>JAWNPD010000335.1:10000000-15000000 GCA_035045305.1 Drosophila maculinotata
GGGGTCCTCCCACGCCATTTGCATTGAGGCTGCGAGCTGTGGTCAGCGGTGCTGTGGTGCTGTGATGCTGTGGTTCTGCTGCCCACGTTCCACGTGCAGCCCATCAGACACGTGTCAAACTTCCGATCATTAGAGGCGCATCGCTGTCACGTCACGCCCACAGCTGCGACCGAGCCCTAATTAAAGCAACAGACAAAAGCAATTTTAATGCCACACTTCGTATTTCTTTAATATTGATAATATTTGATGGCCTCAAAACCAAATTGATAAATGATCGAAAATGCAGTTTAGCGTGTGCCACAGAGACAATAGATATTCAGATTAATAATCGAATGAAAATCTACAACGCATTTGCTGCGTTGGCGATCGCCGATCAACAATCGCCTAATGCTACATAATTAATGATCGCTGTGGAAAGCTACGAAAATTTGTCGGCGAATCGAGTGGATCACTAATAAGACAACGAAAGGCAAGAACCACATTTCGAAGTTGGTAGCTTAGGTAAATATTTGGGATATAATTATTATATAATAAAAAAAAATACATGATTTGTTCATGATTGTTCAATGCAGGAAGAGAGAAGAGTATAAATAATGACCAAAATGGATTAGTTTTGACAAAGTTATAGGTGTTTGAAATTTATCGGTTCAGTTTTGACCAAGTTAATTTTGACACCCATCGATTAACAAAAGAATTTCAAGAATCTATTTTTTGAAAAATCAATTTTTGTAAGGGTCCCCCTTTATGCTTTTTTCGCAAAAATATTTCAAAAAATTTAACTTTCAATAATGCATAAACTTTAAATGTGGAATTGATATATAGGACAAACTATAAACAAAATGGCCTCAAGCTTGACAATCGGTTCAGTTTTGACCAAGTTATGGGAGTTTGAAGTCTAGGAAGGGCATTTGTATGGACTCAGGGCGGTTACAAGTCTATTTTTTTTGTTATTTTGTCATGATTTTTTACAGAAAAATGAAACACCTCAGAATCACTTTTCCCATAGTTTTTTATACTAATTTTGACACCCACAATCGATTAACAAAAGAATTTCAAGAATCTATTTTTTGAAAAATCAATTTTTGTAAGGGTCCCCCCTTATGCTTTTTTCGCAAAAATATTTCAAAAAATTTAACTTTCAATAATGCATAAACTTGAAATGTAGAATTGATATATAGGACAAACTATGAACAAAATGGCCTCAACCTTGACAATCGGTTCAGTTTTGACCAAGTTATGGGAGTTTGAAGTCTAGGAAGGGCATTTGTATGGACTCAGGGCGGTTACAAGTCAATTATTTTTGTCATTTTGGCATGATTTTTTACAGAAAAATGAAACACCTCAGAATCACTTTTCCCATAGTTTTTTATACTAATTTTGACACCCAGAATCGATTAACAAAAGAATTTCAAGAATCTATTTTTTGAAAAATCAATTTTTGTAAGGGTCCCCCCTTATGCTTTTTTCGCAAAAATATTTCAAAAAATGTAACTTTCAATAATGCATAAACTTGAAATGTGGAATTGATATATAGGACAAACTATAAACAAAATGGCCTCAAGCTTGACAATCGGTTCAGTTTTGACCAAGTTATGGGAGTTTGAAGTCTAGGAAGGGCATTTGTATGGACTCAGGGCGGTTACAAGTCAATTATTTTTGTCATTTTGGCATGATTTTTTACAGAAAAATGAAACACCTCAGAATCACTTTTCCCATAGTTTTTTATACTAATTTTGACACCCACAATCGATTAACAAAAGAATTTCAAGAATCTATTTTTTGAAAAATCAATTTTTGTAAGGGTCCCCCCTTATGCTTTTTCGCAAAAATATTTAAAAAAATTTAACTTTCAATAATGCATAAACTTGAAATGTAGAATTGATATATAGGACAAACTATGAACAAAATGGCCTCAAGCTTGACAATCGGTTCAGTTTTGACCAAGTTATGGGAGTTTGAAGTCTAGGAAGGGCATTTGTATGGACTCAGGGCGGTTACAAGTCAATTATTTTTGTCATTTTGGCATGATTTTTTACAGAAAAATGAAACACCTCAGAATCACTTTTCCCATAGTTTTTTATACAAATTTTGACATCCACAATCGATTAACAAAAGAATTTCAAGAATCTATTTTTTGAAAAATCAATTTTTGTAAGGGTCCCCCCTTATGCTTTTTTCGCAAAAATATTTCAAAAAATGTAACTTTCAATAATGCATAAACTTGAAATGTTGAATTGATATATAGGACAAACTATGAACAAAATAGCCCCAAGCTTGACAATCGGTTCAGTTTTGACCAAGTTATGGGAGTTTGAAGTCTAGGAAGGGCATTTGTATGGACTCAGGGCGGTTACAAGTCAATTATTTTTGTCATTTTGGCATAATTTTTTACAGAAAAATGAAACACCTCAGAATTACTTTTCAACAAAATAAATTTAAGAGCTTAAAGATATTTTGTATTAGAATAAATTGATCTAGCAATTGCAGCACAGTGAAATGCCAATCAAAATCTGAAATAATGCCTAATATATGGCAGTGTGTGCAGATTTTAATTTAAATTGCCACAGAAATCATATCTCGAAAATGTTGCAATCGCTGACGGACCAACCCAACAAGCAGCCAACTCGGCCAACATAGGCCCCGAAGCTACTGAGCCTGTGCCAAACTCATTGCAAATACAACTAAAACTAAGCGAAAAACTTATTTCATTTTATATATATACAGATATGTATATATATATTTATTGCCTGGGCTGCATTATCGTCTAATTGCATCGCCAGCGCCGACGTCGATGCTTGTGGCATTTGGCGCGTCAACAAACGAGCCGCCAACGCGGACGCCGCCGCTAAAGACCCAGGGTTCAACACAACACCACCCCCCACCACCAGCAGCCCACTCAACGATCCTCAACGGCGGAATCAACCGCGAGCCGTTCCATTCATCATTTTTCGTTTAGTGACGCGCGTGCCTCGTGCAACCCAAATCGACAACTGTTGTTGTTGCTGTTGTTGCTGTTATTGTTATTATTTTTTTAACAGATTTTCGAAATTGAGACGTCATGATCTTGTCGGTGTTTTGGTCTGGCTCTTGGTCAGGTAAGCATTGCACGCTGCTGGGCTAAGACTATGAGTACAACATTTATTGTTTTAAAAGGCACTCGCATGCAAGCTAAGTATATTATATCTTATAAGAAACATATGCTTTCGATTTTCAGCTTAACTATATGTGAATACTAAGTAAATCAGTACAAATAGAAAATACAAATACAATATATGCAAATACAACCGATCTAGAAACTAACTTAGCACTCTATATGTATGTAAACTGCAGCCTGCATTTTATTCATTCTCATGCTACGTTGTTTTTTTAATAAGTAGATTTAATTTATTATAAATACGTAATATGTATATCAATGTAAATTGTTTACATGTAAAATTGTCTCTTCTATGACGCAAAATTCTATATAAATACAAAAATAATATTGTCACATTTTCTTTCTAAGAAATAATTACTGATTAATTTTTATGTTGAAATAAATGCAATAACAATTTATTTTTAGCTGCACATTTGTATTTCTTGTTGCCTTTTTCACTGCAGTTTTTTTTTGTCTGAAGTCATTTTAAATTATTCTGTCCGTTAAAATTCATTGGCAATTTACATTTTGTAAATATCTATATTTTGTTATTTCTTCAAGTCCTTCAATAATTAATTGACAAGCTTGGGTTCGTTGCTATACATAAGATAAACAATTCTACATAAACAATTTACATTATACAAAAACACTAATTAGACTAAAGACATACATACATATAATAATAATATTAATAACATATTAGAGCTGCCTTAGAGATAATAAAAAATATTTGGTTTACGCCTTTGGTGCAATAAAATTTCAAGCGATTTACAGACTTATCGTTAGGTAGCCCAAGGGCTAAGTATATACAGTACGCAATATCGTTATCGTCATTATTATCGTTATCGATATATTTAGTAATGATATCGCGATTGCTCGACATCGGACGCATCCTCGTCCTCCTCCTCATCACTGGTCGATGGCGGCGTCTCCAGATTGGCCACATCCACATCCAGATAGTCCTCTTTGGCCTGCAGCAACTTATCCATATACTCCACGATCTCCGTAAACGGCGGCCTCGCACTAGCATCAAAAAGCCAACACTGACGCATCAGAATGTAAATGTTCATCGAGCACTTGGCCGGCTTCTCCATGCGCTGCCCGGACATCAGATAGCTGTAGAGCTCCTCCGCCGACATAACCGCCGGATACGGTTGCGCGCCAAACGTCATAATCTCCCACAGCAGAATGCCATAGGACCAGACATCGCTCTGCGAATCGTAGAACTTCTCCTGCAGCGACTCAGGCGCCATCCATTTGATGGGCAGGCGTCCGTTTGTATTCTTGCGATAATAATCGGTGCTCTGTATATCTCGGGCCAGTCCGAAGTCGGCAATCTTGACCACATAGTCGTCGCTGACGAGGACATTGCGTGCGGCAAGATCGCGATGAATGCAGCGACGCGAGGCAAGATAATCCATGCCACGTGCTATCTGATGGGCAAACTTGATCAGATCCTTCTCGGAGATCAGATGCTGCGGCTCTGGTGAGCAGCTATCCAGCTGTTCCTTGCTGAGCGGACGATTCTTGTACAGGAAATCCTTGAGATTGCCATGTGGCGCATACTCCACAATGACATACAGCGGTCCACTCTGACTGCAACAGCCCAGCAGATTGATAATGTTGATGTGACGACCAATGATCTTCATGACTTCCATTTCACGGACCAGGCTGGCTATGTCATCGTCCGTGTGACCCTCTTTGACCATCTTGACCGCAACTATGGCATTGTTCACCTCGGCCATGACGACACGCCCGAAGGCTCCCTCTCCCAAGGTGGCGCCCAGGACCAGTTGACTCCGTGGCAGCTCCCAGTTGGAGTCGAGTGGGAATTCATATTCATTGAACGGTGCCGGTTCATTGCCACTCTGCAGCACAGTGGTGCGTTGCTTCTCGATGCGCACCACCGGCATTATCATGGTGTCCATGGAACCACTAGAGTCACCACCACTAGCTGGCTTGTATATAATCACCTTTTTGGTCCACTGATGCACCGTTTCGATGCGCTGTTTCAGCAGCTTCTCATGCTTCATCTTACGCACCGCATATGCCACAAAAATGATGCAGAATGAGATCAGGAGAGTAATCACAGAGAGCACAATTGCCATCATGGCATTATCCCGCACCACACTGCTCAGATTCGTCTCGAGTAGCTGCAGACTGCGCACCACTCGCAGGTAGGCGCGACTTGTGGACTGCCCCAAGCTGTTGCTCTCGATGCAGGTGTACCAGCCCTCCTGATCCTGTGTCACATTGGCAAACTCCAGCCGATCCACGTCCTCGGCGAGTATGGTGCGATTCTTGGAGCAATCGCTTACGCTCTTGCAGGGCATAAAAATCCACGCCTTCTTGCTGGTCAGATCCGACAGATATTTGCATTCCATATGCCCGCTGTCGTTGATGAGTAGCGTCAAATTGGCGGGTCCTTTGAGCAGGATGGGCTTGTGATTCACCCGATCGCTGACCATTACATTCATCACGTGACTGAGACAACCCTGCAGATTGCACACCATGCAAGTGTACTGATCCGAATCCTCGGGTACTAGATCCTCCATGGTTATTTGCCATTTGGTCTTCCGATAGCTGCCATAGGTTCGCGTCCAATCGCTGGTGCCGTTGCGAAACCACGTGATGTTCGGCTCCGGATTGCCGACAGCCTGACAGCTCAGCGATAGCGTTGATCCCGAGGGTCGCGTATACAGGGTGCTCATCCGCTTGGGGTTCTTAAACCGCGGCGCATACAGCTGCTTGGCATCGTTGCTGTTCCTTCCGGCGACGCCAGCCAAATTCGACTTTTCATCCTCATCCGCATCGGCATCTACTGCATCCTCATCATTGATATTGTTTTGTGTCTGTGTTGCATTTGTATTATTGCTGTTGCTGCTGCTGCTGCTGTTGTTGCTGTTGTTGTTGTTGGGTAGACTGTCGTAATCCTTGCTGAGTTCCTGTGAACTGCTGGCCGCTGGTGAGCGCCGAGCTGTTGCAGTCAGGATGCATGACAGCAGCAACAGGATTAGCAGACTACTGGATACTCTGCTCGAGCCACTGGTAAACATTTTTGACATATATATTTATGTTTCGATTGTTTATTTTATGTAAATTTAGCTTGTTTCTGTTTCATTAGTATTTATATAAATATTAAAACACTTTCTGATTTCTTCCGAATTTTTTAAATGATTAATTTAAATTAATGTTTACTTTTCTTGAGATGTTTATTTTATACTTTAATAAATTCGATTTAACTAAATTCAAATGAATTTATATTTTGTAATTCCCAGTTTGTGCAGATTTCGATATTATTGGAACAGTAGCTGCTAATGATCCGCTTTAATGTTGTCTCCTCGGGAAATCCAAATGGGGTAGCAACAACTTCATGTGTCGCATGTGTTGTTGATACTTTTTTTTATGCACCGGAAATCCACTTTAGCTCAAGCATTCTCCACCCTCACACAATCTCTCTCTCTCTCTCTGTCTCTCTCTCACACACACTCTCTCTCTCTCTCTCTGTATGAGTGGCGCTCTTGTGCAGATCAGTGATCTTCTAGTTTTCCTAATTTATGGATGGAAATAACAACAGTTGCTGCTTGGCTCAAATTGATCGCCAGCAACATGTGTGTGTTTAACGCGGCCTTTTTGAAGTGCTTGACGATCGGATTCGGATGCTGATGATCACCTTGCAAGTAACGGAAATACACTTCCCAAAGAATATTTGTGTACTCTCATGGATTCTTAATTATTGTCGCTCCTGCGGTGATTTATTCAGTGCGCTGATGGATTTATGTCCGCCATGTTTGTCGCGATCGTGGGCGTGGTGCATTTCATAGACCATGCGGCAGCTGCAACACCTGAAACAAGAATAATGCAGTTGATTAGATTTATGCTTGTTTCCGTTTTGGATTCTTATATTTAAACTCCCAAAGTGTAAGTTGTAAAAGGGGGCGCCCTCAAGAAACCGCAGAGCAAGTGTAGCAAGCGAATGTATCTTTGTCAAAGTATCTAAAAAACTAGAGGGGTGCAAGGCACAAATAAGTGGGGGGGGGAGGTCGGAAGATGCCATAGATCAGAGCAACAATTGTAACTCGCACATCCGCTTTATCTCTACCGGAAAATGCCGATATATTGAGTTCAATCATATTATTTGTTTTTTCCTTTTTTTTTGCAACAAAATGTTTTTCACACATAAAATTCGCAGAATTCATTCGGTTTTTGTTTATAAACATTTTTGCTATTTACGCGTAAGATTTTTTTTTATATTCGGGGCATTTTCTTTGCTCAATTAATCTCAGACTGCGACTTTGATTAAAAGCCATTTACATTTTGGCGAGTCTTAATTAAAATGTCGCGCACATTTCCGCCCGAGTTTTTGAAGCTCGTGCCAAACAAATTGAAGGCTCTAAAGCGAAAGAAATGAGCTCAGATCTGCGTAGTTAAGATATATACATAAGTATAGTATATATCAAATACGAAACTCACAGCTTTTTGATTTTAAAATAGCTTTACGACTAACGGCCACTACTAAAATAACATATACAAACATGTATATAAAATTAAATTTTTTTTTTTAAATGCTTCCACTTTTATGGCGTCCATTAAAATGGAACAGTTTGTAACTTTTGGGCTTTTTTCTGCCTTTTTGTTTTTGGTTTGCTTTTTTTAAAAGCCCGCAGCAAATGCAAAACAGTTTTCCCTTTTCAGTTTGCCCTTCTATGCTCAGATAATTTAGCTACATATATGTATATACCATATGCTAAATGTGTGTATATAGAGCAAAAACTGAGGGACGTTGTTTACCTACAAAGTACTTGGTAGAGCAAGAGCAACAGCTACAGCTACAGCTGCATGTAGTTCATTTAGATGGCAGCTACTTTTCGATAATATTCTATTTTTTGCACAAAACACACAGATACACTACACACAGACACTTATGCACATATACACATAGCATAGAACAGTAGCAATCGTTTATTCGGCCGTTGAGGGTGCGATTTTGCGATCTGTATTTTTGTATTTAAACGCGCGTTTCGCGTTGTGAATTTCCGCAGCGCTGCTCGAAAACTGTTCTAAATTCAGCAGAGACTTTGTAGCCGATCGACGACGATCTCCTAACAGAGGCCACCAGACACAGATGGTGCTCCTACGCTCGAAAAAATAAAACACAAATACTGAAAAACTGAGCGTCCTACTCATTTCTCACTACTCACTACGACTACGATGGCGATGGCGATGGAAATGGCGACTGCGACTGCGCCTTAAACGACTCAATTTAGTGGCCCTGCGTTTGCACTGTTGTTCCACTGTTATTTCAGTTTTATTTTGCCGTTAAATTCAATGTTTGTTGCCGCTGCTGTTGTCGCTGCTGCTGTTTGTCGTACGTTGCCTTCGCTTCCCGCATCTTTTGCGCCTTTTCGCTTTCGAAAATGTTTCGCAGCAGACAGCCTTAATTTTTCACATATGCGTGTCGATGTACTCTCTCTCTCTCTCTCTTACTCTCTCCTGCTCATTCTCTCTCTCTCTCTCTCTTTATCTCTCTCTCTTTCTCTGTGTAAATGTAAGGCATTGTCACTCCCGCAATCGCTCTCCGCTTAATTAAAACAGACACAGTCGCTCTCAATGTGCTCTTCTCTGATCTTTCCAGCCCACATCTGTGCCACCAGAAATTAAAAGAAATTAAAAACACACACTTAGAATCAAATGGGAGCGACTATAAGATATCCTGTAGTGACTTAGTGGATGTAGGATTCTATACTACTAAAAAACGGCGTCAATTCATTAAAGTATTTTTTAAGATTATAAAAATGCCTATTCAAGTAGTAAATTAGTTACCACAGCCTATGGCTAAAATAGAAAAGAAAAAGTATTTGCAATGCACACATCTAAAACATACAATTATACCAATTTTACAGGGTAGAAGTCAAGTAGTTAACTAGTATATACAATCGAATTATAATGATTACGGATCGAGTGCATAGTAAATTCAAATAAGAAACTTTCCTTCTGTCTAAAGACCTAATTATACTAAGCTTACAGGGTTATACCTGAATACATGTTATATATTTATATCGGGTAATTAGAATAATTCGAATTCAAGCGTACAGAATATGTTAATTGGTATTGTTCATAAGAACTCAACAAAACCAATTTTTTATATAATTACTCGAATTTTAATTTTAAAATATTTTGAGAACTACATTCCCATCTAATACACCTAAAACACACAGTTGTACAGAATGTTAGAGGGTATTAAACATTGTTTAAAGTTGTCGTATCCTCCCCGCTGGACACCAGCCGTTTGCGCCCCCTTTTAAAACAGATCTCGACGATCGGCTGGAGTGAAGTACCCGTTGAAGACGAGACAAGGGAAAATATTGTTTCCAGTCGCATTTGGTGCGCTATTGTTGTCATTCGAACTGAGAGGGACTCTCTGTGGCAGTTGCAGCGGCGCGTCGCCTCGCCCTGTCTGACATGTGGGCACATCATCATCATCATCATCAACAACAACAACAACAACAACAACAACAACATGAGCATGAACATCCAGAGGCGGGTCTGGGCCTTTACCTACAATATAGCCTGTGCCTTGCCTCGATTTCTGTTTGCCGTTCGTGCCACATGTGTGTTGCATATGTGTTGAAGCGGCGTCTGTGCCCCATTGGAAGATGTCTGGAAATATTATACGGAAGGGTTGCCTACCACGAGTTTCCCCGATCATAAATATATAACTTTTGACCTTCATACCATACTCGACTTATAGGTAATATATTTCCTGCTCTACTCTAAAAATAGACACATGATTGGCAATATTTGGCAAATAAACAAAATCAAAAAATCAAAACATTCGATTGCAAACAATTAAGTGGAATTGTTGCTCAAGTTCAAATCAATTTCAAATATTTCATAGCTAAAAAAAAAAAAACTTTTCGTTAATAGCCAAAAGAACACGAATGTGCAATTTGGAATGGCTCGTTGCATGTGAGAAATATGCAGGCGAATACGTGAGAAAAATGAAAATTATTAACTGATTCAGGTGCGAGTACTAAAGCCAAAGCCAAAGCTAAACAATGTAATACATAATACACCGCTACAAATAGCTAAACGAACAACACGCATCTGTAGCGATCTCCGATCTCCATGGAAATGAATTGGAACAGTTGAGCGAGTGCCAAAGCCAACAAAACAGAAGCTACAACAAAAGCGAATAGAAACTACTCGAAATACAGACACATAATTTTCGAATGTTTGTTTATGCGGCAAGAAAATATTGCATGTTCATATCTGTACTATAATGCCGACGCCTAGGCCGATATATGTAAGTACGTGTTGATAAGCACACGCAAGCATATATGTATATACATGCATATATACAAATATATGTATGTATATGTACATATGTATAATAAAACCAAATGAAGTCTAGCAAATATTTCATGGGAAAATACTAGACAGCTAGCTAGTTATTGTATATAATGTATGTGTATATTTCTTTATTTGTTGTATATTCGAAAAAGTGCTTTCAATTTGGTCATAAAGCATAAAATTTGTGGCATGTGCCCCCAGGAATGAGATTGGGGGCAGTAAAAGAAAAACGTTTTGATAATTGAACGATTGACTGCGGCGGACTCGCATTCAAATAAACACAACACAAATTGCTTGGGGCACAATAGTTGTAGTTGTTGCTATTTGTTTACCCCCACAAACGAAACAAAACAAAAGCGGGTTAAAAAAGTCAAATTACTGTGCGGTGGTCAATCAAAAAGTGGTCTAAACAAATAATTTGCGCAATTACGCAAGGCTAAATCGAGAGAAAAACTACGCACTAGAACTAAACAAAAACTATTTTAAATATATACATACATATATAAATATATGTATATATTCCTTATATTGAGCAACTTACCTTAGAATTTGGTTATCTTTTAGAGATGATCTTGCTTAATCGTATCCACTATTTATCCACGAGTAGGTTTAATGTAAATTCTCTTGTGCAACACAGTTTATACATATATTTTTTTTTGGTAGCTTTTACCTATATATTTATGATATTTATTCAGCGCTTTTAGCGTTCCACTTAAAATTCCAGAAATATTTCTATAGCAGTGTGGAATAAATAACTGCAGGCACACTTGAAACTGGCACCACACAAAAACACACACGAAAAATCACTCGGACAAATTCTATAAAATATGTTTTACGAATATTATAGTTAGTATTCATAATTGTTGCACATTATGATAACGGTAGTCGGTTCCGGTTCCATTCGGATCGTTTCGATATACGTAACTGTAACGCCAGTTGTCGGATCGCAACTGAACTAGTGCTCTCAGCGCTCGACAAATAAATCTCTTCAATTGAATGAGGAGGGCCAGAATGAAACGAATTTCAACGAGTGGCTGGCTGGCTGGCTGTTCGTCCCCCTCTCGTTGAGTATTTTGCTGGAAACGGTTCTTCATAAACAACACACAACACACAACACTCCGCACACATTGTATAATCCCACAAATAAGGGGCGGGAGAGGGGAGGGCAGGAGGGCTGCCACACACATGTGTTTCGGATGCTGCGTTGCTTCGTTCCGTTTGCGGCCTTCCCTTGGAAAGTGAAATGTAATTGAGCATTTTTCTAAATATGTGTTCAGAAATTGAGTCAAATGTGAATTCGCTCAACGGACGGCGGACATTTGACTGCCAAAAGTGTTGCATAGTTTTGTGCGCAAAACTAAATTCAAATCGCATGATTCCAAAAAGGGATGTGTGAAATTACATTTTTACTGGAATCATTTTGCATGCGATCAATCGGGAAAAACGTTTTGTATGTATGTAAATTCTAAAAAAAAATAAAACTTTTAAAAATAATTAAATTAATTAGTTAATTTAGTTTAACAATATTCAATTAGTTTTATTTTTCAAAATTCAGAGTATTTTTACTTATGTTGTTTGCGGGGACCGAGTATTTATCATTGATTTAATCAAGTACTTCAGATATCAGAAAACCTGAAGAAAATAATTATATTTACTTTAAGTCTTAAAATCATTTCAATAATATATATTGCCTAAGTGCTTTGCTTGAATGAGCAAGTTAAAAAGTTTCTAAATATCAAATTAAATTTAAGCAATTTACTTAATTTTTAGTCTCTTAATTATCGCATTTGTCAGATAATAACTTACAGATAGAAGCCACTGCAAACATCCATTGGTTATACTTAAGTATATTTGATAGATAGTCTTTGGCACATTAATCAATTGGCTAACAAGTTTTAGAGTTTGTCGCTGGCTTCACGCCGCATTCCGCCTATTAGACCTGATGTTGAATGGCAATGGGATTCATTAGTCGCCACAATACGGCACTAAGTAAGTTAACAGTTATTAATTATAGGCTACTTAGCTGGCCGGATCAAAAAGGTACATGCCCAGTAGCCGCTGAGACGCAGAAGAAAGCCGTCTAATGAAAAGACACTTGAGAGCATCAAAGCACACATGCTGCGATCCCCAAAAAGACAAAGAAAGGGTTGCAAACAATGAACAAATAACCAGAAAATAAAAAAAGGAGTAGAAAAAGTAGAAAAACAATTAACGATTATTGGCTGTCAATTGTGTGGATTGTGCCCCGCTTTGTGGCAAATGGTGTTACGCATGGCTGATTAATTGATGGCTAACTAGTTGTTGCCTGGCGGTTACACTTAACGTTTTTCATTTTCCACTCTTCTTTCGTTTTTTCTTTTTGTGTGTAGTTGCTGTTGTTGTTTATGTTTTTTTATTTGTATTTCATTATGCGTTTGTTCTGCGCCAGTTTACGGCCTCGTAAAGCGACCAGCACCCCACCAATGTATGGTCATAATACTTAAATTTTATGCACTCAACTTGCAGCTGAAGTGCGTGGGGGGGGAGGGAGGAGGCAGAGGAGGGGAGGAGTTTTAGTGGCACTGGCAGTGGCAGTTGCAGTTCAAGCCACACTGGCTTCCGTATGCTTTTCAATTTGGCCCAAACTCACAGGCCCGGAATTGTTGTTGCTGTTTCGTACATAGATATAAATTTTGAAAATTGGCTCAGCGCAGCCTGGGAGCGGGTAGATGCAATTGGAAACGGGACCAACAAAAAAGAAAAAGGAAATATTGATATTATCTGTAGAGTGACCGACTAGGAGATATCCTGCAGGCACCTATCAGTTACACATATATTTATTATTTAAGTTGTCCACCAATAGTTATAGTATTGCATACAATCGGTCATTTATATGTATTAAAAAAATTACGAAAATAATTGAATTATGTCAGTTTGACATAAATAAAGGCAAAAATTTAACTATAATTAATTTCGGTCTCAAGCATATCTTATATAAAATATTTGATATGACTTTCTCTTACTGCCCTGCTTCACACCCGTGGAAAACTTCATTATACTCTGCCTACCAATTTGCAATGGGTATGGGGGGCATAAAAAGAAAACGGCAACTGGCATCTACGAATCGCACTGACATTGGCAGCTTCTAAGCGAGTTTGCGACACGATCCAGAGATCCAGCTATCCAGCGATGGACCGCAGCAGTACGTCGATGATGGTCGGAGATCGGCGACGATCTCGTGCAGTGCAGCCAAACAGCATAAAGTTAATTGCTAATATGATTAATTGCACATTAACATGAAGTGTTATAGCCAATTATATGCAAAATATGCCACGATTGCCAATTGCTACACTTGAAACCAAGAAACCAAGTGCATGGGAATTTTACTGCAAAAAGTTCAGAAAATATTAACGCTGCTTTAACGTCTTCAACTTTTTAGCAATCTACATATTTGTTAGTTTCAATTTCTTATTCAATCTATAATATTTTGATAATTGAAATACCCAGCAATAAATTTACACATAAGTTCTTATTTTCCTATTATTTCTAAAAACTTTTTATCATCTGGTATATAACTTTGGAGTATTGAAGGTAACGAAAGCTAGACTTCGTTTAAGGAACTTCCGAAATCCAAACCTTTCCAACGCCCGTAGGCATTAATTAAATAAAATCATAACAAATTGTTATCCGAAGTTCTTATGCACTTTAAATTCATGGAACTTAATTTAGCAGAAGCTTTTAACTATCTTTTTTTTTTCGGCATCAATTAAATAAAATCCTTACAAATTATTTTCCAAAGTTCTTAAAGAATTGCTTAAAATTCATAGAACTAAATTTAGCAGAAGCTTTTAACTATCTTCTTTTTTTTTTTGTATTCGTGCTCTTCGCTTGTAGAGATTGCGATCTCGTCTTGAGCCACAGACAATGTCAATAACTTGCCATAATTTATGCAAAACTATGCGCTGCAATTTGGCGTCATAGAGTGGGTGCTTCAGCTATCTACTCCCCTACTTCCATCCTCCCCCATCGCATTCGCTCTCGCTGTTGGTTTTTCAGTTTCGATTTCAAATGATGCGGGCTTCAAAAGCCAATAAAAATGCAATGCTGCCTGCAGTCAAAACAAAGCGCAAATCACATTTCAAATCACTCAAAACTATTGAGATTTGAATTTGAATTATTGGCCCCAGCGCCAAAGAGAGAGTCCGAAGAGTATCTTGGATGCTTGGCTATGTATATTTGTATATAGATAGATGCCAGAGCTGCCTCTCGACAACGTTTCCGGTCCTAAATCTTGAGCGCGTTGAGCTAATCATAACTTACAATGTGGTCCGGCTATTTGACAGGCAGCGAACGGCCACAGCCCCGTTTCCAAAGAGGATCGGATCATGGATCATGTTTGCTGTTGTTGTTATTTATGTTAGTTGTTGCTGTTGTTGTTGCTGTTGTTGTTGCTGAAGCTTGCGGCTGGCAAGCTGTGCGAGCTGTCAATGAACTTGTACGCTTTTGATTGATTTATATTGTGTTGTTGTTGCTGTTGCTGTTGCTGTAGCATACTGTATGAATATGTATATATACATATAAGTGCGCTTGTATCTGTATATCTATGTATCTACGAGTTTTTTTTTATCTATTCAATAAATAGTAAATCAGCTTAGACCTTTGTTGATATCTTGTTTTCGACGCCGAGAAAAAGTCTGAAAAGATCTCGGCGGCAACTAATGAAAGGTGCACGGTAAGAAATTTGAGATTCAATTAAATTCCTTTTGATATTTATTTTTATGACATTTTTGCAATTGAATTTTAACTAATAGCAATATATTCGCAGCTCAATTTTTATAGAATCAATATTTGTATACAGTTATTGTTTTGTTTGTGTTTCCTGGATTATGTGTAATTAAAATATATATTTATTATATATATAAACAAATGATAAACAATAATTGTATTAATAATTTAAAATACTTTTGGTTTTTAATTGACAAAACTTTACAATTATCGATCTCTCTGATAATTGTAATAATAGCTCTCCTAACCTGAGTTCGATTCTCGATTCAGTTCAAGAACTATACCCAAGATGTTCGACACAATAAAATCTCACGTGGTGTAGTAATTATACTAAAGCTGCAAATGAAAGTTTTACTAGATTTCTTACTTAATTCCGATTTAATTTAATTTCCTTATTTGCATTATTATAAACGAACATTAAGACGTATTTAAATTAAACTAAAATTTTGTAATGTGTGTATTAATTATATTAGTCAAGGCAGATATCTGAGCAACACGATCTCAGATCAGCAAACTACTGTCGACTCTTGGCTATCGGCTCTCAGCTCTCGGCTGTGTTGACTCTGCGATGGTTTTGGTACCTTAGTGGGCCATAATTTAAAGCCGCCTGTAGAGGATGCTGCTGCGTTGCCATAAAACTGGCGCTTAAGAGCGCATTTTAGCAGACCCCTGGCCGGATTGGGCTTGGCGAGGGCGTGGCCCCAGCCTCGATAAGAAGACTCAAGCTCAGGCTCAGGCTCAGGCTTCGGCTCAAGCCCGTCCTTTTACCGGCCTGGACCATAATACCTAATAATAATCATGTGCTGTAATTGACGATTTATGCTAAGCCCAATATAATTTACGCCGCTGGAAACGTTAAGGCGGCGCCCCCACGCCTCTACCTCAGAGAGGGGGGCAGAGAGAGGAATACAACAGAAACAACAGCAACAACAACGACGAGACGCATAAATCATAACTGCACCTGGTCCAAGAACCGCTGGGCAGCGCACCACTGCAATACTATCTACCGCCTGGCTACTGGCGATCAAACTCAACTAAATTCCCACACACGCCGGCCATGTAACTTAAGCAAATACACACACACACACACACATACTTGTACTCAAATATATACTACAGGGTACTTAGAATGTCGGGCAGGTTACACAATGCCAAAAGCATTTGCACAAGTCAAATAGCAATGGCAAACGAAGTGAGGATACCCTAACCGAAACCCTTTAAATTATTGCATTTATTTCAAAGTGTGTCGCTATTATTAATTCAATGAATTTAATATTTCCTCAGACACAATTGAGATAAATATATGACTTCAATTTCTTGGGATTAAGCTCAAAGTATTAAAAGTATTATTATGCATTGCAGGTTGATGAATGCTATATGAACTATTAAAATCAATTGATCGAGACTTTTATAATTAAAGTTCCTTGATTACCTCAGACAAATTCTTAGAAGTAAAAAGTACAATTTTGTTTCCTGCACTGCACTGGATTTTTTTGTTTAAACATGCATTCCATACTTTTTCAACTTCGGGCCTTTCCCACAATTTCCCAGCCTATGCCCTCATTTTATTGGCCAACCAACTGCCTGTAAAAATCGTAATACCCTTGCAGGGTGATTGCCATAAAAAAAGTGTTGGCACGCAAATTTATTGTTGTCTGCTGTTCGAAACCGATTTTGCGAATCGCGTTTCGAGTTTGGCGTTTGCCGTTTGGCGTTCCGCGATCCGTACCACAAAAGGCTACCGTATTTGCTGTCAGACGGCGTTGCCTGCGTGCCAGTTTGTCTGGCATTTGGGCAGGCCTTCCAAAAACGTCGCTGACATAACTGTACTCAACTGGCAGCTGTTGACTCCGAGGGGCCAACTCATGCGTGCTGAAACAACACACACGCACACATATACATGTATATAAATGAATACACTGTAAAAAATTTGGAGTTTTCATTTTTAGAATTGTTTTCTATTAAATTCTACAATTTTTAACATTTAAAATTGTAAAAGGGAATTAAGCTTTATAAATATATATAATTAAATAAAATTGTAAAAGCTGAATGAGTTTGAATAATACCACTTGGTAATATTTATCGCTTTTGGCTTGAAACTTTGTAATACAAAAATGTACATTCAAATCTTCACTCACCAGTTTAAATCCCTTGGTCATTTATATTTCCATTTGTGCTTAATTTTGGTTGAATTTGGTTCCAGTTAAACATTTTCTTACTGTGTACAGTGACTTGGTTTAGAACGAAATGCCGCCACTTGGCAGCCCCAGATTTTCGGAGCACGTCGCTGTTTTTGGCATCAAACACATGTCCGAAGCACATGAAAGGATCGTGGACTCTGTGGTCCCGATCTGTGGGTCTACGGATCTCTCTGCCTCTCCCTCTCCCTCTCTCCTACCGTATGCCTTCTCCACTACTCCCGCTCTATGTGGCCGGAGCTTTGTTGCATGTTTGGCGTTTCAATGCGCATTAATTTTGTGATTTTACTGTTGTTGTTGCTGTCGACACGAATGGCTATGAAAGGTTAATAAATCAAATGCATATGCATGACAACGTCTCTGCACCTGAGCCCGATCCTTGGCATTAACTACAACAACAAGAGCAACAACAACAACAGCAACAACAACAAGGAGAGCATGCGACTTCTTCTTGAGCTTGCTCGCATTTATGCCTTTATAATTTCCTCAATGCCGTTTATGGTCCCGTCCTCCGACTATCAGAGGAGACCAGAGAGACTGCACTGTCGCTTGCCTCCGGAGGCCACCGGGCAGCTAACCAACTAACCAACTTATCGAGTTTGGCCAAATGAACAACCGTACGATCGAAGCAATCAAAAAATCAGCGCCTTTTGTGACTGGTTGCGGAAGCATTAACACCAGATAAAATTTCATTTAATTGAGCCAAGCAAAAATACATATATATATATATATACGGAAATTGGGTCATCCTGGCAATTAGGTTTATGATTCTGCCATTTTGGCCATAGTCTAAATGAGCTTTAAACGAGGCCACTTAGACGCACTTAATCTGCATTTATGACCCAGTTTTGTTGGCAGCTTTTGAGCATTTCTTATACCGATCACGTACTGGGATTAATCACTAAATTAATTGAAACAATTTTCCAGCATAGCCGACAACAGCACAACATGAAATTAATCAGCGCACTTTGATCAGTGATCAGTGATTGGTGATCGGTGATCGGTGACCGGTGATCGTTGATCGGTGATCGGTGATCAAGAGAGCTGATCAATTGAGTGAGTTGACTTGGTTGGCTGGTGTTGATCGCCATGTTCGATGGCTGTACGTGTTTGGCATTTCAATTGATCCGTTCAACTGATCGTTCGGCAAATGAGTTGTCCAATGATCTAACACATGTCGCTCAGATCATCAGCCGAAAAACAAAAATAAATGGCTATAGTATATAGGCAATTGCCAGCTAGTAAACGTAAGAGTCAAGTGATCATTAATGATCGTTTGGAGCTGATCAGATGTGCTTTTGATGCTGCTGCTAAATGCCAACAGCCTTGGCTAATAACTTTTAATTAAATTAAAACTCCGCCTATTTGCGTTCCAGCCAGCTATCACATTGTGAGCGCTGTGATCGTGATCGTGATCATCAGCATTAACCGTGCCGCAACAAATGCATTTTCACACCGGCACAGACCCTGCCACAAAATGAGGCGTCCCAACAGGTGCAGACAAGAGATGTTGTTGGTGTTTTTCTTCTTATTTTGTATTCATTGAAAGCGAAACAAGTTGGGTTCAGCTCAGATCGTGGATCGTGGCTGAGTTTGGCATTAGACTGCTCCTCCTACTCCTACTCCTACTCCTACTCCTACTTGCAATGGTGCCTCCAATGCCACCGCAATCATTTAAATCGTTTCGATTATGATCAGCAACAAGCGTTATGTTTTCCTTAAGCTCTACCGCTTAAAAAGCGATCCTCGTTTTCTTGTTGCAGTTGTTGTTTTAGTTGTTGCTGTTGTTGCTGTTGTTGCAAACATAATTGATCAATTAAAAATTAATACCAACTTTGTTTAGCTGCAGGTGCACTTAAGGCTTCCTAGTTTATCATGTGATCACAGCAATCTCTCGCTGTCCGTTTTACTCTCACTTCAGCTTGGATTATTTCATACCCTGTTACCCAATAACAATAGGTAAAAAGTGTGTAGTTGAAATTGTGCAAAATTATCTCATGGTCTGACGTAGATGTCGGCGATGTTGTCGATCTATAAAGTCTATATCTATTCTGCACCGTACGAGTTATGTATATCTTTAAGACTGTCATTATGTTAACTAGGGATTTCCAACTTAAGAAGTAGGTCCGCCCAAGCGATACACAGTAAAAGATTATAAATATGAATTTGCATCCTACTGTTTTTTGAGAATACATATCGGATAGAATATCAACTTTTACTTGCTCTATTTAAATCCTTTTTATGTAGTAATTATTACTGAATGAAAAAGGATTCAAGTTTTAATCAAAATTATACAAATCAATGTTCTGGCTAACTCAGCTTTTACTGGGTATCAGCTAGTTGGGCATTCTCACCTGTCATAGCATTTGTGGGGTCTGTTTTATATTGTTTTTCAGAGTTTGTAGACCTCACACGCTGAGTTGTCATAATAATATGCCGCAGCTGGTGGAGCTACTTAAATCAAATGAGTTAATGCCACCAAATATTGGATGACGCACAAAGTGTAAACAATAGAATTGAAGCTTTCGGGTATCGTTGATTTATAGTAACTATCCTATACTATACATAGTATAGAGTTGGCAACGCCTTAATCCTATAGTCTGATAGTCTGATAGTCGACAGTCGACAGTCGACAGTCGGTCGCAGAGAGCCGACTTTGTTGTGCTAATCAGCGTTCAAGTTTATGTGACAGTTTAAAGTATGCCACACGCAACACATGAGAATGGGATCGAGTCGAGTTGTGGCATCATTGATTCTTGGTCTGGGCTTGGGTCTGGTGCGGCGCTTTGCCGGTCTTGCAAGGTGTTGCATACAACGATCGTTACAGCTTGGGGTCTACTACTACTACTACTTTTACTACTTTCCTTGCCCCATTGACAATTCAATTTCTTCGAACCATCTTGTTGTTGTGGCTATCTTGACTTCATTTCCATCTGGTGGGGGAGGGGACAGAGACCACCAGCGATCATAACAATCATCGCAGAGTCGGCTGCGGGCTGCGTGTGGCCTTTGTTCGATTTATGGTTCAATTTTATTGTTAATTGAAATTCAACTAGTTTAGTGTGTCGCCCAATCTCTATTTTATACATACATATATTTATTATCGATTGTTTTCGTAACCCTTTTATGTGTGTTTTGCTGTTGCTATTAAACTGTCAGTTAAATTAAATTGTTTTTTTTTTCCGCATTGATCCTGATTTATGAGTCGCCTGTAAATTAAACAGTAGTCGATAAATGATCAATTTACTAACCGAATTTAGTATTTCAAATAATATGTAGAATATACATACAACTTTCACTCTGAAGCAATTGCATTAGTTCCCCCCTCTCACTCACTCCCTCTCCGTTAAATAACTAGTTTAAGGTTTAGCTAAGCAAGCGAGAGTGTACGACCAGGAGATACCCTGTACTGTTTGCCTACAATCACAAACTTGCACTGAAGGCTATAAGAAAGCAAATAAAGATAAAAACATAAGAGAAAATATAAGTAGTTCTTGTCTCCATCTCTTATTAGTTTAATTAATGACGTTGTAGTTTCTGTATAATTTCATTAATTTATTAGATACGGGTGGGCTTGGATATAGATATTTATAGTATTATTACCCGACTCTTTCATGCAGAAAATCATTGGTTAAAAAAATACAAACTGACATCCTAAGCAATAATATACGTATACGCAATATATTAAATCGAAATTGTCTCCATTTGTCTGTGGCATAAACTTGAACAATTTTAATGTACCCATTTAAATATTTTCTTATAAATACAGAGTATGAGCAGACGCCACATAATATAAGGGTCCCCGTGTTGCAGTTGAACTGACTTCCCTGGGATCTTTACTACTTGCAACAATTTCCTGATTAACACTTTGAGCATAATTTAACCGCCGGCGACAAAGCGCACATAACAAACAGACAAACAGACAAACAGAGAAACAGACAAACAGAGAATCAGAGTAACCAGGGAAACTGAAGCGAACGATTGCCGCCTGCCTGCCTGCATCTCATTCCTCATTTGAGGCATCTGTGGCAACTGTGGCAACTGTGGCGCGTGCGCAGTTGCCGCCGGCTGCTCAGAGAGAGAGAGAGACAGAGGGAGAGAGAGAGAGAGAGAGAGAGGGACAAATTCTAATGCTGGGGATAAGAGAAATTGAGGCAAGTTTGACTTCGTGCTGATTGTCTGTAAGTAGCTGAGGGCAACAACTTTAAACCAAATGCAACGGGTCTCAGTTGCAGTTGCAGTTGCAGTTGCAGTGTTGCAGTTTGCATTTTGAATTTGGATTTGAAACTCGTTGTTACTTATGCGCCGATTTTCCGCATTCTTTGGCCAATTTATATGGCGCAAAAATATGAGAGTAGCATAAGTAACTACTTCTAAATCATATTCAGTTTGCAGTCTGATTATAGTTGATTATATGAGTGCATTTTTCATAAGTGCGAGTTAAATAATTTAAAACGGCGCCGGCGCCACTTAGGTATAGGAATACGATAGGAAGAGTATTTATTCAGTGGGTAGGAAATGAATTTACACTAGCGAGTGTCATTTATGCAATTGAATTGACAGCATGAATCTATTTGGAATTAGCAGCGAATAAGTCTAGCTGGATTACAAACATAAATTTGTATTAATTTAAATTATTACATTTAAAATTAAGTTTTATAAAAAAAAGATTTGGATTGATTTCTACTATTATTTGAAATTTAGTTTAGTTACATACATTAATTATTCGATACTTTGATTGTTTTGGTATGAATTAATTATATGCCTATGTGAAAATTACACATTTTAATTTATTTATTATTCTCTGATCGCCAGCAAATAAGTGAATAATTCCAGTATATGAACATAAATAGGCTGATCATTAATTGCAACTTATCTCCAATCGCACTCCCGATCCGAATACAATAAACCAACTGGAAGCAACAAGTTGTTGCTTGAGCAAATCAGAAACCAATTGCATTCGAATTGGAGTTTAATTTCCAACCATGATCAAAACATGATCTACCAATGACTTCTACCTGCAGCTCTTCACCACAGAAAATTCACCACGCTCTCACTTGAGCTCTCTTCTTCCCCTGCACTTTTCGAACTTCGAAATGCAATTCGCTCTCTCTTACACTTACCTCTCTCTCTCTCTCTCTCTCTCTCTCTTTCTCTCTGTGTGTTGCATTTCCCCTGACTGCAGATTTTTCCACCTCGAGAGTGGAAAATGATGTTCTGATTGACTGATCTGTGATCTGAGATCTGTGGCGCTCTCTTACTGGGACTCTTCTGAGGACTGCGACTGGCACTCGGAGTAATACCAGCTATAAAAGTCAAAACTGCAGACGGACGCCTTTGTCCTGGTCATAAAGTCCAAGCTGCAACCAAATAGCGAATACGATTATTTACGAGGCGGGAAGCTGCCGCAGCAGTCGGAAAATCCTATTGATTTGTTTTCGCTCGATGTTGTTGTTTCCTCTGCTGTTTGTTGCTGCTTGTGGCTGCAACTTAAAAGTCAGTTGGTAACAATTAAACGTAGCTGAGGCAGCTGTAAAAGTCACTGTTAATGGCTCACTTGGAAGCTGCAGTTGCAGATAATGCACAGTAAAAAACAGGGAATGGCTTCAAGTTAGTACTGGCTTTTACCAGACTACAACTGACAGAAAGTAAACGTTAACATTTCAAGAAAAACACTGTCACGTAGTCTAGTCTATTATATAGATTTCATTGATAACATATCACTTAAGAAAAATTAGAAGAAAATAAGAGCCGAGGCTAAATGTTTAGCTCTCCTCCAAACCTTTGCTCACATTTCTCTATTGTTTTATTAAAATTAATTTCGAAATTAATAAATTATTCATTTAACAAACAATATTATTTTATTATATTAAATTTTGTATCATGTAGTATGTATGTATATTTAATCAAATAAAATAGAGATTATACATATTTTTTAAAATGTTTCACCCATATTTATCCCCACTTTTCTAAAGCACTGATTTACTGCTTTCGACATTACAGGAAGTCTAAGTCCAAATTCAAATGCAGCCAGTTAGTTAGAACGTTTTATTAATGTAGAAAATCACATCGAATTTAATTGAAACCCACAATTTTGTACAGTGTATTTGCATGTAAATTATGTCATTTACTGCTGGCCTTAGAGTAATTGGCAGCTCAACTGCGACATTTATGAGTACATGAGTAGATACAGGGGGCACCCGTAAACTACTATAAAAGTGCTAAAAATCGCCTCGACTTTCTTCTCAGTTTATTTATTTATTTTGCCGCTATTTTTGTCGGTTTTTTTTTTGGTGACCAGGACGCGGGTTAAGTTGGCCAGCTTAACCTTTAAGCTGCACTCTGCGCGTGCCAAAAGGCAACAAACGAGCTTTTTACGAGTTGCAGGAAACAGCGTTGCTGCAACAGCAAACAACAACAGCAGCAACAACAGCAACAACAACAAACACAGCATGCATTCTAGCCATGTTGAACTTGGCTCACAGATTTATAACAAAGATATCGCTGGCATTGCCGACATGCTGCGTCCTCTCTGTTGGCCGCATGCTATGAGCTATTAGAGTTCAGCGAAACCAAGTCGAAAGTCTGAAGACTGGGCTCGGAAGAGTGGGTACTGAAGACCCGGTTCCTTGCTGCCCGGGCAATCCATTAGTGCGGCAGCAGCGCGTTGGCCTTTTTGCATCGTCGGCATCTAACAAATCGTTCTGTAATTTGATAGCTTAGAAGTTTATGACTATGGCCAGGCAGTTTTTAATGGGGCGCAGTTCGCGCCAGACTTCAGTTGCCAACTGACTAGCTGACTAGCTCACTAGCTCACCAGCGACTATGTTGCCAGCCCAAAAAAAAATAAAAAAGAAATAAAACTAAATATATTGTAAATAAAAACAAAAATTACCAAAAGGAAAAACTGGCTGCACTGTGCCGCTGATCGCCTGCCAAATCGCGCAAAATATGCTAAAAGGTTTTGCGAGATCAATTTAGAGATTTTGCTGTTTAGATAAGCACTCGTTTATTGGCCAACGATTCAGCGATCGACTCTCGAGGATCGACTCTCGGAACAAACATGTTGCGCTCAGTTACTTAATCTCAAATGGCGCTGGCTTTATGGCCACCACACAGACACCAACCTGGCCGATAGACAACAACAACTCTGGCAGCCATATCGACAGGCCTACACATGTTTTTCCTCCATATCAGATCTATGCCAAAGCCAAAGCCGAAGCCAAAATAAATACTCAATACTCCCAATACTCCCCATACCCCCCTAGCAATGACAAAGCAGTCACAGATCGTACGATTGCTTCATACTCCTCCTGCCACGGATCACTCACCTGTCCTGGGCAGATGATGATCATCACATAACATTACATAATCGACCGAGCTGATCCACGTTATATAATCTGCAACAAATTATCTTGCAATATTCATAGTCAGCTGCTTTTTTATGGTTTAAATGATGGGGAATAAAATCTAAAAATATGCCCTTCAATAAAGAAAATCGCCAAAGAGAACTTAAATAAACATATATGTAAAACTATTTATATAAAAATTGATGTAATTATTTCTAACTTAGAAATTTAGCAGATTAATTTTTTTTCATTTTATAACTTTTTTGTTTAATTAAATAACAAAAACGTTCTTATACTTAGTGGAAAAAATATGTATTGTAAGGAGAAATGTGAGTTTTAGAGAAAGTAATAAAGTAATCAGTTGAAATAAAATCAGTTATAAATATGGCATATTATTATTCTTAGTAACATATTAATTAAGCCACTTGTCGCTGTTATTGAAACTGTAACCTTAGGCGAAACATTGCCATGTCACTTGTGATTTAAATTAAATAATAATCTCTATTGAAAACTGTTGAAAATTCGTGAGACATGTTTGCGACAAATTAAATTAAAACTGCCATAAAACAAGCAAGGATTTGAAATTTAAAACGTCTCCGGTTTTCTTTATATCTCTTTTTTTTGGGTACATAACAGGCATCTCAAGCTGCTGTCAGCTGTGATATAAAAGATACAAAAAAGCCAGACTAAAATACCAAAAGACTTTGTGTAGATGTTTACATTTAGACGTCGCCTGCCATGTCACAGAAATCGCAACTTAATTAAATAAAAATTAAACAGATCTCTCGCTGACTGGACCTGGATATGGGATATATGTATGTATGTGTACATACTATGTATCTGTGTATCTGTGGACCTGAAGCTGCTTCGACCGTTCAACGTGCAACGTTCTCCGTCGCTGCAACGCTGCAACGATTGCCGTTGTCGCCACGTTGCGTGTCAAGTGAACATCATGCGTAGCGCAGTTTTCACTTGGGACTCCGTTCGTGAACCCCCCCTCTTCACCACACCCACCCCCCTGGGTTTGGCACATGTTACACCAATTTTAGTCTGGAAATCCTTGTCTAGTCTTAATTTGATTTAGTAGCCGCTTGCATGGCTTGACAAGTGTCCATTTGAATACTCATTGGCTCAACAAGCGACGGCTCCGTCTTCGTCTCAGACTGTATCCCCTTTTTTTTACTCTTACTCTTTCCTAGGGTATTATACATATGAGACGAAATGTGTAACGCACTGAAGTAGACATCTGTGACCACACAAAGTATATGATATATTTATTATTCAGTCAGTTTCAATGAAAACAGTTTCACAGTTTTAAAGATATAACAATGAAACATTGGCTAAAACATATTATTTCTAGGATATGCCGAGCAAATTTATATGGGTCCTAAAAATGTATATTTTTATATACTTTATTTATATTAAGTGTTATCTAACTACATGGATTAAAAATCTCTTTATTTATTAGTTTTGCTGATGATAGAAAAGGGAGAGATAACTGTCAGCTTATTTAAATATTTGAACTTAAAAATATGTAAAATGAATGTCACTAAAATCCCTTTAAAATGTGTATTAAAATATCGATGTGAGCACTGGGGAACCGGTCTGCAAGGGTATATATTATATTCGGCGTGCCGCAGATTGCTGCTCTCTCTTGTTTCCTCTCTTTCTTTTTTTCAGTGTAAGCCACCAGGTTGCAGCCCGCAGCCCGCTCTACCCCCCTTTGTCGCTTTCAACATTGATTTGTGTGTAATTTAATGAAATTTACATAATATTTTGTTTTTAATGAGGCCTAAGGTGATGTTTAAATGCTTTGACTTGGCTTAGTCAGTAGTCGGTTGCCAGTTGCCAAGTTGCACGTTGCAAGCTGCCCGTTGCTAGTTGCAAGTAGCAAGTTGGTCATTTGGTAGCCGGTTCTCAGAGCTGAGTGCAGTTGCGGCTTATATTACACAGCCCAGGCGCCAGTTATTTCACTTTTAATCCGTTTCACTTACTTTTTTTTGTTGCAGCTTAATTTTAAATATATTTTGGACTTTGTGTCGCGACCTGCCGCAAAAATGCGTTTAATTGTCTGACAAATTGGCCGCAACTTAATTAAGGGCGATAAGTTGGGATTCTGTTTTATTTTCTTATTTTTCTCTTTCTGTTTTTTGTCGTTCTGTTGCATTTACTAATT
Organism: Drosophila maculinotata; assembly: GCA_035045305.1. Lineage (NCBI taxonomy): Eukaryota > Metazoa > Arthropoda > Insecta > Diptera > Drosophilidae > Drosophila > Drosophila maculinotata. Next base: position 10,026,974 of record JAWNPD010000335.1, read on the forward strand.
AAGTCGCATTGGAGGCGCTATCAGTGGCTGTAGCACATATTTCATGCTGATGATGGTGGTGATGGTGATGGTGATGGTGATGTAGTGATGGAGAAGCGCCAACTCTGCGGACAGCTCCGTTCTCTGTGGCTACTTGAGAGCGTGTTGCATTGTCGGGGTCCCAATCAAAACAGACAAACACCTTTGCAAAATGCACGCGCGCTGATAACACGCCTGCAACGCCTCAGGATTGACCAACTTGCAACTGGCAACTGGCAACCTGAAGTTGCGCCTCTTAAAGTGCCGTCGTCCCATGCCCAGGCCGTTAATAAGCGTAGATTATTTATGTTTATTAACCCTTAACATGTTTACATTTTGTAAAACGAGACTCTTAATGTGAACTTTATCATGAGACGTTTGCAATTGCAATTGCAAGGTGAGGTTCGGTTCGGTTTGGTTCGGTTCGGTTCTCAAAACAAAAACATTTGGTCTTCAAGGCTTTAAGCTATGTCCTACAGTCTGTCCAAAATTCAAAATATTTACAAGTTTTAAAGATATTGATTTGTTTTTCAATATAGAAAAAGTATTTCATATGAATGTCTGAAATTGAATTGATAAATATGTAAAGATAGAATTCTACAATTTAAAATATTACAATCAGATAAGGCAAACCTGTGTTTATATTCCTTAAATATGCAAATTGCAGCAAACATTTTAAGAACTTAGATTGTGTCTAAATAAATAATAATCTTTGTTGTATTAAATTCTGGGTAGTAAACAAATTTATAGCTCATTTCTACTTCCATTTTTCCTCTGAATTTTTTTGTAAAACAAGAATAAAATATAAGAGAATTTTTAAAACTTGATTGGATATATTGTACAGCTGGGTCTAGGTAGGGTATTTCTATGTTGAACAAAGCGAATCAAATTCTGTTAACTGCAACCAATCGGTAATCGGTTGTCGCTGTGGTATTTTTTTTTATATTTTTTTTTTTGCACGTCACCCCAATGCAGGGCAAATGAAATTCCCAAAGCCTGGCAGGTCCACCCCAACGACTAAAGCTGAGGCTGAGGATGTGGATGAGGATGAGATGGCATCGATTTGGCGGCGCTCCTCTGTGTGTGCGATTTTAATGACGGTGCGCTCTGGGAACAGAGCAACGGGCGCCACGATCTCGACAAACGGAGGAGCTGACGTTTCGCGATGGAGAATGGAGCTGCTCTTAATGCATTTTTGTACATGATCATATGCGTTTATCTTTTGTGTTTGGACGGCGGCCAGTTATCGGGGGCCAGTTTGCTGTGGCACTCATTTAATAAGTTTGTTCTGGCTAAGAGATTACATGAACCTGCAGTGTTCAATCGCAATCATATTTTAGCAGCACACACACACACATACACAAAGTATCTGAGTATCTGAGGCATGCCGAACCCAGAGAGTCTGGTGCTGCAGAACAGAGTTCCAGTTCCAGTTCCAGTCCGATATCTGTCGTTGTCGCGTTTTGGCCCTTGAATTGAATTGAGTTGGGTTGGGCTGCATTTTTTTTTGGGTTGGTGTTTTTCATTCCTTTTTTTTTCGAGTATCGTGTGACATATCGAGTGTGAAGTGTCAATTTGAATTTATTGATAACAAACTGAGAGGTCGTCGCCCAAATGAAACGGTGGCCTCTCCACATCAACATCAACGTACTCACACTCACACACTCCACGTACACACACACACGCACACACATAGAGACACCAACGAGATCAACCAATTACAGCCGCATAAATTCTCCACTCAAGTGCCTTAGCCATTTTATTGGAATTTATGAAATGAAATGTGATTTGCGAATCGCGCAATCAGCGCCACAGACAGACAGACAGACAGACAGATATATGAAATTGTGTGTCCTCAGAGCGCTCATCAGGCGCAAATTGTTATTTATCACAAGGTGCTCTATAAATTTGTTGAGCAACATTTTCATATTTTCCAACATCTAATCAATTTTGATATGTCTAAATCAATGATTAAGAATGTCGTTGCAGAGCACGAAATCAGTTTCAGTCTGTCTGACAGTCTGTCTGTCTTTGTGTCTTTGTGTCTGATTGTCCCTTTTGTCTGTTCGCGCTTATTGACAACAATTCGATGCGGCTGCGACGACAGGAAACATCTTGTAAAACTAGCAAATGCAACATGTTGTGAACATGAAAGGGCCAGCAGAAAGAAGTTGTGGACTCAAGACACCATGCCACAGATTGCCGGCTTATCGCAGCCAACAATGAGAGCAACAATATTATAATGGACAGCTCCAAAACCAGGCGACGCCACACGCGCGCTCCACAGCACCACCAGCACCGCCCAGCACCGTCCAGCACCACTCCTGGCCTCATCCATTTGGACACGCTGCGCACTGGCCACGATAAATAAAAGCGGCGCTGGCGAGCGTCGACTCGACTCGATTTGCAGCGAGGCAAGGCGACAATGAAACGTCTATTTCCCCACATATCCCACATATGCCACATATGCCACATCCAGGCTGTGTGGCAGCCTGGCAGGCTGCCTCGCAGGCAAACCCAGGACAAGACACGACGACCGAGGGCCGATCGAGGGCCGGACTAATGTACACACGAATGTGTTGCAATTGTCACGCCAAGTGAAGTTACAAATTTATGAATGCCAAAAAGACGGCCTCTCGTCGATCCTCACACTCAGAAAAATATATGCACAACAAAATTTCAAAGTCATATTACTATGTTCTAAGGCATATTTTTTTAAATTAAGTACAAGCGTTTCTGCATTTATATAATTTAATTCGCAAGTTTATATATTTTATCTATAAGTCAAGACTTATTTAATTTTATAATATTAACATCATTGCCACTTTTTTTTTTTAAAAACATATATTTATAAAATACTAATAATTAACGGACTTCATTTCCATTTTAGTTTTAGTTTTTTTTAGTTTCTACGCCTCGTTTTTTCTGAGTGCATTCAAGACGACAACGCGTCGTGTGCCTGCGACTTGGCACGGGGCAACACCAACAATACCAGCAACAACAATAACAACAACAACAACAAGAGCAACACAAAAACCCATAAATATGTTAAAAGTCAGAGTCAAAGTCAAAGTCAAAAAGTGTTGCGGTTTCTGCATCGATTTCGGTGTGGCAAACCCAACATACAACCAAACTTTCTCATTAAGCAGAAGAGTTCAGCATTCAACGACAGCAAGGTTAAAAATGTTGCAATAACAAACAGCATCAGTCTGTCTCAACCGGAACAAAAAATGTGGCAAACTCTGAGCTTTGTAATTATGAATATTGAGAGCGAAATGCAGTTCACAAACGCTGCAAACTAATTTGTTACATATAGCTGCATTCCATTGAATGATTCCAATAAGTCACTCATTCAGAATGACATATGTATATGCCTAGTTGAAATAAACATTGTTTGACAATTAAATGTGAATATTACAATTTATCAACCATCTCCCAGAGATTTGTAATGAGCTACAAAAAACATGTTTTTTATATTTCCACAATTAAACATATTACCAAACATACCAAAATTAAAAATCTTAAAAATTTTAATTTTTTCAATTTATATATTCAAATCCTAGTTACCAATTAAAAAAAAATAGAAAAAAACGCTCAATACATTTATGAAAACTAATCGATTAGTTTTTATTGCATTCCAAGTAATAAGAGCGCCTTAAAAGGTATTTGTATAATAAAGTAGTATTCTAAGGAGGGGTATTCAAATCAGTGCCCGCATTTCTAGAGCACCCACAAATCATGTGGCCGAAGAAACGCATTTAAATTTGGATAAAGCTCCATTTGTGGTCTAGCGAATTTGCCAGTCTTGCCAAACTAATAGCCAATTTAAATGAGATGGCCGGGCCGGGCCCAAAGACGAGCCAAAGTCGACTCGCAATTGTAATTAAATCGCAATATGGACGGGGCAACAGACAACTTTTAACTGGTAGACAGACACGCGGATACCCAACAGCCGGTTCCGGATCGGTATGGAATAAGTTGCACAGAGCTGCTGCTGATGCTGCTGCTGCTCCTCATCATCAATGGCTTGGTCGGGGCATTTCAATGATTTATTGAATTTAAATCACTTGTATTGGCAACAGTCCCGCTGTGAATTTGTGACATTTTCGTAAACGAAAAATGTCAGTTACAATTTTTTATTAGCTGCACTCCCCAGAGCCGAGGCCTGAGCTTGATGAAGTCCAAGCTAAAGCCGAAGTTGCAGTTGGAGTTGGAGTTCAGTTGGAAATGAAAATGGTAGGGCTAGAATTTAGATGAAGATGAAGATGAGGTCGTGTGTGCATGATGGCGTTACGGTATATGGCCATAAAGCTGGTAAACTACTGTAAAATATAGTTCAAACTCATTTCAAGCAATAATAAATTCCATTTGTGGCCATAAAAACTCGTTCAACAAACATATACACGAACATAAAAGCGAACCGAGCAATGTTGCTGTCGATTTAATTTTTTTTTTCATCTTCTCTCTAATAAAGTTATTAACTGGCATAAAAGTGCAGTTTATGCAACATCTTTGGGGCCACGAGTCTTGTTAAAAGCCCATAAAATTCCAAATATAACACAGAGCAAAGGCAATAATAAATGCATATAAATGCCTGAAGGCAACATTCATGTAGTACCAGAAACTGATGACATGTTCGTTCATTAATTAGAAAGCGATCAAGCGATCGAGCAATCGAACTGAGATCCCCAAAAAACAAACCGTGCGACAGCTCCTAATTAGAAAAAACCCGAAATGACTTCATTAGAAAACTATAACACGCTTGTTAACGTCGTGTCTACAATGCGGGTACAGCTCCAAACAAAACCAAAACTAAAACCCAGAAAAACATCAGCCTAATGATCCGAGCCACAACAGAACTAAACTGAACTATCCAGTCTGGTCTTTTGTCTAGGGCTTTTTTTTCTGTTCAAGTTTTAATTATTTTATGGGCATACGAGTCAATATGGTGTAAATTCTAGCCCCCTTCGGGTAGGGGCGAACAAAACCCAGAAATGTGTTTAACTATGCGGCATGTCATAAAGTTTTGGCCGTTTGTTTTATGCATTTCCAAGCTCATTATCGCGACTTTTGAGCGTCATAATGACCATTCCAGTGACATTCCAAAGGCGTTCCAAAATGTTGATCTATGGCCTTTGTGTCATGCCTGGCACTCATAAATCTTTAGAGCCCAGAAAACCCATAGACAAACCCAAATCAAACATATTTATATGACAAGCAAATCACTTAGCCATGGCTAAAATGGCTAAGGCTAGGCGTACCAAATGCAACACCTTCTTCTTCTTCATGGCAAATTGAATTCAATTGGCGTCACGACTCTTAGGAAAATCAATTTTTATGATCAATCTCAGTCTTTGGCGTGCCTTGAAATTGGCAAATTAGACCACGAAAATTGGCCCCAACCATCAGTTTTTCTAATATATGTACATATGTCTTATAGGAGGGCAATTTAGTTTTTTTTGTCGTTAGTCGATTTTCTATTTTGAAGCCAAACCTAAACGAGAAATTAAGAGAAACAATTTATATATATTTTAACCGATCAGATTTTTATCGCATTCATATCGTTATCACAGCGTCGGCATCTCGAACGATTCTTCTGGCGACAAAGTGAAAAATTTCCAAAAAACCCCGAAAAATAAAATCAAAAATGAAAACAATGAACTGAGGCATAGGAATGCTTAATTAATTGCATTTCTCTGCAGACTCCTCATTTGCAGCATCCAGGCCCTATGTGAAACTTGTTGCCCTAATGACTTGCTTTGACACTTTACCTTTGTCTTAACATGTCCGACGAAAACCAAAAAACAAGCAAAGAACAAAACAAAAAAAAACTCCCTGGGGCTCAAACCCCATAAATTCAACGGCAATTATGTCAGTTTATTTGGAGTAAAGCGTCTGTTAATTTATGTAGAAAGAGAGCTGGAAAAATGGGCGGTGTTTTGGGCAGTTCACAATTAGATGCTGATTTTGCTACATAAACAGCAGGTGACAACAAATCACACACACACATTCTCACATATACACACACAGAAAATTTCCTTATAATGTTTGGCTAATAACGCATATTTTATAAAGCGATAAAAGCTTAAATAAATGCACAGATCCATACATATGTAAAGTTAAAAACAGCATGAGGCGGAGCCCTTTAAAAAATTAAATACAATATTGCACTGATTTCCAGCTCATTTGGAAAGAAAAACTGTTGAAGCAACAGCAGCGATTCAAAGGTATATTTAGCGCCACCTTTTGAGGCAACAAAACAGACAATGAAAGGTGTGGAAAAGGGTTTATTGCAGTTACTCACAAACTATCCATCAATCTTTAATAACCTATTTCAAACGATGAAAAATAAATATTTAACGAGTGTTGTGCAATCAGTGCTTTAAAATAACAAATTGACTGAATTCTGATATAAGTTAAACAATTTTTATTTTCAATAAATCTAAATAGTTGTGAAATTTTAGTTTATTTTCCTGATCTTTAGGCGCTTTTATCACTTCAAAAAATATATTTCAATATTTCAGACCGATTGTTCCTATGACAGCTATAAGATATAGTTGTCCGATTTTGACCAAATTCAATCAATCTATATAAAATATAATAAAACTTGCAATTACTGAGTTTGGTTAAGATAGGTTGAGAACCACAAAACAGTTGTTCATACAACAACTCATTTTTCAACAGATTGTTCCTATCGCAGCTACAAGATATAGTGGTCCGATTTTAATGAAATTTGTGAGCGTGATGAAATAAAACTTAAACTTGAATTTGGTAAGTTTAGTCGCGTTATTTCAAAAAGCATGGATTATACCATTAACCATAGTGATTATACTCAACTCAGGAATTTAAAATCATTCCCCTTTTTTGATATCATTGATATCATTTTAATTATATTATAAGTGCCAGGCCATAAACAACTGCAGCATTGCTGCATTTCTGTTGCATTAAGTGTAGGAAAAACGAGGGAGATCCACAGCTTCGGGGAGTTGTGTCGCCCCCTTTTGTGTCATTTACCACCCAGGCATTTGTCAACGCTGGCGCCAAGTGGATGCCACCGATATCAAGCCGGTGTGGCAAGTGCCACAACCGGGTGACTTATTTGCAATCTAATTAAGTTGTTAAAATGCATTGTGACGCATGTTAAAGATGTCATATATATTTGCCACGATTAAATTGGATCTCAAGCATTGGAAACTGTGGGAAAGACCCTCTCTGAAATTATTTTCACTTCTTATTTGTGGCTGAAATGACATCGAAATTGCAAGTAAGGTGGTCCATACCGTCGGCTAAAAGATTTGATCAGAAAATTAACAGATTGATATGTATAATATAAAACAAATAACGTAAGTCTACTTTTTGCGGCACTGTAGACTCACTTCTTTTGTAGTCAGCTTCAATTTCGACTAGAATCAATTACTTCTTCTGGATTTTATGTCCAACTAAATAGATCTTTCAATTTGAATTTGATTTTGCCACTTTGTACTCGAATTATTGTGGTTTTTTTTTGTGAATATTTTATTTTTTTTTGTTCGTGTGGCAGGTTTGGTTTGTCCGGCGGCGTCCTTCACACTTGGACGTCATAAATTATCCTCGTAATGAGTTGCAACAGGCGCCGCCGCTGCCGCAGTTGCCGTTGTTGCTGCCGATTTTGTTGCTGTTGCCGCTGTTGTTGCTGCCGTTGGCTGTAAAAGGGGCTACCCATTGCCACATTCGAATTGCATTTAAAATACATTTAAAAACGGGCGCGCCATTTATCATGTTGGTTTATTTATTGCGTCTAGCTGGCTGGATTGCTACCGATCTGCCCAAGCCAAGATCCACCTCAAACACACACACACACACACACACATCTATAGCCAGCCAGCCCCGATGAATAATTGCCACCATCTACGCGGAATGTTATCAGCGCCATAATTAAATAACGCCAGGAGGTGACTGCATGAAGCAAGCGACAACTCTCTGGAGACATTAAATATATATTTCTCTCTTTATTCTCAAGATAGAGAGAGAGGGAGAGAGAGAGAGCGAGCTCTGTTCTCGACTCTCAGCTGTGATCGGTGATCATGTAATTTTAATTGCCATGATCAAGCGATTTTCGAGCGAGACAGTCTCATATCCATAAGCGAGTCAAAACAAAAATCAATTAAACAGCCGCCAAACAATCGATCAATTGCGATCGCTTGATCATCTGCAAACGAAATGTAACCAACCAACTTCCAATTAAACGTCACGCTAAATGAAGCGTAAAATTGCCCGCCTGCTGCTGGTCTTGAATGCGCTCTAAACGGAGAGCGAGAGAGAGAGGGAGAGAGAGATAGGAGGGAGTAGAGACTGGTAACTGAGACAGCCTCCTCTTGGTGGAATGTGCTGGCGATCTTTTCGTACCGGAGCCACAAATGTGACAGTGTAATAAAAAATCAATTTCACAATAAATACATCTCGGGCTGGCGAGTCGGAAACCAGTATATCTTATCATAGCCAGGCATCGGAGAGCGTGAAGTGGTACTTACGCATCGGGCCAGGCGAGATCTGAAGATCAGTTAGGGGATCAGGCAACCAGACAGACAGACGGACAGACGGACGGACGGACGGACGGACGGACAGTCAGGCAAATGAAAAGTGTGGTAGCCCAACTGTCAGCGATTGATGTAGCAGCCCTTTATCATTATCACATCTGGACTGAGAGCAGGTACACACACACACACACATACACACACATATATATATATATATGCCGATCTTAAGGAGTCAGGACAAATGCCTAAGCAGCCCGTCAGCGTCACAGAGTCTGGGACAAGAGATAGACAGAGAGAGAGAGAGCGAGCGAGAGAGAGAAACAAGGCACAACTGTGCCTTGTCGTTTTGGCCTGGTTATCTTAAAAACCTTGTTGTCGTCTTAATTATTGCGTTAATGAGTTTTCTGTTTACTTTTTTTGCTTCAGTTAACTCGTTTACAACAGCAGTTTCGTGCTATTATCAATCAATCGGCGATCGAAGCGATCGAAACGATCGACTCTTGGACTCCGATGTCTCCCCACGAGGATCGGAATCTGCGGCCTGATCATATGCAACGATAAGAGAAAGAAGCACAGCAGCTACATACAATATCTTTGTGTATAATAAATAGTGTGAGCGCTATCGCCTGCACCAGATATTTATGAAGAGACGAGTTCGATAAGCGATCTTATTTTGCATGCCGCGTGGCTTCCTTTGAATGCGAATCATAAACACCGACAGGATATAAACACAGTCAGTAAAGAGCGGAAAAAAGGGAAACGAAAAAAGTGACGGGCCACAAATAGAAGAAGAAAATAAACGGTTTTGGAAAAACCACTTGTGTGGGGGTCACAGGTGAACCGTTGCAACCTGCAAGTGATTTACCATGTGAACTGAACTGAACTGAACTGAACCTCAAGATGCCATTTTAATTAGCATGTTAAATTATTGCCACAGAATGCAGCAGAATGCAGCAGTTCAATAAACAAATTAACTGGGTGTGTTGCGGTTCCAAATCATTGCTCAACAACATCAACATGATTAATTGTGGGAGCTACGATTTCCCACTGTGAGAATAGGGCTCTATAGAAATACAGAAAGAAAGGGTCTCTATGAAAGGGTCTCGCTTCAATTTCCAAGTCGAGCATGAAGCAAGACGCGGGCATTGAGGCGTGCGGTGATTGTAGGAGTGAAAAATTAATGATTTGTTGATTTATGAATTGACTGGAAAGTTCAAGTCAAGTGTACAATGATGAGTGGAGCGATGATCTCGATGAACACGAAACGGCACGGTCTGTGCGGTCCCCAGAGATTTGCGATAGGTCTGTGGGTACGTAATTGAAGGCGATCGGATCATGGTACAGAGTAAAAGAGTAACACAGATTACTGATGGTTTTGTTGATGATAACGATATACGGGAGATATGGGGGAGAATGTTGAGCGAAACTATTTTTAGGAAATCTGTCTTAACGATTTCAGAAGCTTTCATACACGTAGCTGCAGGCAGTAAGCAATATATTATATATATTTGATCAAATTATAATTAACTTCTTTAAGAAATAATATTCATAATAAGCATACAACTAATACAGAACAATACTAATCAATTTAAGTGTAGTGGCCATATTTGGAAAGTCATTTGGAATATTTTACAAAACCATTGTTTTCAGCTCTGTGCTAAAAAGTTGAAAAGATCTAAAACAGGTGTTGCGAAGAGAAAAAGAAAATATAAATATTAGGAATCTGAAATGTGATTCAGGTGCTTGAAAGCTTTCTGTTGCCATCAAGCCCATTTAAAATAATAGAATATTTATCAAACCCATTTCTAAGCGGTATAGTTTAAATTCAGAAGCTCTATAATTGGTAGCTTCCAGATGTGGTTTGAGAATTTCCAAGTTTCAGCAGCAATATTAATTGAGACCATTTCTGTGCGTTAGGTGAAAATAAAAGATCTATATTAAGATAGAGAGAAGTGGTTTAGAAATTCAGAAGCTTTATCTCGAGCTGTTTTAGCTGCTACCAAAACTATTTGCAATAAAATCTATTAGAATGAATAGCATCATATCATCAACTGGCGTTAACAATAGAAGCCATCTTCTAGAGGCTTCATCATCAAGTGCTTCTTCGGCTGTATTCGGTTGCATTTGTCTGACTCCGTTTTACGACTGTGGCACATTCGTTATGGGTGCGGCTCTAAAGGCTACCAGATGAGATGTTACCCTGCCGCAGGTTGCATTCTTATGCTAATCGCCCATGGGCCCAACAATGGAATAAGACTAAGAGATCATAAACCGGAGCCGGAATGGTAGTCGCTCCACATTTTGTTACGCATCATCAGCTGGGGCGGCAAATGGCTTGTAACGATTGTTAGTCGCATATTGTTTGGGCCAATTTATTACACCAGGAAAAGGGCTGGCAAGAAAAGTGATCTTTTGAATACTTGTCTTAAGTACAAGCATTAAAGTAGCAAAATAAAATATAATTTACAGCGCAAATGTTAATTTGTTGTCCAAACTCTGTTGTTTGTTATCGCTTTTATGCGGCAACATCTGCTACAATAACAACAACAAGCAAATGGACAAAACAGTCTGAACATAATTGCAACAACTTAAGAAATCACAACAAATAAGCAACAAACAGCTCAAAACTCCGATTCAAAACTCACGCTCCATTCAAATTGATTACAAAACAGCGGACATAAGGCAGACGAGTCCTGCCCTGTCCTTCGTCGTCTCCTGCTAAACATGACTCGGCAAAGTTGAGTTGAGTTGAGTTGAGGTGAGTTGAAATGAGTTGGTTTGGCAGCCAGCCGCTTGCTTTTATTGTTTAGCTCGTTATCAAGTCAAAATAATCAGGCGCAGCGCGCTAACAATTGTCATTGTTAAAGGCGAGCCATACAGGAGCCACAGATCGAGCACCAGCCCCAAAACACAGAGCTCCAGCTTCAGCTCCAGCTCCAACTCGAGATCGAGGCGTCGAGTGCGACGTCTTAAAATGTGCCCCATCATTGCCACTGGCCATAAAAGTGAAGCTCCTCATCATCACCAACAGCAGCAGCAGCAGCAGCAGCCGCCCCGAACAATGCAACATGATTCGCGAATTATAAATACACGCGCTGAGTAGATCAGCAACTTAACAAAAAAAAAAACGGAGGAAACAAGCACCCAACTTATTATACTCTAAAAATATTACATTTGCAATATAAGACTTGAATAATAATAAATAAATAAATAATAAATTGAGTTTCTTTTGATATGATAACTCTTTATTCAATTACCATTAACAAATTAATTAGATACATTTTATATAACAACTATTTATATTTTATTTGATATTTAAATGAACGCATTTTCAAACTTATAATCATTAAATAGATTTTGAAACCAAAAATGTGTAACAAGAGTTATGATGTTGTACTTGTGTTGGTACAGAGATTTCTAATATCTAAATTACAACTTTTAAATTGCAGCTTTCCATTCCTTTCACTTACTTTCTTTTCACAAAGCTGCACACTAAGCTTAGATACTCTTTTATAGAGTGTATGCCAAATGCATTTTCGTAAATTTCTGGAGCAATATAATCGCAGGCAGGCAGCAGCAGCTTTTAAAATTAAGCAGCAGCAGTCGTCGTCGTCGTCGTCATCGTACTGGCCCTCAACCGTAATTGTGGCAAGTGGCGCGCTCGTGTGTTGCAGTTGCAACAGTTGCAGTTGTTACGCTTGCTGTTGCTGCCGTTGCCGTTGCTGTTGCTGTTTGCTACCTCTTGTGGCTGCTGCAGTTGCCACTGCGCAAGCTAACAAACTGCTTCGCACAGAAGCCAAAACGTGTCGTCCTTTTGAGTCACTTGAGTTGCTGAGAGACGGCCTCCTCAGCAGCAGCAGCAACAGCAGCAGCAGCCCCAACTTTAGCTCCATTCTCCACAGACTCATCGTCATCGTGGACGGCGTTGTCATGGACATGGTCTTCAGTACGTGGCAACGGCATCGTTTTTAATTAAACAATGTAAGAAAAAAGCAAAAAATAAAGGAGAAGTACGAGATCTTCAGTGGAGAGTGCCTGACGAGCAGATACCCTGTAGCGAGTCATGAACTAGACTTGTATATATATATAGTTGCATATTTAGAACCCTCTAGAAATTTAAATATTATATTTATTATTTCATAAGAAATATATATATAATATAATAAATAATAACAAACCAACAAGAATTACTTTTGGGTAGAGACCAATAAATATTATTTATTTTATCTGAATCTTTAATAAGTTTTGTGTTTATTGTTTAATCTTTTTCAAATTTTAAGGGCATAGAGATAGCATTCAAATGTGTGTATACACTTAAAATCAAGGATATCCCTGTTATAATAGACGAGAGTCTACGTTCAATATTTAAAGGTCTCTAGCAGTCTCTACAAGGAACGACTCAGAGACAGGGATACAGGGTATACAAGATCTTGCCACCATTCGATGTGAAGTGCCGTCGTCCCTGTTGCAGCTTACCTTTCCCCAGAAGGGGGTGTGGTTGGGTAAGGGGGAGGGGGGACTAACCACCAGTAGTCAAGTTCAGCTTGGAGCCTTGTTTGTGAGTTATGAGTTGCGCAATCACGACTTCTTGTCTTGCTGCTCACTCGACTCAACTCGACACGGCGGAGGAGGAGGAGGAGTGTTGAGCAGTAGAGTTTCGCACTTGGGCTGATTAAGTTTTAGAACAAATGAATTAAAAACGTGCGCTTCGGTTTGCCGAGATCATGTCTCTCTGTTTGGGTTGGAAGGTGTGAAATAATTTGGCCCAAGCGCACTTTACCTGCCAGCAGGCGGCTGCGGCTGCAGCTGTCGAGGATCAGCCGAGCTGGTCGTCTTTTTATGGCTATTGGAATTACCGAAAAAGACCCACAAAAACGGCAGCTGGCTGGAAAGTTCTCAGCCTGATTTACCTGCTCGTCAGGCAGAGGCTCTTGGAAAGCTTCGGCTTGTGTGTCATGGCAGAAACGATCTCCGTTTAAAGATAAAATATTGTAATTCATTTAAATGAACAAATCACAAATGTGTTTGTGAAAACACGAAAATTGTCCACTTGAAAAGAGACGCAGTGCCACAGAAGACAAAGCTAAGACTCCGAAGGCAGATTGTTGTGATGTGATTACGTCAAAATTATTAAAACAGTCTCCATCTCCGACTGCGAGTCAAGTTGCCCCCAGCTACGTATGTATATATCGTAATATCGTGTACGTCATGTTTCACAATTCGTCTGCCGCATTTGATCGACACTGATCTGAGATAAGACGGCCAAATAACCAAATCAACCCAAGACCCAAAAAAATAAGACACGAAATAACCAAAAAAACGGCCGAAACTTCAAATCATATCGGCATCGAGGTAACCACTACCCAGCCCAGTTCAGCTCAGTTCAGTTCAGTCCAGTCCCGAGTTGGAGTCGCAATCGGAGTCGGAGTCAGAGTTGGAGACGGAGACGGAGACAAGTGCATTTGCATCACGAGGCGTGTGAAACCGCTTTCCCAAAACCAAATATAATAAAAATCAAGAATACTTTGCTTGTTGTTACTCAATGAAATTTGTTGAAAATTATGAACAACGAACATATTTTCACCAGCGTCCCCGGACATAAATGTGCATTATGTGCCTCATGGACAAACGGGGCCAGGAGTGGGGGCTGGGGGCTTGAGCATTGTCTAGTAACAGTTTTATGCTTTGACAGGCGTTACACACACAAGTTGACAACAATACCATTAGCCCCAACAAAGAAGCCAGCTCGACAATTGACAAGCGGCAGGAATGGGGTAACTTAGCTCAACTCAGGAAACAAGAAGGAATCGATAGCTGCAGGGCGCCGAAGATGAAATACCCTTCCAGACAATATGTATCAAAAACCACATTTTGTTTTTGATCTATATAATGCAATATTCTGAGATTTCCAAGGAGAATAGATATCTATATATCATTTAAAGCAAAGCTATTAAAACATAGCTGTCGGATCTTGATAAAGTTTTAACAATGTATTGACTATATATTAAAATAATTAAAAATATATATTGAATGAAAAATAGGGTTTTCACATTATGACTTAAAAATCCAACCTACGTTTCTATATCAGTTATATTATGTAGATTGCTGCTGATAATGATAATTATAAAATTGTCTGATACTGAGAGGGTTTTCATTAAATGCTTGGAAAAAAGATTTTGAAAAGCAAAAAAGTTGCTGTACAAGAACTCAAGCTATATAATTACGCTTCATGGATTATAATCTCGAAGTAATATTTATTTATTCAACTTAATTATATAAACTAATTCCTTTGTAGAATATATATATACTTTCAATGGACTGAATGGGATTTATCAATGCGTTACAAATTGCAAGACAAATTTATTATACCCTCCGCAAGGGTATAAATATATACATATATATAGTAAGAAGAGTAATATTCTGTTATCAATGGTTATTGTATGATAGTTCTTGGTGTGAACCTGCTGGCATACCATTCTCATTCACATTCTCATTCTCATTCGGAATCTCATTCACAATGTCATTCGGTGCTCTAATCGCTCGCTAAGCTGCTGAAAAATAAAAAACAGCAGGCAACAGCTTTGATTATTAGATCGTAGCAGAGACTATACAAAAAGCACAAAGACTGGAAGACTCTAGACACTAGACTCTCTTTGTGCCTGTTGTTGTTGTTGCTGTTGTTGTTGTTATCTGCAGTTTCCTAGGAAAGCCAAACAACGCCAACAACAACAAGAAGCAGCAACAAATCTTGACCACGTTTGCGAACGCATCCGGCCAGGGAGCCAGAAAACTTACACGTCTGGAGTCGTGTAATATGCAAACTAGACGCAGGGCGATAACTGTACAGATAAGCCACACTGTACGTGTACAAATTGCAGACACTGTAATGCAATTTATGTTGCTGGCACGATCCTAACAAACTGCTTACCTGCAAAGCAAAAATCGCAAAGCGACCTGGAACTTTGAGGAACGCAGCTGCTGCAAAGGATTAAGGCGAAATGCGTTAGGTTAGTTCAACAGGCGCCAGGATTACCGTACCTGTACACTGCAATGACTACCTGTAACTAAATATAAACCAAAGCAGCCGAGCATATCTGACACATTCCACAAGCAGTATTCAAACAGACAACAAGTACAAAATTTTACTCTTGAATTTTAAATTTGAATTTTGTTAAACAACATGCTTCAAAATACGGCATTCTATAAGCACGCCTTGGAGGCGCAGAAGTTTACGTTGCCGGAACCACTTCTACCCAATTATGTAGACAATCTGCATGAGATATTCTTCGAGCAGATCTTCGAGCGCATCGATTACCTCAGCGATCAGGTGAGAATGGCCCGAGCATATCCACAATTTATGCCGCAGGTGTTGAGAATGTGGCAGAAACGTTGGCATTATCGCATCGTTGGCCCAAACACGGCATTTCTGGGTTTGCTGGATATCGAGGATTATGTGTTCTTTATGGAGCACATGGCGAGCCGCTTCACCGAGCTCCATGTGCACGAGGATGGCGTTGGCTCCTTTGCCGAGTTCTATGATTATATCACTCACTTGTGTGACATAAATATAACCCGCTTCCAAAATGTGGAGTGCTGTGTGCTGGCTGGAAATCCCAATACTATGGTGGATGAGGATATACGTGACTTGACCGCCATGCTGCCGAATCTGCGACGCCTGACCAGCTGCATGAATCTATCCGGTTTATACATGAGAGGATTCAAGAAGCTGGAGCAACTGGTGTTCAAGTCAATGTATCATTCGGTGCCACTGGACAGCCGCTGGATGCAGGAGATCTGCCTGAGCATGACGCAGCTGCGTGTCCTGGACATCACCGACTCATTTGACAGCGGTGTGAGATTGCACGACATTAAGCTGCCCAATCTGGAGGTGCTCAAGATCAATCTGAGCAGTGTGGAGTGCATGTTATCCCAGGTGCTGCAGTTGCCCAAGTTGCGCAAGTTGGCCATTCGTTTCGATGATTCGCGTCAGCTGAACGCGGATCAGGAGACCATCTTCCAGCAGATCATTGTAGCCAAGAGTGAGTCCATTACAAGGATTGCACTCAACAATGAGGTAGTGCAGCTGCCGGCACGCTGGCAGCATAGTTTGCTCCTGGAGCTGCCCAAGCTGAGGGCACTGGTCTGTGAGAACTGGTATCATGATGACTTCTTTTTGGATCGCCGGCATATACCCTGCGAACAGATGCAGGTGCTCAGCTTCAGTGGCTGGGAGGTGGTCCGCGAGTTTCAGCTACTCGAACTAGTCTCCGAGTGTACGCAGCTCCAGCAGCTCGCCCTCAATGCGTACCACAGCACCGTGGATAAGTTGCAGAAGCTGCACAGCATCCGCTGCTTGGAGCGCAATGCCAAGCCGCTGCAGGTGTTCAGTGAGGTGATGTGGACCCATTTGCAGCCCAGCGAGTATCAGCATTGGAGGAGCAACAAGCATGTGCAGGTGACCTGCGATAGCAGCGACTACGAGTACCAGGAGGATGGATTCGAGTTTGACTTTGTCTATTGAGTCAACTGACATTTGGATTGTAAATATATACATTTATGTAAAAGATAAGATTTGAAATATTGTACAACAGATCGATCGGAACAAACACTTTTTGTCATAAGCATCGATATTGTTAAAACGTTTTTAAGAAAAACTCTCGATTACTACTCTATGAAATTTATGTAAAGAAATTAATAAACTTCAACTTTAAATGCACACATTTTTGTTTTTTGATTGATTTTACTATTGTTAGTGGGCAAACATCGTGTTTAAAATATATCCAATGGATTCGTATAAGGAAATGGGTCTAAATTTTCCACTTCAGTTCCACCTTTTAGTGTTGCAAAGGAATTTGTAGAATATAGAATCACCTTTGAAATCGTATTTGCATTGTGTTTATTGTTTATTGAACATTAGTTTAAATGAAAAACAACATAGTTTCAGCACAGTTTCCCCGCCCATCCCTTCCACCGCTGGCAATTTTCCAGCAGTGTCTGGGGCTCTCTTATTTATACTCATTGCAGCGCTTTAGGGCTACCTTGTCCAAGGCTTTAGCAAATGGAAAAATCAACACATTTTATGGCCTGGCCAAGAGATTTAACTGTGCTTTGGGCCCAGCTCTCACAAACACACACACTCACACCTGCACATACACACATACACACATACATAAAAGGTAGGCATTGGCAATGGCAGCTCCATGACCTCCACTCCACTCACTTGGCCAGTTCACTTTAGCAAGGCATAAATTATTTGATTTGATTGAGTCGGAAAATGAGTTCGCAAAGTGCCCAAAGCGTTAGCAACTGCAGTCGCTGCTTGAGTGGCCACTTGGCCACTTGGCCACATACTTACTCCAGGGTTGGGCAAGGCTAAGACTAACCTCAGTCTATATTGCATGTGGAGAATGTGAGCCTGACAATGTTCAACTGCTGTTGCCATTTGCAAATTAGCAGTAAACATATTCGATTTAAAAGAATACATATAACAATTGAAGATAAATAAACTGGACCTAAATAAATATGAATTAAAATTTAAGAAAAGGATTTAGATATGAATTACTGCAATTGTCTTGTATATATACATATATATTTAACTTCATTCATAAAAACAATCTGAAATGATTTTAATTTGTTATTATTCTGATTATTCTAATCTAAAGTTGATCAAAATATAAAAAAATATATTTTGAAGTCAGAATCTGTTGTTCAAATATGTCATAAAAATAAAAACATTATTAAATAAAAATGCTTTTAGATCGAATTTAAAGTTGTCTTTTAAAAATAAAAAAATGAACAAAACAGGAAATTGTCAAAATCAATTCTCAAATAGTTCTGGTTAATCGTAGATTTTATCAAAACGTAAAACAATTTAAATTTAGTTTTTGTGAGGTATTTATGATAATATATATATAAATTATTTACTTGATCCTTTACAATTACTTTGTTGATTAACTTTTCGCCCATCCCTAGCTTGTACAATATGTGTAACTGTTGGCTCGTTGCGTTCAGCAAGCATGTGAGGAAACTAAGCAATTTTGAATAATGTTCAACCGTAAAATGATTTACATAATTTTCCACAAAAAATAAATATAAATACGAAAAATATCAACTCCTGTTGCTTTCGTTTTTCATTACGTGACAGCGTTCAGCATTCAGCATTCAGCGTTCAACGTTCAGCGTCACTGGCCGGCTAAGTTATTGGCCGCACTGACAAGTCAACACAAAGTCAGCACTGGACTAATTTGTGGCCCCAAATGGCCAAGAGAGATTAAAATGCAAACGAAGCGGCCGAAAACGTCCGACGGAATGTGCCACAGTCGGCGACTTGGCGACGACAGTTTGAAGTGGACAAAATTTAGAAATAATGGACTATTAATTTATGGCCAGCGTAGACCGTTGCAGTTGCCATTTTAATGATCGGGGGGGGTGGGGCGGTGGATGTAGACCTTTTGGGTGTTATCGATAAATGTTAGCCGTATATTTATGGCTTTTTCATTAATTGACTAATTGCAGGGAGGAGGGAGGCTTTCTGGGTTTGCTTTGGTACCTGCACCACTTAAAGCCCAAAACTAATGCGGCCAATTAAAGACAGTTGCCTGGTCTCTCCCCCACTCTCTCTCCTCATCTCCCTCTCTCTCTGCCTAATTTCTCTATTAATTTTATTTAACATGCACAAGAGGGTCGCAATTCGTCATGGGCTCCAACAAAAAAAAACTGTATCGAATTTTGAGGTGAAATTTCGAACGAGTTCCAAGTTCAATTCGTTCAGAGCCATAACTAGTGGATTTGCGGATGATGTTAACGAAACCGAAATGAAATTAAATGAATTCATTTTAGCATAATTAAATTAAACATTGACGATGCGACGCTTTAAGTGGTGCAACACTGTGTCCAATAAAGTCGATCGCTCAGCACCCATAAATACTGCGATAAGACCAAGATGCCGGCCCGTTTGATATTATTTTCTATATAGTTGGCACTCATACAAATAGTGAATATTGGATGGTGAATAGTGAATAGTGAATAGTAGCTGCCGTTTCCACACTTGACAGCTCATGTGAAAAGTTGCATTCAAAAAGCAATAAAACCTCATAAAATTAGTGAGCGACAATACAGTAGTTAAATCTATTCATTTAAAGAACTCAACTGCGAGATAGCTCTTAAATGATTGATATAACCCCTTAGTAGGAATCAATAGTTACCGTTATTTTAGAAAACTTTCTGAGAACAATTTGACATGTAAAATAGTAAATGACGCAGCTAATTTGTAAAAAAATTAGATTTATATTTATGTCAAAATAAGTGTTTTGGGTAAAGTTTGGGTTTCTTTTCTTTCATGCCGAAGCATTAAAATTTTTGGACTTGCAGTTGAAGGTGCATATTAAATGTATAATTCTTTTTTAAAACAAGCTTTCGTATTGAAATGGTTATGAATTCCCCTTGCCGATTTGCCCATCGAATAGTTGAACAACTCTCTAAAGTGGACCCATAAAACACAATGGGTAAAGTATTCATTCAAGATTTTCAAAACTTCATTTGAACATTTTCTTAAATTTGTCTTTTACAAGACGACTGACTCCAGGCGATCTTTGCAGGTGGTCCTCCTCGGCTGATTTGCATGGCCAAAGCAACAACAACAACAACAACGAATACAAGAAAGAAAAAAACATCAACGCAAGTGTCAACAAATCTTTACGAGCTAACAAAATGCTTAATTCAAAAAGCAACGCTTCAGCCAACCCCTCTACCCCCTACCCACTACCCAACCCTTATGCCATGCAGTGTGCTGCGACTGGGCCTCTAAACGTTGACAAATCGTTTGGTAACTCAATACTTTTGTAATGCAAAAAGAAAAGCCCATTTTTGTCTACGCAACAAGAACACAAAAAAGCGACAATACACAAAGGCCTCGGTGGAATACAAACGCCAACAAAACTACAAGATAAATGCTTACAATTTTATTGCCAAACAACTTGACGTCTTGTCGACGCTTGTCGAATGTCGAATGTCGAATTTCGAATGTCGAGTGTTGTGCTTTTTTTTGACTGCTCGCATGTCTGGCATTTAGGCATTTAGGCAGCCAGTCGCCATTTAGTATTGGGCCCAAATCAAAACTGCATCCCTGTCGGCAATTGCATTGATTAATGTCAGCGGTTTTTAGCCATTTCGCTCTATGGCAGAAAAACTTAATTACCACAAGATTGTCACAGCTGGCGCCGTTGGAGACCACTTGTTGATTGGTCGACGCGAAGTCGAGAGTCTTTCGAAAATCGCGTGACAATTCATAAACAGAAAATGATTTAATAATATGAACGACCGCCTTGTACGTCATAGCGTCAATGCGTCAAAGCGTCAGATCATCAGCAGCAGCCAAATCTAGCTACAAACGATCGGCTGCTTTATGAAGTGCTATCAATTGCCTATCAATGGCCGGTGATTTTCGTTCTGGAGCCGCTCATTTGTAGTGCCATCAAAATGCTAATTGAAATCGCTGCGTTCGCTTTGATCTTGAGCCGCCGCTGCACCAGAAAACCAAACAAGCTGCCGATAATTCCACAAGCTGAAGTAATTTAGTAGCCGTAACTGAAGTGGCGGCGGCAACTGTTCAAAGCTATCGGCAACTGTAAACTGTCAAATCTAATAACTGCATTTAACAATGGTGGAGTGCTTAAATTGAATTTTCTTTTTGCCGCCAACTTAACGATGCAAAGCACTCCAGAACAGATTTGCATTTAAATTGCTCGGCTTCTGAGGCAGCCGGTCGCGATGCGTCGGTAGATCTTTAAATTTGACAAAAAACCGATCCACTTTTCGCCCCACTATTCTAACCAATTAATTAAAAGACCGTGGCCGGGTTATTAAAAACCGATTTCCATCACACACCACGCTTGTCACGCTTGCCACGCTTATCGTCAGCTGCGTCGTTTGCTAATGAAGATATCAGTGCAGGTGCTGACAAACAAAAGACTCAGGTGACGAACTTGGTTTGCATTATAGCGGAGAGCAAGTGGGCGCCTAGATTTCATGATAACAATAATTGCTGACATTTCAGAATGCTACTTATTCTACTATAAGCTCGAAGAAAAGAGAGCTACATAAAATAAAAACGAAATCTTAATTTTTTAACCTATATAGCTATCAGAGTGTATAATTAAAAGAAAATTAAAACACAACTAAAATATATTTAAGGTAAGGCGCATGAAAAGATCTGTTTTAGAGATTAATTAAATATTAATTTATGTAATTTGTCTACATGTCTATAATAAATTATATGTTTGGCAACGCTTAAAAAAAACTTATATGTATTGCGTGATGTAACCTATATCTATATATTTTAAATATACATATATGTATTATAAACTCAGAAATTCTTATATTATATATCAAATGTATTAATTATATATATTTAAAGCCAATTATATTTTAGTCATGCAAGATATTTCGCATTTAAAATGATAATTTTCGCCTTTGACTGAATGCCTTAGGTGACGAACTTGCTTTTTATTATACAGGAAAAAAAGAAAAAATCTAGATTTTGTAATTACAGTAACTGCATCTTTTACTGACTTTAGATTAATTTAATGAAAGTTATTATTTTATATGTGTGTCTAAACAAAACTCGTTTGATCATTAATAATTGTAATAAGCCAATAAATAAATATAGTATATTTAAAGCTGTATAAGTCTTAGTAAAATCAAATTAAATCCCCCAACACTTATCTGTGATTCATGCAAATCTATTCGCAGTTTCTATAATCACTGTTTCCTCTATGACTGTGTGACTTGGGTGACGAACTTGGTCAGATATGCAATGAAAATCTGATCAGCTAAGCTCTGGGTAACTTGAGTACCATCGAGGCAAAAGCATCCTTAACTGCAAGAGCCACAAAAAATAAAAACTCGCTTGGCCCAACAAAAAAGTGCAACATTTTATAGCTTTAAGGCACGTGCATGCAATTTTCATTCATACATTATTCATTCATAATGTGCTTTTGGGTTTGGAGGAACTGCAATGTAGACAAACTGCAACAACAACAACAACAACGACAACAACATGCATGGCACATGAGAGACAGCCATATCCATTCACATGTGGACTGGCTGCCTGCCTGTATCTTTAACTCTGCACTGGCATAAAAATATAAAAAAACAAAAAATAGAAAAGAAAAAAATAATTGCCAATTTCAAGTCAATTGCCTATTTACCCTGCTTATAGTTAATAGAGAAATCGCTGGGGCAATCACACGAGTCTCGCTTTGGGACTGTGTAAACTATGGAAATATGATGGGAATTCATTTGCATAGACCCCGGCAATTGAGTTAATGGTGAAATTTTCCTAAATGGGCCCTTAGCTCTTTTTTCTGCTTCTTGCTTCTCTCACCCTCTCTCTGGGATGATAACTGGCAATTATATGACACCAAAATATGCAACTTGTTGACAAGCATTAAGATTCAGATTTGAGGTGGTAACTCAATTTATTTATTTAAATTTTCGCAAAAAATAAGCTCAACAAGTAAGATTGTTGCAGTTGCTAACCACTCACTTTTGGATGCTCTATTTCCTATGTAAAGGTGGCAATAACTTCAGCAAAACTTCCATACACTTTTTGTGAGTGTCCAAAATATTACAGATTTTCTAAGAATATTAAAGGTTGCTCAAATGTTGTAAATTATTATATTTTCAAATCTAACTATAGAGTAATCCTTTCTTACGGAATTGTGGAAGGGGCGTATCAAATAAGATATGTGTACCAAAAAAATGCTGCAAGAACACCCCGACGTCAATTACAAAAAACAATTATACCATCGCTTCGTTTCGAAAACAGGGTATTAAATCGAAAAGTACGCAGGAAGTGCGCAACTTGACGCCAGTCTGCGCAATCACATAACTGAGACATTTACAAAGCGACAGAACTCAAAGGTAACGTCTGGTCTGGCTGCAGGTCCATGATTTATTTGACATAGTTTTCTTGGTATTGGGGCGTTGCATTAATTGAAATTGCAAATGTTGTCTGACGAAACAAAAAATTGATAGAAGTTTTATGCAGCACATTTTTGTATTATTTTATATCTTTTTTTTTGTGTGGAAATTTTGCTTGCCCATAAAACAGATTTATGGCCAAGAAAAGGGCTGGGCATATCAAAAAGGGAGGCGAGTCGGAGAGACGTTTATTAATTGAGGAATTATAAATTTTGAAGCGGTGGCATATGCACAATTCTTAAAAGTTATCACTGATCAAAGCGATATACGATAATCGAGGGTAACCAAATCCGTTCAACTTGTGTGGCTGCCATCAAAAGGCAATAAAACAATATAAAACTGATGTCAGACAGTAAAGAAAATGCTCAATAAATATATGCTAGAAATAAAATGAAACTTGCTGGCAAGAAAATTTGCATAAAATCAATGAAACTTTTTGTACGATTATCGTATAACGCATAAAATGTGCATAGATACTATTTATGGAGCGCGTTATCATAAATCACAAGCGAATGCCAAATAAAAGTGTCGCTATGCATCTCTCAGATACATATGTATCTTCGACGATGCTGACGATATTTGATGATGATGAAAACAAAACCGAGCACACACAGGCGCACACTAAAAAGCTGCTGGCCAATTGAAATGTTGGAAATGTTGGAAATTTATGACTGGTAAAAGGCATATTGTTAGATAAATTATCAGTCAACACAGACCACCAGCATTGGGGCCTGGGCCTGGGTCTTTCGTTAGAGATAGTTGCTTGGCTTGGTCAAGACTTGGGGCAACGCCTTCCAGTACTAAATGCACTTCAATTAAAAAATTAAACAGTTTCTTAACATGGCTGTTGAGTGCCAAAACTAAATATAGCCCTGGCAGCCAACGAGTTAAGCGTTGTCTAGGGCAACCCAACAGCAACAGCAACAGCAACAAGCAAAACCAACAACCAGCAACAAGCAACAACAGCAACTTACAGTCAATGCTAATGAATGGAACGCGCTTTGTTAAATGTCTGCCAAATGAATGAATAAGTGAGTAAATGACTAAATGAGTGAGTGACAGCCAAATGGCAGCAGCCGAAGTCGGGAAGTCGGAAAGTCAGGAAGCCAGGAGACGCTTTTAATGAGTAGTCTCCCAGAGCCGCCAGTTCAGCTGCGTTTATCTGCTGGCATCCTTTGCATAGGTGCTTCCATATACCCTATAAGTTGTAAGACACTTTTATTATAGTTTCATCATAATTCAAATAAAAACGTAATTTAATTTAAATTTTTAAATAAAATGTGATTATCCTAATTATACTTTCATTGAAATGATTATTTCGTCTTTAATTGTGATTCACTCGCTAAATGAAGTATATAATATTCCGATTAGCACACCTTTATGCAGGGTATTTTATATTCGTTGCCTCATCTTTTATTATCTTTAAGCTTCAGTTTGTTGCATTTGGAGTGCTTGCTGGCTTGGGCGCTTAAACATCTCTCATTAATTCATTAAACAGTGTTAAAAACGGAAGGAAGCTTGTTTTACCATTTAACATAGTCAATCTGAATAATCCAGTTACCCAAGGTACTCTGAAGTTGGTTAATTCATGATTAGGTAATTTAATTTACAGTAAAGCTTTGAATTTTCACGCTAAACGTGAAATTATAAATATAAAAATTATTATAATAATTAGTTATTTAAATCCGTCCAAAATAAATTATTTATTCTTTTATTCGATCAATTGTTTTATAGAAAACTAGAAATACCAACCCGGCTTACCTAGATTCCTAGATAAATTCCCAATCTTCATATATTTCTTTATCAATTTATTAAATTTAGCATACTGAAATTTTGTTTTTAAATGTGTTATTTTTAAAAAAACATGCTTAATAAACAATGCCAGCTCATTTTTAATAAGAAGAACAAGCATATTTATTGTATTTCAAGTTTAGACTCAATTTCTTTTAGTCACACCAAACAAAAGCTGGCTATTAATCATATGTATAAGGTCTAATAGTCTCAATTGTTGCTTTTTGCAACACTCAGTGTTTTTGTTGTTGTTCTAGCTATTTTGAATGAATGGGCAATTACAGTTAATGCCACAGTACAAATGGCAAATCAATGTATCTGTGTGTGGGTGTTAGCTAAGTATAATTAATTTGCTTGAGTGCGCAAAGAGCTTTCGTTTCGCTCAGTGTAGCTCGGGGTTAGGTTAGTTCGGGGGGAGAGGGCACTTGAACTAATTTACAAGTTTCCATATATAAGCATTTTGTGAATGAAGTCAAGCCGAGACAAGAGAGAGAGATGGTGGGGAAGGGTGGGCGGGGGGCTTAACAATAGATATGAATATGATTAAAATCCAATTGGTGTGTGAGAAAATAGTCGCTATTTTTGGTGGGCGTTGGCAGCTGTCTCGCTATCGCTGTCTCTTTCTCCGCTTGGCGTTAGACAAAGACGACAAACGGAATTCATTCACAAAAGCCTCGTCACAGAGTCTAACGCTGGGGCATATGATCCACACCCACATTGCCTGGCAGCCATGACGTTGTTTAAAGTGGAGCGCAGCTTTTAGCCTTCTCTCTCTATCTCTCTCTCTGTATCTCTCTCCCTTTTTTTCTCTCTCTCTCTCTCTCACTCGCTCTCTCTTTCTCTTTCTATGCGCACAGCTGCAACATTTTGCAATTCAATTTGCAGTTAATCTTGGGTCCCAGCTGCAGCAGCAAGCAGCGCAAATTTATCAATGAAGCCACCCACATGAGCAGCGACGCCGACGCCAACTGCGACTGCGACTGCGACTGCAACGTCGCGTCCGCTTTCTGTGTAGGTGAAGACGCTTTTTTCATGGGTGGGCGTTGCGTTTAGAGGGAAAAAGCTTTTTTCGGCAAGCTTTCGTTAGCTTTTGGAGCTTTCGTTGGTTTTATTTTTGTAGCTGCCGAGCTTTTTATCTGGATGGGGGGTTGTGCGCAAAAAGCTTGCAGGATATTTGCACAGCTTGGCAAACTTTTCCGCTTATTGCGAAACCGCTATCAACAAGTGCTGCGCGGGTGGGCGGGGACTTTAACTGCAGCCACAAATGACGCAAGTGCAGCGGCGTCGAGAACTGGGCGTAGGGCTGAGATCAGCAACTATATTTGTTCACAGTGTTCTCGTGAAGTCTGCGTTAGTATATATATATATGAGTATATATATATATGAATATATATTTGTGTGTGTGTATGTGTGGGCTAAGGCAGACGCCATGACAGAAAAGCCTACTTAGAAGCCCACACACATACACACGCACACGTACACACACACACACACACACGCAGAGTTGGCACGAGCTGGACTTGAAAGACAGCTTAGGCTAAGGTGTTAACCCTTGTGTGTATGTATGTGTGAATCTAGATAGAAGCTCAGTCTTTAAGTCGAGCGTTTGAACAGAGAAAAGCACTTGAATAAAAAACTAGTAAAAGTTGGATTCAGTCTAAAATGCTCAGCTATTTGATGCCCTCTATCTAGCTGTATGATTATCCAATTAAACTGTAGTAGGTGATCTGCCAATGGTGAAATAGCAGGTGAAGTGTTTAACGGTTGAAATCTCTAAGAATACTCAAAGCAATGTTAGTCGATAATTATCGATTTGTTTGGGACTTTTAAGGAGTTATCGAACATTTAAAATATGCTTGATCGGTGTGTGCTAAACGGGCTGCACTTTTATTTTTGGTAGTTTGAAAATTAACATTGATCGATATATAAAAGAACAGTATAGTTATCGATCAAAATGTATTGTCTTACTTAATGATACTCTTTTCAAATGGGGAACAGAGTATACCAAAAAAAAAAAAAGAAAAAAAAAAAAGAACGCTTTGCGGGGGCTGTTGTCGCTCGAATGCGAGACAGAGACAGCTATCTGCATGCATGTACAGTTGCCCACACAGTCGACTGTACAACAACAGCAACAACAGCAACAACAACACTTGGGCGACAGACGAGTGTCTAAGTAAGGCGATGATCGGCCCACGATGCGTCGTCGCCAGCGTCGGAGCAGCCAGCAGCGGCACAAATGGAGCTGCGGCACCGAAACCAAAACCGAAACCGAAACTGAGACTGAGACTGAGGCCGGCAGGCAGGCAGGCAGGCAGTTCCAAACAGTTTTTCAGCCACAGTTGAAACGCAAAAGCGCAACCGGAAGGAAATTATCGGCTAAATAGTTTGTGTATATAGTTTAAAAATCGGCGCTCGCACTCGATTTACGCGCCGGCTGCATGAGATCGTTAAGTCGCCAGCCAGACCCTGCGTGTTTCAAATCAAAATTGCATAATCTCTCACAGCGCCCAAGCCCGGTACAACAACAACAACAACAACTAGAACCACAACAGCATCATCATCATCTTTAACTGCTTATCGCTATCTTTTGGCTTGAGCTCGTCGCGTAATCGCAGTAGCCGGCGCGCATCCTTTGACTAGCTGCGCCGCATTTTTATCGCTGCCTGGCCATCTCTCTCTTGTCGTAGTCCAAGTCCACGTCCAAATCCCCAGTTGGAGTTTGGAAGCTCGCGCGTGCGTCGCCGTTTCGGCCCGCCTCGTAATTAATTACAAACGCAGTCGCAGATCGGATGCAAGTTCTTTCTTTTCCCTATCCGCTGTCTCGCTCTTTCAACGCGCATCCTCTCGCTCGCTCCGCTCTGGCTTTGCCGGCATTTGCCAGAGACGCCGCTGAAAACTTCTTATTTACGCGCTATATCTTGATTCCATCAAAGAGCGAGACAGAGCGAGAGAAAGAGAGAGAGAGAGAGCTCCTCTGCCAGCCTGCCTGCTCTTTGTGTGCGGATCTCTTGTGTGCCTCGCGTGCATCGACGACATCTGATTGCCTTTTTATGGCGGGTAAGTAGCTTGGCCCCAGCCTCAGCCTCAACCTCAGCCGCAGCACCAGAGCCAGAGCCAGCACCACCATTCAAAAGGGGTCTATTGCCTGGGCTTAGCTGACATCTAAACAAGTCTATTAATGGGCAACCAGAAAGGCAGGCAACTTGCAACTTGCAACGTTTGCTCTGTTCAATGTTTATGGCCATTTCATTTGGCGGATTATTTATGATTTATGCGGCATTTTAATGGTAATTTTTATTAGAGTATCATCCAGCACAGTTCAAAGCATTTAAATATGCGACTACAGTGAAAAAGGATCTGCGAAATTGAGAGCAAAACAATGAGCAGAGAATTCTGTTCAGAGATCAATGATAAATGACACAAATTTGGACAAAGTTATCATTACATTATATCGCTTATATGGTATGATACTTGATACTGATATATATGTACATATCAAATTCATTTTGCAAGGCGTACTTAACTTTGAACACTCCAAACATAAATATATTAAATATCATTTACTAAGTAAATCTTTTTTGCCAATATCAAGTATACGTCTGAAACTGGGTGAAGGTTTCAACAACGCATTACAAAAGATAAGAGACAACTGTACCACAAAACTTGATTTTTTTCTTATATAGATTCAATAAAAGAAAGACAGGTCTAAATATTAGAAATTACGAAATGAAAGGATAGAAAGCAACAAGGTAAACAAAAGAAAAAAACGCAGAAAAAAATACACAAAATAAAGAAAAAAAGAGTTTGAAATGAAATTAAATTAAATACGAATAAAACAAAATAAGGAAAGAAAAGTTTTATTTCGAATAGAAGTGCAAAAATGAAATGAAACTATGCAAAACTTAGAGAGCAGGGAAATAAAAGAAAGAGCCAACCTGACAATGCTAGAAGTAGCTGCCGGAAAGAGCATTGCAATTTTAAAATGTTGCTCATTAAATATAATGTTTGGCTAAGAAATATTTGTAGAGAGAAGCGACTCCGTTGAAGGTGTAACAAATCAATTACTTGGGCAATTATGGGCCGCATTTCGCACACAAAACTTCGCATGTGTGTTAGCTCCCCAACACACATAGACCCTCACATATACAAGCATAATCGGTTGCAAATGTCAAAAAGCGCGCGTGTGGCACATGAATTCAAAGGTCAAAACTGCAAACGCAGCCGCAATAAAATGAATGTGTAGCTAATTAAATGAAATTCACGGCATCGGTGTAATATTACGTGTAACATAAGCTTTAGGCCCGTGCAGCAGCAACAGCAACAGGAGCAGCAGCGAACTGGAGAATATTTTCCGTTGCAGTTTGACATTTGAATAAACAGGGATAAGCACACGTAGATAATTCCACAAATATCAAAGTTGAAACGGTCAGCGGCAGACGCTCTATTTCTCTCCCTCTATCTCTCTGACTCTCTATGGAGGCGAACTTCCTGCATGACGTCATCACGTGAGCTTTTTTCATTGATGGCTGCATTTCATTCACTCATTCAATTCATTCATTCATTGCGGCATTTATTCGTGTGATGGCATTTGCCGCCATTTTGTGCCGGAGCCAAGGGAAGCAACAGTTGCCTGCTTGTCAGATACAACTCCGCAATCCTTCCCCCCCACCACCTCACCATCCCTCCTTACGTTTAGATGCTGTCATAGCAACCCACACCCACACAAGGGGCAGGCAAGCAGCAGCTAACCGCAAAGGGCAAAGTGCCATCAGCATCCACAAATATAAATGTATGTGTGTATCTATCTATCCATACTCATATCCCTGGAAATGGCTCAGCCCCTTCAGCTCCGTCTCGAAAGCGGAATGTTCTCAAGCAATGCTTGCTCTTTTAGTGTGCATATGTACCTATGAAATGGGTAAATAAATGGTGCCTTAACTGTTGTATTAAATGTGTGTGTGTGTTTGTGTGTGTGTGTGTATGCAACAGGCAGCCGGATGACTTATCCTTATTAAAGGGTATATACAAATATTATTGATCATCATCATTATACTATATACTGTACATATATGTGTATATCGATAGTTTCGATAGTCGAAAACTATATTAATCGATATCATCAAATATTTACATAGTGTTATCTAATTTGTTATCATTTTCAAGATTACAATAATTATGCAAAATAAACATATCGCTAGAGAGCGCACAATCAATGCTATGGAAATAATATCGATAATAACTAAGCAAAAGGGCATCTTCTAGTCAAGCACTATTGACTAAAGGACTCCTACGTGTTTTGGCTAGCTTCAGGATATCAGCTTCGTCTCCTAGTCAACGTACATACCTTGTTGTCAGGGGTGGACTAGTTATTGTAGGTAGGTGGTTCATATTATAACTTTGATTAGCCTCTTCACAAAATAACATTCCGCATTCGACTTATTAAGTAAATGATTGTCGATTATAATAGTAGATAAATGTTGATGCCTTATAATTGTATACAGGACTGGCCAATTGTAAGGGATTTCGATACCAGCAAGAATCTTAAATGTAGTTGATAAATAATTTTCTACAATTGAGCTGGCTGCAGGAATTTCCAAAGTGCACTATCGAATTTGATTAGTTGTAAAACAGTTTACAGGGTAACTAGTAACCTTATTACAACATTGAATCTGGGGAAACTGCTCAATTTTCCTTTGGCATTTGTGGGCGCTTAATCGCATCTATTAGCAACATGGACCGGCCTTTTTGCTAGACCGCCCACGCCGTTAAAGGGAGCATTTTGACTAAAATTCCTATTGAAACAAATACAAAATATTTGGCCACACCCACACTCAGCTAGTCAGGCAGTGCGGCAGTGAGGTCCTTGCTGGTTGCACCCCCACACAGTTTGGTATCGAAATGCCAACTGGCATGAATCAACAAGTTGAAATGCCAGCATCCAGTTTACTTCTGCTGTTGTCCTTAATATTCAGGGCAATGTTTTGCTTGATTCGTTTGTTGTTTCTCTCTCACTTCTCTTTCTCTTTCGCATTTTACGTCTTTGGCTGCCAGTTACCATATTGCTGCCTGTTCTGTCCTTTCATGCGATTATTACGATATAAGATGTTGCTGCTGATGCTGTTGCTGTTGTTACTGTTGTTGCTGTTGTTGCTGTTACTTATGAGGCGTAGTAGCTGCTTTTGTTTGGGCGCATTATATCTCATTCTCGTCGCGTTTTGATTGATGCTCAACTTTGACCTTTAAATGTCAAATGGGATGTAGGTCCTGTCTTTTTTATTTTTTTGTTTTGTTTTTTTTTCGGCATTGCCTGCACTCTAATTGCTGCCACAAGTTGTTGCCGTTGCTATAGTTGTTGTTGCTCTCGTTTTAGTTGTGGGTGTTCACATTTAGCATATTCCACTGTTTCAAATTCACATTTAAAGCGTTTGCACTTCGCGGAATTTGACAGGCCAAAAGGGCAGCTACTAAATGTCGAGATATTTTTCATAATGGTAAACGGCAAGAGCTTTCATTCACAACACAATTTTCATGCCACTTGTGGCAATTAGCAATGTGACTCCAACGTGTGTGGGATGAAATAGATTTCAACAAGTAGTAATTATACAAGAGTTATTTTTCAACCAAATGTACAACATATTTCAATGTCATATATTCATAAAATTTAAAAAAAATATTTGTTTATATGCCAACAATTGCTTTACAAAAGTTTTAGCTTGGAATAGTAAACAAATATTAAATATTGTAAATATTTTAATGAATATTGACCTTTTGGCTATATTAATTAAAACCTATGGGCTTTCTTTCTGATATCTCAACTTATTGACCTGTTGCTCATTTGCGTATGCTTAATATCAAGTATTACTCATACGCAGTGTGAACCCAAACAAAATGAAACATATACGTCATTCCGTGCGATAATTGCCAATTATCAATAGTTGTTTCAAGTAACACGAAAAATGAAAGCAATTGCTTATAGATAAGCAACATATGACGCTATATGAACAATGTAGATATATTTGTATATTTGCCATATGTGCTGTTAAACTATTACGTAGCTAAAGGAAACGCTCTGGGAGAGCGCATAACTTGCTCACTTAATTAGCTGTGAGTCCGATACGTTGACAATTTGTTGGGCCACCCACTCTCTCTGTCTCTCTATCTCCCTCTCTCTCTCTCTCTTTTTCACTTGTTCTCTCGCCCTCTCTTCAACCCACGCGGCTGGCTGCTTAGACAGGATGGGCGCCTATTCCAACAACAAATCGGAAATGCCGGTTTTCACTCTCATCTCAAAACTCTCCAGAGTAGACGGAATACAGGAGCAACTGCCATAGAGCATTAAAGAATAAAAACGATTCGTAATATGTACTAATATAACGAAACAAAAAACAACAATTACATTGATAGAATTTTCCTCTGGCTTTTTGTTGTTGCTCTTTGCTGATGACGAGGCAAACACTTTTCGGGCATTTCGTTTCGTTTCCGATGTTGACGCCGACGCAGCTGATTTGCCGCTTCTGTCTGCTGTTGTTGTCGTTGCTGTTGTTGCCGTTGCCGTCGCTGTTGCTGCTGCTGATACGATTTTTCACCGATGTCGAGTTTTCCATTTTCATTTTCAATTTTCACCGCTCGCGCGCCAGTAGCGCATTGACGGCTCAGCAGCTCGTCTCGGCTGCTTTCAATTTCACTTTGCCACCCGCGACGCCGTCAATCATTCAAATAATAATATAAAAATTTTGCTAACTCAACACAAAAATTTACAAAACTTGAAAGAAATTTTAAATAAAAACTTAAATGCATATCGAAAGAAATATTTTTTAAATATAAATTTTGGTGCCAAAAACTTTTTATGTGCCAATATTAAACCAAAAAAAAAGAAAAAAATTACCGTCGGCATTTCTACAAATTGCGCGACAGTTTTTGAAGGAAAATATTTATTGAGAACTATTTATCTAAATTTTTTGTATTCAAAATTTTTGATGGTCAATTTTATAGTGAAAATAAATATATTTTAAAAATATAAAAAGTTTTTAAAGAAATCAGAGAAAAAAGTTTTAGATTTGCTTTTGTGAAAATTAAAATCAAAACATATTTTATGCCAAATTTTATGAAGCAAATATTGATGTAGATTGAAATTGAAAAAGTATATTGAAAAGGTAATTATGAAGGGGAAAATATCATAAGATATAAGAAATATTACAGAATAAAATTATAAAAGAGTAAAAATATCAGAAGAAAGCAAGAACGTCTAAGAACTTTTATAATATTATTAAAATAATTTATTGGTAACATTTTCTGCTTTCTATTACAGATCTCTGCAATAATTAATCAAATGATAACGATACAATATCAAGAATAGAGCCCAACTTTAAGACTGATTTCATGACATGGAATTCAATCAAGTGCAAATCGTGAAAAAAGTTCAAACACAAATGTGAAAACCCAATCAAAACAAGTTCAAATACTACAAACCCGTGAAATTGTGTGAATCCCTCAAATTCAAAATGTGTCTATTTTTGAGCTAAACCAAAGCAAATGGAGTCAATTCTGTTGATGCATTTTCGTTTTCATTTTTATTTTTCGTTCGGCTATTTTTCTGTTTCAATAATTTCGGTTTCGCTCGTTAACAACGCTTCCAGCAGTCCCAAAAATGTTGCTGACAATGAGGCGACAGAATGAAGTGATAAGTAGCCAGCAGCATTCCACCACAGTGACGATCACAAGCACAGCCACGCCCTCACCGCCACCGCCCCCGCCCCCGCATCCACCAGCAGCAGGAGTAACTCAGTCCACAGCTTCACAGTCTGCGTCAGGGTTGAGTCTTGTGGCAACCCCTTCAAGTGCGGCACAGGATTCACTGAATACGCCAACAACACCGCTGAGCCGCAATCCTTTGCAGTTTGCAGCACCATCCACACCAGCGGCCATTGCTGTGGCCAGCGTAGCTGCACCCACCTTTGGCTACTATAATAGCAACAACGCTGCAGTAGCCACTCAAGCAGCTTCCAGTTATTTGCATCATCCGCCCGCAGCGGGTAAGGAGGAACTCGACGAGTACGTGGATATTTTACAAGTGCAGCAGCTGCTGTTGGACTCCTCGGCGGCCGCCGCAGCGGCAGCAAATCAAAACCTTGCTAATCCTTCGCAGGAACAACAACAGCATCAACAATTACAGATACAACAACAACAGCAACAACAACTTGCCAAACCTCGTCCGCGCATCAATTTGCAGAAGGCATCGGAGTATGCTTCCCAATTAGCGCAGGGTAAGTTCTCCACACGGTGGGTGGATGCACTTAGAAAAATATATGACCTAGAATCAACAAACTCTGCCTTAAATTGAAATATTTCAAATAGCAAAAATCTCTGAATATATTATTATACTTTTTAATAATATATATTTCTAAAAACCCGAACTTTAAAATCATTTTTAAAATTTGTACAACTTATATTTAAAATCTTGAAATTAACAACTTATACGAAGTGGTATGAATCGAATATTTTAGAAACAAAAGTATAGTGCTTTTCTAAATTCTAGTGCACAATATTTTTCTGAGTGTGGTTGGTGGTGCAATGCAGTGTTTAATTCTATATTTTACCCCAACAGCTGAGACAACGTCGCCTGCATCGCGTCGCGTACTACTCGACTATCCGAATCCGTATCTGTACGGCAATCATTATCACCACACGCCGCCAAGCGAGGACCTCGTGGCCCTTTGGTTTGGCAGCAATGGAACAGGTGAGTCATCTAAATCCCCTATATTAAGAAGCTAGTCTCCTACAGACCCCCAACAAATGCAGCATTTAATTAATAATTACCTCCAGTCGAGTGTGAACAGTTGTCATAGGCGAGTGGCGCGAACGCATTCATAATTGTATCTGCCAGATACGCGCTGCCAACACGAAAATGCAATAAGACGGAGATATGCAGGGAGTCGACTTCGAGTCGAAGTTGTGATACACTCTAACAGTTGTAATAGCTGAATTGTATTTGGGGAATGGAAATATGTAAAGAACTCATTTAAAAAAACATTGAGCTACTCTCAAAATTTAAAAGAAAAATCATTTTTATATATCCTGGAATTTTTAGAAGATTTTCAGTTACGTTACAATATTATTGAAGATCTGCGGAAATAATTGAAATTGAAAATTATCTAGATAAATAAAATCAACAACTTACTAAATTGTTTGTAAAATTATAAGAAGATTTCAAATAAAATCCGTAAAGAATGGCTATAAGTTCTTAAAGCAACTAATCAAAATACTTGAATAAATTAAACAAACGCCAATCCCTTACTTAATGTTAATATTAGCGATAAATTATTATGTACACATTACTATGAACTTTATCGATTCTGTTCCATTCTCTTTCGGTTGCTGAGGTTTATTTAAATGTTACTAAGAGCTTCCCAATTGCCAACTGATCGAAGTCAGTTAATATGAGTGTATTCATAAACATGGCTTGTGGTCTCTTGCATTTTGTGGCGCCTCGCACATATTTTGGCTGTCTCATTGCATAATTCTCTGGCGACAGGCGATGTCGCTGTCGTCAGGGGCCGGTCTCCATATACCATGTTCCCCGTTCCATGTTCCACGGTGCAGTTACTCAAAACTATCGCAGCGCGGCTATAAATTGCCAAAATTAATCTATGAATGAGCTGACAGCCAGAGTTGTGCGAGTATATTATACCCTCTCTATTACTCGCCCTCCCTCTCCCTACTTACTCTTGCTGTGTGTAATAGCTCAATAAAGAAACATTTTTGCGCACTTTAATGCCGTTCGCTTGTAATTTTTGACGGCGCCTTCAATGGATCGCCTCCGGCGCCGTTCGCCGTTCTCCGTTCTCCGTTCGCCGCTCATAGAGTCGATAGTGTCTCTCTTTTTGAAACGCTGCCAAAAACTTGAAATTGAATTTGAATTTGCAAATGATGCATCAGCGCATCGCATCGCATCGGCCCCCAGCGCCCTTTCGTTTTTCGTATTTTTTTCCACATCTTCTTTATTTTTGCCATGGCAATGGGCAACAGGTGTTGGCCCAGGTCTGGCCGTGCCCCGATCCGATCCTCCCTCTCTCTTCGACGCCACTTGCGATGTCGTCGTCGCACGTTCCATCGATTACTCGTCTGGCGCTGCCGCTTTTGGCTTTGGTTTTGGCTTTGGTTTTGGGTTTGGGTTTGGTCGCCGCCTTTGCGGTTTTGCCAAAATAAAGTCAGCGCCAAGACCACCCAAAGTGTGTCAATGTTGGCATCGAAATTGCGACTTTTATCGTGGACAGATCGAACCGGAATGTGCATAGAATATGATCTACTACATGTCAACTGTTTACATATTTAAGGCCCCAACATTTGAACACATTCATTATTTGTGCAGCGTGATTAACTTAATCATATATCTATTTAATTTTAATTTAAAATATAATCACAGATCACAGCAAAGGAACAAAGGAAAGGATCGCAGATTATTGAATAAACTTCCACTTTTTATACCCTTATCCCATTAAAAATGAAAAAAAAGGGTTAATGGTTTTGTGCAAAAGTATTTAACAGTATTTAAGATAAGTATTTTTTATGCTTTTTTCGTAAAAATATTTCAAAAAATTTAACTTTCAATAATGCATAAACTTGAAATGTGGAATTGATATATAAGACAAACCATGTACAAAATGGCCTCAAGCTTGACAATCGGTTCCGTTTTGACCAAGTTATGGGAGTTTGAAGTCTAGGAAGGGCATTTGTATGGACTTAGGGCGGTTACAAGTCAATTATTTTTGTCATTTTGGCATGATTTTTTACAGAAAAATGAAACACCTCAGAATCACTTTTCCCATAGTTTTTTATACTAATTTTGTCACCCACAATCGATTAACAAAAGAATTTCAAGAATCTATTTTTTGAAAAATCAATTTTTGTAAGGGTCCCCCCTTATGCTTTTTTCGCAAAAATATTTCAAAAAACTTAACTTTCAATAATGCATAAACTTGAAATGTGGAATTGATATATAAGACAAACCATGTACAAAATGGCCTCAAGCTTGACAATCGGTTCAGTTTTGACCAAGTTATGGGAGTTTGAAGTCTAGGAAGGGCATTTGTATGGACTTAGGGCGGTTACAAGTCAATTATTTTTGTCATTTTGGCATGATTTTTTACAGAAAAATGAAACACCTCAGAATCACTTTTCCCATAGTTTTTTATACTATTTTTGACACCCACAATCGATTAACAAAAGAATTTCAAGAATCTATTTTTTGAAAAATCAATTTATGTAAGGGTCCCCCCTTATGCTTTTTTCGCAAAAATATTTCAAAAAATTTAACTTTCGATAATGCATAAACTTGAAATGTGGAATTGATATATAAGACAAACCATGTACAAAATGGCCTCAAGCTTGACAATCGGTTCAGTTTTGACCAAGTTATGGGAGTTTGAAGTCTAGGAAGGGCATTTGTATTGACTTAGGGCGGTTACAAGTCAATTATTTTTGTCATTTTGGCATGATTTTTTACAGAAAAATGAAACACCTCAGAATCACTTTTCCCATAGTTTTTTATACTAATGTTGACACCCATAATCGATTAACAAAAGAATTTCAAGAATCTATTTTTTAAAAAATCAATTTTTGTAAGGGTCCCCCCTTATGCTTTTTTCGCAAAAATATTTCAAAAAATTTAACTTTCAATAATGCATAAACTTGAAATGTGGAATTGATATATAAGACAAACCATGTACAAAATGGCCTCAAGCTTGACAATCGGTTCAGTTTTGACCAAGTTATGGGAGTTTGAAGTCTAGGAAGGGCATTTGTATGGACTTAGGGCGGTTACAAGTCAATTATTTTTGTAATTTTGGCATGATTTTTTACAGAAAAATGAAACACCTCAGAATCACTTTTCCCATAGTTTTTTATACTAATTTTGACACCCTCAATCGATTAACAAAAGAATTTCAAGAATCTATTTTTTGAAAAATCAATTTTTGTAAGGGTCCCCCCTTATGCTTTTTTCGAAAAAATATTTCAAAAAATTTAACTTTCAATAATGCATAAACTTGAAATGTGGAATTGATATATAAGACAAACCATGTACAAAATGGCCTCAAGCTTGACAATCGGTTCAGTTTTGACCAAGTTATGGGAGTTTGAAGTCTAGGAAGGGCATTTGTATGGACTTAGGGCGGTTACAAGTCAATTATTTTTGTCATTTTGGCATGATTTTTTACAGAAAAATGAAACACCTCAGAATCACTTTTCCCATAGTTTTTTATACTAATTTTAACACCCACAATCGATTAACAATAGAATTTCAAGAATCTATTTTTTGAAAAATCAATTTTTGTAAGGGTCCCCCCTTATGCTTTTTTCGAAAAAATATTTCAAAAAATTTAACTTTCAATAATGCATAAACTTGAAATGTGGAATTGATATATAAGACAAACCATGTACAAAATGGCCTCAAGCTTGACAATCGGTTCAGTTTTGACCAAGTTATGGGAGTTTGAAGTCTAGGAAGGGCATTTGTATGGACTTAGGGCGGTTACAAGTCAATTATTTTTGTCATTTTGGCATGATTTTTTACAGAAAAATGAAACACCTCAGAATCACTTTTCCCATAGTTTTTTATACTAATTTTAACACCCACAATCGATTAACAATAGAATTTCAAGAATCTATTTTTTGAAAAATCAATTTTTGTAAGGGTCCCCCCTTATGCTTTTTTCGCAAAAATATTTCAAAAAATGTAACTTTCAATAATGCATAAACTTGAAATGTGGAATTGATATATAAGACAAACCATGTACAAAATGGCCTCAAGCTTGACAATCGGTTCAGTTTTGACCAAGTTATGGGAGTTTGAAGTCTAGGAAGGGCATTTGTATGGACTTAGGGCGGTTACAAGTCAATTATTTTTGTCATTTTGGCATGATTTTTTACAGAAAAATGAAACACCTCAGAATCACTTTTCCCATAGTTTTTTATACTAATTTTAACACCCACAATCGATTAACAAAAGAATTTCAAGAATCTATTTTTTGAAAAATCAATTTTTGTAAGGGTCCCCCCTTATGCTTTTTTCGCAAAAATATTTCAAAAAATGTAACTTTCAATAATGCATAAACTTGAAATGTGGAATTGATATATAAGACAAACCATGTACAAAATGGCCTCAAGCTTGACAATCGGTTCAGTTTTGACCAAGTTATGGGAGTTTGAAGTCTAGGAAGGGCATTTGTATGGACTTAGGGCGGTTACAAGTCAATTATTTTTGTCATTTTGGCATGATTTTTTACAGAAAAATGAAACACCTCAGAATCACTTTTCCCATAGTTTTTTATACTAATTTTAACACCCACAATCGATTAACAAAAGAATTTCAAGAATCTATTTTTTGAAAAATCAATTTTTGTAAGGGTCCCCCCTTATGCTTTTTTCGCAAAAATATTTCAAAAAACTTAACTTTCAATAATGCATAAACTTGAAATGTGGAATTGATATATAAGACAAACCATGTACAAAATGGCCTCAAGCTTGACAATCGGTTCAGTTTTGACCAAGTTATGGGAGTTTGAAGTCTAGGAAGGGCATTTGTATGGACTTAGGGCGGTTACAAGTCAATTATTTTTGTCATTTTGGCATGATTTTTTACAGAAAAATGAAACACCTCAGAATCACTTTTCCCATAGTTTTTTGTACTAATTTTGACACCCACAATCGATTAACAAAAGAATTTCAAGAATCTATTTTTTGAAAAATCAATTTTTGTAAGGGTCCCCCCTTATGCTTTTTTCGCAAAAATATTTCAAAAAATTTAACTTTCAATAATGCATAAACTTGAAATGTGGAATTGATATATAAGACAAACCATGTACAAAATGGCCTCAAGCTTGACAATCGGTTCAGTTTTGACCAAGTTATGGGAGTTTGAAGTCTAGGAAGGGCATTTGTATGGACTTAGGGCGGTTACAAGTCAATTATTTTTGTCATTTTGGCATGATTTTTTACAGAAAAATGAAACACCTCAGAATCACTTTTCCCATAGTTTTTTATACTAATTTTGTCACCCACAATCGATTAACAAAAGAATTTCAAGAATCTATTTTTTGAAAAATCAATTTTTGTAAGGGTCCCCCCTTATGCTTTTTTCGCAAAAATATTTCAAAAAATTTAACTTCAATAATGCATAAACTTGAAATGTGGAATTGATATATAAGACAAACCATGTACAAAATGGCCTCAAGCTTGACAATCGGTTCAGTTTTGACCAAGTTATGGGAGTTTGAAGTCTAGGAAGGGCATTTGTATGGACTTAGGGCGGTTACAAGTCAATTATTTTTGTCATTTTGGCATGATTTTTTACAGAAAAATGAAACACCTCAGAATCACTTTTCCCATAGTTTTTTTTACACCCACAATCGATTAAAAAAAGAATTTCAAGAATCTATTTTTTGAAAAATCAATTTTTGTAAGGGTCGCCCCTTATGCTTTTTTCGTAAAAATATTTTAAAAAATTTAACTTTTAATAATGCTTAAACTTGAAATGTTGAATTTAAATCGAGGCCAATATATGACCAAAATGGCTTGGGGATTAAAGATCGGTTCAATTTTGGCAAAGTTATGGGAGTTTGATGTCTTGTAAAGTGTTTTTGGTCACTTTTCAAACCAATTTTTTGTGATAATTCTTGACATGAGTTGAATTTGGATTAAACTGATATGCGAATATTTCACCATTTCATACAAAAGTTACTGTACCATTTCTTTACTTGTATACATGTTTGGACAGTTAAACAAATATTGTAAAATATTGTATGGTGTTTATTTGGGCAAACACTCTCTTAGAAACCCTTTGAATATTTTTTGAAATAAACAACTCTGTTCTTGATTAAGCTCGAAATGAGCATCTTTTGCTAAGGTCACAAAGAACTGAGTCTGAGATCAGTAATGTTGTAACAACGTTATTTAATTTGTCTCATTTTGCAACAGTTGCTACAGATTCTGATTCGGATTATGGTTTCAGTTCCCCCGTTTATAGCGACGAGCAGACAAGTTGCTGTTAAGTACTCGTATTTCCAAGATGCACACAAATTGCCTTAATTAATTAATATCATAAATATGCGACGGCGCTTAATTGCCGAATGGAGCAGCAAAAAGAGCGCTGAGCCACAGCAAAAAATAAATAACAAACACAAATAAAAATCTCTCTCATGGCAACGCTAATTAGCCAGGAAATGACCCCAGCTGACCGATCGGCAGCAGCAGCAGCAGCAGCAGAAATTGCAGCTACAGTAGTCACACAGCTGACTGACCCTAATCGACAGGAAGCTGACTCAATCTGAGCGACAAGACAAGACAGGCCATGGCCACATTCTCATTCTCATTCTCAGTTGCACTTCAGTTGCAATCAATATTCATAAATCTCTCGCAAAGGTTTACCAATTAATAACGTGACCCGTTCTCTATACATGTGTGACTATATATATATATATATATGTATAAAAATCAAGCTGGGTGATCGTTTCCAATGAAAAGTCACACACAAAGCCTTTCAGCGTTTGTCAACCAGGTTGACACTCCAACAGCAACTGGCAGCAAACACGAAGCAAATGGCCAAGAAAACTGCAAGAAAATTAAGGCGACAATCGGCGCTGGGGCAACCTTTGCGCCTTTTGCAACGGAAATCGCTGACATGGACCACACCAGAGCAGAGCAGAGTAGAGAGCTCCCAAGCTGACTAGCGACTACTGTCTGGCTGTCCGGCTGTCTGGCTGTCTGTTGTCTGGCGAACCCATTGAGGCTTGCCTAATGTTTAATTAAGGTGATTGCTGTGCGGTCATTTGAGCGTTGTTGTTGTCAGTTTCAGTTGCTGCTGCTGCTGCTGCTGCTGCTGCTGTTGTAGTTTGCTGACAACAACACCTCACGAATGATCACCAAATTGGTTTGTAAGGATCTAAGCGTGCTTCGCTCGCCCATGTCAAACACTTTGGGCCAAAGGACATCGGTCCTCCTTCCTCCCCACATTGTCTCCCCCCCCACCACCCCACTGCCGCTGATTGCTAGACGTTGCCGCAGCTTTAATGAAGATTAATTGCAATCAGTGCGCCAGTTGAGCGGCGATTAATTGCAGAGCGAGTGAGAGACTTGCACAAATGGAAATGAGCTAAGGAAACTGCAACTGGCCTAGACTTCCTCCTAAACTCCAATGTTGATGATGTGTACTGCCTGTCAGTGCTGCCAACTATTATTGACAAGCAATATATTTATATATATGCAGTTAAAAAAGCTACAAATTATTTAAAAAGAGCTAGAGTTTTTCTTTTAAACAAATGACCAGAAATTGTCCACTCTTGTCCGACTGTTAGCATGGATTTGACAAATCTGTAAAAAATATGAATAACTATGAATTTTGTAAGTGACGCTTTGAAAAATAGTTTGAAGCCATCTCCAATTAATTTGCAAATAATTATCACAGAATAATTTTTCTGTCGACTTGGTGAAAATCATTAACTTAAAATCGAGTCAAATCAGCAAATTTCAAACAGATTTTAGCAACAAATATGCTTTGCCATTAATCTTTAAAAAAAAATGATCTGACGGGATAAAAAACTAATACTTTAGGTTTGAGTTTATTAAAAATAAAATGAATGCACAAATTATCCGCAGCAATTAGTAAGATTGAAATTTTGTGCCTATCTCATTTTGATTTACACCATAAAAGGAAAATACTGCAAAAAATGCAGTTGAATTAAATTAAATAAAAATATTGCCAATTCATTTAAAATTCCAATCAGACTTTAAATAGTTAAATTTGACTTGAAAGAAA
This sequence comes from Drosophila maculinotata, assembly GCA_035045305.1. Taxonomy (NCBI): domain Eukaryota; kingdom Metazoa; phylum Arthropoda; class Insecta; order Diptera; family Drosophilidae; genus Drosophila; species Drosophila maculinotata. The sequence goes on from JAWNPD010000335.1 coordinate 10,070,090, forward strand.
AAAGCGGATTCGGCAGCACTGTTGCCTGTTGCCTGTGCTGGTTACCAATGCCTTTGCCTTTGGCCGTGGCTTTGTCTGCGGTTCAGAAGTTCACAAGACCTCACGAGACGCAGTTGCGGGCAACTTAATTGCCATTTACAAGGCAAAATGTTGAATGGCGTTTGCTGCCGGCTCAAAGCTTTGTTGGTGGCACAATGCAGTTGATGAATGGCACACACAGAGTTTGCCAAACTGGGAAGATTTGTCACAGTTCATCACTACTAGCATCCGCACCTCTCGTCAGCATAATGAACCTGAAAAGCTCATAAATTTGACCCGCAAAACGGATTGGATCAAAGTTTATTAGCATAATTTGTGTGGGCTGGAAAAGTGTGCCATGAATGGATCTGATGAGCGAGTTTTACAATAAATATATATATGTATATTTTTTTGTATATTTTTAAATGTTTTATTTATTTGTTGTTTTTTGCATTGTCACCTGTTTGCATGAGAATCGAACTGGCGCCAAGCTTGTATTCAGACTCTGTCCGACTGTCCGACAGTCGGACTGTCCGTGACTGGCCCAATCGAATTAAATCAAATGTTTAGATCAGAAAACCGCAACACGTGGGCAGTTTTTTGGATTTTGTGGTTTGCATTTAACTTGGCCTAAGTTATAATTTGTGTATCTGTGTGTCGCCTTAACGGCTTTCAAAGTGAACGCCACTTTGGCATCATGTCTCTAAAAATAGAGTCATAGCTCAGAGGCCAAAAGTTGGTATGGAGTAAGCCAGTATTACATACGAGTATGTTTATTTGTATCTGTGTGTGTGTGTGGGTGTCAAGCCGCGGAAGCTGAGAACCTTGTAATATACTTATACGTACATAAGCACTCAAATGCAGTCCTAAGTTGCATTTAAGATGCGAAGATTTGTGCTGGAGACTTACAAACTGATTGAAATTTATATTAATAATAATACTATACAAATTTAAGTAAACAGTTACGAATACTTCCAAAATTTAGTGTAAGAATATCTAAAGTATTGTTAAATAACATATGAGTGAAACTGAAATATTTTTGGCTAGAACTGTAAGCGATACATACAAAAAAGTTACCTCTAATCTATCTTTGAATTGTTTTTTGTTTTCAAATTTAAAAGAATATAGGTTTAGAAAATATTTGAGAGCATAAGTTATATCTATAGATACCAATGCTGGAAATTAGTAAAGCAAGCTTTTCAGCACAATTATCCTTTAATCACTTTTTAGCAACAGCGAACATACAGTTACATAGATAAGATGTATCGTTAACTGGAATACCATATGCCGATTTATATTTCACATATACATATACTTTATTTTTACACCTTCCACATTGCACTATCATCTTTGATAGTCGCCGGGCATAAGGACCACAATATTCAATAAGTATTGCGATAAGTAACAAAGATTGTCCCCTAAAATGTACGTAAATAGTGAATGGGTCAATTGTCGACTTATGAAATATGAATGATTTCAGGTCATCAGTGATAAACGTTGTCTTGCTTTTTAGCTACTCCAGATAAACATCAGCTTGAAGATGTGCCCACGCAGCAGTTGGCTTTAACCTGTTGGCGCCGCCGCCGTTTGTCAAAACTTGGTAGCAGCCCACGCAACAGAAGAGAGAGAAAAAAAAACCAACTCTAAACAAAAAACAAATCTGAAAACCGCAAACAATCATTAAAACAAGCAGCGAATAAACTACATTGAAATTTGTTTGATTTTCATTTGGCAACCGCAAAACTTTTTTGGGATTTGCATAAAAAATTGCTGGCAGCAAATCGAACATGAAAACCAGAGAGACACACAGATCGAGTCCGGAGCCCAGCCCCAAGTTGATTTCATTCATGAGCCGCAGCAGCTCCATTCATAAGTTGTACATTTCTAGTTTAAGGTAAGCCACCGAACCGAACACCTACCAGCAAACTACCAACTACCAACTACCAACTTGCAACAAGCAACTGGCAACCAGCAACTGGCAACCAGCAACTGGCAACTGAATATTATTTATAACATTTTGTAGTTGCTGTTTTATTTTGGGGTCACATGTTGGCGTGTGTTGCAAATTAAATTTGCAAATTATAGGCTGTCGCAGCGGGTTTCCGGTACGACAACAACAACAACAACAGCAACGATGCTGTAAGGCTCTCATTCTCTCTCTCTCTCTCGCTCTCTCTCTGTCTGTCTCTCTATCTGACTCTCTCTCTCAGGGCGCTTCAAATGTGCGGCAGCGCAAACAAACTCATGGCTTAAGATTGGAGCTCAAGTCGAGCGCCAGTTTCAGATGCACTTCATCACGCTCTTGGCCCCGCTTGACAAGCTCAATGGATATTCATACAGCGCATATACCGCCAGTACACCCCTCACCCCCCTCACCCCCCCTCCACACACCCAACACCACCCAACATTCAACTCGCCAAAAATGGCACAATCCACAAAATGGTCTCATGCACATTTGAACTGTCATGCCACAGCCGGAGTCGAAGTCGGAGTCAGATTCGGAGTCGCAGTCAGCGTCCGAGTCACAATCGTCTGACATTTGAGATTTGAGGCGAAATGTCAGTCACTGCTCAAAAGTCCGTTCGTTTCACTGCTTCACTGTAGAGCGCTCGAGCCGCTCAACATCGTGGGCTGCTTGATGATTTATAAATATGACATATATCGAAGATCTTATACCCTAGATAATTGATATCTATACGATAGATTAAAGTGGGCATTCCATAATATTTTTATAATAGGAAAGCTTCCTGCTTAATTCACAAACAATAATTATCAATATAAAACTTCAAACTCTTATAAATACTAAAAAAAAATTAAATAAAATTGATTTGAAATATTAATATAACATATAAATATTTTTCGATTAGATTACTAAAAAAAATAGATGTATCAAACAAATAATATGGCAACAAAAAATCAATCACAGTTAAACGATACGATTCTGAATGTATACCAAAAATTATGTAAATAAAATAATCGATTTTCAAACATGTTATTTTAACAAATAAAATTTATTCAGGAATTTTATATATATATATATATATATATATATTGCTTTATCTTTATCAACATTGCAAACTATTTTAAATATAATCATCAAATTGTAATTTTTAATTCAATTTAAAATAATGATGATAATAATTTGTTCAATCACCCAAGTTTCCTAGCATACTTTCTTTCTCCTCTCATATTTTCCTTTGCAAGCTAAATAACTTGGCTTATAAGACTTCGTCTTGGTCAGTGTATCATACATATATGTATATACATACATATATATCAAAAAAAGAGGGGCAGTCAGGCAGATCACAAGATTTCCAACTAAATTTGGTAGTCAAATAATTTACATCAACTTTATGCTGTTTATTGTTCTGTTCGTTGTTGTTACTATTATTATGTATGGTTGTTGTTGCGTGATTTGAAGTTTTTTGTTATTGTTTTTCTAGGCTTTACTTTACTTAACTGGGGTGGGCGTAACGCGCGCGCAGCTTTCGACCCACTCAGTTTTGTTTTTTGGCCGTTTTGCCTTTTTAGAGCCGCTTTGGAGAAGCCGCCGCTGCTGAGATTTGATTGGTGGTCAATGCTGGTAGCCAAGTCTCAAGTGCGTTTCCCATTGCTCTTTCTTTGACTGCTTCATGCCACGCCACTTGACATATTTAAAAAAAAAACAGCAGCAGCAAGCAGCCAGCAGCAGGCATGCGGACCAATTCAAAAATAGCCGAAAAAAGACACACAAATTACGTGCATATTTTCTAATGAGCTCATGCGCGCCATAGATCGCCATGGTTCGAAGCGATTTGGCTCGTACGGAACGGCCAAAAGCCCCCCCCAATCCCACCCTACCCATACCCTAGCCTACCCTATCCAACCCACCACACCCCACGTCGCGGCTCCTGCTGTCGCATTTGACAATTTCAAGTGTATGTGGACAAGATTTATGCTTAATTTCTACATGCACAAAATACATATGTACCAAAAAAAAAGGGGGACGATTGGGTTGATTTTGGAGCAAAAGACGGCGGCGTTATTTGCCAAGTTTTTGCTTTTTTCTTTTTCTTTTTTTTTCTTCTTATTCTTTTCTCTATGTGGCGTAGATATCGTTAACACAAAGCCAAATTTTGTCTGCTGTCAATGTTGAAAGATGCGACGATTTGTGAGTGAGCAAACAGAAAGCATGCTAATTAGTGCTGCTAATGGGATAAGTGTTTGCTTGATGTGTACACACTTACATACTACACAAGCTATATAATCATTGAGTTTGTTTACAATATTCAGCTTAACGTTCGTAAAAGAAAGTTGAGTTCTTGCCTCAAAGTTGCATCAATACATTTTATATTTCTAAAAAATATTTATAATATTTGTACAACTAATTTCCAGCATCTGCGTAAAACCTATCACTTTTTTGAAGAGTGTGACTAATAGTCCGCATGCTGTAATTATAATTATTAATTAAATTAGTGCTTACTCCTAATAAATAAATTAAGGTTCGCCATACTGTATTTTAGCTCAGCTGCGTGGTCAAATTTCAAAATATAGTATAATAATTAATTAGGCATACAAACCTGATCAGCACATATTGACCAGTGTGACCCCACTTATAGCGACTAAATATATCTAAGCTGAGCAACAAATATCAATGACAAAAAGAAATGAGAGATGGTTGCGTTCATTGTTGACATTTTCCTGCGCGTGCAATCAAAATGCATTTATTAAACAATCTTTAGGAAAACAAACGCATTCAGTAGTCCATTAAGAAAATCCCGTTTACTGCCCGCACTTTATGCGATCTATGCTCTGCACATCCTCTAATCACACACACACACACACACACACACATGTTCATACGAGTAACAACAACAAATGCAATCAGGCCACCAAATCGCAAACGACGACTTCAACTCCAACTGGAGAACTTACAGCCTTCCAGCCTTACAGCCTTACAGCCTGATGACGACAACAACGACGACGACGACAGCAGCCAACAAAGCCAACGAAATTGTACACAAAGCTACTTACTTTGGCAGCGGCCCCCGCATAAAAAAAAAGAAACTAATAAAAAATAAATAAAAAAGGCAAAAAAAAATAAAATAAAATGCGCCAGTTGCAACAACTGTGAGTTTTTCTAAGCCGACACGCGTTGACTTTGGCTACACGAAAGCAACCTCTCCCCCCCTGCCCCTGTCGCTGTCGCTGGAAGCTGCTGTGACTTCCTCGAACCTCTCGCTCGCACTTGGTGACACTGCATTTGAACAGTGGAACAAATTTGCAGCTGATTTATGTAAATCGCCATCGAGTTTTTGGGCTCCAATCAGCGCATTCTGTTTGCTGCTTGCTGCTTGCTTCACTGTTGCAGTGTTGTGCATTACGTGCTGCTGCTCCTGCTCCTGCAGCTCCTTCAGCTGCTCCTCTGCTGGCGGCCGCTGCCTTGTGCCGTTATTTGGCCCAAAACATTGCGCTCTAAGCGCTACAAAACTGCAACTCATTCAGCGCTAACAAAAAAAAATAAGTTTTCGTTATGAATGAAGCTGCCCACGCGCACCACCGAAAAAGAAAAAAAACATCAAATAACAACTGACGCTGCAGTCGACGTCGACAGCGGATGTTGTTGCTGCTGCAGTTGCTGTTGCCGCTGCGGTTGTTGTTGTTGTTGTTGTTATGCTGCGCCCATTCATTAAACGAATTTCGATATATTTTGATTTTCTTACACGCTGTACCCACTAAAGAAGGCTAAAAAGGGGTTAAGTCAAGTTGTGGAAATGTCTACATATATTCTTGAAGAGTACGATAATTAATGAATGAAAGAATCGATAAATATCAATTTCTAACCACAATGTTTTAGGTATATCTCAGCCAATAAAAGATCAAGGGATAACAATTAAGGAATCTAGTTCATTATAGTATCAGATATTACTTACATACATATGTACATATGTATATCAAACACAGATCACAGATTTGTCAATATATATAAATATTAAGAAACAAACTTCTGGGTCCTGTTCAATTCTACCCAACAAAATCATATGTAGACACGGGTAAAAATTATCCACTGCCATAACTATGTCAAAACTGAGCCAATTTGCAAAAGCTTTGTTTGTTCATGGATTAGCCCCAATATTATTATTACTACATTTAAAGCTAGAAACAATATTTTTAACAACGTTTCTGTGTATATATTCCATAATATATACAGGGTATCTCCTAGTCATTCTCGTGTAGAGCACTCTCACTTGTATATATTTTTGTGGTGGGGCGACCTCTTAGTCTGCGGCGCAGTCGCAGCGGTCGCTGCCAAAACGGCAATTTTGTCGCTTTTCATGCCAAAAATCGATCAACGCCGCCGCCGCCACCGACGCTGCCTCCGACGCTGACGCTGACGTTGCGTCGTGACAAGCGAGTGGCACTACTATAAAAAAAGAGCCAAAGTCGAGAGGCACAGTTATGGTTTTTTTTTTTTTGTTGCTGTTGGCCAATATTCAAATGCAATTTATGTCATCGTCGTTGCTTTTATGCATATATGACGTCAGCCTGGCCATGGCTGTGGTTAGTGGTTCAGTGGTTGCAGTCTTTTTTTCTGTTTACCAGCTATAAAGTTGTAATGCCCGCCAGCTGTGTCAGAATTCGGTTTTTGCCAGCGCCTTGACAGCAACTTGAAAGCAACTTGAAAGCCAAAGCAAAGCACACAATTTGCAAAAGCCATTGTCGGAATCAACTCAACAGCTATCAATATATGTACGTGTAAAGCATTCCATAATTAAGTTGGTACTTAAATGTTTATAACGTATTTCAGTGTATCTTAGTGTGTGTCAGTTTGTCTGTGTGGGCAGAAACCTCTCCTTATGGCTCAATTTGATTAGAGCTGTGCTAGAGCCTAATGTATGGAGAGGAAGTTGTTTTTACTTTTGCACAGACTCTTAAAAACTGCAACATAAAAATTACAAAGATACCTAACACTAATAAAGCAACTTAGATAAAACACGTGGAAATGCTCTGCGATATACCCTGTAACCAGGTCAAAAAGTTATCAACTTGCGGCTTAAAAACGCGTTTTAATTGATACATTTTCCCACTTACTATTTCAACTGTTTGTTAAAATTGCAATATAAATTTTTTTTTTTTTAAATAATTTTAAATTTCCTCGCAATTCTAAGTTTTGATTAAATTGATATTAAATTAAATATATAGTATTTTGATAACTTTTTAAAAATATAAAATTAAATAAAATGGTGTAAAAATCAAAGAATTTCAAAAAATTTGCCACATAATGTGTATGTCTGTTTATGTCACCTGAACCAGCGATAATCTAGCAGTTCCGAATTGGGAACACATAATATTTAACTTTTAATGGCCCCGATCAATACGTGACACCGTGAACTAAACTTTAACGACATTGAAAATATTAGAACAGTTTCTATGACAACAATGACAGCCGTTGACAATCTTTGAAATATGATATTGTGTTACACAAAATTGTGAAAAAGAATGAAAAAGAAGAGCTGCCTGCTGATTGCAGCGAATGGGTTTTCACTGCCCAAACAAAAGAGGAGAAAGATAGCCAAGAGTTGCATTCATAAATACAAAAATGGGCAGCAGAGATTTCGAAATGTTTTCATTGAATGCATCAAATGATGTCGAAGCATTTGACAGTTAATTTGTTGGCATTCACTAAAGTTAGGCTTTCCGGTCTTGCTCATCGGACATCGGACATCATGATGCTAATGCGGTTCCGGTGTGCGTGGCTAATGGAGACGAGTGAATTGAGCATCGACTCCAACTTGGCCTCTTAGCCATGGCCATCAATTTGCATTTGCTGCCCACGTTTACCAAGTCTCGTGCCCTTTTGGCACCTGGGTGCACAGATCTTTGTCTGCCTCATTCACTCGCTCATTCATTCATGATTTCATCATGTGGCGCACAACGTGGGCGCAGTTTTTTACTATTTCATTCATAAAAAACTCATCAGACACGCGCGTGCCCTGCCCTCAACTCGAGATCTTGGCCGAAACTGTAACCGAACACCAGAAAGCCGCTCGTTGATTTTATTAGGTTAAGCTGCGGGCTTTTTTTTAGCTTCAACACAGCTGCTTGCAACTGTGGCCGCATCTTCGGGGCGCTGTTTTGCGCCGCTTAATTTTAGCAACATTTAACCCAGTTTTTTTTTTCGGTTTGCTAATGAAGTGTCAACAACAAATTGAATGTCTAACATTTGTTGCATGTCGCCAGCAACAACAACAACAACAACAGCAACAGCGACGACCACAACATGTGTGTCTGTGTCTTTGTTTAATGCTTTAAATAAATAAATGCGAGTGCAACTGCAAAATGTAAAATGTAAAATGCAAAAGTCAACATGAAATGTTGGCCAAACGAAGAAGGAGCCGAAGTTTTAATGCTCTCAAGAAATATGCAAAGTTATTTATAAAGTAACGGGAGTTTCTTGAATACAGACAAAAGTTTCATTTTTATCTTTATATGTATCTTGTATGCGTTAGTTAATACAAATTATACTACTAACTAAGTTAGCTTATGCATAAAATTGATTATTTATATAAATTCTAAATATGTCAAGAAAAACATAATTATTGTCATTGTTCGTATCAAGTTACAATACTCAAGTAAACACTCTGAAAACTTTTACAACACGTATGCCTCATATAAGAACTCATTCATCGATCACAACAATATAAATATGTTCTTTATCCGATTTTCACTAGGCTTTAACTGCCAAGTGTATAATAATATAATTTATGCCAATACGTAGCCGACACGTAGGCCCGTGCACAGGGCACAGTTCCATTCATTGATGGCGGCTCAGTTGCTTGTCGCTGTTGCAATCACTGAACATCGCTTGCCAAGTGTGTCGCAGTCGACGTCGACGTCGCAGTCGCAGTCGCCGTCGCCGTCGGCGTCAACTGCACCGCAAAGTTAAAGCCAGCGGTCAATTTGCATACAACGCCGCCGCCGTTTTGTGAATGAAAATGTTGTTCTTGTTGTTGTTGTTGTTATTATTATTTTTTTGGCCGACAACAACAAATTAAAGCGGCAAATGCAATAAATTGTTGAATTTTATTATGGTGCGGCGTAGATACGGATACAGGGTGCTGTAGCAGCCAACTGCCTACGCACTGACCGCAGCCCACACACGCCAAAAGTATCTGTAAGATACGCAGCTCAGCAGCTCAGCAGCGAGTCTCTCTAACTACTTGCGGCTGTCGTGCGCCATGTTGCGGCTAATTCGATTTCTGCATTGCCAAACGCTTTGCCAGTCAAAAGCTGCCGATTGCCTTTTGCTACGCCAACACACGTAGATACACAGATACACCGATACACAGATACACAGATACGCAGATACATTCACAGATAGTTGTCTAGAAGCTTGGCCGTTTTCATTGATGATTTCTGCTTTTGGGAGCTGTGTCTTGTGACATTTGGCTTGTCAGTGTCAGCTGCTGCCAGTTGCATTGATTCATTCATTCATTTAATTTCTATTTCTATTTCGCCTCGTCTCACAGTTTTCCCCTTATTAATTGCTGGCCTTTGCCAAGCCGTGAATGTGATAATAAATTATTACAGCAAAAGACATTTGCCGGGTGGGCGTCCATTACATAAAAACAAACATAAAAAAAAAGTTAAAGAAAAAAAACACAGATACTACGATTTACAGCCGCCAAGATTCAAGCGCTGATCCGCTGTTGAGCTGTTGAGCAGCTTTGTGACCTGGTCAAGTGCTTGTTGTTGGTAGGTTATTTGCTTTCTTGTTTGGCTAATTCATTTGTAGTTTCATTTCCTGTCTAGGTGTAGTGTTAAACAAAATTCTAAACAGCCAATTAAAATCGATCAACAACCAACGAGACTTTCAGGGCTATCTACCTTATAAATAGACGACACATTTATCATATAAACTATAAAATGAAGTAATTATAATGATTTTGAGTAAATTAATAAGAAAATGTAAGCTACAAGACTGAAATTAATAAACAAAACCATACATAATAGCTAAGCTAATCTTATTTAAATTAAAAGTTGTATTTATATATTCGAGTATTCATATAAAATATATAACATTGTGGCAACTCAAACTGATACTTATATCTGAAGAAACATAACTTGAAATGTTATTTCAAAACAAAAATCTAAAGTTATACAAATTTCAATAAAATACAATATATGTTATATGGTATCCAACATATGTAGAACCATTCTAGCTATATTTTAATATTTATTTTTATTCATTCGCTTTAGACTGCAAACATTGTTGCATATGAATTTATGATGTGCTTACCACAGCCAAAATATAATATATACATGTATATAATAATTTTGATATAATGCATAGAATTTGTCGAATTTAAAAGGAAAATATTTATAAAATTAAAGAATACTCTCTATACTGACTATACGATAAATGCAATATAATCTCTATGCATATGTATATTTATGCATTCAATTAAGATTGCAAACATTGTTACATATAAAATTATGAGCGTGTTCTGGGGCCAAAAACGGTTTAGTTCTTAAAGTCGACCGCATAGTTTATGGCCTCGAGGAGCTCAAAATGCAAAAGCGAAAAGATCCGCAGCGCATAAAACTGCCCCCGAAAATGATGACAAGCAGAATGAGAATTTATATGGGAAGCCATAAAGAAGGCGACGCATAAATAACAAGACGCAGCCCGGGTCCCCGTTCCCACTGAGGCATGCAACCTGAAGATCGCCTCGTCGCACGTCGCACGCGCAACTAATTAAATTAAAGGCGATCGGCGTTCTGGTTACGACGAACGGTATACATAGTTTTCCCGTCCGTTATATTGGTGAGGTGGGCGTGAGAGAGAGAGATATATATGTATGTGTGTGTATGTGAAATTTATGTGCAATAATTCAGAATGCATTTCAAGTGCGAAAAGTTCCCACACCCGAACACCACTAAAGCCACTAAACTGTACTTATTAAGTGGCAACCCACTTGGCTAACCAATTTGGCAACTAAGTCGCGTGGCGGCTAAGCGGACGCCTCCAGTCAACTGTCTACTGTCTACATCTTTCGATCTGCTTTTGGAGCGTGATCAGCTCTGTTCAGCTCGGTTCAGTTCAGTTGACTGACCCCCTCTATATAGTACGTGTGTAGGACAAAGCGGCACGCGACCGGCTAACCACCACCGGGCACCACTGGGCACCGGCATCGGCACCGGCACCGGCACCACCATCATCATCATCTCCAACGCAATCCTCCACCACCTCCACACACAGTTACGTATGAGAATTTCTGGCATCGACAAGTGTAGGGGACGTTGTTTTTGACGTCGCGTCGTCGCGTCTGGTCGCGAATATTGCGGGGGTAGTTTGTTGTGCTTGTGCCGGCGTTTTATACCCTATAATTAAATAAAGAACAAGGGTAGCATAGAGCTGAGCAAATGCAGAAGAGGATATCTCTGATCCCTTAAAGTATACTTGCTCCTAGTCTGGGTTTCCTATTCTACCGTTTGTATAGTGTACAAGACGAATACCACATTCATAGCTGACAACACACATAAATAAAAAATCTTCAAATAATTATTGAATGAAATATCAGATAAAGTGGAATATGTTTTATCATCAATCTGCATAATTGCAACCGGGTATACAAAATTGCGATAAATATCAATTTGCAACCACAGTTTTGTTTTTTTTTTAGCATGCGTACAATTAATAATTTTAAATACCATATAAATTAACAAAAATAAATATCGATTTCTCGCACACGTCTATTGAGCATATTTCAAAGAGTATAATATCTAAAGACACAAAATTGGATCCACAGAATATGCATATTTATGACGATAAACTCAGCAACTGTCTACAGGATACAGGGTAGCTCTCAGTCAGCTACCCTCGACTAGAGCACTCTTACTTGTTTTTTGTTTGTTTTCACATATGCCCACACACACAGACACACTCACACACACACACACACGCATATTTATGCAGTCGCAGAGCCGGCCGGCCATAATGTCCACCCACCTGTACCGCCAAAATGTCGGTCAGCTGCTTGACACTAAGTTCAAGGGCAGCATAAAAAACCTTTGCACAAATTATTTAGAATCTTATTTTTGTTTTCATTATTATTATTATTATTTTTGTTGCCTGGGCGTTTTGTTGGCACGCGCTACAAGCGAACGCCTCGTTGCCGATTTGGCCCACGTTTTAAGCCACATTCTGAGCGTAACTTGCACTTTTCTGCGTGTCATGTGTCGCCCATCGTTTTATATATTTCTTCTTTTTGTTGTTGTTGTATTTTGGTTTCTTTGACGTGGTCGTCGCCTGGTCGTGTGCCGTCTCAAATAAATCAACCACAAGCGGCATGTTGCCTGCCTGCCTGCTTGCCTGCCTGCTGCTGTTGCACGCCTATCGCATCCGGTTCGCCCAAGCTCAGTTTGATTTTTTGTTTTAAAATATATATAAAATTATGTACCTATATATATATATATATATGTGTATATATGTATATATTTTGTGCGCATTATGCAAAAGCTTCCAGCACAGACTCAATCAAGCCATTTTATAAGCCATTTTTTTGGTGGCTTTTGATTTTATTTTGTTCATGCCTTGCAAATCGACGCCTGGCGCATTGTTGGGGCCCCTTGTCAGAAGAGCCTGGCCAACATGGCAGTCAACAAATTTACGACATAATAATTTACATTTATCTGCCTGCAACGAGGCAGCCACAATACAACAACAGCAACAACCAACTGGATCGCAATATTTTTGTGCGTGTAGTTTTGTTTAGTTTTTACTTGCAATGAAGAAATCATCTTTCAACAAGTCGACGATTGTGTGCACTTTGAGAATTTAAATATGCTACGATAATTTATAAAAAATTAAAAACAATACAAAGTTAATTATAATTCGATTGGAAAGCCTTAAAAATGTACATTTTTAAATATTTATTTTATTTGTCGCACTTCCTTTTTTTTTTGTTAAGTTAACATTATTTTTGTTGATATTTAATTTTTGTTTTTTGATTGTCAATCTCTCATATACTTAATTTCAAGAACTTTTATTTGTTCATAAAATATATTTGTCGTATTATTTATTTTTTTATATATAATAAATATGTTATAATAATTATTTAAAAACACATTTAATAAATGAATTTAAATTTTTAAATACAGCTCAAAAGCTGGATACAATATAGTGTTGGATTAAATTGTTTATGTCAATCATCCCTGCAGAAGACCTTGAATCCTGGATTAACAGACTCATATGAGTGACAAGCTTCATTGCAAAGTTATAATGCCCAATTGTTTAAGCAGTTGATTAACATTCAGCGCCATGTTGTTTAATAAGTTACCTTTGCGATATGTCGCCGTCAGACGGCGCAGACGTCGCCTCTTTATCAGTTTATTACTTGGCAAACTTTTCATTTTAATATCATTCGCATTTGCGCAATGCAATCGCCTTAATGTTGTTGTTGTGGCTGCTGCTGCTGCAGTTGAGCGACTTTTAATTTTGAACGCCTTCGTGGCGAGACCTGAACAAATCGGGTTGGTTGGTTGGCTGCTTGACTGACTGCCGCAATGATAAATGTGCACCGGTTTTGAAGGCGTCACAGCAATGCGACAAGCTTTGTTGCCCCACCATATATATATATATGTGTACATATATATATATTCGCATGCATTCTGCTGTCGTTAACGCAGCTCAAAGTCAAGGGAAGAGGCAACGAGACAAAGAGAGATACTATTAAACTTTCTCTCTACCAACAAACTCTCTCTCTCTCTCTCTCTCTCTCTTATGCGCTCTTTCTCTATTGTTGTATCACACATAAAAATCGATGGAGCTAAAAATCGCCGGTTTCTGGGCTTTTGCACCACCCCAAAATGACAGCTTGCGTAAATTTTCCCGGTCATTTTTATGAATGAATACAAAAATCATAGCATACTTAACAGCGCGCCTGCGTTATTTATATATGTGTGTGTGTGTGTGCGCGTGTGTGTGTGCGACATTGACTTGTGACGAAAGCAGCGCGTCCTTGACTCTGACAACAGGTGTATTTTTTTCTAGCTGTTGGCGGCTTTTTTTTTGGTATTTGCACTTTGTTATTGTAGTCTCTGACGCAGAGCAAGCCATGAAAATTCTCGAACCATAAATTTTCATAAGGTTCATGCAGGCTACTATTTGCACTAGGTGAGCTAAAAATAAAGCAGCTATGAAAAAAATGTCACGTAAATCGAGTTGGAACCCATAAAAACAAATCAAGCAAAGCTGAAAAATAAACAAATATAATAAAAGTGATGCACGGAATACAATAACAATATGAATATAATAAGATATTATTATTAAGAATATTAAAAATAATTTAAAATAAAATAATTATGGGGTAGGACTTAATTTAAAAATTCCAACCCATTAATTTGGAAAAACTTGAAGTTGTGAAGCGAAATAAATTAAAGTTTAACCAACAGGCGGAAAAGTTCTTGGACCTGGCAATGCCGGTAATTACTTGTAAAACCTATGAGTTAAAAATACAGTGAAAATATTAATCGACTTTTAATAGGTTTACGTATGCAACCAAAAATCGTTTATTATATTTTTAGCTGTACAAAAACTTAATACGATGCAGGCAAGAGCTTAATTTTGCAACTGCTCACAATTAATAATCATAGAACAGCAGTTCGATGTGTGACCGCTCTTAGCTGAAATCCCCCGACATTTGCATGGCGAAATGAGTTAAAAATAGTCAGCGACGCGCTGCTGGCCGCATTTGATGATTAAGCGGTCCCATGAAATTATTAACTTGTTTTGTGGCTGGCAGCAAATGTTGCCATTTTTGGTGCTGCGACCCAACGAAACCGCAATTAAGCACAACTCACAAAGTTTGCCCAAAATTGGTTAAGTCTCAAGAACAGCAATAACAACAACCACAGCAAAAGGGAGAAACAAGAGAAACAAGCAAATGCCAACAATGATGATGTGCCTCGAAATTTGTGGTGCCTACTTTTGACCAAATTTGGATGAACATTTATCGCTCGATTTCGGTTGTTTTGGTCTTTGTGAATTGTATTGTATAATATACTTGTATAGCTCGTACCCGTACCATCCAAAAGCTTTTTGTCTCTTGACCCGTTTTCTTGTTTTTTTGTCTTTAAGCCACACGAATTTATTGTGTATTCGCTTGGCTGGTGCCAAAGCAAATAAAATGCTTGGTTTTTATGAATTTAAGCACTTGACATTTCATTTCGGCCAGTCTCGAAATCATGACATCTGACTAACACTCAAGAATCAAGTTGAATGAGCCACATAAAACTAAAAAAATATATTTAAGATATGCAGATTGCAAGCTTAAGCCAGAAAAAGTGGATTAAGTTTTCAATAAGTAGCTCTTTGGGAATGTTTAACTTTTGCCATAATTTTTGAATAAAAACTATAAGTAAATCGACGTGTCTACAACATTTTAGAAAAATACAACAATAATTCAACAAACTTTAAATAACACGCGGACTCCTATTTATATTTTTAATTTTTACATATTACTTAAACTTTTAAACTTAGAAAAGATTTTCTTTGATTCCAACCACTTAAAAGAAAACAAGAAATATAACTTAAAATTTATATTTTTACTTTCAAATGTCATTCAACTTGTTTTAGTTATGTGTACATTTCAGAAAAGATTTTCACTAAAATTCAGTTGATTAATTTAGTCGCATTACAAAAGTGTTTTCCATCGTGTTCAGCATTAATTTGCCGTGTGATTTTCTCTCTCGCGACTCGTGCAACATTTTGATGCCAAAAGTCTGGAATGGGGAAATAGTACAAGTATGTGAAATGCAACTTGGCAGACCGAAAAAGAAATTTCATGTTTTTGCTAACGAAAATCAAAAAATGCAAAAAACCTAAAACTATTTGAAGTTATTTTCGCCACTTGTCCTGACACTCGTCTGTGTCATTGTTCCATGTGTGGTTTGTATTTGTAGTTGTTGTTGTTGTTGTTGTTGTTGTAGCGGAGTGTGGCTGTAAAGTGTTCGCCTGTCGCTTTCATTATGCATCCAAAAGCAAAGCAGCAAAAGTGAACAATGTAGGCGTATTTTGATTATGATAAACTGGCGAATTATGTTGTCACTTTGCATTTTTCATATAGAATGAAATTATATTTTATATGCGCTGCACTGCGACTTCTTTTGCTTCATTTGCTTCTTTTTCTGCTGCTGCTGCTGCTGCTGCTGCTTCTTCCTGCTCGAGTTGTTGTTATTCATATTGTGATTGTCGCGTCGACTCTTGAAAATATTTACATGTCGTGGCATTTGAAGGGATTTATGTCGCCCCCAAAGTTTGCCTGTCGTCTCTCTGTCAACCCGCGACTTTGTGCTATGAAAAATGACGGCAAGTAGAGAATTGGAGAAATGTATTAGCTAGCATGAAATTTTGGGGGAAAACATATACCAACTAAATAATTAGTTGACTTTTTCGCGCTGCCATTTGTTTGGCTTAGCGACGTCAGCAGCGCTGCGCATCTTAAAGATACAAAAAATAAAACAAATACAAAAAAAATAGAGAAAATAGATTTTTGTGTATCTATGCCCAATTTTTATATGCTGGGCAGCTAATTTTAAAACACGCCAAGCTATTTATAATGCTTCACGTAACGAATATTAGCTGTTGATTATAAACAAAATGATTTTCCACTAAGTATTTACGCGCGCTGACGGCCCCCCAAGTTCAGTTGAAAGATTCGCAAAACACACACACACAGATACACAGGAACAATGACGTAGTAGCCGTGGAAGCTGCTGCTGGTTGAGACACGAAAATCCCACCCACACCATTGCGGCCAAAAAGAAAAACAAATAAACATATTCTAACTATAGTGTTCAGTTCAGTCTGGAGCGTCTAAAATTAGATACAACCGTATTTGCAATTATCGTAGCACGTCATGGATTTTTTAGCCGAATTCAGTTTAGGTTTTCGATCTATAAATACACCTCAGCTAAATGGGCCACTAAATCAATAAAAACACAACAGATATCAAAAGTCCAATAGTACGTGACACACTTCAGATCAGCAGAAAACAAGATTCAAATACACACTACAAAAATTTCCATTAGTTGAAATTTCATTTCTTGTGTTTTTAGTTTGATAAGCAATATTTGGAGATAAGTTAAAACTATATTAAAAAATGGCTAAAAGCAAAAATTAGTTTTACAAAATTACACTCAACGATAATTATTCTTTTTTCTATAAAAATATGTTAAGTTTAAACAAAAATCTATTCATTCAAAATTTTAGATGCTAAAAAAATCAATTAATAAAATCGTATGTTTCTTTTTTCTTTTTAAATTTTAGTTTTAACTCTATTGCATTCTATTGTTATAAGCAAAACTACAAGATTTTATTGACTGTGAACCAAAATTTTGTTCTGTGTACAGATGCGTTACAGGAAAATCTACAAAAATGCATGCAACCGGGGAAAATCAGTTTTGGGGTGACTGTTGAACAGCGCTGCGAACATAAAAATTACAAGCTAAATCAAGACTGCAGATACTTTGACTGGGCATACCAAAAATTAATGGCAACAACGCGGCGCAAACATGACAAAAATTTGTTTAGTGTTATTAGGCTGTTTCTGTTTCTGTTCCCTGTGCTCAGTTCTCGGTTCTCGGTTCTGGGCTCTTGGCTCTCAGTTTGCTGGCCTGGCCCATTGTCAAATGGAAAGCATTAGCCGCCAGCCATATGGAACACGGAAAATTAATGATGTAACTTGGCGCAGCGGAAGTGTGTCATGGATCTTAAAGATTCTTTGCTACCTCCAAATGTTTCGAATGCTCATTAGCCGGGCCTCCCTCACCCCATAGTATATACGAGTTGGCTTTTAATCAAATCATATACAAACAGACATGTATCCAAGTCGCAGAGTATCTATAGATATAATACAGCATATATATAAACTAAATTTAGATAGAAAAGTGTGCTTGTATTGCCGATTGGGGCCAATTGACGCACAATGTGAACTTTGTGACGCTATCGCGCTTATCGATATCTCTATCTGTAATTGTATCTACAAATGTATCTCAACCTGTGACGTGCTTTCACAACTGATAAGTGATAAGCCTAGCATGCAAAACGCATTCAAATTTGCCAACTCACTCTCCAAATGAAGTCAAAATCTTGTTTGAATATAGCTCTTATACATAGTATGTCTTTTTAGCTGATCATCAATGCAAATACATTATTGTGGGCCATTCCAAAAATGGGATCACATTCTATATGCAACTCTTAGGTAAAAGTAAGTATATGTGAAACGCAAAAGTTGCGCATTCATCGCATTTGTCACATTTTCTAATTATAAAAGATGGAAAACTGAACCAGCTTCAAAATGGTGAAGTTTAGATACACTAATTATAATTTAAAGTAAACAAAAATAGTTTTACCATCAGTTTTTAGTATATATTCTTTTATATTTTGTGGGGTTTTATAAAAGTTATATCTTTAAAAGTGCTTAAAAGCACAAGAATGTAATAAACGCTCAAGCACAAATTTTAGATGCAATTCTTTGAAGATTATTACCCAAGTTCTAGTTTTTAGTCATTTACAATGTAATTTAAAAATTAGTAATAAAAGAAAATAATAATATCTCTAAAAATATAAAGCTATCATACAAAATGAAGACATATAAGTATTTACTGCAAGTTATGACATAGTTATGCTACCCCTCGTCCAGGGCATTCAAAAGAACAAACTGCTTTTCTCACACACGCACACAGAGACAACAGTTTTGTGCTATAAACTATAAACGGCATTTAGTGGGATTAACTTTTTGTGGCCGTCGTTGTCATATAAATATCCACACATTGCTGTGTGCGCCTCGTAAATAAAGTCATTAAAGTGGAATCCAAGGCATGTCGGCAAATCGAAAAAAATTCAAATAAATGAAAATGCATTTGCCTTTGCATTTTTCATTTGCATTTGCATTTTCAACACAAAAGTGCTGTCACAATCATTCGTGCACAAATGCAAATATCTGCCAATCATTGGCATTAGCTATTTTTAGGGGTGCGTCGGACGTCATTAAGAGTGCCTAAAATTACCTTGACCGAGGCACAAGGCACAAGGCGATGCCCAAATAGAACACACAAAAACTATAAATAGCTGGCCCAATCAGCATATATATAAATACCTACATACGTGATCGTCTAAAGCGAGACGAGCTGATTAAGCTCCCCCAGAATTTATGAACTTGACGTGCAAATTTCGATTTGTAATTAGTTTGCTATTTGCACGAGGCGCTTTTCACGTCATAACCTGCCCAACTGTAAACAGATGGATCCAAACAACTAGTCACTCAATTGTTTACATCAGATCAATGCAGAGCGTCCGAGAGTGAGAGGGAGAGCTAGAGCTAGAGCTAGTCAGAGTAATTCCAATTTAGGCATGATGCCGCCCCAGAGATGTTAACCAGGTTCTATAATGGCACACGCTCTCTCTGCAAAATACATTGACCAGCTGATTATTTTGTGTATTTAGTCTTTTCTGGGTTTTTTTGTTAAGGGTATATCATCACCGATTGAGTGTTATTAGCTTGGCATCGCATATAAAAATACTGACGAACTGACATTTCCTTATTTTATTATATATGAATTATATGAATTGTAAAAAAAGCTGTCAACTTAAATTCATATTTTTCTTACAACTTAATAATTATATCTCTAAATAAATCTTTCAACTACATTTAAATACAACAAAATGCGAAAAGATCAAACCAAGTTCAATTTTAATGATTAAGCTTAGTTTTAAAATTTGAATAATTAAACTGAGCTGTTTAATAAATTCGAGTTAAACGTATTTAATATGTGTGAGAGTAGAGAGTATTTAATGAAACGCTCTCCTTTTCTCTCTTGTTTTTTGTTTACACCGTCAGCTGCTGTTTTTTCATGTACGTATGCCAAAGAAGAAGAAAAAAAGAACAAAATAATAATAATTATGAATATTTCTTGTATATTTTTGCGGATAAACATGTTCATCAAAATGTTTTTAAAATTAGTGGAATGAGGCACGCGTTTTATATTTAGATGATTGCCATGGCCTCACAATTGCCACAAATACGAGACGAGGAGTACGACTGATAGATAGAGAGGTCCAAGCATTCAGTATTCAATGGGGCAGTTTTAAGCAAAACAAAAGGCACTTGTCACTATTTGTATGCAGGCCATTTTGGCGCTATTTGTTGACCCACTTTCACCAATTTTAGCGCCGAGCGGCTTATGCCTATTTTGGCATTGCTCACATTATATTTATGAATATTCATGTTTTTATGCCAAAAATAATAAAAGTTTGCAATTAGACAAAGAGTCAACAGTAACAACTGCCGGCCTGCCTGTGGGAGGCGATAAATACTAAGACAGACAGATTGGCTCAGCTTTCGAAATCTATAAAAAAAACACATATATATATATATATAGAAATTATTGTTATATCCGATTTTAACTCCAGCTATGGGCAAGTAAATAATTACAAGTTATCACAAGTTTGTTGTTATTATATGTGAAATTGCATTTCACGCCGTTAACTGATGAAAGTTTAAAGTTGAATTTTCTCTCTCAAAAGCTGTTGGGTACTGAAGCCAATTAAATAAATTAGGTGATAAAAATATATTGAAACAAACTAAAAATATAAATACATGCAAAAAAATTAATTGTCAAGGTAATTTGATTCAAAGAAGATGATTATTTATATTATGTAAATATAAATCAAGAAAAAGTTGTAATTCCAATTTTGTAAAGCTATTGTCATATCTTCAGCCTGTATTAGTATAAAATCTACTGTGGCCTTCAGCGAGGCTCTTGAATATTTTAAATATTAAAAGAACTATTTTATGGCATAATTTATGATCTGTTTTATTTGCTTTTATTAATGTGACGCTTACATAAGTATACATTTAACAACATATGTATATAAAAACACAACATTTTTATTTCTATATATTTTTTATTTGACTACGAGTTTTATGTTTTTGTCAGTATTTAAAGAGCACTGAATTTGGCAATAAACTACTCATACTGTAAGTATGTACATATACTATATAAGTTTTAGTATAATTGGCTCTAAATCTTATGTATTTTGTATATTTTGCGAAAAATGCTTTTAATTTGTTTTGTTTTCTAATTTGTATTAATCATTTTATTTTATTATTATGTTTATACATGAAATCCAGCTATATTGGCTCTTAATTGATTAGCAACAATTTCGTATGCAACTTTTATTATATTTCAGTACAAGTGTCATTAAAATATAAAATTATTTTTATGAAAATTAGAATGATTTATAGCTCTCACCTTTTAAAATGATTCCCTTTTCACTCCGATTTTGTTTGCTCCATTTCGGCCGATGGAAATTTTCTATAATTTTTAATTTGTGTCTGAGTTGTTATTGGCGTTGTTGCTGCTCTATTTTCTGTTGACTGGAGCAATTTACGGCAACATGCCAAGCTCATAAAGCATATTATGATGCTCATAAATTATCCAATATAATAATAACATATTAGAAAAATTCCAAAAGTGTGTATATTTATGAATCTTATACAAATAACAGCAAGGAAAGGGATAGATGAATTCAGCAAAATGGAGACTGTGCATAGATATAAGCAATATGAAACTTAAGCATTATCAAAACGGTGGCTACATATAGAGATACATAATGTGTATAAGAAATATACATATATATATATATATATATAGGCTAAGGTGTACATAAATTTATTCACACCTCGATGGAGCCACTCGAAAACTCGCTGAATGACAACGCCCACTGGCCATTGGGTTTATAGCCGGATTGCTTATGGCTATATAGCCCATATAGCCTCTCCAATTTGAGCCATAGAAAATGAAGTTGACTTGCGTAATGCGCAGCTGGCCGCTGCCAGCAAATAAAACGCTTAACAATCGAAATCAATGGGTCAAGTGGAGAGGGGGAGTGGGGGGGGGGGGGGGGCACAGCTGTTTTTACAAAGCGCCCATTGGTGGCGGCCAAATGAAAAAGCAAAGCATAGAAAATGAAAAAAAAACAATTGTCTAGAGTGGCAGACTCAACCAATAACAAGCCAACAAGTGGCAAAAGCAAACTCATATAAAAAAAAAAAAAGTAAAACTCATAGATTTCAAACTTGTGCGAGCGAGATAGCGCGATTGTGCAATGCAATCGAAGATAAAGTTAAGTATCCGAGACAGTCAATACGCTTTTAATTACAACCTACACTCGAGTGCTCGAGCTAGCTGCCCTAACGAGAGTCTCTCAGCCCCTGGCGACCATTTAAGGCAATGCGGACCTTGTTCGGGGTATATAGTATCTGTATGGAGAACGTGAACAAGGGAGGGGGGGGGGGAGGTGTGCTAGCTGGGGTAGGGGGAATGCAACACTTTGGCATTGGTGCTTCTCGTTTGTAGTGTGTCTGCCAACCTCTCTTTCTCTCGTTCTCTCTCTCTCTCTCTCTATCTATCTGCATGTTTGTTAGCTTTATTTATTTTTTATTCATTTTTGTTGTTGTTGATTTGTGTTGTTTTTGAGGCGCGTGCCATGTGTCATGCAACTAGCGACTTGCGACTTGCGACTATCTAACGCCTCTGCCTCATCAACAACATCCAACAGCGATCGTCGACGCCGTCTCCCCACTGACCCACGCACCAACAGCAGCCCCAACAACAACAACAACAACAACAACTCAGCAAAGTTCTCGACTCGAGAGATAACACGACATAGAATAGCCCACACGACACACACAATTGGCATATGGGCAGATATATGCACACACACACACACACACACACACATACGACTAGATGCACGTACAGTGCCACACATTTGATTAGAAACACATGTGATTAGTGTGACCAGATTACTGTGCTTTCAGCTGTGAGTCATTACTAAGTAATTGACTTTTTATCTATAGCTGCATTATTTGCAATTTATTTAGCTTAATTAATGTTTCATATATATTACTATGTATTTTTCTAATACTTTCGATTTAGGGTTCTGACCTATCATTATTCTTTATTTTAATGTTTAAAATGAAGTTTCGTTTGTTCCAAAATTTAGGCTGAAAAAAGAAACCTAATTTCACATTCTTTAAATACTTTAAAATTATGTTGGCTTGTTTAAAATTACAGGAAGACAAAAACATAAGCCCACGTTGGGCGCCATTTTTATATAATATGCATTTTTCTCTTAAAATTGTATTTCACCAGCATAATTATAATTGTTTAATTAGATTGTTTAAGTGTATTTTATTTATACATATGTAAAAATAAGCACACACCTCTAGTAACTAATAATCAAGTGAGAAAACACTATAAATACAATATTTCTGATCTGCTTTTTCTATATTTCTATATTTTTACAAAAAAATCTTTAAGAACTTGTGCAAAAATCTCTATTCAATTGCGTGGCGCTGTTTGTACACGTATATTGATATGTACTTTTATTTTCAGCCATGGCAAACTTCAATTAGTTTGCTAATGCGACAACAACAGCAATAATGAATGCTAGCAAATTTATGAATGTTTATTAGTCGCTGGGTGCGCTGCCAATTGAGGAAGAGGTGCAGTCAAACAGCCTCAGTTGCAACCTCAGTCGCTGTCTTATTCTGAATCTCAGTCTCAGTCTCAATCTCAGTCTCAGTCTTAGCTACCATTTAATTTGCCAGGTGCGATCAGCTCATTCATGTCCATTTTTGGCTTTTCATCAGCAGTCGAAAGGCAAATTGACAATCAGTCATCCACCAAAAATCATATAATAGCGTAGCGCCCACAAAACTGTTTGTGTTTTGTTAGTTTAAATAGGGTATAAAGTGGTCCATCAGAAACTAGAATGTAGACTTTACAGATATTAGAATTATTGGCGAAATGGAATAATATCTAGAGCCAATGCGTGAAATCTATTGAGCTACTCTTGTAAGTATAAGTGTATCAGTATAAATATTTAGGTATAGCTTTAGTCTAACCCCATCAAGTTTTTGAAAACAGTTTGTGGCATTATAAAAACAGATTTACAAAACAAGAAAAAAAAAAGAAAAAAACTATTTCAAGCCAATATTCATTATCCAAAAGTAAGTCGGAAGACTGAGCTACAGGGTAACTGACAGCCGAGCAATGCGGCTGTACCTATTTTCATTTTACGTTAAAGGGGGCGATGTGAAATGATTTGTGTGTGTGTGTGTGTGGGTGGATGTTACGTGAGAGAGGGGCTGGGCCCGGGAAAACTTTGAAAGTTATAAACCCATAAATGAGGCACTTGCAGCTGAATTGTTGTACAGTTGTTTATAGCCACCAAAAATGACCCAATGCTGCAGCAGAAGCTAAGCGAATGCAGCCGCTATTTATGGCCAAGTTGAAGGCGACGACGTCATAAAAATGTTCGTGTCCGCGTAGATACGTTATTTTTGGCCGACTGGCGTAATGAGTTTTCATTTTCACTAGACACAGCGCATTGATGTCTACAGGTGGCATGTGGCATGCCCAGTGCCCCCAGCTTCCCTACCCCCTCCCATACCCTACACACACTTTTGCACACCCGCCTCAACAGTTTCCCTTTTACACAGTAAACATTTTCGGCTTAAATTTAAAAACTCTGCGTTAACATATTAAAGGCCACAAATAAAAATAAATTAAATGAAAAATTGGAGCTACAGAATTTGATTTGGTATAACAGAGTAATCTGTAGCGCGGCAGATTCAATTAATTTTTTATTGATTAACTAAATATCCATCTACAAATATAAGTATTTTAATATATTTTCTATTATTGAGTGGAATTTGCTAAAAAATAAATACTTGCATATATCTAAAATAAATAATAATATTGGCATACATGCACTTATATTTAGAATGCTACAAAATAAAACTAAGAACATTAAATTGTTTACTGTGTAGTTGCGCACCTTCCCGATGGTTTACCAAATAAACAAATACTCGTAATGTGCACATCATGTGAAGGCTTTTAAAAATAGTCCTCAACGTTTTTTGTTTTGGCTTTTGTTTTGCATGGCCCAAAACTTTCACAAATGAGGCAAAGTTCTATTTTTGGCCTATATCGCTGTATCTGTCTATGTATCTGTATCTGTAGCGTACACATGTATCTGCCAGATAACGGCACGTAATTCCGCGCCGTCTGTTCGAAAACCAACAAAAAAAAAGCAACAAAACTTTTCCGACGTCAAAAGTTGCCAATTGTATTGGGTTTATTTTTAGGTCATGGCGTGCTGCTCAATCTCCTAACTGAATTTAGTACTTGTGTTTTGGTTCAGGCAGGCCGGCCGGCCGGCCCATTGCCTTTGGGTCATGGTCACCCTAATGTGCACTCCTAAATTGCACTTTGCGGTTCATAATGCTCAGCAGCAAACTCATAAATAAATTACATTTGTAAATTTTTACATTTTACTTGAATTTTCTGTGCTCGCTGGCAGCGTTTCAATAATTTCGCGCTAAAAATTGTTTTTATTTTTTTTTTGTTTTGTTGTTTGGCTTCCTTTTGTTGCTATTTTGTTTATGTGGCATTTTGTTTATGTTTCGTATTTGCAACAATGCGGAATGTGCTCTGTTGTTGTTGTTGTTGTTCCTTTGTTGATGCTGCCTGATGCCGCAACCTTGTCCTTAGCACATGAAAACTGTTTGCGTTTACTGTCCCCGCGGCCGGAAAATGTGCGAAATGAAATATTTGGCAAATGCCTGTCAATGCAACGCAATAAAGGGGGGAATTTGGAACAGTTCTCTGTGGCATGGAAATTTGACAAGCGCTGCCAAATGCATAAATAAAATGAATATGCGGAAATATAAACGATATATTATTATTTATATATAGCATAAAGTTTTGTTTTAATTTTTCTTATTTTATAGTTTCTATTTAATGAAGACTTACATGTTTTTAATATTATTCTGCATTTGTTGTCAATAAGAAAATATTACAATATGAATTATTCATCTCTTCTTATATAAACTATTATATTATATTATATACAATTTATACTTAAGTATATGTAATGGTTATATTAAAATAATTCATTTATTAGTTCAAATATTCTGCACATAATATATATTGTGCAACATTCTGAGACTTGAGCAAGGTGGTTTAAATACTTTTTAAATTAAATAATGTATTGATACACATTTTATACAACATTTTCAAACCGAGTTCTTTCTATCATTACGAATCAATTTCTTAACAATCACTGACAAATTAAGCAAATACTAACAAAATATATTTTATATATAAAAGAAACAAGAGATATTTTTTAAAATTCTTACAAAATGTACAAAAAAACAAGTGTTCATATATTAATCCTATATTACTAAAATCTGAAGTATTATTAACATGCATAGGCTTAAATCTTTGGCCTAAGCCATTCACTACTTTAAAACCAATTCACACTCCCCGTTTTTTATTCTTGACCCCACAATTGCCAAATATTTCAGTTTCCGGCAAATGTTTTCCTTGACCCAGCCACACAATTGTATAGATTCACCAATTTTCCAATACGAACCCAACAAATCGGGCGGGCAGCATTCGAAATCAAACTGTCCATAAATGGTCAAGTGAATCATTTGTTTAAATTTCATTATATTTTTTTGGCGGTGGCTCCTTCGTTGTGTTTACGCAGATTGAAAAGTTAATGGGCCGCCAGTCGTTGATGACGTATTTTAGAAAATCATAACACAACACACACACACACACACACATGTACACACGGGGAGAGAGAGGGAGAGAGAGAGAACGAAAGAGAACATTGACTGGGGTACCTGTTGTCTTATTTTTACCTCAGAGCCCCCTTCGTTGAGAGAGAGCGCGCATGAGAGATCGGTAAAGCGAAACTCACCACAGCACGCACACATACAAAGCAGACAAACAGGCCTGGCAAACTGTTGATTGGCTGCTCTGCGCGTGCGCCGCGAAAATGGCTGCAACGCAGGGAGGCAACGAGCCATACGATTGGATACGCCAAGTCGACCGGCTGTTCGCGTGTATGCACGTGTGTGTGATTGTGTGTGTGTGTGCTGTGACGTGCGAGTTCCCCACGATGGCGCTCTCAACACGCTTTCGTTTCGATATCGAAGTGGCCGCCGTTATGCTTTGGGGCGCGTGCCAGACGCTGCCAAGTAGGGGCAATGTCTGTGTCTCTCTCTCTCTCTCACTCACTCAATCACTCTCTCTCTCTCTCTCTCTCATTCTTCGGCTGGCTGTGTGTGCGCGGAGCTATGCCGATGTTGAGTTTCATTCATAAAAACCGAAAGAGGGCGCATCTCGTGCCTCAGTTGTGTTCGAACGAGCAAACGCGACGGTTTGAAAACTTAGCAGCAGCAAAACACCGGAAAATCTTTAAATAATAAAATCAAATCAATTCAAACGTACACAACTGCACACATACATATGTATATAGCTACGATATCTACATATATAGAAATCTAACAAAACAAAATATTGTGCAAATGAAAAAGTGTCAACAGTAAATGTGAACAACAATCAAATCAAAATTCACTTTGCTTGCCAATAAGCAAAAGCAACCAAATACTAAAAAAATACTTCTATCGAGAGTGAAAGGATATTTTTGCAAAACTTGGCGACGGCCGCTGCGAAAACAGTGTTCCACCCAACCACCACCCCCTCCACGCAGTCTGCAACCCATTTGATGAATGAAAAGCGCCGCAGCGCAGTAAACTGTGACGTAGGCAAGAAAAGCGTACACAGAAAAATACACAATTACAATTAAAGCTACCTACAAAAGATGTTAACTTTGGCATACGTTGAATTTTGTGTATATTGATTTTACGTAGCTAAAGTGGCAACATTTAAGTGAAAAGTGACAAGTGTGAGATTGTGTGTGTGTGTGTGTATGTGCGGCAGCAATCCAAAGGATTGCGCTAAACTACAGAAGGGGAAAACCACCTTTGAATTCTTCAGCACGTGCCATTGCGATCCAGGTGATTAATTACTTAATATAATAAATTAAAATATATATATTATATAATAATATACAGTTGAGTTATCTTTAGATCCATGTGTATGTATATCTACTCTACATATATAATCAGCTGTGCTGATTTTAAGTTTAGCGGAAGTCGTAAAATAAAACGCTTGTCACATTTTTAATTTGTGCAAATAATTTTTTTGGAAAATGTCTTGGACAAGCCATTAAAATTTTATACTAATAAAACTTTTGTGTGTGATTTTTTTAATTTAGAACTTAACAGAATTGAGATAGTAAAAGTTTCTAAATGCAGAACTAATCTGTTTTCAGATGTGATTTAAGATTTATGTTATTTAGCGAAACAGTTAAACTTTTAATACGTTTTTAAGATATTAAATAGTTAGTTGAACTCGAGAAGTTGTCTATTTAAAATATATTTAAGATAAGATATTATAAGGTTAGGTCTTATTTATCTGTTTAATTCTGTACACAAAATATTTTGATAGATTTTAAAAAGACTTTTTCCATAAATTTACACTTTAAACTTCTGGTTTGGTTTATGTGCTTCACGGTCATTTTAATTTCTTTGTTTAGTTTTATATTATAAAACAGCTTGAGTGGAACAAGCTTTAATTTAACAATCGATTGGAATCATATAAATCTTAAATGAAGTAGAAAAGCTTGTTTTAAGCACTAGAGAGTGTAAATATAATCACAGATATTTTAGTAGCCAGTGCTAATTTCCAATTTAGGGGATATCAAAGATATCTTTGTGTAGTTTGATCTAAATATACATTTTAATTATTTTCATTTTTTTGAGAATTTAAAAAGAAGTTGTTAACTATTACTTAATCAAATCTGAATATGTCAGAAATTAAATTATATTTATTTTTCTTCGTCTGAGAAAATGTCTTCCGGAATGCGCTCGGATTTTCTTGTATGCCTCATCCTAGCAACTATTGCAATTTTGTTAGATTTAAACCATGCGAATGATGCATAAATTCATTTAACGCATAATAAAAATTTCTTCACGTTATTAAACAGCGCCGTATAAAATCCCAGAAAAAGAACAAGAGTCAGAAAGAGCAAAAGAAATAAAACCACACCTGCAACTATGTATCTATACATCATATATATCTATGCAGATATACATATATATCTATGTATGTATATAGCTCTTGGCATCATCATACGCATCAGCTGTGTATTTTGCAGTTTTGTAATTAAATTATTGTCATTGCACTTTGCGCTTAATTTGAGAAGCGCAACCAGAACAACAACAACAATTTCTGTATACAATTTAATGGCACATCTTAGAGGAACGCCGCCGCAAAGAGCCGCTAAAAGTGTTGGGACAACTAACCCAGCCCCAAACCACAACACGTTAAAAGCCAAGGAAAAATAAAATGAAAGAAAATAAAAGTGTATATAAAAAGAAAAACAATTAGCAAAATGATTTACACGCAGCCTCCCATGTCCAGCGATAACAACAACAACAACAACAACAACAACACAAATAAAAAACGTATTTCTTTCAATTTTCTCAGTTTTCATTTTTCTTATTTTTTTGTTAATTTGTATTTAACCAAATAATTATGACATCAAAACAAAATACCGACGGCTCGTCGAAGAGTCGCTTAGCACTCTTCCAAATGCCAAATGGCAGCGAATGCAGCCACTGGCCACTCAAAGTGGTGCTGTTGGTGGCCGTTGGTGGTTTTGCGTTTGGGGTTGGGGTTGGGGTTGGGGAGCGCTCTAAGCTGCCAAACCAAACAAGAAAAGGCGACGCCCGCCCCACTAAGTGCCTACTAAAATGATTTTAAAATTTACAAAAATACGCTTGTATGTTGTTTTTACATATACCCCGTATACCCTGTAAGGCAACGGAAGGGAAAGTGGAATGCGCAGTTCACATCAAATAAATATATATTGTTTTGCTATATAGATTCTACTTAATACTGTCTTCTTCAGCAATATTTTAAAGATATACTTGTTTAACTGTGATAAACTAAATTACTTTATTGATTAAATGGTATACATTTAATTTTTGATTAAACTTAAACTATCCATAAATAATATTACTCAGAAATATATTATTATTAACATTAGTTTTAAGGCATTTATTTAGCATATAAGCTTATTTGTAGTGTGCTCCTCAAATATTAAGATGTATTAAATTATTATTATTATTATTAAATTTATTTCGCATATGATTAATTTTCTTCACAAATATTACATTATTTATTTATTATTACTCACTAAAAGTTGAACCAAGATTTTGACACTCAACTAAACTGCAAATCAGCCGTTACTTTTAATAGGGTATAACGTATACGAGTTGTTGTTGTTGTTGTATAAGGCTGTACTGCCTGCGGCTGTTTATTTTCATTAATTGTTCTCATGAGGAAAACACAACAGCAACACTAACAACAACACTAACAGCAACAACATGCCCAGTTGAAGCTGTTGGCATGAAAAGTGTGACAAAGTGTTACGCATGCAAAGACGGCGTCGGCCAAAAAGATACATTTTCCATGTTGCAGTTGTTGTTGTTGTTTTTGTTGTTGTTGTTGTTGTTGTTGCACTGCTTAACTTGTTGGCTGGCTCAGTTGTCCGAGTCCGCTGCCCGCTGCGTGAATGATGGACTTTGTCTTTGTCTCCTGCAACTGCCAGCTCTCTGATATGCACAGTTGTTGCGCCTCTCTCTTCCCCTCTCCCCCGCTCCACCTCTATCTCTCTCTGTCTCACCATCTCCATCTGTCTCTCTGTGTGTGCTGCATCCGTGTCGCATGCGAGTTGCATGTTTGTATCTATGTAGCCTGCCAGAGATACTTTTACTGCACGTCTTTTGCATTTTGACTAATGACGCCGCCTCTCTCAAGGCGTTTCTCCAATTTCTTTTTATGTTAATAACCAGCAACACCAATACTTAATTCTACTTGTTGTTAATTGGCTTGACTCATGTTGTTGTTGTTGTGGTTGCTGTTGCTGTTGTTGCTGCTGCTGCGGGGTATTTCAGCTCAAGGTTATTGTGATATCAAATCTCCCAGCGCTTTATGCAAATCTCTCATTGCATAAGACAGCATAAAACAATAACAACAAAAATTAAAGTAAACGTTGTGTACATAAAAATAATAGCCGAAAAAACAACAAACTGCAGCTATTTTTGGAGCCGCTAAGTAGCCAAGTCGCTAAGGTCGCCTAACTTAATCCTCGATGAGGTCTCCGTCAAAAAATAGCCAAAAACAACAATCCGCTTGAAGATGCATTGAATTTCCAACTATGTGTAGAGTCGGTTTATATTTTCTTGTATTGTTTTTTAACGGTGGGTCAGGTCCAAGATCGCGTCGGTCGTCCACTTGCCAAGCTAAACAAATTGGCGCCCATCTATCGAATTGTTAACACTCGAAGAGCAGAACCCCAAATGAAACTACGGAACCAGTCAGACACACAGCAACAGCAACAACAACAACCGCAACCGGTTTGGCAAAACTTAATTAAAATAATATCAACATAACAATTTTTATTATTTTTTTTATTTTTTGCCTTTCTTTCTTCCTCATCGCCGAGGCTTGAAGCTGTGTGCCAATATTCATTCATGGCAAATATCTTGAACGCGACTCGATCTGTCTAAGGCGACTAAGATCGAGACTACTATACCAAAATGCTATGCAAAATTATGCAGAGTGAAAGAAACAGGCAACAGACACACAAGATTTACTATACATATAGCTTTATATGTGTTTAAAACAGTAATAACTGACTAACGAGAACTCGAGTTGAAGCTAGACAGAAATTATTAACTTGTGTACTGAATCAGCTTAATTAATCAGTAATAAACATTCGATAAAAGAATCTAAACAATTTTATATTATTTTACTAAATAAGTTGTGATTACAAATTCTAAAAAATTAGATTGTGTTAAATTCAGTTTACCAAAAAAGTGATTTAAAAAAATAATAAACTTCTAGCTTAGAAATTCAAATTTAAAACAGTTTTCCAAGTAGTTTGATAGATATTTCTATTTGTAGATACTTTTAAATTTGTATAAAAGCTACTTAAGCTACGAATTTCTCAAACAATACCTAAAGCGTAGTACTTAGGCAAGCTGCACTGTAGTAGGCTAACTTTAAATGTAAATGTCTGCGGCACGAACAGCCGCAACAACAACAACAGCGACGGCAACAACAACAACAACAACTTGAACGTTCGCAGCTTCGCTTCATTTTTTGTTGTTGTTGTTTTATTTATATTTTTTTTAAGGGAGTGTCAATTGTTAGCCAAGTTATTAAGCGCACAAGAAGAAGCTGATGCCGTAGCTGGCCAAGATCAGAGCTCAGATTGAGAAGCCAACAGGCCAAGACACCAGACCAGACCAGTTCAGCTCAGCGAGTGAGCAGCGTACAAAAAACAAAACAAACACACACACACACATACACACAGATACAGTTCGAGATGTGAATGATTCATGTGGCACTCGTATTCAGAAGATACAAATCTTTGATCGACTGTAAAAATTATTGACTGCGGCGCATAATTTTATGAATGAATGGAGCAACAACAAAAGGCAGCCACAGCACGCGCTGCCATTGTAGCTGTATCTGTGGCTGTAGCTATATCTGTATCTGTATCTTTTAGTTATATTTGTATCTGTATCTGTGCCGCTTCAATGTAATTTCACTGCTGCTGCTGCCGCTGCCGCTTGTCTTGTCTCGAGTGCACTTTGCCACGGAAATTATGCGTGAAATCAAATGTAAATAAAAAAGCAAAAGTGCCAAAACAGCAAACGCTGCTGGAGACCAGCCTAAAAGGGGGCTGCAGTGTGTTGTGTGTGTGGGGGGGGAGGCCACAACTGTCGGATACGCTGCGGCACGGTAGTTATTTTGGCGCATAGCTGCCTGTCAACACGAGTGCACTTGTAATGCAAATCAACGCGGTCAAGTCGAACCGCGACGCAACGCGACGCAACTCAAAGCAAGACACACTCGAAGATGACGCCACAGTTTGCCACAAGATTCACTCAGTTGCTGTTGTTACTGTGTGTAGCCTGTGCACTGAGAAAATAACCTTTTCATAACTAGTAGACATCGAGTTTGCCACCAAACTGTTTTTATTTTAGTTTAAAAAACATTGAACTCTCCAAAAAGTGGCTAAAGCTTGCGTAGCATTATTAAATTAATTAATTAATTATTTATTATTTTAAAAAACTTGATAAAATATTAATAAATAGCAATGAAAGAAAGTTTTGTATTTTCTCATTATATGCCATTTAATTAATATTTTGGTTCGTATTTAATTTGCAATAAAAAAATACATTTGCTAAACACAACTTGGATTGCAAGAAAAGCTTCTTAAAAAAGTATGCGCACTATTATTGCTTATAGTTTTCGCTCAGTGTAGATGTAACTGGAGATGCCAGTCAAATCAACGCCGTTTGCCAAATTATAAGCCAAGTTTATAGCGTATGAGCAGATTTTAATTTGCGCTTGCGCAACTATTTTGCTGCTATTTTGTTGCATATACATATATTGTACATATTGTCTGTTGACCATTGCGTAAGGTCAACGCTTGACCCAATGCAATGTGAGATGACCCACTTGCTTGGAGAGGTGGGCAGCTGTGGGAAAGCCACATGTTCTACTTCTCACTGTTGTCCACTTAAGCGTTTAATCGATTTTAATTTAATTGCTTAGCCCGGCAGCTGCGTGGGCGCAGTCGCAGCTGCTAAAAACGAAAGTCTTACAACAACCAACAAACAACTGCAACAACAACATGATGCTACACTGACAATTTGTGGCAAATTAAATTGTTTGTGGTTCATAAATTGTTGTCAACTGCTGCGTGTTATGCAATTGAACAGCTGTCATGGCAAATCAATTAAAATTGTGACTAAAATCGACCTGAAATTTATAGTTAACCGATTTCGCTGGATAAACAAACAACCCGCTGCGACAGACTTTTATATTGCTCTTTTTATGCTTTAATACAAACTGTTCATAACGACATTAACAGGCAGCAAATTATATTAAAACTGATCGGTTTATGTGCCAAATTAAGTAGAAGCTGTGAAAATGTAATTAATTGCCAGCAAGTAATTATGATAGATTTGTCGAGCAATAGAATTGAGAATGCGATTATCCACAAATATCTCTTTCATGTATTACATATATTTGAGTTTTCATATGCATAATTTGTCTTTATCCGAATATTGCTGAGATGCCTATCATATAATGTATTTTGTGCGAATATCCTTAAGATTTATACCATGTATTTATTTGTTGTCGATTACCTCAAACATCTAATATTTCTTTGCATGCAAATGGATATTTGTTTCAAATTCGTAGTTAAGATTAAAAACTGTTTTGAAAAATGAATTCCCAAATAAAGCCCTCATTATTACTTTAACTCAAATATTCAATTACATAAACTTAGAATTTAATTAAACCTTGAAAATACTTTAAATTTAATAAATAGGAAAAATTTGTTTCTCTAGTATTTCAATTTATATTTATATGCATAATTAGGCCATAATAAAATACACATTGAAAATAATTGATATTAATATTATATAATTTATAAATCTATAAAAAATATGCACAAATTACAAAAAAATATAACTAAACATTTTATTCTGTGTATTTATGTACTTTTAGGCGGCGTAGCCCCTGGAACTCCATCAGCGGCCATGATCATGGAAGGGCTTGAAACCCTTGTGGCGCCAACGCATCACGCATTCCTGCTAACCGAAACGGCCGCTGCGGCCCATTTCAATGTGCTGAG
Organism: Drosophila maculinotata; assembly: GCA_035045305.1. Lineage (NCBI taxonomy): Eukaryota > Metazoa > Arthropoda > Insecta > Diptera > Drosophilidae > Drosophila > Drosophila maculinotata. The sequence goes on from JAWNPD010000335.1 coordinate 10,104,801, forward strand.
CTTTGACACGTGCCTCTTCAAGACCAGCACGGCGCAGAGCAGCAGCCCGTCGGCAGCCAGTTACCTGAGCGCCGCACAATTTGGCGGCGGCAGCGGCGTCGGCTTCGGCGCCAGCTCATCTGCTGCCAGCAGCAGCAGTGGCGGCGGTCAAACGTTGCTACACTACACAACAACTGCGGCAGCAAACAGTCACAATCACAATCACAACAGCAACAACAACAACATCATTAATAATAATAATTCAGTTCTGCGTGCTCGCAATCAGACAGCCACGCCCACACAGGGCGGCAGTCCTGGTAACGTCGCAGCGCAGCCGATTGCCGGCAGCGCAGCAGCCGCAAGCAGCGGACGCAGCTCGGCGTCACATCTCAGCCTGCTGAATACGAGCCAACACAGTCCCGTTACGGCAACAGAGCACGGCGTGGCCGCTGAGGCCAAACAGCTGATTGAGTCTCTGCCCGGTGATCTCAACACGCCGGTGACCACATCCAGCGATATACCCTCCTTCTTTGGGCCATCGACTGTGGTGGAGCCACCGCCAATTACTGGTAAGTTACGTTGATAAGAATACACAGCAAAAAACTGTTTATTATTTAAATCTATAGTTTGTTGACAAAGTTGAATTTCAAAGTCCAGTTTGCATAGGCTTTAACCTGTCTAAAATAGCTGTTATCTTATCACTTAGTGATATGATTCAACTGAAACCAAAATATGCGTATTAGGACCGGGACAGCAGTCTGTGTACTAAGTTTCAAGGCAATACTATTGCTGGGGGTCCAGTTCGCATAGGCTTGGACCGATTACCATATGATACAATGTTAAGATTCAACTGAAACTGTGTTATATGCACAAGAAGCATGGTACTTATTCTGTATACTTAATTTCATTGCAATACATTCGCTGTGAGATCAGATCGCATAGGTTTTCCATTTCAAAAACTCCATAAACCTAAGCTCCAATGATATTTCTGAGATTAATTGTAATTATATTTTTCTAGAGCAAGTCAGAAGTTTGCATACTTAATTTAATGACAATATCATAGCTAGGTAAAAAAAAGATTTCTCAGTCTATATTTGCTTGGAATCCCGAACCAATCCCTTGACAAAGCTAGCGCACCCTACACTTAAGGGTATAGAGTGAAACACTGCAATATTTGCGTACTTTTGCTTTTGTGTTTCTTTATCTGAGCGCTGCTAATGGATGCAGCTGCCACATGCTGCAGTTGCAGTCTCCAAAAGACTGCACAGACTCTAAATATGCAACTAATCCGTTGTCAGGCTTAAGTCGCTACATAAATCAGCCTCAGACTCAGTGGAGGCCAGAAAGCCAGCCAGCCAGCCAGCCCCACAACTGCACTCTTTCAGTTGTCCTCTCTTTCTAACCGTCTTTCTTATTTTTTTTGTGTCTCACTTTAAGACTCACTCAGTTTTCTGAAAACAAGTTCAAAATCAAAAAACAAACATTCAAATTTCGAGTACCAATTTTATTGAATCTTTTTGCTTGTGTGATTTCTTTTATTAATTATGGGCCATGTTAAGAGTCGCCGAAGAGCTTGACATATAAATGTATGTCTGAATGTATATATATATTTTTTTTCTGTGCGAATTAATAAAAAAAATTTGACATTTAATGGGTATATCTGTATATGGACTCAATAATATACGTAGTCATTGAATTACTTTTTATTAATTGCAAATAAATTCAATTGCAATGCGCTGAGAAAGATCTTGAGAACGTGAGATAGAAAGAGAGAGATAGAGAGAGAGAGAGAAAGCAAGAGCGAGAGATCTTCTAAGAGTGCACAATATGAAAAAAGCACTTAATTAATCAACAAAACAACAACAAGTATAATAATAATGCATAATAGCAGCAACAACAACAACAACAACAACAACAGCAACAATGTGTTGTCGGCACATGTATTAAACATTTCCGTTCAGTGTCAATGTTTCGAGCGCAATTTACTCGGCTACTCGAGATACGACGCCAGAGTCCAGACGATATCAACGATATAATACGACATATAGCACTGTGCATGACATACATATGTATGTATGCACAAAACAGAAAACTGAACGACTCACATACACATTTCTAATTGAATTAAGGCAAAGCAAATAAAGTATACTAGATTTTCCGAGCGCTATCAAAAACAATTGAGTTTAATTGCTCACGTCATATATGCTTATATACTTGTTTCTTTTTTGCAGCACTAAAGACACATTCTTGCGCTCAGATTTTGTTAAGAAGTTGACCAATTGAAAATGCATAAAATATATATTTAAAATACATACATATAGCAGTATATTAGCAGATATAAGTATGTGCATACATTTAGTAGCTGAAATAACTAAAAATTGGACGCGTCGCGCCAAAAAATGTCACTCATAAATTTGGCGCAGTCGCCTGACAACAAGACAACAGCCCACGCAAAAATCCAAGAAAAATCGTCAGCTAAATATTTTCCAAAACATAAAGAAAAACGAAAATAAAAATACATTAAAACAATTTGCATGAGGCGCTGGGAGACGCGTATTTCTTTTCTAGTTGGCTGCTGGCAATGATAAAGCAGCTTTTAATCGCTAAACTTGGCAGCCAACTTATGTCCAAACTGGATGAGTTATGCCCCAAGTGGCTAAGAGCGAGTTAAGGGCCCAAACCAAATAGACCAATTTCGATTGTCTGCTGTCTCCACAATGCTGTCAACTAGCCAAAATAAACTACTTACGACTGCTGCTCGCACAGGCATTAATTATGCCAACAATATATATTGCATATGACTAAGGCATGCATCCCTTCTCCTCCCCCTGCCCTACAGTTGTGCCTGATATCACTGGATGCAAAAAAAATAAAGAATTCTGTGAATTGAAGCGCATGTCGAGATTGATGTCGCAGCACATTAGGCGCTATGCAACTCAATCAATACCCAACTCGAACGGCTGTGGCATTAATGACTACGACAATGATCATCATGATGTGCCCCAACCAAGAAATCAACAAAAAAACAGTCCACTCCAACTCTGTATGCGAGCCCAGCGGTAGCCGCGTAATTAGTCTTCTGGGCCGACACTTTTGCCTGCCCAGAGATGGTCGCGTGAGATGGTCGCCCAATCACGAGAGGCACTAAACATTTCTGACCGAAAAACATTTTTTATAATTTAAAGATAGATCTTCTGTTATTTAAAGCCTTTTAATTCATAGCCTCCAGGGTCACATTTAATGATAAAAATAAATTGTAATTTAAATATTTTTTTTTATTTTATTATTTTTTAATTTAAAAATTCTCAATGATAGCATTTAACGATACTTTGAATATATTATATTTAAATCGTTTCAATTACTATGATTTTCCTCATAAAATATTTTGCAATATTACATTTTTAATTGAATTCCTTACGAGCTTTTGATTCCACCCATTTTCCATAGTCATATTTAATTCGATTTAACTAAATTCACACCCAATATATGTAATACTCGTGAGTGTTGCATGTGAATTGTGTGCACGTGAGTGATTACCACCACTGGCCGCAACAGCAGCAACTTCTTCAACGGCAACGATGAGCGATGATGCCGACCTCCCGTGTCGTTCGATTTCCGCGAAATCAATGCGCGCCCAGCTGCAGCAGCAGCCCATATAACACTTACTTCAGTGCCAGGGCCATTCAAGCGAACTGTGATTGATATCAACCACAAGGCAGAAATGAAGAGCAAAAAAATATAAAAATACAGTCTCTATCAAGCTTTAAGCTGAGCAAACAGATAACAACAACAACAGCAACGACTAGAGCTAATCAAATCTATTTTCTACTCATTGCAGGCTCAATTGAATCGGAGGATCTGTCGCTGGAGCAGCAGGTTGTGTCCGTTGCCAGTCCTGTGTTGTCCTCGTGCAGCCCATTGAAGGAAGAGTGCAGCACACCGCCCGCTTTGTCCATTGTCAAGGAAGAATCAAGTAATAATAGTTGTAACATGTACCCACTACACAACAACAACAACAACAACAGCCACCACACATCAAGCACAACAACAACATCAACAACAGCAACAACCACCGCCACAGCAACAACAACAATCAAACAAACCGCTGGCGATGCTAGCAACACTGAAAGCGTTGGCTCGCCCGCAACAACAGCAGCTGGCAACAGCAGCAGCAACAACAACAGCAACACTCAACACTCACAACAGCATCAGCTGCATCACAACAACAACAGCCACTGTCAACACAGCCATCAACAGCAGCAGCAGCATTTAAGCTCGCCGCAACACCAACAACAATACCAACTACAACAACACCAAATACTACACCAACAGCAACAACAATTGCCACACCATCACCATCATCATCATCACCATCACAGTCACCAACAACATCAACAACACCAACAGCATCAACAACAACAACACCTGCAACAGCAGCACCAACAACAACAGCAACACCAACAACAGCAACAACACTATCAACAACATGCACTACAACAACAACAACAACAACAACTGCCTGGCAAAATCTCATATCGCGGCATTTTCACCACTACAGGCAACAACAATAACAACAGCAACACCATGAGTGCCGCACAGCAATTACAACAGCAGCAGCAACAACAGCAGCAGCAGCAACAACAGTTGTCATCGCCACAGCTGAGCGTGCTGCCCGGACAAATGTCGCCGCCATCAAATAGTCTGGGCAACAGTTGGGGTCTGCCCAGTCCGGACAAGTCGCTCTTTCAGCCGCCCATGTTCAGCCTGCCCGCCCACTACGCCGTGCAACAGCAGCAGCAACAACAACAGCAGCAACAGCAACAACAACAACAACAAGCTGCGGCTGCCACGCCCTCGCCGTACGATGATGGGCGTGCTGCCGTCGCCGCTGCTCAGCATGCGGAGCTACTCGGCCTGAGCATGGACTGCACGCCGCTGCTGCTGAAACAGCCAACATACACGGGAGCAACCGTGTCAACCGCTGGCTTTGCCAGTCTCGCCGAATTGCAGAGCAGCCACGATCAACTGCAGCAGCAGCAACAACAATATGCCGTGCGTTCACAGTTATCCGTGGGCACGCCCAAATATCAGTGGCTAGATACGCCCGCCGATTACGCAGCCGCTGCAGCAGTTGTTCAACAGCAGCAGCAGCAACAGCAGCAGCAGCAGCAGCAGCAACAACAAACGCTGGTGTTGCCTGGACCCACATCCTCGGCGAGCTCCAGCAATGCAGCTCTGGGCGTGCTCATACCCAAACAGGAAAGCTATGCAGACATGCAGCCAGGCTCAAATGGCACGGGTTACTCGAGTGCCTCAGCTGCTGCCGCCGCCGCTGCTGCTGCTGCCGTGCAGCTGGCCGAGTATAGTCCTTCCACCAGCAAGGGACATGAGATTCTCTCGCAGGTCTATCAGCAGAGTAGTGTGCCATTAAAACTGGTGCCCGTCAAGCCGCGCAAATACCCCAATCGTCCCAGCAAAACGCCAGTGCATGAGCGTCCTTATGCATGTCCTGTGGAGAACTGTGACAGACGCTTCTCCCGCTCCGATGAGCTGACGCGTCACATACGCATCCATACGGGTCAGAAGCCATTCCAGTGTCGCATCTGCATGCGCAGCTTCAGTCGCAGCGATCACCTGACCACCCACATCCGCACCCACACCGGCGAGAAGCCATTCAGCTGCGATATCTGCGGCCGTAAGTTCGCGAGATCCGATGAGAAGAAGCGACATGCCAAGGTGCATCTAAAGCAGCGCATTAAGAAGGAGTCGAAACTAAGTCGTGAGCAGCATCAGCAACAACAGCAGCAGCAGCAGCAACAAGCAGCAGCAGCCGCTGCCGCCGCCGCCGCACAGCAACAACAATTGCAACAGCAGCAACAACAACAACAGCAGCAGCAGCAGCAGCAGCAACATCAACAGCAGCAACATCAGCAATATCAGCATCATCATTTGCTGCATGCTGCCGATTTGGCCATCGTGACATCGAGTGCGACCAGCATGTAGACCGACGAGAACTCAACGTCATCGATTGATTCCAGGCCCACAGCATACGAGCTGGGCCTCGATCTTAGTCTGGCGATTGACATTGATGAGAGTCCGTTGCCGTTCGAGCTGACGTTGACCTCCGATTATGGTACACTCTCACCTCTGACGAGTCCCTTGCAGTACAGCTATGTGCTGTGTAGCCAGGACTCGAGGGAGTTGCTGCTGTGCAGCCCGGATTCGCAAAGTCAAGGCCTTTAAATTGCTAAACAGATACAATAAACAGTTAAGCTATTTATCTATGCAGGAATCAATCGCTGATGCTGAATTTAAAAACGAAAAATCAAAAAACAAAAAACAAATGAACAGAAAACAAATAGTTAGCTAATTAGTTAGCAAGTTGTAGCCGTAATTTTTGGGTTGTGCTAGCAGCAACATCAACGCAAGACATATATGTAATACATCATAGCCTATATACAATAAGCTCAAGCAGCCGCACTAAAATAACAAAAACAAAGTTACTAACCCAACAAAGTCTTAAAGAAACACAACAATTTAATGAAATAAACTAAAAACAAAAATAATTATTATATTTACAAATATTTAACTTATGTCTCTAATACTGTGATCTCATGTGTAATAATTATTAATTTTAATTTCTTATAACTAAAAAAATAAATAAAAAAAGTTAATTTTTAAAACAATTATAATCTCTTTCAACTTTGCATAGCTAATGTTCATTTTAAAAGAAAACAAAAGAAAAAAAACCAACAAAAAACAAAAATCTAACACAAGAAACTAATTTATTGCAGTTAAGCATTTTATTCTATTATTAACTTATTTAGCATCTTAGTGTTTAGGTTTTAACACACAGACACACACACACAAACTCGCACACATTAAAAAAAGATTAAGAAATAAAAAAAAAAACTTTAGCATATCATTTGTGTATAAGCATAAGAGTTAATAGCAGCCATTTTTGTGCATGTCATAAGTTACAGAACTTAAGAATTTAAGTTGAATGTGTGTTAAGTAAGGAATTAAAAATTGTGCAACAAATTACAATTAATTGATTAATTATAAATATTATAATTACAATGTGAATCACGTGTTGAAAATGCCCCTTGTACTTCCTTAATTGATTCGAAATCAACGGCAAATCTAAATCTAATTTAAAAAAATTACTTTTAATAACATTTTTGTCAATCGCGAAAATTGATATATTTTATTTTATAGTTTTCTTAGTTATAAATTGCTTTACGTCTAAGTTGAAATCATTTTTTATAATTAGCTTATTTTATTTTCGAAAATATATAACAATTTTTAAAAACAATTTACAAAAGAAACTTATGTTTTTTTTATTTTATAATTTTTAAAGCCCGAACTCTTTTTCAGTTTCAGTTAGGAACAGTTCAGATGACCCATACATCCCATATATATATATATATATACATAGCCTTAAGGATCTAACGAACAAACTAGTAGGTAAAGTTAGAAACTACATGGAACTCTAGTGCCACTTAAGCAACGATAGCTGAATAACGAACGAAACGAATGGTTTGAGCTACATAGTGCTCTATTTTACAATTACAAGTAAAAAATGCCTAGCTGATAGGCGAATATTTTGCATAGCCGCTGGTATGACACACAAACTTAGACTAAGAATTTGAACGGATCACAAAAACCCGGCATATATTTCTATAAGGAATTTGTATTTGGGTTTTGAGTATTTCACGGAGTGCATATTCAATAAAAAAAAAATTAAAAAAAAAAATTTTGATGTCTTAAATGTACAAACTGACAAAAAAAATTCAAACAGGTCGCAAAGAGCCTTCAAATGTATAAAACAAATTGAAATTAAAATGTGTGAAACTTATGTGCCATCAAATAAAAAGTAAATGAAAAATGTACCATAAGCTGAAACATTTTTAGAAACAAGCTGAAAATAAAAAATTCAATATGTTTAACACACTAAACAAAAAAAAGAAATTAAATGAGAAATCATAAACAGAATTTAAAAATATAAATTTGGAAATTAAAAACGTTGTGATTTATATTGTTTATTCAATGCATGGTTCAATGTCAAAATATTTAATTCTTGTGTATTAAACAAATAAAAGAAAAAGTGCTAGCTAAATAAAACAAATTATGTAACCATGTATGTATGTATTTAAGCACAGTATGTACATACTTAAATATAAAATTATTTATTGATGTTGCTTATGGACAGTTTTTCTTCCATACATATATATATATATACATATAAAAATTCAGAATTGGAACCATTTGGAAAAATGTATTTATTGATGCATTCTTAGCTAGCTAAAAATTATTTGTAGCTAAAAGAAAGAGTAAAAGAAATATATACAAAATATATATATAATTAGTTAAAATGCTCAAAAAAGTTGCTGCTTGCAATTTTTGTTTTTTTTTTTTTTTAATGTTGCATTGCAGTTGTTTTTATGTGTGTATTTCATATAGAACAGAAATAAATGAAGATCATATTCAACTTAGCTTAATTCGAGTATTAATGTTTTTTCCATGTTTTAAATGTGCACATTAAGTAAAATTAAAGGTACACGAGTACGAGTACATTTCAAGACTTAACAATAAGATCTCTCAATTCTCAACTCTAATTTTTAAAGACTGTCCCTGTGTTAAACTTAAGCATTCCGAAATCTGAATTTTAAGCGCGTATTTAGTTCTTTCGGAGGATAGCCCTTCGGTATGATACGTACATACATACATGCATATTTATATGTATATGTTTATGTATATCAAACTCACTTGAACTTGTAGCTGTATCAGTTTTTTCTATCAACGATTCTTATACGATACTTACATATATCCCTAGCTCTAAGTTTATATTTTGTGTCGAATTATATTACCATATAAACCCAAAATATACATATACATATATATAAAACGATAATAATAATATGCAAATTTGGCAAAAAAAAAAAAATAAAATTAAAAAAAAACCACAACAACTTTTTGAACAAATAAAACCAAATAATTTCAAATTTAGCCGTGTCTTTCACTATGTCCCATATAAATTACCGCAACATACATTTCAATCAGCCATATCTACGCCATATAAAGCGCTGTCTATATTGCAGGTATGACCAACGAAATGCAGCGCTAATAAAAAGCGCAATAAAATTCAAAATAATAGCCAAAGTTGAAGTTGATGCCGCAGCCGCAGCCGCAGCTGAAGCTGAAGACGATGACCAGCTCCAGCTCCAACTCCAGCTTCAGCAGCAGCTCCAAGCTCCAAGCTCCACATCGACAATATATGCCGGCACTCAAAACTAATGAAATGTTCCAAAGTCAAAACGATGCTGCACTCAGTGGCAGCCCCACACGCGCTCGAAAGTCGACCGACCACCTCCCGCACACCTCCTTTCACCCACTGACCCCTTCCCACAACCGGCAGCCGGCAGCGACAGCGACAGGCGCATGTCGGTTCAGAAATTCTTCAGTTTTGTTGAGGCTAGCTGGGCAAAGACGAGCAGCCGACGCAACGTCGCGACGTTAGCTGGCCAAAGTTATGAGCGCAATTCTATCGTAAAAATGTCCGAGAAATGAAAGCAACTTTACAGCAAACAACGCCTCACAAATACCCTTACAATTACTTTCTATACTTCTTACTTGGTTTTTTGTTAGCTTGAACAAATACCAAAGCAATAACAGTAGCATTATTACTAACTTCTTAATATGTGCTTAATATCATTATATACAAATGCATTAATAAACACTTTTTTCATAAAGTATTCTAGATACCCTAACTTAATTACGAATAACTCAAATACCCAAATTTTGTGTATGTTTGGCTTACATACCGTTACTTTATTTAATAATAATAACAGATAATTTTTATACTCTCAAAAAAATATCCGTTATCAATCCCATTTTTGTAATTCTAAGTAACTCTAAGATGCATGAAAAGAACAAAGAATTATTTACAATTATTATAATATTATAATATTCTCATTAGAATTTCTTTCAAATTCTCTTACAAACTTGTCGAAATTCTAAACAACATATCAGTCTTAAAATAATATTTGAGATATTAATCATGACTTGGCTGAAAATCAAACTTTAATAAATATTTTCTTTCTTATATTTGCTGCATACTTTACAAGGCAGCCAACACACCCTTTGCAAGTGTATTCAAATGCAAAATGCTTTCACGGCAGCTTCCTTAGCCTGGTCAAGCCTAGCCTAGCCTAGCCTGGCCTGGCCTGGCACCTCCCACCCCGTCCCGGCCGGTCCCGGTGGCAGCCCGACTTTTCTTGGCCTGCCACAGTTAAGGTTCGCCTTGGCTTTAAACTAGAAATTCTTGTCTGCGCAGCAATCATCGCTGGGCGGGCGCGCAGAGAGGTGCAGCTGCCGCTATATATGTTGCAGTTGCTGTTGTTGCAGCTGAAGCTGAAGCTGGAGTAGCGTTTGTGATTTGTGTGCTTGCGGTACAATTTGAGCCGCGAGCTGTGGCTACCAATGGCCAGTTACCCAGTTAGATGGCAACGCTTATGACAGGCGCAAACAAAATTATTTGAGTCGGGAGCACAAGTAATCCTCGACTGGCAAAAAAAGCGGCGAAAAACAGGTGATGAACTGTGTTCGCGTCCCAGGCATTTGTGGCAGTGGCAGTGGCAGTGGCATGTGCGGATGTCGCCTTAAGTGCGGCCAATTTGACTTGTTTAGGTGTCTAGATGCCATGCCGCAGATATGAGCACAAAAATTGATTTCGATTTGATAAGCAACGACGACGACAATTTTGCACAACTTGTCGTTCGGTAGCGCCAATATATGACCGACTGCTGCACTGATCTCTTATCGACGCTAAAAAGTCGTCCAGCACCGAGTGAAAATACTTTCCAGCATTTAACGTGCACAGCCACCCAACAGAGGACCCAGCGTTTCTTTCTTGCCGTATCACCATGCGAGGTGTCGCCAGTCACTGGCACTGATGAGTCTACGGCAGACAGCGAAACCGAGATTGCCAGCGGAGTCTGGGGAAACCGGAATGGTACCCAGCTCAAAATGTCATGCAGGCAATCTCTTTTGGGCCTTGGCTTAATATCTTTGCTTAACAGCTAATGAGTTGCCGTTAGTGATTTATTTTGTAAATGAATAGAATTGCTGGCAGTTAGCAAGTTAACTTTGCATGCCACATGCCACATGCAACACGAGACACAATTTCATTTTCCATTGCCCAAAAACAACAACGGCACGACTTTACACAGCTATCCCAATAAATAGTTAGCAGCAGAAAACCATATTTTAAACTTTCCTATATCGTAACTTATTCCCAATTCCAACTATCCTAACTAATATGCAATGGATTTATTTATTCTTCGTGTAGCTATAGTAAAAAAAACCTGTTATATAAATTTTATAATAATTCATTTTAATATTTTGGAACAGAGAACTTCATAAAATGTCAAGTCTGAAAATCCAATTTACAAGTTTTAGCAACTCTTTAAAAAGTTTTCAATATTTTAAATCAAAGTCTTAAACTTAACTTTTGACCATTTTCTTGTGTTTTATTTTTGATATACATTATTCAAGTACATTTTTGCTGCTTAATTCATTTATTATATAAATTATTTTAAATATTTTGGAATAAAAAAATAGCTGAAATGTGAACTTTGAAAATCATAGTTTACACTTTTAGCACATCTTTGTACTGTTATTATTATAAAATGTCTTTAAAAAGCCTCAATCCACATTCAAATGTATGCCCAAATCTGAGGTTTCCACAAATTTATTTAGAACACTGAAAATCATTTAAAAAAAATAATATGTAGACTAGAGATACAAATTGTAAAATAGAAATTCCAGAGTTTAAAGATATCTAAAAGGTTGGTGGACTGTGTTCTCGGTAGCGCAATGTAATTAATATTGTGGCGTATCGCACCATGTATGACATTTGACTAATTGAATAGCTCTGATATATTATGGCAAGATCAGCGAAAGTCCGAGCAGAAGGGGACACTAACCCAGATGACATTGAAAAAGTACAAATGCCAAGCGCTCAGCTCCACGGTTGGTTTGGGTTGCCTAATCAAAACTAATTCATCATGTGCGCTGCCAATGCATTAGCCCAAGTGCAAGGCTCCAAGCTCGAAGCTCCAAGCTGCAACTTCAGCTGCAACTTCAGCTGCAACTTCAGCTCCATAGCTATAGCTATGTATATTGTCCAGACACGTATCTATGGCCACATATTTCATAGACGCTGTCGTCGCACAGAAGCATTTCATGGCCATAAAGAAACTAGATCAATTTAATTCGTTTTAGGTTTTATTTTAGGCTAGAGGACTGGTGGGGGGGGGGGGGGAGGAAGAGAGCTGGAAGAGCTGCAACCGATCTGGCGACATTGCGGAAGCGTGCCACTTTGTCAAGGCATTGTGCCGCGGGCGTTTGCAACCAAAGGCGCCGCTGTGCAACAGACTCTGCAGCCATGCTGCAGCCAAGAGTCGCTCCAGTGTCCACTGTCTCCACACTGTGGTATGCCTGATAAATGCATTTGGCTGGCATTGGTAGCTGGGCGCTTATCAGTGTTTGTAATTAGCGCATTTGCATTAAAAATAGCAATAATTTCCCATAAAGAAGCCCAACATCGATATACCCGATATACAGCTGAGAGTGTCTCACTCACTCTTCATATAATTACAGGAAGTGATGTAGAATTAAAACCGAAACATTAAATAGATAGCGTCATGGAGTCTGCAATGTGCTGCCCAGAGTCCGCAGTTTGCATTAGAGTTGCTCGCGTGTCGTGCTTTCTTACGTGACACGAGCACGATGGACTCTACATGACCATTTCGTGTTAAGGAATCGAGTTTCGTGTGTATATCAAAGTATATAAATATAAATATATCACTATATTCGTTGTTCAAAAACGATACCAGTTATTTCAATTCGTGATAAGTTCTAACTTCTAGAAAGCCATTTTTTATGATTTTAATTTAAATTACTATACATTTTAATGATTGCATTTTTAAAAGTTATATATTTAAAAGTCATTAACACAGGATAAAATAACAACAAAAATGTCAAAAATTAGAATTGTATATTTAAGGTGTCTGATTCGTTACAAATGGTAACTATAATATCTGTATACGATTTTGAAAAGTTTCGATTTGCGAAGAACTTATCAATCGATCTTATTAAATTCACTTTTAATTTTATATTTGTTATCAATATTGGAAACAATTTATGAAAATAAACTCTACATAAATCTTTCAAATAGTACAAATTTAATAAGTGGTACTTGGAAGAAAATATTCAAGCACGCGCCCATCTCTATTGGGGAACTTGTAGTCCCCAGCCATCAATTATTTTATCCCGGCGGCAATTAACAATTCCTGGCTAGCGCCATCTATAGTTTGGCTGCTGCAATTAGCCAAGACAATTTATGGCCGCAAAACTTTCCAATAGTTGTCACAACTTTGTATATCCTTTATTGTGCTGGCATATATGTATGTCTATACTTATATAGTTATAAGATCTGGTGCGTTTTAGTCATATCTTCTATATTGCAATTAATCTTGAATCTTTGTAGCAATTATGTGCACTAATTAATGGTCTTTTAAACAAACTTGGCAACGCGTTTTGCTCACATTTGAGCCAATTATCTTGGGGAGGCCTCAAACTCAGCCGCAGGCCCCGCCCCCCGTTGGCCAAGGCGTGCATTCATTGATTCACAATTAATGTTGATTATCAAGATCTCCAACAAAAACGCCCCAATTTGCGAAAAGCGAAAGATTCGCACAGGTGCAGGCCTCGATCGATTTGAGCATCGACGATAGACGGTTTTTTTTTTATTCTGTTTTTTTTCGGCTGCTCGATCACAAATTCAGTAGCCGTTTTGACTGCCTAATGATGGACCCATTGCGGGGCCAATGAATTATTACGCTAACCACCAGCCATGTTAGCACAATTGGCCTACAAGTCTATTATTATTTATGCAAAGGCTGCGGCTGCTGCTGCTGCTGCCAACGGTTGATCGCCCCGTTCAGCGGATCTGTCGATCGGATCGTTGCCGTTAACTGAACTACGCGGTCATCAATCTTGAAATTATTGCCGCCACAGCAAACTGCCGCCCGCGTTTGCCAACGTATTTGCATCTGGCTGCATTCAGGCCTTACAGCTGTAAGCCAAGCTATCAAGAGACAGGCAGAGAGAGAGAGAGAGAGAGAGAGAGAGAGAGAGGGAAGTGTGCTATAAGCTGATCGAGAATGTGTGGCTTTAAAGGCAACCAATATTTATGCTCCAGACTGAAAAGAAGAGAAGAAAGAAGTTAAGTTCTTAATATCAAGGTCTGTGTCTGTGATCCCAAGTCTTAGTCTGAGTGCAAGATTGCAGTTTCATCATACAGACAGACAACAAACGGGCAGAGAGATCACTATAAACAAACAGTCAACATCCAAGTAGAACTAGAAAACCAATACGAATGAATCATAAGTCAAAAGGTACGATATTTGAGCCAAAAAAAATCGAATGCATTGGTAGAGTAAAACCAATGTAGTCATCTTCTTGGCAGAAAATTTAAAACAATTGTTAAAAACTTGTTGTGAGATCGTTGCAATTAACATACAAATCTTACAGTAATAGTAAATATAATAAACTTCATAAATGTAGTAGATAAAATAAATAATTAAAGCTAATATAAACAAGTAAGAAAGAAAAAACTATTCGAAAAGTGATTTTGTGGTGTTTCATTTTACTGTTTAGAAAAAATTACATTTAAGATTTTTTAGCCGAAAAAATCCTAAGGGAGGACCCTTACCAATTTTGATTTTTCAAAATAGAGAATCTTGAAATTTTAAGTTTAATTGATTGTGGGTGTCTCAATTAGTATAAAAAACTATTAGAAAAGTGATTTTGTGGTGTTTCATTTTTCTGTCAAAAATCACGCCAAAAGTGACAAAAAAATTGGTTTGTAAAGTGCCCAAACAACGAAAAGTTCCATATAAATGACCTTACCCGAATTCAAATTGCCACAACTTTGTCAAATCTTAACCGATTGTCAATCCCGAGGCCATTTTGATCATTACTTGGCATCTAGTTTAATTCTACATCTCAAGAATATGATTTTTTGAAAAAATAAAATTTAGGATTTTTTTGGCGAAAAAAGCATAAGGGGGGACCCTTACAAATATTAATTTTTCAAAATATAGAATCTTGAAATTTTACGTTTAATTGATTGTGGGTGTCTCAATTAGTATAAAAAACTATTCGAAAATTGATTTTGTAGTGTTTTTGATTTTTCTGTCAAAAATCACGCCAAAAGTGACAAAAAAATTGGCTTGTAAAGTGCCCAAACAACGAAAAGTTCCATATAATGACCTTACCCGATTTCAAATTGCCACAACTTTGTCAAATCTTAACCGATTGTCAATCCCGAGGCCATTTTGATCATTACTTGGCATCTAGTTTAATTCTAAATCTCAAGTTTATGATTTTTTGAAAAAATAAAATTTAAGAGTTTTTTGGCGAAAATAGCATAAGGGGGGACCCTTACAAATATTAATTTTTCAAAATATAGAATCTTGAAATTTTACGTTTAATTGATTGTGGGTGTCTCAATTAGTATAAAAAACTATTCGAAAAGTGATTTTGTGGTGTTTCATTTTTCTGTCAAAAATCACGCCAAAAGTGACAAAAAAATTGGCTTGTAAAGTGCCCAAGCAACGAAAAGTTCCATATAAATGACCTTACCCGAATTCAAATTGCCACAACTTTGTCAAATCTTAACCGATTGTCAATCCCGAGGCCATTTTGATCATAACTTGACATCTAGTTTAATTCTACATCTCAAGTTTATGATTTTTTGAAAAAATAAAATTTAGGATTTTTTTGGCGAAAAAAGCATAAGGGGGGACCCTTACAAATATTAATTTTTCAAAATATAGAATCTTGAAATTTTACGTTTAATTGATTGTGGGTGTCTCAATTAGTATAAAAAACTATTCGAAAAGTGATTTTGTAGTGTTTTATTTTTCTGTCAAAAATCACGCCAAAAGTGACAAAAAAATTGGCTTGTAAAGTGCCCAAACAACGAAAAGTTCCATATAAATGACCTTACCCGATTTCAAATTGCCACAACTTTGTCAAATCTTAACCGATTGTCAATCCCGAGGCCATTTTGATCATTACTTGGCATCTAGTTTAATTCTACATCTCAAGTTTATGATTTTTTGAAAAAATAAAATTTAAGAGTTTTTTGGCGAAAAAAGCATAAGGGGGGACCCTTACAAATATTAATTTTTCAAAATATAGAATCTTGAAATTTTACGTTTAATTGATTGTGGGTGTCTCAATTAGTATAAAAAACTATTCGAAAAGTGATTTTGTGGTGTTTCATTTTTCTGTCAAAAATCACGCCAAAAGTGACAAAAAAATTGGCTTGTAAAGTGCTCAAACAACGAAAAGTTCCATATAAATGACCTTACCCGATTTCAAATTGCCACAACTTTGTCAAATCTTAGCCGATTGTCAATCCCGAGGCCATTTTGATCATTACTTGGCATCTAGCATAAGGGGCGACCCTTACAAATTTTGATTTTTCAAAATATAGAATCTTGAAATTTTACGTTTAATTGATTGTGGGTGTCCCAATTAGTATAAACAGGTAAGAGAGCTCTAGTCGAGAGTGCCCGACTAGGAGGTACCCTGAACCCAGTTCTTACATTCATAATTCTTTATCTGCATTCATTCATAGATACAATTGCTTTGCTTACGCTTCTTCCATTGGCCCCAAACTATGTTACATTGAATCGTAAATAACTTCTTTGTTTATTGTCCGATCATTATATGTAAGACATAAATATGGCATATAAATGTGAGACTATTTAAAATCCGAAGGTCATGCCTCTAAAAATCTGGGAGATTGGGGGGAGGTATCCAAGAAGTTAAATGTTTTTTATTTTCTGTATGCTTTAGTATAATATACATACCAAATTTGATGCCTCTACCTCGTATACCTTTTAGACTATATCTAAAAAATACTGATCTGGAATCGATATCGATATCGGAAAAAAATGATGAGATTAAATTGAGACGGCAGTACGACAACTTAAATTACAACAATGGAGCTTATAGTTTTTATAACTTTCAAGCTATGCACAAAAAACACTTTATTGGAATCTAAATTTATCGATAACTTTTGAACGGGACGAGATATCGAAAAAAAAATGATAAACGCGTTCATACAGACGGACAGACTGACTGGCAGACAGACAGACAGGCAGACAGACAGACGAACATGACATTGACGCGGCTTGTTATAGTGTTCAAGAATATATATGCTTTATGGGGTAGTAGATGCTTCCTTATGCCTGTTACCTACTTCCATTAGATCGGATTAAATCATGAATAACCAATTAAATACAAAAACCAAAGAGTCGAGTTAATTTTGTAAGAAATTTCAAAAGAACGGAAACTGAGATCACATTCTGTTGGCAAATAAAACAGGAAATATTAACGAAAATATCTTAACTTGCAGAATGCAGTTCTTTGATAGTCAACTTTTCATTTGACAACTACATTGATAATTTAAAAAAATATAAATTGTTATCCGAGTATTTAAGTATTAGCTTATCATTCCATTTGAAGATCAGCTCAACTGTAAGCTAAATATTCCCAGAATTCCTAAATGACAAACCAACTAACCAACACTAAAAGTTAGCTAATTTCAAAACTTCTGGTCACGTGGCAGTTCTACTTTTGTGTGCAATTCTTCGACTTCACCCTTGAATTCTGGCATGTTGAAATTAATTAATGGCTGGTTCAATTAAAATTGCAACATGCCGTTGAACAGAAATTTTTGTTTAACGCCAAAATCTTGAAGCAGAAGTCCCTGTAGAGCAGGCAGGCAGTCACTGCCGCGATTCCATGTACAACTTGTAGCTACAACTTGCGTGCCTCGTTGCTGATGAGCAGCAACAACAGCAACAAGAACAACAGCAACCGGCAACAGCAACATGTGTTGCCCAGTGCTAATCTGCATCGACTTGGACTTTGTGGACTTGTGTGTCCTGCGGGCAGGCATAAAGCCACAGTGTAAAATCAATTTAGATTTGCTGCTCTCCACCAACCCCCCTCTACAACTTCAACAACTCACGTCCTTGGCAATTTGTGGCGAAAATGGAAAATTGCTGTTCAATTATTTGTAGCCCCCCTGTAAATTTCCATGCCAGGTGACAAGAATTGTAATAACTTGCTTAGGTCCCGGAGAGCTGCACAGTAAAAAATGTTGCTTTAAATTAAATAACTATTGGTGTTTATAAATAGCAACAATAAATATTTATTTAAAGCAAAACTGAAAGAGCAAACTGAACAAAAAAGAAAGTAAGTGTTAAATCTATTTCAATTATTATTTTTATTTTTTTTTTTATATGATGTGCTTTATTTTAAATACTAACTTTAGCTTTAAAATATAATATTTGACATTATATGTGTCTTATTACGAAAAATATCTATTAATACGAAAAATATATATTCAAGCTCAAATCGTTTACTGTTGTGGCAACAGTTGCTGCTGTTGCTGCTGTTGCTGCCGCATGCTGCATTACTGAGTCACTTATCTACCATTTAGGCAGAAATTTATTTAAGCTTTTGACTGGAAAACCAATTAGTTAGTCGTGCAGGCCACACGCACGAAATTAACATTTCCATACAAATTTCCCAACGGTATTTAATGTCTAGCGCATTAGATAAGCGAACAACTTCCAGAATACATGTGTATAAAAAAAGGAAAATAACTTGAGGTAATTATCACAACATACGAAAACAAAACGCCATCTCTCCGCCCCCATCTGTCTAAATCCGAAACCAAAAATTAGCATTTAAATTGTTTAGCCAAGTTATATATTTATATTTTTGTTAGTTTCTTCCTGATAAGCAGCCGAAAATGGTGCACTTATTGACAACTTTAACGAGTCGACAACAACCACAAAATAAAAACAAAAACGAGAAACTCAAATCAAAGCGTTTATAAATGCTTTTTGGGTAAAAATATACGAATTTGTTGGAACCCAAACCAAATAGCAACAAAAAAGTAACCCCAAAATCAATTAACACACATTGGAAATTTCTTTGTTTCTGTGCCAGAGATCGGATTGGATGCGGGACGTGGCTCATATAAATGTCAATTGATGGACAAGTTAAAGAGCTCTGCAGCAATTTGCCACCCACACTTTATAGACCAGCAGCATTTCGGGCCTTGATGAACTGTTGACAAATTTTCAAATTAAACGCTTCGCTGAGCAATGGGGCATTATTTATGAGTCCATTGTTACGGATTTCAAATAGAGTATTAAATAGTATTAAATTTAAAGTTTGATATTGTATTTAAGATAGAAGTTCATTTGCGTGAGTGTGTGTGTGTGTGCAGCTGAACTTGGACACGATCCGAAGCGCTGACAGCATAAAAATTTTTATGCGCATTCCACGACAACATCAACCAAAAGCAACAGCAACAGCAACAACAGAAGATATGGATACAAACGTTGCGACAGCTAAAACCGAAACAGAAAAAACCAAATCAAAAAAAAAAAAAAAAAGATCAAAACATGACAATAAAAATCAGGACTCTAAAAACGGGTCGCCTGCCGGGTCGTCTCGTTCCATCTGTGGCACTCTGGTCGTGTGCCTGTTTTAACGCCAAAAGTGTGACATATAATTTTGAAAATGACAAGCGGCAACAACAACAACAATTCCTGGCTATAACAACAACTCAACGGCGAGAATGTCACCAAATGAAAGACACGCAACTCGAAAAAGGGCCCTCTGTCCCAGGCCGATGATCAGCTCCAGCTCTCAGGTTGGCTGCGATGGTGGGAAAGGGGGGCAAGGGTTTTGGAAACCCCGTCAACGGTCAGACGTTCAGACCTGACCATTTACTTTACGACTGCCGTGTGCCGTTTTGGATGTTCCTTTAATTTTTATGCTCCTCTTTTGCGTCTCATTTACAAATTTCGTTGCAACTAAAAACTAAAATAAAAGAAAAAGGTCAACAAGTGAATCGGGAAAAGGGGAAAAGGGAAGATGCCACAATAGATGAAATGGAAATCTCAACATGTGATTTCTAATAATCGATTCAATGTACAAATTTGATGAGTTTCTTGAAGGTCAGTAAAAGTAAAATTTTGATGTTGAAAATGTTTTCATTAAAATTAATTTATTTTGTTGTGATTTTTGTTTATATATATTTAACATAGGTGTACAATAATTATCTATAATATCTATTGATAACTCACATACTTAAATCTAAATTAGTTTTAAGTAAATTATATATAAATAACAATTTAACAAAACAAGAGAATATTTATCACATAAAAACAATATGAGACAAATATTAATAAGTATAAAACTAGAGCCATCATAACCGCTGTCTACTTTTGAGTCCATACGTGCGATAGACACAATTAAGCAATTCACGACACTACCACCCAAAAAAGATCATTAGCTGTGGAAGATGCCTTATTTAGACCGATCATGTTGCTGCCAAAAACGTTGATTTCCAGCTTCAGATAAAGTACTTTTTTATTTCCAAACGGAAATAGAAAATGGGTACGGCTCATGGACCAGTCATAGTTGTATTGCAGTTGTTTCCTCTGTGCCCAAAGGCGCGACGCCACAGCCAACAAAAAGAAGAAGAACAACAACAACAACTGCAACAACTGCAACAACAACAACTTAGTCAGACACGTCACCAAAATGGCTAAATGCATTTGCAACGCTTCGTCTGCGCAACGAAAGCGCCACAAAGCAACGCATCGGTCTACAAGCTGAAGAATGAAGAGTGTAGACTGTAGACTGGAGACTGAAGACTAAAGACTGAAGACTGCAGATTTGCTGTGTGTCTTGTGGGAGCAAACAGATGCACTGCAACAAAAGAATGTATGCATTCGATTGAAGACAGATTTAATTGAAAAATGAGATTAAATCTATTTATAAATTTAATTAAATATTTATTACAATAATGAAAAAATGTGCTACCGAAACATACAATATTTCAATTACCTTAAATAATTAAATTACATTTAGAAAACTGAAAAAACTAACATATTTTTTTTTAATTTTTCAAAAATTTCAAATTAAAGAATTTTATATTTGTGGTAGTGGTTTTTAAAACCAAATTTGTACAGTCTTTATTTTTTTTTTTGTTGGCCACGCATCGTAATAATTGGCTCCAAATGGATTGCAGCTCTGGTTATTCGGTGGTAAATGGCATCCTGGAGGCTGTTTAACTTGATTTTCAATTTTTAATTGAAATTACTTTGAATGAGCTTATGAAATATGCGCTAGACAAATGTCGAAGTCATTTCGAAAATTAATTAAAAACTACAAGATATTGAGCCAAATGCTGCCTGTCTGCCCCATGTGGCGAGTGTGCGAGTGTGCGTGTGTCTGTGTGTGAGTGTGTGTGTGAGTGTGGATAGTGTCAACGTGGCCGAGATTATTTACATTTACACCTGCTTTGGGGCGTTGTCGTCGACCGTGCAGCACTCTGCACTAATGATGCGGCCAGTTGAGTTTGACATTTGGCCGCGTGTCGAGACCACCAACTGAGTGGCAGCTCTTGTTGTATCTGTTGATTTCATTGGCGATGCTTATCGGTTGTTTGCTGTTGTTGTTGTTGCTGTGTGTCGTCTCTCAGATCTCCGGTACCGTTGCATCAATTAATGAAAAATCACTGGTTGATGCCTATCGCCAAAACAGCGATTAAATGCAAATGCCGTTTTTTTTTTATATTTTTTTTAATTTTTTGGTTGAGTTCAAAATAACTTACAATTATCGAAAAGTGTTGAAAATGCTTTGATTGCTTTGCGGGGCTCGATAAACGGCAGCGATAACAGATAACAGTGGAGTGAACAAGATGCCCCAACATAATTTCGATAAGACGTAAATAGCTAAAATATTAATTTGTTTACACTTGTCTTAAAATACGCATAAATTAAGACTGTATGGGAGAGTTGGATTTATGTAGGTGGATTTTGGAGGGGAAGCAACGGAAGTGCTGCATTAATCTTTAGGCAACAATTTGTCAAAAGCCAGGCAGAGATTTTCATTCATAAAAATGCCATCGATTGCTTGAATGGAAATTGAAAAGCCTCGAAAAGCCTTTAGAGCCAAGCCACAAGGCGAACAAACAACAGCAACAACAACAATATCCATTGTCCATTTGCTTGTTTATAAATAGAAGTAAATTAATAACATAAGTACCTAATCCAATCAATCAAACTGTAAAATCACACAGCGTCCATAGAAACGAACCAAAGCCAATGCAAAAGGTAACCCAACAACAACGCCAACAGCAACAGCAACAGCAACATAGAGTTGAAGTGTCTGCCTCTGTGACTGACTGACTACAAGATAAAAACATCAACAGCAACAACGGGCCACAAACAGCAACAACACACAAAAACCTTAACGTAAAGTTTTAGCTGTAACAAAAATCGGATATGCCCATCCCTAAAAACTCAGCAGTGAACAACAGCAAACAGAGACCGACAGAGACAGAGAGATAGTGAGGAAGAGAGACACACAAAAAAAATAACGAAATATTATTAATACGACAAGAGTAAAAGAGTAGAATTGTTGTTTTTATATGAACTGTGCATAGAGCATAAATACTAAGTCATGAAGTTAGCCAAGAAAAAAACAAGGTAAGGATTTAAAAGTAACAAAAATCTGGTTGAAAATTATGAATCCTTCAGCATGTACATAACAAATTCTTACACTGCAATAAAAAATTATATGATAAAAGTTTTAAAAAACTTTGAAGCGTTAAATCAGCATTTTTTTGGGCTCTTCCCAAGCGGAGTTGGAATCCAATTTATTTGGAACTGAAATTGTTAGTAATCAAAAGTAATTTACAAACTGATACAACCCTTTTTTTAAGTTGAATCCTTAATCGATTTACTTTTAAAAAGTATTTGAAATTGGGAACAGTGTTGTATTTATTTTTTATTATAATTAATTTTTTATAATTTGTATATCTATATTCTAATAATAATTAATAAGTCAAGAGTATTACAAGCTTCGTACTAGAGTTGACAATATTTTTGCATTCATTTTTTTGGTTCTTTTTGTTTATATATTTTTTGTTGCTTCTACTATGGCCACGTTGAGTTGATGCTGTCGCCCGGCGACATTTGCGGAACTGGAACCGGCGATGGTTGATCGTCCGTTTGCCTGGTCTGTTTGCTGTCTGGCTGTCTGGTTGTCTGATTGTCTGGTTGTTTGGTTGTTTGGTTGTCGTGGCTGGATTCTAAGCCGCAGCCGTCTGCTAGCCTCCATTTGGCAGCAGTCCAGTTTTCTGCCTCATCTGCGGCAGCTTCGCATTCACACCCTCGCCTCCGCGTTGCCCCCGTCGCCACCAACGTTGGCCCGGCCGGGCCCTGCTCTCTGACAATCCTTAATTTTTATTATTATTTTTCTTTTCGTTTTTTATATATTTTTATTTTGTTTTTTGCCGGGTCTCTGTGGGTCTCAGCCTCTCAGTCTCTCTGTGGCTCTGTGGCTCTGTGGCTCTTTTATGAATATGAATGGCTTAGCACGCGCCTTTTAAGCCACCAGCTGAGATGACTTGTGGCTTTTCAATTTCTTGTCTTGCTGCCCGTTGTTGCTTTTGGCCCCGTCGCGTTTCGCTCTTTTACTTGTTGCCCCTTGTCGCTGGTATTGATCATTTGATTTTCAGCGTTTTGCTGCTTTTATTTGTTGTACTTCTTTATTTTTATGTGAATTATTGAGTACTTGACGGGCCTCAGTCCGTTCCACTGTTTGTAATGACTGCGCAATTTCTTTTCGCTCAATTGTGGTACTTAGCGTATTACTTGAGATCCCATTGTTTTAGAAAGTATCTAACGGATAGAGCGTAGCAACAAATGGCTTACTAAACTCCACAATTTGTTGGCGGCTATTAAGGATAGTTCTTCTCGGTGTATAGGGTATACGTACGTTGATTGTGTGATTCAGCTTGGGTTCATGTTGTTGCTGTTGTCAGGCAACTGCCTTTGACAATTTGTTGTGAGATGTGCGCCGGAAATGAGTAATCAAGATTATGCGATATTAGCAAAAATACATTTGATTTTGGGGGCGCTTTGAATTGATTGATGAGGTTAGACAGCAGCAACGGCCATCAGACAACAACATCGTGATCGTCATGCCTCTGTGTGAATGAAGGCTTACACAACCGCTAAGAGCTGCCAAGCAGAGAGACATCAGACAGACAGACAGAGAGAAAGAGAGAGGGAGTGTGCAACTGTGTAAGCCAAGTCTGAAGATCATTCTGTGTGGGTGGAATCTGAATAGACAAAGCTCCCTAGTTAAAAGAGTGTAAAGAGAGCCTTCTTAAATCAAAGTTCGTAAAGGAGAGTAATTTAAAATACCCGCGTGATCTTTACCTCTTTCTCTTTCACTTGATACTCTCTTACTTTCTTTCTCTCTCACTCGATCTCTGAATCTCTCTGATGTTCTTTCAAATATCGCCTTTCTAACTGCAAGTAAGGCTTAAAGAATTTTATGATGTTTTTGGCATGGCTTTAAAAATATTACAGTGCTTTTTGCCTCACTAGCTAAAGAGAGTTAGACTAATGTAAGACAATAAAATAGATGTCTATCGCACTTTTAATATCCTAAGTGAAAATATGGCGATAGCACAAAACTCATTCAACAAAATGAAAATATAATAGTGTCATATAGAGTAATTCTTAGAATTAGTTTGTTACTATCGTAATTGCATCTCTCAGGTGACACAAATTCATGTCTCCCTCGCTGATGATATGCGATACCTATTGAAAGTATCGCATTTTCAACTAACGATGACTACATTCAAGTTCAAGCGCACATAAGATTAAGTTATGCTGGGATCACTTGCTCATAAGTCACCACAAATTAGTTAAGTAGCTGCCTAACTGTTGACAGATCAGCAAATGTTGAATTGAAATTGAATCAGTGAACTCGATACCAAAGCTTTACAGTTGCCTAGCTTCCTAGATTACAAAACGGCTCACATCAATTTCCATCT
The DNA here is from genome assembly GCA_035045305.1 of Drosophila maculinotata. Classification (NCBI taxonomy): domain Eukaryota; kingdom Metazoa; phylum Arthropoda; class Insecta; order Diptera; family Drosophilidae; genus Drosophila; species Drosophila maculinotata. The sequence continues at coordinate 10,129,807 of JAWNPD010000335.1, forward strand.
AAGAAAATGTTAATGCCAGTGAAATTTGATGCACTGCTCTATAACTCCCGTATAATTTCCACTCAGTCAATGCCTGTCACGAGTTTTCGAGTTTCGAGTGCAATTAAAATGCAAGTTATGAACAGGTGAAATGTAAGCCAATAGCGTACATATATATATATTTATATATATAATTAAAGCAGCGATTTACGATGCTTGGTAGCCCAGTAACAGCAACTTGGCACACTAAGGGGACCCGCTTCCCGTTCTGGTATTATTTACCCCATGCGTATATCGTATCGTTTTCCAAACAAGTTACGGTGCCGGACTGTTTCCAACTGTCCCAGCTGGGCGACGCAAATGAACTTAATCAAGTAATGACCAGACTGATGAGGCGCAGCACAAACAATTTCTTTTGGCCCGAGTGGTAACATGAGTAATACACAGAGATACAGATCAGTAGCTAGACAATAAAACCAAAGGCCCCAGGCCCGTTGCTATTAAAACGCAGCCGCATCTTGGGTACCCTTCTAATTGGCGCGCCATCTCAAAATGCTCAACTCCCAAGAGAGAGAGAGAGAGAGAGAGAGAGATGGAGAGAAAAATGTGAAGTGGGGCATAAAACCAACATTTTATGTAATGTGTTCATTAGAGTTTGCCAAGTCAACTTCAAGTTGAAGCCTCGACTAGCGAGTCTCTGCTCTTTGAATAATTGATCCAATAACACAGCGTGCCATTGATTTTTACAATCTAGCGATAAAATTTACTATCGTTGATCGATATTATCGCAAAATTGTTATTAATTGTTCGGGTCGACGGCTTGTGGAATGCCCAACGTCTTTTCTTTTGTTTATCATTTACATATTGAAATTGATTTTATTGATAGCTTGGCATTTTTCTGGTATTTTGTATTTTCGATACCATCTCCCAGCTCCATCATCTTCCGTAGCGGCACAGTTTACGATTGTTCGCTGACAAAGGTTTGACAGCTCTCGTAAAAATGGCGGGGGTATCATCAAAATGGTAACTGCTAAACATTAACATCGAACAGGTACCATATACTTTTTAGTGCTTGCGTCTGGACATCATGTCGTATGAGTGCTAATAGTAAGTATGTGACAATCAGAGAGAAGCAAACGGCAACTATTTACATTAACGATTATTACTTAGATGCAGATCTATCAGTTTAACACTAGCCTTCATTTTAAAGATACAAATTAAGCTATAAGTGCACTCAACTAAAATCAATTCTTGCAAGCGTAGAGAATTACAAAAAAATCATCATCAATTATAGAAAATTGTCAACAGTCAGAATAAAAATATTTCCAGCTTTATAAAAGTGTATGCATCCGAAAAATATTTATTTAAGCCATAGAAATATGCTGGCTGATTATAGAAATTAATAGTTAACTACAAAATATCGCTTTTCTTTTTATTTATAAAATGTGAAAAACACTTCAAGCTTATTTCACATATCAGAACTATTTTATATGTTACCTCAAATATTTATATTATTACAGGATATATATCTATTCGAGCATACTGAACTTATTTGAGTTAGTTTTAATGCTGTTTGGTTTGGAATTTGTTTCAATTTGATTGCGGTTTTTAGGTGTAAATGGCAATTAGCATGACGATCGGACCTGTGGTGGTGCAGGTGGTGGAGGCAGTTGGTGGCTGCTTGGTTGACTTTGAACCACACACTCCGCTGTCGTGGCAACTTTGTCAACGGACTTCAGGCCCGACTGTCCATTGACATGACAGGCGACATAAATGCCACACACGGTTTGCCATTGGCATCTGTTGCTGTCCTGTTTGCCGTTCGGCGTCATAAAAATCACTGAGAGATGCGCTTGCTGTTGTTGTTATTGGTTGTTGTTGTTGTTGTTGCTGTTGTTGATGCTGCTGGTGGCATAAACTAGGCAAGTAAATGGCTGATCATTAGGCAGCAACATAATGTTTGCAGTTCGCATTTTCAATTCAATTTGCGACCATCATCCTGGATGAGAGTGCGCAAGCTGAGCTTAACTTTTTCTTTCGCTTAATACGTGTTTTATATGCCACAAATTGAGCCCATAAATCAACGCTAACGAGCGACGAGAGTGAGAAGACTCCAACGCACACACGTAACGCTACCGAAACCCTGAAATCACCAAAACAAAATGGCCACGCGATTCTACGTGCTTGATAAAATGGCGTTGACAGTGCGATTTAAGCGATCTCTGAAGTGTGACGACCTCGCCGAACGGTAGCTATAACACATTCATTTTAAACATTCCAATTCACTTTAATTCAGAGTTGTTATATCTGTTCTTTCTCTACTTAATAACAAACATTTACTAAATATTTAAATCCACACTGATCATTTCACTTAAAAGTTTAAAATAAAATTCTGAAAGGAGTAGAAGAATGAAAAACAAACACTGCTAGATTTCAATAATTGTGAATGTAATCAGCCGTCAGCTGTTAATTAGTAACTGTAAAATATAAAAAAAAAAACAAGTAAAAGTAACAAGTTGTATTAACCTATTGTATGGATTATTTTAGAATAAATTACCCAAATAATCTAAAAAACAATGTTGATAATTTGTTTCAAACAAAATGTATTAAATAAGTATTTGGAATAACTTTTTTTCTGTGGTTATAATTCTCACACACTTAAACTTTTATACAAAAAATTGTATTTTCTACAAATTTTAATAATTAAAAGAAAAACAAATTGTGTTTCTTTCTCATTGTTGCGATTTATATTGTATCAAACTGCAAACTGAACCTCAACGATTGGAATTCGAGCCCCCCTATAATTTCTGAGGCAGTTGTACAAATTTAAATAACTATATTTTGCTGTTGAGCTGATCCCGCCCTGCTGGGCCCAGCTTTAATGAGTAGCGGCAATGTTTTCATTTTGAACTGGATTGGCGCCTGTGAGATGCGTTTTATTGTGCCCCGAGGCAGGAGGCCAGCGTGCAGCCGGCACTTGCCACAAGCTAGAAGAGAGATGGTGTCGTCTAGTGTCGCGGTTCTTTTTTTTATACTTGGATTTCGTCTGGGGCGTCTGCTAATGAGCCGCTTAGTTGATTTTGGGTCTTATTTATGGAGCTGGGCAGCTCATATCTCTGCTTTGTTTTCAAAACATTTTGCTGTTGCATCAATTAAGAGATGCCCACTCGGACACCCTGGCTACCGTAACTAGAAACTAGTTTCGTGGCCAACTTCAACTCCAACTCGTTAAATGTCAGCCGGAAAAATGGTTTGCGGTATAGCTTAGAAAAATAAACATGAAAATTGAAATGTTTTATTAATATTTTTCAACAGCTTTGACACAAGTTAATTACAAATTTGTTTTTATAATATTTGTATTCTATGATTGCCGTTGCAATTGTTTAACTCATGACAGTTTGAACACAAGTAATGGAAAATGTTGCCTGAAGCTCAAGAAGTTTGTCAGTCGACGAAATTGTCGCTTTTAAAGTGCAGATTGCATAAAAAACATATAAAAATCCAATAAACTACTACAACCTCAAATAAAACCAAGCAGTCATATGGGACACAGATTCTAAGCTAAGCAAAAATAAACTTGATTTTAATGACGCAACTAAATTTTTGACAGCTTTTTGCTATGATATGATAGTTTCATATTCAGAAAATTGTACCAAAGTATTGTAAACAAAACTAGAAATAAAAAAAACAAAAATTGTATCATAAAAATAATTCAATACTACGAAAGATCGATAAACAATAATGGGTTGAATACAACAATTAAAAAGCTAATAACCTTTTCTAAGTCAAGTGAACAACGAGAAACCTGACTAAAAGCCCGACGAATGCACAAATGTTTTACTGTCTTAGTAAGTTATTCATAATACAATTATACATAATAATACAAAATTTAACAGCTTTTTTTTTCTTAAAATGTTTGCCCTACATGTTGATTTGCCATCTCGTTTGCACTATACGCCATGTCTTACAAGCTTTTAACAAAACGCGTTTTGTTTTATTTATTTATTTTATTTTTATTCTTTTTTTTTTGTTTTTTTGCCCATGCTTTTTACATTTTTGCCTATTCAAACATTTATAGCCTTGTCGGGTGAGCCAAATGGACACAGATACAGTTACAGATACATATGTAGATACAAATGTATATACACTTTAGCCAGCCAGCATTTGGGGCGTTTACATTTCAGCCTAAACTAGTTTTGGGAATGTGCTGCAGTTGTATTTTTATGTGGGGCTTTTACTATTCTGGCGTTTGTAAAGATTTTAATTATAATCATAACGTCCCATTTGCCAGAAGCTTAACTACATAACGTAAGAGTATTCGTTGAGCAGCTTTATGATTTTTTTTGTATTTGATTTTTTTGTGGATTTGCAAGCGTTCACCTGTTGCTGGTTGGGAGTTGTTTGATGATGCGCGCTTTCTTATTAGCGGCTCATTAGCGTTGGCAATTGACGCCTTTTGAAGTGCCACGCCCATCAAATGAACGGGCTGGCACGCAATGGCTGAGCTCGTTATCGTTAGAGGAGCCGCTGATTACGCACCCAATCTTTAAGCGAGCCATACTGCAATTATTTGCACGCAAATAAACAATTCAAAACATCTTTGGGCGTTTATCACTGGCCGTCTCAGCAACGGCGACAGCCGCTTGGCGTTTAATTTTACGGCTTTATTAGCGAACAGGCAGCAAATGCAGCAAAAGCCAACTTGGCAGCTACATCAGGCAGCCAGTCAGCCAGACAGTCAGTCAGTCCAGCCAGCTGGTAATTTGATGGCCCCAGGGCAAACACCAAGTGCAGGCCATTCAAACTGAGCTACTGTCTTCGATGATTTGATTTAACAGCCAACCGCATGGACAGGCAGCAGACTGCAACTGATGATTACTGCAACATCCACCGAGTCTCGAGTTAAATCACAAGCTTTTACCTTAAGTCAAAGCATTTGCTTTGCAGGCAATTATAATTTAAGAAATACTACCGTTTTTTTCGCATTTTTTTCATTTTATATAATAAGTATTGGAATTTTTTTTTTATAAACAACATATTTATTTAAGTAATGAAGTTAGAAGTGGAAAAACTTTTGATGTAGAACAAAAAAAGACGCCAAATAATGATCAAAATGGCCTTGGAAATGACAATCGGTTCAGTCTTGACAAAGTTATGGCAGTTTGAAGTCTGGAAAGCTCATTTATATGGAACCTTTCGTTGTTTGCGCTCTTTACAAGCCAATTTTTCTGTCACTTTTGACGTGATTTTTGACAGAAAAATGAAACACTCCAATTCTAGGGGTTCGGGAGGGGGTATCCAAAAAGTCAAATTTGTTGTACTTCATTTTGCCATACGAGAATATACATAGTGAGTTTGGTGCCTCTAGCTTTTATAACTTTCAATTAATACCCAAAAAACACTGGTCTGGAATCTAAATTAATCGATAACTTTTGAACGGGTATCGAAAAAAAATGATAAAGTTTAGTTGACCCGGAATACGAGAACTTAAATGAAGTCTCCAACTTTTATAACTTTCAAGTTATGACTAAAAACACTGGTCTGAAATCGTAATTTATCGATAACTTTCAAAAGGACGAGATGTCGAAAACTACGAGAACTTATATTTCAAATATGAAGTTTCTAACTTTTTTAAGATCTGTAAGATCATAATAATCGTTTGCTTATGTTTGTTCGTACAAAAAAATGTAGGAACAAATATGTGCAAATATTGTTAATTTTTTTAATAAAAATATATCAGGGGACTATGAATGGTTTTGGAAAACATATCTGACTATTTAAAATACAAATTCAATACTGTTTTATTGCTATTTTTATTATTTATAAGGAAATAAATTTTTTTTTAATAAAATTTGTTTGTTGGTTTATGACACTACAAACTCCGTCTGGAATTATCCAAATTTTTCAGCTACGTGCACCAACTCATACTTAATTGTTTTTTTTTTAACATTTTCATTGATGTTTTTTCATTTAAAGTGTTTTGCGTGGTAGTTTACTACATTTTTAGCCAGGAACTATAACAGAGCTTCAAAGAAAATCGACTGCTAAAAAGTATCGATATTTCACAGCTGTTTTGTGTATTGACGAAGAGTAAATATAAATATAAAAATTAAACTCAAAATTAGATTTTTTATAGTTTGCGCTTTAACGTATTTTGTTTAATTTTAGTGTTGCGATCTTTTTTATGCATTTAGCTTTTAGTGTGCCCTGCAAACATAAATTGTGCAAAATATGTGTATTTAGCGCATACAGCTGACGATAGATTAACTATTATTTTGCGTGTCTGACCTTAGCTTTATGATTTTTTCGGGAAAGAAGAACAAATGTTTTTTTTTCATAAGTGCATAAACCTTAAATTTAGTTAAGTACGAGGCAAAATAAATGCAAGTATTTAAATTCGATTACCATACAAAACAAATAGATGCAATACATCAATTGTTTTTAATGTACGAAATCTTTTTGTGTTTCATTCCATTGTTCCAATTTTCCAGAGAATTTTAGAAATTATATTTTTGATGATTTTTGTTTGTGGAATATCTACCCAGAACATTATATTGAAACAGTTAAAACTGGAAGAGCTTAAAGCCAAGCATCAAGTTATCTTTGGAATTGTTGCCAGATTTCGACAACATAATAGCAGGACGATTATATTATAATTGAAGCTTGAAGAGCTTAACACAAAGCAGTGTTCATTTTTAGGCATCAAGTTATCTTTGCAATTTTTGCCAGATTTCGACAAAAGAATAGTAGGCAAAGTTAAACTCTAATCAATTGACAACTTGCTGCTGAACAGAATACTTCAAAGGCATAAAAAACCGAAGTCTGAAAATTTTTAAAGATTTTACATAAGTTCACAAATAATTGAATCTGCAAAACAAAAAAGATTTTCACAAATTTACAAAAGTTGTGAAATTAATTATTATTAAAATGAGCAGCGACGATGAGGATGTGTCCTTCAAAAGGTCCCATGTGAAGCATAAGCGTGCGGATAGGAAATCAATAAAAGACTCCGAGATAACGGAACTGTTGCGAAAGCTAAGCATTTCGGATCAGGTGTTGATCACTCGCAATGCAAATCTTGTCCCCGAAGTGATTATCCACGCATGGCGTCTGGCTTATGGATGCCTGGACATCGAGAATTTCAAACAGGAGCTGCCAAACATTGATGATCTGCGAGGCTTCCTCAAGAAGATGGAACCATATTTTCACAGCGTGCGCTTGGACTGTGGAAAGTTGCAGGAACAACTTAACATATTGGATAGCAGCGGCTTCACTGAGCTGCCCAATGTGCTCAGCTGCCAGATTGACTGCGAAAGCGAGAAGAAAGAAACTTATACACAGTGGCCGCTGCAGTCGCTGCCGAAATTGTTTTCTCAACTGGAGCAGCTGACTTTAAAGATGCCCATTGAAGTGGGTTTCATCGAGCAGTTTAATCACCTCACTGAGTTGGCACTCTACGATCAGGTGTCCGAGGAGGCGCTGTCTGCCATTTGGAGCGACTGCAAGCAATTGACGAATTTACAACTTTTGGGAAATTACAGCTACAAACTAACTGGCATCTCCAATTTGGATCAGCTGCGTGAGCTAGCGCTGCCCGTTGCTGGCTTTAAGGAGAGCAGCGCCTTGAAGATTTTGCCGCAGCTGCAAATGCTCGAGCTGTATCCGCAGCATGCAACACGTGAGGAAACCGTAGCAGCCATTTCCTTGGTACTAGCTAAACGTGCTAATGAAATTAAAATCGTACATGTCCACGGAAGGACCTTGGGCATTGCCGACTGGCTGCCCAAATTGGGTCTACCACGTTGCTCGCAGGCGGACGACCTCGTGCTGATAGACATGAAATTTGGTGATATGCATATGAACAGAGTGGGCAAGCTGCCGGTGCTTAATGTGGCATTTTGGCGTTGCAAGGATCTGAAGGATAGACAAGTGCTGGACTTTGTCACTGCCAATCCGCAGCTGAAGGGACTCTATCTAAAAAGTTGCCCGCTTCTGACGACCAAATTGCTTTACAATCTCTTCAATATGCGCTGCATGGAGAAGTTGCAGAATTCTCCACTGGTGCTCACTTTGCCGGAAGAGGATGCACTCAGTATTGAGTTTAAGCTAAATGTAAGTACTCAACTTCAATGCCATCTTAAACTTCCTGTTAGAAATATATATATATAAATATATATATATCATTATATATATATTAAAAGCCCTTTTAAATATTCTCTCCCACAGTTCGACAAGCAGACAACTTTGGGAATACTGGATGCACCGGAGGAGGATTGTCGATTGCAGCACGTGCAGTTCTTTTTTCATCAGACTGAAAAGGAGTCGCCAGAGACTAAAGAGTGCCCCCCAGAAACTGTAGAGTCTAATTAATGATTATAATAAATATTTGTTAACCCAAGTGTTGCATTAACTATTTTTGCTTTCACTTGGGGCTGCTTGGCTACTTGTCTAAGCCGGTGCCCATCGGCTGTTGAATTTCCAGACTTGTTGCTAATTGGCCGCCCGCCATGTGGCGATTTGTCAATGTGTGGTGCAGCCCGACTCTGACTCCGACTCCACGCATGCGCCACGCAATGTGGCAAGCTACAACTACTACACGCAACACGATTTTCAACAACAAAATTTGTCATGGCAACTTCATCGTTTTGGGCGGCCGTTTTGTCACTGGCCAACCGTCGCGGAATGCTAACAAATTTGTGAACATGCCACAATTTACAGCTCTACCTGAGCGTGTAAGTGTGTGAGTGTGTGTGTGTGTGTCTTTGGCCCACCCATTGTTATAATTATTGGGCGCCCATGTACAAGTGACAATTCAACTTTGACTGGCATTTGTGGAGCACCAGGCTGCATGCAACATGTGTTCAAAAACTTGTTGCGCTTGTCGAGCGGGAAATCAAACAACTATTCGCAGACTGAGAGCCCAGCTCAACAGGTAGGGTAGTTAGCAAGTAGCGGAACTCAAAATCGTCGATACATAGAAACATGCATTAGAAATGTATTTTCATTTTCAAACTTACGTAAGGAAATAATAATTTGAACTTAAAATTACCAATATTAATATATTTACACCTGGGAAAACTATGTATGGTGGCATACAGGAAAAGCTTGAGCTGTTCAAAGAAAATATGCCACGTTGCCATAATTATGTCATTCTTACAGGAAATTGTGTTGCAAGAAAACCTCTTGTATATATTATGTGATATAATCGCTACTAATATTCCGCAAAATAATTACATTATTACATTAACAATCTCCTTTATTGATTACTAATTAATAGCTACTCTACCTGCATCCACTAACTATTAGTTTTATATATGTTCTACTGCATCCACTTTCAGCTACTACTTTCTGACTTAGTTAGTTCTGACACGCAGTTAAAAATTAAATACGTATATATTTCAAATAAATTAATAAAAACCGATACAATTATTTTACAAGGTATAAAAATATATTACTTTTCACTAGCTACTTTAATGGCTACAATTATAGTTTATAGAATTAAAGCTACAATGGATTTAAAAAGCGGTTTGGATAGTACAATTGTTATTTTATTTCATCGAAACTAACTGCTAGCTGTTCTAAACTTAGTTTGTTCCTATTTATTGGATTTATTTTTTATCAATTCTATAAAAGATGTAGTAATTAATATTGCACGAACTCCATAAGAATTTAATTTCAATTATACTGTAATATTTCATTTGCAAAAGTTCAAGAATTTCTAAAATGTTCGTTTCTCAAGTATTTCTAAAAGTTCAGTTAAAGACCCCAATGCCAAGAGTAATACAAATATTACCTACATACCCACTAAATGAGTATGCAACGATATAAAAAGACTTTAAAAAATAGATACAAATGTATTTTCTATATTTCGTCATAGGCATATATTCGTAATCAAAGTCTTATACATTTTATAGCCTCACATCAAATCTAATCGTTTTATAAGTAAAAACATTGTAACTTACCTTCTCTTTTACACTGGATGCCTTACTGCCCTACTGCATATTTTATGCCTTTCCCCTTCGATCTTCGATCCGCCGATCTGTTGACTTCTCCGTTGCCTTTTTTGCACTAATTCGTTTTCACACTTTTCATGCTTGAGACAGGCCAAAGTGGCCTCAGGGGCTTTTTGAGTTTTCTTGCCAGAGCCTAATTTCGTAGACCGATCTTATATCGGGTCTGGCTGTCTACGCCCCCTTCGTTCCCCTGCAGCACTAATATTTATATTTGCCCTGCATTTCTTTTGCAAGTCGATGCAGCCGATTTGATAAGCAAATGGAAATGCAGCTCCAACTGGGGGTAGGCCAGGGGTACGGGGGCAGACAAGCGATGTCTACGGCGGCGAAAGGTGCGAATAAATAATTTTCAGTAGCCGCCACCAAGCAACGGCCACCACTCGACTCTCGACCCACTGCTGCAGTTGGAGCTGCAGTTACAGTTGGAGCCCAGTGGAGACCAGACAAATATTTTATTGCAAATTTGCTGATGTTGGACGACAGGCGGCCACTGCAGCAGTAGTTGCCCGGCTGTTTTGCATATTAAATTTATTTTATTGAATATAACCAAAGATATGGCAGCGATAAACGAGTATGGATTTAAAAGTATTGCAGACTTTAATAAAGTCGCCACAACATTTTCAAATCAAAGCTGCACTGTTATGGCGATATCGATAAATTGAGTGATGAAGAGCACAGAGCGATAAATTTCCATAATGTACAGCGGCTGTTAATAACAGAAGAAGTGCTGTCTATGTTTACAAAAATAACAGCTTAGCGAATTGGAAAAATAAATAAAAATATATATATATATATCACGGGTAGTTATAAAGGAAAGCTCTACTGTAAAAAGAGGATTAGATTTTTGAACTTTTCAATAAATTGATTTTGTAAATCGAAGCTTGGCACATTTAAACACTATATGAGCAGCCCTCGTATGCATTTAGATTACAGACTTATTGTATTACTGCCCCTTACACCCCCACCACCAAATCCCCTCCTCTGTCTCACTATCTCTGGCTCCTTCTGCAGCTCAGCCAGAAACACTCTCTTCAAGCCCCGGAAACATAATTGCTATGACGCCATGCTAGGAGCCCAGCGGGCGATGAATTATTAATTGCCGTTGATTTGCATTGAGATTTTCTTTGGCCCGGGTTCAACATTGGGAGCACTTTTGGCCGAAATGGGTTGCAGCCAAGAAACTGCTAGCCAAGTGTAAACATAATAATCAACGGGCATTATATGTCGATATATGGCGATCAGCAAATGCGCTTTTGCAAAATGGCCGCCGGACAACGCGGCCCCCAATTGACACCTGAGCGTCCGTTGCTGTTGTTGTTGTCTGCTGCTGCTGCAGCTGTAATTGTTATTTATGCACTTGCATTTAACTGTAATAGCATGTGGCCTGCCATGCCCCAGAGCTGGTGGGCGTAACTGGAGCGTTTTGGTAGCCGGGACGATTACACAAGAGTTTAGCACTCTTAATTGTTGCAGCCGCACGAGTCTCGTGTGCTTGTGCCACATTCCACATTTATACACATTACATGCAAATACAAAACGCCCCCTTTCCAAGGGCGTGGCCCGCTTTCTGCTATCCACACTATGTACACACAAAAAACTGACGAACCCAACTAAAAACAAAATAAATCACAGTTTTTTTTAGGGGTGCTGAAGATTAAATACCCTTGTACATATATACATAATACGTAATACATAAACAATTTGCGGTCGACTTTTCATATGGAAAATATATTATATAAATACAAAGAAAATAACAAGTTAAAAAACAAAATTTTCAAAATATTGCTTAAAATTTGTGCATTTTATTACACAGTATAAAAAATTAGTTTAAATTTAACACTTATTAAGTTTGTATCTGTCTAATTATTTTTGGAATATATTTAATATATATTTGTTATTATATAAGGACCTTATTACATATATTTATAGAAGTCATTAAATTTCAATTATGTATAAAATATTCAAATCTAACATAGAAAAATATAAACTAGCTAAATTTATATTTTTCGCAAATTAGAAACAGTCTGAAAACTAAAGTGTTTGAGAGACAAACTTATTATACCCTGTTTAAGGGTAAATCATAAGAAAAGAAAACCGTCAACAGACACCAACCCCTCTCACCCCACCCCCTTCCACATCAAGCACCTGTGTAAGAATACGCCGTAAGCATCTAGGCAAGCACACGCGCTTAAGTTCAACTTGAGCCAAAGATGCCGATGAGGATGAGAATGACGATGGTGATGGTGATGGCGATGGCGATGGCGATGGGTTGAGTTGAGTTGACTACTGTGTTGCAGGCTGGCAGTGTTTGATCCCTGGAATTTGACTTGGGCAAAGGCAAATGGCAAAACGGCTTTTGTGCTGCTCGCAACCACTTAACTCGCTTAAGCGCTGTTTGCTTGTCAAAATTGCAGCAGCCGCCGCCACCGCAAATAGCAACAACAACAACAACAACAGCAGCAGCAGCAACAACAGCAACAGTTGCAAAAGCCACAAGACACGTCTCTTGGCAAAGATGACGCAGTCAGAATGGCTCCTCAGTTGTAGCCAAATGAATTAACCCTTTTACTTTGCACACAGCCAGCGGATAAACAGTGGCTGCCAGCCACAGCAACAACAACAACAACAGTAACAACAACAACAGTAACAACTGATTTGTTATATTCCTGCAGCTACTGTTGTGTTGTTGTGAGTGTGGGCTCTGTGCTTTTGGTCATCAACTTACACCAGTGAGAAAATGTTGCGAAACTGAGTCAAATTTTCAAATTGGAGCAAAAGCCTTTTACAACGGCTGCTTACATATATAGATCGGCTGCATATAATTCAACTATAGCTAATATTTATTATTTCCAAAGGAAGAGCTCTGTCTGCTAGACATAATTAAGATTACTGGTGTAATGAATGTGAATAAAAACTTTTTAAATTAGACTAAAAACTAATCAACTTCATTAATAGATAGCATCGATTATTAGCAGTAAAATATAGCTGCCAGTCCTCCATACTTTGAGGCAGAATGACACTAGTGTGTCTGCTATATATTTTAAAGGCTAAAAAAACACTAATCCAATTGCCTTGCAATTCTTATATAGATATGAATTAAGTTAACAACATTTACTACTAATATCGCCAATTGCTACTAATATCGATCAAAACAAGTAGAAAGACTAATCCAATTGCCGATACTCCTACAGTTCTTACATGCATATGAATAAAAATTCGGAAAATTGCCTATAGCTAATATACAGTTGCAGCACATACATTTATGTAAATAAAGTTGAACAAATTTTACCTAAAGCTCAAATTCAACGATAACTATTATTAACTATAAGTAATAAAATATAACTTTACACTGGCAATTAACATATATACTATCAATATATTTGAGAGTAATTTATTTACTATTAATTCTTCAAACTTTTTCCATTTTTATTATTTTTACTGTGATTTTTTGTGAATTTTTCTGGGCCATTCCTGGTAACAAATATTGGAACAATTTAAAATGTAATTCCTCTAGACATTGCTCATTTTAAAAATCAGTTTTTCTTTAATTTTATTTATTGTAAACTTTGTTAATTATAATTAAATCTGCTTTATTTCGATTAACAAACTAAATGAAAAATTATTTATATTTATTATGAAACGCCTAATTTTGTTAGGCCACTGTTAACACTACATGTGAATTTGCGCGTAATTCGAACATTTTCGCCAGACCTTTTGGTGTATATTTAAATACAAACGCTTACCGCTTTGCCACTCTTTCACTCTTTCACTCTTCCACCGTTCCACTCTGCAACTTGACGAGAGTGGCGAAGAAGCAGTCGGGGAATTGCGCGTAATTTCGTTGCGGTCTTGGTCTTGGAGCGTCATCAACATAATCGCCGTCAACAGGCCGTCAGCAACATCAAGCTGCCAGCAAAATGTTGCTACTGTTTCCAGCGGCGTAGACAGAAGCAGCAGTCCGACGAGGAACAACATCAGTAGTAGCAGCAACAACAACAGCAAAAAGAACCACAACATTGGCAACGGGGCAAATTGTGAAGAGGTTTTTGCTTTTTTTATGATGAGTGAAGCACTTTCAACTGCCTCAGCAATCCGGACACCCAACAAAAGCGTGTCAAACATTCTGTACAAATACTGTCGGTTGTGAAACCAAAAAAAAATAAATGCTAAACAAAAATAAAACACATAGAAACCCATATATTTATACAGCATAGAGTAAAATCGGACAATAATGCGGCCAGTTCTGTTCCAGTTTTACACAGTGGAAACCCTGCTGAATATGGTTCTGATGTTCTTTCACATACGTGGATTTCTGACGCAACCATTGGACTTTCTGCCAATCTGGTCACAGGTCAATCACTACTTCTATTCCGCATCCTTCTATGTCTTCACTGTCCTGACTATTTTCGCAAGTATCAACATCTGCACAGGACATGAGTTTTCCATATATGAGGAAATTGCACGCTCAATGATCGGCTTTGTATTGTACATATTCATATCGCTGATGACGCTGGAGGATGCCGAGGATGAATTCCATTTGATGTACATCATGGGCGATGACAAATTGGGCGTGGAGAAACCGGTGCATCCGTTCTTCGAATATATGCGAGCCCAGGCCGTTTGTGCTTTGACCTGCGGAGTTGCCTATCTTCTCCACGCGATCATCGTCATCGATGTGTTACTGTCCAACGATTTAAACTCCAACAGCGAACTTATAATTGAGGATTCCGAAGAGTTAGACGAAGATGTCGACTTTATACCCGTTCGCCTATACGTCTTGGGAGAGGCGGTTCATCTGCGTCTTGAGCAGCACGAATGGTTCAATGATTTCGATAGTAAACGCGTGATGATAATTTAAACATTTATTAAAGCTTTCAACTGCCAAGAAAGTGACTTTTTTATTTCACAAAGTTTTCGCTGCATTATATGTTTTTAAGTATCACTCTAGTATTTAAATATTTCCAAAGTATTTTTGTATCCCGTGCCAAAAAGGTATAATGAAGGGTTTCCTAAATAATCACTGAAATAAAGCATAATAAACAAGAGTGCTCTAGTCGAGAGTGCCCGACTAGGATGTACCCTGATCCAAGGTCTAACATTCATAATTCTTTATCTGCCTTCATACATAGTTGCAATTGCTTTGCTTCTTCTTCTTCCATTGGCCCCAAACTATTGAATCGTTAATAACTTCTTTGTTTATTGTCCGATCATAATATAGGATATAAATATGGCATATAAATGTAGGACTATGTAAAGTCCGAAGGTCATACCTTGAAATACGTATATTCGATTTCTTGGAGATTGGAGGTATTCAAAAAGTCAAATATTTTTAACTTCTGTATGCTATATACATACATACCCAATTTGGTGCCTCTTACTCTTGTAGCTTTTAAGCTATACGCAAAAGCCACTGGATTGGAATCGAAATTTATCGATAACTTTTGAACGAGACGATATATTGAGAAAAAAAATGATAAACTTGTATTGTCCCTGCCCTACGAAAACTTATATTTCAAATATGAAGTCTATAGCTTTTCAATTAATATTGAATAGCTCGCTTATAAATCAAAATCAAATGATTAAAATGTTTGAAATTAAAAAATCTAAGAAAATCTAAGCTAAATGTTGCAAAATATCCAAAATTCCCGCTGCCAAATAATTAATTGTATATCATTTTTAGGCCACCCACAACTTCAGTCATATTTTATGGAATTGGCAACACTGGCCTTAGAAATCCCCCGTCAAATATTCTGTGCGACATCTGTCGCATGAGAGCATACAAAAAAACACTAGCAAACAAATCGAAAAACACTAGCAAACAAATCGAAAAACACTTGAAAACATATACAACAAGAATGCGGCCAGTTCTGTTCCAGTTTTACACAGTGGAAACCCTGCTAAATATGTTTCTGATGTTCTTTCACATACGTGGATTTCTGACGCAACCATTGGACTTTCTGCCAATCTGGTCACAGGTCAACCACTACTTCTATTCCGCATCCTTCTATGCCTTCACTGTCCTGACTGTTTTCGCAAGCATCAACATCTGCACAGGACATCAGTTTTCCATATTTGAGGAAATTGCACGCTCAATGATCGGCTTTGTATTGTACATATTCATATCGCTGATGACGCTGGAGGATGCGGAACGCGACTTTCACCTAATGTACATCATGGGCGAACACAAAATGGAGGTGGAGAAACCGGTGCATCCGTTCTTTGAATATATGCGAGCCCAGGCCGTTTGTGCTTTGACCTGTGGCGTTATTTATCTGATGCACGGCATTATTGTCATCGATGTGCTGCTGTCTAGTGAGGATATGGACCCTACCGATTCTGCGATCTATGATGAGTCGGATGAGTCCTATGACGATCGTGACTTTATACCCGTTCGCCTCTATGTGCTGGGCGAGCTGGTGCAGCGATATCTCGAGCAGTACGATTGGTTCAATGATTTTTCACGCGGCAATTCGATGGTCATTTAAAGGATTTTTATTTTATGCCAATTCCTGTGTAACTACTGTATACAAATTGGTATTGTAGTAAATTTTTGAGCGTATGACGTCAGTGACACACATGGGGGGGGGGACGCAACAGTTTCTATCGCAGCTGGTGGGGGCGGGGCAGTCTCCAGAATGTGACGACAATGTGTGTGGCACACAGAGAGAGAGAGAGAGATAAGCAGCTGGCTGCCACAAAGGGCGCATGTGCTGGCCAAAAAGCGACTGTAGAAAATCAATAAATTATGGGCTAAGGCCAGTCAAGAGCAAGGCAAAACGTTGGCCTGGCCTGGCCCTGCCCTGCCCGGCTTCGCAATGAAAAGTTTTCCACGCAGGCTTCGCATGCTGGTCTCCTGACTGCCTTGATTTTTATTCATTCATAAAACTGCGCGTTCACTTTCCTTGCCGTTTTTCCTTGCCTTACTCAAGGCTATTTTTAACGCATGCCAGCCGGCCGGAAATTGCGTTTGGAGACAGCTTTTTGCCGCACATGCAAAAAGTTTGCAAAAGGAGAAACTTTACGGAAAACTTACAGCTACTATGACAATCATTTGCTTGAGCGACTTTGGTAAAAACTTTATATTCAGTTACAATAGCTACAGATGCAGTGGTTGTATTTGGATTTATTTCAGTTTTCAAACACTTTGGATGTAGATTTTTTGAAAATATAAAAAACCAGGGCCTTTAAAAATTAGAAAGATATAAGGCATTATTAAAATATTAAATGAGAATTTTAATTTTAAATGTTAAGAAAACTATACACTCAGAAAATAAAAATATTTCCTAATACAAAAAGAGCCATACGCAAAAATATTATATAAAGAAAATTCTGCAAAATTTTTGTAAACATGCAAAATTATATTTAAATTAAAAACAACAAACAATTGTTTCTATATTGTTAAAATTATTATGTAAACTATTTTTATTAGCGAATTTAAAACCATACATTTTTCTATAAGAACGGAAAGAATTAAATCTTATATTAAACTAAGAAATCTCCAAAAATGTGTATATAAAGAATATGACGCAACTAGATAATAAAACACCATAATGTAATTAATAATCAAAACTAATCAAAGTCCTATTCATATTCAATGTGAAGTGTTCTAAAAATACGCAAAAGAATTTGTTTAATTTGAAGACAATTTGGAAACGGTTAGTTATCTCTGAGCCCATTCATCATTATCATAATCAAATGTCTAAGCAAAAGGATTATGCAACTGGGTACAGAACAACGGTGAATGAATGAGCAATAATAAAAGATATGCTGTATGATAATAATAAAAAGTAATTACTTTAACCGGCTGAAAAGCAGCCAAAAGATGGAATTCTTGGTTGTCTAACAGAAGCTTTAAATGGCGCAACATTCTCAGCAAAAAACGTGGGAAAATCAATATGGATGCCCAAACGGGCAGTGTCCTTGAAAAAATAGGAGGCGCCCCTGAACCGAGTTGGCCAAGAACCATTCATGAAATAACCAACTGGCGTTTTATGAATGAATTCGAACTCGAAGCACAAAACGAGGGGGGGAAAACTCATGCGACAAACATGCGCATTGTGGCAGCTGAGAGGGGTAGCAATTTTTCCCCTATGGCAGCGCTGACGTAACTACGCTCAAGGTCAGCGTAGAATTTCATTCATAAAAATCCAACTCCCAAAGGCGCGGCGCGTGTATAGCGGTAAATTCCATATATGTGCGCCTATGTGTGTGTGTGTGTGTGTTTGTGTGTGTGTAGCACGCGCGTGTTAGCCCCAAGGAGGGTGGTGGAGCGGGGGCTGGATGCTTCAGCACCGGGTTTACTTTTCCGGGCAGCAGTTTTGCGGGCTAAAAGCGCGCTATTTCTGGCTTGTTGATTTTTCTACGCGTGTAAGCACGGGGCCAGCAAGCATAAAGTCATTTTCATTCATGAATCCCATGCAAGTAATGTACAATGTATAAAAAACTTATTTAATCAGTGGGCCAACTTGAGCTCTCATGCCCAATGTGATATCTTGACTCATTTGGCTACCTAAATCAAATGGAGAACATGAATGAATGAAGGACACTCTGGCAAAAGGGGACAACCCACACGAGTGTATATATACACAAGGAAATTAAATGTTATGCGAAGGCGGTGCGGAAGTGGAAACACATTTCCGTCCTTTTGATTTACACTGTTGGGCAACTATCTTTCCAATGCTTGGGCGATCCAAAAATACAGCGTAAGGTTCGTACAAAACCAATCAATTAAAACAACAAATTATTTATTTCTTACTTTATTGTCGACACAGGATATAAATACATATATAATATAATTGGAAATAAACTAAAAAATAATCATATTTTAGTAATAAATATTTCATTTTCGTATTTTGTTGAAAACCATCATTTTTATTGCAGAAAATTGAATGGAATTTTACATATTAAGTTTTTTTTTTTTATTAATTTGCTTTATTTTTTATTTTATCAAATACTCTGCATTTCTGGTAGTCTCAAATATGTAGTTTTTTTTTTTAAATTAGCAGATAAAACTTAAAAATAAATAAATACGATATTAAAGAATAAGACGCTAGTGGGATAACGGCAGAACAGAGATGTGTGCATGGTTCATGAATTGAAAAAAACTGTTTATCAGTTTGCGATTTTTTTTAAAAAAAAAACCTTGTAAAACCGTAAAAAAACGTTTTAAAAATTTGTAAAAAGTTTTTTCGAATTTCGGGTTTTAAGATTTTTTTTTATTTAATTTTTTATTCACACGCTTTTTCAGCGTATTTGTAGTTTGTTGCCGCCGCGCAAAAGTATGCTGTTATCTTTCAAGCTGTTAACTAACAGCGTATAAGACTTACTGTAAGCTGCCTTTCAGTGCTTTTTAGCTGACTGTTAAATTTGAATGGAAAATTAAAGCTATTGGTAATTAAAGTTAATTTTACTAGATTTCAACTAAGGTAAGTTGCCAACTTAAAGGTGAAATACATAAAAGTTAAGCATGAGAATATAATAAAGTCAACTTTATAGATGAGAACATCAACACAATTTCTAAATCAATACAAAACATATATAAATCCATTTCACTTATTGTCTACAAATTACATAATTATCTACTAGGGCCAGGATTTCCGAACCCCAGTGGACGCAAGCGATTTACACTAGCCACAAGCAAAGTAAGTTCTAATTAATTAAATCGTCAGTTCCAGCTACGTTGCTGCATTGGGCACAAACGGTTCGGATTCGGAGCGCTTGTGGGTTCGCTTCGGTCGCTCCTGCTGTGCATTGGCACTGACCTCATTGACATCGCTCAGCTGCATAAGATCTGGCTCGCTGCGTGCCAGCTCCTCCTCCTGGTAGACATCTTGAGCATTGGCAGTCGGATTCACATTCGTCACCTGCTCGTTGAGGCACACATCATCGAGATCCACGTCGCTGTTGGAGAAGAGCGCTGTGGCGCCCAATTCCAGTGAATTGGTGACATCCAGCTCGTGTTCGCTGGTCGCCTTCTTTGGCGTCGACGTCGACGTAACGATGAGCCGTGAGAAATTCATGCTCTGATCCAGCGGCGAGGTAGCAATCCCAACATTTGTGGGCTTAAATGCAGCGCTGCTGCTGCTGCTGCTACTGATATTGTTATTGTTGTTCGGTATTTGGACATTTGGATTGGAGTAGCCAGTAGCAGTTGTTGCGCCAATGACAGGCACATTGGTCATGCTGCTGGGCGTGGAGGTGTTCCGTTCCGTCTGATGCTCCTTCATCAGTTTGCAAGCCTTGCCCAGTGCACAAACCGTCAAACAGATGCGCAGCCCCAAGGCGAACAAGTAGGCAAACAGAAAGAGCAGCCAGGCGGCCAAATTGGTAAAGGACACGGCCGTATAGATTGCTTTAATGAGCACCACAGACAGCGGAAATGGTATGAAGCCCATGCGACGTGCCACCAAATCCGAGTGATCCGAGAAGGCGTGCTTCTGGCGCGTCTGCGTCATGTCATAGGCCAGGCTCGTCGTATACTCCCGATAGATGCTCTCGGGCAGCTCATTGAATCGCGTGATAAACGCATGCTTCACCCAATCGATGAGGATTTCGGTGAATAACACCGCAAAGCAATCCGGCAACATGACACAGAACTGTGTGATACTCCAGTCGAACTCCTTCATGGTCTGTATCACAACAATGAACAGCAGCACGGACAAATGGAAGCGCTCCCGCACATCACTGCAGGTCAGCTGAAAGAGATTGTTCTTGTCGAACTTCTTGAACACGGATCCCTTCAGCTCGACGAAATTATTCGATATCATAATCGTGAGCAGTCCTTTATTGTTGGAATTGACAGCAACATTTAGACAGGTGGCCTGTGGGAGTAAAAGAAATACAAATTAAATAAAAAATTATATTATATGATGATATGGTATACAAAAATGACGAAAACTACCAGGTACTGCTTACCTGAAACATGATCAGCCCGCTGTGCAGAAACACGTAAATTAGAGTAAAGAGAATGTGAGTGAGAACGCCGAAATGTTCGCGCTTGGAGTGCTTTGGCTCTGTGGCCGTCCAGAAGAGAGCGTCTATGGTGTCCTGGCCAAAGGCGGATAGCAAACGATCGCCCACCTCGAGCATATTATAAAATATGTACAGCTTAATAATTGACTGAGATTTGATGATGTGATAGACACGATTCGTGTCCACCAGCAGCATGATTAACGTCACTGAAATCCAGATGGCACCCTTAAGCAAATCACAAATCTCCGCCGGGGATAAAAGTCTCTGACTGCCGCCACGCAGGCGAAAGATTCGGGCCACGGTGCGTGTCAAAAGCGACCAGACGGCCAGCAGAAATCTAATTGGTAAAAATGTGTGTATATATAGAAATGAGTCGGCGCACTGCATTATGCCATAAACCATAAAACGCTCCAGATCCCTTGGTATGCGCATAAAACTGTAAATCTTTTGGCGACGCGCCGAATAACGTTCCTCATCGTGTTCCAGCATATAGCCGCGTGTCATTTCCACTTTAAAAAAATCGTAAAATCGGTTTGTCTCCGAACCGGCTGAAAGGAGTCGTTAAATATTCAAATTCAAAAATCGATAAATCACTTATCGTACTTACAGTTATGCAGGCGCTGTTGTGATGCTGCTGGGTTTGTTGCTGCTGTCGCTGTTGCTGTAACGACAACGTCATCTTGTACCGTTATCGGTTTGTGTGTTTCATCGTTTTGCAGCTCCTCGATGCGATTGTTGCTGGCGCTGACGTCGCCACGAAAACGCAGCTGCCTTTTATTGCCGCTGGTATTATGCGAATTCTGCATTTAAATCGTCGTTTTTATTGTTCTCTTTTTTTTCTTGCTTTGTCGCCTTTGTCAACTTTGCCAGCCAATTATAGTTTGTTTTGCTACGCTGTTTCTCTTTGGTGTCCAGTGTGTGCACACCATATATTTATGCGTTATGCAGCCCTACGCACATTGGTAATTTTTATATCGAGGTTATTTCGAAAAGCAAAAAATAATACATTCAATGTGATATCTTTACTATCATTTACTTTCACTTTAAAATGGTATATATTTTATATTAAAATAACTAATAACTATACTAATGTTTCGGTCACATTGCGAAAGTTGATCGGCATTTTAAAATGTCACACTGACAAATCGATATTTTTATAATCGTCATGCAATACTTATACAAAATTAAAATTAATCAAGTCAAGTCAAACGAGCGATCAACAATCCTTTAAAGCCAAGAAAACAAGATAAGAATTTGAGTTCTTTGTGTTTAAGTTGTTTTATTTATGCACTTTGGTCAATAATATGACCGCATCCATAGATGTAAGCTTCTGCCGATATCAGCACTTTTAAGTTAGCTATAAACTAATAAATGTCACACTGACATATCGATATTTATATTATCGTCATGCAATGCTTATCAATACTGTAACATTCATCGATGCAACGATATACGAACAACAACCCTACTTTTAAGTCAAAAAAAAAAAAGAGTTTGACTTGTTTGTATTTTAAGTTATTTTATTTATCAACTTTGCTCATTAATATGGCCGCATCCATAGATTTAAGCTCCTACCGAGATCAGCACTTTAAGGTAAGTAAAAACTATATATTTTTACTTCATTCAACAGTTTTACATTTATTTATTTTCTCCAGGGCTCCCGTTCGGAGCAGGAGCGCTCTTTGAAGGATACGACAACACTTTACGTAGGCAATTTATCGTTTTACACCACCGAGGAGCAGATACACGAACTATTCTCACGCTGCGGCGATGTTCGCATCATTGTTATGGGTTTGGATAAATACAAAAAGACGCCATGCGGCTTCTGCTTCGTGGAGTATTACACGCGAGCCGAGGCTGAAGCGGCCATGAGGTAAATAAAATAAATAATAAATACAAAAAATATTTGTGTATACCGATCCTTACACCTAGAGTATGGATCCTCCTTTTGGTCCTCACTACCTATTTTTGTCACTATTATATATATTATAGGATATATTTATAAACTTGCTTGCTATAAAAGTATGGTGCGTCTCTTAAAAGCCGAAGAATTTGCCATGGAATTATTTTTCCATAAACTTCTCTCCAGTGCCATTGTCAGCATTATAAGTGTCTCCGTTCCGTCCTGCCCGACGACATTATATATCTCTTTATCTTCAGCTCATCTTCTTTATAAAGTCTATGTCATAAATTCTTTAATGAGTAATTTAATTTAAATTGAATAACATTTGCGGCTACTGATTTGTCCCATCGGGTCCAGGTTTTTTGCCATAGTCAATATTCTATAATCTAAATGTCTGCTTAAATTAAACAATAAATAATTATAATAATTCATTGCAGATTTGTGAATGGCACACGACTCGATGATCGATTGATACGCGTCGATTGGGATGCGGGCTTTATTGAGGGACGTCAATATGGACGAGGCAAAACCGGCGGACAGGTACGAGATGAATATAGAACAGATTACGATGCGGGACGAGGCGGCTACGGCAAACTGTTATCCCAGAAGATTGCGCCCAACACGGACAACCGATAGTGAATAAGATTTACAACTAGATATTAAAAACAAAACCATTACGCCTAGTTTCTTCTAATTGCAATCATTTTTTTATTCACTACATTATGTTTCACAATACACATAATTGATAATCTGATATTGTTTTGGCGCTTGGCCACGGCACTAATTATTACATGATTCGTTCCCTATAAATGGTATATTGTGCGTCTCCTACTTCTTGCCAATATTGTTGGCCAGGGAGCAGCTGAGGCCGGTGCCATCGGGCTCAATGTTCAATTCCTTGACCTCGCCGTTCTGTACGACCATGGAGTAACGCTTGGAGCGCACGCCGCCCAGCGGTGGAAGATCAATGTTCACATCCAAAGCGGTTGCAAAGGCGCCAGCAGGATCGGCCAGCAGGCGCACCTTGCCACCGGCTCCATGCTGCTTGCCCCATGCGGACATCACAAATGGATCGTTGACCGAAACGCAAACGATCTCATCTACGCCTTGCTCCTTTTTCAGCGAATCTGCGGAAGAAATATAGCCCGGTAAGTGGGTCTAAGGGAAGAAAACATTTTAGAATGTAATTCTAATATCTGGACAACTTTTTTTTTAAATAACCATTTTTAAATATTAAAATTTTTGTAGATCATTTTCAATTAATAACTTAGACTGATTTCAAATCTGTACAATAAATTATAAGTGTATTCAATTCAAAGGATTTTTATAAACAGAAAGCAGTTCCCAAAATAAAAACTTTTGACTCAAGTTTCTGAAAGTTTGTATAACTATGATTTATTCTAGTTTTAATGTATAGTTTTCGAGCAAACACCATGTAATATAAATATATATATATAGATATATGAAAACTCACCTTGGAGCAGCCGGGAGTAAATGCACCGGGAACTCCAAAGAATATAACTTTTTTGCCATTTGTCAGATCGCCGGTGTTAATCTTGTTGGCTGGCGAATCCTCAAAGAGGTCCACAGACGGCAGTTTGTCCCCAACCTAAAATAAAACACACACAGACACATACATATGTAGATTAGTGATTGCGTTGATTTAACCTTGAGGCTGGCCTTGTAAATTTGCGACATCTCTTCCCATTTAATCAATATTTATGCTGCACCCTTTTTATGCTTATGTAATTATGCGATTACAGCAATTGTTCTGGTGAGGGTGCGAGAGGCGATGCTGTGGGAATAACCTACCTTAACCATGGCTCCAAGTGTTCTGGAAAAAGATCGGACGCTGGGCTTCGTAGAGTTAACAACTCGTTTAAGAAAATTGCACGCCTGCATTTCTGACACTGACACTGACACAACTCACACACACACTAACCACTGCTCAAAATGTAGGGTTACCAGGCTGCTGCAAAGCAAGCTATATCGAAAATTAATACTGTAAAAAAATTCTATTTGAAAATTTTAAAAATAATAATTTAAACAATAATAAACATAAATAAATAAATGCTACCCCAAACGAACAATGAAAATGGGGGAGAAAATTTGGTAACTGTCAATTATTTCAATTATTTTCATCTCAAAAGTAGCAAACTTTTTAAACTTTCTGAAAAATTGGTTGTGGGCCTGAAAAGGGTCGATTTATTGTGAGGGCGGAGTCTGATACATCTGAATCGGAATCCTTTTTATAATAATGCCGTTAGTTTTCGTAAAAGAAATTTCACTCGTGCTCTTATTAAGGTTAAAGATTGAACCCCACCTTCTAAAATTCAACTAGCATTTTTAAGAAAACCTTAAAAAGACTAAATTTGAAAATCCACTCAGTTAAGTTCTTGTGTTTTTTTTTTTACTAGAATAATAAAAGTCAAGTATTATACATGTATTCTTTCAGCAATAAATTTGTTATCATATCGAACTGTCAGCAAATCGTTCCAAATCGTCCAGGCTCTGTTCTTTAAGTTTTGCTTCGAAATCCGTCATAAATTCATTGGTCAACCGTTCGGATTGAGCTTCCGTATAATATTTACGGAATGCCCGGTGGATGCAGTCACGGAGTCCGGGTTTCATAACAACCAGATTGATTTTGGTGCCCTCTTTGATATTTGGATACGAGGCAATCGTTTGCTCGTTGTTCAGCGGCCGGCCAAGCAGGAGAAGCTTCTGATTTGTGGCGGGTATTTGGAGTGCGGCATCTATTTTTTCTTTTAGTTCGAGAATTGTGGAAGTTGGTGAAACCTACGGCGGAATGGAAGCACAATATTGTAATCGTTGTATGAAAGTAAGTAATTAGAGAGCCTACCTCGAGTGTGCAGTCTGTGCCCTTAAGCACCTTTATTGTAATTTGCATGGCAATTTGCTTAAAACTTATTTATTTAATAAACAAATATAAAATTCACATATCAGTGTTGCCTCGGCCATTCAGTGATGAAAGCAAATATCTATATTTTATGCGGCGATACATCGATAACAGAATATAATTTTTTTAATTTGATAAAAAATAATTGAAAGTGCGATATCATTGTAAATATATATTTGACATTTAATATTTTTGGTGTAGCTGCGTTTCGCACTTATGTACATATTTTCATTAAATCCAAAATTTCTGAAAAATGTCGCTTAAGTTATTTTTGCTGTTAGGGCTCGATATAAATATATACATATCAAAAAACGAATTATAATTATACACTGACTGTTCAAATCATTGTATGTTTGGTTTTCTAAATTAATTAAAAAGTTTTATTGAAATCTGCTTAAAATGTTTGCAACTTTATCTGTATTCTGAATAATTATTTATAGTTATATTTTTGTTTGTTACTGCAAAACTTATACGATTGTAACAAGGCTGTGCTATTTCCGATTAAGCAGCCCTGGATTCTTTAATACCCAATCGGTTTTGCAGACAATTAATCATCATCCTACTATCGATGAAACTGGTTTTTTTCTGAATCGACCATCGATATTTTTACCCAATAGCTGCAATTAGTCTGTCTGGCAGCACTACTTTTATTTGGCAGCGACGTTGCGTGAACAAAAATATTTTACATAAATAATTATTTATAATTAAACTAGCTCTTGATGTTGAGTGTTATTGATGAAAAGGTGAACCAGAAACTCTAGTGCTGATAACACGTCGCGATTTGCGCGAATCCATTGTAAAAATATATTCGCAATCGGCGGAGCAAATTGTAGCACAAAATAGAAGCGCAAATAATTCACACAGCAAAAAAATATTCACAGCCTCGAATTAACGAAAAAACAGTGCGACAGCGATTGCGAGTGTTGTGTGTGTGTGTGTGTTTGTGTTAAAATTCACATTTTACGTAAAACAAAAAAAAAGGAAAAACGAAAACATTTATAATCATCAAAAAATTTAATGTTAAATCGCAGTAGAGGCAAATTGAACAAGTTCTTGCAGCTTCTGGCGGTAAATAAAAGGCGCCCCTCTTTCAACCCAAATCACTCCCCATTCCCATTTTTTTACATTCACAGTTAAATTGTTTTTTTTTTTAAATTTAGTTTTGCATATCTATTATTGTTTGGCTTGCCTTTTTTCTGCAACTATTAATTATGCATAGTACACATTCATTTTATTTGTATTCTCTCTCGCTCTCTCTTACTCTGTTTCCCCCAGAGCTGTTGCCCTATTCGCTCTCTAAAGTGACATATTAAGTATGTGAGTGTTTGAAAATATTGCAATATTTTTGTGTAGTGGAATGTAAAGAGCTAGCAAAACCTCCCCCCCTAAGCCTACGACTCCCCTTAAGTATATCAACAAACGTTGTCCAACACACACAAGCACACACGCACACATATGACGTTCGCATGGGAATGAGAGATGAATTCTGAGTCTGGCAACTCTGATCGACGGCCATTGCTTCGCAACTTGTTGCTTGCTGTCCGCATTGCGTCTGTGTGTTTTTCCTATTTGTATTTACATATTTTCTGCGTTTGCGATGCGAGAGCGTTTTTTTTTTTATTATTTATTTATTGTATTGTGCTAGTTACTTCTTGAGTTTAAAACCTATAAAAAAATATAAAAGACAATTATGCAAAACAATTTGATAAATTTTGACAAAAAATGCATTAACATTTTATGGTCTTATTCTATATTGCTTAACATTATTTTATTTTGTTAAAATTTAGTTTTAATTTCTATATATTTTTACTTTACTAGTCGTCTACTTAGTTGTTTTTGAAGGGTTGTCATTAGATTCCAATTGGAATAAACCCTATACGACTTTAATGTGTGTACACACACATGCATACGTACATACATACAGTGGTTGCATCGGAACTATTCCAAGTGCAACTTCTTAGATGTGTTTAGAACCGGATTCGGCACGTTTAAAGCCAATGGCATGGTATTAATATATGTGACAACTTCGATTTCTGGCCAAGTGCGCATCGTTTTTCTTTCTCCTTGCCTATCTTACCTACAGTGGCTCACAGCTTAGTTTGTGCAGATGACATATAAAATTTAAAAATATCAAAAAATGAAGAGTATTTGTATGTTTATAAAGAAACTTTGTTTTTTTATATTTTATTATGTTGATAATTTTAATAGTGGACTGTGAGCCACTGTACATATATTCGCAAAAGTGTGCTCATATGCGTGCGTGTATGTATGTGTGAGTGTGTGTAGGCTGATTGGTGAATTGTTTTGCATGTTGTTGTTGTCAGTTATTTCTTGTCTAATTTTGTTTTTGTTATTGCTACGTTAATTTTCTTTTCAACACTTCGACAGCGGTGGATTTTCAATTATCAGATACAAATCAATTAAAAGAGAGCAAGAGAGAAAGGGAGAGTGAGAGATAGAACAAATTAGAAGACAACGAATAAATTTATTCTGTTGTGTGCGTTTGCAGCTGTTGTTGTTGTTGGTTTAGTAAACGTCAAGGGAAGAAGAAGCAGTTGAAGTAGACAAAGCAAAAGCAGTAACAATCTAAAGCTGCAGATAAAGCTGAAAGCGTATTATGGATAACGAAGCGTTAGAAACAGCAACAAAAAGCACGACAGCAGCGGCAGCGACGTCAGCGACAGAGGCAGCGGCAGCAACTAAAAACGAAACGGTCACAACGGCAACAACAACAGCAGCGGCAACAACAACAAATAACAACAACAAAGTCACAACAGCCACTAACGGTATCAAAGAGAATAGCAGTAACTTTAGTACAACAACACCAACAACGCCAGCAGCAGCAGCAACAACAACATCGCCCATCGTTGTGACCAGCGGCACCGTTGCTATTGGTTCACCCAACAAAAGCGAGGTGAGTAATAAATGTTTTTATGTATATAACTAGTATGCTTGTGTGTGTGTCGTGTGCACAATGCCTTGCCCAACACTAGAACCACCGTTTCGAATCGAATCTGGGATGTTGATATCGTATGATTTTTTATTTAACTTAAATTTGCTTGCAAAATATTCGAATTTATGGAAATCAATTTTTTCGGTATAGAAAATTATACGTTATTGATTGTATTGTAATTGCGTATTAATATTGGAGTTTAAAATTTGTATATTTTATTAAATTTAAGAATTTTTATAAATTAATTTCAAAACTTTTTTAAAAATATAGTGTTCCAATTTGTAAATAAACAATAACTTATAATAAATATTAAAATTTTAATTTGCAAAGTGTAAAATTTGCGAGCAACTACTAAATAAATAAATATAATATCAACATCCTAGCCCCCCATATCCAGAGACCCACAGCATGTTTATACTTATTGACGTCAATTATAGAACGATTTATGTGTTAGTCTCGTCGTACCCCAAACACACATATAGACACTTCCTTGTGGCCCAAACCTTCAAGCACAAAAAAAAAAAGTAAATATCTAATCTTATCATCGCCAATGTATGAGTACACATATGCCTTGTGATTGATTCCAATTAGATTCTCAATGTTTGCCCACCAAATCAAAAATCTATGTAGTAATACATATATAGTGTATATATATATATATGTATAGAGTGTATGCACATTTCGTTGTTCTCTTGGTATTACTAAAAACGAGACTAACACCCCACCCACAGGCGGCAGCTCGACTTAGGCGGCAAGGATTTGCACAGACCAAGGTAAAAGATAGAAAGTGCCCCACTTGCGAAAAAAAAAACGAAATTTGTGCCCTACAAATTTTGAAAGCGATTTTGCATTTTTGTTTATTTATTTATTTTTGAATTGTCCACATTGGTTTTTGCTTTTGTTACGCTCTGTTGCTGGTATCTCTCTTGCTCCCCACATCCCACGCTATCTATCTCGGTCTCTCTCTCTGTCGTTCCGCACTGACCCTGAATATGCTCAATATTTTGCAGGCTAATAAGACAGAGAAGGAGAGCACACCACCGCGCGATGCACCGCCGCCCACGCAGATCACGAAGGGCTTGAACCTAACCACATCGCCGCTGGTGCGCAAGGAGAAACGCCAGAGCAGCACCCGTTACAATGTATCCAAGAACTGTGAACTGACGGCGCTCAGTCCGCTCAATGAAAGTGAGTAAACCACAAATATTTAAACACACACATACAAATATGCTTAAGTATGTGTTTTTTTATTATTTATACCTTGTAATTTGTTTTATTTGCGTATGTCGAATTACTGTTGTAAGTCAGTTTCGATTACTATTGCATTATTATTTATTAAGCAAGTTCGCAAAGGTCAAGTGAGCGATGTTTGCTTGTTTGCTGCGTTGCTCAACACTACAGAACTTACACACACACCCACATATATGAATATGGTACTTACGCCCGCCGCCCCCTTTTTGACATTTGCCTTGCGCGCCACTTGCACTCTCCCATGCGCGCTCTCTCTCTTGTGCCCTCGCTCTCTCACGAGTTGTTTGATTTTTTATTGCTTATCCACTTGCTAATTATTAAAACGTTTGCCATTGGCATTCAAATTGCTGCCATTTTAGCTATCTGGCATTGTTGTCATCGCTGTCAAAATTGTATTATTTATTGTTGTTGTTTGTCATTTGCGAGCTCTCTTGCTGCTTCTGCTGCCGCTATTGCTCTCATTCTCTCATCCTTGCGCTCGCTCGCCCACGGCAAATGTTATCGATTTTTCTGCCTGCCCTCGACAAATTGCCCCGCAGTCAACAGACGACTATGCGGCCGCTACGCATTTAAAATTCAACATAAATTGTTAAATTTATCGAGCTCTAGATCATAGTTTAAAGCGAATAATTGTGACACCGTTACACCAAACATCAAATTGTTGAAATTGCAGACATTGCAAATACCGGTTCCGTTTCCCCAATAGAAAATCGTAAGTGCGGAATTACATATGTATATATAGTGGCTGACATCTCGTAGATGTCATAGTTGTATGATTTTTCGCTTGCCCAGCACTTGACTACATTTTCATTTTCATATATACATTTTTCATTTCCATTTATCAAAATTCACTTTCATATCATAAACAAATTCATAATCTATATATTGCAAATTCCCATTACAGATGCTATAAGCAAAATTTACGCCTAAAAAAAAAAACAAGAACAAAATTACCTTTTGATAGTGTTGCATTTTCCTATCCTATCGTTGTTGTTTTTATATTGTTATTAGCAATTAGCAAATGAGCAAAGAAAAGCATTACGTGTAATTGCAAGCGATGCGTTTCGATTGCGCCGACATTAAACCAAGTGCGGCACTAATGAAATGGTCATCGGTGCTATGTTGCTGACGGGTAACCATCTAAACGGCCCCAACAAACAGCAGCAGCAGCAGCAAACTACTGCAGCAGCAGCAGCGATAGCCAACAACAACGCGAGCAACAAGGCAAAGCCGGAGGAGCAACCACAACAACTGCAGCAGCAACCGCCACCACCATTAGCAACAGCAACAGCTGCCGCCGCCGCCGCTGGCTACTATGCGCTGGGTGGCATACGAATACCCAAATCCCCATCGTTTCACAGCGGCTTAGCTCAGCTGGCTGACGACGACGCCGACAACGACGAGGAGGACTCTCAAAGCGATAGCAGCAAATTTAAGTTCAGCAGCGTGGAGGAGCTAAAGGCCAAGTTTGAGGCGCAGACACGTAAGATGCCACTGTCTCCGCCAGAAGCAAGTGTCGCTGCCACCACCGCCACTGCATCATCATCGCCATCATCCTCATCGACTAGCTCAAATTCATCCGCTTCGGCGCTGTCATCGCTGTCGCCGGCTGCCTCCTCCTCGCTGGCCTCGGCAGCGGCCAGCTCCTCCAGCTCATCGGCGGTGACATACGGCGGTGGCGCCAATTCTGCAGCAGCAGCGCTAATTGCCTGCTCATCGCCCTTTGGCTCACAATCGTCCACATCGTCGCTATCGCTGTCGTCCAGCGCGACGAATGCAACAACAGCAGCCGGTGCAAGCATGTCCAAAAGCACGCCCGGCACAACAGCAGCCACAACGGCAACAACAACAACTGGAGCCGGACCTGCAGCTGGCAGTAGCGGCAACTCACTGGTGTCTACATTGGCGCAGCATTTCTCGGCAGCAACCACGGCCAGCTCGTTGCTAAGCACTGCAACCGCCGCAGCCGCCGTCGCATCCACAGCTAGTTCGGCCAGCAACAAGGTTTGCAGCAAATTGGTTTTGCCACAAAAACACGCTGATAGAACACACACACACACACAGACAGACACAGAGCATCCACAATCAGACAGTAGAAACAAGCAACATCTGTACACATAATGAAAGAAATTCTCTGCTCTACTCATTTCATAATTCGATATCACGCTCGATCATTCAACAGTCACCCGTGAGCGCCGCCGCGGCCATTAAGAACATATTGAATGCCACCAAAAATGTGGGCAGCAATGCAGCTGCTGCTGCCACCAATAACACCAGCAGCACCAACAATACAACCACCACTAGCAGCAGCGGTGTCGTCGTCGATGTGGCGCTTGAGGAGCCTCTACGCTCGACAGTGGCACAGAATCTGGTCGGTGGCATAAGCATTTCCCTGGGCATTGGCCAGCGCAACGGCCATGCGGCGACTGTGGCGACGTCATCAACGGCGTCTGCGTCTGCCACAGCAGTACGCCAAAATGGCGATGCCATTGTCCATAATCTGTCGTCGCCGCAGACGCTGCAACAGCTGACGGGAAGTCCAGGACGCGCTCGCGATCGGAATCTGTTTCACTTGCCGCCGAACGCATCAACTGCGCTGGCGTTGCCGCCACTGCGAGGTTGCTATTGGTTACGCTTCTTCTTCTTAAACTTCTTAGCGATCCATTTTAACAAAATAGAAAATCCTTTTTTGTAGTTTTGCTTGTTCTTTGTCCGTTGGTATTTTTAGTTATTGTTTCGTTAGTCTCCGTTCGTTTTATAGATATATTTAATATGTGCATTTCGTTTGCTCTATGTAACTTACTACATCCAAGTTATTTGTTTCCTCAGAGACGGCAGCGACCGAGCGGGAGGAGCTGTTCCTGCAGAAGCTACGGCAATGCTGCACTCTGTTCGATTTCTCCGAGCCGCTGAGCGATCTAAAATGGAAGGAGGTCAAGCGCGCCGCTCTGCACGAGATGGTCGAGTATCTCTCCAATCAGAATGGCGTCATTACAGAGAACATCTACCCGGAGGCCATCAATATGGTGAGTAGAATATAATCTACTTACTTACTATCTATATCTCAAATACTTATTTCCGGATTTTTATAGTTTTCTGTGAATCTATTTCGCACGTTGCCGCCGTCGTCGAACCCCAATGGCGCTGAATTTGATCCGGAAGAAGATGAGCCAACACTGGAGTCATCGTGGCCGCATTTGCAGTTAGTCTATGAGCTATTTTTGCGCTTCTTGGAGTCACCCGATTTTCAGCCAAATATTGCAAAACGTCTTATCGATCATCAATTTGTATTACAACTGTTGGATTTATTCGATTCGGAAGATCCACGGGAACGTGATTTCCTTAAGACTGTTTTACATCGCATCTATGGCAAATTTTTGGGATTGAGGGCATTTATTAGGAAGCAAATCAACAATGTGTTTTACAGGTTAGTAACCGAAACTGAAACGGAACTAAACTATCATAATTTTCAATGCAATAATAAAATTCATCCATAGATTCATCTACGAAACGGAGCATCATAATGGCATTGCAGAGCTGCTCGAAATTTTGGGTAGCATTATTAATGGCTTCGCTTTACCGCTCAAGGAGGAGCACAAACAATTTTTACTTAAGGTATTGCTGCCATTGCACAAAGCCAAGAGCCTCTCCGTGTACCATCCGCAGTTGACCTATTGTGTGGTGCAGTTCCTCGAGAAGGATCCCGGTTTGTCGGAGGCGGTCATCAAGTAAGTCAGCAGTATTCACTCTTCTTGTCATATGTAATTGTATTTTCTGCAGAAGTCTATTGAAGTTTTGGCCCAAAACACATAGTCCCAAGGAGGTGATGTTTTTGAACGAACTAGAGGAGCTGCTCGATGTTATTGAGCCGGCCGAGTTTCAGAAGGTGATGGTGCCGCTGTTCCGGCAGATATCCAAGTGTGTCTCCTCGCCACACTTTCAGGTGGCGGAGCGTGCGCTCTATTATTGGAACAATGAGTACATTATGTCGCTGATAGCGGATAATTCGCATATCATACTACCCATCATGTTTCCGGCGCTTAATCGCAACTCCAAGACGCACTGGAACAAGACCATTCACGGTCTAATTTATAATGCACTCAAGCTGTTCATGGAAATGAATCAGCGATTGTTTGATGAGTGTAGCAAAAACTACAAACAGGAGAAACAGCAGTAAGGAGAAAATAACTTTATAACTAAATTGTAACTTGACTGAAAACATTTTGCTTGTTTTTTAAAGGGAACGCGAGAAGCTATCACAACGCGAGGAGCTCTGGCAGCAGGTGGAGAGCCTGGCCAAAACCAATCCGGAGTGGACTAAGACGCGACGCTTCAGCGAAAGTCTGCCAATGTCCGATAGTCAAATACTGTACGATCAATACAATGACAGTTGTGATCTAACCTACGATAAGCTTGAGCAACAGTCAAGGCCGCAAGCGCCGCTAAAGCAACAACAGCCAACCCAGGAGCCCAGAGAGGTGAGACAAGCCATTGCCACACTAACCACACTACACAACTACTAACTGACACACACAGTCAACACAACAACAACAACAACGTATCTGACATGTGTGTGTGTGTGCATGTGTGCCTGTGTGCCAGCCGGCTAATCCTTCAAACCACCTGTCTTAACACTTAATCGTATGAACGATTCAATGACTTGCCTGTTACAAACAATAATCGAACTCATGTCCAGTTATAAAATACATGTTTCTGTATCTGTATTCTATTAATATATGTACTTGTACTATTAATTGGTTTTTTAATACACATCCACTTTCAAAAACATCCACGCCCTCTAGTACCTCCCACAAATTTGCAAAACGCTAATTGACTAATAGATACCCTGCAACAAGTCTACTCTATAATAACATTTTATATTTGTGATTAAATACAAAACGTACAGAGTAGCATCAATCGTTTGTATGTTACTATCGATTAGTTATCGATCAAGATATTAGGTTTTAATCGATCAAATTATCGGCAGTGTTTTTAAAGACTGAATTATCATCATACGGAACTATAAAAAGTCTGATTGTCTGATTCATACGTGTGCTTGTACATATAATCTTTTATTGTGACTTATATCGATAAATTTTTAACTTACGATCGTTTCCTATTTTAACTGTTTCATTTGACCATTTCGTAATCATTTTATCATTTCAAAATAATATGCTGTCCACCGAGTAACAAGTTTTAGAGAAGCCGTTTTTTTTTATATTCTTATAAAGGGCTACCCAATTTTGTTTCGAAATATAAATATTTTGTATTAGACTTTGGCTATATCCGCATTATTGCTACGGGCAGTACATACGTTGGAGTCGACCATATCGGGTCACTTTATTAAGGGACCCTTAGGTCGAAAGATGAAATATTGTAAACAAACAACTTTTTTTCTCGTATCTGTGATCTCACTCGTTGCTCATCGTAAAAAAGCAACTATTTAAATGATTAAAACAACTAGTTGATATGCACGTGTAGAGTAGAGATGAATGTGTGTAAATAAAGAGTCGTGCAATGTGTTCACTGCAAGCGAATTCCCGGCAACTAACTATATCCACATACATACATATATAGCACACCCCACTCTCTAAGTCACTTCACTACTACTACTACTACTACCACAGAGTCTAAATAACACCTTCAGAGCTTGTAAATGTCAAACGTCAAGTGTCGCACACTTTTGTAATCGTAATCTCGGTTTGGGTTCAAAAGTCGGGAGGCCCCATCATATAAATGCCTGACGTCTGCATTATGCTCCCCTCCCCACCCACAGATACGCGGTGAACGCAACAAGGACAAACCGCTGATGCGACGAAAATCCGATCTGCCCTCGGACAGTGGTACTGTGCGCGCCCTTATCGAGCACAAGCGACAAGATGAGTACCTGACAACACCGCCGCCAGATGCAAACAACTTTTAGGCGTTACAATCGCTTGAGCTGCTTTTTCCCCATTCCCCCCTTTGGGGCTGGTCCAACGCTAAGGTTCTTTTTAGATTAAACACACACACACAAATACAAAAACAACACGACACAACACATTATAGAAACAGAAACAGAATAATATGTATGTAAAGTCTAATCGATGATTATAATGATAGGGGGCTGGATGATGCTGAAGATGAGGATGAGGATGATGATCATAATGTCGATTAATAAGCTGGCGTTTAATTATTGTTTATATGTTCTACATTGCC
The DNA here is from genome assembly GCA_035045305.1 of Drosophila maculinotata. Lineage (NCBI taxonomy): Eukaryota > Metazoa > Arthropoda > Insecta > Diptera > Drosophilidae > Drosophila > Drosophila maculinotata. The sequence continues at coordinate 10,165,995 of JAWNPD010000335.1, forward strand.
GTGGGGCTTTGTGGGCGTAAGGCAACAATTGCAGCACACACAATTTCTATAGAATTATATATATAACTATACAATAATACCAACCAATAAAGAGCTAAAAATCCCAATCAAGATCAGCTTTTTTTGCGTTTACCCCACGGAACATTGCATGCGCTAAAAAAAAAAAACCAAATAAAAATGATGCTTTTGCCCCACTGTTGTTTTGCATGCATCTTCTATTGCCAATTATTTTTTTGCCTACATATCAATAATAATATGGATACATTTATGCTCTTACCATTTCAGTGAATACGTCAAAATTTGTACAGTTTTTGAATTGACATTGCGTAAGCTTAAGACGTAAGAAATCTACCACCTTGATTGAGCATACATACTATACATATGTGTAATTCTATTTCGTTGTAGCTATAATACTCATCCATACAAATGTGCTGCGTGCGGCATGCAAAAGTCAAGAATTATATAGATCTATACGATTTAAGTGAGACAAGTCAAGCATTACTCGAAAGACATTTTCAAATACTAGTCATTTGGAATTACAAACTAATGAACAACTTTATAATACAAATACAATAGTTTACATTGTCAGACCATAGATATTAGCGATATCAACAGTTATAGTACACACCGAGCTTATTAAATGCTGTAAAAGTGCTAAGAAAAATCAATTCGAGCGCATTTGATCATTTTTGATGTTTTTGCTGCTAATATAAAACATACTTTAAATATGATCAGTCATAAAATATAAACCAATGAAATGACAATGTAATTGTCGGAAAACCAGCAAAATGTGACAGTTGCTACTCAGATAATTTCGCTTACAAATCGTTCTCGATTTTGATGTTTTCTTAAGAGATTGCAAACGCTTGAGGTTAGTTTTTGCTAGTTCTATGCTCACTTTAGGGCAGTAATGTTGACTTTTGTATACCGCTAGAGCGCAGAGTATATATTTTATTCACATAGAGGCAGCAAGCTCTTTATACGGCTGAACCGTAATAAATTATAATTATTATATACAATATGCGATTTACCTTACAATTAGCAGCTTAATTATATGCTATATATTATATGTGGTATGTATATTTATGTGTGTGTGGTTATGTATGTATGTATTTTTTTTTATATATATATATATATATGTATTGCATATTTGGAGGGAGTATATACGATAAAAGAGAACAAAGGCCCACACATCATATTTTGGTTGGAGCTAGCTATACATTGTGGGTTCCAAGTAATTTGTAAGCAGATGTTCCTTTAGATACATTTACATTGAAACATTTTGTTCGCTGTAAGTTTTGGGCATCGCCACTTAATATGGAATCACGAGAGTACTCCAACTATATCAACATCTACATGAATAGTATGTATAACGCTTGATCATAATCATCGCCTCATCAACTCTGAAAACGGGGTCAAAAACAGACTTGGACTATTTGCTGGTCGTAGCTACTATTTCTATAAATATATTTAAATAAATATATATTTACATATATATTGGATCCGTGTCTTAATCCATAAATTGGAACCGATGCCAGGCGCAACAGTCATTATATATATACGTATAAGTCCTGGTATCTGGCCCGGATTCATAGTAAAAATATTTTCAACTATTCTAGCAGTCGTATTGCAAAAGCTGATCAAATTTTTGCTACCACTACCAAGTGCTGTACAGGCCAAGTGAATGAAAGGCTTCATTTAGTTATAGACACATATATATTATATATAGAGATGTATTTACATATTTTTGGCATTATAGATACATATGGAAAGTTACAGAACAATAAAAAAAATTAAACAATTCAAGTGAAGCAAACATTTCCCTATGCTGGAAAACGGTGAAAAATCAAAGTTTTCAATTTAAGAACTACATAAAATAAAACCAAAATTTGAATTATACACGCCTAAAAAAAATAATGAAATTTGTATCTAAATAAAAATATATAAAAAGCGGTAACAAAACATGTGTAAATTTTTTGTAAAATTATGAATAAAAGTTAAATCAGGTCAAGAAACAGCCATTTCAACATATGTATAACTATACAACCTAAAGTGCAACATAATTGTTAAGCCTTGCTTAAGTATCATTAAAAAAAACCAAACTTAATATAGCAAGGAACATTTACAGAGCGGCTTAAATAAATTAGCAACTAAATACAGAAAAAAGGACGACAAGCCAATTAGAGATTTGGCACGGACTTGAGAAAGCATTTCATTAGTTCACCGGAGTCTGTAGCGGTACGAGACCGCGGGTCTTGACGGCCAGCTCGGTGAGATGCTGCTGCAGCAGTCGCTTGTTGACCTTTGCCCTGTGAAGCATTCGATTATTTTAGAGGGAATACGCAAAAGAAAAGCAGATTTTACTCACTTGATAATAAGGGAAACGTAGCGTGACTTTTCGGCATCAGTGATGAGCTGTGTGGGAAAATTGGGCAGAGCCATAATGTTCTTTAGCCAGACGGCCATTTCGGCCGGATACTTTTTGTTCATGGACAGAAAGACATCAGCAAATTTATCCACTTGCTGTCGGGGCGTCATATAGCCCACACAAATCATGGCCGTATGAAGAATCTGTTCACCCGTAGCGAGCACCACTTCGGTAATGTGCGCATGATTGCGCGACTGCATCACAAAATTATTGACAAACTGTATGCTGTTGCGTATGGGTCCATTTTCGGGCAATGTCATTGCACGCTGTGCATAGTAGATGAGACGATCGTAGGCAATCGTTTTATCCTCTAGCACTTGCGGTACTTTTTTTATGATTTGCGTGAGACAGGCAAAGAACATTTCCATGGTGTCTGATATATTAGAAAAGTTCTGTTCGGGCGTGTTCTCAAACAACTTAAAACTGTGCATTACAAACTCCAACAGCAGCTGCTGCATCAATGGCCGGCAGTTCTCTTCAGAATAGAAAATGATAATGGCCTGGCAAAAAAAGTTTAAAGTTAATACGTATATAGAAAACTAAACAAACGTTCGCTCACCGTTTTAGATATCTCCAGAGTGGGCGCACAGCAGCGTGTCTGAAAACTGGCCACAATGAAATAGCACAAATCCTGCAGCATGGGACGAAAGCTGCTTCTCAAATTCACAATGGCATGCTTCAAGGCGTTGCAAGCAGCCTGTCGTTAAAAACAGTTAAAATCTTTAAAAAATTGCCAAAAAAAAATGTTATATTTGGGGGCACCTCAAGCACATCCAGTTCCTCCACCCACACTTCGGCAATGCGTCGAAAAATTGGCATGGTTTTCTCCATGACTAGTAGTACGGGCTGCACTTTATGCACATCCTTGAGCTCACCACCCAGATCCGTGTTGAGCGATGAAAACAGCGTCGAGATCATATTGAGCCGGAAAATTGTGCGTATGCGAGCTGATGGCGTTGTCTGCACAAAAAAAGAAAGCAGAAATTAAAGACGACATCCCTTTCCAAATATATGCAAGTCAATGTTAACTTACGGAACCCGCCTGACAAATCGTCTGTAGCTCCTCAAAGCAGGGACTAACTATCATATCTAGGTATTTGGGTATCTGTTCCGGTGACAGCAGGCTCATCAGTTTGCCAATGCTGAACATGAGACGCACCGAATCCGAGTTCTTCATGCGACCCGAGCTGAGCGTGGCCTGGCAAGCGTCGAGCAACGGTTCCGCGTACGGCTTCAATTGCATTTGACAATCACGACATAGCTCCTTCAGACCCAGCGTTGCCTGTGCCGACATCGTGGAGTTTAGGCCACGTACCAACAAATCAATGGCTGGCGGTATAAAGGTTGGATTGTCTATTAGCCAGGAGCAGTATGAGCCAATTGTCTCGAGCGCGGTGCCAAGCAGCTTTTCATTGAGCTTCTCATAGGGTATTTCGGAGAGCACGCGCATTAGTTTGGGTATCTGCCGCGATTCTTCACCGCCAAAGTGCTCGGCCACCGACTGAAAGGAGTAAATGCATGCCTCCAGTTTTGTCCAGTGTGTGGGATGCGTCTGCAGATCGGCTATGGCCTCATCAAGCATAGCAGCCAATATTTCCAGTATATAATCATCCAGCACATCATAGCAATACATCTGAAATTTATACATTAGGTGGATCAACTTTACATCAAAAGCAGTAGGTCGCTTACAAAAGTATCGGATATATCCTGACGATAGCAACGAAAGCATTCCAGATCATCCGAGTTCCACTTGTCAATGGAGTTCTCGTCGGGCTGCTCGGATTTGCGCACCAGCACGGTGGTCAAGTGGGCATATAACGGTTTTATGTGCTCCCAGCACTTGCGCTTCTGTTCATCGGGCATGGCAAAGACATCGCCCTGCAGCATATACCAGAAGGCCAGGGCCATGGTGCTGCAAGATTCCTCAACCGGATAAATACCCGGCTTATCCGTGCACTGCAGTATCTCATGCAGCATGCGGCTCCAGATGGCTGATAGCTCCGCATCTGTTGCCGTAATGCCGCTCAAAAACAGCGTCGAGTGTCGTTCCACGGCAGAGACAAACAGCATATAGATATGGACAATAATATCTTCATTATCATTATCACGCTTCCATTCCATCTGCGTAATATCGCACAATGAGTCCAAAAACATTTTGATAAGCACTGCCGCCGTCTTCGGATAGTTGTGACAATCTGGCTGCACAATAATATTGAGCAGGGCCGTCAGACTCGTCTCGGCCAGCTCGTTCTCATCGGCGGACATGCAGCCAAGACCGGAGCGAATGCAGGGCCAATAACACTTGTTGATCAGCTCTAACAGGACGGCACAGATGTTGACGCAACCCTCAATTGAGTAGCCAATGCTTCTACAGAATTATCAGTTGTAAAATAGGTTAATACATAATTTTAAAACTTAATTTTAAATTATAATTTAAGATTTAAACTTGCAAATAATACTAATTTCTAAAAATAAAAAAATCTACTTTAAAAATTATACTTGACTTAGCCAATTTTTAAGTAAGTTTAACAAATAATATTTGCTAAAAAATATGAATTTTAGATTTATGACATCTCATGCAGAAATAATGTCAATTTTTGGTATTTTTTAAAACATATCGCACCTGATCCAAACGCTGATGCACTTCACCGCACGCAACATATTGCTGTGGGCATCCGTGTCCCATACAGTGTCCAGTTGCTGCTTCAAGTATGTCTCGATCGTCTGCAGGACGAGTGGCAGACGCTTGCCAATTTCGCCTCGCAGCGTCACCAGCTTGACGGACGAATGTATGACCTGGGCCTCATCGGGTATGCCCAGCAGCACCTCCAGCATGATCCACAGTTGCACATCAGCGCTAACGTTCGGTATGCGTTGGCTTTGGAACGTCTCAATTACCTCCTCAATGGCACAGGGCCAATCCTCTAGCATGTGCACAATGTACGTGCTCAGCTATAAGCAGACAGTGAGAGGAATATGTTATAGTGGATCAGTGCTGCTCAAACGGTGAGCACTTACCGCTAGGCAAAGACGATTGAGCACCAGTTTGGGTCCAGGGGCGAATTGCACAATTTTCTCCAAAATCTTCTGCTTGAGCTCCTCGCGATTCTCGGGCGGCACTTCGTGCCAGTGCTTCATTAGCTTTGAGTGCAGGGTCAGTGCGCCAAAAAACTGCACATCTTGAATCTGAAACACAAATTTAATTAGATACCTACGAAATTTATGTTACGTGGTATCTTCCTCAATTATGAATTAGGAAACCATTGGCTTATATAATCGTAAAAAAGTACTCCATTCGAATTTTTGTTCCGCATGTAGTTTGCTCCTTTGGTAAGGAGCAACGCCTATCTAAGGCGTCTACCGATATATGGGCACCGGTACCCGGCTGTGATTTACACTACTCCACGCCCGATTGAAGGGCCGCAATCAAAAAATTAGGATGGAATTGTTTATTATGTGTTGTAACACCACAAATCAAAATTGGAAATCCTCATTGCACCACGAGTTTTGATGCATTTTCAATGATGCAATTCATAATAATTGATTTGCTTCTTCGTCTTCCATTGACTCCATACTATGTTACAATGAATCGTAAATAACTGCTTTGTTTATTGTCCATTCGTAATGAAAATTGTTGTTTGGACATACAGATGTCATATAAATGTGTGATTATGTCAATTGCGAAGATCATTCCTCGAAAAATACGAAGTATTCGATTTAGGGGGAGTCAAATATTCGTTACTTCTGTATGCTTTACGATATACATACCAAATTGTATGCCTCTAGCTTTTAAAACTTTCAAGTTATTCCCATAAAACACTGGTCTGGAATCGAAATTTATTGACAACTTTTAAACTGGACGAGATATCGAAAAAATATATTAAAATTGTATTGACCCGGCAGTAAGAGAACTTATACCTCAAATATGAAGTCTCTAGCTTTTGTATTCTCTGAGAAACGCGACATGGCTATATCGACTCGGCTATTGATAGTGATCAAGAATATTTATACTTTATAGGGTCGGAGATGATTTCTTATGCCTGTTGCATGCCTTTGCACAACTTCATGATACCCTTTTTCCCATTTTTAATGAGATCAGGGTATAAAAAGGACTAGCAACTGTTTCCTACGTCTAAGATTGTTGACAACAACTAAAGGTTAGCCTGGGATTCGAACCCGGATCATCTTTGTTCAGTTGCCCAAATGTGCCCAGGTCAATTAGACAACTCGCCTCCACACAACCTAAAACTTGAATCTGCTCAAAAACAATTTGCAATCCTTGCCCTTCTTGGACTCAACTAGTACCCTGCTAGACATATTCCGTCCTATTAAAGCAAACTGCGTCTTATTAGAAATTATTAGAAAAGCCGTAGAATTTGCAATGGAATTCTTTTTCTGCATAAGTGCCCTTAATCGCCTTATAAGTACAGCCGTTCCGTCCCGCTCGACTAGAGATTATATACCTATTCATCTTCAGCTCTGTTATCTACCGAGGACTGCAACTCTTATATTATTAATGTATCGAATACAAGCAGAGATCTACTTATACTATTCATTAAACCAAACTTCCCGGCACCACACAGGGAGATCTCTGGACTCTGAGCGGACAACTGACTAAATGGATATGTGGATTGACCATTTCACCTCACCTTGCCCGGCTGCATGAGTTGCCAGGAGAACTGCCAGGCTTGGGGGCTGGCCTCGGCCTTCGTCAGCCAATCGTGGGTAACTGCCTGATCCTGCGATGTAGAGCGGTAGAACACAATGACCGCCTCCTCGAGGCGTGCAATATCGATGGGTTCCAGTTCCATGTTTGACCACCTCAAATAGTCCAAGTACCCGCAAATGAAGCAGGACTTGGCTTTTTCAATTATTTTATTTTGATGCAAAAATGAGCTCCTAACGCCCAGGGATGGCCTATGAATTTAGCTGGTGGTCAAAGTATGTATATCGATAATTCGGTTGTGGCGATAGCTTTATGTGTGTGCCAAAAAATGCGCGCATAATTCGAATTGTTTAACAAAGCAATTAATTAACCAACAAATGCATACTTTATTTGTTTAATCATATAATACATTTAAAGCGTTAGAAATCAAAACCACTAGCTTAAATTAGTTTATATTTTTGTTAATGCTTTTTAGCATTTGCATATACGTTTCAATTTGCTAGTAATTCAAATGTGTAAAAGATAATATTTTTAGGGACTGCTGCAAGCGCATTTTAAAAGACAAAAGTTAGCTTCCAGAAGCAATATTTGAGCTTGGAGCCGTGCTGCTGTATATAACTCTTGCTGTCCCAATCCACATACAAAATAAGTTGTTCATTTTTGCACAAACTGGTCACAGATTTGGCAGCCGAGACCTCCGACTTCGGGTCGAGCATGGACCGCTCTACAACACACCACTTATTTGTGCACAGGCCCAGATTCTGTAGCTCGAGCAGATGAAAGATATTCTCCAGCTGCTTCTCTTCAACAACTTGCGGCAACACCATGCTGCATTTCAACAGCCCAAAATAGTTAATGAAGCTGGAACACTTGTAAAGATTCATAGTGCGTACACCTGTAGCAATCCAGTCACAAGTGTCATTGTCCTCGCAGAGCAACCATAGTTTGGCATCATATGCCGTAATTGAGGCATATTCATTAAAGTTTAAGCGGCCACTGACTTTCGACGACTCGAATAGTCCGTAAAAGTTCTGCATTAGACGCCCGTAATCCGGATTTTGTTCATCTATACTATTGGATATAATTAGAACATATCTTCGCTGTTCCGGCTTCAAATCAATATACGGAGCAATTGCAATTGCATTTTCATTCGCATCCATTTTAACAATTTCTCCGACTGAAGCAGTTGACTGTGTCGCCTTTTCAACTCCTATATTTTCTTTTATCTCCTCTCCTGCAGAGATTTTTGGTGCAGCGACTTCTACGGATAGTGCGGCTCCATCAGTAACAAGCTCTTTTTCAGAAACATTCTGCATTGGCTTTTTCTGACCCAACGGTGTTAGTGTCGTAGATGTCGGTTGGCAATTCGTTTCGGAACGCTCCACTAAAATGCGTGGTCTGGAAGTTTAACCGATTAAGTAAATATATTTGTAAATACATTGGAGCCATTAAATTAATTCTTAATTGTACATATTCTTTTCCACAAAAATAATGGGATGATACATTGTATTTTTAATAATGCATTAACTTGAAATGTGTAATTTAAATATTAAGTTAATAAAGCAACCTATTAAAATGAATAAAATTTACAAACTACTATACTATGTACTCAATAAATGTTCAGTTTTGATATAGAAAGGACTTTAAGAAACAAGAATAATTTTCTAATTAGAAACTCTGCTGGAATCAAAACATTCTACTTTTTAAAGCGATAAAAATTAAGAAATAAATAAAAGTTTAAGTTTCTACTTACTTTTTGATAGGTGAAATCAACTTGGGAGTTAATTTGCGCTTCGGACCTTGCCTATCCTCGCTAGAATCGGATGAGTTGCTGTGATCTGATGTATCCGATTCGGATGTTGATGAGTGCCACGAGTCCTCAGAGTCTATTATGTTTTCACAGTACTGTGGCACCTGATCAATAGGCAACTTATGGGCATTAGCCGGTTGTTTAAAAAAGTCGGTCTGTTTGTCCCCTTCGTTCTGGTTGTAAAGTTGCAAAAAACATAAGAACTCTTTGTTTGTGTATAGAGAAATAGCTGCTCCATTAATCTTGTCTCCTTTATTTTCCTGGTTCACAACTTTGGATAGTTCATCGAAGTTTTCCAAAGTACGATCAAGGGTTTTTATTTCTTGTCGATCGGCTGATATATGAATAAAAGATTCCAACTGGGTCTTCAAATCAGAGACTGTGGCAGTGTCCTCAATATTGAAAATATGAGGTGCCTAAAAAAGCAAGGATTAACTTAAAAAATATATTAAAAACATTTATTTTAAACACACCTGGACATCTCCTTTATCCTCCAATTTGATTTTTACGAACATGATTTATTAATATAATATAACAACTAGTGCCGACTACTTCTGCCTTTGGAGATGAAATTTATAATAATGAAATTCACTGCAGGCGGCTTCCTTTGGTAGAGATTTGACAGACAAGTATGTATTTCGATAAAAACTTGTAACTACAGTTATAGCGTAGGGCTGCCATCATTCGCACTCAGCTTAAAGCAATTATATTGCTGGTAATCGTGCTACAAAAGCATCGATATATGACACTATCGATGCCGTCGTTTTACAAAAAGAAGACATTAATAGTTTGAATTTCTTACGCCTTATTTTTTCATGCCATTAATACCTACAGATAAAATATTTCCTACATGCATCAACAGTTAAACAACATCGATGTTATTAAAATATATATTACGATCGATAATATCGATAGTGGAACGTTGTTGTTGCAGCACTAGTTGGAAAGCAAACTAAGATAGTGTCTATAGAGTAACGATGTTTTTGCCACAACAGCTGATGGCATTTTACAGCACTAAATCTCACATGGACTGTAAACAAGTTGCAATTGTAAACAAATTGTTGACCCGTTGAATTATATATAAAAATGTCAGTGCCCAAGCGCCTGCTGGTGATTGACAACGGTTCCTATGAGTGCCGCGTTGGGTGGCACAACAGCAAGCAGCCAGAACTGCGATTTCGCAATGTGCTCACAAAACCACGAAAGGATAGGAAAAAGGATAACAAAGATAACAACCAAGTGGTGGAGACCACAGCGCCAGAAGAGATTCAAGTGGGCAATGACATAATAAACATTGAGGCAGTGCGGGCACATCTGAAATCCCCATTCGAGCGCAATGTGATAACCAATTGGAATCATCAGGAGCAAATCTTTGACTACATCTTTACTAAGATGGGCTTTGAGGGGCAGCAGAGCATAACCCATCCCATAGTGCTGACTGAAGCATTGGCCAATCCCAATGCTTCGCGCAGGCAAATGAGTGAACTGCTTTTCGAGTGCTACAATGTGCCCGCGGTGTCCTATGGGATTGATGCCCTTTATAGCTGGCAGCATCATCGGCAGGAACATAAGCAGGTGGCGGATGCACTCATCATATCGTTTGGCTATAGCACAACACATGTGATTCCAGTGCTGGGCAATCGGATACAGCTGGAGCATGTGCGTCGCTTGAATGTGGGTGGATTTCACATCAACAGCTATTTGTTTCGCCTGATGCAAATGAAGTATCCGGTGCATCTGAATGCCATCTCGAGTCGCATTGAGAAACTGGTCCACGAGCACTGCCACATATCATTGGACTACAAGGAGGAGCTGCTCCAGTGGGCGCAACTGGACTACTATGAGGCGCACATCATGAAGATCCAGCTGCCCTACAATCAGGTGACGGCAACCAATGCCCTTCTCACTGTTGAACAGAAGCAGGAGAAACGTCGGGAACTGGCGCTCCGATTGCTTGATATCAAGAATCGACGTGAACGCGAGAAACTGCAGGAGGATGAGGAGTACTTGCAGGTAAGACATGTTGATTATTTGTCTATATGTTTTTATAATCATAAAACCCCTTTTTGCAGGTGCTGCGGAAGCTGCGTCAGCTGTATGATCAGCAGAAGCTGCAGAAATTTGAGCGGGCGCTGCAGCAGCAGCAAATTGGTAATCTGGAGGAGCTGGACAAGCTGATGGGTACGTTGAGTGCGCGGATTAAACGCGTCAAGGAACGTGAAGTGGGCGTACCAAGGCCCAGCAAACAGCAGGATAAGCTGGACAAGATGCCCAAGCCTCCGGAGGGCATGCCACAGGCTCAGTGGCTGGCCGAGCTGCGTGAGAAGCGCGAGGAGCTGCAGCGACGCAAACAGGCGCGTCAGGCACAACGCCAAGAGCAGGCTAAGCGGCATACACATGCGGCGCAGGAGCGAATGCGGATTATCTCGACGCTTGCGCGGAGCGAGAAACGTCGCAAGGCCAACGAGCAGGAGGAGGACGATGGGTTTGGCATGAACGACAACGATTGGGATGTGTACAAGCAGATCAATCGCCACAACGACGACAGTGACTCGGATGCGGAAAACGAACGGATGGTTGAGTACGAAAAGATTCTGAATCATTACGATGCCGGTTTTGATGATGCCAACAATGCGGCCACGCAGGCGCTCAGTGCCGCCGAAAACTATCAGCTGCATTTTGGCCTTGAGGAGATACGTGTACCGGAGATACTCTTTCAGCCGAGCATGATTGGCTGCACGGAGACGGGTCTTGCGGAGCTCATTGCCTTTGTGCTCAAGCTCTTTACGGCCGAGGAGCAGCAGCGTCTGGTCTCGCATGTCTATCTAACTGGCAGCTGTGCTCAGTTTCGTGGCCTGAAAGAGAGATTGACCAAAGAGCTGCTCGAACTGCGTCCGTTTGAGTCCAGTTTCGCCATCTACGAGTCGCCGGAGCCCACTTTGGCCGCCTGGCTAGGCGCATGCCTGCAAGCCAGAGACCAGAACTTTACCGAATCGCTGACTACACGTCAGCAATACCAGGACCAAGGCAGCGAGTACTTCCGAGAGCACAGATCAAGCAACTTGTATTATCCTACACCAAAAGATTAGGCCTTTTATTATAATTAACAATCATCCACAAAATAAATGACCCATAAACTAAAACAGTAATTCGGTTACTTCGTTGCCGAATAGCAGATTCCAGGACTTGGGCACGGTCAGCTTAAAGCTACCATCGCCTCCATCACGCAGCTGCAGAAAATCCTCGCACAACTCATTCAATTCCCGGACAATCAGCGAGGCATCCGTGGAGTTGTCGCCCTCCAGCAGATAGCGGAAGAGCAACATCACCTGCACCTGTTTCTCCTCAAACGCCTTATACAGCTGCAAAGCATTACCCCCACCAAATATGTTCTCTCCCGTATGCTCCTTCCACTTGACCAGCGATGCATTTCCCAGTTGGGCGGCATGAGACGATTTGAAGTTATCGCTGGCGCGATAGGCCCAAGGGGAATCATCAATGACGCGACGTTCGAAGCCAAAGCTGCCGCTCAGGATGACCACACGACGTGCTGGTTGCAGTAGCTCCACCAGCTTTATTTGGAAACTTTTTGTATGACGGGCAATTAGCGGGGCACGGAATTGGATGACCAGAAGTTTGTCCTCGACGGACTCGTATATCTCACAGGATGCCACTTTCTCATCCGGCTCGTGCTGATAGGCGGATGGTCCGTAAACCGGAATTAAAGCCGGATCTGTTAAATTTCCGATGCGTTTTAGTTTTTTGGATGCAATCAACAGGTCGCAGGCCAGTTGGGCTGCATTTCCCACACAGATGCTGGGTATGATCACCGTATAATTGGCCACATCGAGTGTTTTCGATTTATTTTTCAGAAATAACATATTCGTCATATTTCTGCTGTTCGTGGTCCGAAAATTGAAATTCAACAAAAATATGAAAGTAATGTTGCAGTGTTGTAAAGCTTTAGGAAAGAAACGATGAGACGATAGCTGCAGCAGACTATGTTATCGTTTATGAAGTTAATCAGTGTCGCTGTTTTTCTTTTAATCTAAACGTAAGTTTGGCTAATTTTACACAACAAGCAGCTGAAAATATATTGCCAAACAAATTAAAGTCATTAATACATGTTCCTCTAACAAAATCAACTGAGTTATCATTAGGCGCGCTGTTTATCGACTTGCAAATGTTAAACGTATCGCAGGGCTGTAAGGTTTGACGAAAATTATAATCGATAGATAATGCTAAGAAGCTGCAGTTTTGCTGTGACTTTGTTATAATTTATTGGAAAAAATCAGTGTCGAGCACAATTTGCAGCTATTTTAACTAAACGCAGTTTTAAATAATTATTTGTAATTTTATAGACACCTTGATACAACAAAAAAATTAAAGTCATAAATAAATATCGCGGTAGCACTTTGAAAGTAATAATTTCAGCGAATGTTAAAGTTATCGCTGACAATGCAACTCTGCGAAAGAGCGTATTGTTTTTCTTTGGTGCGCAAATCACCGGCTCTTGAAGGTTGGCTAAGGAAAACATGTCAAACTCTGTAAATATATCAGTGGAGACAACGTGCGAGAACCAAATACGTGAGATCGCCTACGATGGCACCGAGCTTTACCAACCGTGAGTGTCGACTGCAGTATTGCTGCGATAACAACAACACTGCGTATTCGCAATTTTTCTCAACAAGTTGCTTTCCTACCCCGCAGACCCCCGACGCTCTCCGAGAGTCTCGCAAAATGTGCGGCGCGCATCGACTTTAGCAAAACGTCGCTGGATGATCTGAAAAAGGAGGAGAAATCGGCAGCGGCGGCTGCCGAAGATGAAAGCAAGGAGGCCAATCCATTCCAGGAGAGCCTCTGGCCCTGGGATGCAGTACGGAATAAGCTAAAGGAAGCCTATACGGAAATCTGTGTGCTATCCGATGTAATTTCGATAGCGAAGGATAAGCGTTATCTAGTGCTAGATCCGCTACTGGAGGATGGCGATGACACTAAACCCATTGTCCAAGTTTATAGTCGGAAAAAGGCAATTTCCCAGGCGGCCCAAGTGCTCCTAAGTGGCGCCGAAAGGCTACGGAATGCCCACAGTGAACAGCGAAGTCGCAATGTTTCAGATTTTCACATAGAGCTGCTGCGTCTGCGTCAGAACTGGCGTTTGAAGAAGGTGTCCAATGGTGCCATCATTGGGGATCTTAGCTATCGCACGGCAGGCTCGAAGTTTGGGATGAGCGGCACCTTTGAGGTGACCAAGGCGGAGGATGCACTGGACGAGGAGGGTGCAGGCACAAGTGCAAGCGCCTCTGCTGTTTCCAGTGCTGGCAGCAGCAACAACGGCATGCAACTAAAAGCCAGCTCCGCCCTGCGCGTGATTGTGCCCGACGAGCTGCAGGGCGTGGCATACATAAAGGTCATCACACAGAAAGATCAGGAGGATCTCTGCACTGCACAGGTATAATTTGTAAACCTATCTTTTTGTTTAGCATTGCAGAGGAAATTACAAATCGATACAGCCATGACTGTCTGCATATTTCGGAGCTATATTCATGAAACTTAACATAGATCTGCAGGAACATGTCTTACCTTTATATCCGTGTAAAATCCAGTTCTTGTAGTATGACTTACTGTGTGGTTTTTCAAGATACCTTATCCCAACTGAACAATTATAATCTTCAAAATATCTACAACAAATGAGCAAAAACTTATCAGTCCGGAGCAATCCATAAAAAATCAAGAACTTGTAATTTTACAAGATATCTTGACTAAAATTAAGAATCATAATTTTCATATTGTCTCTTGAGCAAACATTTATCATGATGGGATAAATAAATCACATAGCTGCCATTAGAATGATCGATCCATTATTAATTAACTTCTTGTCTGAAAACTAATTACCTATAACGAGATTTATTATACTCCCAAAATTTTAGCAGAAACTAGGTATAAATGAGTATTAAATAATTTTATTTAATTTAATAATACTAATTCCTACTTTCCACAATTATGTCAGGTGAATCTTATGGGCCATGGACCCAACATAACTGCCCAGGTGGGCGTCTGGCAAAAGACACTGGAGTTTGCACAGAATGTGCTCTTCTGCAAGGAGCTGTTTGCCCAGTTGGCACGCGAGGCCATTCAGCTGCAGGCGCCCATTCCTCATGTGGTAATTGGTAATCAGATACGCGCCACATTACTGCCCAATATACAGTTAATCATCTCGCTGTGCCACTCGACCAGCTTCGATTCCACCCAGCCGGCGCCCATAAATGATCATGATCATGTGCTGGAACATTCGCTGCATCAGCTGCTGCGCGAGGTGCATTACAACAACTCGCATCATCCATTTCCGCATCCGGCGAGCGCACCGCTGGGTCCCAGCAAGAAACGCATGCTGGCCGGTCCCACAGCAGCCGACCGTGAAGCGCTGCTAGACATGACCAAGACGCAGACAATTCTGGAGCAGATCATTGCCCAGGCACAGCATATATTTATGCGCAAGCGGACGCAATATGTGCTGGATACGCTGGCACGGGATGTCAAGGATCCGCAAATTGTGTCGCACTGGAATGCAATGAACAGCCCCACCATGTCGTGTGTGAAGATTAATATTGTGACGCATGGCTATGATGCCATTGGACGCACATCGCTCGTCATCCATGTCAAGGAGCGTTCGCTAAAGTGCATTTGCCGCGATGGACGCGTCATGCGTCTGTCGTATGAGCCGCAGGAGCTGCGCGATCTCATACTGTGCCAGATTAATTCGCATCAGATCAGCTGTCTGGTCAGTCTGGCCCGTTGCATGGCCTGGACCGTGCTCTCGAATAGCAACCATCTGGGCATTGGCAAAGTGGAGCCGCTCGGCAATGCCAGCTCCTGTCTGCTGGCCTCGCCCAACAGCGATCGCATGATTGCCGTCCAGATACGCTGCGATCCGCAAATCGATGTCAAGGTTTATATAGCGCGCAGTCCGCGTCAGGACTTCTTTGCCAGTCCACTAGTGCCGGAGAAGTTCTGGGAGAATTTGGGTGGCAATTTCAAAGAGGTAGGGCTTGCAACTATACTATTATTACTATTATGCCTTTGCAGTGGGTATTATAAATCTGAGAGATATCTACCCAAACACACAATTAAGCTCCCAAGGAAACTAGTTGACGAAAGTTGAGTTCTTGTATACGCAACCTTTTTGATTTCAAAGATACCCCAACCAAACCCACCTGGTAAAAGTGTCCGTATGATCGTAACTTATTTGCTAAAAATAATACACTGGGCAAATGACGGGCTTTTCTATACAAAACTTTTTTAATTTTCAAAATATCCAGACCAAAGTCAAGAGTTTTTCAAAATATCTTAACTAAACAATATAGTGGAAACATCGTATAATTATCGCAATACTTTATCAAAGACCTCATATGGGAAAAAACATATTTTGTTTGGATAGTAAAAGCATAGGAACAATAGGCCGAAATTAAATGAGCAACGAACAAAGGTATCAGGATATTATCGGACATTGCAAGCGTATTTAATCTACGCCATCTCGAAGATACATTTTCTTTCACTTGCTAACTAACTTGTTTTTACTTTTATTTCTAGGTGCGCTTTGACAAAATCGAGGGCAAGAGTTTTCTCAATAAAATGGAATTTCTGATGGCATCGCTGACCAGCAACACGGCTTGAATGTCGCCCAATTTAGTTATCTAGCATATTTCTAGTTGTAGTGATATCAAAAAAAGAAGTTAGTTAAGTAAGCACAAAGTATATATATATGTACATGCACAGGCTCGATTAAAGAACGCAGCTCAGCGCTGCAAGTTGTAACCCGTCAAGTTGTTCCAGCCGCGTAGTTGTTGGCTGATCTGCGTCTGTGGCTGTGGCTGCGGCTGTGGTTGCAGCACGGTGAACGTGTCCTCTAGACTAACCACATTGGCGCGATTGGTGCTCTGTGTGTGTGTGAATTGTTAAATAAGACATGTTTAAGTATGATGCTACTATAGTGACTCACCCATCGTTCCAGATCGCAAAAGTTAATGTCATAATGCTGAGCCACTGGTTGCAGCGACGTTTGTGGCTGTGCCACACGCAAATAGAGTCCACGATTGGTGGAGAATAACACCGGCACACGTCGCGCTGGCGCTGAGCCGGCACCGATGCCGACTCCCCCAACTTGTCGATAGGTTCGGCAATTGGGCAACACGGCTGTTGGCTCCGTTTGACGAACATCCTCAGCAGCACCAGCAGCAGCGGCAGCCACGTTGCGCGCACAACCCAGGCAGCTGTATAAACAGGACGCCACTTTGCTGCATTCACTTCCCTCTCAATGGCTGCATTTGATAATAATACTAGTATATCTTCCATATAAATGCATTTTCAGTTGAATGCTCTTATTGATTTTACTGACGCAACGCTGGCGGCGCTATCAGCACTGAATGAACCCGTACAGTGGTTAACCCATGTAATTAGCTCTCGTGCAAAAGTTTTGTGTGGGCCATCAAACGATTGCCGGGTTGCCACAGCAACGTGCGACATCCATCGACGCTCAATTAGTCCCCCGACCTGGCCAAATACATATAGTATACCAAAGCTGTGCGTGCGCCACGCCAATTTGGTCTCTGTCTGGCCGGGTGTTGGGTCTGGGTTGGAGCCGCTCACTTTAACCTAACCGCACGCATTTCAATATGAAATTATGCAATTAAAGCAGCAGCAATCAAAAGATCATTGCCTCCTGATGTGGTATTAGCCGTACTGCTCGAATTTCAGCTGGTATCATTTAAATTGTATTGTGCTTGGAATTAAGTACTGATAATCTATTTCTATCTGTTCCGGTGTTTACTTGATTTCCTAACACATTATAATATAATAAGCAGGCTAACATAATATGTAGGGTCCAAACCTCACCTGAAAATAAGTGAGCTTATTTAAAGTACTTACTACAAAATCTAATCGAATTTTCTGTTAACTATCTGTTTAAACTATGTATTAAATACTTAACACAAAAGCACACAGGTAAAAACTATCATAATTAGTAAAAAAAAAATTAATCAGCCATTAAAATGTAATTAGCTTAAGCTAATGGATTATTGTTGAGTTACTTGAAATCAATACAAACAGTAAATCGAACGCTTTGCAATTGGTAATAAAAATAAAGTCCTAACAAATTTTTTTTCTTTAGGTGCCATTTCTTTTTACATTTTTATGTATTTGTGGAAAACCATCTGAAAACTGAAATCGATTAGTAAAAAGAAATCGAGTATTATACTTTTTACAAATATTGTTTTAAAACTTTATTTCATTTTATATTATATTGTTGTTTTTGTTTTGTGTTGTGTACTTGTAAATTGTATAATTAACACTAAAATACTTATTTAAACATATTTTTTATATTCAATCGGGATTTTTTCAATTTTTTTCTGGGCATTTCGCATTTTTTGTTTTTTATATTTCATTTTGTTGCTGTTTTTTTCATTTTTGTTTGTTTGTTTGTTTGCTTTAGTTTTGTTTACTAAACGCCGCGCCATTACACATACATACATTTATATAGATCCAGCAATTGAAACGCTTAAACTTAAAGCGTTGCAGATAATAGATTTAACTTAGATACTATTTAAGTGTTTGCTTTCGCATTCGCATCATCATTTTGGTGCGGCATCAATTCAATAATAATTCATGCAGCACACATATGCCATCAATTTGTTGCGTACATATTTCAAATTCCGACACATTAAACATATACATACAATATTTAAAATAGAATTTGTCATTATATTATGTTATCAATTGATTTGGGGTGTGTTTTTTTTATAATGCAAAGAATTTCATTTTGATTTGTTTTTGTTATTAGCTTAGTTTTTCTTCTTCTTTTTTGTTATGGGTTTTACGCTTATAAATTAGCTTTCAAATCTAAATTCTACGGATTTCTTGGTTTTCTTTATCATCTTAATAATGTGAATGTGCTGTGCCGAGAAAAGATGCAAGCACAGACATATATACTATTATTTATATATATATATATACTACAAATATATATGTATATATACTTTATGCATAATATTAACATTAGCTGCGCAGCCACAGCCAACATTATTAACTTTTGTACAGCTTTTTTATGTTTTTTTTAGTGATATTTTTGAAGTAAACTTTTGTTAGGTTAGGTTTGCTACATTTGTTGTCTGCTGCCTTTAAGTAATAGATAATTTATATATATTATATATATATATATATATATATATATATGTAATTCTTATAGTTATGCGCGTAGCTATTTTGCAATAAATATGTGCATACAATGCGCCACAATATATATATATATATATATATATATGTGTGTGTATGTATACTTATGTATATATATATATATATTTATATATGTATATTTATTTATTTCGCTGCCCTAATGCACAATGTCGACATCGAAGGAATTTCAGAAATCGAGAAACGTGCACGAAAAATGTTGTTTGCCATTCTATAAAAATTGGATATAAATTATAAATATTGCTCGATTTGCCAGTTCAAGGCAGTTGAAGGAACTTAATTAACAATTTGTTGTTTTGTAACAAACACAAAATATACAAATACAAATAGAATTACAATTTTAATTTACACATGATATTCAGAAAGTAAAAGACAAACTAGAAACGCATGCAATTATTAAAATATTATTATATATAAATAACGACGACGACGACGACAAAGTGCCAACTTTACAATTTGTTTAAATAAGAAACGCAAAATTTAAAACGTACATACAAACGTGAGAAACGCACACACACACACACGCACACAAACAAGATATTGCCATTGTGCAAGTGGAGCATTTATGCAAATACTTATGCATATGTATATGTATGCGTGTTACAGACTACATATACATGTTCAATAATGCTAACTATGCTCCTCCCTAATATATTATAAATATTTCATCGCATCTTCTCTATTTTTTTTTTGTTTCGGATCTTCATCTTTCTTTTAAGACAAAAATCTTGTCTGCCATCTCAATTTCTACAATACAATATTATTAATATTTATATACTTAGTTTATATGTATGTATATATCTATATATAAGTATATGCAAAAAATCACACAAACAGAAAATGTACATAGATGGTGTAGCTGTTGAATATTCCATAATTTTTTTTGTTTTTGTTATTTTCATCTTTCTCATTTTTTGTTGTTTTGTTTTGTTAATAATGCAAAACGGAAGTAAAATTGTTAAATTGCTAAAAATTAGTAGACAGATTGTGAGTGTGTGTGTATATGGAGGCTACAGTTTTTGACTTGTTGCAACTAAACTAATCAGAAGACTTGCTAAACATATTGCTGGTTGTTGTTGCTGCTGTTGTTGCATTTAACGTTACATTTAAGTATATTTTGCTTGCTTTTGTTACCGTTTTCTGCCATGCCAAAGCCAGCCACCGAATCGCTGGCGTTGCCACTTGGTCGCATTTTTTGTTAACCGTTTCGAAACGGTTCAATTGGAAATTGAATTTGAATGTGAATTGGAATATTGTTTTGGTTTTTGTTTTTGCTTTTGTTTCGCTTATTATTTGCAATTTTACATGTTTGATTATTTGTTGTTTAGACTATTACATATAATAATTACTTTACTTTACTTTATGCTTATGTACCAAGGATTTTCACTACCGTGTATTTAGAAATTGAGTTCCTTTGCAAAATGCGCGCCAGTGGGCACAGTCGTCGGGTTGCCAGATTGGTTGTTGTTGTTGCTGTTATTGCTGCCACTCAGCAAATTGGAGGCAGCTGCGCCAAGCGCCGCAGCAGCTATCGATGCAGCCGTTGAGCTGCTCACTGGGCCACCTCCATTATTGCTACTGGATGCGGCAGCGGCAACCACAGCTGCCACTGCAGCTGCCATCGTATTGAGATGTTGTTGCTGTTGTTGCTGTTGTTGCTGATGATGCTGCTGCTGCTGCTGGTGTTGCTGCTGATGATGTTGTTATGGCATAAAGTAGTCCGGATGATCTGTGTCTTTCTCAAACCGCTTGGCCTCCTCGTGCATGCTCTCTTTGATCTTCAATATGGCAGCCGATTCGGTTTGATCATTCTCGCCGGGACCGCCAAAGCCACCTAAATTGTAATCGCCCATGCCGCTGCCGGAATCCTCGCGCGGCGTACCCGGTCCCCCATTAGCTGGTGAGTTCTTCATGCCATCGAGACCGGTGCCATCGGGTCCTCCACCGCCGCCATTAAGTACCGGACCCATTGAGTTGGGACCACCGCCCATGGGTCCCATGCCGCCGGGTCCTCCACCACCACCACCGCCGCCGCTGCCGTCGGGTCCGCCGCCCATGGGGAATTCTGGTTTCATTAATGAATACATGCTGTCGCCGGGTCCGCCAACGGGGCCACCTTGCGTGTTATCCTGAGGCGAGGGCATGATGGGCGTGCCGGGTCCGGGCGGTCCATTCGAGCCGGGTCCGGGTCCATAGTTGCCCGGCGATGATGATGAATACGCATTCATTGGCGCCGATGCATTTGGCTGCCATTGCGGCGGCCTTCCGCCACCTCCGCCCATGCCCATCGGCGGCATGCCACCGGGTCCGCCGGGCGCGGGGCCACGCATGCCGCCGGGTCCACCATAGCCCATAGGACCCATGCCGGGGCCACGGGGTGGATTCATGCGCGGATTCATAGGACCCATGCCGCCGCCCGGCCCAGGCCGCGTTGGATCCATACTGTTGGGCATCATCGGCTGTCCGGGGGGCCCATTGAATTCATTGCCCATGCCCTGCATGCGCACGCCAGGCCGTGGTCCGCCCGGATACCGTGGACCGCCCATAAACGGCGGCTGGCCGGGCATCATCTGTGACGGCGGCGGCTGTGGACTCGAGGCGTGCGTTGGCGGCGACGGCCGCATTGTCGAATTTGGGAAAAAATTGGGACCCATTGGTCCGCCGGGACCCATTGGGCCTCCATCACCACCGGGCGGCATCTGTCCCAAGGGGCTGGGAGCCGGGCCGCCGGCATTATGTGGTCCACCGGGTCCGATGCCATTAACACCATAGCCGGAACTGACAAAGCCATAATCATGGAAAGCTTTCGCTTCGGAGCTATGATCGCATTGATCGCGACGCTCCGGCGCCGCACAGTACAGATCCCAGAAGACACACCACCAGGTGTGCAGAAATCCCGGTGGTTCACCCAACGTTATGTTCTTCTCCCATCTGATCTCCGAGAGGAATGTCTGTGCCGCCTTCTGGGCGCCCACGTGCAGCAGATATTCGTAAACATATAACGCTAACTTCTCTCTTGCCTGCGCATCTGACGGCACGGCGGATGTCTTTGATTTTCCGTACATTTTACTGTTTGTTGTTGCTGTTGGTGTGATGTTGTTGTTTGTTCTACTCCCGTTGTTGTTGTCGCTACTCTCGCTTTGTGCTCCAACTTCCACTTCCACTGTATTTAAATTATTTATACTGCAGCGCCTTCTCCTCTCCAGCGGCTGTTGCTTTTTGTTCTTTATGCCTCTTCTTCTTGTTGTTGTTGCTATTGTTGTTGTTATTGTTATAATTGGCGCTCAGATCTTGGCGCTCTGCTCACGCAGCCGTTCTCCGCCGCTCTATTGCTTCCACCATTTTGTTATATTTTTTTATTGTTTTTGATGTTGTTGTTGTGTTGTTTAACGCTAACGTTCGTTAACACAAAAATCACTTGGATTTTTACAATAAACTTTTAGCGCGGCTACCTTGGAATCGCTGCTGCGCTGCTGCTGCTTGCTGTAGCCACTTCTTCTTCGTTTTACCGTTTATTTTTCTTATTTTTCAGGTATTTTGCCTGATTGTTGCTGCTTCTTCTTGCACAACCACTGAAAACAGAAAAAAAAACAGATATAAGCAAAGAGAGCCAAATATGTGTGAGTATGCGTGCGCTTGTATATGTGTGTTGCTAAATGTATATGTATGTGTGAGTAAGTGCGGCTGCGGCTTGAGCGCGTGTGAGAGAGAGAGAGAGAGAGGGAGAGCGCGCGCATTGTCGACAAAACGGCACAAGTGGTACACTGTTAGCCAAAAGTAATGACACAGGTACCAACTGTCAACACGGTAATAATTCCTTTATTTTCAACAAATTTAATAATCGTGAAGTATAGTCAAGTATTCTCATACTTTCTTCGAGCATAAACAATAAATGTGCATTAATTGCTTGCAGGGCATGGTGTGCGCTGACTTTTGTCACAGACTTTGGGTGCGTCGCTCACTCGTGTGTTCCCCTACTATTTGCTCACCAGGTGAGTGAGTGAGTGATGCTCAGTTTGTAGGTTGGAAGAGGCAAGGAACAACAAGAGAACAGAATCGCTAGCAGCAGCGTAATCTGCTTCTGCTGCCGCTCGCTGACTGTCAAATGCTTATATTCAAATCAAATTTCGTGTACACTGTTGTTGTGTACAGTGGAGCAGCATGATAGATTTTTCGTTCTTATTGACAGCGGGCACGCACACACACACAAGCAGACAAACAGAGCGCGCTGTCGCTGATAAGACTGCCAAAAGTGAGGGGGTGGCAGGTGTATTGCGATTTTACAACCGGACAGTTAAAAAATGAGATACAATGTCAATGCAGTGATCTGATACGACGCTTATACAAACAATATATAGGGTAAAATTCCTTAGAAAGGAAAGTAAAAGATTACAAAATTATATTTGATTTCAAAAAACCAATTTGTTGATACGAAATTAAGTTATTTTTTATCGATATTAAAGACTTATGAAAGTTACAATAGAATCGTAAATTTGTTGGTCATTTAATTTAATTATTTTCAGATTTGTACAAATTTCATATTTAGTACAGTTTAGTACAAAATAAATTAATATAATTTATATATTAATTTTCGATCAACCACGGTAATATGAAACTACTATTCTAGAAAATAAAAAAAAAAGCAAACTGTTTACTTTAAATTAAGTAATTAACAATAGTCAAATGATGATTTTTAAGTACTTTGCCTAGATACATATAATCTATAGATCAAACTATCTTTTGTGTCAATGTATGTATAGTTAGTAGTAGGTGAATGTTTATTAAACGCTAACTTTCGTCTAGAAATATCTAAAACTACATGCATACAAATACTGTAGACTCTCGCAAATTAAAACGATTCTGGTTTTAGTCAATTCTCGATAGCAACAAAATCGAATTTATGGAAAGGTAATATACTATGCAGTACTTTCAACGAGGTTTTTGACAAAGTGTTTTAAAAACAAATAAAGTTAAAAAATTGTACCTAAACATTCTAATTTTTTGTATATACAGAATTTCTCACTGTGCTGCCCGAGGCTTAGGTTATTCACGCATTGCACAGGTAAGTTACTATTTTTTGTTTGGTTTTTTGTTATTTCACTGTCAACTCATTGGAACCTATTCAAATTTGACTACATCACGAATCGTTTCTTTTTTTTTTGTTGCTTTCTGGGTTTCTCTCATTGCTGCTGTTGTTGTTAATCAAAAGCAGCAGCATCATAGCATGCTGGGCCTCTTCTACGGGGGGCTACAAAATACCGGTCGTCGTCGCTGGCCGAAGCCCAAACAGTAATCAGTATGTACATATGTATGTATGTCTGTATGTATGCACACATGCAGTGGTCACTTGGAAGTTAGAACTTTCAGATATCCTAATTTATTTTACTAATTAGATTCATTGACTTTAGAAAATTCGTTACAATGTATTTATATTTTGATGGACACTATATACAAATAATTGAAAAAAAAACCCTTCATACTAAAAATCTAATTTTTGAGGAAAAAGGTATTACTAAAAAGAAATTGTTCTACAGAAATTATTATATTTAAAATATTATCTATTACAATTAATTGTTTGTATAACAAAATAGAATACTCCTAAACTATAGCTTTCAGATACAAAAAATGTTCTGATTAGATTCATTTAAATTTACACATCGAAATTAAAATTCTTATACTTGAATTCTTCAGATTTAGAGCAGTTTTAAAATAACTATTAATGAATTTTTTTAAAATTTTCCATAATTCATTTTCATAATCTTGGTCTGATTGGGTTGTTCTGGGTCTGCCTCAATCATTGCAACAAATATTGGACTTATTTTCGAGTTAATTACCCCCAGATAATATCGATATCTTTTAATTCACAATAATGTAATTGTTTAATTCATTTTCTAACTTACTATATATATTATAATTTGTAATGTTTGTATTTCAATATTTTCATTAATTTTTCTGTGTCGAATGCTAATAGTCGACTTTAAATAAATAACAAAATACATAACAGTTAGAAATTAGATTTACTTAAAATCCGTTCTGCAACCGATGCGATTCGTGTTTGCGGGTGACCACTGTATATAAAAAGTTGCATGATTTGTATTACACTATATACCAAACGATAATATTCGATATCATTGTTGCTTTTTGTTTAGTAGACAATAACAAGAACAGCAATCATAATAGTCGTCGTTGAAGACGTCATCAAATTTTGTACGCGGGTTTTTTCACTCTTCTCTCACACGTTCTACATTTTACTACACAGTATTTGAATGTTGTTGTTGTTGTTACGCACCTTGTATTAAACTATCTTGTAGATATATATACATTTATATATATTAATGCATATGTATTTGTATTTATATTTGTATTATGTACTTGAGCTGCTTTTTTGGGTAGCAATTGTTTTTATTGTTGTTGCTGATTGCAATTTTATCACAAAAAATCAACAAGAGAGGGCGCTAACGGGCGAATATGTGTAAGAGGCAGATGCAGAGAGACAGGAGGATGAAGAGAGCAAAATACGAAATTTTTTATTACAATTTCATTGATTTTTCCGTATTTTTGCGGCGCCTCAGATGTTTTCACATACATATAACTGTTTATTATTAAATCGCGCGCTTGTCGACTTTTTGCACCAAATTCTCAAAATTGCGCTTTGCACAACTATATATGTGTATGTTTGTGTATGTTTATAAATGTGTGTGTGTGTGTGCGTGTGTTTTTAATTTCTTTTCTAAACACACTTTTCGCCTTCTCGCTTATTGTTGTTGTTGCTGTAATTTTTTGCAAGTTTTCTCTTTACACGCTTTTCATTCGCACTGTGCTTTGTCCGTGTATTCGTCGTCGTCGTCGTTGTCGACGATTGCTTTTACTGCTACTGCTGCTTCTTCTTCTTCCACTACTAAAAATCGGCTCTTTTTTGCCTGTACGACGAAATTTTCACGGCGATTTATTGCGTTGAAATACATTTTAAATGAATTTCATTTCATTAGCAAACACTGCGTTTACATTTTCACTTTAATTAATTAATAATCAATACGATTTTTAACACAGTTAATTATTTGTATAAATATTTTCACTGCTACAAGTTGCGCTGTCGTTCGTCGTCGTCGTCGTCTTCTCGTCGTCGCGTTTCAAATGGCGAATGTGGTGGGAAGAGACGAACAAACCAACACTTTTTTCTGCTCATTATTTTGATAAGTGCTTTGCGCGTGGATACGCTGCTCGTCTCGCTCGCACGCACATTGTTCAAGTAGCGTTGCCAGATTAGCAAATAAAGCAAATTCTCAAAATTAAATATCTGAAAAACCTGTCTTAAATGTATACATTTTTCATGCGACAAAGAAACAAAATTTTTGTTATTTTACTGTCATATGTACAATCAATATAATCGCTCTATATTTAAACTATTAAGAGCTTTTGACCGGCAGTGCTCAATGTGGCAGCGCTGCGGCTCCGGCATTTTACTCATTTTGTTTTTCCCCCATTCGTTACACGTTGTCGCTCTATCTGTCTCTCATTTTTTGTGTACATGCATTTGCGTGTATGAGTTGGTACAATTGACTGCGAGTGCGTCGATATTGCATTCGTTATTGTATCTGCTGTGTTTTAACGCGATAAAGTGCTAATGGGTGAGTAATTAAATAATTTTGTAATTCACTGGATTTGTGTTTTTATAATTAACATATTACTAGCAATTATTGCTCATTTGAATTATAACAAACACCTTCTTAAACATTGCCGCCAGGGATGAACAAACAAATCGAACAATCGAATTATGGGCGGATGTGTATATCGATATTAATTTGTAAAATAACAGCATTTTAAATTAAATATGCGAAATAATGAAATACATTTAAGATTTTATTAATATTGAGGTCTGAGAGTACAATAAAGTCTTTAAATAATGCAACAAGCGAAGTTAATCTTCGACATATTGTAAATTATTTAGCGAAAAGCTTTTTCATGAGCTTTGTGCCAAGCAGCTAACTTTCTGTTGCAAAATAACCGTTAGAGTTTCAAAATGAAACTTTTGGCTAGTGACAGGTAGTGCGCAAGAGTCGTTTGCCTTGCCGCCAAATAGCTGCCGCCGCGTGGCGTAAACAGAAAACAGTGCAACTGCAACTGTGCGCGGCAGCGGTACGAGCCCCGGATTTTCTTGTTAGACGGATTGCAATTTATCTACCCGCGATATTCTCGTGCGTTATTTGCTGACGCCAGCGCGCTTACATGTCAAAGCCATGCAGCTAATTAATGTTGCAGCTTAATGAAATATAAATTTCAATTAAATCAACAACACGTGCGCAAGGACATACGGCAAACAGTTAAGTCTCGTTATTGAAATTGTTACATTGTATCTCCAGTTGTTTTGGTTTTAAAAAGCACGTGATGGCTTTGGACCAGTTTGACCGAATTTCAACAACTGTTTCCGTTTAAATCAGCTTCACTACAAAATGTTCAAGAGTCGTTTATTTGCATATTGCATTCGTGTTGCCTAAACGTTAACGCTTAAGGGCTCAAATGGAGTTGTAGAAATATTCTTTGCCACTGGGCCGTCATTTACCAAATGAATAATGGTGCTTTTGGGACTATCAGTCGATTCGCTTTTGTCAATTTTTATTTGACACATTTTATTGGGCAAATCGTTTGGATGTAATCCTTTTTGCATTCCAAATTCGTATGAGGCCACTCGTTTGCTCAGCTCCCAAGGGCACCATATATGTACATATATTGTCTTTTCTTTATTTTTTTCATTTTTGGCTGTGCTCGTAATTTTTATTGCAAATCTGACGTACATTGGGATTCTGTGTATGTCTGCTATTCTATCATTCTGCTGTTGGTTTTGCGTTGCAATATTTTTTGCAACGGAGTCCTCTATAGACACCACCCTCCCCCCCACCCCCATCGCAACACACACACATACGCATGTGTAGCATTCAATTAAAATTGTTTGAGTCACGTTGCACTAAAGAGCTTAACTATGATTCCGTTATGAGAGTCTTCTATCATTTTTGTAGAATTGAATTTCCGTTGGTAAACTGCAAAATTGTCTCAAATAGAGAGCTGCGTTTTATTTCACAATTTGCTGTGGAATTTCACATAATATTATTATAAAATGTAGCTCACTACGGTCAACGACCTGTATAGAGATGTGAATATTTTATTATGAGTTTATTTAAACATTTAAAAATATACTCAAATCCACTATCTCAAAAACTATCGTAGCTAGCGATTGGGAATGATCGATTGATTTGATAAACGGTATTTTTAAACGCCTTCTTTCAACACTCAATATTTAAATTTAATACACGGTTTTCGTTAATATGCTGAACTAAACCGTGATGTTTATTTTTAAATGTGTTGAGATCGAGACTGTGTATTAAAACCATTATGCATTACCAAAAACAAAATAATAGTATTCACTCTGCAGAATTATTGCACTGCTACTAACTCTTTAAATTGAACAATATAAAGTTCACATAAAAGAGTGTTCACTCTTTAGAGCATGCACAGTAGAACTAACTCAGTACGCTTTTTAGAACACTAGCAATTACAACGATAAGCAGCTATCGATTTATGTGGCAATCGATTGCACCACAACCCTTTTTCCACACTCAAACATCAATTGTTAGACAATTTCCTTGTAATATCCTGCATTAAACTAGCTTTCAGTGCTACAATTTACACCCGCTGCACATGCATTTATAATTTAATCCCTCGAGTTGCAATTTGTTGTACATGTTTCACTGTACTGAAGTAAAGATTGGTGTTGGGTGCATTCTAAAGCTGCTTTAAGCCAATTTCAAATGCTGGCAAACTGACAATTAAACACAACATGTCTTGCAACTTAGCTTCTTGGCTAGTTTTGCTTGCTTATTGCATGGAAATTGATAAGGAAACAGTCCCGAGACGCCGGCACAATTTCCGTGCAGATATTTACCGTAAATTCCATTCAACAGCTTAAACCGCATTAACAAACCGTATGAGAAATACTTGTATAACAAGCGATTTCGGTTTTAACTTGGCTGCAACTAACAGCGACCAAAAGCCACACACACACACACACACACACACACATATCACTGCCAGTCGCAGATTGTGGGGGCCGTTGGGCATTGTTTGATGCTGGAGCATATTTTACGAGTAAGTGCGTCCTGGAGTTGGGTTGCAGTTTTCCACTTTGGCAGCCATCGTCGCCTTTTGGTTGGCTGCCAGGATTTATGAAGCTCTCTCGCACCGAAAGACGGCCGTTTCCGTTTCCGCCGCACTTTCAGGTTGCTACTCGTTATTCAATTGCCATCCACAACGAAAATATGGCAGCTGATTTATGCGATTTATGCCATGGTCCTCTGACCCACAAAACTGGCCAACATTGGCAACAATTGCAAATCGTTGCATTTGCTCTATATCCATGTCTTGTATATACTAGATAAATATATTTCAGCCAGTTTTTATTATAGCTAAAGTTAAGCAGGCAACTCTTCCAGTAGACTTCGATTTTCACTGACAATATCGCTTTTTTATCACTTCTATGCAAAACTTTAAGGGAACATAAATTTATAATTTTATTTTATTATTTTTCAAAATGCATATTAATTTTAGTTTATAGATCTTAAAACATATGATTTAATTTCCGGTAAAAAAAATATTATTTGTAATATTTTTTACAGCTACATTTTAACTAATTTGTGAAAAATAAACTTTAAAATGTATATGATAAATGAATTGAAATAAATAATGACTTTAGACTAGCTGTGCAGCTCATTGTCGTTAAATATAAATTGCCATCGCGTATGGCAAACAATGTGCCAACTTGACGGGGGAGTAGCCCTCATGCCATCCCCCCCCCATCCCCCGTGTGTTGTGTCATATGTAATATTATAGGGCTTGTGTATCACTTAATTAAAACGTCTGACAAAGTTAATTTACTTTAATTTGGACAGCCGCAAAAATGACAATTAAATATTTCATTAGCACTGAAACTCAGGGAATACGAGCTACCGCACATTTACACACACACACACCCGCACACACACACACACACACACACACATTCTCATGCGTCGGCAACCGCTGCGCTGAAAAGCATGCAGCAAATAATTTTTTTGTGCTTCTAAAATTTCATAAACGACGCAGAAGCAAGAAAATTAAGTACGTACTCGTATGCATAATATAGGTAAAAAATATAAAAAATAAAAAACCGCATATTAAACTTTAAAACAATGGCACGTAGTGCACTGTGGTCGCCAGTTCGCATCCCCTCGGGTGAGGTGCTAAGGGAAGTGGGGGAAATTGGGTGACAGCGGGAGCCAAAAGCCAAAATGTAAACACAAGCAAAAGAGTTGCGTCCGTCGACTGACAGAAATTGAAAGCCAATGCCCCAGGGGTATTGGGCCGGGATTGGCAGTGTTGTGCCACAAAGCTGCAACGGTGGCCACACGGCAGCACATGGCGGAAATGGTGTACTACATACATACATACATACATATGTACATATGTATATGATGCATGTTTCCTTTTCTTTTCTCTCAGCGCTGGTGTCAGCTCACATGGGAAAAACCGAAAGATTGCTGAAACTTGA
This sequence comes from Drosophila maculinotata, assembly GCA_035045305.1. NCBI lineage: Eukaryota > Metazoa > Arthropoda > Insecta > Diptera > Drosophilidae > Drosophila > Drosophila maculinotata. Next base: position 10,196,722 of record JAWNPD010000335.1, read on the forward strand.
GATGTACAAATAATTGCGCAGGAACTTTATGTAAAGTGGAAATATATTCAATGAGGATTAAGTAAATATCGGTCATACCTCAAGATATCAGTACATATAGCAGAGATTTCACTCTACAACCAACAATTGTCATAAAATAAATCAAATATAGTTTTCTTTCTTTATATCATTTCGAAGTAAGAAGACAAGAAACTTGATTCAAGGTTGTTCATTAAATAGTACTCGTACTCGTATATCAGACTCAAACTAAGAATAATAATGCCATAACTTTGTCAAAACTGAAACGATTTTAGAAAGGAAATGCTTTTTTTAATACTTCATTAAAACTAGAAACTAGAAATGAATGTATGCGCTGGGCAAAGGGTATCTACTAGTCGGGCACTCTCTTCTATACTTGTGCAGACTGATTTAATAAAGGTGAGAAAAATACGTACAACTTTCAATAAAAATGCATTTTTTATTATTTTTTTCAATCTGAATGGTACTCTATTTAATAGTCAATCTCAATATAAAAGCTCACTGATTATGATCGATAGAGTAAATTAACAGTTTGCTTAGCTCCGATTGCCATTGCTGCCACAGCTCATTACTGTGTCCATTTGCCAACGACAACTCCCTCATCCGCCCGCCCCTAGTAGGTTACTATTTGCCGTGGAGTTCATGTGGCCTGTGGAAATGCATTGGCGCGTGGATGCGGCGGATGTGGCGGATGTGGGTGATGCGTGTTATATTTACATGGCTGCGTTTTGAAGTCAGAGTCAGAGTGGAACCGCGACCGCTTTTTTGAAAGGCGTGGGAATTGAGGTGGTGTTGGTGGGGAGGGGAGTGGTGCGGCATCGTCTGGTGTTTTGTGGGCGATGACACGCCTATGCAGCGACAGCGAAAACATTGCAAAGTAAACAGGGACTACGTGCGGCAGGAGCAGCAGCCGCAGCAGGATACGTGCCACATGCAACAATAGCATTTAAGGCAACGGCAACAGCAACGACAGCAGCTACAATGCAATCTTCTCATTTGGAAGAGACGCAAAATGTGCCACATTCCTACCATCCCCCCGTCGCCTCATGCAAAATGAGCTGCACCAGTTGGTCCTTATGTCGGGGTCCTGCTGCAGCCAGTGCAGAGATCCCTGTGCCCATTTCGTGCCCGCTAGCCGACCAACAAAATTCCGTTGCCCTGTATACCCTTTTTGCCAAAGAATGCTCTAAACTTAATTATTTGGCTTTCGTCGGGTTTGAGAAACAAATATTAAAAGAAACAAAAATTAATTAAATTACGTACTATATCAGTAATCAAAAAGCTAGGAATTTATTGGTTTCTCGATTGTACGTCCCTCCCAAACTAGTTATTCTCCAGAAAGAACGTAGGAATCATAAAAATTAACAGTTAGCAAGATTCATTTAATAAAATTCTATTTCTTAAGACAGAAGTGACCAATTTAAAGTTGTTTCTTTAATGCAATTTTTTCCAGAGATAAAGGTCACATATATAGTATTATTCTATCTATAAATATGAAATAGATAAGGATGTTGTTGTACCTGAAAGCGTATAAGAGAAGCGACAACTTTGAAATACTTTCTTTATCTTTTGGCATGTTTGTTTAGGTTGTAAAATGCTGCAAACTTATTTGCATTTATACAATGTGAAGGGGAAGAAGTTGAGAGAAGCTGTTTGCTGTTTTTGTAGCACTTAATTCGTTCAAATTGTTATAATTTGCATAGTAATTTTTGCAAACGGGCCAAGTGAAATTAGTGAAAATATTTTAATTGCAACAACTCCGAATTGGCTCTTCTGGTTCTGGTTCCGGTTGCGGTTCTAATACTGGTTCCAGTTCTTCTCTGTGTATTAGCGGAAATGCTTTTGCTTAAACGCTTAAGTTCATATTTGCCTTTTGGCATGGCAGATGAGCTGGCAACTTGCGTCGGCAAGCGTTGGGTCTTTGTCGTTGCAACAATGCGGCGCCACAATGCGGAGAATAGCAACAACCACAAAAGAGGGGAGGCACTTAATTAATTTTAAAGGCAGATTAAAAGCCAAGGCATAAAACATGCCCGGGACAGCGTAAGGAAGCGACACGAACTGCTGATGTTGCGTATACGCCAAGGCGACCATCAGCTTGGCTGCAAGTTTATCTGACGTTGATTAATTTGTGTGCGTGCATATAACACTGATGGAGAGGGGGGAGGGGGGGGTGTTGCAGTGCATTCTAAGACAAATTGCGTGCTGCGGCTTTGCGGGTTTGCCTAACATATACAAATATACAAATGTACATACAAAGTTGTGGAATCGATTCCTATCAAGCGAGCTGGTCACGCTGTCAGTTGTCCGCCAGTCGAAGTCTACGTAGTCTTAGTAGCAATAGCAGAAGGAGGATGCACAAACCACAAAACTCTGGCAACGCTCAACAACTATAAAGTACATGCCATAAAGTTCAATTCAATTACCTTAAAGGCGTGACCAAAGTAGCCTAGAAGTTTTCAACTCGTTTGCTAGTTGTTAATGCCAAAACTCAGCAACTCAAATGTGTGACCGACAGCCACAAAAACAATTGTTGCGCTAACAACTTTTCAAGTAAATTATTCGACCTGACTTTACTTCCATCAATAACGAAACACAAGTTTGTTTTGGCCAAGGGAATTAGAAATGGGCAATGAACATAACGAGCAGCAACAAGTTTATTTCTGTGAGTAACTCGATCCCAATGTGGTTAGTATTTGTATGGACAAATTTGCTGAACATTTATAAATCAGACCACAAGAAATAACTCATGTATTTGAATTGCAAAAATGCTTAGAATTTAATACCCAGCAGACATGTTGCGGGTTTTGTGTTTATTTTTAATTGCTTAATGTAGACTATCAAATTTAAATATAATGCTGAAAGGATATACTCTAACAAGTTTTATTACCATATATTTAAAACTGTATACTTAATGGGAATAATCAAAAGTCCAAGCAATAGTAAAAAGAGTATAAAAGTTACAGTCACTTAATATATTAATATTGCCACGCTGAACAATAAAACACTCTTGCTTATACAAAAATGTGATTTCCAGAGAATGAGATTGCTACCTATAAAAATGAATTTTCTTATTTAAATCAATATTTCAGACTGATTGTTCCAGTTGACAGCTTAAAGATATTGTTGTCCGATTTAAACCAAAATATAATAAAACTTGCAATTACTGAGTTTGGTGAAGATAGCTTGCGAAGCAAAAAAGTTGTTCATATAACGACTAATTTTTCAACAGATTGTTCCTATGGCAGCTATAAGATATACAGGTCCGATGTTGATGAAATTTTGTAAGCGTGCTTAGATAATGCTAGCACATATAATTGTTAAGTTTAAACATTTTCGACCGATCGAGCAAAACTATAGTACCCTCTGGAAGGGTATAACGAGACTAACCCGACTAGAATTCCCAAGTGGCTATAGATTATCTCACACATTCTCCTTGGCTAGGACGCTGAGTTTCTCGATGAGGTGCCACAGAAACCGCTGTTGGTTGCAGCTCAAATAGCATTGCTGAGCAGCGCACAAGGATACAGGCGGATACAGGCGGATGCAGCCGGATGCATGGGAATGCAGGGGGTTATCTAAAGCCAAACATTCATCCTGCTGCAGCTCCATAGCTGTGCACTTAATAATTCATAAACATCAATCAGGAACGAGGGCCCAGAGTGCATTCCATCAGTCTTGTCGTCGGTGCCTGGCATTTATCTGCCCGGATGGTGGATGCTATCGTTAGAAGCACTCCATTTACCATTCCCACTAACTGGGTGCCATATGGCATAGAGGAGCATCAACACTTCAAATGTGTTTGTCTGATTTGTGTGCCGCTCTGCATTAGTGAACATTTTGTTGTCAGTGCTCGTCATTTGCTGTCAACTCCACGAGACGAGTTGTGAACGCTGCACAGTTCAACCCCATCACTCGCAATCCCAGGGAAAAGGATGCCCGTTGGGGAAATAGTCACAAAGAGCCACGTTTTAATGGCTTTTACTGGAATTAAAACACGTTTAAAGCAAAAACTCGAACGCGCAGCGAGCACACAATAAATTAATAATAAACAAAAAATGCCACACGAACAAATTTCCAAGTTAAACAATAGAAAAATGAATGATGCATCATGTTTAACTGGTAAATAAATACTTCTGTATGTGTATGCATTAAAAAAGTTTTGCATTGTTTTCCATTGGCAAATAGTTTATTGGATTGGCTTTTAAAAGCCAACAATTTACTATTTGCTTAGTTTACAAAGCCAGCAGAAAACAGAGCAGGTAAAACAGAGAGACGGAGAGAGGGAGAGAGAGAGAGATAGCAACGTGTACAAGGATATTAGTGCTTTTCATTTTGGCTAGAAACCTTAAAGTTTAAGGAATGTTTAAAACATCTCAATAATCACAAGCAGCAAAACGTGTAATAAAGACAGTTGTTAACTTCAACAACAACTTTATTTATTAAAGTTATTCGAAGTACACACTTTAGAATTTGTTAAAAATTCAAAGATATTTTTCGCAATAAAAATAAATAAAAGAAAAGCACTTACAAGGATATCGCAACTGTAAAGTAAGACACAAAGTTAAAAGAAATTTGTATACAAAAATGGAACAAATTTTAAATATTACTATGCCAATTTAAGTTCCTCTTAAGGCTTGGAAGATATCTTTCTTCATTGTGTTTAATCAATGAATATTTTTGGCAAATTATTTTCATAACTGATACTTGTGTTGAAATATTCGTCAAAACTTATGCTCATCTAGATTTCCCGATGATAAATGAATATAGTTATTTGTTAACAGATTGAACATAACATGGCATATTACATTATCTACAACATCTGCCAATCGGGCCATTAATCAATTGTGTAACAATGCAATTGAAATCGTTGTGAATTCAATTGGCAAATGTTAACCCATTCAAAGGACTGTCGCTGCAACATTTATAATCCCCAACACGTCCGCACAAATACAAATCGCTGACCACAACAATCAGCAAATCCCTTTGCCTCTGCACAGATAGTAGTCATTCATATGTATGTATGCATGTATGGGTGAGAATCCTTTTTAGAAATCAGTGAAACAAACAACAAACAAAATGTGTAAAATGTCTGTCGACTGTTCCAAAATGCAGGAAAAACTCATTTCAAATTATAAACACGAGCATCGTGCGACGTTTAATGTGTCCCAGACAGTCAGACAGCCAGACAGACAGAGAGAGACAGACAGACAGACAGACAGACAAGCAGGAAAACAGGCCGACATTCAAGCAGGATCTGTCGCAGCAAAAAAGAGCTTTAAGGTGTGGAAAAGTGATAGACTATGTAAATACCCTATAGCAAGTACTTGCAAGTCGCACATTTTTATACCCTGATCCCATTAAAAATGGGAAAAAGGGGTATAATTGTTTTGTGCAAAAGTATGTAACAGGCATAAGGAAGCATCTCCGACCCCATAAAGTATATATATTCTTGATCAGTATCAATAGCCGAGTCGATATGGCCATGTCCGTCTGTCTGTCCGTCTGTCCGTCTGTCCGTCCGTCCGTCTGTCCGTCTGTCCGTCCGTCTGTATGAACGCCTGTTTCTCAGAGACTACAAAAGCAAGAGACGTCATATTTGAAATATAAGTTCTCGTAGTGCCGGGTCAATACAAGTTTATCATTTTTTTTCGATATCTCATCCCGTTCAAAAGCTATCGATAAATATCGATTTCAGACAAGTGTTTTTCGGGCATAACTTGAAAGTCATAAAAGCTAGAAACTTTATGTTATAGTTTAAGTTACTGTATTGCCGGCTCTAAACAACCTTATCATTTTTTTTTCAATATTTCAATTCTTTCAAAAGTTATCGATAAATTAAGTTTCCAAAACAGTGTTTTTAAGGTATAGCTCAAAAGTTATAAGACGTAGAGTCACCAAATTTGGTACATATACTCTCCAATAGCATACAGAGGTTAAATGCATTTCACTTTTTGGATACCCCTCCCCGATCTCCTAGAAATCGAAAAATACGTATTTTAAGAGGTATGACCTTCGGATTTTACATAGCCTCACATTTATATGCCATCTTTGAGTCCGACAAATTTCATTACGTTCGGACAATAAACAAAGAAGTTATTAACGATTCAATGTAACATAGTTAGGGGCCAAAGGAAATAGAAGCAAAGCAAATGTATGACGCGCGTAGCCAGCAGCTTTTGTTTGTATATGTGTGTGTGTTTCTATGTATGAATGCAGATAAAAAACTTCAATGAATGTAAGACCTTGGATCAGGGTATATCCTAGTCGGGCACTCTCGACTAGAGCACTCTTACTTGTTTTGTTTAAATATTTGATATTATCTAATATTTACTACAGTCCCAGAAATATAAATATTTGACCTTTCAGTTTGTAAAAGAATTACGTTAAGACAACAGTGAGCACAAGGACCTGAGCAGAGACGCCGTAATTCCTTGTTATTGTTATGTTTTTGTTAATTGTTAATCCAAATGACAACACTCTGATTAAGACGGTGTCGGTGAAAATAATTGGAAAAATTATGAGTCAAAGGGTTAATTGAACCCTGTTTCTTTACAATAAATAATAAACAACCAAAAAAGAAAAAAAAAAGAAAAGAAAATAACTCAACTGTGGCTATTAAAATAAACAACATGCAAAAAAATTAAAGTTATTGACAAAGCTAACTACTTGTCAACAATTATATCAGCAGCTCTCTTGTATTTTTGGTAAATAGCCAACGAGCTGCCATCACTGATATACCCGTTGCCTCGTTATGAGCGAGGTATAAATGTGTCCTTGCTATGGATTTCACCATAGCATTTGTGCAGCTGCCTTTTTTTTTTTTTGCTTGCTCGCTGACAAAGTAAGTGTTGCATAGTTAAGGGCGCTGAGATTTGTGCATCGCTCCAATTTATGCCCTCTCCTTCTCTCTCTTACGCTCTCTGTCACGGTCTGTCTCTGTCTAAAGTTTGGCCAGTTTTAATGCACTTATGGAGTAGGTAGCCAAGTACGTTGTTATTATGCGCGACAGTTTTGGTCATCAAAAACTTTGCACGTGACAGCTTCGTTATAATTTATAAAAAATATATATATGTATATGTGTATATATTAAACGTACTTAGCTGATCTGTTCAGGTCCGCAGGTCTTTTGGTGCCGGAGGACATTTTGCGCAGCAATTGTCAAATGATTTGCAAGTTTATGCAAAAAGTTTTCCAATTGCAATTCTCGTTTGAGTGGAACGAGTACTTGCAGAAATTATAATACGCTGCATTTGCTAACATTTTGTTGGGAATTGTGTGACGATTTTGCGAAACAAACAAAGCATAATAAATACATTTATATTTACTATAGCTGCTTTAGAATTTATATTCAAAGCCGTGGCGCTGAAAATGGATCAATAATTCTCTTCAATTGTGGGCTACAATTTGAGGTCGAGTTGTGTTTGTATATTAAGCTAGGGGATTATAAATGAAATGCTAGCTTATTTATGGCACCAATTAAACATAAATAATGTACATTTAAGAGGTGAAATTCAAGTTTAGCTGCCAATTAGTTTTGCAAAATTCAAATTCTTTGATCTATAAAAGTGTGCTTCAAAAGGTGGGTAATATCCCTTTTGCCCATATATCGTTTATATGTTTGTACACATGTAAATATAATCCGTACTCACTACCATCCAGCTTACTTACAATTTATTAGCTACTGAGGATGAGATTTCTTATTGATTTACTTCAAGCATAAAATCCACTTTCAACTCTCCATTTGATTTACCTACAACTCGAGGGCATCGTCGAAAGCTCTTTGCAGAAGACCCCTAAATTCGTTTTACTCCTACGTTTCATTTTCCCTTTTGCATTCTCCTCTCCATGTTGCACTTGGTGCACATTTCTGGCTGCAGCCAGTTAAATTGAAAGTCGCCTTCCATGTTGCGACAGTCTATAAAAGGCAGAAAACCGCGCCAGTTAGTGGACGTTAATAAGGCGTTAAATTGCCTAATTGCCGATTATGATTACCGAGCTAACAATAAGCCAGCAAGGATAACCCTGGGCACTAAGCGCAATAATTTACATGCTCATGCACTTTGCCACTATTCTGCACGCTCGCTTTGCCTTGGAAACCGAGTTAAGTAAGTTGAATGCTGCCTCCGAACCCACGTTGGGCGCCAAATAAATTTCAGTACTTTAAAATGCAATGCAGGGAATGCAATAACCGAACAACAGCAACAATAACAAAATGGCAACAAAAATCATAAATTGCGGGCTTGAGTGCATTTCGAATAGGACAGCAACAACAACAGCAACAACAGCAACAACAACAACATCAAGAACAACTGTTACAAGCAAAGCCGCTTTAAGGATTTTTGAGAATGTTTCACTTTTTTTTACGCTACCCGTTCTGGGTTGTAAATGAGAGAGTATTTGGTTTGAGTGAAGTTTGCAACAGCTCAAAGCTCGTTTATTTATAATTTACTATATCAAGTAGATAATACAGTGGAACAGTGTTCGACTTATAGAGAACATCAGAAATTATATGCATATTTTTTTAAATTGTGATACAATTGAAATGATACTCAGATTCATTTTGTGTACACATAACAATTCGACTTATGGAATAAAAGTATTGCATTTATGTTAGAGTTATGGATAAATTCAATTTAGGAGTACGAGCTCTGGAAATTAAATTGCAGAAATTTCCAACGTTCGAGTTAGAGAGCTACTGTATTTATTTTTAATTATTTAACACTGCCTCGAAACTCAATTAAAATTGCATAGTACGGGTATTTCATATTCGTTTCGCTCGATTAAATTTTACTTCTCTTTTTTTTTTTACTTGCGGCCCTTGCCTCTGGCAAGCAGCCAAATTGTGTTGCTCGACGTGGGCGGTTGCCAGCTAGGGGCGTGACAGCCCACAGCAGGCGAACTCCTGCCAGAGGTCTTCATTGCTTTGAAATTTTGGATCAGAAAATGCGCTGCATAAATTGCAACAACATGGTGGGCGGGGGGGCGGTGTAAGCGCAGCAGGACGCCAGGACACGGACGTGAACCCACAGACCCCATCCCAACTGCAAATTGGCCCTGCGGCTGACGGAGCAATTAAATTTCATTTTATAAACTACCCCGACAATAGTTGGTGCTGCACTGCGTGTGCAATTAGCACATTGTCCCTGTCCCTGTCCCAGTCTCAGTCCCAGTCTCAGTCCCAGTCCCAGTCCCGAACCCAGAAACCAGGACCCGGCTGTACACACAACAAAAAAAAAAACGCCAACCTAAAAGCATCAAATGTCGTAGCATCGACATCAAAGAGGCGAAGACACGGAGGCAGACAGTGTGGCGCCCAAGGCAGGGACACACATTTGGTTGACACCCATTGCGGACCAGCAACGACTTTTTCTGTTAGTATTTGGTTTGCGGTGCTTTGTGTGTGTCCTGGCTATATTTGCATCCACGGACAAAGCCAGAAGCGCACTTTAAAAATTAGTCTATGGCTTTTGCTGTAAGTGGCTTGAGGTGCAGCTATCCGAGTCCGAGTGGATTCCTAGAGCCACATTTTTTGGCATACGCCTGTGATAAGTTTCATGTTGCAACACACACACACACACCACAAATGGATGGCAAGTTGCAGCATGTGGCATTGAAGGGCCAGCCAACTGGGTCAGCAGTTGGAATTTGCTGGCTGTTAGCAAAATGCAGCTTGTTATTCCCCAAATTGTGAACCGTTAAGGCTTGGCAGATATAATCGGGTTTAAGTGATGATAATGATCCTTGATTGTGTCGAATATGTTGAGTTCAACAAGTTGCAAATTTTTTCAACTCTAAAATTTTAGTTTAAACTGCTTACTGGTTTAAAGCTCACAACAGTAACTTAAATGTTGTAAAACTTGTCACAGGTGCGACTATAATTTTAATCATTTATGCGTAATTTATGTATATAAACTTACATATAAAACGAAATTTAAACGTAATAAAAATGAAAAAAAATGACATGCTAATATGAAAACAAATTATCAATAAAAACTGCAGTAAATATAAGGTACAATAAACATTGCATACAATTAAATAGCGCTGGCCTTAAGCAAAGTTTTATACTATATGGAAATATAACAAAAATATTCAGTTATATTATTTTAACTTTTATTTGTATTTTTCGTTTTTTTTTTAATATATACACATTTTTAATTTAATTTAATTTCCATTTCCGACCCTCCGACCTTTAAATGAAATAAATAAATATGCTAAGGACAACTAAGGACTCGCAAACTCAGCAACATTTATTGCAACTAGAGCTGATTGCTCTTTTGGGCAACTGTCATTACATTGTGGCTTAAAGTAGTTAAAAATAAAAGCCAACTGTTCGTAACCACTTGATGCACAGACTCCTGAGCATTAGATAATGAAAACCAAACAGCATTCGCTTTGAAGATGCCTCAATGCCAAATACTAGTGTCTTTTCTAGTGGCCACAAAAAAGGGACTTGGAAACGCAATTGCACGAACTTGTGCAACTATTTGCGTTAACTTCAGCTCGTTTTGGCCGCTTAGCGGAGCGCAGTTGTTGCCGTGTGGAATGCCGTCAATTCAATTTCCGCTAGACAGATAGATGCATGCTGTTCCACTTCCATTTGAACACTTACATTTGCCGGCTGTCAAAGTCGGGTCTATTGGGTGCCGCCGGGTCGTGGCATCTTTTCTATTTACTAAACTGCAGCTGCAGCATAATGGGTCTTAAATAAACATATGTGTATGAAAGCTTTATATACATATGTATGTACTTGTATGGCTACGTGCGGCACAGTGTTGACTACTTTTTTAAATGAATAACAAATCTAGCTTTAGGGGAAAGTAAAAAAAATTAAGCTACATTTTGTTTTCTTTTTCTCTTCTGAGATTCGCTTGCTTTAAATAATTTTTGATTTCGTTATGTATTTGTAGCACAGTAATCGCTCAAAAACTCGAATTTTCAGAAAATAGAATTTTTGAGATATGATAGTGCATCTAGAAGACATCTAGTCTTAAATCGAATGTTCTCATTATAAGAAATTTTTTTGGAAATATTACTAACATTAATAAACGTTACGAAATGGGCTCTCATTATTTTTTCTTATTTTGTATAGATAGATAATAAGTCGGAGCAATAGCTGACCTATGAAAATATGGATAAATAAAAAAACGAAAACAGGATATCTAAAACCAACTGTTTTCATATTCTCAGTTCTCATAGTTTGTGCCAATATATTTTATGCACACACATTAGTTGCCGTGGTTACAGAAAAAATATATCGGAAACGAAAAAATAAAACAAATTGTTTAAATTGAACTTCAGCTGGCTAAAAACCAATATATAAATTAAAAAGGTCGCAAAAACACAAAGTTTATATTTAATTTATATATTTTATAATTTATTTTTGAGTATAGTATTTACATGAAATTTACAACCTTATTTGACCTGAATAGATATAATCTTACTTATACTCAGTATAAAAGTATAAATTTTGAAAAATTAAAAAAAATCCGACTAAGCAAAATTTCTTTTCCAATTGTTAAGCAATTATTATGATGACGAAACATAATTAGCTAATTTTGCCTCATTTCTTGTCCATTGACAGTTGAAAGTTGAACTATGAGCTAATACTGAATGCGGCCAAAAGGCCCAAAGGAAGTAGCTCTGTCTGTGTTTTATCTTCGTACACCTGTAAGGGAATGCATCGTGTCCAGAATTCTGCATCATCTGCTGGTGGTAATTTGACGCTGGGAAAGGTATGCAATGAGAAATCATTGAATACATTGGGATGCTTATAATCATCCTCTAGACTTGATTCTGTGCAATACGGCATTATGCGAGCAATGAGATTATTAGCTGGGTTGCTTTTTGTGCTCAGTGATAGCGTCTCAAAGCTATTCGAGATGAGCAATACATTTGGCAACTGGTCCCTGGTCCAATTGCACCATAGCAGATTGTGCGTTAGTGCAGCTGCACAATGGGGCAAATAAAAAAGTGTGGGTACTTTGGCTTTATGTCTGCCCGATCTGTCCTCGCACAGGACAGTGCCATTTAGACGTTGGATTAGCTCTTTCTCAGTATCACGAAAAATGGGATCGTAGTACAAAGTTTCCTTGATGTTGTAATGCCGCTGGGCGCTAATTATAAACGCCGCCTGATGCAGCGACTGACGTGTGCGTGTCAAAGGTCCCAATCCCAGGCAAACAATGCGTTCCAGGGGTCGCTCCAGTACATCCAGCGGATGTTGCAGCGCCTCCATTGCTTTTATAAAATAATCACTTTGACTCATCTGCCCACAGACTCGCTCCAGGCGTCTATAAAATAAGTAGTTCTCAATTGATCATCATAAATCATGCATAATTATTATACTCTGATACTTACACTTGAAAGGTGTCCACATCTACGTCTGGGACATCGGCTAAGGAGTCGGGTTCGTCTCTGTGGTGGTTCCGTTCACACAAACATTTGGGCTCCATATATTTGTTGCGTGTGACCCACTGACAATCATCGCCAGTGGCAGACATTCCAATAAGTTTTGTTTAATAAATAATGTGCATTGGTTTTTATCACGTTTCGTGATGATCTATCATTCGCGGTATCGTGCTATCGATTATTTTTGGTATCGATAACAGATACGCGCGTAGTTGAAACCAATACTTATGGCATACGTGTACTTACATGAAATATCTCGATAAGGCCCAACATTTCACAATTATATTTTTTGGTTTAATTTTTGTCAATTTGAAAGTGTGCAGGCTATAACAATTATAGAAAACTAAATAAAAAATGTTCGCTTTTATTTTGGGGTAACGAAACTTGTCAACAGCTGGCTCAGCTATTTTTGTTTTAAATATTAACGACCCAAGCAAAGCAGTCAGTATTAATTTGTCATTGGCCTCAAACTATGTTACATTGTAAATAACTTCTTTGTTTATTGTCCGATCGTAATTGTAGGACATAAAGATGCCATATACATATGTGTGAAACTATGTAAAATCCGAAGGTCATAACTCTACATACTTTTTCACAAAACCATTAAACCCTTTTTCCCCATTTTTAATGGGATCAGGGTATTAAAATAGCCAAAATTGATAGAGAAAAATAAAGATGGAAAATGGGCAGCACTGGTGCTGGGAAAAACAACTCATTTAAATGAGCTGGCAGTTGTGCCTATTTAAACGTGCTGCTGCTGAATGCCGCCATTGAATGGCTGCCAGTCGGGCAGCAGTTAAAGCAAACATATACAAAACATATACACATATGCAGACTCGGAGCACACAAAACAAACCAGCATCAACAACTCTTAACCTCAATGAGCCGTCCGCAACGTGGCGTATGAGTAACGCAGCTGTTGTTACACAGAATTTATAGCACAACTCCGGGGGCTACTTGTTGGTTCCTCAAATATTTATAAAAAGCTAAGGGCCTGCCTTTTGTTGCCGTTTCTTGCCAGCTACTTAACAACTCCTCCCCCTCTTTGTCTCCCTCCCTCTCTCTCTCTCTCTCTCTCTCTCTCTCTCTCTCTCTCTCTCTCTCTCTCTGCCTTTCTTTTTTTGCCCCTTGCAGATGCACTCAAATTTGCTGATATTTATTTGGCGCCGCAAACTTTCATTTCTGCTGCTGGCGTCTGGACTCGTTTTACTTGGCCTTTGGACATGGGCTATACTTATCGATACAACAAAAACGCCGCCAGCATTCAACACTCAACAATCCAGTCCGCAGTCGAGTGAGACAAATTATCAGCACGTTCACATCATTCAGAAGCTGATTGCCCAAGCGAATCGTGTCCTGCGCGCCGAACGGCAAAAGGATAACGCAGATCGGCCGGCGCCAGCGCAGCGTTTATTGGGCAACGTGCGATTTGTGCGTCCCACGCAGGCCAGGAAGGCGCCGCTGCCATTGGCCGACAGCTATCTGTTTGAGCAGGAGCGTCTGAAGATCCTCGAGCAGCAGCAGCGACAGCGCAACGCAGGCATGGAGGAGCTGAACGCCAATGCCGAGGACGATCGCATGCTCAGCTCGGCGGAGCGTCAAACGCAATACGAGCACGAATTGCAACGCATGGGTGTTCCGGCTGTGGCGGGCATTGGTCCGGATGGACCACGTGCGCCATCGGAGCGACTGGTGCACCTCGATCTCAAGGGTGCGCCGCCCAAGCTGAGCTTTCTCAAGCAACTTCTGCCAGTGTTACGTGCTCTGGGCGCCACAGGACTGCTCATCGAGTACGAGGACATGTTTCCCTACAGCGGCGTCCTGCAGCCCCTTGCCGCTCACAATGCCTACAAGGAAACGGAACTGAAAGTAAGTGAAATGTATTTTAAAATTCATTATCGATAAACTAGCTATGCCTTTGTTCTCAATAACTGTGGCTACTTTCAATGATTTCAATTTTCAAAAGTGCATAAACCTTAGAATTCAATTAGTGGTCAAATACTGACCAAAATGAACTCGGCACTGGCAATCGGCTCTTTTGTAATTTCTGGCATGATTTTCGACACAAAAATGAAACACCCCAAAGTCTCTTTTCTTATAATTTTTTATACTAATTGTGACACCCACAATCCATTTAATATAAAATTTCAAGATTCTATTTTATTTTTAAAAAAAAAACCAAATTTGTAAGGGTCCCCCCTTATGCTTTTTTAGGAAAAAAAATCCAAAATTTTGAATTCTCAAAAGAGCATAATCTTTTGATGTAGAACTAAACATGATGCCAAATAATGACCAAAATGGCCTCGGGAATGACAATCGGTTCAGTTTTGACAAAGTTATGGCAGTTTGAAGTCTGTGAAGGTCATTTATAAGGAACTTTTCGTAGTTTGGGCTCTTTACAAGTCAATTTTTTTGTCACTTTTGACGTGATTTTTGACAGAAAAATGAAACACCCCAAAATCACTTTTCTTATAGTTTTTTATACTAATTGTGACACCCACAATCGATTTAATATAAAATTTCAAGATTCTATTTTTTGAAAAAACCAAATTGGTAAGGGTCCCCCCTTATGCTTTTTTAGGAAAAAAATCCAAAAATGTTTATTCTCAAAAGTGCATAAACTTTTGATGTAGAACTAAACATGATGCCAAATAATGACCAAAATGGCCTCGGGAGTGACAATCGGTTCAGTTTTGACAAAGTTATGGCAGTTTGAAGTCTGTGAAGGTCATTTATAAGGAACTTTTCGTAGTTTGGGCTCTTTACAAGTCAATTTTTTTGTCACTTTTGACGTGATTTTTGACAGAAAAATGAAACACCCCAAAATCACTTTTCTTATAGTTTTTTATACTAATTGTGACACCCACAATCGATTTAATATAAAATTTCAATATTCAATTTTTTGAAAAAACCAAATTCGCAAGGGTCCCCCCTTATGCTTTTTTAGGAAAAAAAATCCAAAATTTTGAATTCTCAAAAGAGCATAATCTTTTGATGTAGAACTAAACATGATGCCAAATAATGACCAAAATGGCCTCGGGAATGACAATAGGTTCAGTTTTGACAAAGTTATGGCAGTTTGAAGTCTGTGAAGGTCATTTATAAGGAACTTTTCGTAGTTTGGGCTCTTTACAAGTCAATTTTTTTGTCACTTTTGACGTGATTTTTGACAGAAAAATGAAACACCCCAAAATCACTTTTCTTATAGTTTTTTATACTAATTGTGACACCCACAATCGATTTAATATAAAATTTCAAGATTCTATTTTTTGAAAAAACCAAATTTGTAAGGGTCCCCCCTTATGCTTTTTTAGGAAAAAAAATCCAAAATTTTTTATTCTCAAAAGAGCATAATCTTTTGATGTAGAACTAAACATGATGCCAAATAATGACCAAAATGGTTTCGGGAATGACAATCGGTTCAGTTTTGACAAAGCTATGGCAGTTTGAAGTCTGTGAAGGTCATTTATAAGGAACTTTTCGTAGTTTGGGCTCTTTACAAGTCAATTTTTTTGTCACTTTTGACGTGATTTTTGACAGAAAAATGAAACACCCCAAAATCACTTTTCTTATAGTTTTTTATACTAATTGTGACACCCACAATCGATTTAATATAAAATTTCAAGATTCAATTTTTTGAAAAAACCAAATTGGTAAGGGTCCCCCCTTATGCTTTTTTAGGAAAAAAAATCCAAAATTTTGAATTCTCAAAAGAGCATAATCTTTTGATGTAGAACTAAACATGATGCCAAATAATGACCAAAATGGCCTCGGGAATGACAATCGGTTCAGTTTTGACAAAGTTATGGCAGTTTGAAGTCTGTGAAGGTCATTTATAAGGAACTTTTCGTAGTTTGGGCTCTTTACAAGTCAATTTTTTTGTCACTTTTGACGTGATTTTTGACAGAAAAATGAAACACCCCAAAATCACTTTTCTTATAGTTTTTTATACTAATTGTGACACCCACAATCGATTTAATATAAAATTTCAATATTCTATTTTTTGAAAAAACCAAATTCGCAAGGGTCCCCCCTTATGCTTTTTTAGGAAAAAAAATCCAAAATTTTGAATTCTCAAAAGAGCATAATCTTTTGATGTAGAACTAAACATGATGCCAAATAATGACCAAAATGGCCTCGGGAATGACAATAGGTTCAGTTTTGACAAAGTTATGGCAGTTTGAAGTCTGTGAAGGTCATTTATAAGGAACTTTTCGTAGTTTGGGCTCTTTACAAGTCAATTTTTTTGTCACTTTTGACGTGATTTTTGACAGAAAAATGAAACACCCCAAAATCACTTTTCTTATAGTTTTTTATACTAATTGTGACACCCACAATCGATTTAATATAAAATTTCAAGATTCTATTTTTTGAAAAAACCAAATTTGTAAGGGTCCCCCCTTATGCTTTTTTAGGAAAAAAAATCCAAAATTTTTTATTCTCAAAAGAGCATAATCTTTTGATGTAGAACTAAACATGATGCCAAATAATGACCAAAATGGTTTCGGGAATGACAATCGGTTCAGTTTTGACAAAGCTATGGCAGTTTGAAGTCTGTGAAGGTCATTTATAAGGAACTTTTCGTAGTTTGGGCTCTTTACAAGTCAATTTTTTTGTCACTTTTGACGTGATTTTTGACAGAAAAATGAAACACCCCAAAATCACTTTTCTTATAGTTTTTTATACTAATTGTGACACCCACAATCGATTTAATATAAAATTTCAAGATTCAATTTTTTGAAAAAACCAAATTGGTAAGGGTCCCCCCTTATGCTTTTTTAGGAAAAAAATCCAAAATTTTGAATTCTCAAAAGAGCATAATCTTTTGATGTAGAACTAAACATGATGCCAAATAATGACCAAAATGGCCTCGGGAATGACAATCGGTTCAGTTTTGACAAAGTTATGGCAGTTTGAAGTCTGTGAAGGTCATTTATAAGGAACTTTTCGTAGTTTGGGCTCTTTACAAGTCAATTTTTTTGTCACTTTTGACGTGATTTTTGACAGAAAAATGAAACACCCCAAAATCACTTTTCTTATAGTTTTTTATACTAATTGTGACACCCACAATCGATTTAATATAAAATTTCAATATTCTATTTTTTGAAAAAACCAAATTCGCAAGGGTCCCCCCTTATGCTTTTTTAGGAAAAAAAATCCAAAATTTTGAATTCTCAAAAGAGCATAATCTTTTGATGTAGAACTAAACATGATGCCAAATAATGACCAAAATGGCCTCGGGAATGACAATCGGTTCAGTTTTGACAAAGTTATGGCAGTTTGAAGTCTGTGAAGGTCATTTATAAGGAACTTTTCGTAGTTTGGGCTCTTTACAAGTCAATTTTTTTGTCACTTTTGACGTGATTTATGACAGAAAAATGAAACACCCCAAAATCACTTTTCTTATAGTTTTTTATACTAATTGTGACACCCACAATCGATTTAATATAAAATTTCAAGATTCTATTTTTTGAAAAAACCAAATTTGTAAGGGTCCCCCCTTATGCTTTTTTAGGAAAAAAAATCCAAAATTTTTTATTCTCAAAAGAGCATAATCTTTTGATGTAGAACTAAACATGATGCCAAATAATGACCAAAATGGTCTCGGGAATGACAATCGGTTCAGTTTTGACAAAGTTATGGCAGTTTGAAGTCTGTGAAGGTCATTTATAAGGAACTTTTCGTAGTTTGGGCTCTTTACAAGTCAATTTTTTTGTCACTTTTGACGTGATTTTTGACAGAAAAATGAAACACCCCAAAATCACTTTTCTTATAGTTTTTTATACTAATTGTGACACCCACAATCGATTTAATATAAAATTTCAATATTCTATTTTTTGAAAAAACCAAATTCGCAAGGGTCCCCCCTTATGCTTTTTTAGGAAAAAAAATCCAAAATTTTGAATTCTCAAAAGAGCATAATCTTTTGATGTAGAACTAAACATGATGCCAAATAATGACCAAAATGGCCTCGGGAATGACAATCGGTTCAGTTTTGACAAAGTTATGGCAGTTTGAAGTCTGTGAAGGTCATTTATAACGAACTTTTCGTAGTTTGGACTCTTTACAAGTCAATTTTTTTGTCACTTTTGGCGTGATTTTTGACAGAAAAATTAAACACCCCAAAATCACTTTTCTTATAGTTTTTTTTACTAATTGTGACACCCACAATCGATTTAATATAAAATTTCAAGATTCAATTTTTTGAAAAAACCAAATTGGTAAGGGTCCCCCCTTATGCTTTTTTAGGAAAAAAAATCCAAAATTTTGAATTCTCAAAAGAGCATAATCTTTTGATGTAGAACTAAACATGATGCCAAATAATGACCAAAATGGCCTCGGGAATGACAATCGGTTCACTTTTGACAAAGTTATGGCAGTTTGAAGTCTGTGAAGGTCATTTATAAGGAACTTTTCGTAGTTTGGGCTCTTTACAAGTCAATTTTTTTGTCACTTTTGACGTGATTTTTGACAGAAAAATGAAACACCCCAAAATCACTTTTCTTATAGTTTTTTATACTAATTGTGACACCCACAATCGATTTAATATAAAATTTCAAGATTCTATTTTTTGAAAAAACCAAATTTGTAAGGGTCCCCCCTTATGCTTTTTTAGGAAAAAAATCCAAAAATGTTTATTCTCAAAAGTGCATAAACTTTTGATGTAGAACTAAACATGATGCCAAATAATGACCAAAATGGCCTCGGGAGTGACAATCGGTTCAGTTTTGACAAAGTTATGGCAGTTTGAAGTCTGTGAAGGTCATTTATAAGGAACTTTTCGTAGTTTGGGCTCTTTACAAGTCAATTTTTTTGTCACTTTTGACGTGATTTTTGACAGAAAAATGAAACACCCCAAAATCACTTTTCTTATAGTTTTTTATACTAATTGTGACACCCACAATCGATTTAATATAAAATTTCAATATTCTATTTTTTTAAAAAACCAAATTCGCAAGGGTCCCCCCTTATGCTTTTTTAGGAAAAAAAATCCAAAATTTTGAATTCTCAAAAGAGCATAATCTTTTGATGTAGAACTAAACATGATGCCAAATAATGACCAAAATGGCCTCGGGAATGACAATCGGTTCAGTTTTGACAAAGTTATGGCAGTTTGAAGTCTGTGAAGGTCATTTATAAGGAACTTTTCGTAGTTTGGGCTCTTTACAAGTCAATTTTTTTGTCACTTTTGACGTGATTTTTGACAGAAAAATGAAACACCCCAAAATCACTTTTCTTATAGTTTTTTATACTAATTGTGACACCCACAATCGATTTAATATAAAATTTCAAGATTCTATTTTTTGAAAAAACCAAATTGGTAAGGGTCCCCCCTTATGCTTTTTTAGGAAAAAAAATCCAAAATTTTGAATTCTCAAAAGAGCATAATCTTTTGATGTAGAACTAAACATGATGCCAAATAATGACCAAAATGGCCTCGGGAATGACAATCGGTTCAGTTTTGACAAAGTTATGGCAGTTTGAAGTCTGTGAAGGTCATTTATAAGGAACTTTTCGTAGTTTGGGCTCTTTACAAGTCAATTTTTTTGTCACTTTTGACGTGATTTTTGACAGAAAAATGAAACACCCCAAAATCACTTTTCTTATAGTTTTTTATACTAATTGTGACACCCACAATCGATTTAATATAAAATTTCAAGATTCTATTTTTTGAAAAAACCAAATTTGTAAGGGTCCCCCCTTATGCTTTTTTAGGAAAAAAAATCCAAAATTTTTTATTCTCAAAAGAGCATAATCTTTTGATGTAGAACTAAACATGATGCCAAATAATGACCAAAATGGTCTCGGGAATGACAATCGGTTCAGTTTTGACAAAGTTATGGCAGTTTGAAATCTGTGAAGGTCATTTATAAGGAACTTTTCGTAGTTTGGGCTCTTTACAAGTCAATTTTTTTGTCACTTTTGACGTGATTTTTGACAGAAAAATGAAACACCCCAAAATCACTTTTCTTATAGTTTTTTATACTAATTGTGACACCCACAATCGATTTAATATAAAATTTCAATATTCTATTTTTTGAAAAAACCAAATTCGCAAGGGTCCCCCCTTATGCTTTTTTAGGAAAAAAAAATCCAAAATTTTGAATTCTCAAAAGAGCATAATCTTTTGATGTAGAACTAAACATGATGCCAAATAATGACCAAAATGGCCTCGGGAATGACAATCGGTTCAGTTTTGACAAAGTTATGGCAGTTTGAAGTCTGTGAAGGTCATTTATAAGGAACTTTTCGTAGTTTGGGCTCTTTACAAGTCAATTTTTTTGTCACTTTTGACGTGATTTTTGACAGAAAAATGAAACACCCCAAAATCACTTTTCTTATAGTTTTTTATACTAATTGTGACACCCACAATCGATTTAATATAAAATTTCAAGATTCTATTTTTTGAAAAAACCAAATTGGTAAGGGTCCCCCCTTATGCTTTTTTAGGAAAAAAAATCCAAAATTTTGAATTCTCAAAAGAGCATAATCTTTTGATGTAGAACTAAACATGATGCCAAATAATGACCAAAATGGCCTCGGGAATGACAATCGGTTCACTTTTGACAAAGTTATGGCAGTTTGAAGTCTGTGAAGGTCATTTATAAGGAACTTTTCGTAGTTTGGGCTCTTTACAAGTCAATTTTTTTGTCACTTTTGACGTGATTTATGACAGAAAAATGAAACACCCCAAAATCACTTTTCTTATAGTTTTTTATACTAATTGTGACACCCACAATCGATTTAATATAAAATTTCAAGATTCTATTTTTTGAAAAAACCAAATTTGTAAGGGTCCCCCCTTATGCTTTTTTAGGAAAAAAATCCAAAATTTTTTATTCTCAAAAGAGCATAATCTTTTGATGTAGAACTAAACATGATGCCAAATAATGACCAAAATGGTCTCGGGAATGACAATCGGTTCAGTTTTGACAAAGTTATGGCAGTTTGAAGTCTGTGAAGGTCATTTATAAGGAACTTTTCGTAGTTTGGGCTCTTTACAAGTCAATTTTTTTGTCACTTTTGACGTGATTTTTGACAGAAAAATGAAACACCCCAAAATCACTTTTCTTATAGTTTTTTATACTAATTGTGACACCCACAATCGATTTAATATAAAATTTCAATATTCTATTTTTTGAAAAAACCAAATTCGCAAGGGTCCCCCCTTATGCTTTTTTAGGAAAAAAAATCCAAAATTTTGAATTCTCAAAAGAGCATAATCTTTTGATGTAGAACTAAACATGATGCCAAATAATGACCAAAATGGCCTCGGGAATGACAATCGGTTCAGTTTTGACAAAGTTATGGCAGTTTGAAGTCTGTGAAGGTCATTTATAAGGAACTTTTCGTAGTTTGGACTCTTTACAAGTCAATTTTTTTGTCACTTTTGGCGTGATTTTTGACAGAAAAATTAAACACCCCAAAATCACTTTTCTTATAGTTTTTTATACTAATTGTGACACCCACAATCGATTTAATATAAAATTTCAAGATTCTATTTTTTGAAAAAACCAAATTTGTAAGGGTCCCCCCTTATGCATTTTTAGGAAAAAAAATCCAAAAATGTTTATTCTCAAAAGTGCATAAACTTTTGATGTAGAACTAAACATGATGCCAAATAATGACCAAAATGGCCTTGGCAATGACAATCGGTTCAGTTTTGACAAAGTTATGGCAGTTTGAAGTCTGTGAAGGTCATTTATAAGGAACTTTTCGTAGTTTGGGCTCTTTACAAGCCAATTTTTTTGTCACTTTTGACGTGATTTTTGACAGAAAAATGAAACTCCCCAAAATCACTTTTCTTATAGTTTTTATACCCTGATCCCATTAAAAATGGGAAAAAGGGGTATAATGGTTTTGTGCAAAAGTATGTAACAGGCATAAGGAAGCATCTCCGACCCTATAAAGTATATATATTCTTGATCAGTATCAATAGCCGAGTCGATATGGCCATGTCCGTCTGTCTGTCCGTCTGTCCGTCCGTCTGTATGAACGCCTGTTTCTCAGAGACTACAAAAGCTAGAGACTTCATATTTGAAAGATAAGTTCTCGTAGTGCCGGGTCAATACAAGTTTATCATTTTTTTTCGATATCTCATCCCGTTCAAAAGTTATCGATAAATATCGATTTCAGACAAGTGTTTTTCGGGCATAACTTGAAAGTCATAAAAGCTAGAAACTTTATATTATAGTTTAAGTTACTGTACTGCCGGCTCTAAATAAACTCATCATATTTTTTCAAATATCTCAATCCTTTCAAAAGTTATCGATAAATGAAGTTTCCAAAACAGTGTTTTTAAGGTATAGCTTAAAAGTTATAAGACGTAGAGTCACCAAATTTGGTACATATACTCTCCAATAGCATACAAATTTCATTACGATCGGACAAAAAACAAAGAAGTTATAAACGATTCAATGTAACATAGTTTGGTGCCAAAGGAAGAAGAAGAAGCAAAGCAAATGTATGACGCGCGTAGCCAGCAGCTTTTGTTTGTATATGTGTGTGTGTTTCTATGTATGAATGCAGATAAATAACTTCAATGAATGTAAGACCTTGGATCAGGGTATATCCTAGTCGGGCACTCTCGACTAGAGCACTCTTACTTGTTTATACTAATTGTGACACCCACAATCGATTTAATATAAAATTTCAAGATTCTATTTTTTGAAAAAACCAAATTTGCAAGGTGATTTTATGGGAGTTTGAAGTCTTTGAAGGCATTGTAGGTAGTTATTATATGTAGGTCATTATCATAAACTTAATATCAACTGCCTCCTATTGTTTCACAAATATTTTGTGGTTTTAGCCTATTGATAAATGCATGCAATTTAAGATGTTTGATGACATTACTCAACACTACATTTAGACTGCTTTCTTTTCCGTTGTGCTTGATTCCATAAGGATTTTCTGGAGTCAGCTTGGGTGGAGTATGGACTGAGCGTTATGCCGCTAGTGCAGACATTTGGTCACCTGGAATACGCATTGAAGCTGTCTGGATTCGAGCAACTGCGTGAGCTGCCGGAGAGTCCGCAATCGATTTGCCCTAGTCAACCGCAGAGTATGGCGCTGCTGGAACAGATGCTCACCCAGGTGATTGAGCTGCATATGCGTCCGTCGGCAAATGCGACGCCTTCGACACCGGAACTGCCCATCAAGTTTACCCACTTGCACATTGGCTGCGATGAGGTGCAGCGCATGGGTGAATGTTCCCTCTGCCGCCAGCGCCTGCGCAGCGAAGTGTTTCTCAGTCATGTGATTAGTTTGGCGCACTTTGTGCGTCGCCGCTGGCCGCAGCTGCACGTGGTCATCTGGGATGATCAGCTGCGCGAGATGACGTTGAGCGAGCTGCAGAATTCACAGATCGGCAGCTATGTGGAACCCATGGTTTGGGTATATGCCAGCGATATCTATCACTTTATACAGCCACAGCTGTGGGATACCTATGCAAAGGTATTTCCCAGCGCCTGGGCAGCGTCCGCTTTTAAGGGTGCCTTTGGGGAGAGTCTGTTGGTGCCGCCGCTGCAGCAGCATCTGGAGAACAACATACGCTGGCTGGCGGTTATAGCCAAGGAGGGTGGACGCTTTGCCAAGGGCTTTCGGGGTCTGGCATTAACTGGCTGGCAGCGTTATGATCATTTTGCGGTGCTGTGCGAACTGCTGCCCGTGGGCATGCCCAGTTTGATGACATCTTTGTCCACCGTCTCCAAGGGCTACTTTAGCACCAACCCGCGCGACAATGAGCTGTTGCGTGTGCTGCGCTGCGTCTTCCAGCCGGACAGCCGACGTTCCGGTCATCCCTGGCTGGAATTGCATCCCAATGCACATTACAGTCAACTCTTTGCCGTCTGTAGCTATCCCGGCCATCTGGTGTTCAAGTACGCCCTACGCCTGTACGACAAACTGGCCGAAGTGCGCAGCTATCTCCAGCAGACGCGGGAGCACAGCGCCTGGCTGTCCAGCTACAATGTGCGGCACAATTTTAGCTCGCCGCTGCGCGTCCACGAGCTGACGGCAAGGACACCACTGCTGATTGAGGAGCTGCGGGTGATGGCCCGCGAGTCGCAGCAGCTGCTGTGGGAAGTCTACGATGAGCATACGGTTTCGGAGTTTGTAGAACAGCATATTTATCCCAGCATCAGTGCGTTGCATCAACAGTTGGCCAGCGGGCAATCGCTGTTGCAGAGACGCAACTGGCCGCAACGGCCGCTGCCCCTGTCCCTGGAGCTGCAGCAGGATATGGGGCTGGTTACCACACTGGATCAGCATCAACAGCAGCACTGAATGACATTTTGCACTGAATGGTTAACAGCTAGGAGCATACCACACATATTTTGTAGTCATGGCGTTTGAAACGCCCTAAGCCATTGGATAATACCGGTTAGATTCAAATGCTAACACCGCTGCAGCATTTCTCGACAGCAAACATCAAATGTTCATTTTTATCAAAATATCACTCTATCAAGCTCAATTATTCGTCATACTATATGCTAATCATACAATAAATTTTGCATATGCCTATAAAAAAAGCATTACCAATTTAAATTAATGTAAATAATATTTACATATGCCAAAATACATAAGTTCAAGCATTTTCCTATTCAAGTTTGCGCGCCATTATTTAAATGGCGACCTGCTTCCGCTCGAGGGCTGCAATCTAAGGGCGACAAGCGACCTAACGTTTTTTACAATGCAAATTTGCGCGCCATCATTTAAATGGCAGCAAAGCTGCCGGACCAGGGCTGTCAGCCACAAAGGACTTAACTTTTTAGTATTTTATATATTTTTGGCATTGTCATGCGTATTTTTGCACAGGACGAAATATAGCACAACATGTGTTCGCGCAAAATCGATGAATAAAAACGCTTAAAGCAAATGTGACGTTGCATTTTTTATTCAAAAGTGTTGCGTGGCCAAACAAAAATTATCATTTATTTATTGATTCAAATAGTATTTAAACGTTGTAGCTACTTGGTGTTCATATTGGCGGCGGCTGCAAATTTCAAACTCATAAAAATCGGGCAAAAAATGGGCATCACCGAAACGCCGAAAACAGCAGCAGCAACAACAACAACGACAGGCTCGGGAACGGCTATTGTGTGCGAAAAAGTTCTGACTTTGGATACGTTTCAGGAGATTTTTAAGCATGTGGAACCGGAAGTGCAAATCGAGGCATTCGAGGTGTGTGTATGTTTGTGTATAATTTGGTGAAATTTTAATGCATGTGTAGCGCACTTATGCATGTGTTAAATCCTTTTTATACCCTTTCAAACGGTATTATAATTTTGGCCAGAAGTTTGCAACGCATAGAAGGAAACATTTCCGACCCCATAATGTGTATATATTCTTGATCAGGACGACCTTTGTCAGTCTGTCTGTTTCTATGCAAACTTGTCTCTCAATTTTGAAGCTATTTTGATGAAACTTGTTACAGATGCTTTTTTTTGCTGCATGCAGATAATATGTCGGAATCAGCCGGATCGGACCACTATAGCATATAGCTGCCATAAGAACAATTTGTTGAAAAATGAGTTGTTTTATGAACAACTTTTTTGTTTTTCAAACTATCTTAACTTAACTCAGTAATTGCAAGTTTTTTTATACTATATATAGATTGGTTGAATTTTGTGAAAATCGGACGACTATATCTTATAGCTGTCATAGGAACAATCGGTCTGAAATATTGATTTAAATAAGAAAATGCATTTTAAAGGTAGCATTGTCATTCTCTTTTTTTATAAGCAAGAGTGTTTCAGTATATTAAGCAACTGCAAGGGAATACTACCTTCGGAGTGCCGAAGGTAGCCTTTCTTTCTCGTTATATTTTAGCTAGCACAAGGGTCTGACCGCGGGGATAACTATACAGCTGCTTTATATCGCATCTACCTGAGTGGGAAGCAACAGAATTTGGATGGCAGCACACACAAATGGGAACAGAATGTCATTTGCAAGGTGCTCCCCGAGAGTGTTGTCCAAAGAGAGGCATATAAGAGCGACAAGCTTTTCCGGTACGTTTATCTGTTGCAATTTATACATAAATAGATTAATATTACTTTGTTCCACAGCAATGAGGTGGAGTTCTATACCACAATATTGCCGGAGTTGGTCAAGTTTCAGGCAAGCAAAACGGGCTTGGAATCACAATTATTCGATTCCATACCCAAGTGCTATACAGCGCGGCATGATCTCCTTATAATGGGTAACTAACATACTTAAACTTCTAGATATTTGTACACTTGCAAGCTTTTATAAACTGGCAAAAATATATATTTTATTTGAGATATCTCAATCAAATTCATCTGCTATGAACGGAAAAAGAAATTACTCAAAGTTTTAAAATGAATCTATTATTTTTTACTATACATCAGATTACTATATCATATAGCTTCCCAAGAAATACAAGTATCTGCAAGTATAGTTAAATTTAGACTTCCACAAAACTGTTTAAATATTTGTATGTACTTTCTTTCAGAGGATCTACGCGTCCGCGGCTTTGAGATGTCTGATCGTCACAAGGGCCTCAGCATGGAGGAGACGCAGTCGGTGCTGATGCAGGTGGCGCAGCTGCATGCGCTTAGTTTGGCCTACAAGTTTGAGCATCCGCTGGAGTTCACGAAAATGTGCAGCGCCATCAGCGAAGGCATCTTCTGCACAGCGAACACCAGCTGGTACAAGAACTACTACGAGCGTCTGACAAAGAACGCAATTAAAATGGTATCCGATGTTCTGCCAGCAGATTCCAAGTATATGCAGGCAATGCGCAGTTTCGCTGAAGGCTCCTCGTTCTTTGGCCAGATGGTGGAGCTGGCCAGCGCTGAGTCGCCCTTGTCAGCCATTTGCCATGGCGACTGTTGGGTGAATAATTTTCTGTATCGCTACGATCCGGAGGATCGACATCGCGTCCTGGAGGTGGCGCTCATTGACTTTCAGCTGGTACGCTACAGTTCCATTGCACTCGACATTGCCAATCTCCTGTACTGCTGCACCACCAAGCAAATGCGGGACTCTCAACTCCAGTTGCTGC
Organism: Drosophila maculinotata; assembly: GCA_035045305.1. NCBI lineage: Eukaryota > Metazoa > Arthropoda > Insecta > Diptera > Drosophilidae > Drosophila > Drosophila maculinotata. The sequence goes on from JAWNPD010000335.1 coordinate 10,224,176, forward strand.
TCAAGATCTACACAGGGGAACTGTACAGATGGCTGGATATGCTCTGCACTGTTTTGCCAGAACATTGTGATACGCTGGAAAAGTTGCAGGATCTGTAAGTCATGACTTAAGTGTAAAGAGGGTACACGAGACAAAGTCGATCATCTATATAAATATATAGGCTGGATAGGCTTTTTAAGAGCTCTACTTTAACATGGCATTACTTTCCACTTGAGAATTAACAGCAACGAATTAAATGATATCTTTCTTACAGCTTTGCTCAGGAACTGAAAACCTATGGACGGTTTGCTCTCGGTCTGGCTATGGACATTATACCGATTAGTACATGCTCTTCGGAGGATGCACCCGATATGTATTTGAATCGCAATGATGACCACGATGAGGATGTAGGCGCACCCACATTAAACTTTCCGCCCAACGACTTGTGTCGACAGAAGATGTCTGAAATTTTAATTGACATGGTAGACAGTGACATGCTTTAGGGAGCGATCAAAGTAGCTCAACTTAAAAGCCCCGATTAGATTGCTTTAGCCCGACGTAATTTGATTTTTAGTTATGCTCAATTAGTAGGAATTATTATACAATATGTATTTTACGTTCATAAATAACGGATTTTGGTTAGCTTAGACATAAAATACTTCTCAGTAATATGTAATCTGTTTACCGTTACGTTTCTCTATCAGCCAACTTAACAACGTTGCAGCCCTTGGGCATCCAATGATAACTTCGAATGTGAATTGTACGCATATATATATTAATCTAGGTACATTTATATGTATATTTAAGACCCAGACAATAGACTACTTGTCTCGGCATACACGTGTTTTTCTATAGTGTTGTGTTTACACAAATCAATAAATTCAATACGAACGATAAGACATATGTACATAGTGTAGTTTTACAGCGGTTGCTCGATAATTAGAACTCAACTCTTTCAGATGTGAAATAATTCCGGTAAGTTCTTTTTAGCTATATAAGAAAGCAATGATAGTTCTAGACGTTATTTTTAAGTTCAATTAATTCGGTTAAAGAATTTCATAGGATTATTTGAAAGATTCAAACAACAGCGTTTGAAAAGGGAAAATAACAAATATAAACGAATCAAAAACATGTAGAAAACACAACTTTTAAAAATAGAGCAATGTATTAAAAAACGGTGACTCTTAATTTGAAACTGTGCCATTAAAACCAAAATATATGCAGTCGAACTTATTTTCTTCGAACTTCTGAAAGTCGCAACTCATTGTCAATAACTGAAAAAAATAAATCAATAAATCATCAAAAATCTTCATACATTCCAAGTTTAGTAACTCTATATGCCAAATTAGCTGTAATTCAAACGGAACAGAGGATAAAAAAGGATTTTTCTCAAATATAAGAATATTTAAGGAATGTAATTATTTAAATCTTGAACATTACCAAATTCAGTTCTGGGACATTTTATTTATGTACAACTCTAATAATTTGAATTATAAATTGAGTGATTGTTTGACTAATAATCCGCCTTGGCGCTCCAGGTTGCCTTGTTGCCTAGTACGCTTTTGTCGCAGTTATTGCGCAGAAATCTCAAACCCGCCTCAATGGAGCGCTCAAGCTCCGCCTGTGATTTTGGACGCTTGGCAGCTGGCGGAGCACCATCGGTTGCATCCAGACAGGCAGGTGGCGGTATAGCAGCGCCCTGATTGTGAGCCTGCATTGAGCTACTGGCTGATGGCGCATCATCATCAAGATCATCGCTGGCTTTGGTGTAGTTGCGTCGCTGGAACTGTTTTTCGCGTTTGGTGGAATGAAAGCTGTTGAACTCCAATTCGCTGTTGGACCATAAGGACTGCGGCGGTGGCATGCTGCTGAAATTGGTGCGTTTCGGCGGGAGTTCCGGCATGGGTGCAAATTCTGGTGCACGCACCGCGCGCTGCTGTTCGTTCCACTGCCCCTGGGACATGGGCAGTCTTTCGGGTTTGTATTGCCATTCCTCTGGCGCTGGCGGCGCCTCACCATTTTGCATTTTTGCCACGCCACTCTTATCCCTGTCCCAATCACGTATGTGTTCCTTGCGCAGCTCCTCGCGCTCCGCTTCCTCTGCAGCCTTTTCCGCCGCCTGCTCCTCATCGACTTTGGTCTTTTCGCGTTCGATTGCAACTGCTTCAGCTGTCGCTTCCGCCGCCTTCAGCTGCTGCTCCCGCTCGTAGTCTTCCTTGCTGATTGGGGGCAACCCATTGCGCGCCCGTATGCGATTCTTGGCAGACAGCACGCGATCCGCAACGATCCTATCGCGCTGTGCACGCATTTCATCGCGCCGCTTTTGCTCCGACTCTGTGGCTTTGCGCGCCTGCTCCAGATCTCGCTGCTGCTGCTTACGCTCCGTCTCATCCGTGGAGAAGGCATAGTAGCTGACGCCGTGTGTGCGCGCCTCATCGAAGAACACATCCTGATAGTGCACATCTGGCTTGTCCACATTCTCCTGCTCCTTGCGCTCCCAGTTCACACGCTGCTCATCATGTTTGGTCATCGTGGACAATGCTTCGCTGTAAACGCTCTCCGTTGGTCTTGGTCCATACATGGGCTCCTCATCTTCGTTGTCGCTGTTGTTGCTTTGATTACCCTTCGTGTCTATCATCCAGTTGGCTTTGGTTTGATCCATTGTCTCCGGCATGCTATCGGCCAGTTGCTTGTCCCGTTTCTTTGCCTCGCTAAGCTCCTTGCGTAAACATTTGCGGGTTCGCCCCAGACAATCCGTGTACTCCACTTCATCATCATCATCGTCATCGTTGTTGTCAGCCTCTGTGCTGTCCCGGCTGCTGCTGTCGCTGCTGCTGCTGACAATCGGTGGTTTCCTTTGTGGCTCTTCTGCGTCTGGTTGCGCAGGTTGCTCCTGTCGCTTCCTGTTGAACATTACCAGACAATTGTCATCCGAGTTGAGACTGCCCCCGCTGCGACTCATCCGTTCGTAGAATTTACTCTTTGCCTCCAGCACGCGCCGTGATTTGTCCAGTTGTCCAGAGTCCTCCGTTTCATAGACTTTGGCATCCTCATTGCGATTTATCTCCTTGTAACTTTGATCCTTTTTCGATTTTGAGCTTTCCTTCACGGGTCTGAACTCATTGGCCGCCGTTTTGGTGGCTTTGGCCAGTTTGACTTCATGCTGTTTGCGCTGTAATTCCGCTTTTAAACTAAGCAGCGATGACAAATTAATGCTGACTGCTTTGCTTGGGTCGTTCATTTTTAAAACAAAAATAGCTGAGCCAGCTGTTGACAAGTATCGTTACCCCAACGCCGATAGCTCGAAAGAAAAATACCAAAGCACACCGATAGCTCGATAGCACGATAAGTGATAAAAACGAAAAAAAAATTTTAGTTTGCTATAGCTGCTATAGACTGTTAACTTTTAAATTGACAAAAATTAAATTAATTAAAATATATTTTTGGAATGTTGGGTCTTATCGAATATTTCATGTAAGTACACGTATGCCATAAGTATTGGTTTCAACTACGCGCGTATCTGTTATCGATACCAAAAATAGGCGATAGCACGATACCGCAAATGAGAGATCATCACGAAACGTGATAAAAACAAACGCACTTTATTTACTAAACAAAATTTATTGCAATGTCTGCCACTGGCAATGATTTTCAGTTGGTCACACGCAAGAAATGGATGGCGCGCAAATGTTTGTGTAAACGGAACAACCACAGAGACGAATCCGACTCCTTAGCCGATGTCCCAGACGTAAATGTGGACACCTTTCAAGTGTAAGTAAATGAGAAAATGCACATAACTAATATACTCTTTTTATCCTTTGGTATCAGAGTATAATTATGCATGATTTATGATGATCAATTGAGAACTACTTATTTTATAGACGCCTGGAGCGAGTCTGTGGGGAGATGAGCCAAAGTGATTATTTTATACAAGCAATGGAGATGCTGCAACATCCGTTGGATGTACTGGAGCGACCCCTGGAACGCATTGTCTGCCTGGGATTGGGACCTTTGACACGCACACGTCAGTCGCTGCATCAGGCGGCGTTTATAATTAGCGCCCAGCGGCATTACAACATCAAGGAAACATTGTACTACGATCCCATTTTTCGTGATACTGAGAAAGAGCTAATCCAACGTCTAAATGGCACTGTCCTGAGCGAGGACAGATCGGGCAGACATAAAGCCAAAGTACCCACACTTTTTTATTTGCCCCATTGTGCAGCTGCACTAACGCACAATCTGCTATGGTGCAATTGGACCAGGGACCAGTTGCCAAATGTATTGCTCATCTCGAATAGCTTTGAGATGCTATCACTGAGAACAAAAAGCAAACCAGCTGATGATCTCATTGCTCGCATAACGCCGTATTGCACAGAATCAAGTCTAGAGGATGATTATAAGCACCCCAGTATATTCAATGATTTCTCATTGCATACCTTTCCCAGCGTCAAATTACCACCAGCAGATGATGCAGAATTCTGGACACGATGCAATCCTTTAAAGGTGCACGAAGATGAAACACAGACAGAGGTACTAACATTGGGCCATTTGGCCGCATTGAGTATTAGCTCATAGTTCAACTTTCAACTGTCAACCGACAAGAAATGAGGCAATATTTAAAATCATAGATTGCTGGATTGGCTAATTATGATTCGTCATCATAACAATTGCTTAACAATTGGCAGTGAAATTTTGCACTGACAAATGCAGATAAAAAGGGCATTTCATTACGATCGGACAATAAACAAAGTTATTTAAGATTCAATGTAACATAGTATGGGGCCAATGGAAGACCAGCGATTGTTTGTATGTGTGTGTTTCTATGTATGAATGCAGATAAATAACTATGAATGAACGTAGGGGCTGGGTTCAGGGTATCACCTAGTGGGGCCCTCTCGACTAGATCACTCTTACTTGTTTTCAGCTATATTATTAATATATATTATAAGCTTCCTTCAGATAATAGGAATATAAATACCGAATGTACATTTTTCAATAGTTTTAATATTAATATCAACAGTTCCTGCTTTATAGGGTCATAAACTTGTCTATGTTTTGGTCCTCTTCCTTCTTTTTGTTGGCAGCTGCCCGCTTCCGTTGTCGAGTCGCTGTACCTTTTCGCTTTTTAAGCTTTTGGTTCTTCTTGATCGTGCGCTGAACCAGATTTGGTTTCCACTCTGGCTTTGGTTTGCTCTTGGAAGACCGCACACCCTTCTCCAGGGCTGGAAAGGCACAGGGCAGCAGTTGGAACTGCTCGTGCACGCGACTGCATAGCCTGGGGGAGATGGGCAGATAGTTGTTGCTTTGCGTGAGAAAGTCGATATCAGTGGGCAGCTTGCCCATGAGCAGCTCATGCAATTGAAAGTTTTGAGGCAACGATTCCAACGTTGGCCGGCACAGCAGAAACTTGTCCGGATACTTGGTCGTATAGCGCAGCAGATATTCACCAGATCCTATGGTGCGCAAAAGTTTAAGGAACTCGTGCAGCTGGGACAGCTGCTGCGGCATACTTATGTGATAGAATTCCCTCAGCTGCTCCTCCAGTGCGGTCAGAGTAAGTGGCTGCTCCAGCAGCGGTGCAAATTCGCGCAGTGAAATGCGCGAGCAATGACCTTCATCGGTTTGGAGCAGCTTAAGCTGCAGCCAGGCGCTGACCAGTTCATATTTGGTCATAACCTCACAGCCACAGTCGGGCTTGCTCTCCAGCTTGATGAGGTGACAGCCCAGCGGGTGCTGGCCCAAAACATCTCGCACGGCTGCAATGGCAAGGCTGCTGTAGACTAACAAGGCCGGATCCTTGCTATCAGCCTGAAGGCGCCAGCTGATCAGAGCGCTATTGCTTCCCGCCTGCCCAATCGGCTGTATTTGCTCATCGATTGGTTGTAATTTATATTCAGGCAGCCGCTGCTTTGGATTGTTAGCTGCCTCTGGAACAATCTTTAACTTCTCGACTCCATTGCTGGTAAACTGCAACCACTTAGTTGGCGCATATGCAGCATAAGTCTGCGCCAGGAGACGGCTGTTTGTGTGCCAGCCACAGTTGCGTGCTGGCAGCGGTTCCTCAAACTCAAAGCACATGTGCTCGCTGTCTGGCATTTCACGTATGTGCAGCATCATTTCCGTGGGCAAATCAATATAAGCGCCGGGCAACAGAAGTAACAACAAAGCATCCAAGGGCAAGACAAACACATCTTCATCCACATTCAGCAATTGCCTTTGGAGTTCCGATGCCACAGATTGAGAGGCGGTTTCCTTAGTTACTGATGCGCGTATGTAACGCTCCAAGCGTATACGCAATGTGCTCAGCTGCTGCTGATGCAGTCGTACCTCTGGCCAGTGGCGCACTTGACCCTTGCGAAAGAGCAGCTGGATCTGCTCCATGCTGGCTACCTTTGCGTTCAATCCTTTACACTGTTCCAGCTGCGGCAGGCCGGTGTGTGTTGTATAACTGGAACTGGGCAGCTTACGCAGCAGATGCTCCATTCGCAGCTCAAACCATTTGCTATAGTTACGGACCAGTGGCTTCATGGGGGCAAAAATGCGATTCTTTTGCCCCACGGCATAGTCGGAGAAGTACTTTTGCACCTGTGGCTGTTCCTTGCACCATTTCTTCATCACGGCATTCCACACCTCAAAATCCGCTGTCTCAACATTGGATTTGCGTTGCCAGGCGAGAAGCACGCGCAAACAGGCGGCTTGTTGGGAACGACCCAGGAGGGAAAAGCGTTGCTGTGGGTTGGGATATGTATAAGGCAGCAGCTGTTGGTTAGTGTGATCATAGAATGTGCGTTCCACGACTTCCTGAGTGCGTGGATCTTTCCTTCCAAATATGCAGTTGTAATCTGAAAAGATTTTCGATGGCTTCTGTTGCTCCTCCTTTAAGATCTCTGGCTCCAACTCGTTTAGGAAGGCAAATAATGTGTCGTCAGCATGCTCAAAGGATTTGTTAAAAATCCTATACGAAGGCTGATTGCGAAATATGACATGTCCTGTAGGTAATTCGGTATCCATAATTGTTTCTGTGCACTGCTTTCGTTTATTTGTCGTGGTTCCGCTTCGAGTTTTAAGTAGTTCATCTGTCAACTTAACAGTTTACTGGAATGTTATTAACAGCAAGCATTTACATTTGTAACTGTCGTTATGCTACAATAAATTATGTATTAAAAAAACATTATTTTATGAAATTTCATACACACCTAACTTTAATTTTAATTCTTAATCAGATACTATATATCCAACTAAATTTATCAGTGTAAGTGGGCTGACCAGCCATCTCTTGTTACAAATATGCCGTTTGGAATTACTTAGCATTATCGTTAATTTTAAATGTGATTTTTATGCAACATTAAACTTGTTGAAATTAACTGTTGGCATGAAAGTTATATAAGCCCAAGCTTTTCGATGCATTGTTTTTAATACGCATCATGTATTTCAACTATTTTCTATTGTTTTTGCTGTTTCTGCTGCCAATTTTAAAAAATTATGCTGCCTCAGTTAATAGAATTAGCTGTGATAAGGCAAAATATTCGAAATTAGTAAGTTTGACCATTATACATATGAGAAATTCTTTCCAAATACTAATATTTCTCACATAGTTGGGTTCCTGCTGTAATATTCCAAGAGATGATCAATTAAGCAAGTCCTGTCGCAAGTCTTTGCTAAGCCAGACTAAAAAAATAACCAATAATGGAGAAACCCGTAACTTGAAGTCGGATAAAGTGGCCTTACATGCAGTAAGTGTTTTTGAAATATTTGTTAGGTACAATATAATCAAAGGATCGCCTTCAAGTGCATTGCGGAGTGCGTGTTCAAACAAAATGGCTACTTGCTCCCCAATGGAACACTCAATCTACCCGTTACGCAAAAGAGCTTGGAACAGCGCTATAAAAGGGACGCTGTTCTGGCACAGCTTATAGTAAATAGCCTAAAAAGCTGCGTGGATTATGGTATGTAATACTCTATATAACTCTCATAATCTGGCTAGTCATTGGAAAGTTTCAAGATTCCTTGAAAAACAAAGTTGTTTATAAAAGTATTTGCTTACCACAAATTGTTGCTATGGAAGCTGTGAGATAAAAATCCAATGCTGATAGTTTTTTAGTGAGTTTAATGGGCATACAAATACTCCAAAGTTGATCGATCCTCTGGGATCTGAATGATATGAAAATGTTATCCAAATGAAAATACAGATAGCGTCAAAACTGACAGACCAGTTTGAATAGAAATAATACTAATATATTTCACGTGCTCATAAATGTATCCTGCCATTTGCAAGGCTTCAATGCAATCTAATAATATCCTTATTCAGCTCAAGGCCGCACTAATCAATTCCAATGGCTGCACACAAAGGATGACTGTGACTACTATCCGGCTACTTTGCTGGCCTGCACCATGGAACAGGTTTACAAGAATTGTCCGGCCACGAAATGGAATAATACCGACGATTGTGTGGCGACGCGGAAATACTTGATGGCCTGCGATGATGTCAAGAATCGCAGAAAATAAAGTGTATACAATTAATTTCATTTATAAAGAGATCAGCAATATTAAATCGTCTGTTTAATTGCCAAGTATTCAAATTAATAACAAACAATTTAGTTGTTAGCTAAGTCTGTACTTATTCCGCACACACGTTGAACTGCATGGTGGCTAGATCCGCCAATCCGCATTCGATGACATCGCCAGCTTTGAAAGCATCGGAACCATGTGGCGTGCCCGTCAAGATCAGATCGTTGGGCTCCAACGTCATATACTTCGAGACATAGGCAACAATGTCGGGCACTTTGAATATCAAATCTGCCGTGCATCCACTTTGCTTCAGTTCGCCATTAACTTTAAGCCACAAGGGCAGCGTGTGTGGATCCTCGACAGCATCAAAGGGTATAAAACGCGAAACGGGCGTTGAGGTATCGAATCCCTTGCCCAGCGTCCAGGACCCACCAGTGGCCCTTGCCGCAGTCAGATTGCATTGGGCAGTGAGATCCAGAGCCAAACAATAGCCACCAACATATTGCATTGCCTGCGCCTTGGATACGTTCTTGCATCGCGATCCGATCACCACTCCCAGCTCCACCTCATAGGCAACCTTGGTGAACACTTTGGGCAGCTAAAAATAGGGTTATTAATCAGTTACTCTTAAAGCTTAAAGAAAGCCCAGATTTAAGTTTTGATTGCGGGTTTTCTTTTGAGATCATGGTAAAATAAAACGGATATTTTGTAAATGACAAGTACGAAAAGAGTTGAAAGTCACGCCAAACAAATATAAATTGGATAAAAGGGATGTTGATATTAAGTGTTTTAAATTTGTGCTTAAAAACTCCACTACACCACTGAGCTCAAGCTCACCACAATTGGACAGCCCTGGCGTAGATAGGACGTGGTGGGTTTCAGGAATACAATTGGCTCTGTGGGCACCGGTACTTTTCTGGCCTTGACAGCGCACCTGCGTATAGTTAACAAGGTGAATTACGAATTCAAAATCTATTACCAAATTTGAATTACATGTAATTGAGTGCAACGCCTATAATCTTTTTGCCCTCAAATACAAAGTTGGCAGCATCCTGGTTGCGTTGGCAGGCCATTAGGCAGCGAGCGGATAGGCGCACCACTGGAGAAAGTAATACAAATATTTTATATTTAAATTTTGACAGAAAAATAACTGGCTGTTAAATGAGGCTCACAAATGTTAGAGTAAATGTAGAGATAACGACCACTGCGGGCGAATGAATGTGATCGAATGTTGTGCTGTTAATTAGGGCAATGTTAATAGACACTTACTTGCGTCAACGGCTGTATTTATTGGGCCTCAAGGTTATCTGGAGAAGTGCCCCCTTGCCCAAAATAGTTTATCAATAAAAATTAAGTAACATAAAAATCGACTGATCAACAGTGAGCTAGATCGTAGGTTCAAAATAATTCAGTGTGACCGTCACAAGCGACGCAAAATTTACAGTGTTCTGTTAAGCGTATCGCAAAACCAGCAACATAGTAATTGACTTTTCGATGACTATCGAAATAAGTAAGTTGCTCAAGTCGTTCATATTTGTACAGGTGAATTTAATTCCATTTTAACATATATCAATTGAATTTCAATGCAATCAATTTTTTATGACATGATTCAATTATGAATTATAAATTAAAATTGTATTATAATTATGGTAGAACGAACGATTACATTTTTAAAACAATGCAATCGAACGATAACTTTACTCAAAAGAATAAATTGGAACCAAATGTTACGAACGAACTAAATGAGCGACTATCGGCGAGTCGTTCGATCGAACATATTCCAAACGATTGGTACAACTCTAACATGTACGTGCCGTCGCTTATTAATAGTGAAGAAAAAATTATAAAAATATATTGAATAAAGTGGTATTTGTGTAAAAGTATAAGCGAGACACGCGTGCATTTGCAGGCAATTGCACGCTGTAATTGAAAATTATATTGCTGTGTCGAAATATAAAGAAAACGCCTGGAAATATCGCAAGTCAGTGAAAAGTATAAAGAATGACTTGTCAAAGAGAATAACACGAAATTGTTGGAGGCAGCAGCAGTAACGCGCGGCGTGGTGAATAAATATAAAGCGCGAACGAGAAAGCAATGAAATATTGTAAGTGGGCAAAAACGAGAAAGCGCTAAAGTCACCACCCTGAGAAAGAAGAGAGTTGTTGTTGTTGTAGGAACAACCAACCTCAAACCTCAAATTTTTATAGTAATTTTCTTTGCAAGTCAAAATAATGACCACTTTTTCAATTAGTAAAGTTTATTTCGGTATTGTTTGATTTACGTTATTGCGAAACAATAAATCCGTGTGCGCTAGTGTATAAGTGTGTGTGTGTGTGTATCAAACTAAAGAAGAAGCAAACTATACAAATTCAACAAATTCAACAAACAACAACAACACAATGATTAAAATGGAGACTGACAAAATGATGGACGAGACCAACTCCAATGCACAAGCAGTAAGTTTATCATTATATCGGTTTCAGGTGTAGCTGTAGATGAGTTGAGTTTTAAAATGTATTATTGTATACTGTATGTATGTACAAACATACATGTATATATTATATATAATGCTCAAGGTGTCACTTATGCACGAATTATGTTCATTTGTATCTGTGTGTTTTATTTTCGTATATTTTCGTATATATGTATTTATTTTGCACTCGTGCACTCTATTAAAATTTTGTTTGATTTTCTTCTTTCATGCCTTAACCTTAAACATTTGCTATTGGTCCATATTTATTAAGCCCGTATTACAAATGCCTAAAAGGGTAATTGCAACTGGTAGAAATTAAATTATATATATTATTGATCAGGAACAAAGTCCGTTATAATCGAAAATTAAAAAGCCATCGTAAAATAATTTACTATATTGAAATATACATAATGTTAGGGTATTTACTAGTCGATCAGTCTCTACCAGATCTCTCTTATTTACTTGAATGAGGGAATTTAAGCATGTTAGAGTTGATTTTATTTATTGTATATATTTGTATTTTGTGTAATTAGCAGTTAATTGGCCATCGGTACTTTCAAGTCTTGTTTATATAAACAAAACGCATGTCCATATATATACATATTCATTTATTATTATTTATAGTGTATATATTTCAATCCGTTCAATCCGATTTCGTGTGTATATTTTTGATTTTTTGTGCGTAACAATGAAGGTCAGTCACCCAGTCAGTCAATAATTGCTTATCCATTTATATTTACTTGGTTTGTGTTACTGTTTCTGGGTCAAAAGTTGATTTTTGGCCAAATTGTACGCGCTCAGCAATTAAGTTACATTTCTTGAGTCATCTTTGTTATTATTGTTAGCCCCAAAAGCTGAAATCAAGGTGAGATAGCGACCAAATTGTGCATAAGCATTTTTTTTATGTTTATCATTAAGATTTCGCAGCAACATCTCACACTAAATAGGTCCAAAAAAAAGGCCACATACCTCAAAAAATGCATACATACATACTGATAAATAAACATACATATATTAATATATACAAGGCTACAAACCGGTTTTACAGTGTAACCGCATTTTATAATCGTGGCAAACGATTGTACAAAAACATTTAAAACTGAGAAATAAGGCAATATTAAATTGTACTTGGCGTTTTCAATGAGGATTCTTACACTTAATTTATCAACTTATTGGATTACTATCAGATACAAATTTTTGTTTCCCGATTTTTGATTTTTGTATCTGATGCGCGTGATTATTTCCCTTATTTTTTGTATGTTGTAAAAAATGTAAGAAAACTATAAAACAAAATTCAAATATTATTTACAAATAGTCTGCAATTTTACATATTTATTTTAATTCCTCTTATCTTAAAATTGACCCATCAAATTATGTCTGAAATTCCGCCATGCATTTGCATGCAAGGGTATTTCATAATTTTATGAAATTTTTGACTATTGCTATGCTATTAGTTTTTAAGACTACATGTAAAATCTTAGCGACATTTCATAGTAAATATCTCTGGTATTTCGTAGCTGGGCCACAGCGGAATAATATAATTCCAGAACCTCTTGAAGTAGCTGCCTGACCTACATAGTTCATAACTGTGCGAATAGTAGGAAAAACTTGTAATAGTTTCAAGTGGAAACATTTATTGTTAGCATTGCCAAGTGGCTAATAAGCGTAGCTGGAGGCCAAAGCAACAACAACAACATTCAACGTCATTACCTACACCAAAATGTTAGCCTCAAAAACGATTTTAACTTTATTTTTAATGCAAACGCAAATAAATAGCTCTAACAAACACCAACAACAACAAATATGATATGCTATTAAATAAAGCCGCTAAAAACGTGTACACAACACACATACACAAACAAACACGAACAATTGTTAATTTACCTACTCACACCTGCATGAACAAGGTTTAGATGTAGTCAAGGTATTAATACTACTACATACTAAGTATAAAAACACTTATCACACGCATACGTATACATTATATTCATTAATTGTTAGCATTGTATTTAGCTAAATTATTGCAAAAAAAATACCAATCATTTCAATAGATAATCTCTTCTCTGTTTCCCATTTGGCTAACCTTCACCGATATTTAATTAAATTAATTTAGAAATTGTTTAATTATATTTTGAAATATCTTTATCTTTTGATCCAAGCCCAACTCAAATTCAAATACGTTGTTCTACTTACTAATTATTATTTGTTTATTTAATTTTCTTTTATGGAATTTATCAAAAAACTACAAAAGAACAGACTGCTTATTTTCACAAGTCTCATCTGACGGCATGAATGATATCGAGCTGCGCTATTGCCCATTCTAAAGTTAATTTTTGGCTTTGCCAATTTTGTACTAAATAAAGCCAAAACTATCCAAGTCCAAATACATAGGTAGAAACAGAAACAGAGAAAAATCAAAAACAAAAAGCCAAGCTTGAAGCTCAACTAATTGGCTAATTGTAAGCCGCCAGTTTATTTGCTGGTCGCCAACTCGTCTGAAAGAGTTGCACAATTTCAACTTGGCACATAACCTAACTGGCCATTACTCATGCTATCCATTGCCAAGAGCTACCTACTTTCTAGCTGAAACGGGTTGACCTCTGACATCGCCTGACTGAGAGCGAGGGAGGGAGAAAGAGAGAGATACCCATAAAGTAATAGTAGTTACATATATTTATTTGTGTCTGTATATTGCCTAAGCTGCAAAGAAAATTTCATAAATATTATTACTTCTTGTTTTCCTGCTTTTTCTTTGCATTTTATAGTTCACAACCACAATGCTGTACGATCCGGTGCGCAAGAAAGACTCATCGCCCACATATCAGACAGAGCGGGATCTCTGCTTTCAGTACTTTACACAGTGGAGCGAATCGGGACAGGTGGACTTTGTGGAGCAGCTGCTATCGCGCATGTGCCACTATCAGCACGGACAGATCAATGCGTTTCTCAAACCGATGTTACAGCGCGACTTTATAACACTGCTGCCAAGTAAGTTAACTTCTTAACTAACATTGCTCTGATTTTAGAATGATCAAATAACTTGTATATACACCTGAGTGACTATACTAACTGAGTTTCAAAAGTCTATAATGACTTGCTCAGGTGATAAGCAAATCGTTGAAGTAATAATTTGCATATAATAATATCTGTAGACTAGATTATAAATTATTCCAGATTTGTTATCAGTCTTCAGTAATGCAACAATTTGCACAGCAACAAGTGAATACCAAGAATGAAAGAGATCAAGTGTAATTTACTTTGTTGATTGATTTTTATTCTATTCTATTTATATTCGATTTTCATGAACATAAAGAGGGCTTGTAGATTTGCATGTTTTTTAGTAATAGACACATTTGATTATATTTTGATAAGAACACGCTAAAATTATATATATTAAAAGGAATAAAAAGAGAAGCTCCAATACCGTTGATTTCCTTTAGGCTTTGTCTTAAAGCGTGTAATAGCTTTTTTTTACTGTTTTTTTTACTGTTTTACATCCTTAACTTAAAACTTGCAATCGATCTTAACTTAAACAAAATGTTAAACATAAGTAACAAGATTAGATCAAAGAAGATAAACGATGAAAAGAACAAGCGTAGTGAAAACAAAGTAAGAAACAAACAAAATACAATGTGAAGGAACAAAGTTGAAGAGCAAATATGAAGGTAACCGAACGAATTGAAATCTACACCTCCCCCAATCCTTGCCCTGTTGCCGTGCAATTGTATCGTAGCGGGACCTCAGAGTAGCGGGGAAGTGCTGCAGGTAGTGGTGCAGGTGGTGGCGCTGGTGGTGGCACTGTCTGCTGTTGACGGAGTCGTTGGCGCTGCTTATGTTGTTGACTCAAAGGTCATTGCTTCCATTAAGCCCCCTTTGCCGGAACAAAAACGAAAACAAAAGCAAAACAAAAGCAGAAACCTGCGCAAATTGTCATGCATATAGTATTTGATTCAATGAAGGAATTACAATTTGTATTAAGAAAATCAATGTTATTGTGAAAACCTAATTCCGAGTGACTTGAAAGCAATAAGAAAATCATAAATGAAGCTTCTTGTTAGGGCACACCAAAACCATGTGATCTAATAGCTATATATATATATATACTAAAAAAGTAATATAGAGGGAATATAATATGTAAGAAATATAAGAACTTCTTAAATATCTTATATATCGTTTCTCTGGTAACCTGAGAGCTGTTACGTTGAATGTTCAAAGCGTATCCTGCGCGCATAATTACATGCCTATTGTTAGCCTTTTAATCCCCAACAAGAAAAATCACATTAAATACCTTACCTGGTAAGGCCTACCACATTAAATACCCTATCTTGACAAACGGTATGAAAAGGGGACCACAAATTTCAAACATTTGAGTCGTTTATATCATGCACTAAAGAAGTTATTAATGACGTCATCCACAACACATTTAAATGGTACCCTTCTACGCGATTCTCACTAGTTCAACTGATGTTTTCAGATTTTCATGATTTTAATGCTCTTCTCTCTGCTTCGCTCTCTCTCCCTACTTTCAATTTATCTCTTTCTCTACTCTTACTCGCTGTTTCTGGCACTTTACCAAAAAGTGATTTAAAATGTAATTAAATGTTAGTCATTTTATTGAAAACTGTTAGTAGTACTTTAAAATTAAAACCATTTTCCCTTTATGATATAATTTCACCAGGTATTTTTATTATGTAGGGTACACATATATTTTGTGGAATCGGCGGCATATCTTCTACAAAGTGTTACATATTTCTTGAAAATTACAACACAGCCACAATGCACCCTGCAGAGACATAGCAAGACAAAAGAGGAAGAAAAAATTGTCGACAGACTATAGCTTGTGTGTGTGTTTTTTTAGGATGTATTTTACAATGGGAACGAGAGCGGGAAATAAGCACCGATGTTTCCTCCTTCATTTACACTGTAATGTACTTCAAAGAGAGCTAACCAGTCACACACACATATAGGCTGAGAAGAGACAGACACAACTTAGGATAGGCAGCGACATGGACCGTTAGACGTCAACGACAACAACAACAATAAACGGCGACAACTTGAACTGCATCCACGTTGCAAAGTTGGTTGTTGTTGTTCTCTTGGTCGTTACAAAGTCACTTTGCGAGTTATGCACATTTTTAATTGTGTTTGGCAAATGCTGCACTTCACTTGCAGACCAGCACAGCCACTTGACCCTTAGGTAATCCCCTCCCCCCCATTCCCATTCCTTGTAATATCTGTCGATTTCTGAGCTGTCAATTGTATTCACTCCCGCTGGTAAATGCGGTTAGGTGCGTCTGTAGGTGGCGCGTGGGTCTGAAGCTCCTTCCTACAGAGTCTATTACTAGATTTATCAGTGCTTCATTAGCGACAGATCACAATCCGGATCTGCGATGAGTCACTTGGAGTCTACGTATGTATTTACTTAAGGTATACATACATATATTTACTTTAAGTATATATACTTAAAATATGGATATGCTGGTTAGTCACTTTTTACTTGTCAGGAAGCACAAAACGCAGTGAAGCTAAGCAAACGGAAAGTTGTGATGAGTCATGAAGGTTCATTTGCACGTATCTCGCATAATGGGTTCATTTGCGTACGTTCATCTTCTACAGTTGATAGGTTTCTAGAATATCTACTCACGGATTAACCAAATGGAATCTGAATTAGAACTTCCAGAATAATACGCCTTGAATTGAACATGCTTATTTTTGAGTACATCTTTATTTATTATCTTCCATTTTCAAACACAAAATATAATTTTAAAAAACCCCTAATCGTTAAAAATTCGATAAAAAAAACCAATAGCTTAACAGTTTATCGCAAAATGCTTTGTTGTGTCATAAATGGAAAGCACTGAAATCTTGAAATATGTAGCTCTTACAATCAGTCAATTAGTGCAAACACTCATGTACAAAGCAGAGATATTAAAAAATTTTACTTTAGTAGATTAATTAAAAGTTTACAAGCACATTCATAAATCAATAATTTGTATGCTTTTTCCTGTACAGAAAAAGGTCTGGATCACATTGCCGAGAACATTTTATCGTATCTGGATGCCGAATCGCTAAAGTCCGCCGAACTGGTGTGCAAGGAATGGCTGCGTGTCATATCCGAGGGCATGCTGTGGAAGAAGCTCATTGAGCGCAAGGTGCGCACAGATTCCTTGTGGCGTGGCCTAGCCGAGCGTCGCAATTGGATGCAGCATCTGTTCAAGCCACGACCGGGACAAATACAGCGGCCGCACTCATTCCATCGCGAGCTGTTTCCCAAGATCATGAACGTGAGTAGCTTACATAAATAATAATCCACTGAATCTGGCTAACACTAATTTAATCTTGATTACAGGATATTGACAGCATAGAGAACAACTGGCGAACCGGTAGACATATGCTGCGTCGCATCAACTGTCGCTCGGAGAACTCAAAGGGTGTCTATTGCCTGCAATACGATGATGGCAAGATTGTGTCCGGCTTGCGGGATAACACAATCAAGATATGGGATCGCACGGATCTGCAATGCGTCAAGGTGAGACAGTTGCGTCCTTATAGTTAGAGAGGCTTCTTATTAAAGATGAATTGTTATTTGCAGACACTGATGGGGCACACTGGCTCGGTGCTGTGTCTGCAGTATGACGACAAAGTGATTATCAGCGGCTCCAGCGATTCCACGGTGCGTGTGTGGGATGTGAATACTGGTGAAATGGTTAACACGCTGATTCATCACTGCGAGGCGGTGCTACATTTGCGCTTCAACAATGGCATGATGGTTACCTGCTCCAAGGATCGCTCCATTGCTGTCTGGGACATGACCTCGCCCAGCGAGATCACGTTGCGTCGCGTCCTAGTCGGCCACCGTGCCGCTGTCAATGTGGTTGACTTTGATGAGAAATATATTGTATCCGCCAGCGGTGATCGCACCATCAAAGTGTGGTCCACATCGAGCTGTGAGTTTGTGCGTACCCTGAATGGCCATAAACGTGGCATCGCTTGCCTGCAGTACAGGGATCGTCTGGTGGTTAGCGGCAGCTCCGACAATTCCATCCGGTAAAACTAAATACGTTGGCATTTGAATAAATTACTTATTCGTATCACAACTCTTTGACAGACTGTGGGACATTGAGTGTGGCGCCTGCCTGCGTGTTTTGGAAGGTCATGAAGAGCTGGTGCGCTGCATCCGCTTCGATACGAAGCGCATTGTCAGCGGAGCCTATGATGGCAAAATCAAGGTATGGGATTTGGTTGCGGCTCTGGATCCGCGCGCCGCCTCAAATACGTTGTGCCTCAATACGCTCGTGGTAAGCCTACAGCCTTCTCTCATATAATAATCTATGGATTACTAATTTGATTTGTATCTAGGAGCACACTGGTCGCGTTTTTCGTCTGCAGTTCGATGAATTTCAAATTGTGAGCAGCTCGCACGATGATACTATTTTGATATGGGACTTTCTAAATTTCACGCCCAATGAGAATAAGACCGGCCGAACACCATCACGTAAGACGCAACTTTCACTTTTTCACGTTTTGTGTGTGTTAAATATTTAAATGTTATCGTGTCGTATTTATGTGTTTAGCGGCCCTTATGGAACATTAACATTTTGTGCAAATGCAGCTACGGGAGCTTCAGCTGTATACCTCCAGCGATGAGAGTGAGAAGGAGGGCAACGATGGCAACAATGATAATGATGGGTGATGATGACGACGCTGAAAACAACAAAGATGAAGATGAAAATATCGAGCTGGAGAACATCGATTATGATGTTTCGAATCTTGAAAATGCTGATCAAGATAACTATTAAACAAAATACCAAGCCGGCAAATAGCATTGAGACTCGTCCATTAAATTATGTTGAACCCAAGATACTGCGATCTCCGATTTTACTGAAATGCAACAAAAACAGAAACGAAAAACAAACTAAAAGGAAAACAATTTACAATTAATGAAAGCAAATACACACACGCGCATAATATGAATTAATGAAGTTATTAAAGAATTCAAGAAAATCCAATAATAAATACAACAAGAGTATAACAAATATTTTTGCATAAACTGGCTGTTAGGTTTGAGAAATATACGAAAAATATGATAACAATATACATATATATATATATATATATATATATATATTAACATATATATAGTATAATATATAAACAGAATAATGTATTAGTTAATTAGGCATTATAGAAATAATTAAGGTCAGTCTGTGTGAATCTGTTTGTGCTTGTGGCAGCGGTACAAATGTTTATATAACTAATGCTTAGCTCAAATAACTACAACGCATTGGGCTGAGTGCAGCTTTAAGAAATTCTTGAAATTTGAGGTACGTTTTTTTATACATACACGCAATTAGGATATACAAAATGAGCAAAACTGTCAGAACGTACAGAGCATAGTCTTTAGCATAGATGTTAGTTAAAGCTTCATGGAGTACTGGGCGAAACATATATAAATTTTTTTTCATTTTGAAACATTACGAATCGCTTTTGTCATACTGCACATTTTATAATCTAATTTACATGCCTGACGTTTGTGTTAAATTTGTAAAAAATAAAAAAAATAATAATTGAATAATTAGGCCTTAAGAAATACATTTAAAACACATTTAAAAATGAAAACTATGTGTGTGAAAAGACATGAAGTCGTGCATGTTTTCACTGAGCCTGTATTTACAGTGCGATTTGATACTGTTCATTAGGCAAAACTATGAAAAACTAAAATAATAATAAATATATACTGCAATAAATACAATTTCTTTAATTGAACATTTGCGAAGTGTTATATATAGTATATTTAGAAATTAGCTAATTTTCATGTCAGTTTTGAATATATTGTTGATTGTGATCAATTGATAATTTCTCGATATATTGCCTAACTTTAAGTTTCAAAGCTACTTCCGCGTTCATATATATTATGTACATAATGTTTTAATGTAAGCCTAAGAAAAGTGAATGAAAAATTTAACTACTATATACTTATGCATACATAATATGTAAAACTGTTTAGTGGAAAGGCAGCTTGTTGAAATTGGCAAAAGGCTCTGCTACTTGCGCAAATTGGTAATATAGGTAATATATACATATGTATATGAATAGAAATAATAAATTCTGTATAAATGCTATATGAATGATGATTTTTTGTTGTGGCGAGCATAAGAAGCGACATTGAAATTCGGTAACCTGCTTTGTAATCAAACAGTCGTTAAACTTTTGGTTCAAAATATGGTGACATGCTTTCTTATAAAGCTAAAAATTTGAAACGTGCATACACAATACATCGATAGCATATTTCATTACATCGATAAACACTTTTTCGTATCGATATTTACAGCTGTTGCTGTAGCTTTTAATCCAAAATGAGTTTTGCTCAGCTGTCTTAACATATGTCTGTTATTTGTTTGACGTTTTGTTAAGGAGCAACCAATTTTTTTTGCCGGCTTTTAAGCTTTCAAATGCATGGTACTCGTTTCATTGCAAAGATACTATTCAACAGTTTTAGTCAGCATTTAAGAACATCTGCGATCCGCATGTCTATGTTGCCACCACCAAAAACTGAAATTTCAGCAGAGATAATCGCACAGTTGGGTAAACCGCCCAAGATGCGTGAGAATCCCGCCTTCACCAAGGTGGACACTCCCGAATTCCATAGTTTATTCACACCAGAGCTGGAGGCACTCGTTGCCATCTTCAAGAAACACAACTATGAGCTTCGCATTGCTGGCGGTGCCGTTCGGGATATTCTAATGACGATCAAGCCAAAGGATGTGGATTTTGCAACGACAGCGACACCGGATCAGATGAAGGATATGTTCGCCAAGGAGGAGGTGCGCATGATCAATGCCAAGGGTGAGAAGCATGGCACAATAACGCCGCGCATCCACAACAAGGAGAACTTCGAGGTGACCACTTTGCGCATAGATGTCCGCACAGATGGACGTCATGCGGATGTTGTGTTCACCACCGACTGGCAATTGGATGCTAATCGTCGGGATCTGACCATCAACTCCATGTTCCTTGGCCTCGATGGCACCGTTTATGATTATTTCTATGGCTACGATGATGTCCAGCGACGTCGCATCGTTTTTGTTGGCGATGCCGATGTGCGCATCAAGGAGGACTATTT
The DNA here is from genome assembly GCA_035045305.1 of Drosophila maculinotata. NCBI lineage: Eukaryota > Metazoa > Arthropoda > Insecta > Diptera > Drosophilidae > Drosophila > Drosophila maculinotata. Next base: position 10,245,262 of record JAWNPD010000335.1, read on the forward strand.
ACGTATACTACGTTACTTTCGCTTCTACGGACGGATAGCACCGGATGCAAACTCCCACGACAAGGACACACTGGCCGCCATCAAGGCGAATGCAGCAGGTCTGGCCAGGATTAGTGGCGAGCGGGTTTGGGCCGAGCTGCAGAAGATTGTCGCGGGCAACTACGGAAGGGAGTTAATACTTGAGATGCATAACTGTGGCCTCCTTGATCACTGTGGTCTGCCAGCACAGCTGAATCTCGCTGAGTTTGAGCGACTCTGCAGCGACTTGGAACGTTTCGAGGAGCCACATTATCCCATTCTATACTTGACGGGCCTGCTGCACACCACCGATCAGGCAATGCAGCTACACGAGCGTCTCAAGCTGTCCGCCTACGAGCGGGATCTTGCGCTCTTCATCACGCAGCAGCGACAGCGGGTAAGAAATTCTTTTTTTTTTAATCTGTATAAACTTTAGCTATGGAATTAAAGTATAGGCCAAAAATGACCAAAATGGCCTCGGGACTGACGATCGGCTAAGTTTTGGCAAGTAATGGGTAGAATGAGGTCTTGGAGATGTAATTTCAAGGTCATTTATAAGCTACTTTACACTTTAACCGTCTCAGAATCAGTTTTCTTTTGGATTTGTATGCTAATTTTATCTATTTGTGACTAAGATTGACTTATTTGATTTCAGATCGATTCCGAGTATAATTGCCTGCGCGACTATCAAAAACTATGCCTTCAGCCGTACGCCAAACGCATCTACGTTGAGGAGTTGCTGAAGTATGCCAACAAGCTGGAGCTATACAAACAGCTTAAGGCGTGGCAGACGCCTAATTTTCCGCTAAAGGGCAACGCGCTTAATAGTTATGGGCTGGTTAATAAGAAAGTGGGTCTGGTTCTTAACGAACTGCGTCTGTTGTGGGCAGACAGTGATTTTCAGCTGACGGCAGAACAACTGCTGGAAAAAGTGCCCGCAATAAAGGAGCAGCTACAGCAGTCACCGCCCAATTCTCCCATTAAAAAGCAACGCACACGGTAATTTCTTCTATTCATTTTTGATTTGACTCTTGTTAACGAGAAAACTGATAAAGCTGTGTTGAAACTACAACTTGTTGAATATTTGTATGGGACGCTTGAAGCCAGCTTTGCAGTGCTCCGGCACGCCCATAAGTTCCATGCTGGCAAAGCCCACCTCCGGACTCAGTAGATACGCCGTAAACTCAGCCGGTTGAAATGTGATGGCATTGTAATTCTCTCGTATGCTATCCTGCAAATTAGAGAATATTTCAATTTAGATAGCATTCAGGTGAAGTTCTTGTGCCACAAACACTCACCGAAAGCTTCTTGCGTCGCTTGTAGGTATCAAAAGACTGAGGCTCCAAGATCAGCTTGCCACCGGGACGCAGCTGCAGGAACATGCGCTTGAACGCCTGCTTGAGGCCTGTATCACTAAAGTTCAGATGTATCCACTTGGTGACGGAGAGGCACAGGATAATATCATATTGCGGACGCTCAATCTCCAGGAGCACATCATCGGCCAGGACATAATTGCCATGAACGAATCTCACATTGTATGGAAACTTTCCAGTAGCTGCTGCTCCATTGCAGGCACGTTTTATCGCATTTATGGCCATCTGAGCATCGTGTGTCAGATTACGATCAATGTCCAGGCCGACTAAGCTCTTGGCCTCAAATTTCTTAGCTATTTCAATGGACAAATGACCAGAATTGCAGCCGATATCCAACAACTCCTTACCTCTAAATAGATCCTTCTGTGTAGAAAGCACATCCAAGCGTATATCGTGGAAATCCTTGTCTAGGATACGCTTGCCATAATAGTGCCTATAGTTGCCATACATAAATGTCGCATTCTTCTTGTGTTTGGCATTTTTACTTTCCAGCTGCAGTCGCTTTTTGGGACTCTGTGCGGGCGCTCGCGGCTCATCCAGCTTATTGTCCAGCGGCACGTGCGGCTCGCTGTTGGATTCATTTATATTGTGTTTCAGTCTTTTGATTTGCTGTGCGTTGTCATCAGCATCGACAGTTGCTGGACGCTTTTCCAATTTAATTGCAGGTACTATCGTGTTGTTATTGTTTTCCACTTCCATTTCATAAACGTTTTAAATCGTTTGTGCCGGAGTAAACAAAGTATTTAGCGGCATTAGCGGATTCTGCTTGAAACAGTGTTGTGTAGTGTATGTACTTTTCAGATAATTTATCGATAACTTCCATTTATCAGTATTCAATTAGCACTATTTTTCCATATAAATTCAATTTGTTTGGCATACGCTTTTCGCCGCTGTAAATCGATTTTTGTTGAAAACTTACTAGAATCAACAAAAAAATGCAACTAGTTTAAATATTATTTACCCAGGGGACCAACACCGAACCATGATAGTAATGTCATAATTAAGTACAAGCTGATTGCTATAAATCTACACTTTTTTAAGTGCTGTACAATGCTGGCTGCCACAGTATATTACATGCCCTTCACTAACGTTTCCTCAAACAGTTCCTGTAATTAATGTTTGTTGTGCATCAATTCTAGAGATGTATGCATTACATAAAAGCTTTGTTTTTATCGTCTAATTAACTACGTTATTTAATGCCATTTGATGTTTTGATCATATTTATTGCCGGCTCCCCAAACATTTAACCAAATTTGAATATTCCTCTCAGACAATTTACAAGGTTTAAAATACATTGATATACAAATTTGAATTTACTCAAACAACTTTATGTATTTACTCGTATTTGAGTACATTTGAATAAAACAAAACTATTAGTTTTTTATTTTTTTTTTATTTTTATGTGCGTGCGCACATGCACGTACTACTGTTTTGTAATGTACGTAAATATAATGTATGTATGTGTTTGTTGTATGCACTGATATAAATATAAATGTGGTGTTGTTTTTAAACATAGTGTAAATTAAAGTATTAATATAATGCACGTATGTATGCGTAGAAATGAATGTATGTTTTTGTTCGTTACCTACATATCTGAACAGGGCATATATATTAATATCGTAGTAATATTATAATGGATGTAAGTAATGCTAATTGTGGTGTGGTATGGTATCGTATGGTATGGTATGGTATTTTATGTAAAGTTGTGTCAATATGCATGATGGCATTAGGCTGTAAAAATCAAACAAATTAAATTCAAATTTATAAAGCATTTTACATACGTGTATGTAAAATCTAGGTGCATATTGTGAGTGATTTAACGGCGAATAACTGTGGATACAGCGATAATTCAGTTAAATTAATGTTTTGATGAAGAGTGATTGCAAATATTTGCTGGTATTATGTGTATAATGATTCTTGGCTTGGTAATGCAGATAAGACCCGACATTGAGCAATAATGTTCCGTAGTAAAGTGGAAAACAACATTGTTGTGCAGTGACCTCATTTTTGAAACAAGATTTATACATATGTAGATCTTGTGCGGTTTTTTTTTTCCTTCAATACTAAGAACAAGCAAGGTTCAATTCGATAATTTTGAATACGGTTGCTTTACGGGTGGTGTTGCGCTGGTTCTTATTACTTAAAACGCTAGGGCTAGTTTCGCATATGCGGATAGTAGGGGATTCGTTTTCGTTTTTTGTTTTTTGATTTTTATGTGATTATATTTGTTTGCTGGGCTGTCTTGCTGTGCACATCCATCTGACCATGTTGTTTTCTATCGTCTCTCTGTAATTTTTAATTACCAGAGGCCCGATGAGTATCCACCGGGTGGCACACGATTCTTGTTGATAACCTGGCTGTTGCCGCCGTTCGTAGCTCCTGCCGGCTGTACATAATCGGTTGCACCAGGCTTGTAGCCCTCACCAGTAACGGGATTGCCTTCTATAGTAATAGAAATAAAAGGAAATTATTATTTCAGTTGTTAAAATGGAAATATTTACTAATTACAATTTTAAATATATTTAAATAATTAATTTTCAATTTTATTTTGTATAGAAAAACATGTCTACCAGAAATTATAATTATTCACGATTTAGAATCACCCCTGGAAATGAATCATTCTTATTTTTGAGGGACCACTGTAAATTCGTAAGCTAGCTTAATTGTCGCGCTTTGTGCAATAAATGCAAATTTGTAGCGATGTGTGAAAGCTTTATAAATAAAATCCTTCGTCGGTACACGAAGGTGTTCGACCCCGAAATCATGACGTTACTTATGCAAGGCTGAATATTCATTCGACAGGAAGAGTTGGAGCAGGACCCTGTCCATTTCACGTTTAAAAATTAAGTGCTTCTTGGAAATGCTGAGCTGAAAGGCTGATTCTAATGTTTGTGAATATATTATTTCTACCATAGTTGAATGAACTAAATTGTATTCTAATGAGACGGTAAATGTGATAGATCAAAATTAAGGTAAGTTTTCTACCGTCTGAATAGATGTGAATATAATAGTTTAGAGTCTTTTCTGATGCTCCTGTAAAACTTCATGTTAGTTGACAATTGCAATGCTTTTTTAACTTATTTAATAAAAGCTTATATTAAGGCATATAGGAATGTTAATGTTGACAAGAGAAAAATCACTTTACCTCGTATGCCTCCGTTAATTTTAAGATTCTCAGTCGAAGAAGAAACGGAAGATGATGCCGACGATACCGAACCACTTTTGCCATTGTATTTTCCCTTACTATTTGCAAGTAATTGCTGGGCGGCATTTGTATTTTGTCCAAATGCAATGCTGCTTTTCATGTGATTGTTGCCCGGAGTTATGGGACGTGTTGGTTCGCCAAATAGACGAGAGTACGAGTCAACGGGTTTTTGGCCACGACGCGGTGCATCACCTGTATTGTAGATTGGGAATTTCAAATGAAAAATATTCGTTTTTTTTCCAACATAAAAGAATACAAGAAGACAATAAATTAGTTTGCATTATGATATTGTGCTTACATAACTACAAAGTTGCATAAGAAATTAATTCAAATTATAAGCGTGAACAGAAACGATTAACATATAATTAAATACTTATAGAGCTCATATCTGAAAGCATGAGATTTTATAATTAATTATAATAAATAACAAAGTGAGGTGCTGCATATGCGAGTGGAATTTAATTTTCAAAAAATTCGCATGGCTTGAGAGTAACAGCAAAGAATAATAATTAGCTGCTTTAGCAGTAAAAGTTGCTCTATATAATTGTATTTTTGAAACCAGACAGAAGCAACGGCAACGGACCTATACAATATTTATATTCCGGATCTGTGTACGGTTTTCATAAGTGAAGGCTTTAAAGCCGATCTCAGAGATCCCAAAAATTGGTTGGTTAGTAAATTGATCAATTTTATGTTGGTTATCAAGAATAATAAATACCACACACTTTATTGTGATTAAATTAAATTTAATTCCCGAAAGGGTTTTAAAAAAATTACCATACGGAATTAAATCTATGCAACAAATGTTGTTTAGGGTGTGTGAATTTGACGTTTGTCCAATCACTGTGAAGTTTAGCATTGTGCTGAAGATTAAGGTGTCAGAAATTTGGAATTTATACTACAGAACATTTGTTTATTTTGCACAAGTAAATTAGTAAATGGAAAATCAATAACAGAATTTAAACAAAATTTTGTTAAATCGGACACTTTAAATATATTTAAGTACCAATGAAATAGAATCTGTGAACTCCTTGCCGTACTGTAAAGATACATAGAAAAAAGAAAAAGAGAGAGAGAGGAGAGAGAGAGAAAAAGGAAAACGAGACACATTCAATATAAAGCTCACAATACACATTCCTTAACATTTCTTAAGTGCATGTTGGACGCAACACAATAATAGCAGGTTGCAATTTGTTTGGGAGGAAAACGATAAAAAATAGTTTTGACAAAATTGTTGACTCTTCACAGGTAATATGCCATCTATATCTTTTCGATTTGCGTGTAACAAATAAATACGGAAACTGTTTGCAAAGCGTTTGTATAAGCTGTAATTTAATAATCACTACTCAAAGTCTGGTTAAGATGTGAATGATGTTTTAATTAAATATTTTAAATCGCATGATACAATTTGTTCAGACTACGTTACGATAAAATTAACCAGATATTGAGAAAATGGGCCTATGTATAAGTTAAAGATACGTGTATTCTGTATCTATTAAAATAAACTATTACATACCGTTGTTCTTCTGAGTGGTATCTTTATCGGCTGAGAATATATTTGACACCATACGATTTTTGACGTTGCGTGGAGTCTGAGGCATATCAGATCCAAAAATGTCACTGGAGCCTCCGCCTGGTGCCCTCAGCACCCTGAAAAGTAAATAAAGAGTATTTCAATTTAGTTTCATATTGTAATTTATCAAACGGAATAAATAATGGATTTAAAAAATAGCGTACAAATGAATGTGGCATCCAACTAAATTATAAAGAAATGGATCTAGAGTATGCCTGATTATCATGAAAGAACCAGACGTTGCAATTATGCTGCTTCGCGTAGAAAAGTCACGCATTGCAATCAGATGAGAAGCAAAAAAATGTATGCCAAGAAACAAAGAGAGAGAGCAGGCACTTAACTTCAAAAAAAATCACGCCAGGTTTTGAGCCAGCGGTGCGGAAAAATCCAACGCCAACAGTTGCATTCATTGTTTATGCTAAGATAACTTTACGAGTGTTCGCTGTTTGTGTGTGTGTGTGTGTGTGTGTATCTGTGAGTTTTTTTTACTCCCACGTACAGTTACTAAATTTGTTATAATTCGCTTTGTAAATAAACCCTCTGTCTATTAAAAATGGGATAAAGCGTATAATAAAGTTGTAATTTTATGCGACAGTCCGAAGGAGACATCTCTTGACCCATAAATTAAGTGAGAATTTGCAGGAGCCACGTAACACTCGTATATAGAGGAACTGCGAAAGCTGGAGGGTAAGTAATTACCAAACAAATATAAGTAGGGTTACGAATGTAACAGAAAACAAAAGTGACGTTCGTCAGCATCCTAAAAAAATAAGAAATTCTCTGTGTAATGAAATTTATTTTAATATAGTCTGAATAATATGTTACGTGACGTAACATACCTAACGTGACATATTTATTTTGCATTTTTATTAGTATAATCTGAGTATAAATTTGGAACAGAAAATATGTACATACGTAACAATTATTAACCTGATGCCACAGCTACAAATAATATATTAAATATATTAATCCATGAAATATCTGTCTTCAATATTGATTCAGTCTTACTGTATTACTATTCTTATTAAAAACCATAAAATGCTAACATCATTAAAATGAAATATAAATTTAATATTCAAAGAGCGAGAGAGTTTATTGGCAGGAAACTTTGTGTACACTTCTATTTATTTTAGCAAATATAAAGTTTAGAAAGCGCACTTTGTAATTAATTAAAATTTTGTACTGCATTTACGCGCATATATTGATGATATAGTTGCTTTAAATGTAGTTTTAATATTCTGTCGTTAATATTGATCGTTGCGGTAAAAGTTAACATGCAAGGTTGGGAGAGTAGTTTGAATTTGTTAGTGCAACTCTGTCGCTGTTTACTATCGAAAGCCTTTCACATATTCAATATGTTAGCAGCACAGAGGCAAATCAGAAATTAAAGTTTGCCTTTTTATTTTTTTTTTGTTGCTGTTTTTGTTTTTGTTTTGTTTTTGCATTGACCAGAGAATGTGAGAAAAAAGCAAACCTGACCGGCAGGTAATTGCGGTGCAGATGGTTCATATGCCATCGGCAAAACCAAGTGAGCTAAACTTGCTCTCGGTGACAGTCGATGCACACGGCTGGAGAGCTGGAGAGCGTTTACCTACTAGTGCAATGGAGACAACACTAAATGTGTATTGAGTATTGAGTCAGTCAATGACAACGAAAATGTTGAACACTTCTTATCCACAAAAAAAAAAACTTACGGGTAAAAGTTGTTTTGTGATCACCTAAAGTAAAAGTGATAGTTGCTGCATTGATTTAGTTTAAGCAAAACACTTGCCCCTTTTTGGGAATTTTTTCTTTTTTTTTTTGTTATTGCTTATACGGTCTGTACATAAAGAACCGCATCAAGCATATGCGATCGCCCAAAAGTAAAGCTTTGCGAATTTTGAAAATAACACATATGAATGCCATCTTTCTGCCCTATAAATTTCAAGACGATCGGTCAGTAAGCAAAGTCAAGAAACCAATTTGAGGACATAAAATTATACACTGCCATAACTATATATATTCATTAACCTATCTTAATAAAGCTATGTGGTATTATGAGGCTTATACCAATTCAAAGTACTTGTAAGCAATTAAAAGATTTGGCTAACAATTAATGTTCAATTAATACCAACATTGTTGGGGAGGGTCAACCTTTATTTTTACCTAATCAACTTTATTGAGCACTGGTTGAAAAAAAATGTTGTTTTGTCGTTAAATAAATGGGGCATGTTGCTTGTCCCATAAAAATGTAATAATTGTAATTAATTAAATGAGAAAAAAATTGGTAGAGAAAAAATCTCAAAAAACTAACAACATTTCACGTAAGCAGGGACCGTAATGATATAAAACTTTTATCATCATACGATCAATTAACTTCTGAATAGTTGGAGTATAAGTTTTTCGGTATACTCTTACAAAAATTCATACACACTAATTTTGTTATTTGAAAATTAAGGCGATAACTGTTATGTTCAGTCCCTGAGCTCTATCAGATCTGAGTACATTTTTAACAATAACAGATCTAAAAACAAAACACATTCTTTCTCATTTACTTTCTTGTATTATCGTAACTGAGATCATATCTATAGGTTTATAATGCACCTCTATACAACAATGCATTCCTAAACTATAATGCAGGAAAAGAAAACAGATGATAACACTTTGTTAGCATTGTGGTTATTGCAGCTTCAATAGCTTCAATAGTTCAACAGTCGTCTGTCGGCCTAAGAAAGAAAGCGGCTGTAAAATGAAACGAAATGAAACGAAACAAACTCCACCCTGTGGAAGCTAATTTTCTATTTGGCTGATTGCGGCTTGGAGCTTATGTCATCAAAGGTCCGCAGGTTGTTGCAAGTGCTTAAGCGCTATTTGCAACGTCAGCCACATGTGGCGTTTCAACAAAGTTATGAAAAGAAAAACACACATCAGAAAACAACGAGTGACAGCGACAAATGTATAAATTGATTAATTGCAATTAATTTTTATGAGTTTGTTTAAACTCGACGTGATGGCCGTCTGTCTATCATAAAGATTTTCTTGCGGTCAGGGACCCCATCAGCAAATCTTAAGCCTTAAAAGATTTGCATTTGTTTAGAGGTGAAATTTTTTATTGTTTTGTTTCGGAAAGTTATTTCCAAAGTTAAGATGAAGATGAAACAGACCATTTTTGGGTATGTTTTACTGTACTTTTTTTCTACATGCTTAACAAACAAATACGTAATTTTCTCACCGACTGTGCAATGCTCTTTTCTCAATCTAATAGCAGTAGCAGTTTTAAAATTACTTAAAAGTTTAATAATTTGGTATAGTATATTAAAAGTATAAAGCATTGAAAATTCCTTTTTTAGTTTACTATTTTTAGCGTGAGAAAGAAAATACGAAAGAGTGTACATAGTCGACCACCTGTTAATCAGAAATAAACACTGATGCTTACAAGATTGCTACACGTGCTGCATTTATATTGGGATGTTGGTTGAGTTTGGGTTTTCGAAAAAGTTGCAGTTCATTCGACTGTAACATAGAAATGTCCGAGTAATTGTTCATCAGCGGAGTTCATTTGTTTCATTTTTATTGAGTTTCGGGCTGCATTAAATTGGTTGTTTGATAGTGATTGCAGTGATCTGCTGGAGCGCATCAAACCGTTATTGTTTGGATCGCCTGCTGCATTGTTTCACTTAAAACGTGTCCCGCGCAGAAGCTCGTGCAACCGCAAACAGAAAACAAACAACAAACAAAAAAAACATAATGGAAATTTAACTGAAGCACGAAAATTGAGTGTGGTTGCCAGTATGTATGCATTTGTTGTTATTGTTATTGTTGCATTTGCCTTTGTTGATTTCCCTAAAACGTTGATTAGCTGTATCCATTATAATTGCTCGGCATGCTAGAAAACAACAACTGACGGTTAAATGACTTGCTTGATGGGGCCATGCTGCAATACTTTCCCTGCGCTGCACTGCGGCAGGCAGCTGTGCATCCAAGCGGAGTTGCGAGCTGTGAGTTGCGAGTTGATCGATGTTGCCGATATCCGATGTTGCACTTTTTGATGGATTGGCGCGCGCAAGCATTTCGAATGTTCGGTAATTTCCTCCTCTTAGCTTTTAGGAATTTGATCAGGTGTGCCATCAATTTGGAAATGGAAAACAAAATACAAATGGAAGAATGGTAACTGTTCCAGCTGACGAAGATTGAACACTCTTGCTATATACTGCCGCACTTTTCCAGCTCTAATTTCCCTAATTTGAGTTTTGTGAACATCGAGCCACATTGAGTGACAATAGAGACAATTGTATAGCTCAAACTCCATATATCCGAATTTCTCTAAGGAAATCAATTAGTATCTTTATCCAGAATTGTATTTTAAAATAGCAATTACATTTTTAATTTATCACTTTTACGGTGAATTCATCATCAAATTGAATGTTAAGTATTTTCTACAATAATAACAATTTTTAGAGGATAGCAAAACTTCAAATTATAGTTAGGATTCCTTTTCCGAACACAAATGAATGTAATTCTACTGTAACATAGTTAAGTTAATAAGAAAATTGCATTCACAGATCTTACAAAGATCTTATACACATGTATATGTTATCGAGCGGTGTATCTATATTGAAATTCCAAATCGCTGTGAAGCAATGAATGTCGCACCTTACTAACACCTTTTCCAATTGGCCAGGTAACAATCAATCCAATTAACAAGACGCGCGCACACACACACTCACTCACAGAGAATCTTGTGATTCACAGCTATGCTCTGATCGGTTGGCTGGGGCTGCACAACAGTTAGATTGTCAATTATCGATAGTGTTTTCCGCGCTTGATCAATAATTATCGATTAGCTGCGTAGAAAGTATATGGCCAGCAAAGAGGAAAAGAAAAGTTGCCACGCCACGTTGCCACTACTTAACAATTATGTGCATATGCGCAAAGATCGGCATTTCATAGGCTGGCCTCAGTTATGTTTGTTTTTTTTTTGTTTTTTGTGTTTAAACTTCAGAATTAATGACAGCAGACTTCAGCTTAAAATAGCGAAAGTTGCAAATTGCAATGGATTTTGATATACACATGGCGAGGATATTATAATTTAGTCACGCAATGTGTAACACACTCACGGATACATCTGCGGCCCCATAAACTATACAATAGGAAAGTTGAGTTCTTGTCAAAATTATTTTTGACTTTTATAGATTAGGAAAAGTTGGATTATTAAAAGAAAAGTATAAAAACGTCTTTGTTTTTCAAAATATGTATACATTTAAAAATATTATATAGTACAAATTTATTTCGATTCCTCGTACTCGAAAGTATTAAAATAGAACTCAAGTCAGCTATATGTATAAATACAAATATGTATACAACTTTTAAAGCATTTCAAGTTGTGTTAAGTGTGTGCTATAGAGTTACACATTTATTCCATTCCGCTAATTTAACCATTATTGTATACTTGCTAACACATGTTCTAAATTAGTAAGATAAATGGTATATTTAGTAGAATATTAGTTCATTTTATGTGCCCGATTAAATATTGTTATAGGAAATGTAACGGAATCGACCAAACATCGGAGCATTTAGGGCTTCGGCAAGCAATTTCCAATTGCCGACAGGCACTAGAAGGTACGAAAATAATTTGTGAATGCGCAACAAAGAAGTACGCGTTACTAATGCTCCAAGTATGTAGCGGTGAATTATGTATATGCATGTATATACTGACGCAGCAGTATATAAATGGAATACCAAGTAGTTACTATGACGTTTCGGAGCACACAGATTTATCAACAGTAAGGTGTTTTATTTGGTAATACTTTTCCTGTTTGCCCCAAATAAGTATATCAATACTGTTGACATAGTAACACTATACATATATACAGTAATAATATACATATGTATATGTATATGGATGGGCACGTACAAAAAGAAAGAATAACCCAAAATAAGTTGCCCTACAAACAAATATTGCGCTGCACACATAAATACATATAGATGCAGCACAAATAGATGCAGCTAAAGAAATCACAGTAATTGCAAAATGGAATGCTTTACTATATTGAAAGAAAAAAAATGAAATGTTTATTAGAAATTGTCTATTTGGGAAACAATCGCATAATAGTAATTACAAATAAACAATGCCATAAAAAAAATCTCATTGTAACGATTTCCGCCGCACATACAAAGAAACACAGTTATGTATATTTAATAATACTTTCGAGGAAAAGTCACGCCTTTAAAATTTAATTAAATACCAACCATGAACCAGGCCGAAAAGGAAAGCTTATAAAATGTTTCTTTAAGCCCTCAATAAGTGCATACGAAATACCAAATGCGAATCATGCCTCTGTCTAAACGTGATGCAAGTAATTTTTCATAAGAAGTAAGTTTGTTAATCTTAATGACTTAATGTAAGAGAGTGACTGGTAATTAAATTTTAGATAAATGTTTATTTACTCTGACAGAAATTAAGCTGTCGTGTAAAATGACTTAAAAAGGCAAAAAGTTCAATGTGCACATTCTTAACGACGACCCAGACGGAAGTAAGGCCATTTTGCTTAATAACCTGCACCCATATTACCAAATTTAGCAGTTAGGTCTTTGTTTTTAATTTTGCCATACGCACATTGATTTAATGCGAATTTGTTGTCCACACCCTAAATTAAGAACGTTTTCTTTGAAAGCTGTCAATTGAATATAAATTGCCTAAATTAAAAAAATCTAGAAGTGGATATTAAAATCTTTTAAATGAAGAGCTTTAGAAAATGATATTTATTTCTAAAATGTTAAAAGCCTTGTTCTTTTTAATAGGATTTCCAGAAATTAGAATTACTTGCTAATTAGAATCAACTCTGAAACCAAAGCGCTCTAATTTCAAGCGAGTTTACTCCATTTCACCCGGAATAACAGCACAAAACAGGTGAGAAAGAGCCTTATCGATTATGAGGCCAAAAGAGCATTAATTTGCGTTTCTTTTATTATTACTCGTACTATTACTTGGGTTACTTACAACTGTAGACTAAAAAGAACAAGTCGATGTGCTCGAAATAGGCGGGCAGCACTGCCAAGAAAATGCATGCAAAACAATGGCAGGGAGGGGGATTGGACAAGAGAACCGAAAAATCAATGAACTGCTTAGGCTTAGAGAGGTGGTAGAGTGGGGCTCAATATAGAGGTTCTTGGCAGATTACATATGTATACGGTATGAATGACCAACACAATTAAACAATGCACACATGTGGTGAAAGCAAAGGGTGAATGCACGTTAAATTACGACACAACAAAAGTGCATGTATGTATATATATATATACACACATATACCCAGGCGATACATATATGCATATGTAAATGCATATAGGAACCGCATTGAGATTGGGCAAATTTATTTCACTTAATACAGAATATAACTCCCAAACTTACCTCTTTTTGGCTTTGCCGACGTTGTAAAGTTCAACATGTTTGAATGCAGCATAAGTAGCCATCCTTTTTTATTTGTATTATGTGGGTATCGTTTCGAATTTATTAGTTGGTGATTATATTTTTATTGCAAAAATACCTAGAGACACAAGCAAATTAGATTTTTCGGAAAGGATGTGTTGGAAAATTTGCAAATTCAATCGTTTGGGAGCAGGTTGAGAATTACAAGTGCGTCAGCAAAAAATAACGAGAGAGAGAGTGTAGCAAGGAATCTGCAAAGTGTTTGATGACTCATGCTGCATGCAGCATGACGCTGCAGCAACGATGCTTGCAACGGATGCTGTGCGCACGTTCAAAAATCAATAAATTTGTGTGGTAGTCCTAAATTGTATGACAGCAGAAAATTACAGTTATTTCTGCTTACATTTCCACAGACAATTTGCAAACTTTCCGGTACTGTGTGCGTGTTTAGTGTTATATTATTTATTAAGGACATTAAGCACTCACAAAGTAACCGACCTAATTCTCACGTTTTTTATATTATTTTGCAAATGTTTGTTTTGTCACAAGTAACACAACTTTTCGTATACGTACGTTATTTACAAATGAAATGCGTTCGTTTTATTTTGAATACTTTGCTTTAATATAAACCGCAAAGAATGAAAGCTTAGTGCTTTTCAATTTCCATTTATGTACGTACTAGAGTCTGTTTAAGCGTTAGCTGACGTTGTTACCGCTTCAGTATGAAGCTGACGACTGGAGTGCACTGGGAAAAGTGAAAAGCATTTATTACCACCAGCACGGCAGCTACACGAACGACGCGCCGAGAAGTCTTATCGATCCAGAAAAAAAAGAAATACAAGCAGCAAACTCTCTGAGAGATGAAATGTAACTGCAGAGAGAAAGGTAGAGCGCCGCACACTTCGTTTTGTAAGTATATGTATTTATATGCACTCGTACTCGTATTTGTAATAGTATTCGTATTCGTACTTGTACTCGTGTGTGGTGATTATTCAGTGCGAGAGTGGCGTACGAGCCATCGTGTTGGGGCTGGCTACCCGTATCAAAACAAAAAACAAACTACAGCTGATTGAAGTTAAAATAGCGTTGCGCTCTCATTCTCTCTCTCTATCTCTCTCTCTCTTGCTCTCTGTGAAATTCAACTCAACTATGTAACGTTAAGTTTGTGCTGCAAGCAACAAAAGAACTTCACCAAAAACCCCGATTTTCTAATCCCAACAGTATTTTTATCCTATATGCAACATAGGTACAGTGGTTGTAAACAGGTCGGCATTAGCGTTGATTTTAAATGGCAAATTGTATTGCTGTTAAAATGTAATTTAAAATAAAGTGATTATTTGGGACATTATTTAAATTGCAAACAAAACTGATAAATGGCATAGGCTATAATTTTAATATAGGAACATGCTATATATTTATCTCTACATATAAATAATACACGAAATGTCTTACATACAAAAACTGACGAAGCAAAACGGTTTTGAAAGGTTTTCCCACTCAGGCAATCTCAAACAATCTCCCCCCAATGAGACATATTGATTTGGCGAAAGGCAGCAGGCATCCAGTCTCCAACGGATGAGGAATATTGATTCGAGCAAAGACGCCTCTTCAGATCACAAGTTTAAACATTTCAAATAAGTAGTCAAATAATTAGTAAAGCCTTTCAGTTTTGATACGGTTTTATTTGTTTTTAATTAATGACCGAAATGTGTAGATGCCATCAGTATCATGTGCAAGAGTATTTAATGTTCGTCACGGCAAAGATAATTTGTCTTTCATGCTCTACCAATGTAAAAAGTAGTTCAGGTCTAGTGCATCTTATGTTTCTTAGTGTAGCTTTTGTGTGGTACCGTTAGAGCTGACTCCATTAGAAGCTGACTCTGCTACCAGCAAAAATTAAAAACAAAAAAAAAAACATACGAAAAAAATCTCAAGTCTAACAAACGAACCAGAAAACATTGTGTAGCAAGTTGCATGTTGTATTTGGTTGTGGCGTCGAAATAGTAAATCACTTTCATCATCATCAGCAGATGCTGCTGCATCTGGAGAAACTTGATATGCTGCTGGCAAATTAATTTAAAATTCAACTTTGAATTGCCTTCATTCAAATCAAAATGCACTTCTTGTAAAACTCTCCTCTCATTCTTGTTAAACATTTGGCACACATTTCCGTGCAACACAGGAAGCAAAGTGTTGTGCTTTTTCCAAGTTGTATTTTTAGTTTATGTTGGCAGTTCTTTACATGCGCTAGCTGTCACCACAGGCAGTGTCCAAAGTATGAGTGTCATATGAGCCCCATGACATTCCCATTCCCATTCCCATTCCCATTCTCATCCCCAGGCAAGCTTCTTGAGCTGTTTCGTCTATAGCAATTCACTTGCCCACATTTGCGGTGCGGTGCAGACAAGCAACCCACTGGACTGGGTTAAAAATAGTTAGTGGTTCGGTTCGTCTTCCATAGGCATCTAGGCATCTGGGCTCGTCGTCATCGTCGTCGTTGCATCTCTGCAGAATGCCTTGCCTAATTGTCGAGCATCGGTCTGGTCGGGTCAAGTACTTATGTCTGTGTGCTTTATCTTTTCAAAATCGTCTGTATCTCCCCATGGTTTTTTTTTTGTTTTTTGCAGTTGTTGCATGCAGACGTTAACCAAGTGGGGAGTACATATATATACATGCAACCGGAATGTGGACGCCCATGCAACCTTCTTTGGACACTGTGGGCGATCATTTTAAAGATTGAGCATCTGACAGTCAATAATAGCAACTTTTATTACATGCATTAAAACAATATTGAATTATGTACAATAGCTGCAGTTGTCTAGAAAGCGCTCTTCTCAAAGCTATTGAAATTCTAAGAATAAGAACTAAGTGAGCTATCAAATTACTTATTGTGAAAGCAAAGCTGCTCAGAAATAAGAACTTAAATAAATTAGAGCTTGTCGGAAGTCCTAATAGTTATTTTTAATGCATAATCTGCAGTTTTTAATTACTTTTCAGCAGAGAATCAGTACTATCTTAAATTTCAAAACACTTAAAAACTAATAAATCTGAACACAGTTAAATGGCGTGTGAAAATTGAAGCCAGCCCCATGTTAAAGCTATACATTAAAAATGTTGCTTGGAATAAGTTTTGATTGATTCATTTCAAAATTAATTATTTGTGCCTGAGGAACCAACCAATTAATATTTAAGCTATAGACTGATTTCATATATGTATATATTCAGGTATATTCCTCGCAGAATCACAGATTGCTTTTGATTTCTGTACATAATATATTATTTGCACAGCTTAAGCATACGACTATTTATTACACATTTTATGAGTACATTGTATAAAAGTTAAGGCTTTTAAACGCCTCTCCGACAACCCAGACAACTTTTCTTTTTTGGACTGTCTATTTTAATTATAGCTTCGGGCACAACATTTCTTTTCTTTTATTTTTTTTTTGTGCTTTTGCTTGCTGCTTTTGATTTAGTCACTTTTTGGGTAAACATTTTCCACGTGTGTCTAGAGTACATAGAAAAAAATGGTTTACAGTTTTCACTGCATTTCACCCGGCAATTGACCGAGCAGCCCATTGACTGACCAACCACTTAAAGCCAGAGATTAAATGGAATAATTAGCCGAGCGTGCAAACTAAAATATAAACTATGAAAAAATAAAAACCGGCTCACCAAAGGTGACCGAATCTACTCAGTTCAACAACATTTTTCACCGATTCCTTTTTCGAAAGTACTCGAGTAGAAGATGGTCAACACACAGTACTTAAATACTGTTTAAAGAAATGCTGGCATACACACACACACACACATGTGTGAAATGAATAAACAGTCTTTGGAGCTTCTATACACAGATGTATTATGGTTTTTTTTTGTAGTAATAAAAAGTGACATATGCTCTAGTTTGGGAATTAAATGGCCTAGGTCTACTAATTGACAGACAACAGCAACAGTTAGAGGAGGCAGGTTCACAGCACTCTGGAATTATTTGAACGAAGTTAAATTGAGTTATTTGAGTAAAAGGAGTTTATATCTAGACAGATCATTTCTACTCAGATCATTTGATTTACTTCATTATTACAGAGTTTCCATATTTCTTGTTATTTTAAATTGTTTTTAAACTCTCTCTTAAACAAAGCCCAATTAGTGAAACAACAATTCCATTAAAATTAAGACAAAGGCTAGTCCCAAATCATTTTTAATTGAATTCATTGAAAGGTTACAATTATTGTGTACAAAAATGTTTTAAATGGGCGTTTACGGTTTTAATGAAACTTAAATTAAACAATTGCTCGCTTGAGGATTTTATGTTGCATTAAGTGATTTATAGAGACTTGGGTGGGCGTTTTGTAAGTCAAATTAATTTAAAGTAACGAACTTTGCTGTTTGGATTGAACAGCTGAAAATTTCTGTATACACTGTATTAATGAAATTACAATTGGAACTTCAAGAACTTTTGTCGCCTTGAATAAAGTTTGAAAAATATTTATTTTATAAAAAAAATAAAATAGAGTAGATTTAAGCGACAGCTTTATAAATTTCTATACTTCTTTTTGGACTTAGACAAGCAACGATAACCCGTTATTGATGTGCATCCATTCGATTTTATAGGATACCAAATTACTTTGTACTTGTATCTCATTTGTGTTGTACTTGAATGTTGCAGATGCCATACAGGACTTGTTTCGGTTAGTGAATAAATTTCAAATGTTAAAGACAGATAGTAAATGTCTAGAGTTTAGAGTGAATAGCCTGCACGAAAACTTACTCAGCGGCACAAACAAAAATTTGGTTGTTTATTGAGCGAAAAGTGAAAGGCAATTCAATTTGTGTACTGTGCAGCTCTTGGATAGAATTTGTTACACTCTTTGCGTGTTTAATACAGCATAACCGAGAAGAAATACGAAAATGCTGTTGTTAAATATAATGAAGCACTAATCAGTTTTGTGCACCTCTTAAATCATACGACAGACTTTTCTCTTTCACAGAAAACAATGAAATGTTTCACTTTAGTTAAGAGTTTTTTTTTGTAGGCACGTTTCAAATTATCTGTGTATAATTAATATGCATGAACTTTAAGGCTTATAATTGTTTTCAAGAATTATATGCATCACATGCAACTAATTCAGCTGAAAAGCGATGAACACGTTAGATAAAAGACTTTTCTCGGTTGGATACAAATCCGTTAAGATGCCACACACTTCATTTTAATTGGAAATCTTTGCAACGCCCCAAATGAAATAAATCAAAATGGAAACAAGTAAATTTAAAACAAATATTGTCGCACGTTTACAACTTTTATACATTTGGCCTATGACAGACAGTCTGTTATTTCCTTTTGTGCCGCACAATAGAAAATGTAGCTACAAATAAAAGCGCGCTGCTTAAAGCGAGTTTATTTGTGTATACAAAAACATATGTATATGTATATATACATAATAGGAACGGGAGCATTTAAAGTACGAGGTATGTCTAGCCGTTCACTCACGGACTAGAGCATTTCGAATTTAACGTTTGTGTACTTGCTATGCACTGCTTGCGTTAACTGCTTGAAAGCACAACTTCGTTTGCACTTCTGAACCTGCTTCTTTTTTGACCTGCTTGTTTTCCCCGTTTTTGACCTGCTTGTTTTCCCGGTTTTTTGGCCTGCTTCTTTTTTTCCCGTTGCTCGATTTCAGATTTTTTTAAAAAATGATTAAAATCGTTAAAAATCGGTTTAAAATTTTTTTAAAAATGTTTTTGATTAATTTTGGCAATTTTCTAATTTCGGATTTTTTTTTCGCAATTTTTTTCCGGATTTTTTTTTTTTTTTTTTTTGCTATTTTAAAATTTTTAAATTTAACAAAAAAAAATTTTTATTTTTGGATTTTGTCGGATTGGACAAAAAATTTTTATTTAATTTTAAAGATCGCTTTTTGGAAGAAGCTGAAAAAAATCTGACTTAACTAAAAACAAGCTAGATTTCCCGCTGCCCGCTATTTTCAATTTTCTGTTGACTTTAAAAAAAGCATATATGCGGGAAAAAAGCGTGTTTGGCAACACTGCTTCTGAAAGCCTCTGATTATCATATTTTTAGTTCATAATACATGTATATATATATATATATATATATACATAGAAAATCGTATACTGATTTGAAAATAAACATAAAGTTACTTGTGGAGCAGTGGAGGAGTCTAAACAAATATGTATGTATGTGTGTTTATGTGTATGGATCATACACACATGTATATGTGTATATATAAATAAGTGCAGTTGGATGCTGCAGCATGGGTATGGGGTAATTTGTTGTAATAATAAGTTTAATACTTATTTCTTAGACTACCACTTTGTTAAATAATTATAATTATATAAATGTATCTTAATCTCAGTGATGAGACGCACAGTTTTAAGAGAAGCTGTTAAGGATTGATGCTTCAGCTTGGGGGGCACTTTAAATAAAGATTTTGCTGTGCTCCTCATCATTAAGAAAGAGAAACTTTCCCCTTTACGGAATCTACATCAGCATTGTCTACATGCGAAATTCTTCGTTAAGTGTCAAATGCGAATGAACTCCAGAGACGCTCCGCTCGTCGTTTTCATTATTCATGTATGCAGCCAATAATTTTCTGTGGACTGATATTATTACTGCAGCTGTGTCCATACTCTGAACAACGAGTTACATGAAGATTGTTTCTTCTTTCTTGTGCGCCATTTAAGTTTTTTTTGAGGATACATACATAATTTGAATGTATTTTAAGAAAATTCACAGCTTTTCAAGTATTTCGTTTACATCATTCCATTGCAAAGCTACTGTGTCTGTCTGTCTATCATTTCCGTATTACTGCATCGAGAAACCACCCTTCTGTTTCACTTGAGTGCAATTAATTCAAAGCTCTGTTGAATTTGACTTTTGCATTACGGTAAAAAAAACACCCCAAAATGGCAGCTAAGCCAGCAGATTAATGCAGTTCTACCCTTTTTATAAAAAAAAAAACGTTCAAGTGCCAAAATTATAAAAAGTTCGTGCTTAAATTGCTACTCATCGTACTTTCCACAAACAACATCGCTCCTTCTTTCAACATGTGTCAAGCGACTAATTATGCCCACAGGCTCAGTCTGGTATAAGCACATTTCGTTTGTATACTGGTATTTACAGAAGTTTCCCAAAGAAATTTCTAGAAGTTTCATTGTTGACAAATCTAATTTTAATTTATCAAAATAAACATCTGGATGGTTCCAGAATTATCTATAAAATGTATTTTAAGCAGGAAATATTTACGCAAGGCAGATACAAAAAATCGGATCTTAAAGGGTAGCTAAAAATCTATACGTATTTAAATGTTTTATTTCATAAAAAATAGCAATTATATTTATACAAATATTAAAGAATTTAGCCAGGATTATCGTTTTACGAGGCTGGCATGTTAAAAACGTTGCATTTATTTATAGGATTCAGTTGGAGTCGCGTTTTAAAGGCGCGGCAGAATACATATTAATGATTCATAACCAGGCATAGCCTTTTGTTAAATGCCTTTGTCATGTGCTTAAGTTTATCAGACATATGCATATAAAGTGGTTAGTGCCACAAAGACACAAAGGCGTATTGAGAAACCCTTATATGTATGTATTTATTTGTCATACTGAAACTTTAATACCCTTGCAGTCACTCTTTCTATTAATTGCATTTTAAACAAAACATGTATATATTGAAATTGAAGTAGCTTGAAGTAATCAAAGTATGTATATCAACAAATTATAAACAAGTAATTTATGATTATTATTGTCTTGTATTTCAGATTCAACAGAGTTCAACAGAGAAATGAATGCTCATATGACACATGGTCGCAGTAATTAAGCAGAATATTTGCTATATGTAGAATTTTATAAGCAATTAATTGCCTTACTACAATGAAGACGACCTCCAAGTCGCATCTGTGTTCAACCAAGCGTTTGTATCTTTCAATAAAACGCAAATAAAAAGAACTAACGCAGTGGAACTATTTCCAAGTAAGGTATTATAATTGAATTAACACTATACACAAAAGTGCGATTTTATTTGCAAGCAACAAGAGTGACATTCTATTTAAACATCTTTTTTAGAATTTTTTTATAGATTGATTCTTTTTTAACGTAAAATTAACTAGGTCTTCGCCCTGACTATATGGAAAGACCTATATTTTATAGAAATTTTCATAAATTATTTAAATATCCAGCAAGAATGAAGAACAAACTTATATTTATGTATTTATTCAAACTATCTGGGAGCGGCCTTTGATGTCTTCAATGTCACGCATTTTTTATAGACACATTTTAATACTCTTTCGTGCTGCATTAAATGTTAATGATCCATATCACTTACATAAATATATTGTAAATATTAGACTCCAATTAATGGTGTCACATCTGGAAGAATCGTGTTCCCATTGTATTATTACTTGAGGAATTCAACACGCGCCCATTTTTTGGCTGGATCGTCTAGCAACCAGAGGTATTTATCGCCGCATGACTCATTGGTATGTATGTATACATATAAATATGTACATATATAGGTAGGTAGGTATATCTATTGCCGTTATTTGTAAATATCACTGGCATGAAACGAATCCAGTCGGTTGCTTGCACCTACCTGATCTTACCACTCTCTTTCTTTACCTATCTTTTTGTGTCTGGTGGCGATTAGTTCTAGAAGCTCAATTAAGGAGCAAGGCGAAAGCAATAAAAATCAGCAATTGTTAGAAGGCAAAAGAGCAACAACAACAAACACGGAATAACATGCAAGGTCCGTACTATGGACTTATATATGTATGTACATAACATATATATACATATAGCTGAAAAGTTCAATGCACTTTTCTGCTGGTTGCACATTGGCGGCACTAGCTACATAGGTAAAACTATAAAGTCGCGTGACTAGTTACCGCTAATACTTAAACAAACCATGTTAATATATATATATACAAAAAGAGTTGCAGAAGAGGCCCCCACTAAGTATAAACGCAACCTAATACTTATGCATTTTGAGCGCTCGCTCAGCTTTATTTATGTACATTGAAAAAAATATGAATACAGTGGTCTGACGATCTGAATCTAAAGTTTATCTTTGACATTATTAGTTTGTTCTATTATTTTCTGATTTTCAATTCATTTCAGTCTATAAATATATAATTTTGGAAAACCTTTTAAATATTGTGTAGTTTTACTATTCATTTATTTTATAGAAAAATATGACTCAGAAATGAGTTCTCATTATTGAGTGACCACTGTATTGAACAAAGAGAAAATGAGTTGCAGTAGAGAGGGACAGAACATTTGACGGGTAGTTAGTTAGCCGGAAATTCTTTGGGGTTGTTGCTGATGTCCATCGTCAATAACTAATATAATTTGGAGCACGAACCAAAACTCTAGCAACAACATGGCCTATTTTGTGCTGTACTGACATCGAATTCCGAGAATTTGTTTGTACATTTTAGCTACCATAGAAACAATCACTGGAAACATGAGCTGTTTTATGTATCACAAATATATTATACATCTGTTATCTGTTAAAAACACATTTAATCTTCGGACCCCCTGAAGACAACTGTTCTTGTTAAATATGCAAAGAATATAAATATTTCATATCTCGCGCCCATCTCTATTGTGAAAACAAAAGCAGCTGTGGAGATGGCAATAATCGATAACAATTAACAGCGTTGCTAGAAATTTCGAACGTTTTAGTTCAAAAGCGATGCCAATTTGCAAATTATCTATTTGTCTATATACGAAATGCAAAATGTATAAATGTAGCCATGGAAATTTGAAATTGTGATCGATCACTGCATTAACATTTATATACAATAAACTTAAGATATCGTATAGAGGATTGCTATTATAGCATTTAAATGTTTCTTCGTTAACTGCAGCACATAAATGTAAAGGCAGATAACATTTACATTGCAGGGGTCCGGATACTAATAACCAAATGCGAATGCATGTGTGCGTGTGTGGGATATCGTTGTCAAGGGTGTTTACTGCACTGCTATGGTTTTCAGCGCAAGTCAAAAAGAAAAAAAACAAATAATGGTGGCCATTGTGAATTGAAACAAATTAGTCCATATGCATACATACAAATATATATATGTACATACATATATGAATGTACATGCATACAAAATGAGTAGGCAAAGAAATCGATTAGAAATAAAATGATCGTATAGGCTCTTATAATAAGTATAGTATAACAACAAATAATTTATAGATTAAACCGGATACTTCCTTAACTTACTCATGTACCCACAACATACATACATACATATGTACATACATACATCATTATATTTTGCGATAAGCCAACACTGATCGCAGCCTACTAAAGAAACAGCATACACACACTCGCAAAGCCACATGCATGCAGATATACGCATACATGTAAACATATGCCGACAGCCATTTAGGACTTCGTTAAGAAATTTGACATTTACAGATGTAAAATGCACGATCTGTAGAAAATATATGTAAGGAAAATGCTTAACTTACTTGCTGCTTGATTTGCTGTCGGCAATATCAAAGTTGGAGATCATTTTGGTTGTTTTCGGCTTCTGTTGTTCTTTAATTGTCTTTAGTTTCAACACTTTATATTGCAAGAGAGCAGTAAACTTGAAGTTGAGTTTAAGTTTAATTTATTTTAAAAGTGCACACAAAAGCAGACCGGTTAAAAATGCATCCGCACAGAACGTTCAATCGAAATAGAATGAGACGGAGTGATTAATCGATGTATATATGGCCTACATATATCGGTGGCTTAATTTCGGCATATTGACGGTCACACTGTTCTGCTCGTCTTGCACTGTTAACCGCTCATCGATAGTTATGTTAAGCTGAGAAATAACAGTAAGCTAACATAATGTTGTGTATGACTGTGTCAATGGAAGCTGCTCTTTGAGTTTAAAAATCTCATTAAGTTAAGGCTACTCTTTGATTTTGGTAATATAATTTTAATTTAATAAAGTAAATCGATTAAGAAACGTTAGCGATGCTTGTGAGGTATTATAAATAACAAAGCAGTTAACGCATCTTTAGGCTCCTGTTAACGCGATAAAGAGCACCGAGCACTGTTAATGCTTGGGTTATGTTATTAATTTTAATGTTATCCAACACACAAACTATACACATACACATACACACAAATACAAGCGTACAGTCGCAACATCTAAAAAACTTGAATTTTATATATTTATTTAGCCAGTGTAAAAAGAAAACTAACCGAAATTTCAACAATAAATTTAAAGTTGATCATTGTAATATGTAAATGTCAATGTGGTAGGTTTGCAGTTAGACTAAGTGTACAGTTACAAATACAAATACCCCCCAAAAACAACAACAAACAACAACAAAAAATGATTGCATCCGAATCGGAAGCAATAAATTCAGCTAATTATGTGGATAATTATTTGGATTCCGTGGAGAATCTGCCGGATGATGTGCAGCGGCAACTATCCCGGATCCGTGATATCGACGTACAATATCGGGGTAAGGGTTAAAAAGCTATATGTATTATATATATATAAAATATATATACTTCCAATAGGATTAATTCGGGATGTGGATCATTATTATGATCTTTATGTGCTGCACCAGAATTCAGCGGACACCAATAGACGCTGCCGTTCCATTACCCGGATGCACCAGTCTTTAATCCAGGCCCAGGAGCTGGGGGATGAGAAGATGCAGATTGTGAATCATCTGCAGGAGATAATTGATGCCAAGGTGCGACAGTTGGACACGGATCAGCAGAACCTCGATCTGAAGGAAGAGCGGGAACGTTTCATACTCCTCGACGATGGTCCGCCCTCCTCTAAGCTTCAGCGACTACAGAGTCTGATGTGTGATCCGGGCAACAATGTATTAAATAGCAGCGGATTGGCAGCAAGCAATGCAGCCAACTCGCTGACTAAGGAACATTATGGTGCACTGGTCATTGGCGTTGCGGCGGCAGGCGCTGGCTTAAGCGGGAGCGGGGGCGGTTCTACGCCCACTTATGATCGTTCCAGCAGCGGCAACAATGGGTTCAATGGCACCTTTTGTGGGAACAACAGCAACAGCGATTTGCAGCGCTCGGGCAGCAAACGTTCCCGGCGACGCAACGAGAGTGTCGTCAACAATGGCAGCTCCAATGAGATGGGCGGCAATGAATCCAATTCGGCCAATGAAGCCGGCAGCAGTGGCAATGGGAACAGTGAACGTAAATCTGCCATTTCTAGCGTTGTGGGTTTGGGACAACGCAAGAGTCATGTCCAATTGGCGGGCGTCAGTCTTGCTGCGGGTGTCACTGCTAGCGGAGGTGCTGGTTGTGGCGCTGGTGGTGCTGCTAGTGGTGCTGGAAATGGAGGCGGTGTCAGTAACTCGGGCAAAAAAAAGAAACGCAAAGTGCGTGGCGCGGGCGCTTCAAATACAGCAGCGAATGCACGCGAGGATACGCCTCCCCCGGAGCCCATCGATCCGGATGAGCCAACGTATTGCGTTTGTAATCAGGTACGTACGTTTGCTATTTCAGTATCTTTAATAATAGTATTCCATAAAACCCACATATTTATAACAAAAAAAAATGTTTTTGAAGAAAATCCATTCTGTTATAAAGGAGTTATATTTTAACCTATTATTTTTGACACTTTTTATCACTTCTTATAATTTATAAAAATAATATATAACCTTCAAGAAACCGGCTACCATTTAAAGTAATTTTTAGATTTAAGGGCGTTTGCGACTATTCTGTATTTCGATTTTGTGCCATTTTATTAATGACAAGTGTATTTACCTTTGCAGATTTCTTTTGGCGAAATGATACTCTGCGACAACGATCTGTGCCCCATCGAGTGGTTTCACTTTTCGTGCGTTTCACTTGTGCTGAAGCCAAAGGGCAAATGGTTTTGTCCGAATTGTCGCGGTGAGCGACCGAATGTCATGAAGCCGAAGGCGCAGTTTCTGAAGGAGCTGGAGCGCTACAACAAGGAAAAGGAGGAGAAAACTTAAAATAATTTGTTCAAAACAGTTATGTGTTAAACACTTAGCCGTTACAATTAGACATTACTACCAGGGCTCTGCACTATGTAAATTATTCGCTTCTTAATTATGTAGTTATTGTAGACACACTCCTTTTCGCGAATCTAACCTTAAATTGTCTATTGTTTTGGCCTTATGCCCCTCTTAGTATCCACATTATGCTTCAGTGGTTAAAGGTTCGACATATGGATTTATTGTATAAACGTTCACGCTACATATATATTAAGATACAATTTAACACAAGCTAATAAACATTGATATTCATACTGAATATCGCAAAGTTATGTGCCAATCAATTGAGGGCTTATGGAAAACTTGGATAAGATTAATATTTTGTTGAAATTACATATATTAAATGCATTCTACAGACACTCTGAATTACATATACAGCTAAACAAAAATTGAATTGCATACAAAAATAGTACTTGATGATATTCGAACTATTGGAAAAAACGAATCCATTTTGAAACCGCGACTTTTTAATTTCCGTGCGACTATTTTAATATTTTTTTAGCAGACGCCCAAATTAACATAGCGATATATTATTTTTCTACAGTTTGGCATGCTTAGCTTGTCATATAAAACAAAATAAGATAACATTTGTATAGTAAAATATTACATTTATTTGTATAAATATAAATTACATGTAAATACACTCTATGTGTTGTAAAAAATGACAAATGTATGTGTAAAATGGATTATGTATGTATAAGACACGTTTTTTAGTCAAGAATATAATTTCAAATGGACGGAATGGTTGCTTGTATAGACACAAAATACTTATAAATTAAAATGCTGGACAAATTGTAAATATTCGATTATCTGCCGGTATTTTTGTTGGATACCCGTGTTATGGCATTAAAAGTTCAATATTTGGATTTTGTATTTCCAGGAAGATTTGATACTGCGAGAAGACAACGAGCCAGCAATATAACTAAAAAAGATACGCATTAGAAATTGGTTAAACTTGGGTCTGTTTACAAAACTTACATTATAAGCCATCCAAACAAAGTTCAGTAGCGCCGAGAATGTTTGTTCCAGCTGTTAGATAATAAATTTAGATAAAAGTTGTATATATATATGTTATTTATATATATGCTCACGTATATATAGTAACCGCCAATCAACCAAAGGCTCCAGGCAAATTGAAATAGGATCGCAAGTCCAACAAAAAATAACCAGGGTAAAAGCCAGCCACGCGTACTATGAAAAGAATTTTAATTTGTTTTTAAAATAAATATTAATTTTCAAAGTATAATTCGAATTTTGAAACTCACCTAATTTTAATGGCATAGTACACCAGATAGGAGGATAGTATAATCACCACAAAGTATATGATGAAAAAGCCACCTGCTATCGGCATAGAAGTCCTGATGTCCGTTTCAAACAGTGGTGTATAAAGTTGGCCAGATTCACCACCCGCGAGCATATAACAAATTATTGTAATCAATACAAAACTAATTGATGCCGTATAGGCGGCAACTGCATAGCTTCCGGTGCGTACATTGTCTGACCAGATTATTGGCGACCAACAGGAGCTCAGCACTACCATTTTTAAGTAATGAATTCGTTGTTATTTACAAATTGGAAAACAAAATATGTTTATGAAATAATAACAACGCTGTCAACGCCCTGGCAGTGTGACCGCATAAAGCTTAAGCTAGCGATGTGAGTACAATATCGATTAATTGATATTTGTAAAAGTATCGGAGCTGAACTCACAGTTTCGCTTAAGCAAATTTGTATGTTTTAATATACTTTAAATTTAAACATTTAGTTTTTAAAATAATTAAAAATTATTTGAAAGAGATCAAACTAACACCTTAGCAGTTCTTTTTTTATAGAAGGGAAATAATTAATACATGGATAAACTGTGTTTAATCGGGTTTTAGCTCAGAAAAAAGATAAAACAACAATTCATTCATATGTTATTTTATACGAAATACTTGCACTTGAACTTGAATAACATCAAAACCAATTTTCAAGAAAACGGCTTGATTTTGAGTTTCGAGCAAACTAGTTCCATATGATTCTTTAGTTCGTGTTGTGCAAAACTATCGATAGGTTAACCAGTACTAGCTGCTCTCATGAGAGAACTGATAGAGTGCAATCGAACGCGATTGACAACGGTCGCAGTCGGAAGTCTGTCGCGGATTAAACATCATTTGATTTAATTTTTTATTCAAGATACGGCAAACGTGAATAATGCTATATGACAACAATTTGCCAGTGTAAAAGTGCGCGAAAATATAAAAAAAAATAAAATAAAATAAAATGGTTAGGTGTGTATTTTTAGTCGTTTCCAATATATATATTTAATTAGTACTTGTTTTAATTATATTTTCGAATAGCGATCGTGTTTAAGTTTGTTTATATCACTCCGTTAAATATATATGCAAACTATGTGCAGTGCTTAAATTTAGACAGATCTGCACAAGAATGCATTAACATACCACAAGCTTTTTACATAGTATTTATATAGGTCACTTTAGCGCATGCAAATTTCCTGTATTTTCGTCCACTTTTTAAAAAAGTTCGTACTTAAAAAAAATTAAAATAAATTTTAAATATTTATATAGGTCAGTTTGGCGCATGCAAATTTCCTATGATTATTCCACTCTAAAAAAAGTTTATAGTTAAAAAATAATATAAAAATATTTGTATCTTTTCACTACGGTCATTTTGGTTTTGATTTTTTTTTTTTTTGTAATTTCTTTGCCAATGTGATGGAAGTGTGTTTCGAGTTCATGCTCTTATGCTGGCAGAAAGATCATTTGGGGACGCTACTCTCCTCCGTATGGCCAATATAATCACACACAGTCAGAGTCGAGCGTCGACCCATATTTCGATTTCATTTCATTTACAAAAATACAAAAAAAAGAAGAAAAAAACCAAACCAAAACAAAACAAAACAACATGAAAAGCAACTTTGGCAGCAGTACGAATGAATGCTCACAAAACTACTCCGGGTACTCAACTGCAGGCTAAGAAGTCGAAAGATATACTTACATATATATATGTACGTATGTACATATATACATATGTATATATGCCCGTAAAAAGGCCGCCTGAGTGTATTTTGAAGATGCTTTTTCATCATGTTGACTGCGTGTTGGCCGTTTCTTCTGCTTCTTCTTCTTCTTTCGTACTTTCGCTATTCATATTGCATATTATTATATTTTGGTCCATTGAGCGTACACTTCTTGAAATAAGTACCAGTCCAATAAACAAACAAATGTTTTCATTTATTTTAAATATTTTTATTTTTATAGTACACCTTTTTTTTTGTCATTTACATATATCGCACTTGGATATATTTTTACTTGTCGTTTAACTTGGCTCAAGCTGTTTGTCACATTTTATTTGACAAGCGCAAATAATGCAAATTAATACTACTACTATATAAATACCAATACATTCTAGCTTACA
Source organism: Drosophila maculinotata (assembly GCA_035045305.1). NCBI lineage: Eukaryota > Metazoa > Arthropoda > Insecta > Diptera > Drosophilidae > Drosophila > Drosophila maculinotata. The sequence goes on from JAWNPD010000335.1 coordinate 10,275,288, forward strand.
GCTGCAAGTTTGCATCAGTTGATCTCAGTTAGTTACTTACTAAGTAGACACTAGAAGCCGATATTTGAATAATATTTGTGGATGAGTAGTTGGCCTGAAAAGCTTTTAAATGTCGCGTTTTTAATGTCTATTTGTAAATAAACAAAAATTGAATATAAAGTCTATTTTATTTATAGAAAACATTTCTATGAATTAAATATATAAAATTTCTATGAATAAGTAAATATAACTACTACTTTTAAACTTATTATTTTAGAAAAAGTGCTTTACAAAATATTATAAATTTAAACATGTACAATTGTTAATAGTTGTTGTACTATACATAAAATGTCTCTCAGTTGAAATTTAATGAATAGTTTCTTCTTTGATTTATTTAGTTTAATCAAAGCTTCTTAAGGCTAAAGACATCTTGCACAGCTCACTAGTTTTATATCATTGAAATTATTATAATTTTACAATAACTTCGAATGTCAACTGATTTATAATAGCATGATCAATTAAAAGCATATTTATTCGTGGAAAATATGAGCCCAATCTAGCCACTGTATGCCGCCCAATCGTTGCCACCGGCTTTCATAATAATATCACTTGGTGCCATTTGAACGGCTGTTCGCAATAGTCGTAATGTGACTATTTAAAACCTTTTGCTGATGTCTTATGGAGTGAAAACGTCCTGCTGTGTGAAAACAAATTATAGGCATGTAATGTTGCATGTTATGTTGCGCCTCTGCTGGTTGCAGCAAGCAGCATGCAGCATGCAGCATTGCTGGAAGACCCAGGGCCTAGGCCAGTCACTCGACCGACCGACAGTCCGAGTGGGAGAGGCAAGAGATCAGACTTAGTTAGCAGTTGTTGTTGTTGCTGGTTGTTGCTAGTTGGTGCTGGTTGGTGCTGGTTGTTGCTGGTGTGGTAACACTCAAAAGTCAGCCCGGTTTGGCCTCTTGTATTTCAGCTTTATTTCGATGTTGCAGTTGCATTTTGTGCAACGTCAACTTTGGCTTGAGTATCTCGCCTTCTTGCTCTCTAATAATCTCATATCTGCTTATTGGATTTGTAATAATTGTTCAAAGCTTTGTACATATATTGTTCGAACTTTGTACTGCTCACAAAATAATACTTATATTTAAGTAACTAGTAAGTTAATAGTAGGATAATTTAATTTAAATTTAATAATGATCATAACATGCAACCTTTTTTGTCATTTTTTTTTTAAATTCTTTAAAATCAACATTTTATTTAATATTCCAATTTTAAAAAATTTAAAAATATCAATTAAACTTTACATATACTGTACAAATTTAAAACATAAATTTAATGGGTTTTTAGATAGTCTAGATCAAAATACAAAAATGTGTGCAAATGTTTTTTTTTTACAAACTCATGTTTAAAATAATTTATTTATTTAATTTTGATGCCTATTTTATTTATTTCCTGGCTGCGTTATAAATGTAATCTCTACTGCTGATAAAGAGTAAATATCATTTTTATTTTTGGCATATGCATTTGTATGATTTACTGATATGATGACTAATGTAAACGGCTATTTGAAGAGCAAAATAAATACTAGCTTAGTCTTGGTCTTGGTCAGGGCAGTGATTTGGTTAGGACCTGCCTACAAATCGACTAAGCCACCAGCTTGGTATAATCAGCTTTTGTGTCGGCACGTTACTGTTTCTTGTCTGCCGCTGTTGAATGCACCGGAGCCAGTTGTACGATACTCACGACCTCGTCAGTTGCAGTCACGCCCACCGCAAAGCTGTCCGCCTGCATCCGCATGGGTTTAGCTCAAAAGCAAAGAAAGCTGGTGCAAGGCTAATGAAGCTTCATATTTAAAAACGTATATCTACAAATGTACAAATCTATGTTTGTATACATACATAGATATATATGTACATACATGTGTGTATTGAGGGTGATTAGGAAGTGGCGATTAAAGTTGATGAGACCAATTCCTTATCTAGCCAAGCGCAACAAGACAGACAGCATTGTGAAAGCACGAATGTAATACGAAATGCAGTCTCATTTGTCAAAAGTGATGTATGAATCATTTCCAAAAAATATTTTAATTCAATTATGCAACCCTCAATTTAACCTGCACCAATTAAAAATGCGTTAAAAAGGTTTAATAAAGATGTGCAAACGAATGTTATAAAAAATAATAAAGACATTTTTTTTGATCAGGACAACAAGCTTCGCGTTTAAATATATTATTTATTACATTACCATTTCTATGCCCTTATACCGACTGAACAATAAACGCCGATGTTATTTACGAATCAATTATCCAAAGACTGAAGCATCTTTTTAAAGTTTCCTCAAGGCAAAAACAAAAAAAAAAAAAAACAATGGTACTACATAAAATACAAAGTGGTTGATCAATATCTCAGCTGATCTATGATTACGCTATTTATAAGCAATAAAAACTTTCACAAGTGTCGTTGTTGCCTGCCTAATTTTGTGGCCATCTTACTGGCCAACGATTATTAGTTTATAAGGCGACCAATTGCTTATCTTTTGGATTTCATCAACAAACACAAAAACGTTGCATTTTTTTTGTTGTTATGTTTTTTCATCGTTTATGTCTGAATTGTCTACGTAATTTCTTCCTGTTGCACTTTCATAAAGCAATTTATCTCTCGTCTAGCGTAAAAGATGCAGAGCAAAAAGTACAGATACTTTCCATAAAAACTTAAATCAAGTTAAGTTCCGCCTCATTGTTTAACTACCAACAACAACAAAAAAAGATGCCAAAAAAACAACAACTAGCAGACAAACTTTAAATTTACTAATTGAATGTTGTGCACAACTGAATATGCTTCATCGTTTTTCGCTCATTCACTTGAACTGTTAGGTCACTCCACAGAAAGGTCGTGAAAGTATGACTCCTGAGTGCACCTAATCGAAAATCAAAAGAGAAACGACGCGGCTTTAACTGAACCAGATTGCATGGCTAAAAGACGCTTTTGACGCTTTTTTTAATCGGCAGTGCTAACTCGAAATTAGCAAGAATGCACTAGGTGAGAATACTTGACTGTAGATACTCTTAAAATCCTGGTAAAACCTTTTTTTTTAGTCTGATCTGATCTGCCAGAGAAATAAGTTTGTTGAATAAAAGCAGAAATGTTTGCCCTTTTATCTAAATTATAAACGCCGCTTGAAACTTATATGGAAGTACGTATACGTAATATTTGATAATGATTATTTAACATCTTATCGTTATCATCTATCTATTCTGCGGAGAATATGAAATAAATTTACTAAAGGCCAATTGCGGTAAGCCATTTGCCTTTTAGTTAAACATATTTGCGGCTTATCTAATATAATTGTTGTTAGTCTGTTTTCTGAACTACTTATGTAGCTGTAAACAAACAAAACTAGACCAGCAGACACCCAGTAACTAAATTTAAGTTGCTCTGCTTATCAAAAAAATATATAAACAAACTTGATTCGCATTTGCGATAACATTCTCGACATTCTTAGCTCGGAGAAGTCTACTTCTGTCTGTTACATATGTTTATTTGCACAACTTAATGATAACCCTTTTACACATTTTTAAAAAATATTCTAGAATAATTTTTGTAGTCTACAATAGACTTCATAATTTTTGTTTAACCAACGCGTACTTGAACTAAGTGATTATATTTCATGTGAATGTTAAACTCAAGTAAGGCCAAGGTATAAACATCAGCTTACTTTTATTTGGTGGCTGTGAATATTAGTTTAATGTGTATTATTTGCAATATTCACGATTATCTGGTTAGCAAACAAGATACATTAAATGGAAATAGTTATACACTATAACTGTTTTCATATGCTTTAAAAGTTTTTTTTAACTATAGATAATTTTAATTCCTGAATAATTTATTTTTCTCAAAGTTTTTTTTTCATTTAAAAATATGTGTATTATGGATTTACCATAAAAATACATAACTGTTTTGCTCATTTACATATAATATATAGACGAATGCGCATATGCATAAATATTTTGACTCTTGTTGAAATCTTAACTTATTATTTATTTGCCCACAAAATACTTAGATAAAAAATCGTAGATAAAGCGGACGTCTCATCTTTGCAAAGCCACAAAAGATTTGTTTACGTACGTCAGCAGAAACAATTTGTAATTAAAGTACAGTGCACCGAAGCATTAATGCCCTGCCTCAAAATATTTAAAGAATTTAAAAAAGTATAAGTAAGTTTGAAATTAAATTATAACACTGTTGATTTTTTAATCTCTATAAAATATCTTATCCTATTGAAATCATAGTACGTTCTTTAAGATTGTGGTAGAGAAGAGGCAATATTCAATTTAAAATAATTAAAATGTAAACCTTCAGAGTTGTATAAATGATCATTAAAAATCCATAAGAGTTTTGACATGTTGCGAACATTTCGCTCCGTGGATGGATGGATGCAAAGGCGTCTAACCGGCTGCCATCTCAACACTCAACAATAATAACAATTAAGCCTGGCAATGCGCTATGTTGCATGCTGCGACTGCAACTGCAACTGCAACTGCGTCTGGCTCTGGCTCTGGGTCTTGGTCTGCGACTGCGACTGCATCTGTGATGGGCACTGCGATATGCTCGCAATCTATTTTTATACTTTTTTATAGGCCGTTTAATGCCTTGGCTGTTTTGACTGACAAGTGACAGGAGCTCAACGCTGCAATGCATTGCAGTGCAATACTTCACTTTGTAGTGGGCCTCTATGATTAATCTGCGCCGCGCTTCAGCGGCACGTCAGCAACACCTTCTTCTTCATCCCAATCCCAATCCCAATCCCAACAATGAAACAGAAGAAGTATGCTGATTAGAATGAGGATACCCTGTAGATTACTAAAAGCTGGCATTGACTAGTCAATTCATTACTTATGACAATCCTTCAGCTCGAACTGTGATACAAATACAATTATTTTATAATTATTCTTTTTTGTATACAAATAATATTAAAAATTGATGACAGATACAATTCTACACAATATACAATATTCTGTTCTGATTTCTAACTTATTTCTTTTTAAAAAAACTTACAAGGGTTATAAAGTTTTTGGTAAAAATAAATAATTTTATTCTCAATGCGTACGATCCAGTTTTTTTAACGACACCATTATGTTTTTTAAATATTTTAACATTTATAGTGGCTTTTGTGATACTTCGCCCATTTTTAAACGTACTTATTTAACAACATTTATTCAGAAACCATTGTAACTTTACCATAACATTAAGTAAACTGCAAGTTATTGACAATTCTAGATCTATACTTAAAGTTTCTGACATGTCTTGAACATAATTACGTTAAAACGTAAGGATTTAAAAAAGAAAACTGCAAATGAAAAGTAAACTGCTATTAGTTTTCAATTGTTGTGTTAAACAAAAGAAACCTTTCTCCGGTAACAAAATGCGATTCAAACCGGAAAAACACACGTCTTCAATGTCATGATAGCGTAACAACTTTTGTTTACATATTTAGCTCTTGCCATTTGAAAGTGGTGTGGCAAATTGGCACGTTGGAGTATTATCGTTAGTCAGTTCTTTAAACTTTAATCAAATCTCGGTTCAGATATTTATTCAGTAATTATAGCCCTGTGAACTGTGTAAACTATGTTCTCGATACCTGGTTAAACGGCTGAGACATTAAATCCCAAGTAATCTAAAATACTATTGTCATCTTTAATTTTTAAAGTCTGAGGATACTTGTTTTATGTTTTATAAATTGGCGCCAACAATCATTAATTTATTGAGCTTACGCGTCAAAATAGTGTGGCACACTTTAAGGCTTCCACTAAAAATAGTTTGTGCCTTTCCCATCGTTATCTTACTTGAAAAAAAAAAATAAATAAACAATTCGGACAGTTTTCTTGAGGGTGTCGATTGATTTAATACCTTTGCAGACAAATTCATTAAATTGCATTTAAAACATATAAAACGTTTATTTCGGGTATCTGTCAACACAACAAATTTCTTTAAGAAATTCTCTATAAAAAACTTAACTATAACAAGTAAGAGTGCTTTATTCGAAATTGCCCGACTAGGAGAAAACCTGAACCCTGCCCTTACATTCAGTCATAACTATTTATCTGCATTCATACATAGAAACACACACATACAAAAATACAATTGCTGTGCTTCTTCTACCATTGGCCCCCTACTATGTTACATTGAATCTTAAATAACTTCTTTGTTTATTGTCCGATCGTAATGTAAGGCATATTGTAAATTGATTACATTTAACAATGAATTTCATTTTAATGCTTATTTCAGGCTATCTAGGAATCGGCTATTGTAAGAAAGAACTATTCACACTGTCCACAGTAAGTGTTAAAAACATAAACATAGTTTTGTATTAATCAAAGTATTTTCTCATTACAGCTATGAAAATAAGAAGAATATGCAATAGGAATCTACCAACAATCAAGCTAACTAAGAAAAACGAAATCAATATAAAATAAAATCTAAAAAATTGATAGACATTTAAAAACTATGATTAAAGCTCCAGTTGTTTGGCATCAATGATTTTTAAAAATATACCGCTGGGCAACAACAACAACAACAACAATGAGGATTACGATCCGCGTAACGGAAAGCAAAATCAGATGCAACGATTGCGTGAAAAGCTTCGGCGCCCAAACGAAAATGCTTCAGAAAGCTCGCGAGCATGGGCCTTCTGCGAGCGTTGCTGTGGAGAGAGACAGCAGCAACAGCGGCAGCAACAGCAACAGCAACAGCGACAGCAGCAGCAGCAGCAGCAGCCTGGCATCGTAGCTTTTTATCGCTCGTATACGGATTCAGTGTCTGATTTGTCGTCGTATCGTTTTGTCTCCGATGAGGAAGAAGCCAATGATAATGATAATGATGCTGATGATGATGATGATGATGACGTTGGCGTTGGCTCGCTGTCGCTGTCGCTGCCGTTTATAGAAATAGAACAACGCCAGCCAAAAACATCAACTATCGCCCAAGACAACAAGGCAACAACAGCGCTAACGGATAAGGCCTTAAACGTTGAAACGTCAGAGGCGTCATCATCAACGCGTCGCGTATTGCCAATCATTTGTTGTTATACCATTAACAAAATCGCTCAGGATCAGCCGCTATCCGAATCAAAATGCCATAGTGCCCCACTTGAATATTGGCCCAGTGAATCGTGTCGCGCTAAACATTTTCGATCGTATTTACATTGTGATCGTCGCCAGCCGCCGCCAGTGCCACCCAAACCGAAACCACGGATTTGTTTCCAAGTCACCGCATGCAGTGGCAGTCCGGATCCCGCTGAGCCCGCCCTCAAAACACGCCGTCTGGAAAGTAGTCGGCGCGAGCAACTAATCTACCCATTGGAGTCCTCAAATACTCAGCAGCAACGTGCACACGTACCCAGCAGCTGTTCAGATTCAACGTACGCCAGCGGATCCACACCAGTGGCAGCTGAAAATAGCTGCAAATCGCATGCATTTGACAGCAACCATAACTGTAAATTCGAAACAACATCGCACATATCATTGCCATCGAAAACAACATGTCTATTGCGCTACGATCGTAACGGACATCTTAAACACAATATTAATCTAAACTGCAATTTAGAGCAAAGTATCCCAAAAACAGTATCGGAAACGGACAACTTTTTAACAGCGCAATCGGAAGTCGCGGGAAATGGTGACGCAATTAGTGAATATTTGAATGCAGCAGTCACGTCTGAGGATATAAGAAATATACATCCAGTTGACAACTATATTGATTTATATAAGGCGGCGAAACCGATTCAATTTGATTTAACGGAAACACAATTGTCACAACCGAAACTAATAATTGCTGACGAGGCGGACGATGCTGATGTTCACATAGATTTAAATTTACCGGATGATTCAATCTCAAATTGCAGCGAAAAAACGGTCGTTATTCATAATTTGGACCAATCGGCTAGTTCTTCAAATGTGTCATTGCACTCAACATTTGCCAGCATCTCATTGCACAATCTAACATATTGTACAATCCCTCAGCAGACAATCGCCGTAACTCCATTGCAATTGAAACACCTGCCAATTATTCAAACATTTGACTGTTCCCCATATGCGTATTCCTCAGTTGGACTTAACTGCGACAAAGATGTAAGTAGCGACACATGTTTCATAGCAAATTGATTTCGATAAGATATCTGACAAATCTGTTTAGGGTTTGACTAAGGGAAGTAGTCTTTATCACATATACATACAGATACAAATACAGTAGTTGCTCCAAAAGTGGAACGCTGTGGTGATTATAATTCGCAAATGATTTTTATTTTGGGAAATCTTATTAAAAAATTTAACTATTTTAATATGGTTTCTAAATGAAATGAATTTCAAAATCGAAATTCAATTATTAAATCATTCATTAAATCATTCAAAAATCATTATTATTATGTTTTTTTTTTTAATACACAAGGACGGATTATTTCAATAGCTTTAGGCATTAAAATATATAAATTTACCTTTATTTAATTTCAAAAAAAGACAACACCTTTGACGCCAATGAAATAAGTTGTTATTACAAATTTGTTTGTATTCACATATGTGCTACTTTATATCGTAATATTTATATACTGGGCATAAAAATGCAATTCCATGCAAATCAACAAATGCCTTAAACAAATTTTTATTGGTTCGTTTGAGCTTAATTAATTTTCTGAACTTTATATTCCTTTTCAAAACAAAATAAATAATTTAAAGGTGTGAGAGAGCGCTGTAGTCTAAGAAAGTACATTCTCCTAATGTCCATACATATGTATGAATATATATAATTATATATATATATTTATATATATATATATACATATGTGGATATAAAGCAGATAGAGGATGTAAATTTGTCAGTTTGATTACGTGCTAATATGTACATATGTATATAGTATATTATATATATATATATTTATATATGCGTATTTACTTACAGACATAATTACGAGGTATACACATGAATAATATACATAGATATATAATTGTGCTAATGGTGCCACAATTTGTTTGAGATTTTCTTGTTCTCCGTGATGCTCTACGGTGTGCTTTTTGTAAGATACTTTTAATATGTGTCTATATAGTCTAGTATATACATATCTAGATTTTTGAGTTTGGCTGGTTGCTCTTTACGCTCTCTCTCTCTCTCTCTTTCTTTTGTATCTTCAGTATAAATTCTTGTTGTTTATACTAAAAATATCACTGTGTGCGTATATACTGAGTTTTTTTGTTGTATATTTTATACATATACATTTGCCTATGTATGTGTTTTTGTATCCACAGCATTTCTGTTTTGCCTTACATTGTGTTTTATGTGTCACTGTGCACTGAAAAATATAATCACGCTTAAGATTATCTGGCGCCCAAATCCTTCTCGAAAACCAGGTACTCTCAATTTTAGTGTATTTCTATAACGCTTATTCATATTGGTATGTGCCCTAATCGAGTTTAAGAGAATCTAGAGTGTATAAAGGATTTTTGTTTGAGTTTAAGCCGATCAAATAAATATATTAAATTAATATTGTAATAATTTGAATTCTTAGTAAATATGTTAAGTAATTATTAATAAGTATACGTATCATATTTATTATGTATAAACATATACAAATTTGGATAAATTTGTTCTATTTAAACTAGTTCCAGGCAAATGACACTCTTCCAGAGCATTTTTAGGTCTACTTTAAATATTTTGAATCTTAGCATGATGTTGTTTCTAAACGCTTGCTTTTGAATGCACATGTTTATTTTTATTTAAAGAGAAGAGAAAAGAAACGAAATGAAAAGAGCGATAGAAATGACGTCCACAGATAGAACAATACTACATAGATTATTTTGTGGACTGTGTACTGGAAAATAATTCGATTAACTTTCTTCCAATTGACTTCTGTCTTTTTTCTACAGCACACAATGGAAAAACGACGTAATACCCTGGATCGCTTTCAGCGCCTAACTTTTGGACGCAAATCAACGCCGCCAGCTTCCACAGAGTCTGCGTCCAGCTCGAGGGCAGCCGGTACGGACAAAACTCGCAAAACTTCCGATAGATCCGAGCGACTCAAAGAGCTAACGGAACTCTTGCGTGGCGGCAGCAGTTCACGTGCCTCATCGACGCCAACACCGCCGCCAGTGCCACCACCTCGTCGTCCTCGAATACCGCATAACAATTCAACGGCCAGCAGCCTTGAATTGCAGGATACATGCCACAGTGTGGTCGATCACACTCGGCCAATCGAAGATGCGGAACCTGCGGTGAGCAGTCAGTTACAGAAGCAGAGCAGCACAAATAGCAACAGCAACAGCAACAACAGCAACAGCATTAGTGTGCCCAACGACAACACACAAAGACTCTTCCACTCAATACGACCAAATGCGAGTCTCTCCAATTTGGAAGCTTTCATGTCATGCACTCGCGAGAAGTCTAAATCACCACCACCACCAGCAGCATCAGCGCCACCACTGGCAGTGGGTGATGAGGCCGAGGCTGGCAGTAGCGAGTGGGCTACGCAGCTGTCCAGAGCAGAGAGTCGAACTGCTGCTGCTAAAGGGATTTTACCGTTTCGTTCCGTTTCGTTCTCACAAATTGATTGCAAATCAACATTAAGTGCGTTGCGCGATCGATTGCGACGGGACAAGGCCATTGAGAGCCCCCCCTTGCAACAAAGCTACAGCAGCAACCGAGCTAACGAATTGCCGGATCCGGGTTGGGTGCATATACCATTGAAAAGTTCGGCAGTGTGTATCAATCTGAACTACGGGCAGGAGAAGTCACTCGAAAACGTGCTGGAAGACGTTCCCGATTCGATAGGCGAAGACGATATATTTAATACGGACAACTGCAGCATCGCCAGCGTATTGCCAGCCACTGCAAGCAGTGTTATAGCGGCACACGCCAAAATGGAATCCCTGTCGGATACCATACTCTCCGAGAGCGAATGCAACATCAAGGAGGAGGAGCCTCCAACTATAGTTGAACCTAGTTTGGTCAGACTTCTGGAGGAGCAGCTGCCGCTTGAATCACCACCGGATAATATTTTACAAACGGCCACAACTTGTCTGATTCCCGTGCCGGTTTATGAGTGTGCCGCCCAAGAGTGGCTGGAGACACCTGCCCAGGAATGGGTGCAGCTGGCGCCCGAGTTTGGCATGGTGCCGGAAACGACACAACCTCCAGTGTCGCATGCCGCATGCAAAATAATGCAAATGGAAACTTTGACAACGCTGCCAACAATATCCGTGAGTCGCAGCTCCGAGGAGGGAGAAGCTATGAATCCCAGTCCAACTGAACAGTCACCCGACCCCTGTAATCTCTACGATTCAGTAGATGAGCAGCGTCAGGATGAGCTCGATTTGGAACTGCGCGGCTCGGAGGCAATAGCGACGCCACGGCATAGCACGGGGGAGCGTCACAGGCGGCATCTGGACAAATCCACAAAGCGTCAGGGCATGTATATCGATAGTTCCGATTGGCATCAGCCGGCTGCACCACATCCTGGACTCGCATTGGATATATCTATAGCCAATTTTCAAGCGATTAAGCCAGATTCGCCAGATGATAGCAACAGTCCAGTGATGTTCGAGATGAATACGCCGGAACTGGAGAAAGCATCGCCCACATGGCGAGGATCACAAGAGAAGCCACATTTACTCAGCAGTTTTAGCTGCCAAAGCAGCGAGGAAAAGGACGATGCAACAGCCAGCAACAACAATAGCAAAAGCAACAGCTTCCTGCAAACTGATTCCATGTCCGATACCGAGGAGCGCATCAGTTGGAGTCCAACGCCCAGCGGAGATTACGAGAGCAAACGCTATTCAAAGCGTCCGCTAACCGTACGTGGTCCATATGGGCAAATGCTGGAGGCGGAGCTCAAGAAGCCAAATCGCATGCACTTCGAGGAGATACTCGAGGAAATGCGCGAATCGGACAGGTGAGTTTTCCTACTCTATTTTATACTCTTGCAGAGGGTATTATAATTTTGGCCAGAAGTTTGCCCGTCTGTCCGTCTGTTTCTACGCAAACTTGTCTCTCAATTTTGAAGCTATCTTGGTACAGATGCTTATTTCTGCTGCAGATAATATGTCGAAATCAGCCGGATCGGACCACTATAGCATATAGCTGCCATAGGAACAATCTGTTGACTTTTGTTGTTTCTCAAACTATCTTAACTAAACTCAGTAATTTCAAGTTTTATTACATTTTATATAGATTGGTTGCATTTGGTCAAAATCGGACGACTATATCTTATAGCTGTCATAGAAACAATCGGTCTGAAATATCTCCTTTTTGTATAAGCAAGAGTGTTTCATTATATTAAGCGACTGCAAAGGAATACTACCTTCGGAACGCCTTCGGTAGCCTTTTTTTCTCGTTTATACTAATTGAGACACCCACAATCAATTTAATATAAAATTTCAAGATTCTATCTTTTGAAAAAACCAAATCCTTATGCTTTTTTAGGAAAAAAAGTCAAAAATTTAATATTCTCAAAATTGCATAAACTTTTGATGTAGAAGTAAAGAAGATGCCAAATAAGGACCAAAATGGCCTCGGGAATGACAATCGGTTCAGTTTTGACAAAGTTATGGCAGTTTGAAGTCTGGGAAGGTCATTTATAAGGAACTTTTCGTTGTTTGGGCACTTAACAAGCCAATTTTATTGTCACTTTTGACGTGATTTTTGACAGAAAAATGAAACACCCCAAAATCACTTTTCTTATAGTTTTTTATACTAACTGTGACACCCGCAATCAATTTAATATAAAATTTCAAGATTCTATTTTTTGAAAAAACCAAATCCTTATGCTTTTTTAGGAAAAAAAGTTCAAAATTTAATATTCTCAAAATTGCATAAACTTTTGATGTAGAAGTAAAGAAGATGCCAAATAAGGACCAAAATGGCCTCGGGAATGACAATCGGTTCAGTTTTGACAAAGTTATGGCAGTTCGAAATCTGGGAAGGTCATTTATAAGGAACTTTTCGTTGTTTGGGCACTTAACAAGCCAATTTTATTGTCACTTTTGACGTGATTTTTGACAGAAAAATGAAACACCCCAAAATCACTTTTCTTATAGTTTTTTATACTAACTGTGACACCCGCAATCAATTTAATATAAAATTTCAAGATTCTATTTTTTGAAAAAACCAAATTGGTAAGGGTCCCCCCTTATGCTTTTTTAGGAAAAAAAGTTCAAAATTTAATATTCTCAAAATTGCATAAACTTTTGATGTAGAAGTAAAGAAGATGCCAAATAAGGACCAAAATGGCCTCGGGAATGACAATCGGTTCAGTTTTGACAAAGTTATGGCAGTTCGAAATCTGGGAAGGTCATTTATAAGGAAGTTTTCAATGTTTGGGCACTTAACAAGCCAATTTTTTTGTCACTTTTGACGTGATTTTTGACAGAAAAATTAAACATCCCAAAATCACTTTTCTTATAGTTTTTTATACTAACTGTGACACCCGCAATCAATTTAATATACAATTTCAAGATTCTATTTTTTGAAAAAACCAAATTGGTAAGGGTCCCCCCTTATGCTTTTTTAGGAAAAAAAGTTCAAAATTTAATATTCTCAAAATTGCATAAACTTTTGATGTAGAAGTAAAGAAGATGCCAAATAAGGACCAAAATGGCCTCGGGAATGACAATCGGTTCAGTTTTGACAAAGTTATGGCAGTTCGAAATCTGGGAAGGTCATTTATAAGGAACTTTTCGTTGTTTGGGCACTTAACAAGCCAATTTTTTTGTCACTTTTGACGTGATTTTTGACAGAAAAATTAAACATCCCAAAATCACTTTTCTTATAGTTTTTTATACTAACTGTGACACCCGCAATCAATTTAATATACAATTTCAAGATTCTATTTTTTGAAAAAACCAAATTGGTAAGGGTCCCCCCTTATGCTTTTTTAGGAAAAAAAGTTCAAAATTTAATATTCTCAAAATTGCATAAACTTTTGATGTAGAAGTAAAGAAGATGCCAAATAAGGACCAAAATGGCCTCGGGAATGACAATCGGTTCAGTTTTGACAAAGTTATGGCAGTTCGAAATCTGGGAAGGTCATTTATAAGGAACTTTTCGTTGTTTGGGCACTTAACAAGCCAATTTTTTTGTCACTTTTGACGTGATTTTTGACAGAAAAATGAAACATCCCAAAATCACTTTTCTTATAGTTTTTTATACTAACTGTGACACCCGCAATCAATTTAATATAAAATTTCAAGATTCTATTTTTTGAAAAAACCAAATTGGTAAGGGTCCCCCCTTATGCTTTTTTAGGAAAAAAAGTTCAAAATTTAATATTCTCAAAATTGCATAAACTTTTGATGTAGAAGTAAAGAAGATGCCAAATAAGGACCAAAATGGCCTCGGGAATGACAATCGGTTCAGTTTTGACAAAGTTATGGCAGTTTGAAGTCTGGGAAGGTCATATATAAGGAACTTTACAAGCCAATTTTTTGTCACTTTTGACGTGATTTTTGACAGAAAAATTAAACATCCCAAAATCACTTTTCTTATAGTTTTTTATACTTACTGTGACACCCGCAATCAATTTAATATAAAATTTCAAGATTCTATTTTTTGAAAAAACCAAATTGGTAAGGGTCCCCCCTTATGCTTTTTTATGAAAAAAAGTTCAAAATTTAATATTCTCAAAATTGCATAAACTTTTGATGTAGAAGTAAAGAAGATGCCAAATAAGGACCAAAATGGCCTCGGGAATGACAATCGGTTCAGTTTTGACAAAGTTATGGCAGTTTGAAGTCTGGGAAGGTCATTTATAAGGAACTTTTCGTTGTTTGGGATCTTTACAAGCCAATTTTTTTGTCACTTTTGACGTGATTTTTGACAGAAAAATTAAACACCCCAAAATCACTTTTCTTGTAGTTTTTTATACTAATTGTGACACCCGCAATCAATTTAATATAAAATTTCAAGATTCTATTTTTTGAAAAAACCAAATTGGTAAGGGTCCCCCCTTATGCTTTTTTAGGAAAAAAAGTTCAAAATTTAATATTCTCAAAATTGCATAAACTTTTGATGTAGAAGTAAAGAAGATGCCAAATAAGGACCAAAATGGCCTCGGGAATGACAATCGGTTCAGTTTTGACAAAGTTATGGCAGTTTGAAGTCTGGGAAGGTAATTTATAAGGAACTTTTCGTTGTTTGGGCACTTAACAAGCCAATTTTTTTGTCACTTTTGACGTGATTTTTGACAGAAAAATGAAACACCCCAAAATCACTTTTCTTATAGTTTTTTATACTAACTGTGACACCCGCAATCAATTTAATATAAAATTTCAAGATTTTTTTTTTTGAAAAAACCAAATTGGGAAGGGTCCCCCCTTATGCTTTTTTAGGAAAAAAAGTTCAAAATTTAATATTCTCAAAATTGCATAAACTTTTGATGTAGAAGTAAAGAAGATGCCAAATAAGGACCAAAATGGCCTCGGGAATGACAATCGGTTCAGTTTTGACAAAGTTATGGCAGTTCGAAATCTGGGAAGGTCATTTATAAGGAACTTTTCGTTGTTTGGGCACTTAACAAGCCAATTTTTTTGTCACTTTTGACGTGATTTTTGACAGAAAAATGAAACATCCCAAAATCACTTTTCTTATAGTTTTTTATACTAACTGTGACACCCGCAATCAATTTAATATAAAATTTCAAGATTCTATTTTTTGAAAAAACCAAATTGGTAAGGGTCCCCCCTTATGCTTTTTTAGGAAAAAAAGTTCAAAATTTTGACAAAGTTATGGCAGTTCGAAATCTGGGAAGGTCATTTATAAGGAACTTTTTGTTGTTTGGGCACTTAACAAGCCAATTTTTTTGTCACTTTTGACGTGATTTTTGACAGAAAAAAAATAAAATTTCAAGATTCTATTTTTTGAAAAAACCAAATTGGTAAGGGTCCCCCCTTATGCTTTTTTAGGAAAAAAAGTTCAAAATTTAATATTCTCAAAATTGCATAAACTTTTGATGTAGAAGTAAAGAAGATGCCAAATAAGGACCAAAATGGCCTCGGGAATGACAATCGGTTCAGTTTTGACAAAGTTATGGCAGTTTGAAGTCTGGGAAGGTCATATATAAGGAACTTTACAAGCCAATTTTTTGTCACTTTTGACGTGATTTTTGACAGAAAAATTAAACATCCCAAAATCACTTTTTTTATAGTTTTTTATACTAACTGTGACACCCGCAATCAATTTAATATAAAATTTCAAGATTCTATTTTTTGAAAAAACCAAATTGGTAAGGGTCCCCCCTTATGCTTTTTTAGGAAAAAAAGTTCAAAATTTAATATTCTCAAAATTGCATAAACTTTTGATGTAGAAGTAAAGAAGATGCCAAATAAGGACCAAAATGGCCTCGGGAATGACAATCGGTTCAGTTTTGACAAAGTTATGGCAGTTTGAAGTCTGGGAAGGTCATATATAAGGAACTTTACAAGCCAATTTTTTGTCACTTTTGACGTGATTTTTGACAGAAAAATTAAACATCCCAAAATCACTTTTTTTATAGTTTTTTATACTAACTGTGACACCCGCAATCAATTTAATATAAAATTTCAAGATTCTATTTTTTGAAAAAACCAAATTGGTAAGGGTCCCCCCTTATGCTTTTTTAGGAAAAGAAAGTTCAAAATTTAATATTCTCAATATTGCATACACTTTTGATGTAGAAGTAAAGAAGATGCCAAATAAGGACCAAAATGGCCTCGGGAATGACAATCGGTTCAGTTTTGACAAAGTTATGGCAGTTCGAAATCTGGGAAGGTCATTTATAAGGAACTTTTCGTTGTTTGGGCACTTAACAAGCCAATTTTTTTGTCACTTTTGACGTGATTTTTGACAGAAAAATGAAACATCCCAAAATCACTTTTCTTATAGTTTTTTATACTAACTGTGACACCCGCAATCAATTTAATATAAAATTTCAAGATTCTATTTTTTGAAAAAACCAAATTGGTAAGGGTCCCCCCTTATGCTTTTTTAGGAAAAAAAGTTCAAAATTTAATATTCTCAAAATTGCATAAACTTTTGATGTAGAAGTAAAGAAGATGCCAAATAAGGACCAAAATGGCCTCGGGAATGACAATCGGTTCAGTTTTGACGAAGTTATGGCAGTTTGAAGTCTGGGAAGGTCATATATAAGGAACTTTACAAGCCAATTTTTTGTCACTTTTGACGTGATTTTTGACAGAAAAATTAAACATCCCAAAATCACTTTTTTTATAGTTTTTTATACTAACTGTGACACCCGCAATCAATTTAATATAAAATTTCAAGATTCTATTTTTTGAAAAAACCAAATTGGTAAGGGTCCCCCCTTATGCTTTTTTAGGAAAAAAATCAAATAAAATTTTATTCTCAAAAGTACATAAATTTTTGATGAAGAACTAAACAAGGTGCCAAATAATGACCAAAATGGCCTCGGGAATGACAATCGGCTCAGTTTTGACAAAGTTATGGCAGTTTGAAGTCTGTGAAGGTTGTTTACAAGCCAATTTTTATATATTTTTATAGATTCCATTGGAACGATCAGTCGAAATGTTTGTTTTTTGAGAACAGAATATTGCGCAGTCGATTCGACTGCAAGGGTTTTGTGGGTTTAAAATCAGTCACCTTAGAATTGTCACTAAAAAAACCAAAACCTATGTCTTTTTTTGATTTTAGTCTGCATCCGCGTCGTGAGGCAAAGACTTCAGTTGGTTCCATGCGCAACAACATGCCGCAATATTCAAGTTCAATGCGGGTGCGTAAGTCGAACGCCTATTTGCCCGTTCCGACGCATGCACGAGCCGCTTCGACTCCTTCGCAAATCGAGCATGTGAAGAATAAGTGCACATTGTTGCCAATTTCGGTGTCCGCCAAGGATCTCAATGAGACGATAACAGCAGCCGATAAGCAGCTGCCACATCAGATGAAACGCGCCGCATCCGAGGCGCCCCAACCCAAATCGCATCACAGCAAGCGTAGTCAATCGATGAGTGGCGATAACAAAAATCAAAATCAAAATCAACATCATCATAATCATCACCATCATCATGCGAAGCGCAATGCTGAAGCCAACAACAGCAGCAGCAGCAGCAGCAGCAACAACAAATCCAAGGTGCCGCCGACAGCAGCCTTGCTGGCGGAACTGCTCAAAGGATCCAGCGAGAATATGCTTTCCGAGCAGCGCCAGAAAACGGATGCGGTAAGTAACTTAACTTAATACGTTGTCCATTTATTTATGTAAAGTTTAAGATTGAGTCCCGTATCTAAACAAACTCACTAGTCCTCAAACTTATAATTGATTATAAATTGTAACTTTTACTTTGTGAGCTTTAGATTGATTTTACTTATGAGCCAATTATAAATTTAATATCATTTAGGTGTTTTCAAAAAAATGGAAATTTCTGGGAATAAAAAACAGATTTTTGTTAACATTTAACTAGCGATCGATAAATATAATTCATTTAAATAATCAAACTTTTTGTTTGTGCCTTGTTTCATTGCGCATTGATCTCCATCTCTGAAGTTCTTGATATTTTCCCGTGAACAGAAATGTGTTGGTCATTGGGAAAACCGTATGTAGATACATACATACATATGTACATATGCATGAGCGCCAGATTTTGTATTGTTTGCAGAGCATTTGGGAAATTGATTGGAAAATTGAAATTCTTATGTGTGCGCATGCTCCAACAACCACTGCGCATTGGAAATGTGTCACTGTGTTAGGAAGAGCGCCTCTGTAGCTATTTTATCTCTTTGTTTCGCTCCATGCACAGTGGTTAAAGCTACAGCAGTTTTAGGGCTAATATTTTGTTCAGTCTCTTTGCCTTAGTGATTAGTCGTCCAACGCGTAAGATCGTAAATATTTATTATAATGGTAAAAGCCAAGCGGTGTTTGGTCATTGCTCATATAAAAACCACATTAGTTTGGTCATGTTTTTTACAAGTTTAGTAAGTTGTTGGCGGGACTAAGACACAGTTCGTAGAAGTGTGGCAAAAATGTTGAGTAAAAATTGATAAATGGATTAAATAATAAATTAGTTCTACGACAATGATATTTCTTTATAACAAATATATTGTCAGCTCTAAATGTTTGGTAACTAAAACTCTTCGGTTACAGAGGTGAATATAACTCAAGAATAATTTTATTTTTTGAAACTCCTATACGAAACAAATAATATAATGAATAGTATATCTTAAATTTCACCATTCGCAAGAAACACAAGTTTTTATAGAAAATTAAACAAAAACATAAAAACCGTTTCGCAAAATTATAAATTCTGTATAATTTGTATTGCTCCAAGCGATGCATGCTTCTAAGTAATATGCTAACAGACATACATTTTCTCGGCCACTTGTCGCATGCAGACCGAACCGAAAAGTGTTCGTATATATATTCCAATATTATCGTGAGCGTTGGGCTTTTTGGGGGTGGGCTGTCTGTTTTCGATTGGAATATGAAAAATGGAATTTAAGTGTGTATTTGGCACAATGGAATGTTTTTCAACGTGTTGAGTAGCACACTCCTGTGCAGCTAGTTGTATGCGCCACCAACACAATGTGAGTATTAAACCGCATCACATACACTCACATACCCATGCACACACACACACAGATACACACACACACACACAGACGCGTTGTCACTGCTCTCCCTCGCGCAGCAACAGAGTCTTCTCCGCCAACGCCAATGCGCGCGTTTAAATTCTTATTTGCTTTTTGTACCTCAGTTGTGTGGCGAAATTTTTCGTGTTTCGTTTGTTTTATTTTGTGGTGCTGTGGAAAATAGATTTACCCAAAAACAGTCACACGAAAAAAACCAGACAGCAATATCAATAAGCCGAAATAATATCAGCGAAAAACACGCAAAATTCGAAGTATTCAACGCTTTTCAAATTCAAACGCTAATTTTCTTGTAAAAAAAAAGTACCTTTACTCGCTTACTTTTGTGTACATACAGACATGCATGTACATGTATGTAAATGTATGTTAACATATACGGATGAATACAATTTAAATGCTACGTAGATAAAAAGGATAGCAAAGCAACGCCAAACATTTATAACAATAACAAAAATACAAAACAATTTAATAGATATGTATTTGTAAGGTGTATGTGTGTGTGTGTTGTGTGTGTGTATGCATGTATATGTACATACACAAAAGCACTCGGCTACCATACCCAACCTCTTGTTGCGCTGCGCAGCTCAAAAAAATTATAATTGTATTACATTGTGAATTATATTGTGTACTGCAGAATCGCACTTCAAGCTTAAAACTCGGCAGAAAAAAGCAATAAAATTAAAACTTGTGATGTATTTTGTGCATATATATTTTATTTAAATCTCTTTTATTTATTTTTTTTTTATGTGCTTTAAACACTTTTTGTATTTGTTGGATACACATACTCGTAGATACTAGCTTTGCTGGATAGATATGTATCTGTGTATGTGTGTATATGTGTATACACACATACATTAATATTTAAAAACAAACATGTTTCAAATGCAAATATTTTAAAATATGTACATACATATATATTTATTAAATACCTAATCGCGCAGTGAATCAGTTTATTTAATAGGGTTTTTAATCTTTGTTGCTCTTAAGCATTTTTCCCAGGAAAATCAAACTTGAACTAATATTTGCTTAATTGATGTGCATTTTAAAACGAGTTTGTGAAATTGAGAATTCCAATTTGATGCCATTCGGTTTCCGTTTTTCTGTTTTTAATCGGAATCGAATCTGACAACGTACATCCTTTTACAATATATGTATATGTATATGTGTATGTGTATTTGTATGTGTATGTGTATTTTTATGTGTATGTTTATGTGTATGTGTATATAAAAATACCCTTGGCTTTTGTATGTACTTTCTGAGTGAGAAACCACACAAACAGCTTCTTATGCCCAAGAAGCAACAAGGTTACTTAAATCTTCTGTTGTCTGTTACGACTGAGTGAAGAACCACAAGAACTGAATATATGTGGCACGTGGGCTGTAGCCGTTCACCCACTCGACATCTACGCAGATTTCTCCATGTGCCCCAGCACAGCTCCAATTCCTGCTACTCCAGTACTCATTTCACGACTGCTTTTCTTCTTGTCGAAGCACTTAGACCAATAAAATCGTTTGCAATTTTAGTTACCTGCCTTTTATCGATGGGCGAGCATGCGGCTTTAGTTTCTTCCACCAAAAGCTAAAACAATCATATTTATTTCAAAAGAGAGAGACAAGTTATTTCGCTTAACTTAAATGTGGGCTTTGAACAATCATATTAAATAATAATCAGTGTAGTACAAATCAATACAAGTTCAAACAACAAACAAGATAATCATCAATAAAATTTGAAAATGTCGCATAATCGTGAAAATCTACGCTTAAGTCTATTGGATTTACAAACAACCATAACTGCACCCTCGAATACCGTTGCTGCCACACTGCTGCCACAGACCCAGGCTCATATGACGCAACCGCTTGTGGCATCAACTTCAGCTTCTGCAGCAGCAGCAGCGGCAGCAGCGGCATCCACATTGCCGGCTAGCAGCGGCAGCAGCAGCAGTGTATCTCAAGCTGTCACCCTGGCCACAAACACGGCGGCTCGGCTGAGTAAGGCTGGGTTCGCAGCGGCGCCTCATCAAAATGACAAATGTGATAGGCTAAAGAAAATGACTTCAATCACTTGCTCCGATTCGGAGGATGATTCGGAGCGGCGAGCCCAGTTCGACGTTAGTTGCAAATGGAATCTGGGCGGTTATGATGGCGTAAGTGTGGGCGACTGACTAACTGGTTTTTTCAAATTATATAACACGCAAATATATTTAACACTTTCCGACAATCATATATATTTCCATTTTCTTTTTTTGTAGGACACACGCACCTATGTTGTACAGGAAATTTACCGCAACGAGCAGTCATATGTGGAGTCGCTGCAAATTGTTGTGCTCAAGTATCTGAAAGTTCTAAAAGCACCGGAACACGCCGGCATGATTGATACACGTACCGTAGATGAGATATTCTTTATGGTGCCCGACATTCTCGAAATTCATGAGAAATTTTTGGGCGAACTTAAACAACGTCTCGATGACTGGGATATACAGCAAAAAGTTGGAGATGCGTTTATCGAAACCGTATGTATTACTTGACTTTATTGCATGTGGAACTAAATGCTAAATATAAAATCCAAAAACCTGTGCAGTTTTCAAAGCTAGAAGTACTCGAGGTTTACACATCGTTTGTCAACAACTGCAATCGTGCCAAAAATGCCATTCGTTCAATGAAGCATCAGCGACCCTCATTTGCCAAATTTCTGGAATCCACAGCTCGCGAACACAAGGGAAAACTTACGCTGGACAATCTACTTATTAAACCAGTACAAAAATTTCCCAAGTACGTATAAATCTAATTTTCAATGCTCTTATATTTATTTATTACTTCACTATCTTAGTTAACACACACATTTTCAAAAGCAATTATTATTTTGTATTGAAAAGAAATCAATTTTTAAATTTAGCTCTTAATAAAATTAATTCTTTGTGGTATTATCTCGATAATGTTTGAATGTAATTTTTAGTATATAGTACACACCACAAGAAATTTTTTTTTTTTTTTTTTTATTTTTTGTTTATTTAGTGCAGCTTTTATTGATAAATGTCAGCCCAAATCGCCATTGTGGATATTACATTGACAGTGGGAGTTTCGAGTTCGTGTTGCTTATTATTTTAGCAAATTATAAAAATAATGAAGTTTATATGAGAATAATTTGACTTTAATCTATAAGGGCATATAATCTTAGGCGTGTCGAAAATTTCTCTTCTTTTCTGTCTTCTTATCAAGCTCATTAATAATGTATAATGCACTATGATTTTAATTTACTTTTAGTTACGAGCTACTCTTCCAACGCCTTATCAAGCATACCGATCACGATCATCCCGATCAGAAACATTTACAGGATGTGCTCAAGCTGGTGCACGACATTTTGGTCCACATCAATTGTAAGGAGCGCGAGATAATGGAAAATGGACAGCGCGAGGCAACTTTACGCGAATTGGAAGGAGTTATAGAAGGCATAACCGATTTAATAGCGCCCGAACGTCAATTTTTACTATTCGATTTGGTATCCATGCCTTCGGGGCAGGGTGCTCGCAAGGATCGTGGTTTTTTTCTATTCAATGATCTATTGGTATTGACGAGCATCAAGAAGCGCAGTGGAACCATTAGGAAACCAAACAGCTCAATTTGCCCCGTCTCAGTAGCCACCACTTTGGACACCAACAAATATAAGTTCCTTACAAAAATTTCCCTAGATTGTCTCGAGATTGTTAAGTGTAAGTATTTATTAAATAAGTCTTAAATCAACGCATTGATAAATCTACAACTAAATCTAGCTAAAGATGAAAACATAAAACGCATCGTCAGCGAGATAGAAAACCTGTCCGAAGACTGCAACAAGTTGCAACAAATAACTGACATCACGGCATCACTAAAGTATCCACATCAGTATCTAGAAGATGTTATACGGGAACTTCATCGCGACATTCAGCGACAACTATCCGAGCGTCAAACAAATGATACTCAGCTAAATATGTTGGAATTGACAGTTAGCTCACCGTAAGAAGACCCTTTACAAATATATTACGTATTTATATAAAATAAATTTCTGTTCTTTTCTTTCAGCAATGGAAGCCAAAAGTTGACGGTGGTATTCAGCAAGACTGAAAAGCGTACTAATTGGGAGGAGGCATTCAATGAAGCTAAGCTAAAAATGGGTATGTTGAACACCTACTTGTAAATATTATTAAACCTTGAACCCATTAAAAATGGGAAAAAGGGTTTAATGGTTTTGTGCAAAAGTATGTAACAGGCATAAGGAAGCATCTTTGACCCCATAAAGTATATATATTCTTGATCACTATCAATATCCGAGTCGATTTAGCCATGTCCGTCTGTCTGTCTGTCCGTCCATCTGTATGAACGCGCTGATCTCTGAGACTATAAGAGCTAGAGACTTCATATTTGAAATATTAGTTCTTGTAGTGTCGGTCAATACAAGTTTATCAAATTTTTTCGATACATCGTTCTGTTACCAAATTATCGATAAATTAAGATTACAGAACAGCATAACTTGAAAGTTATAAGAGCTAAAGGCACCAAATTTGGTACGTTAATTCTCGTATAACATAAAGAAGTAAAGAATATTTGGAATATTATATACATCCCCCATATTTTTGAAGGTATCACATTCGGATTCGACATACTCAGACATTAATAAGCCATATTTATCTAACATAACATCTAATACTATTAGTGATATTTATTTTTGATGATATCAGATAAAGTATTCATAAATATTTAATTATTTGCAGCCGCTACACTCGAGCGACATCCTATACCAGAATTCCTCACATCTATACCAATACGGAAAACCCGAGCAGGTCTACAGTTTACCTGTGCGGCTGCAACATTGAGCGAAAAGCGAGATGTTTGGGTTTGCAACAGCGATGGCTATGTGGGCCAAGTGTGCATCATGTCCCTGCATCCGGAACCGAATGTAACCAGCTGCAATGGTGTCTGCAATGCACGCATTCTTTGCGTTGCATCAGTGCCAGCATATACCACCAGCACCGATGATCAGTCCAGTGGACAGGAGGACAAGCAACCGATCTTGCGCAGCAGTACACCACAGCATAGTTACACACAACAATTGCGAGATTATCGTAAAAGTATCTCACCCATTGCTCAACCTGCTACCGCTTTATTGGCGCCAGAGAAGAAGAAAATCCCCACCACGGTTATCGGCAATGGTGCCAATGCGACCAGTAATCCAAGTGATACTCAGTTAGATTTAAATTTAAGTTCCAGCGATGATGAGATAGATGCTATCTCAACTGCGCCCATAGAACAACGTATGCCCAGTCCTGCTCCCTCGTTACATGCCACATATCAACATGTGCAACAGGTAAATACACTGAACAAAATGAAACTCATACTTAGTTTTTCATTATTAGATCATTTATTATGTTGGGTACTAAAATAATTCATAAAAAAAATTCAAATAATTTAATAGTTAATTCAAGTCCTTGCAATTAAGTGTTTAAATCCTTTATTATTTTTGCTGTACCCTGTACATTCTAATGTTGCTTTATGTAATCTACACACTTATATCGTTTTCTTACAGGACTCTAATCCCGAAGAAAGCGAATCTAATCAATCAACAATGTGGATAGGTACTGAAGACGGATGTATTCATGTGTACAACAGTACTGATAATATACGCATTAAGAAAAATCGTATTAAAATTGAACATCACTCAGCTGTATTTTCCATATTGTAAGTGTATTACATACTAGATTCGTAAAGTGCATTTCTAATTGTGAGCATCCTATATTGCAGATACCTGGACAATCGTGTTTTTGTATCCTTAGCTAATGGTGATATATGTGTTTATCTCAGAGATGGTGGTAAGTTATATAATACTTGCATAATATTTCGAAATCAATGCTTACGAATTTTGTTTACTTTTCAGCCACATCGTGGAACACCTGTTTATCGCATTGTCTGTCAATTGGCACAGTTACGAGTCCTGTGACAAAGCTGCTAAGCGTAAATGGCAAATTGTGGTGCTCCATACAGGGTATTATAAAAGTTTTAGATACTGAATCTTTTTCGGTGAGAGAACTTAAATCTCTTGTTGCAAGGAATCTCTTATCAATTTATATATATTTTTGTATTTTACAGGTGGTTAATCAAATACAAATTTCTTCGGACTCAAAACCAATTACGAACATGACAGTAGCAAATAATTATGTGTGGATATCCATACAAAACTCAGCTCATATTAAATGTTTTCATTCCAATACGTAAGTAATGTCGTGATTGAACTTGAGCTATGAACGATTAAACTGACTGCTTACCGTTTTCAATAGCCACCAACTGATTACTGAAGTAAACCTCGCTCCCGCCGTTAACAAGATGTTGTCAAATTGTGACGAGATCATTCGGCAACATAAAGCCGCCTGCCTGCGCGTCACTTCTCTGCTGTGCTGTAAGGATCTCATTTGGATAGGAACCAGTGCTGGCGTATTGCTCACCATACCAGCCCAGGGTTATGAGAAGGGTGCACACAATGTGGTACCCACTGGCATACCACACGGTCACACCGGACATGTGCGATTCTTAACCTTTGTGGAGACACCGTCACATGGACTGGAGGGCTGCAGCCAAATGATGGCGGCGGCATCAGCACGTGAAACTGGAAGCAGCACCAGCGATGAGTACACCAAGCAGGGGTGAGCTAAAATTAGACTCTCAATTAATATAAATAAATAAAATTATTTATTAATTCTTTTTTATTTAGCTCAACGAAGAACAACTCGAAATCTAAATCGGAAACAAAAAATATACTTATCATATCTGGCGGTGATGGCTACGAAGATTTTCGCAATTCGGGTGCCAATTCACTGAGCGAAATCGCTGGTCGCGAAGACAGCACCAATCATTTATTAATATGGCAAATTTGAAGCAGAAGACGTAAAAATCGCTGGCGTTTATTGCTTTCAAGATGGAAAAACAACAACTGAGGTCAACTTAAATGGTCTTAGATGCACCACAAAATTACGTTTTTTAGAATGCTAAAAGCGCATTTGAAAGTAGTCTGCAGCGATTTTTATAATACCAAGTTGCCAAGAAACAGAAATTGGATATATACCAGTGTTACAGCAAGCATACACTTACATATGTATGTTTTAATTTAAATTTACCTAATATTTCATTGCTTAAAGTATATAATTCTATACATATTATATTCAACTAAATAGTTAGACCTGTTCACAATTTTTATATTTATGAAAGTCTATATATAAAAGTAAAAGAAAAAAAGAACAAAATAGAAAACAGAATTATTAGTGCCAAATATACATATTTATTGCGCCAAAACATTCGGAATGAATTATTAAATGTATTTAATCAAAACCCATAGCTAGGCCCAATGGCGTTATATTCCAAACACAACACACGCATAACTACAAATTCATATAGAATAATAAATATTTTTATAAAATATAGCAAATATGCAAACTAAATATAATTATTTATAAATTGAACTATTTATATATGTTTACGTATGTATATAATTATACATACAAATAATAAAATGTATATATATATATATATAGTACATATTAAAATACAAAAGTTAATATGTACATACAGTATGTCCTGATGGCAATTTAATTACAATTAATTTATCCGTATGATATAATGATATCGCCATAAAAATTCATTAAATTAAATGAAACACTTTATCGAATTTATTCTAAAAGTAATCATTGAATGTACTTACATACATATTTATAATAAATAATACTTACATGGGCGAAGATTTGAAAAAGTTTGTAAAAATCATGATGTAAACATTAAGTTAAATTCGATGTATGCAACCAAATAACTTTATATAAATGCTAATCATTTTAATGGCGTTTTCAAAACGCAATGTAATGCAACTTTCATGCAAGAGAATTGAATTTGAAAATAACTAAAAAAAACTAAACCCATACATACCAAGTGATATTCAAATGTTTGGGAATGTATTAACTAACTACATATACATATGTATATTTTTCGAAATAGCATATTACTAAACTTGACTAATGCTAGCGATGTTTGCAGTTTCACCCATAATTGGAACATCTCTATATCTCTTCAAAATAGAACCGTCATTAAAACTCTACGGTCAATAATAGTGTGTTCCCTATATTTGTAGATCACACTAATTGCCTAACAAGTGACTTCACCTCCTTTTTTATGGGGTGGCTGGACACAATCTGTCTATATATTTTTATTGAACAAGAGGTTACTTAAATTTGTACTTAAATTTGTGTATAATCTTTATGTAATGAAATCCATAGTAAATATTTTCGTTAAAAAAAAACCATACATTTCAATTCGATTTATCAGCTTATTAGCAGATTTATGTGAAATAATGGTAAGCTGATAACTACAGTACGCATTTTTTTTTTTTATTTAAATGGCATCTGACAATTGTTATCCTACCTCTATAAATACCAGCAGGTGTTAGAATAGATATCGATATACATACTTATACCAGAATAAATCTGAAACAGAACTGTAATAATAGATTGTGAAACAATAATTTCCCCTATACAAATTGCAAAGTAAGATTTAACAATAAAAATTAATGTGTAAAATATAAAAATGCGGTTATATGTGTATGTTACCTGTTAAATAAACCAAATTTTCAAACTGAAACTAAAATCTTTTTTCTAATTTTGTTTTTTATGTTAAGTTCTTGAATGTTTTTTCTAATAAAAAACCAAAATTGTGTTTATTGAAAAAAAAATTATTTCATCACAAGAAAAGTAAGTACTATATAATTCGATTAAAAAAAGATGCCAAATCAAAGTAGTGGCTAAAACATGGCCAACATTTTAGTCTTGCTTTAACAAAGTTATAAAAGTTGAAAGTAGATTGGATTAAAACTGAAAATCAATTTGCTCAAAATGTTAAAGTGCCAATACCCACTGAATGACTTTCACTTTCCACAATGTAAAGCGCTGCAAACATAAGAATACTTTGTTCAGCTGGTTGCCCATAGACATGTGTGGGACCTAGACCCGCATCTCCGCACTCAACGGCTCGATAGTCATAAAGTTTGCGCAAAACTTTTACCCTTTGCCCTTTGCTTGTTGGCTTGTTGCTTTAAATAATTGAATTTCACGCATAATTTTGTTTTTGTTTTACTTACACCTGGGCGCATCAGTACAGTAGTATATTCCCTGGACCTTTAAAATGGCTGCACACAAAGGGTATAATTAAGTTGTTCCAATTTATGTTGCAACAATCAAAGGGAGACATCTCCGACCGATATATGTTTGTATTCTTGTCACACTCAAAAGACTGTATTTGGGTACAGGGTAACTCCTAGTCACTCCCAACCCCAAGTAGTCAACTTTAAATCACGTCAGTAGACACGAACGGTGCCTAACGCAGAGGACAACTTTTCTCTAAGTAAAGTAAGGACAAGTGTTCGCTCTTGGTTTTGATGGATTTTAACATTTCGGCTTAATACAATTAATTAATTGACTTAAATATGGTTTTCACAACCTTTTAGTGCGCAGAATATTTCATGTGACTCAACGTATCGGATTTCTTGTTCATCCTTTTGTGTGGAGCGAACAATATTTAAAATAACTTCTGCGTATATTTTACCATAAACTGTAACGGATATAAAATCATTATTCTTGGAATAATTTTTAGGGAAATCATAAATCTTAGCTTCTTATTTGTAAAAAAAATATAAAAGCTGCTTCAATTACTTTAATTAAATAAATAATTACGTTATAAAATGTATTGTATCCATTTAGAATATATTTTCATTCGACACACATTTAAATATGCATCTGGGAGCTTTTAGCAAATGTGCATTTATTTTTCGGGACTGCGAACCTAACACATACATTTTGCATGTTTAATAAGTAGGCTTTACTCGTTTTCAATTTTGTTCAATCGTGGTCACCGCACTGTGCAGCTGTGTGGCTTTTGCGGTTACTACACTCTGTAGAGCGGTCGATTAATTTTTTATTTCCACATTTGTCACTGCAAACACCATTGGTATTTTGCACTAAGTATCTAAGTATGTGTGTTTACACAACTATAAGCTGGATTCGATTTACTTGGGTTCGCCTGAATTCCAGCTGCAAAGTTACGGGGTAAAGGCAAACGGATTCGTTATTATTACTATTGTTGCTACATTTACCTGGCACCACTACTTTAAGTTTCTTTATGAAAGTTACGTTTTTATATTCAAGAATCGTAATCCAATTCTTATTTTATGCACAGATCTGGTAGCTACTTATCAATATTAAGAGATGTCACAGTCTGTCCTGCATATTGTGATTTTTATCTCGTTAAGAGTCATTGTGTCAAATTGTCAAAGTGACTGGCTTACGCGTCGTATACATAATGTGATATTATGCCCTTTAAGCATGTCGATATCAGTTTCGCTTTAGTGACATTCTGTTGTTTTTATTCCTGGAATACCGACGGATAAATACAGCGTATTTATTAAGAGTCAACTCTTAAAAACCCTTAAACAATTTAATATTGCGTTAACTTCTCTTGTGTAGTGCATTTCAAGTGTAAGTTGCTAAATTAATTGCACAGAAGTGTTGCTGCAAATAGTTTAAGTATCAACCAGAAATTGCTTTTTATACCCTATAGTTTCGATAAGCACTGGGTATGATAATATTGTACGTTGAAGCGTACTGACTTTTTCTGACTTATGCATATTAATTAACATGTAAAATAAGTGAAAATTCATAAAAAATCTTGTGAATTAAAAACGTAGCATTTAATAATAATGTTCTTTAGTTAAAGGGTAATTTAGTGCAGAATTTTAAATGTTTACTTAATGTTTAATTTCTTATCTTAAAATGTAAGATAACTCATACAAGTATCTAAATTGCCACTTCTCTTTGAGAAACAAATCAATAGTTATGCGTAAAAATAGTTATTGTGTCATAATGTGACTCATATTATAAAGATAGGCTGGCTCTTTGGTAATAAACTGTTGTATCCTGTGACGCTTAGCTATAAAAGAAATTAAAACATGTAGGCGTTTTCCCGCAAAACAAGTACACATTATAATGGAATTTTACAAGACAAAGTGTAGTATTTTCCGCTCATAAATGTATACAGTTCTCATTGGTAGTTATTAAATAATTGCCAATGCTTTTTAAAAAGAGCAATAAACAAAATATCCGAAACGAAATTCTTTACCCTATCTATCTTTACCTAGCTTTTATGTAATGTACCCAAATAAATTTTGAATCCGCTACTATTCTATGTTATAGGCCAAAACAGGCAAATCTGATAGCAGAATAAAACTTAAGTATGGTTATCATTATCACTTATTATTCATAGTAAGATATGATTTCTGACGCCTGTTTTATATGTTTATGGTAAATTTCATATTCATTCGATTTTTTTATTCACATTATTGTCTGGAGACTGGGTATTAATAGAGGTTGATGTCTTGCGTACATTGTCTAATTAGGAGCATACGTTAACGCTGTTTGCTCTAATATAGTATCAGTTACAATTCAAATGTGGTTCAATTTATTCCAGGAATTATTTCTTCAGATATACGCATGCGCGTGATTATAAATGACATCCGCTAGTTCCTTCAACCTACGTTCCACTTTGTACTATATTTCAGTGTTATGGAAATGGACAATATCAATTTTGCAAATGAACTTGTCAGCCATAATTAAATACTAATAGTTACTAGTTATTCAGCATTTGGTTATTAAGTAGTAGTAATTTATTATCGTGTTTTTTGATAAGTATTTAAGTTATTAGTATCGAATTGAAAAATACCCTATGGCTAATTCCTATGATTATCGTACAACTTATAGTTTCACGTATAATAAATATATCAGAATTGTTAGACATTAAGCAAGGGTAATATTTCAGAAACTTAAGACTTATTTATTAAAACCCGTATGCTCAAAGCTAATAAGTGTTTGCAGGGTATTTCCCCGTTATGTTTTTTTCCGCAGAACTCTTTAATTG
Organism: Drosophila maculinotata; assembly: GCA_035045305.1. Taxonomy (NCBI): domain Eukaryota; kingdom Metazoa; phylum Arthropoda; class Insecta; order Diptera; family Drosophilidae; genus Drosophila; species Drosophila maculinotata. The sequence continues at coordinate 10,306,867 of JAWNPD010000335.1, forward strand.
TTGATGCCGCAGACAGACCATAAAATAAAGAAGCATACAAATGTATTAACATTTAAGTAGGAACCGCCTGCATATACAAATAAATGTTAAGGCACTCATAAAAATGGTTATTTATAAATCTAACGTATCTGTAGTTAAGGAGAATCTACGAAATGCAAATACAAAACCAAATAAATACCACGATAAAAGGATTAAGGCAGGGCACACACTTTACGGCTCTAATCTCAAAAATACCATACACATACACATACACATACAGTGGATATGGTAGATATATGTATGTATAAAAACGGGGCCCACATATTGGAAACTGTTGAGGCACGCCTGCTAACACACAGAAAGTACAATTTCCCCACACACACACACACACACAAACATGGAGTAAAACGTGCAGAACACTCGTGTGGCATGTATCTTGTTCAGAAGCACACTTACAGATACAAATTCTCTCTGTTGTGTGTTACGGTTGTCAAAGCAGGCGGCAGTTTTGGAAGAGCTCTTAACCGATGCAGTCGCGTCTGTGAATTTCGACCGCGTGAATGCTATATTAACAAAATCGTTAGACGAATACGTCAATTTGATCATATGCCGTTTGCTAGTAATTAAAGTTTACTATGTGACTCTTAAGAATATATAGTTTTAGAGGCGTAACAAATATACTATCTCGAAAAGAAGTAACACCTGCCTTGCCAATGATTAAGGCAGCAAGCGATTCTATTACAAAATGTGAAATACAATTAAGTAAGAGTGCAAAGTGGACTTAACAAGAAACGGAAGTGTGCAATTAAAACAAGTACCAAGTTTGGAACCTACATTAACGTCCTACGAATCAACCGTCACCGCAACATTTACTTAAAAGTCCACTTGCCCACATATATATATATATATATATATATATATATATATAGAAATTACTATATAGGGCGCCTTGGACAAAGCTACTATTAGTGCAATGTTAAGTGTATTGTACTTGTACATGCACACATATGTACTACCATATATATATGTGTGCGCATAATTAAGGAAATACTGATAATGATAATAATGGACACAAGTTTTTACATTTAACACAGTAAAAATAAAAGTAAGTGCGTAAACAAACTTAGGCCAATGCCTGATAACTAATGAATGCAAGTGGCAGCTGAGGTAATGATTAATTGCAATAAGTACGATTTTATGTAACGTCCGTTGCCTTAGAGACCCTACACATCCTTGCCTTCCTCAAAAAAAAACAAATAAATGCACAATGCATTTACTAATGTCAATTTAATGGTGAAATGCATTGCAGAAATGAAATTATTAAGCACAACTAGACAGAACAGACATTTTTAATTAATCGTAAAATTTTGTAATTATTTTTATTTCCAACGCTCAATAAGAAATCCAAAATGCAACATATTTCAAACGAAATAATAGGCAAGAAATGCATCTAATAATAATCATTTGTTTTGTCCGCCAAGTAATAAACGTATGGTGGCAAATGTTCCAACAGCTGTTCTTATAGCCATTATTGACAGCTGGCTATTTTAATGGCCTTTTAATGCTCAGATTCAACCCAAATAAAGTGCCTTCTTTTTTTCGCAACATTTATATATGATACATATGTACGTACATACAGACAGACAGACAGACAGACACCCACACAATTTTGATACAATTTAGCTACGCATAAGTATGTGTATATATATATGTGTGTGTGTGTGTGTGCATGTTCATTTGTATTGGAATTATGTGCTTTAGTATATAAATATGAATTAGAGGCTTTTAATGCAATAAATGTATTGTTGTTGGGGAATTAAGTAATAAGGGGAAGGTCGCCAGCTGTCGTTCCACCCATAAAAACCAAATGGCAGATAATGTGCTGCAGATATGTATACAACAAAAGGCAAGGGAAAATTTTCCTAAATTTGTACATGCTCATGTACAGTATACACATACATATGTATGTATATGTACATACCGAGCCCTAACCGCAACAAATAACGTAAGCGCCAAAAAATGGCTTTTTTAATTTGCTTTCTAATTCGTTTGGTATATTTCTGCGTAACTTTCAATTACAAATATCTCTGTAATCATTCATAATTAATTAAAACAGATTGTGTGTATTGATGCGTATGAAACTTTTTCATCGATTTTCATTAAAAAGGCTGTTTTGAAATGTCGTTTAATATTTTAGCGAATTTATGCCACAAACATATCCATCGTATAGATGATCTTTATATGGCTGTATGGTATGTGAACATATGTCTATACAAGACAGTACTCACGTATGTTAACATTTTGCACACTTGTACATGTTTACAAATGCTTCCTGTTCCTATAAAATCTTAAGCAATTGAACTTTTAGTGTGAAATAAATCTTCCATCGGCACCTCGAAAATTATGATGTGGTCAAAATACCCTAAAGAACTTTAATGAATTTTCTATTCAAAAACTTTAATGCAAATAAAATATTTTCTTGAAACCTTAGTCTTCCATAGATTTATTATTTAACAAAAATTGTTTATGCATATGCAATTTGTAGTATAATTTTATTATTAGACAATTTAAAATAACAGTCACATAGATGAAACTACAAAATATACTAAACGGCTATGAGCTGAATCGTATTTACACCTTCCGCCCATAAAGATAGAGAAGAAGACTACAATGTCTAAGAACCAGACAGAAAAAAAAAGTCCCGTCTGATATAGTATACGACTGACAGAAGATACCAATTAATACCATTCTATTTTATAGCTCTGACCTACGTCATAAGAATCCAACTTATCTAAATAATTCAAATATAGAAACATTAATAAGAAAATGTTACAAAAATATATATGTACATAGAAATATCCAGTTTGCATGTGAGTAAAATTGAGGGTTTGTAAATAATTGCATTAGGAAATCGGTAGATTTGTTATCAAATGTGCGATAAGCAAACTCTATGACTGGCTGATGAATGCTACGAAATACTATGTATGCATATATATATACATATATGCAGGTAATATAGAAAAGATGACTTGAATTGAAAAGATCGAATACCATAGCGGAAGAATAACAAACACATAAATGTAAGTAATAAAGTGTAAAAATCGCTTAAGATAATCCTTGTGCTTACATAAGGCTCTCTTTTTGTATATATGTACTTACTTGCGAATGCCACCTTGTCTATCTCGAATTCGGTTTTAATTTGCTTATCACATACATATGCACACATATACACACACATACACATACGCAGCAATAGCAATCTACGACAGCAAAGGCATTTGGTGAACGCTATCAGACGTTAAATAAATAATACTTAATACCACATTATTGTCAGTGGCAACGTCGGGAACTGTCGATTTCAGGCATGGCGGGTGCTTTTTCATGACTTCCATCAGTTTACCATTATTTGTCGGTGCGACCCCATAGGCAACATCGAAAGTTCATGCAAAATTCATAATAATATGTGGCAGAAGGAAGCGTCGCAAATTCCATCTATATTTTATTTGTGTTTATAGTCAAGCGGCACTTTCTTCAATAGTGGTTCTAGTTGTGGTAATTAAATGTAACTATCAATCAATAGCTTATGTGATTAAAGTGTGTGAATAAATTAGCTCATGTGCCTAAAAATAACGTCATTGAACTATTTTCGGTAGGATTTCAAGTGGAAATACACTCGTGTAGATTAATTTAAATTTGGCAGATTGATAAGGTTAATTAATTGGTTTGCAAATCATGTTTAATAGACCGACAAAGGGAAAAATATCAAAAATTAATCTGATGTGTCATCCATTTCAACCAATCATTTTTATACCTGTGTATATATTTTGAATTGTGGTAGTGAAATGAGACTATCTTGATTAATCTTGTCATAAATTCCTCTTTGTGTTGCAGGTGTTATTAAATTGCGGATGAAAATTGAGTAGGCAACACTTCATTGGTTTAACAAATATATTGACCAAGCTTTATTGTGTTTTATTTCATTTGAGCTATAGGCACCAATGTTGGTATGTACGTTCTCGTATAGCATACAAATGTCAAGATACTTTAACTTTTTGATACCTCCTTCCGATCCCCCCAAATTTGTGAAAAGTCGCGCACTCTTGACTTGTTTTACTTGTTTCTTTACTTGTTTCAAAGCATTCAGTCTTTTAAAAGATTAAATTCATATGCAAACACATGAATCTTCCTTACCGAAAAAAAATGCCCTAAGCCAGCTAATAATAAAAAATGCAAATTTGTACACAAAATTACACAAGAAGACAAATTAATTTTCTCGCTCATTGCAGGACATCATTAAAAAAGAACCACGAGAAAATTACCAGCGCAAAAAATGCTGAGACCCAACGATTTCAATTTCGACGGCAACATAAAGTTATCGCATATTTACGTCTACGAAAATCTTCCAGTGACTGTGAAGCTTGAACTGTGAAATATGATGATTTAACAAGATTATATACTGCATATATGGCTATCCACTTACAGTTGGATAATTTAAACGCCTTATTTCCGCCACTGATGTATGTGGCAACCACTTTCCTTGCCACTAGCGGCGTCATTGGATTGCAGCATAACATTTCCATTGGCTACGATGACTTCCTAGATGCATGGAACACTGGCAATCACTCCTTGTCACCATCAACACCATCAACTGCACACAGAGCAGTACCAAGTAGTAGTAGTAGTAGTAGTAGTAATAGTAGTAGTATAGCAGGAACACCATCGTTGCAGTCAAAATTCAATGAGTCTGCAAATTATACCTTTGGCGATTCAGGGCCCGCCTTAACAGTGTTCAATTACTACAACGAATCTGCCGCAGCAGCCGAATGGGCCCATTTCTATGATCTCATTCTATCATGGCAGGGCATCTGCCTTATTGCTGTCTTCTGCACCTTTATCGTTGTCACCGTTATTGGAAATACTCTCATCATATTAGCTGTTCTCACCACTCGCAGACTTCGCACGGTTACAAACTGTTTTGTCATGAGTTTGGCTATTGCTGACTTACTTGTTGGCATTTTCGTAATGCCACCGGCAGTAGCTGTGCATCTGATTGGTAAGTAAATCCACTAATACATTGGTCGCTCTCATATAGCGTTTTGGTTTCAATGCAGACAAACTTAAACCATCAACTACCACCAACAAAAAAATCATAATAAATATAAACTCTTTTTTTGAGATAATACCATATACTTAGTATACAGATAATGGGTTGAAAATTCTAACCCCTTTTATTTTCAAAGTACCATTGCAATAAATTAAATTATAAATATGAAAATGTTTCTCATTAAATTAAATTTAAGATTAGTTAAAATTTCAGGAAAATTTAATTTGCGAGCGACCACTGTACATGCATTGAACTCCAACAAAAGTTTAATTTGCATGTCTCTTACAACAACCTTTAATTTGAAAGAACATTTTCGCTAATCGAATTCGGTTACTATTTTCAGGTTCGTGGCAACTCGGCTGGGTGCTCTGCGATATTTGGATATCCTTTGATGTACTGCTGTGCACAGCATCGATTTTAAGTTTGTGTGCCATCAGTGTTGATAGGTATTACGGTTTTAAACTACCAACGCTAAGGTGGCGCTACAAAAGTATCTTAAACTTCTTCTTCTTCCAGATACCTGGCTGTTACTCAGCCCCTAACTTACTCGCGGAAGCGACGCTCCAAGCGCTTGGCGCTTTTAATGATTCTCATCGTTTGGATACTGGCACTAGCCATTACCTGTCCGCCCATGTTAGGCTGGTAAGTGCATAGATGAATTTAAAAAAAGTAGAGCATTTACATGAATAAGTTAGTATGTATTGATTGCCCTATATTCAATGTAGTTTTATCAACATATATTAAATACTCAGTAATGGAAAGTTGTAGCCTTTAAAAAATAAATTAGTTTTACTTTACTCTCTATCTTAAAATAAATAAATTTAAAATACTTGTGAGATACTAAAGCCAACCCGCTTGCAAATAGCGTATGTGAATATTGATTAAATATTTAATGCTGCGTTTGCACATATATGTAACATTTTTAAATATATTTATTTTTTGTTGTTGTAGGTACGAGCCTGGACGCCGAGATTTAAGAGAGTGTCGTTACAATCAAAACGAGGGATATGTAATTTTCTCAGCAATGGGCTCATTTTTTATACCAATGGCTGTTATGATTTATGTTTATGCCAAGATATCCTGTGTTATAGCAAACAGACACGACAATATGACCGACATTAATGTTCATAACAAGGTAAGCAATCAACGAAATCTATAAACATGTAGACATTTAAATATGTCCTCGAAAGATAAAATTCATTATCATATATCAGTATAAAAAATCAAATAAATTATAATTGATAGAAAATATTATAAATATATAAATAAACACATTTATATATATGTCTTTTCTTGGCTTATTTGTACACCCAAAGCTAAAAATAACTAATGAAAATAAAGCAATCAAGTGCTAATTAATCAAGTTCATAATTATTCAAACGTTATTTTTTGACAAGCCCATGAAAATGAATGCAATTTAATGATAATTATTCATATTCAGAGCAATAACATTTTGTTACAACTTTGCTTCATTGCACAGAAATTTAAACGCTACACCGCCGCGGATGTTGAAAATGAATTTTCCGAGCAGGAGCCTAGCACGGGCTACAAAAGCAAACAGGCCACGGCCCGGACATTCTCCAATCAGACAATATCGAAGGAGCTACATGAAATCGTACTGAATGCGGATAGCGACAATCTCGGCATGACGACAACCACTGGCGGGATTCATGCTACAAATTGTCAGTCGCTGCTGGCGCTGCCTTCATCCAACCAGAGTAGCAGTGGGAAAAGCAGTTGCTATGAGCTAACACGTCCAGCTTCATTGTCGCTGAAACGCACTTCGACCGCTTCGACGACAATGACCACAATGGCAAGTGGCATTGGCCCCAGCAGCAGTTTATTAGATGCGCAATGGCAAGGACAACCGCAACAACAACAGCAGCAGCAACAACAACAACAACAACAGGTGCGCACACACAGCTTTCGGCATTCGCATCTTAGTGTGGGTGGGGGTGGTGGTGGTGGTGGTGGTAGTGACCGACTGCGTGGCCACCATCATCATCATCATCATCAGTCAGCTGGAGCGGGTACATTGGATACTAGCACCACAACAACAACAACAGCATCAGCAGCAGCAGCAGCAGCAACAACAACAACAACAACCAATATTAAATCTCTATCGAATCGCATTACATCACTGAAAAAGGAGAACAAAACGACACAGACACTGAGCATTGTCGTTGGTGGTTTCATAGCCTGCTGGCTACCATTCTTTGTCTACTATCTCATAACACCATTTCTGGCCGAGCATCAAGTCAGCGGCACTCTGGCAAAAGCACTCACCTGGCTGGGTTGGTTCAACAGCGCTATCAATCCATTTATCTATGCTTTTTACAGCGTCGACTTTCGTGCCGCCTTCTGGCGCTTGACCTGCAAGCGTTTTTTTAGTGACGAGCAGAAGCCACAGTTTCCCACAAACACCATGTCCATCCGGCGATAGTCGTGGCGTGTCGCCACCTCACGTTCCTCCCGCACACACGCAGCTAGGGTGATAATGGGGATTGAGCTTGGCGGCATGGCGACACCTCCTCCAGCTAGTCGGTTATATAACTAGACATTGCAATGGAAAATGTGGGACTTGCATATTATTTCAAGACACTCTCTATTATTATGCTGGTATACACTCAGAAAAAAATATATATATATATACTTTAAATTAAATTCAACTTGAAAACCAGAAACTTTGTTTGAAGAGAAGAAACATTGACCTGCTTAATTTTGACTTTCAAAAATGTTTTATATTTTTATTTCTTCTTTCCTTTTTATTAAAATGCTGATTATATTGATTTTCTAAATACTGAGGCATATTTTTTTCTGAGTGTAGTTACAAAACTTCCCACAAAATAACTATATGTAAATTTATGCAGCTTACACTGTTGGGTGTGGTTTTCCCTGTACTAACACACAATTATCTTTAGTTTAAAGTAAGCTTACAATCTAGAATCTTTTTGTGATGCGTTTCATTTCACATTTGATGTGAGACGCATACATACATTTGTACATACATGCATGCATATTTCATTCACGGAAGGACATGTCCTAGGACGACACGAATCGATTTAGTAATTTCCGTCACGTTTTTTCACTTTACAACCGGGTACTTGTCCTATTGCAATTACATAATGTCTGTGCATTTTTTCAAGACACTCATATAAGATACAGGATACAAGCTATAAGTAAATTGTGCATCCAGTTCATTAAGTTTATTTCGTGTTAGCTATACACACAAGAAACGAGAGTATATACAAATGTAAGTAGTAACCTAGTATTTATACACATTTTTGCCAACTAAGCGTCCTTGTAATGCAATTTTGGATTCAAACGACAACTTCCACAAGAAACATTGTAGTATTGTTCTTTGTAAGCATAAGTAGTTCAAACTATCAAAATATATACATATAAACTATAAATATTACATTTTTATTGTGATGTAGCCTTAATCAAACCAAGAAAACATTTAACACCTAATTGTAGTGGTATATACATACATATGTCTTGAATCAATTTTTCATTGCCTTCATATATTAAATAACAAAACGGCACAAACCAATTGCAGTCAATTGCGAATTATTCAATTGTTTAAGTAGCAGCTAGATCAATCAGTTGTAATATATCATATACATATAAGTATGCATGTCAAACACTACAAACATATGTTGAATAAAACTAAATCTCAAGACTCGAGCTCACCGACAAATCAATATCATTTCAATTATAATCCCTATAAGATACTTACTTACTTAGTATTGAACTTCATATCTGGTAGTGCCAATCTTAATAGAGATTTATCATATTTATTGCGGTGCAATTTGAACTTTTTTATGTCTGCTGTTAGAATGATTCCGTAAAACCTGCTGTCCATGGAAAAGGTATGAAATGCCACTAAATACATGAAATATACATATATAATTTTATTACAGATTACATTTTTTTTTATTTTTGCTTAAATTTATACATGGTTTATTTTGTATATATAAATTTTGACTTTCGAATTAAATTATAGTCATTATAGAATTTGAAAAGCTTTACAAATTTTTTGGATCAAAATAAATACCAGCATGGAATTAAATCAATGCCATTACTAAAAAAAAAAATATTTTGGCATTAAATGAAATTTAATTGAAAAAAAGGTTTAAATTTACTACCATATGAAATTACATTTTAATTAAAATTCGCTAGTGCGCACATATATATATGTGCATATTATACTAGAGACAAGTTGCGAACAATAGAGTTATCCGAATGCTAATACCCCAATTTCATGATACAAAAATTCTATTGAAATACACGTACACAAATTAGGGTTTATCATTAATTAATGTAGTTTCGTGTGGAAATGACAATTAACATTTACAAACAAGCTGATTGACAAACTTAAACTGAAAGCAGTAGTTGACACCTAAATGCTTGTGAAATTTGTATGCATTTACATAAATATAAATATGTATTCGTACACAGAGATCTGTTGAGGCTATGTACAGTAAAATGATGTCAGTGCTAGGGACATAGCAACCAAAAAGCTAAATAACAGTGTTAATAAAAACATTTACACTGTGACAGCTAAATGTGTTGTAATTCATTGGAGACTCCTTTTCCCTTCATGCTTGCCTATATAAGTAGTACAATAAATATAGTACATAGTGTGATTACGTAACTACATGTATGATGACCGCATTCTCATTTGTGGCTTTCAACTTTGTCACACAATGTTTGACGCTTCATAGAGGAATTTCCAAACGACAGGACGACTAACTTAATCACAAGGGTATTTCATTCATTTATTCGTTTTCTCGTAGACAGTTGATTTTGTTATGGATTACTTTTGGCTTTAAAATTTTAATTCTTTACTACATTCAAGTTTACATTATTTTAAATAGATTCTGTTTATTACGTTTCAATATGTTGTTGTTACAAATCGAATGTTGATAATTACCAAGAATATATTTTAATAAACATATATGTATACTTAAAAGGAGCGGATAAATCGTCTTGTGTCCTTTTGGATAATTTTACCAGCAGCTAAAAACTAACTAACTATATAGCTCTGATGGAAATTTGCCCAAAAATCCATCTCACTCAAGCTAATCTACATTTTTATTGTACATTTATTTTACTGGTAATTATAAGTAAATAAATACAAGCTTTAAAAACATTTACTTATTTTAAACGTGCTCTTATCTATCTATGTTTTGATTAAAATAAAATTTAAGAACATCCTAAAGAATTAACATACTCTAAACCTAAATGTTTTCATTGTGGATTTAAATGCATTAGGCGCGAAACATGTTTATGTGATTTCGAGGCAGTTTCTGTTTACAGATGCGACGACATGTTAAACGCCAAAATGCCGCTCGGAAGTCCGGATTAAAGGCATAGATGAAGGGATTAATGGCACAGTTAAGCCAGCCAACCCATGTGAAAAATGACATAAGACCTTCGAGTTTTTTAAGCTGTGGCAAAAACGGTATCAAAAGATAATAAACAAAAAATGGCGTCCAGCAAGCAATCAGACCCCCCATAACAATTGTAAGAGTCTTAGTCGCTTTGGTGGTTTTGATTTTGGTCGAGACTCGCATTGGAATGCGATGACTGGCCAATTGTCTTTGCAGCTGATGCGATGTTGTAGACGACCTTTTGGCCACATTGTGATTTACCGTTCCCAAAGACGAGTTGCCCTCCAAGGATTGACTATCGTTATAGTACAGCGCTGGTATGGACAAAGAGGATGCACATCGGGTATGATATCTGCAACTGTCGGCTGGGCAGTGTATAAGCGAGGACATTCGTGATATTTCCATAAGCTCATAGAATGTCGCTTGATGTTTCAATTTCATACGCTTATCGTTAAGCTTTGCCTCCTGGCATTTACTGCATTTAACGCTGCTGGTGCTAAATATGGGATTTGGATGGGTCCTTATCACACTGCAGCGAGCTTCACAGCATGGTAAGCATTTGTGTGGATTGCAACGATACAGTTCCGATTCAGAGATGAAGTTATCGCCGTCTATCTCATGATCAGCCGTGCGCTCCGAGTTCTAGCCAAGGTTAAATTAATAATAATATCAATATAATAAAAATGTACAAAATAAACTATACATATTTACCGCATCGCGTGAAATTCGTTGTCGTCGTGATGTCAAGACGTAACCAATCCTAACGTAAACATATAACATGACTGTGAGTGGTATAAAAAATGAGCCCATTGCTGAGTAAACGACATATCCTTTATTCTGATTGTAGTGACAGTCAACAAAGTCCTGCTCATGGTGATTCCTGCCTGGTTCGTACCTGCGAATAAATACAAGGCAGAATGATTGACAATTGCTCAAATTTCAAAATATAAAGCTACAAATGTAGCTAATGTAAACTAGGCTAGATAAACTAAATAGTAGTCCTTTACGTAATGTTAGCCGTTCAAAACTAAAACGGGTAAATATTTACACTAAAGGGTAGAGTTTTGTGAGTGAAGTGAATTCTTTCGTGACACAAAAATATAAAATAAAAATATTTTATTTTGCCAAATACAGGTTTTTACTATGCTCAAAAATGAAATTACAAAATTGAATAACAAATATAATTAAATATAATTATGTATGACTATTAATATTGAACGAACGACGAAAAAAATTACACAGATTACAGAAACACATTTTGCTTATAAAAATAAGAAAAGTTTTACAATTTCGTAAATTTTAAAAATGCACGATTTTAAAGGGTATAAATGAGTTCAAATTCAAAATGTGAATACTCACCAGCCGAGAATCGGTGGGCAAGTAATAACGAATGCCAGTAACCAAACTCCAAGAATCATTAACAATGCCAATCGTTTGCAACGCCACTTTTTCGAATATGTCAACGGTTGTGTCACTGCGAGATACCTAAGTACAAAGCAATAAAAACAGAGTAAATGAAAACAAAAACCAAGCGGCATATTGTGTATAAAGCTGTTGACAAACGTCCCTAGCAAACAGCGCAGCATGGCGTCAACAGAAAACTTGCAAATGCCATTAAAATGTAATTGAAACTTCCAACAAAAGCATCGAGCTCCTACGTTCCCTACGTTCCCTACGTACCCTACGTACCCTACATACCTTACTTACCACCCACATTTTGCACGGTCGGGCTGTTGCTACTATTGTGATATAGTCGTCGCCCAGATCCCGTTGAAGAGTTGACTTTAAACGCCATGCACGGGATGGGTCAATAAAAATTTCTTTGCACAGTATTTTCACCTTTTTTATGCGTCAATGACGTCATGCAAATGAATTGTGTCTTTTTATACCAACGAATTAACGTACGACATAAAAGTTAAGGGTTTGTTGGCTCAGCTAGCTAGTAGATGTTTTCACATATATTAGTCATAAAGTTAAGGTCTTTTTAAGCGTACACACATAACTAATTTGTATGCAGAAAATAAAAAATATTAAACGCATTCGTTGTCGAGGGATTGGTAAGTAATTTGTATAAATATGATTAGCTTTTAATTACTCACCTATCTAAGCTTATGGCACACAAACTCAGAATAGATGCCGTGCATAGCAATATATCGAAGGAGATCCAAATATCGCAGAGTACCCAGCCAAGTTGCCATGAACCTGCATAGCGGAGTAAATACATAGACTTTTGTAAATGTTTTCAAAACAAAAGAAAACATGTTTTTAAAACATGAATTTACAAGTGTATTATTTAAAAATTTAAATAAAATCCGTTACCAAAAATGTATATTTTATCTGGATATCTTCACAATAAGCAACTTTTTACATACCAGTTACTTTAACATGATGTTTAACAATTTTGTAAGCATGTCCTTACCATGCAAAGGTACAAAAATAACAATGTTTGGTCCCAACCCACAAAAGGGCTGTTGAAAGGCAAAGTTTTTGATTTGGAAGCTGCCACCGAAGTTGTTTGGCTCCTAAAAAACAACTTGCATGCCTACAAGCGGCTAGTACATAGATTGTTCACCCATTCAATTTTTGTTTTTGTTTTTTCAATTTACCCATTTGCTTGTAGAAAGTTCTTAAAAAGTAAAAGTTTTAATACTAGGCATTTTGGGAATCATAAAGGCATGTAATTACCTTTTGATTTTCTCTTGGCTATAGAATTTTTTGTTTTTTTTTTCTTTTGGCGTAGCAAAATTGTTTAAAGAATTCTTCAGTTAAACGGACATAAAGAAATTTGATAGAAATTCTCACACAAGGACATGAATTATACAATAACTTAAAGTATTTGTACTTTAGAAGCTATTATCCGGCTTTGCAGGGGCAATCTTACATGCACTCAAGTAATTTGATATATCTTATTTTAGAGTTTTGACTCAGCTAATGCTGAATTTGCATCATTCAATCTGTTACATACAATTGCACACCTTTCATAATTTTAAAACCAATAAATAAATATTTATAAATTATACGTACCAATGACGTGTACAGCAACTGCCGGCGGCATCACAAAAATGCCCACAAGTAAATCAGCAACCGCCAAACTCATAACAAAGCAATTTGTAACCGTTCGCAGTCTTCGAGTGGTCAAAACAGCTAATATGACAAGCATGTTGCCAATAACGGTTACCAATATAAGTAGTAAGAAAATAGCCACAGCTATTGACTTCGGCCAGCCCATGCTTTTCAAATAGGAGTTCATTATTCAAACATCAGTAGAAATTCCAGTTGCTAGTCATTTTTCATACAGTTTCCTTGTTTATATTTGTTAAACTTCATTTTTTGCATGATAGTCGCAATTTTAAATATCGTTTGCCGATAAGCAAATCTGTGCTGATTGCTTCACAAATCAATTACCTAAAAAAATTATCCTATTTACGAATTAATTATAAAGCAACACAATTTGAGCTTAACATATGATATGAATTTACATGTAAATATGTATATAAAAAAGTAGCAAAAAATTCAAAACATATTTAAGAAATAATGGTAAACATAAACTTACCAAATTTGATGCATTTAGCTCGCAAAGTTCCTAATTTATAAGAGTCGCATTAAAAACATATTTCTATTTTCAAATTCCTAGTACAAAATATATAAAAGCTTAAAACGTAACCTTCAGTCTGACAAAATCTATAGCTTATATGTTTGTAAGTGATGTTTATTAATTTGCTATTTTGACACACCTGTTAAGGCAAATATGTAATAGTACAAACATACAATACAAAGTTTTATTTTCAATTGTGAAAATCTCTGAAGAAATAAACGCGAGATTTTATTCTTTATTAAATGAGTTATTTTGGTTTTCTCTATTATTGGCAGAAATAATTAACATATTTATTATCAATTATTCTATTATATTTATTGTTATTCTATTGTCTTTTCCCGTGAATAATTTCTGCAAATTACTTGACACATTATACGTCTTCATATTAGCTGATTTCTTTGCATTTTTCTCAGTTTAAAACATTTTATGTACAGTTATTTTGTGAATTGCATTTATTTATTATGTTAGGCTTTAACATAATACTTGTTTTATTTGCAAAACTAGCACAGAAGTCAAAAAAAACATACGCGAATGAAAATTTCGTATGCACCGCACAGTTGCTAGTATAAGCACACGCTGATTACAAACTGACGGAGCAACATTTGACGATTGGCTGGCGCTGGAGAACTGAGCGCAGCCAATGCTTCGTATGAGCAATATTTTTTGTTATTGGCCGCCTAAAGTACACAAAACACAGAGCACTAAACCAACAATATGAGGAAATTCTTTAGCCTTTTCGTTTTGTTGCTTTTGGAATTTTTATTATTATTTTTAGCATTATTTAAACGCGCGAACACATTGGTTGCTTTTGCTGCTGTGATTGGAATATATTCAAAATATTGTGAATAATGCCTTAAATTCAGTAAATTGAAAAGAACTTGGGCGAGAAAAAACAAGATATCAGTGATTAAAGTCTCATAAAATAAATTAATTCTTTATTTCGTTTGGCATAGCTAAGTTTATTTATGTTTTAAATTACGGTTGAAATTAAATTAAAAATCATATTGTTTTAAATAGAATTTGACACGTGTATATTTAATTATTTTAGATTTTCATACAAGAACACATTTCACTTGGGTTTTTTTTTTAATATTTCTTAATTTAGCCCGCAATATGTTTCACATTTAATGCAAAGTAAAAACGATTATATTTAAGCATTAACAAATTGATATGTGATCATGCGGGGGCGCTGAAATTACGCAGTGTTTAACTGCTATCGTCAAGTTAATTGATAAATTTATCAGTTGATTATAGCCTTAATAGCAATTTACGTATGTCTATTTATACATTTATTTGCATTCAATATTAATTATAGATAGCCGTTTATATATACCACATTTACGTACATAAATATTAACATTCCATATACCGGGTCCATGATAATTATAATATATATTTCAATTGGTTAGAAAAACTTTTTAGATCGTTTAAGATTCGGAATGATTTACATTTCATTATTGATAATAAGTTCATTTAATATTTATTTTTTTCTATTTATCAGTTAGTCTTTCTTTTTTTGTGCTTTGCCACCAAACGCTAGGACGTGTCGAGTACGACTAAAACAATTCGGACCGAACAGCACATTTTGCTAATTTTCCACACGCTTTGGATTGGTCTTTCTTAACTTTTCGCCTGGGTATGGGTTTCATTAGCGCTTATGTGCGCTACACACACACACACACACACACACAAATACACACATGTAAATATGCGTGCGGCTTTTCACTTGGCTGACAATTTGAATTCGTGTGTCCCGAATGCTCCTTAGATAATTACTTTGGTAATTACAAGGGTTTTGTTGCTCTAACGGATATTACAACTAAAACAGGTAAGCACTTAAAATTTATATTAATAATATGAATAACAACTATCTGTGACCTGAAATAAGTCAAAAAACTTTTGTTTCAAAAAGTTAATGGGTTTAACGGAAATAGTGTTTAACATTTATTTCGACATATGTTGTGTCCTAAGTCTGAAGTACCGCTGCAGCGCTATTTGCTTTAATTAATTTTGTTTAGGTACTGTTAATCAACCAACAAACAGGCATAGCATTTACAGCCCACTAGTAAACAATCTAATGACACATATGTCACACATTTGTATATCTACTTCAAATAATAATAAATATGTACTTACTATCTGTCCGATATTGAGAATTCAAGCAGATTTTAATGCCCTGTAACTATACAAATTTGAAGAGATACTATAGTATAGATGCAAATCAATGCATTTAAAAAATGAACAAATTTGTGCATCTAAAAAATAAAATAAGTTAAAGTAGTTGTAGGAATTTGTCTTCTAGAAATCATATCCACATAAAAAATAATACGCGAGAAATATCAGAAAAAATCGTTTAATTATTTGTAGGAAAATTTTTATTAATGCCTAAAATAGTTGTAAAAGTTTGAACCCTATTGCTTTAAATTGACTCAATAAACGCCACACTTATATGCTATTTATATGTATCCTAAGGCAGAGTAGAATAAGCATTATCTAACGAAAACTAGTCGATTAGAAAATACTGGGTATCCAGGTCTGGGTGATGCCGATCACAAATTTGCCAGTCACATAAAAAGGCAGAGCTTTGTGACACCATTTGCATATATCATAAAACTGATTTATCTAAGTATAACTAATTGCTCCAAGTCCCTATTTGACCAAAAGAGTTACATTCACTTAAATTAGAACCTAATTCGTACGAAAGTAAAAAAGCCGAGTCTATATCCATTTAAATATATACTCGGATATCTTCCATTGTAGCTCCTGCAGGTAGTTTGTCAAATATAGTCGATGCAGGATTGGGGCCTTATGCTACATGCGCTGTATAACACATCCTTTAAATGAATTCATTCTCACATCGATTTCGCCTTCCTCCAACTGTAAGTGGAATAGAATATTATATAATTATTATCAGCATTAGCATGTCAAGAAATAAATTGCAAACATACCTCATCAAAAGCATAAATATCCTGATAACAAGATGGTGAAATGCATTGCCTCAAACAGTTTAATTTGGAAACCATAGCTGCATTGGCATTAGCACACAGTGAGTTTTGCCCACAGGCTAGCTCATAATCATGATAGGTAATTTCCTAGAAAATAAACAAACAATATGAGTTTATTTGGAAAAATCAATAATCTCCATATGGGCCAAGCAATATACATACATTTTTGCTTGTTTCTTTGTACGCGTATTCCGGAAAATGAAATGTGGCTGCCTTGGATAAGAGTTTACCATTCCTAGGATTTTCGGAAGCGCAAATAACAATTTTTAATACAAAGATTGCACGCAATATTTCAAAAAGACGTGACATTTTTGCCCGGCTGTCAACTGACAACCAATATTGGTATTTATTTCTTAGTATATTTTCTGTTTGGTATTTTTGTATAGTATTGGGGTGGTTTTTAAACTGTTAAACAGGAATGCCCTCAAAGTCTGCTCAAATACTGGTTTTTTATTTGGTTTACAGCAGTTGACTGTTAAGTGTTGACATCTGCTAAACATAACAGACAAAAACAAACTGTTTACAGCCGTTCAATTCCTGTCACAAATAAGCTCTGTCAAAGCTTTCCAGAAACCGTTATTTTAAAACGTATTATGATTCTTACATATAAATAGATTTATATAGTTTTCTGTGCATTTTACATTTATAATGTTCACAATAAAATAATTATATAGACGTCCATATAAATATGCATTTGGCTTTGTGACAGATGTACAATATATCGTTATATCGTTTACAAGTGACGATAAATTACATTGATATTGACAATAGGTTTTAGTTTTACAGTTGCTTTATAAATAGCACTGGCTACTTTGGCCTTGGCTAATACACACAACATTCAAGTTAAAGTGGATAACAATACTGGGTTTAAAAGGTACATATTTTTCAAGATATGTATTTTTGCTTATAGAGAGCTTGAGGTCAGAAAATATAATAAATAATATTATCACATTATTACTTTACAAACTTTCGTTTGCTTCTCCACGAACCTACCGATCATCTACTACTGTAAATACATCTATCAGATGCCGTAGTTAAATGAATTTTATCATTCCTAAAAATAAATCAAAAATCACAACGAGTTTTTCATAGCTCAATGTGGATTAGAGAATAGCGGGTGAATTATAAATCCGTCAATATTTCTTATTACGTAAATATGTTGGAGCGTATGTAACTTTCATTTACGAATTTATAGATATTATATTTCAAAGTATATTATATCTTTTACACATAATCCTCATTGTTCTTCAGCATTTTCTGGGTCTCCACGTCCGTACCATGTGGAGCCTTTTGACCCAGTACATTTGGGTGTTCAATGGAGCCGCGTATGGTATAATGCGAAGTGCCTGGCATTGAATCACTGTGCTTGTATTTTAATGCGCTCTTGCGACAAATGCCTAATCTGTAGGGGTTAATGGGTATATTATTGTTAAGCCGTCGATTTGTATTTCTCATATACCTACTTGGACAATAAGGTGAACAAATCCTGGCGATATTGAGATGTTAGGATGGCATATAAATATGGATCGGCGCACGAATTCAAAGGATAAAAGAATACCAGTAATATTTTCGATTTTGTAACATTGATCAACGGAAAGCCTGCAAGAGCAGTAAGACCAAAAAATGCAATGGGAGCACCACAAGAAAAATTCACGAATACCTGTAAAAAAAAACGTTAAAGACGGAATTATTTTAAAATTTTGAAATAAGGATTGAAATGATTAGATAAAGCGATTGCTAAAATTCAAAATTAGTTTAAATTGTTCATAAATCATAAAAAATTGTTTTGGATTTATTGGAAATCAGTATAGATATTATACGTTATAGCAACCGTTAAGGTTCCCTAATTCTTAATAATGAATATGAGATATTAAAAAACTCACCAAAAGTGCCATTTTCTTGGCAATGCTCAACTCGCCGGGATTGTTTTGGCGTGCATGCCGCGTTTCCTGACCAAGAGATAGATATATTTGCGAATAGCAAATCGCAATAATTGTGAATGCCAAGAAATTGCAGCCCAATATCAATATCAAATATATAGAATCGTATATATCGCGTTTCTCCATAGGCAGGCAAATACTAAATGCAATTAAATCATACAAATATACATATATACAAATAATAATTTGATAATCACTCACCTTGTAGATGAATAGTTGCTTATACCAAATAATGGCAACGAGGACATGGCAATGGAGTAAAGCCAACCAAATAGCATAATTCCAGCAGCCTGACGTAATTTGATACGTTTATTTAGGTACAGTGCATGTGTGATGGCAAACCAGCGTTCAATTGTGATGACTGTCAAGGTAAAGACCGACAAATGACTGGCAAACACGGTTAAGAAACCGGCGACCTTGCAGCCCAAGCCTGTGGGAAATGTAATAGAAAATCAATTTTAATGTTGTAGAATTTTGGATTTGTCAAAGTGCAGGCTAACCGTATTGCCAGTCGAAGGCGTAGTTAAAATATTCGCCCATTGAATGTGCATCGATTGAAGCGATAAGCAGCAAATAGAGGCCCAAACATAAGTCAGCAAAAGCTAGATGGCATATTAGAAAGCGTGGCACTGAGGGACTTTCGGATCTACAAATTAATATTAATATTAATTTTAATCAGTGAAAATTGTCATTTGATTAAAATCAAAAAACCGTACTTAATGGACAGTATGACAGTTAGGACTGCCACATTGCCAACAATAGCCAAGGCAACAACAATCCAAACAGCTATTCGTAGCCACTGATAGCCCATGACATCCTCACAGGGATTCAAGGCGTTCGGCATCGGATAACACTCAACTCTGGGCTTCCTGCAAATTAATTTAATATGGTGTTACTTAAAAGCACTCAAGCAACGCTGAAATATTTACCTAAATGTAAAGTTACCGCAATACTCAGCCAATTGATCGTCATCTGGATTAATTGTAATCTCCTCATGAAAAATTCCAATATTGTTCATTGTCGCATCAGCCATATAGTCATATGAATTGGGCGTAGCTTCCAACAGGGGATCAGTGCCATCATTATTGCCAAACAAATCACTATTGGCAATAACATTGGCCAAATCCCGAGTCCAGCGACTAAAAGTCAAGCCAAAAATATGAATTTAATGGGTTAGTTTGGTTTCAAGACAACAAATTTTAATGATTTTTTATTGATTAAAATTAAACAAGCTATTATAGCAGCTCATCAGTCGATGAAAACTAAAAATGACACTTCTTTCAAATAGAAATATACTTTTGAACTTCAATAACAATATGCACAATAAATTAAGAAAAGGGTCGTGATAGTGCCATAGTAAATCAAAAGCAAGAGAACATACCCATAATACACTCCAACTGATTCATCCACGGATTTACTGGATTTTTGCAATTTTCGATCGCCCTGCTTATGCGTATCTCGATCATTATTGCACTGCTCTCTCCATTTCTGTAACTCCTGCATGCGTTCAGCATGTCTTTGGGGATCATGTCGCGAGGGGAATTGGAACGCACAGCAATGGAACGAGTGAGTTAGGTGTGCTCTCTGTAGGTTCTGTAATATAAAATAGAGAGAAATATGTAGTCATTGAATAAATCAATATAAATAAGTTAAAGCATGCAGTACCTGAAAATTATATATGGAGGGTATCGTTTTCAAAGTATGCGTATTCATTATGTATAACGCTTCGACGGTCTGTAGTCCAGCTGATGGCAAGCTGACTAGGGAAGTGCTTGAGAGATCACTAAGTCATAAGTAAGACATAAGTATATATATTACTGCAGTTATTTACATTAATTTTACTTACAGTTCGGTTATATCTATAATGCCATAAAATGCATTTGGATGAAGCTCGCTAAGTCTGCGATTATCCTTTAATGAACTATATATTTAGGGTAGTTAAAATTGAGCAATGTTGTAAATGTGTTAACTTAAAACTTAACTTACAGTTTTGCTATTTTGGAACCCAGAAATGCGGAATCATCAATATAGGTTATGTCATTGTTTGCTAAAACACTAATCAAGAAAAACAAATAATATGATTGAATTATGACTGGGAAATATTAAAGAGGATTTACTTACAGTTGTGCAGTCTTCACTTGAATAGATTTGGAATCGATTCGAAAAATTTGATTATTATCGAGATCTCTATACAAATATATTAATGTAATGTAGATAATTAATTCATTAGGCATTTAAATAATAGGATTACATAAAATACACACTTACATCATTTGTAATATATTGTAGGGTGGCAAATGTCCAAGATCAGGCATGCTTATTAAACCACTATTTATTATGCGTCTAAAAGAAAAATATTAAAATAAAAATTAAAATTAAACACAAGCTAGTTGCTTGAATTCAAATTATTTACAATTTAAAAATACTCTGCATTGAATGTATCAAAACCCAGAATCGTTACTTACATGATTTCAATAGTGTCGGAAATGCCCTCAAAAACATTTTTGGAAAGGTATGTTAATTTTGGTGCATGTGAAATATAACTAAAAGAAAAAGTTATACATATTTTAATATATATATATATATATCACATTCAGATATATGTATGTATGTATGTAGGTACATACATGGTGCGTAGAATCGTTAAATTGGAGAAAGCACCGTTCTGTATAGTTTCAAGTTGAGGACAGTCTATAAAGGCACTACAAGGATACAAGAAACGACACTAAAGTTGGCATTGTGCATTTAATGTGCAGTATGAAAGATTTACTCACACATCCAATAATGTACTGGCATACACCTTCAATCCCATCGAGCGTAACCGTGGCAATCCCGCTGATGCAATTGTTAGCCGTTGCAGGGGCAACTTTAATGTTTGTGGCACACGCGTCAGCGCTTCGCCCTCGCAACGGCACTCAAACTCATTCTGTGGAAAAAATTGTGCAAAAGCATATCTCTTAATTTAATAATATAAGGTGTGACTGCTCTCGTCAAGAGCGCTCCACTGGGATACCGTGTGCCTAGACCTCTCTGGCTTTAAATACAAAAGTTAAATATACATTTTTTTTTCAAATATAAATTCAAGTTAATATAATAATAAAATATAAATACTTAGTTCAATGGTATTTTCAAATCTGACAATCTCTACGACTTTTTTAACTATATAAATTTTATTTTATTTTTCATGGGGGTACGCAAACGATATTCTTTCCCTTATTCGATGTTGAAACAAAATGCTCCTTCGGAAATAAAAATAAAGGTACAATAAATTCAAACTCTTTGAAAGCAATTGTATAAGAATATTCCATGCAAGTCTTTAGATAAATGCATGGGTTATGTAATCATATGGCACTTACTTGATTGGTTGCTTCCCAGCAGCAACACTTCCAAACGGAGGCATCAGTCGTCGGCATCGTTGTCATGTCTGGCGCCTGTGTCATTATCCTTGAGGTATCAGTTTCAGTACCATTATCGGTCGGCAAAGTATTTGGATAGGTATTGAATCCGTTGCTGCTGTCATAACAGTTAGTACTTGCTTGACGGGTACAACAGACCAGCGAAAGCAGTAAGAAGGTTATTAAATCAAATTGGTATGTTGTTGGCATGCACATCATTTTTAGTTGAGGTGCACTTCAAATATTATCCTTATTATTCTTTACGCTTTTATTTTTTGCTTATGCGTTTTCTTAGTTGCCATACACAAATGTATGGAGACCGGCTAAATAGTCAAAACTGTAGTATAGACTAGTTTTGTAATACGTCTTTTGATGGCTCATTTTGTTAGCTCCTCTATGGTGCGGTTGGGTGTAATTGCATATTTTGCTTGACTGAAACGGGTTTAATAAAACAAATGTAAATTCGTTTAAAGTAATTGATTTTTTTAAGCTGCATAAACCTAAGATAGTGCCTAAAAAATGAGCAAAATGGCTTCGGAATTGAAGATCGGATCAGTTTCGACAAAGTTATGGCACTTTGAAGTCTGGGAAGAGCATTTTTAGGGACAAAATTAGTATAAAAAACTATACGAAAATTTATTTTGTGGCGATTAATTTTTTTGTAAAAATTCACGCCAAAAGTGACAAAAAAATTGGCTTGTAAAGTGCCCAAACAACGAAAAGTTCCTTATCAATGACCTTCCCAGACTTCAAACTGCCACAACTTTGTCAATTCTGAACCGATTGTCAATCCCGAGGCCATTTCGATCATTACTTGGCATCAAGTTTAATTCTACATCACAAGTTTATAAATTTTTGAAAAAAAAAAAATTTTAGATTTTTTTCCGAAAAAAGCGTAAGGGGGGACCCTTACAAATTTTGATTTTTCAAAAAATATAATCTTGAAATTTTACGTTTAATTGGTTGTGGGTGTCTCAATTAGTATAAAAAACTATAAAAAAGTGATTTTGTGGTGTTTCATTTTTCTGTCAAAAATCACGCCAAAAGTGACAAAAAAATTGGCTTGCAAAGTGCCCAAACATCGAAAAGTTCCATATAAATGACCTTCCCAGACTTCAAACTGCCACAACTTTGTCAATTCTGAACCGATTGTCAATCCCGAGGCCATTTTGATCATTACTTGGCATTATGTTTAATTCTACAAATCAAGTTTATACACTTTTGAAAAAAAAAATTTAAGATTTTTTTTCTGAAAAAAGCATAAGGGGGGACCCTTACCAATTTTGATTTTTCAAAAAATAGAATCTTGAAATTTTACGTTTAATTGGTTGTGGGTGTCTCAATTAGTATAAAAAACTATACAAAAAGGGATTTTGTGGTGTTTCATTTTTCTGTCAAAAATCACGCCAAAAGTGACAAAAAAATTGGCTTGTTAAGTGCCCAAACAACGAAAAGTTCCATATAAATGACTTTCCCAGACTTTAAACTGCCACAACTTTGTCAATTCTGAACCGATTGTCAATCCCGAAGCCATTTTGATCATTACTTGGCATTATGTTTAATTCTACAAATCAAGTTGATTTATGAATTAGACCCTTACCACGATTTTTGATATGAAATCCGAAAGTTTGAAGTTTCTCATCTTTGAATGTAGAATTTTTAAGGAGGACAAACCATGATCAAAATAACCTCGGAATTGAAGATCGGATCCGTTTTGACAAAGTTATGGCACTTTGAAGTCTGGTAATTTTAAGTCTCGGAAAGGTTACTTAGGTAGGCACTTTACATGGTTTTTACTTTACTTTATTATTATGAAATTGTGCGAATGAATGTAGCACGCAGAAGGAAGCAACTCCGATCTCATAGATCATATACTCTCTGCTGAGAAAGTTTAGCATGTGTTTGCTTACGTGTGTGTGTGTGTGTTTCTCTGTGTGAATACAGATAATTAACTATGAATGAATGTATGAGCTGGGTACAGGGTATGTCTTTGTCGGCCACTCTCGACTTGCGCAGCAATACCTGCTTTTACTTTAGAATGTTCCCTAGAACCTTTTGTTTTGTAATTATTAAAGCCAAAGAGAAAAGATCGGAACACATATACATATATTATATAGCTTAAATACCAACCAAACAGATAAGCAATCCGTCGAATTTCCAAAGCACAGACTAAAAATTTTGCACCTATTGATGAAGCTGTGAATTAAAATTTCACGTATAGCGACGAACGCATGTTGATTGACTTTTCAATTTATACAAAGTTATGATTCGAATCCGTGAATATTGTTTAACATGCAAACTGTGATCCGTAAGCGAATAAATTTACTACAAATTATAAGCGCAAACAAAGCTATGTTCACACAAGTATTTTGCGCAATATATATTAGTAAATGGTGTTTCAGTCCAGGCAAAAATTGTTTGCTATAAGTTCGATTGTAGTTGAATTTTAACGATATATATAGACTTATATATATGATAATTACGTGAATTTTGTATCTTGGCCAGGGCAACACACTGAACCCAATATATTGTATTCATACTTATTTTTTACATGCATACCCGATCTCAATCTACTTTTTCAATTAACATATGGGATTGTAAACATAAAAAAATTCGCACTAAGCTTATCAGTTTATTTATAGATTCACATGCTTGTGCCTTTTTGAATATTCGTGAATTTTGTTTGTATTATTTTTGTTTGTGTAGTATAAGGAAATAATTAGAATGGTTTGTACGTGTCTTTAACTAGTGCAATAATGAACTAAAAATAGTTATATATAACATTTAATCAATAGCTCGACGAGCTTAAAGAAAGTATAAATAACAAATTAGCTATGTATGGAAAATAATCGTTAGAAATCTTTTGTAGACCCATAGACTTGAACCACAGTAGTACTGTAACAGTACCTTTGCAATTATCCAAGTTTATGGGAGTATATACATACATATGTGCCTAATTATAAGCTCCAGAGTAATAACGCCTATTCAAGTGAAATAGAGTTAAGATAAATGAAAGCGGTGCCGACAAATGTGCGCCGATTTCCACATTTTTAATTAACCAATATTTGTATGTTAAATATGCACAGTTTGTTTTTTCCTATCTGCTGATTAGACATATAATACAAACCTAATGTGCGTATATATATATGATGTGTATAACAAAGATTTTGTTTGTGCTGTAAATTACATTTTTTGTTTTCCTTTTTTTTTTATTTGCAAACTGTGATATACATTTCTTATTAACAGAGAACTGAAACATGCAAATTGAATTGTATTTGTAGTTTCAATTACTTTGTTGAGCGCAATTAAACTGAATTCAGTGTAGCTAATTTGAAAAATCAGCAAATTTTCCATACTAAAACTCGTTTTCTTCCATAAAAATATTCAAATTAAAATACACACTTGTATACAACAACGAAATATATATATACTTGGTCTTTTATTTCTTAATGTGGGAACAAACAAATTAGTTTCTTTGATAAGTTTATAAGAGCCCGAAAACATTTTCATTTTTAATAATCTGATTACTTGATTACTGTATGCACTTAATTAAGTACTTTGCGTGCTTATTTGTATTTTGTGTTCACTGTGAATTTTAAAAAAAATCAACTTATTTTGATAAGGTCATAGAATCACAAAACTATGAAGGAATCTCACTAATATACACACTATGTATGTACATACATACATACGTTTCGTGGCTAATGCAAAAAGTTACACAATTTACACACAGTTTGAATTTTATCTATCTATGTATACGTCATATTTTTTTGGTCTAGTTTTTTGGTTCTTTTTGAGAATGGTTAAATTTGCATATGAGTTTTCACTTACCTAAGTTTATGTTTGAAGATTAATATATTTAAACAGCAAATAATCACTAAGCTAAACGAAATTGTATTAAATTACATGTATGTGGAACAGCTTTGGTACAAGCAATTTTATCATACAACTCATCTTGCTACTTTTATGCAAGATAATCTCAATTTACACCTCGGACCGGACCGTATTACCGTTCGCGACTGTATACACCTGTTGAATAGCGACAAGTGAAATATCTGTTCAGCAAGAGCAGCTTCAATAGAAACCGGAAATTAAAAATCAGAATTCGAACGAAATCGTCTAAATGACAAATGCACACGAATGTTAAAACCGAACAAACGCCGAGAGCACTTCCAACCTGGTATAGCTGTATATACTATATTGAGAAAATAAGCTCCGAAAGCTAAAGCTGTGCTGTGCTGTGGTGTGCTTAACAAGGCTTATTTTTATGTAGCTTTTCAGTAGGTGTGCAACTTTTACTTTTGTTGTGGGTGGAAGGAAGCTTTTGCTTGCGGGGGCAGCTCGAATCGTAGTGCTCTATCATATAGTATGCTTTTCAAATTATTATCACAAATTTTAAACAAAGTCACAAAACAAAATCAAATCTCAGCCGCACCTTTTTTTCCAAAAAAAAAAATTCAAATCTGTTTTGTTTGTGAATATTACGAATATCCAAGATGAATATGAGCTTCCAGTTTAAGAAGGATCACTCATTTGAGAAGCGACGTGCAGAGGGTGACAAAATACGCCGAAAGTATCCGGATCGTGTGCCCGTCATTGTGGAAAAGACACCGAAGACACGTCATGCAGCTCTGGACAAAAAGAAATATCTGGTGCCCAATGATTTGACAGTGGGGCAATTCTATTTTCTTATACGCAAACGCATTCATCTTCGACCGGATGACGCTCTCTTTTTCTTTGTGAATAGCGTCATTCCGCCAACATCGGCCTCCATGGGCTTGCTGTATCATGAGCATCGCGATAAGGACTTTTTCCTGTATATGGCCTACTCCGACGAGAATATCTACGGGCAAGAACAGCCTTCGATGTAGTTAGTCAATGCTGCCAAATTATCTCTCAGAATGGTTAGTATCTGATTAAGTTACGTGATTTGTTTACATAAATTGCAGTCAATCAATAAAAATAGTTTCGTGTTGAATTTGAATAATCAACTTTGTATTAACTGGTGGCAAGGGTAATTGAAGTATTGATAGTTTCTTCGAGGGATTATTTTCAGCATAAATATTATTTTGATCTTGTGTTTATTATTGCATTTGCACCTACCGTAACTGCAATTTCTGATATACATTTTAAATATACTCATATTATATAGCTTATAAATACGTTAAGTCACTAATCGACTATGCAAATGGGAAATGATTGAATGACATAAAAACGAGAAATTTGTTGTAAATTTAATTAACAGAATAGCGTGAATCTAAAAGCTATCGCCAACTTCTATAACACTTTTGTCAGACAACATTGTTGTGATTTAGTTGTCTACAAATTCTACAGGGAAACAAATAGATTAAATACAATATTATTGCCACAGATTATTTTATATTTTATTGCAAGTCACAAATTCACACTAGTGCATTTTTTTTTTGCACGTGCAGTAAACATTGTGCGATTGAAATATATTAACTTGACATGACAGCAAGAAAACTTTATACTTTAGTTTTTATAGATATCTAGACAAAATTACCAACTAATAGTCTCACTGTTAAGATCAGGTAAGAGGACAATTTATTTCAAAAAACTTTTATTTCTATTTCAAAATCAGTTTAAATATGTAATATAAAATCAGTTTAAAAAGTTAATTTCAAATCAGGCATAATTAAAGCAGCCTAAAATCCATGAAGCTACATACGCCATGCATTTAGATCGACCTTAGGAAGGCTCGGATCATCACAATGTACCATCATATTACTGTAAAATATTGACCAAAAAAAACCATTAAGCAAGCAATTCAAATTAATTTTGTTAGCATCTTACCCTGGAAAGTCGGCGCGCACAAAACCGGCTATGGGCACCGTATTAAGTGTCAAATGATCGGCATTATCACATATCAAACGTGCAATGCTGGCCTTTCGCAGTTCCTGCAGCTGTGCTGGTCGAAATGCAGCTGGATTAATCTTGCTATCATATTCGTAGTAATAGCGATCACCATGCTTGAAGCGTGCGAACTGATCGGCTATTATTTCAGCAAATGTAATCCCAACGATACCATCTTCAACAGATTGTTCCAGCAAGCCGCCAACCCATAAATCTATATCATCAGGCGTTCGATAAACGCGCGACAGTTTTTCACCAACCTAAAAAGAGAAACAACGTATTTTAAATTGTGTTCTTTGGACCAATGCTACAAGTACTCACATCCTCTGGAAACTGATTAAAATTTCGCAGCTTTGGTGCACCCATCACTTCGAGGTAGTCATTATAGCAGCGCAGCCCTTGATCACGACCACGTTGTATATTAATTGCAGCCAAGTCCAAGCCAAACGGACTGTCGCCGCGGAATAGAAATCTACTGAGCTACAGTTAAAAAAAATAATATTATTATTGAGCTTTGGGATGTGTTTAGAAATACTTACACCCTGTGTTATAGAGCTGTCAACTTGTTGCATTGGCTGTGTGTAAAGCGTTTTCAGCATATCATCGTAGAAGTCACGTTTGCGCATGCGTGAAGGATTAAACATAACATCCGGTATATTAATGATCTCATCATGTATACGAAATTTGCCATCGACACTGAGGATTAGATTGTTAAATAGAATTTTTAATGATTTTTAATTAGGCACTTGCCTAGAATGACCCATGCGAAAAGCAGCGCCAGAGAACTCATTGGTAATGGCAGGATTAACTTCAACGTTATAGTCGCCGGAATATCCCTGATGTTGAGGCGTCAAACGGAAGCGTTTCATTTGCTGGGGTCCAATTACGGCCGGAAGGTACTCATTGTAGGTAATGTGTTGCAGCTCAGCGATCACAATGCGTCTTGCCTCCTGATAAAGCCATTCATCGGTTGCCGTCGGATTCAATTTCGCCAAAATATCGACAATGCGATTATGCTCACGTGCAAAAACAATTTGCAGTGTGATGAGTGAGATTATTTGATTTGTGCGGCCATCACCCGATTTGAAACATGTTTTGCCTGGCTCTGAGCTGCCGCAGGAGCTCTTATCATTCGTAAGAGGCAGCAGATCGCGACCAAAATCATTAAACATGCGTAAGCGGCCTCCATGGAAGGTGCGCAAATCCCTTGCCGACTCCTCGTTGGAACCGTAGATGGGCGAAGCATCGATGAAGTGGGTTACTTTGCTGCGCTGCTTGCCATAGCTCAGCTGGCAGTCGGCACTGGGCACCAGGGAGAGTCGGACCAGATTAAGGCAGCGTACACCAAAGGCGCCATAGAATTCATCATTCTCCGCTACGGTTATGGGCAGGCAGGCAAAGTGCTGCTTGTCGCGGGGCAAAACGCTTTTGCCGCCGGGCGAACAACACTGGACCAGGCCACCATTCTCATCCAGACGCACTGAAGCCGACTGGGATACGTCGTGGGCCAAGAGCTGGCCAAATTGCATGATTAACTGATTGCATTTGGCGTGGGGACGATGCACATCCTGAAATAGAGTGCGTGAGATATCACGGGCGCTTGAAAGAGGACTGCCATCTTTGGAACTGGCGCGGGGTTTCCAAATGCCATCCTCATAGGCTGGCGGCAGTAAACGCTCCATCGGCTGCCCGGCGGCGCCCCAATGGGAACGTTGAGCTAGTGGATTATTACAGGTGCCATCTAAGCTGCGAATATGTTCCAAGCCACGACAAATTGGCGGCGCACGGCAATGCTGAGCCAGCGGTGTCTTTGTGAATTTCACCTGCACATTATTCGTGATGAAATCATCGAGTGGCACCTGTTCCTTTTGGCCAAACACCTGTGTGGTTATGACCTGCTCCAGTGCGCTGTTCGACAGCGCAAAATTATGCAAATCCTCTTTGGGTGTCGAGTGGAATACGATGCCGTGTGTGAAATCGGGATGACCACGTTGAACGGGTAATTGCATTTGCCCAATTCCGTGCATCAGATGATCAAAGTGTTTGCGTGCCTCCTCGAGGACATCGGGCGGCAAGATGGAGGGAAAAAGTGCACGGCGTTCCTTATTCTCACCAGCCGTGTGATTCTGACCCGTCTGACAACAGTATCCAAATTTACCAGCGGGTAGATCGCAAACTTGCGGCTTCTCATGCTGCCCCATGCGTACGTGGGCGGGACATTGAATTTGAGGCACACATTTGACACCCGTTTTGCAGGTTTTGCACTTTTTCAACAATCCACTTTTCGCAACATCTGTAAATGAATTTTAATATATGTATCCAGCCCCAATCTCGAAAACAACGTAAGCGCCAAAAAACATACTTTACAAGGAAACAATATTTTAAATTTTATTTTTTTAATTTTTCTGGGATGTTTTGTTTCGCCTTGTCTTTGTAAATATCTAACTATTTACATATTTGCGTAAACAAAATTTCTTTAAAATGTCGCTTACGTTATTTTTGCGGTTAGGGTATGTACATATGTATGTCCAAACATACATACATGCATACATATATATATATATACATATATCTGCATAAATCCGCTATGTGCTTTTAGGACAATACGATAGAGTGAGATAGTCATTATTCTAATAAGAACCGTACGTAGGAGACCGCCATTATAAAATGTGGGCTATGTACCACATACGTGTATCACACACATTAGCAGCAAAAAACAGTTCTAGTTGGAATTTTAACTGTTTGCAACATTTTAAAGTTACCTGAATTTGGATGTTGGTGTTCCTCAACTTTTAAATCATTTTGTCGCAATGAGTATGCAGCAACATGACCATATTGTAACGGCACATGAGCAACCAGGCAATATAACAATAAAATATATATACTTCGCATCTCACAGATAACTATTAATATTTAGCTGATATTAGCAGGCAGAAATTAAGTCACTTTTACTATTTAACGGTGCTTTCATAATAATGTGACCAGCTAAGATAACTGCAAAAATACCTCCAATTCAATTTGTATGTAAAAAAAAATATCAAACAAATCCTATATATTTAAAACATCAAAAAACATTTTCTAATTGATTTAAACTGTATTATTACTCTGCCATACATATTTCCAATTACTTATAATTGTTGTACAATAAAACATAGCTGACCCGATAATTAATGTGCAACACTGCAAAAATGTATATGCAATAATATCAACGCTGACATTTAAATTATCGAAAATGAGAAATATCGATAGTATCGATAAGAGTTGAAAAATTAATCAAATGTACTATCCGCCATATTTGTTCGCGTCAGTCGAGATGTCCGGCAACGCTAAAAATCGCTTTGTACAGGGCCAGCTCGTCGTCATGCTGAGAAATAATAATGAAAACTAAGTGAATTACACAAAATGTCTATAAATTCAATGCAGAATATGTTAACCAATTAACCGAGTGTGCAATTAAAACAACAACCAGCCAGTCTCTGCCAGTGCACAACAGTGATGAATAGTTTTTTTCGGCAGCGCAGACAACAAGACTTGGCATATACAGTATAAATTTATGGTTCGTACTCGTATCGAGCTTCTCTTCTTCTTCTTCGTCTTCTCACGCGAGTTCGTCGTTTATAGTGTATATATGTAGCCAGTCTCTATGGACGGTCGATGCCTGAATATATTTCTATGTGTAAGTGTGTGGGTGTGTATGAGTTTATACATGTGTGTGTGTGTTGAGAAAAATGACTTCAAATCAAAGAATTTACCGCAAAATTAAAAAAGTAGAAGTAGAAAAAAAAACCAAAAAAGAGGCTCAAAGTTCATGTGTGTTTGTTGCTCTCCCTCTCTCTCTCTCTCTCTGTGTGTGTGTGTGTGTATACATAAAATATTAAAAAAAAAGAAAAAATTAACGGGCCACATCCTTGCATCATCACAGGGTCAAAAATATGTATCAATTCTGCGTCAAACCAAAAAAGATAATCAAAAAAAGAATTGAAAAAAAAATACCTTAAAAAATACCACATAAATGTAGCATAAGCGAGACGTCAGCAGCAGCGAGCAATGCATTTATAACTGTTGTTTGTTTAACGAAGTAGCAAATAGCTCAACGAAATATATACAAACATATGTATGTATATTAGTTGACTATCAAAATTGTACTTGCAGAAAAAAGTTAACCAAAAACAATTTGTTCAAAACGGCTACAGCTAAACTCGTTTTGTGTTCTCACCATTCGGCATTAAAATTTAAATATAAAAACACAGTGGTTGTCTCACTCTAGCACACATATCTGCATTACGAAAAAAGGCCGCATATAATAATACAAGCGAGATAAATAGCACTCCACACACACACGCACACTTACAAAACGAAAATCAACGAGAGCGCGCAAAAAAATAACGAAAAAAAGCAAATTATACGAAAAGAAATCGCACGCCAAAGTGGATAATGAAAAATGTAGAAAAGTATAATGCAGCACAATTGGGAAAATGTTAATAAATCGTTTTAGCGATTTATTCTTACATTTTAACTGTGTTCTCTAGCTCACATGCAAAAATATCCAAATAACAAACAACAGATATTTGTTTTTAATAACTTTGTTCTAAAGATAAACACTAAGTAAATAAATACTCTCTATTTTGAAATCTTCATCACAAATCTTGAAAAACACGAAGCGCACGTATATCTATCGAAATATTTGCATATGCAATATAATAAAATTAGTGTGCAATTAAATCATGCATTTTATTTTTGATTAAAATTACTATTGAATTTGAAATTTATATTCTATTTAAAAATTGACAAATATTTCGAATTACTATGATTTTGAATTTTAAACAAATAACTATCGAAAGTTTAAAATGACTTAATAAATATACAGAAAATATAAATACTAAAAAAAAGAGCTTGTAGATTAAAGGCCTCTCAAATAGTGTGCATAAAACTATATAACATTTTATAGATATATCCAACTTATTTGGCGAATTTACAATAACATTTACAAAAATAATAATTGTAAGTTAGGGCTAGGGTTTCTAACAATTAAAATGTGCAATTTTGCAAAAACTTAAACGTTAGTATTTCAACAAAAAACAAATTTTTTTAAAAGCAGAATTTGACATTTAGAAAAAAATAATAGTTAATATAATTATTTGCGGCCCTTTTGCAAACAAAAAAAAACTAATACAGACAACCCAGGCGCGCAATAAGTGCGACAAAGAGAGAGAGATATGAGCGACACTCGCACGCAAGTGAGATGGCAAATGTAAAGAGAGCGCGAGAGTGCAATTGACAGAGACTGTGTGAGAGAGAGCAGCGCCCTCTCTCTGTGTGGCTGTCAATTTGTAAACGGACGGACAGAGAATGCTGCTGCTGACTTTTCGATACACAGAATGAAGAGTTACAAAATAAAGAATAACTGTATTTACGCCAATATTTATGAATGTGTGTGTGTGTGGTGGCTTATACCCCCGTGTGTTATTGTTTATTATTATCATATGAATTTTATGTGCTAATCGAATGGTTTTTTGAAAAACTTGCAGCTAACATAACCTCAAACTTGCCGCTGCAGTCGGGGAAGTCGTCAACATTGTTGTTGTTGTTGAATATAGTACTTGAGGAGCAAACGTCATCATCATCATCATCAGCACCACACGCCTAAAACAATGAATGAAAAAATCAAATCGCCCTCAACAATGGCGGGGGGCGGTGGTGGTGCGGTGGGTGGCGGTGGTGCGTCGGCAACCTCGGTAGCAGCCAGCGGCGGCGCTGCTGGTGGTGCCACACCACCGACATCGGGCCCGCCCACACCAAACAACGGCAACGATCCAAACATACAACAACAACAAGGTGGTGGTGGTGGTCCCCTACCGCATCCCTATGGCGGTCCAGCGCCAGGACCAGGTGCACCACCAGATCCAGCCACAGCAGCCATGTCCCACTATCACCATCTACATCAACAGCAGCAGCAGCAACAACAGCAGCAGCAACAGCATCCACAAGGTCCACCAATGCCGCCACATATGCAGCATCACGGTGGACCACCACCGCCACCACAGGGACCACCACTGCCGCTGCCGCCAGAGCATACGCCCGGCGTTAAGGATGAATATGGTTCGGCACATTTGCCACCGCCACCACCGCATGCACATCCCGCCTATGCGCGCTATCACACCGGTGATCCCAATATGGATCCCTATCGCTATGCAACCGCGCAGCAGCAACCGCCGCCTGGCAGCAAACCGCTGCCGCACCAGCAACAGCAGCAGCAACAACAGCAGCCGCCAGGCCCTGGCGGTTCACCGAATCGACCGCCACAGCAACAACAGCAACGCTATATACCCGGACAACCGCCGCAGGGTCCAACACCCACATTAAATTCATTACTGCAATCGTCGAATCCGCCGCCACCACCGCAACATCGCTATGCGAACAACTACGATACACAGCAACAAGCGGCAAATGCAGCAGCGGCAGCAGCACAACAACAGCAGCAGCAGCATCAACAAAATGCACAGCAGCAACCAGGTGGACCACCGCCTCCATTACCAGGACATGGTCCGCCACCGCCGCCACAACACCAGCCTTATGGTGCGCAACAGGGCGGATGGGCACCACCACCGAGGCCCTACAGTCCACAACTGGGATCCACGTATAGGACACCTCCACCGGTAAGTTCCACCTTTCATTTGGGGGGGGGGGGGGGGGGGGGCACCTTCAAAGAATACCTATTTGAAATTGTGTGTTGTAAGTTTAGGTTCAGGTTTTGCAAATCTATGTAACAGATTGAAAGAGATATCTTCCGACTCCATGAAGAATAAATAGAGTCCAACTTTTCTAACCCAGCTAGAGCAAAAATCCGACTTATAGAGACCTCGTGTTAGAGAACACCATAAAGTATACATAAATGTAACCGTATTTAAAATATCTTAACCAACTTTACAAAATTAGGATGCATTTAAATTGTACCTTAACAATGTTGACTTATCAAAGGTAGCGAGTTATTGTTTAGACTAGGAAACTTTGATTTAGAGAAGCTTTACAGCTTTATTATTAAAATATTGAATGTACTCGTAAAGCAGATAATTGATAACTATAGACTTTCAAATTGATAAATATCGATTTTCAATGTATGTGAAGTTTTTCAAATCACTACGGAATTGGTCGACGGAAATGATTTAATTATATTACTATTCATAATAATACGATTTTTCGAAACTAGAATTATACGCAAATTAGAGTCACCTCTGGAAGCGAATCAGTCTCATTTCAGAGCGACGCTATGATGCTTTAAATGTCATATGCTGAAATTATTATTACAATAATGAGACAACTAAGTTTCCTTAGAACCAAATATTGAACATGTTCATCAAAGTGAAAAGGTTGCCTTATATAACACACATTTATATGGTAGGTTTTTACTAAGTCGGGCGCTTTTTACTAAAGCACTGCCAATGGTGTTTTTAAGTTTACCCGCTAGACGTTTTGGGGTTTTAAAGGTTGCCCAGTTGCGTTTGTAGGTTCCATAAAAGTGCCGCAGACATACTGACACATATAACACAGATTTCGCGTACGACCCAAGTGCCACAACTTGCCAAAAAGAACCTGCACTGCTGCCTGTCTGCCGGAAAACAACAATAACAACAAACAACAAAAAGGCGGCAGTGCGGTGTTGGCAAGAGAAGAAGAAGAAGAAGTTGCCGGCACCACCACCATCAATATCACCACCAATACGACCATCACCACCACCTGACAAAGCAAGCAGAAGAGACGCGGCATTTACGCTCGACTCATACATACATACATGTTGTTTGTTTGCGTCTCTCTCTGTGTGTGTGTGTGTGGGTATGGGTGTGTTTTTGTTGTTGTTTTGTGCTTATTTTTTATTTCTGTTTACACGAATTATTTTTATTTTTGTTTATGCCGCGTCTTGGCTAAGGTTCTTTGCAAAATCATCTCTAAAATATAATCGGAACTAATTGCTTAGGAATTCTAATAGCTAAATTTTCACATAACTTATATTTTGCTTAAAAATAGTTTCAGTCTCTGCACGGCTTATAAGTTGTTTATAAAATTGCATTAAATGGTTTCATTTTCATTTAAAGCAAACAATTAATTAAGGGTATTCAATATTCGCTATTCAACAGCTAACTGTTTTCTTTCGTGCTTTTAATTTAATTCTATAAATAAATGAATAGATTTATAAATATAGTGTCTAATAGAGATGACTAATACAAGTCAATTAAAAGCCAATGAACTTTAAAAGCCAAATTATGACTGTGCTTAGAAAAAATATAAACAAAACAAATCAAACCAAAGTGCACGACAAAATGTACGCAAATCTTATCAACACTTACTATATATGTCTATACACATACATCTTTAATGGGGTTTTGTAATATCCGATCGTTATAAGATTTCAAGATAGCTAGCTAACTTGGTGAAATATACGTTTGTGTAATTCATTCATAATTAAAAAGACTTGTTGAGACACTAATTCTCAATGCCTCCATGTTAAGCTTCATTGTCGCGTGAATTGATAAAGAAATTGCAGAGTATATAAATATATAAAGTCTGGCCAATAGACTAATAAAATTGAAGTAGTGGCGATGAAACAATAATCAAATGGAATGTGTTTCTAATTGATGAATAATTCTAATCTCTACATGTGCTTTGTTTTTTTTTTACAATATTGACGAATATTGCGTATATATGCAACATTTTGAATTTACGACCAATTTGATAAATTTCCAATTAAATTCAAGGCGTCTGATACATTGTTAGTTCTGTGCAATTTTAATTTCAGAATGTTGTAAATTCATTTAATAATTTTGATTATTATATTCGACTGCTTAATTGCTGCTAGGTCAACAGTTGTTGCACATTTAACCATTATTAGTACCATCTTATATATACACAGCTAATTTACCACTTAGTGGCATGTCCCCATTCCACTTACCAGCTGCAGGTTTCTGAACCTTTTGGTGACCTTTAAACGATTATGCTTATGGGCATTTGTTTTGGTATTTGCTACTCCTGTCGCAATTCCCCTGCCGTGAAGGCATTTTGGCTCATACTGGGCCTTGTTGCTGTATCAGTATATTTTGTATTGTTTGTTGTCGGGTCGTTTAAAGTTCTTTTAAGGCTCGACCTTCAAAAAGTGGCGCACATAAAACGCTGCCTCTGGGTTGTTATCCTTCTGTTGCTGTTGCATCGGGGTTGTTTGATCTGGGGCGCGTGTAAAATCTATATTATATATTCGCTTAAAGTATATACAATATCTAAACTTTCATTTTAAATTTGTAACTCATTATCGTCATATTCCAATCGTTGTTGCCAAGTTTCAATATGTCCATGCTGAAATATATATTTTATACAGTTACTCCCTTAAAATTATTGTTATGTATATGTATCTATGCACATGTATATATTTATGTCTGTATTAAACTTTTCCCTTTTATTGCTGCAAGTGTATTCAAAAATACAGATATCCTTTATATGTATATGCACGTCTGGCTATCTGCGTGTGTGTATTATAAAATAATAAACACAGGAAGGGGCCTGCTTTGTATACCCTACAAACAAAATATAAATACCGAAAGATTATTCATATTTGTATTATCATTGAGATAGAACGCAGCGAAATAAGAGATGATTTTAATCCGCAAATAAATATAGCTTCTAGAAGTCCTATTTCTTTGTGCCCAATAAATAAATAAAATTTATTTTTGATTATAATACGATACTCCAAATTCATGGGCTAAAAAAAAGATAGTAAATTTATAAATTGACGATTCTACTTTATGAAAGTTCCTATTTCCAAACGACCACTCTACTTAATATTTCGTAATGATTGAATAATATTGAAATGTGTATATAATCCCTAAACGAATGTATAGGAGAAATGTTTATTTATTTCGCTTATCCTGTGCAAAAGGGATATATTTTTTGTCGACTCGAAGAACCCTCAACAAGAGCATTTTCCACATGTTCCCTTTATGTTTGGTGGTTCTACTATTATATTTGGAATCCGGAGCCGGCTTTTAACCTACCACCGTTGTGGTGCACAGCGAATGCAGTTCCTTCCCCCTCTCAGACCCTGTCCCTTGTCTGTCTGTCTGTATGTCATACACAAACGTTATATTCTCCGTTGCGCTGTCGGTTGCTCGTTCGTTGCCTGTGTGCTTGTGTGTGTGTGTGTGTGTGTGTGTTTGCGACACAGCTTTGCGACCCTTCTCCGTTGAGTTGCACTCCAGCCCTGCCATGCCCTGCCCTGCTTCAGTGCTGGCTCGCTGGCCTGGCCTGGCCCGGCGTACACACACATTTCTGCTTTTGATTTTCATCCATGATGAGTTTTCCCTTTTTTTGCTTTAGTTCTCTTTCGCCTCGGCGTTCGCCACAGACACGAGACACACAAGCAAAGCGCACATAAAAGTCCCTCGTCGGTATGCAGTAAAACCATCCATTCATGTTTCCTGTCACCCTGTAGTGGACCAACCGACGTTGCTGCTGCTGCTGCCACCGATGCCTGCCACTGCTGGCTGCCTGCCGGCTTGACTGCCTGCCTGCCTGACTGCCTGCCTGCTTGCTTGTCCTGCCGGCTTTGGCGCACACACAAACACAATCACACACGCGTACGCGAGCACACGGTCGTCCATTGCTGGCATCTCTGCCATTAGATTTATTGCCATGTTTTACTTCGGTCTGGCATTTGCAACAATGCTACAGCGACGAGCGACGACTCTGCCACATTGGTGCTGTTGTTGTTGTAGTTACTTTGCCATTTGTTATGGGCATGGCCGGCTATAGGGCGTGAGTGCGGGTGTGTGTGTGTGCGTGTGCGTGTGTATGATTGTGATTGTGTTTTGCTATAGTATGTATCTATTCGTCTCTTCACTTGTCTTCTGCCGTATTCATGTATTTTCTTACATGCATTTCATTTTTTTTTTTTTACCCCTACATTATGTGTAATGTAAAGCTTTTATGTTTGTCTTATCCTGTCTAAGGTATTATTGTAATGTGTATAGGATACTTTTGTATAGTCTGGTCGATTAATAAA
This sequence comes from Drosophila maculinotata, assembly GCA_035045305.1. NCBI lineage: Eukaryota > Metazoa > Arthropoda > Insecta > Diptera > Drosophilidae > Drosophila > Drosophila maculinotata. The sequence goes on from JAWNPD010000335.1 coordinate 10,346,199, forward strand.
TGTCGATACTTATTTTTGACAGCCAGTAAATTTAAATTTGACACCAGCTCAACTAACCAAGTTAGTTACAGAGCTACTTTCATTCTTACAACTATGAGTGAGGAGGTTCCATTACTAACATAAAACTATTTTTTACAAAATAGGATCGGTCGCCTAAATAAGCACTTTTTTTCAAAATTGGTTTGGTAATATGCAAAAATCTTACAGGATTTTATTTCCTATATATCCCATTTAACTTTACAATTACAATTTAAATTATAATGATACAATATTTAATATAATGATTAAAATATACAATATATCGGGTGCTAAAATCCTGTTTTTTATGCAACAAATAATTCAAACTTAATTATACATATATACATGTGTACATATATTTCAATGTACATTGTACACATTAAGTTTGAGGGTAACATTATTATGTTTTTGATATGCACTTTTGTAACTGTCAATTTACAATTTTCCCAAAGGACCTGCAAAACTGGTCGTATAAATACAAACACATATATAAAAATATCGACACACAAACTGAAATGTGAGCGTTGTAAATAACTGTATGTGTTTGAGTGTGTGTGTGAATTGATTGTGGAAAATCGATTAAAATGATAAAACGCTAGGTGAGCTGTGAGACGCAACAAAAATTGAAGTGAATGAGCAACTTGGCGAACAGACAGGTTTTCAGTCTTGACGGACTGATTAAATATAATAGATAGCAAACAAAAATATGCCAAATAATTAAAACGGAATGTCTTTTTTATTTTATTCACAGTCAAATACTTCCAGAGGTCAATCACCATATCCGCCAGCTCACAGTCAAAACTCAGGTTCCTATCCAAGTTCGCCCCAACAACAACAGCAGCAGCAGCAGCAGGCCCAACAACAACAACAGCAGCAGCAGCAAGCCGCACAACAGCCCGGTGGTGTTGGAGCACCCGGAGCGCCGGCGCCACCACCCGGTCCCTCACAGCAACAACAACAGCAGCAGCAAAACACACCACCCACTTCTCAATATTCGCCGTACCCGCAAAGATACCCAACACCACCTGGCTTACCGGCGACTGGGCCGAATCATCGGACTGCCTACACAACGCACCAGGTGAGAATACCATTTAAATTATTGCTTTCTTATACTATACCCTATTGACTTAATACCTCATGTTTACTTTTAAATATATTATATAAATATATTATAAAATTTAAAAATTAAATGTTGCAGTTATTCACAAAAATTAATTCATTAATTTCCCCTAAAATGTACTTATTGCTTATATGGCTTTTTTTACTTTCAGTATCCCGAACCAAATCGACCGTGGCCGGGCGGCTCATCGCCAAGTCCTGGTCCCGGCCATCCATTGCCGCCTGCCTCACCGCACCATGCACCGCTGCAGCAACCGCCGACGCCGCATGCCGCTGGTGGTGGTCCGCCGCCGAGCAGCAGTCCGGGGCATGCACCGAGTCCATCGCCGCAGCCATCGCAGGCATCACCATCGCCGCACCAGGTATATATATTTGATTCTGATCTATATGATAGATAATTTATTTGATGTAACGATCAGCCCATACTTTTTAATTCAAATGTACTTACATTTATTTTGATTTGAAAGTCAACTTGTTCGATTTCACTTCATCGAAGTACACTGAAATGAAGCTCTTGACTGATACGCGCTATCAGAGCACAACAACTTTTATGTTGTCGGACTCCTTTTATTTCTGTACATACATACATACATACATACATATATATTTGGGAGTGAAGAAGTCCGTATGTTTGTGTAGTACCCCATTTATTCATTCAGAATATCCGTGATGGTCGCTGTTTGTTTCGCTGCCGCCGCCGTCGAAATTCCTCATACCATTTTTTTTTCTCATTCCCTTTATGTTGTTGCTGCTGTTGTTGTTGTTGTTGTTGTGTGCACAAATACATAGATAAAACACGGGTACACTCAAGATCTCACAAAGAGCATCTGTTTTCACATATATGCATGTATTTGGGTCAATGCCAAGGTCGTTGTTGTTGTTGTTGTTGCTGTTGTTGTTGCTGCCTGCCGGCTATTCACTTTTATATTCCGTGCTAACAACCGGGAACTTGATTCACTTGCGACAATTCTTGAGGCTTTAAGGAAATCACCGATTGCTTACTGCTGCGTGGTGCATTTTGTTTTTTAAATATATTCTCTGGATAAATACAATTATTCTTAAATGCTTATGTAACTTCAGTTTACGGTTGACTAACAGGTATTAGATATTACGGTTTCAATATGCTTGTGGATTCTTCATTCTGGTAGAACTTTTAAAATATGCAATATTCAAATTTCATGCTGTCTGTATCTCTAACAAATTTGAAATTCAAGTGTATTGTTGTTTATGTTCCCAAAATCCAATATGACGCTCAAAAGTCTGCATCTTTAATTAAGTTAAATTCAAAGGTTACAGTGCTCAAAATGAATGAAACCTTCATAAATTTACTGTCAGTCCTTTATGCCACACACAAAAATGTTCGTTTTTACTCATAAAATTTCAAGTGTGCACATGCAAACACTAACATACACACACATACAAACATTTCAAAAACAGATACAAAAAAGCGCGCACACACCCAGAAATAACTAATGAATGCTCGTTCACCAGTTGCGGTGGGGGTTTTTCAACGGTATGGCGCTGATTTCAAACAGCTCAGCTGTGTTGAGCAATTTTCCTCGGCTGCCGCTCTCTGCTGGCTTCCGCTTGAGCCAGTATTTGTATATATTCATATGTATACACATACACTGTTTCTGAATGATGCAAATGGTGCACTGTGTGTGTGTGTGTGTGTGCTTGCAAAAATTACCGACTTCTAGTTAAACCCAGCTCCAAGCCAATTTCTATTATATATGTATTTATATAGTTGTATATACGCGCTTTCATATGTATAACATGTTTTCCAATACCCTCTACTATAATGTTTGAGAACAATTTTGTTATTATTATCTTCGAAGTAATATGATTTTCGAAAACTATGAAGTTGATCTACATATATAAAGATATTTATTTATAATCTTGATACATTTCTTCAGATAATATATATATATATATTCGCCGTTGTAGTTGTCCACAAATTACAATTACCTCTAAGACCAAAGCGTATTGTGAATCAATGCCAACAATTGATTCGATATACCTTTACCTGGCTACAGAGTATCTCTCAGTTAGGTTAAATGTAGTTAATGTTTGTGCACAAATTAATATCGTTGCGAACACTTACACAAGTAGTATATGTTGCATGTATGCGGCGCATTAGAGTGGCAACGTTGTTAATTAACTTTATGGCTATTTGCAATGCTGGTGTTTTTTATATAAATATCCTATTTAGCTTACAAGTTCTTGAGCTTTTCCTATGTACATAATGGTAGTAGTTTATAAACTGTGCCATCCTCTGCATTTCTTATAATGATATGTGAATAGTTTCTAGATATTGAAGCTGATAGAAAAGCAAATCATATTCCAAAATTTAAAATAATCTACCTTCAATAGAAACTTCTTAACTTGCGGGACTAAGTTTATTTCGGGAACTGAAGGGTACTTATTTTCGCGCGTGATTATTAAAGTACCAAAAAAAAAATATGAAAAATTATTCTCTTTTATTCAAGAATTTAGTTTGCTTTCTATTTAATTGTTTGTACACAAATTTTGTTATTGTTGTTCAGTTACGAATACATTTGTATATACATAAACATACATAAATTCGTACATACATAAGTATACGCATGTTTTGTTATAAATGATTTCATTGTGCCATTCCCACAGCGCCTATTTTTCTTTCCAAGTAATTTTTCTACACGCCGGCAAGCTTACATTCAACACACACACATATATGTACAAATACACCAACAACTAAAAACGTGGGCCGCCTTTAGCTTGAGTAGCGTCGCCGCATCGTTCATACATATAAATATGCATATGTATGTGCATACATACATATATACATATAAAACATAGCTGGCTTTTTTTCGCTTTGCCTGTGGTGGCTTTGCTATTCTCGTCGTCATCAACGCGCCGCAGCCGTCGCCGCCGATGCTACTCAAGTATACTCCATGCTTGGGCCAGTGAGTCCCCCCCCCATTGCCCCCACCCGGCGAGCGCACACAGTTTACCCATAAGCTAAACAGTCGACGCGCTCTTTGCCTGCTGCTCTGGCACAAAAGCGAATGAACGAACAGAGAAACGAGCAAAGAAGCGAATGGATGGCTGGCGCTGTCGTTGTTGTTTTCATTTTTATTTTATTATATTGCGACGTGTGAATGTGTGCGCCGTGTATGTGTGTGTGCGTGTGTGTGTGTTTGTGTTCGTTCACGTTGCTGTTTCTTATCTACGTCTTTGTCATCGTACGTTGGCTCACTCAAAGCGCGCCATAACTACCACTGCCACATCTCCAATCCGGGCCCCTCTCAACTGAACGAACTGAACGCTTCGAGTTGCAGTTCGCGTCGACTTTGTCGTTATTCGTTCCACATAGCTTTTGGCTCTGCCTGCTGTTGTCGTTGCTGTTGTTGTTTTTGTTTTGCGCTTTGACTTTGCCGTGCCGTTGCCGTCAGTTCGTCGTACATTTCATTTCACTTCACTTAATTTCTCAGATACCAAAACGAACAGCGAACTGTGGCTGCCGTCGCGGCCAACTACCACCCCCCTCCACCATTCCCACTCTCCCCCAGCCTTGGCATCGTCATTTATATCGACAATGTTGATCCCGCGCCGTTCGTTTTACTGTGCGACTCGAATTGCTGCTGTCGGCTTAAGTCTCTGTATTTCGCTTGGTATGTATGTGTGTATCTGTGTGTGTGTGTGTGAGCATGTATTTTACTCGGTAACTCGGTGTGTCTTATTTGTGCGCTCTCTTGGGTTGAGTTGTTTCTTTTTTGCTTGATTTTCTTATAGAGGCAGGCGGCAAACTAAGGTTACAGGCGACCGTTTAGAATTTGAGCATAGAAACTCAGTTTTTTTATGTTATAATGACACATTTTTTGATCCTCTATATATTTATGTTGTTATCTGGTAAGAATTAGAAAGTAGACGAAAGTATTCGGTTAATCAAATACATATATAATTTTAACCAAATTTCAAAACCAAAGTTTGAAGTTAGCTTAACAAGTTTTACCAAATTAATATTATTATTATTATAGTGGTCTCTTCTGGTTCCATAGTTTTTTTTTGAATCTCTTTTAGTGATAAACAAACTAATAGTAATATTGTAACTTCAATCCCAATCATTAAATTATAATTATTATACATACATATATGTATTCTGTAGCTATGAGGCATGTATAAAATATATATGTTCAAAACAAAAAACTGTTAAAATATAATTAATAACTGATCAACATGTTTCTCATTTTGTGCATTTATTGCAGGAGCTGATTGGTCAAAACAGTAACGATAGTTCAAGTGGCGGTGCACACAGTGGCATGGGCTCTGGTCCGCCGGGCACACCCAATCCACAGCAAGTCATGAGGCCAACACCCTCGCCCACTGGCTCCTCGGGCTCCAGATCAATGTCTCCTGCAGTGGGTATGTATCTGAATATCGAATGATTGAATGCAGACATTAATTATTGATTTCGTTTTATTAATTCAGCACAAAATCATCCAATCTCGCGACCGGCGAGTAATCAGTCAAGTAGCGGCGGTCCAATGCAGCAGCCTACAGTGGTCGGTGGCCCGCCACCGATGCCACCACACGGTCTACAAGGTGGGCCACCATCTCAGCAACAATCTCAGCAGCAACAGGCATCAAATTCAGCATCGTCAGCGAGCAATTCGCCACAGCAGACGCCACCGCCAGCACCGCCGCCAAATCAAAATATTAACAACATGGCAACACCACCACCGCCGCCACAAGGGGCAACAGGTGGTTATCCCATGCCGCAGCACATGCATGGCAGTTACAAAATGGGCATACCGGGTCAAAATCCTGCCGCTCAAGGATATCCACCACAGCAATATCCTCAAGGTATTATTGGCCGGCAATTCAATTAACTTGTATTTCCTTAAATAATAAACTTTGTACTTTTCTTAGGCAACTACCCGCCACGCCCTCAATATCCGTCGGGAGCGTATGGAGCTGGGCCACCTCCGCCGCCAAGCGGTCAACCCGCTGGCGGCGCCAACAGCATGCCATCCGGCGCACAGCCTGGCTACCCACGATCTATGCCCAATCACGGGGGTGGCAGCCCACATCCGCAGTATCCGCCATATCAGTGGGTACCGCCTTCGCCCCAACAATCAGTGCCTGGCGGTGCATCAGGGCAAATTGGCGCGGCGATGGGCAACCATGTGCAGGGCAAGGGCACACCACCGCCAGTTGGGCCACCGCCACCACAGGGCAGCGGTTCTCCGCGCCCACTAAACTATCTGAAGCAGCATTTACAACACAAAGGTGGTTACGGTGCCAGTCCAGCCGGTCCACAGCCACAGGGCTATGGCAATGGGCCAACTGGCATGCATCCGTCAATGCCAATGGGTCCACCACATCATATGGGTCCGCCGCAGAGTATGGGTCCACCTACCAGTACGCCGCCGCAATCAATGCTGGGCGCACCGCCAGGCAGTGACAGTGGACCGGAGCATATATCCCAGGACAATGGCATAAGTTCGTCGGGCTCATCACCAGCGACGGGCTTGCATGCAGTTACCGCTGTTGTTACAACCGGGCCGGATGGTACACCAATGGATGATGTTAGTCAACAGAGTACGCTCTCAAATGCATCAGCTGGTGGGTAAAACTAAAATGTAGTCTTAAAACCTTAACTGAAACTTTCGTCGTCTTTTTTTTTTAGCAGCATCGGGCGAAGATCCACAATGTACTACACCAAAGTCGCGCAAACATGATCCATATAGCCAAAGCCATTTAGCTCCACCGAGCACTTCACCACATCCAGTTGTAATGCATGGAGGCGGCGGTGGTCCAACTGGCGAGGAGTATGAAATGAATTCACCCCCCAATTGGCAACGCCCAGCTGCTAGTTCGGTTAGCATATAACAAATTTACAATGTATATTTAATATTGTTAAATTTATATTCCTATAGCAGGTGTTCAACAGTCATGTTCCTGTTCAACAAGAACCATTTCGTAGCACTATTACGACAACTAAGAAATCCGATTCGCTATGCAAATTGTATGAGATGGATGACAATCCGGATAGGCGTGGCTGGTTAGACAAGCTGCGAGCTTTTATGGAGGAGCGGCGTACACCAATAACTGCGTGCCCAACCATCTCAAAACAGCCACTCGATTTATATAGGTTATATATTTATGTAAAAGAACGTGGCGGATTCGTCGAGGTATGCAAGGTGCCGTAGTAACTCCTTTTACTAACTTCTTTTTAGATTTACTAGCAAAACCAAATCAAACAAACCAAAATTAATGTACAACCAACCAATCAATCAAACCACCAAAAAACACCACCAAACCAAAGTAAAAAAAAAACTGTAGCTAACACCAAAAAAAAAAATTTTTACATTTTTTAAATGTTTAAAAACCAAAAAGTCATTCATTGTTTTCCTAAAATTTTTTAATAGCATGCTATTCACCACATTCATACTTTTGTTAAACCCTTCAAAGTGTTTAAAAGTCTTTCTTACCGTGTTCAAAATAATTAATTCAGAAACTCAATAGTTCTTAATAATTGTTTTCACATTTGCATGCAATTTTTGACAGCATGCTGTATAGCTTGGTTTTTAAAGAGATTTTTTCAATATCTGAATATGACAACATTTGTTCGAATTTAAACTGAAGTGGTTCCATTTACATATTTTATTTTGGTGTAATTTCTTCTTTCAAGTTTGATTTCAATCTTCATTACTAACACAATCTATCGTTGAATGCGTATTACTTAAAACGCTTTCATTTGCTCGTAATTTTCCTATTTTCTTCTTTCCTAACTAACGGCGCACTTCTAAATAGTCAAACCTCTGATATTTTCAAATATACACGCATATTTTCATTGTTGTTACTAGGTGACAAAGAGCAAGACCTGGAAGGATATTGCGGGTCTGCTGGGGATTGGCGCTAGCAGCAGCGCTGCATATACACTACGTAAACACTATACAAAGAATCTGTTAGCATTCGAGTGTCACTTCGATCGCGGCGACATTGATCCATTACCCATCATTCAGCAAGTGGAAGCCGGTAGCAAGAAAAAGACAACGAAGGCACCATCGGTGCCATCACCAGGTAAGTGTTTATCACGTAAGAAGCTTACGTTTTTGTTTAAAATATCATTTTAGTTGGATATTAATGAACAAGCATAGGGACGTGACGTAACAAAAGATATAATTGTTTAGTCTGCATCTATTTAACCTAAAAATGTTCGAATAGTTTTTCCTGCAACTCATTTCAATGTGATCTTGAATAATTGTACTTTAAATCCCTAATTGTGTCGTTGCAAAATCTTCTTTAGTGTTTTTTATACAAGCCATAATATGGTTCGTGGCGTGACATATTTTTGCTTGATTTACACAAGGTTTGGTTAGTAAAGGATGCAACTGCTTTTTAACTTGAACAGCTGCATTACCTTATAACTCCTAACTTATCATTATTTAAATGTTTTCATTTTATTTTTTCACATTTTTCTTATTTGAAATTGAATTGCAACCAATCGTTGGTGGTCATTTGGACGCTGGAACAACAAATTCGACAGGGTCATCGAACTCGCAGGATTCTTTCCCAGCACCACCGGGTGGCGGGGCACCGAACACCTCAATCGATGGCTATACGGGCTACTCGGGCGGTGGTGCCTATCCACCAGCTGGTGGTCCGCAACCAGATTATGCTGCAGCGGGCCAGATGCCAAGGCCGCCATCGCAAAATAATCCGCAGGCACCTCATCCAGGTAAGCAAAGAAAAATTGATTATGTTGATAGACTATTTATTTTGGAAATTGCATACATATACATATACTTTAACATATACATACGATGATAATTATTTGTTGTAATATTATTGTAATTTGTCCCCATTAAATAATTTTTATTTTCAATGTCTTATGTGTATTGCAAATAGATAATGCATTTATATATATATATATACATATATATGTATATAAAAATATATATATTTTTCTTTTTGTTTGCCTAAAATTTAATTTCATTATTAATTTCATATGTGTGTAATTTATTTATTCATTTTTATGTTGGTAACGTAAAATATGGGCGCACTACTACTATTAAAAATTACAATCACCTGACAACACCACCACAACCAACAACAACACATCGCACCATTATAATTAAACAACAACTTCGAAATTGCTCAACAACAAACAAACATAAAATCAAAAACCAAACTTCATGTCAACTACAACACAACTATTATTATGTTTATACTGTGTCATTCATACATTTCTTCATCAATCCATACTCATCATCAATGCCGCTTGCCGAATTAGGCACACAAAATCAAGCAGCTGCTGCCGCTGTTGTTGCCGGTGATAACATAAATGTGAGCAATCCCTTTGAAGATCCAATTGCTGGCGGTGTGGCTGCTGGTGGTGTTGCTGTTGCTAATGCTGCTGGTGCTGGTGCTGGTGCTAGTGCAGTTAGTGGTGCGCCACACGGCGGTGCTCCACCACCGCCGCCACATTCACCGCACACAGCGCCACAATCGGCCAATCAACACCACCAACAAGTCGGCATTCCAACGCAATTGCCGGCGCCGTCGCAACAACCACCGGCGCCACCACCACAGCAACATGGTCCGCCATCGACGCAGCATGCGCGCCCACCAACTGGAGTACCTTATCCACCAGGTAGCTCTGGGTATCCAACGCCTGTGTCTAGAACGCCAGGTACATTCATCTTGTTTTCTGTTTTTTCTTTCTTTCGTACATTTCGTTGTCAAAATTATTTAATGTGCCATTATTTCGATTTGATTGCTCAAAATCCACCTCTTCTCTACTCTACTCATTTAAGTTTTGCAAATTGGTCTGCATGTGGGACGTAGTGTAATTGCTTGTGAATACAATTAATTGCTTTGCTTAAAACATTCATTAGAGCCACCTTATCACACATTGTATTCAATCTGCTTATTTACAAGTGCTTAACATATTAGTTGAATAAGTTAATACATATCACTGTAGTAACGATTTGTGCTATAACTATACGGTTCTTTTACATATGTCTAATTTACTCTTGGATGAAATATTTACCAATATAAGCAGTAGCAACAAAAGTATTGAATTAAATGTAAATTTATATTAGATCATCGTATAATTGTGTATTTTATAGGCTATTAAATACTGAGTTCATGTCACATAAATGGTCGATTTAACAAAATTATTGCAAAGACTATTTGATTATAATACGATGACGTCATTTAATAAGTACTTCGTGACCTTGTGATATACTTTGTATATCAACTAATTATTTGTAATCTAACCACACAAAATTGTATTTAATTGCCATAAACACTTCTTACCAAACTTTATTTTACCTTGCAGCTCTTTAATAATTTTGTATTTTATTTTGTGCATTTCTGTACCGCCCTGTAACTTGTTATGCTCAACTTAAGGGTTTTTGGCTATGACAAGGTGAAACTAAGAATATTTTTATAATTATTGCAGGCTCACCATATCCAACACAACCTGGTGCGTACGGTCAATATGGTTCAGGCGATCAGTATAATGCCGCTGGCCCGCCCGGACAGCCTTTTGGACCAAATCAGGGACAATATCCGCCGCAGAATCGCAATATGTACCCTCCCTATGGGCCCGAAGGGGAAGCGTGAGTGCACAATTCATATAACATACATACTTCACTAACACACTCACACACAGGCACAGAAATACAACCGTACTGTGCCTAATTGTTATTTACAATCAATCTAGCAATTTTATACCCCTGCAGATTATAATTTGGTCATTAATTTAAGTAGCCATGTCTTCGAGCTCATAAATTATATTCTTAAATCTGAATTAAATCAAAACTTATCAAGATCGGAATCGTTGGAGCTATCGGCCGAAAACTGAGATCTTCTACGACAAGCCCAATTGTTTTTTGAGATAACTTGATAAATCTCATTAAAAGGGGATAACTATGCTCCAAACATAAGCATATAATGTCCAAAAATTGAGTTCTTATATGATCTGTAATTAATACATAGATCAGATATTATTTATCGAATGCCAGATATCGTCTGCTAGGGTATATTAACTTGTTCAAGCCGAAGATATTAGTTTTCATTCCTGTTTTTAATTGATTTTTTGTTGGTATTTGTTCAACAGCCCTCCAGCTGGTGCTAATCAGTATGGTCCGTATGGAAATCGACCCTATAGTCAAGCACCACCAGGTGGGCCACAGCCACCAGCACAAGCCGTTGCGGGCGGACCACCAGCAAGTGGAGCGCCAGTAGCACCACCAAATAGTGGTTATGTACCAACCACTCCCAACCAGCAGGATTACTACAGGCCGCCAGATCAGGTGAGTAAAAAGTTAGTCTACTTCTTAGAAGGAAGCTAACTTTTTTATATTCACAGAGTCCTCAACCGCGACGACATCCTGATTTTATTAAGGACTCGCAGCCGTATCCAGGCTATGCCGCTCGGCCTCAAATTTATGGTAAGTGCAAAGTGCATTTTGATTAGTACATTAAATATGAATACATTTGTTATTTGTGTTAGGTGGTTGGCAAGGCGGCAACCAGCAGTATCGGCCTCAATATCCCACAACGTCTGCGCCACAGTCCTGGGGCAATGCACCGCCTAGGGGTGCTGCACCACCTGGCGGTCCGCATGGTCCGCACGGCCAACAGCAGCCAGGTGTGGCACAGTGGGAACAGCATCGTTATCCACCACAACAGCCACCACCACCGCCGCAGCAACAACAACCGCCCTACCAGCAGGGTGCGCCGCCTGGACAACAGCAGCAGCAGCAACAACAACAACAGCAGCAGCAGCAGGTACCACAGCAGGCACCACAGTGGGCGCAAATCAATGCCGCACAGGCGCCACCACAGGCAAATATACCGCAACCGGGCGTATCGCTGCGTCCGCCAATGCCACAACAACAGCAACAACGGATGCCCAGTGGAGTGCCTGTGATGCCGCCACAACAACAGCCGGGACCGGGTGCAGTGCCACAATTGCCACATGGAGTCGTACCGCCAGCAGGTATGCCGCCAGTGCCCGGTGGCATGGTGAAGCCACCATATGCAATGCCGCCGCCATCGCAGGCTGGCGGCACCTCGCCCGGTGTGGTAGCAATGGTTGGCAATGCCCCAGGCGCCATGATCCCGCAAAAGCAGCCGCCTATCGTTGGACCGGGTATGCTACAGCCAACGCAACAGCAGCAGCCGCCACATCAGCTGCCCAATCAGCAGCCCAACTATGCGCCGCAGGTGACTGGCGCCGGCGCACAGCTTGTTAAAAAGGAGCTGATCTTTCCGCACGATAGTGTCGAGTCGACCACACCGGTGCTTTATCGGCGCAAACGTCTGACCAAGGTGGATGTATGCCCCGTGGATCCGTGGCGGATATTTATGGCCATGCGCTCGGGTCTGCTCACTGAGTGCACCTGGGCATTGGATGTGCTCAATGTTCTTTTGTTTGACGACACAACAGTACAGTTCTTTGGTATATCGAATTTACCCGGTCTGCTAACGCTGTTGCTGGAGCACTTTCAAAAGAATCTCGCCGAAATGTTCGACGAGCGTTGCGAGGATGCGACCAACGATGATGCGAATGATGATGATGCGGACAGCGGCACCGTCATCTCCTTGCAGGTGGAGGATAAATTACAACGACGACAGACACGTTGTGTGCGCAGCATCTGTAGCTATAATCGTAGGCGACACTACGAGAACATGGATGTGAAGCAGCGTGAGGATTCGGATGATGCAGACGAGGGCATCGATTTGGGTCAGGTGCGCGTACAGCCAAATCCCGAAGAGCGGTCGCTACTCCTCTCGTTTACGCCCAACTATACGCTGGTCACGCGAAAAGGTGTTCCTGTGCGCATCCAAACGGCCGATCACGATATCTTTGTCGATGAGCGCCAAAAGGCTTGGGATATTGATACAAATAAATTGTATGAGCAGCTGGAGCCGGTGGGCAGCAATGCCTGGACGTATGGCTTCACGGAACCGGATCCACTTGATGGCATCATCGATGTGTTTAAATCAGAGATTGTCAACATTCCATTTGCGCGATACGTACGCTCCAAGCACAAGGTCAAACCGGAAATTGCACAGAAAAACAGCAGCACCACCACCACCAGCAATAGCCACCTGAGGCCAGACGATTTATCGGCTGTGCTCAAACAGGAGGACACCACAAGCAGCAGCACCGAGGAGAGCAGTCTACTCCAGCAGACATATAACAAAAAACGGCGACTTGTAAGCAGTAGTGGTGACATTAAAAAGTCCAAACTTGCTGATGAATTCGCTCAGCCGACTGTGGAGGTGAAGAAGGAGGCGACAGACAGTGACGCGAATATTGGTGGCAGTTTAACGGACAGTGATTGTCGTGCCATCGATATGGAAATTGAATCGCCGCAACAACAGCAACGTCTCACAAATGGCGTTGCCGTAACGCAACCGAAGGGATTTGATCCCAAGTCAACGGTGCGCGATGATGCGCAAGTGCTGCAAAGGCGACGCGACTCCAGCTACGAGGATGAATGCTATACGCGAGACGAGGCCTCATTGTACTTAGTAAATGATAGCCAGGACTCATTGGCACGTCGCTGTATCGCCCTGTCGAATATCTTTCGCAATTTGACCTTTGTGCCCGGCAACGAAACGGTGTTGGCGAAATCGACGCGATTTCTGGCTGTGCTTGGCCGCCTGCTATTACTAAATCATGATCATCTGAGGCGCACGCCCAAGACGCGCAACTACGATCGTGAGGAGGATACAGACTTTACCGACTCGTGCAGTTCACTGCAGGGCGAGCGTGAATGGTGGTGGGAATATTTGATAACCATACGCGAGAATATGCTTGTGGCCATGGCCAATATAGCTGGACATTTGGAGTTATCGCGCTATGATGAATTGATTGCGCGTCCACTCATCGATGGCCTACTACACTGGGCTGTCTGCCCCAGTGCTCATGGACAGGATCCGTTTCCATCATGCGGTCCGAACTCGGCGCTATCCCCACAACGGCTCGCCCTGGAAGCGCTGTGTAAATTGTGCGTAACAGATGCGAATGTGGATTTGGTTATTGCGACGCCACCGTTTTCACGGTTGGAGAAACTCTGTGCGGTACTCACGCGCCATTTGTGCCGCAACGAGGATCAGGTGCTGCGCGAATTCTCCGTCAATTTGCTCCACTACCTGGCGGCGGCAGACAGCGCAATGGCGCGCACCGTCGCTCTACAATCGCCCTGCATCTCGTATTTGGTGGCATTCATTGAGCAGGCGGAGCAAACGGCACTGGGTGTTGCCAATCAGCATGGTATCAACTATCTGCGCGAGAATCCCGATTCGATGGGCACCAGCTTGGATATGCTGCGACGTGCGGCAGGCACGTTACTTCATCTGGCCAAGCATCCGGATAATCGTTCGCTATTCATGCAACAGGAGCAGCGCTTACTTGGCCTGGTTATGTCACACATCCTGGACCAGCAGGTGGCGCTAATCATATCGCGTGTGCTTTATCAAGTATCTCGGGGCAGCGGGCCAATGCATTCTGTGGAGTACAGATTACTGCAGCAGCGCCAGCAACAGCAACAACAACAGCAGCATCTGCAGCAGCATCAACAACTGCAACAACAACAACAGCAGCAGCAGCGGTCCAGCCCGGCGGCGACAACAGAGAAGCAAGCTGTGCCCATAAAAAGTGAATCCTGCGTGCAGTCAGATCAGTCGGTTGTTGATGTAAAGCCTCCCAGTGCTATTGCCAATACAACAGCTGTTATCAATGATGATAACAGCAATAGCAGCCAACAATTGCAACCGGCAGCCACGTTCAATGATGTAAGCAATAGCAGCACGAACAGCAACAGCTGCGGCACCGTCAGCAGCAATCAGACAAATAGCAGCAGCTTGGGCAGCAGTAGTCAGACTACGCTCAACAATTTGGTAACGGCTAGCGAACAGCAAGTGGTTAAAATGCCCACTTCCTCCACCACTACGTCTGCCGCATTGTCGGCGAACAATTTGGCCGCCGCCGCCGCAGCCGCAACCACATCGAATTCAACACAACAACAAGCACCATCAGCAGCAGCAGCAGTAGCAGTAGCAGCGGTGGCACAGCCGACTGCACCGCCGCCAACAAATGCGAATACAACAGCCGCCGTTGCGTAGTATACAACAATGCTGCCAGCAACGTCTTACTATTGGCAACGTGGTGGTGCAGTCGATGAGATTTGCAAAAGAATGTCTTCCCCCTTTAACTAACTGTATTCACTAAGTTTCCTATTGTACCCTTTCAATGAGGTAGCCAACACATTAATAGCTGTCTGGGTCTGGATGTTATGCTGAAGCATCTCCGAATCGATAATATCTGTAATCCGGGATAGAGTCATTTTATTCCTGATGTCTATCAACCAAGACAATTCTCTGTTAACTGGAAACTGGAAACATCTAGTTTCCTGAAACATTGCTCTTGCTTTTGTGGATTTTGAGGGGTGTAGAGAGGTAATCCAAGAGACGAGGGAGAAACTCATAATTCATATTTGGAAGCTCTTGTTAAAAATGTACAGGAAAGTCAGGCAGCAGAAGGGCTGTAGTCGAATTTGCCATTTGACGTTGGGATAGGGATCGATTCACGTGAGGAAGAAACTGGTACTGATCTTGTGACATTATAGGATGATCGTTCTTTTGGTAGATTTGTCGTACAGGCTGTTTATTTAATAATCGGAGTTGGGAGGGTAGTAGTGGAGGCTTGAGGAGGGGTTGAGTATGTTATATGACGAGATTGAAATGTCTAATTTTGTATATGTCCTGGTGTTGCTTTAGCTGGCCTTCGATGATCTCCGGACTAGAATTTAGTCAGATGGGATGATTATGAGTTTTCATCTTGTTTGATTATTTTCACGGAATTTGCAAAAGAAACTAAAACATAAACAAACGAACATTTACATTTATATTGGGTAAATGCGTACAATGGTATTTCGTATATCAGATAATGTAAATTAACACAAAATAAGGGATATGACATGTTGGTGCGTCTTTTAAAGCGAATCACTTATGTAGCATAGCCACAAATTGTATATGCTGAAAGTAATAATCTTGTAAGTATCAAGAGAAACAACAACAAAAACACCATGGCCACTCAATAACATTGGGCCACACAATAACTGTATATTTTTTCACTCAAATCTATAGTTAATATATATAAAATCATATATAAACTGCGCATTAAAAACAAAAATGAAAAAATGGTCTGGCGTTATAATAGCCCCTTTCAAATTATAGCAATGAATTTTCAACGTCAAACTTAAGGCAGAAGGTTTAATTGCATACAGATGCATGCGTAAAAATTAAGCACACAACATACTTATGTATTAAATTTAATAAACAAACAAAAAAACAAATAACTAAAAACTAATATACACATATGCATACGATATATATTATATATAAATATTATATATATATATATATATAAATAAATATTATATATATATATCTATATATATATAAATATAAATATTAACACAATACAGTAAAAGAAAAAAGAAAAAAAAAGATAACGAATTATGTGTGTTAAATTAAACATATATAGAGGTTAGTTTTAAAAATTCTAAAATATACTACTTATAATAATATTACAATATGTCATATAAAGTCATATAGTGAACATAAAACCTTACACCGTATGCATATGCGTATGCAAACCGATAAGAACTATGTAATACAATTAAATGGATATTTATGTGGACAAATTGAAATGCAGAAAATCAATATCTACACACATACATTAAAAAACAACCAACAAACAAAAAAAAAAAAAAAAAAAAAAAAAACAAGTCAAAAATTGTACATACTTAACTATTTTGTAAATTGTATCCTGTATTTTGTTTTCGCAATTGTCATTTCGTATTATATGTATGTGTGTTAAATGTCGATGAATAATTCAAACTCATTGAATGCTCGTGAACATTTGTTTTTTTAAATTATATTTTGCGGCAAAAACACACTGCACAAAAAAGAGAAACTAAACAAAAAATATGCGAAATGAGAGAGCACTTAATGTTGTAATTTTTTATGTTGTTTGTATTATTTACTAAAGTGCTGCTGGAACAAGGTTTAATTTTATATTAAACATAATTTAGGCGTAAATGACAAGCTTAACTCATAAGTTTTTATCTTAATCTTAATTTAAAATATTCAATCTTAACGAAATACAGTACATAAAAAAGCTAGAAAAGAATACGAACTAAGCTATATAGAAGCACGCAAAATTAACTAAACATGCTTTATATCACAAAGGCGTGAAAAACAACCAATAGAAAACAAGATACAAAAAAGAAAAAAACAAAAAACAAAAAACAATTGCAAAATCATTGAGCACCTGAAAACGGACATGTGCGAAATGTTGTAAACTGTGCTTGATGCATATATGCAATTAAAGCTCTAGAATACATGGCAATATTACAAAATGGACTGCTGTTTACAAGAGAAATAAAACAAATAGAAAGTCAAGTAGACTGGGCTAGTGTAGCAAGCCCATTATACTTACATATGTCATGTCGATCAACAGGAATACAAGGATCAGTTGAACCCTAAAGATAAACGTTAATTTATGTAGTTGTTTTCCAAAACACAAATATGACTCAACATCTCGATATCTATATATATTTACTTGTAGTTATTAGTGTATAATTTTGCTAGGATGTAAATGTATGTCCCTCAAACTTAATTTAATTATTTAATTAATATACATACATATATAATATAAAATAATGCGTTTTTTATCATACTAAGTGGGTAATACATATATTCTATATTTTGTGAATACAGGATATTAAAAGCAATATAAAGAGTAAATTGCAATCGCTGATCTGGCAGTCTTCTTTTTTTTTTTTTAATATGATTAACTAATTTAAAGTTATTTTTCTGATTGAGTTGCATGTAAGTATTACATATGCGTTTCCACAAAATTTCTGCTAAACAAATATATTTAAATTAAACAATTGTGGATCAAATTTCAATTCGCCAGAAGCTATAGAGTGGTAGTATCCAAGGCATGGGCAGCCCTCCATGCAAGTTTAAACACAATTTTTTGAACCGGCGCAAATGTCATCAATTTGAAAAAGGCCGTTAAATTGCTAAAAATCGATTTACCTACTGCACAATGATGGCAGTACCGGTTATATGAAAACAATTTTTGAGGCCGGTATATAGTCTGCGCCAAGCATCTGAGTTAAATTTAATCTAAAACTTTCGACTGCTGTAATTAAAATTAAAAAAGATTTGCAGTTAAAAATTAAATAATAAAAAATAAACCCTCCACTTTTAGTAGTGGCAGCACTGCTTTTTAAAATGCGGCCACACTGAAGACCACAAAACATCGACAGCATAAGATCGATAAATGCGTCAGTCTTATCAGAATTGTCTGTGAAAAGTGGGTGTGTACAGCTTCACTTGGTTTGCAATATACATTTTCTTCAAATTTCAACGGTAATCTACATGATTTTGTTAATTAATATTTAGACACTTACTGTTTTAAATGTGTGTAGGCATTTTAAGTGAAAATTGTTCAGTTCCTAGCATATAAAATATTATGCTAAATTCCTATGTACATACACAAATTTGTGTATTGAGTACATATAAAATAAATATAATTTTATTTTATTGTAATTTATTACTTAAATATATAGTAACATCAGCATTTATTATTATTACTGTATGTACATAAGTTGTTGATAGATGTGGTCTGCAATTTATTTCAAATTTTCCTATGCCTATTTTATCGATTCAACAAAAGCGGAAAGCTGATTTACTGTTTATGGCTCAACAACGGTACACTTGTACCATATAAGTACATATGTACATATGTACCTATATGTTTGTTCGCCTAACAAATAAGAGAAAATATTTGTTGAATCCACAAGCCAGTTTCAGTTAGGGTTATTAACAATTAAATAATTCAACAATTCAACAAACTCACTGAATGAGTTTTCTAAAAATTACTTGATTCAACCCCCAGTTTCGAATGGATGACGTAGTCGAGGCCTAAATGGGGTCGAACATTCATCAAGTACTCGAAAAGCCGATTATCATCCAAGCATATTAACACAACAGTAGTCAGAAAGCTTCTTCCTGCGCTAATATATTCAAACTTGTGTGCCACTCATCCACTCATGTAGTCCAATTTTTTTTTTCTTTTTATTTTTTTACTATCCAAAGCACCGCATCAGAGCCCACAAAGTTCAATGCTCGGTTGCGTGTTTACACCGCCCATAGTCGTATTTTGATGACGCTTGCTGTAGTTAGTTACTTATGCGTATGCAATAAATAAACATACATACTATATATGTACATACATATGTACATTCAAGTTGTCTGCAATTGCGACCTACGTTTGCTATGTGTGTCAGTTTGTATTTTGCATGCAAATATCCTACTTATGTACACGTTCAAATACATATGTAAAACTGATTGACTGCTTGGTAATTCAACCTTAAACGCTTAAAAGCTAGTTACCTTTAATGACGTAAGTGAACGCAGTCTGGGTCTGTGTACGGTAAACTGACTCATGAAACTGTTATCTTTTCAACCGGTCGGCTTAAATGTTGATTGTGTATTTATATTTTTGTAACAATTATCTACAAGATTTTAAATAAACAAAAGTGCTCTGCTTTTAAAATAATGGTTAAACGTTTATGGGTGAAATTTTCGTCTTATATGTTTATTTCCTAGTACTACAAGGCCCTACATTTTAGGGCACTAGTCACATAACCAATAAAGTTTTTCAACTATATAAGTATTTAAAATTAGTATGTTTAACATTGGCTACAAATATTTTCACAAATTATATAGATTTTTATTATTATTGTTTTTTAAATTTAATAATTTTTGTTATAAATATGTTTATTGAATATTTTTGTTTTTTACATGAAAATATAATGGGCTCGGAAAAAAAAGCTGTCAGTACACAACTATGGTCGAATGTTATTTAAAATAAATTATGCCAATTGAAACAAACCATCTGTCTTTAAATAATGATATTAATTTTCTGGTTGTTCACTTAGTTTGTTGTTCAATAAAGCGACTGATTCACCCTTTTGAAAAATAAATAATAACGATAACTAAATAAAAAGAAACTTGAAATATGCAGAAAATAATATTAAAATGGGACTAGAGCGCTAATTTAAAAGCCTTTATACTTGAAGCTTAAACTTTTTTTTAATGAAATGCAATCAATTTGCAGAACTAACTAATTTGGAACAAAATGTCAACCAGCCCAAAGCCAGTTAAAAAAGTGCCCATTCACCTACAAAGCGCCCAGAATCGCGTGTACATTAAAAACGGTGAAATCGTCAATCATGACAAGAGTTTCAAAGCGGACGTTTACATTGAGGATGGCATCATTAAGTATGAAATTTTAAAATTTACAAAAAATAAGAAATTAATCAATTTCATTTGGCTTCTAATAGGTTTGTGGGACCAGCTAACGATATCCAAATACCGGGAGGTGTGCGCATCATCGATGCTACTGGAAGGATGATAATACCGGGCGGCATTGATCCCCATACCCATCTGCAGTGTCCTTTAGGTGACACTGTTACCGCCGATGAGTGAGTAGACCTTTCCTTGTACTAAAATACAATTATATATCATTATTTTTGTTCACAGTTTTTATCGTGGAACGAAAGCAGCAGTCGCCGGTGGCACCACTATGATAAGTACGATTATCAGCATAATAGCTATGTTCTTTGCCTAATAGCAATATTTTAATATTTTTCCTGGAATTAGTTGATTGTGTTTTACCTAAAAAGCACGAGTCAATGATCGAGGCTTATGACAAGTGGCGCAGCTGGGCGGATCCTAAAGTGTGCTGTGACTATTCTCTCCATGTGGCCATCACCTGGTGGTCCAAGTCGGTCTCCGAGGAGGTTGCTATACTTTGCAAGGAGCTGGGTGTTAATTCGCTCAAAATGTATATGGCCTATAAGGGGCTTTACCAGCTTAACGATGCGGAGCTTTTGGACATTTTCGAGCACATTAGGAGTCTAAATGCTGTTGCAATGGTAAGCATATTGGTAGAGAAGAATTTTCTACAAATTTAAAAGGCACGAGTCCAAATTTTCCAGTCAAAAAAATATGACATCCTAGTTCCAAACACACTTTCTACATTTGAGCATATCAAGCCAGTTGAAATAATTTGAATTAACCTATTTGTTTCTCACTAGGTGCATGCTGAGAATGGTGACATTATAGCGAAGAACACAAAACGATTGTTAGCCGAGGGCATCTGCGGTCCCGAGGGGCACGAACTGTCTCGGCAGGAGGAGGTGGAGGCAGAGGCAGTGCATCGCGCTTGTATTTTGGCCCACCAGGTGAGTGGCTAACAAAAACCTAAATGCAATCAAGTTTAAAGTTGTACTATAAAACAAAAAAGAGCTCATGGGTCTTTGGGTAATGCTGCAATAGATACTATATGTACATATATACTATACTATTTTACTATAATTTGTTTATTTATGTGTTCGATTTGTTATTATTTCCATTATGTATGATGCACCCTTGTACATAAGATAAGATTGTATGCGGTATGTGGCACTTGATATAGCTCCAATAAATATAAACCCCGATGCTGATGCACTTGCACAATAAATACAAAAGCTCGATTGTGGCTTAAATCAAGTCCCTTGAGGCCAGCCGAGTTCCCGATCAAGTTTCTGGCGAAGTAAGTAAGATAGACACACTGGTTTGTCCTAAAGTAGTTTCGCCCAATAACTTTGGCTTGGCTTGTTCATAACTCAATTAAACAATTAGCTCGCCTCGTAAACTAATTTAATTTTAAATATATAAAAAACGGCTTGAACTGGAATTTATTATCATCACATGATACTTAGATGAAGACACCGCTCTACGTTGCCGGCGTTACGAGCAAATCCTCTGCCGAACTAGTGGGTCGCGCCCGTCGCAGCGGCTATTCTGTCTTCGGTGAAACCCTAGCCAGCTCCATTGGCCGCAGTATGAGCAGTGTCCGCAAGCCGGAGCGCATTTATTATATCACTAGTCCACCAATTCGTATGTCGGCAGAAACGCCCAGGCAATTAATGAAATCCCTGGCATAGTAAGTAAATACGTTTGCGAATATAAATACAGCTACTTAGATTTGTTACTCATGGCTTTATTTTTACAGCGATGATCTGCAGGTCACTGGCAGTGATAACTGTACCTATACTAAGAAACAAAAAGAGCTTGGTCTACATGACTTTACTAAAATACCAAATGGCGTCAATGGGGCTGAGGATCGCATGTCGGTGGTGTGGGAGAAAGGAGTCCAGCAGGGTCTGCTCGATCCCTGTAGATTTGTCGCCGTAACTAGCACAAACGCTGCAAAAATATTTAATATTTACCCACAAAAAGGGCGAATCGGTAAGTCAATGAATTAAACAAATAAATATTTATATGTACATATATATAAATATAATGTAGGTGTGCATATCATAGTTTGAACAATTTTTTTGAAATGTCATTACTCTTTTTAGCTGTTGGCTCTGATGCTGATATTGTCATATGGAATCCACAGGCTACGCGCACCATCTCGAAGGATACCCACTATCACGCATGTGATTTGAATATTTTCGAGGGTATGACCGTGCATGGTGTGCCTGAATATGTATTGGCGCGTGGACGTATTTGTGTCGAGAATGGAGCTGTTCGCGTTGCCGAAGGCCACGGACGCTTCATACCGATGCCGGTGCGTCCGCCATTTGTTTATGACATTATCGAGGGAAAGGTACAGCCAAATGAGGAACAGCATGAGGAACATCAAAATGGCAATTTGATCAAAAAGTTTGCTGAATTGGATATCCTTATACCAGCACCGGAACCACTTGCTGAAATGATGGCTGGTAATTTTCAACTGCCGGCGGGAGGTTCACCTAGCAGCACACCATCTGTGCGTGGTCGCGTTGATGGCCATCGAGATATGCAGGAGTCATCTTTCTCAATTAGCGGTGAGTTATCCAGAACTATATAAAAATATATTTATTTATGATCACTATTGTATTCAGAGGAATTAGACAGATCCAGTGTTCGTTCTTGTATCAAAGTAAGGAATCCACCTGGTGGGAAATCGTCTGGATTTTGGTAAAAAAAAAAACATCTTTTCGACGCTTTACTATACATTATAATCGCACAAAGCGGTCTTCATCAGCCAGAATCTGCGCTCATTTAAAATAAGATTTATATATCCACAAAATAAGATTCATATAGCCACAAATTATCTTCGCTATTTATATTAAATGTGCCCCATTGATTAGCTTAATTTTTCGTTTACATATATATGTAAATATATAGCTGAATATTGTTTAATTCGCATCGATTTCCAAGTTAATCAGATGACATCAATATCCTTAAATATCCCAGTGAATAGTGTTTCTTCTTATAAGAATAGAATCAATGTTTTTTTGTTTTAATAACCGTTTGCAGCTAAAAAAATAAACCACTTTGGTTATTTTATTATTTCCAAATTTAAATTGAAAGAATCGTATTGATTTTATGTTACGTTGTAGTTATGCACTCTTTATTTAAAAATTATGATTCACAAACTATGCAAAATCAAGTGGTTTATTATATATTAACTCAATATAAGTATTACAATATACAGTTATTTACGCTGGATACATAATTACAATTTGTTTTTATTTTTATTTTTTTAACAATATACATATATTATTCCTGTTGCAAATAAAATACACCTATATCTGCCTGAAAAAAATTGCGTAATAATTTATCTCCAAACCAATTCAGAGCAATTAAGTAAAATATAAATGTACTCAAATTTTTACTGATTTATTGGGTAAAGTATAATTGCATTAATAATTTATTTTATTTGAATTGATTAACTTACAAGAGGTAAAAAAAATGTATTGGTTTTGCCTGTCTGCTTTTATTTATATACTTACATTTTGTTAAAGCAAAACATTATAAAAGTCACACAAATAAACAAACTAATCAACTACAATGTATTTATTTTAATCATTTGAGTCTGCGGTGCTTTGAGAAAACGAAGAAAATGGAGACAAATTTTTATGCTTAATGGATACTTTCACTTCTGCATTGACTTACGTACTAAAAATCATTCGTAGTGTAACCTAAACTTGACTTAACAACTAAACTTCAATAGCAATGACAATTTATGTATTTGCGCTTACGGGCGGCGATTGTGATTGATGGAGGCGTAGGAATGCATGCGGCCGTTGAACGAAATTGCGTGATCTGCGTGAAGAAAACGCTGTGAAAACAATTACGTTATGCAAAATGTCATCAGATTATATTAAAAGTAGATACTAACCTTCCCCTAATTCCTACGTTTGCTTATAGCTTCTTTAAATATGCGGCACATTTGACAGCACTGCTTACTTGCCCCGTGTTCAGCAGACTTAATTTCTTGTGCTTAGCGCGGAACTTTCTCACGTAGGCATCAATCAAATTTTTGATTTTGTGTGGATTTATTTCACCCGAGCGACTGTGACAGATCTGTAAAATGTGAAATATTTAATATTAAATTATTGAATTATTTGTCATATTGTCAGCAACATACCTTCGGTACAGCGCGTCGCATAATATCCTTGTAATCTTCTTTCGTGATCACTTTTTTATTGAAATGTGGTTTCAGCACTAATTTCACTTCCTCAACAACACGTTCCTGGCGGTTTAGCTTCCGTATAAACTGCTAGAGTATTGCAATAAGTTAAAATGAAACATGTTGTTTTTTATTATTCACTCACCCGGTCCTTGACTTGTAAGTCAACCGCCGAATTGGGAACATCATCATATAGTTTACTATGGTCCTCGATTGGTTTACCACCTGCAATTATAAATGTATACATATAAATATTATGTTTCAAAATTGGGGGCAAACAATGTTTGAAAAATGGCAGCTAAGCAAAACAATTTAAGCCTTGCTCACAATAAGAAATAATTAAATGTATTTTAATTAGCATTATCCATTCTTTCTTAAGCTACATCACAGTTATTTGACAGAATATAGATACACAGTAATAACAAAGAGGCTATACATATTTAATAGAGGAATAGAGGATACAATAGTTTTAATAGTTTTTTGGCATGACAAACTAATAAGCTAATTATAAAAATGAATTGTTAGAAATGGGAAGCAATGATTGTGCTCTGAATCTACACACCAAACTTAAAGTATCTAGATCTCATATCAGACCACTTCTCAAAAATGAAAGGTTGAAATGTTTTGATGCAACGAGGACAGTTATCGAAAATGCGAAATTTATTTGATTGGCGTATGAAAAACGAGTAGCTACATTGTAAATTGACAGTATCTAGCCCTTGAGATCTACACATTTATTCAAACGGACAGACGAATATATCTTGTTGACCTCAGCTCGTCTTCCTGATCAACATGTGTATATCATTTGTCAGGTAGTATATTTCGTTTGCTGCCTGTTGCATACATTAAGTGATTGTTAAAGATTATAAGAAGTTCAATTGCAAGAATAAACAATTATTTGAAAGCAAACGGTTTGTAAAACAGCATTTCTTGGGCGGCATTAAAAAACTGTTCAGCTCCTATAAAAGTTGTAATAGAACAATTGTAACCCACCTTTGTTTTTCGATTTGCGTTCGTTTTTGTTATTAGTACGTTGCGGTTTCCGTCCAGCCGAGCTATTGAAACGCGATGACATTCGGTGGCCGACCGGAGAGCTGCTGCCAAAAAGATGGTCAAACATCTCCGCTTTGCCGTTGCCGCCTTTCACACGTCGCATTGCGTTGCCATCTGGCGGTGGCTCAAACAGGTCCTCATAGTCCGCCGAGCCCGGTGAGTACGGACTCTCAATGTCCATATTGAAGGAATCATCGAGGCTGGTCGGGAGACCTGTATTGCCATTACGCATAGTATTAGCACTGCTCGCCGGCAGATTCGCAATGCCACTGCTGCTGCTGGCAACACTGCTGCCAGCTTTGGGTAACTTGCGGACCAGTGTCGTTGTTGGACTAGATATCGATGGTATGTGCTGGGATGAGGAAACCACGGTGTTACTCGTTAGCAGTACGTTCGAGAGCACTGTAATGCTATTGGTGCAATCCGCTGGCTTATCTTCCGCATTGGACACCGTTAGGGACGTGCTCATTGTGCTGCTACTGCTAAGATATTGCGAGGATGTAGCATCGCATGATTTGCTGGACAGCTCCTGTTGTATGCTGCTGCTATTGCTGGGCTTACTCATCAGCGCCATGACCAGCTCGACAGGATTAATGCTGACATTAGCATTCGTTTGGCTCGGCGCATTGCTGGCACTGGATAAAGTGGGTGTGCCCAGATTAGCGTCCGTCAGATCATCGCTGCTGTGACTGTTATGCTTCTGTGCATCGATTTTCTCCACGCCGCCCGCACCACTGCCAGATTCTAGACTCAGATTAGGCGGATTCGGTGTGGGTGAGCGTGGTGAGAGTGAGGGCGATTTTGTTGGTTCGAACGGATCGTAGGCATCGGGTGAGCATGGACCCGATTCCGGCGGCGTGTTCGGACCAATTTTCTGGCCCTCATTTGGATGCGTCGGCGCATGTGGTTCGTTGTCAACGTTGCTGCGCATGGAACACACCGTGTCCAGCTCATCAGCCGAGTGGATATCGTCGGTATCGTCGTGCAGCGGATTATTGCGGGCTTTGTGCTGCTTCTTTGCGGGCAGGTTAAACTTGACCAGATGCGGTTCGGGTGGCGTTTTCGGGCCTGTGGTCTGTGTTAGATTATCGTAGGATGTCTCCAATATCGTATCCAAACAGTTCGCTGGCGGCGTCTTCTCACGCTGTCCATTTTCGCGGTGATTTTCGTGATCTGTTGCGGAGGTGGCGCTGCTACGTCGACGTTCGCGTCGCAGCAGGAGCTGATTATCATTGGCATCCTCGCTGTCGGTCAGCACAATCACATCCGCCGGCTCCTGATGCACCTGGAACGGCGAACGCTCCAGATCAATGATAGCCACAGGTTTCGCATCGAGTTTCTTCCGCTTGCGCTTCGACTTTTTGCCGGCGACGCCGCTGCTGTTGGTGAGGTGATCAATGGAGCTGCGCCGATTGCCAAGGAACTCATCCCGCGTCGCTGGCAATGTGACAACGGTTTGCTGCTGCTGTTGTGCGGACGCAGCTAAAGCATTCGCCTCTTTATTGAAGCTAACGCTGACGAGTATATTGTTGCCGGATGCGAAGACCTCTTTGCAGGGCAGCGGTTCCGGTGTCATGGTATGGCGCTTGCGTTTCTTCTCCTTGCGCTGCTTCTCCAGCGGTTTGTTCTTATTCTTTTTCTTGCTCTTGTCCCGCTTGGGCTTGAGCTTTTTGCTCGTTACGGGCGTCAGGCCGCGATGCGAATGGATGTGGACGTGAGGATTCTGTGTGTAATGAAGACCGGGACCTTGTGGCGATCCTAGCGGTGGCGTCCATGAGCCCGGCTTCTCACCCCCAACTCCACCACCCGCACCGCTGCCGTGCATGAAATTCAGACGATCCATTGATAAACTGGGCGTTGGGGATGGTGACCAGTGCGATACAGCTGATTTCTTTGATTTTTTGCCCAGCTGTGGTGCAAGGAAGTCGTCGGCATCCGCGAATGGGTCACGTTGTCGGGATATGCGACGCTGTCGCGCTGCAATTGGACTGCTGCTAGCCGGACGCTTTTTGCCTTTCTTCTTCTTGTCGCTCTTCTTTTTCTTCTTTTTGCGCGGACTCTTGGAACGGCTGCGACTGAGCCGCGGCGTGTAGCGCGGCGAATAGCCAGGTGAATGTTGCTTGGCGCCCAACTGCATATTCCGATTGCCATTCAGACGCGCCGGCGTATTCGAACGGGATCTCAATGAAATTGAGCTGTGTCGACTGCTGCGATGTGCCGCTCCAGCTCCTGCTCTAACTTGCTGGGAATTCATTGGTGAATGTACGTATCTTCGGCCGCCCGGTGACATGGATCTTCGATGATGTCGCACGGCGCCCGGCGGCGGCGTCGGAGACATGCTAAAGCTGCGCATGCGTCTCGTCGCCAGTGGGGAACCTGTCCGAGAACGTGTTAAGCTGCGTGAAAGGCTGCGCGAATGTGGCGGTCGCAATTCGTAACTAATGGAACGACTACGTCCGGCTCGTGCCGCATCCCGGCCATAGCGATCCTTGTGGTGATGACGCGACGCATTGCTTACCACATTCCGCACATCATATCGGGGCAGCTCACGGCGCTTGGGTCGGTTATAGGACGCCTGCACGGGATATTGTTGCTGATAATGCTGCTGCTGATGATGCTGTTGCGGATAGTTTTGATGGTGCGAATGATGCTGGTGGTATGAAGACGATTGCTGCTGCGGCTGCTGGTAGCCTCGATGCTGAAAGGGCTGATTGCGAACATTAAAACGCTGGCTGCCGCGAGCACGTCCAAGTCCACGCGACTGATCGCGACCTCTGAAGGCGGCACCACGGCGACCATGCGAGTGGCTTCTGGATCGGGAATAGGACTTGGAGCGGCTGTGACGCCGACGAGCACGTGGCGATCGGCTCACAGTGCGACTGCGATTTGGGCTGCGATTGGGACTGGATTTAGGTGTGCGGTTAGGAGTGCGATTGGGAGTGCGATTGGGAGTGCGATTGGGAGTGCGAATAGGAGTGCGATTGGGAGTGCGATTAGGAGTGCGATTGGGAGGGCTTTGGCTGCCGCCGGAACGCAGCGTCTTTGAGTGGGAGCGCCTTGAGCGACTGCGTTGATGTCTGTCGCTGCGATAATTGCGATCCTTGCGCCGTTTGCCCACCTTTTTGAATGCCTCGGCATTTTCCTTGCCACGTTTGGAGCTGCGTTTCGATTTGCCAGCGTTGCTGCCACCGTGGCGGCTCCGACTGCGTCGCTTCGTTTCGTGCTCATTGGATAGATCCTCATCTTCGGATATTTGTTCGGTACTCATGCGAGCCGCACGCTCCTCATTATCATCATCATCGTCCGACTTTTTCGCTGCGCTTTGCTTGCTTTCATCAGCAGCTTCTTTATCTTTATCTTGCCCAGCCTGTGCATCCTCTTCCAAAGACTTCTCATCCAAGCAAGGAGTGTAGGAACGATCTGGATCTGTTTCGCTTCTGGAGCTCTTTGCTGTCGTTTCAGTGGCATCATCAGAGTTTGCTTTATCCTCGCCTTTTTTCTCAGCGATCGCCTTTTCAAACTCTTTCGGTCGATCAATCTCCAATTCCTCCCAATCGCTGTCGTCGTAGAGTTCCAACACACCTTTGCTTTTGTCCACGGTGCGGATATCCTTGCTTATGGGACTGGGAGTGCTGGGCGTCTTCGCCTCATCATCATCATCATCATCAGCAGCATCCGCGTTAGGCTTTTTCGCCAATGATGAGTTACTGCTATCAGCCGTCTTATTATCTTTGCAATCTTCAGCAACGTTGTCGTCAGTAGCTGGCTGTGCTTTAGATTTATTCTCGCAATCTTCTTGCTCTTCGGTCGGATTTTCTGGTTCGTATAGATCGCTACCGACAATGCGATCCTCATTGATGGAATGAGGTACAGCGTCGGCTTGGGGCTGGGGCTGTGGCTGTGGCTCGGGCGGCAATGGTATGTCATCATCATCGTCTAATTGTACTAAATCTTCATTCATTTCGTCGTCATCCTGAGTAAGTAAAATATTTTTAAAATTGAAAGAAAGAAAATAATATATCACGGTTAGTATGCCAAAGATTCTCCAGATTTCAATAGCAGCTACAATACACACACATATAGACTAACGTAGTTGCATAAGCCTCAATAACGGATAGAACAAATTGTATACCCATTATGGGTACAATTGGTATTATAAGTTGTACATTAAGTTTGAAATAAATGTTTCCCATCCCATACATTATATATATATATTCGTGATCAGGACGATGAGCTGAGTAATAATGAAATTCATCTATCCGTCTGTGTTAGAGGCATTAGTTTCTGAGATTATATGGCTATGGACTATTCAAGCATTCAATTTAGAATATAGCTTCTCTTACTTCATACGCAGAACAATTTTATTAATTTGTGTTCGATAAGTTCCCCGTTTCTCTCTGTTCTAACTTTAGCCGAAAGCGACTACAATAAAAGGAACTTATTGTTAGGCGCAGCTTAATAAAATAAAAAGAGAGCACTATAGTAACAAATTCAGTCAAAAATAAATAAAGATTCAGGCTTCAAGATACAGTTAAGTCTATTCTGCATAATGCCAGCAGAACAAATGTTTGCCCAAACTCAAACTTAAAGATATTTGCCATTTCTCAAACAGAAGTTATTATGGAAAGACCATTCATTACCTTATCTGAGCTCCTGGTGGCTGCTGGGGGTTGCGCAAATAGTTCGGTGGCAACCGCCTGCGATTCCTGTGAGTAAATCGAGAAATTTGGACAATTGTCATCGTCATCGTCATCATCTTTATCCGCATTGGTTTTATTGCCATAATCGGTATTCAGTTTAAACAGTGAACTATTCCAGGATAAGCTGGGCGGCGGTGCCGGTGGCGGTGGCACAGTTAAAACCGGTGGCATTGACAGGCGGGTGCCCAAAGCTGGTAAATTTATGGGCGCGGGCAGGCCATCAAAAAGTTGTTGTTGTTGCTGGGGAATGAGGAAGCTGCTGGTTGAGCTGACAGCTGGAGATGTGGGTCCGCCGCTGGAATATGATGCTTGGCGGGGAGTGAGTTGCATATTTTGATTGCGTTGTTGTTGTTGTTGTCGCTGCTGCTGCTGTTGTTGTTGTTGTTGATTGGGTGCATTGAAGCGTATGTTGAAGGGCGTAAAGTTACTGTTGGGCGCATTGTTGTTGTTTCTATTGAAATTTTGACTATTGAAACTGTTTTCGGATGTGTTATCACCTGAGTGATGTTGATACTGATTAGCACCGCCATCGCCAGAGCCACCTCCTCGATAATTGTTGTTGCTATTGTTGTTGCTGTTGTTATTGCTATAGCGATTATTGTAGTTGCCACCGCGTCCGAAATTGGGCGCCGCACCACCGCGTTGATAAAGCGGCGCCTGTGTGATATGTGTGGCTGTATCGTTCTTTTTTGGCGGCAAATTGAGACTGCCATCGGCATTAATACGCACATCGCTCAGATTTCGCGTGGCATTGTGCCAAAGATCCTGCATATCCATAATGCTCGATAGAATATCACTGGTCGCTGTCGTTGTCAAATTGTTGGCACCTGTTGCTGTTGTCCTTGCTTTGCCCAGGAGCAACGCTTTCTGCTGACGCGTTGCACCAATCCGTGGCATGCTTATCGATGTTTGTACTGCCGTAGCACCAGCAGACGCATTGCCGTTCCCACTGTCCATGCCATCGTCGCGTGTTCCATCGCTGTCGGAGAAGTAATCCAAATCGTTGCGATTGCCAAAGAGCGTAAAACTGGCAGAACCGCCGCCGCTCAAATTCGAACGATGTACATTGTCCTGTCTGACGCCCAGCTGTTCCGCCAAACGTTGACTGGCGGACAGACGGACACCATCCGCAATATTACGTCTGGGTGCCTTTCGTCGGCGGCGTCGACGTCGTATGACCTTTTTGCTGGTTTTAATTGCAAACTTCTCATCGAAATTATTGAGATCATACTCGACGACATAGGTGCGAGATGATCTGCGTCGTGTAACTGTTTTGGTCGTCCTTGTCGTTCTGGTTCTTGTTCGGGTACGAGTGGTGCGCGTTGTTGTTGTACCCGAGCGCCGTGTGGTACGTGTCGTGGAGGATGAAGTGCCCGTTTGTGTGTGCCGTAAAACGGCTGCCCGTATACGTTCATTCTGCCGTGTACGTAATATGCGCGGCTGCTGCACTTGGCGCACACGCAGGCGTGTTTCGGGCAGACCCATGCCACGTATATCCTCGTACAGTGTGTGCAGATCCTCGGCAAGTTCCAGATCCTCATCTTCATCCACATCGTCAGAGTCAATGCAATTGTCACAGTACCAGGAGCCGGCGGGTATTTCAGGCAGCTGCGGCTCCAAGCAGTCAATATGATAACCTTGATTGCAGCTATCGCAGAGCAGCATTATATCCTCGCGATCCGTACGATTGCATATCTGACAAT
This sequence comes from Drosophila maculinotata, assembly GCA_035045305.1. Taxonomy (NCBI): domain Eukaryota; kingdom Metazoa; phylum Arthropoda; class Insecta; order Diptera; family Drosophilidae; genus Drosophila; species Drosophila maculinotata. The sequence continues at coordinate 10,378,394 of JAWNPD010000335.1, forward strand.
TGGTATAATCATCTTCAATGGTCACAATTTCCTCATCCTCCAGCACGAGTTCCTTTTTCGACTTGCTCAGATCCACGCAAACTTCGCGCACGACTTTGCGTCGCTCGTAATTGTCGAGCACGATAATTCGATCGAATGCAAGACGATCGATGGGGCAGGTTTGTACATTGTTCGCCCATGACTCAATACAGGCGGCGCAGAACATGTGATCGCACGTTACGGGTCTCCCGATCTCCTGCTGCCGGAACGTCAAGAGACAAATTGGACATTTCTCAAGCAATTCATTGCTACTGCTATCCGAACTAAAACCGTCAGCGATTTCCGCATCCGTTCGGTTAATGTCATTGGATGCAGCTTCTTCTGCTGCTGCCTCTTCTTCAGAAGACTCATCTTCAGAGAGACTGAATTTCATTCGCTTTTTTTCGTGTTCCATTCTTTTCGTTGTTCGCTGATCAATCTGAGGAGAAAATCAATTAAAAAATAAAATTGTTTATCAATAAATAGATGAGAAACAGAAACATTTGAAACTAACTTATTGTTATGGAGCAAAAGAAAAACTTTCGATTACAGTTGTTGCTGGCAAAGCTGCTGTAAATGTTAATAATTCGCAGAAATTTTCTTGTTATATTAATGTTTATCTTTAACAATTTGTATGCCCTTGTCGAGGCTATTATACTTTTGTAGTGAAGGCGACATCTCCGACCCCATAAAGTATATATATATTTTGGATCAGTTTCTATGCAACATTTTTTGTTTATATATATACGTATTAGATGTCAGCAGATGTACTGCGGTCAGCAGGGGTATGTAATCTATGGCGCTGCGTTGATATGCGTTATTAATTTTTTAACACATTAATATAGAATTTAAAGCAATCTTATAAAAAAAATGTCAAGATAAGGCAGTTCTCGGTGGATGAGTTGTCTAAGATTGGATTTATAATAATACTGTATTAAAGTTTTATTTAGAATTTTTAGTACAGAAAAAACGGAGAGTAGAGTTACAACTATTTTTAGCAGCTAAATGATATAGTTGCCTGATCCTGCAAATGTACTGCCTGCAGCATTAGGATGAAACTATGCAACGTTTCACAAATATAGGATTAAAAGTGAGCTTGATTTAGAAACAAAAAAGACGGAGAGTGTCGGAATATCGATTCAATTGATACTGTTCAAGAATATATTAGTTTATTATTTATATTATTATTCATTTTTTTAACAAAGTATTTCTTTTAGGTTGTATTTATTATTTATTTACTTGGTTTCTTAGTGCTACACGTGAAACTTATAAATTAAGTCACTATTCGTTAAATCGTTAAAATGTATATGTGATATATATTAGCTATTAATGCGTTCATTATTGTATAAAGGGGATTTACCTCACTGCCACTGTCGGATGAAAGAGGATGTGGATTTGGCGGATCATTTCGTCTTCTGAGCTGGCGACCCAATGTCCTTGTTGTGTTTGCTTTCCGCTGCTGTTGTTGCTGTCGATTTGAGCGAACACTTCGTCGAAGTTGGGAAACCGAGGAGGAGGAGGAGGAGGGTCGCGTACCAAGGTTAATTCCCACATCTTCAGGTGAGGTGGAGGCAACAGCGGGGTTAGGGGCATCAGCATCGGCATCTGTTTCATCGGAATCGTTGAGAACTATGCGCATTATAATGCGACGATTCCTCATTTCCCGTTGATTAGTGTTATTCCTGCTGCAAGACGGCTGCTGATTCATTTCTGCATCGCTGTTGTTGTTGTTGCTGCTGCAGTCGCCGGAATCGCTATCGGGCATTGCTGATGCAACTGTGTGTGTGTGTGCTTGTTAGTGTGTGTGTGTTTTGTTTGCTTTAATGTTTATCGAGTTGCAGTGTTAATTTACAATTGTGTTTAAAAACTTGTGGAGCGTTCTATTTTCGTTATTGTTGTTGTTGTTATTTTTTGGTATGTATATATTTCTATGTTTATTTTCCACTTTTACTTCTTGTTCATATATACGATTTTTCTACTTCTTTGCAGCTACATTTTTCTGTTAAGTTGGCTGCGCTTACGCAAACCTATCGATTTATTTATATCGGCACTTTCTCGGTGGCGTCTAAAACTGTTCGAGGCCGCTGCTCTTGAAATCTGCACAAAGTTGCAGTGCTTCGTAAACTGTTATTTCAACTGGTTGCCTCTGGTCGCCGTCACTAGCACTTGCATCATAGCTCCATTTCAGTTACCATGGAGCACATTTAGCTACAAATAGTTATTATTTTCAATGCAAAACATTTCTAATGTAAAATAACACACTTGAACAAAAAATTTTCAAGTACAATTATTCACACACACACACCCTCAAGTTAAGAATTATCGTGCTGTTCTCACGGGCTACTACCGTAAATATTGCCATTCATCGTTAAATGCTTTTGATAGTATCGCAACAAAATTGATATTTACAGCTACGTTTGACTCGGTCACACTTAATTATAGTTTTATAAATATCAAAATAATTTAATATCTATTGGAATTTAGTTTAAAGGTAAACAAAACTAATAAAATGTGCGCGAAATGTTTGATAAAAATCAAGAAATGTTATTTAATCAAATATTTGTTTGCTTGAGTACATCGATAAGTTCGTTATCGATAGGCCGATAGCCATTCCAGCACATTCGCATAATTCGGCGCTGTGTGCGCGCTAAAAACTTATTCTTTGCTGTACAGTAGGCTTTGAGATTTACAATATACAAATTAAAGTTTGATTTAGTAATAATCAACATATCTTTTATATACTCAACAATTGACTAAAATTGAAGCCGCTTTTAGAACCGATACTTGTAAAGATTCGTTTGCCGCATGAAGAAGCGAGAACGAAGCACATTTTTGCGCAAGAAGTAAAAAGTGAAGAATAAATTAAAAATCTCTTTAGAGACAATCGCAGGAGATGTTTTCAACACGTAAAAGCGTGGACGAACATGTTCACAAAATGATGAACAAAGTGCCGCCAGGCAGAGAGGTAAGCGCGGGGCATGCAATTTTTTTTCCAGCAACGCTTGCGAAATAATGGGCGCCATTCACACACACACACGTGCGTATATGTATATGTGTGTGTATGTATCGGCGTCTCATTGCAAGTGTGTGTTGTAAGAAGCCGCTAATAGAGAGATATATCAATTGCATTTATTTTATACAATATCAACATAAATTGATCGGAATTTATTATAACATTTAATAATTTATTTATTTATTGAAAACTACTAAATGCAACAGTGGCAAACAATTGTCGCTCTAATTGCATAAGAAAAATCTACATTATTTATTTTTAATAGTTGATAAAAGTATTGTTTTTATTGATATAAACATTTGTTTGTCATAAAATTTGGCGTTGCCAGAATTGTTTAGTTACACAGCCAATTATCTGGTTCTCAACGATTTTCGCCGTATCTATTTTCGACTTAAATTAATTTATATAATTAATTGGCATTTTATTTATTCCATTCACAATATAATTTGATGCAATTTGAAAGTTTTTGAATATAACATTAAATATATAATATATAACATTAAACTAGACATTAAATAAATAAATAAATTCATAATTAAAAAAATTTAAAAAATAAATACAGTCATATTTGACAAGTTAAAGCATTAGACTTGCAAACTGCATTTGCATAATTTTGATATATTTTTTATTTAGCTGTCCCCTTTGCAGATACGCCCATGCATTGTTGTCGCAATTGCTTGCTTTGAGGTTATGTTTAATTTGCTGCTCATCTCCCTCTTTTTTCACTCACACTCACAGCGGGACGCAAAGGGTTGGACGGTGGGTCGAATGTACATCAAGGTACAAGAATACGCCAAGGCCATTGAGTATTTGAATGCCTTTCTGGTGCTAAACGATGATGCTGGCGCCCACAAGCAAATTGCCCTGTGTTACACACAACTGAAAAAGCCGAATACGAAGAAGGCATTGGAGCACTATCAGCGCTCCATTCAGCTAAATCCCAAGCAGCCCGAAGTCATTAGGGAGGTGTGTCAACTGCTCGTCGATAACAAGGCAATCTGTAATCCTGAGCGTGTCGCCTATTGGCTGGAGATGGCCAGCACTATTCATGACCTGCAGAATAGTGAGCTGTTGTTTAAGCTTCGTTTGCGTTCCACTGGCGCTGATGCGGAACCGACTGATGTCTTGGAGTTGATGATACAGCAAGAGCTGATGGTGCGTCCAAACGATTCATCATTGCGTATACGTTTGCTGCATAACTATTTGGAAAGCAAACGCATCGAGGACGCCTTCGATTACGCGTACTTAACGGAAGTGGGGATGCCCGGACAGTGTCAGTCGGTGGAGTGGTACGATGTCGTCTGGACGGTGCTACACAAATCCGAACAGTCCAAGGAAACCAAGGCTTGGTCCCATTGGCAGCTGTTGCTCATCACCCTCGATCGTCTCATCCAATTCAGCCTGCAATCGGAGTCCCCAGCGAGCTTGGGCGAATGCGTTGCCCAGCTTTTTAAACTGGATCAGTATGTGTATAAATTCAGTCTGCTTGCTGAACAGCTAACAATCAATGGCAGCCGTGAACTGCATCAGCTCTGCCTAGACCACTATGTCGGACAATTGCTGCTTCATGGCGCAACGCTGCTCTTTAAGCGTGAACTGCTTGGCAATAAGAACAAATGGTGGCATACGGTGCGTACGGCGCTGCCGCTGCTGCTGCTTGGCTATCAACAGAATGCGCTGAAGGACCAGTCATCATTCTGGCAGCGTCACTGTAACAGCGTGCAGAAGCGTCTCATTGAATTTTGGGGACACCAGGCCGCCTTTCGCTCCGCCCAGCTGGGACGCACGCTCTACGGCTGCCTGCAAATGAAAAATACTGAAAATGGGTCCGTCTGGGAGACGGATTGGGAGCAAAATAAATTGCAAGGCCTCTGGCTGGATAGCGATGAGCTACTATCCTCTGTACGCCAACACTGTGCTGATAGTCAGTGGCGCTCTCATCTCTATCAACAATTGTATACACAACCTGATCACAAACTAAAGGAGCAGTCCTCGCAACTGGTGCGCGAAACGCGACTCCAGCAGCCGCTGTACGAGTGGCCAACTCTCGCCGAGATTGAGTCACATGAGCAGATGGCTTTGTTCCTGGCACCGCCGACACTCGAGCATCATGTTTATTTGGCACTTTGCACCAAAAACTTAGCGGAGGCGCCGCGTGTGCATTTCTACAAAGTGCTGCAGCGCGATTGCAGGCAGCCAATAAATCACAGCTCGATTGACTCACTTAGTCAAGTGGACGTGGATGTATTCCACTATGCCGTTGTGCTGCAGGCACAGCGTAAACTGCAAGTGCAGCGCTTGAACTACAACAGCTATCATGTGGGCAATCGGAGTGCAACTGCACGTCCTCACATGCTGCCCTATGCAAATATAATGGGTTGCGGTGAGTTGATTACAGCAGAGCAGCGATACTGGTGGGGTATTATGCAACGCTTCCAGGACACTCTCAATTTGGCCGACCAACGTGATTCGCTGCAGCTGGGCATTGAGGCTGTACGTGGCCTAAAGCCGAAAGCGGACATTATTATCATTCTACAGCTGGGCAAGCTTTTGGCCACTCGTGATGATCGTAACAATTTAGAATCACGCATTGAGACATTCTACAAGCTGGGCATCAGCATGCTGCGTCGTCAACAGCAGCACAAGCTCGAGCCGTTCTACAAGTACTTTAAGTATGCAAATCCGGAAGCAAGCGATGTCTGGCTGCAGACACAGAAGCTGGCAGAAGAGGCAGTGGCTTATTTGAGTGGCCGCGCGTTCAAGCAGCAACAGTACCAGGAGTTCCTCATCGAGATCCGTGGCCTGCAGCTGCCCATGGCCACCTATCTGCAGTCGGAAGCCTATCGCCAGCTGGCCGACTCGAGCCAAACAACGCGCGTGGCACGTCAAAACTTTCAGGAGCGGCGCCTCGAGTGCCTGCGAGATACAAAAGATTTGCTTGTCGACCATCTCGATCATCCGCTCTGTTCGGTGGTGCAGCGTGAACTGAAATCATCGACAGCGGATGAGCGGTATGGCTCGCCCGATTTGCATAACAATTCCAGCACTTATGAGGATGCTGAGGGTGATTTTTATGCCAATGCCGCAAACTCTCTGAATCGCTCAAACAATCGCTCGCGACGCCAGGTGGAGATAACGCAGACCAATACGCAGCTGGAGCAGACGGTCAAACAGATGAGCAAAGAGTTGTGTGGCCTCAAGTCGGATGTCGGCTGCGGCATGGAGGCCATGCGACAGGACATTAAAACGCTAACCGATAGGTTCGACAGCCTCGAAGAGACGCTCAAGAAGTTAAAGATCAGCGGAAGCGGCAATCGTGAAACGCCCACACGTGATGTGGATGCTGCTGCAGCAGCAGCTGCACTCGGCCTCGATGAGTTCCTAAACATGGATGATGCAATTCAGACAAGTTACTTAAATGGCGTCCAGCCAGCTCACAATGCAACAGATCGTTTCTATTCACCAGCCGCTGGTGCTACACATCCCAATGCTGCGTTCGGCAGTCCCATGTTTAACCAGAATCAGATGTACAACTTCTTTGCCAATCAACAAGCGCAGTTTATGAGAGCTCCCACTGCATCAGCGCCTGCTGGAATGCCACCCGCTTTCTATGGTAAGTCAATATATTATTTATTTTTGGAAATATTGCATGAAATGTAATTCAACACCAACTTTATTTTATTCCATTGCATTTCTTGTGAATATTCTAACAGACATCAAAACAAATAACTTCAGTCAGAATCCATATACATATTTCGTAGCTTTCATTTATGAATAGCATTTGAGTTTCACTATTTTTAGCTGAAATGCTAGATGCTATCGAAATAATGATTCTAAAATATTACCAAATTGAAATGCGTGACGTAACAGAAAATATAAACTTTTTAGCGACTATAACTATAAAATCATTAAAAACAATTAATTAATGAAGTATTAGAGTTTAGACAAACTGTTTTATATTTTTATAAATAATGTAAATCGTTTTTAATTTGCAGGACCACGTGCACCTGGTAACTTCGGCATGCCGCCGGTCAACATTTATGGAAATCCAACAGGCGCACCCTATATGGATGCTCTCAATTACGGAATAGGTGCACCACAGGCCAGCCTAGTGGTGCCACAAGTTGCACAGACTCCAACGCAGAATCCACCGGCCGTGCCAACCAATGTGCCAATAGCTTCGACTGGCAGCTTCTTCAATACAGTTCCCTTTGCGGCGCCGCCAGTTCAGATGCCGCAAGTAACTCAACAGGCGCCACAGGTGCAGCACAAGCCCACATTACCGTCAGTTGTTGCTCCGGTTACTGCTGCAGTACAGGCTCCTGTGATTGCGGCTTCAATCATTGCAGCTCCTGTGCCAGCTGCTCCGGTGATCAGTGTTCCAGCTGTTTTCAATCGTGCACTCAATAATCAGCCCGTGGAAAAGGAGCCACCAGCCAATGTGGTCATCACCAGCTCCGATCCGCTGCCCAAGCCAGCTATCGCCAGTGCTCAGCCCACACTCAGCGTCACAATACCGGCGCAACACCTCAAGCCCAGTCTGGTGCAGAGCATGGAGCCGCCAGCCGTTGCCAGTGCCGATTTCAATTTCAGTCTGGGCAACAGCAACAACGTTGCCAGCAGCATTGAAAGCGTCGTTAACAGCTTTAACAACGTTGTCAGCAGCAGCAACAGTATCTTTGGCGGCGTATCTTCCAGTATATTTTCTTTCAAGACACAGGTGGCTCAGGCAGCAGTCGAGAAGCAAAAGGAGCTGGCAGCCGATGCAGCTAATAACAAGAGCTTTGGCAGTGAGCAAAATCTGAGTTCGACTGCCGATGCATCTGCCGAACTTGACTATGATCCGCGTCCCGATTTCCAGGGCATTATACCGCTGCCCGATGAGGTCGAAGTGCGCACCGGCGAGGAGAATGAGCACGTCAAGTTCAGTCATCGCGCCAAACTTTATCGGCACGTCGAAAAGGAGTGGAAGGAGCGTGGCATTGGGCTAATCAAAATATTGACGAATCAGGCCAGCGGCTGCACACGCATTTTAATGCGACGCGAACAGACGCATAAGATTTGCGCCAATCACACGATTACATCGGGCATGACGCTTAGCACCCCAGAGCAGGATACGGAGGAGAAATCGTTCATATGGGCGGCTAATGACTTTGCCGATGAGCAGCTGAAGCTGGAAAAGTTTTTGGTGCGCTTCAAGCTTGCGGACACAGCCAAACAGTTTAAGCTGGCCTTTGAGCAAGCGACAACAGATGCAACGGTGGAGAAACTCAAGCCACCAACATTTGGCAGCGCTACCATTAAAAGCTTTGTGACCAGCACGCCCGCGGCGACTAATGCGTTGCCCAAGCCAAACCTTGCTCAAGATACAGCGACCAACAACAGCCAGACAGCGGATCCAAATCCTGATGCAGCTGTGGTGGCCAAAACACTATTTGGCAGTAACTTAACTAGTAATTCAAGCTCGGCCAAAACCTCGCCTTTTGCCAATTTCAATTTTGGCATGGCACTAAAGCCATGTGGTAATATATCCTTTGGGAGCGTGTCAGCTGTGGCGGAGAGTAGCGTCAGCAGCAGTAGCACCGCCTACACCACTGCTTTCAACTTTGGCAGCAGTGCCGGTCTTTTCAACAAAGCAGACAGTACGCTCCAGCAGCCAGCACATACTGCACAGACATCAACTCCGGTGCCGTCTACGACGGCAAACACTTCGGATGCGGGTGCTGAAGAGGAATATGTGCCGACAGCACAATTTGCGCCCGTCATACCGCTGCCGGAACTTGTGCAGGTCGTAACGGGCGAGGAGAATGAACTGGTGCTATTCGAGCATCGTGCCAAACTTTTGCGCTTCGACAAATCCTCAAATGAGTGGAAGGATCGCGGCTTGGGCAACATTAAGCTGCTGCAGCTGAAAGCGGATCCGACTCAGGTGCGTTTGCTCATGCGGCGCGAACAGGTGCTGAAGTTGTGCTGTAATCAGCGTCTGCTGCCCGACACCAAATTCAGCTATGCCAAGAACTCGCAGAATTCGCTCACATGGGCCGGTCAGGATTATGCCGAGCAGGAGCTAACCACCGAATTGCTTTGCGTGCGCTTCAAAACCGCCGACACATGCAAAAAGTTTTATGATGCGGTGATCGCGGCCCAAGCCAACATGTCCACACAGCAGCCTAAACAAACGCCCAAACAGGAGTCAAAGCAGCTGCTTGACATCAAGACTAAGGATGACAAACAGCCAGCTCAAGGCTTTGGTGATGCCTTCAAGCCTGCGGTTGGTAGCTGGAATTGCGAGAGTTGCTATACCAGCAACAATGCCGGACAGCTTAATTGCTTAGCCTGCGAAACGCCTAAAATTTCAACATTGGCACCGAAATCCACAACACTGGACCAAAGTGGCGCCTTAAATCTCAGCAGCAGTGCTGGTAAATTTAGTTTTAGTGGTTTTAAGTCCACCAACGCAGCTCAAAGCTTTACTTTTGGCTCTACCAAAAACGAGGCGCCACCTGTCACCTTTGGGGATGTCTTCAAATCGAAATCCACTGAATCGCCAAAAACAGATTCCGTCGGCTTTGGTGATGCCTTCAAGCCAAAGACGGGCAGCTGGAGCTGCAAACATTGTTATATCAACAACGAACCAGCACAGCTGTACTGTGTGGCCTGTGAGTCGCCCAAGGATGAAAGTGTGCCCAAGAAGATCAGCACACTTGCAGCTCCCATTTCTAGCAAATTTACTTTCGGCTTTGGTCCTACAACAGCCGCAGCCGCTGCGCCAGCTGAATCCAAAGTTAGCGACAGTGCTCCGCCCAAAAGTAACACCGATAACACCGATGTCAACATCTTTAGTTCCGGCGGTTTTAGCTTCCAGCCAACGCCGGCCGCCTCAAGCGGCGTTACTCTGGTTTCCAACACATTCAGCTTCTCCATGCCCAAAGTACAGGCGCAGCAGTCCATTGGAGGAGGAGCTGCCGATGTAAACAATGATGATGATAACCATCTCGAAGAGGAGGAGAATAATACTTATTTTGCACCCGTTATTCCGTTGCCGGATAAGGTAAGAGTTGTGTTTCGGCATGCCGAAGATAACGTAACAGTAACTAGTTGATTAACAAAAAAACCTTACATTTTGCAGATTGACGTGAAGACTGGCGAAGAGGATGAGGATCTGCTGTATGTGCAACGTGCAAAGCTCTACCGGCTGACTCAGGATGGCGAGTGGAAGGAGCGCGGCTTGGGCAATGTGAAAATTCTAATTCATAAGGAAAGCAAAAATCTGCGCGTAGTCATGCGACGCGAGACAGTGCTGAAGATCTGTCTTAACCATGTGCTCAACTCGAGCGTGGTCTATAAGCCCAAAGATGAAAAGTCCTGGCTGTTTGCCGTGAATGATTATAGCGATGGTAAATATGAGCTGGAACGCTTTGCGCTGCGCTTCAAGAATGCCGAAATTGCACAGGCGTTTCACAATGCGGTGAAGAGCGCACTCGACGGCACCGCACAGCCTATTCAAAATGATGAAACCCAACAACAACAGCAGCAGCAAGCAAATAATACACCCATCAAAGCTGCAGAACCAGCCAAAGATATTGAGGCGCTGGCAGGGAAACTGTCGCTCAGCTACGGGTTCCTTACCGCAGAGTCACAGTGCAGCGGCTGTATCGGCTGCGAGCCGGACAACTTTGACTACGGCCATCCGGCAAGGCTTGAGGGACCGATAAAGCCGCTTCCGTTGACGCTGCCCGCCCTGAAGTTACCAACACCACAGAACCAGGACTCAGCTCAGGTCCAAGAAGGCGCCGCACTGTCTAATCGGGCGCTGCTCAAGGCTAGCACTTTGCCATCTAACATCAGCATAACCACCACCAACAATTCCGGCAGTTTTGGCGGTGTATCCGCCAACTCGACGGCCACCAAAGCGCCCCAAAGCGAGAAGAAGGATACCGGTATAGGAAGTGGATTCCTTTTTGGCAATACAGGTATGAAATAAAGTAGTTTTCGCAATTGTGCTGGTACCTTAATAGATTCTACATTTTAAACAAGTAAGAGTGCTCTAGTCGAGAGTGCCCGACTAGGAGATACCCCGAACCCACCCCTTACAATCATTCATATACTTCCTTCTTCTTTTTGGAAAATGTAATCTTTTTGGGGAATAAATATGGCAACGGACCCTTACGAAAATTGATTTTTCAAAAAATAGATTCTTGAAATTCTTTTTTTAATCGATTGTGGGTGTCAAAATTAGTATATAAAACTATAGGAAAAGTGATTCTGAGGTGTTTCATTTTTCTGTAAAAAATCATGCCACAATGACAAAAATAATTGACTTGTAACCGCCCTAAGTCCATACAAATGCCTTTCCTAGACTTTAAACTCCCATAACTTGGTCAAAACTTAACCGATTGTCAAGCTTGAGGCCATTTTGTTCATGGTTTGTCCTATATATGAATTCTACATTTCAAGTTTATGCATTATTCAAAGTTTAATTTTTTGAAATATTTTTGCGAAAAAAGCATAAGGGGGGACCCTTACACAAATTGATTTTACAAAAAATAGATTCTTGAAATTCTTTTTTTAATCGATTGTGGGTGTCAAAATTAGTATAAAAAACTATGGGAAAAGTGATTCTGAGGTGTTTCACTTTTCTGTAAAAAATCATGCCAAAATGACAAAAATAATTGACTTGTAACCGCCCTAAGTCCATACAAATGCCCTTCCGAGACTTCAAACTCCCATAACTTGGTCAAAACTTAACTGATTGTCAAGCTTGAGGCCATTTTGTTCATGGTTTGTCCTATATATGAATTCTACATTTCAAGTTTATGCATTATTGAAAGTTAAATTTTTTGAAATATTTTTGCAAAAAAAGCATAAGGGGGGACCCTTACCAAAATTGATTTTTCAAAAAATAGATTCTTGAAATTCTTTTTTTAATCGATTGTGGGTGTCAAAATTAGTATAAAAAACTATAGGAAAAGTGATTCTGAGGTGTTTCATTTTTCTGTAAAAAATCATGCCAAAATGACAAAAATAATTGACTTGTAACCGCCCTAAGTCCATACAAATGCCCTTCCGAGACTTCAAACTCCCATAACTTGGTCAAAACTTAACCGATTATCAAGCTTGAGGCCATTTTGTTCATGGTTTGTCCTATATATGAATTCTACATTTCAAGTTTATGCATTATTCAAAGTTTAATTTTTTGAAATGTTTTTGCGAAAAAAGCATAAGGGGGGACCCTTACCAAAATTGATTTTTAAAAAAATAGATTCTTGAAATTCTTTTTTTAATCGATTGTGGGTGTCAAAATTAGTATAAAAAACTATGGGAAAAGTGATTCTGAGGTGTTTCATTTTTCTGTAAAAAATCATGCCAAAATGACAAAAATAATTGACTTGTAACCGCCCTAAGTCCATACAAATGCCCTTCCGAGACTTCAAACTCCCATAACTTGGTCAAAACTTAACCGATTGTCAAGCTTGAGGCCATTTTGTTCATGGTTTGTCCTATATATGAATTCTACATTTCAAGTTTATGCATTATTGAAAGTTAAATTTTTTGAAATATTTTTGCAAAAAAAGCATAAGGGGGGACCCTTACCAAAATTGATTTTTCAAAAAATAGATTCTTGAAATTCTTTTTTTAATCGATTGTGGGTGTCAAAATTAGTATAAAAAACTATAGGAAAAGTGATTCTGAGGTGTTTCATTTTTCTGTAAAAAATCATGCCAAAATGACAAAAATAATTGACTTGTAACCGCCCTAAGTCCATACAAATGCCCTTCCGAGACTTCAAACTCCCATAACTTGGTCAAAACTTAACCGATTGTCAAGCTTGAGGCCATTTTGTTCATGGTTTGTCCTATATATGAGTTCTACATTTCAAGTTTATGCATTATTTAAAGTTAAATTTTTTGAAATATTTTTGCGAAAAAAGTATAAGGGGGGACCCTTACAAAAATTGATTTTTAAAAAAATAGATTCTTGAAATTCTTTTCTTAATCGATTGTGGGTGTCAAAATTAGTATAAAAAACTATGGGAAAAGTGATTCTGAGGTGTTTCATTTTTCTGTAAAAAATCATGCCAAAATGACAAAAATAATTGACTTGTAACCGCCCTAAGTCCATACAAATGCCCTTCCGAGACTTCAAACTCCCATAACTTGGTCAAAACTTAACCGATTGTCAAGCTTGAGGCCATTTTGTTCATGGTTTGTCCTATATATGAATTCTACATTTCAAGTTTATGCATTATTGAAAGTTAAATTTTTTGAAATATTTTTGCAAAAAAAGCATAAGGGGGGACCCTTACCAAAATTGATTTTTCAAAAAATAGATTCTTGAAATTCTTTTTTAATCGATTGTGGGTGTCAAAATTAGTATAAAAAACTATAGGAAAAGTGATTCTGAGGTGTTTCATTTTTCTGTAAAAAATCATGCCAAAATGACAAAAATAATTGACTTGTAACCGCCCTAAGTCCATACAAATGCCCTTCCGAGACTTCAAACTCCCATAACTTGGTCAAAACTTAACCGATTGTCAAGCTTGAGGCCATTTTGTTCATGGTTTGTCCTATATATGAGTTCTACATTTCAAGTTTATGCATTATTTAAAGTTAAATTTTTTGAAATATTTTTGCGAAAAAAGTATAAGGGGGGACCCTTACAAAAATTGATTTTTAAAAAAATAGATTCTTGAAATTCTTTTCTTAATCGATTGTGGGTGTCAAAATTAGTATAAAAAACTATGGGAAAAGTGATTCTGAGGTGTTTCATTTTTCTGTAAAAAATCATGCCAAAATGACAAAAATAATAGACTTGTAACCGCCCTAAGTCCATACAAATGCCCTTCCGAAACTTCAAACTCCCATAACTTGGTCAAAACTTAACCGATTGTCAAGCTTGAGGCCATTTTGTTCATGGTTTGTCCTATATATGAATTCTACATTTCAAGTTTATGCATTATTCAAAGTTAAATTTTTTGAAATATTTTTGCGAAAAAAGCATAATGGGGGACCCTTACCAAAATTGATTTTTAAAAAAATAGATTCTTGAAATTCTTTTTTTAATCGATTGTGGGTGTCAAAATTAGTATAAAAAACTATGGGAAAAGTGATTCTGAGGTGTTTCATTTTTCTGTAAAAAATCATGCCAAAATGACAAAAAAAATTGACTTGTAACCGCCCTAAGTCCATACAAATGCCCTTCCGAGACTTCAAACTCCCATAATTTGGTCAAAACTTAACCGATTGTCAAGCTTGAGGCCATTTTGTTCATGGTTTGTCCTATATATGAATTCTACATTTCAAGATTATGCATTATTGAAAGTTAAATTTTTGGATATATTTTTGCAAAAAAAGCATAAGGGGGGACCCTTACCAAAATTGATTTTTCAAAAAATAGATTCTTGAAATTCTTTTTTTAATCGATTGTGGGTGTCAAAATTAGTATAAAAAACTATAGGAAAAGTGATTCTGAGGTGTTTCATTTTTCTGTAAAAAATCATGCCAAAATGACAAAAATAATTGACTTGTAACCGCCCTAAGTCCATACAAATGCCCTTCCGAGACTTCAAACTCCCATAACTTGGTCAAAACTTAACCGATTGTCAAGCTTGAGGCCATTTTGTTCATGGTTTGTCCTATATATGAATTCTACATTTCAAGTTTATGCATTATTGAAAGTTACATTTTTTGAAATTTTTTGCAAAAAAAGCATAAGGGGGGACCCTTACAAAAATTGATTTTTCAAAAAATAGATTCTTGAAATTCTTTTCTTAATCGATTGTGGGTGTGAAAATTACTATAAAAAACTATAATAAAAGTGATTCTGAGATGTTTCATTTTTCTGTAAAAAATCATGCCAAAATGACAAAAATAATTGACTTGTAACCGCCCTAAGTCCATACAAATGCCCTTCCGAAACTTCAAACTCCCATAACTTGGTCAAAACTTAACCGATTGTCAAGCTTGAGGCCATTTTGTTCATGGTTTGTCCTATATATGAATTCTACATTTCAAGTTTATGCATTATTCAAAGTTTAATTTTTTGAAATATTTTTGCGAAAAAGCATAATGGGGGACCCTTACCAAAATTGATTTTTAAAAAAATAGATTCTTGAAATTCTTTTTTTAATCGATTGTGGGTGTCAAAATTAGTATAAAAAACAATGGGAAAAGTGATTCTGAGGTGTTTCATTTTTCTGTAAAAAATCATGCCAAAATGACAAAAAAAATTGACTTGTAACCGCCCTAAGTCCATACAAATGCCCTTCCGAGACTTCAAACTCCCATAACTTGGTCAAAACTTAACCGATTGTCAAGCTTGAGGCCATTTTGTTCATGGTTTGTCCTATATATGAATTCTACATTTCAAGTTTATGCATTATTGAAAGTTAAATTTTTTGATATATTTTTGCAAAAAAAGCATAAGGGGGGACCCTTACCAAAATTGATTTTTCAAAAAATAGATTCTTGAAATTCTTTTTTTAATCGATTGTGGGTGTCAAAATTAGTATAAAAAACTATAGGAAAAGTGATTCTGAGGTGTTTCATTTTTCTGTAAAAAATCATGCCAAAATGACAAAAATAATTGACTTGTAACCGCCCTAAGTCCATACAAATGCCCTTCCGAGACTTCAAACTCCCATAACTTGGTCAAAACTTAACCGATTGTCAAGCTTGAGGCCATTTTGTTCATGGTTTGTCCTATATATGAATTCTACATTTCAAGTTTATGCATTATTGAAAGTTAAATTTTTTGATATATTTTTGCAAAAAAAGCATAAGGGGGGACCCTTACCAAAATTGATTTTTCAAAAAATAGATTCTTGAAATTCTTTTCTTAATCGATTGTGGGTGTCAAAATTACTATAAAAAACTATAAGAAAAGTGATTCTGAGATGTTTCATTTTTCTGTAAAAAATCATGCCAAAATGACAAAAATAATTGACTTGTAACCGCCCTAAGTCCATACAAATGCCCTTCCGAAACTTCAAACTCCCATAACTTGGTCAAAACTTAACCGATTGTCAAGCTTGAGGCCATTTTGTTCATGGTTTGTCCTATATATGAATTCTACATTTCAAGTTTATGCATTATTTAAAGTTAAATTTTTGGATATATTTTTGCAAAAAAAGCATAAGGGGGGACCCTTACAAAAATTGATTTTTCAAAAAATAGATTCTTGAAATTCTTTTCTTAATCGATTGTGGGTGTCAAAATTACTATAAAAAACTATAAGAAAAGTGATTCTGAGATGTTTCATTTTTCTGTAAAAAATCATGCCAAAATGACAAAAATAATTGACTTGTAACCGCCCTAAGTCCATACAAATGCCCTTCCGAAACTTCAAACTCCCATAACTTGGTCAAAACTTAACCGATTGTCAAGCTTGAGGCCATTTTGTTCATGGTTTGTCCTATATATGAATTCTACATTTCAAGTTTATGCATTATTGAAAGTTAAATTTTTGGATATATTTTTGCAAAAAAAGCATAAGGGGGGACCCTTACCAAAATTGATTTTTCAAAAAATAGATTCTTGAAATTCTTTTTTTAATCGATTGTGGGTGTCAAAATTAGTATAAAAAACTATGGGAAAAGTGATTCTGAGGTGTCTCATTTTTCTGTAAAAAATCATGTCAAAATGACAAAAATAATTGACTTGTAACCGGCCTAAGTCCATACAAATGCCCTTCCGAGACTTCAAACTCCCATAACTTGGTCAAAACTTTACCGATTGTCAAGCTTGAGGCCATTTTGTTCATGGTTTGTCCTATATATGAATTCTACATTTCAAGTTTATGCATTATTGAAAGTTACATTTTTTGAAATTTTTTTGCAAAAAAAGCATAAGGGGGGACCCTTACAAAAATTGATTTTTCAAAAAATAGATTCTTGAAATTCTTTTCTTAATCGATTGTGGGTGTCAAAATTACTATAAAAAACTATAATAAAAGTGATTCTGAGATGTTTCATTTTTCTGTAAAAAATCATGCCAAAATGACAAAAATAATTGACTTGTAACCGCCCTAAGTCCATACAAATGCCCTTCCGAAACTTCAAACTCCCATAACTTGGTCAAAACTTAACCGATTGTCAAGCTTGAGGCCATTTTGTTCATGGTTTGTCCTATATATGAATTCTACATTTCAAGTTTATGCATTATTCAAAGTTAAATTTTGTGAAATATTTTTGCGAAAAAAGCATAATGGGGGACCCTTACCAAAATTGATTTTTAAAAAAATAGATTCTTGAAATTCTTTTTTTAATCGATTGTGGGTGTCAAAATTAGTATAAAAAACTATGGGAAAAGTGATTCTGAGGTGTTTCATTTTTCTGTAAAAAATCATGCCAAAATGACAAAAAAAATTGACTTGTAACCGCCCTAAGTCCATACAAATGCCCTTCCGAGACTTCAAACTCCCATAACTTGGTCAAAACTTAACCGATTGTCAAGCTTGAGGCCATTTTGTTCATGGTTTGTCCTATATATGAATTCTACATTTCAAGTTTATGCATTATTGAAAGTTAAATTTTTTGAAATATTTTTGCAAAAAAAGCATAAGGGGGGACCCTTACCAAAATTGATTTTTAAAAAAATAGATTCTTGAAATTCTTTTTTTAATCGATTGTGGGTGTCAAAATTAGTATATAAAACTATAGGAAAAGTGATTCTGAGGTGTTTCATTTTTCTGTAAAAAATCATGCCAAAATGACAAAAATAATTGACTTGTAACCGCCCTAAGTCCATACAAATGCCCTTCCGAGACTTCAAACTCCCATAACTTGGTGAAAACTTAACCGATTGTCAAGCTTGAGGCCATTTTGTTCATGGTTTGTCCTATATATGAATTCTACATTTCAAGTTTATGCATTATTGAAAGTTAAATTTTTTGAATTATTTTTGAGAAAAAAGCATAAGGGGGGACCCTTACACAAATTGATTTTTCAAAAAATAGATTCTTGAAATTCTTTTTTTAATCGATTGTGGGTGTCAAAATTAGTATAAAAAACTATAGGAAAAGTGATTCTGAGGTGTTTCATTTTTCTGTAAAAAATCATGCCAAAATGACAAAAATAATTGACTTGTAACCGGCCTAAGTCCATACAAATGCCCTTCCGAGACTTCAAACTCCCATAACTTGGTCAAAACTTTACCGATTGTCAAGCTTGAGGCCATTTTGTTCATGGTTTGTCCTATATATGAATTCTACATTTCAAGTTTATGAATTATTTAAAGTTAAATTTTTTGAAATATTTTTGCGAAAAAAGCATAAGGGGGGACCCTTACCAAAATTGATTTTTAAAAAAATAGATTCTTGAAATTCTTTTTTTAATCGATTGTGGGTGTCAAAATTAGTATAAAAAACTATAGGAAAAGTGATTCTGAGGTGTTTCATTTTTCTGTAAAAAATCATGTCAAAATGACAAAAATAATTGACTTGTAACCGCCCTAAGTCCATACAAATGCCTTTCCGAGACTTCAAACTCCCTTAACTTGGTGAAAACTTAACCGATTGTCAAGCCTGAGGCCATTTTGTTCATGGTTTGTCCCCAAGTAATGACCAAAATGATTTGGCAAAGTTGTGGTAGTTTGAAGTGTTGGAAAGGTCGTTTGAAGTTAATTTGTTGGGAACTCTACAGTATTTGGGTCCATTACAAGCCAACATTTTTTGGCATGATATTTTGTAATAAATTAATATAAGTTGAATTGTATAGAGATTTAAATGTATTTTCATCTGTTATAAAATATATTTTTGTTATTACATTGTTGCAGAGAAACCCGTCTTCGGGCAGAGTGCATCGCTATTTGGGGGTAACGCTTCCGCTATGCCGCAGCAGTCAATCTTTGGAGGTAGCATCGCTGCTGCGGGCACGAAGTACGGTGCACCGAGCGAATCGTTGTTTGGTAGCGGCATGATGGTGAAGGCGGCACAGGCAGTCAACCAAAAGGAGGAGGTGCCCAATGGATCTTCCATCTTCGCAATTGATAAGAACTTCACCAGATCACTGGCCAACAGTCAGCACGACCATCAAAGCAACAGTCCATCTGGATTTATGTTTGGCAATACCGGTGGATCGAGTGAGACGCCCATATTTGGCAGTCAGGCAAAGGATAATAAAGCCATCTCATTTTCGGACGTGAGCAACAGCAAGGAAAAGGCCAAGGATAACAAGGAGAATATTGCAACGGAGTCTGTCGGCGACGCAATTGTGAAACCCGAACAAAAAGCCGAGAACATTTGTTTCTCGGATCTGGCTGCCAAGGCGGGCGATGATTTTGCCAGTTTGGCTGCAAAGGGCACCACAAACCCCATTGGCTTTCAAAAATCCGATTCCGGCGGCTTTTTTGGGCTGACGCATCAGAATGACTTCAAGAACTTTAGATCGCCGAGTAAACTAACAGTAGCAGGAATACCAACATTATTGACAGCAGCAGGAGCAGAAGCAGACACTAGTACGGATACCGCCAATGATGATGATTATGATCCACACTACGAACCCATTATTGCGCTGCCCAATGAGATTGTGGTCAGCACCGGTGAGGAAGATGAGGAAAAATTATTTGGCGAACGCTCGACGCTTTACCGCTTCGATCCCGATACCAAGGAGTGGAAGGAGCGAGGTAAATAGTAAAAATATACATTTAAATATGAATATGGCTAATCAATTAACTCTCTTCTTCATTAAAGGCGTGGGTGAGATTAAGATCTTAAAGCATAAGACATTAGATAAGCATCGCTTGGTGATGCGCCGCGAGCAAATTTTGAAATTGGTGCTCAACATGAAGATAGGCGAGGACCTCACCATTGATTACATGAACGAGCAAAAGAAGAGTTTAATCTGGGCGTATTTAAATTATGCCGAATCCGCGGAAGGCGTGAAGGAAAGTCTTGCGTGCCGCTTCAAAAAGGCAGAGATTGCCGAAAAATTTCTACAGATTGTAAAGCAGTGCATAGAGGAGGCCAAGATGACGTCGGATTAAGATCAGGATCAGGATCAGATGTGTTTG
Organism: Drosophila maculinotata; assembly: GCA_035045305.1. NCBI lineage: Eukaryota > Metazoa > Arthropoda > Insecta > Diptera > Drosophilidae > Drosophila > Drosophila maculinotata. Next base: position 10,398,434 of record JAWNPD010000335.1, read on the forward strand.
GCATTATTACTAAAATGCACTAAGCTTAAGCTATGTAATTCATTGTTTTGTATAAGATTGATAAAAAATAAATATGAAAATAAAGTATAACGAGTTGATCTTCAACACCCTTAGATTATGCAATTATTGCCGATATTCATTTAAGCAAAATATTCAACTTTATGTTAAATATATCATTTTCGATTCAATCTATTCAAATTATATTAATATTAATTGATTATTAAAATAAATTAAATTCAAATTGCCCTTCTCAGCTATATAATTAGACTCAATAACTGTTACTGTTTAAAATTAATGATTTTCAGACCCGAATGTTTTTTGAGGGAAAACAAAGAAATAATCCCAAATAATATAATGTAAAATATAATTTATTAACAATTATTTTGTGGCGATTGTATTAATTGTGCAGTTAGGTTTAATTATGCGAATTATATATAGATGTGCAACACTGCGCTTTACTGTACATCATTTTACAACACTGTAGCTGTTTGACCCTTTGCAGCACTTTATTCATTTGACAGCTACTGTTGCGGCAGAGAGAGAGAGAGCGAGCGAGAGAGAGTGCACTTCATTTGACATAATGACGTGGTTGAAACTGTGTGTGAAAAAAGAACAATAAATTACTGACTGCCGACACAATTATTAATCTAATTAATAAATTATTTTTGATTTGTAAACAACAAGCTTGCTATATATATGTATGTATAGACAGTGATACACATAAACAACACGCTGACAGTTGAGTCAAAGACACAAACAAGCATTTAGTAGGCGCAAGAAGAAGCATGAAATGAAATAATTTCGAACAGAGCGAACGTTTTTTAGTTTGCTTTTGCTGTTTACAACAAATTAATAGACGTGACGTGAGGTGACAACGCAACAGATTTAACGAAGAACGCAGAGTTCACAATTGCGAGTGCCAGAGCGAGAGTGGAGAGGAAAGAGCGCGGCGGGTAGCGGGCGCCCAAGCACGCTGCACCAACAACAATGATGAACGAAGACAGCGGCAGTGCCTCAACGTCCAACAGTGGCGGAGGCGGGGGAATTAAAAAGTTCTTTCAGCGCCTGTCACAGGTGAGTTTAATTGCAATTCAAAATACGAGCGCAACTTCAGTATTTTATTGTTGGTTTTTTTTGTAGATATACCAATCGACACTGGATCGCTCCACGCCACATACACGTATGCGTTGGGTTTTTGTGGCATTTCTCATGTTGTTGTTTGTGCTGCGCATATTCATTTACCAGGGCTGGTACATTGTTTGCTATGCTTTGGGCATCTATCACTTGAATTTGTTCATTGCATTTCTAACGCCCAAAATCGATCCGGAATTCGATAGCTATGCGCAGGATGATGAGGACGATGGTCCAAATTTACCCACTCATAGCAATGAGGAATTTCGTCCGTTTATACGTCGCCTGCCGGAGTTCAAATTCTGGTTGTCGGTGGCCAAGAGTACGGCAATTGGTGTATTTTGCACGTTCTTTGACTTCTTCAATGTGCCCGTATTTTGGCCCATTTTGGTCATGTACTTTATCACGCTCTTCTGCATCACAATGAAACGTCAAATCAAGCATATGATCAAGTACAAGTATTTGCCATTCACACGCAATAAGCCGCGTTATCAGCGTGTCAACGAGCCAGCGAATGCCGCCGGCAGCTCAAAGTGACAATTAGCCGCACAGACGCCGGAAACACAAACGACAACAACAACACCAGCAGCAGCAGCAACAACACCAACAGCGGCGGCAGCAGCAGCGACAGCAACAATTGCCGACAACTCGACAGCGGTTTCAACGGCTGCGGGGGGGACATCAACGGTTGTTGCTAAACCACCGCAAATCATAGCAATTGAGGATTATTAGCAAGTTAGGATCGAGAAATAAGTAACGAAAACAAAACCCAAAAAAACAAACATCAACAAATCAATTCAACATTTTGCTTCCTATTTTTGGGTTCGTTTATTTGAGGCATTAATTTCGATTTTGATTTTAACTAACTTATTGCTGATTTTTTGTCGTGCGGCGTTTTGTGCAAAGCATTGTTTATTGTTTTTTTTTAATTTCTTGATTAATTATATATATAAATTATATAAAAAAAAACAACAGTTCAAGCTTTTAGCCAACAATTATAATTTAAATTTATTGTACTACCTTAAAATATGTAAACATTATTTTATGTTTCCTAAATCCAAAAAATAGATTTACTTTCAATCTAACATATATTTTTTGATTACACACCTTGGCTAGATATGTATTTTTCTTTAAATATATACATATATATTTTTTTAGCGTTAACTTTACAAAATGTTAGATTGAAAAACGAACTAAAGCAGGTTTAAACTGGGTGCGTCATATGAATAAAATAAAAACAAATTGAAACTAATGTAATATTCCTTTGAAATTTCCTAAGCGGCTGAAACATTACTGGACATGTACCACAATTGCAATTTAAATTTAGCGCCAAAGGTGTCACAACTTTGCGCCACGTTGGCAGCGCTGTTGTAATTTGCAGCTCACTGGTCACACTTTATAGTCAGCCCTGGCACAGGCACCGTTGTTGCGAAACTGCACCACGCAGTGTGTTGTGATAGTCTAAGAAAAAGTAATTGTTTTGATATTTTGCAATTTTAAGCCATTTGTTATTGTTGTATTGCGTTCAAGTAATGCTACAATGTGCCATAGCATTAATGGGCGCTCCCGTTGCTGCAGCTGTAACCAAAGTAAAGACGAGGCTGTCAAAAGCACCAATTAACAGTTAACTCAACATTCTTCAACATACGTCATGGGAATACAAAATGTAACTGTAAAAGGGAATACGATAAGTCGCCGTCGCTTAATCCTCTACACAATGCTCACCTCCATTGTGACTGCCGCTCTAACAACAACAATACCCACAACAGCAGCAGAAGCCCAAACTGAGGATTCAGATCTACAGACGGCACCCGCTATACCACACTGTATAGAGCAGCAGGAGCGACGCATTGGACGTAGGTAAGTAGAAGAAGTAGACGAGGAATTCGAACGTTCTCGAAAGTGTCAGCATAAAGAAAAGTACAAAAAACAGAGCTTAACCCATTGCAAATAATAACTGTAATAACAAGTGACAAGAAATTTAAAACATAACAATAATTATGTGAGAATTGTAGAATTGTTAATATGAAATTAAACAGTTTAGCCGGTTTTTGAATTTTTGAAATTGATCCTGGCACAAAAAAAGACAAAAGCAACGAAATGGAATTAGACGCTTTTTCTGCGCGCTTATCAAAGCGACGGTGAGTCATGCTGTAAAAAACGGTAGCTCTCTGTTTACCAGCAAACAAAATTGACAGTAAAATAAGCAAGTTTTTGTTGTTTTTTAGTTTTGGCATGCGGCTTATTTAAAGCAATTTCGAATTTCACCATTCTTGCCGCTGTTGCTTTGCTCTCGTTTGGCCTCAGTCTCTCTCTCTCTCTCTTTCTCTCGCGCTCTTTCTCTCTGCGTGTGTATGTGCGCGCCTGTTTGCTGTGAGCAGAGCAGCCAACAAACACTTGTTGATTGCATTGTCTGGCGCTTTTGCGCGCACTTTTATTTGTTGATGTCCGCTAAATCAGCTGCAAAGCAAAATCGGCTCCCTTCGCCGACCTTGCCCACAGTTGCAGCAATGATGTGTGCTTTTATCATTGGTGCTGGCAGTGTGACCCTTTTTCCAGTTATTTACTTTTACGATATGAAGGTGAATATTTGTTTTTGTAAAACATTTTATTCAAAACATGTCACATTTAACTTATGTAATGATTGATTAAACAAAATATGTATAGAGTTTAAAAGTTCTAGTTTGATACTATATATAAACATATACATGCATACAAATACATATATAAATTTTGAACATTTCCCAAGGCGTCCATTGAGATATGCTATCTATGTACTATATACATAATTAAATCACATAATACGTACATAAGTAATTGAAGATAACACGCTGAAAAAAAGTTTATACTTGCTTTCTATTTGTTCACCATAGCCAATGTGTACTGTATTACAAAACTTAAGTATTCTTGAATTTCTTTAGCTTGTTCATACATATCGTGACTTAATAAATTAAATTAAAATTTTACATATTAGGTAAAATAAAGATTTGTTGTTTACTCTAACGTATACTATTCACATTGAAATGGTCAACTTAATTTTAAGTCGACTTGCGATACTATAAAAATTGTATAGAACCGCAAGTAAGATTAGCGAACTTTGAGACCTTAGAATTTTCCAGAAACTATTAATACATTAAACAACTTAAAACAATCGTATATATTTAAAACATTATTATTTATATATTCTGTTTTTAATATCTTAAAATTTAGCATATTTGAAAAACTTATTAAAAATTGGTCTATAGAATTCTTAAAATATTAAACATAGTACATACATATAAATTGTATGCATATAAAATTATGGCTTACAGAAATTACTATTTGCGAATAAGAACCAAATCTAAAAACGAAGCTTTCCAGTTTTCGGGCGACCACCGTTGTATGTATGTATATTTATATACATACATTCCTATTGAGTCATATCAATAAGTATTTGAATAAGCTGAAATACTCGAGCACATGTACTAAATAAATGCCATTTTTCACTGTCGCAGTAATCAAACGATGACGAAAATGATAAGGGATTTGTGGAAATATTCTATTATTGGTTATGGTCAGTGTCATGGTCACATGTCTAACCGGCTGCTCTTTCTATCTACAGATTACTATACATATCGACACTCGATGGCCGTCTCAGCGCTTTGGATATTGCCAAGTCGGGCAAGATGCGGTGGAGCATTGAAACGGGACCGGGACCACTCATCTCATCGAGCATTCATCGTTTGGAGCTGACTAATAATGGGCAATTTGTGCGCATGATTCCATCGCTTAGCGGCGGCATTTACAAATTTGATGGCGACTCCATAAATCCGATACCCATTACAGCGGACCATTTGCTCAGCTCCAGTGCTAAATTTAGTGATGATCTTGTCATCTCCGGCGGCAAGGAGACGCGTAACTATGGCGTCTCCGTGCGCACTGGCCAATTGCTCTACGAGTGCTCCATCAATGGCTGCGTGAATGCCACCGATGGACAGCATGCCATTAACGATACCATCGAGGAACCAGCACAGGACGACAACCACCAACAACAGGAGCAGCAGCACGATGAGCACCTGCGCGATGATGATGGCTATATTATGCCACACAATACACAGCTGGACGATGTTATTGTCGTGCGTCGCCAGACGCAAACAGTTCGTGCCGTGGAATCACGCACGGGCATTGAGCGCTGGAACTTTAGCGTTGGACAGCACGAATTGGATCTGATGCACGCCGAAAATTGTCACCAGCAGCCGCGCAACGATATGGAGCTGGCGCTGCTCGATGTCGATATCAGAGTTGTGGTCCCCGAGGGCATAATCTGTGCATTCAGCAAGAGTGATCCGAAGCTTTTGCTGTGGAAGCATCAGGTGAGCGAGCTGAAAAAACAATGACGAATAATCTTGTTTTACTGTGAAGCTAGCACATGAGCTAACAGAAGCTTGCTGCAGACCAAAATGAGCGTAAAACCTTTTGTATGAAACTTTTTCTCAAAGATCCATGTAAAATCATTTGAAATCAATATATGTATAGGATATACATACATTTGTATATACATATAATATGTATAGACTGTACGACTGTTTCGTGCCTAGCCCTAAAAATGTTCATATATCCTGTATCTGTCTGTTATACACTCTATCGTAATTTTAATATTCGCTCTTGACACAATTTTAATTGGAACAGGGATTTAATCAATATGAATATTATTAATTGAATTAATACTCTTTTTCGTAAAATCTAAATTAAATTGGCATCCAACTTAAATTACAAAATAGTCTTTTGGCCTCAATAATGTTTAATAAGTTAGTAATATTAAATTAGTCAGTTGAGGCTAATATATAAGATATAAAATAGTATATATTGAATACAAATTTAAATAAGTATCAATCTCTTGTTGCAGTTCAGCAATCCAATTGTAAGCGCCTGGCACATGAACGCTGCCGATGAGCTGCAGTCCATTGATCTATTCAGTTCGGCGCATTGGCAAAAAGAGCAGCAGCAGGAGCAGTGGGGGGAAGGAAAGTTACCCAATCATGCACCGTCGATTTATTTGGGCATGTACGAGAAACAGTTGTACATACAGGAGTCGATACGATTGCGGGAAGAGATTATGTATCAGTCGCAGCATTATCAGCAGCTAGCGAGCGACACTAGCCTTATGCCCAAAATACCCTGGCGACCAATTCCGGCCAGCAGCAATTCACTGGTGCTCTTCCGTAACGAACGCGAAGCGTCGATTATTGAGGATGGCAATGCTAGCAATGAATTGATGCCATATGATGATCAGAACTACGCAGTGGCAGCGCAATCAGTGCTGAATGCCTCAGAGTTTGTCAATGGCAATGGTTTCTATTTCTATGAGGAAGCGCCAAATGCTGCTCTGGAATGCGGCACTGGTGATTCGCCCAGCGGATTGCCAGCCATAGAGTCGCCAACTGCCAACAATCAGACAGCGAGTGCTGGAAATCATAGTCTCAACGATGATCTTGGCTTCAGTTTGGATGACATTGATGCTCCTGTCAAGGTGGTTATACTATCGCTGTGGTTCTGGTGGAAGGAGATTGTGGTCATTGCGTTTACCTCAGCGGTGCTGCTTAACATGTTTATGGGGCATCGCAATCAGCGTGTGGAACGCGAGTATCTTGTCATTGAGCGACATGTGCCTGTTCAAACGGCCATTGAAGCAACGGAGGCATCCACTCGGGCTCTCCTGGGGCCAGTTGTGCCTTTGCGCGGAAATCGCATTAGCTTTACGGGTGGCACACAGCGCTCGCTATCGGAGTCAACAACGCATTCGGGCGAACATTTTACGTCCCGTTTTCAAACGGATTTCGAGCTTATGCAGTGCCTGGGCCGAGGAGGCTTTGGCGTCGTATTCGAGGCCAAAAATAAACTGGATGAGAATCGTTATGCGATCAAGCGTATCACGTTGCCCAACAAGGAGTCATCGAGGCAGCGTGTTCTGCGCGAGGCACGAACTCTGGCCAGCTGTGAGCACCACAATATTGTGCGCTATTTTCACGTGAGTCTTTTTATCAGTTAATCGAATTTTTAAAGATTTTTTGATTGCATATACAGAGGATTCGTCTCTAGTAATTCGCGAATAATTGCAATCTCTGAAAGTCTAATCAACAAACTTATTTATATTGAAGATACATATATTTATTTATTGCAGTCCTGGGTAGAAGCACCGCCTATAGGCTGGCAGGAAGAGGAGGACCGCAAGCTGGTGGCGCATGAGTTATCCACGTCTATCCAAATTGAGACGCCCGATGGGAGCACGCTGCCATCGCTTCTCGACCATACACAGCATAAGCGTCATCAGCTGATTTCGTGGGTTTCGGACACGGCGAACAGCACTGCTTGCAGTCATGAGCATGGACATGGCGATATACTGCTAAATCACATTCAGGAGTACAACGACGATGAGGAGGATGACGACTCACTTATAGAGTTTCGCAGTGAATCACAATCGGCAGCTCTACGAGCCGAAGAGGAAGACACGCAGGAGGATACGGAGGAGCAGCAGCTAAAAAATTCGCAACGAAGCTCCGTCTCGATTGATATACACTCGGCTTCGTTTGATTTGAAGAACATTAACTATACGCAAAATCAGCTATCGCAATCATTTCAAATCGAATCGGTTCGCTCCAAGGAAAATACAAGCGGTACAGATGAGGAGACGCAAGCGTCACCCAGACGCAAACCGACAACATTGGCGTTGGCTCACAATCACAATCAGCCGCAGCAGCAGCCACCGACACCATCTGGCAGTCAGGTAGCATTGCAGAACGGAAGCACATTGAAGCCGAACAAGGTCTATCTCTACATACAAATGCAGCTGTGTCGCAAGGAGAGTCTGCGTGACTGGTTGCGTGAGAATCGAACGGAAGAGCGCGCCACGCACATTTCACACATCTTTCATCAGATTGTCGATGCGGTGGACTATGTGCATCTCAAGGGGCTCATACATCGTGATCTGAAGCCGAGTAATATATTCTTCTCGCAAGATGGCCAAATAAAAATTGGTGACTTTGGCCTCGTTACCGATATGGCGGATATACCGAATATTGTTAACGATTGTGGGGATCAATCCGGGCTGCCATCGTGCGCCCGCCATACGCAACAGGTCGGCACACATCTGTACATGTCGCCAGAGCAGCTGCGCGGCCAGCACTATGACTATAAGGTGGACATCTATTCGCTGGGCCTGATCTTTTTCGAGCTACACGTTTACTTCTCCACCGAAATGGAGCGCATCAAGACGCTACGTGCCCTAAGAGATGGCCAGTATCCAGAGGACTTTGTCCGACAAAATCATGAGCAATATGAGTTGCTGCAACGTATGCTCTCCGCGCAGCCGGGGCAGCGACCACAAACCAAGCAACTGAAGCAGCAGTTACACGAAATACTTCAGTTACCCGAACATCTGGTGGATGGACGCAGCGAGCAGGCAGCGATGGCGGCTGCCACGCGTCGTCTCAGTCGCAGTCGCACCTTCAGCAGCAGCAGCGAACTGCCTCAGTGATAGAGTATACAGTCAGCCGGCCGTTTGGTTGAGTGGTGTGACAACGTTTAGCTTTTATGTCCAATTAAGTCATCCGTTAGCATTTGCTTATAAGTTAATGATTCTGTTTAAATCAAATAATAGCAATTATTACTCATGGCACTCTGGCTATGCTTTATCCGCTCTGCCCCTGACATGTCCTCGTGGCATGCAGATATATATAAGTTATTAATTTTATTCATCCATAAATATATGTTTTGCTTAGGATTTTAGTTTAGATTAAACTTTAAATTGCTGCAAAAAAAGTTAGTTTTGTTAAAACGACTTAAATATAGAAATTATAAATACGGATGTTATGACATATACATAAGATACATATGTACATTTCTACATATATGAACTCTTTAACGATTCGTTAGATTGATATATTAAAGGATTTGTATATGCACTTTTACCTAAATTAATTGTGGCTTATATAATTTTTTTATTTGTAATAATGATGGAAGCTGATTCTGATACAATTTTTGTTTTTAGGCTAAGTAAAAACTAAAAAAAAATAAAAATAAATAAAAATTTAAAATATATTAACTTTTAAATATCATTATGTATGTTAAGGATTGTTAGATGGATTATTAATTTGTGGTTTGGCTAACGAAGAAAACGTTTTTAGGCAGCATACCTAGAATAAAATGCATACAATATAATTTAGTATATTTAAGATTTAGGTCATGCTGTTAAAAATTTGTATTGCTATTAAGTCTGATCGGGTAGAAAGAATATTACGTATGATATTAGATGAGACATGAAGTCGGAGTATTTGTGGATTGGTTATAAGAGTAGCTTTCAGTTTTGTTTCCCAACCATGTTGCCAGAAATTGTAAGTCACCCAAGAAATTTGCAAATTACTTATATAACTTTATTCTATTATTTCTTTTTTATTACTGTTTGCGGTTTTCCAAAAACATTCTCTACATTGCTAACGGATTAGTCGTTATATACTTGCGAGTTAGCGCAAACAGATTGCGCAAACACAATACATACACATGGCAATAATATAAGCACAGATACTCGCATTAGTACTAGTACTATAATGATTTTATTCGGTTGAGGCTCATTTAGCATTGCTTAACAGTTAGTTGCGGTGTATTTTTGTCTTCGTTTGGGTAGCTCTTGTCAATTATCAATTACTTAATGTTTTCTATCGTTTTGCATGCGGTTTATCATTCATTTGATTAAAAAAGAGATCATCTCTGCCCTATGTAAGTACTTGTGTACTCATATAATAATAAGTGCCTTCTTAACTTTAATTGCTACCACATAATTTGAATTCATTTTTGAACGCGCTGAACAAACAATAAGCGATTGAAGCTTATTGCATTTGATTCATAAATGTTTATTATTATTTTAAATGTTCATATTTAAGTACATAACTACAAGTATTTTAGTTTTACTGTTGCAGGCAACGCGTTGCTTAAATATAACTCAACAGCAAATTGTTTTGCATTTTTGTATTAATTTTTTATTTGTTATTTGTTATTTTGCTTTTGTTTTTTTTTAATTGTGCATCGGTTTTAGCGTATGTTTTATTTTCAAAAATTAACAGCCATTTTGACGAATCCGTAATCGTTCAAAATCATAAGAGAAAACTCGAACCAAATACATGTACATAGTTAATTATATACAATACGTATGTATGTAAGTACAAGTATGTATGTATATATTCCATATAATTACGCTGATGTCCCCGTATTTTGGCTTTCTTGTTTACTCTGATTGACGATCAATTGAAATATGAATTTCAGCATCGTGGAAGTTAATTTTATGAATTTTGAAAATCTAATGAACACATTTCAACAAGTCAACGTATGTGGCTGCACATTTCTTTAATTTGTATGCATTAATATTTATACTTTTGGGTTAATAGTACTTATATATTTGTATGTTATCAAAGCATCAATACTACAGTTTTATGTTTTAAGTATATATTCTCAACAATATTTGAAATATCTGTGTCGTTTTAATTAAAATATTATTATTGCCTATAAATGTTACCCTTTACTAAATTCAAAAAATGTACGTGTCCATTTTTGCAATTGCAATGGAAATTCCCATTTTTGATTTGCTTGATCCTTAACCGAGCACTCAACTTAAATGGATATTCTGTATACCAGATTGGCAGTGCGCTCAGTTATCTTTAGCATAAATATAGGTAGACTGACTAGTTTTTGGTTACTGTTCACAGTTCACGTAAATATAATACACACATATTGCTGTAAACGTTGATTATATACTATATGTACTATAGTATGTATTGTATGTAGTGTGTATGCTTTATAGATTGCAGTTTACTAAAGTTCTTGAAATCTCTATGTACAAAGTCAGACTTGATTGCTTATCTTTCGAGTATTGTTGAGGTAAAGAAAGAGTTTCGGTATAGAGTTACGTAGATTTGTTGTGAAAATAGTTAATTAGTTATTTTTGTATGTCAGCAATTTCATTATGGAAACATAAATGTTACCTACCTAGTGAGCTAGTCAATATACCTCCTAGTACTACAAATTATACAAATAAATATTGCGAATTATTTAAATATATTGTGTAATTGTTCTATACTTAAGAATAGTTTGGTTTTTGTGCGCCTTATCAAATTGTTTACTTAAATTTAGTATTAATCGGTTTATTAGGTAATAACTTTTGGGTTGCATTGGTTTAAGGCTTGATGCTCAAATTATGTTACAAGTTTAGTATTCGAATTTGGGTCAAATTCAATGCAGCGTTAAGAATTAAAGGATAATGGAAAAGAAATTGTTTAAAGGCAACAACTGTAATTATTTTCATGTTTCTTTTAATGTTATCTAAAAATACTAAATTCCTATGGTGTCCTATCATAAAAGAAATATTAAAGATTTCGAAAATTTCAAACTATTTGTCATATTGAGGCTTTCGGCAGTTTTCTTTTTAATTATTTTAATTGCTGCATTTAAACAATTTCTACTACATCAGAATTTCTGAAATATTCATTTCTTAGTTATTTATTTGTTTGTCTAAACTTACAAATATGTATCATATATTTACTGGGCAACCATTAGAGGGCCTTTTTACTTGACTTCAATCGACGTACTTATTTATCGTCATGTGCCTAATAACTAATTCTTGAAATGATCACAACGTTAATGAATGTTTATATATATTTATGTATATATCTACTAAATCGCTTACATATAGCTACCGTATAAGTATACCATTTATACTGATGGATTCTAGTTTTTTTTTTCTTTTCTTTTCGCTCTTTTTGTGTTAACAACAATTTATTTATTATATTCATAAAATGTATTGTAAATTATGGTGGGATTAATTGCCTATTTCGTACAAAAAAATTATATTATATAACTCAACTTTAGCATTGGCAGCTTTTTAACAATTATTACATTGCGTAATTTTGTCATCTTGTTCAAGTTGTTCTTTTGTTCAATATTCATATCAATTTTCAAATGTGAATGCAGAAAATGTTGCAAGCGATACAGCTGCGCAATAGCTGCAATAAGCAAGGATGCAATGAATGTTGGCTAAACGCTTGGCTCAAACAAACAAAGAAAACAAAACAAAAGCGGCGAACAGAATGTTCTAATAATGGCAAACAAAAGCGCCAAAGAAATTGACCAACAAGGATGAGACGACGCCAGGATAAAAGGCATGAGCCAACCTGCAAAGTGTGCCGACAACAAAATATATTATGTATGTATATACTACAATACATGTTTATAAGTATATGCTAAAATATGCAGGGATACAGGACATGAGAGAGAGAGAGAGAGAGAGAGAGAGAGATAGAGAGAGAGGACATTGTTGCCGTTTATATGCTAAGGAGTGACGTCCCAGCTCAACTGAACTCAACTGAAAGATTCGCTTGGGTATTATTATGAGTTTGATCAAAATGTTTGCTTAAAAAACTTATGCAGCATTTGCTAGAGTATTGTACAGCGTCCTTTATTCCTAGTTGATTGTGAGTACTCAGTGCCAACAAGACCGCCGCCAGCTGTGCCGTTAGCTCCACCGCTGCTGCAGCCCATTAACTCTCGAAAAACGTCGCCGATTTTATAGTTGTATCTACAAATCAGCAAACATAATTATTTAAATATGAGATGTCTGCATCTGACAAAAAAATAATATTAATATTCAGAGTTACTCACTGCGCCGAACACTCGACATAACCACAACGCCAATGTTTACGCACCAGCGTCGAAATGTCCTTGAGCTCCTGAAAGGCATTATATTTAACATAAATGAATTTTTACCAGAGTATAAACAACTAGCAAAGCTTTTCGTTTACTGCAATATTTTGTAATTAATAAAAAATCAAGCAATAACATAGGCACTCAATTCATTTTCACATAAATAAGTATTTATTTAAATTTGTAAAGGGTATCATAAATTTTGTAATAAATTAATAATATGATTTATGCAATGTTATTAAATGTGTCAACTAAACTGCTATTAAAAAACTGCATTATGGTTAAGTTTACATATAAATATATATTATTGTTATTATTACTAAGAGGAAGTTAATTAACCCAAATTGGTTCAAAGCTATCATTTAACGCAGCAAATTGTTGAAATCCAATATCAAAAGACATTCAATTCGAATTAAAATCTCTTAATGTGTTCAATTTATTTGCACTTAAACTGCAAATGTGGCTTAGTATGGGAGCAGTAAGCCGGATTATAGTGTACAAACAAGCATAAATCATTAAGCAAAAAAAAGAACAAAACTATGCAGCGAATATCAATTATACGCTCCGTGGCCTTAATGGTATTGCCCTAATGGCTTACTATGCTAATTAATCATATATATTGGATTATACATACCTGCGAGTTAGCCTGCGCCTCAGTCACATTGTCATATTTATTGCCCACCACAATTATGCTAAAATCACGATGACTGAAACTATCCAAGATTTGATCTCTTATGGAGCGGCAGTACTGCAAATTATACACACACATAATTCCAACTTTATCGGGCCACCAATTAGTTAGATTGTCCTACCTGAAACGTTTCCAAATTACCCATGTCATAGACGAGAACATAGGCGTGCACCGTTCGCAGCCCCAGCGGATGTCCATTATTCCATTCAGCAAAGTTATCAGCCGGAAATCGCTTCTGGCAAGATTGCCATGCCAATTTGTTAAGTGTTTGTTTTTCATCAGTGCCGTCGCAATACACATGAAACATATATATATATATATATATTTATACATGTATATATTGTGCATGTATCGTTGTTGGTTTGTATTTGTGTTGGGCACGTACATTTAGAATAGCAAGTAGAAAAGAAAAAATATCATTTTGATAGTTTTTTTTAACATTGTGCACGAAAAATGCAAATTTTTAATAAATATTTATTGTGTGTTTGTATGGACTGGTATTAAAAATTGGGACTATTGTAACCTCGTTTTTGTTATGACATACACTTTTTAATACTATTACAAAAATACAATGCGACTGATGTGGTTACAGTAAAAGTAAATAATATTTATCAAGTGCTCCATTGCAGTCGCAGTATCGTTGTAGTGGGAGTAAAGGATTATGTGAGCACTTAAAATTGGAATATACAATTTCAAAAAATATATTTTTCGAACTTGTTTACTTTAAAATAACAATTGACGACTTTTTCTGCTTCTGTGTTTGTTTATCGTTAAAATTATCCAGAAATTGGAATTAAAACTTATGTGTTTGTTATGCATGAGTTTTTAAAAATGTGACTATAGAAAATATTCAGTACAAAATATGTGTAGTTTAGGCTAATTATGATTTTTTTTGTGTAGAATAGTAAAATTTTGATTTGATTAGAAGCAATGTATATCGAAAATATAAAATTGTAGCCAACAGTTATTATATTATTACATTAAAGTGAATATTCTGATTATGTCATCTGTTGGATGAAATTGTTGTAGTCTGTTGTTAGACAAAACAGCTGGGGTAGAAAATAGCCATAAATAAATGTCATAAATCAATTTGGGCTGCAGTCTTTTAGGCGCAAACAAAACACAAACACTGACAGTCAAAGAAATTGAAATAGTCGAGTATAACCGCACTCCTAATAATGTTGGCACACAGCTCAAGAGTCCACGCGCCTTGGCGCCATGTCGTTCGTCCTTACGTTCAGAGCTATTAGTCCTGCTTGGGCAAGGTTCGCCACCATCCATTTACCGCCATTTGTCTGGTTCTGTCATTCTGGCAGACAGCCAGTCGAGTCGACGTTTGTCTGCGTGGGCAGTAAGTTTGCTAGATTTACGTTTTTGATTAAATTTCATTTAATTTGCGCTTTTGCTGCTCAAGTTGTTGCTATTGTTTTTGTCACTGTTACGTTGTTTAATTAACGGTTGTGTTGCCCTGAAATGTGAGCAGCTCGTTAGCCAAACTGTCCAGCTGTCTGATTGTTGCCCTCCATGGATATTATTGTATTATGCTCCTGATTTTTGTTTAGATTCCACTGCTTTTAGCTTGTGCTGTGTGTGTGTGTGCTTGTGTGCTTGTGTGGGTGTGTAGGCTTCCTGCTGCAGGAAATATATATAAACTCCCGCCTTTTTAATGCAAACAAGATAAACACAAACATACAACTCTGAAGGCTTGCAATTAATTAAAATTACGATAAGTAGACGAAAGTAGCAACTTGAGCAGACAACTTGTTAACTAAATTTGGCTGGAAAAAAATGAATACAAAATATTTAATTTGCAATGTTCCAGTTATGCTGTTTGTCTCTCTTAACATTTTTTGGGCATAAATAACATGTTGTTATTATGGCTTCTTACAGGATTTTGGTATACCCTGAATCCATTAAAAATATGAAAAAGGTTAAAGTGGTTTTGTGGAAAAATATGTAACAGGCATAAGAAAGCATCTCCGGAACAATAAAGTATATATATTCTTGATCACTATCAATAGCCGAGTCGATCTAGCATTGTCCGTCTGCCCGTCTGTCCGTCCGTCTGTATGAACGCGCGTTTCTCAAAAACTACAAGAGGTTTTCCCATAGTGTTTTATACCAATTTTGACACCCACAATCGATTTAATGCAAAATACATTTTTTGTAAGAGTCCTCCCTTATGCATTTTTTGCAAAAATATTTCAAAAAATTTAACTTTCAATAATGCATAAACTTGAAATGTAGAATTCATATATAGGACAAACCATGAACAAAATGGCCTCAAGCTTGACAATCGGTTATGTTTTGACCAAGTTATGGGAGTTTGAAGTCTCGGAAGGGCATTTGTATGGACTTAGGGCGGTTACAAGTCAATTATTTTTGTCATTTTGGCATGATTTTTTACAGAAAAATGAAACACCTCAGAATCACATTTCCCATAGTTTTTTATACTAATTTTGACACCCACAATCGATTAAAAAAAGAATTTCAAGAATCTATTTTTTGAAAAATCAATTTTGGTAAGGGTCCCCCCTTATGCTTTTTTCGCAAAAATAATTCAAAAAATGTAACTTTCAATAATGCATAAACTTGAAATGTAGAATTCATATATAGGACAAACCATGAACAAAATGGCCTCAAGCTTGACAATCGGTTATGTTTTGACCAAGTTATGGGAGTTTGAAGTCTCGGAAGGGCATTTGTATGGACTTAGGGCGGTTACAAGTCAATTATTTTTGTCATTTTGGCATGATTTTTTACAGAAAAATGAAACACCTCAGAATCACATTTCCCATAGTTTTTTATACTAATTTTGACACCCACAATCGATTAAAAAAAGAATTTCAAGAATCTATTTTTTGAAAAATCAATTTTGGTAAGGGTCCCCCCTTATGCTTTTTTCGCAAAAATAATTCAAAAAATGTAACTTTCAATAATGCATAAACTTGAAATGTAGAATTCATATATAGGACAAACCATGAACAAAATGGCCTCAAGCTTGACAATCGGTTATGTTTTGACCAAGTTATGGGAGTTTGAAGTCTCGGAAGGGCATTTGTATGGACTTAGGGCGGTTACAAGTCAATTATTTTTGTCATTTTGGCATGATTTTTTACAGAAAAATGAAACACCTCAGAATCACTTTTCCCATAGTTTTTTATACTAATTTTGACACCCACAATCGATTAAAAAAAGAATTTCAAGAATCTATTTTTTGAAAAATCAATTTGTGTAAGGGTCCCCCCTTATGCTTTTTTCTCAAAAATAATTCAAAAAATTTAACTTTCAATAATGCATAAACTTGAAACGTAGAATTCATATATAGGACAAACCATAAACAAAATGGCCTCAAGCTTGACAATCGGTTTAGTTTTTACCAAGTTATGGGAGTTTGAAGTCTCGGAAGGGCATTTGTATGGACTTAGGGCGGTTACAAGTCAATTATTTTTGTCATTTTGGCATGATTTTTTACAGAAAAATGAAACACCTCAGAATCACTTTTCCCATAGTTTTTTATACTAATTTTGACACCCACAATCGATTAAAAAAAGAATTTCAAGAATCTATTTTTTGAAAAATCAATTTGTGTAAGGGTCCCCCCTTATGCTTTTTTCTCAAAAATAATTCAAAAAATTTAACTTTCAATAATGCATAAACTTGAAATGTAGAATTTATATATAGGACAAACTATGAACAAAATGGGCTCAAGCTTGACAATCGGTTAAGTTTTGACCAAGTTATGTGAGTTTGAAGTCTCGGAAGGGCATTTGTATGCTTATGCTTTTTTCTCAAAAATAATTCAAGAAATGTAACTTTCAAAAATGCATAAACTTGAAATGTAGAATTCATATATAGGACAAACCATAAACAAAATGGCCTCAAGCTTGACAATCGGCTAAGTTTTGACCAAGTTATGGGAGTTTGAAGTCTATGAAGGGCATTTGAATGGACTTTAGAAACCAATTAGGGCGTTTACAAGCCAATTATGTTTGTCATTATACAAAGGGTATTGTAATTTTAGCCAGAAGTTTGCAACGCATAGAAGAAAACATTTCCGACCCCAAAAAGTATATATATTCTTGATCAGGACGACAAGACGAGTCGATATACCTTTGTCCGTCTGTCTGTCCCTCTGACTGTCTGTACGTTTATTTCTACGCAAACTTGTCTCTCAATTTTAAAGCTATCTTGATGAAACTCCGTGCAGATGCCTATTTTTGCTGGGCACAGATAATATATCGGAATCAGTCGGATCTGACCACTATAGCATATAGCTGCCATAAGAACGATCGGTGGAACATATTTTTTGTTTGAGATAACTCGATTAAACTTACCAAATATATATGTTTTAGCATTATTTAAGCATGCTTACAAAATTTCATCAAAATCCGATTACTATATCTTATAGCTGCCATAGGAACAATGTGTTGAAAAATGAGTCGTTGTATGAACAACAATTTTTTGTTTCTCAAACTATCCTAACTAAACACAGTAATTGCAATTGTTATTATATTTTATATAGAATGATTGAATTTGGTCAAAATCGGACAACTTTATCTTATAACTACCATGGGAACGATCGGTCTGAAATATTGATTTAAATAAGAAAATTAATTTCAAAGGTAGCATTGTCATTCTCTTTATGTATAAGCAAGAGTGTTTCATTATATTAAACAAGTGCAAGCGTAAACTACCATTTTGACACCCACACTCAATAAAAAATGCAATTACAGAATCTAAGATTTGAAAAAAAAAAAAATGTAACAAGGGGGTACATGGGGGGTGTTAAATAATTACATTTTTACTTAACGCAACCGTTTTGATATTTTGTCGTTAAGTTTTTACCCAATTTATGTCTATACATAGGCCCAAATTAGTGGTATTCAACACTTCACATTGGCTCTACTATATATGTATTTTTTTCTGGGGTGTGAGTAAGCGTAAATCTGTTGGAGAACAAAATGCTGTTTACACAATTGGCAGCCATTACGTTGGTCTTTGAGTAATAACTGGCTGGCACTGCACTTGACGATGAAAAATGTGCCCCAATAAGCTTGGTAGCTCAGCTCCAAAAACTTGTCCACACGACACCCAAAGCCTCTGACTATAATACCTGACTGGCAACTATTTGGTCAACACAATGGCTGACAAAAAATCGCTAAAACAACAATCAAAAAGAAAAGTAGGATAAATATGTACCCAACAAGAATGTGGAGAATGCTCGACCAAAAGCTACTCTGTCTGAATACCAATTTAGAACATATAAAAACAAACGCTTCTAATTTTGCGGAAAACTTTTTTTTTATAATAATATAATAACAGATAACAAAGGAAGTTAGTTAGTGGCATTTAAATATCGGCTTAATCCGAAAACGAAATTTGGGTATGTTAAATGAAAATCAATATTTCAAATATGTTGTCTCCACAGAGGGACACTCTGATCTATCCTATACATACTTTATATGATCAGAGATGACTCTCGTTATGTTCATGCCTGTTATAAACAACTTTTTTGTAACATTTTGTACACATATTTAATGGGTATAGGGTATCAAAGTGAATTCACGCCAAAATGGACATGAATAAATTGAAAGCCATTGAAATCTGGCAGTGGATACATGGAGTAAGTGGGTGAGTGGGTGACTGGTGGCAGAGATGCTCTCACCTACTGCAGTTAGTATAACAATGGAGGTTGCCCAATTGTATGGCAACAGGCTGTGAGGTCTGTCAATACAGATTTCTTGTTGTACTTTTTGCGGATATCTTTTGTTTTGTTTCCTCCTTTTTTTTTGGCAAGTGGTGATATTTTTGGCGGTATATACATATATATATACACATATATCCTCTTGATTGTGGCTTTGTTACCGAATCACTTGACTAAACTGAGCTCAAATATGTGCTTCCTAAAAAAGCATGCCAAGTGCCTGTCCGACGTTACGTCCTTGTTGTCTTTGCAATTCAAGGTCCTAAGCATGTAGTTTATACATATGAAATTCCTAGCATCCCTAAACGAGGGCACAAACAAAAAAACAGAAAAGAAGTGTCGTAATTTCGAAAAAATATATTGAATCAAAGTAAGCCAACATGATAGCAATATCTGCTATTTGTTATAAATACATATATCAGAAAGTAGGCCACAAAAATTAAATGTATAATGAAAAAAGATTTAGCCCCAAACTCTCGACATAAAGAATCTAGATTTATTATACATTTTAACTTATTTATGTGTATACAAAAAGAAAGCTTAATTTTTAACAATGCTATTTATGTTGATCAAGGATATATATACTTTATGAGGTCGGAGATGCTTTCTTCTGCCCGTAACATACATTGGCACAACTTCATGTTTTTTTCACATTTTTAATGGGTATATGGTATAAAAAAATATGTGGTCTCCTGGTATCTGAACATCTTTTTTATGCCCGTTTTACTATGCTCTTTTACCCCTATTCAAAAGTAAAGCTGCTGTTTTAAGTTTTAAATTTAAAATGAAATACATAGTTGGGTGTTTTTGTATAGCTTTTTGCTGGCACTCACCTGGGGAGGAACGTCCAGTACCATCAGCTCCCGTATGCAGGTATCGCAGACCAAACAGTTTTTATAAATTTTGCGATGAGTTGTCGTCTGATGAGTCTTGGGGAAGTCATGGTAGAAAAATTGCTGTAAATAAAATTATAATAGTTGTACTTGACATGTTATTTAAGAACAGCATAGCATGCACATATAAATGTATAAACTTAATTATACCCACAACTTTTTCTTTTTTCTTTGCAAATATTTTATATGTGTGTTGTTTTCATTTGCAAAGGGCTTTCAAAGAAGGATTTACATATTTTGTATACGTTTGTATGTATGTGTGAGGGGCCACTTTTGCTGGCTGGTTATTCCATTTAACAAAAATTATAAAAGGCATTTTGTTTTAGTTCATGTAAGCAAACAAATGAATAAGACCTGAATATAATGTACAGAATTTCACAAACGAAATTTTATAGAAAAGATGTGAGTAGAGCTTTTGATTCGGGTATTTTAATAAATATTTTTTATTTGATAAATTTATTTATATACAACTTTATTCAATAAGGTGGACGTCAAGAAAATAATATCCAAATCAATTGCCTGCTTTGTTGGTAAGGCTATAATCAAAATTAAGCATACGCCATGATACAACATTAGTGTAAATTTGCAAACAACTAAAAGTGCTCGAATACTCCAAGTTTAGCTCTTAGCCGCATTTATTTATGTGCTCGATAATGTAGCGAACTTTATGGTAGAGCACACGTATTCAAAGGCGCAAAGCCGGCCAACAGGAAGAACATAGCGAACGTCCCGAAGGCCATAAACGTAATTTCTTATTCAATTACCAGCTCAATAAACATAAAACTCAATGATATGCGATGGCACATAAAAGCGCGACGGGATGAGGCGAACTGAGACGAGACCCGCTGCATGTGTGCGTGTGCATATAAAAGTATAAGCATGTGCAGTACATAATTTAAAGTTGGCCAAAGCGCTAAAAGCATTTACGTTTGTGAGGCAGCTGCTGCTGCTATTCGCTGGCCACTTCCGTTTCCGTCGTGCTATTGAATCGAAGCGAGCATCCAAATAATCCTTGATTTCATTCCGTTGACAATGAAACAACTGATTGGCAAGCGGCATTTGCATTTAAATGAGTGTCGAAAATGTCGAAAATGTCGCACTGATAAATCTCCCAAAATGACTCCGATATTTATTTTTAGCTCATGTTATGCCGCAGCTTTCGGTTGGATTAGATGATGCTGACTTCGATTTGAAATCGGATAGCCGCTGCTATCGCAACTCACACACTCGACACTTTGCAATCTGTTCGATGAATGCCTTCAAACTAGGTCAATGACAGCACATCCATTTTTAAACGCAATCAGACGTAAAATATCCTCTCACAGCCTGTCGCTCATTTCATTTATACCCACTGCGTGGGCGTACAACTTTTTGTATCAATTTTTCATAATGGCTTTGTTATTTTTTTTTTTTATATTTCTGACAACCTCTTTTTCTTTTGTTTTTTTCCCCGTATAATTCATATACTTAATAGCTGGGCCGCCATGTCCTTTATTCTTGGCTGATTTTATATATGTACGTTGATTCCCTTTTTTTTGTTAAAAAAAATTCATAACTTGCGTTAATGTAAGTGAGCGCAAAAAACATCTTACGGGTTAATGGCATCGTTTCGGCCACGTTTTGAAGTAGATTGTTTGGCTTAATCTGCTAATATTTTGGCTTGAGTTATGAACGGTTAAATCTTGTGCCGGGAAATTTATTTATCCAATTTTGTATACATTTTGTTTTAAAGTTGTAACAAATTGTTTCTACAGTTTGCTTTCATTAGCTATTCGGTTCGGACAGTTTCTAAATAATATTTAACTTATAAAAAACCAATTTAATCAAATTTAATATATGCGGAAAGAGTTTTAAATTTCTTGGTGATTTTCTGTACTCCACACATGCGCATTTAATATTTGTAATTTGACCGGTCAGTAGCTGCTTCCTTGGAGCACGTATTAAAGCCATTAAAGACCACTTAATTGAATTTTCATAGCTTAAAACAGCATCAAAATGCGAAAAATCTCACATAATGCATAATAAAAATCGTTGCCGCAATAAATTTGCGGTTGGAGGCATAAAGCCAGCTAGAAGTATAAAAACGATTCAATTTAATACTCTGACAAACATCAGCACTCGTATATTGACCGCCATAGACATTAAAAGCAGAAAGCAAAACTAAGTAAAGTGAGCAGCGAATTGCAAACTGGAAAATGGGAAAATTGCAAGCTGCCACTGCCGACTGCAGTTAATTGAATTAGCCGAGCGTCACTTTAATGTGGAGAAAGAACAACAAACGTAAGCCATTTTATTAGGTCAGGTACAGTGTTCACATAAAAATTGGAATGCTTCGGTGATTCTTGTTCGCAAATAAATTTAGAGTCCTTTCCTGTTTTCCTATAAAAATGCCTAGTAAAAATGTTATATAATTTTAAAATTCTACATAAAAAAGTGTTAACAAACAGAAGATGTGTCTCAAAACTAACACTGTGCAATATGTTTTTGATGCTACATGAAAAAAACCTATAGTTTCTGTTTATGTATTTTATTAAAGTAAGAGCTTAAATTGTCCCACGTAGTTAATTGATTTTACTACAATATATATCAGTCGTAAAAATGTACCAGTTCGTATTCATTGCACACGTTAATATAGGTTTAAATGTTTGTTGCGCTTCTCAACGGTTCTCAACGCTTCTCCCTTGTCTAATTGCAATTTAAAAACCACAAAAGATGTGAAGTGCTGCGATGTGATGCGTCGGCGAAGCGGCAATCGAATTAACAACGCATCCAACCACACACACACACAGTCAAATGCTATTAGTGGAAAGGTGATGCGAGAACAGGTGAGAGCAACATAAATACAGGCAGCGGCGCTGCAGTCCTATTAAAAGTTTGACCTGCTGTTAAGCTTTGCAGCTTTCATCGTACGTCATTAATAATTAAAGTTATCGAAGGCAGAAAGTGCCACAGTTCCTTGCACTGAGCGAATTGTGTAATTTGAGCGAGCTGATTGTTAAATTGGTTTATATGTTGGTTAATTACGGTTATTTGCTATTTACCTTTGGGCTTTAATAGCCAAAAATCATAGACCGTCGATTAATTAAAGCTCTGTGCTGTATATAAATACTCAATATGCTTAATGGATTGGAAGTAATAGAAAACATATAATCATGACCATAGAGCTGCCATTTTATTTTGAGGTGGCAACTGAAATTTAATTAAATTAGAACGCGTTGGCGCTAGAAGTGATTATAATTCACAAATAAATTAAATTTCTATTGAAACACAATTTATGCATGAACAAATAAATTAAATTGATTGTAGAATATCATATTTTTCAAATATTCCATAATCAAAAGTTTTCTCAAAACAAAGGTACGACTTTTAGATGGCAGGTGGTTCAATTATATGTACATATATAAATATAATTACATAATATGTTTTGCGTAACCACTCACTTGTAATATGCTTGTTTTGCCGACGCCAGTAGCCCCCAAAAATGCCGCTTTAAGGGGGCCCTGCAGCCATGGCGGCTCTGCACCACCCTCCAGAGTGATACGCTATGCCGAAATGCACTTATTTTGTATATGTAACTCCATTTCAATTGAGATTTTTGTTGTATTCGCTGGTGTTGTTGTTGCTGCTTTTTGTTGCGCTTCTGTCGTTGCTCCTTTGTTACCGGCTCCTGCTGCTGCTGTTTTAATATTGGCTGCTGCTGCTGTTGTTGTTGTTGTTCTTGCACTATCACCGACATAATCAACGCTTCGTGTACTACCGATCAATAGTTTCTTAGAATTTGTTGGCGATATTGTACTACTCCACATTATATTGTTATTGTAATTGCCAATATTGTCGTTATTTCGCTTGAACGACGCCAGTTTGATTGATTTTCAAATGTTACGTGTGGAGAAGAAAAACAAAGTAATTATTACTTGTGCCGGACTCCGGAGGTTATGTAATTGCTGATGAGCAAAAAAGGCATAGCACGAGAAGTTGTTGTTGTTGTCTTTTTGGGTTGCCAAAAATTATCTGCAAGTATATACAATAAATATAATTAATAGAATATTAAAACTAAATAGGTTAGTATTGGAAAAATATTCAAAATCAAATTAAAGCCTTTTTGTTTAGGAAATTATTTTAACTTTTCATATATATAACAAAAATTGTTCTTCAAATACAAAATAAAACTTATAATTAAATCAGAATCCTCCCAATTATAAATACATTTGTGAGTGATTTTGTTCACTCAATTTGATTTTTAATTCCAATTTTGTTTATAATTTGATTTCGTTTTTGGTATTTTATAAACACTAAAACTTAATAATTTGATACTGGATATGGATGCTTTTTGGTATTGCTGGCAAAATTGATTGAATCGCTTGATTGAGCAACAAAAAATTCGACAATTGAAAACTTTTCACTTTTCGTTTTCGGCATATTTGGGCATTGAGCAATGAAATCGAAATTAAAGTCCAACAATTGTAGCTCAGTTATTGCCCGTTATTGGCCCTAATTCCTGTTACACATTCCTTACGGCCTTTTCAGCAAATATTTATATATAAGCAAGATTTCATCGTATACTTTCGCCAACCTTTTTGTGTACTGACTGTCTGTGGGTCCTTTGCTTTCATTCGCTGGCATCCTTGGTTTAGTTTTGTGCCTCTTCCTGCGCCTCCCCGCTTCTGGTCCTTAGTTAGCTTGTTGTTTATATTTGAGTTGTTTCTTTTAAATGCTTCGCTTCACTAAAATTGTACTGGTTTATTTATTGTTTTTCAAAACACTTGCTGCAATTGTTGTTGTTGTTTCGTATTGTTATTCGTCTGGTATTTTCGTTGCCAAGAGCTCCATCATTTTGTTTTGTAATGTGCTTAAGGCACTCATCGCTCGACAATCAATTAAAAGTTTTTACTGATTTTAATTACGTGGGCCTCTGGTTTTAATTGCCAGCTTTCGGAAAACTCTTTGACAATGACAAACTCTGTTATTCAATGAGCTGCTGACTGCAATTGCATTTCGAGGAAATCTGGCAACGTTTCCTTCCCAACAGCTGCCTGCCAAAAAAAGAGCTTAACTGTCATTTTTGCATGCAAATCAAACAGCTATTGATGCCTTAGTTTGTGTCCATGTGCCAACTGTGTTGGCTTGTACTTTTCATAAAATGGCAGTCAAATAGGGATCTCCTGTTATGCAAATTTACGGATGGGATATGCACAGCATGACATCAAAACGGAAATGAAATGTGCGACTTTTGCTGCCTCCGCTTTGTGCTCTGCAAAGGATATTGATTTTGGCAACAAAAAAAAAGACTCGTAAGAATGCTTGCAAAAATCCAAAACAAGTTACAATACAATGCGAGTATTGACTAACAAATACCCCGTAACTAAAACAAAAACATAGTGCAGTCCTATAAACAAATTTAAAGTGTATTCCTAGTTTAGGTATTAGCAAAACTATTTTTAGTGTACAATCTTAAAAGCTGTCAAAAATACGACTCTGAAATAAGTATAAGCAAACAAATAAGGAAAATTGCTTTCATATAATTGAATGATACTTTAAATTAATAATTGTCTTCTGGAAGTATGTTTGTAGTTTTTTTCCTATACAATCAATAATGTGGCACGTGATGTGACATATGTACCTTGCGTGTCATATTTCTTTCATTTGATTTACTTGATATTCGGTACATTTAATTTTGTATTGAAGCTTTTATGCTCTCCTTGCATTTTGTTGTATTTACTTGGCGGTAAGTTTGACTGGCAAGGCAAGTTAGATTGCTTTAGCTGCAGACAAAACACTTAAGTACTTTCATTGTGATTGAATTTCTTCGATTTTGTGTTTTTTTTTTATTATTTTATTTTAAAGGGCTGCCCACACATTTAGAAGGCAGCCGCATTAGAAAATGCTTAACTCCTTTTTGCATACAATTTGTGTGCAAAGTCGTGGGCAATGTCCTCTTAGTGGGCGTTTTGATTGTTCAGCATTTACAGTGGCTTACCGCAGCAGTGATAGGGGGGGGGGGGGATATGGACTTACACCAAAGTAGCATGTCCCGTTAACAGTTTGAGAATTGAGCACGTGTCATAGCGCTGGATGATTCACAGTGTTTACATTGACTCTTTTCAATTTAAATTCGATGTGATTCTGCTTAGCTAAGGGTTTTTAAGATTTCGATCTCAAAATAAAACAAATAAGAACGTTGCTGTCGGATGTAACCAATTGTGAAATACTCTTCTCCTGGATTAAAGGCAATTGGTGTGAAAATGTCCGCTTGATTATGACTCTAAAACATATGTTGTAATATACAATTCACAAAATTACCTCCAGACAGTACAAAAAAATCACAAAAGTTGCAAAAATGATAAAAATAAATGAGAGACAGCACGTATACGTAACCAAGGACAGATTGCTTGAAATATAGCAACCATTAGAAAAACCCATCAGCCTAACTTTGGCAAAAGTAATACAATAGACACCAACGTAATGTGCTCATGAATGTTGAAGCTTGAACAGTGCGTGCCGAAAGTGTGATAAAGTGTAATTCAAAAGAGCATAACTGACAAGGGCATAGTAGGTGCAAGTCTAAGAAGAGGCCGGGTTAGTTGACTGAAGGACATCATTAGCAGTTGTCATGAAGTTATCGGAAATTACGCATATCCTATGAGAAAAAGAAAAGGAAAGGAGGGCAAAAGAAAGCTAAAAGTGAAAATGGCCGACAAATTGCAACTTGTGACAAACAGCAGTAAAACTTTGTGCCGTGTGCCATTTTTCTTCGTTGTATTCATGAAGTGAAATGCTTTCTACTAAAAGAACGACCATATCACGAAATCAAGGAGGCTTGAGCTAATGTCAACAAATAGAATGTCACAACTGTGTGGCTGTCAACTGGGCTTTCTTTTTAGCCAGCGAAGACACGTTCGCACACACACATGAGCTCTCGTCATGAGAAAGCGTTATGAAATAAGCTCATGCAAAATTAAATCATTAAAATGCGAGCCAGATGAGTTTTGTCTTAAACTGTTTTGCGCACGACTTGTTGTTTATATAAACCCCTTAAATGCACACCGACACTCACACATATAGGATATCCTGGCGTGCTTGTGCTTAAGTAGATATTTCAGCAAAGTCGCATCGCAACACAGATAAAAGCCATGGCAACAGATATTCAAAACGTTTTGGCTCTATGTAAAAGGGCCAGCATCAAAAACATGGTTGACATAACAGCGAGAGCGACATGAAAAAACCACAACATTTACACACACTCACTCACACAGCTTAAGCACATAGAAAACATATACTCGTACTTACAGGTAGTCAATGTAGCACATATAAATTAAAGATGTAGGTATTAATGCCATGTTACGAAACAACTTTTTAGCATTTTTGCAGATACAAATTAAATAAATGTAGGCGTTTTTTTTTTTATCTTTTCCAAACATCTGCATAAGTGCAAGTTTATTTATTGAAAGGCAGCTGAGAAATTGAATTGAATAGTTGTTGTTATAGAATTTAAAAATAGCTAAGCGTTTCGTGCCAGCAACAATAACAACAACAAGAGGGCGTTGTGGCAGTTACCGAGTTGGAGGTGGGACACAGCCATTGAACGTGTCTAAATTGCCGAAATGCTTCAAAATTATGTTGATGTTGTACGTGACCGGATGTCGGTCTACAAATTGAATATGTATTTAAGAAATTGTTTGCACACAAGAAAAAGTATAGCATAGTGTTAGGGGCGACCTTTAAAAGTATGTAGACGTCATAGAAAAAAAAAAATATATATATATATTTGTATTATTGTCAGAGTGGAACCTTAATGTTTTTTAAAAATTAGCAAAATGCTTTTTGGAATAAAATGTTCAGTTGCAGCATTTCTTGCCAATTATTATCTGTTTTGTATTTGTATTCTTAATTAATGAATTAAATTTAAAGAGAAACCCAACCCTTACAGCGAACTGATATTTGTGTACATATATCAATCATACGACGCGTGCCCCAACATTCCAGTTGGGAACATTTGTGGGCTTTTCAATGTGTCAGCGAGAAAATGTAAATGATGTGGCTGGTATAAAAAGTGTCCCAAATATAGAAAATACGCAAATGGAGATCGCAGGTAGCTACTAAATGGCAACTTTCAAATATTCGAAACATGTGCTGCCAATTTGTTCATAACCTTTGACAACACATCAGAGACACTCAAACGAAAACGATAAGTTATCACAAGGCATTTCTTTTCAATTGCCGAATGGGGGAAGATGTGAAAAATTACATGTATTGCCGATGCTGCAAAGCTGTGACTAAAACAAGGCAAAACAACGTATTTATTTTATACGTATTATCGATACAAATGTATTGTATTTTGTGTATGTTACGTAACGTTTGTTGTGCTGTGTGCTGTATTATGTAACGAAACTTTTAAAGCAACAATATTCCAGATCAAATTTTAAAGCTTGACCACATACGTCATCTCGTTTTTATGGATTCAAACAAAAGCCATTTATAATTTTTGTTACTTCACATATTTCTATTTATTTACATATTTCTTAGAGCCATCGTTTCATAATAATTTAATTTTTCTTAAACCTGACAATGACTATAAATGTATTTGCTTAAGCTCTCTCTTTCGATTACGTCATGTCGAGTGTCAAAAGAAAAGTATTTAAGTTGGCCCACATATGAAATTCCTTTCGCTTATGCCAGCTATTCAAAAAAAAATGCAGCATTGGCAAAAGTACCCAATCATTTTGTTATTAATGCACTGTAAGGTACCATGGCGGCATTTTAATTAAAATTATTGCTGTCGTAAGCTTAAAATAAATGCCGCCTTTCAAAAAGGCTCACGAACCGAGCATGCGCGTGTATGTGTGAGTAGAACTACCCACATACATATGTACCGCTAAGCCAAATTGTATATTGCTGCTGCTAATGTAGTTGTTTGTTTTCTATTCCCGATTCATAAATAAGCGCAGAGATTACCATCCGCATCCGTATCCGCATTTTCCCAACTGTAAACGGGTTGGGGTAACTGGCTACTGGCAGCTTCCATACAAATCACCGAAGTAAATTGTGTATTTAAAGTGTCAGAGTGGCAGTTTAATTTAATTTATTACAGTTCATAAGCAGCGAATTAATTGCACAGCATTTTCTTGTATTATATAGATGCCAACGAGGGCAGCTTTATTTGAGCAATGAATTGGAATTTAAATAAATAAGTGCACTGCAATTGTGGGTATTTGTTCTTGTTTTTAATTGTTGGCCCGATATTTGCAGGACATATTTGTGTGGGTTTTAACCACAGGTGTATAAATAATTATAATATTTACAGTGTGATGTGACATTTATTGTTACATTTTTCCCCTAACAAATGGGTATACAGGATATAACAAAGTAGTACAAACCGGATACATCGCCGACAACGTAAACTAATTAAATTTTACTGCTTTTAAAAATTTACCAAAAATCCAATTTCTAATTTTCTTTTACCATGCCAGAAATTGTACGTAGATCTGCTATGTCAGTATGATTATTATTTAATACTTAGTTTTATTTTGGCTTTTTCTCAAACAAGTGTTCACACTATATCCATGACTTTATACATATGTCTATTATATTACATTTACGTAATATAGACATTACATATTCCCACACAAGTCATGTCTAGCGACATTCTAAATACATTTATTTAACCAGAAGCGAAAACAACTCCCTCGCGCAACAGGATGATGAACAAGGATCAGCTCGAGCGGCAGCAGAAGGTGGAGAAGTCCTTGATGTTCCCAAAGCGCTCTGAGCTACAAGACATTATTGTTGGCGGCAAGTATCGACTGTTGAGTCCCATTGGCAGCGGCTCCTTTGGTGAGCTATACCGTGCCACCGGCATCCATTGCGGCGAAGAGGTGGCCGTTAAGCTGGAGAGCAGCTCTGTCAGTTATCCACTATTGCCGCGCGAGGCGAAGATCTATAACATATTGCGTGGTGGAGTTGGATTTCCTCATATACGTTACTTCGGCACCGAGGGTGTCTATAATGTGCTGGTGCTCGACTTGTTGGGTCCCACACTGGAGGATCTGCTCAACTTTTGTGCGCGCAACTTTAGCTTGAAGACGACTCTAATGCTGGCGGATCAAATACTATCGCGTGTCGAATATCTGCACATGAACTGTCTGCTGCATCGCGACATCAAGCCGGAGAACTTTCTGATGGGTCTGGGCAGTCAGCGCACGCGCGTCTTCATGATTGACTTCGGTCTGGCCAAGAGATTCTATCGCCCCAGCAACCACACACATATTACCTACTCTGAACATCACGAGCTCATCGGCACAGCTCGTTACGCCTCGATACATGCCCATTTTGCGGAGCAGGGACGACGCGATGATCTGGAGTCGGTTGGTTACTTGTTGCTCTACTTTTTGAGGGGCTGCCTGCCCTGGCAGGGCATCAGCGCGGAGACGCGAATTCAGAAGTATGAAAGAATCGCCGAGAGCAAGTCGACACTACCGATCGATGTATTGTGTGCTGGACTACCCAATGAGTTCTCTGTATAT
Source organism: Drosophila maculinotata (assembly GCA_035045305.1). Classification (NCBI taxonomy): domain Eukaryota; kingdom Metazoa; phylum Arthropoda; class Insecta; order Diptera; family Drosophilidae; genus Drosophila; species Drosophila maculinotata. The sequence continues at coordinate 10,429,100 of JAWNPD010000335.1, forward strand.
ATGAAGTACTGTCACAGTCTGCACTTTACCGAACAGCCGGATTATGTTTATTTGCGGCAGCTGTTCAAGGTGCTATTTCGTAATAATTTTCTACTGTTCGATTATCTGTACGATTGGGTGGACGTCAATCTGGAGGTATCGAATAATAAACGCATGATGGCAAAGAAACGCGCTAGAAATCGAAGTAAAGAGGAGGAGAAGAACTTGCCGGAGGAGGACGATATGAAATCGGGTCCGCGTGCCCATTGCAGGAAGCGGCGTCGTTACAATAAGCGACAAATCAGTTCTTAAGCTAGTTATCCCGTTAATTAACTGCTTTATGTTAGTGTTCAATGTGTTTGTTTCACGTTTGTGTAGGTGTGCGTGTGGGACTGTATATGTTTTGCTTATCACATCACTGACTGTTGGCAACCTCACGAAAACTTTTAGCTTGTTGGCAATGGAAGCAGCTAAAATTATCCAAAACAATAATCTTGCTGAGCACTTTTAGGAGGAAAAATCATATCCCCGATTATGTGTTTTCTTATGATAATGCTTGTATTGTGGTTGAAGATTTTAAGGGTCTGATGTGCATGGTATATGTATACAGATATATTTAGCAATATAAAATCTTGTGGTTAAAACAATATTTTATGGAGTATGTTCTATTTCAGTATTTATGTATCTTATGGACAAAAGTTGCATCTTTGTTATTTACAAAATTATGTATAACAATTCCTCTTTTCGTCTCCCTCATTGAAAATATGCATACGTAATGAGATGCTCATTTGAGCATATCGTAATTTATATTTTTAAAATTTAAGACTTTCTATTGAGATGTACAACACTATCATCCTAAGAACATAGTCATGTTATTTGCAAAGTGTATAGGAATATTTCGCGGCTAAGTAATGCGAGCCCATACAAAGGCACAGATGTACGCCCACATAGGAATACTTATACACACAAGTGCTAGATTGGCAGAGGATGTTAATAAAAGGGTTAATTACAAGGCAAGTCAGGCCATGTTATGGACGTTGACGGAGACATAGGAGCAGGAGCAGCCGGCTAGAGAGAAAGAAGGTCAGATTGAAGGCAAGACAAAGTAGTATGCTTAGTCGCGCTGTAACAATGCGAAATGGAGCACACACACACACACAAACACACACACACACATACACACATACACTACTTACAAGAGATACACATACGTATACAGGCTGTACACTAACACACGCACAAATGGCGGCTTAACTATTTGCTGCCCCAAAGCGATTGTGCTGAGCTCTCTTCTCATAAGGCTCCATATGTGTGGGTGTGTGCTATGCGTATAAATCTATAAATAACTGGCCTGGTGGCACGTACTACTGCCGCACCATTTCGACACACGCCCACACACGCCTAGCTCCTTGGTCCTTCCTTGTGTGCTTGCGCCTGGCTGAACAGCGACTTGGAACTCACCCAAAAAAAAAAAAAAAACCATATCCCTCAAAATGCCACATATCAGATCCGCAAAATTGCCGCGTGCTGATGCATGCCTAATGGGCCAGCCGCTGCATACACTACACAAACACCATCCACCCAATCGACCCACACACACCCACACCCACCCACACACATTACAATATTTGGTTTCCATTTGGTTTTGGTTTACGATAACGCATTTGAAATTAAGTTTTTTCTCGTGGTCGGTCCGCCCCCCAAAACAAAATGGCTACAAATTTGTATTTTATTTATAAGTTGAGCAGCTGGCAATGATCAAGCACATTATGCAGGCTGATAAACCGATTGTGAATGAACTTTGGAGGAGTGACATTCATATTGGCCACTTAGCATAATGGGCCGATTTGCAGGTCAATAGGGATTTAAGATGAGAAATGGAATTAGTGAAATGACTAGAGTTGGGGGGTAAACGATGCAGTAGAACATTAAGTGAGAAGTGAAAGTATACAAAACCCAAAGTCGTATGAGTAATATAATTTAATTGACAGAATATTTAAACTAAATTTTCAGTTAAATTAAGTTTTAATGAAAGAATTATATTACAACTATGTATATTTTAGCAAATTTAACAGTAAAAGTATTTTCGTAAGTAAACAATATTTTTTGAAATGTACAAAAATAATAATAGCTTAAATCTGTTAAATCTGTATTGTTGACATGATGTCCGAGTTGTCTAGGACTTATATCCTTTGTTGTTGATTTCTCAATATACTTTCACGCTGTCAGGTTGTTACACTGCGCTTCATAAGTATAAGCTGCTGTTGGCCTGAAAACCATTATTACTAAAGTCGAAACTCAGACAGCTGACACATTTCCCATTGCCTACTTTTATGGGACATTACCGCACACACTTGCATTTTATCCGATTAGTTAAAATTCAACTGACATTAATTACTGTCATGGATTGAATTATGTCTAATTTATTTCAAATGTATAAAATTCAATAACATTTAATAATTACATCTGCCAAATTTTTAAAAATAATAACGAAAATGGCAATAACAAATGCTGCTATTGGAAATGTGTTAATTATACAATTTTTGGCTTTTGTCTTGATATTAATTTGTTAACTTTTCCTTCCCTTTTGAGCTGCTAGAGAATAAGTTGTAAATTTTGCTCTTGCATAATTAAAATCACAAATACAAATATTGTAAATAATTATCTGTTTACCTTTTTTGTATCGTTAAACATTTAGCTCCCAGTTCAAATATTCAAATTCTCTAAGCTCCACTTTATCCAGATAAAAATACATAACTAGACGTTGAGAAAATGAGCCTTAATTGCAGTCACACATACAGTGCATCATTTTGTGGTCATGTGGCTAACCAGCCGAAACAGCAGCAGCAGCAAGAAAAGCTACAGCAGCAGCTGCTAATGCAAATCAGTCAACATGGCAGAAGTTTCATTATAGTCTGACACTGAAGCCTGCACTGAAATTGGCAACGTTGTGAGCGAAAGAGATGGCAAGAATCGGATAAGGAGTCGCCTTCATGTCGCTCGTTACATGTGGCGTATGATTAATGTGTCTGCACTGAGCTTAATGCTTTTAAATACGCATAAGTGATTGGCAATTCGCCATTTGCCATGCCTGATGTTGTTAATGCAGTTTGTGGTGTGTATGTCCTTGTGTGCAAGTATGTGTGCAGCAGGGATTAGGTTGCAGGCGCTCTGCCTTTTATTTGATTAGCTTGTCCCATGTGGGGCCAGTGGCGCTGCCATTGTCAAAGTGCTCATCCTGCTGCCAATGCATTTCCATTTGAGCTGAAAATGGTGTCTTGTTGCTGCAAGTGCCCAAAAGCTCATCAAAACGAATGTAGCTCTGCTAGGACATGTTCGTTATAATTACAAAAATCTCCCTGTTGTCTAAGGTTCTACAAAGACAAAATTTAAGGTTTAATTTGAATAGCTCTGGGTGTTTTGTTAATTTATTTAATGTCGAACTAAGAGCAGCCGACACTGGAAAAATAAATTAAAATTATGAAATTGAAGAATGTACATTTAAATACATGGTAAAATTGAAAATGAAAATAGCAAAGGAATATTAAATTAAATTCAAACCAAAACTAGAGTTCAAAAAAGCGGATTTTAAATGTATTTTGATTTAAAGTTGTAGAAAAAGCACGGCAAATCATTTTATGTTTTGTAAACAATTTTGGTATTTCTATTTGTATGGCGCGAAATTAATCAATAAGTAAATCCTTCCCTAAATACAATCTACTGAGGTCAAAGAGGTAAATTTCTCCTTTCACACTTTCATTCAAATATTTAAGCTTTTTACCTACACAATTTAACGCTCAATTTGTTTGTTTGTTGTGCGCTTTTAATTTGACATATATTTGCCAGTCATTCTGACTTGTGAGACTCAAAAACCCATTTTACGAACTCAAGGCTAAAACAATTCAAGACCTCCAAATCTAATAGGCGCTTAAATCGCGGCTTTGATTGATGCGCTAATTGAACGTTTAATCAAAAAGGCAAAGCAAATATTGATTTTATTGACACATACCGAAGGCATGAACTTGGACAAAAAAAAACAACAACAACAGTAACAAAAATTTGTGGATATACTATATACAGTGGTCGTATTGATATTATATATGTGCTAAATGAAATTGTTCTATAAAAATAATTAAATTTTAAATACAGAATATTTGCAAAGATACATTTTTAATTTTTTGTAACTTTAATTATTAACAATTTAGTATTCTGGAAGTCTGAACAGCCACAAGTCATGAAAAATCGCTGCTTGAATAATCTTTTGTTGTAAGCCCATGCATTTCAGTGAATTTAATTGGAACAACTTTGTAAAAGCCCCTATTCGACAGTTTAGTCTACTTACATAAGCGAATTAAAGTCGTTATGCCCTTGCAACCACTTTTGCTTATACAATTCATGCAGCGATAAGTACTTTGGGGGTGAAACCAAGTTCTATTGGGATGTTTATTTAAACACAAGCAAACCAGAAGAGCAAAAACTGTTTTCCTGTGCTCAGCACAAAAAAGTTGTTGAAAAACTTCTGTTTTTATTACTATAGGTAGGGTATGCATTTTAAAGGATTTACAGATGACTATGTAAATCGAGAAAGCAAGGCTAGGTAGTTACCCTTGTAGTTGCTTAATATAATGAAACTCGACTTTCGACTGATCGTTCTTATGGCAGCTATATGCTATAGTGGTCCGATCCGGCTGATTCCGACATATTACCTGCGTGCAACAGAAATACGCATCTGTACTAAGTTTCATCAAGAAAATTGAGAGACTAGTTTGCGTAGAAACCGACGGACAAAACTATATCGACTCGTCTTGTCGTCCTGTTCAAGAATATATATACTCTGCGGCGTCGGATATGTTTCCTTCTATGCATTGCAAACTTCTGGCCAAAATTATAATACCCCTTGCAAGGGTATAATAACATTGGTGGTCTTTAGCTCTTTCCGCGATCGAAGTCTTTTTGCAAACGGCCATGGGCAGATAAAGTCGTAGATACAAAATATTTATGGTAGATACTTTAGCCATTTATGCATACAGGGTATAAAGAAAGTGTCAACAAAGTTTTTCAAACATCTCATTGTTGAATTTTAGTTAAATTTTTATGACACTAGTGCAAAGGAAACGGCAATGCTTGACTAAAGTGAGCAAAGAAAATGTGGAAAACTGCGCTCAAATTTTTTTATTGGTACGGCTGATACCAGCATATCAAAGTGGATATCTGTCAACCCTTTTAAATTGCCCAACATTAGTGTCCATAATAGGCTGGGCCATCTGCAGGGCAGTTTGGGGAGGCAACACTTTGTGCTTTTGTTCTATTAATTGCTTTGAGTGTCTTCCTTATAAGCGAAAGATCCCTTGGCTCGTGCCTAAACAATTTATTCATTAACGATTTTTAAAGTTAACATCAAGGTCGTTGGATACGATGGTTTTTGCTGCTGCGTCAGTTGTTGCAAGTTTACAGGTTGCATTATTAATGCAATTCTCGATAGGCATGTCCTTCTCTTTCTCCCTGTGTCTCTGTCTGCTCTTCACATTGTATTCATTTATTTTCCTATTGTTCTGACTGTCTCACAGGTATTGACGTGTCTCTAATTAGATATGCGTGTCAAATGCGCATTTAATTGTTCTAGTTCTATATAAGAAGTATATATACGAAGCACTCCACACTTCTACACAGAAGGTGTTTTTTTTTATACCCAGAGCCCATTAAAAATGTGTGCAAAAGTATGTAACAGGCATAAGAAAGCATCTCCGACCCCATAAAGTATATATATTCTTGATCACTACCGACAGCCGAGTCGATTTAGCTACGTCCGTCTGACCGTCTGACCGTCTGGCCGTCTGTCCGTCTTTCCGTCCGACTGTATGAGCGCGCGTTTCTCAGAGACTACAAGAGCTAGAGACTTCATATTTGAAAAATAAGTTCTCGTAGTTCCGAGAAATAAATTACTATAACTTAAATGAAACTTTAGAACTATGTTAGGTAATTTTGTGTTCAAATTGTAATGTCTTTGATTTAAAGTTTTTTGTTTTAAATTGAACTAAGTTTATATATAATTTAAATTTAAAACAAATTGATGACAAAACTGTAACACCCTTTACAAGTCTAAAAGGAAGGACTGAAGAAGTGTTATTTAGGAGATAACTAGTCATTAAAAAGAAATTTAATGGCATACAAATGTTATCGGCCAGAGTTGACAACAACTACATGAGGAAATTAATTTAATGTTGGGCAAGGAGCCAAGTGAACTCGTTCGAAGTGGTCTCTGGCAATGGAAGAGCTGATAAAACTACAAACAGTAAAAATTGTTTGCCGATGCCCAGTTGAACAAATTTATTTTACGCATCCTTGGTGAACTTAACTATACATATACATATTCCATTTACGGTTTAAAGCATCTGTGCCAGACTCTGTTGCAAACTTGTATTTTCTTTTTTTTGCAATTTTTATTTCCTGCATTGTTTTTGCAATTTCAGCTTTCTCTTTGTATTTGCCGCAGCAACTTGCCTCGTGTTTTCATTTTTGTGTTTTAATGTGTTATTTAATTTTAATGACTGGTTCACGCGTCGTATGCTCAACTTTTAACAGCCAACTGCGCTGGACATTTTTGAAAAGTTTTTTTTTTATTAAAAACAGTTTTTAATTTGTGAACTTTAAAAAATCAATTGTGGTCAATGCATTTTTTATTTGCATTTTTAAAGCACGACTCCTTTAAACTTAAAAAAGTAAAAAAAAAATCGAACAATAGAAAAGATATTGTTCAGTTTTCTTAACGATAAGAAACGCAAGACTGCTAATAAATAGCCGAAAAGTTTATACAATAGTCCCCTTTTGAATAGATTTACGAGACAACTGCGACTTAATTGATTCATAAATAAAATTCTAAAAAAAAAATACTTGTCCCCAGTAGCAACAGCAGCACCTGCTTATCATTTGGCCACTGCCAAGTTTGTGGTTGCCAAAAATGTTGCTCTGGCTTTTAGTAATAAATTATAATCTAATTTGCTTTTAGCGATTTTAGCGCGAATGCAAATTTTGTAATTAGGCACAGCAAGAAAATGTAATCTTAAAACCGATTTAATCGTTTCTTAATCGAATTGTTGCTACCTCTATGCCAAGGGTAAAGCTATCACAAAATTAATTGTCTTTCAATCGAGCTACAATATTTATAGCATCAACTTACAGCAGCTCACGTTAAGTCTCATCATTTTGTATGTTGCCTGTCTAATTTCTGCATTCCAAGCATAATCTTTGCGGCACGTAAGTTGGCCAAGATTAATGATGGTCATCGTGGCTATCCTTAATGCACCTGCTTTACTATGTGGGCTGTGGGTGCATACATTTAAATAATTAATGCATAAATAATGATTTATGCAAAGTCTGGCTGCGGTTAAGACAAGCTAGCTCCAAGCAAAACATAATGTACATAATAACTAAAGGCGAGAGAGCAAAAAAAAGAGAAACAATAGTAAGAAGGAAATGGATAGCAACCAACCTTTTTTTCTGTGTTTTGTTGTTGTTGTTGTTGTTGTTGTGTGTTCGTGCTGCTGCCACTTGCACTTTAAATGCCGCGTAGCCACGCAGCTGTTGCCTTCCCCGTTGCTGTTGTGACTTTAGTTTCCGCTTTGCACGCACACACTTTGCAACAAAACAGTTAATCCATCATCATTATGAATTCGGTTGCTCTCGTTGCTGTTGTTCTCTTGTTGTCTTTTATTTTACGTTTATATTTTTGTGTGCTTTGCGTTGGTGTTGTTTAGTTTTGTTTCATAGTAGTAGTTGTGGTTGTTGTTATTGCTGCTGCTGCTGCTGCTGCTACTACTACTGGCGCTGTCCTCATGTTGGCAGCAACATAATATCCTTTTTAGTCAAATGTTTAAATAACAGCAAAACGTGATAACGAAGCTGCTGCCACTTGGCTGGCGAGTTTTGGGAGGGTCGACAAGCTGGGGGTCAAAGCTTGCACGTCGTGTTATTGTTGCTGTTACATTTGTGTACTTTTGAAAAGGCGACCGCCTACAGATTTCAAACAATTAGCTGACTAAAACTACAAAAAATGGGCAGCCAGCTTTGCTGTTGCACCAAAAAAAAAAAAGACGAGAAAATAATGTTGATTTAATCTAATATTAATTTAATTGCATTTTAATTAATGTTTGTTTTTCACTTCGGCTTTGTGCAAAATTTGTATAGCCTACTTTTTGGACACTTTCTGACTGGTCAATACTTAAATTTATGCATGTACTTTTTGACTAGTTTTACTGGAGCTTAATTATGTTAAAATGCAAACTTTTCTTTAATAAAATTATAAGGAAAGACTTTACCGAAAATTTTGCGCTCTAAGTGAAATAGAGGTAATGAGCATAGCCACGCCCCCTCACTAAAATGCGCCCACACGTCCTTTTGGCAAACTTAGAGCGCAGCTGTTGTTGCGCTTGTTTTTGTGGTTGTTGCTCTTAATGAGCATCGGCAGGAAAGTCTAAGAATATTCAACAGCTATAGCAGCAACCGGATTATCTGGGCGTCTATTGATTTTCGACAATCAGTTAAGTGAAGCTCAGAGTTAAAAGTATAAAAAAGAAAATGCTGCGCCTGCTTTGCGTATAAATTGAATAAGCAAATAAGCTTTGGGCTTTTTATTAGCTTGAATAGTTTAGCAATGCAGATTTACTTTATTACAGTAATTGCTCGGGAACTAAAACTTTTTATTTACATGAAACTTTTTTATTATTATCATATTTTTAAATACATTTGAACATAGAGTTTGTAAAGTGTATAAAATTAGGATCCTCTGAAATATTTATATACTAAATTAGTATCGTCAATTTGTAAGGCCTTCCAGAAAATTAGAAATATAAGAATTTTAACTACTAAATTGTACACACATTCAGCTCACATAATATCAATTTATATAGAATTTGTCACATAGACAACTGGAAGCATAGCTATGAGAGAGTATGCTAATCACTTGTAAAAATATATGCATTGCTAACTATCTGCCGACATGCAACAGTGCGTATGCGTTATAAGAATTTAACTCGATAGATTGTTGCCTTGGATAACATTTGTTGCTGCCGTTATTGTCTTTGTTGTTGCTGCTGCTGCTGCTGCTTCTGCTGTACTAATGTGATTTTCATAGCTATTGTTGTTGCTTATTGGTGGCTTCCCTGGGTGGCAGCACATGCTCAGCCACAGGCCAAAAGTGAAATCAACGCAACTTATGCGCGCCAATAGGCGGCATTGATGTTAACGATGCTGTCTCTGTTGCTATTGCTGCTTCAGCTGCTGCTGCTGCTGATGATGATGATGATAACTTATGTAACTAACGCTGCATAAATCCGTGCACAAACACACCCACACATCTACTCCCGCTCACACACTCTCCAACACACACACACACACACACACACACACAAACCTACATGCAGACTTGTACTACGATTTCCTGCCTACATTTTTAAATTATGCTTCTAAGCATTTAATTTTTTCTGTTTCATAAAATAGTTAGTTAAATTTGCTTGTTAGTATTTTTAGCTGCAGCACTTTATTTTCTTGGCATATTTGTGCTGCGTGCTTTTAACACTAGCCAGCGGCAACAGCAGCAGCAGCAGCCGCTACAAGAACACATTGGGCCACTTACATTGCCATAGAGTCCGCACACTTCACATTTGGTCTGATTTTGTTGGCAACGTATACACAGACACATTCACACACACACACTTATCCACAGATACCCGCACACGTTTTGCGAGTTCGGTTACCGAGGCTAACAAGGCTGCGGCTTCGGATGCTGCTGACGGTTCATGTCACGTCGATGGACCATTTTTGACTGGCTTCGAATCGAAGTTATTTGGCATACTGAGATCTTATAACAGTTGCTGCTGCTGCCGCTGCTGCCGTTGCTGCCGTTGCTGCCGTTGCTGCTGCTACTACCCATTCTAGTTGTTGTTGTTGCTGTTGCTGTTATTGCTGCTCTCCTCTTAGGCATCTGTACAAAAGCAGGAGCAAGAGAATGTCAGAGAGAGCGGACGAGACAGAGAGAGCACCAGGCAGAGAAGAAGACAGAGAGAGAGCGAGAGCTGAGTGCGAGAGCCTTGTGACCCGTGTTGCATATGCTGTGTGATTTTTTTTTCATTTTGAAAATAACGCACGTGTGGAATTTTATAGGCAAAGGAAGTTGCCAGATAGACGCAAAATCTGCAATAGTGGAACTAGATTATTATAAAAACCACCAATAAATTTGCTCTATTTTAACTGAGTCGCTATAAGTATGCTATTGTTTTATTATTGTGTCTAAAAACTTTTCTGGAATTGATGCCGAACCACCTTTGAACTGGCTATGAACAAGTTCTAGGGCATTACTGAACTGGAAGCTAAATATGTCTATTAAGAAACTAAGCTAATGAAATTATATATTTTTAAGATTTTTTTTGTATTTAATTAACTTTTTTCTTAAACATTTATTTGGGGGTCATACTTTCTAGCTCAATGACAGGGTTTTATTAAATTGTATAGTATAATTTATAGCTTAAATATTTTATAATTTGTATTTAATAGGTATGTCAACAACACGAAATTATGTTGCTTTTATAATATTAAAGCCCATATCTATAGCACATTAAAAAATACGTAAGGAAAGCCACTCTGTTGTAGATTGCTTGCGATCTGTTCCTTGTAAGACTATCATTTCAAAAAGTGTCTCCTATTTAAATTCTTGTGAGTTCTGTGATTTCTGTACTGCGATTGCGCTAGACTTATATAATACGCAACCATCTGGCATCATCTAAATTGTTCGCTCTCTTATATGCTACGGTCTGTCAAGCTCTCTCTTCCTTATCTGTTTCTCTCTCGTTATTTGTCTTGCCCTTCCTGCACACTCCTGCTCTTGATGCTTTTATATTTAGTTAGGAACATGCGCACTTTGACATCTAAACAACTTCGAATCCAAAACTGGCAGCAGCAACAACAATAACAATAACTATCGTCTGCCAGTGCCCATAATCTACTTATATATGTAGGTAACCGCAGGACCAAAACCCGTTTAGTTTGCGCGTTGACAACTTTGTGGGCAGGCAACAAACACACACACACACACACACAAATGAACCACACATAGACAGAGAGTGAAAGAGAGGCAGTGCATATGTTGCCAAGCAGGGAAGGGGGGGTGACACCCGGGAGGCAGAGCAAGGCAGCGACAATTTCTTTTTTAAGAAGATGGACAAGCATTTGGTAAAAGCATTGACCTGGTTACACACCCACACACATAGCGAAGATTTATGCTACGCTGAGAATGCCTTGACGTAGCAACAACAACAACAACAACAACCACAACAACACTGACACCAACACCAATAACAAATGGCATATAAATCTAATGTTAAACTTTTGACACTGTCTCGGCGTGGAGCCATGAAGTAGGGAAGCCCCTCTACTTCCGGTCTAACAGTCAGCGACAACAAAAGGCATGACACATACAGACACTCACACTCACACTCGCAAACACACATACGACATACGCTACTCAACAACACAGCTAGAATTTATGATCTCCCATTCTCATGGTGTTTGTATTTTTAGAAATCTTTTGCATCGCTGCGAAATAAATAATAAAGAATTTCTTCGCTTTTTATGCCAATTCTGTTGTTTTGTTGTTGTTTCCCTTATTTCTCATCTGTTTCGCACATTTCTTATGACAATGTCAACATTTCTTTGGCGTCTCACGGACAGATAAATTCATACATGTATTTTCAATCAGTTTGTTTTTGTTTGAGCCTTATTTCTCTAAAGGCCACGCAGCTTAAAAGTATTTTGCGAATAAATTTTGATTTCTTGTAGTCTTGCACACACACACACTCAGGCACACACACACGCACAATGTGGCGCCATAAAATTGGCCTTAGCTGTATCACTTCTTGTTTGTCATTAAATAGATTTTTGTTATTGATTTCTAATTTCTCGTGAAGACCTTATTTCACTGGACACACATATTAACATATATACATACATTTGTACTGCTGTGCGCATTTGTGTGTGTCGCATTGATTTCGTAACTTAAGTGGGATTTGATGAGTTATGCAAAATATTGTGATGTTGATTTTTGAATTTTTTTATTGGCTTGTTGTTGGGTGTGGCTTCTACGCTCCACTTGTATCACACAACTTTTCATTTATTTAATCTTATGTTGAATATGACGATAAAGTGTTGCCTACAAAATGGGGCAAATAAAAGCGTTTTAAGAATGCTTCGGTTAAACGGTTATTATTTCTGGATGTTAAGAATATTTGAATAATAAAATTAAATAGTTAGTTTTTAAATATCTCTAATTGGTAATTTGGATGTAAGCAAACCAAAAAGGTATTCTCATGCCGAATCCATTACATTTTAAAGAATGTAAAATCGTTAAATTGGCTATTATATATTTCAATTATACAAAGTTAAATAAAAAGTTGAAAAATAATTGTGGTAACGTGAGCAAAACCACAACGCAATGCAGATTTTCCATTTGCATAATGCGAATTGAGTCAAACTAATTGAGTCGTGTAGCTGTCTCATTGAATTTTCCGCTTTTCAGAGCATTTAAATAAAAACCGAACAGAATATCCTATTTAAAAAATAATGTAAATTTAATCTCTAGCCATCGATACATATGTATGCGTGCGTGTTAAATAACTAGCTACACGTAAATAATATATGATTGTAGGTCTGTGTTAAACTAAACTCAGCAAACTACACGCAACTTGGGGCACGTAATAAATACATAAAAACATATGTACTACATAATAGTTGTACTTTTAATTGGTATTGTATTTGCGTTTGCAGGTCCTCGCAAAAGGCTTAACAAATGCAAAAATCGTTGAATTATAATCAAAGATGGATAGAGGGCCAACTCAAGTGGCTGGTCTTAAATAAGAATAGATTTTTCGCTCATTTATCTAATTATTAAGATTCATATTTAAAAATCGCATTTACAAATGTTACATTTTAACAAAATGAAACTGTTTTCGCCTAATCGCAAACTTTAATTTACTAAATCATGGTAAAATATTTTCTACGGCTACCACATTTAATATTAGGTAGTAATTTCTGTAATGAGATTGGCCCAGATTGGCCTACAAATCTGTTCACATTCTAAAAAAATCGATAGCTTGCAAATATGGACATACAATTTTCAAATAAGCCAATAGCTGTATTGGCACTCTTCCATATTTGCACATTGCGTATACGACGCGTGTGTATATCAGGTGGTTTAGCTAGTGCACTAGCTCGTAGCGTTTCATTTAATTGTGGGAATTCCACAGCCTGCGCGGCAACATTAAAATTAGATGAGTGAAAAGCTGAATTTCTGAGCGACTAAGTATATAGTGTAAAGGCCGACTATAGGCCATAGATTTTCATTAACATGCGCGGAGGGTCAAAGTGTCAGGGACACACCAGAACGGACCAATGAATTCACTTTTGCTTCATATCGTAGAACAGACGTGTCCTTGTCTTATGTACTTGCCCATTTTCAGTGGGCGTTGCGTGTGAATTTTGCCTTCAAAGAACACGAAGCTCCAGGTCTGTGATCCAAGTGAACTCGTCTCTTTACATATGTACAACCAATAAGTGGGTAATGACAGCCGTTTTGAGATTTCAGTTTTCATTAACATCGAAGACTCGAAGGAGGCAAGTTGGCTTTGTTATTAGTTATTTTAAGCAGTGTACGGTTGCTGGAAAAGTGAATTGCTTCAATCGGTTTAAAGCAATAACAAGTTGTAATTAATCAGAAACTTGAAAGACCCGAAATTACAAATGGCAAAGAATTTGAAAGATCTCTTAAAAATGTCCGCTTGAGGGCATTTAAAAAATTAGTGATAAATGTATATCAAGAAGTAAAAAACTACGTTGTTGTCCAAAAATCATTTTTGTTTTTAAGGCTTGCTAAGATAATATTGATTACTAAATTGTTTTACAAATTGTTTTAGTGATTTTGTGACTAGGTAAAATTTTATTTATTTTTGATTTGTTATATAGCAATCATGATTTTCAGAAATAAGAATGTAAAATTACTCGAGAATGAAGAGCTCGTCATTTTGAAGAATACTATTGCATATTTGTTCACAGCTTCAATGTATATCCTTTTTTTCTATTTCATGAATTCAGGATATACAAAGAAAATCATTTAATTTCGCTGCGGATTTCGTGATGGCGACATCAATGCAGCCCAGCAAGTATACGGGCTTGGTGGCCGACTTGATGCCCAACATACGGGCGATGAGATACTCTGGACTGTTTATGCACAACTTTACGGGTGGCAGCTCGTTTATGAAGAGAATTTACTCGTCGGTGCATATGGTAATTCTGGTATTGCAGTTCGCTCTTATACTGGTCAATATGGCATTGAATGCGGAGGAGGTGAATGAGCTGTCCGGCAATACGATAACTACATTGTTTTTTACACATTGCATTGTGAAGTTCGTCTACCTGGCCATCAATCAAAAGCACTTTTACAGGTGACTGAGCTAATCAAATATATATATACTATTGTTATTAATCTTGTTTGTGTTAGAACTTTAAACATCTGGAATCAGGCTAATTCACATCCGCTATTCGCCGAATCGGATGCACGCTATCATTCAATAGCTTTGGCCAAAATGCGTAAGCTCTTTTTTCTGGTCATGCTGACGACTTTTGCGTCTGCGATAGCCTGGACAACGATTACGTTCTTTGGCGAAAGTGTCAAGTTTGCCGTCGATAAGGAGACGAACTCCTCAATAACCGTTGAGATACCCAGGCTGCCGATTAAAGCATTCTATCCGTGGGATGCCAGTCACGGCATGTTCTATATGATCAGCTTTGTGCTACAGGTTTACTATGTGCTCTTCTCCATGATACACTCGAATTTGTGCGATGTTATGTTCTGCTCCTGGCTGATATTTGCCTGTGAGCAGCTGCAGCATCTGAAGGGCATAATGAAACCGCTAATGGAGCTTTCCGCCTCACTGGATACCTACAGACCCAACTCGGCGGCCCTGTTCCGATCGCTCTCGGCTAATTCCAAATCGGAGCTAATACACAACGAGGGTGCGTACTCGCATTTGTGTTAAATGTCGACTAATTGCATGTCAAGCGTCAATTTAATTGCAGAGAAGGATCCCGGGGCGGACATGGATATGACTGGCATATACAGCACTAAAGCAGATTGGGGCGCACAGTTTCGAGCACCATCCACGCTGCAGTCCTTCAATGCCGGTGCAAACGGTAATGGCGGCATGACCAATAATCCCAATGGGCTTAGCAAAAAACAGGAAATGATGGTTCGCAGCGCAATCAAGTATTGGGTGGAGCGGCACAAGCACGTCGTCCGGTGAGTCTCCTCAACTCCCAGTTTAAAGCCCAGTTGTGTGCAGCCCACAAATAAAATACAAACAAGTTCAGCAAGATTGACTGTGCTTGTTATAGTTTTGATAGCGTGTCAAGGTTTGATTGGATTTTCAATTAAAAACTAGTCTAAAGTTTGCAAATTTCAATTTCAACAACTTTACATTCGAAATTTTACAGCAATTTATTGATTTCTCTTCATTACATTGAAATTTCTATAAATATATATATATGAGATAAGGATAAGATTAGCTCCCTATTTTTATTTCCGTTAAGCATTTTAGTAACACTATATTAAAATATGTTCTAAGATATTCGAAAAAAAAATATTAGTTATTTTAATCTTAAATAGACATACCTGAGAGTTTCTTGCAGTTTCTTTGGGAATTTTAATATGATCTGGAATAAACGTACTTAAAAATCATAAATGTGGTTGAAAAAATATTTTTGCTTATTAAAACAAGTTATTTATTTATTTATTTATTCCAAGCTATGACATTATTTTATAAAATATATAAAATAAATATAGCATAAATTTGTTCATACTGATAATTAAGATTAGCTATCATAAATCATTTAATAAAATTGTCAAACATATTTTCTCTGATGAAATAGTTCAAGAATGTTTTCTTAGAATGCAACCATTTCTGTGAAAATGCCCATATGGAACTTGAACTTGGACTTGTACTTTTGCTTTAAATATTTATTAATATATTGATCCGCAATTGATTTAACTATATGTTTGCTGCATATTTGATCAGCTTGTTACATTTGTAATACATTCACTGAGCTCTCTGACTCATCTCCTAACTATAGGTTGGTGGCTGCCATTGGAGATACGTATGGAGCTGCTCTGCTGTTGCATATGCTTGTTTCGACCATTATGCTAACACTTCTGGCCTACCAGGCAACCAAAATCAATGGCGCTAATGTGTATGCGTTTACGGTGGTTGGATATTTGGGCTATGCACTTTCGCAGGTGTTTCACTTCTGCATTTTTGGCAACCGTCTGATTGAGGAGGTGAGTGAACAGTTTGTGGGGTGAAGAACTTGCAACTAAAATATGCCGCACACACACAGAGCTCATCTGTCATGGAGGCAGCCTACTCCTGTCACTGGTACGATGGCTCCGAGGAGGCCAAAACTTTTGTGCAGATCGTTTGCCAGCAGTGTCAGAAGGCAATGAGTATATCGGGTGCTAAATTCTTTACTGTCTCGCTGGATTTGTTTGCCTCGGTAAGGATGGCTTTTGCCCCCCTTTTTGCAATTTATAATATGAAACTTTTTCTAGGTGCTCGGTGCTGTTGTCACTTACTTCATGGTGCTGGTGCAGCTCAAGTGAGCCAAAGCAACAGCAAAGTTGATAAATTATATTGCTGCTTGTTGTCCGTATCAACAAATTGTGTCAAAGTTTATGCTTTACGATAGCTACAGAGTCAGCACTTAGACAGATTCCTTTATTGTGGAGCAAGCTTACAACCCGAATTATTACCCAGCTCTAAAGATAATTAATTATTATCGTATACTATCAGCAGCTACAACTAGTTATCAAGCACGCATTTTTAATAAGTTTGTTCACCAGAATTTCTTTTCAAATGTAATGCTTTGATTATAAACTCAAGTCGCAAAATATTAAATGTGTAGTACAAAATTAAATAAATGCAAATAAAATAATTTGTTTTCATAACATAAACAACATAAATTACTGATTAAAACAGAACAGGTAAAAATGTATAAGCTTGCATTAACTTCTTCAAAAATTAAACATTATACCTATTAAGTAAAATAAGTATGCATTTTTACACCCTCCTGAAACTATGACTTATAGAGCAGCATTCATTATTTCAGTAGTTTCTGACCAAAATCAGCTGTTTAATTGATGTCTTTGCCAGTAATGACTAAATTGAATTAGAGTTAAATTTTAAAATGTATTTTACTTTGGCTACATGCTCATGATGAACACAAAACGGACGTCAGATTGACTGCTTCTCCCAAGTGCCACACCCACCGCCCAGCATTAATCGCCCACACGTGCAAATATTTAACTCTTGAGCATTGCACGCTTCGCTGCATGCCAATAAAAATTGAAAAAATAAAAATAAGTTTTCTTGCCGAACAGATGAGCAAAACTCGCTTAATTGAATGTAAATTATTAATGCCGATTTCTAGTCTGCCATTTTGGTTTTGCAGCTTTTTTATTTTCTTCATTTTTTGGCAGCCACATTATAACTGTTGGCTAAGTCAGTTAGTGCAACAACAATTGAAGTTGGCAATTAAAGTGTGTTGAGTGTTTTAAACGAAATGTGGCAAAAATGTAATTTAAAATCATATATGTATACAAGCACACACATAAACACACACACACATAGTCACACATTTTGAAAGCGCGCTTCATGTTTATGGTTTCTCAAATTGCCCAACTTCAGCCTCAACTGCAACTGAACTGAACCGAGCTGAACTCAAAGCAACGCTACACAACTCGCACTCTGCTTAAATGCGGCCACGGTTGTATGCTTGTAGTACATCTTATACATATATGTACATACATATCTTCTCGAGGCAAGCGGATTGGGGCTTGGGGCTTGGGGCTGGTGTCTGGGTCTGGGTCTGGGTCTGGAATTTTATATCTTCTAACGGCTTTCATGTGCCTGACACTAAAACTGTGCGCCAGGAAGCCCACGAAATATGTGGTTATTGCAACAACAAGTTACCTTCCTCTTCTGCTGCATGTACTTCCACCAAACATCTTCCTCTTCCTCCACTGCTTACACGAGTGGTTTGCTGTTAATTTCTTTATGGCACCGACTTTCGTCTGGTAATGAAAGTTTCTTGAGTTGTGCGCGCCGCGATGCAACAACAAAAATGGGCAGCAG
Organism: Drosophila maculinotata; assembly: GCA_035045305.1. Taxonomy (NCBI): domain Eukaryota; kingdom Metazoa; phylum Arthropoda; class Insecta; order Diptera; family Drosophilidae; genus Drosophila; species Drosophila maculinotata. The sequence continues at coordinate 10,447,306 of JAWNPD010000335.1, forward strand.
CTGCTTAATTTATTAGTCTAGTGTTTAATTAGTTTTCTTCTCTTCAGCATTGTTTGCTACTTGGCTTAAAGTTAACTTGCGAAGATTGGCTTCAAAATGCGGGGATCTCTTGTCTTTAATTTCTTATTAATGCGAGTTTTTTAGTTTTTAACCTCGATTTGTCATTGCGTTCAGCTTCTGTGCAAATTTCTTTGAGTATTTTAACAAAATGACAACATTATACTTACAGCATTTAATTGTTTTTTTTTTTTAACTTTATTGACTCTAACATTATGGTACTGAATAAATTACACAACTATGTAGCGAAAGTTTAAGCTGTGCTTATTAATGATATTTGACACTTTTAAGCAAACATTTTTTACGACTAACTAAATGAACATCTTAATATAAATTTGCTAATCATTATTGTTTAAAAGTCATAATTTCAAAAGGCTAATATTATAGGATTTTCGAAAAAACGGTTTAAGAACGGAGAAAAAAATGTTGGTTTATAAAAAATATAAATAAAAAAAATTTAAATTTAAAATTATCACATAGCATCTAAAACATTGAAAATGTTGACTTTCTGGTAGTTTTAATTTTCGAGCAGATACTGTAATATATTCATGATTAAGGTGCCTCCTATCCGATGCCTTATTACCTGTTGTGCATATTATACTCATTTCTGCAACATTTTCGTTGCTACCACCGAAAAAATGTGCAGTTGCAGGTTGAATAAAACGCAACTCGTTAATGTACAACACTTAAGAGCTGGAGAGTTGGCCCTACACAAAAGCCCGTCTACAAGTGTTAATAACGGTTGGCAATCAACAAGTGGAACAATAAAAACAAAGTAAAAACGAATCGTAAACGCAATCCATGGCAAAGTTATGGTCGCCGCTGTGCATTATGGAAAACGCTTTTTCATTTAAATGAAAATGAGGAAATGCTACTGGCACTGACACAAGTTCAACGACTCTCTCTCGCTCACTGTAGAGTATAAGCCGTAGACAATATTACGGATTGCTTAGCCAAATTGCTTAATTGAAAAATGTCGAAAACAGCAGAGAAACAAAAAATAACTGAAATAATTATGGCAAAAGTGATTTCGAGCTAAAATGCAATGTGCACGCTAAGGCGTTTCGATTATATTCACCAATTGGCAGCGATTTTGCTGCACAATTTTCGCCATAGCTAACAATACTTATTAAGTTTGTTTTTGTTGCTAGAAATTGTGGAAAGTAACAAAAAATATATATATATATGTTTCAAAAAAACTTGCACGCATCGGATTTTACCGTGACTGATAAGCGGGCGAAACTGCTAAGGGGCGTGGCAGCGCATAATAAGCTCAACGTTCAGAACATAATCGAAAGACTCAAGGCACAAACTTGGTTCGAAACTTGACTAAGCAGCTGACACGAGATTTTGGGGGCTGAAACGCTGACCGTTGTTTTGCTGCCTGAATGGCCGGCAGTGGAGCGTGGCAGGTCTGTGGCAGGTCTGTGGCCGGTGTGCGCTCATTGAACTTCTCTTGCGCAAATGACAGCCGAACCTCCCGATCCTCTGCAGCCCCCTGCTCATCGTCAAGCCACGAAAAACTTACGCAGACGCAGACAGTTGTTTGGTTCGTGCAGATTTTTCTCTTTGACCGATTTTTGTGGCATGATCTGTTTAACGGCTTTCGGTTTTTCTTCTGCCCATGCTTTGTTGGTATTGCAATCGTTGTTGTCGTTGTCGTTGTTCGTTGTTCGTTGTTCGTTGTTCGTCCGCTGGCTGCTTCGTTGTTTGTCTTCGTTGTTGGCTCGCTGAGTATTTATATGCGCCGTAACTTGTTTCGAGACGTTCACATTCAGTTACCGTCTTCAGCGCTTCGGTTGAGTTTTAGTGTCTCCATTCCGTTCCTGCGTTGCCCATTGGATACTCCAAACCAAAACCAAAAACCCCCCATAAAAGGATTACCAGCTGACTAACCAATTAACAACATAATCAAGGTGAGCAGTAATCCTCAGGCAAACATTACATTGAGCCGGTCAATTATTCAGAAATCATAAATACAACATCAGCTTTCTTTCAAAAACGATCTCATTTATAAATTCGGCATATCAATATAAATCTTTGCATTCCATAACAATTGTCATGCACAACTCGAATCCCGAAATGCAGCATGGAATTTAAATGAGTGCAATAACAATAATAAAATATGTGTGCAAATCATGTGCAGTTAAATTGTGCTACAAGAAGAACAATTGTAATTATAAACGCTTTTCAAAGAACTTGTATGCAGAAGGATTGTCCAACAATTTGTCTTGGAATGCGTATAAATCAAAGCCAATATTGCTAAAGAAACAACTGAGAGCAATAACTCTAAAAAAATCGTCTGCAGGAATTTCAATTCAAACTGCGTGATAATAAAGTGCTTAAAAAATATTTGGATTTCAAATTTGATTTCAAATTTAAAGTGTAGCTATATAATCAAATAAAAGTTGTTTAAAATATGCGTAATTTCGTTCATTATATATGCAATATAATCAAGAACAACAATAACGATTATAATTGTATAATTTCCTCATACACTTTAGCTGGAAAACTCTGCCCACAAATGTGCCGAAAGACCACACAATTACAAAACAAACACAAACAACATTTAAGTAATAACAATAATGACATATACATACATGTATGTAGCGATAGAGAGAGAAACAGACACAGCAGCAGTTTAAGCCAAAGACCAAAAGCCAGGCAATAAACCCGTTTCTGTTTTAACCGCCTTACATTTTGGTTTTCGCGAAGATTTTCGCAATATTTGAAGTTGTTGCAGGCAACATATGCAATAAACGCAACAACAACAGCCAAATGAGTGTACATAGAGCAATATGAGCTTAGTTGCCACACGATGCTCAAGCCACATCCACATCCACTTCCAGATCCAACAGCCACATCCACATATACATACATGTATATCGAATGTGCAACCGGTAGTAATTGCTGTTGTGGCCAGCTCCATTTGCTGTTGCAGGTATATATGCTTGCGGCATATACTTAGCACACAGCGTGGCATAACTTTTTCGGCATTCTTTTCGCCGAATCGCCATGCCATGCCATGCCACATTCGCTTTTCTCGCCACTGGCCTCAATGAGGCCTGGCACGCTTTTGTCTATTGCACACTAACAAATACTATTTTTATACACAAAACATTTTTTTTCAATTTAAATATACACACCATAGACTAATACATAATAAAATTCTTCGAAATTGTATTTGTAAATTTTTAAGAATTTTTCGATTTTATTCTTTTTATTTCTAAACAATTCTACAAGTTACGTTTTATCTGTTGAATAACCTTCATATTACAACCCCATACAAGTTATTGAACATATTTTATTTACTTCACTATATATATTTTAGCTTACTTCAATATAAATACGTATATATCTTCATTTACTTTCATTTACAAGCAGAAAGTTTCACAATATCTCCTTGAATCAGCCACCTTTCTAAAATTTATAATAACTATCTAGCGAGCAATACTAAGGTTATTAAAGACATTTACTTTATATACGGCACACAGTCAATGGATTTAAGTAAACAGCACAATATTTACGAATGGCCCCAGCAACAAGTAAGCAAAGCGAATAAACAGCGAAAGCATTAGCAAAGAGCCAGCAACAAACTAGAGTTAGAAGAGAGGGAGGTCAAGACCAAAACAAAATTACCAAAGTAACATTTTAAGTGCGAGTGCTTAAATAGTATTAAAGCAAAAGATTTCCCGGCTCATTTGCCAGCGAGTTTCAGCTGTTGCCACGTTTTGAATATGCATAAGTGCCACATTATTTATTCACTATTATTATTAAGTATCTATGCATGTATGTATGTATGTATGTATGTAAAGTTTGTCTCTTATTTTGCACTTACTTTTATGGAGTCATTTATGGTTGTTGTTGCTGCAATCGCTGATAGTACATCGAAAAGTCAACCGAAATTGCTGCATAAACGTGAACCATGAAAAGTTTTTATTTTAAGGTCGCTTCGCAGTTGATTTGGGGCTCAGCTAAATATCTTACGCAAGTGGGCGTGACACCACTGCTGTCTCGGACTGGCTACGGGTCTCAGTCAAAGTACTGCAACCGTAGTGGCAACATTCAGGCAGCCAGTAAATTCATATAAGGGGTCTGGCCATGTTAATGAAACGACGCAGTCGCCTGTGACATTAAGTGGAGATTTCGTAGCAGCCCCAGCCCATTTAAAATATATAAACAACAACAAGAAAAAAAAAACAAATATTATTAGACAAAAGATAGCACGTCAAAAAATAATTGTTGGCCGAAAGATAGCTCTAATGGGGCCGAATTTATGAGTAAGAAACAAGTAAAGTAAACATTTAACAAAAAACTGTGCAAAAAAATATATATTTTTTTAAAACTTATGTAATTGATTTTAAGCGGATAGCTTTCTTTTCTAAGCTTCATTACGCAAAAACTTATAAGCATAAGATAACTATAGCATACACATTACTAACAAGTTTAATGTACTACCAAGTGACTGATTGAAATAATATTTATTATTCTATAAATATTTCGCGCATTGCTATATAAGTGCATAGTATTTGATCTTCGATTATTTCAACGAAAATAATAAAACCTCCCACTTTTGTTCGCTCCAATAAACAAGTCCGTTAAATTTGAAATTCGACATCCTTTTCTCAATCTCAATCTTTCAGATGATGATGCTACATCCCACACCGGCGCAGCGCGTTAGCATACGCGAGGAGCTGCGCGAGCCGGAGGATCCAGCAGATATTGAGCGTGACATTAAGCTGATACGCGAGTGGCTGGAGACGCAACCACATCTGCCCAAGGACATGGACGATATGCGCCTGACGACATTCTTGCGCGGCTGCAAGTTCAGCCTGGAGAAGGTCAAGAAGAAGCTGGACATGTACTATACGATGCGGAATGCGGTGCCCGAGTTCTTTTCCAATCGCGACATCAACCGCGAGGAGCTCAACATTGTGCTGGACTATGTGTAATTATTTAATCAAATGCCAAACATTAAATATACTATCTAAATATGCATTTTTCATATTTCACAGTCACTGTCCTACGCTGCCGGGCATTACGCCGAATGGTCGTCGGATTACGTTTATACGTGGCATTGATTGCGATTTCCAGCCGCATCATATTCTGGATGCAATGAAGGTGGCTCTCATGATTGGCGATCTTCGCTTGGCGGAGGAGTCTGTCGGCATTGCCGGCGATGTATTCATTTTGGATGCCTCCGTTGCAAGTGCATCACATTTTGCCAAATTCTCACCGACGGTGGTGAAGAAGTTCCTGATTGCCGTACAGGAGGCGTATCCCGTCAAAGTGAAGGAGGTGCATGTGATCAATATTTCGCCACTGGTCGACACCATTTTCAACTTTGTCAAGCCGTTCGTCAAGGAGAAGATACGCAGCCGCATTACCTTCCACAATGATGTGGAGAGCCTCTACAAGGTGGTGCCACGTGATCTGCTGCCCAATGAGTACGGCGGCAAGGCTGGTCCCGTTGTGGAGCTCAACCAGTGGTGGAAACAGAAGCTGGCCGACAAGACCGAATGGTTCAAGGAGCAGGAGGACAAGAAGGCCAACGAATCCTTGCGTCCGGGCGCACCAAAGACAAGCGATGATCTATTTGGCATGGAGGGCACCTTCCGTCAACTGAACATTGATTGAGATTCAAATTTATTTTCAACGCGTTTTTCACATGTATTTTATACCACATATATATTTTCTCATATTAATCAATCATATTGTTCGCTTTACGCTTCATTTCCTATCTACTACCTGTATGTATCTCACGTTGTCTCACATTGCCGTACATTGCAGTAATTACAAATAAAAGAAACCGCAGCATATTAAGGAATGAATAAATAAATCACTTGTCTTTTACATTTGTCCTGCATTCTCATCCTGTGACTGTCATTGAAATGATGCCGGCTGTCTCTCAAACTGTTCCTTCCACTCCAACTTTCCAACTTTTCGCTCTTTTGTTGTTTGTATCTGCCGCATTTCCGCACATATTTCTCGCATTCCGCTTGTTGCCCTATTTGTTGTTGTTTCTATTTTGTGCAACATGCATACAACATGTTCAAGCGGAAACTTGCCGCATTTCTGTTTCTATCTATTTTCCTGGCCTGCTCCCCTTTCCTGCCTCCAATTAACTGTACTGCAGCAGTCCTGACATATTGGCATATTGTTGTGCTCGAAATCAAGGACTGCTTGCAAATTGTATTCCCAACCTGAACATGTTGAGTTGATTATCTATAGAAGGCATTTCTATACCCTGTATTTAATATTAAAATGGGTATCATAATGCTATGGAAACGTATGAAACAGGCAGTTCCGATCCAATAAAGTACTATACGTATTCTTTATCAGCATAAGCCAGTTTAGCCTTTTTTTTATCTCAAAGGACATACTTAGAGAAGCAGAATGTTGCGGCCATTCAAAGTTGGGTACTTTGTATATCTTAATCGGCAACTTACGATTTTTTAAAATTAATAGCTATATACTAAAATTGTAACATTGAAGCCGTGATTGCATTGTTGCCAAACTTAACTATCGACTGCGAGACTTTGTTGCCAAACTTCACAGCTGAACAGCTACCCAAAACCATAGCAAATGAAAGGAAGAATGGAGCTACTAATTGTTTTGAAATATGGTGAGCGCAACATTTTGGAAAATGTTTGAGTCAGTAAACTAAGTAAAATTTTTTTTGTTGACTATTATGTTGTAATACTTTTTTTTCATGATTTTCAGATTCCGAAATTTAACTTGAGAAGTTTAAATTGGTAAATAATAAAAAAGAAATAAGCAAATATGAATATTACCAACAATTATTTACTAACCATTATAATTAATTAAAATTAACAATTTTGACCCACCATTTGATGATTGAATAGGCTTTAAATTTTAACAAAATGTTTGCATTTTTATTGAGTTTCGTCAATGATTTAAACGTTTTTATAAATTTATTATTATTTTAAGCATACTAGAAAAGTAAATTTATTATTTCAATTTTTGAACAAGTTGCATTATATGGCTACAAGCGAAATATTGCTATCATTCAATTCTTCTGGTGTTGATTTTCTTCACAACTATAACATTTTTATATGAGTTTAGAATTAATTTCATATGCTACAACTTATCATTTAATATAATAAGCTTATCTTTTTGATTATCTCTTCATTTTAATTTTATCATAACAGAATAATTCATTTAAAAATATATCGAGCTGTGCCATTATATCTCAAATTCCTTTTGCATAGATCTCACAGAATGTGATCCGATTGGAGTGTTATTTTGATTCTACGAAGTGTTCATATATCTCGTTTAGACTTTTAACTTTATAGTACGTCTAAATATTTATCCTAGCATTCCAGGGGCCGACTGAGTGTAACCACAAGATATTAAAAGAAGCAAGCTTTGTTTTGCATATCATTTTCTCAACATAAATAAAATATTCGTTCGGTTTAAAATTACAATGGATTCCATTAAAGAGCCTAGCAAGACAACAAGCAATATAGGACTTGGGGTATTGGATGTCACATATCCGATTGTTGTCAAGTATTGCGGAAATTGTACCATGCCCATCGAGTATTGTGAGTACTATTCCGAGTATGACAAATGCAAGGAGTGGCTGGCCAAGCATTACCCTGAAGACTATGAGAAACTGCTGCTTAGGGAAGCCGCGGACGAGGAAGCGTCTGGCCAGGATGCGGAAAAGAAGCGACAAAGGCGCGGCGGCAAGGGACTGCTGCGCGTGAAGAAGGAAAGCTGCGACGACGATGCACCCAAACGCATTTGCCTCTCCTGCACAACACGTAGCAAGAACAAACGGGTTACAATCATCGCTGGCTTATCCACATTCAAAATTGACTTGCGTACAGCGGCCAAGTTCTTTGGGAGTAAGTTTGCCTGTGGATGCTCGGTGACCAGTGACAATGAGATTGTCATACAGGGTGATGTGACGGAGGCGCTCTTTAAAGTCATACCCGAGAAGTGGTCTGAAGTTCCAAAGGAAGCCATTGAGTATTGTGGCGAGGGCAAAAAGGGAAAACAGATTTAACAGTTTAGTAAAGACATCTGCATCATAAAGAATTTAATATATGTAATAGCTCAGGTTTACAATAATTTAGTAGATCCTAAGTTAACTTGCATTTCACAGTCATCATCGTCCCCCTATTGCTTTTGAGAATTGATATCGATTATTAGGCCTTACAGCAGCTTCAAATGTCCGGTGACCCGATCGATATCGACTGCTGCAGCCGGGCCCACAGCCAGAACCGTCTTTGAATTGGCCTCGATCTGTGTGCGTCCGGCGTCGCGGATAAGGCACGTGTTTAGTAGCTTCTGTTCTGCTGCCCGCTTGATGGCCATCAGTTCGGCTTCGCTGTCGACGCGGACGGCTATCTTGGCACAGCCGCAGTTTTGCCAGGCACGTAAAAGGCGAGGTGTCCGGGTGACAGCTCTTTGGTAGGCACCAACGGCTCCATGGGAGCACTGGGCAGCTATCTTCCCCTTGCCCATTTTAAGATCGTTGCGCACCACCAGCACCATTTTAAAGTTGTCATTAAAGCCGCCATAGGTCTGTTAATATACATTACATACATCTGTTATCTTTATGTTAAACTTCTTCTCACTTTGTCTGCTATTGCGGCAGCTGCAGCGCCTTCCTCCTTCTCTCCTGACTCTTTCTCTGTTGACGGTGTGTCGTCGATTTTAGCGCACGCTTCTCCACGTTTCAGGGCGTATTTGTAGCCGACGAAGAATGATATCATCACAGTCAAGCCACTTATTATTTGTGTTGTGTCCAACAGTTTATCACCCATTTCACCCGGCTTCAATTTTAAATTATTGATCAAATATGCGAAGAATGCGTGCAAACCGGCCACCCGATATATGTATAAATATGGATTTCAAAATATCGTGTAATAGAAGTGTTGCTGTGCGTTCGTTGTACGTGAACTGCAGTCTGTGGGCACCCTAAAAACTTTAACGTTGCAGAAATGGTACTAACAGCGCTCACTAAAATACTGCCGGTACTGTTTTTATTTTAGCTTTGCACAAAATTTAAAAATGTATTTGGGAGTTTAGATTGTCAATGCAACTAGCTGCGAACTGTTCGAAACAATAGTTTAATATAGGCGTCTAGCATGAAAAAAAACCGCGGGTAAATTAAATTTTCAAATGTAACAGTCATAAGAGAAGCAGCTGTTATGTTGCATGAATAAAAAAAAGAGATTACGTATCTCTCTTAATATAATAATAACATTGTTATTTTGTTTTTGTATGAATCGATTATTTGTATAACTTAATATAATTATTTAATAGAAACGTGCAGGAGCTACTTTTGTTATATATATTTTATTTTCTATGGAATAAGTGTACTTCTATCAGCATGACAGTATAGCCTTATTAGAAAGAATTAAATAAATTCATAAAAAAAAAACCAAACAGCTTATGCCAAGTGTGACGTAGATGCTTAACTGAGTGCACAGCAACTCTATCTGCGCTGTTATGATGCTGTTAACTCGACATCGCTCTCTAAATCGATATCACTACAAATAATATCGATTTTAAACAGCACATTTAACCAGTATTTAAATACGCTTCTGGTATTTATTAGTGTGTTTAGTTTTAGGATTTTCGCATTTGGTCGATTCAGTTACACTGCTATCCCCACTGACGTGTCGGACCAACGCGACTGTCTGTCCGGCGCTATACAACCTGTCATTTTTTTGTCTTCGTGGAACTAGCCTTGCAATTTGTACATTTTTGCAAATAAAAAATCGTCAAAATGGGTTTAGCAAGCATGCTGCAAGTGGACGAAATGCTGGGCGATTTCAATCGAATGAATAAGCGTCAGGTGAGTTTCTTTATTTGATCCCAGCTCTATACGCATACATATATATAATCTGAGTTTGCATTTTAGTCACTTTATCAAGTGCTCAGCTTTGCCATGATTGTCTCCTCGGCACTAATGATATGGAAAGGCCTGATGGTAGTCACCGGCAGCGAATCCCCGATTGTCGTCGTCCTCAGCGGGAGCATGGAACCGGCTTTTCATCGGGGGGATCTCCTCTTCCTCACCAACTACAAGGAAGAGCCTGTGCGCGTCGGGGAGATTGTGGTCTTTAAGGTGGAAGGACGCGATATACCCATTGTGCATCGGGTCATTAAACTGCACGAAAAGTGCGTAACAATTAATTGAGTATTCATTATTATTTTTCGTTATTATATATAGTAGCATGCAGTTAAAAACTATAAACCTAACTTGGAACAAGCACTAGCTTCTCATGCCTTCGGCTATGACATTAACAATAGCCATATACTAGCCTGGGATTCAAACCATATTCTCGTTGTTCAGAGTATAGATTGTATATCTAGAATTAAAGTATTGTTTAGTAGATTTCGGCTTGAGATTTGGATTTAAAAATACCAATTTCTATCTGCTTCCTGTATCACATGGCTTATGTATTTTCTCTTTATATATCGATTGCTAATTAAATATCGTTACACAGGGAAGATGGCACCGTCAAATTCCTGACCAAGGGCGACAACAACAATGTGGATGACCGAGGACTTTATGCGCCTGGCCAACTCTGGCTGACCAAAAAGGATATTGTAGGGCGTGCAAGAGGGTTCCTGCCCTACGTCGGCATCATCACAATTTTTATGAACGAATATCCGAAAGTTAAGGTAGGTAACTTGATACACTTCATGATTCATTCCATTAATGCCTCTTTTTTTTATTTTCACAGTGGGCTATACTCTCGATTCTGGCAATATTTGTGCTGCTGCATCGAGAATAGGATCAGTTAATATGTAGTTACAATTTAAGTAGGAAGCCAGGGATGATGTTGCACAATCTCAAGCCCGTTTTGCATTTCAGTTGATATAACCAAAATGATGTGCATTTTGTAATTTGTTTTTATAAGACACAAACCCCACACACAGAAGAACAACACATTAGGTTCAAATTAAAAACAAAAAAGAGTCCGGAGCTGAATTTCAATAAAAAGAATTTTTAAATACATATGAAAAAAATAATTATTTATGTATTTGCCAAATAATCTGATAGGAAGCTATTCAAACAATTGTTAAATTTTTATGTTTCAAATTATTTATGAATTTGCTTCATAATTTAACAGCAATTTTTTCAGATTTGCTCCCCAGTGATACTTTAATGCCCCGCTCTTGGAGACAATCCGGTGACAGGGTATCAAAATGGATACCTCGTTCTTGGCCACAGCATTCGCCACGGCTCGCACGGCTTTAGGACGGTCCACTAACTGGGCTAGGTCTGTATAGGTGCAAGTGTTTCCTGCCTTAAGTTTAACCAATTCATTCCAAACCGCCAACTGAAGAACTGTTATCAGAACGGCTACTTCGATGGTGTTTTCCTTATCATTAAACAAGACTTGACTGTACTGCTCAATGGCCATAGCATCAGGAGTGAGTAGCGCCTTGGGCCAGCGTTGACGCACTTCCTCCAAAGATTCACTTTCGTCCTTTAGCACAAAGTATAAAATACAAATTGCATCGCAGTTTTTGCCGCCTTTTTGAATTGCCGTTACTCCAATTAAAATTCGCCCAAAATTTGAGTTTATAAAACCATATTTTATATTGGCCGGTGTTTCCTGCATTGGCGTTAAAGCAACACGTAAATGTTTCCCTACCCACATTTAGAGTTTGTTTATTTTAAAATGTAATTTCGCAATATGTAAGTGTAACCGCAGTATCGAGTTGTCCAAAAACCAAATTGAGTCATTGACAAAAATACCGCATTTCCTTAATACATTTTTTGTCCAGCCAGGGGTTGCAGCCCTGTTAAATTACACCGTATTTAACTATCGATTGATATATCGATAGCTCATTCGATAAATTCCGATTCTTTTGCCACCAAAATTTGAATGAAAAATCGTTGCATTTGAAAATGTAAATAATTAAACAAGTGACTAATTAAGTGGGCAACACAAGAAGTGTTGAAACACCATTTAAAAAGAGAAAATTATTCATAGTAATTATTAACGTGCATATTTTTACAGTTATGCTTCCTGCTGGCATATTTAGAACCAGACATGGGGATTGATTTATAAAGTTCGATTTGTGTATCAGCAATTTATAACTTGGACTTAAAATCATATCTATCACGAATGCAAAACCGACTTTGATGGAGGCATTTGATGAATTTTGCTGTTTCACGTTTGCAAATTAGTCAAAATATCAAAGCGGCAAATCCCCACAAATGTAAATTTCTTGCACATGTGACATAACGAACCACTGTGATATCGTTTTTCGTAATCCCCTAATTCATCAAAAACTATATTGATAACCGTTAAATTTCTATACGGCAAGTGGCATTGAAAACTTGATTTGAATATATCGAGACTTGAGGAAAACTGAACATTTTATGGCACACAATTTTTCTTGGGTAATAATTTGTGTTATGACTTTTGTTTTTGTATAATAAGATATACATATGAGGTATATCTTTTTACATTCTGTAACTCAAAATTAAGAAGATATTGGGATCTATGTTTAATATTTGTTTTCCCGTTCCAATAAAAGATGAATAGTATTCAAATTATATTATTTATTTGTATCTGTTTTGTGTTGTACATTTATAATTATATTATAATTAGGACTAGATTAAATATACATATATACACATATATATATATATATATATATATATATACATACATCAAGATTGAATACCAATTTGTTCGAACACAAAACGAATAACTCTTGTTCTTGTATCGCAGAAGGCCTTGCTTAAATTTAAACAATAATAATAATACTACATACGATTTGATTTGTACGAGTACATTATAATGCTATGGGAGTTTTGCTTAGGCGCTTTAGCTTACGATTATGAAGTTATCATAGTTGTCATAAAGATTTTGATTTAGTTTATCGTACTTTTGAATTTGCATTTTGTATTTATAGTTGAAACTCAATTGCTCTGCGGATACAGTATGAAAGTAGTAGTATATATAACCCTGAGTTTAGTTTATGCTAGTCTAAATTTCAGCTGCAGCATCAAGTTTACGTTTTTATTTTTAGTATTTACAGCCCCTTGATAAAATTATCGTATAAGTTCCTTGATTCTACAGATGCTAACATTTGATTTGTGATTTGTACAAAATACAAACAAAGGTATTTTAGATTTTAGGTTTTTTAAGTATGCACATTTTTGTATTCATTTAATTGGCTAGAAGTATGACATAATATTAATATTATTAGGTATTATGATTATTTTTTTCTTTTTTTAATTTTTGCCTTTTTCTATTTATTTATCACAACAAAATGCGGTCGACATTTGGCAATTTCACACTACAGCAATAATAATAATAACAACAACAGAAAATAATCAACAAGAAGAACAACAGCAACGACAACAACAACAACCACATCAGCAGCAGCAACAGCAGCAACAACAACAACAACAACAGAAACAATGCAAATTGTTCAACTTTGTTTAGCTGATGTTGTTGTTGCTGCTGCTGTTGTTGGCAGTTCATTGCTGGCCAACTCAGGAGCCTTCAGATCCGTCAATGGTTGCTGTTGTTGTTGCTGTTGTTGTTGTTGGGACTGCTGCTGTGGCTGCTTTTCATTTATCACGGGTGCACTGTGCTGCGTAAGAATGTCCGCCGGAACGAGACCCTCCTTGACTCGCTTCTTTTGCTTCATGCGGCGATTCTGAAACCATATCTTGACCTGTGGAGAGAAAATAAACATTTGTTAGATTCAGATTTGATATAAATGCAACGAAAATTGAAATTAATAGTTTCCATTCTTTAGAACTTCATAAGGCAATAAGATATAAAAAAATTGCAATGACTTTTTCTCGACTTTTAAGAAGAAGACCTCATATTTTTCTACATAACTTTAACAAAAGCTATGCGATTGAAAAGAACCACCATATTTAATATATTATTTCAATATTTAACACATTTTTCACATAACAAATTCAGTAACTCCGAAACCATTTATTGAGATTTTGTTGCCTAGTGTAAGCAATTAATACAATCGGAAAATTAGTCAACAAGTTTTCACAAAACCTGATCTCAATGATAATGTCAATGATAACGTTTTTAAAATAGTTATGAAAGCTTCTAGTGATATTGAATGCAGCTTTGAGTGCTTTAAGCCAAAGCTCAACTTTTAAAATTTGACAATATTTCACAATCGTCTAATTAATTCTTATTTTTCTCAGCTTTGCATAAATGTTTATAGTTGTAAATGTCAATTTTAGCTGATGCTATTATAATTGTAAAATTATATAAAAATATTTCTATTTAATATTTAACCCACCTGAGTCTCGTTTAGTTGAAGCGTGTTGGCAATTTCGATGCGGCGAGCACGCGTCAAGTAGCGATTAAAGTGGAACTCTTTCTCCAGTTCGGTGAGCTGCTTGTTGGTGAAGTTGGTGCGGCCCGAGTTGTTAGTGGAGGATAGACTGCAGCTGCTGAGGCCAACGCCAGCGCTGGCACCACCAGCACCACCGGCACCACCGTTGCCGCTAACTAGGCCCACGCCCAAGCCGCTGGATGCGCTGCCCGCAGCCGCATTGTGTGACAGCATCAGGGGATTCTGGATGGGCAAGACGGCAGAGTTGCCGCCAACGTTGCCGGCGCGGCACATGTCGAGGTGACCATTGAGCTGGTAATCGTGCATGTTGCTGATGTTGGCAGGTAGTTTCGGTGCTATGAAGAGGCAAGAAACCAGACGAGACGAAACGAAAAAGAAAAAGAAAGAAATCGTCATTCAGTTAGTTGCCTTGGCATTTGTTGTGGTTGCGTTTGCTTTGGTTTTAGCTGAGTGATCCCCTGGCGTTGATCTCTAGCTGTCGCAGCTAATCACTGTGAGAGACGCAGGCCCTCCGCTCTCCCTTCTGGGATCGAGCCTGACCATAATCATTGTGGGCATTCAGCTGTTATTGTTTTTATTTATTTATTTTTTTTTTGGGCCGTGCCTTTGACTTTTGCTCTTTGCGTGATTTTGCATTTATTCATAATTTGACATGCGCCCCGTGGCTAAAGCCGACGATGATGAAAATAATCTCTGCATTTTTCATAGAAGGATTTAATGTGCCTAATAGGTTTGTTTGAAAATATTGGGATTATCCTGACAGCGGGTCTTGACTCATTCTTAGGCAAAAACCACATATTATTGTGGGTGGCAACCAGAATTATGTTTGTTATTTATTTGTGTTTAAGGGTTTGACTTTTCTTATGTAGTAAATCATTTTTTTAAGAAATATGTAAGACGTGTTAAAAGAAATAAGGATTACAGAAAATGTGCAGAAAATTGTTTGCCATTTAGCTGGAATATCTTTGATTTATAAATATTTTTTAAAATATGTAATAAAAAGGTAAACATGCCCAGAAAAAGAATAGTCACAAATTAGGTAAAGAGTATATACAATTTTATAATATCTCGCTGTGCAACATTCATAAGTTCAATACGTTGTTAAAATTCATATTCAAATCGTAGTACATCAAAAATCGTTCCGTATTTGTAACGAATTGAAGAACAAATTATTACTAAGCAACCCAATAAAACATAAATGCAATTGATAAGCAAGCCGAAAGTTTTATGAACATAATTCGTATTAATGATGCTCATCTGGGTTAATCAAGTAAAGGAACGCTTTATTTTGTTAATGCTCCATTGGGAGCAGCACTAGTGGTTATAAAAAACCTTTTCACACAATCATAAATCTAAATGAAAGTTTCGTTCACATAAATCAATTAATAAGCATTGAGTAGCAATAAAGACAGTAATATTGGACGACGATTAGCCGTAGGTTAAAAGGAGTCCGGCAGCTGGAAAAGCCGCACGTAATACTCATAAGTCTGAACAATAATATTAAGTATTATGATCGTAAGTAGTCGGGTTTTTATTTTCTGCATACGACTGGTTTTTCGGCAATTGGTGGCAGCCTACAATAAATCAAGCAAGCCATATCATAAATAATACTAAAAGAAAAAAAAAACAAAATATGCCGTCCACACGATCCCGCGAATGAATGATGAATTTATGACACCTACTGCAAAAGTCAGAAGTCAATTGGCGGATACAGATGGTAGCCACTGTGGCTCAATTTGCACAGTAGCAAGAAGGGGGTGGGGGCGGAGAGGGGTTGGGCGATAAGTCGCTGCAGTTGGAAACTCAAGTCGAACTCAAAACTCCTATCGTAATGCACACACACATGTCTAAGAAAACAAGCCCAAGGATTATGTTGTGAGTGGCTTGGGCTACATTTGAATTTTCCAGCAAGCAAACAGCAGCAGCGACAGAGTGTCGCATTCCGGTTATCAATGCCCCGGCATTTGGGTAATGTGTATTGGGTATGGGTATTGGGCATTGGGCATTGGGCATTGGGTATGGGTTACGGGCATGGGAAATGGGAAAAATGGGCATGGGCTTGGGCTTGGGCTTGGGCATGGGTATGGAGAGCTGCTGGTAGTTGTAGTGGTAGCAGTTGGTGTCGCTCGGCATGTCAAACATGTCGCGGCCAGTTGGCGGCACTGTCGCCTTTTACTGGCGTCCGCGTCCGGCGCCAAACGGTATCAACTTTGTAATATTAGTTTTAGAGAGCATTATCGGCGGATCGCTTCCACTTGAATGCAGTGCAGCTCGCTGACGTGTCGCCACCGCCACCGCTGCCTCCGTCTCCGTGTCCGTGTCCGTCTCCTCTGCCCACAACAACTGTTGACAGTGTAGGAGAAATCTACGGGTAACTGTGCCGTGTGGCCGACTCACCCTGTGCACATGCACAAGGCCATCCGCTGGCAGCAACTGTGCACAATGTTTGCACGGGCGGCGAGCGGGTGAGCGGGCGGGCGGCTAAGCGCCACGGCACCATGGCACCAGGGCACCATGGCGTTTAAATGACACTGCTGACAATCAATGTAAACAAGAACAGAAGTTGCAGCAACAGCAGCTTCGAGGGTGCCCCCAGTGGGTTCGGGTTGCACGGGTTGCGGTTGCGGTTGCGGTTGCAGGGGGCAACATCGTTTAGATGGCAACAAAGTCAATGTAATTTGATAACATCGCAACTAGCGTTAATTACAATTGCAGGTTTAACGCAGTTCTTGTTTGTTGACTTTTGCATAACTTTGATAAATGCTCGTGAGAAAAGAAAGTGAATGAAAGTCTCAAGTGTTATACAATATGAGAACCTCTAACCGTCGACTGGGTAAAGTGTGTGATAAAGCAACGATATGGTATATAATCTGAATAACTCTAGTTTACGACATTGGTAGTTATATATATGTATATGTGTGCTCGAATTTCAAGATAGCTTTCGGTTGTCATACATTTTTGTATTTTAGTAAAGAACACATTTCCGATAGTAAAATAATCAAATTCATTGTGCTTTGGCATATAGTTGTTAAGTTATACAGACTAACATTAACTTAAATGCTCTTTAAAAATTAAAAAAAAACAACATTGTTTTAATTTTTATTTACCTACTTACATATATACAAAAGAACATTTAGTCTTTTGTCCACATCTCGACCGCGAGCAATATATTGCTCTGGAACGATTTCTTCAGAGTTTTTGGGGTTTTGGTTTTATTTTTGGATATATGTACATAGCATATTATCAAATAAAATTAGTTTTAGTGGAAAAGATACAACACATGTGAATGGGAAAGTCAACTAAATATCACTCTTTTTTTTTTTGCATAGTCAAAACTATGTGACTCATGAATAGTCGGCCATTTTGATATGATATTATCAATTCAATGATATGTAGGCGCCAGTGGCACTTTACACAGATCCCACCCGGCCAGTCAACATTACAGAGCCACGCATTGAAGAGCGTGGCGGGGCGAGGTGGGGGGGTGGGGGTGGTTGGAGGGCTGTCGAGGCCGTTGGCGATTAAGTGGGCAGACGTCGCGACGGGCAAAGGCACGAGTGTCCGATGAGGGCTGTGGGGCTGTGGTGTCTGGTTGCGGCTCAGTTGATAATATGGTTTAATTCGAGTGCAAATAGAAAATTATATTGCAATTAAAAGTAAATTGTTTTAATTGTTGCTTAAACAACACAAGACGACAATTCACCAGCGGCTGGCTGCCTAATCACAATCATAAATGCACAGCGGCAACATTTCTCGGCGATCGAAATAATTATTTCAGTGACGATTTGATTGATCACCATGGCCAGTTAAACGATTCCAAATACGAGCTGCCAAATAGCCGGCTGTCCGACTTAAAGCAAAACTGCAGATCTAATTTGACATTTGGCCAGCAGCATTTCGCAATATGCGCTGATACGACTATTTGCCCAGTCAGCAGATGGCCACAATCTGTGCCTGGGACAGCTGACCACTGGTCAAATATCAGCAAGAGGTCAGTCAAATAGCAAACTTAATCCAAATAGGTGGGAGAACAGCAGCAGTAGCACAGTGCCGACGGTTTAATACCCTTGCAGTTACATATCTCAATGAAATATATATATTATGATATAGTAACTAGAACTGTTAAAAGCAAACTAATAAAATTATATTGGCCTAATAATGCTTGATTTTATTATATTATTTTACAAGTATATATTGCTTGGATATTAATAAAATTTAGTCAAACTGTAGAATGCATATTTAAAATTCTTTATTTTCTAAATATCAACAATATATGTATCTCTATCCTATTTAATACCAAACTCTGTTCAGAACAAATAGACCCCCTGCTAGGGTAATAGAAATCGTGCTGGCTCGCAGGACTAATTGACTTATCTACCATTTAACCCCTTTTTTGGGCAGTGACAGTTCTGGCTGCGGGGGTGTGCAACATTTTTGGTTGGAAAATGTTTTCTCATTTGGTCATTTCAATGCGTTGCTGACTTGACTAAAACGCACAAGCTCACTAATCCAATCCATTTATGCTGTCAGTTTTATTGGCCGCCTGTCAACTTGAACTTTCCACATGTCATGCAATCATGCAGTTTCAGTTTTTGGGAACATGAAATGCACAATTTGTACTTGCCTTATAGGTAAGTATTTACATATATGCCTGTATGCACATATACCCAAAAGTTTTTCATATTAATTGAAAGTTGTTTGGCTGTATGGATGCCCCGTGGCTTATTAGTCACGATGTGTAACATTATGGACATACGTGAAAATTGGTTAACAAAAGATATGAGTCGAAACGTTCATGTACTCAAACATAACCTCAACGGGACGACTTTCTTTAACGGTTTCCATATGGCGCCTGTCCACAATATTTGAGCCTTTTAAATGTCCGTTGTCTGTCGCCCCGGAAGAAGTTTTGATTTTTTGTTATCGAACATCTTCGTCTTTCCCTGTTTGTCTTTCGCGTGTGTGTGAATTTTCCATTTGAAAATGTTGTCGCCGTTACACAAAAACCAAATTTAAATATTTACACAGATCTATAGATACGCACATACATATTTACCTTGTACAAGCGTTAATAGAAACTTTTTGACTACTGTTTTTTCTAGATTAGGAGAATTGAATTCCAGTAGCTACGAATCGGAATACTATTTGGTTTGCCCTAATGATAAGAAGATGTCTATGTGTTTGTGAACTACCAGCAAATTGAAATGTGTTTTTCTATATCGTCACAATAGATAGAAAGTTTTTGCTAGGTAGAAATCAGTTGAGTTACATTTCAGTGACTAAACCCGTGCCCGATATTCATTGAGTAATTGAAATGGATAAATTTCAAAACTGTTAATTTTTAAAATAGGTTATCCTTAACGAATTAGTATGAAAACATTTAAAGTCAAAGTTTTTCTTAAGGCGAATCGGGATTGTAATCAATAACCTAATAACTAAGGTAATTCAATAACCTAGCATAATTTTATCCTAATAATAATTATCTAACAATCTAATTAATATACATATACAACAGAAGTAAAACTAACAGTCTATTGTGAATCATGTTTATAACAATAATCCTTGACATAGAATGTTCCCACCTTAACTAAAACCAATTATCATGCAGTCTAAAATTCAGTTATATTTGTGACGTTTCGGTGAGTCATGTAGTTTTTTTTAATGAAACTAGGACTTTGAACCGAAGCATATTGCAAAGGTAAGCTCGTAACTCTTTTGGGTTGACAGTCCAAATCCAAGGCCGACAGAAATGTTCTATTTATGAAAAGCTGCATTTGCTTGAGTCGATATAATTTGAAGAAAATGCGCGTATACACAAGCAAAATGATTTATTATATTGAAATTATCTCATGTAAACAAGTCAAGCTGCCAGTGTGGCTAATGCCACTTGTCGGCAGCAACAGTACCACCCTGCCCAGCCCCCAGACACAGACCCAGTTTAGCACCACCAACCACCACCACGTAGCCTATCGAGCAACTGCCACAAAGTCAGCCAAATTTGTTAATTTGTCTAATGAAAAATGTTGAGCAGGCAAACCAAACCGAAAATGTCGGCCTATGCCAGTGAGTTTACCACATTGGCTAATAAGTATTGAAGGCGACAGTTTTAGACAGCCTGCCACACGTCTCTGCCTCGCTGCCACGCAGCCACGCTGCCACTGTTGCTCTTACTTTCTCTCTCACTGTGCGCTGCTGCCTTGCTGAATTTTCGCACGAAGATTGATGATGACATTAGCATCATTGTCGAAAATTGTAAAGCCCAGCAACCAGGCAATTGCCAAAGGACGAATACCAAGACACGGAGACAGCGTCTGGAATTGTGTCGTCTTCGTCGACGTCAACGTCTACATCGATGGTGGCGTACTTGAGTCGCAAATGTTTTCAAATTTGTTTTGTTGACATTTTAATTTGCAAATACTTATAGACATATATAGTATAGTATACATACTTGTGTATAGTAGGAGTGTGTGCATCAATTTTCGTCGTATGCCAAAAAGCTTACACGAATGCGGCATTAATTGAATTAAATCGTCAAAGACGCTGGCAGCAGCAGGCGCAAAAGAAAAAGAGGACGCGGGCGGGCGGGCGGGTGGAGCGTGTCAAGTGGATTTCAATTTGGAGCACTGAAAGTGTTGACTGTCAGCCATTGGCACGCACACACACACAAATACACGCACGTACCTACTACATACTTGTCAACCCACATTTGGCATTGGCAGCCATTTTTTCTTGGCTTTTATCGAACACCCCTATTTGTATAGAGCTCTTAGCAGAGTCGCACATGGCTGTGGCAAAATACTTATATACATGGTATATACATATATGTATATCCAAGTACATACAAATAACAAAAGGGAAACTATGGACATCTACTATGCCATTTGTATGTGTGTGTGCGAGTGTGTGTGTGTGGCTCGGCATTTTCGTTGGTGATCCGTCATGTTGTCAGAATGTATTATTCGAATTAAGATTTTACTTTTTTTTCTGCCATTGAATTGAATTAACACAAAACTCACACACACATACATGCCAAGCAGCTGTGCCTCACACACACACACACACACACACACACACACACACACACACACACATAAGTCCTCAAATCTAAAGTTTTCACTACCGTCTGCTAAGTTTGTCAGTTCTTAATATAGCAAATGTAAGTAGCTTTCTAGTGAATTTTTAAAAATAGATATTTACCTATATGTATAATCTAACATATTTTGGCATTATCAGGCTAGCAACTACAGTACTTGAAATAATTATCATTATTCGGTTCAATGTGGCGACTTTCCGTCTAATGCCGTCTTTTTTCCAATAAAAGGACACGTCATAATATAAAAGGCTATGTCTAGATATGTCTAAAGTTTCGTCAATTTAAATTATATAAGCAATAAATAATAGCAAGTTATTTCGATTACGAAGCTAAGGTGAAATGCTGAATATAGCTAGGAAAAAACAATTGACAAATAACATCCTCCTTCCTATATGCATAATGAGTATGTTTAAATAAACTATATTTGTAGCATACAATTGGGTGTATCAAAATTATTATGTCATATCAAAGATCAAATTAGAAAAGCTAGGCAATTCTCATACCCCGTAAATAAAACTATAGAAGCAATGACCTCAAATCGATCTTTCCGAAATGTAAATCTTGAATGTCTAACTAAGCCAAAATAGTGTCATTTGGTTAATACTTTAATGCAGCAGGCAGACAGGTAGGCTAATATGTGTAGCACCTGCAGATACATCCATCAATTAGCTCCATCCAAAGTGAATCAAGTAGCGCGTGTCGCAACGCAAGTTGAAGTTCAAGCGTACAGCCCTAATTCCAGAGGCCACTAGAATGTCCACTTTAAAGCTCTCCGGCGTCAAGCGGCGCCCATTGTTGTTATCGGACTGTGGAACTGTTGCTGGTACTGGTACTGGTACGAGTACGGGTACGGATCATGGTGACACTACTGTAATGCGTACGATATCGTCATTTCACAATTGATATATACAAAATAAAACAAAAATAGCTCAACAATGATAAAATTCAAACAAAGAAACTTCAAATTGACAGCTTTCGTTTAACTTTTATCTGCTGAAACCGTTTGCTGCCGTTCGGCACAACACAACAAGAGTGGCCCAGAGCTAATAGTAAATGCCTATGAATGCGGTTGGTCATTTTTGGAGCTTGAGCATGAAATCACCTTCACATGTTGGCGCGCCCAACGAGAGACAATTGTAGAGCTCCGGGCTCAGAGGAGACATGTCCAATGGGGCGGCGCGGCCCCTTTGATATGTGCAGATCATTAGCTAAATGTGTGTGCTTTGGAGAGCCAGAGACCCGTAGACCCATAGACCCATAGACCCATAGACCCGACCACCTCTTTCAAAGAGCGCCGCACTATTGGAGAGCAAATGTAGCCGGTATTGTTCTTGTTGCACTATCTATCTATCTATCTATCTACAAGTCGGAGTATTGCCGAACCAGTCGTCTATTGTCTATAGCCGCGCATAATCGAAATGTGAGCAGCTTAAATTGTTAGCCGACTACTGTTTGTTTCGTCAAATGATTCATTATAGTAGCGAAAAGTATTTGGTTTTTGTTTGATTTGTAATTTTTATTTATTTATTCTTTTGTTTATTTGCCTCTGCGTTACATGGAAATGCCATTTGGATATTTATTACTAAACGATATGAAATAACAAAGACCAGTGGCAGAATTAATGATATATGGGTACAGGTTGAAAGGGATTCCAAATCTAAGCAAACGACTTCCCGAACTGTATTGAGAGCTAAGTGGATTTCCCGTGTCTCGATCTGTATCCCAGTTGTTAAAAAGTTCGCAATACAAAATTTATATTTGATATGTCAAAAAGATACAATATTGAAAAAGATAAGTATTCAAATATTATTATTATTGTAAAGTGAAGTAACTATATCAATTTCTGAACACGCCACTCAACTTTAGATAGCAGAATATGTGCTTCCATCTGAATTAATTAGTTTTTGGACTACGTGAGGTCGTTCCTTATCAGTGACCATTGATCGATAAACACACACATATATATGTATATAGTAAATAAAATGTTAAAATTCTATCAAGTTGGAATATCATGATTTTGTGCAATTTTGTTATGGAGATATTGAAGCGCTTTTATCGGGTCAACTGTGTGTGCAGCATATTTGCGTTTGTGTGTGTGGCACGTAACTGGATACTTATATAATTTAGTAAATTATACACTTGAAGAGTATTAAAGGCAGCCGGGCAGACGCCACTGCCAGACTGTGACAGTGGCTAGGAACCTTATGCGAATGCAAACAAAAGATAAGATATCCTCGTTTGGCACAGTGTTTGCACGAAATGTCCAAAAGGCAAACAGCCAGCGGCAAAATCAACTGGCGACAGCCAACTGGATGACTATATATTTTTGGGTAATATTACATAACAAGACAAGCGCACCCTCGAGTATCCTTTAATGCTGGCAAACGGCAAACGGCAAACCACAAACGGGTGGCACTGGAAGTGGCACTGGGACAGGAACTGGAACATGCACTGAGGATACTGACTGTCTTCCTTCAAGGGCGCAGCCCCTGTCGCGGATTTCTGTGGCTGGCCTGTCTCCGCCTGTCACGCAGACCGCTAATGCGCTTCTCATGTCGCCTGATCTCAAAAACTTGTATTAGAACTGACATTTGAGGTGTGTAAGTGTCTCAGGCCAGTTTCGAGAGAATGATAGAGAGAGAGAGGCAGAGAGAGAGAGAGAGAGACACTCAGAGAATCGGATACAGATAGCAGCGCACTCTTAAGTGGTAATTAATGTAAGTACTGTGGCGTTTATCAGTTTACAAATCGATTTAGTGATCCAATCTGACGAGAGAAAAGCCCAGTTGGTACTGCCAAGAAGTTGAAGGTGCATACCGTACTGACCTGACCCCTTACCTCTTTTTAGCGGCAGCCGAAGAAATTTAATAACACGCTTTCAAAAAATGCTAGCTCAACGCGCGCGAGCGAACAAAATTTGTCACGACACATGCCATACACATATTTACTTATACGTATGTATGTACACATTTTTTGTTGGTAGCTCCCCAGGTCCGAGGCCAATTCGGAGACCGATCCAACTAGGCATTGTGACGGACGTACGGTGACAGACAGGCGGGGCGGGTCGCCCGTCTGGACTCGGTTCGGTACGGTTCGGTTCGGGTCGGTTCGGCTTGGTTTGGCCAAGCGTTTGATCTTATCTCAAATTCCTGGTGGTCACTTTTCTATCCACAGTATCATTTCGTTTAAATAGTCTGCCTTTTTTATTTTTGTTTTTTTTTTTTGGGTTTTTGGGTTTTTTATTTTTCTTTTTCATTTTATGTTTTGTTTTGAAATGCACGTAATTAATTCATTTCACTGTGGCACATTCGGAGCTGCGTTGCCGTCGCGTGTTGGTGTCAAGAAATATCAAAACATCACATCAAATAAATGTTGAATACGCCACAGTGGACTACAAGGGAACCGAACCACTCCTCCAAGCCCGAACCCCAGCCCTTACCCTCCCCCCCTGTCCAAACACCTTTCGGTAGTACGTTTTCAAGTTAGTAACTGTCGGTCCGACAGTTATGTTAATTTTCATGTTTGGTTTCGTTTTCGTTCACTTTTGTCAGCTCTATTCATATTTCATATTTTTGTATGGCACAGTTTGCGTGCCTGGCCGTCCCCTACCCCATTCCCATTCCCATACCCACCACCATCCCCATCCCCGAAAGGGGAAATGCCGCGACAAAGTGGTAGATCGTTTAAAAAACAATAAAACACGAACCCGAACTGCCGCTGAACGAGAGTGCAAACGAGGCCCAACTATACTATATACTATATACGGATAGTAATTAAATTGTTATGCCACAAGACGGTGGACAGTTTTCAATTATGAGCGCCCATAAAAAGGCCAATAAACGTTAACAAATACTCGCATTGTGTTGAGTATGATTTAGGGCTATGCGACTATAAGATAAGTGCACTCATAAAATGGGTGAGAAAACTCCCAATCAATGGGAATTGAGCTCGGGGGGCGGAGCAAATTAAATGTGAACTAAAGCCAGACAAGTAATAAAATGAATAGTCTGCTAAATGTGTTTTGTATAATATATATAAAAGACCTTTATAAATTTGTCAAATGTTTAGCAAATTATTTTGTAATTCATATTTTTTTGTATTTTATGGTCGAGTGCTTTAAGCTTATGTGCTTGACTAGAAGACCGAATGTAGCAAGTTTTGAAGTTTCCTAAATAATATGGGTATATTAGGTAGGTATTTTTAATATATTCCAAAGATTCTACAAAAAATCACAATTGGAAGACATCACTTTCAGTAAGTGCTTGAGTGGATTGATTAGCTACTGCACTTAATGAGTAACTTTAACATTCCTCTAGTTACTGATCTTGCTACCGATCCATATGAGCTTTCTGCCTAGTGTCAGTTTGTCAATTCCTAGCCAAATTGTCATTGGCAAATCCGTGGAAAAATGTCCATTAATCTTTGGCTGACGAACATCAAAATGCCACAAAGGTAGCAGCTGGAGAGCTTTCCCATTTTCTACCAGTCACTTTGCCCCTACCCCTTGCCGCCGCGTACAACCTTTTCAATGATTGTGATATGGTCTGGTTATTGAAAAATGCTGATTAACACATTAGAGATCATTGAATTGAATGCAGTGAATGTGAATATGAATATGAGTGTAAGTGTGAGTGTAAGTGTGAGTGTAAGTGTGAGTGTGAGTGTATGTAGTGTATGTATTTTATATACGTATTTTGCTGGCGAGCTTCTGCTGTGCGTGAATGCCAATATGTCGAATGCTACCATTTATAACCATGATTGCTGATTATGCTGTTTCCCTGGCTGAAAATGGATGACATGACAGATGGAGTGGAGCAAGCATGTGCGCGCACAGCCAGAGACCGACGCTGGGATCGAGATCGAGACCAAGACCGAGACCGAGACCATACCGAGACGCATACCTCCCCGTCTCCGTTTGCGTCTCTCATCCAGTAGGATGAGGTTGGACTCAGTGACAGTTCGGTTGCAGCGGGCCTCAAACAAGAACTCTTTATTTAAATAATCATTTTTTCTGACAGCCAACTTGACTTCCAGATCGGCATCCAGCACCAGCACCCAGCACCCAGCACCAGATCCCAGTCTCAGCGACAACTGCCAAGTGAGTAGGTTCACTTCATTCTTGCGCTTCATTCCGAGCTGCATTTCTTTCATACTTATTTTCTGTTATTATGATTTTTCATTTTCTTTTCTTTTCTTTTCTTTCAGTTGCTGTTGCACGCTTTAATTGTTTGTTTGACTTGCTCACGAGACGTTTAAGCGCCCGGCTCGGATTTGGGTTCGGACGTGGATGTGGAGCTGGTTCCACTTGCACACGTCATTGTCATCCGAGCAAGGGCTTTTGGGTGCGGCGCGTGTGGATCTCTGGCGTCGTTTAATTGAGAACGATGCATGTAAATGACACTTTTCAGCATTAATAAGCAAATATTTGTATGATTATTGGTGTAGCAAGGGGATTACGTTCATACTG
This sequence comes from Drosophila maculinotata, assembly GCA_035045305.1. NCBI lineage: Eukaryota > Metazoa > Arthropoda > Insecta > Diptera > Drosophilidae > Drosophila > Drosophila maculinotata. The sequence continues at coordinate 10,474,266 of JAWNPD010000335.1, forward strand.
TAAGTGGTAGGAGCGCTCTGGCTGATATCTGATTGAAGTCGGGATGCTGTCGCAACAGGTAAAGTGCTTTAACTAGTTTCGAAGTCTGGAAGTCAAATGCGGCTGTCACATCACATTACCCAGCAGGTTCAGCGAAGCTCGAAGGAACTCTAAGTACTGTAGTTCTGATAAAAATCCCATCACTTTCTTTATCATCTATCAACATAATCAATATTTGATATTCAATATATTTACTTTGCTTCAAACTTGAGGCAAGTAGGAACTGGTCAATAATCATATCTACGTTTTACAATAGTTAGCAGAATGGTATAACAAAAGTAATTATGCTCTGTCTTCATTTACAATCATAATTTCTTAAGCACTCCCATTATGTAATTAATATTTCATAGTCATAAGTTCCCTATATGCATATGTACATATATGATGCCAAATGCTCAACGCACAATTTATCATGAATTTCAGTTTATCAACGTTGCGTATTTTTCTTAGCTGGCTAATTCCAAGATACAAAACATCTCAAGCAGTGACAAGTGACAACCTGACTGACTGCACAGCATTGACAAAATTATCTGAAATATGCAAGAATATGCCAAGGCAGGGGAAAACGGCTGAAACGGCAGAAATTATGAGAGACCGACCGGCAGGCGAAATCTTTGGCATTTGAAGAGACGTTCTTATTTTTAGGTGACATGCCCTCGGTTGGACGTCTGACGCACTTGGTTCTTTCGTGTATATCTCGACTGTCAATCAGTTTTGAAAGTCATCGTTTTTTTGATTTTGCATTTTGTTTTATTTCATTTTGTTTTGTTCTTAACCCTTTCGCATTCTGGCCATAAGTATGTAATATTATATACACCAACTGGCTTAATAAATATTCATTGTGTTAGCTGTGATCTATTGATGGCAGCGTTTAAATTGACGTTGGTTAATAGCCTCATATGAAAGCAGTTAACAAGATTATATATAATAATTGCCTTAGCAATGGGCGCCCATACAAAATATCTATAATATATCACCTTATTTAAAGGGTCAGAAATCAAAAAAGGTGTCAAGATGATTAATCGTCTAATTGAAAGGTAATTTGTATCTAAAAACAATAGTTTAGAGTTAAATCTTTTCTTAACTAAAACCTACAAAATGAAAATCCCTTCTCTTGCGTAGACCTCATGTAGTAATTGTATTGATATCTATAGATGTTTTAAGTTTTAGTTCAAAAATACTTTAAATAAACAATAAAATATGTACGTTAATTGTAAAAATATTAGTGTTTCTAAAGTATTGAAAGTTGTCCCTAATATTACATTGTTTATTAGGGAATGAATTTGAAAATAACATTTGTACAACAAGCAAAACTTTTATATTCTTCAAATTGCTTTGGCAATTTCTATTACAACCCATATAAAAATGTTGCAGATAATTAAATACGAATAGTAATCCGTTATGTTGCATAGTATAGTTGTCTTTGCCTAGGGGCAAACTTACCTTGTGGCTTGGGAACATTCCGCTTAAGTTGCATCCATTTGTATGTTGGAATGTTGGGTGCGTGATTTGGCGATTTTGATTGTGAGCTCGCTTGGTGCGTGGAGTTCGCTGCGGAGGCAGACGCTGTTGATGATGAGGTGGAGCTACCTGGCGATGTGACGCCACCCGCGCGCTGGTTCCGGGCCATTGTTATGCAGTTGGCTGCACCATTGGGTGATATCGAATGCTGTGGCACCACCTGAGCCTGCGAGCTGGCTGCTTGTTGCTGCTGCTGCTGCTGTTGTTGTTGTTGCAGTTGCTGCTGTGCCTGCTGCGCACTGGTGGACAAACTGGCCAAATGGCCATGACTAAGACTGTGATGTAAATGGGCATGAGGATAGTCGATGGCAATGCCTGCGTCCAGCGCATAGCCGCTGCTCATGTGCTGATGGTGATGCCACATTTGTGGCGGCGTCTGTTGTTGTCCGGCAGCCAGCTGCATCATGGGATCCGGATCCTCCAGCAGCAGGCCCGGTGGCGGTGGCGCATAGCCGGCATGCAGCACCGCTGCATACTTCTCTTCCATCTGACCACCATAGCCATGTGGCTGCGTCTGCGCCTGTGCCTGTGCCTGCTGCGCCACAGTGGGCGAGTACAAGCAATCCAGATTGGTGTACATCATGCCATTCTCGGAGCTGATAATGGGCGCATGCGCATCCATTCCCTGCTGCTGCTGCTGCTGTTGCTGTTGCTGCTGTGTCGCATTGGCTGCTGTTACCGGGGAGTTGTTGGCGGGTGGCGGCACCGTTGCCACGGCTGCAGTGGCATAGTAGGAGTGTACAGAGTCCGTCTCATAGTAGGAGTCGGCGGGCGAGTGGCTAGTGGGATGCAGCGGAGTGTTGTTCGCGGCCGCTCCCGCCGCAGTGGTGGTTATGCCGTACTCCGCCGCGCTGGGACTGAACAGGTGCGAGTGCGGATAGAGTTGCTGCTGCTGCTGTTGCTGTTGCTGTTGTTGCTGGGCAAGTGAATGTTGCAGCTGGAGCTGTGGCGGAGGCGGCGTTAGCTGTTGCTGCTGCTGATAGTAGTTGGGTGAGTTGCTGTCGTAACCATTGTAGGCCAGCTGCTGATGTTGCTGCTGCACTTGCTGCTGCAATTGCTGTTGCTGCTGCTGCTGTTGCTGCTGCAGTTGCTGCTGCTGGTGATGGTGCGTCGGGGAGGGAAAGTAGTTGCTGCCATAGCCATCGTAGGCAGTGGCCGTGGCATGTGGATGATGATGCGGATGGTTCCCGTACATGCTGCTAACGTCCATCATATTGTAAGCCAAACTGCACTCAAAAAATTGTATTGCCTAAAACAAGTGAAAAATTGCCCTATAGTTGTATCTAAAATAAAATATTCTTTTATTTGACATTGCCCAAAAAATTCAAGCGCATTTTATGGTTTTAGATAAACAAAATATATAAAAGTATCTTGTAAATATTAGCAATTTGATATTAAATATTGAAAGTATTGAAATAATTGAAATTAAAGCTTTTATTTAATTGTTTAGGCAATATTTGCATAATCCCTTAAAATGTATGTTTTTGGCAATACTATTTTGGTTTCAAACACAAACTAACTTTTTGCAAAATACGAATTTTCCGAGTGTACCAACCGTTTGTGGAAACACAGAAAGTGCTTCAGCACAAATCTATAACCGATTTTAACACGCGCTTTTCTTTGACAATTTCTTAACACTTTGGCACACTAGCATAAACCGTTAAAAGAAACACGCCATAACAGTTTAAGTTTCAGTTTCAATTTCAATATCAGTTACAGATTGCCGTTCCGACGGTTTCTGTTGTTGTGTTCCACGCGACGATTCTCGAACTTCGTGCTGCATGCGCGCTAACCAAGTCGTGACTGATTGCTGGACGGGCAACCAACCCAGCAACACACACAGACGACCGAGTGCGGCCAGGCCACGCCCTCGTGTGGCAAACAGTTGGCATCTCGCTTGCACTGGCTGTGTGTTGGGTGCAGTTGCAGGGGCAGCTGGTGTAGTGCCATTTCGCTCGCTACCGTTACATAGGTGTGGAAGCGAGAGTTCTTATCAGTGGACTGACTCCGTCCGGTACGGGGGTTAGTCATTACCGGTTTTGGCAGTTGCTGTTTTCATTTAGTTTTAGCCGGTCCCAGGGCAAATGCTGATATTAGAGTTACGCCCATGTTTCATGTCTTATTTAACTGGAAGCGACACACGTACACATATATAAACATACCTACATTTATATAGCACATACATTCATACATAGTTCATTTTGGTTTTTGATACTTTTGGCACGTTTTGTTAGTTGTATTTTCGCACCTACACTGGCCAACTCCCAAATGGATTGACTGACAGTGCAGGTAGTGGCCAAAATTGGTCAACGAAGCTCGTCGGGGATGGGCCGGCTGTGCAGCTGTCAATCGTCATCATCATTTCCACATATGACAGGCCCATCTATGGCTGCTGTGGAATTTAAATCGCCGTCTCGTCTCGTCTCCGGCTTTGACTTTCGGTCTGACTCAGTGGGATGCAATTCGTAGGCGCCCCCTACGAGTCTGTCACACTGTCCAGATAGAGATACAACATTCAGATATCTTTATGCCCCGAACCGGCATTGCACCTTTCACGCACAATGCATCATCTTTGGCTGCCTGTCTGTTCCTTCCCTGTCTGTCTGTCTGTCTGGAAAACTTTTGTGTTTCATTGTTGTTGTTGTTGTTGTTTTCTCCTTTTAGTTTTTTGTACAAGTTGATTGACATTTTCACAAGTTTTTGTCGTGTACTCGAGGTTGGTGTCTTGCTGGCCGTGCCCAATCCCAATTCCAATCCAAATCCCAATCCCGAATCCATACGCAATCCACTTCCCTCTGCCCATTCCCATTGCCAACAACTTACTTTGAGTTGTTGCAGAGTCTCGTCCTTTTGGGTCTTTGCCCAGCGCTCCAAGGTGATTTGTTATATTTTCGGACAGCAGCAATTAATAGTAACAGGATGTGTGTGTTTATATTTTCAGCTTCCAAGTGTTCCCAACTGCTCCACTGTCCCACATGGCAAGTGGCCATATTCTACCTATGTACATAAATGCACGTTTAGATGAGTTTATTACCTTTTAGGATTGGGCCTCACAAGAAATATAAAGGCTATATACCTTTGATTGTTATATCGTATATTAGGTGTCACATATCACAAGATTACCTCATAGAGCAGGCTCGCATTAGCTTAGACAATAAAACTGGTTTTCAATGGATAACTATACGAAGTCATACATTGATATTCGGTTCTTTTAATTATACTAATTATTGTATCATATTAAATTAGTTAGATAAGTATTTACAAATATGTATATACATATATCTGGCAAGCATTGTCAATTGATAATGAAGGCCATTTATATGATAGTAAATATTGATTTAATATGCGAATTATATAATCTACTTGCAAGATAAGAGAGAGATGGTTTACGGCTGTGGTCATTGAGTATGAATGGGCTATGGTATAGTGATTTTTCGACTCTTCCTTTTACATATATGTAGCAGAAGTCGAAATTTATAATGTTATTTTAATGAGAAAAATCGAAAATGGAGGATTTTGTTTCTATAGGCAAACTACAACTGATAACTTTGATTTAAAAAATATAACTCAAAAGTTTGCGTGAAAAGTATAAATTATGGCAAAATATGCAATACTTCCGTTGCGTATGATTAATTTATTTCTTTCATTGATTTAATACTGTAATAGTTGTAGAACTAAGATATGGAAAATGGTAAGGTTTGCTTTGGGTAAAAGTAAGGTTTATTGCTTAATATGTATAATTTGGAACTCTGCAGTTAGTTAGCTGATGGATGGGGTGGGCGATATTTCATTGATTTAAAGCATTCCCGTTAATTTGACAAAGAGAGTGAGGCTATTCAGTGTGCGGTAAGCCAGACAGTGAGGTCCTTAAATTATGCATATTTATATATTATCTCTAGCTGAGAGAAGTCAAGGTAACAAATTTAAAAAATATATTTAAATTAGGGCTATTATTATGTAATCATGATTTACGATAACATATCTTTTTATGGAGTATTTAATTTTCATTTAATTTGTTTTTCTTTTTCCTTTAGTTTATTGTATTAGTCTAAACATACAAACTTCAATGCCCACCCAAATTAAATCTTTAAATCAAACGCTTGTTGGCCTTTAAGCATTACTTATATCCGATAATAGTCCTCTTACTGTAAGATGTTAATCTAATTATTAGAATGGAATGGGGTACACTAGTGTATAGTCGCACCTTTGTAAGTCAAATCATTAATGTCCGTAAGTGCTATTGACGCCGTCGGAAGTATGACATATGGATTTGATGGGTACTTTAGAAGGCGTCAATGGTCAGGCGACAATAGGCGGAAATTTCGTCTAAGCCCATTACAATTGCTCCAAAAAAGTGTCCAAACTGATGACGCCAGTGAAGGTGGGGTGTGGGGCGCCAGCCATGTGGCTGACACCTCGTTACAAAGCGACTTTCCAAGTTGTTGTAACTCCCAGCGGCAGCTGCCCGTATCCGACCGGGTTGGAGACGTGACGAGTAACAGTAACAGTAACAGGCGTAATTGGCGCTGCACAAATTGATGGATTGCTTGGCGCCGACTGTCACAGCTCGGAGGTGGAGCCCGAGTCCGAGTCCGATTTTGATTTCGAGTACGTCGCATTGGCGGTCTTTTGTAATTTTCTTTTATAGTTTTGGGTAAATCGATATCTGTGCCATTTTTGACATTTGTGTTTCGTTTTCAGTTCTGTAATGATTAATTATTTTTACGTACTTATCAGGTTTTAATGTACCCTCTTGCCTGTTGCATTGACGCCGACGCAGACGCAGACGCAGACGGAGCCTGTCGCCAAAATGTTAACTGGACTTCACCTGAGGCATTTCTAATTGAATATGTAATTACAAGTCGGCTAGACATACTCATTGCTTCTTGTTATTAATATGATTTTAAGCTTATTATTGGTCGAAATATTTAATTGGGTCATAAATTCATCACTAGTAAATCGTTGTTAAAGTGCAGCAAAATATTCTTTTTCTTATGCACAAATATATATGGCTCTTCCTAATGATTGATAGATATAACAACATATATTTTGTATTATAAAATAATTAGGTGAATTTTCTAATTTATGTACAATACTCCAATAACACCTTGGAAGTGTGATGTAAGTATGTGCATTCCGCGAATGTTTTAGTGCACGACAATTATTCCTTCCTTTTTTAGCCAGGATCAGAAGATTAATTTTTGTTTGCAGAGAATCCGATACTTCTGACACTTTCATTACTTCAATGCTAGATTTAATCACATAATATTAGAGACCACCTAAAAACAACGGACCCAAGTAACTGTCTGTTACTTGTCCCTTGGACAGACAGGAAGGTTAAATTACTGTCCTTCTTAAATCCCTTTATTAATATTGGACTAACATTGCAAAAGATACGAACTAATTTTTATAAGAAAATCTTAAGTCCAGAAATACAGCTTCAATGGTTTAGTTCATCTATCTCAATCTAGACTCTAGAGGTTCCCTGGTTATATTCCAACATTTGATTTAAGATGGCAAATTATATTAATGCATTAATCCCTGGATGTACAAAGCCTGTTGATTAACCTTAGAGGTTACAAGTTAAATAAAACCACATATATCAATATATATATATAGATGACTATTAGAATAGTTTATATTGACTACATTTTATGTTTATAAGCATATTCCTATGTGTAAGTGCAATAGGTATAAATAAGTTACGTTATCTTATCGCATATTGCAAAATGGCTGTTTATCGTACTATGTGTGCCCTAGGCTGTGAATTTCTACCCTTTGCGACTCTACGCATGACTACTACAGGGCTTATCACGAACATTTTATGTATTTACATATATTAGATGGAACTTATCGATAATAAAACTAAGTTACTCTATCCCACTAAATACATCTATTTGGTTATAGCCGTGTTTACACTGTCAATAAATATTCAAATGACCTTGGCTAATTGTAATGCAAATTTATGTAAAGCTATGCCGCTTAAAATAATGCTAGCAACTTTAATGCCGGGGGCAAGTCTCGAGTTTCTTTCATTTTGCACGCGGATAAAGTGTGAGCGAGACAACTATAGCTACACACCTCTTATCCGCTGCTGAAGTGAAACAAACCAATGGGAATGGAGACGGTGTAGTTGAGAGACCGATTGGGTTCCAGCACAACCCCCGTTAGCCCTGCTACGGGACAAGTCGGTGTTAAGGCAGCTGCTTGGAAGGGACATGAAATCCCACATTTTCGTATGCTGCAGTTAAATTTTGTACAGATGCTAACCGAGGACAAAAAGAACGTGTTGTAGTAATACAAATTGAATAAGCGGATATAAAAATAATGTCAATATGGCGCTGAGCATGAAACATGGAAGCATTTTTGAATACATTACTAGAATGGTAACTCAAATATTGCAGTTCCGAAACTGTGAACAGAAAAATGTAATATTGATAGGAACAGAATACGGGTAAGTTATGTGAAAATATCTAGAAATTTAAATTTTAAACAAATGACGCAGCTGTGTTAAAAGTGCCGATGTCAATATAATCTTAACAAAGTATTATATATAGATACATCATCAAAATTTAATTTGATGAGATTGGTCTCGATGTAAATACGTACATACATATGCAAAACGAAACATCTTTTTATAAAGATGTATCCTTCAATATACTACACATCACATTGTAAAATACTTCTACCCTGATCCGTATACGCTTTTGCGTACTCACACAGATTCATAGCTGCATTTTTTATAGTATACGACAAGCAATGTTCTTGGTACAGGATATCTAATAGTCAATCACTCTAGGACTGAGAGTCTTAATTACTTGTTTCATTCAACCCTTTTGTTGTGTATACAGCTTCCGATCATAACTTTAGTAGTAGTATTCGTACTACTAAGTATTTGACACCAGATATTTTACTACTAAGAAATTTTAGTAATTTTGGCATGATTTTGAAAAATTAATCATCCTAAATCACAATTGATTAAAAGTAAAATCCCCAAGCACTGAAAATCTTTGTTTTTCTTCTTCTTATATATAAGTCATCACTTATGACAATAAGATTCTTAAAATCGTATAATAATAATAAAGATTATATGTGTATAATGTACCGATTACGCCCTTGTATACCAGACATGATACTCTAAAAACGGATTAATTAAATATAATGTTAACATCATTTTTTAAAAAAATCTTAGAAATAACGGCATCGAAAAATGCAGGCCAAAAAAAAACACCAAATAATTACACTTTTTAAAGCATACTTTTAGGCCCAATATATATTAATAACTGCACAGAAATGTTTATCTGATTGGTTCGAGGATTGGAATCACAAATTAATGAGATAGTTTTGGTTCGAGAATTGGAATCACAAAAGATTCCGTTTTAATTTTGAAAAAATTCTTAAAAAACTTATAAAAACTGTTTTACAATTTTTTTGTTGATTAAAATGGGCAATTTCAGATTAGTTTTTTTTTTGTGGTAAGAAAACAATTACAAACAGAAGGCTGATTGACCGTTAAACAAAACGTAAAAATTCAAGATAATCAAATTCATTCATTCACTAACAATGTGCAATGTGTATTATGATTTTAATAGATGTAATTTTTGCAGAAAGCAAAAATGCATTCTTATTTTGTCGACACAGAAAAGCTATTATTACATGAATTGTTACAGGAATGAGACTTAAGAACTGACAGTTTTGCCATTTAGCTAAAAGAAAAAAATATCAAAAGGAAAAACTTAACTTCTTAAAAGGTGTAAACTGAATAAATTGACGTAAATGCTTTTTCTGTAATTCAAATTGCAATTATTTTGGACTTCATATGTAATTATGGTGAAGTGACAGAAGAAGCATCTTTCCACGAGGCTTCGATGTAAACGCCAATTACAAGCCCAGACTATTCCAAAAACCTGTCGATGGCTGATAAACTCGTTGAGATCGTCTCCAATTAGGCGCAAGTCTGGTAGTTTGGTGTTCAGGTACCAATATGACCTTGTCATGTTTAACAGCTCACAGGACGGTAACTGGTATTGGGGCAAACTGTGGCATTGGGTTAGTGGACGCATGACCTGAGTGCAGTGGGCTATATAAAGCGTCTGCCGATCAGAAGAGCACTTGTGTCAGTTCAGCAATCGACAGGACAATACATTGAAAATACTCTCCTCCAGTGTTCAGTATGTTTACCAAGGTAAGCACAAAGATTTCTTGAATCTGAAAACTTCGCAGTTATAACATTTTGTTTCTCAAATAGATTATTTTATTTGCCGCGTTCCTCGCTCTGGGCAGCGCTGGACTGCTGCCCAGTCGAGCGGTGGGCAGTGAGGACACTTTCGATGCGCATCCTCGCTACTCCTTTGGCTATGATGTGCAGGATGCGGTTAGTGGGGATGTCAAGTCGCAGCAGGAAACGCGTGATGGCGATTTGGTGCAGGGTCAATATACATTGAACGATGCGGATGGCTATCGACGCATTGTGGACTACACAGCCGATGCTGAACGTGGTTTCACCGCAGTGGTGCGACGTGAGCCACTGACAGCAATGGCCCCCGTTGCCATGGTGGCAAAGCAGCTGAAAGCAAATGTATTGCCACCCAAGCTGCAGCCTGTCCAGCCAGTGGTTGTTAGAAGCTATGCCGCACCCACTTTGATCCACCACACGCCAGTAACCCATGTGGTGCACGCTGCCCGCGCACCTACCATTGTTTCCCATCACGTGTTGAAATCACCGATACACGTCGCTCATCCACAAACCGTTTCGTATGTGTTCCAACACTAGAGAGAGAGACAAAGTCTGATGTCATAATTATATAATTATAGACTATAACAAATATCTGTTGTTTTTTTTTGCTTTTTAATAAACTCAAAATAAAGATCCATTGAATGGCATCGGTTCAGTTTTGGCAAAGTTATAAGATTTTGCAGTCTTGGATAGGTAATTGCTAGGGGACTTCTCAGTGAATGGGCACTTTACAAGCCAATTATTTTATATAAATTTTAGCATGATTTTTGACAGAAAATGATACACCCCAAAATCACTTTTTCCATACATTTGAATCTGAAAAGTGTTGAAATCTGTGAGTACGCACAGTCGATAGATTCACACTTTACTCTCGTACAGTTTTAAATTTGTAGGAAATATATGTATATATATAATTTAAGTAAATAAAGCTTTTTGAGTATATCAACTGATACTTCCTATTTATTAGGAAATCTTATACAAACAACTTAAACAAATATTTATTTTATATGTTATTCTGTCAAAGCTTCCTATTTAAAAGAAACAATTTAACAAGTTTGTATTAGAATCTAGCAACAAAAGTATTTGAAAAGACATAACCCTGTTAAAGAGTGGACATTTTGACAAAACTCAATGAGCAAATATAATTCTAATAAGCGTAAAGTAGTTAAATATGCGCCTTTGTTCGGTTCACTGGTTTCTGGATCCCCCATCGGAAGTTGAAAGGTGGCGACAGTAAAACCGTGCATTTGAAATCCAATTAGAGCTCAAATGGAGCGCCAGCGCCCAATGCTCGTAAATGTTTAAGGTCGTGTCTGGCTGGTCACAAAAGGTGCCAATTGGAACAGGTAAAGATATTAATGAGTGTGTGTGTGTTTAAGTGTGTGTATGCAAGCAAGTGCACGGCAGTCAATTTGAAAAACCGTTGTTATGCATTTGCGCATGCGCTGCATACGTTATTATTCATAATGTGTGTTCGATGTGTGTGTGTGTGTGTGTTCGATGTGTGTACTTTTCGAAAGCGAAAACAAATGGGCGATCGCATCGATTTAGTGGCTGGTAGTGGACGACGCGTCGTTTGAGTATGCGACTTCTGAGAGTATCTGAGGCCAATATTAATTCGGCTCGAGTGCGTCCAATTCAATCAAGAAGGTATTATGCCTTAATAGTTGTAGTTGTTGTTGTTGTTGTTGTCATCGTCATTGCTGCTGTTGCTTTTGTCACTTGTGCGCTTAGCCTTGGTGAATAATGTGCTTGGGCCGATCGACTGGCCGCCCGCCCGCCTTCTTCTGCTCCTCCTTCCCCACCAGCGACACCACCAACACCACCAATACCAACACCAGCACGTTGAGTGCTTCTAGTCTTGCTCGTCTGGTATTTTAGTATTGGTATTTTGTATTTTGTATTTTGGTATTGTCGCCAGCGTTTTGTGACGCAAGTGCACGCATTTGGTTACGAATTCGGGCAGATCGCCTCGAGCGTGGTATAAAAGCCCCAGTTGGACTCTGTTCAAATCAGTTCAACACCAATTACGGTATCTAGAGCAACCTAAGCAACCCAAGCAACCCAAGCAAACCAAGCAAACCCTAAGCAATGGCATTCAAAGTAAGCCACCCTAACCCGAAAAATAAAATTACACCAACAAGAAGGATTAACAACTGGTGTCCTTAGCCGTGTGTCCAAGTGAAAAGTGATTTAAAAGTGTGTTTCGTCTTCTTGCAGTTCACCATCCTCTTCGCCGCCTGCATCGCCGTGGCCAGCGCTGGTGTCGTCCCCGTCGCCGCACCCTTGGCCGCCTATGCCCAGGTGGAGGAATACGACCCCCATCCCCAATACACCTACGGCTATGACGTTAAGGACGCGCTCTCCGGTGACTCTAAGTCCCAGGTGGAGACCCGTGACGGCGATCTGGTTCAGGGCCAGTACTCGCTGAACGATGCCGATGGCTACCGTCGCATTGTGGACTACACCGCTGATTCCATCAACGGCTTCAACGCGGTGGTGCGTCGTGAGCCTCTGATCGCTGCTGCTCCCATCGTTGCTGCCCCAGCACCAATTGTTCGCGCCGCTCCCGTTGTTGCCGCTCCGGCTCCAGTTGTTCATGCCGCCCCCTTCGCGGCTGCTGGTCCTTTCGCCTACGCAGCTGCCCCGGCACCAATTGTCAAGGCCGCTCCTCTGATCAACGCTGGTCCAGCCATCGTCAACACGCAGTTCGCCTCGCCTCTTATCTCGTATGCCTATTGATTGACCAATAGGTGTTACCCGAACCGATAATTGCCGTTAGTTGTTACTGAATAAAGAATGTGATGTCATAGAACAAATTTTATGATTTTTGATTCATAAGTTAAATCATTGCTAACAGTAGCTGCCTCACAAGACAGTTGGATTATTTGATAATTTTTAAGTTTCTTAAAGATCTGAACTGAACAACTTAAGGCAAGCATATATTTGACTAAGGATTTTCCAGGATTCCTTGACCTATAACTTCTGTGTGAGAAAATACATTTTACAAATCAATTTTTCCAGAGTAATCACAAAAACCAAAAAATATTCCAAAAGAAATTAAAAAACATTACATGCACAATCTCATTACACTTTCCCTTGGCAATGTTTTTACATTTCAAGGTCGTGTCCGGCAATGAACCACTTTAAAGAGCCATTAAGAGCAGAGCAAAGAACCAGCCGAAAGCAAAGCCAACAAAATAAGCCGCCAAAACAAAACGATGCGGTGTACATGTAAAAATTCACATGATTCACGGCAGTGACTACGTGAGAAGCCCAAAAAGTTGACTTAAAGTTGGCCGAGAACGCGGCATGCGGACAAAACGGTAAAGTCGAGACGCCAAAATAGTGTTCAGACTTGCAAGTAACTTTGCTTTTGTGTTGGCCAACCGCTTGCCACTTGGTGGATAATTAATAACATTTTCCTAAAAGTGACTGCAAACTGATTATAATCAATCAATTTATTATTTGCTTAAAAATATATAAACAAGGAAGAGCAAAAATACATGTGTTTTAAAATAAATACATGTATCAAATGTTTTCCAACTTTATTTTTAATTAAAAAATATGAATATAAATTTGTAGATTTTTCTATTTGGTGAAAGGAATTACAACTAACAAATTTCTTGTAAGAAATACTTCTCAGTTTTGTTTTTAATTCAAAAGTCAAATAATTAAATTTTCAGATTTATTCTAAAATCAATTTCACACTTTATATGTTAGTTTCGCGTGGCATAAATTAGTTACGAACTAGTTTTCGTAGTGCAAACACGCTTGGAATTTGTGCGCAGTGTTGGTTTTTACGCGCTTTGTTGTAATCGCCTTGTGTTTTGTGTTTTATGGGCCAGGTACACGGAGAGACCGAGTGGGCCACCTCGACTGGGGCTCTACGCTTGCGCACTCGAATGGCTCAAAGCAACGGTGCCTTACAGTAACTGTATTTGGTATCCGAAATACTTAATTGGTTGCACTGGCACTGCTGTAAGTATTCGTACTTACGAGAGACACGACCATGTCATCGGGTAGCTGCACACGAGGTAATTAAACATAAAACCTGACTTTGACCTTAACACTCGGAATCGCTGGTCACTTGTCGCCAGCTGCATGTGGAGGACAAACAGGCGGCCCATGCTTTGGCATATTTGGGCGTGTGGATGTGTTGAAGAGATGTTAAGGTAAAAGTCCAAGTGCTGCGACCTGTCCAATCTGGTGGCTGCTATCTTAACGATAAGACAATGGCAGCGATTTAAGACAATATCGGCACGTAAATCATGCTGAAAAACACAAACATTCGTAGCATTGGCCGTTGTTGCATTTGGCGAAAGGCCCAAACCAAAATCTCTGACCTTAACTTATTTGCTGGCAAACGTAACGAATTTTGAGTATGTGCGGATTGCATGTGCATTATTTACATGCATGATGATCAATACGTCAATACGTCAATACGCATCAATTTGCAGTGGATTGATGTGTAAATGTAAACGGCACCAGACAGCTGGTAAATGTGGGCAGTTCAATTTGCTATAATGAGTTGGAAGCGTGCAATCTGCGTCAGTGATGTCTGAAATTGATTTAAAGTATATGGTAGTTGCTGGTGTATCAAGGTAGGCCCTGTGTGATCTGTGAGATCTTTCCGTTGCCATAATTGAGATGTAAATTGGTGTTGAGTACGTGATTTTGAAATGCAGTTTGGGAATGTTCCAAAACAAATGAGGATAAGGCTGTGGCCTGTATTACATAAGATTTATCTGATATTTACTATCTATTTGGATTGCTGTAAGTGCGGGATTTTCGTCGAAAATTACCTTTACTTTCTGTCCTTGAGATTTCATAGTCAATTGTTATTGATTTCGTTGTAGATGTGATTAAATAAATATTAAAATTTAACGGCTTTTATACTTGATACTCCTCTCTTCGGTTAAGGTCCCATTCTAATATACAGAAACTCTTTGCTTGAAGTCTTAGAAATATGCAACAATTTATTCATTTAAAGGACATAAACAGGGCTTGGTCCACTTAGTGGTGCTGCTGGTAAGCAACGGGGGCAGCCACAGTCTTGACCACATGATCGATGGGCACACGGTTCACCACAGCGTTGAAGCCATTCTCTGGATCGGAGGTGTACTGGACGGTGCGCTTGTAGCCATCGGCATCGATCAGGGAGTACTCGCCACGGACGACATCACCATCGCGCTCCTCCACCTGGCTCTTGGAGTCACCGGAGAGGGCATCCTGCACATCGTAGGCGAACTTGTACTGGGGATGGGGATCGTACTCATCGTCGTGCTTGGCCAGAACGGGCTGGGCATGGGCTACAGCCACTGGGGCATGGGCATAAGCGACAGCCGGAGCGGGCGCAGCATGGTACACCTGCTGGACGGGTAGAACGCCGGCGCTGACGGCGGCAACGAGCGCAAGGATGGCAAAGAACTGTAAATGCATATCCAAAAGTAAAGGACTCGTCGAATTAGCTTCGGAAGGCAGAGCTTACCTGGAAGGCCATGGCGAGTGAGCTTGGAAGGCTTGGCGAATATCCGGATAGTGGCGATACGAAAGCAGAGAAGCTGTGGAATGATTTGCAGACGGCAGACCACTCGGTTTTATACTCAAACTGAAACTCGCGAATTGAAATAATAATAATTATTATTTTTATTTTTACGCTTATGTTTTTTGTACATTTTTGTCACTCGTATTTATTTTTGTTGATTTATTGAGTGCGAGCGAGGTAATTACGAATAGAGATACATCTATTATATTATGTTTATGCAATATCTGCGACATGTAAATGTGTGCAGATTAGTGTCATAGGTAAGTAGTGTCCAATACACAACCACACAACCACACACTCATACCATACCACCAAACCACACCTTCACCAATTGCTGCCGTTTTACCGACCGCTGGCAATTTGTGGCTTTGTCGCTTTCACAATTTCACCTTGAAGGCGATATCGAATTAAATGCAGAAACTTAAAACTTTATTGGATTGATTGGCCCTACAAGCTGGGTGGCATATGGATCAACAATTAATACTTTTAAATCAATTAATATTATTTATTTAACTTAATGTAAGGAAAAGACTTTAAAATGTAAAGAATCTTTTAAATATACAATTTATGAGCAAAAGGAATTCAATTAAATGTGTAAATCTTCAAAATCTTATAATTAAAACAGTTATTTCCCATTTTCATATTTTATAAAATTTGGAATTTTTTTATATGATATAATGCAAGAGTATAGGTCCACTTTTAATAGTATCAATAGTATTTCATCCTAACATTTCTAAATGTGTTATACTTTCTTCCTATATACATTTGGAATATTTTCTTATATTTTGTCCCTGAAAACTATTGTATTAAATCCCAACGGGAGCTCCTCTAACAACCAAGAAAAACAGCAATATTTTTATAAAGCAATCACATTTAGTTTTGAAACCATTAAAGGAAAATCAAGTCAAGTCCAGTCAATTATCAACAAGTTTACAAGTTCCTGACGGCATAAGCTGGCGCTGTGTATCTCAGAGGAGCAGCAATGGCGGCGGTTCTCAGGATCGGTGCTGGAGCGGCTCTCAGAAGGGGTGCAGAAACCGCAAGGGGAGCGGATCTGACAATGGGAGCTGAGCGGACGAGGGGCGCGGAGACGGCAACAGGAGCAGCCCTCACCAAAGGCTCAGCGACGGCAACGAGGGGTTCACGACGCACGACGGCATTGAAACCGTTGATGGAATCAGCGGTGTAGGTAACGGTGCGCTTGAAGCCATCGGCATCGATCAGGGAGTACTCGCCGCGGACCACATCGCCATCACGCTCCTCCACCTGGCTCTTGGAGTCGCCGGAGAGAGTGTCCTGCACATCGTAGCTGTAGGAGTACTGGGGATGGGGATCAACCTCCTCCAGTTCAACGGTCCTGGCCAGAACTGGTGCGGGTGCCACGGCAACGGGTGTCACAGTTCTCAGCACTGCCGCCTGGGCAACGGCGAGCATAGCCAATGCGAATACGATCTGTGAAGGGGTTAAGAAGAAGGCGTTAAGTATCCTAGCGTAATCCTCAAGGAAAATGGCTTATCTACCTTGCAAGCCATTTCGTTGGTGTTGATTGGAGGTTTACTCGGTGCTGTCCTAAGCAGAAGCTGAACACTGAATGTCTGGCCAAGTGTTGGCCATTATGTTATATAGTCAACTCGGTGACATTGATGACACCTAATTGGAATTCATTTTTGGCGTTTCGAAGCCCCACGCCGGTGTCGGTATTGAAAGTGCATTGGGGGTGGACAGAGTCGAAACTAGTCACGTATAATTGTCACGTACGTTCTTCAGCTCTCCAGGTCGACCACTGGATTTATTTGGAATCTTTAATTAAAAGTCCATACTGCATATTATTTATATATGCTGCTCTTTACCTGTGCTTCTTACCGTTTACTGTTATTGCACAAATCCATTTAATTTCGATTTCGAAAAATATGCGAATTGATTTATAATTACAAATTATTATTTTTATGTCGGAATATACTAATACATTGTTAAAATAGAGTGAAAAAATATAAATATATATGGTAGAAGGTAGAAAGAAGATATATGAGATAGAAAGAAATTGACTCAAGAATTTTTTCAATTTTAATGTTTTGTTTAGCGTATTTTAAATACAAAATTTGTGATCAAAGTGAACGATATATGATAATTAATAAATAAATAAATAATAAAAGTATATGCATATCTTAAGACACGTCTTTTTTAATTGAAAACTTTTAAGTGCTGACTTTTAGCTAATTTTATCCCTGTGTTGCAGTTTAGATATTGATATTAAATTACACATGTAATATGCAATTAGTCGTGGAGATAACAAGTTAAAACATTTTTATATTGGACATACCATTATAATAAACAATGATAATACCATTGCATCTTTGTGCAGCCTCAACACAGAAACCAGTTTCGGCACCCCCAATAATTTCGTTTTATTTAGATGACAACACATAAAACACACATAAATATATACCCATATGAAATACATACATACGTATACAATGTAGTATTCGTTTTCGGACTCAATGCTACATTTTCCACACACACATTTAGCATAAGTGAATTGCACTAATTACCCAACTTCGGCTACGAAGACGCAGTTCCCATTCGGCAGGTAGGTTGGTAGTAGGTCGCTCTATATAAGCCCACAGCCAGCAGCAGCAGCAGTCACAGTTCAATTCGCTCTCAGCTCTCACCAGTAGCCCAACATAATTCAGACGCAATGGCATTCAAGGTATGTCTTCAAGATATCCGTTGCAAGGCATTTTCAAACTCTCATATCCTCCATAGTTCGTCGCATTCTTCGCCCTCATCGCTGCCGCCAGTGCAGGCCTCCTGCCCGCTGCTCAATACTATCAAGCCGCCCCCGCTGTGGCCACGTACGCCGCCCCAGCTACCGTTATTAAGACGATTGCTCCCGTGGCCCAGCACGTGATCACCAAGGCTGCCGAGGAATACGATCCCCATCCCCAGTACAAGTACGCCTACGATGTGCAGGATGCCCTCTCCGGCGACTCCAAGAGCCAGGTGGAGGAGCGCGATGGTGATGTCGTCCGTGGCGAGTACTCCCTGATCGATGCCGATGGCTACAAGCGCACCGTCACCTACACTGCCGATTCCATCAACGGCTTCAATGCTGTGGTCAACCGTGAACCCCTCAACATTGTGAAGACCGTTGCTGCCGCTCCCGTTGCCCACTATGCTGCCCCCGCTGTGGCTCACTATGCTGCCCCCACTGTGGTCAAGACTGTGGCTCCAGTTGCCCACTATGCCGCACCCGCTGCTCACTATGCCTCTTATGCCGCCCCAGCTGTTGCCTACCATCATTAATTTTGTTATTTCTCTCACTGATTTGTTATACTTAGTTTAATATGAAAGAATAAATGTTAAAGTGATTAAAGAAACAAGCTTTTAATTGAAACAGGATCCGCTTTTTTGAGTTGCGCTCCAAATATAATTAGCCGATTATGCCCACACGCCCCGTTAAATTGCTTTAAGCCGAAACTGTTGCCAACTTAATTTGGAGCGGCATTGAAATTCCAAAGTCAAGTAAAGTTTTCAATTACGGCTCCATTTGTTACACTCTGAAAACAAACGCCATGATAATGAACTAATCCTATCAACAATCAATGTATCAATACTTATAGCAGTGCCTGTACCAATCTCTTTGATTTCAATCGTCACCTTAGTAAACATATCTAATCGTTATACTTAGTATCTTGACAGATTTCTTATGGGCAGCACCCAACCTAATTCCGGCTGGTACTTTGACATCAAAGTCAATTTCGATTTGACACTTTGTTACCGGCTTGGCTTTATTCAATTCCGTTCCAAAACATGACTCGCTCTATTTTACCGGAACTGGTTTGGCGCTGGCCAGACGCACGCCAGACCAACAAAACGGAAAGTTCTATTGTCGTTGCATAATTGTAGGATTATTGGGATCGAACCTCTCTATTAATTATTTATTTTTTTAATGTACGCAAATAAAAAGTTATTTTCTATCAACATACTTATAAGTTAAGTGAATTGAAAGTATAATTTTAGAGTATTAGGATCGAAGCTCTCTTTTAACTATTTATTTTTTAATGTACGCTAATAATAATGTATATTCTGTCAACATACTTATAAGTTAAGTGAATTGAAAGTAAAAGTCTGTTAGATCATTGAGCTTTCTAAATTCAGATTTCAACATATTAAATCTTGGCCACAAATATCTAAAAATATGCACTATCTTGCCTCCATCAAAGTACTAAATTAAAGGGAAGCTTCAAAATTTAACGAACTGGCAAAAAAGACTTAAGCACATATTAATAATAATAATACGATTTTTAACGAAACACGTAATTAATCACAAACATTATGTAAAGGTAAACGAATTAAAATTTATTTAAACTTGGCAATCAGTTTCAGTCAACACATATATATCAAAATGGCATTTAGTAGTGATGGGCCACATGGACAGCGGGTGCGGCATAGGTGGAGTAAGCTGGGGCAACGGTCTTCACAACAGCTGGTGCGGCATAAGTGGCATAGTGAGCAGCGGGCGCTGCATAGTGGGCAACTGGAGCCACAGTCTTGACCACAGTGGGGGCAGCATAGTGAGCCACAGCGGGGGCAGCATAGTGGGCCACGGGAGCGGCAGCAACGGTCTTCACAATGTTGAGGGGTTCACGGTTGACCACAGCATTGAAGCCGTTGATGGAATCGGCAGTGTAGGTGACGGTGCGCTTGTAGCCATCGGCATCGATCAGGGAGTACTCGCCACGGACGACATCACCATCGCGCTCCTCCACCTGGCTCTTGGAGTCGCCGGAGAGGGCATCCTGCACATCGTAGGCGTACTTGTACTGGGGATGGGGATCGTATTCCTCGGCAGCCTTGGTGATCACGTGCTGGGCCACGGGAGCAATCGTCTTAATAACGGTAGCTGGGGCGGCGTACGTGGCCACAGCGGGGGCGGCTTGATAGTATTGAGCGGCGGGCAGGAGGCCGGCACTGGCGGCAGCGATGAGGGCGAAGAATGCGATGAACTAGAAAGGAGTAAAGGAATGACTGCTGCTGTTTGTGGGTAACTCCAGCTAAGCATACCTTGAATGCCATTTTGAAGAGCTTGTTGTGTGACTGAAAGCGTGTGCTGTCGGATGGAGCGATGTCTGCAGTATGATTAGAAATTGAGCAGTCTGCGGTTTTTATAGAGCAATCGCAGTTTGGACATCGGAATGGGCAAGTGCATGCCCGAGGTTATGCGTTTGCTGCGGCTGCTCATTATTGTTAAGCAAATTACACATGGCACAAGCCCCACTGTGGAGACAAAGGGGAGCGAAAGGCCGAGTCGAGTCGAGCTGAGCTGAGCTGAGCCGAGAGGGCCCGGGCCCTGGCCCGAGTTGAGTATTGAGTGCAGGGCGAACGCAATACTTTAAAGCATTTGTGTGAGGAATGTGGAGCAAATTGGGTCTTGTCTGGCAATTGGACATACTGTATTGCTCATGCTCATGGACGCATGTACCGTCGAGGTTCGAGGTTCCGGACTCAGATCTACCTTACCATCGAACACGAGTACGCAGTACGCAAAATCTGCCAGCGGCTATTTGACATTCAATTTGTGTGCGCGACATTACAATTGCAAAAACACAAACCATTGTTGCTACCGGATACTTTTGGCATGCAAAACCGGTTTTCTTAAATGCGAAAAAAACAATCATACTATATAGAGCTAAACTATATAAATTACATATGTACATGAGTGTATGCTCCGATTGTTGACTTTAAATGCTTAATGGGAATCAGGAATACAAAGCTGTTCTTATCGCAATTTGATTAAGTTTGACACTATTTAATTTAAGAACATATATTACGACTTAATGATTAAATATTGTTGTGAGGAATTTCTCAGTCACAAGTTCTCTCTTTTATATAATAATAACAAGTAAGATTGCTCTAGTCGAGAGTGCCCGACTAGGATATATCCAGAACCCAGATATTACATTCATTCATAATTATTTATCTTCATTCATACACAAAAACACATTAGGGCTTTACAAGCCAATTATTTTTGTCATTTTGGCATGATTTTTTACAGAAAAATGAAACACCTCAGAATCACTTTTCCCATAGTTTTTTATACTAATTTTGACACCCACAATCGATTAAAAAAATAATTTCAAGAATCTATTTTTTGAAAAATCAATTTTGGTAAGGGTCCCCCCTTATGCTTTTTTCGCAAAAATATTTCAAAAAATTTAACTTTCAGTAATGCATAAACTTGAAATGTAGAATTGATGTATAGGACAATTCATGAACAAAATGGCCTCAAGCTTGACAATCGGTTAAGTTTTGACCAAGTTTTGGGAGTTTGAAGTCTAGGAAGGGCATTTGTATGGACTTAGGGCGGTTACAAGCCAATTATTTTTGTCATTTTGGCATGATTTTTTACAGAAAAATGAAACACCTCAGAATCACTTTTCCCATAGTTTTTTATACTAATTTTGACACCCACAATCGATTAAAAGAATAATTTCAAGAATCTATTTATTGAAAAATCAATTTTGGTAAGGGTCCCCCCTTATGCTTTTTTCGCAAAAATATTTCAAAAAATTTAACTTTCAGTAATGCATAAACTTGAAATGTAGAATTGATGTATAGGACAATTCATGAACAAAATGGCCTCAAGCTTGACAATCGGTTAAGTTTTGACCAAGTTATGGGAGTATGAAGTATAGGAAGGGCATTTGTATGGACTTAGGGCGGTTACAAGTCAATTTTTTTTGTCATTTTGGCATGATTTTTTACAGAAAAATGAAACACCTCAGAATCACTTTTCCCATAGTTTTTTATACTAATTTTGACACCCACAATCGATTAAAAAAATAATTTCAAGAATCTATTTTTTGAAAAATCAATTTTGGTAAGGGTCCCCCCTTATGCTTTTTTCGCAAAAATATTTCAAAAAATTTAACTTTCAGTAATGCATAAACTTGAAATGTAGAACTGATGTATAGGACAATTCATGAACAAAATGACCTCAAGCTTGACAATCGGTTAAGTTTTGACCAAGTTATGGGAGTTTGAAGTCTAGGAAGGGCATTTGTATGGACTTAGGGCGGTTACAAGTCAATTTTTTTTGTCATTTTGGCATGATTTTTTACAGAAAAATGAAACACCTCAGAATCACTTTTCCCATAGTTTTTTATACTAATTTTGACACCCACAATCGATTAAAAAAATAATTTCAAGAATCTATTTTTTGAAAAATCAATTTTGGTAAGGGTCCCCCCTTATGCTTTTTTCGCAAAAATATTTCAAAAAATTTAACTTTCAGTAATGCATAAACTTGAAACGTAGAATTGATGTATAGGACAATTCTTGAACAAAATGGCCTCAAGCTTGACAATCGGTTAAGTTTTGACCAAGTTATGGGAGTTTGAAGTCTAGGAAGGGCATTTGTATGGACTTAGGGCGGTTACAAGTCAATTTTTTTTGTCATTTTGGCATGATTTTTTACAGAAAAATGAAACACCTCAGAATCACTTTTCCCATAGTTTTTTATACTAATTTTGACACCCACAATCGATTAAAAGAATAATTTCAAGAATCTATTTATTGAAAAATCAATTTTGGTAAGGGTCCCCCCTTATGCTTTTTTCGCAAAAATATTTCAAAAAATTTAACTTTCAGTAATGCATAAACTTGAAATGTAGAATTGATGTATAGGACAATTCATGAACAAAATGGCCTCAAGCTTGACAATCGGTTAAGTTTTGACCAAGTTATGGGAGTATGAAGTATAGGAAGGGCATTTGTATGGACTTAGGGCGGTTACAAGTCAATTTTTTTTGTCATTTTGGCATGATTTTTTACAGAAAAATGAAACACCTCAGAATCACTTTTCCCATAGTTTTTTATACTAATTTTGACACCCACAATCGATTAAAAAAAGAATTTCAAGAATCTATTTTTTGAAAAATCAATTTTGGTAAGGGTCCCCCCTTATGCTTTTTTCGCAAAAATATTTCAAAAAATTTAACTTTCAGTAATGCATAAACTTGAAATGTAGAATTGATATATAGGATAATTCATGATCAAAATGGCCTCAAGCTTCACAATCGGTTAAGTTTTGACCAAGTTATGGGAGTTTGAAGTCTAGGAAGGGCATTTGTATGGACTTAGGGCGGTTACAAGTCAATTTTTTTTGTCATTTTGGCATGATTTTTTACAGAAAAATGAAACACCTCAGAATCACTTTTCCCATAGTTTTTTATACTAATTTTGACACCCACAATCGATTAAAAGAATAATTTCAAGAATCTATTTTTTGAAAAATCAATTTTGGTAAGGGTCCCCCCTTATGCTTTTTTCGCAAAAATATTTCAAAAAATTTAACTTTCAGTAATGCATAAACTTGAAATGTAGAATTGATGTATAGGACAATTCATGAACAAAATGGCCTCAAGCTTGACAATCAGTTAAGTTTTGACCAAGTTATGGGAGTTTGAAGTCAATGATGCTCAGCCATATCCGTCTGTTTGTATGTCGGTCTGTCCGTACTTCTGTATGAATGCGCTGATGTCAGAGACTACAAAAGCTAGAGACAGCATATTTGTAAAAGATTGCGATCACTAAAAAATACAAATTCAAAATTTTAAGATTTAAAATAAAAACAAAATGTTGACAGAGGGCGGTACATGATTTTTTCCCAGAATTGTTTCAGGGTATCTTCTAGTCGGCCACTCTCGGGTAATGCACTCTGACTAGCTTTTTTTAAAATAATGACATACATATATATTTTTGTTGGTGGTTGGTTTAGATCCTGCCAAATTCGTTGCTCTTACAGTTGTGTAAGTAAGGTCAGAAAGTTCAAACTTTGTCTTAAACTTTGCGTCTGACTGAATCATTCTTACTTGTTCTAACACGTATTCGTTGAATTTAGGCGCCTACTGAAATCGATTTGATTAACAAAAATATGAAACCGTTAAACTACATTAAATCTACTAGAGACAATCTTGATGCATTAAAACATTTATTAAAATATTTACAATATAACTATTCAACAGGGACTACAGATCTAAATATGCCTAGCAATGAAAACGTGGAATGGGGGATGCAATAATACTTTCGTCGGCGCACGTCACAGCTTTAATGATGGTAGTAATCATGGGCATCATTGGTGGCTGGAGCAGAAGTCTCATAGGTGGCATAGTGCTCGTGGTGTTGCTGTTGCTGGGGCTCGTGCTCGTGGTGAACGTTGTAAGTGGGAGCGGGGGCCGCATAGGTGGGCGCAGCATAGGCAGGTGCCGCATAAGCCACAGGCGTCTTCAGCACAGCAGTGGGTGCCGCATGGTGATATTGCACGGGAGCAGCAGCAATCAGTTTGTGGTGTGCGTGCGCCAGGGGCTCGCGATGGACGACGGCATTGAAACCGTTGACGGAGTCGGCCGTGTACTTAACGGTGCGACGGAAACCATCAGCATCATCCAAGGAGTACTCGCCCTGGACCACATCGCCGTCACGGGACTCTACCTGGCTCTTGGAGTCACCAGACACAGCATCCTGCACATCATAGGCAAAGTTGTACTTGGGGTGAGGATCATCAGGATACACCTCATGGGTGTGGGCGTATCCGTGGACGTCATGAGGCTTTTGGTAGATCACATGCTGCTGCTGGGGCACTGCGGCATGGTAAAGCTGCGGCTGCTCATGGTGCTCTACAGGAATAAGGCCAGCCGAGACGGCAGCGACGAGGGAGACCAGTGCGATGAACTGCGCAAATAAGGATTTAGTTAGCCAAGTTAAAGGAACAGGGATTATTAAACTTTACCTTGAAAGCCATTTTGCAGATTATGATGGTTTGAGTTTGAAACTAAGCTGTGGATGCTGTGGACGCTATGTACTCCTTCTGTCGAAGTCCGTGATATGAATAATAATTGAACCCCAATTGCATTTGTATTTATAGACGAAATTTTGGTGGCTACCTTGGCCAGAGCTCCATTGTTTCTGGCCTTTCTTTCACTTTTTCGTAAGTTTTACAAAAATAATTTGAGTTTTAATTCATTTGCATGTCTCTCTTTGTCCGGATTTGTACCTCAGTTGCCGAACGGGCTGCCGCTCGATCGATTGGAGATTTGCACCCACGAGTCACACCCATGTGGCCAACTTGCTCTCGCACCGTTGCCATTGTTATGAATGGAAGACGGACGACGTACGAAACAGCCGGCAAACAAAAAACGCAGCTAACAAAAGACTTAGGCGAGCAACTTGGCTTTGATAGCTGCCGGGATCGGGGTCGGGTTTTGGGTTTTGGGTTTTGGGTTTCGGACTTGTGGCTTGCGGCTTGCGGCCAAGACGACTCATGAGCTCAAGTCATGTAAGTAACCCAATAAAGACAACTTGATCGATGCCAGCATTGCACTTGACACACACAAACACACACACACACACGCTCGCACACGCACACACACCCCACTAGCTGTCCAGCTCTTGCTCTGCAATGACCTAAAAAACTACAAAAATATAGGGGGGAAAAAAACGGCAACTCACCAATACTACGAGTACCGGGCCCATGTCCAAGACTCTCAGTTTGTTGTCAGACATGTAATGACTGAGCTTTCAGATTGAAGCTTTTTCTTCACTTGGTATTTTGTATACTATCGACTTATGGCATAAGTGCTCAATCATGCACCCACAAACCTATATATATATATATATATATGTATATATAGTATGTCAGCATTTACGGAGTGACTCAACTCTTTGCAAAATTATGTAATGTTACGCTTTGATCGTCATTCAATTTGAAAGAATTTCATTTAAGGTCGTTTCTAGGCAAGGAATTTCATAGATTTCTGAAATATTTCATTAATAAATAAAGCTTGAACTTTAATGTAAAAAAATAAAAGTTGGTTGGGTATACAGAGTAAACAAAATTTAAGAGCTTATGGGAGTGTTTTTAAATTAAAAATGGATTTCAAAATATTATTACGATTTCAATGTACAGTTAATTAGCAAAGTTCTTGCCACAATTCATTGACCTGAGAGACTTTCATTTTCCATTTCAATTTATTTAATTTGTCTGTATTTTGCACTTTTGATTATAATCGAATAGAACAATAAAAAGTCTTGCTATGTATGAAAAAGGTACAATCTGATTGCTCAACCTTTATGCAAACATACAAAACGGTAATAGAACTTTTGATCTCAGTGGTCTGACGTGCGTCTGGCCAGCGCTAAACCAGTTCCAGTAAAATAGAGCGAGTCATGTTTGGAACGGAATGGGAAATGCCGAATGCCGAATGCCGGCAACACTTTGCTATTTATAAATGAACCTTAAATAGCAACCGGAATCACGATTATAGAATGGTCTGCTATACATATATAAATCTTTCAGATGAATTCCCCATGGAGCTACTTGAATCACTCCACAGTCACTGCTACAAGTATTGTTGATAGGATTAGTTAATTTTCATGTCGATTGTTTGGAAGTGTAACAAATGGAGCCGTAATTGAAAACTCTACTTGACTTTGGAATTTCAATGTCGCTCCAAATTTAATTGGCAACAGTTTTGAAAGCACTTCTCGGATTATGTGGGTGTAATCGGTTAATGATATTTCAAAGTTGATTGCCACAGGCATGGAATATCCTGGTTATACTTAAAGTTAATGTTGAAAGAAATAAAAAAATGTACATTTTTAATTACATTTCATGTATGCATTATTTTATTGTTGATGTCAATAAATAAATATACAGTTATATGAGCAACGATTCTATAAACGAGTATAAACAAGGATTCAACATTTTAGTGATGGTAGGCGACTGATGGTGCGGAGTAAGTGGCATAGTGCGCAGCTGGAGCAGCATAGTGGGCCACATGTGCTGGGGCAGCATAGGTGGAGTAAGCCGGGGCAACGGTCTTGACCACAGCGGGGGCAGCATAGTGAGCAACTGGAGCTGGAGCAGCATAGTGAGCAACTGGAGAGACGGTCTTAACCACAGCTGGGGCAGCATAGTGGACAGCCGGGGCGGCATAGTGAGCCACTGGAGCTGGGGCAGCATAGGTGGAGTAAGCCGGGGCGACAGTCTTGACCACAGTGGGGGCAGCATAGTGAGCCACAGCGGGGGCAGCATAGTGGGCAACGGGAGCGGCAGCAACGGTCTTCACAATGTTGAGGGGTTCACGGTTGACCACAGCGTTGAAGCCGTTGATAGGATCGGCGGTGTATTGAACGGTGCGCTTGTAGCCATCGGCATCGATCAGGGAGTACTCGCCACGGACGACATCACCATCGCGCTCCTCCACCTGGCCCTTGGAGTCACCGGTCAGCTTGTCATCGACTCCGTACGAGAAACGGTACTGGGGATGGGGATCGTAGGTCTCGTCGGACTTCACCACCACCTTCTGGGCCACAGCCAGGGGGGCACCGTAGGTGGCAACTGGAGCAGCTGCGTGATAGGCCTCTGGCACATAGCCAGCGCTGGCTACGGCGACGAAGGCGAGTGCGAAAACAAACTGGAAGGTGGAGAGAGGAGAGCGGTGAGATAATCCATTAGTACTACACATGTGTATCCATTGTGACCACCAGAGGTACTTGAATGGGGCACTACTCACCTTAAAGGCCATGTTGCTGCTTTTTGGGATTGGGTTGAGTTCTTTACAGAAGCAAGAGCGAATGTCGAATGATACTGTTTCTGGGCTGGTCAAGTTATTTATATGCTGTCGCCAGAGTTTTCACTGATAGCCGATTTGATTATGTCTGCATAGCGGTAGCCGTAAGGTGCTTAACTGTGGCCTTCTGCATATCATGTCGAAATTAGCGCAGTCACCACAGCAACCAGCCAGCGGTAATCGAAGAGATTGTCAAGCAGAGGCAGAGGCAAGTGCAGTCGTAAAGGGTAAATTATTTAGAAAGGATTTGGGATTTCCTTTTTGAACACAAAATTTACTCGAGAGGAGCCCACGTTCAAGCAAATTGCTCATTTCAAGCAAATTACTACGGCTTATGGAAAAGATTATAAAGTTAATAATTGAAATAATATCAGAAGGGAACGGTGGGCGTAAGGATTTAGTAAAGGTCTACATGTAGTGAGTAGAAGATGTGTCCTTGAACTTTGTGTGAATATTCTGAATGCTGACTATGTTTTAATTACACAATATGATTACTGCTTTTGTAAGTCAAGGGTTTCGTATGTCAAGTGTGGCTACACACTTTTTTAATGTATTTGATTGAAATTTAAATATTTTTATTAAATCTTTCTTGTATCTTGTTTTGAATACTCTATTAATTACTTAAAATACATACTCATATAAAAACTTATTATACAAGTTTTTCTTTTATTGGAGATATTGTGTAATAGTACATGATATTCTTCTGCATAAGTTCTAATCAGTTAATGCAACTCAAATACGCAGGGAACGTGTTCTGATCCCTACTCACAAAACATTATAAAGTTCCAAGCCAATTATAATGGCTGAAATAAATAGAAATTTGCAGCAACTAAATTCAAAGCAAAAACTTGTAAGAAAGGGCTCTCTGTTATATAATTTTAATTAAAGAAATTCGTTATGTATATAAAAAAGAACCGTTAAGTTTTTCTAAATCTGCATATCAGCTTAGCGCATGTTCTATCCTATTCGCTAGCGATCTTTCCTTTCTTGGCTATGGTTCTCGCAGATCAAAACATGATTATTTGCACACCCACAGTACTTACCTTCGAACAGGAAGTACCGGCAATCGCCAACAATCAACGTCCAAAACATTAAACTTTTGCTGTCACCATGAAAATAAAACGCTCACTCGAAGCAGCGCAGCGGCGTCGCTGATTTGCTATATAAGTTGAGGCTTACGCCCAGAAATGTATCATTCGCAGATCAAGTTCACTTCTGTAAAGAACTCAACCCAATCCCAAAAAGCAGCAACATGGCCTTCAAGGTGAGTAGTGCCCCATTCAAGTACCTCTGGTGGTCACAATGGATACACATGTGTAGTATTAATGGATTATCTCACCGCTCTCCTCTCTCCGCCTTCCAGTTTGTTTTCGCACTCGCCTTCGTCGCCGTAGCCAGCGCTGGCTATGTGCCAGAGGCCTATCACGCAGCTGCTCCAGTTGCCACCTACGGTGCCCCCCTGGCTGTGGCCCAGAAGGTGGTGGTGAAGTCCGACGAGACCTACGATCCCCATCCCCAGTACCGTTTCTCGTACGGAGTCGATGACAAGCTGACCGGTGACTCCAAGGGCCAGGTGGAGGAGCGCGATGGTGATGTCGTCCGTGGCGAGTACTCCCTGATCGATGCCGATGGCTACAAGCGCACCGTCACCTACACCGCCGATCCCATCAACGGCTTCAACGCTGTGGTCAACCGTGAACCCCTCAACATTGTGAAGACCGTTGCTGCCGCTCCCGTTGCCCACTATGCTGCCCCCGCTGTGGCTCACTATGCTGCCCCCACTGTGGTCAAGACTGTCGCCCCGGCTTACTCCACCTATGCTGCCCCAGCTCCAGTGGCTCACTATGCCGCCCCGGCTGTCCACTATGCTGCCCCAGCTGTGGTTAAGACCGTCTCTCCAGTTGCTCACTATGCTGCTCCAGCTCCAGTTGCTCACTATGCTGCCCCCGCTGTGGTCAAGACCGTTGCCCCGGCTTACTCCACCTATGCTGCCCCAGCACATGTGGCCCACTATGCTGCTCCAGCTGCGCACTATGCCACTTACTCCGCACCATCAGTCGCCTACCATCACTAAAATGTTGAATCCTTGTTTATACTCGTTTATAGAATCGTTGCTCATATTACTGTATATTTATTTATTGACATCAACAATAAAATAATGCATACATGTATGTACTAATATCATGAAATATAATTTAAAAGGTGTATTTTTTGTAAAATCAATATAATCAAATAATCAATAATGAAACACTTGACTTTTTGAATGTTAATGTTTCACAATAATATCAGATAGAATTTGAATAATTGTTTTTTTAAAAACTTTACTTAAGATTCACTGTGGCTGAGAAATCATAGAAAGAATACCAAAACTTCACCGGTGTCTTTTAATTTAACTATGCAAATAAATTGTGAATCCAATTATTGTGGATTATCGTTATTATTCAAACTGCAAATGTTTTTTCCTATAATAATTGATATATTCACAGCTTTTGGGTGCAGTCTGAAAATTCAAAGCATGAATTCAAGTAAGAAATAATATTTATTTGCATTGGCTATACGTGGACTGGCGATTCCAATTGCAGTTGTTGATAATTGGTAAGGTCGTTCACATTTTGCGCACTATTATCCTGTTTTGCAGGCTCCTTTTTGTTGTGTAAGGAGTTCATAACTTGTTTGTCAGCCAGTCGAAACAACGGAAAAAGTTCACAGACATTAAGCATAAAAGTACTTCGAAGTCGTAGTATCCGCAGTGCTGCAATTGAGGCGCAGCAGTCTGGCGTCCGCAGGACTTTTGTTTGAATTGAAAATCCTTTAAGGATGTTTCATGCAGAGTGCAACGAACTGCGCTGAGCCGTTCTCCATGCCTTAAGTATGATCCTGGTCCGTCAGGCTGTCTGTCTGTCTCTCTGCCTGTCTGCAGACAAATTCGAAATTCTCGCAGGGTGAGTGGCAGATTTGCATATGCATAAGAAGGACGGGCTGGACTCGGCTGTAGAATCCTGGGGTCATGACTTCAATTCCAAATGCGCACCAAATAAATACGTTGATGGCGTAAATAACCACAATTACGGCGAAATGCAAGTAAACAACTAAATAAAACTCTAGTTTCCCACAACTGAAATCGGTTGCAAGCATTCTAGATTCGCTGCTGCAGATATCTGTGGCAGCTATAGCTCCTTGCACCTGTTGCCTGCATCCGAAAAAGAACTATTCTGTTGGGGTAACTCAAGGTCGATCGTTGTAAACGGAGCTAGCCAACTGCTACGTGGTTAGTCGGACCCTCGCTTGCCTTGCCACAGATTTCTGCTTAAATCGGACTAATCAAGTGGAAGATTGCACGTTTTTAGGTGCGCACACATCGATATATCGACGGTGCCAGCGAACCCTTCTCAACTTCATCATCATCATTATTATCATCTGCCTTTGCCAAGCTCCCAACAACAATGCAAACTGACAATGCGAGCAGACAAAACAACAACAAAAACGAACAAGAAAAAATAATAAAATTAAAAATCAGAAGAGTAAAAAAAAAGCACGCAAATGTAAAACCCGATCAAGTGAGTTAAAGGATCGGAAGGCAGAGAAGCAGCTAAACAGGATTTCGCTGCTTGCAGCTCATATAAATAGGAGCTAGCTGCTCCTGGCCGCCTCATTCAGTGTTTTGTGCTGAGTCCAAGAGGTTGGGCCCACGGCCAGCAATCGTGCTAAGAAGATCTGGAGCCAACAATTCCGATTCATAACCGTATCGGGTAAACAGCGGCAGTCGCCGTCGCCGTCGCAGCGGAACACCGAAAGCAGCATGCAGCTCTGTAAATTGTAATTAACATAATTTGAATAATTTGAATAACAGTGATAACAGCGACTGTTAACCGGTTAAAATGTTTCTCCCATAGGTCGATTACATCCGATCAGATCGCTACGCATCTGCTCCAGCTGCGCGCAACACTCGCAACTCCAATGGGACGGAAACTTTGAGTTCCGCTCCGGTCCGGTCCGGTCCGCCCGCCCGCCCATTCCCCCTCTACCGCTCGGCACTGAACACCTACAACTCTTTCGGCACATTTGGCACTGCAAATCTAAACAACATCTCCAGCACACCGGCAAACAGCACCTGACGATGACAATCAGCCGGCGGGAATTGGCACTCGATTGTTAGCCAGGCCAATTCGCATTTTGGCACTCATCACAAGGCATTGAATCGCAGATTGACCAGTTGGAAGACCCCCCAAACGCTACTCTCTCGGCCCTTGAACAAAATTTACATTTGTGATTAAGTTTAGGTGTAACCAATAAACAAGAAAAGAAAACCACAATAGGCTACCAATTTGCTCATGTGTATTTACTTACGATTGCCTCTGGTTTACAGTTTACAGTCATCGCCAGCTCAATGGATCTTTGAAGTCATCTCCTTGCGCTGCTTATTATCTTTGCTGCGATTCCATATCATAATTATTTGAATGTCATTCTTTCGGCTTGGCAACAGTGCGCTGGAAACTTTGTACGTTAGATACCTGTATAAGTTAATATTACAATTTAGAAACGATTTAATTGAGGATCTACACTACTTTGATCGAATTTTGGATTTGTTTTTTAAACAGGATTCGATTTTTTATGGCTTTTATTGTAGCAGTTTCTTGACTTCCATGACTCTAAGGATCTATCTGCGGCTATAGGAATGGGGGTTAACATTTTCTTAGTCCTCATTTCATTCATTAGATTAGCAAACAGCAGTCGAAATCTTGCAACTGCGACGGGTTTTCTCTACATATTTACTAAATCATTTATCGAGCATCATCTCATTATTTGCAAAATATTTTATTAATAAATTTAAAGTAATTTTGGTAAGAGACCAAAAATAATATATGAATAAACATTGCTCGGTTTTTTTGTTGCCAGTGTAGTCAAACGAAATAGTTTAGTTGAATTAAGATCGCAGTGCGCAAATTGCGATTATAAAAATATGCATAAAAATGTTTAAATATATTTCGTTATGATTGCTTGATATTTGTACATATGTATGTATGTATGTACATACACAAGCCAAGTAGCCACATGTGAACAATAATTTATGTATATCAAGGTCAGAGGGGCCCCCACAAAAGCCTATGACTGGAACTTATGGATCAAAAGATATAAACCACATGTATGCAGCAATGTGTGTGTGTGTGTGTGTGTGTGTGGTGCTGCCAAAAAGTAAGTTAACTGCAAACTGGTTTGTATTACTTTAATTGCTATTATTTCACTTGTTGGCCAGTTGGTAGTTGGCCTGCACAGGGCCGTTAAGGTTTGTAGTTAACTGCTCGATTTGCCTGCGCAGATGCTGACTTTGTTGAAATTGAAATTTCCCATAAACTACAAGTATACACAAATTCGTAGCTATTTTCGGCTAAATGTTTGTAAATTTCGTTACAAGCTCGCATATTTGTCAACGTCATCGTTGGCGTCTTCGTCATCGCCGGCGTTGTTAATGTGGCTAACAAAACGGCAGCTCTTAAAATGTCTTGCCTTAATGGCCATTTATTGTAATTAACCAGCTCCAAATTCCAGCTGATACAAATTCAGCTTAGCTACAAATGCCAAAGCCAAAGTCACAGACTTGTTGACGCTTTGTCTGCCCCCGAATGCGTTAAGCCAAATCAATTTCAATAAAAATTTCGATTTTACTTTTTGAATTGCACAAGTCTAATTAATGTCCATACAGCATTGACCTTAGCCGGAGCAGAGTCGTGCAGCTATTTTTATTGAAATGATGTGGTCTCATTTCGCTAAATACTTTTCGGCAGGGCCATTAGCCAAATTCGAGTGTGCAATAACTAAATTAAATTATATTAAGCAGGACACGCTCTCAGCTGGAGTGACAGACACCGCTTTAAAAAAAATACTATATATGTATATATCCATGGGGGATACTGGTCGTAGTGGTACAGACCCTACCACATGCAAGCGGCAGACAGCAGACAGTAGACAGTTGTGACATTGTTTAGGTTTTAGCCTGCACTCGACATGGACACGGAACTCGACACGGACACGGATGCGGATACGGACACCGGCTCTATACCCAGCAGTCAGCCAGCAGGCAGTTTTAACAAACACTCGGCCGGGTGATCAATCTTAAATTTTCACCGCTTCTGTCAGAATTGTGCGTAGTCGACGACAGGGGACTGGGACAGGGACAGGGACTAGGATTGGGTTTGGGTTTGGGTTTGGGTTTGGGCCTGGGACAGCATGTGGCATCCGAGTCCATGGAAATGTTGACAGCAAAACCCAAAAATGCTGCTGGTTGACGAATGGGCGCAGTCGCAGTCCTTAGGGACACAAACTGCGACCAATGACCAAATGAAGCATAAATGTCCGCACTTCAAAATTCAATCAAGAATTGAATATTATGCTGTAGACGTTACTTTCGGCAACTTTTTTGTTATGCATAACTAATAACTCTTGTTAAATATACTAAATTTCTCGAAAGTACAAGATTTTTTTAGAATGTGTCAAATCACAAATACTTTTAAATATTTGAAAAAAGTATGATTTTGTTATTGACATACAAAAAAATCTTGCGAATTTGATATCTGTTGCGAATTATTTATAAAATTTAAATGTAAATTCAAATAGACAATAAATACTTATAGCTTTAAATAATGTGCTAAAGTTGGACGCAACATGCTTCCCATGCTCCCCAAATAATATCCTTGCATATATTCTTACATGAACATTAAAACATGTGTATATGGCATCTTTAAAACTGTTTTTATTTGCCGAACATAATCCCACAAAGGCAACGGTATATTTGATTCAATACCCTTCATCGCCCGAAAATCATCCATCATTAGTTGTCAGTCAGTTTTTTTCGTTTGGTAGGGCAAGTTATTATCTGTTCCTTGCTGAGGTGGGTATTGAAAGAGAATAGAATTGTGAAGAAACTGTTAACATATGAGAATGGATTTTTCGTTACTTTATAGTTTTTCCCTGGTTTGCTTAATTAATGCAATTTTTGTTTTACAACGAATTTTAGGTAATATTTATTCATTTATTTCATTCATTTATTGTTTTAGAGTCTAAATGTTTTTAAATTTAATTGTATTCGGAATTTTAGTACAACATACAAACTTTACAAACATTTAATTAATTTGATTTTCGTTTTGTCATTTAATTTATTTCATTAGAATATCATTTGAAATAATAATATGTATTACATAATGGAATTTTTATTTGAATCGCAACGGACTCAATACTTAATTTCACATACGATTTGAGCTACTGTCGAATATTTACAAAAAACAATTAGTGAAGTTAATCAAATTTTTGATTTCTGTTTTCCATTTGTAAGATAGTATTCATAATATTATACTTATGCTGAATTACTTTTGATTAGGACTGGTGGAAATTTACGGTAAAGTATGTTAATTTTACTAGCTATATACAATTTTATATTAATATTATGATTTTTGAACGGAGAGAATTTACTTTTATCGCGTGTTGGCTTTCAGCCAAATTGAAATAGTCCAAGTGCTTTTTATATTTATTGAAACTAGATATTTATGTCTCAAAGTGATCCATAATGCATATTTAATTATCACTCCTAACTACCTACAAACATCTGCATATATATATGTACATATAGCATGAGGGCAGACATATAAACTTATTTACAGATATGTGCTACGACAAAGTGACAAACCGGACACAAAATGTCGACTACATCGATGACATTGCAGTTTATATTTGATAGACACTTTCTACCAGAACTAACTCAGCTGATAATATTCCGGGGCAAAGTCGTTGGCCAGGTTGCTCAGAAAGTTAAAGTCCGACGAGCTGTTGGAGTTCTCCAACCCGCTGATGGCAGCCACCCCACCAACAACTCCGCCAGCCACCACAGAGCCAACACCAGTGTTGGCAAACGCCTGTATCTGTCCACCTCCCGTTGCACCATTCAACACAAAATTTGAGCTGGCATTTGCATTTGGTATGTGGATATGGGTGGTGGGTGGTGGTGGAACTCCAACTCCAGCTTGAACGGCAACTGCAGCCGCTGGATTGTGGTGTGCGTTGAGATGGGGATGCGCCTGTGCCTGCATATGATGATGCGGATGGTGAGGATGGGGAAGCGGATGTGGATGGGGGTGGGTGTGAGTGGGCGGAACGGGTGGTTGCTGTTGAGCAGCGCCCGGCTCATAGTAGCCACTGCTGAAATTGTTGTAGCCATCGCAGTTCTCCATTTGCAGACCGAGCGCACTGTAAGTTTCCCCAGCGCCAATGTGATGCATGTGTCTGTTAAAAATCAAATACATTTTCAAATAAACCAAGTTTTCAATTTGATTCGTTCAGTGTGCAGCATATTAGTTGAGTGTGTCTTAGCTTTCGTTAAGTGTAGAGCCTGGTTGCTCACCTCACTAATACATAGCTACATAGACAAGAACATAGAGGGCGCTTTAGCATTAATACATACTGTTGGTGATTTATGGGCGTCTGCTGTTGTTGATGTTGCTGTTGTTGGAACACAGCTGACTGGTGTTGGTGTTGGAAATTCATGTTGTCGTAGTAAGCGCCACCTGCCTGTGATTTGGGATCATAAAAGTTGCTCGGCCCGTTGATAGGTGGCGCCTCAAAGTCACCAACTGGATGATGCTGCTGTTGATGCTGCTGGTGGTTCATGTACCCGCTGCCGCCATTGGTGTCGTTGTAGTTGTAGTAGAACTGCTGCTCATGTTGGTGTTGTTGCTGTTGCTGTTGACTGTTTTGATGGAAATTGCTGTTGGCGTTGGCATTGATGTTGGGTTTGGGACTTAGATATTCGCCGTGAAGCGGTTGTTGTTGCGGCTGCGGTTGCTTGTGCGGGATGTGGTGCGGCGAGGCGGCGAATTCAATATCGTATTTGCCATAATAATCCTGCGGCATTTGCTGCGGCGCCTGCAATGCTTTTGCACTCGGGTTCACATTCGGATTGGCATTCGGATAGTAGCCAGCACCCGGAAAATAACCAGCGGGACCAGCGGCGCTGCTGCTCTCGCTTAGCGGTGAGGAAATTCCAATTCCAATTGAATTCGGATTCGGATTCGAATTTGCATTCTGATACCGCTTCTTGATGCCGCTTACCGCTTTAGCTACGGGCGGATTCGTAACGGCAGAGGCGTCGGAGTCACGCCGGAAACTGGCCAGGCTGGGACCAGCATCAAAGCCGAAGGGCGAGGCCTTGGACGAGGTGGAAACGGCCTCCTTTTTGATGACCTAGGTTGGCAATTAAATATTATTGTTATTAACTATTTGTTATTATTATATACATATAGCTAAGTACAATTATATGAAACTTAAAATATAAATAATAATATGATAAACTGAAAATGTACCTGGCCATGATTATCGTCTTTCTTTTTGACCTTGATGGGACTCTCGTCGATGTCCTCGTCCAGGCTGACGCTGGAAGCGACGCTGGAATCGGCGCTGATGACATTCGAGGCGGATACGGTGGTGCTGCCCAGCAGATTGGATGAGATGCCGGTTTCCAGCGATGAGTTCGGTGTGACTATCATTAGATTGATACAAATTAATGAAATTAATGGATACGATTGGTCAATTTGGATACTTACGACTTCCTGCGCTTGGATTGTTATTTGTGGCGCTGGGCGTGTTGTTGTTGTGTCCTCGCGAATTGGACGTGGAGTCCGGTATATCATCGGAGGGCAGCTCGCAACCTTGACACGATTTCTTCGAATTGGAGTCTGCGTTTCACGGGAACCAAAGTAAATCAGTCAGTATATAAGAGTGCGAAAATTGATGATTTGTTTTTATAAAGAAAACAAGACCCAAAACAACAACAACAAAAAAACAAAAAAGAACAAAAAGTATACAACAAATCACCGAACTACAGCTGAAGATATTCACGGAAAGGGGTTAGGCCTCAAGTAGTCGCGTGAGGAGACGGGAAACTCTCGAGTCTCAGCGAAATGCAAAAGTTGAGCCCTCCTCCTTCTGACAATGATTGATAAGCAACAGCATATTCTACTCTTCTTCCCCGGCGTAAATGCCTCGAAAAGTAAAAGTGACCCGCTAAAGATAACTCTGAGTGTGGTTCGTCGTGGTAAGAGTGGTTCCTCGTGCTCTTAAGCCTCATGGTTTGGTTTGGTTGTTTGGTTTGGGTGCTACTTTTGAAAGTGACCTAAATCTAAACGACATCTTGTAATTCCCGTATTAAGGAATGGATTTAGGACAGGCTAGCATTTGAAATAATTTAATGAAAGATATCCTTTAATCAAAGCCTTACATTAATGTTTGAAGTTGAAAAATCATACAATTTATATATCTATTTATGTTTCTAGTATTCTCAACTTGTAAATCGAACTAAAGTTTTTCCTGGGCAAGTTTGTTTCACCTAATCGATAACTCTTCCCATACACAAAATATATACTACATAAATCCGAGATTTGAGCTTTAGTTTTGAAATACAGTTGCAGTTGGAATCAAAGGTGTTTCAAGTGGACTTTGCACTTACTACTATCGGATTGATCATCGTCACCTTTGAGGCTATCCTTGTTGTCCTCGTCATCCGTCTTCGAGAGCGTTTGTCGCTTGTGTTTCATGCGACGATTTTGAAACCAGACTTTAACCTGCAAGTGAAATTATAAGCATTACATAATTATACCTGAAGTCGAGGTGTGAAAGAGAGCAATTAAATGTAAGAAAACAGCTCAGCCGCAACGGACATGTACGGATCTCAGCCACTGTCAACCTTGGTGAACTGCAATTTATCACAAATAATGCAATTTTTCCACCTTTCGCAGAGCAGGTGAAGGGTGTGCAGCGACTGACTGACTGACTGACTGACGACTGACTGACTGACTGAACAATGAAATAAATTGAGTCAGGAATGGCAGAGCGAGAAAGGAGTCGGAATGGGCGGGCGGGGGTTGGGTATGGTTGCACTCACCTGTCGCTCGGTCAGATCCAAGCTGGCTGCTATTTCAATTCTTCTTGGGCGGCATAAATATTTATTGAAATGGAATTCCTTCTCCAGCTCCAGCAGCTGCGTGTTTGTGTACGCGGTGCGCAGACGTCGGGGCAGGCCGTTTTCTGGAACGAATTCAGCTGCAATTGAAAATTGCATTTCTTGTTTGAGTCTTGAGTAAATGTGAATTTGAACATGGCGCACAGCTCCGGCAAATGCGTACATACGTCGCCCGGAGCGCCTTTGACTAACAAATTGCATACATTTAAGTTCGACTCCTGGGCGTTACCAACAACAACAACAACTGGCTTCCTTCACACTGGATGCATTGCGACAACTTGAAGTATTGAGCAACTGTGATGCAGCGGATGCCGTCTTCAGTTTGCACTGTGATTGGAATCGATCCATCAGCTCGTCACCGGCCATAACTAATTCAGCGGCTGGCCAACTACTGTAGGAACAACTTCCTGTCTTTCCACCTAGCCCAAATGTTGCTGCAGCTGATGTTGTTGCTGATGCCACTACTGCTGCTGATGTAACTGCCAACAAATGCGGGTAACGCATCTCTCGCAACTTTTGTCGAGCGTCGCGAGCAGCTTTCAATCTCAAGCGTTAAGTAATTAACAAAAATCTAATCAATCAATCTGTGAGGCACGAAACATCGCGTCGCGCAGCGGCGACACTTCAAGTAGTGCGGCTACTGTTTCTGCCTCTTCTTCTTCTTCTTTTGGCTTCCTCATCTTATGGTTAACTTCATTTGAATATCTGACTAGGGCGCATTAGTATGCGAGGAGCATGTGAAAAATAAACTTATGCAACTTGGTGCGTTTTTTCCCACTTCCAAGTTTTGATAGTTTCTGAATTTATACATTTTCGTTAGCTTAAGATCATAATTTTTCAGAGAAACCATATGTATGTACATATTATCTAGTATAGCGCTAGTTTAATTTACATGCCAAGGAAATCAATTGATTGGACTCATTTTCTCAAATATTATAAGTTTTACATATATTAAAATAAAGATGCCTCAAGCCAATCTATAACGATTTTCTTGTTTCATATTTATTGCTGCCACAACAATCTATCTGCTACATGATCTTCATTAGAACTGCTAATATATAGGCAACATTAAATATTGAAGATAGTCAGAAAGAAATACTTAAAGTCAAATATGTCGAAAAAGAAAATTCACAAGTATCTGGCAAATACGATGTATTGAAAAGGAAAAAAAATTATATAATATATTCGCATATCATAAGTTTTATGGTAAAGTGAGCATTTGATATTTTTGCGGGCACACACCTTATTTGCATTGATGCGATGAAATTTTCGACGCGAAAAAGTTAAATGTTTGCACGAAAATTTCCAGTTGAGCGGAGCTGCGTGAATGGAGTGAGTCTCAATAGCCCGAAAATGGCAGCCAGACATAGACACTGATTGAATTACAGATGCGAGTTCCTTCATCAATACTCGCAGAGCGGATGCCATAAACACCACCTGGTGGGGATGCTACACACAAGCAAGCACACACACACACACACATACACTGAATAGCAACCCATTTCCCCGAAAATAGAAGGGCACAGGGACAAACACACCGGTGAATCCAAACTGGGAGGCGGTGGGAGCAAGTCGCATGTTACGAGTACTTGCGAAAAGTGGCCAGATACGATAGAGAAAGAGAGTACGGTAGGAAAAGCATAAATTTCGCACAAAAGTTGCAACCAAACTGTTTACGAGCAAGTGGCAAGGAAGAGAGTGAGAGAGGTGAAGGGAGGCGAAACTGAAAAGTAAAGTGCACAAAAGCAGAAAATATGATTTCCTTTTTGGCGACGACGAGCAGAAAGATAATTTTCTAAACCGAACCGTACAGACACACACACACACACAGTGGGAGGGGTAGTGCTAGTGTGAGAGGGGAGGAGGGGGGAGGGTTGAGGGGAGTGAAAGATTCGAGCAAAATGAAAGCAAGTTGGTTGCAATTTCTGCAGCCTGGTCAAAATGAAATCCCAGGACAGCCAACCAGGACGACAGCTGGCGTGGCATTCAAGGTATCTGAAAATTACAAAATGAATTTTTGGTGGCAGTAACAAGGGGGTCTTGGTAGGGGGGTGGGTGGGGGCGGTGCATTGGAAATGTCATCAGCATGGATGAAATGCCGGAAAAGTCGAAACGAAACGAAACTTATCAGCAACTACGTCGGATACTTGTGCAGCAGCACTTGGCCTATGCCTAACTAAAGATTTGCACTTGTGTTTTAAATCAGGAACCAACGGAATTTGCTTCGGCCCATGTATATATGTATATACGATGTACATTTGGCCATATAATATTAATTTCCAGCTCGGAAGTGCTACTCATGATTTACAGCCACTTGAAATACACTTATTAACAGCGCCAAGGGCATAATTTACATGTTAACACTTAAACACACTCGTTGCCCCCGGGTCCAGCGGTCCATGCGATCCA
Organism: Drosophila maculinotata; assembly: GCA_035045305.1. NCBI lineage: Eukaryota > Metazoa > Arthropoda > Insecta > Diptera > Drosophilidae > Drosophila > Drosophila maculinotata. The sequence goes on from JAWNPD010000335.1 coordinate 10,515,653, forward strand.
GCGCTCCAGTCTGACCTTTTTTGCTTGCACTTTGCCCCAACCACCCCGCATGCTGCAGTCAACTAGGCGAAAATTTATGTCTGCATTTGGTTAGGCGAACAAAAAATTACCAGCTACGGCCACACTTAACGCATCTGCTGCTCCCTCCTCTCTGCAGCTGTCTTCCCCTGGCATAACCCAAAATTAAAACGAGCGTAAATTTTGCAAAAATTGCAAAATGTTTGCAACCGAACCCAAGGTAACTAACACTTGTAAGTTTTTCATTGCGTATTAAAATGATTACACAGCGAGAAATTAAATATAGTTTAAGCCGTGTTGAGTTCCAAGCGATTTTCTTTGTGTGTCCAAATGATTTAGTAATCTGGCAAACTATAGGAAAACATGATTATCAAAGTACTTATTGAGTTTTAGTTTCCAGGAACGTTTTTATTAGATCCTGGGCTTTAAGCTAGGACAAGGATCTTGATATTTCTGGTCTTTAGATATCTTTAAAGTATGTTTAAGCATTTATATATATTTTCTAAAAGCAGTATTTTTCATATTTTTTAAATATTATTTCAAAACGTATTTAATCCAATATTTGTAACAGTTACCCAACAAATAAAGTTGAAATTATACACATAATATATCCATAAAGTCGTCGAGTGTATTTATTAAATCATGCTCAAGGCCCATTCCAAAGAATGCGCTTTTTTACTGAACATCCCATTGCCTTTTCCATTCCCCCTCGTAATACTAACTATGTGCATAAGTAGGCAGGGTTTTGGGTCAGGGTTTTGTGCTTAAACACTTACACATGGTAGTCTATGGGGATGCACATTACGGACATTTGTGGACACATGAATGGGACAGCGGTCAACAAGGTGGACACAATTTGTGGCAGGACCTTTGAACGCCGCCAGCAAAGAACAAACAAGATGACCAAAGGTGGACACATCTAGAAAAAAAAATTACCTCAATTTATCTTGTAAATTTCTGGTCAGACCAAAAATGGGTGGGAAGTGTAAAGACTGCCACATTCTGTGGCTTGAATTATGTCTGCGTTTGTGGCTGCAAAACTTTAAAGGCCCAAACCCCAAGTACTTACAACCAATTGATGGTGGCAGAGGAGGTGCGGGGCACAGCAAGTGCCCTGACAAATTCAATCAAAAAACGCAGCCCCGGGAGCAGTCGAAGTGGGAGAACAATGGGAGGCTACGAGGAGAACGGATGTGCAGCTTACATGGACGGCTTCTCGGCTTGAGTTTCAGCCTCAGCTACTCCAAATGCCAAATGCTGCGAAGCGATGCGATGCGATGTGATGTGATGCGATGCAGTAAAAATGCTCAAGCTGACAACAAAAAGACACAGCTACAGCTACAGATACAGATACAAATGCAGACTGTTGGAGCTGGAGCTGGAGCTGGAGCAGTGAAGCTATCTGTGTGTACGAATGCGCAGAGCTGCATCATTAATCATTCCAGCCAAGGAAGACAACGACCGAGACGTAGACGTAGACGGAACGGAAAAAAGGCAATGACGAAGATGTGGCGGTAGAAAAAGTCAATTTCTCATGAAAATATTTTGTATCTGTATCTATTTGCTATGCGTCTACATAACTATAAGCAAAAAAAAGAACAAAAGCAAAACAAAACGTACAAAAAACGTGGCATTTTAAACTGGAGCCGCAGATAGTCGTATATATTTTATTGGCTACTCGAATCCATTGAAGACTAGCGTGGCTTAAAGCTTGTTGCTTGCCTGTTGGCCAATCCCTGGCCGATTGGCGAGTGGACACCACAGGGTGTCCGGCACTTGAGTGCCTGCTGATTAGCTGCCAAGGAGGAGACAAAGGCCAAGTTAAGGCCCAGATGAATGTCTTCAATCATTTAATTGTGGGCTTGATTGACATTCATGCGAAAAGTGTATAGCACTACGTTCTGGATTAGTTTTAATTAGCCTGTACGAAAGGGTTGATGGCGGTAGCAACAACAACAACAGCAAAATATTACGATTGCGATTACGAGTACCCTTACCCACTGTGGGGGTGGGGTTGCAGGAGGAGTTTTACTTGAATGCTTTTACCGAGCTGACAGTTTCAAAGATAAATTAGATAAATATATTTAATGACTTTTCATGACCAGCAAATGTCAACAAACAGAACATTTACAGAGCAGTCACAACAACACAAAACAACAACAACAACAACAATGACAACAAAACTATATGCAGTCTCTGGACTGAGAATTGTAGATCTAAACGGGAGGACCCTTCCAGTTGTTGTTATTATTGTTGTTGTGCTGTTGTGTAGGTGTGAAAATTGTTGATTAATGTTCAGTTTTCGAAATGTCATTGCTAGAATTGCATATTCTTAAAATATACCGCTTAGACCTTGTTATATATTCAAAATAAATGCTGACAATTTACAGAATATATAAATTCAGTTTTATTTTGGATGTAAGTGCAACTTTAATTAATTCATTTATATTTTTGGGTGGCATTTAATAAAAAGTTTTAACATATTTGAGTTTGCACGCAGTTAAGATTATTCAATTTATTTTTTTAAATATATTGCATAAAATTTGTTTTCTTTTTGCCGTTAAAATCAAAAAGCCATTAGGGAGCTTATGGGAGCTACAGAAGCACAGCAACAAAAATATGCTATCTGTTTAAATATGGTCACATTTTTTATATCGTTTTATGATTTATAAAAAAAAAGTTTTCCTCACATTTTTTCCCAACACATTGCTACTTATTTTGTGGCAACCCACACAAGCACAGACACACACACACACACACACATTGATATATTCGTGGTAAATCGTCATTGAATCAAGTTGAATACTTTAAAGCGGCTCAAATTGAAAAACTTTCAACATGGCCTCCACAAACTATGTATTGCTTTATGTACAGGCGACTTATGTATTTGTACATAATATATTTTCATATATTTAATACATAGATGCGCATGTGGCTACAAAAGAAAGAAAGCAACGCCTCGTCTCGTCTCGTCAGGGAAATATGAAAGCTGTTGGTAAACTTTTATGCAGCGCCTAAGCCCCTGGCCCTCCTCCCCCTCTCACTCTCGCTCTTGCTCTCGGTCTGTGTGTCTCTGTGTCTCGGGCCTGTCATTTTGGCCCGGCACAGTGTTAGTACGAGCATTGCCTCAGCCATGGCTCAAATATGAAATCCATCAGGGATGCTAAGAGCTGTCAATCAAAATCAGCGAGGGAAACTTTTTCACCGCTCATATATACAACAACAACAACAACAACAACAGCGAGAAATTTACATTTCCCTTTTTTGTGGATGGTTGACTCTCTCTCTCTCTCTGTTCATCTGGTTGCTGGGGTGGATCTGGATTATGCTTATGCTCCGCATGTTTGCCAGATTGAAAGCGAATTAAAAATGAAATTTAAAGCCGACCCTCTCCCACAATCCGCAGCATCAATGGAAAATTAATGCCAATTTAAAAGTTGTCACCAACGGCGCCCTTTTGAATTCCAACTCCAATAGCAGATCGCCAAAATAAATACAAATAAATACCAAAAATGACAACAATTCTGCATGCTGGCCACAAATGATGTGACTTTACTAAATGCGATTACAGCAAAGCACCTTGAATAGGTACAGGTACGGCTAAAAACTGCAAAATGTATGAAGAAGTATTTGCTGCCCCTAACCTCACCTCACCTCACCTAACCTCATCACATCTTACAGTTTCAAGCGTGGCAAAATTCCATGGAAAGCTCTGCGGCTTTTCGCAATGGGTTGGGTTTTTGAAGGGGGAGTGGGAGAGGCTAACAATGGCGATCGCTGGACAAAAAGTGCCGCCGGATCATAGAAAAGAGACCAGACTGTGAAAAATTATCATCGTATATATGTATGTATTGTATGGGGTTGCCAGACAAAGCCGGCTACAAGTTCAGTTCGCAGCTGAAGGCCAAAAATCAGCTTAAGATCGTTTGAAGTCTTGGACAACTCTCTGAATACACTCATACTAAGTAGCTGTGTGTATGAATAGCAGAGCAGCAGCAATGGCCGACCGCCATGATTAATCAATATTTTGTTTGGAAATGCAACAAAAGCGTCGCCAAGTGGAGACTCCGGCCAGTTGCGGCGGGTGCCTCAGTTACGGATGCGGCTGCCGCATTTCTTTTGGCCACGATTTCAGTTTCGGTTGCGGCATTTGACAGATCAACGTGCGCTGACAGCTTTGTCTGTTGTTGTTGTTGTTGTTGTAGTTGCTGTTGTTGTTGCTGTTGCTGTTGGGTTGCCATTGAGCAACGTTGAGCATAATTGATGATGCGGCTTTGGCTTTTGAATATTTTTTTTTTTATTTTTGTTTTTTTTTTTGGCGTTGGCGATGGAGGTTTTTTGATCGCATTGGCTTCGCGCTATTCTACATGTTTCTGACCTATACAGTTTGTGGGCTTTTGTGATCGATCAAAGCGAATAGAAGCAAATTTCAGTTGCTTGATCGCATCAGCTACTGTTTATGTTCACGCTTTATTGCTGATGATAGGTGAGTGAGTAGAAAACCTCAGCAGACACTGGACGTTAGCCATTTACATTATTAATTAGAGGAATTATGCCGGCAACTGAATATTGATTACAACTAGCCAGCAACTCATCAATAAAGTGAAAAATTTGCAACCACAATTTATATATTATAAAAAACTCTGTTGAATTCTAATTTAAAGCTCCTCTTTTCTTTCTCATAGATTTCATCCGACTGAGCATTATGAAGGATACTGAATATTGATAACAACTAGCTCAGCAACAAAACAATATTTTAACAAAAATTAAATATTATTTAAGATTATGTTGAATTGTAATTTAAAGTTCCTCTTCTTCTAGTTTATTTCTCATAGATTTCATCCGACTGAGCATTCAAATTGGATGTACTAGATGTGCATTACTTGCCAAATGGTCAGTGCCCCAAAGTCATTGCCATTGTTTGAAGATATAAAATTTATTTTTCTGCTCGATTTGATTCACATTAAATAAGCTGTTAAAACGCAAGTAATTCCAGCGTCTTGAGGCTGCAAATGAAATGCCACAATCATTTTTGTGCAGCCACAGGACTCAGATATCCAACTGGGATAAGAAAAGCGCGGACTCATGGCCAGCTCCGAGCCCAAGGACCGCCCAGTGCAAATATTTCTCAGGCCGGAGACTGCTGAGGAAATTGCCGCATTCCACGGATGGGGACAAGGACGAGAATGAAGACGCAGACGGCGACGGCGACGGCAAAGCTCAACCTGTGGCCAGTTCGCATCATGGCATTTCCGTGCCCGGAGCAAAAATGAAAATATACAAATACAAATACAAATACATATACATATTTGCGACTGGCAAGGTTGGCAGTTGGAGATGGGGAGCTAAAGCAGAAACTTTGCTTGAAACAACAAAATAATGCCTCATTTTTTCTTATCGCTGCAATAAAGCAGCATAAACGCTTCATTTCCATTTGTCTCGCAACTGAATCGCCCTCAGCCAACTTCAGAGACGCAACGTCACTCGAACCGGTGGTTGGCTGGTCAGAGGGTAGTGCTGGAGGGAAGAGTGGACGGGGGGAGGGGGGCAGGTGGGGTTACACGTTGGGTGCACGGCTCTGGCCACCCAGCCGGCGACGCCGGCTGTCCACATCAGAAGGTTTGCCGAAGAAAAACTGCGGAGGAGAAGAAAAAAAAAACCGTTTACACGCCAAGCTCAAGTTTCTTGCTTGCTTCTTCTTCTTCTTGCAATTTTGCCCTGTTCTCTGTTTCGTCATTTCTTATACGCCATCATACCGCTGATGTTGCTGTTCTTGTTGTTGTTGCAGCATTTTTATCGCCCGTAAGTTTTGCTTATTTTAAACACGAACGCCCAACAACACCGCAAAACCGCAACAACAACAACAACAACCGGCGGCGGTAAATAAAAAAAACAAAAGTCACTTCCGTTGCGCCAAAGGAAAACGCGAAAAGTCTGCAGACGTCGACTGTGGGCAGTGTCCCCCCCCCCCCACCGCCCTTTCGGACCCTTTCGGACTTCATACTTGATGAAGAATTTACAAGTTCTAAATATAATTAGATGAAAAACAGTTGCAGATATCGGCGCTATAAAAATACAATTAAGAAACGAAAATTAAACTAATTCGTAAAAACTGCGCTTAACATAAATATAATAATAATAACATTAAACATTCATCTACTGGTTTCTGAGAAATACTCCTAAGAAGAAGATATGTTCAATAGCCAACAGTTGCTATAATAATGGCAACAATTATGTGAAATTTTCAGCCGGAGACTGAGCTTTATTGCGTTCAATCAACAGGTATATACCAGTATACATCGTATTACATATATCATTAGATATCACAAATGACATCCGCATACTTTGTATGCATAAATGGCTGCTCTTGGTACAGGCCTTAATAACTCGACAAATTGCAAATCCCTCGAGTAAAATTCAATTAGTTAGAGGTAACCAAAAGCTATAGCTTATCGGGGCGATAAATCTATCAGCACGATGCATTGAACTTGCAGGTTCTTAATAGGCACGCGCGGACAGAAACTATTTAAAAATGTGATAAATCTTAGCTCGATTACACACAAATTGGCTAATTGACAGGCAAAAGCAGCAGATATGGCACATATATACATATATGTAGATATGTTTATGTGTGTTTGGTAATCAACAAGTTTGCCCCGAGTTGTCTGGCGCAAATGCAAATTAATTAGCGAGCTGTGCTGCGGCTGCGGCTGCTTTAATTGCGACCCCAACAAGCCCCGCGAACGCTACGGCGTCCACATGGCGTATGCGTGTTGCATGCACCAGTGAGAGCTGAAAGACGAGCACGGCCCGATAATTGAATTTGCCCGGTGTCCATGTCCGTGTCCGCATGCGTAGAACGCGCAGCTGTGGCTAGAGATGGAGCCTCCAATTTGCCACAGGCGCCGCCTTTAAATTTGAGTTATGGCAAACAGCGAGTCCAAATGCGTACTCACATACAAACATACATACATAAATATACTTTGTATATGGTTATATATTCAGGTTATATTCAGCCATGTTTACAGTGCGTAAATTTTGTCCCCGAAAACAGGCTGCGGTAGTTGGTAGTTTTGGTCGGTTGTTGGTCGGTTGTTGGTGGTGTCGTTGTTGCTGTTTGCTTTGGCCAATATTAACCCTGCAGTGTACGTCTTGAGACATAAATCATCTAAATCACTCGAACATGCAGCTGCCTCTGTGAGCGTCCCGAGCCAAAGACATTAAATAAATCGCTGCCTGCCAAATGTTTCACATACGATTTGCCTAAGCAACTTCTCAGCGACGCTCTTTGGCAAAAGTTTTACATTTTCTGCCAGCGCCCTTTGCCTGTCAGTTTGTCCCCCGCCTGCCCCAGTCAGCAGTTGTAGTCCTCCCACTCCTTGCTTGTTGGGCTGTGTTCGCATTTTGGTGGAGTGCTCCTTGGGCATGGCCATGTCAAGTGCATGTGTATCATACATTACACACAGGTGGCGACATATGCTAAAAGTCGCATAGTTTAAGCTCCATTGGAGCAGCATATTTGTGTGCAGGGCATATATCATTTATGATATGCCAGCCGGGGGGCAAACACGTCAATTGTATGTATTAATGGCAAAACAATAACAGTATAAATATAGATTTGTTGAATTTATAAAACAATAAATGAATATCTTTCAATTACCATAAGCATGTACATTCTATTATTAATTTATTTTATTATTGCTATTGAAAAAATGCCTTGATATTTCATCTACCTAAATATCTTGTTAAATAATATTAAATGATTTTTTAGAGCGTAAGTTTTCATTATATTATACTCGATTAAGAAAACCGCTTGTCCTTTTCATACCCAGCTCCCATTAAAAAGTATAAAAGGGTATAGCACTCTTACTTGTTTAAACTATAAAAAATATTGGGAAAAAAAACTATCCCTTATATGGCATACGTAAGTGTCTCTTTGATACCTGGCTTCTGTTTTCATTTTAAATTACCCTCAGCTACACAAGTTTTCCAAGTTGTATTCACTTGAAATTCTTAAAGTCGGTGCTTTCGACAACTTTGCATATGAAATACGAGTACTGGCTGAAAGCCCATTTGTCCTTGTATCAGCGTAAACGCCACTACCAAATCTAGGTTGACTTATATACTTCCGCTTCCGGCAACAAAACATACGTTCCGACTCCTCTCCAGCTACAGCTACAGCTACAGCTCCACTCCAGTTTTGTGTTTTCCGTATTTTATGGCGGTATTATTCTGGTTTCTGCCTTGTGCGTTCTGCCTTCTTTTCTGGTTCTGGGCCCGTGCTGAGTGCTGGGCGCAGAAACAGAATTTTATGCAAATATCCTAATCAAATTCACATTTTGAAGTTCAACTGTTTTATCCAAAACTTTTACCTTCAGCTAACGCCAGCAAAGCTGCCGCCGTTGCCTGCGACGCGTGTTGTAGACGCCTCATCCTCATCCTCATTTCCATCCTCGCACACCGCCCCCACCCTCCCGGCTCCAGCTTTGGAAGGAGAGAAGCCACCCATTTTTAATTTATTTCCACTTAAAAAACGAAGTTCACGACGAGAACGCAAGAAAAGAAGGCCATGGGCATAGGCTCAGTCTCAGTCTCACTCTCAGTCGCAGTGCCGGTCCCAGTTCCAATCCCAGTCGCTCAACTGCCTCATCCCTCAGCCCGCAGCCGAGCATCCGCAGTTCGCATCCTGTGCGTGCGTCCGGTGGAACGGCTGCGGGTTTGTGCTTTTTTAGGATGATTTTGGATGGTGTTATCGAGTGGTCGGGTGGTGGGGCGGTCGCGTGGGTTGATGCCACGCACACCACAGTGGCAATATCCTCATCCGCCCATCGTATGCTCAACGGCTGCGAGGGGTGGGTTGTCGTCCATATTTTCACTTATCACAGCTCCCACTCTGCGCGAATCTGCCTGTTTACCATGCCGGGCCCAAAAAACTTAAATCCGCATGTCGAAAGCGATTAAACAGTTACCGTGTGGCTAGCTCTCCTGGCACTCCTGGCTGTTGCCTGGGACTCCTGAACTGCTGCTGGCTGCTTCTTCATTTGTTCAGAATTAAAACAAAAGCAGCCAAAGGATAAAATTAGTCACTGTGGTGACAGTAATTCAGAGTCCCTCTCTCCCTCTCTTTCTCCTTCTCCCACTCCCACTCCCACTCCATGTCTATCTCTATCTCTATCGCTCTATCTGTGCAGTTTAATGCAGGAGATTCAAAGTCAGAGTGGAAGTTCCCACTCCCGTTGCGGGAATTCGTTGCGCCACTCGGCAACAACTGTGCAACATTCGCGTCGTCGTCGTCGTCGGCTCTGCCGGGTGATTAATTGCAATTTAAACGGTTTCAATTAAGCCAATGCGCATCTTTCTGCAGCACAGCATCCCCAAACCCAAAACAAGCGAAAATACTTTTTTTTTTGTATATTCGTAATATCGATGGAATTGATTGAACTGACAGACAACTGCTGCAGCTGGTGTTGCCTCGAGATTTGTGTATCCGTTGCGTAGATACTTTTTAGAAAATTTAATGACATTCTATGTAAAATGTACATAATTTAAAGGAAGTGCACTTTAATGCAAGATACACGCCTGAATCCTTGATATCCTTTAATGCGAGAAAATTCATTATTCGTTTCGCAAAGCTGTTTTAATTACACTTGTGTTATTTAGATAGACTTGTGTTTGTTTGACGAGACTATTAAATCTACCCCGAAGATGACTGATTTATTTCAGTGGATTATATTATGTACAATAATAATGTATCTAATAAACATTTTGGTTACAACTGCCATTTATTCACCCTCCGTATATACCAAAGTACTCGCAGGGTTATCTTCCACCTCTGTTACATATAGTAGCCATCAACGCCATGTTCCCGCCCCCTGTCAGCCGTTGTTGCCATGGTCAAGGCACAACAATTCTGACGAGTGCAGTCAAGGATTAATTTGTAATTTCACCTAATGCTTCGCCAAGTGTTTCAGTGTGTGTGTTTGTTGTGCGTTGTTTACATTTTGGTTGTCGTGTTTTTGTGTTTTTGTCTAATTTACCTTGATAAAATGATGCCACTGCCAGTAGTAGTCCCATTTTCATTCTCATTCTCATTTTCATTTTCATTTCCATGTCCATTCCCAGTGTTTGTCTCCCTTCCCATGGCCCAGTTGCCAGCTTGCTCTGCCCTACCCCCAGGCTGTCTCCGTCTCGGCCTCTAACTGCAGCCCATTCCGGGCTCTGGCTTGGTCTCGGGCTCGGGCTGTGGCTCTGTGTTGGCCTTCGGGCCCACATGCTTGCCACCATCATTAATCATGACGTTTCAGCTCTGACACATTTGTCCGACCGGCAGCAGCAGCAGCACAGCAGCAGCGGCCACTGCGGCGGCGGCGGCTACGCACTATTGTAATGAAAACGTTTTGAAAGTCCTCAGACTGACGGCTGCCTCGTCGAGACGAAGAGTCAGGCGCTGTCGGTCGGACGGACGGACGCACAGCGGGCCACTGGACGGGGGCGACGACACGTTGATAGACAATGTAGTCCAGAGATGAGCAATTTGAAGACAAATATTTTCATAATGCGACCACAGCACAACCCACAAGCCAAACATCCACATGTAAATATTGGCCAACTATTTACGAACTATTAGCTTCACTTATGGACAGACTAATTGTCGATAAGAGCTACAGAAGAAGACTAATTGTAGGTGGGAAGCAATGTGGTGAGAGGAATAGAGAAACATTTGTCAAAAATTAGTAAAGGTCTAAAACTTATAGTCCCAATTGCAGATATGTATATATTTAATGTAAAACTAAACAAGTTTAATCTTCAGTTCAGTTTTGGTAAAGTTATTGGAGTTTGAAGTCTTAAAAGGTAATTTCAATCGACTCAAGCTCTTTAACACTTTTTGGCGTGTATTTTAATAGACAGTTAAAAAGAATGACTATTTAGATGCCTTTTTATACTAACAAAGAGAAAGCTAAATATCAAGATTATAATATTTTTTAAAAATATTAAAAATCAAAAATGTAATTTAAAGTACATAGTATCGTATGTATATGATGTATATGCATGTATATATGATATCCTTTGCACTGGCGAATGAACAGCTAGCCAATAAGAGAAACCCTGTACTTTTAGGTAAGAGGGGAATGGGGATGACAGCCAAAAGGGCATATGCTACTGCTGCTACTGTTGCTGCTGGCTTTGGCACTGTGCAAGCGATACAATAATTGCTCTGGGCCGTCGACGACGTCGTCATCGTCATTGTTGCGGCTTTGGCATGAATTACAAAATAATAAAAAAAAAATACAAAAACAGAAATAGCGACAACAACAACAAAAAAAACGAGTACAACGAAACAAGAATTTAGTATACAAAGCCGCCATTCATTCCATTGCCGGCGTTTGCAAACACACACACAGATACACAAACACACACACACACACACCGTCAAGTGTTTACACACACGACCACTGTCATGCAATGGTCACAGGGCCTCAGAGCTCAGGCGGGAGCTGGAGCTGGAGCTGGAGCTGACCAGGCTAACGTGTTCTGTTTGATCAGACAACGAGAATGGTAGAAGCACCACCACCACTACACAACCACCAATACCACCACCACCAAGAAGGTGACTGTTGTTGTTCTTGTTGTCACTGTGTATGTGATTGTATGTGTGTGAGTGCCTCAATCATGTAATTATTTCCTCCGCAACCGCTTTACCAATACCGACGCGTCCGGCCACCAAAGTGACCAACACATGCACACAGGAGTCGACATCGACGTCGACGTCGACAAATGATATTACAAGTGGGGCCAAGTTGGAAGGCATTGGAAAAAAAGAACCGAAACTGGTAGCGTGTTTTGCTTTGAGTTTTATTCTCATTTTGTACACGCTCTTTTTACGCTATGCAAACAACAAAACAGAAACAGAACAACTATCAAGAATTAAGAAAAAAGAACGGATTTCACAGAACCGAACCTTATATACCCTAATTTTGTTTATTTTCAGTCGATTTGTTTTGTTCTTTTACAAACCCTAAACTATCCCAGTCTATGAAGTACCTTACTAAAGGATTAAATTGGTTTCAAACTTCATAGTTCAAACTTTTATAAAAAAAACCTTGCATACTTGATGACAAAGTTGGTTTACCTTCAGCTCCTCAGCAAGAGTATAAAAAGTACAACAAAAAATCACAAAAATAAAAAACCAGAGAACTGTTTATATGTAGTAGAGACCTACATGCGAGAATATATATGCACACATGGGTGTGTGTGTAACGTAACGTAAAAAAAGTGTGTTTCGTGTTTTTGTTACTCAATTTAATTCAGGTAAAATATTTTTTTATCCAAGCCCGCAGCGCTCTTAAACTTTGGTCACGAACATGAAAAAGCGTCGTTTCCGTCGAATTGGTCGAAAATGGTTGACGGTTGATTGGTTCAGTTTTTGTTTCAGTTGAGCCTCGGGGAAGGGCCGCTGTCTAGATGGAGCTGCTTTCAATTCAAAATGGCAGCCAACCAACTCTCAGAAATATGATTTTGGAATAAATGAATTACTGCGAACACGAGTAGAGCAACATTGCTTATGTTACCAAACGAAAAGCTACAAAAGTAAAAGAAAAACTGCAGTTCCCAAAAAAAAAAAAATGTAATTATGTTTATAATAATTTCACTTAATGCTTTTATCTTTACTTTTCAGCTTGTTATTGCCCATTCAAAATAATACCAAAAACAAGGCTGAGAAACTGCCAACGGAAAATAAAAATGGCCAAAACGAAATGGCTTAAAAAGGTAGCTGTTTCATTTGCGGCTCTTTACATAACCTTCGCACACTTTTCGGACCGGGCGTATAAATACGAGCATTATAATAACATTTAATCATGTTGCGGTTTTGGACTTCATTTGCAAAACCCATTTTTTTATATTCCTGCCCTATTTTTGTGTAGTTGTGAATATTATTTATTCAAGGTTTGCTTTGAGGTTTTCTTATTGGAACGTTTCGAACTCAAACGCATGCAATTTGCTGTACTTATGTAGCCAATTTAAAATGTTGTGGTTTTGATGTTGCGCAATGAAAATAAACCATTTGTACTTACTTATGGAGTTATCACCTGAAATATACAAGAAAACGAATCGATCAGTGGTAAAGCTAAAGCTGAAATATTCAGTAATTTTCATGAATTAATAAAATTATATTTTAATATCCTAATTATTATATCTATTAGCAAAAGTTTGTTCAACACTGAGCTTAAATTATATGTAAGACCTTAAAAAAAAAGAATGCGGTGAAATTAAATCTTGTACTGATAGCGAATTTAGAAAACCAATATGTTTGTGTCGAATATAGAAAACTAATAACATTTTTAAATTTTAGGATTCAATCCCAAAACCTTAGTTACCTCGGATGCTAAAAGTTGTTACGATTCGAAATCAGCTTTTGATATGTACTTACAACTTAGTACAGACTAGTTCAGCATTTCATTCGAAACTAAGTTGAAAGTGGCCAAGCTTATAAGAAAGTTTTTGTAGACTTAATATAGTTGAGTTTGAGTCTACTTACTTACCCATAAGTAAGTATTATGAAATTGAGCACAAAAGTGGAAAATAATTAACCCCAAACTTGGAAGCGGAAGTTTCAAGTTGTTGTTGCTGCTGATGCTGATGGTGCATGTGACCAGGTCCAGAGCCAAAGCCAGAGTTGGAGCCAAAGCCGGACCTGATAGGGCAACACATGCAGCACGTAACGAGCGGTCAAGAAAGTGGCCACTGTGACCGTCCCGGGCCGCATCCGGAGTCAGCGACATCAGCAAAATACTAAACAACTTGCGAGCCAAGTAATTGAGAAGTTTTCTGTCGTTCGATAGCAAAGAAAATCCTCAAACTCGCAGAATATTTAAAGGAAGCCAGCGTGTCGTGTCTGCCAGTCCATTATTTGCACAAAAATGAAGGAAGCGCCCAACCGAAATATCAAAGGAGTAATCACTGGAATACATCCAGAGGAGATGCGGGGGACTGGGACTGGGACTCGACTGACGCTTATAGGAAAATAAAATCATGCGCTCGGAAATAATAGCGTCTGGGCTGTCAGTTAATTCTGGCTGGGAGTGGAGCCAAGTTTATGCAGTTTCATAAGCAACAGTCAAATATATTGAGACTTTTGCCAGCAACGGGCAGCAGCTGCGTGATTAGCAACTATTCCGATAGATAATAAGTAAATATGAGTATTTATATTTATTGCAGCTGCCTCAAGCTCATGAATATGACTGGCATTTTCATGTGGCAGCTTTAACCGTGTCTATCGTCTTGAACTTAAAATACAAGGAGGATTCTCAATCACAAGAACTTGAAATAAAAGAAGCGCATATCTTACATATTATATTATGTTAACGAATTGGGTATAAAGCACTGTTACTTTATCATATATTTTAAAATTTAATTTAATTCATTTTTACTGTGTACTTTTATAAAATTACAATTCCTTTTTAGCATGCCTGCATTTCCAATTCAGTTGAAGTCAAAACAAATTTAATTTGCCAAACTGATTTTGTTTAATTTAAAAAAAAAGAGAACTGGTTTTCAACCATGCTTAAAGGCCATTTGCCTAATTGAAAAAAGAATTCGACTAATGTGTAAGAATGTATTAAAATGTAAGTGAACTTTAAAGTTGTTTTGGTGCGGTGTAGACCCCAAGTAGAGCCAGCACGGACCCAGACCCAGAGCCAGACGCAGACGCAGAGCAATGGCAACGCCTTGGTCAGCTCAAAATGATACTGTTGTTGTTGTTGTTGTGGCTGTTGTTGGTGTTGCCCCGTAGCTGACTGACAGTAGGTGTGACCAGTCTACTCATTCATTCTGACAGTTTTCCCACCCACTCTTGCACAAAACGCAATTTGTTGGATTGTAGGTTGTGCCCTCTAAGCACGAAAGGTAAAAGTGCTGGCCATATCTAAATGTATGTATATGAGTGTGTGTGTGTGTGTGTGTGTGTGTGTACGAACCACCACCGCTGCTTAGAGGCTTTGCCTGGCATCGGCTGGGCGGGGGGTAGTCGCTTGTGGCGCCACAAACAGCATTTTTCGCAGTTGCCAGTCGCGTGTCTCTTTTGGCTCTTTAGAGTATTTGAATTTTTTTCGCTGGCTCTTTTCTATTTTTTTGGGCTGCGCTTGCAACTAATTTTCATTTCCAGCACAGTGCACCTTTTGGCAGCAGAGACAGCCGCAGTCGCAGTCGCAGTGGCAGTGGCAGACGTTAAGAAATCTTATTAAAAAGTAAACAGTGCGATAAAATTGAATTTGCATTCAAAAGCCATTAACCGCAGCAGTCACTTGTGCGGCGTTGTTGTTGCTGTTGACAGACGTTGTCCTTGCAGCCAGAAATTAAACAGGATATAAGAAAAAAAGAA
This sequence comes from Drosophila maculinotata, assembly GCA_035045305.1. Classification (NCBI taxonomy): domain Eukaryota; kingdom Metazoa; phylum Arthropoda; class Insecta; order Diptera; family Drosophilidae; genus Drosophila; species Drosophila maculinotata. The sequence continues at coordinate 10,531,050 of JAWNPD010000335.1, forward strand.
AGAGTCTTCAGCCGCAGCTTTAATAAATATGCTGCGCAGTTCGAACCTTGCAATTTATTTATCTTCTTCTGTATTTAAAATTGGCGCTGAAAAATTAATATTTCACGCACATTGGGCAAAATCAGCGACAGCTGTTGCTGTTGGCCTTTAAATATGGCGGTTTTTTTTTTGTATTTATTTTCATTTGCAATTGGTACGTGCTGTAGCTGAAATCGATGCCAAAATTATTATATAATAAATGCCGCCACTCACGTGGAAAATAATTATTTTAATTGCATATCCATTTCACGCTCTTTAGCAAAATCATCGCAATTATTTGAAGCACAATTTGTCCAATGATCTGAACGATGCGTTTATTACAAACACACACTCACACACACACACACAGTTACCACCCCCTACCCCGAGCCTACAATTTTTATGCCAATTGACGTTCAAAATTAGAGCTAAACGCTGCCCAATTACAAGCGCATGGGAGCATGTAACCATGGAGGTGCCTGCCAGTGGGGAAAGTGGGGGCTAATGGGTGCATATATGTATGTATGTGAGTCCAATTGGAACTGTTTGCCGGTTCATAAATGGCCCACTTATTTCATTTTTATCTGCTGTGCCCATGTACGAATATCAATTAATAACTGCCGCCATCGCATAGTTGTAATTACACTCGATATTGAATACTCGATACTCGTGCGTGTAACTTGTATTTATACTTGTGTTTTCAACTGTCTGTTATTTAATTATTTATTTATTTATTTATTTATGCTGTTGCACCATGAATGGCTCGATTTAATGGCACAACATTATCAATAGAAGTTGCATTTGTTAGGTTTGCATTGAGGTCTGGGCGACGCGTCAGTTTTAATTGCGACATGCGTATTAATAATTATATAAGCTAGTTTTTGATGACATATTATTATCAATATTTGATTTATTATTATCAAAATTCAATATCTGTTTCTCAAGTAAACCACAAAGTATTTGCTGGAGGATAAAGAACTTCAATCACCCGATTAACTGCATAAGCGACAATCAAAATTGACCCATCGATCACATCGATAAATGCGACTGACATAATGATTGCAGCTTGGCAGAAAGCAACAACAACAAAAATAATAATAACATTAACCTTGACATTACAATTCAGCTTGCAGCACGAAATAAAAATGTCAATTTAAATAAGAATTCACGATGCAAATCAATCAGACTTGGACCATATCCATCGCAAAGCAGTTGATGTATTGGCCGGGTCTGTGATTTCTGCTGGCTGCCAGGCGATTTTCGCAAACATGTCACACAGTTTACAGTTAAGAGATGACAAATTCATTTTTAACACGCGGCCAGAGTGAAACCCCGACATGATGGACCAACAACCATATAATCATCACAATGAGCCATTGCAGTGCAGATTTCGCCTGTAAAAACCACCACATGCAAAAGTCGCTTATGTAGCATGATGTCTGGCAGACTGTCTGTCTGTCTGTCTGACAGTCTGACAGTCTCACAGTATGGCCGTCTGTCTGCCAAGTGATGTTTGGCTGTCAGCAGCTCCCCCAAAAATAACTCAAAAGCCGTAACGTGTGTATCTGTATCTTGTATCTGTATCTGCAGCATGTGTGCCCCGCTTGCGACGCACCTCATCACCCAGATAAATGTACAAAATTAAAGATTCTCCTGCTAAACGGAAGCTTAGCCAAAAAAAAGGTCAAGTCCAAAATGATGGATGATGCCATGACACTCTCACACTTACACACACACACACACACACACACACAGGAAGAGAGAGAGAGAGACACACACACACATGACACCCCAATCGACAAGGAGATGAATGAAATGGCTGAGTGACATTTTGTGCAGCCTCCCTGAAAGGTCTATTAAAATGTTGGGTGGTTGCAAATTCCAGCTCTGTTTAAACACTTATTCTTATCTCTGTCTCAGGTAGTACGTGTTGTGCTTGACTACCTTGTGGCAATATCCGTTGAGGCAAGAGTCGCAAATGCTTTTTTTTTTAACACCGCGCTGGCATCATATTTTTTATCGTGCCATTCATCGCATAAATAATTCTGTTAACATTTTCAACAAGCCACAAATTAAAACTACAAAGCACTAAAAATTCGTGCCCGAAAATTTACGACCAACGGAATCACGTGTCATCCACGCGCTGCATGCCCCCCCTCCCCCCTGCCTATCCCATACCGTCCCATCCCATCCCGCAGCTGATATGATGCATGACTCGGCGGAAGGCAGCCTTAAGGATTCGAGTTTCGAGTTTGCTTCGGATTCCGGATTCACGTGCTAAGCGTATGCGAATTTAAATCTGGTTGTATATATCTGTGTGTGTGTGCGTGTGTGTGTGTGCATTTGAATACGGAATCCTTGAAGCCTTTTTTGTGGTTTGCTATTTGAATATGAAAACAGTGGGAAAAACACACACACCCCTGTGCCAGTCGATGACAAACAGAAAATCCATTTCACACAAACATTAGTTTTATTTAAATCACAGACTTACAAACACACTCACACACACACACACACACACACACACATACACACGGGACGGGGCACACGACTACGACCTTTGTGGCAGGCTAAAGGAGCAGCGTCGAGCATGTGTTCCAGCCCATACTTGTGTGGCTGTTGTCCTTGTTATCCTTGTTGACTTTTCACGCTCTTTTAAACGCCGTTAAATATTTTAACGTTGACTCCGTTTTTTTTTTGTCTATTTACAGTCCTTGGCTACAGGACTACATTTATCACATTTGCAACAGTAAATGGATATAAATTCGATAATAAATTATTGAATTTCATAAACAAACAATGTTGCACAGATATGATGATATATTCATACCCAGATAGAGTCTAGAAATCAGTAGTTTTGAATACTAGTTTCATTTCATGCTTACGATCAATAATTGCCAAAGTTCAATTAAAACTTTAAAGTTATTTTTCAATAATTTAATAAAAGGGGTAGAACTATTTGAACACTAACGATTTGAATTGAGTTCAGAAGTACTATGCATATAAATATTTTGTAATAAATATTTGTGTGGCATGTACATATGTATTAAAGATTCACACTTCTAATTTCGCTCGTTTTGAGTGATATGAGTATTCAACTAATTAGTTTTCGAGTCCGCTGCGTCTATTCGAATCAGCGGAGCGTTACTTCTCGAGCCCAGACAAGCCGAAATCAGTGTCTGTTAGTTGATGCCATGATACAAGTAATTTATGGCGTTATTTCGCAGTCATTTGTCTTGAGGCAACCGCCTACGTTGCGCGTAACCCGCTCCCCCCGCTCCAACCGCTCCACCCTCACCACCCTCGCCAACGTGGCATTACCTGCACTAATTGCGGTAGTTCAGTGGCTCATTGATAGCTAAGCGGCGTTTTATGTAAAACTCGATAATTTATTAACTTATTACAGTTGTTAGTGCAGCTGCAGCTGCTGAAAGCTGAGAACTGATTACTGAGAACTGAGAACTGAGCTCAGATAAAGATACAAGTACTTCCCCAACAATTGCAGGTGTATTCGCATGCAATCGAGTGTGGGTAATGCGATTAACGGTCCGATATGCGGTTATAAATAGGTGTACTCATACTTGAGCATTTACTGAACTCTCTCTCTGTGTACTTGCCACTAATGCCGGCAACTTAGTCGACGCGCTGGGCGCGGGGTCTTTTGATAAACGCTCAACAATGCCGCTAACAAGCACTTTTTATGGCCGAAAATCCAATTCAAATGTTTACAAATCGTTTAAACTGGGAGTACACTGCAGTAGAGGAGATCGGGCCGCAAAAAAAGACATAAAAATAAATCGCGTACAAATTGAAAATAATTTCAGATTTGATTTTCTTCTTTACGATGATGGTAAAAACTGTGCTGCTGGCAACAACAACCACAACCACAACGAGAACAGCTGAAAGTGGACAGAGACATTCAAATGTGGACAGCGGGTCAAACTAAGTGAGTAAGGCGGCAAAACCACAACGCAACCACAGCGTGGGGGGTGGTCCCTTCCATTTGACTAAGTACACAAGAATAGAGCGTATAAAATTTTTATCGTCGCGCTTTTTACGGAATGTGATCCGCGGCGATTAAGTGCGCGGCTTTTGTGTCATTGTCATGCCGTCGTCCTGGCCAAGAGTATGGGGTCGCTTATGGGATTGGGAACGGCAACGGGAACGGGAACGGCAATGTCAATGGGGATGTGGTTCGAGTTGCTGCGCTGCTGCTGCTGCTGCCGCCTTAGATTATTTGCTCAGGGAGCAAACCCACCACCGCTCCGGCTGGCTCCAAGCAGGGCGGTCGCACTTGCCGCCCAAGCTCGTAATGTATTCAAATTTTCTAAGGCGAGGCCAGTGTCAGTGCAGTCATTTCATAAAATGCTTTTTTAAAATTTAATCGTGGACAAATATTTTCATTTCACGTTTTTTTTTATTTTCCTTCTCCTTTAGCTTTTAGCTAAATGAGCGGAAATAAAATTAAATCGATACTGGACGTTGTTTAATTCTATAGTCAAAGTTTTTTTCACATTACTTTCCTAATTTGCTTGCGCTAAATGGCCAAGAGTGACAGTGGGATGGATTTCGTGACAATGAAACAAAATTACAAAGATATTTAAGGTTTTTTATTTCTCAAGGAAATGCTGAAGTCTATAAATATTTTCGATTGTAAATATTATATAGGAAATGTCATTGAGATTACTTTTCACTGTGTTTCCAAAAACTTAAAACTTTTCCTTATTATGTTGCTTCTAATAAATGTTGCCTCTTTAATATCCCCCAGTTTATTTGGGGCATTCCCAATAATTATTATCAATTTGGTCTGGGCAATTGCCGCACAATTTCTAATTTTATTTTACAAATTTAAAAAATCAGTTGATCAAAAGTGTTTACGGGGCGCAATGAAAATTTTAAGGCACAAGTATCACAAACGTTAATTTTTCATAATTTAAAAAAAAAATTGCGCTTTAAAATAATGACAAATCACTTTAATAAAAAGGCTTACCACCAAAAAAAAAAAAAATACTTTTTTTGGGGCAGCCGCCCGAGCACTTTTTCCGAGCTTAACTAATCGTAACAGATTTTTTTCACCGTCACGATGCGAGAGAAAGACAGAAAAAAGGGAAACCCTTGGGGGCAAACGTCTGCCTGGCCATATCCTGCGGCCTGCCAATTACTTAGAACCCTTTGTTTGCCTTAGACTCCTCAAGACGGCTCCGTATCTTGGCGCACTTATCTCCATAATAAAGTCGTAACAATTAATTGCGCGACCTTTTCAATGGCCCAGGTCTAACCCAATCTGGAGCTCCTCTGAAAGGCGAGTGTAGAGAATCCTTTAGTCTGGGCTTTAAAACAACCCAAATTTGCTTTGAGCACCTTTGGTGGTTAGACGCATAATTAGTACTTAAAAATTATTTGACGAGCCTCAATTAATTTAATGTTTTTTTTTTAATTTTCATGTAAGTTTAAAACGTTGCATTAAAGGCTGGATTTTGGGACGCATTTCTATTAGCAAAACTAAAGATTATTTGTGGAAATTGATAGATTGTCTATTGCTTATAGCATTAAAATATTATCAATAGAAAAAGAGTGAATACTAAACAAGTATAAATATAATTACTCTTGCTTTCCGTAGAATTTAATATTACAGCTACACGATTCCATTTGATAATGTCATTAAAGTTATTTTACTCCCCGCTTTCTACCCCTGACAGTAACATATCCAACATCAGGCTGCAATCTGTTTTAGACTTCAGCTTCATCTATTTGTATAAATACATGTGTTTATACATCTCCTGAATGGTATTATTATCCATTGAGGAGCAGTGCGAACGACTCCATTGACTTTTTCGCACTTACCCGCGATTTGTGTTGAATGAATTCAACTGTAAAGGTTAAAATTATAAATGTGCAAATGACTCATCATAAATAAAATTAATAAAAGCCACTGGCACGGATAGCAAAGCCGAATGAACCTGGCCAGGAACAGGGCCAAAGGGGTGTGGGCAGAGAGGGGGAATGATAGAGAGAGAGAGAGAGCAAGAGACCTTCATTGAGAAAAAGTACAACGCATCAACATAAATATTATGATAAATGGTTTGTTATAATCATAATCCGCAGGGGGTAAGTTTTGAGTCGTGCGGTACGCATTTTTTATGCAGCGACGCCCCCGAACCTTAGAATGGAACTGGCACTGGAACTGGAACTGGCCTGCCACTGACAGAGGCAGAGGCACACAGGATGAACTGGCGCAACATATGGTCGGTGGGTGGAATATACAGATGGCGCACGAATGGATTTGGATCGCAATTCAATAGCCGCGTCCAAAAGGGGCGAACAACAAGTCAAGTTGCTTTTTTATTGGATTCGCTAACTGATGGCCACACTGGGATTAAAAGCCAGCCAGAGTTTTAAATACACTCACACACACAAACACAGCAGCAACATTAAATTGGTATGAGTTGAGATACTCGCGCATATCTTACAGATACTTTGCGAACTAAGCATCTTGCGGGGCCATAAACGCGTCGTATTATAACTTTGCCTTCAGTACATTACAAGTGGAAGCTTTACGCCTAATTAACACTTTATTCAAGTCGAAATTTTATTGTTTCAATTATGTGAGTGAATGAGCGCCAGAGGCACCAGCAAATTGACAAAACAATTTGTGTGTTGAGTGCGCACTGTGCACACATGAACCGCACACAGCAGCCCTTTGGGGTACGGGCAACGGGGTACTTACAACCCAAAACACCCATTTGCCACACACAACACACAGACTCTTCTCGCGAGCACATTAAAATTCAGGATGTGAAACAAACGATTTGCGGTAAGCGCAACAAGCCCGTTCTGGATTTAAGTCTGGTATACATAGAAGAGGTAGAGCTGATGCTGAGGGAGAGTACAAAATATAGGCGAAGAATAAATTAAATAAAATAGTATACAAAAACGTACACAGTAATTTCTCAACAGGCAATTCGATTTATTGAGGATCATCTGCCTGTCAACATCTCCTGAGATAACTGAGATATTTTCAGCAAATTTGGTATGTAGCCCTTATACACTATGCTTAATTTGTTCTACAAAATTGGAATCTTCATTCATATTATAAAGAATGTTATACAAGGAATAAAAACTACATTTACATAAAAAATAATCTTAATATATTCTTGAATCTTATTTTGAGGTACAAATTCTTTTTAATCATTTTTCATATTATAATGAAAAGTAATTCAATCAAGATTGGCCAGACGTTTTTAGAACGAATTTTCCCCTGTGTTTAAGTACAGGTAAAGTCTTTTTAATATCAATATTGTTAAATATAGTATTATTAAAAATAAATAAATTTTGATAATGATCAATACGTTAGAAATTATGAATGAAGCTTAACTGGAATTGTTAACATACTAAATTTTTGGATTGATCACACAAAGCATTAACAGATAAGCTAAGAGTATTCAGCGGATATGTGCTTTAACGATCCTCCACTCAGTGGGATACTGACAACACTTGAATTCAGATACAACCTGACAAGAAATTAATTTGACAACATTAACAAATTAAACTGTTAAACACACACAGCACACACACATTTGTCGAGTCAACTGAGAAGCGTAACAACGATCCCAGTTTTCTGTCCACTGTCCGTCCGACTTGCCGCCCGCTTGGCAAGCGGACAGACATTTACAACATCATTTGTAATCCATATCGCTCAGCATGTAGTCCCACTCAGTGTGTGTGTGTGTGTGTGTGTGTGAGTGTGAGAAAAGATGTATTGACCCTTCAACAGATTCTTTACGAGTGTCGGCGCTTGGAATGCTTCACGCTATTTATTGGCTCACTTTCACTTGGACATGGGAGAAGGAGTCTCTCGACTCAGCCAGCCCCAGTTGCCACAGCACGTAACTGTAACTGTGACTGTGTGGCAGCTTCAGATTCGCCCACAACTGCCCCCAAGAAGTTGCAACCGTTCGCTGGGGAATTTGAGAATTCTTGCTTTCCCTGGGAAGTGTCCTTGTTGGGCACTGGCCACGTGTTTGGATTTCAGGTTACAGTTAAAACGCTTGTCGGATTAGTGGCTCTCATTTGTCAACATGATGGTGTGGTTGATATTAATTGGCATTACATTAGTTTAAGTCAGTGTTGGTCAACGCAAGCAATCGCGGAGTAAGTATTTATTTATAACACTTATGTAACCTTGCGTTTAATTAAGTGCACTTAAAGAGCATATTACTTGGCATTTCAACTTATTTTAATCACATTTTTAGCTGGATAATAGCTCATAATTGCTTGCAAAATGATTTTTTGCAGCTGTGCAGTCAATCTGTCTAATTAAATCTTGAGCCTTCAAATTATTAAGAATTGTAAATAAAATATAAAATTTAATTACCGCAAAAGGATTTAAAATCTGTATATTTCTCTAATACATTCAGAATAATTACGTTGCTGTCAGTATTTTTATTCGGCAGAAAGTTTATTCCCCTGTGAAGTGTTCGACAAAAGGGTTTCTTGTAAACTATTGACAAAACTAATATTACCATTTATTTAGATAATAATATTTAATTTTTAATAAACCCCTAATTCGATTTAGGATGCCTCTAAAGTAGCTGTGAAGCAACTGCCACAGGCATTCAGCATTTTAAACGCTCTACTTGTGTCCAGTTGTGATTAATTGAAATGTTGGACAAGTGAATGGAAATGGAATGGCAAATGTTGATAATGCTCAAAATGTTGCACAAATGCGAAATTCGGTGCAAATTTCCTGAGGATATATGTATGTACATATGTGAAGCCGTGCAACTGCAACTTGCAACTGTTGCAACTGTTGTTTGCTGGCTGTCTGTTCCCATTCCCATTCCCATTCCCATTGCCAGCTTTGGGCTGTTTTCCTGCAATTGCCGTCACTGCCCCTTTATCGAAGAAGGGGACAGGAAAAATATTTTGACAAATGAACCTAAATAACAGGTTGCAATCGCTCACAGGGGAGTGAGAGCAACAACAACAACAACAACAACAAGGGAGACAGTGAGAGAGGCAGCATATGCGTGGAACCTGGACCCTGGACTCTGGGTCTGTCCACGTATCCGTACCTGGACAGGAAAACGTATGGCCAGACAACCTTGATACCTCATTTATTTTAAAATGTAGCTGCCACAGTCGCAGGCTGGCTTCAGTTTCTGCTGCACAAATGAAATCGACACATTGGGGTACACAAAAATGAAAAATATAAAAAGAACTCGCCCAACGTCGACGTCGTCTTGGGCTGAATTCATCAGTCGCACTGACGAATCGACGTCGGGCCACTCTCGAAAATTGTTACAAATGATCGCAAATAACAGATCTTTGCCGCACCGTTCAAGCTGTATGTTTCGGACCCGGTTCTGGGCGCGCTGTCCATCAAAGGAGCCGAACCCAGAAACAGAGAGAGAGAGACAGAAACAGAAACGGAAAGCGAAGACGCGTTGCGTGTGCTCGTGTGATCAAGTGATCGAGTGGAACTTCAGATGAGATTGGCCAGCTGGGATTGCCTTATTGGGATCTGGCATATGGAACTGAAACTGGAAATGCAACCGGAGAATGGAGAGTGGGTCGGAGCTGCGGCGCCGTTCGATGCTAGCTAAATTGCACTGATTTCTTGATTAATGAGAGTTTTGCATTTCCAGTTGTGGCCGCTGCTGATTGCGGCTTTTCATCTCGCCGTTGCAAGTGCGGCAAGTGCAGCAAGTGGAGAGTGGTAAGTGGTATGTGGTAAGTGGCACTATGTGTGTGTACTTACCCTGATTGTTGTTGTTGCTGCTCTTGCGCGATGTCTTCTTCTCTTTCATCCAGGGATACTCGGGCACCGAGTCCATCCCATCCGGCGTCTGCGGCACACCACCAACACCAACCGGATATCCGCCACCGACACCGCCACCGCCAACAGGTGTGCCAATTTTCGGGCTCTCTGGACTCAGGTGATTGAGAAACTCGGCCATCGACGGCTGAGAGTTGATGAAACCCCCCTCGGAGGCCATCCAGTAGGCGGTGTCGGCCGCTCGTTTATCACAGTTCGGTGCCATTTTGTTGACAAGCATCACCGCTGGCGGCGGTCCCTGGCCCTGCGGCCCCGGTCCGGCCACAACTGGCACCACCGTCGTCTGGCCCGTTTGCACCTGGAGCGGATTGAGCGGCGACTCGGATTTAATCTGGGCGCCCATTTGGGTGGTGTCCAATGAACTGCACACCTCTTGCATTGTTAACTATATTTTGTTTTGTCTTTTTTATAGTTTGCTTGAACTTTCCTTTTAGTCATATACCTGTAATGCATAATAAATATGACCAGGTGTTAATAATAATTTCCGAAAATCATATTTAATAAAGCAATAAATATGTTTTACTTAAAACATAATTTTTATATTTGTATATATATATATATAATAGGTTTTCCCGTGGCTTTGCTTCCGTTGCAACCTCTTCTGGTATAACACCACCCAAAGCTCAGTAATATATATATATTATACAAATTTTCATTTTTATTAAAGTTAACTGTATTTTTTATTACTAAATGAGCTAAATTAGTAAGGCATTATTGAATATACATGTTTAATTAAGTTTATGTATAAAGCGGACGCAAAAAGGAGTCTACATATGTGTACAAAATATTTAAAAACAAATATGTCTAAAGGTAATGTACTAAACTTTAAAGAAAGGATTTTACATTTGAATTTAAATACTAGAACATTTTTGATATGACTGGAAGCTAAAAGATCACTTATGTATATTTATATTATGTATGTATATACGAAATGGGCTTACATATTAAAATATTAAGAAAACAAATGGCCGACGGAAAAACAATCAGTTTGTGTATAATTTATAAAGCAAGTTTTCCTTTACAAACTTGTTTAACAGCTGTCAAAATAAGTAATGCATAATAATAATAAAAATAATAATCATGTTCAGCAAGATATGTTTTCTTATTGCTTGGGTTGTTTCTTAAATGAATAGAACGTTTTTTAAAATATACAAAATTTGTTGAACTACGGTTATATCATTTCCTATTAGAAACTTATATTCTATACTATTTAGACATTTTGTAATTTAGAAAATGTTATCTCATACGTGTATATTGCAAACAAAGAATTTGTTATCTAGCTTTATTAGCTTTCTTTTCTTTTGTCGCTTGTATATGAGAGTCAAGACCTTTTACCAGAATAAAAGAAAATGAATAAAATTAATAGATTTTCCACCCACCATTCTAAGAGATCGCTGAGAGAGTTCCATGCGCAGCGTTTGCTCAATAAGTTTACATTTTGTTTTTTTTTTCACATTTTCAACACTTGTTCACAATGCGGGTTTTTGTATATTTTCTTTGTGTGTGCAATAGCAGCACATTTAAACTATGTGAATTGAGTACCCTTAACGTAAGTACTGTATATTATTATGTATCTTTAAGATGTTTTTACGAACAGGGTCAGATAAGCCCGCAAAGCAGGCACAAAGTTGTCATCGACACGGGCAAGCGGCAACCGCGACGCGAACTTACGAATATGGCGATGGCGATGGCGATGTTGGTGTTGGTGCTGGTTTTGGTGTCGAGCGTTGCTTACTCGAGCGGCACAGTTCCACTTCCATCATGCCGTTGAGCTGCCAGCTACAGTTTTACACACCTTGGCACCCATGGCGACGCGAGTGCCAAAACAATGGTAACACGGCACAACACAGCACAGCAGAGCAGAGCACAAGAAAACACTATACACGATAATGGAAGAGTTGGCGACCCCCGGTACAACGGTGCGTATGCGAAACGACAAGTTGAGTTCGAGCTGTGTAGAGTAAAGTAAAGTAAAGTAAAGTAAAGGGCCTGCCAAGGCGACAAGAAACCGATGCTGATCTTGCAATGGCCAACACACACACACACACTACACAGACTACACACAGTACTCACAGTACACACATACAGTTGCACTGCAATTTGTAGTTACAAGTTACACTTGTCTACACATTCGCGCCACTATATGCTGTAGCTGTAGCTGTAGCTGTCTCTTTCTGCCCTATGGCGTCGGTTCAACTTCGCGTATCGGTGCGCAGAACCGGTTTTAGTTGTTGTTGCCTCAATGGTGGCTTTAGCCGTTGATATTTCTTACTATTTTCGTACTAAATAATATTCACTATTTTATTGCACATTTCCAACTGAATATACCATATATACTCTTGTATTGTTAAATTGTTTTGCCTTGCATTTTGTTCAGTTATTACACGTTTAAGAAGACTCAGACTCGCAACACTCTCCCTCCGTTTTTGGGCAATACGATGCTGCTTCGTGCGGGCACGACTCTTAAGCAACCATTTCATCCAATAGCACCGAACGCACTGAAACTTGTCCGCACTTGTCGCAAGGAGTGGCCAAGAATGAGCATATTGTACGACTCTGTCTGTATATTCAAAGATGAGCGCCACAACCACCAATCAGAGGGGCGTGTCCAAATCGTGTAGTACTATATATATATATGTTTAGTATGCATGTATTGTGTTGGTGTTTCAGACTCACTGGCAGAGCGCAAAATTGGGGTGGTTTGTAATGTGAGAGTGATGTGTGGAAATACGTGCTCGTGAGCGCAAATCTCGTGCTATGCTTCAAATATCGTGTATTTTCGTGAGCATAAATTGACAGTTTTCTAATTGCTAATATTTATAATAAAATATAAAGTCAATAAAATAAATATATATATACAATAATTTTAAAAGTTTAACAAAGTAAATATTTGTGCAGGTATAGTTTGTTGGTCATATCTACCATATTTGTTTACTTCTTTCCTTGTTGGTGTCGGTAGATCTCCACAGAGTTGTACATGCGCAATAGTGATGGCCCAGGCGGTTGCCGGGGGTGGAGTTCTGTCGGTCGCACGCAGGTAAGAAACGCTCTCACACACACGCGCATACTTCGCGCTCACTCACACTCACACATTGACTGCCGTAGAGTGCAAAGTCTCCGCTGCGCTGATTGGTCGCTTGCTCCTGCTGTTTGTTTTTGTCGCTCTGCCGCTTTGTGGCTTTGTCGCGTTCGCTGTCATCTCAGCTGCGCCGCTGTTTTTACTACTCTGCACTGAACGTGTTGCTTGTGACGGTATTTATTTGCTTTTTGTTATTTACACATTCCGTCGCCGCAGCGACGAGTTTCATTTGCTTTTTTCTTGTTTTTGCTGTCTCCGGCGCTGTAGCGTTGCGTATTTTTGACATTTCGCTTTGCGAGCTGCGCGTCTTTCTTTTTGTTTTGAGCGCCTCTTCTTGTCTAACCATCATGTTGTCAATCTTGGTGGCATTGTTTTTCTGCTGCCACACTTTTTCACATTCTGTTTTTATTGGCAATCGCTTCGTCGCTGTTTGTTTCATTTACGCTGCACAGTCAACACCAAAAGTTTATGCACCAACAGACAACAGTACCTACATATGTATGTACATATGCATAATAACTTCCTAAACTTTTTGTATATAAATTACTGGTTGCAAATAAATGTTGGAAAGTTCATAAATTGGGGCATGCACTTTTATTTGGCTTTTTAGTCGACACATAACATGAATAGGTTGGTTGGATGGGTTCCCAAACTTTCTAGATATTGTCTGCACATTCATAATTTGGAAAATACACCTAACTAAAATTTATAAACAACATTATAATTTAATAATAACAGTCCATCTTATTTCTTTTCCAAATCAGTTTTTATTTGTAATATTTTGAACTACTTTTTATATGCATACATACCTAATAGATTACAAATATATATACGAGATTTACAATGTCCCATATCCCAAAAATAATAATAAGTTAAGTAAAGTAGAGTGTATGCGGGTCAAATATATTGTTTACGAAATTTTTTGCCAAAATTCCAATTTTACCTTAAAAAGTCGTAAATCATAGTAAATTTTTCAAAATTTAGTTTCTTTAAAGGTTTAACTTAAATCCAGAGAAAACTGACTGAGAGGTGACGCTCGCCGGATGCCTTCAATAAGCAATATCTGAACTTACCTACACAGACATACATATATGTATACATATGTATATACATATGTATGTACATATGCTATACCTAGAGAGAAACCCAAATTTGGCGTTAGTTTACATAAGCCTGTGCAATTTTTGTTCTTTTCGCCTGTATCACCTTACCATAAAACTCATAGGTGGAAACACATGAGCGGAGTAGCGGCTCTAATTTTATTGACGGAGATCAAGTTTAACCGATGCAGGGCGCTTTATGGCCCGGTTCGGACTTAGCCCAACTAAGCAGGTAGCTCAAGGTGAAGTATTCACTGCTCTTTTGGAAAACCCGTGGAAAAACCGATATATTTCTCTTTCATATATCGCTGGAGAGTATAAATTTACCTACAGCAATATTTAAGCTAAAAACTCAGGTATGAAAATAAAACATGTAATGCCAATGTTAGCTATAACTGTTTCTAAAGATAATAAAGCATGTTAATACGAGTACATACTAAATATGTAAATTCTGTTTCACTCATATTTTTTTTTGGCAATTAAGTACAAGTGTGTCGCTGACTTTTGATTGCATATAATGTCTGCCAAAGTCAATTAAATTGTTCATTATAATTAGACACACACGCCACAGCCAGTAGTCGTTTCGCAATCAACACTCACGCCACCTTCCAAATAGTATGTCGAGGACTCTGCGGAGCCAGAGACTGGACACGCCAATAGACGCGACAGAGAGCAGCGCCAGCCGGCTGCTGGTCAGACCTGACGCCGCTCACAGGTAACAACTGGGAAGAGTTCGCTTTATTTACCTGCGTGGTATAAAAGTAAATCGACAGCGCGCAATTGCATCTAGTTAAAAAACCAATGTGTCACAGAGCAGAAGCCAAAATAACTGTCAAGAAAATGTACAACAACTACAACACAAGTGAATCTTATATGGTTAACTCAAACATCAATATGGTAAGTTGAATATAAGTAGCTATACATATATATCAACAAAAACATTTGCTTGAATACATTTCATATTATTCTTATTTTTACCAGATGAACCCTGCTCAATCTTCTGGATTCCACTCCACTCCAGTCACCACCAAATGCAAGCGTTCTCGCACCGCATTCACTAGTCATCAACTGCTGGAGCTGGAGCGAGAGTTCAATGAGAATAAATATCTGGGAAGACCACGTCGCATTGGAATCGCCCAACGATTGCTGCTGACTGAAAGACAAGTGAAGATTTGGTTCCAGAATCGGCGCATGAAATCCAAGAAACTGGCCAATAGACAGCCGAGCCACAAGGAATCAAAAATGTTACTCGAATGTACTCGAATGCAAAGTGAAGATCACCTGGAACCACAGCTAACTGAGGATGAGCTGATCGTTGAACGTCTCTTACAATATGTTAGCACGGGGCAAGAAGGCTTGACTTGTGATCTTTCGGATCCGCGAAATGATTATGCCATCATGGAACAGAAACAGTTCTGCTATAATGCTGAGAGATTCCCTGAACAATATGATAATCGTCTGCCAAGTGAAAGTCAAGAGTTTACGGATGTGGACACGTGGCAAACTAATTGGTTCAACACAGAACAATGGGCATCTTCAGATGCAGCCACAAGAGATCTACAGGAACTGCAAAGTATCGATCAATATGTGGCTGACCCATTTGTTAATCAACAGATTGGTTGGGAATCGAATAACTTGATGACAACATCTGCATCCACATCTACGGCTTCCTGTGATTCCTTTGAATCCTTTGGATCTCTCGATGTACAAGAATCTCAAAACATCGATCAGTTCTCTGTAGGTCAATCTTTGGAGCAATTCAAGCAATTCACTTGGGATTCGAGTAGCTCAATGACATTGTCCGCATCCAATTCATCAGCTTCGTGTGATTCCTTTGAACCCTTCGATGTTGATTATGACTTTCTACAGCATTTATTAGGCGCTTAAGAGAAAATAAATTATCGTTGAATTTAATTTAAGTAATTTTTTTGTATAATTTAATAATAAAATAAATCTAATCTAAGACTAAGCTAACTATTTCAAAGAAATTCAACTTATTTACATATAATTATTTAATTTTCAGTTTCAAATCAATTGCAACACTATTTTTTGACAAAAAAATTAAATAAGTATCATGTTAAAATTTGGAGCCAACTGTTGTAGAAATTCAGTGTTTTGCACGCATATCTGCAGCTCACCGGCTGTCGGCAACTTACTTAGATAAATTGGTGTCATCACATCATAATGTAATTTCCACATATTGAAATTTTGCTCATCCAGCAACGGATACTTACACTCTTACATACACACACACACACACACACACACACGCACATACATATACTCGTGAGGAGACTCATGAGTTGTTACACTGAGTATGTATTGAGTTTGAATATTCCTGCCTCTTTGAAGCAGATTGTTTTGTGGACAATATTTCATCAGCAGCTGTTGTGCCACACATATTAGTTTTATTATTCCAATAACATTAATGCATTCCATTTCATTATCGATAAACTTTGCCTAGGCTACAATTTTGATTAGAAAAGTTGTGTAAAAACTGGTATAGAAAGTAGATAGTGCAAACAAAAATATTTAACAAATAAGTTTTAAAGGGAAGCCAAATATATGTTTTTTTGTGAATTTGTATATATATATCCGTAATCCCATGGTCATTGAAATTAATTCTAATATAATTGATATAATTAAAATTTACTGTATAATATTTAAAAGTATTGAAATAATATTTAATTCTATCTAAATCTATACTTTTTTATTGACATATATCGGATAAAGAGTACAATGTCTTTTATCCTATCGATGATGACATTTCAAAACAATTAATGTATTTTTAAATACTTATATTTATCTGAAATATATCCGATATATCCAAAAGAAAACATTCATTTATTTTTAGATAAGAGTTTCGGGTGATTGATGAAGTTTATTGTAATCATCTAGTTGCAAAACGATATATAGGAGTAATAATAGCGATAATTATGAACTATGTATCCACAGTATTTCAACAAAGGATTAATGACAAGGGAAATAAATTAAGAACAAAAAATTATACGACTCATTTGCAGTAGGAAACACATATGTATGTACTTATATGGAGACATAAGTATTGACTATTTATCATGTGAGATTTGAGCAACCGCACAAGCCTCAAAATGCTTACGAGTTCATCACACATATGTGTATGTATCCTTCACACTCACACAAACACACACACAGAGAGAAAAACACACACACATCGTTGTGGGGAACTCCAAGCAAAAGATGCAACTACCGCAACAACCGTGACAAGTACAACATTTGTGTCGCCTGCCTCTGCCTCGCTTCAATCTGTCGCCCTCCGGCGCAACCTTTGACACGCATAAATGGAACAGGAACAGGCGAACACCCCCCGCCCCCCCACCAGCACCCTGTCTCAGCACCCTGTGCCATACGTGTGTGAAAGCGAATGGGGGCCTGTGCACCCGATTCTGGCCGGGACCGGGACCGGGACAAACAAAGATCGCAATTTGACTCTACACCACGGAGCTGTCAACTCGCACAGAGTGGAGGAAGATTGATTACCGCCATCGAATTGTTTGCCTTTACGGGGTGGGTGGCGATGTGGGCTTTGGACGGGGTTGCAAGTTTCGATTGAATGGCATTAGAATCGAAAGAGTTATTCGCCAGTCGGTTCATGCTTCCGCAGCTCTGCTCCACTGCCTCCACTGCCTGACACTGCCTGACAATGACAACGTTGACACCAACATGAAAATTCCTGCTGTCATATGTAAACAACACTTGAGTTTGTGTTTTTCTCTAGGGGTTTTCGGTTTCTATTTGCTACTCAAACTTTAAATAAACTTTTAATGAGCTTAACAACTATTATTATTATGTTAAATACCATTCATACTAACGGGATAATACAAACCTAATAACCCTTGAATTCTTTAAATTATTTAAATATTATTTTCTACATCTATAAGCATTGCTTTCGTAATAAACTCGTTTCATTCTTCTATTTATAAATTACTTTTAATTTTTTCAATAAAGGAGTCTATAAATGCCAACTGTTTGGAATGATATTTGCGTACATATTTAATACAGTTATCAAAGCTGGCCTCGTCATTAAGGCTTTTATAGGCCATGGCCCGATAAAGCCAGGCCCTCATGTTCTTCTCATCCAACTTGTTCAACACGAAGTCACAATCGATGATGGCACGCTTAAAATCGCCCAATCTGTAAGAATTAAAAACTGAATATGAAATCGATATGGAATATTAGTGTTATGAAATGGAAATGCTCACTTGATGAAGCATAGAGATCGATTTATATACAATATAGGACTGTCTTTGATGTTCTCAATGCCTTGACTGTACATGTTTATGGCATTCGCATAGTCACCCTTGCGGTAATCCGAGTTTCCCAGTCTATAAACGGGGATATAAATTCTGTTATATTAAACTTATCCTTATATTTTTAATATACTTTCTAAACTTCTGGGCAACTCGTTCCCGTTCCAATCGTGCCTTGGAGCGCTCAGCTTGGTCCACTTCCACCTGTCTCATAAATGTAAATCGATCTTTATTTTTGTTAGTTTTTTTCTCTTTTGATTCCGTTTTCTTTGACCGCACAGTGACCATAAAATTGTCATCAGTAATACTTTCGGCAGTATCCTCTGGCTCAGTTTCCTCTACCTCCTCTCTAAAATTACAAGGCAATATTATTGATAGGTTTAAAGTTTTAAAAACATGCTATATTTACTCAGTTGGTTTTTGAATGGTACGCAACAACATTATAACTTCATTGACCTTTGACTCTAGTTGCAGAAAACTCTCATCTGTTTGAGGATGTTTTAGTGAATACATTTTAAAATTGTATTCACTTAATTCAATTTTATTAAACTATTCGTAGGTACAAATTTGTCTTAGATTGCGAGTTTGTTTATACATTCATAACCTGACTGAAGGTGTCGCATGGCAACCAGTGTCCTGTCGAGTCCTGCATAAATACTCGTAAAATGCCTAGCAACATGACAAACATAGTAGAAAACATACATGAATTGTGTATTGTTGATTATATTTTCCTAAATTACACATTTGTGACTTTTAAATGAGGGTTTATTGGAAAACAAGTTCTTAAAGATTACGTATGCGTTATATAATCTTTATTACAATACATATTCTTAAATATCTGAGTGCAATTTGTTCACTGTACTAAGTGGCATTACGAGAATATGCGAATATGCTAAAGTTCTTAGCAGCTTAAGTGGGTTCTACAATGTGTCCACATTACTTTTCATTTAATCTCATACTATTTGTAAGATAAAGAAATGCATGCACGCTAAGCTCCGAGGATCAATTATAGACTATAAAACATAATGACATCTAATAATAGAGCCGCAATCTGGGCGCTAAGCCAAAGGCCCGACTCAAGCTCCAACTCCAGCTCCAGCCACAGCCACAACCATAGCCAAGGCAATGCATTTTCATGACTCTGCTGGAACTGGAACTGGCTTTGGCGATGGCGATGGCTTTGGCTCTGGCTGTGCATGTCGCCCGACATTACCTGGTCCTGTGTGGGTTTGTCTGTGTGTGTGTTGTGTGTGCACACGACTCAGTCACACACTTTGAGAGCTGGCGCTGGCGGCGGATATGTTTCTCGTGTGCACATTGCATTTAGGAGCACACACGGGCAATTGCGATGGCGATGGAGATGGAGATGGCGATGGCAATGGGTCTTGGAACAGCGTTTACCGTCAGGCCGGACATGGACATGCTTAAGCGCCAGCAACGCTCGCTGCAACTTTGGTTGTGGCAGTGGCAGTTGCCGTCTGCCGTTTGCTCGTTCCGTTCACGCAAGTGGCAACATGCAGGAATAAATAATTGCAGCTCAAAGCGAGCCGGTGAACTGGTTGTGGCACCATTGTGGCACACATCCCTCCCTTCCACACTTTTACCCCTTGGCCAGCAGCCACTGCGACACCAAATTGCTCACATGACGCATCGCATTTTTATACGAATTGCGCTTAGGCGAAGCGTTCAAGTTTAGCCTTCTCCTGCTGTTGTTGGTGTCGTCCATATGACGAGCGTTCCGGCGTCATCAGCATAGATTGCCATTCGGCGTAATTGTTACAAATGGATTTCATGTAATTTAATTATGGGTTTTACATCATGAAAAATATACCAGCCATTCTTTCATAAATATACCACTGAGACGGCACGTACTTATTTATACATATATACAGATACAGATACAGATATGTATCCTTATTGCCATATTGGGAGGTCAACAACAACGTTGCATGCAACAAAAAAGGTAGCTGCTGCATGTGACTTGACAAGAATGATTTATTCGATTAAACGCCTTTTTACGTAACTAACTGTGAATCCTACTAAGCCTTGTCTAACTGATGTTAAGCTCAAAATAATAAAAGCTTTAATAAAGAAGTCATGATTTCAAATTCGAGTCAAAAGTAATGAAGTGCTTTTTAAAAGATGTCTAGGCGTCCCTATGCCTTCTGGAGTTGCCAGGATTGATTTTGGGAGTAGTCGCGAGTTTGTAGAAACTTTAGACGTAGAGCGGAGTATGAACTTTGAAACATTTTAAGATTAAGTGTTTTAAAATTGGTTTTAAATTATATATCAATATTCCAAATTACAAACAATCATTTGATGTGTTGCATTCAACCGAGTGCGTACTCTGGAAAATAATCAAATATTCAAATTGTGTCGCTCATTGTTGTAACCCCAGTCACACACACACACACACACATGCAACTTTTGGAACTGGAGTAGAGTAGATGCGGAATTCAAACAGCAACAGATGCTAGCAACATCCTCACGGCTGTGGCCCATGATTCAAGCTTTGAAAGGCACAACAATATTACCGTTGTATTACACACAGCCACAATCCTGTACACAAGCGCCAAAGGTGAGCTGTCTTCCTCTCCACCCACCACCCACCACCCTATCTACAATTGGCATTCAAATGTTAAAGTGATTTTTTCACGCGCTCATTTTGCGAAAATCTTTTATGGAATACAAAACAACAGCCGTTCACCCACACCTTAGCTAAATATGAGTATTTCTTTGGTACACTGAGGAAAATAAAACAATCATAATATCAAGAATATACTCTCGATTCAAAGTCAATAGTTTCAAAAGTAAACAGCGCGGCAGAAATCGTAAAACTATTGTAAGAATAATTCCGTTTAATCTAGAATAAGAAACCTTAAATCAAACAAAACTAAAATATATCATTTAATACTTGTTTTTAATTTAACAGACGGATTTTTCTTGTTTAATATATAAAACAAAATTTTTAAATTTTCCTAATAACATATATATAATATAAAAAAATATATAAACTCTATTTATTGTCAACTATACATTTATTATGGACTGATTCAAACTCACTCGATTACATTTTTATTCTCAGTGTACAGAGACACGCTGTTCTCACTATTTTTTACTGCAACATCCGTAAGGTACAGGGTGCAGAGCTCCCTAACCATTCCACCTAAAGGATATTCGTATTCCCATACATTGTGCAATTTTTGTGAGCTGAAAAAAAGTTTTTTAGCGTTGGCATATGGTGATGCGGGGTTAGAGTGGTGGCAAGGGGCATACATTTGGCCTGTTTATACGGCAGGTGTTGCCATATTGGTAGCGTTGAGGGACTAACACGTCTGTGAAATGTCATAACGTTTAAACGTGCTAAAAATACTGAAATCCCCAAATACGTTACAAATATGCACACATCGAGCACTGAACCTATCCACGTTGCTTAGTGAACTTGGCGAATTAAATACAAGTCTAAATTGGTGAAATGAATCATCATTTCATGCAAGTCTGCTGACAGCAATTTCTTTAATATTGTGTAACAAATTTTGACTTATTGGGTTTCTCATCTTATCGTCATCGATCTCATTTTCTTTTCTTTGATCTATGCGAAAATTCATTTGTAGTTATCTAAAATCTTTTTGGAGTCCAAGTTTAAAAGCGTAGCAGATTATGAAATTACCGGGAAAAGATGAATAGTTTCTTCTATAAAATAATAACTTTGTTCTAAAATAATATGATGTTGCACAAAGTATTCCACTTCCTTACAACCAACCAACACCAATTAATTTATGAAGAAAGGCAAAACTTGGCTATTCAAGAGCCCGTTTCATTAGCACACAAAATACATTTGGCACTTTTTTAGTCATTTGGAAATAATTGGTAAGAGCCGTGAAATCCGTGAAAGCCGCAAATTCAAAATTCAGAGCTGAAAACGCGCTGGCTGCGATTAGCCATAGAAATTATAGATTCAATCTAATTAGAAAATGTCGCGGTTGTTGTTTCGGGCCTTGCATTACCTTCGGCGCGAAATGCAGAAAGGACCCAAGTGAATATTTAATTTAATTAACAAGAAACCATTTGGATGGTCTCTGTATAGAGCAGATAGAGCAGATGCGGTGGGCGGGGGGTGGGGGATGTGTGGGTACACTGGTAGGCAGCGAGTGCGGTTTGCAATTTATTGTTATGACCATGGCCAAGAAGGAAGTCTCATTGCCATCTCGACGCTGTCATCAGCGGCACAGAGGCGCGGTCGCAGTCCAATAAAATGGCAATATTACGCGGGCGGATAAAGTGGAGCAAGTGGCTCGGCTGGAAATGATTGAGCTGCGAGTGGGCAGCATAAGGAAACAAACAATTGAAACAATCTGTTGGACATGTTTATTACACTGGCATTTCGCGTAATTGCAGCTGACTCATCCTGCTCGCTTTTTATGCGGATTTGATTAGCTGCGTTTATAGCCAGACGATTAGCCACGCCCACAAATCCAAGCCAAAATCACATCTATATTCATTATGGCAGCGACAACGCTGCATGTGTGCGTGCGTGGGTGTAAGTGTGTGTGTGTGTGTGTGTGTGGAGTGTTGCTTGTGGTAAGGCGAAGGACATGTGATGTCAAGGACTTGCCTTTGGCCCGCCCGCGGCTACGGCTATGGCTATGGCTACGGCTACGGCTACCGCAAACGCGTCTGACACATGCTCGGAAATGTCAACAATGCACATGAAAATTCCAAGGTCCCACCCCGTTTTCCACGCAGCTCCTTGGCACTATTTCCGCAACGACAATTTCCTCCCAGGGGAAGCAATTTGCCACACCAGGGTACACACTCTAACCCTAACTCTAACCCTAACCCTAACCCACTGGCAAACCCCAAAAGTCACTTCAAGCCGGAGTAACTAAGCGTGTTTTGCGGCATGTGTGTGCTTGTGTTGTTGTTCTTGTTGCTCTTGCACCCGTACACATTCCTTGGGGCAACAACAGCAGTCGAATCGCATTTCCACGCTGCTCAGCCAAAGATGTCGTCCAGCCGCCGCCCAAAACAAGTGTCCCAACAAACCCAACACGAGTACTAGTAATGCGTGCGGTTAAATATCCATAAATCAAATCGTAGCACTTCTCTTGTACTCGTACTCTCTGAGGCATTTTCAAGATGACCACTGGACCAGAGCCCGGGACCGGGCCCGGGCCCGAGTCCAAGGCAAATGCGGTTGACACTTTTCTCTCGCATTAATAGATGGTCACACAAGCAAACGTTTGACGTTTCCATGGAATTCCTCGACTTGACCCTCAAGCCACAAGAGGACATTAAATGCAAAAGTGAAAACTCTTGCAATTGGGGCGGAGTGGTTTTACTATTTAAGTATGCCACAAAAATGAACTCTTTGCTCATTTAAACGCCCCGTTTGACTGTTAGGAATGATAGATTTGAACACGTTGCTAAGCATGTTCCATTTAAGACTAAAAGCATATATGGAATTTGTAATGCATAAAAGTATAGAAGGGTTAATAAAGAGTTCTAGATATTTCAAGAATATTTGTGGAAGCTTCGAGAAAGTGGAAATGTTCCGTTCTTAATGTTATAAAATAAGAAGTCATCCTTTTGGTTAGTATTATTTTTAGGTTAGGATATGCTTTATGTCTAAACTATCATAATTAAGTCTTCTTAAAAGTAGTTTCTTAGACTATCCTTTGTCTTAGCCCTAGGATTAGCTAGATTGATAGCTTATAACTATATCCTACCATCACTAATAATAATTATAATAATAAATGAATTTTCTGTTGCAATATTTGCTTTATTGTTATATATTCTTAATTAGTTTTAATACATCGAGTTACTAAGTAGTAGGAGCATCTAAAATGTTTTCTTAACTGATTCACTGAGTTTTACCTTTTACGTCGGCATGTTCTTACCAATGACGAATACTTAAATCTAGCTTAAAGCCCAAAGCTTAAAATACATATGTGAATCTATATAAATATCGTAGTTTTCATCAGTTGTGGTAGTCGTAAGAGGTTGTGCAGGGATTCAGGTGAGAGACGCTCAACTTCCTTGACTTGGCCACTGGCTCTCCCCAGGCCAGATTCATGGATAACGATGAGGTGGGGTGCATGGCAAGGGGCTCGGCGTTATGATGGCGAGTCTGGCCAGAGTTGGACTTGGACCATGCCTGAGCCGCTGCCTCCAGATCTTGCTTGATGCTCTGCAACACCAGATCCACATTGTATGAATAGTGTCCCGATGAGGCGGAGCTGGCAGGCATGGGAGCATTGGATGCGGGCGCTGCTGTCGTCTGGGCGAGGTGCTCCAGAATTTCATTGAGATCCGAAGTGGTGCTGGGCGCTACTTGTGTCTTCGGCTTGGGCTTGACCTGGCCGTAGTAGTTTTGGACCGGGTTCGTCAGCGTAGCCGGGATAACAGGTGGGCTCGTGAGGGCGGAACGTTTCTCTGCGCTCGGATCCTGGGAGTAGGACATTAGTCGCTGCACAATGCCGCGATGTGCTGTCTGCTCCGTTTGTGGCTGCGTCAGTTTGGTATTGGGCTTGGCGTCGCGTTGTCGTTGACCTTGAATGTCCTTCTTGAACTTCATGCGGCGATTCTGGAACCAGATCTTCACCTGGCGCTCGCACAGCGACAGACGCTGCGCAATCTCAATGCGACGTGTCCGGTACAGATACATGTTGCTCTTGAACTCGCTCTCCAGCTCCACCAGCTGCACGCTGGTAAAAGCGGTGCGGGATCGCTTCAGCTTGACCCGTGCTCCTTGCTCCTGTGCCGGCTGCAAGGGCATGTTCTCATCCGAGGAGAGCTGCTGTCCCGGCTGCTCCCCGATGCACATGGGCAGTGTAGTTGGCGGCTGGTAAGTGGGCAGCGAGACAACTGTATGCTGTGACTGCTGCATGGATTGCTGCGTGTTGTGATGGTGACCATATAGAAGCTGTTGTCGGGAATAGGAGGTGTTAGTTAAGCTCTAGGCACAGTTGAGTCCAGATGATGTCTACTTACATTGCTGTACTTGACCACTGGCGCTGGGTAGGCGTTCATCTTGGGCTGGTGCACTGGATAGTAATGCATGACGGATGACATCTCGTGTTGCTGTTCGGTTGTCCAAATCTAAAGTGATGTCCTCGCTGGCCGCACACGCACAATATATAGTCAGCTAGGTAGCCAGTGGGTTTGCCAAAATCGTGGAAAAATTTGCCTAAACTCGCGCACAGTGCCATAAATCCTTTTGTTTAGCGTTGACGCTGCCGTCGACGTCGTCTGCCTCATCTGTCGCTGTCGCCGTCGCCGTCGCCGTCTCTGCCTCTGTCTCTGTCTCTTTCTCAGTGTCCTGTGGCACCGGCCAGACTAGCCAAGTCCAGGGCATGGGCGATCTAGAGGCTTGTTTTGATCGAAATCCGGCTAGCCTGGGATTTGACGTTACGTGAGTTCGTCCAGGTTCAGATCTAGCCGAATCTGATCGTCAGGTAGACTGGCGGCTACCCATAGCTGATGATGATCTCTTGTGTTGTCCAACTTCTAGCACCTGTTTGGACGAGACGAACGTTGCAGCCGACGAAAGTGAAGCCGACTACACGATCCAAGGACATGCGGCGACGCGGCTCTTAGTCGCTCGCCCCGTGCACAATTATCCTCATAATGCTATGAAAGCAACGCTGCGAAAAAGGATATTTCGAGGGCTGTATGCTTGATTTGACAGTTTATGACTTTATTTGTGTGACACGGACAGGATCACAATGCGTCTCTCCCTCTCCGTCTCTCTCTCTATCTCCCTTTCAATATCTCTATCCTTCTCACTGTATCCGCCTTTGTCCTCGTCTCTGTGCAGTTTCTGCTCCTGTCGCCGGCACCGCGAATTCGACGATTTTGCAAAACTTTATTACTGGCGCTATAGGATTTGCTATTTCTAGGAATTTACTAAAAATAATTCAGAACAAAGGCAAAGTCATAACATTCAAATTTCTGTGCAGTTCGGGTAGACGCGACACGTGGTCATATAAAGATATACACACATATATATATAAAGATCTTCAATTTGCAATTGTAATACTAAGAATATCCTTACAAGAAGCTGGAAATTAGCGTTAAATTAAAAATAATTCTCTAAAGTAAAATTTGGGAAATAACAATCAAGAAGAAATCATTTTTATTAGAAGTCAATGTATGCCTGTTTATATAACTTAGTTAAGAAGCATTAGAGATAGGCATTTTATCCGAAATCCATTTTAGAATATTTATAAATATCTCTGGTACAAATGAAGCTATAATCATTATAGTATAATGTATATTGTATTCCAAGTCCATAAGCTTTGGTGCACGCATGAAATTAAATATAAAACAATTGAAAAATATTCTAAGCTTTTTAGTATAGTTTTCAACATATAATATAATCTGAGATTTTGCGCGCCCCCCACGCAGTGCATCAAATTAGTCAAATATGTACGAGTGAGTCAATAAAATTGCATATTGGGAGAAACCCAATTTTCATTCTTTCATGCAAATGTTGGATTTTCCATATTTTATATCAAAGAAAAGTGCTGCAACAAGTTGCCTGCTTTGTCCGGCTGCGGCGCCTCAGTGGCAGCATGTGCACACCCGGTAGGAAACTAGCGATACGAGCCTACCTAAATAGTTCAAGTAGTTCAGGTAGTTGTAAGCACAGGCACCTGGTGGCTTGGACTTATATTATGCGCATTTCGTAGAAAATTCGCGGATCGGATTTTATTGCACACATGTGCCTGCATATCATAAAAGGTTTCGTTTTTAAATTCATAAGATTTTCGGAAAAACCAGCTAGTTTTCTTTCATCGCATGTGTGTAACTAGGAGAATTTGCCTACAAAAGTTCATTACTCTAAAATGTATATACTTTTATGTATCATTTATTTATAATCTTTTTAGTATATCGAAAATCGAATATATCTGTAGAAGTATTAACAGTTTAAATCTATTGAGATATTTTCTTTTAGCGAATTCTTAGTATTTATTTACTAACAGTAAATCGCGTTAAATTCAAATTAAATACAATTATTTACTTTTTCGAACAAGACTTTGAAAGAATGTGTATCTTAAAAGCATTATGCCAATATTGGGGTTTGTAAGATTTATTAAAATAATTTGGAAAGCATTGATCAGAATATTTAAAATATATTCCCAAATAGACTATTCTTATACAGATATAACTTATGTTTAAAATAATATTTGAAAGGGGCATCATTCTTAACGTAACTGAGATACATATTTTCAATGCATTTGCCATTAACAAAACACTTTTGAAACTCAGCAAGTAAATAAAGATTTAGAGTCGATAACTGAGGCCTTTGGTTGTCATGTATTTGAATACAATTTGTAAACAATTCTCACGTGAAGAATGTTCAATTGCGACATGCTAACTGTGGCATAGAAAAGTTTAAAAATATTCTGACGATTATTATTGTCTAAACGTTCGATCTTCGCTGATAATGGCAGGCCCATAGAAAGGCGTGCGATTATCAGGAAGAGAAACATTTTTCATTTAGATCAGTACAGTTTTTTTCGCTATGCCTGAATGGCCAGAGTTATGGAAATCAGATTCCTTTTTAACATGGGAGTTTCATTACCAACTTCTTCTGCAAAACGTTCAGTTCAAGCCCATATTTGTCTAAACAATGTCTGGTTGGGCATTAATGGGCTTCAGTAAATGCCCAGCCAGACAGAGTTGAGATCAGAGAACGTTTTACAAAGGAAGTGTCAAATTATAAATGTTCAAATCAATGGAAAATGCATTGAAAAAGTGCAGTTACGATTATGCATTACATACTCCATTTAAAACAATGTAAAATGGTTGCCTTAAATACTAGCATATCTACAATCACTAAATCTTTGTACAATCAGGAAATAACGTGACACTTAAGGCTATAAACTTCACAAACATTGAAATTTGTGTTTTTTTTTACAATCATATTATTACTATTATTATAGGACCTAATATCCCAGTCTAATTAAAGCAGTAGGCGAACTGCGTGTTGCCACCGCCATTACGATGCGGATTATACGCTTGCATTATCGTATCCATCGTGCACTGATATTGATTCGTCTCATGCATGACCTCCATTGAACTAACCGATGGCGGTGGCGCCTGCGTGGACGGTACGGTGAGTTTGCTGAACTTTCCAAAGGCGCTGCTGCCGTTGCTGCCACACCCCATGAGGTTGCCGCGTGCCACAGCGAGTAATCCCGCGCTCAAGACATCGCTGCCATTGTCACAGGTCTTGTCTGCAACCACATTGTTGTTGCTCTTCAATGGCTCCAAGTTCTGTTAAATTAAACAATGCAATGAGAAATGTTTGCTCAAATGCTCAAAAGTTGTGAAGTTAATATTCTACTTTATACTATCTAATGTATGGCGAATCCTCACCTGTAGCGTCGTCGTCTTCTTATTCGATCCATTGTCCATGTCGTCGGTGACATCGGCGGCGCCGACAGCAGTGGCACAGGGGCCGCCAACGCCGACGCCGCCGCCAGCAGGACCGCCACCACCACCGGTACCGGCACCGCCACCGCCACACAGACTGGGACTTTCGTCATTCTTTGGTGTTAATGGCTCGTAGACCTCGGAGCCAGGCGAGAGCGCAGACGTCACGGCCTCGACGGCTGCCATGCTGCTGGCAGCGACGCCAGTCATCGGCAGCGCCGTCGTCCTCATATAATACGATCCATTGAAATTGTAGTCGTCCTCGTTTTCGCATTTGATCAGCGGCACCCGGCAGGCGTTTGCAGTCTTTTGCTGAAAATCAAAATGATGATACTGTTGCTGCTGCTGTTGTTGTTGCTGATGTTGCTGCTGCTGCTGTTGTTGTTGTTGCTGCTGCTGCTGTTGTTGTTGTTGTTGTTGTGCCATCACTTGGTGATGGTGCAGCTGCTGTGACTGCTGCTGCTGCTGTTGGTGGAGCTGTTGCTGTGCATGTGAATTGCCATGCTGGAAGAACTGAGCCGCAGCATTGGATGCCGATGCACTGGAATATTGCGCCACATGCCGCTGCTGGCCCGTGGTCGGTGGGTGGTGGTTATTGTAGTTGTAATAGGCGCTAAAGGACTCGCTGTAGTGCTCAACGAGATGCGCTGTGGGCGTTGACGGCGTTGGCGATGGCGTCAGAGCGTTGGGCGTGGCAGCTCCACCGCCCAGGCTCAGCGCTTGCAGGCTCGGTGGATCTGGGTCCGGTGGCTTAATTGGTGCATTGGGCATGGACGGAGACGGCGGCATTGCATCGTATGACTGATCCTTGTGCTGGTCTGATTGGATTTTATGACGGCGCCGGCGATTCTTGAACCAGATTTTCACCTGTGCAGTGCCCAGCGCCAACTTGGCCGACAGATCCGCAAGGCGAGGCGCGGTGAGGTAACGTCCTTGCAGAAAATGCTGTTCCAGCTCAGCTATCTGAGAGCTGGTGAACGTGGTGCGAGTTCGACGTGGTCGTCGCATTACCAGCGAGTCGGACAGCTCATCTGTTTTTGGGAAATTTAAGGATTATCAAAAGTCAATATGTATTATTAAACAAAGAATCAAGAATCTGATTTTTAAATAATACATTATGATAAAGTGCTTTTTTCGCAAAAATATTATATATATTATATTATTATTAAAAAATTTAACTTTCATTTATGTATAAACTTGAAAAGTAGAATTGATATATAGGACAAACCATGAACAAAATGGTCTCAAGCTTTACAATCGGTTTAGTTTTGACCAAGTTATGGGAGTTTGAAGTCTAGGAAGGGCATTTGTATGGACCTTGGGGTTTACAAGTCAATTATTTTGTCATTTTGGCATGATTTTTTACAGAAAAATGAAACACCTCAGAATCACTTTTCCCATAGTTTTTTATACTAATTATGACACGCACAATCGATTAAAAAAAGAATTTCAAGAATCTATTTTTTGAAAAATCAATTTTTGTAAGGGTCCCCCCTTATGCTTTTTCGCAAAAATATCTCCAAAAATGTAACTTTCAATAATGCATAAACTTGAAATGTAGAATTGATATATAGGACAAACCATGAACAAAATGGCCTCAAGCTTGACAATCGGTTAAGTTTTGACCAAGTTATGGGAGTTTGAAGTCTAGGAAGAGCATTTGTATGGACTTAGGGCGGTTACAAGTCAATTATTTTTGTCATTTTGGGATGATTTTTTACAGAAAAATGAAACACCTCAGAGTCACTTTTCCCATAGTTTTTTATACTAATTATGACACCCACAATCGATTAAAAAAAGAATTTCAAGAATCTATTTTTTGAAAAATCAATTTTTGTAAGGGTCCCCCCTTATGCTTTTTCGCAAAAATATCTCCAAAAATGTAACTTTCAATAATGCATAAACTTGAAATGTAGAATTGATATATAGGACAAACCATGAACAAAATGGCCTCAAGCTTGACAATCGGTTAAGTTTTGACCAAGTTATGGGACTTTAAAGTCTAGGAAGGGCATTTGTATGGACTTAGGGCGGTTACAAGTAAATTTTTTTTGTCATTTTGGCATGATTTTTTACAGAAAAATGAAACACCTCAGAATCACTTTTCCCATAGTTTTTTATACTAATTATGACACCCACAATCGATTACAAAAAGAATTTCAAGAATCTATTTTTTGAAAAATCAATTTTTGTAAGGGTCCCCCCTTATGCTTTTTCGCCAAAATATCTCAAAAAATGTAACTTTCAATAATGCATAAACTTGAAATGTAGAATTGATATATAGGACAAACCATGAACAAAATGGCCTCAAGCTTGACAATCGGTTAAGTTTTGACCAAGTTATGGGACTTTAAAGTCTAGGAAGGGCATTTGTATGGACTTAGGGCGGTTACAAGTCAATTATTTTTGTCATTTTGGCATGATTTTTTACAGAAAAATGAAACACCTCAGAATCACTTTTCCCATAGTTTTTTATACTAATTATGGCACCCACAATCGATTAAAAAAAGAATTTCAAGAATCTATTTTTTGATAAATCAATTTTGGTAAGGGTCCCCCCTTATGCTTTTTTCGCAAAAATATCTCCAAAAATGTAACTTTCAATAATGCATAAACTTGAAATGTAGAATTGATATATAGGACAATTCAAGAACAAAACGGCCTCAAGCTTGACAATCGGTTAAGTTTTGACCAAGTTATGGGACTTTAAAGTCTAGGAAGGGCATTTGTATGGACTTAGGGCGGTTACAAGTCAATTATTTTTGTCATTTTGGCATGATTTTTTACAGAAAAATGAAACACCTCAGAAGCACTTTTCCCATAGTTTTTTATACTAATTATGACACCCACAATCGATTAAAAAAAGAATTTCAAGAATCTATTTTTTGAAAAATCAATTTTTGTAAGGGTCCCCCCTTATGCTTTTTCGCAAAAATATCTCCAAAAATGTAACTTTCAATAATGCATAAACTTGAAATGTAGAATTGATATATAGGACAAACCATGAACAAAATGGCCTCAAGCTTGACAATCGGTTAAGTTTTGACCAAGTTATGGGACTTTAAAGTCTAGGAAGGGCATTTGTATGGACTTAGGGCGGTTACAAGTCAATTATTTTTGTCATTTTGGCATGAATTTTTACAGAAAAATGAAACACCTCAGAAGCACTTTTCCCATAGTTTTTTATACTAATTATGACACCCACAATCGATTAAAAAAAGAATTTCAAGAATCTATTTTTTGAAAAATCAATTTTTGTAAGGGTCCCCCCTTATGCTTTTTCGCAAAAATATCTCCAAAAATGTAACTTTCAATAATGCATAAACTTGAAATGTAGAATTGATATATAGGACAAACCATGAACAAAATGGCCTCAAGCTTGACAATCGGTTAAGTTTTGACCAAGTTATGGGACTTTAAAGTCTAGGAAGGGCATTTGTATGGACTTAGGGCGGTTACAAGTCAATTTTTTTTGTCATTTTGGCATGATTTTTTACAGAAAAATGAAACACCTCAGAATCACTTTTCCCATAGTTTTTTATACTAATTATGACACCCACAATCGATTAAAAAAAGAATTTCAAGAATCTATTTTTTGAAAAATCAATTTTGGTAAGGGTCCCCCCTTATGCTTTTTTCGCAAAAATATCTCCAAAAATGTAACTTTCAATAATGCATAAACTTGAAATGTAGAATTGATATATAGGACAATTCAAGAACAAAACGGCCTCAAGCTTGACAATCGGTTAAGTTTTGACCAAGTTATGGGACTTTAAAGTCTAGGAAGGGCATTTGTATGGACTTAGGGCGGTTACAAGTCAATTTTTTTTGTCATTTTGGCATGATTTTTTACAGAAAAATGAAACACCTCAGAATCACTTTTCCCATAGTTTTTTATACTAATTATGACACCCACAATCGATTAAAAATAGAATTTCAAGAATCTATTTTTTGAAAAATCAATTTTGGTAAGGGTCCCCCCTTATGCTTTTTTCGCAAAAATATCTCCAAAAATTTAACTTTCAATAATGCACAAACTTGAAATGTAGAATTGATATATAGGACAAACCATGAACAAAATGGCCTCAAGCTTGACAATCGGTTAAGTTTTGACCAAGTAATGGGAGTTTGAAGTCTAGGAAGGGCTTTTGTATGGACTTTAGAAACCAATTAGGACGCCAAATTTTATATGCATATTATTGAAAAGCTTTGAAGGTAACAAAATATTTGGATTTATGTTTAGGTCCCCTCAATCCCTCAAGGATGGGAAAATAGGCATTTCTTGAGGCATGGCCTTACAATTGTGTATCCATTTCATTGCCATCTTTATTCGCTAAAAAGATTATATTTTCCATGGTGTAGAAAAATAAGAAGGAAGCATATGAATGAATGTAAGGGGTGGGTTCAGGGTATCTCCTAGTCGGGCACTCTCAACTACAGCACTCTTATTATTATAAATCGCAAAAATATTGAGTTCTTTCATATTTTGATAAACGGTTTTTCACATATCCAATTTGTACTGTATGTATTAATTTAATATTATTACATTTTTAAAGACATTCGAAATACATAACTTGATTATTTATTCAGGTTTATTGCACTTTATCGAGCTTGCACTGTGTAGGGACACACACCAACATACATACATACATACATATATGTACATGTTACTTGCCTGATTTTGGCATTTGATTGGGTGGCAGATAGGGACGTATGTAGTTGTAGTTGATGGCCCCCGTCCGTTCATCGAATAACTGGAGATGAGGATGAGCAAAAATAATAATTGTTGTTGTTGTTTATGTTGTTGTTGTAACTGAACTTACTAAATCGAAGGGATTACGAAACTGTGGCGGCAACTGCAGCTGTGGATGTTGTGTGTGTGAGTGTGTGTGAGAGTGTGGGTGTGAGTGAGGGTGCGGGTGCGGGTGCGGCAGGGTGTGGTGGTGATAAAAGTTCTGATCGGGCGGCTGTTGCGCCATTTTCCACAACTGGCAACACTGTACACTGTCTATTTTTATTGTTGTTTGGCGCGTTTCACTTGACAGAAGGAAGAGTTAAGTTTGCATTTGCATTTGAATTGTAACCGGTTACATTTGAAAATCATTAATTTATTATTCCCACATTTTTCTTTCATTTACATCGCGTCCGCGAAGCGCCGTTATTTCGATCTAAAGAACAACAATTCAAAACAGAAATGCACAACGGTGCCACATAGTTGGAAAACCAATTAAAATGCGCATATCTGGCAATATGCGAAATAAGTGAGCTGAACTGTCGCCAGATGGCGTCTGCAAGCGCTTAGTGCTGCCAGACAGTCTGTATATGAAGTTTGCATTACACTTGGCAGATGGCGCCTGTGTAAGTTAACAATGTGTGGCGCAAAATGTTTGAAATTTAAATAAATGTGACATTTATAATAAATAAGTGGATTTAAGAAAGAAAATATTTGTTTAGCAATGTAAATAGAAATTAAACAATATTGCACATGCAACTGTGTAAATAAAGTTCTTAAATTTCAAAATATGCACATTTAGTTGCCATATGTTTGTCAGTTTTGCCATTTTTAAGGCAGTTGTTAACTGTAAATTGTGACTTTCAATTTATGGGGGGGGGGAGCAGTGTGAAATGTGCTAATTCCGTTTACCAAATATGTAACTGATCATTGTTGTGTTGACTTTAGCCAAGGCAAAAGCTGTTGGTTGTTGTTGCTGCTGTTGTTGTTGTTGCAGTTGTAGTTGTAGTTGGGCCAAACTGGCAGCTAAAGTCAATTCGCAGTTCAGCCAGGCAGCGAGCCAAAAAACAAACAAAACAGGGCGCAAAGGATACACACACACACACACGCATACATAACTTATATATGTACATATACACATACATACATATACAGACTGTGCCACAAATTCACACGCAGTGTGTGACAAAGGACTATGGCAAAGCCCCTCATCCTGCCGATGCGAGACACCCGAAAGAGTCACTGACAGAAACAGGATTCGGGTAATAAATTACAAAATTTGACATTTTCTGTTTCAGATCCGCTTGAGCTCGTGAACGTGAACGTTCAGTCCAGTTCCAGCCGCATTCCCAGCTCTCGCTATATATATATACTATATACATATGTACAATATATATATATATATATATATAAAAATAGCCGCAACCGGGCCATCGATGATGAGCCAAATGCTGGACCACAACTGCAACTGCAAACTGCAATTGCAACAGTTCCAGGATAACGCACGAGAGCCAGGACTCTCTCTCTGTCCGGTTGCCTTTGTGGGTGCCTGGCCTGGAGAACAGCGGGACACTGTGGCACTGTGGCATTGAATAGAAGCGCCCTATGCGGTCCACAGATAGTTAACTTGAAATTTATTATTTTACACAATTTACAATTATCTGATTCAAATGTGCACTGAGCACTGAGCAAAGGATGCAGTTTCATCTGCTGCCTGCCACTGACTCCGGACTCCGACTGCGATTCCGGACTCTGATTCTGACGCTGACTCTGACTCTGACTGGGATTCCGCCTGCGACTCCGCCTTTGTCACATCCGCCGCATTTCGACAGAAGTCACAGTCACGTTTTAAGGTCTGATTTAATTTGCTGTGTCTGTGCCAGTACATTTTTGGGAATTATCCTGCACAGCTTCTGCCTCACCCCACCCCACCCAACCCACGCAAAAACGATAAGAAAAAACACCCGTTTGAGTGCATAATCCATGAAATATTGGAAAACCACACACTGATTGTAAGCCAAGGAAACTTTAAGCACTTGAGAGCTGACAATGTTCATCGTAATTTCCCTATAAATTATAATGTTAATATCTTTAAAAACTATGAAGAGAAAGCATTGACAGTTAAGAAAGTATACAAAAGGATATAGTATATAATTTTTGTTCAGTTCCGACTATTAACAGTCAATCCAAAAGAAGGATTTCAAATATATTTAAAAAAAAACGAACTTTATATATCAAAAAATGCTAAACTTCGATATATAATTGAAGGATTTGAAATTTAGAAAATTTGTACTTTAAATATCTGCAATATGAAAAATATAATATAATAATAAAAATGTATGATATAAAAAGTAATCATTAATAACTAAAATTTATAAGTGTATTTTTTATTAAAAAATTATCAGACTAAACAAATTATTGAGCAGGCGAATATTTTCAACAGTTTCAGCTCGTTTCGAAATTGCATCCCCTTTTTGGTTGTTTTCACGCAAGCGCCCCTGCTGCACATGAGGATGGTAATCGCCAGCGCGAAAGAGATAGCATGCAGATGGTGGCCATGCAGGATCGCGACCCGGCATTGGCATTTCCACAGGCCAAAGGTCTTTCCAGCAGACGACGTTGTTGCTGCTGCTGCTGCTGCCGCCGTGTCGCGTCCTTTGTTCCCTGCGCCATGTCATAAATCATCATATATGCGCGCATTAATATGCGTGCGTGTGTGTGTGTGAGTGTGTGTCTGTGCATTTGTGTGTGTATTTGTGTGCGTGCACCACCTTTCCACGAACTTCTAAACGTTTTTCAGGGGCAAATGGCGTCACAAATTTAAATTTGCCGTCAGTTTCGTCCAGTTTCTCGCGAGTCGCGACTCCTCGAGACTCTTCGCCCGGGTATCGTTTCTCTAACGGACAATCGTCACAGTCGCCGCCGCTGTCGCCGTCATTTGTGCGAGGTACTCAGGTACAGTGATGCCAGAACTTAAAACTCAAAAAAAGCAATGTTGCTAGAAAAAGCTAAATAAATTTAGTAACTGACGGTATAAATAAATATAATATAATAAATATAAATATAAATGTTTAGAACAGATTCTGAAACAATGAAATTTGATAACATCTGATTGATACTTGCAAATATACTTTTAATTATTTATATTTGATGAGACAACTTTGATAATAAATAGTCAAGTTTCTAGATAGCATTTTGCTGAATATCACTTTTTAAAAAGCTATAACTAGCTATTAAATAGCCACATGGGCAACACTGAAGCCGTCGAGCAAAACAAATCAATTTATGGCGAAGAGTGCAGCAAAGCTAAAGTCATTGATAAGTGAGCAGCAGTCAGGCAATAGCAACAATAACAATAACAAGAAGAACAAGAACAACAGCTTAACTACTAACAGACAAACAAACACAAACGAAATGTAAATAAAAGCGAAGCGAAGCAGAGATATGATCGTGAACTCGCTACGATTTTTGTGTATTCTTTGCACAGATAACAATACCAAGTGATCGGTCAACGTCAGCGCTGACGTCGACGTCGCTGCGAGCAGCGGCTGTGTTTTTTGAGCGGCGCTTCGAGTTCGAAGCCGCAGTGAGAGCCGAAGATGTGTCAGTCGTGCGGCGAACGTGAAACGAACAACTGTTAAGGGTACAACGCAGGCGGCAAGCAGTAAACAGCAAGCAGTGCATTGAACTCGACCTAATCGAATCACATTTGACAAATTATCAGCAACCGGAGCCGGACGATGAAGAAGTGTCTTTTCCCGCTACTGGCATACTTGTGGCTGGTGAGCGTCGTCTCGCTGACGGCAGCCAGTGCACCGGTTATCAGCCATATTAGCCAGGATGTGGTGGCCAGCGTGGGTGACACCGTTGAGTTTAACTGCACCGTGGAGCACGTGGGTCAATTGACCGTTAGCTGGGCCAAAACGGATCCCAACTCGGCCGTGGTGCTCAGCATGCGCAATATGCTCAGTCTGCCCGATCAGCGCTACAACATCAGCGTGCAGGAGAATGCTGACAAGGACAGTGCCGTCTATAGCTTCCGTATACGCCAGATCGAGGCCAGTGATATGGGTCCGTATGAGTGCCAGGTGATCGTCTCTGCCACCGGCAAGGTGACCAGAAAGCTCAATCTGCTCATCAAGACGCCGCCGGTGATCTCCGAGTCGACGCCAAAGAGCACACTGGTGACGGAGGGACAGAATCTGGAGCTTTCCTGCCATGCCAGCGGATTTCCCACGCCCACCATATCTTGGGCACGCGAAAAGCATGCCATAATGCCAGCCGGTGGCCATCTGCTGAACGAGCCGACGCTGAGAATAAAGGCGGCTCACCGTGTGGATCGCGGCGGATACTACTGCATTGCCCAGAACGGCGAGGGTCAGCCGGACCGCCGTTTGATCCGTGTCGAGGTCGAGTTCCGGCCCCATATAGCCGTGCAGCGGCCCAAGGTGGCTCAGATGTTGTCCCATTCGGCCAGTCTGAAGTGCAGCGTTCAGGGCTATCCGTCGCCGACTGTCATCTGGTTCCGGAACGGCGTACAACTGCAGTCGAGTCGCCACTACGAGATCTCCAACACGGCCTCATCCTCGGAGACGACCACCTCGGTGTTGAGCATCGCCAGCGTATCGGAGGAGGACTTCGGGGACTACTACTGCAATGCCACCAACAAGCTGGGCCACGCCGATGCTCGGCTGAATCTCTTCCAAACCGTCATTCCGGTGCCCGCCTTATCGTAGAGATCGTGGACCCTTGGTTCCCACACCCACACGCACACACACACACAAAAGACTTGAATTTAAACTTGATTTTTTTCGGCAATTGTTTGGTATTATGTTCTCATATACTATATATGTCTATATGTCTGGCCGTAGTTTCCACTTGGATGCGGTCTGTAGTTCTTCTTATTATTAATGATTCATTCAATTAACTCTGATTCCGATTCACTTGAAGCAAGCGTTTGAATGTTTGTGCCTTGAGAACTTGCTTCCCATCTGCCTTGCAAGCATGGGTTCGCGATTTCTATATAAATAAATACACATACATATACATACATATATCATTTGTAGACATACAATGTGTTTCCTTCTCGATTCGAGATAAGTTATTCGTATGTATTGTATATACTACAATATATACATGAGTACATGTGGCATGTTTTTTGAGGGATGTTTACACAGTCGTCATATATGTAGATAAGCGCTGACCCTTACTGGGATGTTTTAGAAACATGTAAACTTCGAACTGAAGGAGTATTTACATATAGTTTTTCCAGATGGTAATGTCTTTCTCCCAAAGTGCTTATATGTTCATATTGCTACATATTAGTTTAGTCAAGTTTTTAAGCTGATAATTGGAATATGCCTAAAATAGACAATGGAGAAATCGTAAAAATTGGAAAACAACTGTTTGCAAGGACTTTTAAGTTTCCCTAGTTTCTTTAAATATTAAAGAGATTATGAGCAGCATGGGCTGCCTTCTTATTTGCGTTAAATCATATACACAAGTTTCAAATTAGTGAAGAAACTTAACTTTCTTTATTTGAACAGGATTTTTATGACTCTACGAAGAATTTGAAAATTTATAGCTTGAGTCGTAGAAACAAGAATTTTTACCTCGCTTGTTTTCTAACACAAATTGATGTGCAGCCGGGAGGGCATACAAATTGTGAAAAATAACTATAAAAAGTTAATTTTAATCAAATTGTAAACATAATTTCATATTCTGTAAGTTCTCAACTACCCAACCAGGTATCCAACATATGCGAGAGAGAGAGAGAGAGAGAGAGAGAGAGAGAGAGAGCTGGCATTTATGTTAAGCTGACTGAAGCTGTTCAAACTGCCACAACATTTAACTCTTCAATCATGGTTAAAAATGGACTTCAGTTCACCTCTTGACACACGCACACACACTTACACACACGCATACACAAATATATATAGAAAAGTAAGTTGTTCATTGTAATTGAGAAAAATGCGAGGCATTTGTAAAGGCAGACCCCAAAAGTGACGTAGCTGTGTTGCTGCCACTTTTGTGGCTATTTGGGACCAAACTATAGCCACAATGGAGTAGGTATATATATATTTATATATATATATATATATATGTATATGTATAGTGTGCGGTGCACGTGGCTCATGTGGGTGCCCTGTGCCGAGCAGTTAACCACATGAGCGATGTCTCTGTGGACGCCAACTCCATTATGAGCGGGCACATTAGTTTAGCAGCCTCCAACTAACTGCCGCCCTCGACCGCAACCTGCTTCCCCCGCTCCCGGGGCAGTCATCAAAATCAACACTTGCTAATGACTTAATTGTTTCCATTAGAAACTCGTTGCTAAATACATTTCGACAATTTTTCATAGTCATTTTTTGCACATGTGTTATCCTTGGGGCCACAATTCCTAAATGCAATCCTACACTAAATGTCTGTCTATATTGTAATTGGTGTTGTTGCCGCTAAGCGCACATACACACACACACACACACACACACGCACGCACTCCCCAGTTGGACATGGGATGTGGTGTTGGAGTTGGGTGGTTGGGGGGCTGTCGGGAGTCTGTAGTTGGTGTCTGGGCACAGGAACAGAGACAACACGTGCGCTGTTACAAGCGTTGACGGCGTCGGCTTCATCATTTCATTGTCTGCCTAGGCAGGGAGCGGGGCAACATGGAACAGGGAACAGGGAACAGGGACAAGGGAACCGGGCGCAGGGAACAGGAGGTAGCGGCCAACATGGACGTCGGCATTATTGATTTTTTTTTGGGCCAGCACAACAACCCACCCGTAAAAGTCGATTGGAACGTAAGCGAAACCAGAGCTGAGCATCCTCCTTGCGTCTCTCTGCTTCATTTAGGGGTTGATTTTCAACCCCGCCATTGAAAATGGCAAAAGTGACGCTTCTATGCGCTGCAGTCAGTCGCCTTGAATATAGTACTGGTAGTACTTGGTAGCTGATGTGGATTTTATACGCTCCTCATCGTCGTCGGTGTAGCTGAATCGCCTGCTACGCTGGCCAGCATCCTGAGCAGCATCCATTGGATGCAGACGCATGCGCATCTCGCATTGTTGTTTACCTTTTTGGTCGCTTGCACTTGGGATGATGGCTGACTGACTGGCTCTCTCTCTTGTTGGGTTCCATTGGGGAACGTGGAAACACAATCCAAATAATGCCTTCCAGTCGTGTGCTCCGGTGTCGGCTTGGACGCCTCCACATGCAGACGCTCGCCTCGCTGGCGCTCATTCAACTTGGACCTGGCGGCGTTGATGCAGCTGCTGTGCCGTGCCAGTTTCCTGGTGCTGGCGTTTGTTTTTATCGTGCTTCCGCCTTTTACAATGTTGCCAGCGTCTTGGATAACAGCCAGTAGTGGCTGCCCAGCATCTATGGGCGCCCATTTCTAGTTGTAAACAAAAGTCGTGCTTTTGGCTTTTACGATTCCTGATGCCTGATGTCTGATGGCAGATGTAATTTGTCTCATTCCTGCCAGCTGCCATCACAATAAAATCCGCCAACATGTGTGAATTTCATTGGGTGAGTAGCTCGTTTGAAGATTTCACAAATAAAATGCCTTAAAGTTGAGTGCTAATGAAAATAGTTGAGTGCAAATTGCTTGATCAGTTGAAGATCTTGAATAATACATATTTATATAAATACATTGAAAACTGTATTGAATTCCTTTTACTAAAAGTGCTTAAATCATTAGTCAAACTGATTTTTGATTTCATTGTGTTAAGAGCAATTTAACAACTTGCAAATAAATAATTTGTTACTATTGATTAATACCTAATATACATATACTACGTTTTGACTATAATTTCTAAAAGTTTCTTGGTATATTTGTGTAGGTTTGCATATATATGAATAATTTCTAAAAACATGATCGCCTATTTAGCCAACTTATAGAGATCGATATAAGTTGGTTACATAGTATATGACAAACATTTTAATTTGACATTTTATTAAACACACCATTTGGGTCTTACAAAAAGGAAACAACAGTTATCTGATCAAGAGATATACATACATATATAATTTTAAATATTTTGGAAGCAATAACTCTGAAAGCATAAGAAAATGAGCAGATTTAGCTTTGAGAATATTTCTTTACATTTTTATTTTAATATATCCTAACCCTTTTACATATATTTATTTTTTTAACGATATTCATGATTAAGTTTGCTAAAATCAAAAAAAGTACTGCGTTAGTTTTATATCTAGTTGTTTCTTAGATCTTTGGAGACTTCAAAGATCATAAACTAAATAATTTGTTTTTGTCATGGTTTGTCAAAATAGTAAACGACTGTTTATAGGATAATAAAATGGTTGAAAACGATATTTTTTTATTGAATTTATAGGATAATAAGATAGACGAGTTTAAAACTTGATTTTGCTTTTTTATATATTAAAAATGAGATCTTGAGTATGCCTTGCTTTAGTCATATACTACTTTAATAATCTAATTATTATTATTGTCATTAGTTTGAGGAATTACTGTCTTAAGGCTAATAAATTACCTTATACTTAAACCCAATTTATACCTTATATCCACCTTTTCACACTCGCATTGACTTCTGCAATTATAAAGTCACCTAGCTTTAATTTGATTATCAATTCTCGTATCTGTGTGGTCTTTTGTCTTGGCTTGATAAGTAGCACATGTAAATGTTAATTGCCACGCCCACCTCCCACACACACCCATACACCCACACAAGCAGAGAGAATGAGCTAATTATGGTCATATATAACGCATTGTGTGTATAAGTAATTGCATTGTAATTAATGCAGAGATCTGTTTGTGTTTGTGAAGATAAATTAGTAATGAATTATCGATGGGTCCTACTATGGCATTAATTGAAGTCTCGCCTTTGATTTATGATGCACAATTTATAGATGAATGCATTCGCCAATATCCGACACACACACACACACAACACACATACAGACTGTGCCGGGAAAGTTCCGGTGAAAAGTGCAGAGGATAAGCTGCAAAAATAAAAAACATGCATGAAAAATGCATCAATAAATAATAATTAAAATATATTTTATTTTATTTGAGCAGCAGCCATTAAAACGAATTAGCCTTAAGCCCAAATATTTGCCTAGCTGTTCGCTGGCAGGGGGAGGTAGGGTGGTAGGGTGTTAGGGTGGTAGAGAGGTATGGAGCAAATGACAATTTGCATGCATGTCCTGGCAAGTTGAGGTTGTCTCGGGGGTCGCTCGACTTACTGGCTGCCTGTCATTAATCCCTGTGCGTGGAGACAAATGGAAACTGCTTTGCCGCTGACACATGGCTGCTAGTTGGGGTTTTGGGTTCGGGTACGAGTTCTTGTTTGGGTTGGGGTTAGGGTTTGGGGTTAGGGGTTTGGCTTTGGATTTAGTCGCCAGTTGCTGTTGCTGCTGCGGTTTGCGGTGCGTGCTAAAATAATAAATTTAACTAATTGCCCTGGCGATTGGCAAGCCAAGACAACAACAACAGCAGCTTTCGCCGAACATCAGCAGCATTCAAATTCAAAACTTGCCTCCCACTTTAAATGCAAACTTTGTTCAGCTTTTGGCATTTGCATCTGCATCTGCATCTGCATCGGAACCTTTAAGGGGCGTTGCGTTGCCATTTGCAGAAGCGGAACAACTAAAGAATGAAATGCACTCGACTCGGAATGTGAATGAGCACGCGAATGTTAACATATTTGGCAATGGACCAAGAATTTTCAACGCTTTTCGTTCTATTATACCCTGTACTTGCCAATTGAGTTGAGAGGAGTATAGAAAATACATCAAATAGTCATTCTTGTATTCTTGAGGTGTATATTCAAATTAAAATGGTTGAAAATATTAAACATTAAAATAATGTATTTACAATTAAAGAATAACAAACATTTTAATTGTAAACTTAAAATGTAAATAGGTTTGATAGTTGTTGTAAGGAACAAACAAATAAATATTAAAATTAAGTACATTTTTATTATTCAAGTCAGTTAATTATTCTCAGATGGAGAAGTTAAAATAG
Source organism: Drosophila maculinotata (assembly GCA_035045305.1). NCBI lineage: Eukaryota > Metazoa > Arthropoda > Insecta > Diptera > Drosophilidae > Drosophila > Drosophila maculinotata. The sequence goes on from JAWNPD010000335.1 coordinate 10,574,555, forward strand.
GCCACAATAGATAAATAGATTACTAAGGATATCGAATTCGATTCGAGTCAAGGAACTTGCAATTATGACTTTTAACAGGCTTTTCTTTCATAACCATAACGTAAGGGGTAGAAAGCAGCTATGGAAAACCTTTACCTACCCTAATTTAATTGCCCAGTTTTCAAAAGTCATTTAAGCACATTGATATCAGCGCGTCTTGATTATTATATGTACTCATATATTATTGTATTACTCTTTTTACCCAATGACTGTACGATTGTATAAATTATACAATCGAAACTAATTCTTATCTATGTAAATGCAATTCTAGAATATATATATATATATATAGAGCTGCAGTATTGGGTAAAGGGTAATCCACAGTCAGCCACATCAGAATATAACTTTTTACGTTATTTTATCTATTTTTTTTTTAATTTTTTGCTGGGTCGCATCTGGCGCCAACAACTTGGCTAAAGCTATAGCCGAACTCGAACCCAGTAGCAGCTGCAATTTGGCCATTACAGATTGCAATGTATAAAAACCGCACATGTATCGTTTTTTTTTTTTTTTTTTTTAATATTTTAACCAATTTAGATAACTGTTTCCATTTGCAATTAAAATGCAGATGCATTCGTCGTGCGTTGTTGTTGTTCGTTGTTCGTTGTTCGCTGCTGGGCCCATAAAAATTGCCAACTGTACGAACTGAAATTAAAACTTTTTCTTGACGGCCAATGGGCGTGGCTATCAGCGCAACTGGGCGCACTTATCTGCATTGCATGCCTCAATATCACGTTCACTGCCTCCTCCTCTTCTCTTTTTTTATTTTTTTTGTGTGCCAAATTAAAAAGGAAATAAAATGTTGGTAAAAGGGAGCGCAAATGCCGCGTTGCCAACGCATTTGCATGTTAAGAGTTTCGCACTGCTCGCTTTTTATTTTCACCGCCCCCTTTCTGTTCCGCCCCCATCCTTGGCACGCCTGCTGTTGATGTGCAGCGGAAGTGGCTTCGACTACGCGCATCGACTCCGCTTCTGTGGTGTTGCCCATTTCTTGGTTTTCGCTCCGTTCCTGTTTTCTGTGGCAACGGCGGAAGTTTTGTGCAACCGCCATTTTTGTGTACTGCGTATTGCGTTTGTCAGGCTCGAAGGACCATGGGACTCCCGAAAGGCAGTCAAATGCGAGTGGCACAGAGAAACAGCATTTCGCTCTGAACATTTAACAAATAAACACAAATATGAACGAGGTCCTTACGTACAACATTTGTGTTAAGTACAATTTACCATTTGGCTTGACATTCGAGTTCTGCTGCAAAAAGGAGTATTTGAAAAGGACTCCTAATGAGCAACGATTCCGTTCGAAATGCATTCGACATGAAATTGATATATGTGTGCAACACATTAGCTTCCCGCTCGACAAGCTGCCACATGTAACATGAAACTGTGCTAAGGGATAGATAGATAGTAGTAATTTTGAAAAAATATTAAATAAACTTTGAAATTGCGTATTAATAATTTCCGCATTGAACAAATTACAATAACTTGTAAAGTGTCTTCGAAGGACAGTAAAAATAGCTAATTATAAAAGTATATTTCAAAAGTTAAATTATTAATATATAAAACAAAAAAACCCAAATAAATCACATGCTAGATTTTAACAATGGCTGTGATTATTATCAAATATTATTACCAAATTTCTAAGAAATAGTTGTATAATCTTTAACTACTCCCATTCGATAGCTGAAGTCAGGTTTGCACTTAGCTAAATTAAATATGGGTGCAAAAATGTTCTGGCGAACATAAATCAAATAAATGTCCATTATGATCAGAATTTGTTGGATAGCTGAGCCAAGCATAGATTGTTGATGTGGCGCCAAAGCTGGGAAGCAGCTTTCGGCTTTCTACTTTCGGCTTTCGGCTGCTAGCTTGAAGCCAAAAGCCAAAATCCGATGCCAAATGATATGCAATTTATCTACGAAAATCTAGCAAAATCTGCTGTGTAATGAATGTCCCTGATATCCTTATGCGCGTGTATAAGCTCGCGTTTGCACGCCCAGAACTGGAAGTGAACGCTTTTGGGGTGCTATGATATGAGTGGGGGCTATGAGTAGGTAGAGAGATGGCAGCAAGGACATTATTTGCTTTAAGAGAGTTTCATTATAACATGCATCGCACGCTTTTCTTTATCGCTGCGCACATCACAAGGTTGAGCTGGAACTAAAGCTAGGAACTGCCGTAGTAGTAGCTGCTGCTACTGCTGTATCTATCAACATCAAAATGCGCCATGTCCTTGTGTCCTGCGTACGGCGACTGCCACTTGGATAGCCCGCATCATGCCACGAGATTCATGGCCGTGTGCTGGGCTACATTGCGTGGTTGGAGCGGGGGGAGTCAATCCCAATCCCAATCCCAAACTCAATTCTCATCCTGATACACACACAGACACACACACATATAAAGGACTGTGCACCCGTATATAAATAAACTGGCGCAATCGCCGGCATCCATCGTCGCATCTGCAATTGCGTATTCCTGCGCTAGTCCTTCGAGCAGGAGCTGGCTGTTGGTGAGGGACTGGGGGTTGGGAGCATGGTGGCTGACATACCAGTAGAAGGTGGAGCTGTCTGCGTCTGTTTTTATGTTTGTGTATTTATGTTTGTGTCTGATGCTAATGCCGATGTGGCTGCCTGCCTGACTGTTTGCCTGACTGCCTCGCCTGGACATGGAGTTAGAGGTGTGTCTGGACTTTCCATTTTTGCTTCTTGTCGTCCTAGTCGTTCCGCTAACCCCCGGGCTGCCAGCATACAATTTGCATATAATTTGCGTTCATTTTATTTTATTCCACCCGCCGCATTGCCGCTCTGCTCTTTAGCATTTGCGTAGGGGCGTGGCAACGCCTTCCTGCCGTTTTTTTATCCACTTTATTGATAGCTCAATATTCATCTAGAGTCGCTAAATTTATTTAAGCCGGGACAAGTCGTTGTCGGATTGGCGCTCATAATTATGTGTTGTGCAAGATTGACTATAATAAGTTTTAAAGAGGATGCAAACTTGATCTAAGCAGAATCGGTACGAGCACGGATTTTCAACGTTTTTTAACTCTTTAAACCTAAAATATTTAACGCCGAATTTCAATACAAGTTGATGGCGAACAAAACACAATATAAATTATTAAATATAATAATAAATTAAAAGAGCTCTTTTCAAATTATAAAAAACTAGTTTCACAAATCAAGTTTGAGGAGCTGTGGGTTTTATTAAGCTAGAACGGCAGTTATCCCCCAATTGGGCAAACAATCTGTAACTGATCTGAATTGAAACTAAATTGATGCCACACAGAGTCCACTTATCTGTAAATTCGTATAAACTCCATGGATCTGTCACTACTTATGTGCAGATCCCATCAACTACTTTTATATACTCGTAGCAAGCGAACATTAATTAATTCTTTAATGCACTTCGAATGTGTCGTTTGCATTAATGTTGCTCCCGGTTCGCAGTGGATATTCGAAAGGGCCATTTACATAAATTCAGCGAGAAACGATGCAACAATGCAGCAATGCAAGGCAGAAGGGCCCCCTAGATACTTATATATGTATCTACAGATATGGCTAATGGGTCGTGGGTCGTGGAGTATCCGTGTGGATTATCTGGTCGGCTGGTCGGCTGACCGGCAGTTAGATGGCGTTTGGACTGGCACTGTTTGGAGATTTTAATTACACTTTGAATGAATGCTAATTCATAATTGAGTATGTGAGTGTAACTGGCGCAGCAGTGACTGCTGTTTTCGTATCTGTATCTGTATCTGTAACTGTAACTGCATTTGTATCTGTATGCATACATATATGTACATATAAGTGTCTGCATTTGTATCTGTGTGTGTAACACATGCAGCCATGCAATTATGCTTGTTTAATTTAAACCAAATTTATGTGCACTGCCCAAAACAACAGCAACAACAACAGCAACAGCAACAACAGCAAATACAAACAGCAGCGACAGGAGATAGTATCCGCGGATAAAGTAAAGTTGGCCATGGCCGCTGTGAATTTATGTTGACTTTAGCACACACACACGAATACACACACACACACAGAGCATAACTGCCAACATAAAAATGGTTGAAAACTCTCAGCCAGGACATGGCACAGCCAGCGGTTGTGGCAGCTGAAAATTACTTGTGCATCCGGTGCATCTCTCGGCGTGAATCGCTCCGCGTGGTCCTCTTAGAATGCTCAAGGCGTGAGTTTCATGGCATCTTTTACAGTCGTCTTCCGTTCCCGATGAAGCCATTTCGCCAGCGACGGACTAAGTGAAAATATGAGCGTGCGGAAGCCAACTAGTTTCCCCCCCCCCACACCCCACACACACAAAACTACTATGCTGCAAGTGAGCTTTGTGGGTGGGTGGGCGTGGCATTGGCTAACATCAAATGGAAAATGCTCAGCGCTGCGCGCAAATTGAAAACAAATGACGCTCAGGCCTTTTTCGGCCAAAAACCAAGCAAAAACATTGAAAAAGAAAAGGCCAAAATAATTTTTACAATTTGGCTCGTTGGCTTTTCATTTAGATTCTTGGCGCCCGGTCGGTCCAGCTACGAGCCCCACGTCTGCCCTGGCTTTTTATGCAGCCCATTAGAGTACGTGGCCAGTGGCAGTGGAAATGGCCGTGCCTTTGGCCCATAACTCACAGCGAATGACCTTCTGGCGCAGTCCAAATAAAAAGAGAAACAGCCAGAGGGAATGGGGAAAGGGTAAAGAGAAAAGGGGGAAAAAAAAGTGTGGCGCTGGCAGACCTTTTAATTCCTCGACAAGGCTGCAACACGGCCAGTACATTGGCAGGACACGGGCCAGGACATGGGCCAGAGCCAGAGCTGACTTTTAAGCATTTCTCGTTTTGCGACTGGGCTTTTTAAGCGATTGCCAAGCCATGATAAATCGTTGGACTAATTTAATTAAACTTTACGGGGCTGCATTCCTTCTCCTCGGCTCCGCCTCCGGCTCCGGCTCTGCTGTGCTCTGTACCATTTTCTTATCCTTGTCCACATGACTTGCCCAATTTATGTGCTCGCACTGCAGTTGGCCAAAAGAGTTGCTGAGTTGAGAGTCGTGAGTCGGAAGCAGATTGCAATGCTGCTGCAGAATGACAGTCACAAACCTGTACAGATAAAAGATCCAATTAAGTTTATACAAATTATTATGATATTGCGTTCAATTCCCAGGTTTAATATCAGGTGTATATGAATGGAAAAAGAAAAATATATATATAAAGGAATGTAGATAAATTTCAAGCTCATAAAGTTGCTCGGCATTTTCATTAAAGCCAAGTTTAAGTAGTTTTGCTAACAATGCAGCTACCCAAGGAAAATTATGGACTGTTCCGTTAACGGTTGAATGCACCGAAAGATATGCATTCAATATCCTATTAAATTTTGTTTTAAGCCAAGTCATATTTTAATTAACAAAATCTCTTTATCTGGTTTGGTTCAAGATTAAGTTATAGTTTAAAAAGAGTTGGAACTGCGGGTTCGAACCGTTCCAGCTAAAAACCGGTTTGTAGCCTTGCCTAAAATGTATATCTGTCTTTTTCTTAACAAAACGGATACATAATATCTGTATGGTACCGTGAAAAAAGCCCATTGCTTGAATCCCATTTCCAAATCAATTCAACAGAAATGAGTTTAGCATACTATTCGTATTGTTAATATATGTAATTTATTATTTGCAAGCGTTGTGGAGCTGAAATCCTTTGCATAATGAAACACAATTCATAAATTTGTGAATTGATAATGAGAATGAGAATGAATGCTTGAGAGTTTGGGTAGCTATCTAGTTGAACCTTTGTATAGTGAGAATCTCATTACGCACATTTGCGAGTGTCATAAATAAATAGAATTTTGTTGTATATTACAGATTATAATGAAAACTAAAATGCAGCTGGGCGCTGGGCGCAGCATGTGGCAGCAAGGACACGGCCATGCATACGGATGCGGACCAGGACTCGGATACGGATACGGATGAGGATGCGGATGCGGATAGATGGCAAACAAGCTGCACGTTTTAAATGGATGCCGATAGTTGGGTGTTGGGGACATAAATTACAAGTTCATTTTGATTTAATTGCACATTTGTGAATGCAATTTGCAGACCCGAGTGCAATCCACAACATAAGTATTTATTATGTTGTGGATTACGTATTTTCAAATTATGATTTCAGTTTAGAAACATAATCAACATTTCAGAAGGCGCTAGCATTTCCTGAGCTGCGTTAAGGATGCATACAATTTTAATATTAAATGCGATGCGATGCGAACGAACAAAGCAGAGGTCAGAGGAAAATGTAAGTGGGATGGGCAGGCTGGGGGGATGCAAACGTGATAGGGACAGGGTAGATTGCCCAGCAGGACATCTGCTCGCCTGTCGCAATTTCGTTGGCAATGGACAAAGTTTTGCGTCAAGTATTCGATGCGTTTTTGTTTTTGTTGTTGTTGTTGTTGCTGTTCGCCAAAGTTTGCCTTGTTTTTCAAATTGTTATTTTACTTTCGAAATTTTCAGCGCTCTAGGCAGATACTGCAAAAACTTTACCTAGTCGTATTTATGGCAGTTGTTATTGTTGCTGCTGTTGCTGTTGCTGCTGTTGCTGCTGCTGTTTTTCTGTGCTCAGTCACCGCAAGGTGCATGGCATTTATAAACTTGCCAAAAACCACAACAGAAACATAAACGGAATCCGAAACCGAATCCGAATCGAGTTTTTCGTTCTGGCCACATGAATTGTGTGGCAGCGATATTGCCATTTTGGACATTTGCCAGAATATTTTGTTTTATGACTTTAAGCTGCTGCACTGGATTGGGGCAGTGGCAAGCTTTGGGGCACTGAAGTGATGTGAAGTGAAACCCAGAAACGCTCCCGTGACCTACCCTGTAGTTCCGGGCTTTTGTTTATAGTGCATTCTAATGCCATTGTCAATTATCAGAAGCTCGTCTCTACAGGTATCTCACAGGGTAGAAAGAAACAACGCTAAAGTTAAATTAACATAGCTTGAATCAAGTGAAGATCTGTGACAAAAAGGGTGAGAATGATTTTTGGTTCAAGTTTAATAAGTGCATTTTATGTTTAAATCATATTGTTTTTAATTCGCGATTCATTTAAATTATTCTCAACTCCAACTCATGTATATCATATTAAATCAAATATAATTAACTAGACAAAAAAAAAACATATTTAAGTAATTTACTTCCAAGTCAAATTTATTTCTACGCTACTACTACAGATGAAATTTCAGTCAGGAACAGAAACGAGAATAAGAAAAATATGTTTTCATCCAACTTGTCGCAGGTGACTTACCAACTACTTAGCACATAAAACATCAACTCAACTATGATGCAGACGCCACATAACTGGCCAAGAAGAGGCAAGGAAGCGTGGAGGAGCAGGAGCAGGAGCCGGAGCAAGAGAAGGAGCAGGCTATGGCAATGGTGTCCAGGCGCCAACAATTGGCGTTGCCTTTTAACGTGTATTAATAATTCAGGCTCACGTAAAACTTGGCGTCACTTAACGAGCAACTCTGAACGAGGGGTGGGGCGGGGAGGGTATGGGTTGGAATTGCGGTACTTGGCGCCAGGCGAAGTGAAGTGCAAGGAAACAACAACAAAGTGTGGGAAAACAAACAACAATAGCTTAGAGGGAAATCTGGAGAAAATCACAACAGGCTACAACAACAGGAACAGCAACAGCAACAGTAAAAGGAACAGGAACAGGAGCAGGAGCAGAAGCAGGAGCCATAAACTGAGCTCAGGCCGAGTGCGAATCCCGGGCAACAAACCAATGGATGCTGTTGCCTGCAGACGCGAATCAGCTGCCAGAGGTATCCGAAGGGGGGAGAGTGGAGATGTGGGGAGCAAGCATCCTTACTAAGGCTTCGTGAGGTATGCGAAACAGAAACCCGCTTGGCACGTTCCCATACATAAATAACGATTTTGGAAGGCCCTTGGCTGTTTTCTGTTGGTGCCAGAGGCCTGTTATGATGACGTTTATATGTGTCTTACGGTGTGTTAGTCTATGTGTGTGTGTGTGTGTGCCTGACATTAAGTATACGCCGCATGCTGCAGCGCGGTTTGCTTAGCCCTAGCAACTTGTATGCGCCCTGATAAAAAATATGTAACTCAAAAAATGTTGAATGTAATGTCTGTTCTGAAAAAATACAAATCTGTCGAAATTGGTATCTTCTGTTGGCATTTACGGCCCATATCATTAGTATTCCACATTTGTTTCTGGCCAAACTCTTTATTATGGATATACGTTTGGGAATTCACGATGTTGATCTGATTTTTTGTGCGCTTTAAATCATATGTAAATTTAAAATAAGTTGAATGATAATAAAATATTAAAGCTTAGACAGTTTAAGAAATATTTAGTTTTTGTTATATGATACAAGTTGTTGTTAAGATTAAGCTTAATATTTTGTTTGGTAATTTTAATATTTAATATGAAATAAAAAGAAACAATGTTATTATCTTAAATGAACTGAAGTTTAAACATATAAACCAAAATGGAATGCAGCATTAAAAATCTGTTCAGCTTTAGCTGATGTAGGGAAGCTTAAAATCTATGAATTGGGTAGCTTGAAAGTGCACATTTTTGTAATAAACTCGCCAATATTAGCTGCTGTTAAAAGATTCAAACCGAAACCTGATAGCAATCATCTGTAAGTAGTATAAACAGATCATCAAATACACAGGTCCTGTATTTGGTTTAAAGTTAAGTGGACTCTGCAAGTAATTTATAAATAATATCTGTAAATATTTCTTGATCAATTTAATAGCGAAACAAAGTGCAAATTGAGTTCGATTTTGGCTTGGCTCGATTTAAGAAACGTAAAGTTCTTCACAGTTTGTGCGCAAGGATAAAAAATTGGCGCACGTTTTATCAAACGATGCCGAACTAAACTTTTTATGGCAGCTGTCGTCATTGGGGAGTTGTGTATAAGGCCAGGGGGAATGTATGGTGGTTGGCCAAAAAAAACGGAGGAGCAGAGGGAAGGGGAAGGGGAAGGGCTGGTATGTCTCATGCCACTCAGCTAAAATGAAAGAATGCGATTTATTTTCGCATTGACAATCGTTTGATTTTAGTCGTGCGCGTTTTTCTACTGCTGATTTTTATGGTGGGGCACCAGGGTGGTGCTCAATGGCACAGTGGTGCTGTGTGGCTCTCCGTTTTAGTATGGAATACATTTAGTCCGATGGGGGAGAGGAGGATTGTCGTTCTTGTCGCTTTCATTGAGTTTGCAATTTCTTTGCCATTTGAAATGTTGTTGCCTGTCGTCGCTTGCTTGTTGACTGCTGCTGCTGCTGCTGCAGTGGCCATGGCCTTTGTTTTACTTCCATTCGCAGATGCTCAGCTTTTTTTTATGTCCCTCCCTGCAAGCGCCGCTCCACCCCTGAAAGGGATGCCAGCAGCAGCAGCAGCACAGTTCCTGTTGTCTGTTGTCTGTTCTCTGTTTTCTTTTGCCGCTCGCTCGTAAAATGATTCGCACATATAATTGCTTTTGTTGTGCGCCCCCAGTGGTACGCCCACACGCCCACATTTATACCGCCACTGCCTTTGGTGGCAGTGTTTTGGCCGCGCGTTGAAATCATTCGTCAGGATTTATGCGAATGAGCGACAGTTTTTGCCATTTGTTTGCAACGACGCCGCCAACAAGGACAACAAGGACATCGAGGTGGTGGGACAGAGGGAGCAATAGGAGCTGCAGGAGCTGGAGGACAACAGCCAAACAGCAGGACGAACGGATGTGGCGAAACATAAGCGATGAATGATGGTGTATCCGTATCTTGCCACTAAAGTATCTTTGTATCTGCAGCTGCGGAAGCAGCAGGAACAGCATCAGTAACAGCTACCACAATTGCTGAATATATTTTACGCGTTTAGTTGCGACTCTCCACCACCCCCTCCCACCCCACACACTTCCACTCCCCACACTCGCCGTTCTGCTGCTCTATATCCTTTCGTATGCTCCTGCGCCAAGTTCTTGTCCCCCGGCACATTTTATTAATTCGTTTTATTTTACTTCGCGTGACAAGTTGACATAAATGGACAAATTGAGCTTTTAAATTTGTTGCACGCTGATGTGGCAGTAGCAGCCGCCAGGACAAAGGACGAGAGGACGAGGACGAGGACCATGATAACGATAACCAGCAAACAACAAATACAAATTGTTTTCCAAATAAAATTGATTGCCCACTGTGCAGCACATCAGTCGAATAATATTTATTGGATTAACATAAACTGAATGCCGTATATATTGCCACTGCCCCCTCTTTAGCTACCCCCTCATGCTCTTAATTATTGGGGTCAGTTTTGGGCGCAAATCAGTTCAATGCTCCAATGCGGGGGAGTGTGGATAAAAATGTGAAAAGTCTTTAAACCGTAATCAAAATAAAGTCACTAAATTATTTCCAACAAATTGAATTTGTAATAAATAAATGATTGATTTTGCAACAGTGCTGCAAATTGCCAGGCAAAATAATTTATGACTTGGAGTAATTTTATGCAGAACATATAATATATTATTAATTATCTAAGAAAAATCTTAGACTTTAAATTAGTAAACAAAGTTGTAAATTTATTATAGTTATGCCATTATATGGCTTCGGGTAGTACATAGTCAGTATTGATTAAATCGAGTCAATACCTTATGTAGCTACCGGCAAAATTATTAACCTGTAATATATAATAAAGGATTAAATAAATTTATCGACTGTTAAGCCTTCTTAGCAAAAATTGCATCTATTAAAATTGAAATACACTATTGCCATTGCATTGATTGAAAGTGTTAGTGAATGAACTGACTATCTGTTATTTGTACGTTTTTTCAACATTTGTTTATTTGCTGTTAATTATTTAATTAATTATGATATATATCTTAGGTATACCTACGAAGGGCTTACGAGTTTTTGAGTGTCCAAATCCGAAATTCCAAAATAGCCCATAATTATGCAAAATTTTGTTTAAAAATGTTGAAAACGGTTTTTAACGGTTTTAAATCGTTTTTTAAGAATTTTTTCAAAATTATAACGGATTATCTTTTTGTGATTCCAATTCTCGAACCGGAATTATCTAGCTAAGCACACTATTGCCATCTTCTTTTCGCAGAGTGAGATAGCAGGCTACTCAACCTATGTTCAAAGACTCAAACCAAATGTGGAACATAAGTTGACTTCTATTAGCCGCTAGATGGCGCGCACTTGTTAAAATAAATTGTGCACATTATATCTTTTCATCGATATTCAAAGCCCTTGACATATATAATTTCTTCGTACATATGTATATTGTCAATAATAGTAATAATAATAATAAATCTACTAGATATCTTTATTATTTATATAAGGATGGATGTCTCAGTACAGATAACTTTTTATTGCAGACTCTATATACACTTCATTCAAATGCCACCATGAATCTGAATATTATGTATAATTGACATTATTATAAAATATTATTTTTTGCGGTCTGGTTCCAAATCCCCGGTATAATATCCACCTATTATAAATAGGATCACAGCAAGTAGTACGCAGAATTTCATATTGTGACTTGCTTTTGACTCTAACGTTTAGATCGTAGCATTTATAGAATCTTTAGTCTAGATGAAATTAGTCACACTTCATGCAGATAGTAATCTTTTCGAAACCGATTAAAACGTGTAATATTTAGCTATGGATACATATTTTTAAATAAAGATCAAATAACTTGATTATACCCTTGGAGAAGGTTTTATAATTTTGTCCAGAAGCAAAAAATATATATTGTGATCAGGACGACAAGTCGATATAGCTTTGTCCGTCTCTCCGTTCGTCCTTCTGTTCGTCTGTTTCCGTCTGTTTCTACGCAAACAAGTCTCTCAATTTTAAAGCTATCTTGATGAAACTTGGTACATGGGCTTATTTGGGCAGATAAAATGTCGGAGTCAGCCGGATCGGATCACTATAGCATATAGCTGCCATAGAAACGATCGGTCGAAAATGTTTGTTTTTTGAGAATACTCGACTTAACTTACTTATTATAAGTTTTAGCATTATTTAAGCATGCTAACAAAATTTCATCAAAATCGTACTACTATATCTTATAGCTGTCATAGGAACAATCAGTCGGAAATTTTGATTTAAATAAGAAAGTTCACTTTTTAAGGTAGCTGTGTCATTCTCTTGACAACACTTTGTAGTATAAGATAGAGTGTTGCAGTGTTCACCGTGATAATTTTAAAATATTAACCGACTGCAAGGGTTTTAAATGTTTATTTGCCCGAATTTTAATCGAATACAATTTTGTATTATTTCGAAGTCTTATCTGAACTCGTTGCGTATGCAGATACATAAATACAGCAAATATCCATGATCACTGCCAATTTCTATAAAACAACATTCTTTTGCTGATTTGGTAATGTTCTTTATTTATTCATTTTTACAATATACTATTTTTTGCCACCTGGTTCAAAATCGTCAAAAGGATAAGAATAAGTAACCATAACTATCGCAAGAAGTAGTACGGGTAGTTTCATCCTGAGAGTTGTTTTTAGAGCTTATAACTTGAAGGCATCGCTTTTTATAGGAAATCTCCAAATGCGGATGCAAATTTCTAGCTAAATAAGGTCACACTTCATGCAGATCGTAATTTATTGAAAAGCATTACATATACATTTGCTGATTTGGTCACAATGCATGTCGTAATCAATTCAAAGTCCATTGATAACGAAGCATGCATTATATAAGAAGTAAGTAATATACATATACCCTCGCTTTTAGGGTTTATTAATAATACTATACTATTGTATACATAAGAGAACTATTGTATACATAACGGTAATTCACAGCTTACTACATTTACTAGCGCACTCCTCGTGGATTATCAGTATTTGTATTTTTACAAATTTGTGCACTATTTAAAACTTAAAATTGTATATTCTTCAGATTTCATTAAATTTATGTGCATATTAATAATTAGATTGAAAATATTTTAAAATTAAAAGCTAATGAATTAAATATTTAATGTTGGAAATTCTTTACCTAGAAGGATTTATGCTTGGCTCTTCCCACAGGCCACTAACTTTAAATACGCTAAATCGCAGGCTGTTTTTTTAGTATGGGATGGTATAGAATTACATACATACATATATATTTGAGACAAACTTTACTTGGATTCACATTCACCACAAAGCACCCAACGCACAGCATTTCTCAAAAAGATGAAGAAAAAAAAGAATAAATAAAAGAAAGCCACGTTTGTTTTTTTCTTTTTTGTGTTTTCTTGTATTTTTTTTCTGTTTTGAGGCACGTCAACGAAATAATCAACAAAAGGACATGGCATAAAAAACGGATAGCGCGAGGACTAAGCGAGCGGCAGAAATGACATTGACGGGTATGTGAACAGAATAAAATTTCATCAAAATGCGACTGTCAGAGACAGAGACACACACCAACGCACACGCATACACGCACACATAGAAATTCGGGGTGAAATGGGGGAAAAATTGCAAATGGAAGAAATTGCTACTTTCATCTTGGTCCTTTGCACGCATGGAGAACTTTCACTGCTGGTGGTGGAATTGGATGGGGTAGCTCTTAGCGAGAGAGGGTGAGAGGGTGAGCTCAAGCGGCGGAGACTGAAACCCGGCACAGAGCACACACACACACACACACACATATGCACACTCACATCATATATGAGGATTTGCGGGCGCCATGTCAAGAGCTGTCAGGCAAAGAACAAAGCACTCATAGTTGCTGATGCCGACCAGGAGGGCACTGGGCGCGGCCAGCGTTGTCAGCTGAAACTCTTGAGCTCACCTCGCCAAAAAAAACCTACCGCCGCGTAGGTGTTGAAGGCCGTTCCACTTGCTCGCAATTGTGCACTTGCAAATGGCCAGCCCTTGACTGGTAGATGTGCCTCGCACCGCTGCCATCTGTATTTGGGACTCGGACTATGTAGTGCTCTGGTCGCAGCGGGCAACTACTCGTCCGGCGGCTGTGCCAAAATCGTTGAAAAAGCAGCCAACACAAATACAAAACTAAATAAAATTCGAAACGAAATGTCTGCATTGTGCACTTTGATTAATGATCGAATGTCAATTACCGCACATACTGCTCTCTACATACATACACATACACATATATATATATATACATAGCACATTTCCAATTCCCGTGGCGAACTCGAACCGTATGCGGATGCGCCAGAGAAGATGCAGGCGTCGCTCCTAATGGCGATTCCATTGTCGGATTGTCGGCGTTTGGGAATCGAGCCAAACTTGCGACAATATTCAAAAGCCATTGCAATTTCATATTTTGCCAAAAGTGGGCAAGCTAGAAGATAATAAATCGATACATTTAGTTTCTTGTGTATTGCAAAGGCTATATACTTCATCCGAATGACGCCAGTTTATTCCTATATACTATTTTAGCTCCAGCTGCAAAACACCACTGGCCGGAAATTATTCCGACGGACAACTTGTATACACTAAAGTTATAAGCAAAGTTGTTAAATCAATTATTTAGCTGCTTTGAACTAGAACAGCATTGCAACTGGTCGAAAATGATTTGTGGCTTTTCACACTTTTCAATAGTTTTTGGGCTCTTGAGAAGCACAAAAGGAGCACTTAGGACAAATGGATCCGCCATTTGTTTAAATGGTTTTTAATAGACAAAAATCACCGCTGCCATCGATCCGTCCATCCATCCATCGAGTCGGGCATCCATCCATCCATCCTTAAAAGTATCCAGGCAGGCAAGCTCATTCCCGTTTATAACATGGGTAACAGCATGCATTCGCCTGACCAAACATAATACCTCGGTTAATGGTTACAAATTAGGCTGATCGGCCGCACGCACGCACTCACACACACACACACACACACACACATGCATATAGAGAGCAGGAGCAGGAGGGAGCCAAGTGAATAAATGGCCAACCGCAGGCGGGTTTCTCTCTCTCTCTCTCTCTCGCTCTCTACGTCTCGTCAGGTCCAACACTGGCCAAAAGTGACGCCAAGACTAAACTGCCAATTTAATAAATGGCCACACATTAATTAAACCACACACACAAACTTCAGGCTTGAAGGGTTTGTCCATGCTTTTTGAGTGGCTGTGTGAGTGATGAGCCTTGATTGATTCCTGAGGCCACACTTGAGAGTGCGCATTGTTGCCACAATTGTAAGTGGGCAACTGCAACACGGAGTCGAGGAGATCGCAGTTACCGGCTCTCTGTTCTCGGTTCTCTGTGTTCGGCTCAAAGGCTTTTGGCCTTGGCTGCACTTTGATTTATGCCGTAGGCCGAGTAAATTTGTTTCCAATTCATGCCTAATGAGAATTGATTGCTTACAAGTATTTTGACAAACAGAGTATTTTGTGTTTGCTATAAATATCGCCAGGTAATTAGCAGGTAAGCGCTACTCAATGCACTTCCCGGAAAAACTCGGCTCATTTGTGCCGTGCGAAACCGGTAGCCAAAAGGAGGCGCATTAGAAAAGTCACCGGAATTAAATGTTGCCGGGAGAAAGGAGTAAAGACTAAGACGGCGGGCGGCACTCAGCATGAGGCAATCCTTCGACTTCGGCGTAATCCCGACAGCTTCAGCCTTTGCTGGTGCCGCCAGTCGCGTGGGTGTGCGAGGGGCGTGTCCTTGTCCCTAAGGCAAATATGCAAAATAACTCAGGCAGCCTGGTGATCCTATGAAATTAGCAACAGTAGACGGGTTAATTGTTTTCTTTCGCAAAAATAAAAAAAAAAAACCATGCTAAAGGGTTGACTAGGTCTCCGACTTTGACTCCGACTGAGAAGGCTGAGCCATGTCCGGTGACTTCTGTTGGGATTAGCCAGGATGAAAGAGGATGAGACGGGATTAAAGCACTGCCTTTATGCATGCCGAACGCCGACATCGAATAGGGCGGATACGGTCTGCGTCTCAGGCGGCAAAAATACTTCACAAGCAGCACAAAAGTCAAAAGTCAATTCATGAATATTGCATGGAAAATCGAATGTCAGAAGAAATTTTTAAGAAATTCCTGAAAACAAAAAAGGAATATTGCGATTGAAGCTTATAAATAAATAGCATTTATTTGCCGAATCAAAACAGAACTTAGGAGGAAAGAGAAAATATATTCAGCCTGTTTATAGCTATTGTCAGTAGTGGATAAAATAGATAAAAAGCATTTGAAAATCTGAAGATAAGATTACTGTTTTTAATTATTATATAATAAAATATTGATGAAATGATTATCTCAGATATTTAATTAGCTATAGTAGATGCATAATATATACGATTTATAGGGCATAAGTTGCCTCTATACGGATGTCATCACTTTATTATATCAACCAAATCATACAAACCCATAACTAAATAGCAAAGGTCTAAATTATATAAACAGCATTTTAAGATATATATTTTATATTCTAAATATCACGGTGTGTCAAAGTAAAACAAGTTAATTAAATGCGGATAATAAGAGATCTGTAACTGGTTTAGTAACCAGTGGCTATTTATTTCGGTTGATAGTTTCAGAGACTATAATATAGTCTCTGATAGTTCGTAACTGGATACTACATAAAAGTCAAGTACACTTAAAGAAATGTCACTCTCAAACAGGCGAACAACTTGCAAACATAATCACTATCAATACGATTGGCAGGGACTATCGTTATCGATATCAGTTTCTTGGTAGGTCCTCAATGCCGTGACACAAACAGTCGAAGGGCACTGACAAGCAGGGCTACTGTTGCTACTAATTATGGCGAGGGGCGCCTCTCTCCCTCTCTCTCTCTCTCTCTCTCTCTCTCTCTCTCTGGCTGGCATTGTGATAAGTTATTTCCTTAACACGTGCTCCTGCACTCGTAATCATTTCGAGCTGCTAATTTCGACCCTTGCCGGTTCGTCTGTCGCTCGGTCTCCGTCTTCAACTCCTTGCGCGTTCCGGTGCGCGGCTGGGACCGTAAGTAGGTCTTAATCCTTTTTTTTATCGCTTTGGGCGAGTGCGCGCAATTTTCAGTTGGCAGGGGAGAGGAAGCGGGACTGGACTCGAGAGGGAGCTGGAGCTGGAGCTGGACTGGCTAAGAGCTGAATGCGCGTAGATCATTTCGCAATGATAAATTAAGCGCTAAGAGTATTTCCATGTTCCTGCAAGACAATCCACTGTCAAGCCAAGGAGATTGATTGTGCTGAGCTTCTGAGCCAGTGCCTGTGCCAGTGCCTGTGCCTGTGCCTGCAGCTCCAGCTCCAACTTCAGCTTGTCACATGTGTGTGCTGTTTACCTTTTGGCTTTATGGCCACACTGTCAACGCGATGTCTGCCTGAATAAGCAGCGACAATTTTGCAATAGGAGTCCAGCTCCGTTTCAGGGAAGTTGCATATGACGCAAACAATTCAAGTTGGCTAAGACCAGTTTATGACACTCTTTGCATGCTCTCTGGCAGGCTGGATCCTACCTGGCTGGTCTGCCACTTTGAAAGATGATGCCTTGTTTAACATATTTCCAGAAGCCAACAGGTGCCAATGGGCTGTGATCAATCATTGCGAATCGATGTTTAATTAAGAACTCTTGTTAGCATTTGCCAACTATCGCTGCCAGCACATCTCGCGCCTCATTGAGCCGAAGCCCCAATCCCCAGTCCCCAATCCGCAGTTCCCTGTTCCCACTACACCCGGTCATTCCACATGAGTGACGCTGATTGCCAACAAAGGCTTGTTGAATACTTCTGGGCAGCAGAACAAAGCCTGCTCGCAGGATGAACCCGTCTGGCAGCTATATAACCGAAACCCCTAACTCATAATCCATTCCCTTACCCCCTTACCCATACGCACACACAGCAGCGCGATTCCACGATGTTTAAATTTGTCCTAATTAGATGACAATGAACGATGAATCAGCGTTAAGTACGAGTGTTCCTCTCTCGCATCCTATTCTAGCTTCGGCTTATATTTTCAAACACAAGATTCTTAATCCATCAACTACCTCAAGTTTTCGAAATGGGTACTCAAATGTGACTAAATTTATTTAAAGAATATTATCAAGTTTTAGTAATATAGCATTTTAAATATTTTTTCAAAATAAATTTATCTTTTATTAATGTAGTGTGGATAAGAAAAAGTATATAAGAGAAAAATCTAAAATAAAAAATTGCACAACTCTTTGATGTTTCCAAGTAAAATTGTTCGGTTTATTTGGTTTTTTTTTTATATTGTCTAGGTATATTTATATACTTATGCGTTTGTTGTTTTTTTGTTGGTTTGTTTGTTGTATTCATAAAATATACGTTTGAACTTACATACATACATATATCTACGCACAACAGATGCAACTAGTTACATACAATAATAATATTAATAATAATAATAATAATAATCGTAATAATAATTATACATTTACTCATAGATTTAAATATACTATTATTCCACTTAGGACTATGACAAATTGGGCTTGTGTTTAAATTTAATTTGCTATGCTTTATACAAAATGTACCACTAATTAAGTACCGCTAATTTACAAGGTTCTTTATCATTTTCTGTGGAGGGGGGTGGGGGGAACGTTACACATACATTTCTAAACCAGAATTGTTTCCCAGTAGTTCTGTGGTTCTGCGCTTAACTAACTAACTACAAGTAATTTTTTTCACTGTATACTCCGAATTGCCCGGTGACCTTGACGTTTCGCCGGGTGTACAAAAAAAGTTAAGGGGGGGAGGGGATTTTGTTACGATTATATTACAATACATGCTGACTTAAAAAGTGGGTTCCAGAAAGTATCGCAGGACTAACTAAAGGATTCAATGTACAAGGCTGACTGACTGGGGACGTGTTAGGGGCCTCCTAAAGCGCCGTCAGATCATAGTCCTGTTTAATGTGCTGCTGCAGATTGGTCATGAGATCGGATTGCTGTTGTTGCTGCTGTTGCTGCTGTTGTTGCTGTTGATGATGATGCAGACCCGTATGCATTTGATTGTTGTTGAGGTTGCTGCTGTTGTTGTTGTTGTTATTGTTATTATTGTTGCTGTTGTTGTTGTTGTTGTGATGTACTTGATGCTGCTGAGATCCGGCATAGGCATTGCCATTGCCGCACGGCGTCAGATTTGCCGCCTCCGTGGCAGCTGGGATATACGGCGGATTTCCAAGCGAGGAGCTGACATCGCCAATGCTCTCCAGGCTATCGGAGCGTATGCACTACAATGACACAGACAAGGGAAATCATACAAATTAATATTATTAAAAGTTCAGTTGCAATGAAATTCGATGATTATATCATTTAAGCTTTGGATTAATCCGTGTTGTGTACAGCTTCAATAGCTGAAAATCTAGTATTTACTATTGATGAGAAAAACAACTTTCACATCATATGAAAGCTTCTTCGTCAGCTTTCTGACTGCATGTGTGTAACAGAAACTGAAACTCAAAATTTGAATTTTTGAAATAGCTCTATTAAATGTGTGGACTTCACGATCTACAACTACAAAGCAGAAAGATTTCCATAAAAAATACCAAATTACTGTTCGACAAAATGAGTCGTGAATTAATTTGTGCATATTAATTATAACCAGAATTTCACGTGTCTTAGTTTATGAAAATTGTGGTTGGAAAAAACTTTTTGATTTTGACTAAACATTTTTAAGCTCAAAGGTTGTTCAGTCTATAGTGCAGACTCTATACAGATGTGCTTTTTACTGTTTCTCTCTCTTTCTAGCGAATTGCATTATTCACAAAGCTTTTGTAGCTCTGCGTTGCAGCTGCAAGAATAATCTCATATTTGTTCGAGCGTTTCGAGTGCCACTTTCAGCTAATGTCATTGGTGCTTTAAGTGGCAACGCTGTTGCATGCAACACTCACCTCATTCATCACCGGCGTTTGTTGTTGTGGTTGTTGCTGTTGCTGCTGCTGTTGCTGCTGTTGTTGCTGGGCCTGCTTCTTGGCACTGGAGCGCTTTGTGGTCTTCTTGGCTACCGGTGTTGGATTGCCATTGGCATCGACCGTTTTCTTGCGCACATTCTTCGTGTTGGGCAGCTTGTTGTCCTTCTTCCACTTCATGCGTCGGTTCTGGAACCAGATCTTGATCTGGCGCTCCGACAGCACCAGCGTGTGCGCAATTTCGATGCGCCGCCGTCGGGTCAGGTAGCGATTGTAATGGAACTCCTTCTCCAGCTCGAGTATCTGGTGGCGTGTGTAGGCGGTGCGTTGGCGTTTCGGCTCCATGCCCGGCTGATACGAGCCGTTCGCTGCAAACAGAAGATGCATAATTAATGATTGCCAATGAGACGAAAGGGTTGGGCAAGTGCAGGGGCTGGGCCATGGTCAGGGGCAGGGGCAGTGGAAGCGGAACGCCGATTAAGTCGCAACGCTCACACAATTAATACACTTCAAATTGAGTTTCATAATAGCAAGGATGGCAGAAGGAGGCTCAATAAATCTCGCCAGATAAGTTGACAACCCCGAAAAGCGCGCCAAAAACTTTTGACAACACCTTGAACCCCAGGGCTGCACCCAGAAGGGTAGCGAGCAACAGCAACAAGAAGTGGCAGAATCAGCCAAGTAGCGGATAGATAAAAGAGCTGCACTTACACAGCGCCAGTTTGCGTCGCTTGAGAAACAGGATAATTAATCAAAATCAAATGAAACAACTGCCAGTCCATCAGTCTGCCTATCGGACGCGGAGTATCGTCCGCTACTTGGGAAAAGGACAACATTACGCGTTCGCATTTAGTTTTTCCTTGAAATTCAACATTTCCCGGCAACTCGGCAACTCGGCAGCTACCCTCACTCTCGATAGCCACAGTTGGTGTATCCTTTTCCTGTTCCGTTTTTTTATGCGCTACACCTGCTGCCTGTTCCCATTCGCCTCGGGCCTACGGTTTGATCACATAGAGCGAACAGACAGCCCATCAAATTTATATTCGCACCATCAATTTCAATTTGGCCAGTTTGCAATGCCATCGAGTTTGGGTTTAGAGTTGATGTTTCTATTCGTAAGCTGCTAGTGGGTCCTGCTGGCTCGGAGTTTGACCAATCATATCCGGCGCACATCAAGTTGTAATTTATAAAAATTTCATTGCACTGTGACAGACAGCTTTCGATTTGATATAAATATTTCAATCCCAACTGCTGCGCTGCTGTTTCTCAGCCACTAGATTAATGATGTTGTCCACTGGCCGCTGACAGCCGCGGGGGAATTGAAAAAGGGGGGAGGCAAGGGTTTTTTCTTTCTCTCTCTTTAGATTGTGCTAAAAATCTTTGAGTCAATAAGTATAGGCCTTAAAGAGTTGTTGACAAGCTTTAGTTTCGTCATATTTATTGAGTGCAGCTTTTATTTTTGTGAAATGACTTTCGGCTGTAATTATATTTGAAGCAAATTTAATAATAATAATTTTATGACTTAAATATTATTAATGGTTTGTTAAAAGAGCTTTAATGAATGTTGATTGGGTCAGTTGTGATATGGTTGTTAAGATTCACATATCAATTTAACAGTTTCTAAAAATAATAATAATAAATTTTAATTGCTTAAAAATTGTTTGGTATCTGTCGAGATCGGGACAAATTTATCCTGAGTATGTCAATTATATGACTATGCCTTATAATAAATATCATGCTTCAAATAATAATTCCAGCGCAAAACGGGCGGGATATGAGCAAAACAAATCCCATTTATAATCTCAAATTCAGGACGTTGAGTACAGATACAAATTCTTACAAAATTCTTTAACAAATACGTCATCCCAGCGATTCGTCAGGGCTTCTTTTAACCCTTAAGGAATTTTTTTACACATTGCTCCAATCGGTATTGATTTGGAAAAATATGAAGAAAAAACGCAATAACAATAACAATAACAAGAATAAGAACAATGCCTTAACAAAAACATAAAAACCAAACAATATCAATTACAAAGCCCCAAAGGAACAGGCAACATGGGGAGAGAACAAGGAGAAAAGCAACAAGAACAATGAAAATGAAACCATTGACGGCAATGACGCGACGTCAGCTGCTGCGTCGGCGTTGGCGTCGGCGTCGGCAGCAGGCTGCGTTAATTCGTTTTTAATAAGTGCGTATCATTTCATTTCAACAATTCAGCAAGAGAGAGAGAGAGAGAGATAGAGGGAAGGGGTGGTGGCGAGAGGTGCCATGTGCATGTCCAGGAAGAGGCCTTCAAGTTGTGCCCAGGTCCCGTCCCTGTCCCCGTCCCTGTCCCTGTCCCTGTCCCGGTCTCAAGTCCAAGTCAAAGTCTCGCCGGCCAAAAAGTGCAGCGTCATGGTGCGGAGCACATAGCCAAAAGAGTGCCAATTGCAATTGCTTGGCAGCCAATTTATGAAAATGCCAAATCATACAAGGCCAAGGAAATCAAGATTGCACAAGCAGCAACTGCAGCAGGGATTGGGCTGTGCCGCGGGGCGACAGCGAGGCGGGCAGGGTGCGGACACATTGTTGCAGGAACATAGCGTGAAACTGCTAAAGAGCAAGCTGCATGTTTGTACATAAAATGTATATGATATTTTTTTAGTTTTGAAAATTGGCGCTCTCTGGGGAATTGGCGGCGATTCTGAAAACATGTTAGTGCGTAGGTAGATAATCTCTCCCTCTCTCTCTCTCTCTCTCTCTCTCTCTTTCTCTGTCTCACTCTCTGTATATGTATATCATGTGTTGGGCATAATTGGCCCTGCCACATGAACGGCTGTCGGCATGTTTGTCCCATCATATGATTTATCATGCATTTGTGACTCTACAGTTTCATTCATAGCGCTGACGCGGGTTTGAGGAACGTGTAACAAGTCAGTTCCAAAAAAAAAGTGAAGAAAAAAACTATGTCAGACGTTACTTAATAATCATAATCTTTTGTGTCGGTGGCGGCTTCATTTGTGGGTTAACTGTATATTCAATGCCAGGCGATATGCTCCATATCGCTTTAATCCGCCAAGCTGATCTTCAGCCCGCCCAGCCTTTGAGGTGTGGTCATCAGGCAACTTCCGGGCTTTAGCTCGGCTCTCATTCATTGGCAATCTCTGGGCTTCTTTGGGCTTCTCGGAGCAACTGCTCCCAATGAGCCACTTGATTAATTGTTGCGATAGTGCCAGAGTGTGTAAATATTTGGAAACGTGGCCAGGGCACGACCTACGATCGAGAAATTTGACTCGTGCCAAGCAGAAAATAATTTTTACGTCTGTCAACTTTGATTTTGTTGCTCATTCATCAAACGCAAAACCAGTTCCCAAAAAAATGAGAAAAAAGAAACTGTCTGGAGCTGGCGCTTTATATATTAGAAACAATGTGGGGAAAAACACATTTCATGTGCATTCAACATTAACTTTAACAAATGACAATAAATTAATAATTTTTCGGTTATGCAAACAGAATTCAAGTGCTGCTCGGCCCTAATGAGCGTCGAGCTAGCAGCGAGTGCAAGGCGCATATTGCGCATACGCCGCATTGGCCAGCGACAGTTGTGTTCTAAGTTGAATTCTGTTTCAGGTTTTAGTTAAGTATTGATGTTGCCAACAACTGTGAATTGTCGGCAAGTGTGTGTGTGTGTGTGTGTGTGGGTAAGTTTGTGTTTTTTGTGTATGCTTGCTTCATGAGCTCATGGAAAAAGGCAAGTCAACATCAGCATTTCAACAACAGCGGGAGCTGCATCAGCAGCTTGTCAAGTGACTTGCAATTTGTGGCAGGCAAATAAAAATAAACATGAGCTCATGCTACTTACACACACACACACACACACTCATATAAAATAAAAGCCCCTAGCATGCGTACCACAAATCTCATGTACTTACAAAGCAATTGTACACACATCTTACATATATCTCATATAAAGATACATATAAAGATACAAACTGAAGCACCAGCAGCAATTGAACTTGTGGCTGGGAGACTGCAGTCCAACTCGAATTGTTAATTTGCCAGCAACAATTTAATACATTTTTTAATGCATTCAGAAAATAAACTAAAACAAAACGTTGATTCCAACACACGAACTGCAAGTTAATAAAAAACATACAATTCACATCGAATTCTATAACTAGAAGGTACTCAATCAATTTTGAAGCAAATTTTAACAAACGTTAAATCGTTTTGGCTGGGAAGTTATCAAAATGATTGATGTCGCCTAATATACAATTTATGCAAATTGTGTGTAACTTTTTAGATGACTAGAGATACAAAAATGTAGGTATTTTATTTGGAGTTTGTCTAGTCAAAATCTATAGCTGCGAATTTACAATCAGACCCTGATATATCCCGAATATTACTAATCCATCCTAAATCCATCCAGGCACTTAACAATTATACAAATAATGTAATTATTATATTGCTTATAATATTATTATTATTCTATAATTGTATTTATTTTTAGGAATTTAAAGTCTGCTTTATAAAAACTACTTTTAGTTTCAGCAAATAATGACCTCATTCCTTTTACTATGCAAGTATATATATATCTATATAAATTATCTTAGGTGTAGGTAGTAACTGTCAATTTTGTTTTGTGCTATGTACCTATTCATTCTTCCACTCATAACAACGCATTCACAATAGATTTTCACTTTCCATAGCACTACAACCAGAAGTGAACCTAATGACCAAAAGTTGTTGCTCAGCGAAACTGAATCTGTGTTAGGCCAACTATAGAAGCCATTTTTAGAGCTTTTTCTTTTAAGCTGAATAGCTTGCAAATAATATGCCGAAAAGCCGAAAGACAAACAGTAACAAGTTAAGAAGCTCACGACTTTAAAGACTTTAACAATAGAAGTGACCTTGAAAATACGTTTCGGTTTTCTACAAAAAAACATACTAAATAAAAAGCACCAACGAAGTTGGACAGTTGCCAGTCTTGAGTGCTGCAGCATGGAATTATTCTTGATGCCGAGTCGCACCAATAAAAGCGTCGCTAATTAATGCCAATTTCAATAATTCCGCACAAGTTAAGAGCTCCAGAGTTTTATTGGCGCAAATTGAGCAGAGGCTGTAGGGACTGCGAAACTCAAATACACTGTCAATTCTCCGGCTCCATTCACATTTTTGTGATTTTTGTTTTCCATTGGGACGCTAATTACGCTTTGTTTGCAGAGTTATATACAGATACAGAGACAGATACAGAAACACATACAGATACAGATACCGATACCGATTCAGATCCAGATGGCGTGGCAGCCTCAGCTGTTCGTGCCTCATCTGTCATAAAAGGCGAACTTCTTAATTTTTACTGCGTCATTTTCATCATTGTCATGCCCTGGGCTTGGACCACTGCTGGGGTCTGCGCTATGGGCTCTGGGCTCTGGGTCTCTCTCTTGGTCTCTTCGCATTTCGCAAAGGCTGCTCAGCATCAGTTGGGCTCACATTTACTCTGAGTCTGGGCCTGGGTCTGGCTCTGGGTCTGGGTCTGTGACTGGGCTTGCACTTTTTTTTTGCCGCCTCAATGGAGGTGAGATGCTGATGAGGTTTTTCGCAAGTCATCGGGTAACTGTGACTGCTGCCAGCCGTGAGCCTGGCCTCTGCGGCACATTGGAAACTTAATCGTGGACTTGCCATTGAAATTTAGTTACAAGGCTGCCCACGTTTTCAGTGTGCTTGTTTTACTATGAGCATAAACATGAATGTGAGTGTGAGTGTGAGTGTATGTATGAGTATGACAATGAGTATGAATATGCGGTGCTGTTTGTTTTTATTGAATGTTATGTGGAACGTGAACTCGCCGATCATCTGCACGGTACGGTACGGGTTAACAGAGTTTTTAAGCTCTCGTGCATGAAATCAATATTCTGCACATCCATATATATATATATATATATATACTTATATTAGATATATGAGTACTAGTATGACTATACAAGTGCATTCACTTGATTAGCATATGCGACATGGGAACTTAACTTTGCTGTTCAAACAATCTTTATAATTGTCAGTCAGATAGTCAGCCAAGATTGTACTTGAAATTTAATTTAATTACAAATCAAGCAACAAAGAGAATACAAAATCAAGATAGTTTTAAATATTACACTTTATAAATTATTTAATAGGAACGAGTATTTAATATTAATAATAAGCAAACTTCAGAAATTATGATTAAAGTTGCACCCTCAAAAATGGTTCCAAAAATAATATAATAATGTTTTAAAAATAATAATAATAATTTTCTGACTGGTAAATAGTCAAAGCTAATATAAAATACTCAGATATATAATTAGATACGACTTTTGTCGTTACTTTACGATCTTGTCAACACTTTGCAACTTTTAAACAAATTATACGAATGCCAAATTGTTCCCTAAATACTTAAACTTTGGCAAATTATAGCTGTGCCTTAAGCTGTTATTATTGTTTATGCTGCTGTTGTTGTTGTTCTTGTTGTTGTTGTTGTCTGAAGGCGTTTTCTACAAACTGGATGGATGGGCCAGTTCTCGGACCACACGCCACCTGATACGCACGCCAACCCATGTAGCATTTTTGGCCTAGGCGAGCGCTAACCGAGTGTAAGTCATTTGTAAAAGACCTGTGAGCAACAACAACAACAACAACAACATCGAAGAGACACCGGTTCCACAGGCAAGCAGATTCAAACTGAGCCTGAGAACGCAGAACGGAGCACCGAGAACACGGGATTGAGACTGGGGCTGGGGCTGGGGACAGCCACATTCCGCATAACGAGAGATGATGCACTGGCGATAATCAAGTTTCGTCTTGTTTTCGTAGTCGTGCGCTCATGATAAATGTCACAACATTAACATCAAATGACACGGACCATCCGTCACTCAGTCGGAGTTTTGTGTTTGCCCCTGAGCGATCTCAACTCTGTCCCGTCCGTCTGTCCGTCCGTCTGTCTGTTCGTCTGCCTGTAGTCTGTCTGTCAGTCGAACTACTTCGATTTGATGCTCATCAGCATAGCTAATCCCCCCGAGGCGGTGTCGCACGTCGAGATTGTCTCTGGAGTGGAAGTCGCCTGAAGTCGCGTGGCGAAACCTAATGATTTAATTGCCCATTAGGGTCAAGGCTATGCTTAATTGGAGTGCATCACTGAGCTGCATAGTTGCTTGGACTAAAGCTAGTAGCTCGCACTAGAGAATGTATGCTAATTATAATGTAATTTATCAGCCAACTCAGTTGCTGACCTAGAACCCATCCCAAGTCTTATGCAGTCATGCCTATGATTATGATTATGATTATGATTATGATTATTATTATTATTATGCACTCGCCACCTGTACCTGTCAGCCAATTGTCAGCTGTTCAGCTGTCGGTGCCCCGGGGCCGCAGTCCCGTCCAGTCCAGTCCAGTTTGGCTCGGTTCGATTCCATATGCGGTAGCCAATTTTGGTAGAATTAAAACAATAAGCGCTGACAAACGTCGCGACGCTTTTTT
Organism: Drosophila maculinotata; assembly: GCA_035045305.1. Classification (NCBI taxonomy): domain Eukaryota; kingdom Metazoa; phylum Arthropoda; class Insecta; order Diptera; family Drosophilidae; genus Drosophila; species Drosophila maculinotata. Next base: position 10,601,901 of record JAWNPD010000335.1, read on the forward strand.
TTGAATAATGCCACTCAACACATGGCTCAATGAATTTGGTTTTAGGCACGTTAATGTTCCGACGCGACAATTAATGGTAATTATCTATCGGAGCCAGCAGTCGAATTGATCGCACATGTGTGTTTGTATATATCTTAGCCACTTGGGTATTGGTAGCCAAGTGAATGGAAACCAGTTTCAACTTGCCGGAGTGTAGTGTGAAGATATTTAAAAGATATCGGACATGCTCACAAATTTCAAAAACGAATTCAAGTTGATAGAAAACTTGAAATGTACAATCTTATTTCAAGTGTAATCAACATTCTCTCTTCTAAAGTTAGAAGTTAAAGCTGTGTTTATTTCAAACAAATTACCTTAAGTCATATAAAATACTAAAATTTAAGGAAGCATTCTTCAATGTATTACAATGATTAACACATTTTTGTGCATTAATCTATAGCTTTCCCATTTGTCTGTTTTCAAATCCAATCAAACGAATGTATAAATAATAAATGTTGCGAATTTTTTACTGGCCGATGTATCACTTGTCTTTCATATATTCAATTAAATTTCATTGAGTAAACTTTCGTGCACATTAATTAAGTTATAAATCTATTTTTATCGATACAAATATATTTCAAGTATCACGATGGTTGCCTACATATAAGGTTTGAAAATCCACTTAAGACACTCCAAGTGTTGAAAGAGCACTGAAGAGGCTTTATTAAAGTTGAGAGGCAGTTGCATATAGATACATATGTATCTACACTGTATATAGATATATATGAATATAAGAATATGTCACTCGCCATATACATTTTTGCCCTCAGCAGAAGGCGCGCCATTCTTGATTTTGATTAATGAGCAGCGAGCAGAGTTTTTCATTTTTTGGGGTCTTTCAGTTAGTTTTTTTGTACATTTTTTTCTCATGCCAAAGTCGAGCATTACAAAGTCTGTCAGTGGATCACGTGGGTGTTGGCAGCTAAGTAATTTAATTAGCATACAAAAATGGGGCAGAAGACATGGTTTTGTGGGTGCATCTTTGTGTAGGTATTTGTGGAAGCTTTACTTTACTTACCAACGCCTGCTACATGAATCTTCTTCATCCAAGGGTAAATGATGCGCTCCCCGTCTGTTGTCTCCGCCATCAGATCATCATCGCTGTCTGAATCAACAAGATCGTCATCGTTGTCGTTGGACGCCAACTCGTCTGGGGATCGATCGAGCATAAGGCGATCTTCTTCAGACATATCCTGAATTAGGGACATTGACTATTCATTACTCCTTCTATTCTACTAACTATAATAATGTTGTTATTTACATTTTCCGATCCCATATCATCACAGTGTAGTACTTCTTGTAGTTGTTGACCAGTTGGTGCGGCTTCTTCAAGTCGCTTCTCTAATTTTAAACCTGCAGTAAAGTTTATACATAGTCAACACTTAATAAACATGATAATATATTGTATTTTTGGAAAATTAATGTCAAATAAATGTGGATATTTAGTTTAGCTAACTTTGAGTAAGAATATTCATAAGATAGATCACATTATTCATATTTCAATTTAAAACTTCGTTTTAAAAAACAAAAAGTTTTACAAATTTATTGTACATTAAATTATAAAAGATATAGAATACATGCGTTTATTGAAAATACTGACTATTGGCGAAACTGGGCTATGTTTTTATTATTAATTGTAATCACGATACATAAACGTTTTTAAATTAAGTTTGAGTTAAAATTGGAAACACAATGTTATTAAAATCCTCCCAGGTCCAATGTATTTAGAAATTATTTTAATGCTCTCTAATGACACAATATGTCAATTAGTAGGTTTCATAAATTAATGTTGAAATAGATCAGTACAATTCATTTTTTAATCATAATCAAAACTGTGTAATGTTTTCTACTAGAAAATTAACATAAGCCAAATGATTAAAATCATGAACCCAATAAATGATATGTATGAATGCTTCTGCATATTCTAAATTGACTAAAAATATATAAATGGTAATTATTGATTTATACTGCATGAACTTAGATAAGAATCCATATATTTTTTGTGGTTATTATAAATAAATGAGCCATGACATGATATGGAAATATAATAATTGTAAATAGTCTAATTCAGCCATAACTATAATTTTATATAGTTATCCTAATATTATTTTCTCATTTATTTACAGGAGCTTTAACTGATAGCTTTTGTATCTTGAAAGTCTATATAAAAAGTTTGTCTAAGATACATCACATATATGTATTTCTGTATCTATTGCTTTCGGACTCACCCAATTCCTGCAGGCCCAGTGAGGTGTTCGTTGGGGGCTCCGTTGAGGAGCATTGCAGGGGCAGGTCCATTATCTGTGTGGAGAGCGGTGAGTGGCCTTGGGAGTGGGTGCTGCCAACGCTGCCGTTGGCGGTGGCGCCATAGTATCCGCCGTAGTATCCATTCGAGCCGTTGGCGCTGCTGCTGTTTGGCACATTCACCGGCGGCGGCGGCCCGTAGCCCGCCTCCGAGTGCACCACTCCCGCGGAAATATACTCGGGTGCGTGGTGCACGGCTGCAGCAGCCGCCACCGCGGCATGATGGCCATAATAGCCCAGGCTCTGGTGCGGATGCGGATGTGGATGATGCGTTGGCGGCGTTGTGGCATAGTTTGTTGTGTAGCCGGCGTTCTGGTGATGGTGGCCAGAGAGCACACTGTTGCTGTGGTGGTGCGAGTGCGGGAGCGGGTTGTGGTTGTGATTGTGATGGTGTGCGGCGGCAGCCATGTAATCATTGACCATTTCCGCCGGATGCGTGGCGTGCGGGTGGCCAGACATACCAGGGCCGCCAACAGCCCCACCAACAACACCACCATTGCTGCCACCACCACCCATGTGACCCGTGGAGGCGGTCATGGAGTAGTGACCATTGTAGTGGTGATAGTCATCGGCAACCGGCGGGAACTTGGGATCCAGGCCATTGCCCATAGACATGGGGCTCTGGACGTGGTGTGGCGCATGTGGATAGCCCATGAGGAATGAGCTCATCGTAGTTTATAATATAATTGCTATTGTGGATTACTAAAACTTTTGCTAGGCTCTCGATCATTGACTGCTACTCGCAGAGCACATATTTCATTTGATTCACACTTATTGGCACTCACTCACTTTTGCACTATTTGATCACTCTTTTTTTTTGAGTGTAGCCAGCATTATTATAATATTGCAGTGGGGGCTCTGTTTTTTGAACACAGCGCGAACGCCGCGCAGCCGGCGCGTGAAAAACGTTGAAAACAAGCGCGGTAAACAACAAAAATGCCAAACAATTTTACAGCAACGTTCAGAAAACATTCAAAAATATATTGAAAATAACGACGCGTCTGCGAACCGTTCAATTCGAGCCGTTCTTTTGTTATGAATACGAACGTGAGCTCGGAGCGCGAGCGAACCTGTTTTATGTTTTCCTTGTTCGCAGTTGCTTCTACTACTCTCTCTCTTTCTCTCTCTCTATCTGTCTCTCTCTCACACTCTCTCTCTCAGCGTACAAGTCGCCATTGCCATTGACAGCCAGCGATGACGTCGACGCTTGAGTTTCAAAACTCGATTTACTAGTTTTCTGCTTGCTTTGGCTTCAGCGTCAAAGAGCAGCAACAACAATGCTCAAAGGACAGCCCACATGCACTGAGTACGCCGTGGCCATGGCTGCACGCCATTTTCAACCACCAGGCAGTGACTGCGTTTGAAGAGTGCAAAGATATGGTGCAAGCGAGATGACACGAACTTTAGTCACACCCATTCGTTGTTGCTGCTCGGCCTGCTCTGCCTACAGGTGCGTCCAAAATAATAAGCATGCCTGTAGAATTACCTAGCTGTCAATGTTTCATGTACAATATTTAATATACGATAAAATTGTAAATCAACTTTAGTTAAAATTATCATTATTATTTTTATATAATGTGGTTTATTTTAAGTCGACAAAATGTGAAGACCTATTTCAAGTATAATAATGCGAATTGATATGAAGTTTGAAAATATATTCGAATATTCTTGCTATATATTATTTTCTGAATTTGCATATACTAATGGTTTTTATAATAATATTACTACTTAATTATCATTTGTACTTATAATGTATGTATTAACAGTCTAACTTCTATAATTTAAACTTTTCAATCTCGAATTTTCAACACCTCTAACTGGGTGTCAATTTTCTATATAAGTTTATTTGCATTTTTGAATCCTTCTCTACATAGCTCGAAAAAAAACGAACTTTAAACTTAAAATGTTTATTGGGGTGAGTTTGAGTATCGTGTAAAATTAAATTAATCACAACTTACTAAGCATGTTTAAGAAAACAAAAAATGGTTCACACAATAACTAATTTTATCACAGTTTAAGTCGAAGTCTCTATAATTCTATTATTATTGTGGTAGATGGTTTTTCGAGTTAGACAAGATTGTATTAGCAAAAAGCGTCTGAATACATAAGTATTTGTGGGAGCCCAGTGTAAAACTCGGCCGTACCCAATTAATTGGAGTTGACTGTATATTGTTGGTGGTATCACAAGCACCAAAAAGTCTGCTGCTGTCTGAGCGAGAGTGAGTGTGAGTGCGAGTGCGAGTGTGATTGCGTGTGTGTGCGTGAGTGTTTGCTTGTGGTCTTCGGCCATGGCGCACGCTCAAAATCGAGAAGAAGAAAAAAACTGCCCTCGTCGTCTCACGTCGTGCGTGGCCAACAAGGACCGCCCACTTTTCACTATGCCTTTCATCGATCCCGCATGCGAATATGGCAGACCAGACCATTTATTTTCCAGAACTTAAAAACGGATGCAGCAATGTCGTATCGATCGTTGTCCATGACTCTGTGAACTGCTTTGATATGGCTACCGAGTTGAGAGGCTCTACTTACAAATACATATCTACAAGTACCAAATATGTATATACATATATTTGAATATAGTTCGAAAGGCCCCGGGCTGACTTGCAATATTTGCCCATTGCCATTGAATTTTGAATGAATATCACCGCACTTGGCGCAATGTTTCATATTTATTGTGGTTAGTGCTTGAGGGGCGGGGGGATGCTGCTGCTGCTGCTGTTTATTGTTGTCGTTGTTGTTATCATTACTACCGTGATTTGTATTGTTGCTGAAAATGTTGATGAAATGATGAGCATGACTGGCAAATATTCAAATGAGGCGGGCACACACATGGAAAATCGATAGAATGATTGTTGTATAATGCACATAAAGAAGGTCGCACATTAAACGCTTTAATATTTGTTACACCTAAATATTTAGACTCTTCCTTTAGCATTCGAACATCAATAAAGACAGCCTCAATATAAATACTCTAAAGAGTTTCTTTATTCCTCTTACATTTTTCAGATTAAGCTCACACTTCTGCCATGCGTGTGGGTTCTCTGGGCTGTCTGGGTTGAGTGGGTGAGTGATGAGGAGCTGCGTCTAATTGCCGAATAATTGAACCCATTCTAATAGAGCCCACGTGCCGTGTACATATACTACTGCCAGTCCAGACTGTGAGTGTATGAGTGGATGAGAGAATGCTAATTAATCGACTTCCAACTGATTCGATTTTGATGGTGACTATCAAAAGTTCATTAGGACCGCTAAGTGTATAAAACTTAAATTTGTGTCCGACAATTTTCTGTGTCCAGGAGTAAAAAGTTAACTTATTTGACTAGTTAATGTTAATGCACTTATGCAATTAAGGCAGCTATTTTCTAAAACCTTTTTATATGAGTTCGCAAAGTGGTCGAGGGATTATAGCAACTAAATAATTGCTAAGATACATGTTATATAGCATTACATACAATCAAATAAAAATATCAAAAAATAAAACATAATACTCACTTAAGTCAAGATATTTAAGTATGTTTCTAATGTAGGTTTATAGAGATACAGCTGTGCATCCTTGCAGGTCTCTTGAATAAAAGGCTCCCCCTTATTAGTAGCCAACAAATACAGAAAGATGTAATAATAACAATAATGTGATGGTTAGCCATCTCCTTTCATTAAGGATGCCTAATGTCCTATAGTCCTATATACCAGTCAAATAGCAATATAGCAATACTTAAAGCCAAATAAAAAGTATTTAATTTGATAAATCTATAATAAGTATATATATATATTAGAATTAATATTGATATACTAATGGATATTATTGTTTTAACCATTTCTTCAAGCATTTTTAATGCATACAAATTTCAGCAAAAGTGAAAACAAATTAAAACTTCTTTGTTTGACAAAAGTTTTAGAATGTAGTCCTTCAATTTGCTACACTGCCTGTGAAGTTTTGAAGGAGTAACCGCTGCGTTGAATTTACTCCATAACATGAGGCTGACCGGTTGCCGAGAGCCGTAGAGGCGGAGTATGGTGGGTGGTTCACTGAGAGCTTTGTGTCTGAGATGATCCAATGCGGGGGGAGGTAGAGTGGGTGCTTTTGCTGCCTTGGCTGCTTTGGCTGCTGTTTGCACAGCATTTGAGTTCCAAATGCCAATTCAGAGCCAGCAATCAGTTGCGACTGTCAGGCGGCAAAGGAAGTTCACTTGCTGCACAGGGCAAATGTGATTAATGGTTCTATGCCGGGCACATTATGTGTGCCCTGTTGTGAGGCACTGTTGGTCTTGGGTTCGCATTCGTATTCGTATTCGTCGTCGCTGTCGTTGTCGCATTGTTGTTCTTTGTTGCCTCCTTTTCTTCTTCATTTGGCCTTTAAGCTACCCATCACATAGATTTTTATATAAAATTAAGCAACCTAAAAACTCGTTCATAGATACTTTTTTATTGGGACTTTATGGAAATTATGCAGATGGGAGTTGCCCAAGTATCTAATTACCTCTTTAATGTGTGAGTATTTATGTATTGATGTCTGATTTGGTAAATATCTAATTTTTAAATATTATTATCAAAATGTATGTTAGAAAATATCTAACATATCATATCACAAATGAAAGTGATTTGATTTATGCATCATTAAAGTCCTAATAAAATGATTATGATGACTATAGCTATAATTAAAGTTATTATTATGTTAAGCTTTTAAGCGGCTTTTATTAACTCACTTTAACGACAGCCTCGCTTGATATGGTGCCATCAAAATTCGGGGAAAATGAAACTACAAATCACTTTTATAAATTTTCAAAAATACATATTTAATCCTTAATTTAATAGTGCTTTCACTAACGAAATTCTTTGCCTGCCACCCTTCGCTTTGCCCGTCGAAATTCGCAGCGATCTATTTGGTATGGAAATTGTGTTAACGGCATGTTGACAAGTTAGATTGAGCGTGGGACAAGTGTGGGAACTGAATGCTGATTAGCTGGATTGTCCTTATCGCTGGCATTTCCAATTTTAAAAGATGAGCTTGTGGAGAGAGAGAGAGAGAGAGAGCGAGGAGCTGGCTAGGAGTTTATCAGAGGACTTTTAAGGAGGCCATGGCGCATTGAAATGATTGATTGAGTGATTAATGATTGACTGCGCAGTTTGCGTCAATCACTGGTGACGCAATTAAAGCTTAGACCAATCTACAACATGCTCAGTGTGACTTTTATTGGCTTTAAATTGAAATTTCAAACATGATTGGAAAGCTGGCAAATTGGGCAAGTGGTGGACAAACAGGTCGCCCATTTTGTCCCCGATGGATTCCAGAGCTGAGCCACATGAGAGCAATTAAATGTGATCCATTTGGTTGCCAATGGGAGAAACGTTTTTCCATTTATCAACTGACTCAATTGCTTACTGTCATATTATGCTCAAATCGGCGACCCAGGCAGAGATACAGATACAGATACAAATACAAATACATGTACAGGTACAAGTTGGGAGCGAGTTGAGTATTTAACTAAAATTTACACTGCGGCTGTTAAAAATAATTACAAGAATGGCTTAAATGAGCTGAGACAGCGCTTGGGGACTGAACTGGAGTGGTGTGGAGTGGGACAAGGCACAGGTACCCATTATCCATGACAGATTATCTCTGATTGATTTCATTTTTAGCCCATGCACAAGCCATAATGAAGGCTGCGGCTGCACATATGGACCAACAACTTGGCTTGGGGCCAAAATGCTTCGTTTTTGGCTTTGACTCCGACTCCGACTCCGACTCTTGGGTCGCCTTTGCCACCGCCAATTGGTTAAATGTTAAATGCGCGCATGTTTTGAAAGATGGGTCCGTAATTGCCTCACATTAGCCGAAATTTAAGAAACTGTTAAAATTATGTTTAATGATCTCCACAGTTTACCTGTTGCCTTCCAACGAGAACTACACCACATTTCACATGATTTTCCAAATATGTTTTTTTTCCATCAACTGTTTTTTAAATACTCCAAAATAAGTTTGTTAACCTTAAATTGTGAAATTTCACATCTTTTTAAAAATACAAATTATTATTGTAATATATTATTTGGTATATTTATTTAAAATCCCTTTTCAAAATGGAGGCTGTTCATATAAAAATTTTAGGTAGTAAGATATTTAAAATTAGAAATAATATATGTGTTGATTTTTCAAAATATTTATTTATAATAATTTAGCCCATCTCATTGTGACTTTTGCAATAACTTTTAAATATGTACTTGTAGTACCAGGATGACAATGAAATAAATAAATATATACATACATTGTACAAATTATTAAAATCGTAAGCCTTTCATTTATATAAACTATAACTAACTAAACATAAATTATATGTTCATAAAAAAAAAAAAAACATTTTAACATCAGCAATGGAATTGAATCCGTTTTAGGAGTTCGGTGTGGCTTTTCAAGTGAAAAACCTATTGATTTACAAAACTTTCTATTAAATGTTCACACCAAATGAACTCCTGAAGCTGCGCTTGAAGAGAACTTGAGAGCCTCACGCCTCTTGCGCTTATCCATCAAAGAAAGTTGGCTTAGGTATTTAAGCTAACCCTTTAATTTAGTGAAACTTTTGAAGACCGCCGATGCCGATGCCGATGCTGACTGCCTGCCTGCACCAATGTTTTGATGCCAATCGGCCCAAAGCTCTGCTCAAATTTCCAATTACGTCTATGTCAATCATAATTAGTAACAACGTCGATTTTTCATTGAAGGGCCTTAAAAAACTGAACCTAAACGTAACATAAACGACAACAACACCAGCAGCAACAAAATGCTCACAGAACCAACTTTCTCACACATGTGCGTGGCTCGGGAGCTCCACTTGGCATCAAAAAAAAACAACAACAAGTTTTCCTTACCAGTTTTACAAGAAACCTAAACTGTGTCGATTCGAATGTTGTATACCTTACTTAGCATACGTTTGCTTTAAAATTTAAGAGTAGAAAAGAAGATCAAATACAATTCAAAAGTTAAATTCCCCATTAGGAAGGGTATATCGTGTAGTCTTGTAACAAGCCACAGCCGAAGCTAAAGCCAGCAACCAACCCATGCGGCGCAAGAGAGAGATGGCGAATGGAGGCAAAGACAAAGGCGAAGAAGAAGAAGAAGGAGGGGAAGGAGAAGGAGGGGGAGAAGGAGGAGCATGGCCAAGAGCGACACACAGTTTGTTGTAACATGTAATTTGGGAAGGCATCCGATGCGGTGCGGCCCGCTTCCCGAACAGCATCCAGCACCCAGCACCGAGCACCGAGCACAGAGTACCCCAGAGTTTGTATGTAGCTTGCTGGCGGTCTGTTATGAATGTGACTAATTAAATTTAAAGATATCCAAGAGATTATCAATCTTTGAAGCGCATCGCCATCGCCAGCAGAGTCTGTGTTCGAGTCCAGTTCGAGTCGAGTTGAGTTGAGTCGCTGGGCGATGGGTGATGGGCGAGGGGCGGGGCAAGAGTATCGATACGCTTCGACACAACATTTCACAAGACGCAAAACAAAAGCAACGCTGGCAACAAGAACGCTGGCAACAGCAACAACAACAACAACAACAACCATCAGCACCAAGAGCACATTTGTTTCATGATCATGATTGAAATAATGATTAATGAACGCAGCGCCAAAATTCAATTCGAATTTACTATGTATAGCCCGGGAGGGACTTGAAACATGGGACAGCAAACTGCGACTGGAACTGGCAACTGGGAACTGGGAACTGGCAACTGTGAGCTGTGAGTGGGCCTTTGGATTTTGGGATTTACGGACTTTGCCAGACTGCCAGACCGACCGGCCGCCGACTGAGTTCCATGCGTGAAATCAACAACAGAGCCCAGATAGAGACTAGAGGAGAGTCGAGTCCAATCGCGTTGCATGTGGGCTCCATGCTGTCCAGCAGCGGGCAAGCCGCACTCTCTCTCTATGTCTGTGAGTGTGTGTGTGTGTGTGTGTGTCCTGGTACTACCATCAATTATAGCTTTGCTGTTACGCCAACGAGCTGAGACTCAAGCCGAACTGGACTCTCACATCTGGGGACTAGACACCTCTGAGAACGAGAATGGGAACGTTTGCATTGTGGCCTGAATGGCCAAATGGCTTTGTTAACAGCTTTGTGCAGTGGCTCGGCTAATAAATGTTTTTTTAATTGACTGCATGTGTGCACAGGTCAGCCCCTCCACCGCCCCCTAACCACTCTACCCCACCCCATACCCCAACTGTTACTCAAACTGGTGCCAAGTTCAGCTGCATGGCCTGCGCTCTTCTGGCCAGGCTAAAAGACTCGCGCGTTGCGACTCTTGGCTGCAGTTGCGTAAGCCGCTAAGTTGGCTCAGCACTTCCCTGTAATTATCATTAAGCCCACAATTGAGCAATTAATTTGGCTGGTGTTGGTGTTGTCATAATGATGCGATGCGAGTAAGTACGAGTTACATATGTGCAGCTTTGAGTCCCGCAACTTGCCACTTAATTAATGAACACATATTTGCCTTTAAACAAACTAATCGCTTTCTGGCCAAAGTTGCGCTTTTCGCTTCCACAAGTCATGAACTTGAGCGTTTTCCATGATTTTTACTTTTTCACCTGAAATTTGCAACTTTGTGATTCATCGCTTAAGTTGCTATTAAATTAATTCAAGCGCCTAGCCACAGAAATTAACCCGGGTTTTTACTGTTTCTAAATCTACACCTCTTAGCTGTCCCCTTCAAAATTAAACAACAGCTTTAATCTATCAACTAATGATTCTAGCAATTTGTCTGATTTTGTATGGTAAATAATTTCTATTTGTGCACTGATCATCTTATGAATATCCTAAGTTTCCTACTTGTATAATTTAGTAAGAGCTGTTTGTTTTGTTTGTGAAATTTGATATTCAAAGTTTAAGTACAACCGGGATAGTTCTAACATAACCTATACTAACCAACTTTTTCGAATTTTCTTTAAATAATTATTGCGTGGACAGTTCCCATGTTCTTAGAAATGCTCTTCCAAGACTTTAAAAACACATATCTTTGTGAAAACTCAACCAATTTTCAATTCAGAGGCTATTTTGCTTCAGGTTTCCTATAAAATAATGACTAAAATATTGGCATGTCAAGTTCCCAAGTCTCATGAAACGACCTCCCCTACTAAACCGATTTTTAATCTTAATATTATTTTTGTTTTAACAGCTAAATTCTTATTCTAAAAATGATACGTTGACATTTTTCGGATTTTCTGTCAGTAATATTGACATGTCTTGTTTTGCAAAGTTCCCAAGTCAGTAGAAATGCCCTTTTAAAACTTTAAGCTAAAGTTTTCTGATGGAATGGTAATAACATAAGTACATATGTGACTGCTGGGTTCGCAGTCCCACTCAGAATGAAGTCATCTGTAAAGAAAAAAGAAAACTCTTCAATGCTGCAACTCAATTATCTATGATTGTTACAATTACCAATCAGGAGTGTAATACCAAATCGAATTGTTATTCTTCTAGTCAATTGAGCTCGCTTTAGGAGGTGTTAGCTTGGCTAAGTGCATTTCAAAAGATGTCGCCTGCATAAATGTATACATGTGTGCATAAGTATTCAAGTCTGAAACGAAGAAAACTAATGATCAGTTCGAGGGAATCAAGAAGTGAGAGAAGAGAGACCAGAAAAGAGGATAGCGGGCACTTCTTTCACTTTTTCAGAAATCCACAGGAAGAGCAAAAACTTTTCAATACGAAACTGTCAGATAAATCGGCCCTCTGCCTGCTGCCTTTAAAAATTCACGTCTGTTTTTTTTCTGCTTTTGTCGGACCAACTTTCCTGCCTGGCCGTACCCGGTTCGACGCATAATTAATGATCTGCTCCATATTCACGCATTGCTGTAGGTCTACATCTACGTCTCTGTCTCCGTCACCGTCTTCGTCTGTCCGGCTGTTGCAATGTTTCTACGCCTGCATGTCTGCATATCCGTGGGCCGATGGCTGAGTTTAGATTTCAGATTTACCATTTCTTATGTGCCGGCAAACTGTCACTTTTCTATCTCTCTCTTTTGGCCACGTGATGTGCGTGCGAGACGTCAAAAGAAAGTCTTTCCCCGCTGGACAGACGCTGAGCACTGCGATAAGCGCTGCCCTGGATAGCTGAGCCAAAAGACGCTTGCATCTGGCAGCGAGTGCATGAGATGCATCTGCTCAGCTGGCAGACAGTACACCACATACACCATACTCAGCATTCTCACCATAACTCATGCCCCCTAACTGCTGCTTGGCTGCTTGGCTGCTTGGCTGCTTGGCTGCTTGGGCCACCTTAAGCCACCAAGTTGACAGACAGCAAGTTGACAGCCCACGTTTTGCCTGATGGTTCCTGGTTACCCACTCCCCTTCCCTCCTCCTAACACACATAATTCCATTTCTTATCGACCGCCCGCGCTGTCACTTGCGTGTGGCGTTGTCCGCCAAGATGCTGTGGGTGGCTTGATGGTTGGGTCGGTTGGGTCTGGGAGCTCCATTCGCACTCAGCTAATCAACACGGCCTCAAAATGTAAATGGGCCTTCAGCCTTCAGCAAATATTGTCGCCATTTTCTACTCTAGACTCGTACTTTATGAATCCTCCCAGCGACAGTCTCTTAGCCCAGTTCATCCACTTTCCTCACTCTCTGCCTTTCTCCCTCTCTCTCTATCGCTGTCTTCGCACCGCCCGCCTGCGTATCTGTCGCTCTGTCTGTCAAACTCATGCAAAAAGATACTTTTCTTTTTGTCTGTGCATTTTTTGTTGTTGTTGTTGTTTTTATTTTAATGCTGCTTTTCGCTTTCTTCGCTGGGCGACTGAGTGAGAGTGCGAGTGCGAGCGTGTTTTCGTTTTCCCCACTTTTTTTCCTCGGGGTTTTTCTTTTTTGACACATAAAAGGACACGCACCGCGTCACATCATGAAAGGATTGATTAATGATTCGTTGATTTTCGCCCTTATTCTCTTTAGTTACACTTGGGCACATAATCCGCCTCGTCTCCAGCGGTTCCCATTCCATTTCTGCCCCAGCAGGCACCACGCAAAACACACCCGACACCCGTCCCAGTCCAATTTTGCGTAAAGTAAAAAGTAAAGTAAGTTTTCAAGAGAAAACAATGCCTCACTGGGTTTTTGAATGCATTGTCAGCAGAGAGTTTGACCAAATAAGTTTCCATTTTCTATGCGCATTCCGTTAACAAATTCCTATAATTTGCAAAGCCATGCGAATGTTCTATAAATTTATCACTATGTGAGTGAGCATATCAAAAAAGTAAAAGTACAAATAAGGCACTGTAAATCTATATACAAAGTATGCTAAGCTTTCAGAGCAAGTCTATAAATTATCTGTATTTACATAAACTGAGATAAAGTTACAGGGGCTTAAAGGTTGTTCATAAATTAGAGTAAATAAAAGCTACAAAATTATGGTTATCAATACTCATAGGAAATAAGCAAAATAAAATAAGGAAATACGTTCTTGATTCTAGCAAAATATGTTAAAACGTGAACTGAGCGTCAAAAATCCGCAACCTTCAATTTTATTATTAGACAGATGAAAACGAACAAATAATTTTATGTTTAATATTTTTATTTTAAATTAACAGATTTTTTTAAATTTTTTCTAAATAGTTTTACACAAATTAATAATGTTTTCAAACTTTATATTATAACTTTAGAGGACAGGTTCTTGATTTGAGAATGTAGATCTTGCCATACTATTTTAAAACTTTACATTCTGGACTAAAAGTTCTTGAAATATTGGATATGTTTGTCAATGTATGAATACTTTTATTATATCAGAATATCAGTTCTGAATTCATTAATTTGCAGTAAACTAAAAGTGGTTTTTAATAAAACTTAGTCAAGAAAATTAATTTTTCTTTTAATAGCCCCTTGAGTTGGGCATTAAAGTAATTAGGGGGAATTGTATAGAACACAACTCAAGCCCAGCCCCAACCCCCTCGCACTGCACTTTGACTTATCAAATGGAATCCATTAAACGAAAACAAACGCTTACTGACAAGCACAGCTCATGAATTAAAGAACAAACAGTAGGAAAGTAATTATCATTGGCCATTTCACACAAGGCAACCACACGCCTGCCCACTCCCCTCCCCTTTCCAAAGGCAATGACAATTAAAAGAAGGACGAGAACTGGTGGGTGCGACACGCATTGGGACTCACACCATCACCATCACCGACACCCACACCTTGATGAAGCAGGCAGGCACTTTGACAAAGTGTTGATGTACTAAAGTTGGAAGTAATTAAACTGGCTGCAGAACTGACTAATTTCAGCAGGAGTTGAGTTTTGACCAATGTCCATTCGTTATTAGCGCTTAAGCAGTTGCTGAGAGCGAAATTAGAGTTGGAGTTGGAGATTGAAATGGAGCTGCCCACAAAATGAGGGTTGCCTGAGAGCAGTGGGGGGAGTAGGAGTACATACGTGACATATGTCGACACTGGACTGGACAGGACTGGATGCCCAAATCACATTCACATTCCAGAAGCTAGCAGTGTCCATTTGGACTAAAAACATTAGGGTCACCATCCTCACACACACACACAGACATAAGCACCAGCAGAGGGAGGAACTTGGTGTTTAAAGTGTCGAGTTTTGCGTCTTAAAACTAGAAAAATGATTCCGCTATCAGCTCTACCTACTCCCGTAGCCCGTTTCCCGTTTTAAAATGCGTTTAAGCCCCTGAAACGTAGGTTGGCCCAAAACGGACAGCATGGGCTACAAAACCAGCAACAACAACAACACGAAATGAGCCGAAAACATTTAAAAGGCGAAATGCGTAAGAAACCTTCATCAAATTTGACTGACAGGTTTTCAAGATGTTCGCACTAGCAACCAACTGTTTCTCTCCCAACTCCATTTCTTTTAGCTGTTGCCAGCCAAAATGGCCAACGTCACTCACAGAGTCCGCCAAGACATCCAAGGTAAACTTATATTAAAGATATTCCGTTGTTATGTAGAATTGCCAAGATTTTTATGTTACTAAATTTATAATTTCAATTTTAATTTAAATATTTATTAAAAGTTTATAACGAAAACAGCTTAACACATTCATTTATTTGAATACTATTACAAAAAATATTTAAATAATTTGTAAAATATAAATTAATTTAATAAAATTCGAGTTTACAGATGATACCAAAAAATACATTTGCGAGCGCCATCTGTCGGTCAGCAGCAATACGTTCCACATTCATCGAACATATTGTGGACAACAACCATGCGCACTAATATAGCTGCTCTGCTCTGTACAATATATGTATCCTTCTCTCTCTTATCGATATCAACAATAATATCGATAAGTCCAGTTTTAAATGACTAGAGGCGGCATCATTTAATTTAATTTTTAGGCTCTGCGATATTTATTATCAGCTCTAGTATTTTGCGAACATGGAATGAAACTTTGTAAAATTAAATGACAGAGTAAATAAAGCATAACAAACAGCTTGGCATATTCACTTTCACAGATCCATTTTAGAACCTATTAAATTATTAAATTGAAAAGAAAAATGGAGTCAGAAAACGCATTTTGATTATTTTCTGTATATTTTCTTTTAATATGTATTAAATATACAAATAAACCTTGTTTACTTTCAAACGTAAAACATATTTTTGTACACATTCTATATTTTATTTTTTGAAAACAACACTATTTTAAATAAATGTTTTAAGTCTAACATTACCAATAGTAAAATTATTAGTTTAATTTATTTATAGATTTATATATATTTTAGCAATAGAAACTAAACAAAATGAGTCCATTTCGTCAAGTGACCATATTCTAAAAAGAGTAGTTGCTCGCCGGATATTAGAAATTATCATATCATTATTAATCATATTTAATGGCAGCCTGTGATGCAAGTTTTTGATATACTATAGGCGAAATGATCAAGTCAGCATTTAAAAATAACAAAATATTTATTTTACAATTAGAGCCAAAAAAGTACAATATAATGTATTATTATAGATATTATTAGTTGTTGATTTGTATAATAATCGAAGCTGACAGACTGCACTCCAAAGTTTATGTCTATAAATAAAATAAATATTGGTTAATTAGTATTTCGACAATTAACAAATGGAATCAATTAGTCTGTTTCTTTTTTGGCGAAAGCACGCGATTTTATAAGAGTAGTTTATATAGTAGTATAAATTCTATGTTTATTCGCACTGGTTGCTATGCGAGATATTGTTGTCTATATTTTATAAGAAATTACACAATATATTTATCATTCAGTGTTTTATCAAATGTTTTTTTTAGCAACTGGGCGAGTAGATTATTTTATCAACGCGTATCTAATAATTATTAGCGATATATGTGTCTAGAAACACAAGCCTTCATTTAAGTTTGCTATCTGCAAATATAAATATACAAATGTGAACTCTTTCAATATCTGAAATACTAGACAAAAATAGAATATGTTGAACACGTACAGTCGCCGTACCGAACTGAAAATGTGCAAATTTTCTAGTGGGTGTTAAGCGTGGATATAATTGTCTTATGGCTTGAAGTTGACCACCCCCAAGATGACAGTGGCATGCCCATTGCAGATGGTACCAGTCGCTATCCCGATGTGGCTACGGGCGGCATATGCAAATTGCAATAAGTGCACGGCCATTTGCACAAGCTCAGCAAATTCCAAACGAGCCACAAAATCGGCAGACGATTGACCCAAATGCCGAGCAGGGGTACTCAAACGGGTACTCACTCCTTCTGCTCCTTTAACCGAGTCCTAATGGCAATTTGTATGCAAAATTTCATATGTAAATTTAAACGGCACAGCGAATAAATTGAAGTCAGCAAAAGTGCTAAAAACTGCAAGACGGCAAACTGCAAAAGTTTGAAATATGTTTATTTTGACAGAATTTATGCATTTGGGTGATAGTGATGTATTAAACTAGGCAAACATCTCGGAATATACATAACAAATGAACTATTTCTAACAAATTTATTGTATTCTTATAAATTAGTCGATTACACAAAAGAATAAACTATAAATCATATTAAATGTAAGATATGGCTGCCAAAACCAAACTTTATGGTTTATATATATTGTTATAAATTATAATAAAACTACAAACTGAATCAAACTAAGATAGACACAAAATTCGTCATGATTTTCAAGTGTGATAAGATATAGTAAATATACGCTTTAGCGTAAGTTAATATTATTATTATTATTTTTATTAGTTAACATATATGTATTTATTTATTATTAGCTATTAAGCCTAATCTTCGCTTAACTCTAGTTCTCCCAAGGAGTTTTATACAATATAGTGGTTCATTAGGTCTTATGAATAAGTATAACACATATTTCATCACTTCATTTGATGCACTATTCACTATTCACTATTCACCATTCACTAGTCACCATTCACTATCCATTTTCTCATTTCGCTGGGCATTGAGCCACACAAACCTCTCTAGAACCGAATTTGTCCTTAAAACTAGTGTACAACAAATTCGGATCTACAGGGTAGACGTGGAACAAAGTGAAACGCAGAAACGTGGAAATCATATACACTTGGAAAGTTGTGAAACCTGTGTAAAAAGTGAATTGTAATTTGCAGGAACAATTTTGCATTGAGTTTGCGGCTATAATTTCAGTGTCGTGCCACACGTGATGCCAAATTATGAAATGACCCATAAAACTGATTACAATGCTCACAAGTGTGTCGGTAATTATATCGAAACACGTTGCCAAGCTCCGAGGCCAGAGTGGAGCCAGTCACGAAACCAAGCAGCTACCAGCAGCCATTTTGGAGTCCTTGGAGCAGCTCGGAACCGTGTTGTCTTCAGCTGCGTATCGAGGCTCCAACTGAAGACGAGTCGCGGCCCGTGCTGGCCAGGTGGAGGTGCAAGATTATTATTCGGCCATGCCCGAAAATCTATTTGATAACATTCGATAAGATAACGGTAACGGTAACGGTGCCTTGGACTGTCTTAGCGCTTCATGTATCTAATTGATTGCGCACGGATTAGAGACCACTTTCTTCATATCGATATCGAGTCCGGAGACATCGGAAACTTCTTCTTTGCTAGTTGTCGTCGCCTATAAGATAAGAGGGAATCACATTTAATGAATGATAGATATATTTGATTAGTGTATGTCTGTCTGTGTGTGCTCGTGTTTGTGTTTGTGTTTGTCTCTGTTATTTGCATTGGAACCACGAATCAATCAGGTAATTTCTGAGCAGCTTACGGGCTCTGCCAATTTCGATTCCAATACCGATTCCAATTCCAATTCCAGTTACAGTTTGCTGCACTCAGCCAAATTTGTTTGCATTGTAAAGACGCCAGTGTCGATTAGGCAGGCGGCATTGGCGACGACGACGACGACGATGTTGATGTTGGCGCCATGTGGCTAAACCTTCTGTAAGCCCCACTGCGCCACTTGCCACTTGTCAACGCCACTGCTTTTGCCCCCTCCCTTGGCCCCTTTCTGCTCCTGCTGCTGCTGCTGCTGCTGCTGGCTGTCGGTGATGATTCAGCAAAAGCATTCGCAATACTGCTGAATAATGGACGACGCACATGAGAAGGACAGCAGGAGCAGCAGGAGCAGAAGCAGGACGAGACTGCAATATGGAACAAATCATTGCCATTGTGCAAGGTCGTTGGGCATTGTAATACAAAGGATTCTTATCTGTGGCTGTGTGCGAATCTGTATGTTGGTGTGTGTGTCCCAGTGTGTCCTGTGTGTCCTGCAAGCAAAGCGTATTTGAGTCAATTAATTAATGACTTTTTAGCGTTATTCATTAGCACTAATCGCCTAGGCCTAAACTTAAATAAGCCGCCCCTAAGCTGCAAAAAGGGGCGCGCCTCCGGGCCCAAAGTCAAGCCAGCAAAGTCAAAAACCTTTTGGGTCGTAGGCAGCGACTGAGACCCCGGATTAAGTCCTGTAATGGCAACAAATCTTGCGTAAACAAAGGCAAGCGAACTGACTCCTAACACCCCTATCACCCCTAACACCCTCGTGCTATAACTCACCCTCTCTCTCTCTCCCTCTTTCCATCCTCTCTCCATCTCTCACTCACACACACACACACATACTCATTGTGACTCTTTGTCTGTTTTTGGTGGTGGCATTTGTCCTTTTTGCAGCCTCAATGGCTGCGCTGCGTTCTCTCCCTCTCTCCGTCTCTCTCTCTCTCTCTCTGTCTCTCTCGCTATCTCACTCGCCTTCTCTCTATATCTCCAAACTGTATACACACAATCCACAAAGCAGACCCAGGGTGAGTAGCAGCTGGGAGAATATTGAACAGGGGCTGCCATTGCCTTTCGTCCTGCTCCGGTGGTGGCTTTCGGAGCACAGTAACAGAACGGCCGAAATGCGATTCGCGACGCTGTCCGCTGTCTACTGGCGAACCGCTCCAAATACAATACTAATAATTGACTAACCTTGGCAAATTAACGCATCTTCGCCAAATTGAAGTTTGCGAAAAATGCATTACATCATCCCATTCGAACAATACGAGGTGTCCGAGCAAACCCATAGACCCCCGATCCCCAGACCCCCAGACCGCAGTCCGCAGACCTCAAACCGCAGACCACACGCCCATTGCCATTTAATATGCTAATTGATTTCACGTGGAACGCGTTGTTAGCACCATTTGACTCTATATAATACTAAACAATTGCGATTTCGATTTCTCTGATGGCCAGTCGAAATTTGTTGACAGCATTTTGTGCAAATTGTAGGCAACTAATCAACAGTAAACTAACCAACAGCACTCAGAAGTGGTAAAATTTTAGAAATAATTTAATAATATCTATAATACTTGAAGATCGATGAGAAAAGTTACAGTAATCTGTAAGCCTCTATTAAGTAGCAGTTTAACCAAATAACAAATCAATCGTAAAACTCATCCGTACTAAAGTAAAATACTTACATACATAAATAGATATTTTTCTATCTCTACCAAAAACTATCTATGGTACTTTTTTACAAATTAAATATGTACGTAGCTGTCATATCTGAATAAAATTGGTTTTCAAAGATTAGATATTTTATTGATTTTACTTAACGAAAAGAATATAAAACCGTGTTCCTACATAAAGATAACGTGCATATAAATAAAAGTTTTATAAAACTATTTGAATAACATTTCCAAATATGGTGAGTTTTCTTTACTATATACGCTTAAAGGTTTCTTTTAGATTTAACTTGCGGAGAATTGTAAAATTCAAAACGTATTTATTTCTACATATGTATGTAAAACAATTATACAATATTTTTAAATAATTAAAATTGGGTTAATTATTGCACGTATGTTGACAATCAGTGATCCAGTGATTGATCATGATTAACAAATACACATAAGCGAAATAAAAATAATAAAATAATCAAAAAGTATAAACGTAAAAATTAGGCTTATAATAAATGTTTCCTTATCTTACGATAAACATGATGAATAGTAGCCAAATAAATGTTGAGAGCCATTAAATTGAATGTGTTGAAGGTGAAATGTATGTACTTGGGAATGCGTTGATAATAATTATTTTTATCAGTGACTCAACAAATTCTATACTACAAACTATATTAATGATATACAAACGTGTGTATATACAATTTAGTAAACAGTTGCATGATATGGGAATGTGTGCCTCTCATTGTGTATTCTTATGCATTTACAGTAAAGTCTGAAATCCCTCCGAGCGGAAGTACGCAAAAGGTGAGTCGAAAATGCGCGCAATGTTCCCCTTTTCCCTGGCAAAAAAAAAAAAGAAAAAAAAAAGCAAAACGGGGCAATGACTGGCGAATTTAACGACACAGAAAAGACAACTTCGCACATAAATCAAATACAAAATCGGGGAGCGGGAAACATTTGTCCAACTGCCGACTGGCTACAGTGACAGTGACAGTGGCTAAACACAGATACGGAATTTCTCTCAAAGTGCCAACTAATGCACACTTGCAATGGGTTTGCTTCACTGTACCTAGCAGCGAGCACATTTGTTTGCTTGCATCTCGGCGATTGTATCTGGAAGCCAGCTAGAGGAGAGAACTTGAGGCCAAGGTTGTTGCTGTTGGTTGTTGTTGCTGTTTCAGTTTCGGTTTCAGAGCGCGAAATATTTCACTGTTGTACACATTGTTATTGTTGTTGTTGTTTATCGCGAGAAGTCGAAAAATGGGTGCAGGTAGAAGTCAAAGAGATATAAAAGAATTTCAAAACGGTTCGCCTCACCTTTAGCTGAGAGCTACATGTGTGTGAGTGTATCTATGTGTTTGGTAGTGGCTACATGTGTATTTACTTTCAACCTGCAAGTTGCGGCATTTTGTATCTGTATCTGTGCCCTGTATCCGTATCTCTACTCAGTATCTGTATCTGCACTCTTTATACCGGTTGCTGATGATGTTGTTGGCGGTGTCTTTGCCAAAGTTCCTGTTTGTTGTTTACAAAATACGCGCCTTCCTTTCATATTATCTATATGCTCTTAGTTCTTAATGAAAATGAACGCGAGCAACGCTTAGGCCCGCCACGACGAGGGCAGAATAACCCCAGTCCTCTGCTCCTGATCACGCTCCCGCTCCCGACAAGCACATCCGAGCAGCTGCAGCTCAGCCAATCGAAATTTGCATGAAATTCAAATAAATATGTCAGTGCAGTCTGACAGAAATTCAACCAAAAATGCATTCAGTTACAAAGGGTCTACAAATTCAGTGGTTCATTTGCCGCTAACCCCCTTAATAGGGATGAGATTCTCATTGCATGTGAATAAACCACATTGAATTTGATTTCAAAATGTGTCCATGTGGCTTTATTGGGTATAGCTCTGTAAATGTTATAGACACAGGAAGATATCTTCAACTCTATTAAATTTATCTATGTATTCTTGATCAGACAAGTTGATGATGTTGTTATGCAACTACAAAACTGGATTCACTCAATTTCGACTACTTGGGACTACTTTTGTTATGCAACCAGTCAGGGTCTGATATTTTCTTTAGTGCAATTTGGATGAACATACATACATACATACATATTTACTCTGTAGCAAAGAAACCATTCAGTGAAATTCTATCAAGTATACCACTGAGCTACATCATTTATAAAGAAACAATTTTGAATATTTCATATGCAAAGTTTTTTTATCCATTAACAACAAATTAATAAATAATTAATACTTCGCTTATGAAATTCATTAAAAATGTTGTTTTTCAAACCCCCGACAAAATGTATATTGATTTCTCCTGACTTTAATACGTATGCATTAAAATGTGTTAACTAACTTAAATTATTTGCTAAGTTTTTAAATTTAGCAAAAACAAGATTCTTTATATAATATATTCGGAACGGGACGTACTCTTGAATCTGTTGCTATTGTTGTGTGACTCATGAGCACAAGAGTTAGCCAAAAGCATTTCAGAAGTATTTTATAAATGCTTTCGCATGTAGCAGGCCTATAAAAAAGGCACATGTTGTACTATATGTTTTTGTATTTTTAATAAGCACAAAGAATTTGGGCCATAATGTATATATGAACATACGAATTGCATGCATTTTGTGGTCTATATTAAATATTTGAACAACCAACAATAACGATAGCGATACTCATAACTATGTATGTGAAGACACACACACACACATATATATATATACACATGAATTCAGGTCAGCAAACAGAGTTTATTTTTGGAGAGGGAGGGCGGGTTGCCTCGAATCGTTAGCCGGCAACAACTGAGCGTAAAATAGCTAAAGCTAAAGCTATAGCTTTTGATTTCAATAATTAGATGAGCAAATGCATAAAATAACCATAAAAGCGATTGGCCTAGTAGCAACATTTTAGTTGTTTAAGTGCCGGTTTTTGTTTTGTTGTTGATCAATTTGCATTTTGCGAGGCAAAAGAAAGAAAGCTGCACTGAATTCAGTTAGCAGCATTGTCGAGAGTCCTTGATGAGTGAACGGGATCTGAACGCTGCCAGAAATTGGATAATTTTCCACACATTAAGCTGATGGCGTGGAAAGCTGCTAGCACAAAAGGCGCAGTTTAGCCAAGTGTAGATGCACACAAGGATTGTCACACACACACATACAAGCAGTATACACTTGCACACTCTCCAAATTAGGCAGACTGAAAAGAGTTCGAGTCAAGAGTCCTGGCAGCTGCAACAAATGCGACTCTTTAGCCGCTGTCTGAGCCCGAATCCTGTGGCCCGCTTTGACCTTAGTCAAATGTGGGTTTCCCTCGTCGCGCCATATTGCACACCCATACACACACACACTCAGACACACAGACATTAAATGCAGCCGCTGCCAGCGCAGCGCAGGGTTGCAATTTCGGGTTGGGTCATCGTCATCTCTGCAACTCTGCTTTAACTGCGTCCAAGCTTAGCACTTGTGCTGCTGCTGCTGCTGCCGAATTGTGGGTGTTGTGTGGGTGGTGTGTGGGTGGTGCAGGGTGTTGGCAGCTGCCGCCGTTTTGGCAATTGCCGCTAATATTTCGGTATACTACTTAACCCATGCATTAAATGGCGGGACAAGTGTTTTATATCGCAAATAGAACGCTTAACTTGGTTGGGGGGTTGTTGCTCAAGTGCCCGTTGTTGTTGTTGCTGTTGTTGTTGTTGTTGTTGTCGCTGCTGCGGTGCTTGGTAGCAAAGGGAGTTGGGGTGGTGTGGTTTCTGCGCAAATGAAAAGTGGATGAAAGGCGCTGGCGTGTTGGCTGCTTTGCACATTTCCGGGCGCGCACAGCTCACACACACACACACACACAAAATGAGGACAGACGTTGAATTTAGTTTGGGTAGAGAGCGGGTGGGGGTTGGGTGTCGGGGCAGGACTACGACTGAGCCCCAATTCTGGCACATGCGTACAAAAAACAAATGGCCAGCATCGAGTTGGCCAGCATCGAAAATTTGGCTCCCTTTTTGTTTTAGTTGCCGTCGAGCAATTTAATAAAGTGCGCACTAAGAACTCACCTGCGGCCATTAATCGTTTACCTGGGCTCCGATCCAATATAAAAAGCGTCAGCTGACCATCGAGAGTATCTTTACTGTGGTCTCTTCGTGTACTGCAAGTCCACAACAAACTCGTCAATTGCCCAAACGTTAACACTTTGCACATTGTTGAAGTTTTGGGGCTTTAACTGTGCTGCCAGCATCCTGGGCAGCCGCTGGCTGCAGGATATCTTTTGTGGCGACGACGGCAAAGGCAAAGGCAACGGCAACGGCGACGCTGACGGTGACAGCGACGGCGACGGCGCAGCGACAGCAACGGGGACAGCGACAATGTCGTTGGCAATGGCCGCGCTCTCGTTTTCAACGAACTGCTGCGCTCGGCGTCAAATTTCAAACTAAAGTCAGTTGTCCCGGCATGGCCGCAGCTAAAACTCAATGCGAATGCGACCCTCCAAGCTATAGTTACCCAGCTGGAAATGGAAATGCTTGGGAATGGGCTGTGCGAGGTATGCGCTCTGCACATCTGCGTTTAGTTTAGCAGCAATTGCTGCGATGTTCATTGCAAACTCATGAAAAAGCAAGTACATGATTTATCTGTAGATTGTAAGGGGCAATTTCAGTACCATGTGTGATAAAAGCGGTAAAACTTTTTAATGTATTAAAATCAACCAAGCCATGGCAAAGCTGTTTCGGTTTTCATGCATGTTGTTGTGCTGCAGAAATCTAAGTTATAATAAAATAATCTATGAAATAATAAACACAATCTAAATTTTCTCACATCTGAGTTTTTTGTGTGAATTTCTGTGCGTTTAAAATGCTTGACTTTCCCGCTGGGAACATGTGATATTCAGCGAACAACAATAACAACCGTCGCGCAGGCAAACGGTGCTTTTTGCTAAAGTTGATAACAGCCATGTTGCTGTCTCTGTGTGCGTGCATACGAGTCGATGTGTGTATGTGTGCGTGTGTGTCTGTGTGTTTATATCTGTGTGTGAGTAACACAACCACCTAACACCTAGCATCAGAGAGCGAGCATACAGCGAGTGCGAGTAAGAGAGCGCTAGAGTGAATACACTTAGAAAAAATATACAAGTTAATGCACTGCTGCGCTATAGCAAATATATGTACATATATGCGAATATAGATTTAATAATTAAATTCTTTATATATAATTAAATCTTAGTTAGAAGGCATATTTTGTTATACTAGTACTCTTATTATACCCTGATCCCATTAAAAATGGGAAAAAGGGGTATTATGGTTTTGTGCAAAAGTATGTAACAGGCATAAGGAAACATCTCCGACCCCATAAAGTATATATATTCTTGATCACTATCAATAGCCGAGTCGATTTAGCCCTGTCCGTCTGTCCGTCCGTCTGTCCGTCTGTCCGTCTGTCCGTCTGTCCGTCTGTATGAACGCACGTTTCTCAGAGACTACAAAAGCTAGAGACTTCATATTTGAAATATAAGTTCTCGTGGTGCCGGGACAAGACCAGTTTATCATTTTTTTTCGATATCTCATCCCGTTCAAAAGTTATCGATAAATATCGATTTCAGACAAGTGTTTTTCGGGCATAACTTGAAAGTTATAAGTGCTAGAAACTTTATATTCAGGTTTAAGTTACTGTACTGCCGGCTCTAAACAAACTTATCATTTTTTTTTCAATATCTCAATCCTTTCAAAAGTTATCGATAAATTAAGTTTCCAAAACTGTGTTTTTAAGGTATAGCTTAAAAGTTATAAGACGTAGAGTCACCAAATTTGGTACATATACTCTCTAATAGCACACAGAGGTTAAATGCATTTCACTTTTTGGATACCCCTCCCCGATCTCCAAGAAATCGAAAAATACGTATTTTAAGAGGTATGACCTTCGGATTTTACATAGTCTCACATTTATGAGCCATCTTTGTGTCCTACAAATTTCATTACGATCGGACAATAAACTCAGAAGTTATTAACGATTCAATGTAACATAGTTTGGTGCCAAAGGAAGAAGAAGCAAAGCAATTGATGACACGCGTAGCAAGCAGCTTGTGTTTGTATATGTGTGTGTGTGTTTCTATGTATGAATGCAGATAAATAACTTGAATGAACGTCAGAACTTGGATCAGGGTATATCCTAGTCGGGCACTCTCGACTAGAGCACTCTTACTTGTTTTACTGAAAGATGTTATTCACGCTTCTGTAATATTTATCATTCCTATTTTTATTTCCACATCTTTTTATATTACTTGTGGAATAGCCTGATGAAACTGAATCTCAGCTTAAGTAAAATTTATAAATGACATAATCTTTGTGTGTAATTAAATAAATATGTTTTTCTGCTCCACCATTTTGTCTACAAGAATAATCATATTTGGTTTTGAGTCACATATTTTTCGAGGTGCATTCAAATTCATTCATTTTCCAGGACAGTAGATGTATGTACACATGCATATATGTATACATATATATTCTGTTTGTGTATCTGTGCCTGGGAGAGCAGCCAGAGCAGAGCTGGATGAGTGTAGAGTTTGTGGATTTTGTTTCCAAATTGAATTGCCCAATACATTTTCATGTGCGTGCGCTGCAAGGACTCTCGCTCAGGGTAATGCAAACAGGAGCGGGGCTATTTACGAGGCCGCGTATCCTTGTAGCCTTCTGTGCACGCTCTCGCCAACTGGAGTCAATGAAACTTCTTTGTTGCACGCTCCGCGTCTTTCAAAATGAAATCAAAGTGGGATATTTAAAGCCTCATTAATCAGACGGCTGCTTTCCACAAGTAAACCCCACATCGGCGCTGCTACTTACTAGACTAGAGGTGTCGAGTGCCCCACAACTCAGGGGCTCTTAACTTGAGAGCGTTAATGTGCTCATTAACTTCAAATTTGTTTCATTGATAATTACATGATGCTGCAAAGATAGAATGCTTTTAGGATACTATGTTTCGTCTAATATAACTCCTTGAAACTCCATTGGTTATATTTCAAATATATTATCTTTGTTTTGTATGTATTCCAGATATTCTTTAAATAAAATAAATAAAATATTTATTATTGATAATTTTTAGCAACCTTGAGAGGAGACTGTACAAATATGGCAAACCTTTGGCAGTTCTAGGTAGAGCACAAGCTGCTTCCAGCTAAAGAAATATTTTATCCATTGTTTAGTAATGTTTTAATTTATGACCCATATTTCCTGCAGTTTATTTCGTAATTCTACCTGAAGTATTTCTGCAATAGCCCAAGGCCTGCTGAGTAGATGGATATTTGATTTTTTTCTCTTTTTTAAAGTACTCGCATCATCAAATAAATGCAACTGGTCGATTTCTCTTTTTTCGTGGCTTGTGGCAACGTCATGGAACAGTTTGTGAAAATCTATGGCTATGGTTTTTTATATAAATATTTGCGTTTATTTTGTATATTAACACTAACGTATTGTACATTAACTAGTTCGTTTTCTAAGCTGTAGAGACTTCGTTCGGTTTATTGTTGCATCGCTTTAGCTTAAGCTGACGAAATTTGATTATTTGTCGTAATGAATGCTAATTAAACGCATTCGTTTTCTAGTACACTTGGCAGCATTTACGTCAGGCCAACAGCACCAAATTCTCCTAGTATCTCTGCAGGTTGGTTGCTATGTATTCGTTCAACTTTAACGTTCTTGGCCCGGCTAACAAAGTGTGTCAAAATTCTTAAGCGTATCCATGAACAAAACCTTGCTCACATGCCCTGTCTAGCTGCTGCTGCTGCTGGCAGGCTATGTGCCGTAGTTTAGCAAATAGACACACAGATACATACATAAATGAGCATATAGAAGATAGCCAGCAACATGAATGCCTAGATACAGCCTACAGATAGCGATGGTCGACTATGTTTCACACAATTTGGGTATATCCACGGTGTAAGCGTAAATGGAAAAGCAAATAAAAGGTGCTAATTTCATGAGGGTTCAATTAGACGTTAGGCTGCCGTACGATTTCTTTTGGGATTTTGTTCATTTTTATTGCCAGTCCGCAGGTCTAGTTAAAACGAAAACGATATGTATAAAATTCAAGACTTTTCCCATTTATAAGTGCGATTGAACTTTAAAAACGAGAAAAAGAGGCTACCTTCGGCTATCTTATACAACAAGTAAGAGTGCTCTATTCCAGAGTGACCGACTATGATATACCCTGAACCCAGTTCTTACATTCATAATTCTTTATCTGCATTTATATGTACATAGAATCACATACACACACACACATGTCATTGCCTTGCTTCTTCTTCCATTGGCCTCAAACTATGTTACATTGTAAATAACTTCTTTGTTTATTGCCCGATCGTTATGAAATTTGTAGGACAGAAATATGGCATATTGAGACTATGTAAAATCCGAAGGACATACCTTTAAAAATACGTATTTTCGATTTCTGTGAGATCGTGGGGAAATTAAATATTTTTTACTTCCGTATGCTTAGGAGAATACACATACCAAATTTTTTTAAATATGAACTCTCTAGCTTTTTTACGATTATACAGACGGACGGACAGACAGATGGAATGGCTAGATCGACTCGACTATAGTGATCATTTATATATATACTTTATGGGGTCGGAGATGCTTCCATACTGCTTCCTGTTACATACTTTTGCACAAAACCATTGTACCTTTTATCCCATTTTTAATGGGATCAGGGCATAAAAAGAGAATGACAATGCTACCATGAAAATGTATTTTCTTATTTAA
This sequence comes from Drosophila maculinotata, assembly GCA_035045305.1. Classification (NCBI taxonomy): domain Eukaryota; kingdom Metazoa; phylum Arthropoda; class Insecta; order Diptera; family Drosophilidae; genus Drosophila; species Drosophila maculinotata. Next base: position 10,630,846 of record JAWNPD010000335.1, read on the forward strand.
ATCAGTATTTCAGACCGATTGTTCCTATGACAGCTATAATATATAGTCGTCCGATTTTGACCAAATTTAATCAATCTATATAAAATATAATAAAACTTGCAATTACTGAGTTTGGTTACAATAGTTTGAGAAACAAAAATGTTGTTCATAAAATGACTAATTTTTCAACAGATTGTTCTTGCAGCTATATATTGTAGTGGTCCGATCCTTTTAATTCCTACATATTATCTGCATGCAGCAGAAATAAGCATCTGTACATAGTTTAAAAACATATAAAGCAAAATTTTGTATTATAATTAATAAAAAAAAACGTTTCGCCCGAGCAGGGACTTGAACCCTGGACCCTTGGATTAAAAGTCCAATGCTCTACCGACTGAGCTACCCGGGCACTTGCAATGTTCTTGCCAAAAATCATTCAGGTCGTAGTAGAATCAAAAGCTTTATTGTTCTCAAAAGCTTTTAAAACAAATATGAGAAAAGCTCATTAGCTCTACTCAATTTGAGGGAGGATACTAAAATTTGATAATGAAATATGTCACTAGCGCCACTTTATATGTAAGTGTGCATGATTGATTATATAAACATGCATATTCTTGAATAGGTTGGCATTATTTGAAATACGTCATAATTTTAAACTAGTGTCGAATTTGCTAAGCTGCCGCAACAACTTTACAGAATGTTCAATATTCATGAAATATAAAAATCAAATTAAATTCACATTCTCTGTGTATATCAAAAGTTTTTGCTTACCATATCTTGTATAGATGGCGCTCGTCACTTCGTAAACTAAGCTGCTTTCCAGTTGTACTGCTTTACTTACAAACTGCTTCATAGTTATCAGTAGTCTGCTTATATACATATTTTCTCACTGCTTTATAATACTGCTTGGTTTCAAGACGAAGCAGAGCCCAATACACACTGCCAATATATAAAATATAATTAATTTTATTCATTTATCGAAGAAATAAAATTTTAATTCATTTTTAAAAGCAAAACAATATATTAATCTGTTATAAAAATAAAGAATACAAAAAATAATATCGCCCGAGCAGGGACTTGAACCCTGGACCCTTGGATTAAAAGTCCAATGCTCTACCGACTGAGCTACCCGGGCATGTGTTCAAGGTTTTCTAAAGAACAATTATGAACGAATTCTCCTGGGAACCTTTACAGGAGTGATGATAAAAACTGACGCGAGACGATTCGGAATAGAAATTACAATTATTTAAATTGTTTTAGCCCTGTTTTTAATATATAAATAAATATAAATAAATTACAAATTTTATTGTTTAAAATATGAAAAAAAAGTAATTCAATTGTCAACTCCCCCTTGTATTGACGCGGCACTACGAGAACTTATATTTAAATATGAAGTCTCTAGCTCTTATAGGCTCTGAGAAAAGCGCGTTTATACAGACGGATGGACAGAGAGTCAGACGGACAGACAGGGTATAAAAATATAAGAACTTTAGGTGATCAACTAATATCATTTCTCGACCTCTCATGTAAAGACATCAGGGAATGGTTCCATGGTTTATTGTTATTATGCATCTGCACAAAATACATAAGAACACACACATGTTCAATTTAATTATGAAGCTGTAAAAATATCGTACTATAATCCCAAAATATATGTGGAAGAATATATACATTAGTGTACTTTACCAAAATGTAAAATATATAAAATATATTCACTGTTGCAAAAAGATTGTGGTTACAAATTAAAAATCAATACACAATATAAAATAAATAATTTAGAGTTGGTTGCTGCAAAAGATTGTGGTCCAACAATTGGCAAGGCTGATAATGGCAGTCCACTCCGGTACGCTATCCCACTACTGCCTACCACGGGAACTCTTGGCTGCTGGTTTTCACCCCTGGCCCGGTTCATCCCTCCTTAGCCAACCTGAATGCCGTGGACTCCTCCTCGGCACCCATATTGATGGCAAGCTTAGTGCGGACGTTCCGTCAACATGGCTGGTCCACTACACAGTGATCCCCAGCCTCAGGCCATCCCACAATCAGACCTCACAGAAGCGTGATTACAGAAGCTGCCAACCTTCCAGTCGAAATTGTTGTTTCTAAACGTGTACTTCTTACGTCACTTTGTTAATAACGTTCGTTGCATGAATTTTAGCACTGCCTTACCGATCAACTGCTTTCTATAATAAGTACTGCTTCGAAGCACTGCACACAATCTTTTTTGTAAAACACGTTGATAAAATTTTGATATTTTATTTATTAAAGGAATCAAATATCATAATAAATACTCTAAATAAAAAAAAAATAGAAAATTAAAAATAAAAAAATAAGAAAAAACCAAAAAAAAGTTGGCTTGCTTTAGCAGGGTATTGAACCCTAGTCCAATGCTCTACCGAATGAGCTTCCCGGGCATATGATGAACGAATTCTCGTCGGAACCCTTACAGGAGTGATGTTAAAATCTGTCTAATTATACCCTGATCCCATTAAAAATGGGCTTAAAATGGGTATAATGGTTTTGTGCAAAAGTGTGTAACAGGCATAAGGAAGCATCTCCAACCCCATAAAGTATATATATTCTTGATCAGTATCAATAGCCGAGTCGATAAAGCCATGTCCGTCTGTCTGTCCGTCTGTCCGTCCGTCTGTATGAACGCCTGTTTCTCAGAGACTACAAAAGCTAGAGACTTCATATTTGAAATATAAGTTCTCGTAGTGCCGGGTCCATACAAGTTTATCATCCTAGACGAGAGTGCCCGGCTAGGAGATACCCTGAACCCTGTTCTTACATTCATAATTTTTTGTATCTGCATTCATACATAGAAACACACACACACACATACAAACACACGCTACTAGCTGCGCGCACCGTGCAATTGCTTTGCTTCTTCTTCTTCCATTGGCCCCATACTATGTTCCATTGAATCGTAAGTAACGTCTTTGTTTATTGTCCAATCGATCGCATACAAATGTGTGAGTATGATTTCTGGGGGATCGGGCGAAGGTATCAAAAAAACAAAATATTTTGTACTTCTGTATGCTGTATGAGAATATACATAGTGAATTTTGTGCCTCTAGCTCTTATAACTTTCAAGTTATGCCCAAAAAACACTGGTCTGGAATCAAAATTTATCGCGATAGCTTTTGAACGGGACAAGATATCAAAAAAAAAAACTTAATATTGACCCGAGAACGATACGAAAACGAGCTTTTCGCACTTTCAGACTAAGAGGAAACTACTGTGAAAATTTCAGCTCTCTAGCTCTAATGGTTTGGGCCCTGCTTTGATCACCAATAACAAATCGCCAATCAGGACAAACTTTTATATATATATATTTAGATAATTGTAACTATAATGATAATAATCATAATTAAAGATGGTACATTTCCTTGCAAAATAATCCTTTATCGATTCAGGAGTCAAGATCATTTGTAGACGTCAAAGTCTGGTCACTGGGTTTCTTGTTTCCTGATTCCATTCTGAGAAACATATACCGAAAGAAAAAAGCAATATTTATATAGTAATTGCCTTGATTTCAACTGTAAACTTTTATTACCGTTCATGCAGAGACTTGAGGAAGTCCTTCCTCAAGATTGTTACGAAAAACAGTAAGATTCCCTGAGCAGAAGTAATTATATCAATAAGCAATGTTAATTGAGCAACTTTTTTTGCAGAAACATATGCAATTATGTCAAGAATCCATGCCACGCCTGTTACGGCGAACAACCGGAAAAACATGTCAAAGCTGAATAAAAAAAAAATACATAATAATAATTGCAATTAACATTTTCAGCAGTATGCAACTTACTTTGCTTGATTTTGATTGTTAACATTTTTTTTGCTCTCGGAATTATTCCACTCGCGACTGTTGTCCTTATTCTGCCTATAAATAGTCCTTGCCGTTACAATTGAAAGCCATAAGTTGATAAATATTGCTAGCAATATAGGACCATAGTAGTATATCATTGCCGACCAATCTTCCGCTGGTTGTAAATGAAAATCACACTTTTAAATTCAAATATATTCGGAGTAAAATTACAAATTAAAATCTTACTTTTGACCCAACAACAATAAATACTAATACCAGGCCGCCAGGTCTCGACTTCAAGTAAGTACTCAGCCAATGCTGTGATTGCCAGCAATCCAGCAGCTACGCTCCAAACGACGAAATTATATTTCTTAAAGCTGGACTTATACATAATGCCGAGGTTCTTAAATTTCTTCCATAAAGTAAAGTTAATCATCAAGAGCCACATAAACGTGGACATAACAGCAAAATAACCGCTGTAACCTAGGAAGTGCACATAAATATTATAACGACTACGGTAGTGACATTTACATCGATCATACCTAATATATAGCACATCGATTTTATAGTTATATTTTCTCGAATAAGCGATTCGGTCCACAGTAACGTAAAGCTTACTGTTAGGCAAAAGAAGTAACAAATGCAACAATTGTTGTACACTGAGCGAAACTGGCGCAAGTATAGGAACGTGGCGATGGTAAGTAGCATACAAAATGCTGAAACAACCCGTAAAGCGTCTGGTAATCTAACTGGAAATTTAAATTTAATAATTTATTTATTGATTTAACCTCATCCATTCTCTTACTTGTGCTTTTGATTGCCTCCGAAGAATATTTAACGTAGTAAGGAACAACTTTGTAATTGTCATCGCTAACCTTAAAAGGCACTAGGCAATAATCCCGTTTGTGTAAATTCTTATTATAATCATGACTGTGTAGAATACCATTCTTTAAATATAATTGTTATTAATATCGAAAGTGAATTATTAATCAGGCATCGAACAAACCTCAAACAAAGCCCACTTATCGTCTACATTGTTATCCACATTAAATAAGTCACACGATTCTTTAAAACAGGGTAGTACTACAAATTCCTGAAATATATTAACCTCAATCTCTGTGCCATTGTGAAGGGTGATATTCAATAATAAATCTTCGAGGAACTTGTCTGGATCACAACACAAGTGAATGCATGACTTCACTTGACAGATACAGCCTCTCGTATATTCGGAAACCTCTTTTGCACCCTCCAGGCTCAACCGATATTTAAATTTACCGACTTTTTCTTTCGGAATAAGAAAATTCTTATATTGATAAGATCCATTATCATAGTGTGTGCTATCCTTAAGATCAACCGTATCAAAGTAATCGCAGCCGGGAATTTTCGCTGAGGTCTCAGCAATAATAACGCTAAGTATTAATAGAGCATTGAATAAATTTCTCATTTCCCTTATTTCACTGATCAAAACAGCACTTTTCGAGTATAATAACTCTTAATAATGACTTTATTGCGTCGCGCCGATCGCTGATATGTTCTTTCCTTGAAGCTCTAGTGTAAACTGAACGATTGTAACTGATGAAGTAATGTCGTGAAACAACCGCTACCTTTGGCGCTCCGAATGTAGTATACCCTTGCAGTTGCTTAATATAATGAAACACTCTTGCCTATACAAAAAGAGAATGACAATGCTACTTTTAAAATGAATTTTTTTTTATTTAAATCAGTATTTCAGACCGATTGTTCCTATGACAGCTATAAGATATAGTCGTCCGATTTTGACAAAATTTAATTACTGAGTTTGGTTAAGATAGTTTGGCTGATTCCGACATATTATCTGCGTGCAGCAGAAATAAGCATCTGTACCAAGTTTCATCAAGATAGCTTCAAAATTGAGAGACTAGTTTGCGTAGAAACAGACGGACAGACGAACAGACCAGACGGACAAAGGTATATCATCTCATCTTGTCGTCCTGATCAAGAATATATATACTTTATGGGGTCGGATATGATTCCTTCTATGCTTTGCAAACTTCTGGCCAAAATTATAATACCCTCTGCAAAAGTATAAAAAAAAAATGTATTAATAAAAAATTGTGGTGAAAAATTTAAAAGTCATAGGGGCTACTTGCATACGAGGGTAGTAAGAAAATACAAACAGTTTTAAAGCTTTAAAGTTTAGAATTGGAAAACAGCGTTAAATACTGAAAGTAAAGATTACTTTGGAATCCCGTCAATAAAAGAATTGCTTGGGATGTGTGATGCTATTAGATTTAGCTGGTGTCATCTGTGCTTGTCCCAATTGCATTTAAACTTCAGCTAACAGTGTTCAAAATAACTTTATTTATTACAATCCGTGTAATAGCCGTGAAACTACAAATTAAATGAAGAAATAATATACCAAATGTGAATCAACAATAAATTGTGTACAAATAAATACGAAATTTGTATGCTCATGTGAAGTGCATAAAATTAAATATAATAATTGTAAAATACAATTATAAAATGCCATAAATAGATTCTGGTTACATATAAAAAAGCAATTCATAAATGTTTAGCAAAAAACATCAATTGACAATAAATAATATAAAATAATTAAATTATAGTTGATTATTGATGCAAAAAGATTGTGGTCCAACAATTGGCAAGGCTGATAATGGCAGTCCACTCCGGTACGCTATCCCACTACTGCCTACCACGGGAACTCTTGGCTGCTGGTTTTCACCCCTGGCCCGGTTCATCCCTCCTTAGCCAACCTGAATGCCGTGGACTCCTCCTCGGCACCCATATTGATGGCAAGCTTAGTGCGGACGTTCCGTCAACATGGCTGGTCCACTACACAGTGATCCCCAGCCTCAGGCCATCCCACAATCAGACCTCACAGAAGCGTGATTACAGAAGCTGCCAACCTTCCAGTCGAAATTAATGTTGCTAAACGTCACTTTGTTAATAACGTTGCATGAATTTTAGCACTGCCTTACCGTTAAACTGCTTCCTGGTTACCTGTAACTGCTTTATATGCACAGTTTATTCATAAGTACTGCCTCAAAGCAGAACATGTTGTGTAAACTGCTCGCTAATAGTATAAACCGTTGACATTATTGAATTTTGTTATTATAGCACTGCCTATTGAAACACTGCGTTCTTTTGACATCTTGTGTAAACTGCTCTCTTAATATTTGCTTGACTTTTTGCACTGCCTTACCAATCAACTGCTTTGTAGCTATCATAAATACTGCGTCGTTGCACTGCTTTCATTCACACATTTATTTTGTAAAACACGTTGATATTATTTAACTATTTTATTTGTTAAAGGAATACAAATATATCATAATTCTCTACATAGAATATAAGTAAAAAATTAGAAAAAAATAAATAAAAGAAAACAAAAAAAAAATTGTTTCGCCCGAGCAGGGACTTGAACCCTGGACCCTTGGATTAAAAGTCCAATGCTCTACCGACTGAGCTACCCGGGCATGTGTCAATGACCAATCACGAACGAATTCCCCTCGGAACCTTTACAGGAGTGATGTTAAAATCTGTCTAATTGTTATTAGAATTATGTATTCCGAAAATGCCGTCCCCCACTATTGCCCTGTTATTAATATGGTTAATATAATCTGCTTCGCCTAAAATAATTATTAAAAATTGTATAATGCATGAATCATTTAGTAATTAATATAAACATTATATATTTAACTACATAACAAACAAGAAATTTCGGCTATCTTCAACGCGCCGAAAATAGCATAACCTTTGAAGAAAATCCACCTACTAAATATAAATTTAGTTATTTATAGTATGAGTAGCTCAGGTAATTTTGCTCGGATATTTGGAAAAGCATCCAAAATTATAGGTATATGTACATTTAATTGAATGTACGAGGGTAGTCCCACTACCGATAATAATCATAATTAAAGATGGTACAAAATAATCCTTTATCGATTCAGAAGTCAAGGTTATTTGTAGACGTCAAGGTCTGGTCACTTGGTTGCTTGTTTCCTGATTCCATTCTGAGAGACATATACCGAAAGCAAAAAAGAATATTTCTATAGTAATTGCCTTGATTGCAACTGTATTACCGTTCATAAACAGACTTTAGGACGTAATTCCTTAAGATGGTTACGAAAAACAGTAACATTCCCTGAGCAGAAGTAATTCCGAAAAAGTTGTATTTTGCGTAAATTATTCTTGTGTAAAGTCAAATTGTTTTAATGAAAAATATTATTTATAAGTAGAAGAAACATATTATGAATAAATATTTGTAGTCGAAAAACATTAATACTTTAAATATTCTCTAATAAATAATTCTGATGTATATGCCTAGCTAAGACGTGCTGAGTACACTTGGACTAGAACTACTGTCCTCAACATTCACAGTCAAACGAAAGGAAATTCCGTTTGAAGTTTTGAGCCAGGCGCACAGAAACGCTGAGCAGCGTCCAAATCGCATTCCAATGCGCGTCATCAGCGGATGGTTTTTTCAAAAGCGAAAGTCTGCGACTGCGAATGTCTGTGTGTGTGTGTGTGTGTGTGTGTGTGTGTGTGTGCGTGTAAATGTGAGGGGTGTGTTCAGTTCAAATTGCTGGCCATTTAGGGGTGGGTTTTAGAGACACAGTGACGGCGCTGTTTGCCAGTGTCACAGCACGTTTTGTGGCTGTTTATAGAAGGCGACGCCACTGCCACTGTCACGGCGACAGCTGACTCGCAGGCGAGGAACCGCGAGTCACTACTCTGCCCGCCCAGTGGGTGGGTCGCACGCAACCTCTGGCGGGGTCCAGATCCAATAATGAGCATTTGAGGCGAATGCGGTGGGCATTGGGGGTGTGGCACTCAACCATGGGCGGGCTGCGCGCTCAGATGGTCCGACTGGTTCCTTGCCTTTTTCCGCAAGAACCCAGCACAAGAACCTCTGCAGTGACAGCAGCAGCAGCAGCAGCAGCAGCAAGCACCGGGATTGCTGTGGTGGGTGCGGCGCACATTCAAAATAGACACGTGTCCATCAGCGGTTTAACCCTTCTTAAGGTAACGCCCGCCCAAGGATTACCAGGCGAGCAGCGTTGACAGCAGGCACTGCTGCCGCCGGGTCCGCAGTGCGCATGTCCTTGCCAACTGGCTGGGCGCTGGGCGTGATCAACGGGGCGGAGTAAAGACCGACCGAGCTGGGTACGGGTTTGACGTTAGCACTGACATCGCTGGGGCCACGTTACATAACGTGGCATAGCGGTGCCAACAGGCGAGAGCAGTGCAGCTGGCGTCCCAAACCGGTTTACAGTTACGTCGTAACTATGAGCAACCTTAGCGTAGCAGGCGAACAGCGACTTTAGCGCTGCCATCCATTACTACGTTGTTACATTCTCAAATTAGGGGTTGCGTCTGTTTGTCTGTCTATGTGTGTGTGTGTGTGTGTGCGTGTGTATAGGTTAACGCCTCAAGGTCGCCACTGCTTGCTTGCACGCCCCTTGTCCTTGTGCGCTCACACATATGCATATGTGTAAGTGTTCATGTAACTTGCACGATTAAGAGACCATAGGTTATGCATATGACTGATACCGTTACTCGGCCTGAAGCGAAAGAGATAATGTGACGTAACAATACAAAAGTATTTATTCATAATCAAATATATGACATATCTAAGCAACTAAATAAAGCTTAAAATTAGCTTAACATTGCATAATTCTCATGTTTTACAGCTGTAAGTGCGAAATTGTCCATAAAATTGGTTCACTTGTATACTTGTATGTGACGTCACAGCGTTCAAAAACGGTTTTTTTACACTTTCTTTGCATAACCTATGGTCTCTCAATCTTGGTTACTTGTCCACGTCTTATGTGCGTGTGCGTGTGTGTGTGTGTGTGTTTTTGTCGGCTCGCACACTGACGCACCTTTTGCTTGTCACATACTTGCACACATTCTTTCGTGGTAGATTTTCGAACAGGCTCGCATAAATCGCTGCCAGGCTCGCTGCTCACACAAGGAGGCAGCATAATGTGTGTTCACGCACACATACCCCACTTCACACGCAGATACACACATGTGTGTTTTGGGTGTGTATGTCGGTTTTTGTTTACTTGTTTGCTTCGAGAGGGTGGTTCTTTGAGGTCGTCAAGTATGCGTAAAATAAGTTTAGCCTGAAGCTTTGGCAGCATAAAAGCTCGCTAAGGTTGGTGTCTTTGCTAATGCGTCGGCAGGATTCTGTTTTATATACTCAGATTCTGTAAGAAAAAGATTTTATTGGTTTTGTGCAATGCTGTCCGTCCGTCCAGCTAAAGACTTAAAACATAACGTCAGAAAAGAGTTAAAATTAATTTTTCATTTGTGCTAGGGGACATGCAAATCCATCAAATCCTAAGCAGATTGTTGAATCCTCAAAGATCTCTAGGAAACTTTTTCGATTTAACCCACGCTGCAAAGATCGATACGTTTCTAAGAGAAGATCGGTAATCAATTTGTTTCTTCACGAATTGACGTAGCCGGGTTATCAAGGTTCAATGAGTGGGTTGCTTAGATAACTCATCTGCCGAGGGGTGCATATATATAAAATGTCAGAGATGACATCTTGACAAATAATCAATAAACAATATTTTGTCTGTAAAGATTTTTGGTATAGAAAGGCGGTATAGTAAATCAGTGAAATCTGGTGATTGAAACAGGTAAATTGCTTAAGTTTTAAATTTAGTATAATATATTAAAAAGTAGACAGAACAGAAAATGTTGCATGGGAATGACAAATTAAAATTAGGTTAAATTGATCCCCGGATCGGACCACTATGTCATAAAACTCACATAGGTTACATTTTTAAAATAATCATTTAGATGTCAACAGGTGACAAGTTCTGAGAATTTGACCGCCTCCGAAAATAGTTAAATTCGAGTTCGATTACTCAAAACATATAAATATATACATATGTACGTACAAATGTCTGCTGCCATAATCAGGCTCAATAATATTAGCAATTTGCTGAATTGCTTTGCACGATAAGCTACAACAACATAAGCGTTTTTGTAGTAACAACAATGCGAATTGTGTGCCGGGCAACACTTTAAACAACGAAAACTGCCAACTATAATAAAAGGAAGAGGAGGACACACCCTGGAACTGGGACTGAACTGAAGGACTTTGACGATGGCAGTCACTTGTCATTGTGTTGTGCTGATGTTGCTGCTCGAAATTGCTTTTATAATCGTATATGAGTAGCAGTCGCAGTCGGAGTCGGAGTCGGAGTCGGAGTAGCACTCGAAATCGCACAAAGCAACAATAACAGGATGAGATGACAACTTCATAGGTAGCCGCGAAGTTGGCTAAGTTGTCATTGCGTGTTTGCAGCAAACTGGCGACAAAGCTTATCTCAGATGGACAAACACAAATGCAGACAAAGTCCTTTGTCCTTTGTCCCCGTGTGTAGACGGAGTCAGCCCGCCAGTCAGTCAGTCAATCAGTCAGTCAATCAGTCAAAGGGGTGATGGGCGTTTTGGACAGATCGAGATCATATCGAGCAGAGCTGCAGCCACTAGAGCAGCTGTTTGCTTTTCACTTTGACAAAGTAATTAAAGTAGCCAAGTGGCTTTTAAGTGCCCAGGAACTGTCTTCAACTGAATGTCATAAAAGTTATTGTCCTTTCGCTTAGCGCGTCGCGTCTATCACGGCACACAGCACACACATTGTGCCGCATCCTGGCCGCTTGACTCGTCCTCGTTGTCGCTTATCTAAAGTCAAAACAATTTTCATATATTTTCCAGGCAGCAACAGCAACAGCAACAACAACAACAACAATAGTAGATAGCACAACTACATGGCGTGCTTTTCAGTGTAGTCTGACACGCCATTCCGCAATTAGCATGGCGTACAAACTAATTTGCGCCACGGGATGCGTCCTGCACCCACATGTTAATTAACAGCTATCCGGTCGAAGAGTCAGCCGTTCAGTTTGTCAGTCCGTCGGTCAGGCAGACAGACGAGCTGTAGGCCATCATTTGTACTTAAGCTGAATTTTATTTTGTGAACAATTATGCTAATTTGTTAAATAAATAGGCACGCACAGTGCAGCTCTCGCAAAATGGCCGACATTCAAGTTAAGTTTTATTAGCAGCTTTTTTTTATTTCATTGCCAGCTCACTCGCACACACACACACACACACACACACGCACACACACATACATGAGATACTGAAATGGCCGCTCCAATTAAGTTTGCGTTTGCCATTTAATTACTCTAATATGCTATGGACGATTCAACCACCCGACACTCAAATGATTTTCCCGGTATTTGTGCGCGTGCCGAGCATGGAAATTAGTTTGTACTTTGCTCGGTCTCCCAACACCCCTTACCCCCTCCCCCGCCATCATTCTGTCGGTGGCTAGGCCACTCCTCAAAATTGGCTGCGCCATTTGTTTTCAAGCAGCGGCGCCATTGCTGGCAAGTTATCAGAGCTGTTTGACATCCACATTCATTTGTCAAGCTGTCGCGTCCGAGGAGGACGCCACGAATCTGTGCCAGCTCCAAATGAAAAATCAAGCTGCCAACCGTTGTAAATTTAATTAGTTTTAACCTTGCACATTGCCATGCTGAACATGAACACAACATTTTAGATTAAAAACTTTGCTAGCTCAATGTACAATCTTTGACTGTCAGCTAAAGTTGAAATAATATCATAAATATATGCAAATGATGTTGCGCACAAGAAACCGAACCAATCCGAGTTCTTATCAAGTGGAAATCTGACGAAATTGACTGGCAGAAGCAGACAAGTTGCAGAACTGTGTTATTCTCGAGCCACACACACACACACACACACATATACTGAAACTGAAATCAAAGTCGAATCCAGCCAGCAAGCTGTACAACAAAACCAAATAGCCAAAAGGTACGCTCAGCGTATTGGATGAGGCTGCAAACAAAATGTGAAAGGTCCGCAGAACAAACAGTATCAAAAGTTTTGCTGCTGCTGAGAGTCAAGACTCGCCTTTTATCTTTTAGTGGGTGGTATATGTTTATATGTTTATATGTTATGTGCACTCGTCAGCCAATTTTTGATTGCAACATTTCGCACCACAGGCAAAAAGAAACAGCAACAACTGCAACTGCAACAGCAGCACAAACGAAGAATGTTAATGCTAATTTTAATATTTTTCCTGACGTGGCTCACTTTGAATTTGTAGTTGCTGTCGTCGCTGCTTTTGTTGTATAATTTGTACACACCCACACACCCACGCACACACACACACTCACACACACGAGTGCTGTGTTGCTTTTCGCCAGGAGCGACAAGTAATTTTACTTGGCAAAATAAATTGCACAAAGTTTTTGCAGCTTTCATTTGCCTTTGCTGTCTGCTGCCACGCCCCCGCCATTGGCCCCGCCTCTGATGACATTTTACTTTGTGCTCTTTGCATGTTGTAAGTTCGTATGTGTTCCATATACATATATGTTCTTTGAGCTTATTGGCCACAATTTACGCTTTATTCGCTCTAATTTGAACAAGTCGTTTTGCAGCTAAAAGCAAAAGATTTTCTGATGGGCTCTGTCAGAAAACATAATTAACATTCTTGCAATTTGAGTCAAAGTGCCGTTTTGCATATCAAATGGAAATTGCAGTTGCCAGTACTGCCAGCATAGTGCGTAGCAAAATAATTGGAAAACAAAGGAACAATAATAACAACTTTATATACATATTTAGTTCTGATAGATACAACACAATGACAGGCTCATTTGCCAGGGGGGAGTGGGGTCGGTTGCGTGCGATAACTGACAAAACAAATAAACTTGCTGCCTTTGCATATTCGAGAGGCGAGATGAGAGATGCTTGATGCTCCCCTTGTGGCTGCCACATATTTGGTATGCATAAGCAGCGACTGTCGCACACCTTGCCGCACATATTATATGGCAGGCAGGCAGGCAGGCAGGCAGGCAGGCAGGCAGGCAGTCAGACGTTTTTCCATATTTTACACCACAAAAGCAATGGGCAGGCACAACTTTTGCCACAACTTGTCGTGACATTTCTTTCCTTTGCGCCGTGTGCCCTTCTCTCTTTCTAGCAATTTCAAATTTAATTCGCCATTTTGTGGCAGCCAAAGCCACCCAAGTGAGCAAATCTAGCCAGCCACCCACTAACCCACCCACTCACCGCCATCTTGTGGTTTCTTTTACAGTTGTTGCTGTTGTTGCTGCCGTTTTGCTTGCTTTTTATTACATTTGCTGCTTCTGCTTCTGCTGCTGCTGCTTCTGCTGCTGCTTCCTGCATAAAAATGTTGGAATTCCTGAAGACATTTTACTTTGCAATTTCCTTACGAGTCGTCAAACATTTCCAGGCTATGCCAGTCACAACAACAACGACAGCAGCAAAAGTTAACAAAAACTAATTTAAAAATTCAAATTTGCTTTCCGTTTTTATATGCGCCACAAACTGTACATTTATATGACTGGATGTGTGTGAGTGCTTCTCTTTCTCTCTCTCTCTCTCTTTCTCTCTCTCTCTGTGTGTGTGTCTTGTATGCATTTGTGGAGCAATCTTTGGGGTATTTTGTGTTCTGGTAATTTGTATTCTTGTGGGTTTATTGTTGATCTTCTTGTCGCACCCCTCCTTGATATACTTACCTACATAGTAAAGGTTTTATTCATAAAGTGTCGTCAGACTCAATATAATCTAAATGTGTAGAAAAATAAAACTAAATGTGTAAGTAGTAATATCGACAAACTTTTAAAAAATATTTAAATCTCTATTTCCGTCTCTTTTTCTGTTGGAAGGTTTTGCATATCTAATAATCATTAAATTGGTCTAGTTACACACCAAAAAGTGGCAACAGAATATCAAATCAGAGTAAATCTAAAAACCCATTTTATTTTTAATAAATTTCTAAATTTTAGCAACATTGCATGCTTTGCTTATCAGCTCTAAAATACCAACATCAAATATTTGTTAGTTACTTAGCAAACAGCCCTCGTCGCCTGTTCTGGGCTTGCTTATTCTTATTGGCATGGAAATTAAATTGAAATAGGTTCAATTTTGTGCTGCTAATGCAAAATCGTGTCGCATGAAGTTAATTACCCCTGAAATATATGCAAACATTTCGCAAATCTCAAAGCCCTACATAAATAACACACAACTAGAGAGACAGAGGCGCACAGCCGTCGTCATCGTGTGTTCATCATAAAATAATGCAAATTTTAGATCATTAATATCAATCAAATGATTGATAACACAGACACAAACACAAATACAGACACACACACACACACAAATGCTTTTACTATGGATATTAACCACTAACATGGTATTTTGCTTGAGTGGCAATTTCCAGCTTGTTAGATGGAAACCCCTTTCGGGTGGATCGACCCGTTAATAAATCCGGTGACAATTGTTACATTAATGTCAATAAGCCACAGACACAGCAATTTTCGAGCATTTACATTTATATCTCATTTCGGGCATAGGCCTCACACAGCAACCCTTTGTCTAAATATTTGATACGTGGCTGCATAAACATTTCAATTGTCTGTTGATGTGGCCAATAAGGATGATAATAATGTTGGCTTCATTACTTTGACACTTTGCCTGCTGTTTGGATTTCGAACCACACCGCACCGCACCACAAACCACCAACACCAACGACTCACAGCAATCTATCAAAGTGTTGGATACAAATTCGCATTTACTTTATTGGTGCTGGGTCATCAATCAACTTTATTTAACTCAATGCCACTCAACGATTTTATTTGGCTGAGCCAATGCTGTGGCTAAAGTATAGATGCTAATGCAGCGGTGTGGTAAATACCTACACGCATACATATATGTAATATTCGTATGCCGTATAAATTAATCAAATAAGGATTTCCTAGTTGATTTCACCATGAGATACCCTTTAGGTCAATAAAAAAATTAAACCTGCTTCTTACTTCTGAATTACATCAGTATTACTTAACTGATCTTTGATGACATACAAAGATATTTGGTATTAGTACCAAAATATTAAAGCTTTACAATTTGAATGAGTTTTTTATAGTTAGAGATGTCTCCTTCTGTCTGTTAATATACCCTTTTTGTCTCCATATAAAGAGAGTAGGGCATAACAATGCTGTTCAAAATGATTTGCAGCTTCAATGCATAAATTGAACTTAACAAGTAGTGAATGAAGACTTTAATGTACATACATACATATGAAAATATATCATTATATGCACCGTTAAGTGCAATGTCAGCCAATTTGACACAAATTATTGGCCAATTAACCCATCAGCTAGACAAACAAGGGGCCTACAGCCAACTGCTGACTGCTGACTGCGCACGTAATTGCAATTATGAAGTTAAGAGGCGTTGGCCCACAAGTATTACGAGAAACAAATATAAAAAATTCAAAATGCAAATAAAATGAAATTATAGTATATAATTGAAGCACAGCGACTGCAATATAATTAAGCTGCTGACCCCGCCTGACAGGCAGCCGGATGTCCGACAAACTGACAAGCGAGTAGGCTCGTGGGCAGTGTAATTAATATGTTTGTTCATTGTGAGATGCAACATAAATATGAGTTGACACACCCAGACACACCAAAGGTTGCCCTCCCTCTCTATGGCCAGTCCTCGGAGTATTATATATGTTGTTCATTTTCCACTGACGTGGGTCCTGCAGGACTCTTCTCTCTCTCTCTCTCTCTCTCTGACTAGCTGCACTTCTAACGTGCGTGGTCCGCACTCGTCATAGCTTATTGAACACACAGTCGGATAAGAGTGGCCCGTGGCCCGGGGTGAGGGGTTACCCCTCGATTTATCTACCTGAGTTTTCGAGCACGCGCCAACGGAACAAATTCTAAGCACTTTCGGCACATTTGTGCGGTTTGACATTTTTATAGTTTGATCAAATTGCTCTAATTTCTAAAGTTATAAAACTGCCCGCGAGTTTGGCACTCAGTTAAAAGTTTTGGACATTTAAGTAGTTTTATTGCCGAATGGCGGTCAATGAACCAAGAGTTTCAAAAATGATGACACATGCGTGTTAATCTCTAATTTGCTAGACGATCGTTGGCATACGTATGTATAACCCTCTATCTACATATATATTTATTTATACATATCCAGAGCCAGCGGGACGCAACGAAGTTGACAGGACCTTATGCTCGTAGCGTTTTAATTGCCGAAACTCGGCGTGTTTCGAATTTCGGTATCTAAAGTTGTTTTTCTCATTTTAATGGCGCTATTTTCATTAGGCAAATGTGTGTCCGCATTTTTTTGCTTTTTAGATAAAAAATGTGCTCCTCATTAGCATATAAAATGTATGTGACGGGCGGTCGGGGCAGCGAATTGTCCTTTTTAATGTGTATATACACATTTATTGCATATTCATCATTTTAATTGCTTGTTTTTATACTAAATGACTCGATAAGGCTTTTAAGGTTATTAGGTGGAGATGCCACAGGACATGTGGCCACAAGGATGTGGCCTGCAGTCAGTCAAATCAGTCATGACTTTTGTGATGTGAGTAAATTAACTAAAATCAAGAATACTTATTTTTATTATTTCATTATTTTTATAACAATTTTATAAAGTGACAGGTAAATATATACATTATTGTATATTACAAGATAGCTCAAGTGAACATATCAATTAAATATACCCACTTGCATTTTGTGCACGGGGTATTCAAAGGAAAAGCCATCGACTGAGGCGACGCAAAAGAAAGCGCAGGACATGATTACTTTTGCTTTTGTTTCTGATTGTCGCTGTGCAGTCAAGAAAGCGTATAGCATAAAGAGCAAAGAAATTACTTTGCCAACGAATGAATGGATAGGAATAAACAAGTGATCAATGCAATGAAAATGATTGTCTGTGCATTGTAGCATCCATCGCTTTACAATTGAGCGCACAAAGTGTTGCATGAAGAGCGATGCGGCAAGGAGTCCTATGAAGCAATCCTGCAAGCATGACAGACCGATGAACAATAAATAAAAGAAAACACTTAGGTTCAAAGGATTCAACGATTTTAATGACAAGTAATAACAAGTATACACAAATTTGTAAATATATAAATAATTATTCAGGCGCAGAATTCTCTGTGCTGTAAAGATATTGAATTTTAGAATCATTCTTAAGTTTCATTTGGAATTACTCACCGGATTGTTGATTATTTCAGAACTCAGCCACAGCAACCGCAACCGCAGCGACCCACACAATTGCATCTGCAGCATCCGCAATCAGCACCATGACTGATGGCACCCGCCTCGCTGTCTGCCTCCACCGAAGGCTCGGCGAGAACGCATTCCTGAGCTGCGCAAAGGACGACAGCGAACAGAATCAAAAGCTTAACGTTGAACATTTTGTTTTTGAGAAAGTGTTTTTAAAACACATGTATTCGAACTGTTTAGCTCTGCAGCAGTTAAGCGGCTTTTTATATGAGATACTTGTGAAATTTAATTGTTTATGCAGTTGTTTTAATTGATATTGTGGGTAGATATTTTTGCAACGCCTAGGCAACTTACGTGGTAATTATCCAAAAGAGTTTGACCCCTGAACCCTCAAATATGTAAATATTAAAAGTAAATATACTTATTCAATGAACAATATACAAATATTATCAGGTGTATACATGCTTTCGAAAGTTTCCGATGGCTGCATAATATTTATAGACAGGTGTTTAGGGAGGTTGACTCTCTGGTGTTTCCCTTTCTTGGTAGAGATCCCCCTTTTGCAAAATATTTTCAAAAGTCCATAAACTTCAGATGTGGATTTGAAGTATAGGATAAATAAAGACCAAAAGGGCTTTGGGGTTGACAATCGGTTCAGTTTTGACAAAGTTAAAACAGTTTGGATTCTGTGAAGGCACTTTACAAGCCAATTTTTTTGTCACTTTTGACGTGATTTTTGACAGAAACTTTAGATGTGGATTTGAAGAATAGGATAAGTAATGACCAAAATAGTTTTGGGGTCTGTTTGAAGTCTGGTAAGGTCATTTATAAAGAACTTTTCGTTGTTTGGCAATTACTACCACAATTTTTATAATTTCTGGCATTTCGGCCAAAACGAGTACACGGAACATTTCGGTTAAATGGAGCAGTTCTGTTACCCAGGGAAGCTAATTGATACAATTCTGGCTTTTTATAGAATTTGTTAATAAAAGCAAATAAAATATTATTATTTGTACAGTTGCCTATATTTGCTCGAAAGCAACAGCGAGGAATCTATATTAATGGGCAAAAATTCTGATATGAAGTTGAGTCAGCCAAGTATATATAATTATTTATAACTGTCATGGGCTTAAAGTAGAATTTTGGTTGAGGATCAGCTTCCTTTGAGTAGCTTCCACGCGGACAACTCTATCAAAGCCGTTAAACCGGTTGGGCTCGGACTGTCACTTAAAATATGGCACAAAAATAAGCAAAAATATATTCAAAATAATAACAAAATGTGAGATACGCCCATAAATAATTATGACACCTTTTCGGCGGTTGGTAATTACACGCAGCACTCATTAGCTCATTAACATTAGAAGAGCTGCGATGGCGCAAAAACAAAAGTCAAACAACGCCATTAACCCTTTCCGAAGGGAAACCACTGAACAGCCCACCGCACCCCCTTCGGCTGCTGCTGTTGCTGTTGGCTTAGTAAGTAATAATAAAATAATAAGCAAAAAGTGTCATCATTTGAAGGTTGAAGGGCGACTGACTCTGGCTCTGGCAAATCCTGACGGATTTCGCATGTAATTACTTCAATTAAACCATCTGTGACAATTGCCGCAGCCAAACATGAAATTCAACTTTACTTTTAAAATTCCCAATTGAGTTGAGGCGCATTATCCTGGCAGCCAACCCCCAGGAGCCGGTAACTCAACGCGCTTTTTACCTTTACCTTTGCGACGTTGTTGCCTTTTGCTACCGTTGCTTTTATACCGTCTGGATGTTGTTGTTGTTGTTGTTTTTGTTGTTGTTCTTCTTCTCGTTGTTGTTTGTTTTAATGGGGTGACATTTATGGCACTTTATCAACTCAAAAGTCAATAATGCCAGCCAAGCATCTTACTTAAATGTGGCTTACAAAAAAAAAAAGAACAAAAAGAATATGATGACGAATAAAAGACTGTTGAGAAAATTGTAATGCGATAAAAATGAAATTTTAAAATTTATGCCGCTTATTGTCAATTCCTTGCCTTCCTTGCTTCCTTCCTGCAACTCAAGACTTAAGGCGGCTAATGCTATCCGGGCACGAAACTTGGTCGCCCCCGCCCAAAGTTTGTTATGACAACTGAGAGACATTTGAAAAGTACGCAAAACTGTGGAAATGCGTACAGACTAAAGACGATGACTGCGAAATTGTTGCAGGGCATTAGGCAAATGGATCCCGCAGGACTCTTCCACCTCCAAATAAAAGATAAATGTGGGGTGCCGTGTCTTAAGCAGCCATCGGTTGACAGTTAGGCGCTGCCCTGGGAATTTCGCCTGAAACTTTGCGTAATTAGGAGTATTATCCAGATCTTTGCCATGACGGACGCTGACTCTGCCGCTGTCGCTGCTGACAACTTGATTACGTTTCAACAACATTGTAAAAGTTAATTGCCAGCGCAGCCTTTAAGCCTGATGAGCATTTATCACCCCATCTCCCTCACCCTCTTCCTCTCTCCGCGTTGCAAAACATCAACAACTTCTTTAGGTTTGCGTGTCGTGACGTGGCGTGGCGGAGTCATGCAAAAAGCGGGACATTCATTAGGCCCGCCACGTAGAGGCTTGTTACCACATTTTTCAATTATAGCACATTTCCTGCCTTTGGCTTTTCGCCTTTTCACGTCTCCGCTGACTTTATGCCTTCCTCTTCTTTTTTTTCGCTTTTTCTTTTCTTTTTTTTTTTGGCACAAATGAAGAATTATTGCATTTTAATTTGGCAGCCGCTGCGCAATGTGCCAAAACATGTGGTGCAGGTGGTGCATTGGTTCAGTGGATCAACGGATCTGTGGTCTTATCGTTATCGTGGCCGCAATTTAAACACTGTAAAGACACGGCAAATTCCTGTCCTAATGAAGTGCAGTTCAAAGTTCAAACCGCCGACTAATTAGCTGCTGCCGCCAGCGCATGCTGGCCACTTCATTCAAATGAGTGCCCTAAATGTGGAAACCACGAAACAAAAAAAGAAGCAACTCTCATTCTCTCTCAGCAGCTCACTTGGCTGGTCAGTTAGCCAGTTAGTGAGTTAGTGAGTTAGTCAGTTAGTCAGTTAGCCAGCGGCTGTCCTACAACAATTTATTGTTAAAAGCCGCTAATGAATTATTTACTGCCCATTTGGCTGTCCGGCATGTCCTACATGTCCTTCATGTTCCTGCCTCGATGCCTGCATTGGGGGGTTGATACGTTGGCTCCGACTGACTCCACGCATAACTCAACCAGTTCACACCCTTAATTAACTGCCTGCGTGCGTGCGTGTTACCACATTTAACAGCCCGACCTGTCTGTTGGCCAACTTGTTTGTATTTTCA
This sequence comes from Drosophila maculinotata, assembly GCA_035045305.1. Lineage (NCBI taxonomy): Eukaryota > Metazoa > Arthropoda > Insecta > Diptera > Drosophilidae > Drosophila > Drosophila maculinotata. The sequence goes on from JAWNPD010000335.1 coordinate 10,652,082, forward strand.
AAGTGGCCAAATTTGCGTGAGTAATTTTATTTAATTTTTTTTTCGGCTCTATGACTTACGAGCGTATTGAAGGCAAATTGCCTAACCGAAATTATGTTTATTAGGCATTTAATAAGCGTGACAAAGATGGTTCCGGCTCTAATAGAAAAGATTAGGAATATATGTATTATAGAATGGATTCGTCAAATCCTGTACTCCAGTACATTCATACAATTTCCATTTATATTTATGTACTCAGTGCTCCTATTTAATACACTCATTCAATATGAACTGGCTTTCGCATTTAAGAAAAATCAGTCCGGTTCTATCCATCAATCATGTGCATATGAATAACCATTTTAATCACTCCGAATTACGCAGAAGAGCGCACATGATGAATTGCATATTATGACGGCGTATCCTTGTTATCCTGCAGAGGATATTGTATATGAGTGCGGGAATAAGCGTATTCACTTGACAATCACTTTTGTTTTATTGCGATTTGCCATCCCTGACAACAACAACAACAGCAGCAACAAGAACGTAAAACAACCGCACACCGAAGAACAACAGCAAAAATTTCCACTTGGGATAACTTGTGAGCAATTGCAACTGCAATGCGACTGTGGCTGTGGCAGTGGCAGTGGCAGTGGCTGTGGCAAAGACAATGAGCGGTGCCTGCCAAATTGTTGTGGTGCAAAAATGCGGGCATATGTGCAAAGAGGCAATCGACAACACCAGCACAACGCAGTCATCAAGGAGCAAGTGCAGCAACAGCAGCAACAGCAGCAGCAGAGCCAACAACAACGGACCATTTACCAAGAAAATGAAAATTTATTGTCAGAAAATGAAGAAAAGCGCTTGGCAGCTTTAGCCCTGTCTGGTCTGTGGTTACTGTTAGTTAGGTATAGCAGCCGCAGCAGCAACAAACGCAACAACAACAACAGCAGCAACAACAACAGCAGCAACAACTAACAAGGCAATCAAGGTGATTCTTTGTTGTTTCATTCCTTTCTGTCTAAGGGAGCAACTATTATGGCTTTCTTATGTCTAAGCAAAGAGTTCGTTCTGGCCGTAGAGCAATTGTTTAGCTGCAATTGCATTGTCATTGAAATTGCTGTCGATTTGTGGCTCAATAGACGACGGGTGGAGAAAGAGGGGGCGGCGAAAGAAGAAGAAAAGCCAGCGGCTAATGGAAAATATGTTCGCAAATGCCTAAAATGATAATGGCCAAACATTTAATGCACGTTATTGCTGGCCAGGAGCAAAAAGGCAATTTGCGTTTGGATTTGCTCAGAACACACCACTCCCAGTTTCCCCCTCGTCCCTGCACGGCCCTGCCCTGCCCTTGCTATTCCCTACCCCACAAATTGGCACGCCAGCGTCGAGAGCTAATGCAGTGAAATATTTATTGAAATTGTCTGTTCCCTGGGGGCCAATGCGGCGTTGTCAGTAACTGCTATTAGCCGGGGTCTTTAGCCAACTGGCAGCAGGGAATTGGATTGGATATTCGTATTTGGCTCCTCTTCTCGCTTCGCTTGGCTTGGCTCGCCTCTACCCAAAATGGCGGAGAGCCAAATGGTCTGAGTGCGAGGCCGCAATTTACGAGTCTCTGTTTGGCACTTTTAGCATTATTGCCCAGCCAGGCATGTTTGACTGGCCGCATAAGCAGGCCAGAGTAGGGCACAGAAGTTCGCACAGTTCTTCAGGCACTGGGCACACACTTGATTATAAATAACGCACATTAATGCAATTAACAAACAACAAAAAGGCTCGCGCATTCACCTGAAAATTGGAGAGGCAAAAGACGAGAGTCCTTCACTCGAGTGCCACTTCAGCTGGAAAAAAACATATTTACCCTGCCACGAGCACAGGGCCACAGGGCCACAGGGCCGCAAGACTGAAGGGCCGAAGGACCTCAGGACCGCCGGGCTTTGTTTGTATTTGCACATAATATTTGTACTGATATCGGGCTAAACGCTTGCCGCAATTATGCGAGCGCAAGCCGCAACGGACATGGATACTTGTAGCGCCTGCCCCCGACTCCTGATCCTGCGTCTGCTCCTGCTGCTGCTGCTGCTGCCACGTGCCGCGCATGCGGAACTGCAACATGCGAGTAATTATCACACGCTTGTGGGCGCGTGCACACGCGAACGGTGAACGGTGAATGGGGAACGGTGAACCCTGTCAACCATTCAATTCACTTGAGTTTTATGCCGCTGCCTACAAATTGTTGCAATGTAATAAGTGGGCGTGGCACGATGACAGCCAGCAAGCAAGCAAACAAACAACAGGATCAACAACAAATGGATTTCCCAACTGACACGCGGCGGACGCGTCAAAAAGCCGTTGATTATGGATGTTAGGTCTAATGGTTCAGTTGTTTGGTTTTAAGCTCTTAATGGCCACTTGATGCTCAGGTGACCGTACGTACGCTCAGACAGAACTGAGTGGCTGTGTTGGCTGTGTGGATCAGAACCTTTTACCCAATCGAATGGGAAGTCGATAAGTGTAGGATTATCACATCAAACACACTTCCATGTGATAGCTAATGTAAAGAAAGCAAACAAAATCCAAACAGGCATGTTTTATAACGGAATTGGAATTTAGTATTTCTTGGTAAATTTGTTTTACTTTACTAAATTTAAACATCAATTCTTAATCATTACATTTGCCTGCACATTTACATTTAACTTGTCTAAGCCATTACTAATAACGAGTTTCCACATGCTTAAATTTTAACAAAATTAATTAAAACCGAACTGTATCGTATGGCACATGAGATGGTACCTCTGCCGGTAAGCTCGTTGGTAACTGAATACGTGCTCTAATTAAAATTGATCAAAATGTATTGAAATCATAGAAAAAATAGAAATACCTGCCCAAAAAATGCCATTAGATTCAAATGTCAGGCATAGGTATGAGTTGTTTTGCTTTCTGGTGATATTTTGGGGCTTAGTGATGGCTTCTGGGTTTGCATAGAAATGGGCATGTGCCGTGTGGCATGTGGCATGTGGCATGAATATGAATTATTATTGGGTCGTCAAGCGCACCGACTGGCAAAATAAAAACAAGTTACAAAACATAAAAAAAAGAAAATTCCAAAATTGCTTGCCACATAAATGGAACAAAATAACTATGCAAAATAGGGATTTGATGCATGTCAACGAACCAGCAGCCAAATGAATATGGAATGCAGTGGAGACAGTGGAGGCAGCGAGAACAGCAAAAACCAGTGAAATTTACTAAATAATTTGTGGGCCCTGTCGCAGTTCATCCTCATCCCCTGGCTTAACCCCCTGGCCTCACCCCCAGCTAGCAGCTGCTTTATCATCTTGTTACATGTTTCAATTTGACGTCTATTTCACCGGCATTCACCGGTTAGGCCTCGCGACTGGCTTTGTACAGTGTATATATTACATACATACATACATACATATGAGAGTCAGAGTCAGAGTCAGAGTCAGACTACACGAGTGCAGGTACATAAATCAAATCCGTTTCAGCATCTAGCATCCATGTGTTTCATATTATGTCTAACGTTTTCTTGCTTTTCCCTTTTTATTTTGGCTTTGTGCACCCAACTGTCAGCAAAAATTTTGAAAAATGGCAAAATGCCATTGATGAAAGCAAGCTGGAAAAGTCCCAAAACATGGTTACCAGCTACCGCAATGGCGCAATGCAGTGGCGATGCCATCGCCTAAATCTAAGCAAGGCCAGAAAAAATGGTGCCCAAAAAAAACGCACACATACACACACCCACACGTTGAGCAGATGGGCGAGAGTGTTGACTGACAATATCCCAAAGCGAAAAGCCGTGTTAGCATTTTTTGCTCCTTCTAATGCCGCTGCTGCTACTGATGCCAATGCTGATGCTGATGCTGATGCTATTGCAGCATTTTTTGGTTGTCCTCTTTTCACTGATTAATTGAGCCATGTGTCCGGCAATCCGGCGGGCAGTCAAAGAACTGCAAGCAAGCAGAGACAGCATCAGTAGGCGGGGCCCTAAGAGCTAATTACTGCTAATACACGCATCGTATGCTTTTAAGTATTAGCAAAAAAAATTAGTCAAACATTTTCGCTGCCAGCCAAGAAAACAATGCGCATTTGACTCAAAGCCAGAAAAAGCAAATGAATTGAGCACCGCAGAAAAATGACAAACAATAAAACGACAGCAGCAACTGTCGGAGCGGGGCTTGTTTTTATATACCCTGTTTAAACTAGTGTACAAGCAGAAGGTAGTTTAATTATAATAAGCTCGATATTACAAAACTAGCACTGCAACTTTGGAAAATCGTTGTCTAATGTAATTGCGCATTAACTTCTAGTAGTTAATCGTATGCGTGATGAAATAATTATAGTTATATTTTATGTAGCATACTTTCAGGATACATTTTGGCATATATAAATCAATAAGCAGTCAGAACCAATGTTTTCTTGTATTTTTTGATTGGGAATCTAAAATAAAAACTGATTGGGAAACAATACAAATTTTCAGAATTAAATTTACTTATATTTAAGAATATTCAACTTAATCATGTTGAGTGTTAAGAATTTGTGTAATGAAAATGATGAAAAACACGCATTGCATACTGATGGATTATTATGTTGGAGTTAAGTATTATTTTCTTGTATTTGAATGCATAGCTAATTTTGTCTATATACTACAATGGTATCTCGCAGTCCGGTCGACCCATTGCGGCATTCTTACCTTGTTTTGTTGTTGTCATAGGCTATTATGCGGCGACTGCATTGTTTACAAGGCCTCGGGGCTACCTGGCTTAGCAACTTTGCAAATTTTTTAATGGATTTGAGCTAACAAAAAAGCACAACACGGCGCATTGAAGTGAAGAATTCGCACTCGCGTTTTGCGCGCGGTTTTAAACGCGTGTGGGCTGGATCACATCCCTGCCGCCTGAGTGTCATGGCAAATGTTGTTACCCGGACATCCTGTTGCCTGATGCCTGCTGTCTGCTGCCTGGCCTGCTGCCTGCTGTTGTCAATTTGGCCAAAGTGGCTTTTCAGTTGCTTTACCGCGAAAAAAGGTGCACAATCTGCGCCAAGCAAAACGGGAGTCGGGCAAATTGTAGAATGCTGGCAAAATTGCACTTGTGCGGCGTTTTAATCACTTAGGCAACAACGCCGTCATTGGCCCTATCTAGGCGTCTTCGCTAGGCGTCTCCGCTAGGCGTCTCTGCTAGGCGTCTCATTCTATTTACTTAATGACAGCGAAAAGTGGCAGCCTCAACGCTTCGAGAGCCGGGCACGGCTCAGCGCCAGGCGACAAGTGGTGCTCAGGACATGTAGCTATTGTCCTTGCTGCTGTGAGTTTAGTTTCCTTTGGGCAGCCATTTCATTAGACTAAAATGTGCAGCCCACACACGTGTGTTTTTGTGTGTGTCGAGCAAAAGTCTGCAAAGCCTTTTGTTTAACGCATTTCGCTGTGATCGAAATTTGCATTTGGCTGCTCCATTGAAGCGCGAACAATTGAAGGCAGCCCGAGTCCTGCCCAGCTGTGCCTTTTTCTACCCTGCTTTGTGCGCTTTGTTCAAGTGTTCCAAGTGCGCCAAAAGGCGCACAAATATCTTTTGATTCCTTTTGGGCGCGCGCGCGCTCCTTCCAATCGAACAAAAAGGAGCACACTTTTGAATGCTTTTATTTATCATTAGGATATGTTGCTGCTGCCAGGACTTGCTGCTGTTGCCTGTCATCAATCAAAAAGTGCGCAAAATCAAAATGTCATTTGTGTGTGTGGACCTGCTCTGCTCCTTTGTGTCTGCCTTTTCGCAGCGTGATTCGCAGCTTTTGTAGTCAGATCTCAGGGGAAGAATTGCTTGCAGAGCAAGGGATAAAGCTTTGATAAATCCACATTCACCCTCGTCCCATCTGCGCCGCATGTGTTGAGAGTGCTAGGCAGATGCAAAGTATGAAAACTCCAACTATATATAAGGCGCCTATCAATATCTCTATGAACTCAACAATAGACAAACATCAGTAAAACAAAACCAGCTCGATGCCAGCAGCATTTTAATAAGGATAAACAATGTGCAAGAAAAGGACATTTCAAATATTGAAACATTTACAAATACTGTAAAGGTGTACATTATCTGCAAATGTCGAATCACAGCAAATTAATTGAGCTATAGTGCAATGAGGGAGCAGCCACCCTCAACAAGTTGGTTTAAAATTCAATTTATTACAGTGCAGCGATGGGCAAACAGTTGAATGTGTGGCAACCGCAAAGACTTATAACAATTTTACACGTAATAGCGACATAAGTCAGCCGGCAAAGGATGTACCGACATATGTCACTAACTGCCACTGGGGGTGGCTCATCCACCAACCAACCAGTCAATAAAGCAGCAAAGCCAGCAAAACGAGCAAAACGAGCAAAACCAGGGGACCAACAAACCGCCCACGCAATCAAATAATTCTGAATCATTAGGTTTTTTATGCCAGGGATGGGCCATTTCATTTGCTATCCAATCGTATGCTGTCGCTGCTGCTGCGATTGAGACATTTAGTTTAACTTGATGTTCATTATAATCCACTCTAAGCTTGCTACAGGCCACTGCATGTTGCATGAATGTAAGTCGAGTATTCCCCGAAGCACTAAAGCAACAGTCGAACAGCCAAGCAGCCAAGCAGCCAAACAGCCCGTCATCATCACCAGCACCACCGACTCCACCCTGGAGCACAACTCTATTATTAAATGCACTTTTAATCTTGGCTGCCTCTCTCCCCCTGCCTCCCTCCCTCTCTCTCTCTCTCTCTCTCTCTCTCTCTCTCGCTCGATGTTCGCTTTGAATGATTTTTCCATTTTGCACCCTCAAATGGCGAACGATTATCACCCTTAAATGGTACTTTACACACACAAAGAATGTCATGCATTGAATGGAATTGAACTGCTACTCGGCACACAGCTCCGCAATCCGCAGTCCGCAATCCGCAACCCGCAACTCGAGCCCGAACTCCGAACTGTTTGAAAGGTAGTCCTAGCTGCAATCAGCAATCGCAACGGTACCGGATGGACCTGCCTGGTGTCAATGTGTCCATGTGTGTGTGCTAATGTATGTGTGAGTTGTTTTTTTAGTCATGCTGATATCATTTAAAACGTGGTCAGGGAATATGGACATACTACAATAGAACATCTCGTAGATTAGTTTGCTTTGTACATATTTGCTTAACTTTTTGTGCTGTTTTTTTTGTATACCCTGATGCCATTAAAAATGGGAAAAAAGGGTATACTGGTTTTGTGCAAAAGTATGTAACAGGCATAAGGAAGCACCTCCGACCCCATAAAGTATATATATTTTTGTTCACTATCAATAGTTGAGTCGATCTAGCCATATTCACTATGTATATTTTCGTACAGCATACAGAAGTATAAAATGTTTTGTTTTATTGATACCTCTCTCCAATCCCCCATAAATCGAAAAATATATATTTTTGGAAGCATACTCACACATTTATATGCTGTGTTTATGTCCTACAAATTTCATTACGATCGGCCAATAAACAAAGAAGTTATTCACAATTAAATGTAACATAGTTTTGGGTCAATGGATGAAGAAGAAGCAAAGCAATTGCATCTATGTATGAATGCAGATAAAGAATTATGAGTTTAAGAACTGCGCTCAGGGTATCTCCTAGTCGGGCACTCTCGACTAGAGTACTCTTACTTTTTTTTTGTTCCAGCTTTGAGCGAGGAGAGTTGCTTTGGAGTCTAAAGTTTAGACTACTGTAATGGAAATCGTCCAGCTTTGGTTTGGTTGGGATATATCAGCTGCTCCGAAGGAATTCAGATCCTTACTGAGCAATGTAGACATATTTGGCTTTTTTTTTGGTCTACTCCTTAACAGCCTGTCATTTCGCATTAACAATGATATGACAAGCTTGTGTTGCCATTAAATGTCAACTAACTGGCTCGTATCCTGTCTGGTGTCGATTAAATGAACTCGCTCCCGCTGCTCAAGCCAGTCCAATCTAGCAACCCCAACCGCCAAAGAAAAAGGCAGACGCCTCATCGACCTCTCCCCGCACATTTCACAGCGGGCACAATTACATGCCGCAGACCCTAAAACATTGCACAAAACAACAAACAACTAGAAGCCGAGCACACAAAATTGTGCCTGATGGCCGTACAGAGATGGATGGTTGAATGGATGGATGGACGGATGGACGGACGGATGGACGGAAAAAAAGAGGATATAAAAACCATCCCTGCTTGCAGCACGGTGTACTGTGGTGGGGTACTCTTAAAGAGCACATAATTGGTCTGTAATCTATTTTTGACAGATTGAATTTCGCTTTTATCTTGATTTTGTTTTGACTGACTTCGTTGCTGGTGCTCCGCAGCAGTAGTCGTAATTGGGTTGTATGTGCCAGCTCTATCCACCCAAAACCCACCCAAACCCTCTCACCCACTTGCTGGTTGAGCGGGGTTGCTGTTGGCTGTTGCTATTGTTGTCGTTGTCGTTGTTAAAGTAAAGATTTGCTAAATGGTCGTAGTGGGGTTTGGTGTATAGTTTAATATGATAAGTGGGTTGCTTCTTATATTCGGGCTTGGGTTTGTGATCGAGTTCGAGTTCGGTATCTGGGCTCTGGATGCCGGGCTGCGCTTGGGGAATCTCTGAGCGGCATCTGCAATCGGTTAAATGCCAATTTATGCGTTGGAAAATTGGTAATTTTAAACCGCAAAGATTTTCACGTTTAGATAAATACCCTTTGTGCAAAACAATGTTGGCATCCTTGGCAGCAGGATTGTTCGGCATTATTCATGACACAGCTCAAGTGTTTTGAATACTTATTATAATAAATTATATTAGCTTACAATGGGGCAAGGTGTCGCCCCCTGGGAATCATCCAATCATAATTCTTATTTTGTTCTGCCTTAATTTGACTGCCAACAACAAATGTGTCAGCTAAAATGAAAACAGTAAAAGATTGCTGATAATTTTGCATTTCAATTTCGCACTTGGACGCGTCTGGTTCCGCTTGTGATTTATTTTTTGTGAGGCCTAGCTAAATGGAGCTCGGATCTCGACATTAGGGAGTTTTTCTCGTTTGCCAGAGCAAATTACACACCGCATGCAACCCATTTAACTTTCCGTTTAACAGCTACCCTTAACCCTTGTCCGCCTAACCCTTACAAAAGTCAATTTTCGAAAATTGTTTGGCATGTCGCATAACCTGTAATTTTCACACCATACCCCCGCCTATCCCCGCCCCTTATCCCAATGAACTTTTGTGTGTCATTTATTCATTTGCAATTCCATTCAATGTTTTCGCTGGGCGTTTAATGAAATGTGCGCTTGCGGCAGTTTTATATAAATATGGTTTGTTCCTTCGCCATGGGGTCGCCAATACGGCGCTGCTATGATACCCACTTGCTGTTAACCGGGTCGCAAGAGCCTGGCAGCGTCAACAAACAAACAAATAAACAAACCAACAAGTAAATTCGAAATATGTTGCCTCACTTGCAACATCGTCAGCAACAAATGATGTTTCAATCAGGCAACTGCTGCGGTGCAAAACTTTGTTCAATTTTTTGCAATTAAAATGATTTTGTTCACATGACACCCAACTGGGTTTCAGCTGCTGGCCACCACTTGCCTGGGAATGGGGATATGCAACAGCAGCGACAGCAGCAACAACAGCAACAACAAAAACAACAACAACGACATTGGGTAGCGTTTTAATGAAGCCCTTTCAGTGGTTGTCAGGGCGTCGAGCATTCGGTTTGGGTTTGGGTTTGCGTTTGGTATGGGATTTTAACAAATATTTGACCGATAATGAAGTTATTGTTATAATTGGTCACATTCTCGCCAGTTTATATAGCCATGTCCTTATATTGCCTGTCCTTCCGCTGCCATAACTTTGTCAAAACTGAGCCGATTATCAAAAGTTATGTCTTTTTGATCATGGTTTCACCTCTTTTATAATACTATATTTAATGTTGAAAAACTTTAAATTTCCGGACTTCATGTCAAAAATCAATGCAAAAATGTTGACATGTGAAGTTCCCAAGTACCAAAAATGAGCATCCCAGACTTCAAAGTGCCATCACAGGCTTTGTTAATACTGAACCGATTATCAAAAGTTATGTCTTTTTGATCATGGTTTGACCACTTTTATAATACTATATTTAACGTGGAAAAACTTTAAATTTTCGGATTTGATGTCAAAAGTCATGACAAAATGTTGATATGTGAAGTTCCCAAGTCCCAATTAATCACCTTCCCAGACTTCAAAGTGTCATAACTTTGTCAAAAATCTAGTTACTAAGTTTTTGCTCGAAATGTATGTTTATATTCTTCCAATAGATCGTTGAATTTTATATATGCATTATATATTATATATCTCAATCGACTTGTCTATTGATGCCTTAATTTTGTCTTCAGTTAGCTATTGAGTTAGACTTAAGTTCAAAATCCTAAATAAATATGTGTAGTATATATGAACTGGGTTTTGAAATATGTACTGCCTATTATGAGGCGTTGTACAAAGCATGACAATTTCCAGGAATTAACATTAATTTGAGTTCGGTGACAAATCAAAGTGCACACCTACTACGTGACTAGGCAGTAAGCTCTTATCCAGCTTTTATGACATGGGGCAGGAGTAACAACGGCAACAACAACAACAACAACAACAAGAACAATTACAAGCGACACAATAACAAAAGCATATTGCATGCTGAGATTGCTTCGTTGCGAGGAGGAGGACATTCAGTGGCATTGCAGTGGCACAAAGGGGTCTATCGTTGGTTTGTTTGGCCGCAGGCTAAATGACATTAAATTACACAACGACTACAACAACTACAACGACTACAACAACACCAGCGAGGGGTGGGCAGGGGGGCAGATACAGGCAAACAATCAACGCACAGAGTGTAGTGCTGCGATTTGGAAAATGTTGTGCAGCACTCGCTGGCAAAGCGCTTCACAACAGCTTGCACGGTGTATCCTGTGCACGTCCTGCAGCAGCAGCAGCAGCAGCGGCAGCGGCAGCGGCAACAACATAACTCGTTGCTCAACATTGTTGACTTCCTGTTTTTGCCCAGAGCCGAGTAATGCTACGGCCTACATAAACCCGCTGGCTCCGTAATTTGTAGGTACACTCAACGCGGCGACGAACAATGAGGCGCATCAAATAACATTTGCAGCAAGGACTCCCGATTCACGATCCTTGACGCCCAGCTTGGCAGTTGCGAACAGCCGAGTGCATTTTTATTGTCATTCAATTGGATTCGAATTTACAGCAACAACGGCAGTCCGTGTGACAATTGACGCCCTGCAAACAGGAAGTCTCTGGCTCCTTTAATCCTGCCTCGCTGATCGCCAGCGAAATTTGAGCTGTGCTCGCATTTGATTAGCCCGGCGACTTGATCTTCAGCGCGCAGTTCTTGGCCTCAATTCGCACCAATTCGATTGATGTTAATTGCAATTGTGCATTAGGCTCTGCAAGTGTATGTATGAGTGTGTGTGTGTGTGCGTGCGCTCACATTGTGTAATTTGAGTTCAGTGTTTGTGTTATTGCATTAATTTACGACAATATGGTACGTAATGAGTCGGAATTTGATTACGGCGCTGTACTCCTGCCCCCCTGCCTCCCGTGCAGGACTTCCCGAAGCCTGAGTGCCTCTTTGTGTTAACAGTTGTAATTATATGAGCATGTTAAATAGCTTAGACTCATATTGCCCATTTAAAAGGTGTCATATAACTTATCATTTGAGGGCGTATTAACTCGACCTCTGTTCACTTGCTTTTTGTTGCCGCAGTTTCACTAACTAGCTGTAAAGAAACTAGAAATAATATCAAAAATAATGAAATAATTACGATAAAAATATAACGATTTTTTTAAAGTTATTAAAAGATACTCTGCACTCTAGTCGATAGGACATAGCTAGAACTAATCGGCATCATGCTCTGAAATTATTAACATCGGATATCGTTATTCAAATATTTTGTTATTTATACGTTATTACGTTGTTTATTAAACGATAAATGTTCAAAAGACGAATAGAAGTAGAATGTTTGATTCGTCTTTAAGAAATAATTGAAAACTCTATGATTTTTCGACTCAACTATCTTAAATGGAGCACATGCGTCCATCCGTATAAAATCAGCAGTATAGTTGAATCAAGTACGAAAACTACCAAGCCATATGGTTGAAATAAACTGCCACAAGAGCCATAAAAAATGGACAGCAGTGGCCGGCAGACATACAGACAGACAGACAGCCAGGCAGACAGACAGACAACAAATGCAACTTGATTAATGCACCTCAAACACAACAACAGAAGAACAGAGGAACAATAAAAAGCGAAATGAACAAGCCACAGCGCATCGCTGATGAGTCTATTACAGACAATAACAACAAGAGCAACAGCAACAGCAACTGACGCAATTGCAATTGCCTATGGATGTACCACACACACGCACACACATAGATACAACCACCCCTCCAGCAACCCTACGCAACCGAAAAGGCACGCGCTGTACGCACTAAAATAAAGTGCATAAACGAAGCGCCAACCGCAGTGGCTAAAAAATAAAGTACATAACGAGGCCGTCATAAAAGGGAGCAGAGCTAAAAATTGGCAACATTATCAGGCTGACCAACACACACTGGCATTGTTGTAATGACAAGGATAATGCGAGTTGTGAAATAAAAATAAATGTGCTAAATGGATAATAAAATACAAAGAGCGACAGCCATAATGGCCACTCAGACACTCGACAACCAACAGGAATAAAACTGCGCAAAAAAAAAACTACAAACGCTGCGAATTGTCGTCTTTTTTAAGCGTAATTTAACTGGTGTGGCCATTGTACTTAATTGAACTGTCAGCCAACAAAAAAGAATAGATAAACACAATAGCCAAACAGGCAATGGACATGCCGTATTTTTTATTTTTATTGCATGTGACATTTTGGCAAAGCTCAGACAGCAAATCTTGAATTCCATTTGTACTCGCATATCAGCTAATCAGTAGCAGAAACTCAGCCCGGGTCAACGTTGTTGACAATACATATATATATACATATATATATATATATATATATATATGTATATATATATATTTGTATGTATGTATGTATATATGGAAGCAGAGTCTGCCAAAACAATAGCCAACTTTTCGCTAAGCTGCTGCACTTCATGACCAAAAAGGCTGCAATTAAAATAAGTACTTCGCCGCTTGGCTGCCACGTTGTTGGTTGGGCACTGCGGGGATTTCAATCTGTATATACTACAACATCAACACCCAAAAAAGTTACTCAAAGTTCTCACACATACACACAGCTATTTAAATATAAGTATGTATATGTATGTATGGTATATAAGCACATTGTGTTCGCAAGCTAATTAAGAAATTACTGCAGGCAAAACAGCACCCACATAGCCTGTGTCAGACCCAGACCCAGCCCTAGTCCTAGCCCTAGTCCCCAGCCCCCCATACCAGCCAAAGCGCGCTGCCGCCACCGCCATTACCGAAAAGCCATTCAATATAAGTATGTATGAGAACGAAAAATGATATTAACAAAAAAAAAGCAAGGCCAGCCCGTAACTCTTTGGGTGATCCCGAAGTATCAATGAGCTGTACAAACGGAAATCAAAATTATCATAATTCATTTATTTATTTCAGAGTACTAATGAAGTGATCTACCGGATTTTGCTCTCTTGTATCTGTCATTATTAATGTCAACAAATTTGCTTATTGCCTGCATAACGCAGATTGTAAATAAAACAAAACTACAAAAAATGAATATTACTGACGAAAAATAAAATAAGTTTAATTTTAATTTACAAATTATTCCTTAATTTTTCACTAGAAGTAATATATTTTCAATATTAATTATAAATGACTAAAAATGTAATTAGTTACTTAAGTACATTTTTGCATTAATTAAATAAGTATTATAGTCAGCAATCGATAAATAGGCATACAAAATTTAGAGAAAATAAATACATTTTCAGAGACTTCTGGAAGCTTTTACAAATCCACTATCTAAACTCATATGCTGTTCCATAAGTAAGTCGCCCTACACAAAAAAAAGGAGCTCACATAATCCAGCAACCAGACAAACGCCGACTCCCACTCAGACAATTCACTTTACATATGAGCAAATGTGCTTCAAACCAGCCAAAAACGAAAGAAAAAACGGAACACAAAAAAAAAAACAAAAAGCCAAAACTGAAATTATGAAAAGCAGTCAAAAAGCAAGCATTCAAAGTGCCCCTAGCTCGAACAGGCAGGGCGAGCAATTTTCATAATTTCTCTACAATTTGCAACCATTTTATGAAATGAATTGAAATTTTTGCTTTCTTTTTTTTTGGGCGCACATTTCCTTCAACAAAAATGAAACCAAAAAAGCGAGAAAAAAATAAGAAAAGCCATCAAATCCATTCATGCGCTTAAATAAAATGCTCGAGCACTTGACTGCATCCATAGAATAGAGTCTGGTGGGCACAGTCGAAAAAATGAAATAAAATAAAATATGCGAGTACAGCTGGAGTAGCTGAGGGAAGAGTATCGCACATAAAAGGCAGTCTAATTTGTTCAGATGGCTTCTGTATTAACCAAATACCAAATAGAGAAAGTACCCTTTATGCACACAACAAATGAATCTGAGCCTTTGTTGAAATTGGCTTGATTTCGGCTAACAAATTAATTTTAATAAATTTTGAGCTGAACATTCTCAACTTAAGTAGTTTAGCAGCTAACAATTGAAACCCTTGCGGCAAGACTTAGGCAAATTATATTGAGTAAGAACATTAAATAGATTTCAATTGTTACTATATTTTCTGGACTACACAAGTAATCGATTTTGAAATGTACAATCAATTTAAATCGATTTAAAAGCTCGACAGCCGTGTAAAATACAACGCCTCAAATAATTGACTATTATTCAAAACGCAATCATAGATGCATTATATCGAACAAACACAAACACAAACACAAACACATACATATACAAATATGCATTTGTAGCAACACACATACATATACATATATAAATTTGTACTTACACCGTTTTGTATCGTGCTGGTTATGCAAACTAGCAATCGTTTGTTGCGCATAACCGAAACCATTTTATGCATTTTTATTGCCATTTATTCGCAGCGCACAATTTGCAATTTATTTTTGCAATTTAACACGCCGCGCAATGCAGCCAGGAGGCCAGGAGAGTGCAGTCCCTCGCGGGTGCATAGGCAAAAAGCATTCAACGCGCTCGGTGTGAGTTAACAACAACAAAAGTGCACAATAAATGGTAACTTAAAGCGCCGCCCAACAACACCAACAGCATCAGCAACACAGCAACACAGCAACTGCAACAATTGTTGTTGTCGCCTAGCGATATACACAATTTTATACATATTTATGCACACGTATATTTGCGTCGGCAATTAAACGTAAATAAGCGTTTCTGGCACTTATGCATGTGCTGGCTGCCAATGGGGAATACTACCAGCCAAGCCCATTATAAAATTGCTAAAAAAAAATAAATACCTAAATTTGTATTTCAAATGCCAGTAAATTGCCTCGCAAAATAGAATTCGACTGCGGATATATATCACTCCCGCATGCCAATAGATTCCGATTAGCGTAGCGTATTTAAGTGATGTGGCTTTATCATAAATGCTTTTAAAAACCAATGCATATAACATCTAAAAATCTTGTAAAGATAACCGGAAGACCAAACTTATCATATAACTTTGTCTATATCTAAACCATCATTCTGAATAGCATATGTAAATGTTAACCTGTAACAATCTACAAATTAAATTTAAGGGATTTATATAAATTTAAAGCACCATTAATATCAAGTCTCTCGGATTTGTATGTAATAAAAACCACTCATTAATATTATTATTTTTTCCAAAATATTAAAAAATCTCGCGGATTTTACACAGCCTCCAAACTGTCTGCTTTGGGTTCATATTTTGTTTTATATGTTCTGTTGCACTTAGGCTGATCCTTGAATTCAAATATACAACATGTTCATTCATTAAAGATTCATTATCTTGTCCAATACTTACCAACTTTCATTTATTAAAATACAGAATTAAAATAATTGTTTATTGGTTTTTATTAATAATCTTTGTTTTTATATAAGCATATTTCTTGTAGATTTTTCTTTTCTTCTTACTTTTAAATTAGGTTGCGCTGTATTTAGTACACTGAAGTAATAATTTAACTAGTTATTTGGTAATTGCTTGATATAATACATACAAAAATGTATATGCCAATGGTTTGTTAATCTTGGCCTATACAGCATACATTGAGATATATATAATGTGTTATCATATATTTTAATTTGTATATTTTTAATTGCCTGCTTACGGAAAGCAACTCATAACTATTGTAACGATTATCATACATAACTATTATGTGGGATTAACCTACGTTTGACCAGCAATCAAAAGTTAAAGCAAAACAAAACCGCATTATTATTATGAAGTAAGCGGAAAATGCATATTTACAAGAAACTAAAGAGATTAACGGCTTAAAAGCTATTGAGCAAGGGGCATTTACAATGAGAGGAGTGAGGGTGAAGATAGGACTCCAGTCTAGCTATATAGCTTATGCCAAGCTGCAGAGCTTGATATTGAGGTACCCCCCCAACTCTAACCCCAACCCGTATCTGTATCTCTATCCGTATCCGTATCCGTACATTGAGATAAGCGAGCCCCTACATAAGTGTGTAGTTGTAGTATATACAAAAGCTTTAGGAACAAACTATTCAAAACTTTACAGCTTTTCATCGATTATGTTTATGAGGCGCAGAGAGGCGTCCTCCTTTTGGCCTTTGTGGATAGCATTGAAACCAATTGATGTGCACTTAGCCGCTGATCCTTCTGGCAAACTTTTCAATAGAAATTTACAATGCAACTGGGAGTGGGCGGCGTGGGCGGCGTGGGCGGACAGCTGCTCAGTAGGAGTACGCCTTGTGATTTATCGATTTATCCACAGCAGCAGCAGCTGCCTGCATGGATGCGCTCGGAGCCGGAGCCGCAGCTGCAGCTGCAGCCGCACCATCGTTGCGTTCCAGGCAATTGTTGTTTTTTGTGCGCAGCTCAAAGGGGCTGGAAGGCGGCGGGGGAGCGGCGGATAGCATTGAGCTGGCACAGTCATTTAAGAGTGGCTGCTGCTGCTCGGCTTCGGGCTCCTCATCGGCCTCCACATCGATGGCAGCATCATCGTCGTCCGTGCACACGACATGCTCCTGCTCGCCATCGGAGTCCGCCTCCAGGGAGCAGCGTCTCAGCTGCATTGCAGGTATTCGATGCGGCATGGACAGCATTGCTGTTGGCGGTGGCGGCTTCAGCAGCGTCATGGGCGCCGCCAGGCAGCCCACGTTCTATACCAGCGACGACAGCGGCGGCCTTGGTGGGCTGGTGTTGCGGGCAGCGGCTGCCGCATAGTACTGCTGCATATGATGATGCGGCGGTGGTGGCACAAAGCCAGCCGTGGTGCCATCGTGATAGAGCACTGGCACACGGACCAGCCGCTGTGCCGCATGAGCCATGTTGGCCATGTTGGCCGCTTCCAGCTCGGCGGCCAGCTGCCGTTTCCATTTGTTGCGCCGATTCTGAAACCAGATCTTCACCTGCGTCTCGGTCAGACGCAGCGAGGCGGCCAGGCCGGCGCGCTCCGACGAGCTGAGGTAGCGCTTCAGATCGAAAGTGGACTCCAGCTGAAAGACCTGGGCACGCGAGAAGACCGTGCGCGTTTTCTTCTTGCGCTTGGAATTGCTGCCGTCGCCGTGCGGCGAGGAACTGTCTGAGGGGCCATCGGTGCCGTCGTCTTCCTCGATGATTTCCTCGCCCTCATCATCCGACTCATTGGAGCTGGTGGGCAGCATATAACCGCCGCTCGCATGAGACCCCGACAGATGATGTCCATGATGCGAGAGTCCGCCGGCGCTGCTGGTGGGCGTGCTGGGCTGATGTGGATGCTGTAAATGCTGCTGGACACCATGTGGATGCTGTTGCTGTTGCTGCTGCTGCTGCTGCTGGTGCTGGTGCTGCTGGTGATAGAGCGGATGATGTGAGCTGTGGTGCGATCCAGCTAAACCGGGCGGTGGTGATTTGTTGGCGTGTCCATTGCCCGCATTGTTGCTGTTTGCATTGGCAGTGTTGTTGTTGTCGTTGTTGTTATTATTGTTGCTATTGTTGTTGTTGTTGTTGTTGCCGCTACTGGGGCTGAGGGATGTGGGCGATGGTGGATTTTCCGTGGTGTTTGTGGAGGAACTGTCTGCAAAGAGAGGGAGAGCGAGAGAGAGAGCGCATGAGTGACAGAGCATAACTCAGAGAGAGCGACAGAGAGAGAAAGAGAGAGAGAGAGTAAACTTTTGTAGTTGATTTAATAGCCTGCCTGCGTATGTGTGTGTGTGTGTGTGTGAGGTTGTGGGTGTTAGCGTATGTGCGACTGTGTGAGGGGGATGGGGGAGGGTGGCTGCTCTAAGGGTTGTTCAAGATGTTACGGTGTAGTCGTATATGTGCTGCTGCTGCTGCACAGATTTAAGCTGCAACACTTAACCTCACACTTGCCTTCGTCTTGGCTTTTTTGTTTGTTTGTTGTGTCCACAAACAACTTAGAGCGCAGACGCGGAGAGCGATTACCCTGCACACCCCAACCCGCAGGCTATATCATTTTGTGTATGTGTGTGTGTGTTTGTGTGTGTGTGTGTGCATGCGTTAAATTACCATTTAAAATGGCTGTCAGTCGAGCCGAGCGATTCTACTTTTATTGAGCTTTTAGTTTGGATCCTATTTGAAAAGTTTAAATTGCCGTAATTTGCTTCATATGGATTTTACGCGCCACCCTCCCCTTACGAGCTGGGAGCCGTCCCCCTCATCAATAACTGTCTGTTGGAAAATTGACTATAGAGCTATACGCTGCATAAGCCAGAATACCAGAAGCCTCACGGGGCGCAAAACTTAAGGCCAATTTACATGAGCAAATGCAATTGCAATGACTTCTAATGCCAGAGACCCAATCAAGTGGTCTTTAACAGCAGCTCTATAGTTACGGGCAACTAATGCCCGACAAAGGCGAACATGTCAAACGCTTTGTTCGCTTCCCGCAGTCGTAACTCGATACTCGATTACAAATTGCAATTAATTGAAAATGGCGATTACTGCAGCGGTGTTTGTGAATAGCCAACGGTACATGTGTATTATGCCCCATGCCCCATGCCCCATTGCCCCAACAAGAGGCTCAATTCAGAACTGCCTCTCGCCTCTCCATGTGTGTGTGTGTGCCTTGTGTGCAATGTGTTGCCTACTTCAGGGCGCACTCAGCGTGCATTGCACAAATTCTTGCGCGTATTAGGCAAGTTTGCGCCGCTAACTATGCAAATGAAATGTAATGCTTTGAAGAATGCCTCGACACGGCACATTCTTTGCCTCAAGAATTCTAGATATTCGCATTTATTTCTCTAGCCCTTAGCTGAAAGGGGTTTTCTTTGTGGCTAA
This sequence comes from Drosophila maculinotata, assembly GCA_035045305.1. Classification (NCBI taxonomy): domain Eukaryota; kingdom Metazoa; phylum Arthropoda; class Insecta; order Diptera; family Drosophilidae; genus Drosophila; species Drosophila maculinotata. The sequence goes on from JAWNPD010000335.1 coordinate 10,671,549, forward strand.
GCTGCGAATGAATGCAGCAAATGCAATTGAGAATGGAATGATATAAACTGCAATACCAATGTAAAGATGTACGTGTGCTTTTCAGACTGACTGTATCTTCAACTGGACATCATAATCTTGTATTCTAATTAATATATATTAAATATATCAATTAGATATCATTTGTATATCCTCTTGAATTTCAACAAATAGTTTAATAGACTTACCATGAGTTGGACTGTGGAAGGGCATTCGCTGTGGTGCCCAGGGCCAGCCAGGTGGGCATAAAGCTGCATAGCGTCCAGCCAGAGCGCCCCACTGCGAGATGAAACCCAATCTGAAAGAAAGCAACAACATGGAAAAGCAAAGGTTAGTAAATTGCCATAAATTATTCAGCTTTATAATTGCCGACATTTCCGCTATTGAGCATTAAAATGAGAGACCATAACCCACTATATATACATAAACATATACATATACATATATAGCCCACTGCCGACGGCAAATAAGTTGAACAAGCAAACGAAAAGCAAGAAATCAAAGACAAGCTAGAAAGAAAAAAATAGCTAAGAACGAGCGACCCTTAAATGCTAAGCAACCCCACACCAGACGACGGCCATAACTGACAACAGCTGCTGCGAATTTTGCTTCCCCAGATAATAAAGCACACACACACATATTTAATATATATATATATATGTGTGTCTGTGTGTGTGTGTGTGTGTGTGTATAAATGCCGGCGTCCATGTAACCTTGTTAGGTTGCTTGCTTAAAAGCATCTTTATAAATACATTTATTTATTTATGTTAGACGCGGCAAAGTTTCCAAGACGAAACACTTTTTGGCGTTTACGTTATAATGTGTTTCATATACAAGTGTGTGTGTGTGTGTGAGTGTGTCTCTGTGTCTGTGTGTTTGTGTGCAGGGAGCGTGGCTTTTGGGGGGGCGGGTTGATGCCGTTGGGTTTATTGTGCTAAATCAAAGTTTTCAAGTCAAATCATTCAGGCAGAAGCTAATGCGAGAGGTAATTGGAAGAAAGCTGCTTTTGTTTTAGCAGTGGGGTTGCACAGCGGGGATGCCGGCGAGTTGTTGCCTGCTTGTGGCACTTAAGAGCTTTTCGTAGCCACCGCACCACCACCACCCAACTCAAGCAGTCCAGTTCGTCTGAGCAATTTGATTGATTTATTGATGTGTTTAAAGGTCTCTCCGGTGTTCTTAAGCTTCCCACGCACTCAATGAACTTTGCTGTTTAACAATGCGCCCGGGAAAAGCAGCAGTGTCAGCTGCAGCCGCAGCGATAGCCAATGCATTCCCACCAGTCTAAAATACCAATGCCGGTACCACCGACCTCATCAGCCCCCCTTTTTAACTGGCTCCGACGCTTCTTGTCTTGCTGATTTTGCTTTTATTTTGTTTTTGTACTTGTTAAACCCTTTGACCGTTTTGCAAGTGACCCGTGGACAAGCAGTAGACTGTGATTTCTTTGCGACCCAAGGCACCCCCAGGCACCCCCAAAGCTGCCCAACCACCCCCCAGACAGACAATGAGCTGGCCAAGTTGTGTGTGACATTAACATTTAGCTGACCTCTTTCGCAGCGGCCAAGGTGCAGGTGTGGAAATCAATAGTTGCCAAGCTCTTTCACTTACTCAACCCCTATCTCTCTCTCTCTCTCCCTCTCTTTCTCTCTCTTTTTTTCTCTCCCTCTCTCTTTCGCTTTTTGTAAGTAAGGTTTTTTTTTGCAATTAAATGTTGCTTTCGCCGGCGTCCCCACTGCTAAATTATGAACCACTCTCAACCCTCTGCAAGTGACGCTTCAAAGGCTTCCCCAACTGGCTAACAGGCTAACTGGCTAACTGGCTACTTGGCTGCCTGGCTGCCTGGCAAGCTGCCGGCTCAAATCACATCTAATGGGCTTCATGTTTACAACGTCAATTGAGAGAAAGCCGCTTTTGCTTTCGGCTAAAAGATGACGCCCTAGCAGCTCCTCAAATTACCGCCAAACAGACAAAATGGAATATGAAAATAAATAAAAAAAATAAAGAAGATGAAAATAAAAACGAGAAGAAATTACCTCAATTACAGCGCTAATTTTGCTCGTTGAAGGCTGTCAACGGAAGGGGCCCCAATGAATTGCAAACAGCTTGTAGCTATTTGCTTTACTAATTATCCAAATCAAAGGCTCGGCCCCAAGTCCGAGGCATTTGTTTTCCGCCCAGCAATGAAATAAATACAACATTCTATCGCCGGCGGCAGCCGCAGTTCGTGCGGCTCTGTCTACATTTTCATTGGTGTCACTTTGTGGCGGAAGTGGATGACCATGTTTAAAATTCAGCGGGTTGGGCGCACCACAACGCGCCGCCCCTGGAGCTGTCAGAAGTCAGCGTGGAGCAACCCTCCCTTCCCCCCCATAACCACCACCCCTCAACTACGAAATGCCTCGCCCAGCTCAAGTTGATGCATGGCTGTTATTTCTCGTTTAATGAATTGTTTGCGGTTCTTGCTTTGGGCTTCTTCTTCTTCTTCTTCTTTTACGTCGCTGTCATAATTCTTCTTGGGGGCCTTTTGTGCTAGGATAAAAGTGTGCTATGCAATTGAGTTGTTCAACATGGCATTCTACATGGGTTCTACGCTGCGTTTCGTTATTTCACTGGATGGCCGGCCGCTCTGCTGCTGGGGTTGAGTATATTTGGGTCTAAAAGAGCTTTGAAGTTTTGCATGGCTAGACATGGGAAGAAGGTTAAAACTCAATGTGGCATAAGGATTTACTTGCAAGGAACATAATTACTTGGAACTTGAAAAGGTCTTTCTAAAATGTTTCAAGTTTGCTAAAATTATTTTCGTAAACACTATCAAATATTGTAAAGAACAAAAATGAAGTGTCCACAATAATAATTGAATAAAATCTAGTTTCTGTAAGTTTAATTTCTAGTAATCTAAAAATTAATCAGTTTAATATTTCAGAACCAATTTGAATCAAAGATCTAATGAATTTAATTCGGTTTAAATGTAAATTTTATCATTTGGAAAAGGCTTTTTCTAAAAAGAACTATAATGCCATTAGTTCTAGTAAATTAAGATATGTTTCCTCAATTTTACATATTTATTAAAACATAATTTAAAGTTCCAAGACAAATCAAAAAGAAAGTAAAATATTAAAATCCATTTCTTATTGTTATGTGGGTAAAACGTTCTTCTGTCAACTAAAGTAAAATAGATTTAAGGCAGTACTTATTAAAATGCAAGATTATCCTTTATATCTAGTTCTAAAATATAATTTCTTCAGCTAAATCATAAGTGACTTCATTATTACGTTAGTTAATGGCGCTGAAGGCAACACTTCAATTGCTTCATAAGCTTAACTTCCTCAAGTGCCCGCAGATTTCAACACTTTAATGCTCTTTGCAAAGATTATTATATTCAGCCAACAGCTGCCTTAACCAGGTCATAGAAGCCACTTAAGTGAAACCCCCCGAAAATCATATCATTTGCAAAGCGACAATTGTCGCACGAATTCCATGCGAATTACCAAAATTAATTTAAATAAATAAATTTGAATGTAATGTTAACAATGAGTTCGCTGTGTGCACAAATGACTGGCGGGCCTAAACCGCTTAGGATTCGTTCATGTATAAAAGATTTGCACACACTAATTGGCTGCATGGAGGCCCGATATCGGGAAATATGCATTGCCTAACCGTATTATATTCGGTATTTGTGACATTTTGAACGGGTGTCAACGGTACGGGCACTCACGACCCACTCAACTCAACCACAAAGTAGCCAAAATATTGAACAGCAGCTCACAGTTGACTGGGCAGGAGCAGTTGCATTCGCCATTAGCTAACCCAGTTGGCTTGGTTTTGTCATTAAACAGGATTAGAATGAAAATATTGGAATATATGTATACTATGTACACACTTATTCGAGGCGGCCATGGAGCAGCGGCTTAGGCTAAGTCGGCCACTTGAAAAATGGTGACATTTGCGGTGAGCGCAAAATTAGTTTTTTGCTTGCGCCACAGGAAGTCGCACAAATGACACGCGTCCAGGAGCCCAAAGCCCAAAGCCCAAATCAAAGTCAAGCCCCGAAATCTAGATATGAAATCAGTGCATGATGCACTGCGAATATGTTTTCATTAAATGGAAACAAAAGTACCATCTAGATGCTAGATGCTAGATATGAATGTGGCAAATCGCAGACGATTTCACCACTAAATGCCGCAGCAAGTTAATCCCTTTGTGATAGATCTGATTTGACGGAACCGAGCGCATTGCATTGGGACTGAAATTGGATTGTAATTACTGCAGTATATAATTATATTGTCAGAGCGTCCTTACAATAAAAAAATAAAGATAATGAAAAAAAAAAGAGCAGCACAATAGACGCACACACACACAGACATAGAGAGAGACACACAAACACACGGACATTTCCTGGACTTGAGCACCCTTTCCGTTATATGCGTTCGTCCTTTGTTGGGCGCACTTACAAGCATATCAGGTTACAGTTACAGCGCTTAACTGCGTTCTCGACTGCGCTATAATTAAACCGCAGTTGAAGAGCAGACAACAACAGCAAGAGCAGAACTTCAACAGTAGCTGACCACTAATTAAAAAAACGTAATGCTAATGTCAAAATACTCGTAGCAACAAAAAAAAGTGGCCCAGGTGAAAGTCAGTCAACATATTTACGTATGCGTATTTGTATTAAACGATCACTCAGCATTTTTGGGTGCGCTTGAATTAATCATTTGAGATAGCCCAAAGTTGGGTTCGATGATCAAGTGATAAGCCCGTCACATAGCCAGCCACACGTCAGCTGTAAGCGCCAAACAGCAGGACACAGCAAACACTTGGCCAATGCCGAGGGCGAGGGCGAGGGCGATCCTCTCGCTCTTAATTGGGGTAGCCAGCACGCGACCCTCGCGAGGGGACGGTGACTCGCTCACTATCGCAGGAACGATCAGTGAGCGCATGCGTAAATGAAATGAAAATGATCATTATTAAAAACAAAAGGAAACCCAGTTGAAAGGAAGAACTGTCTGCTTTGCATGTGTCCGGCCGTCGCGACGTGCCAAGTAAATAAGTCAGAGAGTTGAGCTCATGAAAAAAGTGCAACATTTTTTTAATTCAACACATGCCTTAATCGAGCAATTTGAAACTCGATCTCTCGACTCATGTCGTTTTTATGCGCATTTAAATGCCGGCTAAGTGGGGTTACCAGGACTTCGTTTACTTTTCATACATATGAACTTATTGCAAATATGTAGGTGGCCCCTCTATGACAATGACTATGGACACACGCACATACACACATACATACATATGTAGGTCAGTTCAAGGAGGGTTCACTCAATTATTCAGTGCAAAGTTGTATTCATACAATTTTGCATGCCGGAGTATTGTCTGACCGTCAGACAGTTATGAATATGCATATGTGTATGTGTGTACTTATAATGCATTGAATTTCATTTGCAAATGTTGCGAAATTTGATACTTTTGGTAAATTGCATGGCCAAGTTATTGGAATCGATATCGATTTGTAATGTGACCAATGGTCAGTTGGGTAAACTGACAGAAATTAGCGGTAACTATTTTTAGCAATGCAAAAGCGATTTGATTATATCATTTTTAATTGAAAGTGCTTATTTAGATATATTTAATTTAATTTTACTGAAATTATCAGAGAGCAACCAACAAATGTTTATTTTCAAACCAACACAATTCAAAGAAGATAGCAATAAAATGTAATTGTATAATAAATGAATATATATATAAAGGATTAAAGTTCATGGTATTATTCTTTAAGCACACAGACAATAGCCTGCTTAATAATATGCATTTGAAACTCAACAATTAAGTAAATTGGAAGCCCAACTAAATATGCAGTTGTATCCTTTTTATCGCTAGCCACTCATCTCGGCACCCACTTAAGGTGTCCTATGACATTTGCCTTCCACTCTTGCAACCTTTCCATTAAAATTGTTATCTTGGCAATCAGCTAAAACAACTTGAACTACTCCTTGCTAGACATTGTTGCACAGGATTCGTGTGTTTTTCCACCGAACAGATTTGCGTCACCTTCAAATATTTCCAACTCAATGACATTGTTTTTCATTTTCAAGGATTACACGAAACTTGCTCAATATCTCAAGGAGCACAGGATTGCGATGAAATCAGGTGGAATTGTAAGCACTTAGGCTCATTGAAAATGAGGGAACGCTTGACTTTTTGGTTTCACGTTGGGCTGCGAAACAAAGAGCAAATCTCTCGGGTCTTAAGCCGGGTCTAAACAGCTCTACAAGTGCACCTAAGTAGCTGCTCTTTGTTTGCAAATCGGAGGAAGACTCACCTCGACAGCATGGCCGCATCCTGTGGTCCGCCCGCGGCGGCTCCGTGTTGCGCCAACTGCGGTATGGGCGTAATCAGCGCTGTGGCGCCATTCTTTCTCGCCGGCTCGCTGCGACTCAGTATGCTGGAGATGGAGAAGCTGGTGAAGCCGTTGGAGCCGGTGCTGGCCTTGTTGCCATTGCTGCTCGCGTTGCTGTCATTGCTGTTGGCTCCCACGGAGGCCGCTGCTGCTGCCACTGCGGCTGCTGCCGCCGCCGAGGCACAAGTGCTGTTGTGATTCATCATCTTGCTGTTGTTGTTGTTGTTCAGGCTATGACTCAGATCATCGCTGCCATTGCGGTCCAGGTCCGGCGTCTTGGTTTCCATGGCGGACAGGGCGGGCGGCGAGCCTAGACGATCGCCCAGATGTGTTGGCGCTACAGCATGCTGGAGCAGAGCGGGATGCGGTGCCGCATGAGCCGGATGCAGATGGCCAAAACTGTGGAGCGCATGATGCAGCGCCACCGGATGGCCGCTGAGCGAGCTTAGATGATGCTGCAGATGATGATGCAGCACCGCCGGCGGCACAGCGCCATTGGGGCTATGATGATAGTGTGGCGCCGCGATGGCTGACATTGATGTGGGCGTGCCGGCGGCAGTGTTGGGCGTGGAGCGCTGCGTGGGCGTCGCTGGTGGGGAGCTGCCATCGGCGGAGCGCGCCATAGAACTCTCGCGACCATTGCTCATGCCGGCGGCGCCCAACGGACTCGGCTCCGGACTGGACACCACACTAATATCAACTTCAGCCTCTGAGGAAGACATTTCACACACGAGTTACGCACAACAAACTTTTCGTTACACTTTAGATTTGATTATTTCCAATTGATGCACAATGTTTTGAATGTTTCGCTAACCGTTGGGGTTTCAGTCACTTGGCTTGGCACTTGCCACACTGGGTTTGAGGTGAACACTGCTGAATGCAACTTTTGACGAGCATCTAGCGATGGATGTAAAGTTCCTCAGGTGGCAACCGGGACGTCTGCACCGTTTGATCAACGATTCGCATTTAAATTCAAATGTTTTCTGTTAACAGGCGCAAAGTCCTCGACGCCTCTGCCAGCTCTGCCTGCCTGCCTACCTCTCTCTTTCCCACACTCGTACTCGCTCTCTCTCTCTCTCTTTCTCGCTCGCTGTGTATGTGTGTGTGTGTGTGTGTGTTTGTGTAAGCGATCGTTTAGTAATTTTATTGTTTAAGTCTCTGGATTTTTAACCCCCGGTCGTATCGGAGAGCGTGTGCGCCGACTGCCTGCTGCGGCGCTCAACTGAAACCGAAACTTAAACTGAAAGGTGCTAAAACAGAACTGAACTCAACTCGGATGGTTGGTTGGCTGGCTGGCTGGCTGCTTGCTTGCCTGCCTCTGTCTGCTCTGTTCTGTTCCGTTGTCGGCTGTGAAATTCTTTTGCTCGTTGCGCTAAATGGTTTTCCGCAAACTTTACAGTAGCACACACACACATACACACACACGCACACGCACATACACACACGCACACCTAGCGAAGCAGAGATGGATATTCTCTAGCGACGGGCGGGTGTTAGCAGGCATATGTATGCGTGCATGTGTGTGTGTGTGTGTGTATTTCTGCTTTTGCACTCTCTTTGCATCATGCGCGCTCTTTCTTGCAGGGGTGGCTCGCTCAGCGCTCAGCTCGGCTCTTTTGGCCTGTTTCCGTTACCATTTCCATTTCCATTCCATTTGCTGTTGAGTCGCTGTTCGTTTATTTCGACAATTGCGCTGCAACCGCATCGACAGACACTTTGCGTACGTTCTTTTTGTGTCGCAGTCCGTAAATGGTGACAACAAAAGCAGAATCACAACACGAGCAGCCAGTTTCGAATCCGAGTCTGAAACACTTGGCAATTGGAACACTCTTAGCCTTCGCATAACTATATTTGTGTGCTTATGTGTGTGTGTGTGTGTGTGTGTGTGTGTTGGGCTTCCATTGAAATGCCAATATAAAATCAATCAATTGGCACCCAACAAGGGTCAAGTGCTGCTCTGTGTGCAGTGCTATTGCTCCTAGGTGTGCAAAACATCTTAATTGATGGCAGTTGAAAGGTTCCGTTCGGGTGAATTGAGCTGCGTATTAGAAAAGGCTTAAACTGAGAGGTTATTGGGCAATATTTAGAGACAAAAACAGGTCATTGTCTGTCTGGACTGGACTTCGTATCAACGGACTTATCTTTAAATGCATATTTCTAGCTACAATTGTTGTCAAAATAACTCTGCCATACATTAAGGCAACTGCAGAAGGATCTGGGCTCGAAATATCTGGATGTTGTAATGTCCAAAGTTATGTTGATAGCTTCAACTAATAATAATAATATTAATTATATGCCTATTTGCGGTTAAACTTTATTATAAAGCGATCCTAACTATTATCAAAACTTGTTGTTTAAGCTCAATTTAAATGGGTCTGTAAATCTTACTAAAATAATAAATATTGTATTCAAATTACAATGAGATTTACATATTTATCACATTCAGATGTAGCTCAGACAAAACAAACATATTGAAATCTCAGTGCACCTCCTCTAATCTGCATACATATCATAACAGATTCAAATCACGGCACACTCATGTTCCATTCCAAAATGTTTCCCGTTTGCCAACCAACCCCCACTCGCACAGAGGCAGCCATTTTTACAAAAGCTGAGCCAACTTTGCAGACATCGTGAGCGAGACGTGACGTGAGAGAAGGGGGAGAAAAAAGAGGGGCAGAGAGAGAGAGAGAGAGAGAGAGCGCGCACGGCAAATTGAATTGTTAAATGCTTTCGACTGAGACGACCACGAGGCATTCAAAAAGTGTTGCAAGCAATTTGCACAAAACAAAAAAAACGTTATACAAGGCAATTGCACAGAGCGAAATGCCGAAAGAGACGGAGTAACTAAAAGAGAGAAAGAGAGAGAGAGAGAGCGAGAGAGAGAGACAGAGGGAGAGAGAGTTGAGCGTTTACTCAGTGTGTTGAGAGTGGGCGTGTCGCTGGCAAACCAATGGGAACAGTTCGCGGCCAACACAGACGCTCAGCTGACACCGCCGGCAAATGACCAAAAACATTTGCCACCGAGACGGCAACGGCGGCGGCACAGAAAAATGCGTAGAAATTCATGCGCAATTACATTTATCCTGTTTAGAAGATTGCTTTGCCAAAGTGCGTCGCAAAGTGGCTGCCAGCCACCGCAGACTTTGGAGCTACCACCACACCACCCACCCCCACCCGTTAACACAACACATACATAGGCAGGTGTGTGTGTGTGGGGGGAGGGGTGGGGATTGGGTGAATGGGGCTGAGATTTCCACCTGGCGGCATTGCAGCGTAACATATTTTTATGTAATTTCCCTCTGCGCTTTGCTTGTTTTTGATTCGTTTTCATGTTAGATTCCGCAATGAGAGCAGCCCATGGAGAACCAGCCCGAAACGATTTCAGAGAGTACAGCAGCGACGTTTAGTTCAAAAGGTGTTGACACTTGGGCACTGCCCCACTTTAATTTGAACTGAATGCACAAATGGAAATCGCGTTACTTGTGTTACAGGCCGACGGGGTGGTGGTGGGCGCCTGGGCAGAGGGCGTCACTTGGCGCTTTGTCAATGTCATTTTGGCGCCCTCACTACCCGACATCTCATTGTGTGTGTAAAACAATTTCAATTTGAATTCATTCAGTTTACGAGGCGATTTGATTGTAGTTTGTTGGTTTGGGTCTACTGCCATTAATTAGGCAAATTGACATTAGAATGTCAAAGGGGTGCCAATCCAAAATTCAATGGATACGTCAACAAATGAATACCAAAACACTGATAATGAAAATGTTTCGTGTACACAAAACTAGGCATTGCTGCCACAAAACAGTCCAAAATGTACAACAGCAATCCCAATCCGAAACTCAAACTGAAGCACATTAAGCTCAATCCCTGACCGCTGGCCATGGGGGCAAAGGCAAGCCACAAAAATTCCGAAAGCAAACGACCAAAGCTCTTTTACTTGGAACATTTAAAAGAAATAACAAACTGTTCAACTGTCGGACAAAACGATTCTACAACAAATTGCACTGCAATAAAAGAGAGTATATATATAAATATGTATATATATGTGTGTGTGTGTATGCGAGTGAGCGAGACAGCACTTGCTGTGTTAGAGCAAAAGCGTAAAGTGAAACCAAAGCCAATGCCAAAAGCAATGCAGGCAAGCTTCCAAGCTTTTCCATGTGTCTGTGCTTGCTATATACACATAGATACATACATACATACATACATACATATATATATCTACAGTGGTATGTGTGTGCTCCAGAGGCAAACAAGAAAAACAACTCTTAATTGACGTACGAGCAAAGTGGGAGTTGCAATTTTCATTGACTCCACTTTAGCTGGCAGCTGGGCGCCTAAAAGACGACCACAGCATATTGCTTGAGGGGCAAGAAGGGTGGTGCGGCATAGAGGGGTACTACTTGCATGCATGGCTATGTTGGAGAGGTTCCGCTCAGACTCAGACACTTTTGATCGGCCTCTAAATGCAACTCTTCTGCTTGTGTGCGTTTCTAAGCACGATAGATACACACACACACACACACACACACACATGCGTATATACATAGATATGGTGCTTATGTGTGGCAGAGGCTAGCCATGTTTGCTCGACTTAACTGCAATTAATTTGGCAATTGACGCTGTATGGCAGGGGGCACAATAACATAAATTCAAGAGTATTTTGGTCGAAAGCTCTTGCGGTTCCTGCGGCCATTTCCAATCGGACGCTCCATTTTGTTATCGGGCACATTAGGCAAATGGCTGTGGCTTTTGTTTGTTATTAACATAACATTTGTATAATAGGCGAAAAGCATGCTAAACAATAAACTGCATGGAATGGCAATGGAATGGCTAAAAGCAAATGGAGTTGTAGTCCCTGCATTCCCCCCGTCGCGTCCTCGTCTATTTTGGCTATTAGTCGGCTAAATTTCTGACGCGCTTTTTGGGCTTGGCTTTTGTCTTCATTCAAATGCAGACAATGGCTGACTAAAATATGTATTCCCTCCACACACACACACACACTCATACAGTAAGAGAGAAAGATGTAAAGAGAGATAATTTAAGGTGGATATATATGTTCATATGTATATGTGTGTATGTATGTATATATTTGCACACGCAATACATCCATCCCCCCTCGCACTGCGCTCATAAATAACGCTTTAGACTTTGATTTAAATAAATTGTATTACGAACGCTCATATTTTATCATTTTAACAGATTCGCGTGGCCCGCGATTCGATTCGATTTTCCCCGTTCGTTTTTCAAATGACTTTCTTTTAAGGCCAGGACAACGACATCTGGCCTGATTGAGTGCCATTCTAGACGCATAAATTTTATGCCAAATAAACGCAGCAAGTCGTTAAACTGCTTTTCGGCGACAGACGTTAAGTGTAGGTATATATTATATATATATATATATATATATAAATATGTAAAATGTGTTTACAATGCTTTGACCTCGTTATGCTTTTTGGTCGACTAAGAGCCGATGCTTATTTAAATGTATCAACTGGATACATGATTTAAAATTAAATAAATCGATTCAAAAGTATACACACAAAGCTCAAATTGTAAATTGGCGTCATTTGACATTTGACATAAATGCAATTGAAATGAAAATAATAATTAATGACACTTCGGATACAATCGCATAACAAAAGAATAGTAGAAAAACATCAATGAATGCATTTTTAATTCATATTAAGGCATTAAAGATTGATTGGTTTTACATAGTATAAGCTATTTGTAATTATAATAATCATATCATAATAATTAAAAATAAGTATAACTGATTGATTTAATATATAAACCAGCTCCAATCATTATTTTCAGATATTTTACTTTAGCAAAGAGATGCTGGAATAAAATTTCTTGCTAATGAAATACAATAAACCCAAATAAATTCGAACAATGCAAAACATTTACGTTTTTAATTTTAAACAATTATTATTTATATTAATTACAAAGGATGCAGAAAAAAAAAGGAACGGACGGACGGACTGTGAGTTGTCGGACACCAACAAAGGCACCGCCAACAGTATAAAATTACCAATTTGCAAAAACCACAAAGCGAGAGCGGGGGATGGGGATGGAGATGGAGATAGAGAAGGGCAGCAGGCGCAACGGTATAAGAAGAGTCACAGCAGAGTATCAAAGAGAGCAAAGGGATGTGGAAACGTCTACCGATTGTTGAGCGAACTGAATCATGTTTGCTGCGAATCCTTTTCAAGGTGCATTTCAGAAAATGAGAACACAAAATAAAAAACTCAAAAATACGATACGTCTGTGTGGCCAGCGCAGCGTTAAAAAATTAACAGATTCATAATTTGTTCAACTTGTTGTGTCACTTAAAAATGGAATGAAATCAGATTATGATTTCCATGCGCTTAATCAAAGCTGATTAAAGACACACATTAATTGGAAGCTACTTTTTGGCTTACCAACTTAAATGGAAAATTATCGCCTTAGTTTCTTACTGTCTGTTAAGACCTTGAACCGAAAGTTCAGCATATTTCATCTACATTGAGTCTCTATCACTCATACGCCACGTTGTCTTTGTCAATAACAGCATATATGTATGTACGTACATAAATATTTGCCATTTTTCCCATTGTGTGATTTGAGTTTTTGATTTGAGGCACTCCTTCCTTGTCGTAAGGTAAACCTTCCCCTTAACCGTATCTCCCTACATGGTGAGCTCTTTTGTGTGCCTCCTAATTTTGCAACTGAATGCGTCGCGGCAAAAGGATCACAAGCTACCCGGACAAGGATCCACTTGAAAAACGATCGCGGATTAATGCGATTAACTTACAGTTGATTTCAGCATAAAGGGCGCAGGGAGAGATGCATTGAATGAAAATGAAAATAAGTAGGAAAAGTTTCAAATTCAACTGCAAACGGATCCTTTGCCATATCAGAGAGAGTTGGCGGCTCTCACAAAGGCAACCCTGCGAAAATCGTGCTAAAGTCCTTAATGCCGCTAGGATGCGCGTATTCGCATAGGCACAAAGACAACAAACAAACAGCCGACAGACAACAAACAGCAGCTAAGACTTAATTATTTTATAAGGCGACCAGCGAGCGGCAAGAATAACAACAACAGCGCAGCGGGCGGGATGCGGACCGCCCAGTGAGAGCGTCCTGCCGATTTGCGGTTACTGTTAGCTATCAATGTGTATGTGTGTGAGTGTGAGTGTAAGTGTGAGTACGAGTATATCTAAATTGCCTTTGCTGGCGCGTCGAGTCGCTGCTGAAGGAAATATCAATTTGTCGCCACATCATAAAAGGCAGCGCAATAAAATTACGCCCAACTCTCCTCCGACCAGCTGGGGTAGCAGGCGGGGTCCGTCTATATCTTTGTCAAATCCCACATTCAATTTGGCACTGCTTTGTGCGCAAAATCCCCAAAGGAATCAGCTCGTCCGGTTCGCGGCGCCACCCACAAGCACACACCCACAGAAATCCGGGCCAAGAAGCACAATAACAAAGCAGGGCTGGCAAAAAAAAAAAAAGCAAAAGAAACAAAGAAATACACATCGTAAATGGCAAATGCAATTCGCGTATTTTATGACGCGCCACGTTGATGGCAATAGCAATGGCGATGGCGACGGAGATGGCGAGGGGAGGGCGACGGAGATGGCGATGGCGCAAAAGTGCTTCGCATCCACCCAGTTGGAGCGGGTATGAAGCATTGAAACAATGGAGCAGGCCCAATGATAGTGGGTTTCAGCAATAGCTTGCCACAATGCCAGCCATAAGCTGAGCGATAATCAGAGACAAGCAAAATAATAAAATAAATAACGAAGAACAATTCAATTATTTTTGGGCGAACGTTAAAAGCCACACAATCACAGAGAGAACATGAAGTGCTCGTGGCTAATGATGATGCATTATGGCTGGATATGCGCTGGCTTATGCCGGTAGGTCTCTAGACCCAATCTGAATGGGGTACATTGCCCCCGTCTATGGACCTTAAAGAGGGCAGCTAGAATTCAACCGAAATTTAAGTTATTTCAGTTATTTTAAATATTTTGATTATATTTATTTAAGCCAGTATTTGTTTTATGGGATGCCAAAATGTCGGAAATTATTTCAAACATTATTTTTGTGATGTCCTCATTTTTGATCAAAATCTAAGCGGTATTGGGATTATTAAGCATGATCGATTGACAAATTGCTTAAGCAAATCGCTTTTCTAATTTCGTAATCTGCTCGAAAGTCTAGTTAATTGAAGAAGTATTACAATGATTTTGAAAGTACATTTCTTAGGTATCGTAAAGATGATACGATAAAGATATAAAATAAAATTAAATTTCATATGGCAGCCATTTCTAATAGCTGCCAACCGTCTGCTGTTGTTATTTGAGGTCCGTCCAAATTATCTGGTGAATCTCAACTGGCAGAGCAAACGTGCACAGCTGGATATCTGGACGGGACTTATCAAAACTGAAAACATGGCAATTTTTAATTGAGGCAACGCTAGCAACGCTTGCAACGCTGCCACACAATGCTACATGCGGAGCGGCGTATGTAAATGCAATTTAATTGTAATCCAATTTGTAGCCAACACAAACAACAAGCAGCCATGCGGCGGCCAGCCAACGGTAGCGATGCCTCTGATAGCTACCTGGGGTGCATTAGATCGGCTTAAGATTATAGAATATTTCAAGGAGTTGGAAAGAGCAAGACAGAGATTACCCTTCCCTTACAAGGCAAAAATGATTACATTGCAAGTCTGAGTCGCCTGGCGTCGGTTTAAGCCAAGATCACGATCAAAACTATGCAACTACCGGGCCAATAATTATGTGCTCAAGATCGCTACCGATCGCGATAGATCCTTCCATGCCGACCAAGTGTGCAATTGAAGGCGTGCGGTCTGTTGGCCAAACATGAAAATTGTGCACTTTGCCAAAGTGCAGCACTAGAAACTGTAGCAAATGCAAATAAAAATATAAAAATAAAAAAAATGAAATGCATTTGAGCAGGGAGACCGCCCCTAGCGTTAGCCGTGAGATTTTTATCAATCAGAGGCGGGCTCGCTGTAATCAGGCGTAAAATTTACAGCAAACAACGCGAAATCAAAGTGGTTGAAAGCCTTCCGTCACGTGCACGCACTCCTAATGTCAAGGATACGAGCCCATAACTGGGCCGGGGCGAGGGTAAATAGTTTATGTCTGGTATTTATACACTTTATGGTTTCTGACGTGCCGTGATTTGTATAAAACTTGTTAAGCGAACCCTCTTCCCATTCCCATTGCCATTCCCATTCCCGTTCCCATTCCCTAATGCAAATGCAGCCAGTTCCATTAAAACGTGCCCTGTCAGTGCCGGCAGCCGCCCAACATTGCTTTCATCAAATCAGCCTCATCACCCCTTCCGCCGGACTCTTCCTGGTAATAAAGTTGCTCAAGTGTATTTCATTGCCATATGCTCTGCTGGGGTTGTATATGTGTGCGTGTGTATGTTGTGTGGCTTTTGTTATCACATAGGATTAGGCATAATGAAGTGTTTTAATACGTTTAGGTCGCACACACAAATATAAGCACAAAGCACACCGGCAGCTGAAGTAGTTATCCAAGTTGCACAATAAAAAGCCCTCAAGCTAAATGTAATTAAAATGTAAACATGTTACAGTTAAGGTTCCACATACACTGTGATGTGGACACCCACTTTGCCCTAAGACCAAGTCTCAGTTAATTCTACACTACTATAATGAATACAAAACACCACAGGTAAATTTCTATCTGATATACCAATATGTTTTCTATAAAGCAACTACAAGATTCCGTCTAAATTAAATATGGATAGGTATTTTAACTTTGAAGTCTGGGAAGGTAATTTGTGCGGACTTGGATATGTCAACATTTTTGTCATGATTATAGACATGAAATCTTTATATGTACAAAGACATTACTTTTGATAATCGGATCAGTTTGGACAAAGTCTGGGAAGGCTATTTGTATGGACTTTAGAAACCCATTAGCCAATTAATTTTGTCATTTTGGCATGATTTTTTAAAAAAAGAATTTCAAGAATCTATTTTTTGAAAAATCAATTTTTGTAAGGGTCCCCCCTTATGCTTTTTTCACAAAAATATTTCAAAAAATTTAACTTTCAATAATGCATAAATTTGAAATATAGAATGTATATATAGGACAAGCCATGAACAAAATGGCCTCAAGCTTGACAATCGGTTAAGTTTTGACCAAGTTATGGGAGTTTGAAGTCTAGGAAGGGCATTTGTATGGACTTAGGGCGGTTACAAGTCAATTTTTTTTGCCATTTTGGCATGATTTTTTACAGAAAAATGAAACACCTCAGAATCATTTTTCTCATAGTTTTTTATACTAATTTTGACACCCACAATCGATTAAAAAAAGAATTTCAAGAATCTATTTTTTTCAAAATCAATTTTTGTAAGGGTCCCCCCTTATGCTTTTTTCACAAAAATATTTCAAAAAATTTAACTTTCAGTAATGCATAAACTTGAAATGTAGAATTGATGTATAGGACAATTCATGAACAAAATGGCCTCAAGCTTGACAATCGGTTAAGTTTTGACCAAGTTATGGGAGTTTGAAGTCTAGGAAGGGCATTTGTATGGAGTTAGGGCGGTTACAAGTCAATTTTTTTTGCCATTTTAGCATGATTTTTTACAGAAAAATTAAACACCTCAGAATCATTTTTCTCATGGTTTTTTATACTAATTTTGACACCCACAATCGATTAAAAAAAGAATTTCAAGAATCTATTTTTTTCAAAATCAATTTTTGTAAGGGTCCCCCCTTATGCTTTTTTCACAAAAATATTTCAAAAAATTTAACTTTCAATAATGCATAAATTTGAAATGTAGAATTGATATATAGGACAAGCCCTGAACAAAATGGCCTCAACCTTGACAATCGGTTAAGTTTTGACCAAGTTATGGGAGTTTGAAGTCTAGGAAGGGCATTTGTATGGACTTAGGGCGGTTACAAGTCAATTTTTTTTGCCATTTTGGCATGATTTTTTACAGAAAAATGAAACACCTCAGAATCATTTTTCTCATACTTTTTTATACTAATTTTGACACCCACAATCGATTAAAAAAAGAATTTCAAGAATCTATTTTTTTCAAAATCAATTTTTGTAAGGGTCCCCCCTTATGCTTTTTTCACAAAAATATTTCAAAAAATTTAACTTTCAGTAATGCATAAACTTGAAATGTAGAATTGATGTATAGGACAATTCATGAACAAAATGGCCTCAAGCTTGACAATCGGTTAAGTTTTGACCAAGTTATGGGAGTTTGAAGTCTAGGAAGGGCATTTGTATGGAGTTAGGGCGGTTACAAGTCAATTTTTTTTGCCATTTTAGCATGATTTTTTACAGAAAAATTAAACACCTCAGAATCATTTTTCTCATAGTTTTTTATACTAATTTTGACACCCACAATCGATTAAAAAAAGAATTTCAAGAATCTATTTTTTGAAAAATCAATTTTTGTAAGGGTCCCCCCTTATGCTTTTTTCACAAAAATATTTCAAAAAATTTAACTTTCAATAATGCATAAATTTGAAATGTAGAATTGATATATAGGACAAGCCATAAACAAAATGGCCTCAAGCTTGACAATCGGTTAAGTTTTGACCAAGTTATGGGAGTTTGAAGTCTAGGAAGGGCATTTGTATGGACTTAGGGCGGTTACAAGTCAATTTTTTTTGCCATTTTGGCATGATTTTTTACAGAAAAATGAAACACCTCAGAATCATTTTTCTCATAGTTTTTTATACTAATTTTGACACCCACAATCGATTAAAAAAAGAATTTCAAGAATCTATTTTTTGAAAAATCAATTTTTGTAAGGGTCCCCCCTTATGCTTTTTTCACAAAAATATTTCAAAAAATGTAACTTTCAATAATGCATAAATTTGAAATGTAGAATTGATATATAGGACAAGCCCTGAACAAAATGGCCTCAAGCTTGACAATCGGTTAAGTTTTGACCAAGTTATGGGAGTTTGAAGTCTAGGAAGGGCATTTGTATGGAGTTAGGGCGGTTACAAGTCAATTTTTTTTGCCATTTTAGCATGATTTTTTACAGAAAAATGAAACACCTCAGAATCATTTTTCTCATAGTGTTTTATACTAATTTTGACACCCACAATCGATTAAAAAAAGAATTTCAAGAATCTATTTTTTTCAAAATCAATTTTTGTAAGGGTCCCCCCTTATGCTTTTTTCACAAAAATATTTCAAAAAATTTAACTTTCAATAATGCATAAATTTTAAATGTAGAATTGATATTTAGGACAAGCTATGAACAAAATGGCCTCAAGCTTGACAATCGGTTAAGTTTTGACCAAGTTATGGGAGTTTGAAGTCTAGGAAAGGCATTTGTATGGACTTAGGGCGGTTACAAGTCAATTTTTTTTGCGTTTTTGGCATGATTTTTTACAGAAAAATGAAACACCTCAGAATCATTTTTCTCATACTTTTTTATACTAATTTTGACACCCACAATCGATTAAAAAAAAAAATTTCAAGAATCTATTTTTTGAAAAATCAATTTTTGTAAGGGTCCCCCCTTATGCTTTTTTCACAAAAATATTTCAAAAAATTTAACTTTCAATAATGCATAAATTTGAAATATAGAATGTATATATAGGACAAGCCATGAACAAAATGGCCTCAAGCTTGACAA
Source organism: Drosophila maculinotata (assembly GCA_035045305.1). NCBI lineage: Eukaryota > Metazoa > Arthropoda > Insecta > Diptera > Drosophilidae > Drosophila > Drosophila maculinotata. Next base: position 10,690,628 of record JAWNPD010000335.1, read on the forward strand.
TCGGTTAAGTTTTGACCAAGTTATGGGAGTTTGAAGTCTAGGAAGGGCATTTGTATGGACTTAGGGCGGTTAGAAGTCAATTTTTTTTGCGTTTTTGGCATGATTTTTTACAGAAAAATGAAACACCTCAGAATCATTTTTCTCATACTTTTTTATACTAATTTTGACACCCACAATCGATTAAAAAAAGAATTTCAAGAATCTATTTTTTGAAAAATCAATTTTTGTAAGGGTCCCCCCTTATGCTTTTTTCACAAAAATATTTCAAAAAATTTAACTTTCAATAATGCATAAATTTTAAATGTAGAATTGATATTTAGGACAAGCTATGAACAAAATGGCCTCAAGCTTGACAATCGGTTAAGTTTTGATCAAGTTATGGGAGTTTGAAGTCTAGGAAAGGCATTTGTATGGACTTAGGGCGGTTACAAGTCAATTTTTTTTGCCATTTTGGCATGATTTTTTACAGAAAAATGAAACACCTCAGAATCATTTTTCTCATAGTTTTTTATACTAATTTTGACACCCACAATCGGTTAAAAAAAGAATTTCAAGAATCTATTTTTTGAAAAATCAATTTTTGTAAGGGTCCCCCCTTATGCTTTTTTCACAAAAATATTTCAAAAAATTTAACTTTCAATAATGCATAAATTTGAAAAGTAGAATTGATATATAGGACAAGCCATGAACAAAATAGCCTCAAGCTTGACAATCGGTTAAGTTTTGACCAAGTTATGGGAGTTTGAAGTCTAGGAAGGGCATTTGTATGGACTTAGGGCGGTTACAAGTCAATTTTTTTTGCCATTTTGGCATGATTTTTTACAGAAAAATGAAACACCTCAGAATCATTTTTCTCATACTTTTTTATACTAATTTTGACACCCACAATCGATTAAAAAAAGAATTTCAAGAATCTATTTTTTTCAAAATCAATTTTTGTAAGGGTCCCCCCTTATGCTTTTTTCACAAAAATGTTTCAAAAAATTTAACTTTTAATAATGCAAAAATTTTAAATGTAGAATTGATATATAGGACAAGCCATGAACAAAATGGCCTCAAGCTTGACAATCGGTTAAGTTTTGACCAAGTTATGGGAGTTTGAAGTCTAGGAAGGGCATTTGTATGGACTTAGGGCGGTTACAAGTCAATTTTTTTTGCCATTTTGGCATGATTTTTTACAGAAAAATGAAACACCTCAGAATCATTTTTCTCATACTTTTTTATACTAATTTTGATACCCACAATCGATTAAAAAAAGAATTTCAAGAATCTATTTTTTGAAAAATCAATTTTTGTAAGGGTCCCCCCTTATGCTTTTTTCACAAAAATATTTCAAAAAATGTAACTTTCAATAATGCATAAATTTGAAATGTAGAATTGATATATAGGACAAGCCCTGAACAAAATGGCCTCAACCTTGACAATCGGTTAAGTTTTGACCAAGTTATGGGAGTTTGAAGTCTAGGAAGGGCATTTGTATGGACTTAGGGCGGTTACAAGTCAATTTTTTTTGCCATTTTGGCATAATTTTTTACAGAAAAATGAAACACCTCAGAATCATTTTTCTCATAGTTTTTTATACTAATTTTGACACCCACAATCGATTAAAAAAAGAATTTCAAGAATCTATTTTTTTCAAAATCAATTTTTGTAAGGGTCCCCCCTTATGCTTTTTTCACAAAAATATTTCAAAAAATTTAACTTTCAATAATGCATAAATTTGAAATATAGAATGTATATATAGGACAAGCCATGAACAAAATGGCCTCAAGCTTGACAATCGGTTAAGTTTTGACCAAGTTATGGGAGTTTGAAGTCTAGGAAGGGCATTTGTATGGACTTAGGGCGGTTACAAGTCAATTTTTTTTGCCATTTTGGCATGATTTTTTACAGAAAAATGAAACACCTCAGAATCATTTTTCTCATACTTTTTTATACTAATTTTGACACCCACAATCGATGAAAAAAAGAATTTCAAGAATCTATTTTTTGAAAAATCAATTTTTGTAAGGGTCCCCCCTTATGCTTTTTTCACAAAAATATTTCAAAAAATTTAACTTTCAATAATGCATAAATTTTAAATGTAGAATTGATATTTAGGACAAGCTATGAACAAAATGGCCTCAAGCTTGACAATCGGTTAAGTTTTGACCAAGTTATGGGAGTTTGAAGTCTAGGAAAGGCATTTGTATGGACTTAGGGCGGTTACAAGTCAATTTTTTTTGCCATTTTAGCATGATTTTTTACAGAAAAATGAAACACCTCAGAATCATTTTTCTCATACTTTTTTATACTAATTTTGACACCCACAATCGATTAAAAAAAAAAAATTTCAAGAATCTATTTTTTGAAAAATCAATTTTTGTAAGGGTCCCCCCTTATGCTTTTTTCACAAAAATATTTCAAAAAATTTAACTTTCAATAATGCATAAATTTTAAATGTAGAATTGATATATAGGACAAGCCATGAACAAAATGGCCTCAAGCTTGACAATCGGTTAAGTTTTGACCAAGTTATGGGAGTTTGAAGTCTAGGAAGGGCATTTGTATGGACTTAGGGCGGTTAGAAGTCAATTTTTTTGCGTTTTTGGCATGATTTTTTACAGAAAAATGAAACACCTCAGAATCATTTTTCTCATACTTTTTTATACTAATTTTGACACCCACAATCGATTAAAAAAAGAATTTCAAGAATCTATTTTTTGAAAAATCAATTTTTGTAAGGGTCCCCCCTTATGCTTTTTTCACAAAAATATTTCAAAAAATTTAACCCTCAATAATGCATAAATTTTAAATGTAGAATTGATATTTAGGACAAGCTATGAACAAAATGGCCTCAAGCTTGACAATCGGTTAAGTTTTGACCAAGTTATGGGAGTTTGAAGTCTAGGAAAGGCATTTGTATGGACTTAGGGCGGTTACAAGTCAATTTTTTTTGCCATTTTGGCATGATTTTTTACAGAAAAATGAAACACCTCAGAATCATTTTTCTCATAGTTTTTTATACTAATTTTGACACCCACAATCGGTTAAAAAAAGAATTTCAAGAATCTATTTTTTGAAAAATCAATTTTTGTAAGGGTCCCCCCTTATGCTTTTTTCACAAAAATATTTCAAAAAATTTAACTTTCAATAATGCATAAATTTGAAAAGTAGAATTGATATATAGGACAAGCCATGAACAAAATAGCCTCAAGCTTGACAATCGGTCAAGTTTTGACCAAGTTATGGGAGTTTGAAGTCTAGGAAGGGCATTTGTATGGACTTAGGGCGGTTACAAGTCAATTTTTTTTGCCATTTTGGCATGATTTTTTACAGAAAAATGAAACACCTCAGAATCATTTTTCTCATACTTTTTTATACTAATTTTGACACCCACAATCGATTAAAAAAAGAATTTCAAGAATCTATTTTTTTCAAAATCAATTTTTGTAAGGGTCCCCCCTTATGCTTTTTTCACAAAAATGTTTCAAAAAATTTAACTTTTAATAATGCAAAAATTTTAAATGTAGAATTGATATATAGGACAAGCCATGAACAAAATGGCCTCAAGCTTGACAATCGGTTAAGTTTTGACCAAGTTATGGGAGTTTGAAGTCTAGGAAGGGCATTTGTATGGACTTAGGGCGGTTACAAGTCAATTTTTTTTGCCATTTTGGCATGATTTTTTACAGAAAAATGAAACACCTCAGAATCATTTTTCTCATAGTTTTTTATACTAATTTTGACACCCACAATCGATTAAAAAAAGAATTTCAAGAATCTATTTTTTTCAAAATCAATTTTTGTAAGGGTCCCCCCTTATGCTTTTTTCACAAAAATATTTCAAAAAATTTAACTTTCAGTAATGCATAAACTTGAAATGTAGAATTGATGTATAGGACAATTCATGAACAAAATGGCCTCAAGCTTGACAATCGGTTAAGTTTTGACCAAGTTATGGGAGTTTGAAGTCTAGGAAGGGCATTTGTATGGAGTTAGGGCGGTTACAAGTCAATTTTTTTTGCCATTTTAGCATGATTTTTTACAGAAAAATTAAACACCTCAGAATCATTTTTCTCATAGTTTTTTATACTAATTTTGACACCCACAATCGGTTAAAAAAAGAATTTCAAGAATCTATTTTTTGAAAAATCAATTTTTGTAAGGGTCCCCCCTTATGCTTTTTTCACAAAAATATTTCAAAAAATTTAACTTTCAATAATGCATAAATTTTAAATGTAGAATTGATATTTAGGACAAGCCATGAACAAAATGGCCTCAAGCTTGACAATCGGTTAAGTTTTGACCAAGTTATGGGAGTTTGAAGTCTAGGAAGGGCATTTGTATGGACTTAGGGCGGTTAGAAGTCAATTTTTTTTGCGTTTTTGGCATGATTTTTTACAGAAAAATGAAACACCTCAGAATCATTTTTCTCATACTTTTTTATACTAATTTTGACACCCACAATCGATTAAAAAAAGAATTTCAAGAATCTATTTTTTGAAAAATCAATTTTTGTAAGGGTCCCCCCTTATGCTTTTTTCACAAAAATATTTCAAAAAATTTAACTTTCAATAATGCATAAATTTGAAAAGTAGAATTGATATATAGGACAAGCCATGAACAAAATAGCCTCAAGCTTGACAATCGGTCAAGTTTTGACCAAGTTATGGGAGTTTGAAGTCTAGGAAGGGCATTTGTATGGACTTAGGGCGGTTACAAGTCAATTTTTTTTGCCATTTTGGCATGATTTTTTACAGAAAAATGAAACACCTCAGAATCATTTTTCTCATACTTTTTTATACTAATTTTGACACCCACAATCGATTAAAAAAAGAATTTCAAGAATCTATTTTTTTCAAAATCAATTTTTGTAAGGGTCCCCCCTTATGCTTTTTTCACAAAAATGTTTCAAAAAATTTAACTTTTAATAATGCAAAAATTTTAAATGTAGAATTGATATATAGGACAAGCCATGAACAAAATGGCCTCAAGCTTGACAATCGGTTAAGTTTTGACCAAGTTATGGGAGTTTGAAGTCTAGGAAGGGCATTTGTATGGACTTAGGGCGGTTACAAGTCAATTTTTTTTGCCATTTTGGCATGATTTTTTACAGAAAAATGAAACACCTCAGAATCATTTTTCTCATAGTTTTTTATACTAATTTTGACACCCACAATCGATTAAAAAAAGAATTTCAAGAATCTATTTTTTTCAAAATCAATTTTTGTAAGGGTCCCCCCTTATGCTTTTTTCACAAAAATATTTCAAAAAATTTAACTTTCAGTAATGCATAAACTTGAAATGTAGAATTGATGTATAGGACAATTCATGAACAAAATGGCCTCAAGCTTGACAATCGGTTAAGTTTTGACCAAGTTATGGGAGTTTGAAGTCTAGGAAGGGCATTTGTATGGAGTTAGGGCGGTTACAAGTCAATTTTTTTTGCCATTTTAGCATGATTTTTTACAGAAAAATTAAACACCTCAGAATCATTTTTCTCATAGTTTTTTATACTAATTTTGACACCCACAATCGGTTAAAAAAAGAATTTCAAGAATCTATTTTTTGAAAAATCAATTTTTGTAAGGGTCCCCCCTTATGCTTTTTTCACAAAAATATTTCAAAAAATTTAACTTTCAATAATGCATAAATTTTAAATGTAGAATTGATATTTAGGACAAGCCATGAACAAAATGGCCTCAAGCTTGACAATCGGTTAAGTTTTGACCAAGTTATGGGAGTTTGAAGTCTAGGAAGGGCATTTGTATGGACTTAGGGCGGTTACAAGTCAATTTTTTTTGCGTTTTTGGCATGATTTTTTACAGAAATATGAAACACCTCAGAATCATTTTTCTCATACTTTTTTATACTAATTTTGACACCCACAATCGATTAAAAAAAGAATTTCAAGAATCTATTTTTTGAAAAATCAATTTTTGTAAGGGTCCCCCCTTATGCTTTTTTCACAAAAATATTTCAAAAAATTTAACTTTTAATAATGCAAAAATTTGAAATGTAGAATTGATATATAGGACAAGCCATAAACAAAATGGCCTCAAGCTTGACAATCGGTTAAGTTTTGACCAAGTTATGGGAGTTTGAAGTCTAGGAAGGGCATTTGTATGGAGTTAGGGCGGTTACAAGTCAATTTTTTTTGCCATTTTAGCATGATTTTTTACAGAAAAATGAAACACCTCAGAATCATTTTTCTCATAGTTTTTTATACTAATTTTGACACCCACAATCGATGAAAAAAAGAATTTCAAGAATCTATTTTTTGAAAAATCAATTTTTGTAAGGGTCCCCCCTTATGCTTTTTTCACAAAAATATTTCAAAAAATTTAACTTTCAATAATGCATAAATTTTAAATGTAGAATTGATATATAGGACAAGCCATGAACAAAATGGCCTCAAGCTTGACAATCGGTTAAGTTTTGACCAAGTTATGGGAGTTTGAAGTCTAGGAAGGGCATTTGTATGGACTTAGGGCGGTTACAAGTCAATTTTTTTTGCGTTTTTGGCATGATTTTTTACAGAAATATGAAACACCTCAGAATCATTTTTCTCATACTTTTTTATACTAATTTTGACACCCACAATCGATTAAAAAAAGAATTTCAAGAATCTATTTTTTGAAAAATCAATTTTTGTAAGGGTCCCCCCTTATGCTTTTTTCACAAAAATATTTCAAAAAATTTAACTTTTAATAATGCAAAAATTTGAAATGTAGAATTGATATATAGGACAAGCCATAAACAAAATGGCCTCAAGCTTGACAATCGGTTAAGTTTTGACCAAGTTATGGGAGTTTGAAGTCTAGGAAGGGCATTTGTATGGACTTGGGAACTTTACATGTCTACATCTTGTCATGATTTTTGACATGAATTATGAACATGTAAGTTCTTCAACTTTAAATGTAGTAGTATTAAAGAGGCCAAACCATGATCAAAAAGACACTACTTTTGATAATCGCTTCAGTTTTGAGAAAGCTATGAAGTCTGGGAGGGTAATTTTTGACATGAAATCTGAACATGTAAAGTTTCTCAACTTTAAATGCAGTATTATAATAGCCGTGATCAAAATGACATTACTATTTGCTAGAACCATACATATCGAGTCTTTACATTTCCCATAACGATAGAGTGCACTCAAAAACTATTTGAAGCACAAGAGTATTGTTATTCCAATACAACTTTTAAAATTGCAGTGTTTGGTGGAGCATCTCCCATATGAGAGCAGCAACAACGCCACTGTCCAAACTTTGTGGCCCACTCGCCTCTTGCTGCCACAAATGCTCCATACACATATACACTTTGCACCTTATTTGGCTGCCGTGTTGGTTTTTAGTCAGCATTATTGGGCACATTTGTTGGGCTGTGGGCGTGGAACGGAAAACCATTAAAGAAATTACATGCTGCAAGCTTCTGGCTGCCGCCGCGAGTGTCGTGTGTGGCGCGGGGCACTGAATGCAATCGCATTGATGTTAAAAAAAGCGACGACTATAGCGCTTAACTGTCGAGTTGGGTGTACGGGGTCAGGGGGTGGGTGGGGGAGGTCAGTGAAGCAGGGGGCGTGGCGCTGTTGACGCTGTTTTGTGGGCATCAAAACATCAAAGTGATTGAATTGTTGCGATTGCTTTCAGGAAAGTGTGCAATGTCTGAAAGCAATTTGAATTGAATTGAAATTAAATTAAAATTGCCACCAGTTGAGAAGCTATTACATTGTCACTGCTTTTAGAAACTATGCTTAAGTAAGCCATTTGCATCTGTTTTCATTAGCAAGGCTTCATTAAACAACACTCATCCACATTCGATACCAAACTTTTGTTTGCATTTGCTTGCTGTTTGTATGAAAAGCGAATCGCACACAATTTTCAATTGATATAAAAACAAATTATATACAAAACAAACATCGGTACATTCCACAAGGCCCCCCAATCGCCCCCAATAGGCTACGTGCAATGCCTGATAACTGATGTTGCTTGCATAAGCAATTGTTTGCCAGCGATTGCCATTAAAATTTAAATCAGAGCAATTATTATTAATGGTCGAAAGCGCTTTTTATAAATGTGCGCAAATTGTTGGGCAAATTGTGCAATGGCCAATGGCCAATGGCAGCAATTACAACAGTTACAACAATTACAACAGTTACAACAAAAGCCATTCCAGCCAACAATGCTAACTGGTAAAGCAAACATAAATCAATGGTAATCATTTTCACGCCATTTTAATGTTCAACAACCACGACCAAAAGGCATTGGCGCTTTTATATACATATATATACATATATATATGTATGTATTTATATTATGTTCTGTGCATATATTATAGACATAAATACGTGTATCTTTGCAAAAATAGTAATGAGTTACAAATCGATCTTATACAAAAATTAGTTTATTAAGGTACCTACTACATAACTTACTTATGTATATCAGGTGGTACTTAGTGTAATTTGCTGTTGACCATTGCCAAATAATTACATTTGACTTCGAATTTTATGCCATTTATTGCCTCTCATTTTCACAGCACATACGCACGCATTTGCATATGGAAAATGCCGTGGAAATTACAGCGAAGCTTAACAGCAATCAAACCGATTGCAAATTGTAAAAGTGCAATATATCGAGTGATTACCGATGCAGGGCAGGATGCGGAAAATTCCGGCAGACAGGCCTTTTGGCATTTACCATTTGCCATTTGCCGAACGAGGATTCTCACGCAAAGGGGAGAATGGGCCATAATGCGATATCTTTTGGCAGATGTAACAGATCCACAAGGAATCGCTGCAAACGTTTTGTTGTTGTTGTTAATTAACTGGCAATGCGCTCAAGTTTCAGCACAAAGTGTTAAAAGAACAGCAAAAAAGCAAAGACACAGCCCTTGTCCTCGAACGATATGAATCACATTAGCTAGATTTGCATCGGGATTACGCGTTGCGGCAGAAGTACTAGGTGCAAAGTACGCTCTCACTCGCTCTCTCTCTCTCTGTCTGTCAGTTCTCTAGCCTAAATCTGAAAGGTACTATGACAATTGTCACGAATCAAGAGCATGCCGGCAGCGAAATCTAGGCCAATCTCGGCACTCGAGCGTCAACAAAAGGTAAGCAGATTTGTGCTAATATGACGGCATCTGTTCGACAATGGACAAGAGGCCGGAGACAGAGCGGCACCTGAGCCCGGTAACAGTGCGTGTGAACGGCGACAAACGCCTCAATAGAATCCCTAAATCCTGCACGCGATCCTTGTACGCAAGACAAACAAAACACTCACTGGAATACACTCACTCCGAAATAAGCAAATGGGAGCCTAAGCTTCAAGTGCTGTTTGCTTAAATTATGTAAATCGCCGCAAATCCGACGGGCGGGCCCGGGGATTGCAACCGATAGGAGCCCTGAGTTTGGCGTGTGTCGATCATCGAAGTTTGCAGACAAAGCGACGTGCATTTTAATTGGCAAACGCAGTCCGGACTTAACTGTCGGAATTAGTGCACGGCTCAGCATTTGGCAAACGTGTGCACACAATTCGCGGAAAAACGTGACGGACGGACAAAAATGTAAGCTGCAAACTACATAAACAGTTTCACAAAATAACTTGAAGCCACCCATCAAAATGCAAGCAAACTGATTGACAGACAAACACGGAATTTGTGTTAAGTTACAGATGAAAAGCCGTGAAAAGTTTGAAATGCCCCAAAATGAGTATGGGCATTTGATTGTAGATACAATGAAACTGTTTTATGAAACTCTTTTCTTTTTATCTATTCATTTTCAAATATCAACTTGAATATTGATTGGATGCGTGATCCACTTCTTTATTATACCCTTGAAGAGAGTATTATAATTTTAGCCAGAAGTTTGCAAAGCATAGAAGGAAACATATCCGACCCCATGAAAAATATATTCTCGATCAGGACGACAAGACGAGTCGATATAGCTTTGTCCGTCTGTCTTTCTGTTTTTACGCAAACTAGTCTCTTAATTTTTAAGCTATCTTGATGAAACTTAGTACAGATGCTTATTTTTGCTGTACACAGATAATATGGCAGTAACAGCTTGATCGGACAACTATAGCATATAGCTGCTATATAAACTATCGGTTGAAAATTTTGGTTTTTTTAGATAACTCAACGAAACTTGGCAATTATTAGTTTTAGCATTCTATAGGCACCCTTACGAAATTTCATCAAAATCAGACCTGTATATCTAATAGCTGCCATATGAACAATCGGCCTAAAATATTGATTTAAATAAGAAAATTAATTTTTGAAGGTAGCATCCTCATTCTCTTGAAAACACATATTCAACGTTCAATGTGACAATTTTAAGATAAAAAGCGATTGCTGTGGAGCATCCACTATATAAACTTCGAAATTGCCTAATTGTAGAAAAGCGAACGATGGTCGGCAGAAGAATTGGGGATGGGCGCAGACAGACACACAATACTGGGCGGTAGCTATAATTAATCCAGATGCTACCTGAAAACAAAGAACGACCGTAAATGCGTAGGAGTGAAAAGTGCTCGCCTCGAAAGTGCATCAAATGTTTTGCCAACATTTTAGCATATGCAAAAATAGCGCCTTGTTTGCACAGTTGCCATTGTTTTCATACAGAGCACGCAAAAGTATCAAGATCTGGAATGAGTGAGGTCGACATTGTTGTTCTGCCAGTTGGCACCATCACCATCAACAGCATTACCACCGTCACCATCACCACCACAAACCAAAGACCAAGGGACAAGCAAACTCTATTATTTTACGCACTGCAATTCGCTTTGTTGGCCCTGTTCATGTGTGGACCGATGCTGCCTGAGTCTGAGCCGCTTTTCGGCATTACTAGATTAAGAAAGAAAACAGCATGTATAGTATGTATACAGTTTGTATGCCGGACAACGTTTTATAGCTCATTACCATTGTATGGCGTGCGTGGAGCGTGATAAATATTTTCCTACACTTTCCATTATCTTTTGCTCGAAAATAGGACTTTGTTTGTATGTGCAGCTATCTGCAAGCGGATCTTGGCATTAAGACAAGCGGCATACGCTTTGAACTCGATAAGATAATACCATTGCTCATTTATGCACATATCAAATATTCATAGATATCTATCTTGAGACATTTTTCACTAATTTTCAAAGATCAATATGAAAGTTCGTCTAGAGTTAAAATGTACCAAATGCAATAAACATTCACCACAGCTTTCTGTATTCAGCTACTTAAAGCTGTAAAAAATAAAATTAAAATCATACAGAATGTCCGCAGACTACTATTTACAAATTATTCAAATACACAATTTGAATTCTGGCGCCATAATTTTCGATAACGCGTTCGATGAAAAGCTGTTACCGATTACAACACTGGAGCTGCCAACTGACTTAAAAGCTTTTGTCATTTGTTTTGTTTTTGTATTGTGATTTTATAGTTTGTTTTATGCCGGTTCGCTTTCACTCATCGTTCGCCTACGGTTAATGACTGATAAACGATTATAACTCTTCGCATATAACTTTGATTCTCAAGAAAATAAAAACCAAATTATGTCTTTCTTTGGACGTACATTGCTGCGCAACGTAAGTGCTGATTGCCGGGTGCAGTCCGCTCCCATAGAAAAACATGCCTTTGTGTGATTACGTAATTTGTAATATGCTAATTATGCATTGCATTGCAGGTGCCGCTGCTGCTGGGTGGCAAAGGCATCGCCGCTGGTCAGCACAAACAGATAGCGCAGCGTCTATTGCATCAGAGTGAGTATGCAAAATGTAACAATTAATAGAGTTGCTTCCTTCTCTGCCTGTTACATTATTTTGCACAAACTACATGAACACCCTGGATTATTACAGTCATACGTAATAATTATAAAAATCATTTGTAATAATTATTTTGAATTTTTATTTGATACTATAAAAATCAATTATAAAACTCATGATTATTATATATATACCCATTTTTAATAAGTTCAATTGATAAACACACATTTCTCGACAGCTGCCCCACTGTGCAAGGTGCGTGTGCAGCAGCCAGCGCCAGATTTTAAAGGATTGGCTGTGGTCGGCAATGACTTCCAGGAGATCAAACTCGAAGACTACAGAGGCAAATATCTGGTGTTGTTCTTCTATCCGTTAGACTTGTAAGCGAGTATTATTCAAGTAGCTACAGCTCTTACACCAGATTTTTGCTTGCAGCACTTTTGTTTGCCCCACGGAAATCGTTGCATTTAGCGAACGCATTAAGGAGTTCCAGGACATCAATACCGAAGTCGTTGGTGTCTCGGTTGATTCGCATTTCAGCCACTTGACCTGGTGCAATGTGGATCGCAAGAATGGCGGCGTTGGCCAGCTGAAGTATCCTTTGCTTTCGGACATTACCAAGAAGATATCGGCTGATTATGATGTCCTGCTCGACAATGAGGGCATTTCGCTGCGCGGCACATTTATCATCGATCCGAAGGGTATCTTGCGTCAATACTCCATTAATGACTTGCCCGTGGGCCGTTCCGTGGATGAGGTATTGCGTCTGATCAAGGCGTTCCAGTTTGTCGAGGAGCATGGCGAAGTGTGCCCAGCCAATTGGAATCCAAAGACGAACCCAGCTACCATCAAGCCTGATGTGGACGAGTCCAAGCAGTATTTCAGCAAGCATGGCTAATGATGCTGCCGCCACCTTCCAAAACCTTCAACATTCATCACAATAAAAAGACCCAAAATAAAGCGTTAAGCAATACAAATGTTTTGTCAATCCTTTTAATGAAGCAAAAAATATAAAGTACGTAGTTACATGGTTAATTCAGGTTAAGCTTATAGAAGGGTCTGAGACTAATAGTAAATATTGTGTGGAGCATACAGTAATGATCAGTTAGACGGCGGCGGCGGCGGTGGCGGCTGCGACAAGCTAATTGAAGGCGGTGGAGGCGCACATGGCGGTGGAGGTGGCGGTGCGTAGCCCGTGCCCCAGCCAGTATAGCCACTAGCCCAGGGAGGTATTGACGGTGCACTGGTACCGGGTGGCGGCGGTATTAGCGGCGGCAATGTGCCCGGTATGGGCGGATTCATGGGCTCTGCGGCCGGTGGTGGTGGCTGCGGTGCACTCATCCATGGCATTAGCGGTGGCGGCATCGGCGGCGGTGCCTGCCCCACTGGCGGTGCTGGCACATATTGTGACATGCCCATGCCATGATCCATACCCATGCCATGATCCATTCCCATGCCATGATCCATGCCCATTGTGTGATCATGCGGCGGAGCTCCCCAGCCGCCCATATCACGCTGATGATCCCGCGATGCGCTGGGCGGCGATTGTATGGCCTGCATCTGCGCTGGCTTTTTGTCGAAGATGCTGTAGCTAGCGCGATGCAGCTGCGGCGCAGCTGGCGCTTCGGGCTTAGCAGCGGATGGCGGCGGTCCCTCGCCCAGCTCTGCCATCAGGCTCATGTACTCCTCGTCGATCTTGGCCTGGGAGTCCTCACAGGCCATGCCTGGTGCACCGGAGCCGGGACGCTTATTACGGCAATCCTTGGTCAAGTGACCAGTGCCGCCGCACGAGGTGCACACAATGGTATTAGTGATGATTGGCTTGTCGGGGCACTGCCAGGACTTGTGATCCGTTGAGCCGCAAGTGCAGCGCTGTATGTCGTTCTCGCGCAACGTTCCATTGAGCTGAGCGAGTTCGCGCAGTTGCATGCGACGCAGATCGTTGTGGCCCTCGGGTACTTCGATGCCCTGGCGTATGACGTCCTTGATCTTGTCGACGGCCTTGCGCACCGCCTCTGGATTGGGCGCTGTGATAAACGCATGCAGCGGCTCATCTTCACCGGGCAACGGCTGGCCATCCTTGCGGCCCACTTTGCCCTCCTTGACCGAGCCCTTGCCGCGTATGATTATCTTGGCGCCGGTGTCTTTCTCCATGGCCTTGAGCGTGTTGCCGCGTGGCCCAATCAGCAGGCCCACAAAGTTGATGTCCGGATGCTGCTCCTGCGGAATCAGGACCTTGTCGCTGACGCGCGTCACAGGGGGCCTATAAAATTTGAACGGTAGCAATTATAGCAAAACAATTAAGATTAATAACAATTAAGCCGCTTACTTGTAATCAGCTGGTGGCTTGAACTCGGGGTTAACCGCTTGCATCTTGACAATCAGTTGATGACGCTGCTCCTCTAATCGTTTGCGATAGCGGAACTCGCGCGTATTCAGACGCTTGCCATCAGAACTGTAAATGGGCTCCGGTGAGGGCGATCTGGGAATAAGCAAAAAAAAAAACGAAAAAGCGGTGCTTTTGAAATGGACGTGTTCAGCGGCGGCTAACAAATATAAAATTGGCTAAACTTAATGATCTTATATAGTACTACATTATTGTATTTCAAATAGATTATTTCGATTATCGTATATCATAGATCCTGTAATTGCAAATCATCATTCATTAATCAACATCATTAGCAAGTTTTGATTAGAAAAATTCGCTGGTGAATTAAGAAAAGAAGAATTTTGATTAATTCGTTTGATTTGATTTTGATTTGATACATATGTATGTATTTATATGCATTTGGCTTGTGGCTGCTCTGTTGTTGCTTGGAAGCACCCTTCTTTCTGTAAAAGTGCCTCATATTTGTGTAAAACGTGCATTTATGTCTGGAACGCTCACGGCTTTGAGGAAGAGAAGAAATTGACATTATTATAATGTAAAATCTGATTAGATTATTGCCAGACGCTTACACTTCTCGGGCGTCGAATCTAAAAAAACGCTGTCTGACACCAAAAGAAAACCCTTCAAAAGTTTTTAATTATTAATTAGGACTAGCATTAGTTGAACAATACCAAAATATACATAAGTATGCTGCCTGCAAGGCAGCGAAGGATTAGTTTTCCTCTCCAAACAGCCCCCATTACCGATGATGTGCAATTAAATTAAATTGCGTTATGTGTAAATGACCTTTGACCTGTTTGCACTGTAGACCATAGGCCTTCACCCAGAAATTATATTAATTAACATATGTATTGCTATTTAATTAGAAGCATCCACAAATGCTGCCATCAACAGTTTCAAAGATTATATACAATGGTCGCTTCGGGTCCTAAGGTGGTGATTCTAATTTATATACAAAGAAATGATTGAAATTCTATTTTCAGATTAAAAGTTTGATCGTAGTTCAGATTGTGTCCTTTTTTATATTTGTACAAAAATAGTTCGATTCCGATAATGGTTTTAGATTTAAAAAGTATTGTGCACTGAAAAAAGCGACCACTGTATTAAGCGAATTTAAAATTCTTTCAAGACATAAAAGCTGTTCCTGTTGATGGAACCAAATGTGGAATGAAAATTAAATTAATAAATATCAACAACAACAAAAAAGGGATTATTGTTTATCATTGTCTTGGCAGAGCATGCTGCCTTAAACCTGTACAAATATCATCATTGCGTAGACTTGTGTTGAAATCCCACAACCCAAATCCGTATCCACCATATCCGGAATCTTGCTGTGTTGGTAAACAAGCTCACATTCATTTTGGGGGAAGATTATGGTAGTGTGGTGTGAGTATAAACTGTTTCAAACCTTTCTTCCGGTGTCTGCGTGATGCCCAAATCGCCTGTGCGCAGCTTGCGGCTGATCTCCTCGATTTGGAATTGAACTGTAATTATAAGTCGTTAAAGAAGAAGAAAGAAAATCGAGCGCAACCTCGATATTAGTAAATGTTAAATGCTAATGGTTGTAGGAGAGAGAGAGAGAAAGAGATTGTTATATATGTTGTATATCAATAAGTGGTGGAGCTTGGGGAGACCGAAACATATTATTCGCTACTTGTGTTTCCGTTTTACAGACGACAGCGCCGACGCGTGCCTAAGCTAACTGAAAATTTGTGAGCGTTACAATTAATTAATTAACAATTATTGATCGATCGATTTGGTTGGATTTGTTGTTGATTAGATTGGTTCATGTATTTCTCATTGGGCAATACGATAAGGATTATTATCATAGCCAACTCGTGCAACTCGTGTCGTTCTATGTGTGTCACACGCCGGAATCCCTTCAAAAAGAGAACGAGAGATTATTATTGTTTGCCCAATGCAATTTTGTTGTTGTTTTACGTTTGCTCGCACACGTCCGGCCGTCTCAATTGGACTTCTAAACTGTGGTGGACAACGGTAACGCTTACTGTGATCTCCCCGCGACTATTTGTGGCTGTGTTTGTTTTGCTCATTAGTTTGTCATTAGACTTAGGACTAAGCTTAACATTAACTTAGTTACACACTAACTACAGCAAATACGGATTTAGGGACCATACCTAAATAGGCCTCCTGCTGTGCCGGATCCAGTGTTGATGGCAATATTGTCGGCATGCCCGGTATGAATGTCTTGTCTTTTTCGGTGCCGCCCCAACGGGACTTACGCTTTCGCTTCCGTTCCGCTGCGCTGTCCACTAGAGGAGAAAAATGGTGAAAATTATCAAGAGAATTGAATGGGATAAGGCGCAAACACCTACGTGAGTTCTCCGAGAGTCCATTGCTAATTGAATCGTTGCTGTTCTGGCTGCTAAATAGAGATGCAAAACTCTTGTTGGCACCCACATTGCTCATTAGATCCTGTATAGTCTGCGAGAGATCAAAGCGCGAATTGGTCTCCTCCCGTATGGAGTCCAGCTGCGGCTGTTGATGGTGGCGATCAAAGAGCGACGGTATACGCAACTCCTGTTCATGCAACCCGCTGCGATTGTTCGAGGTGTCAAATGGATTGACATAGGCCCTTTCACGACTGCTGCGATCCCGACTGCTCCTTTCCCGGCTATTTCGATGTGATTCATTGTTCCGCTCGTTGCGACGTCGATCGTAACTGCGACTGTTGGAGCGACGTCTGCGATTGCGATCGTTATCATCGCGGCCTCCTCCGCCACCGCCTCCTCCCCCACCACGCGAACCACTGCGTCTTGAGCGGGAGTCACGATCCTTGTCGCGTTTGCGATCCCGATCCTTGCTGCGTGAGCGTTTCTTGCGCCTCTCGTAGTCATCGTGGTTGCGTGAACGGCTGCGATGCGAACGTGACTCGCGATCACGATCACGCTCACGGTCACGGTCACGATCTCTGTCCTTGTCACGTTCACGGCTGTCACGTCGACGGCTTTCGCGATCCTTGCTGCCACGATCACGATCTCTGAAAAAATATACAAATATTAATATATATTTAACGTCTACTTAAGACACACATAGGAAATTGAATTAAATATAAAAATGATGAGTACAATTTTTGAAATATAATATTCATTTTTAACAGTTAAAATATTAAAATTATAGATTTAAGATAATTTTAAGTTCGGGATTGGGACAATTTATATTATGCCGAAATGAATGGAATTGGGAAGGAACAAATCGGAATCGAATCCCTCTCACCACGATGCCATCTCTATTTAATACTCTCCACTCTCACCTGCGTTTTTTCTCGCGCTCTCTATCCTTGTCCTTGTCTCTGCCCCGATCCCGGGAACGCGAACGCTCCTTTTCCTTATCACGACTTCGATAATCGTTGCTATCGATATTGCTGCTGCCGTTGGCTTCCTTTTCTCTGACCGCAACCGCGGGGGGCAGCGACAGTTGAAGCAATTCTGGTGGCGTTGCACTCATTGTAATCGTATTAGTTAAACTACAGGTTTATTTATGTACGCTATACATAAAACCAAATCAAATTTCCTACACTTTGCTCACTAATACAAATGCAAAGCGAAATTGCGTGACAAGCGAGGACTGTTTTAGTCAATTCTTAGCTGCAAATAATGCTCATTGATACTTATTTGCGACGTTACTTGATTTAATCTCAAGTATTTTCACTATTTTCTTATTTAATTTGCGCTTTTACTAACAATAATATTATAACCAAATTTGTAGACGTTGGTTTTCGCCGAAAAATCTAACACACAGATGTACTCATTGAAACAGGGATGTTACTAGCGTTAGGGTTGTAAAAGTCGATGAGTCGATTATTCGATAAGTCTTTTACCGATGTACAAATAATATCGCATTGACAGCTGCATCTAAAAATATATCAAATATGTGCTTATCTTTCGACTGCGTCTTAAACAAGCTTTAATAAATTCACAATTTTGAAACCGCCTTACCAATCAACCTTCAAAGCCTTACCAATTCAGCGTACGAATATTTACCGCGCAATAATTTAAACTGAAAGCGTTAATACAATCGATATTCAAAATATATCGTTAACAAATGTTTCCTCGTATCGATACTAGAGGCGCACGTGTGTTGCATTTGTTTTCATTTGTAACTTGCTAAAAGTGGACAATCAAAATGGGTGCAAAGAATAAAAAGTCCAGTGCCGATGCGGTATACTCTAAGAAATCCACAAAGAGCACAAATCCCTTCGACAATGCAATTGGCCAAACTGCCAAGCGATTAAATCCATTCGACGTGCATGTCAATAAAGAGAAATTCAAAATCCTTGGAAGAATCTGCAAACATGACCGAGGAATGCCGGGGGTTTCCCGTGCCAAGGCACTTCAAAAGCGCACCCAGACCCTCGGCCAGCAATACGCCTCCAAGAACAAGACCAATAAATTTATGGATCATCGCATAGGAAAACATTTGACTGGAGATCAACTAACGGAATCTGTGATGAATGCTCGCTATCTTTCCGAGAAGCTGTCCCAGGTGCGTGCCTCTAACAAGGCCGAGAAGTTTAACCTAAACGATGATGAGTTACTCACGCATCGAGGCCAAACGCTTGAGGAGATTGAGCAGTATAGAGATGAGCGATCCGATGATGAGGAGCTGGAGGATGAGGGTCTAGATGGTGGGTTTATTTATTATTATTATTATAAATTAGGAAGTTTCTCAGCAGGGAAGGAAAGGGCAACTCTAAGGGCAAACAAGTTCTTTACCTTGTCTCATTAACGGTCTAGAAAGCCAATACGCCCAAGCAGTATAATATTATAATCAGTATGTTCCTACTTTCAGCTGAATTCACGTCTGCGGCACATTTCGGTGGCGGTGGCGAAGGCGATACGCCACAGGATCGCCAGACGGCCATTGAGGAAATGATCACTGAGCAGAAACGTCGTAAAAATGAAATAGCAAAAGACAAGGATGAAATGCATGATCTGACGGAGAAACTGGATGCCAACTACAAGCAGCTATTGGGTCTGGTAGCCCAGGCAACGAAAGATGAGCAGGACGAACGACCACCTCCGGATGCCTATGACAAACTGCTAAAAGAGATGATATTTGAACCACGTGGCAGTGTCACGGATAAGCTGATAAATCCCGAGGAGCTGGTTAAGCAGGAGGCCGCTCGCCTGGAGAAGCTGGAAAACGAACGACTGCGTCGCATGAGAGCCGATGGCGAAGAGGAGGAAACAAATGTAAAGATACCACATCGGTCGGCTGATGACTTGGACGATGGCTACTTTGTGGCGGACAACGAGGAGAATGGCGACGACACTCTCGCCTACGATTTGGAGGGCAATCTGGGCACACATCTGCATAGTAAAAAGGGCACAGAGCAGAGCAATGTTAAATCTGATGAGGATAACGAAGGCGATGAGGATGATGAGGGAGAAGAAGAGGAAACTGACAGCGACTCTGATGTGGATAATTTAAGTGATCTTAAAGAGTCGGAAAGTGAGTCCGAGGCAGAGGAAACAGCGCAACCAACTAAACTGAAAACGAAACCACAAAAGCAGAAACTTACGGGATCCATGGACACAAGCATACCATTCACCATCAAGATGCCCAAGACGTATGAGGACTTTAGCGAGCTGCTGGCCAAGTATACTCCAACTCAACAGGTCACCGTTGTGGAGCGCATCATCAAGTACAATCATCCCAAGCTGGAGGGCGTTAATCGTGAGAATGTTGTCAAGCTGTACGCCTTTCTGCTGCAGTACATTAAGGACATGTTCGAGGACGCCAGCGAACAGGACATTCGCTTGCATTTCCAGCTGCTAGCACAACTGATGCCCCATCTGTACGACCTGACGCATCTGAATCCCGAGCGCATGTCCAACACGCTGCTGGATGTGATCAAGGAGAAGTATGCCGAGTATCGCAAAAACCACAAGGTGTATCCCTCCCTGGATACGCTCATCTATTTTAAGCTCGTCTCGAATCTGTACTCCACCTCGGACTTTCGTCATCCTGTGGCCACGCCCACCTTCATCTTTATGCAGCACATCCTGTCGAGAGCGCGCGTTCGCACACGCCAGGACATTGCGATGGGTCTTTTCATAGTCACCATTGCTCTGGAGTTTGGGGCGAGCTCCAAGCGTTTTCTGCCCGCTGTTTTCAACTTTCTGGTCGGCATCGTTCACATGGCCATACCCAAGCGTCAGACGGATCAGTCCGAGATTGCGCCGCCATTCGAGCGAGATGGACCCTTTAGCAAATTGTTGGCCATTCCAGCCAGCAAAGAGAGCAAATCACTTGAGCCGCAGCAGCTGCAAGCTGCTGATCTGGTGACGCAGACGATCACGTTGGATTTTAAGGTGCGAGCTGTGGACTCCACGCTGCGTCTAATCAAGCAAATCTTTGAGGAGCACGTGGGCGAGCATATTGGTGCCTGCTATCTGGCCAGTCCCTTTTTGCCTCTGCTGGCACGCCTGCCACTTAAGCATTATCCTGAACACGTGCAGCAACATCACAAGGAAGCAAAGTCTGCGCTGGAGAAAGTGGTCGAAAAGAAAATGAAACCACTGGCACCAGCGGACAAAAAGCCCAAGGCCTTGCGTCTGCTGGAGCCCCGCTTCGAGGTTGTGTACGACGACAAGCGACGGCCCAAGATGTCCAAGCAGAAGGAGGAGCGAGCCAAGCTGCTGCAAAAGATCAAGCGCGAGAAAAAGGGAGCCATACGTGAAATACGCCGGGACACAGCCTTTTTGCAGGACATCAAGATCAAGCAACAGATACAAGGGTAAGTGAACTGAACCTAAATACATACACGATTGACTGACTTACTGGAAAAAAACCTTTGCTGACATTTGTTTAATTTTCCATTGCAGCGATAAGGAGCGTCACGAGAAGGTCAAACGCATCTACCAGGAGGCCTCCATGCAGCAGGGCGAGCTCAACGAACTGGCGCGGGCCAAGAAGCGGAAAAAGTTCTAAAATACCCGACTTGTTGATAAATTTTAGAATTATTGTAACAAAACATACAATATATATATAATGTATTAACATATATTCGTATTAGTGCCTGTCTCAATATGTACAAATATTTATTTCTACGTCTGATTGCCAGAGATCTGTCGACAGCGCAGCGTTGCCGCCTCCACCGCTCCAGCGACAGCCGCACGAAAACCTGCAATGTCCGGAGAGATAAGCGATTGAACTTAATCAACAGCGACGTCATTTACGTACCTGATTGCTCCAGATGCCTTAAGGCCGCTGCCGTTGAGCCGGCCGGACTGGTAACGTTGTCTTTCAGCTGGCCAGGATGCGTGCCACACTCGCGCACCATATGACCTGCACCCAGAACCGTCTGTGCGGCCAGGCGATAGGCCAGATCTCTGGGCATACCCATGTGGACGGCGCCATCGGCCAGTGCTTCGATCATGACAAACACATAGGCGGGTCCACTGCCACTCAGTGCGGTCACAACGTCCAGCTGGGACTCGTCGCAGGCCTCACAGGTGCCAACAGCCTCCAGCAAACG
Organism: Drosophila maculinotata; assembly: GCA_035045305.1. NCBI lineage: Eukaryota > Metazoa > Arthropoda > Insecta > Diptera > Drosophilidae > Drosophila > Drosophila maculinotata. The sequence continues at coordinate 10,712,247 of JAWNPD010000335.1, forward strand.
CTGGGTAATCTGGGCATCTGCATCGTTCGCCTGGCTGCCGCGCGAGTAGACCGAACAGCCGGAGCAGACCAGAGCCGGAGTATTGGGCATTACGCGTATTACTCGCGATTGTGGTGATAAGCTGGACTCCAGCGTTTTTATAGTAATGCCCATGGCAATAGAGAGGAAGAGCTTATTGTCGCTAAGGGGTTTGATCTCCGTCAGCACTTTGGGCACCACCTGCGGCTTAACGGATATAAAAACAATCTCCGATTTCTCCACAATGGGTGCGTTCTCCACGAGCGTTTCGATGCCCAACTCTTGAAAAGATTGCTGTGATATCTTGTCCGCTGGATGCACGCTGGCAATAATGCCGCTGGGTTTGGTCAGACCTTAGCGAACATTTAATCGTCTTAGGTAATATAATTATGAGTATGATGAAATAAGTTTACCTGCGCTGATGAAACCTTTGGCCAAGGCTTTGGCCATATTGCCACCGCCCAGGAAACCGATTTTGCCTATAGAAGCCATTTGAAGGTTTGGAATGCGATCACTGACTGCACTTTTTGCTGTCGGAGCAGCAACTGTTTCTCATCAGTGCCATCGGTACACCAAGCGGTGTGATAAGCAATCTGGTGTTTTGGTATATGCATCGTAATCCCCACTGCCCACCCTTTTTACGCTCCCAATAGCTTCTTATCATTTGTACATTTTTATGAACGTACACTTGTATATAATGCAAAGGCTTTTATCAGTTGAAGTTGAAGAGAGGGGCAACAACAGCAATTCCATGTGTAGAGCGGTCTATTAAATGATTTCATTTTATTACTTGTTTCCTTGCGTTCTGTGTATTTTCATTATTGACAGTTCATTGATTCAGTGCCTTTGAAATCTGAACACCTTTGACTCTCAGCAACGTATTCGTTTTGTAAACAACATATTAATTATAACACAATTTTGATATAAATACAATTACTCAAATGGCTGAAACGTTTATTTTTTAAATTTCGCGACAAGTTGGCAGCGCCTAAGAAATACTAAAAGTGAGACTTATCGAAAAGCAACCAGGCGACCTTACTAAACAGTCTTTTGCTTCGTTTTGCAACATTATTCACTTAGAACGACGTCAAGAGAAATTTTGGACAATATAAATTGCAATTTTACGCACTTGAAATTAATCTACATACTCTTAAATCACATACAAGCGATCAAGCGAAGCTCGAGCAGAGAACGCACACTGTTCGGTAAATACAAATCAAAAGCCTTGTTGACAAAGCAGAGAGCAAAGTCGAATGCAATTTGCATTAACTGTCGTCTGTGTTTTTTGTGTTGTTTTCACACACATTTTCTCTAGGCAGCTGTGACCTAGCTGTAAATTGCAATTACAATATTTACAGCAGCAGCAACAACAACAAGGAACACATACACTCAACAAGGTACGTAAGCAAAACAAAACCAACTACAACAGCCGGACATGCTATAAACAATGCAGTGAAACATAAACAAAGTGCAATAAAATATAAGACATTTTTAGCGATGTCTGAGGGAGGGAAGAGCTTTTAGGGGGCGGCCCCACCCTCAAATCTAATTGGCCACGTGTAATTTTTTTTTGCACTTTAACTGTTTACACACACACACACATATATATATATACATACACAATCATTTCCTGTGTGGTGGCGGGGAGATAGGGAAAATAATTCCACCACAGTACTTCTCCACCAAGATGCGAAGAGAAAGGAATAGGAATATTGAGAGCGATCCAAACTCATGGTGGAATTGTGCTAGGTGGCGTATATTACTCTCTCGGGTTCCTTCGATTTATTCTCTCACTGTCTCTCAATCTGGTTGCGCTTGCTCTCTTTGTTTTGCATGAGTTTGAGCCGTGCTGCATGCTGAGACTGAACATTAAGCACCCATGGTGGAATTATCATTCTGCCAGGCAAGCACCCACTGAGTACCCCACAAAGAGGGCACTCGAGTAAATTACGTCACCTTGTATTATTCCATCATGATCCTAACTGGTTTACTTTTCCGTTCCATCAATGAGTTCACTGTACAATTCTTATTCTATCCCGTACAAACAATATTTAATGTTCAATTTTCTTTTTTCAATATCCTTGCAGCACTTTGAATTCGCAGCAACAGCAAACACATCAAAAATTATTTAGCGAAAATGTCGTCGTCAACGGCGTCTGGGTCTGCGGGCCGCAAGCAGCCAACGGCAGTGTCCCGCATGAAACAGGATTATATGCGACTCAAGCGGGATCCTTTACCGTATATCACCGCGGAGCCGCTGCCAAATAATATACTGGAATGGCACTATTGCGTCAAGGGACCTGAGGATTCACCCTATTATGGCGGCTACTATCACGGAACACTGCTATTTCCACGAGAGTTTCCCTTCAAGCCGCCATCCATTTATATGCTGACGCCGAATGGACGCTTCAAAACAAACACCAGACTATGCTTAAGTATTTCAGGTAATTGTCTATAATTATTATATATACAATATACTCAGTGGTCGTTGGGATTCTAGAATATACAGCAATTATTATTTTGCAAAGTGTATATTGTTAAATCTAATATTCGTATATTTGAGAAAATTGTTCTTTGGAGCGATCACAGTACTTAGTACCTCTAGAAAATTGGGGCCTTATTCATATTAGTTGTATTATGAGCTTGAGCATCTTTTCCTTTTGATCACAGTTATACTTATTGTATTTATATCCTGCAGATTTTCATCCAGACACATGGAATCCGACTTGGTGCGTGGGGACGATACTCACAGGTCTGCTGAGTTTTATGGTAAGGTTTCTGTATAAATGATTACTATGTAAAATAGTACTGTAAACTATATTTTTCTCTGTGTAGCTGGAGAACACACCCACACTGGGCGCCATTGAATCGTCGACTTATGATAAGCAATTGTTTGCTCAGAAATCGCTAGCATTTAACCTGCGCAATGCCAACTTCTGTGAGCTCTTTCCCGACATTGTGAGCGAGATCAAGTTGCGTCTGCAGGGCACCCAAGCGGCCTCAAGTGCTGGCAAGGCCGGCTCCAGTTCTTCAACGCGCTCCAATGGATTGGCTAACGGCAGTGCCACGGATAGCCATAACAAAAATGCCAACAGTGCCAATGGGCAACTGCCATTGCCAATTGATGCTGGAAGCAGTGATGGGCTGGCAGTGGCTGGTGCCTCTGGCGCAGATGTGGGCAGTGGTGGTAGCGGAGGTAGTGCCGCAGCGCTTAAAAATAGCGCACGAAATTCCTATTTAAATTGGCAGTCGATCTATTCGAACCTGGTGATTATAATCTGTTTTGCAATATTTGCACTCATTGTAAATTACGTGATCAAGAACCTGAATCAGGAATAGAATTAAATTGTAAGCAATCAGTACTAAATAGCCTCTATATATATATATATGAATATGTATATGCGTATGTATATTTAATATAGTTTATTTAAAATTAGTAACTTTTCGCTCTGCTCGCAGTCGTCGTGCTCCGTACTCATGTACGATTGTATCCTCCAAAACCCCCCTACCCCCCCACACAAAGAAAAGAGCTCAAAACAAAACTTGTGCACAGCTTTAAAAGTATTTGCCGACACTGCTTTCCCCCCGCCCCCAATCGCCGTACCCGACCTTGATCGAAGTTGGTCTCAAATGATTGGCAATAACACATAAAATTCTGAAATGCAACTTATTTGATAAATTGTTTTGTTATGTATTCATTAATAATACTTATAAACTAGCACATAGTTATAACAATGATAAACAAGATATTGAAAAAAAAAACAAGTAAATCTGAATATGTTTGTAAATTAATAAAAACAGCAAAATAGTATATACATATATAAATGCAACTATTGAACATTCCGTTTCTCTATTAATTCATATTTGAATCGATTCAGACAAGCACAACTTATGCTTAACTGCGGCTCCTTTGGTTACTCTGGTTACTTTGGTTAACTGAAGGCAAATCACATAACGCTGATTACGATGTACTGTGTGTTAGTTTCTCCCTTGGTGAATTATGGCATACTTGTGCACACACATGCACACACACATACAGACATAAGCGCTAATAGCTAGTTATGTCGCTGGCAGCAAATATAAAAGCCACTTTGAGCAGATTTCTTAAAACCACATATTGCAGCACGTATTTGAGTTTCTTAAAGGAGTCCAATGGGATAGATTTGAAGTTGGGTCAAAATCATAAAAATAACAACAAAAGAAATGCAGTTTGCTTGAAAACTTTGGGGCAAGTCATCGCCGCGGCAAAGTTGATAATTTAACTAACGTAAATTTCAAGTTCAGGCAACGTCATTGCAGACAATGATAAAGTTTTGGCTGCTCTGCCACTTGCAACTTTTCAAATTTTGTTGTTTGTTTTATGAACTTCAACAGCTTAAGCCAATTTCGCTAGGAATAACAGTTGAGGCCAAAATAGACGTGTACATACTCTATATAAACGTATTTAAGCTTGCTTGGATGATACATCTAATAAGTAAATAAAAAAAAACTATGATTATGAATACAAATATATAAATACAATTATGTAGTAAAACTTGTGTTAATTAAAGCTCAGCTAATTAATAATGTTTATTCGAAAGTGTAGCATACTCTGCCATAATATTTATATAGTATACTTACAAGAGTAGAGAAACAAAAACAACAACACAAACAACAACAACAGCATGCGGTTTATTAAGAGCAACGATAGCTTCTTCACTCAGTTGAAAAGAGAGATAGATGAAGGAAGTTGGAGAGAGACAGCAATATGGCTGTGCACGCTTTTTGCTTGGCATTTATTTTGAGTGCCAGCAAGCTGGCGACATGTTTGGACAGACCAAGTTGCCAGTGCTTGCTATTTCCGGCACTGTCTTTGATGTTCAAGCGGAAGTTTTGCCATTTATGTGCAGTTTTTGCTCATTTGCTGAAGCTGGCAACATGCACTCGTTTGGGTCAAGCACTTTATATCCTTGAGGTTCATTGTGCCACAAAACTGAACTCGCAGCTGATGAGCCCATCAATTCCCGAACCGGTCAACACACACACACATATGTACATATGTTTGCTTATGTTGACTTAAGTGCACAACAAATGGCAACACAACATTAGACAGCCATAAATACGGATACTGCTTAACGGGACTGTATGTAGCTCCCGCGATACAAGCTAAGCCGCCTGCTAACAAAAATGTGCCCATAGTCCAGAGTCGCTTGAATGCCACATAACAAATGGACCTTGCTCACAATGCCAACAACTACAGCAATAATAACTTCTGTTGGGCTTCGACTGCTTCGCTTTCATAAAAACAGTGGCCAAAACAAAAACAGCCAACGGCGGTCAGCGAAATTTTTATGCGCCCACGGCCAGCGTAAAGATAAATAAATATAAATATAAATAAAAATAACAATAACAAATGCAATAATCATTAAACATGCCTCATTGGTATCCTAGCGCGTATTCATGTGTTTGTGTGTGTGTGAGCCTTGGACTTGACCAGGCCCAGCAAGTAAATGCTCGCAAGATACACAAGCCAGCCAAATGAAAATGTTTGCTAAATTATGTAAGCAATATACGTTTATGCCTGTCTGTTTGCGCAATAAACGATAAAACATCTACTTAATATGCAAAGACCACGCAAAAACAGCAGCAGTGTGTGTTTGTGTGTGTATGTGTTCGTGTTCGTGTACGTGTAGGTGTATGTCTCTTTTGATCAATGCATAATCAAATCAGCATCAGCTGCATGCATAACTGCAAATGCTAAGCTTTATTGCCCAGTAAAGGAGACATAAGCATATGAATAAACTGATAAAAGATGCAGGGTATAAAAAGATGCCAAATAATTATCAAAATGGTTTCGGTATTGACAATCGGTTCAGATTTGACAAAGTTGTGTCTGTGTAAAATCTGGGATGGTAATTTATAATTTTTTTAAGTCACTTTTGACGTGATTTTTGACATCTATGAGCTAAGTGTGTATATACTATATGTGTATATGTATGTGTATGTATGTATGTATGCATATGTACTACAACTTTATGTGTCATTTGTGTACTTTAAAGGGTCGTGCAACATTTTCATTGCTCGCTTTGTGGCGCATAATTAGAAAAGCCGCTGGCCCGAGCAGCTACAGTTACTCATTCGCCCCATTGTACGCGGAGTTGCTAGTGCTTTTGCCACGCCCAGCGTTGTCCAATGCTCGTTTTGTGACGGAAACTGTGCACTTGGACTCTAATATATTGCCTCATGATGTGCTTTATGTGCAGAGCTGTCGCTATAGTCGTTGCTGACGATGTCGACGTTGTTGTTATTGCTGTTGCTGTTGTTGCTGTTGTTGCCGTTGTAAATTGTGCAATTTGCAATGGTACCGAACCTTTTGCGTACTTGCTGCACCCAGCATTCAGCAGAGTCGTCAGCTAGTCCTCATCCAGTCAACCACAAAGCCATAAATTTGTATTAGACTGTTTTGAATGTTCGCCAACCATTCAACCAAATTTGAATTATGAAGTTGCATTTTGCGTTTGTGCGACTAATTGTCCCAACAGAATTGGCGGCACCAACTCATCAATGACTGTTTGATTAACAATTTGTAGTCCCATTTTGATCCGAACTAAGCATCAGGCTCAACATATGTACATATATGTATGTGTGTCCATATATGCCAGTGGCTTTGTGCACTCATTTTGTATTTTGTACTCTACTCTGGAAAGTGGCAGCCAAAATGGCTCATAGCGAACAGCGGCAATGAACTCGGTGAGGCAGCTGTCAGAGCCAACTTGTTGTTGCTCTAGCTTCAACAAATTATGAGCTCAATAAAAAGTGGCAAGAGCAGCTACAACAACACGCGACACATAGTACATAAGTGGCAGCCAGTTCCGGGCAGCTGCTACTTTTGCTGCTGCTGCCTGCCTGTTCATGCCGCACTACCGCCCCCACAACCCCCCCCTACTATAGTTGCAGCTCGACCGTGTGAGTTTTTCAAGTGCCGTGTTTGTTGGCACTTTTATGACGCTGCCACACTAACCCATAGTGTGTGTATGTAAGGAGTATGTACATATGTTTGCATCCTTTAGAGAGACTTCGCATTGAATTAACTTAAGTGGCTACCGAGGCCGAGGACGAGGCCTTCACTGGGTCCTTGCTGTGGTCAGCACTTGGCATTTATGGATCCGCCTGCCAGTCTTCGCATTTGTCAAGCGTTTTCATTAGCTCAAGTTAGTACTTATACAACAAGAGTACGTAATCTTCCGCACTTTTCTTTCAATTTAATTAATACAAGTAAAGGAGCTAAAGAATGACAATTGATTGGTTCATATAGTCCAAGACTAAATAATAATATTATAACTGTAAGTTTGCATGAGGAATATATACATATTTTATGGGATCGGAGGAGACATCTCCTTCAATGCGCTTCACATTTCGTGACAAAATTAAAATACCCACAGCAGGACTATAAAAAAAATTCCTTGGAATATATAATCTAACAGTGATAAAGTATTTTCAGATTTGCCATAGAGTTTATTAAGTAAATAAATGTTGTAAGTACGTTAAGCATAAAGTTAAAGCACCAGGAATTATGTTCATAAGTTGTTGCAATAAAATTTGATACCTGCATAAGTGATTATCTAAAAGTTGTTCAGCTTCACTCCCTTAAAGTATGCAAGCTTAAAAAGAAAACTGTGGGAAAGGGAAATTCAGTGGCAGACACATTACAGACACTTGTTGCATGCCTGCTTGCCAGGGCCTGTAGATGCGCCCAGTTGAAAAGTAAAATTATAAAAACTTTTTGAATTAACAAAGCGTCGACAAGGCGCTAAATGACGTCGACGATGCGCCAACGACAACGACAACGACAACGACAACAACAACATCGGCAGACAACAGAGAAAGAACGGAGCGGCCAGCAACTGTATAAAATGTGAATTAAAAGCGAATAAAAAGACACAAAGTTAATTTATGCAGCGCAGCAACTACAACTCCTGCTGCAACTATAAATGTAGACAGTTGCACTAGCAGTCGCAGTCCGCAGTCGCAGTCGCAGTCCGCAGCTGTAGCCTAGTTACGAGAGCAGCAGCAGCATTGGGGCCAATAGTTGAAACTGTCGGCGGATGGGGGCGTGCCTTGAACTGGAACTTTGTCCGGGGTCCACGCTGCAAACGGAACAGTGAGCGCCATATTAGATTCAAATGCATTTCCCTGCCGGTCGACACCTCCCGCTTCCGGCTGCAGTCCGCCCAGCCAACGGAAGTGAACAACAAACTTTCCAATTGAGTTTTCCGTTGCCATTGCCATTGCCGTTGCCGTTGCTGCATGTTGGAGGCGGAGTCGCCAAAGTTTTAACATCATTTTTGTTTATTTTGTAGCTTATCCATAAAATACAGGCCAGCAATTCTGAGAGTTGTTGTCGCATCTAATAGCGAGGCGTGGCCTGGGCCAGATATCGCTAATTAAGCCTTGTTTTTTGCTATTGCTGTTAACATAAATTTGACAAAACAAACTCAATTAATTTGCCAAATCTTTTGTAACAAAGCCGAAACTACAACAACAACAATCAAAGCTCATAAATACCAAACAAATTAAGCAGTCAAATAGTACGATGTATCTAAGTAGTTTCAAACGAAACGTGGTTCAATCCTCTCAGCGGGTGAGCTTATTGTTCAGCCCTTATTCGGCAGCTGCCCTGATGATAATGATGCCATTTACTAGCCAGACGCAAACAAAATAACTACAGCAACAGCAACAGCAACAGCCAACAACAACAAGCAACAGCAGCACACATCAACGAGCAGCGATGGCAATAATGAAAATTGGACAAAGGTTCGGGCCTGACGGAAGCCAAAGCAGGACAAAATATATATATTTGCCGTAAGAATTTGCCGACAAAGCGAACAGACAATCAGCACAAAGAACCAAGCAATAAACTGCGATACTAAGAAAAATAAAAAAAATAGGCTGAAAATGAGCTAGAGAGATTCTACTAGCTAAACGAAACGAAGCGGCAGCAAAATTGTTGCTCTTCCGCTGGGCTCTGTATATGCATGGTGGCATCCGCTTCAGGCCATTTCAATCAATTTACTTACACATATGCACACACACACACACACACACACACACACACACACATACTCACTCATCCAGATAGTAGTTACACATGCATGGCGGTATTTGCTGGATTTTCTTTTTATACCCAGCACTCATGAAACGGTTCTTAAAAAGGGTATACTAAAGTTGTGCAGGCGAACGGATAAAACACCGATTTTATATAGTATATATACAATTTTCTACATATGCCTTCTTTAAAAATCAGACGTTACATTTAACTTTCCAATTCCATCTTAAAGCCATCTTAAGTACTATAATCTTATTGATAAATACTATGTTAGCTTTTTATAAATAAGCATAATTAAATATACTGTTATATATTATTAATATTAACTTGGCTCCAGGGTAACTCGTAGTCTTCATCGCATAGCTAAAGCAAGCTCAGTTGTTTCTTTATATAAATGGGCACGTGGGCATCTCCCTAAAATTCGTTAGCCGGAAATGCCAGCCATGACGGAAACGAAGACACATTGTTGCCCCCGTCAGCATCCTGCGCTCACTGACTGTCCCCATTCGCATAAGCAAGTGTATAAGTGTATATACAACAGTGTGCAGTGCAGTGGAGCGACCTAAGCAGTTATTTGTCATCTAGCAAACGCTCAAAATGTCTAATGGCCGTGTGTGTTTGTATCGCAACAAAACACCGGAAGTTGAAAAAACTTATTCAATTTACCATAAAATGCCATCATCAGTGATGTCTCGCAAGATTTCATTCCCCAGCTCACTTTCAACAGAGCAGAACAGAACAGAGCAGGACAGAAGAGAAGGCGTACAATCAAATGAAATCAGAATCAAATTGTGTTCACGTTAAAGTTATCTTACTGTCAATATGGTATATACTTGGTTATGCTACAATTTATTTCGATAATTATCCTAATCAATTCGATTCGGCAGCACTTTGAAAATTATTTGATATCGATTTGCAATAGATATTTCATTTGCGATTCTCAATGGAATTAATGGAATATACAAAGTTAGTCATTCCACTTAACGCTTGACACCGATTAACAAAGAAATCGATTACTTAGTTTTCATGTTTCCTTAAGTAAAGCAACCAAACAACAATTAAAATAGGTTTGTTTTCAAATTAAGTATACGGCTTGATACAACCATATACGCTTAAAGTTCCAAATGCGAAAATCACATAAAAACGATATTTATAATTATCTGTATTTAAGCTCGGTTATAAATGATCTTGCACCAGACAATTTCGCACAGCAGACACAAAAGACAAATCACAATTAGGACGACATATGTTTTAATGAGCACATCAAAGTCCTTCAATTTCAAGATGGCGTATGCCACATCCTCGTGAAGGATCTCAATTAGACCCTCATTTACAGCCTGCATCGCACTCAACCGTTCCCACTTTGTGAAGAATCCATAGCGTTGCGTGTTGATGTAAAACTCTATGAAGCTATCCCTAAACGGTGAATTCGGTTGCATGGGAATATGCCCAATGTACACTGAAGTGCAGAGATCTGGATGGACACGATGGAAAAGAGATCGACGCAGTCGCTTCTGCTGCAACTGTAGAATTTGCCAGTGATTCGAGCTGCTGCAGTAGGCATAGCTGGTATTGAGGCTACTCAGATGATGCAGCAACGTGGACGCATTGACCACCAGCAGGCGGTGCTGCAGTGCAGCCGGTAGGAGTCCGTGAGTAAAGAACATTGTGACTTCTGTCTCGGTTAGCATGATGCGCAGTGGTGATTGCATAAAGTCCTCAAGGTTGCGGATCTCCGGTTCGACCAGCTTGGTGCTAAATCCCGCCGACAGATATGCAGTCCTTACATTCCACAACAGATAGGCATTCAGCAGAAAGGACACATGCAGTATTTTGTACACACTAGGGAACCTGCGGAAGACAACGTCTTCCAGCGGCTGAACATAAAATATGACCAAGGCGAAATAAAAGCCTTGAAATCCATTTCGAGCGACCAGGTGCCAACCCACCGTCAATGATAGCACTAGGAACACCAGCAGCACAAGATTGCTCCGCAACGCGTATCGTGCATATCTGTGAAGCGGCACCTCCTTCCGCCTGGGCACAATGATGCAAGTTTGCGCATGCGTTAGGGTGGAGGCGCCTTCAACAAGCTCGGAGTTCAGTGTCATATGCGTATACAGATGCACTCCTATATCGATCTCGCCATGTGTCGCCGCCAGTAGTGTGTTGGCGTGATAGTTATATGCATTCACATGGGGAGTGGGTTCCAAACGCAGTCGTCCTTTGCGATGGCGTATATAAGAGGCAACCAGCAATCCAACACTTCCAGATAGTTGTCCATTGGGCAGCTGAATGACAATGCAATATACAAATATTTCATTTAAGGTTAAGAGCTAGGAGTCTTGAATTGTTTGACTCACCAGAAAAGCATTGAGGACATCCTGATAAACGGGCACACGAAACTCGTAGCCTTGCACATTTCTGATGTCAACGGTTGGCCAATTGTAGCCAGTGCCAAGGTTGGTTACATTCAGTAATCTCAGTTTGGGAAAGGGTGTATAGCTGAAGAGCTCATTATGCACATTATGGCCACTGTTGGTAAATGTGATTCGCTGATAGGTCAAAGCGACATTGATGAAATTGAGCCGCCAGCACCAAGCGAAGAATTCCTGCAACTCTTCTACCGACGGTGTTGCATTTGCCACACATTCCAAGATAAATAAAATACGTAAATGATTACGACGTCTCAACGTTTTGTGGAGCACTTCAAGCATCGGCTCTAGTTCTGGCAGCAAGTTCTTGATGGTAGCAAGGACCAAAGTTTGAGATGATAGTATACCGCTGAGGGAGACATCACTTTTGAGACCCCAGGTGATAGCGGGCAAGTTCAGATCCTCGGCCATTGTACGGTGCAGTGAACGGACGTATAGCTGATCTCCTAACGGTATCTTCGGTGTCCGATCGGCGACGAATGTGATGAAACTCTCAAATTCATTGCGCATATACAAATGTTTCGTAAAGTTGAAAATATAACCAATATCATAATATTGCGGATTTCGCGCTATCACCAAGGAGGGGCCGAATACTCCATTCAATAGGTATATGACCAATAAACATGGCCAGCCAAGAGAACGACTTTGACCAAACATTGCACTTTTTGAACTGAGCCCCCGAAAGCAAGTACCACATATTAATAGTATGCTTTATGGCAACCCTTTGAGAGCAATTGTGAAAGTCATGTACTTTAATAGGGACACACTAGAAATCAAATGGTTGTCTCAGCCCATGGCCCTATTATCATAATTAATCAAAAGTTAAGAATCGCTAATAAACCTTACTGAGCGTTTTTTTTTTTGCTTAGGTTTCGTTAACTTATTTGAGTTGGCATTTAATTAATTGATTTGACATCAAAATTTATGCTTCGATTTCTGTCGAAATTTATCCCTTACTAAAATAGTAGTGGCGAACATTATTTAAATGAACAAAAACTTTGATTGAGTGTTTCTTCTTTGAGTGAAATTCAGGTCAAATATGCAGTACACTTGTTTTTTTTGAGATACCAATCTTCACATACCCATTACTTTTTTCATGATGCTAGATTTTGTGTAGACGTCCTGTTTTCTGATTATTATTGTTGGGTTTATTCTGTTCACAAGAAACGGGCCGAGTATTGTAGCTACATTTAGCATGATCTGAACAATTTAAGGTTTCGCACGAAACTTGCATTTTCCAGCTGTAATCCATCAGAACATAACTGTGTATAGACTGTAAGTAGTAAGTGAAGGTGTTGCTATGGATGGCCGGCCAGTCAGGAGCTGCCTGTCAGGAGAAACTTGCTAACAGCAGAGCTCGCAGTCTGATTTATGCCAAGCAAACAAAGAGCAAAGAAAACAGACACAGGATAGCAAACATGTTGTGATATTTACCTTATAATAAGGATGCCTAACAATGGTTGTTCTGTGATTTGAATGAGTTTGCTTGTGTGTTTAGGTGTGTGTTCAAGTGTGTGAAATGTTGTCCTCGACTGTTGTCAGCTATGCAAACAACACAACACAACACAACACAACACAAAACAAGTCGAGCAGCTGTCAAGCCAACTCGAAGTATAGCAACTTTAGTATAATGCCAACATATTGGGTAATATTAAAATCTATATTATGATTTATTTGCAATATTCACTTGATGGGCTGATACATTTTGTGTAAGCAACTTGTTTCTGCTCCTTCTTGTCTTCTGCTTCCTGAAATCCACAGCTTGCACACGAAATTAATGCAAGTGATTAAACTGAGAGAAAAAAGTGGCTACATCAAGTTGCCGGTGTGCTATAAATAACGCCACGATAAATGTCCAACTGCTCGAGGGGGGGGAGGCCAACGCTGCGTATGTGTGATCTGTGTGCGTCATTGTCTTTGTCGCGTACAATGAGAGAAACGTGCGGCTCGTTTGTCACGTGCCGAGTCAGTAAATTGCAATAAACTCAAACCAACATGCGTCCTGTCGACATTTAATAGAAATAAGTGCGAAAAGAAAGAGCGCAACGTTGCTTCCAAGTATTTCATATGCTCGCATTTCTTTAGTTTGCTTTTTTGGTGAATTTTAGAACACGAAGGTTGCATGAGAAATATGTGCATTCTGTGAAAGAACTTTTATATTTCGTTTGCTTACAATTTAATGACATTTCTTAAATTTCTTTATTCTTAAATATAATATAAATAATAAAATATAAAATATAATAAATAATATAAAATAATAAAAAGAAAAACATAGAATTGGTTTACAACCGCTCTTAAAGCTCTCTTCATATTTCGGCAGAATCATTTCAGTGGCTTTTATTAACATATTTTTGTCGTTTTCCATGTCGTTTGGATTTTTACACGTATCTGCATTCAATTTCGTGCTACCTTTGCTAAGTGAATTAATTTGCATTGATAGCGACTACAGAGAACAACTCTTTTAATTATCAGGACTTACGTGCTATATTATTTGATCTGTCAATGTGGCTTTTAATTGTGTACAATAATACTACTTTTGCATTTGGTGGGATCGTTGTTATAGAATACAATACAATCGCAATATGCCCATAAGTGACATTGATAGCAATTTGTAAAGCCATTGGCAAACATTTTACATCATCCAATGATACTCGGTGGTTTGTTAACAGCCGGAATGGGAGTGAAATCAAAAAATCCAATTATGTGAAAGCACGTATTTTCCATTACGCAAACAGCAGTCAACTCAGAGCCGCCGGGAAGAGTGACGAGTAGCCAGGATCAGGAAGGCACAAGGTGAGCCGGTTAAAAATTCCGGTTTAATGAATATTGTTTTCTGTTTTCTGTGTGCATTTTTGTCCCTTTTTGACAATTAAGCCCATCAATGGCCGCGTCAGCTGATGCACTTAAAACTAGCTGGCGACCAAGACTGAAGCGAAGCCATTAAATGCAGTTTGGCCCGGGGGCAGACAAATACCTGAGCTCCTTTACTGAATTTGCTCACACATGGCAGCACACTTGACATTTCAATTTCCGTGTGCAGCAGCTACATGCACCAAAGACAATGGTAGCAACAACAAGAGTAACTAACAACAAAATAATACAGCAAAAATACAAAAAAATAAAAAAAATAAAAAAAATAAAAAGAAGAAAAGCTGCAGCCAATTTCATGCGGGCAAAGTTGCTTTCAATTACCCAGTCAGGACACGCTTGCTGCTTTTGTTTTGTTTGTTGTTTTTGTGTTTTTGTGTTTCTGTGTTTTTTTGTTTTTTGCATGCCCGACACGCCCCCGCCACGACTTGAACTTTTTCATAGTCCAGCTACAGTCACAGAGTCAGTCTATTCACATTTTACGCTTTGCTGCTGGCCCGAAACCCTTGACGAGGGCTGCTTGTCTGCCAGCCTGGTTGACTGCTGCACTTTATTATGCTCGCAAAAATGTAAGACGCACTGCAGCGACAAGTAGCGCATGGCTCAAAAGGGGGGGGGGGGGGTTGACGGGGGGGGTCTGCTCTGCAGTATCTGTGTGCAGGTGCAGCGACCACTTCAGTTGAAGTGGACAGGCAAAGCTGCCAAGTGGCATTAATAACAAAAGCCAGTTGAGATCGGGATAAGCAGGAATAGACAGGCAGGTAGGTGGGTGTGGCTTAAAGGACGAATATGCATCACATTTGCGACAATTCGATTGCCAAGTCTTTAAGTTATGCTAATTTACTTTTATCGCATCGTCGGTAAAGTCAATTTAATTGTAATTTTCCACGCGCAACGCATTTTAGTTTTATTTCCGTCAACGCTTTTCAATTTGCTCGACTTCGTTGCCGTTGTCCTTGCCGTCCTTGCCGTCCTTGCCGTATCTGTCGTCCCTGTCGTCCCTGCCTTCCTTGCCGTCGCCTTGCCGCATTTTCATGAGAAATAATTTAATTTGCCTTTTCCACTTCGCAGTCCACTTTCCAAACTTTGCTTTTCCCTATTTCCTTTGCGACTGTAGTTGTCTGGCAGCCAACCCTCCCCTCCTCTCCCCCACCACCCCCCACACACCGCCCACGAACTGTATCATTTGAAAATTCAAAGCTCGTACTTTTTTTCATTATTGAAAAGGCGCGCAAAGAAAAGTCGAGACGGACGCATAAAACTGCCATTGAAAGTAGCTGCTGGTCAGGCGCTTGGAAATAATGTGTCCTGGGCGCGAATCCCCCCTACCCGCTACCCGCTACCCGCCCCCGGCATACCACCATACTACCTTCTAGCATCCCCATTGCCTGGCGGTTCTAGGCGAGTGGCCTTTAAGTGGAAAAAAGGTTTTGTCATGGCTAAGCACTTTTCAAATTCACAAGGGTCGCCGGCAGGGCCGCTGCCAGATGTTGTCCACTGGCCACAAGCCGCATTAAGGTCTACGTGTTCAGCGGGAATAGCAACTGCTCATCAGCAGCCAAGCCAAGGTTATCTGGTCACCACTGACACTCAGATTGAAAACTTTATTATAAAACTGATATTAAAAGAATTTGTGAATTTCGTTTATCAATAAAGTCAGCATATAATATTATATTATTTAAACTTATAATTCTGAAACATATTTTTCAATTCTTTTTTCAAGGGTATTTCGTAGTAGAATACATTACATTTTTTTTAATATTTATTTTTTATTTGAGGCTTGAAAATGGACAACAGTAAAGTTTTAACATAATAATTGCATGAGAATTTCACATTGTGTCTGTGGCAATAAGGAGACTTCAAGCAAAGCAGCTGGGCTTGGTGATTATGATTGGGTAATATGATTGGTTAGCCATGGGGGAATAGGTTTAAAGCAGTGTACGGTTTAAAGGGCTTTAGAAAGAGTGTTAACAGTTAATGCGTTGATTACTGACTTTGATTCTTGGCTCGAATTAGACATTATTAATCATATTAATTCAATTTCAACTCATGGCAGAGCCACTTGATCAAACGTAGGCACCTCTTGAACCCATTTTGATAGATATTATGAGGAGCTAGCATCAGCTGTCGTCTGCTCATAGAACAAACCCTTATATCCTATGTGTTTCTATCTGCGGAATATGACTGCAAATGAAAGCAACCAAATGACAGCTCTATGGCAAAGTTAGACATGCAAACTAAGCAGAGAGGGAGAGGAAGAGAGTGTGTGGTAGGCAGGAAACGAGAGAGATGCTAACTGTTATAGCAATGAAAGCAGCGCATGAAGTTTCATATCATTAAAGGCCACTTATGTGTCAAATGCAACAGCAGCAGACGACGACGACGACGACGACACACTTAAACGCCATTGAAACTGAAGCTCACTTGACAAGTAATGCTGGCGTAACACACACACACGCACACACACAGATATACATTCCCTTTATCATTCTCTACCTCTCTGCCCGTCTGCCCGTCTACTTACAGCCTTAAGTCAACTCCAACTTGACGCACAAAGGGCACATCATCAGCGGTTGACATCTGAAGAATGGCATGGTTCTCCTCTATTATCAGGCTATGCATTCTTTTTTTTTGTTGTTGCTGCACACAATATCTGTGCGCCTGAGTGATTTGCCAGGCTGGCACAGGATGTCACAGGACGTCAGTGAAGCATACAGGGCTGCCACATAATTTTCATAATTGCATTGCCACGCATCAACGGAAATTGCGTGGCGCCAACTAGTCGTTGTCAATAATTGCCACGCCACGCCACGACATACAGACAGACAGACAGACAGACAGACAGACAGAGCGCCTGTGTGTCCGTGTCCTGCAATATGCAACCCGATTGCCCTCCTCTTAGCTCCTGTCTCCTGTTTGCTTATCACTGGCGTAACGGTAAATGGGTTGCATTTATGCTTACAGACATTGAAAAGCCACAGCAATGAATTAAAATCAGCGCCTGCATAAATTATGGCACTTTCATTAACAAACAATTGGCCGTTTGCCCCAAAACCCCAAAAACCCCAAAAGCCGACTTAATGCAATTTAATTAAGCTGAGCGCTGTGGTTGTTGTTGTTGCTGCTGCTTTAAGTCTTGGCATGCATGACTTATGAGCCCCCCAATTTGTCCATGGCCATGTGTAGCAGGTTAATGTGCCACAATAATTAAAGTGTGTTCTCGCATTTGGCGCAATAAAACCCAATGAAGCGTGTGCCAAGTATGTGACCATAGGAGACTCCATGGAATCGCATAGCAGACCACGGAACCAAAAATGTCGAATGTCAAGCTCAGCAAATTTATGCTGGCTGAAAGGGAGAAATCGGGGGTGGGGTGGAAAAGTTTTCGCTTGAATTTGCCAGTTTTGCTGATGCGGCGCACAATTTGCCAGCTCAACGCGCCAAAAATCTGCCAAAAATCTAATAGTATAATTATAACGAGCGGTCGTTGGGCGAATCGCAAAACTTTTCGCTTCGCCAAGCAAAAGTTGAAAAGTGCACGCCCAAAATTATGCTACACAAAATGTTACCTTAAACAATTAACACTTTTGCTGGCTAACGGGCGCACGGCTTAAGTCCCCCCAAAGGAGCAGGAGCGAGTGCGACGACAGGATCAACAAGTGTCCGGTTCAGCTTGCCAGCGAACTTTGCCGTATGACTACCCAGCTGTGACTACCCAGCAGCTATTGTTGTTGTTGCCGTTGCTGTTATAATATAATAAAGCGCTTATTAAATTTTGTGCTGGCGCTGCTGCCAGCATTGATATAACAAGCGGCGCAGGCAGCCCGCAAAATTGCTGTCCTGGGTTGGCCACAACCAAACACTTCCTGTTCCTGCCATCCCCGTTCGCGTCCTCCTCGCCTGCGTCTTCCTAACCGCTGCTCTATTTCTTGCGTTCATGATAATGATGCGGTTTTGTAAGAGCATTCTGTTGGCCACCCGCCTTTGCCGGGCCCTGTTGCGGCTGCAGCACTTCAGATCGCATGCCACACAGCCCACACAACCCACCCAGCCAACCCAGCCAACCCGGCTAACCAGCACCCAGCACTGGCCCTCTTTGGCCACCACTCACTTTAACCAGGCAAAAGTTTTCGTGTACCGGCAACACTTTCTCCCATGTTGTTATCGCTGTAACTGCCCTTGTTTTTGTAGTTCACAGCACTAACGGTACGTTGAAAGTTATGCGTATCCCACAGAGAACCAAGGAGGTTCGTCGCATTTTGGCTATGTAGCAAAACTGAATTTAATAATTTGTCTATGACGCCTTTTGATTGTTGTGGCATAATTATGTTTTTATAGCCCTCTCATTATTAACTGCAGTTTAACCGATTTAAGGATAATAATAAACTTAATTTTGCACTTTTTAATTTATATGTGATATAAGTATATAATTACTAGCTGGTATTTACGGGCAGCGGTCTTTTTTTTGTCAATTTCTACTCGGCTTATAAAAACCTTTAAAGCCTATTAAATTTAATGACAAAATTGATATATTATTTTATTATTATTATTAATATTTTATATAGTATAGAATATAGTTATATATATATGTATATAAAAAATTAGTTCTCTAAACATAATTTTAATATGGTAACCTAAAAATAACTAGGAATTAAAATTTGTAACAGTATAACATTGCTTCTTGGTGACTTCCTTGAACCCTGCAATATATATGTACATATGTCAATAGAGTGAACATGACGCGATTAAAGGTCTATAAAATAAATGCTTACGTGGCAGTCGATTATTGAAACGCTTGCAGCTGGCGACGGCTAGGAAACAGGGATTGACAAACTCGTAGCACCTGCTGCCATCGGTGACGTATGTGGCATACGACAACTTGGGGCATTTAATAATGTGGCAGTTACGCTTGGCTGTGTATATCTCGGGCAGTCGAAGAGTCGGAGTGGGCGAAGTTTTAACCGGATAGCCAGTTAATAGTTTCCAATCAGCTGAATGGCTGGGATTTTTATTATTGTCTGTGTAGTCGGAAGCTATGTTATTATCGAACTCGAGGCCATTTTGACTGATTTCATCCAGGGTGCCAAACGAGATACGACGATCTGCATCAATTTCAACCGATGGTTTTGATACTTCAGGAATCTGGCCAACTCCGTATAAGCAGGAAAACAATTGTGCAGATGAACTGGCGGTTGAAGCATCTAGTCCAAATAGTTCTGAGGGTGAAGTTTTATCTACGGCTTGTGGCAAGAACCAAGATCCAGAGGGCTGAACTATAATGCCGCGAACAAGACAGTTGTACAGAACAACAAAACTGGCGGCCATAGTACAAAAGTGAAATGTACAAATTGATGGTTGGGATAAAACTGTTGCGCTTCTGGCCAAGACTTGACGCTTTTATAGCTCCAGGTTCACAAAGTGCCATAAAGTTTAGCCCATTGGCTCTAGCATGTTTACAATTAGTTCTAACTACTTAAATTACGTAGAAAAAAAATTAGCCACCATTAAATAGATTTGTTTGCTTTGGTACAAAGATAAAAAGTTGATAAGTGTTCACAGATCCAAGTTAAAAGTCTTTTCGCTGTTCCCACTGTAGTTACGTGAAGTAAGTTAATAACATTTTTAGCTGTTACATTATTCTATTCCATCTCCTGAGATATTCGCATGTATTTAAAAAAAAAAAACAAATTTTGCTCATCCGGCTCTCTTTGTTAAGCTTAATTAAGCACTCTTACGGGAAACACCTCAACCTAAATGTTCTTTAGGCTGGTCGGACTTCTTGTCAGATACCAATCTGTTTTGAGTAGTTGTAAAAGAAATGTTAGTTTAGATTAGATTCGCTTGATCACATATCTTGTATTACTACTTCCACTTCACACAAATTTAGGTCAAAGCTTTTCGTGTTTCTTGCTCATTGGCAACTGAGCGACTAACTTGGCCGTTAGAACTAATACGTATACAAGTTCGTATATATAATATGTTGATGTGGAGCTTTGTCTTAATGGTTCTGGTTTTGTTAGATTTAAGAAAAAAGCTGACTACTACTAACAATTAAAAATAATTGAAAGCTACATTTTAATTATTAACTAAGCGCTGCCTATTACATATTAAAGACTTTTTGAGTGTTCTTTACGTCTGCGAGTAAGATTTACGCTGCGACAAGCGTTTCGGTAATTTTATGCACAGAATATAAACGTAAGAACATTATCTTCATATACATATATATACATACATATAATTAACAACAGTAAATAAATTTAAAGACTCTGGAATAATTTGACTGTAAGGTAAGGTACGATTTTTAATAAGTGAAAAGTAAACATTTTTTTAATAAAATTTTATAAACATAAAAAAATAAGTTTACAAACAATTATTTGTCTTATTATTGTGGCTTGTTAAAAAGTAGCTATAAAGTACGAATAAAATTCAGAATTCAAATGCAATAAATGATATCGAAATGTATATAATATATTAACTATAAAAATGAGCTGCTGATTTGTCATTTAAGGCAAACATTACATACATTTTTGCCGTTATAAAATGTTGACATACCAAATTAAATAGCACTTGGCTAACAAAAGCGCAGCAGCAAAGCCATTAAAGCCGTAAATCTAAAATTAAATGGCTAGATAAGCGAATTGCGTAAATTATACCATTTGGTGTTGGCCAAGTTCACACAATACAAATTGCAAAGGAGCCGTCGAGGCACCAAAAGGCAACAAACAGACACAAAAAGCAACAGGAGTGATATACTTATACACTTATATGTATAATACAAATACGTATGTATTTGTGCTGCTGAGAAGGACTTCAATAGCCTCATTGTGTGCCCGGCAGGACGCCTGCTCTTCTCTCTTCCTGTTTTGTGGCTCCCCATCACTGATGTGCACGTTAAATTATTACAATTTTGTAATTTATTTAAGAGCTTTGCATAAATAGGCCGAGTCATTTGTTGAAGGCCCGAGACACAAGACCCGAGACTCCTTAGCTACCCAGATAGGGGGGTCAGGCGTTATTTTGTCAGCTCATGTGTGATAGATGGAATTGAGTATAGCCTCTCGGTCCTTGTTTTTGTACACTTTGTGTTGCCTTCTATTGCCCAAAATGCCATCAAATTTAATTATAAAAGCATATGCAATAAACCCAGCTCTGTTCTGCTCAAAAGCTGTTAAATATCTTTACGTATATTTAAGTTATTAATGACTCGGCAAATACGTCTGCCTGCCAATTGAGTTATGTTATGTTACCAGCCAAATTAGAAGCTGTAGTGATTTATTTTCGGTGTGTCTGTCTGCCTGACTTACTGTGAATATGATGAAATCTGAGTTGATTCATCTATTTCAGGACGGGGAAATGGCTTTCACCTGAGTATTTGGCAAGTTTAGTGGCTGCGCAAGCAGAATGATGGCTTAATGAACACACACGTAAACAAGATTGCATATACTACAGTGGACGCTCGATAACTAGAACTTGAACTAGAATTTGAATCAGTATTTTAAGTGCAGTGAGACTATCTAATATCTTCTATTTTGC
The DNA here is from genome assembly GCA_035045305.1 of Drosophila maculinotata. NCBI lineage: Eukaryota > Metazoa > Arthropoda > Insecta > Diptera > Drosophilidae > Drosophila > Drosophila maculinotata. The sequence goes on from JAWNPD010000335.1 coordinate 10,734,186, forward strand.
AAACTTTTCAAAATCTAAAACCCTTTGAAATGTATCTATTAAAACTAAAAATAAATTATGAATTGTTATATCCAGTAATGATAATGTTTCGCAAGCTAGAATTGCATTTTTGAGTGTCCACTGTACTCTTATGATGCTTTTATGATTCGACCATACAAACTAAATGAAAATATCATCCCGCATTAAGCATGATATATGAAAATGATAATGCGCTTTGACAGCTCTAGGCTATGCGATGCTTTCTATCTCTCTCTCTCTCTCTCTCTCTCTCTCTCTCTCTCTGATGACATTTTTAGCCTACACACGCATACAAACATAGCATTTACACACACACACAGAGATGTATCTTTTTAGTTGGCATTCAATATATTCGCTGGTTCGTTTGCTTGTCGTAGGTCAGGCTTTAAATTTTCGAACGCTGGCAGCGACGCTGACGCGCTGCTCGCTGCCAGCGTCGAAAGAGCGCGCCGGCGCAGTAGCTTTGTTGACAGCAGAGAGTCCGATTTGGCGAAGCAACACGTGCTACTGCATGTGTTTATCGCGAATATAAATAAACAGCGTACTGCAAAAAAAGTGTGCGCGAATAGTGAATGACATTTTACGCTAAAAGCTGCGTAGTAAGCGTCGGACAAGCGGCCGTGGGTCGGGGGGGTAACAGCTCTGCGGGTCGATGACGTTGTCGTGTTTTATGTAGCATAACTTTTGGCGCCAATGTGACATTTGAGCGTTGCACATTCTCGTGATTTATGGTGTCAGATGGCCACGGAAGTGATGAATGTGCCGCTACACCACTAGACCATGGGTAACGAAGATTCTGATGGAATGAGTGCTCAAAATATGGTCTCGATAATATAGAGGTTTTAAAGTTAATTGAGAATGTATATTTTTTATGTTAACAACATTTTCAAAGGAAAAAGATCAATTAGTATGCATAAAATGTACTAAGATAGTAAGATATTATTAAATATTCATTTATAACTGTAACATTTAATGCAAATTTATATTTTAATATATATATATTTATTATGAAATCAAACTAAATAATAAATGTTAAAAGTACGCCCCCAATACTTAATGAAATATATTCATATTAAATGATGATTTTAATTTAACTTCCTCGGCTTATGACAGCGAAATGCAGCCACTTAAAACTATAATTAAAACTTCAACACTTCAGTTTACAGTTTTTATGACAAATCTCATTAATAATTTACAACTTCATAATTCAATCATTCAGCACAATGCCCAGAAATAACAAAAGACAGCGATATCTCTCGCTCTATCGCTCTCCATCAATCTAGCTCCCTCTCTCTCTTTCTATCTCTCTCTATCTCTGTCTCTGTTTGTCTGCTTGCATTTGACCCTGTCTCGCTTGCCCCCTGGTCTCAGTGCAAGAGAGCGTATGTAATGAAAGCGCATCGAACAAATAACAACAATGAAAGCCACAGTTACTCAACTTGCATAGATAGCAAAGAGAGCAAAAAAAGCATAAAGAGAGAATGCAATGCGTTCGCAGCGCAGCGCAGCGCAGCAGGCAGCTGGCAGCGCAGCGAGCGTCGTTCAATCATGGCGCAACATTTGGCTAACAGTTACAACAGCGACGACGAAGCGGTCGCCGAAGGGCAATAGCCGACGGTTGAGATAATCTCAACCGACAGCCGCTGACGCTGACGCCGCTGTCGACGCAGACGCTGCTCAGTCTGTCTGGCAATTGAGGATGCTACAGCATAGAACAAGTAGCCAGCGATTTCAATGTTCAGTTCAGTCATTGCCGGCGTTTCGAACTGTTTGGACGTGTCAAGCGGACAAAAATTGAAACTGTTGCGTGTTAGTTGCTTAGTGTATTAGTATTAGTTAAACACACACACACACAGACACTCACTCACACACATGGCTAATGGTCGGACTGTGTGTGAGTTAGGCACTATTTGGGGATTTAATGGAAAAAGCATTAATGGATGCTGGCATTCTCAACGCCTCTGGGCCGGAAAGGGCCCATCGGTGATAGTGGCCGGGCATATGTGTGCGTGCATATGTGTGTGTTTGTGTTTGGACTTGTACCGTTATGTGCGCCAGTTGTATAGTGGTTCAGCCTAAAACTATGCAGCAACATTTCGTTTGCTGACATTTTAGACACACACACACACACACATCCACTGTATACGTGTATGTGCGCATTTCGGCTTTATCGTGGATTTGAGTGACTTTACGGGTTATTTGTCCCGGCGAATGTGTTCATAAAAAATGTAACAAAAGTGGATTTTGCTGGCCCCCAAACGCTCTGTGTGTGTGTGTGTGGACCTTTGGACTGCCTCTGTGTCTCCGCCGGAAGTGAAGGCTGCTATTGCAGCCACACACACACACACACATACATACATATGCACAACGTCGACTTACATTAGTGTCACGTTCGGTGGATAAAGTAAATTGAATAAAAGGTGAAATAATTTGCGAGCTAAGCGCGGCAACCAAATCAGCAGCAAAGCGACGCTTAATGGCGAAAGTGTGAAAAGGTCGCACAATAAAGTGACGACCAGTGACCACATAAAAAAGAAGAGCTAAAAAACTTCGTAGAAAAGAAAACACACAAAAATTAAATGCAAATTTTTGGCAGGAGCAACCGCGGGGGCAGCAACTAAGCCGCGCGATAAGTGACTAAAGCACTTTGTTGAAATTTATCGAGTGTAAAACTGCGAGCCGGGCAAATTGAATCGAATGGCAACGTGGTCGCGGATGCTGACGTGTCGTGAAGCATGTGCCACACGATTATCAAAGTGTGATAAAAACTGCGGCAACAATGCCAAAAGGCAAGGCCACAAAAAAAAAACAAAAAACAAAAAAAAAATAGAAAAATAAATGGAGCTGCTGTCGCTGTCTAGGCGCAACCCAGTCACAGTCCATAAAAATTTCCGTCTATGCACTGCGTATAATTTATGGTCGCGGTTCATTTTTTTCTTCTTTTTTCTTCATTTTCTTTATTTTTTTGGCTACCTTTTGGCAATTGTTGAATGCAGCCGCAATCTGTGCAATGTGTTTTTTTTTATTTTCTCGCAGTTATCGTTGCATGCGAAGGCTGCCAGCATATGTGTGACTTTTAGTGTGTGCCTGTGTGTATGTGTGTGTGTGCCTGTGTGTATGTGTGTGTGTGTGCGACAAAGCAATTGCAATGCGCCGCATTCTGGGCGCACTGCCAAAAATAATAAAATCACAATTTTATGCCAGACAACTCAATGTAACAGCGGCCTGCCCAGGATCCTAGGATCGTCCCGCTGCCCACAACCGCGCTCTGTGGCCAAAGATAACGAGGTAATTTCGTTGAATGATTTACAATTTTCATTTTGCAGCTTTTCGATTTTTGTTTGCTTGTTGTCTACCCCCGAATTAGTTTCAACGAGCTGAGTTTGGCTTTGCTTTGCTTTGCTGTGTTGTGCTTTGCTCTTGGCTCAAATCGCCAAATTTCAATGGATTTGCTTCTCAAATGCCGTTTGACTGTTTTGTCTTTGGGTATTCGAGCTGTGTGTGTGTGTGTGTGTGTGGCAAACTGTTGAATTATGCATAGAGCAAAGATAAGCTGAAATGTTGCATAAGTTTGGCCCAAGAACTGGACAGGCAGATGTTGCTGTTCGGGCTTTGAGGTTCGATTGGTTATTAAACTTTAATCTGTGAAAGACTTTATTTGCTTGCAATGGTTGACCTTACCCTAAGGGTTTTCGATATTGTAGAGCGTTGGAATACAAATCTGAAATTAAGCACCAAAGTACAAAAGGTTTCTAGGTTATGTGGCTAAACTTGTGTTAGATTTTTAATTTTGTTTCGTTTAAATTCCATTGTCAAACAAAAATATAAATTTAATAGAAAAATAAAAATGTTCTTTATAAAACTTTAATAGATACTCCAAAATGTGAAGTTGTGCATTTTGCTTTTTTCATGAAAAGATTAAGATTATATCTTTAAAATTGTTTTTTTAATTTAACTTTCTGAAGTGTACTTACAAGCGAAGAGTATATAAAAAATGATTGTCTAGTTAATAGTTTCAACGAATTACTTCTTTTCTAGTTTCATCACATTATCCTGCATTACGAAGTATTCTCCCAGTACTTTGCAATTGCTTTAGCTTACGTTAATATACTTAAGGTGCTATCCAGATAACTCACCTGCCACTCGCAGTCGCATACACACATAAATATAAGAAGCATAAAAACAAGAAATTTTGAAAAGGCTTTGCGGTCCTTGTACCAATTAAATTTATTTGTCAGACACTCGGGCGATGTCAGTGACAGTCAGACAGTCTGTCAGACAGTCGCGTCGTCACAGCAATATACTCAAGTCAGCTTTATTCATGGCAACAACAATAACCAGCAGAAGAAGACGCAGCAGCAGCAGCAGCAACAACAACGAAACAAAGGCACTCCAAAGCGCCGGAGGCCGCCTCACGGAGGCCGAGATAAAATGGGAGGCGAGTGACTGGACGAGCGGCGGTTAGTCAATGTGACAATGCAGCCCTACGTACCGTTTACTCCCTGGGGGAGCGTTGCCGGCTGGCGTTGCAGCCACAACAATGGCAGCGTTTCCATGGCTTAGAAAAAAATATGCGCGACCATTACATTTTTAGTCCCGCTACAGTTTTCTTTACACAATCGTTGCGCCAGCATTGATGTAATATAAAAGGTGGCCAAACATTTGCTGAAACACGCGAAGCCAGCAGCCAGCAGCCATCAGCCAGCAGCCATCAGCCAGATGGGTAATATTTGCCCGCTGCTTATGTGAGTGGAGATGGAAAATGTTATTAGGTGGCTCGTCGCCTCTGCATTTCCGCTAACCGTCAGTCGCCAGTTGGCGTTAGGTTTGAACCCGATTCCGATTCAGACTCTTGTCATTGTTCCAGTTGCCGCTTTTGTGCAAAATCGCTGCCATTTACGACCCAACATTCAACACCCTACACCCAACACCCAACACCCAACACCCAACACCCGCAAACGGATGCTCTTTGACTTTCGGGCCGAACCATTGTGCTCCGGGTTGGCCAAAGAGTTGCACTTCAGCCTGTGTGGGTGTGCAAATGGATCCATTGTTTTTAGACGTATCGCATTAGAGGAGCGCTCGCTGGCAGCGGTTTGGGGCAAACAGGAAATTGTCGGGGCTCCGCTTAAAGTTGCCTTTAAATTCATGTGCAGGAAGTCGGCCACATAAATTGCCAAGCTGTCAACCAGCGCTAAACGCATACACATCCGTTTTACCCCAAGCACTGCCGCAGAGTATGCAACACATTTTGCAACTCACAGTCAGGTGCAAGAAAATGGCAAAAATAAATAAGAAAATGCAAAAAATATAACAAAAAACATAAAGGCTATTATTAATAGACCGAAGCACATATACTCTAACTTCATTTATGGCAGCCATAAAACATGTCTTTTATGTACATAAATATAAAACATAACAGCAAAGGCTGTAAATTCTGTAGAGCCAAATTCAATTTAGAAAGTGTCAAAAGATAAACGTACATTTAAGTAAGACTATGTGAATATCATAAAAATATTACCTAGACGACACTTTTTCTTATCGAAACATTTTCCCATCCCCTGAAGTGTTGCAAAAGTTAGCAACTTCTGTATTCATTATTCAATGAAGGAAAATATGCAGAAAATATCTGATGAGCTTAACTACAGTTATATATGCATCATATATTGCACTATACACTACGCTTGCATTCACTATGAAGCCCCGCCCCGGAAGGGTATTGATATAAATACAAACAGAGCAGGTGACGAGGATTAAAACGATTCAACAGCTTGACTCAAAAGAAGAAAAATTATTGCTTGACGCCTCGCGAGGTGGCAACGGCGGATGGAAAAGCGTTTAGCGCCAGCCACGCCCACATCCCCTTTGTATACCCAACGGGGCCCGGTTGCATTTGCGCTCGGCTGCCTCCAAAACACATGCGGCACAGTGCAACACAGCTGGCTGGCTGGCTGCGTCGCTTTGTGTGCAGTGTTGCCGTTTGTTGCTGCTTGTTGCTGTTTGTTGTGGCACATTGCACTTAAAGCCATTCACGTTGCACAAACAAACACACTTGTGTGCTCAAGACGCGTGCAAAATGCAAAGCGAAGCGCGTTCAATGAAGGGGTGGCTGGCTAGCAAAATGGATAGATACTGCTACCCCAAAGGGTGGCACTGTTGAGGCCGAGTCCAGCTGTAATTGCGAAGCACTTGCCACTGTTTTTTTTTTTTGTTTCTTCTTTCTTGTGGCCATTCCCTGTTGAAGATTGATTGCCCTGCTAACAGCGAGCACATTAGTGGAGCTGCTTACTTTCGGGGGCAGGGGCACGTACTTAAACCGTAATTATATATAACTCGTGGAGCCAACAATGGGTGTGGGGGTGGAGGGGGGCAGGTGTCGTCCTAAGGAAGACACGGATGCAATGCACAATGAATCATTAAAATGCTTTCAATTTGCAATTGCTTGCGGCTTTTTAGCCGATTTGCTTTGTCTATTGTCATTTTGAGCACGTTAATTGAGTTTTGCCAAGGGAATAATTAATCGATGCTGACGGAGGCATTTTGCATTTTGGGCAATTCCATTGAACAACAATAATTAGACATTTAATTGCATGCTCTTCAATAACTATCACATTATTAATAAGACAAAACTGATTGTAAAAGCCTGATGGGCTTATCTTATATAAAACATTTACGCATGGTTGAATAATAACAATTAGCATCTAATATGAACAGAGCCTTAGCTCGAATGCCAGCTTGTAAACACCAGAGACATGATTAATTTGTTCCTTTTATTATGTATATCATAGTTGTGCTCAAACTTTGAATAATATTAATTAAATATTTATAAATAGATTGAATACACTTTAAAAGCTATGAGGTATATACTCTCGACAAATTCACTTTTGCAGTTCATTTATTTCAGCTTTTGCTTAAATAAATCCATGTCAAAGCGTTTGTGCAAGTTGTTGTCAACCGCATTGTAGCACATGTCAAGGCATCTGAATCGCATCTGAATCGCTACGAGCGATGTCCCTTATTGCGAGTGAAGTCTGTGGTTGGGAAATCGTTTAGCTCACATTGTGGCTTGAGGCCTTCAGCAGCAGCAGCAGCAGCAGCAGCAGCCGCAAAGGATCATGAACTGTTAGCCTTTTTCCGACATAAAGCAAGCAGCAGATTATCACAACAAACTGCCAACAGATAAACAGTGGTTATAGCCCGACTCACACATTATGAAAACAACCGTTAAATACTCGCAAACACAGACAAACACACACAGACACACACACACACGCAGAGACACTAAGACAGGCACACAGTAAGCCAGTGCGACACATTTAAAGCGCCGCAACACATTTAGCGTCAAATTTGCTGACAGTTAGCAGTTATGACACACAGAACACAAGGAAAAGTAAACGCTTGTGAGCGCAAAGGATACGTCGTGTATCCTGAAGTCTGTAGCCTGTCGCCCAACGCCTCTCGACAGGCAGCCAGACAGTTAGACGCGGCAAAGAGAGAGAGAGACACAGAAAAGTGTGGAAAATAAAAACTCATTAAAAATGAAAGGCAAACAAAATCTACACACATACACACACGCAGGAGGAAACGAGTAAGGGCAAGGGTGAAGGGGCAAAGGAGACAAGGGGGTGTGCTCTACACACTCAATTTTTGTGTGACGGCGACACCGCCCAAGTGCTGAGCAAAGAATCAAAACGCTCGCAGCAAATTTTTCAACAAAAGACGCAGAAAAAAGAATAAACAAATCATTTTAAATTCTCAATTAAATGCAAACAGAGAAGCGTCAGGCTCACATGGAGCAGACCAGGATTCGCATCCGGTGCTGGCCCCGCTGAAAAGGTGTCAAGTTGCAAACATGAAAGGACTCTAAAGTGTGTGACCCTTACCCATACATGCCGCATCCCCGCTAACCCGCTTGCCATTGGCATGCTGTCGATTCTTGTAATGGGTGTCATGATGATGTTTGTTTAGTCGCTGCTAAGGCGCAAAGTGCCTGCCTAAGCAGGGGGCGTGGCAATCATACTGTACATTAAGAATTCACTGAATTCTGTGAATTGTGTGAATTTCTCTTTTGTTAGGCTGTTGAACTTTTCTGAATAGGCGAACATTCAGTGTTAAAGCCCATCTCCATCTCTATCTACAAACTCCTCGACCTCAAAACATGTACATATGCGTATATATCTTCCGTCATTGTAGTTGTACTCGTGTGCCACGCCCACATTGCGAATAAAATTTAATGATGCCAGAAGTCATTCATTTCGTATGCTCGCTCATAAATACTCGTTAAATGTATTTACTAAGTACGCAGCAAAATTGTAGAGCAATGCAAACTGAGGCACACTGCTAGCTGTTTGTCTGACTGATCTGGAATCCCAGGGCGGACTTGATGCCACACATCTGTGCGGTCTGTCGGCCATCCTTATGTGCAGAACACTCTCTGCACTCTCATAGGAATCGCTGTTTGTTATTTATTCAGTTCTTTGGGCACTCGGGCCATGAATTATTGCTTGCCAGCGCTGAACTTGAAATGTGCTGTGAGGCTGTAATTTACATATAGTATGATGATAATAATCTTAACTTAACCGAACGGGTTGATTGGCAAATAACGCATGGCCCTGTCAAAACTGAAACGATTTTTGTCAAGTTTCAGTCCCTATTTTAATACTACATTTAAATCTATACACTAAATTTTTGATCAAATCTTTTTTTTCACTCGAAAAAAAAATCAATTTATAAAGTGAAAACTAAACTTATGAGTTTTATTTTCTCTTGTGCAGGTGGACGGCGACGACTTCAGCGGGGAGCAGAAAGCCAAAGGGAAACATTAAATGCAGTGGAAACTTGTATGCAACAAGCAGATGAAATAAGCGTTGAGCAAACAAGAAGCACACAAAGTGAAGCTGCTACAAAAGTAAACTAAATTTAATTTACTAATAACAGAGAGCACAAAGCAAGGAAAATCTACAGATCTATAAAACCTACATGCAACAAAATGGGTTTATTAGTGCTTCCAAAAAGAGAGAAAGGTGGGTAACTAATTGCAGTAGTCTGTGGATGATACTGCTGCGTTGTTCTTGTGGTTGTTGTGGTTGTTGTAGCAAGTTGTTGCCGTCATCGTTTGCTGGCAACAACTTAAACAGCATTTGTGTAACAGTTAAGTTAGTTTTGAGCAGGATAAACAAACTACAGACGCACACGAGCAGCCATAAATATATCAAAAAGTGAAATGGCACACACACAAACACACACACACACACACACACATACACACACACACACACACACAAAGTCATCACCCATCCGCACCGTCTGCCTGGGCTTCATGCCAGACTCAAGGGCTGGCTAAATGAGAGCCGTGCACTTGCTGTTGGTTCAGCGAATGAAACCGAATCCAAATTAGCCGCATTTTATAAGTTGCACTTGAAACAGACTCTTATGTGTGGAGGGCAACCACAAAACAACTGGCAACAACTATTGCAACTGGCTGACTTTAAGCTTGAAAGCAATTCACATACACAACTGTATTTACATAATTATATAATGATGATAATTATGCTGCTAGAAACCTTTCCCTTTGCAGCGATTATTGCGGAGAAAGCAGTCCTTCTGCTGGTGACTTTGGTGCTGCTGCCATTGCCAGCACAGACCACAAGCGGCTTACGTGTGCCCACGTTCCTGTTGGAGCCCTCGCCGCGCCTGCTGTTTGGAAACGATACGGGCGCACAGGTTAGTTGCACGGCACATGGGAGTCCAGAGCCGGTGGTGTCCTGGGTGATGCGCGACGGCACGCTGGCAACACAGGTGCCCGGACTGAGGTGAGTTTTGCGGTTTCGACAACTATGCGTATGAGCAATATTAAGTAGGTGCACGGCTGCTGAGTCGTCTGGTTTTGCGGCTGCGGTTGCTCGAGTCACATTGTTGCGGCTTCCGCGTGTGGGCAAATTAAATGTGTGTTTCGGGCTTGTTTTCACTTGGCAACCCAGCAAGTCGCAAACTTTTTAAGCCCTGCAGCTTATCAGGCTAAAATGCACCCAAAAGTATGCTACTATTTTTTGAAGAGCCCTGTCAAAATCAATGTTGTCAGTGCCAGGCCACAAATGAAAGGCCAGCGCATAAAAAGCTTTTGTACAGCTGCCACACAATAAGTGCACTCTTAACTTGCCTGCTTGAAAAGGCCAAAGAAATTGCACACAAAAGCAATGCGTGGCTGGCAGACAGCAACAGCAACACACAACACACAAAAAGCAACAGCAACAATAACAACACTGCAGTTCATATGTTAATGTCATGCAGGCATACATACGAGTTGAATCCCATTTTCAGATACACCCCCAGCCCACCCTGTCAGCGGGTTGTTAACTCTTAAAATATTAAAATGTTGTCAAGCTGTTGTTGTTGCTGTTATCTTTGTATGAAAACTGAAATTAAAGTGTGGCTTTGCTATGATAAATAAATGTACACAATTTTGTGTTTATCTGTTCCCAACTAGAGATGAACGCGTGATATATGTTTGTGGCTAAATAATATATAATATATATGTAATATGTATAAGGTATATTGAGTTTAGTCACGCGCTCATCTCTAGTTTTGGCAACATTTTGACTTCTGTTGCTTCAGACTATTTAATATGCCAGTTATGAATAAGCTCAGTGGTTGGTTGATTTAAAAATATAACAAAATTAAGAATCTGATAAAAATAAAATATGAAAAAATATAAATAAAATGCAAGCACATGCCACTAAAGCAATAGAGCTCGGTAAAAATGTACTAAAAGAATTTTGATGTTTTGCAAAATGAAATGTCATTCGAAGTGGTACGTGATCATGCGGGCCAAATAAACACACACACACACACACAAACACATACATAAGCCAGGCAATCCACGTAACACTCGTTGTAAATGACTGTGTCTACGGGACTCTGGCTGTGTGTGTGTGTGTGTGTGTGTGTGTGTGTGTGGTCGGATGCTAGTCCTGGCCTCAAAAATGAGCTCCGAACGCAGTTGTGCTGCATGGAATAGAAACAAATTTTATTTTAAGCTGCTAAAGAGCATAGTTGAGTTCAAGTGACGTATCCGGGTACGAGTACGCGGGATGTGTACTTATCTCGCCGACCCACAGAAGAGCACAGTATTTTAGTTATTTCGTTTTTCGTTTTCGTATTTTGTTGGCTCCATACAAACGCAATAGACGTAAACAAATTGCCAGCACTTAAACATTTTTTGAAAACTGCGCTTGATGAAGTTTTTTGATGCTTTTTGCTGGTCTCCGACTGTTGTCCTCGGTGCACAGACCATTCCCCGTCCGTGTTCGCATCGTTCTCGCAGTTGCTTGTTAGTTGGCTTCAACTGAGATGATTAGCGGCCATTGGTGCGATGGTATGGGGACGCCATTCTTTGTGCTTCGGATGGAATGCTGTGGATCATTGTCCGGGGTTTGCTTTCCTGAGCGTTTGATGTGCTCGGAATAAGTTATGTGATGGAATGTTGATTGGTTGGGATTGTCATTTATGCTGCAGAGCCAATTAAATGCTTAGAATATAATAGTTATGAGTTTGATAACGGTGCTTATTAGAATCATTGAAATTTGTTACTCTTTTTAAATAACAAATATTCATTGTTACAAAAGTTATTCTTAAATTTCAGATAAAAATGGATAAGTATTGATTATCAGTAACTTTATTTAAAGCCGTTAAAAACCACTGTCAGACCAAGGTGTTGAGCATCATTTCAACGTGTGGTCCTCTTTCTTTATAAGATTATATATTTTAAATGCATTTCCTTCCGTTCGCCTTTGCCAGAGCACCGTCCTTTATAGACTGGCGATGTGCGCTCTTAAGTCCCATTGTTAGTAGCTGTCGTGCAAATGCATCCGCCAGCTGCTTGGGTTGCTGCATTTTGCCTTTGCCGCCGCGCACGGTGCCCCCACATTGGGGAGAAACCTTAGGTTTATTGCATTTTCATGCAAATCTTCGCCTATAGTTGCAATATAAAAATGCTCGCCGGCAAAGTGGCTGCCATTTTGGGTGCTTTTGTATAACAAATTTTTGTGTAACGCTCTCAATGTATATAAATAAATAACGACGAAAGCCCCAAGACTTTGCGTACTAAAATATTGCATTCTGCTTATATTCCTTGCCATTTTCTCTATTTCTGTGTGTGTGCGTGTGTGTTTTCAGAAAAATATCTGGCAATGGCACATTGCACTTCCCACCGTTTTTGGCGCAATATTATCGCACGGATGTTCACGAGGCAATCTACCGCTGCCGAGCCAGCAATGAGGCCGGCACAATATTGAGTCGCAATGTGCAGGTGCAAGCAGGTAAGCGGAAAGTAGACTAAAGTAGCTGACGCTGCAGCCATAGAGTGCAGCGTGGCGGCGGCTCCTCCATTAGCATGCACAACAGGCCACAAATACAAATACCTACACACATCCTATCTATACTACCCTACAATGTGCCCTGGCCATGTGCCCGGTGTAATGCACATTTTAAGGCATTGCACGTACGGCGGCTGCTGCTAGCAGCAGACTGTGGCTATATCCTGGCATTTGGTAGAAACCTTTTTGTTCATATACTCGTACTATGTAGTTATCATGATTTTGTTGCCGCTCACTTTTGACTGTCTCTCTGTCAGGGTTGTCAACTGTGAGTTCGTTTTTGATTTCTGCACATATCCTTTTAATATCCTGCGCATTTCCTATCATGCTCGTGTTCCGCATAACTCAAGGAGTTCGCCAGTGTATTGGTGTGTAACTTACAAAAATGGCAGATTTACTTATAAAACAAAATAACATAAAAAAGCGTATTCTGGATTTTGTAGTTAACATATACAATTTTAATTTTAAAAACATAAATTGTCAAAAATATGTTTTTTTAAGTTTTCAGCGGTGTAAGCGCGGGAGTGTGATTTACTTTAACTCTCTTTAAGTATTAAAGATGTGAGCTCAACTACACTCGGATATTGTCAATGTTGATTTAATTTATACAGTCATACAATCCAGCTGCAGGCCAACAATTCAACCAATCCGACCAGAGCAACCCGTTGTGAACTCGAAAACCAACGATGCATGATAGTCGCTTAAAATCTCATTCAATATTTACGCTTCGAATTTTTCATGTGCATCATTTTTGATATTTTTTACGACTCATATATTGTCGCGTGGCGTTGTTTTACCATTTGTTGTTGTTCTTTTTCGTTCTTTATGCTCTTCACTTCCGTTTCGCATGTAATTTCAAGCAATTTCATTCATTTAAACTGCTGCCATTTTTGCATTGCTCTGCGTTTATTGTCCTGCATGTTGCCCCTGCATCCTCTGCTGCTATGCTATTCCCCAGGCTCCGTGGCACCCCCAAAGCGTTTTAAGCGTTCAGCCAAAGAGCAGCTTTTGCCCAATAGGCACGCAACGATTGTTGATTTTTGGCAATTTCTGTGTTTCTCATCTGTTTCTCTTTTCTCCTTTCTGTTGCTCTTGTTGGGCCATGTGCCCCCCCCCCACCCTGTTTTTTTGTTGTAGTGGTACGTCGTCAGTTTCATGTGCACGTGGAAAACACTGAAGTCTATTTGGGAAATTCGGCGTTGATTAAGTGCGCTATACCGGAATATGTGCGGCCTTATGTGCGCGTGGCCAGTTGGCATCGAGGCGAGGAGATACTGCTGCCGGAACTGTCGGATGTTGGTGAGTGTTGCCACATTTTTACACAAACAGAGACTCTCACACACACACACACACGCAGGCACAGTGCTGCTGTGTGTTTGTGTGGGTGTTTATCTGCTGCTACTGAAATTTATGTGCTCATACTCGCATTGTAGTTGTTCTTGTTTTTGCTTGTTCCCTGTTGTTGCCGTGCACCGTGCACCATGCACCGTGCACCGTGCACCGTGTCCCGAGGGATGCACTGTTGCTGCTGTATTGCTGGTGCGCGTTGACATTTATTGATAAATGTTACGTATACGCAGCGAGAAATTTGATTTTGCTATGCATTTTTCTTTCTGAATTTTCAGTTGCTCGATTACCTTTTGTTTTTGTTCATCTTTTTGGTTTTTGGCACTTTGTTGCAACTATTGTTTTGGACATTTTATGAAATACGACTCACTGCCATTGGCTTCACTACAGCTGGTCGCTATGTGGTGCTGGCTGCCTCCGGTGAACTGTATGTGCGCTCAGTGCGCTCCGAGGATGGCCTGGTGAAGTTCAGTTGCCTGGTTACTAACACACTGAATGGGGATCGACAGCGCAGCGATGCGGTCATGCTGCAGGTAAAAGGTATGTTCAAACATTGGAATCAAGTCAACTATTCGATTACTAAAACAATGCGCAATTATCATTCGTTGCAGAGCTGAGCAAGAATCTGGCACCACGCACCAGCCAGAAGCCGGTGATGGAAATCCATGTGGAACGTGGCAACGACGTGCATTTGCCTTGCAACATACAGGGCAATCCATTTCCCATATTCACGTGAGTATCTCTCTCTTATTTCTGCGGCTTTTGGCCAATCGTACGGAACTGACTATCTGGTATATCTGTGCAGTTGCCAACTTCTTATCTGTGGCAATAAAATAACAGCACGTTCAACTGATACACATGGGAACAGCACGGGTACTCGTACTGGCAGTGGGATGCCACGAGGCTGGCTAGCTATATTTATGGACAACACTTAAGTGCATTTGAATGTTTGCCAGGGGCCCAGGCTTTATTGCATATTAGAGGCTGCTGTGTCGGTGCTAATTACGGGAACTTCACTTTGGGTTTGCTTGGCAGCACGTGAAGACCTTTTTGATGGCTCCGTATTAGCCATGTGTTGATGGGGGTCTTGTGTTCGCTGAGCCAGCACAGGACAAAAACAAACTAATAAAGGCACTGGCTGTTTGCCAAGTTACTCAGCATGTACTTAATCATCTTGTTTATATACTGTCACTGAGCATACTCAATGTATCGACTTACAAAAGTCAACATTTCGCTGCCCAAACAATAAAAACCAATTTTAGTAAACAAGAACACACAACAAAAAAAAGGCACTCAACGTCAGTCAATAAAATATATCAAGTAACACCAGACGCTCGCAACTAATTAGCTGAATAAAAGACCTGGTTAATTGACAGGCCAATGCCACTGTGGCAAAGTAAAGTTCCACAGGCTGCTTCACTAGGCCGGGCTTATTAAAATTTCATGCAGTCATAAGCACTTGATATGTTTCGTAGAGAGCCAGAGTCCCAGCCCAGCCCAGCAAAAGTTTCTCGGGACAAGGAGCCCACACAACTGACGGCGAATAAACAACATGCAAAAAGCTCTGACTCCGTCTGTTCGAATCGTGAAATGCCTGAAATATTTTCAAATGGCAAGCCACATAGCAGAAAAGTGCCAGACAACGGAACGCGAGATTTATACAGCATATTTTCAGTAAATGCTCTTCTCTCTCCCTCTCTCTCACTCTGTCTCGCTGTCTCACTCTGCCGATTGGCCGCCCTCAGGCACATTATGATTACTATAAATGCGAGAAAAATGCGATAATTTTGTTTTTAGCTGAAGTTTAGTCCGAGTTGCCTACGTGGTTGGCATGGCCAATGAGTGAAATCGGTTTATGGCTTACAAGTTGAGCGCTTCTTATTGATTTCATTCAGCAGTTCGTATATATATATCTCAGTTTGCCTCTGTGTATCTCTGTGTGTGTGTGTGTGTGAGTGTACGTGCGTGCTGGAGGCAAGTATGCTAAATGTCTTGAATATTTACTTTTTGCCACAGAATATTGCATAACTGCTTATAAATAAGTAAGATAGTCCAAACCATTGGTATACTCTTGCAGTGGGTCTTATAAGTATGTAATATATAAATGTTATAAAATGTCGAATGTATTGAAAGAGTCCTTTTCGATTCCTGCAAATGTGTAGTTAGTACTCACATATAATAATCCTAATTAATGTACTTATAAGGTCATCGTTCTAGGCTATTAGACTTGAAAATTATAAATACTCGAAATATTAAATTTAAACTGTAAGTTGTGGTATTTCTCAACAAGAGCATTTTCACTAGCTTAAAATAAAAGTTGTCAGCTATTTTGCGCATCAACTAACTAACTCGAAAATACTATATTTATATATATATTTATATTTATATGACTTGCAGCTGGTATCGCGTTTCTGACTCGGCGGCACTGTATCCCATACCATCGTCGCAGCGCGTAATACTTTCGCGTACTTTGTTGCTTATCAAAAATGCTGACGAGCGGGACGCGGGTAAATGGGTAAGTATCAGGAGCAACCTCAAACCCGCTGACAGGCGCTGACTGTCAGCTAGTCAGTCAATCAGTTGGCAAAAGTCAAGTAGTTTGACTGTCTGACAGACTATCTGCCAGTCGGATATTGTATTTAATACACTGTCTGTCTGTCTGTCTGTCATATACACACATGCAGTACTCGTACTTATATTTTGTACCATGTACTCGCCATGTATCGTTGTGATATATACATACATATATGACAGAGTTGATTGATTTTGGCTGGCTTATGTAGAGAATCCGTTACCCCTGCTTGCGCTTTTTTGCAGATTTGCCAGGCATCGAATCAGTTTGGGGAGCAGCGCATCGAAATTCGGCTCAGTGTAAATACGTTCGTATCTGTGCATATACTGCCGCAAGTACAAATTGTCAATTCGGGCGGAACGGCAATTTTCAATTGTACGACAACGGGCTCGGCGATCGATGCCGTCGACTGGCTGCACAATGGCAAACCGCTGCAAGCGAATAATGCACTCAGCACCGGTCGGGATAAGTAAGTATACTAGCAACATGTACCATGCAACAGCAACATGCAACATGCAACATTGTCTGTGCCAAGGAATGAGCATAGGCCTTTTCGATTTGTATCTCGTTTTTAGTTTTTTTACTAGTTGCAAACATTTTTGCTTGCCCAAAATGAAAAAACGAGAAAAATGAAAATATATAAATGTGCAAAACCCCGTGGATTACACGCTTTTGTTATTGCAGCGCCGTTGTTAGGGCTGCCTAGCCAAAAAATGTTTTATTGCTGTGTATTATTATTGATGAGCGATGGCAAAACGGCACGGGATGGAGGGGCTGAACTTCATTTATAGCCAGCTACAATTTCATTTTCCGCTATTGTTGGGCATTTCATTTATTCGGCGCGTTTTGTAGCTTTTTTCATGACTTCAGCTTATTTTTTTGTATTTTTTTTTGTACATGCCATTTGCTGATTGTTAAAGAGTTTTGCGCTATTTTGCACAGTTTTCACGTAACTGATGCGTGTTGAGGTCAATGCTCAAATATGCTGATTGATTGCAATGAATATTCGAGAATTTCAATCAGTTGTTGAGAGTGCAAAAATTGCTTGTAATTGATTGTAAAAAGACTAGATTACAAAACTTAGAACTGGTTCAGCAGATAGGTCTTGTAGTTTTCATATAGTAAACGCTCGGATTAATTCATAGGCAAGCAAAACTAATACAAGCCGGCAGACTGCATTCGTTATCATTCATTAGTACAAGTAATTTAAACTAAATACAATACCTGCCTGCATGAGACTATGGACATAAATTATGTTAATCTGAGAAACGGAAGCTGCCTTCCACTCGGCGCTGCGAAACTGTGTAAATGTGAACACACATATATCCACTTGAATGGGTTGAACACATCTTGATAATTTAATGCAAATTACTTGAAATCAGCATAATACGCAGCTTGGCCGAGCAAAATGCAAACTCGAATTCTCAGGCACATCAGCACAAAATATACATATATATATATATATATATATGCATATAAACATTGGAGCTGGCAAACAGCCCCGAGTACAAACAGCTTGTAAAAACAAACATCATTCGAGTATATGTGTATCTTTGTACTGTTGTGTTTGCGTGTGTGTGTGTGTGGGCGGGCTGACCAGCTGTTGCCCAAGGATATACAGCAAAGAAGAAGCGGTCAAGCAGAGCCACAAAGAGGCAGGGAGAGGGAGAGAGGGAGAGGGCAAGCGGAAGGGTAAACCGAGATGAGCTCGGGCAAATCAGCATAACAAATCAAGCAGAAATTTTTATGCTTATGCTAATAAAATAAATAACAAATTTTGCCTGAGTGAACTAAAGGAATGTGCACAAAAAATATACAAATACATATACACACTGACACATACACACCCACACACATCCGATTACACTTTTAGCTTACAAAATGGCGTGAGTTTATGGCATATTGTGTGCTCCAACAAAAGTTCATGCAACGTTGCCAGTTTTGAAGCCCAGGTTTTTTTTTATATAGCCAAAGTTTAAATAGGTCTTACTGCTTTTTTTATATACACGTTTTTTTTACTGATTTTTTGTAAAATCTTTTTTTTTTTTGAACGCCAGCATACGCTTCCTATCGAAGAGCTCGCTGCTGGTGGCGAATGTGGGACGACGCGACCGCGGTGTCTATCAATGTCTCGTGGAGAATCAACGAGCCAGTGCGCAGGCGATGGCCGAACTGAAGCTGGGCGGTAAGTTGACATGGGTTTTGGGTTGCTTGGTGGGTGGATGCCTACCCAACTCTCCAACCAACCCACTCATGCATAGTTTATGAGACAGGGTTTGGCATTTATCAGTCGTGCCACTTTTGCCTCTTTGCCTTGCAGACACAGTGCCCGAATTGATTTACACGTTCATTGAGCAGAATGTGCGTCCGGGGCCATTAATATCGCTTAAGTGCTCCGCCAGCGGCTCACCACCGCCGCAAGTAAGTTCAAATGTTTTATTGCTATTATTATGCATTGTTATGACTTCACACACACACACACACACACACAGACACACACTACTTATTGATTATCTGATGCATTTCTCGTTGCAGTTCGCCTGGCTTCTGGACTCGCAGCCTATTGTGGATGTGTCTCTGCATCATCGCTTCGCAATTGGCCAATTTGTCGACATATCTGGCGATGTGATAAGCCATTTAAATATCTCACATGTGCGTCCCGACGATGGCGGCCTGTACAGGTGTGTGGCTAGCAATTCCATGGGCAACGTTGAGCACTCCGCCCGGCTGAATGTTTACGGTGAGTTAATAAATTGCCAACAGATTCAATTATTCGTCATGACCTTTATTGTGAAGCTTGAAAGATATGCTCGAACTTTAGATACTCGCATGCTATCGCATCTCAAAACACACTTTTGTTTGCGGCACAATGCAAATCACAAAAGACGCTGAGTCTTGAATTTTGTTAGTGCTCCAGCCGCATCCGCACTGATTGGAAATACATATTGTCAAGGCAACGTGACAAAAGGCAGCAGTAGACACGAAAAAAACAATTGCCACATATTCGGCACAAATTTCTAAGAAAAATCCCTAACGGCAACGATGACGATGAACTCGCCAACGATATGAACCATTCAGATCAATGGTTTCACCCCCATAGCTGGTTGCTAGCCAGCCGGTTACATAAAGGAACAAGCAGCAGCTTCGCAGTATAATCAAATCTTTGCTTCAAATCAGAATATATACTCTGGTTACTAAAATACAAATATGCGAAGCTGCCACCTCAGTTATCACATATTCCAAAATTTCGTCATTTTAATCTTAATGTGTTAATAATGCATAAATGAATACATATCTCACATGTATTAATCATTTTCGCCGCCTTGAGCGTGGCAAATGATTGATGCTGCCTGTACGTCTGTGTGTTTGTGACTACGTATACTTGATATTTAAGTGGGCGTATTGATGATAAATGACACTTTTCAGCCTCTGCGTTTCACTTTCAGCTAAATCGAAAATCAAATTAAGCCTGTGTCCACTAGCCTAAGCAGTAACGGTTAACATTGCAGATGCTATTAAAATGCGAATGACAGAGGGCTCACAAGTGGATTGTCTGTGCTAAAACTTAAGCTTGAGGTTCCCCTCTCTCTAGAGAAGTCGCTTGCTTCTTCTACTGTACTAATTAAAGAGGGAATTAAGCATGTGTATTTATGAATATTCGCATAGATCAGAAGGTTATTTAAAATATCTGCCCTGCAGGTGCCGACTGCGGTAGTTGCTTTTTCAGGCGTATACTTAATCTTGCAAAAAGTTATACAGTCTGTGATTTCGGTAATCCGCTTAAGTGGATGCAGCTGTGTTGCGAGTGTTGAACTTATGCGGTTCTAATAGCCCTATCAATATATTGATGTGCGTGATGTAACAGCCGAAGCATTACGCATACGCATTGGTGGACATGTAATTTTTGCCACACAAAATGGTGAACAGGCTGTTTAATTATGAATATTGCAATTTATGCAACGCATTTGCGCATGCAACGTGCTGCATTAGCGGCACTACAAATTGCACCCTGTGGCGTCGGCTGCGGATGCGTTTTATGCATTAACGTCGCATGTGTCCGAACAGAATATAATTTGAATTATTAAGCATTTGCGTTGCATTTCCGCCTAATTGCATTTTGTAACTAATTTAATGAATTACACAATGCCCCTTCACACACACACACACACACACACACATGGATACACATTGGACATTGCAGGACCGCCGTATGTGAGAGCCATTGGACCCGTTAAGGCCGTTGCTGGCGAGGACATAATTGTGCGCTGTCCGTTTGCCGGCTATCCTATAGACCGAATTCGCTGGGAGAAGGCGCATCAGGAATTGACAACAAGTAAGACAAATTGCAATGCAAGCAAGGGGCAAGGGACAAGGGGCTTACGCAAGAGGCGTGGCATTTGCAGTTGAAAACGCAACCAAGCGCATGACAGCATTTTCTACACATTTTTATTATCCCTTGCTGGCTTAGGTGGCCACTATGCGCTGGCAACGGTGCTGGAGGGCGGGCAACTTGTCATCAAGAATGTGGAGCCCGGACGGGATCAGGGCATCTATACGTGCATTGTGCGCAGCCGGGCGGGCGAGGAGGCGCGTCGCGACATGCAATTGAATGTGAACAGTAAGTTCTGGGGAGAGTCCTTCAGTTGGATGTCGCATTAATGTCTGCCACGTTGGCTAATCGCTCACCAGGTCCGCCCGTCATTGAGGCCTTCAAGTTTCCCAAGAATCTGCAGGAGGGCGGACGCGCTCAAATCACCTGTGCGGTTTCCTCTGGCGACATGCCCATCTACTTTAGTTGGAAGAAGGATGACAGCTCCATACCCCTCAGCCTGCAGGTAAGTTCACCACCATGGACTTGTCGAACTAGCATTGCATTTAGTGCAACTCGTGCAACATTTTTGTTGCTGCTTCTTATGCTACTCTTGCTGCCGATGCCGATGCTGATGCTGCATCTTATGTGTGTGTTTCAATTTACAAGATTACCGAGAAGAAGGAGGAGTTTTACTCGCTGCTGGTGTTCAAGGATATCAGCGCCAGGCACAGCGGAAAATACACCTGCTACGCCAGCAATGCTGCTGCCAAGGTGAACTACACGGCGGAACTGCAAGTGCGCGGTAAGTTTGTTGGCCCATGAAAAACCAGGTGGAAAGCGGATAAAATGAGGGGCGTTGGCTGCTGTATCTGTATCTATTGGTGCGCTATGCTATTGCTGCTATTTCCAAATAAATCACGCAGGATTTGTGCGCCAAGCAGTTTGCCCTTTTTCGTGTTGGGTTACACACCCAAAAACACACACACAAGCACACACACACATACATACAGCAAGTTGTTAATTTTGTTGTTTACTTGCCGCGCGTTACATTTCGGCACTGTCTCCCGGTCACGTTCCAGTGGCGCCACGCTGGAGATTTGAGCCCATGGATACGGCCATTATGTTGGGCAATACAATATCGATAAATTGCGAGGCAGAAGGATATCCGATTCCAGCCATTACCTGGTTCAAGGGACAGGGTAAGTTTGCCAATCTGCTGCCCAAAGCCAGACGCCTGAATTCATTCAAATTGGATGGGTTAAACGTGCACAAAAGTCAAGCGCTGGATTATTAATTAGCAGCGTCGGATTTGAATGCGAGTAGCAATTAGTTTAATTAGAGCATCTCCTTCTGCAGGCAAAGCCTCCAAAGACTTCAAGCCACTGAGCATGCGTAATCACTCCCTGCTCCTCAATCTGGCCACGGACAACGATGAGGGCTACTATATGTGCCAGGCCACAAATGAAATTGGCGCCGGCCTCAAGAAGATAATACGCATCAATGTGAATGGTAGGTAGCTGGTGCTAAAGGCAAAGCCTCCATCGCTTACCTCCTATCTCCTATTCTCGTCTCCGTCTCCAACTCCAACTCCATTTGCAGAACCGGCGCGCTTTGAGCAGCCCGCACGTAATGTCAGCTCACGTCGCAATGATCCGGTCACATTGGATTGCCATGCGAAGGGCGACGAGCCGATTAGCATTAGCTGGACACAAAACAGTGGACGCATCGATCTGAACAACTTTCGCTTCAGCATTGCGGAGATGAAAACGGAAAAGGGCGTAGACTCACAGCTGACCATTGGACACTCGGATCGCCACGATTCGGGCGTATATCGCTGCGTGGCAGAGAATCCGTACGGACGAGCCGAGCAGATCGTTTACCTTGCCGTGCAGGAGCGACCCGATACACCATCCAATCTGGAGGTATTCGAGGTGGGCTCACGCACCGTCAAGCTCAGTTGGCGGCGACCCTTCGATGGCAACTCACCCGTGCTCAGCTACCTGGTGCAATACCAGGCCCTCAAGTATCTGCAGTCACATGCCGCATTGGGCGCCGCTGGTGGCGACTGGAATGGCATTAATGTCATCAATGTGACGCTGCCATCGACGAGCATTAGCCGCAGGTGTGTTCTTTAATTGGTCTTCCTCCGGAATGATTGATAGCCTCACTTTTTGTCGCTCTCGTTAGCTATGACAGCGATCTACGCGAAAACGCCATCGTGGCGGGCTTGTCTCCGGCTACAACATTCCTGATACGCATGCAAGCCATCAACGAGATTGAACGCAGCACCTACACGGACTCCATTGTGCTCAAAACGCAGGAGGAGGCGCCCACGGAGTCACCATCCAATGTGCAGGTGCAAACGGGCGGCGAAAGGGAGCTGATTATTACATGGCAGGTGCGTACATCAGACTTCCTCTGGCATCACACTTCTTCATGCTAACCAATTGCAGATACCGCCACGGGAGTCCTGGAACGGCGAACTTATTGGCTACACCGTCAACTGCACCGAGGAGAAACAGAACATCAACTACATCAGCGTGGTGAACAGCTCCCTCAAATCGGTCATTGTCCGCGGCTGGGCCACCACCAAGGCCACTCTCCGTGGCCTCCGCAAGTATACACGCTATGCAGTCACCGTCCGTGCTCTCAACAGCTTTGGCTCCGGGCCGTGGAGTGCGCCAATCTTTGGCACCACAGCCGAAGGGGGTAAGTGCTGTTACCTTCTGTATATTTATTGTATATTGTTTGACTACCGAAACTAGTTTTCTCCATTATAATTTAGCATCCGAATTTTCAATAATATTAAATTTGATGAGCCTCAGAGTTAGTATGAATTATTCCTTGCATATAAAACTCATTTAGTTTGAGAATGTTACTCATTTAAAGCAAATAAATCATCTTAAATTTACATATTTATCGTTTTCTGAAATGATTGTTTATAAAACCCCTATAGAACTTTATTGATTTCATGCACATAGAACCAAATAATGTAAAATCGTGACCATAATGTTGAATCGGTTTGAATCTTTGCAGTCCCAGAGGCTGCACCACAGACCGTTAACTGCTCGTCACTATCGTCGCAGAGCCTGAAGATATCATGGCTGGAGCCACCGCTGCAATTCCATGGCGGCATAATACAGGGCTATAAAATTTTATATCGTCCCATAGTGCATCAAAGTGAGTATACGTTTCCAAGCCAGTCGGATTGCTAAATGCAGTGCATCCAACTAACTGTCTAGATTTTGTGGTTGCCAGTTTGCACTTTATAGCGCTGATTTTGTTGATATTGCAAGCGAAGAGCGCTGTGCAAACACCAATCGATATGATTGTGCAGTCGACAGAGGGAGAAAGGGAAAATGGGGAAATAGGGAATGGGGAATGGGGAATGGGGAAAGGGAGCAGCCAGCAAGTTAGTTGCTGGGTTTATTGGTTTTGGCGCCGAGCTGAATGGGTGCTATGCGTCAGCACATTGATGAGCCGGCAAGTTGTGGATATTGGCACCGCTTATCAAATCAATGTACATACTTGGCAATCGATACTATTTATACGGTCTAAGCGGCCAGAGCTGTCATCTACTTAAGTCGATTAAGCCCCAAGTAACCGTACTATTCAACTCTGTCACATAGCAAACAATACAAAAAGTTCAAAGCAACTATGATACTTTTTTCATCGCCCTGACGGCGAATATCAATGTATCAATATGTATGTATATTGATATTTATATATTATCAACTGAAAATAATATTAAATATTCTATAAATAAAATGAGACATAACATTTTTTAAAAATGTTTAGTTTAAATCAAAGTATAATCCTAACCAAGAACTATTTGAAAAAAATCTACAATCCAGCTTTAAGTCATAGTTCATAAGGAACAACACTGATAAACTGAACTAAACTGAATTATGTTGGTAGTGTGTGTGTTACCCCTTGAGTAACAATATGAGTTATGTATTCAATTTCACAGTTGACTTCCGAGCAAAGCTGGAGATAAAACGCACATCGAACCTGGAAACCAATCTGCAGACGCTGCTCAAGGCCACTAACTATTCGATTCGGGCCTTGGCCTATACGGCAACCGGAGATGGCCTGGCTAGTCAGCCATTATTTTGCCAAACCGATGAGGATGTGCCCGATGCGCCGGCGGCCATTAAAGCGGCTGCCTTGACAGCTGATTCGATTTTAATTTCATGGCTGCCGCCGAAGAATCGCAACGGCGTCATATCGCATTACACGGTAAATGCACGCGAGGCGGGTCGCAAGGGCCAGACCAAGAGTGAGTACTACAAAAGGGCGTGGCATACATGCACAAACATGCATACCCACACACACACTCACACACACACACACACACCCAAATGACATCTATGAATATTTTGTTTTTCTTTTGCGATCAGCTCACATGGTGCGCGTTGACGAGAAGGGCTATCCGGTGACATTCGAGGCACGCAGCCTGGCCGAAAACCAAATGTACGAGTTCTGGGTATCGGCATCCACATCGGTGGGCGAGGGGGAGCCCACATCCGTGGTGGCCCAGGCCACCAATACACGAGGTAGGTGCTGCTGCGCTTTAAAGCCTGTCTTTATGCCTCACTTACTTCCACAAAAGAGCATTGCACATTTTGTGTGCTTTTCGTTTTAATGAAAATTTCACATTTAGTCGACGTGTTGACCAAAATAACCGCAACAGGCCCAGCAACATTTTAATACCGTGGTCCTAACCGTATGCATTGCTTTTCGTCTTGTTTGCTTTGCTGTTTGTTTATTGTAGCACCTGCGCGCATCGCCTCATTTGGTCAGGTGGTGCGGAAGGCTGTGGGCACCCGACTGGTGCTGGGATGCCTCGCTGTGGGCAATCCTACGCCACGGGCGCGTTGGCTAACGCGTGATCGACCCGTTACATTTAGCCCCTTCTATGAGGTGACCAATGAGGGCAATTTGCGAATACACCGTAAGTAGCGCTGTGATGCAAAAATATTTGCATTTACATCTTTTGTTCTGCATTTTCACGTCGTTTCACGCGCGCTTGACAGGCGTCGAAAGCAGCCTGTCCGGAAATTATACCTGCACGGCAAACAATCTCTTTGGTAGTGACGAAATCCAATATCAGGTGATTGCTATGAAGCCACCGAGCGCACCACAAATCATTGTGCAGTATGCTTCCGCTGACAGCATACGTGTCAGTTGGGATGCACCAGAGGATGGCGGAGCGCCGCTGCACGGCTACACCATTTCGTATCACACGACCGGCGATAGCTGGGCCTGGAGGGAGCTGCTGCCGGAGACCAACGCTTACACGATGACGGGCCTGAAGTGCGGAACTCAGTACATTATAAAAATGTCGGCACACAATTTCGTGGGCGATGGTGCGACCAGTGAGGAAATTAATGTCTGGACCAAGGGAAAAGGTGAGCTCCCATCCCATCCCATCCCATCCCGTGCATTTGCATACGTAAGTACGCTGGACCATTGGAGTAGCAAGTACGGCTTCACTGCTGTACCAGCGGCTGTATTCAAATTTCTCTTGACCACAATAACCACTCGCTGCTGAATATTTACCACATGTGTTCATTTCCATACTCATTTCCATTTCAAACAGTTGCGCAGGCGCCCAATGGCAACAAGCTGATTGCCACCAATGCAACCTGTGTGAATTTGAAGCTGTCATCGTGGCACAATGGCGGCTGCAGCATACATCATTTCTCTATAGAACACCGTTCACTAGGTATGTTTATGTTGCATATGTATAGACATTACCAAAGGTTATTTCAACTTATGCAAATCCATCCATTCACTCATTAGCAACATTTATTTCTCACTCCTCGCATTTCTGCTGGAAAAATATTTATTATCCTGATAAGAAAAACCATATAAAAGCATCATTTTATGTACTTGTGGCCTATAAGCTGGCAGTACCCCTCGCCCATTAGATTGGCAAATGAATACAAATTCCACAATCAGAAAATATTTAATGCAAATTAAATATTTGCTTGTAATTTGTTGATGGTTGGATCAGTCGAGATTATCAATGATTTCAACTATTTATCGAAACTTTGTCATGAAACAATAAAATATAAATACGTGATTTATTTAGGACAATTACATATTGGAACCTTATTTAAAAAATACAAAGAAATGAATTATTGATTATACATATATATTATTTATATTTATATCGATAGTTTTGAGCACTGCTATTATAGATCTACGACAGCATTTAAATTTCGACGCATCCAACATTATTATTAATACTCGTTTTTTTTAAATTGAATTAAATTAATACAATTATTTACGCTTTCAATTAACTGTGCAATGAACATTCATTTGTATTCATAAATATTTATACAATTTTTTAATAGTAGATGGTGTCACGCGCAACGTGGCGTATGATGTTTAATTTCCTTTTTTGTGATACAAAAAATCCATGTCTGCTTTTTTGATGATTTACTTGTATTTTTTTATATTCTTTGCCGGCGTCCCCAGGCGACATACGCTGGACGGTTGTCACATCGGATATTTCGAATGCGGAGGAGAATCGCGAAAATTTAATATTCTGCGACTTTCTGCCCGCCAAGTGGTACCAACTGCGCATCTCCGCCACCAACGATGCGGGCAAAACGACGGAGCATTATCATTTTAGCACAACGAGTCTTGATGGCAACACCATACCACCGCCGCCAGTATTCCCCTCGGAAAGTGATTTGATGGACAATCTGATAAATGCGACAAATCCAACCAACGGTGATTGGTTGGCAACGTTAATTGTCGTTGTCATAATCACAGTGGCCATCATAACGATGTAAGTGCGGCGCATCTAAAAAGGACTGCTCGGCATGGGGGCAAAATTGAATTAGGTGCGGGGACCAGACCATCGACGGACGCAGTAATTGCTTGCGAATGTTAATTAAGCTTTAATTAACTCGACTGGCGGTGGTTCGCCACTTGAAATTGGAACGAAAAATCAAATGAAATGACAGTTATTTTTGTAATTTTACGTAACGAGCTTCTGTTTTTTTTTTGGAAATTGAGCTTTTGGTTAAGAGAAAATCAATAATATTTAATCATACCCAGCAATACAAAACCAATTTGACAATCGCAGTGCTAAGCAATTTACCTCGTTGCACGGGTCAACAGTTTCTCATTTCTATCGCAGTGCTTAGTTTAATTAGGCGCCTAATGATTTTGGAGACGCTTTCAATTTTCTTGCAGTGCTCTGACTATCAAGCACCGTCGCACCCTCTGCGGCCCCATAGCCGAAGGCTACGAGTCTCGGGCCCTGCCCGGTGACTACAAGGAGGAGCACGAGAATCGACGCAATCAGCAGGTATATAGCGCCTCGCCGGTCAAGACAGTTGACAAGAGCAACGAGTCGGGTGAGTGGCGTCCATAGGCTGTGTACGTGTCCGGCTGCAGGTAGCAATTAAACGTATTTCGTGACTTACTTAGAAATGTACGAGATTTCGCCGTATGCCACGTTCAGCGTGAATGGCGGACGGACGGGGGCACCGGCAAAGACGCCCACACGTGTGCTGGCTGCCCAAACGCCACATGATTACACCATGCAATTCAAAACATTTGGGCATCCGGAGGGCGAGAATCTAAATGCCACGGCCTATCCATTGCTGCCAAATGCGGGCTTCGGGCATGTCAAGAGCAAATCCAGCTGGCACAAGCAACGCTACTACAATACCGATGGTAAGTCCTTACACGTTTACGTGTTCGTGTACGTGTACTTTGGCCAGCAACTGAGTCTCCCATTCGCAGATGAATCCACGTTGAGCAAATCAATGACAATTGTCGCTGGCTCGCAGTCCGGTCATTCCAAGAAGTCGAGTGGTGCGCGCAGCGCCAAGAGCGGCAATGCCGGCGTGGTGGTCGAGTCCGAGTCGGACACCAGCATCAGTCCCAGCACCGAGTTCTCCAACATGCCCACCTATCGAGTTCCTTGCAAGTCCTCGCGCAGCAGCGACGGACGCGCTGTTGTAGGTGCGTATGCCGCACGGGATTTTGGCTATGCGTTCGCAGCCAATGCCTGTTATATTTCAGATATGTTCCGGCCCGATTCAAGCACCGAGTCGAATAACGACCAGGGCTCCCCGGCGCTGGAGCGTCGCCTGAATACACCCCGGCACATTGGCATGCCGGTGGAGAAGCGCAGTGCGGGACAGCGCACCCGGAAGCATGCATCGCAGTCGGGCAACCAGACGCTGGAGCGACGAAAGTGCCCTGGTAGTAACAACAGGTAGTTCAGGTACCTAAGCCCTAAACAATCCGAATCGAAAACCCATGAAAGAAACTAAATACAATTTAACGAATAAACACAGAAATTACGCAATTAATTATGCACTATGCGACATCAAATCTAAAGCTATTTTTATCATGGTTTGTCAATTTTATTAATTCAACATCTTAAGTTTTCAGATTTTCTGTATAAAACTATGACAAATGTCTTAGCATGCTACGTTTTCAATCCCTTCAAATATTTGTCCAAGACTTCAAACAGCCATAACTTTCTGAAAACTGAACCGATTTCCAATCCCAAGGCCATTTTGGTCATGGTTTTTTCCATATATAAGTTCTGCATTTAACTTTGAAAAACTTTACATTATCGGATTTTTTTCAAAAATCATGACTTGTGAAGTTCCCAAGTCCGTAGAAACGACCTTCCCAGATTTCAAAGTGCGATAGCTTTGTCAAAACTGAAGCTATTTTGATGCTGGCTTATTGTCTTCATTATTTTTATCCCAAAAAAATAACATCTTAAAAAAAATACATAAAATCTTTGAATGTAACAAAGGAACAAACTTTGTCATGCATAACTTATTATAAATAATCGAGGCCTAAATAAATTACAAAAAACTCGGTTGCAGCCCTATCGCAATAAAAAGGGCAATAATAGTCGCATAGTGCTATAAATAAAAGGGTATTTAAAATTATTCGAAAACATTACCACTCCTCATTGCCCTTTATAGTGCTGGCAGTGAGGTTGAGACTGCCGCCTCGTTGGCTGCCTCCATAGCCGCCATGGCAGGCGGCGATTTGTCCGGCGGTTTTCGTCCGCCGGCTGCTTTCCATGATGCGCGCGAGTTTGGCGACCAGGCCGAGTGCGAGCGGGAGCAGCGAGCCTTGGATTTGGAGGTGCAGCGCGTGATGGAGAATACCAGCGATGCGCAGTTGGCGAAAATGGATCGCGAGGAGCTGACCTCACTGTTGGCAAGGTAAGAGGAAGAAATGTGTAGTAGTGGTGCTCCCAGTGCTTGACTGTAGTTTGTTGCATGCCTGTAGCGTCTACCAACCTTGAACTTGAACCTTGAACTGCAAAAAATAACCAGCCTGCGACCCCTAGGTATCACGAGAAGAAGGAGCAGGAGCGCCAAGAATACACGATACACGTTTAATAGCAATGAGCCTGCCTAACTTGGCCAGTACACAGAACACTGAACACTGTACACACCGACATTGATACACAACTGTGGCATTTATATGCATTTACTTAATCGAGCGAGTCGAGTGCTCAAAACTCAACTCTTATTGTTGTTCGTTAAGTGTATACTACATAGTACACTCTAGTAGATAAGCCAGCACGCGTAATTCTCGCAAATGCAAATCAAAGACTATACAAATCTAAACGTATGTAAAACTGACTGTATTCCCCACAAGAGTTGTCACACATTTTTCAAAATTACTCATACACACGCGTTAAATGTCTGCTAGCTATAAGTACTATCTATGAGAATATACATACTACACACATTCGTACATTACATACGAGTGCATAAGTATCTGTTTGTATGTATATGTTTCAATTTGTTGTGATAAATTGAATTGTTCAAAAGTAAATGCAATTGATTTCAATTGCAGTCTTTGTCGATTGCAGGTTACATTTTAATTTGTTTTTACATTTTTTCGAAATTTACTTCTTTTCTGTAGTTTTTCAAACGTTTGAGAGGCACTTTTGAATTTATTTTGAATGTGCCTATAGCTGTTTAATTTACATAAAATATGATATTTATTGAATTTAATTAAAATAGATAATCAACAATAAAATTGTAATGGTATCTTAGGTAAATATAAATATATATAAATGTACTTATGTGAACAAAAACAAAAACAAAGCAAAACCAAATGCAAATACTAACAGCAAATTAATTAAATAAAAGGTGTATAAAATTAAACAAAATCAATTCCGTGGTAATTTCATTAAAACTGCATTTTTTAAATCGAAACCCACAGCTAAAACAACCAACTGGCAATGGTAACGGCACCGCTCACCGACCGAGCCACTCTGTCAATATTTGCGTTAGCAAATGAGACTAACCAAATCAATCAAATGCACTACAGGCCAACCACAAGCCAGCGGTGGCAGTAAACAAACCCAGTGCACAACAGCAACAACACCAACAACAGCAGTTACTGTTACCAGCAGCTGAACGCACCCCAGTTAGGCAATAAGTAGGATTTTGGCACCACACCGCACTGTGGCTTCAATTTTAGCTGGTAAACTGAACCACTAGATGTCTTTGATACTTACATACACACACACACTGACACACTCACACAAACACATGCGCAAAAACACTAAGAAGCCACTTCATATAGACAGAGATGAGAGCATTAAGCATGCATGGTATGATGTTGCAATGTTTACCTGCTGCTGCAAAACTTTGTCAATTTTCAGGAATGTTGCCAAGTTTCCTTAAAGTCATGTCAATAGGGCAACATTTGACAGCACTAACGGCATTTGCATTAGTGTTGACATGCGACAGGCATTGCTTAGCAAGTTGAAAAAGTGTTGCATCTTTTAGGCGTAAAGTTAAAGTTTGCATTGCGTATACGCAGTGAAATCTGATTCAAATGCACTTTATATCTTGTATTCGTTTATAAACTCAACTATAGGTCTCGCAACTTTCAAATCACAATTAACCTAAAGCAGAACTTTTCCTATAGAGCGTGCTTCCCAAACCAATTGAAGTTTTAAATAGGTGGATTGAATAGTTCGTTGGAATAAAGTTTCAATTTGGCTCAGATTTTTCCTGGCTAATCAGCGCACTAATTAGCTGTTGTTGTTGTTCGTGCTGTTCCATATAATAGTCAAAGTTGTACAATGGCACTTTGGCCTTCTACAAAGCAGACTAATTAAGTATGAAAAGACGTTGCGCTGTTGCGGCAAAGACGGGAGCTTATGTTGCGAGTAAGTTTAAGTGCACTTTGGATACATGCAAGTTTTATCAGTTTTAGATTAGGAACGAAAATCCGAAATCGATATAATAGCCACACGCATGATAATTATTATGTGTGAGTGTGTGGCTGTGTTTCTGTGTGCGTGTGTACGTGTGTTTGACATGATTCTCGATGGCAGCACTTGGACTTGCGAGAAATGCAGACGACTGCCAACCAAAATCGATTTCAATTAGTTAAAGCTGCTGGCTGTAAGCCTATGCAAATAATCTCTAAATGGCAAAGGGAGGCAGAGCCGAGCAGCAGCAGCAGCAGCAACAACAACAGAAACAACAGCAACATTTACAACGACAACAATGCAATTTAAGCAAATTCAAAAGCCGAAAATGCCAAAGGTTAGTAGTACACGCTGCACACTTGTCCAAAATGTACTTGTAATGCAGACAGGATACACACACGTACACACACGCACACAAGCACACACACGCATACACTACTACATACAGTTAGCCACTGCTAACGCAGCTTGACAGCCAACCGCAGCCAGGATAAGGGGGTCGCTTGAATGCTGCACTTGCATTTAATAACAGCCAACCCATACAAATATCAGTGTGTATGTTTGCGTGTGTGTGTGTGTGTGTGTGTGTTTGAGTTCTATTATTGCCATGTTTGACTGGGCTGCTCTGAGCCGCCTGTCGTGCGTAGGACATTATCTACACAGAACCCGGCCCGAATGCAAATGTGCGTTGATGCAGTTGCACATGGCACCCAGCGGCATGGTATGTTTGGCTCTCGTTTCGGCCATAACTGAGATTGTTCAGATTGTACGGCCTGCCAGGCTGGCAGGCAATGGATTTAATTAAAATTCGCAAATTACTAAAAGGTAAATTATTTTCATTTTCATTAAAATTACATTTTATGCCCCAGTGGTCCAAAATTACTGCAACTGTCTTTATGTTAGTCGAACTAAGGTCCTGTGGCCAGTGGGCCTGAATCTTATCAATTATGTAAAAATATATGTTGCAAGTAAAGCCACTGGCTGTTGGGTGATTGAGCATTTTCAATGAGCTTTCAAGTGCACCTAAAGAGATTATAATACGAAATTCGCAGTCTAAATCTAAGTACTTTGGCAGCTGGCAATCTTTAAAGCGAATATTTAGCTGTCTGCGCTTCGCTTGGCCTGCTGCAACAAGGCAAACAGCCAACTCAACATAATGAGACACAGTGCAGCGATGGCTGCCACATCCACATCCACATCCACAGCCGCAGCCACAGCCACAGACCTGCCAAACAGCTGCTGCCAAAGGCACTTGATGTGGGCATACATGTGCATGTATACATTTCAAAGTACACTCAGAAAATATTAATGTTCAAAGTTAAAAATCATAAAAACTAACTGAATAATATTTCTGAATTGATGGAATTCAGGCTTAATCTTTATATCCGTCAATTACAATGATTTAAAAAATAAATATATATTATATAATAAAATTTGTTGTAAAATCTTTTCTTTTCATATTATTGAAAGCTGATTTCACATATTACTAAATTGTTTCTTTGAGTGTAAGTATAGATAAGTGTGGGATAGCTGTGGATACGGCACCCGCTGAAGGGTTGCCTGTGCATATGCATGCTTTATAAAGACAGTGGATAGCGGGAAAAAAAATTATAAAAATGCAAAGAAGTGTTACAAATACAAACTCAACCACCCAGCCGTCAGTCCGCCATGCCGCCAGTCCGGCAGTCCGCCGCTCTGCCCGCCCGCTTGCTAGCCAAGTGCTATTCATGTGGGACTCACTTAAATAAAGTGCTTTTGCATTGCCTGCCAGACGGATGCGCTGGCGTGGGCGGCAGAGCCGGATGCTGCAATGTGGTTGCAGCCTTTGCTGCTTGTCTGCTGCCGTGCTCCAGCTGAGCACCATGATTATTTGAATTATCACAGGTTTAGCTCACTTACTCACTTACTCATACAGGGCCGTGCGCAACATGTGCAACATGTGCGGCATTCAATTCATTATAATACAATAATAATCCTAGCACCGCTCAACTATTCAACTCAAAAGCCTTTGTCAGCGGCGATTAGTCAATCTGTCAGTTTTTCACTCTGTCTGTCATTGCAATTTAATCGTTCGACGTCACTTTGACTCGATTCACGCAGCACCTCCCGCAGGGCATAGGCCAGACACAGACAGAAAAAGTAAATCAATCTAAAACATTTTTAGTCGGGATGCCGAATATTAAATACCCTTGCAGACCTATGGTAGAAGTTTGATATAACTCTATCATAATTTTGATCCACAAAGTCGTTCAAATGCATACAACAATTCAATCTTCAATCTTCTAGCGACTGGTTCTACCGACATAATTTGTATAATATATTTGTATGAATATAAAATAAACGGTAAAAGGTGAGTTTGGTTAATGTATTTAAAAAAAAAACAGATAAAGTTGTTGACCGATCATTGCTATAACACCGATCATTGCTATACACTTGCAACAGGTAAATTAGGTTAAAATATATTAAAAACTAAAATATTATACAAAAACTTAACTATCGACTGAAAGTATCTACTTCGGACAACTTATGTAGTAGTTGAAGACATAAAAAGTATCTGTAGCAAGTTTTAGCAGAGATAGTTCAAAAACTTAGGATAATAATGCATAGAAAGAAACAGACAGACATATGATCAATAATATACAATTAGAAATCACTACTTCTGCCTATTATATACATATAAACAACTTTGTAATACCCTTTTGTATAACAAAGAAGTTGAAGAGAAGAAGATAGCTCGATGCTTATACATATGTACTTATGTTTGTCTGTAAAGATGCAAAAGCCTGGGGTTAACATGCTATCTTTACGCTTGGTCGCAACATTCGACTACCCCTAACTACAGCAACAACTACAGCGACTTGTTAATTTTGTGCCATACCGAAGTTCTTATGCCCTTGCAGAGGGTATTATAATTTTGGCCAGAAGTTTGCAACGCATAGAAGGAAACATTTCCGACCCCATAAAGTATATATATTCTTCTGTCTGTCCGTCTGTTTCTACGCAAACTTGTCTCTCAATTTTGAAGCTATATTGATGAAACTTGGCACAGATGCTTAATTCAGCTGCACGCAGATAACATGTTGGAATCAGTCAGATCGAACAACTATAGCATATAGCTGTCATAGGAACGATCGGTCGAAAATGCTTGTTTTTTGAGATAACTTGACAAAACTTACCAAATATAATTTTTAGCATTATTTAGGCATGCTCACAAATATTTATTAAAATCGGAGAACTATATCTTATAGCTGCCATAGGAACACTCTTTTGAAAAATGAGTCGTTGTATGAACAACTTTTTTGTTTGTCAAACTATCTTAACCAAACTCAGTAACTGCAAGTTTTATTATATTTTATATAGATTGGTAGAATTTTGTCAAAATCGTACAGCTATATCTTATAGCTGTCATAGGAACAATCAATCTGATAACTGATTTAAATAAGAAAATTCATTTAAAAGGTAGCATTGTCATATTCTTTTTATATAAGCAAGAGTGTTTCATTATATTATGCAACTGCAAGGGTATACTACCTTCGGAGTGCCAAGGTATCGGTTGTTTCTCGTTTTTCTTGCACTTGCCTTTGTTTTTGCTCATTCAAAGTTGATCGCTTCCATATGTATGTATAAGTGTGAATGTGAGTGTGAGTGGGAGTGTGAAAGGTGGTTAAAAACAATGCCTGCAGTTGTCGCAATGGATGCGTCGACACACTGCCATCTGTGCGTGGCGTCTCCCTGGCCTAGACAAATAGAAACTGATTCAAGTGGAAGCGCAGCCAATTGAGTGTGAGAGCGCCAATTCAAATGGCGAACGTTTATGAAAATCTAATGAAAATTGCGATTGAAAGTGTGTAATTTTGTAACTGAGTGTCTGTAGATGGTGCAGACAGATGAAGGCATGCGAACATCCTGAATTCATATGCCCTAAAGTAGCTAGTAAGTTGAGTCATTTAGAATAGATTAAACATATTCATACTCAAGTAAACTTTTACATATACAATAATTTACTTAATCTATTCAGTTGCTTTAGTTTATTCAATCCGCCCCATATTATTTTTCAACTTATATAAATTTATTTTGTTTGAGAGACGATGAACTTAGCTGTGTGCCTATGAGCTACAAACTTATTTAGGCTTACTTAAAGTCGTATTTTGATTCTGCGCCCAATTATTAAATATCATAATTATTTTCTAACTCAAATTAAGTCCAGTTCAATTTAGGCACAGCATGAGCTTAATGATGGTTGAGGATGCCAAAGGTTTGATTATGGCTCAAATAATCGATAATATTACAAATTGTAATTAGTGCAAAATGCAAAAAAGAAAATGGTTATGTTAATTAAAGCGACAGTAAATTAATAGCAGCCGCTGCAATTCTCTGCCGCAGGGCAGGGCAGGGCAGGGCAGGGCAGGGGGAACGAGTGATTTTGTAATCAGGTCAACAACTGGCTGGTTATTCAAATTGTGCATTAAGTCGCTGGACAGGGAATAAACAAACACAAAAGAGAGATAAACTCACATACACACAAATATGTACAAATATTATATGTATATTTCCATATATATTTCTCTAAATTTAAGCAAATATTTTCAATTGCACATTGATGTATTTATTTTGGCTTTTTGGTGGTTGTTCCGATGAGCGACTCAGCTCTAAGGAATTCAATGACAACAGGCGCTTATCTGTTGCAAATGTAAAAAATTCAACAACGGAAATGAAAATTCATGAGTATAAAATTCTAATCAAGAAAAAACACGAAACAAAGGATACTCTGACAGATACAGAGACAGTTACAGTAGCAGCAGCATCAGCAGCAGCAGCAGCAGCGGAGCAGTGGCAGTGGCAGTGAAGCAAAAGAAAACGAAGATGGTAAAATAGAAACAGGAAAATAACTTGAAAGGCACTTTTTACACTTGAGTGCTCGGGCAAAGCGTGTCGCATGGTACCGGAAGCGGAAATTCATAGCCGGACTGAGTACGGCTACTTGCTTTGCCGGAACGGATGGACAGTGCCCCAGCAGTCCCATGTCAATAGAGTGGAGAGAGCTCACAATAATGTCAAAGGCAAAAATGCAAATGGAATTGCTGCTGAGAAATTGAAAACGAGTCGCAATATTTAAAAAGCCAATTGCCTTTGGCCCTATAAAATATGCAACAGCAGCAGCAGCAGCTGCGGCAACGTCTCCATCTGCGTCTCCAACTCAAGGCCTAACTCCATCTCCATGTCGGTATCCATCTGTCTAAAGTGCACTCATTGCCCATGCATGCTAATGATATGCATAAAATATATGTATAATTACCACAGCCTGATTTGCATGCCAAAAAGTTGAGTCAAGTGCAAATGCATTGCGAATGCAAATCTCAAATCATTATACTTATTAATGGTGCAACAAAGGCAGTCTTCACTGTATTATTCACGAGCCTCTCGTTGCGTTGGCAACGCATAAATTTAGCCCACTGCAATTAAAATCAAACATTTGGCATTTAGTCGAGCGCTCGAAGCTTGTCATCTTCGTCCAGCCTTGATTTGCATAAATGTCCTGTGAGCAAACGCCTGCCACATTACAGGTCACCGCGAACAAGCAGGTGACCAGCTGAGCTGAGGTGAACAGGTGAGCAGGTCGCCAGGTTACCGGTTTGCCAGATTGCTGCAGCTTATTAATGCATCGCTTGTCTGGTTTTAATTACTCTAATTAAACGTTGAGCAGGCCTCGCTGTCAATTTCTGGGACAAGTGGCTAGCTCACCTTTTTGGTGTCCATAAGCCGGTCACTGCTTCGTGTGTGTTTGTGTGTACATGTGTGCTGTGCGTCTGTGCATATTCCATGTGCACGTCGAATTGGCAAAGAAGCATCGGTCGGCTGCTGCAAAGGTTAATTAGAGATGGGCCAACAGAATTTGAAAATGTCCTCCGATGATTGCCGGCCGGGCTGTCTGACACCAAATTTGGTATGCAGTTGGATGGATTTTTGTGGATGGATTTTTGACATTGATTTGCAAATTGCAGCACAGCATATGTGACTTAACTAGACTAATCAATGGGTAAGTTCTTAACATACCATAAGGCATATCTACAGCATAGATTATCTCTTGCGAATCTAGAGATACATCATAACATAACTACTATACTATATTTACATTTACATTATTTACATTGAATATACTTATATAATCCAAAGAGTTGTCGACGGATATAAAATTATGGCCACCAACTTAAGGATTGAACGTGGGAAATTGCAATTTCCGCTGACGTAAAAGCTAACAGAATATTCCAATTTTGCATTTGCGAATTGAATATCAATTTTTGCATTTCTTTTTATCCGGCTTTTGGTTGTCCTGTCTTCACGCGCAGCTCTTCCGCCTGTTTGCAGAGAGCAAAAGAGCAAACTGTCAATTGGCTTCAATCAAATCAGCGCATTAAAATCGCATTAATGTCGATGGAGCAGCGTTAAGTAACGTCATTTGCTAGACGCAACACGGGACCCGGAGCACGAGACCCGGGCGACTCGGATTGGCAGTTGGGGAGTGGAGTGGGTTGGGGCGGTGGGATGTGCGTGTCTTCCGTAGCGAAACTATTTTTCACACGACTGAGCTAAGCTGATAAAAGAAGTAGCGGCAGTAGTAGCAGAAGTTGCAGCCACCGTCTCCATAGTTTGTTGCAATGTCGCATGAACGATGAATTGATTAGCTCTTTCGCAAAGTGCCGCCAACATGCCACTTACATACCTGCCACACAGTGTGCCTCATCAAAACAGAAAACACAGCGTTGCTACCACAAAACAAACAGCATATAATTAACTCTGTGGCTAAAGTGTTTTAGAGAGGGGGTCGAAGTGTTCATGAATGGGTTAACGAAACAAAATTGACGCTGGAATATGCAGCAAAACAAATGGCAGCCACTTGAGAAGGGAAAGCATTTCAAGTTTGCCATCAGAGCAGATACTAAGCTTCATTTAGTAAACTGATGCATGCACTTGTGCACCCGCATTCACACAGACACACACACACACATATACATGTGTGTGGTGGCAACTCGTAATGGCTCGAAATAACCGCAGCCGAATAAAATTCAATCTGTGAAATGCTCTTTTTGCATTTTATGCTGACAATCTGCAAACATAAGTGCGCCACGGCAACAGTCACAGCCACAGCCACAGTCTGCCTGAGATTGCAACAACGCCAACTCCGGCAGCGATTGCCACAGCCCAAGTTAAAAAGCACTCAGCTAACAACAGCAGCTCGTACGTAACTCCGGAAATGGCAAAAGACATGCCAGCCAGCTCAGCAGACTTGTAGCATAGAACCTGCCCCCTAATACCCCCCTTCCCACCATCCTCTGTCGGCCCCGCCCACATTAGTGCAGTGCTAGCAGAAGCGGCGCCATTTGCGATCTGCACTGCATCAGCATCAACATCAGCCTCAGCGCATTATTGGATGATTTATTGACGTCGATATGCTTAGTTGAGCAGCACACAGACAGCTACAGAGGCAGTGGCAGTGGCAGTGGCAGAGGCAGTGGCAGTGGCAGTGGCAGTGGCAGCGTGGCAGCCATTTTTGGTGTCTGTGCGTGCGCTAATGCAAACCAACACACACACACACATGCTGCGGGCTGCAACATGCGAAAATGTTACTCGATTTGAATATGCCACATTTGAGATTGGGCACGCGTTGCAAACGCGTCATAGATTTGCATTTGTAGAATCCAGAGGCCACAGTCGAAAATCATTGAATCATGCATGCAGTTTGACGCTGATAACATTTACGTGCAGCCGAAATGTGACATAAACTAATTGCAAGTGTGGGAGAGAAGGGGGTGGATTTTATGGTGGCATGTAGGCTGCAGGCTGCAGGCATAGGTTCTTTGATGAAATGCGAAATTCAGTGAGAGAGAAATGGAATAGCATCTTTGCAATGCTCTTGGCGAACTAATCAAATTTTTATGGGGCGCTTAGCCCGACAGCAACTCGACAGCAACTCGACAGCAACTCGGCAGCATTTACGACGATGACTCGGCAAGTGGAGCACACACATCCGTTTGCCAAATATTTACTTCCGTCAAATCAACAAATTCATACATTTTTGATGGCATTGCAGCTGCAGCATGGACTCGGCAAAAATGTCACTTTGTGCATTCGAGACCCAGTCCACAACAGCGTGTGTGTGTGTGAGTGTGTGTGTGTGTGTGTGTAGTTGTGCTCGTTAGCTGAAAGTGCACAGCATTTCTTATTGGCAATTGTCAACTGATATGCTGGCAGCAACAAGCAACAATCGGAAATGTGCACTTGCATTTTCTCTATTTTTGTGTCCTTTTTTTGCAAATGGCAACAGTCAAAGCCAGCGGAAGTTGTTGTTGAAAGGAAGTTGCATTCGATGCCATTATTTATGCAATTCCATTTGTACAACATTTTTATATTTATATAACTATAAAACATAAGAGCATTACTTATTGCAACAATGTACTGTAAGGATCTTACAATGTCAGGCTCAAAGTGTTCTAGTTTTAACGAACCCAATTTTGAGCTTAAAGTAAATGCGATAAGTGTGCCCATTTGCAACCGCATTGTTGACCCCCCTCCTGCCTTTGAAAATTTAAAAAGCCACTCAACTGATTGCTTTACTTATGTATACTATAGCCTGGTAGAAATTTAAGTCGACTGGCCCAGCTGATTTATACGCGCACATCGAAAAGAATAAAGCGAGAGGACAATTGCTAAGCAATATATATAAATTGGTCTCGGGTGTGGGTGTGTGTGCTGACAAAGACAATCGAAGTTAGTAGGTGTCGTAAATACTTAAACATACAATGCATATGCCAACAACCCATTAGACGGTGCATATTTATGTGTGGGTACTCTAAGAGTTGAGTTTCGACTGGGTTTGGGTAGTTAGCTTTTAGACAGAAATCCTTCCAATATGAAATTTAATATATAATGTCTATAGTTTTATAAAACGTTTTTCTCTCAAAATACTATTTTATTTCTGCATTTCACAATTACAATCAGCTCTAAGCTATATACATTTGCAATAATCTCTTTTCAGATATTGTACATTAGTTGTGTATTCAAGGAAATGCGACTAAAGCAGGCTCAAATGCAATTTAAATAAAAATCAATAAAGCAATTCAACAAAACAAGCTTGAAGTTGTCTGGTTTATTAGTTTTTGGTGTTGATCTGAAGTTGTGCAACTGAAGTCTCTTAGGCAAGTGTAGAAACAACAAGCAAACTAATCGTATGATATTTCTAATTGATTATACATCAGTGCGTAACTTGACCAACACATAACAAGACTGTACATTTTCCAATAATTGTTTGAAATAAATCGAATATAGCAGCGGCAGCTGTTGTTGTTGTTGTTGTTGAGTCTCGAAATACAAACAACATTTGCCGCATTTAAAGTTAGCTGGAGCATATCTGATATGTCGAGTAATTGCTCAGCAGGTGCAAACAACTTGCCTCGTTAGAGCTATTGTAAGTTGCGTGTTTGAGTGAATTCGTCTTTGTGGTTGGTTGGATGTGGCAAGCGAGGCAATTTCAGTTTAGGTATTCACACACATTCAAATATAATTCAGACATAAGCGGAAACTTAATTAAACTTCAAGAACTGCTGTCCAACAAAAACTTTTCACCCAAATTGACAGCTAATTAATTTGCCGATGAGCTACTGCCTCTGCCTCTGCCGCTGCCGCTGCTGCTGCTGCTGCTGCTGCCACCTGCCAAGGTTGACAGGCTGGCTGCCTTATTTGTTAATGGTGCGCTTAAGTGGCCCGCGAGGATGCGCTTTATGACAGCGACAATTGAAGCTAATTAGCCAGGATTATGCAGTGTGTTTGTACATACGAAAGTCGCTTGCCCCCTGAAGTATGCCATATAAATTAAATTGTGAAGCGTGAGCTGCTTGCCGTATTGCGGGCGATGCGTATACATTTTGGGCATTAACATCCTCATTGCGCGGCGAATGTCAGCCGGGCACGGAAGCGGACACGGACGTGGACTCGGCCACGCAATTTACGAGGCGTCCATTGTAATAAATTAGCCAAACTTGTTACGCAAACTGAAAATGCCAATAAAAATGTTGAAAAACAGAGCCGCATAAATAATGGCCTCCTCTCTCTGGCCAGAATCTGCTGTTCAGCTCTCTATTTCAGTTCAGCTTGCCAAATGTTTGGTAAGCCATTTAAAATCTAAAGTGCCAAACAAACAGCCAAAAAGGGCACAAGTGCATGGCAAGCAGAAAATTACGACTACTACCGAATACTTTTGGCCAAATCCGAAAAATCAATCAGTTTAATTACAGTGAAATGAGAGTTAAACAAGAATGAAAGAAAATCGAATAAGCGAATAGACGAACAAAACTTGCATATAGTTTCATTAGTGAAGAACTTTTGCAAAATCACTTAGCCAAGTTTTTGGGGCATGCATTGCATTAGTTGTATTTGTGCAGCGCTCAAAACGCCTTGCACTTGAAAGGCAAATCAATTGAATTTGTGCACTGTTGCTAAGCCCTATCAA
This sequence comes from Drosophila maculinotata, assembly GCA_035045305.1. Lineage (NCBI taxonomy): Eukaryota > Metazoa > Arthropoda > Insecta > Diptera > Drosophilidae > Drosophila > Drosophila maculinotata. The sequence goes on from JAWNPD010000335.1 coordinate 10,776,552, forward strand.
AGCCAACTTTGACTGCTGCAGCTGCAGCACAAAAGGTGCACCAACTGAAGAGCTATCCACTCCGCTCAACAATGAGTTGTTGCGCACAAACTTTCCACAACTTTGAGTGGCTGCCAGACCAAAGCCAGGCCAGGCCAGGCTTTAGTAACGCAGTCAAGTGGACTTTGAGTGGCTTTCGGTGTCTTTAATCTAATTTACTCAAAACTCAGTCAGTCACCCAATCGGCCAATGAGCACTTGAAGCTCGCTCGCATAATCATTTCACATACTTAACTGGGCTTTAACAAAGCGCTAGCTGCTGCTGCTTAAAGCCAAAAACATTACAGCCAAATGTTTCGCATTTTCAAGTTTATTTATTCATTTTATTTCAAGTTATTTTTAGTGACAGCATCTACATGGAAACGAGTTTTCATTCCTAATTGGTTTTTGCAAGAATTTTGTTGGATATTCGAGATGACAATGAAATCTCTTTTAGAATTTTAAATGTTTTACACATGAATTAAAAACCTGAGCTACAAATGTGATTCGGATTATTATATGCAAATGAAATATATATTTTAAATAGCTATTAGATAATGTCGTGTTTCTAAAATTTGTAAAGAGAACAATAATGCAAAATATGTACAGTAATAGTTATGAAGTAACCATACGAAACCAAATTTAAACATTTCTAAAAAATGGTTGGGTTATCAAGGGAAACTTATCACACTTCCCATGCTTTTGCAGTGCTGAATAGAAAGAATTATTACTTGATAATAAATTAGAAAAAACAATGAAACTCGGCTGCTAAATATTTATGAATATTTTGCTTGCAAACAACAGCAAAACAGGGCAAATAAATACTGGCTGGCATAAAGCAATTATAAAATGCAATCGAATCATTTACAAACCGAAAGTCGCACATCTCCGGACAGAAGGCAGACTAGTAAAGTATGCTACGGGCAATGGGTCACGTGCTGTCCCAAAAGACAATCTGATCGATATGCGAAAACTGCAACTAGTCCACAACAACGATGAAGCGCAGGATATGCCGACATTGTCCTTAGACATTCAGGGACTTTACCTGTGATACTATTTTGCAAAATGCCAAGGGAGGTGCACACACACACACAACTTGAGCCGACATACACACAAGCACACACAGGACAGTCACACACACACACACACACATAGGGATAGACTCGTGCACACATAGCCGTACAAACATATAAACGGGATTACGTGTCTCAAGGGTTATGCAAGCAAGCTTCCGATGTAAATTGATTTTGTAGCAGGCCGAAGGAACACACAAAGGGAAAATGAAAGGCATTTTATCAACTTATTGTTGAGAGCTCGATATCGAAGTCCAGCTGAAGACAGAGTACATACATACATATATACAACTACAAATCTGCTCATAAGCTATGCAAACTCTTGTGTGTTTGTGTGGATATCACAATTTCAACGCCTGCCCAGGTTATGCAGGACATCCTACACTATGTATCACAAAATATTGGACCAGCAGTTTCAGCCTATACATATTTTTAAAGCTGAGACCGTGCACTGATTGCTCCAGCATATTAGCCAGCGAAGCGTGAAAGATATAAACAAGGGTTGGCCTTTTAAAGCGGCTGGCAGGCAATTTGCCATTTTGTTTATTTGACATTGGGCAAACTGTCTGCCCGACGAATTGGCTTGTGCCATTGATACGAATATATCCTTTGAAGTGTTTTCAATTAGTTTGCAATGTGCTGCATACACATTTTGCTTTCTACTTTTTTTTTAGCATAGTAGTTGCCTAGTAGTTAGTAGCGGCCTGCTGGCGGCATTTTAATGGGAGAAACAGAACCGGGCAGAGACACGGAGAGCTGTCTGCTAATTGTGCACACACGTGCACATTTCAGCTGGCCAGCTGACTGGTCAACTCGTGTTCCAAATGAGCGCTAAAGCGGACAGCAAAATCCGAAATCCCCCAACAAAAAAAGAGAAGCAAAATTCAGATGACATGTACAGCAAATTGGCGCTCAGCTGGATTAGCTGATGTCCAGTGGTGTTCTACATATGACAACTGCGAACAGGTGGTCCTTAGAGTCTGTGCAAACATTTGCCTAAACTTTGCACCTGCTCTGTTTTATTTTTTTTTTGTGTGTGTGCCTGACTAATTTAGTGAACATCTGTGCCAGTTGAGCTTTGACATTGTTTTTGCATAACACCCAAACTAAGGCATTGGCTTGCATATTAATGTTGATTATTTGAACCCAATGGACTGCTCACCCATCCTCCACCGACACACTCTCTGGTCATCAACATCATTTGGTCGACTCTGTCGGTTTAGTTGTCCTCTTCCTGCCCTTCGTTGCCCTGCCCTACACATGCATATTTTATGCCTTTTATCATAATTTATGCGTTGATACTGCAAATGCATAAAATTAAATTCAATTCATACTAGCTATCTACATGCGTATATACAGACATAAATATATAGTCACACACACACACACACACACTCACACACACACATAAACAGTTGGGTGCGGCTATCTGGCCGTATTATGTTTGCGTAATGCGCAGTTTTGGTCAATGCATTCAAATTTGATATAATGCGCTATCCGCTTTGGTCACGCCTCTTTTTCTCCATTTATTGTGCAATTTTAAGGGCAAATTCCAACGGTCATTTACATAAATTGCAGTTAATATACTGCATTTAGATGTAGAGGGGGGCTGGCTACTCACATTTATAGCAAATACAGATTAAATACAAAATATAGAAAATATCCGTAGTCTAATGTACTATGAAAGAGAGCTCGTGAGTTGCAAGTTGATACATCAAATAGATTCATTACTTTTTGAATATTTTCATGTTTCACCTTAAGCATCTACTACTATTTACCTATTTACCTGTATACTTTTATTTTCTTTCTCTACGTTTGCCTCTGTTGTAAATAAAAATCTAATTAAATTAAGAAGTGCGCGATTTAAAGGAACTCCAACAACAACATTGCGCCATCCAACGCCCATTTTATTGAATTCGCTCGTGCAATAAAAATGTATTTTCAGCCCGCCCGCATGGCTACACCACCTGCTCCAACTCCTATTCCTATGCCCCCTCATCCTTCGGATGAATCGACCGCCTCGGCCAGAAACGATCCCAAAACAGAAAAAATGCAAAAAAAATCCTTAAAGAACGAAAGAAAAAAGAAGAAAACATGGCACAACGAGCCGGCTAACTGATGATTTTATCACATCCAGCATTTTTTCTGCTTGAGCTGTGGCGTTGGCCTTTTATTCAATTTGCGCGCTTCATTCAAATTGTGCGCCAACAACTTTTGGCCGGGTTTGAACTTTTTGTCATTGTTCTCCTGCAGTCAGCTTTACAATTTATTTGTGTTGTTGTTTGTCTTTATAAGGGCGCTGTAAATCGACGGCTATTTAACCAATTTGTATAAAATTGACAAACCTCATTAATTTAATGTGTGATTAAAAATCAAAGGATATATGTGGCATAATGCATACCCCACCCGCAATGTATAAAGAATGATATGAATACGACGGCAACATATGTGGTTGCGTGTAAAAGGGATCACACAAGACACCCCGTGGATAGTTCATCATTAAGTCAATAATGAATACGAAGCACTTAAAGCTATATCAATCTGCTTAATTACATAACAAATATATATTGTGGGTACAATAATCTTTTCCATGACAATTTCCACGATCAAACCATCAATAGTCCATATTAGCCGCCCTGAATGAGAGTTCCCGGCCAGTGCTTGCTAAGGATCATCGTGGAAGGAAGCCCTGTAAGATGGCTGAGCATGCAAAATCACTCATTCGACAGGTGGGCACATTTTACAAGCTAGTGTCAGGAAGATGAACAAGCACATAGGAAGATGAACAAGGACATAGAACAAGACAACGAATAACGTTTTTGAGCAAGAGAAAATTTAGAAATTGTAGAAATGAGAAAGGAGAAAGGAAAAGCAAAGCTGAGCTGAGCTGAGCCAAAGCAAAAGCCAGCAACCGGCTGAGATAATTAATTCATAATTCGTTGAGTATCAGCTCGAGTGTGCCAGAAGTGCAGCGCAAACACTTTATTAAAATTAAAATTTATCTAAATTGCGGCGGCAAGCCATTCTGCCCGCAAAGTACTTAAACAACTTCGTCGACTTGGAGAGACGCTGGCCACGTTGACTGCCACAAAAGGGGGGATGCAAACAGAGAAGCTCTGCCAAAGTACTATATCTGCCGGGGGGTGCTTCAGTCTGATTGCTGTTGTTGCCTTCGAGTTGTGTAAGTGAGCGCTGTCAGTCAGTCTGTCCGTCTCTTTGTCTCTCTGTCTCTCTGTCAGCCCAGTGTCAGGATCGTCTTGTTGGGCTGCCTGCTTAGCGCTTTGCTCCAGAAATTGAAGGCTTCTCTCGCTTTGGGCCAGTCAGCTGCTTTCTTTGGCCACAAGCAAAAAACAGCAAAGTGGCAGACAACACCTTGCAGTTTTCAACGTAACTCAACACGTTGATTTATTATTTTTGACAGTATTTCTTTTGCTTGCACTTCAATTTACACATTGTGTGGGCTTTGGTGGTTGGGTGCTTTGGTGGTTGGGTGTGCATAATACGTGTGTGGTTAGCAGCGAGGCGAAACAGCTCTTGCACAATCTTTCATTTCCTTTTTTATTCCACCGCCACTTCACGTTTTTATTTCATTTATTTATTTTACAATTAGACAAAGTGAAGTGCATTGCCAGGCAGACAGACAGACACACAACGAGGGTTGCAACTGCATGGGTGTCCATGTGTGTGTGTGTGTTTGTGTGTGTGAAGAGGGGGTGTCAACGTTTGATGGCAGCACGCCAAGACTTGGAGCATCGTAGGCAACTTAAATCACAAGCTTATAGCCAGAAATGCTTAAAATCCACATTAAGGCGCACTTAAGACCATCTGTATACAGAAACAGACTCATCCGCAAGGATGCCTTACAGATACCTTCAAGCCAAGGCAGCGCCAGAAAGCAATAATCATAAAAGTAGCCCGCACGCTCAGCTGCCTGTCAGGCTAGGCTACCTTTGGCACAAACTTTTCACATCGGCCCCACGTTTGCACCCAGTGTTGCCCCCGTCGGGTATGTAGTGCCAAAACAAATGGCAAATGGTCCTGGCGATGGAACACTTAAGCGCAAGGTAAGTGAAAACTCAAATAAAAAGGCTCCAACACCAAAGAAACTTTTACAATGCCGCACGACACGGATACGGATACGGACAAGGAGACGAATGCCGCAAGTTGCCAAAGTAGCTTGAAGGCTATTTTTGGGCCATCGCGAACACTGGATATATTCGCAGCGCCAAAAATGGCGGCACATTCAATAAACCGTTTTGGTGGCAGCTCCTTACTTAAAGCCAACGCAAATAACTCATGCTCCGCTCCGACTTTAAACCCCATTTGCTCAGCTAAGCCGGAGGCTATGCAGTGGTTTTCCTTGCCAACGACTGCTCTTTGAAGTTGCCCTGCACGAGTCCTGATTGCATTCGGCCAGCGGCCTGACAATTATTATAATCTATTGGGGCACTGTCATCACGAGGCTGCACTCTGTTTTAACTAACAGCACAATAGTATACCAAATTGCTTCTTTTGTTGTTCAGTGTAGCGCAAATTTGACAGAATTTCCATTATGCTCGCAACTCTAAATATATACAAAGGATGATTTAGTCAATGCAATTAAGTTGCATTATTATACTAAATAATGAAGCTCTAATAATGTCTGTTTCAGTTATGATTTTAAATGCAAGTTATTTTTGGTAAATGTATTCATTCAAATTTAACACAACAAATTCGTATATAAACACGGGTTCAAACTTTTTCAAAACTAAACCGATTTTCAAGCGAAAAGATTCTTATAAATGACTTTTACAGACTTCAAACTACCATAACTTTGTCAAAACTGAACCGATTGTCACTCCCGAGGCCATTTTGGTCATTATTTGGCATCTAGTTTAATTCCACATCTCAAGATTACGAATTTTTGAAAAAATAAAATTTATGATTTTTTTGGCGAAAAAAGCATAAGGGGGGACCCTTACCAATTTTGATTTTTCAAAAAATAGAATCTTGAAATTTTATATTAAATTGATTGTGGGTGTCATAATTAGTATAAAAAACTATAAGAAAATTGATTTTGGGGTGTTTCATTTTTCTGTCAAAAATCACGTCAAAAGTGACTAAAAAATTGGCTTGTAAAGTTCCTAAACAACGAAAAGTTCCTTATAAATTACCTTCCCAGACTTCAAACTGCCATAACTTTGTCAAAACTGAACCGATTGTCACTCCCGAGGCCATTTTGGTCATTATTTGGCATCTAGTTTAATTCCACATCTCAAGCTTATGAATTTTTGAAAAAATAAAATTTAGGATTTTTTTCGCGAAAAAAGCATAAGGGGGGACCCTTACCAATTTTGATTTTTCAAAAAATATAATCTTGAAATTTTATATTAAATTGATTGTGGGTGTCATAATTAGTATAAAAAACTATAAGAAAATTGATTTTGGGGTGTTTCATTTTTCTGTCAAAAATCACGTCAAAAGTGACTAAAAAATTGGCTTGTTGGTTCCCAAACAACGAAAAGTTCCTTATAAATGACCTTCCCAGACTTCAAACTGCCATAACTTTGTCAAAACTGAACCGATTGTCACTCCCGAGGCCATTTTGGTCATTATTTGGCATCTAGTTTAATTCCACATCTCAAGTTTATGAATTTTTGAAAAAATAAAATTTATGATTTTTTTGGCGAAAAAAGCATAAGGGGGGACCCTTACCAATTTTGATTTGTCAAAAAATAGAATCTTGAAATTTTATATTAAATTGATTGTGGGTGTCATAATTAGTATAAAAAACTATAAGAAAATTGATTTGGGGGTGTTTCATTTTTCTGTCAAAAATCACGTCAAAAGTGACTAAAAAATTGGCTTGTTAGGTTCCCAAACAACGAAAAGTTCCTTATAAATGACCTTCCCAGACTTCAAACTGCCATAACTTTGTCAAAACTGAACCGATTGTCACTCCCGAGGCCATTTTGGTCATTATTTGGCATCTAGTTTAATTCCACATCTGAAGTTTATGAATTTTTGAAAAAAATAAATTTATGATTTTTTTGGCGAAAAAAGCATAAGGGGGGACCCTTACCAATTTTGATTTTTCAAAAAATATAATCTTGAAATTTTATATTAAATTGATTGTGGGTGTCATAATTAGTATAAAAAACTATAAGAAAATTGATTTTGGGGTGTTTCATTTTTCTGTCAAAAATCACGTCAAAAGTGACTAAAAAATTGGCTTGTTAGGTTCCCAAACAACGAAAAGTTCCTTATAAATGACTTTCCCAGACTTCAAACTGCCATAACTTTGTCAAAACTGAACCGATTGTCACTCCCGAGGCCATTTTGGTCATTATTTGGCATCTAGTTTAATTCCACATCTCAAGTTTATGAATTTTTGAAAAAATAAAATTTATGATTTTTTTGGCGAAAAAAGCATAAGGGGGGACCCTTACCAATTTTGATTTTTCAAAAAATAGAATCTTGAAATTTTATATTAAATTGATTGTGGGTGTCATAATTAGTATAAAAAACTATAAGAAAATTGATTTTGGGGTGTTTCATTTTTCTGTCAAAAATCACGTCAAAAGTGACTAAAAAATTGGCTTGTAAAGTTCCCAAACAACGAAAAGTTCCTTATAAATGACCTTCCCAGACTTCAAACTGCCATAACTTTGTCAAAACTCAACCGATTGTCACTCCCGAGGCCATTTTGGTCATTATTTGGCGTCTTGTTTAGTTCTACATTAAAAGTGTATGCAATTTTAAGAATATACAATTTTGAACTTTTTTCCCTTAAAAAGCATACGTTTATATGTATGTTAATACTTTGTAGCTGACAAATTCTCGCAGCTAAACGAAAATGAATGTAGGCATTTAACTCAAACTTACTGAGCAATTACGAATAATTACATTTTGCTCATATTTGCAACATAATTAGTTGAATTCCTGAATGTGCTAATTAGGCAGCATTCGTTTTATGTTAAGCGTTGGTCAATGTTGGTGGTCAATTAAACAACAAAGTGTAATTGAGTGACATGCTCGATGAGTGAATTAAGAGATGAGAGGCGAGACTCGTACTTTATTTAATGTCCGTGTCGTTATTGGATTGTAGTCGGGTATCATTAAATATAAAACGCTCTTCAATTATTTATATGGGCGCATAAGTAGTTTTCAATTAAACCGACAAATAGCAATATTAAATGAATGCAATAAATGCTATATTGAAAGTAACTGCAATTTTGGATATATTTTTTTCCGTCATTTCAATATATTTTATACATGATATATTTGATGACCTACGGTAGGATTGAAATTCGATAATACAGAAATTAACAAAAAATGTTGATAAATCACTTCTGATTATATACTTTTATGATGATTTTTGTATTCACTTAAAATGCATACATGTGGATAGAAGCCGCGCCCAGCAGGTACTCGCACTGCAAATGCTTTTTAATGGAAGTGCATTGAAACAATAAATGAATACAATACAAATTATTGAAGCAATTAAATGCGCATCAGTGTTAAATAATTTCGTTTAAATAAAATGACCTGGTCTCAAACTATGCAAACGTAAATACGTATTTAGTGTATGTATGTATATATTAAGTTGCGCTGTAGCAAACAGTAGAAAATCTAAAAAAAAATCTTGTTTAAAGCTTGCTTGTAACCAGGATCAATTTATATGTATGTACTATTTTATGTTATTTTATGTTGTGCATTTGGAGTAGTTAATTGCTTCTTGCTTTGCTCGTATTTTTAAGTGTCCTGGGGCGTCATTTAAGTGATGCTTTTCATATTTTATGATGTTTATATAAGGCTAGTAAAATTAATTAATAACGGTTAACTACTTGATTAAGATAATTAGGTATTTAGTTTTGCATTGCCAGAAGGCGTGGTCACACACTGTCAGCAATGAATAAATAAGTGAATAGCCGAAATGAATGCAGCGCCATGTCAAAGTAAACGACTTGAATACCAGTTCTCTGTGTATGAGTGTGGGTAATTTCCATAAAACACAGCACAAGCAACAGCAACAACCAACAACAACATGTCAAGCAGCCTCACAGCCTCACAACCTCCCCCTGCCTCGTTGGGCGCCCACAATGCCGCTACTTAAGCTGCTCTACGTGCGCAAAGGATACACACGCAAATAACTGCGGGGTAGCTTTTAATTATCTCGTTATTTTTTAATTTCCAGCATTTCACTGATTTCATTTTAAGCACATTGAGCGCAACGGGCGGTTGCCCGTCCTGAATGTCGCCAATGCCAATCCGAATCCGAATCCCAATCCCTTTACCCTTAACCCTTACAGCCTTACAGCCTTACAGCCTTACAGCCTTACAGACAGAGGAGTCAGTTGGGGACAAGTTGACGCCAATTGAATGCAGAATGAGTATGCATTAAGCAGAATTGGCGCACATTTTAAGATCCAACTAAGTGTCATTCGGGCTTACCTTTACCGCCAGCTTTAAGGGCGTTGCATAATTTGTTGTCGCTCTAATGATCCGGCTTTAAAGCCCCACAAAGGCGCCGTTGTAAAGTGAGCCGAAAAACAATTAACTCGTCTACCCTTAAAAACCTTGCTCGTCAACGTCAAATTAGTTTGTGGATTAACACGTTTTTTACATGTCCTGCCAGCAAACAGGGTGACGAAGGGATGGGGGTTGGGGAGGCATGCTTAATTACGCATACGACACGTTGGCTGGCAGTCCTTTGGCTTACTTTCAAGAATCCCTTGCTCAGTTGGGCATGAAATGGGTTTATAGTTACCAATTATTTTTGAAGCATGTTTTATTTTTGTTCAAGGCTAAAATTATGTGTGTGTGTGTTTGCTGCTTACCAACCAGCTAGTCAGTCTATTATTAACAAGTGAAACTAAATTAAGTGTCTCATTTGGGCGACCATTGTCCTTTTCGACCGTTCAGTGCGTGACTGGCTGAAGAGTGCAGGGGTTATATGCATTTAAATAAAGTTTTGCTCGATTGACAAAGTTTTGCAGCTGGCTACAAATAGGCTTCATTGCTCCTTTGTCATGTCCTGGCCGCTGCCACTATATATCTTTAAGCTAAAATCACTGGCACAATGAGCGTATTGTCTGGCTCCGAATTTAATGCTTACGTGACTGAAATATGGAGCCATAAAAGAAAGGAAAATGTTGCAAGTGTATTGGTGCCACAGAATCGCATCGATTGCTATAGCAAAGTTCATAAATAAAGCAGCCAAACCTCGACTTGGCTTAAAATAAAAGTTGCTGTTGCAAAATAAAATCCTAGACAACAACAAAAAACTAAAAGCAAAAAAGTGCAATAAATTGCTGCGCATTGAAGAAAATCTTTTACTGATTTACTCGCTGCGCCTCGAGAGCATCAACAGCCACTAATAAAAGTTTGTGCAGTTTGCAGGCGTTGATGTTTGTTGTACGGCAATACTTTCAATGCGGTTGCACATGCACTCACACAAACACACACACACACACACACAGGCAAAAACTCACAAACTCACCGAATTCCGGTCAGCGAAGAAATTTTTTGGCTTTTGTGGATTTTCAACAGAAAATGGCTATCAACCGCAAGCCAACCAGAATTCAGTATCCAGAATCATCCAATTTCTTAGCGCACGTACTCTCGGGATAAACTTAATTTGGCCAACACTTTAATAATGAGATTTGAATCGAAACGATTTTGATTGACTGTTGGGGCAAAAGTTTTAATCTAAACTATTTTGGTCAAGAGAGCACTTAAGATAGAAATCTTAAAATAAATATTCAAATGTACAATACACACTGATATACAACATCTAGAATAATTTAGTTTATATATATATACAAATTATTTACAGAACTCTTTCTTTGTCTTATACAATAGCTTATTAATACATATATTTTGTTAGCTGAATAAGTAAAAGGAGGAAGAAGCGTTGAAGACTGAAAACTGACGACTAAAGAGTACCACTAATTTGACTAAATTAGATTATCGCAAATTAGATCGCAAAACTGAATAAAAACTGAATGTGAATAAAGTTTATGACAACAAAACATATCAAACTGATCGTTTAATAAATCAGCGGATTGAGTGCCGTCTTGCTTGCTTGATTTTAATGCCGGCGAACGATAATTATTGTAAGATTTAAAATATTTAAAAGGGCTATAAAATCCATGTCCAATGTATTTATTTTAAGGTTAATTATGCTCAGCGTGTTGGTCACTTGCCGCAGCAACATTAAAATCATAAAATCGTAAATCGTGGAAAAATAAAATAAATATGATATTTTTTAAAATCCGATATTCGAAAATTGGCCATTATTATCAAAAATAATTTTTAAAACGGTTTTTAACGGTTTTAATAGTTTTTTAAAAAAATCTTAAAGTTATAACTTTTTCCAATTCTCGAACCTTGCTACTATCCATCTGCAAAATGAACGCTTCAAGCCTATGTGTTTCGCTGAATACACAACAGATGGCGCATTGATAGCTGGCGACACATAACTGTACGCAGAACGCACTTACCTAAGTCTCGCACCAATCGCCAATTGGTTAGAGAATTTGGAATCACAAATTTATTTAGACAGTTCCGGTTCGAGAATTGGTTTTTTTCCCGTTGCTTTTTTGAGTTTTTTTCAAAAAATTATATAAAATCGTTAAAAACCGGTTTAAAATTTTTTTATAAATGTTTTTGATTAAAATGGCCAATTTTCAAATTTCGGATTTATTTTATATAATTTTTTTTCACAATTTTTTCCGCATTGTTTTTTTTTTTTTGCAATATCAACTTTTTTAAATTTTTAAAGCTAAAAATGTAGCAATAATGGTTGGTTTTTTATTTTCGGATTAGTGTCGGATTGAACTAAAAATCTTTTTTTAATTTTAAAGATCGCTTTTTGGAAAAAGCTGAAAAAATCGGACTTAACTAAAAACAAGCTAGATTTCCCGCTGGCCGCTGTTTTCAATTTTCCCTCGCTGTTTGACTTTCCCAAAAGCTAGATCTGACGGGAAAAAAGCTGATTTGGCAACAAGTCGCATCAATAGTTAATAAAGCAGTGAATAATTCAAATTAAGTGTTGAATTACTGAAATTACATAGTTAAAGAAAGAGTTTTAACATTAATTTCAATTCAAACATGCTCCAAATATTGCTTGGATTCAATAATCGCCAATTTATAAATGTTTCGATATTTATATCACGCGTAAGCAGTGCCAAATGTGATATTTAAATTTCTAAAAGCGGAAAATTTCCAAGCGAACTCAGTACTTTCAATTGAAAACAATAAACAAACTTTAATTCGTGTTATGCAATAAATGAAACAAGTTTACAAAGAACTAATAATGTTGTTGATCATAACACATAAGAAGTCAATAATTCACAATTAGTATGTTGTAATTTGTTGAGCTTGAGAGATTTACCGGCTGCTTGGGAAAAGGAAACCCTATAAGTTTGACAAGCTGTGATTGTATTTCCTGCTCAATGGCGAACATTTGTTTAATCCGCAGCTACTTCTACAGCTGTCACGAAAGAAACGCAATTAAACTGGATAAGTGACATCCAGCCAGTGCACCGCTGTGAAAACCACTCAAGAAAGTGGCTGCCAGCGGAAGTAAGTTTTTACTTACTGCCAGCAAGCAAATATTCAATTAGGTGTTTGTTGCTGAGACAAATTGATTAATTTGCGCACACAAGCCCAATGGGCCCCTGACAACCGTCGAATTATATATAAATACAATAAGAACTCTGCACTTCGGCAACAGTCGCTGTAGAACCAGTTTTCAGCAAACAAACAAAACAAACCCGCCAACAACACCAACACAACAATTCGGCAGAAAATCCACGCCCACGCTCAGACCAAGCCAAGCAGCGATCTCTAGATCTTGAGATCAACTACCGGTGAGTCTTGAGTATCGAGTATCGAGTACTGTTTTCTGTACGTCACCAAATCAATTAGACAAAAGCTGCTGTCAGTTCAAGTGTCACGCCCACAAACCGATTGTGACGTATACGCCGCGTTTAACACTCGATTCACATTACTCATACTTGCGGCGCGTGTTGGCAATTAGCTTAAAATTAAAAACTGAAATACATGCAAACCATTTAGGTTGCATAAAATTAGCATAACTTGAAATTTTCCCACGATTTACATAGCTGACTAGTTAATATATTATTTACAGCAATTTGTTTGAGCAAAAACGGCATAAATTCATTTCGGAAAGTGTAAACAAAACAAAAATCAAGACAGAACAATTAACCACGGTGTGTCGAAGAATAAATACTCTGCAGATATATGACGGATATATGATAATCATGTTAAGCGGTTTTTTTTTTTCAATTTGGCAACTAAATTTCCAATTGATTGCTCTGCTAGCAATACAGTCCGGCTGCCTCCGACATTTCTACAACTTGAAACCAAATTAAGGATATATGCCAAGTTAAAGACTGACAATGAAAATGAGAGAGAATGAACAACGCAGTGCCGCATGGCAATAAAGAGTGGTCACGGAAATGTCTTCTGGAATGCCTTACACATTTCGTGACAAATTTATAATACTCTTTGCGAAGGGTATTTACACAATGTGACGCTACCGTCGACAGGCTGCCTGCCAGACAGCGTGTAGCCGCAAGTTGTAGCGTTAATTTTTGCTAAACCAGTCGCTGGCAGTGTCGGCAGCAGCGTGTCCGGTTGGGACAAAAGAATTTCACGCATTTTATTGGGGCGTAACTTATTATTATTGTTGCTCCGGCTGGCGCCTCTGGCATCTGGACTTTCCGCCCGCAAGCCCGACTCTGTTCTACGTTGTACGATTTCAGCTGCAGTTACAGCGCCATTATTTAATGAGAATGAGAGATCGGCCCCGATCAGGCTATCGGGCGACCAACAACTTGGCCGCATTCGATTTGCATTAATTACAATACAGCTTTAACATATGACATCGGTTGCAGTTCGGCCGAGTCCGTTTCCTTGACACTTCCTGCTGTTACTTTCCATGCGATTTTCTCAGCTTTCTTTCTCTGAGCCGGTGAATTTTTATTATTATTTGTTCTTGAGAGTGGGGAATTTTGTTGCTGGCATTCAGGACAAACTTTTTTCGTTAGAAAGCTTTTTAAATATTTAGCTAAACGATCCCTCTTTTCGAGTCATTAATTGACTAGTCTTATATTTAAAGAACATCTTGTCAAAAATGTAAAACGCAATTAAAATATCTCTTCTATTTTAGCTAATATTTATACATTCCAATATAAACAACAAACATTTAATTTGCCATTATCTTCCCCATAAAAATGCCATAAAATTGTTTAGCCGGATTATTATGCAAAACTTAACAAAGACCCACGCGACACCCATACAGTGCCTTCCATATAGTTGTTCCTTGCTAGCCTTTGAAGAAAACAACTGATACACATATAATTTGCATACGGGACAGCAAGCAAATTGGCATTTTATTGAATTTGTATTGATTTCGTTTTTATATAGTTTTTTTTTTTTTTGTAAACATATCTGACGTACTCCGGACTCTCTGAGACCGGCTTGAAGCGTTTTTTTGTAGTTGTTGTCGCTGCTGCCGCCGTTTCAGACTTCTTGACGTTGTTAAGCTTTCGCATCTGCGTTTGGGTCGCCTATAAAATAACAAGAGACAAACGTACGTTTAATTATTATAGCATCGCACTTGGCACGCAACGGTCGCATATGCTACAGCGCTATACTCTAACCAAAGCTTAGATAAATCTTAAATATATATATAAATATATTTACACATCCTACAGACAGACAACTTGAACACTCTCAACATGTGCACCACTAAGACTCTTCTTCTGCTCAGCATTGCGCTGACTGCTCTTTGCCTGCTGCAGTGTGGCGAGGCGTTCCCTTCCATAGGTCACTATGGCAAGCGATTTGGTAAGTCATTGGAGGAATCACATAGGAATCTTATTGGTATTGACTTATCTTTGTTTGCAATCTACAGATCCCATGGGCGGCATTGATTTCATACAGATTTGCCTCAATAACTGCGCCCAGTGCAAGAAAATGTTTGGCGATTACTTCCAGGGCCAGACCTGTGCCGAGTCCTGTCTCAAGTTCAAAGGCAAAGCCATACCGGACTGCGAAGATATTGGCTCGATAGCGCCGTTTCTTAATGCGCTCGAGTAAAGATGTATCTGCCTCTTAAACCTATATATGCGTGTGTGTGTGTGTGTGCGTGTGTGCGTATATATCTTTATCGCCTGTGACTCAGACGCGTATTTGGGTCAATGCGATGCGATGCGATGCGATGCTCGACACGATCATGGCTGATAATGATGATGATGATGACGACCACGACTCACTCGATACTGAAACCGATGTTCACTATATACGATTTAATGGCTTTAACTAAAATAGTTATCTAGAGTTCCCGGCAATCCTCTGCTAGATATTGCCGTACAGCACGTAATCAAAGAAGTTCCTATAGTACTTACTTACCAATTAATATAATATAATATAATATAATATAATCAAGATTCAAAAATTCAATGAATTTAAACAAATATTCACTTTGTTTTTATTTTATTTTAAACGATAGTTTTTGCATATACAAAACTTACAAACGAAATATCCGTATATTTAAACATTATTCAAGGTCTTGTGTGTTAATAACGGCCTTCATTTAACTTACTCTGTATTTTTTGCTATTTTAAAATAATACATATATACAAAAAAATGTATGGATAATGCATGGAAATGTTGGAAATCACTATAGAAAATGGCAGTGTGAAACTACAACTGACTGGCTTTAGAATGCTTTAGAGCAGAAGAAGCGTTGCAGCGTTGAGAGCAAGGACTAGTAAAAGAGACTAAGCGGTAGTAGGAGAAAAATGAAAATATAGTACTGAAAAATGTATGGGAAAGATTTACAGTTGTCTTCTTGCCAAAAGTGTAGAGGTATGTCCAAAAATGTAATGGTATGCAGAAGAAATACATTCAACCAAATGATCGTTACTTTCTAAAGTTGAGCAACGTGTCGGGTATTTCGTTGATATAGTTCTGCAAATAAACAATAGTAAGTTAGTAAGCCCAAAAATCAACATATATATATATATTGCTTACATAAACTGACGAGTCCAGACCATGGTTGCCAAAGTCTGCCCACTTGCTCAGATCTATAGAAGGAATAATGCCGCTCTTGCATGGAACGCGTGGATTGCTATAGAAAGGATAATCTTAGATGACATTTAAAACTGCAAGGACTCAACTTACATTTCATGATCGGGCAGGACCATAGGGTAGATTTGCACGGTATCAATCAAATCGGTATTGTCGCAAATCAAGCGCGACAATTTCGCCTTGCGTATCTCCTGCAGTTGCTCGGGCGTAAAGGACGAAGGCTGATTGGGCAGCTCGTACCAGAAGCGATCGCCGCGACGCAGGTAGCTCATCTGTGTGGCAATCACACACGCAAAAGTGGGTCCCAGCATGGAGCCAGGCAGCGATTTCTCCGAGACACCGCCAGACCATAAATCGATGTCGGCAGGATGTCTAAGAAATGTCAGATACATGAGTAATGGATAATGGTAATCAGTAATCAATCAGTACTCACTCGAATATGCTGCCGTAACGCAGCACAGTCTCGTTGGGCATGGAGCCGTACATCTCGTCCCAGGTGTTGGAGGTGGGCAGTCCGCAGAACTTGCGGAACTCCATGTAGCCGGGAATGCCGAATTCGCGTCCACGCTGCATGTTGAATGAGACCAAATCCATGCCAAAGCGTGCGCCCTCCTTCTTGAAGAGATGATTGGTAACCTCTTGTGTAATGGAGTCGTCCATGGCCTGCGCCACTTGATTCATTAGACCCATAAAGTACTCATCCAGCACGCCAGCTCTATACAAATCATAGGGACGGCGAATCAGGTCCGACAAACGCTTGGACGCTATGAATTTGTGTGCCTTGGACCAGCGCTCCACGGCGGTGGGCAGTAAAGAGTGTCCAAAGCGGAAAGCGGCGCCAGCAAATGAGTCAATTATGCCCGGATTAACGTTGGACTCATAGCCATCCCAGTAGCCATCCTTCTGCAGCACGAGACCGAACTTCTCCATCACCTCCTTGCCGAGCAGAATGGGCAAGAACTCATTAAAGGTCACATGCTGTACTATGGCAATGTTGATGCGTCGCGACTCCTGGAACAGCGTCTCGTCGTCCCAGTGCTGATTGATGTGTGCCAGTCCCGTGGCCAGGCGATTGTGCTCCCGGGCCATCAGCGTGTGCATGCAGGTCAGCACCAGTTGCTCATTGACGCGAATCTCGCCGCCCTCGAAGCAGTACATGCTCTTATTGGGTCGTGTGCAGCCCTCATCGGGTATGTCCAGCTTGAGCGGCAATAAATCCTTCAAGCCATACTCCTGGAACACAGGATTCATGCGCATCAGACCGCCATAGCCAGTGCGCAGCTTCCGTGCAAACGATTCCTTAACGCCATAAACAGTGTTGGCATCAATGACACCCGTCAACGTATTAAACTGTTGTCGAGAACCTGAAATAGTAATGTGACGCTAATTTAATTTAAGGTCTATTAAATACTCATCAACATTTTCAGGAAATTGCCTTTTAGAATATATATCTATCTTCCTATTAATTTCCTTTATTTAAAAAGTAAGTTTTAAGCAAAAAGTTGAACATACAATCTTGGACCCTTATCAACCATCCTGAAGGATGGAATCCGAAAAACATCTTGCAACAATTTTAACTTTGTTTTTTAAAAAATTAAGTTTCAATCCAGTCAGCCCTGCAGTTTTCCAACAATTTTGTATGCATGTAAGTGGAATTTTCCAAATCCACATCTAAGTGTTCACTTACGTCGTAAATGGTAGCTAATTCGAAGCTCTTATAGTTAAGGCTGTGCGTTAACCAATCAAGCAGTTTGTCAGTCAGTCAATCATTCAATCAGCACAAGCTGTTAAATATACATACATATTCATATTACTCACCCAAGCGACAACCTGGTCTTGGTGATGGGAAGCCACGCACGAAATCAATACACTTGACATTAAAGAGGCGATAGAAGTAGTCGTCATCTGGGATGCGTATCTCATTGCAATATGGATGCTTCTTGTGCAGCGGACGCTTGCAGCACTCCTCCGGATCGTTGCGATTGACGGGATCTGTAATCAGAGTGGTTTACTCTTAAAAAGCTGCTTCAACCAGATCAGATGCGCGTTGGACCTACCCAAAGGCGTGCCAGTTAACGTAAAGTCGTGATCCATGAACTGACCCCAGGCAATGACCATAACAGTGCCCGCGTGATCATGATACCCATCGTCCGGATGCATTGTGCGCGAGACCACACGCGAGTAGGGCAAATCGCGACCGGTTACTGAAATGCGCGGCGCGTTGATGCCATCCGCGTAGAGTGGACCAATCAAGCGCTGGAAAGGCGCATTGGCGGCGCCCCAAGTGGGATGCTCAATATTGTTGCACAAGCCATCAAACCGACGATATTTGCCCGGTCGGCACTCGACGCCCGCAAAGAATGGCGGACAAACCTCACGAATCAGCGTCTTGGAGGTGTCAATTGTGGGCAGACCCTTCTCGATTTCCTCATAGGACAGGCCATAGCTGCAAGCAAAGATTGTCAATTAGTGTCTGCCCATTATGGCTGTTAAGTGTTGACCAATTATATCTAACTGTATATATATCTGAATTTGCTGCCAACAGCTGCGGATATCGCCCAACTTGGCGTTTTCCTGTCGTGCCAACTGTTTGACCCGTTTAGTTCTCCTCTCAGCTAATATTTTTTCAATTTGTCAAAAATTGCAAAACTAAAGATTAAAGCCCGACTAGTAAGCGGCATGCAATTAACGCGCTTTTGGCCCGGCTTACAGCAACAGACATTGATGTGGAGATTTGAGATTTGACGTTGACATCAATGGCACAATATTCGCTTTCAATTGAAGTCACTTGCCGTTTTATTTAAGTCGACTGCTTGGCCTGCGGCCAGTGAAGTAACCGTCATTAATCTTGTATCTAATGCTGCCGAAAATGCCGAAAAACTAAGTGGAAAAACACTGGTGTTGGTTGGTGCATAATAAATTTGGGTCGGACACTTCCTCAAGTGCAATGGAAAAGTGAGAAAAACTGCAATAGCCTAAGCAAAGGGAAGTAAAGGGAACACAATGCTATTGTTGTTGGCTCTAAAGATAGTGCAAACAGATACGGAGATGGAGAAAAAAACTTCACAGTCAATTTGGCTGGCAGGTAAATGGACTGAAGGTCCATAAATTAAAGCTAAGGAAATGGCTAACAAAAAAGGGAAAACTTTTCAACAGAGCATTCAATACCTCTCTAAAGCATTTGATATCAGCTAAAATCTAACTAAAATAAAATTACAATTAATTTTAGCTGTCTTACGACTATATATTGCCTAAAATTATATAAACTTTAAAAAGGCAATTTATTACTAGGGATTTTTATTAAGTTTAGGATTACGTTATATCCATGCGATACCTTTTAATAATGTTGTGTGTATAATACAAGACCCAAGAAGTTCAAAAATTCAATTATTATATTCACGCTGTTCGCAGCTGGAAGCTTCCTACAATTTTAAAGTACTCTACAACTAAAAAAAAATGATTCAATATTAAAAAAAATAAGAATATGTTATAACAATATGAATAAACTAATTGAATTTTTTGTTTACTAGCAATAATTAATATTTTCTAATAAATCAAATCTCAAAAGCTAGCACAAACAACATTTATAAACTGATCTCTTGAGCCATAAAAATAGCTTTAAAATTTGCATCATTTAAGAAACGCTCTTATCTGATAATAATTGGCCAGCATCAAAGACCATAATCATAAGATTATACAACTGCAGCTGCAGTTGATGCTCATGGTGATGGTGATGGTGTTGCTGATGCTCTGGCCACGTTAGATGGACGAGCGAGGAGGCCAAAAAAGAAAGTCACATATGTATGTTAAAGCATAGCCTGCAACTGCGGAATAGCTTTGGCCAACTGACTTGGCAACCCGCTTACCCACAAACACCAGTTGGCCAACCACAAAACTGGAAATACTATGTTGCATCCTCAGCTGGCTTCTTTTTGTTTTCTGGTCGGGGGGGCAGTCACGCGCACTCTCACTGAAGCTGCCTGCCATCCCGAATAGTCAGTCGGTGCATTGCATAATTCGTGTTTGTTTACATTTGGCGCTGCGAGCACAACAAAAAGCTGACAAACAATTTGGTGGCAAGTTGAAAAACAAAAAACCAAAAATAAAAATAATAATGCAATGCAGTTGCGCCAGTTTTGTAGAAGTTGCAGATGCTGCAGAAAAATAGTCTGGCTAAGATATAGCTACAGGTGGCCAAGTGGGCATCAGTCAACAACAACAACAACAACAACAACGACAACGTCAACGACAGCAAATTTGGCATTGCAATTAGCATTTGCATGTGCCAAACTTTCAAATCCATCCAATCCGCAGAACCTTGAAGGCAGGCATAGGCACAGCCACCACTTCAGTTCAGTTCAGTTCAGTTTAGTTCAGTTAAGTTCGATTCCAGCTTTAAGCTCATACATATTTATGACTGCAGGCGGTCTGGACGGACGGACGGACAGTGTGCAACGGCACGATTTAAGTGCCATGTCATGCGTTATTTGGCAATCATTTATTGGGGCTCTGGGGCTGTGGGCGTGGCCAGGCGCAACTTTCAAATGCGTTTAGCATTTACAACCGTTACATTTACTTACGTTCGCGCCAACTGTATGGATATATCGAGCAGCAGTTCGCCTACGGTGGCCAGCTCCTCAGCCTTCCAGTCGGACTTGGGCTCGGCCACACCTGCAAAGTGCATCAGATAGGTACATGAATATATATATATATTTATGAATAATGCAGTTATCGCCCCCACTTACGTATACGTTTGCGTGCATCCGAATAGGCCGCATTGATGGCATCGTAGGTAATGCAAGTGCCCGCACCGCTGTTGTATGGATTGCTGCAACAAAAAAAAGAAAAGAGCAGAATATTGAATGTCATTGACAATAGCAAGCAATTTGTCGCTATCACATGCTAACCACTCGCCCCAGCCACACAACCACCCACACGCTCGCACAGCCTGCGTACTGTCAGATAATCAAATTATTGACGGGCCAGCGCATAAAGCAGCAGGCAGCAGCCAGCAGCCAGCAGGCAGCAGGCAGGAGGCAACAGGAAACGGAAATGCTGTGTTGGCAGCCAGCAGCCAGCAGCCTGACACAGTTGGATACGGTACTTTGTAGCGGCAACATGGAGCAAGCACGCAGCAGGCTGAAGCAAATATTGTGGGCTCATCGAGCAACTGATTTGAGTGCAACAATACCGCAGCTGTTGCACAAACACTGCAAGGCATCTGCATGCAGTCAAAAACTGATTAAATTGACCAAAATTGTGCTCTTGTGTGTTTTGGGCATATTCTTGCTGAGCTACTACCATACGGAGATGCAGGGACGGGTGAGTCAGCTGACCAGCTGCATTTCAATTAAACCAGAATAGCGTCCTGAGTGCCGAGTAATTTAATTATGCTATTCATAGCGCTGTGCCTTGTCCTTGCCACGCTCCTTGCGTTATGCCTTGCGACCGCCAGAGCAGTGTGATTTCTGTGCCAATGTCAAAAGTGTGCCACGCCTTAGCGAGCTGAGTTCGGATACATTTGAGGCGGACTATGCGTACAGTGGCGCACCCGTCATTGTCAGCGATGCCATGCAGAACTGGACAGCCACAACGGTGGGTTGACTGCCCCGAACCCATAGCAACATCTAACTGATCAACATTTATTTAGCTCTTCAATTACGGATACTTTCGGGATGTTTATCGCAAAGCTAAGCGCAAGCAGCGCATACGAGACTGCCAGTTTTTGCCATATAAAACGGGCTTCCAGGACATCTATGAGGCTTTGGATATGCCGCCGTCTCGCATCGAATTCCAGCCGAATGAGACGCCTTGGTACTTTGGCTGGAGCAATTGCCATGCGGAGACGGCTGAGGAATTCCGCAAGCACTATGGCCGACCCTATTTTCTGCCCGAGCGATCGGAGAACAATGCAGTCGATTGGTTCTTCATAGGCACAGCCGGTCTGGGCGCCCAAATGCATGTGAGTGTGCGACCAGACCCAGAGCATTTTAGTTAATCTCAAACTGTACTTGCTTCTATACTAGATTGACAATGTGCGTCTGCCGTCGTGGCAGGCACAGTTGGCTGGCAGCAAACGTTGGCTGTTGGTGCCACCGCCCGAATGCTACTTTCAGTGCCAGCGCTTCGATGTTGTTGTGCAACAGGGAGATATCAGTAAGTTGATTAAGTTCGTTCCACAAAGTCCTTCTTAAGCTCGTCTTTTGTTTGCATTTTGCAGTCGTTCTGGATACTAACAAGTGGTATCATCAAACGTTTGTGCAACCAGGCGCTGTAAGTCTAACCATTGGCGCCGAATATGACTAAGTCGAGTTTGTTTTAGAGTGGGTTTCTCGTATAGGAAGTGCCACAGTTGCAGCAACACTCACAGCATATATTGCCAAAAAAAGTAAACAAAATAAACTAAACTGTAATTGTAACTGTAATAGTAACAACTTAACTTAACTTTAACATTGCATTTGCGTTTGCGTTTGTAGCCGGTTTGTTAATTAAATGCCAAAACACGCAAATTTCTCGTCCCCCTTTAAAAGGGGTACAGCGACTTCCTCAAATGGAGCGACATGTAAAACGCGTGTCAGGTGACAACGTTACATGTTAACAATGCGTAAGTATTAAATAATTACAACAACAGCAACAACTGCAACAACAACAACAAGGACGCAAAAGCACACACACACACACACACACACACACACACACATACACAAATGCCATAGCACCCAAGACATTGCCCAGAGACACGCAATGCAAAACCATTTAAGCAATGGACGACATTCTTCGCGAACTTGCATCCATATTTTGTGAGCAACA
The DNA here is from genome assembly GCA_035045305.1 of Drosophila maculinotata. Classification (NCBI taxonomy): domain Eukaryota; kingdom Metazoa; phylum Arthropoda; class Insecta; order Diptera; family Drosophilidae; genus Drosophila; species Drosophila maculinotata. The sequence goes on from JAWNPD010000335.1 coordinate 10,799,557, forward strand.
TGCTGCATATGCAACTGGGAGTCTAATGATATTGCCGTCAGGCATGCGACATGCCAAGGAGTTAGGAAACTATCAAGAAAATTGATTTTATTTTACTATTCATTGAAGCTATTATTATTATACGATTTTCGATTATTAGAATTATTATTATCAATTGAAAGTTCACCAAACAAAACATCCTTGAAGGTTAAAATATTTACAAAATATTTTTGAAAGCTATTTTACCTATTACTTATATATTATATATATAATTATCGCTTGCAAATTAACCAAGCCAAGGATACTGAAAAATGTTAACGTATATATATCCAAATCCTATTCGCTCTAACTTAATTGAACAACTCCAGCATAGTTAGGGTGGCGAGCAAATGTTGCTGGAAGATATCTATGGATTTTGGTATGCTTTGGGTAAAATTTGTCAAATGCAAAATGGCGGTTGGCACTTAACTGGTCTGCCAGTTAATTTTCAAATTTATTGCTGATGGAAAGTTCAATGTGCGCATTGGACTGGCTGGCAGGCAGGCAGTTAGCCAGAGTTTTGGGCCAGCTAGAAAGTTGCTTGCATGCGGCACGCACTGGAATCGACTTGGTGCGATTGGGACTTGTTATCCTGATTGGGTTGCTGCGGTACTGCGCCAATGGTATATAGATATATATTAGCTTGTTGCACTGTGAAATCAATTCGCGTTTGCAGGTGCGCACAACACAAGCGAATGCTTCCTGCTAAAAGTGAAACTGTAGTATTCGGTTGCACGGCCTGGCCTGGCCTGGGCCGGCGTGTCGTGGCGTATGCGTAATATTGTGAGTTGTGAGTTGTGAGTAATTGCAAAAGCGTGTCGTAAATCTACAGACACAGCATCCAAAATATCAGTTATCTATGCGCGCGTGAGTTTTTTTTGGGGCCGTGTGGCATAACCGAGACGATCGCCGGGGCTACCACGCTTACGCAGACTCACCGCAGACACGGAAAGAGGGGGAGAGAAAAAAGCTTACTACATATCAGCAGCAGCAGCAGCGGCAGCAGCGGCATCAGCAATGAAAGTGGCCCGGGTCGGCAAACCAGTATTTATCTTTTAAGTAGGTTGTTGTGACTGAGATTTTGGACTGCATTTTTGCCGGCCGCCACAAAGTTCAATAGCCAGGCCAAAGCAAAATAGTTGCCGAGTCACGTTTTCCGCCAGGCAACCCCAAATTAGCTCAACTCTCCAATGACCCCATTGTACTTTTCTTACGGCCCAATCGTGCGACATTTAAATTGTCAGCGTCTTTGGCAGCTGTGCAACTTTGTGGCGCATGGTCGAAGTTCAGGCATTGTCTTGTGGCACTTTTATTTTCAAAGTCACTTTTCGAAACCGTTTCAAAACTTCTGCTTACCATCAATAGAAGACGCGGCCATTCAGCAGCTGTCGCAGCAGCCGCACCACAGGTGCTTAAAGTGTTGCAATGTCATTTATTTGTGTTGCTGTTGCTGCTGCTGTTTCTTATTTGCTGTTGCAGCTGCGGCTGCTGTTGCTGCTGCGGTTTGCCATACAACTTTTTACCAATAAATCTGTGGCGGCCCGTCAACTGCCGTCAACCAGACGCGTTCGCATCACATGACTTGCGTACCCGAAGTCGAGGTCAATAACTCATCGGTTGATTGCAGCAAGCAAGCCAACAATAGTCATGCTTAATTCTGGCAATGCGCTTTTATTAAACATACTTTTTGTTTATATTGACAAGCACATTTAATAAAGCTTTTATGAATAATAAACAAAAGGCAAATTGGCGCAAGTTGCCAGTGTCTCATTTAGATGCATTCAATATTGTGCTTTGTATGTGTATAGTTTTATTATTGTTGAAACATAATGAGTTCTAGGCTATAGACTATATAAGACGCTGTCCAACCCCAAAAATATATACAAGTACTTCAAGCACCGTCTTCATAATGAGTTCTCTGACAATTCTTCTGCTGCTCGCTGCTTGCTTCTGTGCCCTGTCCGGTGTAAGCTGTAACCGTCCGGTCCCCAAATGCCCCCAGGTATGCACTAGGATAAACAATCCTGTTTGTGGCACCTGGAGGCGTGGCAGAATAGTTAGCCAGTGCACCTTTAGCAATCTGTGCGTGATGAAATCTCAGGCTTGCAGGAAAAATCAAGGTATGCAATGCAATATACTATTATAAACGTGTTTACAATTTGTACTAACTTTTAACTTTTAAATCTCAGATTGGAGACTTTCTAACCAGGGACCATGCAAAGTGAACTCAGTCGATTGCTGGAGACTATTGACACTGTCCGGCTAAACAATATATTTCAACGATGCAGCAAGCAAGCCAACAAGCTTAGTTCTGGCAATGCGCTTGTATTAAACATACTTTTTGTTTATATTGACAAACACATTTAATAAAGCTTTTATGAATAACTAAATTAGCATTTGGCGGCGTGCAATGCTACGCCCCGTTTTTATTCTCAAAAAAAAAAAATCGCTCGAATATTGAAAGTTTACCTTAATTAATTTCCACGCAGGTGAATCTAATCAAACAAATTTTTTTTGCAATAATTGACACCCATTTTTAAGGAATTTCCAAAATTTTAAAATCACGTTGTTAATATTTTGTTAAGAAGAGCTGGAGAGAAATAAGTAGCTGATCGGATGAAAAATAAAAAAGTTGCATACAATAGTTTTCCCGCCATTTTCCAACTTTCCAGGAATATTTTCCAAATTTTAAAAATTACATTGTTAATATTTTGTTATGTAGAGCTTTAAAAATAAGTTTGAAGAAAATCGGATGAAAATTCATTTTTTGCCTATACAACCTTGACCCCCCATTTTCCTCCGAGGGGGTTGCATTGTCCATATAACTTGTATACAGTACAATGCATTTTTATAATGATCTTTGAAAATAAATTTCAAGCTGATCGGATGAAAAACAAAAACGTTTCGTACAACGGTTTTTCCTCATTTTCCGAGCTTAGGTATAGAATTTTCCAAAATCGCTGGGTAGCTAGCACTTTCAGACTAAAAGAAAAATACTGTGAAAATTTCAGCTCTCTAGCTCTTATGTTTTGGGCCCTGCGTTCATTACCAAACACCAATATCCAGTCGCCAATATCCAATTGCCAATCGCCATCACCAATCTGTACGAACTCTTTTATATATATAGCTATATATATAGATATAGATAAACAAAAGGCAAATTTGTGCAAGTCGCCTTTGTTTTATTTAAATGCATTCAATATTGTGCTTTGTATGTGTATAGTTTTATTATTGTTGAAACATAATGAGTTCTAGGCTATAGACTATATAAGACGCTGTCCAACCCCAAAAATATATACAAGTAATTCAAGCACCGTCTTCATAATGAGTTCTCTGACAATTCTTCTGCTGCTCGCTGCTTGCTTCTGTGCCCTGTCCGGTGTAAGCTGTAACCGTCCGGTCCCCAAATGCCCCCAGGTATGCACTAGGATATACAGGCCTGTTTGTGGCACCTGGAGGCGTGGCAGAATAGTTAGCCAGTGCACCTTTGGCACTCTGTGCTTGATGTTATCTCGGGCTTGCAGGTTAAATCAAGGTATGCAATGCAATAAATTATAAACGTATTTTTAACTTGTACTAACTTTTAACTTTTAAATTTCAGATTGGAAACTCTCTAGCCGGGGACCATGCAAAGTGAACTCAGCTGATTGCGGGAGACTATTGACACTGTCCGGCTAAACAATATATTTCAACGATGCAGCAAGCAAGCCAACAAGCTTGGTTCTGGCAATGCGCTTGTATTAAACATACTTTTTGTTTATATTGACAAACACATTTAATAAAGCTTTTATGAATAACTAGATTAGCATTTGCTGGCGTGCGATGCTACGTCCCGTTTTTATTCTCAAAAAAAAAATCGGTCGAATAATGAAAGCTTACCTTAATTAATATCCACGCAGGTGAATCTAATCAATTACATTTTTTTAGCAAAAATTGACACCCATTTTTAAGGATTTCAAAAATTTTAAAATTACGTTGTTTATATTTTGTAATGTAGAGTTTTAAAAATAAGTTTGAAGCTGATCGGTTAAGAACAAAAGTTGCATACAACAGTTTTCCCGCCATTTTCCGACTTGGGGGGTAGATTTTCCAAAATTTGAAAATAACATTGTTTTAGGTATAGAATTTTCCAAAATCGATGCTTAGTTAGCACTTTCAGACTAAGAGAAAAATACTGTTAAAATGTCAGGTCTCTAGCTCTTATGATTTGGGCCCTGCGTTCATTACCAAACACCAATATCCAGTCGCCAATATCAAAGTACCAATCGCCATCACCAATCAGTAAGAACTCTTATATATATATAGATATATATATATATAGATATAGATAAACAAAAGGCAAATTTGTGCAAGTCGCCTTTATTTTATTTAAATGCATTCAATATTGTGCTTTGTATGTGTATAGTTTTATTGTTGTTGAAACATAATGAGTTCTAGGCTATAGACTATATAAGACGCTGTCCAACCCCAAAAATATATACAAGTACTTCAAGCACCGTCTTCATAATCTCTGACAATTCTTCTGCTGCTCGCTGCTTGCTTCTGTGGCCTGTCCGGTGTAAGCTGTAACCGTCCGGCCTTCAAATGTCCCCAAGCATGTTCTACGATATTCAGTCCCGTTTGTGGCGTTTGGAGTCGTGGCAGTATAATAAGCGAGTGCACCTTTAAAAATTTGTGCTTGATGAGATCTCAGGCTTGCAGGAAAAATCAAGGTATGCAATGCAATATACTATTATAAACGTGTTTATAATTTGTACTAACTTTTAACTTTTATATCTCAGATTGGAGGGTTGCTAACGAGAGAGCATGCTTTTTGAACACAGACGATTGCCGGACTCTATTGTCACGGTCCGGCTAAACTATATATTTCAACGATTCCACCAAAAATAAACAACTTTTTACCAATAAATCTGTAGAGGCCCGTCAACTACCGTCATCCAGACGCAGTACGCATCACATGACTAGAGTACCCGAAGTCGAGGTCAATAACTCATCGGTTGATTGCAGCAAGCAATTTTATTAAACATACTTTTTGTTTATATTGACAAGCACATTTAATAAAGCTTTTATGAATAATAAACAAAAGGCAAATTGGCTCAAGTTGCGAGTGTCTCATTAAGATGCATTCAATATTGTGCTTTGTATGTGTATATTTGTATTATCGCTGAAACATAATGAGTTCTAGGCTATATAGACTATATAAGACGCTGTCCAACCCCAAAAATATATACAAGTAATTCAAGCACCGTCTTCATAATGAGATCTCTGACAATTCTTCTGCTGCTCGCTGCTTGCTTCTGTGCCCTGTCCGGTGTAAGCTGTAACCGTCCGGTCCCCAAATGCCCCCAGGTATGCACTAGGATATTCAGTCCTGTTTGTGGCACTTGGAGGCGTGGCAGAATAGTAAGCCAGTGCACCTTTAGCAATCTGTGCTTGATGAATTCTCAGGCTTGCAGGTTAAATCAAGGTATGCAATGCAATAAATTATAAACATATTTTCAACTTGTACTAACTTTTAACTTTTAAATCGCAGATTGGAGACTCTCTAGCCGGAAACCATGCAAAGTGAACTCAGCCGATTGCTGGAGACTAATGAAACTGTCTGGCTAAACAATATATATATCAACGGGTCCACTAAAAATGTTAAAATGACTACTTTTTAAATATATGATTTGCATCAACTCCTGCGCCTACTGCTAATGCAGCTGTCTACTATTTTGAAAGGTCTGAGCTGCTCCTGTCCCACAGTAGATCCAATCACTCAGCTACGGCTACCCGCTGCGTTGACTGACTAGATGACTATTCGCGCCCAGTCAGCCCCAGCGGCATGTGAGCTGCAAGTTGAAGACTCGCTCCCAGGCGTGCAACATTTGCCCCCGTTGCCCATTTGGCAAGACAAACAGTTTCAACACGCCGCAGTGTGGTTGTCGTTGCTGTTAATGATTAGCTCAAAGCCGCCTGATGTTGTCGTAGGTGTAGAGTATCGACAGGCAGTGTATGTTGCCCCTGCTGTTGTTGTTGTTGTTGTGCCAGTAGTCAAGATTTATGACTGTCAGCTTAGCATTTTGCCGTTTTGGTGTCAACGTTCAAATATTTGAGCGCAAACGTAACCCAGAATGCACATTTTCTATTTGCATTACTTACTGCGTGCCGCGAAACAGATTCACATTGTAGTCATAGACGGAGGATCGACCCGGTCCGGCCAGCAGCAGGGCACAGTCCGAGCCATGGGGTGACTGCAGTTGCGCCCCAAACTGTTGATATTGCGCCTGTGCGCCACTCAGCAGGCCCAGCAAAAGTATTCTGCGAATGGATATAAAACAATAAAAAAGAATGAGGTGAATTAAAACATTAAAACATGTATGCATATCAGTATCAAAACGGGCATATTAATCACCAACTGGCCAAAAGTAGCAGCAACAGCTGTCGAATTGCTGCCAGTGTAACCAATTTGGGTTGCATTGTTTTTGGCTGTTCATTGTCTTTTAGCCACATTTCGGCGGTGTCTGGCCGCTTGACAGCTGGCAACCTTGCTTTTATTGAGTCAAATTTATGACTTGGGGCACGTGTTGATGTTAATGGCTTGTTAGCTTTTGTCGCCTGCACAGAGCAGCAGACAACAAAATCAAAATCAAAATCGGTCAATTGTTAATGACTTTTCTTTTCATAAGTATCGATTGTTAGTGCGGACAACAGCAATGGGCAACAGTGAAAGTGCCCTGTGTTGCCCTGCCATCCGGTCGTGTTCATTTATGATCTATTGCTTTTGGCTTTTGATGGAAAAAGAGCTGCTTAGGGCATATCGCGCTGTTCCGCTCTTGTGTAAGCCAAATAAAACGCACTTAAATCCTTTCACTTTCCACTTCGCATTCCACTTGTGCCTTTGTGCTGAGGCTTTCTTTTTAGCGGCACTGTGGCAGAGATACTGCAATTGTATCTCATTTCAACGCAGCCCATTTCATCTCGTGCCCCCTCGCAATTTGAGCGGCATTATGGCAAGTGTTCAGCTCTCAACTATCAGCTATCAGCTATACGTATACAACACTCTAAATGCAATTGTTAAATCATTTCAAAAACAAGTCACAAAAGTTTAACAAGGGAGCAGATTCATAAGTTGACCAAGTTCATCATATTTATTTGCAATTACGCGCTACTTGTGAGATGCGAAAAAACCGCATTTAAAAAGCTACACAAATCAAAATAGTTCAAGGCAGCATTTTGAAATCAAAAGTCCGTTAAATGCGAAAAGCGTGCAATGTTGTTAATTAAATGTAAGTGAGCTGCTTGCTTGGCCCGTTGGCCGTTTGGCTTTAAAGCCGTCATGCCAAGGCAATTAGAACGCAGCAAAAGGCACTGGCGCCCACGCAGTGCCAAGTGGCCACTCTCGGATGCCAATTGGCCACGCCTGTCAAAATTGAACTGCCCCGACTTGATTGCATGCAGACCGCTTGCCACTGCGTAAGTCAATTAATTGTTGCTCGCCAATGGGGCGACAGCTTTTGTGAAAGGCGCTCACGCACACACGCACACACGCAAACAGTTAACGTCCTTCTGGCCAAGACAACATTTTTGCATACGCACGCAGCGTCAAGTCTTACACCTGCCCGCAAGAGTCAATTAATTCGTTGAATGCTGCTGCTAACGGCTTTTCATATAGAAAATGGTAAACCGCAACGGCAACTTATCTAACCATTTACCGCATTTGCATAGCACTCAGCTTTTGTTGGGCTCAGCCCACATTTTGGCAACACAACTGCACAATTGCTGACCACATTTGGGGCATGGCCAGTCGACTGTATCGACTTTGAGATTGTGCCCAAAAATCCAGGGGCGACCTTTTTTGTCTGCTTCAGACAGGCCACAACTCTGGCCATAACGAACGTCGGTTAAGAGCATAAACCATATACAATACGTAAACAATACATATGACTGCTAACGATGCTGTGCACTGAACTTTCAACATTGCTACCAAAAGCTAGATAGATGGCCTGAAATGGGAGTCACTAATCTGCACATATTAAAAGCGCGTCCAACGTTGACATTTGTTAATAATTTCCACCAACGTTACGTTAATTGCCCGTTGCATGGCTTCCATTGTTGTGGCGCTGCTGAATGTTGCATGCAACTGTGCATTTGCATCGCATCATTCGCCACTTGGTTAGTTATGTCATCTCTTGGCTGGCATTCATGTAAGTCTTAGGCCCAGGGGCGCGCCAAGTGCATAGGACCTTTTGTTGGGCTTTCAATGTGGACTCTTTATTGTGGTTGCTGCTGTTGACGCAGCTGCTGCTGCTGCTGTTGATGCAGCTTACCACATCGCACAGCATTGTCTTTTGGGATTTATATGTAAATTGCTTGCAACCCAGCGTATTTTGTTTCTTACCAAGGTGTTGAAATGCGCATAATTTTCCCTGATTAGTAAGTAAAATAACAAATGAGTTGCATTCACAACAAGGTATTCAAACTGCTTGAATAGAGTATTCCAAAAAAATAGAAAGGATATTTAAAATTAAGTATATATGCTCAAGAGCTGCTCTTTTCAGATGCAATAAATGTTTGCTTAAGCTTCGTTTTTTATGGGCCTCAATAATATAAAAGTTAAGGTTATAACGTAGAAAACATACAAAATTCGAAATTAAAGATAAGCTGGTAACTCATTAATAAAGATATATGTTCAAGATATTCAATTGTTGTCACGTTACATTTAATTTTAAAAAATGATTTATTACTTAAATTAAGTTATGTAGTGTGTTAAGTGTTTGAGTTTGTGGTATTCAAGCTGGTTCATTAACTTAAAGTCATTCATGAATATTAAAGTGATTAATAGAGCAAATTATACCATTTGACCAATAGCCAGACAACGCATTAGATACTAAAAATCAGACATTAATGAGTCTGGTTTCTCGTCTCTATTCGATTGCTAATGCCTGAATTCATAAGATTTTAATTGTTGCATTTAGTTTTGCTCAATTTTGTGCACCGGCTGCTGCTTTGCGCCGGCCAATTACTTAAGACCAAGTGAATCTCGCTCTAAGCAGAATCAAGACAGACCGGACCAGGCTCTTGTCCAAGCCACAGTCATGTCTTCATATCCGTTCGCTATTTCGAACGCAACTGTAAGCCAACAAGTGCTAGAAAAAAAAAACAAATCAAATCAATAGCGCTCACATGGCGCATACTTAATAAACCGTTGGCCAATTGCAACACGAAGCGCATTTATGTGGCATTAGTGTCGCTCTTTTTTATTGTGCCGTAAATCGGCAACATGTGCAGAGGCAAACACGTTTAATGGGTCCGCGTCATGGGCTAATAAGCAGGCCAAAGCTGCCTTTGCTCAAATTGACCCAAAAAACAGCGCCAAGGAACCTATCAATTTAATGGAATCGACGTGATCTCGTGAAGGGTTTTGATATATCACCCAATGGAGCACTGCACGCAATTCCCAGACTGCCGATAACCATCAGACATGGCTTACGTGCAGTTTATAGACTTAAATATATCGAATTCATTCGATTAGAATGTAACATCGAGACAGGCAGCTGTTGCTGCTGCTGCTGCTGCTGCTATCGCCAGCTGCCACGCATTTGATCTTTGTTGCGCATACGCCGCGTGGTGCAGCCGTCGTTGTGATAACTAAGTAGGCAATCTGCGGGCAACAGCTTATTAATTGGAGCCAGCAGCAAGCTGACGCCTTTGCAGATTTATAACTAGCAGTGCCTCGGCTAATTGCATACAAATTGCAGTCAAATATTCGTTTCAATGCCAGCCTATTGACCAATATTGCATTGCCTTTTTATGAAGTGTAAGCTCAATGCAAAACTAGCTGCTGTCTATGCCAGCCATCGACTGTAAATGCATAAATCAAATATAAACAACTTTTGCATTTAATGTTGATCGTTGATTTCGGTTTGTTTTTGAACAAGTAAACTGCCTTGACTTTCTTAGCCTTAACTCAAACTATAGTCAACTGATCAGCTGATCAGCTGAGCATCCTCATGTGACACCTACATACATACATAAGCGATTTAGTGATTATGTGTAGGAACGCCTTTCGCCAGTTGCTGCAACATTTGTTTTTCAAATTTATCAAAATGTTGCATGAATTCAATAACTCAACGACTGCGACTTTCGACTTCGGCTTCAAATGTCTAACAATTGGCACATCGTCGTCATCATCATCAACATCATCATCAATTTGAGTGCGAATGATGCAAGAGCCACTCCACTTGGCCTGCCTACAAATGAGCGGGTGATTATCGCTTAGCTATTTGTTTGGATTTTTATAGTTTTGGATATTTGGATTTGTGTATTCAGTTATTGCGTAGCTCAGCATGCCAACATGCAGCGTTATGCATTATGCTGTCTATGCTTTGTTTAAATAGTTTTTTAACTAAATATGCAACATTACACGAGCAGCAGTAGCAACATCTGTGCTTTTTCTATTTTTTTCTGGGCGCTGCAACATGCTGCATAGTTTTGCTTTCAATTGCCACATCATTTTGACAAGCGCACATGAAGTTAGACCGACAAAAAAAAAAGAGAAACAAAAACCATCCGCAAGATATTTGGGTTAGCTTGGCTCTCACGATCTATAAGACTTTGTTATTGTCAATCCGAGGCGCTTCATACTGCTGCTGCACGATCGCCGACAGCTACTGCATATTAATTAATTCCGGCGTCTCGCTTTTCTACGCGCTCTTGACTGATAAGCGCAAAAAACAAAATGAAGAATAACTGCGTTGATTTTAAAGATGTAAGCCAAAAGATCCGTTAAAACACACGTTTCACTTTCAGTTCTCACGCTTGGTAGGTAGCTCATGTACGAATGTATCTACTATGATGTATATGATATACAAAGGTATATAAATTACATTCATTTGTCATAGTTATTTGTAACACTTTCTCGCCTGTGATTCAGCAGATTCGTACATCTTAGAAATGAAGAAAGTTTCTACACTAAAGTTGAATTAGCACAGACAAATATGAATTGCAATTTGATGGGTGCCTAATGTGCATGATTGGACATAAGTACTTTACCTCTGAAGGCAGCTAAGTGAAAACAGAAATGTCGTTAAGAATATGAAGGGATTATAATTTATGCCATCCGCTATCACAGTTTGCTCAATTTACTTAGCCAACCCATTATTTATTTCTTTAACTACGCTGAACTTTCATTTCATAAATGAAAAACTAATGCAAAAAATTCAATTAAAAGTCCAAATTTGAAATTCAATTCCAAAAATAAAACTGAGTTGTGGGCAGTATGAGCATAATCTTTTTTCTGTTGAAAGCTAAATTATGTTGGTTAATTTAACATAATGTTGTGCTTTATGGCGCATCATCAGTTGAAATACAATTTCAAAGATCTGTAAATCAAAAGTGAATGTTGGGCTAACATTCACTTTGAAAATCGAGCACAGAGCCAAGTGCACAAAGCCCTCAATGTCAGGCACAACAAAAAAAACAATTTGCTTCAATATTTTTGTGATGAAAGAAAAAAAAAACCGTCACTTGGTTTGTTGCCCAAAAAATATGGCCAGACGAGAGGAGACAAGGAATTGGCATTATGCGAGTAATTGTAGCAAAGCACATGACCAAAAAAAATGGTACAAATACAAAAAACAGTGCACAATGTTACCACAATTCACGGCTGCTGTAGTGGCTGTTGTTGTCTTCACTTGAACCTTGTAAGGCTCTTTATATAACAAAAGCGGCAGCAGCGGACTTTCCTGGCTGCGATATGTGACTTTGGTCAAATGAATATAATGATGTGATCAACTGCTCATTAATACGCAACACAATGCGTCCTTATCGCAGCACATCGATCATTATTTTGGCGCTTTCCAATTTCCAGAAACACGCCCACCAATTGACACCAATGATTTGTGCCTCAGAAAGTGCATGCAAATTGGCAACAGCTCGCTAAGCTGCAGCAGCCTTGACACAAATTCAAAGCAGCAAGAAATGTGCAGGAGATCGGTGCTGCTATAATCTGTCGGCAACTACCTGTTGGCTCTGCCAGCCATTTCACTTGCTCTCTATAGACACAATTATGTCTTCATTTTATAATATTTATACGAACCGGATTTCTAGCAAGTCATGCGGCAGATGCAGCCCAGTTTCAGTTGGGGCATTGCCAGCGATTGCAGCAGGAAATCCACTTCACATTGCACTTAAGGCTGCTTTTAGCTTGTCTTCTACATTTAAGGAGAAAGTAAAGTGGACAAATGCAGACGCAGACGCAGTCGCAGACTCAGACGACTAAACACAGCCTGGCCACTGGCCACTGGCAACTGGTTGAGCATGAATTCCAAATCAACAACTGGCAAATATTTGGACAATTGTGTAACTCGCGTTGAACTTCGCCAGAAATGTTAATGACCTCGTAAACGCCCCCCGTTTTACATTGTTGTTGTTGTTAAAAATCTAAAGTTCACGCTCTGTTCCTAATTCATGTTTACTAATAACTTTATTTTATGGCTGCCGTCGGGACCAAGAACCATTCGACAAACGTGGCCAGCAACTGATAATTAACAGCAAAGCGATAACTCAATGTTGTGGCTGTAAATTGTTAGCCCAGTCTTGTGCTTATTGCTGTTGTTAGTATAGGTGCCAACTGCCGTTAGCTATTGAACGGACCATGGCAAACACTATAAATACTGAAACATTGTCAGACACTGAACAGCCTGAGCCTCTGAGTCAGTCCGGACCTGGCCACGCCCCCGAAACTACTTTCTGGCTAGCCTTAAACCGTAGATAATCCGTCGAGTCGACTGCCTTGCAATTATGCGATTACATGCGGCATCATTTGACTTTTTTAATAATATATTCAATTCTACGTATACCCATATTGTTTTGCCAAGCTTAAAGTCTTATCTTTCACCATTGCAATGCCGGCGCTTAATTGCTTTTTAAATGAAACTGTAGTCATGCTGAGCTCCATTTAAGTAGGTGTGAATGGCGAAACCCGAGTGCCGAACAGCGGGTACTACTAAGCCAAGAGCATGACCTATACGCTCATTAACTAAGCTCGCTAAGCTCTGCCTAGAGGCTGTCTCTGATCATTTGTTCGGCTGTAGGTTGCCAACAAGATCATTAGATGTGAGCTGTGAGCTGTGCGCTGGGATTGGCGCGTGTCCATGTGAACATGTTGTGTAGAAAGTTATCGGAAGTCATAAACAGCGGATGTAGTTATTTAAAAACATAGAAAGATGTGGTGCTTGGGTTTAGCCTTTCATAGAACCCATTAAGCCACAACTTTACCAATTACACATCCAACAATGTGGCAATGGGTCGCTGCCGTTCGCAGCAGACCGGCGGACAGACGAAACATATACAACCTGAATATAAATGTGGTAATCAAAACACAAACATGGCATAAGGCTGTTTATTAAGCAGCGTCAACAGAACTCACACATAAAATTTCTCCGCTGGCCTCGCAGAACTTTCCAGTCAAGTGCCACGCCAAGAGAAACGGTAAAGTTGCTAACAGAAAGTTGTCATAACCCAGCGGCAGGCACATAAAAATTACATAAAATTACAGGCACACTAAGAACTAGCTGGGAACTTTAACTAGGCTTAGTTTGTGCCACACACACGCTTTACCGTTGCTCCAAAAATTAGCCTGAACAATGTGAAATAAGGCATCGTGCCATAAATACAAATGCAACTCATTAGTGTGGCACAGAAATAGATACAAATACAAATACAAATAGAAATACTAATCAACTACTAACTAGTTAAGCTGAGCGGAACAGGCGACATACCTTAAAATCATTTTGTTGACGTTGCACGTTGCCACTTGGCCGTTGATCGTTGTAGCTGTTAATGACTTCTTTTAAATGCGTTTTTGCGTCGCTTTTCGCACGCAGACACCAAAGCAGCTGCAAATTAATCCAATTATGGCCGGCCAAGACAATAATGTGTAACGTTGCGACAGCCCACGCAGCTTGTGATGATCGTTTTGTATTCGTTTTACTTTTTTTTACTTGGCCTTAATTAATTTTTAGAGCCTGTTGGCTGGCCAAAGTGCAGCACACCAGCTGCAGAGTTCAGACACAAATAATCTTCATCAAGTTTGTTGCTTAAGTCTTTTGTTTTTTTCTTAGCACTTTTTTCTTGGATTCTTTTCACTTGAGAGGCGGCAATGTGAGTTAAGCAAGTTTCAAACTTTGTCACTTTGTTTTTCAATTTGTATAGAATTTTATGTTTTCACTACACTTGCTAATCGCAATTTGTTTTCTGTTCAACACTTTCAACAGCAGCACCCAGTACCGTTAGCCGCTTGCAGTACCGCCACGGCGTGTGTCCAACAAATAACTGAACTCAGCAGCCCAATGCTGCCACACAAAACCAAATAACTTGTCCACTTCAATGCGGCTGCGGCTGCGTCAACGTTAACGTCGCGTCGCGACGCCAACGCCACCAGCGACAACAGCATCGACAGCGACAACGGCAACAGCAACAGCGACGGTAGCGATAGCAGGCCAATACAACGGTCTCGATATTTGCCCAGTACTTTGGTTATCAGCCCAAGCAGCTGCCAACAACACCGGCAAAACAAACGCCCAAAGCCAACAACAACGCCGCCAGCGAACTTATCCGAAGCCGCTTTGAGCTCGACTCTGAGTTTGGCTTGAAAAGTCGCGATGCGACGTCGTGTTTGAGTGCGAATTCCAGCTGTGTTGAGTTTGTTTGAGTGTGGTAGCTTTTAAGCATGGTGGTGTATTAGGTAGCGTGCGTGCGAGGTTCGTTGCCTAAGTCTTTTGTATTGTTTTGCCTGACGAGAGTACGTCATGCAATGAGCTTAATATATTTAATTTTAATGTGGATTAGTATATATTTATAAATATCTTATATGCATATTGTGCTTCGATATAAGTGTCTTTTCTTTCTTAGTAGCAAGAACCATCCAGTTTTTATACCCTAGGTAACGAATTTAAAATTATAAAATATTTAATAAAATACAAACGCAGCTGAATGTTTTTCAATTACTTAAATATACTGTCATTATTTATTTACTATGTAAAACATGGTTATAGTTGCAAACATTTTACCAAAGTACATTTTTAAAAGTAAACTTTTCTCATGTGTTTTATTTGTGCTCGAATATATGCCAAAAGTCAATTTAAATTTGAATTATAAAAGTGTTCCGTTATAAATACTCTTTTCATTATCTTAAAACGTAACAATTTAAGATTCAGATTCGTCCGCGGTTGGAAAAAAAATGTCAGCCAATAATTCCATTACAAAACCGGATGCCAAGAACGTTCCGATTCCCCGATTCACGGTGATATTAAATCGTACTGGCAAGCGTATTTGTCCTTGACCTTGTCCTTGTCCTTGTGCCATAGCTCCGTATACAAGACAAATCAGCAATAAAATGTAAGTAAAGCGCATTTTTGCTATGAATATCAAGTTTACTAGTCGTCTTTACAGCTTTCTGAGAACTGATGTTCTTTGTGCTCGAACTCAACGCTTTTATATGAAATTACAGGTTCATCTTATTACCCCAGTAAGTGCATTAACGCTTAATGCTCTTATTGTTATAAATTAGTATATAGCTTGTTAAATTAGCTACCATATGCCAACAATTTAAATACTTTTATTTGTTCTTTGACAACAAAATGTTTTTTTGATGTATTTTAATTAAATTTTTTTCAAAATGTTAAATTATTTACCATATGCCAACAATTAAAATATTTGTATTTGTTCTCTGAAACAACCAATTGTTTTTTTTATTATTATATTATTTTATGTTAAATAAGCTGCCATATGCCAACAATTTAAATATTTGTATTTGTTCTTTGAAACAACAAAAATGTTTTTTTTTGGTTCTTATTAAAAAAATCCAAAAAACCTATGGTGAATTTATATTTTCCCATATCTTCTGTTGCGTGGGGTCAGCATTTGATAAGTTCATGGTCGAAGTTATTTTACAGAAAAACACGTTTAGTAGGGAGCGTGGGAACCGACAGTGCGAGGACCATAGCCCGAAGCAACCTTGTGGCCACCATGTTGATGTCCTGTCGACACTATTGCGGCTGGTCTTGCAGCAACTCCAGCATAAGATGGTCGCCGTACAACTGGTGCAGCAATGGCAGGTCTGGATACAGCATGTGCTTGAACCACTGGGAGTTTACCTCCTGCGCTAAATGGAACTGCTGTCACAGTTGGCCGCTGTACACTTGGGGCAGCGATAACAGGTGCGGCGACTACAGGACGATATGAAGATGGGCGCTTAGCACCAACGGGTGGGACTCCAGTCACTGCTGAACCAGCTAGACGTCTACCGGCCTTAACTGGCGGCAAGTAGGTGGATGATGGTCCTGAGATTCCTGTTCCAGGTACCCCAGGTCCAGAGACGGCTGGTCGGCCCCCAACTTGTGTAGCGACAGGAGCAGCTTGGACGGCTGGACGGCCAGTTCCCGGTGGCAAGTAAGAAGTTGACGGAGGATGGGCTACGATTCCGTAAACGAGACAACTCAACAGGACAACGATAGTGGCAGACATTTTTGATAATAGAATCAAGGTTATCTTTTTGCTAAAATGTTGCTTGTTAAGAACAGATGCGGTTGATATCCAAACTCTGTGCTTTTATAGTAGCTCCTGTTCGACGAAATGAATTCAGCGAAATGACATGATTTTCATTTGTTGTAATGAACCATATCTGATAATTCAATTAGAATTAAATCTAATTGGCCTGTATTTGACTGTCCTCATTAATAATTAAGCATACGTATTTAAATGATTACTTTGCAATATTGTTAAGCTAAGTACTTGATAAATTATCTTACTGAGTAATTAGAAACAACTCTTGTCAATAAAGTGTACGCTTGGAAAATCCCAAATATTCCACTTTCCAGAAATGTTGTTGACGCCTTGCAAATTATGGATGTATGAGGATGTATGTCTGAGCCGAAGGCCTTAGTAGCCAGTGTTTCCTCCAAGTTAGGTTGATAGTTAATAACTATATCCTATACTAAAATAATAATAATAAAAGCTCAAAGTTATTGTATTTATTATGCCACAGCTCAAGTAAGGCTCATAAAAATACCCGCTGTACCGTTGAAATTAATTTAATTTGAGCCACACTTAAAAACGGAATATTTTTAGTCGCATTTTCCATATTGATTGGGTGGCCTTTGCTTTTGGCTTTAGCTTTGTTGCCTTTACAATTGCTTTGCATGAACGCATGAAAATTGTGCAACTACCTTAAGCAACAGCAACAACAACAACAACAAAAAAGAACATAGGCAGTGTGCCACGAGCTGCACGCATTTTTGAAATGTGGTTTTATGGCTTTTGTTGCTGTTCTTTTATTTAAGCCAACAAGAGACAATTTTGTATGCGCATTACAATCGGCGTTTTCGACCTGGTTTGACAGCATTACATTTTGTTCGTTTTTGTTTCGTTTTTCATCTAGTTTATTAAACATGCTATTAAATTTTAATGTCGTGTGACATTTTTGTTTACGCACCGCGTCAATGTAGAGCAAAGCAAAACATTAGCATGTTTGCATATTAGTTTCTCATATTTCTTGCTTGTCATTGAGTTGCTTAATTAATATTTATCGCATGCATCATAATAGAATCGTTTGGCGCTGAGCTGACAAAAAGCTGATTGCTATGGCAAACTTAATTGCCATTTGGCCATTTGATTAGAGCCGGCCACAAGAAGCCAACTAAGCCACAAATGGTCCATGTTAAGCCAATTTAATTAAGTTGGAGGCGCTGAATGCTTGCCACAGTCGCTGCAGACAACCTTGCAGGCATTCTTAACATGTTCAAGATTTTAACCAACGCACCGCATGTAGACTTGTTGTTATTGTTGTTGTTGTTGTTGCTATTGCCAGTGCTGCTGTTGCTGCTGCTGCTGCGTTCACTTTTCAAATGCTTACAAAATGTCAATTTTCGGCACAATGTTATTTGTTAGTTGATCGAAGCGATTGAGCAATTGTTGATACGTTTGAACTGATTTAATGGTCGCCTGGCTAATTGTATAAGAAAATCGCACGAATGTGTCTTAGAAATTACAAACTTTTGGCACTCTGCTGACACCCAGAAAAACGCACAGCTGGCGACAGCACTGTGAATGAGTCATAGCTGGCTAAAGATTCGGAGCGCCTTGGGCACATGCTCCCTAGTGGCCTGGAAGGTGTGTAAGCCAATTTTTATACGCTTACATAATGTGACGCAGTTGTTAGCCACGATGTTGGGATTTGTAAATTTTACGCAATTTTTGTACAGATTTCTTGAATCATTATTGCCATGACATTTCATTTTTGCCACAGAGCACTTACCAAAGCAATTGGATTTGCCATATCTTAGACAATTGTAAGCATAATTTGCTCTTATTGTTGCATATGAGCCAAACAACATAATTCGACCATAGCCGACCCTGAGCCATTTACGTTTTGGGTGTGCGAAGGTTGCTTTTCAAATGCCTTATGATCATTATTTCATTTCGCACTCGATTGGCTTTCGCTGATTTGTTAATTAGGCTAAGATGAAATACCTTTGACCACCAACCCGAATTGAGCTAAACCAATAATGAAGTCTTCTATATGCCAATTATGGCGATGGCGACAGCTAATGAGGAATTGGCATTAAAGTCGACGCTGCAACGGTCTTAACTACTTATGGCTCATGTATTATGCATTGTATTAGCAACTGACCAAAAAGCGATGTCAAAATTGTAAAATGTTGTTAGATACAAGTATTGTAAGTACAACAAAAATATACTTAAAGATATGCGACCAAATTATTCATTAGGAAAACGTTGAAAAGATAACACTTATTTGTAAGAATTTTGTTTTATTTATTTACTGTGTCCACATTTGTAGCTATTCTTTTTTAATAAGGTGTCATTGAACTCGCAGCACGAGCTAACGATATTTAATTCAATTGAAAAGGATATACAATCAGTTCGTTGTAGTGGGATTAAAAGTTGTCATTTCAGGACGTCAAGACGAAGTACATTTAATAGGGAGCGTGGGAATATTTACTAGGGAGAGTGTGTTGACTGTACCCGGAAGACACAGCAGCGGGAATGCCATGATGATAGCCAGAGCGATGACGGTGACCGATGGAAATTGGAGCACCGATTTGATGGCCGATCGCTGAACCGTAAGAAGGAATCGGAATCTGTTGCACTTGCTGGTAAGCACCGCTATGATAATAGCCGGACGAGATTGGACCGATTCCACCGATTGCACCGATTGCACCGGTTCCAACTGATGAGATTGGCCTTCCAGAAGTTCCCGGGTAAGCAGAATAGCCAGAGTGGACCGGCCCGTGAACAGTGGGTCTGTAATCCGCTTGTCCAGTTCCAACTGATGTCAAGTAAGCTGATGCTGGAGGATGAGCAACCGCTCCGTATGCCAGACAACTGAGCAGGATAAGGGAACCAATAGCCATTTTTGGTATTTCAATTAGAATTCAAAAGTTTAAGCTTAAGTGACAACTGATGCCATTTTTGACAAAGCTCGAAGCTTTTATAGCTTATGCACAGCAACATTTATTTAATTTTTTTTTTTATTTTGCTTCTTGAATTTATTTTTATGACCTGCTGGGAATTTGATCTAATTTCCATCAACTTAAACTAAGTGAGAACTTTTTATACCCATTAAATATATCACTTAACAAAATTATTAAGATAAGTACTTGATAAATTATCTAATACAAAAGCTCCAGTTGCTAATGTTGTTGCTCCCGCTCTTCAATTTAAGATGATAATTAAAAACTTTAAGATAAACCGATACCAAAACCAGTTTGTGACTAAAACAAGCTTCATCCGTCCAATTTCCAGTCAAATGTCAAATTAATGATCAAAGGAGCTGTGCTAAGTTTGTTTGAGTGTGGTAGCTTTTTGGCATGGTGGTGTATTTGGTAGTGTGCGAGCGAAGTTCGTTGCCCAAGTCTTTTGTATTGTTTTGCCAGACGAGAGTACGTCATGCAATGAGCTTAATATATTTAATTTAAATGTGGATTAGTATTTATTAGAGTACGATCAAGTATTTTTACCCTATATAAAGAATTTAAAATTATAAAAAATGTATGAATAGTATTATTATAAATATTATTACTACTTAATTGATACTGTAACGAAAAATGAGGTCAGCCACCAGAAGCCGCAGTTCCACCTTAGAAAGATTAGACGTCATTCTGTTTAGCTTGTTGTAGCCCCTGTCTGGTACGCCAGAAAACCTCCCTCTCCTTTTTCGACCACTCCTCTACAAAGGATTTGGTCGAGGCCCAACTGGTCCCGCAGAAACGTTCAGAGAATAGTAGGGGAGTTGCAGAGCCGGCTCTTGCCAGCTCGTCTGCAATTTCATTTCCGGAAATTCCGGCATGCCCAGGGACCCAGCAACACAGTACCCTGTTTCGTAATTAGAGTTGTTGAAGACAGTTCCAACAATCTGCTTATGGCTGCTTGGCTATCTGAAAAGATATTTATGTCGGTTCCTCTAATTTCTCTAATTCCCTTTGAGAGAATGAGTTTGGAGCACAACTCGATGGCGTGAACCTCAGATTGAAAGACACTTGGCCAAGAGCCCATTCCAATTGAGGTTCTGGTGTTGGGTCCTCTAATACCCGCATCAAACCATATTTATATTTTTCTCATGTGTTTTATTTCTGTTCGAATATTTGCCAAAATTCCATTTAAATTTAAAATCAAAAAGTTTTTTAAAATAAATGCTCATATATTTTTCTTATAACGTAACAATCTTAGATGTCCTCTACGGTGTTGGACGAATAACGTCAAAAGCCAATTCTATGAAAAAACCATTTGAAAGCAAAGTGTCGAGTGGCCTACCACCGGCGTTAATAAATCCACGTACTGGCAAGCGTATTTGTCCTTGTCCTTGTCCTTGTGCCATAACTCCGTATACAAGACAAATCAGCAATAAAATGTAAGTAAAGCGCATTTTTGCTATAAATATCAAGTTTACTAGTCGTCTTTTCAGCTTTCTGAGAACTCATGTTCTTTGTGATCGAACTCAACGCTTTTATATGAAATTACAGGTTCATCTTATTACCCCAGTAAGTGCATTAACGCTTAATGCTCTTATTGTTATAAATTAGTATATAGCTTGTTAAATTAGCTACCATATGCCAACAATTTAAATACTTTTATTTGTTCTTTGACAACAAAATGTTTTTTTTTGTTGTTTATAAATTAAATTTTTTTCAAAATGTTAAATTATTTACCATATGCCAACAATTAAAATATTTGTATTTGTTCTCTGAAACAACCAAACGTTTTTTTATTTTTATGTTATTTTATGTTAAATTAGCTGCCATATGCCAACAATTAAAATATTTGTATTTGTTCTTTGAAACAACAAAAATGTTTTTTTTTTGGTTCTTATTAAAAAAATCCAAAAAACCTATGGTGAATTTATATTTTCCCATATCTTCTGTTGCGTGGGGTCAGCATTTGATAAGTTCATGGTCGAAGTTATTTATTACGTTTAGTAGGGAGCGTGGGAACCGACAGTGCGAGGACCATAGCCCGAAGCAACCTTGTGGCCACCATGTTGATGTCCTGTCGACACTATTGCGGCTGGTCTTGCAGCAACTCCAGCATAAGATGGTCGCCGTACAACAGGTGCAGCAATGGCAGGTCTGGATACAGCATGTGCTTGAACCACTGGGAGTTTACCTCCTGCGCTAAATGGAACTGCTGTCACAGTTGGCCGCTGTACACTTGGGGCAGCGATAACAGGTGCGGCGACTGCAGGACGATATGAAGATGGGCGCTTAGCACCAACGAATGAGACTCCAGTCACTGCTGAACCAGCTAGACGTCTACCGGCCTTAACTGGCGGCAAGTAGGTGGATGATGGTCCTGAGATTCCTGTTCCAGGTACCCCAGGTCCAGAGACGGCTGGTCGGCCCCCAACTTGTGTAGCGACAGGAGCAGCTTGGACGGCTGGACGGCCAGTTCCCGGTGGCAAGTAAGAAGTTGACGGAGGATGGGCTACGATTCCGTAAACGAGACAACTCAACAGGACAACGATAGTGGCAGACATTTTTGATAATAGAGTCAAGGTTATCTTTTTGCTAAAATGTTGCTTGTTAAGAACAGATGCGGTTGATATCCAAACTCTGTGCTTTTATAGTAGCTCCTGTTCGACGAAATGAATTCAGCGAAATGACATGATTTTCATTTGTTGTAATGAACCATATCTGATAATTCAATTCGAATTTAATCTAATTGGCCTGTATTTGACTGTCCTCATTAAAAATTAAGCATACGTATTTAAATGATTACTTTGCAATATTGTTAAGCTAAGTACTTGATAAATTATCTTACTGAGTAATTAGAAACAACTCTTGTCAAACATGTAAGAGTGCTCTAGTCGAGATTGTCCGACTAGGAGATACCCTGATCCCAGTTCTAACATTCATAAATCTTTATATGCATTCATACATAGAAACACACATACAAACACACGCTGCTAGCTGCGCGCGTCATACAATTGCTTTGCTTCTTCTTCTTCTTCCTTTGACCCCAAACTAAGTTACATTGAATCGTAAATAACTTCTTTGTTTATTGTCCGATCGTATGAATTGTAGTACATAAAGATGGCATATAAATGTGAGACTATCTAAAATGCGAAGGTCATACCACTAAAAATACGTATTTTTCGATTTCTGCCTCTCCTCTTACAACTTTTAAGCTATACCTAAAAAACAATGTTCTGAAATCTTAATTTATCGATAGCTTTTGAATAGACCGAGATATGGAAAAAATGATGAGCTTGTATTGAGCCGGCAAAACGAGAACCTAACTTCAAATATGAAGTCTCTTGGTTTTGTAGTCTCTGAGAAACGCGCGTTCATACAGACGGACGGAGACAGACGGAAATCCAGACGGACATGGCTATATCGACTCGGCTGTTGATAGCGGTCAATAATATATATACTTTTTGGGCTCGGAGATGTAACATACTTTTGCACAAAACCATTATACCCTTTTTCCCAAAAACTACACCACAAACTTGCATTTATTTACAAAAAAAAGAAATCGGGCGAATATTGAAAATTTACCTCCCCCAATTTCCACTCAGGTGTGTGGATTTTAAACAAAAAAATAATATCGCTTTTATGGAATGGCCATACAGGTCTTTGAAAATAATTTTGAATCTAATCGAATAGAAAACAAAACATTTTTTTCTGCAAAAATTTTCTGCAATTTAAATTTGAATTATAAAAGTTCCGTAATAAATACTCATTTATTTATCTTATGATTATTAATTATCTATTGGATCAAAACCAGTGCTCGGTGCTGGAAAAAAATTGTCAGCATGCAATTCTATCAACCTACCGGCTGCAGCGAAACTTTGGAGTCCTCTACCATTGAGCTGACTACGTACTGGCAAGCGTATTTGTCCTTGACGTTGACCTCGACCTTGTGCCATAGCTCCGTATACAAGACAAATCAGCAATAAAATGTAAGTAAAGCTCATTTTTGCTATAAATATCAAGTTTACTAGTCGTCTTTTCAGCTTTCTGAGAACTCATGTTCTTTGTGCTCGAACTCAACGCTTTTATATGAATTTCCAGGTTCATCTAATTACCCCAGTAAGTGCATTAACGCTTAATGCTCTTATTGTTATAAATTAGTATATAGCTTGTTAAATTAGCTACCATATGCCAACAATTAAAATACTTTTATTTGTTCTTTGATAACAAAGTGTTTATTTTTTGTTTTTTAATAAAAATATTCTTAGTAATACGTTTTGTGAATTCATTTTTTTCCATATCTTTTGTTGAGTGGGGTCAGCAGCTCGGAATTGATAAGTTCATGGTCGAAGAAATATTACAGGAAAACACATTTAGTAGGGAGCGTGGGAACCGACAGTGCCAGAAGCAACCTTGTGGCCACCATGTTGATGTCCTGTCGACACTATTGCGGCTGGTCTTGCAGCAACTCCAGCATAAGATGGTCGCCGTACAACTGGTGCAGCAATGGCAGGTCTGGATACAGCAGGTGCTTGAACCACTGGGAGTTTACCTCCTGCGCTAAATGGAACTGCTGTCACAGTTGGCCGCTGTACACTTGGGGCAGCGATAACAGGTGCGGCGACTACAGGACGATATGAAGATGGGCGCTTAGCACCAACGGGTGGGACTCCAGTCACTGGTCTGTGTGCAGTTGGTGATAAGACAGGTCCGGGGACTGCTGAACCAGCTGGACGTCTACCGGCCTTAACTGGCGGCGAATAGGAGGATGATGGTCCAGAAACCGCAGGTCCAGAGACGGCTGGTCGGCCTCCAACTGGTGCAGCGACGGGAGCAGCTTGGACAGCTGGACGGCCAGCCACCGGTGGCAAGTAAGAAGATGACGGAGGATGGGCTACGATTCCGTAAACGAGACAACTCAACAGGACAACGATAGTGGCAGCCATTTTTGAAAATAGAATCAAAATTATCTTTATGTTTATATGGCTTTAATTGTTGACACCTGATGAAAACTTGTTGACAACTGATGCTGTTATTGGCCACTCTCGATGCTTTTATAGCTTGAATTTGGTACACATTAAACATTTGACAATAAGTACTTCATAAATCAAGCAATTTATTTTGGGGAGTTTCCCCAGTTTTCGGTGAGAATCAATTTAACTCGATCTGATGCTGTCAGTAAAGGAAGGTCATTGATATTATCGTATGTGGTATAAGTAGTCTCTGTTAGTCAGCTGGGAAATGTATATTATTAACATGTATTTATTTGATAAGTTAGACAACTGAAAGAATGATTTATATTTTTTAGTTATATTTCATATTAGTATGGACAGTTGTATATATGTAGTTTAATCCTTTGATGATGGAAACTCAATACATTCGCCAATCGCGTAGAACGAATAGGCTATAGGAAAAAAAAAATCCATATCAAAGTTAAATATATCATTTTAATTAAATAATTCAAAAAAATTCACCCCTCTCCCGAGTACACATAAAGTTCCGCATCTCACACTCATTGCTAAAGGTTATGTACTCCTCCTGAAAGAACTGTGCACAGACGGGCTCAAATATTTTTCCGCACTTCACCTCACAGTTCTGCTTGCAGTTCTCCCTATCAGTTTCAACCAACTCAGACTTTCCTTGATCGCGGCGAGCACATTGTTCCACTTTTAGCAGACAGCGGTTATGAAAGATGTGGCAACGCTCCTCATCGGTTGCCCACACATATTCCTTTTCATCCGAGCATTTGTATCTCACGTTACATTCGTGCAGACTATGACTAGCTTGAGTGCGCTCTAAGATGCACACGAGTTGCAGGAGAGCCAGTGTGACTGATAGCGAACATTTATTTATACTATGGTTCAGCATCTTTCTCATCGGCAGATTGTTTTCTAACTTGACTATTCGAATAGATGCCTGCCCGCTTTTATATGATTTATTATTGAGTGGAGTCAGAGTGCTTTAGCGCATTGTGTAATTTTTGCTAGAACTGAGATAACAAAGCAATTGGCGTGCTATTTGTATGTATAAAATATATATATTGTTTTTATTATTTGTCGAATTGGTTACGGCGTCGTCACAGTCAGCAATTATTATAAAATACTAAAAGCTACATTTTAATTGTCAATTAAATGCAGTTGTTTTAATTTGTAAAAAGTATTTAGTTTTTTATTAAATGTTATCCATTACAAATGAATCGCTGTTTAAAAATTAATAAACTTACACACAATGTTACTTCTTGGTTGCGTTTGTCAACAATATTTTATTCATATGATAACTGTAATTTAAAAAACTATTTCTATAATTTTGATACATTTTCTGAAATCATCATAGAAAAAACACTATATTTTGACACAAGAAAACTATTTTTTGTTTATTTATTATATGCATATAAGTATGAAGTTTGGTAAGTGGGGTCACAAGTTAGTATTTTCAAAATTCGATGGTGAAGTATCAGGGAAAAACCTTTAGTAGGGTGCTTTGGAGCCGACAGTTCGAGAGCCGTAGCCACTTTGAGGGCGGCCAGTCGAGATTGGGCGGCCTGTACCAACTCCGGCGGATGGAATTGGCTTTACAGCTGGGACAGTTGGTCGCTGTACAACTGGAGCAGAGACAGCGGGTCTGGAGACTGCAGGACCTACGCTAGCTGGGTTTCCAATGACAGTTGGTCGTGGTACAGTCGGGGCGGTGACAACAGGCGCAGAGACTGAAGGACGATATGAATTTGGTCGCTTAGCACCAACGATAGCTGGGGCTCCAGTCACTGGTCGTGATGAGACAACAGGTCCGGGACCAACTGGAACAGCTGGACTTATTGTTGGTCCAGAAACAGCAGGCCCAGACACGCCTGGCCGTCCTCCAACTTGTGAAGAAATATGATAGGACGACGAAGGAATAGCTACGACTCCGTAAGCCAGACAGCTCAACAGGACAACGATAGTAGCGGCCATTTTGGGTAGTTGAATAAAGGTAATCTTTATGCTGATATGACTTAAATGTTGCTTGTTGACAACTGATGCTGTTATTGGCCAAACTTTGGGCTTTTATAGCCGCAATTGCAAACATTTTGTATTAAGGCATTTGACAATAATGTAAAGTAAAGTACCCAATAAATCGTACAATCCCTTTTAGGATTGTCCCACTTTTTTGTGAGAACTAACTCACTGCCGGTGATTGACCTCTCAACTCAAAATCACGAGCTCGATATTTCTGAACCTTACAGCACGCGTTAATATTTAGATTTAAGATTGTAAGTAAAAACAATGTATGTCAGTTTTAAGTGGGGTAAAAGCAGATCATTGACATTACAGCTGATAATATCACACAGGGCAATGACTCAGAGGGATGTCCTCTTTAGCAACAATTAGATACATTTATTTTAATCTATCCACAACGGCAATTCAACATATTCCTTTATTATACTAAAAACAATATGATAGAAAACCAATTTTTAAAATTGATTTTGTTTACTTAGGAAACGATGGACAGGGCTGTAATTTTTATTTAAAATCATTATTATTAATCTTAAATTTTGTTGATGATTCTCCCTGTCAAAGTAACATTTATTGTGGAAAACAAAACATATATCGTCGGCAGAATCAGACGAGCAATCAGCATCAACATGAATCACATGCCAGACAGAAAAGCAAAGAGATCCCTAACAATATTTTCATTTCCAAACACGTTATAAGCACGCTAGATTAACGCCGATTCATTAACTAAAACTCATGACAGACTGCGATTCGTTTTAATGGCTTGTTCCGAAAAGCATGTATAATGGGTAATAGTAACACAGTCAAAAAGTGTGGGGGAATTTTTATTCTATTCAAAAAGTTATCTCATTGAATGAGACCGGCGAATGTACGAACGTGCCTCTTCGAGTTATCAATCCGGTTTCATGTTACAGTCAGTATAACATAGGAAATAAATACATAGCAGCAAAGAGAAATTATCAGAATGTGCAATCTGTATATAATATTGTTGGCTTTAACTTTAGGAACAGTCTTTATAAAAGATATTTTTATTGGCTTGATTTTATATGGTATATACATCAATGTATATATCAATGTTGATTACTAAAATCTTAAACTTATAAGTTAACCTAACGTCACCAGTGTGCAATAAGATGCTACATATTACTAATAAATGCTAGTGTTAAAGGTCACGTTTCTCAGCTTTTTACACTATTTTCGAAATAATTAAGTTGCGTTCAATATATTATGTAAGCATTTGCATAATATTTTTATTTCGGTTTTTTTCCATAAGATTTTAATTCAAATTGTGAGCAAGAAACCTGTTCTGGATATCCTCAGTCCAAGAATGCTACAAAAAAGAAGTAAAATTTAATGAAATGTTCTGCCTACATCAAAATATTACCACTTACTTTCACCGGTTTGACAGGTGTGAACAATCTTTTCGCATTCGTTACCAAAATTACGAATTTGCCCCTTGTAAGTGCCGGAGACTGGTGAATAATTCTGTGGGCAAAAATTGCCACACAACTTTTGGCACTCCTCCTTGGTGCCGACGGTCAGGGCTGCAAGTAGTTCAGTGAAGATTAGCATATAAGCTTTATATATTTATTTAGTTAAAGGTGAATTTACCTGGCTTGCGATGACAGTTTTCCTTGTCGAAGAAACACTTGTTGCGGAACACACTGCAGCCGGAGCCAAGTGCCCAGACAACATCCTCAGTATCGGGACAATTAGCCGAGCAATCTGCACTGACGTGGCTCAAGACCAGGCCGAGCATCAAACAAATCACCAATATGAAGTTCATTTCAAATACTAGACCAGCAGCCAACTGTCAACTGTTGCTCCGCTGTTTAATATGATGAGATTATATAGCATGTTTCGAAAAAGCAACAACTTTGACAGCAGCGTCAATCTATGTACTAGTATTTGTATATGTCTAAATGTGTGTATATAAATGTTAATAGGTTTTAGCAGCGGGCCGGTCAAAGTGACGCACCTTATCAGCTGATTAAATAAACAGGTTTCATTCTCTCAAACACACAAGAGATTCAGAATATATGCAACGTGTTTGAACTTTTAAAAACGATGCCTAGTAGTTATGGCGTTCATATTCACTGACTTCACTCATTAACATGTTAATTGAAAATCAAATATTATTAATATGATGCAAGCGTTAAGCAATTACGATGTATTTTATTGTAAACTGAACAATACAAGTGTATAGTTAATATTATGTATTATCGTTTAATAAAGTAAGCAGTTATGAAAATAATGTGTATTCTAATGGTACTAGTCCTGATCTGTGACTGCTTCGGCGAAACCAATGCATTGGGTATCGGCATCATAGACACTATAGAAGCGGGTCAAGAAGATGTCGCCTAACACCCAAAAGTTCATATCAATTGGCACAAATCCACTCGCACAGATCGTTTCATCTAAAGAGTCTAGCCGAACAACATAGTCTTTGGGCCCCAGTGCATAAATCTTGCCTCCAATATGAAACTGAACATCGGGCATTTCATCCCAGTCACAGCTTACGACATAGCTACCGTTTTTCACCGTGGCCCCAATGGCCTCTTGCAACTGAACAAAGATGGGCTGCGGCATCAGGATCAGTGAGGTGCCCGTGTCCAGAATGGCATCGACTTGGCCATCAATTGATGAATTGCCCACGGATACGCCAGACATCTCAAACTGCCAGTAGCCGACCACGGACAGTGGTACATAGTGCAGTTCCCCCTTGAAGCGGGAGGAATCGATGTCGAAAAATGTGATCTCGCCACCAAACAGCTCGCCCGACATGCGACGAAGATAAACAGAGAACAGGCATGGACTAATCTCATGTTGCTGGCAGAACAGCTGAAGGAACGGTGTCGAGTTTTGCAGACCAATCTGTTTGAAGCCCAGGCCAATAATGCCATCAAAGGTGGTACTCTCAAAGGTTTCCTGATGATGCGACAATGTCTCGCCAAAGATGAAACCGGGCACCAACACATCGGCCACTTGTATCGTGTCCTGCGACAGATAGCCACTCACATGTCCGCCACCATAGGCTATGGAATAGTTCTGACCATTCTCCACATAGCTACTCGACTTGTACGCCTTGTAGCGACTGTGGGCCTGGCAGGCGGTATTGTTAGCCGGACAGTTGCTTGAGGCCAGCCACGAGTTGGCCGATCCGGTGTCAAAGAGCACCCTGAACAGCTGGGGTGGCGTGCCCATGCCAATGCGCCCATAATACTCCACATTCTCCCGATTCTGCAGCACCAGCTGCACCGCCTCGGTATCAAGAAAACTCTGCGATAGCCGACGGTCCACAGGCTTTTCCTGAATTTCCAATGGCACTCGCAGGCCACGCTTCAAGGCAAACGTACAAAATAAAATCACGATATGGTAGAACAATAATATCCAAAGTTGTACCATCTTGTATGGAGTTTAACCGAGAACTGTGCCAGTTTGGGGTGCAATTTTCCGGCGTAAGTAACATAAGTACAGCTGTTGGTTGTAATTAGCCCATTAACCCTAACAAAATGTGTGCTCATAAAAAATGTTATAACAGTTTTTCTATTTTGCTCTATTAAGTTGCGGTTCAAAAAGGAATCGGCTTTCATTTACATAAGCTCAAAATCAGACTTTTAAAATGATAAGATATTGATTGATGTAGCCAACAGTTAGTTTAGTTCGATTTAGTTCTTTACTAATCTCATTTTCAAAAATGATTTCCATTTAGTATATAAAAACTTGTTTCTTTTGCTATTAGTTTTCAATCAGCTTAGGTCAGGCTACTGCAACGGGGAGAAGGATTTTTGCAATTTTGTTCGCCAGTTGCTCGCCAGTCTGTAAAACATATAATATAATTATGTTAGGAAACTGTATTAAGTATTTAATAAACTTACTTATTCCCTTGACACAGGCACTGCTGCTCATCATACAGCCATTGGAGAAGTTGCATTGCACCAATTGACCACGGACCTCAGCTGCTCCACAGACGGGGCTATAAACTGCTGGACATATGGTAGGACAACGATCCGCGGCCATAATTAGGCCACAGCAGAGGACCAAATTGATTAATGCAAAACCGAAATTCATTGTGTCGGAAAGTTTATAAAGACTAATTTATAGTGTTGACATTGTTCGGCTTATATAGTCGCGTTGAGACATTGGAAACTGGTTTTCACACTGAGAAGTTCTATATAAACAATACAATCACCTCCGAAACAGATGTGAAAAATATAAATAAAGGTGAATCCCATTTGTGATATTCTTCAAAAGCGTAAATCAGATAAACATATTCGTAATGATATCTGCGAACTGTAATTTCCCGATACTTATTACACCTAGCTAACCAGATAATTATTGCTGGGTAAGTGGGCAACTGGGAAAGATGGCAGGTGGGGGGTAAGGGGGCTGACAACGTGACCTTTAAGCCACCGTCTTTTCAATGACTCTAGTATCTCGATCATTAATCATAGGCAGACTTAAGTGATCTCGGCCTACTCGTGCAGCTAGCTTACATGCTGCCCCTGTTAACCATTTGATTTTCAATTTATAAAATTCATTTCATGCCACGAATCGATTCGTTACAAAACCCCTTTAATTGAAATCTCCAGCAATATCTCAACAACAGTTCAGTTAAAGGCGTCGCGACGGTTGGCCATGTTTAGCATGTGGGTGTGGACCATTTGTCTATTTATAAAGTTGTCTTGCTGCTTTTACGTTAAAGAGCATGTCTCAATGAATTTAGCAGGCATTAGAGTTCATTATCATCCCAATTACCATGTTGGACAGCAGACAAAGCCACTGAAAGGAACTGGAAAAGATCCTAATGTGCTTCTACCAGGGGCGGCACCTAATAAAACCAAAAATCGGCCAAAAAATAATGATACGAAATGCAATCAAGAATCCGTTAAACTGGGGAAACTGAATAAAGACCAGGACCAAGAGGTGGCATTTGAGAACATAAAAAAACGACCAAAAAATAATGAAACGAACTGCAATCAACAATCTGTAGTACTGGTGAACATGAATAAGCACTATGCAGTACTTTCCAAAAAGAAAAGAAAATATCATAAAAATATTTATCTAATGCTTAATCAAAAAACAGGACATCTTGTGAAAGTGGCCTTTGTGCATGGACTTAAAGACAAAAACGGCAAGAGGATTCACACTTAAAGATACATTAATTTTACTTTGAATAATCGCATCACAAAGACAAATCAAGTGTTTACAAAAATAATAAATAATTGGTAATAAGTAATAAGTAATAAGTACTTTGGGTGCCATTCACATGCTGAATCTTAAGATTCATTGCGAGCCCATGGGTGGGCGTTAAAATCGAAGTCTGTTATGAACTGCGCACATGTCGCCGAGCTGATGGAGAGGAGATTTATTACCGCAGCACTTAAGTGTTTCAAATGTTGGTCCAAATCGAGGCAGTTTCAAGCAGCAAACTCAATTAAAGGCAAAAAGAAAGATTTTACTTTCGAAATGAGCGAAAAACAAGGGGCAACAATACAAAAGAAAAAAGAAACAACTAAAAACCTGCATAACAACGCCAACTCCACGAAGATGACTTTCAAAAATTGTCCAGCGCTCAGAGACTGTGTTTTGAAGAAGATATTTCTTGGTTTCTTCTGTCTGGTTGCAACAAGTGGCCAATTGATCCCAAACAGCCGCATAACTGGCTCCACAGGTAAACTGATCTGTTACCTCATTTTGACACAGCAGGCACGTTTTGATAATGCAACTAATATGTGGCAAATTCAAATTTCATGCCAAATTAATCATAATTGAATTTATAAATTATTCATTAATTAAGTACAAAAAGTAAAGTCCCCTTGCAAACAAATAAATTAAATAATACGGTATATGTGCGATATAAAAATATGAACTCAAAACAAATCTTTTCAGATACTTGGAGGAACTACCCGGCTTTGACCGGTGCAAATTCTGTAAATTTAAGCTAACATTTTATGCTGTTATATTTGTATATACATTGTTACATTTGTATTTTAAAGGTATAAAACAAACATTATTATATTTAATTAAGTACATAATATACTAAAAACATGTATAGTATATTTGATGAGTTTTTTATTAGTTAATGTGTATTGTCTGTGTGTTTATTTATTTAATTTGCTTTGTACACGTACGTATACGTAATAAGACAACGAAGTTCAATTTCGCATTTGCACAACTGAAAAGTTATATACATACATACATACATATAAAAATATTATAAAAGCATTCATATTATGTCTCTTATTATTATGATAACAAAGCATTTGCTAGTAGCTGAAAGCAATTCGGTATAAATGCTAGTTTCAGTTCATGGAAACATTTAGTTCTACATTTGCAATATGTACAAGTCGTCACTCATTCTCGCACTGCTCGGCGTTTTAATTTGCCTGAGTACGGCGAAAACCCGAGTTTGTCCCAGAAATTGTAATTTGGCATTTCGCTGCTCGCCGTACTACAAAGATTTGGTGTGGAGCATTGTTGATGGCACTTGCCGTGTCTTTCAAAATGGCTGCATCTTCGCAACGGAGAACTGTTCTCGCGAGAACAACTGCCAAACCAGTTAGTTGAATGTCATTTTGGTTTTTTGTTTAATAATTATATTATTGTATAATATAATTTCTCTAGAAATGGAACAGACAACAGCTGAGAAATGCAAGGCTGTCTGTGCCGCAAGTGTTTGCCCATTTGGCGGCAGTGGAGTTTGTGCCTCGTTTGCTGAGACTTATGAAGATGGCACCACTGGATGGAAGAGCACCACTTTCCTCAATGGCTGTCTATTAAATCAGTATGCCTGCCAGAATGGAATAGGTGGGTACCAGTCATATAAAATATTTATACTATTTATCAAATCGCTTACATTTTTGCAGCTTATGTGGGTCAGCCAGCTGAGGGTGAGTGTCAGGAATGATGAAGGATGATGGACATGAAACAAAGTGAAGCACCGGAACTCAGAGTGCACATGATAAGTGCATATGCCTTGTACATATATGTTTAAATATATCCGGGCTAAAATATGCAAATGACCTCACAACTGTTTTGCCAGTTTTGCCTATTTTTATAAATTGTAATAATATTGACACATTTTTGAAAACAAATAAACACAGCTAAAATATAAAACATACAGCAAAAGACTCTCACGAATTAATATTGAATTTCAAGTTTATTACAAAAATTGACGAGTAGAAGAAAGTCGCATATTCACAATGAAAACTGGACAATGTTTCGACAGTATATTGATTATCATGATATTGCTGGCTCCAATTGGTACTATCTATGGACAGGTGTTCGCTTTGCAAGGTTCGTCAGTGCTGCCAAAAATCGAACTCAAATAATTTTAATAATTTGGGAGTGCACATTTTTCAGTGCCTAACAAGTGTCATGATGTTTGCCCCACTGGATATCGGGTGGTTTGTGCTCTGCATGATAGATGTTTGCAGACCTTTGCCAGCAGCTGTGTGATGCGTATGTACAACTGCAAGTATCAGAAGCGTAAGTGTACCAAGACTAATGACAGTCACTGTCGATCTGTTTGAAACTCAATAGCACTTTCCTGTCCAGATTATCGAATTATTTCTCAAAGAGCCTGTGAGTTTATAAGCAATGAAGAGCTACGAAAATTGGATCTCTAGCGGCGAAAGGGGGAACAACAATGAGCTAGGAAACTGGCGCTAGATGGCGCCACTGGATACAGCGCATGCGTTGCAGGAAATATTGTCTTGTGGCTGTGGCTCACCAGTGGCCAGGATATACATATATCCTGCCACTGCTGTTGCTGCTGTTTTTATGTGTAACTCTCTCTCTGGCTAAACTGTCGTATCGTCACGCCACTACTAAAATAAGCGATAATTCCATTTTTAACGCAACTTTTGCCCAGTTTTTAAATACCTATTCGAATTGTGTTAACCTTTTTTTCGAGCTCTCAATTTATACATAAAACTCGTGAAACGCCTACAATCAAATAAATTTCGCCTAACGCTAGTGTAAGGACAAACAAAATACAAGTGTACATAATACAAAACGCAGACAACGACAAGAAAAACTGAGTTTGGGCAGGCAGGCCAAGCAGCAGCAAGGAACAAACCTGAAACACACACAGACGCTCACACACACATACAAATCACACATACACACATACACACTGAAGGCGCTAAAGTTTTCCTATACTCGCCAACAGTTACTCGCGTGGCAATCTTATAACAGGTTAGTTTGACTAATTGGTAATTGATTTGACATTTAAGTTACTTACCGCATACAATTGCAAATTCAACTCCAGCAAATTGCGCATCATTTATGTATAACAATCTATTGTCCGTCTATTGTAAAGTGTGTGTCTGTGTGTGAAAATGTTTGCATGGCTGCTGGCTACATTTCGAAGCATACATTTAAGCCCCATTGTTGCATTATGAACTACATATGTATGTATGTATGTATATATGCTGTATGTGTGTACATAATTACATAGTTACGTACAAAATATGCATGTATTTTGAGGAGAATATTACTAATACGTACCCATGTACATGTA
Source organism: Drosophila maculinotata (assembly GCA_035045305.1). NCBI lineage: Eukaryota > Metazoa > Arthropoda > Insecta > Diptera > Drosophilidae > Drosophila > Drosophila maculinotata. The sequence goes on from JAWNPD010000335.1 coordinate 10,834,566, forward strand.
TGTACCCATAAAAACACATGCATGCATGCGAATATGTGCAGACATACTGTATGTGTGCCTGTGTGTGTGTGTGTGTGTGTGTGTGCGCGCGTGTACGTGTTTCTGTATATGTATGTATGTCTAATGCGTATGTAAATGTAAGCGTGCGACCCTGCCACTGGATAACAATAGCCACACTTCAGTGACCTAGACCTAGACCACGAAAGATTTAAATGCCGCCATGTGGGTGAATGCAGTGTGGTTAGCCTCCCACAAAGTGTGTGTGCCGTTATTTGAACTGCGCATTTCACATTAATACCCACGTTGGCGCGACAAAATGCAATCGTATATTAAAAATTGATTATGCATCTACAAATTAAGTTCACATTTTAATATTTATTTGCAGTTTATGAAACATGCTTTTTTATATGAAAACAAATTAAACATTCGTTTTATTCTTCGATATCTATACAAATTCCTAAAAAATCAAAACCAAGCAAGTTTCAAAAATATTCTGGTCTGCAGCTCAAAGTAACAGGCGCGCGTGTGAAAAAAAAATTAAATAAAAATAAAATCTTTTAAAATCCGATATTCGAAAATTGGCCACTGTTATCAAAAAAAAACTTTTAAAAAATTATTAAAACGGTTTTTAACAATTTACATAAAAATAACGGCATCGAAAAAAGCAGGCCAAAAAAAAATAATAAAATGTGCTGCATACCTTAAGGCTACAATTAAAACTTATAAATTAGATACAATTTACAGCTAATCTGTTGAACATGTTAAATTTAATCATTGCAGTGGAATAATTTATCAATTAAAAATGCTGATGGCTGTAGCTTATTCATTAATTCGTGTTTTTCTGTGTTAATTTTGATATGTCAATCGAAATAAATAATCGACACATAATGTTAAGCAACAGCTGTTCTGTTATTTCACTTCTATGATTATGTTAATATTTTAACAGTTAACAGCTGTCAAATTCAATTTTTGGCGTAACTCGCCGTTTTAAATTTTAACTAGAAACCGTTTTAAAACGATAACTTTTTTATAAAAACCATTTCGTACCGATCAGCAATTTTTAACCAAACTGAAAAACGAGTAACGGCCGCTTTTCCAACCACAAGTAAGAACGTTCTGTAAGTAACATTTCAACAAATGTTAAAGTTATTGGGTGCCCACAGCTGTATATGTAGCTGTTAGTGTTGGGTAAAATTCCTCATTCGTGTTTTTGGTCGCTGCCGCAATATTTATTTGTGCTTGTGAACAAAATAATAAAAAAAAGAAACAGTAAAAAGACAAACAAAAACTATTTTAAATTATAATTGATGGCTTCTTAATAGAAAACGTAAGTGTTTATGTTGCGGGTGGCCCGTGTGTGCGTGTGTGTATGATTTATGTTGGAGATGAGCAAATTTCTGTTACTGAAATTCCTGTGACTTGGTAAGATGAATATTAATTGAAAAATTGAGATATTTGTGATATTTGTGATAAGACTCGTAGTAGATATGCTATCGCAAGATAAGGCCGCAAGCGCTAACTTGCTATCAGGTATTTTATGTCTTTGATTCACATATTTGTATATATATGTGTGCATGTTATAAGCAAGCCGAGAACATTTCCGGCACAAACAAGTCACAGGTAAGCGGATTTTGCTCATCTCTACAGTGTGCAGTTGCTTCGCTTCGTTTCCGCCACCCACAACAACGAACGCAACGCAGTGAAATTTATGCGACGATATGACAATAACAACAACTGAGCAGAAGAAGAAGAAGCAGTATAAGTACATGTATAAAGAAGGGAATAAGGCGCACAATGCCTTATAATTATCAAAGAAGATTCAAGAAGCAATGGCAATTTGTCATGAATCAGAAACCGAATTCAGAATTCAGTCTCAGAACTTAACAGCCCCTTTTGTCGTATCATTTATACATACATGTATGTACCTCTTTAGCTCGTTATCACATCAGTTGAAAAGTTTGTGGAAAAACTTCCAATGCATTTACCCTACAATTACCCAGCTTTAACTTGAGCAACTTTTAATGTTACTCTCGCTTTTAATTTATTCATCCTGTTTTACTTTATTTACATAAACAAATATTTATCAACCTTTAACATTTATTTGTTTGCTTTGATTATGTTTTTTTCTGGGTTTTTTCTAATAAACCAATATACCTTAGATCTTAAATCTACTGTTTTATTTATAATATTTTTGTCATTTAAATGAATTTCATAGAGTCGACTGTTACTAGTCCACAATAAAGGTCTTAAATTCTCACATTCGATTTATTATGTGCTACACTGGAAATTTGATCGGCTCCTCTCCAATTTGAATAATGCACTTGTGTGCGTCTGTGTGAGTGTGTGTGTGGTCATGCGTGATGCCGCATAACAGTAATTTGAGCACTCTACTCATCTGTTATCCTTGCTGTTGTTGTTGTTGTTGTTGCTATTCAAGTGCGCTCTTCACCTTTGGCATTGGGGTCTTTCAGAAATCGTCAGCCCCACTGACCTTGACACTTGCCCATTGTCAGGAGCAGCAGTCCTTCCGTGTGGGTGGCCGGTTGGTTGCTGGAGGCCACTTTTCTCTAAGTTGATGTCACCAGCAGTTGGAACCTGTGATAAATGCATACAAACAGAAATTGAAGTGCGTTTAATTATACAAGTTGCTAGCAAATAGAGCAGATTTAGCAGTTTATAACTGTAGGATAACAAACATTTTAATAATGTGGTCGAAATAAAAATCCTCAAGAAATTCTAATTTGAATCTATCTATATTTTTTTAAAGCAGACTTTTCGAAAAATAAATGAAATTGGTCTATAGGTAATTTTGAATATACTATATCAAAATCTAAGTGATTTTCAATTTTTATTTGCGGATAAAATTCACGTCTAGCAATAATCGGATCAATTGCCATGCGTTTTTTTGTACTAAGTACCCCATTTCATAGAGGTGAACGCATTGTTTTTGTTGTCACTGTTGAGGTGATTATTGATTCGCGCGTAGAGTTTCAGCTAAGTTTATGGGCAACTTGTGGAAGCGAATGCTAATAAGGACGGAGAAACAAAAGCAAAAGTAATAAATTGGATGTGGGTGTGGGTCGCGAGAACTTAGCCATTGACGATGACGCACGGCTGTCTCTCCGGCCAAGTATTGGCCCGTATGACGCACAGTTGATAAACTGCAGCAATAAACAGCTTACACTCTATCCTCATACTCATTGGTGTTGTATTTATCTGTACGTTGCAGGGAAAAGCAACGAGTTCCACTGGCTGCGGCTGGAACTGTTGTTGTTGTCGCTTTGGCATACTTCTGGGCAACGTATTGTCGCCGGCGACCGCAAGACTGGGCAAAATTATGAACTTGTGCTCCTCGGCTGGTGCAACGGCATCGACTACATCGCTATCGTCCACAGGACACGTAGAAAGCAACGGGAGCGGCCCCTCGGAGGCAACACATTGCTTTGGCGGCGGCGGAGGTGGCAATAGCGGTGGTGGCTGCAGCGGTTCAGACACAGCTCCCAATCCCAACAACAGAAGCACTACCAACGGTGGCGGTGGGAATCCGACCAGCAGCAACGGTCACAGCCTGACACACAACGAAAACAACGCAAACATGCCGCCCGAGACACGTCCCAAAATGGTGACGGTTAAGCATCCGGAATCAAACAAACCCAAGCCCACCACCAAGAAGATTGTTAAAAATATCCAGGCGGATCAGGATGTAATCAAGGCATTGCAGCGCTGCCGCGACGAAGGTGAGTGAAATAGACTCCATATTTGATTCAAAATTCATCCAACATTTGCGTTTAACCGTTGACTTTGTTTTTTGATAGGCATCAAGCGGTTGGACCTCAGCAAATCCTCAATCACTGTCCTACCCACTACGGTCAGGGAGTGCGTCCATCTCACCGAGCTCTACTTGTACAGCAACAAAATTGGACAGCTGCCCACGGAGATTGGCTGCCTGGTGAATTTGCGCAATCTGGCCTTGAATGAGAACTCGTTGACTTCGTTGCCGGAATCGTTGAAGCATTGCACACAGCTCAAGGTGCTAGACCTGCGGCACAATAAACTAGCGGAAATTCCGCCAGTCATCTATCGACTGCGCTCATTGACAACGCTTTATCTGCGCTTTAATCGAATCACCACTGTGGCGGATGACCTGCGCCAGCTGGTGAACCTCACCATGCTTAGTCTACGCGAGAACAAAATCAAGGAGCTGGGAAGCGCAATTGGTGCTCTGGTGAATTTGACCACGTTGGATGTATCGCACAATCACTTGGAGCATCTGCCGGAGGATATTGGCAACTGTGTGAATTTGAGTGCGCTCGATTTGCAGCACAACGAGCTGCTGGACATACCCGACAGCATTGGCAATCTAAAGTCGCTGGTGCGTCTGGGCTTGCGATACAATCGTCTGAACTGCGTGCCGGTCTCGTTGAAGAACTGCAAAAGCATGGACGAATTCAATGTGGAGGGTAATGGCATCACCCAGCTGCCGGATGGCATGTTGGCCAGCCTGAGCTCATTGACCACGATCACATTGTCACGCAATCAATTCACCAGTTATCCGACTGGGGGGCCGGCGCAGTTTACCAATGTCTACAGCATTAATCTGGAGCACAATCGCATTGACAAGATACCGTATGGGATATTTTCGCGGGCCAAGGGCTTGACCAAGCTGAATATGAAGGAGAACATGCTGACCGCCTTGCCGCTGGATGTGGGCACCTGGGTGAACATGGTGGAGCTGAATTTGGCCACCAATGCGCTGCAGAAGCTGCCCGATGATATTATGAATTTGCAGAATCTAGAGATACTCATACTGTCCAACAACATGCTCAAGAAAATACCCAATACGATTGGCAACTTACGCAAGCTGCGCATTCTGGATCTAGAGGAGAACCGCATCGAGGTGCTACCACATGAGATTGGACTGCTGCACGAGCTGCAGCGACTGATATTGCAAACCAATCAGATAACTATGCTGCCGCGTAGTATTGGTCATTTGAGCAACCTAACACATCTTTCTATAAGCGAGAACAATCTGCAGTTTTTACCCGAGGAGATTGGCTCGCTGGAGAGCCTGGAGAACCTCTATATCAATCAGAACCCAGGCTTGGAGAAGTTACCCTTCGAGCTGGCACTGTGCCAAAATCTGAAATATCTAAATATTGACAAATGCCCACTGGGCACCATTCCGCCCGAGATTCAAGCTGGCGGCCCATCGCTGGTACTGCAATGGCTCAAGATGCACTCGCCCTACCGGCAAATGTGAGATGTGGATGGCGTCTGGCGCACCGTCTACGTGGGCAGCGATTGCTACTATCAGTACGAGCTGCAGACGGAGCAACAGACGCCGGCCAAGCAGGCAGGTGGGGCGAGCGAACGGCGCTAACGTTGCGAGCTTAGCTAAGCTCGCTGCACAGCTCTGGATCTGGCTATGCCTGTGGGTCTACCTCTCCCAAAAAACAACAACTACAAGAAAACCGACTGGAGTGCGTTGCCTGGCAAATGATAGCTTTAAAATGTTATACCAATGTCCCGCGTATTGTACAACTGCCCCGATTTGCTTTTACCTTATGTTCATTAAGTTGTTTCACTTTTGAATCTGCTTAGCGACGTATGATTTGGTCCTCACCGTTTAGGTTTTAGTTTAATGCTTCCAAGCTAGTCATACAAAAAACTCATTGAACGAAACTAAATTTAATTATATTCAAGCTTTACAATTTTGCGTTCAATACTCGTTTAAAGACATTTACAAACTAATTGACATAAAGGAAAGCTAAATCGAATGTTCAAAACCACACAAAAATACGCAAGCGCCAAGGAATTGTTTAAAAAAAAAAAAAAAAAATAATACTAATAAAATCTAAACACATACATATACATAAAATATACATATACATATAAACATAATTAGTAGAGTACTTTGTATAAACAACAAAAGTATAAAAAACGAAACAAGAAAAAAAAAACAAAAGTATTAAAATAATTTGATTAAAATCGATGACAGCAAGTTTAAATTGCAAAGTTTTTTGAACGCATCAAACATGTACTAGGTATTGTGGTACATATGTATTGATATGATGCACTTTATCCACAAGTACATATTTGTGTGCTAAACCATAAAAATGAATTTGCTTGTAGCGCCGCATAAGTATATGAATGTAATAAGAAATAGACATCTATGTATGTTACAAATTTGAAGTGGTGTTTAGTAGACGAAATGTTAAAAGCAAAATAAAAACATAAATGGAGTTAACGTAAAGTCAATGTTTGTGTGTGTGCATGTTTATAAATGATTTGTATAAATATAATGGTTAAATATGATTTCATGCATTTGATTACCAACCACAATCACAATTTTTGTATGGCATGCAAGGAGTGTAAGGCCACCTATTTGATAACTAAAATACATAAGTATCTAGACATATAAATGGACACCTATCGAATGTCTGAAGACATTATGGTTCTATATACAAACATAAATACATACATACATACATACTACATTTTATAGAAACACACAAGTAATTATCCGCGAATATTATGTATAAACAGCTCAAAATCCATTCAGTCTTTTAAACATTGCACTATTTATTTTTGTAAGACGAAAACTGCAAGTTTTTTAAAAACACAAACAGAATTTGAGCTGCTCTCTGTTGCAACGCAAATGGGCTTTAAATCATTTTTTAAAAAAAAAAGAAATACATCTGAATCAACGAAGCTAACTTTAACTACATGCATAAAATTCATATGAGCTATAGCTATACTTTTTACATACATATTATACATAATACATATACAACTATTTTTTAAAACAACACTTGAAATCTACAAGTATAAATGTTTTATTTCAAGTATCCATGAGATACAATCATGTATGTATGCTTACAATTGTCAAATAATGGGCAATGGCCGATGTAATCTAATTACAAAAAATGTAACAAAAATAGCAAACAAAGTACGAAAAACGTAAAATTCAAAAGGTACAAAAAAAACCAACGGAAACGTAACAAAATAGAAATAAATATTGAAAAATGAAGCACACACGTAATACATGCATACAAACGTACGTACATATGTATGTACAATGTAAAACTAAATGTAGAGATGATGAAACCTAACCTAACCCAATGCAGTCAAGTTAAATGAAATTGAAATGTAAGTACAAGAGTTACGCAAATATATGTTAGACTATAGCGATGGATTCGAGAAAGTCAAAATGTAAAGATATTCCTAAACATACAAAACATATTTGAGAAATAAACAAAATGTTAAAATTCAATGTTAAACAACTCGAGCTTAAAAGCTTCACTGCTAAACTTGCACTGGAAAATCAACAATTGTGTGCTTGTGAGTGTGTGTGTGTGTGTGTGTGTGTGTGTTGTTAGTTTTGCGAGCTAAAAACAGCTGGGACTACAGCTCTCAGTATGGGCGATAACAAAGACTCATGTAAGTCTGAAAGCAAAACAACACACAGCGCACGTCGACACGCAGTCTTCAGATAAGACTACAATCGTTAAGGACTTAAGTAAGCAATAATAAACAAACGGCAGGTAAGCAAGATAGGCCAGTCACGTAAAATAGTTATTGTGAAAGTAGAAATTGCGAATTATGAATGCAATCAGTATCAGAGTAGAACTCAAAACACATCGAACTGCTCTTTGTTCGTAAGCCTGAGAGTTGATCTTTGTACATGTGCACATACATAGTATAAAGGGAAATGCGTTTCGATTCGTCAAGATAATCACTGTTAAGGCCTTTACCAGTGTCATCGTATTGTTGCACAGTTGAAAAAGAAACGTTGAGCATTACATGTCATTGATCGCTGATCTCTCGTAGCTACCACAACAGCATGTATTCCGGCTGTAATATGCTGCTGCTTTTATTGGTTGTGTCCTGTGTGTCCTTTAGCCCAGGCGTCCAGGCCTACTCGGCTCTTCAGGATGCACGGATTATCGAACAGTATAAGCGGCAGCAGGGACTTAACCATGCCAAGATCGCACGGGAGCTGGTGCATCGTGCCAATTGGGCATCTGTGGGCAGCATTTCGACCAACGAAATTGTGAAAGACTATCCCATGGTTAATATTATCTCAATTGATGACAACAGTCTGGAGGGCAAATCCACGGGCAAAATACGCTTTTTGCTAACCGATTTGGATTTCACCGGCCCCGATTGGCAAAAGAATAACAAGGTGACCTTTATGTTTACGGATGAACAAACCCTGACCTGCAAGAATGCCAACAAAGATCCAATGGAGCCCACATGTGCACGTGCCATAATCAGTGGTCAAGTTAAAAAGGTCTGTCGTCATCAATTGAAAATATCCATCTAACCCTGCTATGTTTTATTACAGCTCACGCAAAACACGCCTAGCTATAAGACAGCAATAAATATATTTATTAATCGACATCCAGCGGCGACTAACTGGCTAATAGGTAAAAGGTTTCTTGGTATTTCGAAACTTTTCTATTTATTTGATTACTCATTTTTCAGAACATGATTTCTATCTGTGCGAACTGGACATTCAAAATATTTTTGTGCTGGACTTCTATGGTGGTCCGCACCAGGTCAACGCCTCTGACTATTACGACATTAAGATTTAAACAGCCCACATACACTGATTACGGTATTTCCTATGTTTATAATGCGTCAGTCCTTTGCTTGCTACCCAAGAAACAAATATGTAAAATGATAAGCAAATTGCCTCATTAAACTGGCGAATATTGTTAATATTTCAACTTATCTTTTCCTCTCTCTCTCTCTCTCTCTCTCTGTTCAGACATTAATAATAATAATTAATAATTATAATATAAATAATGAGAAATTTGTAAAAAGTAACTGATATCAGGAAGAATGTGACTTAAGAACAAATAAAATGTATATATGTATGTTTGTATAAGAAACTCTTTAGATAATCCAGCTCAATGGAATGGAATGGATTTCAAGTGAACAATTAAGACAAAATGTTGACATGTGAAGTTCCTAAGTCCCTAGAAATGCTTTTCCCAGACTTCAAAGTGGCATCGCTTTGTCAAAACTGAACCGATTTCCACTCCCAAGGTCATTTTGGTCATGGTTTGTCATCTTTAATAACTCTACATTCAAAGTTGAGAAACTTCAACTTTTCGGATTTCATGTCAAAAATAATGACAAAAAAAGTGACGTGAGACCCCAAGTCCCTTTCCCAAACTTCAAAGTGCCATAACTTTGTCAAAACTGAACCGATTTCCAATCCCAAGGCCATTTTGGTCATGGCTCGTCATTTTTAATAGTTCTACATTCAAAGTTTAGACACTTCAACTTTTCGGATTTAATGTCAAAAATTATGACAAAAAAAGTGATATGTTCCCAAGTCCCTTTCCCAGACTTCAAAGTGGCATAACTATGTCAAAACTGAACCGATTTCCAATCCCAAGGCCATTTTAGTCATGGTTTGTCATCGTTAATAACTCTACATTCAAAGTTTAGACACTTCAACTTTTCGGATTTCATGTCAAAAATAATGACAAAAATGTTGACAAGTCTCTGAAAATTACTGCTCCGATTTCAAAGTGCCATAACTTTATCAAAACTGAACCGATTTGAAGAAGCAATGTATTTTAAGTCATGGTTGGCTCTTTTTTAATACATATATTTTAATCTAGAAATTTATGTTCAATCTCTAAGAGTGTTGTTATTTCCATTGTATTTGATTTATTTGTATATAAAAAACAAATCGGTTTACAGTTACGTGAGATCCTTAAGGGCATCTCTTTTATGTCTAAGTAAATATACAAAAGGAAAACTTTTAAATTTGGAATATATATATTTTAAAACTCTTGGTTTGATGTATTGTTAATTCAATAAATGTATTCGATATTGGCTCTTCCAGAGCATTACGACTGCGATCCCGGAATCACACACAGTGTGGCATCTATTTTTTGCAACTGGGGTAAAATGTCACGCAATTTGGAGCGATAGCGGACGTCTGCTGCCACCGGATTGTGCTCCAGATAGATGGTCTGCAAGGACTTGTTCACCTTGAGGACCTCGAGGTTCTTCCAGTTGTCGATGCCATTGTCATTCAACCAGATCTCCTCCAGCTGATCGAGCGCCTCCAGATTGCCAATCGCCTTCAGTCGGTTCTTGGCCAGATCGAGTGTGTCTAAGCTTTTGTTCTCCGACAGATTCTCGATGGTTTCAATGCCGTTCTCCGATATGTATAGCTCCTTCAGATTGGTCAGCTTCTCCAAGTTCTCAACCTTGATAATACGATTTGCTTGGAGACTCAATATCTCCAGATTGACAAGCGTGTCCAGATTTTCAATCTTACCAATCTTATTCTTGCCCAGAAACAACTGTCGCAAATTGACCAAAGTTTCAATATTCTCAATTTTCTTCAACTTATTGTCGCCCAGTTCCAACATTGTCAGATTAGTCAACATACCGACATTCTCAATAACGGTTAGTTTATTGGCCACAAAATATAGTTTTTCCAATTTCTGCAGCTTATCCAAATTCTCAATTTTGGTCAGCCGATTGAAGCTGAGATCAAGAATTTCCAGATTATCCAATTTATCGAGATTCTCGATTTTTGTGATTTGGTTATCGTAGAGTTCCAGCTCCACCAGGGTTTTCAGCATCTCCAGATTCTCAATCTTCTTAATCAGATTCCAGCGCAGAAACAATCTCTCAATCTGTTTGAGGGGCTCGAAATTCTCGAGTTTATCAATGCGACGATGATTCAGATCCAGTTCATAGCATTCGGGATCAATCATAACAATTTCCTCAATTGATGCGACTAGCTCGCCGGGAATTATCTCCATGCCGGATGTTGGCTTCGCGTCGCCACTTTTTGGGATTGCATTATCACCGTCCGCCATACTCATAAGAATGCTTTTATTTTCCTTACAACTGTAAATGCCGCCTGGCCTGCTCGTTGATGATTTTCTTGTTGCTGCGCGCACCAGTGTTGGAAAAGTCGCTACGCCAGTCGATAATTACCTGCGCCTGGTACGCAACTCATAAAAGTTGACAACTGGCGATAGTTAGTTTAAATTGTTTGTATTTGTTAATAGCTGGTTGTTTCTGTTTAATTTTCGTATGTACTATATTTTGTTTTCGTTTTATTGACGCACACTATTTTTCTAATAGACTGTAAATTTTGCTTGGCCAGCTACATTGTTTTTGTTTGCATTTTCTAGTTGTTAATTTTTATAAAATATTAAAAATAAGCAAACTCATATATGTTAAGTTAAAATATAAAGCCGACAATCTGTATTTATATAATTTTTATATCATTACTAGATTATTTATTGAAACTGGTTGTAATAAGACGTGAACCACTGTTATTTTCTTTGTCAGCGTACTACAAAAAACAGCTGATTTTAGTATTTATCGTTTGTGTGATAAACGCGTGCGGCTTTATTTATAATTTAAATATATATTTTGTGCATATGCAAAATCAATGAAAATGTCCTGAATGACGGCATTAAAAGCTACTTGCAGCTCAATTACTTTTTATTAAAATATATTAATATCCAACAAATATAATATATAATAAATATCATGTCGACGGGCTTAAAGTGTCGCAATTGCGGATCCAATGAGATCGAGGAGGATAATGCCCGCGGCGATCGGGGTGAGTATCTATTATCATTTATCTATTATCATCCATCATTAAACTGTTCCTTTAGTCTGCATGAACTGCGGTTCGGTGCTGGAGGATTCCCTAATCGTCTCCGAGGTGCAGTTTGAGGAGATGGGACATGGAGCTGCTGCCATTGGACAGTTTGTTTCGGCGGAGTCATCGGGTGGCGCCACCAACTATGGCTATGGCAAGTTTCAGGTTGGCTCCGGCACAGAGTCCCGCGAGGTGACCATCAAGAAGGCCAAGCGGGACATAACGCTCCTCTGCCAGCAGCTGCAGCTTACCCAGCATTATGCGGATACTGCGCTCAATTTCTTCAAGATGGCTTTGCATCGCCACCTGACGCGTGGCCGCAAGAGCACCCACATTTATGCTGCCTGCGTCTACATGACATGCCGCACCGAGGGCACCTCGCGTAAGTGGACAGTCATTTCGATTCCATGCATAACAATTAGTAATCTATCTCGATCTTTGCAGATCTACTTATCGACATCAGCGATGTACAGCAAATCTGCTCGTATGAGCTTGGACGCACATATCTGAAGCTATCGCACGCCCTGTGCATCAATATACCATCCGTAGGTGAGTGTCGATTGTGGTGTGGGTTTCTATATTTATATTTTATTTAGGTTATAATTCCGCTTGATTCTGTATGTGCTCGTTTAGCAGAAACCTTGCCCAGGTCGGTTGAAAAAGAATATATTCCACAAACGAGAATTATCAGAAAGTTAGTATTTGTTCTGAAACACCTCTTTGAACCGAAGCGTTAGAATTTTCAAGCAATTTTGAGGTTTCCCGATGTTTCCAGCCAAAAACTATATCCAACAAATGTACATGTATTTAAATTCGAAAAAATCTAATAATGTATTTTATTGGTTAATAGTCATAATACATAATTCAAAGATTCATATTCAATATAGGATAACATTTGTCTTACATATATATAAAAACGTTTCGAGTTTTTATTAGAAAAGCAAAAATCAGTACAATTTCCAAAGAAATCAAAAAACTTGAACAAAAATATCATTGTTGCGTAGTGCAGCCTAGAAAGATTGGTGCAAAATTGGTTGATTTAATATCGTTGGAAAGGCGTTTATGGATTTATATATGCATGCAGTATATAATAATTACGTAATCAAGTCAAAAAAAAGCTGTCTGGATATTAAGTTGTGTTAATCGAAATAATGCAGCTACAAATGCCCTCTAAAATATATATCATATCTTAATATTGGCGCATATATATTCTTGTTTGCTGTTGGTTTTAGAGTTTGACAGATCCTAACTCCTAGTTAAGTGTGTATATCATTAAATGTTAAACTTGGCTTTCAAATTCGTACGCATATTTCAACATTGCGTAATATATTCCTAGTGTATACAGTATATATCCGTATCTGTAGTATATGCTGGCAAAAAATATGTTTGCTATATGTATGTCGTATTTTGAATTCAATTTTGTTTAGAATATATATTTAGTTATCATTAGCTTGACTGATTGCCCGTTGTTCACTTGCTTATTGAAGATGCCTCCGATTACCTTAACGCAACGTCTCAGGTTTTGGAACGTATATAGTATATATAGTATAGGTATGCGTGTATATGGTCAACTTCTAAGGGTTTACGCTTTGACTTTTGAAAATATTTGTGTATGCATTTACCAACAGACTTTATATAATTTTATATGTATATATGTATCTATATATATAGAACTATGTACTACGGAAACTAGAGCACTCTACTGTATAGTGATGGTATATATAATAACTACATATTTCTATATATGTATATATCGTGCTAATATCGCTTTCCTTAAAACTCCAATTTGCTTTGTTGTGTTGAACTGAAAACCCATGAGTTTCGATTTTGTGTTGTTGGTTGTTGTTGCTGTGGCTGTTGTTGCATTTGTGTTGGTCTCCTCTGTTGTGGCTGCTGCTGCGGATGCTGGCGATAGTAACAGGCCCCCTGCCACTCAGCGCAGTAAAGCTGCGCGCATCAGGTGTTGCTGCCATCGCTGCTGGCCGCAGTGCTACTGAGAGGAAGTTCATCGGCAGCTGTATTGTTAACATTGTTGCCAGAATTTGCAGATGCTCCTCCATTGCTGCCATTTGTTGCAGCCGGCGTCGCTCCAATTGGCATAGCGCATATTGAGTTTGTGGGCGAGTTGAGGGCGGTGACTGTGGTGGGCCCGTAGAAGATAAGCTCGGGTATTTGACCACCCTGTACGCCGGTGCCGTTGGTACTCTCCGATGAGGACTGAAATTGGAATGTAACATTGCCCATGAGCACTTCAGACATGCCCTCCTGGCCAAAGAAGCTCAGCTCATTGCCATCCAGTATAACCGAGGCGGTGTAATTGCATTCTGGTTCGATCTGTATGGGCTTATCAAAGAATACGTGAAAGGTGTTGCTGGAACCATCCGAAAAGAACTTTGTGTCGTTCTCTGCAAGTGTGCGACCAAGACGCTTCAACTCAATCTTCACATTATAGTTGGCCGCACCCGTCGACGAACCATACAGCCCAAAGCCCACAATGAAAATTCTATGGGAAAAGTGTAATTAATTTGCTTGTCTTTCGTATATGTTATATGGTGTTTGTATTTTTGCTTTCACTCACCTGCGATCCACTGAGAACTGTATGGAATCGCAGCGGCCGCGATAACGCCACTGATTCGAGCGATAGGCGCACGATTGGAAGCGATGGCAAACTTGAGTTTTGAGACCTGCACGCGGTCGCGTGGGAAAGCTGAGGCTGGGCTTCTGTTTGGCCGTAAAATGCAAGAACATATCGATTGTCTCCTGCGATGTGAGTATGCCCGTTTGGGCGACACCATTCGCAAACTCCTCCAGCGTCATGGTCGGTATGCGTATCAGATGCAGCGCCTGGCCAAGCACACGGCGCTTATTTGGCGACGTTTCATCGATGCTCATCTTCTCGCAGGCATTCAGTGCCCAATTGAGAGCAGCCTCAAAGAGGTGTATCTCCTTGCAGTTTAGTGTCTCGCGCGACAATATCGACTCGAATGTCTTGAGGTCAATGTCCACAAAATCTTCGGACTTAACCGCCATCTCGGCCTGGGCATCGATCACTTCCCAGCAACGTTGCATCAGTTCGGGCTCCTCGAATAGACGCGATTGACTGAGAAGTAGGCAGGCGTTTTTTGCCGTCAATTTAACCTCCAGATAGTTGACGCAGGCGCGCGCCAAATGTGGCACAATATACTTCTTGGCCGCATACAAAGTGGCCAGAATGTGTTCAGGTTCCAATTTGATTTCATCACAATAGAGATACCTAAGCGGATTTAGAAATTGTTGAGAAACGGTATTAATTAGACGCAATTATGGCGCTTACCTTAGCAGTGTTAGAAATGCAGTGGGCTCCACATCGGGCACCTTGATTTCCTGCTTATTCTCCGCCAGACCGCCGTAGAACATGGCATAAAACACCGAGCTGCCCGTTGCTAGTATATACTTGTGTGCGGGTATAGTTTGAATGGGATCGAAATCTAATCAAATACGAGTCAAAGATTAATTGAATTGCATTTGAATTGTGAGCCGCTTTAACGTACCGAACTCGCTGCCTACAATGAACTTGACATCCGACAACAGCTCGTTGTTGAACATTGCCGCATTGCGCTCCAGCACGGTTGCCTTGCTGGCCTGCCAGTTCGGATCAGCCGTGTCGATGGCATTGGATGCGCCTACGGCGGCATAGCTGCTATTACTGCCAGCTGCACAAATATACGATCCGCTTCCGCTGCTGAGCGTTGACGTCGCATTGGCTGCATTGGCAGCAGCCGCTGCCGAGGCAATGGCCGCTGCTGCCGCTGAGCTGGAAGGCAGGCAGAATGTGGTGGGACTGCTGCCGCTGCCGTTCAGTGCGCCTGGCGACGCCAGTGGTGAGGATGGTGCACTTATCGGCTGGGTGATTTGTATATTGTGGTCGGCGGCGCTGCCTGAACCCGCACCCGGCGAGGTGACTGCGGCGCCGCCGCCGCGCTGCTGTTGCTGCTGTTGATGATTGTGCGGCGGCGAGTGCAAGATTCCATTGCCATTGTTAAGCGTCTCCACTGCAAGAGTTCAAGTGTTAAATATAACTCACATGCTTCAATAGTTTATTAATATTTATAACTAAACCATGCCCAACCGCACTGCGACAGCTTCTGCAGAATACGCAGCAACATTTGGCAACTGTCTCTTGCCACGGCCTCACTTCCGCTAATGCGCCAGTTCCCATCGCTGGCCCCATTCGCCTAGGTTGCAGCAACGGCGGCCCCCAACCGCCCCACTCCACCATACAAAAACGTCGCACGTTGAAAAGTGGGGAGTCCCAAAATAGCTGCTGTTTTGCTGCTAAATCTGCAGCTCGCGAGATTCAGCACGGACCCCAAAAGCAGCTTTGTCTCCTCACTTAGTATATATGTATATGTTTAGTAAAAAATAATGCGCGTTTTTTGTGTGTGTATATGTGTGAGTACGTGTTTGTGTGTGTGCTCCGAGCAAAGTTTGAAAACTATAATATTTTGTGCATTTGACAGAACGAGTGTGTTTTGCTTTTATGAAAAATTATTGTAAAATAAACAAGTAAATGGATGCTCAGAAATTACTGAGTGTAATGAAAATTTAGAATTATCTAGAAAACACCTCAACTATTTTGAATATTTATTTAATGATGTAAGGCTCGGAGAGTAGAGTTAATAAAAATTGAGAATTATCTATCCTTACATTTAGAATTTTGTTTAAAATACTATTTTTAAAACACTTGAATTATAATTTTTAGCAACCTATTTTTATTTAGAAATCATTAAATTTATAATGTATTTTTTATAAATTTAGCGCAGCATTACATTTTTCCATCGATCGCCTGCATTAACAAACAAAAACAAGGTTCAAGTCTTACCCCCCGTCCCAACACTTTCAACTGACACACACACAAATACCAACACAACGGTTGCTTGTTTTGTGGAAAATCGATAACACACACATGCACATTGATGCAAAAGCGGCTATTTTTATTTTGTGTGTATTGGGAGGCTGTTTTCTTACCATTTATCCAGCCGCCGTTTAACTGAGAATGCGACATTGATTCCTGATTTCGTTTGCTGGTCGATTTCAATGAGAATCGATTCAATGCATTGTTGTTATTATTGCTATTACTGTTATTATTATGGCTATTATTGCTGCTGCTGGCCATATCGATAATTTCTTTTTGTTTGTATTTGTATTTTTTTGTTTGCACAGTTATCGGAGAATGGAAAATTTCCACTTTTTCCAAGGCAACAACAATTCGGCACTAATTCTTTGTGTGCACTTTACTTTTACTGTGAATTGGGCACATGTAATGCAACCATTTATATTCAATTAACGGGCGACAGTTTTAAATGTCATCTTAAATAGATGTAAAATCAGCATTAATCGACTTGAAAGAACTTCCAGTTTCATCGATAAGCTGTGGTGGCGTGACGATTCACACAGTCCACAAAACACAGTGTCCACAACAGCGTTGCATTTGGCTGGTACAACAGTGTCATAGCAGCCAGCCTCTTGGCAGCAGTGTCTTAACGCGCGCGCGTGTTTCGAATTTGAATTAGTTTACGTCCATTTCGCAAGCACTTGTGAGCCGTAATTCATTGATTATATCACGGCCGCGGCTAATATGTATTTCCGTCATGCCAATTGGAAACGCCATGTGCTGCTCCATAATAAAAAACACACACGTCAATGCGTGCGTGAGTGCCAAACATTACCACAGCAACATTACCTTCCAGCAGCAGCAGCAGCAGCATTAAAAACAGCAGCAGCATCAACTATTTAGGTATATGTATATTAAGCGCATGCTTTTAAACTTGACTCATATTTATATATTATTTGTGCTTGAATACAGCTCTATTGATTATGGGCTGGTGCTGCGCATAAATTTAATATGACCGACCAACAAAAACATACAAAAAGTGAACTTGAAATTGATTTGGTTGCTTGTTTTTTCCCCTTTTTGGTCAACGTTGCTGAAGGTTTGTTTGTTTCTTAGCACACACAATACGCAAAACCAGTTTCTGCTGCTGCTGCTGCTGCGGCTGCTGCTGAGAAAGCAAACCACAAAAAAACTAGTAGGAGTGCTCTAGTGGGAAGTGCCCGACTAGCAGATACCCCTTACATTTTTAACAAAAATTGCACATTTAGTTTCAAATGTGGAGTTATCAAAAAGTTAAGGCTATTAAAAATCGATTCAGTTTTTTTTTTTTTTTTTTTTTAAATTTGACTGAATTTTGTGTGATTTTGTTTGGGTCGAATTCGAAGTTAAATACTCATTGACAGTTATTTTATATGCAGAAATCGAAATTTATCGATATTTCGTAACGGTATAAGTTATCGATCATTTTAAATAAACTTAATCTGTCCAGGGAGGGTATCCTGTTACATTTATTGGGACAACTTCATTAATGGCCACAGGGTATAAAAAGTATGTTGTTGACCTTTGACTTAACGAATTTCCAATCCCCCAAAAACATGATCAATACTTACTGTTGCGTGGCTGTTGCTGTTGCTGTTGTTGTTGTTGCTGGTGTTCGGGTGGTGGCTGCTCCTCGTTTTCGGGAACGCGTGCCGCGTATTCGGGCTCATAGTTGTGGGCATAGGCGCTGCCCCAGTGGCCCGTGAAGTCGTCCTCGTCGAGGGTTAGCAGATGATCCAGCACCTGAACACCCCGCTCGAGGGGACCGTGGAATTTATTGATTAGCTCCGTGAGACGCAGATTGAGGCCGTAGCGGGCGCCGTTGATGCCGTTGACGCCACTTGGCGTCCTCGCATCGATGGCCCAATAGTAGAACAGATGACGTCCCAGATGACTGCTCAGGTGATTTGCAAACGCCTCGATCATCTTTGTAGCATCATCTTAGCCACGTGTGGCATGTTGACAACAAAATGCACGCTCCTCCTTCTTTTTCCAAAAAACTCCCACGGCTATTTACTTCTATTTATCTGGTGCCCTGCAACTAAATCACAAAAGTAAATCGTGTTGTTATATAAGAGTATATTTATTACAGTCGCACAGCTCTCTCTCTCTCTCTCTCTCTCTCGCTATCTCTCTTTTCTCTCTCTGTCTCTCTCTCTTGCCAGCTAAACCCCGAAATCTCCATTTGAGCGCTGCACTTTCACTTCCACTTCCACTTCTACTTTTGACTTCCACTTTTGACTTCCACTTCCACTTCCACATTTCCCATTTCCCATTTTCATTTCCACACGCATCGCTTTTTGGATTAGCTACAGGAAGCTACACGCAAAAAACTGGCTTAGCCTTGGCCATTTTTTTGTTTTTGGGTTGCTCTCATGTAATCCGAGCATTTTGCTTTCGTTTTCCCAGTTATTTCTCAGGCAGAATCCGACAAAAAAAACCACCTGCCTTGGGATTACCTGCGACGGGCTACGGAAATTATGCAAGCGGCTACTTTTAATTGGCAGCAATGCGAAGTCCGTAACCAAAACAAAACGACGATACTAAACACACACACACACGCACACACACACACATACATACACACAAGTGGACAACAGCTAGATTTCGTAGCGTCATGCTGCTGACGATCTGCTCGACACGCTGATTGTCAGCAGGGTGTGGGTAGGGGTGGTCGGTCAATAGGAGGGGGGGTATGCGCAATCAGCGTCGCAACAAAACTAACAAATTATTTGCTGGCACACAAATGAAATTTTGGCAAGCGAGATTGTTTCCGGAACAACATTTTGTAGCTATGTTCATTATGAACAAATATCTTAACTGATCTTGAAATTCATTTGAAAAACTACCAAAAGCTGAGCGAATGAGTTATAGAAAACAATCAGCGAAGACAAGAAATAACTTTTTTAAGCTAATAATCATAGTAATAATTATAATGATAATAATAATAATTATAATAATTATAGCAATACAAAAAGTTGAAAACTATTTTATAAATTTGAATTATTTTTTTTTTCAAGTGTTAATTAAGGCAATAACTAAGCAAATAAAAGAGAAAACAAATTATATAAAACGTACTTCAGAACTTGCCGACAATAAAATACACTTGCAGATACTTAACACATGTAGAATATAATATATATAATATACAATTATGATCTTAGCCAAGAAACTTCATAAAAGATCTCTTTTTCTCTATAGTTTTCTAAAACGACTTTAAAAAGTTTTTAGACAATAGTTAGAGTTATAGTAAAACTTTTGCGAGTTTGATCAAGAAATAAGTTTTTTATGCAGCTAATTCAGTTCGTCGATATAATGAATCGACTCGACTTTGACATACTGTCTACAGCCTGCTATAAAAAGTCGGATCAATGGCCAGTTTTATTTGCACACAGCTTGAAAACTGCGCAATTAGTTTGCAGTTGATTTATATAAATATTTATGGATCGAATTCAAATACCGTCAGCAAGGATATAAAATGGGAAATTAAATGAAAATTGAGCTTTTGGCAAGTGATAAAACCTATAACAAGACCATTAATATCTACTAAATTAACATCTCTGCCTTATAAGTATGTATCAACTATATATGTCTGTACATATAATATCTACTATATGCACACGTATTTGTCAGTCAGACTTTGCTATTTATGCTAAATGCATTTTACGGCTTGGCAACCAAGTCACGTGCAATATTCCTCAGTTGTAGGCTTTTATTTTATTTTTATTTGAGTTTTGTTCTGTTTTGTTTTTTGGTGTTGTTGTTGATTTTTGCTTTTTGTTTATGCACAATTCGCATTGGGAATTCAGTTCTTAGTTAATTTGTGTGTTCCGCTTTGACTTTTGCAGTTTGTACGCGCATTTCAAATTTGCCGCTTGCATTAACTTTACGCGCCCTTTTTCTTAATTTATGTATTTTGTTGACTTTCTGTGTTGCTCTGTTGCTCTGCTGCTCTGTTGGTCTGTTGGTCTGTTGCTCAGGCACTGTTTCCATTACATTTTTCATTGCCTCTTTAATTGCAAATGTCGACCCACTTTAGCCATGCCGGGTCAGACCACAAGCGAAAGACAGACAGACAGACGGACAGACAGACAGACGGACGAATATGAGATACGAGGACAGACCCAGACCCCAAAGAGACCCCAAAAGACGACAAAACAACGCCCGCGTAACACTTTCGATTTTTATTTCCTCATTACACGCGCACAGTGCAAAGAAAGAAAAGACAAAATAGCCCGAAAAACAAAAAAAAAAACTGAAGAGTTGTCTGTTTTTTATTTTTTTTGTATTTTAAGTCTGTAGCTTATTGGTTGGCTTAGTGAAGTTGGTCTTGTCTTTTGTTTTCTCATTATACCTTTACTCATATTACGGGTCACTTTAAAAATATATATTTTGTAGCAGATTTTCATTTTCAAACCGATTTTGCAATCGCAACGCATTTGCTGATTAGCGAAATAAACCAGAGAGCGGTCCACTTAAACTACACCAGAGGGCAAAAACCTACATATATGGCCAAAATGCTTGGCTTTGAATCTTAGCCATTCGCTCACGTGGTTGTTGATTTGTCGATTTGGCGCTTTAATTGTCAGAGCTCGTCTGATCTGAGTGCTCAATCAAAAAGGGAATTACAGCTAAGCTGTTAGGTTTGTAAGATATGATTTTAATTTATGGTGTGAGGTTATTAAATAGTGAACAGCAACAACGAAAGTTTTGGGTTATTAAATTATTTAAAAACTATAAAATATTTGAAAACAATTACATATACTTTTATATTTATCAGTAATCAAAACATATATGATTGCTAAAGTCTTAAACTCTGCATTTAAGATATTTTCAATATATAAAACAAATCGAATCTATACCGTTCCATTCAAAGTCGAAACTTATCCATAGCTTGTTCAGTATTCCTGTTAAATCCTGTATCTTTAACTCTCATAGAACAAGATTGAAACTTCTGTAGCCTGCTATCCTGTTTTTAATAAGAATTTAAATTAAAATATGTATTGCTTTTATATTAGTTC
Source organism: Drosophila maculinotata (assembly GCA_035045305.1). Taxonomy (NCBI): domain Eukaryota; kingdom Metazoa; phylum Arthropoda; class Insecta; order Diptera; family Drosophilidae; genus Drosophila; species Drosophila maculinotata. The sequence goes on from JAWNPD010000335.1 coordinate 10,856,155, forward strand.
GGAGAGTATCTGCTGATCGTCATATTGATGAGATCAGACATCTTGTAGTTGTATTTTGTTGACGCCTGGAATCTGCTGTTGTGTATCTGCCATAGGTGTTGTCAAATTACTTTATGCCTCGTTTCGAGTGCCCTTAGGTGGTTTCGCAATCATTCAGCCAGATAGTCAGATAGTCAGGTAGTCAGGTAGTCAGGTGTCGGTAGGTTGGGGGTTGTCAGTCTGTCAGTCAGTCAGTCAGTCAGTCAGTCAGTCAGGCGGTCGGTTGGGCCTTGCGGTTTAGACGCTTTGATTTGCAGATAATTTTATAGACATTAGTGTGCAGTTTTTCCGCTCGTACAACAATGTACTCGTTTTTAATATTTCTTTATATGCAATTACATGCACATCGTACATACTAGTATATATACATATGTACAATGTATATATCTATTTATTATTATTTTATTTTTGGTAAGTCATGTTGCATTTTGTCTAATGACTTGTCGACTTAACATTTTTTTCTCTTCTTTTGTATAGCTTTTGAGGTTTTGCAAAGTGTTTCACAATGAGCCAAAAAAAAAAAACCCCCACACACAATGCGCCTTACTTAGTTATGTTCTTTATCGAGCTTAGAGTGAGTCGCGTAATTTTGTTTTTGCTTTTGCCATCTTGTGACATTTTTAATATATTTAAAATGTATTTTATTTTTTATGTTTATCTTTCTTATTTTTCTTTGGTGCGAAAACCAGTTTTGAAGCGTTGTGCGTTTATTTGCTTGATTTCTTGAGCGATATTCTTTGGCTATATTGAGTTTGTCATCAGGTTTTCGGGCTGTCCAAAAAAGTGTTTTTTTTTTGTGTTTTGTATTTTCCCATCCTATTTTCGTATTATTTAATATTTAAATATTCATGTCTCTCCTCGCAGCGCTTCTCGAACGGAATTTCAATGAGCTATTCGCAAACAAGAATAGAAAGACATGTTTTTTTTTTTGTGGTTTTAGCAACGGGTGGGGCAATTTGTGTTTGCTGTTGTTGTTGTTGTTGCTGTTGTTCTTGATGGTGGCTCGAGCGCAAACTGAATGGAATTGTTTGTCTATATACGCTTATTGCGCTTTTTAAGCGGCTTCTTCGCAAATTTCCATACCTAAAACTACTATCAACTACACAAATTATTCACAATTAAATGGATGTAAATTACAGCTTAGAGTAAATTACATGCCGAGGTGAGCACGAAGAAATTTTCGAGGTGCAAAGGAAGCAATTAACAATTAAAATAAGTATGCAGTATTTAAAGAAAATATATAGTGTCAGTTTTGAAATGCACTTTGCGATGAGATCGCCAAAATTTTGAATTTAAATTTAAGTATTTTTGCAATTTTTAACAAAATGAGTATGACAGTATACAAATATTATCTAACAGATTTGGAATGCACTTTGAGATGAGATCGACAAAAATCGTTAAGTATTATTGAGACACAGCACAAGTAATCACTCATTAGACTCGAGTGCTTCTCAAAGTTTTCAGAGGGGACTCACAATGACCAATCAGTGAGTTGTCCAAATTTATGCCAAATCATTTGGCACACTTTATTTAATTATGGTTAAGAACAGCATGTAGTGCTTTTTTAGTTAGTTAGTTAGTTATTCAGTTAGTTGTACATTCTAAACCAAAATCGTGTGACTTGTCGCAATACTTGAACTTTATTGTTGTTTGACTTGTCATCAGCTAATAACCGAATACGCATTTAGTATTCTGTTTAAACACATATTTAGCACTTTCTTTGTCGACCTTTAGTTTAGGGCAGACTTACATGCAATTTAACCCAATCGCTTATATTTTCTGTATTTATATTCTAAAACATTGTTAACGTTAATATTAATATATCAAATGTGTCAACAGGTCTGCGCTGAGGGGTGGCAGAATGAGACAGAATGAGTTATAGAGAGAGGGAGACAGCTGCGAGATTATTATTATGAGATAATACCGGCGAAATTATAATTTATCATGTAATTTTATTTTATTAATTTGTTGTGTTTGTGCTTGTGTTTCTTAATTGCATTGCACTTCACTTGATGTGAATTTTTGTTTGTTTGTTTTTCGATTTTGTAGCCATTGTTGTTGTTGCTGCACTTTGCCGGCGCTCTTAGCGCTTAGCTCAATTGCACATAAATTAAAACGTCAACAGACTAAATATTGTTGAAAAAGCAATTCCAAACAAAAACACTCAAACACTCAAAGCACCAATTAACGTTTAAAAATGTACAATTTTCACATATTTTATTTTTACATCTGTTTTTTGCGCATGCGCGTCGATCGCTGCTGCTGCTGCTGCTGCGGAGCTGCTGCTGCTGCCGGTACCAACTGCTGCTGTTGGTTGTTCGCGAGTCAACGAACGAATTCGTAATGACACGACGACAGCCAGCCAAGAGGCAGCTTCTTGGCGATCACTGAGCGCCGACGTAGACGCGCCGTTGCTCAGGTGCTTCTCAGGTATTTCGACGGCGAGCGTCTCGTTGCCTTGGCAGTTACCTGAGATATATACGTATTTATCGCATGCGAGATTTTTGTTTAATTCGTTTTTGGTATCTTTTTATTTTTAGTGTGAATCATTTTTTGTTTGCTCTTTCAATTGGATTTTTATGCTCAGCGTTTGACAAGCGTTAATTTATTTGTTTATACCCTTTTGCAAAAGGTAAAATAACTTGATATCAAGTTAGCAACACATATGTACCTATCAGATATGACCACAAATAAACTTCCCAGACATCACTACTCCCATAACTTTCCAAAACTGAAACAATTTTCAATTCAAAGGATAGTTTAGTGATGGGTTGTCCTATTCATTAATTCTGCATTTAAAGTTGAGAAACCTAAAAAATTGCGGATTTCCTGTCAAAAATCATGACAAAAATGTTCCCAAGTCCCGAAAACAGACCTTCCCAGACTTCAAAGTGCCATAACTTTGTTTAAACTGAACCGATTTTCAATCCCAATGTCATTTTGGTCATAATTTTTCATCTTAAATAACTCTACATTCAAAGTAGAGAAACTTCATCTTTTCGGATTTCATGTCAAAAATAATGACAAAAAAGTTGACATGTGAGTTCCCAAGTCCCTGAAAACGACTTTCTCAGATTTCAAAAAGCCATAACTTTGTTAAAACTGAACCGATTCTTAAACCCAAGGCCATTTTTGTCATGGTTTGTCATCTTTAATAACTCTTCATTCAAAGTAGAGAAACTTAAACTTTTCGGATTTCATGTCAAAAATAATGACAAAAATTACCTTGCCAGACTACAAAGTGACATTACTTTAACAAAACTTTGAAAGAACTACATTTCCTATTCATATTTTAGATTATAGAATAACGATTATAGTTCATGAAGAACTATACAAAAAAGGCGTCTACATAGAATAAGAAAAAAAAGATGAAATATAGTTGAATTATTAATGTTTATAGGTTTAAGTCTGGTATAAATATATAAATACTTATATTTATAGATATACTACGAGCGCTTTTGAAGTGCTTGACATTGGAATTTGTTCAGCATCTTGATACGCAATCTATTAAGTTTGGGGCTGCGCCAAATTTGTTGTTAATTGATTGAGACAGAATGCGGTTAGTAAAGGCTTGTAGGTAAAGTTATTGCCAAATATTTGAGCAAACCACTGGTACTGGTGCTAGTTAATAATTAATCGTGGCTAAATTAAATAGCAATTAAGCCGCAGAGCAGAGTTAATTGCGCCTAGGAAAGCGCTTACCCAAATTGCTGCCATTTTGCAAGGGCAACAAATTGTTCGTTGAAACAGTGGCGAAAGGGAGTGGAGGGGAGGGCATTTGCGGACTGAGGGCTGCGGGGTGCGGGCTGCGTGCTGCGGGCTGGGGACTGCTGGTAGCACGCCCAAAACGATAATTGCTGTCATGACAAACGCAAAAATAAAGTTTAAATAATAATAATTTCACTGACTACCGCTGCCTGCCGGCTCCTGCAATGGGAAACATTAAGAAACCATTAGCAGCAGCAGACACCGTGGCCGCACCACCCACCACCCACGCACTCCTGCGGGCAGCTGTCAAACAGTGGATGAACGTTTGGAACCAGCAACTGCAACAGCTGCTGTGGATGAGTGGCTGCTGCACAGAAGGGTCAATGCAGCAGCAGCGGCAGCAGCAGCAGCAACGATGACAACGGCATCATTTTTCAAGTGGCGTCCTCTTGACTCGCCAGTTGAATGAGTGGGGGTGGTGCAGTGCTCTGTGGTGCGGCTGGCACTTAGGCAGTGCCGGGGGGCTGCCTCAAATATGCGCATTCATTAGGGTTTAATAAATATTTTTTCGAGCACTGTTGCCCGGACTTTGTAATAAGCGCCGCGGCCAAAGGGGTTGTTGTGGTTGTAATTGCCGTCGACGTTTAACAGCTGCCTCAGTGTGTCAAGTTGTTGCATAAACAACGCTTAAGGGCCGGCCCAGTGGGCTAATGTGTTGCCTCTTCTCGCACAGTGGGCAAATCAACTGCACCACTGTGCGTTTGAATATCTGCCCAATACACTTTGCCAACATCAATATATATGTATATTGTCGTATCGTTAAATGCAAATTTAAGACTTAGGATTGACGGTCAATTCGCGTTGTGCATGGATTCACCCCCCACCACCAGTCGTTCCCCCTTCGTCTCTAGTCACACGCTTGTCAAATATTAGCACCGACTCGCTTGGCGCAGATCGCAGCAAGGTTGCTCTAGGTCTAGTGTATTGTAGATTTAGTATTTGGTATTTGGTTTTCAGGTTTGTGTCTGTTGTTTGTGCTCTTTACACTCTTTTTCGCACATCAATTTCGATTTTCCAGTGCGTTTTGTGCAAAGTTTATTTGCCATTGCGTGCTTGTCGGCAATGGTTTTTTAGTCGTGTTTGCTTTTAGTCAGTTACTAATTGCTGCGCGTTGCCATGTCACCCTTTTTTTCCCTTTCCATACCAAGTAGAACTAATTAGCCGGCTTAATAGGCAAACACAAATGGCCAGTAAAATCTTTCATGCGATGCGCAACGTGACGTATGCGCAATAATTTTCTGCAGCAAGCAAACTAGCTCGCATGCTATTTAAAAATCAACTCTCGCGTTCTCCCTCTCTGCTACTCAAGCTTAAGCTCTCTTGCATGCACTCTCTCTCTCTCTCTCTTTGATGACTGCGCTCAATGTCAGCGTCTTGTAAAAGTTGAATGAATTAAAAAACAAAAAACCAAAAACAAAACACACATAAATACAAATATCGACTTTGCGTTCGAGTTCAAGTTTGTTTTTCGGCTGTCGCATGGCCGGTTATTGGCTATTTTCGATTTCATTGCTTAGAGGCGCTTTGAAGGTCGCTGAACAAGTTCTTCTGCTGCTGCCACGGCTGCTGCGGCTGCTGCGGCTGCTGCTGCTGATGCTTGTTATCAATTGCGTTGGCCATGAAGTTCCACAGACCAAAAAACCAACAAAAAAACTTGTTGCCACAACTGATGTTGATGTTTGCTGCTGTTGTTGTTGCTGCTGTGCATTTAATTGACCAGTTCCTTATTGCATCATTTGAACGCCTTTGCAGATCCCTGTCTGTACATCATGCGCTTCGCGAACCGACTGCAGCTGGGCGCCAAGACGCACGAGGTGTCCATGACGGCGCTGCGCATTGTGCAGCGCATGAAGAAGGACTGCATGCACTCGGGACGACGACCCACAGGACTCTGCGGCGCCGGTGAGTTTGCCTTGACTGCCTGCCTAGCCAGAATCCTAGTTTAGACGGCTATGATATTTGCAGCGCTTCTGATTGCCGCTCGCATGCACGAGTTTAGCCGCACGCTGGCGGATGTCATCGGTGTGGTTAAGATACACGAGTCCACGCTGCGCAAGCGCCTGTCCGAGTTCGCCGAGACGCCCTCGGGTGGCCTGACCCTGGAGGAGTTCATGACCGTCGATTTGGAGCGTGAACAGGATCCGCCCTCGTTTAAAGCGGCGCGCATTAAAGATCGCGAGCTCATACAGAATGTGAGTACTTCTCTACTTTGGGAAATTATAGTTTCAAGTATAGATAATGGGAAAACTGATAGTTAAGAATTGATGCCGGGTAATTGACCTACTTGATCTAATCTCTCTCCATCCTTTAGATGGGCGTACATGAACTGACAGAGCTGCAGAAGGAAATCGATGCGCATTTGGAGAAGGATATTGGCAAATACACGGACAGTCTGACGCGCAAAACGTCCAAGCGCAAGAAGGAGGAGTCTGCTCAGTCCAGCAGATCCAAGCCGATCTCGGAAAGGGAACTTGAAATGGAGGAGTCTATACAGTTCATTGAGGCATCCAATGCCGAGGCGATCAAAGAGTTTATTTCAAGCAGCACGGAGGACTCTAAGCCGCAGGCAATGATGACTAGCGCGGTCATCGAGGGACTGCGTCCGGATATTGAGGCCATTTGCCGGGTAACCGAAAGCGAGCTGGAGGATGTGGAACGCGCCAAGCAGCCCACGGAAACGGAGCTATTCATAGACGACTTGAATGATGAGGAGCTGGATCAGTATGTGCTGACAGAGCAGGAGGCGGACAATAAGCTGGACATGTGGAAAAATCTAAACGCCGAGTTCCTGCGCGAGCAGCAGGAGCGTGAGGAGCGGCTGGCCAAGGAGCGGGAGGAGGGCAAGCCGGAGAAGAAGAAGCGTAAGCCGCGCAAAAAGGTCATCGGTCCATCGTCCACAGCTGGCGAGGCCATTGAAAAAATGTTGCAGGAGAAGAAGATCTCCAGTAAAATAAACTATGACATTTTAAAGACCCTCACGGAAGGCATGGGCGCACTGACGGGCGAGGGCGAGGGCGACGGCAATGGCCAGGTCGAGGTCGAGTCAAAAGTGGAACCGGCCAAGCCGCAGACATTGGAGGAGCTGCAGCTGACACCTGTCATTGTGGAGGAGGGACCCATCTCGAGCAAGAGCAGCCGCTCCAAACCGAGCTACGATATGCCAGGACCCAGTCGAAAGCGCGTCAAACTGGAGGCTGCTCTGCCTGTCAGTCAGTCGGAGGAGCAGCTGGAGGCAAAGCCAGAGATTGCCAGGGAACCAGGTGAGCTCGACGTTCTCTGTTTATGGTTGGCGTATTTAGCATTTCTAACTTTACTCCTTTAGACGAGCTGGACGACGAGGCCGAGGCCGAGGCAGATGAGGTGGATGCCGAGGCGGATGTCGATGTCGAACCCGAACCGGAGCCAGAGGCCACGCTGCAGGACATGCTGAACCAGGGCGCTGGCGACGAGGACGATGAGTACGGCTATGGCTTCGATGAGGAGGAGGAATATTAATTTGCGGCATTTGCATTTAGCATTGGGATACATTCTCTATGAATATTTTTATACACTACTAATTGATAATCAGCGACTACTCATAATATATAATTAAATTAAGCTTTAAACTCTCAACTTATCCGACTGCTCAGCATCTGCATCTGCATCTGCCTCATCTTCTTTCTACTTCATTTCATTTTTCTTATTACTTGCTGCACTTGTTGCAGTTTCGCCTTCTGTTTCTGCACGTTAGCAGCCATTAAATCATGGCGTCCTTCTGGCCTGCGGCCTTAGCGCAGCCATTTACATGTTTAAGTCGTGTTGCCGTTGCCTCAAGGCCTCAAGTGGAGCCTGGGCTTGGGGTTGGGGTTGGGATGTCTGCTGCTGCTGCTTTTCTGTTGCTAGTTTGCTTCTAATTGTTGGCGCTGCCGTGGCGCGCCTCCAAGTGCTGCAAATAAATATTTCACTCTTAATCATGTTTTGCACTCACTGTGCACGTTGTTGTTGCTGTTGCTGTTGTTGTTGTAGTTGTAGTTGTTGCGCCCCAGGCGGCCAGTCGCCTGGCCGGTCAGAGACGGTAGCAGCCAAGTCAAGTTCTCGACTCGGGCTGTAACTACGGATACGGCTACGGCTACGGCTACGGCTTCATGGCTTCATGGCTCTACGGCCTGGCGGACTGTTGAGTGCCAAGTGCCCGGCAATGAGCTGTTGAGTCCTTGGAGCACTTGTCTTTGCGATTTTATAGTTATTATGTTGTAATTAGTGTTAATTTAGTTGCTTGCGCACGGCAGCCGAACTACGTTAACAATTCGCAAAAGTGTTTCATACTTTTAGGCTGCTGCACAATTTCCATTTTCCGTTTTCTTTTCTTGTTTCGCGACTTGAATTTGAATTGACGTATTGTTTCCATACCTGCAGTTAACAGCATTCAACTTTAAAACATTATTAAAAAGTGTTAAGCTCATGGAAGTAGACAAATTCGGCCTATTGAGGTATTACCTGTATTACGTATATTCCAAATGACCAACTAATTCCAATTCGATTCTATTATACAATATATATATTTAAAAGAGCTTATCCTGATTTTCGATGGAAATTATAAATTAAATTATCTTTAATAGGAAAAACTTTAAAATTAAATGTGTTAAATATGTTCAGCTTCAAAATCATGACTGAAACAAAAACAAAGCTGCGAAATATAAAAACGTATGTAGTATTTTTCACTTAGTCAAGCGCTTATAAATTTGAAAGATCTATTTAGTAACCTTGTACAAATTTTAGTATTCTATACCTCGTAATCTAAATGTCTTGGTGTTGTTATATTGGAACACCTAGGATTAAACAGCACATGGACGAGTGAGTATGTTTGTATGTGTGTTGGCTTGTTGTTCCGTCGCTTGTTTCTCCGGTTCGGTAATGGGTAAATTGTGTTGTTGCTCCTGCAGCTGGGCTGATAAACGACTTTGTTTTGCATGCCGTAGAGGTTCAGGTCGTAAATATTAGCAACGGGTAAAGGACTGCCTGCCACAAATTTGTGTGCATTTAATGCCTGTCCGCTAATTTGCATAAGCTTCGAGCTTCGAGCTTAAAGCAAATGTTTAATAAAACGCACACGTCCACTTGGAACTTGCAATGCAGTTAGGATAGTGGGACAGTGGGAGAGTGGGACACTAGGACGCAGTAGGCGTGGCACTGGCTTAGCTGCCAACGTCCAACTTCAAATAATAATGTCAAATGTATGCACATGTAAATCCAGCTAAATGTGACAGCCAAATGGCAATTAGAGAGACAGCTCCCGACTCGCCGCCAGACACTTGAAACTTTTGACTGCTGGGCGGTATGACTTTGGCCAAGCAGTGTGACAAATTTATGCACTTTGTGCAAGCGAGAGCGAGAGTTGGTTAATAGCATAAAGATAATAGAGAGTAAAGCCTCTGATATCCCCTTTTGATGTGCATAATTCAGGCATAATTCCTTCATTAATCATTAAAGCCATAAATGTTTAACAATTTGATGCGACGCACAATGCCTTTTTGCGTCTTTGTCAACTGTCAGCTGTGGTGCTGTAATTAAAAAATTCTTGTTTGCGACCAAAATACGTATATTAAATATATATTTACTTTTACATATATATATATATATTATATACAACATACCAGCGCCTGCGTGCTATATTTGTATTTTAATGCAATTTAATTAAAAAATGGCGAAGCTGAATCCTTTTTTTTTTATGGTTTTTTGCATCTGTTGGCTGGTTTTCACCTCACTTTACACTTTATTTGCGGATTTGGCCTGCTCTATTATTAATTGTGGCGCCCACAAGCTATCAATGGCGCAGGGATATGCGCCTGTCAGCGGCAGAGACCAATTGGAAAATAATTTAAGGAGAATTTTAATTAAAGTAGCCAGAGAAGTCCTTGTAAGGCCTGCCAATGTGGAATAATAATGTGTAACTGCAACTGTTCACAAGTGCTGTGAATCTCATAATGCGCTTAAATTGCACTGCATTAAGTATACGTCGTGGATGCCAATTAAATTTACATTTGCCAAGCCAAAAACTGATTAATTTGCCGCGATTTACTACATTTATATAGAATATATAGAAATAGGTGTGTGTTAAACAAAATAGGCAGGACTTCAATTTCGGTAGACTTGATTTATTCCAATGTCATTACACACATACACACAGATGAATTAGCTTATGTGTGTGTGTGTGTGTGTGTGTGTGTGACTAATTTATGCGCTAATTATGTATGTTGTGTTTGCTGTTTAGCAGTTCGAGGATTCCGGCGCAATGAATAAATTAAATGCTTTTTACTACCTGCTACCTGCCAATTAATTAGGTTACTAAATGATTTGTTTAGTAATTTGTTTCTATATCCACTATGGTGTTTTAACGAGGGAACGCATAAAATGAATTTAAAATCTTGAAAATTGGGTCAACGTGAATTTTTATTCTGAATTGCAGTTTATCTCGGCCGTGAATGTTAATTTTATGAATATTATAAATTATATTCGTATTTTAACTTTTTTGTGTATTTGAATTGCAGTCTGGGGCATTATTGTAATAATGATAAAAAAAACCATTATGAAATGAGCATTAATAATTAATAATACTTGAACTTTAATGTCCATATAATGGATCGCAATTTGTTTGCATGCATCAAAGCAGTCTATCAAATTGTCCGTTATGGTTACAGCTACATAATTGTTAACTGAATTCAATTAATCACAAAATATCAGTATGTTATTAATTGTAACAGTCCCTCATCAATATTCAATGCAGATATTACGCATACGCAACATCGAATGCAGTGTTTGCTAACATCTTTGCAGTCACTATGCAAATGCTGCCTGTGCTGTTCATTTGCACACAGCCAATGCCAAATGCGAGACTACTACAGAACGCACTTAGATTGTGACTGGCGGTCACTGATAATGGGCTGGCATTTGAAGCAGGCCAGCAAATGGCCAAGCCACCACGACGGCGGACTGTGGGGTGGGGTGGGGTGGGGTGGGGTGGTGTTTTTGGGGTGTGGTGAGCAGCGGGCGGTGCAGTTAAGTGTCGGTCAATGCAGCCTGCTGAGCAATGGCAGTTAACAGACAATATCCAGCTGCCAAGCATAAACCCACAAGTGCACACACACACAAGCACACGAACGCACACACACATTGACATAAATAAACCACGCACAATTCGGCCTGCATGCAAATATGCAGTAATAAAGTAAATAAACGCTTACCACCCGCCATTATGCCGTAGGCAGCCACACACACACACACACACACACACACACACACACACACACGTGAGTGTGTCTATGTATTGAACATGAAGTGGCTGGCAAACTATGCACGGCTATGATTGCAAAACACGACTGCAATTACCTGCCCTGCCAGGCAAACTCTGTCACACCCATACACACACACACAGACACACACCGACACACATACGCATACACCCGCTGACACACTCGCGCCTGCATTTATGGCAGCAGGTTAGCAGGATTGGCGCCGCAAAGTAGGCAACGATAATGGCATAAATTCAATGAATAAACATAAAATGGCAAGCACATAAACAGCATCTATGTGTGTGTCTCTGTGTGCGTGTGTAGGGTGAAAAGTAACAACAGCTACAACAACAGCAACAATGGAAATATATATGTATTAGCCCAAAGTTTACTAACAAAATTAATTATGCGAATTAAGCGTAGTAAAAGCACTTTAAGCAAGTTAACCCCAAGCTGCCCCAACACTCTAACGCCCAATCGCCCAATCGCCCAATCGCCAGACTCCAGCCACAGCATCAGCTATCCCACTGCCTGTCCCATCACCACCATCATCCATAACATGTGGCGCATTTTGTGCCGTGTCACAGCCCATAGCACAGGATCAGCTCCAGCAGCAGCAGCAGCAGCAGCATCACAAGGAGCGAGGCATTGTTCAATTTATGCGTGTATGCCCCACGCTTACGAGTGGTTGTTGTTGTTGTTGCTGTTGGGTATTTTGTTTGCCAGTTAGTAGTTTGCGCACACAAAAGTAGGCCAAGCACCCGGAGACGGTAGCCAGGCCAGGCCTGGACCCGGACTCTGACTCTGGCTCTGACTCGAACCGGTTGCAGGCCGGCAGCCGCCTGGAAGTTGTTTATTTAAGTGTGAAATTTGAGTGCAGCGCTGCGTAATGTGTAAGACCCAACGAATATTTAGCGTTATGTGCGGCTGGCGAGATAAGCGACATGGACCTTAATACCCGACGCGTTGCGAGAATACCCATAATCATAAATCGACTAGTCTGCTCGCCTGCCTGCCACATAATAGATAAACAAAAACACCCAAAAATCACAAAAAAAACCCATGTCGTGGGCGCCGCAAAAAAATGTTGCACTTTTTTGGTTGCAAGTACAAGAAAAAAAAAACAAAATAAAAAAGAAATGAAAAATTACAAGCCAAATGTTACAAACGGCATTTCGGCGCCACTGCTAACCGTAGGAAATAAAATAAAATGGCGGCGCTGCGTTGACGCCAGTTGGCAGCGCTGCTGTTGGCTGCTTGACGCCATGCCAAATTAGCTAAAAGTCGGGACGGGACAGTCATTTAGTTAATTGCCGCACAAAAATGTCGCGTCGACTTGGCAAACTTACTAAATCACAGCTGCGTTTTAAATTGAAAACATAAATATCGCTAAGTAATGAAAAAAACAAACTATTTTAAATGCCGTTACTTTTTGCTTTGTATGCGTTTAGCTGCAAACATTGCCACAACAAATTGCATTTTAAGCGCTCAGTAAATGTGGTTTCAAGTGCCAAATCAAACCATTTATATACAATATATGCATTATGGCGTTATGAGTAGGAAAAAAGTATACTTAAATTGGTTTGTGGTTTGCTTTTTATACCCTTTAAATATTGTCAGGAAATAATCAACCAACAATTAATACAAAAAGAAAATAGTTAGATAATCCGCCAATTTTTCTATACTAAATAAAAACAAAATTTAACACAAGTCAATCAGCTTTCATATGAAAAAGTTTAGTTTTTAGCTTTTTAGATATCGCGATTAAAATTATACTAGTTATATTCCACTTATAAATTGCTTGAAATGTATTTTTAGCACTTTTCTGACTGCCCAAATTTCATATCTGCAAGATTCATTAGATGTTTTTTGCTTGTTTTCCAATTAGCAACTAAAGATTTACAAGCAGCATCGACGGCAAATAGAATACGAATTTGTGTTAATTTTTATTGAAAAAAGCTGAGAAATATATCAAATAACCGTTTTTTTTTTTAATTTGCCAACTATAATAAACTTTTCTCATGCTTTATATTGATGTGCCAGTCAAATACTTTTTGCGGCTCAGACTCGACCATTAAATTGCTACTAATTAGTGGGCAAAGTTTAACAAAAATCAGCGAAAAATCCGCTTTCAATATGGTGTGGCATATGCCCAGATAATTAATTAGTGCTCGCTCGACTGATTGGTAAGAAACGATGGAGTGGGCCCAAACAATTAGCCAAGCCCCGAGACTGGCTAGCACAATGGCAAGCAATGATGAAGCAGCCTGTGCAGCGTTTGCTTGATTTTTATTTGGTCAACCGGGTAGCCAGTCAGCCAGTCAGCCAGCCAGTTCACAACTTGCTGCTGCTGCCCACATCAAGTGGGCGTGGTGGGTTTCTTTATGTAGTAAAACGTTTTTATTTGCTTTGCTGCCCCTTGCCTTTGCATCATGTTCTTCATGTTGTTGGCTAGCTGTCTGGCTGGCTGGGCTGGGTGGCTTGCTTGTGCGCTTGTTTCTTGAAAAATAATGACTGCACATTAAGTATACGTCAAACATGGCATACGCACATACACACACACACACACACACACTTGCAAATGGCATGCCGCCCTGACACAAAGCAAGTAAAATGTCAACAAATGACAACAGAAATATGATGCAAATGGCTCATGTAAGTGGTTCTTGCCGCCAACATTTATAAAAAGGGACAACTCACAATGCAACAACAGTAACAACAACAGCAACAATAACAGCAGAGACGGCACAACAAGAACAAATAGGCGTGGCTGTCGCCCATTTCAGCTTATTTCTGCCAAGAAATAAAGCTTAAAGTCTGCGTTTGCTCACAGACGCATATGTGTAAGTACTGAAAGTTGTATTTCACTTAGAAATTTGTCATTTTGTGTGGCCAACAACAACCCGCCCGCTCCTACTGTATATGTGTGCTGCTGAAATTAGCTGGCATCCAGCAGCATACATCGCGCATACGCCTCGTTAACTGCGTAATTGAAGTGGGTTCGAGGGAACTCATGTCGAATATTTTCCATGTCAACGAATGACGTTAAATCGCCTTGAAACTCCTTTGCTCAGAACCACTCTCCACTCCTCACCCTCTCCGCAGCAATTAAAAGCACATTTAATATAAATTGTTTGCAAGCGCTGTGCGCTGCACTGCAAGGACACAGAAAAAAAAGGTAAAAAACCGTTTTCTCATACCCTTGCCTGGCGCTGGGCACGATGAGGACAGACTGCCTCAAATGACAGACGGTTGCCTGGGCGAAGGACATACAACAAGCTACAAGTTGAGCGGCTTTAATTAAGCTGCTGAGCGCAAGGCACACGCATATTTGTAATTGCAGTCGCCGCGTCCTTGAATGTCGTACCCTATCTGGCCCGTTGCTAATCTGTAACCTTATCATCATTATTTGTACAAAATAAAACCAGCTAAAGCAACCGCCGCACACAATTTGCCGATTTGTGGCGAGCAAAATGCCTGAGAGCGAAAGCCTGCCAGTCACTCTGGTCAGTCAGTCCCTCAGTCAGTTAGTCAGTTGGTCAGTTTAACCACAGCCCCAACTGGTGGCTCAGTTAGCTGGGATGTCATCCACTTGACCGCATTGATATTCCATGCCTGATGTGCGCCGCTGTTGCCATTGGTCAATGATGCTGTTTGCTGCTTGCTGCCTGCTGCCTGCTGAACTGCTCAACTGCCTGGGCTGCTGCTAACGATAGATGTCCTTAAGCCAATACACACACTCACACACTAGCGGATAGATGCAAGCTGTGTGTGGACAGTGCCATGGAAAAATATTTATCTATATAGCGATATATAGCGAGGCAACATTGCCAAAAATGTTGCCGCAGCAGCAGCGGCAGCGGAGCTTTGTTAACTTTTTACGTTTAATGAAATCAATTCACAAGTCACGTTGCTGCCGGACAATAAATACATCAGAGTCCATTTAATAAAATCATGATGTGCACTTTGCTATGATATACAAACACATATATGAAAAATATATCTATATATATATATATAGATATGATATGTGTATGTATCGATTCTATATTGTAAACAAGTTTTATCTCATTGGAATGCCGCATATGACTTGCCTATATACCATGAACATACATAGACTATCCTTCTCATCCCTTAAGCATGTGTGTGTCTCTCTCTGTGTGTGTGTGTGTGTGTGTTTGGGTATTTACCCAGCTCTATAGCAATATCAATTGCGCGATAAGTGCAGCAGTGCTAAACCTTAAATCAAAATCCGCATGAGCAAATGCTTGGGCTTTGGCAATTTGTTGTGGCTTTTGGCTTACACTTTCAGCTCATTATATACATACATACATATATGTACAGATGTACATATGTATGTGTAAAGCCCAAAAATACTGCAACATCACTTTTATGTGGCCATTCAGTGGTTTTTGGCTGCTTTGAGCAGATGTTTGAGCTGCTGTGGTATCTGCAATTTATTTGGCATGTGGCATATATCAAATCATTTACATCTTTAAATAGTATAAACAGTATTTAATAAATACTAATATTAACTATTCTATATATGTATATACGAGCTGGAGTAAGTAACTTAATTTTCAATGAATTATGATAAAATGGTGGAACATACATTTTAACTTTTATAACTTTAAAGTTATGCCCAAAAAACACTGGTCTGAAATCATAGTTTATCGATAACTCTTAAACGGGACGAGATATCGATAAAATGTGATAAATTTGTATTGTCCTGGCACTACGAGAACTTATATATCAAATATGAAGTCTTTAGCTTTTGTAGTCTCTGAAATCAGCGCATTCATACAGACATGGCTAAATCGGCTATTGATAGTGATCAAGAATATATATACTTTATGGGATCGGAGATGCTTTTTTATGCCAGTTACTTTCGCACAAATCCATTATACCCTTTATCCCATTTTTAATGTGTTCAGGGTATAAAAACTGTAGGAAAAGCCACTCTGAGGTAGTTAATTTTTCTATCGAAAATCACGTTAAAAAATCTTATAACCTTTTAAATGTGCTTCTAAGACACCCATAACTTGGTCAAAACTGAACTGATTGTCAACCCCAAAGCCATTTTGGTCATTATTTATCCTCTGTATGTGGTTGTCAAAATTAGTTTAATCAGGTTAAATTGGGGGGAAGTTTCCCAAAGGGACAGACGGACGGACATGGCTAGATCGACTCGGCTGTTGATAGAGATCAATAATATATATATATATATATATATATATATATATATTTAGTTAACTAGCGCTTGCAATGTACGCATTTATGGTTAGCTAACCAAATATGAGAAGTAAGTTCAAAAAGCTATGAGGGTAAGATTATAATACTTGATCTGGCTTGCAATAAATTTGCATTATTATTATATTTTTGTAGTTAATATATTACATTTTTTAATAATTATTCTTTTGATTTATCAGTCAATGGGTGATATGTCAATGCTTACTTATCTGATACCTGATACCTGATAGCAACTTTTGGTGGCACGTTGACAACTGTTCCCAACTGTTCCCAGTATTTGCCAGAGTATTTTGCAACATTGTCATTACGCTTGCGCAGTAAAGATAAGCAGAATTGGCTGTTAGTATTCAAAACAGTGCTCAGTTGCCAAAGTCTTCTCTATACAATGCGAGTATACATATGCATATATACCAACCCCTCATTTATTTTGGCTCTTCAGTTTGCTGGCTAAAAGTATTTTGGTAGTTGCGATACCTGGTCTTATCAGTGAAGCAGCCTCTCCGCTGGCCAAAAGTGTGCTACGCTCAGCTGTTAGTGCAGTTCAGTCTCTCTTAGCCATGACCACAGCCAACTTCGTTTTGTTTGGCACTCTCTTAGCCACACACGAGTTGCAGGCTTCGTGTGGCATTTTGTTGTAGAGATGCGCACGAGCAACGAGGCAGCGAGGCAGCGAGGCAGCGAGGCGAGCGACGCTTCGTGTGCGGCGAGGCACGAGTCCAGCTGTATGCGTGCAGCCTCCTCGCCTATCTGTCGCGTAGCAGGCAAATCAGTTGGTAGATGCGTGGCGAACGTTGAATTTAACGGTCGGTTTGGCAGTGAAAGTGGCAGCCTCGTTGTGCCCCATTATATCCATACAGAGAAACGTTGTTCAGTGCGCACCATAAAAAAAAGGAAAGGAAAGGAAAGGAATCTAACAAAAAGTGATAACATTTGAATGATAATCATAATGTGCCAGCAACTAGCAAAGTGACAGCTCAATTGTGAAAAATAAAATAAGAAAACCAACTACTAACTTATATTATATTAAGAAAGCAATTTCTACGGCGACGCACAGTCCACAGGCAGCTGGTAAATGATAGCTTTAAGTTTCGTACACTATAAAATTGTGTAAGTTATCGCTGTTGGGGCAATTTAAACATTTCGCACACACAGCTCTCGCGTTAAATTACATATTTTGTGTTGTGGGTTACGCTGTGGCTGTGGCCGGTACACGCGGCGTATACGCAATCCGACAATGCCCCTCTGCGTACATTTGCCTTGCCATTGTTGTTGTTTCTAACTGAGCAACTGTGTGCCAGCTGGCGAGTTAATTTTATTGGTTTTTTGTTTGTTTGTTTGTTTGTTTTTTGTTCATCCAGCGCTTTATTGGTTTATTTGTTTGTTTACTTTGCTTAAATGCAAAGGCTAAAGCGCTACAAGTTTACGGCCAAAAGAACAACAATTTTGATTAATTTTTATTATATCCAAATGGTTGGGAGCGTCCGACTGAAACTTGACCGTTGCCTGTTTCGTGTCCATTTGGCCTCATCAATTCGCCAACTTTTGCAGAATGATTGTTGATTTTGTTTGATCTGAGTCGTGTTGTGGCTGTTGTTATTGTTGTCGTCGTTGTTGTTGTTGTTGTTGTTGCTTAACGCTGTTGCTGTTGTTTTTATTTGATTTTAGTGCTTTGCTAAAGTCAACATTCGTTAGCTGAAATTTCGCTCACGTTCCATTCGACCGAGTTCTCAATTTCATGAGTTTTGATGCTGCCCGCTTTTATTTGTTCCGCCGCTTAGTCCTTGCTGTCTGCGTCACTCCAGCACCAATAGCAACACCAACACCAGCACCAGCAGCAACACCAATACTAATACCGTCTCCATTCCGATTTCATTTCTATTTCTAGCTCAAGACTGCTGTCTCTGTATTTGTTTTTCTCTGCTCATGCATTGCATGGTGTCCTAGTATTTACTTACTATACTTGCACATATATATATATCTATATATATATATGAGTATTTTTGGATATATATTTTTAGCAAGTTGTGCGTTGGTATTAGTGTTGGGGTTTTGCGGCGCTGTCCTTAAGATTATTTATGTGGTGATTAGCTGCGCTGAATTATTGCGCAAATTATCAAGTGTGCTATAAAATTTCACTGCTATTTATTTGCACAACTTTTAGCGTGGATCACGTACCACGCCTCCCACTCTACTCTCCCTCCCCCACCAACCACCAACCACCTCCCTTGCGACTCATGAGTATCATTCAGCTTTGGTTTTGGTGCGTGTGAATGTAACAAATTGCGCGAGTTTGATTTTTAAATGTGAAAAATTGAGTAATGAAATTGGTTTGGATTAATTATACTTGGTTCGCAAAGCTTAGAGCTGGCATTAAGCTGTTAAGCCATTTAGCACTTGAAAGCAAATGATATAATTTTCTTGTTATCATAGTTAAAAGGGAAATAAATATTTAAACAGAAATTAATATCGAAATTAGATATTGACATTTGATGTACGTTATAGCTGCTTAAAATATCGTAAATAGTTACATCTCATTTCAATCACAATTGTGTACAAATACCGAAAATCAATTCACTTGATCTATTTATGCAACACAAGAAATATATCTAAAATTACCAGATATGCTCAAAAAATGGAGTTTAGAAATATATATTTATCAAAACGAATTTCAGCTGAGTAGCTCTTAATTAGCATAACTACAAATAGAAATATAAATTGTATATGGAGAAATCATAAATTATCTCTGCTTCAATATTTGAATATAATGTTAACAAAGCTTGCGAAATAATGAATTTGATACTCAACAATTTGATAAATCTAACTGACTGAAATGCAAGCACATCTAATAATGCTATTATAAACTTTGAGCAGCATAATTATGATACATCCTTTGCATTTAAACTCTGGCATGGTAACTAATTGCCTGAGCTCTGCACAAATTAATTACATTTAAATAAACACGAATAGAAGGCAACAAAGATGACCAAGCCGCAGGCAGGAGCAACTGTAGTTATAACACCATAACGAGATTCAACCATACCAATACCAACAGCAATCAGACAATAAGCAAAACAAAGCAACTTAATTCAATATTGCTTACGAGTTGAAGGCTACTTTAAGCCGATTACATTGAAGGATACATACCCACACACACATACCAAAAACACAAATAAATTTACAGCATGGCTTATAAATTTCAATGAATTTGGCACCAAAACAAAATCATTAACTTTGTTGCAAAACCAATGAATGTACATGAACAGCAAATTTCACTTTGTTGTGGCAGCCGACAGCGTCGTCTCTGAAGTGGGCAGTGGGCGTTGGTTAGTTGGGTGGTTGGGTGGTTGGGTGGCTGGGCGGTATACAGCTCAATTTTGGTAGCAGGCGGTGTACACATTTAGGCCTGGCCACAAATTGCTATGATATCACAGTGTAATGAAAGTTAAAGCCAAATTTAATGCTGGGATTAGCGATAACAGCGATAGGCGAGAAGATGAAGCCAACGGGCCCAGCCCGTCCAGCCCGTTTGCATATGCCAAATGCCTAATGATTTATGACTGCGGCCAGTCAGCTAGTTGCCTGCCCACCCCAAAAGAACCCCAACCGCCAACCTTTGCGACTGTTGAAATGCGCCTGAAAACTCTGCAACACGAGCCGAGCCGAGCCGAGTCGAGTCGAGTCGAGTTGTCAAGCGAAAAAGAGTGAGTGAGGGGCGGCAAACAAATTAAATTCAATTTTACGTTTCACAACTCAGCATGATTCCTATCAAAGTAGAAGCCGCCTCGGTAACCCAATGCCAGACTGCTGCCCACATCGTACACCACAAACTGATTACTTTGGATGTGCCTGTGTCCCTTGTGTATATGCGTGTGTGTGTTGCTCTGTCTGTGCTTATGTCTAAGTGTATGTGTGGGCTGCCCAAGAGCATGCTACAAAATAACAAAAATGAACAAAATAATAAAAACAATCACTGAAAACTTGCAAAGCATCAAAGCGCACTTTTCGAGTGCTGCACGAAAGTTGAACTCACTTTTTTTGTGCTATATAGTGCATACCCTGTACCCAAACCAAGCTGGGTATCTAATGCTCAAGTTCTGAAACATAAGTATTTTAAATTCAACTGTTAGAAATGTGTAGCACATACTTTTACAAACTCATTTCAATTATTTTCAGTTTTATTCTAAATCACTTTCTAAGAAAATATGAGATTATAAGAAAAGAAATCATTTATATTCTAGAAATTGATGCTTAAAGATTTCTTTGGAATTGGGTGTCTACTCAATTCCTTTGAAACTGCTCACTGGGAATCCAATAGTCAGCATCTTTACCCAATTATATATCCTAAAAGCACCGTTGTTATTTTCAATTTAGTTGTTGTTTATTTTTTGGTATAATTTTAAAACTTTCAAGTGAGTTTTTTGGGGCTGTTGCTTTGAAGGGAGTTGCGGCCTTTCATCAAATTGCTCTCGGATAGCTTACCCTAGGAAAAGTTCATGCAATTTTAATGAGCGGCGCTTGTAAATTGTTGTTAATACGGGAAATTAATAAGTTAAGTAGCCGTTAGTTGAAAAAGTGCAAAGTTGGATCGATTGATAAAGTTGCAAAGTTTTAGAGCGTATCATTAAGTATGTAATAGCTAAAGAGCAGTTCGGCTACAGTCTGTAGTCACACTTGGCCCCAGACAAGCCATTGCCAGATGCTTTAAAAACAAATCCTCCCCGCCACCTCCACCCACCACCCCTTAAGATGGTACTTAGTTGGCGCAATTTAAGCCGCGTTTTATTTTCACTTGAGCAAAGTGCAGTCAACTGTAAAAATATTGGCAAAACTCACAAAACTCAAACAGCGCAAGCATTTGACATAAATCCTTATCATCCTTTGTGCACAAATTGACATTGCACTTGTAAGGCGATTGGCGAGACCTTACCCCCGACCGACGCTCCCCTGGCCCAGCTCTGTGCATTTTAACTGGAAATCTGTGGCTTTGTTTTCTCTATCAACATTTCAACTGTCTTTGGCTGCTCTCACTCTCTCTCTCTCACTCTTTCTCTCTCTCTCTGTCTGCTCTACCCTTACTTAATGTAGTTCAATGTCTGCAGAAGCCCCCATTTTTAAGCCTGGCTGTTTGGCACGTCTTTTGCTAAAGTGACATACAGCTTATGTCACAGGCACAAAATTAAAATTCATAATGTTGACTTTAATGGAGTTAATGTTGAAATATTCAAGCTGGCGGCTTAGATGGTGCACATCACATAGATTAGCTGGTAGACGAAATCAGGGCTAACTGAGATCGCGGTAAGTGTCTGCTTCCGGCCTGACATTTTATTATGCGACACGCAACCACTTTGGATACCTATAGAGATGCCAGAGAGGCCAGGACCCCCCTCACGCACAACTTTAACGTTATTAAATTATGCGGAGATTTGTTCACTTTTTTTCAGCCTCTTGACGTTTTAATGATGAGCCAGGCTCCCCAAACACAGCGGCCTGTCGCTTGACTAGGCTGGAATTAAATTATTTTATTGCCGGAAAGCTTGGGAAATTCATTAAATCATGCTTTCACGCAACTTTCAGCACACATTTTTGGCATGCCCAAGTAGGACTAAAATTTGGAGCTCTTTGCGTACTTCCGTCAATTTGGCGCTCTGTTGGGCTTGTTTACTGCAGATAGACAGGCTGTGGCATTGATTGAACCCTAGGTTTTGGCTTTTATTAGTACGTGCCGTTGTTAACATCTCAAGGCAACATTGTCTGCTGCTGCTTTAACGAACGGCATTCACTGTAGGCGTTTTCAAAGTTCAGATTGTGATATTTTTAGCTGCGCTTTAAAGCGCTAATCCTTATCAGACAAAATAAGCAGAACGCAAAGCCGCCAGCAGCAGACGAGCGAGATTTATTTATGATTTTGACATAGAGCGCCTTAAAAATGCGAGTTGAGCCAAAAGCTAAGCCTCAAAACCAAAACAATCATCAAATAGAATCATAAAAACAGTTAGCAACGATAATAAATTTCGAACAGAAACATAAAAACGGTGCCACGTGGCAGCCGAGTGCGACATAAAAATGCTATCGATTCGTTCACCTCTCTGGTATAGTATATACATATACATATACATATATGTATATACATATACAAATACATTTAGACAATATAAGACCCGTCGCGCTATTTGCTAGGTGCCAGTCTCTGCACAGAAATAATCCCTGCAAATCAGCAGTTTTGCTTTTGGGACACACGAATTTCGAATAATAAATCTTAGTACAATAAAAATTTACATTTTTATTAAGCAACAAAAAAAAAAAAAGTATCAGCAATGCAAAAATGTTGGCGCACAATAACTTAATGTTAGATGGCTAAGCGTATACCTTGCGTATGCGTAATGTGCCCTTTATCTATCGCTCTGAAATTGCATTGCATACATTTCAGCGTCCGTCTGTTACATAAAATTAACTGCGGGATTTATATGTTGGGGACTGGACAAATAGCAGCGATATAAGTGCATGTAAATAAATCATTAGAATGCTAATAGATTTTTTGTATCCATTTTATGTGTGTTATTTATAACTAATACGTTTCCACGTACGAATGTCCAGAGTGGATAACATAAATGGATAGATAAGCGCTCTGTAGAAGATTCAGCAAATAATATGAACATGAATTCACAAGCATTGATATAGATATTTTATGATACGTAATTGCAAAATTCCAATCAAAATCTTAAGAGTGCTCGACGAGAGATTCTCTGTGCATCAATTTATGTTTGCAAAACAGAAATTACTTAAGTTGAAGTTACTTCATTGGTGGATGCAAAACTAATTTCCAAAAAGTTCTTGAAGTTTAAATAGCTGTATTTATTAATCTAAAAATCTGTAGTCTGACTTTTGGCTTACATGTTAATTTACTCACCTCAAATTCGTTGCCAGCAACAAAAATACTTTATTGCAATCTTTTTAATTTAATTCCCCCACATTAATTGTCCGACAAGCCTCAACAGCATAATTCATGTAATTTTCATTAGGATACTTAGACCACGGCTGCCGCCCCCAGAAACTCAACCTGCACATTATGAAACATACAAATTGCGTTAATTTTTTAGCATGTGCCATGGAAAACATTTTTCAACAGCATTTTATATATTTTTTATAATTTGCGCTGGGGCTCCCTTATGATTTCGACAACGACAACAACAGCAGTTTTAAGTACTTGACATGAAAATTTGCGCAACACGCTCAATGAAATGCTACTCCAGCAACAGCAACAACAACAGCAACAACAACAGCAATAACAACAAACAGCACTGGGACGAAGGCAATGCCCATCTGAAAAATTAAACTTATGGCGCAACGCACGCGAAAATTTGTGCTCCAATGACCAACAAGGCCTGCTTGTTACTGTTGTTGTTGTTGTTGCTGCTGTCGTTGCTGCAGCGCTGCCCACTGATGTTTATCATAACCGCCTACAAGAAGAACAACATCAGTGTGGCAGCAGAGGCATTGTGCCACACCGAAAGCCACAACAACAATATGGTTACTGGTGCCGCGCCCAGCCAAATAATTTGCTGCCAAGCGCAGCTAATGACCAGCTTGTGTAAGTGCGAGGACAACGAGAATAGCAACGGCAACGACAACGACAACGACAGCGACGAGGACGATGACGACGCCAGTGAAAAATCAGGACATCAACTAGCAACCAGCAAGCAGCAAGCAGCAGCCTCAGCCTCAGCCACAACCACAACAACAACAGTCACAAGTTTTGTTACAAGCAAAATGATGGGCATGAATTCATCATGGAAGGACTCGGGCTGGCTGCTTGCCTCACCCAGCTCAGTTCCTCACTGTCCCGCCACAGTCCCGCCACAGCCCCGCCGCTGTTTCAGCCTTTGTGGGGCAAATTTAAAATAAAGTAACGACACAAAGTCGCCCGAGCGCTCAAAGTGAGAAGGGTGGTGGCGGACAGATAGCTGGAGGAGCTGAAGCGGCATCGCTCGCTAATTTTATGCTCTTTTGTGATTTTTGTGCTCGTCGGCCGGACACACCCCGTGGCCATGTTTAGTGTCAGCCTTCGCCCCTGCTGTTCGTCCTGCTGCTGCTTCCACAAGCAAATGCTAACTTTGCGCGCTTTTGTCATTAGCGTTGATGGCAGTGACGTGGACTGAGAGGCACCCGGAGCGCTGCCTTTTTGTCCGCTTTTCATGTGTTGCGGTCGCTCTTTGTTGTTGCTGTTTTTTCGGTTTGTGGCCCCGCCAGTTTGGTTACTTTTAATGAGCGGGGCGGGTGGGTGTGGCAGTGGCACTGCGAGTGGGAGTGGGAGTGGGTGTGCACAGCCACGTTTTGGGCACTCATTAAGTTGCGGCTATGCAGCTTTATTTTTGTTCACTTTTAACTTACTTTTTGTTTAATGAAAGTGAATTATTTGCAAGAGAACCACTTTGTAATGTGCTCTGACCCCTTTTTGTATGACATCCTTTTAATGTGGCATTTAGATACTCGGTGGGTAATGCCACCTGACTACCACCTTTCTTACCAAATGTTTATCCCAAGTACTCTTTGTTTCTGGTTTCGCATTTTGTGCAAACCACTCTCTCATTTGAAAATATTGTATCCTTTTATTCAAAGTGCAGCCTCACAAACATTTTTATACTTTGTGAAAAATATTTAAGCTTATCTAAGAACTATCTTGTTATAAGATTAATATGATTACATTTTGTGTAGTTCAGAAAACAAAACTACAGCAGTAAATTTCATTTCCATTGCGAAGTACGACTAATAAATAAATTAAATAAAAAGTAATCAAATTAAATTCTATGCACACACTTCGATTATAAATTATTAACAATTCAGTACACAACAATTAACGAAGAGAAATATTTGTAATAATTAAAACAATTGTTCATTCTTACGTTTGACTTAATTTCATATATTGAATTATGGCCACGGCCAATGCAATAAACTTAAATGCAATATATTAAAGGAAAATGTTTCGATTATATTTATATATAAATATTACTTTCCACAACATGGATTAAACTCCCAAGAAAATGTGGTAATATAGGCGCTGGTGAGTGAGGTCATCGCAAATTTTCATCAATTTCAGTTAATGTAATATTTCATTAAGCTAAATTACAATTATTTACATGGTGTACATATAAATTTGTTGATCATGGCAAAAGTAATTTAAATTCGGAATTTCCTTAACGAACTATAATGCTATATATTATAAAACACCTGAGGAAATGTTTTCCACTAGCTCGCGGTAGCAACCTCATTGCAAAACATTTAAAATTTCCCAAAGTCGTTTCTTTAATTGTTTACATTGCAATTTATGCAAATTGCTAAATTTTCGAGCAAGGTAAGTAAACCAATTGCAAAAGAGTTGCTGCCGCTGCCGCTGCCGCCGCCTCTATCGCTATCTCTTTCACTCGCTAGGCGCTTGGTTGGCTTGTCGTGCAAATTTTCTTTAATTAGTGCGCCAAAATGTATGCAACAAGCTGGAAAACTGGCGAGCACAAAGGCACTTTACAAGCGCTGCGGTAAAACTGCTGGGGGTAAGGCGTCAGCGGTGTGCGGGGAGGCAACTTGCAACACTGCACTGCAAAGCGGGCTTCATGTGTGTGTGTATATGAATGTAACTTGCAATGCTATGTTTAGCATAATTTACCCAGCAGCTGGCTCATTTGAAAGATTTGGCTGGCAGCCACTGCCACTGCCACAGCCACAGCCACAGCAAAGCTAATGCCGCAGCAGTTACTAAGTACGCACACACACAAACAAGCCAACACACACTATGAATGTATTTCGGTGGCTTGCTTTGCGAAATTGAGCAAATATTTCAGTTGCGGCGACCATTGTCATGATACAATATTATTGTTGCGGCACACGCTCGCCAGTTGCTCGAGTAGCACTAGCACTAATTAGCGCCAACAATAATATCGACATAGAGCTGACAATTGACAGCGCTGAGTGGCATTGCCATGATTTTTGAACAGGCCGCTTAAATGCCCATCAAAGTCGCATCAATTGGTCGGCTCGTAAATGTAAAGTCCACAACAGCATAAAACTTGACAAAGTTTTGTCAGTCGTTCACTGCCTCAGTGTCTGCACATCTGTGGCTGGTCAAGTATTTTGGAAAACAATACGCCATTTTAACAGCTTCAATTTGAGTCTGGCTGTAAAAGTTTTTCAGCTCTACTATTTTTTTTTCGTTGTTCTCTTTTTTTTGAACTTTTCTGGCAACCTTCGCAGAAATGGCAAAAAACATAAAATAAAAGAAGTGCAGCTTCAGTAAGTATGGGTGACTTGACTAGGAGACACCCTGTGTAAAGAAATTATTATTTGTACTATTAAATGGAAATAAGAACTATCAAGCTAGTGAGTGAAAAAGAGTTATGAGTATGTGAAAGTAAATAGGATTTTTGAATTACGTTCCGAACATACAGTATATATGGGAAATGTGATAAAATAATATATATTTACATATCCATTTACTTTACTTTCTCGAGCAAATTGAAATGCCATGATTCGTACAAGTTTTTGTAGAGAGAAAGCAATATATAATATCAATAACTTATAATCATTAAGGTCGACTTATTTATGTAGTTTCTAAGTATGAGCTCGGAGCAGCCCTGATATAACCCTGATATAGGAACAGGGTATTGAAGTTAAGAAATAGCATAAAGAAAAATTGTTGGCAAGTTTATTAAAAGTTGCGGCAAGTTGTAGTCTGTGCGAACTCTGCCATGGCTCCCATAGATATATACTTAAACATATACATATACATATACATATACATATACATATACATATACATATACATATACATATACATATACATATACATATACATATACATATACATATACATATACATATACATATACATATACATATACATATACATATACATATACATATACATATACATGTACATATACATACAGATATATACAGCAAGTGGAGGAAGTACGCGCTGACAGCCAGCAACTGACAAATGCCAACGCTAACTCACTCAACTCCACACAATATGAAATAAAAATGGCGAAAAAGGTTGAGAAAAAAGATTTCAAATTTTGTTTTGCTTTTGTTTTGGTTGGTTTGGTTTGGTTTGGTTTTTGTTTTTGCTGTTGGCAGCATCTTTGAGCGGTTTTTTATTATTATTATCTTTGACCTGGCCCAAGGAGCTGAGGCTTCTTGCTTCTTTTATTTATGCGTAAAGTTTTTGGCCTTTTGTTGTGCATCTTGCGATTGTGTTTTGTTATTTTGCATTAAGGTCAGTGTGTTACACACAGACACTCTTACATATATCTGTGTATGCGTGGCGCCTTTGCATCGCTAGCTGGACCAACAGCAATTATAATAATACATGTTCCATATGTTAACTCAAGTACTATCTTACTTTTATACTCATGTAAAGCTGAATTTCATGAGCAATTGAGTGCACATAATTCTTGCTGCTTTAAATTCAAGCAAGTTTCTCAAGGGCATCAACTAAACATATGCGTTGTTAAGATGTTTAGCGATGAACTCTTAAAGGTCCTTTCGATGACCAACTGGCTCTTACTTCAGACTTCTCGCCTCGCTTAACATAAACATGGCCAGCGATTGCTTGTACTTCCTGCAGAGTACACACAGACAGACACACACATACACAGACAGACAGACAGACAGACAGAGAATCACCTTAGCAAACAGCAGAGCGAGTTAGTTCAGCCCAGCACTTGGATTCAAGCACTCCATGTCGATCTGGCATAGCCGATGATGACGATGATTTGATGCTGATGTCAGTGTCCTTGATGATGCCGATGTTTGCCTGGGCGTTCGCACAGCGATTCTGATTGAACACAACAATTTTGAAATTGCTAAGCACACACACACACACACACAGATAGAGTCCCACGTACGTATTACGTATTACGTGCCGTGACATTGCTGCTGACAACAAGCAAGTTAAAATTTAAACAGTTCTGTGTCCCAGCGCCGACTCAATCAATTGACAGCAATTCGCATCTGCCTGCCTGCCTCTCTCTGAGTGTGTGTATTCGAGTGTGTGTGTGTGTGTGTGTGTGTGTGTGTGTGTTTGCCAATATTTGTCTGTATGAAGGAGTTTCTCACATTTCAAGCACATTGCCGTTAAATGATTTTTAGCAAAAATCGAGCGGACATGACACACTCAAGTGGCTCCATCGCCCCAGCCAGATTGAGAGGCTTCATCTCACTCCTTGGCACGTGATTGCTCAGCTCTTGGCCGTGCCTATCGTTGCCCATGTACGAGTAGCTTGTCGAGTGCGACTCTCAAGTAATTTCCATTAAGTAAGTGTTTTGGCCCTTTAACTTAACTTCAAATGCATTGGCATTGACAGTGATTGCATTAGACGAATGGGCATGGGCAAAATCTTGGGGCTCCTGGCCCCTCTCTTTTAAAGCCGCTTACGCATCATTCGAACAATTTCCGGTTGGCTTAAAGACTTCTTTGTTTTTATGCTCAATACACTTGTGATTGCTCTTGTTGTTTTCGCTGTTTCCTGGTTGCTACTGTGCTTATGCTACCTGAGCCGAACATTATACAAACAACAGCTGGCCAAAGCACACGACATCTGGTTGCCATCAACATAATAACATAAATGTAGGCGTTGTCAACACTACGGAGCCCAGAAGCGTCGCAGTCACCAATATTTGTGTCTTCAAAATGCTATTTCCGACAATTTCCAGGAAACGTAACATCCGCTTCCTTTGGCATTTTGGTATGCTTTGGGGTTTGAATTTGACAACGCAGACGATGCTAATGGCGCCATTGTTGTATGGGCGTATCAGGAAAAGTACAGCTACAACAACATTGGGCCATTGGCGGCTTTCTGCTCATTAAGCAAGTCGTGACGATATGACTTATAGGTATTTATGCTTACACTGCTTAAAAGTGGCTTTATTTCGATTATACCAACGACGGACAGCAGCAAATTTATATGAATTTATATTAAATTCCATTAAACTGAACTTCATTTAATAGTAGTTAGTAGCATACAATTTCGTATCCTTATATTATCCTAATTACTTCTGGCTAATCTCAAATTAGCCACGGGCTAATTTATTGCTTTGAAGCATTAATCTCGAACAATAAATAGCTATTATAAACTAATCAAACGTAAAAACAAATTCATTAATTCATAACAGCTGAAATTCCCAATATCCTTCTGAAATATACCAAATGACTGAACGTCACAATCTATACAAAAATCGTAGTAATCGGATTAAATGGCCTTTATCAATTTACTTCTCATGCCATTCTCCAAAGTCTTTAAACTAAGAAAAGATTTAATACTACAAATTGTAAGTCTTAAAGTTCTAAGAGGAATCACAAGTAACTGTTGCCACTTTGACCAGTGTTTGCTCCGTTTTCTTTCAACTTGCACTTCAACGATATCAATAGAAACGAGGCAGAGACGGTTAGTTGGGGCAACAACAGGTACGTACGGTGAATGTAGCCAGTTGCTCCGAATAAGTTTCATCAAAGTGCACATCTTGTGCTGCTAATAGAAACATGGTCACCAATTTAGAAAACTTTAAGCAAAAGTTCTTGGCAAAGAGCCAAGGAGAGAAGAAGGTGGCCGTTTGCATAAGTTTTACAGTTATTTCGTATTTAAATAGTTTATGAGCTACACAACATTTTCTTGGTTAGTTTTTCTCAGTTCACTTTATGATGAACCCCGCCCGAGTAGCAACTTTAACCTACCTGAATTTCTTTTGCCTATATTGCAACTTTTTATTTTGCGTTAGCTTTAGCTTTAGCTGTTTGCCCTAATATTTGTTAACCTTCCTTGAGTTGGTTCGTTGCGGGGTGCCCTCTGATTGCTGTTTTGTTGTTCAAGAAGTGGCTTGTTTTATGCTCCTTGCCCTCCACCCCTCCACCTCTCCACCTCTCCGCCTCATCTATATTGCAGGCGGCTCTACTTGATTGCTTATTGGGTCAAGCATCTGTGCAAAGAAGTGTAGCAAACGACAACAATTGTTTTAGGCGACTGCCACGCCCACCGTCCTTGGCCCGACCACACAGTGCGATACAATGATCTGTACGCACTCGAAAACTGTTGCGGCCTTCTTTTGGCTACCCAGGTCTGGGCTGGGCTACTGTGCTGGGAATTCCAATTTCGGAGCAGCTAAAGCAAACTGTGGCCAAAAATCAAGTTTAGTTTTGTGCAGTCTGCCGTAAGACCCTCAAAGCTCAAAACAACTGAAGGGATGACTTGCTGGGTGGCTGCAACTCAGCATTGTTTGCTTCAAATTGAATGAGAACTGGCAGTTGATATGCCCGGCTGTCGGTGGCAGTGCACCATGGATCAACTAGCTACCAGCAAAAGCATCCAATTCACTTGTACGTAGTGCATTTTTAGACCAACAAGCCCTGACCTTGTGCCGCTTTCAGCCCTCCTCAGCATTGTCGTAAGTTTTTGCTTTTGGGGCTGAGTAAATTGATCTTAAATTACTTGAAGCTCGGCGAGTTGCGACACGTATTGTTATTATGTGGCATATACCAAACACCATACACCATACACCATTCACCATACACCATACACATTGTTGCTGCAGCGCCTGCTGTGTCACTTCCGCTTTCACAGCTGCGGACACGCCCAGTATACCCCCTTGGCGACGGGACTAAGGCAACGGACTTTTGATGAATCACTTTTTGGGGTCAGCTCCATGTAATATTTTGCTCGTTGGCACTGCTGTTTCTTACGCAGTTCGGTTTCGGTTCACTTCGCTTCGGTTCGGTTTGGTTTGGTTTGGTTCTTGTCTTGTCATTGTTTGTTTAATTTTGTGTACCGGATACCCCAGCGTGTTTTGCCATTGTCCTGCTGTCAACAAAATGCCAGCAGCAATCGCAGCTGTAAAGTACACTTGGACAAATGAAGGGGGTGGGGGGGCTGCCAGAAGAGGGCGTGCCAGCACTCTCGTTATGTTTATGCCGCTGACAACAAAAGAAATTAAATTGCCAACACTGAAATTCAATTGTATCTTCCTTTGGCCGCACTCAAAAATTGTCGAACCGACAGTCAGGCAGTCAGAAAGGGAGGGAAGCCAAAAAAAAAAACCCGGAATAAGTGGAAAAAGCAAAGGAACTGGCCAAATTTTTGACGATATTCTCAATGGTTATTGTAGCAATTTATTGGGGCCATTGATTTTTCCAATTTCGGCCCCACAAGGCTAGGAAGTAAACAATTTATTAAAAAGCGCGTACCGGAGCCATAAAAAGGTCAATGATTATTATGTTTCAAATTCAAATTCGCTGCTCCCATCCACTGCCAATGTCCAAAGTAAATACTCCCATACATAGTGTAGACGTTCCAAAATTTGTTTAGGTTTCGATGAGGCCGTTTTGAAGTGGTTGCCCTCGCCTGGTTTCTCTTCGAGCTCGTCCCCATGTTATTTCATGGCATTTCTGTGGTGCTTCATTGGAATTTGCGTTGCTTTCTTTTTTTTGCAAATTTAATAGGCAGTTTACATAAAGACTCGGATGCCAAGCTGGCAATTGAATGGCATTGGCGTAGAAAGGGAGTGTTCATTTAGTGCTGTACAATTTTTTTTTTATATGATATATAAGTGCAAATATTTTATTGCATATATATATCTTTTTTAAAGTCATAAATACATTTTATATACATTTGTAATTTTTAATATTGCTACAACAAGTGTTAAACGTGTTACGAATTACAGCGCCGTTTGACGCCGTTGTTCATTGTTTTTTATGCCATAATTAAAGACCTTAAATGCGCGCATAATTACAACTTGACGCTTCTCATGACACATTATCTTATGTATATATGTATATACATATTTATATAATTATTAGCCATTGCCTCCCGCTCCCCTTTGGCGTTCTATAAAAAATTATATAAATATAATCCCGCGCACTGCAAACACAATTAAAGGATCCTTTTTGTTGTTTGCCTACTTCGTGATATATATGCAACTACAGTAATGCAAACATTTGTGCATTTCGCCATTAGCCGGCGGCTGAACAGAACGATGAAAGCGTTGGTGGCAGTGGCACAGTTGCACAGTTGCAAGTTATATGGTATGCAAACATCTAGTATTTCAATACATATTTGTATATGCATAGAATATGAATGGATGTGTTTGTATGTGTGTGGGTGTGTGTGTGTGTGTGACTGTGTGACTGTGTGTGTTTGTGTGGGTGGCACGTATTATGCCGCATTCTGCTTAATGCATGATTTATCATTTGTGATACATACGGAGATTGCTATGATGCGGAGCACAATGCTAATTAGTGCATTTAATGTTAAATGCTAATCAAAACAGCCGTTTGAGCTTACAGTCGACTTGAGGTCAGAACGATTAAACAAATTCCAGGCATTGTGTGAGACTCTCTGTTGCAAATTGGCACAGGGGCGCCGAGGGGGGTTTCATTATCATGGCCAAAGTGCGTGGCTCTGCGGAATGCAGAGCATCAAATCAGAGCAACATTTTGCGACAAATTCTTATGAATAAACAAATAGATACCATCTCATAAATATGCGCATTTCAAACAGGCAACAAAAAAAAAAAAACAACACAAAGCACAAAAAAGGAAAACCATTTTCAATTTTGACAAAACAACAATGTAAAGTTGATGATATGCAGCCGAGCGTAAAGATACAGACACCCAAATATACGAATGCTCTAGTCAAAAGAACCCTTTACTAGCAGATACCCTGTAACGAGGATTTCTAACTTACTGCATCTGAATATATCTTTTTTAAGGAACTTTAAATTCTTTTCTTCGATTTGGTGGCGATAAAAGATATATTCAAAATGAGTTAATGAATTAATATCTCTAGCATATAGTAATTATATATGAATAATTTTGCCAAGTGTCGCAAATGCAGCATTCAGCATGTTTACTCAACTTTATTGTACGACGATACAAAAATTTAGAAATAGTCACGTCAGACTACAATATTGTCTGGCGTATGTGGAAATTAAATTGCATTTGAAATGATTATAATTAAAGCAAAGGTAAGGCAAACATTTTCACAAGGAGCTTCATCATTGACACAGCTGGAGAACGATACAACGATGACAGACGGCTAGACAGACGGGCAGAGCGACCGACCGAGCGACCGACCGACTTGTAACCGGAAATTGTAAGCAACAGCCTTGAGGGGTGGCCCTGTGTGTGTATATGTGTTATTGTGATGTGCATGTAGGGAGAAATATTATCTTGTACTTGCCCATGTCAAAGACAATTTGCATCTCTAGGTCTGACAAAGGGCGATGTGTTCGGTAGCAGACGACGACGGGCCTCTCCGTGGGGCGTTGTCGTTGCATATTGCTTGCTACCAATTGTGTGGCACAATAAAGCATCAAGGTGCTGGCATAAGTGTCTCAGTGTCTGCCTTCGATTCTGTATTTTAATGGGGCAACAATGTGTCCGCCTGATATTCCTGTTATGTGATAGTAATTGAAAGCAATGCGGACAAATACTATCCATACAATATATTGTATGTAGTGGAGGCATGGAAATATTAAAATCGTTTGTCAATGGGACATGGCTTCAAGCAATGTAAGCATTAAGTGAGTCAGTCCACTGTGTGATTCAATTATATAAGTAATGCATATGTAATAGTATCTTTGAGTCTGGCAATGTTATGCCAAGCAAATGTGAACTCATATATTGGGCTGATTAAGACTTAACTAAATGAAGATATCATCTAAGTGTATTATTATGAAGCTATCGTCATCACTAAAACGACTTATATGGCCCTAACATATTATTTAATTTCCAATTATTTTGTTTCCAACTATACCATCTAATGTGTGTATACAACTTGAGTTGGGGCATGGCCTTGAAAGCGGAAACACATAACAAAAGTATAATTACAATTTTCCCAACAGACGACACATTACTTAGTCGACTGGGAGCTCGTGTCTTTATCAATGTGTTCTGGCTCGTATACCAAAGTTTCCAACGCCCCTAGCCCTAGCCCGTGCCTGCGGGGGTATCTGCCATATGCCACTCCACCCATTTAATTGTGCGGTTTTTCACGCGTTTTTATGTGTTTCAATTTTCATTGAAGCACTAAAATTTGTCCCTCACAACGGCATCGGCATCGTCATCGCCGTCAATGTCAGTGGCATGACGCGCTTATGGGGCATATCCCCCAGCATTGGCATTGGCATTGGCCACCTCCTTGCTACCTAATAACATAATAATGGGAACAACGGCGAACACAACGACAGTCGAGCGGGCCAATAAACACTTTTATAAAATTCTCAAATCGCACGTGTTGCACGCTTGTCAAGGGGTTGGCTGGCTTGTAGCACAATAAAATATCTAAGTGCATGGCCATGTTCTGTTCCATATATGGAAGCTCGTGAAGAGTATGTAGATGTGTATTTATAAATATGTTTGTATGTATCACGTTATTTATGTTTTCATTTTTATCTGTCTCTGCTGTGTATTAAGTAAGGTGTGTGTGGTACAACGGTAGTAAAAACCAAGCAGCACCACTTTAGCCGTTGCAGTTGTGA
Source organism: Drosophila maculinotata (assembly GCA_035045305.1). NCBI lineage: Eukaryota > Metazoa > Arthropoda > Insecta > Diptera > Drosophilidae > Drosophila > Drosophila maculinotata. Next base: position 10,890,999 of record JAWNPD010000335.1, read on the forward strand.
CATCGATAAGCTGCCACTGCCACAAAAAAGAGTGCAGCGTGTGTGCCACATAAAGATGGCAATTTGACGTGGCCACCACTGTCTGTGTGTGTCTTGTGTGTGTGGCTGTTAGCTAATGAATGTTATGAATATTTTTCAATTCAAGTCAGTGCACTTGAGAGGCATAAGTGGCACACAGTACAAATTTTTGTATCAAATAATACTTTGAAATAATTATTGTAATTCTTGTTAATAAATTCAAATAAATTTCAACCTTATATATGTATTTTTATTTATATATTTAGTTAGTTCATGTAGAAAAATGCTCTATTCCATTATATACATTTTGGCTATAAGTAAATTTTATTTTTGGCTTTGTCTCGACTTTTCGGATGTTTTATCAAAAATATGGCAAAGATGTTTGCTCGTCCAGAATCGAATGCCTGAAAATGCCATTGCAAGACTTCAAACTACAATAACTTTGTTAAAACTAAACCGATTGTCATTCCCAAGGCCATTTTGGTCATTACTTGGCATCTAGTTTAGTTCTACATCGAAAGTTTATGCACTTTTGAGTATAAAAATTTTTGGACTTTTTTCCAAAAAAAGCATAAGTGGGGACCCTTACCAATTTGACTTTTTCAAAAAATAGAATCTTGAAATTTTATATTTAATTAATTGTGGGTGTCACAATTAGTAAAAAAAACTATAAGAAAAATGATTTTGGGATGTTTCATTTTTCTGTCAAAAATCACGTCAAAAGTGACAAAAAAATTGGCTTGTTACGTTCCCAAACAACGAAAAGTTCCATATAAATGACCTCCACAGACTTCAAACTGCCATAACTTTGTCAAAATTGAACCGATTGTCATTCCCAAGGCCGTTTTGGTCACAACTTGACAACTAGTTATATTCTATATCAAAAGTTTATGCATTTTTGAGAATAAAAAATTTTGGACTTTTTTTCCTAAAAAAGCATAAGGGGGGACCCTGACCAATTTGATTTTTTCAAAAAATAGAATCTTGAAATTTTATATTTAATCAATGTCAATTTAATGTCACAATTAGTAAAAAAAACTATAAGAAAAGTGATTTTGGAATGTTTCATTTTTCTGTCAAAAATCACGTCAAAAGTGACAAAAAAATTGGCTTGTAACGTTCCCAAACAACGAAAAGTTCCATATAAATGAACTTCACAGACTTCAAACTGCCATAACTTTGTCAAAATTGAACCGATTGTCATTCTCGAGGCCATTTTGGTCCTTACTTGGCATCTAGTTTAGTTCTACATCAAAAGTTTATGCACTTTTGAGAATAAAAAATTTTGGACTTTTTTTCCAAAAAAAGCATAAGGGGGGACCCTTACCAATTTGATATTTTCAAAAAATAGAATCTTGAAATTTTATATTTAATTAATTGTGGGTGTCACAATTAGTAAAAAAAACTATAAGAAAAATGATTTTTGGATGTTTAATTTTTCTGTCAAAAATCACGTCAAAAGTGACAAAAAAATTGGCTTGTTACGTTCCCAAACAACGAAAAGTTCCATATAAATGACCTCCACAGACTTCAAACTGCCATAACTTTGTCAAAATTGAACCGATTGTCATTTTCGAGGCAATTTTGGTCCTTACTTGGCATCTAGTTTAGTTCTACATCAAAAGTTTATGCACTTTTGAGAATAACAAATTTTGGACTTTTTTTCCAAAAAAAGCATAAGGGGGACCCTTACCAATTTGATATTTTCAAAAAATAGAATCTTGAAATTTTATATTTAATTAATTGTGGGTGTCACAATTAGTAAAAAAAACTATAAGAAAAGTGATGTTGGGATGTTTCATTTTTCTGTCAAAAATCACGTCAAAAGTGACAAAAAAATTGGCTTGTAACGTTCCCAAACAACGAAAAGTTCCATATAAATGACCTCCACAGACTTCAAACTGCCATAACTTTGTCAAAATTGAACCGATTGTCATTTTCGAGGCCATTTTGGTCCTTACTTGGCATCTAGTTTAGTTCTACATCAAAAGTTTATGCACTTTTGAGAATAACAAATTTTGGACTTTTTTTCCAAAAAAGCATAAGGGGGACCCTTACCAATTTGATATTTTCAAAAAATAGAATCTTGAAATTTTATATTTAATTAATTGTGGGTGTCACAATTAGTAAAAAAAACTATAAGAAAAGTGATGTTGGGATGTTTCATTTTTCTGTCAAAAATCACGTCAAAAGTGACAAAAAAATTGGCTTGTAACGTTCCCAAACAACGAAAAGTTCCATATAAATGACCTCCACAGACTTCAAACTGCCATAACTTTGTCAAAATTGAACCGATTGTCAAAACTCAACCGATTTTCAATTCCGAGGTAACTTTGTATATGGCTTGGCCTCCTTTTTTAATTTTTACTAAAAGGTTGAGAAAGTAATTTTTCGGATTTTCATCAAAAACCATTAAAGTTTAAACCGTTTAGCCTGTGCTTTTGTCATCCGTCAGTCAGAACCTAATGTACATATTATTTTTGTACATATGTATATAAATGTCCGAGAGGTTTGTAATCTTAACCGCAACAGACGGCACACTGGAATAAAAATGCATGCAAGTTAAAAAATTACAATCAAATTTGTTACGGTGCATTTGGCTTATGATGTGCGACCTTCAAGGCGCATAGCCCAGCATACTGCAGAGCTCAGCCAATGCTGCAGATCCGCATGTTAAAGCCACTTGTGCGGCGGCGTTTATGTATCCTTGTGAGCAGCAGGGACAAAGACGTGCATTCATCTAAAACAAAGACTGCAAATTTCTTGCTTGAACGCATGTCAATCTGGGGGTAGCTGAGTAATTGAAACTTAAACAAACAAAACTGCTGCAGCCGTCCGCAGCGAGTGGCATGTGGCAACAGTAACGGCAACGTTGAGTGGCAGCTAAAATTGTGCTTGATGCGCCGAATGGAGGCAGCTTGTGAATGAGCCTGAAAAGCATTGCACACACACTCATCCCTGCAGCTGAGGCTCGAGTGCCTGGCAGCCACTTGTGCACAGCCTCATTAGTGTAAGCAAAACCAACAACAAATTTACTGCTGCTTAAAGCGACTCATGTTGCTGTCGTTGTTGTTGTTGCTGTTGTTAACATTGCACAACAACAAGAGACTGTCGTTTTTTTTACTAATACACTTTTTGGTTTATTGTGCCAGCATATTACATATTATTTATTATTGTTTGTCATATTTGCCTTGCGCTGCTTCCTGTCTGCTTGCCATGCAGCAACATGTCCAGCAACAATGTTGCTGACGCGCACCACATGTTGCGCAACATTTCCAGCGGGCTAATTTTGGAATCGTTGGCCGCCTACGTCAGACCATTATATTTTTGGGGTGTGTGCTCCGAACCATCTTCAGAGCAGACGCGGCAGCAAACAAATTTCAGTCGTTTGTCAACTTGTCCTAGGCACGCTTGATACCGGCCAATTGTGTGCAGTCTGTCACGGTTGTTCGCGAGCCATCAGATTAGTTTTACGAATAGCGAACAATAACAAATATAATAGCAACAACAAAACAATAACTGAACATCAGTGTTTATTCTTGCACTTGCAGCACACTTCCGGCAACAACAGCTGGATGCACACCAACAAATAGCTTTGGCAATTAGCTTGAAAGCAACACAAAAACGTTAGCGCAACAAATTCAATTCGGTGGATTATAATCAGTGTAAAGTGGACGACTGTGGCCAAATGGATGCCGTTCAAACAAACAACAATTAAAAGCCGGAAATTGAGTTGTAAACTAAAAGCGCATAAAAACGTACAAAATGTGCAAATCCCAAAAGTGCAAATCAAAAGCAAATTTCAGTGAAAACAAACAACGCTGAGTCCGAGAACCAAGCATATTTGAATTTATCTCGCTTCGCTTATTAGACGCATCATCTCGATTGGCGGCAATTTAAAGCAGCAGCCAGCAGTGGCTGATGAGCAATTAAGCTAAACATTCAAAGCAAACCGAGGCCGCAGTGCGCATTAATAATTCGCATATTCCCCAAACGCAAACTGTAAACAATCTCTGTGCTCGGACGGACAGCAAAAGCAGCGTGTGAAGTTGAAGTGTTTATTGAATGCGCCGCAAATGTTGCCTGTCTGCGAGTAAAAGATATTGCCCAACCACGTTCATGTTGGCACAGCAATCGCCCAGCGGCTTGTCAGCCAAAGCAGCTAGCAAAATGACACAGCAGTCAGTGGATACAATCCCAGGACATGGACTTCGACAGTCGCGAAAGCGACGCCAGAGTCGTTGGACCGCCCGGGCAAGAGGCTTTTTGATCTTGAACACAGTTTTTCTGATGCTCATGCTCTCGACCATGGGTGAGTTGGCACTTTCTTTAATCTATTGATCATATATGTCTTGAATTGATTGTTCAAAAATGGGGTGATAATAATCACAACACAATATTATACAAGTAATTGGATTTGAAACTAATTTGAAGTTTATTTGGGTTATATATCAAACGGATTTGCAAAAAACTGAAAGAATTTAACAGGTTTCCATTAAAACATTTATATAGTGACACAGAATAAACTATGTAAATAAATTTTAAAACTTCTTTTTATCTTTTTGCTATATTTTTAACTCAGAAACAACAAAAAATGTAGTACTATTTATTATTTCGTAATTCATTTCTCATTTTATAGGAATAAACTTTAATTTCAAGTATGCTTGAAATTAAAATATGTATTGAAATAATTGTATTTTCTATGTAGTCACAGATACGCATATTACCTAAGTAACAATAAATTGAACAATATGATATGCTATCCAAGTGCAACCCAAACTAATTATGCTCATCCCCCCTTGTCAAATTGTCGACTATGCAAGCTGTCTGCCTGAGCACAATTAAATCAATTGCATCCACTTTTGAGCAATGGGCAGCCATAGTAATCTTTGGTACATCTACAGCTTCTGAAATCAAACTATAGCTGAACGGGTTTGGGTTAACAGACGTTTAGACAGAGGGGATGAAATGAAAAGAATGTCACACTTATAAGAAACAACAATAAAAACAACAAGAAAACAGTGAAGTGGGTGACATTTGAAACAAACACTTTTGCCATAATAAAATACAAATAAAACAGTAACAACAAGAAGTGAGGCCACTTGATAGCTGCAAATGGGCCACCCGATTGACGATGTAGTCGAAATCCACTTGAGAGCGGGTGACATTAAAAGCGGCAAGCCATTAAAAGGATTGACAGCCAGCCAAGCAGAGGAGAGGTGCCACTGACAGGCGTCGATGTGCCATGGCAGGCAATCAGACAAGCCGACCGACCGACCGACAGACCGACGCGACTGATGGACGGACGGACTGATCGAGTGATAGATAGATATAGACGGGGAATAGACTGCAGACAACTGTCGTCAATGGCATTCCGCGTGCGAAGCGCAATCGAAATAGAAGTCGAAATCAGAGCTCTATCAGAGTGCCTGTTATTGTTGTGGTTGTTGTTAATGTTGATGCTAAATGCTTGCAACCTCCACTTCCACTTGCACCTACCACTCCTAATCCTCCTCCTCTTCCTCTTCCGGAAAGCTGCTCATTTGCAGTTGCTTAACCATCGCATCGCATCACAAATCTCTTTGCTCATTGCTGAAGTGTTCACGTGACCGCTAATGAACACTGAACCGTCCAAGGATTCGCCAGGGCAACTGCTTTGTAGTGCATTTAAATAAGATTATGCTGTGTTTCTAGGTATTTGTGTATTATTCGGGCGATGCTGCTTCACTGCTATTGAGAGGTCTAAGCACAGTGCCACTCAAGGTAAGGAGGAGTGCAATCGGCAGCTTATTTAATGGAGTTCTTAACGCAAGGGGTTAATGGTTTTGGGGCAGCTAAATGAAATTTAATTTTAAAACTGACTCAAATAGTTTAAATAGATATATGAGGCAGTGAAGTGATATTTATAAACGGAAATCAATTTGTATATTTAATAGTTAAGCTTGGATTGAAGAGTTCGCTCGGTTAGTATAGAAAATGTAATTTTTATAGTATTTGGTTTCTTTAAAATGATTTGCATATAGACAACTAAACCGCAATTGTATGCGAAATTGATGCTGTCCATAATTACGCAGACCGCACACTAAGCGTTTTATATTCGCGTATTTTTAATCCATTTGGCCATATGGCATCGACATCGACATCGACATCGACAACGAAAACAATCAACTATAATTTGACATACAATTTGGCCCAGTTGAACGATTTGCACCAAAAACACAAATTGCTCACTGACATTGTCAGCCCGATTGCATGTGCGGAAAATGTGAATAAACGAGATATGTCTGGAAGGAGGGAGTTGCGAAAGCAATCAGAAAAACACAAATAATAAAATGCTGTTGGCAAATATTATAAAATTTTAATTGCAAAATAATATTGACAAGCGGCTAACAAATTACAAATAAAATATGCAAATGTTACGGTGATGCGGCAGGCATAAATTCCAAATTGTGAGCGTACATTTTAGGACGCGATTTTTGGTCAAAATTATGCACGGCACGCAAAAATTGCATTGGTAAACCGGGCCGCAGGTGCGCAGGTGAGCAGGTGAGCAGGTTCAGGTGGTGTTGCGGTCTTTCAGTCTGTGTCTACATTTGTTTATTATTAATGCAATTTGTAATCTATAGTTGTTATTTTTGTTGTTCATGTACTGGTGTGACCCTTCGAATGAACTGTGTTATGCATTTGTATCTGGATCGGTTTTTGTTTGTTTGTCCGTCTGCTGCTTTTAGTTTGTTTGCTTGTCTTTGCCATATAACGCAATTATCTTGCACAAACAAGCCAAGCGCATCACAATCACATTAATGCCAGTGCGAAAACAATTACCCACACACACACACACACACACACACACACAAAAATACATCTCTTGTCTAAATGTCAGCTTGAATTTCAAAAAGCTGCAAAAGTTGTCACCATCATTGCAGCATTTACGCATTTTGTGTTGCCATAATTAACTTATTTTGTACATTAGCAACAGATTTTGTTTATTAACGCGTGTGCGCTTGCTTTCAGTAATGCCCACAGCCCCTCCCTCTCCGCCGCCCAGGCCCAGGTCCTGATCCAAGTGCCTTAATGTGTGCAGGGCCAACGGGGCGCATACTTATCTTTCGGCATTGCCAGCGAGTTTATTTATTTTCTGTTTGTGGTTTGTTCAACAGCTACGGCGGGCGGGGCGGTGTGGTGTGGTGTGGTGTAGGGCGATTCGCGGGGTGGATTCGTTTGTGTGTTGCTGGCATCGCATAATTTATTTATCATTAGCGTAATTCGGCAATGCTGGAATGCTGTGCGTATGTGTGAGTGGCCACACAAGATGCTGGCAAAAATAGCTGCGAGTTTGGCTAAATAGTTGAAATAATTTGCCCAATTAGTGCAATTGTGGGATGCCATAAGAAACTGTACATTGAAATTGAGATGCTGAAAATTAAGTTTTAATGCGGAATAGAAAAGAATAGATTAGTTTGCATTGTTAGCTATTAAAATGACTCAAGCAAACATAAGAAATAAGTATTCAATCAATTTCCGTAACCAAATCAAATGTTTTTAAATAAACAGAATACATACAATTACGTATACATATATACATATATATATATATATATATACATTTATATATGCGATATCGGCTTGTCATACCTTTATACACATAGCTCTTCTAATATTCACGCTGATTTACTGGACCTCGTTCGATATTTATACGTGCTCGCACTCTCGTACACGCAACCATCTGGAAATTCAATATTTCACGTTTAATTAAGCTGCAACAGCAATGAATAAAACAAAAAACAAAAATGCAAAAAAACAAAACAAAAAAATAAAATTAAAAGAGTAAAATCACAACGACAAAATCGCAACTGCCACACAAAAATGTTTTGCCTGCCACTCCCAGTGCGCCAGCCAAATAAATATGCAACAAAAATACTCGTGCCATAGCAGCCATGGTGCAAACAGTGTGCGAAATGCAGCAGCCGCAGCAAAAACGCCGTAAACTTTTAACAATTGCAAAAACACACAGCAAAATAAAGCGAAACAAAGGCAAAACACTAAAAACTACTGCGGGCAATAAATCTGAAACGGGCGGTGGTGGGGGGCGAAACCAACTGAAACAACAACAACAACAACAACAATGCCAGCAACAGCAACAGCTACAGCTGCACAAATGCTGCCAGGGCGTTTGCATAAACACATTCCCACACACAGTCGCAAGCACACACACACTAACACACACACACACACACACACGCCCATCAAGAAGTGTATGCGCCTGCTGCGTAAATAACTAATAAGGCTCCGGGATAAATTTCGTGTGTAATTTAGGAAAAAAAGGAATAACAAAGTGAGCTGTGAGCTGGAAACAGGGCAAATGCAATCATTGATCATGGCATGCGGTTTGTGTGTGTGTGTGTGTGTGTTTATCACGTTTCTATAACTTAATTAAAATTATGAATATTTTTTGCTGACTGGGATTACTAGCAATGCTGGTGGTGCTGGCTACTGGGATCTGGCAACTGGCAAACTGGCAACACTGAAAAAAACTATAACAGAGCAATGTTTTTGCAATGTTGTGAATAAACAGACACACAAACAGCAACATCAATTTATGCATAAATCACATGGCACAAAAACGCAGTCAAATTGTATGCTAGCATGAAATGGATGCTTTTCCTGCCCAACACCACAAGACCACCCAAAAGCACAACAACGAACCACCACATTTGCGTCATGGTGTTGCATAGATTTTGTTACCAAAAATGAAATTTCCGAATATCATAGTCGCTTATCTCAATTCTGTCTCTCAACTTTTCCTGGCTTTGGCCATATTTTAAATGAAAATGCGGTCAACATTAATTTGTTGAAACCAGCAATTGCTTTCTGCAAAATGACCAAATGTGGTCAGGGAGTCAAATATAAATTTCTCCTGCTGCGGCTTGCTTTCAAAATGACACTGTCCGCTTTTGCTGGCAAATGACTTTTCTATTAGAAAATATTGTCAAATATTTAGACGTGTTGCGTTGCCAATTTCAAAGTTCCCCCAACACACATAGGAACAGCCTAAAAGCTGAGCCACTTTCGACATATTGCATGCGTGTGGTGCAGGTGGTAAAAGCATATTGCAAACCACCAAAGTTACATTTCAATCCATACAAGTGAATGAAAGCTGGTTGAGGGTTTAAACGAGCTGTTGGTTTGCAGAGCTGATGCCTAAAAACCCATCAAAAACAAGGGTACAAATGAACTTCCGGGAATAACTGCATTGGTACGAGCAGAACAAAGGTAAAATTCAAAAGAGCGTTTGAAAACCCAACATGAATGTCATGATATGGCTGCGACCTGGTTTGGTGTGGTTCAGTTTGCTTTGCATTTGGCGTGCTGCGTCCTATTGCTGTTGCAGTGGGCAGTAGAGGGCAGCTACGGGCAGCAGCAGCAGCAGCAGCAGTGGCAGCAACAGCATCACAAATGGTCAAAAGTTCCATTAGTGTCAGGCCATGAATGCTATTTACAAGCAGTTCGCGATGCGGCATGTGAGATAAGAGCCCCAACGGGGCCAAATGGTAAAATAAATGGCAAAAAGTCGGCGCACACAGCGCAGAGCACACAGCGAGCATCAAAAGCAATGCGCAACCGAAGAACTGAAACTGAATATTGCCATCGATGCTGGCGTTGAGATAACAAAATGTTTTGCTGTCCAGCCTCAATTGAATCGTCGTCATCGTCATGCATTCGTTCTCAACATTGCGTATACGCCACGTGTACAAGTGCATGGCGAAAAGCGACGGCTGTTAAAGAAGAAAAGAAACACGCTTAGCAAATACGAGCGTGTGTACAAGCGGAATTTTCTACTGTACTTATAAATGTACAGATATACACATAGACAACGACTACTTAAGCACATAAGTATAAAGGTATAAGTATAAATGAGAAAACGCGGGCTGAGCACACAGCAAATGAAAACTGGCAAACAGAAAAAAATAATATGAAAATAAGCTTGCGCTTGTATGCTGTGCAATGTCACTGGCATACTACATATATAGAAACATATACATACATATACATATTTTTATGTATACACCAGGGTGTGTATATCTGTGTGCAGATTCCTTGCCTGCTTCACAATATTTACGCTGTTATCCTTTTTGTTTTATTTGCTTAGCGCTTCTGTGCAAAGAAGGACTATCGTGAGACAAACGGCAAACGAGCAACATGAGGATTGTAGGAAGAGAATTTTGTGTGTGGACGCCGTTATGGCACATCATCATTATAACCATCATCATCCACTTGCAAGCCACTCGTAGAATACATACAACATTCAGATTAAACTTTGTTACATATTATTTTTTCATTTAGCGCATTTATTTTCGTTGCTGTTTACTTTGTGCGGGTGTCGCCTTGGAGAGTTGCTTCGAGTTTGTTTGCAAACACTCGAGTGCGTCACGATTTTATTTTCCTAAATCCCAACAGTGTGGTCAAAACGCTGCATGTCTGTCAATACATATAAAAATAGATTGGTTTCTTAAATATAGCACTATTTACTGCTTTGGTTATTAGTGTTTTGTTTCTTGTTTTTTTTTTGTTCTGCTTATTCAGTATACATAATATTTTTGTTTGTTTTCCATTAACGCAAAAGTAAAGATTTTTCAATTACTGTGCAATAAATAAACAATTATTGACCTGACCAACCCTATCCTACAGGCTTTACAACTCATTTAGCTGACACACAAGCACTCACATTCATAATACAGGATAGTTAATTATTTATTGTCTTTTCATAACCAGAATTTCAAACACAGCCAACATTTTGAGGTGTGTGTTGAGTTCCCTGCCAAGCCCATAAAAAACTCCAACTAAAAGCCAAATACAACAACAAGAACAAATTATGTTGGCGTGAGCTGCGGTTATGTCTATGCTGATGACCCGCAGACATGAGATTAGGTGTTTGGGTTTGGCCAACGAGTGGATTAAATTGCACAAGGGCCACAGAAAATATTTGCTATATACTTCCACTTCTAGTGAAGCATAACTTTTACAACAACAACAACAATAGCAATCATTGTAACCCCTTAACTGTCCATTAAGGTTTCATTAAAAGCATTTTTATTCGAGTGCGCTTTTTTGCTTAATATTTCTTATTGACCAAACCGAATTAAATAATTAACTTCTACAAATATTTTGTTGTTGTTATACATTGCCGAATATTTTTTTATCAAATCCTATATTCATATTATAATATAAAAAATAATTATTTTGTAAATACAAACTCTAAAAGTGTTAATTTCTGAAATTTATTTTGTTTGCATCGATTTTTGCATAAAGAGGAGATTTAAACAAATTTGTTAGTAATTTCATCCAGTATTTAGGATAACTTAAATAATTCAATAGATTTTAAGTTTTGTTTATTATTTTAAAAATGTAAATAAGTTTTTAGGGTATATTTAGTATCGGCGTTGCGATATCATTTTTGTTGTATCAAATTTTCCCCCTTTTTCCATTTAATTTTCATCACAATTTGCACTCAGAAAAGTCAAACCATGGCGCGGTTTTCTTTTTACTTTTGAAAAGCAAATTATAAGTTTAGAAATGGGCGTGTGAGGGACTTTTGACTTATGGTTTTGAATGTTGCAAGCTGAGTTTTTTATGTTAATTAAATTGCATTGGCTTGTGGTGAGCTTGGTCAGTCCGGTGGAGTGTAGGTAGCCAGGTGCTTTACTTGAATGTGCACTCGAGTATCAAATGTGTGCACATACTTAGAAACATAAGATATGCATAAGAGAAGCAACTGCCCGGTGCACTGGATGGGGCTATATGCTATGTACTGGCCACGTAGCGCAAACAAATGAACTGCAGCGGCGTTTATAGTGATTACAGCTGCCTGGTCTGGTCTGGACCTTAAATGCTGTTGACCCAGCCGAGCAGCAGCAGCAGCAGCAGCAGCATCAGCAGCATCATCAGCAGCAGCAATGCAATGCTTATTAGAAATTCCATTATGTGTAGCATACTTATGAGCGTCCGTGTGCTTTCTCTGTCAACATAAGCTAGCAACGAGGGCAGGTGTTGTCTTTGTGCACGCCTCAATGGCAACAGGGACATTACACATGGTTCCCGTTGGTTCATTTAACCCAGTGTAGTCCTGACTCCGGCTGTTGCTGATGTTTTGCAGCACTGTGCATGATAAATCTTACAATATGCTGCCTAGGCAGCAGCAGGAGCGACGTTCGTTGCTGGGCAAACATGTCAAGTAGCAGCAGCAACAATATTCATTTGAATTTGCAACAAAAGCCTATTAAATACCAAAACAATACTCCACCGCCTACACACACACACACACACACACTCGCACTCACAGAGCCCTCACACATACATTATATTCTATGCTTGGGCCCTGTCGTCTGTTTGTTTTTGACTCTGCCACGCGAGCAAGTCTACAAATTATTATGCAGTGATAAATATGCCCACATTTCACTTGTTCCTTCCATCCCCTTCCCAGAATACCATCTGTTTCTATTTGCGCTGTTCGGGTTTAGGGTGGGGTGAGTGTAGCTGTGACTGTTGCCTGTTGCTTGTGGCTTGTGCCATGTTCTAGGAATTCGCCATTGAATGTATTGTGTACACAAAAACCTGGTTATTTTCTGTGTACCTGCAATCCCATGAGCTGTCGATTGTGAGGGGTGATTCTATTCAGGTTTTTATATATAGATGTGTTTAGTATTCTGAAGCTAAAGCAAAGTGAAATAAAGCATTTGGAATTTCAAAAATATTTCGGGTCTACCAAATTTAAGCCAATTTTGCAGAGTGAACAAGACAATGCGGATTATATGTATGACCATAATATTGAAATTACGTGAGCAGTCAAAAGTTGTTGTTTACCTTAAATTGGGACTTGATTTTTACTGTGCCACTTTTGACATTCAATAGACTTTCTATAGACTTTCAGCACCTGAACGCTCCACACTTCAATGATCGGAGCCCTTTAACGTAATTGAGCTGGAAGGTATGTGCAAGTATGTTCTGCTGTGACCAATCGATCAATTTGGATGGTTTTTTTTTGTGTATTTCTTTCCACAACAAGCACAACAGGGCACCAAAATAGCATCCAGCTCTTTCCTTGCCAGCTATGCAAACAAATTCGGAAAGTTGTTCACCAACTACCAGTAAAAAAGCCAACCCTTAGTGTGCAATGGAATCAAAAAAAAAAGAAAAAGAGAAAAAAAAGAAAAATATTGGCGTATAACTTTTCAATTTAGTATCACTTGCGGTTTTAACGAACCTGCCGCTAGCATCGTTGCGGCCAAACGAATCCAGCAATGACGCACTCCAATATGATTGAAAAACAATAAACAAAGCAAAAAGCGAGCAGGAGTCCCGCCCTGAACTACCTAGATGGCAGCTGCATGACTAGAAACTGTGGTGAAAATGGCGTGAAAACTGTTTACCTCTGGACAGACGATGAGTGAGTCCAGGGAAAATTGTTGGGCCAAGGGGCAGTGCAGCGGAAGGGGTAGCAGCAGCAACCACACAAAAACAACACAAAGTTGCATTGATACTGAAAACAGTAGCTGCAATGACCAAGGGGCTTGTGGGCCAGAGGCTAGGAACTAGAAACTTGGGAGCACGGATGGAGCGCATTGCCTTGTTGCTGAGCTTGTAAACAAATCTCAAAAGGATAAGGGCAATGCACTTGTAAGCGAGCACTTAGTTGAATCGAGTAAATATGTAAGTTTTGCGCAAACTTTCTACCTTGCCAAGCACATACTTATGTGTACCACTGTACACGTGTGTGTGTGTGTGTGCGGATTTATAGACATTGTTTGGCTTTTTGTGCAAGACGCCCTGCTGTGTCCTGCGAGTGTGGTATGATTTCTTGCTGCACTTACCAACCAAACACTAACAAGCAAAACTTTTTCCAGCAATAAGCAAGAATTTGTGGTTGCCTTTCACAGCTCCTGTCTGGATCCTTGCTGCAATTGCTGTTTGCGGTTTCGACTGCACTTTGCAATTTCAATTATCAAACAAACTTCGTTTTCATTTTCGATATCTGTGTGCAAATGCTTAAGGCACAGTTCGGGAGGACATTCCAAGAGGTCGTTGTTGGCCAATTATATAGGCTTGACCAGCAGCTCATTAAGGTCAAAGTGTAATAGTGTATTTTGCAGGCTGCGAACAAGAAAATGTTCAAAGGATAGCAGCCATACAGAATAAAATGAAAACCATACATCTCATGCATGCCATTATAAGCAGATGCAAACGTTGCCCTTGTCCCGATATGCAAACAACTCCCAAAGGTAATTTATAACACGCAGCTGGTATATAAAACAACAAGAGCAACAACAACTAGAGCGATGGTAAAAATGAAAACAATTTTATTTTATTTACCTCGCGAGAGATTCACACAGCGTCCCCGATGAAAGGCGACTTCTCGGAGGGACCTTGGCAAAGCCGCAAATGATGTGCCATTATTCTTAAGGGTACAGCCGCATGAAATGTGACCCAAATAAGATATAAACAATTTTGAGTGCCTTGTTAGGCTATGTCCCTACGCTTGTAAACAGCCAAGTGGCTTCCTTTGGCGCCCTGCATTATGCTACGTATTTGTTGACAAACGACTTTCAAATGGGCGGTCATAAAGCTGCCGGAAATTGGCGTTGATTGTTTGGCAATTAATAAAACTTCGTACGCATGCATCCAAACAGCATGACTCTGATTGGGACTGATTACTTGTGGTCAGTTGGGGTGTTATGCAACTTTATTGATTGGTTTTAAAATATTATTAATAATCATATAGCCATGAACTTCGCTCATCAGAGTTCATTTATCAAGTATTGAAAATAAATATTAAATTAAAATATAATATTTCGACTTAGGCGCACACTGTTGGAGTTGGAGTTATGAAATGTTATACATCGACTCATAACCTTCATGAAAGGTGGAAATAATGGTATTATGGATAAAGCCGTTGCTACACCGATGGCAACATATCCTTTTGAGCGAAGCAGACTTTTAAAGTAATGATTTGTTAAATACTCAGTTGGACACTATTTTAATATTGTTTTTTTCTTTCAGAGAAATATACTAAATTTCAACCACACAAATTATTTATCTACGTCTCTTTGGTCTCTTTCATTTCAGAATTGGTCGAGTGCGCGCTGCGCAATGTCAATTTAATTATTGAACCACCGGCGGTGCGACAGGGACAGCATGTGGTGCTGCGCTGCATGTACGATCTGGATGGGGCGCCGCTCTATTCGGCCAAGTTCTATCGTGGTCAATTGGAATTTTACCGCTATACGCCCGGCGAGTTTCCCAATACAAAAGTGTTTCCGTTTCCCGGCATACACGTTGATGTAAGTATTGCAACAACACAATTCGAATGCTAAGCTATTGTGGCAACTTACGGGTGGGTGGCAGACGCATACACGAGCAACGTCAACTTGTGCCGCACTTTGAAAGGGGCATTTTACAGCAACTTTGGTAGCTTGTTAACGTTGAATGCAAATGCAGCTGCCGATCCGTCCAACTGTCTAGCTTGCTGTCGTTCGAGCTCCGGCTTTTCAACTCGGACTGTCTGCCGATTGGGGCTGGAAATGTGGGCGTGTGCGTGGGTGGGGTGCGGTGCGGTGCGGTGCGGTGGCTTTGTCTGTGGAAGTGGCAGTGGCAGTGGCAGTGGCGTCACTTCGGCGCCCTTAATTGCGCGCACACTGCATTTATTTATATTGTATATTTTATAACTTTTCGCTCATGCATATTCAGTTTGGCAGTTTTATTGTTATTGGCGGGTATTCAAAAAGGCCAGTTCATGCCAAGACACCTGCAACGGCACCTGGCAGCCAGAATGCCACAAAGCTATCGGTGCGGTTATCTGCAAAATATTTTCATTTTAATTTTGGTGTGCTCCGTCGGAAATTTGGTCCTCCACGTGCTACTGGCGTGATCCGACGCGACCGCCCCTAGCGGTGTCCCGAGTGTCGACTCAGATAATTTTGCTTTGGCTAGATTATTGAAAAAGTTTCATCCTGCTGTGGGCTGGCGGCTGTCGGCTGGATGCTGAAGGCTGGAGCCCGGTTAGGGGCCGTCAATGGAATTTCGTTGGCCCGATAAAGTTGTGCTGAATCTGTCCAAATATTTCATCAGGCTATTGAGTTTGTGCCAGCGAGTTTATCTTTAGTTTTTGTCATCCAAAAACTTTTACTTAGTGGCGAGTTTATTTATTTTTTTTTTAGCGTATTTTTCTATTTATTTTTATTTGCGATGTGCTTTGCTTTTTAGCTGTTTTAATATATTTAAGTGCACTTTATTGTTGTTGGGTTGTTGTTGTCAGATAACATTCATCACAGATTGACACATTATTTATACAATATTCAACTACTTGTATTTATATTTATGTTTCTGGTCTCTTTGTTTATTAGGTAACCAGCTCAAATGCTACCCAAGTGCTTATACGCAATGTTGGCTTTGGACTTTCGGGCAACTTTTCATGCGAAGTTACCGCCGATGCGCCGCTTTTCTCCACCGCCACTGCACTGGGCATAATGCAGGTTGTAGGTAAGTACAAACTTGGGAATCCGGAGAGCTTTGACGCCTGTTTACCGGCAGTCATCAGATAAAAGTGATCGCCTAATCGAGCTATGTGGCATTCCCTTTGACATTTGCGCTAAGCGTGCTTGCCCTAAGTCTAAATTAAGTACCTGTAGCTGTGGCGGCTTAGAGGGCAAAAAACTTTTCGTAAAGCGGCAAAGGCAATTTTGCCGGGCGCCAAGGTTACCACAGAAGCAGCAGCAGCAGCAGCCGTATCAGCTGCTGCCGATTTAAAAGTTTTGTGGGCCAAGCAACTTGTGTTGAAAATTGCGTCATTAACAGGCTATTCCGCCAGCCAGATAAACGTGGTGTGGAGGTGCTGCTCGAAGGTCGTTACCTCACCGCTGTCTGGGTCATTTGCTAGTCCTGACGTCGCGCCGAGCATTTCACGGCCTTATGCGTTTTAAATGAGCGTGTCATGGCGCATTCAGAATTAGGAATTTAATCAGTATGCCAGCGGTACGGATGGCAATAAATGCGAACTAAACAATTATTTAGTTTTGCATTGGATCGCTGAGTCGTAGATAGCGTAATCACAGCTTAAAGTATGCTGCCGAGAGCTGAAAGCATTGCCAATAAATGCCAGCAACAATTGGCACTGCATTCGTTTACTGTGCAACTGGGTCGATTGCTTATAAATGGCACACGGTGCGTATGCGTAATCTCGGCTCGGCTATGGGTGTGGTCCACCTACAGCAGCAGCAGCAGCAGCATCGCTCAGCAGTTAATCTTTATATTCGTTTCGCATTAAATATTCGAGAAATTCGCTCTGACAGCTCAATTCTGCTTCACTCGCTGATTTTTATGCCACTTGCCGAGCAATTTTCTCTCTCTCCCTCCCTCTCTTTCCCTCTGTCGCTCTGCCCACCCGACCCACTTGAGTTGCTGTGTTTGTATGATTGAGCACTTGCCTCGATGGTGAGCTGAGTGGCTGCGTGGTCGGGTGCCTGGTGGCTGCTTGCTTATTGCCCGGCATTAAACATTTAGATGTGCGCGTCTGGCGCGTAACTGGATGCCTTTATTAGATTGCCATTACCTCAACGTCTAACCAGTCTGGCCGCCCGGCCGCCCGGCCGCCTGGCTGCCTGGCTGCTTCGCTGTGTGAGCTCAATATATTTAACGCCGCATTTAGCTCGCTTAATTGGCCGCTTTTGCTTAACTGGCATCAAGGGATTAAAGCTTTGATCAACCATTTGCTTTAAATTCATGAGGTTGCCAGTCGCTTGGCAATGTCCTGGACCCTTCAAGGACGCCGTCTACGGACTGCTGCTTTAGTTATTCAAGTTTCATTAAACGCCGAGGCTTTTAATTGGTTGCGTGTGTTGTTACTGTTTGCCACGTTGTTGTCGTTGTTGTCATTGTAGTCGTTGTTGTTGTTGTTGCTGCGCCTCCACATACATCAATATGAGATAAGCCAGCGCGCCTGACACACTGACAGGACGCTGTCTGGCTCGGAAAAGTCAGGCGCGTGTTAGCTCATGTGTGTCTGTGTGCCCGTGTATATGAGTGTATCTATCTGTTTCTGTGTGAGTGTATGGGCGTGTGCTTGCTGCTGTATCTCTCTGTATTGTGCAGCTAAGCATTTGCGGCTTATAATGTCGTCGACACTAAGACCCCAATAACTTGCGGGCTAAACAATAAATTACTGCAGCGGCAACCAAAACACACACAAAGCATATTGCGCATACGCCTAGTATTTCACAGCCTACAGAATTTGAGGGTGCGGCCACGTGAACCAAAATTGTTGAACAAAAGCTTTAAGAAGTAACAAGGAAAGTAGGTTAACAGATTCAAGAAATATAGAAAGATATTTAAAGCATATTTCTTGTAGCATAAAACAGGATTCACTGAGGAATAACAGCACAAAACGTTGGATCCGTTATGATTTAGTTATATGTTTACAACTGTCAAATGAGAAACTTAACTTAAGTTTATAGAAAAATAAAATGTTCAGACCAAAGTGTAAAATCTAAATTTGTTTTGTACTTTAGCTATCATTAAAAGCATCCTTGATCTAGATGTTACCTGCACAATACAGATGCATCTGTTCTAAGTTAGAAAGACAGACATAGCTATAACGAGTCGGTAAACACTTTTCCAGCGAGCGTATACAAATGCCACAGTTTATTCAGGTCCTTTTCATTTAGAAGTCATACATATCGTTAAGTACATTTGGTCTTTCGATTCACTTTCGATTCACTTTCATTTTATTGATTTGCTGCTTCTTGATGGGATCTGTGTTCTCGCTTTCTCGCTCTTTTTCCTCCTCTTGCTCTGACATTTGTGGTCACTTATGTTTTATGCATTTCCGCTGGCTCATTGTGGCATCCGTTTAGCTACGCTCATTCATTCATTTATGCAGCAGCTCCGTTATTCATGTGGCTCTGTCCTTGAAGCAAATGATTCTGAGGTTTAATCGTGTGTTAATGAGCTCAAGTGGCATTCAGATTGCGGGCCAAGATGCCAGGACAAAAGCGAAGGCTGAAAACAAATGCGAATGCGTCGCATTGCCTTACACATAAAATAAACACTTTGTCCTTGCGTTTTATGGAAAGCAGCAGCGTCAACTGCCGCCATTTGGCGGATGGTTGATGGTGGATGGTGGATGGCGGATGGCGGATGGCGGATGGCGGATGGCGGGCTCACGGCAGGGCCTAAACAAAATGATGCTGGCGTCGTCCTTTGGCATTTGAATGCCAAGGCAAGTCGGGCAAAGTTATGCTAATTCACGCTTTCATTAAGTCACAATGCCACACGGCTTCTGGGCTTCACGCAGCAGTCAACCCATAAGACCATGGCACATGGTCGTGCAAGTTTGTAGATAGTTGGCAAACATTTGCAGGGCTTAAACTTTAATAACTTAATGACATAAGTCAAGCGGAGAATGCGGGGCTAGCGCGGTGCTGGCCAAGTGTAAAGTAGGCTGGTCAGCTGCTAAATTAAACTTGAAGCTTGAACCTACTGCTGACCCTCATTAGAAGCCATTCGACGTCGCAAAGCCAAAGGAAAAGGTCCAAATCTGTTAAAAGCCGCAGCAGCCAAACGAATAGTTAGTCTGTCTCCCTCTCTCTCTCTCTCTCTGTCTCTCTTTTGCTCTGTTTAAGTGTGTGTATGTCAGGATTATAAAGCGAGTTGCCTTGAGCTATGTCGGGCACAGGGACGCAGTCGAGCAGCCCATTCTTAAAGTTTATATTTCGGTTCCCTTTGCCGTCGTCTTTGTCATGGAAATTACTTTCTTCATTAGTTACTTTTGTTGCTGTTGCTTCGCTTGTGACTTTGACTTTGCTTTCGGCAGACTTAATTAAAAAGTTGAGCGTGGCCCCAGCCTGCTGCTGTGGTTGCTGCTGAAAGGATTGGGCTCTTGGGCGGCACTGCTGCGCCACTGCGCCACTTATGCGCCTATTAATATTTTGGAAAGTGCCCCAAGCTACGACCTAGACCAGTCACCAATCTCTAATTGAAAGAAAGCAGCTTCATCGATTACATTTTTATATATTTGCAGAGCTACCCGACAAGCGTCCCATGCTTTATACGGAACACACTCGCTATGAGCCAGGCGATGTCCTGCGTGCCAACTGCAGCACGCCGCCCTCTCGTCCACGCGTCGAGCTGAAGTTCACCATCAACAACATGGTGGTAAGTACGGTTATTGGTGAATCAACGATTCAAATGTATATTTGTGGTTTATAGCACGAGCAGTTGGCGAGCAGTTGGCATAGAAATCCACATGAATTTGTTTTTATGTCGAAAATATAAGAATAATCAGAAAGAGAACGAAATCTGACAGCGGGTCAGCGATTATTAATGTTCAAAGCTGTTGAATCCTTTGAAGTTGCGGTCTATCCCGATGAGAAATGAAAATGAAAATGAAAATCTGCCAACGCTGAAGGGTTGTGGCGCTGCTTGGCTCAGCTTGCCTTTGTCCGTATGCTAACATGGCGTATGCGCAATTTTACACTCTGCCACCCCAACGTACACATTGTCATGTGTATTAACAATGCATGCAGCGCAGCTGTGGCCGCCTCCTTGTCATTCGGTTACTGTGAAAACGGATTTCAATGCGGCCGCAGCAAACATTACAAGCACCAGCTCCTTTGTGTGTCCCAGCCTCCTGCCTGCAGCCTCCAATAGCCAGCCCTTCATTGCATTTGGGGTCGGGTCGCACGTCGCAGCTGTGCGCTTGTGCTGGCTGTCATTTTGGGCGAATTCTCACTTTTGCTTGCTAGCACCGCTGCTGCCCCAAACCCCTTGTCGACATTGCCAGCGAGTCTGCCAAGCTGTCAGAGCGAAGCTTTTCCTCTACAATTTTATGAATATGCATGCCTCACGCGTCGCTCTGTAGTAGCTTCTACTTATATGTACCTTCAAAGTCAGTTTATATATATATGTTTCTGCTAGCTGACTGTGGTCTAAGCCAACGAACCAGTCAAAATGTCAAGACCAGTTAAATGGTCAAGCTTAAACTTCTGTTATCTGTTTGGCTCGCAAAGCATGCTTGGCTCTTTTAAAAGACTATAAGGGATCTGTAAATGCCACATATCGGCATTCATGATTTTCAATAAAATCGATGGTCTATCATTTTACATCGCTACGAAGTACTTTGAAATATCATTTGTTAATTTTAAAAAGAGCTGCACTATCGAACATACAGTATCAAACTTTTGTTGAATACTCGTTTGATTTTGAATCTTATCACGCAATTTGATAAAGAAGAGCTCAAGTTGGTTACGTATAGGTTTTATTAACAAGAGAATTTAGCAATTGATGCAAAGGTTCAATACTATATGACTGCTTGGTTGGCTTCTTGTCTTTGCCTTCGGGCGGTTTTGAAAGTGTTGTCATGCCATTGAAAAATGGTTGCCACATTCGTGCAGTTTGCTACCATCCGCACATTAAACATGATAAATGAATTCAAATCATTTGCACCGCAATAACTTGAACGCAGCATGAGGCCAACAAGCTCCATCGAATGCCAGTCACTAGCTACACCAGAACCAGCTACAATATCAACAATGGCAAAAGCGCCGCAGTTGCTTGGGAATGAAATGATAGCTTATCGGGAATGGCAAGTCGGGAGGAGCGAGCAGTTTTGGCAAGTGCCATTGCCATTGCCATTGGCATTGCCATTGCTTTTGCCAATACGTAGGAAGGCAACAAACCGTAAGCAAACGTGGCAGACGTTGACTAAAATTGAGTAGAAAACGATACCGCAGGAGAAGCAAGATATATTGCAATTGCCGATCACAGGAAACAAATGAATATTTCATGCTGTGGCAAATCAACATGAGGCAGGGCAAGCGGGTGTACACATACACACAAACACACACACACACACACACACATGGCAGCAACAGCGGCAACAAAGTTTACGTTTGAAGGTAACCAGCCCCAGGAGCAACGCCAGCGGCATCTGGAGCTGAAGCTGAACTTTATGTTGACAAAGTTTTTTGCGGTAAAAAGCCACATCAGTAATTTGCAGAGCATGCACACACTCCTCATACACACACACACACACACACAAACACACACACATTCCTAGCCATGACATATGTGGCCTGGTTTAGGGCTGCTGTGGCTTCGTTTTCGGCTGGCTGCTTCCGCTGGGCGAGGCATTAATCATTTGGCATGTAAATTGCCAATTAATAACTGCTGCATGTCATTTGGCATTCGGCTTCAAAATGTTACGCAAATTTCCTGCCAGGCAGTCACAACGGATTTGGGGGCTGCTTGATATTAAGGTTGAGTTGAGTTGAGTTGAAGAAGATGAGGCCAACGAACTTACTATGTAAGTATAAACATTGCCAACTTCTAGGCGCATTCGCATGGTGGCCTTAATGAAGACAAATAGCACTTGAGCCCTGCCAAATTTAGCGGAAAATTGAAAAAAGCTTCTCAAAGCAGGTCGGGGAGTATTTCCAACTGCTAGCATCCTTGCGCCAAAGTTCTTGGCATCAGCCCCAAGATATTGCAGTGCCATCCACAATTTATACGTTATCGATACGCTTGCAATGCATTGCATACACACACAAACGACAAATTGTACACAGGACGAGCCGGACATTCCATAAAATATAGTTATTGTATTTTCACTAAGTATAAGCAAAGTACTTGAATGTCCTTTACTTCATTGAAATTGTGTTGACTCTGTGGAAAATACAAAAACTACTATTTGAAAAAGAAATACGAATCAGAGGTGCTAGCATCATAGATTTTACTATGATTATATTGTAACATACATATATCAAAGGTAATATTAATTGAAAACGAAATGATACCATATTACAATATTTACACACAATTAGATACTTTTATTTTCTATGCTAAAAAAATACTAAAGAAATTCGGGTTAGCTCTGCTTGTAACATTTTCAATGGTAAACTGTCTCGGCAAATCCTTTGAATAAATTTAAGGAATTCTTTTTAGATTTGCAGTTTAGAAACAGGCTGATGCTGTTTTTCATTTGCATTTTTTTTTTGAAAGCTCTTTGCAGCAAAAGCAAAACACTTACATACAAAATGTTTCAAACAATTTCACAGCTTTGCATTTCTTTTTGCCACTCCCTCTATGCCACATTGTGTCTGTGTCTATGTCTGTTGGGTTCTTAAAAGCGCAGCTTCTCGTACCAAATGCACAAAACTATTAAAAATATATAATTTCTCTCGCTTGCCCAGCATAAGCAGAATGCAAAAACTGTGTGTGCTTTTTGGCATGCGCATAAATAAAAATTATTTATATAAGCGCAAATCCTTAGCCACACACTTACTACACACGACATGAAGAGAGATAGAGTGGGAAGTAGAAAGAGAGCAGGCCAGGCCAGGGGCAAAAATGCAGCCCTGGCTACAATTTTACAGTGAATTGCACTAAATAACTGCCATTAAGCATAAAAGCTGTTCTCGCATGAAGGAGCTGCTGGCAGCATTTAAGCCAAATGCAAGTTTAAGCATCTTTGGTGCTAGCGCAAATAAAGTGGACTTACGCAGCCAGGATATAGACACAGGCACAGAGACAGACACATGCACACATGCACACATGGACGCGGGCATTAGACATGGACTTGGACATGCACAGTGAGCAGTGGTCCGTAATAGTACAAGATACACTAATACAGACGCAATTCGAATAAATGGCTAAAATGGCGCGTATATGGAAAGAAAGCCAGCTGAAAAACTGGCAAAACTTTCATCAATGTGTTGTCGTCTGGCGCATTTGAGCTGCATGTCCTGCTAGCATATGGCCCGTCTCCTCCATATCCTTCATGTGCTCCTCCTTTGCCAGAGCACACAGTGCCACTAATGTGCGCAATTGTGAGACGCTTCCTTCTTGGCATTTTGTTTGTGTTGTACTCCAGACGCCGCCGCCTGCCGCTGCTTTTTGCTGCATTACATTAACACAGATAAAGTTCCTTGATACATAATTTCCATGCATACACAAATAGCCGCCAGGCTGAGCTGGCTGCATTCCCTGCACATGTGGCCGCCTCTAGACCCCAAAACCAGCCCCTCCCCCCCCTCCAGCTGCTGTAGCTGTGCCAACTTGCAAATGGCGACAAGATGCTAGCTGGCAAAAGTTTTTGCTTGTCCGAAAGCAAACAAAAGTATTACGAGTACCGGGACTAAACGTTGCCAAATGTTGGCATTGTTGTTGTTCTTCTTTCTCTTGTATTTGTTGTCGTCGCCTTAAAATATGCAAATGCATTTGCGAGCGCTGAATAAACAGGCACAGTGCTCAACTTATTGTCTCTATCTTTCTGTAACGCTTTTGCTTTTTTTCCTCCCCTTTTCTCTACTCTACTCTACTCTACTCTGCAGATCACAAATGCCGAGACCCAGTTTATTCGCACCATTGATAATTTGATCGCATCCCGCATCTCGCTGAAGTTGCAGCTGCAGGGAGTGCATTTCTCCAGCGCCAATCCGGCCATTTATAATAGCGGCTACGGCTTGAACTCGGTTTATGGCCACGGTGGACCCATGTATGCCCCCAATCCGGGCGGCTTGGTACTGCGCTGCACCGCACAGATTGGCGAACTGTACCAGGAGTATAAGGAAATTGAATTGGGCACACCGCAAAAGGATCCGGTGCCGGCACGCGGTAAGTTCACATATATCTGTAATCTGTGATGTACAATGTATGTCCTGGAATTCTAAACTAATTACGCAATAATATATATTTGCCATCCGTTTTCCGTTTGTGTTATCTTTTCACGCTTGCCTCACTTCTTGCTTGGATGCCTGCTTCCGGCTGCAGTTACGCTCTCATCCGGCTCGAGCATGAAAAACTTCATCAGCACGTATTTCTTCACATCGGCGGCATCCCGACGCGTCGGCGGCGTCCACTTGGCGCCCATTACAATGGCGCTGGCAGCGCTTCTTGTCAGTGGCGGCGCCCTTGCAGCCGTTGGCCAGCTCGTTACGCAGCTTATTTCCATTGACGCCCGCCCAGCTGTCGTGCATTCCACTGAGTCCACTGAGAGACGTCTGTCCACGCTGCCCAGCCTCCAAGGCGCCACTGCAGCGGCTGGCCTGGCCAGTTCGGAGATAATTAGCTTGGAGCCTGTATATGGCCAGCAGCAGCAGCAGCAGCTGGAGCTCAGTGTATGTGTTACAAATTAGTTTAATTGTTAAGTAATTAAGTTTAAATATATTTTGTATGCAAATTAAATTAACTAAGTACGTATGTGAAGCGAACATACATTTAATTTATTTAGTGCTTTGAGTATTTTTATTTTTATTATTATTATAATTTTGTTTTTGCTTTGTTTCATTATCTTGATTTGATAGCTTTTAAATAAATCTACGTTTTTCAGTGTGGTGTCTAAAACTAGCGAGCTAAAAACCAAAGTACTTTTAAGCAACCATTTGAATTTAGCAAAGTAAAACAAACAGAGAAACCCAGATAAATCCATGCATTCATTATATAAATGTTTACAACCGAAATCAATGAAATCAACGTAAAAGTAAAACTACTTATTAAATGTGCAAAACTAACAGAAAACCAAAGGTATGTGTTAAAATGAAATGATTAAAAAAAAAAACAACAAAAAAAAAACATCAAAACTGTGTAAAATATATTTAACAAATTGATTAACTGAATATAAATGAAATCTACTCGTAAAATGATCGCCTTGTGAGGGCATATTGTAAATGGTGGTGAAATTAAATACAAATAAAAAACAGTGTTAATTTTAAAAATACACATAATTTGAGTCTTTAATTTCTCGGCTGGCTTGCAGCAACATGAACAAATTTCTTTTGCCAAAATACCTAAAATTCAATATTCTGTTACTAGTTGGCCAACAAAAACTGCAAGTCATTCAACCGACAAGCAAAACGGCATTCCGCAATTCAACAAATTGTGTACTGTTGATTTTTGGCGTTAGGAAATCTTCCTCAACATTCTTGTAACAAAGGCTGGCAACTTCACAGTGACTGCCCCTGCTTATTGTCTGCATTCGGTTTGTCTACGAAAGTGTGAAAAAATGCCTTTACGCAGCGGAAGAGCTGAAAGAAATATAATACAAGGAATCTAGTTCATTGCATTGTGTGCGGCATGCTTTTTAGTTGCCGTTTCCGTTCCATTCTGCATGCGCATTTTCTACTTATTATTTTCCCCCGTTTCTTTGCAAAATTATTGAAGCGAGCTCTGCTATTTCTTTTCAATACAAAAAAAAAAGAGCTCCGAGTGGGCCCAAACTTCAGCCTGGCACAAAATAAGTCTCTGAGTCGATCTTGTTTGCTGAAAAATAATTACTTCGATGTATACAATACTTTCACTGTGTATATAGTATACGTATATAGTATGTATGTATTTATGCTAACAGTTAACAAAGTCGCTGATGATGCGATTGTGTCTGTATCTACGTCGACTGCATTCGAATTTGCATTATTTGAGTAGAAAATGTTGCACACTTGAACAATACAATATTACCAAAAGTCGAACAAAAATATTACTTAAATTTAATTGCGCACTATAGAAATCCAATATGTATCGTTTGCTTCTCAGGCTGACTAGAAAAGCAAATGTTTTTTCGTCTTGTGAATAAATTTATTATATTTTTATTTATTTTGCATGGCTAGCTTAAAGTTTAACATTTGGGAGCTAAGCAAGAAAAGTAAGTTGGTGAGAGAAAGCAGAGCAGCATGGAGAATTAAAATACATACATATATTCCGTGTGTATAAAAATGTATAAAAATAAGTCAATAATCTTTCTCGCATTTGGAATTTTGTTTAGTACCATGCTAACTTCATGATTTTGATTGAAGTGTTGAAATGAATGTATTAAATAACTTAGGCAAGTCATTTTATACAAAATATTTTACTTTTGCTTTGGATTTATTAGGCTTTGTGTGACTAGGTAATCGATTTTAATGGTGATGGTTGGGTATTTTGTGAAAGTTGGCAATATTTAAATGTGTTTGGTCAAATTATCCACAACAATAGCTTTGAGAGCACAATCGATTTTCAAAAGCAATTTTTGTTGGTTCCTGGCTTATCCTTTAGGTTAAACCTAAAAAAATATTTCTAAAAGTGCATAATATGAGTGTGTTTATATGTATGAATGCAGATTAATAATTATGAATTCACGTACGGGATAGGCTCAAGGTATGTCCTCGTCGGGCACTCTCGACTAGAGCACTCTTAAATGTGTGAGTATGCCAAATCGGAAGGTCATACCTCCAAAAATTCGTATCAAGACGGACGTCCGTCCATCCCGTCCTTATGCCTGTTACATACTTTTGCACACAACAATTTTTCCTTTTTTTCCATGTTTAATGGGTTCAGAGAGAAATATTAACGAAGTTCTTGTGTGAACGTATTTTTAAGCAAGCTCACCAGTTAGGATTCACATATTTTGGCAAAACAGTAGCCAAATCGAACTATTATATCATACTGCAAGCAATCGCTTAATAAATGTGAGCAGGTGGAATCCGGCTACAAGCGAATGTAATTCCCGCTGTGCTTAAAATATCTGAATTTCTGCTTGTATTAAGCTTTAACATTCGACATTTAACATATAATATTGCCCATGCTCTTCATATCAATAGCTGGCACTGTGAAAGAACTTGTAATTTTGGGCAGCACAGCAGCACATATTATTAACTAGGAGGCAGAAAAAATATACCTGTTCATTCCTTTTCATTCCATCAGAATTTAATTAATGTACTACGTTTTGTGCAGTAAAGTATGAAAACAGCACAATGTGTTCTCAATCGAATGCTGCACTAATTGGATAGGTATACTCTGAACGAGTATGGCCTAACGGAGAGTTCTCGACTAACAGATATCCTATTAAAATAAAAGGAAGCCCAGCGTTCTCCATTGGCTATCGACCACTGATATTTATGAACAGACGAACTTATAGACAGGATGATGATGATGATTATCATAAATATATTTCATAGATTTGAACATTTTTAGTGTGCCCTTTGCTATGGCTACAGGGTATAAAAACATACATATATTAATGCCCGTATACGTGAGGCCGGATTCGATCCGCAACTCGGATGATTGAAGTGTATGTTTACGCCACTGTACACCTTTAAATTCCCATCCCCTGACTGCATCCAATGCAATAATCAAATCTTTGAATAATTTTTTCGCCATTGGCTATTCATGTTCCGCTGACCAAAATAACATCCGTCCCATGACGGATATCCATGACAAGCTTGTTTTTCCTCTCTCTCTGTACATTGAAATTTCATTATCCCTAATTAGTTTCCAGTTTGGCGCAACTAGTGACGTCAAACAGTGCCAGCAGAGGTGCAGTTTCTACCGGTCAGACCCTACCGAATGATGCAGTGCTTCTAATTGGAGTCAGCTTATTTGCATTTCATTTTAGATTTGTCTGTGGCCCGTTGCCCGTTGCCAGTTGCCCGTTGCTCGTTGCCCGTTGCCAAATGGCAACATGCAAAAGGCATGTTGTTTTGGCTCAGTGGGCTACAGTTTATTTATGTACACTTTACAATGTGGAATTAGCAGAGCGAACGTGTTGTTTTCAATGCTGCTGAATGGTAATTTCGCCAGTTGATATCGGAATTTAATTTGACTGACCACTGTGCTCTGTAGATATCAATTAGCTACGCTCATCGAGTTACAAGTTTATGATGTTTTGCCAACCCGCAATCGTGGTCTTGGCTATTAAACGTGATGCACAGATTGACAGGAGTACCCAGCACAGTAGTTGTTTGTTTGATTTTCCAACGATGTTATAAAAAGCGTGACGCAGGACGCCACACACACACACACACACACACACACACACACACACACACACACACACACACACACACAAACACACTTTAGCTGCGTACTGCAACGTCGCTGCTGTCAGGTTACTTGTGGAGTGTACAATAGTGTAAATTGATTCTATTGATTCATATCGCGTTTATGGCGAGCGCAGCCCTCCAGGCGACAACCTCGACCAGCGCTCGACTCTGACTTGTCTGTGTGTTGCTGTTGGTTATCGTTGTGTCAGCGATGAATGGTTGCGTCTCCCATACCCATACCCATACCATGGCACTTTCCTCAAGTCGGGTGCACACACAATATTTATTTTCCTGATTTCGAAAGAAAGATTGCTAAATTAGCTCTTTAGAAATAGTTGGGACATTACTTGCTCACCTATCAGACTCACGCCTAAGTGTTGTATGTGTAAATGTGGCTTAAAATTAAAAGTTGTATTTATAACCCTTGGAATAGTTCTGAATATTATCATTTTACACATTGTTGCTCAATGTTACAAATTATTAAATTACTCAATTTTTAAGTTGCTTTAATTATCGCTTTTGTTGTTCCTCAATAGGAAATGCTGTTTTGTTCCACAGTTTGTAATCTTTAATGCGACGGATGCGTTATATCACTGCTCAGTGTGTACACATGTATTTTGTGGCAAGTGTGACGACCAGTTGAAGCGTTATTAACGCAAATGTACATTAATTGTGCATGAATGCATTGATTAATGCGGAAAGGACATAAAGAGCCAAAGAAGAGACCACATTAAGTCTGCAGCCAAACAAATTTGCATTTGTTTAAAGTTTAAAGTAAAGCAAAACGCAATGGCAGTAAGCATCAAGTGCTTTATAAATAATGATAATGAAATGCTACTTTCAGTTGTCCAGTTATACAGTTGTCCAGTTGTCTGTTGGACTCAATTCAGCCCATCTCGAATACATAAAAGTTGACACCACGTGGCGACTTGGGCAATGGGACCGCTTTTATCGCTCATATTTCCATTTAAGTAAAGTGCACCATGCAAATAAATAAAAGTAAATTGTGAGCGGAAACGTGGGTGGCAACGGGGTATGGGGTAAGGAAGGGGTTCCTGTCGCTTGGCTTGCCGAACTTTTACCAAACTGTTGGCCAACCAAATTGCTGAACATCTGTGTCTGTGTCTTGCAGCATGCGACGCGATGTGTCATAACTGGTCATGCTTGTGGGCGTGGTCGTGGTCGTGGTCGTAGGCGCAGAATGTGTGCGGCTGGTCAGTCCTCAATGGAGCGACACGCAAATGGACAGTTGGCTTGGCCAACGGATATACGCACTTATTAATAAAAAAAAGGAGAGAGAAAAACAAAAAACTCAGTACATCTGGCCCATGAATAAAAACTGCAATGAGAGGATGCAGCTATATTGCACCGATTGGGTATCGGAGGTAAAGAAATGGAAACTCAGTTGTCAGCTGGCGTTGCTTTAAGCACAGACTCAGTGAGATGTTGGGAGATAAGTAATGACTTATTTTCTCATATATTATATGAGCATTTCTTTTGACATTATTGCTTGTACCGGGAAAGTCAACGGGATCGGTTGATGAGCGTAACTTAATTTCAAAATTCGCAAAACGGATCAGCAACAAAGAAGGGTTTGTTAAATTACCATTTACAATTTTGGTCACATAACTTTGATGTCCCTGAGCCGCTTATGCAAAATGTTGCCTTATTGAGTTAACACTTAGGAACTTTTGTCATGTCCGGGCCCGTCCTGGACAAGCATTTCAAATGAGTACCCACCCAACGAAGTGATGACGTAATTTCAAGCTGCATTTTGAGCCTGGTCAGTGATCCTTGTGTGTTGATTAACACACACACACATACACACAAAAGTCCTTAAAATATCCTGGCACACGCGCACGCCTTCTTGTGATAAACTTCAAAAAATAATTTCGCCATCGTCTACGACAACTAAAACTTGACACTTTGCAAAGAAACTTTCTGTGGCCTGAGTGTTGTACTTTTGAGTTGTGCTTCGGACAAGACTTTCGACGGGGGCTGCCGACTAGAAGTAAGACAGGAAGTGGAGTCGATGAGGGCTTGACGCTAGTGGCAACTTAATTTCATTTGTGCACAAATTTCCAACTTGTAAGCTATCGAAATGCTGTTATTGTTGTTGTTGTTTGTGCAAAAATGACATAATGAATTATGCAGCAAAAGGCAGAAAATCTCCAACTGAACTGCTGCAAAGTTATCGCATAATTTAATTTGCCTGCAAGTGAACATGTGTAACGGACAAGTGAGAATATTCATAAGTATTCACCAAAGATTCAATTGGTATTTCCGGCTTATCGGCTTGCTTATCATTATTGAATTTGCCTGATTCACATTCTAATTGCTTTGCCACGCCCTGTCAATCATCGTAAGATCCTCTGGAGCACACTTTCAATTCCTCACATGCCGCATAAAGCAGCAATTTAAATCGAATTAAGACGTGGAGAAACAGAGACTCAAGGGAGTCACAAGAATCGCCAGCATGAAACTTTTAATCCATATTAAATGAACTTTTCCACACAATTTTCGTCAACCATTATTTTTTTTTCTTTATTTATTTACACTTTAGTTTGGTTTTTCATTTGCTGTCTGCAACAACAATAACACAAGCAGCTACCAACAACAACAACAATATAAAAGTTATGTCATAAAATTTGTTTTTATGTGCCTGATTCCCCCCATTCACCATTCCCCTCTCCCATATCCAGCCGCCAGAGGCAGTTTGATTATATAGGATGGGAACTATGCAAACAACAGACCCCACAAATGTCTCACGTTCTTCATTATTTTCATTAAATGGCTACAACATTGTTTAGTCATTTTATGAGCTAAAGTTTCGTGCTGTTTCTTCTATATTTAATAAGTAAATGTTTGCTTTTGCTTGCTGTTGATTTGAGTGCGAGTTGATAAAGCGACATACAAAACCAACACAACATATATGTTACTATATTTGTTTACATCAGTATATTTGAATATACAAATATTTAAATATCTGGCACATCTATTGAATTGCATATTTTGAAAGCGTTTCCTTTTATTTTCCAGTTACATTTGAGTTGAAAAAACTATAACATACATAACTATTTTAATAAATAGCTTCATTTTAACTTAGTGACTCAACTTTGTTTGATAATTTAATAAGTGTTGCAATAGAAAATGTTTCGTCAAAGGCTTTTGGCTTAAAATATAACAAGCTGCAAGTCGTTGAACTTTACAAATAACCTTTTGTTGTTGTACTTATTGTTGTTGTTGTTGTTGCTGCTGTTGCTGTTGTTAGCTGCAGTTGGCAAAGTTTCAGTCAAAGTTAATTGAATGAGAGTTAAGTGGACATTTAAGGCAATTTCCGAGAAAAATAAAATCGCTGCAAAAACTTGAAAGTTTAATTTGTTGCAAACTTTGGCGTCGGCAGCCTTCAAATATGCAGCAGTTTCTGCTCCTTACGTAAGTAATGTATAAAATAACAGTATATATACATATGTGTATAATAATGCATATGTCTGAGATTATTGCGTTAAATTAAACAAACAGCCATGGGTTTCAGAATATTATAATTTATGCAACAACAACGCATACTAGAAATATTAATACATTGGTCTGTTTTTGCAGAGAGAAGACTAGAGAGTGAGACGGATAGAGAGAGAGAGAGAGAGAGAGAGAGAGAAGCAAAAAGCATTCAGTGTTTTTGATTATTTGTTGCTTTGCTTAGTTTGACTTTGCTTGGTTTCATATCCATTGACAACCGGAAATAAATTTATAAAATATTTAAGATGCATATTTGGAAATAAATGATTTATGCGTTGTATTTAGCTGTAATGTTGTTTTTGCTCTAATCCTACCCTTGGGCTGCTCTGCTCTGTTTCTCTCAGTAACAATTCGATTCGAACATTTCATAATGTTTGCACAATGAAGCAATAATTCATGCGACCACCACCAGACGCAGCGACACCTCGGAAAACAACAGCAGCAACGGGAATGAAGCATTCATCAACATGTTGCAGAAGCAGTCACTCTTAAAGCGACTCAAGCGACTGACACTTGCCATCGAAATTGTGATGGGGCAATTGAAGTATGTAATGCCACACGCGGATTACATTGCCAGGAGCAGTATCCTGGGCCAGTGGCAGAAAGACTGGGCACCAAGCACCAGTCACGACGACGAGTAAAAGCAAGCTGAACAAAGTTTACTCAAAGTAATTTGTATGCAGTGCAATTGAAATTCTTTTGTGCTACAAAACGAATTCTTTTGTTTGCATTTCGGCCTTGTAAAGACTCCGTCCGTATTGGCCAAGGAACCATTTGAACCGGAGTAAAACAATGTTAAAATTTACTTTAGAGCACAACTTGAAGCTAATGAAGTGAGAGAAGCGCAGAGTAAATATAAACTGAATTGATAACATAAAGAACGAATATACATTTACATATATGATTTCTTGCAACATATTTCTTATGCAAAATTACTTTTCTGTCATTCCAACTTAAAAATAAGTTTCATTATTCATAATTCAAATTTTGTTTATTTGTTGCTCTTTAATAAAACTTAAAATGTATAAGCTGATTGGACTTTTACACATTCTCCTCCTTTTATTATTTGTTGCTCTTTAATAACACTTATTTTGTATAAGCAGATTGGACTTCTCCACATTTTCCTCAGTGTCTGAAATTGCTGAAAAATCTCCTCCACTTTTCCTATTGACCTCATTAACTTCAATTTGTATAATTAAAACGCAAATTGCTGTAAAGAAATTGTACACTGCTCAGCAACATTTTGAGAGGGCGACACAAATTAAATTTATGAATATCATCAGCAAGGCCAAGGGTCCCAGCCCCAGCCCCAGCCCCAGACCAAGCCCAAGCTCACCTCCCCTTCCCATCCCTTGCTACACTCGGTACATTAAAGCTGGACACATTGCCATGGCACCAAATGGCAGATGGTGACGAGTCTGTCACTGGCCTGGCTGATGGCTGATGGCTGATGGCTTTGACTTTGGCTTTGACAGTTGGCGTTGCCTTTTGGTGGTTCCGCCTTTGGCTTCGGCCACTTGTCTTCTGTTGCTCGCTTGTGGTGGCCTCTCGGTTTGGGCTGCGCTTAACAGCTGCCGCGTGTTTTCCTTTAATTTGGCATACATACTATTATGCTTGGCTTCATGTTTTGTTTGAAGCGAACAACGCATCCTGCTCGCTCCCCCTGCCTGGCCTGGCCTGGCCTGGCCTGTCCTGGCCCGGCCAACTCGCTGTGCTTATTTGTGACGTGGCTGGACGAAAAGCTTTTAACATAATTAGTTTAAACTTTCTGACCACGTTTCGTTTTTGTTCGTTGGCCTGGTTAGTGTTGCGTTCAAGCGCATTATTACATCAAATTTGTGCTTTTCCACAGGGTCTGCAACGTGCTTCTAATCTACGATTTGGATAGTTTAATCAACAATTCTGTAAAATTTTTAATTTTAACTTTGCTTCACTGGCTGCGAACAATTTACTGCACTTTTCAAAATTCTCAATGTAAATCACATCACATTGCTTATGTATGAGTAAGAGGCAACAAGCGGAAGCGGAAGTTCGAATTGCGTTCATTAATCGCATTTTATGGCTAGCGATGCGAACACAGAATTCGCAAGCAGCTGAGCAGCTGAGCAATTGAGCAACTGAGCAACTGAGCAGCCGAGCAGCAATCAAAGCTGCCGAACAATCAGCTCTATTATCAAGAAATATCACATTAGTTTGCCGAGTTTGGCAAATGTTGGCCCAAAGTTCTGTGATTGCTAAACTTTGTATGTTTTTTAAATTGCGCCAAATGAGGCAAACCGGCAGTGCCGCCGGCCTCGTGTGTGTGCGTGTGTTGATTTTAATTCAGCAAATATCGTAAATTTCGGAACATAAATTAAATTTCAAACAAATATCAAAGGGGTTAATATCAGTGGGTCAGTAGTCGACTTACGACCTCGATGCGTGCCTCCGACATTTTATTGGTTTCCAATCCTTTTTCGGTTCGGTACGAGAATATAAACATTTTATTAGTTGGCACGTGTTAACACGAGCCCACAGTCCTTAAATCCCGGCTCATGTTCGCAACTCCACCAGACATTGATTTGGGTAAATATACGAGCCAACAACTTGATGACTTTGAATGGCATCATAAGTATTAATAAACCCAACACACATTTGAATGCAGCGCACTCGTGATTCTTAAGAATATTTAAATAGGGTTCTATTCAAATTTACAGTATTTGTAAATGTACATTTTCATAGAGCTGTTTCATTATTAACCATAGCTACGAATTTATATACTATAATACTAATAATTCGAGTTTTCTCATTAAACTGCTATCGATTTCGAAAAATTAATCTCCTATCGCTCGCTTGACATTTATTTGAGTCTTGGCTTTTCTGCTACCTGTTTGACTGTCAACAGTTCGCTGCCCACCTTTATCCAGCCACAACCATGACAAGGACAGGGCATAACAAGCCAGTGTATCCTAGGCAAACATTAATAACAGTCGGCTGATAAACAACAAACACTTTGGCTTGGCTTTGAATGTACGCGCCTGCAGCTTGTGGTTTAATTTCAGTTGCCTGCAGCTGCTTCAAATGAGCAAACAAATGCAAAGCAAAGCCGTCAGCCGCATGGAGCCGCAGCAAAGTGACTGCATTTGCATAAACAAATTAAATGCAAGGCTTTAAAAATGTGGCCAAAACTTGCGTAATGCTTAAAGATTTTTGGCCAGCAACAGCATGCCACATGCACTTGGCCTTTTAAGAGCCAGCAAAGCTCACACTGACGGACAGCCGGATAGTGAGACAGACATGCTACCTACACTCAAGTTGACGAGCAACACAGGCCTGTGTGTATGCAGTAGCCCCATAGCCCCATAGCCCCATAGCCCCGTAGCCAGCATTACGCCTGGCTACCCACTCGCCTTGACAGTTGCCCGTTGACTAAGTGACCTTTGCCAGCTCTAGAATGCGCTACCTGACCCAGCTGTGCCTTCACTGCTGCCTGGCACTCAGGCAGGGCAAGGTAAGTCTTCAGGTTCTAAATGCAGTCGCCAGGTCGCTGTGGCTACAGAGTGGAGATCTCGTGTCGCCTGTCACCTTTAAATAATGTCACAGGACGCCTTTCAACACAAATCGCATGTGAAAAGTGCTTCACACATGAAGTGTTTTCGCAATTTTTACAACGTTTTTCGGATTATGATCGCATACACAAACCACTCGTCACATGCAGCACCACACCCAGCACACACAGACAGTCACACACACAGACACACACACACACTTTCGCTGTCAGAGAAACGTCTGCAGTTGCAAGCCACTTTGAACTGTGCCCTTGTCGCGGATAGGCTTCTCATGCAACTGCTGTTGTTATACCCTGTACCTATAGAAAATTAGTAAATGGGGTAATTTAATGTTGTGCAAATGTATTTGACAGGCAGCAGGAGGCACCTGTCTTTTGTATGTGAGAGTTCGCAAATCTCAAAGTCTCTTAAAATCATAAAATTTGTAACAAAAGTTATCTTATTCATACGAAGATCTCGATGATTATAAGATGCATATGTGTGTTCTTCTTGTCTATCTATATTTGTCAATACGACTGTACAGGGTATTTTATAGTCTTCATTAGAACGCTCTTACTTGTTGTATTCTGCTGTTGTGCTAAGTTCTGAGCTTTATTGACATAACAGTATATTTTGTGCCTCTCTGGCAGCCTTGGATGCTGATGTTACTGCCATACATTAGACTGTACTACTGTAGCACGTGTATGCACTCAAGGGCATAGTGTAAAGTAGTGTCAATACTGGATAATGACCAGTATGGGTAGCTTTAAACGTTTGGTAGCAATAATTAATAAAGTGAAACAAAATAAATTGCACTCCCAACTAAATGTTACCTTCACCTCTTAACCCCAACCTATATAAATCAACTAGTTTTAGTTGGTGCTCTATCTTTGTGACATGCTCTATTGAAACCTTAGTTTTAAGCGGCTTACGTTCTTTTCCTTTTTTATTAAACAATATAGATATACATAAATGTATGACATCGATGATTTCAGTTCGTTACTCAACCTGTGAAGATTTTTCCATACCATTCTCAGTAACAGCTGCAACTGATTAATTTTTTGCATTCTGCATGACCTACTATACATATTCAAACTACTAACCGCTGCTATAGGTAAGTTCGTTATTTTTAGTTAAGCCGAAAGAGAATTCGATTTTCATCGTCAATCTGTTGGCCATAATTCGTTTACGCTTGCTGCCTTTTGCGCTGGCCACGGCGATTTGCATTGCCCTTTGAAGTTATTGTATCTGTTTTGCTATTTTTATCGGTACTGTTTTGTCACCATCTTCGTCATCAGCTGCAATTCGAGTTTCAATCATTCATAACTATTCGCCACTGAACCACAGAGTGACACGTCTGTGAGGTCTGCGGATTGCGGATTGCGGATTGCACTCAGCTTAGAGTATTTTGAAATTATTTTTTCTATGATTTTCATTTGGGATTCTTGGGTGACAAATCATAACTGATAGTGTGTACCCACCAAATGCACTCCTAGCTGGCATTCTGGCTAATTCTTGGCTGTTGTTCATCTTTAACACCTCGCTAAATATGTATGTGTGTGTGCAACGAAAAGTTGCATTCAATTTAACGCATTAGAAGTTTATGCTCCTTTGCAAATTGGAAGTGTGAGCCGCAACGGAAATTACTGTCCGATCGGAACGGAACAATCAGCGGAAGTTTAGGCAAAATGGCGCCGGATATCGCTGTGCATTTAAAGTGGGCACTCAAAGCAAAGAGTGGGCGTGCCATCCTTCCAATCGCTTGAATTAAGTCAGTGCATGGCACTCCGAAAGCACTTTACATAAAGTCATACTAGGCGTATGAGTCATTTTTTTACGGCTGCGTCAAAGCGATACATTGTTGAGCAAAAAAAATGTATTCGAAAATTTTGAAAATTGCTAGCTTTGGCATTGGCCTTTGTCAAAA
This sequence comes from Drosophila maculinotata, assembly GCA_035045305.1. Taxonomy (NCBI): domain Eukaryota; kingdom Metazoa; phylum Arthropoda; class Insecta; order Diptera; family Drosophilidae; genus Drosophila; species Drosophila maculinotata. Next base: position 10,928,822 of record JAWNPD010000335.1, read on the forward strand.
AGAAATTCGTGAAAGTCACGAGGGCCGCACATGAGTCAGGTGTTGTGTAGTTGCGCATATGCAAGTCAATAGCCACGCCCCACGATGCCCTGCCTTATGCATATACATTGCTCTCTCATATAAACTTGGTCTACGCTTTCTTTTGCTCAGCTTGTTTGCTGTGTTACTTCTGCACTCCGGTTTCTTATTACCTAAGTTCTCGTTGTCTACCAGGTAGCTGTGGCTACTGCAGTTCAAAGCCACTTTGAGCTCTGTTCGTGTTGAGGATATGCTCCTCATGTAGCTGATGTTATTATGTACCCTTTACAATTAGTAAATGGGGCAATGTAAAGTAGTGTCTGTACTGAATACTGACCCATCTATGAGTGGCTTTAAATACTTGGTAGCATTAAATAATAAAGTCAAACTAATTATATTGCACTCCCAACTGAATGTAAAGTTCATCTTTTCACCCCAAACTATATTAATCCAAAAGTTTTAAAGGGGTTTTCTATCTTTGTGACATGCTTTATCAAAAGCTGAGTTTTAAGCGGCTTACGTTCCTTAATTTTTTTAATAAAACAATACAGATATACATAAATGTATGGCATCCATGATTCAGTTCGTTACTCAACCTGTGAAGAATTTTCCATGCATTTGTCAGTAACAGCTGCAACTGTTTAATTTTAAGGCATTCCGCATAGCCTACTAGACATATTCAAACAACTAACGACTGCTGTAAATAAGTTCGTTATTTTTGGTAAAGCCGAAATAAAATTTGATTTGCTTCGTTAATCTGTTGGCCATAATTCGTATTCGCTTGCTGTCTTTTGCACTGGCCACGACGATTTGCAATGCCCTTTGAAGTTATTGTATCTATGTTGCTTTTTTTCTTTTTTTTTATCAGCTGCAATTCGAGTTTCAATCATTCATAACTGTTCGCCACTGAACCACAGAGTGACACGTCTGTGAGGTCTGCGGATTGCGGATTGCGGATTGCCCACAGCTTAGAGAATTATGAAATATTTTATCCTATGATTTTCATTTGAAATTCTTGGCTGATCAATCAATACGGATAGTGTGTACTCACCAAATGCACTCCTAGCTGGCATTCTGGCTAATTCTTGGCTGTTGTTCCGCTTTAACACCTCGCCAAATATGTATGTGTGTGTGTGTGTATGCCCCAACGAAAAGTTGCATTCAATTTAACGCATTAGAAGTTTATGCTCCTTTGCAAATTGGAAGTGTGAGCCGCAACGGAAATTACTGTCCGATCGGAACGGAACAATCAGCGGAAGTTTAGGCAAAATGGCGTCGGATATCGCTGTGCATTTAAAGTGAGCACTCAAGGCAAAGAGTGGACGCGCCAACCTACCAATCGCATTAGGTAAGTCAGTGCATGGCTCTCCGAAAGCACTTTACATAAAGTCATACTGGGCGTATGCGTTATTTTTGTAGGGCTACGTCAAAGCGATACATTGTTGAGAAAAAAAAATATTTCTGCTTAAATGTTGGTGACTTTGCCTTTTGCATTTGGCAAAGGGAAAAATCATAAATTGAATTCACAAAGGTCGCACATGAGTCAAGTGTCAAGCCAATAGCCACGCCCCCAGTTGCCGTGCCCTTTTCACCCAACTGCCTTGTGCATATACATTGCTGTCTCATGTAAACTTGGTCCTCATCATTTTTTTCTCGGCTTGTTTCTCTTCTCCGGTATCTTTTTACTTTTTTGTAAGTCTCATTGTTTACTTTTTTGCTTTTGCCCTGCAAGGTGTTGGCTATGCGTTGAATTATAAATGAAAATTTGTGTGCTCGAGCTAAAGATAGCTGCAGGCCGTATATAAGCTCTTTCAGTGCAGTTGCCAGACCTTCAGTAAACCACCTTTTGACTTCGTTCTACACGGAAGCCACAATTTAGTCAGTTAGTTGCTTGGGCTATGTCATGTTCTAGTGGCCATTGATTAAAGTATGCATACTAAAATTGGGCTCATTAACCCCTACCAAAGCGACATCTGTTGTGCAGATGAAAAACAATCACATACATAGTCTTAAACTAGCTTGCAGAATGCATTCGACCTCTAAGTCCTGATAGGCAGTTTGTTAGCCGTGCTTAGCCTTAAAGCGGCTGACACTTGATGCTGTTTAGCTGTTGCTTGTGAATGGGCTGGAACAGCATAAACAGATGTTGTTGCAGCGGCACTGATAGGGCACGACACGACGCGACAGTTGGAAGAGATTGGCGCAGTTTGTAGATTTACTTCCGCTTGTGGGGATCTGCAGGCAGCGGCAGCCGGATACTGAAAATGCTAAGCAAATATTATGGCCAGAGCTCGTAAATTGTATTTGCCACAATAAAACATTACAATATTATGATAAATGGACTCGAAGTTGACCAACTCTGCGAGCGTTGCTTACTCACTAACACTTGCAGGCATTGCAGTGCCTTGCTGTTGCTGGGTTAAGCATTCCAAATGCCACTCATTGAGTAAGTGCATGAATGAGTTTTCAGCTTTCGTGCTTTGCATTCAAATGTAGATACGGCAACTGGAGCTGCACCCTGCGCCTGTGCCACAACCTGCCTCCTTTGTTGCTTATGAAATGAACTGATTTGCATAAAAAAGTAGCGCTCGTTATACGCATATTTCGCACCACTTGGAGCATAGCTTTTCATTACTGCGAGCATTTTATTTATCAGCTACTCATAAATTATTGAATATTTGCATATTACGATGAGAAAGTGCCCAGTAGATGTGCAAGTAGGGCAAAAACAGCAGCAGGTTGAGCTTTATGATTACACAATTTTCACTAATATGAAGCTGTAGTTGCACCTGGAATGCGGTTTGGGGTAATTAACTTTGCTCAGGGCTGAAAACTGATATCGGCTCGTTATTCTGCGCTATAGATAGAATATTGCATACATTCGCATTTAAAGCAAAACAGCAAAGGCAGTAACAGAATGAACAGTAAATATTGAACTGGCAAAAAGATCGAATTGGTAATAGAAATAATATGCCTTCTATTACAAAATTGCCTTTGTTGCTGATGCTATTGTGAGACTAAATAACAATTAGAGTAGCAAATGCAAATACACATTGCGTATGCGTAATAATTATACCTTCACCATATTAAAAGCCAATTTACTGCTGCGCCACGTCAAAGACCTGGTCGAATAATAAGCATTCAAGTCACGTTTCCCAGCTTAATAAAATAGGCAAAATGTGTACTGTGTTAGAGCTTCAGCTGCTTTCTGTTTTTACGACACACGAACAATATTAATATTGTTTATAATAATAATTCAAATGTTTGTGTTTATACATAAATTGGTGCATCAATTTGCAATTCAGATAATAGTTTATACACGTTATGAAATACAAAGCTATTAATTAATTTGAATTTTATAATTGATGTATTTAATCACACTACCCTGGAACTGCGTTTCATTTTCTTATTTATTAGTGAACCAATTAAGGCTCAGGTGTCTTATAAGTTCCTTTTGTTTTGCTTAGTAGGAAAGATATTTTTCGATGGCTTTTGTTGCTGCACAAATTTCATCTGTAACTGTTACTCATCTCATATTCTCGTGCATACAACCCGCTGTTAGTCATGATATGTCTTTGAGTCTAGGGTATGAAAGATATCAAAATATGCCAGCAGCTGTGCATTGTTCAGTTAATGTTTGTTTACATTGTCATGCGATATATTTATTTATGAAATTGCCTGGCTAGACAGTCTTCACAATTTCGGCCCATAAGACGCAAATTTGCAAAAATCGATTGATATATATATATATGTATATTAAATAATAATGGTGCGCCAACACTGACATCATTTCCGATGGCCATAGTTAGAACACCAATATTATTGTATTATACCTATATTTGCCTCGTCTCAAGTGCCCTTTGCGGGCAGTAATAATGCCCACCAAATGCGGTTACTTACCCTAAATCAAAATATAATTTGAAGTACCTACGCTCACGAATGAAATGAATACCGGCACTGATAATGAGACAACAATGTAAGTAAATCACTATTTTATTGACATTGCTCCTGTTACATTTAACCGAGAGAAGGGCGTTTCCCATGGTGGGGGGTGTGTAGAGGAGAAAGACATATTAATTGAATGCAGTTACAGCTGTTGTCAATTTGACGGTGGGGTAGTGGGTGGTCTGCCCAAGACACCACCCGCCGCGGCAATACATATTTGAGTGTATTTTAAAAGCAATGCAACTGATGAAGAATCCGCGAATTGGCTGACCCTGTAATTGATTGTCACACGCCGCAGCAATTAAAATGTCAGCTCAGCTGCCAGGCGTTTCGATTTCAGTTACACTGCTCCCTTTTTAGGCGATCCCTTTCTGTCGTTTTTCTTGTATAAATTGATAATTAACTGTGCATATTTCATGCCACAACCATTGGGCTTTATTTGGTAAAAGAAAAACTCACGCAAATATCAACTTTAAGCCACGCCCACTGGGGTCGCCTTCATTGCCGGTGGTCACTTGTAACGGCGCGACTCTTGAAACGAGCAACAACAAGAGCAGCAATGGCTATGTAAACGCTATTACCATTTAAATTTCTGTGGCTAACCAGGCGCAAAAAAGGACACTTGAATGTGCGTTGGTATTGTGCGCAGCTTAGAAGCTACCTTGTTGGCAGCCATCCTTCACAGTTGAGTACAATTCTGATTTTAACAAGTGAAATGCATTCACACCGGCTAAACTATGGGCCGAGAAAGCACACTGATTTGATACAAATAATTGAATTATCGAATATCCACTGGTCCTACAAAACTATTATGCACTCGCATTAACTAGTAGATTTTAAAATAAATATAAATTATTTTAGATTTTAAAGCTTATTACAATAACAAAGTAGCTCAAAAGAAGTGTAATTGGATCAAGTATTTGAAAACCCAGAAAATTTGCAGTTACCCAAACTTATTGTAATCTTACTTTCTCACAATCTAATAATATTTTCAAAAATTACTAAGTTTTCGATATTTTTATAAAGAAACCTTCAAGTTTATTATAATATGGAAATTAGTGTGAATGATTTTGTTGCGATTGGCTGCTGCCGCTTTTGGCCAGCTTGTCAACTGTCGGTACTATGCATCCAGACCAACATTGTCAGTGGCTGCAACGCAGCTTCAACTCGCTTATTTTTGTTGGAATTGTTGAAAAGCTAGTTTTAAGTAGCACAAGGGGAGAGCGAGGGGAGAGCAGCGCAGAAAAGTGGTCGAACATTTCGGACTTTGTTATTTTTGCAACTGGCGCTGCTCATTTGCTTTGTCCTTTTTGTGGCTTTTGGCATGTAAATTGAATTGAAAGTGGATATTGTAACGTTTGTATTTGGGTTTTGTTTTGTTTTGTTTTATTTTATTTTGCTTTGTTTTACTGTGCTCCGTACTCAGTACTCAGTACTCTGTGCGCACGGTAAAGTGAAATGCGAAATAAAATGAAATGAAGCGTGTTTGGCTTTGCATTTAGAATGTCGCAGAAACAGTTAGAAAAAACCAAATATGGGTTCTCGAGATACGACAATGTTTGATCAAAAGATACTCTGTATTTTGTAATCAGTTGAATCTGGCTTTTGTACGTAACAAACTGCATTTATTTAAAGGATAATCGCTTCGAAACCACAGATCTTTTAATTCTTTCAAGTGAAATACGGAAGATTCATACCTGTTGGATAGCTTTAAATACGTTCAATTTTGCCTGCTAGGCAGTTGAAGCGGTTAAAGAACAAAAAGACTTTTACATACTACAATTTCCTCACTTGTATGTATACTGGGTATATATAGAAAATACCAGTTGTGGCTGCGATTGGAAAACGCACTTAATGCTCGACAAGTTGTTGTTGTTGTTGCTGTTGCTGTTGCTGTTGGTGTTGTAGAGCTTTTCGCTTTTGGTGTAACGAACGGTTTCAAGTTTCACTTGCTGCCTGCAGCAAAGTGCCAGATCATTCATCAAAGGCATCGCAGTGGCAGCATCAGCAGCCCCCGCTGTCAGCTTCCAAATGCCATCAAACATAATAATCAAACATCAGCAACATAACAAACGATCCTGGCAACCCGAAATGTGGGTGCCCAGCTCCGGCTCCGGCTCCGGCTCCGGCTTCAGGACCAGCACCAGCCAGTCCCTCAACGAAACCGAATCAGTGCTACTTCCCCCCCCCCCACTCCCTTTCGCTACCCTTCCCCGTCCGCTCTGCTGCCATACTTTACACTTTACTCGTACGTACGCCTGTGCATGTGTTTGTGTGTTTATGTTTGTGTCTGTGTAACTGTGTGACTGTCTGGGCTTGGCCTTTTTCTTGCTCGTTGCCATATTTCTTAGCAGGACCGTTGACCTGCCCAGCGCCGGGAAGAAAATGTTTTCACTCAAAAGCAAATGCAATAAAAAAGGCAATTTATCAGCATAAAATATTATATGGCATGCCATTGAGTTGGCTCATATTTTCTTCTCTCTTTCGGCTACCAATATCCCCATACCCATCCCCAGCCCCCTTCCCACTTCTCCGCAATTACCTCGTGCGCACACTTTAACCAATTTGCGCCTTTCGTTTGTGCGCTTCACATTTAAAATTTAAACCGCAAATGTTATTGCCCATGCTGAACACTATATGGTGTGGTTGTTGTTGGTGCTGCTGTTGTTGCTGCAAGTGAAAGCCAGGCAATTGTTGCTGCCACTCGTATTAGCGCCGCTTACAAAGCCAGTGACAGTGGCTTTTAGTCACCCAGCCAGGGATGACGCGTTCGTTTGACTGTGCTGTTATTTACGAGTACACGAGTATTTGCCAATGGTTGGGCCACTTGAGCAGCTTCAGCTGCTGCTGCTGCTGCTGCTGCTGCTACCAGCAGTAGTTCCCATTCTCATGGGGCATGCTTCTGCTCTCTCTCTGTTGCATGCATGCTCGTTGACATCATTTGCCAGTTGCTGCTTGTTGAGTTTAACGCACAAAAAGCTGCTCACTCGTTAGGCCTCACTTGTTTGGCGGCGAACCTCCACAAACCCCATACCCGCCCCCACCACTCCTTCTGTTGCTGTTGCTGTTGCTGCTTATGTGAAAGTCAAGGGTTATCATTATGCGCCTTAAGTGCGCTGAGCGAGCTCAGCCGCTCTGTTGTAAGAGAACTTAAAGCCGCATCAGTTAGACTTTGCTATCTGTATATATGTATGAATGTATGTATGTATGTATTTTTGCCATTTTCCAAGCAGTTGCAACCAAATTGTGCCAGGCGGCGCCCAGGGACACACCAGGGACCATTCTCTGGCCAAGTCGAGAAGCCCACACAAATGCCAAGCCATCCAATGCCAGCAAGTGACAACACAATATGGCCCAGCGAAATGTTGTGTGCAGCCATTGCGATAAGATCACCACAAAATAGGACACTTTTGGCTTGGCCCACTGCCAAAAAGTAGACTAGTAGCTGCTACTACTGGTACTACAAATCCGCAGCTAGTTGCTTAAAGTTGCTTCGACTTGAAGTCATGACTGGGCCGTTTCAAAATTAATTAGCTATTCAATTTGGTCAAAGTTTTACGCCCAAGCTAAATTCCAATGCCTCAGATAATTTGGCGTTTCTGCCATCCTAAGTTTATCGTGTGTCCGAAGTCGTGTGGAGTAAACTTTTTAGAATTCAGACGGCGTCTTCTTTGCAACACGCACTGTAAGGAACCCCCCCACCCACCACTCCACCCATCTCCTATCGTATCCAAAAGCTGCCCTATGATTGCAACGATGGTTTGCTTATGAACTGTGAGTCAAAGAAAAACTTACAGCAGCTTTCGAAGACTTTTTGTGGTGCTTGCGTTCCAATTGAAAAAAAGTAGCTAATTTAATAAGAAATTTGCACAAAACTATACGAAAAAGGCTTAAGTTCTACATGAATAAAGTTATAGAAAAGTTTAAGTTGGCAAATCTAATTTTCTCAGAAATTCCAAACAACAACAACAACAACAACAGCATCAGCAGCTCAACTATTTGTTTGAGCTTGTGCGGACTTGAAAACCCTTGACTGTATACACTAGCCTATACACATACATACATATATTCATGTATACAAATTTAATTTATATGTATAATTTAATTTGAATCAAATCATTTGTAAGGGTTTGTTTGTTTAATATTTTCACCAAAACTTTCAAGCTTACATGTTACAACCTCTGTATGAATATGTGTGTATCCTTTATTTATCAATCTAAAATTCGATTTTCCACCATTGCGGAATCGCTTATCAATTGGTTTCCCACAATCGCATTTTCTGTGAATGTCATGTGCTCATCGCCCGCTTGCTGACGTGTTACATCAAGTTGTGATTTATTTTGGGCCACCATTTTTTTGATACGTCAGCGTAAAACATTTTACAGGCAATCAATCACCGCGACTCAGATGTTGCAACATAAAAAAAAACTAAGCATTTAATAAATATATATATATATATGTGTGTATATATATATATGCATTTGCAGACTGCCACCCGGCATTCATACGATCCACTTAAATATCATTTGTAGCATGACTTTGCAATGGACACAAATCATAGATATGCCAATGAACGAGTAATTGCATGTTACAAACATCTATTGTAAATAATAATTTTGATCTTTAAAATATTGTACAATTTGAGGCTTGGCTGCATGTATATAATCATAAGCTTATTGAAGTGATTTTATATAAATGATGATGATAAGCTTGAGTTTCAATACAAATAAAACATTTGTATTTTCTAAAGAATTTATTTTATTTTTAAAAGGATGTGCGCAGAACTCAACAGCTGACTATGCTAACTAGATGCTTTTTTTCAATGACGCATCGATTTACAAAAATATGTAATATATATTTTTCTCATTTTTTGGATATTCTTTTATAGCAGTTGTGTTTTTCCACATATTTGTTTGGCTCTTGTAAAAGTCAATCAAACAAAAATGCTGCTTCAAGTTTTACGTTCGAAAACTATTCAAATCAATCAATGCAGCGCACCTGCATTTTGAAAGTGAAAAGTCAAAACGTTCACTAGTCAACAAAAAAATGCTTGCAATTTTATTTGTAGTGCATATTTGATCGACCCAAAAGCGCTGAGAGGTTCTCTCAATTATTTTTGAACTAATTGCCAGGTGAGGAGAGTAGAAATAAATCGAATTGAAAATATTTGTAAACGGAGTCCCCGGCGGGTCAATGGGGGATCAGAGCAATAAGCATTCGGCCAACTGGCCGCTGTGCGGAATCAGCTGAGTGAGCACCAATCTGTGAAAGGCAAAACGAAACAAAACAGAGAGAAACCAACAAGATAAACGCCAGCTGTGAAAAAACAATGCAATTTTTACTGTTTTAGTGAAAATAGTAAAAATTCCACTTTGTTCTGGCATGTGGCGGCCGCCTGCCTCCAAAAAGTATTCCCAGCCAAGGCAGACAATCACCCCGACAGCCGGACAGCCAGGATGGACATAATGAAGTCCAGTCCAGTCCCACTCAGTCCCGTTCAGTTCAGTTCGGTTCGGTTCAGTTTTGTCGGTACTTCAACAAAAGAGAAATGCACAAAATCAAGTTGAAAACGCGCTAAAAAAATGCTTGAAATTGAGTTTGAAAATAAATTAAATTATCACGGCGCGCCATGTAAGTAGTTCAGATTGAGACATGGGAGACACGGGAGACACGGAGCTAGCTAGGAGTCTGCTGGAGCGTCGGGTGTCCCAATGAATCAATTTCAGCTTAAATGCCAATTTAAAAAGGGGCAGCAACTTTCGACACGCCATGCGAACTGTCTGCCAGTTAGTGTATCTATCGAGTCCACTGGCAATTTTGCATATTGCCTTACCCTCGTCCGCTCCCACTCACCCTCTTCAGCACTGACCAGCGAAAAATCACTGGGGAGCGTTTGAATAGAGAAAACTGTCGAAATGCTTGCAAATTCCATTACACTTTTAAATTAGTTTGCTACGCAGCGACCACTCAGCGTTTACTTTAAAGTTGAATGCGTCCCCCGCCCCGAATGCAATTAATGATTAAACCGCAAATGCAAATGTGTTTCCCGTTATGTGAACAAGTCCAATTTCTAATAGCATCGATTGTGGAATCTGCGAATGAGGGGCCATAATTAATGTCGCAAATCAATAATACATCATTACGTTAAACCAATTGCATAATTCATTGTAACGCATTTAGACGGACGCGTGCAATTTGACGGACAAACTGACTGACTGACAAACTGACTGACTTACAGATATGCGGCAGCTGATTGCCCAAATAGGCGTAAGGACGAGAGGACGAGAGGACGTAGTTTGGTGGGCGCTTTATTTATTGTGCAAGCAGCGTTGGCAGCGACAACGTGACTTGCAAAATGAATGCTGGAAAAATGATAAGGTAAATACGGCCATGACACCAAACACAGAAAGTGAGCAGGCTACAGCTAGACGAATTACCAATGCTCTATAGAGAGCGAAAGTGTTGAAACGAACGTGACGGAATCGAGAGTTATTATGTCTTATACCATTAGCTTTAGCTGGCCAAACTGCCGGCCAAAAGTAGACAACACTTTTCACTTGCGTTACACTCTGCTGCAGTTGCTGCTGCCTTTTGTTAGGCTGGCATCCTTTGGCCATTTCGTAGCGCATTGTGTAAATGTCTTCACACAATTCGTGCGAAATAAATTTCATGAAATTGCAACTCATGTTCCTTGTGTTGCTTGTGTCTTGTGCCTTGCGCCTGGTTTCTGCTCCTTTTGCTTGTGACTGTGCTTGTGCCTAACCTTGAACGCTTCGTTAACTGCATTTACGGCTGCCTGGCACGAACACGTCCTTACAACAGCAGCTACAGCCTCAGTGGCTCTGTGTATATGTGTATAGCAGAAATTCGACATAGGTATAGAATTATTCCTCTTGTATGTGTATCTTTTCCTCTGTGTATGTGAGCGTGTGTGTGTGTGTGTAGGTATACCGTTCGCATTTCAAAGTGAATTTCCGCCAAGGAAATCAAAGCTGCAAATGGCTATAAAACTTTGTGTCTGTGTGTGGCAAATATGAAATCGCTCAGGACGGCGGCATGCAGCACAAATCGTGAAAATTCATTAAAACTTTTGCAATTTGAAGCTGCAGTCGTTAAATCGTTAATTAATTTCGCTTTGTCGCTTATCGACTTGCTTGCCAAGTTGGCAACTTTACGACAAAAATTACCGCCACGCCTGCAACATGATTTCCCATTGCAGTTAACCCAATTGCCGAGCTATTAAATGACAGCTGAGAATGTGAGCGACTCATCAATATGCGTAATTAGTGACTGACGATTGGCCTTTTCGAGAGATAATCGATTAGCATAATTGTCGACAATGAACTCATTGTCACACATCACACATACCACATCACATATCCATAGTCCCCTAGTCCCCCAGTCCCAGAGACACCTGTTTCCACACGAACTCATCCATAAATATACAATGCAAGAGGCAAACTCAATTTGTTGTCATTATATTAATGAAGTTTGCCGCCTGTTATCTAAGGCTAATCTTTAAATTTGTCATCAGCATCAACATCAACATCACAATGTGTGTCCGTCCCAATGGCCTGGTCCTCAGTTGCTTTTGTGCTGATTGAATTTCATGCGACAATCGCAACAACAGCAACAGCAGCAGCAAAATCGTAAATTAGTCTCGGCAATTATGTTTACCTACATCTAATTAGTTTAATTGAAACTGAACAAAGGGCAGCAGCAGCAGCAGCAGCAACAGCTACTTACACGTACGAGTTACGATGGCAAGACTCAATCGCCTAACAGCCACTGGCTGTGCTCTGGTCTATGTCCTTCAGTTGGCATTGGTATGGTCGTCTGGCCAACTGCTGTGTAGGCTATAATTTTGTATGCATCTCACGCGATTTCACGCACACACCGGCTGCTGATCCGAGTGATGATCAAGTCTACATATACATACACCTACACATGTGTACTGTGTAATGTTAAGTCACCGTAGCTGCAACCACTGAACAATCATCAAGCCAATGCAGACACCTGGGCAACCTGCCTTGCTTAGACAGAGTCAGGCGCTTTAAAACTTACGGCCCTTGTGGCTACCCGCGGCAGCCGAAAGCAGACTATGCAGCAAATTGCTTAAAAAAAATGGGCGAGCCGAAACAAAAAATATGGCGTCGCAGCCGCCATTCGTTTTCGTATTCGCTCTCGCGACGAGTTGAAGCAAGTCGAGCGCCATTTTGAAACCGCGACACTTAGCACTGACGCGTCGCATTAAACACAAGCGAATGCATTTTGGCTGCACACGCACACACACACACACATACATACAGAAGCAACTGCGCATTAGCTGCTGCTGCTAATTTCAGTCACTGCATCACCAACACAATACTAATGCGAAAAGTTTGCACAATTTTTACTTTTAATTGCTTGAGTGTTTGTGTGCCTCTGCACGCAACTCACACACACGCACGTACACCGACGCCTCTTAACCCCTCGCCAGTGGCCACAAGCACCGCAATTTAGTTAAAGCATAACGGCTGCCAAACCGCAGACGACGCTGCTGTCGACAGCCTCGCTGCCGACGGAGGCAGCGCTCAAATACTTTGGCGTCTCTCATTTCCACAACGTCTCATCCTGCCCCCTACTCTATATGCGTCCGTCTCTCCCAACGGCCAACTGGATTAAATGTTTGTTTCCATTTAACAATTTTTGCATTCCCCATTCCCCATTCGCTTTGCCTTTGCCTTTGCCTTTGCCGCAGTTGCGTTAAGCCAAATTATTTTGTTGTGTTGCAGCAGCGAGCGAAAAATTAAGACAGCAAACTATTTTCGGCCAGGCTTGTCTATCTACAATTGTTTCTACTGTTGCTGTTGTTGTTGTTGTTGTTGTTGTTGTTTCTGTTGCTGTGCGAGTGTTGAGTGCAGAGTGACTCGTGGGCTTAACTGTTTTTCAATAGCCAACAATTTGATTTCATTCAACGAGTTGATGTCTTTTGCAAACTACAAAATCTGTTATAAATTTAATACCCATACATAAATACATATGTATGTACGTACAAAAGTACATATGAATTGACTTCGGATGTTGCATAACCAAAACTGAACGCATAGTAAAAAGAGCTATATATATTGTTTAAATAGTTTTACTATACAGCACAAAAGGGTACACAATCGAACAATTGAATGATGTGGGTGGGATAATCTAATACGTGTATTTCATACAGGTTGCAAAACATTTTTTAATATCATCGTTGGTTTATTTTGCTTTGATTAGTAAGCTTAACTTAAACAACATGTGAGCAAGCTACGGTACTATTATTACGTATACAACAGACAAATCCATTCACTCTAGTGAAATTAAACAATTTTGGGATTTTACCTTTGGCAAATGTGCAATGTTATAGCTTAAATAAAAGTGTTCTTACAATAAAGCAGTATTTTACGTCACAGGTTTTGACTAGATTGGTGCCATGACAACTACATGAAATGTGTTGATTATGCAGCCCTTTTGCATTTATAAATCATACGCACCGTGCGACGTCAGTGTTGATGTAGTATTCATTTGTCACTCGTGCGCTTGGAATTGCTAATAAGAAAATATGCAGCATTAGGGAGAGTGCCACTGGAGGGGATGAGGGGAGGACTGGTTTCATTCCAGGATTCAAATGTCAGTTCTCATAAGCTGAGTATATGAAAAATACGTAATAAAGCGTTGAATTTATAAATGCTGCACTATAGCTTAATGTAGTTCAGAGAATGACGGGCTTAAAAAATGCAAGCCAGCTTATGTCTTTTGTTTATAAAGAACTAACAGTAAGCATATTTTAGCATATAACATGTACCATCCTAGAGGTGAGCACTACCAGAACTGCTTTAGAATCGCTTACAACTAAAGAATTTCATTTAGCAAATGGCGCTCATGTTAAGCATGGGGACTTGGTAGACTATGCAACAACCGCAAGCGAATGTACAATTCCATACAGCACCCATAGTCCCAAATAGCCCCATGGCCCCATGGCCCCATGGCCACATGGCCCCACAGAGAGCATGCCATCTAGATCCGGTCGCCATGGCATTAGCTGTAGTTGCATTTTATGTTATTGTTAAACATTTTGTTTGGATTTTGGCCACTCAGGGAAATGTGCCTGCATATTTCTCTTTTTCATCGCATTGTTTAAACAATTGATTTAACTTTGCAATAATTTCGAATTCATTTTGTAGCTGACCAGTGGCAGTTTCCAAAGCTTTCCATTAATTGCTATGCCTGTTAATGGCTGGCTTATTTGGAGCAAGGACATGCGACTAAGTAGTTCTTTGACTTTGTGCAACGAGTTAATTTCCGGCAATGGTGCAGTTTTGTTTAATGCAAAACTTGTTGGCCAACAAATTTGTCAGTCACTCAGTTATAATATCAAAGTAAAAATTATACTATACATAATACAAGAATTCTGTTTTTGAAAGCTAAATGCGATGAATGTAGGTAAATGTAGTAAGACTAGCGCATGCCCTGTACTCTGATATGAAGTATGCAATTAATACATACAATACAAGCAGAGTTTTTCTAGCAGACCGAGCATAACGAAATTCCCAGGATATGAATACTTGTACCTATTTGCTTTGCTAGTTCAGCTCCTGCTTAGATATATTATACCTCGCAACCAGTTTTAATGGGCACAGGGTATTATTAATTGCTCTTTGGATAATATCAACTTTGTTTGCTTAGCATGCCAAGAGTCAGGCGACGAAAATCGATGGGGTTAAATTATGTGACCCAAGAGCAACTGCAGCAACAGCAGCAACAGCAGCAGCAGCAGCAGCAACAACAACAACATCGTCATCAGGGGCAACAACAGAGGACTGAGTAACATTACACACACAATGTAAAATGCTCTAAATTGTTGCAACTGACAAAGCATCTTTCTATTCTACGGGGACAGAGGAATGTTTGCAATCAAATCAAATACGAATTGAGTTGCACAACTAGAAATGAAAATGCAAACGAGAATGAAAACGAAAATGAAAATGAAAACATCACAAAAAGTACTTGGCCCCAGAAAGAAAGAACTAGGCAGCTCTTCAGCTGATTGCAAATCGAAATTAAATTGAGTCCAGATACGCAAACAGTCGATATAAAGGGTAAGCGTAAGTACTCGCAACGATTAATGTGTAATTGTATGTATGTCTAGCGACTTACATATAATGGCTTCCTATAAAGCAGCGTAATTAACTCGACTGCACTGTTTTAATGCACCCCGCAATTATAAATCAAACGATGCAGCATCAAGAACAAAAAAATAAATCTGGCAAGCGAATGATTGCCAGGCAACGATGATGGCGGGCAGCCATTAAAATCAGCACATCAAGGATTTCAATTATGAGCATCGTTATCTGGATGCGGAATGTGGCAATCGATGCGCTCGCCCATCACATCATTTTATTTGATTTTTATTTAATTGAAATTTATCACAACAATAAGAAGTGAGAAAGAACATTGCCAGCTTCAAGCTGCGACTCATTCTCGGACCCCTTATCTCTGGAGCAGTTCGCTTGTAATGCAGCACGAGAATGTGAAATTAAATGAAGAATAATGAGATTTACAGCCTTTTGTTGTTGGCCATACTCTGCCGTGTTATGATTCCCATTTCATTTTCTCTCTTGCTTTTTTTTTTTTTATATTTATTTTCCCTTGATTATTTTCGAGTATATTCGATTGCATTTGCCAGTCTTAATCACAATTCCTTTGATTACATCAATCCTTGTCGGGCTGCTGTTGTAAGTGTGACTGTTGATTGAGTCTCTCGACTGATTGCTGTTGTACTTGGCTTAGCCCAGGTAACCTCAAACAAAGTGGACGATTTTCCTGCTACTGACTTGGCCAGTTCAAATAATTTGCCTTGTGGTTTCGACTGACAAACGACCAACAAGCATATATTATATAGCCTCATTTCAGCGGTCCAACCCAAAGTAAATTGACAATAAAATGAATTCAAAAGCCAAAGCAAAGGTATTAAGTATCTATGCAGTGGGCAGGACACATATTACGTTCAAGTACTGTGGTTTTTGCGGTATGCACACATTTTCAGATTAAAGCATTTAAGTTTACAAATTGGATTAATAACGTGCATGTGTGTGTGTATGCTTGTGTGTGCGACATTTGGTTCCAATTGGCCGCTATATCATACCCTCCCCTAACCATTTTTCGCAACCAACTTCTGGTAGATTCGTTAATTAAACAAGAACTGTGGTTCGGTCTGCTGGAATTGGCAGCTGTCTTATGACCCAACCACTAATTGAAGACCACTTGGGATTTGGCTTGGGCTTAAGGTATTTTAAGGTTTTGTGTTGTTGAAATGGTATGTCATACGCATATTACGCATACGCCAAAAGGTATGCAGCAAATAAGCTGCATCCACAAAAAATACTTTAAGCAGCACACATATTTGCATGATAAATTCTTATGGCTTGGCTGAAAACCCGAGTCAACGAATCGTTCAGCTGCGAAAGGGGAGCGGAGAACGGCGGACAAAAGACACAAGTCAGAACGTGAAGCCATTTGGCTAATTGCAAGAACGTGCAGACATTGGCGACACGCCGATGTTAGCTCATGACCCGTGACCCTACTGCTGGTCAGGTCGCTGTGGCGAGAGGGCAGGACCGGCCAGGAGAGGGCAGGGCAGGAGCAGCCAGGACGGGCAAGCAGCTGGCTGTTGATAAGTAGCTGCGTTCCCGCGACGCAGTCACGTTCAGTTAACAAAACTGATATAAATTATGAGAGCGCGTATATTTTACACAACTGTCAGCACAGTTGCGCCACTAAAACATATTCGGCTCTCGCTTTTTTGTTGTCTCGCTGTTGGCCAACTTACGAGAGTCAATTCCCGCTGCAGCGGCAGTTGAGCCGCCCACGCTTCGACAACTTTGCGACATGTTGCAGCGGCGGTGGTGGCGCCGCAAAAAAAGCAGCGCAGTGCTAAAGATATGCTTCCCTGGGCAATAAATTCGCAGACTGTCACACACACACACACACACACATACTCAGACACACACCTACACGACTCCACTCAAGTCTTGGCCTTTGGCAGAGTCTTGGTATACGCGCCCCCATCCACATAAACATTCTCATTCTCATTCTCATACTCATCTTGTTCTTGTTCTTGTTGTTTCTCGGCTACTGCTGCTGCGACTGCTGCGTCTTCTTCTTCTTCAGCGTACACAGAAGTTTGTTGCCAAAAATTTGCCGCCATTGGGTGTGAAGTTGGCAGCACACGACCCAAGTGATCTCCTTCGCCCACGCCTGTCTTACATACTCGCATATTTTGCTGGTGTGAAATACCTAAAGGCTTTTGGTGAAAATTTTATTTCAGGCTCTGCTGCTGTTGGTTGCTTTAGATGCCTCTGTTGTGGCCATAAACATGCACACGGATACACACCAACACAGCGAGAGCACACGCTCACAGGCACACAGGCACACTCAAACACCTTCCACTGCAAGAGGCAGTCAACTTTGCGGAAAATCGTTTGAAGCGCTTTGCACTTCGTCGACATCTTTCCGCTGGCTTTCTCTGCTGCTTTCAAGTGCTCGCCACTACGAGTATCTTGTCTTTACATGTGTGTGTGTGTGTGTGTGTGTGTGTGAGACAGTTCTGCCATTGTGTGCTTGTATCTTGCATTGTTTCGCACTATTGCCGAAATGTCACTCTGAACTTTACGATTTCACAGTTTTTTATATCCTTGTAGCTAGTCTGAAGTGGTCTATCTTTTAAAATGCATTGAACAAAACTTTAGCATAGGTTTTTTACTATAAACTTAACTGCCCGACTTTTCCTTGGTCAAATGTTTTTCATTAACTTAAGCCATTTGACTTTTTTAATCTTTGTGAGTTTCCTTAACTGAAAAAATAAAAATTCAAAAACACGTAATGTTTATAATTTAAATACCAATTTTTGAGGATAAAGTTATATATCTTATGAAACCCGATTTAAATTGTATTTTCTGTTAAATTCCGAGTCCAATATTGTGACTGAAGTTTTGGATTTTGATTTATTGGCCATTCCACTGAACGTTCCACATCCCACAAAGACAAAGGGACGTATAGCTCGGCATTTCATAACTCATTTACGGCCTTGCACGTGTCAACAATCCAAGTGTGACAACGAAGGCATCTGATGGCGTCGCATGGCCGACGTTCCACCTTCCGTTTGCCACACACAAAACATATCCGTAACACACAAACACACACACACACACACACACATAGACGTGCAAGGCAACTTGCAAGCCAACAGCTACAAGCAAACAAAGACGCCTCATGACCCGACTTGTCTGCCCCGGCAATCAATCCAAATGATATACACATTCCAGACTGCGAGTCGGTTCGGTTCAGTTCTCGACGAGCTAGGGCCTATGTTTGCTTAGCTGCCAGGCCAGACAGTTGCCCAAGATTTGATGTATTTGACATATAGACTGCACATCCGCTCTATGCCTCTAAGCCTCGTTTTTTATGTGGGGCCAACACGCTTGTGGCCTAGTACAATATGTCTCCGTCGGCCGCAGGCTACGTGCCGTGCGGACTGAATGTGACAGAGTGTTCAGCTACCATATGACTTCCCAGTGGATTAGCTACTGATATTTGAACGGGCTGCTGGGCAAAGGCAAATTATGCAAACGTCATGTTGTCGTTGTTATCTAAATTATGGCGAAACATTATGAAAATGATTATGTTTATAAATTATGCTAATACTCTGCGCCCACTTCCAGTCTCTGATCGTATACAAACAAATTAAAAATGCATTAAATTCTGCGAAAATAACATGACATTCGCTTAATTTAATTAAATATTACACAGCTGCCATATTTGCGACCAATTTTGGGTTATTTTGGCAATTGGCACAAAGTCATGATTGGACTCCAAACTCGCGTCTAATTAAAACAATGAGAGCATGCTGCTGTTATCTTGATTGTTGTTGTTGCTTGATGTTGCTTTTGACGCAAGTATTTGTGGGGCGTGGCCGCAACTCTAGCAATGCGTAAGAAAAAGCGCATAAAATGGTAAAATTTACAGCCAGAAAGAGCCCTTCTTAATGTGCCATGGCGAACGCTGCACACGCCGCCAACCAGGACGACACCAGACACCATCATAGCCAACGTCTTGTCCAAGACAATGTCTATTCGACGCCTCTTTTGGGCTGCCTCCGACAGTCGACAGTCGACAGCCGACAGCCGACCAGCGACCGGCGGCTTTTGGCCTCATTTCAAGCGTTTACTTATTGTGCCTTTTAAGAGGTTCCGTTTCGTCACGCATAACGCTTTCAAATGACACGAACATCAAAATCATCAACATTCCCTGGGCAACGACACGATCCTTCTCGCTGCGGCCCGTCTACGACGCCAGCCTTGGTCAGAACATGGCCAAAATGTGTCTGCATCTATTAAGTGACAGCCCCTTAAAATGGCCACCAGATACAACTACAAAATGGAGAGTGTCAGTGTGTGTGTGTGAGTGTGAGTGTGTGACTAAGCACTTCATTCTGTTGGGCCAATGAGTGAGGTATTTCATGGGTCGTGTTTGGCCATGTTTGTACAAACTCGGAAATATGCCATCCCAAGATGTCGACGTCGCGACGTGCTTCAATTGACTACAACCATCTTCTGTGCAGGGCTTACGTGGCGTATGCATAACTTTTACGAGCTTGTTCTCTTAACAATTGACATCATTGCTGACTGTCGAGCAGCAAGCCAACATTTAATTTGACGCTGAGTACAACTACAAGTGTGTCAAAGTATACCGATTATATCCAGACGGGCAGACTGATAAATAAATAATCCGCTTATGTAATTATCCAAACAGCCACAGCGCGCGATTTTTAATTGATTATTTGTTTTATAATTTTTTAAGTGTTTTTTTTTTATTTACATAACTTAATTTGCCACAAATCTGTGCGCAGAATCCAAGCCACGTTGTGAATCAGAGTTGCAATAATATTAGCAAAATGCCAGCATCAACAACGGGAACTCGGCTTAAACGCTGGTAAATATTATGGCATATAAATTGTACTGTAAACATCATCAACACTTTTAATAAATTGGTATCTTAATTACCCGTGCAAATAATGAAATGCAAATACAACATGAATGTGCGGCAATCACCTCAAATCATTTCAAACAATAGCTCGATTAACAAATCTTAAGATTGAACAAGCAGCAACATTGGGATTTTTTAAAAAAAGTTATGGCAGTTCGAAGTCTGGGAGGGTTATTTATAGTGAACTGTTACACTTTACACTTTACAAGTCAATTTTTTGTCACTTTTGGCGTGATTTTTGACAGAAAAATGAAACACCACAAAATCACTTTTCATATAGTTTATTATACTAATTGAGACACCCACAATCAATTAAACGTAAAATTTCAAGATTCTATTTTTTGAAAAATCAAAATTTGTAAGGGTCCCCCCTTATGCTTTTTTTCGTCAAAAAAATCCAAAATTTTATTTTTTCAAAAATGAATAAACTTGTGATGAGGAATTAAACTAGCTGCCAAATATTGATCAAAATGGCCTTGGGATTGAAAATCGGTTCAGTTTTGACAAAGTTATGGTAGTTTGAAGTCTGTAAAAGTCATTTATAAGGAACTTTTCGTTGCTTGGGCACTTTACAAGCCATTTTTTTTGTCACTTTTGACGTGATTTTTGACAGAAAAATGAAACACCCCAAAATCACTTTTCTTATAGTTTTTTATGCAAATTATGACACCCACAATCAATTTAATATAAAATTTCAAGATTCTATTTTTTGAAAAATCTAAATTGGTAAGGGTCCCCCCTTATGCTTTTTTCGTCAAAAAAATCCAAAATTTTATTTTTTCAAAAATGAATAAACTTGTGATGAGGAATTAAACTAGCTGCCAAATATTGATCAAAATGGCCTTGGGATTGAAAATCAGTTCAGTTTTGACAAAGTTATGGTAGTTTGAAGTCTGTAAAAGTCATTTATAAGGAACTTTTCGTTGCTTGGGCACTTTACAAGCCATTTTTTTTGTCACTTTTGACGTGATTTTTGACAGAAAAATGAAACACCACAAAATCACTTTTCATATAGTTTTTTATACTAATTGAGACACCCACAATCAATTAAACGTAAAATTTCAAGATTCTATTTTTTGAAAAATCTAAATTGGTAAGGGTCCCCCCTTATGCTTTTTTCGTCAAAAAAATCCAAAATTTTATTTTTTCAAAAATGAACAAACTTGTGATGAGGAATTAAACTAGCTGCCAAATATTGATCAAAATAGCCTTGGGATTGAAAATCGGTTCAGTTTTGACAAAGTTATGGTAGTTTGAAGTCTGTAAAAGTCATTTATAAGGAACTTTTCGTTGCTTGGGAACTTTACAAGCCATTTTTTTTGTCACTTTTGACGTGATTTTTGACAGAAAAATGAAACACCCCAAAATCACTTTTCTTATAGTTTTTTATGCAAATTATGACACCCACAATCAATTTAATATAAAATTTCAAGATTCTATTTTTTGAAAAATCTAAATTGGTAAGGGTCCCCCCTTATGCTTTTTGCGTCAAAAAAATCCAAAATTTTATTTTTTCAAAAATGAATAAACTTGTGATGAGGAATTAAACTAGCTGCCAAATATTGATCAAAATGGCCTTGGGATTGAAAATCAGTTCAGTTTTGACAAAGTTATGGTAGTTTGAAGTCTGTAAAAGTCATTTATAAGGAACTTTTCGTTGCTTGGGCACTTTACAAGCCATTTTTTTTGTCACTTTTGACGTGATTTTTGACAGAAAAATGAAACACCACAAAATCACTTTTCATATAGTTTTTTATACTAATTGAGACACCCACAATCAATTAAACGTAAAATTTCAAGATTCTATTTTTTGAAAAATCTAAATTGGTAAGGGTCCCCCCTTATGCTTTTTTCGTCAAAAAAATCCAAAATTTTATTTTTTCAAAAATGAACAAACTTGTGATGAGGAATTAAACTAGCTGCCAAATATTGATCAAAATAGCCTTGGGATTGAAAATCGGTTCAGTTTTGACAAAGTTATGGTAGTTTGAAGTCTGTAAAAGTCATTTATAAGGAACTTTTCGTTGCTTGGGAACTTTACAAGCCATTTTTTTTGTCACTTTTGACGTGATTTTTGACAGAAAAATGAAACACCCCAAAATCACTTTTCTTATAGTTTTTTATGCAAATTATGACACCCACAATCAATTTAATATAAAATTTCAAGATTCTATTTTTTGAAAAATCTAAATTGGTAAGGGTCCCCCCTTATGCTTTTTTCGTCAAAAAATCCAAAATTTTATTTTTTCAAAAATGAATAAACTTGTGATGAGGAATTAAACTAGCTGCCAAATATTGATCAAAATGGCCTTGGGATTGAAAATCAGTTCAGTTTTGACAAAGTTATGGTAGTTTGAAGTCTGTAAAAGTCATTTATAAGGAACTTTTCGTTGCTTGGGCACTTTACAAGCCATTTTTTTTGTCACTTTTGACGTGATTTTTGACAGAAAAATGAAACACCACAAAATCACTTTTCATATAGTTTTTTATACTAATTGAGACACCCACAATCAATTAAACGTAAAATTTCAAGATTCTATTTTTTGAAAAATCTAAATTGGTAAGGGTCCCCCCTTATGCTTTTTTCGTCAAAAAAATCCAAAATTTTATTTTTTCAAAAATGAACAAACTTGTGATGAGGAATTAAACTAGCTGCCAAATATTGATCAAAATAGCCTTGGGATTGAAAATCGGTTCAGTTTTGACAAAGTTATGGTAGTTTGAAGTCTGTAAATGTCATTTATAAGGAACTTTTCGTTGCTTGGGCACTTTACAAGCCATTTTTTTGTCACTTTTGACGTGATTTTTGACAGAAAAATGAAACACCCCAAAATCACTTTTCTTATAGTTTTTTATGCAAATTATGACACCCACAATCAATTTAATATAAAATTTCAAGATTCTATTTTTTGAAAAATCTAAATTGGTAAGGGTCCCCCCTTATGCTTTTTTCGTCAAAAAAATCCAAAATTTTATTTTTTCAAAAATGAATAAACTTGTGATGAGGAATTAAACTAGCTGCCAAATATTGATCAAAATGGCCTTGGGATTGAAAATCAGTTCAGTTTTGACAAAGTTATGGTAGTTTGAAGTCTGTAAAAGTCATTTATAAGGAACTTTTCGTTGCTTGGGCACTTTACAAGCCATTTTTTTTGTCACTTTTGACGTGATTTTTGACAGAAAAATGAAACACCACAAAATCACTTTTCATATAGTTTTTTATACTAATTGAGACACCCACAATCAATTAAACGTAAAATTTCAAGATTCTATTTTTTGAAAAATCTAAATTGGTAAGGGTCCCCCCTTATGCTTTTTTCGTCAAAAAAATCCAAAATTTTATTTTTTCAAAAATGAACAAACTTGTGATGAGGAATTAAACTAGCTGCCAAATATTGATCAAAATAGCCTTGGGATTGAAAATCGGTTCAGTTTTGACAAAGTTATGGTAGTTTGAAGTCTGTAAAAGTCATTTATAAGGAACTTTTCGTTGCTTGGGAACTTTACAAGCCATTTTTTTTGTCACTTTTGACGTGATTTTTGACAGAAAAATGAAACACCCCAAAATCACTTTTCTTATAGTTTTTTATGCAAATTATGACACCCACAATCAATTTAATATAAAATTTCAAGATTCTATTTTTTGAAAAATCTAAATTGGTAAGGGTCCCCCCTTATGCTTTTTGCGTCAAAAAAATCCAAAATTTTATTTTTTCAAAAATGAATAAACTTGTGATGAGGAATTAAACTAGCTGCCAAATATTGATCAAAATGGCCTTGGGATTGAAAATCAGTTCAGTTTTGACAAAGTTATGGTAGTTTGAAGTCTGTAAAAGTCATTTATAAGGAACTTTTCGTTGCTTGGGCACTTTACAAGCCATTTTTTTTGTCACTTTTGACGTGATTTTTGACAGAAAAATGAAACACCACAAAATCACTTTTCATATAGTTTTTTATACTAATTGAGACACCCACAATCAATTAAACGTAAAATTTCAAGATTCTATTTTTTGAAAAATCTAAATTGGTAAGGGTCCCCCCTTATGCTTTTTTCGTCAAAAAAATCCAAAATTTTATTTTTTCAAAAATGAACAAACTTGTGATGAGGAATTAAACTAGCTGCCAAATATTGATCAAAATAGCCTTGGGATTGAAAATCGGTTCAGTTTTGACAAAGTTATGGTAGTTTGAAGTCTGTAAAAGTCATTTATAAGGAACTTTTCGTTGCTTGGGAACTTTACAAGCCATTTTTTTTGTCACTTTTGACGTGATTTTTGACAGAAAAATGAAACACCCCAAAATCACTTTTCTTATAGTTTTTTATGCAAATTATGACACCCACAATCAATTTAATATAAAATTTCAAGATTCTATTTTTTGAAAAATCTAAATTGGTAAGGGTCCCCCCTTATGCTTTTTTCGTCAAAAAAATCCAAAATTTTATTTTTTCAAAAATGAATAAACTTGTGATGAGGAATTAAACTAGCTGCCAAATATTGATCAAAATGGCCTTGGGATTGAAAATCAGTTCAGTTTTGACAAAGTTATGGTAGTTTGAAGTCTGTAAAAGTCATTTATAAGGAACTTTTCGTTGCTTGGGCACTTTACAAGCCATTTTTTTTGTCACTTTTGACGTGATTTTTGACAGAAAAATGAAACACCACAAAATCACTTTTCATATAGTTTTTTATACTAATTGAGACACCCACAATCAATTAAACGTAAAATTTCAAGATTCTATTTTTTGAAAAATCTAAATTGGTAAGGGTCCCCCCTTATGCTTTTTTCGTCAAAAAAATCCAAAATTTTATTTTTTCAAAAATGAACAAACTTGTGATGAGGAATTAAACTAGCTGCCAAATATTGATCAAAATAGCCTTGGGATTGAAAATCGGTTCAGTTTTGACAAAGTTATGGTAGTTTGAAGTCTGTAAATGTCATTTATAAGGAACTTTTCGTTGCTTGGGCACTTTACAAGCCATTTTTTTGTCACTTTTGACGTGATTTTTGACAGAAAAATGAAACACCCCAAAATCACTTTTCTTATAGTTTTTTATGCAAATTATGACACCCACAATCAATTTAATATAAAATTTCAAGATTCTATTTTTTGAAAAATCTAAATTGGTAAGGGTCCCCCCTTATGCTTTTTTCGTCAAAAATCCAAAATTTTATTTTTTCAAAAATGAATATACTTGTGATGAGGAATTAAACTAGCTGCCAAATATTGATCAAAATGGCCTTGGGATTGAAAATCGGTTCAGATTTGACAAAGTTATGGCAGTTTGAAGTCTGGGAAGGTCATTTATAAGGAACTTTTCGTTGCTTGGGCACTTTACAAGCCATTTTTTTTGTCACTTTTGACGTGATTTTTGACAGAAAAATGAAACACCACAAAATCACTTTTCATATAGTTTTTTATACTAATTGAGACACCCACAATCAATTAAACGTAAAATTTCAAGATTCTATTTTTTGAAAAATCTAAATTGGTAAGGGTCCCCCCTTATGCTTTTTTCGTCAAAAAAATCCAAAATTTTATTTTTTCAAAAATGAATAAACTTGATATGAGGAATTAAACAAGCTGCCAAATATTGATCAAAATGGCCTTGGGATTGAAAATCGGTTCAGTTTTGACAAAGTTATGGTAGTTTGAAGTCTGTAAAAGTCATTTATAAGGAACTTTTCGTTGCTTGGGCACTTTACAAGACATTTTTTTTGTCACTTTTGACGTGATTTTTGACAGCAAAATGAAACACCCCAAAATTACTTTTCTTATAGTTTTTTATGCAAATTATGACACCCACAATCAATTTAATATAAAATTTCTATATTCTATTTTTTGAAAAATCCAAGTTGGTAAGGGTCCCCCCTTATGCATTTTTAGGAAAAAAAGTCTAAAATTTGTTATTCTTAAAAACGCATACATTTTTGACGTTGAAATAAACTAGTTGTAAAATGATGACCAAAATGGCCTTGGAATTGACAATCGGTTCAAAGTACATAATCTTTTGATGTAGAACTATTCAAAATGACAAATAATGACCAAAATGGCCTCGGGAATGACAATCGGTTCAGTTTTGACAAAGTTATGGCAGTTTGAAATCTGGGAGGGTCATTTATAATGAGCTTTTCGTTGTTTGGACACTGTACAAGCCAATTTTTTAGTCACTTTTCACGTGATTTTTGACAGAAAAATGAAACACCCCAAAAGAGTTTTCTTATAGTTTTTTATACTAATTTGACACCCACAATCAATTTAATATAAAATTTCAAGATTCTAACTACCCCACAATTGATTTAAAAATAATGTTCAGGATTTTAATTTTTTAAAAATAAATTTTGAGGTCAGTCTCGGAAGGTTATTTATAAGCAACTTTTCGTTGTTTAGGCAGTGCACATGCCATTTTTTTTAAATAATTAAATTATTAACAAAAATAAAATTTCACGATATTAAATTTATGCTTTTTTCGCAAAAAGATTGGAAAAAATCTTTTCAAAAGTCCATAATGAGGAGTTCTGTTTGAATTAATCACTTTTAAATGGCAAAAATAATTTTTCATGCATAGAGAATAAGGACATTTAGATAAAATTAGCTTTGCTTTATTAAAACTGGTACCTACTTTTTAATTCTTATTTGTAGATCATTTTAAAGGGTAACATTTTAATGCCACTTGACACTGATGTATCATGAATTCAAGTCTGCAAAATGCGCAGTCTAAAGCTGAATTACAATTGCAGGTACTTCCAGCCAGCTGATTTTTGTAATTGCCACTTTAAATGTCAAGCGGGTGTGTAAATCAAAAGAGTGTCATGAGCATTTTTTGCATACCCTATACCAATGAAAAATTAGTAAAGATTGTATCGTGAAGTTACTCAATGTTCTTGATTAGTAGCAACAGCCGTGTCGATCTAGTCATGTTTATCGGTCAATCCGTCTGTGCATCAATATGAACTCGTTGATCTTATTAGAGCCTTTAACACATTTGAAACACATCATTTAAATTTCATTTCAGCGGGACAATAAGTTATTTAAGATACAATTGCCATCATGTGTGTGCGTGTGTTTCTGTGTAGATATTCAGGATAAGTAACTATGATTAAAGATAAGGGCTGGGGACAGGGTAACTCTAAGTCGGACATTCTCAACTAGAGCACTGTCACATGTTTTTATTTATTTTTTTATTTTGTTGCCAGGCGCTTGAGTGATGCGTCAAGCATTTCGAGTGTTGCAAGTTGAAATTGTTTCGCTAGGTGCAATGACGCATAAATTGCACAGCGACCCTCAATACATGACGTTGCTGCTGTCATGTTGCAGCTGCAATCCAAACAAATGGCAGTTGCACGATGCGCATAAAGCCAGCCCTTAAATACTTTGGAAAGTGTCAGCCACTTGTCGTCAGCCCAAAATGGCCACAAGCCACCCATTCATGATGATTTATTTAGATCGGCTGTAAAATTTATGACAACATTTGATAATGCCGCCGCCACAGCCACAACTTCGTAATCCATGTCTAATTCCGAGTGGAAATTTATGCAATTGCCTTACACACACACACATACACACACAGAAATAAACTTAGCTCAAGTGTATCGAAATAATTTCGATAGCTTTTGATTTGAGGCATTTGCTCCAAGTCGCCAGTGTGATATTTACTTTTCCTACTCCCCACTCCTCGTGCCCAAAAATTAGTAAGCAATTTCACGCATCACCTGACAAAACGCAAAAGCACAGCAGAAGTAAGTGAATGGATACAAATTAATGCAATATTTGAAAGCTTGACTATCAAATTCTCTAACTTTATTTAATATGTACAAAAGAATGACGGTAATTCCGACAGGTCTATTCAACTGAAGCTATTTTTACCTAGTAAAATGAGCACAGAAAATAAGTATTACGAAAATAGCCACGCTTACTAGCGCCTGTCAGGAGTATAAATAAATTGTGAGCAAATAGAGTCGTTACTCGAACTGATGTTTATCGTTCTAGAGGATCTCGTATTCGTATGCTGTCAGTTGCAATTTTAGTTTGATAACAAAGGAACGTTCTTCGGCATCAACTTACTCCTGTACAGGAATTCGAATCGCTTATGGCAGGCCAGCTGAGTAAGCTGTTATTTTCACTTCAAAATTAAGTGAGAAAATTGCAAGTTGGAGTAAAAAGTTTCTACAATTTATTGACAGTCAGGCTCGACAGCTGTTGACGTTCCGACAGGCAAATCGTTTGTTCAATTTTAATATTCGATTTCAATATATCAAGCCTTTCGATTTCGCACTGACAAGCTGCAATGCGATTTCTTCATCGAACGCAAAAGTTGCGCTGACAAATGCAATATTGCCGTCAGATTTGCTGATTATTTAACTAGAGATTATAACTATCGCACACATCTTACTTAAATCCTACAAAGCTGCTTCGAGCAAACACCATTTAGCCATATTAAGCATCAAAGCCAATTGACAGCTTTATTATAGATTCATACAGTAATTGCCTTAAAGCAATATGTTATCAATTAGTAAATATATTGTGCCTGTGAAATGTTATTATACATTTGAAAATAATTAGTAATAGATATGGTAGATATCACCATATTAAATCACTCTTTCAGTTGATGCTGTCTAGTGATAAAAAGATAGATAAATAGATAGATACACAGAGGCTTAGCAATAATTTATGATGCTATATTCGGAGTTGAATGTTGTCTAAGCAGCAGGCGACAAATTTACAGTTTCGAAAATATAATTAATTGATTAATTAACACTGAATATGATTAATGTTGCCAAACTAGAATGAGCGTCAGCAGCTGCTTATATTGATTACTAGCTATTTAAACAGTAACTGGCACACACTAACACAAACATAACAAGCAGCCTAGGTGCATATATGTACACATACATGTATGTGTGTATATGTATGTGTATCGGTGCTCAGAAGCGCAGCCACGTGTGACTTTCTTTTGGCTGGAGAGCATGAAACTGCCAAGTAATGTAATTATTGCAGAACTATTCATCATGTTTGGTGTCGGGTTGCTGGCACTTAAACGCTTCGCATCGCCTGAGGTCTGTCAAACGTGGCGTATGCGCAACACCGAAACCGAGACCGACCCCGCCGCTCCAACATAACGTCGGTATTTATGCGCCTTTGTTGTGCACAAAACTCGGTTATGGCTGCCAGGAAACTGTGCGAGAGGTTAACTAATAAGCATGTCAAAGCCATCCATTTTGCAGCTGCCCAGTAATTCGTAGCGCAATCCTAGTATAAACCCCCTTGTCACGCCAACACGACAACCCCTCTTCACTTGAATGGCCCAAGGCGTAAATCCCGTTTAATTATGCTCTTACATTCATAAGCTTTACACATATTATAAAATAACCGAACTCATTTACAAGCACATCACTCGAAGCCCGAGGAGTTGCGCACGTATCTATTTGAATTTGCTCCTCAATGGCTTGGGGCAAAAAACCAATTTGCTGTCAATGCCATTAAGGGGACCTAAGAAATTGGTAGTCGTTAAACAAAATGGTCGGGCTTAAACCAAAAATTTCAAATGACTTTGATTAAATTACTTAGCTGTTGGCATCCTATGTCCCAATGCGACACAATTCTCTAAGCAGTTTTCAGGCATCGGTGGCTGGAGGTTTACTTGGTTTTATTAAGATGTTGCGTCATCATTTAATGAATGTTTTTATTTTGAACTAAAGACACACTAAACTTAACTCAGTGTCTTCTTGAACTCTTAAAAGCTTCGTGGCGATGTCGCCGCTGGTGTCCATACTGGTGATCCGTGTGCTTGTATATGCCAACCTTTCCCTTCTTACGAATGCAGCGACCCTTGATGCCCAACACCTCGTAGGGGCGACACTTACGTTTGCCGTACAGTTGCCTTCCCGGCAAATAAACATAGGAGCGTGGTCTATTGTGGCCCACAGTTCGGTCGGAGTCGAGTTTAGATATACGCCCCAAATTAGCACTGCCTCCGGAATGACTGACCGAATGAGACGGTCGCTGGCCAACTCCCATTCCTGACTGTGCCAGGGGATAGCGCTTTTTCCCAAAGAGTTCCCTGCTATTATCCGTATCGGGCATACCATCGTCGCTCTTGTACACCTGATTGCCATACAGATTGCTGGGCAAGACGATCGCTCGCTCCCACTCGTTGCCGCGCAGCGGTATCCTTTCGGGCGCACAGCCGAAGGCCGTGTGAATTTCACCCTCGGCACACTCAAAGCTGCGGTCAAGACCGACTTTCTGTTTGACCTCGTCCATATTCTCATCGCCCCAGGTGCGTAAAATCACGCGCTGCATGTACGCGTCGCGATCTACGCATCCTTTGTTGACGGTCAACACCTCGCTGGGCTTGCACTCCTTGGAAGGTGTATGTTCATGTTTAGTATCCGATGGCTTTATTTTGCCGGCATCCTGTCCCTGTTCTGCCGGCTGATTCGGTTTTTCATGTTGCGCCGGTTTCTCCGGTTGTCCCGGTTGTCCCGGTTGCCCTGGTTGCCCTGGTTGCCCTGGTTTCTCCGGTTGTCCTGGTTGCTCCGGTTGACCCGGTTGACCCGGTTGCCCTAGTTTCTCTGGTTGTCCTGGTTGAGCCGGTTGATCCGGTGGCTTCGCTGGCTGCTTCGCATCCTCAGGTGCATTATCAGCACTCAACACTCCTGTCCTGCTGAAGAACATCAGCATCAGAAGAAAGTGCAGTCCCTGATATGATCTCATGTGGCTACTGTACCGTTCAAGATATGTGCAATAACTGTACTGGCATTTGGACACAATTCGTTCCCTTAGGGCGCATCTGGGCGTAGCTAATCCTTTAGCAAGAAAACAATTAAACTGGCCATAAGGTGGCACGAATTCCGTTCGTTCCGACGACTTACTTAGCATGAAACGCGTCTGTTTTGTCGTTGTTGTAGGTGTTGTTGTTGTTTTTGTTATTGTTATTGTTGTTGCAGCTGCTTCGTTTTGCAATCTCAATTTCCGCCACAATAAAATTAATGTTTTACGTAGCCAATTTCGAATCGTTTATTTCACATAAAAATACGATAAATAAGCGACGCATCCTGTTGCGACGACGTTAAGAAAGAAGAAGATGACCAGCGACAAAAGGCGGTAGGATAAGTCCCGTTACTGCAGCTGAAGCTGCAGCTGCCGCTGCTGATATTGTTGTAGTTGTTGCTGTTGTTGTTGCATTCTGCACCTACAGCTTTGAGTGTTTATAGCACAAACAATGGAAAGGATGTGCCCCCAGGACATGCGCGTCGACTTAAAGCGGGGCAAGCTGGGCCAGAAAAAGTAGAGAGAAACTACGGGTTCGGAGCTTAAAAACAAAGTGCCGCAGTCCGAAAACAACAATTGGGCGGCAAAGGAAAGGAAAGAGTGGAGAGAGTGAATAAGCGGCAGTGAGATCCATTGAAAGCAAAGACAAAAGCTGCTCTACTTGCAGCACCTCGACGCTGCTTGTGTCGTTTGAGTTCACCCACCACAATCACAGCAACAGCAGCAGCAGCAACAGCAACAAAAATGCTAACAAGGATGTCGTCCACGTGGACCGCCGAACTGCTTGCGTGGCTGTTGTTAAAAATTTCATGTTAATGGCCACACGAAGCTTCGCTCTTAACCCTTTGCCAAGGGTCGCGCACATGTGTGGTTTGTGTCTCACAGAACAATCTCTATATATCTGTATCTGTATGTGTGTGTGTGTGTGTACTTATGTGTGCGTAACGGGGTCATTGTGCTGCCACCTTTATGCTAGGTAGCTTATTTCCTTTTGCTGTCCTTTGCAAATTTAATTTCAGCTTGGGCACACGCTCCAAGCACGAAAGCCAGTACCAACACCAAACCCATCCCCGGCCAAGGTAGAGAGGAAATGACTTTAATTAAGGATATCTTGTGCAATGCTTGCTCATATTTATAACCCCCTCGAAAGCACAGACGCAGACGCAGGACGCAGCAGCAGCAGCAGCAGCAGGAGATAGAAAAAAAGGTGCGCAATCAAAGACGTAGTAGCATCGTTTGAAAATGAAATCGAAATAGCAGAGCGGCCACGGCGAAAAGATAACGCTGAGAGGTCCGCCGAGAAAACGACAAAAAATAGGGAAAAATATAAAGAGAAAAAAGGAAAGGGGGGGGGGGGGGGGCTCATGGGCATAATGCGCTTTACTGGACTAGACTGGACTTTCGCTTGGCATTTGCTTCAGTGATGTCACTGTCACCTAGCTACCAAGCCCACAAAGGTGACCAGCTGCTCGGGCATTGTTCCTGCGGCCTTAGCTCTGCTTTTGGCTTTGGCTTTTTCTACTTTTGCACATTGTATTCTTCTTTTTTGTTTTCCTTGTTTTCCTTGTTTTATTTTTGTGCTTTGCCTTGACTATTTGCCATCTTTCCTACCTCAACAGTTAGTTTGTTTGTTTGTCAGCGCCTCGGGTGTTTTCCGAGGATAATCAGATAAAAGCTTTAGTGTCATTTAGGCCAAGTTACTTAATTGCGAGAATAGCAGCTTTGCAGCTTGACTGCTGCTTTCAGCAGATTGAATTAGGCATAGTAACTGCAACTAAACTGCAAACTAAAGTCAATGGCATTTAAGTCCTGCACAATTTGCAATTGGTGTTGGGTGGCAGTGGGGGTGGGTCGATATAAACTTTAAGCAAAACACTTTGAAATTCATTTGCAAAAAGTCGAGTAAAACAAGTTTTATGTTTGCCTTCCAGAGAGTCATGTACGGGCAAGTGATTTGGCTCAAACAACCAATAAAACAAACAACTAACACGAGCAACACACACACACACACACATATAGCGAGAAGCAACAACAGCAACGCAAAAATAACACAAACAATAGTGTTGGCAACTGTTTTTGTAATGGCCAGAGCCAGTGCTGCATAAATGTTCATGAGTGCTCATGAAATATTTAATGTTTATGAATTTCAAACGTTACTTACTTCATTTGCATAATCCTTGTGTTTGTCAAACAACTAGCAAGTGTCACATATCATTTACATGCCATCTGACGAATACTGAATGTGACACACGACACGCAACACTCGACACCCAGCACACAGGACACAGGACACAGGACAACAACATTCGACATTCAAAGGCGACAGTTCTGCAATGTGTCGCAAAACTAGCAAAATTCAGATGCTGCTAGAACTTTGACCCCTTTTGAGCAGGAGGCAAAGTTCGCAAATGAAACTGTAAAGCACTGTTTAATTAATGCGTCACATTTGACAGCTTCAAAAGCACATGACTATTGTAGTCGTAATACATAATTAGTATTAAGATATTATTAGGATTCGTAATAATTTTAATACTTTATGTATGTTCCGATCATTATGGAATTGCTAGGACATAGTGATAAATGTGTGAGTGAGCCAAACCTTTTTTATTTTTAGGGTATAGGGGGGAGGTATCCAAAAAGTCTTCTGTATGCTATACGAGAATAGCCAAATATACAAATTTGGTGCTGCTAGCTCTCTAACTTTCAAGTTATGCTCAAAAATCACAAATTACCATCAAAAACTTGTATTGACCAGGCTTATGTTCTAAATATGAAGTCTCTAGCTATTGTACTTTCTGAGAAACGCGCGTTCATACAGACGGACAGACGGTCAGACGGACATGGCTCGATCGACTGGGCTATTGATAGTGATCAAGAATATACTTTAAGGGGTCGGATATGCTTCCTTATGCCTGTTATATACTTATGCACAAAACCATTATAAGCTTTTTCCCATTTTTAATGGGTTCAGGAAATAATGAGTAAGGGGGGTACATGATATTTTCGCAAGAAATAAGTTTTCACAAATAACTATAATTTAAATGCAGGAGTTTTGAAAAAGACAACCATTAATAAAATGTCATCGACTTTAACGATCGGTTCAGTTTTGGCAAAGTTGTGGCAGTTCAAAGGTCTTAATTGATTTAATTTTGTTTCTTTTCTAACACATATGCATATATGCTTTAAACATTTTTAAGACCATGCAGTATTTATAAACAGCACCGACCAATCCTAGGGCGAGAGTACATTAAATTTGATAATGGTGCTCATAAGCTTTTAATGTCGACGCATGTAGTGCATTGGAGCAGCCTCTAGACTTTTTTGTGCGACGCACGTGCAAATCCAGAACCCAGTTTACTGTTATCGCTATTGTCCTGCCCCGACACGCCGCACGCATTGCTGCCAACTGGCAGTTTGTGCATATTTTATTGCGTCCGTTTCCTGTTGCCTTTTTGTTGCATACTTTCAGGCTAATTCGTACTTTATATTTTTTCCGTTTTTCACCATTGTTATTGCTGCAGCCTTAGCAGTTGCCCTGCATTTTTATTGCAAATTGTTTATGGAAAAAGGGGCAGTGGAAGGAGAAAAGCGTCAACTGCGGCCCATCTTATCGAGCGGCAAGTGTTTCTTTCGCTGCCTTGCATTAATTGCTACTCTGCACAGGCTTTAGGTGATTTATGAGCGCAGCTTAGTCGTGGCCACTATGGCAAATATAAATACCAATACAAATACAAACACAAACACACACACACACACAAACGCCTACGACCTGGCAGGCTGCTCGGTCAAGTGGTTGAAATTTATAACACGCATCCGTTTGCCAAACAAGAAATTAAAAGTTTGTGACCTGCACACACAAAACTTTTTGCACACGCATGTGGCGCAGTGTAAAATTTATTAAACTAACTGCAAATTAGTGCAGAATTGCACACACACACACACGTACAGGCCCAGTTGACAACACATGTGTGAGCCAAATTTAGTGCGACGAAGGAGGAAAAAAACTGCAGTATAAATCAAGGCGCCTGCAGCAGGCCAATTGTTAAATAATGTTGCCAATTGCCTAAATACTTTCGTCAGTCCGCGCCGATCTGCGTCGGTCAGCGTTCTAATTTCCACAATATTAAATAAAATTTGGCGCCGTGATGAAATGAAAATGAATGCAGAGACAGCAGAGCAGATGCCAGGGAGGAGGGAAGGCAGTGTAAAGAGCTTTTTCTTTTGAGTTTTTTTTTGGTACAATTGTAAAACAATTGTTATAAATTTAATGCGCCTTTTTTGGTGGCATGTTCTGTGCTTGATAAATGCAGACAATTAGCTAAATGGTTCACTGGCGCCAACAGCCGCCAGCTGCCAGACAAGCGGGACAGCTCCAGCTTCAGTTCCAGTTGCAACTCCCGGTCTCCACCTCCACCTCCGTCCGCTTGTCCAAAGTTACTTAGTCATTGCGCAGTTTTTGACACGCGTCCAAATTAGTTGCTGCTGCACTGCAGACAGAGAAGGCCAACACAGATGCGAGAGACAGCAAGTAGGAACAGCATTAGGGCGTGGCAAGCATACCATTCAGCGTCAAGTTATGGCTCTCGCATTAATTGCTGTTTTCTGTTTAGCAACCGATTATATAAAGATTCAAGGTGCTGGGCAGCAAACAATATTAATGCATTTTCTTTGCTCTGAGACTTTTGCGGACACTTATTGCCATCATATTTTGCCGTTGGCCTTGCAAATAGTTGCCGAAAAGTAAAAGTACAATATTGCAACACCGCAGCATATTTCAACAAATTCAAGAGGATATATATCACAAATATCAAGCTCCACAATGCTCTCCTTTTCACAAGTATTTTGGCAAAGCAACATTCTTTTGAAGATGTTTAGGATTTCGCATACACAGTATGTGTGTGTGTGTGTGTTGCACTTGTAAATCCCCTTGGCGCATTGTTATTTCCGCATTACACAAGAAGGGCATTGAGCAACAAGCGGAAATGGCTTAAAGGATATTGCAATTTTATTTTTGGAAAAGTAGCTAAACGAAACATCCAGAGGAACTCAAAATATGCAAAAGCGAACAGCACTCGAACCGGAAGAATGCAAAAGCAATTGCAAAAAAATAGGATATATTTATCTGTAAATCTGTCTATATATATAACAGCGCACAAGCATAGACATTTCTGTGGCCAGCTTTACAGTTAGTGGTACAGGTACAGTTAAAGTTGTAAATTGATGTCTACTTATTGGTAACTGGAAGCCAAGAATTTCCATAAGTCCCATTAATTATTTACTTTAGCAAATTAGCAATTTATGTGATATATCTGCAACAGATAGAGTGCCAAAAGTTTAGCAGACAAAGTAATTTCCCGTTGACTTACTTACCGCCACGCCCCACTTTCCACCGCCTTTGCATGGAAAATCGGCAAGTTTTCTACAGTTATTTTCATTCGATTTGAGCACGCAAATGCCAAAAACTTCAAATGTGTTTTTGTCAAATGTTATGCTTGCGTGTGTGTATGTGTGTGTGTTTGTGTGTGATGCTTACAAATTTGTGTTGGGAAAACATCCGCTCATACACATACAGAAACACACATACGCAACACTAAAATATTTGTGAGCTTCAAACAGCAACTGGCTAACGAAGATAAATAGTCAAAAGTTTGCAGCTGCCTAATTGACAAGAAAATCGAAAATTTCCTTAATGAAATGCAGAAATTGCTAAAGAAAATATCAACTTTAAGAGCAGCTTAAGCGACTTTTCCTCTACCATTCGCCATAACATCGACAATAATATTCCTATCTCACTTACTCACACTCTCTAAACGTTCTTGCCTTTTCTAACTCTTGCACAGATTAGAATTACTGGAAAAGTCGCTGACTGCAAAACGAGCGGAGAAATGGAAAAATTGTAATTTACTGCTCTTCTGCACCTTTCAATCTCACAAAATACGTAATCACATTCGAAGTGCTCAGCACTGTCACTGCCCCCTACCCCCGCCCCCGCTTTCCCAGTACCATCCCCCCTCAAGCCAGCAGCAATGTCAGCGTAATCACCAGCACTTGATGAAATGTTACAATTTATAAGACAAACCAACAGAAGCAGCCAAAAGGTGAGCTTCCTCTTTCACCTCATTCCATAAGCCCTGCTGTATATCCTTGTACATGTGTGTGTGTGTGTGAGTATGTGTGTGTGTGCATTATCCATGCAGTGGCAGCTTGGCAGGTTGCTTCAGTTGCCATTTGTACATTATTGTGAGCTCTGCTTTGCTGTGCTCAGTGCTCGCTGAGCTTCTACTGTAATTTTGACACACCTGATGAATTTCATGCACTTAAGTGAAAACTTCCCATAAAAGACTATCGGTACCTGCTGCGTCTGCAGAGTCACAGCGTCATTGACTAATGCATTTCTTAAATTATTTGATTGAAATTACAAACATTGACGACATTCCAACTGATAAACTTTTTTGCTGATTGTAGGTTTGGCAGCAATTGCAATCAGGCTGAAAGATCCTTGCTATATGTACTTAAAATATGCATGTTTGGCATGCTGGCCTTGCAGCAGCTGTTGCCAATTAGCAAAGGCCAAATAGCCAAGCGCAAAACTAAGCTCGTTCATTTTGCCGAGTTGGCCAAGCTTTCGTCTCAGCCTCAGCGGCCAATTAACAGTTTTAAAATTTTTCATGTTACGCTCCAGTGGAGTGGCCTCGAAGGGCATTCAGGGAGGAAGAACGGAAGGTCAGAAGGAGGGAGGGTGAGTCTAGGTGAAAGCTAGGCCTCGACTGCTTGCAGCCTTGGCTGTACCCCAAACTAATTTCGGCGCAGTGGAGCATGTGGCAAACTTTTTTGGCATATGTCGCCCATTATTTGCCATAAAATTTAACATGAGGAAGCTGGCGCACCTACGCAGCACATGCTATCACATGTGTGTCTGGTTGTTGTTGTAGCTTTTTTTGCTAAATCTATTGTTGTTGTAAGTATTGCTGTTGTTGTTGTTGTTGTTGCCTACGTGCGCCGCGTGCGGTTGGTTAGCTAAAACGGACCCGGCAGAGCGTCGGCTGGCGCTTAAGTTGTTCTGCCAAAAGTTTTTGTCATGCCTGGGACTAATTATAAAATAGCTCAAAGGCAACTCAAAGGCTGCCCCCCAAGTAGGGCCAGCCAACTGGGTGAGCGACATTGAGAAATTTAGAGTGAAAGAGATAGAGATAGGAGGCAGCAGGAGCTGGTAGAGTTGGAGAGATTCAAATTTAAAGCTGCTGCTGCAGGGAATGGGTGGGAGCATAGGGAACTTAGGGGCAACCTGGGTCTGAGGGGGTGTCATGCTGCCGCAAACTAAACATTTGCCTGCCAATTTGTTGTTATTTATTTTTATGTTTGCTTGCGTTTGCCATTCAGCTTTCTGCCTTTCCCCTGCCGCTGTGGCCCAAGCTGCTTGTAATGTTTAGCCATTAAAAATAATAGTGTGGTTGTTGTTGTCGAACTTTTTGTTTCGTTGTTGTTGATTTTGTCGTTGCTGTTGCTTTACATGGCCAGCGAGTTTTGGGCTACATAAACGCTACCTTGATACATATTATGTCATTTTATACCCTGTAAAAAAATGGGTACATCATGCGTAAATATGTGAGTCAATTCGCCATGTCAAAAGCTAAAGTTGAGAGTTCAAATTATAAACAACGCAGAAATACAAAAATAAATCAAATAAATTTGCTTTCATTATAAATTTATTTTTGTAAATTTGTATCATTGTTGAGAAGCATTTCCTAGAAGTGTATTAAGTCCAGGTATAAACCGAAAAAGAGGACAACACGTGCTCGTCCTTTTTTTCTGTTTATTGTGCTTTTTTCTATTTTTTTTTATTTTTTATTTTAAGAGTTTGACAAGCCGCTCGTAATTGGCAAGCATGATTTGACTGAGCCTGAAGCAGTCTCTGATATGTATGCGTGTTAGTATGAGTATGTGTGTGTCGGTGATAGTATGTCCATGTGTGGGTGAGTGGATGTGTGAGTAAGCGGATGCTGTAGTATTAAATAGCCTGAAACCCTTTGGCAACATTCGGCAACACCACAGAAATTAGCACTTTAATCCTTGCTTAATTCGTGTCATTTGTGGCAACAATGTTTTTTTTTTTTTGAACAAATTTGTTGCGATTAATTTGTAGCAAGCGGGCGGGTGGCATCGCCGGTGGAATGGCAATGGGATTGGGTCATGGTATTGGCTATAACTCAGTGGCTTTATCAAAAAACCACTTACACACACAATCAACTTAATGAAGCCATAATTATTTGGGTTAACAGCTTGCGGCGGACAGCTGGACCAATTGGGGCCAGCTTCATTTCATTGCGGCCAATTCATTTCTGGGCCCAACAAATCAAAGTGAACGGCTGATAAGTAACCGGGGCCACTTGCCCTGGCGGGAGTACCAAACAAAAAAATAAACAAAATACAAATAAACGCACATTTGCAAGCCTATTTAACAAATAGACTAGCATTACTTTTCCTTTCTGCTTTTCTGGACGTTCATTGAGCGCACAGAACTGATGTGATGTGGAATAAACAAAGGCAAACATATGTGTGTGTGGGGTCATATGTGGAGTTCCTAGAAGACAAATGAGCTGGGCGAAGTAAAGTCTTCAAATTTCGGGAGTGATGTAGTAACTCGAAAAATGTTTGCTGCTGAGTCAGCCGGCAGATGTTAAAACAAACCATTATCGATTCTGTTTCGGAACATAAATAAATAAATTCATAGTAGGAAAATCTATGCAGTCATCTGCACAAATGGGTTACTAACGTTAAATGTTTTAGTTAAATTAAGCCATTTATAATCCGCACATTTAAATTTGAATAAAAATCCAATTATTATAATATAAATCTATCGATTGACAAAACTAATTATGAAACGCACGATTATTAAACCGACTGTTGGTGTTGAAGGAATGCTTGATGTTAAACTGTTGAGGACACATTATTATTGGAATATATGTATAGACTATTTATAAGTATGTCTAGACACACATGGAACAATGGCAAGCTAGCGAAATTACCTCGACAATAATCGGCTATTGACAGCATCTCTGGTTTCGTTGACAGTTGCAGCAACTGAGACTGGGACTGAGACATTGAGCCACCCACACACACACATGAACATGTTTCTTTCTAATTTGGTTCATTTGAGAATCGTTTGGAGTTGAGATGCTGCCAATCGATGTAGTCTTTGTATGCGGCCTTTGAACTCGAATAGTTATGACTAAATAGCATTATGCCATTATTTGTTTGGGCAAAAAACATAAAAAAATAATCATAAAATGTTTTTAACTCTTGCATATTCCCAATTGGTTATTAATGTAATTATAGGGATTTTGGACACGCCAGCAATTTGCATAAACAATTAAAATTTAATGAAGCAATTAAACGCAGTTTTTCATTAGTGCAACCTGAGCGATGGCATTTCCCACAGCAACCGACGAACTGTCAAAATGTTTGCCGTCAAAAGCTATTAGCAAAACGTATTAAATTACACAATAAACATTTACAGTTAGAATGTTTGCCGAACAGCAGAAACAACGACAGCAACAGCAGGAACAACAGCAACAGCAGGAACAACAGCAACAACAACAAAAGTCACTGCCACCAAATGTTTTATGGCTGCAAGCCAAAATCTAAATATAATATAATAAGCCACATGCAATCGCGGAAATACATATACATACACATATACATGCACACACATACAGAAACAGACAATCGTGGTTACAGGCTCGTCCTTTAGGGGTAGTCGACTAGTTGAAGGCTCGCGCGCGCATTTATGCTATTTGCTTTTAACAGGGATTCACTTTGGGGACTTGTTTGACTTTCCCATGCTTCTGAATATTTGCTTAGGCCAGGCCCAGCCTTTGTCAATAGTTGCCAAGATCAAAGCCAGGGCAAAACTACTTGATTGCTCCGGGAGCAGGTGTCGCGTGCTAAAGCAGCCGTTACCTGGACTTGATGAAGCGGCAAAATGCTCATTCAAAATGCACGAATCAAAGCATCAAGGCACCGCATGTGACAGCATCAACTTTGCATAAAATATGAAGCATATCAGTTGCAAAGATAGACGTTTGATTTTGTATGCATCACTTAAGGTTAGACAGAAATGCGACAGAGATAACAACATGTCCACATGTCTGTAGCAATACTTATAACTGTGCATAAAACTACAACTCCTAATACCCGAAACATAATTAATCATTTAAATCACATCGACATTGATAATTCATTATGTTGTCAGGATTACAATTCTGAATTGCTAAAGTAGTCATATAACTATTATTATCTGTATATTACGACTAGAAATGTATTTAGGGAGCATTTCTTTGAATTTAACTTGCTGGCTTTTTTATCACAAATTTCGCTGATTAAAGAATTATACGTGTGATATGATGATACATTTACTTTTTGGACATCCAAGTGCTTGGCGGTGCTGTGCATAAAATGGATTATTAAATCAGCTACGAGCACAAATATTATCGTCTTTCTGGTGCTGTTATTAAAAATGATAGACACGTTTCCGTTGTTAATTATTAATTTTCGCCGAGTTGAGAGCGCTGCTAGGTGGAAACGTGTCGCAAATAACTTGAATTGCATAATAAAACGCTTCTCTGGCGTGCACATGACGTTCAGGTTTTTATAAGCTGTCAATTTGTTTACACGTCAGCGTTGTCGTTGTCGGTGTTGTTGTTGTTGTCGGTGCTGGTGGAGCTGGTGGAGCTGCCATTGACTTTGTCGCCGCCACAGCTAAAATATTAACAGCTCTTATGATGCGCCATGTCTTGGCTCACATGTGCCACTCCCAGTTTCTGACTCCATCTGCTACTGTTGCTTGTCGCACTTGTCGCACTTGTGGCAAACACTCTGCCAAGGCGCATTTAATATTTTCGCCAGTGCCTGGCAACGCACATAGATAATGCTCCTGGGAACTGGGGTAACAGTAACTGAAAGTGGTATTGCTATGGGTAGGTGAGCCCCAGCTAGGCCACAAAAACAAGCAGCTCAGGTCGACTTTGACTGCGACACCAGGCGTTGTCTTGTCGGTGTCTCTCATGCGTGCGTTTATCTTGATGTTGTCCCAACCGACTCCTTGCTCGGTTGTCTGGGTGCCTGGGTGTCTGGGTGTTTGAGTGCTTGAGTGTGTTTGTGAGTGACGAAAAACGCATAAAACAGCATAATTTGTCAGCATGAGCACGGCAGGCGAACACCAACCGCATATCAA
The DNA here is from genome assembly GCA_035045305.1 of Drosophila maculinotata. Classification (NCBI taxonomy): domain Eukaryota; kingdom Metazoa; phylum Arthropoda; class Insecta; order Diptera; family Drosophilidae; genus Drosophila; species Drosophila maculinotata. The sequence continues at coordinate 10,970,851 of JAWNPD010000335.1, forward strand.
TGAATCCATCCAGCACTACATGCTTCTTTCCGACTACAATATGACAACCGATCCGGCCTACGACACAGTCCAATGCTCATAGCAGCCAGCAATTAGAGCTCTTTATGACAGCAACGAGTAGCTTTCATGCAATAAGCAAATTCCAAATATTGGGCCAGAAAAATGGCATTAATGCCAGTCAAAAGCAGGTGACAAGCAGGCCGATCTGAATCAAACTGATAGTTACGCAGGCAATATCAATTAGCCAGCGGGTAACTCATCCTATATCAATTCCTGTCACCATATGGACAGGAAAAATGCCAGCTTTAAACACACACTTTCAAATACTTGCTGGGGGTGAGTGTGAGACGCGATGTCTTGTCTGCGGCAAGCTAATTTATGCTCATTTAATTATGTACTGACTGTGCGAGAGAGGTTTTCTTTTTGCCACATCCCCTAGCTGCTCCTGCTGTTCCTGCTGCTCCTTCTCCTGCTCCAGCAGCTCCTGCTCGTTGCTCGGAAAACGCAAATGTGCGGAGTTGTTTTGCGCCTCGCATAACAAATAACACAATGTACACACAAAGGCTATATTAGCCACTCACTCTATAGAGCAGCTAACTTTTTGCTTTCACTTCTAATGCTTTTTTTTTTTATTTAATTTGCTTGGCTTTTAGTTCATTACGAGATTCAGTGGCGAATTGTATTTGTCTTCCGGCAAATTGAATTGCATAAATGCTTAATAAAAATGGCATGTGTATATTTACGCCAAACCTGAACTGATTTTGTTCGCTATACTCTTTGCAAAGAGTATTATTATTTTGTCACAAAATGTGTAACTTCAATCTACGGTTGATCAGGACGACAGGATTTGTCGCTATGTCCCTCAGTTTAAAGGCCATCTTTGTGCATTCTTCAATTGAATAGATTTTTTAGTATATTGTCAAAAGGTTTATTACAAACTAAAAGCTTATTTTGTGGTCGCATAAAATCTAAATTTATTTGTGATAAAGATCATATTATTGTGTTGCAAGGGTATTTCTTCTTCGTTAGTCTGTTCCATTAACTCTTCAGTTTTGTTTTTTTGTTCCTTCTTTTTTAATTTAAATGAACAAAATGTGCAGTTTGAAAGTTGTTCTTGTTGTTTGTTGTACTATACGCTTAACTTGTCTTCAATTTCAGAGCGCTGCCAATTAAAAAAGTTTTCACTCAGCCGCAATTGGCGCTGCAACTGAAGCCCGAAAGTAGACTTTGCTTTTATTGCAATTCACGAGTAAATCGTTTTGGACCATGCACCATTGCCTTGTCGATTATTTATTACGCATTCCTGCACGTCTATATAGCTAAAAATGAATTCAATAAATATAAATGCGATATACAAAATGCGCACTTTGATTTACATATGCAAAAATCTCAATCAAAATTGTATTGGTTATGTATGTAAATAACACTCTGGCTATTAAATGTTTTTATTTTTAACAATGTTCTGTTGTTGCTAATTGCAGTGCAAATTGCTATTAGACATATGCCTGAAGGGTATTCCTGTAACCATCTTAAATGCTCGGTCGCTTTCACTAGAAACTCGCTACAGCGGAAACACTTCAAAGATACTTTCCGAGAGGAAGTACAGCCACTGCCTGCCTTACTTCCATACTGAGATAATTAGCATGCTTATACCCATTAGCATAAATGCAAAGAGTAAGCTATGAATCTGTATGGTTTTCTTTACTTAGAAGAAGAACTTTGTTTAAATAGAAAGTTTGCTTAATTTTTAACTAGACGTAAATATATGGATAGCAACTACAAATACTCAATTAATTTTATTTTATTTTAAATATTAATATTTAAATCATTTAAGGATAGTATTACTTAAACGACAGTTATACATATTATTATTACAATCTTAGTCACCCATTAAAATAATGGTTTTATGCCGTGTAAGTTCTCTGTTAACAATTTTAGCTCTATAGATCAACCAAAATACAGGGTATTAGTATAGTATATACCACAGCAGTAACAAAACGACTAAGCAACAGACACCACGAGGAAGTCTCTTTTATGAAGCAGGCCGCTTTGGCAGCCACAATTTTGATATAATTGTTGGCATGGTGACATGTTCTTTTAATTTATGCCAATTTATTTAATCATGCACTCGCTGCCTTTGTGGCATAGGACGATAGGGATGCGTATTAGGCTGTAAGCACGGGGCCTGTTTCCTGGAAGGCAGCGAGCTGCTCCATGGCATTTGTAATTAAAAAGCACTCATGTTGGCCAGATAATTTGAAAAGTAAGTAAGTTAATGTAAGACATCGCTTTGACGCTTCTGTTGCGCTGCTCACGTCCCAGGCACGTCATAAAAAAGCCAAAAGCGAGCGCGATAAAAATACATTTATCAATCAAAACTTCAATGGCGAACTTTTGCGTAAGTTGCAGCATAAAAATATTCATTTTATACTACAGCGCGGGTGGGCGAGTGAGCGTGGGGAATGGGGCAGCTGCCCCACTGCTGCTGCTGCTGAAGCAGCTATTTAATAGCTTTCATTTTGCCAAAGCAATTCACAAAATCTCGCGGACACAGGACCACGACGACAGGACGTGCACGAAATGCGCAAGTTCACGCACGTCACTCGAATTGGCGCAGGAAATCGCCGGCAGGGAATACGGGTCAAGTGGGATAGGGATTGCGATAGGGATTGGGATTGGGACTGGGATGCGTGCTAAGACTAATTTGCGAAATGTATTCTTGCTCTTCTTACTGTGGCTGTTGTTGTTGTTGCACCATTCATTTCATTAACAAAGCATCCCGCAAGTTCCCTTGCAAGCGCTTTAAATTCTTATAAGAAGCCCGAGCACAAAACATCCTGTACAAAACTTTTTCAATATATATTTAAGCTCATTTTATGTTTTCACTTGCCATTTTTCATGCTCACTCGTAGATTTTCATTGTGATTTTTGTTTTGAGCTGGCGTTGCAAATCGCTTGAGCTGTTTATCAAAGTTTCCTATTTGTTATTTGGGTTTCAGTCATCAGGCGAATATTTTGCATATACGTATGCAAAACTTGCTGATTTAAAAGATGAATGTGAGGGCGGCATTTTTCAGAATGTATTCTTTGCCAAAATTTTAATTTCTACTGACTCAGTGTACATTAAAATAAAGTTGCTTGTGCTTCGAGCACATTTAAAACTAATTTCTTGAAGTCCAAAAAAATATGCATGTAGTACTCATATAAATCCCAATTTCCATTTACACACATATTTCGTTACGTTGTTTGTTCTGCTGCAGCTGAAAGGTATTTCATCTTTAGAACCAAATGGATTTTAATCTGTTAATGGGAGCGAGCAATATGAATCAGCTGTCTAGCATTTGTACATCATTGGTACACATTCAAATGGGTAAGAAGTGAATCATGAAATTGAACAAATTAGTATAACAGACAGAAGAAGGCATTATCGACCATACAAATTAGCAAAATCATTTGTTAAGATAAAAAATAGTATCTTAAACTAAACTTAAAATAAAAGAAATAAAATGAATCAATCAACATGTACATATATAGCAACATTAATACAAATCCCGTATCTGGCTCATACGGGTACTTTAAAATATAAAATGGATTTATAAGTATTTATGGGATTTTATTGGAAAGGCTTACACATTTTAAGCATTCAGTTCGCAGTCAGCTTATGCAAATATTTGCGCTGCTATTGAACTGTCATTGAGCAGCAGTCAGTCTGTCTCTCTGTCAGTCTGTCTGTCTGTCCATCAGGGGGGTGTGGCAGGCGGCGCCTTAATTTAATGTTCCTTACTTGGCCTTTTTTGTCGACTTTGTATAACTTTGTAATTAAATGCAAATTAAGCGAACCGTATTTTGCGCCTTGATTTTTTAACCCTTTTTTTTGCTGACACTTTTCAACTTGCTGGCAAACTCATTGGCAAAACTCTCAATAATGCTGCGACTCTATTAACGCCAATGTTGCGTTAATAGACGCTCGGAGGTCGATGTAAAGCGTGGAGCGTGATACGGGAATGAGGCAACTTTTCTAATTAGGATCAGTTGGATAGAAGCCATTTTGGCATAAGAGCTAAGCCAAAAGCAAAGCCTGTTGCTGCCTTCTGGTTTTATATATGCATATCAAACTCAGTAGATGTATAATGAGCTGCTAGGCAAAGCGTTGCCAAGGCGCTGAGCGGTGCGGCAAGGAACGCAATTCAGCACAAATCAAATATGCAATCTTTCCGCAATTGCAATTGCAACGCAATCAAAAAGTAGCGGAAACTTCTTCCGAAGCATTAGAAATGCCAACAAAACAAAACTAACTCAAACTTTTGGCGCAGAAACCAAAAACACGCGGCAATCGACAATGTTGATTATATGGTAGATGTACCTATAGCACACACTTGTATGTTTGAGTTTTCGGTCTGGTTCGCTGGCAACCGCCAATTGGAAACTGGTAACTGGTAACCGGCAACTGGCAACTGGGAAACTTAGGCAGTGAGAAGTGGGAGTTACAGCTGTTGAAAGTTAAGCCGTAAGCATCAAAAGCGCCAGCTCGTAATTACAGATTGCAAAACGAAACGAAACGAAACGAATCGAAAAGTAAACGACGTCGATGGAGACGCTACTTCGAATGGAAATGGAAATGTAAATCTCAATGGCAGTTTGGTGGAGGGTAGGGTGGGGAAAACTGCACTGAAAGCACGCAAACCTGGCAAAACTTCAAACTGATGACTGAGGCATAGTCACGGGCGAAACTAACGTAGACGTTGCCAGTTGCCACTGAAGGTGAATCCAGATCCAGGTGCTCGAAAAAAGGGTAAACTTTGCAAAGCCGCGAAGAGGCTGCTTAAGCGATTTTCCGCTACGCTGAGCTGCACAACAATATGGTGGCAATATCATAGAATCCGTTACCAAGCCGCATGAGCGATCTACTCGCGTGGGCACTGAGTAAATTTACGCCAAGCGAAAATTAAGAAAGTTGCAGCAGCCCCTGCAACTTGGCAGCCGTTCGCGTTGCATGTAGGCTTATTTATGATGCACAGTTAAGCTGCGTGTGTGTCGCCTCCCTTTGATAAATGTGCACCGTTGCGACGCGGTCGGGCGGCAAGGCTGCGTGGCCGGAAATGGATTCTGAACAGTGTCTTGAGTTATGCGACCAGCGCTAATCGAAGCGTGGTGCGTCCACAGCAACAGCAACAGCAATAAGGATTGCCATTGCAACTGCAACATCCACTATGACTTCAATTAAGACTTCAAGTCGCTCTCAAGCGGTTGTTAGTTCGAGCTGGTCAGACAAGTGGCAGCCAAGTGGTGGTAGCGCGTGCAAAGTCAAGTATAGGCCATGGCCCAGACCTGGGCCAAGATAAATGCTTACAACTATGGCCAACGGTTCGCTCTAAGCCAAGCATTTGCTGGATGCACGCTCTTGTCAGGCATCTAAGATATAAATGAGTCAGCATTTGTTAGACGGGCTGCAGCGTTGATTGAATTGTTACTGTTATTGCCCAGGAGTCGCCTTAAAGTTGGCTAAAGCTGCTCAAGAGGATGCTCTTCCTGCATATACATACCTAGAAATACACACACATATTTACATATATACAGGTGCTGGCGCTTTTCAATTAAAACAATTGTCAACGACATTAAGTTGTACAAGTAAGAAGCAAGCAAGCTTGCCGGCCCCCTGCCCCCTGCCTCCTGCCTCCTCCCGCTATCTGAGTCACCATCCACTCTTGGCTTATGGCTGCTGTTGCTGACAGTCGCACGTACGCTTAATTAGAAAAAGTTGCAGCGTCCACCTCGACGCTTTGGCGCAGGCCCACGCCCACCTCCCCCCGCACATGCCCACAACAGCAGCTGTCAACGCTTGCCCACATTTTTGCAACGGAAGTAAATTTACACTTCAGTTTTTATTATTTTCCGACCAGCACGCGCAAAGGCGCGACTAATTTTCTGGAGCGCCTGGCTAGGCTTTCATTCCCATTTTATACCCTCATTTCCTTCCTCAGCTCAAGTGATCCGTAATGTAAAAAATATTAATAATACCCTAATGAATATTAGATGCACCTAATTCATTGTAGTACTGCAATAATTGCGTATACGTTATATGTCACCATAGTAACTCTAGCTCTCACCAGGATAAGCACTCAGTTGACTGCTGCATTCAATTACTTAACCAGTCAGTGCATTATCCTCTCTGGTAGAGCATACAAATGGCTCCTGTTGGCTCCTGAGCATTGACTTTCAAATGGAAAATGAGCAGCGTGCGTCTTGCGCCTGCCGCATAATTTTCTAAAAATGGAAAAAAAAACTAAACTTAACTAGATGGGAAACACTGCAGTGCAGTTGGTTACTTGGCTTTTGTTTGCTTTTGGCGCGTGTGTCTCGTTTGTTGGCCTTTGTTCTAGCCACTGCTGCTGCAGCTGCTCCTGTCCTGATCCAACGACTGCTGTCAGGTTGCTTTCTGATTTTTTGCACTTTGTGCCTTGTGACTTTGCCCAACCCTTTTAGCCGACTATCCACCTGACCATCGCGCTGCCGGATGTCACGTGCGCATCATTTTCCAGCACTTTTGCACCCCGCGCCCTCGCCTGCGCCCCCGCATGCACATGCTGTAATTATAACGGGCGTTGCTAAAATTAGTTGCCAGAGGCGTGGCAGCAACCACCAGTCAGGCAGCCGCTGCTGACCTGCTGCGAACCTGGCCAGAAGCATCAGCCACCAACATCCCAGCTAGTGTGCTGGTTCCGTTTTGGTGCCGGGCATTCATTAAACACGCTCGCATGCGATTTTTATACTCGGGCCCATTGTTGACATTGTTTGCTGTGGCTGCTCCTGTTGTGTTTTCCACATTTTTCCTTTTTTTTTTGTTGTTTGTGATTTAGTTTTTTCGTGTTTGCTGCCTTCAATGCTTTTCTGGCAACGTCAGCGTGATTAGTTGTGCCATTTTTGGTGGCTGCTTTGTTGTTGTCTCTACCCTCGGCTGCATTGTTAAATCCATTTGGGTTTTGAGCTCACGAGCCGAGCGATTAATATACAAATTTCGTTTGTATGTATGCAGGTGTTGCTGTGACAGCAGCAGCTAATACCAATTAACAAACCCATAAGCCTGACACACGAACTCGACCTCAAAACAAAATGCTTGACTCGTATGCACTTACATCATTAACGGCATCATTTACACATAGCATCACCCGCAACCACACCCTTCGCGCCCCTTTGTATAGTGGGGCACTAGGTGATGCTTTAGATGACTTTAAGTTACAACTAATGAGACTACGAAACATAATTGTTGGCATTTAGTTAGACGCGAGAAGGGCGCCACGTTGACAGGCATAGAGGCAAACACTTACACACACACACACACACACACACATACACACTCGCACACAAGTAAAGTTTAGCTAAAAGTGACACGGCATGAAAAAGAAGCATCACAAACAGCAGCAACAACAACAACAGCAACAACAGCAATAGCAACAAGCAACACAAGTGGCGGCAAATGCGACAGGTCCGGCAGCTGGGGAAGCACAACGAAAACAAATGCACCTAATGACACAATTTCACACACCCACACACACACACACACACGCATACACACTCAGAAATACATCAGCGAAATGGAGCAGTGCAAGTCGAAAAACTGTTATACGAAATCAAAGAGCGCTCCACACGTCGTATACTTGTTCTCTTCCTTCTTTTCTCTTTCCGCTGACGAGCAACATCGTGAAATCCTCTCGTTTTCGGAATACGCAAGCGAATGCTGGCGATTGATGGCGAATTCAGACGGAGCCATTCGTAAGCCGTCTCGCCGCATCGGCTCTGCTACGACTGTAAGTTGCCAGTTGCCAGTTGCCAGCAGCCAACAAAGTGGAGCAGTTCGGGCCAGTTTCTGGTGTGCAGTTAGCCGGCTCAGCAGCCAAGTACGAGTGCCAAATGACGCGACACGATACTTGTCCAGTGATAGCCGGCATTGTGGCATGCCACGTACGTATCTAAATATGAAATGTGTGTATGTGCGTCCGTTAACAAAGTGCACCTCAGGAACTCAGGAACTCAGGAACGCAGCGAACGCAACTCTGGCAAAATATAGAGAAAGAGTTTCGGGTATGTTGCACATTTATTTTATTTTGTGTTTAAGCTTGGGCGACTTGCAGCAGCAGCCGGCACCAAAAGTAATGCCATCAAGTTTCAAGTTGCAACTTGTAACCTAGTTTTGGATACTCCTCCCTTACCACACCGTGTGTATGTGTGAGTTGGTGGCTCGATTTTGGTGTTTGTGTGCGTGTTCTCGCTTGGCGCGCATTGCTTGCACTTTACGCGCGTTCCCTTTCCTTTTTCCCTTTTTTATGGAATTTCTTCGTGTACATATTATTCATGCCACTGCCCAAAAAAAAGGAAAGAAAAGAGCAAAAATTAAACAGCAGGAACACGGCAGCAGCAGCACTGAAAAGTGCAATGGCAGCCAGGATCCGGCGCAGGCAACTATGATTTGTATGAATGCTGCCATTAAGCTGACGACGACAGGACGGTGTGCATCGCGGGGGTGCGGGGCGGAAGGGAGCATACGAATTGCTTGCCTTAACTTACCGTTCGTTGCTTTCATTACGTGCCAGTTGCCCATTTGATACACATTTCTAATGGCAACGGGGCGTATGCGTAACACGAGACTTTCGCTTGGCTGCTGGCACATCATGAATATATTTAGATATGCATACGTATGTATGTATGTTAGCATATTAAGGCCTACAAAAATGACACCATAAAACTTGGGCAAAAAAACTTTCCGCTCACGAATTCAATTGCCTTGAGTTTTATTTAAAAACAAATGGTGGCAGATTTTTTAAATGACAAGAATTAAGATAACAAATTCGCAAAACAACGTGAAGAAGAACGGTGTAGAAGACGAGGAAAGAAAATAAAAGCAGCGTCAAGAAAATACTGGAAAAACTTTTGTACCGGCAAATAAAACAAAAGCCTGTCAAAGCCCGAGCACAAAATTGTTACAGCTCACAAATAGCAAAGCCCAGCCCAGGCAGTAACAACAACAGCAACAATAATAACAAGCATCGAAATACTTAAGCCAAAGTCGCGACGCAGTCAAAGTCAGGAAGCCGCATGGCTCATCCGGATGTGAGAGGCGCCCATTTGGGGTACAGCTGGTTGGGACAGGGGATGGGAGGGTTTTCTCCTGCCCGCCCCGTCGCAACAAAAAGTCTAATAAATTAAGCAATTTACATGAATTGTCGTTTGCTGTGCGCCCCAGACAACTCATTTGTATATGGCAACAAGCAGGAGGCGTGGCTGTCGAGGGATTTGTTAAAAAAAAAAACAAAACAGAAAAAAAACTTTGTTGCTCGTTGACAATAATTCAAAGACTCGGCAAGAGTTCTGCTCGGCAACAGCAGCAGCAGCAGCAGCAGTCCGCAAGGTAGGGCTCTGCAATTTGTTTAATTTCATTATATCCCACTGCTGCTGTTTCTCCTCTTGTTGATGATCTTGTTGTTGTAATTGTTGTTGCTGCTGCTGCTGCTGCTGCTGCTGTTGTTTTGCAGTTGTTTTTCTGGATATGCGCTTATCTCTGCACATTTGCAAGTTTTTTTCTGCTTATTTCTTCCTCTTTATTTGCGACAACGATTTAAAGCTATGCAATTTATGTGCATATTTTGGCCATTTGACTTTTAGTTGTTTTCTGCATATATATATAAATATTATACATACTATATGTATCTGCTCAAATAAATGCCAGCTAAAGAGCTGCGGGCTGTTGTTGTAGGCGTTGCTGCTGATGCTGCTGCTGCTGTAGCAAGTTTTGCGCGCTTACAGATAAGCAACAGTTAAAAGTTTTGTTGCTGTCAAAACTTTTTGGCTTAGAGCTGATTTTTTGTTCTAGTTGTTGGTTTTGGCGTCAACACGTGGCTCTCAAAGCTAATCAAACTATTGATTGTTTGGCTGATTGTAGCAGCGGATTTGACTTTGACTGCGATCGTTTTTATTGCCGACGCAGCAGAGACAGGTGAAAGTTGTAAGCAACTTTCAAGTTATTTTGGCCCAGCTTGACTTTCACTTTGCCAAACTAATACCAAAGTTTTGCTTTTCATTTGCTCCTGCAGGAAATTGATTTTTGATGTGTTGCTCTCTTTGCCTTTTTTCCGAGCACGCTCTGTCTGAGCTTTGAACCCTTCAATGCTTAACTTTTGTAATATTTTTTCAGTACCCTTTGCCTTCGCCCTTGTCTTTGCCTTTGCCTTTGCCTTTGCCTTTGCTCTTGCTCTTGCTGGCAGCGTATCATCATCTTGTTGCTAGGTGTTAACCTCTTTGACATGCGAAAATATTTTCTGTGCGCTCGCCTTTGACACTTTTCGCAAGCATTTTATTGATTTTGCATAAGCAGGCAGAACTGAGAGCTGAGAGCTGAGAACCGCAAGGAAAAGTGTGTGTGAAAATTGAAACTCAAATACAACATTGCTTGCGATTACTTTGCATATGTTATATAAAGTATACGCACCGTTGCAGATGAAGCATTTGTGCTAGCGAATCAGCTCCTGGCTCCCAGCTTCCAGCTTCCAGCTCCCAGATCCGTCCAGTCAGTCTCTGCTCAAACACTTTGCCAACAAACTAAATGTGGTCTACACATCTACCTTGCCTTGTAAAATCTAACCAGAGCAGTGCATAGGGCAACTCAATGCAAACATGCACGTAAACACACTCAACTTTCAACAGACCCGAGGGCCATCTGCAAATGTTTAGAAAAGCACTTTGCGGTGCACAAAGTTTCACTTGACACAAAATACTTAAAATGCTGCCCCCAAATTTACCCGGTCGCTCTGGCACCTTCACAAAAGAGATGAAAACAACAAACAAAGAAAAAAAATCAACCGAAAACTGTGTGTTGCATAATTATTTTTACTAAACGCACACATTTTTGTCACTTGCCGAGGGTAAAATGCCATTTTTGCGCTTATTTAAGCTATTGCATAAATTTCAACACAAAATGAATACCAAAACACACACACGTCATAATACTACGCACACACATATGCAAATTTACTGGCAGGCGAGAGCTAAAGGCCAAGGCATGCAATTGCAGGCGCCAGCAGCAGGTCCAGTGCCATGGCATAATGTCGGTGGCCCCCTTGCAAAGAGGCAGACGTGTTTTAGAAATGTGTAGTACATTTAACCACCCACATCCACACACACACACACACATGCGCTCACATTGAAATTCGCTTCAATGTCAAAGTTGCGCCAGGAATGTGTGGAAAATTATTTTGCGATATAACGCGCGAATGAAAAATGTATAAAATATTCAAAGCAGCATTTTACATTTCAGCGACAGGACCTAAAGTACTCCTGCAATTTGGGGCTCATAAGAACTGGCTGAGCAAAATAACCAAATTCGAAATTTAAAAACAATTCATGTGAATGCAAAACGCGCTTGCAATTTATGAATTCTTGGGTATCTTGAAGTGGAAATGGGTGCGCAGTTAGCCAGTTTTCCAATAAGAGTAAGAGTAAAAGTCTTAAAACTTAAACAATAACGGTACAAGCGATTCAGTCGAGTGGCTTGCAGCAATTGCTTGCAAAAAAACAAAAAAAAGAAAGAAAAAAAATTAACGTGAAAAAAAATAACGAAAACCGATTTAAGTTTTAAGCGTTTGACGCTTTACAACCGCAAAATGTCGACACAAAGTTTCACACGCACCCCAGCAAAAACAGCAAGGAAGAGCAATTTCATTGCCATGTTAACCCAAGTCATAAAGTCAAGGATGAAATGCAAAGTGCCGAAGTTTTAATTTAAATTTGCCATCCTCCGCACTAAACGCAACAACAGCAAAAAAGTATAAAAAAGTAAAAAAAAAAGCTAACTAAAGAAAAGCCATGAGCTCAAAATAAGTTAAACTGAAAACCAATTTAAAAAAAAAAATACCCACACCACAAGTAAAGAAACTACAGTTCAGCGTTTTCGGCTATCATATATAATGCACAACGCAAAACAAAATTATTCAAACCGCAGTTCATAAACTGCTTTAGCATTTTTAAATATTCTTCACACTTCAAAAAGTTTGAATGTACAAACATTTATTATTTAATATTATGCTACATGTATATTTGTTTAACCAAGCTATCAAAGGACATACTATACCCTTGGTTTTTCTTCCAAGTATATTAAATTGACATTTGATTGTAGGGTATTTAAGCAAGCCTGACAGAAACAAACTGCGAACAAGAACCTAGCAACGTTTCCATTGGCTGCCATAACTCAGCTAAGTCGCAAAGCAGAAAACCCGATATAGAGCTTGCACCCTGGATTACAGCAGGACATACCAAACAAAAAAAAATGCAAAGAGTTACGATACCTTGGAGTAACATACTTTCAGAGGTTGCCGAGAAACCGCGGCAGTTATCTGCATAACTCATACGTACTGTGTGTCAGCGTTGGCGGTCGCATTTTTGCATCGCCCAAGCACCGACAGCCACCGGATCTTTATCCGTACTGGGAATGCGCAACGTAGGAAAGATGTAAAAACTGCAAGATTTGCAACACATGGCGTACGCTTCCTGCCACACACACACACACACACACACTCACTCACTCATACTATCACACACACAAGCACGAGCGCAGATATAGATACAAGGTTGCACGCTAATACACTCGCAACTCGCTCTTGTTGCACTTTAAGCCGACGTCAATATGACCACAGTTTGTACTTTTTGCTTTGGCCTAAGCGCTCTCCTCACCATATTGACTTTTGAAGGTTTTGCTTACTTTGCGGCTGTTTCTTTTTTAGATAGAAGCGGCAGGAAGCTTATGCAAACATTATGATTCAACTGAACTACAACTTTTAAGCTCTTTCGATTAGTGCTACTCTGTTTTGATTATACTTTGATATAAATAAGTACAGCTAAGGCATATAGTCCAATAAAATAAGTACAAAATATGTAATGTTGTATTTATTAAAGCAATGTTGTCCGGGATCTATAAGTAAGGTTTTATAATGTTTCGAAGGATAAATTGAATGATTGCTATCTCTTAAAGATTGTAACCGTAAACTTAATTTCCAAATTCAGCACATGCCAGACACACTTAACTTTTATTCTCTTTAGTCTTTAGAGACCGGTTTGCAGTATGCACGATGCGCTGCTTGGTCGCTGAAATGAATGACTGAATAAGGAGCACGAGAAATGACTGACTGGTGACAGAATACCTAACTGACGGGCAACACGAAATGAACTCTGGGGAGTCTGCATTCTTTGACTAATGAGAACGCATCTGATAGATGCGCTGAACGCGTCGCATGTCAATAAGCCACAACGGGAACATATACGGCAGCAGTAGTTGGAACAGAAAAAGAAGTTCGCTAGACATACATATTCCTAACATATCCTACCCTTATACACATTTATCATGCGATCTTTAAAAAAATTAATACAAATTATTTAAAATGATTATTCGAAATCGAAATTCAGAACATGAATGTATCTTAGGTTAAATTACGATATATAATACCCCAGCTTGTCAGATCTTGCACTACTTTGAAATACCCTATTACGGGCTTCCAGGGTATTAAGCCAGACATAGTTAGGGCACAGAACAGAAAGTTGCTAGCGGAGGGAGGTGCTAATAAAATGAGGACGTGATAGCAGGTACAACCCAGCTTGGCTGCTTTGGGCTGCTGTGACATATTGGATACGCTGCGCCTGCCTTGCCTGGCCCAATATACACAAGGGAGTCGTAAAGTATTTGTTAGTGGAGCAACTAAAGAAGTAGGCAAAATCGTTGCTGAACTCACAAATCATTCAATTTGCCATTCAGATTGGGGAAAGTCAGAAAGTGTAATGTAGTTGTTTGGCTGCTAAAAAAGTCAATCATGCGTAGACTAAATATAAGTATATCCGAAATCGTTGAAGTTGCAACTTCTTAATTCAAGCAACCAAGTCCAAAGAGATCCTAAGCGTCATTTGATTTGCATCCAGTCAAACTGTTACAATGCTGTGCAGCTAATTATAATGTTTATTTCTATCAGCATTCGACAAATCAAACGAAACTCTCGTCGTTGGGACCATAAGAAGAGGAAATCAAGGAGGATGAGCTGTAGACAGCGTTTGGCATTCGCATTCATCGGGAGTCTGGCAAATGAAAGTTTCACAACTGATTGAGTCAATGATGATGCCATTAAAAGTCGCAAATTGATGTTTTTGTTTCAAAAATGTGTATGTGTGCGTGCCAATTATAAATGTTAGAATCTGTATTTGGCATTCTAGCAACGGAAACAAGCCAAGAGATTTATTTTTGATATTTCCGCTTTAGTGCGACAACAACAACAACAACAACAACAGCAACAGCAACACGAACAAGAGTAACAACATGAGCAACATCATGAGAGAGCAGCGAATGCTGTGAAACTTTTTCGATAAAAATGTAAATTTATTGGATATGTGTAACAAACAATCTGGGGCTTGTGTATGTATGTATATATACATATGTGTATGTACACGATATGAACACTTCAATACGTGTATGTGTGTATGATGTACAAACGAATGACAATAACGTTGATGACGCTGACGGAAAACAAGAGTGGGAAATTGTAGGTTGGAATTGTGGCTAAGGACGGGTGGGGAGGGGAGGCGAAGGAGGCTGTGAGACGATCTCTGCTCATCATGCACGACTGGCTGAATCATATTTTTATGATTTTTTATTGACGCATTTTGATATGTCTGTTAACAATACATTCATTGACTTCGATGCTATTTGTGTATTATTAGTGTTCATATTGTTTGTTTGGGGTCGTGCTGCGTGCCTGCTGAATTTTTAGTAGTTGATGTAATTTGTTTTTTCTTTTCGTAACTCATATGCTTTATGTTGCGCTACAAATTATTCGCAAAAACTTTGTGTATAACATAAAAAATTTATCGCATAAAAACCCACTAGCTTTGACATAAACATGTTGAGCCCTGGACATGCGAATGGAAAAAGTGTAGGCCCAAGTGAAAATAAAAACTTTATTTAACAGCTGAACTAAGTTGGCACGATGACGATGAAATCATTTTAACTGTCACTGGCTTGAGCTTATACAAGAGTTCTACCCAAAACTAATGTCAAGTACTTCATTCAAAACTTGAAC
This sequence comes from Drosophila maculinotata, assembly GCA_035045305.1. NCBI lineage: Eukaryota > Metazoa > Arthropoda > Insecta > Diptera > Drosophilidae > Drosophila > Drosophila maculinotata. The sequence continues at coordinate 10,985,955 of JAWNPD010000335.1, forward strand.
AAACTAAAATCATCAGCAGTCCGTCATTTGGAGTCAGAAGTATTTTAATAGAACATAATAAATAATATCCTTATATACGGAGTATATATATATATACAAGGCATAATGCTTGTCCGGTCAAATGTCAATTTTACATTTTTTATTAATTTCATTTGTAGTACTGCTTAAAGTTCTTGCGTTTATTTAATAAATTGTATTAACGGACAGATAAGCATTTAAACAAACAGCTATGAAAAAAACACATACTTGTGATCAATTTCCATTATATTAATTAATCAATGAACTGGATTTAAAAGTTATAAATTTTTAAAGCTGACGCGTTAACTGATAAGCACACAAATTTAATAATGCATACAATCAGCGGTAATCACAATGAAATGCAAACAATAAACAATGAATATTAAAAAATGAGAAGAAGTAGGAAAAAGGATGTTTCCCAAATTCACAAACATCTCAATTCGGACAGAGAAACGAGACACGAGACAAAGGACAAAGGATGACAATGACGATAAAGCGCTATTATGTTGAAATTATGCGTTACAAAGTCAGAAGCAAACAGTTGGACAATGAAGGGACAACACACATCGCTCTCCATATATACTCAACATGCTGCCCAAGGAGCCGACGGAGTCTGTAAAGTGTGATGCGAGGGTAAAACATATTTTTAAATCAAAGTGAAAGAAAGCAAACCGCTATTAGGCCACATCGTGCGGGGCTTAAGGGCATGTGGAAGGGGGCAGGCGGCGGTTAAATCCAAAAAGGTTACAAATAGCAAACATAAAAAGTTTATTGGCGCAAAGGATTGAAAACAACAGCGGGCAGGACAGGCACAAGGATCAGGAACGGTCCGGACGTATCCTGCATGCCAAATCGCAGCCCCAATAATATGCTCAATGGTGGGCACAACCGTATTTACTGTTGTTTATGTGCCCTGATCCAGATGCCTTGCAAGCGACCCAAACTGCCACTGCCATTGTCCAAAACGAAACGAAATCCACTAACGCCTTTGATATTCGCTTTTAGCTTCAGTTTCGGTGCTTTTCGCTTGTCGCCTTTCGAATTTCGATTGCTTTTGTTTGCTGTTGTTAAAAAACATTTATGCGCCATAATCAAAAGCAACGCGACACCCACACACATGTTGCTATTGTTATAGCCATTGCTGTTGTTGTTGCTGTTGCTGTTGCTGTTGCTATAGTTGCCAGTTCACACAGTTCAGTTCAGTTTTTTGGCTAGGTTATGGCATTTGATTATTGCCTAGGATTAGGCTATAATTGTGTATCGCATTTCGTTATTTGTTTTCATTTCACATGCTACTCTTGTCGACACCAAAATGCTGCCATTAGCTGCGCTTATAATGCCCTTTAACGCTATTTCATTTAGTTGGGGTTAAATCTGAAGTGTGGAAGGGGGGTGGGTCAAGGAATAAATGCTGATATATGTTGTGATGAGCTTCAAAGCCGATAAGTCCAGCAAGTTGATGCGTTTTATAATCCGCCCCTTTGATATACGCTGCGTATGAGTTATATTCTGCCACAGGCAATGAGCTGCGCTCAAGCAACCGGCGACAACGTTTGAAACCGCACCAGAGCAGCATGAACCCAATCATGAAACCGCTCATTTGCTCTCAAACACTCAACCGAAGGCAGCAGCAGCTGGCCAGCCAGTTGCTGAAATTGGCTTGAACATTTCTGGCATATTTGGTAACGGGTCATTAAATACGGAAATTGAGTCAACAAAAGCCAAAACGCCAAACAGGAAGGATATACACAAGCCACATATACTTAGGCATACACACACACACATACTATAGCTTCCACACTCACATAATACACAACAACTCGGCGGCGTTTTTGTGGCTACCGAAAGCAAGGATACTGAAAAGATTCCTCGATTTGGGTGTTTGCTATGTTTGTTTTTGTTGCAGCTATTGCCATGGATTTGATTATGTAACCTTTGGCTGCCAGCGCACACACACACACACACACACACACACACACACACACACACACACACACACTTGCACACACATGAAAAGCACGGTAATTGCTGGCATGAAAAGAGCAACAGTGGCAGATTTCTTTCTCATTCGATTGGCTGCCAATAACAGAGAAACGCTTCCATGCACATTCCATACCAGTCACAATATATGTTTGTGCTTATGTGTGTGTGTATGCGTGAGTTAAAGGTTACCAAATTCAGAGAGCATGCGTCTGTATTGACTGTCGGTCAAGTTTAGCATGCAAAACGTATTTCGCATTCACATATTAAAATTTCTTGTTATTGTTTTCTTTTTGCAAAATCAACATCAGTTGTTATTCCGGCTTTTGTAGATATTATCCTGACCTGACCATTCTTATACGCACCTAAGGCCTTACCTTCCTTACGCAAGTGCCCTGCAGAGACTTTGCCAAGAATAATTTTTGATGCTCAATAATCTGAGATACTTCTTACCAAAGAAAACTTTTAAAGTGAACTCTTTAGCAGATAATTAGTGTAAGCAAACGCCCACCTGAAATGGAATACTACTTATGTACGCCCAGCCTCACGGAAAACTGCTTATTTCGCAAGATTTGTACTGAAAATGTGGTAGAGTCTTCCCTGACTACCATGACTACCATTAGAAGCTCTGAATGGTTTAGGTATACTAAGTTTGTTTTGCAAACTTTATACTTTGCCTGCTACGAATTTGCATTAAATATTTATTATTGCAACGATTATGCAAAGAGTTCGTTTTGTGCGAAACTTTTGAGTTGCATCAGCAAAAAGCTTAGAAATTGTTGTAAATTATTATGGGGAATTGTAGATTTTATAAAGGGTAAGATATTACGAGTAGTGGTAATAATAACTGCAAACCGAAGGCATTTAAAACGAATCCTGCAACTTGATAACTGGATACATACATGGGTAAAATAAAATAAAAGTATGTTGAATGCACCACAACAAAAGACTTGTTTGGCAATTCAATTTATGAAAAGATGGTGCCCTGAAGTATGCCATAAACATAATTAAAATGTTTTTAATTTACGTTTGTCAAGTGGCAAGAAAATTAAAATTAACTTTTCAGCATTGTTGGGGACAATTTCATGCAGGAGGTGCTGACAGTCACTCGTGGTGTGAGTAGGGTGTGGGTGTGAATAGGGTAGGGGGGCAGCTCTCGGTATAGGCCACGACAAGCGCAATTAACATATTTTATCAATCTTTTCACGTTGCCCCCGCCATTGCCATCGCCCCGCACCGTCCGCACTTACGCAATTTAAATAACTCAAGTGGCAAACGGCACATAGCAAGGACACTCGACACTGGCGCAGACATACGAGCATCAGCAGGCAGGCTAACAGGACAGGACAGGCAGGCAGGCTGGCAGGCAGGCAGCGTCGATTCAGTGCCATTCTCATAAACACATTAACACTCTGTGTGTGGCGCAGGTGCAGAGAGGCGCGGGGTCAAAGTTGGCCAGGCCACATTAAGCTCGGCGAGTTTTTGGCCCGGGTCACTGGGGCCGCAAGGTCGCCCCGCATTACGCACTTGGCCAAGTGAGACATGAAGCGGATAAGCAGGAGTCGAACTCACCGGATACGCGAGGCAAAACCGAGCACATAAATTACACTTTAATTTTGCAGCATTTTTGGCCACGGCTTATAAATCAACAGCGTCTGTTGGAAGGGGTGCCAGCAACACCAACAGCAACAACAATAACCACAACAAAAATATGAGCAAGTGCCGCCATGGAAAGACAGCTGCTGCCGCCCGTGTCCTGCCTGGCAGGCTCTGGGCCATGGGCAATATTGAAATTTCAATTTAATTACATGCATTCAGCGGCGAGCGGCACAAGGGCTCTTCAGGCTGCCCGGCAGTTGCCAACAAAATGAGCAGTCGGGGCAACAACATTAACAACAACAACAACAATCACAAGAATAGTACCCAAAAATTTAAGTGCACTGTGGTTAAAGCTTAATTTGTTGAGATAATTGTGCGCAAATTGTATTATTATGAAATGGGCTCCGCATTTTTGGTGTGTTTTGCTTTTTTCCGCACATATTATCAAAATGGGATTTTGACCTTAACAACACTAACTCAGTTCGGCTCTTTGCGTAATTGGATAATGGGCGAGATTTGGCTGAAACGAATCCAATTAGCTGCGACCGGAGCGGATGCCATCGAAACTTTCTTCCGGTCTTCATAAAAGATATGTATGTACAGGCAAATAAGGATACAAGTTTCGAAGACTTAATGCCCTTGGGGACATACCAAAAGTCTCATAAAAGTAGAAAGTGCTGTTAAAAGCCATTATAATGTTATTAAAGATGACACATTAAACAGAATATTGATCATAATAAATATGATTTTTAATTCGCTCGCTCATTTGAGGATATTGGTATAAAATCAATAACTATTATTAAGTTGTTTCTATTAAAGCATTCAGTTATGCAATTTTTATAATTCTGTGTAACAATATACATTTATTCAGTCTACTATATGCTTTTTATTGATGTATTTAATGTTTTATTGATGTATTTAATGACTATAATGCTATTGAAGTCCTATTAAATATTAAATATCTTGCAAAACTTTCAACAAACATAATTGATTAAAACTTTTCTTTTGCTGCGCTTTTTGCGCGTTTTGCACAATCAGAGCGAATCGCGTTTGTAGGTTGAAATATTAAAAGCCAAGCAGGGGGCGTGGAAAGGGTCAACGAGGCGTGCCCCAAAGCAACAATGCGCCCCATTCTGTCGGGTTCTGGGTAATGCTTTTTAATTAATTCTTAGCAGCCGAGCAAACACCAAAGTCGAAAGCAAAAGCCGCGAGTAAAGTCGAGTCGAGTCGAGTAGAGGCAAAGATTCAAAGTCAAGTTGCCTGCAGCTGGGAATGCATGGAATATAAATACAAAATACGAATATGATGAATAAAATCCATTCATGCAAAAGTCGCCCAAAACTCGACCACAAGTGTGGCACTTTGGCGTACGGATGTGTATGTGGATGTGAATGTGGATGTATATGTGGATGTATATGTAAATGTGGTGGCTGTGGCTCGTTAGGCCAACCACATGCTGTTCGGAGCCGAGCGGGCGAAATCAATTTTAAAGCGAATTAAATAAAAATGCACTTATGCGCATTTTGTGGCAATTAAATACAGTAAATGTCGAACAAACGAAACTCCACTGTGCATACTGGCACATTTAAACACATGTCGCCTGACTGCGCTGCCTGCTGCAGGCGAAGGGTCTGTTGGGCAGAGGGAAGAGGGGAGAAGATCACGGCAGGCACGTGGTGTAATTAAGCTGATGTGAAAGTCTTTGACGTGCTGCGAACATTGCCAGCAGCAGGCAATTAAATTGATGCCCGAACAGACAGTTTAACCCACAATTTTGGGCGCGTTCTGCCGCGACAGATTTATGACAATCGCGCTAAGCAACGCTGAGGGCTACTACTGTCGAAGGGGAGGGAAGGGGAGGGGCAGCGTGGGGGAAGCAAGACACCTGACAACTGATGCGACCGGTCGTAAACGAGAGAGCCAAACATTTGGAAATAAACATTTCAATTTGTTGCCACCGCTGCTGCGGCAATTTGGTGTGAAAAACTTGTAGATATTTTTAGATGTCGCCTTCTGCCTGACTCCGCTGACTCCTCGCCGGCTGGCTCCTCGCAGACTTTATGGCCATGTGACGGCAAGATCTTCGTGCCAAATGTATGGCAGGCGAAATGTGTCAAGTGAGCGGTGACGGATGTAGCGAGTAACAAGCAACCACCACCACCGCCAGCACCACCGACATCGACATCGACAGCAGCACCCGCCAGCAATATAAGCTGCACTTGCATATAAAAATTGTTTCATTGTAAACAACACAGGACTTAAGAGCAGACCAAAACCAAGACCAGGCAGTCGTAAGGATCACTTAAAAAGACGTTGGCTTCATTGCGGCAATTGTCGATGCGAGCCAGTTGACTCCACCCATTCATTCTCTTGGAGCGACTGTCACTGTCAATGTCTCCATGCCAAAGCTTGGCAATAATTTGTTTATGGACTTGTCTTTTGTGTTTGGGGGCATGCAGTGTAACCCCCTCAAATACATTACACGCGCAATGTTAATCTGCTTTTAATTAAAAGCAACGAGCAAAGCTCTAAGCAGCTTTTACTTGCCTCCAACTGGAGCCTGTCCCAACTGAACTCAGCTCGACCCAAGCCTACCCTACCCTAACCTGCCCTACCCAACCCAACCCAACCCGAATGAGAACCGAGCCGACTAATTGCCATTTGGATTCGCTGCCTTCTTTGACTTGGAATGCTTTTTATTGTATGTGGCATTGCAGCCACATAAAAGGCATTTGCTTTTGGCCAAATATGTTACTGGCAAGACATGTGTCTAAGGCGCCACGAATAATGTTGGAATATGGACTGGGTGCGTTGCCAATTACAATACAAATGTTTTCACTGACAATGACACGAAATGAATGACAATGAGCTTGTGTATATGTAAATGTATATATGTGTATATACTCGGCAACTGAGGTGGAAAAACTAAGCATGCGAGCACCACATGATGATAATTAACATCCAAATACCCATGGGACATTTGCAGAACAATAATATTGGTTAACAAATGCAAATGTTTATTTTATAATGGAGGCTACAAACATAATATACATATATACTATGTGAATATACAAATATTTTTGTACGAAAATCAGCAGTCGAATTATTTTTGTCATGACCGTTTAAACTTCTGACCATCAATTCCAGAGCTATAGCCTCTGGCTAAAATCGCATAAATTTACTGTGGATTCGGATAAGGTTTATGCGCATAAATTCGTTCATTTTCATGCCGTTTGAAACTATTGCCTGCAGCTATAAACGAATTTTCCAAGTGACTGATTAACTAATGCAACTGTAACAAAAGTAACTAGTTTTGAACACCATAATTCATTAAAAAATAAATTTCAGAATTCTAATTTTTAAAAAAATCAAATTGTTGAGGGATGGGACTTTCAAAATCCAAAATGTTTTTTTTTTCTGAAAACTGCATAAACCTTATATGTGGAACTAAACAAGATGCCAAATTATGACCAAAATGGCCTCGGGAATGACAATCGGTTTAGTTTTGACAAAGTTATGGCGGTTTGAAGTCTGTGAAGGTCATTTATAAGGAACTTTTCGTTTTTTGGACTTTACAAGCCAATTTTTTGTCACTTTTTGCGTGATTTTTGACAGAAAAATTAAACACCCCAAAATCACTTATCTTATAGTTTTTTTATGCTAATTGCGACACCCACAATCAATTTAATATAAAATTTCCAGATTCTATTTTTTGAAAAATATAAATTTGTAAGGGTCCCCCTTTATGCTTTTTTAGGAAAAAAGTCACAAATTTTGTATTCTCAAAAGTGCATAAACCTAAGATGTTCAATTAAACTAGATGCTAAAAAATTATCACAATGGTTTCAGGATTGAAAATCGGTTTGGTTTGGACAAAGTTATGGGATTTTAAGTTCTAAGAAGCTAATTTATAACGTTAAATTTTAAGTGTTTATATGCAGAAAGAGTGTCTATATTTATATAGAGATACTATTTAAGGTTCAGCACCCAACATTAATAATTTGTCTCCCTGTTTCGTTCTTTAAACCGGAGCATTCATATTTGCTGTCCTTAGTGATATGGGTAACATATGATTGTGAAAATATTTGAACATTACAAATATATGTCGTTTGAATATATAATTCTGTTAAAGTCTGCTCATCGATAATGATTGATGACAAGATATTAAGGAAAATCAATCAAGCTATGAAACAAGTTCGCCTCTGACCAAAAACCACGGCGGTGTAAAATGTGTCAAAGACAATTAATTATAAAATTCATAAAGCAAAGCCAAACGCCCACAAAAACAACCGAAAACAATAATAACAGAAACAGGATAAAAAAATGTATGAAAAATGCGGCTGACAAAATTGTCTTTCGTAATAATTTGTACAAACAAACACGGTTGGGAAGCAGGAGGGAAGGTAGGAGGGCCTGTCTATGCGAACAAAGGTAGAAATAAATCAGATGTAATGGAGAGTGGGAGCGGCAGCAATTATAAAAACAATGTTTTATTAAAAATACCAGACAAGAGCGACAGTATCAATGTTATAGGCCCAGTCCCATACAGGCTGTAAAAATAACATTTACAAGGGAGAGCAATAATAATGTTGCTGCTGCAAACACATGTTTACAGCAGCAATGTGATGCGACCGCACAACAACAGCAGCAACAGTAGCAACAGCAGCAACAGTAGCAACAGCTGGTGACAGGAGGATCGCAGATTGTGTGTACATTTTAATCAATAAACAAACGTGAAAATATGACAAACGAATTAATAAAATGCAACAGCACAAAAGATTTCAACAAAATGTGATAAATGAAGCTGCGTGTCGGCCTGCCAATGACAATGGGACAACATTGACAACATTGACTGAGAGCACTGACAACAAGAGCCGACGGAGGGAGCCTACGGCTAAATATAGCTGCCTGCATCCCCCTTGCCTACGTGCATTGTCGAGTAATTGTGACAATTTGGTCCCACACAAATGGCATAATAAATGTTGAGCCTAGGAAATGATGTGTGAACTGCAGCTGATCTGTCGCCCTTCTGCCTTCTGCCCTGCTGTCTGCTGACTGCTGTCTGCTGCCTGCTGCAACCCCCAACCCTTTAATAGTTGCCGGAAGTGATTTCTGGTTTTACTGCACGACTCGCAATGTTGCAGCCAATCGGGGGCTAGCCAGACTGCAGTCAAATACGCAGCATAATGCGGAGTTCTGCTGCCTCAGCAATGAGCGAAACTACAACAATAACCAAATTGATAAGCCAAGTAGAAATTGCATAGCTTAGAGCACTGGACTATGAAATACTCTGCTCTTTAATCTAGAATATGCATATACAGTACTCGAACCCCATCTATCAAGTAATAAAATGAATTGAAAATCATATAATCATTTTAGTTTTTATTTGCATTATTATTATTTCAAACTGAGTAATATACCCTTGCTTCACTTGATTCACGCTGTGTATAGCAACAATTTCGGTAGGCGCAGCCACGCCTCTTAGTATCGTTGATAGCCTATTAGATAACCAAATGGAATACAACAGATTGGACAGGCGACACAAGGGGATAGGGACAATACCAATTTGTGATGCTGGGAGGGACCAACGGGCATAGGAGCAAGATGCAGAGCTTAAAGGATTTGGAAATGTGCATTTCCGGAATTGTAGCGCATAATTAAGCAGCCGCGGGATGCAATAAATAATGAAGCGAGTAAATTCCTAAATCCATTGGCAGCATCAATTAGGGCCAGTGCCGTTGGGCTCAAGTCAAAAGCATGTGATTGTTGGCCAATTGGCCAGCAATATAAACAAAACATATATATGCATATAGTACACACATATGCAATAATGCTTATATGAGTATTTGTAGCTTAGCGATTGGCCGCGCAAAGGTCAACGAAATCGCTTATCAGAGTGGCCCATGGTGGGCAATAAATCAAACGAAAATCGGTGGCACGTGATCGCTGCTGAAATGCGCCGCTGTTGCAATTGTTTTGGATGACAGGGAGTTGGGAAGGGAAGGGAAGGGAAGGGAACGGAGGGGGGTGGGGTTGCACTTGCGTGGTCATAAATTATTTATTTAGAACTGTGCTGCTACGCTTAACGGCTTGCAATAAAATTAATATTTTTGTTTGTGGCCTGCGCTGCTTTGTCAACAACTAATTGAAACATTATTTTGCGTCTCTTTCTAGCTAATTGCAGGGCAGGCCATTAGGAAACGTTGTGGGCTCAAGTGTGTGGGCAAGTGTGTCTGCCACATGCAGCAATTAGAGGCAACACTAAAATCGCCTATAAATGTCAAAGTGAGAAACATTTTCGCGGAAAAGCAGCCGAAACAGCGGAAAATCTAAAGACACTTTCCAGGCAACATTCGACTCAGCACTTGGCAGCATGTTGCCAGCCAGTCGCAACACCAGCAACATTTCAAAATTATTGCCAAGCGGCGGTCGCAACAACAACATACCCGCAAACACTTCGTGCGTTTTTAGTCGCGCTCGTCTCTCTGTCGGCTGCGTATCTGTATCTGTCGGTTGCGTGACGCGTTCGTTGTGACTCCGGTGCGGCTGTAAAATAACAGAATGACGTATTAAAAGCAGATAAACAAAGCAAAAGGACGAAGATACGTGTGTGGAGCGGAGAAATAAAAAATGCAGCCGTGCGTGAACATGAAATCAAAATTGAAAATACATAAACAATAAATCAAAATACGAACGTGGTAAAAAAATCTACAAATAAATATCAAAACGAAAATATATTAAATCAAATTAAATGAAATTCATTAAGTGAAAACCCAAATAAATAAAATAAAAGCATACCATATTTATACATTTGTAAAACTAAGATAGATATACATATAACAATACGAAATTTAATAATAAATACAAACATTATTGAAATATGACAAATGAAAATACATTTGTTTGCAAACACGTCTAAATCCTAGAGTGAATAAATGAAGATTGCCAAGAACTACATGCGTAGCTAATGATTTATAATAATGGTCTCTTATGCCAGCATCAGCAACGCGCCAAATTATATAAGCTAAATCTGGCAAACAGCGTGCCAAATTAATTAACTCGCTCGTCAGCTACCCGCTGCACATCTCTGTAGCTCCATTAATTTCGCACTTAATTAATGTCAGGCGGCAAGTGCGGAGCTGGGCCGCTGACAAACGTTCGCAAAGTGTCCAAAAAGCGCGACACACTGACAATGTGGCAGACGCTATCAGCGCTATCCACATCACTCACAATGCTCCCCACGGTACTCACACATGCGTCGGCCTGTAAGTGTGAGCTCAGGCGTCGCATCAGGTCAGAGCAACGCCCCAACATTAGAGGCAACAACACGGAAATGCAAAGTCATAGCCAGAGCAACAGCAGCGGCAACGGCAGCGGCAGTGTCAGCAATGCGGCCAACATGTTGCCATCAACATCAGCAGACACCACGACGACAAAAACAGCGTCAACAGCGATGACGCTGACGCTGACGATGACGATGACAAGGACAGGAGTTGAAAAAACCACACGTAGGTGCCGCTGCTCCCGGCCCAGGAACAACATTGCATCCAGCATCCTGCACTGGCTTCTGCTTCTGTGCATCTTTTGTGGTAAGTACGACCTGAAGCAACCAACAACCAACAACCAACAGCCAACAAATGAGCTATGGCCAAAGGCCGTAAGTGTCTTTTAGCAAAATGCGCTTAAATGTCTTTGATTTAGTGCACCGCACAAAAAACCAAAGCATTTCCACAGCCACACAGTCAAGTGATATAGAAATGGCCAAAAAAACAAGCCAAAAAACTGAAAAAAAAAAAAATAAATAAATGCAGCATTAGTCCTGCAATAGCTAACGAAAAACTCGCAGCACAAATCAAGATGAATTTCCGTGCATTTTTGTGCAGATTTTTGTATGGCTTTAGCAGCAAAAAAAAAAGAAGATATATATATATAAACACACACAGACAGGACGAGACATGAGAGTCCGGCCCCAAATAAATGAAAACGAACGCGCTCAGAACTGACGGCCACAAAACGCTTGTATCTGTCTGTGGTTTTTGGGCCAAGTCTAAAATGCTACAACAAATAAGCAAAAACCAAAAGTCGATCATGATCGAGAATGTAATACCCTTTATCGAAAAAAGCCTAGAGTTTTCCATGTTGCATGGACACACGCATAATTGACTGGTATAACATTGCACATGAAACATATTTTTAAAATCCAAAAAATTTCAACAAAATGTTATGCTTATTTTAAGCATACAAATCTTAGCTACTCCGATGGAGCATTTGATGGGTATGAGAAATATGTACACTTGTTACACCTCTCGCATTGCATGGAAACAGGGTATGGGTAAATGGGTAAACATGTGAAGGGAATGGAAAAACATTTGAAAATAGTGCCAAGAAATAGAAGAAGATTAAACGGCAGACCACATAGCAGTAGCGGCAGGGAGGTGAGATGGAAGCACAGCTGAGGCAGCAGTAATACAAATTGACTCGTGTTTTTCATTTCAGTGTGTGTGTGTGTGTGTCTCTGTGTGTGTTTTTCACCGGTTTGCTTTGCTGCTTTCAATAATTTTGCTTGATTTCGCAGCTGTAGTTGGTGGCTTTTTTTGCTGCTGCTGTTGCTGCCACTTAAAACTGAAATTAACTCCAGCACACGAAAGTTGGCAATGAAAAACGAACATGCCAAATCAGGCAACATGTATGTATGTGGTTTTTGCGCAAGTATGTAAGAATTGCTTGATTATTTCGTTTGGAAATTGATGCTGCAATCAATTATAGAACAACACAAAGAGGAGCAGCAGAAAGAATCGAATTCGGTTAGCAAGCAGCAGCCAAAGCGCCAAGAGTAATGGCCAAGCCGGCAATTACAGTTCTGTCGCCGCTGGCAGCGCAGCAACATTTAAAGCCAAGTCTGCGTTATCGATTTGCAGAGCAGACCCCAAGCCAAAACGCTGCGCTATGCTAAAATAAACTGAAATCAATTTAGTTAAGCTCAACAAACCACTCAACTGCCAAACCAGCAGCAACAACGCCCCAGCATAGCAGCCACCCAACTAATCAAGATAAATAAATATTTATAATTAATTTAAAATATAAACACGAAACACAACGCGGCCGCAATTAATTTCCGCAAGCAGAAGTAGAGGGGATTTCAACCTCCTGCGCATCTGTATTGCGTATACGCAATGTTGAACTAATCGGCAAAGCTGACGATGGCCGCCTTCGTTTTGATAACGTTCTCATCACAAAGTTGCCGGCATATGAATAAATGAATGAACGCATGAATAAGCAATCAACTGTAATGACCAATGCCACAGCAAGTGCCTGATGAGAGGAAACAGTGGGGAAAGAGAGAGAAAGAGAGAGGGAGACATAGATAGGCAGAGAGTGAAAGCAAGTGGCGAAATTAAGAAAATGTATGCGCAACGAATAAGGTTAAAGCGCAGCAGCCGTTGAAGGAACCCAAAAAGGGTCAAGCGGCCCTTTAAGCGGCTGCCAGCTGTGGGGCAGCCAATGTGTAGCTAATGAGTCCAAGTCCCAGTCCCAATCCCAATCCCAGCCACAGCCCCAGCCCCAGCAGCAGGTGTAGGCATCCTTGGTGGCAGCAGGAGCCGCTGGGCAGGAATGTGCGTGAGCCTGTCTGCCTGCGCGTGCTTAATGAACTGCAATCAATGGCGCCAGTCGATAAGCAACGCAAGGCGACTGATTGTGCGTGCAACATGAGGCTGACCGCAAATGCGCAGAGATACACACACACACACGCATACACAAAAGAACGAGCCACCAATGATTTATACAGCGCGCTTTTGGTTCGGTTTGGCGCATTAATTACGCACATTTTGTTGAAATTTATTTAAGCGCACAGCTCGATACATTAAGCGATTTCCCACATATACTTGAACAAAATTAATTAAACACAAACACACACGTGAGTTGGTTGTGGGCGGAAAATACTTTCAACATTTAATTATACATATATATTCAGGCAATATCCATATAAGATAAACAGCACAAAATCCTTCATCTAAGTACATCTAAATACGAACTCAGTTCATATGTTTACCAATCAATAAAAGAATCAGTTAATTAACTATCTGAAAAGTCAAACGATTGATCAAAATGGTTTTGATGCAACGAGCAAAATATATATAAAATAAAAAAAACTTCAACGATAAAACTGAATGATCATGTGTGAGGAAATACAATAAACCTGACAATTCCATTGAGCTAAATTATCAACATCAGCAACAACTATAAAAACGTATCGCAATTCTTCGATGGACATTCAAGTCACATTAAATGGATTTGAATATCTGTATAATGAACTCAAAGGACTAAAAGGCACACAATTTCCGGCTATGAGCAACATGAAATCATTCGCTGAAAAATATTTGTTACACAACATGCGAATACAGTTAATACAATTCAAGACAAATAAATGGAAAATGGATTGTTTTTCATGAACAAGATTTTGACCTGCACGTGAATCGATCGATAGTTTAACAAAAAATGAGGCTTGCACCCTTTAGCGACAGCAAAAACAACCACAGCAACAGCCCACACAGCACACATTAATTTTTATGATTATTGGCAGCAAAACACACCCCACACCCGCACACCCGCGGATACCACCTTTCACGCACACTTACACAGCTGGAAAAAGAGAACATGGCAGTGATGCAGCTGTTGCTAGTGCTCATATCCTTTGACAAGCTTAATGATGACTGTTTGACAAATGTAAAAAGTTTCAGCATTTCACTTGACTTCAGTAAAAACCAGCAACGGGTGACAAAAAAAAACAATATTTTATATACTCAGAGAGGCACAGATAGAAAATAAATGCAGGGAATCCAATTTTATTTGATTCCGCCGTTTGTGCATGCGTGTAAATACAATTTTTCATTTTACTCTCCAATATCCAAGTAATTTAAATATTGATAAAAATAATACACATATATATTTGATTGTATTTTATGTCATTTATACCTTGCACATTTTTATTAACTTCAGCTTTCGCCTTTGTGCATGCGTGTAAATAAAACTTTACATTTAACAAATATCCAAGTAATTCAAATATTGATAATAAAAAAATATATATATACACATATATTTGATTGTATTTTATGTCATTTATACTTCATACATTTTTATTAACTTCTGCTGCTCAAGCTGTTAATTTATTAAATATTCCGACTTAACTTATCGCATTTAAATAATAATAAATGCTGTCCAAAACATTACTGGACTTGAAAGGTTTGTTATGATGAGAATGTTTGCTTATGCTAGGTATTATGGTTAATGATGGTTGGTGATGATGGCTGACACTATCAAACACACACTCGCACACTCACACTCGCACACACGCACACAATTGACCCGTTCGGAAGCCATAAACTGTGTAGAATATAATTCAACTTTGCAGAACAAATTTGAGTATATTAAAACAACGTAAAAACCATTCAGCATATAAACCTAACCACACACTCCCACACACACACACACACATACACAGATGGATAGTAGCACTCAGCTAGCTGGTATTAGCAATAAATGCTGACCAAAAATGTTAGTTGAATGACCAAGTTCTCAGAACGCATAAAAACTTTTCAACATTTCAATTCATAATTCAACACATAATTATATCTCACTTGCTCTGTCTATTTCCAACTTCTCTCTCTATCTCTCTCACTCTATCGTTCTCTGTGTGTATTCACTGGTCACTCGCAATGTGTCAGCAACTTTTCAAAACTGTAACAATGCCAATTTGTCCAAAAGTACTGTGGAGTACTGTGCTCTCTCTTGGTCCTTGCGTCCTTCGGCCCGCATGCGATTTGTAATGAGAATTTAACTCAAATTTCGCTGTTCACAAATTATGCAAACAATTTGCTGGCACGGCTCATTCACAGTTGATATGCAAATACATATATTATATGCGATGCTTATTCATTATGCTAAATAATTGAAACAAATTCTTTCCACTGGAGTGGAGTTGTTGGCCATTTTTACAATATGTGTTAGAGAAAAATATTTCGTTAATTATCACAGAACGCTGTCAAAATTAATTACAGCCCCTGGCGAATGTGAGTCTTGTGTGGTCAAGTGTGTGTGTGTGCGTGTGTGTGTGCGTGTGTGCGCGTGGTAGACAGCAATTTAATTTTGCGCACTTTGTTTATTGTTGGGCACGGGTAATTACATAACGAATTCATGTGTGGAAATTTGTTATTGTTAGCTGAAAATTGTTGAACTCTAAAGCCAGCATTTATTGGATTTTATATACAAGCCAAAAAATAAAGTCATGCGGATAAAGAAAACCGAAAATTGAAAAACTTGCCAGAGCTTTCCTTAAAATAAAAGAACCATTAAAACTAGCATTAAATATGCAAGCCGTAAACTTCACGCTCAGCTCTCCCACAGAGGATGCGCACCAAAAATGTGCAAGCTAATTTTTAAAAAATTATGGTTCATCATGCCCCAGAAAGCCGCAGCAGGATAAACAGCTGGCGGGCACTGCAAGACGGCTCACAAGGAGCAAATGTTTTCTCAGACTGTCGAGGAAGCAGCAGGCGGGACACATTCTTTGGGGTAGACAATAAGTTAAATTAGTTTGGTAACGCCACAGCATCTCTCTATCGCCTTGTCTCTTTCTAATTTTTTCTCTTTTTCCCATTGGCTCCCTATCTCTGTGCTGCAGCCGCATGACAACAAAAATATTCCTCATAAATTAACACAAGTGAGTTCATCACACGGCTTGCACTTGCAACATTGAGTGGCCGCGTGTATGTCTGCAAAAGTTCGTCTGGCTGTAGCATCCTCAGCAGCTGCCACAGCAAACTCAACACTGCCACCAACTATCTTCCGCCCTCCCCCCGCGCATATTTGTAACTAAATCTGTGAGCTCAGCAGCAAAAGTTTATGTGCCTCTATGTGTGTGTGTGTGTGCGTGTGTGTGGCTTGCCTGTTGAACGGTTATGTGGCATGTGGGTAGTGCATATTGTCATAATATTGAATGCATGATATATTGAATTGTGCAGTCAATAAACGTTTTATGATCACAGCTGCACATCTTTCAGTTCATCTCTCGCAATATTTCTGCATGCCAAACTTACGTAAAACTTGCTGCGTAAATCGAAAGCCATTACGATGACTAAATCATGCCAAATAATGTTTCACATACATACATATGTCTGTCTTATACGATGATGACAGCCTATCGAGCGCTCTGAAATAGGCAGCCGCCACATTTACACATTTACTTTCCATTAAAGCAGAGACACAACAAAAGAGAACTGCTGTGCTCAAGAAAAAAAAAATTCATCTTCACGTTGCTCCATGGACATCCAGTAAAGCCACTCGATGCGCAGTAACAAAACTGCATGCTCATAAAACGTAGCCCGAACTAATTTTTCAAAGCCGAATAGGCCTAAGGAGCACTGCGGGTGTGCAAAAGAAATGGCAAAATGACTGCCAAGCTTTACAAAGAGCAAAACACTGTCAGCTATGAGAATATTGTCCACGAGCATGACGCAGGATGCGCCACAACAAGCAGCAGCAGCAGCAGGCGCTACCAAACGGATATTGCGCACAGCCTAGGCTGCCCCAGTGGGTCGGAGGCGAGGCAGGAGCGGGGGGCGTGTAGGGGCAGATGCTTAGGCTGTGACAAAATTGAAGCGGGCACTGGAGTCGGGCAACACTCGGATGTTATTGCGTTCCTATCAAGATTAGAGTTGGAAAAAAAACGGTGGAGCCACAATCAAGAAAATGAAGTGGATATTTAAACACTCTACCCAATCTTACATCTTGAAATATTTAAAAATATCTGGAATGTAGTATATTTTATTCGTTCAACGAATTGCCCAGAGTTTAAAACTGAATTTTGTTTAAATTTAACAAATGTATATAAATTTAATAAAAAAAAACTCTTTTTTTGGAAAAAGTCATGGCTTTGAACTATTCAAAAAACTAATTAAGTAATATTATTAATTTAATTATTATTATTAAATTATTAGCAGTTGACTTCGTGATTGGCTCACTTTAATAAGTCATCTACCTTGTTCGATAAATAACATATATATATTATTTGCATATTATATTGACGGTATTATAGGTTCAATTGCTTCATCGTACCACTTACCCAATAAATTTGTAGCATTCTCAGTAAGGGTAGCAGTCAGCTAAACGCAAAGTAGAAGTGCTGGGTGACAACATGCAAAGGGTGAAACAATGGAAAGGGAAGTAAAGAGAGAAAAATAGCAAAAAGAGAAAATAAAAAATAAAAAAAATATAGAGAAATAGCAGACAAAGAGGTTTACAACTTCTCGCAAGGCGGCTTAAGCGATTTGCGAGTTTATGAAAAGCCAAACACTCTTTACACACAATCTGATCTTATGTGTGCGTGTGTGTGTGTGTGTGAAAAAAAAATAACAAGACAAATGGAAAATTGCTTTTTGATGTAGTCAGTCAAGTTGGCCATGCATGCATGCAGACGTCATCATCTGATGCTTCTGCTGCTGCTAGTTGGGAAGAATGAAACGGTTTAAGCCGTTCGCAAGGCTTTAAGTGCAACAGCCAAAATGCTTGCCACAAGGCAGCTGCATGTTGCAGTAGCAGGCACGTTGCACGTTGCACGCTGAATCGCAGCATATTTTAATCCCTGCATTTTATGTGGCCCAATGCCTGTGAAAAGCGGAACGATGACGATGTTGTGCCTGATATGGATAAGGCCGCCGGTTCTCGAACGGACATACCTCGTATCAATATTGTTTTACGATCCCAGCCCTGTATGCAAATGTGGCCACGTAGAACATGCAACCGCTGCTGCTGCCCCCATCCACCTGACGATGGCTGGCAATTTGTGGACCTCAAATTTGATGGGATGGGATGACTGCTGGATTGCGAGGCTCCGACCAGCGACTACCTGTCTCCTGCCTTTTATGGCATACTCTTGCACGCTGCATCAATTTAAATAAATCTTATCATATGGCCTTTTCTCTATCTCTCTCTCTCTCTCGTTTACTTGCAGATGCCGCCCAGGCGACGCTGCGCAATGTCAACCTGCTCGTGGAGCCGCCGGCTGTGCGACGTGGCCAGTCAGTGGTGCTGCGCTGCGAATATCAGCTGGATGGTGCCCCGCTCTATTCGATTAAGTTCTATCGCGGCCAGTTGGAGTTTTATAGATTTACGCCCGGAGAGTACCCACACACGAAGGTCTTTCAATATCCCGGCATTAAAGTGGACGTAAGTTGAGCATACCTCCCCCTCCCATGCTGATTATCACACTTAAGCACCGATATCCTTGCAGGAGAGCAGCTCGAATGCAACCATCGTACTCATACGCAATGTCAGCTTTGGCCTCTCCGGCAATTTCAGCTGCGAGGTGACCGCAGATGCACCACTCTACTCGACAGCCACCGCCTATGCGCAAATGCAAGTTGTGGGTGAGTACCGCATGCAAATAATGGGTCCTAAAGTCAGTCAGTCAGTCGACTTGCCAGTCAGTGTCATTAGTGGCCGGCCACAAGGAGCCTACAACAATGGCAGCCTCATCATCTGGATCAAGCGCCTGACCTTTGATGGCACTTCACACGCAAGCCACTTCAATTAAAAAGACCAAGCCAAATGCTTTATCAACCATCGTGTAAAAGCGATTCATTCCACAGTGACTTTTTAGTGTCATGGCTATATACCATTCTCTCAGCAAAAACTTATTATATCTACAAGATTTCTTTTTTATCACAATTTTTCTAATTAGCGAACAGTTTATAAAAGAATTGACTCAGCTAAAATTCAAAAATTAAAGCGACAGCATGGAGTAAAGCTAAAGAATATTAAAAAGAAATCATCTGCTTTTTATTGTATATTGACTGATTGACTGACGTCATTAAATATTGAAGCAAAAGCAAAGCAAAGTCGAGTAAAAGCAGCTAGTATTCAGCAGCTTGATAAAGTTAATTAATATTTAAGCAAAAATACTGACAGATACAATAAAATCATTGCTCGCTTAATAAAGTGAATGCATAATAAACCTTCAACTTTAAATACTCAAATGAATAAGAAAAGATTCAAAAGGTGCTAAGATGTGAATTGCTGTTCTTTTCAGTAACCGTCAATTGTTTTGCGCGTTTTGACACTTCAAAGAGTAATTAAAGGTTGTTTTATATTTGGCATTCTCAATCTATTGCAGAATTCCCAGAAAAGCGACCCCAGCTCTTTACAGAGCAGACACGCTACGAGCCCGGCGATGTGCTGCGGGCCAATTGCAGTACGCTACCATCAAGACCCCGCGCCGAGTTGCGTTTCACCATCAACCAAATGCCGGTAAGTGTAACAGAATGCTCCTTGATGGTCCTTGGTGCTCCTTTGGTTTAATTGCCGCGCTCAGTCGCCTTAGCAATTGGCCAATATCTGTGCTTGCGTAGGCCGTGGCAGTATCGCAATGAATTATTTGCATTATATATAGAGAGGAGCTTGTGGCTGCGACTAATTAAACAGCTTTGGCTTGGTAAATGGGATCGTAAATCCTTTATAATTAGAAAAGCCACTTGCGGAGCTTTAAACTCATTTGGAGCACATGTGATAGGCTGTGGTGTAATCTCGGGGGCTGTGCGCCACAGAAATTTGTCGCTTATTTATGAATATGATGTAACCTCGAATGGGGGCCGAACTTAATTAAAATTTTCGTCTCAAACGTAAAAACGTGAAACCTGAACACACACACAGAATTAAGTCAATAAACGCAGAAAAGGGTTTGCATGCTTTGATTTGATTGCGCGATTTGCCCTTGTCATTTATCATTACGCAAGAAGGCAAAATAAAATGGAATATACCAAATACCAAATGCCAAATGGCAAATGGCAAATGGTAAATGGAAAATAGAAAGGGGAGACAAACAAGTCACTTGGGTCACAGAGTCACAGTCACAGTCGTAGTCATATGCATACGTACAGCCTGGAGAGGACATCATTAGTCATTTGGCAACATTTTCATGTTTGCATCAATTTTGAGACTGGGCGCTAATCAGTTGCATAAATCAAGAACGAAATGCGAACAGGGAGGGGCCATCGTTTTTAAAAAGCAAATGGTTTTCATTTTTGTATCCCATTTTGACCGCAGGGCCGGCTAACCTTTTTCTTTGTCGCACTGCTGTTATTAATCATAGCGACGACATAAAATAAATTACGTTAAACTTGTGCACAGAAATTGCCCCAAACGGAGCCCGGCACGAGTCGGAGCAGTCTGAGGAGTCTGAGGAGTCCTTGGAGCCGGACACTGCCTTCAAATGAATTTACGAGACAACACTTTTCAGCTGACACGCCCACGCGAAGCGCAGAGAGCATTCGATTGTCGACTGTCGACTGTCGTCTGTTCCACGTCCCGCCGGCTGCCAGGCAAAAGAAAACTTATTAAACGCTTCATAAATTTTTATATTATGTCTACCCACATCATCAGACATAACGTGCACTGGCACTGGCATCCTTCCCGATCTGCTGCTGTCTTGCTCTCTCTCTCTCTGTCTCGCCATTCGTGCGTCTTATCCTGCCGTTTTGTATCTGTCGCTAGCTGTTGTCTACTTTTCGGGGCACATACAACTACAACACACGCACACGCTCACGCTCACATGCAGGCCGTTGAACATTTTATCTAGATGCCGCTTGCTTCCTTCCACTTTCAGTCAACCAACTAATGACAAAAACCGAGACAATAGTGCGCTCCTTGTGTGTGTGTGTGTGTGTATGTGTGTGTGTGTGTGTGGCATAGAGAGTTTGGGGGTTAAATGTCCGTCTGTTTGCCACGGCGTGCCACATAAAATTTTATGTCTGTTGTGTTTATGTTGGCGTAGACAGGCAGCAGGCAGCAGTCAGCAGACAACGACACGAACAACACAAAATTCCATCCATTCCGCTGGCATTGGCCATGCAATTTAGTTTCATATGCCTGCAGAGTAGATGCTTTTCTGATATTGAATTATGATCTGGCTGCTAGCACTTTAAATGACATCGAAACGCAAGCCTTAGATGCCCGTTATTGCAATCCATTCGCACATAAATAAGTAATGTCTGCTTAAAGCCAGCTTTGAACAGCATGCACTATGTACACAAGTATTCTATGGCTGATTGATAAGTTGTGGGAAATGGTTTTTAAAGCTTTAAGAAATATTTATAAACGCATATACTCGTACATATATAATATTTCGCACTTTTTTGTGTTAGCTGAAAACAGCTTGTAATACTATGTTATACAATAAAATGTCAGATTTAATTCAATTAATTTGGTTTTCCACCTTCTTTAAGCAAGAAAAAAACGAAATGTTATTTATATCACAACTTAGCAAAATTGTCTAGAAATGATGCCATGAACTTTGTTCTCGCTTTTTCATATTATCTATTTAGCCATATGCATTAGGCAAAAAAATACAAAGCAAGACCACATGTTGGCCCAGGCGCTAGGGGAATGAGGCAGCCGCCATAACGACTAACATAATTTGTTAAAAAGTTTTTGTCATATTAATGGAAAAGTAGAAGAAAATGAATTTTTTTTTTTTGTTTTTGGTTGAATCATGGGATTTAGTTGGGATTAAAGCTGTCGAGAGTTTTTGGAGAGTTGGCGGCCAGACAAGTGGCCGTTCGACAATGGGATTTGTGCGTCAATCGATTTTTTGATAAATTATTTATTTCGCATTAGGCGAGAGGGGTGGAAAAACTGGAACTACAACGGGCAAATGCCATAAGCACATAATTAAAGCTGAGCAACAGCTTCAAGTGGCTGTGATTAATGAATCGACTGCACATGTGGGGAAGTGGAGAAATGCCTGCTGAAATCGATAGCAAACTCTATTAAAGAGCAACGTAATTTGTGTGATAATTTCTTGGAAGCAAAACAATATGAGCCCATTGTGCATAATTGAAGAATAAATGAATACCAGATTAATGTGGCAAATAATTGCTCATATTTTATGCAAACTCATTTGGCGTCGAGTGCAATCAAATTCAAAATGTTAATCTTAGACAGTTTCAATTCGTGAAGGCCTTGCAATGGAATCGGTTTTAGTTTAGTTTTAGTTTTGCCATTCTCGCACAATTAGCATTATCCTTTCCTGGCGCAAATGAATATGTCCTGTGGACAAGCCAATATTAATAGACGGCCATTAAAATGAATTTAGCCACGCAAACACAAACGACCAGCAACATCAACACAAAGTTGGTTGCCTACTCGAGCCATGTGGTTGTTGCTTAAAAACAATGTGTCTGCAAACTGTTTACGCAAGCGAATGCCAAACATTCATTTAATTGCCCAACCGAGTGCTTTGTGGAAGGGAGGTTGGGTCGGTAGGTGTCTGTTCTGTTCTGTTTGGTTCGGTTTGGCCCGCTGTTGGGGGCTCCGATGCCATAAAGGTAAATCACAAGAAATATGAGGGTATTTACACTTTTGGGTCGCTGCCTCAGCCACATGCTTAATTAAAGCGCTTGGCGTCTTAAGAGTTTCTCGTAAATTACGCGGCATTAAATTCCCCAAAGCGAGTGCAAAGGATAGAGCAGGAGAGAGAGAGAGAGAGAGAGAGCGCGCGTAAAGCGAGTTAACTAAAAATGGCTTTTTATGTCGTTGTGCCTTTGCCAGCATAAAAATAAAAATAAAAATAAAATTCAAATATAAAGTTAAGCCAACAAAACGCACAAGAAGAAAAATAAAATGTCTGTTCCGTCTGGTTTTGGGAGGGGTACACACCCCCGTGTTGTAAAAAGGGTTAAAGGCGCACAGCACCAAAGAACAACAACAACAACAACAACATCAGCAGCACGAACAACAATAAAGCGATTTTGCTTTTTAATGTTGGGGGTGTGCGAACTGCTTGAGAATTGGCTACGCCCTAAGAAACTACGCTATTCAGACATATCCTTGAAAAAATATACCAGGTAAATCCTACAATCTGCGAGTATCCATTGACTTCTGTTGTCTGTTTACATGTGAAAACTAACTGCTTACAGTTTGCGCCTTAGTTTGCGTCGCATAGGGTATTTCGCAGTCGATCAAGCACGGATTGCTCCTGAACCAAATTTAAGGCGTGCCCGCTGCCTTTAAGCTGCAATTTCTAGCACCTTTTTAGGGCACTAAACAGCGCAAAATATATGCATAAGTAAATGGCGCTCAAATGAGTTTGTAAGTGGAAATGAAATGCGTATTTATTGTATTTAAATTGCCAGCGATTCGAGGGCAACGGAGGGTGGAGGCTGTCATTTAAAGAAGCAGCAGCCGAAGCAGCAGTAGCAACAGGACATGCAGCAAACGGAAATGACAACACAACCATTTGCACCATTTGCAAAATGGCGCCTGCACTTCCTTCGTCGACAACAATGGCCATTTGCAACTAAAAGTGTTGCACGTTGCAGTTAACGGGTTTTCTATTCGCACCATGCGTAAAGATGCACCAAACGGAAATGATGTGCCCCATTCGAGCTGTGGGATGCTCTGGCAAATGAAGCGGAAAGCTGAGTAAAAAGCTGAAATGAATATGCATATGCAGATGCAGATGCAGATGCCATGCCCATGACTTGGGCTTGAGTTAGACCAGAGAGAGCGTGAGCCAAGGACGAGATTTAGGCGCATGTTGCTGCTGCTTTTGCTATTGCTGTTGCTATTGCCGTTGCTGTTGCTGTCATAACGGAAATGAAATTTTTAAATGCACACAATGCAAACGGTATGACAGGCTGATAGGCAGGCAGCTCGAAAGACGCATTGCCAGATGGAAAATGTGTCTAGTGGTGCCGTTGCAAAAGTTCGGTAACTCAAAGGCAACGTGTAAACAGTTTGCTTTGCTGCAGCGTTAACATCCAACATGCAGCGCGTAACAAGAACCACCAACAGCAATATGCAAACAAACAACCTTGAACAGCAGACACTCAAACAAACTGTCCGACATTTTCCGAGGCAAAAAAGCCAACAGTGCGTATGAGTGCTGCTCTTGCTGTTGCTTCTGTTGATTCAGCAGTCGCTGCTGTTGTTGCTGGTGTTGCAATTGCAATTGCTGTTGCTGTTGCTGTGTAACATTGAAAACTGTTTTTTAAAAGCCAGCAAGCAAAGGCAAAAATAACAACAAAAACAAAAATATGACATGCCATGTCCGTTCATTCTCAGTATCCGCTTCCTTGCATCGCAAGTTGTACCGTTGCCAGTTGGCCGTTGCCAGTCCGTGCCTGCTGCTTTTGTTGCCACTGATGTCGCACATGACTTCCCTTCAACGCCCCCCTTTAAAGTCGGCACATGGCTTGCCCCAAGTGCAACATGCTTGTAATAATCCCCGCAGACGACAAATTGCCATTCATATTCGTACGATATACTATATATGTACATACATACTACTCGCAGGGGGTTGTCCACATATCGGACAGAAACTTTTTTTTGCGCCACTATCTCCCCGCACTCGGCAAATATATTTTTAGTTTGCAAAGCGGAAGCGGAAAGTAAAATCAGTTTCAGCAGCAAGCGCGCCCACACACACACACACACACACACATACACACATACGAATTGCTAGAGGGCTATGAATAATTTAAAGTATACTTTTAGACATACGTATTTCATATGCATATGGTAGTTAGCTATGCAGTTAGTTGTACGGCTTATAAGAAAGAGAAATGGGCTTAATGCCATTGATGGATTTCCAATTAACTAATCATGCATAAATCTCTACCCTACCCAACCCTCTCGGTAGGTGACCACAGAGGAAACACAATACATTCGCACGGTTGATAGCCTAATAGCATCCAGACTGAGCATCAAACTGCAACTACAGGCGGTTCACTTTGTGGCCGCCACCAATACCAATGGAATCGTCAATGGCCGAGCTGCTTCTAATGTGCACATGACAAACGCATTGGCATCCGGCGTAGGCGGTGGCGGTGGCGGCGGCGTTGGAGGTCTTATGTTACGCTGCACGGCTCAAATTGGTGATTTATATCAGGAGTACAAGGAAATCGAATTGGGCACGCCACAAAAGGATCCGGTGCCGGCCAGAGGTAAGCCACAACCACAACAAACACAAATGAAACACCTTGCACATTTGTTTTCTAAACGCATTAAATTGACCATTGCAGTTACACTCTCATCGGGCTCAGGATTGCGAAATTTCTTGGAAACCTATTTCTACACATCGGCATCTGGCCGAGGATCCGGTAGCATGGGCGGCTTTTTCATTTGCTGCCTAATCTCCATGTTCTCGATGATAACAGCAAGCGGCAGCTAAATGCAAAATTGATTACATTCTAGCTACAATTACATAGAGTACAGCTTGAACATGAAATGTGTATAGCATAGATAATGGCTTCGATGTGTGGCCAATCGTTTTAAGCTTAGCGCCACCCAGCCCCGCCCCTGCCCCCGCTCCTACTGCCACTCTCAACTGCAGAAATATCCCAACTAAATACTATATAAATTACACATTATATGTTGTACACATTCACATTAAATAATACAGTTTTGTAAATATTTGTTTTATGATGTAAGCCATGCACGTACATTAGATGAAAAGCACAGCCACACACACACACACACAAACACACACAAACACACACACGCACACACAGACGAACAACGGACTGAGGGACGGATAAACAGGCAAACATGGCTAATTGTTAATTAATGGATTATTTAATGATGCATTAAATATTGCATAAATTATTATTTCAATTGGATTTTACTTCATTAAAAAAAAGCCACTGCAATAGCACTTTGAATATCAACTTTAAATATAAGTAAATATTTAAATAAAAACCTATAAAAAAAAGCGCAATTTAAAAATTGTAAAATTAAGGACATGCATTTAAAATAAACCAGCATAGATATTCAAACACGTATATTGTGTAAATTTATGGGAGATTGGAATTTTCATGGAACTGCTCGCTAAAGTAGGTAAGTATAATTGCGTTAAATAAGCATTTGTATATTTAATATACAACAAGTATTCTTGGCAACAATATCTTCATTTGGCAGTTTATCAGCTACACTTCCATTTTGAGTGTACAAATTTTCGATATAATGCTGTTGCATAAATCATTTTTTTGGTTTTTTCATTTCAATTGCTTGAACATATTTCAAATTTCAGTGTGTACATTTGCTTAAGGGCGTGGCCAATGACTGCGAAAAGACGCAAACGAACGGAACTCGCTTCGTGGATGGTTGAAATGGCCAAAGGATGCCCTCTAATACACAGGCACAAAATGCATTCGCTATTTGCCATTTGCCATTTGCCAGAGCCACAACTTGGCCGTGGGCCAGTTGAAAGTAATGAAAAAACTGCGTTTGCCAAAAAGCAAATATCCACTAGGGACGACTATGTAGCCAAGGCGAAAAACTGACTTTAGCCCACTTATGCAAGCAGCCGAGCGAGCGGCAAATAAAAACCAAACACCGAGCCAGCTTCAAGGCGGCACCGCAAAGCGGAAACGGAAATCGGAAGCTGCAACTGTGCGGCGCAATCGTCCAAAGCAGCACAGCAGCAACAGAAATAGGCGGCACCCGGACACAAGGACAACAGCAGGCGAACCGGGGACGGCGATAAAAGTGTTGCAATTTATGGGCAGGCTGGCCGGCGCCCAGACTCTGTCCTCAGCACCTACAGCAGGCAGGCAGGCAGGCAGCTAAAGTTTCTGGCTAATTGATTTTGCGATTTTATCTTTTAATGACTTTTTTCGCAGAGTGCAGCGCTAAAAACTCGCTGTCTCGCATATACAAAGATAGATTCATATATATACCATATACATATATTTGATTTTAATTCCAATGGGCTATCATTATTCAAATGGCAGCACTTCTCATTTTCCCAGTTTTTAATAAAAATATATTATTTTCCTATCAGTTCTTTGCAGATTTTTTTACATCGCCCAAAAGTATGCTATATAAAATTGAATTTTTCAACGACACGTTGAAAAAACGCACTGAAAACGCGTTTAAATAATTAATAGCATTTTTGGCGCTTTCAAAGATATTTTTTTTTGCAATATGGACTACTAACTAAAAATACCATTAAATATATCTGCAGCTCTTGAAGTCGTTTGTCCGGAACTGAAATGATCCGGAAATTAACTATAATAACAAATATATAAATATAGATGAATAAATAGATTCGGCAATATCGCACTAATTCGTATTTCATCAAAGTCAATAAATTATTTTCAGCGTAGCTAAAAAAGTGGAATATAGACATTAAATTAAGACCAACTACAGCTGTGGACACAAATCCAAAATATGAACATACAAAATCATAGAAGAGGAAAGCAAGAGACAACTAAATTACGTGATTTAATCACTATAAAGCCAAGCTTCGGCTGTCGCTCAAGGTACTAGGATGACATCCTGTGTCCAGTGCTTGTGGCTTCGGTTAGGCCACAAAAAAAAAATAGCTGCACCACATTTAATGGCCAATAAAGCTCATGGCAATGTCAAGACCA
Organism: Drosophila maculinotata; assembly: GCA_035045305.1. Taxonomy (NCBI): domain Eukaryota; kingdom Metazoa; phylum Arthropoda; class Insecta; order Diptera; family Drosophilidae; genus Drosophila; species Drosophila maculinotata. The sequence continues at coordinate 11,013,977 of JAWNPD010000335.1, forward strand.
TTTCAGTTGGACTTTTAATGGAATATGAATTCATCTGTATCCAGGTGAATTCCTCTCCCTGTGTGCAAGTTTTGTATCTGTGCTTCGTGCACAATTGCTTCGTTAGCGTTTAAAACGGATTTATTTCTGGTTGGTAAAAAAGCGTTCGAACAATTTATATTGCATGCTATGAATATTTGATGTTATCAAACACTTTAACTTTAGCTCTTGTAGCATAAGCATTTTTATGTAATTCCATTTGCTGACTTTGGTAAATGAAATTTTCGCATGAAATTTACATATATATATTGCATATTGTTCGGCACAGCTACGTGCAACCTGCTGACAAATCATCATTAATTTCGCGACTAGGTAGGTTTTCGTCAGTGTATCTGTGTAAGTGTGTGTGAGTGTGCTTGCGTGTGGGTATAAATATGCGCGGCAACAATGGTAGTTCGTTAGTGAAACAACCAGCAAATAGCAATCAAAATTAAATAAACATATTTTAAAATCGAATTTGATTTTAATATTTTTTATAAATGCGTTTTTCTCGCTTCATCGTAAATTCAAGCAATTTATGAATCATTGCATCCTAATTGTATTTTTAGCATGATGGTAGAAATTGAAATGCCACAAACCAATATTAATGAGCAACAACATTTTATTAATAGAATTGCGCTTCATGAAATTACAATTAAATGTCGCCCAAAAAGGCCAACGAGTCTATCTAATTATCTAACGAAATTGAATTTTTTATTATAAATATATTCATCAACAGCCACAACAATACAAAGCAAAAAGTAGCTATAAATGTAGATATACTTATACAATACAGCCAGGGTAGAATATTGCTTTTTGGATATTAAACACTCTAATAATTTTATGTAATAAACCCAATTTACGCTTTCATATGATTTTATACCATTGGTCTGTGTAGATATGCACATATTTGCAGTTGCAATTTGCATTTAATTTCATTTTATGTAAATTTCCAATAATAACAAATATTGTAATAAATTGACAAGTACAATTTGGTAATTTCATTAAAACGTAATAAATACAAATTAAATTATTGGTGCGAAACAAATAATTTAAATAAATAAACAGACGCAATGCCAGAGTAACTGCATAGACCTATACCAGAGAGCAGCCTGCAGTCTGCAGCCTTAAATCGTTCCTTAAATGCCCGGCTCGCGACCCATCAGCAACCTGTCAGGCGTGTGACCGAGAAACCAAGGGACCGACAACAGAGTGTAATCAACAGTCAAACAAACCGACCATTCGAACAGGGTTCGCGGTCAGGACAAAGGCAGATGGCATGGACTGTCACGAAGAGCGAAATAGCTCTCAAGACCGCGTATAAAAATGTGTAGAAAAGCAGAAAGCAACTGTGTTGACTAAAAGCTACCCTGTAAGTCTAACAATACTCAACTTAGGTCAACCTCATAGAAAATATCATATTAATTAACTTATTTACAATTAAATACTGAACTTTTGTAAATATAATTTCTTTACATAAACAGTCGAAATATACAACATATGAATACTTATCCTTGCAATAGACAGCTGATGTGCATTATTATTTAATTATTAATTACTACAATCTACTGGGTAATCGATTATTTTTCCACGTCATAATTAATTAATGTGGAAAGATCAAATCTATTAGATAACACCCTAGCAAGCATCCAGTTTTTTTATTCGATATGTGCTGAAAGTTATTACGAAACAGTCAGCTGATGACACAAACTTCATGATGCCCTTATATGCAGATAGCAGAGCAATATTACAAGTGGAGCAGATGAATACAGCTCATTATGTTAAAATTCGGAAACCATGCGTGGATCCTTGCGCTGTGGCATTTCTCTGAATCGGCTTAAATTTGCAGCTCATAAAGGTGCTCGCAGCAAGAAATAGTGTGAGATGGAGATAGAGCCAGAGAGCGACGCTATCACGTAGGCTCGACTCGGTTCAGGTTGTCAGTCAACGTAAATTCCATAGCCGGAATACCTAATTGTTGCACAAACGCCCATTCCGCAACAACACATAGTATACGGAAAAGCACAAAAGCTCATTACGCATACGCCGCGTGACGGCGAGGCAAACAATGCAAGCGACAACGACAATGATGATGATGACAGCAGCAGCAGCAGCAGCGTCAGCTGAACAGCCACATCATAAACGTTTGAACCGCATTTGCACACATGAATTAAGCATTCCACAAAAGTAACAGTAGCTGCAGTGCTTCGCGGCACATTCCAAGGACTTTCAGCCACACCGAACCACGTTCAACTCGCACACACGCACACACACACACACTGTTTCGCACACCATGCACGTCATGACCTGGCCATGTTTGTGAAGCGCGTTGGCGGGAATGAGAATGGCAACAACTAACCTATGACTGGAGGATCCGCAGTGCTGCTGGATTCTGTCTGTGTGTCAGTTGTGCAGCAGCGGCTTAATGCAACTGCAATTTATTCGGAGCGGGGGCAGTTCGAGGGCACTGTGGAAAATTTGTTAGCGAAATGTTCAAGGCAGCCCTAAATCAATTGTATTTGTAAAGACTTTTAAATTAAATTTCCAATTGTCAATGTTATTTTATTTGCGCGACTTTCCGTTGCCTATAAATTTCAAGTCTGGTCAACTGCTGCAGCTGGGCAACAAGGCAACAAGGCAACAAAGCAACAAAGAATTCAAAGGCACAGAGTTGTGTCTTCCTGCTGGTTAGCCGCACTAAATTCAGACGTAAGGACATGGTATAAAGCCCGACCAGTGGCAACAACAACAACAACAACAACCACAACAACAATGACTTCATTTCCGTTTCTTGTGTGCTCCTGCGCATTCAATTGTCCTGCTGCTATATATAAATACATACATTTTGTAGTCCTTAACGTATTTTGCACTTGTAATTGTTTTTATTTACCTTGGGTTACCGCTTAAAAAAATGTGAAATATTTTTTGGAGTTTTTTCCTTGGTTTTCCCTTAACAACATACTCAGTTATTTAACATTGTTGAAAATATTAGTGTATTTTGCACACTTTTGTGCTTTGTTCTGTGTCCTGCTTCCTCTTTTGCTTTCTTTATACAATTTTATTTACGCATTTTATTTGATTAGAGTCTTTATAGCCAAAGGCAATTGTGGCATAGGGCGAAATTGTGTAATAGAGCAAACTCAAATTGAATTTGCTGAGAATGTGAAAAGCTAAATGTGTTGTGGTTAAGAATGGTTCTTAGAGCTGACAGCCTCAAATGTCCCAAGGCCTACACTGATTTAATTCCAGCATTCAACATAATAACATTTTGGATAATAATTTTAAAGACAAGTATTTTATAGCATTCATCCAGAATGAAAACTTAATGGCATTCCTTAGATGTTGTTCCAAGAATCTTGATTATATTAAAACTTATGAGAGCTTGGGACATCCTTGATTTTTCATAAGAATTTATATTTTTACTTCTTAAAATTATCCCACTGATTTGCATTTATATTTTAAGACTTTTCAATTGATCAAATGATGCGACAAACTTTACGAAGAAGCTCACACAAATTATTTCAGCATTCAATGAGAAGTATCTTTGGAAAAGCATGACAAATCCTTTAGATTATGTAAATAAGAAAAGTCACAAGTCCTCACACCCACACACGCCCACTTGCTATGTTTGGTAAGCCAAGCACTTGAGCAAATTAACAAAATTTCAATCACACTTCATTAGCAGAGACATTTCAATAGCACAAATACAGGGGCTACGAATCCTACTGCTATCAGGGGTAACCACGCTGCGACGACATCGCAAATGCTTGTGTATTATAAGAAATTACACACAGATATCAGAGAGCAGCAGTCAAGCCAGGAGGCAGCAGCTCCACAAGAGTCGCAACAATCGACAATTTAGCAACTGGAATGTTACAAGTGTGATGAAGCTGGGAGCTGGGAAGATGACAACAGCCCTGGAATTAGCAATCAAGTTTCTGAATTCTCTAGCCAAACATGCCGAGAAACTAGGTGCCACAGTATGTATATATAAGTTCTCTAAGCCCTCCTAAGCTCTAAGTCAAAGTGTGTTTAATTAGTAAATATATTTTAGAATGCCAAACACGAGTAATTTAATTGCATAGCTACCAAAATGTCAATCAATAAACATTATTTCTCATGTATGCATAACCAATGAAGAATATGTAGAATATATGTATATATGATACATTTTGTCTCAACATTGTCATGTATCAGGTATCAATTCTATTTGAGCGCTTAACTAAACATAACTTAATATTGCAACGAGACGACTACTCCTGATTACAAATAAATATTACATATAATATATTAAAGTGCAAAAGACTCGTAAATTGCACAAACCCCCGCGGGTCATGTAAACACAAATGTTTGTTTTAGCTTTCGCGCTGTGGCTTTTAATTACTTTAGCTGCGCAAAAGGCTTTACAAATATTTTAGCAACGCTTTAAAAATATTGCCAACCAAAAAAATTGTGTTAATAACGGTATACGAAGTGGAACAACGGCTAACAAAAAAATTGTGCGGATTGCATAAATTGAGCTTTGAGCGAAAGGTGCATGCAAATACTAAAGGCTCTTAAAAATATTATATGGCTGCGTTGCAGAGTCGATGGGTGTGGCATGGTGGCATGGTGGCATTGGCAGGCAGGCATGGCATGAGTGTCGGCTGGGTAGGCGGATGTGTGCCTCATGACTTCACATATTGCCCAGGGCGCCACTAAAATATTATTTCATGAAATTTGCTTAAGGATGCAGCGGCAACAGCAGCAGCAGCCAAAAGTTTGCTTATCCTTGAAAGTTTATTTTACGCCGGAAATAAACCAAATTGCGCTCGTCGAGCGATGAGTGTGGCGCACGGAGATCCCATGTGTTGCATGTGTGTGTGTGTGTGAGTGTAAATGCTTGTGAGTGTTTATGAATACGAGTGCATGCAGAGCGCAGCTAACTCGAATTCATCATAATTCGTTGTAACTCCAGCTTAAAAGATTTCTATACGAACCATATTACATATATAGATTTGAATGCACATTTTCTTATATTGTGTCATCTGAGGCTGCCCAGCTTTAGTTAGCCTTGGCTGGGCAGGCACTTCAGCTTGCCGTCGGCTGTCTGTTGAGCAAGCCAACTAAAATAAATATAAAAAAGCTGTAACTTAGCTACATATTTGCACACCAATTATTTTCGTAGCTGGAGCAGCAGCATGGCTAAAAAAAAAACCAAAGTAAATTGTTGGCCAGGAACACAGCAATGGCAGCCATGACGATGATGGCCATTACGAAAACATTTAATTGTTGTTTTTGCCAAATGAATGGCAAACGGCCCGCAGCGACAAAAGCACACGACACAAATTGCGGTGTGCTCATTACGACAATGCGGCCGGACCCGGCACGGCGAGTCACTTGCCCAAGCGGTCGGTTGGCCATTAGAAAACCACTGGCAGGCACGGTGTCATGCATTCGCCTTCTTTCACGCTCTGCTGCACATCTTTGTTGCAACACCCACCCTCGCTGGACAAAAGCAGCCTTGTCAGTTGGTCGAGCGTCGAGCTGTCGAGCTGTCGACCTGCGGCTGTGTGACCCCAGCGTGCAAAAGTGGAGCACTCCATTGCGTGCGCCGGCTCTATATATTTTTTTTCCACTAATTAAAATAAACCAAGTGGCAGCGCTCAACACGTTCCTCGCTGCTCCTGCCAGCTGGCTCCTGCGTAGGCATCAGGAAAGTCAGTTGTATGCTCTGCATGTGCAAATGGCACAAGGTTGCGTGCATTTCGCCGTCGGCAAACCAAATTGAAATTGAGCAACGGTCGCAGCGGTTAGACAGACAGACAGACAGACAGAAGGACGGACGAGCGGACGGTAGGTAGCTCATGCACTTTAGTTGACCGGCGGCGGTTTGCGTTTTGGTTTCGTTTGCGCCAGCAAAGGGCAATAATGGCACTCGACAATCGCGCAAGTTTCATAGCGCTGCCAAGTAGCCCTTTGGCAGGGCAAACATTACGTATACGCCGCGAGGATCTGATTGAAAGGCAGCAACTATCTCACAGTTGGGCGATAATTGCGCTACACAACAGTGCACTTTCATTTCAATTTGGCGTTGCAAGCGTCCAAAAACATTATGCATAATCGTTTTAATAACAACTTTGTAATTGCTTATTCATGTACAAGCAGCGAGTGAGATCGACAAACCCTCCGAGTGGGGCAGCAGTAGTCCTTAGCCACCACCCTCTCTTCAGCCCCATTACTGTAGCACTCAACCCCACAGTTATGGAACAAACTTTTGCTTTTTAAATGTTTCTTTATTAGTTACTGTAATTGTTTTCGTGTTGTTGCTATTGTTTTTGTTTAGGGTTTTGAAGAGGGCTGCCTCAGCGCAGGAAATGTCCTGCCAGTGGACAAGGCACCGTTGGCCGCATCAAAGAAATCGAGACTTCAGCCTTGAGTCCTGAACCAGGCGCTGAAAGTTTTCACCAAATGCAACAGCAACAGCAACAGCAACAGCAGCAGCAGCAACAACAATAACAATCAACAACGACAACTACCAACAGCCAACAACCGCCAACAAAGTTGGGAAAGAAACGACTCAGAAATTTCGTTGTGTTTTTTGTAAACACACCGGAAATGCTTCAATTTTGCGTTGCCCACTGCGGAAATGCTCGCCGCCAGCAATAAGAATAAAACTACACACATATATATAGAATATATATATATATATATATATATGTAACATTTATATATAAACATATATATTTGCAGTACCAAGCACAAAAAAAAGCAACTGTAATTTGCGCCTTTGTTTTGCTGCCTGGCCAGAAGTTTTCAACGCACAACTTTTTCCCAAAACCAAACAAAACAAGCCAGCGTGCAACAACAACAAATTTGGCAAAAAGCAAGTCAGATTTACGTATAAAAATATATTCATCTAGAAAATATATACATACAACTATGTAGTGCGTATGTAAACAAGAAAATGTTGAATCAAAACTGAATTAAAGGAATGCTTTTGGCGACAAAATATTTGGTTGAAGAGCACAACACAAAACTTGAACGACTTTGGGGGCGTGTTGAGCAGGGCGTGTGAATACTGCAAGGGATTAGCAGCCCGAATGTTTTGTTTGTTGTGCAAAATTGTTGAGCATATATGTGTATGCGTGTGTGTGTGTGTGTGTGGAGAATTTTCGCAATCAACATTAGCATGTTTGTCGAAGCAAGAAATGCAATTTGTTACCACACACACAGGGCGATAGTTGGCCAAGAGAGTTTACCACAAGTTCGGCCGGGGAAACTTTATTAATTTAAAGTAAATGCTCAGCTTAACTTTGCTTGCCAGCAGGCCGCGGGCAAACATGACGCATACGTAATATGCACAGTAAATACTTAGAGGTCACCGAAAACCGGCTTGCACATAAACAAAGCGCAAATGTAACATAATCGCTCGACTAATGGCGCACGTGTCGTATACGCAATACACAAATCAATGGCTAAGCAGTGACTAAACTGGCAACAGCAACTGGCCAAGAGTCAGTTAATTGCCGCTGGCAAGTCTGAAGCACAAGCAAACTGATGCTGCTTCACACACAGAGTTGAGTCGCATATCGATGTATAAGCACAATGGGATCAGGTGATGGACGTTGGCCATGTCGCTGACATATGTTAGTAAAGTGAAGCACAAATCGACGAGGATGGGGCTATTGCAGTGACAACTCGACACATTCCACCAGTGCCGGCAGCAGCAGAAGTAGCAGCAGCAGCAGCAGCAGCAGCAAGCAACAGAGACACACAACAACAACAGCAATGACAAGAGCAACAACAACAACAACAGTTGCTCATTAGATTAATGACCCTGGTAATGGATTAGCGAGCATCGCAGCCGTCCGTGGACTTTGTCATTGGCGCCAGAGCGTCTACGCCAACAACTAAACAGCAGTACGTAATTAGTGACATAGGTCGAGAGAGACTACGGCCCGTGGACAACAGACGGTGGCAACACTTGCGACACTGCCAGGAGACGGTGCAGCGGAGCTGTCAACGGCAGCCACAGCAATAATTACAGCAACAACTACAACTACAACTACAACAGCAAGAGCAACAGATACGTATTAAGTTTAAACGTGAAATGTCCGTTTAATTGAGCACTTAAAGTATCCACACACTTAAGAGCCATAAATATAAAGTCAAGTCTGAAAATTATTATACGCTGACCAGCTTCATGGTAAAGTTCTTACTTACATATATTATCAATAATAACTTTGCCAGAATGCCGCCTGCATTTCAATTAGGCCGCGACAGTCGGAGAAACTTTAACAGCTTAATATTAATGTATGTACAAGTACGTACTTGGGTACGGGATTGTGTTTTGCATGCGTTGCTCTGGTTGAGATTGCTTAAAAGGCTCATTTGAATGAATGCCAAAAAGAATAAAAAGCAGCAAAGCAACAAGAAAGAACAGTTATCTTTGGAGTACCGAATATAAAACACCCTGCAGACGTTTTTTTTTTATATTTCTTATCTTTGTCACGCAATAACTCAATTTTCACCTCATTTACACTTTTTTTTTTGGCAATGTTGGCTAAGATTTTTATGAAAACAAAAAAGTAGTTTAAACAAAATCTAATTTTTCGGGCAAAACTTCATTTGTATACTGGATTTTATTAAGGACCAAGTCTATATTTTCATGAAAATCGCCTAAAAACTAAACGACAAATTTGCATGGCTATATCGATTAGACTTACGATTTTTGTCGCGCCGATGTAAGTTAGGTCTTCAACTTTATTTTTGGAGCTTAAAAAAGTTGCAGGTCTTATGTCAATTTTGATTCACAATATACAAATTCGCATGCTGTTGCACATTCGCTAACCGAATATCGAATTTTTTTAGCTATTATTCCTTTGAAGCCACTAAGGCAAACAAACCTAATTGAAATGTCCACCGTAAGGGTATAAAAACATTTGTAACTTTGGGCTGTGCTCCAGTTCTTGGAGACGAGCTTGGCATACGGAACAGGCAGCGACAAGAAGTTCGCACAGTTTGAATAGTGTCTCATATTTTGGCAGGAATTTATGCGCAGTGGCAGTGAAAACTTAAGTGATTTTGGTTGTTAGCTAATTAGGCCTGTACAAATATTACACGAACATCAGCAACGCCCTCGCAATGCAGACCACTGAACTAGCAACTTTATTTTATTACCAACTTCATCAAGTTAATAACCGTAACGTGGCTCGACGCACGGCGGCAGATTGAAACGTTTGCCGCTGACATAGGGCTGCAATGTAGCTCAGGCATCAAGCGGACGTCAGTCTGTCCGTTTGACAGTTAGAAATGACGCTTCGTCAGGAGGAACACGTGCCAAACCATGCCAAAAGCTTCTAAGCCCCGTTCGTGTGTGGGTCCGGTCCGGTCTGGTCTGGTCTGGTCTGCCTGTGTATCATATAGCAGCGTATTTTGATAACCCAATTAAAATGCAGCGCACGGAGCGAATTCTTTTTTTTCTTTCTGTTTTTTTTTTGCCTTTTGTATTTGTTTAAATCGGCGTTAGTTTTTTGCTGCTTCTGCTGTCATATTTTAATGCCAAGTGCTGTGAACTGCTCCTGGCCAGTGTCGCATTTTAAATGTCATGTTGTCAATCGCCTGGACTGTCCGCCTCTTGTCAGCTTATGTGCGGTCGCTAGCCAAGCATAAATTACACTGATCGGAAGAGGAGGGATGCGCGGGGCGTTCACTGTGAATGTGCAACAGTGCCACAGCAGCTGCGACATCGAGTTATTTGTAGCAGGATGTAAGTCGCAGTCAGCCTTGAAAGTGAAACTGAAAACAAGCCCAGCGATGCATTGATGCAGGTGCGTGGAAGAATCAATCTAAACAGTTGTGGGTTAAATGCATTAAATGATTTATTAACTTCGGTGGCACAACTTATCTAACGAGAAGTTTTTGTGTCTTTCTGATTTACTATAAATCAATTAAGTTTTACTTCAACATATTAATAAAATCCTACTTTTTAACAAAGTTTCTATTGAGTGCCCATAGCTGCATAACTTTAAAGCCATATATCTTTTATTAACCAGCAAATAAATAAAAATGCAAAGCTGTTATTTTCTTATTTGCATATAAAATAGTTATTTATGTTTGCACCTCATTAACAGTTTAACGAACCCAGGAATGGTATGCCACTAACGTTTAAGCACTCTTCCCAGGTCCGTTTGCATCTGGGTTTATGCTTTTTTTATTATTTCACAGTTTAATCATAGAAATTTTGAGTGTGAAACGAAAACATTTTCTGTTTAAAATCTAATAAAAATAATCTTCAAAATTAACATTTGAGCTATCTTGTTACGTTTATCTAACCTCAATCTCACAGACTAAACAAATATGCATATGCAAAGGAACCCTGTCGAAACCAAAGAGAACCGAGAAGATGGCAAATGTAACACACGTTTTGAAAATTAGCATAACCGAAACGAAAATTGCTCATAAAACTTGTGTTATTACCCGTCTCATTTGCCAAATAAAGAAAAAAGCATCCATTCAAAATTCTCACATATAAATTGCATGAAATTCAGCACCCCAAAAAGCAGCCCATAAATGTCGCGCCCATAAGCGGAGCGAAAGGAAAAAAAAAGTAAAATGAAATAAAATAAAAACCAACTGCAGAACTACTTAAATTTAAATGAAATCACGTTTCGCATTTGCCGACTACGCGCCGTTCTGGACTTTCTCTTTTCAAAAACGTGTAAATAACAATTTTATTGTATGTATTTATAACATTTATGCAAAAGTTTCAAATGTGCGACGAGCACCCACCTGGAGAGACAGAAAACAGCAGGTGTGACACTTTTTTTCGGTTTCAGTTTCGGTTTCTGTTTCTGTTTCTGTGTGTGCTTCGGATTCTGATTCGGATTCAGATTCGGATTTGGGTTTCGTAGCGTGTTTTACTGACCCACTTCTGACATGATGCGGCATCAGAATGCAGTGGGCGACTGCCAAGGCTCTCCTGGCAACAACTCTCACCCACGTCCGCTGCGGGCAAGGGAGCTTCTACATTCTACACTGTACATTGTACATTGTACATTAACAGAGCAAAAGCAAGTGCGCAAATATTTTTATGTGCACATTAAACAATGGGCATGCTGACAGGCTGTAGTCCATTCAAGCCGCGACCACAGACAGACAGGCAGACTGACAGACTGACTGACGGACTGACGGACTGAGTGAACGACAGAGTAGTCCAGTCTCGAAGCGGAACAAAAGAATCGGGCTGGAAATTCGTAGGCTATGAAATTGTCAGCGAATGTGAAATTTGAAATAAAATGATGAATTTATGTGAGCGCTCGACGTGCGTAAAACGTGCGAGAATTTCACAAGCCACACAACTGGTTTTGAGGCGGCTTAAGTTAAGGGGCGTGGCTGGGCATGGCAGGCGTGGCGCTTTGTCAAAAACAATGCTTGCATCTTTTAGACATATATTTCAGCTGCCTCTCTTCTTTCGACACTCAAGTGTTAACTGCAAAATTATGCAAATAAAGCACAGTTATCATAAAAAGAACAAGCACTTCTCTTCGCAAACAATATTCGGGGCGGAAACGATGCGCAACGCAACGCAAACAAACAAATTTTGAGAATGAATGAATGACGATTTTGTGCTCAGCGTTGACTTAGCCCCATTTGAGTGTGGCGAAGGCTCAAGTGCATATAATGCCGTTATTCGTTATTGGGGCATATGAAATGGGGCATGGCCAAATACTTAAAGACATAAGACGACTAAATGCAAATACTGTCTAAATATATCGCTGCCCTCAGCTGAACTTAAGTCCTGCGCCAAGTTGCAAGATGCCATGCAAATCGGATTGTGTCCCTCCGCCGCCGCCGCCGCCTCCGCCACCGCCTCTGGCTGCCAACGGATTACACAACTTTGGGATTGTCAATATGACTTAAGCTGCTGTCGCATTGTTGCTGCTGTCGCTGATGCTACGGCTGCTGCTACGGCTGCTGCTGCTAACGAGCTGCTTGCGTAGCCACAGCGCCAAGAATAACAAAGCTCGACAACGGTTACGATGCCGGCAACTGCGACTCCATCTCCTGCTCATCCTCCTGTCGTCCTACTGCTGCTGCGACAACGACAATTTTATAATGCCATCGCCTGGCTGCAGTGGTGCGCGTGGCAAATTGATTTCGATGCCGCACTGGGTGACGCTGACAGCAATTAGTATTTGCCGTTAACCGGTCGAGATTTAATTATGCGTGCACATTTCAATTAGACTGGAACTGATGCTGATGCTACTTAGCCCAGTTGGCAATTAGAAGGTCATGCGGCTCAACTCAATTGTCAATTAGGTATTTTGCTCATACCTAGAAGCCAGCATAAATCAACTTAAAATTTTATGTATTTTAATATCAAGCATACGCAGCGTGTAAAGAGCCAAGTGAATACGGCGAACCATTGGGTTCGCTGGGCAAATTACTTAGCACTGCCGTCATTTGCATGCCAACAACAACACAACCAACAACAAAAACAACAGAAGTAACATCAACAACAACAATGACTACCAAGTTGACGACGTCAACGTCGACGCTTCCAAGATTTATTAGCGCATTTGACTTGATTTAGCTTGTTTATGTTTTTGCACAGCAAAACTTATGGCTGAGCATTATGGCCACAAAATGGACAGCGTCGCTGGACACCAGCATGCAGGTGCACACATATAGATTTGCGTGTGTTTCTGTGTGTGTGATGTTTAGGTGTTGCTACAGGTATACGCAACAAGAGCACTCATCTAGAGCTATATCTAGCTGCTTGCTGATGTGCATCATAAATTATTTTGATGTGCGTTTTAGTTGATGCTGCTGTTGAAAAATCTGATTGGACGCAGTAGATAGCCACTCTCATAGTGGAAGGTGGAGGGCGGTTCGGGGGTTCGGTGGTTCGGGGGTTCCTGACTAAGGGGCTGCAGGTGTTAAATGTCTTGGGCAAAGTGCTGCACATAAATCCAGTGCAGATGTGTGTGCGATAGATGCGACTTTAAACTGACAATAGCTCATTTAAATGGTCGACATTTGTTAGTGAGCTCCTCCTTTAATTTGATTTAAATTAATGCGCATCCAGTCAAAGGTTATACGCCTTAGCAATAACAATGCCAGTGTCCTCCCTCCCATTCCCGTGCCCCTGTCCGTGTTCATGCTGAGCTCACGTCTGTCGCAGACATAACAAACTAATTCCTGCCGCCTTGCACAATCCATTAAGGTCGCTTGATGTTACAGTTACTTCATGTTTTTGTTGCCGCGCTGTTGCTGCTAATGTTTGTGTCTTGTAAATGGTGCCCGTTCACACACAAAAACTCTCTACCAAATGCAGCGTCATTCATCACAACAACACAAAACAAAACAACTTGCAAGCAAAGAAGAGAGCAACCGTAACTGGGACTCTCGGAGGACACTCATTTTTGCACTTAAACACCGAGCAACGAACCCAAACAAAAAGCCGCAAATGCTCACTGACACACACACACAAACATCTCACAGACTATATAGTACACTCGCCACATGGCAGCCCTTTTGTTGCTGGGGTTTTTGTTCGCCCTTTTTTGGCACAAAACCCTCACAAATATTTTGCTCTTGCACCCACAGCAAAACTGTTAAAAAATTAAAATGCTGCTTAACAACTTTGCTGGTTGATAAACGAGCCCGCAAACGCACAGCACAAGGTGTGCACATTTTCATACCTCTTCCGTAAACAACACACAATTCCTTATAATGCACCTCAATTGTTTATGAGCCTTTGTTTTGGGTTGCCGGCGATTGCTGGAGCATCGTGACATATTTAAGGCCAAAGTGTCATCGTAATTAAGTCAAGAGAATACCCAAAACAATTAGCGTAGCTAAGTGGATGAGAATATGCAAATTGTTTGTAATAATAAAATATCAAAGAAATATGTCTGAGTTCTGTTGGCGCTTACATGCAGATCAGCACTTTATTTGATGACTGGCCTTTTTCGACATTATACAAAAAGTATTTACAAAGTCAATATTCAGGTAACGAGCTGCAGGTGGTCCAGTTAAGCCACAGAATCGGAATAAGCCCGTATAACTGTATACAGTTCAATTGAGTGAGCCAATTAAATCTGAGTTTGGACATCTGTTCCTTATAAATGACCTTCCAAGACTACAAATTTAGAATCTTAAAATATTATTTATAATCGAAATCACGTCAAAAGTGACTAAAAAATTGGCTTGTAAAGTGCCCAAGCAACGAAAAGTTCCTTATAAATGACTTTTACAGACTTCAAACTGCCATAACTTTGTCAAAACTGAACCGATTGTCATTCCTGACGTCATTTTGGTCATTATTTGTCATCTTGTTTAGTTCTACATCAAAAGATTATGGACTTTTGAGAAAAAAAAATTTTGGACTTTTTTCCTAAAAGAGCATAAGGGGGGACCCTTACCAATTTGATTTTTTCAAAAAATAGAATCTTGCAATTTTATATTTAATTGATTGTGGGTGTCACAATTAGCATAAAAAACTAGAAGAAAAGTGATTTTGGCGTGTTTCATTTTTCTGTCAAAAATCACGTCAAAAATGACTAAAAAATTGGCTTGTAAAGTGCCCAAGCAACGAAAAGTTCCTTATAAATGACTTTTACAGACTTCAAACTGCCATAACTTTGTCAAAACTGAACCGATTGTCATTCCCGAGGTCATTTTGGTCATTATTTGTCATTTTGAATAGTTCTACAACAAAAGATTTTGGACTTTTGAGAAAAAAAAATTTTGGACTTTTTTTCCTAAAAGAGCATAAGGGGGGACCCTTACGAATTTGATTTTTTCAAAAAATAGAATCTTGAAATTTTATATTAAATTTGTTGTTTGTGTCACAATAAGTATAAAAAACTATAAGAAAAGTGATTTTGGGGTGTTTCATTTTTCTGTCAAAAATCACGTCAAAAGTGACAAAAAAAATGGCTTGTAAAGTGCCCAAGCAACGAAAAGTTCCTTATAAATGACTTTTACAGACTTCAAACTGCCATAACTTTGTCAAAACTGAACCGATTGTCATTCCCGAGGTCATTTTGGTCATTATTTGTCATTTTGAATAGTTCTACAACAAAAGATTTTGTACTTTTGAGAAAAAAAAATTTTTGACTTTTTTTCCTAAAAGAGCATAAGGGGGGACCATTACAAATTTGATTTTTTCAAAAAAAAAAATCTTGAAATTTTATATTAAATTTGTTGTTTGTGTAACAATAAGTATAAAAAACTATAAGAAAAGTGATTTTGGGGTGTTTCATTTTTCTGTCAAAAATCACGTCAAAAGTGACAAAAAAATGGCTTGTAAAGTGCCAAGCAACGAAAAGTTCCTTATAAATGACTTTTACAGACTTCAAACTGCCATAACTTTGTCAAAACTGAACCGATTGTCATTCTCGAGGCCATTTTGGTCATTATTTGTCATCTTGTTTAGTACTACATCAAAAGATTATGGACTTTTGAGAAAAAAAATTTTGGACTTTTTTTCCTAAAAAAGCATAAGGGGGGACCCTTACGAATTTGATTTTTTCAAAAAATAGAATCTTGAAATTTAATATTTAATTGATTGTGGGTGTCACAATTAGCATAAAAAACTATAAGAAAAGTGATTTTGGGGTGTTTCATTTTTCTGTCAAAAATCACGTCAAAAGTGACAAAAAAAATGGCTTGTAAAGTGCCCAAGCAACGAAAAGTTCCTTATAAATGATTTTTACAGACTTCAAACTGCCATAACTTTGTCAAAACTGAACCGATTGTCATTCCCGAGGCCATTTTGGTCATTATTTGTCATCTTGTTTAGTTCTACATCAAAAGATTATGGACTTTTGAGAAAAAAAAATTTTGGACTTTTTTTCCTAAAAAAGCATAAGGGGGGACCCTTACCAATTTGATTTTTTCAAAAAATAGAATCTTGAAATTTTATATTTAATTGATTGTGGGTGTCACAATTAGCATAAAAAACTATAAGAAAAGTGATTTTGGGGTGTTTCATTTTTCTGTCAAAAATCACCTCAAAAGTGACAAAAAAATGGCTTGTAAAGTGCCCAAGCAACGAAAAGTTCCTTATAAATGACTTTTACAGACTTCAAACTGCCATAACTTTGTCAAAACTGAACCGATTGTCATTCCCGAGGCCATTTTGGTCATTATTTGTCATCTTGTTTAGTTCTACATCAAAAGATTATGGACTTTTGAGAAAAAAAAAATTTTGGACTTTTTTTTCCTAAAAAAGCATAAGGGGGGACCCTTACGAATTTGATTTTTTCAAAAAATAGAATCTTGAAATTTTATATTAAATTTGTTGTTTGTGTCACAATAAGTATAAAAAACTATAAGAAAAGTGATTTTGGGGTGTTTCATTTTTCTGTCAAAAATCACGTCAAAAGTGACAAAAAAATGGCTTGTAAAGTGCCAAGCAACGAAAAGTTCATCATCTTTGTCATCTTGTTTAGTTCTACATCAAAAGATTATGGACTTTTGAGAAAAAAAATTTTGGACTTTTTTTCCTAAAAAAGCATAAGGGGGGACCCTTACCAATTTGATTTTTTCAAAAAATAGAATCTTGAAATTTAATATTTAATTGATTGTGGGTGTCACAATTAGCATAAAAAACTATAAGAAAAGTGATTTTGGGGTGTTTCATTTTTCTGTCAAAAATCACGTCAAAAGTGACAAAAAAAATGGCTTGTAAAGTGCCCAAGCAACGAAAAGTTCCTTATAAATGACTTTTACAGACTTCAAACTGCCATAACTTTGTCAAAACTGAACCGATTGTCATTCCCGAGGCCATTATGGTCATTATTTGTCATCTTGTTTAGTTCTACATCAAAAGATTATGGACTTTTGAGAAAAAAAAATTTTGGACTTTTTTTCCTAAAAAAGCATAAGGGGGGACCCTTACCAATTTGATTTTTTAAAAAAATAGAATCTTGAAATTTTATATTTAATTGATTGTGGGTGTCACAATTAGCATAAAAAACTATAAGAAAAGTGATTTTGGGGTGTTTCATTTTTCTGTCAAAAATCAGCTCAAAAGTGACAAAAAAATGGCTTGTGAAGTGCCCAAGCAACGAAAAGTTCCTTATAAATGACTTTTACAGACTTCAAACTGCCATAACTTTGTCAAAACTGAACCGATTGTCATTCTCGAGGCCATTTTGGTCATTATTTGTCATCTTGTTTAGTACTACATCAAAAGATTATGGACTTTTGAGAAAAAAAATTTTGGACTTTTTTTCCTAAAAAAGCATAAGGGGGGACCCTTACGAATTTGATTTTTTCAAAAAATAGAATCTTGAAATTTAATATTTAATTGATTGTGGGTGTCACAATTAGCATAAAAAACTATAAGAAAAGTGATTTTGGGGTGTTTCATTTTTCTGTCAAAAATCACGTCAAAAGTGACAAAAAAAATGGCTTGTAAAGTGCCCAAGCAACGAAAAGTTCCTTATAAATGATTTTTACAGACTTCAAACTGCCATAACTTTGTCAAAACTGAACCGATTGTCATTCCCGAGGCCATTTTGGTCATTATTTGTCATCTTGTTTAGTTCTACATCAAAAGATTATTGACTTTTGAGAAAAAAAAATTTTGGACTTTTTTTCCTAAAAAAGCATAAGGGGGGACCCTTACCAATTTGATTTTTTCAAAAAATAGAATCTTGAAATTTTATATTTAATTGATTGTGGGTGTCACAATTAGCATAAAAAACTATAAGAAAAGTGATTTTGGGGTGTTTCATTTTTCTGTCAAAAATCACCTCAAAAGTGACAAAAAAAATGGCTTGTAAAGTGCCCAAGCAACGAAAAGTTCCTTATAAATGACTTTTACAGACTTCAAACTGCCATAACTTTGTCAAAACTGAACCGATTGTCATTCCCGAGGCCATTTTGGTCATTATTTGTCATCTTGTTTAGTTCTACATCAAAAGATTATGGACTTTTGAGAAAAAAAAATTTTGGACTTTTTTTCCTAAAAAAGCATAAGGGGGGACCCTTACGAATTTGATTTTTTCAAAAAATAGAATCTTGAAATTTTATATTAAATTTGTTGTTTGTGTCACAATAAGTATAAAAAACTATAAGAAAAGTGATTTTGGGGTGTTTCATTTTTCTGTCAAAAATCACGTCAAAAGTGACAAAAAAATGGCTTGTAAAGTGCCAAGCAACGAAAAGTTCATCATCTTTGTCATCTTGTTTAGTTCTACATCAAAAGATTATGGACTTTTGAGAAAAAAAATTTTGGACTTTTTTTTCCTAAAAAAGCATAAGGGGGGACCCTTACCAATTTGATTTTTTCAAAAAATAGAATCTTGAAATTTAATATTTAATTGATTGTGGGTGTCACAATTAGCATAAAAAACTATAAGAAAAGTGATTTTGGGGTGTTTCATTTTTCTGTCAAAAATCACGTCAAAAGTGACAAAAAAAATGGCTTGTAAAGTGCCCAAGCAACGAAAAGTTCCTTATAAATGACTTTTACAGACTTCAAACTGCCATAACTTTGTCAAAACTGAACCGATTGTCATTCCCGAGGCCATTATGGTCATTATTTGTCATCTTGTTTAGTTCTACATCAAAAGATTATGGACTTTTGAGAAAAAAAAATTTTGGACTTTTTTTCCTAAAAAAGCATAAGGGGGGACCCTTACCAATTTGATTTTTTAAAAAAATAGAATCTTGAAATTTTATATTTAATTGATTGTGGGTGTCACAATTAGCATAAAAAACTATAAGAAAAGTGATTTTGGGGTGTTTCATTTTTCTGTCAAAAATCACCTCAAAAGTGACAAAAAAATGGCTTGTGAAGTGCCCAAGCAACGAAAAGTTCCTTATAAATGACTTTTACAGACTTCAAACTGCCATAACTTTGTCAAAACTGAACCGATTGTCATTCCCGAGGCCATTTTGGTCATTATTTGTCATCTTGTTTAGTTCTACATCAAAAGATTATGTACTTTTGAGAAAAAAAAATTTTGGACTTTTTTTCCTAAAAAAGCATAAGGGGGGACCCTTACCAATTTGATTTTTTCAAAAAATAGAATCTTGAAATTTTATATTTAATTGATTGTGGGTGTCACAATTAGCATAAAAAACTATAAGAAAAGTAATTTTGGTTGTTTCATTTTTCTGTCAAAAATCACGTCAAAAGTGACAAAAAAAATGGCTTGTAAAGTGCCCAAGCAACGAAAAGTTCCTTATAAATGACTTTTACAGACTTCAAACTGCCATAACTTTGTCAAAACTGAACCGATTGTCATTCCCGAGGCCATTTTGGTCATTATTTGTCATCTTGTTTAGTTCTACATCAAAAGATTATGTACTTTTGAGAAAAAAAAATTTTGGACTTTTTTTCCTAAAAAAGCATAAGGGGGGACCCTTACCAATTTGATTTTTTCAAAAAATAGAATCTTGAAATTTTATATTTAATTGATTGTGGGTGTCACAATTAGCATAAAAAACTATAAGAAAAGTAATTTTGGTTGTTTCATTTTTCTGTCAAAAATCACGTCAAAAGTGACAAAAAAAATGGCTTGTAAAGTGCCCAAGCAACGAAAAGTTCCTTATAAATGACTTTTACAGACTTCAAACTGCCATAACTTTGTCAAAACTGAACCGATTGTCATTCCCGAGGGCATTTTGGTCATTATTTGTCATTTTGTTTAGTTCTACATCAAAAGATTATGGACTTTTGAGAAAAAAAAATTTTGGATTTTTTTTCCTAAAAAAGCATAAGGGGGGACCCTTACGAATTTGATTTTTTCAAAAAATAGAATCTTGAAATTTTATATTAAATTTGTTGTTAGTGTCACAATAAGTATAAAAAACTATAAGAAAAGTGATTTTGGGGTGTTTCATTTTTCTGTCAAAAATCACGTCAAAAGTGACAAAAAAAATGGCTTGTAAAGTGCCCAAGCAACGAAAAGTTCCTTATAAATGACTTTTACAGACTTCAAACTGCCATAACTTTGTCAAAACTGAACCGATTGTCATTCTCGAGGCCATTTTGGTCATTATTTGTCATCTTGTTTAGTTCTACACCAAAAGATTATGGACTTTTGAGAAAAAAAATTTTGGACTTTTTTTCCTAAAAAAGCATAAGGGGGGACCCTTACCAATTTGATTTTTTCAAAAAATAGAATCTTGAAATTTAATATTTAATTGATTGTGGGTGTCACAATTAGCATAAAAAACTATAAGAAAAGTGATTTTGGGGTGTTTCATTTTTCTGTCAAAAATCACGTCAAAAGTGACAAAAAAAATGGCTTGTAAAGTGCCCAAGCAACGAAAAGTTCCTTATAAATGACTTTTACAGACTTCAAACTGCCATAACTTTGTCAAAACTGAACCGATTGTCATTCCCGAGGCCATTTTGGTCATTATTTGTCATCTTGTTTAGTTCTACATCAAAAGATTATGGACTTTTGAGAAAAAAAAATTTTGGACTTTTTTTCCTAAAAAAGCATAAGGGGGGACCCTTACCAATTTGATTTTTTCAAAAAATAGAATCTTGAAATTTTATATTTAATTGATTGTGGGTGTCACAATTAGCATAAAAAACTATAAGAAAAGTGATTTTGGGGTGTTTCATTTTTCTGTCAAAAATCACCTCAAAAGTGACAAAAAAATGGCTTGTAAAGTGCCCAAGCAACGAAAAGTTCCTTATAAATGACTTTTACAGACTTCAAACTGCCATAACTTTGTCAAAACTGAACCGATTGTCATTCTCGAGGCCATTTTGGTCATTATTTGTCATCTTGTTTAGTTCTACACCAAAAGATTATGGACTTTTGAGAAAAAAAATTTTGGACTTTTTTTCCTAAAAAAGCATAAGGGGGGACCCTTACCAATTTGATTTTTTAAAAAAATAGAATCTTGAAATTTAATATTTAATTGATTGTGGGTGTCACAATTAGCATAAAAAACTATAAGAAAAGTGATTTTGGGGTGTTTCATTTTTCTGTCAAAAATCACGTCAAAAGTGACAAAAAAAATGGCTTGTAAAGTGCCCAAGCAACGAAAAGTTCCTTATAAATGACTTTTACAGACTTCAAACTGCCATAACTTTGTCAAAACTGAACCGATTGTCATTCCCGAGGCCATTTTGGTCATTATTTGTCATCTTGTTTAGTTCTACATCAAAAGATTATGGACTTTTGAGAAAAAAAATTTTGGACTTTTTTTTCCTAAAAAAGCATAAGGGGGGACCCTTACCAATTTGATTTTTTCAAAAAATAGAATCTTGAAATTTTATATTTAATTGATTGTGGGTGTCACAATTAGCATAAAAAACTATAAGAAAAGTGATTTTGGGGTGTTTCATTTTTCTGTCAAAAATCACCTCAAAAGTGACAAAAAAATGGCTTGTAAAGTGCCCAAGCAACGAAAAGTTCCTTATAAATGACTTTTACAGACTTCAAACTGCCATAACTTTGTCAAAACTGAACCGATTGTCATTCCCGAGGCCATTTTGGTCATTATTTGTCATCTTGTTTAGTTCTACATCAAAAGATTATGGACTTTTGAGAAAAAAAAATTTTGGACTTTTTTTCCTAAAAAAGCATAAGGGGGGACCCTTACCAATTTGATATTTTCAAAAAATAGAATCTTGAAATTTTATATTTAATTGATTGTGGGTGTCACAATTAGCATAAAAAACTAGAAGAAAAGTGATTTTGGCGTGTTTCATTTTTCTGTCAAAAATCACGTCAAAAGTGACTAAAAAATTGGCTTGTAAAGTGCCCAAGCAACGAAAAGTTCCTTATAAATGACTTTTACAGACTTCAAACTGCCATAACTTTGTCAAAACTGAACCGATTGTCATTCCCGAGGTCATTTTGGTCATTATTTGTCATTTTGAATAGTTCTACAACAAAAGATTTTGTACTTTTGAGAAAAAAAAATTTTGGACTTTTTTTCCTAAAAGAGCATAAGGGGGGACCCTTACGAATTTGATTTTTTCAAAAAATAGAATCTTGAAATTTTATATTAAATTTGTTGTTTGTGTCACAATAAGTATAAAAAACTATAAGAAAAGTGATTTTGGGGTGTTTCATTTTTCTGTCAAAAATCACGTCAAAATGACAAAAAAATGGCTTGTAAAGTGCCAAGCAACGAAAAGTTCCTTATAAATGACTTTTACAGACTTCAAACTGCCATAACTTTGTCAAAACTGAACCGATTGTCATTCCCGAGGCCATTTTGGTCATTATTTGTCATCTTGTTTAGTTCTACATCAAAAGATTATGGACTTTTGAGAAAAAAAAAATTTTGGACTTTTTTTCCTAAAAAAGCATAAGGGGGGACCCTTACCAATTTGATTTTTTCAAAAAATAGAATCTTGAAATTTTATATTTAATTGATTGTGGGTGTCACAATTAGCATAAAAAACTATAAGAAAAGTGATTTTGGCGTGTTTCATTTTTCTGTCAAAAATCACCTCAAAAGTGACAAAAAAATGGCTTGTAAAGTGCCCAAGCAACGAAAAGTTCCTTATAAATGACTTTTACAGACTTCAAACTGCCATAACTTTGTCAAAACTGAACCGATTGTCATTCCCGAGGCCATTTTGGTCATTATTTGTCATCTTGTTTAGTTCTACATCAAAAGATTATGTACTTTTGAGAAAAAAAAATTTTGGACTTTTTTTCCTAAAAAAGCATAAGGGGGGACCCTTACCAATTTGATTTTTTCAAAAAATAGAATCTTGAAATTTTATATTTAATTGATTGTGGGTGTCACAATTAGCATAAAAAACTATAAGAAAAGTGATTTTGGGGTGTTTCATTTTTCTGTCAAAAATCACCTCAAAAGTGACAAAAAAATGGCTTGTAAAGTGCCCAAGCAACGAAAAGTTCCTTATAAATGACTTTTACAGACTTCAAACTGCCATAACTTTGTCAAAACTGAACCGATTGTCATTCCCGAGGGCATTTTGGTCATTATTTGTCATTTTGTTTAGTTCTACATCAAAAGATTATGTACTTTTGAGAAAAAAAAATGTTGGACTTTTTTTCCTAAAAAAGCATAAGGGGGGACCCTTACCAATTTGATTTTTTCAAAAAATAGAATCTTGAAATTTTATATTTAATTGATTGTGGGTGTCACAATTAGCATAAAAAACTATAAGAAAAGTGATTTTGGGGTGTTTCATTTTTCTGTCAAAAATCACGTCAAAAGTGACAAAAAAAATGGCTTGTAAAGTGCCCAAGCAACGAAAAGTTCCTTATAAATGACTTTTACAGACTTCAAACTGCCATAACTTTGTCAAAACTGAACCGATTGTCATTCCCGAGGGCATTTTGGTCATTATTTGTTATTTTGTTTAGTTCTACATCAAAAGATTATGGACTTTTGAGAAAAAAAAATTTTGGACTTTTTTTCCTAAAAAAGCATAAGGGGGGGGACCCTTACCAATTTGATTTTTTCAAAAAAAAAAATCTTGAAATTTTATATTAAATTTGTTGTTTGTGTCACAATAAGTATAAAAAACTATAAGAAAAGTGATTTTGGGGTGTTTCATTTTTCTGTCAAAAATCACGTCAAAAGTGACTAAAAAATTGGCTTGTAAAGTGCCCAAGCAACGAAAAGTTCACTATAAATGACCCTCCCAGATTTCAAACTGCCATAACTTTGTCAAAACTGAACCGATTGTCATTCCCGAGGCTATTTTGATCATTATTTGTCATTTTGAATAGTTCCACATCAAAAGATTATGTACTTTTGAGAAAAAAAAATTTTGGATTTTTTTTCCTAAAAAAGCAATTTGGTGTTTTAAAAAAATAGAATCTTGAAATTTGATATTAAATTGATAGTGGGTGTTTCATGTATCCAAAAATGACTAAAAAATTGTCTTGAAAAGTACCCAAACATAGAAAAGTACCTAATATATCTATGACTTTAAACTTTGTCAAACTGAACCGACTTTCAATCCCAATGTCGTTTTGGTAATGATTTGATTTATTTTATTCGAATTTCTTGTCAAAAGTCAAGTTTCCAAGTCTCAAAAAATGACCATGTAAGATTTTCCAACTCTCATTACTTCGCAAAAACTTAAACTATTGAGTAGTACATAAAGATGACATTCAAATGATTTAATGTTGAAGACACACAAGTCAAACTAACTGAAAACCAACATTAGCAATTTCCATGATCTCGGTCGTCAGTAAAATTATAAATATGTACGTGCGTAAAAGGGCGTGGCAGTGGGCCACATGTATAGGGTCATAACTAATAATAATAGCTCACTTAATATGCTGGTCGCTTGAAATTATTTCATTTACACAGGCGTATATTAACATTAAAGGGAGCTGGACGAGTATTTCAAGCATTTCAAGGGGCATCCAATAACATTTCGAGCCATTCGCGAGTACAGCACCTGCGAACCGAGAAAACAGTTAAGGATAATGAATAATGACAGCAATAATATAGCTGTTGTAGTTGGGAAAATATTAATGACAACATTATTAACGGGTGGGTGGGCGTTTATGCTGTTCATAACTGTCGCATGTCCATTGAAAATGATGTCATTAAATTAAAATAAAACTGACAAAGCCTTTCTGGCATGAGTACACCGACGCATTCATACTCTGACTGCGTTCTGCACCTAGTTAATTTGTTAATTAATCATCTCGACGCATCAGCAGCATGTTCATGTTATATTAATTACGCGAAAGAAATCCCTATACTATTTCTTGTAGGGAAATATTATTTCAGCTTACATATATCCCAAAATGTACAAATGTGTAATAAATCTATAAATTACAAAATAAGTTAACTATTAGATCCTTGAATTCCGAATAAATTCATTATAGAGTACACTATTCATATACTCACACAAATTTCAGCTATGAATAAGTACATATATATAAATATTGAAATACAAATATGCCACACTGTTCTCAAAAGTAAAATTTGGCGTACAACAAAAATGTGAGTAAAAATAATGGGAATGCTCACAGTTCAAAGAGCATGGCAAATGAGCTGAGTTCAGAACAGCTAATGAGTAAGCAAGTAAGAGTACCATAGTAGAGAGAGGTCGACGTAATGATACTCTGTGCCCAGACAGATATTTTTGAAATTTTTCATAATTGTCGAGCTAAAAATAAGTAATAATTATAAATATTATTATAATCAAAACGGCATTTTTTTCAAGATTTGCGTGCTTATACGAACATTTTTAGTAAGTACAGGGTATAACAAAAAGCACACAGAGACGCAAAAATATACAAGAAAAAAAAAAGCAGATGGCATGATTTTTAATGAAATTAAATATATTTATTTATGCCTGCATGTGTGTGTGGCCAGGACAATGAATAATATTAAATTGAAGTGCCCGAATATAAAGACAACGTTGCGTATGCGTGACGATGACGATGACGACGACGATGACAATGACGATGCCAACGACATGCAAATAATATCAAAAATGTATTTGATATAAACTAACGCACATTAACGCGCACGTGATGTACGAGTGGAAGTTTTTCTATGTGTGACCACAATCGGCAACCACACGCATTTGCGCTAATTAATAAGCCAGCCCCTAAATGTTGGATGGCTTTCGTGTCCACACGAAATGTGTCATAATTTCTATTTATGGTCTGGCCCTCGTGGGCACGTCGCATTTATTATGATTTAATTTCATAAATTACAAAAGTTGCTCAGTGAGCATTTAAAAAAAAAATAGTCCAACAGGCTCAAACACGCAATGCACGTAGACATTTTAAAGTGGGAAGCTAATTAAGTAATAATTTGCCTTATGCAAAAATTGCCCAGTTCACGCGATTTTTGCGCACAGAAACATGAAAAAGGGTTGAGTGTCACAAATTACCATGCATATATATATGTGTGTGTGTGTGTGTGTGCTTCTTTCTTTGTGTGTCTGCCATTCTGAGAGTTAATGTGCTTACATATAATAAGTACATTAGAAGCCGATTGTCACAAATCGTATGGAGTAATGGTAATGGTCCTTGCGCAATTACGATTATAATTAAATGGAAGTAACCATTACAAAAGGACTCGACCTTCTAACTTGACGAAAACAAAATATGGTCGGGATATGTTGCTTATATAAGTAAATAACTCTACGCAATTTATTTTGCGGGAATTGTTGCTCTATGTTCCAGAAAGCCATTATAACTTTTATCAGCTCATGTAAGCGATATGAAGACATAAAAAATATCATATAAATGCAACACTTAAAAAGCGTTTTTTAAAATGTGTCTGTGGCGCATTAAACGCGCACATCAGCAGCAAAAAAAAAACCACCAACCCACTGACCAACCGCCAGCTGGCATTAATAACAATAATCATACCCTACTGGACCTTTCCCGGCTTATCAAGATACTTAGCTTCATAAGATATAAATTTAATGTGCAGCGCTCACAATTTTTATGACAAAAATAAGCAAACTCAAGGAATTTGTTTGCGTAGCTATGCAGCTATGCTTTTGAAGGCATTTTACTGGCATTTAATTCATCTGCAAGATATTTCGATAGGCAGGCTATATATGTATGTATTATGTGTAGATAAGGCACATAAAAAGCAACCTTAAGCCATCGGCTTCGTGTCGTAAAATACAATATAATGAAATCAAAAATGCCAGCAAATGAAAACGTAATGATTTCATCTAATTATAGCAGAGGCTGCAACTTGGCTAATTCAGTTAGCCCGCAGTGCGGAAATGCCACAAACACTTGTCCGCACTCGTCGACACTTCTGAACAGTCATCCAGTGCAGACTGTGAACTCAACAGTCCGCAGCTAAGTATGACAATCTATGACTACTTCAGAAGTTTCCTTTTGCCTGTCCACATCGGAGTGCCGACTGCTGTAGCATCTGAACAGCCAGCAGTAGGACGAGTTGTCTAAATTTAGCTACAACTGAGCCTTTTATGGTATTTGATCTTTAACCAAACGCTGCCAGTTAGCTCTTGGCTTGGCTTGGCTTGGCTTGGCCTTCCGTCCGTCCGTCCAGCTGTCTGCTTGTCTGTCTGTGTGTCTGACTGTGCATCCGACTGGCCATCAACAGCTTGGTCAACGCTAATTGTCCTTTGGCATTCCTTCCCGTCATCATCGTCGCCATCGTTGGGTCGTCACAGGCTGCAGCACAGCTAATGCGCTTGGGAGATCTGTAACTTTGCTTCGAACATACAACAAACTGGCACAACAACACCAATTATAATTGGTATTTTAGCGTCCTTTGTGTCTATATTTAGATCTGAACATGGGCAAACGCCTTGATTATGTTGCTAAAATTACAGTAATTTGCTTTAAGTAGGCACTGCAAGTGATTCCACTAATAAATACAATGGCCACCTCATCCTCCTACTTCTTTGCGAAATACAACTTTCAGTTTAATATTGGCGCCCTCATAATTCACAACCCATGCACAAACTCATAAAAAGGTAGATATTTAAATTAGCTATGGCTACCATAACTCATCGGAAAGTAAAAGTAAGCAACATCTGCAGAAACCGAAGCGCTTTAAATGCTAATTTTATTGTGCATAAATTAATGGGGAAAAACAAGCACCGCGCTAAATGAAGAAATCACCTGGTCGCACAATCAGCATAAATGTCTAATAATTTTTTATGCTTATTAATTATACCACGAGTACGGAGCGTGTTGCCAATGAAAACCTCAGCACCAATTTGAAATGTAAACAATTTTCCAATTTATGTTTTCCCGTTTATGTCTTGTTAAATTAAATGTATGCAAACTGTATAGCAAGCAACCCACATTAAAAAAAAACCCACACACACACACACACATACTCGTACACACCTTTGGCCAGGCACATCATGCGAAAGTTTGCGAGTTTTTATCAGCAGCGGTGCCATCTCGAACCAAGAAGTATCTGGTGCGGCATAGTTTAGCTAAGCAGCTGCAGGCCGCCTCCAAGCGCCGCTTCTCGGAAGCTGTCACCGCTGAGCTGAAGTTGAAGCTGAAGCTGATAAGCATCGCGATGCCACGACTTGGGCAGGTCGTGTGTTTGGACTCTCTAAGTCTGATTTATAACAGTTCAAATTAGCACAACATCAAAGCTTAACTTAGGCATTCGGATTTGGTCTAGGCGGAAAGTAAGATCGAACTTTAAATGTTCTTACGAAAATCGTCTAAAGTCATGTGAAAAATAAATATATTAACCTTTTTTCAGCTCTTTTATAAATAATTTTCCCACAATAAGTTAGAATTTTGAAAACTTTTGTGATTTTTTTTTTGGTTTCTTGTAAAGGCAACCACAGATTTCTTATGAATATAAGCATAATTTTAAATGTAATTTTTCGTTGCTATGGATGTCTGTGAAATTTACATATATTTTGAAATACAAATTTCCATCATGTTTCTGCATACTCACATATGTAAAACCAAATTCATAAATCATGAGTTTATTTTTATGTATTTTCTTTTTACATTTTTCTCATATCATACATTTTAAAAAGCCTGTCGCCAATCTTAATAGCAGTATCTACGAGACCATTTTGGGCCAGTGTCCGAAAACAATGCCGTCAAATCAGTTTAGTTTTAATTGCAACAACCATGTGTTTCTCAGACAACCGGTTTTTACAGTTGATGCTGCTCAAGTTCAAGATACATATATTCAATGCCCAGATTTACGAGTATGTACACAATCACTCGTACATAATTGTATTTGTATTGTTTTGTTTTTTTTATTTTTTTTTGCTGAAAACAATAAGTAAACTGCTGGCGTTGACTCCATTGTATTTCATAGATACAAACAAGACTGGCGCTGAAGCCGTTCGCGTTGGCGTTGACGCTGCTGCGAAGCCGTCAAATTGTCGGTCAGTGGCACAAAATTTGGGCAGGGTGTGCGTAAAAAACCATAACAACAAATTACAACACCAATGGGAGAAGAGTGGGACACGTCTGAGACGAGTTTATAAAAATTCAGCGATCGTCGCGACTGGGGCGAGCTTTTGCACTGGATTTAGTTTTAATGGTCTGTCTTGATATAGATATATACATATATATATATATATATCCATATGGATACAAACTTGTGCAGCGTTTCGCTTGGATTGCTGTCTTTTGTTTTGTTTATGTTTTCGCTACTGTTGGTTGGTTGGCTCTGCCGTTGTTTTGGTAATTTCTCAATAATAATTAATTTCGGGAGAGAGAACTTTCTATTAGCTGCCGTCATCGTCATCGTTGTCATCGTCCTCATCAGCATGCGCTCAAAGAGCCCAACGGTGAAAGTTCTGACGGCCGAATTGTGCGACCAACGCCATTCTGGCCAATTCCCGTCGAGTGTGTGTGCGTTGCCACCGAAGATTCTGGTCAAGGCCCCGGACCATAGCTTACCTTATGCAGCAACTGACTCTCAAGTGTTTGGCTGACTCTTTTTGACCGTTAAGTGTTTTTTGGGGAGAATTTCGTTTGATTTGCTTATCTTAGCAGCCTTCAAGTGAACTCAGCCAAGTCAAACACAACAATTTACTTAACTGTATCTAGAATAAATTTTATAATTTTATTTACTGTATGTTTCTGTCAAGGCCCAACTTAATTTCTTGATTATACAATGCTGAGTTTCCAGCGAGACGTTTGAGAATGCCGAAAGTCATGACTCATTACTCATTGGAGGCTGTGGCACTTGTAAATTAAGAAGTGTTGTCTTCTTAGAAACTTAACGCACATTCGCAATTTGAATTTTTTAAATTGCTCGCTCTTAAAGAAACAATGTTTATTGGTTCGGCAAACGGGGTTACAATGTTGCGGTTTTTTTGGGATTTTTTATTTAGGCTGCAAATTTATTTTTATAAGATGCGCGACAGAACTTGTGGACTTTATTCAGTCATTCTGCTGACTTACATAACATAAATAATGCTCACTTAAAGGAAAGACACGCTCAACCAGGAAACCGATTCTTAAAATTTATAAATGATTTCATCAAGCGCAATTGGCATAAATATAAAATGGGTTGAGCTTTAATTGAAGTGTTATTTTTAGTCAACAGGTCAAATCAGGCTAAGTGCTTGTATACGAATTATATTTATCAAACATATTTCGCATGCAAAATGCGTGCAATAATTTATGTTTGTATAACGCACAGCAAAGTAGGAGAAAATGTAAAAGAAAAGGTCTTACAAATTGTTTGCTGAAAAGAATATTTGCCAAAAGATATTTGGCCAAATATTTTGGCACGCAAAATGACCCAGCTAAATAATATTAATAAAATAAAAATCTTCGACCCCATGGGGCGTACTCGTATTTGGAAAAGCAACAAAAAGCCTTAATGGAAAATCTGTGCAGCCGTCTCGGAGTCCGGGCTAAATGTGAGAATGAGAACTGGAAAATGCTTGGCGTTGCCTGGGGGCGTGGCAATATTGAAAATGTGCGCATTATGATAATTTAATGCGTGTGATTATTGAAAATCATAATCATATTTTTATGGCCCGCACATTTTTTGGCAGACAGACGTGAACTAAGCGACGTAGACAGTGTCGGTGTCGGTGTTGAAGTGTTGCCCATGTTGTTGTTGTTGTTGTCGTTGTCGCATTATTATTGTTATTACCAAGACACATTTATTTGATCAGTGCCAAAGTGCCAATAATTCGAAACAATTTATTATTTTAGCATTTGTATATCAGACATACTACACACACACACACACACACTCACACACACACTCACATATGTACATATCTCTGCACGCTGTCCTGGCTACTTACAAATGCAAATCACGTTCACGCGTAAAGAGCCAAAACAGCAGCAACAACAACAGTGACAACAACAACAACAACAGTGACAGCATCGACCACAGCCGGCACCTGTGCTCTGTGCTTATACTTGAGATACACAGATACACAGATAGGTCGTTGCTCAGTTACAGATACGCCCCCGTACCGGCCTATATGTTGACAGCAATACTTATTGAAATTTCCAATCTCTAGCATGGGCGTTTATGACATGGTCGACTTTGAAACGGAATCATTGCCAAATCTCTGTGCACTGCGCAGATAAAAGAGAATTTAAATTTTATATTGCGCAAAAGAGGAAGTTGGTTGATAAAGTGACGGCTCGAAATAAATGTGACTGTCAAAGCTTTCACCGCTTCGCAGTTGGAATTAATTTCGCACAGATTCTTTTTTATCTTTATGTTTATGAGCATTTCGTCAGCAGGATTTCAATTTGCAGGGACCAACTCAAATCGCTGCACGTTCATCGGCGATATGGCAAAGTGGCTTTCCCTAGGGCTTAGGCGATGACGCCTAGCAGCGCAGTGCTAGTAGCCCGAAACTTGGGTCAACGAACTATACGAAAATTTAGGCTTCAGCGATTTTACAACCAAGCTGTTTATGTTCATCTAATTAAAGGCATATGAATCACATGTTGCATTGCCTGAGACGGCCGAGACGTCGCTCAGCAGCCGCCGAGCTATACGTTATGCGAGCAATAACAAAAACAATAATTTTCCGCCATAAATCACACAAACGGAGAACAAAACAAAAGCCAAACGCGAAATGAGTAACTTGGGCAAATGAGGCAAAGTCAGGCAAAGCAAACAGCTGAGGGCAACCCCAGCCAGAACCGCAGTCGCAGTCAAGTGGAGCTGCTGCTGCTGCTGTTTCTTCTGCTGTTTCTTCTGCTGCTGCGGATGGTTGACCAATCAACAAACGCAAAGACAGCGCCAAAAAAAGACAACGCCGCTGACCAACAAGAAGCAGCGCAGAACTTTTTTGCCCGCTTTTGGCCAAAGAGACAGCCGGCAGCCGGCAGAAACCAGAATGGGAGAGAGTCGCTTAGGCAAAGCCACAAACGCAATTCGCAAAGACAAACGCCGGCAGCGACGCCAGCGTCTGCTTGAGAATCTCCCCTTTACAAGCAGAGGCTCGCTTACAATTTATGCCTGACGCTGCGACGCTGACGCTGACGTTGACGTTGACGTCGCCAGCGACGCAGGGCTGTTGTGCAAATGTGAATAAAAAACCGCAAAAATCGCTGGC
Source organism: Drosophila maculinotata (assembly GCA_035045305.1). Lineage (NCBI taxonomy): Eukaryota > Metazoa > Arthropoda > Insecta > Diptera > Drosophilidae > Drosophila > Drosophila maculinotata. The sequence continues at coordinate 11,045,955 of JAWNPD010000335.1, forward strand.
GTCTCAGTCCAGAAACAGCAGCGCTCTTAGCCGTGGCAGCAGCGCAGTCGCAGTCGCCGTCGCCGTTGTTGTTGCTACAAGAACATCATTATCATCATCGGCATTATCATTAGCGGCTGCCGCAGAGGCCAAAAGAAATTTGCGCCAAGCGACTTGACGCTGCGAGCGGGAGACGAGGGTATATAAGAACCTGGCCCTGCTAACCATTCAGCAAACTTCTCGTCTCGGTCACGCGTGCGCCGTTCAAGTTCCAGCAGAGCTCTGGGTTTGTGCGCTTTTCATCCTGCGGCAGGATATGCGTTAAGCATTTGTGCAGTGCATTGCAAAATAACATTAACGAATTAAATAAATTTATTTGTGTAAAGTGTAAAACGGGCTTGGAACTTACTTGTGCAAAAAAAAAAACAGTGTTGATTATTAAAAAATCAAAAATAATTGTATAAACGTAACTTTTTGTTCAAACGGTGAGTGAAGTATAAGTAAATTAATTATAAAACTGAAAATAGCTGTATCAGCAACATTTTAAAAATAATATAAAGTTTAATAAATGCAAAAATATTTCTCGGTAGAAATAAGATTTTTGAATTTTTTAAGTCGCTTTTTATGTTACGCTCAAGAAATGCCAACTCTGCCTAATTAATTTAGTTGTGTGTAAGCTTTTCTGCAATTTGTAGACAAATGTTCCTTTAAGTGCCACCCAACGCACACACACAAACACACACACACACACACAGATCTAAGAACTCGGCACATTAACTCAACTGAAATGAAATGAAAACGAGGCAGCCTTTCGTTTGCCACTAAAAGGTCCAGTTGTGCGTCTAGCCAAGAGAGTGCCGTGCCCCACGCAGCGGCATTTATCTCATTTTATGTCACTCTAAAACCTTCATCAACGCGGCTCCGCCATAAAAAAAGGACCCAGCGAAAATACTGCTGTGCGCTGTAAAATCCGAAAGGGCTGTAAGTCAACTCCCGCTGCTCAATCAAAGCAGCTACAGACTGAGACATACAGACCAAGAGACCGAGAGACCGAGAGAGAGAGAGAGAGAGAGAGAGAGAGAGAGAGAGAGAGGGTGAGGGGCAGTGTGGAAACCTCAAAGTCAAAATGTAGCTCAGAGCCAAACAAAGCCATTAAACTACAGCGCTTTAATAGACTTTTATTGTTGAGCAGCCCAAGACACGCACAACTTAGAGTCAATTTGGTAACAGCACAAAAACAAAAGAGAAGAAAAAAAAACTTGCACGCATTTGAAACTGAAGGTCCCTGCGTTGGGGACCCGAAGGCTCATGGCCACATCTGCATCCCTTAGTCCATCACAGTGGAAACAACAATGTAATGTTTAATTGACACCATTGTTCGGGCAACACTTTTTGCTCCATTTAACAGCATGGATTGGTGCTGCGCCCTGCTGACAGGCAACGCAGATAACGACCAGAAGAGGGGGGCTGACCTGCCTTCCTCCATCCGCTCAGCTCCCCTGCCGCTCGCACTGTACATGTCACTGGCCAGTCCATCAGTCACTTAGCTCGCGCGACACTTTGCCGTTGCCACTATTTTGAACAGGATGTTGGAGAGGAGAGGAGTGGAGTGGAGAGGAGACAGCCAGCTAGTGGAGCCAGAGTGGAGCTGGCAGTGACCAGTCAACAATTCCGGGCACGTCGTTCAAATTATTATTATGCGCAAATCGCCAAGGGATCTGCAGAACTCAATGTTCTACACTCCAAGTTTGGGCTGCCACTCGACTAGACAATCAAGAAATTTAAATTTGATTCGTTGCGCAAACTGCCCAAGCAGCAGCAGCAGCAGCAGCAGCATCGACAACAACACTGCGCACTCAAGTGTCAAATGTAAGAAAAAATATAATATATATATATATATATAGATACTGTATACTATATATATATATATTCGTGCACTTCAATCGAAGGATTCATGCGCCGACAACGTTGCTGAAAACTTTTTTTTGTCATTCCCCTTCCACAGTCCTCTCGCCAGTTCTTGTAATTCTGATTCTTTTCCACTTTTTGTTATATTTTTGGAATTTTTTTTGTATTTTTTGTTGGTACTTCAGTCTGTTCACTTTGTCAATTTGCTTGGCATTCTGCTTTAGTTTTCAGCGATTTTCATAAATTAAATTGTTTGTCGCAGGACAACATTGACAGCAGCTATGGAAGTTTCTCAGCGTCGACAATGTTGACATCTCGTTTGACATTTGCGCCGATTTATGTATGTACGTACGTATGTGTGTGTGTGTGTGTGTGTGTATGTACTCGAGTGTACTCTAGTGTCTAGTGCCTAGGTAGACTACGTAGCCAGCACTTAGTGTCGCCCATAAATCAGTGAGTGGGCGTGGCATGTCGCGGCCTTGGGCGTACATTGAACGCGCCGCTGACGATTTCCAAATGTGCACGTTATCCTTTTGTCTGGCTCTCTGCATGCCACCAATATAATCTGACGAGGCGATGAGGCGCACACAGGTGAACTCTGCACCCCTTCCCTCTGGCTGCTCCCTTGCCGCCTAACGCTTGTCTGCCTGCCACCCTGCCTGCCAGCCTCCCTGCGCCCCTGTTGATTTATGTTTATGAGCTTCATCTGTTTAATTTGAGTTTTGGGAGCGCTGGCGACACCTTTCCCCACGGATGGCGCCTCCTTAAGGCATTATTAATTTAATAAGCACCAGTACCCAGGGAATTGGGATATTTGCTCAAGCCGTGTTAAGCCCTTTATTAAAGCATTTTGTAGGTAATATGTTAAAGTGCATGAGTTACGTATACGCAGCGTGTGCAAGTTATTTTCAACTATAAATTCTCACGCATTAATTACGGCACTTTCTTTACTTTCTTTTATGCTACTTGCATAGATATGCATCATGATACGACAGCAAAATTCTGACCCAACCAGAAAGGCCTTAATTTATTAATTTAAATTCCACACAACAACAAGCAGCCCATATCATATTTTAATAATATGTGCACAAACCAAAATAAAAAACACAGAAAACAAAAAAAGTGAAATGATTTCTGTGCTTTTTGGTCATTACGCATTCTGATGGCTATCAACAGCTCGTTGTGCTGGGGCCGTAACTGCTCACTTGTCACTTGGCTGGTCCAAAAATTATGCTAATTTTATATGTCAATTATCTGCCAATAAGCACGAGCTGGACTGGCGGGGGAGTTCTTGGAGTACTGGGCAGCAGTTGCTATATTTTTGTGGGCTAATAGGCTTCTGGCCGGACCCGGACCCGGACCTGGACCCGAACCCGAGCCCGTGCTGTCGACTCGGACCCAAGTTGCTGCTCATGTGTAAACATGATTGGTGCCAGTCAAGTGGTCAGCTCTTCTTTCTGGGTCTATTGGCAACAATTTGCATATTTTGTGTTTTATGCTAATTAATTGGCTTTCGCCTAAGAACGGAATTACAATAAACACATAAAGGAGCAGCTGTGAGCCAAGACTCGCTTGTCTTGTGTGCCAACTTGGGAAACCAATTAAAAATCGCCCAATAAAATGCAACAATTCTTTGTTATTGTTTACGAAGGCGACCCAGTATTGAAAATTTGTGCTTTAATTAGCTCAGCTCAATCAATCAAGAACAAAGCATGAAGTATACAAATATCCAGATATCATGATATATTGGTGTCAAGCATTTCACAAATTTCGCATGCCCCTTTCAGTTGAGGCGTCACTGCGAATTTGCTTTCTCCACATCTTAAATGCGAAGCACTCGCACTTGGCGGTAATTCACAAACATTTGACAACAAACAATGTGGTAGATATACATATATTCTCATACATATACATAGATATTTATATCTACATTTATTTGCAGAGAGTCTCACACTAGTTGAAGTATTATCTACAGAATTCTCAAATAGCTGCAATTTCAATTACACTTGTGGAAAAAGTGTGTAACGAGGCGTGCAGGGCACAAGCAAACAAACAAATTGCTGTGCAAATACAAATAAGCAGCACTGTAACTGGCTGGCATTGTTTTTGCCTTGGCAACATCAACTCGCATTATTCAATTAAACTTCAACTTGAACTCTATAAAATGTTAGCAACTAGCACGCGATTGCCAAATGATGCAATCGATTAGCTGAGGCAGTTAGCGCCATTAGCTGCTTCATAACTGTATCTTTATCTCATATTTGTATCTTATAGCTATATCTCGGTCTCCCTCTCCCTCTCAAGCTGTCGCTCTTGAGCACTTGCGCCATGGAGAAAGTCAAGTTGTTGACTTTTTTTTGGCCACACCTCATAAGCAGAACAGCGATATAATATACAAAAAAAAAACTTCTGGTCATGTAATTTGTGTGCGGTTTCTTAACATTCTCGTACCATGAATCAGCATTTCGGTGCTTTTGTTACCGTTTTGCAGCTGCCACATATAAGTGTGCTTTTGTGGTTATGTGAACGGTGCTCAAGGCACTTGTCGACGGCTGCCCAGCAGTCAGCAACAATTTGCAAGGGGCAATCCAAACTCAGAAAGAGAGAGAGAAAGATAGAGAGAGAGAGAAGAGAACCTACGAGTGTGTGCTGGCAACAATAAGTAGCAAGTAGCAAGTAGCAAGTAGACGGCAACATAGCCAGCAAATTACCATAAAATTTACATAAAAGCTTCCGTGTAAAATTTATTTAAAACAAATAAAAAGCAAACTGCACAGAAATCCTGGACACTACATCTTGCTCAGACCCATCGAAGGGCCCCCAATAGGCGAAAGCCAAGCATTTGCCAGCCAAAGGCAAAGCCATAAACATGAACTGCCGGTGATGGCAACCAAGGCAGCAACAACTACAGCAACAGCGGCATCAACAGATATCTCAACAATTGGCAACAGGTGTAGGCCAAGCCGTGAGCCAAGGCGACCAAGGAAAAGGTTGTCCATTGGCCTGTCCCTTATCTAATAACAACGGCGACTTGACAGCACTGAAAAAGGCAACCGAAGACCGTGTCGAGTGTGAAGCGGTCCGGTCCTTCGAACACGCTAAACACGTGCCCATCTATTCGAGTATGTCTTAAGTTGTTGCGAGACATAGCTGACAATTTGGCTAACCCAAAAAAGTCGGCTAGAGCTGTTGTTCCTATTACTTGACCCAATCTGGGTTTAGTCTGTCAATGTTTGCGATTGTTCGTTATGTGTTTGTTACGTGCCAGGACCTCGTCTTGTCATTGTGCAAATTTACAGTTTTTCTCTGGCGAGTCGATTGGGGAAATCTACGAAATTGTCGCACCAAATGCGACACGAAAAAGACAACCCATTTTGTATTGTGCAATTACCCATGGGAGTAGACGGCCAACAATGGTTAAAACCAAGCTAATATGCCTCAACTGTAACTACCACAGCCGGCAACTTATGACTATGGCCAATACCAACTCAGGGAGCAAATTAAGTAATTATGCAGTTGACTTGCCGTTTTTGCAATTGCCCAAGTGCTCAGTGTTCCCCAAGCCTATTTAAGCCGCTTTGGCAGCCCATTCAGCCTGGCCATATGTATGTATTGTATGCAGCTGTGTGTGTGTGTGTGTGTGTGTGTTTGTGTGCATACACATACCAATTTCGTACATTGCCCAAAAAGTGCAATGCCATTGACTGGGCTGGACTATGCTGGGCTGGAATATTGGCCATTGGCAGCATGTTCCATTTTGCAGACATTGCAGCGTTTGTCTTTAACAGAATTATAGCTACGCTGGCACATGGCAATTTCTAAAGTTCTGGCCATAGAATCCGGTTTTGTAACGGATGAAATGTGCCAAAAACTCTCGATACTCAGTGCTGCTGCTGCTGCTGCTGCTGCAAATGCCTGCAAGTGACGCGATATCTCGAATTGGGAGTTTGTCTGGCAGTCAATAGTCAACTAACTGCATCAACTGGCTGCCAAACACGGTGACTCTATACTCAATACTCTGTCCCTCTCCGTGCATGTGTCGTTGTATCTGTCCCAGTCCCAGTCCCCGTCCCAGTCGCAGTCTCAGTCTCAGTCTCTGGACGTGGTCGTAGACCGATATCGATATAAGGCATTACCTGCTAAACTGTTTGGCAGCATCACAGGTAGCATGTCAAACAGTTTTGCAATTGTTTCGAAATTGTCTCTCGTGCAAATGCAATTTTCTTCAATTTCATTTGGGCGGACATTGGATGTAGTAGCCACTGTTGGCCCATTGCCGGCAAAGCTGTGACAGTGCCTGCCAGCTGGCAGCAGACCCTCTGCCTGTGCCTGAGCCTGAGCCTGAGCCTGAGCCAGTTACTCGGCTCGACTCTGCTCTGCTCTGCTCGTATATCTAAAGAGACTTTAATCTATTACATACAACGAGTGGCAGATTTGTTTTCTGAAATGTAAGCATGACATTTAAGTTAGTTTCTTCTTTTCACATTCAACTACTTTTCGAACGTTGCATATGGCTGGAAACGAAGGACACGGAAGACCCGGCCAATTGACAAGTTGGGCGTAAGGGCAGCCGTAGCAAGTGGGCGTTAGTTACTTGTAGCATAGCCAATGGATGGATGTGGCAGTCAGATAAAGTTGAACTGTCTTGTCACAGCCCATTGTGCCTCGTGTCATTTGATGTGAGTCACCACAGCGGCTCTGGGCATTGTCTTAGGTTAGATATTGACTCCATTCAATTTCCGGCATGATAAATAAAGGTTATAGGCATAAATGCAATTCAGATGACTTAGCAAAAGTGTGGGAATGTTGATATATGTTGTAATTCGCTTAAGGAAATTGCGAATATTTAAAAATAATATCGTTCAGCTGGTAATGAAAAATGTCATTTACAAAACCTTGCAAGCAAAATGTAACTACTTTCCTGCTTGTTTCAGTTTATACACAATTAAATATCATGCACCATAGTAAATGCAATAACCAGCTCAAAATTCGACAATTTTATTACGCATAGCTTATGGTCAGAATAATAAATATATCAAAGCCGAAAGCTTCAAAAAGAGCCGAAAAACAATCAAAAAAACAAACAGCAGAAAAACGATATGATATGACCAGAATCACATGAACAATGACCCAATGTTGACATAATAAAACGCATATTCGAGTGTGTAACTAGTGAATCAACAGCCAGAACACCCGGAACGGCAAGGACGGCAACAGCCGGAACAACAGGCCGCAGATGCCGCAAACTCCAATGCATACACACAGAGCCGAAAGGGCCAGAGAAAAATGTTATTAAAAAATATATATATATATATATATACATGCATGTATATGGGCAAGCATTATAATAAAAAGGAGAGTAAAAAAGATGAAATCATATAAAAGACATCAATGCGAAACTATGGGATTTAAAAGCGCTTTAAATTGGCCAAGAATATGCAAGGGCATGGCTCATAAAATTGTGCGGTTTCATAACAAAACTGACATGCGAAGAATGCCAGAATGAAAAATAGAGAAATATAAGAGGAACTAAAAGGGGAGAGTGAAGCTTAAGCCTCTGGCATTGACCAGTTCATTCCGTTCGTCCTTCAATGTGACGAACGTTTAAGGACGACGGGAAAGTTGCAAACAGCAGCAACAGCAAACGCCACTCAATACATTTTATGCTAGGGTAATTCAAAGTTAACGATGTGTAAATACTTGGTAGCTTAAAGTAGCATAAGCAAAGCCGCAGCGCTGTTGGCCTCTGGCTGGCTGGCTGCGTTGAAAACTAAAACCACAATTATGACAACAGGGGTGAACCCACTGAGGCTAATGGTCGGCCCCTTGCAGCCGCACATCTTCGTCCAGCATACAATTACTTAGGTATCCACACGGCATGGACACAAATGATGCCCAAAGCTATGATTTGTCCTGTTACAGCAGCAGCAGCAGCAGCAATGCTGGTAAATTGCATGCTCGTTCGGTGCACAAATGAGACACATTGTAGCCAAAGGAGGGCAGCATTGGACATGGCTCTGGACCTGCACACCACAGTGCACACACACACACACACACACACAACGACAATTACCCGGCAGCAATTTACTTGAATTAACACCCTGTCCCAGCGCATAGTCAAGTTTTATAACTTCTTTGCCAGCTGAACAATAATAGCAAGCAACAAGAATGAAACAAAAAATGCATAAATGTATTATTGACGCGGCAGCTATAACTACCACAACAACGACCTTGAGCTGCAGTCGGCTACGTGCTTGCCCCGAGCTTCAGTCTTGCAACTGGACATCAGCTTCATCAGGCTGCAAGACAATAAATTAAGAAATGACTGTGTAGCCAGGCAATTAGGTCGCTGCTTTTATTGTTGCTGCATTTTGTTGGGGCCACAGCTGTGATGAGGCAGAAGCCTCAGTCGGAGAGTTGCAGGCGAAAATTGAATTAAATTCAGGCGCTGGCAGCTCAGTGCAGCATCAAAGTGTGTTGTTGTTGCCCCCCCGAGGCCATCGCTATCAGATTTACTATTTATAAGTCAGTTTTGTATAAAATCGAACAAATCCAACCAGCCCATTAAATTGCGGGCCATTAAAAAGCAATGCAGCCTCGAGGGCGTAACGCCTCATCCTAATCTATGCGTGAACGCCCTTTAAACTTAACCACGCCCACACGCGTGATTTAATGAGCTTTTGCGCCACAACCCCAACCCCAATCCCAACCCCAGCTCCAGCTCCAACAACATGTGTCTGCTGATTTATGCCTAATGACTAGGCCAAAAACATGTGCGAAAGCGCTGCACAAATAAATACAAAACTAAATTGCTTGAAATAAAACTTTTGGGTAAACTTTAAGCCACAGCTGCAGGGAGAAAGTTGGAGCTGGGGGGGGCAGCTGGGGATGTAAAGGGAATCACATCAAGTGAGCAAAACAGATTTGTCACAAAACCGCAACAGCCAGTAAATCAGCATAAAGGGCGAGTGCAAGTCAAAACATTTCAGAAATTATGACCCGTCCAAAGAGCCGCCGCAAAGAGCGAGACTGGTTGGGCGGGCGGATGCTGGTTACATTCCACGATAATTGCCAGTGAGGGTGGTGTGGGTTGCCAGTCCAACGAGAATTGCCAAAAACATAGAAACAACAAAAAAAACGAGTACAAAGAGACACAAACTCAGAGACGGCAAGCAAAATTTTATAAGTGCAATAATTGCTGCATTCATATGGGTGGGTGCAAGTATGTGCGAGTGTGTGTGTGTGTAGTGCTTATGTATTAGTATGCAAGTAGGCATGCACCAAAGATGCAAATCAGTCAGACAGCCGGACCTCTGTGGACAGACGACGATTGTGCAGAGGAACGAACGGACTTGCCGCAACGCTACCAACATAAATAAGTTGTATGGCTCAGCCGGCGCTAGCAGCTTAACCTCTGCCATGCCCCATGCCCCATGGCCCTGCCACATAACGAGGCGCATCGTATTCATAGCAACAACAGCAACAGCATCCAGTTGTTTGCTGCAGTACGTCTGCAGTAGGCTTGAGGCTTGAGGAGGATGAGACTTGTGTGCTGCATTGTACTGTACATCATCCAAAATGTGGATATGGATGTGGATGTGGATGTGGTGGAGACAACGCATAGTTGAGGCATGAGAGCATAACAAACAGCTTGATGTTGTTCTTGTTGTTGTTGTTGTTGTTGTTTGTTACTAGCTCACTTGAACAGACAATGGTCCAGCCACTGGCACTTCCGTTTGGGGTTTGTTTTTGCATTTTCGTACTCCACATAAGTATATACATAGATACATATATAGTACATACATATACATAGTCAGTCATAAGAGTATGTAGGAAGGAACACTTGTGGTCTGCTTGCTTTGAAGCAATGTCCCCGAAAACAAAGCAATTAAAAGCTTTAACTTTGGCCTGCACTTGCCTGACAATTTCATTGGAGAAGTTGTAAATGTTTCATGGATTATTTATGGCTGGTCTGTTTGATGCTTATTAAATAGTTGCATTCAGAATTTATTCATTATACAAAACACAAGCAAATGGCACATTGAATAATAATTTTTAGCTATTCATACAATTTACAATCCTTACCCTTTGCTAGGTATTTACATATGAAATTTGTTTTGTTTGCCCACTGACTTTTCTCAGTTGTTGATATATTTTTCGTAAGTACCCCTTAAAAGGATTTACAGTTTTTTGAAGCAGCTATAAAATATAGCCGAAATGGCATCTAAAACAAAGAATAGTTATACATTGTTTATGTATGTAAAGTGAGCCAGTAAATGCTTTTCCATGCGGCAGAAATTAAATAAATGAAAGCTAAATGAAAGCTACAAATAAAAATATATGAAAAACAAATTGGATTACGAACAAAACTTTAAGGACTGTGAAATGAGAGATTTTGCATATAGAATATACACATTAAAAGACAACCTAATTTAATTACGGCTGTGGAATTATTTTAAATGTGAAGCAAAACGAATAAAATTAAATCCTATTCTGATTTCATCCACAAAACCAATTAATTTATGGCAATTTTTTCTAATGGTATTAAAAACCGCTGTCGATAAAAATGTTTTCGAATCATTGAAAACATAATATCACTAGTAATTTATTTGGTTACAAATTATGATATCAATGCGCACTATAACTTATTTGTATGCTGAATATGTTACATATTTTGTTGCAATACATTGCTGGCTACGTTCAGCTTATATTCACAAAGGAAATAATAAAGACAACATTCTTCACCAGAAAATTTCGATAAAAATAATTTGTTGCTTGGGCTTGTCAGTTACTGTGTACTATCTGATTTCAACTCTACGGAAGCAACAAAGTCTGCCTAGTTTCCCTGTTAGTATCATACACCCCACACTCCTCCAAATCATTTCGAGGAGCCCCCCATTTCTTTTTGTGCTTGGTGTGCTAGTAGTGCAAGTGACAGGGCGTTTCAAGCATGTGGTGGATGTGAGTGTGGGATGCTGGGGATGTGGAGCTTGGAGTGTGGGGTGCGGTATGGCGGGGTGCAGGGTGTGTTCGCCGTCAGGCTACTTATACTTTGGCAAAACGTTCTGTCATCTTGACAACACATACATACATACGTGTTTTTGCCATTGTCTAACAGCAATAAAGCGAATAAAAGGAAAAAAAAGCCAACAGCAAGTGATGTAAGTTAAAAGCGTTGAGAAATGTGAAAACGAAGCGATCCAGCCAACAGCTGGAGAAATATGCTTGAGCAATAATGAAAGTCACACACATAAACACACACATTTGCAAAGAGTGAAGTGTGTTAGTATAAAACGCTTATCAAATGCAGTTAACTAGCTTGTTGACATCTTCACACATGAAATAACTGGGTAAACTAACGCACACAGAGGCAAAGTTTATGCTTTTCAAAAGATTGTAAGCAAAGAGAGTGTCTGCAAAATATTGCAATACATGTAAGTGGCAAAATGTCTCAGCTGCAAGAGTTTAAATAAAATTGTTGCCACGATACGAACGCAGCTGTTTCCAAGCTACTCATGCAGCAAGCTGCACAGGACTTATGCAAAAGTGAATGATTTTTAAATGCAATTTCACAAATGTTGCTCAAAATTTTATACAAATATATATATATGTATATACAGATAAGTGTCTGTGTGTGAGAGTGTATCAATATACAATTTATATGTATAGAGAAAACATCAAATTTTTAAGGCCACTTTGATTTGCAATATGGCATAGGCCACCGTCCAATTTTATGAAATTGCGTATGAAATATTTATGATGGCAAAAAAGGCAAAGAAGAAACTTAGCCTAGACCCGAGAGCCTCTGACTGTCTGACTGGTTGCCTGCCTCATCCTGTCCCCTCTTATCCAAACGGGTCTTTCCACCCGCATTTAAGCACAGATACTAATACACACACCCACACACACACATACCGTCGCATAACCGGCTACATATTTTGACCCACTTGCATACTTCTGCGGACTGCATTTAAAAAAAAGGTGTGCGAAGAAGTCCAGCGATTCCAAGCGGATGCTTGCAAGGAGCTGGCAACATTCTAGGACTTTTCTAATATTTTTTTGTTGACCAACTTTTTCTTATATTTCTGATCGCTACATGTACGGGCAGTTAAGGACTTCTAAGGCTGTTTACAATCTGTTTAGTTGTCTGAGAATATTTCGAATTTTTTTTTATCATATTTAATATGATTCGATTAATGTTATAAAATAACTATTACTAAGTTCTAGCTAGTGCTCAGTTATGCATCCTTTTTATTACATTTCGAATGTAGCGCATAGAAATGGCCACTAAGGACGTATCGTTTCTCTCACACTCCTTAGCTTTCAATACTTATTGCTTGACCACTTGTGCCTTGCTCCTTGCTCTCAGCATTTTACAGGATAATCTCAGCTCCTGCATGGCTGTGATTATGGAACGTTGCATACTTTGGCGCACTGGCATGCAGACAATGTCAGAAATATGCTCGTCTCAGTGGCTGTGTGTGTGTGTTCATTTCTTTGTCAGTCATTCGGCCTAAACGAAGGACATATTCGTATGTCTATCCAACATCTTTTTTGGGGCAAGTACAACACAGATGGCAAACCAATAAGTAGACCAAAAGGATGACAACAGTTTTCCAACGGCCACAAAATGCAATAAACGTAATTACAATTCTGTCTTGTGTATGTGTGTGCTGTGTGTGTGTGTGTGTCGATATATGCTTGTGTATTTGTTCACGCATAAACAAAAGTTTGTCAATTTTGATATTTAACATGCATTTTCCCTAGGCTTATACTACTCCTCCCTAGAATTGGCTGCTTTGAGTGTTATAACATGTCCTTATTGCCATATTTTTTGACAGCGTATCTCTCTGGGCTGTCAACTAATTTAATACTCTTGTGGAGCACATTGGTAATTCACAGAATAATAATAGCAATTGCCCCGAGTTAAATCTATCAATTTTAACGTATTTGTGTTTAAAGTTTAGAGATTTGCCTAAGCGTTTTAATGAATGTAACAAAGATATCGAGCACATTTGTTTGGATAGTGTATTCAAGTTACATCCAATTTTATTTTATATCTCGCATCCTTGCTGGTATTTACTAATCTACCTGACAGCTTTTCCTTTAGTTGCAGCAATTACATTTATTCTGCTGGCAATTAAAGCGTTTCATATTTTGAAGGATTGAAGATATTGTTTGCAAGATTTTTAATCAACATTTCTCAGAAACATTGTCTATTATGTGATAATAAAAACTGCATTAGTCATGAGAACAACATTGAATGTATTATGAGATTTAGAACTTAGTTGGCATTATTAAATTTATGCAGCAAATTACCCAATATGTAATATTAAATGTGGGATTTATTTAATGGTGAATGTTATATAATTTAATTGAAGTGGATTGAAGTTTGAGACTGTAACTCACCTTGAGCCACAGATATCTGGCTTGTGTATATGTATATAGTGTATCAAAGTATTTGCCCTTTGCCCTTTGCTTTTGCACAAATTCAATTAAAATCGTTTGCTGTGTTGTAATTGTTGTTGTTGTTCGCTTTGTTGTTGCCATCCCCAACTAAGCTAAACCAAAATCAATGGTGTGATATTTATCTAAAGCAACAGCGGAGAGCAGCAGCCAACCGCTGGTCGAGGGCAAAACCACAGCTGAAATCCTTGAGCAACAACCCAATAACTTAATTGGAAAAACGCATCAAAGCCGCTTTCAAGAGTGTCTGTGTGGCACAGAGGTAGCCGCAGGGTGCACTTAGAGAACTGGCCAAGGTTTAAAACTTCGGAATGGTTAAAGGTTTGTTAGATGGGATGGACCAGCGCAACAATAAGCAGCAGAACTGTCAATGCAACTGCTGTCCAGACAGTAAGCGTTTGCCCTGTGGCAAGTGGCAAAATGAAGGTTATTTTTAACGGCACTTGGCAACGCATCCGCTTTTCTCTAACCTTCCATTAGTGTGTATGTGTGTGTGTGTGTGTTTGTGTGTGTGTGTGTGTGCGTGTGGCCAAAGTGGCCGCTGACACTTTGAGCGGCACAAATCAAATTGTAGCTGACAAAAGAGTAAAGTCAAAACAGGCGTAAACAGATTGCCTACATCGCCGGCCGACTTCCACTCAGTTAGTCAGTTGGTCGGTGCCCGACTCCGTTGCAAGCCTTGCCGCAACACGGAAGTCGCGTTTGTTGCCACAGAGCGCATCCTGCCTTTGGTTTTGCCGCTGCCAGCCACTGCCACTCGAATTTTGAATTACGAGCGTCTGTCAGGATACTACACCAGCACTCCCCTCACCAGCTGCCGCACCCGCTTCCTCAACCACAGCCTCTCCCCTCACCCAGCCCATGCGCCCGCTAGGCTCGCGTGTTTAGCCGCATCCTGACTGCTTTTGAAAGTTTTATGCGGCGCACTCTCGCAGCAGCACAACTTTGCAACTGTACATAAATTTAATTTCATTTTATGAGCAGACCCAACATCTTTGGCAACTCGAAAACACACATACTCTCACAATGAAATCTATGCCCAGCTAATGCAATTTTATTTCTCGTTTTGCCATTTTTGCAGTGCAGTTACTCCCTTACATTGCCAGCCTGCCCCCTGCCCCCTGCCCCCTTGCTGCATCGTGGGTGCCAGGAAACTGTTTGGGTGAGTTAAGTATGAATTATGTTGTTTTAGTGCAAGGGCCTGTGTTTGAAAACTTATTGAAATATGCTGGCATGGACGTTGCCAGTGCCCAACACTTTTGTGCGCACTACAAACTTGTGTCCTTTTAAGCTTAATTGAAAGTTTGAGAGCCATAATGCAATATGGCCTGGCAGTGCAAAGTTTTTGAAAGACGCGCCTTTTTCGCCGCCAGGCACTAAATTATCAACAGCTGTTTTGCCTTTTGAGTGGTTGCAAGTACCGGTAGTAAAGTGGCACACCTGAACATAAAAATGTTGTCACAAAACTATCAAAAAACAACTAAGAATGCTCTAGCGAAAAGTGCCCAACTATGAGATACCCTAGACATAGCCCTTACATTCAATCCAAGAGTTTGAAGACGACATAGATAATGGCTTCTAGATTTAAATTTAGTATTATTATAGAGGCAAAGCAGTAACCAAAGTTTGAAATCTACGAAGGACATCTAAAGAGATGTCAATATGATGTCATCATTTTTGACATGAGATCCGAAATTTTGAAGTTTTTCAACTTTGAATCTAGAAATATTCTAGATGACAAACCATGACCAAAATGGCCTTGGGATTGAAAATCGGTTTAGTTTTGACAAAGTTATGGCACTTTGAAGTCTGGGAAGGTCATTTCTTTTTTGAATGTAGAATGAATAACTCGATTCGGCTGTTCATGCTGATCAAGAATAGGAATACTTCACATACTTTATATATACAATTTTATAATACCCTTTAAGCCATTTGTAACGGATACAGGGTATTAAAAAAAAGGTGCTGAGAGTTTGGCGGAGCAATGACTACATGGCTAAGAAACTTTTGCTAAGTTTTTGCTCTCAATTCGATTGACATTGATCAAGTTTAGAGTTTTGAGTTTAGCAAATGTTTTGCTCGGTTTTGTTACTATATCAACATCAAACAGATCTATCCGCGCACAACTTTTCACGCACAACAAATTTTGTGAAAAACAAAAGAAGTGAACGCCAAAAATCTTTTGCAGCTGCTCATAAAAATGTCAGAGACTCTGTCGCTGCCACCCGCTCATCCAGCAATAGTTGCACTTGCAGTTGCAGTTGCAATTTGTTATTTGATTTTTGTATATGGCCATGCAAAACTTTAGCTTCAAAATGACAAGAGTGGTATCAGAGGAAGTTGCTCGGCAGCGACTGTTGTGCGCAGAGCGGGAAAGGGAAAGGGGCAGGGGGTGGCGCTAAAGGAAGTGGCTGCTTGGCTGGCACCACGGAAGTAGCTTGAAGTTGTCAGCTGCGCAATGATGCACATTAAGTGTCAAGTGTCAGACGCTGCCAAAAGTTGTTGACAACAACAAGCAACATTTGCAGCAGCAACCGCGATAGAGAAATGCTGACAACTGACGCCGCCTGTCATCGGGAACGAGCAATCCATTGCTTTGTAGCGCCTGCTTTATTATTTATTTATTTTGTTTAGCTTCGCGACCATTTTTGCCAATTTTCCAACGCCTTTGTGTAAACAAATCTAGAGCCAAGCAATTTCTGGTTATTTTTAGGGCAAACACAATAACAGTCGACCACGGCTTCTCTTCGCTCCACACA
Source organism: Drosophila maculinotata (assembly GCA_035045305.1). Classification (NCBI taxonomy): domain Eukaryota; kingdom Metazoa; phylum Arthropoda; class Insecta; order Diptera; family Drosophilidae; genus Drosophila; species Drosophila maculinotata. Next base: position 11,062,067 of record JAWNPD010000335.1, read on the forward strand.
GCAGCCCAGAAGACGACAACGTCGTCGCCATACTCAATATTTATTTGCGTTTCCATTTTCACTAGCCAAACTGCTTGCGACCCAGCTCCGGCTAACCGCCCTCCTCCCCGCCAACTGCTTACACCGTCTGTTGCCTCCTGTAGCGGGGCGATATCCCATGGAGTTTTCAATTCCGGCTCAAGTACGTGCCTCGCTTGATTTGCAATCCTTTGAAGTTGCACGCCAGTTGGCTGGCAAAAATACACATACTCGTAGTATATATACGGGGGTAATGGGAATGGAAATATAAACAGAAATAGAAATAGAAATGGAACTGGAATGATATTTTGATGCATGTTTGTCAGAGTTGCGATATGTCGTTGGCAGTTTAGTGTTTGCCTTGCAACTTAAGTCGCCATTCGATATTCTTATGCGTGTCGCGTGCAACAAACATAACGACTGCGATTTTCCAATACATGCATTTTCATGCATAATTGAAAATAAAATTATCCCTGCGTGGCCTCGGCAAATATTTACTGACTCGTACGCTTCAGTTCATTCAATTGGAAAAGTTGTAAAATCAACAAGTCATTCACAAACAGCAAACCCTGCGACAACATTGCAAAAAATGCAAAGCGGGCAAAATACTGTGATTATTTGCATGTAAAACAAGTCAAAAATGTAAAGCGAAGAGTGATAAAATATTAAATACCCTTCAGCGAAAAAAGCTCGAATGGTCAATTGGGGTTTAAGGGATTCTGGTTACAGAGTTGGATGTACTATGGCATTCTTTTAATACCATGTAAAGTTTTGCTAGAAAATAAATAGTACAATATATGCTTATAATTTAAATTAAATAAACGGTGAATTCTACTTGCATATCCTTTTCAGATTAAGTCCACAAAATCATATTTCCCAGTGCCATTTTATAGTACAAGGTATAAACATTGACAGACTCAGGTACGCAAATAACAGCAAATGCAGTGGCGCCCAGTGAATGGGACAGTCAGGTAGGCGCTGTTCTTCAAGCACACGAAACAGTAGCAAGCGCTGTAAAAATAGCTATGTTTAGAAGCGGAAACGGAAGTTAAAGTGCACAGACCGAAATATAAACAGATTGGGGCAGACAGTGTGTGTGTGTGTGTGTGTACGAGCGTGTGCCGCAAGGAAGCACAAAATGTCAAGTGGAATAAAAGTACAACTGGATATTGAATGTGACAAAATTAGTATGCCGTTGACATATCCAAATATGCTACAAGTGAGCTATAAACAAATCTCACTTAAATTATATTTGTAAGCAAATGTTAAATTCAATTAAACAACTATCATTATTTAACTTTAAATAAGTTGAGAAATTAAATAAGTGAGAGCAGCGACACGTTAAGGACTGCATGCCTTTAAAAATCCATAGTTGCATAATTGAAAGCATTTTAAACTATACATTTAAGCAATCAATGCTTGATTCAATTATAATGCAACATTTCAGTATTGATCCTTTTTTGGACGCATGTCAGATACGTCAAAAGCCAGAAAAAAAGCCTGCGGCTTGAAACAAGTTTAATTTCCTGACAGACACAATCAACAACCTCACAAAGCCACTGTCCAAATTTTGCATTTAATGGCCAAATGCATCACAGTTTAAAGCCAACCAGCTAAGCCCAGTATCAAATTCAAAATACTAACATAAATATCACGTATACGATAACAGCTTCACACAATTATATCGCTGACAATGACGAAAATAGTAAAAGGTTAAATATCACAATTTTGAAGCAAACATTTTTGACAATTTTAAAGCCCAATGTTCGACACTTCACACATAAAAACTAAAATTGCAGTTAACTTTTTGTCCGCATGGCTTTGTCATTCAACTGACCAGCGGGAATTTTAGCAATTTTTGTGCAAATGATGCCCACCGGAAGAACGAAACCCAGACACATGGCTCAAAGCTCCCAATGGCCAACGGACAACGGGCAACATACGCTACATTGCGTATACGCAGAATCAATTTTAAGCTCGTAACGTCCAAAAGTTAATGCCACAGCTCAGACAACAACAACAACAACAACAACTTGCAATAGAGGCCAAAGCTGAAAATGGTCAACGAAATATTAAAACGTTGCCACACTTTATAAACCTTGAACATAAGAGCCATCACAGAAAAAGTACAGCAAATATGAAAAAATTATAAATGCAAAAATTATGCACATGTGAATATCGAGCTCAATAAACTAAAAACTCAAAAATAACATATTCACATGTGTGTGTTAGATTAGAGATGGACACGTGAGATTTTACCAGAGCAAATGGAAGTTACTAAAATATTTAATTATATTTTTCATCATTTAAATATTTTATCAATTATTATTTTACATATTCAACATTATTTTTCATATCGTATTGGAAATACCTTGTGTTTGTCCATCCCTAGTTGGGTAGCTCAGTTGATTGAGATGATTTACGAATACGAGAACTAAGTTTTACTTTGTAGTAAGTTATTTTTTGAATTTAGATTTATATATAGTGACATAATGAACTGCCCTCGTAGGCAAAAATAATTTTGTATTTTGATAGTTGATGTTCTTATTGTTGGTGTTGTTTTGTTAGTATTGCAGATGAAGTTGTAACAATGCTATTGTCATTTTTAAGCCAATTTCCGTTCATTTTGACGCATCCGCTGGACACACACACACCAATAAAAGCACTAGCACACTCAAACACACAGACACACACACAATAAGTGGTATGCTGCATATGTATTTACCCTTTTGACCAGGCCTTTTGTTTTTCGGTCGTGTCTGTGGCCACTGTTGTTGTAGTTCTTGTTTTGGTTGTATTTGTTGTCGTTATTGCTGCACGCGCGGTTAGTCCGTTTAACTGTACAGTTTTTGTCCTTTCACATGCATAGATACAATAAGCTCTTTTATACATATACATATATATGTGTGCTTGTGTATGAATTGTAAATACGTCCACGCTAAATTGTTCATTTCATGATATTAATCTTAAAGAGCGGCTAAGAGACTAATTTAATTTAATAAAATTTCAAATACTAAGTTGAAGTAATTTCATTTAATAGGGAACTCCATTAATCTATATACATTTCAAAAAGAGCCAGAAAGCTGAAATGTTCACTGTAGTTTTCAAAAGTTCTAGAATTTTGCAAAATTCTATATCCATGTGAGGAAACAGCTTTGTATGAAGCTTTTTTGTTTTTCACCCGATCGGGCTGATTAATATAAAATATAATATATAAAATTAATGATATGAATAAAATATAATTTAAAATATAATATCAACAGCTACTTCAATCTTTTAAATGTTTCTATTTTGCACTTAAAAATGTTGAGTAATAAATACAAAAGTTAGAAAAGTATGTTAGAGTCCTTTAAGCCTGACAACACGGTATCTACTCGTCGAGCACTGTCGCCTATAGCCTTTTCACTTGTTTTTAATTAAATGGCGTTTTATTATGATTCGGGTACATAAATGTATATGCTAATTTTATTTGACAACTTATTTTCTGCATCACCGCCCAGTTAGCATTTAGATTTCGAAATCATTTTATTTTATTTATAATTAAAATATATTGCAGTGTGTATTTCTGAACACGATTGCTTATCATCTCAATTGAATTAAGCAATTGTTAACTAACCACTGAACTGCAACAATCTAGCAAGCACAATGTGAATTCCCACTTTGTCAACATCTACAACGGCAATTACACAAAGGAAACTAATAAAATTGATTGTATCAACTTTTTAAATGCGTATAAAATAATAATTATAAGTTTGCTAGTACAGATGGAGTGCTGCATATATGTACATGGAAATAAAATATGTATACAAGCATTACAGCTGGATGAGCTAGGCTATCAACTAGGAGATTCCCTGTACCCAAACCTAAAGTACTCATTCACACGTTTGTTCTAAGAAACTCACAGAAAATGACTCGTTTTCTTCAATAAATTTATTAGAAAATTTTCAGAAGATATTTGTTGATATACAATACCGTTACTTAAATGTTTGAATTACAATATCATATTTTTATCCAATTTTATGGACGCAGAGTATTTCTATAAACAAATTACATTTATTTTACACGATTGCACTTTATGAAATTTGTACAAAAGCTCAGATGAAAGAAACAGAACTAGAGGTAGACAGAGAGAGAATGGATGGCGCCATGCTATTATTTATTGAAGCGTTACTAGCCTGAGTGAGAATAACGAACACAAATTGTTGGGATACATCCCACCTCAGCAATGTCGAGCTGCCAATTGTTGTTCGAGCAGCAGCGCACAACTTTACCACATTTCTTTATTTGTTTGAATATTTTTGGCAACTGGAATGCAAACATACATACACACGTATATATTTACATGAGGAATTTTGTTTTAGCAATTTGCAGTCATATGCAAAAGTATTTTGACTATTCAAAAGTAGCACATTTTTGGTTAGAGCAAAAAAAAATTTGAAAACCGCATAATAAATTCAAAGAATGTTTAAAAAAATTATTTCATCAATATTTAATAACCGTTTGAACAAAAACCGTAACAAAAAGCGTTCAAATACAACAAAAAGTAAAAAAATATTTATAACGCAAGACTTCGAAAATAAAAGTACAAAAACTTCATATTTCCTACGCGTTTTATAAAATGTTTTTGTACACTGCTCAATTTGTGTAAAATTGTAAAAAACACTTGTGAGTGCAAAAAATTACATTATATAAATTGAAAAAAAAATCATTTTTTGTAATACATTTATTAATCAAAGTTAATATTTTGCGAAAAAAAAACAAGAAAAGAGCTATCAGTAAAATTTAATTTAATGAATACAAATTTTTGATAAATGATAGTGTTTTTTTTATTTTTTAATGCAGTCTATTGCCATTTATATGTTATACATTTATTTCTTTCAACTAAGTCAACTGCAAGGATATCAAATATTTTCCCTGTGTCGGATGGGGGCGGTGGGCGGGGCTGTCGTCGTGTGATACTTGCACACAAAATAACAGGCATGCAGTTGAAATTGCTGCCGCAATTCGCACACCCATTTGTTTACAGTTCGCGGCTCGTTTTCGCCACCGGCCATGGCTCTTTGTCGGATTGTCAACATAATGTTCGGATTGTAAACGTTCATTGTTGCGAAGCGAGGAAAAAGCAAACAGTTGCTACAGTTTACCGGATAACCATTATAATAACGCGCCGTTTTTCAAACGCACAGCGAATGTGTGCACACACACACACACACAGGTACATATGTGGTCAGGTGGGTGTGCGTGCAATTACACCTGATCCGTTTGACATTATGATAAGGCAGCGTAGGATGATGCTGACAACTGCATCTTGCTATGCAATATAGTTGCGAGTTTTACCATTTTTGTTGTTTATACATTTTTCAGATAATATGCACAGCTGACCAGGCAAGTTTTCAATGAGCTCGATTTACGTGGCATTAATTAAAAACAGTGGGCGCGGCAGTGATGCTTGTTTACGTTTGCTGCTGCCTTTTTCCGCTTGATATTAAAAGTTTGCCAACAAAAGGAATTTCATTAGTGCGCCAGATGGGCGTGATCAACGGCTGAGGGCGAGTGTGCCTGGCAAAGGATATAGCAAAAGTTTTGTGTTGCTATTATTATTATTATTATTTGTTGTTGTTGTAGCTGTTGTAGTTGTAGCTGCACACATGTGTGATTTATTAGCCCATATTTGGTAGAAAGTTGTTTGCTTATAGCGCTGGCGACCGCCAACAGCTGGCAGCAAGTTTGTATACGTCATAAATTCGGGTGTAGTTTATATGTGTGTGTGTGTGTGTGTGTGTGTGTGTGTGTGTGTGTGTGTGTGTGTGGCACGAAATTCATAATGCATAATGAGCTGAAACAGTGAATGTGCTTTTGATTGAGCTACTCGTGTGAACGAGTAAAGAAGTAAACTTGTACGGTTTCAGCAGATATACAGATATACTAGTAGACAACAAATAATTAATAATACAAACAATTTCCTACTGGATTTGTCAACAGCTGTACTATGAATATATAAAAAGTAAAGTTAGAGTAGATTAATTCATAAAAAAGTGCTATTGACAGGGTATGGCCTAGTCAAGCAGCCACAAACAAAGAATTTTATGCATGGTATGGTGAAATTGTAATATTGCATTTATACAGGTGAAGCAGGTGAAGAGCAGTCAAGCTGCAAAAAGATCGTAGCACTCGCTATAAAAAATAAATAAATAAACAAAAATCGTTGCCTACTTATGAGCGCGTATTTAATATGCAACTTTGTGCTGCACGAGGAGAAAGATATATTAAAATACTGCTGACAAGTGCTATGAGGGCAGCCAGCACACATGTTTAACAAGCCATATTGCCTTGTATTTCATTTTTATGGTGACTTTCGACGCGCACCCGATGGCAACAAAAATGTTTATTTGGCGTGTTGCTGCAACACAAATAATTGTCGTGCAGCATGTGGCATGTGCATGTGTGTGTGTGTGTGTGTGTGTTTGTGCTGAATATTATTTATGATTATGTGCGTTCTGTCTTTATGGCCACGTCGCGCACATCCCATACATATATCAAATATTGCCGTCTTGTCTTGAATTTTATGCAAATTTTCGGCAGCTGCCATTTGGTTATTAATAAAAGTCACACACACACACACACACACACAGGCGTCGATAACGCATTGAAAAAAACTAATTGCAAATTGTGGCGCTTTCCAGTTGCTAGACCGCCTTCACTGAAATGTTCAGCTCAATTTTTTGTTATGATGATGAAAAACTTTAACCGCTGGCCTAGTTAAATGAAAATGGCGTCAGCTGCACACACACGAGGCTGGCACTCTATACATATACAGATATATTGAGCTTTGTATATCCTGCAATGGATATGCGAGTTTGTGTCTGTGTCGACAGAGAAAACGGTTAGCTGTAGTCTCAATTTCGTTGCACATGCTGCTCTGGCGGCTCCTGGCAAACGTGGCTCGTGTCCATGGGCGCGTAAAGTCCATTAACATGGAAGACAAACAAACAAGCGTTCCGAATTTTTTGACACTGCATAAACAACATAGCAAAAAATTTGAAAAAGTAAAACAGAAAAAGAAAAGTAAATGCAAATTGAAGAATAGTTTTGTGGAAACACTATTTGAAGCAAAGTTTGCTAACGGTTTGTGCTGAATTTGTAGCCTTTGCCACAGTTGCACGCATAGTTTCAAATAGTTGCATAAATTTGACAAACTCCTGAGCCTAAATTGCACATACTTTTAAATTAAAAGCTGTGGGCTGCACACAAACAGAACTGTCAAAATATAAGACAATTTCCTTGGGTAGTTTAAATAGTAGCTTAATCAACTGAAACATCATGTCAAATTGTTTGTTATCCTTTATCTATGCCATTGTCTCTTTCAGTTGCAGTGTCGCCGCATCAGTGGAAACAATTGGGAGAATACCGCATACAACAGTGAGGTAAGTTGCTTGTTGTCTAATTGAATGGGCTCGTGCAAATAGCAAGAAAATAGACAATTATTGTTAACAACATTGGTCACGCCGTTAAGCCAATCAACAGTATCAACAACACGCATACGGCACGTATGCCAAACACACAAACGCGCACACATTTGCCCACAACATTTTCGTATATTTAAGGCTTAAAATTTGGACAATGATGGAGAGGGACAGAGAGAGAGAGCAGGACAAAGAGAAATAGACAATCATGTCGGGACTAGACGACCCGTCTGGGCCTTTGTTGGTTGCGTTTTATTGAATACAAAGACAACAACAACAATAATACTCACACAAAACACACACAGAGACAAGCAAATATTTAATGAAGAGAAATAATTTCTAATAAGATTTTGCCCCATTTGAAATCGGATATTATATTCGATATAATGTCAACATTGTGTGTGCTTGTGGGTGTGTATGTTTTCATGTTTGCCAAATACATATTTGGCAAAATTAAATAGAGACCAAAACTATCTATAGTTCAAATTTGTGCATTTGAACTATGCATGTGACTAAGGCTACAAGGGTTTTTTAAATTAATTAAAACTGGGCATGCAGATAGCCTTTTTTGTCAATTGTTGTTGCGTTCAGAAAAATGTAATTGTTTTAGTGTAGTTACAACAAACTTGTATTTATTTTTAATTAATTTTACAACTCAACCACTCACTGATTAGTTATGCAAATCACAACACCCTACCCCAAAACTGGGTTGGTAGATTTATGCTAATTCCGCATAGTCAAAAGTAAACGAATGCTAAAATTCAACAAACAAGCCCCCCGGAAAAACTTGAGAAAACAATTTTATTAAGTTAGCATTAAAGTGGGCGTGGACCACTGCCCGAAAGTAAGCAAAAATATTATATAGTCTGCACATAAACTTCAGTCGAGCCTCCACTTAAAGCGGTACAACCACACGGACAGTAGCTTTGTATATGTATGTGTATTTATTTCACACCTCAAGGGTGCTGAAATATGGCAACAAAAAGCATTGCAGGCAGCATGCACCCAAAGCCCACTTACACTCCGACCCCCCCACCACCTGACTGACTGACAAGCAGCGTGCAAATTTCAACAGAGCAACTTGAACGTGTTGCTGCGGGCCATTCGTGCTTGAAAAGTTTTCTAAACATAAATGCAAGCAAGGTCTGAGCTGTTTTGCTGTCCTCCTCTTTTTTTTCTGCACCCATGCACACATTGCAATTTCACTTGGTTTCACATTGTTGTTTGTGTGACTGTTTTTCTTATCATCATCATAGCTAAGAGAGACTGAGCATGTGCTCATCATCTGTGTTTCAAGAGCATACGCTTTGATACCCTTTTGCGAGTTGCCTGAATCAATGTATTCCTCCACTTTTCAACTAAAGCAAGTTTTTGGTTTTGGCTGTCGATCTCTCAGGAATTTGATATAAACAAAATGTTTTACAATATACACTTTAATTTACTTTAGATGAAAATTAAATCTTATTTGCAAAGGGTATTAAGGATTCGTTCGAGTACTTTGTTTACTTTTAAAGCTTTTTTCTTGTTTTTCTGCTTTCTGTTTTTCTTGACTTGAATGGAAAATTTTAAGGAATTAGGTGTTACAGGCATTTTACTACCGCAGTGGCTTTAAAGTGGTTAATAAACTAGTTAACTTTAATGAATGTTAAATGAAATCTCGTTAACAAATCAGTTTCTCGACTCCATATTTCAATATTCTATCAACTGTTTAAGTCTGTCTTTCCTTAAGCACCTTTCTAACAACTTGCTAAAAGTTTGACTACTTCTTGTCTGCAAATATAATCAACTTACATAATTAAGAGCATTTGATTGCGGCTTCCAAAATCTGTCACGTCACATAACTTTGTCCTTCGAGCAGGACAATTCATAAACGAAAACCTCTACACATACTACGAACAACTAAAACAACAAAGAAAAAGAATTACCCACGTGGAGTGACGTTGTGAAAACCAGAAATAATACAAAAAATGTCTGTTTATTATTGTGTAAATCGACAAAGCAAATATTTTGTGTGACCCTGACAAATCAGTTTTCTCTATTTATATAATAAGCATCGCAAGCGCCACCAAACGGTGGCCCAAATGAAAAATTAAACGTGAGTGTGCCACTCACAAGCACACAAAGGGAGGGAGCGTCGATTGAGTGTGGAGCGAAGCGATGGTGAAATTCCATAGTGATATCCCGTTGGGGGAGAATAAAGGCGACTCAAAAAATAGAAGCCGTACAAATTCATGGCAATTGATTTGGCTGAGAGTCATGATGCCATGCAATACACACATATAGACGAATAGACGCCAAAAATTCCTGAACAGGAGCCTGCGCTTTCATTGCTGTTTTATATACGTATATGCTCTCATGGGTGTGTATACACACATCACACATCACACACACACATAGTTACAACACGCAGGACAAAAAGCGCAAATGCCGCTCGATTTCGTGAGCTTCCTGCTTCGACAACGACACGGCATTTATAAAAATCATACGCACTGTTGTACCAGCAGCACACGGGAGTGTCAATATATTCTTATGGGCTGTCAGGAGATGCCGCCATCCGCACGTCTCCCGCATACGTAATGTCAATTTTGACAAAAAGCTGTCGCCTGCTGGTTGTTGCTGTTGTTGCTGTTGTTGCCGTTCTTTCCGTTGTTGCTGGCAGCATAAAAACACGACACCAGTTTATTTGTCCGGAGCTGTCATTAGCACGCTTAATCCACTTGGTTGCCGTGCGGCGAGGTGTGCAAGATTGGCAAACTAAAGAAATCAATGGAAGGACAGGACATAACCATTTTGACTTCTTGTCAGCGTCATATGAGTGATTGGTCCTAATTGAAGGTGACACGTGAAATCCCTAAGCATGGGACTGCCGGCTAGTGCGTAAGATACTTTCGCAGAGCGAATTATTTTTGAGTCCTTCTGGGAGCAAGCACAATGTAAAAGTAAATTGCAATTAATTGAAATACCACATAAATCCGCAATACGGTTCGCCCACCAGCTGGCATCCCTCGCAAAATGTAACAGTAAGATCCAATTTATATGCCATCAGCCAGTCGAGTGCAAGTCAGTCTTATGAAACATTCCACAGCTCCACACTTGGCAACCGACAAAGAACTTGTGGCTGCAAATTTAAATTGAAAACGCAAATGTAAGGAGTACAACTATAGCTGATGTACAATTTATCCGGGCATGTCCCTTAATCACTGCTACAAGTGCTGTCTTCATATGAAATTCCACAAACATATACTCATTACTTATACAATGAAAAAATGTACATAATGTGAATCAAAGAGACTCTTCAATTCGGTAAATTCTTGGAAAACAAAAAAGGACAACTGCTTCGTAGGAAATTATAAAGAAATATTTCTGATGGAACATTTATCTTGACGTTGCCGATGATTAAATGCCCTTGCCAGTCATGGGAAAAAGGTGAAATAAAAAAATCAATTCTCTGCAACAATAACATTAATTTGACATTAAGATATCGACTCAGCTCGTCACTCTGTTCAAAAATATATACATATATATGTCACCTATGTACTCGGAGATTTCTTGCACAAAAATGAATACACTGCCGCCTGTCGATTTCCTTTGAAAAATACTCTTGAAATGCTAGAAATGCGCCTGGGATACGCAACAATCAAATGAAAATGTAGCAAAAATGGCTAGATCTAAGTGTAGAGTCAGAGGGAAAACTGCTGAGAAGTTCGTCCCAGTTACTCAGGTAACGTCTTTGGTGAGTTTGATACCATGCTTTGCACACATGCGCCGTATTATACGCACAAATTGCTGAAGCGGTAAGAGTTTGACAGCTCAACTTCAAATGGCAATTGTCTGGGCGTGTGTGGGGCGTGGGGACGATTGGGCGTACGACATGAGGTGCACGGCATTAAATTGGCCAATTTGAAAGTGGAGATACTCAAAGTAGATGGGAAAATAGGTATAAGTCCCGCCCACACAGATGCCGGCTTGCCGTTGACCAAGAAGTGGGTCTGGCTGGGAGTCTGTTGGGTCATCCCTTATCACAAGAAAAGGCAAAAAAAAGAAAACAAAACAACAAAAAAACAAGAAAATAAAACATTTGAAACTGTCAATCAGCGGCAACGAAACAAGGCAACAAACAGCCAACTAATTGGTTGAAATGCAGAGCTGAAAAGTCGGCGCGGCGCCAAAGCAAAAAGTTAAAAGAAAAGCAAAAAATTGGCGCTGCCAAAAAGTTTTACGCTTATTACACCAGGACCCAAAGAAATGAAACAAAAATCCAAAGCTGTAAAAATGGCGTCATGATTCATTAGCAGAGCACGCCGCCAAGTGCGTAACTTCTGAGCAAGTCTATTGCACCGACACCGACAGTTGCCTTGGCTAATTTAAATTCCTTTGACGCCGTAACTGGCACCGATGCCTTCTTATTAGGCATAGACGAGCTTGACAGCTCCTTAAGCGCCTGAATGATTGACATCAAAAAGGTTTCTTTGCAATTTGCCAGACTGGCCCAACTGAAGCAGCCAAAGCAACAGATAATTAAATATATATTCTTGTATTATGGATATAATTAAAAATGCGCATCATTAACACAATTTCACGCTGATTTTTCACATTTTCTTGAATCTCTGGCTCTGCTGCTGCTATTTGTATTTGCTTAGGCTTCAATTGCATGACTGCACAGTTTTGTTAGCATCTGAAAGTCAAATTAAGTCTAGGCAGTTCGGGGCTTGGACTTTAACTTATAACTCCAAGCTTTAATTAGTTCCAACTTGGTAAACGGAGTTCTAACCATCAGATTTGAATTATACTTTTAGACTATATCAAAATAATATACTTTGGCATTACCAATTTGAACTGCACGACTTTTCTTTTTGAACTAAATTTTAATCAAAATAATGAAAATTCTTAGTACAAGTGAAACATTTACTTTTCCGTATAAATAAACGAAAATAAGTACTTAAGTAGCTTTTGAACTCATTAGCAGGTTGTCAGGACGACAACCTGACAAAAATGAGGTAAATTTCAAAAACATTTTTGCCCCACTTTAAGCAAGCTCTCAACAGTTTTAAAGAAATACGTAGAAGTGTTATGTATATGTAAATTTAAGCCAGCCTTTGCCATTGTCAGCTAGAGCTCTGTGACAAGCATTTCAAGCGACAGTCTCGGCTTCCTAACAAATCTCACTAAATGCCAAGACAAAAGTAAATGAAATTGCACTAAATCTACGGGGAATTTTCTTCAAAAATGTTCAACCTTTGCCCGAGCAGTTTTGCCTGAAATTGGCTTTGGATTGTGCTCAGCGTATTTCTTCGTCGTTTCGTTTCGTTTCGTTTCGTTTGCCTTCTGGGGGCTGGCTATAATCAAAAAAGGTACGAACAGGCCTAGGCCAAAGTGATAAACCGTTTCCACTGACATCGCATATAAATCTGCGACAAAGTTGCGTCTGCCAGACCCACGGACAGCTCCAAATCGTGCGGGATTTGTCACGCCAAATCGTTGAAAATGCCGTGCGTTGTTTATTTGCTCTTTTCTCTCGTTCTCTCTCTCTCTCTCTCACACACACACCCACACACACACAAACTTTCCTTTAGTTTAGCCAGTGAATTTTGTGAATTTTGCGCAAAACAGTGGAAAAAGCAAAAGCAACAATAAGAGCAGCTCGTCTCCGGCTGTGTCGTAAATCTTCGAGTAGCTTATCTACAACAAAACTGTGTGCTTTTTAATTCGCTGCAAAAAATATGCAGAAAAAAGAAAAAACAATGGAAATCCGGCGAATGTTAATGTTTATTTAAAATTAGGCACATGTTTAGCTAGCTAAAGCTTTTCTGAGCGCATTATGAATACGAATATTATTTATAGAGTCATCAAATGCTGACAAGACTTAAAAGATGAGTGTCGAAATTAGGTTAAGAAACTGTCCAAGCGTAAGGGAGGGTTTCTGAGAAATTGCACACATTTTGATAACATATTCTTGTCTTTTTTTGGGCTTTTTAAATAGTAAATTATGATAAGCCAACCAATAAATCCAAACTCAAATGAATTCGAAAAACTTAAATCATTTTTAAAAGAACAAATTTAAAAATATAATATATTTACCAATTGCCGAACCAAAAGCCACCACAACAAAATACATGTATATGTATTTGTATGTTCAAGTATATGTATAAAAAATGTGCTTATCAAAATTTAACGGCGCTTTTAGTAGGTCATTTATCATACAGAACAGACGCGCCAACACAATGCCACTGATTGGGGCAAAGCGGCGTGGAGCGCTTATATATACATATCTGTGACTTGATAAACGAGATGTCGCATAAAACATTTTGGCTTATTACCAAACAAGCGGCCTACATAATGGGCTGCATTAACACATCAGGTCGGAGAGTGATGTGGTGGCAGGAGAAGCGTTATCTGATATCAAAGCTGGTTACCAAATTTGCAATTATTTTAGTTTGTAATTAGAAAAGATTATAAGCACAAAGGCAACAACAAAACACAAAAAAAATAAGCGTGCAGTAATCTGATAAATTTGATTAGATTTTGTCGCGATAAATAATTGCATGCAAATTTATTTAAATGCATATTTACCCGCGTAATTGCTGCAAATTTACGTTTCATTTAGCCGCATCGTCGGCGGAGGCGGACACAGAAAACACAAAAAAAAATAAAAAAAAACAACAAAAAAAGGGACACGGCCAAGCAAATGGCCAAATGGCGGCAATGAAAAAGCAGCAAACAGATTATAACTCCCAGCTGACATTGTGGACTTTATTATTTGGCCATTGAAAAATGCGACGCTGGTTGGCTCAGCGACCCAAGTGGATTTTAATTTTTCAAAAGTTAACCAACAGCGGGGGCGACCCTTTTTTTGTGTCCTGGCCTGGCCTGGCCAGGACCCGGCGACTGTGACGTTAGGACTGTGTTTGTTTAAACATTGCCGCGATTTGCCAGCACTCCATTTTATTGTTTACCTTTTTGACTGTTTGCTGATTGATCCCTTGGGTGGGTCAGCATTTTGGGGACGGCGTAATTAATTTTGCTTTTTGATTTGTCAATGGCAAAAGAGAACCATCAAATTGTCACGTAATTATATTTGTGTTAATGATGTTTCGTGCCAGCCATGCAAAGTCAATTAATATTTTGGAAAATTAACAATTTACATTTGACATCAACATCAACGCCAACGGACAGCGGCAGACGGCGCTCGGGTTCTTTAATTAAAATGCTTGGCCGCAATTTCAATGCATGCTGTGATTTTTAATTTTCATTGAAATTGCAGTCGCCGCCTAAAATGTGTAATTTTTATTTTCTTTTATATCACTTCGTAGAATTATTTGCTTTTGAAAAGTCATTCAACTCGAGTCGCGCACGCGACTCTTTAATCTCTGCAAGATGCGGCCGATAAATGCTAAATGATTGCACCATTAAATTATATAAGCGTTAAGTGGCTATTAGTCGCGTTTTAAACAAAAACTGGTTTACTTTTTCGACGGTAGCTGTTTGAGCAGCTGTAAAACAACAACAATCAGCAGCAATATACTAGTTGATATATTAAGCAGCTTTCAGGTGTGCAAACGCTACTGAGTATTTCTCGTAAAATACTCTAATAATTGTATTATTATTATATATAGTATAGAGTATAGGGAATAGTTCAAATAATTTTCTTAAATTTAAATATGTTTACGAAATACTTAAAGTTCATGTAGTTTCCTTAAATTGACCTGTTGTTGCCTTGGAAATGTTGGAAGGCATTCTTTTCATATTTGTAATATTTATTTTTGTGCTGTTGGCTTTTTTTAATAAGGATTAAATTCTCATCTTATCCAACCGCGCATATTTCAACGTTTTTAATTGCAAACTTTTACTCGTAAGCCCAGAACAAGAGCTTCGATTACTCATACGCCATGTTACACGCAAACGTTTAAATTGAATGTGAATGGCCTGTCTGCCTGGCTGTCTGCCTGTTGCGCTCATTATGTGCCTACTTTGCTCACCTGTACGTGCATAGCTTCGGGCACAATTCAAGTAGTGCTGAGCTCAGGTGCTGCATATCTTGGGCACACCCGAACTCTGGAATACTCTAGATGCTGGCATCAGTATGAATTACTATTAACGGTGTGCACAATAAATTGAATTTCATTGCATGACAGCGTCAATTAAATGCATGTAAAACTCAATCGCCAGTGACATTTTTAAAATGCAGTACAGGCATCAACGACATGGCAGACACCCCGAGAGCAATGCGCTGCAGGACGAGTCGCAGCTGTGCCAAGGGGCAGAAGAGGCACCTCTTAATGAGTCGGCAAATGGCTGATAAAAATGCACAGGCAATATGAAAATCACTGAATGGCTGCCATCGAGTTGGTGTTGTCGCTGACATCGGAACGTGGCTCGCAAAGTTCCCGAAACTGACAGGAAGCATTGATAAAAGTGGCAATAATGATTCGATTCGGCTGGCTTAATGGCCAGCCATTAAATGCACCATGCCCGGAGCTCTTTTTTAATGATTTAATGCACGGCATTTAATAATAGTGAAATGGAAACTTTTTCAATCAAAGTTGCCAGCCAAATTTTTAATGAAATTACTACTTTCAAAGAAAACAGAATAAAAAATGAAAAATAAATGCATAAATAGGTTTTTCATTTTGTTCAGTATGTTGAAAAATACTTGCAGTAGTACTGATTCGTTTAAGCAAAGAGCCCATCAGCAATTATGACTTTTCTTTTGCCGTCAAGTAGTGGAAACATAAAAGCAAAACTCACTGGCATTGACTTGGGCGCAGTGCTTTGTTTCAACCGCCAACAGTTTGTATGGCTGCTCTGTTGCCATATACAGCAATAGGGAGCCCCATGCTCCTTATGCCCATCAACACGACACAGGACAAGGACAATGACGAAGACGAAGACGAAGTCGCCTTAGCTTTGCCTCATTTTCAGTTTTACTTTTGAAGTTTTTAATTCTTTGAATCTTAATGACTTCTCGTAATAAGTTTTCATTTCTCGTAATTTCTTAGGTTAATAGAATCTTTCCAGCTTGCTGCTACAGCTGCCGTGTCGAGCAACTATTAATGAAAAGACAGTGGGTAAACCTGTGTTGAAATTTGCGCAAATAATAATAATACAATATTTAAGTATAATTACCGATCACAAATAACTTTACATACATTCACGTCTATCAGTTCAAATAGTTAAGACTGTCAGATTATAATTGAGCCCACTGTAAGTACATTGCTCATTGAAACTTTTGTGCTGGCAACAAAAAAATAATAAAAAAGAAAACCATTATTATGAAGTTGACACAAAGTCAGTGAGCGGCAGCAGCATATAGCTACCAGGAAAAACGCAGACGATAATAATGACAACGACGACGATGTTGAGTCCTTGCGGCTGGCATTCCCAGCTCTGACTGCTATCCAAAGGGAAGCACTAGAAATGCATAAAAGTCGACTACATAAAACGCAGCAGGACCTCAGTTGACATTTATACGAACCGCGCGCTCTGGCTTAAAGTTACAAAATGGCCAAGTTGTGAGAGAGAGAGAAAAAAAAAAATAGAAGTAAACTAAGCCGACTCGAAAGAAATCCAACTATGAGCCGCGTTAAATACTACGGCCAGGCCGGGCAACTAAAGCCCACATTATCGTCATCCTTGGCTGCGGCTAATCATAAATTCCAAAGCGGCAAAAGTGCAACGCAGTAACAATTAACTTATTAAATGGGCTTTGGGGCCAAAACAAAAGCCAAGCGGCCAAGAGGCCAAGCGGCCAAACGGCCAAAGGAAGCGACAGCGCAAAAGGAAGTGCGCGTGCAAATTGTGCAAATGAAAGCAAACGGGGCGTCAAGATGGCCAACATGAAGTGAAGTACGGTAAACGGAAAGCAAAAAGAAACAGCACCACTTCACCGGCATGAGCTACTTTTTCACATGCGTCCTGCTACCCACCGCCCTGCCCCGCCCCGCCCTGCCCCTGTCTACAGTTTCGTTACGTTACGTTACGTTCCGTCGCCACGTGGCGTAATTCATTTAACTGCGGCATCTTCAAAGTGGTTGGTAACGCTCTCTTGATTGCCAGCGACATTTGCTAATTAGCGAAATTGATTTAGAATTTATGAAGCGCAAAATAGCCCAGCATAAAGTGAGCAGTGGGTGGGGTGGGAGGGGGAAATTCTCTAATTGAAACTTAATGTTTTGCATAGTTGTTCTATTTAACTGGCAGCTGTTTACACAACTGAAATCAAACTCATTCTTATTGTTGCATATTACATATACATAGATATTTTTTTCAACACTTCCTATTCTCTTTGCAGTTGTTGTGACATTTTGGCTACAGAAAACGCAATGGCGCCACAGATGACGCCATTTTCGCTGCTCGACAAAATGGCGACGACGAGAACGCTCGCATCTTCAGCGGAAATACGCTGGCTCTGCCGATTGCTGCTGCTTGGCGTTTGCATTGGCGCCGCCACAGCTCGAGGTAAAATACAAAAATATTCCTTTTCAGCATACGAGAATTCACAAATCAACTAGCAAAATACAATAAGCCTTCACTATGAAATTTGTGAATGCACTTTTTACAATTCCCATAAAATGAAAGGCTTCAATTTTAGGTTGAATTTTGTATTTGCTTAAGAATTGCGTATCCACTCGAAAATATTACCTATTTGTAATTTCACGAACTGGTTTTTATGCACACATTGGTTGGGTGACAAACACAGAGGGCAGATGGCACAACCATTTCATTACATCGATGTACAAATACATACATATATGTGTGTGCAAATATATGCACGCAGCATACATACAAATCCTTATGCGCACGATTGCCACATTTTTCATTGGTTGGTCAAAAGTGCATGTGGAAATTGCAATTTGGCACAGACATCAAAGTATTTCCAGCGGCGTATTTCGCCAAAACTAATTATCTGTCAAAATCATATTGTCAAACAAGTGCTCGGACATTGTGCTTTTTTGAGCATTGTGGCCTGCGGATATATATGTGCACACATACAGGCGAATAATATTAATTAAAATGTTAAAAGTGGCTGGAAAAAATATTGTTGCGCATAAAAAGTTTATGAAATTCGGGATTTGTTTGTTCGTCTCGTTGAATATTGCGATTGAGGCAACAAATTGTCAAGTTTTGTACGCTACAATACATAATACAATAATATCATAATATTTTTGCAATACTAAGTTTTTAGTTATAATATCTATATAGTCAATATAATTTATCAATATTGCAATCACGAAACATATTTAGTTTCTCATTCGTAGCTCACAAACATTTCGACTTTGATGAACTTTTTCAGATTTTTTAACCATTTCCATTGATTATTTTAAATGCTTAATCAATTTCGAAAATGTGCCAAAGTGGTATCAATGAAATTAAGTTGAAATATTCAATAACTATGCTGCTCGATTAAGAAAATTATTCAGCACACAAAAAAAAATATGATTGACGTAAATTCAGTCATGCAACAGCCCTGACTAGGTCCTGCCAATGAAATATGAGTGACAAAATCACATAGGGAATGTCACCGGGGCTTACATTGGCGTTTCGATACTGACAAACTAAATCCTTCGTCTCGACACACAACCGCGACAGCCACAACTACAACAACATCAGCAAAAATACTTAAATCAAGAGTAATCGACTAGAAGATATTCTGTATGCATTCAAGAATATAACTTATTCATATATATTCACACATTTGAAAGCCATCTTTATCTTTTTAAGATCCATAGAATGGGGCCAATGCGTGTGTTTGTGTGTGTTTGTTTCTATGTGTGAATGCAGATATATAATTATGAATGAATGTAAGGGCTGGATTCAGGGTATCTCCAAGTCGAGCACTCTCGACTAGAGCACTCTTACTTGTCAGGGACTGGAAATGTTACATGCCCAATCTTTTGCAATTGGCTTTTTATTTTTAAAATGTTTGATTGGAACCAGAAGCTAATCCCTCACCTGCCCCTTGGCCCTCAATTCCAATAAATTTGCAGACCCAAATATTTTGAAGCGTATCTCTTTATTAACTTGGCAGCCTAGTTGCTATTTAATCAGACTCGTCAATTTCACCCTCGGCCCAGTATCTATTGAAATTACTTGTGGCAATATGGTTTATCAGTACCGAACATATAACAATTGGTTAGGCCTCCAATTAGAGCGCAAAATTGCTAATTTAAGTGGTAGATTTTCGGCAGCTAACTCAGAGAAAATACATGCACAAATTGCAATGATTTATGACATTAAATCCAAAGCAAATAGGTTTGTCATCATTAAATTTGGAATTAATTTGTAGGCCTAACCATGACAAAGTTTGAAGTCCTGGAGAATTGTGGTGTATATAAAAATGTTGAAATCAAACTTGATGTTATTACATGCGAGACTTGCTGTATACAGGTCTGTGAAGAGTTGAATACCTATATTATACCCATTTGACCCCTTTCTGCTGGGTATAAAATAACGATGATAAATTTATCAAAGACTTGTATGTATTCCTGGGACACAATATGCATATTTATACATACATACTCGTATTACACATAGCACACAGCATGGACAAAAAAAGTGGACTTGCGATGCAACGAATGCGGATCACGTGATTGCCATGGATATGACATGGGATGCCTGATGCTGCTACTGCTGCTACTGATGCTGCTGGGTGCAGACGGCGGCCAGCAACTCATGGCAATTTCATAGCCATATTGCGACAATTTTTATTAAAATTTAGAATTTTTCAATTTATTTAGCACTTCTCTGGGCCGCTGTCTGTGGACTTCGACTTTCAGGATGCTGCTTACTTTTTGATTTGTTGCAGCTGCCTGAAATTGGTCAGCAAAAAATGGCAATGGACACCGAACGTGATTTGAATTTCACGCTGCCGCCACGTGTAGAATGGCCCATCCCCCATTGCCCACGTACCCCCAAAGTCAGCATTTTGTTTGTTATTTAAGAACAAAGCGATAGGCAGCTTAAATGCTATCCGCTCTACAATTGGCCAACAAGGATTTCAATTGAATTAGCCATTGCGATAATAATAATGCCAACTATCGTTGCTCCTTTGCATGTTGTGCAATTGAAATGGGCAGACGGCCGCGCTGCCAAAGGATCCAACTGCCAACTGCCAACAGGCAACTCCCAGGCGAACACAGCAGGGAGCACAAGGAGCAGGCAATGCCAGAATCAATGAAATGAAATCTGCAGTGGCACATGAAACAAGCGGGTGAAACCAAATTAGAAATTGCATAAAAAATGTGCTAAGGCACTTGCTGTTGCTTGTCGCTGGTTTCTAGTTGCTAGTTGGCTGGCTGCTGGTTGCTGGTTGCTGGTTGCTGGTTGACTGCCCTTGATCTGATGATGACTGTCAACACGCTGATAAGTGTTGCAGCCGTTGGTTGGCAACTTCAGGCATCTGCCGGGCTCTGCTGTTTGCCTTTCCGTTCGTTGTTGAATGCATTGACCCAGGCAGATGCAAATTTTATTATGACAAATGCGCAATGTCGGGTCAAAAAATCGGAATTATTGTATTTTACTTGTTGCTTTGCTTCACTTTTTCTCTGAACTCAAGTGAATCAGAGGATTATTCAATAAGCCTTAATCGCTGCTTAACCCATCTGATGTGTGCTGTCATGAATCATTGATTCGTTACAGCAAATGATGCTCACTTCACGCTGCGATCAGAGTCAGCCACCGTCTTACACATCATTTTGAATACGCTCGAGGCAACAGCACTAATTTGTAATTAACTTAATGTTCAGACAGACCAAACACAGGCCATAACTTATGCCGCTGACTGTGAGCGCCTAATTGGAAATGATCGCACAAAACGGAAACGGATAAAAGGGGCAACTGGAAAGGGGCGCCCCAGCCTAGTAGCTGCGCTTAACTTAAGTAGACATTTAGTTGGCATTGCAGCCACGCCCACAAGGAGGCAAACAGGCAGGCAGACAGGCAGGCCAACACAATCTTGTTGGCACAACTTCAACACCAATGCAGCAAACAAATTGTTTAACAAACCGACTGCAAATCGAGATCGCAACCAGTTGCCACTGAGCCTCGCGAGCTGTCCGTTCTAATCTAAATAAGCGATTTGTCTGCGCATAACTCAAGCCTTAACCGGAGATCGCAAGACTGCAACGAGAGTGTGGCATGCAACCGCTTGCCAGTCTGCAGTTCTCCAGTTCTCCAGCCTGACTAAATAATAATTTGTATAATTTATTCGTAGAACTCTAGGCGGCACTTCAGGAATTTACAGCGCGATATCTTCTTATGGCCAGCTGCAGTCTCAATAGCAACCGAATACCTTTCGCAGATACTCTTATAAATAATTAAACCAAGCATAGTTTGCATTGCAATTTGAAATCAGTTGTTGCCTATTTCTTTTTATGCTTTTTATGGCACGATTGTTGACTTTTTGATGGGTATTTAAATTACGTAGCTTCCGGCTGAGCACAGAGTCAGGGTTTAATTGGCGTTTTCACGGCTAAGTACATAACACTCTAAAGCTCAGAAGACAACTTCCGTGCCCGGCGGCCCTTTGCTTGGAATCTTTTGTCTACAACTAACTGAGTCACTTCACACCTGAAAGCTGTCTCGCATGTTAAAGATAAGCAACAATGTTATTGACCTTAGCAGCGGGCAAATTTACCTACGTTAACAATAAACATGGCCAGTGAGCCTTGTATAGAGCAGCAGGCATTAATTAGCTTAAACTTAATGCAAAACAGTTGGAGTATTCATCGGTGAATGTCGACACCTGATAATGGAATAACTCCCACATGTGTACAATTCATCAGTTTCATGCAATATTGGTCCAGCTTTACAATTTAGCAATTATGTCTTGGCGCAGAGCAACCTGAGACAAAAGTTTCAACTATACCCATTATTAGTATTACAATAGAATAAAGCTGCAGTAAATCAACTGCTGTCGCCTGCTGCTCTGATTTCCCAGCTGTGGCACACTGTTCTTGCAACTGCCACACAACCGTTTCGAACAAATTTAATTCATTGTTAACTATTCATTCGCCATGTACCGCAGCATTGCTGATACCAACCGCCCTCCTACCAGTTGTTCTTGTTGATTTCAGTGCAACTTTATGCGAAGAGTCGAAGACAATAGACTCTTAAAGGCAGCCGAAGCCCCCCTTTCCGTACACCCTCTCACCACAACCTCACCCATCTACTCCGTCAGCTGTCTAGCTCAGCCTTCCATCCTATTGGAAACATTTTAGCTGCGGGTGGGCGCCTCAACTTGTACACACAAGTCTGTATGTGTGTGTATGTGTGTGGCAAGGAACTTACACACACTCACACACACACACAACACTCTCATACACGTGGCAGTTGAAATTGTATAGAATTTCAGCTACTGCTGCTTTTGTAATTGTTATTATTCTTGTGGTATTGTTGCAGCTTAATTGAAAATATTGTAAGTACAACGCTACATTTGTTTGTGTGTGTTAAGTAATCGCTTGCAGCATTCCGTTGCGCCGCACTACAAATTAAATTAATTGAATACCCGCAGGCTGCACGTTCACATTCACATACACACACACACACACACATTGATGCTTAATTTCTAACTAACGGATATCTAACTTTTGACGCCTAATAACTGCCGGCTATTGACGCTCGCCAGCGAATTGGCCAACTCGATGAATGGTGTGATGGAAACAATGTAAGATAACTTTTAAGTGGGCATACTAAACTAGACAGCAGTGTCAAATCAATAACTAATGCGTATATAGAGCACATGCAGTATACATTTACATATGTGGTCATGTTAACAAAGTTTTCAAACAGTTGCTTTTGGCTATGTTCGTACAACAATACAATATGAGGTTTTCGAAATGGACGGGTAATAAAAAAATATGTATATTTTCTGTGCCCAACAAGAATTATTGAGTAGGTATTGACAATGAATATGAGGAATCTATATATTACTATATATATATATATATATATATATATATATATAAATTTCCAAACAAAAAAAAAAATAAATTTAAAACATTAATAAAAATAGAATATGGAAATAAAATAAAGAACAATAATAATCAAAATTGACTAAATTAAAAATAAAATTTCATAATTCTATAGGGATTAAGGGTCCTCACTTATGCTTTTTTAAAAAAAAAATCTATATAAATGATTTAAAAAAAAAAAACAACAATATTTTCAAAAGTCCATAAACTTAAGATGTGGATTTGAAGTAGAGCATAAATAATGACCAAAATGGCCTCGGGATTGACAATCGGTTCAGATTTGACAAAGTTATTGCAGTTTGAAGTCAGGGAAGGTCCTTTATAAGGAACTTTTCGTTGTTTGGGCACTTTACAAGCCAATTTTTTTGTCACTTTTGGCGTGATTTTTGACAGAAAAATGAAACACCACAAAATCACTTTTCAAATAGTTTTTTATACTAATTGAGACACCCACAATCAATTAAACGTAAAATTTCAAAATTCTATTTTTTGAAAAATCAAAAGTGGTAAGGGTCCCCCCTTGTGCTTTTTTCGCCAAAAAAATCCTAAATTTAATTTTTTCTAAAATTCATAAAATTGAGATGTGGATTTGAAGTCGATGCGAAATAATGACCAAAATGGCCTCGGGATTGACAATCGGTTCAGATTTGACAAAGTTATGGCAGTTTGAAGTCAGGGAAGGTCATTTATAAGGAACTTTTCGTTGTTTGGGCACTTTACAAGCCAATTTTTTTGTCACTTTTGGCGTGATTTTTGACAGAAAAATGAAACACCACAAAATCACTTTTCAAATAGTTTTTTATACTAATTGAGACACCCACAATCAATTAAACGTAAAATTTCAAAATTCTATTTTTTGAAAAATCAAAAGTGGTAAGGGTCCCCCCTTGTGCTTTTTTCGCCAAAAAAATCCTAAATTTAATTTTTTCTAAAATTCATAAAATTGAGATGTGGATTTGAAGTCGATGCGAAATAATGACCAAAATGGCCTCGGGATTGACAATCGGTTCAGATTTGACAAAGTTATGGCAGTTTGAAGTTTGGGAAGGTGATTTATAAGGAACTTTTCGTTGTTTGGGCACTTTACAAGCCAATTTTTTTGTCACTTTTGGCGTGATTTTTGACAGAAAAATGAAATACGACAAAATCACTTTTCAAATAGTTTTTTATACTAATTGAGACACCCACAATCAATTAAACGTAAAATTTCAAAATTCTATTTTTTGAAAAATCAAAAGTGGTAAGGGTCCCCCCTTGTGCTTTTTTCGCCATAAAAATCCTAAATTTAATTTTTTCTAATATTCATAAAATTGAGATGTGGGTTTGAAGTCGATGCGAAATAATGACCAAAATGGCCTCGGGATTGACAATCGGTTCAGATTTGACAAAGTTATGGCAGTTTGAAGTTTGGGAAGGTGATTTATAAGGAACTTTTCGTTGTTTGGGCACTTTACAAGCCAATTTTTTTGTCACTTTTGGCGTGATTTTTGACAGAAAAATGAAACACCACAAAATCACTTTTCAAATAGTTTTTTATACTAATTGAGACACCCACAATCAATTAAACGTAAAATTTCAAAATTCTATTTTTTGAAAAATCAAAAGTGGTAAGGGTCCCCCCTTGTGCTTTTTTCGCCAAAAAAATCCTAAATTTAATTTTTTCTAAAATTCATAAAATTGAGATGTGGATTTGAAGTCGATGCGAAATAATGACCAAAATGGCCTCGGGATTGACAATCGGTTCAGATTTGACAAAGTTATGGCAGTTTGAAGTTTGGGAAGGTGATTTATAAGGAACTTTTCGTTGTTTGGGCACTTTACAAGCCAATTTTTTTGTCACTTTTGGCGTGATTTTTGACAGAAAAATGAAACACCACAAAATCACTTTTCAAATAGTTTTTTATACTAATTGAGACACCCACAATCAATTAAACGTAAAATTTCAAAATTCTATTTTTTGAAAAATCAAAAGTGGTAAGGGTCCCCCCTTGTGCTTTTTTCGCCAAAAAAATCCTAAATTTAATTTTTTCTAAAATTCATAAAATTGAGATGTGGATTTGAAGTCGATGCGAAATAATGACCAAAATGGCCTCGGGATTGACAATCGGTTCAGATTTGACAAAGTTATGGCAGTTTGAAGTTTGGGAAGGTGATTTATAAGGAACTTTTCGTTGTTTGGGCACTTTACAAGCCAATTTTTTTGTCACTTTTGGCGTGATTTTTGACAGAAAAATGAAACACCACAAAATCACTTTTCAAATAGTTTTTTATACTAATTGAGACACCCACAATCAATTAAACGTAAAATTTCAAAATTCTATTTTTTGAAAAATCAAAAGTGGTAAGGGTCCCCCCTTGTGCTTTTTTCGCCAAAAAAATCCTAAATTTAATTTTTTCTAAAATTCATAAAATTGAGATGTGGATTTGAAGTCGATGCGAAATAATGACCAAAATGGCCTCGGGATTGACAATCGGTTCAGATTTGACAAAGTTATGGCAGTTTGAAGTTTGGGAAGGTGATTTATAAGGAACTTTTCGTTGTTTGGGCACTTTACAAGCCAATTTTTTTGTCACTTTTGGCGTGATTTTTGACAGAAAAATGAAACACCACAAAATCACTTTTCAAATAGTTTTTTATACTAATTGAGACACCCACAATCAATTAAACGTAAAATTTCAAAATTCTATTTTTTGAAAAATCAAAAGTGGTAAGGGTCCCCCCTTGTGCTTTTTTCGCCAAAAAAATCCTAAATTTAATTTTTTCTAAAATTCATAAAATTGAGATGTGGATTTGAAGTCGATGCGAAATAATGACCAAAATGGCCTCGGGATTGACAATCGGTTCAGATTTGACAAAGTTATGGCAGTTTGAAGTTTGGGAAGGTGATTTATAAGGAACTTTTCGTTGTTTGGGCACTTTACAAGCCAATTTTTTTGTCACTTTTGGCGTGATTTTTGACAGAAAAATGAAACACCACAAAATCACTTTTCAAATAGTTTTTTATACTAATTGAGACACCCACAATCAATTAAACGTAAAATTTCAAAATTCTATTTTTTGAAAAATCAAAAGTGGTAAGGGTCCCCCCTTGTGCTTTTTTCGCCAAAAAAATCCTAAATTTAATTTTTTCTAAAATTCATAAAATTGAGATGTGGATTTGAAGTCGATGCGAAATAATGACCAAAATGGCCTCGGGATTGACAATCGGTTCAGATTTGACAAAGTTATGGCAGTTTGAAGTTTGGGAAGGTGATTTATAAGGAACTTTTCGTTGTTTGGGCACTTTACAAGCCAATTTTTTTGTCACTTTTGGCGTGATTTTTGACAGAAAAATGAAATACGACAAAATCACTTTTCAAATAGTTTTTTATACTAATTGAGACACCCACAATCAATTAAACGTAAAATTTCAAAATTCTATTTTTTGAAAAATCAAAAGTGGTAAGGGTCCCCCCTTGTGCTTTTTTCGCCATAAAAATCCTAAATTTAATTTTTTCTAATATTCATAAAATTGAGATGTGGGTTTGAAGTCGATGCGAAATAATGACCAAAATGGCCTCGGGATTGACAATCGGTTCAGATTTGACAAAGTTATGGCAGTTTGAAGTTTGGGAAGGTGATTTATAAGGAACTTTTCGTTGTTTGGGCACTTTACAAGCCAATTTTTTTGTCACTTTTGGCGTGATTTTTGACAGAAAAATGAAACACCACAAAATCACTTTTCAAATAGTTTTTTATACTAATTGAGACACCCACAATCAATTAAACGTAAAATTTCAAAATTCTATTTTTTGAAAAATCAAAAGTGGTAAGGGTCCCCCCTTGTGCTTTTTTCGCCAAAAAAATCCTAAATTTAATTTTTTCTAAAATTCATAAAATTGAGATGTGGATTTGAAGTCGATGCGAAATAATGACCAAAATGGCCTCGGGATTGACAATCGGTTCAGATTTGACAAAGTTATGGCAGTTTGAAGTTTGGGAAGGTGATTTATAAGGAACTTTTCGTTGTTTGGGCACTTTACAAGCCAATTTTTTTGTCACTTTTGGCGTGATTTTTGACAGAAAAATGAAACACCACAAAATCACTTTTCAAATAGTTTTTTATACTAATTGAGACACCCACAATCAATTAAACGTAAAATTTCAAAATTCTATTTTTTGAAAAATCAAAAGTGGTAAGGGTCCCCCCTTGTGCTTTTTTCGCCAAAAAAATCCTAAATTTATTTTTTTCTAAAATTCATAAAATTGAGATGTGGATTTGAAGTCGATGCGAAATAATGACCAAAATGGCCTCGGGATTGACAATCGGTTCAGATTTGACAAAGTTATGGCAGTTTGAAGTTTGGGAAGGTGATTTATAAGGAACTTTTCGTTGTTTGGGCACTTTACAAGCCAATTTTTTTGTCACTTTTGGCGTGATTTTTGACAGAAAAATGAAACACCACAAAATCACTTTTCAAATAGTTTTTTATACTAATTGAGACACCCACAATCAATTAAACGTAAAATTTCAAAATTCTATTTTTTGAAAAATCAAAAGTGGTAAGGGTCCCCCCTTGTGCTTTTTTCGCCAAAAAAATCCTAAATTTAATTTTTTCTAAAATTCATAAAATTGAGATGTGGATTTGAAGTCGATGCGAAATAATGACCAAAATGGCCTCGGGATTGACAATCGGTTCAGATTTGACAAAGTTATGGCAGTTTGAAGTTTGGGAAGGTGATTTATAAGGAACTTTTCGTTGTTTGGGCACTTTACAAGCCAATTTTTTTGTCACTTTTGGCGTGATTTTTGACAGAAAAATGAAACACCACAAAATCACTTTTCAAATAGTTTTTTATACTAATTGAGACACCCACAATCAATTAAACGTAAAATTTCAAAATTCTATTTTTTGAAAAATCAAAAGTGGTAAGGGTCCCCCCTTGTGCTTTTTTCGCCAAAAAAATCCTAAATTTAATTTTTTCTAAAATTCATAAAATTGAGATGTGGATTTGAAGTCGATGCGAAATAATGACCAAAATGGCCTCGGGATTGACAATCGGTTCAGATTTGACAAAGTTATGGCAGTTTGAAGTTTGGGAAGGTGATTTATAAGGAACTTTTCGTTGTTTGGGCACTTTACAAGCCAATTTTTTTGTCACTTTTGGCGTGATTTTTGACAGAAAAATGAAATACGACAAAATCACTTTTCAAATAGTTTTTTATACTAATTGAGACACCCACAATCAATTAAACGTAAAATTTCAAAATTCTATTTTTTGAAAAATCAAAAGTGGTAAGGGTCCCCCCTTGTGCTTTTTTCGCCATAAAAATCCTAAATTTAATTTTTTCTAATATTCATAAAATTGAGATGTGGGTTTGAAGTCGATGCGAAATAATGACCAAAATGGCCTCGGGATTGACAATCGGTTCAGATTTGACAAAGTTATGGCAGTTTGAAGTTTGGGAAGGTGATTTATAAGGAACTTTTCGTTGTTTGGGCACTTTACAAGCCAATTTTTTTGTCACTTTTGGCGTGATTTTTGACAGAAAAATGAAACACCACAAAATCACTTTTCAAATAGTTTTTTATACTAATTGAGACACCCACAATCAATTAAACGTAAAATTTAAAAATTCTATTTTTTGAAAAATCAAAAGTGGTAAGGGTCCCCCCTTGTGCTTTTTTCGCCAAAAAAATCCTAAATTTAATTTTTTCTAAAATTCATAAAATTGAGATGTGGATTTGAAGTCGATGCGAAATAATGACCAAAATGGCCTCGGGATTGACAATCGGTTCAGATTTGACAAAGTTATGGCAGTTTGAAGTTTGGGAAGGTGATTTATAAGGAACTTTTCGTTGTTTGGGCACTTTACAAGCCAATTTTTTTGTCACTTTTGGCGTGATTTTTGACAGAAAAATGAAACACCACAAAATCACTTTTCAAATAGTTTTTTATACTAATTGAGACACCCACAATCAATTAAACGTAAAATTTCAAAATTATATTTTTTGAAAAATCAAAAGTGGTAAGGGTCCCCCCTTGTGCTTTTTTCGCCAAAAAAATCCTAAATTTAATTTTTTCTAAAATTCATAAAAATTGAGATGTGGATTTGAAGTCGATGCGAAATAATGACCAAAATGGCCTCGGGATTGACAATCGGTTCAGATTTGACAAAGTTATGGCAGTTTGAAGTTTGGGAAGGTGATTTATAAGGAACTTTTCGTTGTTTGGGCACTTTACAAGCCAATTTTTTTGTCACTTTTGGCGTGATTTTTGACAGAAAAATGAAATACGACAAAATCACTTTTCAAATAGTTTTTTATACTAATTGAGACACCCACAATCAATTAAACGTAAAATTTCAAAATTCTATTTTTTGAAAAATCAAAAGTGGTAAGGGTCCCCCCTTACGCATTTTTAGGAAATAAAAGTCGAAAATTTTTCATTCTTAAAATTGAATAAACTTTTGATGTAGGATTAGACTAGATGTCTAATGATGACCAAAATGGCCTCGGGAGTGACAATCGGATCAGTTTTGACAGAGTTATGTCAGTTTGAAATCTGTGAAGGTCATTTATAAGGAACTTTTCGATGTACGAGCCAATTTTTTTTTGTCACTTTTAACGTGATGTTTGACAGAAAAATGAAACAGCCCAGAATCACTTTTGGTATAGTTTTTATTCTAATGACCCCACGATCGATTAGGTATAAAATTACAAATTTTAAATTTTTAAAACACCAAATTGGTTAGGGTCGGTTTTTTGCAAAGAAAAGTCCGAAAAGTGCATCAGCCTTAGATGTAGAATTTATTTAGAGGCTAAATAGTGATCAAAATGGCCTTGGGATTAAAAATCGTTTCAGTTTTGACAAAGTTATGGCACTGACTACTTTTCACATTATTGGTTAACTGTGAGTTACTGTGATAGAGTATTTTCAAGTAGTAATTTGAATAAACATAAATGTGAAAAAATCATTTAATTTGATATTTAGTTTTGTGCCACAATGAATAGCTGATAAAATATTGCTATTAGTAAGAATCGTGACATATGTACATCAATTAGTTTTCACATGTAAACATAACTTTTATGTTTATGAATCAGTTTTGGCCAAATCCATTCCATTCCATATATCAAACAGTATGCTTAATATAACATATGAGCTGCCCACGCTGTTCTATCATTAGCTTGCCTTAGAAAATTAGGTTGCAAACGCAATTCATTACATGACCACGAGCAACTTGGTTAATATAGTGAACACACCCTAAGGCCGGACACAAACTGGCTGCTAACATGCCATAATCCTATGCCAAGGACATAAAGTAAGCAGCCATAAGCAGGTCAGGCACAACTCCAATGATAATAATGCAGGCAAAAGAGGTGAACATAAAATGAAGTAACTAAACGCAGGACTAGACAACAACAACAAATATGAGCTCCGTTCTGGCTAAGGAAGCACACAGGACACCAGCATGAACATGGGAAACTGGACACTGGACACTGGACAACTAAGTGTCACGTTTTGGATACAAGCGATTCATGGAGTTGTGTCTTCACCTTGGCTGGCTTTGAGGCTTGATGCCGTGGGTGAGGCTAAGACGAGCTACTCGCTACTTTGTGTGAAAGCCTTTTTTTGCTTCCGGCTTTCATTATAATTTTGAGCAACTCAATGGCGCACATTGTCTCAGCGCGTGCTCGTGTCCTTTTATGAGTCATTTGTTGTTGCTGTAGTTCTTGTGTCTACTATATGCAATTAAATTAAATATTAAACTTAATTACACGAACGAACTAACGCGTCGTGCAGCACGCATCAGTTGAGTCCTGGGATCGTTGAGTCATCGTATCGTATCCTCGTCTTGTCGTCTCACGTTGACTTGTCGTCTCCGTGGGCCTGTGTCCAATATGACAACGCTCAATAATGCAGCATGATTGTAAGAAGTAATGAAAGTCAATTGTTACGAAGACGTCGACCAAGAAACCAGGCACCAGGCACCAGGAACGACACTGTCACTTGCTGTAGTAGGTCAGGAGGGTCGTACCAAAGAATTTTAGTCCTGGGCTCGGCTCTAACCGTAATGACAATGTTGCTTACATTTTGCGCCACTGCCTGCTGCTGCTTGTTAATTGAATTTAATGTAGTTTAATTGAGACGAACGTGATTCTAACTAAAAGCGTTCTATGTTTAATTTAGCAGCAACGACAACAGCCAGCAACCAGCAACCAGGCAGGAATTCAATGGATGGCCAGCATTCTGTGCCACCCAACTACTTTGTTGACATGACGAGCGCTGATGCTTTTAAGTTGTTGAAATTCAAATTAATTGCTGCCAGTCAAAGGCAATTTCCATTGAGGCATTCAAATATTTAATATTTTTATGGCAGCTGTCAGCAAATTTCTTGTGAGTTTATTTACAAATGAATTATGCATGCCAATGAAGAAGTTTACTCGCAATGGCAACTGTGTCACACGCTGCGTATGAGTAATGGCGCCCGTTTCGGTGCACTGGACATTGCAATGTTTTCAAGGACATTTCCAATATTAAAAGCTGTTCGAGCGCAGCGCAGCGCGAAATTCAAACGCAGCTGCCGCATCGCATTTCAAAGTAGTAATCGCAGCAAAAGGCAGCAAAAGGAGCAGCAGCTGCAAACGGAATCTCCAACAAGGACAGCTGCTGGAATTAGCGTACAGCTTGCTTTTTCATGCCAGCCATCATACGAAGCAACTGTCAGAGCATCAGGCGCACTGTCATCTCCCAAAGAATGTCAAAAAAATAGTCAAGCTGCATAATAAATTGAATTTCTTCCGACTGGTCATTTGGCGCATCTAAGGCAGCGGCATAGAAACACACACACTTCAAAACAAAGTTCAAATGCTCTAACCGAGAGTGTCTCAACTTTTAAATACCCTGTACCCAGTTCGAAAGTTGCTGAGCATCATTCGTTCGGTATAAGATAGACGTAGGGATAACAAAAAAATACTTATAAATAATAAAACAAAGTTCATATGTATATAGTAAAACTTAAAACAGAGATAAATATAGGCAGTTATATGACAGATTAATCAACTAGGCTTGTTTTGTACTGATCAAGAAATAATACGTTTTAAAGGATCGCAAAAGTCACGTTCTAGTCGGACTCCCCGTAACACACACTTGCACAACTTTCGTATATCCTTTTAATCTGTACAAGGGTATAATAAATACCAGAATCTCGTGCACTCGCTCTATCGCTCGGTCTCTGTGTGTTCCGTTTGCTCTCTCACGAAACAGTCGACGACATCCTGGCCGCTCACGTACGTTGTCCAACATGAAGTTAGCGACAAAATGCCACCAGACGCAAATGAAATTACTACCAAGCCCAGAAGCAGTGGCGGCAGCAGCAGCAGCAGATGCCATGGGACCTACCAACTTGGACAGCAGCTCAAAAATCCAAATATCATATTTACAACATGCAACTACTCGTAGCAAGCGAGGATAGCTTGCAGCATGCTGGAATGCGATGGTAAAAGGCAAAATGAAAAGTGACATCTGAATTCTTTAATATTTTGTTTCATCGCTGGCATTTATACACAGATAGCCAAGCCAGTTTATTGTATTAGTCTGTTTGCAATGTAAGGTAATCAAATCAAGGTTTACACTTGGTTATTAATAACTTTTGGAGCGAATGTTCCTGAATCGGTGAATAGCGTAGGCAGAGCTTTAAAAATACATTTTAAAAGAATCAGACAAAAGTGTAACTTAAATTTCTCGCATTCATGAAATATTGAATTTCCAGTGTTATACCATTCAAAATGAACCTTCAGTGCCTGCTGGCACCATTTCTAGTTCAGATATATTTCATATACACATACATGTGTCTCTCACTGCAAGTTTATTTGCCGCAGGTATATAACTAATTAGAATGGGCAAACTTTTAATAACTCATTAAGCGCCACTATGTTACTTAGTTCCATAACACAAAGCACGCCCAAAGCGAAAATGATATGCAAAATTGTCCCAGATTAGTACCACAAACCTTAAACAGAAGCGGAAATAGTCAAGCAAATTCAAAATTTGTTCTCTTTCTATTTGTCTGCCTGGCACTTTATCTTTATCGTTTTCAAAAATAAAAAAACAAGAGAAGGCAAACATTGTTTTAATTTATCAAATTAAAATTAAATTTACCAACACGCAAACTCAACAACTGCCGCAACACCCAGCGACACGCCCCCTCCGAGTGCCGAGTTGTCGTGCAATTTGTAGAAAAATTTGTTGGCCAACGAAACGAACTTAATGACGGGTATCCTCTTCTTATGGCCATAATAAAACCACACAACGGCTACGCTCAATAAATATTTAATTATAAAGCGAATAGAAAAAATGTTAATTACTATTTGTCATTTACTTATTAAGTGGCGTCGACACAGTGCAAGCCGAAATTCTGCATACCAAATGCCATGAAACGCCAACAGCGAATATTTTAAGCTTTTATAACTACATTTTCAGTGCCCTAATGTGCTTTAATGTTGCAAATTGAAATTTTAGCGCAGCAACCTACACATTGAGGCAGCGCCTCCGAGTGGAGAGAACGTGGCCTATCCAAAAACTATTTGCGGACATGCTGTGCGGTCGGCGCTGTGGCAGGGGCACGTTACGTCGACGCCTGTCGACGGCTGGGCGCCACATAAGTTGTGCGGTCGCTCCTTTTATTTCATTTTGCATAAGTTCTAAAGTACACATCATATATAATTAAAATCACAAAACGGTCAATTTTACCCGAACCCCAGCGACAGCCCTGCGAATACCCTACTGCCTAAGTAATGGCCTCGGCAATTGAGTTTCGTGCATGTTACAATATTTGCATTAAAATTGTATGCTTTGCTTTCCGACGAAGATCGCACACAGTGCTCACAAATGCACAAGGCATTAAGTTCGTTTAGTTGCTATACCAATTTTAATATCGTTACATAACACTTGATACGCAGGCATCATGAAAACTCGGGCTTATAGCACTTTTAATTAAATATACGATTTTCATTGCATATGTTATCACATAATTCCTTCAGCTTATTTATGTTTTTTTTCGGATACAACCTTTATTATTGTATTATTATTTTAAGCACAAATAAAAACCTCTTTCCAGATTTACTAGCCTTATTTCTTAGCAGCAAGAAATAAGAACCCGATTTTTTGTGCAAAAATTTAAACTGTTTATTTTATTTTGTTATACATATTTAAAAAGCACATCTAGGCTTTTAATGGCAGCACTAATACGGTAAATGTACACATTAGACATAATTAAGCTTTATGGCCCTTGGATTTGGCAATTTTGGCACAATAAATGGACCTGTTTGGTTGAGAGCACGCCGTTAGGCCATAAAGCATTGGCTTTGGCTTACATGCTCCAATAAAAATCACAGAGTGACTGATGCAAATTTATGCCTAGCCCTGGTGAGGTCTAATTTTTAGGCTGCGCGTTTACAATGTTTTTGCCCGATTTGCATGCCACAACAACAATTTGGTTTATAAGGACACGCCCTAATAAAAAATCAGCAACAACAAAAAAGAGATTGAATGTGGCAAATGGAGTTGCGGGCATGCGGGCATACGGGCAAAAAAACATACACAATTCATTTTCGAAATGAATTTGTTCCGCTGTAACGGCCATAAATGCATTTAAATTTATTGGAAGCGCGACAGCAGCATCGGCCGCTGTATAAGAAGAAGCAAGAGAGAGAGAGAGAGAGAGAAAAATAAAACACGCTCACCCATTGAATGACAATAAATTATCAATTTTATTTTGACAGCGCGAAAAACTCTGAACCTCGGAATGAGAGGAACGAGCGCCAAAATGTCAGACAAAATTGAGCAAAATATATGCAGGCGGGGCATTTGTGACAGGAAGTTTCAGTTCAATGGTTTGTTCCAGCGGCCGCATTTGAATTGCCTGCAATGTAGTCTGTATACATATAGTATATGTATCCTGTGACATGAATGGGGCCTGTTTCGTTGGGCGTGACAATATTAATTTATATGCTTAATCGCAAATAGCCAGCAACTAAAACGTGCAACACTTGACTTTTATTGCAGACATTCCATCTTCGTCAGTCTATGCACGCTCCGGCCCCGACGACGTTGCCTTCTATTGCCCGGAGGAGGGTCTGTTCCCCGATGACTACGACTGTCACATCTACTATCGCTGTGAGAAGCGCTCGGAGCACTACATCAAACCGTACATGTTTGCCTGCAAGGAGGGTACAGTCTTCTCGCGTGTCCTCCAATTGTGTTTGCCGCCAATGCTGGCCGGACGCGGAGAGTGTGCAGCCAACATGAACGAGGTCGATAGCAGCGACGAGACGGACAGTCAGCTGCCGCATGATGGGCTCGTCAATAACCTGATTGAACATAATGCGGTGCTTAACAGTGCCGTCACACCCGCCGCCTTTAAGCTGCACACCTATGCGACGGCAAATCAGCTGCCTACAAATTATGGACTGACAGGCCTGAGTGGTGTCTCGGTCATATCCTTTTCGAGCTCATCATCTCTGCGCTCCGCTGGGGATGAGGGTGTGGCGTGCGTGGATGATGGATTTATGAGTGATCCTGCTGACTGCACCGTGTTCTATCGCTGCATCTCCAATGGACGCGGCTATAATAAAATCGGTTTTCGCTGCTCGGATGGCACCGCCTGGGATGAATCCCTGCAGTCGTGCAACCATGTGTTTGATGTGCGTGCTAATGGCGGCTGTCGCAGTCAGGCCGATCCACTGAACGATGACCAGTCATCGACACAGTCATCCCAAACGAGCCATCAGAATACCACCTCATCGTCGTCCTCGTCCAGCAGTCAGCAAAGTTCGTCGACAAGCTCATCAACCTCCTCCTCCTCGTCCAATAATTCGAGCTCGTCTAACAGTTCGTCAAATCAACAAGAGTCCAGCTCGAGCGCAAATCAGGAGTCATCCACATCGAGCAGCAATCAACAATCCAACAGTAGCCAGGCCTCCAGCAGCACTGAGAGTTCGACCAGTAGCAGTCAGCAATCCAGTTCGGGTTCCTCGAACCAAAACTCTGGCAACAATCAGTCCTCTGGCAACAGCCAATCCTCCAGCAATAACCAGAGTCAAAACTCCAACAATCAAGGCTCAAGTAGTAACCAGAATCAGGGCTCCAGTAGTAACGAATCTTCCAGCAATAATCAAAGCAACCAAAGCTCAGCAAGCAATCAATCTTCCGGTGCTTCCCAATCAAATCAGAATGCCACTAAGCCGGCTCCTGGCGAATGCGAGGACGAGAACACCTATATTCCCGATAAAATGGACTGCGCCAAGTTTTACAGATGTCGCCTTGATGGCGATGGAAAGCTTGAGACAGTTCCGTTTACATGCGGTCCTGGCACCGTATGGGGTCAGGAGGAGAAGGTTTGCGTGCTGCCCACCGAAGACCAAAAGAAAGAATGCAATATGCAATCTGGCTCTTCCAGTAGTGGCAAT
This sequence comes from Drosophila maculinotata, assembly GCA_035045305.1. Taxonomy (NCBI): domain Eukaryota; kingdom Metazoa; phylum Arthropoda; class Insecta; order Diptera; family Drosophilidae; genus Drosophila; species Drosophila maculinotata. The sequence continues at coordinate 11,098,968 of JAWNPD010000335.1, forward strand.
AATCAAAGTGGCAACAGCACTTCCAGTGAACAAACTGGTGGCAGCAATCAAAGCTCCTCAACAAGTGGCAATCAGTCGAGTAGCTCTAGCTCCGGTTCCAACAACAATAATAGTACTAATAGCAATCAATCTGGCAACCAGCAAGAAACATCCACATCAAGCAGCAATCAATCATCGAGCAGTCAACAAAGCTCGTCAGGCAACAATCAGGGCTCATCTTCATCGTCAAGCTCTAGCAATCAATCCTCCAATCAAGGCTCATCTTCATCTTCAAGCTCCAACACATCTGGAGCTCAAAATTCAACCAGTTCCTCAAACTCAGAAACGACAACAACAACTTCAAAGCCCCCGAATCCTGACGGTGAATGTGAGCACTCGGAAACATATTTACCCGACAAAAAGGACTGTGCGCGTTTCTATCGTTGTGTGGATAATGGTAATGGTGGCTTTGATAAGATTACTTTCGATTGTGCACCTGGCACAGTTTGGGATCCCGACTCAAAGGGCTGCAACCATCCAACTGATGTTCAGAAGGAGCAATGCAAGGCTATGGCCAGTGGCCAAGGATCATCTAATCAGGGATCGTCTTCTAATCAAGGGTCGTCCTCTAACCAAGGATCATCTTCCAATCAGGGATCATCATCTAATCAGGGATCGTCTTCTAATCAAGGATCGTCCTCTAATCAGGGATCCTCGTCTAACCAAGGGTCGTCCTCTAACCAAGGATCATCTTCCAATCAGGGATCATCAACTAATCAGGGATCGTCTTCTAATCAAGGGTCGTCCTCTAACCAAGGATCATCTTCCAATCAGGGATCATCATCTAATCAGGGATCGTCTTCTAATCAAGGATCGTCCTCTAATCAGGGATCCTCGTCTAACCAAGGGTCGTCCTCTAACCAAGGATCCTCTTCGAATCAAGGCTCGTCCTCTAATCAAGGATCGTCTTCCAACCAAGGATCGTCGACTAACCAAGGGTCGTCGTCTAATCAAGGATCGTCCTCTAATCAAGGATCATCTTCGAGCCAAGGATCGTCTTCCAACCAAGGATCATCCTCCAATCAAGGATCCTCGTCCAATCAAGGATCGTCTTCCAATCAAGGATCTTCTTCCAACCAAGGTTCATCCTCGAATCAGGGTTCCTCGACCAATCAAGGATCGTCTTCAAATCAAGGATCTTCTTCCAACCAAGGTTCATCCTCCAATCAGGGTTCCTCGTCCAATCAAGGATCATCTTCGAACCAAGGATCATCCTCTAATGAAGGATCGTCCTCTAACCAAGGATCGTCTTCAAATCAAGGATCGTCTTCCAACCAAGGATCATCCTCAAGTCAAGGATCGTCGTCCAACCAAGGATCATCTTCCAACCAAGGCTCGTCCTCCAACCAAGGATCGCCCTCTAACCAAGAATCATCTTCCAGCCAAGGATCGTCTTCTAATCAAGGATCATCATCAAACCAACAGTCATCAAATACTACAAGTACCACACAAAAACCCTTCAAGCCAGCAGAGAAATGTGAGAGTGAAGATACCTTTTTGGATGACAAGGAAAACTGTTCCAAATTCTATCGCTGCGTTGATGATGGCAAAGGTGGCTTCATGAAAGTATCATTTACTTGCCCGCCAAATACAATTTGGCATCCTCAAGCCAACAGCTGCGACCACCCATCACAAGTAGACATGCAAAGTCTAAAGTGTAAGCGGGTCAGCACTGGACAACAGTCGGGTGGCAGCAGTAGCAACTCCAATTCATCAAGCAGCAATACAACATCTTCAAGCTCCCAATCTGGCAACAACTCGGGCTCGACGACATCAAGCTCAAGTAACACTGGTTCCAGCTCGTCATCCAAACCCTCTGGTAACTGTGCTGTAAATGGACAATTCTTAGGAGATGAGAAGGACTGTGCCAAGTTCCATCGCTGCGTAGACAATGATAGAGGAGGCTTCAATACGGTAGCCTTCTCTTGCCCCCCTGGCACTGTGTGGGATGCGAAGATTGAAGCCTGTAATCATGCCTGGGCCGTCCAAGACAAAAGCTGTGGCAACAGCGTAACCACTCAACGGCCAGTAACACCAGTAACACCATCCCAGACGCCAAGTAATGGCGGACAGACCACAAAGCGACCGAAGCCGACAACACAGAGACCAACAACTCAGCGACCAGCAACTCAGAGCACAACAACGAAAGGACCTATTACGCAGAAACCAATTACACAGAATCCTGTCACGCAGAAGCCAACTCGCCCAAGTGGAAATGTTAAGTGTAAATCTGAGGGTTTCATTGGTGATCCGGACAACTGTGCCACATTCTATCGTTGTATTGGCAATGGTAAAGGCGGTTACGATCAGGTGCCCTTCCATTGCGCTGCCGGAACGGTCTGGGACCAGAATCTACAAACCTGTAATCACGATTTGAATATGTGCAATCCCAGCAACGGCGGAGGCGATGAAAATGCTACCACTGAGTCCGATAAGGGTCCTTGTGACAATACTACGCCCACTTCGACAGCGACGCCAAGCACAATTGAGCCCACTACAACAAATCGCCCTTATGAGCCGACCACGGACTCAACGACAGAACAGACCACCACAACCAACCCACCCACAACTAACACACCCACAACTAATCCACCCACAACCAATCAGCCCACAACCAACCAACCTACAACCAACCAACCTACAACAAACCAACCTACAACAAACCAACCTACAACAGACCAACCTACAACCAACCCACCCACAACAACTACATATTCACCTCCAACGACAACTGAATCCCAGCCTACAACTACAACATGGACCACTTCCACTCAACCATCCACAGGTGAAACAAATCCGCCCACTACAACCATGGTGCCACAAACTACAACGCCGGTACCCAACTTGCCACCCGGCACCGAATGTAAGGGCGAAGGTTTTATGCCTGATCCCAACAATTGTCGCAAGTTCTATCGCTGCCAGAAGAACGGTGACTCCTATTCAAAGCACGAATTCATGTGCGCTAAGAATACAGCTTGGAACGCAGATTTACAAACATGTGATCATGCCGGCAATGTTCCCAGTTGCACGGGTCAAACCGAAGCTCCAACGGAGACAACAACAAGCATAATCACAACCGATACTCCTCCGACAAAACCAACCACTACAGATATGCCAACAATGTCCACAACTAAACCAATTACGAAACCCACGGATTCTCCGACAAAGCCGACAACAGAATATCCAACCACTACTGACAATTGGACGAAACCCACAGACTCAACAATGAAACCAACTGATTACCCGGAGAAACCCACAGAATCAACAATCAAACCAACTGATTATCCGGAGAAACCCACAGAATCAACAATCAAACCAACTGATTATCCGACAAAACCCACAGAGTATCCAGTGACAAAACCCACCACCACAGAAAAGTATCCAGATACAACAGCTGGTTTCACCACCACATTAATGCCAGGCTATGAACCCACAGAAGAACCAATCAACTTTAAGTGCAACTCTGAAGGTTTCCATGCTGATCCTCAAGACTGCAGCATTTACTATCGCTGTACCAAGCGCAATGACAAATATCAGGTATACAAATTCCGCTGCTCAAACGGCACCGTTTGGGATTCGTCGCTGGAGACATGTAACCATGCTGATCAGGTGTCTAGCAACTGCTCCTCTGGCAGCAGTACGTCAACAGCTAAGCCAAGCGTAACCACAACACCTTGGACAGAGCAGCCCACAAGCACCACGCAGCTAGTGACAACAGTTAGGCCCGAAACAACAACCACCTCCACTCCTACCACCACAGATCGCCCCGTTGAAACAACAACTACCTTCCCTCCCAGCACCACAGACCGCCCCGTCGAAACCACAACAACCAACAGGCCAACTGAGACAACAACGGAAGAGCAAGTCAAACCAAATCCGGAACCTTCAACTAACACAAGTGCTCCATGTCCCGCTACAACTGAGGAGCAAAGTTTGTTTGTCTGCCCGTCGGGCTTCCGTCGGCATTCCAAGCAATGCGGCGTGTTCTACCAATGCAATGAGAATTCCAACTCGAATCTGAATATTGTGCTCTTCCAATGCCCCAATGGCACCGTTTATCACGAGGCTTCCTGTCGCTGCGCCAAACCCGAGTCCAACGACAGGTGCAGTAGCAAGGGATCATCTCGCACACAGCTGTTTGAGGATGAAGAGCGTCCACTTAATATGGCAAGTACTTTTCCAACTATCACAATGCACAAATCAACTAAGTCAACGTCTTGTTTAGGTACAAATCAATTCGGAATCGCCGCTTTGCCCGGAGGAGGGACACTTTGCACTGAACCAGAATGAATGCAGCCAGGTGTTTGTCAAATGCGGCTACTCCCAGCAGACGGCACGCATCGAGGGTCAAATCTATCGCTGCCCGCAGGGCTTTGCCTACTGGAATGTGAGCCGGCGATGCGAACCGGCCGCAAAATTGACCAGCTGCATCCCAGCCACATACAATGTGGGCGACAGTGTGCCCCTGGAGTGGCTCAACATTGGCCATAGACGCCGCAGCCTGCGCATCTAAAACAAGCATACATAGCATTAATTTAGAAATTGTAAAAGGCAACGCATTTGTTTGCTGCGCAGGCGCTTCAAAATATTTCAAGCAGCTTGCGCAGCAAATGATGAGCCAAAGGACTAGCTTAGATTGTAGTGCAATTATTAATAAGTGTAACAAAGGGTTATTCATAATTTCCGGTGTTGGTACAATTCAAAAAGAATTCTAATTTCCTGTAACATTCGCATGGGCACAGCCTTTTTCATGTTATTGTTTTCCATTTTTCACGCAATAATTGTATTTATGTTAAAACTAACGTTCTGAACGCCATATTTAGCTTACGATCTATGCTTAAAGTAATATAATAAATTAAAACATATACAAAATGTTCATATGAGCTTAAGTTGACTACAGTGAGTTTCTCCCTTTTTTCTTTTTGGTAATACTGTACCCATATAAGAAACATCCTCAATAGTTTGGTTTAATTCTCCAAAATTCTAATTTAGTTTTAGAAAGCGAGTTTCGTTACATCTCTGTTGATTTTGAAATTTTTGATTTGTTTTGAATTTAGAGCCTTAACAAAATATTATGACTGGGTCTTTACTTTTTTAAGTATAACCCGTCCCCCAGGATTTCGATCAAAATAATAAATCGGACCACAGGTAGTTTTTCACAAAGTTTCAGTATTTTTTAATTTTGTGTAATTTTATAGCCAGCCAAGGTTGTTAAGGTACAAAAATCAACACAGCAGTCGGTAGATGAATTTGTCTAAGTGACCCAGGTATTTGGGCAACTTAACAACAAGAATCCGGGATCGAATCCCAGGCGAAAGTGTGGTTGTTGTCAACGTTATAGCCGAAGGCCTTAGTTACTAGTGATTTTTCCAAGTAAGTTTGATAGTTTATAACTACCCTATACTATATACTACAAAAAATCAACACAGCCGTAACAAAATTAGCGCTTTTTCTGAAATTAGAATTTTCAAGATGAAAAATAGAGAATTTTGAAAGTTTCTTATATGGAGGATAGACCGTGCAGTAATACCTTCATTTGTTCTCTAAGCCAACTATGGATGCAGTCATTTCTTCTTTTTGGCCACTGGCGGTGCCGCAGGATTATCGCCCTTGTAGAACTCCTTGAGAAGCGCCATTGCCTCCTCAGCACGCACTCCGCCCGTTATGTCAATATGCTGACCAACAACGGCTGCCACATCAATGACCGACTTGCCACCAAAGCGATCATTCTCACAGCCAAAGATGATCTCCTTGACAGCCAAAGTGTGGAGAGCAGCGGAGCACATAATACAGGGTTCCACGGTGACCACAACGCTGATCTCGCTGAAGATCTGCCGTGCGGGCAATCGATGCTCCCGGCAGTAGGCCAAGGTGGCATCGATGCAGATGAATTCCGCATGACGTGTTGCATTCCGATAAACATTCACCTCGTTCCCGCCACGTGCGATTACCTTTCCATCGTAGATAAATACACAGCCAACGGGCACCTCGCCGGCGTCACGTGCTATCCTCGCTTCCGCTAAAGCTTCCTCCATAAACGCCGCCATTTCGCATTAAAAAAATATTGCGCTTTATTGTGGGGTAAGCCAAAAAACAAACAGAGCCACGACACAAGCAGACAAAAAATAACAAGCCAAATCAGCTGTTCACTGTTACAGTTGGTTGGCAACGCGTGCGCCAGTAGGGCAACACTGGTTTAAGTTGCTGCGCTTATGCCATAAAATTCATGATTTACAAATGTGAATGTAAACTGAAACGGCTTAATTTGCTGAATTACTGTTATTTTTTTTAATATTTCTATTTTAATAAACAATATAGGTATATATATAAATTTAAAAAAAAAATTATTATAAATGCCATTAGTTTCAAAAATGATTTTGCAAAAAAAAAAAAATTAAGTTTTGTTTCGTTTAATTTGAAACATTCAAAGATTTGTACTTATTTTTATTTTATAAGCTAATCGTAAGGTTCACGCCTTATTACGCATATATTTAATAAGATCGTGTTGTGCCAGAAATAGGCGCGCCTTTTGTGGCCAATCCGTATTATTCACCGACCTTGGACTGGGATGCGGCAAGCGGTAAACGGAGACAGGGCCACAGTAAGAGGAGCGCTGTAGCGCCGTGTAAACATAATCTCCGACAGCCACCACTATTTCGGGCTGCAGCAGCTGCAGCTGTTTATCGAAGGCCACCAAACAGATATCACGAATTTCTCGCTTGATTGATCCTTGCAATTCGCTGGGCGTTATATTGCGACCGCCCTCATCGAAGAATGCCAGTGGACAAAAGTTGTGGACAAAGCATTGCTGCGAGAAGGTATCAAGACTGCCAGCAGCCAAACGCTTGAAAAGATTCCACAAACGGTCTCCACTGGGCTCCTTAATCTTGCAATCTAAGCCCTTAACGGGACGTTTGGGATGCAAAACAGGTGGCTGTTTCACCACATCGGACAGATGCATCATTTCCCGCACCGTCTGAACGTTGCCAAAAGGTATCTAAATAAATATACATATGTGTAATGTATGTACCGTTACAGAACAGATGATGTTGAGATCAAGATGGCGGACATTTTTGGACTGACCTTGTTGGGTGCTTATTTTGCAATTGAAAATAAAAAATGTATATATTGTATAATTCAATTTCCTATGTTGTCTGTCTCTAGTCAACATTAAATATATAAATAAATAAAACTACTCTAAATATACAACAAATTAAATAAAAGCAAGCCATCGCATTTTATTTTCAAATAAATTGCGTTTCTAAACTCTAATGAAAAGAGCGAGATCAAGAAAATTGAGAGAGAGCTACTCGAGAGAGTAATATCCGCCACCTTGTAATTGTGCAACTTACGCCCGTCTGTCCCATTCCATTTGGTCCTGGATTCATGCCTATGAATATGACTCGCTTGCGCCCGCTCAAATAACGGCGCAAATAGGCGCAGTGTAACGAAGACGCATACTCAACGGGATTGTATGTGCAGTTAATGCTGGTGGGCATTTCTAGTGCTGCCAATCGCTTATTTAACTGGCACTCAATTTCGTAGAACTGCATCCAAAACGGTTGGACAAACATTGCCGATGTTATTACACCCGGCAGCACTGTTGTTGTTGTTGTTGCCATCGACTTGGCGTCGTCCAGTGCTACCGCTTGCTGATTTAGTTTTCGCTTCAGCATGGTTAAAGCTGTTGAAAGTTTAAACAAATTAAGCGCGCAGTTCGTACGTGCGAATAGCGAAATTGAGATAACAGCTGGGCGTCTCTTTGGCGTTGCCAACTGACACTGATTTCTGTTAAGTTACAGCAACGACCGAACGCACCACTGTTAACAATATCAGCGCAAATTTGAAATAATCTAAGTTTATTTGTTATATATATATATATAGGTATATAAAAATCGAATGCGCATTAATGTAATGTATTATGATTGATTATGTGTGAACTCGTCCAGCTTGCTTTCATTGTCCTTAACAAATTTCGATCTAAATTGCTTAACATTCTTTTCTATGTTGTTGGTGACAACAGCACAAAAAATTTTCAGAAATTGTTCCACCTGAAAGGAATTTAGAATATGTGCTCATTAAATGATTAATTGAAACCGGCGTCGGCGCACTCACAGTCAGATCCTTTTCAGCACACCCCAATTTGACGAATTCACATTGCGGCGCATGCTTCAGATGCTCCTCCCAAGGATCGTCCTCGGACTCCCAGCCGTCGAGCGTTTTACAACACACAAAACATGTGGCCGTATCATTTTCCCGCTTGGTGCCCGTCCAATAGAACCCCGCCTGAGCCATCTGTACAGCAATCACTTTATTAAGAAATAATTTATAATAAATTCCAACAATTGGCTTGCCTTTTGAATGCTGCATGGAGAATCTGCTGTAAAGGGCCAATCCTTGAAACTCTCGATGCGATGTTTTTCCAGTAAGTTGAGCTCGCGAAATGATTCGAGTTTGGTTTCATCCATTATTGTTGTTGCATCCATTATTTGGCTTGATTGTTTTACAAATTATATATTTTGAAATTTATTCTACACACAAACAACAAACAACAGGGCTCAAGCGTAGCGCGTCGTCACTGTCACTTGGCAACCCTGATCGTTTCTGTTTAACATAACAGCGGCAATATCATTAATATTTATCGGTATGTTATTAACAGCGATTTGAAATTTGTACAAAATGAACATTGGTCGTTTTTGCTTAATTAGTTTGGGTAAATTTATTCTAAATTGAATAAATTACATAATATTTCAACACAGGCTTCAAAAAAATTCAGCGAATGAGTATGCAATTTGAACTTAACAGACAACAGCTGCGAATTTATCGATAACAACGCTAACGAAAATAAAAGAATTTACGTTTTTATAGCATCCGCATCACTGTCGAATTCAATGTACGCAAGTGGTTAGTCCATAAGAAAAGCAGGAGCTGTTAATGTAGCTGTTAAGCGATCATTTCCAACTCAGATTATGGCTGTTCGATTGTTGCAATTTTATCGATTATTGTTCAATTACAGAGCTGTTAAGTGGCTTTTATTTAAACAGCTGACAACTGCCGCGAAAAAAAGAAACAGTTAAATTCATGTTATTGCCTAAAGAACATGTGTACGTTTCTGGGAAATTATGACGATGTAACAGCTACTTTTACAGTTATATTATAAAAAAACAGCAGAAGCAGTAATGAACTAATTATTATTAATAATGTTTTGCAAAGATGCAAAAATTTCGGTTTGGTGGGATTTCAATTGAGCAGCCAGCGAATTTAACTTCTCAGTCGCCAACGCCATTAACTTCAATTTCCTTTTCTTGATTTCGACGATTCCGTCCGTTGTGGCCGAGGTAACATCGGAATGCTATTAAATATACAAAGTTTATTAACCAATTTTGAATACAATCTGCATTGTTTAACCTCAAGTGCAGCATTGGGGACAGCGATCGAATCCATTAAGTCCAATGTTGTGTTGTGAATTTGCGCTAGCAATAAGTGCTCATTTAACACTGCATTCTCCAATGCATTCAAATTGTTGGTATTCATAGTAAATGTGTGTACATATACACCTATTCGATAAAGTATGTACTCGATGACATATGTACGCACGGCAGTGGAAAACGGGTTGCAAGAAATTCTGGCGGCTAACATTTCATGTTAACGAAGCCATTTTGAATTTGAAATTGTATTGGGCATTAAACAGCACTGCCAGTTTGCTCGCAACACTGGCAGCTCTTAACTGGGACAGCTGTTCACTCAGTTTTGTCATTTGTTGTTGTATTTTTTTTGCTACACATAAACATTAAATAAATGAAAACACAAAAATAGTCAAAGAAAAACGTTAACAGTTTATTGTTTGTTATTGAGTTTTACCCACATTCTAAACATATTATGCACTGCAGTGGTCCAAAAAATCGCTTCTGTTTTACATTCCCAAACGACCAAAATTGATTAAAAAAAAATAAAAAAAAAAAAAAAAAAGTGCGAAAACTGCAAAGGCCTTGGGGGGAACGGAAATCGCACACATCACAAGGGACAAGACAGTTACCAATGAGATTCTTCTGCGCTGGCAATGAACTCCAACAGACTTGAAGGCATCCATCAGTTCCATTGCGGGCACCCCTCAGCAACAGCTCCCATGGCCCAAGAATGCAAGCAACCTAATCCCAATTTCGAAATGGCCAAACTTCACCATGAGCTCCTCGAGGAATGCAAACACAGCCACGAGGAAGCCATCCTTACCCGTTTCCTCCGCCACGAGATCGAAAAGTATGTACATAAAAAAAACAAGTGTTTATTTTAAATGGTTCCAAAGAACTGACAAAGTTGATAAGCGCCTCTGTATTTGTAATTACCTCATAATCAATATTTTAATTTGTTATATGCCCTGTAGCCATCAAACGATTAAAATGGGTATCATGACATTGTTCAAAAGTATGTAACAGGCAGAAGGAAGCAATCGCGACCTACTTTTTATGCCCTAAACATTGTATGACGCTCGGACAGTAACTAAAGAAGTTATATTTTAGCTATGGTTCAGTCTTTATATTAATACTACATTTAAGCCTAGAAACAAACTTATTGAATGAATTTAAGAGCTGGGCTGAGGGTATCTCATAGTCGGGCACTCTCGATGAGAGCACTCGTGTTTTTTTGTTATTGTGTTGAGACTGTGACCTTATCAACAGCGAGTACTCAAAACAAAAAATAAATGAATAATAATCACATCCTAATCGCACTTCCTACTTACTCGTTTGGCAGGCATCCACGTGAGTCCCGCCGCGAGTTGGTTCGAAAGCAACGCAATGGCTGTGCGCCACTTTTCATAGCGTGCAAACGTGGCGCAGTTGTGATTGCCGAGTATCTCATAACCATATGCGAGGCGGACATCGAGCAGCGTGGACACTTTGAGGTGCCCGAGGATAATAGCTTTCACTATGTGTCGCCACTCTGGGCGGCTGTCGTATCCGGCAAACTGTCCATGGTTAAGTATCTGGTTCGCGTCGGCTGTGACATCAATGCCACATCCGATTCGGGATCAACGCCAGTGCGCAGTGCCTGCTACATGACTCACACGGATATTGGTAAGTGAGACCCAATAGAGATTTTGGGCCATTCCATTGCCTAATATGTCGGTTTCTCGACAGTCAAGTTTCTGGTGGAGAACGGTGCGGACATCAAGAAGCCCAACATCAATGGCGGCACCTGTCTAATCAACTCGGTGCAGTCCGTGCAGCTTTGCCTGTATCTGGTGCGCAAGGGAGCTGATATCAATGCACGCGATATACAGGACAAGACGGCGCTGCACTATGCCATACAGGAGCATCGATTGGACACCACCAGAATGCTTATAGAGCAGGGCGCCGATCCATTTGCCAAGAGTCGATATGGTGACGATGCACTGCGAACGGCCTGCCTGAAGGGCGCTCATCAGATATTTGATTACTTGAAAAAGGAATTGAACTATTCAGTAGAACGCATTGCCGAGGCGCACGAGTTGATGGGCTCCACATTTCTGGACGAGCACAATGAGTCTCGTGTATGCATTCTGCACTGGCGCATGGCACATCACATACGCGCCGCCTACTCGCCTTACATTGAGAAAAAGCCAAAGGTACCGCTGCGCAAAGCGTATGAGAATGCTGTGGAATTTGCGACGCTGGAGGAGCTGGATAACATTGCCACGGATATGGATGCAATGCGGACGCAAAGTCTCTTAATTTGCGAACGTGTGCTGGGTCTGACACACAAGGATATGCTGTTCCGTTTGACATTTAGAGGTGCCTCATACGCGGACTCTTTGCAGCTACAACGTTGCATCGACCTCTGGCGTTTTCTCCTCGAGGTGCGAGTCTCCAATTGGTCCATATTGCATTTCGAGACATGCTTCGCTGCCCAGGCGTTAGTGCGTCTCATGCTGGATTTGCACGTGCGCAACTCAAGTCACATGCGAAGCGATGCACGTGCACACTTCATGCACCAAGATAATTTGCTGCCCAGATTTGAGGATGTCCTTGGCGTGTTTCGTACGCTCGCCGAAAGCGCCGTTGAGGTCAAGCCGCTGCTGCAGGTGCGACCAGTCTTTCGGCGCCAGCAGGAGAACTATGATCGTGTATTGCGCTGCCTGGCTCATCTCGTTTATCTCCTGATAAATACCGTCCACACAGAGGCTCAGAACAAGCTGATATTTCAAACCGTCCACAGGACAGCGGTGCTTGGAAATTTGCGCAGCGCCAGTACTGCAGACACCCTGCTTCACTTGAGCGCCTCACGGCTAAATGTTATTAAGAGCGGTTACATCACCGAGGATAATTTTGCCGATGTGAGTTCTTTGCAGACAGAATCTGTGTCATCAGCTATCATTTACTAATTACCATTTGAACCCTTTGCAGAAGACTGTCTTTCCCAATGCTGAGGTCATTAAACTGCTAGTAGATTGCGGTATTGATGTCAATACGAAAAATGAAGCCAAATCAACGCCCTTGCATGTGGCCTGTCAGCCATACAATTACGACAATGAGGTAAGCTGCTCACGTGTTGACTACTGACAAAGAAATTCCTGAATACCTATACGACATTTTAGATTGTGCACTTGCTGCTGAAGTGTGGCGCGGACATTGATCAGCCAAATCGGGCGGAGAAGCGACCCTATGACTCTATAGCCTCCAATCCCAACAACACCATACCGCTGCTCAACTACGTATCGCTGCAGTGCTTATGTGCGACGGTTCTTAGCAAGCATAAGATTCGTTATAAAGATCAGCTGCACAAGCAGCTCGAACTTTTTGTGCACAGCCATGAACCATGAGCGGGGCACTTTTTGAATGCATGTCTCTGTTAAAATTGTTAGAACAAACTGTATATTTCATTTGGCCATATCGAAATTTGACCCAGTGTATCTTCTGTTATTTATACGTGTCTATCCTGCCTTATCTCTACTATTGTTAACTTATTCGGCTAAATGGCAACAAAAACTCAATAACGAAACACAAAAAAAAAAAAAAACCAATTATGTGTAACAAAAGCAAAAAGTGTAAGCGAACAACGTGATATTAAATCTGTATAGGAAATGAAACTGAATCATTAATTAATTGTTAGTCCATAAGAAAAGCAGGGGCTGTTAATGTAGCTGTTAAGCGATCATTTCCAACTCAGATTATGGCTGTTCGATTGTTGCAATTTTATCGATTATTGTTGACTTACAGAGCTGTTAAGTGGCTTTTATTTAAACAGCTGACAACTGCCGCGAAAAAAAGAAACAGTTAAATTATATTATTAAATAACAGCAGAAGCAGGAATGAACTAATTATTATTAATAATATTTGGATAAGTTGCAAAAATTTCGGTGTGGTGGGATTTCAATTCAACAGTCTCTGTTAAAATTGTTAGAACAAACTGTATATTTCTTTTGGCCATATCGAAATTTTACCTAGTGTATCTTCTGTTATTTATACGTCTTATCTCTACTATTGTTAACTTATTCGGCTAAATGGCAACAAAAACTCAATAACGAAACACACAAAAAAAAAACCAATTATGTGTAACCAAAGCAAAAAGTGTAAGCGAACAACGTGATATCAAATCTGTATAGGAAATGAAACTGAATCATTAATAATTTAGTAAACTGACAAGCATACTTAACAGAGAAACACAACATGTTCTATGCAGCTGTTCAACTAGTTCGTAACAATAAACTTTACACATTATCCAAATTCAGATATATGCCTGATATATAAAAACATATTAACATATATATTACATACATATTATGTATATATATATATATATATATAAACGCAGAATTAAAATCTAATCTAATCAATAAATTAATAGTTAACAGTTTACAGATAAATACGAAAAAAAAACAATTTAAACCTTTTGTGGGAGGTTTTAAAGTGAATCGTCAATAGATCAAAAAAGTCAAGAGTATTCCAAAATAAATAACAATGCTAAACTTATCTAAGCAACAACAAAAGAACACAAAAATATTACCCTGGCCAGATCTTTAAATGAACTTTTTGCTTCTGACTTATGAGAAGCTCTGCCTTTATTAACGATATTAAATTACAATACTTATAAATAAAATGAGCAGATATAATACATACATACATACGCAGAAACATATGTAAATTGTGACTGATTGACTTACTATAAAATTTAAATATTTAAAAATATCCTTCCAGACGAAAGTATCAAAAAGAAACCAGTCAACATTTAAAACGCCTGAACCGTCAGCAGTACCAACAGAGCCGGCAGCCATGTAATGGTCAAGGATTGGCCACCGTTGCGCAATTTTGTATAACTATCAACTATATGTATCTTCCAGCCCATGTTGCCGTGCGTGAAAGAATTATAGTAAACAGTGTCCGGCCACGTGATATTGGGCGTGATCTCGAGCAGCGCTGGCGGCTCATCGCTGCAGATGTTTATTAGCGAACGATTGAACTTCTTGAAAGTGGCAAAGTTGTCATCCAAACGACGATCATAGTTCTCCGGATAGCGCGACAGGCAAAGTGGACCCGCAGCGGTGGGCTTTGGCCGACCACGACGCGTGAACTCCACGCCAGCTAGGACCCGAATTTCGCTCTGCTTGGCATCCGAGAGGCGATCGAAGCCGCCCTGCGGATCATCCGTAATGACCAGTGGATGATAGTGCTCCGGCGAATGTGGATTGTTGCCGCCGCGCACTTTAAAGGTGTAGGTCAAGCCACGCTTTAGATACAGTTCCGGTATCATATAGCCATTGATGTACCATGACAAGCCGCTGGAAACATGTCCAGTCAGACCCTGATAGCCACGCAGACCGCCCGACGGCCCCAGATATGCATTGAAAGTGCGTACAGTACTAAAAATATATATATATATATATGGATTATATGTGATGTGAATGTGCTTATGAGTAATTAGTAATTTCCGCTTACGCATCCTTAATTCGTGCGCGCTCCCAGAGCTGAATTGGAGTTTCCGTGCGTTTTGTAAAGCTAAAGCAATCGTTGACCGGCTCCGTAGTGTTAAAGTCAATGACTATATCGCTTTTGGGATAATGCGTGTGAAAAGCGGGTTCATTGTTCGAGTCCAGCTGCCCAAAAGCCCAAACAACATAGTTGCTGCGATCCAAAAAGATTTCCTTGTCGCCATCACCGGCTGCAATGAAGATGAAATAAATTTTAATAATCCAGAGCAATAACTTGTATCTTTTGTTTTTAAGCACTTTTTTGGAAAACTTTTTAAAAATAGTATGTAAAAAAGTTAAATTTAGAAAAAATTCAAAACCATTATTTTTATGTTCTGCATATAAATATCCAGAAATCGAGAGCACCTACATGATTTTAGAATGCGCCTGAAGCTAATGGTATTGATGCCATCCTTGCGACTGTAGGTGTTCAGCTGAAAGTTGTCCAATCCGCCCACAACATCATCTCGACACACGCCCTTATTCTGGCCCAGGACCTGAACGCATGGTGCCAAGGATGTGATATTGTAGTCTATTGTGTAACCCCTGATGTCATCAATATAAGCGACGACGACATCGGAGCCAATCATTTGGCTGGAAATATCCGAGCCCGAGATGCCGAAAGACATGTAATCCGTTTGCGACACCTGACCAGACAGCTGGAATGTGATCTGCGGCCCGAATACCTCCCATGAGACTTGCAGGTCCTTGTGCAGCTGCCGGCAATTGGGCAGCGAGAACTCGTAGGGCGTAATCTTCACGAGTGATGGCGGCACATTTAGGCCATCCGGTATGAGTACGTGACCATAGTTCTCATTGTCCGCCACATCATAGATGCTTATCCAATCGATGTCAAAGATGGTCTTATCACCAGGCAACTCCAACTCTATGGTTTCCTTGTTGTACGTGCGTATAGGATCGAGACTGAAATTTTAAAATGGAATTTAATGATCACTCGTATGATCTTTGTGGAATTGTAAATCGGTTCAGTTTTGATAAAGTTATGGTAGTTTGAAGTATTGATAATTTCTGTCTTGGCTATTGAGTAGAAACCCGAAAAAAATGAGTTTCTCAACTTTAAATGCAGAAGTATTAAACAAGTAAAACAATGTCCAAAATACCCTTGTGGTTTAAAAACGGGTAAGTTTTATCAAAGTTATGGTAGTTTGAAGTCATGGGAAGGAATTTTCCAAGCACTTGACAGTGTTTGGGAACTTTACAAGCCAATTTTGTTGTAATTTTTGGTTTACTCACTATCCACGCTCGTCTAGCATTTTGCTGCCGCGACCCGATGGCTGGGCCCCCACTCCGGTCCAGAAGAATGTGCGCTTGCCCCGCCCATCATATGTAAAGTCCTTAATGCGTATGGTCTTTGAGTCCAGAATCTCGATGCTGCTGCTGCTCACATTGTGGTTGCGTTTGGAGAAGGTGCCGCCAGCTTGAGCTTGAGGCGGTTCGAATTCCTCGGGTATATAAACATCGCCAAAGTTGTTCTGATTGTTCAGATCGTAGACTGCTAGCCATTTGATCTCTGTCATCTTCTTGCGATCGGGCAGCGTTAGCGTAAAGTCCTTGTTGTGATAGCGATCCAAAATGTTCGTTCTGCAATTATGGTTTTTTTTAGTTTATTAACGGTTTATTTTTGGAGTTTGATTACCACTCACTTGCCATACTCATCGGGCACTATGAAGCCCTGTGGACCAGGTCGATTGCTGGCGCCGGCCCAAAAGAACGTATCCGCCCCATTGCCATCGTAATTGAAGTCGACTATGAGAAAGGTAAACTCGTTGACGGCATAAACATCACCAGAAACCTGATGATGATACGAGTTAAGTTTGCCCAAATATTTGCCACGATAGGGACCCTCCTCTTCTTCATCCTCAACAGCTGTGAGCAGAAAATTGGTGGCATTAATAAAAATAATAATTAATTAATTTCTTAGCAGAACGCTATAGTAGCCAGTAATATTTAAAAAGTTAAATTGAAAGTATACAACTATTGTCATTATCATCATCGCCATATCGGTGGAAATTGAGTAACGTTTGAGTTGAGTTGCACCACGGTTTATCCTATCCTATATTTATGTAATAATAATAAAATATTCAGTAAAAATCTTCTAAAACCTCACATGAACTCAACTTTCAGTTTCTGTTCCTATAGCAGCTATATAATAAGTGAGCCCGGATTTCACCGTTTTCAACATATACGGATCTTTGGATTGTAGCAAAACAGAGAGACAGGCGCATGGCAATAAAGTCTCAGTTCGAGACATTGATCAAGAATATATATGTACATAAATCTAAAAAAATATCTATATGCCTTACTGAATAGTCACATATTTTGTAACAATATTCAAATACCCTTTGCCTAGGGCAAGGGTGGGCAGCCAAATTTAGCAAGTGAGCCCGACAACAACATCTACAACAAACACCGCTACTATGGTCGTTAATCTGCGCAAAACTAACACAACAAATGTGTGCATAAATAAATTCAAAACTCAAAGTTATTCAATATTATTTATATAAGACATGTTAAGTTTGAATTTTTTTAGCCAGTGTACAGGGACCTAACTGTTATTTTATTGCTTTGCGATCGCGTCTCGAGTCGAAGCATCGCCGCACACTTAATGTATTTTGTTTTTGATATCTCGCAAACGGCGCACAAGCGACTTGCAGGCGCCGATTGTTAAAAAATAACGGAGTGAGCTCCGTGAGCCACTACGCGCCCACCCTAGGCCCTAGGGTATTATTTTAGTGGCAATAAATTTACAAACTCCAGTAAAATGCCAAAAAAAAAAAAGTATTTTGAAACAACAGAGGCTGACTAATGCCACAGCTATGCGTCTGATTTACTGCCACTGGGGCAGCAGCCATCGATAGAAACACTCTCTTTTGCCAAACTGATCTCCCAGCCCCATGGAACTGGCAAGCAGCAGCAGCAGTCGGCAGCAGCAGCAGTCGACAGCAGACAATGGTAGACTGTAGACCAGTTTCGCTAGTTTCTCACGAAAGTGAATTTGATTTTGCTGCTGCTGCTATTGTTGTTATTGTTGTCTTGCGTTTATTAAACGTAACAAGCATTAAAGTTTCTCTTTCTTTTAACGTACATTTTGTGTGTATGTTGTATGTATATATGCACATATATATTTATGCACTGTTGTACTTACATGCCGCTGTGGGCAAGCCAAACAGGAAAAGTGCCACAAGCGTTAGTAATAGTTGTTGCCTCAGTCGGCGTCGCTGGCGCAGCGCTGTGGCAGAACGCCCCCCACTTACAGCGGATACGCATGCGCAGCAATGACAAAGAACGCCTTCTCTTGTCAATGTCATTGCGTTTGCGTTGCACTCTCTCTCCCACTCTCTCTCTCTCTCTCGCACTCAAGCTCTCTTCGCTCTGTTCCACGTAGTTAATTTGCAAATCTGTAGCTAAGCTTCGTTCAGTTTTATTTTTAGATTTTCACACTCTATTTAATACAATTATATACACACACTATCATTTTGGTCGATTATATTCTTTTTTGGGTTTTTCTTTTGCTTCCGTGACGAATTCTGCAACACTGTATTTTTTTGTTGTCGCGTATTTTCTTAAGGTCGTTTCGTCATTCGCATGTTGTTATTGTTCAATAGTCCAAAACTGGTTTAAGTCGCGGCTCCGGCAATTCAAAAAACCAACAGTCACAAAACCGATCCGTGCGTCCGAGCTTCTCAAAATCAACTGAATGAGTGGCCGTTAACTTCGGGAGTTTCTTTTGACTGCGTCTGCGCGCAGCTTTCTGTGTGTGACGTTGCTAGACGTTGCTCTCTTTCTCTCTCAAAGTTTTAAAGCTGCGCGTGCGTTGCATTACAATAAAGCTAGTATGTTATGCGTGTAACGGTTTTTCGTTAGCGCTATATGGAAAATGCGAGGCGAGCATTGTTAGTTTCTAAGCAACTTCAGTTGTCCAAATTAATCAGTTTTCCCGAAAGTCTATTAAGAGCACAAGTTGAAAGCTTATCTATGTTATATACTAGAAATGACTTAATAATTGAAGTCAATATTTTTTTTTTTTTAGTTTAGGGATTATCCTAATCCACCTATACAAGGGGATTATCTTAACACTCTTACCCCACTAAATAGCAAAAGAGAATTCTTTCTCGAAAAATCTGAACTGCTATAAATCCAATAAAATTACTTTAAATAAGTACAAAAATAGTTAAAATAAAAAGAAAAATATATGGTTGGTCGGCATATAAAAAACCATATAACATTTATAAATGTGTAAGAAAATAAAAACGGATAAAATAGTTCTTCGTCCCATTCCGTAGTAAAACAACCATCATTAAATCGATTTTCATGCTTGCAAAACTAAACTTCGTACGTTTGCTTTTATTTGATTTACCATTTGTATAGCAATTCAATAAATCTTTTTAAAAACTAATCAATTGCATTTGTTGCTTCGGTTTTTAGCTGCAATCTCAAAAGTCGTACTACCGACTTGGATTTTAGTTCATTTTATGAATGGATTTAATTGTAAGTTTCTTGTAACTTTCTATGTATTCTTGCAAAAATTCGAATGCGATTTTATTTACAAAAAGGTGTGTAAAAGTTTTATGGTTTAAAATGTCCGATGCCTAACATAAAATAGGCTTAATTGTTGCAAACTAAATTATTTTCATTGAGAATCGTGGGCAAAATGTGTATGTATGTTTGTGTGTATTGTATTTGTCTGAAACAAAATGTACATTATATGTATTAAAAATATAATTTTCACTTAAGTTTTAAACGAATTTCACACGTTTTTATGACAAACAAATCATTATTTTTATCGTTTTTTATTAATTTGGGCTTAATGCTTATGTATGTATATATGTAACTGTTATTCTTCCTGCTTTCTATTACTGTATAACTAGTTCATTGAAAATACATATTATTTAATACATAATTAATTTCATAAGAAGCACATTTTTTATCATTTATGCGTTTACATTCCACTTTTTGAACTCGCTTTCAATGCCTGCCATTGATTATATATATATATAAATATATATACGTGTATATATTTATTTATATTTATATATTCTTCTTCTTTAATTGTTTAACATTTTTAGCGCACATTTTTGTTAACACTAGACGCTAGGTAACCTAAGAAAGTCGACCGATTGTGCATGTGGAACGGTGAACAAATCGAATATGTGGGTATAGGGGGGGGAGAAACTTTACAAAACAAATATGACTGCAGAAATATGAAAGAAAACCACAAGTCAGGGCCGTGGCCTTGATGAGTGGGTGGGTAGGCGGAGGGTGGTGTAAGCTATATGTAATGTTGGTCTTGGACGCATGCACGCAAAGTGTAACTAAAAATAGCAATACTTAGCTTATAACGTAGCGTATAAAAATAAGTTGGTTTTAGTAAGACATTAAATTATAGAAATTGAGAACACTAATTAGATTTTAAACTTAGGTTGTGATTTTTAAGCTTTCTCATAATTATGCTTTACTTGTACGAATTTGCATATTTATGCTCTATTTTTATTTGTATTACATTTTGTTTTAAGGTTTTTTTTATTTTTTTAATTTTACTCTTTTTATATTAGATTTAAATTTTAAAAATGAGCATTTTTATTATGTTTTACGTGATTCTCATGAGTGATAACAGAGCAGGGCGGGGAAAGGCATGCGCTGGAGTTGTTTTTTTTTTTTGCTGAGATTTAGAATAATATAGTATAGGTATGCTAGCTTTTTAAATTGTTTTTTTTTTTCGTTTTTAACAGCATGGAATGAACTTGATCGAAAACGAAAATTTAAATATAAATATACAACAAAATAAAGCGCACAACTTTTGTTTCCAACTCTTTCATGATTTTCGATAATTTTCTGTTTTAAACTTAACAAGCGAACATAAAACGAACGAACCTGGTTGCTAAAATATTACATTATGCATTTTGTGTGTTTTTCGTAAATATTATTATTTGTTGTTTATTAGAAATACTTGGTACGCGTAATTATGTATACATATAAAAAAATCTTGGGGCACTACGTTGGATAATTCGATTGTTTCTTTAATTACGCTACAATGAAAATTAAATTTCGGCTTCACTATCTTTTAATGTTATCTATTTTAAAAGATTTCTTTATTTCTCTTGTATCACTATGGAAAAATGTTACAAAGCTTTTGCTATGGCATTTATATGTATGTATGTGTATGCATGTATGTGAGTGTACGTGTAGGTGTGTGTGTATGTAACGTTCCAGGATAAATGTTAGGCAACAATTTATAGGAAATTTGACAGCGCTTTTGAAACAAATCAATCGAATTAACACTTAAATGAGGGGACGTTTGCCACTTTTGCCAAGGCTGTGCCGAGGCCCTAGTAATTGGTGTGGGTGTGTACAATGTTTGCTGTTGTTGTAGTTTTAGCTAAAATTTATCCTGAAATATGAACAGATTATTAGTCGCGGCCACAGCGATGATATTCTCCTCGGGATGCCAAGCGGTGTGCAAAATTTTCTTATTAAAGTCCAGACAATCGACGCTGATCTCATCCTTCTTCCGTTTGCCACCAGTGCAAACTTTGCGTGGCTTTAGCACCGTCTTGGGCTTAATAATATCCCTGGATGCCTCCAGCGTGACATCCTTTTTCGAGTTGCGATCAAAGACACGGAAGAAGTTGTTATAACTGCCGGTCATTATGGAGCTATCCTTGCCGTTCCAACAGCACTCGAACTTGTCAAAGATGCAGTCGTTCTCATACAGCGAGCACAGCTTGGCGCGAAGGTATTCATGAACCTGGAAAAACATATTATATTAGTATATGAAGAAGTTGTTGACCGGTTCTCGCACTCACCGGATAGGTCTCAATGGGCTTTGTCTCCATGTGCAAGTCCCAGACCTTAATGCTTAAATAGTCTCTCGAGATCATGTAGCGGCCTGAGTTGCTTAGCTTGACATCACTTATGGAGCTAATTATCTCACTGAAGAAGCTGCGATTCGTTGGATTTTCGGGCTCCTCGAATTGCTTGCTATGGCGGTCGCATAGCGCCGCCGAGCGCATATCACATAATCGTATTGTGCCCTTGGAGCTGGAGTAAACGAAGACGTTGCATTCGGTTGGATGGAATTCCGCTGCAGTAATGACTTCTGTTAGCTCCTCCATGTTGGTTGGCTTGATGTCAACAATGTTGTAACTCTGATTGACCACCTCCAGATGCCAGAGGTTGATGCGCAAATCGTCGGCCGATAGGAAAGTCTCTTGGTCAGAATTAACGCTAATTGAATTAATGTGATAGGTGTGTGCATTGGCAAAAGTGCGACGTGGCGAGGCTTCCACCATAAGCGGTACTTGCTTCACAGAAGGAACTCGTAAGGCGGTTACATTTTGTGGATCTCTAATCAGACCGTTCTCCTCTTTTGTGTTGTAGCCCTCGAACGACTTATCGCGCTCACTGACCTTCCACAATTTCACCGTTTTGTCATTGGTGGATAGCAGAAAGTGCACGGGATTCTTTTGATGCAGCCATCGTATCTTATTGATTTTCTCCTCGATTTCCAGCGATTTAAGATAATCAAATTCTGGCTCGTGCGATTGGAATGTCGAATAGACATTGTATTCACCGCGTCGCGGATTGGCGGTCTTCGAGGCGGGATCACGCTGCAATTAAACCAAACCAAACGCAAACATTAAAAAACTGTTAATATAGCAAAATTGTTCTTTCTAATTACCTGAAAGATGACGACGCGACCGCCTTTATCGCCCGTGGCCAGCAACTCGCCATCGTGATTGAACTCCACGCAGGATATGATATCCGCATCGGTGACATCATCGTCTAGGGCGCCCTTGATCTGTGAGAAGCACCACGACGCCTC
Organism: Drosophila maculinotata; assembly: GCA_035045305.1. Lineage (NCBI taxonomy): Eukaryota > Metazoa > Arthropoda > Insecta > Diptera > Drosophilidae > Drosophila > Drosophila maculinotata. The sequence goes on from JAWNPD010000335.1 coordinate 11,121,791, forward strand.
TCCATTACCTGTCGAATGAAACAGAAAAGCAAAAGTTGTTATATACATACAACAAATTATTCAATTTCAAATTCCCATCACTGTCCATTTCTCAAGTTGAAAAGCCTAAATAAGTGCTTGTTACATTTGGTTTGGTATCTCGGCCAGACACAATCAATAGCTAGAGGGCAACGATGACGTCTACGTTATTTCGTCCTGCCTGCCTTGTCTTGCTCAAATATTTACTAATGACGCCATTTCGCCAACTACAACAATTGGTTTTCAGCTGTTGGCTTTAAATTGCTTTAAGCACTGGCCGGTAGCAGGCTATCTATATAAGACCTTACACACATACAAATATTTGGCTCCTTTTTGCACTGTTTGCCAGCCACTTTTTGCGATTGCTTGCTGCACGTTGTGTAAACGTTGTGCAAAGGTTTTCATTTCGAAAATGTGTTTGCCTCTTTATTTTTCATACACATTCCGTCGTCCTGTTTTCTGCGCATTGTTTTCCATTTCAATGCATTCCAAATAATACACAGCAACAGCGAAGTTGGCAGATGATACCTCACATATTGTATGCATGCTTAAATGAAAAAACTACCACAGTTTTATAGATTACTAGGTATATTTACGTCGAGCATTATCATGATTTACTGTAGCTATTTCGAAATGTTAATTTTCCTGCCTAGTTTTGCTCACTTTCCAGGCTGATTACTTGTCTGCTCAAAGCACCATTGGCGACGTCGTGATTTGATAAATGAGCGCGAGCGGCGCTCCAATGACAATAATAGGGGATCAGTCAGCCACTCACTCATTCAGTCAGCTAGTCAGTCAGTCAATTAGTCAAGTCGACGACGGTTCATTCATAGTTGTCTATTTTTAGCATAAAAGGAATATGATAAACGTTTACATTCGTATCGATTACGTTGCCAAAGCACCCACCCATCAGCCACACACATATAGTTTCGCAGTCATTGAACTCATTTCTTAAGAAGGAAAGTGGTACAGATATATTATTGCACAACTAGAGAGAAAGCAAACTGTGTGCATCTATATTCTAGTATTAAATATATATAAATATATCTATGAGACTGCTCAAAACAATAGCAACAACTGAAATAGTACACCACGCACACGCCCAAAGTGGCGGCAGACTATTTTCCGGGTCAAGGCAACAGACCAAGTCACCAGTTTTAGACAATAATTTGTTACACGAGGGCGGCTCAATAAGAACCGCTCTCATTTTAAAATCGCAAGCTGTTAATTATGGTCACATATATACATATGATTGTATATGATATACAATATATATTATTCTACATTTTCCACAAATGAAAAAATAGAACAATGGTCGTTTGAATATTATATCGCTTCAATTTTAGAGGTGATTTTAATTCGATAAGAATACTATTTGCTGAAAACCCCATTGTTCTATACAAAACAATTAAAAATGAGTGATTGCAATATAATTAAGTTTCTATATAGTATTTTAGACAATTCATCGCAAGCAAGACAAACGTGCTTACAAACTGAAAACACATATAAAATAAAAAAATTCTTAAACATAAGATTTTTAGATTTATGAAGTCTACAATTTTAGATTTCGGGAAATCCTAGAAAATAATTAGGTAAACCCCATTAATACAAACATACTTCTATAGCCACTCTCGAGAATTTGAAATTAGACAAACCTAGATTTGTTAGTGGTTGGCAGCAGCGCTCTGCTAATTTTGGGGATATCTAATGATATAATTACGCCTAAAAGCGAACACAGCTCGGCACAGATTTTTTCGCTTTTTACTCGCATTTCCCATGCCTCAGCGAACTCGATTAAAGCGCTAGTAAGCAAGCAAACCAAACACAATCTCATAAGCGCCAGCTAAATGATACTCAAATATTGGCACAATTATTTAACGCAACCACGCGATGTCGCGGCTACCACCACCCCGTCTAGGAACGAAAGACACGACCTAGAGAACAGCCGCCCTCCTTGCCTGCCTGATTGACTGCCGCTGGTCTCGATAGATACGACGTCACTGGGCGCCTGAACAGAACAAAGGCAAGGAACAGAAATGATTTTGTATTGAATATGGCTCTTATTATGTTCAGAGATGTGTATGTGTGGAAATATGGGACTGGAACGGTTGATGGGGGTGTAGTTGAGTGCATGAAACCCATTGGGCGATAAGCCGAGACGCTCGAACTTCTTAAGAAGCAGAACTCAGTGACTAAATGACTAAATGACTGCGCAGTTAAACACATTAGGCGCAAAGTAATCAGGTAAACTATTTTCAGTATACGATGACAAAAGGTGACTTAGGTACTCATGTATAATTTATGTATATACATATATACATACATATGTATGCACAGTAGTCGCTCGGATATTAAAACGTTTACAGGTTTGGCTCGCTATTTTCAATGCTTGAGACTTACATATTAAAATATATATAATCTATATTAGATTTAATTGATATGTAAAGTTTCTGGCTGTATTTCAAATGTTCATTGGTCAAACATTGCATGTTACAAGAATTAGGGAAAGCCCCAAAATAATGCATGGTTGTGTCATCCGAGAGAGCGAGATAGAGAGAGAGCATGAGCACTCTCAATTGTAACGTAGCAAACAAACGTCAGCTGTCAATGTATTCACTTTACAGCAGTCAATACATATGCATATATTTCAATCTATTTTTCTATCTATACATTTATCTGCAGTATGTTTGCGCAATTGCTTATGATTTAATTACAGTGTTTGGCTATTCAATAATGCAAATCAATTGAATCGCTTTGTGGATGGGGATCAAATATCACCAATATATCTGAAGGTCTTTAATGTTTTTTCTGTTGGTAAACTACACACATAATAGTTAGTGGGGGATTGGGGGATTTTTGAAGTCTCGTCCCAAGTGCAAAGATAAATGCTTACTGATAGACTGAGTTGTTTATGTACCAATAAACTAGATGATCGGCGGCGTATATTATTTTTTGGTTTGTTTACTTCGCGTGCACAATTTGTTTATACGCTGTTGCAGATATTTAATGCAAAAATCCAAATCAAATGAAATCACATGCTAACATACATACATATGTGTATATGTATATACGAAAGTACACTGACAGCAAGTAGAAGAAGAAGAATTTACAACTTACCGGCCATGACAGTTGGAACAGCTTTCGTTGAACGGCGCGCGCAAGTTTAGCAGGAGGCAGCGCTGAAAAGCTCAAACAGCAGCAACAACAACACAAAACGGCCGCACAACCAAAAACAACAACAAAAACAATCAAATAAGGCCAAGGAGTTGCGCTCTCGTCGCTGGTCTCTCACTCACTCTCCCGCTCTCCGTGTTGTGGAACGTGCTTTGATTGTTGTTGCTGCCGTGGAGGAGTGTTGTTGAGCGCGGTTTATTTAGCCAAAGGAGCTAAGCTTGGCGGCGACGAAAATACCGACGAAACCGAAAGCAAAGCAAAATTATGTGCCCTTTTTTTTATTTTTTCTTTTGTTATTGCCTATGTAGCTTTGTGTATTGTATTGTGTTCTTATTTTTGTTTCGTTTTTCAACACACAACTTAAGCACGTATGTGGGGAAGAGACTGCAAAGTAGGCGAGGAGTTTTTCTTTTGTACAAACGCCGACAGCAACATAGCGTTAACAGCGACGCCGACAGCGAGAGAAGAAGAAGCAGCAGAGGCAGCAGTGAGTGTGTGTGTGTGTGTGTGTGTGCAGCCGGTGGTTTATCTTTGAAATTACTTTGCACTATTATTTTATATTCTAAGCGATTCTCGAGAGCAAAGCACAACTGATAAAAACGTAGGAGAAGCTGTATAATGTTATTAACACAATGCGATTAACATTATTTATTTTGTGGCAAAAACAAACAGCGAGTTTTGCGCTTTGCTTTTTCACCTTCGCCTTTTGCTTTGTTTTATCGCATTGCTTTCTTTGTATTCTTCCTTGCGATGCGAACGCAACGGGTGGCAAAATCTAACCTTCAAATTTTGTATATTCCTTGTTTAGCACTAATTCTTATGCATATTTATTTTGCAATTTTTTTTCGATTTAATTTTTTTTTTTTAATATATATATTTGTTTTGGCTAACGCGTCACGACTCAACTTGCAACACAAATATGGCAAAAATGAACAAAAAAAAGAACCGAGATTCTAATGCTGCTGCTTCTTCTTCCAGTTTTTGCCGCCTCTTTTGATGCAGTGCTTCGTCGCCGCCGCCGTCGTCGTCGTCGTTGCGTCGTCGTTTTTTTTTTTGCAAATGCGGCAACAATTTACGCACTTTTTAAACTATGTACAACATTGCAAGAATACAATTTGTTTGCCAGCTATAAACACTTGAACGCGCCGTTAACAATTATTACTTAATTTATGACTAATTTGTTATGAAAATTTCAACATAAAATGGAAGTACAAAATATATTGCAAATTTCGCACTTTACAATAAGAGTTTCAGGCCACTGAATTGCCGCACAACGAACGGCGTTGAGTATTGCTGCCAGTGTTGGCTAACCTACAATTTGCAGTGCTGCATATTAGCTAATGCTACAGCTGTCTGGGTTGTCGCCTGTTTCGGATTTAGGCCGCGTATGGCGCGTAAAACTTTTGAAATAAATAATGTATGTGAGAACTCACTTTGCGGCTTTTTGGCACCGTTTATATTGATGGCCGTGTTCAGCATGTTGCCAATTTTTGTAATGCTCGACTGCCGCATAAATGTGCGTGGCGGTATGGGTGGTGGCTGTGGATCCGGCGGCTCCAGCACTGGACTTTGTCGACCCCAACGACCCATTTGAATGTCTGTGTTTTCCTGTTACACTTTGCGAGCTGTAAATAAATTAAAAATTATCGAGTCTATTAACATGTATAAAGCACAGTCGCACGCAAACACACACACACACACACACAGAGACACATATTTAGACTCTGTATAGTATTGTATAATGGGTATTTGCTTAAAACTTGGTCACTTTAGGCCTTAGCACATGAGCGCTTTTCGTGTTTTTCAATTTGTCCGGCAATTAACACCTGTCCCCGTCGCGCGCGCTTCTCCTTTGCTATATACATATGTATTCCTCTTCCTCTCCCTGTGGATTTCTCTTTCTGCCTACTTGCACTTATCACACAAATGTCTCCGACTAGATTTATATTTTTATTTCATTTTCCAGATTTTGCGCACAAATTAATTGTGCAAATGTGGCTGTTGTTTGTTTACATTAAACATTACGTTTGCTGTTTGCAAAGCAACAACAACATCTGCCCGCCGTGTTTCATAAGTTAAAATCAGTTAAAATGCCATAGTCAGTCAGAACTTGTAGATTTAGAAGATGTCTTCTATGTATAGCGTTTATGTGCCATTTTTTAATGACTACATATTTTTGAAAGTATAGAAACAAAATAAACATCTTAAGCTTATTTTTACCTAATATTAAGATTTTGCAAAATATTTTATTAATGCCAATTTCTTTTTACGACTTTTTGAACAGCAATTGCATGAAGCGTGCTGTGTGTGCTTGTATGTGTGTGTGTGTGTGTTTCTTTGTATGAATGCAGATAAATAATTATGAATGAGCGAAAGGGCTGGGTTCAGGGTATCTCCTAGTCGGACAGTCTGGACTAGAGCATTTTTAAATGCAAAAATTTTACTTTAAGAAATCATAAATATGGCATTGAAAAATATTTTCGGTCTGAATTTGAACATATATTTAGACCATACATTTTATTTCTAGATTGAATGATTTATTTTAGAGGCTATGTATTAGTATATGACATATTGTGTACAATGAATTAAAGGTAAATAAGAATATGTAATTAGTAGTTCACAGTCCAATTAACAATTACAGTTGGCTAATTATCGAATCAAATATATATTATTTAATAAACTGTGACATTCGTTTTTTTTTATTTTTTTATAGATAATTGGGAGATTTTATTTATATAAGCTATTAAGTATGTAAAAAGAAGGATATTTATTTAACAGTTCTCTATATATGTGTATAGGGCTGATAGATGACGTATGAATACTTAAATAACACACACATGTGTGTGTGTTGCGTATGTATATGCAACAAGTTGATCCGAGGCATGCGCTCTGAACTGACCACTCGACGCAACGTGCAAAATAAAAGAATCAACAACAACAACACGAGATTGTAATCCAATTAATGGCCCCACGTCTCAATGTCTTTGGGGGAAACGTGAGTAAGCGCGTGGCCAAAGAATTAAATGAAAAATGGGGGAAAATTGCGTTTCTTACAAGTGCCCTAGAAGTCGCTGGTAAAAGAAAATCAAATGGGCAAATGTCATTGAAGTTCAAAATTAAACATGCACCATGCAAAAACCGACAGATACATTTTAGATTTAACAAAAAAATACAAACATACAATAAAATATAACCAAATATACATATGTACATACATACATATGTAAATAAAAACATGGCAGCTTTTGTTTTGTGTTTGGCTTAGTCACATCCACAAAAGAAAATAAACAGCGGCAACATTTTAAGAAATAGCAAATTATGCTGTCATTGTTTTCTCTTTTCCCTTCTTTTTATTACGCTTACAAAATTGCATGCTATGCATTTGCAAGGCAGTTTGTAACGCTGTACGTAGGATGTCGAAATATTGAGTTTGACATATTTATAGAATATAAATATCTATATTTTATTAAGATTAACTAAAAAGTAAGTAATGTGAATGAATAAAATTTACAACGAATCAGCAAAAAATTGATAAGATGGTTTTTTTTTGAAAAGGTGAGAAATTTCAATAAGGCTCATTTGGAGAATTGCTTTACTCATAGAAGAGTATTCAGAATTTGGCAATGCCCAAGAAATTCCCTTACGTCATATTAACAGGTTGCCCAATTACGCGGCAAGGGTATTCCGTATATCGATATGCCAAAATTGAAAGTATTTGAAAATTTGTTTCTCAAATGTGGTGAAGTGCAAAAGACAAGAGATAGCAAAGGCAACGCAAACGCAACGGAAGGAAAGTGAGAAAAAGAATAAAAACCGAAATTGAATTTTTTATTTATACATATGCATGTATAGATATGTACATATGTGTGTATGCATATGTACATACATACATATATACATTGTACATATTTATATTTTGCTTAGCAATAATACAAACATTGAAGGTAGCCTCAAAGTTTCAGTTTGTTTATTTTTAAAAGAATGTGAAGGAAATGCTGAAAATTCGTTAGCAAACACACACACACACACACACACACACACAGAGAGAAGCCAAAATGAAAACTGCGGCAGGGCGCCTCTAAAAATAGGCAGGACGACAATTTTTACAAATCCAGCCGCACGTGCAACACGTGACAATTTCCTTCCTGCTCCCTGCTCCCTGCCCAGTCCAGTCCATTCCCTCGTTTGCTCTCGTGACGGGCTTTGATTATGTGATATATGTATATTTTTGGATGCTACCTTAAAACATGTCAACCCACTCGCAGTTTGTTCGTTCCTAATTTGCTTGTAAGGCATAGACATAATTATATTTAGACGCTTTCATCAGGACGCATGTCGTATGCCAAATTCCGTTTGACAGTCATTAATGAAATAAAGCACCGATATGAACAACTCTATATATAAACATAGATAACTATCGATGATCCAATATGTTCAATTGTTCTTATCATACCGTTGTCTAATTAATGCACTAGTGCGAATCAACGGCGAAACTAATTAAACATTTGACAAAAATAAACGGCTTTGGGGTTTATTACTACTATGCGCACAATATTGACAGGTCTTAAGCTAAATAAATTACATGCCAGTTATCATTAGAGTCAGATATCAGATAGAAAAAACCGCGTGTTTTGCTTGTTCCGCTTGTTTTGCCAAGCAATTTGAATGAATTTGTTGTAATTGATGCAAACCGCTTAGGAAAATATTTTGGCATAAAGCTCGGCTGGTGACAAAATAGCCGCCATTAATTGTTGTTATACAATGAAATTGACTTTTGAATTTATATGGCAAATACAACAGTTGTTGCTGCTGTTCTGGTTGTTGTTGTTTTAGTGAAACAATGTTGTTAACCTCAAAAGCCGCCAAGAACGTCAACTAAAACTTGGATCGCACGTACAAAAAGCAAAGTAGCGGGGGGTGAGGGGGGGTGGAGGGGTGAGCTCTAAAACGGTATGGGGTTACCTTTGTTATGTGCTATGTGATATCATTATGTAAATACATACATACAGTTACAAAATAAATGTTAGGTAGCAACTCATTACAAATCCACATCCAGATTGACGTAACTTGGCAAAGTTTCTTATTTTGGTTCTCTTATTTTTTAAAGTTTTTTTGAGCAATAATAAATATTGAAACAGCTGTATTGCCATAAAAATAAAACCACACACGAATTTAGCCAAATGTTAAAACAGAACTTAAAATTCGAAAAACAAACAAAAAGCTGAAGCACAAATATAATTTGAATTTTTCAATGTATTTATATTTCTTCTTAGTGATTTGCCCATATTTGTACAAAATTTTAAATTTACATTTGAAATGGCCAACTACCTGAATTAACAGCCAAACGATTCGTTGATTGACGGCCTATTCTCTTATAATTTGTTAACTTTTGTTGCTCTGTTTCTGTGTCAAATTTGTTTTGTAGTTTGTTTTGCTACTGCTTAATGTTGTAAGTGTAACGGTTAACGGTATGCTTCCTGCTATTACCAACACTGTTTTATTGTGTATGAGCACTTGCACTTTTCAAATTGAAGATGAAGCGGAGAGTGATACTCGTATAGCACAACATATGCTGTGCGCTTGACAAAGGCACTGAGACTGAATTAAATTGGATTCAACTTCAACGCAACGCAAATCAAAAACCGCAAAAGCAAAACAGTCAACGCGGCGTCGCGTCGTTAAAATTAGCACTGAACTCGCATGCGTCGCCCAGCGAATGTGCGGCCTATGATTCCTACATAGCATGCACAGTGGGTCACTGCTTCAACTAAAACGAATACCAACTCCTTATCATTAAACGAACTTAAATAAGGCAAAAACCGTGTTTTTTTATAGTCAAATTTATTTACGTTAATCGTTAATCATAAAGTCGAGCAACAATTAGTAACTTCTTTTCTGGATTCATAATAGTACAAAAATATGATAATCTTTGCATTATTTGAAAACAGTGTTTTATCATCACTTAATCACAATTGGCAACTTTTGGTTTTATTTACGTTTTGTGCCACTGTGCGTACGTGCGCTCTTTTTCGTTCTCTCTCATTCTCTGCAGCTGCGCTCGGCACCTGCTGTTGCAGTGTATGTCTGTGTGTGTGTGTGTATGGATGGAGATGGGGCGCGAAGAGCCCCCTGTCGCTCTGCGGCCGTGAGGAGGCTGCTCTCTCTTTCTTTTTGAAGATTTTTGTAAAATGTAAACAAAACTATGTATATGTGTGAGTGAGTAACTGATGTTATTATTATTATTATTCTTGTAGTTGTTGCTGCTGTTGCTGTTGTTGTTGTTGTTGTCGTCCCGTCATTCTTCTGATAAACGCTAATTTGCATATTGTGTTTATTCTTGTGTCAGCCATTAAATGATAAAGCGCTGCTTAAATAAGTCAGCGATTAGGAAGTCGAGCATCACTCAATATTTTTACCACATGTCTCGAAATGCTTTGGTCAACAAATTGATATCCTTATTCAAGATATTGTATTTGAGACTCAAGAAATTGCTGTGAGTACTCCAATCCTCGATGCCATGATGGAACATCACCTCCAATACCAACAGCTGTTCGTAAAGATCATGCCACTCCATGCCGATGGTGGTGGCGCAGGTTTCCAGCAGCCAGCGGAATGAGCAGGGAAAACGATTACGGATCTTTTGCCTGCTCGCGATGCTGATCTTTGTCATGTATCCATGCAGTAACCAACAATCGAAATTGGATATTTTCAACACAAGCTCTTCCATATACTTCTCTTCTGCCTCCTCTCCACCTGGCTCGGCATTGATGGTCGCTAGGATGGGCTGAGCTGAGGATTCCACTGACACTGTCTTTTGACGACGAGGCCGCTGCAGCGGCAAACGCAAGGGATCCATGTTGCGCTCATCGAATGTCTGTATGGAGGCCAAATTGTGTAGTGGCACCTCCTGATCGTTTATTTTCAACAAATAGTTGGGCGTATCCTGCTGTTTCCAGAAAGGGTTATCAGCCTCCAGCGTAGTACGACGAATGGCTTTGTCCATTATCTTATTTTGATACTGCCTGCCATAAAGGGCAACAGGTTGACGAAATACAAAACAGGGTCGCTTCTCCTGATGCCGCAGTTGCTCAAGCCAGGTGTTTGTTTTTATACCGAAAGTAGCGAGCAATTCCCTGTGCCGATTTGGTAGCCGCGGCATTGTCTGAAAGATGCCTAACTCCTCGTTATTCTTCTGACAAGACAGCTCCTCGACGCGAAGCCTCTTACCCCGCACCATCAAGTGCTTGGCCAACTCTGTGGTTTGATTTTTAAATGGAGATATTTGGCGCTCTGTGTGATCCACCATCATACTGTTCGGAATCTGCACACTCATCTCACCCTGCTGCGCCTGGGCAGCATGCAGGAGTATGCGCTTAAAATAGCTATGCGCTGGTGTTAGACTCGGCTGGAATTCAATGTGATCCTTGGTGGCGCTTTCGCCACTGGACTCGCCGTATTTGTTTTTCAATAAAGTCTCAAAAATGAGGGAAATATTCTCGCTCATGCGCTGCATGGCGGGTGTCACCAGCATCTCGTTGTGGTTGTACTCCTGCTCTTTCTGCTTGCGCTCCTTATTCAGAAAATCGTCAATCTTGCGTCCGTTTTGAGTGGCAACCCCAAATCGTTGTGCAAAGCTTTCGCTGTAGTGCGCAACCAACACTTTGCGCATCTCCACAAACTGCATCCATTCGGTATAGACAAACAGCGGTGCCACCGCCTGCGGATGCTCAGCAGTAGTTTCTTGGAGCTGTTCATTAATGAGCATGGCAGATTCAGATATAGCACGTTCCTTCACATCATCCAGGCCAAACATCAGCTTTAGAACATATATTATGTATGCCATGACTCGAGCCTCATATCGCGGATATGTGTAAGGTCCCCGAGAGCTGAATTTGGGCTTCAGCACATCCATCAAACTGCCCACGTAGCTGGCTATTACCGGCGGCAAATTCAGTTCCAGTACGTAGCGCTTGGCAAGCGCCTCCAGATTCGGCTTTTGGAACGCATTCAGGTCTATGAATCGGGACATCTGTGCAATTTGTCTTCGCATGAACTATAAATGAATAAAAACCATTATTTAAAATTACTTCATATAAAACTCAAATTAGTAGGGGTCCAAAAGTCCATAAACCTTACATAAACCCCCTTATGCTTTTTTAACAAAACAAGTTAAAAAAAAAAAATATTTTCAAAAGTCCATAAACTTTAGATGTAGATTTAAAGTAGAGAATAAATAATGACCAAAATGACTTTGGGGTTGACAATCGGTTTAGTTTTGACAAAGTTATGGCGGTTTGAAGTCTGGGAGGGTCCTTTATAAGGAACTTTTCGTTGCTTGGGCATCTTACAAGTCAATTTTTTTGTCACTTTTGGCGTGATTTTTGACAGAAAAATAAATCACCCCAAAATCACTTTTTTCATAGTTTTTTATACTAATGGTGACACCCACAATCGATCAAAGAAAAAATTTCAAGAATCTATATTTTGAAAAATCAAAGTTGGTAAGGGTCCCCCCTTATGCTTTTTTAACAAAAAAAGTTGAAAAAAATATATTTTCAAAAGTCCATAAATTTTAGATGTGGATTTAAAGTAGAGGATAAATAATGACCAAAATGGCTTTGGGGTTGACAATCGGTTCAGTTTTGACAAAGTTATGGCAGTTTGAAGTCTGGGAGGGTCATTTATAAGGAACTTTTCGTTGTTTGGGCATCTTACAAGTCAATTTTTTTGTCACTTTTGGCGTGATTTTTGACAGAAAAATAAATCACCCCAAAATCACTTTTTTCATAGTTTTTTATACTAATGGTGACACCCACAATCGATTAAAGAAAAAATTTCAAGATTCTATATTTTGAAAAATCAAAGTTGGTAAGGGTCCCCCCTTGTGCTTTTTTAACAAAAAAAGTTGAAAAAAATATATTTTCAAAAGTCCATAAATTTTAGATGTGGATTTAAAGTAGAGAATAAATAATGACCAAAATGGCTTTGGGGTCGACAATCGGTTCAGTTTTGACAAAGTTATGGCATTTATAACGAACTTTTCGTTGTTTGGGCATCTTACAAGCCAATTTTTTTGTCACTTTTGGCGTGATTTTTGACAGAAAAATGAATCACCCCAAAATCACTTTTCTTATAGTTTTTTATACTAATTGTGACACCCACAATCAATTTAAGAAAAATCAAAGTTGGTAAGGGTCTTATGATAATATAACAAAAAAAAGTTAAAAAAAAAAATATTTTCAAAAGTTCATAAACTTTATATGTGGATATGAAGTATGTGCCAAAACAAGACCAGTTCAGTTTTGACAAAGTTATGGGAGAATGGAGTTAAGACGTGTAACAAATTTCCCTGAGGATGGTTGCCATGGTGCAGCCGAAATATATAAAAAAAAAATGTTTAATTGACCTCGAGCCGGCTAAAGAACTACATATTAATTTGTGAAAAATTGAATACTTGGTTTAAATTAGCACTTACATGATAGCGACACTTGTCCCTCTGGTGACTAAATTCCATCTGTTTGATCAGAGTTTTGCCATGCATGGCCACATCCTCGGGCAAGTAGTTGAGCATATAGCGACTGGTCAGATGCTCCTCATCAATCAATCGCATTAGATCGGTCAACTGAATATCGTCCTCGACTTGGTTAAGTGCAATGGCCAGCACAACATACAGCTTGGGAATGTTTAGACAGTAAATGTTGCGATCAAAAAATGGTAGGCTACCCGCTTTGGGTTGCAGTTTGTGACATATCATGCTGCCCATACTGTCCACGCTGTGTTTGTCCAGATGTTTGAGAGGCATCTGCTTTTTCAATGCCTTGCGTGCATTGGTCGACCATTGAAGCTTAATATTTTGATTTGTTTGCAGCGTTGATTCCGAGCCGACGCCCTTCTTCCCTTTAAAGCCAGACTCATCCAATTTGCGCTAGAAAAAAGAAACGAGAGTGAGACCTTCCAGTGTCAGTGCTGTGCGGATAATCAGGTGATTGATTAGCTTAGCTTAGGTAATTTTCTAAGTCATTTGCATAAGTCTAAACCCACTATAAATACTCGTCTCAAGCAACCAAATATCAGTTCAACATTGTTGCTTGAAGCATTACAATAAACACTATTTACTAAAATGTCTCTACGTTTGGTTCTGCTCTGCCTCACACTACTTGTGCTGGCTGTGTACGCCATCCTGCCCACATCAGCGGCGCCCCATGAGCTTAATAATGGTAAGTCACAGTTGCTAACAATAGACATTATGCAAATTAATAATACACATTACCCTTTTCACACAGCTGCATTGCCGGAGGGTGGTAGCATTACTGAATTGGGTCCAACTGGTGCGCCATTTTCATCGGAACCCGGCAAGCAAAAGCAGCGCACCTTCTTCCTGCTGCTGCCGCTCCTGTTTCCCGATCAGTACTACTAAACGCTGACAAAGCCCCCCGATTCATAATGATATACATACCCAAGTAGTAATAATAATAATGTTTTAAATTTGAGCATGCAAACACCTTGGTTTTTCTCCATTCACGCCAGTTGGCCCGCTCGTCGTCGGGTTGACTCAGTAGCTTTTTGTTTGGGCGGTCACGCTTTCGTGTAATCTTCTTGTGATTATAAATAATGCGAGCGTCTCTGAAAGGCAACGATTAACAAAAATATTAGTTTATAAACACAAGAATTAAATTAAGAGCGGTTTACCGACTCAAAGCTCGCACATTGAGCTTTGGCAGAGCCAGTTCGTTGTTCTTGTTGAAGGCCACCTCCATGCGTCCCATGTAAGCAGCCCACACCTGGAGCGTCATTAGCTTCAGTTCCGGTTTGGCGCCCATTTGCAGCAGCTCCTGGAGGAAGCCGCGCAGCACATAATTATAAAACTCCCAGGACGTTATATCGCACTCTTCTTTTTTCACTTTAGGCTTCTTAATGGTCCGCTGCGATAGGTGCTTGGAGGTGTCATTAAAGGTGTCCTCCGTGCTGATTTCCACACGGCGGAGTTGCTCCTTTTTGGTGCCGCATTCAATGCAGTAATAGTAGCCTTCGCGTTCTTGGAACGTCGCCTCCCCGCATATGTCGCACTTCATATTATTCACTTCCATTGTTACCGTCTCCTCCATTTTTGTTTTGTTTATTATTCAAATAACTAATGCACAAGTGCGGCAGCTGCTATTACTATTCTAAAATAGCTACGATTTACACATTCCATATGTTCACTGTTTTGAAACAACTATCATCGATCATCGATTGTGCCGTCTATCGAAAAATTTCCATCTCTAATGTTCACAAACAATGCATCGTATCAATATCATGCGGACAGACTTTGCGCGCAATTTGAATTCAAATAGTTTTGTGCACAGACAAAAATGTAACATTGATTTAGTTAATATAAGTAATTTGACGGCTTTACAGTGTTGCAGCTCAGGGAAAAAAAAACACATTGCCAGTTGCTTTAAATGCAGCTATAAACGCTCGAAATGCGATAACTTAAAACGCAACCCATTGGAAACTGCCTGCTAAGAAGCACAATGCTGACAGACGCATTACACAGCACTAATACTGTCGCGTTTTGACCTATCCCAATGTTTCAAATGTGCTGAATCAGTCATTTTCAGAAATAGTTTTCCCTAATCCAATTGCGCCTTTTATATAAGATGTATCCGCGATGCGAGTACAATTTATCCGCTTAATGGATAATTATATTTAGCACGCGTCTACCAGTATTCACCGGTATTGAAATGCTTCTTCGCCCTCTCGCAGGGCGCGAAACCCGAAAGCTAAAAAAAGCTTACAACTACAATATGGCTGCCCATCAGTCGTTCACAGACAGTCGATCAGGGCAAATGCAGCAGCGGCTATTTTATTTATTTAATGTCGACTTAAGGCAGTCAACATAGAAAATTGAGTTAAATATTAGAAAAGTTAAAAGTAAAATTTTTACAAAATTAAATAAATTTGTAAAAGTTAAAAAATTAAAATTTAAAACTTAAGTTTCTGAGTGTATTTAAAATGTGCTCTTTAAATGCCGAGTATCCCGACTTGACTAACGATCAGGAAGTGGTATTATATAAGGTGAAATTGCAAGTCCAGGAACTGAGCGATTGGCTGGACGCAAATCCAAATGTTAATGGCTGCAAATCCTATGCAAATTTACACTTCTTTTTGCGCACCTGCAAATTTGACGTTGAGCGCGCCAAAAAGAAGCTAATAACATTTTATCAAATGCGCGCCGAGCGTACGGAATGGTTTGACAATTGTGATCCGATGTTGCCTGAAATCCAGGAGCTACTCGCCCTGGGCGTCTTCCTGCCCGTCGATGGCGTTGATGATCAGCAACGAAAGGTTGTCATCATACGGACGGCGGCACACGATCCCAAACGGCACACACAGAATAATGTCTTTAAGGTAATTATAACTAAGGTTGATAGTTTATAAATATCTTACGACTTCTGAACTTTGCCCTTTTATAGACAAGCAAAATGATACTCGATTTGCTATTGAAGTTTGAGCCGGATAGCTGCGCCCGCGGCATCGTTGCCATTATGGACATGCAGGGTGTCCAATTGGGACATGCGCTGCAGCTGAATCCCAAGCTGATCAAGCGTTCCGTGGAGAGCTGGACGGCGTATCCGTGTCAACCGAAGCTATTGGAGTTCACCAATGCGCCGCGTCATGTCAATTTTTTCCTGAATACCTTTCGGTGCGTCACATTTATTTGACCGATTACCTTTGTTTACTTATGTCGCATAATTTCATTTGTTTTAGTGTCTTTATGACGACCAAGATAAAATCCCGTGTCATGGTGCGTCGGGAGGGCACAATGGTAAAGTGCAAGCAGCTGCCAAGAGATTTGGGCGGCCAGGGACCCAGCTACAAAGAGCTGGCTAATAAATGGAAAGATTTGCTTGAGCAGCACGTTGACTTCTATTTGGAGCAGGGCAAATACAAAAGCATACTCAAGCGATAAGCTCGTGATTAACCAAATACGATTAGAACTGCAAACAGACATGCTTATATTATATTATATATGCACATTTACAATTTTTGGATTAGCGTTAATCGGGAATGTGTTGTAAGGGTGCTCATTTACAATGATAAGTATTTATAATACGTAATTAAATGTTTTTATCATTATAGCTGTAGATTAGTAAAGCTTGAAGCTTTTCTGTTACTGTGTAGGGATCATTTACAACGATTTTAAATAGTAAGCTCTCTACCTAAATTAACTTACCATTTTAATTTAAATTAATCAATTCAACTTCGTTAATATTTTGTTAATTAGGATACAAATTTAATTTTTATTTTGCTGTAGATTTGTGTAGCTTTTGTCGTATATATAGCGAAAAGCTTTTCTGTTATCGATCCATTTAAAATATTGTGGAGAATATAAGATACATAAGACGCCAAGTTGTTATCATTATATTCTCTGTTTCTTTATTAGTATAAAATAGTATATCAAAAATGTTTATCAAGTCTATAATTATTATCATTTATTGGGGCTATCGAGTGTCGTCTCACTTTGCTAAGGGGGCTTTGCAATGCAAAAGATTTTCATTCGTATATCGATATTAATAATAAATACATACATACAAAAGAACATAAACAAAAATATAAACTCGCACAGTTTTGTGAACAGAATGTTGTTTAGAAGCGGGCTTTTTGTTAGTGTATCAATGCGTGCTGTCTACCTGCTGTTTTAAATATACATATATAAATATAAATGTGTTTTATATCTCTTAAAAGTACGTGTCACATATAAAAATATAGTAGATGTTGCCCATCATATCATTATCCTCAGCAAACAACGCACTATCGGTAATTTTAGTAGGACCACAAGAAGCACAGAACAAAACTTAAAAGCTATAAACGAGAAAAGGAAAGGCGGTAACTAACTAAAGCGTAATTAATATAGCCGTCAACATGCAAATTGAAAGTAAAGCGCAGTTGCGCCCGCCCATCACAAGTCCAATTGCAAGTTGCCGCTATTCCCACCACTGTCCATCGATTGCAGTGATTCCTATATTTGCCGTTCATCCTTTGCCGTCAGCTTATCGATGAGCTCTTGGAGCGGCGCCAGTTCGCGTCGTTCAATCAGATTGAACTCTTGCACAAAGAATATAAAATGCTTAAAGGACGTATTGAGATGGGCCTCCTCGCCCAGCGTGACCACCTCGGAGAAATGCTGATGATAGATGTGCGCATAGACGCGAAACAGACGCTTCAGTATGGTTTTAGCGGAGGCGAGAAAATTCTTTGGAAATGGTACACCAATTTTGGATGGAAATAATGTTTCATCATCCAGCTGATCCTGCACCCATGTCATCAAATAATCAATATACTTGGGTGCGCTGCATTTGATGGGTTTCTTAACGGTCAAGCCATCCGCCCAATGGTATTCATATTTCGGACCAGCCGACATTATGCCACAGCTATCCTCCGTGCAGAACTCCGTTATTGTCCCATACAGCATATTAATCTGATTAAAGAAATCCACCGCTGTGCGAAGAATAAAAACAGTTAGTTTAGTACATTTAATGCTGCTCAAACTCTACTTACTATTGACGGCCACCCATTCGTTGAGATCCTCGCCATCCGGCAGCGCCACTGCATTGCGCAAATTTCCGGAACCAAGTGTGGCAGCTGCATGCTTCATGAGATCATATTGATGCGTGCCCTCCGGTATATTCTTTTTGGGCTTAAATGTTTTGCTAGAACGTGAACCACTTCAGGTGGGAAAGAGTGGAAAGAAAGGTTTCTTATTTGATTATTTAACAGAGTAAAATCAAATCAAAACATGAACTACAAAAGTGAATACATTATAAAGCAAACGCAACAATTAATACTATGTAAATCTAAAAATGTAGGTATACCCAAAATAAACTAAATACTGTCTCCGAGGAAACCGATCCAGAAAAATAAAATAAAATATTGTTTCATTTTGTGTTAAAAGGGAAATTAATTGACAACTACTAAAATATGCTTTGTATAGGTATGCCAAAAAAACTCCCACCCCTCTTCTTACTACTACAAGTGGTGGAGCCACCCCCTACCCCAGCCACAAAAAAATTCAACAAAGCAAACTGAAAAAGGGTAGAGCTCTTTGTTTGAGTCTGTTTTACAGTTACAAGTGCAACACAGTGGTGTTCTCAGTTTACATTCGATTGAAAAATTAACAATATAAACACATATGTATGTATGTTACTATATGCATACATATGTGTGTGTGAGTTTCGAGATTAATACTTACAACAAAAAATCCATTGCCATGCAGTTAGTGTTGCCCTTCACGTGCCACAAAGGTAAACTTGTCAACAGCCTCTTAAGCAGTATGAATGATTTAGCTCTCAAACGAGTCTGTTAAACTTTATAAACAAATTTTGTAATTATAAATACTTTTCAATCAAAAAAAATTGTTGGCAGAGCAAAGTGTAGGGCTGGCAACAAATACCGACCCCAACGATATTTCGAACTCGATAGCCGATTAATTTATTAGCAGCTCTGTGCGCATTGCCACATGCTATTAAAATGTACGTGTGTAAACACCGAAAACGTGCAAGTGTGTAAGCACTGTTTGGTCTGTTTAGCACGTGGAAAAACAACGCGACTATACTACTCGTGGAAAAATTAATAATTTGTGTTAATTAAACGGCATATTTGCGCCTTAAAGATGGTAATTATATTATATATAAATATTGTATTGATTTTATCTGTTAATCTGTAAAATAAGTACTGTACATTCAAATTTAAATAACCTACATATTGACATAAAAACGTGGTTGAAATCCGTTCAATGAAAATTTAATTTTCAAATGGTTATATGTATGCAGGAGCTGCAAATAATTATGGGGATTATGGGTACATTTTCAAGAAACAAAATCATTAGGTAGGATCGATCACCTGCATATATAATAATTATCTTTTTTTTTATCATAATTGCAGACGAGTCTGTACGTGCTTTACGAGCACGCGGCAGGCTTTTCAGTCTTCTCCGTCAAGGAGTTTGAGGAGGTATCCATGTTCCTCCCGCAGGTGGAATCCTCCGTCACGGACATTGCCAAGTTCAGCTCGATTGTGAAGCTGGCGGGGTTTGCTCCGTTTAAGACAGCAATTGCCGCGCTGGAGAATATCAATGCCATATCGGAGGGCATTGTGCCGCAGGATCTGCTGCATTTCCTCGACGATTTCTTTTCCAAGCTGAAGAAGAAGAAGTGCACCTTGGGCATTGCGGATGCCAAGCTGGGAGCTGCCATTACCGAATCCGTGGGCGTTCAGTGCAGCCATTTTGGTGTCGTTCCAGAGATTTTGCGCGGTGTGCGCCATCACTTTCCCAAGCTGGTCAAAGGTAAATCTCCCGAATCCCATCATAAACATAATCATCAATCCTAATCATCTCCTCAGGCTTTACTGACAAGTCGGCTGGCGTGGCACAACTGGGTCTGGGACACAGTTACTCCCGTGCCAAGGTCAAGTTCAATGTGCATCGTTCGGACAACATGATCATTCAGTCGATTGCGCTGCTGGATCAGCTGGACAAGGATGTCAACACGTTCTCCATGCGGATACGTGAGTGGTACTCTTATCACTTCCCAGAACTGGTCAAAATTGTGCCCGACAACTACATGTTTGCCAAATCGGCCAAATTCATTAAGGACCGCAAGGACCTAACTCAAGATAAGCTTGAGGGTCTCGAGGAAATTGTTATGGACTCTGCTAAGGCGCAGGCCATCATTGATGCTGGCAAAATGTCCATGGGCATGGACATATCCATTGTGGATCTAATAAACATTGAACTCTTCGCTGAGCGTGTGGTCAAGCTATCCGAATATCGCAAAAAGCTGTCCGTATACTTGCACAACAAAATGAATATGGTGGCTCCAAATCTTCAGTCGCTCATTGGCGATCAGGTGGGCGCACGCCTCATCTCGCACGCGGGCAGCCTGACAAATCTGGCCAAGTATCCCGCATCGACAGTACAAATTCTGGGCGCCGAGAAGGCACTCTTCCGTGCGCTGAAGACCAAGTCTAATACGCCCAAATACGGTTTGATCTATCATTCGTCGTTCATTGGACGCGCGGGTCTCAAGAACAAGGGACGCATCTCGCGTTTCCTGGCCAACAAATGCTCGATTGCGTCGCGCATTGATTGCTTCCTGGAACAGCCAACCAGCGTGTTTGGTGATTCGCTGAAGCAGCAGGTGGAGGATCGCCTCAAGTTCTACGAATCGGGTGATGTGCCCCGCAAGAACATTGAGGTAATGAAGGAGGCTATCGAGGCGGCTGGCCAAGAAGCTGGAGCTGCGCCGCAGTCTGAGAAGAAGAACAAGAAAAAGAAGCGTCAAGCTGAAGCAGACACAAATGGGTCTAGCAATGGCAATGGTGCAGCTGCTGCCGTGGAGGAGGCCGAGAATGGCAATGCCGAGGCTGATGGTGAGCCCAGGAAGAAGAAAAAGAAGAAGAACAAGAACAAGCAAGCCGTGGAGGCGTAATTACCAATGCACAATACGGTATTCCACATTACTGCTTAGTTTTAAGTTCAAAATCTATTATTTTACTTAATATTTCTTTTTGTATTTCATGATACCCCAAACTAAATAAACAGCACTTTTAATACACCTAAAATTTTAGTATGTTTGTGTATCGATGTCTGTCACATCAGATATCAATAAGCTTCCATACTTTTTAGTTTGCATCCCAAAAAAACTATACATGTTTTAATTTCATTCTTTATTTTCACACATTGGTTTTATATACATACACATAACTTTTTATTAACTATTGCTAATGTTTTTTTTTTTGATTTTTTAATTTTAATAATATTTTTTTTTTGTAACAATTTCAATGATAAATCAGCCGTCCATCCAACTGTTGCGCTAAAATATCGATTTAGTACAACCATTAATTAATTTTATTGCATTAATGACGAACATTTAAACACGCAGAAGTATTAAAATTCCGAGTGGACAACAGGACGGATATGGAATTCATATTTTTTCGGTTTCGGTTTTTTTTTTTGGAATTTTCGGAAGAAAATCAAAAGGAGCTCAAACTACAATTAATAATACATTTGGATGTTGGGATTTATAATTGGCGTTGTTTAACTAACGATTTAGAAACAAATAATGCATTTGCATATTTTATACAAGAAAAGATAAAAGAGAATACATCCGGAGTGTTAGTTCCGTATGTGATTGTGTGTGTGCGTGTGTTGTTGTGTGGAACGTCATTAGGCTAACAAATATCATTGGAACAAATCAAATGCTGAGGAATTATTATTGCTGCTGTGATGCGGTTGTTGCTGCTGCTGCTGTGGCTGCTGGAACGCATTGAAGTTGGCAAATGCTGCTGGCTGTGACTGCATCTGTGGAATGGTCTGTTGTGGCGTCCCAAACATATTGGGGCTGGTAAGTGGCGAGGCGAACGCGCCACCCGTCTGCACATTCAGCGGCGCCGGCGTCTTGGCGGGACTATGCGTTTTCAGCGCATTCATCGAGAGTGCCGGCGCATTCGATTTGCCCGCTTTGCTTATCAACAGATTATCCAAATCAATGTTCAGATTGCCGGCTTTCAGATTGCCCGACCATGTGGCACCGACATTTGTGGGCTGCATGCTGGACGCCGCTGATCCATTTGTGTTTGCATTAACGTTGTTGTTGTTGCTGCTGCTGGACACTGACATTGGCTGCAGCAGATTGTCGCCGGTGACAGCAGCCATTGGTGGCAGCATGTTATCTGCAAGAGAACGCAGAAATATCGAATATCAATTAACCATATGCAAAAAATATAGTATATATTTGAGGAATTAATATAGGCATAAGAAATAGGTAAGCAGGTGTATGGTGTGTGTATTTGCTTAAGTTTGTGCGACTAATTAATGTGATGAGTTTTGTGTGGCTTGATTGGAAGCATTGTTGATATCAGGCGCAGGTAACTCTATTAGCTAAGTGCATTGGAGTAAACAGTTGTTTTGTTTTTTTTAACAACATTTGTTTTTTGTTGTTATTGTTTATTTTCATTATTGTTTACCTAGTGCGTCCGCGGCTGTGGCACAATGCCCGGTATATTGAGAAATGCTTTCAGTTATATATGTATATATATTTCACAAATTTGAGGTATCACAATAATATTCGAATTGAAATCATATCCAAATTGTGCGTTTGCAATATAAAATGTCATGGGGAAAAGGAATAAAAATATAGAAAATAGAAATCAAATCTGTAAGTACCTGCCAGCTAATAGCTATATAGCGTAGATTTGCCAAAAATCATTTTCGAAAAGTACTGCGCCGCTTTGCTTTAACAAACCGTTCAAGGATATAAGTTTTCTTTCACAATTTTGGATTAAAATGTATACAATTCAAATTCATGAACTATTCAAAGTTGGGTGTTTAAAATTAATTTGAATTCAAAGTAATTAATATTCCTAGAGAAATGTATATTGTCAATTACTCAAATTCTATAAAAGCAATTCAAGATACAGCTCATTTACTTTGATTAATTAACTTTTTTGGCAACGTTTCTTGTTAAATAATTATGGTAGTTATTTATTATATTTTAATTAAAGTTACTTGTAAAACATTTGATGACAAATATTTTTGGTGTTTAGGATAAATGATTAATTTGAGTAAGGAACATTTTGCAGAGCAAAGTAACGCAATATTTTTCGAATTGAGAAAGTAGATACGTATCTATATATGCACTAGTATATAGTATATATATACAAATAAGCACTTGTTCATATGAGGAGAAGCGAGTTTAATAACAATGCACAAAGTTTGAGATATTCATTGAATACTTGTTTGTACATGTGCCCGTTTTTGGGAGCGGTATGAAACTTATGACTATATATTAAGATGTAACAGTTAATAATGTTGGCCCTGCTCCAGAACGGCCGTATCGAATAGCGTGTAGCATGTGTTTAAAATCTGTTCTGCGCGTTCGCGACACTCGTCCGATGACTCGCCACCCACAAGCGGTGAGCGCACAATCTCCTCCAGCCAACGCCGCAGCTCATTTAAGGATTCGGCAAAATGGGCGGCGAGCAGGTGGGCGGGCATGGTGACCAGAGTAATGCCCAGCAGTTGCAGCGTCGCCGCACGTACACGTGCCTCCGCGCTGAAGCGCACAAATGGGCACAGATCGAAGATCTCACGGGCCATAGCAGGCAACAGGGGGCAGTTCTGGGCGCACGAAACAAACACGGATAACGTATGCAACATGTTGATCAGCAGCAGCGTATCGATGTCATGCGAAATGTTCTCATATTTCACATAGAGCATTTGTCGCGTGCGCTGTCCACGCACCAGACCAAAGAAAAATGTGCCCGCAACGGGATGGAAGGGATTCGTTTTCGCCTGACTCTCCGGCAGCTTGGGCTTGCTCAGAAAGCGCTGTGTCTTGCTACGTAAACGGTCCCGTATGATGCGCTGAGCGGCAGCCAGGCGTGCTGCAGCTGCATCTTCGTCCACATGCAACTGGAACTTGCGCGGCTGTTTGGCAGCAGGTGGCACAATGTCCAAGATTTCAGGAGCAGTTAAAGGCTGCTGCTGATCACCGGCTAACTCCATGGCTGCTGTTGCCAGCACCTGTAGCATAAGAATGCGCACTTTGGACGCATGTCGTGTGTTGTCCGTGTGAAACTCGCGACAGAGCAGCTCCGCACAGGCGCCTGGTTGGGCAACGCAAATGGCCAGACAACACTGGAACTGGGTGCCCTCAAAGTTCTCAAAGTAGTACTGCATCTCCAGGGTAATAAAGAGCTGCAGCAACTCCAGCGCCAGCTTCACATCATGTTGTGCCAGCTGGCTGCGTATCAGGTGCTCGGCGGTGGCAATTGCACCCTCAAAGATTTCACAGTTTGCCACTTTGGTGCGTAGCAGGTGCAGCAAGTCGAGCAGAAATTTGGGTCGTTGTTCCAGGTTGCTGGATATGTCATTGGACATGT
This sequence comes from Drosophila maculinotata, assembly GCA_035045305.1. Classification (NCBI taxonomy): domain Eukaryota; kingdom Metazoa; phylum Arthropoda; class Insecta; order Diptera; family Drosophilidae; genus Drosophila; species Drosophila maculinotata. The sequence goes on from JAWNPD010000335.1 coordinate 11,145,908, forward strand.
CATATGGTTGAAAATCATCGTCGTCCTCGTCAAGTGGCTGGACGGGTGCCTCATCGTCATCCGAATCTAAGTCCAGCTGCATGTTAGGCACGGCTTTTGTTGTTGGCTGCGATTGCTGTATTGTCGGCTGCTCCTGCTCACCCATAAACTGAGACATGTGCCGCTCTAGACGCTGCAGCAGCTCGCGACTGGGTCGTATGTCCAATTGTGCCTTGCTGGGACACTCAAAGCTCGCCAGCTTTTCTAGTTCCTCCAAAATGTGGCCATGTGGCGTTTGCTCCAATGTTGCGTAATCGAAATGCAAACGATCCTCCTCCTTGGCACTCGCATCCAATATGAAATTATACAACAGCTCCACGGTCTTCATGCCCACATAGCGCTGCACTATATCCGGAGACTGCAGATGATTACTGAGTCCATCGTGAAGCTGACGCTTGTCCTCTAGCTCCAAATTGCCGTTAAATTTGCCGGCAAGTATGAGCAGCTTGCAGATGGCCACATGCTCTTCGCCGCTTAGCTTCTGCAGTGAGAGACGCTTGCACCAAATGCCCAGCAGCTGTGTGAACAGCAACTGCAGCTTGGTGGGTGCAACAACATGGATATAGCCCACCAATGTGCACAGTGCTCCATTTTCAGATGGCGCATGTTGCAGCGGCAGTTTCTGCAGCAGACAGTGCTGCCAGTGGGGCGTCTCTAATGCAGCTGGTCCCAACAGCACATACAGATTCAGCTGCACATTGATTGCGCATTGGGCTAATTTAAAGCAAACCGAAGGCTGAAGTTCTCGTATGATTTGCTGCACCACGCTGCGTGACTTTGGCGCAGCTGCCAAATCCTCGAGCACACGCAACAGGCACACCAGAGTGGAAGAATCATAAAAATTACTGAGCACACGCGAAAGCAGCCAGCTGAATGGGTTAAGGTCAAAATATCCTGCATTATCCTCGCATTGCAGCACAAAGTGGACAGCTTTTAGCCACTGACGCAACAGCAATCGTCCATAAGTGACGGGTTCAAACACCGCTGGCAGCTCTTTTCCCAGTTTATTAGCCACCAGGCTGGGCAGTCCGATGAGCAGCTGAATGAACTGCATGGTATGGGCATCCTCCTCCTCGAGCAGTCGCTCCGGCAGCACTTTAATGGTGCGCGCAAATCGTTGCATTAGTACTCCACGCTGGCGGGTCAAGTGCAGCAGACAGATGGCCAGCAGGCGCTCATCTTGCAGCAAAGCTGCGAGCAGGCAGCTCGCACGGCTGGGCACGCGCTCCAGCTGCTGTTGTAGCGTCTCAAATGCAACTTGGGCATATCCCAAACTGTGATCCAATTTAAATATATTCAAAACATCTGCATCGTCCTTGGGCTCTGGCCAATCCTGCGTGAACAGTCGGCCCAGCTGCCCTAACAGAGCAGCGTACTCATTACTGGCCAGCGAGGACCAATCAACGGGCTGGAAATCTAGGCCCACGAGCTGCTCTGGTGTCGTGTATCCTGGCAAGGCATCAGCGCTGTGCAACTGACGCAATGTGGCTGCCACAAAGCTGGCATCTGAGGCACTTTGCACGCCGGATAGATTCCGCAAATCCGTTATAGCCTTGCTCAGAGCCAGACGTGTCGATTCCGACGGTGGCGACAGCGGCGTCTTCGAGACAGGCTGCGTATCAACCGCTGCGTTGATTGGAAAGGAAGAAAAAGAGAACGTGTGCATCCGATTGGAATATGTTGCCGTTATGTGTGGATGCTTAGCAGCAAGAGATACAGAGACAGAAATAGACTGAGAGAGAGACGCGCAACGTCATGCAAACGTCTCACTGGACGCCCACTAAATACGTTAAGAGTGATCTAGATAACAAATCCTAATGCAAGTCCTTAAGAGTAGTTATTAAAGCTATCTAGTTTAAGATGCTCACCCATTGGCATGCTCTGATGGATTGACAAATCACCCAATCCGGCCAGCAGATCAGTGGCCGTTGTTGCCGCCGCTGGCGCTGCTGTTGTTGTGGCACTGAACAAGTCAAAGGCATCGTTAGCTGGCGTCGCCGTCGTCAGTAGCTGTCCGTCCAGGGCCGACGTTGATGATACTGTCGCCGTGCTGGAGCTCTGGAATGCAGCAAAGTCCGCAAACTCATCGTTGCCAGCTGCCGGCAGTATGCCTGTCGAGGGTGGCGCTGAATCGCCGCCGAAAGCAGCCGCAAAGTCACCAAATGCTTGCGTTGGGGCAGCGGCCGCAGCACGGGGATTGAAGTCGTCGTCGTCATCAACAATTACCGCTGCGCTATTAAGCGTCTTCTCGCCCAACGTCGGAGGGCAGGTCTTGAATAGATCATCCAACAAATCATTGTTGTTGCTCGGTGTATTGCTCTTATTGTTGTTGGTGTTGTTGTTGGGCGAAGCAGCGCCCATCAAATCAACACTGTTTGTGGTGGGCGTGTCGCGATGCGTGGGCGAATGGATGCCGGCCGCGCTTGCCGTCTTGCCAAAGTTAGCTGCAGCACCCAAATTGATTTTCTTTTGCGTTGGCGGCGGTTTAGCAGCGCCTGTTGGCGGCGGCTTAGCAGCGCCTGTTGGTGTCGGCTGCTTGGACACTGGCGGCGAGCTGACTGCCTTTGAGCGTATGTTCATGTTGAGGCTTGGCGGTTTGCTCTCAGTGGCCACTTCAGCGGGACTAGCGCGATCATTGTATCGATAGTTTCGTCTAAAATTGATTCAAGTTGATTAATAAACAAAAGGAACAGTTAAAGTGAAGTTAGCTTACCTGGGACTTGGTGAATCACTGTCGGATCCCTCACGCTCGCCATCGTAATGAGTATCCTCGTCTTCATAACGGTCGGCGGAGCTCTTGTCGGAATCTATAATTTCAAGTTAAATCATTTCAATTAATTAGTTAAAGTATAGAATAAAACAGCTTAATATACAGTTATCTAAAAGCGTCTCAAATTAAAATAAATAAGCAATATTTTGCAGATCGGATTATAATCCGAACCGTCTTAATGCTCAATAAATTCATCAATGAAAACTAGTGTGATACATTCCTAGACTGAGCTAAACCTGCGACCCTCATAATATATGAGAAGATAACATTCATTACTCACACCAATTGTCCCCGCGATTGTTGCGCCAGTCGCCGTCATTGTAGCCACTGCCACTGCCTCCGCCTCCGCCACCACCGCTGCCACCACTGTAGCCGCTGTATCCACCGCTGCGGGAGCCGCCCATTGCGTCGCTGCTCATGCCAATGTACTTGTCCTTATTCTTTTTTGCTTTCTTGCGCTCCTCGCGCAAGCGATCATCGTCCTGAATAAAGTCTATAAGCTCTCGTACCTTATGCCTAACATTAATACCCTGATCCTTGCCGCCCTCGTCCGTAAACGTGTAATTCTCCAACGAGCGCAGATCGTAGATATGCTCCCGCGACGATGTAACAACACGCTCCGAGCCATTGCGCACCAAATAGTTCAGCAGCAGCAGGCTCTACAAGTGGTAAAAGCATGAGTATTAATAAATATTAAAAAATTATTCATTAAATTGTTACTTTATAGGTCCGCCGCCAGTTAGTTTTGTTGTCCTGCAGCATGCGTTTCCAAAGCATGGACATTACCTCCGGAAACGTCTCGTAGGAGAATGTGGCATGCGCCAGCTCCTGCATGAGTGGACCTGTTGGACCCCACGGATCATCATTGGTCGCCTCTCGCACCTTGCCCTCAATTTCTGTGTAGTTCATTACGACATTGGTGCTGCAAACAGAAAGCGCAATATAGAAAATTAGGCGTAAATAATTCAAATTAATTATAAACGGTAATGTGTTGCTGACAAACAATCATGTGGGTTCGGAAGATCAAGCAGAAAGAGTTGCAATCATAGCTAAGAAATATTTCAATAAAAATTATTTGTTTGTAACAAAAGCAGAAATCGCAAAACAAAATCTGCGGGCATTTCTAATATGCATGCAGGCATTATCTTTAAAATTAATTGAAACGCAATATTATTATTTATACCTTATGTTTAAAATGCATTATGTTTGATAAAGTTGAGAAGCAATTTCATGTTGTTCCCTTGAAATGTAGATTAAAAAGCCGAGACGTTTTAGCCAATGCAGTATGAACGTATTACAATTTTTTTTTTAAAAATAAATAAAACAAACCTATTTATTTGTTAATTATATAGTAAATATTACCTAGAAATACCTCTTCTTTTTTGTGTCTCAATTTATTAAAAGCTAAGGTCACAGGAACCGATACCGAAATTAGCACTTCTGTTTACTGATAAGAAGGCTATCATCGCTTCAATACTTGGTTAACATGTATATTGACATGCTTGCTGATGGACTTTAAAACGTGATACAAAAAAGTGTGAATTGTCACAACTAACTCCGTTATCAGCAGACAGCATTCAGATAAGCAGTCAAAACAGACTTGGAGAATGCATCAAATGGATTTACAACAGTTTATTTACACGATTTTAATTGGGACACTCAAATCCGAGAAACGGAAATGGGCTCCATTTTTGTAGAGAAACTTAAGCAGGCGCACGCACATAGCGGTCAAATTGTTGCATAGTAAAATGCCATATGATAAAGAGTGTAATTAATAGGCTCTCGTTATTGGAATTGGAAATTTCACTGGAAAGTGACAATTGGAACAGTCGCAACACGGAATGTGAGCACAGCTGGAATATGTACATACATAACATACATATATCATTTATTTTTGGGGCAAACGTTAAGCAAACAAAATGTTTTCTTGATAAACTACGTTTGCCAGTATGTGTGTGTTATCTTTTATATTCAATTTCATTCATTTACATAGCAAATTAAGTAAATATAACAAAAATATATATATATATGTACATATAAGCTAACATTTTTAAAAGATTAAAAAAAATCAAATGTAAGATAGTTAAAATTTAAAGTTAAAAGTTTCTGGGGGTATTAAAATTATATATGTGTGTGTGTGTGTGTCGGAATTTGTGTGAAACATGCTACATTCAAACAAACAACCTTGAAAGCAACAAAAGCAACGGCAAACAAAGCACAGCGTTAATCGCTCCTCTCTTTTCCAAAAGCAAAACTATATCACTTTTGGCACGACTGCAATTGTAGCACCTGTATAATTGAAGAGAGACAGGTAGATACAAGGGCGCGGGGAGGTGGGTGTGGGTGGGAGTGGTGCCTTTGTGTTGTTGTTGTTGCTTTCGTTGTTATCTCTTATTGTTATTTAAATGTATTACAACTTACACTTTGTCAGCCAATTCGCGCACTTTCCACATGCTGATAAATTTATCAACCATTTTATTTCAATTTTCTGCTTTTGGAATTTTTCACACAAAACTTGGCCAGAAAAAAAACTCGTTTTTATATTGTGTGATGTTTATACATATATGTATTACGTATGCATATATATATTGAAGTGATAAGCTCGCTGTAACGAGTTGCATGCGTTTGATTTCTTTTAGCCAAATAATAAGTATAAAATTTAAACGAAAATGCAAAATAAAATCACTGCACTACAGGCAGAATTTTTTGGTGAGCTGTCTCTCGTGAGTGTTGCAAAGTGCTGTAAAAATACCTGCTGCTGACAGTGCTGCAAAACGATTAAGTATCGAAACAACAATATGAAGGTATGTCTGCATATCGATATATTACCAACAGGAATATTTCACAGCACTAGAATAGGCTGCCGTTGCCGTCATCTGTGAAACTGTCGGATTCTACTAATAGGAAAGTTAAAATAATAAGTAAAAGCAAATAAGTCATGAATCATAATGCATATATATAACAATGTTCTGTAAAGCACCACCTGTTGACAGCAAACTATTACAGTTTTTCATGCTCAAAAAAAATGTAAACAAAAAGGTTATGTAAACTTCAATTGCTTTTACAGCGTGAAGATTTCCACGGAAACACTGCAAAACATAACAGAAAATGTTGGGATTACAACGTTTCGCCGGCAGTATTGTCACACAGCTCTATCGACGCGCCACATACACCAGCAGCGCACGTGCGGCAAGTGCGGCACTTGCAACAGCAACGACCAACAATAGCCAGGGATCAGTGGGAGGATCAGGTGCGGGTGCGGGTGCGGGGGAAGAGACGGTGGATGCGACATCCGAAGCTCGTGCGCCGGCAGCGGAGGCGAGTGCCAGGAAACAAAAGAATTCGGGTACGGTAATAATAATATTATAATTATATATAGTATACATTTTATTTATTTATTTAACTGGAGGCAGTCAACATGGGAAATTAAATCAGATATTACAAAAATTAATAGTAATATAACTACAAATTAATATCAATTTTAAAAGTTACAAAATTAAATTTATTGATTTAAGGTAATTAAAATTTGAACTCAATTTAAAATTGAACCATTTGCAGGTCACATGGTTGCCGCAGCATTTGAATCACTGCGAAACGAAAACGAATCCAGTGGAAAATCAGCAGTTGACAGGGTTAACACTGCTTCGGGCGTCAATAACATAGATGAGCGCATTATCAATGCCAAGACTGTGAACGGTCTGTTGGCCATAACGGAGAACAACAACTCATTTTCACGGAAACATGCCCTGAAGATTGTTTCCATACTTGCCGAATGGAGCAGCATCAATCGCGTCAAGTTATCCGAGTTTGAGAATGATTCGAGATTTCAGCGCGTTTGTCGTATGCTCGGACGCACTGTACCCAAGAATGGAGCCAATGGCAAACCGGGCAACAGTGATGGCTCTAACAATAGTAACGCTTCGAAACGCATTTCTGGCTTCCGCACCGATGACTTGAATACGGTCCTGGGTGTGGCGGGTGATGATGAGGCGGCCAAGTTAATAGCCAGCATAAGTCTACCGCAGATGGTGAAGGTGATGAGCACCTTGGCGCAGCGGAAGCGTCGCAGCACTCCATTGCTTCGCTCACTGGCGTTTAACATAAGTAGCGCATCGGAGCAGCTGGATCTGAAGCAAGCTGCCGATGTGCTGTATGCCATGTCCACACTGAACTTTCAGGACTCTGTGCTCGGAGCTAAAGTATGTGCGGATGTGCAAGCTGCGCTGCCAAAGAACACCGAAAAATCAGCCGTTGTTGGCTCCGTGCTCACCAGTCTGGGCATAATGCGCTATCGGGATTTGGGTACGTTTTCGCTAAGTCAATTGAGTAAACTTTTAGAATTAAATCAATTGCATTGCAGATATCTTGGAATCGCTGACGCAGTGGCTGCTAAAGAACAGTGAAATTTGTCGACCTCAGGATCTCAGTGCCTACTTCTTAACAGCGGCGCTGCTTAACTTCAAAAGCGCCAATTTGGAGGATGTGCGCAAAAAGCTGGCAAAATCAATTGTTCGGGAGGATTTCACAAAGCAATCAGACTGGCTAAACTATGTTTGGTCGCTGACAATGCTGGGTCTGGTGGAGCACAGTCTGCTGGAGTCGGTGCTGAGGTTGTGACTTGAAGTGCTTTGATAATGAGCAGACTAATCTAAATCTAATATAATTTTAACAGTGCGGACTTCCTGGTGCAATTGCAAAGTGATAAAGTCGGTCTAACGCCAACATCCAAAATGAGGCTCCTAAATCTAAATAGCTATGCGCAACTCTGCGCCAGCGACTACAAGGGCATCTTGCTGCCAGCCGATAGTCTTGCCTACCAGGTGCCCATGGCGCACACAAAGTCCAAACAGATTCTTGTCAACGGTATGCTGGACGCGCTTAAAAGTCTGCTGCCCGCAAGTAATCATGTGCAAGGCTCGCTGGACAGTAAAATGGGTTTCCCAATTGGTATGTGATTGCAAAATAATAAAATGAATGTTCTAAAAATATCTTAATTGCAGATGCGGTCTGTCAGTTTGATGCAAAAAGAAATCCACTTCCACTGGACAAGAAGAATCCTGACTCCATTAGGTGGTTTCTATTATATATTGCCTTATTGCGCTACAGATTTAATAACCTCTGCATTTTACTTTCAGAGTCGCTCTAATGGTGGTTGATTTTCATGACATTTGCCATGGAACGCATCGTAGTGCAAGCGGCATAACGACTCTAGCGTTCGATCTGCTGGAAAAGAGTGGATACCAAATAATACCTGTACCCTACAATGAATTCAGCACTAGTGACAAATTACTGAAACGTGTTCAGTATTTGGAGGCGAAGTTTAAGGCCGTTGTTAGTAGCAAATAGAGTTGTACCGTTTTTTTTCAAATTTGAATTGTTTGATTATTGTAATTTTATAATTATATTAGGCGCTGAATTAAAGTAAACTATTCAAATCCCAAATTGCTTTATAAAAATCATATTCCCCGAGTATTCGTATAAGTAAAAATCCCGTAAATGCTCGGATAAAACTTTTAATTTGATAAAACATTTATATTGTTGAATTTACTAATTTCTGATTGCTGGCATTTATACCGCATTCAAATCGCTGGTGCGCTGCTTATTCATGCCCACCTTCCACCATTGTCCTGTCTCCTGGAATTCGGTGGCAACAGCTGCCAGCGTGTGGAACAAATTGCGTGCCAACATATGACAATTGCCCACGTGCAATATAAACTTGGGATCGTAAACCTTCTCCATGTTCTCGATCTTGTAATGATCGCGAGTTTCTCGCTCTGTGAGGCACACACAGTTCCATGGCGACCAATCATCGCTCCTATTCCAGCGCGGCAAGCTGTCAAAATATACTTTGAACTACCATTCGGTTAAATAATTGTTAGCCAAGGCAACTTACCGCAATTCATTCAGATTTTCCGACTTGCTCAGCGCAGAGTGGCCATGCCAGATTTTATCGATGATGTGCCGCACATCGTCCTGCTGTATGACAAAAGCAAAGGATGTGGCGCACTTGCGCTTCCGCTCATCGCGCTGAATGCAGCGCAAAATCGATTGGTAAACCGTATTCTCAGTGGCCACCAACTGTAAGGGGATAGCATCAGTAGTGCCAGAACTACTTGGCTAAACGTCAGCTTACCTTTAGGTAGTAGCAATGCTTGCAAGTATCCACGTGACTCTGACGTGTCCTAATCGCAAACTGGCCGAATGGTTTGACCTTCTTGCAGACGATGCACATACGAGAAGGAATCTCTACATAGGAGAATATCATACTCAAAATATACACATTTTATATAGTAAGCAACTTACTTTCCAAAACATCGCGCTTCTGAAATTTAATCAGATCGAAGAACAAAATGTTCTGACGCTTGCGCAGGATTTCCACATCGCAGGACTTTGTATAGATCAGAAGATTTTTTTCACGATCGAACAGATCAAAAAGCTAAAGATTTAGTAGTTATTAGCTGCTCTACTCCCCTCCAAGTAAAACTCATTACCTCAGGAAAGTTGGGAAAACATGTCTCTTCCATGAGCAACTCCATGACACGCCCCAACAGCCCCAGGCGCTTCTCCTTGTCCACCGTCGTACGCAAATCCTTGTAGATTTCAGTCAGAAAGCGAACGCGTTGCGTACGCAGCAAATCCAAGTGTATTTTGGTATCCTTGTAGCCAATCCACTCAACGGGCTTTCCCATTTTTTTAAGCAGTTGATCATTGCGAAAGTCCTCCATTGCCATGTAGACCACACGACGCTGTCGCTCCACACCGTTCAGCAAACGGATTTCCTTGTCCAACAGAATGTTCACCTCGGAGATACGAGCAGGTCCCTCAAAGTTGTCTGCAATGCGTTTCAGTTCCGCTCGCTTCCAGCGCGAGATTTCCGCGAAGAGCAGGTCAAAGTCATCATTGGAGCGGGGGAACTGCTTGATGAGCTCATTGCGTTCCACCCGCTGCTCCACGCACTTTTCATAACGTTGATCCTCATCTACGCGATTTTCCACCAGGCGCCTGGCAATGAGAGCAATGCAAGGAACATAAGATCAATCTGGATGTTCGTCTACCTACCGATATTCCTTGGCACGCAGATGTATATACTTCCATAGTATCCAGCGACGCCAGTTGCGCTGTATCAGCAGAATCTTCTCGAGCCTGCACTCCGCCCGTTCCTTTTGCGCATATGTTTGATATTTGCCAGGTATGATGACAAAATCCGTGGCCGTGGATACGTATCTAATGTTAATGTCATCCAGAAAGCATTGCACGGATTGCTCATGTGCCGTGTTCTATAATTATGTATGATTGGCAACAGTTATTTTAGTTCCGATAGCTGCTTACCAGAGTCTTCTCCTTTTGCTCCCAGGTTTGGGTGTCGCGAGTGCGATAGCGTCTATACTTCCATTTATCAAAATAGGGCCCAGTTTGTGTGAATGCATCCAGAAATGTCTTGCCACTGATCTTATCCTTGTAGCCGCATAGAAACGGCTTAACAATCGCTGCATTCTCGATCTCAACAACAATATTTTTGGGCTGACCATCCGGCGTATCCTCGCCGGATATATGCACGGTTAAATAGTCAGGCAGACGAAATTTGCTGAGCAGATTATACAAAATATATAAAATATTCTAATAGTATTCCACTTGATACTCACTTGTAATAAACACTTAGACTCAATTTGGGCAATGAATCTCCGCCATTAGCGCTTTGAGACAAGCTGAGCTCCAGCTGAAGCTCGTGTATGCCAAACTCATCACAAATGGTCGAATGAATGGGTATGGTGTTGCAAAGCACACGGTCCTCCTGCTTGATAATGAGCAGTTCCGGGTCCACTTCAAAGCGGCGTGATATATCCTGCTTGACCTCGGCTATGGTCATGCAATTGGGATAGACTTGTGCTATGAATCTGCCCTGCGATATGCAAAACTTGACCGTGACATTTTGCACCATCACGCAGCACTCCTCCATCGGTTCGGATTCCGTGCTGCGTGGCTCGTAGGGTGGTCCACAAATAGCCCGAACTTTTGGTTGTTGAGCGGGTGCCACATTCAGTTGCAAGTTGCATGCATAAGAGGGGGGCGGCGGTGATTCCTTGTCGCTCATTTTGAATACTTTAATGTATTTGCATTAAATTGTATATGTATTTGAATATTTTAGGATCTTTCACTAAATCCAAACAGTTAACGGCCTGCTGCGTCAGTGTGTACTGCTGTGAGGCCCTTAAATGTGACTGCTGGGTCAGGGGGGGGGGGGGGGTGGGGGTATGGGAATAAATTTGTTCAATAAATCTGTTGCTTGGCGCCCTGTTGTGGCAACGTGCCCTAGGCCACGCCACATTTTCCGTTTAGAAACTTTCTGGCTGTTTATTACTTATTTGCGTACTGAGTTTTCTCACGCATTCGTAGTTATATATATTTTTGTAAATTTTATATAAATTAATTAGTTTTACATGTGTTTTTTGTCAGTTTGCCAGTTTGCCAGTTTTGTGGAGTGAAAGCGCCACTCATCTAATAGGAGACCGTTAGCTTAAGAGACTCCACAAATTTACAGGCGAATTTACGGTTAATTGCCCCAATTTAATTTTCTTCCGACTTTCATATACATCATATATACAAAAGTTTTAGGTCTCAAATGAATCTTGGAGTTGTCATCGCTTCATTATTTATTGCACAACATTGGAGCTGACGCTGTGTTGTTGCCGACAGTAATTACTTTTACTAAATGGTTTTAAAGATATGGTATACGTTTATCTCTTCGGATGTATGCCTGTACATATGTGTGTATGTATACATATGTATGTGTGCTTTAAGGCAATCCACACGTGATCATGATTGGCTGACATGCCAAAAGCTCTGCAATAATGATGCCGATTAACAGCAATTTGTTTCTGGCTTATACTTCTATGACCCTATAAGCTAAGTTAACATGTTTATTGAAGACATGCTATAGAATATAACAGATCGTATAAGTATTTGTACTTATTTTACATTATGCGTCCCAATGAAAAAGACCATATATAGAACGTTACATATCACATATATAACATGTCCTACATACATAGAGGCACAAACACACGCTACAATTACTGTGATTCTACTTCTTCCATTGGCCCCATACTGTGTTACATTAAATAACTTCTTTGTTTATTGTCCGATCCTAATGAAATTTGTAGGACATAGAGATGTGTGTAAGTATGCCAAATCCTAAGAGCATACCTCCAAAAATACGTATATTTCTATTTGTGGGGTATCGGGTATCGGGGAAAGGTATCCAAAAGGTCAAATATTCTATACTTCTGTATGATATTTTCGCAAAAAATTAGTTTTCACAAATTTAAGTGAAGGATTTTGTAAAAAGACAAACCATGAAGAAAATGCTATCGAGTTTCACGATAGGTTCAGTTTTGCCAAAGTTATGGTAGTTCAAAGGTCTAATTTGGCAAATAAAAATGAGTCAGGGGGGTACATGATATTTTAACAAGAAATCTGAAAAAAAATTAGTTTCCAACTTTGAATGTAGAATTACAAAACATGTTTAAAGTGTCCTCTGGGTTAGTTTTGAATAAGTTATGACAGTTTGAAGTTATTTATGAGACCCCCAATGTGAATAAGACATATTATTGTATCAATTAATTTAAAATAATTAATAAATAATGTTTTTATTGTAGTAGAATTTGGACTTAAGATTAAGAGGCGTCAGCGCAGACTTGCGATCGGCACGTGCCACCTGCAGCCGGAAGGGGCGTCCATTAAAGTAGTAATCCTTGTGATGTTGCACGTGCAACAATTTACTTTGCGACGGTTGTGTAGTCAAAGGTGTCGCTGTTGTTGGAATGGAGACGCGATCGCGATGCTTATCTGTCGTCGTCGGCTTGGGTGCAGATGTCGTTGAACTCGGTGTCTCCTGCATAATGGGATTGATTTTCATGGGCTGATAGTCGTAGCCGACGCCGGGTATATAGCGATACGGTAGCGGTGGTATCGGAATAAAGTAGATTTTCGAATCCTTTTTGGTTTTCTTTGTTTTGCCGCCAATCCTGTTGTATTTGCGCAGATTCAGCGGCTTCGAAGTGACCAAATAGTCCATATAAATGTTGTCCAGCGCCGGAGATTGCACCAACAGCTTGCTAATCTGACGCTGGGGCGTGCCAGCGCCGCCCACTTCCGTGCTGCTGGGCAAGCGCATGCTGTAGGAGTAAGTGCTGCCCAGACGGGGCGTGGCCAGGGCAAGCAGTGCCAGCAGCGCAGCCAGCGGGTACGACAGAGAGAGCATGCTGCAAAAAAAGAGAAGGTAGCGATAAATGTATCAAATGTCAAGCCAAGCTCATAAAAGTGTCCACAAATTGCTGATTTGGTGCCCACGCCCTGCATTCAAATCGCAATTGTTTGGAGATTTGATTGATGGACTAATGGCTACCAGCGAATTAATAACAACCAAAGTCGAGCAAAGCAATGGCAAGAGTTTTTTTTTACTTATTTTATACATTTTTTGCAAGTCATAAATGCCGAATAATTCAATAATAAATAAATAAATCGGCTGTGCGCATCAAAGCGTGAAATAATTTTTTTCAGAAATTACTCGCAACTTTATTGTAAAGTTTCTCACGTTCCAGACACTAACAAAAAACAAAAAATAAAAAAAAAAACAAAATAGATTTCAAGACTCTCGATTTGATTTACTTAAATGAAAGCATTTAATGCACGCTAATCAAAACGCAGACGCCGACGTCGACGCCAGCTGCGATGCCAACTGAGCAATTACGCTAATGAGCGTGGCGAGCGCCATCTGGCGGCGCATTTCAACGCCTGAGTGATTAATGAGCAAGTAAAAAATAAATTGATCCACAAAAACAAAAGAACCAAAAAAAAAAACGAAAACGAAAACAAAAAAAAAAGCAGCCTAAACGGCATCAATTTAAAATCGAGACAAGAGCGACAACGTCAACATGTTTGTGGCAAAGGGGCGTAAGCGTCTGGGTGCGCCCCCACTTGCCTGATTATGCAAATTGTCGATAAGTATCATAAATAAACTCGGTTTAGTATTATCTATCTTAGATTTGCTTAATGCCTTGCTTCTAACGAAATTCGCCGCTGGCGATTCTGGAGCTTGGCGTGTGGCGCCCTCTATTGACCTTGCAGCAAAAGATAAAAAACGTTGGAGTTTGATAAATTGCAGAAAGTTCGCCAATAAGTAGCTGGCAACATGGACCGCTGCAGTAAACTGTGCCAGTGGACGACCCGAATGAAATATGATCGGGGAGGGCAGAAAAGCAAACGCCTTTTTAGCTTTCTTTGGGTTGGCAGGTTGTAGGAGTGTTCACCATTCACTCTATGTAATTTGATATTAAGAATTATTGAGCGAACATTAATGTCACGATCCCAGATTTGATAAAGGTAAATGTATTGAAAAGAACTGTAAAAATAAATTTAATATGTCCACAGTAAAAAATAAGAATTTTGGACTAAAATGAAAAACTTGCAAAAACCAACATCATTTAAAGCTTTTTAAATTGCGACTATATATAATTGAGCAAAATTGTTTCCCAAGACATTGTGTCTGTGAATGGTTTTTAATGACATATCCACTTGACATTTTAAATGATATTCTTTTGGTCTCCCTTCTTACGCGTTTGAAAGATTATTGTCTTATTACTATCATACTTTGGACAGTCAAGGTCGTCTTTGTTTTATGCCTATCATTTGTTGAACCCGACTAATTAAGTCAAAGCCACAACGTTGGCCGCTGGCAAGAGTGAAAAGTGTTTAGAAAACGAAAGACTTAGGCAACGAACTTGCCTGCTGTGTCGCTTTTATGCATATTTACACACATATGATTAATAAATTTCTAGTAGCTGTCAGTTGCACAAATAAGTGTTTGCTTATGCAAATTGATGAGCATTTTATGGGCATTTATTTAAATTGCACTCACTTTAAACGGCTGTGGCTGTGGCTGCAGCTGCAGCTGTAGCTGTTTGTCTATATATAATTTATTTGCGAACTTTATGCGCAATACTCTGTTGTTGAGTGTCCTTCCGTACGTCCGATGTGTACTTAAAAGCGCATATATTGTGAACACGCCTTTCCAATGTTTTAATGATGAGTGATAATTATACGACTGTTTGCAAATTGTATTTGCTTTAGGAAACTTTTAATTATATTTATAAGTAAACTATTAACTATTATTATCACGATTTTATTTTGAAAATTTTCATAGACACGCGCTTTTCCTGTGCTCCTGCCACAAATAATCCGACGCGCCGGCAGCCTTAAAAAACTGCAAAATTTAACGTAGCTAAGCGCGCAGCGTTTTTATTTTTCAAACGTTGTGAACGCCTCGAAGAGCGGCAAATAAATGAGATCTGCGGACTATGTGTAATTTGTTTTTTTTTTCTTTCTCAAAACCAAAATCACTCTGCGCTGCTGCCGCAGTCGGCGTCACTGCTGTCGTCTACGACGTCGTCGTCGTCGTCGTCGTGGTGCTACGTCATCAAGTTGGACTTGGTCGACTGTAAAGAGTGGAGCGTTCACGAGTTGCCGGCACAACTCGTATCGATGTGTGTGAGGTCCGAGGCGGGTAACTGTGGCCTGAACCAACCGACAATGATCTTGATGATGAGCCAACGCGAACGAGGCGAGCGAAGTGCATCAATTTGCCAGTTTATTGTTTGCACGCTTACTGTTACAGTTTGCCATTGCACTTTGCGGGTTTGCGGCTATGCCATTTGCTTGACAAATTCAACTGGCAGCGGCAGCAGCAGGCGAATTGATTCATTGAGAGCCCGAGAGCCCGGACTGCCGTCCACTATTTGGAAAGTGTCATGGCACGCTGGAAACTCTATATCATCATATACTTGGCTTTTGATTAAATTACAACTGCCAACTGCCAACTATCACTGCCACTGCCACTGTTTTGCCTCTGACTCTGTCACTGTCTCTGTCTATGAGTCTGTCTCCTTGTCTGCCCCTGCCTCTGCCTCTGGGGCACGGATAACCAACCGCATTTGTCTTTCCGATTTGTGCACAAATTAGTTACAAATGAACCTACGACAACAAAGACCGCTGGGCAAGAGTGGAAATCGGGTTGTTATTGACAGGCCACCGCATGCCACACAGCTGGGGCTGAAGCTGGACGCTTTCAGTTGTGCAACTTGATGTGAGGGTTTTTTATTTTCTTGCCTATTCTAATTGGCAGCGTAATCCGTAAGCTCTTTTTAAATGCTCTTGCGTGACGTGTTGACGTTTTGTGTTTCTGTCTGTCTGTCTGTCTGTCTGTCTGTGTGTGTGTGTGTGTGTATTTGGCCAGGTTAGTGGCCCTCTTTGTTTGACCTTTGGCTGAGTGGAAGTCGACTTCCAAGCTTTGACCCAGTCTTAGACTGACTGTGGGAAGTATATTATTAGCCAAATTGATAGCTGACTTCCATTTCTTTGGGTGATGCAAGGGTTTATGTCTGTTTTTGATTGCCGCTAATTAAAATAGGTAAAAACAATTAATTTGACATTTTAGAGTACCTTTATATAAAACTAAAACTGCCTGCCACATGTACGCCAGCAGCTGAGCACTTTCTCATCTTTCACCAACTAAAGCAACACTAATTGACCAACATTGCTGGCCACAGAAATTACACGTGTCTCTGTACGTAGCTGAGTAGCTATCTTAAGTGCAACCTTTGGTTGTGGCTCTGTACAAACAAATGACATAATCGCAAATATATGATTTGCCATTTGTTTACCCAGTTCTCCCGATGGAATGGCAATCAAAGCACCTTTAAATATTAATTAGCCATGCCGACAGCGTCAGCTGCCTGTTTCAGCAATTACGCACAACTCGGCTATAACTAATGTACACAAAAGTGTGTGTTGAAGTGCGTAAACTCTCGCATAGCAGCAGCAGCAGCATCAGCATCAGCAGCAGCAGCAGCAACAACAGCAGATGAAGCAGAAGCAGAAGCTGAAGCTGATATGTATCTGTTGGATAGTCTAATCTAACTAACAGCACGCATCTGGTAAGTACAAGAACGACTAGTTCTACTGGCGCTGGCATAATTGTTAACGATTAGACAACACAAATCACGAACGAGCTGTAAACGCCAGCCAGCCAGCTAGCCAGCCAGCCAGCATTCGTATCTTATATCTGCATCAATTTTGTGCTCTCCGTGTGAGCTAAGCTGCGAATTATTAAGAGTAATATGTTTAATGCTGACGGAAGCAATATAGATAGATAGGCAGAAGCACGAGACAATGACAATGGCAATGCCAACAGCAACAGCAACAGCAACAAGCCCGGTCTGGGCGAACTAATCAAGAAGATGCTTCTTCTATCCTCCATCCCATCCAGAGCCCTGCTGCTGCTGTCCACAGCACGAATTTCAGCTTGACAGACAGGGCTCTGACGCTTGCGTGTTTCACTACTGAATACAAATTATTATTATTCGTTTTTGTTTTTCTGTTTTTAAACAACTGTTTTTAGTCTGACAGTCGGCAGGCAGGCAGGCCCGCCCGGTTTTATGGGCTTAACGTTTTCATTAGCCAGAATTAAAGTTGATTGTGGAACACCCACCCACCACTTTGATTAGGGCGAACACTACGTCACTGCTAAGCCGGCCGGCTAGTTGGCTGATATTATGTTCATAAATATGTGTACCTAATTATAATTATAAGTAGTTTCACATTTTATTGTCGATAAATTCGCAAGTTCATTAAACTCATTCGCCGCCAAAGCGATTAAGCGGATTCAGCCTAACTGGCCTTTTGTCTTTGGTGTGTGTGTGTTTTTTGTTTGTGGTTGTCTTTCGGTTTCAGCTTGAATTTGAGGCGTTTGGCATGTGGACATCGCCATTTAATTGCCACCCGACTTTCGCGCTGTGCACTTGGAATGAAGTTGTCATCGTTGGCGGCGACTTATGCAATGCTAAAAATCTCGATCCGTCTTTTTTGTTTGGTCTTTTCTGAGTAATGGAATACACGCGGATTGGGGTCAGCGATGGACGCCAATTACACGACTCTGACTTTCATTGAAAGTTAAATATTTGTAGAGCAGACGAAAGGAAATGCAACGATCGGAAAAGAGCAACGCTTAATCTGCTGCAACAACCGCAACAACAGCAACAACAGCAGCAACATCAACAGCAGCGATGCTGAAGCTACAAATTCAATATTTGTCCATCGCATTTGTCGATAATTTTGGGTTCTTGTATATCTGACTGAAAAAGGGCATGCTGAACAAAACTATAGCTCGACTGTTGCAAACATTCAAAAGTATTTCAAATGATCCTAGATATAGGATCTATATATTTATAAAAAAAAACATGGATAAATATACATGTTGTAATAGTGAAAACCACAAGCCTCTAACTTCAGCCAAGTATACAGGGTATTAAAAAGTCAAGCATACAACTGCAGCTTGTGCATATATTTATTTATTATTATATTTTGGTGTTTTTTTTTGTTTTTGGTTTTTTTTTTGTGAAAGTGCCAAATGACCACAAGTAAAAAGGTTAAACTGGGCGCCGAAGCGTGCCCTGCACTGAATTAGCTGTGGGCTCCGATCCGCCATTGAATCTGGGCTGAGTTAAGCAGAATCTGTGGTGATTCAAGTCAAACAATAATGTGAACGCATCCAGCTGTTGCAGTACCAGAAATAATATTAGCAAATATAAGTTTTATTTTAAAATTGTATAGCTTAGGCCAAATTGATTTCACTCTGGCATATTAAATAGTTGCTTTCACACCTCCTACATCCCGGTATCGTTAACGATTTGCTGTCTATATACCAATTATTTATATCCGCACTATAAGCACAATACTTTCCAATTTCCTGATAATTGGAGCACATTGTAGTTAAGTTTTATGGTCGCTCTTGAATCTCGAGTTGCAGGAGTTTCAACACGTCCCGATGCGTTGCCACAAAACTTCTTTCGTTTTGCTTTACGCAATTAGTGAGCAAGAAATAAGTTTTATTGCTCAAAAATCAGACAACAAAAAAAAAACGAAAATTCATTGAGAAAACAAATAAATTATAAATGGTTAATTGTATTAAATGGATTAATTAGTCGCCGCAAATGGCTGAAAAAGAAATCATTTCAAATTAAGTTTATTACTCAACCAATTTTTACTGTTGGCAGCAACACTCATTATTTCCAAGTGCCATTTAACTGGTGTTAGTTCATTTGGTCAAGTATTGGCCCTTTATGTTGGCTTAAACACCTTCGCCTACGGCTCCGAAATTCATCTCAATTATTGTGGATGCCAGCTTGTCCGGCAACTCGGCGACCTTGACGCTATAGCAGCATCTTGGAGACCATTTCACGGTCAATGTCAATAAACTGAAATTCTAGCGAGTCCATCCCCCACAACCACATCTTGCAGCCGTCGTCATTGTCGGATTCCGCTGCAGTGACACTAAGCTTTTTATCAATGTATCTTTTTTATTTCTTTTATATTACTGCCTGGTAGTTAAATGTACCCTGCGGCGTTGAAGACGCAGCCGCAGGGTACCGGGAATGGTCGTAAAAACTTTAGATTCAATTGAAATAAGATACCTATCTCGCCTTTAAAAGCAAATTTAAATTATATAGCCGCTGCTAGCTTATGATATACAACATTTTGTTTAGGTTTTTATGACCCTATGGAAAATATGTTCAACAGTAGCTGGGCTTAGACACAACATACATACATATATAAAAGTTATTGAATTAAAAATATAAAAAAAAAATTAAAAAAAAATCCAAAAAGCGATTCGACGAGGATGGGATTCGAACCCACGCGTGCAGAGCACATTGGATTAGCAGTCCAACGCCTTAACCACTCGGCCACCTCGTCACGTGGCGAGGGTAGTTCTAAGGTTCTACAAGTAATCATTGCCAGCCATGCGCTGCTATAGGGATACAAAGCAGTGCTAAAGTAAACAATATAGTGCGAAAGTACAAAGCAGTGCAACACAATCAGCGTACGCGGTAAGCAGTGAAATACATATTTAAATGCAGGTACTATTTTTGACATTTATTCCGTACAATTATTTATATTTGGTCACATGTGAATAATTTCGCTATCTATATATATCGATAATATTTGATTTGATGTGCCAAATATTTATATAAGTCTTGCCAATACAGTTAAATAATTTGTTTGCACTGCTTGCTTCGCCAAGCGGTACATGAAAGGAGCAACTTGTTGCCAAGGTCGAATATGACGAGGTGGCCGAGAGGTTAAGGCGTTGGACTGCTAATCCAATGTGCTCTGCACGCGTGGGTTCGAATCCCATCCTCGTCGAGTTTCTGTTTTTATGTGGGTATTCTGAGAAAATAAGTTTTTCAGGGTTTAGTTATTTTGTCAAAAATAATAAGACACACAAAATATTGAAAACATAATTAATAATTGCGTAAAAATGCTGCTTAATAGAATTTTTATATTTTCAAATAGTTTTACAAAAAAGTCAGATCCGACGAGGATGGGATTCGAACCCACGCGTGCAGAGCACATTGGATTAGCAGTCCAACGCCTTAACCACTCGGCCACCTCGTCATGTTGTGAGGCGCCAGCCAAATGAGGGTTCTGAACTCTTTTCGAGCGCTTTAACTATTCTTTTCGAATCATTCTGTTTGCTCAATAAACAAACGATAATTATGTCAATGAAAATGGCGTAAGTAATTGCAAAAACAACAATAATGTGTACTCTGCTAAGTGATTTCCCTGGCTTCTAGGCATCGAAAAAACCTCACCTGTTTGCCGTTGAAGAAAGTAGCCAAGTGGTGACGCGTGTTTTGTGGATTCTGGAGTGTAGTCCAAGTGTTTTAATTATTTGGCAATATATCAGTAAACTTTTCTTGCAATACCCTAAGCAGGAAACTTATAATGGTTTACTTGTCCAGGAATAAATGCAATATATTTTAAAGCGTTTGTTAGTTGCTGAAATTTGGTTAAGGACTCAGAGGCTTTGATTGTATTACGCAATACAAATTTAAAAATTAGTGAAAATTTATAGTCTTATTTCTCAGAAAATGTTTTATCTAAATTAAATTGTACAACCTTTCACAAAGACTAGTAACAATTTGATTTATTAATTATTTATTGCATTTTTTAATTGCTGTAGTAATACATACTAAACTTATCAAGGGATCCCTTCGAATTATACATTAATAAAATAAAACATTGACAAACGCAACTATTAAGATTTTTGAAATCATTTAGGATTATTGTTTTGGAAGTGTATTTTGGCATTCTACACGACTTGATTAGAAACTTTTGTATTGTATTCTTAGAACCAATTTGTTTGCTTTATAGAACGCGCTTTTTAAAGGGCTTTTCATAATTCAGATTTTGACCCAGATTTCTTATATTAATTTTGTGTGTACCGTCTTGATCTTGCTCCTCTTTGGTATCATAAAAAACAAGAGTAGTTTACTTTAAATGAGCTGCTGCTGCTGATGTTGATTCCAGATGAGCTGAAAAAGTAACAAGGCCCGAGTACTTACTATGTGTATTGTCCAGTTGTCAAGCGTCAGCGGTGTTAATGAACCCTTGTGCCTGATAGCCTGGATAGCTGTTAGTTGTTTACGTTTAAGTTTACGCTTATGTACGTTCCAATTGCCGGCAGCAGCAGCAGCAGCAGCGGCAGCAGTAACACCTAGTAGTGCGACACATCGGCTTCGTTAGGAAAGTGTGCCCCAAGTTTGATGTTGCGCAGGCACGCGCGTTTATATTTAGCATTTAGTGGCTAGTGGCTATACCACATAGTATCTAGTACTATCCACAAGCAGAAGAGGGCCCGCTGCCCGCTGGTGATAGTCACGTGCACAAGGACATTCCAAGGCTAATTACGTTGGCGGCATTGTGGCAGCGATGTTGGCTTTTACTTGGCGCGGCCCCGGCTTTATTATAGCACCACCCGTTCATTATTATGGTTGGCTACAGTGCCTACAGTACACACTCTGTACACTCTGTACACTCCCTGTCGCCGGTGTCGTTCCTGTTCGCTAGCCGCACATTGCAATCTGCGGTATGCTAGTAGCACATACAAGAAGGTATCTGTATCTTTAGCTGTATCTGGATCTTTGCATCTGCGTGGTTGTCTCTAGTCGCAGTTACAGTCGGCAGTCGCCGCTTAATTAGCTACGTAATTTATTATTGCCATAATCTTTAGAAGAGCAGCGCCGGCGCCAACGCCGCTGGCATTAACAAATAAACAAATTATTTATATTAGAATATGAATATTACGGCGAGAGCTAGCAGCGAAGATGGTGCAAGTCAGGGAGCAGCCTATCCAGATTTAGCTGCATGTCCATTAAATCAACATAATTATACGATCAAGCAGCAGAGGCTTGGCCCAGGGCAAGGTCCGCCACCAAGGGCTATGACTGGCATTAACTTGGAATTATGCAGACAATAAAGATGTATGCAAGTATGCAAGTATGTTTCTATGTGTACATTGATATAATCGCACAATTATGCTTAATTATGCAATAGCCGCCTGCTTGTGACCAGACTGACGGACCGATGGACCGATGAACCGATGGACGGACGGACGGACAGACTGACGGAGGCGGAGCTGCAGTTACAGATACAGGTGCTTAGGTTTGAATATCATTGACTAATGAGCGTTCTATTATCCACTTCTTACCCTAACCTTTCTACAACGGTGTCGTAAAATTAAAATACATAATCGCGGGCGTTTGCTCTGGGTGCTAGTTACATGACATTCAAACATTAATTAAAATTTCCAGCGTTTTTTTTTCTTTTCGTTTTTACTTTTTTATATGTTTAGTTGGTGCAATTGCATGTGCAGATCGACTCAGCCGGGGCCGTTGACACTGGAGGGTAATTATATTTATACTTTTGTACATATGCTAACGTTTGGTTTGCCACAATCAGCAATTAGCCGATTTATCACTTGAAGCCAACCCCAGAAATCTCACAATCAGATGGCGTAATGTAAACTGCTTTGGCAAATGCAAACAGCAAACAGCTAACAGCTAACAGCAAGCAGCGGCAGCCAACGCTTTTTGCCCGCTTCTTTCGCGCAACTCGCCTCTTGGCTAGTTCTGCGCATGCGCAGCGGCGACGTTGACGTCGACAGCGCCAGTGTCGTCTTGGCCAATATAAAGCGCAGCTTCTTAACGAGATCACACCCATTGCCAGTTCAACGCGTCTGCTGTGCAGTTTACTTTCTTGCTGTTTGTGATTGTGTTTGCTTGTGTGCCGCCTGCCAGGATACTGATCTGATCCTGTTCATTAAATCAAAGCCATTTCATTTGGATTTACACAAGTATTAACTGTATGGAAATTGTGAAAATTAAAGTTTGGGAAACCAATGTGAAAGCAATACCCTAATTGACCAGCCAGATTAATAACCGTTAAAGTTTTGAATATTTTTTGTAATTTTCCAAATATTGGCGTGCAAAAAAAAAGCAAGAATAGTGTTTTTCCAAAACAAAGAAAATTAAATTCTCCTGCATTATAATATAGTAATCTGCTTATGTTAAATTTTTGTCAAATGAAAAAAACTCAAGTAAACCAAAAAGACAAAGTGGCTCAAGAACTAGTTCTTTGGGACCAAATAGTATAACTATTTTTTAAGTTTTTGTTTAAAAAAAACATACCGAAAATCAAGTTCATATATCAGCTATATGATGTGGTCTGGCGAAATTCAGAAAGATAACTTATAATTTAGGAGACAAGTTTAAATAGATATAAAGTAATGGCTGCATAAATTTATATTATATTTTGGTGTCGGAGTTGTCTGTTTCAATGCTTTACATATGTATATTATTCATTTATATATTTTATGTCGACACAGGAAAATGAAATAAAATAGGGGAGAATAACAGAAATTTAAATATAAATTAATATTAATATAAAAAAAAATAACAGTTTAAAATTATTCAAATTTAAAAATATTCATTTTATTATCTGAAGGTAATTAATTATTTAATAATCCCTTTGCAGTTAACCAGTACGATGGCATCCCACATGTGGAGAGCATATCTGCGCATACTGCTGACATTGCTGCTGATCTATTCCTCGTCTGCTGCCAATCTGTCGCAACTGGTCAAGAAGCAGACGCAATCGAAGCAGCCGCAGATGTTGCAGTCAACGCAGCAGCAGCAGCAGCAATCATCATCCCACAATGTGGCAGTTGAACAGCAATTTGTGCACGAGTCGGAGCTGCCAGCCGAGCAGCAGGACATCAAGAGCGAGGAGGAGGATGATGCGTATCAAATGCTGCACGAATACAAGCAGGATTCCCGGATGCCAGCCTCAGCCACCAACTATGCGTGGAATCCGTATACAGCAGCAGCTGCAGCCGCTGCCGCCGCCAGCAGTGCGTCCGTTAATCCATATGAGCATATGCCTTCGCCTGCATCTGCAATGCCCATGCCGAAGATGCTGCCATTTATTGGCTACGCACAGCCGGTGCTGATACCCTTTCCATTGTACATAGCGCCCGACATGTTCTATCCGACCTATCCGGGCGCCGGCAATGAGCTGGAAGATGTGGTCATGTCGCGCGCAGCCGGCGAGCGGCGTCCACCCTCATCCCAATCCTCCCGCAACTCGCCCATATACTATGTGCGACTGCCGCCCACTCCCTACATGTTTCTGCCCACCAACCTGGCACCCGCTCCGTTTGGCAACAGCTTCTCACCACTGCTCACTTACCAGCCGATGCCCACATTCTCCACCTTTGGCTCCGTCTTCAATTTGCCCGTCAACTTTTTGGCCAACGGCAAGCCCTCGGGCATTTATCAAATGAATGGAGCACATAACGAGCTGGCTCCATTTGCAGCCGGCTTCGGCAACGGCTTCAATGTGCGTCCACCCACTCCGAGCAATCCCTATAGACCAATGCCGCCGGCGCCCGCTGCTGGCTACGGACATGCCCCGCAGAGCTTTGGACTTGCCTCGCTGCCGGCACCACAACAGGACTCGAAGTTGACCTCGCTGAAGCGTCCGTTTGTGTTTAATGGCCGCCCGGAGGATATCTATATACTGCCCAACAATCTGAATTCACTCTACAATTACAACGAGCAGAGTTACTACTGATTGCCCATTGCGATAAAAGAGGCGTGGCAGCAACTACAAAGTATTACTAAATGCATTTAAATAAATCAACTATTATCAATAAAATCAAATACAATAATTAAAAACATATTAAAAGCTGTTGGAATATGGAGAGAACTTTTTTTTTTTTTTTGTTATTCATTTTGGAATCTTTCAAATCTAGATCACACAATATTCTTATCTAGTCATGAGGCCCTTTGCTAACAATCTTTCAGTTAAGCTTATCATCTGTTAATAAAATAACAGACAGCTGGCTTTACTGGGATTACTTGATAAAAACTTGCTCCTATCAAAATAAAATATATATAAAAATTCTATAATAAAAGGCCACGGCATTTAACAAAAGGTAAAGCAACTGCAAATACAAGTGATAAATAAAATATATTTTCTTATTACTAACAAATTAGGTTTAACAAAAAATGAATTGTTGTTTTCTTTCATCAAAAGTTGAGTTTTTAATCGCCAATGGCTGCCACTTTTTTCGTCATTTTCTCTATATATTTGGAATCTCCCAGATATTTGATATCACCTATAAGTTCACCGGTTTTCATATCAAGCTCGTAAACAATTGGCACACTATTGGGAATGTTGACTTTTTCAATCTGTTCCTCAGACAGACCTAAAATGAGAATATGTCTTAGTTATATAATGATGAATAGATACATACGTGGTACTCACCTTGGATGTGCTTAACCAAGGCTCGAGCCACCGTTCCATGAACAACCATCAAGACGCGTGTTCCATTTAGAACCTCCTTTTTGATCTCTTCCCAGACCGGACTCACTCGGTCTACGCACATGCGCATCGATTCGGTGAGTGGCAATTCATTGATTGGCATATCTTGAAAGGCGGGATTGTTGCAGATCTGATAGTAGTAGTTGTTGCTCGTCTCAATTGGGGGTGGTAAGCCGTCGTAGTTGCGTCGCCAGAACTGTACCTGCTCCTCGCCATACCGATTGGCCATATCCCGTTTGTTGGCTCCAGTCAAATTGCCGTAGTGGCGTTCATTGAGTCGCCAATCGGATACCGTCTGCATAAGGGAGCATTTCATTTCGCTCAAGATCACATCCACGGTATGCTTGGAGCGACTCAGCGTCGAGCAGTAAACCTTGTCAAATTCCATCTGGGCCTCAATCAAATTAGCTGCTGCGATGCTGCGCGCCTGTTCCAAACCTATTTGAAAAATCGAAAAAAATACCTATCGGTTTATACATATAATTATTGAATAATGATATTGTCAGCCTTACCACCCGCAGTGAGAGGTGCATCGTGCCAGCCGCAGAAGAGATTCTTCAGATTGAATTCGCTCTCGCCATGGCGCAATAATACAAGGCGATTCGTTTTCATCATGAATTTGGAACTGAAATGGAAACAGGTCTGGCTGTAAGTTAAAACTCTTTATAAGCACTATATACAACATAACATTGAACAACATTTAAAGAATGTGTGTTAGTGTGTCCACCGTCTACCTGAAATCTACTTCATAGAATTCTGTAATATTCGATTTGATTGATCAAATACATGTAAATTAAAATGTTTGCAGTATGTATAGCCGATACCCGACCACTACTACGATAGAGCCCGTTTCAAGTGTAATAAGTGCTCGAAAACTTTTTAGTGAGCCACGAGGCTCGGCTCGGCTCGGCTCGGCTCGATTTGATACTTTTTTGAAACGCGCATTCCGCACAAATATTTTTGGCTAACGTATCCGAAAGATACACAAAAAGAATGCGCACTCTGCTCACATGCCAAACCTAAACAAAAAGCCAAACAAAACAAAACAGTGAGTCAAAAAAGTATTGGCACACCCTACAAGTAAGGCTGCAAGTAACGGGAAATTCATGGGTGCATTTTATTTGAAATCAAATAATTCTACCAACTACATTAATGTTAAACCAATTTGTTAACACATTGCTTTAACAAACATAGTACGTGTGCCAATACTTTTTTGACTCACTGTACTTAATTATATCCATGCCCATGGATAGCGCGCACGCTTTGGCTTCGCTTTCGGTCTCTGTGTTTTGCTCGCCACATTCGCCGTTTTCGAGGTATCACATTTTTTTGTTTGTTTTTTTGCGCTTCCTACTCGGCATGTTGTTGTTGTTGTTGTTGTTGTTGTATGGCATTGCATGCCATATTGGCATACATAGTTTTTAGTTTGCTGTTATTATTTCGTCGTTTGTATCTACGCTTCATTCTTTAAACCACACCACCACGCCACACTGGATTAGCGCGCCAAAGCGTCGTTCTCGCCTATGACGCGTCATTGCCGCAGCTCACCCCTCTTCCATTCTCTCACCAATACCCATACAGTGTACTTACGCCTGACGCTGTCGCTGCTCCCTAAGCTCGCGCATTTTGTTTTACAAGTATTTGTTTGTGTGTTTTGATAAATTTTTGTTGGTTTCTTTGCGTAGCTTTTTGTTTTTAGTTAGATTGTATTATTATGAATGTTATTTGCCAGTACGTTACAATTTTTCAACTAATGTCTTGAACATAACGTGCAACGTCTTTTCCTGTATTTTTCTCACTCTTTCTCTGTCTCTCTCTGTCTTTGTGATTATCCGTCTGCTGTTCAATGCGATTTGTTTGTGTATTCACTTCTGCGTGCAACTACGTTTGTATTCTTATTGGCTGCGACCGAGTACTGCGCAAAATTCTTATTGGCAAAATGTGCGCTGCTTTTTAACGTCGCAGTCGCCGTCGCAGTCGCCGTCGCTGTTGCCGCGTTGTTGACTGCGGCACAACAGCTGATGCTGAGCCGGTTGCTGTTGTTGTTTTTTGTTTTTCTTCTGCAACACGTTGAGAGCAGGCGAAAAATCAATAAAAGTCCAGTTACAAGCAAACAAAAATTTGCCCAAATAATATATTCAGTAATTTGAATAGATAATAAAGCAGGAGAGTTATGATAAAAATCTTGTTTTCTTTTAATGAATGAAAGAAAGATTTCTTAGATAATGTAGATAAATAAAAATGGGATTATTTGTCGGAATTAGCTTTGCACAAAAACAAAACAAAGTCACATTCAAAAGCTTATTTTATACATTTATAAATAAATTTGTTTGAAAACCGTTGCATTGCATATATGTATACACATACATACATACATAGGTATGTTTGTATAAGAGAGATACATACATATGTATTTAGAAACAGTTCTGCGAGCTGATCGACGCGACGCGACGTTTAGTATAAACTAAACGTCTTTCAAAATAAATACACTACTTGTGCTACAATATTCTCGACTTTGACATTGATCTTAAAGACAAAAATTCCCCTGGCATTTCCCCAATAAATGCATAGATATTGGCATCAATAGCTTTCACTTAAAAGTGTTGCCAGCTTTGATGGATTTGTTATTAAAAACGTTGTCAAGCCAGTTAAAATATTGCAGCTGCGTATTATCCGTTAATCCATAGTGAAAACAACATCTACAACCAAAACATTTTTGTCTCAGTTCTGTCTTAATTTCTAAATTCACTATGAGCATAGCGACGAATCGCCGTTACTTTGCTTGTGCGTTGCTTTCGAGTGTCCCTATTCGTCTGCATTTTCGTCACTGCACACGAATAACGGAGTATTTGGTTTAAACATAAATACATATACGTAATATATATAACGGTAAGTAAGTGGCAAACTGTACACTAAAACCAACCATACATTTTTAAATTATTGCATATCTGCATCAGCCTTAATAATTTTGAGTATTTGTCTAAAATTAAACCAGAACTGTCATGTCTTTGCACAAGATCAAATCAAACAACGTTCATTGCAAATCCGTATACCCTGTACATATTAAAAATGGGTTAAAAGGGTATAATGTAGATATACAAATGTATGTAAAGGCCGAAAGAAGCATCTCTGACACCATCAAATATACTTCAAACTGCCATAACAACAAAGAGATCCTTAAAAATGCCCTTCTAAGACTTTAAACTGCCATAGCTTTGTCAAAACTGAACCGATTTTCGATTCCGAGGGTATTTCTATCATTGTTTGACCTCTACATAAATGCTACATAAAAAGTTGAACAACTAAATTTTTTCGGATTTCTTCTCAGAAATCATGACAAAGATGTGGACATGCAAAGTTTGGTAGAAATTATTTTTTTTCGATTTTGTTCTTACCTGTTTTTAAATTATTATACAAAATGTATGTATTTAAACAAGTCCCAAATGCTATTGGAACCCGTTATTATTTTAATGAAGTTTGGATTTTACGTATCAGTTTATTTTTTTTGCATGTCATCGCTGTAATCTGAATCTGAATTACATAATAATCGGATAGTAAACACAGAAGTTATTCAAGAATCAAATGCCTGAGAGCTCCAGCTCAGCTTATATCGTGTGTGGGTTTCTATGTACATCTACATAGGTGCCTGTAACTTTTTGGTGACTTTATTCAGTACCTCAAACTACTTTTATTTTATCGATCTGCGAAAATTGTGTACACACAACTCTTGTCGAATGCTTATGAGCATACGTAGCTTGAAAGTCTTTCCTGAGCGATACGATGTGGTCTCAAAGATCTTGTCGCTGTCGCGGAGCATGACGCTGACGAAGGGCTGTCAGAGTCACAGTCGGAGTTACCGTCACCGTCTCCGTATAAAGGTCTAAGCCAGCGGTGAGCATGGCTCAGTTTGCAGAGCAGCTTGCGTGAGCATCTTTGTCGGTAGTGCGTGGATTCAACCAGTTGCATATGTACATAGTATCAATTTATGTCTATAATATAATTGTGAATTGTGAATTGTAAATTTTGTGTGTGGCTTGTGAAGAATGCATTTTCCGGCAATTGGCGATTTCTATCAGCATTTGCTATTTCTGCTGCCGTTTTCTGCGAGTGGGTATTATAATTGACAACTCCATCTACAAATCAACCAAGTGTGTCCAATGTCCAAAAGAATATCTACGACTGTCAATCAAAATTATAAAGATAAAACAATGCTTTCCTGATCTCAAGATAGTCAGTATTTGTACATACATATGTACATACTATGTTACATGGCTTACGACTCTGTATAATAAGTTTTACGATCTGCAACGGTACATGACCAATGTGTGCTATTACGCAGCACCCCCCACCACCCCCCACATTTGAGTGAATTTATGAGGCATCTCTAATCGAAGCTGCCGTATGTCACCCTAAGTGCCCATAAACCTGTCAAATTGTAGCGGCAGTAGAGCACACGCAGCATCTAATGGATAGCAAACAAAGCAGCGGCTTGTAAATAATAACAACAATTAAAATTGCATGCACAAATGCTTTACGAAAAACCATGGAAGATGTCACAGCAAATGTTATTGTTTACAATGATTATTTAAGATGGCGATCTGCGCTATCTTTCCCATTTTGGCGATCTCTGCTCAAATTGATCAATTATAGTTCACTTAGTGGGCGTGGTGCCTGCTAAATTGGGGCTGCAATTGACTCCGCTTGTTGGGAATTGAGTCAAAACAGTTAGCCATTGTGGTTGGATACCTGTGGATTACCCAACACTAACTATTCTCAAACGTGCATGTCGCCAAAAAGTAAATGACGCATACAGACTATATATATATAAATAATGCAAATAGATGAATCATTTGATGAAATCGCGATCATTTGGTTTTTTATTCGGCTTTGGTAATCCCAGGCTAACTGTCTGAAGCAAAAAGCCTACCAAAATTACTTTTTACCAACAAGCTTAAGATTTTAAAACCAATAGTATTTAGAAAGTATGTAAAAAAGTTAGCCAACTAAAATCGTATAGTAACAACTACGCCCTTACTTTCATTAATCATTAATCTGCATTCATACATAGAAACACACGCTGCGCTCTTGATGCAATTGGTGTGCTTCTTCTTTCATTGGCCTCATACTATGTTACATTGAATGATAAATAACTTTAATGCCCGATCGTAATGAATTTTGAAGACATAAAGATTTCATATAAATGTATGCTAAATCGAAAGGTCATACCTCTGCAAATATGTACGTATGGACATTGAAAAATATTTTTTGTTTTTATGATGCCCAAACAACGAAAAGTTCCTTATAAATGATCCTACCAGACTTCAAACACCCATAACTTTGTCAAAAGTGAACCGATTGTCAACCCCGAAGCCATTTTGGTCAATATTTATCCTCTACTTTAAATCCACATCTAAAATTTATGGACTTTTGAAAATATTTTTTTTTCAACTTTTTTTGTTAAAAAAGCATAAGGGGGGACCCTTACAAATTTTGATTTTTCAAAATATAGAATCTTGAAATTTTTTCTTTAATCGATTGTGGGTGTCACAATTAGTATAAAAAACTATAAGAAAAGTGATTTTGGGGTGGTTCATTTTTCTGTCAAAAATCACGCCAAAAGTGACAAAAAAATTGGCTTGTAAGAAGCCCAAACAACGAAAAGTTCCTTTTAAATGATTCTACCAGACTTCAAACACCCATAACTTTGTCAAAAGTGAACCGATTGTCAACCCCAAAGCCATTTTGGTCATTATTTATCCTCTACTTTAAATCCACATCTAAAATTTATGGACTTTTGAAAATATTTTTAAAAAAGCATAAGAGGGGACCCTAACAAATTTTGATTTTTCAAAATATAGAATCTTGAAATTTTTTCTTAAATCGATTGTGGGTGTCACAATTAGTATAAAAAACTATAAGAAAAGTGATTTTGGGGTGGTTCATTTTTCTGTCAAAAATCACGCCAAAAGTGACAAAAAAATTGGCTTGTAAGAAGCCCAAACAACGAAAAGTTCCTTTTAAATGATCCTACCAGACTTCAAACACCCATAACTTTGTCAAAAGTGAGCCGATTGTCAACCCCAAAGCCATTTTGGTCATTATGTAACCTCTACTTTAAATCCACATCTAAAATTTATGGACTTTTGAAAATATTTTTTTTTCAACTTTTTTTGTTAAAAAAGCATAAGGGGGGACCCTTACAAATTTTGATTTTTCAAAATATAGAATCTTGAAATTTTTTCTTTAATCGATTGTGGGTGTCACAATTAGTATAAAAAACTATAAGAAAAGTGATTTTGGGGTGGTTCATTTTTCTGTCAAAAATCACGTCAAAAGTGACAAAAAAATTGGCTTGTAAGAAGCCAAAACAACGAAAAGTTCCTTTTAAATGATCCTACCAGACTTCAAACACCCATAACTTTGTCAAAAGTGAGCCGATTGTCAACCCCAAAGCCATTTTGGTCATTATTTATCCTCTACTTTAAATCCACATCTAAAATTTATGGACTTTTGAAAATATTTTTTTTTCAACTTTTTTTGTTAAAAAAGCATAAGGGGGGACCCTTACAAATTTTGATTTTTCAAAATATAGAATCTCGAAATTTTTTCTTTAATCGATTGTGGGTGTCACAATTAGTATAAAAAACTATAAGAAAAGTGATTTTGGGGTGGTTCATTTTTCTGTCAAAAATCACGCCAAAAGTGACAAAAAAATTGGCTTGTAAGAAGCCCAAACAACGAAAAGTTCCTTTTAAATGATCCTATCAGACTTCAAACACCCATAACTTTGTCAAAAGTGAGCCGATTGTCAACCCCAAAGCCATTTTGGTCATTATGTAACCTATACTTTAAATCCACATCTAAAATTTATGGACTTTTGAAAATATTTTTTTTTCAACTTTTTTTGTTAAAAAAGCATAAGGGGGGACCCTTACAAATTTTGATTTTTCAAAATATAGAATCTTGAAATTTGTTCTTAAATCGATTGTGGGTGTCACAATTAGTATAAAAAACTATAAGAAAAGTGATTTTGGGGTGGTTCATTTTTCTGTCAAAAATCACGCCAAAAGTGACAAAAAAATTGGCTTGTAAGAAGCCCAAACAACGAAAAGTTCCTTTTAAATGATCCTACCAGACTTCAAACACCCATAACTTTGTCAAAAGTGAGCCGATTGTCAACCCCAAAGCCATTTTGGTCATTATGTAACCTCTACTTTAAATCCACATCTAAAATTTATGGACTTTTGAAAATATTTTTTTTTCAACTTTTTTTGTTAAAAAAGCATAAGGGGGGACCCTTACAAATTTTGATTTTTCAAAATATAGAATCTTGAAATTTTTTCTTAAATCGATTGTGGGTGTCACAATTAGTATAAAAAACTATAAGAAAAGTGATTTTGGGGTGGTTCATTTTTCTGTCAAAAATCACGCCAAAAGTGACAAAAAAATTGGCTTGTAAGAAGCCCAAACAACGAAAAGTTCCTTTTAAATGATCCTACCAGACTTCAAACACCCATAACTTTGTCAAAATTTAACCGATTGTCAACCCCAAAGCCATTTTAATCATTATTTATCCTCTACTTTAAATCCACATCTAAAATTTATGGACTTTTGAAAATATTTTTTTTTCAACTTTTTTTTGTTAAAAAAGCATAAGGGGGGACCCTTACAAATTTTGATTTTTCAAAATATAGAATCTTGAAATTTTTTCTTAAATCGATTGTTGGTGTCACAATTAGTATAAAAAACTATAAGAAAAGTGATTTTGGGGTGGTTCATTTTTCTGTCAAAAATCACGCCAAAAGTGACAAAAAAATTGGCTTGTAAGAAGCCCAAACAACGAAAAGTTCCTTTTAAATGATCCTACCAGACTTCAAACACCCATAACTTTGTCAAAATTTAACCGATTGTCAACCCCAAAGCCATTTTGATCATTATTTATCCTCTACTTTAAATCCACATCTAAAATTTATGGACTTTTGAAAATATTTTTTTTTCAACTTTTTTTGTTAAAAAAGCATAAGGGGGGACCCTTACAAATTTTGATTTTTCAAAATATAGAATCTTGAAATTTTTTCTTTAATCGATTGTGGGTGTCACAATTAGTATAAAAAACTATAAGAAAAGTGATTTTGGGGTGGTTCATTTTTCTGTCAAAAATCACGCCAAAAGTGACAAAAAAATTGGCTTGTAAGAAGCCCAAACAACGAAAAGTTCCTTTTAAATGATCCTACCAGACTTCAAACACCCATAACTTTGTCAAAAGTGAGCCGATTGTCAACCCCAAAGCCATTTTGGTCATTATGTAACCTCTACTTTAAATCCAAATCTAAAATTTATGGACTTTTGAAAATATTTTTTTTAACTTTTTTTGTTAAAAAAGCATAAGGGGGGACCCTTACAAATTTTGATTTTTCAAAATATAGAATTTTTTCTTAAATCGATTGTGGGTGTCACAATTAGTATAAAAAACTATAAGAAAAGTGATTTTGGGGTGGTTCATTTTTCTGTCAAAAATCACGCCAAAAGTGACAAAAAAATTGGCTTGTAAGAAGCCCAAACAACGAAAAGTTCCTTTTAAATGATCCTACCAGACTTCAAACACCCATAACTTTGTCAAAATTTAACCGATTGTCAACCCCAAAGCCATTTTAATCATTATTTATCCTCTACTTTGAATCCACATCTAAAATTTATGGACTTTTGAAAATATTTTTTTTTTCAACTTTTTTTGTTAAAAAATCATAAGGGGGGACCCTTACAAATTTTGATTTTTCAAAATATAGAATCTTGAAATTTTTTCTTAAATCGATTGTGGGAGTCACAATTAGTATAAAAAACTATAAGAAAAGTGATTTTGGGGTGGTTCATTTTTCTGTAAAAAATCACGCCAAAAGTGACAAAAAAATTAGCTTGTAAGAAGCCCAAACAACGAAAAGTTCCTTTTAAATGATCCTACCAGACTTCAAACACCCATAACTTTGTCAAAAATTAACCGATTGTCACCCCCAAAGCCATTTTGGTCTTTATTTATCCTCTACTTTAAATCCACATCTAAAATTAACTTTTATAAATATTTTTTTTTGAATTTTAATGGGTTTAGGTTATAAAATTTCGCAACGGTGTAAATATATTCATATATTGCCTTCTTAGATTTACTACCGGAGGGTCGACGCTTCAGCTATGATGATCCTCAGAACTGGGAATACAGTTATCCACAATGTGGTGGCTCCGATCAGTCGCCCATAGCACTCAATCCGCAGAAAGTAATACCAGTTGGTCTGCCACCCTTGGACTTTGGACTCTACGATGAGCCCTTCGATGAGTTATTGAGCGTCAGGAATAATGGACATACAGGCAGGTACAGACCTTACGGAATTATATAACCCATATTAACGCTATTCCACAGTTGAATTTAGTGTGCCCACGACAGTTTTTGGAGAACGTCCATATTTAACCGGTGGTCTTTTGGGAGACTTTTATGAGGCAATGGCCGTGCACTTTCATTGGGGCTCGTCACAACGGAAGGGCTCGGAGCATTTGCTAAATGGTCGGCGTTACGATCTGGAAATGCATATAGTGCATCGCAATACAAAGTACGTGAGCGATGAAGAGGCGAGAAATCAAACTGATGGACTAGCCGTACTAGCGATACTCTTTAAGGTAGTGCGCGTAAGTAAATACTAAATTTAAACTCTAACTACAAACTGACAGCTAATCGTGATGCGTATTTTGCTTGCAGACATCTCGTTTGTATTACCAGCCGGGTCTCAATGAAATCTTCAACTCGCTGCTTCACGTGGGCGACTTTAACAACAGCTATACGCCACCCGCTTTCCTCACACTAGGATCGCTGCTTGGCAATTTGGATAGGGGTAACTTTTATGCCTACCAAGGGTCCCTGACAACGCCGCCCTGCTCGCCGGCTGTGCTGTGGCATGTGTTTGCCGAGGTGTTGCCCATTTCACACCTGGAGCTGCCCAAGTTTTGGCAACTGCGGGATCGCCGAGGACGACCTCTCTTAAATACATTTCGACCCTTGCAGTCTCTGGAGGCGCGGCAGGTGTTTCATCGCCGCCCCCTGGAGGAATATGTCTGGTCATAATAAATAAATAATAATAAATATCTATTAACAGTTTATTGCCAAAAAAAGAAAAAGTGTGATAAATTGAAGTCGCATTCGGATGAAATCGAGTTTGTTGTTCACTTGCCGCCTTTGTAGCGCGCCAAAAGTGTGGCAAAAATGCCCAACTCTACGGCCAAAACGGAGGAGCGCATCATGAATGGCGGCAGTTTCAGCACTGGACGTGGCAGCTTTGAGACGCCTATGGCGCCCGCCGGCGTAGACTGGCACTTCACCGACAGTCGTTTCTGCGGCAGCTTCGCCTTGCCCAGCAGATCGGGCGGCTGACGAAAGTTAACCGTGTGGTATTCATGATCTCGCACATCGAATGGGGGCCGTGGAATGCGCATTCGCGGATTAAGCGGCGGATGGAAGGGTTTGACGACAACCTTTCGCTTTTTAACGCCCCGCTCGGGAACACTGCCAAACGAATGATGGGGTTTTATGCTACGTCCTTTGGTATAGGGATTAGTCCCCACGTAGTCTACATCCCGTTCCTTTACGGCAAATACTTTCTGGTTCCTACCTATCATATTGGATAGACTGTTACTCATTTTATTGTGCATTTGCAACTCAGAGCTCTGGGATTTGGCCTTTGCTTTGTACGCAATACGATCTTGTTTGATTTTTCTGGTGGTATAATCATCGATCTCATGAGCCCTGTGTCCGAGCTTTAAGGGTTCTGGCTTTTCAGCGCTCTTTTCTTCTTCGGACTGGAATAACATATTTTCTTCTCGCAATGCTTTTCTTAACTTTTTAGCCTTGTGCTCGAGATTAGTTTCATTGGGTATTTCTTCAGGCTTTTCAGCGGTCGCCTCGCTGACCTCAGTGGCAGTTGGCTTAGGCGATTTTAAATTTTCTTCTGTGCTTGATTCATCCTTGGACCATGTAGTACTCGGTGCGGCTGCATCTAAATGTTTTCTTTTTGGCCATGGTAGTACTTCCTGCTGTTCTACTTTCTCAAATTTTTCTGATCTGGGTTTGGTGATATAACTAGGCTTGGATTCATCTGAGGAAGCTATCTCCTTTAGCTTCTCTTGATTTATGAGCTCGAGAGCATCGTCAAATTTCTCATTATCCAACAGCCAATCCCATTCTGAGGAATGCTTACTTTCATTTTTGATATGGAACTTAGCCTCGTCTATGGTCATCTTACTACTATCTTGATTGCTCAACTCTCGAGTATCACTGTGAGTCATTTTCGTCTCATCTGTACCACTACTTTCGATGTCTAATGAATATGCCTCATCACTTTCCGTCATCTTAGATTTTTTAGGGCGCATTATCTCTGAGTCAAATTCCTCTGACCGTTCCGCCATTTTAGGTTTTTTAGGGCGCATTATCTCTGAGTCAAATTCCTCTGACCGTTCCGCCATTTCGGGACGCATCATCTCGGAACCATCGCTGTTGCTGGATGCCTTAATCTTAGAATCTTTTCTCGATTCTGTGTCGCTGTTCTGTGGAATATTATAATTAAGCATTTCCGACATGTCGTTTTTCGGTTTTTTAGGGCGCATTATCTCGGAATCAAATTCCTCTGTCCGTTCCGCCATTTTAAGTTTTTTAGGGCGCATTATCTCGGAATCAAATTCCTCTGTCCGTTCCGGCATTTTAAGTTTTTTAGGACGGACTATCATTGAGTCCAATTTCTCTCCCGATTTTGCCATCTTAAGATATTTGGGACGCATCATCTCGGAACCATCGTTGTTGCTGGTTGCCTTAATCTTAGGATCTTTTATCGCTTCTGTGTCGCTTTTCTTAGCGTGCATCCGTCGAATATTATATGTAAGCATTTCCGACAAGTCGCTTCTGCTCTTTTCAATGTTGTCTGGACTGGATTCCTCCCATTCAACTTCCATGTCCTCTGTAAAATCAAAATTTTTCTTCGAGCTCAGTGGCGAATCTTTATTTTTTTTCTCATCACTGTGTTCATTTTGATCCTTTGATAGGTTTTTGCTGCTGTATTTAGAGACTTTCGATGAGTCGCTGCTGCTGTTTGTTGACTTGACCAGAGAGTGATTATTATTTTGATCGTTATTTGATGATTCGCTGCTGGTGCTTTCAAAGGATGTAGATCCCTTGTTAAACGACTTGGGCAAGGTCTGCTTATCATTTCGAGGGACTTCCGTGGAGTCATTGCTGCTACTTGCAAAGGCTTTGGGCTCTAATTGGTTTAATAATTCCAATTGCAATTCCAACAGCTTTAAATCTTCAATCGTATACACCGGATCCAATGCCGGATTGAGATCTACCTCTTCAGTGGGGTGTTCCGACTTTGTCTCTTTCACGGATGCCTTATCATCTTGTTGATTGCGAGCCTCTCGATTACCAGATTGTAGTATTTTCGATAAGTCGCTGCTGCTGATTTCACTAACTGTGGGTTCCTTTATCAGCTGTTTGCATAGAGTCTGCTTTTGCTGCAGAGGCGACACCTTCATTGGATCTGTAAAGTGTGGTGTATTTTGCGAAATATTTGGATTTTTATCGTTCGACCGTAGCATCAATATAGGCTCTTCAGCAACGCCCCCGAAACTGTTTTGATCGTGAACAGGCGTTGTTGAATCTTTGCTGTTGCTGTTTAAGCATATAGGCTGCATTAGATCGTTGGGCAAAGTTTTCTGAATATCAACCTTGACTTTCTTGATATTCAGCTGATTAGCCCCGTTGTTCTGTTTGAACCCACAAGAAATAAAGTTCAGATTCTGCCAGTAATCCTGCGCCTCCAGCTCGTCCTTGGTCGGGCGAAATGAATTGTTCGATTTTGGGTATTGCAGGGGAATTCCGTTACCAGAAAAATCCTTGTCTCTATTTTTGGGACATTTTTCGTGTAGATTTTTGTTTGATTGAATAACTTTGTTAAAATTGTGTCTGTCCTTATATTTATTTGATATAGTTTTCCATTGATCCAATCCTTTCTTAATTAGATCTTTATTTAAGTGAGAATCCAATTTGCAATCATCCTCTTTTTTTTTGGCAGATTGCTCCCAGCACAGTGGCTGTTGCAGCGCGTCGCTTTCCTGTTTGCGCATTAAGTCTAAAAACTTGGATACATTGGTCCCGTTCTCGAACAGGCGATTTTCGAATATAGAATCCTTTTCGTAGAGCACCTCTTCGCTTTCGGCACTTGCATCAGCGTTGTGTAAAGGCTTTTGTGCAGTTACTCCTTTATCATGTTCCTTTTCAGTAGCGTTGAGTTCTGACTTGGGCTTTGATTCAGCTTTACTCTCGTTTTTAGAATTTGTTGGTGGTTTCTTTTTCTCAATCTCAATTGACACTTTCGGTGTTTTTTTGTCGATTTCATTCGACAATTGATCCTTCTTACCCTTAACCCTCACTGTCAATGCTTTATATTTGTCCCGTTCAATACTCTCAGTGACGACGCCTATATCTGACTTTGCCTCACCTGGCTCATCTGTTCCCGACTGCGACATTACGATGGACTGTCCTTTGCTTGATAAGCTTTCATTGAATTTCTGATAATCCATTGGAAAATCAAAGGGATTTATAGCTCGGCTGAGACCTTCACTTGTATTATCATTGGAAATCCACTTTGAGCTGATTGGAGAGCTAATGTTGTCTATTTTTGTTCCACTCGCCGCAATTGATGGATCTGTGATAGTTTCCTTGAGCTGAAGACAGATATCCGGCTTATCGATCTTTGATCCCATTTCAAAGAAAAACTCCACGCTTCCACCTTTTGGCTTGGGTACATCTAATGCTCCAGTTGCTCTCTGAGAATTCTTTTCCAACTCTTTCAGGTGTGTAGAGTTATTGGGCATCTGAAAATATTTATCATACGGTTTCCAGAAGCCTTTCTCCGTTTCGTTAGGGTCATTGAACATTTCTTGATCATTTAACCCAAGTGGTGCTGTATTTTCAGAGCTAGAGATGAACTCGGGAACTGTGTCTGCCACGTTCTCAAAAGCACTGTCTAGGTATGAAGGTATTTGTATCAGATACTCATCCCTCTGCAGTTGTCCAATTGAGTAATTACTGACCAAAGAAATGATAAATTAGTCGAAGAACTAAATATCATCAAAAGCGTTTATCGTACCTCATGTCCGGATGATTACGCAGTGTATCTATAATGGTATTTGGATGTACCTCCCTCTGGCAAATGCGGTGTATGACTGAAAACAGTGGATACCTTATCGGGTGCAAATTGTAGTAAATCATATTACGTACTTCTGATTAATATACTCACATTTTTTGCATTCCCTCCTTTTCCAAATACGCATAGATCTCCTCAGCAATTATGGGACCGAGCAGCTTGCGACCATTCAAAAGATTTGCCTCAATTTCTTGGATAGTTTTTCTCGAAGTAACAAAGTTCTTGGCAAAGGTAACGTTTTTATCAGCTGAAAAAATAGAATGAGCAGGATTGGGTAATTTTTAGAAGGATTGTACTAACCATAGGAGGAGACCACCGAATTAGCTATGCCGCAGCTTTCGAAAAATGTAGACATTTTGGTATTTTGTTTGAAGTGCTTGATGAATCGCATCATTTCCTTCAAGCCCAAATGAAGACAGGCGACACGAGCATTTTCACCCAGTCGCAAGCCATCAATGAAGCCGGCACTTAGTGCCACCAAGTCCTTCAGTGTATTACAAAGTTCCACACCATCAACATCATCTATGCTGAAAACCATGCAGTTCTCGGTCTTGAGCAGGCTAGTCAACTGTTTCTCATGGGCATCGTTGTTGCAACCAATCGTAATCTCGCAGAGTTTACCCTGTGCCATCTCCATGGCGCTGTTGGCATTCATCATCGAATAGCATGGAATCTGCAACTGGCTGGCAATAGCATGCGAATACAGATCGATTTCGCCGTCTTTAATATGGTCCAGTCCCTTGATCAAGGAGACCGCATACGCAGTACGTTTCACATTGCTTGCTAATATATTACAATAGGCTTTAACAAAGCTATGCGGCGTGGCAAATATTAAAATATCAGCATCTTGTGCAGCTTCAAGCAGGTCATTAACGGCAATCTGTGGATCACTTATCCTGAGCGAATGACAAATAGATTTAAAGCGCATCTTACCAAGTTTTTTGGCAGCTTGATTCCGGGCAGATACTTGATATTTTCATGTTGCTTATTCATCACCTCAGAGAGATAATTGCTTCTGACAAGCTCATCGTACACATAGATGTGGACTCGAGGATCGAAATTGCCATTGAGAACATTTTTACAAACGGCAGTGGAAATAGCAGAGCCCCTTAAGTATAAATCAAGATAATGGAAAATTTTACTCACATCCACTATGACTAATCATAATAGCTGTGACAACCTACCAGCCCTCTGCTCCAATGATGCACACCTTTGCCTTCTTTGGCATAATAAGACTTGAATTTAGCGCCGAAAAGAGACCACAACCATTCAAAACAAAAATGATATTTTCAAAAACAATTTGAGAATTTAGTAATTTTTAGTAAATTTATAGTTTAAAATGTATGAAATGAATGTGTCAACACATAATTATTGTGTGTGCTTAAACTCGTTTTCCGACAGAGAACTCAGAGACAGCTTCATCAAGAGTAAGCTTGAAATTCATAAACAATGCCCGATGAAGTATCCACAACCGGCTCGTTCGACACTCTCATGGTTTTAGCAATTTCCTGCTTTTCCTTCTCCTCTTGGGCTTCCTGGTCTGAAATCGCACGCAGCTCGAATTCTGTGATGATTTGTGAGATGCGACTCTTGGCCTCAGCTGCCAGCTTAGGCGGCAGACTCTTAATGCTGATGCAAGCGCTTTCGAAAAACAAATCATAGCTGTCACGCTGCTGCATTGGAGCAGTTTTTGTCGTCACCATGGATGAAGATTCTTTCTGTGCATCTTTCGTTGCAATCTCTTGAATATAGGCATTCAACAAGGTCCGATCTCGCACTATACTCTGCAACAGTTCCTCGCGATTTAGAAGGTGTTTGGCTTTCATACCATGACGCCGTAGGGACATGATTAATTATTCGTGACAGGAACTATAATTAATAATAAATGTAATAACGATTAATAATATTATATTTCTATTTTATTATTAATTCATTTCTTATTTCCTATTGGTACAAGGATTTCCTTATAAATTATTGCACTAGTCACAAAATCAATCAATAATTATTATATACATATTCGGCTTTTGCTTCTTGTTTACCTTTACGCTATGAACATGTTCACAAATAATAATAAGGCTGATGTTTTTGGTTTGTTTACAACGCCGGACGCCTCACAATAGAGATGGGCAATGCCAAAAGAACGCATATCGATATCTTTGCCTCGTTACATGCGATGTATCGATTTATTTGAATTTTTTTCAAAACATATGAATGCTATTATCCATTTGTATCTGTATATTTAAAAATGTATTTACAATCTCTTTACAAATTAGACCTAGTTATCCTAACAATATATATTTGCATCTTCAGCCCGGCTGTATATTTTTTATGTCAGAGTTCCAAACTGCGGATGATGTGAAATGCTATGTGACCCAGTCATTGGCATCTCTAAGCCTACCACTGTATTATGTCCATTTGCACCATTATCTTTGAGAGCGCGCAGCTCCAGTTCGCAAATGAGCTGCGATACACGCATCTTTGCCTCCGCGACGAGTTTCGGCGAAAGTGCCTTAACACTGGAGCTAACGCTGTCAAAGAACAGATCTACATGATTCTTCTCCCTTGGTGGGGGCGGGTGTGGTAACTGAACTCCAATTAGCTCTCGAAAAGATTCCATCAGCTCGTTCTTATCTTGCTGGATTTGCATTAGAAGCTTAAGCCCATCCTTATTAGATGGAGAGTTGGCGCTGCGATTGATGGCAGGTGGGCTTGCTTTAGCTGTATTCTTGGGGTGGTTTGCTGCCGTCAAAGTTGCCTGCGTGGTGGCTATGCCTGTGGGCGCAGCTTGGACCTGTCCATGTGCAGTTGCTTCAATTACTTCAAAGTTGTGCGAGCTGATAAAATATTAGTTATTAAAATAACAACAGCAATATAGGATAGAAAAAAAAAAACAAATGGATCCTGGTTTGGAATCCTAGGCTACTGTACGGTTGTTGTTTTATGTCTGAGCCGAAGCTCTTAGTAGCCAGTGCTTTTTTCAAGTTAGGTTGATTGTTTATAGCTACATTCTTTCCATATAATTATATATATATACATAAATTTATATATATACATATATATATATATAAATATAAAGGAGTTTAAATTGATTGGCAATTGGTGATCAACGCAAGGCCCAAACAATAAAAAAAAATTGCACAGTAGTTTCCTTTTGGGACATAAGTGAGTACTAAGACGGGATTTTGAAAAATTCTATACCCAAGTGTTTGTTTTTCACCCGATCCGTTTTAATAATACAGATAATAATAATAACACGCACCTTTCTTCGATAGCATCATCGGTTGTGATTACAGCAGTTGGCACCGTCTCCAACAGGTTATTTTCAGTGACAACGGGTTCCTGCTTTGTCGTCGTCTTGAGGGCGCCACTCTTTCGCTGATGATAGTATTTACTACGTTCCCGCCGTACGTTCAGCTCCTTTCGCACAGCTCCCTCGCCTTTGGTCATCAGCGACTCGAGATTCCGTTTGTGTTTCGTTGTACGCTCGTGTCGCACCAAATGACAACGATTGCAGTCCAGGCGACATTGACATGCCCGGCAGAATGGCTTGTTGGGATCATCGGCGGAACGCTTTAGCCATGGATCGAAGAGACTAAGCCATTTCTCACAAAATTTTTGACTGTATTTCTGTTTTCCACATCCAGTACTATTGCTGCTCAGTTTCAATTTTGTCTTTGCTTCTTTCCTAAATGTGTTTTATCTTATTAATTAATCGAGTTATTCATTTGTAATCTATCACTTCTTACCAGTCAGAATCAGACGTATTTTCGGAGAAACTCATGTTATTAATGATTTGCTTCTTTATTTGGTTCACTTCCTATTTATTTATTTATTCACTAATAGCATCG
Organism: Drosophila maculinotata; assembly: GCA_035045305.1. Classification (NCBI taxonomy): domain Eukaryota; kingdom Metazoa; phylum Arthropoda; class Insecta; order Diptera; family Drosophilidae; genus Drosophila; species Drosophila maculinotata. Next base: position 11,189,578 of record JAWNPD010000335.1, read on the forward strand.
ATATTATCTTAGTCGATTAGTGAGTACGATAGATCGATTGCAATTGGCTTTATATCGTTATAAAAAAGATTTCAAAGATACATTTAAATCTAGTCCAGCCGAGGGTGCGTTAACTTCACACTTAATGTTAAGCTCATTAATTATGTAATTAATGTTTTACACATTCTTCTCAGAACTTAAATATTCAAAATCAAAGGCATACTTTCCCATTTTTTGAATACCCTGATCTCATTAAAAGTGGGAAAAAGGGTATAATGGTTTTGTGAAAAAGTATTTAACGAGCATAAGGAAGCATCTCCGACCCCATAGAGTATATATATTATTGATCAATATCAACACCCGAGTCTAGACTAGATCACTCTTATTTGTTTATATTTATTTAAACAATAAATCACAAAGAAAATGTTCAGAAATGTTCTCAACCTGAAAACCATTTGAGCGTTAATATTTAACTTTTCTGCGCTTCAGAACTCTTATTTCTTGAAATGCTGCTTGCAGTATTCCCAAATAAACAAAGAACCTGTTACGTGCACATTTAGTGAACGCACCACTCCAAACTGTGGGATTTCGACAGCATAATCCAATAACGCAATTAAATCCAATGGAATGCCATGTTTCTCATGTCTGTAAAATAAAATTGTTCGTTACTACCACTATGGGAAACTGGATTTGAGTAAATAACTTACCCTAACAGCAAAATACATTTCTCAGGAAATTTAAAATCTTTAAAACATATGCTATGCGCTGTTTGCTCAGCGCCAACAATTTTATATCCCATTGATTGTTTCTCAATCAAAAACTCGCCAAGTGCAGCTGGCTTAACTTCAACAATATTTAGGGTCTTTTCGGCGGTCATACTGTAGACAGAAGATAGTTGTATTATACAATGCATTAAATTATTAAATGGACTATACCTTAAATTCGTAAAATCGCTTTTATCCGCAAGGCACTTGGCACCCAAAATCAATGTATTAACGCCCAATACCTCACAGGTACGCGCCAGACCTCCAAGGTTAGGTAACTTATCAACTAGAGAGGCTACCACTATCAGCTCATGTCCAGGAAGTTGTTCTTCCGCTTCAGCAAAGTCATAGACATGATATATATCGTTGACAGGGTTCATTTTCCTCTGTACATTACAATTTTCTGTATCAACTGGCATCGGAGTTACAGCTGTTGATGCAGTTTTTCTCCCTTTGAATGTTGCTCGTGAAATTTCTATATTGGTTTTCAGCTCATTGTAAATCTTATTTTTGTTATATTCATCGAATGGTGTATTAGTCATGTACAAGATGATGTCAGCAGGGTCTCTCTGGGAAATTACCGCCGGTAATAAGAGACGAGTTTCGTTTTGCAACTCGTGCAGCTTATCTCCCAAAGTCCTTTCAATGCTGCTCTTTAGTGCATTAAGTATAGGCAGTTCAATACTAGAAATATTTAACAAATTAGTGGTGAATAGATTTAATAAATATGTATTTATTTACCAGCTTTCTTCACATTTTACTGCTAGTCTATGTAAAACCAGTTGAGCAAGTAAGCGAGTCTGAAAATGTGCTCCCATTGTATGTGGCAAAAGCAAGCTCACGATTTCTTGCAAATGTTGCAATCCTAGGCTTATCCAGTTGCACATGCAATAAATGTGAACGACGGAGATAATGGAGACCTGCTGACTTGGCTTGAGCGATCCAAGCGATTGCATTCGATGTAATAATGGATCCAAGCTGGGCAGTAGATGGGCCACGAGATACTCATACATATAGCTGATGTTTAGCTGATCATTGGGCGCCAGGACTGCTGTCCACAACTCATCAGACCATTTGATTTTATACATAATTTGTAACAATGCTCTAGCAATGCGTATTTTAATTCTATGCTCTTTGCAATTTTCAAAATAACGGGGTTTCTTTTCGGTTAACTCCTTGTTGATGCCTAGCAGCTCAGAACAGATTTCGTTTACTCTTGCATCTGGTTGATTTGACACAAAATATATCCATTCATTTCGTAATGCTACATCATCATATATAGCATAGCGGAATATGCTGTCGAAATAGGCTGCTTCAATGCTACGGAGAATATTTATAAGGGTTATAGTTTTAAGCTAAGATGGCGTACTTACCGCGCATCTCCTGTGCGGATCTCACCATCAAGTATGCCTTGTACAATCAAGGAATTGGGTAAAACCTTTGCAATATGTAAGATGAGCGAAGTTGTCCACTTATTGCAATTGCTATGAATATCGGCAAAAATAGTTTCATTTTCCGCATCACTCAGATGCTTGGCGGCGTATTGAAGAATTCCCATAACGCTAAAAATAAATAAGTTATATGTGTAATTAATTTAGCTACTATACATTTAATGTAGCTTACGTAGGTTCATGCTTTGGATGTTTTTTCAACATGTTTACGAAAGCTGCAATCACATTTGCATTATCTTCAATTCGGGTGTCAACGTCTTTCAATAGCTGTACTAGATGCACAAACGTTGCTTTTGTGCCACGTTCGAGAAGATCTATTGGCTGCAAGTGTAGCTCCTCCAATTGACTCCAGCTTTTCAGATTAACCTGAACAAACAGATCTACGCAGTGCTCCAGTACAAAGGATATCTCGTCTTTTGTTTGACAGTTTAGTTGTTGCAGCAATTGTTGCTGCACTTCTTCGAGATTTGCACCCTTTTTGAAAATTTCAGTATTTATATTATACTCATTGCTATAGAACACCGAGCAGATGCGCTTTCGTTTTGGATCCATGCCATTAAAAATAAAGAGTAGAAACAAGCGCCACCAACCGTGTCGAGATTTTGGCAATTTGCTTAATTGTTTTAAAACCTCATCTACAACACTATCTGAGCAGTAAGAAGGAAAAAAAATTTCGTAGCAATGTTTGTTAAAGTGTACAAACTCCTCGCCAATACTTTCGCGCTTGCCCAGTTTTGTGATCAGGTGTTCGCGTCCCCAATACACACAATCGCTAATTTTGAAAAGAGTTTCAATTAATACCATATAGTCGCCCAGTGTCAAACTTTTTATGGTCTCCTGTAAAAAAAAGAATGAAAATCATATCAAAAATATAATTAGCAGCAACTCACGTCAAAGAGCTCTAGTACGCGTTTGTTGGCAGATTGTCGCAATTCTAAATTTCTCATTGTGCGAACTCGTGAGCAGAGTTTTAGCAGCGCATTTTTGTGGGTGAAGGCACCTTTCTCCGGCTGCATGTTGCTCAGCCAAAAGTACAGTGGAACCGAGTGCCACGGCACCGTTACCAATGCATTTAAAAACACGTGCTCCCTGGACGGCGACATAAATTTCTGCATGTCTACTCCGGATAAAAAGTTATAGTCGACATTGTAGAGCTGTGTGCGATTTGTGGCTGCCAGGAATTCGGCCAGCAGATTGAGACTGCACAATTTATCCACATCAAAGTGGGTAAAAAAATAATGTATCGTCCAGCGCAGCACCATAATATTGTTATCCTGCAATAGTCTTGTGTACAAAATGCGCAGCCAAATCAGCCACTCATCGTCCCGATTACTGGACAGGATGCGGGGCAGCAGCGTGCTTAGTGTCGGCAGTATTAAATGCGATTGTTGCTCCTCCAGAGTCTCCATGATGACCACATAGGCAGACCAGCCCGGCTCACTGCATTTTAGAGCGTCCCGCACGCATGATTTTAAACTTCCATTATCTACCTTATCCGTCTGCATTATCATTAACAGTTTCTTCATGAGAAAGTGCGCCGACTTTCGATACTCGCGCACCTCCGACTGTAGCAATGCTTGTATGACGGCGTACAGTTCAGTGGAGCAGGCGCATTCCATTCCCAGTTCCCTGACGAAATCATCGAACAGCTGGACAAGGATTTGGGCAGCATGCGGCTGCCGTTCGCTGCTGAGGCTCAGTGACCAGAGCTGGCGCAGCAGGAACTTACCATCGATTCGTGGAAATTTGCGTGCATGGATCTGCACACAAATTAACACATTGGCAACAAGCTGGCGGCGCTGTCCATGTGGACAACAATCATCATCATTGCTGTCCGCTATGACCACCGAAATGAGTTTGTGGAACACCTTGGAGCCGAATTTGACATTCCACTTGCTGTTGCTTTGTAGCAGATTGTAGATGCACTGCAGCACACGCTTCAGTGCCAACTCGTTTTCCTTGTGCAAATCAATCAAATCATACAGCAATTCATCTAATTCTGCTATTTCACCCAACAAATTTTGGTTTTGAATGTATGTTTCGACCGCCTGCACCACTGCGTGAGTTGCGGTCGCTGTTGTTGCTTTCGTTGTGGGCAATGACATTTTGTTGCCAATTAGTAACAATTCAACTTTTGCCTTTCGCCGATTTCATTAAATTAACACATTCAACCTGTTCGATTTGCTATTTCACATGTCAACGCAATTGTTGTTGATTTATCGACTATCGATTGCTATTTGGCTGATCCTGTTTTATAATCTGGCAATGCTGCAATAGACAATCATCGATAGCTTTTAAACTGATCTCAATTTTATAGTCTGGCACTGCTGCACTTTCAAGCAGTTTTCAAAAGCTTAGCCGCAAAACAGTTATGTGCTTATTTTATAAAGAGTAAAAAACATACATTGTTTTGGCAAAATGATCGTATCTTCAATATTTAATATTCAAGTTCATTATTTAATAACACATGTAACAACGCAATTTATTATTTTAAATTATTTGTTCTGTTCGCTTAGACTTTACATTTAAATATTGGTTTCATTGGTAATTTAGTCTGTACTACATTTATCGTCTTTATCGTCTTTATCTGTTTGTGCTTGCTTCAGTAAGCACATGCATTTTTTTAATGTTTCTTCATCTGTGGTGGGTTTGCACTTCTTAGCCTCCTCCTCTCTCTTTTTTCTTTTTTCAGCCAGCTTTTTACACCGTTCGATCTGCTCTGGCGATTTGATTTGATCAGGCCTTTTTTGGCAATTTTGAATTTTCTCCCGTCTCTTCGCTTCAGCCTGAACGTTTCTCACTCGTGCCGCGGCCGCTTCCTTACATTTAGTTTCCTGCGACTTTTGCTTGGTGTGCAAGAGACGGAACGATAATTTATCTGCGCTTAAGGCATTTACAACCATAAGTGTAATCGCTTTATCGACATCCACAATTTTCATTTTGGCAATTTGTTGTATGCCCCAATTCAGAATAAGCTCAAAATCGTTGCAACCATTTGTCATGACCTCAGGGATAAGCGGATAGACACCCCGGAATATAACTGATTGTCGTGCTACCCTTGGGTTGCCCGTGAGAAAGACAATCGGACACCTTGGTCGAAATTGGCTCATCAATTGAGGCAACAGCGGACATGGACTGGCTATAATTATGGCATTAGCTTGGCCTAACGATGAGATCTCAGTGATGCCGGAAGTAATCGCCGATATGTTATCCGACGTTGATGATTTCATGACGCTCTTCAAATCGCTTTGTATAAGCTCGTACCACAGGACAGTTTCCACCTTAGCACAGATATTCGCCATGCACTTGACACACTCTACGGGATACTTGCCCTTAGCTGTTTCGCCGGACAGCATAACACAGTCGGCGCCATCAAATATAGCATTGGCAACATCTGCGGCTTCCGCCCGCGTTGGTCGCGGCTTGCGCACCATAGACTCAAGCATCTGGGTGGCACAGATAACGGGCTTGCCCACCTTGTTGCATTTCGCAATTATCGACTTTTGGGCCAGTACGACCTCCTCGGTCAGAATCTCGATTCCCAGATCGCCACGTGCCACCATAATGCCATCGGAAGCTTCGATGATGCTGTCAATATTTTGCATGCCCTGTTGATTCTCTATCTTTGATATGATCTTTATATGCTTGCCCTTGGGACCCAGTATATTCCGAATATCACCTAAGGCCTTAGCGTCACGTATGAAAGAGGCAAAAACCATGTCCACATCGTGATCCACACCGAACTTCAGATCCGCTTTATCCTTCTCAGAAACGCTGGGCAAATCCACAGGAATGCCAGGAAGATTGACACCCTTGCGGGATCCCAGCTTTCCGCCATTCACCACCTCGCAAGTAATCTCTTCGCCGCTTATGCTCTTTACCCGCAACGAGATGAGTCCGTCATCGATATATATCAAATTTTTGGGCTTGACAATCTTGGGTAATTCTGTATAGTCAACGTATATCAGATCCTTGTTGCCTTTGGTCTCTAAGTCCTTTTTGGTAGATAGCTTGATTTTATCTCCCTGCTTGAGCACAATTTCAGCCGTATCGCTACCCGAAATCTGACCCGTACGTATCTCTGGTCCCTTGGTGTCCAATGCAATCGCCACCGGCTTTTCCACACCCATCAGCTGCGCATAGCAAGCGATCGCCTGGCGGGCCGCTTGTATCGTCTTGCAGTGGCATTCGTGTGTGCCGTGCGAGAAATTTAAGCGCACCACTCGCATTCCAGCATCGATCAGCTGCAACATTGTTTCTGGTTTATTTGTGGCAGGTCCAATTGTGCAAACGATTCCGCTCAGCGGAAAATCAAAGCTGGGCGCATTGAACTGCAGTCGGGACTTGTAGTCCAATTGCGAGGCAAACGGACCGCGATCCAGTAACACCTTTTGTTGCGGCTGCTGCAGGGCTGGGGCCTTCACCTTGGCATCGTTCGAGTACCTGGCGGAATCTCCAGCTGCCCATGGTGTTGAGGTAGGCAGCGGCGCAGACCCACGACAGGCGGACCGCGCAATATACGTCGCGAACAGCGAAATTTTGAATTTATGTCGAAAATTTATGAAAGAAAATATGTTTGTTTTGACAGTTAATTTTGAACTGAAAGGCAGCGTTATATTTCAATACCTCAATAGGCGAATTTTATATATCATCCAAGTGTCCAAAATATGTTCGTTTTGACAGTTAAGTTTGAACTGAAAAGCAGCGTTTTATTTCTATAGCTCAATAAGCGAATTCTATGTATCATCCAAGTGTCCAAGGGTCGTATCAACATCGGATGCTTAAAGTGACGTCGCTCACAACAAAGTATAAAAAAAAGTAATTGAAATTAAGGATTTTGTAATATATTTAGATATTGGAATGTCCGACACTACAAATTAACCGTTCAAGACAGAAATTATCAATTCGGAGCTGATTACAGAATGTCTCCAAGTCTGGCAATACTACATGAAATCTTTGCTTATGTGTCAGTATGTATATATATAGTTTTTATTATTCCTTGTTACTATAAAGAACGCTATATTTAACAATGATAAATTATATCTGTATGTGTTTTTTTTATTTTTTTTGTATATGTGTGTGTGTGAGTGGTTCGACGTCTGGGAGCCAAACTGTGGCGCTTTGGCAGCGGGGTACATCTATCCAATTTCGATTTCCAATAATCCGTATAAATTTTTGAGAATTTTTTAATAAATTAACTTGGTTAATAACAGTAATGGATGCAAGCGAAAAGCGCTTAAAACGCTTTTACACTGATGCATCGATCTCCAGCCATGGCGACCAGGTTTATTCGACGGTACTGCAAGAAATGAATGCAGGATTGGTTAGAACTTGCTCAAGAGACTTTAGGTAACACGTTACTTACACAATACGAATGGTGTTGGTGAAGCCGGAGCCCTGCTTCCAGCCGGTGACAATAACGACAGCGTCGCCGGTCTTAATGAAGCCGTTCTTTTTGCCCACCTGCAAGCCGAACTGCACACGCACATCCACATCCTTCAGCCAGTCGCCCTGTGGGGTTTCTGCAAGAAAATTTTGAATGGTCAATTTGGATTCAGGAATTTCGGCTGCTGTGGGACTTACCCTTGTAGATAAGTGGCACCAGGCCACGGTACAGATGAGCCTGACGAGCGGTTTGTGCGAAACGCGTGACAGCGATGATGGGGCAACGTGGACGATACTTGCTCACCAGGAAGGCGGACTTGCCGCTGGTGGTGATCACCACAATGGCGGCGGCCTTGGCCTTGTTGGCAGCCTCAACGGCAGCAATGGCCGCCGCATGAGGAGCATCCAAAGTGTTTGCTGAGGCGCCACGAACTAAATCGGCAAACAGGTTCTGATGCCACAGAGCAGCTTCGGCCTCCTTGCACGTCTTGGCCATGGTCAGGACACACTCCAGCGGGTATTCGCCCTTGGCGGTCTCGCCAGACAACATGACACAGTCGGCGCCATCGAGCACCGCATTGGCCACATCGGAGATTTCGGCACGCGTGGGACGCGGCTTCTTCACCATGGACTCCAGCATCTGGGTGGCGCAAATAACGGGTTTGCCAGCCTTGTTGCAGCGTGCAATCATCGCCTTCTGGGCGAGGAACACCTTCTCGGCGGGTATCTCAATGCCAAGATCGCCACGGGCAACCATGATGCCATCGCCGGCCTCAATGATCTCATCCAGATTGTGCATGCCCTGCTGGTTCTCGATCTTGGAGATGATCTTGATGTTCTTGCCCTTCTCGCCCAGCACTTTGCGAATCTCAGCCAGAGCGGCAGCATTGCGAATGAACGATGCAAAGACCATGTCCACATCCTGCTCCACGCCGAACTGCAAGTCGGACTTGTCCTTCTCGGAGACAGCGGGCAAATCGACGGGCACGCCGGGCAGATTGACACCCTTGCGGGAGCCCAGTGTGCCGCCGTTCTCCACCTCGCAGACAACGGTGTCCTTGGATACTTCGCGCACCACCAGCGAGATGAGTCCATCGTCGACAAAGATGTGATTGCCCGGCTTCACCACGTTGACAATGTTAACGTAGTCCACATAGACTGCCTCGAGGGATCCCTTTTCGAGCAAATCCTTGTTGGTCGACAACTTGATGGTCTCGCCCTTCTTCAGCTCAATCTCAGCCGTACCGCTGCCGCCAATGAGGCCAGTACGGATCTCCGGACCCTTGGTATCCAGAGCAATGGCAACGGGATGCTCGTAGCCCAGCTTGGCCGAATAGTTCTTGACAGCCTGACGCACATTGGCCACCGTCTGGGCGTGGTATTCGTGCGATCCGTGCGAGAAGTTCATACGGGCAATATTCATGCCGGTGGCGATCATCTTCTCCAGCATCTCGACGCTGGACGATGCGGGACCGATTGTGCACACAATGCCGGACAGACGCACATGGGGTACGGGCGAATCGAACTGCAGGCGGCACATATGCTCCAATTGGGTATCAGCTCCGGCAGCCATGTTTTGCGGTACTTCGTTTGGCTGCGATAAAACAGGATAGATTATTATGATATAAGATTGCCAGTTGCTAATTTCCAAAAAATAATTATCGTTGTCAATGAGTTTTGTGGTGAGGGGGGTTGGCAATAAAAAAGTACTATTTGCCGACTATGCTGTTTTTTATTGTTCGTTATATCGATATGCCCGCTCTCCCACTTAAATCGTAAACCGTGCGAGAGATTCCACACCCACGCGCACGAGTGCCAGAGAGGGAGAGGTGGGGGGAGGGAAAGAGAGAGAGCAGTCGAGGGAGTGGGAGAGCAATGTGCGGATGAGAGACTGATAGACGGAAAAGATTTTTGCATTGGCAGCAGCGCTGCAACTGCGAAGGTCACAACTTTTTCAAAGTGCAGCAGCAAAAAAAGAATAGAAAAAGTTGCATAATTTCAATTTACACAAAAACGAAAAAAAGGTTACAGAAAACGGCTTGAGATTTAATATATATGCATATTTATGAGTTGATATGAGGCTGGTATGTGGGCATATCTTTATGGATATATCGTGAAATGACTTTCAACTCGGTATTCTGTACCCCAGCCCGGCTGGGTTGGTTTACCTTTAGCTTGGGTGACTCGTCGTAAATTGTTACGTTAACCATTTTGTTGCCTACTTGATTGACGCTGTATAAGCCACGAAACTGATTTTTATATTTAGAATATTGACCAAATCGGTTACGCACAAAACACAAAGTTACGACGACGCGTTGTACGGCTAAAATGTTTGCGTTGAAAACCTAAGCGCACTGGGGTTTTTCACACAATGGCATAAAATGCTCGACTGTCGTCGGTTGCGAGTTTTAGTGGAAAATTTTTGGCAAGGCATCCAGAATGTCGGTAATGCATTGTGAGCAAAGAGCGCAAGACCACGAGACTCTGGTGAAAAAAGCCAACGACTGCCACTCCGAGTCGCAAAGAGAGAGGGAGACTGACAGAGACAGGGACAGAGAGAGCGAGAGCGCATCAGGCGGCAACAGGCCACCCCTAAAAGCCACCCAAGCACGACAATGAGAGACAAAAGTTCATCGAAAAAAAAAGCGGAAAGCTTGAAAGTTAGCTGTCACTCACTCTATTGGCGCCTAGCACGGAGCTTGCGATAAGTCAGCCGGCTACCCGGCTACTCGGGTATTTGGGATTGGTGTGAGTGTAAACAAAAAACTGATCGTCAGCTGTTGGATGCCGTATTTTCGGCACATACATACACACATACATTTGTATAAGCATGTGAACTTTTTCGAATTATCAGCTGTTGAAATACACAAAAAGAGAAAGCACCTAATGACGTAGTTTGCGAACTTTGAAATAAATAACATAAAACAGGAATTCAGATCTTTAGGGTAGCCGATGATCTAACACCCTTGCAGACATATGGCAGTCCATATATATGTTAGAGTAATTCGATAAATATTGAGGATTATAAATAATTGTAATTGGCAAAATTAATAAAAAATTTGGTTGATCTTATATTATTTTTTTTATTTATTATTTGTTTATATTTATAAACTGGTTTGCATTAAAAGACAAAATTGAGGCTATATCGACTAAGCTTTTCGTCCTTATCAAGAATAAGTTATGAGACCGAAGATGTTTTCTTAAATGAGGTCGATACTTCGCAACACAATTAAATTACCCTCTGCAAGGGCATAATAATCTCATTCCCGAAATATGTAGCGCATATAGCACGCATGCTCACTCGCTCACACCATTGGCATGCAGCGGATGCGTGGTAAGCGCCAGCAGCGGGGGTGTTTGACTCGTGACACGCATGAAAGCGGCAAAGCTTTTGCTCTAAGCGCTTTTTCCACTCGAAACAACAACACAACCTATTGAAAAAGTTCTCGCATAAGTGAAAGTTTTTTATCCAATTCTAAAGGCTGTTGGTCTCTGCCCTTGAACCGGCTTGCGAAGGACATTGTCACAATAAATAGGGAGTAAAAAAAAATACTCATCAAGCGATGATAACAAACCAGATTAAAAGAATTAAAGCCGGCGAATTATTATCAGCAATTAATTAGTCATCGTGGGATTTGTATATATGTATATTCCATGCACGAAAATTTACTTATATGTGTATAAATTGATTTGTTGTTTCTTCATATGTAATGGCGATAAAGGTATTTGATTTAATATTTTTAAAATTTAGACACTTGGTGATTACCGCTGCATTTTCTTATGGCGTGTTAGCGTTATATGTACATATGTATGTATACACGCTTATGTGTGTGTGTGTGCTTTTGTATGGAATGACTTCTATTTCACCTTTACATATTTTTTACCCGCGCACTGACCGGCCGCACATATGCATGTGTGTGTGTGCCGCTATCTATATATGTGTGTGGATCGTTTTATTCTCATAATGCGGGTTATTCGTTTTGCATCATCAACAAACCGCTCATTTCGGCAAGCCTAAGCTTTTGCAACTAAGCACTGAATCAACGCTTGATTAAATTATAATTATTTAATTTAGTTATTGCACAAATGATTATTATGAATATAAATATATACGTATTTACCTTGTTTGAGTATTAAAAGTAACGAAGAGGTATAGATGTATTGCTAGTCCTGTTTTGGAATAAATTGACTTTAAATGCACAGGTTTCGTATACACCAAATACACAGGTTGCGAGTTGCGGGCGATCTGTTTTGCGACTAAGAACTTTTTCGATACACCAAACCGAAACTTAACGCAAATTCGATATCGAAATACATGGTTTTATCGATATGAGCGATATATGCGATGTGGCGGCGCGTTATAACTATCGTTGTTTCAAAATGTACAAGAATACCATGATTGTTACCCATGTCAATTTGAATTATTGTGTTTGTAACAGACTTTTCCAGACTGCAGAATTTATTCTCAATATTTTGTGTATAAAAATGTAAAATACGTTTTGTTATAATCAGATGTTCGAACAATACCGATTAAAAAACGTAAACTAAATTTTGTAACAATACTTGTTTTACATTTTGTTACTGAGCATATCAATCAAAGCATTGCATTTGACTACGGCCATCTCCTGTAAATAGGTAATACTATCGATGTGCAGAATGCTGTGAATTTGCAGCTGCTCCGCCATGAACTTAATCTGTGCCTGAGTTGGTCGATGTGGAAATCCTGCAATTAATAAACGATTTAATATTATTAGTTTAAGTATAATTAATGATAGTAGATCACCTTCAATCAGGCAAACGCTTGTATGACACGGCACTACCAAGTCAGGTGGATAACGGCGAATGTCCTGTTCGGTTACAGTGGCAACATTGGTAAATTCAACGAACATAACTTCGTACATATTATTTTGTTTTATTCCCATCACCTTGGCGCGATACCAGGCACCTTCGAGTTTGGCGATTACGTATTCCTTGTTCCTGATTTATACAGTTGAAAAATCAATGAATTGGTTTAGTTTCACGTGGTTCACCATTAACTACTTACACTGGCCTGTAGGGCTGCGAGTCCTTGATTTCCATCAGGCGAAAATGCAGTTCAGAGAAATCGCTTGCATAGTTGCTATCAAAGGCACCAAAGACGCCGCGCGAAACATTCGCATTATCCACAACGAAGACATCCAGCCCCTTATTATCCTTGTTGCTAAAGCGTCGCATTTCAAAGGGCTGTAAAAGATTTGAGAAAATAATTAAAGGGTTGAGCACAGATAATAATGCTACGTACAGCAACCAACATAGGTTCGACATCGAGTTTAACCGTATCATTTGCTGTGATCGGCTTGAGGTCAACAGGCTTTGAAGCGATTGTTGCTGGAACTTCCTTGCGTATTCCATTCGTTTCAGTTTCCACAGTCGCGGATGTTTCAATTGTAGCATTATCCTCCTTATTACTTGTTGCAAGAGCTTCAACTGGCGTAGTTGGTACCATCATTTTACATGGCACAGAAGCCTGGGTGTTCTTTTCAGAGGTTGTTGCGACTGCTTCAGTTGCAGCATTGTCCTCTTTATTACTTGTTGCAAGAGCTGCGACTGCACTAGTTTCTACTATCATTTTATTCAATGGCACATTTGCTTGGATCTTCGGTTCAGAGGTTGTTGTAGCCTTTGCAGTCTCTATTTCTTTGATATTCTGCTCGTGGTTGGTAGCTGCGATTGGATTCTTGCTCAATTTGCAGTTCATTATTTTCATTAAGTGTGCACTTTTAGTGTCTGTTTCTGGCTTGAATTCTACAGGATTTTGGGACTTGGCTACTGATATTTGTGTAACATCAGCTTTAGTTTTGGGCACTATATTGTCGTCGTGTTGCCCAAAAATGTTCATATTCGAACAGAACTGGATCATCTGTGAACTTAACGATTTCTTAGTGTCCACATGCAACAATTCCATGTGCTTATGGTTGATATTGGTAACTATAAATTTTTCACCGATGAACTGTTTTTGAAACTCAGATATTTTAGCGGAATATGAATAGTTGGGCACATTCATTAGCTGCACCTCCAAGTTGTAGCAGGGCAGCTCCAAGAGCTCGCTGCTAATCTCGCGAATTTCAGTATTAGTTTTAGTTTCCCAAATTCCCAGATCCAGGTAGTGATGACGTGGAAACATTTGTTTGCCTACTATTTTTTTGATACGGTGAAACACTCCATTGTGTTTGGCCAGCGCAAAGATGAAGGATTTTTGTTGTATCGGCATCGTTTGGCCCAACAAATTCACCTAGAAGTAGTTTTAAATTAATATTAACATAACATTTCATTGGTAGGAAAGCGATATTTATAGATAGTCTAATAATAATTTGATCGGGACGAGTTATTGATAAAACGAAATAAACATGATCTGCGTACGGTATTCGAAAGCTTTTGTCCCAAATTAGGAGTATCATGAGAACAATTTTGACATGTAAAATTCAAAATCCATAAAAATCCCGGGTCATTTTGGTAATGTTATATCCACTATATTAATTCTTCATTCAAAGTTGAGAAACTACATTTTTTCGGATATCTTGTCAAATTTCATGTCAACAACTGTTGAAGTGTGAAGTTTTCAGTCCTAGAAATACTCCGAGATTATTATAAATTAATACTACTTTAAGTTTATGCATAATTTAAAAATAAAAAAAAATAAAATGTTTCGAAAAAAAATGCGTACTCCTCGCCACTCACCAAGTTTAACTTTTTTTATTAATCTTATTATTTTGTTTGTAGTCGATTGAGGGTGCGAGAATTAGTATGAATCCGTTGGAAAAGTGATTCTGTGGTGGTTAATTTCGCTGTTTTAGAGTTATTATTTAATACACATTGGTACATATTTTAAACTTTAAGCTTGAAACTTTAAGTATTGAAATAAAAAAATACGTTATGTCATATTTGAAAGTGTAATATTTACAACAAAAAAAGTGGTTAGATGTACCACCGAATAAAAAATATAACAGTTTTGGTCCAAATGTACCACATGTGGAAACGGTACGCTCAGCTACAATTCGTCACGCGAGCGACGTGTAGCTTTCGTCTTCGGGTGCTACAGCAAGCACGCAGCAAATGGCTGCCGATTTAGACGTGTGCGCGCGTTGCGATTTGTTGTGTACCGTTGTTTTTCATATACATGTGTTCTTGTCTGTGTGAATACGAAATGACGTCAGAGCACGTGCGTACTTTTTAGGTTAGTTTTAGATTTAAATGAAAACCATATTATCTGAAAGTTTTAACTTCCAAGCCTACAGTGAATGTGTAAAATATACACAGTATATACAAAAAAGACTTAAATGTACATACGTACATACATATATTGAGTCAGACACACATACATACATACCTTCTTGCAGATTTCGTTAAATGCCAACTCAGCCGTTTCGCTGGCATCGCGTATAAAGCAGCGATTTGGTGACTTAAATCCAGTAAAATAAACAACGCTGTTCTTGACAGGCATTGCTACATAGGACAAAGCAATGAACTTTGATCGAATTTTCTTTAAAGTGTTGATATTTGATCCGTTGCTGTTATTGTGATTGCCTGCCGGATGAGCGACCGGCTCAGCAACAGCGATATTTTCCATAGCTGCATTTGAGTTGTTGTTTTTATCGTAAACTCTTCCGTTTGCAGCAAGCACTTTGAATTTTTTAGTTGGCTCAGCTTCTACTGCATTTTTTACATCTGTGGAGATATCATTTTTGACAGCTTCCTCGTGGTTAAATAGTGGAGCTGCCGGCTCTGTTGGTAATTCAACAGCATCAAAAGCGGAGCACGCGAGGGGATGCACCAGAGCGGGAATCGAGAAGCATATATATCTGTGGCGTTGCCAATCCTTCAGTTGGCATTGCTTTGTGCAATAAAAGTCGCAGCAGCGTTGGCAAACGAGATTCGCCTTGGCTGCGCAAAGCACGCAGTATCCGCTTGATGCCGTTTTCTTCTCCATTTTTGGAACAATTTTGATATTAATAACCTATCCCGTAGAAACTCCGTTCACGCACTGAATGCGACTGCGACACAATTCAAAAGCTAAAATGCATTTGTGAACTAGAGATGTGGACATCGTATAGTCGAGACTTTACTTCAACGATATCGATATTTTCGACAATATTTTTTTTACATCGAACAACACTTCTCAAGATGCAGTTTTTGACTTGGTGGCAGCACTGACAGAACAAAGTGCGCAGCTTTAAATATAAAGTTTAATTTAATTGACATATTAATACTTAGTTAATGTGTAATTAAGTTTCTGAAACAAATGTTTGTGTTTTTATACCTTGACCCCATTAAAAATGGGAAAAAGCGTCTAATGGTTTTGTGCAAAAGTATGTAACAGGCATACGGAAGCATCTCCGACCCCATAAAGTATAAATGTACATGTACAAACATCTATTCTAGATCATTATTTAATATGAATTTAAAGACAATCGCATGAAAGTCATTAGATTTATCAGTCACTGGAAATAGACATTTTATTAAAAATTTTAAGTCTTATAATGGTACATTTTCCCCTTGTAAAACTAGCTCTGTTAGCATTCAAGCAAATAAGCAAACCCGTTACCAAAGTTATTAACCAAACGGCCAGATCTAATCAAACATTTAGAACATATGTAATTAATCCAACAGCTCAAAGTAAGTAGCAGAAAACTTGCTTATGACTTCAACCATCATCTGATCCTTAGGCTACCATTGGATTGGAGTTAGATCGAAAATGTGGATGATAGGCATTAATCAGCCAAAGTTTGTGCCACCGTTAAACAACACAATGGCTATAGAAACCGGAAGTAACCTAGTCGGTGAGATATTCCTATTTACACTTGGCATTACCGCGCTTTCACTTGAGTTTTGGCGGTAAGTAAAGCGAACCCATGTAATCCTTGGTAAATAACACTTGATTCCCATTTAGACAATCGCGCAATGATCAGATTAAGCACGATAGGCACAAGGAGCAGAAGGAAATATTAAAAGCCCAGATAGAATTATTAAATGACCGTGTCCTGCGGCAGACGCATGAAGTTGGAAATCTGAAAGCCAAGCTTAGCCAATTGGGTTTGAGTCCTTAATAAATCAATCAACCATACATTGCGAGAGTAATTTATTTATTAACAACAAATTGAAATAGATATTCTCAAGGGGTCATTACAAGTTTATCATATCATATCATAGGAGATATGCAGGGTATCTCCTAGTCGGGCACTTTCGACTGGAGCACTTTTACTTGATTTATCCTTGCTTTGGTTGATTAGCTCTAGGGATGTAAAACCCTTTGGACGTCTAGCTACGCCCGGTATAGATCTAGCTGTATGTCGGCCCAACTCCTGGACAGTCTTATCCTTTTCTTGGTTCATCTTTTATTTTTATTTCGAATTTGAAAAGTATTCATTCAAATATATAGTCAAGAGCACAATTCAAAAATTATGTTGACCATTAAAAAAATATATTTGTTAGTTAATTTTTGTTTGTAGTCAAAAAACTTTGCACTCTTTGTCAAATAAGATTGAAAGCAGCATTTCCCCAAAAATTTCTGTTATAATGGTAATTGGCGTTTTTCCTCTTGGAAAAATTGCCATTTTCGGCATTAAACAAATCACTAAACCGGTAAGCGAAGTTTTTAAAAGCTTTGCAAAGCATAACTCAATATTTAAGAATTACATCTGCGCACCGGCCGGTCAATTAATAAATTGTGTGGAAGCCAGATGTAAAATGCGCATGTTGAGACTTCCTCAACCCAAAAGGATTCCACGCCTCCCTCAGTATATGGCCACTGACACGGGTGCCAACATTTTAAGCGAACTTTTTGTATTGCTTGTTGGTTTATCTCTGATTTATGTGGAAGTTTCACGGTAAGTGGAATTAGAACGCAAAAGGCAATTTAAATATATTATTTTAAACAAATATATTTCAAGGCAAGCGCTTAAGGATCAGAAAAAGCATGATAAGCACAAACATAAACGAGCGGAGCTAAGAAAGCAAATAGCTACGTTGAATAACCTGCTCGACTGGCAGGAAAAAGAAATTCAAAATATGCACCGGCAATTAAGTGAATATAATAATAGAAGGACCGATGAGTGTTCTTAATTATTAAAGCTAAAATTCATTGGCAATGCTGTTCATATGTTTGAATTCAATTTTAGAAACAAATTAAGATACGGCTTTGTTGGTTTAATTTAAAACTGTACCGTTAGGCAATGCAAATATTGTATATCGTCTATCGCCTATCGCCAATTGTCACAAAACAGCTGATCGGTTGCCTAGCCCTGGTACATTTAGATTTTTTTCGTGCTGAGATTTTGTAATACAAAACGGTGAGAAATGGTTATTGGAGTATTTCCCGCCGCCAAACTTGGCGTGCTGGCCGTCAAACAGATTAGCAAGCCAATTGCTAATGTGTTAAAATCCAATGCCAAATCAAGTCCGTTCTTCAGGAAGTACATTTGCATGCCGCCGGCACAGTGTAAGTACAATTCCACTCTGATTAGGAATTTCGATTAAAATGATAATTAATACATTCCGATTGGAATATAGTTTACAACTGGGTGGAGGTCAAGACGAAGATGTGGGCACTGAATCTTGGCCGTCCAGTCACTGTCCCCCCATTGACCGAAGCGATGGCCATTGAACTGGGCGCCAATCTGCTAGGAGAGTTCATAATCTTTGCCATCGGTGCCGGTCTTTTAATATTTGAGTATTCGCGCCAAAGCATCAAGGAGACTAAAAAGAATGAGGCCATGCAAATGGAGCAGATGCGGCTGACCAACACCCTGACGGAGATGAACTTTCGTCTAGAGCGTCAGGATGCACAAATCCGTGAAATGACCCGCGTCATGGCGGATCTAGGTGCGTTAATATAATAATATATTATATATAAAGTGTGAAAATTTGTATTACTAATATTTATTATTTTTCCCAATTAGATTCACGTAATATCTTCCGCTGGCACAAGGAGCCGCTGCAGGAATACGTAACCTTTGATCCCAGTACGCCCGATCAGAGCGTCAGCGCTAGAAATCCGAAGGCCTACGAGGGTTTCTATGATCCCACCGGCGGCATGGCATTCCGTGCGCTCAACTTTTTGGAAACACAAATCTTCATCGATGGCCGTGATCGTTGTGATCAGACTCTCCAGCATATAGATGAGCTGGCCGTTGAGCTAGAAAGATCGCTGGGCGATGCTGTGAGCAAGGCTGAAGTGCCAGCAAAAGCCATGCAATGACGAACTTGGCAAGAGGAGCAGGATCTGGCGCTGCTCATGTACGCCCTGGCACTGGAGGAGCATTAGGCTGAACCAAAATATGAAAAAAATACTGATTCACTGCTTGATTTGAACAAAATATGCGTTAAAGTTACATATACTATATATATATATATATATATATATGTACATATATATAGTTAGGTAAAAAGTCAATAAGTGTATATAACATATGTACATGATGTAATTGTATTTATTATTATTATTGTTACCGAAGAACAACTAAAGAGAGAAAAAGATGCTTAACAATTGTGATTGTAGACTGAACTGAATTAATGATGCATGATGTGTGGTTATCCCTGATGGATGAAGGCCTGCAGCTGGCGCAGTTCGTCGCCAGTGTTAACCAAATCGCCCAGATAGTCATAGAACGATATGCAAATGTTGTAGAGACTGCGGCGCACCGCATAGCGCAGATTATTGAAGCTAATATGGCCGGTGCGCATATTGGGCATCGCATTGTACAGCTTGTCCAGTTCGCACTTGAGCTTGTGTAGCGCCTTGAGGATGGCCGGCAGATCATCTTGCACAACGCCAAAGCGATCCTCCTTGAGTGAAGCGACACAGATGTGCGCCAGCGCCTGTGTCAGCCATGCCACATGCAATGCATTCTCCAGCAGAAACATAGTCTTGGCACCTTCCTTCTCGGAGAAGAAGTAATCGATGCCGGGTATACAATGTAGCAGCTGTTGCAGCCACATCTCCAGCTGCCTGGACGAGCGCTCACACCAGTTGGGCACATGGCGTACGCTGTCCATATTTTTGCTGCCCCACTGTCGGTCAGGTTCGGAAACAACTGGCCGGATGCCATGTACCTGATTGTACTGGCGGAGGAGCATCTTTTCAGCTAGAAGAGCCCCATTTGTGTCGCTGTGAGCAGCCGTAAAGTTCTGTTCGTTGCTTTTGATCTGTTCCATGGAGCCGGTTAGTTCTTCCGTAAAACTGACCACAATGCTGAGACACTGATCGCAAAGGGCGCGCCAATTGGCCGGACGATTGCCGGGCTCGGTTAGCTGAAAGATTTCCAATCGCACCTTCGAATCATTGCGTCGTGAATGCTCGTAAAGAAAATTGGCGGCCAGGCACTGCACCGCATAGACATTAACCAGACCCAGAGCGGCCACCACGGTGACTTCTCGCTCGTTGGGAAAGGCCGTACGATTGCGGGCAACGACCAGCGGCATCGGCTCGGACAGCAGCATGGTATAGAAGCGTCGCATCAGCTCCATGTTGGCCACTACCTGAGCGGTAAGCAGCCAGGCATAAAACAGCAGTCGCACATTGCAGACCAACTCAAAGATGCCTTGTAATCGATCATCAGTGTCCACACCAAGTAGGCGACTCACTCGGTACCTCAAGATGCCACCTAATAGCCAAAAGAGAATGGCGTAGCACAGCGTGGGCTTTAATGAACTGAAGGGAGCCTTCTGCAGCGTATCAGAAAGCAACTCCCGCAATTTCTCCGCGCGCGACAGTTCTGCAATGGCAAACTCAATGGACACTTCGTGTTGCATGTAGACGGTGGCAAAGTAGTAGCAGCCGGCGGCAATGCCCATGCCCAGCAGATACACATGGTAGCTATTCAGACAATCCTGTCCATAGCTTTTGTGCACGAAATGACTGTGGAAGAAAAATCCAAAACGATTAATTATTTATTTAATGCCGACTAGAAGTAAAATTATATCAAATCATGTATTAAAATATTTTAAATTATAATTTTACAAAGTTTGGTATACTATACTATACTTTAATAATAATAATTTGATATGTCAAACTTCAATTTACGATAAATGCATTTTACCGATAGTCCGTGTGCAGATAACCTGTATAGAGCCAGGCAGTCAGATAGCCTACAAGTAGATGAGCACCCAGGAACAGCAGCTTCCTGGGCACATTTTGAAGCAACCAACGGAAACGAGTTGGACAAAATCGACGCTCGGAGAGATGCTGTTGGGAGAGTGTTACGCCGTAGAGGAATACGGCGACAATCAGCGGTATGCTGGCAAACCATGTGTACAAGCTGCACACCAATCGCAGGGATCCCGTTAACCAGTTCAACGGATGCAACAATTGAAAGTTGACCAACAACAAAAAGACAAACAACAGCAGAAATTGTACGGCGATGCTTAACAGCACTCCGCGCACACAGCGGCCGAATAGCATTAGTTTGCAGGTAGTTATAGCCGCGTTAGACATTGTTGCGGTCTTTTAACAACACCAGTTTCACAATTTCACTTAAGATGTTTGCAAAATTAGTTTTGCTGCCGGCGCCGCGCGCTTTTTTGTAGTGGGAAAGAACTATCGATTGCACTATTGATTCTTTGGCGCTATCGATAGTTATTCACCTCTACTATGTTGTTCTCGTTCAGGGTTTTATTGGCGACAATATTCTATAGCGATAGCTTTGCAATTTATTTAAATATCAGCTGGTAGAAATCGACGGTTTAATTTAAATGCTGAATTCGCTAAAATATTCAGTACAATGCTTAAGAGAATAAAATTTCATATTTTAATAATCGTAATATTGATAAAACGACAAATTTTCAATGTAAGCAGCAGTCGCTTGTTAGAACAAATTGCCTGTACAATTTAAATGGAAAATATTCAGACAAATTAATATAAATTTGTAGTATAATTACATTAAAGATTTTAGTAAAATTCCAAGAGTATGGGCATTATTTTAAATAAGCATAAGATCGCAATTGTGTAAATGGCAGTTAATATTTGCAAACATGCATCTTGCAACGTTGCGCATATATGCGCAAACTGCGTTACGTAAGCGTATAGTTATCAACGTAGCAAACAGTTATATCGATAGCATCGAGTATCAGCAGAGATGCCTTTGATTATAGTCGTGGCAAAAATATCGATGTGCTTGGATATATTGATGCCTTGCACATCCCTAGTTTCTACTAGTGAATGGAATTTTGGGCAGTCGAAAAATTCCAAAAACAAATGCGCGCACACGCAAGAGTGAAATACAATTAGCATAATTTCGATTCGTAAGTGGTTGTGAAAAATCAAAAGCTTATGCTTTGCACAGGTGAACAAAACTACAAAAAAAAAACAACAAAAATATATACAAAAAAATCCATAATTATTCCGAGTGTCCGAATCGTCAAATTATCGTTTCGTTCGGTTTGTCGAATGTGTTGCGTGAAATAAATTCAACGATGAAATCGTTGTAATTAATTGCCATTTAATTGCTGTTTTGTGCATAATAAATTTAACTTTTTGTCAAAACTCATTCCACAACAGTTTAAATATACATATACACAAACAAATATGTATACAGATGTGTGTGTGTGTGTGTGTGTGTGTATATATACCAAGTGCAGCAGCTGCCAAAAAAAAGCGCATGTAAAATGCAGATAAGCATTTGAGGTCACTCTGCGAGTGTATGTGTGTGTGAGTGTGTATTTGTTTCTCTTTGGTTGTATTCTTATTATGATCATTAGAGCATAACTCGAGGGCAGGTGGTGTCCGTCCATACATGAGCAGACAGACAGACTGATAGACAGACAGACAGTCGCACGCATTAATTAAATACACACACACGCATACATAACATTTACATACACAGGAATTTATGTACACACACACACATGCTTGCTATTAAAAAGTGACAACAACAACAACAACAACAAATGGTTCTGCTTTACGCGCATAATAAGTATTTAGGCAGAAAACGTTTCGTTCAGTTGAGAACGTTTGCTCTCCCCACAAGCCAACCTACCAACCTCCCAACCCCCCACCTACACTACTCTTTAGCCTTTGTCGCTGTTGTTGTTGTCGGCGGCTGTTTTCATGCTCCATTCACCTACTTTTATGCGTTGCGCGCTCTCTTCACTCTTCGCTCTCTGTTTCTGTTTCAGTTTCTGCGACGTTCGTTTTCTGAATTCCAAATGAAGTCATGAGCAGCAGCAGATTGTATAAAAAGCAACAACAACAACGAAAGCAGCAGCAAAACAACAATACAAAAGTCGTTGTCGCGTTATTACAACAAGAAAAGCTGTAAAAAAAAAGTGAAATTAAGTGCTCAAAAACAACAACAACAGCAGCAACAAATATGACATGGTCGCGTCTCGTTTACACAATAACTCAAAATAATTGAATATGTTGGCAAATGAGCAAAACGTAAATTACGTTAAAAGGTGAGCAACAAACAACAACAGCAGCAGAAAGAACATCGAGCTTCGGACTGCCAAAGTTTAGATACTCTCTCATCGATATAATGCTATGAACTATATTTTGAAGATGAAACAATAACATACATATAAATAAAACAAAATGCTTGTTCTGTTTAATTAATAGACACTTAAAAACTAACAAGTTGTTGTCACTATTTAATAGAGTGTTCCGATATTGATAAGCATTTGCTTTTATCAATGCATTTTTAAAAAAGAAAGTTAAGTTAAACAAACTGCAAACATTTTGCTATATATCATTGAAAACAAACCAGTTCTTCATATACAAACTACATTTATCAAGCGTTCCCCAAAATAGTAGTAGTCCGATCTCGATGATTATAATCTTAAAAAACAACTCCCTATGTTGAGTTAGGTCAATAGATTTACAAAACCCATAGCACTTTCAAACATATAAACCAAGTTTAGACATTTTCAACAATAACCTTAGCAAGGTTATGCAAAACAAAGACGCGACGAGCCGTGTAAATTTATAAGTAAATGGTCAACACACACTCACACATACAAACGCAACAAAATTCAAATTGCAAACATGCATACATAGTTGTGAGTCAGCCGTAAAAAATATTAACATATGTACATTGTACACTGTACATTCATATGTGTGTTGCATGTGTATGTGCGAGTGTGTGTGTGTGTGTGTGTGTGTTATGTAGAGGCGCTTCGTTCTCCCTTTCAATTGACTAAACGTTGTTGGTGCGCCTATTTATTTGCAGGCCACAAATCGAGCGCTATAACATAAACGGCTGCTGTTATTAACATGGCTGCCGCATCCGCTGGCCAACAGCTGCAACAGCAGCAGCAGCAGCAACAACAGCAGCAGCACAAATTGAACATTGTCGGCAATGCGGAGACGGTTGCTGGCGTGCTGCAGGTCAACGAGTTGCAACAGCAACAGCTCAACATGTACAAGCAACAGCACCAGCAACATCAGCAAATGTTGCAGCAACAGCAGCAGCAGCAGCAATTCTATCAGCAGCAAACGAAATTTGTATCGCGGGTCGTTACAAATGCAGCCGCAATGCAACAACAACAACAACAGCAGCAGCAACAGCAACAACAAATATTACCAGCTGGTTTGGTAAATGGCAGCGCCAACATGATGCAAGCTACAAATGTTGCTGTTCAGCAGCAGCAGCAGCAACAACAACAACAACAACAACAACAATTGCGCCACAGTCAGCATATATTTGTGTGTCCAGCTATCAGCACACAGCTACAACAGCAGCAACAACAGCATCAGCAACAACAACAGCATCAGCAACAACAACAGCAACAACAACAGCAACAACAACAGCAACAACAACAGCAGCAAACAAAACAGCGGTCAGCGCAAATAAAGTTGCCTGTAAAGTCAGCAGCAGCCGCAACAGCAACTGTTGCTGCCACCCACTGTATGCCAACAACAATTGCAATGCGTCAAATAAGTCATAACCTTCAGCAACAGCAACAGCATCAGCTCTATGCTAAGAATGTGTCCAAAAACAATAATGCCAGCAATAGTAACATCAACATCAACATCAACAACAGCAATAGCAACAGCAGCAACAACAACGCAAATTTGGCTCCAGGCTGGCGTCGACTAACCAACAACAATGAAGTGGCCTACATCAGGTGAGTCTCAGACTGAGTTTATGTTGCTGTCGCTGTCTCTTACATGACATTTACAACAGACCTAGCTAAAAGTCAATCTGTGTATTGTGTCTGCTAAATGCATATTGGAAGCCATAAAAATGTTTTCTTGCTAAACAGGAAATGCCAGTTAAAAGGGGGTAGCTCAACTCAGCTCAACTCTTTGGTTCAGTTCAGTTCAGCAGATGGGCATGTTGAGTGGGTGGCAACGTTTGGCATTGGATTGCAGTAGTCTCGGCATGTCTCTGTACAAATGTTTTGTCAGATTCATTCACATTTGTATCCCCAGCTGGACATGCAACAGCAACAGCAACATCAGTTAACATGTACGAGTTAAATGAGCGTGCTCGACTAAGTGATAGCCTGTACCTCGGATAAATTAAGTTATGTAGTCCTTTTCGAAGTCGTTCTTAAAATTTCCAGTACGCTTCGTACTACGTTTTTTCTAGAAAGAATCCATTCCAATTAACCCATTAAGTTCTTCAATACAGCATTAAAATCTATATATATATTACTTGACTTGAAGTGGGTCGAGAATATCTTTTTCTGTCTGTTACATACATTATACCCTTTTTGAACATTTTCAATGGGTACAGGGTATATATGACAACAACATAAGTCAAACAGCTAAAAGTCGAGTGGCTGGCATTATTGCCGGTTCTCCTCGCAGCGATGTGTACACAGCGCGTATTTACCTGGGCATTATCTGCGAGTTATCATCAAGCCGACATAATTACAAACACAAATACAATATTTACACAAATATGTTGAAAACAAGCCAGAGACTGTGCCCCATTGCCCAAGTATGTACGTTTAATTGTTATGCGGCCGCCTAGCTACTATCTACTAGCTACTGTCCAGGCATTCTCTGACAGGGCATCAGGGCCTAGGGGACATGGAACAGGAAAGAGGCTACTGGGGGGAGTGGAGTCTTTGGCGCTGTGCAAATAGTTGATGGCTTTGTGGCTGACTGCCTCGTTGTTGTCATCAGAGTTGGATAATCGTTGATTCTCTAAGTTGACTGGCTGCCATCATTTTGCCTTTGGCATTTGACTCGTTATTGGCTTGTGCGTGATTTAACCAAGAAGAAAAGCCTAAGAATTGTTAAGGGTAGACATACATACATACATACATACATATGTATAAGTTAGTCTGAAGTAAGACAAATTAAATCAGTTGCCTTTATAAAATCATGATAGCTGTTGTAAACAAGTCAGAGTGCTTCGCTGAAAAATGCTTAACTCGGAGATACCCTGTTTCTAAGTCGCAATCGATCGTTGTTGGGAATTTAAGTGACAGCCTGGAATATAATCGGTATCCATATCGAGTCTATACATACCTGAGATCTCTCTCTGCACCATGTGCTAATTGAACAGCCCGTAGCTTAAATTTAGAATTATACATACTGTGCTTTGCCTACAATGGGAACATGTTCATTTGGCATGCAACTGTGACATTCTTCAGTACCAGCAGCACAATATAATTTTATTATCTGTTCCTAGCCATTGGCCATTCAGGACACTTTTGTAGCCAGGCCTGGTCCGCCCTGGTCCGCCCTGGCCAAGCATTGTTTTGTGTTGCGTGTCAAGCGTTTGTCATTGTTCGCAGCAGTTGCAGCTGCTCATTTCTAGATTGCATGTTGCTGCTGTCGCCGCCGGTCGCACAAAGTTTTGTTGTTGTTGTTGTTGTGTATTTTCACCCTTTACAAATTTGGTGAGCTTTCGTCGTCATTTGGACGGAAGAGATAAGCAGCATTTGCTGTGTTTAAGTTTTGGCACACAGGGGTTGGGCTAATGTCATCAAATGAATACAACTTTTTGTGTTTAGCTGCAGTTGCGCAGTTTTGCTTGGCTATTTCTTGGAAAGAATGTTGCAGTCATTTCGCCAGCACTCAATGCGGCAACTGTGCTCAAGGATGGTCGGTCTTAAGGGGGGGAGTGGGGTTCAGATGGGTTAGGTAAATCAATAATTGTTGCGCAAGCATTTTCAAGTCGTTGACTGCGCGCTACGTGACATCAGAGGACGCGACACAAATGTGACACATGCACATTTCCAGGTCAAAACGTTGGCCGCCTACTGTGCCGCGCCAGAAAGCCAAAAAAAAATAAGAAAAAAAAAACAAGGCGAACACACACACACATAAATCATAAATTAGAACCGGCAGCTGGAATGGAGGCGACTCAAAGCGCCCCGCAAGGCCGCTAGCCATTCAACTGGCTGCTAAAGAATGCGGAATAGTTTGGCACAGTCAGTCAGACAGTCGGCCGTAGAGTTTTCAATTTTCTTTACCAGCGACAGGCCCAGTTGCTGCCATGACGTCTGTCTGTCTGTCTGTCTATCCGTACTTGTATTTGTAGGTATCTGTGTGCGCCTTTATACAGCGCGTAGGTTGCATCAGCAGTCGGCGGTCTTCGTCTACCGCCTGCAGTTAGTTTTTTTGCTGCCGTCCGCCATACAGACCTGTGCAAATTGTTGTGCACTTTTTTTTGAACACATTTATTGCAGATTTGCGTTGATTTTCGGCAACGCCCACCACTCAAATTTGTCGCCGTTCAAATCGTGGGAACAATTGGCATAAATAAAATAATAGATTGCTTCAGAAAAAAACACATTTATCTTAATATAACCCGTTTATGACGGATCAACTTTGCTGTTTGAATGATTTTTACCATAAAAGGGTTTCTTTTTATATATACTCACAAATTTTCAAATGACGCTGTTAACTTGTTTATGTCAATGTAAATTCTGGTTGTTAAAAGCAACTGTTATTTTTTGGATTTTTTTTAAATTTATTTTACTGTCATGTTATGTAAGACTAAAATTGTTGACTGATAAGCTATGCGCAAAGGATTTTGGCCTTGCAATTAAGTCAGTTAATCTGACTAATGTTAAAGTAATTATACATGTTAACAGAACATATAGATATGAAGCTAATCTCTATCTAATGTTATGTTTATGTTTATGTTGCGTTATTATGGATTAATCATGGATTAATCAAAAAGGCATTTACTTAAAATTAATTTAAAATGCCGAAGAATGTTTATCCATTAATAACATATCATATTTATGCAGGCAAGTTGGTAGCATAGCGCTTAATGTTAGTACAGGCGTTACCCTTAGGTATTTCATGCTAAAGGGTTAAGCACTAAAGGTTAACCGAAACAATTTGATTAGCGATGGGCTTTCGCAGATTTAATAGGCGACTGCTTTCATTTAACGTTGCCACAAAAACAACAACAACCTCGTGTCCTATCCAACCGTTTATTTCGAATTTGTGGCAGAATGTTGTACAGCTCGTTATTTGGCCTTAGTTGCTGTTGCCGTTGCTGTTGCTGTTGCCGTTGCTGTTGTTTTTTGTGTGTTGCGCTGTTTGAGTTTATTAATTTAGTAATAGGCCCAGTCAGGCTGTGGCCCTGGACTCTTGTGTCTGCAGCCGTTGCCAATTGAGGGCTGGCTCGAGGGTGCACTCAAGGTCACGGAGGCGTGAAACTTTTCCACCTACCGACAGAGACGCAGCAGGACGGCAACAGGGCAACCGGGCGACTCTTTGGCCACTTGACGCTTTTTGTGTGTGTAATTTATTAAATTATTTTAACTCGTTAGCTCAACGCCTTTCATGGGAAGTCAGCTTCTATCCTCAGCCACTCTTGTTATTAGCGCATTTTGTGTAAATAAAATATTTAATGAGCCAGCACAGCTCAGACCGACACCAGCTAGCACCCCGCACCCCGCACCCCGCATCCCGCACCCCACAGCCCTCGGGCATTTCGAAACGCGAGTTGTGGTCGTTTTCGTGGGCCCTTAAGCCAACCTGCCACGCCAGCTGCATACAAATTGAGCTATAAGCTTTGGCTTTGATGACTCTTGTTGTAAGCCTTTACTTACTTCTACCCACCACCCCCTCGTCTCTCAGCGCCCGATCATTCAGACTTGGTCTCTAATTTGCTCTGCATCGCTGGCTCAGTCAGCCAATTGACTTGCCATCGATTTTAGCTTACGGCCGACGCAACTAGTTAAAAATAATTAATAAACCAAACCCGTTTTCAGTTGGGAGTTTTCTGTGGGGCCCCCATTGATGAGAGCGACTGTGCAGCTCAGTGACCATGGGATACAGCAGCTCCTCATCCTGTGTGCTGCCGTCACAAAAGAGGCTACTCAATTGACAATTCTCGCATACTCGTTTAACCCGTAACACGATTGTTGTTGTTATTATTGTTGTTGTTGTTGTCGCTCAATTATGTATATTGTCGTCTCTGTTTGCAGTTGTTGCTGCTGTCGTTTCTTTTCGTTTCGTTTCGTTTCGTTTAGTGCCCTTGCCGCCGCTTTCACACTTTATGCATTATTCAGATTTCCCACACGAGATGAAGAGCAGGCACGAAGTTCTGCCCCCTGCTCCCTGCCTGCTGCCTCCTGCTCCCTGCTCCCTGCCTCTACCTCATCCTCTGACAAGCTTTTGCGATTCAACGTTTCAGCCTCTGCTTGATGTGACTCAAGTGCTGCTCTGGTTGCTCTTCAGTGACGACGTCGTCATCCGCAGCGCCCTTGATTCCTTCAACGTGCTCACACTTTATAATTAATAAGCAACCAGCGTCAATTTTTTCATTTTTTCAGTTTTTTTCTTTCTTATTTTGTCTCCTGCTTTTGCCATGTTTTTTAACCCCAGCGATTTTTATGCACAACATATACCGAGTACAACTTTTCAACATTTGCGGTCATGCGTGGCCCCTAAACAGTTCCCCTGCCAGAAGGGCCAAAAATACAAGAAAAAAAAAAAACTGGATTCACTGGATTCGCTTTTAAGTTCTGCGCATATTTTTATGCTGTTCAAATTTAAATCAATTTTTTCTTACCTTTTCATAAATTTCATTGTTGTAATAATGAAATGAGCGCAAAACGGATTATGACTGTGGTTTGCTTTTTTTTTTTGACGGGGTGAAACACTGAATACCCTAAATGACAGCTAGCGAATGTTGCAAAGCAAGTTGAACTAGATTTCAGATAGCACATAACAAAAGATGAGCAACTGTGCTGAATAGGTTACAGAGAGCTATAATAGGAAACTTGAATTCGGTATCTTAAATAATGCAAAGCTGAAAATCACATTTGCTTGCAAAGTTCATACTAACTTTGAGTGTTTTACCAGGCCCAAGATTTTATTTAAATTTTCCAAATCACCAGATTTTACTCATTTGGGGTAGATATTATGAAATCAGTAAATAAATTATTGAATAAATGGTAAAACTAGTTACATTTTCCACACTTTTCGATTGCATTTTACAAAACTTAACTTTCTAAACGGAAATTGAGCTCTAAATTATACTGTCGGTGTCTGAAACTGAAGTCGTACAAAATGTTTATTATATGCAGAATATTTTGAACTTTCAACCCTAAGTAACAACCATTGAGAGACATCAAATTGATTTGTATGCCTACTATTAGCGAAGCCGGATCATCAAATCACGCGACTCATAAGTCCACGAGGAGCTCTCGTCTAGCAACTCACGTGGAGAGCGAAAACGGCTCGTAAATACATAAAAACCAGTTTGAATTATGCGCAAAGCGACGCGCACTTATTTGACATGCGATCAAAACGAGCAGCGAGCAATTCTGATTGGTATTAATTTATGTATGTACACACACACATACACCGACACGCAAGCATACGCATGCATGGATATGTATGTAAAGGTATGCGCCTAACATTGTCATGTTAATGTGGATAGGCGCGTCACTTGCCCATTATGTTAATGAGCTGTTAGCTAAACAGCCGCACTCTGTTAGCTGTTAACTCTTAGCTGTTGGCATTGGTTGGGGTTAATTGCTCGCTGGGGGAGACGGGGGCTAAGCAATTGTTGACGACTTTGTAATTGTCATTAGCATACAACAAATTGTGCGATTAACTAATAAATAATGGAGTAGTATTAATTTCAACGCACACTCTATTACTTATTCATCGCTCTATTATCTCACTCATACTCAAACTCTCTCTCTCTCTCTCTCTCTCTCTCTCTGTCTCTCTCTTTGTCTCTCTCTCTCTCTCTTTCTTTCTGTGCCGTTTCTCATTGCAGTCCGACGGGCAAAACGCTGCGCACCCCATACCAAATCAAGGACTATCTGCTAACACAGGGTACCTGCAAGTGCGGCCTGCCGTGTCCTCTGCGGCCGGAATACTTTTTCGATTTTAATGCGCAGGTAAGTTTGGCTCAATCACAACTTGTTTGCCTCATAATTGGCTGTAAATACCAGCGCTGAATAGCTGGGCTAGCTGCAGCCAAGTCCAAATCCAAAGCCAAAGCCAAAAAGCCTCAGCTAAACCTAATTGAATGTACACTCGGCTAACTAGCAATAGGTTGGTTGGGCAGGGCGGGGGGTTAACGACTGGGAGGGTATCACACAGCAACGGCATTCAGGCGACTTTCACTAAGCGTTGCAGCCATGTAACTGCCGCCACACACACACTCACCACACACACACACACAGACAGTTACACAGCCACTCTGCCCCACCGTTGGCAACAGATGAACGCAAAAATATATTTGTAAAACCAGTTTGACAACAAATCGGCCATGTCGACGTCAACGGCAACGGCAACGTCGGCTGCATAATCATTTAGCCCAGGCCTCCACGCCGCTGAGCTGAGCTGAGCTGGGCTGGGCCGGGCAACGGGCGACCAACCATCTGCCGCCGCCAGCCGTCTTGCTCCAAATTGACAAGCATTTTCATCTCTATATACTATTGAGAATCGCAGTGAAATCGCCAGCAATAAGATTCCAATTCAATTCCAATTGGAGCACAGAGCGCAACTGCAGCAAAACGAAACGGCTGTTAACGGTAAATCACAGCATACATGTGGCGCTCGCTCTAAACTCCACTGCTCTTCGTCTTCCTCTTCGCCATCTTCTTTATTGCCTTTGTCTTCATCTTGGGGGCTCTTGTGCGCTTGTGCTCTTATTGACTTTTCGTTTTGCTTGCAACACGGTCTCGCCTTTCAGCTACGCCTCGACTGAGGTCATTAATTTAAGTTTATGGTTTCTCTTTGGATTTTTGCGTGACGTGACGTCGGCGCCAACGCCCCGGCCAACGTTCGTCCGCCCGTCCGCCCGCCTGCACACAATCAATGTCCTTTTCATCGCCCACACACACATAAACACTAAAGATCACACACACACACACACACACATGTGTACTACCTTCTCGCTCTAACTCTGCTCTTGCTCTTACTCTGGCTCTGGCTTTGGCTCTTGTCGTCTTTGTGGCTTTCGTCAATCGATTTTTCGGTGCAATGCACTTATAACTTATCCCCAATACCGCTTCCTGGCTACAGCCCCTCCCCTCCCCACACCTCCCCTACTCACTGGCAGCTGCTCAGCTGACTGCGTGCATATTATCAAAAGGCAGCCGCAATTTGTTTACTAAACACTTTATTGTGCCACCGAAGGAGCCCTACTGCTGCTGTTGCACATACTACCCCCCCCCCCTCCCCCCTAACACTCCTCTCCCTGTTCCTGGTTGACCACAAGTCGTTGACTGTCTTGGCTCCAGTTGCACATCCCTCTCTTCCCCCCCCCTCTCCCCTCCCTCTTCTCTTGCTCTGCCCATCTCTCTTTGTCTTTCGCTGCCACACGTATATCTGCACAGCAGCGTTGTGGCAAAATGGCAACTGTGCTTTTTTAGCTGCAACGCTTGCCTCTTGGCACATTCAACTCATTGTCTGGTCTGCCCCCTTGGCAGCCCAATCCCCGCAGGTTTTCGCGTTTTGGCAATGATTGATGTGCCTCCATAATGAAGTCTACGCTCGTTTATTGGTTTGTTCGCCTTTTTGTTTTGATCATTGCCATTTTGCTGTCGCTTAAGTTGCCTTTGTTGCCTTTGTTGTCTTGTGTGTCTTGTGTTTGAGGTGTGGTAGGTTAGGGATTGTTTATTGGTCGTGCTGCGAGTGTTTGGTGAAAGTCGTCGCCACTAAGCAGCCACTCGAGTGTCACAGTCAGTCAGTCTGTCAGTCCATGGAGCCAGAGCCAGCATGTCCAATAACAACATATCGTATGTCGCCATACGGCTGTCATATTGCGCAGTTTGTGCTGCAAATTATGATATAGTAGTCTATGTCTCTATAGATTTATGCACCTACATGTATTTATGTATGTATGTATGTGTATATTCAATATATTGAGTGGTAGTAAGTTTCGAGTGATTTGAGTGCAGCTTTTGGCCAGTGGCAACACAAATATTTATGGCTGCAATTGCGGCTGAGAAGAGAAAATTCGTTTGTTTTTTCTGTTCGAGTATGTTTAAAATATAAACTAATCATTATACTTTTTTATTATTATTTATTTGGTAAAGAAAATATTGCAAAACCATTATAATTGAAGCCTTAATTCAAAAGCAGTGTACAGTTATTTATTTATAATACGCGAAAGTTTCTTTCAATCGATATTTCAATGTATACTCTCTACAAACCTAAACACATTTTAGATTTCATTTAAGATGGCATACGATTTATTATATAACATGTTTGTCACTTGATTGCAGCTAGAAGCTTATAGCTAGCAATGCAAAAATATCAATAATCAAGACATAATACGACCTTGCACCCATATATTGCATAGCTATATACATACATATGTACATATTTATATCTATGACCTTGTACTATATATTGTTCTATATGAGACTCATTTCTTTTGTATGCACAATTGCTTACGTACACACATTTGTGTTTGAGTTATTGCTGCTTGTGTATAAATGATTGCTGTTCAACATGTCGTATGCGCAACATTCGTAGCGTATACTTAATCTTGGCGTATTCAATCAGCTGATGTACATACATACAAATATACACATAAGTGTATAGCTCGAAATACTTTATTGCCCTTCAGTGGCTTAATACTGATGTATACTACAATATATCTGCGTATCTCTCTCTTAGTCATGCCCCCACCCACTCAAAAACACACTCGCACACATTCGTTAGCTGAACTGCAATTGATGATAATTAAACAATTATTTACAATTGAAATTTCCAATCGAAACGCAAGTGCAACGTGAAACGAACAAAAAGTTGCGACCGCTGCAAGTTTTCGATAAGTGCGAAGCAATTGAAATTGATTTTAACTCACACACACACACGCACTCGCACACATACACATAGATGTACTCGAGCTGTATATACGAGTATTATAAATATGTATCTATATGTACATATATACCTCAAGTATTCCACTGGGTTCTATTTTGAGAATGTTGAACGCAATTTGTGTAACGCAAGTTGAACAAACAAATAAAACTTTGGCCCCGGCCTCAGATCTGTGTAGCCTGTAAGTCTGTCACTCAGTCACACAGTCCGGCGCTGGCGCTCAATGCAAACAAACAAACAGCAACAACGACAACAATTGGAACAATAAGCAAACAAACTTGAGAAGGTCAGCGACGAACGTCGACAGCAGCAGCTTCAAATTTACAACTCCCAATAAAAATGAAAATAAAACCAAAAATTAAAACGCAATGGGTATTGCGTTTGCTGTGGTTTGCTCTTTACGATACACACACACACACACACACACACTAGCCACAAAAGTCAAAATAGCGGGGCCTTAGCTGGTTTAACAGCAGCTCCACTCAGCTGGTCGTTTTGTCTTGTGCGTGAAGGCTGCCCCACAATATCATCAGTTTCATCAGTTGGACAAGCGATGTCAGGGCCACGTTGGTAACGCTGTCTGGCCAATGCCGACCCGAAACCGAAAGTGGACCCAGTCAATCCCAGTGAATTGCTTCATGCTGCCATGCCGCATGCCCCCCTTTAGGGTCCACTAAACGATATTCAACGAAGCACGTCCAGAAAGTGACGCTGCTGCTGCTGCTGCTGCACTTTTCGGCCAATTTGCATTTATAAACATTTGCTGAGCGAGTGAAGAGAAGGTGGAATGGGGAGTGGGGAGAGGAGAGAGGGGTGCTAGGACGGGACAAGCAGCAACGGGCTGATGCAAAATGCAGCAGACAGTTTAGCATATTCATGGAACAACAACTAAAACAATTAGCGCTGGGCCAGCGACGGCAGGTGGGCCGAGGCGATGTGTCAGCTAAGTTTTGCATACCCTGCACTCAACAAACTACAAGAGGGTATGCTGTTTAGGCTGTGAATTGTGTGCATTTACATATGTGGGAGTTTTTTGGACAACTAAGGCATATTTATTGCTAAAAATAAAAGAGTTTTTAATACTAAGATTTTCATCCAAGCAACACCTTGGGCAGGGTATCTTCAAGTTCATCCATCTCAGTATTGTTTAGCTTGCTTTTTTTTCGCTGCAATTTGCACGTCACTCCAATTGTAAGCAGGAAGAGCAAATGCCACGCAAATTTCAGCTTCACTTTTAGGTGAAATTGAATTTCTGGCTCAGGACGTTTTATGGCGGTACAGTTTGCTTTTTGGGTCGGTTATTTCGCTTTGCGCATCGTTTTCATGTGTTTTTTTGTTTGCTTCGTTTTTATGCCAGTCATTTACGCTGGCTCTTATAGAAACTTCATTAGTCCAAATTAAATGTTGTACGCGCCAAGAGCAGACAGCGTGGCATTAAGCAACGAATGGCAAAGAAGTCGAATGGAATGAACTGTTCAAAGTGCTGCAGTGCTGCAGTGCGCCATGATGATGTGAATGCTGCCAGCCACTGATGGGTTCGAACTGCAGAACTGCAGAACGGCAAAACCCCATCTATCTTCGGTTGATTCAAAGCAAAGGGCGCTGACTTTGACGGACGTGGCAGCAGGCAGCAGGTAGCGGGAAGCGGGCAAACTTGCGAGCTCAATTTAATGAAAGCTGCAACAGATTGGTGCACCCCATGGAAAGGTAGCAAGAAATATGCAAATCGATGGGCATTGAATAAGAAAATTGTACAACGAATCTTTTTTGAATCGGTTGATTTGATTGCGAAACTCTAAATGCTGTGCCAGCTACATTTCACTAGCTGTTTAAATGGCCGTCTAGCTGGCGAACATTTTGTAAGCGGGTCTGCTTGGTGGCTGGCCATTAAGCTGGGGACATTGCATGTGCGCAGAGAGGCAGAGCGAACGTTGAGCGATTTCCGCTGCGGGTTACGTCATGCATGGCAAAGTGTCCGAGGCGGCACGGATATCTTTGCAGCACGGCAATGTCCTGCAGGACTCAGCTCGGCTCGGCAATACTGGCTGCGATGGCGACGTGACTGAGCGATTACTCACATCCGGCAGTGCCGCAAGTTCCTGTCGCGAGTGCGCTCAATTGCCGCTGGGGAAGGAGAGTAAATGCACCAGCTGCAGCCAAAGAAAAATCAGTAGGAGGGGTGCAGCAGGGGGAGGGGCGAGAATGGTAACAGGCTGAGACGGAGGTGTCAGTCGTTGCATGTGACCACCTCATTGTTGTTGGCCCCGGGGCCAGGATTAAAGCTGTCGGACGTCTGGCGTCGAGCGCTCGACGGTCATTATGACGTTAATGAAATCCAACACCGGCCATGCACCTGTGCACAAGCTTCACACCTGCACCACCCGTCCCACCACCACACCTGTCCCAACTGTCCCACCACCAGTTGTTTGCTCGTTGGCTTGCTTGCATGTCGCCCACTGACCACGGCC
Source organism: Drosophila maculinotata (assembly GCA_035045305.1). NCBI lineage: Eukaryota > Metazoa > Arthropoda > Insecta > Diptera > Drosophilidae > Drosophila > Drosophila maculinotata. Next base: position 11,225,870 of record JAWNPD010000335.1, read on the forward strand.
CCTTCACCCTATCCCTATCCCTATCCCTGTCCCTTTCACCCGTCCCGCTGCCCGCCGCTGTCTGCACATTTTGTTTTAATATCGTCGCAATTATGCATGCAAAAGTGCAATGTTTTGTTGGTATTTTCGCCCGTGTCGCTTGGCACTTTATTGCGTGCTTTACATAGGCGTGTCCCCTCTCACCCTCACCCTCAGCCTCGTTCTCTCGCACTCTCGTTCTGTCGCTGTCTCTGTCTCTTTCGGTGTCCTCGCCTCCTCGGCCCTCTGTTAATGTCTGTCAAAAACAGTGACAGTTAATATGTCAAATATGCAAAATGCATTTTGAACATGCCATCGGTAAATATACATAATATTTTATGCATTATAACAGTGAAAAGGGTTTGCAGACATACAAATATGTATGTATATGTGTAAGGATGTAATGTATATTTATGTATGTATTAATTAGTTACGCTCTTTAATTTATACCCTGTTCGCATAAGGTAGCTGAAAAGGGGCATATACAAATTATGAATTTACATTTCAAGTAATCATAACTAGTATAAATTGTTTTTCTGGTCTACTCTCAAATTTAGATTAATTAAAAAACATTTATTTTATTGTTTATTTGCATTATGTTTGAAATTTGGCATACTCACATTTTATACAATTATTTAATATTTATTGCGTTTCAGCCGCTATCAGTGCAATATGTGCATATTGATAAATCGTTTAATACATTTTTGTGTAAATTAATGTATTATTTTTTATGATACGGCTTCCCGACTGTCTGTTACTATTACTTTTCTGGTTGCTGCTGTTTGGGGAACATGCATGGCATTTGTCTACTAATTATTTTTGCATTAAATGACAATTAAATGCTCATGTATATCATGTTTTTAATTTCGCAAACGCCTCTCATTAAATTACCGGACCAGCTTGCGGCTAGCAACCAGCAACAGCTAGACAGCTAGCCGGACTTTGTTTTTATGTCCGTGAGGATTGTCTGTGCTGCAATTCGTTTGTCGTATAATTTGCATGGACGACAGCTGAAGAGCAAGTTGGCCACGCCCCCAATGAACGACGACCCAGTTGGTAATGTAAAATGTGCTACATATTTTCGTATGCCGTCTGACAGGGAGGGGGGTCAGGAATGAAGGAATGAAGGCGTCGGCTCCGTCGGTTTCTATGTAACATTTGTCTGTGCAGCAGCTCGAAAGCGCATTGGCTGCTGGGTGAGGTGGGGGGGCTTGAGGTGGAGGGAAATTGTTGTGGTTTTATTGCGTTTTGAAAAGTTGAAATTATGTTTGCTTTTTGTGGCATTCAATGCGAGGCAGTCGCCTTTGACTAAGTGGCAATGGCAAAAGCAGCAGCAGCAGCAGCAACGGCAACGGCAACTTGAGAAGCCACAAAAGCAACAACTGAAATATGAATACAACAACAACAACAATAACAATAACAAAAATCACTGTTGAGTCTCTAACGTGCAGTCATCAACTTGGGATTGGGTATTTGGGGCGGGAGAGAAGAGAAACATGCATGAGAATTGCTATTGCTGTGGTTCTTATCTTATCTTATGGGCGTGGCAAATTAATTAACTTCAGCATAAGCGGGTGAATAGATTGGAATTTGGGACTCTTGAGTGAATATGAATTGAGTGTCCTCCATTAAGGGATTGTTTTGGCATTCACTTGAGATGAGAGAGCTGCAAACAAACTATATACAGAATGTGCACACTTTGCTTAGTGCATTCTAAAGTCACGCATACTTATTTATAAGCCGATTATGTATTGTAGTTGTTATGCAGTTACCAACTGCACAATTGACTTACAAGGAATGGAGACGTCGACATATAGAAAACATTTTAATGTTTTATGGCCATCTTTGGAACTGTGGAATTTTCACTCGATTCGTACGTTCCGAGTGAGTGTTTTGCGCAAATTGCTGACCAAAATGGCAGTGACTCGTTTCCAGCGCTAAAGCCTCAAATGAAGCAATTGCCCCGTCCACTGATTGAAATGGCGCACAAAAGGAGCGCCCAGCCTAAAAAGGGTCGTCGGTCGTCATGCTCGAAGGCGTGCAAATCGATGCCCCAAATGACTCATTTGCATAAATTCCACTCGTTGTTGTTGCTGTATGCACCTGATAAAAGATTGGGGGTGTGGGTGGCGGGACAAAAAGGTAATTCGTTGCTATGGCGCCATCAAATCTTTTGATGTACTCAATAAGCGCAATTTGCAGCATCTGATTGGACTACACGTGTATGGTATACTCGCCCCGGTTGTCTGTCAGGTATCTGTTTACAAAAATGCTAATTGGACGGTTACTAAGCTTCCAAGCTGCCAGTGTCTCTGTGTGTGAGTCTGTGTGTGTTTGTGTGTGTGTGTTGTTATTGTTGGTCTCTTTGTGTGCATGTTGTTTTACTGCATTTTAAGTACTGAAGGTTACCAAAGCAAAACAAATAACTGCACACAGTTGAGCGACCACGCGATACCCTGTAGTAAAAATGTCTTAAGCTGTCATAACTTTGGCAAAACTGAACCGATTTTGCAAATATATTATGTTGACACAAGGGCTGTGTACAGGGTATCTTATAGTCGGGCTGGAACAATCTTACGCTTTTTTCTCAATTTCCTTAGTTCTTGTTCCTGAGATCAGTTTTTGTAATAAGATACTTTTGAACTGATACTGCTTCTCAAGTCTAAAAGGTGTTAGCTCCAGGGTATAACAAGCGCCGCACAAGACAGCAACTTCGTATGGGGGATTGTTGAATTTTTGCAAATGCGACTCACGTTTCATATGTAAATTAATAGCAGCACTCATATGTCTCCCGGCGTGTGTGTGTGTGTAGTGTGTGTGTGCATATGATTAAAATGTTGATTTTAAATTGACAGCAAGCAATGTTAATGCGTCAACGACGGCGCCTCAATATGTTATCGCAGAGTGTTGAATTGTAATTCTAATTGCTAATGTGCAAATTTGTTGCATTCAATTAATTACAGGTGCCCAACTGGCCATTAAAGGTGTCGCCAGGTAGCAGCCAGGAGACGCCGCTCTGCTCACATCAGCGACATTTGCTGGAATCGGAGCAGCCCGTCAAGGATTTAATGATGGCAACGGCAGCAGCTTCCACGGCAACTGATGCGTTTGCTACGCTGATGACAACAGCAGCGGTGACATCGACGACAACAACAACAACATCGGCAACGGCAACAATAGCCACAACACTCGAATTGGCCAACAAAGGTGAGTGACGGAGTGACGAAGTGACAGTCCACAAAAAATAATATTGTGGGCGAGCTGCAGACAAACTTTAATCACAGATAATCAAGAACCAACAACAAATCGATCAATTTTAAAGTGTTGTGCTCAACTGAGCTATAGGGTTGCTACAGTGTCTATAATAATTATATGATGTGTAGTAACAATGATAGCAATATTTTTTATGATAAATTCAAAGCAGATTCTTATTCAGTCAGCTCATGGGCCAGATAAAAGGTGTCTCGAGTGCACCAATTATTATTCGTGTTTTCCATAAATATATATACATATAACCAAGTCTGAGCACTGGTAACATCATATACTCGAAACAGACACAACTTTTAACAGCTTTTGCAATTCTGAAATCATATACATATACATATACATATTTTTCGTCATATTAGAGTCATCTTCAATTACCAAAGGCATTTGTTGTATAAGAGTCTTATACGGCAACTTTGCTTTGCCTGCACAATCGCAATGCCAGCAACTATGGCAACCCTGACAAAGTGGGCAACGGGACAAAGCGTCAGAAAAGTTGCCAGCGGGTCCCAAAGCCTCTGCAGCGCACTAAAGTATGCTATAGCAAAATCATTCTGAATAGTGCATTTCTTTTTTGCTTTTGCTCAACTGCAAAAAGTGACGACAACCACGACTTTGTGCGGCAAAGGAAGAACAGCAAACGAACAGGATGGGCAGTAGCAGTAGGGTGAAAAATAGTGTAGATACGTGCGATAAGTGCAGGCGAGCAAACGTCGCGCAAAAGGGAGCCCAGCAGGGAGTAGCAGCAGGAGCGCCAAAAGCGCACGGTACAAACAAGGAATGCTATGCATATGTATATGCGCATACCTATCCATAGGACACCAGTTTGTGTGTATACACGCAATCACACATACACACACACACACACACACACACATACGTACGCACACACAGCGGATGCAATTGCAATATGCTTGGGCTGCTGGCAAGTGGAAAACGCAGCCTAGACAATGATAAAGTGAAAATGCACACATTCAAAGAGAGAGGCAAGAGAGAGAGAGACAGGCAAATAGAGAGAAAAAGAGAGACAGATGTATAGAAAGAAAGGGAAAACAATGTACACATAATGCTAAATAAAACAAGTAAAAGTGCTCTAGTCGAGAGTGCCCCACTAGCAGATACCCTGGAATGCAATGGAATGGAAACTGCTGTGCCTGTTGTCTGACTAAAAGCTAATGTCGATATATATCGATTCCTTGTAAACGGTGGGAATTATCGATTACATATTGTAAATATCTAACTATGGCATACAATAACTTATACTCCAAATTTGGTAACCCTTAGTCTTATGGTCCCTGAGTTCGGATAGACCAAGAATATATACCTGATGGGGAGGCACTTCATTATACCCTCTTTACGCATTTTGAATGCGGGTACAGGGTATAGCGAAAAAAAAAACAGAACGGCGAGTTCAACAAGCTTTCAGCCCCAGCGCTCTGAGGCCGTAGGCGTGGCAACGGCATTGCCTTGACAGGAAGTGCATTTGCAGCTGCACGAGTCACCTCAGCTCTTACCACATGTGACTACGTCTGCTGCTGTTTGTTTGCTTGCCTGTCTCTCAGTGTGTGCTCTGATTTCGTGCTTTGTGTGGCCAGTCAAAGGACCTTAACATGTGTGCAGTCAAAAGCGTTACAGAAATGTCGCCTCATCTGCTGCATACCTCAGGCGCTTGTAAATAAATATTATGTTTATTAAATACCCTCAACTGTTTAACATTTCCACTTCAGCGAGCGCCTACAGCAAACGGCCAGACTGTCCTGTGCACAGGACATGGGGTGGGCAGCCTCTGCTGTATGTATGAGATTAGACAACAAAGTGCCTACAGAAAGTTGTGGCTAATCCAAAAAAGCTATTCAAAAGTTTCTGCTGCTGGCTGAGGGGTATTTTGTGACAGCACTGCTTTAATGCTTAAAACTACCCAAGTACTGTCTGCATTACAATTACCAGAATAATTCAGTAAATCAAAGGTATTTAAATGCATTTCAGTTAGAAAACATAAATATTTAACAAGTGTATGCAAAATTCTGTTTACTTTATGCTGTGTCCAGTTAACTGTCGTTGGTTTTTGGTTGTTTTCTGTGCGAATTGTTGAATGCTTCTTGGGGGTGTGGTGTCTGCAAAGCCATTCAGCTTTTGTGACATTCAACGGATTTGGATTTCAATTTGAGATACGGCATCAATGGTTGCCGATTTACCAGGCACACCCAAAAGGATTTCAACGCGTTTGGGGTCACCTTAAAGCGTCCGGCCCCAAGGCGGAGACTTTGCTGCACAAAATCTGCTGTTGTGTCGGTTGACCACCCTTGGGGTGGGGTGGTGGTGGCACTGTGTGGGTGTTAGGAGAGGGACTGCGGTGCTCAGCAGCTGCAAACATTGTTAAAACTTTCAAATGAAAAGGTTAATTGAAACAAAAGGGACTTGACGGCAAAGTTTAGCCATGCGCGTCCGTTGCGATCCGCCTATCAGCCACGCCCACTTTACAGAAGGCAACCGGTCTTGGGTGCAGGCCCTCTCCGTGCGTCCGCGTCGCGGGGCAGTTGCCCCATTCCGTTAGCCAATCAGCGGGGCATTAAAAATTCCGTGCCAAGCAAAAGTTTAGAAATATTCGCGACTGCGGTTTTAATATGAGTGCGTGTGTGTGTGTGTGTGTGAGTTTGTTTGTATATGTGTACACAGGAGCGGACTAATGCAGCGTGCAGTCGGGCGTATTGTAGTCCTTGAGTTAAGTGCTAGTTGCCTGGTTTGTTCAATATGCATAGTTTCCAACACCATTCAGCTAAATGAACCCCGCTGTTGTTTATTCGTCATGTTAATTTGCAGGCTGGATACGAAAATGCAATGCATGGTTATTTGTAGAAAACATTTTGTATGGTTGCTAAATATCCCTTTGTTTGTATTCACTCAGAAGCTAAATGACTGTTTATATATGTATGTATGGTTAGTTAAAGGTCCTTGTGACTAACATTTGGCTGAAGGCCAAACAAACTTTCCTATTTATACTGTAGTCTCACAAGGCAAAAGAGTAAACTGCTTTTATACACTATTAGCAAATACAAAGTTGTTCCAAAAAGTTCCAAAAAAAAAATAAAAATCTTTTGCAATTAGGAAAATTTCAGTCTTAAAATTTTGTTTCACGGAACATGATTTAAAAGCATGTTTGTCATGTTAGTTTTAAAATATTAGACAACAAATATTATACCCACGCTCATGTCCTAGCTCTTCAACAGGAAACAGGGTATTTCGCAGTCAGTAAGCTCTGTTTGTTAGTTTTTTTTCGCTTTTAGCATTTTAGATTTTTCCTAAAAGTGGAAGGTAATGCTGGCAGCGTTTGTCCCTTTTATTTTTGTATTTTAATTAAGTTTAGCATTATCTGAGTGTTGAACCTTAGAACCTTACGTCCCCCACCGCTCCTCCTACCAAAGACCACTCATTGTAGTAGCTATTCCCATTCCATTGCGGTGCTAATAAGTTTGCGGTGCACGTTCTCGTGTTTTGATTTTATTGTGCTTCGCTTTCGCAGCCATTTGGCATTTGGCGCTTTTTGTTGTCTGCCATTGTCAAGTGGGGCGACCTTTGTGAAACGCCCTTTGCTCTCCTGGGTGGCTGTCGTGGCTGGGCTGTGCTGTGCTGGGGGACACGTTGCGGGCACTTTAAGGACGACGCACTTTGAATAAGCAAACGAGACATTCAAGTATTTCAACCTTTTACTGACTTTGCCTTTCAATTTGTTTGCTACAATTTCAGACGCTGATTGCCATAAATATGGCAACAACAACAACATCAACAAACTGGCTGGCAGGACGACTTATGCAGCAACAGTTCCCATCGCAACCACGCCCATATCCACACCCATGCAAACTAGTCAAACAACCGGCGTGGACAACGCGATGAGGCGAACAATAGCAGCAACAGCAACAGCTCCTGTTCCCGTTACTGTTGCAGCCGCAGCGCATGTGATAAAGCCTGCGGCTGCCGTTGCTACGTCTGCTCCTGCTGCTGCTGCTGCTGCTGCTGCTCCTCCTGCGCAGCAGCCCAACTTCAAGGATGATCCTGCGGGCTATTTGCAGCAACAAACGGCGCTGCTGCACAACACACTCAGCGCGGGATTGGATGCTAAGCATGTGCCGGTAACGGTCACCGCTAGGTCGTTGCCCCAGGAGCCCATTGTGCATAGCTCTCAACAACAGCAACAACAGCAAACACAGCAACAACAGCAACAACAGCAACAACAGCAGCAACGGCAGCGGATACGTCGCCTCTCGTTCTTTGCTGGTGGCAAATGGGAGCTGGAGCCGAGTCCTGCATCAAACGGTCCTGTGCCACGTTCCTTGCATGTGGATACGGCCGCTGCATTTGCGCGCCCACAGAAGCCTCAAATCACCAGCATTACGGTGGTGCCAGCGCCACAGGAGTCGCCAGTGTCCAGCAGCGGACCCGAGACAGAGAAGCGGCCCGAGCAGGTGGGCGCCATATCCACCAGCCACGAGAGTCCGCGTCACAGCCTCTCCTCGCCCACGGACTCAATTGACTCCGCCAAGAGCACGCCCTCCGCCTCGCCCAAGCCGCAGGCGCAGCAGCTGCAATTGCAGATGCGCCAGCCTCAAGTTCAGGCACAGCCCACGACACAGCTGCGTCTGATGCGGCAGCAGTGCCAGCCCGTAGTTGGGCCAGCACATCGTCAGGCAGTGGCCAACAATGGAGCCGCTACGCTCACGCGCAGCATTGTCACCACCACGGCGGGCATCAATCGTCCAGGCACCACGCTGAGCAGCGCCAGCTCTGCGGTGGCGCAGCTGCAATCGATGGCCGGCAACAGTGGTGGCAACCAGCTGATAATGACCTCGTCCGGCCAACTGCTGGTCATACCCACGGCCAGCAAACAGCAACAGGCATCGGCAGCGCAGTCACAGCGTACAGGTGGCTACATTGTCAGCCAGCCGTCGCAGATGCTAAATACGAACGGGGCCAAGCTGCTGCACCATCATCAGATCATCAGCTCGCAGGCCAGCCAAATTAGTCAGATTAGCCAGGCGGGCACAGCGACAGCGGCGCCACAGACCGTGCTGCTCAACACATTACCCAATGGCGGCTACATCGTCCACCATCAGCAGCAGCAGCAGCAGCCACAACAACAACAACAACAACAACAACAACATCAGCAACATCAACAGCAGCACCATCAGCAGCAGCAGCAGCAACATCATCATGCGACTGAGCAACATCAGCTGCTGAGCATGCCACAACCGACGGCATCCATTCTTAGCTCACCCGAAGCCAAGCGAAGGCCACGCAAGCGTAAGAGCTCTGTGTGCAGCACACCACCGCCGCAGCCGCTAATCTGTGGTGTTGCCGGCTCACCGGTTAAGACGCACTCGCCACAGATCTCGCCCAGCATACCCAGCCAGGCGCCAGCGCTGTTGCAGCAAGCGGCTAATGCCGCTGCTGTGGCAGCATCGGCGGCCCCACCACCGCCGCAGTTCTCGCAACAGTTCCAGCTGAGTCCTGGCATTCAGGGCATTGTGGTTAACAAGCAGGCAACAGCGACGCCACAGACGCAGCAGTTGCTGCTCCAAAATGGTCAGATACTGCAGCAGGTGAATCTCATTGGGCAGCAGCTGCTTATGCCAGCTGGCCTGGTCATGGGACCGGACGCGACGCTGCTGCAGATCCAGAATATGCCCACGACAAGTCTTTTGACGCATCAGGGTCCGGTGATGTTGCGCACTCCCTCGCCGCAGAATAAGCCATCCTTCATCTCGCCTAGCGGAGGTGGCCAGCAGTATCTTGTGGGCGCCAATGGGCAGCTCAGTCCCATCGGCCAGATCTATTCGACGCCCATGGGCCTGGTGATGCCCACATCGCAGCAGGGCGGCGCATCCTTCGTGCAGGCCAGTCCCACAGCAACGATACAGATCCAGCAGCAGCAGCAACCGCAGCAGCAGATGCAGCCACAGCAGCAGCAGGCACAGCAGATCAGCCTGCAGCCGCCTCAGGCGACCAGCTACATCTCGGAGTCGCATAACAGTCGCCAGGTGACTGCTGCCAGTCCGCCGGATACCACCACATGCAGTCCACGCAGTCCCGAGCGACCGCCCAGCCATCGGAGCAGCGGCAGCGGTGACATGGTCTGTTATTATATTAATTACCCATTGTGGTTACAAAATCATATTAATAGTCATTGTCTCTTGCAGGTGCAGTGCGTCTCCAGCTCGGAGCCGGATGCGGCTACTTCACCACTAAGCACCGACAGCCGTCAGTCGCCCTCATCCACGGACTGTGAGCGGAGTAAGTACTTTGAAATTTGTACATGCATTTTGAGTTCTTGGTCTAATCTATTTTCTTATTTGCAGGCATCTGCAGCAGCAATTTGTTCAGCCAGCCCAGCAGCCTGTATAAGCCGACGGATCCGAAGATACGACGGATTCACATCACATCGCAGCAGGCGCCGTCGGAGAGTAACCACACCGTGGGACTCATGGGTCAAGGTATGCGGTTGACTAGCTCCACATCCCTGTCCATCTCATCGTCATCGTCAGCATCATTGTCAACCACATCATTAACAACGGCGGCACCGGCACCGGCACGCAACTTATGCACCACCAGCCCCCATCCAACAACCACAGCCACAGCCATCCAAACGTCTATATCCATAATCATAAAGTAGTTAGCGTTGACTACCAGGGTAAGGCCTCGCCAATGTCCTATTGCCACCAGCCACTAACTGCATCCATTCACTAACTGACCCTGATCAGCACCAACACCACCAGCACCACCAGCACCACCAACATTTCACATATACACCTGATGCATGTCAAGCACTTGTCGCACCCCTCGCATACCTTTTGCACTCTTATGCTTTCGTTGTGGGTTTTCTGCTTTTTGTACTGTCGGGTGTCGGGTTTCGGGTATCAAGTGTCGGCTACATTAACCAGGCCGCTGCTGCCTCCAAATCTCTATATATAGAGTCACCCACAACCACGCAGCTGCCGCCCATTTTGGATGCACCAGCGCTCTGTGAAGCTGCACCACTTAAATCCACCTGCCGTACGCCCACGAAACGGTCACGTCGACCACATCGCGCCCTGGCAAGAGGTTCGCCAACGTCTGGCACTGTGCCACTGTTGCCACCACGAACATTTGCCATTGGTGAGCTGATCTGGGGGCCGGCGCGTGGACATCCTGCGTGGCCCGGCAAGATTGTCAAGATGCCCGACGGTGTCTGTACACCGTCGCAACAGTTCGATCATGTGTGGGTGCAGTGGTTCGGCGGCGGCGGCCGTTCCACATCCGAGCTAATACCGGTCAACTTGTTGCAGAGCCTCTCCGAAGGCTTGGAGGCGCACCACAAGGCACAAAAGGATACCAGAAAGTGAGCATCACACGAGAAGTGGGTGGATATGAATATGCAAATCCTCAGCTAGACGTGGGTCGTGTGGGGTCGATGGGGTGTCCGAATTTTGTAGATTACGATGCGACTCAAAATCCAAAAGATTCAGCAAAGATATCAATGCTTTCGTATTTCTTAGACCTGCACCAGACAGCACTTTAAAAACAAAAACAACTTTATAGTTTATTTTCAGCAAAAAATAATTACGTAAAGAATGTATTAAAGTAAAGTTTTATTTTTGACTCGGTTGAAATATTTCTTATGTGTAACACAAAAAACCAAAAATTATTTACTAAATATAAATCAAATCAATTTCAGTATTATCAAAATTATAAAAATACAAATATTTCAACCAAGTTTATATTACTACATTAAGTAGTGATTCATATATTATTATAGAACGACTCGAATTTATTTTAGTATTCTTGGTTTGTTTAAACTTCTGTAGCATTTGACAAATTTGCATTTGCATATTTATTCGTATTTGTTGTGCAGTGTAGAAATGATTGGCATTTCAATGCATTTGAAATTAGCTTTTGATTTGAATTTGTCGATTTCATTTTAATTTTGCTAATTAATATTCTTGTTTCTTTTTTTTATTATGCGCTGACAAAAAAAAATCAAACTCAACGTGTGTGTGTGTATATGCGTATGCGTATGCATATATGTGTGTATAACCCTATGTGTGTTTATGCATAATCATCATCATCATGACAACCACCACCACCACCACCCTCTACCCCACAAATTTCAACCGAAATACCCAAAAACCACAACACACACACGCACACACACAACACCACCACCAACACCAACAACAACACCAACACCAACAACAACAACAACACCAACAACTCCACCTACACAACCACGATCCAAACCACCAATCCAAAAACCAAAAGGAGCCGCAAATTGAACTCGCAACTCGAGCGGGCTATACAAGAAGCAATGACTGAGTTGGATAACATTTCAGCTTCGGCAACCGCAGCATCCGCAGTAATTGGTCAACAGCTGCAGCAGCAGCAGCAGCAGCCCACGTCAACCAACAACAACAGCAATGGATTGGCACGGGGCAAACGCACAGCGATGCCAAGTGGCCAGTTAAATGCCAGTGGGGGCAACATGACGCTGAGCGCCAGCACAGCAGCCACACTGAGCGGCCTTTTCAATCAGCAGCGTGCCAAGCCTATACGGATAGCACCGGCTCCGCCATCGGCTGTCCCAGCAGCAGCAGGAGCAAGTTCAGCGGCGACGGCGACGGAGATCTTGAAGCTGGCCAAATGACCAGCGCTGTCGGCGTTGCCGTCGACAGTAACTACAGCAAACTATACGCTCGTTATTGGGCATAAGTAGAGGCAGCTGGCCATTAAAACAGTATATATCCCATATATGTGTGTAGTTAGATATCAGCCCCAACTGTCTTTCGCTTTGGAATTCGTTGTTCTATATAGTTTTCGATCGATTTACGACTCTGCTTAGTTGCGCCTGTGCGGCGTTGCCACAACTTTGAAATAGACAATAAAACAATAAGAAAATGTTAACAAAATCGTAGTTACAAAGAAAAATGTTTGAACAATAAGCAAACAATAGTTTCTTGTTGCTTTTGTGAAGCAGTGCGCACTGCCCAAAACGCAAAACTCGGTTTTTTTTTTGTTTGTGTATATATATATTTACATAAAAGGATCACAGAGAATACTTATTATTCACACTATTATGAACAGATGTAAATGTTAGGTACATATTTATTTATTGCATACAAACCATAGTTGGCATAAGTTTTTTGTTTTCGTTGCAATCTTTAGCCTTAACTATTATTTTTATATCTAGCTAGCGTAAGCCGATTTTTAGCCATTAAGTTATAACAGCCAATTAATGCACATTATGATGTTCTCATTGTTTTTGGCTTTATTCAACAAATTCATGCAGAAGAACGTATAAATCAAAAGCAAATTACTGTTTCTAGTTTCGAGATACTTATTGAATGGGAAATATCAAAAATATTTACATAAAAAACAAAGCTCGAAAAACTCAGCTAACGAGGAAGAGAACATAAAAGAGAATTATATTTATAAATTGTTATTATTTATTTAGTTGAAACTATTGTAAAATTCTAGAAAACAAACAAAAACAATTGACATTTAAACACGTAGCAAAAATCCACTAAAACGAACAACAAATAAATGCTAAAATATTCCCGAAAATCCGAAGATGCTTGTGAGAGTTTTTTTTCTTTTTAGCTTGCAATAGACGTCAACACCAAGGCTGCAAATCAAAAAATGTTGGATCTGGTTTACGGTTTGAATGAACCAGTGTCTTTATTTGGCTTCGGTTCGTAAACCTGGATTTTGGTATCGCTGCACCTAGGTTTTGGTTCAAACCTTGATTTCCTAATTTGTAAATAAAAACACATTCTTTAACTTTTTGTGTTCGATTCAAACCCGACTTCCGGCCTTGTTCATTACTGGGGTATTTGATGTCGGATCTTGTCAATTAAACCGTTTTGGACTCCTGGAAGTGCATATAATCAAAAAGCATTTCAAGTTTTTGATTTTAGAATCTACTAGTGTTTTTTATACCCTGAACCCATTATTAATAGGAAAAAAGATATAATGGTAAGTAAAAAAAAAAGTTCAAAAGTTCACAAATTTAGATGTGGATTTGAAGTTGTGAATAAATAATGATCAAAATGGCTTTGGGGTTGACAATCAGTTCAGTTTTGACAAAGTTATGGGTGTTTGAAGTCTGGGAGGGTCGTTTATAAGGAACTTTTCCTTGTTTGGGCATCTTACAAGCCAATTTTTTTGTCACTTTTGGCGTGATTTTTGACAGAAAAATGAATCACCCCAAAATCACTTTTCTTATAGTTTTTTATACTAATTGTGACACCCACAATCGATTAAAGAAAAAATTTCAAGATTCTATATTTTGAAAAATCAAAATTTGTAAGGGTCCCCCCTTATGCTTTTTTCAAAAAAAAGAACAAAAAAAATTATTCTCAAAATTCCACAAACTTTAGATGTGGATTTGAAGTAGAGGATAAATAATGACCAAAATGGCTTTGGGGTTGACAATCAGTTCAGTTTTGACAAAGTTATGGGTGTTTGAAGTCTGGGAGGGTCGTTTATAAGGAACTTTTCCGTGTTTGGGCATCTTACAAGCCAATTTTTTTGTCACTTTTGGCGTGATTTTTGACAGAAAAATGAATCACCCCAAAATCACTTTTCTTATAGTTTTTTATACTAATTGTGACACCCACAATCGATTAAAGAAAAAATTTCAAGATTCTATATTTTGAAAAATCAAAATTGGTAAGGGTCCCCCCTTATGCTTTTTTCAAAAAAAAAGAACAAAAAAAATTATTTTCAAAATTCCATAAACTTTAGATGTGGATTTGAAGTAGAGGATAAATAATGACCAAAATGGCTTTGGGGTTGACAATCAGTTCAGTTTTGACAAAGTTATGGGTGTTTGAAGTCTGGGAGGGTCGTTTATAAGGAACTTTTCCTTGTTTGGGCATCTTACAAGCCAATTTTTTTGTCACTTTTGGCGTGATTTTTGACAGAAAAATGAATCACCCCAAAATCACTTTTCTTATAGTTTTTTATACTAATTGTGACACCCACAATCGATTAAAGAAAAAATTTCAAGATTCTATATTTTGAAAAATCAAAATTGGTAAGGGTCCCCCCTTATGCTTTTTTCAAAAAAAAAGAACAAAAAAAATTATTTTCAAAATTCCATAAACTTTAGATGTGGATTTGAAGTAGAGGATAAATAATGACAAAAATGGCTTTGGGGTTGACAATCAGTTCAGTTTTGACAAAGTTATGGGTGTTTGAAGTCTGGGAGGGTCGTTTATAAGGAACTTTTCCTTGTTTGGGCATCTTACAAGCCAATTTTTTTGTCACTTTTGGCGTGATTTTTGACAGAAAAATGAATCACCCCAAAATCACTTTTCTTATAGTTTTTTATACTAATTGTGACACCCACAATCGATTAAAGAAAAAATTTTAAGATTCTATATTTTGAAAAATCAAAATATGTAAGGGTCCCCCCTTATGCTTTTTTTAAAAAAAAAGAACAAAAAAAATTATTTTCAAAATTCCATAAACTTTAGATGTGGATTTGAAGTAGAGGATAAATAATGACCAAAATGGCTTTGGGGTTGACAATCAGTTCAGTTTTGACAAAGTTATGGGTGTTTGAAGTCTGGGAGGGTCGTTTATAAGGAACTTTTCCTTGTTTGGGCATCTTACAAGCCAATTTTTTTGTCACTTTTGGCGTGATTTTTGACAGAAAAATGAATCACCCCAAAATCACTTTTCTTATAGTTTTTTATACTAATTGTGACACCCACAATCGATTAAAGAAAAAATTTCAAGATTCTATATTTTGAAAAATCAAAATTGGTAAGGGTCCCCCCTTATGCTTTTTTCAAAAAAAAAAGAACAAAAAAATTATTTTCAAAATTTCATAAACTTTAGATGTGGATTTGAAGTAGAGGATAAATAATGACCAAAATGGCTTTGGGGTTGACAATCAGTTCAGTTTTGACAAAGTTATGGGTGTTTGAAGTCTGGGAGGGTCGTTTATAAGGAACTTTTCCTTGTTT
Source organism: Drosophila maculinotata (assembly GCA_035045305.1). Classification (NCBI taxonomy): domain Eukaryota; kingdom Metazoa; phylum Arthropoda; class Insecta; order Diptera; family Drosophilidae; genus Drosophila; species Drosophila maculinotata. Next base: position 11,241,151 of record JAWNPD010000335.1, read on the forward strand.
GGGCATCTTACAAGCCAATTTTTTTGTCACTTTTGGCGTGATTTTTGACAGAAAAATGAATCACCCCAAAATCACTTTTCTTATAGTTTTTTATACTAATTGTGACACCCACAATCGATTAAAGAAAAAATTTCAAGATTCTATATTTTGAAAAATCAAAATTTGTAAGGGTCCCCCCTTATGCTTTTTTCAAAAAAAAAGAACAAAAAAAATTATTTTCAAAATTGCATAAACTTTAGTTGTGGATTTGAAGTAGAGGTTAAATAATGACCAAAATGGCTTTGGGGTTGACAATCAGTTCAGTCTTGACAAAGTTATGGGTGTTTGAAGTCTGGGAGGGTCGTTTATAAGGAACTTTTCCTTGTTTGGGCATCTTACAAGCCAATTTTTTTGTCACTTTTGGCGTGATTTTTGACAGAAAAATGAATCACCCCAAAATCACTTTTCTTATAGTTTTTTATACTAATTGTGACACCCACAATCGATTAAAGAAAAAATTTCAAGATTCTATATTTTGAAAAATCAAAATTTGTAAGGGTCCCCCCTTATGCTTTTTTCAAAAAAAAGAACAAAAAAAATTATTCTCAAAATTCCACAAACTTTAGATGTGGATTTGAAGTAGAGGATAAATAATGACCAAAATGGCTTTGGGGTTGACAATCAGTTCAGTTTTGACAAAGTTATGGGTGTTTGAAGTCTGGGAGGGTCGTTTATAAGGAACTTTTCCTTGTTTGGGCATCTTACAAGCCAATTTTTTTGTCACTTTTGGCGAACTTTCCGGTTCTAACCGGTTTGCCCTGTTCCCCACAAAAACGCTTGTTTTGTAGTAGATTAATATCCTGGAATGTCTGGAAGTTAAATCAAAGACACATGAATTGTATGTTTTTAAAATTTATTTGTTTTAAATAACTTGACAATAATAGTTTTATGTTTTTGTAGATCTTATATGCTGGTTGATCGGGTTATTTAATTGCAAATAATGTAATTTATCATTAATATTTATGTAATATTAAACTAACTCACAATCATTTGAATTAAGTATGTTAAGTATACATATCTATATACTTCGCGCTTTCCCTCTTTCTAGTGTTCTTTTCATATAAATATATATATGTGTATGTATTTGTTTTGTGTATGCGTGTGTGCTTGGGTGCATGCATGTTGACGAAAAACTAAACAAACAGCGCCAAATCACCACATTAAAACATAAAATAAGAGAAAATGACTGTGGGCTGTTAAACAATAAAATGTACACAAAAATACGCTGCGCTTGTTGCTGCTTGTTGTGTACACCCGAAATGTTACAATAATTGAACTTTACATATGTATATATATATATATATATATGGGTTAGCTATGGGTATATGTGTAATGGCTTGCATTAGCTTACAACTCACGCACTCGCAAAATAGTAGATTAATTACAGATTAGAGGCAAATCCAATGCAATGACAGCTTGCACGTGGAGATGCATTTTAACTAGCGCATAATCGATTTTCTTATATATTACATTTACAATTGTAGTTTTCTTTAAGCATTACAGTCGTGTTGGGGTCTCTTTTTATCTCAAGGTAAGACTGTGCACATTTCTGTGACATTTACATTTAGGTATTTAGGGTTGGCGTCTGTGTCGGGAGCAGGACGGACGCACCATCAATAACATTATGCACGATTTGGTTATCATTACAAAACAAAACACGATTGGAGGGTGGATGAGACAATGCACATATCAAATAAAGCAGCGCGTGCAAAATGAACGCAATATTTACTAAACAGTTGGGTTTTGTGTATAAATTGCCTTCTATACAAGTCAAGTTACAAAATTTCTAAGCGGACATTAGAGCTTAAATTAGGGATCGCCATTATAATTAAATATTATTGTAGTTGTAGTATTTTTTTTTTGTTGGTTTTTGAATCTGTTCTTGTTGCTGCTGCTCTCTGATGTTGCATTACATTGATTGATGACTGTTCTTCTCATTGTGTGTGTGTATGCATGTTTGTATGTGTATTTGATTAACGTTGATGTCAACAATAACCAAATCGCTGTAATTCTCATCTGGACAGACTATGGGATCTCTCGCGGCTGCTGCTGCCGGACGAGAGAGGCTGCTTGCTGATACCCACTTCACCAACACGCTGATGTGGTGGCAACCTATCAAAGAACGGATGTCTCAGGGCCTCACCTGTAAAATGCAAATGTTTCGAATATAGAGTAACAATCGGTGTTATTATTTTGCTGTCAAGCTTACCTAACGTGATGCGCGACGAGGGCTCGTACTCCAGCATCTTCTTCATCAAGCTGAACAGCTCGCAGTGATCCTCGGTGTCGCTCAACTGACTGAGGACTAACGGCATGCAATGATCGCGCACGTAACGACCCGCACTGGACTTCTCATCCCAATCTAACTTACCATGATAGAAGTACTTTGTTTTGGTTTTGCTGTAAAGAGTGTGATTGCTACACGTTAAATGATTTCGGTGAAGAGTACTGCGCCTTGGAAAATAAAAGCATGAGCTGCATTGTATTACCGTGCCATGCGATATGGAATTTGTCCCAAGATGCGCTCCATCATGGCCAGATGCTCGCGATTGTCGTGCGTCTGGAATAGGGTGATGCCCAAATACAGCTCGAACAAGATGCAACTAATAGACAAGAGAGAAATTAGTGAAATGATTTAACGGTTTAATAATATTAGCTATAGCTGAACTTACCCGATGGACCAAACATCGCAGGGCTGTGACCAGCCTAGCTCCAGTATGACCTCCGGCGCGCGATAATGACGCGTCGAGACAATTGTGCTGTGGTGTTCGTGATCAAAGGTGGCCGAACCAAAGTCAATTAGACGCACATCGGTGCTCTTGACGCGGCGCACTTCGCGATTCTGTTGGGGAACGTACAAAATATATATATTAAAATGTTGTCAACAGTTGTTAGCTGTGTGTACATACAATTTTATGATTATAGTGAGACGTGTACTCCGAATCGACAAACAGTATATTCTCCGGCTTGAGATCTGTGTGCGTTAAACGATTGTCGTGCAAAAACTTCACAGAGTAGCATAATTGATAGGCCATGTGACGCACTTGGTCCAGAGAATACGGCTCATAGTTGTTCTCGCGCTGCAATCATAATAGAATAGATTTACATTATATTCCATCCCTTTTTTTTTGTAAGTAGTCGAGGCACATACCAAAAAATCGAAAACACTAAGTCCCAGCATTTCAAAAACTATGCACATGTGTCCATGATAATCAAACCAGTCAATCATTTTGACGCACAGGCTGTGAAAATAAATATATGAATAACTATGTATATATATATATTTAATTGTTAACTCACTGATCACCATGCGGATCCTTTAGTGCTATCTTCTCCAAGGCATTGATCTCAAGCTTGGCAGCCTCGCGATATTTCTCAACATTCTTGATAATCTTCAAGGCCATGCAAAAATCACTGTAAATCAGATATAGATTTTTTAGTTAGTTCTAGTTAGAAAATGCTGTTCCATTTGGACTTACCGCTCGAGGTCCTTGACCTTGACCACACGTCCGAAAGTGCCCTCACCCAGGGTGGACATGATCTTATCTGAAATTTGGCAAAAGGAGGCGAATTGTAGTTGGGCTTCAATCAAGAATGTTTACAATAGATATTAATTAATTACGCTAAAAGCTAAACCTGTAACTGGGATCTGGATCTTTCAGATTTAAGCAAAAATATCCCAAAAGCTCTAACTGTCAATTGCACTTAACAAAATGAATAAGGAAAAGTTTTCAGTTTCAATATTATTTCATTAATTATGCGCCAAAAGTTCAGGAAATATATGTTTGAATGTATGTGTGTGAGTAACATCAAATTAATTATTACGAGCAAAAGAAAATTTTTGTAAAAGTTTAATTTTAGTTCAACTTGTAATTTTTTTGTTACTTTCGTTTTTTTTTTTTTTTTTTTTTTAATTGTTTACTGAAATTGGCGAAAATTGTGTGAAATTTTTCGGAGCGCTTTTAAAAACATGTCTTAAAGGCGCACGCGACATTTTTGTCGAAAGATAATTAAGAAATAATAAAGAAAACTTGGATAGTTGAAAACTATAAGAGTTGCGAGTAGAAGTAAAGTGCGGTTGTTTTTTCGTCATTGTCTGGTTTGAACTTGGAAAGTTTCTGATAATCTCTAAACATAAATATGGAAAAATTAAAAACGAAAAAATTGTCACGAACATCTGTGGTGGAGAATGTCTCCGTTGTGGTAAATTAAGTGACCATCAGCATCATCTTGTATGACGGGCTTTGCTGTCTGTTTTGGGCGAACGTTCGACGGAGTGGTTGTCGGTGGTGGTGGTGGCGTTGGTGATGCGATTGCGGATAGGTGCGTAGATTGAGAAGGGGGACGAGCGACGACGACGACGAAGGCGACGGTGACGACGACGACGAGGAGGACGAATATTTAGCGAGTTATGTTTGAGCGTATATTGGTAGTGGGTTGCAAGACGTTGTTGTAGCAGGGGGCGTGGTTGTTGTTGTTGTTGATGTTGATGGCAGTTATATAGACGAATACATAAGGTGCGTGTGTGGTTAGAGTATGTAATTTGAAAGAGAGAAAAAGAAATAAAAAAGAAAGAGAAAAAAGAAAAAAAAAAACACATTTTATGGGCAGTGTCCAGAATCCAGATATCCAGCCAGCCAATCAGATGATCAAATCAATATATTATCCGGCAGATGATCCCGCGTTGGCACCACAGCAATTCCAGATTTCCAATTTCCATCATAACACCAATAAGCGTAATTTGCAATAATTGCGCAGAGACAGACATTCCATAAACCAATCATTTACATCATTATCATCATCATCAAGTTGTTTGTACATCAACCCATCATCATCATCATTGTGATTTTCATCATCATATTCAGAAAAAACACGAGAAAAATACGTTTCGTTTGTTCGATAAGAAAATTAGTTCGGACAAATTTTTTTTTTTTTTTTTTTTGAAAGAGATTTTTTTGCGTTTTACATAAATTGGTTAATATTTTCAATATAAAACAAGTACAACAAATATCATATAACATTTTTGTATAAATACACATATATATGCATGTATACACATAATGTATGTAAATACGGGCAATATGCACAAAAACAAGTGATTTTGTGACTAGGGCAATAATATTAAAAAAAAAAAAATTTTACTAAAAAAAGAGAAACGAACTATAAAACGCATGGGCAAAAACAAATTGCATTCGCTTACGTCTACAAATTCTTGTTGTCTTTTAGATCACATCATATTTTCTATATATTTTTATTATTTTTTTTATTTTATTTTTGTGTATTTTCTTTTTGTGTATGGTAAAAGGAAAATTAAGCATTTAATTTATTATAGAGAGAGAGAGAGAGAGAGAGCGAGTGTGTAAAACTAATTTGATCAAGTTTTCTTACATGCAGAGAACGCGTTAACATACGGCTGTTAGTTAACATGAGCGCAACATGGCGCGCTGTTAGTTAGCAATACTGTAAATTGTGTTCAGGCTTGTTCAGGTTGGGCGAGCGGGCGGGCGGGCGGTTTGAAAGCAAAGGATGTGAGAGCGCATTTCAAGAAGCTCAAGCTGCATAGAATAATGCATCGAGTGGCTTACAAAGGTCGAGAGTGTCTTTGGAATGCGTGACCTATGGAACAGCGCCGACGAGGTGGCGCTCTTTGACAGCAGATAGTGATCGTGCTGCTGCAGATAGTGCGCCGACGACGACGACGACGGCGGCGGCTGCTGCTGCTGTTGTTGATAGGGATCCAGGGGCTGGCGCTGATACAGTGAGCTGCCCAAAGGCCCATTGGCACGTCGGCTACTGTTGCTGCTGCTGCTGCCGTAGGTATCGTGTAGATAGCTGGCACCACTGCTGGGCTTGTAGCGTTCAAATTCGCTCAGCACAGCAGCTGTGCGGGAGCTGGCGCCCTGATAGCGCTGCTGGTGTTGCTGCTGGCGACGCGTGTCTGCCGCGGCTAGACGCGCCCCAATGCCACCAAAGGCAAGCGCACCAGAGCTGGACGAGTGCAAGAGATTGCTGGGCCTATATTTGGACAGGTCGTTGTTGTTGCGATCTGAGTGGAGCAGAAAACGACTCTTGTTGGTGCCAGTGCTGCCGCTGCTGCTGCTGCTGCTAGTGGCTATCGCTGCCGTGTCGTGCAGAGAGAGGTTAGAGAGAGCAGAGGGGATGGTGGTGTTCATAGTGTTGGTGGTGCTGTTAGATGAGGTCGTGTTGTTGTTGTTGCTGTTGTTGTTACTTGTGGTTGGAATTGTAGTACCATTGAGAGAGTTGTTGGTAGGAGTGTTGGCCTTGTCTGTAATGCTTTTGGTTTTCTGTGCTGTGTCAGCTGTGTTGGTTAGTCGGACACCAGTTGCCGTTTCGGGCGCGCTATCGGCCTCATCAGAGCTACTCTCTGACGTGGATGAGCTGCTATCATCGCTATCATCGTTAGTTACTTTTTTGCTGCGCGACTTTTTCTTGGGCGCCTCCTCTGCCGCCCTCGTTGTTGTGGCTGCCGCAGCTGCTGCTGCTGCTGCTGCCGCTTTTGCTGCTGCTGCAGCGGCATCCTTGGCTGCCTGCTGTTCCATGGCTTCGACTTCTGCCACAGCGGCTGCCGCTTCTGCTGCCTCAGTCTTCTTAGCCTCTGCTGCGGCTTCCTCTTGGCGCTTGACGCGCTCCCTCAACTCACGTCGCCTGCGCATGCGTTCCTCAAACTTCTTGGCCTCCAAGAACTGATTGTCCTCGCGCAACAGCAACAGAATGGCCGCATTGTCCTCGGACGAGCGATCGTCGGCTAGAATTTCGTGATCCTCAGCCGTCAGCTCGGGCGGCGGCGGTGCCTCTCTGCGACGATTGGCATAACGACTACGCGTATTCGGAGCACGCTCCTCCGCGGGTCCACTGTCCGGCAGATCTGTGGCCAGCACATCGGTATTGCGGCCATAGGCTCGACCTAAGCGCGCCGAATTAAGCGCCGTATCTTCTCCACCGCCTCGCCGAACGTAGCGACTTGATGGATAGCCACTGGCGCCACCTGCACGCAGTGCATCATGATAGTCGTGCGGCTGATAGCGACTGTGGGTATAGTCCAGTGGATAGTTCTCGTCCAGCAGTCGATTGCCGCTGGTCAGATAACCGCTGTCAGTGGAGTCTGCCATATATCGTTGTCGTTGGGCGCGAGTTCTGTATGGAGTGCGCTCCTTGCGATCAGCAGCGTTGAAGGAGCTCGACGACAGTTTCGCCTTGGCCAGCTGATGGGCGGTGGCGCTGCGCATCAGGCCACTGGAGACGGCACCATGGTCGTCCGGCTCCAGTGTCTTGTCGCGATCCTCCTCGTGGCGGCGTCGTCCGGCCGCACGCTCCAATATGTCCGAGTATTTGTTCTCCAGCCGCGATACGGCCGACAATGTGGGCGTCTTGTCTTTGTCCAAGCGCAGCTCGCGACGCTGTGCGTCACAAGAAGAGAAACCAGTCAGTCGGGGCGATTTAATGGAGAAGGAAAGTGCTTTTTAAGCAGCGCTCGTGTGAAACCAATGGAAACAGCGACAACGTTCGTCAAGTATTTCACGCTCTGTCTGATACGGAGTCAGGGGATTAGACCTAGACCTAGTGAGCGAGTACGAAGAAGAAGAAGACGACGCACTCGACGCAATCCGCAGACCCATTTAAATGGCTCTTTTTTTTGGCAATGGCTAATAACAGTGCTTGGAGCTAGCTACTTAATTTCACATAATTTCACTCGCATTTTAAGCGTCTATCCAGCCGCTTTCTCTATCAAAACATTGCATATGAAACGGAGGGCGGGACGTTGTGAGATGGGGGCGGTGTGGAAAGGCTGCCTATTTTATTTAGAACGCCTAGCGAAATCTAAACAAAAATCCACGGCACGCCGACCTTCACAGTTTATATATAAGTGCCAGAATCGTGAAATTGTGAATAGCTTTTTATACATTTAATGCGCCAGCCCGAGAGCTGAGCACTGAGAGAAAAATACAGACAGACAGGAGACAGTGGCGGCTAGGGAGGAGAAGTGAGAGAGACGCATGGACATTTTGCTTGGAATCGAAAATATATTTTCGGCAACGTAAACGCACGTAAACGGCAAGTAGGAAGATATAGAGAACATATAGAAATGCTATAAAACGGTTTGTGTGGGCACAAATTATATACATACATATATATATATATATATATTTAGTGCACAGTCAACACAGATATAGGTGGTATATATTATCTATATACACCTGTTCTACATATAGCTATATGCATAGTATGCATAGTAGGTATATTATGTGGCAATAGGGGTTGCGATCTCTCGATCTCTAGATCTCTCTACCAACTCTCCCTGCTTTCTCCAAGCTGTGACAGAATTGGGACAGTGACTTTGACGTGACTCATCTATGACAGGTGAAAATTGAGCAATTATTTCAAGTATTTTCCAAAAAGAAATTCTCTAGCAATGAGTCATGGACGACACACAACTGCCTGGCTCCGATCAAATAACATGCATCCGCGTCTCCATTGGCTTCTACACGGACACGCTCATGGACATGCTCTCTATGATACTAACATCGTCTAGGTCGCGCCTGCCGGCGCCCAAGCCACGTATCGTCGGCTTATAGTAGCCACCAACGGGGCTTAGATGGGTGCGCATACGGTCCAGTGCATTGGCCGTTGTGGAGCTCTTCTGGTAGCGACCCATGAGTGCGGCGCTGCTGCTGCCGCCGCTGGTGGTGCTGCTCGGATGGTAACCGAGGCCACCACCAGCATAGTAACGTCTGTGTCGATCGCTCATGGCGTTCGAGTCCCGCTCCCGTTCCCTATCCCTATCACGTTCCTTGTCCCGTTCCCGTTCTCGTTCCGCTTCCGGGCGTCTTCGACCGCTGGAAGACTTTTCCGAACTGCGGCGACGTTTGTGTTGCTTTGTAAGACTGTTTTTGGTTTTGTTGTTGCTGTTGTTGTTGTCATTCGTTGGGGTTTTGGAGCCACTGCGTCTGTTTTCGTTGCTTTCCCTATTATTGTTATTGCTGCTGCTGCTGCTGCTGGTGATATCCTCGGCTATGGCCGCTACACTATAAGAGCCCAAAACAAAACAAGAATTGCTAATGTGACGCACTTAAAGCTTTCCCTTTTTCTTTATCTGTGATCAGTGTCGATTGTTGTGTATCTTTTTGGGTGTATTTTGACATTAGGTATTTTCCACGCGCCTGAATCGCGACGAATGCGCGTTGCCACGACACGGACCAAATAATAACTGAGGAAAACTCGATCGAAAATTCGTGAGACGACGACGACAACGAAAATGCGCAGAGACGCACTGTGGATGTATAGGAAAATATAGGAAAAATATACCGAACGCGGCTACAAAAATATTGAGGAATCGTTTTTATTTTTGTGAAAAAGTGTGAAAATATTGCGCACTTGCCCCGCAGGCGGACGAAGCAGCTGTGCTATGCACATAAAGAGAACATCTCTCTCACACACACACACACACAAGAGAGAAAGTGAGAGAGAGAGAGATGAGTGGGTGTATAAATGAATGTATATGAATAATTCTGTTGTTGGCATTTTCTTAAAATGCATTTAATTACTGCTGAGCTGAGCGCGCAGAGCTTTTCATTTCCGTCAGTTTACAAAACAAGGAAACGATCGAAAGTCTGGCGGTGAAAATGCTTGGAGGAAAAGCCTTGAACTCTTGTCAAAAAAAAAAACCAATAAAAAGAACAAAAGCCGTGAAGACGAAACAATTACGTTTTATGTATTTTCCGAATACAGCTCATTAAAAATAAATAATAAAGAGCAAATGCATTAAAAGCACAGAGAGCGCAAGAGAGATAGAGAGAAAGAATTGCGTAGATCTCTCGGAGAAGGAAATGCTGAATACAATTCTAAGCACATCAAAGAGTTGCCAGATAGCCAGACAGGCAGGCTGGGAAACTTGAAAGCTTCTGCAAAGCTTTTTGCAAATCGCTCGCAATGTAAAATTCAAACTTTTTAATTAAAATTTGTAATCAGCAAGCTAATAATTAAATATGTGGACTATATTCTTGAGGTGTATGCTTGTATAGATAGATGGCATTGGGCTAGGTATGGGGACCTAGAAACTATAGAAGTAGTCATGCAAGCGATACTGTAATTTGTATGCAACCCAAATAGAATCACTGATAGTTCGTTCTGTCAATTGTTGATGAATGATTCTTCTTATGTAAATGATTGCAGTTCAATTGATTGTTATAATGGAAACTCTACAACGATCTCCTCACTATTTCTCTTTGTTTGCTTGTAAATTTGCTATTGTCAGTCTGGACACTCCAGTCTCAGTCTCGACAGTAATAGCCATAAATGATCAATTAAGTCAAGGCTCTTGGAAGATTTTTCACAATATATAAATATTTTCACACTTTTGCCGCGTCGAGAAACGAAGCAGCGCGTTGCTGCGATGCAACTAACTAACGGTGAACGGCGGCAATCGGGCAAATTACATACTTAAATTAACGAAAAAATAAAGATACAAAAATAAGAAGGAATCAAATGAAAATAAAATAAATGATGAGATCTGCGACGCGTCTGGCAACATTTTGACCGAGTTTTTGTTGTTTGACCAAAAGTAAAATACGAAAAAAAAAATCACCGCAAAATTAAAAATAATTTATACGAATGTGTGTGTGTGAGTGTTTGTCTGTATGTGTGTAATTCATGTGCTTCATTTCTTTTGCATCGATTACCGATTGCGCTGATGTTGTTGTTGTTGCTGCTGCGACTGCTGCTGTTTGTTATCAGGTCGTTCGCTCGGATTGCGTCGAAAGCGCTGCAGCAAACTGTTGCAGCTTTCAGAGAGCAGCTGCGTAACGCTCGCCGCCGTCGCGCTGCGCATATATCGTCGCTGTGGACGCGGCTGTGCTGCTGCTGCTGCAGCTGCTGCCGGCGTCGCCGTTGACGACACTGCCTCCATGTCAGCTGTTTTCTTGCTGCCGCTTTCAGCATTCACAGCATTTGGCAAAATCTTTTCGCTTTTGTCCCGATGAAAACGACTCAAAAATGTGGCCATTTTTTGCGCGTGGGTTTTTTACTCTTCTTTTACGCTATGACGAAAATCCGATAATACTAATTATATACATCTTCATATATATTTATGGGCGCATGTGAGAGTACAACATGTGTGAGGACTTATCGGATCGGTGTATATTGATTCGTCGTTTTTATCTGGCGAACGGACGTAGTATTAAGTTCTTCCTCTGACTTGATCTATATCATTAATTGTACTAAATATTCGATTTTTGTTGCTGCTGCTGCTGCTGGCGGGTTTTAGTTTTTGGCATTTACTCGAGGTGGCGGCGCGAGACAATATGTATTGTACTGTATAGTTAAGTATAGTATAATAGAATATACGTATTGACATATAAAGAGCGTATTCATGTGTTGTAAAAATAATTGAAATTGTACGATATTTGGCAGCTATACGACAGAAATAGACACACAGCAGAAGCAGCGACAATTTCGATTGCGATTCCAAATTCAATTGAATTTCAACTTCAATTTTCTAGCTATTTTCAAATGCATTTTGCAATTCCGGTCCTGATTTACACGCACTTTGAGCCATTTGCCAGCTGGCAACTGAAATATGCGCGTTTTGTTTGACGTTTTTTTTTTGGTTTGTTATTTGAAATTTTTGTTCAAGCAGCGCGTCTTTGCGTTTTGAAGCAAACAATCCGAAATCAGCGCAACATTTACGAAAGCGCACGCCACAAATACTAATTATAAAAATTGAAAAATATCGCAACGACGACAGCGCCAAAGTAGCTGGCGAGTGTGTGCTCAGGGCGGAACATAGAACACGCTCCGTTTCGATCTCTGAACCGGGCGCTTGTGGCCACACTGCGGGAGAGATGCTGCTGCTGCTGTCTCTAGTTCTGCTGCCGTTGCTGCTGCTGCTGCTGCACAGACGCTGCCTTCGTTTGCGGCCAGTTTCTATTATTGTTTGCTAGGTAGCAAAAAAAACTAACCACAAGCAGACGGCAGAGCAAGCGTCAAATTGCTCAAATCAGTGTACAAATACTCTATACAAAATATTTGCTGCCACATTGAACAAGAAACAAAAGTACACAGACAACAAAAAATATGTTGTAAGAACTTCTATTGAATATGTATTGCCTAAAGGGATTTATTTAAAAATTAACTTTTTATATATAAAGCAATTTTAGTTAATTTTTTGTGACTTTCTACCAATTTAGGTACGATACTGTCAACTACTACCATACTGCTATTAGATGCAAAATCCCTTACAGAGTTTCACAAAAGATGACAAACTTTAAGTATGGATACAAGTAAGGGCAATCAAGATTCGTCATACCCATGGCTGTCTACATTTCGCGCTACAGTTCAGAGAGGCAGAGAACACGGCCCATGTTAGCTATAAGTATGTTTTATGTATTTGTTGTTACATATTTGAAAGGCAGGCAATTGGCGATTGTTTGGCATTTCGTGTGTGTTTTTATTTCGAGTTACATATTTAAATTATAAATAGCGGTTTGGCAATATTTAAACAAAAATCTGTAGCAGGCGTTAAATATACTTGTTTTTTATTGTTGGAAAATTAAAAAGAAATCAAGTTAAAGTGTTTTTAGTGTGTTTGCACTAAATAAACAACATAAATTAAGTGTGAAGCTATTTTTAGCGAACCACAAAATTGACATTGAATTTCGGTTTGGTGTTCTTTTTTTTTTTTCTTTGCTTTAGTCGATTGTGCAACGCTGTCGCCGTCGAGACAAGTGCAAGAGTCTGACGAGAGAGGCCACAAGCGAGAGGAGGCAAGGCGATAGAAAAAAGGTGAGGGTAAAATCAGGAGGTGGGGGTGTTAGGGCAAATTTTCGCACAGGAAGTGCGCGCCACAATCTACAGAATTCTGTGCTTGGCCCCCAACAGCAAAACTACTTAACGAGAAGAGCGCCAAGAAGAAGAAGAAGAAGAAGAAGAGGCCAACAATATCGAGCGCGTAGGCCTTTGGAGTGCAATGAGTCAGCGGTCTATTTTGAGAGGCTGAGCTGCCTCCGAGCAGGGACCGAGCGATGATGCAGAATCGTTTGTTGTGAGTTTGTTAGTTGGCAGTGAGTAAAAGGCGGCAGCATTCTGGACACAAATGCAACGTACAACAAAATAAATATAAGGAAGCATAACGCATAAACAAGACGAAAAACAATAACACAAAATATAGTTTCGTATTCGAATCTACCTCGGTGAAATGCAGGCCCAAAACGGACTTGGACATTTCATTTTGCTGTTGCTGTTGATGTTGCTGGTGTAACTGTTGTTTTGATTGACTGAATGTGACAGAATTGCTTGGTTGCAGTGGCTGTGGCTGTTGTTGTTGTGGCTGCTGCTGCTGCGGTTGCGCCGCCTGTGGTTGCATGCCCGATGATGAAGGCGGCAGCGGGCCGTAAAACAATTGCGTATTTGTATTTGGATCGTATTGAAGCGACGCACCGCCAGCGCCGGAAGCGTTCAGAAACTGCGTATGCGGATGTGGTTGAGGCTGCGCCTGGTACTTCACCGGGTGCACCAGCACCTGACTCTGACTAGGCTTGAGGTAGGCATACGGATCGAAGGTCTGCAGCGGTTTACGCTCATGCGTCGTCGCCGCCGCCTGCTGCTGCTGCTGTTTGGGCAGATTGTAATAGTTGCGACTCATCATGCCCGGACCATAGTTATGCTGCGGCTGCATCATATTTGGCCGCTGTGCGGTGCTGAAGGACGCCGAGTGGGACAGCGGCGCACCGCCGCTGCGTGGATAAATGGGTTTTGTATTAATCAGCGCTTGGTAGCTGCTGCCATACATCTGCGGCGCCATGCCAGCTGGCGACTGTTGCTGCTGTAGCTGTTGCTGCTGCTGATGCAGTTGCTGACCAAATTTGTTTTCCTTGTTGGTGTTCTTTTGCATGAACATGGCCAGGCCGCTAGCGGATTTGGGCGCCTGTTTGGTCACATGCGAGGAAGAGTAGGATTGTTGCAGTTTATTTGGATGTTGCTGCTGTTGTTGTTGTTGTTGTTGCTGGTGTTGCTGAAAGGGATCGCTGCTGCCATTCAGTGCCGAGCAGGCAAACGAGTTCCAATTTAAAAATGGTCGCTTCTGCTGTGGATAATGTTGCTGTTGTTGTTGTTGTTGCTGCTGCTGTTGTTGTGCTGCTGTTGTTGCTGCTGCTGCTGTTGATGCTGCAGCAGTCGCTGATAGCCCATGGGCAGCTGAGAGGTTGAATTTGACTTGCCGATGGGATATGCCATCCTTTGCTGCTGCTGCTGCATCAGCGGCTTCTGCGGATCGTACAGCTGCACTGGCACGGGTATTTGCGATTCTGTTGCAAATTTGGCGCCGCTGTTGGTCGCTGCAGCAGCATCTTCTTTGTGCTCAACTGTCAGCGATTGTGACATAATTGCATTGTTGGTATTGCTGCTGCTGCTGTTGTTGTTGTTGCTCTTTAGCTTTAGCATGTCATTCAGACATTTTTCTAGCTTGTTGTCGACATCTTTTTGACGCTTTGTAGCTGCCGATGACGTTGATGAGGCTGCTGCTGCTGTTGTTGTTGTTGTTGCTGATGTTGTTGTTGTTGTTATCGCTGCTGCAGTTGTTGACTGATCCAAATTGGCATACTGTTGTTGTTGTTGTTGCTGCTGCTGAGGCGTCGCTGCTGATGCTGACGTTGCTGTTGCCACTGTCGAGGGAATATGAAATGACGAGGTAAACTTGGAGAGCTGTGGCAGATGCGTAGTGCAGCAATTGGTGACAGTGAAGCTGCTGCTGCTCACAGTGCTGTTGCTCTTCTCCGATTTGCGCTCCAGAGAGGCACACTCGTTGGATGATTCAACAAGCGGAGAGGGTGGTGGTGGTGGTGCAACTGCAACTATTGCTGCTTGTTTCGCTGGCTCGATAGGCCGGCGGAAAAGTGCAGCAGCACAACGCGGCGATGGCACACAGGAGCTGCTGGAGCTTTTGAGTACGCCAGCATTTGTTTTACTACTCGCAGCTGGCTGCTGTTGTTTCACAGGAGGCGGCTCCTTGCGCGGCTGTGTCGCCGCTGCTGCTGCTGTTGTTGTTGTTGTTGCTGTGGGCAGCAATATTGCCGAGTTGGATGTGCTGCGCGTCAGCGAGGGCAGATGCTTCATGTAGCAGGGTATGTGCGTGCGACTTGAACTGCGCAGCAGCGGTGCCGGCGGCGTCATCCCGTTACCCGGCACATGAGTCATCGAGACGCTCTTGTTTAGCTGCTGCGAGGCAGCTGGCAGCGGCTGTTGTTGCTGCTGCTGCTGCGTTTGCTTGACGGGCACTCGGCTGGTGAAAGGTGCGGATGTGGGCGACTGTTCGTTGCATACGATGAGCTTGTAGAGATCATCTTTAGTCACGGCCTGTCTGACCTTAAGATCCAGATGCGACAACGAGGCGTTCTTCTGTAGGCGATGACTGGGCAGCTGCTGCTGCTGCTTTTGCAGCTCCTTCTGTGCCGCCTCGGCAACAGTGGGATCAAATATGGCCAGCTTCTTGGCCGTCTTGGCATCCACCTTAAAGGGCTGGCCGGCATCCCCGAGCTGCGCGCCGCAGATCTTCTCATAGTTCCAGAACGTGCGCTTCGGCGTCTGACGCTTCTGTGTGCTGCAGAGATTCTCGCTCCAGAAATCATTCATGAGCTGCTTGTTCAGCGACAATGTCGAATCGCTTAGCATGCCATTCTTCTGGGGCTCCTGTTGGCACAGTGGGCCGGAGCTGGGCGGGCCCAAGGGCATGTTGGAGCTGGATATGCTGCGCTGCAGCTTGGGCAGCTCGTTGGCGCTTGTCTGGGCAAAGATCGAGGGATAGGCAAGGCGAGGAGGAGCGCGATTGGACGTCAGGTTGTTGGCGAAATTGATGGAGGAGGATTTGGAAAGACCGCTGCTGGCAGCGCTTGCTGCTGCGGCCTGCGATGTTGTCAGTGCCACAGATTGGTGCGAGTTGGATTTGGTCAATGGCTGCTGTAGCTGCTGACGTTTGAGACGATCGTAGAGATCCTCGCACTCCTGGAACTCCTGATGCAGCTTGCGATCCAGTTCGCTGTAGTCGGGCAGACTCTTCAAATACTTGTTCATCATCTCGATCTCGGCATCGTAGAAATTGGCATCCTGCTTGGCGCTGCTGGTGGCCGCCGCCGACTTCTGCTCCAGCTGTTGCTGCTGCTGCAGCAGCTTGTCCAGATTGATCTCACCGGCAATTTTGGCGCTGGTGCTTGGCTTCTGTTTCGGGTTTTGCTTGGGTGCACGACACGGCACCGGTGGCGGCGGCGACGACGATGGCGTGCTGCAGGACGACAGCGATATACTGGAGGCGGGACTGCTGGCAATGGTCGCCATTGGACGCGTTGGCGTTGTGATGACACCTGTGGCCGCATTGTACGCCATCGGATGATGTTTGCGTGGCAACGGCGGCGTCGACTTGGGACTGGCCGGCAGCAGCGGCCGATTCTTGCGCAGCGCCAGCGGCGAGGAGATGGGCGAACGTACCGCGCACTTGGTTTCCGGCAAGCTGGACGACAGCACCGACGCGAACTGCGGCGAAACGACCTGAAAGAACTGTTGGCCGCTCGCGGGCGGCGGCGTTGGTTTCTGCATGATGCACGGCGACGATGACGACGCGATTGCTTCTTCACTTGGTCTCAATGCGGCGCTGGGACAAGCGATTGGTGCCTCCGGCTGAGTTGATTTGATGGCATTGGCTTTGCCAGCATCTTGACTCATTTAAGTAACTGGAGAGAAACGCGCGCGAAACTGCATAGAATAAATCAGGAACTGTAAGCTAGTACTAGTAACCTCGAACTAGTTCTAGTTCACAGCTCATCCAATGTCCAATCTCTAATCTCTTCGAGGTCTACAACTTGTTCTAGTTTCGCTCAAAACAATGTCAAATCTTTAATCACTAAGCGATTTCCGTTACTTTGAAGTGAATGTTGCTTAAAGCTCAATAAGATGATGCACATCGAGCTTCTGAAAGCTCACTAATATTCATAAAAGCGTATGTTTGTGTGTGTGCGTGTGCTTTGTATTTGATGTGTTTATTTCTTTGTTTATCGATAACAAATTCGATAGCAGCAGCAAAAGAGGCAAATTCAAAAACATTTCGAGCAGAACACAGTGTGTGTGTGTGTGTGTGGGGGTGGGGGTATGGGGGGGGAAGACACCGACTGACACTAGACGAAGAACTTGGACAACAGATTCATCAGACACCAGACACCAGACATCAGACAGACAACCAACCTGCAGATACTGTTCCGGTATCTTACTGTTCTTCGGCACAATTATCTTTTTGATTATAATAATCTTATCGCCCTCGATTCTCGTAATGGTTATGGGCACACCCATTTGTGGGCGTTGCGGCTTAGCCACCACCGCCGGCCGGCTAGCGACGGTGCGCACCACCTGTGGCCCGGTCAGGATGCCGCCCGGCGAAGGCTTGGCTGCTGGTGGTGGTGGCTTTGGTTTCGGTTTTGGCGTCGGCTTGTGCTCCTTGTTGTCGCTGCGCACAATGGAGAAGTGGTACAGGGGCTTGTCATCATCCAGAATGCTCTTCTGTGGCACCGTCTTCTTCTCGACTTTGCGCAGCACCACGCCCAGCATATTCGGATCCTTGGGCTTGATGGTAATCGAACCACTGGGCGCCGTTACTCTTTTCAGGCAGACACCCAAATTTGCACCCACTGGCGGTGGTGTCTTTGTGCGATGCACCATTTTACCGCTGGGTATTTCGCGATATCCATCCTCGTGGCCACCCGGACGACGCGAGTCGATAGCCGGTGGCATCTCAGGATTGCTGTGCAGCATTGGCTCTGGCGCCACCAGCGGCGCGGGACCCGGAAACATTGCAGTTAGGCTGCTGCGGCGTCGAATTATGTTGGGCGCCGACACCGTCTTCGACAGCGGAAACTTGGGCGGCGCAGCGGGATCCACTGTCGGATCACTGCTCATGGCGCTGGCGGTGCTGCCGCGGCGACTCCCGCTAACACTGCCGCTGACACTGGCACTCGCACTGGCGCGGGCAGAGTCAATGCTGCTGATGCTGGAACTGTGCAGGCGGTTGGGCGCAGCGCTGCGTTCGTGATGACGCGCCGCTGGTGACAAGCTGCGCTCCCGGCTGCGCTGCTGGGAGCGTGCGGCCCGAGCCGCCCGCTGCATGCGCAGCAGCTCAATGGAGTCGGCCATATGTGAGTTGCTCTGGGTGGCCGTGAAATCGCCAGAGGCATTACTGCCTTCGCCAGCGTTTAGCAAATGCATTTCCATGGCGTCGTCCAGAATTTTGGGCAGTGAATTGATGTGAACGCCCTGCGGCGACGGACTGGGCGTGGCATCTTGTGGTTGTCTCTGTTGTCCCTGCACTTGCCGCTGCCGCTGCTCCTCGGCCTCGTGAGCGGCGCGTGCTGTAGCCTCAACCTTGGCAGCCAGACGAGCCTGCTCCTCGGCCCGAGCACGCGCCTTGGCCTCGGCTTTGGCATGAGCCTGTGCCTCGGCCTCGGCAGCTGCGGCAGCGCGCAGATTCGTTAGCTCCGTGGCGGTCATTTGTTTTATGCTGAGGCGACGCTCAGAATCGAGAACTAACTGGATTTCGCCGCTGCCCTCCGGTCGGGCAGCGAGATCTGCACAGCTGAGTGCGATCAGTTCGCTTAGTTCGTTGGACATCGCGGCTGCAGAATACGCGATAAATATATATATATATATATATAGATATATATGAAACCTATGTGAATCTGTTATCTAACTTTTCACTAGCGAATAATAAATCCACATGTGAATTGCGTTGGGTTCGACTTGCTCGACGCGACTCGCGACGCTGCTGGCGTTTGCAATAAAGAAACCTGCTCGATAGGATAGCCCTGTAAAGATCGAAGATCGTCGATCGTTGCTGCGGTGGATCGATGGGTTGGTGGGCTGGGGAGCGTCTCTCAATGTCAATGCCTCATTGGCATTTTGGCAAATGCAACTAGTCGTTTAATTTCAATTTGACTTACTAATTGATCAGCGATTGGCCAACAACAAAAGTCAAAAGGAAAAAGCACTTTACCGCCCATGTCAATGGCGCCCGTTGCGATACAAGTACAAGCAGATATAGATAGATACATATGTATGCAACAAATGGCAGATATACATACTTATATAGAATATGTACCTGAAACTGCGGCACATTGAGCATTCAACATATAGACAAATCACATATCGTAAACAGCAATGAGCTCATTGATCGGGGCGCCGTTACCCCAACGGCAGATCACCCTGCCAATTCCTGGCTAACGTCTGCACCCGACAATGCCCCCATAAAGCCTACACCTTGCCCTATATATGGAATCGAGCGTAGGAGAGAGTGTTAACGCTGGAGCATGCACACCGATTCGGCGGCTACATGTGTCCAAGTGAGTGACGGCCCTGCCTGTGATATATGTGTGTAGCGAAGTACATCTATATATATATATATATATATACATATATATATGTATATAGTTGGTATATATCTGACTGACTGCCTGCCTGGCTGCCAAAGTGTGCTGTGCTCTCGGTTTGGTTCAAAATCTGTTTTTATTTTTAACAAAAAGACGACAACGCACGTAAATTGGCGCAGTAGTCGTGTATTATACGTACGTGCTACATATGTAAATATATAGACACGTTTGCACGTATGTATGTGTGTGTTTGCAGTACAGTACAGTGAAACCTCTCTGTTCATTGAAAGCATATAAATCATATATAGAAATTTCCATATTAAGGAACGAATTATGATTGGAGCTCTAATTCGTAAAGAAAAAGTATTTGAATAAAACTTTAAAAATTAACACTATTTAAAATTGGATGTCATCATTTTAATACAGATAATCTGTTAACTTTATCAATTTTTAATAAAATTTTAGGTTCATTGAGATACATTTCACTGTAGCACATTTGCAGAACTTTGCTTGTCAAATCTAAACGACACACACACACACACACACATATATATAAGAAAAATCTTCTTCCCTGTAGTTGGCTCATTTCTGATATGGGCAATATATGTGTTGACTTTTTGCTATGTTTTTGTGGAAATAAACGCGCGTACCAAAAATAAATCCAAACATTACAAAAATAACTAATAAAAATTGCTCGCCGTGAAGAAGAAGAAGAGGCAGCAGCATCAAAGATCAGCATGATGGAACTGCCCGCTAGCTGCTGCTGCTGCGGCTGGCTGATGAATAATCCCTGCTGATCTCTGATGCACATATATCTTTAGTATATGTATATTTAAACATGCGTGTGTGTGTGTGTTCCATTTGTGTAAGTCTTTAGTTGTTGTTGCTGTTTGTTAGTTTTGAGTTTTTGTTTTGATTTGCTTGGCCGCTGTGTTGTCCGTTGCTCTTCCTTTTTTGTACGCATCTTCTCTAGTTTTCTAAACGAAATGTGTTTGTATCTTTCTTGTGGCAATCTATCTACTCGAAAAAGGTGCAAAGTTCAGGCTCCAATTTAAGTTTTTACACCTGTTTTTGTGTTTGTTTTTTTTTATTATTATTATTCAACTACGCGCTAGCAACATTAAAACTCAATTTCGTATATTTGGGGCAGTTTAGGAGACAATGTTGTGAATTTGCGCAAGTACTTTATAATTTATTTGATGGTTTTTTTTTCGCGGCACTTTTGTAGTTGTCGTTGTTGTAGTTGTTCTTGCTGGTTCGATTTTATTTTTAAAGCACTTAAATTTTCTTTGGTGTTTGGTTTTTTATTTGTTGGGCTGCCGCCTGATTATGTCACCCCTGATGCTTAACAATTGTTTTTTATTTGTTTTTATTTGTATGCAGTTGCGTTTTTGCTTTAATCGAAGCCAAATGCGTTTTCATTAGACATTCATGTGAAGTAATCGCTACATATGTATATGTATATGTATATTTATAAGATTTTCCCTATACTAAAACACACACACACACACACAGCACACACGCAACACATATAAAAATTATAAACAAATTCGCGACAGCAGGAGGAGCCGCAGCTAGTGAGCTAGAGAGAGATGGGTGGTGCTAGAGAGAAAGAGAGAGAGAGAGCGCAAGAGTGGAGGAGACGCGTGTAGAACACGTACCGTTACACGTTAGCTAAAGGCCTCAACGAACCGACGGGCGATGGGCAACGATACACAACCGACAGACGAAGATTTGAATCTGTTTCTGTTTCAGTTTCCGATTTGGAAAATGCTCAACCGAAAAAACATCCCGAGCGAAGTGGATTTCTTCTGTGTGGTATTTTTAATTTCCCCAATGGCGGCGGCGAAAATGATTTCTGAGCAAATGGCAAACACTGGCGCTAGGTGGAGCAGATGCGCGCGCAGCGATCAGCTGGCAACGGGGCAGGCGCACTGCTCTGATCTTCTCTCGAGAGTGAGAGACGGGGAGAGTGTGAATGTGAATGTGTTAAGAGGAGGAGGAGGAGGAGGAGGAGGTGTACAGTGGAGAACCATGCAGCATGCAAAGGGAGAGCAAGCTCTCTCTACGTTCGCTCTCGTCGTTAGCTCACTCACTAGATAGTCATCGTTGTGATCGACAAAGTACTCCTCGACAATCCAATTGTCGCCGGCGTATCGCTCCACGGGCATATCGCACAGTGCCACCAAGTCGAATAGATTCCGTTGCCGCTTCAACAGTCGACAGCGACTGACCTGAGCCTTATCATCATCATACTCCTCCTCCTCCTCGTCCTCCTCTTCACCATCGTACCCACCATTCACATTTGAGTCTTCATTGTGGTTGCCATTTGAAGTTGGCGCCGCCTTCTGCGCATGCTGCTTGAATTGCTGCTCCAATTGCCGAAAGTACTGAATCTTGACGAGCTTCTTAGCGACAGTCTAAATTGCCGTCGCATTGGCCACTGACTGCCGCCCGCCGTCGCTCAGCAAGCTAATGTCAAATGATCAATTGAACGAAAATAACGGGGACAGCAGCCGAGGGCAAAGCAATTAATTCTACAGATTATCTCTGCAGCATCAGCACCATGGTGGGGCAGACACGACAAGCAAATGTATCTTAACTATTCGATCTCTATAGATGTCAAGATACATATATTATGTCTAGTTAGTGTGAAAACTCAAAATATTATTTCAGTTGCTTATCAGACACTCACAATATAAGAGTTCTCATCACCTTGAACTACTTGGTATAGTTATGTTTAATAATAAAATCAAACAGTGCTTCATTTTGTAAAGATTAGATTCGATATGTAACTAGAATGTATAGAACCCATTTTGAATAATATTATCTACAGTAAAAACAATTACAAGGCCTTTCCCTATAAATTCTAGATTACAGCAAATGTTTCGCTTCATATCATAAGTCACATCAGAGTTAGTAATGTCGTTTATCATACACATTATATAATACATATATTTGCTTATGAATAGCATGTAGTTTTTGTGGTATAACAACTCATTGCAAGTCGTAGAATCACAAAGAGAGTTCAGATTGATTATATTTAGCCCGTCACTTTCCTACGTATGATTTCAATTTAATCACACAGTTAGCAGAGTGCCGCAAAAGATAAGCGTCAAGTGATGAGTGAGTGCCCAGAGAGCCTCGTGAATAGAATGTGAGTACACCTATAAGTAGTTCGTAAAATGCAGATACAACGACGAAAAACACTACACAGAAAACAGACGACACAAGGCACAGGTGCTCAAACAGTTGGTTTTTGGGCAGATGGTGAAAGGGATCGTACAGTTTTCGACAGCTTACTAGATAATCACTATCGTGATCGGCAAAGTACTCGACGACAATCCAATCACCCTCCGTGTACGGCATAAAGCGCAGCGAGGAACATTCCAGCAGCAGATCGCGATAATGATCGATCCGTATCGGCGCTGGCAGCATACGCATTTTTATATAACATGGAATTTGGGAGCTTTCAAACTGCTGGGCAGTCAGCTGCGACTTTTCCATATAGCGCTTGAAAAACAGCATCGCGTCGGGCGGTGATGTGATTACTGATTGAAAAACAAGTCGAACAGAAAAAAAAAAACTAATTTTGCAACAAAGTTGGCAAGCAGAAAGAGCGTTTGCCAGCTGCTACATGTGATAAGAGAAGGAAAATATATATATATATATATATATGTTTTTACTAAGAAAACTTGATCAATTTGACTTATGTAGTATAATAGTTTCTAGCTTTTAAGTTCATGGAAGTTGCTTAATTTTCCTTTTACCATATTGTTTGGATAATTTCATTATAGTTGGTTGCTCAGCCTAAATCGTTCGTTTGATTTGGTTGTTGTTTTAGAAAATGAAAAGTTTTTACCTTAGCTTGCGACTGGCGATTGTTGCGCCCGCTGTCGCGCTCATCCTTGGGGCGATCGCGATGCCGCCGCCGGGAGCTTGAGTGGGAGGTCTCATCCCGGTAACGGTACTTGTTGTGTTGCCGCCGACTAGTGGCTGGCGATTTACGATGCGAGCGCTTGGAACGCTCCTTGCGACGTCGCGAAGAAGAGAGGCTGTCATCAAAACTGTATAGGTAAACGAATAAAACGGAAACGCGTAGAGAGGTAATTAATAAACGGGTTCAGCTGATTATTACTTAATACTATGCTTATGTATGTGTATATACGTATATATATATCCGACAACAGATGAATGGCCGTCCTTGACGTAACGCCCAGCAAACTGTCGAATTATTAGCGCATGTACAAAAAAAAGTGGCCAGCCAAGAGAATTGGACAGCAAACGGAGTTCGACATGGAAAGCTACTTAACAGCACTAAGCTGGCTGCCTTGCTGCTCCGCCTCCCCGTTGGGTTCTTGAGCCAGGCCTGGCCAGGCCCGGTGTGTGTGTGTGTGTGTGTGTGTGTTGGCGAATATGCGAATTTGCGTTACCAATCAAGTTAATCAACTTGGCCGGATGGCTGGCTGTCTGCCCACCACTGAGCGACATGCCTTTGAGAGTGTGTCGTTAGACTGAAAAGTCGTCGGCCAAGTGGCAAGGCCTATGACACGGCACAAAATCCGCAGTGAAAAAGCTTAAAGTACTAAGCTGAACCTCAGAGAGGCAGCCGCAGAGGCAACAAGCATGCGAGGCCAGAAACTGTGTCAATAACAGCAACGGTAGCCATATTACATCAATGGAACATGCACACACTTACACACACACATCGACACACCCAAGCGAGCTCCACATGCGGGTGGGCAGGCACAGTCAAGTCAGTGGCCGCCATGCAGCCCAAGATCTTTGGCATGAATCAGCAGACTGATGCGATCCGAGCGGAGATAACTGACCTAGGCAGGCGCTGCCGCCAAGAAGTGAAGACAAAACCGTATGCTAATAAGGTAAACACACGGCAAAAACAGCTGCTCTCAAATACATAAAAAAAAAACCAATTTGATTTTGGTTTCGGTTTATTCTCGCCCACACGTGCTGCGAGATCGCCTCTAAATTTGGTCACAAAAATTATGAGAACGCAACGAAGCTGAAAGTGACTTTGACTACAAGTACGTTACACTCACACACACACACTTGGAATTACACAGCTGCAGAGCCACCACATACATGACAAAAAAGCTCAACGCCTGCGCTCACTTCAAGTCAAGAAGTCAGCGCCCGGTTTTGTATGTAGGCTCAAATCTCTTGGCTTTTTGGCTCTCGGCCAGCATCAGTCGCATAACAAAAGATCTTTGACTGGCGTCTGGTCTAAGCAGCAGCAGCAGCATATGCCTCTTAAGGCTATACGGTAGTTAATAACACGACTATGCTATCGAGAGTAGCTTAAAAAGTATTCAGTTGAAGAATACTAGTCAAAAGCTTGTAATGCTTTAAACTCAAATAACGCCACGAAATACATATTATATTTCTTAAATACAAATAAAAATTTCTAACAGCTTTGTTAAGTTTTAGCTACGTCTAGTTAACAGACACCCGTTAGCTGTATTGTATTACTAATTATTCAAATTACAATTTTACAAAGCTTTAGCACGCTTTTTGCATGTTAACAAATTGTTGCTAATAGTCTAACAGCAACAATTTCTTAGCTTTTCTCTAGTTAATTTTCAATCTACCCCCGTTAAAGTCTCACAAGTCGAAAATTTTCCAATGTGTTTCATTTCTGGTCTGGATTTTGATTAATGACGCGACGCGTGCAAATTAGAACAGCATTTATGGCAAACTTTAATTGGATATTAATGATGATACGTCGATTTTGGACTTGCGAAACTGTTCACACTTGGACACACGCAAGTCAAGCTCACATTAAGTAGCTGCCAGATTTGGGTGGTGTTGTATAAGGTAATTGGCCGGGCAAGTGATTGGCCTGTGGCCACTGATTTGGGCTTATATAAATGTGAACACACTTTAAGTAGAGCAAATATGAGTAATCAACTGGAAGTGAAAACAGTTCAATAGTAAGAATAAACTTAAAATTGTTAACAATCGAAGATACGCCAATAAGAAACAAAAAAGTCGGAAGAGAATTTTGTCATTTCAGTTAAGATAAGATAAAATGTACAAATTATCGATAAAATCTAGTTACTATGTACACAGAGATTCACTATCAAAAGAAAAAGATATATATCTATAGAAGTGATAAAATGCGTTCAGTGACCCATTTATGAATGTTAAATGACATTACTCCTTTTTATGATTTTCCAATAAGAAATTATGGCTTTATATTGAAAATGTGATAAGATATGTCGTCTAGCTTAATAATGCAATATAATATTGAGCAATATCCGATCAACAGTCGCACCCATATTTAAATGTAGTTCTGTATTTCCCCAGAACCTTGAGCAAGTAGCCGACCCATAGACAATGAGTTCTACGCTTGTTTTTTTTTCGCAATTAGCTATGAGTTTTCACAAGCCGACAGTTTACAGATTGCCTGGCCCCTTTTCCTGGTTTACATAGGGATGAAGACATACTTTATATATTACCTGGCTGGGATCGGTAAACACACTCGTCTTTTTAGAATTATCTTGGCCTTGACCGATTCTTGTTATTACTTAATTGCCTCATTATCAAGCCAAACTCATCGACTAAACAAACACAGCAATTATACATGCTCATAACGATTTTGTCTTGACCAAGTTCCTGATAAATGGCAAGCGAATTTCAGCAGATTTATGACTTTAAACTGTGAGCTTAAGATGTGACAAATATGTAGAGATTGACAATGGAACGAGATATTATCTGGCACTCCATACAACTCCCAGCTCATTTTGTATGCTATGTAAATATACTAGGAGAGGAGTTTGTGATCGATCGACACATGTGAGAATAGTTTCTTTGACTCTTGTCCGTGCTATTGAGTTATGAAATTAATCATTCGTAAACCAGTTTTTTGTACGATTTACATAGAGCAGTGCACACAGCTGAGACACTTTAAACCCACCAGGCAGCCAACAACTGCCGACAAACATTTGCTGCGATGCGAGAAATTTATTTGTGCTGACCCTGAAAATGCCATAAATACATTAAGCAAAAGCGTACCGTACATATGTACCCGCTCCTCTGTCCCCCCGACAGCCGCATATGCCAACAAATGCATAATAAAAAGCGTTAATAATTTGTTATTATTATTGTTGTTTTTGTTCGATTTTGTGCTTCCATTGAACTGTGAACGCATGCGTCACTGCTGTGACTTATGCGGCATAGAAATCAAGAAATGGATGAGTGAAGTAAAAAAAACCACACGATGATCGGAATGGTTAAAGAAAAAACCATAAATTGCAATTATGCATAAATAGTTGAGCAACATATATATAAATTAACTTGGTAAAGTCACGTACCAAATTAGAGATAATAATTTCAATAGTAGAGGGTATCTAGTGGAGTCAACTTTCCGAAACAATTAATTATTTAGCATATTTCTATAGATTTTAGAACGGAACACAAATATAATTAGGCAGCCCTGGTTTGGCAAGACTTGAATAACTTTATACGATTCTTTTTCAACGTTTTTTTCTATATACATACATGTATTTTTTTTTCTTTCATTTTATTCAGTTTGATTAAAGTAGAGGTCAGTATTTTTTAAGTGAAACATAATGAGAAACCGGAATTTTTGGCTTGGGTCGGGCTAAAAGCAACACGATGACAACAACTCTTGCCAATGGTTATTTGTTTTTTGTTGTTGTTGCCTCAAATGACAAAACTAAGTGCCGTTACAAATATTGTAAAATAAAAAATGTATATGAAGAAAAAGAGGTAATATAAAGAATAAATAATATAAATTAAAAGTGTATTGGGCGCACAGGGCGCATGAGTAACGGCCATTATGCAAATTGAGCTGGGCGACGATGCGAAACGAGGGCGTTGCGGCGAGCCTTTGAGTTCGCCCATCGCCAAGGTCAATGGTTGCGTCTGCGCAAACAGAAATGCCAATAAAAAAGCCCAACAGATCAAACAAACTGCGAGCACAAATAAAGCAGCAGGCAGACACAACACAGAGAGAAACTGCCTACTGGCAACTGTCAAGTGGCTGCTTAGTGCGTCAGTCAGGAGCAGAGAGTGAGGTGAGTCAGCGGCTCCAGAGCAGCCAAGTCGGTTGCTGTTGGTCGTCGCCGTCTGTCAGCTATGCAGGCGTTCATTATTCAAGCAAAGATCGCACGCGTTTGCGAGGTTCAATGAACGTAATGTAATGTACATATACTCTACACACGGTACACTCCATACTCAGTCAATCGGCTGGACAGGCGGCCGATGCCGGCCATTACAGTTAACAAAAACAAACAAACAGTTAAGCAAAATCAACAGCAAGCCAAAATAAAAAAACAAGCACAACAAAATTTGGCAAATGGCCGCTGGTGCCCTCAGTTTCAGTCGTTGTTCGATCAACATCAACATTAACATCAACAACAAAACACACAAGCACAAAACAACAACTCGAAAAAGGAAGCAATGAAATTTTATGAAGTATACAAAAACAGATCGCAAAGATTATTCGATATTGCATTAATATTATTATTATTATTATTTGTGTTATTGTAGTCAATCACCTTTTGGCTGGCTGAGTGCATTTATAGGAAGTCAATAAAAACAAGATAAATCAATTCGCATTTCCCTAACTTGCGGTTTAACGGGGATTCTGTAAGGAGTGGAGAGGGGATAGGGAGGTGAGGGGGTGCATGTATACATTTTCGGCCTGCCTTGCAGTTGTCGGAACTGCTCGAGAATAGTGAGCTCAAAAGTCAAGACAGCGACAAGTCAGCTTCATTGTTCTTGTTGTTTTTGTTTTACTGCTGTTGCTGCCGGCGGCAGTCGCATCGATTATGAGCGTATATGGACTATGGAGACAGGTCCGGTTTGTTTTGGAGCGCGATAAACGTCAGATAAACGAGCACGAGAGCAAAACAGAAGCAAACATCTACAGGCGACTGAAACAAAACCCATGACTACGGCATAGCTGAAGTATTTGAGCCCCAGCCCCAGCTTAGTTTTTGTGCCCCCTTTCCCGCTACCAGCCCCCTGAGCCATTAAGCGACCCGGGGCAGCTGCTGACATAATTGCAGGCCAAATATTTGAAACAAGAGCTCATACAGCAAAAGGTATATAATCCAAGCGAAAGCAAATAAACGATTTTGTTCGGTAGAACTTGAACATGAATTTTGACCGCATATTGTGTTTCGAGATTCAAATGTAATATTAATAAAGAGGCTAAACCATGATCAAAAACACATTGCTTTTGTGAATCGGTTCAATTTTGACGAAGTTATGGTTGTTTGAAATCTGGCAGGAGCATTTTTAGGGACTCGGAAACATGAGTCACGACTCTTCATAAAATTTGACTTGAAATCCGAAAATTTAAAATTTTTCAACTGTGAATGTAGAATTACTAAGCAGGAGAAATCATGATCAAAATGTCTTCGGGGTCAAAAATCGGTTCAGTTTTGACGAAGTTATGGTTGTTTCAAATCTGGCAAGAGCATTTTTAGGGACTTGGAAACATGAGTCACGATTCTTCATAAAATTTGACTTGAAATCCGAAAATTTAAAATTTTTGAACTGTGAATGTAGAATTGCTAAGCAGGAGAAATCATGATCAAAATGTCTTCGGGGTCAAAAATCGGTTCAGTTTTGACGAAGTTATGGTTGTTTCAAATCTGGCAAGAGCATTTTTAGGGACTTGGAAACATGAGTCACGATTCTTCATAAAATTTGACTTGAAATCCGAAAATTTAAAATTTTTCAACTGTGAATGTAGAATTGCTAAGCAGGAGAAATCATGATCAAAATGTCTTCGGGGTCAAAAATCGGCTCAGTTTTAACGAAGTTATGGTATTTTGAACTATGGGAAAGGCATTTTTATTATTTCTAATTAAGTTGGTAGTAGTAGTAGTTGTCTATTTTTGCTTATCATAAGCTTGGCAGTTAAAATAAAATTAATTAGTTTGGTATATAGCTCTTATAAGGAAGAGTTTCCTGATCGACTGGCTACAAATTTGTATCGCTAATGAGGCCACAGAAACTGAACAAATCGTTCGAACAAAATGAAGTGTGCCACTCCAGCGTGGAGGGCCAAACCAAGCGCTGCCGGCGGCACGTAGAGCATTGAAACGCTTTCAAGCACTGGCCAAACGTACGGTACAAAGCGGCGCTTAGTTTGCTTAATGATTTGAGCTATGGAGCGACGTTCGTATATTTTTTTAAGTAGGGGCGGCATGCTTGACCAAATTTGGTCGAGAGTTCTTGAGCGGACTGAAGCGGTAGAACGTCAAGAAATGTGAGGAACGACTTAAGTATCAAGTGCTGACAGAACGCTCAGTCAGCAGCAAGAGGAGCCACTGGGTGCTTCAGTTGTAGCTCCAGTTTCCGCATGCTGCTGTTGTTGTTGCAGATGAGAGATACTCACTTATACTCACACGTCGTGGACCCCAAGTGCTCGGACCGACGTCGCGTTTGCTGCTGCTGCTTATTCCTGAGATTGCTATGGTTGCTGCAGTTGTTGTTGTTGTTGTTGTTGGCATCGGCGACTGGCAGCAAGACGCGATCGGGATAGAGCGGCTTGGGTGCCCACGATGCTGCGGCCACATAAATATCCGTTCGGGGCGTAGGAGGTGTTTGCGGTTCGGGTGTGCCGGCTGCATAGCTATAGTAGCCATCCTCGGGCTCATCCACCACCGAGAGTCGATGCTTCGTTGTCGTTGTCGTCATCGTTGTTGTTGTGTTCGTATTGGCATCGTCGCTATATAGATAGTCGTGCATGGAACGCGCATACTTGGCGCTCTTGCGCCGCTGCTGGGCTGGCGTCAGTGGAGCGTTATTGTGACTAGTTGTTCGCTGGCCCCGCAGCTCGTTGTGATCGGGCGAGGCGCGTATCCAGGAGCTAGCGGGCACATATTGACGCTGCTGCTTGTGGCTGTGCACCACCTTGGAAAAGTCCACATAGAGCGCCTCATCTGTGGCGGGTTTGCGTTGGAACTCATCGTCATCTTCGTCGTGGGGCGTGGTCGGTGCGCCCCCGGAACTGTAGAAACTATAATTGCTTGAGGACTGCGAATAGGATCGATTGCGGCAGCCATAAAACTCATTCTCAAAGGGCAGACCCTGCGGAAACTTTTTCGAGTAGGCCTTCTTCAATTTGGGCGAATCATGCGAATCGCTGGAACCCGTCGACGAGCCACCGCCCTCGGCTGTTGGCCCCGACGCGGCCGCTGTGCGCTGCCTGAGGCTTAGCTTGGGCGTTGCCGGCAGCTGTCTTCGCTGCGCCAGCGGCGTGGCCTTCAACGGTATGAGATCATTGGGTTGCTTGCGCTGCTGCGGCTGCTGTGGCGGCAACGGCGCTGGATAGTTCTTGCTGGAACGCTGTGTATTCCGTGCCGCCGGGCAGTTCTCCTTGGCGCAACGGCCGTTTGCGGCCTGATAAGCGCGTTTCTGTGCGGGATTCACAGGCGGCACTGCAGGATTCTGTTTTCGGGTCTGCAGCGGATTAGCAGGCGGTGCGGGTGCTCGTGGCTTGCCATAACGCGAGCTTGTTGGGTTGGAGGCACAGGTGTTTTCAATGCGCCGGATTAGCTTGGGTGTTAGCGGTTTGACATTCCGTTGCTGTTGCAGCTGCAGCTGCTGTGGCGGCAACTGTGCCTCCGGCAATCTGTGGCGATTGCTGCTGCAGTAGCTGCTGCGCCAGGGCTGCTGTCGGCTAAATCCGTTCGTAGTAGCGCCCAGCTGCTGATTGAGGGACGACGATGAGGAGCAGGAAGAGCTCGAGACTGTGGCGGGTTTGCCGTTGCTGTTGGCAGCTGTTGTTGCCTTTGTTGTTGTTCTGTTGGCACCGTTGCTGCTTAAAGGTGGCCCATTGTTGGCATTTGAGTTGCTGCTGTTGTTGCTGTTGTTGTAGCTAAAACTGCCACGTGGCACTCGAAAGGAGCTATACGGACGGAAGCCGTTAGCATATTGCTGTCCCACGATGGGCATTTTGTTAGCTTTTCGTGTTCTTGTCGTTGGTTAATACAAATCGTTGATTCTTTGTTTTTGATTTTGTTATCATTGACAATCGTTTGCTGTTTGTTGGCGTTAGAATTTAAACTCATTTACTTGAAACGCGAGCGAGAAATATTAATTCCGTTTTTATCTTTATCTATATCTTTATCTGTGTATCTGCAACATTTTAAAATGGCGCAATTATTCTCAATTGAATTCTCAATGCTGTGCACACACACGCTCTTCTGCCTAACCAAAGCAAGCAAGCAAGCAAGCGAATCATTTCATTACAATAAATTATCGAGCTGTTCTTTTTTTGTTGGTTTTTGTGTAATTAACACGTTCTCATTGGCTTATGAATTTTGCTCGTGTCAGTCAGTTAGTTAACAGTGCAACCTCCCAGTCGTCGTGACACCCACAACAAAAGCTGTGCCACATGACTGTTGTGGAAAGATTGCATTTGTGCGACTTCTTGTTGGCCGCATTTTGTTGTTGCTGGTTGCACATGTCAGCGCTTTTGCAAAAATTTAATTAGCTGTGAAACTAACCCTGAACCTAGCCACGATTTTGCCTGTCCACCAATCGCGTCAGCAAAATCCAAATCCAATTGACAAGTTCATTGATAGGACCAACGTCAAGAGCGACCAACCAGTTTTCTGTGTCTTTATGCAATTTAGCAACTTTGGTAGAAAGTGGCAGCAGCAGCAGCGAGCGCCACACAACAGGTCCTCTGACCAGTTTTCACAGTTTTTTTTTTGTTTCACCTGATTTGAAAAGGAAACGCAAACGCAAACGGGTCAACAAAAGTTGAGCTAAGCGACAACTTGTTGCGGCAGCTACAGCTGCTGCTGCTGCTGTTGTTGCCGCTGATGTTAGCCTGGCTAATGACTCAAGTGACGACAGCAATGAGCCGTGAGTAATGCGAAGAGGAGTTTGTATACACGAATGTATATCGGAAGTACGAGTAAATCCCTTGCATTCAGTTGCTATCTTCATGTCCGCTTGCGATAAGAACTACTATTTAAATACATATATACAAGTAAATGTACATTTGTATGTGTAGGCGTCTCTGTGTCGACTTCGTCATATCTTATCAAAGTTAGTTAACCCAACCAAGTCAATTTCTTAGTCGTGTGTTTGGCGTACAGCATTGAAAATCATTATGAATATATTCTTATGAATTAGAAATTGCACAAGAATAATAACAAGCACATTTGAAATTTGCAGGATGCATGTTGTTGTTGCTGTTGCAACTATTTCAATATGCACTTCACACACACATATACAAATTGCACACTTGACAGCTGCTTTTGCTGAAAACTATAAACACAATTTTCACAATTTTTACATTTCTTTTATAAAGGCACACTTGGCTGTTGTTGTTGTTTGTTGTATTTATTGTTGCTGCTGATGTTGAGGCTGCACGGCGGCGACGTACGAAGCCAGCACCTCCATTCGCTTGCAAGTTGTCGTTGCGACTGAGCTTTCGTGCGACAAGTCCGCAGCGAACAAGTGTCGGTCGGCTGCTTGAAGCTCGCGGCGACGACGACGACGACGACGACGCTGTTCGCTGCTGTTGCTAACATCGTATTTCCAGTTTACAGTTCGATCTTGCCCAGCAGCAGCGCACATTGCCGCATGTTGAATTCGCCGCAGCGCGTACACTATGCGTGTGCGCCCAATTGACAGCTCACACACAAACACACACACACATACACAGAATGAATACATTTAAACAATTGAAATTGTAAATATGTTTATACATATAAAATCAAAAAACAAAAAAAAAGAGTCAATAAATAGCGGAAATGCGGCAACGCTTGACACTTGAGTATAATTTATATACCCTGTAACCAAAAATGGGTAAGTCAGAGTATAATTTAGTAGTACGAATGTGTGTAAACAACTCGAAGAAAACATCTCTCATTTTCTATAGTATTTATATTAATATTCACAGCCTTGTTTGTCTGTCTTGTTACTTTGTGAGCTGCGTATCTGAAGTTATACACGGAGAGGAACTAGAAATTGTAGATACACTGGTTGCACAGAAATAGTAAGTTCTAAAAATTATAGTTTATCAGAAGTTGCAGATGTAATATTATATTAACTAGAGATTAAAACTCAAATGTATCTTTCTTCTAGCAATAGCCTATGAATTATTATTTAAATCATTGATTATTTCTTCAGAAATGAGATAGTTTTGAGAATTAAAATTGAACTTGAAACATATATAAAATATATTATTTAATTTGATATATCAAATAAATGCTAATTGATTTTTCAATTTTATCTACAATTTTACAGTTTCCGCTTATTATCTACTAAATGAATGCAAACCCATTTCGAATCCTCGCGTAAAACCTTTACAACATCTTTTCATATTTCGACAAAAATTGATTTTCGTTTGACGTTTGAAATTTGTATTTTTTTTGGTTAGTTTGATTTTTTTGTCAACACTTCCGTGTTGCAAGGTGTTGGATGAATAATGAGACAGCCAAGCCGCCGTTTTAGCAATTAATCTGGTACTGGTGAACACTTGGCAAGCGGGTTTTCATTGCAAAATGAAAAGGTTAATAAACAAGGCGACTGTTGCGCATGAATTCCAGAAGTTTACGACAAAGAAAGCGACGTTGCTGCTGCTGCTGCTGCTAGTGGCAAATAAATTACACAATGCGACACTGATTAAGCCAAACTCAGCCAAGTGGGGCAGGGGGGACGGCAGCAGATGCTGCGGCTGCGGCCGCGGCTGAGGCCATGCCAAAAAAGGCCAGGCCAAGTTTATAAAAAAACAATAATAAATGCGACAGCGAAGTCGCGCCTCAGTTGTCGTTGTCTGCGTTGATTTGAGTAATATGCAAATATGTTTTAAATACGCAGGCGCATAAATTATATGAACTGCAGCAAGGAAATGCAACGGGGCAGGACTCACGCCTACGCAATGAAACCGGCCAAATCTGAAGCTGAAGCGGGTTAATTGCAGTTGGCACAAAGAAATCGCAGTCACTGCATACATTTACAGTAAGCTGACTAAGCTAAGGAAGGAGAAGAATGACTCGCCAATCTTCAACTTGTGACACTTACAGGAACACGAGATTTCACCTGCCATATATGGCCAAATGTTACTGCGACCACTTGGCTGCTGCTTGTTTTTTACTGCCCTGGCCATTAAAGCAATGGCCATTTAAAAGCCATTGCAAAGAAAAAGGCCAACACTGCAGGAATCGCTGCGTGGGCAAAACTCTACAGTCGGAAGGAATATTGAATATGACTAACAGTCGTACGTCTTCTTAATGAAAAGACAAAGCAACACAAATATTTGTTATTCGTTATACTTTTTGCATGGAATTATTCTAAGGTATAAAGTCCGGGAGCTGTCGAAAGTATGGTTCTGAGAATATAGACCGAGTCTTTTTAATGACACCTATTTAAAAATCGTCTTGAATAATGATGCTTAAGGTGCGTTGATGTTTTACTGTAATAAACATACATTGCATTTTCATTTTGCAGCTGTTTTTCTTCGACAATTATGATTAGCTGACTCGTTGTCATTCGAACCAACTGAACCACAAGGATATGGATGTAGTCAGTGCTTTTTCCAAGATAGGTTGATAGTTTATAATTATATTCTATATAATATATATAATATGCGGCAATGGGCATGTACACTTTGTTGATAAGACAGTAAGTAATCAGGCATGAATAAATCATATCACAAAAATAAGTGCATTTATTGTCTACTCACGTCGGCTCCTTGGCTATATGTGAAGTGTTTGCATCAATTTCATGCCTCCGCCGCTTTGCTGCCGATCTGGTGTGATGTGTCTTGGTTATGCGCGGACTATTTATAAAGAACAAAATGCCAAATGTATAATAATTATAATAATTATAATGCACACAAAATAATGAGTAATGCACATGTTTGTTGTTTGGTTATTCATTGAGCAATATTTGCCCCGGGATGCATATGTGTGTGTGTGTGTATGTACATGTGTATGCATACAGTGGATATCGGCTATATGCAAATGCTAAAATGCAGCAAGTTAACGATATTTGCGTCTATGCAATATTTATATGCTAGCAAGTCATATAACAAATCTGATGATTTTTAACAAAATATTGAACCTAAAAATAAAGTAAGAAATTCAGTCGTTTCGTTTCATTGGTATTGCCTAAAATCATTTGTAAAATGTACAATATTTGCTTATAAGCGCAATTTTCTTTCCACACCAAATCTTTTCATAACTTTAAATTGTAATTATTTTAAACCTATATTATTCTTTAATATTTTTGATTGTGATATTTAATTAAATTTCCTATCTCGACATTGAATGAACAAAAAAAAAACGCGCAAAAATGTTGCATACTACCAGTGTTTGCATATATCGGATATTTACTGTATGGTTTATGTATATGTTAGAAATGAGCTACTTACGGCGACGCTGCTTCAGCTAAGGGTGGCGACAGATCGCCAGTATCGAGTCGTCGACGTTTGTCTCGTGTGCCGGCTGAGGAGCGATCCCTCGAGTGATGGCGTCTCCTTGTTCGTGGCATCTGTAACGGCAATCAAAATACATATATACAAAACACATACAAAAACAACGCAAATACATTGTGCCTACGTCACACACTCAATTCACCTAAAGCAAAGGCAAAATCAGAGTGTGTTTTACATTTAGTCAAAAGGTGAGTTTGACTCTGTGCATGTGTGTGTGTCAATTGCAATGCTGATGCGCGTATATGTATGCGTGTGTGTGTGGGGCCTTTACTTTTGCCTGTACTTTACAAAGCATAGGATAACGGGTGGGGAGGGTGAGAGGGCGCATTCGGTGCATACCTTAACGTTTGATTTTACAGTTGTTTTCGGAGATTTATTGAATGCAGAGCAAATAACCGAAAAATCAGCGCAAAAATTGATTTTTGAGGATTGCCTTCAGCTGTTGTTGCTTTTGTTTTTGCCTTCGCAAAAGCGTCTGTTTAATTTACGCAGCTGTTTTTCTTAGCTTTTGGCTTCTTTTATCACGCATATATTAACTGCAGACTCTAGTGGATTTTTATGACTGTTCTAATCACTGATCACTTGAAAGTTATGATTTTCATTTTGTGAAAATCGTGTTTTTTCCAGACATATTTCACGTCACTTTCATTAAATTCACCACGTCTGCTGAGAGAGCTACCACCTTGTTGTAGCAAATGACAGCTCTGCCAACTTGCGCAAAACAATTGCAGCAAGCAAATATTTATTAATATATGTATATAAAAAGCGTTATGGGAGGGTATTGCTAGAATTTATACCATGCATTTGGTTTGCATTTGCAATTGTTTCGTAGTTGGTTTTAGTTAAATTCATTATATTTAACATTTAATAACAGTGTGGCAACACCACGGCAGCTAAGTGCGCAGCGCGGCTTTTTTTTTGTTTGTTTGCCTTGGATATCGCCTGAGCCAGCAGGTAGCCGCAAAGAATACAGGCACGCACACACATGCAGTCAAAAAATTTGCTTTTCTTGTCATTTATCTTACCTCTTCTTCTTCGGCTTGTGTGCGCGTTGTTGTTGTTGCTGGTAACGCCAGAAATGGCGATCGAGGAAAATATACACGACACCACAATCCACCAATTAACCGATTTAGCAACTGCCAAGAGTAATATACTTTCTGCGATATGCTCGAGCTCATTAGTATATGAAGCCACCAATACAATGAAGACGAATTTCACTAATTGCCTTTTCGTTTTTGCTATCGCAATTTTTGGCGCAATTTTCGTTATTTGCTGTTAGTTGTGGCTGCTCAGAGCAGGCATTTGTCTATAGTTATATTTGAGTTTCAGAAACATTGTAATAGTTCCGATACGAATTCTTTACTTTTTGCTTGACAACAAACGCAGTCGCTGATTGTTAGCGATCTAATATGTTTAGAAGAAATTGAATTACAAGCAAGCCAAGCGCGTTAGCAGCTGACATGTTCTGCTTCTTGCTGATTGGCGTTGCCACACCAATAGTGAACAAATTGGAGTGTTGGAAAGCATCGTGTGTGCAGAGTTGCCACGCTTGTTCGTCTTTCAATTCACGTCAGCGTTGCCACATCAATGCGGACAAAAGTACTGTCAGTGTTGGTAAGCAGAGTGTGTGTAGAGTTGCCACACTCTGTTGGTCTTGCAATTCAAATCAGCTGTCATGCAATGCGCGCGCGCGCTTTTTTCTTGTTGGCGCCCAATGAAAATACTGGCAATTCAATTGCATAACAATACACGGTATAACGGTATCGTTATCGTGCATATCCTCAGTCAGATATTGACGTGCTTACGCCAACGTGCGCTGCGACGCCTGCTCCCGCCTCTGTAGTAACAAATTGGTCAAAATTGAACTATTGAAAATTTCACGAACAAATACAAACTTTTTACGCGCGTCAAATGGCTAAATAATTAATTGCCACAGTTTACGGAACGGTATGCCGCGCCTACGTCAGAGCCGTTGTAGCTACAAGCATAGTCAAAGTTCATAGCAGCAGCTTTTTAAAGCTACCCGCAACGTGTTCACATTAACCCCCCGCGACCGCCACCCCGCCCATCCAATCGCTTCCGTTTTGTAAAATAACAACGAAGTTTTTTGCTGCTGCCTTCACACATACAAGCATACATATGTAATATTGTTTTTGTTTGCTTTTTGGCCATTTTGTTGCCTTTAAATTGCATTGAACAGGGTTTACAATTGTGAATGCCAGAAGTAAGTATATCTTATCGATTTTTTTACTAAAAGCGGCCTCTGCAAGTAGCGTGATTCACAATAAATATTCACTTTTGGCTACCTCTCTACCAAAAATGGCCAGGGACAGCAAACAGCAAACAGAAGAAAAAAACACTTACCAAACCCACACATACATACATACATATAATTTTTTGGGTCACGAGGCAGCTGCGGCTGTGTGTGTGTATGTGTGTTGACATTGTCCTGGTCTCTTTTTCGTACGTAAGCACGTGCTTTTTTGGCACAGTACAACCAGGCGTATACGTAACACATAAAATGCCAGTGGTGCGCTTGGGTCTCTAAGGGGCTTGGGGGTGGTAGCATTTTTATAGCACTGCGCCCTGGTTTATTATTCATGATTGTCGACTTTTGATTTCAGTTGCTGTTGCCGCCATTTTAGTGTCCCAGCCAGTTACGCGTTTGATCCTCAAGGACATGGACACTGCTGCCGCCGCTGCTGCTGCCGTTGTCGTTGACCTAAGCGCCGAGGCTGCCAAATCCACGGCCTGCAAACTGCTCGGCAAGTCCAAGTGCAACTACATCTCTACAGCTGAGCACGAGATTGCCAACTGCCTGGGCAGCACCGTGGAGTCCATGACGGCAACGCCGCCACCAACGCCGGCACGCACCATGCGCGGCAACAGCAATGAAATGGGAGATGCCACCGGTAATGGCACCGTCAATGGCAATGGCAATGGCATTGGCACTGTCAACGGCGAGTCACATGTTTTGAATGGTCTCAAGGATTCGGCCGTAGAGTGCTGCCATACGGAGTGCGGCAGTTGTCTAATGCCATTGATATCCACAACATTAACGTCTTCCACAAACGCTTCCACAACGCCAACGTCTGCCTTGCTTACAGCACCATCAACAGCAACAACTGCAACAGCAACTGCAACTGCAACAACAGCAACAACGAGCACACTAGCAACACACACAACTGCAACAAGCGCAGCTGCAACTGCAACTGCAACTGGAACTGCAGCGTTAACAACAACGACCAGCACCAGCGGCTCCAGCGGCACATCGAGCAGCACGGTGGCCGAAATGGATGAGCTGCTGCGCTGGCAGGATATGCCAAAATATTTACAGTTCAATCCGTATGTCCTCAAGGGTTACCGTCCGCTGCAGACATTCAAGGGCTGCCTGCTCAGTCTCTTCTATTGGCACAACGAGACCATCAACATACTGACGCACGGTAAGTGCTAAGATCCGTCATCCGTCATCCGTCCTCCTCTCTCCAAAACCCACCCCCAACCCCAACCCACTCCCACGACTCCTCCTCTCTGTCCATTAGCGTGGCTGTTGCTCATTTATCGACCCGCTCCAATAGCATTAGCAATCACGGTCAAAGCCAAGTGCAAGCGTATACAAGTTCCACTGCACATAAATAGATTGCTTTCGACCTTTGTTTATACCACAAATGGGGTTGTGTAAAAGCCATTGCTATATAATTGGTCTTATGTGTTTGTTTTCCTCAGCAATTCTGCACACAATCCTTAAACACATTGCGGTCACGGAGGCTACCGTGAACAGAATTACATAGAATATTGTCGTACTGTTTGCAAATTACATAACTTTAACATTATTTGACTAAATACAACATAGGTTAACAAGCAAACGATTTCGGAATATAATATAACCTTGCAGAAGTAATAAAATATTTAATTTTTTAATAATCAAAAACCTTACATATAAAATTGTTATAGACGATAAATTATGAACAAAATGGCCTCGGGATTGAAAATCGGTTCAGTTTTGACAAAGTTATGGCTTCAAGTCTGGGAAGGCCCTTTACAAGCCTATTTTTTTGTCACTTTTGACGTGATTTTTGACAGAAAAATGAATCACCCCAAAATCACTTTTCTTATAGTTTTTTATACTAATTGTAACACCCACAATCAAATAAAAATAAAATTTCAAGATTCTATATTTTGAAAAATCCAAATTGGTAAGGGTCCCCCCTTATGCTTTTTTGACAAAAATAGTAAAAAAAAAAATATTTTCAAAAGTTCATAAACTTTAGATGTGGATTTAAAGAAGATGCCAAATTGTAACCAAAATGGCCTCGGAATTGAAAATCGGTCTAGTTTTGACAAAGTTATGGGAGTTCAAATATACATATATGAGATTCGGGCCCTTTACACAGAATCATCTTTCCAATAGATTTTGATATTTATTTTAGTTTTGGTCTCCATTAAAGCTAGTATATTTTACATTTCCGATGTGGATTCATGTTTGTGCCCGCAGCACACTGAAACTCCTTGGCGAATTCATCGAAATTGGAAAGGGGTCCGATGACTCGAAACTCGCCGGGTACATGCTGATCTGTGGAGATCTGTAGATTGCGTACGCGGACGTTGGCATCATTGCACCAGATCTGCGCATAGCTGATGAAGAACAGCTGCATCTTGGTGTAGTTCAGTGTGGGCAGCTTCTCTTTGAGC
Organism: Drosophila maculinotata; assembly: GCA_035045305.1. NCBI lineage: Eukaryota > Metazoa > Arthropoda > Insecta > Diptera > Drosophilidae > Drosophila > Drosophila maculinotata. The sequence goes on from JAWNPD010000335.1 coordinate 11,281,753, forward strand.
AGCTGTCTTCTGCCCTCGACAGTGACCTCCTGTGCATCCTGCAGGCTGCGATAGGCGGCATAGGCCAGTTGCATGCCACCGCTATCCGCAATGTTCTCGGACTGGGCATTCGCCTTGGGCAGCCGGATGCCATTGTAGACGTAGTGACTATACTGATCCGTGAAGCAGCGCTGCCGTTCCACAAAATTACTGCTGGACTGTGCATCCCACCAGTCTTTACTGTTGCCGCGAGCATCGAACTTGCGGCCGGCATCGTCAAAGCCGTGAATCAGCTCATGTCCAATGAGAGAGGCCAGCGTACCGAACTTAAGGGCATTGGGATAGCTGGCGGCCCACAGATAGTACGGCTGGAGCAGCGACACCGGCACCTTGATGGTATTCTCCACCAGAATGTTGGCCGGTGAATAGCTGAGCAGATCGCCCGCTTCCATCGCCTTGACTGGCTTGTGCAGCTGTTCCCGCTCCTGGCGTGCGCCCAGCATGCGCGTCTGCCGCAGATTCTCCACACAGTCCTCGGCCTGCAGCTGCAGACCGCCAAAGTCCTCGGTGAGATCCTCATCCGCATACGAGTTCACCTGCAGGGTCATTGCGTCCAGCTTTTCCATAGCCGTTTCACGTGTCTGTCGACTTATCCAGTTAAGGGATTGATCCGATTGCAGCGTCTCCTTGAAGGTAGACTTGATCTGCCGCCAGATGAGCTCCACATCTGCTGCCGTCGCATTGTTGTTGTAGCGCCGATAGATCATGTTGTCCAAATTCTTGGCAAAGTATTTCTTGGTCAATGAGATGCAGTTAAGTTCCCGCTTGGCCGCCGTCTTGCCGGGCTCAAAGGCGAACTCGTTAATCAGACGGAAGAATATATAGTTGGCCACCGTCCGCTTCGATGTGCGCCTTATAGTGGTGATCAAATTCTGTTGATACTGCGGATTGAAGTCGTATACGGGACCCTGGACGTGCTCGCCCAGCGATATGTTGAGCAGTCGCTCTACATTCAGTTCGGGCGCATAAGAGCTCTGCATATTCGCCACGGTTGTCAGCTCCGTGATGTCCGCGATATCCAGGCCATCGCTTTCGTCTAGCAATCCCCGTGCCAGCTGCACCTCAAAGTCCATCAGCTCCGTGGCTGTGGCAAGGGCCACCTTCAAGTCCAGTCCCAAAAAAGTGCGCAGCTTGTTCGCCATATTGATCCTGTAGGTGTTGCGAAAGACGGCGGTATGGTTGTCCAGATACATTCTCCTCGTTTCGAGCGGGAACTCCTGCTGGGCAATGTACACGACATTCACCTCGTTGTTGGCAAAATCCTTGGACACCTCGGTGCCCACGATAATGACCAGACCATAGCGATAAGCGATGCGCGCTATTGTTCCCAGCCAGTCAAAGTCCGACCCCTGCCAGGCATTCCCCTCCAGCGCCGGCATCGAACCGAATTCCGCAATCAGATCCTTCAGCTTCTGCTGATAGGTTTTGTCCTCCCCGTGTAAACGTGTACAGGACTTGTAAAAGTTCTTCACCTGCACATCCTCTGCGGTGTCAAGGTCACTGTTTTTACTGTTCAGCGTGAGCTTCATCTTGCGATTGAGTCCATCGGTCAGACGCTCGAACAGACCCGTTGTTATCCCGCTAGACGTTGTCGCCGGATTAATGCGAGCCCAATTTCCGCAGGCGAATGCATAGAAATTATCACACGGATCGACGCTCTCGTTCATAAAGTTGGCCATTTCCGCTGCCTTCGCCTGCTGCATCACCTCCTCAATGTAGGCCGAGTTCAATTGGCTATCGGCTATATAATCGGCACTGCCCGGTGCTGTGCATCCAGACTGCGCCAGCAGCACTAGTCCATAGAGTATAAGCCAACGAGCGTGACTCAATGGGATCCGCATCTTTGGTATTGTGGCGTTGCTTCCTCTACGGTTCATCACTTGTGACTGAGCGTAGTCGCAGTCATTTTAGTGAATATAGAGCACATATATATATACGTACATATATATGCTGATAAATGAGAGCAGAAAAGGCAGACGTGCGACCCCTTGAGGTTATCTCTCTCTCCAACCATCCGATGTGGGCACAACTGAGATTCACACTCACGCATCTCAAGTCCAAACAATTGCAATTAATCAACTTCTAAACACATCCAAGCATGTATTTATGTTTATATATGTATGTATGTATGATGTACTACTCACCCACCAACGCCAAATTAGAAAAAATAAATAATTAAAAAACCTCATTACTCAATGAATCGAAAGTTAATCCCATTTCCGCCTTCACTTTATTTCCTGTTCTCTACCAAAATGAGAGCATGATGATTTTCCGCTTCATTGGCATGACACTAGTCAATTATAAAAGCGAAAAGTTTTAAGAAAAATATAAAAAACTTTGTAGTATTTTATCACGACTATAACTATTAGTAATTAGGTATTTTGTCATATTTATATATACAAATATTTATCTATTTATCTAGAATTCCATTACATTTATTTAATCATTCAATTGGCATAAGTGCAATTAATAAATGTAAGTAATATAAACACATAAAGTAGATACTATATGTATATGATATAAAGCTAGAGAGGGAACGTGAGCTGTGACCTAATCACGTTGCCTTCACTATGGATGTTGTCAGAGCTGTTTGTATGCGGACCAATGACCAGTTCATGCGATAAGGAACAGCCCGGAGAGCGGAACTGAAGCGTTGAGTTGAAAGTGGCTGCTTGTTGAAAGTGCGTCTTTAGTCGCTCTTTAGCCATGGAAGGCATGTGGTTCACTGTGTTTGCTTGGGCTCTGCTGTGGCTGGGTGGTGTGGAAGGGCATTTGCTGTCGCAGCCGGAGCTGGACACGCACATGCAGCTGCAGGAGCAGCTGATCTCGCAGCACAATGATAGCGCCTATGTGCAGCGCGTTATGCGACTGGCCAAGTCTGCCGAGATGCGCAGCTATATGCAGCCGGAGCTGGATGCCTGTGAGGATTTCTTTGCCTACGCCTGCGGCAGCTGGCCAAAGATTAATCCAGCCAATGCGGCTCAGCCGCGCGAGACAAGCTACCAACAGCTGCTGGCCCACGGATACGAGCACAAGCAGCAACGTCTGCTGGAGCAGCCAGAGGATGTGGATAACGATGATCCGGCCGTGCTGCAGCTAAAGCAATTCTATGCCAGCTGCCTGCGCTATCGCCAGACGCCACAGGCGCTCTATCGCCAAGAGCTCGTGGAGATTACCGACGAATTTGGACGCATGCCAGTTTTGGAGGTGCCTGGCCAGCAGTGGCCGTCCAGTGAGTTCGATTGGCTGGCCACTGTGGCGCAGATGAAGCGCAAATATGGATTGAATATTATATTGCGACTGCAGCAGGCGGCAAATCCACAAAACAAAACGGAGACACGACTCTACGTTGGACAACCCGCCCAGCTGGTTGTGCAGCCGAATCGTGGTGCCGTTGTGGAGCGGATTGCCGCACAGCTGGAGCGGCATTTGGGCGTGGAGGCGAAGCTAGCACACAGCACGGCGCAGGAAATTGCCGAGCTGGAAATGTTGTTGGCCAAAGGCATGTCCGGACGTCCCATTGGTGTGCTCGCCCTGCAACGCTCCACCGTGGAGCTGGCCGATGCCTATGCACCCACCTTGAATCTCACACGTTATGCGGAACTGGCACTGCAGCGACCGCTGCTGGCGGAGGAGATGCTCTACGAGCACGTGCCCAGCTATCAGACGCATCTGCTGGCCGTTCTAGCGCAGACGCCACCTCGTGTGCTGGCCAACTACATATACCAACAGCTGCTGCAGAGCTTCTACTACGAGAGGTCGTCGTCAGTGGTGGCCCAGTGCTTGGCCAGCGCCAGGCAGCTGTTTCCCGAGCTGCTCAACAACATGGCCTATCGGCACTATGGCGATGCGGCCACCCTCAGCGACATCGATGACGTCTGGCTGCAGATCCGGCGCAGCTTCCAAGACATTCTCGAGGGCTCCTCCACAGACTGGTTGTCCGTTGCAACGCGCAGCTATTTGCTGGAGCAGCTGAATGCCACACGGCTGCTGATCAATGGTCATGCGAATGTGAACTTCACGGAGCGCTACAGTCAGCTGGAGCTGAAGCCGCAGGATTATCTCTACAATGTACGCGCCGTGTTGAGTCACAGCACTCAGTTTGCCACACCGGCAGTGGCTTCCACAGTGCCCAGCTATGATGTCCTGGAGAATGTGGTGGTGCTGCCGGTGGCGCTGTTGCAGCCCAACTTTTTGTGGTCACGTTTCTATCCGCGGGCGCTGCGCTACGGCAGCTTGGGCACAATCATAGCCGATCAGCTGGCCCATAGCCTTGACAGTAAGTCCGGCTGGGATGCAGCATCGCTGGCGGAGTATGGCAAACGCAAGTCCTGCTACCGGCATCAGTATGAGCGCCTGCGTTTCGGCGGAGAGTATCTGACGTCCACGGAGCTGCAGGATGACAATATAGCGGACAATATGGCCGTTCAACTGGCGTATCTCGCCTACAAGAACTACTTGGAAAAACTGGCATCGTCGGCTATCACTACGGAGAATCTGCCCCAGCTGCGCCTCAGTCCGCAGCAGCTCTTCTTCATCAGCTACGCCCAACTCTACTGCAACGATGCCAACGAGGAGTTTCGAGATAAGCAATCCCTGCTGGCTGCAGGCACTCCAAATGCCCTACGCGTTCAAGGAGCTCTGGCCAACTTTGAGGCCTTTGCCAGCGCCTTTAAGTGCGCCAACGAGACGCCTCTGAATCCCGACCGCAAATGTCGCATGTACGCCATAAGTTTGAATTAATAGGTTTAAGGTTAATAAAGCAACCAGATCTTAATGGGAAAGTGTCTGCAAGAGATTACATTTTTCGGATTAAGATTATGTAAGAGTTGCAGGGTATATTCTAGCCGGGCACTCTCGATGAGTCTTAGTAAATGGCACATTTGAACTCCGGATCCATGGGCGCCTGCTGCGAACAGTTGAACACCCAGGAGAACTCCTGGAAATTGGACAACGAGCCGATGACACGATACATGCCAGGCGCATGATTATCCACCTTTGCCAGAGACGTCATGAGCAACGACTGGACATCGTCGCACCAGAGCTGGGCAAAGCTCAGAAAGAACAGCTGTTCATTGCTCAGCTCGAGACCGGCCAAAGTCTCCTGCTCCAGCACTGCCGGCGGCTGTTGCTCCAGCCAGCGCTGGTAGACCTTGTAGGCCAACTTGATGGCAGCATTGTCCGCAATGTTCTCCGACTGCTGTACGCTCTCGGGCAGCTGGCTGCCGCCGTATTTGTAGGTGTGATACTGGGCCTGGAAGCACTTGCGCTTCTCCTCGAACTCGTAACGGGACTTGTCGTCCCACCAGGGCGCCAGATTGCCATTGATATCGTAGTTGCGTCCCTCGTCATCGAAGCCGTGAATCATCTCGTGCGCCAGCAGATAACCCAACGTGCCGTACTTCAAGGCCTGCGGATAGTTGGCATCCCAGAAATAGCGCGGCTGCAGCAGCGCCACCGGAATCGTAATGTTGTTCTCCAGCGTATTATAGGCGGGAGTGAAGCCCAGTATATCGGTGGCATCCAGCGAGGCGGGCGCATTGTGCAGCCTGGCCAGATCGCGTTTGGCCTGCCCCATCAGCACCTGCTGCACATTGCGCACATAGTTCAAGCGGTCCACGGTGATGTTGCCGTACAGTGCCTCAAAATTCTCATTGTCATAGGCATTAATGTGGAGATGCATATCATCCAGTTTCTCAATGGCCAGCTGTCGCGTCTTGTTCGCTATCCAGTCGAGCTTGTCGCCGGCCAGATGCTGACGGAACATGTCCCGCACCTGCTGCCAGACGCTGTGCACCTCGGCCTCGGCAGCGGGACTGCGATAGCGTTCATAGATCATGTGCTCCGCCAGCTTGCCAAAGTGCTTCTTGGTCCGCTCGGTGCACCAGGTGCCCATATCGCTAGTCTTCGTCTTAATGCGATACTCCTCCAACAGTTGCCACAGCACATAGTTGCCAATTATGGGCGTGGGCGTACCCTGGAGTGTCTCCAGGGCGCTATCCAAATAGCTGTCGCCATAGATATATATATGCTCCGGCACATTATCCTGTCCGATTATCAGGCCCAGGAATTCGGTGATGTTCAAATGCTCAGCATATTTCTCCTGCAGCTCGGCAACCGCATAAAGTGTCAGATCATCCTGCAGTCTGTCTCCGTGACTGATGAAACCTGCATCCAGTTTACGCTCGAGATCATTCATTTGCTTTGCCGTCTGCTTGGCCAGATGCGGGTCAATGGTAAAGTATTGCTGCAGCTCCTCCGCCTCGTTTCCATCCTTAAGCGTATTGAGTATGGTGATGGGCTGCTGATATTCCGGCGGGCCCAAGTATACCCGATTCACCGAATGATTCATAATGTCCGGCATAACCTGCACGGCCAGAATAATCTGCGTGCCGTATTTATGCTGCATGTCCGCAACGGTGCGCCACCAGCTAAAGTCCGAGGCGTTCCATCGCTCACCCTCTAGCATGGGCAGTTCGCCGTACTCCCGATAGATGCTGTGCAGCGCCAGCCTGTAGTGCACATCCTCGCGATGGATTAGCAGGCAGGATTGATAGAAACTCTGCAGCTTCTCCTCCAGCTTGGTATTCATTTGCCCGGACTGCAGCAGCCGTCGCAGCCGCCGATCGAAACCCTTCGAGATGAGCAGGAATGTATCCGTCATTATGTTACGTAACAGCTGGGCGGGATTCTGGCGATGCCAGTTGCCGCAAGCGTAGCTATAGAAGTCATCACAGGGCGCAATCCGTGTATTCAGCATGCCCTTCATTTCCGCCACCTTGGATTGCCGCATAATCTGCTTGGCGTAATCCGTAGTGAGATCATCGCTCATAGGCGCGCCGACATTCTGCGCCGGCAAGGCCAGAGCACTGGTCACCACCACCACCACCACCGCCTCCACCAACAAAAATAGCAACAGCAACCGAGTAGCGCTCAAGCTCCGTCCTGACATGATTGTCGCCTTCAATTCAACTGAGCTGCCACAGTCGCTTTGTCTGGCTCCAGCTACTATGTCCCACTTATCAGCGGGCTTTGTTGTTTTCTGCTCCCCTGCCGCCTGGGGTAGGTCAAACTGTTATCGCGTGTCTCAAGAGCCAGCTCCAAGCTGCGGCTGCATTGTCTCTTATATTACGTGCACGCTAGCTCTAGGTGCCTACGGGTATAATATACTCGCAATGTGAATGAAGATGAGTATAATAATAGTTGTAACTGTTGATTGACAGCTATGTGTATGTATGTGTTCATTGACAACTACTAATTACTAATTAACCTATCTGTAAGCCTAATAAATTTGTTTCACATTGTATCCCAAAACTGATTAACTTTAAGTTTCGAGCATGTCTGTCCCTAATCTGTTATAATTAAATAGGAAATTTAAAAACAAAATATATATGCATATATAAAATTAGTGCTCAAATTATATTTATATAACTTCAAATCCCAAATCTGTTTTTGGGCTGGTAAATTGATAACTAATCTTTTCTTTTTATGTTTGAGATTAAATGTGAATATATTATAGCTAGGATGCTACAAATGAACACTAGGAACATTAAATCATAAAATTGAAAAATAAATAAAAACAAGTAAGAGTGTCCGACTAGGAGATACCCTGAACCCAGTTCTTACAGTCAGAATTCTTTATCTGCATTCATAGAAAGATGCAATTACTTTGCTTCTTCTTCTTCCATTGGCCCCAAACTATGTTACATTGAGTCGTAAACAACTTCTTTGTTTATTGTCCGATTGTAATGAAATTTGTTGGACATAAAGATGGCATATAAATGTGAGACTATGTAATATCCGAATACCTGTCATACCTGCAAAAATACGTATTTTTCGATTTCTGGGTGATTGGGGGAGGTATCCAAAAAGTGAAATATTTTTAACCTTTGTATACTATAGGAAAAAGTACATACCAAATTTGGTGCCTCTACCTCTTATTACTTTTATGGAATCTTAATTGGGGTAGCGACATATCTCCGACGACATATCGACGGATATTTCGTTTTTTTTTGACGCTAAGCCTCTTAATTTATCGGTAACTCTTAAACTTGTATTGACCCGGCACTACGAGAACTTATATTTTAAATATGAAATCTCTAGCTTTTTTTTGTAGCCTCTGAGATCAGCGCGTGCATACAGATTGACAGACCGACAGACGGACATGGCAATTTTGACTCGGCTATTGATAGTGATGAAGAATATATATACTTTATGGGGCCGGAGATGCTTCCTTACATACTTTTGCACAAAACCATTATACCCTTTTTCCAGGATTATTCAGGATTTGACTGATTAATGTCAGCTAGTGTAACATAAATCATTGGCTACTAAGGCCTTCAGTACAATGTCAAGGACTCGAACTTTGAACCTCCCTATTCACAAATATTTAAGAGTATTTCAATATTTTAGAAACAATCCAAAACTTCTTTTTATTTGCAACTCTCACCTATGCGAAGTATTGTTAAAATTGTATTTATATTGCAGCTATACCTATAATTTATATACTGGCCATTGTGCCGGGTCTGATGCCATGGGACAGTGGCTACAAGTTCCTCTCGTTTTGTCACGTATTCGGCTCGGTGGCTCCCTGGTGCGGCAGTTTCGTCTATCATCTGTTCATGAACATTGAGAAGGGTGAGAATGTTTACTATACGCTGCTCAAGCTGGACATGGTTGGCATCTGGGTGAGCCAGAGTTTCGGTAAGTGAGCGTAATCTATGAATAACCTACACAACACGGAAACGGGAAGCATACACAAATCTATATGTATATATACTATGTATTTATATATATATATATATATACTATGTATATTTCAAGTACAGACAGCTTATAAGTGGAACACTTCTAATCAGTTGAAGGGCAGGCAGCCTCAGTAGATAACGCACTTTTCCATAGGATTCATGAGGGCGCCTTGACGGCACTCGTAGGCCTTAGCGAATCCGTCAAAGTTGGCCATCATAGCATAGAGTCTCACCTCATCCGGCGCATGCTCATCGCTAATGGCAGTCGTGTGACGGAACTGTGGCAGCAAATCGGAGCACCAGATTTGGCCCAGCGCCAGAAAGAAGAGCTGCTGCGGCGACTGTGACATCCGAGGCAATGCCTCCGCCTCCAGCGTCGACTGCTGCAGCCAACTGAGGTAGGCGGCATGGGCAATCCGTGTGCCCACATTGTCCGCTATATTCTCGGACTGCAACTGAATCTTGCCCAACTTCTCGCCGTTGTATATCAACTCACTGAACTGATCCACCAGGCACTGTTTCCGCTCCTCAAAATGCCTCGTCGAATTGCGATCCCACCAGTTCCGTAGAGTGCCCTGGCCATCAAAGATGCGTGATAGGTCATCAAAGCCATGGGCCATCTCGTGGGCCAGTGAGAAGCCCACAGTCCCATACTTGAGTGCCATGGGATAGACATCGTCAAAGAAATAACGATGCTGCATAAAGCTGGTCGGGATTACCACTCGATTGAAATCGGCCGCATAAAAAGGCGACACATTGATGCCATCATAATAATTGGCATTTGGCGGCTGTTGCAGCTTCTCCCGCAAATGTTGGGCCCGCAGCTCCAGCAGGCGTTGCACGTTGCCAAAGTAGTCGGCGGTGCTGATTACCAGGCTGCCATAGTGCTGCTCATAGTTCTGCGTCTCCGCGCCCAGTATATGAAAGCTCATGGCCTTGAGCTTGGCCAGCGCCTCGTTCCGCGTCTGCTCACTCATCCAATTGTTGCTGGGCGCCTGCAGCATATTGCCAAAGGTCACTTTCAGTTCCTGCCACATCTTTCGCAGATTGCCGGGTATATCGGGACTCTGTTTCTCCAGCGAACGATATACCATGTGATCCACAAAGTCGGCAAACAGGTGGCTGGTTTTCTCCGCACACAGCTCGTGCTGTTCGTCTGCACTCTCGGCCGGCTCCAAGTCGTAGTCACTGAGCAGCGTGGAGAGCATATAGTTGGCCAGCACACGCTTGGGTGTTTGGGCCAACAGCTTCTTCACCTGCCATAGATAGCTATCGACATACTCGTACACGGGCAGCTGATAGTCGTGATTGAGCCAGAGTTGGACAAAGCGCGTCAGATTCAAGATGGGGCCATAGCTGACGCTCATGTCATCCAGCATGCGCAAGCGGTTCATCTGATCCGGCGGCAGTTCCTGCTGCGGCTCAATGATGCCGCGTGCCAGCTCCAAGTTGAGATTGGTGATTTCGGCGGCTGTTTCCCGAGCCCGTTGCTCACTCAATCCCAGCATTTGCTGCAGATCACCCCGCAGTTTGAGCTGGTTGCTCAGGTGCAAAGCAATTGCCTTGCTGCTGGCCAGGTCATCCCGTTGGCCCAGATACAGGTGATTGAACTGACTGTTAGCCAGGCTCGGAGAGACACGTACGCTCAGCAGCGTGGTCTTGCCGTAACGATTCATCAGTCGCGCCATCATTTCGATCGGATCGAACCTAGACTCATTCCAGGCGCTGCCCTCCAGCGCTGGCAGTCCGCCAAACTCTTTCGGTACGGCCAGCAGATGGGGTCGCTGATTCAACTCCAGTGTCGTTGTATTGAGGCAGGATTCGTAGAAGTACTTGACTCGCGTCTCGGTGCCACTGTCGGTGCTCATCTTCGGCTCCCTGAGCAGCTGTCGCAATCGACGCTGATAGCCCTCATAAAGTGTCTGAAAGAAGTCCGTGCTGACCGTTTCCTCTGTAGCCGGATTAATCCTGGCAAAGTTACCGCACGCATAGCCGTAGAAATCATCGCACGGCTTCACACTCGCATTTATGTAGGAGCGCATGCCGGCGGACTTGGCCTGCCGCATGATCTCATGCGTTAACGGAGTGTTGATATTGAGTCCCTCGAATACGGCTGCGTAAACAGCAGTGGGAAGCAACAAAACGATAGCCCACAGACTGACGGAAGTGGAAACAGCTCTCATCTGGCGTTGTGTTGTGTCTCACGCGATTGTCGTTCTTCAACTGAGCTTCGGCTAATATTAATCTTAGGCTTATCACTGACTTATTAGACCAAAAACAAAGGTGTCATCGTCGATTGAAAGTCGACTTCGGCTTTGGCATCCCATTAATCTCTCTCAAACAATTCTGGCTCTCTTGCAGGTGCCTTGCCTCTGGTGACGGCGACAACGCTGTGCTTTACTCCTATTCTTAAGTGGTTTATTATTATATCATACTGTCTACTCTCGCTCTGGGGTCTCTATAAGGTAAGATACATGAGAAACATATACTACATTCAATAAAAAACATTTAGAAAGATTCTAAATTTTCATAAAATAATATTGACAACAAAAATTCCCAAAAAAAAATATATTTTGTAAATTTAAAATTTGGATGTGGAATGAAAGTAGCCGACTAACGATGGTCAAAATGGTTTTGACAAAGTTATGGAAGTGTGAAGTCTTATAAGGCCATTTATAGGGACTTGTCACTTCAGAAGCTAATTTTTCGTCCTTTTTGGCGTGTTTTTAACAGAAAAATCACTTTTCCAATAGTTTTTATACTTATTTTGACATCCACATTCAATAAAAAATAGAGTTTCAAGAACATATTTTTAAAAGCGCTCAAAATTTGTGGATTCAAAGTAGACGAAATTGCTTCGGGATTTAAAATCGGTTCAGTTTTGACAAAGTTATGGAAGTTTAAAGTTTTATTTTCTTTAGTTTCAATTTATTTGATCCTTCTATTTTACAGGCTCTGACCGCAAGCTCTCCGTGGCAGAGACGCCTTTGCTTTGCGCTGCCCTTCGCTATGCGCTCCGTGCTGACCTTTCTGCGCATACGAGGAATGGTGGGCGGCAGTCATATGGCCCTTTCCCATGTCTATCTGCAGGTGCGTATGTCGTGGCATTCCAATTGACTAACTTGCTATTTTTACCAAATATTTTTGGCTGGCCTGTACGCATACTTGCTTAGGTTGAAGTTGTAAGTTACATTTTTTCATATCTAGTACACCTACATATGCATATGGACCCAGTTGTTCGACTAGGCCGTATGCAACTGATGTGATGGTGTTGCTTATTAAACACCGCCAAAAAAACCAAATATATATCATTTGTTACCCTCGCTAATTCACGTCTTTCTATTTTCCGTTGGATTGCTTCAGGATGGTGTCTCGATACTAGGCGGTGCTATCGGTGCCATGCGTATACCCGAAAAGTGGTTTCCCGGACTGGTTGACTTCTATCTGAACTCGCACAACATAATGCATGTGCTGGTCGTGGTGGCTGTATACTCTATGCATAAGGTTCGATTTCTCATTATATGTATCATGTTTGACTTTAGCTCGTTGCATTTTGGCAGGCCACCATCAAGGACTTTGAGTGGATGTCCACTCAGACGTGCAATTCGCTGTCCAATGCCACGGAAGAGTCGCTGGCCCACATGGACCTATGACCCGCTTACTGGCTGCTCCTCTTCCTGCTGCTCTCACTGCTGTTCTTGCTAAGGCCACACCAGGAACGCGCCCCAATCAACTGGAAAAGAAAGGGGCATGCGAAAGCTGACTAGATGAGAATGAACAAAAATAGTAAAAATGCAGAGCAAAAAATTGCTTCAATTGCTACTCGAATATACCGTGTATAAATGAGCGCGTGCTGTAACAGTAACAATAAGAAATAAGTAGTATAGTGAATAGTGAAACATATGTATATATGTATATGTATAATTAGTACATACTTCGACTGTGGTATTTAGCATTAAGATAATATGAACTTTAATGAATGAAATGAATTAACGTGCGCTTTCAATTACAAAACTTCTATGCGCGATTTTCATGCAGAATCTCTGAGTACTACTTACATACATATATGAGCGATAATTTCAATGATGTTGATACATATGTACCTCATTATGCTTACAACAACAAGAGACATCTAATTTTCAAATATAACTTTGTACCTCGTCGACTATAAAAAACCAAAAAATAAAACAAAACGAAAATTAAGCAGTAAGAAAACTAACAGTTTAAACTTAAACTTCTTCCTAGTTGATTTACTAAGATATGAAATGTGTTTATTTGAAAAATTTAATATTAGATGAAATTTAAAAAAAAAAAAAAAAAAAAAATAAGAGCCACTAATGCGTGTTTTGTGCCATTAGTTAGTTGTAACAATTGGACAAGTGTGAACAAAATCTTCAAGCTAAATCGCTGCTGAATCGAATTAGTAAAACCAAACTTCCTAATGCCTATGTTAAACCCACTTATGTAGCAAATGATTAAACTCTCCGCAAATTATATATTTGATCAACAACTATCCCTAGGTTCTAAGAGGCAATTATAGTATATTAAAATTATGATACGGCAAAGTATTTTAAATCCAACACATGGAACAATTATGAATAACTAGTTTTTAGTAGTTTCAATAATTTACACCACGCCCTTTAAAGAGAAAGCAACAAAATAATAAAATGAAACCAAAGCTAACAAATTTAGATGAACAAAAGCAATAACAAACATATTAAATTAATGCTTGTAACAAGTTGTAACTATATTGTAAGAAGCAATTATAGCAATAATATTATACATACGAGTAAAATATATATGATTTTCCGAGAAAGTTAATAAACATTAAACGCATATAATATGAGAATTACTTTGCATTTTTAGTATTTGTTAAAAGCAGATTTACAGCAGTATACAAATATTTGAATGCAGCGCTCTGCCACATTACCGTTGAAGTGTAAAATACTGTTACAAAGCTTTCAGTGTGTTTGGGGTATTAAGTTGGGCGCAATAGATTATTGCACATTGGTTGTATACAAAATTGAATACAAAATAAACATATATTTTATGTTTCATTTGATTATTTATAGGAAATCAAAACAAATTGACGAAACGATTTAAATGAATGCTGACTTGATTTTGATTACGTGAAACCGCTGTTCGGTTTGAGATGTGGCGCTAACAGCTGTTTATGATTTAAGGTTGTGCCGTAAAACGTCATGATACAAATATAATTTATTAAAAATACCGAATAAGCAGTGTGACCGTGTCTGTTTTGGATTAAACAAATTAGACAAGTTGGCAGCACCATTTTGCCAAGCTACATTGTAATTTTTGTTTGACATTTATTCATTCGATTGCTTGAGAAATTGTTTTTTTCAAAGTGATATAATTGAATAAGTGATAAGCGAATAATTAAATATGAGCACGCAAATTGCAGAGGCCGCAACAGCAGGCACAAAGTCTGCCAATTTCTTTGCACTGCAGAGGTCCTTCGAGGTGAGATAGAGCGAGAGAGGGGGATATAGTAAGAGAGATCAAGCCGGCAATTTGTACATGTGCTCGATTCCGTTCCATTCCAATGATTATAGAGTGCCCTGGAATTGGCCATAACCCAAAACAATGTGGAACCATTGGTGAAGGATTACCACAGTTTCAGTGCCAACTCAGAGCACGACAAACGTTCGCCGATGGATCAGGCGTTCCGGGAAGTGCTCATGAAGCGTCTTAGCGATGATGTGGAAAGGATTGGAGGATTGGTGCGTCTATCTGTGGAGGCGGCGCGTGCCGAAATTGTGTCTAATACCATTCCCGTTGTTCTCCTGGGTGATACCTTCGATGTGATTACCCTGCGCAAGTGTGAGCTGGTCTTTGAGTTTGTGGAGCAGCTGGTGGAGGTGTGGAAGGAGGAGATCTTCTTTGCCTCCTGCAAGAACAACTTGCTTCGCATGTGCAACGATCTCCTACGGCGATTGTCCCGCACCCAGAATACCGTTTTCTGTGGTCGCATTTTGCTGTTCCTCTCCAAGTTCTTCCCATTCTCGGAGCGATCCGGTTTGAATATTGTGTCCGAGTTTAATTTGGACAACTTTACCGAGTATGGACTGGATAGCAAGGATCACGATGATATTGACAACAAGGAGCTGGAGGATACAGCCGAGGATATACCGTTGAAGATTGACTACGATTTGTATTGCAAGTTCTGGTCACTGCAGGACTTCTTCCGCAATCCCAATCAGTGCTACAGCAAGGCACAGTGGAAAATGTTCCAAACGGTACCTAACTTTGATCTCTTTAGCATCCTCCCCATTTAATGTATTTTTGATTTCAGCACGCGGAGACTATTCTACAGTCATTTGCCAGCTTCAAGTTGGAGGATGTGCGTCCGCACAATGATTCCAATGGCAACAGCGACACTGTCTCACAAGAGATGGACGTGGATGATCCAACTATTGATAATTCTGCCGTGCTGGCCCTGCACAAGGAACATAATTTCTTTGCCAAATTCTTGACCAATCCAAAGCTGCTCGCACTGCAATTGTCCGACTCGAATTTCCGACGTGCCGTCCTGGTGCAGTTCCTCATACTTTTTCAGTATCTACAAGTCAGCGTCAAGTTTAAAATGTGAGTAACCAAAAACTGGCTTCAGCTTCAGGAGATTAAGATATGCCATTTCAGTGATTCCTATACCCTGACGGCCGCCCAGTCGGATTTCATCAAGGAGACGGATCAGCGAGTTTACAAATTACTGGAGGAGACGCCACCTTATGGCCGACGTTATGCACGCACTGTGCTACATATGCTGCAGCGCGAGGAAATGTGGAACAATTGGAAAAACGATGGCTGCAAGGAATTCAAAAAGCCCGAGGAGCCTGAACCCACCGAGGATGACTTGAAGCCATCCCCGCCAAAACGATCCAAGCGCCTCTTGGGCGATTGTCTGCGCGATGCGGCGCGCAATGGAAAGTTCTTCCTGGGCAAGTAAGTAAAACAATAGCAGGTGCTTTTAAATATATATAAATAAACATATATTCCTTTTAGTGACAATCTGACGCGTCTGTGGAACTACTCCCCTGACAATTTGCAGGCCTGCAAGAGCGAGCAGCGCAACTTTCTGCCACTGCTGGAAACCTATTTGGAGACGCCGCATGACAAGAACGATCCGGCGTTCGAATGGCGTGCACTGCGCTTACTAGCCCGCCAGACACCACACTTCTTCACCTTCGTCTCGCAGCCGTCGTGCAAGATATCCGACTATCTGGATGTGGTGCGCAAGCGTCTGACGCGCGAAAAAGAGCTGGTCAAGCATACCAGTCTCGCATCCGCCAATGCATCGGAGAACAATAATGGATTGGCTGTCATTAGTCAATCTGCAGACCAGGAGAACGACGCTGCGGTTGCCTTGCAGGAAACGGAGCCCGAGCCAGACCTGGAGGTGGAGGACACTGAGCCAGTGGTGGAGGATGTGGACGAGACGCCAGCACATGAGAAACCGCTTATGGTCACACGCGCCCACATCGAAGAGATAGCTCCGCTAATTGGCGAGCCCTGGATGAAGGTGGGCAAGAAGATTGGCTTCAGCAACGACGAGCTGCTCTTCTTTCAAATGGAGAATCCCATGGCTGACATGGCATGCACAAAAATGCTAACCAATTGGATCTCAGATGATGACGATGCCACGCTGGAAAACTGGGCCTATATGCTCGAGGGCCTGGATATGCAAGAGGCGGCCAATGCCGTTAAAGCGATCATTGAGCGCGAAAAGGCGGCCATATCGCAAACACAGACCCGGTCCCCGCCGGAAGCTACTACGGAAGACGTGGAAATAGTGTCGGACTAGAAGAGGCAAAAAGGCTTATTATTTGAATTGCTGTTATATATTTTCATCAAATCCTTTATCACATGTAATAAATGGGCAATCCCAAGACCCAAATTCTAGTTTAGCGTTTCTTCGCTGGCAGCTGCGTATTGCTGCGACGCGGCTTGTTATGGATCATTGTGGCACAGCGTGGAATGTGCCGCTCGGCGGCCTGCTGATTGAAACGCCTGCCGCAATGCGGACACTGGATGTAGTCGGGATTCTCCGACGGCGGCGGCGGTGGCAAATCACTCAGTTTACCGCCACGTGCTAAATGCGCCTGCACCTTTTTGGCCGCTCTGATGGCCTCAATGAATTCCTCATGCTTCTTGCGCCAGTTGCTCTTCTTAACACCCGTCCGCAGGCCCTGCTGCTGTGCTGCACTGCTGTACGTGGACTGTGTACGACTTAGGCTCGGTTTCTGCGCCTGCTTCACGTACTTCTCAGTATCGGTGCCCTTGACGCGCTGCTTGGTCGCATCAAAAATCCGACGCTTGGTGTTCATCATGCGCTGGCACACTTCCTCGTGTTTGCCCAAGCGGTCAGTGTTGAAGTGACGGTGGCAATAGCGACATGTTTTGGTGCCCTCCGGCGGCTGTGTTTCCTGCAAACCGCCATACACAATAAATAGAATACATCTGGTATTGATTTCATCACGGATTACTTACCATTTGAATTTTGGTAACTGGAGATTTTGGATTGATCTATGAAAATATTTACATTATGAGAAATATTTGTTAGCTTTGAGTATTTAAACGCAGCCTAGTTGATCGACTGACTTACCGACTGACGCACTGCAGGCGGTGTAGCCCGTACTCTATCCGGTACTGGAGCTCGTCCATCCGCCGGACGAGTAGCTGCTGGCGCTGCCGTCGGTGTCGTTCTCATCGGCTTGGCTCTGACGCTGCTTGCTGACGTGGAAGTTGTGCCCACTTTGGGCGGCGTTTTGTGTGTAACCACTGGCTTCAGGCGATTCGTTACCGCGCCGGATGCATTATATTTGCTGCTGTTGTTGTTGTTGTTGCTGTCCCTGGCAGCAGGCCGGCCGGAGACGGGCTTTTCTTTGAGGCTCATGGCGGATATGCCTTTGGTAAGCTGCTGCTGCTGTCGCGATTCCACAATGGGCTTGAGCGGATTGCTGCGATCAATGCCGGCGCCACGACGCCGCTCGTCAAACATTTGACGCACCTTGCCATTGCCGATGAGCCGACTGGAGCTGGATCTGGGCGCATCCGTGACAGTTTGGCCTATGCCAAGCTCTTGACGTCGCTGCTCCTGCTCCTCTAGCGTCTTTTTCTGGAAGCGCATCTGTAAGAAATAAATCAAATTTGTTGTCACATAAGTTAATTATTCCTTAACAGAAGCTAATTGAATGTGTTGCATTACGGGCGCAGAGTTGCTGCTGCTTTGATTGTCGTGGTTGGGTGGCAGAAGGCTGAGTGCCTCGAGTAGTCGCCTCGCTGCCCACGATTCGTTCAGCTTTAGCGGCATTATATGATCATGCGTATACTCCGACTCAAAGTCGTAGTACCCATCGTGTTCATCCTCGTCCGCTGGCGACATGTTCTCGTTGGGGCAAGGTGCGCGTGTCGACTAAATCGTACGTGGAACTGGACATTAGCTGGCCCGTGTTTCCCCCGAGTGGTAATTAAGTAAATGTGTGCTCGTATGGGTGCGTGGGTGGTTGATGTGTCTATTCTATGGCCAGCCACCCCACCTGGAAATTGAAATCGGTGCCCACTTACATGTCGCCAGTACATAAAACCGCGTGCCACACGACTCGCCTGGACGAAGCTGACTCTGGCGCTTGTCGCTGCTGGCCTGGCAAAATAGTTGGTAGTCGCGGGCATTCTCTCCTCCCTATAGTCAATCACTGGCCATCCATGGCCAGCGTCTAACAAAAGCGCTCGTCACCAAAGTCGAAGCAATAGAAATTTATATTTTATATTGAGCACTTGAGAAATCAGCACGGCTGCCTCTTTGTGTGTTTCTATAAAAGCTGTTGTTGTTTAGTTGTTGTTTAGTTGCTGTTGCATGCCAATAACAAAAATCAATGGCTGCAACGCTACCCCCAAAGGTTGCCATGGAGCAGGGCGCACAGGCTAACAACAAAAACAAGCTGCTGTTGGCGGAACGGGGTACGTGGAGTGAAAGAGAAGCACACAAAAGCCATGTGGCATTTGTTGCACACGGACGAAGAGACGAGCAGTCTGAAAAAGGTGACAAAACTCATGGGTCTGCCCCCGACTGTCTTCAAAGGAGTGTCCCCGACACCAGGTGCCACCCCAATCAGCGATACAAATCTCGCGCAACAATTCTCGAGCTAGTTTAGCTGATGTTCCATTTGTGTGTGGGTGGATGGGTGGGTGTCTGGGTGTGTGTGTGTGTGTTGAGGGTTTGCATGTGTATATGTGTGTGTGTTGTGTGTGCTCTGGCACGTGTTTACAGGTAACTATTTATTTGCCATGCATTGCGATAGACAGCAATGTAGTTTGTATGTAGGGTATCCTAATATTAAGTATACGTCAATATAATAATAAATATGTAGAACAGTTAAACGAATATAAGAAACGGTATTACCATATCTAAGTAATTTTCTTTTAATCAGAGACCAGGATTAATAATAACTGACTGAAATTATCCCATTACTTATAGGAGAAATCGCTGTAATTTGCATGTAGGGTATCCTAATATTAAGTATACGTCAATATAATACATATGTAGAACAGTGTAAAAGAATATAAGAAACGGGATTACCATATCGAACTAATTGTCTTTTAATCAGAGACCAGGATTAATAATAACTGACTGAAATTATCCCATTATTTATAGGACAAATCGCTTAATAATATGTATATAAATATGAAAAAAATTTATAATTTTTTCTGTAAACATATTTAGTTTTTAATCAACCGAATTATATTTAATTAACTTTTTTTTGGTTAATATTATATTATAACTTTAATTACCTGTTTTTCACTGTGTTTGACTCAACAGTTAATATATTAAGAGATGGCTAAGGTCGTCAAAATCAATTAATATAATTAGCTTAGATAAACAAAAGGTCAATGACCTCAACTGGACAACAGTCTTGTCACTTAATTATAACTAGAAGGCGCAACCCAGCCTTTCCCGGAGTAAATGTTTTTCTTTAAATGTATGTCTGACATTATTTATAGTTAATACATATTTAAAATGTAATATTCTTTTAAAAAATATATTATTCATTGCTAAACTATATCTTTTTTTTGCGCTTTTTCTTTTGATTCTTGGCAGGGGCGTTTGTGTTAAGCGTTCCCATTACCAAATATGAGCATAAAGCTAAAATTAATTAGCTGACTTTACGCTGGGAAACGTCAGTAACAGAGTAACAGCCTAGCCAAAGCCAATGATGAGCCAAGTCTAGACAAGAACATCAAACATCAACTCGAGCCATAGATGGAGCGATACGGAAATTGACTGTCACACTACGGGTAATTAATGGCCATTGGGCAGAGTGGCCTAAAGAGAAGATGTCCGTGCGTTTGGCACACTTCCTGTCAGACTTGGCGACTTACCTGCATTTGTGCCAGCCGTGAGGTTGGGTGCGGAGCGGCATCTCGTGACGACATCACCAAATAAAGTACGCTCTCGCAAATTGAGTCGCAGTCTCTAAGCTGCGTGGTGTGGGCAGCAGTCGTCGCGACGCTGATGGCGATGGCGATGACGATGACGCGGCACAGCTGCTTGGCTTGAGTGTAGACCCGGCTTAGAGTCTCCGGTGAGTCATGCACAGTTGGCTAAAAATAGCTGCAAACAGAAACGAAATTGGTGAACGTTTGAGTAACAATCAGCTTATGAGCGGCTATGTGGCTATAAATGTTGCCAGGAGGCGTCAATGGCAACAGGGCGCAAATTGTCGCTGAACATGTCGTGTGGGCGCCATCTGGAAGTCGAAGATCAAGCCGAGATCGAAGTTGAAGCCGTACCCAGTTACCCGGCTACTATCAGCACTGGGGGGCCGTGGGCCGACTGCGACATTCAGTTGCTCCAAAAATGGGCTGCTCAATGAGCAAACTAATTGAATTGAATTTATTCGCTTACCGAATGGAATTAGCTGGCAATAAATTAGTCCTATTTATTTGCGGGGATGTTGAAATTCTACTTATATAATGGATAAATGTTAAAAAAAACTTATACGTTTCAGCTTGTTTCGACTTGGAATTTTACTTTACTGGGTGAACAACTTTTGAGCACATGATAGGGAAATGTCAACTGGCCAGTCAAAGCCAACTAGGTGTTTAATAATATGCTAAAATGGCTTGCAAATAATAAAGTGGAAAAGTATCTACAATTTTAAGTCATATGTCGCTCACAAAACCATTTTGCTAGAGTTGAAAAAAATTTCTGGTGTACGATAAAGAATGACAATAATATTTATAAATCTACAAAGCTGAGACCTGGGCCTGTCACATTTTATTTAAGGCCAAAGAGTCACCTTTTATCGTACTAAATATATAATAATGCATAATGCACAATATTAACATGATAAATCAGAGGAACTCATACAAAATAAATACATAACATGATAATCTGACTTTCTAATAAGCTAAGGTTGGGTTTCCTACACAGAAAGTTCATAGTTTGCAGCTCAGCTTAGGGTATTGCGTAGTCGTTATTAGCGCCCACTGCTGGCACACACACAAAGCAATTAATTTATGTTTATTTTTTGGCACACGTTCGAATTTAACTGCATGTGTGTGTGTTTGTGTGTGAGTCTGTGCGTGTGCGCGTGTGTGTGGCTTGAGGTGTTTTTTGTGTGTGTTGCTTTTGGCTGCGCCAAGTGCTTTGATTTGCATAACTTCGAAGCTAAGCAACTTACCCGCTATGCGCTCACTGCGATTGGGGAATGTGTTTACTGGGGGGTGCAGAGGTAGTAAACCCACATAACAGCTGGTGCAGGCGACTGGCTGAACCTACTGGCTGGTCAATCCACGGCAAATGGCACACGAGTTTATTGACACACTGAAAACGACGGCAACTTTAACGATAGTTGAACTTTTCAGCGCCGACCAACAATGTGGGGCACGACAGGCGGCGCAGGACAGCGTTAGTTGGTCAAACTGACAACGGCCTGCAATTACGCATACGTCGCGTGTGCCCGGTGCAAAAACAATGTGCGCTAAGGCTAAGCGAAATCTGTGGCAGCCGTGACTCGGCTTTGGACTGTTTACTTAGAAGTTTGCCCGCTGACTGAGACAAGATTGTGGCCGCTCACAAAGCCACACAAAACGGCCAGCGCCGGTCGAACAAGTTGTGAACAGGCGGCTGCAGCAGTGGCAGTGGCAGTGGCAGAGGCAGCGGCCGAGGCAGCGGCAGCAGCAGAGCCGCTGCGTTGGCTGTCACTGCATTGATCAGTCGATGACGATGACAATGACGACGACGACGACGACGACGAGGGCAATGTATATAGCGTGTCGAGGGGGCGTGGTACCCATATCCATGTATTAGTACAATTTTAAAATAAATAAAACTAAAATGTGCGTGCTTCATTCCACATCAACATATATTTATCGTTCATTCGTTGATTTCGCTAATATTATTGTTGTTCTTTGCATTTATCAACACTTTCAGATGTTTTCTTACAGTTTCAGTTTCAGCTTTTGCTTTTGCTCACATTGCTTGAATTCAGATAGCAAGCTGTTTGCCTCAACAAACTTTAAACATAATTAATCATATTATCAAATTCCTTGTACCCTTACCCTCGCAGAAAGTCAGCACAGCTTATCATTGACTTGGCACAAACAAATAATCAAGTATATATAATGCATATAAAGTATAAACTTTACATGAAAAGCTTTATCGCAAATTTAAGATATATTTTAAAGCAAGTTTTAAATTCAAGTTTAAGTGCCTTCTGCAAGGGTATTAAAACTTCGGTGTTTAGAAGTTACCTTTTATACTATTGCTCACATTGCGTTTCTTTGCTCATCATTTGTTTATATAATAATTATTATTCATTACTTTTCATTTGTTTAGCTTTTACTGCGGTTTTGAAACCTAATAAGTGCGCCCCTTGTCTTTGGTTTGGTTTTTTCTCTCTTTAACTTCAGTTTTCGCGAATTATTATCATGTGTTCTCTTTTCACATTTTTCTGTATATCATATATATATATATATATATATATAAATATACATCGCATGTGTGTGCTCTCATCATGGTATTGAGGAAACGCTTGATAACCTTTCGAATTAAATATTTGACTCAAATGTGAGTTGTGAGTTTTCGTTCGTTTGCCATTTCTTTTGTTCTTTTCGAGTTTTGTGGCTCATGAATACATTTTTTTTAATATTTTTTTCACATTCATAAGTATATATGCATACATGTATATGATTAAAAATATAGACACCTTGTATGTATGTAGGAACATACATACATACATACATATAATATAGCTTGATAATATAGATAGTTACTTTTGCCATAGTTTCTTCATACTATTTGCAGGAACACAAATATATTAGCTCTCAATGAGGCTTACAATTTATATAAGCAAAATAAACAGATCTGTTCTTAAAAAGTAGCTAAAACTGGCTTTAATCCATACCAAATCCATGGCAAAAGTAAGCTATTTATTAAGAGTTCGGCCTGCCGAATTTAGTCTCATCTTGGTATTTCTTTATCTTGATTTTAATGTATAAGTACATAAATAGACATATACATACATATACATCTATGTACGTAGATATTTCGAGCTATGTAGAAGCATTACGAGTTGCATATAGTTATGCATCCATATCTGGAGAGTTAGCATGTCGTTTATGTCAATGGTTTTACTGTTGCTTTCTTTGGTATGAATCTATTTTATTTATGTATGTTGGTTGTTGTATTGTTGTATATGCTATTTGGTAATATGGTGCTTACATCGACTAGTGCTGTATGTATATTGGCATTTTGCCAAAAATCAAATACAAATTTTACAGCGTTTACAAATACTATTACGAATATAATTATAAATATACACATACATAACATTCGAAGCCGTTACAATACACATACGAGTTCGGGTACATTTAACAATGACACGGCAACATCAACATCAACATCAATATCAACAGCAACGACACTGGCAGCTGCCAACTGATAATAAACAACAATTACTTACTCTACTCTCTAAGTACTAGGCGAACCGAGCGCTGGCCTAGGCGTCGTATACGTAATGCAGCATTTGTAAAACTGCTTGAGACGTTGCCTTTCGCACGGATCTGTCATTTGTCCTTCGATTTCCGTTCGAATTTCTAAACTTACATTAAATACAAATGGTACTATACATAGTTGAACTATGCAACTTTCCACCGTTTCATATGCAGCAAAATTATAAATATTACACATTTGGCCATTCAAAAAACATTGCAATTTCATTTGTGGTGTACAATTGCTCTACAAAAATGTACATACACATACATATGTATATCTAAAGTATAAATGTTATTGGGTTTCTTTCATTTTCTTGAATTGTTTGTTGTGTGTGTTTTAATACAGATTATAAAATATGTTTTTGCAATAAATTAAAAGCGGAGGACTGAAGTACGATACATACATATGTACACACATTCTTATGTACGTAATATGTATATTTAAAACCTGACTTTTGAGCTCTTCAATAAACTGTTGTTGTTCACTTTAGTCATGGAGTTCTTGTGCGATGCTTGCGGCTACTTCTTAACATTGTTCCTTAGTTCCTAGTACAGTTGCCACAATAAACCCCGATTGGACATACCTGCCATCGTCCCCATCAAGTTCAATTTCAATTACGATATCGATTTGGATTACTATAACTATGACTATGACTATGACTATTACGATTACGATTACTAACCAAACGCAAGTCGACGCAAAGCCTATTACATTTTAAATATGAGTTACTTCATTCTTAATATCCGTGATTGTCGAAGTTGGTTTTTATTTTTGGTTTTTGTTATTCATTTTGTTATTCAAGTTTTATAAATTTAACAATTCATGCAATATTCGGTCGCTTCGCATCCCTCCGTTCTCTACAATCAAATTACATTCAATTACATTTTGTTTAATTGGGCTACAGTTCAGACTACAAGATAATGCTGACGATAAACTCGTATGCCTGCCTATAAGCACATCGCTCAGTTGTCGCTGCTTTTAACTACTTATAAAGATACGTTTCTAAACATTTTAAAGCCAACATTCAATGCGCTCTAATTTAACGTCTAAACGACAATTGCTTAAGTCTTTTAGTCTACATTACATTACGGGGTGTCTCTCTTAATACATACATATAATATCAATATATATAATTATGGGTATATACCGGTTTCTCTCTGTGTAGTGAGAAAGTGTTTAGCTGTAGTTTCTTTAACTAAGGCTGCAAGGGCTCAGGTTTATGTTTCAGTTTCGGTTTCTGTTTCTGTTTCTGTTTCGGCTTCTGTATCTGATTTATACATCGATTATGATAATAATATCGTTTTCGATTTTGACTTTGACTGCGTTTCGGCTTTCATCGCCACTCTAACTGTGGTACATATATATATTTATAGTTATACATACATACATGCATATGCTAGGCATTGCCTACTGCTAGTATACAAGTACACACATATACACACTTATATTTTTGGCTAGATTTAGGGGGCATACGATGTTAAGTACTCACGTCATATGCAAAGAGGCAAAGAATTTGCTTGTTACCCGTATTTTCATACATTTTTTTATGTTTTATGTTTTTCTTTTTGTATTTGTTTGCTATTTTAATATTTCTGCAACATTATGAAAACCTGCACATTATGCTAAATATCTTTGGTTTTTACAAATTCTTGTAGGTAATCCAGTGTCCTCGAAGGACATTTATTACTTAGTCTAACATTTAATTTCTAAACGTTCTTGTTTAAGGTTTCCGTAGCGGCGTTTTTCTCATTTTTGCGGACGGGCGCACAAAAATGTTCAAATTTGTCAAATGTAAATGCAACTTTGAAAAGTTGCTTTTGTTCAAACAAAAAATATTGTAAATTTTTGATGAGATTGTTGAAATGGCCGTTTGAGTAAGCATCAGTATTTGGAATGAAGGCCCCTGATATACACACATACATATATATATATATACATATATAATGTTAGCAGAACTTTCAGAATTCTTTGGTAAATATTCGTGTATCATTAGGACGAAACGAAAACGGTTTTCGGATTATTAATCAAAAAATGCCATTTGCAATCATCAAGTTAATCATTTTTAAGTGATATCCTAATAAATTTTGAATAATTTCAGGTGCATTCATTCTAAACCTTAGGACTTATTTAACGCTACTGGCGTCTGATAAACGGTGGATAATTGATGCACGTTTCGGCATTGATTCTTATGTGTAAATATATAGACATACATACACACATATATATATGGTTATTTGTTTGTTTCTCTTAGTCTATGTAAATATTTGCGGTTAATTTAAATAGTTTATTTCATAAACTTTACTTTATCAGTACGGGTGGGTTTTGTGTATTTGAGTTTCTAGAAACTTGTCTGGCTTGGTGTGCTTTGGGGCTTTCATATGCGCATTACAACTAGGGTTTACTATATATTTGTTTGTAGTATGTATATTCAATTATACTTGCTATTGACCTGGTTTTCCTCTTGCATATTTTGGGCCATTACACGCCATAGCAAAACTTTTCGCCGCTGTATACTAAACTATAAAAATGCTGTATGTGAACATATCCAGCATGTTCTACACAATTACAAATAACATTTATCCATTACACTTAACTAGCTGCGCTATAAAATTGTTTTTAAAAATTGCACACTAAAAGCGTACACAACAAAATTGCGATCGAACATTTCCGGGGAATCATTATAAAATTCATAAAAAGTGACATAATTTTCTACATTTTTCCGTTTCTACGAAGATCTTCTTGCATACTTACAGGCGTGCAGCAAGCAACATGTTTCACGAATTTTTTAAGCGGATAATATTCTTCCCGTTGCTCCGATTTAGTAGTGGGCTATGCTGTGTATTTGTGTTTCCGCGTATCTGTGTGTGTGTGTGTGATGTTTATTGTATTTGCCATATATCATTTTGCCATATTCGCACACACACACACACACGCACAGATACACTTAAATAATGCGATTATTTGTCATTCCTGGCATTAATTCAATGTGTTGCGTTAACAAGTTGCATAAGTGCCTAATTGGATTCTGCACGTTAATTGGCACAGTAACAACAAACAGAAACACCAAGCACAATCAACGCACGTAGCAAACATAAACATTCAGATACTCTTACATATTCATGTAAATGCACTGCAGCGCCTACAAACAGGGCGTATACGCAACGTGACATTGCCATATATAATATACATATATTTGTACATTTGTATACACTCTGCTGACTATTGACATGTCTATGCCAATAACAATGCCTCACAACGGGGTACTGACTACGCACATGCGATTCTACGAAAGCGATTACCACTAAGTTCTCCCAAATCTGTTTTTCTTTTTTGTTGGTTTTTTTTGTTTAGCAACGCGACGTTATAATATTTTTCCCTTATTATTTTGCTTACTGGTGGGTGGGTTCGACTGCTGCTTGGATTGACAGCGTGGGGGGTTTGCCTGTGTGTTGGCTTGAGAATTTAAAATATGAAATCGCCACAGTCCATGGCATAGTCAAAGTCCTCGCCGCCCAGATCATCCACGCCCGTGGAGTGAAAATCAAAGCCGCCAATGTCCGTATGGTAGACGGCACCGCTGCACGAGGTGTCAATTAGATTGGTACAGTGCGTTGTGGGCAGTGCGTGAAGCGTGAAGGTGTCCTCGCACTGCGACCAGGTGAGACCGCCGCTCCACACTCCATTGGGCAACGTGGCCCAGCCCCAGCCGTGTCCCCAGGGCAAAACACAGGCCAGCGATGCCTTAGAATCCGCCTTCTTGCTCAGTATGGCCACAGCCGCATCGCTCTTGACCAATGGATTCTGACTGTACAGCAAGCGCTGTGTGGTCATTGCCGCCGAGGAGCTGCGATGATGCCGGCTGGTGCTAGGGGCCGCCGATTTGCGCTGCTTCACCTCGGAATTGGTGGCCGCTGAGGATGAACAGAACAGAACAGAAGCGCGTGCGCTTAGTGGAATCATGGAGCTCCAGATGGGCTCTCCTACTTACGTCTTATGCGCACTAGCGGACGCCGCAGCACGTTCATCAGATGCGGCTTATCCACCACCAGCTCTATTTGCGGCGGCGGCGGCAATGTTTTAGTTATGGCGTCAATCCAGTCGCTTACCTCGTGCTCAGATTTGGCCAGCATCCAGTAGACCTTGGAGCGCTTGCGACGCGACCCAAGCGCAATAAGCTGCGACACGCTGACGCCGTCGGGCAATGGGGGACGACGTGGTATCTGGCCGGTCCAGTGTGCAATGGCCAGCATCTCGGGCGCCTCCTTCACCAGTATCTTGCCCGATGGCGACGAACGGCCCGGCTCCGTGAACCAAGCCATGGTGGAATCATCATACAAAATAACCCACTCCTCGGCCCAGCGATTCCATAACATTTGCTCTGCAAAGTCAATTTATTATATTAACTCGAAATATGTGTAGCCTTGACTTTTGCTGCACTTGGATTTATTTCTCCAGGTAATTTACTGAGCAGTGTCTCGGCTAATATATACAGAAATTACTCCTGTGGATGCCGCCAAGGTCAGCACAATTTTCAAACTAAAAGCAATTCGCTTGAAATAAATATTGAATTGAATAAACAAAATAAATATTGAATAAGGGAAGGTATAATTTTGTATAACCCATCAGATTGTGTTTTTATTCAATCAAAAATCATACATGCTTTTATTACTCAACATGATTTTTATACGCTGAACCAATTAAAAATGCGAAAAAGGGTATAATGGTTTTATGCCTCCCTCCGACCTCCCAGAAATACGTATTCTTAAAGGAATGACCTTTGGATTTTACATAGTCTCACATTTATATGCCATCTTTATGTCCTACAAATTTCATTACGATCAGGCAATAAACACATAAGTTATTTACGATTCATTGCAACATAGTTTCTGCTGCAGTATGGAGTGCAATAGTTTGTTGCTGGCTTAGGTCTGCTTAAGGTAAATCGTGTTCATTGTCGATAACATGTAGTCAATAATATATAAGGCACTTGCTATTGGAGCTGTCAACTGCAATTGGCATTTGCACTTTCAATTTGCCGTCAACAAATCCGGCTGCATTGAATGTTTTCATTTCGAATACTTACTTTTATAGCGCAGTAGGTAACCTCCTTTGATCTGCTTCCCGCCGGTGCCTGCAACAACAACAAACAACAAAAACAACAACAAAATCAGAGATACTAGAGAATGGTAAAATCAGAGCCAAATTGAGTTGGCCGTATAACTCATCTATACAGCTTCCGCTGCAGCCTTCGCTCGTTTCGATATTTAATTGAAAACGCAGTTTCCACTGCCGACACTGTCTATTTTGCAATATCCAGTGTCCAGTGTCCAATGTCCAATGGCCAATGGCCAATGTCAAATGTCAAATGACAACTGGCATTGGCAGTGCTCTATAATCCCAGTTTTCCTGACAACCAGACCTGTAGTCCAAAAATGTGAGAATGTGTGGGTGTCGAATGCTTTCACGCTTAATAACAGAGCATAACTCGGAAAAACACGAATTTCTCATTTTACCTCCCTCGGCTGTGACAGACCTCAAACAGACCCCTCCCCCCCCCCCCTTCCTCCTTCCAAACTCCCTGGCCATGACTATACTATGCGAGACATAGTTCGCAAAAGAATTATGGATGGTATTCATTTATATGTATATATGAAGTTGATTAATTCACATTCGTTGAGTGAATTTATTATTTCAATGCCAATGTAAAGCCATAGAGTGTCATTTTTCTTTTCTTTTGCATTCCCTATAATAGTCCACTGTTCTATGTATTCTATGCATACATATTTAATGTATTTCAAAGGAAATGCTTTTTTCACACTTTATCAATACTCGGAAAAATGATTTATTCAGTGTCTGAATACGTTGCAGCACACGCAAGGATAATTCGATCAGAATTGCGATAAATGACAAAAATGACAGCAAAAAAAAAAATGTTCTCAGTTAAGTGGAATGCTAGAAACTTTGGTTCACACATAGTATTTATTGAATTTAATAAGTATTATCAACTTATAATTACGCTACTTTGTAATAGGATTGAGATTGAGACATGGCATGGCATTGATAAGTGCAAGTGCATGATTTAAGGACTGCAGTTGAGTAACTTGAAATCAACTGAAGTGGGCCACTACAATTGTCATATGCGAGCTGGCTTACATATGTATATAGTATGTGTACTGTGTACTGTGTACTGTGTAAGTGCTGCCCGATGAATATGATTAAGCATGAGGGTAGGGGAAATAATTTCACTTAGCTGCTGATAACTTGTCAATGCAATAAGCTGACACAGCAATTGAAAAACGCTCAAGGCTTGCTTGCAAATTTCTTGGCAAACGCTTTGCTCGTGCCAAACCCAAACGAAATGCAGACGATAGAATATGTACAATGTCCTTATAATATATATATATATATATACATATATTCGATGTATATGTATATATAAGGATATATGCTGGCAAGTGGCGACTGCTGTGGCATAGCCAGTAGATAGAGACAAGAGAGGGTGGCTGTGTGGCGCTGTGCTGAGCTCAGCTGTAGAACGAGGTCGTCGAAGGACACTGCGCCGCTTGTGCAAGCAGAGGAGCAGACAGTCAACTGACAAAGGACACCGGACAACGGACATCATGTGTGCCACTTCAGTGCACGCATACAACCACATCCATATTTTACATCCTACATCGTATATCCCACAGCCCACCTCCCACATCCTATACTCACATTCACATTCACATTCACGTGACAAAGCAGCTGAAATTGCAAGTGGCTGCAACAGACGACGACGACGACGACGTCGACGACGACGACGAAGGCAGCGAATAAGTCGACACACGGTTGCAAAATCAACTTGTACATAATTGCACCTACGGACTTGGATTGGGTTGGGTTGGGTTTGGGTTTGGGTTGCAGGGAGGTAGGCCAGGAAGTGCATGATTTATGCACGTGGGCGCTTTGCTACCTCCTGGCAACGGCAACGACAACGACAACAAGGAGGATGACAGGAGCTGGTTGCCTCCCTTCGCACCCTGGTTTCACTTTACCTTGCAGCTGTGGTGTCGGCTAGCAGGCTGACAGTGTGTGGTTTGGGTGGGCCACTGCTTAATGATTTAATGCAGTTAGGTTCACCGTGCACCGTGCACCGTACACAGATGGGCGTGGCTGTTGCCACTGGCGCTGATTGCAGCAGCAGCATAATAACCGCTGCTGAATTCCACTTGATAAGTC
Organism: Drosophila maculinotata; assembly: GCA_035045305.1. NCBI lineage: Eukaryota > Metazoa > Arthropoda > Insecta > Diptera > Drosophilidae > Drosophila > Drosophila maculinotata. Next base: position 11,312,773 of record JAWNPD010000335.1, read on the forward strand.
GAGCACAAGTGGGCGTATATAGTACTTATATATGCCCATAATGAGCAGGTCAACAATGCGACCGCAGCGCCAGATAGAGAAACGGAAGCAGAGAGCTAAAGACTGAGAGGCCAACACAACAGCGAATAAGAGAGAAATCACACACACATACACACACACACAGATAGAGAGGCACACGCATACGCAATCTGTGTGCCTTTGTGTGCGAATTCATTGAGGAAAATTGGCAGCCAGGCACGCGGAGCAGCGAGCGAGATTCGCAAAAACGAGTTCAAGGGTTTGCTCAAAAACGGGGACAGCCCCGCGTTACACATATACTGCTATGCTGTACATACATATGTATGTATACATATATCTATGTAGGTATGGTAGGGTACAGCTGGTTGGGTCTGTGGCTACACCTTAAGACTTACCCATGGGCTGCTGCAGCTGCAGTTGTTGCTGTGATGTTGCTTCAAAGGACTCCTCACTCCTTGGCTTCACCTTTGTGCACATGGAGAACATCTTTAGTGGCTTCAACTTTTTTAATTGATTTATTTGATTATCCTTGGCTGTGGTTTGTTGCTGTGTTTGTGCACTTGATTTTGGCAGCTTCGTTTGTTGTTGTAATTGATCAGTAATGGGTCAGTCAGGATACGCGTTTAGTTCTTGTACCTCCTCCTTAGCCACTGCCGCTAAAACCAAAGCAGTGATGTCAGCCACTCACACACACATACACACATTTACAGAAACAGAGCAAAGGAAGAGAACTGTTTTTGGTGCCTCAAGTAGCTGGGCAGGAATAAAAACGCGCGTGTTCCGTTATCAGTGCTCGAAGTTACAGCAGACACGCATACACATCACTACACGCACACACACACACACACACACACACACACATGCAGAGGCGCGCGAAAGTGTTTGCTGCTGTTGACGTCGCTTTCGCTTTCGGCTTGCCGTTCAATTGCTGTTCTTGTCGTTGTTGTTGTTGTTGTTGGAGGTGCGAGCAACGCCTTTTCTGTTCAAGTTGTTGTTGCTGTTGCTCTTGCTGTTCTTGTTGTTCTTGCTGTTGTTGTTGTTGTTGTTGCAGTGGTTTGAGTTTCGCATCGAGTTGCCAATACACTCCAGTGATGATGATTGAAAGGGTCGTGGCCTGACCTCGCCTGCCGCTAATTAGATTTCCAATTGTATGATTTTTGCTCTCTCTATTTTTTTCTGTTGCCTACTTTCCTGGGTCCTGGCTAAGGGCTCAGTTTGCGTCCGGCACGGCAACAACACATGCACACTGGAATGGCTATGGGCTTCCCCTGTTTGCCGTCACTCAAACGGCCAGCTAGTGACAGTTTCACAATGGAGCACAGTGCGTTGTTGAAGCGTTCACACACACAGATACATTTATTTAGATTTGATTTATTTGTTGTTTTTTTTTTGGATGGACTCTGCGGCTTGGTCACTAACTGGTGCTTCTGCTGTTTGTGCCTCCTGGTGCTGCTTGCCAGTGTCTGCCTCGGCTTGGGTTCTCCGCTGTCGCACCTCTGCTTGGTTGAACGGCCGAAACTCGACTGACTGACGCTGCTCGGCGAGACTCGGAGGTAAGCGCTTGTCTGGATGTGGCAGCAGCCGAGTCCTTGCCGAAGCGCCTCACGAAGCCGCATTAAAAGCTCTCGTTTAAGGACTAGGACAACACAAGCATACACGGACGCATGTTGAGGGCGGGGTCGGCTTCTGCTTCTGCTGCCGCTGGTGCTGCTGCTGGTGCTGCTGCTGGTGTCCTTCAACGTCCTACAGCAACAACACGATGCGTCGAAATGCCGTTTCCACTGGCGGCAAACGGCCCGCCAAACAGATGACAGCAGACAACAGACAGCAGTTAGCATCCCAGCAACCCAGCATAGCATTTTAGCAGCCGAGCAGCACGCAACCCGCTGCGTCACTTTCACTCTTCCTCTCATCCTCACTTTCGGTTTTGCTCTCGCTTTCTCTCACTCTCACTGACGCTCTCCGTCGCTAGTAGGTTACATGCACACATACAAGTGCACAAACATACACACCATACATCTATACATCCATACATCCATACATATATGTACATACACATGTAGGTATTCGTACTTGCAGTTGTCGTCGCCCTCATCCTCCTCCCGCTCCCTGTTGTCGTCGCCTTCGTCTGTCGCCGTTGTCTTTCACTCTCGGTGTGCTCATGTTTTTGGGCATAATACAAAAGTGGGCTCCGGGGTCGGAGCTGGAGTTTGAGCTGGAGCTGTTAGCTGTTAGCTGGGTATCGAGTTGGGTTGCTTTGGGTTGCTATCTTTTTGTATCTTTTGTTTGTGGCCCCACTGGCAACATCTGCTCGGAGTCTCTTTTTCTCAGTGATAATCGGTAATAATGCGTTGTGTCACTATTCAAATGGACATCCAGTAAATAAACAGCTTCTGGTACAGTCTGCGCACTTTTCACTGAGCAAATATGACAATGTTTATAGAGACCATTATGGCAGATCGAGAAAATATATATCATTCATAAAAGAAGCAGCATTTACGCTTTCAATAAACTTTAACCATTTTATAACCTCCTGAGTGGGTATTCCTATTATGTACCGCATAAAAACAAATCCGACACATTTTTGCAGAGCCTGCTGAGTCTATATATACATGTCCGCTTGCCATAATTTTGTCAAATCTAACCCGATTTTCAATCCCGAGGGCATTTCGGTCATGGTTTCTCCTCTTTATTAATTCTACATTCAAAACTGAAAAACTCTTTTTTTCTATTCAGAAATCATGACAAAATCGTGACATGTGCATTTATCAAGTACCTTGATATACCCTTCATAAACCTCAAACCCCTATAACTTTGTCAAATCTAATCCGATTTTCAATCCCGAGGGCATTTCGGTCATGGTTTGTCCTCTTTATTAATTCTACATTCAAAGTTGAGAAACTTATTTCTTTTGGAATTCCATTCAGAAATTATGACAAAATCGTGACATGTGAAGCACCTTGAAATACACTTCATAGACTTCAAACACCCATAACTTTGTCAAATCTGAACCGATTTTCAAAAGCAATGACTTTTTGGTCATTGTTAAGCCTTAATTTGAATACTACATTTTTAATCTAAAAACTAAATTCTCGGTCAAGATTCATGTTTAATTTCTATCCAATCAATACCTATGTAGATAACCATGAGTCATGAATGTCAGGGCTAGGTCTCATTTTGGGCACTCTCCCCTGCTGTCTATTAGTCTTGTTAACGTATTCCACGAATTTCACTAATGACGCGTATGCGCTAAACACCGGTTGTTAAAAATATTAACATAAAAAAAAATGTAATCCGTAAAATTCAAACTATTAAATTTATTTCCGCTTTTATATGTGATAGGAACTTTTCAAATTTACTTTGATAAACAAACATTGAAATAATGCGATTAAAATAGGTCAACAACGTAAGCATTGTCCTCTAAAGGATTCAGCTTTATCCGCCACCCATGCTACAATTTTACAGCCTGTGCCTGTATATACATAGTAAACTTTTCAGCTAGTTTTCAACGAAATTCAATTTCGCGTTCCATTGCTGGTGGGCGGGCTGGTCTAATGGTCATCTGATGTTGTGATTTTAAGTGCATGCAAAATTAATGTGATTAGCAAGCCCTTTGTCCGAGGTGATTACATTAACGGGAAATATCAGCATTATGAGGCAACAGTGAGTTCGTGGAACAAACTGGATGCTATCAGGTCATGCTTGCATTTTCTAAAATGCTGCGCAATAAATTGCCACTGCTGTTTACTATGGGCACCTGGGATATTGACCATAAGCCTCTTATCATCAGCAACTCAAAGGTGCATCTATTAAATTGTGTGCACACGTACATACATATGTATGTATTAGTAAATGCGGCACGCGCAACATCTTTGCGCTGGTGTAGTAGGAAAAAAAAATACGAAGGCATTATGCACCCCATCAGGCAGATCTTTCACTAAACAAACGGTACACCTGCAACCACTTAACTGGGGCAGGAGCGACTATGCAGCAGTGCTACGAGCTTTACTTTTATCGTTGTCAGCTGGTGATTGCTTTGTTCCATCTTTGTGGATGGATGCTGATGCTGATGCTGGTTCGTGCTTTTGCATGCAAACCCAGCTAGAAATCACTTAAGCAGTAAGCAAAGTAAACGCTGGGTAGGTGTATGTGTGTATATGTGTGCGTGTGTGTGTGTGTGTGTGCGTTGAGAACTTAATGCTGGCTCCTTGCTCGCTGCCTTCAAGGCTCTACTTATTGAGACCTAATGCCTTTGTGAGTGGCATTAATTTGATGCTGCAGCGCAGCGCTTGAGCTTGTGCTGCTCCCATTGCGACCCCGTCGTCGTCGTCGTCGCGCACCGCTGCAATAATAAATCAATTTTAAGTTCATTTCTTGTAGAAAATGTGTCGTCCGCTTCATCGTGGCCTGCAGCTTCTTTCAAGGCCTGGGCGTTTTCACTTTCGGTTTCCAATTACACACAGCTGCGCTCACAGACTCGCTCTCCATCTCTCTCTGCCACTGCCACCGTCTCTCTCTCTCTCCCTCTCTGTGTGTTGCTGTCTAAAACACACACAAATACATACGCACCGCTTTAAAGTGTGGCACGGTTTTCAGTTTTTGTACAGCGCCCGTTAACGCCCGCTCACACTCCTGACCGTGACACAATTTCCATTGTTGAGCACCGACTCGGCCACAGTACTAGTATCCTGCTATTGAATCACTTACACAGTAATATAAACCATCCACCCACGCACACATGAGCAAAATGCTGCTGCACACACATATACATACATATGTACAGCGACATGACCTGTTCATACGTTATATACTATATGATATGTATATATCATATATATCACATATATATACGATATATATTTCATCAATTGAGCGACAAACATTGGTCAAGGTAAACACAATTCATGCGAAACTTTTGCGCTTTGAAATGTTTCCCATTTGATTGCCACTTGTTGTTGTTGTTGTTGTTCTTATTGTTGTGTGTGATTAAAATACATTTTATTATTATCATTTGGTGATTTGATGTAAGGCTCTATCTTGTACGACATTCATTTACTTAATACATACAGTAAACAACAAATTCGCAGCATTTTCGGTTTTTGAATTTGATTTGCAAATAAGTTTCTCTTGTATTTACAATCGTGTGAATGATCCAAACCGTGCAGATATAAAATTCTCCTGTCATTTGTGTCATTTTGCTTTTAGCACTGACAACATTCACTGCATTAACACTGGCGCATTGCATGATCCTAAACTGATACATAGCTCAACATAGCTTAGGGTAAATACATTTTTTTTTTGTTTTTCACTATCAACTAGATATACAATTTTCACTATAACATGATAAAAATGCCATTTTCAAAGCGCGATTAACATTTGCTAATTGCCAAAAAATTATGCTACGGTTTTTAATTATTTTCATTTATGATTTTTTTTTCATTTGGTTATTTAAGCTGTGTTTGTAATACTCAAGTTGTCATCACATTAACAATCAAATGGATATGGAAACGCACAGATTCGTGAACATAAGAGTATATAATAAGGACACCAGTGCTAAAACATTATAAAATACATTATACATTAAATGAGAGGCCAAGTTAACAGTTAGCAAAACAGCTAATAACAAACTGTAACGCAGAATGTGATACCGCTTAGTTCTGCAGTGCTGCACGTAGCAGGCTGTCCAGCGTGAATTGGATTGTTCCATTTGCAGATGCTTGCAGCACAGATGGAGGTTTGGGCAATGCCGGAAACAATGCGGACGTTCCCGACGACATTGGGGGCTCCATGCTGCTGAGGCATTCGACAACGGTGGCTGCTGGCAAGGGAGACGGCGGCGTTGCCACTGAGATGTCTGAGATGGCAGATGTATTCAACGCATTGCTCGAGCCGTTGCCTTTGCGTGGCGGCGATGGTGGCGTTAGTTGCAGCATTGTACCTAGGCTGTGCTTGCCATTGGGTGTCTTCTGCAGAACATCCATCGCCACTGGTAGCTCAGCATCCACCACTTCAGTTTCAGCGACAGCACTCGCTTCGGCATTAGCCAACTCTTGATTTGTGGCGGAAGCCTCCACTGCTTCCGGCTTCGGCTGCTGTGTAATGGCGTTGTTTACCTTGTGCCACAGATTGCTGATTGTCGCATCCTTGCCGGCAGCTGCCGTACGCTTGGCAATCTTCTCAATAAAACTCTCTGCACCGACGTTGCTAACGGCGGCGGTATTTACCACATTCTGCTGGCTGCAATCGCTGCGCGGACGCGGACGAATTTGCGGTCGCTCGGCGGGCAGCTCCGGAAGTGTGCCAGAGACGGCGCGTCCTTCGCTAACCAGCTTCAGCATTATGCGACGAGTTATGCCCTGCACCAAGGGTTTTTTCTCCTCGGATATATAAGCGTCCCATTGCTTGGGCTTGATCTCCTCACCGACCGAAGCATTTCCAGGCTGGCGGCGAAGTTTGGCTCGCATTGAGTCGACAGCGGTCGCCGCAGAAGATAGAGCACCAGATGGATCCGGCTTAAAGCTAACGAGATCGTACACGAAATCCTTGTTGACGGCCTTCACCCGTTTGCGTATGGGTCGTTTCTCGGAGCTCTGACGCTCGCCAGAGTCCGGCGAGATGTGGGTGCGTGATTTGCGACGCTTTTTGCTGGGCACAGATGGTTCCTCCTCCGGCTCTTCCTTGATGGCAATGGCAGGCCCGACAGCGATGGGCGAACTGGGTGCCAACGCAGTCGGCGGCTCGGTAATCGTTTTAATGCGCTTCAAGCGCTTCTCATATGTTTTTGTAGCTGGCTTTGGTTCGACAGTTGTCTCCATTTCTGTGGACTGTTCCTTATCTATCAGCACAATGTCTCCATCGACATCATCGCGCGAATACTCGCATTCATGCGTGGATACATACTGCTCAGTCAGTCTGTCGCGATCGCCATCGATTTTGTGTGTGAAACCCAAGTGGTTGACTATGTCGTAGCGGCGAAAGGCGCGATAGTCGCAAATGGTGCAGCCGAAGCGGCGGGCACGATAGTGGAACATGGAAATGTGGCGACGCAGATTGCCAAGCGCATTGAACTGTTTATTGCAGATCTTGCAGCGACAACGCAGCTGCTTCTCAATGGGCACATTACGTTTCTTTTTGATCTTCGGCTTTGTCTCGTCAATCTCAGCATCAATGTTGGTCTGTCCGTCCTGTTCCTGTTCCTCCGGGTCGTCCTGTTCGTCTTCGCTGTTGGACCCCTCATCGCTGACCGAGTCGCTTTCGTGTTGCAGCTGCAGCTTGTCCAGCGATACGGTCTGCAGTCCAGGCACATAGCTCTCATTCTGCTCGGCCAGATCGGCAAACATTTCATTAAGCGCAGCGGGGTCAATGCTTTGCATCTCCGTTGCAACCGGAGCGTGCTCCGCACCGAGCATATTCAGATTGCCATTTGAATTGGCTTTTAGCTTCTTAACGGCAGGTGCTGGCTTGGCCAACGCCTCCTGCTTGGCGCGACAGTTGAGTAGATGCGTAGAGAGCGCAGCCCGTCGCTCGAACGACTTCTCGCAGTAAATGCACAGCGACATGATCTTCCGCTGCTCGCCATTTGCATCAGTACGCTCTGTCGCTTGACCGACGACATCGTCGGACAGCTGCAGACGCTTCAGCTCGCGACTTGGTCCCTTGGGCTGAACATCGCCCTGTTGCATGCGGCGCTTTAGGATCGTGTTGCGCATCATGCGAATGCGTCGGGTTGGTTTTCTGGCAACAGAAATATAAAATTTAAAACTACTTGAAGCGGAAGACGAACAAAACTCACTTATGATCCTTGGAGAGGTGACGTATGACGGCTGCTGCCTGCAGAAAGGTAAGCGAACAAGCTGGACACTGAAACACAAACGCAGACGATGAATGATTCTTCTGTATGTGCACTTCAAGCGTTTTGTGAGTCTGGAACGTTAAATTGCCTGGGGGAGGAAGAAAAAAACATTTATAAGTTCAAGGCCTACTCAAATGACATATAATACAGTGCTCGCTCGAAAACTAGAACGTGAATAATTCTAATGCTTACAAATCTTATCTTTCTTAACAAAAAAGTAAAACTTAATAATCATAATACATTATATTTTAAGAGTTTTCATAAACAGAATATTCAAGTTGTTGCATTAAAATAGCATAAATTCAAATTTCAGTTCTCAATTTCTTGCGACCACTGTATTGAGGTATTTTACATATTTCACAGAGGATGTTGGTTTCGGTTTCATCGCAAATGGATTGCTCCGGTGTTTCAGCGGAATCGCTGCCACTGGGGCGCTCATATTGATGCGTGGTGACCGCCTTGCCATCGGGTCCGATCATAGTTTGCGTTGAATTGAGCATATGATGAACCTCGTTCACCTCCGTTTTAATGCTATCATCGTGCTCGACCTTAATCGTCTGATAGACCGCCTGACTGGACGTCGCCACCGACTCCAGCTGCAGCACTGGGGAACCTGGCTTAACAGCAGCTGGAGGCGCCTTTTCCCGTCGAAGGCGTTCAATGACTCCGCTCAAATCACGCATGCTGCCACGTATGGGACGCACCTCGCGCGGCACCGGCGAGCATCCTGTGCTGCGACTGCGCAGCACATGTTCCATGTCCTGTGGTGCTGTAGCCTGTATTATCATCGTAGAGTTTTGATCCTGCAAGCAAAGGGAGTCAGTGAAACGTTCGAATGGGACAACTAAATTGAACGCTTGCTTTACGGCTAACTCACTGTGTATCCTCGATTATGACTCGTTGTGCGGGCGCTGATGCAGCAGAAGACACGCTTGTGGCTGATGAAATTGGCCAAACTGCGAAACATGTTGCGGCACACATCGCACTCGTAGATAAGGCTGCACTCCTCGCTGAGCAGACGACGCACCTGTGCCAAAAAAAGAAAATTACAGACTGTGATTAACTTATAGACATATAAATCGCGTGGGTTATTTTAATCAAAATATCGTATATGTTTACATATGTATAGGCTTAGACTTAATTTAGCATTTTCCCTCCAATAACGACAAATGTGTATAGTTTCGATTTCTGCTGATAACCAATTCGAACGAAGTTATCAAAGTATATTTTAAGAAATTATTCACAAATGTAATCAATACTCTTATTTCGGAGAAAAAATTATGATAAACAAAATCAATTCTCCAATTTCAGAGCAATATTTCTGATAAACACAATACAGTTGTTGGTTCATATTACAATTTTTTTCTACAAAAGAACCTTTTCTAAACTAAACACTGTCACTGTGCAAATATCTGTATATTAATATAGCCGTACTATATGTTTATTGTTTATTTGTGTTACCAAGTTCCCTGGCACGACATATGATTCACACCAATATTATAAAATTTTTTATTTTTATAGAAAATATATATATAAATAAATATATTTGTAACTAATTTCTAACAGTCCAGTCGCCCTTCTAGGGTATAAAAAAGTAGAGTACTCCAATAGAACATTGCTGTAATTGTCCAGCAGAGGGTTCTGTTAAGTGACTACCTAGAATGTTAATTAATTTAGTATTTTAACAGGATTACTTCAACGAATTTGCAACTGGCAATGTTTATTTTAAGGCATTCTTCGACGTTGTTGGGTCAATAACATAAATCAACCGGAACATGTTTAAAAGAGCACCCTGTTAAGGTGTGAAAAGAAGACTGCTCCAAGATAACATTTATGTAATTTTCCATCAGATGACTCTGTTAGGCGGACTAGCAGAAAATATCATTACAGGATTGGAATCTGCACCTGGGCAATGTTTATATTAGGCCTTTCTTGGACCCAGTTAACATTGCCATAACTGCCTTAAAGAGGATTCTGTTAAACAATCAGCAGGAAATGTAATTAAAATACGTACATATGTATGTCTAACAGGATGGCAGCAGCGAATGTTTATATTACGCCATTCTTGGACGTAGTGGGGTCACGTACGCCGTAAGCACGTTTACGTTAATCTACGAACCTACCTACGAATCTTACCTCGGGAGTACCGTTTTCGTAGGCGCGTCGGGCTTCCTCGAAGCCAGTGTGGGCCGTTTGCAGAGGTCGCTGCAACAGGCTTAAGTCATTAACATCATCATTGTTGTTGCTGGCTGTTGTCTTTTGCTGTTGTTGTTGTTGTGTATCCGAATTGCAGCGCGAATTACGTTTCTTCATATTTTTCAAGTGTTGCTGTTGCTTTTTATTTGTTTAATTTGAGAGTTAACTCTGTCACACACACACACACATGTGCGTATTGCACTTTATTTTTTTTTAAGTAAGCCTTCAATTGAAATTGTTTTATGTGTTTTTCCCATTAGAATTTAGGCCTGCATATTGCACATTTTCTAGTATTGCTATTCGTATGCAGTTTTCGCATATTTTTGTTCTCGCCACTCGCTGCAGAATTTCAACTCGCCCATTGTGTCTTTCTGTTAATCAACACTATTTGCTTGGCAGCATGTTGTTTCACAGTTGAGCAACATTTGCGCTCACTTATCGTTTGCAACTCTGTCTAGCGCGCGCTTAAGTGTTGGGAAGCCAACCACTTTGACACTTTTGAAAATGGTATTACTGTTAAGCAGCATTGTTCGCCTGGCAGCATGTTGCCTCACAGTGAGAAGTTGAGCAACACTTGCGCTCACTTATCGTTTGCAACTCTGTCTTGCGCGCGCACTTTAGGCAACCTTAGCGACTTTTCAAAATGTATTAAATAACGAAACTGCAATAAATTTGATGTGTGTATGTTTTAGAAGATTTATTCGCTCAAGCTTGTTGTTTGTTGACATTTAGTTTTCTAATACATTTCATTTTTAATTCTTTAACTAATGCTAGACAAAATTAGTGTATTGTATTATATTTTGGTTTTATTTACGAATACATAATTATGAATTTTATTTATTGTAAAAAGCGTTTGTCATAAAATAAAGTGGATTAATATTCTTTTGCACTGCTGTTTACCGTAGTTTAAGCTTGGTATGTATGTATATATATGCATATATATTTATTGTTATTTATATGTACTGTTTTGGAAACTCAATTACTAAATATACATACATATTTGGAGATATATTATATTATTTTTACCACTCTGCACTGGTTTTTTCCAGTATATAGTTTTGCTGATATTTATTTATTGAATTTATGAAAAAATATGCATTTATTGATTCGTCTCATGTATTTTTTGGTGTAAATAGCATGTGGCTTAATAATTATATCGTTTAATTGTGTACATTTATAAGCAGAAATGTTTGCTGTGGCTAATGTAAATATAATCTCTTATTATTTGTTATATATTATTCGCCATTTACGCGGCAGAAGAACTTCTTTTCACTTGACTTTACTTGATTCGCTAGCGATAAACGTTTGTTTAGTTTAGTTTGTGATGAGTAAATTTGTATAAAGGTTTAGGTAATGCGTTTATCTTTAGTAAGGCACTAGTTACACGTTAGGCCCCCCCATCCAGTAGAGAGGGTAGGCGCTGTTCAACGTGTAACTACTGACTACGACATACAAATCCTTCTTCCATATTCCGATCAATTTTTTAAAGCTTACGTGTACAATTTCATTTAGCGTATTCTTTTCATTTAGTTTTCAATTTCCTTTGTTTTTTTTTGTTAGCTAGCGGCAACTAAACTAAACTGATGGCAAAACAAGCTGCCTACTAAAGATAACATGGACAAGGATCTGGTATCAAGGATCGGTCTCGATATACAGCTGTCGGCCACTACACCAGGCGACAGCTGAACTGTTATATATGTATCTATATATATGTGGGTGGCTGGGGCTGATTGGTACGTTGATTTTGCGTGTACGTTTAGGCTGATAGTTTACTATAATTTTCATATATATGTTTTTCTGTTTTTTTCTTTGGATAACACAGGTATAAATATATGTGGTCGTACTTTTTTTTGGCGCGCTGTTTTTGGTAGTGCGCACACACACACACGCTAGTTACAATATCTAACCTATAAGTATATGGTAGCATTATAGGGGGGAGAGAGATAGAGAAAAATAGAAAGAGTTTGTATAGTTAGCGCTCGGGTTTCTAAGTTTCTTAGTACAATTGTATTATTATTTGTTTTTGTTTTTTTTTTTGATCTGCCCATGACAGACTATAGCTAGGTTTAATTTTAACATGACAGTTACAAACGTTCAGTTGAAAATGCAACTGCAGTTGGGAATATTACTAATCCAAACGTACAAGTATCTTGCATCTTGTATGCACAAGCAACTATATATGTTAAAATGTTGTATCAAAATTCAGTATGTCATGTACACATATGATGTTGTTTATATTTATATATGCGTGTGTGTGTAAGTGTATGTGTATTGGTTTGTGTATTTAAATTACACGTAGTTACATACATTAAACATATATGTATGTAGCTATGTTTCGTAGGCAGTTTTACAAAGTTGCTTTTCAGCCAACTAACTTTGATTGGAGCTGCCATTGTTATTAGCAGCTAGTTGTGTGTGTGTGAATGTGTATGTAAGTGTGTTGTGGGTGTGCGCACGTGTTTTTCTGGGAGCACATGCATAGCAGGAGAAACAATTACATACATAGGTGCAGGATGGCTTCTAATCTATGCATTTTATGGTTTTCGCTCATTTCTAGTTTATTTATAGGCATACAATTTAACCTAAGTAGACATGGATGCTTGTTGCTTAAAATTTAAAATCTTCCATATTTGTATCATTAAATTAAATTAAATGAAAAAATTTCAGGTTTATTATAAAAGTTTCACATTGTTTAAAAGGTTGCCATGATTTTCGTTTTTGTTACATGTTATTTTATGTATGTAATGTTAGGTATTTATATAGTAGTGTATGTTTGTAGTTTTGTATGAGAGCAAGAATATGTGTGTGTGTGTGTGTGATGCGCTTATTGCTTCTGCTTTGACATGTACAATGAGATTCGCATTCCACTTACATAAGTTAACTCACATTACAAATCATAAATTAGGCATTAACTAAAACAAGCAATTGGCAATAAAATTTACACTTAAAATCAAACAAAATAACACGAATAAAACTTATAACTTAGCGAGCAAAGAGGACTTTAAAAATGAACTTAAATCATAAAACATATACATATAAATATGTGTATGTCGAACATAAGCATAAAAAGTAATTAAGAATATAGTTGTATATTTCATATAATACATAAGGCCTTTTTGATAGGGGGGAATCGAGTTCAATTCTTAAAATGTACATAAGATGAGTTCAAATAACGCTTTGCCAAAGGTTAAAGCCAATCCGGTGGAGAGAGTCTTTATGTTTGTGTATGTTTGCATGAGGATGTGGCTTGTGAGCGTGCCTTTGTGTTATGAGGCGTGTTCCTTGTGACACATATAATACAGTTCATCTCAAATATGAATGTATGCGTGTATGTTTATATGTTTATATGTATTTATGTATGTACGCAAGTATAACAACATGTGCTAAACATATGCAATATTATCATATTAGTTTGGTATCGTTTTAGTTTTCGAATTGTCTTATTATTGTTGCTGATGTTGTTGTTGTTGCTGTTTGTTTTTGTTGAATTGTTCTGTTGACGACTGTTTTGTTTCATTTATCGTTTTTGCTTTGATTGTTTTTTATCATACATTGTGAAGAATGCGTTTAGTTTAAGAACTTTGCTACTGTTATCATTATGAGGTTGGCCAACATGATGCAAATGCTTGATTCTGGCAAATAGCTACCTCCGCTCACAACAATGTCTTTCTCCTCCAGGAGCGGATAGTCGATGACATGTATAATGCCATTGGTGCACTCCACATCCGGCCGATAGACATTGATCTTCTTGTAATTCCATATCAGCACATATCCTGCAATTATACAGACATTTAATTTAGTTTAATTCGCTTAAGGATTATTGATAAAAGGTCAAAGGAGCACACGGTGAGAGAGAGAGTTATGTTATGCATGAAAATTGCCAGTTTTGATGGCTCTGTGGTGGGGCTTGTGCGATGGATTGACAAACGGCAGCACTCACCAGTCCATTCGTGACTAGCATACTCATCATGTAGATCTTTTATATATATTGTTTTGTTTTGGTTAAATACAAAGCATGAAGTTTTTTTTGGTAAAGTCATAGAGAAACAGGATAAGTTAGTACAGATCATGTTACCAATAGCATCGAATCGATATAGAAAGCATTTTGGGTGCTCTAATTGGCTACAGTTAAATACTACTTACGTCCAGCTTCCTCCTCGACCTTCACTTTGAGTGAATCACGGAATGTGGGCAGCAACAAAGTATCGGTGGTGAGCGACATTTGCGCCAGATCCTTCATGGTAAACACATGATCCGCAATGACCAGATGACGCTCCAAAAGACTCTTGGACTGTTATTTAAGATAGAGTAACAGATAAGTAAAGGTACTTTTAGAGGATTGTATGCCGACTCACATGATAGGCAAAGTCGCGCATAAAGAGCTTCTTGTGTGCCGAGGGATAATCCAGTTCAGTCTTCTGCCAGCCCTTGTCGCGGGGCACAAAGAAGGTGTACCGCCGCTGGGTATTGTTCAGCTGATCGTTAAAGTGCGAAAAGTGGCCCATTTTGTATGTATCACTGTGAACAGAAGAAGAGTGTAAGCAACAGAAGTCAACAGCTTATAATTTATATGCTACCTCATCATTGGATCGGTTTCTAGCTTGCCCAGCACAGTGGTATGTGGCACGCCCAGTACACGATCAATTATGTGCACAAAGCCATTGGTTTGGGCCACATCGGCCTGCAGCACGGTGGCATTAACGCCACCACCTTCAACCGTGATGACTGCATCGGCATCTTCGCCCTTGACGTTGAAGTACAGGAACGTTCTATTATTTACCGTGGGCACCTGAGCGATCTAAAAGTGAAAAAAGCAAGCTTAGAGTGATGAATGTGTTCATTTTTAATGGAATCCATACCATATTGGCATTCTTTTGACGAATCTTCTCGACGTTCAAGCTATCCTTGATAATGTGCATGTTAAGAATATCAGTCATCCTCTTGCGATCCCTGCGCATAAGAATTTAAGTTTAGATTTTAGTTTTGTTAACTTGTAAGTCAGCTTCAATATACCTGATAATATTGTCGATTGAAGATGTATTCCATGCTTCATTGCTGGGCGCCAAAATGGTCACTTCGGACAGGTTGTTTATGCCTTCCAGCACTGCGCCGCCGGCGTCCATAATAACCTCGTAGAATTTGCGCAGTGCTCCGTTCTCTCCGTTATCCTTGAAAATATAAACGAACGTTTTTTAGGCAAGTCATTCAATTTAATCGATTTAATAATTGTACTTAAAAAGTTAAAAACTAAACAGTTTATTGTTAATTTGTGAGGGAGAGCTAAAGCTATATAAGTTTCGAGTATAGTGTGTATTTTTGGAGGGTGTACAAAAAACATTAAACATCGATTGTATTTTTAAACATATTCACAACATTTATAATGTTAATAAATTATAAGAACAAAAGAGGTGAGCCAATTGGGATAGAAATCATAGGGCTGAATGGGAAGCGAGTTTTTTTTCTTCTTCTTTTGCACAATTGATGATGATCCTGTAATCTTAGCGTTTGTAACTGATGATCAAATCAGGAAGTGATCTTTACTGGTCTTTGGGCATGGGAATTGAGAAACAAAGCGGTAAAATGAGATGTGAAGCCGGGTGGCGGATGGTGCTGATCCAGGGGACAAAACTGATGAATGTTGTGGTTGAGTTGGTTGTGTTTTACAATTACTTACGTTCAGAAACTAAATCGGTACAATCGGTGTACAACGGGTGAAGAAGTAGTAGTAGTAGTAGAAAAAGAGCGTTAAAAATATGTTTTTGTTTCGAAATTGGGCAAATGTCATTAAATTTGTGTACGGTTTGTGTCGTATTTTCATTTAACGCGAATATAATTCAGGTTCCGCGCAGTGTGCAAGTTCCGCCACAGGGTTGGAAAAATTATTGAAATAGGGAAAATATAGTTTATATTCTTTGTTTCATTTGCGGAGTTGATGTTTATAAACGAGTATTTATATTGAAAATTTAAATTTGTCAAGCAGAGCTTTTGACTTATTTACACGTTTCAGTTATGCAAAATAATTTCTCAACATTCTTTTTTAATTAGCGTGCTCTCAAATGTTAAGAAACAAAATCAATTTATTTATTAGTCATTTAAATAAATCATACAAGCAAATTGAAATAATTATATAAAAATTGTCAATTAATATGGATATGTCAGCTTAGCATGCAGTCATAATATTAAAATGAAAACAAGACTGTAAAAGTGTTTATCAAGACTTTTTAATGAACCACTGTGCTCAAAACAACTAAGCAAACTTAAAAACACTTGCATCATTTTAATTGTGTTGTAACAACGGCTTAAATGATCCAATCGAAAGCTGTCAGTGATCAAGACAATTGAAGCTACATCAATAATAACAAATTAAGCCTGTTCTGCTATTCGTAAGAGCTCATCAAAGTGAATTAAAATTGGTTTTTTGATAAGTATTTCAATCTAATATATAGAACATGCTGCAATAAATGCCTATAAAGCATGCAGGCATACAAAATAAATGAGAACTGAAAGATGAACATTTAAATATACTATGTTCATGGTATACAATGTACTAATGTACTAAACATATAAATAATTTCATTAAGAATTGTTTACCTTGAACGACTGTTTAACGAATTATTTGTCAATTGTCGAATGTTGAGGTATTATCAAAACAAATTTTCAATTTGCGAGCGATATGTCATTTGCGTGTACGAGAAATAGAATGTAGAGGAACCGGTCAGTAATACGAATATGACAAATGCGGGAATTAATTACAACAAAATGCTAAACAAACAGTCATAAATGTTGACAACTAAACAGTAAGATGAGCCGACTTTGAGCTGATTTCGAATGCACAACAATGTATATAATGTATATGGTAATATGACTCCCCATCTGCCATGGGCGAGATGCATCTACGCTTAAGGATACAATTACAGTTACAATTACGATCAAAGCATGCCGACTGAGCGAACGATCGGGCGAGCTGTGAACTGATTTAGGTGCCAAGCTATGAATGAGAGGGACAGCTATAGCCAATTACGACATTGTACAAGGACTTGGGCGTGTTTCACCAATGCACTCGATGGTGAAATATGAGAATTTTGTGAATGAAGTTTTCGATATTCGCATGAGAAATCGCAGTCCAAGCAATGCTATAGGAAATTGCATTTAGAATTTTGTGTTATTTTCTTTGTGCCAATTTAGAGTATCGAATTAAAGCGATTTGATTGCTACTGCCACAAAGATGGGTCGCATTGAGCTGCAGTTTGATAGCAAAGCATTTGAGAAACAAAATCTTTTTGATGGTTGTGCCAATTAGCGCTTTGGAAATTGCAGCTCATGATAGATTTTGTTTTTTTTTTTTTTGTTGATTTTGGTGTTTAGATAG
The DNA here is from genome assembly GCA_035045305.1 of Drosophila maculinotata. Lineage (NCBI taxonomy): Eukaryota > Metazoa > Arthropoda > Insecta > Diptera > Drosophilidae > Drosophila > Drosophila maculinotata. Next base: position 11,330,208 of record JAWNPD010000335.1, read on the forward strand.
AAAAATTGAAATTTGGTTCATAAGATAAATTTACATTAAATACATTGCTTTTCATTTGGTTTTTTGGTTAATTTTGGCAATACTTACATTACACCCAAAATTTTTTTAAAATAAAATTTGTATTTTAAAAAATTATTTTAAAATAAAATTTTGCTTTTGATTTTACATGAAACCGAACTAATTTCAATATCGAGCAAGGTTTGAGGCGATTTTGCGCCAGCAAACCTTACACCAATCTCCAGATCCCGCAAAGGATCATAGCTATTCAGTTCTAAGTAAAATCAGACTGCGGGCTTTGATTTTTATTTTTTTTTGAGGGAAAGTGTTGTTTGTAAGTTATTGAGATCAAGCGTTGCTTTATGATCTACATACATACGCATGTGTATGTGTAATATGTATGTGTAATATGTATGTGTAACTACTCTCAATGTCAAGTTTATGTTTATGTTGCTATTTGATACATTGGTTTTGACTTTGCATATAGACGAACGCTCAAAATCTTGGGCCTTCAAGCAGACGGCGCGTCACTTGATTCTCTGTCGCTCGCAGCTCAGCTAAATGCAAAGCTGTTTGCTTTTAGACATGTGTGTATGTAATGTGTATGTGGGTGTAGTTAGTTATGTGTTGTGTGTGTGTTTTGATGTGTAAGCGTTTGCCGAGGCAGCTAGCAGACCAGCAACAACTCAGTGCTGTGTACCGAGCCAATCAAAATGACAAGCCTTATCGCCAGTCACGGCCATTGTCTATTTCTTTATTACTATCTGTGTGTATGTTGTGGGTGTGAGTTTATCTGTTCTGTTCTGTTCTTTATATATATATATATATATATATATGTCAGACTGGGTGCTACGCCCACCTACCTGCAGAAACTGTGTGACGGTCGTATCGATGATCATAAGCGGACGATGGATCAAATGGACAACGCCGTTTTTCACTGGTATGTTGGCCTTGACAATTTCGGCGAGGACCACGCCCTGTGGATGCTTGGCATCGCCAAGGATTGTGTTCGACTTGACATACACTGAAACAAAGCGGTGGCAAAGTTTAAATAAATGTGCAATGAATAAATGCATGAATTGCTCTCACTTTTTCCATCCTTTTGCTTGAAGAAGCTCACTGTGACCTTGAGTTGATCCTCAAAGGCAGCGGAAGTCTTGGGTTCGTCGTGTTGCGAGGCGGCAGTAAATATGACAGTGTTCGGTATAACATGACCGTCGATGACCTTGCCATCCACTAAGCTGCTACGGGTCGATAGCTGGCAATGCAAATACGAATGTATAAATTCGAATTGATACAGTGAAACGGGAAGTGTTAGTTAAGCGCACCTTGAAACCCTCATCGACGGGCAATAGGAAGGTGTGCGCTCCAGGCGCCTGATAGAGCGATTCCTTCTTCATTAGCGCCACCTGGGAGCGATAGGTGCGCAATTTGTTATCACCCAAATTGAGTTGATCGGCCTTCTGTATGAACTGCAGGGCATCCAGATTGTTAATCTCAGCCTTGGCACTTGGCAGTGCAGTGAGCGGATCCAGCACCTCGTCAATGATGTGCATGACCTTAATAGCGAATTAATATTAGTTAAATATACCATGGACATATAATATATGTGATACCGACCTGTCGCTTGCCCTCGCGATTTGTCAGCTCGACGCTCAGTGAGGGTATTATGCGCGCATTGTTCACATAGATGTCACCATTGCGGCTCTTTGTGATGTACAGCGGCGGATTGCCATCCATGTCCGATGACACGGACTTTTCCAGTTGATCTTTGCTGAACGCAGCGGTGGCTAAGCGTGGGAGCGAAATTCGCACATTAATTGAATGATTCATGATTTACGTGGACCAGAATCCAAAAATACTCACTGATGTGATAGAGGACATGCGTGGGGCCCTTGTGGCGCTGGAAGGCTTCGTTAGTCGGCACGAAGATCGTACAGGAGCGCAGCGAAAGCGTCGAATTGGCAATAGGATTCTGCTCCAGCAGACTGTAGAACTGTAAGCATAAACGATTGGACACGTGTGTGTAAGTATGTGTGTGTTCACTTTGTAGGACAGTGTTTGCATGCTTAGAAAATATCGAACCAAACAAAACCATGCAATGTGCTAAAAATGTGGGGTGGGGGCTTGGCAATTGGCAAACTAACGACCTAAGGGCCAATTCCATGGCAACGTCAAACAACTAGTCAAACTGAGCAAAGCCTGGCCGGGCAGAAAAAGGTTTATTGAACCAATTACGTAAGCAGGCAACGGCCCAGTCACCGAGGGCGCTTTGTTGCCGTGCGCCCATTTCAATAACAAAATGTACATGTACTTTAATTGTGTGTGTCATTATTGAGCGTGTGAGTGATATGTATCAGGACACTGGCAGTGGTGCAGGGAAAATGCATTTTCCAGGCGCAGCTACCCTACATAACAGACGCTGACCCTTTTGGGCCAACTACCTACCACCTGCCTGGCGACACATGCAACCGACCGCACACTTTGCGGCTTCCCAGCGTGGTGGAACTGCCGCTCCGACACGCCCTGCTGCACATTCTCAGCCAGCTTTATGGCATACGAAGCTCACGTTTTTTCAAATTGACCGTCTCTACTTGTATTTATGTATATATGTACATACATATGTATTTGTGTGTGTGTATGTGTGTGTGTGTCAAACGTTCTGCACATTTTTTCGTCTCTCGCTCTGTCCATGTCTTTGGTTGGTTTCTCTCGTCCTGGCGTGCCAGTGAGTCACGTCAATTTTAGTTTAAAGGCTGTCTGCTCCTTTCCCCTTGGCCGTATCTTTGTTTTGGCATCGCCATCAAATGCTTCGACCGCTTTTTAGTAATTGGAGACGCCAGCCAGTTGTCGCTGCCGCTATCGTCCTGGTCCGATATCGTCGCTATTTTTTGGTTTCCATTTCGCTTTCTAAATGCTTTCGTTTATCTTACTGCTTACCGGTAGATTGGAGCGAGCTATTGAGTGTGCTCTTCGGGTAAATGAACTGTGACATGTTGAGACTGGTTCTTAAGTTTAAAGTTTTCAAGTTGCTAGCTGATTGCAATGCACCGCAGAATGAGAATAAGTTTGCTAAGTTTTTATGTATGTACATAATTAATCTGAGACAAGTTTAAAATACTTTTAATAATGCAGTGGTCGCTCAAAAAGTATAACGATTGGGATTCTAAATTCTGGTCGTCCCATTTTTCTACATAAAATTTACACATTATGGATTTTAATTAACTTTTATGATTTTAATAGACACATTGAATAATATTATTAAAGATAGTAAGAATGTTCTCAAAAATAAGAATTTTTTGAGATTTCTAATTTCTGAGCGATCACTGTAAAGATAATATACAAACATTAACATAACACATAAAAGTTACCAAAGCTACCAGGACCATCAACATAAAATGTTATTTTTATGATTACAGTCAGAGATAAACTTTTAATGATGGTAAAGATAACATACAAAAGTTTCTAAAATTACAATTTTATTTTATGAATATCTCTGATTAAAGGCGCTGCTGTGACTTAAGGGGCAATTCAGTTGCAATTACTTATTTGCATAGACTAAAGTGGTAGACAGATCAATCTCAATGGATTACATTGAGATAATCTTGCCAGATGAGCTGTCATCGCATAGTCATTGCTCCCCTGAGACAGTGCAAACTGTCAACAGTAATTCATTACCAAGCAATTTCAAGTGCGTGGCACTCACAATCCAAGCCGCGGGCTCATATTTATGTATGTATGTATATAAGGGAAACACTCTCCGACCACCAGTGCTATTTGAAAATGCATTTGATTTTTAATACGCTCAGCTCACTCAGTGCCATTGAACCCTGGTCAGGCCAAAGGCAAAGATAGAGCTTGAAGCGTGCTGATGATGGGATGGATGTTGGTGGTGCAAAGGCGCACCCCGATCCCTTGGCCAGAGTCAAGGGCATCGTGTGAGTCAGAGCCAGACGGCGGTGCAAACAAATTCGGCTAATGCAGTCGAAAGAGCACTGGACATGGCCAACCCTAAGCCCTTAACCCACCCCCACCTTGCCCGACCCGGCGCGGGGTGACGCCCACTCAGAGAGACAACCCTTGTTTTGAAATTTATTAACGAAATTAAGGCAAAAAACATGTAACGGTTTTTCTTTTTCGACTTTATACAGATAACAGTTGTTGTTGTGAGTGTTGTTGTTGTTGTTGTTTGTTGCAGCTTACCCTAACTGGCATAAGGCGACTCAAGGATTTGGCAGTGCTCTGAAAGATACAAAAAAAGAGAGAGAGAGAAACAGAGAGAAAGAAAGAAAGAGAACCGCCAAAAGTTCAAATTTTGTTTGCATCTCACAGGATTGTGTGTGTTCTGTGTAGAGTTTTAGCCAAATTTATTTAATTTGTCCTAGTCAGGGGGAACCAAAACAAGCTACAAGTACAGGGGGCGAAATGCATGTGTCAATGTGTTGTTGTTGTTTTTGTTGTTATTGTTTGTGTCATTCTAAAAAAGGGGGTGGCACTGTTCAGAAATACAATGCAGCAGCTAATGGATTCATTACTACTACTATAACAAAACAAATAAAACAAGAAACAGCCGGCAAAATGTTTTGCCTGTCCAGCTTCCTGAGCAGCACACGATCATAATCATGATCAGTATTCATGTACTGTTCCCAAGTGTGAGTATACACAAATTTAATTGCTACAAATGATGCATGTATGGTAAAGTTTTTTTTGTGGGTATAATTGCAGCAACCCCGCTCGAGTTTTTGTCTTAATTGGTGTCGGCCAGCCGGCAGTGAAGGGCGGACTGACATCAGTCAGGGGATGGGTAGAATGTGAGGGGGGGTGGGGGGTGGGTTGAGCAGGAGGTACGATCGCATGTCAGTTTCGCGCCCCGCAACGGATCTCTAATGCATCTGCGACAGAGCTTTAAGTAACTGTGCATATGTACATACATATACATACATACAAACATATATGCGTTTCCATAAGCTCCATTAAGGTCAGGCGCTCATTCACGTTCAACGCCTCAGAATAGTTGTTCGTGCAACAAGAAACTATGGAAGAGCCGCTGCACACATAACGCGTCTCTTATGAGTATTGTAATCTTAAATTAAATTTAATTGAATTCGATGCTGTTGTGGATGCCTGACTTGATATATGTCTCTCTCTGTGTGTGTGCGTGTGTGTGTGTGTCTACTATGTGCCTAGGTCGTTCAGCGTAGTTGATAAAAATCCGCCTACATACATGTATGAACGTACTTATGTATGTGTATGCCACAAGTAGTCAGTCAAAGGTTACAAATTAAGATGATGAATAAAAATGCAATGCTCAGCATAAGATGACGTTGCAGCGTCACAAAAGCAGCACGCTCGACAGGAAGTTTAGGGTCAGCGCAGGAGGTCAGACGTACAACGCCCGCACTTTGCCAACAACACTGAAAGGGGGGGAATTTGATCTTCAGATGCGCTCTTACATATGTATGCACATATACACACACACACACACATTCACTGCTAGCTCTTATGTAAATGAGTTGCGATTGAAATTTCACTTGAGTCTGCTGCATTTTTTTTGGTTCGCTTTTCTTTGCTTTCTTCCAGGAAAATAACATAATTTGTAATTATTATAGCTCTATACGGATTATAACTGTGTCGTAATGAATATTTGAAGTGTACAAGTATTAGACGGGGCAAATGACAGAAAATGTCGGATTTTATAACTTACTTACAAAAATATACAAATGAGAGAGTTGAAGATCATTTTAAATGTATTTGGAAAATCAACACAGCAAAGTTGCCCAAAGAAAACCCACTTACTACATATGTATGTTTGTATGTAAAAAGATATCAAATGTATATATGTACAATATAAACCATCAGAATGCAATGAGATTTGTGCAGAATGAGCACATCCGCGCCATCTGAAACTTCTGTTGAATATTGCATGCAATTTCTCATTAATAAAGTGCACATTCGGTACAGTGAACGGCTTGCAAAAAATATAATAAAGTGCAGATTAAGCATCCGAAATTATATTCATATTTCGAATTCAAGAGCATATATACTACAGTGCTCGCTCGGAAAACATAACATTAAAAATATTAAACTTGTTCAGCAATTTTAATCAAATTATTCAATTATTTAAAATGTATTGCCTTCTGTTTTGAAACATTTTATTATTGGAAAACTAAGATTGATTGATAAAAGTGATTAAATTCATAATTTAACCACTGCAGGCTTAAATGGCTACATTGATGGGTTACTCAAAGATTATAACCATTGCGGATTAGGCAGCAGAACTGACATCCTTGTAAATATAAGACTTTAGCAAATATGTGCATACAAAAGTATACTTGGTTTATTTTTATTGTGGATTAACAGAACATTCTTTTGAATGCTTTTTCACATTACGCAACAAGATATTATATACATACCTAGGTAAATAGAGAACCTAATGAGCACGCTCTGTTGAGCTATAGCTGTAGTTTTAGCTGAGCTATACCACAATCTGCACTAGCTCAGGCTACATACGGCGTATAGTACATACATACATACATATAGAGCAGGGGATGGGGCAAAGGTACTGCATATTTTGCCTCATTGTGATGACAATTACAGGTGAGGTAGCTGAGGTAGCTGGCAGTTCGCTGGCTCGCACGCTTTCTTTTCAATTGTGAAATTTTTTCTTGGTTTTTGAAAATGTTGAAAATGTGCTCGCTGGCTAACAACCATTTTTGGGCATTAAATGTTTAACAGAGTAGAACGACAGAGACAGACGGTTGCTTGTTGTTTTTGTTGTTGGTACTTGTCGGTTGCTGCTGTTGTTGTTGTTATTGTTGTTTCAGGCTGGCAACCTTTAATGGCTTCTGACTTTTTACACTTTTATGTGTTGCCCATATGTCAATGTGTGTGTGCGTTTTAAGGTGTAAAAAGGCAAACCAAACTGTGTACGTAAATAGGTAGAAAACTGTTATGCTCAGTCGACGGCAACGGCCGGCACTTTTGTGCTCCTCTCGCCGCTGTGGTTGCTGCTTTTAGCATAATTTATTTGGCTTTTACATAATGGGCTCATAATGCATACCAAATGTGGCCAGGCTTAGCTGAGCGAGGGCAGCAGTCGCAGCTGGACTTTGCACCGAATTGACTAACAATGCTAGCAAGGCGCATCGATTTTTCAACGGCAACAACAAGTGCAAAATGGCAAAGGTCAAGGACGTGCAACAAAGCAGCGGCAGCTGCACGGTGGCTGGCGACTACCTGTGCGGGTATTCCTGCCTCCCTCTCTCTCTCTCTCTCTATCTCGCTCTCTTTTTCTCGCTCTTTGTCTCTGCCTCTCTTCTTGGCAACTTTCTGCACAAGGATTTTCTTTGCAAGGTCAGGCTTGACCAAAATGTGCCAACATTCATTTACCATTTGTGTGCGTGTGTGTGTTGTGAGTTGGCCAACAACTAAGTACAGTGGTCGCTCGAAAATGAGAACACTTCATGCTCAGAGAGGTGCAAATAATATACAATTCTAGAAAAATGTGCTAATTTTGTAAACTTTTCTACTCTTCTTTGCAAGAATTGTAATGCAATAAAAATGACCATTCTAATTTCAAGACAATTACATCTTATTTCCGCGCGATATATACATTTTGTATTGAAATATTTGTATAGACAAATTGCAAAAAGTTTTTTAAAAATGCTATATTTCAACGCGAGTAAAAACCAAAGGATTATTTAACGTAATAATGTTGATTATAAGAATTTAATAAATGTTCTCTATGCTGAGAGACCACTGTACAATGTAAGCGTGTGTACATAGGTGTGTGGGTGTGTGAACAACTTTAAGTACGGGCAAGAACCAGCTGGCCAAGCAGCTTAGCTAAATAGTACATGTGTTTTTTCTATTTTTAAGCAAAGTATTTGCTATTAATTGATATTTGTGACTCACCTGGGAAAGTTCCGTATCATCGCGCAATTTGTCCGCCAAATCGGCGGCAGCTGCATACGATGCGCAGAAACAGAGCAGCAGCAGCGACGCTAATGCGCTCAGTCCGCAGCGTGCAAACATTTTAAAATTGTACAACACTCGCGCACTTGTTTTTTGTTAGCTCTGTAAACAACGCAGCGGCAGGGGCAGCGACGTTGACTGCGACAGTGACTTAGCTTCGGCAGCGACTTTTGAGGGTTGGCAGTATTTGTTACTGTATGGGTGAGCCGTTTTTACTATAAATATCTGCAATTTAAACGCAAAAACACAGACATAAATACAATTTCCAATTCAACCACTGATCAGACACCCCCCTTGGTAATCCACCAAATGAAATCTGCGAGCGTCTGCTAAAAAAACCAAGGCGCTTTAAATATTTGCACACACACACAGTCAAATACCGTTATGTCACATAAAAAGCGCAAGAAGCAAACCACAAAAACAATACAAAGAGCCAAACCTAAGCTGCGCTTCTTGCATGGGCGTAGAGCTAGGGGGACCCTATAAACAACATTTTTGTTAAATATATATATAAAATATGAAATTATTTTAAGAGCAAGACAACATAAACAAAAGAAAACAAATATACATACAAAAGTTGGATTATAGAAAATAATATTTAAATTTAGTTCATTAAATAATAAATGAGATTTTATGTAAGGAATTGTGACTTAATAAATAAATCAAATACACATTGGCACCCCCTCTCCGACAGGCCAAGATCCTGGATACACCCATGGCTTATTGTGTTTGCTTATTTTTCTATCTTATTTTGTTTTTTTTTTTTTTTGCTTGTTTGTGTTTTAATTATTTTGCACATTCCGTTTAGTTTCTATATTTTTTACACTTTTGCGCTTTCTGCTGACATTTGCGGTTCAAATAGAAAGAAGCCGCCGCCGTTCTAATAACTCAAGGAACATTTTTTTTAACTAAATTATGCAATGCGCCTTGGCGTAACATATCTGATGTCTTTTAATATATGTATTTTTTTTTAACAATCATTGGCAATCAATTTGTTTGGCCATTTCTTTGTTACGTTGCTTACGCCACTTATTTCGTACTTCTTTTATAATCAGAGCAGCAGCAGCAGAAAATCTATACTAAGCGCAGCAGCGACGCACGGTTTTGAGCAGAGTCAGAGTCCCACAGTGTGAAGCCACCACATCAATTAATAAACCCAAACAATGCCGAAGCACAAACGTACGCCACGCTTCAACGTTTTATTGCAACTAAACTTAAGCCGAGAACAGGTTTTCAAGAGAGCGCGCACATATACAGATACAAATATGGCTGCTGAAAATGCTGTTACCACTGTTGTACTCAATCTGCACTGTTAACTTCTCTTTAATTGAAATTGACAGTGACCGGCTATCGATAACTTCTCGCCAGCTCGATAACAGCTTGCATTTCTTTTTTTTAAATAAGTTAACGCTTGGCTCACAAATCTATGATGACTAACCAAATCAAAATTACACAGCCAAAAACAACATGAGAACTTTTTAATCATAGTCGAAACATTTACGCAAACTGTAATTTTAGCATACCAACAAACAAGTGATTTAAAACAGCAAAATAACAAGTAACAGTGCTCTAGTCGAGAGTGACCGACCAGGAGATACCCTGAACCCAGTTCTTACATTCATTATTCTTTATCTGCATTCATACATAGAAACACACACACACATAAAAACACAAGCTACTGTCTGCGCGCGTCATGCAATTGCTTTGTTTTTCTTCTTTTATTGGCCCCAAACTATATTACGTTGAATCGTAAGCAACTTGTTTGTTTATTTTCCGATCGTAATGAAATTTGTGGACATAAAGATGGCATATAAATGTGAGAATATGTACAATCTGAAGGTCATACCTCTAAAACTACGTATTTTTTTTTATTTGTGAGAGATGTGAGGGATGTACCCAAAACTTCTCTTCCAAATTTGGTGCCTCTACCTCTTATATTTTTTAAGCTGTACCTTAAAAACAATGTCCTGGAATCTTAATACAGACGGACAGACGGTCAGACGGACTGATTGAGTGATCAAGAATATATATACTTTATAGGGTCGGAGATGCTTCGTTATGCCTGTTACATACTTTTGCACAAAACCATTATACCCTTTTTCACATTTTTAATGGGATCAGTGTGCATATAAAAATGCATTTACATTTTGTTGCAACTATATATTTATAGCTGCTACTACTAGTCACTAGTGTAATAATTTATGGGCATTGTAGCATATTTAAATACATTCTACTTAATTGTCAGCACGTGGAAGCTCTACAATCCAATAAAGTTGATTTAAAGAAATTAGAAGGCAATACTCTTTGCCCTCAAATTTGCCCGATTGACTAGAAATCTAAAACCAATAGAATTTCCCTTGCAAATCCAAATCTTTATTCAGAAACAACAATTTTGCTTCGTACTTAAAGGAAGCTTACAATAAGTGGTTTCAATAACGAAAATATAATACAAGCGAGAACGAAGACCCCTATGAAGTGTGCGAGGAAATTATAAATGTAGAAGCTGCAAAGGACAACGAAATAGAAAATTAGTTATGATTCGATAACATATTTTACCTCACAGAAAAAATGAAGGTAAATTTATAAATAATAAAATACATTTTTAACCTACCGTTTCAAAAGCTCCTTGGCTCTCACAACGGTTTCCATACTCTCCTTTGCCAAGTATTCACGTATACCCCTTGCGGCGATGTTCCAATATTCGTTCCAATCTATGTTATTCAAGTCAAATTCAAAGAGAGTCCGATCTCGTAGTGACATCCGCTCTAGTAGCAGATCCATATTTCTTATTTCAAAGGTCCAATTAACAACCGCAAATGGGGCTACTCTTCGAAGGCCGATATGTATCTTTTGGTAAATTTTTCTCATTCGAGGCTTTTGACCTCTAAAGCGCAATATAGTATCAATAATAAATCCGGGTATATGGTGATAAAGAATCGTCAGCAGATTAAACCCCCAATTAGTGAAATCACCCCATTTCAGCGAATTTTTCTCTGAGGGAACGTAGTTGTAAATGGGCGGGATTGGTGCTGCTAATTCCGTGATTGGCCTTTCCTTGCGCTGTACTGAATCTAGAGCTGTTTGCCAGGCACTGGAGAGCATTAGGTTTAGCGCAATAGTCAACTGGCACAATACTGGCACCTGCACTTTTAGATCGAGAATAATGACGCGTAGAACCCCCAGGGCGCTGTAGCGTATAGTGCGGATAAGGGTCCATAGAGGTTATCGATCCAGCCTTGAACCGGCTCCTTATAAATCGGAAGAACTTAAAGAAGAGAAGAGATGGATTAACACAGAAATGTTTAATCAATATGTATATCACTTACTCATGCCTGGCCGAAATACGCATACCGGTAAGTCACCCGACTCTAATTGCACCACCTGTTCGGACAGCGCCTTCGTGAAGGTGTATGTGTTTGGAAATTGTCCAACCAGCGCGGGCGTCATACTCTCCATGAGATCATTGCTCAGCAGCTCCTTCAGCGCCAAGACCTTGTCGGCAGAGCAGGTCAACAGCTCTGGGTAGAAAGTCTCGTTGATGTGCCTGAGCACACAATTCGAAAAGGCAGTGGACACATGGACAAACGCCTCCAGGCGACGCATCTGCTTGGCCAGCTGCAGCATGAGGCGAGTGGCACGCGTGTTGATGCTCAACGCGACACCGAGGGCCTCATCGAAGTTCACCGTGGCTGCACTGTGGAACACCACTTGGACCTCTTCAACCAACCGCTTCCTATCTGCCTCGCTGATCCCCAAGTCCGGCTTCTCACAGTCACCTGCTATGGCCACAATCCGCTCCAAAAAGTTGGCATTTGATTTAAGCAGCACACTAAACAGCTATTTAAAAGAGTTATGATATCCTGTCTGTAAACTGTCTTACATCACGCTCTACTTACGAAATTGTCTTTGAATCCTGCAACGCGGGTCTGTGTTTCCACTCCACGCTTGGGTCTAACCAACACATAGATCCGTTTCACTTCTAAAGTACGCAGCATCTTTTCAATGAGAGCTAAATGACACATTTTAAATATTCAGAATATTTTAAAAATAAACATATCCTTTGCAACATACGATTATGTTTATTTGCTTACTTGTTCCCAAAAATCCTGTGCCACCGGTTATAAAAATTGTCTTATTTTTATAAAATGCATTAATTTTTGAATCCATTTTATATTTTAATATATTAAGCTAGTCAGTCGTATTGGTAAGTAAAAAGACAGCAAAAGTGAAAGAGATGGTACTAAAGCCAATTGCTCCCGACGATTAAGACAAACAATTTTGCAATATTGCCTTTTATAGAAACTTAGGCAAGCTATTTATACGTTGCAATAACATATGCGTAATGAGGGCATGCTCAGAGCGACCCTTTTGATATATACTGACAAATGTAAGTATAATGTAGTCAAACTTTTCTTATGCAACATGTTGCGTACACTGAACAAATTTACTGTGCCCTTGAGCAGCTGATATTGTTGGCATCAACAAATATAGAATTCTTCGTCCACTTTTAACTTGAATTTGTTAAGTTTGTCTTATATCTAGTTGGAATGATCGGAAGCCCCCATATATGGGCATTTCCACGGATGTCGCACGGGACATTCATACGATTCAAAGTGAAATAAAATCATATTCAACCTACTTGGATTACTTCGATTAGTTCATTTGATTGATCTTTTATATGTAGAATTAAGCGAAACCAGGCAAAGTTTTGTAACTCGGCAAATTTTATCATAATATAGGATAATGTCACTTTATATAAGATATGATTCCATTAAAAATGGGGAAAAGGGTATAATGATTTGTGCAACAGTATGTAACCGGCATAAGGAAACACCTCAGACCCCAAAAAGTATATATATTCTTGATCACTATCAATAGCCGAGTCGATATAGCCATGTCCGTCTCTCCGTCTGTCCGTCTGTCCGTCTCTATGAACGCGCGTTTCTCAGAGACTACAAATGCTAGAGACTTCATATTTGAAACATAAGTTAACGTACTGCCGGCTCAATACAAACAAAAATTCATAAACTTGAGATGTAGAGTTAAACTAGGTGCGGAGAGGTGTGTGACCAAAATGGCCTTGGGATTGACAATCGGTTCAGTTTTGACAAAGTTATCGCGGCTTAAAGTCTGGGAAGGTCATTTATAAGGAACTTATCGTTGTTTGGGCACTTTACAAGCTAATTTTATTGTGACTTTTGGCGTGATTTTTGACAGAAAAATGAAACACCACATTTTTCAAATAGTTTTTTATACTAATTGAGACATCCACAATCAATTAAACGTAAAATTTCAATATTCCTATTTTTTAAAAATCAAAATTTGTAAGGGTCCCCCCTAATGCTTTTTTCGCCAAAAAAAACTGATATTTATTTTTTTCAAAAATTCATAATCTTGAGATGTGGATTTGAAGTCGATGCCAAATTATGACCAAAATGGCCTCGGGATTGACAATCGGTTCAGATTTGACAAAGTTATGGCAGTTTGAAGTCTGGGAAGGTGATTTGGGCACTTTACAAGCCAATTTTTTTTGTCACTTTTGGCGTGATTTTTGACAAAAAAATGAAACACCACAAAATCATTTTTCAAATAGTTTTTTATACTAATTGAGACACCCACGTTTTCATACAATAATTTTCACTGATGAAAAACACAAAGAACTGGTATATTCGAGGTGAGGAATATTTATTCAAAAACAACAATTTAGCTTCGTACTTACAGGAAGCTTACAATAAATAATTTCAGTAAAGAATATATAATGGCAGCGATAACGGAGACCCCAATAATGTGTGCAAGGATGTTATAAAAGTAAAACCTGGAAAGGAAAAGTAAATAAGCTTTAAGCAGTAAAGGACATTCTTAACCTACCGTTTCAAACGCTCCTTGGCACTCACTACGGTTTCTAAAGTCTCTTTTGCCAAGAACTCGCGCATACCTCTTACGGAGACGTCCATGAAATCGTCCCAGTTTAAGTTAGTCAAGTCAAATTCAAAGAGGGTCCGATCTCGTGGTGACATCCGCTGTAGTAACATATCCGTATTTCTTATCTCATAAGTCCAATTAACAACCGCGAATGGGGCTACTTTTCGAACGTTGGTGTGTATCTTTTGGTAGATTTTTCTCATTCGAGGCTTCTGTCCTTTTAAGCACAATACAGTATCAATAATAAATCCGGGAATATGGTGATAAATAATTGTCAGCAGATTAAACCCCCAATTAGTGGTGGCAGTCAGCATAAATGGAAACCATATCATCTGCTTGAATGGTAAAGTGTTTCTTTGTTTTTCTGCTCCTCCTATGAAATCACCCCATTTCAGCGAATTTTTCTCTGTGGGAACGTAGTTGTAAATGGGCGGGGCTGGTGCTGCTAATTCCGTGATTGGCCTTTCCTTGCGCTGTACTGAATCTAGAGCTGTTTTCCAGGCACTGGAGAGCATAAGGTTAGCGCAAAAGTCAACTGGCACAATACTGCACAGCACTTTTGGATCGAGAATAATGACGCGTAGAACCCCCAGGGCGCTGGCGTATAGTGCGGATAAGGGTCCATAGAGGTTATCGATCCAGCCTTGAACCGGCTCCTTATAAATCGGAAGAACTTAAAGAAGAGAAGAAGAGATGGATTAACACAGAAATGTTTAATCAATATGTATCACTTACTCATGCCTGGCCGAAATACGCATACCGGTAAGTCACCCGACTCTAATTGCACCACCTGTTCGGACAGCGCCTTCGTGAAGGTGTATGTGTTTGGAAATTGTCCAACCAGCGCGGGCGTCATACTCTCCATGAGATCATTGCTCAGCAGCTCCTTCAGCGCCAAGACCTTGTCGGCAGAGCAGGTCAACAGCTCTGGGTAGAAAGTCTCGTTGATGTGCCTGAGCACACAATTCGAAAAGGCAGTGGACACATGGACAAACGCCTCCAGGCGACGCATCTGCTTGGCCAGCTGCAGCATGAGGCGAGTGGCACGCGTGTTGATGCTCAACGCGACACCGAGAGCCTCAACAAAATTCACCGTGGCTGCACTGTGGAACACCACTTGGACCTCTTCAACCAGCCGCTTCCTATCTGTCTCGCTGATGCCCAAGTCCGGCTTCTCACAGTCACCTGCTATGGCCACCACCCGATCCAAAAAGTTGGCATTTGATTTAAGCAGCACACTAAACAGCTATTTGAAGGAGTTTTGATATCAAGTCTTCGAGTTGCACCACGCTCTACTTACGAAATTGTCTTTGAATCCCGCAACGCGGCTCTGCTCATCCACGCCGCGCTTGGGTCTAACCAACACATAGATCCGTTTCACTTCTGTTGTACGTAGCAGCTTTTCAATGATAGCTGAATGACAATGTAATCAAACACCGTTGTATTACAAATTTATGGGAAAGTATACACACAATTTTCGAAAACACTAGTTGCTCACATTTTAAGTATACAGAATATTTAAAAGAGAAATAAAGTATAATATATTTAGTATATATATGTATCCTTTGCAACATATACATATGTATGTTTATATGCTTACTTGTTCCCAAAAATCCTGTGCCACCGGTTATAAAAATGGTCTTCTTTTCATAAAATGCATTAATTTTCGAATCCATTTTATATTTTAATAAATTCTCCTTGTCGGATAGGTAAAAAGATACTCAAAGGTGGTACCGATACCAATTGCTTCCGACGATTAAATTTAAATGTGTGCAGTATTGCCTTTTTGTAGAAATTTATTAAGTAGCTTAGCCGAGCTACTTAAACTGATGAATATGCGTAATGAGGGCATGTTCAGAGCCACCTTTTTTATGCATTGTTACAAGTAAATGATTACACATACAGTGGAACTTCTGTAATGCAACATGTAACGTACACGGAAGGAATATACTGTTCTACTGATATTGTAGGTGAGCAATTCGGCTCGGTATTCGGCTCTGTCTGGTCGGCTTATGAAGTGGGTTGATTTGGGGTAGCTCGGAAAATGAGGAAAAATTTATGTATGAAACTTTTTTGTTTTTCATTCGATCGGCTTCAAACTAATTTTCATTATGAAAATTCATTAAAAACTGTATACCAATATTTTGCAAATTTCACCTATTTTAAAAAATTTACATCACAAAATATTAACAATGAGATTTTAAAATTTTGATACTTCCTAAAAAATAGCAAACAATTTTTGCAGACAACAATTTTTTGTTTTATTTTCGATTGATTAGATTCACTTGCGTGAAAATTGGGGGAGGGAAATTTTCAATATTTGGCTGATTTAATTTTTTTGTGAGTACCAAAACTTTTTAGATCCGCTTTCCGATCATAACTTTAGTAGTAGTATCCGTACTACTAAGTATTTGGTACCAGATTGTTTAAGCTAAGCCGGAAGGATAGCCGGAGCGCCCATCTGGGCTGAATCAATAGAAACCAAGGTCACAAAGGGGTGTTAAGCCTACCCCGTATGCCTTAATATTAAAAAAAAAAAAAACTACTAAGACTAAAACAAGCGATTGCGTAATTTAATGGTGCATATTTTCGGGCTTCTTAGTCGAATTTTCTGTAACATTTGTATATTCATAAAGTAGAATTTGTAACTGAAATTGTCGATTTTGTATAAACAAAAAATGTATATAAAACAAGTAAGAGTGCTCTAGTCGAGAGTGTCCGACTAGGATATATTCTGAACCCTGTTCTTACATTCATAATTCGTTGTCTGCGTTCATACATATAAACACATACACACACACATACAAACACACGCTGCTACTGCGAACGTCATGCAATTGCTTTGCTTCTTCTTCTTCCACTGGCCCAAAACTATTTTACATTTAATCGTAAATAACTTCTATGTTTATTGTCCGAACGTAATTTGTAGGACATAAAGATGGCATATATATATGTGTGAGTATGCTGAATCCGAAGGTCATACCTCTGCAAATACGTATTTGGGGGGATTTATGGGGGATTGGAGGGAGGTATCAAAAAACTAAAACATTTTGTACTTCTGTATGCTTTACGAAAATATTCATTGTGATTATAGGGCCTCTAGCTTCAATGGCTTTTAAGTTATACCCAAAAAACACTGGTCTGGAATCCTTATTTATCGATAACTTTTGAACGGGTTGAGATATCGAAAAAATTTATAAAATTGTATTGACCCGGCATTACGAGAACCTATATTTGATATAAGAAAGTCTCTAGCTTTGTAGTCTCTTTGAAACGCGCGTTCATATAGACGGACAGACGGACATGGCTATATCTACTCGGCTATGGATAGTGATCAAGAATATATATACTTTATGGGGTCGGAGATGCTTCCTTATGCCTGTAACATACTTTATCACAAAACCATTATACCCTTTTTTCCCATTTTTATTAGCCATACAATTTTTTAAATTAAATACTTTTTTTTATTTAAAAACTAGCAGACGATGATGGATGGAAATGGCTCTATCAACTCGAAAGTTAAAACTGATGAAGTACATATGTATGCATATTTCTTATGGAGTCGCTCTAAGTTTCATAACAAAATTATAAAACCAATTGGCTTAAGAGGTTCGAGGTGAGGAATATTTATTCAAAAACAACAATTTAGCTTTGTACTTACAGGAAGCTTAGTATAAGTAGTTTAAGTAAAGACCATATAATAGCAGCGATAGCAGATACCCCAATGAAGTGTGCAAGGATATTATAAATGTACAAGCTGCAAAGGAATAAGTGAGTTAGCTATGAAGCATTCAAGGATAAATAGTTCGACAAATACATTCTCTAGTTTTCAAAATAGTTTTGTATCCTACCGTTTCAAAAGCTCCTTCGCACTCTCGATAGTTTCCGAAGTCTCTTTTGCCAAGAATTCACGCAGGCCTCTTACGGAGACGTTCCAAAGATCCTCCCATTTTATAACATTCATGTCAAATTCAAAGAGGGTCCGATCTCGTGGTGACATCCGCTGTAGTAATAAATCCGCATTTCTTGCCTCAAAGGACCAATTAACAATCCCGAATAGGGCTACTCTTCGAAGGCCGATATGTATCTTTTGGTAAATTTTTCTCATTCGAGGCTTCTGACCTCTTAAGCGCAATATTGTATCAATAATAAATCCGGGAATATGGTGATAAAGAATTGTCAGCAGATTAAACACCCAATTAGTGGTGACAGTTAGTATAAATGGAAACCATATCATCTGCTTGAATGGTATACTGGATCTTTGGTTTTCTATTCCTCCTATGAAATCACCCCATTTGAGCGAATTTTTCTCTGTGGGAACGTAGTTGTAAATGGGCGGGGCTGGTGCTGCCACTTCCGTGGTAGGCTTTTCCTTGCGCTGTATAGAATCTAGAGCTGTTTGCCAGGCACTGGACAGCATTAGGTTTACGCAATAGTCAACTGGCACAGTATGGCACCTGACTTTTAGATCGAGAGTAATAACGCGTAGAACCCCCATCGCTGTAGCGTATAGTGGGGATAAGGGTCCATAGAGGTTATCGATCCAGCCTTGTACCGGCTCCTTATAAATCGGAAGAACTTAAAAAAGAGAAGAGAAGGATTAACACAGAAGTGTTATATTAATATGTATCACTTACTCATTCCTGGCCGAAATACGCATACCGGTAAGTCACCCGACTCTAATTGCACCACCTGTTCGGACAGCGCCTTCGTGAAGGTGTATGTGTTTGGAAATTGTCCAACCAGCGCGGGCGTCATACTCTCCATGAGATCATTGCTCAGCAGCTCCTTCAGCGCCAAGACCTTGTCGGCAGAGCAGGTCAACAGCTCTGGGTAGAAAGTCTCGTTGATGTGCCTGAGCACACAATTCGAAAAGGCAGTGGACACATGGACAAACGCCTCCAGGCGACGCATCTGCTTGGCCAGCTGCAGCATGAGGCGAGTGGCACGCGTGTTGATGCTCAACGCGACACCGAGGGCCTCATCGAAGTTCACCGTGGCTGCACTGTGGAACACCACTTGGACCTCTTCAACCAACCGCTTCCTATCTGCCTCGCTGATCCCCAAGTCCGGCTTCTCACAGTCACCTGCTATGGCCACAATCCGCTCCAAAAAGTTGGCATTTGATTTAAGCAGCACACTAAACAGCTATTTAAAAGAGTTATGATATCCTGTCTGTAAACTGTCTTACATCACGCTCTACTTACGAAATTGTCTTTGAATCCTGCAACGCGGGTCTGTGTTTCCACTCCACGCTTGGGTCTAACCAACACATAGATCCGTTTCACTTCTAAAGTACGCAGCATCTTTTCAATGAGAGCTAAATGACACATTTTAAATATTCAGAATATTTTAAAAATAAACATATCCTTTGCAACATACGATTATGTTTATTTGCTTACTTGTTCCCAAAAATCCTGTGCCACCGGTTATAAAAATTGTCTTATTTTTATAAAATGCATTAATTTTTGAATCCATTTTATATTTTAATATATTAAGCTAGTCAGTCGTATTGGTAAGTAAAAAGACAGCAAAAGTGAAAGAGATGGTACTAAAGCCAATTGCTCCCGACGATTAAGACAAACAATTTTGCAATATTGCCTTTTATAGAAACTTAGGCAAGCTATTTATACGTTGCAATAACATATGCGTAATGAGGGCATGCTCAGAGCGACCCTTTTGATATATACTGACAAATGTAAGTATAATGTAGTCAAACTTTTCTTATGCAACATGTTGCGTACACTGAACAAATTTACTGTGCCCTTGAGCAGCTGATATTGTTGGCATCAACAAATATAGAATTCTTCGTCCACTTTTAACTTGAATTTGTTAAGTTTGTCTTATATCTAGTTGGAATGATCGGAAGCCCCCATATATGGGCATTTCCACGGATGTCGCACGGGACATTCATACGCTTCAAAGTGAAATAAAATCATATTCAACCTACTTGGATTACTTCGATTAGTTCATTTGATTGATCTTTTATATGTAGAATTAAGCGAAACCAGGCAAAGTTTTGTAACTCGGCAAATTTTATCATAATATAGGATAATGTCACTTTATATAAGATATGATTCCATTAAAAATGGGGAAAAGGGTATAATGATTTGTGCAACAGTATGTAACCGGCATAAGGAAACACCTCAGACCCCAAAAAGTATATATATTCTTGATCACTATCAATAGCCGAGTCGATATAGCCATGTCCGTCTCTCCGTCTGTCCGTCTGTCCGTCTCTATGAACGCGCGTTTCTCAGAGACTACAAATGCTAGAGACTTCATATTTGAAACATAAGTTAACGTACTGCCGGCTCAATACAAACAAAAATTCATAAACTTGAGATGTAGAGTTAAACTAGGTGCGGAGAGGTGTGTGACCAAAATGGCCTTGGGATTGACAATCGGTTCAGTTTTGACAAAGTTATCGCGGCTTAAAGTCTGGGAAGGTCATTTATAAGGAACTTATCGTTGTTTGGGCACTTTACAAGCTAATTTTTTTGTCACTTTTGGCGTGACTTTTGACAAATAAATGAAACACCACAAAATCATTTATCAAATAGTTTTTTATACTAATTGAGACACCCACAATCAATTAAACGTAAAATTTCAATATTCTAATTTTTAAAAAATCAAAATTGGTAAGGGTCCCCCCTTATGCTTTTTTCGCCAAAAAAACCGAAATTTAATTTTTTCAAAAATTCATAAACTTGAGATGTGGATTTGAAGTCGATGCCAAATAATGACCAAAATGGCCTCGGGATTGACAATCGGTTCAGATTTGACAAAGTTATAGCAGTTTGAAGTCTGGGAAGGTGATTTGGGCACTTTACAAGCCAATTTTTTTGTCACTTTTGGCGTGATTTTTGACAAAAAAATGAAACACCACAAAATCATTTTTCAAATAGTTTTTTATACTAATTGAGACACCCACAATCAATTAAACGTAAAATTTCAATATTCTAATTTTTGAAAAATCAAAATTTGTAAGGGTCCCCCCTTATGCTTTTTTTGCCAAAAAAAACTGATATTTATTTTTTTCAAAAATTCATAATCTTGAGATGTGGATTTGAAGTCGATGCCAAATTATGACCAAAATGGCCTCGGGATTGACAATCGGTTCAGATTTGACAAAGTTATGGCAGTTTGAAGTCTGGGAAGGTGATTTGGGCACTTTACAAGCCAATTTTTTTGTCACTTTTGGCGTGATTTTTGACAGAAAAATGAAACAAAACAAAATCATTTTTCAAATAGTTTTTTATACTAATTGAGACACCCACAATCAATTAAACGTAAAATTTCCAAATTCTATTTTTTTAAAAATCAAAATTGGTAAGGGTCCCCTCTTATGCTTTTTTCGCCAAATAAAACCGAAATTTATTTTTTTCAAAAATTCATAATCTTGAGATGTGGATTTGAAGTCGATGCCAAATTATGACCAAAATGGCCTCGGGATTGACAATCGGTTCAGATTTGACAAAGTTATGGCAGTTTGAAGTCTGGGAAGGTGATTTGGGCACTTTACAAGCCAATTTTTTTGTCACTTTTGGCGTGATTTTTGACAGAAAAATGAAACACCACAAAATCATTTTTCAAATAGTTTTTTATACTAATTGAGACACCCACAATCAATTAAACGTAAAATTTCCAAATTCTATTTTTTGAAAAATCAAAATTGGTAAGGGTCCCCCCTTATGCTTTTTTCGCCAAAAAAAACAGAAATTTAATTTTTTCAAAAATTCATAAACTCGAGATGTGGATTTGAAGTCGATGCCAAATAATGACCAAAATGGCCTCGGGATTGACAATCGGTTCAGATTTGACAAAGTTATGGCAGTTTGAAGTCTGGGAAGGTGATTTGGGCACTTTACAAGCCAATTTTTTTGTCACTTTTGGCGTGATTTTTGACAAAAAAATGAAACACCACAAAATCATTTTTCAAATAGTTTTTTATACTAATTGAGACACCCACAATCAATTAAACGTAAAATTTCAATATTCTAATTTTTGAAAAATCAAAATTTGTAAGGGTCCCCCCTTATGCTTTTTTCGCCAAAAAAAAACAGAAATTTAATTTTTTCAAAAATTCATAATCTTGAGATGTGGATTTGAAGTCGATGCCAAATCATGACCAAAATGGCCTCGGGATTGACAATCGGTTCAGATTTGACAAAGTTATGGCAGTTTGAAGTCTGGGAAGGTGATTTGGGCACTTTACAAGCCAATTTTTTTGTCACTTTTGGCGTGATTTTTGACAGAAAAATGAAACACCACAAAATCATTTTTCAAATAGTTTTTTATACTAATTGAGACACCCACAATCAATTAAACGTAAAATTTCCAAATTCTATTTTTTGAAAAATCAAAATTTGTAAGGGTCCCCCCTTATGCTTTTTTCGCCAAAAAAAACCTGAAAATTATTTTTTTTTATAAAATTCATAATCTTGAGATGTGGATTTGAAGTCGATGCCAAATTATGACCAAAATGGCCTCGGGATTGACAATCGGTTCAGATTTGACAAAGTTATGGCAGTTTGAAGTCTGGGAAGGTGATTTGGGCACTTTACAAGCCAATTTTTTTGTCACGTTTGGCGTGATTTTTGACAGAAAAATGAAACACCACAAAATCATTTTTCAAATAGTTTTTTATACTAATTGAGACACCCACAATCAATTAAACGTAAAATTTCCAAATTCTATTTTTTGAAAAATCAAAATTCGTAAGGGTCCCCCCTTATGCTTTTTTCGCCAAAAAAAACCGAAATTTAATTTTTTCAAAAATTCATAAACTCGAGATGTGGATTTGAAGTCGATGCCAAATAATGACCAAAATGGCCTCGGGATTGACAATCGGTTCAGATTTGACAAAGTTATGGCAGTTTGAAGTCTGGGAAGGTGATTTGGGCACTTTACAAGCCAATTTTTTTGTCACTTTTGGCGTGATTTTTGACAAAAAAATGAAACACCACAAAATCATTTTTCAAATAGTTTTTTATACTAATTGAGACACCCACGTTTTCATACAATAATTTTCACTGATGAAAAACATAAAGAACTGGTATATTCGAGGTGAGGAATATTTATTCAAAAACAACAATTTAGCTTCGTACTTACAGGAAGCTTACAATAAATAATTTCAGTAAAGAATATATAATGGCAGCGATAACGGAGACCCCAATAATGTGTGCAAGGATGTTATAAAAGTAAAACCTGGAAAGGAAAAGTAAATAAGCTTTAAGCAGTAAAGGACATTCTTAACCTACCGTTTCAAACGCTCCTTGGCACTCACTACGGTTTCTAAAGTCTCTTTTGCCAAGAACTCGCGCATACCTCTTACGGAGACGTCCATGAAATCGTCCCAGTTTAGGTTAGTCAAGTCAAATTCAAAGAGGGTCCGATCTCGTGGTGACATCCGCTGTAGTAACATATCCGTATTTCTTATCTCATAAGTCCAATTAACAACCGCGAATGGGGCTACTTTTCGAACGTTGGTGTGTATCTTTTGGTAGATTTTTCTCATTCGAGGCTTTTGACCTCTAAAGCGCAATATAGTATCAATAATAAATCCGGGTATATGGTGATAAAGAATCGTCAGCAGATTAAACCCCCAATTAGTGGTGGCAGTCAGCATAAATGGAAACCATATCATCTGCTTGAATGGTAAAGTGTTTCTTTGTTTTTCTGCTCCTCCTATGAAATCACCCCATTCAGCGAATTTTTCTCTGTGGGAACGTAGTTGTAAATGGGCGGGGCTGGTGCTGCTAATTCCGTGATTGGCCTTTCCTTGCGCTGTACTGAATCTAGAGCTGTTTTCCAGGCACTGGAGAGCATAAGGTTAGCGCAAAAGTCAACTGGCACAATACTGCACAGCACTTTTGGATCGAGAATAATGACGCGTAGAACCCCCAGGGCGCTGGCGTATAGTGCGGATAAGGGTCCATAGAGGTTATCGATCCAGCCTTGAACCGGCTCCTTATAAATCGGAAGAACTTAAAGAAGAGAAGAGAAGAGATGGATTAACACAGAAATGTTTAATCAATATCTATCACTTACTCATGCCTGGCCGAAATACGCATACCGGTAAGTCACCCGACTCTAATTGCACCACCTGTTCGGACAGCGCCTTCGTGAAGGTGTATGTGTTTGGAAATTGTCCAACCAGCGCGGGCGTCATACTCTCCATGAGATCATTGCTCAGCAGCTCCTTCAGCGCCAAGACCTTGTCGGCAGAGCAGGTCAACAGCTCTGGGTAGAAAGTCTCGTTGATGTGCCTGAGCACACAATTCGAAAAGGCAGTGGACACATGGACAAACGCCTCCAGGCGACGCATCTGCTTGGCCAGCTGCAGCATGAGGCGAGTGGCACGCGTGTTGATGCTCAACGCGACACCGAGAGCCTCAACAAAATTCACCGTGGCTGCACTGTGGAACACCACTTGGACCTCTTCAACCAGCCGCTTCCTATCTGTCTCGCTGATGCCCAAGTCCGGCTTCTCACAGTCACCTGCTATGGCCACCACCCGATCCAAAAAGTTGGCATTTGATTTAAGCAGCACACTAAACAGCTATTTGAAGGAGTTTTGATATCAAGTCTTCGAGTTGCACCACGCTCTACTTACGAAATTGTCTTTGAATCCCGCAACGCGGCTCTGCTCATCCACGCCGCGCTTGGGTCTAACCAACACATAGATCCGTTTCACTTCTGTTGTACGTAGCAGCTTTTCAATGATAGCTGAATGACAATGTAATCAAACACCGTTGTATTACAAATTTATGGGAAAGTATACACACAATTTTCGAAAACACTAGTTGCTCACATTTTAAGTATACAGAATATTTAAAAGAGAAATAAAGTATAATATATATAGTATATATATGTATCCTTTGCAACATATACATATGTATGTTTATATGCTTACTTGTTCCCAAAAATCCTGTGCCACCGGTTATAAAAATGGTCTTCTTTTCATAAAATGCATTAATTTTCGAATCCATTTTATATTTCAATAAATTCTCCTTGTCGGATAGGTAAAAAGATACTCAAAGGTGGTACCGATACCAATTGCTTCCGACGATTAAATTTAAATGTGTGCAGTATTGCCTTTTTATAGAAATTTATTAAGTAGCTTAGCCGAGCTACTTAAACTGATGAATATGCGTAATGAGGGCATGTTCAGAGCCACCTTTTTTTATGCATTGTTACAAGTATATGATTACACATACAGTGGAACTTCTGTAATGCAACATGTAACGTACACGGAAGGAATATACTATTCTACTGATATTGTAGGTGAGCAATTCGGCTCGGTATTCGGCTCTGTCTGGTCGGCTTATGAAGTGGGTTGATTTGGGGTAGCTCGGAAAATGAGGAAAAATTTATGTATGAAACTTTTTTGTTTTTCATTCGATCGGCTTCAAACTAATTTTCATTATGAAAATTCATTAAAAACTGTATACCAATATTTTGCAAATTTCACCTATTTTAAAAAATTTACATCACAAAATATTAACAATGAGATTTTAAAATTTTGATACTTCCTAAAAAATAGCAAACAATTTTTGCAGACAACAATTTTTTGTTTTATTGTTAAATTAAATTTTCAATATTTGGCTGATTTAATTTTTTTGTGAATACCAAAACATTTTTTTTCTGTTATTTTGGATCCGCTTTCCGATCATAACTTTAGTAGTAGTATCCGTACTACTAAGTATTTGGTACCAGATTGTTTAAGCTAAGCCGGAAGGATAGCCGGAGCGCCCATCTGGGCTGAATCAATAGAAACCAAGGTCACAAAGGGGTGTTAAGCCTACCCCGTATGCCTTAATATTAAAAAAAAAAAAACTACTAAGACTAAAACAAGCGATTGCGTAATTTAATGGTGCATATTTTCGGGCTTCTTAGTCGAATTTTCTGTAACATTTGTATATTCATAAAGTAGAATTTGTAACTGAAATTGTCGATTTTGTATAAACAAAAAATGTATATAAAACAAGTAAGAGTGCTCTAGTCGAGAGTGCCCGACTAGGATATATTCTGAACCCTGTTCTTACATTCATAATTCGTTGTCTGCGTTCATACATATAAACACATACACACACACATACAAACACACGCTGCTACTGCGAACGTCATGCAATTGCTTTGCTTCTTCTTCTTCCACTGGCCCAAAACTATTTTACATTTAATCGTAAATAACTTCTATGTTTATTGTCCGAACGTAATTTGTAGGACATAAAGATGGCATATATATATGTGTGAGTATGCTGAATCCGAAGGTCATACCTCTGCAAATACGTATTTGGGGGGATTTATGGGGGATTGGAGGGAGGTATCAAAAAACTAAAACATTTTGTACTTCTGTATGCTTTACGAAAATATTCATTGTGATTATAGTGCCTCTAGCTTCAATGGCTTTTAAGTTATACCCAAAAAACACTGGTCTGGAATCCTTATTTATCGATAACTTTTGAACGGGTTGAGATATCGAAAAAAATTATAAAATTGTATTGACCCGGCATTACGAGAACCTATATTTGATATAAGAAAGTCTCTAGCTTTTGTAGTCTCTTTGAAACGCGCGTTCATATAGACGGACAGACGGACATGGCTATATCTACTCGGCTATGGATAGTGATTAGGAATATATATACTTTATGGGGTCGGAGATGCTTCCTTATGCCTGTAACATACTTTATCACAAAACCATTATACCCTTTTTTCCTATTTTTAATGGGATCAGGGTATAAATATGTACATATGTATTAGCCGTACAATTTTTTAAATTAAATACTTTTTTTTATTTAAAAACTAGCAGACGATTATGGATGGAAATGGCTCTATCAACTCGAAAGTTAAAACTGATGAAGTACATATGTATGCATATTTCTTATGGAGTCGCTCTAAGTTTCATAACAAAATTATAAAACCAATTGGCTTAAGAGGTTCGAGGTGAGGAATATTTATTCAAAAACAACAATTTAGCTTTGTACTTACAGGAAGCTTAGTATAAGTAGTTTAAGTAAAGACCATATAATAGCAGCGATAGCAGATACCCCAATGAAGTGTGCAAGGATATTATAAATGTACAAGCTGCAAAGGAATAAGTGAGTTAGCTATGAAGCATTCAAGGATAAATGGTTCCACAAATACATTTTCTAGTTTTCAAAATAGTTTTGTAGCCTACCGTTTCAAAAGCTCCTTCGCACTCTCGATAGTTTCCGAAGTCTCTTTTGCCAAGAATTCACGCAGGCCTCTTACGGAGACGTTCCAAAGATCCTCCCATTTTATAACATTCATGTCAAATTCAAAGAGGGTCCGATCTCGTGGTGACATCCGCTGTAGTAATAAATCCGCATTTCTTGCCTCAAAGGACCAATTAACAATCCCGAATAGGGCTACTCTTCGAAGGCCGATATGTATCTTTTGGTAAATTTTTCTCATTCGAGGCTTCTGACCTCTTAAGCGCAATATTGTATCAATAATAAATCCGGGAATATGGTGATAAAGAATTGTCAGCAGATTAAACACCCAATTAGTGGTGACAGTTAGTATAAATGGAAACCATATCATCTGCTTGAATGGTATACTGGATCTTTGGTTTTCTATTCCTCCTATGAAATCACCCCATTTGAGCGAATTTTTCTCTGTGGGAACGTAGTTGTAAATGGGCGGGGCTGGTGCTGCCACTTCCGTGGTAGGCTTTTCCTTGCGCTGTATATAATCTAGAGCTGTTTGCCAGGCACTGGACAGCATTAGGTTTACGCAATAGTCAACTGGCACAGTATGGCACCTCACTTTTAGATCGAGAGTAATGACGCGTAGAACCCCCATCGCTGTAGCGTATAGTGGGGATAAGGGTCCATAGAGGTTATCGATCCAGCCTTGTACCGGCTCCTTATAAATCGGAAGAACTTAAAGAAGAGAAGAGAAGAGAAGGATTAACACAGAAGTGTTATATTAATATGTATATCACTTACTCATGCCTGGCCGAAATACGCATACCGGTAAGTCACCCGACTCTAATTGCACCACCTGTTCGGATAGCGCCTTCGTGAAGGTGTATGTGTTTGGAAATTGTCCAACCAGCGCGGGCGTCATACTCTCCATGAGATCATTGCTCAGCAGCTCCTTCAGCGCCAAGACCTTGTCGGCAGAGCAGGTCAACAGCTCTGGGTAGAAAGTCTCGTTGATGTGCCTGAGCACACAATTGGAAAAGGCAGTGGACACATGCACATATGCCTCCAGGCGACGCATCTGCTTGGCCAGCTGCAGCATGAGGCGAGTGGCACGCGTGTTGATGCTCAACGCGACACCGAGGGCCTCATCGAAGTTCACCGTGGCTGCACTGTGGAACACCACTTGGACCTCTTCAACCAGCCGCTTCCTATCTGCCTCGCTGATCCCCAAGTCCGGCTTCTCACAGTCACCTGCTATGGCCACAATCCGCTCCAAAAAGTTGGCATTTGATTTAAGCAGCACACTAAACAGCTATTTAAAAGAGTTATGATATCCTGTCTGTAAACTGTCTTACATCACGCTCTACTTACGAAATTGTCTTTGAATCCTGCAACGCGGGTCTGTGTTTCCACTCCACGCTTGGGTCTAACCAACATATAGATCCGTTTCACTTCTAAAGTACGCAGCATCTTTTCAATGAGAGCTAAATGACACATTTTAAATATTCAGAATATTTTAACATACGTTTATGTTTATTTGCTTACTTGTTCCCAAAAATCCTGTGCCACCGGTTATAAAAATTGTCTTATTTTTATAAAATGCATTGATTTTCGAATCCATATTAAGTTATTGTAAATTCTCCTTGCCGTTACGGTACTAAAATTAAAAAGATGGCACTGAAATCAATTGGTCCCAACGAATAATATAAATTCTCCTTGACGTAAAGGTAACAAGTAAGAGTGCTCTAGTCGGGAGTGCCCAACTAGGAGATACCCTGAGCCCAGTTCTTACAAGAATTCATAATTCTTTATGTGTATTTAAACATAGAAACACACACAAACACAAGCTGCTAGCTGCGCGCGTCATGCAATTGCTTTGTTTCTGCTTCTTCCATTGGCCCCAAGCTATGTTATATTGATACGTAAGCAACTTCTTTGTTTATTGTTCGATCGTAATGAAATTTGTAGGACATAAAGATGGCATATAAATGTGAGAATATGTAAAATCCAAAGGTCATACCTCGTAATTTTTCGATTTCTGTGAGATCGGGGGGAGGTATCCAAAAAGTGAAATGTATTGAACCTCTGTTTGCCATAGGAAAATATATATACTAAATTTGGTGACTCTACCTTTTATAACTTTTAAGCTATACCTTAAAAACACTGTTCTGGAATCCTTTCTTATCGAACTTTTACTTACTTTTGAACGGGGTGAGATATCGAAAAAGAATGATGAGCTTGTATTGACCCGGCACTACGAAAACTTATATTTAAAATATAAAGTCTCTAGCTTTTATAGTCTCTGAGAGACGGACGGACAGAAAACAATATACTCTATGTCAAAAAAATAGTACAGTTACCAATTGCTTCCGACGATTGAAGTAGAATGCTTGCAAGCGTACCTTTTATAGAAACCTATTTAGTAGCTTAGATAAGCTACTTA
This sequence comes from Drosophila maculinotata, assembly GCA_035045305.1. Taxonomy (NCBI): domain Eukaryota; kingdom Metazoa; phylum Arthropoda; class Insecta; order Diptera; family Drosophilidae; genus Drosophila; species Drosophila maculinotata. The sequence continues at coordinate 11,359,719 of JAWNPD010000335.1, forward strand.
TAATTAATCAATGCATATGCGCAATGAACCCAGGCCACCTTTTTGTTACGTTCGAACAAAAATTAATTTTTTCACTTACAGTCGGACTCCTCTATATAAAAAGTTATTGCTTTATCAATATTTTTATATTTTCACTTCAACCGCAATTTAATATGAAACTCTGTTATCCTAACGTTTGTCTAGTAGAAATCTTATGGAATCTATTTATTATCTACGTTTGAAAACAATTATCCGTCTATGCGAGAGGTACAGGAAAACAGACAATTTAATAAGCGCAGATAGTTTTAAATTAATATTACAATATTTATTCTATAGATTATGAACATTAGTTTCTTACTTAGCAAAAATAACAAAGTTTGTTTTCACAATTCGAAAAATGTGTTCAATAGTTTTGCAGAACCATTTTGAGTAATTTTTAACATCAGAAATTTGAAAATAACGGACTGTTGTGAAGGGAACATAGATGCGCAACAGAGTGCTATGTTAACTCTAGAGCTGCGCAATCTGGCGCCGAAAAACTCCCATACATTCTGCTAGATGTCGCTGTGTGTGAATGGCCCAATAAATTCGTGATGTGAGGAACACCAGAAAAAAAAGAAGAAGAATTTCAACAGAGTGTCAACAGTAAGCTGTGTATCAGCTGTTAGTTGCGTGTTGTGTAACTTCTCCCGATTCTATCAATTTCGGAATGGAATGTGCTCGTAAATTTGTACGCATTTTACGCACTAAACCTCAAATTTTAAGGCGCAGCATCACGATGAGCTCCTCAAGCCGTGCCATGGAGGCAATCGACCAACTAAAAGAAGCAAATCCTTACTACTCAAAGTATGCCGATAAAATAGCAAAAATGCAACAAACTTCGGCCGAGGAATTCTTGGAACGCATTGAACGCGTAGTAAATCCCATTAAAGATGGCAAAAGCCAGGTCAGGTAAGCCAAACTGAAATTAGTTAGGGAGCTATTAAGTAATTGGCTCTCTAGGCTGACGATGAGTCAAGATAAAGAGCTAGGGAGGGACAGTTGCTCTTGTCCCCATAGGGAGCAAATATCACTCCACCCTTCTCTTTTGTCAGACCCTTTATAATAATAATAATACCTATTATTTTTTAGATCCTACTCGGAGCTATTAAATCCCAAGCAAAAACTGGCACAGGAAAAGGCTGAATTGCCCCACAAAAAGCTAAGCGACATCATGAAGCTAGAGCTGATTGGTGACAAGAGTTCCGAAGAGATTGCGCAGATCTGGATCGAATATCACAAGACCAAGGATGTGCTAGCTGCCACGCTGACTACGACCCAGTACGAGACGCTAACGTCCCGAGCCAAGGAGCATCCAATCTTTGTGCTGCCATTGCCGCGCAGTGATGGCTTCGAGTTCATCATGCTGCAGTTTTCGGCAAACACGGTGCACTTTACTCCGCTGCTGGCGTACCAGGTGCATCACGAGAATGCGCCCGAGTGCCTCACCATAGTCCATTACACGGAGGAGCAGGACAAGGGCATTGTGCTAATGCGCGGCGAGTACGATACAAAGGTTCTAACTGCACAGGAGGCGCAGTGTCTAGCGAATGAGCTGCAGATGTTTTACTACAAGGCAGAAGAGAGCAAGCTCAAACTGCTGGAGACATTCACCAAGCGTCCAGATGAGTTTAAGCACATGGATCTTATAAAGGAAGTCGAAAGCATTCAACTCCTTTAAACATTGAAGTTATTACTAAATCCTAATAAAAAATGCAAAATTAAATGAAGCAAATAATTATTTATTAGCGTAACATTAAAATGATATGCTCTCGCATACGCACATACATATGTATGTACATATATCAGATGTGTGATGTAGTTATGATTTTAACTAAAGGTGCCCAAACAATGGAATGTGCCTCATAAATGCCCCTCCAATCCTTCAAAATGCTATAACTATGTCAAAACTAAACCGTTTGTCAACCAGGTCCACTTTGGCCATTATTTGGCATTTTCTTTAAATCCATATCTAAGGTTTATAGACATTTATATATATTTTTTATACGCTGATCCCATTAAAAATGGGAAAAAGGGTATAATGGTTTTGTGCAAAAGTATGTAACAGGCATAAGGAAGCATCTCCGACTCCATAAAGTATATATATTATTGATCGCTATCAATAGTCGAGTCAATCTAGCCATGTCCGTCTGGCTGTCCATCTGTATGAGCGCGCTGTTCTCTGAGACTACAAAAGCTATAGACTTCATATTTGGAATATAGGTTCTCCTAGTGCCGGGTCAATACAAGTTTAACTTTTTTTTCGTTGTCTCAACCCGTTTACAAGTTATCGATAAATTTCGATTCCAGACCAGTGTTTTTTTTGGGTATAACTTGAAAGCTATAAGAGCTAGAGGCACCATATTCACGTATAATTATAAAACCAATTGTAAGGGCATAATGGGTCGATTCGACTTTATTTTCTAAACATTGGCTACAGCAGGCCTTCAAATGCATCACTGGCTTAGGAGGTTCGAGGTGAGGAATATTTATTCAAAAACAACAATTTAGCTTTGTACTTACAGGAAGCTTAGTATAAGTAGTTTAAGTAAAGACCATATAATAGCAGCGATAGCAGATACCCCAATGAAGTGTGCAAGGATATTATAAATGTACAAGCTGCAAAGGAATAAGTGAGTTAGCTATGAAGCAGTCAAGGATAAATGGTTCCACAAATACATTTTCTAGTTTTCAAAATAGTTTTGTAGCCTACCGTTTCAAAAGCTCCTTCGCACTCTCGATAGTTTCCGAAGTCTCTTTTGCCAAGAATTGACGCAGGCCTCTTACGGAGACGTTCCAAAGATCCTCCCAATTTAATACATTCATGTCAAAATCAAAGAGGGTCCGATCTCGTGGTGACATCTGCTGTAGTAACAAATCCGCATTTCTTGCCTCAAATGTCCAATCAACCATCGCGAATGGGGCTACTTTTCGAAGGCCGATATGTATCTTTTGGTAAATTTTTCTCATTCGAGGCTTCTGACCTCTAAAGCGCAATATAGTATCAATAATAAATCCGGGAATATGGTGATAAATAATTGTCAGCAGACTAAACCCCCAATTAGAGGTGGTAGTCAGCAAAAATGGAAACCACATCATCTGCTTGAATGATAGAGTGGGTCTTTGTTTTTCTACTCCTCGTTTAATATCACCCCATTTGAGCGAGTTTTTCTCTGAGGGAATGTAGTTGTAAATAGGCGGAACGGATCTTGGAAACTCCGTGGAAGGCTTTGCCTTGCGCTGTAAAGAAACTTGTGCTGTTTGCCAGGCACTGGACAGCATTAGGTTTACGCAATAGTCAACTGGCACAGCATGGCACAGCACTTTTGGATCGAGAATAGCGACGCGTAGAACCCCCATGAAGCTAGCGTATAGTGGGGATAAGGGTCCATAGAGGTTATCGATCCATCCTGCTACCGGCTCCTTATAGATAGGAAAAACTTCAAAAAGAGAAGAGAAGGATTAACACAGAAGTGTTTAATTAATATGTATATCACTTACTCATGCCTGGCCGAAATACGCATACCGGTAAGTCACCCGACTCTAATTGCACCACCTGTTCGGACAGCGCCTTCGTGAAGGTGTATGTGTTTGGAAATTGTCCAACCAGCGCGGGCGTCATACTCTCCATGAGATCATTGCTCAGCAGCTCCTTCAGCGCCAAGACCTTGTCGGCAGAGCAGGTCAACAGCTCTGGGTAGAAAGTCTCGTTGATGTGCCTGAGCACACAATTGGAAAAGGCAGTGGACACATGGACAAACGCCTCCAGGCGACGCATCTGCTTGGCCAGCTGCAGCATGAGGCGAGTGGCACGCGTGTTGATGCTCAACGCGACACCGAGGGCCTCATCGAAGTTCACCGTGGCTGCACTGTGGAACACCACTTGGACCTCTTCAACCAGCCGCTTCCTATCTGCCTCGCTGATCCCCAAGTCCGGCTTCTCACAGTCACCTGCTATGGCCACAATCCGCTCCAAAAAGTTGGCATTTGATTTAAGCAGCACACTAAACAGCTATTTAAAAGAGTTATGATATCCTGTCTGTAAACTGTCTTACATCACGCTCTACTTACGAAATTGTCTTTGAATCCTGCAACGCGGGTCTGTGTTTCCACTCCACGCTTGGGTCTAACCAACACATAGATCCGTTTCACTTCTAAAGTACGCAGCATCTTTTCAATGAGAGCTAAATGACGCATTTTAAATATTCAGAATATTTTAACACACGTTTATGTTTATTTGCTTACTTGTTCCCAAAAATCCTGTGCCACCGGTTATAAAAATTGTCTTATTTTTATAAAATGCATTGATTTTCGAATCCATATTAAGTTATTGTAAATTCTCCTTGCCGTTACGGTACTAAAATCAAAAAAAAGGCACTGAAATCAATTGGTCCCAACGAATAACATAAATATAAAAATAGTCGGGAGTGCCCAACTAGGAGATACCCTGAGCCCAGTTCTTACAAGAATGTATGCATTCATAATTCGTTATATGTATTCATACATAGAAACACACACACACACATACAAACACAAACTGCTAGCTGCGCGCGTCATGCAATTGCTTTGCTTCTTCTCTTTCCATTGGCCCCAAACTATGTTATATTGAATCGTAAAAAACTCTTTGTTTATTGTCCGATCGTAATGAAATTTGAAGGACATGAAGATGACATTTAAATATATGAATATGTCAAATCCGTAGGTCACACCTCCAAAAATACGTCTCTTTGGCATCGGGCGGAGGTATCTAAGAAGTCAAATATGTGGTACTTCTGTATGCTATACAAGAATAAACATATTGGTGCCTCTACCTCTTATGACTTTCAAGTTATGCCCTAAAAACACTGGTCTGAAAGCGAATATCGATTCCTTTTTAACGGGACGAGTTATCGAAAAAATATGATAAACTTGTATTGACCCGGCACTACGAGAACTTATATTTTAACTATGAAGTCTCTAGATTTTGTAGTCTCTGAGAAACGCGCGTTCATACAGACGGACGGACAGTTCTTAAGTATTCACATTTTTAATGGGATCAGCGTATAAAAACAATTTACTTAAAGTCAAAAAAATAGTACCGTTACCAATTGCTTCCGACAATTGAAGTATAATGCTTGCAACGGTGTCTTTTATAGAAACCTATTTAGTATCTTAGATAAGCTACTTATAATTAATCAATGCATATGCGTAATGAACCCAGGCCACCTTTTTGTTAGGTTCGAACACAAATTAATTTGTTCACTTACAGTCGGACTCATCTACATATAAAGTTACTTAGGGCAAGGTAATTCAGGGATGGTGATTGCTTTATCAATATTTTTATATTTTCACGTCGACCGCAATTTTATATGAAACTCTGTTATCTTAACGTTTGTCTAGTAGAAATCTTATGGAATCTTTTTATTATCTACGTTTGAAAACAATTATCCGTCTATGCGAGAGGTACAGGAGAACAGACAATTTAATAAGCGCAGATAGTTTTAAATTAATATAACAATATTTATTCTATAGATTATGTACATTAGTTTCTTACATAGCAAAAATAACAAAGTTTGTTTTCAAAATTCGAAAAATGTTTTTAATAGTTTTGCAAAACTATTTTGAGTAATTTTTAACATCAGAAATTTGAAAATAACAGACTGTTGTGTAGTGAACATAGATGCGCGACAGAGTGTTATGTTAACTCTAGAGCTGCGCAATCTGGCGTCTCCCATGCGTTCCGCTAGATGTCGCTCTGTGTGAATGGCCTGTGGCGTTCTGGCAACGCAGCACCTATCGCATAAAAACAAAACTAGTAAATCGATAGAAACATAAACTCGATATACAATATCTTTATGATCTCTCTCTCCAAAAACTCTCGCCGGCAAAACAAATTAGTAAATAATAATTGTTTACTACAGGCCTAATAAATTCATGATGTGAGGAACACCAAAAAAAAAAGGAGAAGAATTTCAACAGAGTGTCAACAATAAGCTGTGTATCAGCTGTGTTGTGTAACTTCTCCCGATTATATGAATTCGGAATGGAATGGCAATAAGCTTCGGCCGAGGAATTCTTGGAACGCCTTGAACGCGTAGTAAATCCCATTAAAGATGGCAAAAGCCAGGCCAGGTAAGCCAAACTGAAATTAGTTAGGAAGCTATTAAGTAATTGGCTCTCTAGGATGACGATGAGTCAAGATAAAGAGCTAGGGAGGGACAGTTGCTCTTGTCCCCATAGGGAGCAAATATCACTTCACCCTTCTCTTTTGTCAGACCCTTTATAATAATAATAATACCTATTATTTTTGGCACAGGAAAAGGCTGAATTGCCCCACAAAAAGCTAAGCGACATCATGAAGCTAGAGCTCATTGGCGACAAGAGTTCCGAAGAGATTGCGCAGATCTGGATCGAATATCACAAGACCAAGGATGTGCTAGCTGCCACGCTGCCTACGATCCAGTACGACCCAGTAACGTCCCGAGCCAAGAAGCATCCAATCTTGGTGCTGCCATTGCCGCGCAGTGATGGCTTCGAGTTCATCATGCTGCAGTTTTCGGCAAACACGGTGCACTTTACTCCGCTGCTGGCCTACCAGGTGCATCACGAGAATGCGCCCGAGTGCCTCACCATAGTCCATTACACGGAGGAGCAGGACAAGGGCATTGTGCTTATGTGCTATTACTTTTCTTGTAAGAAAAGCATACAAAAAAATTGGCTTGTAAAGTGCGCAAGTAACGAAAAGTTCCTTATAAATTACTTTCAAAGACGTCAAAGTGCCATAACTTTGTCAAAACATAACCGATAGGCAATCCCGAGGCCATTTTGGAAATTTTTTGGCATCGTCTTTAAATCCACATATAAGGTTTATGGACTTTTTAATTTTTCTACTTTTCTTGTAAATAAGCATACCAATTTTGATTATAAAAAATTAAAATCTTGAAATTTTGTTTTCATTGATTGTGGGTGTCACAATTAGAATAAAAAACTATAAGAAAAGTTATTTTGAGGCAATTCATTTTTGTTTATTGCTATACTTATTGCATGACAAAATTAAAATACACTTAATCATGTCTGAATTTACCATTTATTCATGGATATTTTGCAATGAACATTAAATTGTGTTTAACATTCATAGTTAAAGTATTCTTTGGTATTAACAAGATTTGTTTTACATATTAATTAAACTATTGCTCCAAAATTATGCAACAAGATCTTACATTTTTCGTATTTTCTTCGCTTGTTCTTCGTTCTAACGTCGGCTCCATGATTAAAACATTTCCTCATCACCAGCTGCGTGCAACTGCAATCCGAACAAATATACGTATACTTAATATCTGGTGCTTTTCTTCATTTATGTTAGGTGTATTCACTTACCAAGACACCGCCGTTGTTGTTGTCATTGATATTTTCGTTATTGTTGTTGTTGTTGTTGATGCCATTTTCCAGCATTCGATTGCGCAGCGCCTGCATCAACGAGCCGCGCTTTCCAAATCTGACGCGTGCCCTGTCGCCATAGTAGACATCGAGATCCTGCAGATACTTCAGTGCATCCGCCATGGTGCTGATTTCATTGTTGCGCGGCGGGCGCGCTTTAGATGCCTCAACGTTGCAGCCGGCGGCAAACAGAGCGAGTGCCACGCAGACAACCAAAGTGCAGCTCATTGTATTGGACATGATGCGATTAGCTGCATACGTGAGAGGGAGAGAGATTGGGTGGTCAAGTTGAGATTGGTTCGATTGCTGTTGCACCAAAATGAATTCACTAAACTTTAGAGGCTACCATTTTAATTGTAATTTAAGTTGCTGCCACAGCTGATCATAATTCGCGACCAACTCTAATATGCCTATGTACCAAGTTTTAATTGAATTTAAAAAACTTATTTCTGGGGATTTTTATATAATCAAAATCAGAAGGTAACATGAAAAATTTCAATTTGCGAACTCATATAATCGCACTAGTTTATTTCTAATAAACAATTAGACCAGAAATTAAGGAAATTAAAGCGAATTGCTGGTCGTTATATTGCGATTTGCATAACTAAGTATTAGTTGCTTGTTGTCAGAGATAGTTGTTAGATTTTATTACCTGTAGCCGATTGCCGTGCATTGGCCCGTTAGTAGTTTATTTACGGATCTTAGTAGGGCCACGGTTTATATGCGGCATTATAGTATAGTAATAGTATTTATACTACATGATACATACATACTACATGATAATTTGCTAGGGGCGTGCTGTAGTCGCTTTGTTCATGTTGTTCATGAAGTTCACAAGGGGTTGGCGCTAGTTTCTACACGGCAATTAACGGCATTGACGTAAACCTCTAATTGCCCAAAGAAAGCTAGAGTTTAATTGAACAAATTAGTTATTGGAATTAGTGCAGCTCCGTGACGTCAGAATGGGAGAGGGAGAGATCCTCTCGCAAAGATCGAAAATAACAATAACTTTATATGGCCGAGTTCGATTTAATTTAAAACACTCACAGTAATAAAGTTTACAGCAAGTTAACAAAGTACCAAATAATTGGGTATGTATAAAAATTAATCTTGAAGTAAATCAAATAAAAAGTTAAAGGAACAGAAAAAAATGAAAATCGTATCTAAAAATTGTGTCTTATTTTGGTACTTACCTTTAAATACTGAGTATTGGCAACGGGACAATAAATGTGAAGCGCGAATGTTGCAGGCACCTGACGACTCAAATGCAGAACAATAAATGTTGGCCGGAACTGTAGAAAAAGCAGGCAATGGGTTACTGATGTATTGTTCGCGAACAAATGCTCAGTTGCAGAGCCAATCAACAGGCAGCGGATGGATCCAACGACCGAAAGTAAATGGTAACCGAATGAGCGAAACAACAGGCATTTATAGTCCGTCGAGCAGCACGACCTAGAAAGAGATATGGATGCAGGATTTGCGGGACGCCTGCCGCTTGCCTGCAAGTTGCGTGGCAGCGGCGAAGCCTCAGAAATATATATATTTTTCATATGCAAGCTAATTATGCTGGTAAAGTTTTGGACCAGCTGGAACGGAAGCAATCCCGACAGCAACGGCAACGACAACAACAACAACAACAACACCAATACCAATGACAATGCCAACGCTAACAAATGCTGACAGTTGTCTAACGAGATATCGCGAAATGCTGCAAGATATTAATGACAAAATGCGATGCGAAGGATTAGCGCCTGCTGGCCCACCTGAATGAACGGGACTCGGTTGGATATGCAAATGGTCACTGTCATTAATTAGAATTATTTGATTATTATTTAATTGATACCTGGCTTTTGCGGCTGTAATTTGAGATTGAGTGACGCCGTTACGAACGCAATAAAAATGTATATGATTAAAATGCTCGATGAAGTCGCCACTGTAAATTGCTCTTTAATTTGGGGTCATATGTGTAATCTCAATAACAAATGCAATCTATAATCTCTGACTTCCCGTTTTTTGAGTAGCAAAGCGACCATCTAGTTGTAACGTGTACGTATCGAGTATACGCATCGTTAACCGACTGACATCACAACAATCGTCATAGACATTATGAGTTTTCCAAATGTTTTTAAATGAACTCTCTAATTGTTTAGAAGCATATAGTTGTAAACCATTTATTTTTGTTTAGTTTTTATGTTATCCCCTCTCTTTTGGTTGTTATGCATACATATATATGTATCTAGATACTGCTGCTAAAGTGCAACTAATGCAATTAATATCATTAAATATTCATTAGAACTGACTGACAACGTATCATATTTAAATTTAATTAGCTATTGGCTTTGCTGGTTCCTTATTGTTCAATTAGAGTTTAATGCAGTTCAATAGTTACATATATGAACCAGCTATATACAATATATAAACAGTAACAAGGCGCATGGTTCACCTTTACACTTTGTCAGTAATTGCCATGCCAACTGTACCCAAAGAAATTACTAACTTGATCATATTTAGGGGACTTACATAGATACTTACATATCGATATTTATTTACATAATGAATATTATATGCCCATGCTGTTTACTCGTTGACTATGACGACAATTGACAATTGGAAGTTGAGCCAATGACGCATTGTTAGCTCGGGAAAATTCCAGTTTTAAAGTGCTTCACACTTTATCCAAGTCTTACCTTTGGTCAAGGCACTTCAAGGATGCTGCTTAAGTGCGCCGCTTTATGTGCATCTCATTGTTCTGCAGATCTTTGGATTGGTTTTTCACATTTCTCACCTTTTATGTGTTCACATGTCAGCGCAAGTAGCTAATGAAGCCTCAGCCAATGAATCAAATGCAGTCAAATTTAAGTAGCCGATTTTGCAACCCGTAATTTGGAAACAAAGCTCATTTAAGTATATAGTAATTTACAAGTACAGTTAGAATTTAAGGCAGCATGCAACCGGGGCTTCCCTTGGTTCCAGGAAAGAAAACACACGCATCGCGTGTCTTGTTAAGTGGTAAAAATATAAAAATTTGCATGATTTTTTAAATTATCTCTAAATTTTTGTATTTATTAAAAATGCGCTAAGGGCTTTGGATTTGCATTATATCATTTGATTAAAGTAAATCTACACGCGAACTTCCCCAAAGATTACCGACAAGCTAATTTTTCTTCTAGATAATTTTCATCTATTTAAGTGATTCATTTTTTGTTTTGGTCAAGCCATTAGCACGCTAGGAGGATGTAAACAAAACCGTTTAATTTAACATATAACTAATTGTGTTGTTGTCAATTTCGGAAACGAAAAATAAAGTGACAATATGTATGCCCCGTAATAAGCTAAAAATAATTTTTTAGCGCACTAAATAATAACACTAACCACTAAAAAGTTAGGGACGATTGTGGGTAGAACTTAATATTGCTATGTGGTAATTATATAGCGGTTAAGCCATGACCAATATCTGAAAATATGGAATTTTGGACCCACCCATCTACATACAGAAATCGTTAGGATTATTGACTAGAGTTTGGCGTCATGGATGCAAATCATATCCTTAAACAAAGCTTCAGGCGTTGCGAAAAGCTTTCAGGGTTCTCGGGTGCGGCAAAACTTTCCAAAGCATTCAAAAGCACCCGGGGTCTGTTGGACGCTTTAATATGCCATAATTATGGTGTGACTTGCTATAAATAGCAATTAACAGTTCACAACATGGCAACCGCTAGTTAGTAGGACCCAATGACAGTACATTTAAGCTTGAGTTGAAATTCGCGTGCGCACGATCTGAATTTAATATGGCAGACAGACGAAATTTGGAACAGAACATAAGACAATGGCTATAAAAAAAAAATACAAACGCGTTTGTCAAAAGTGCGCAATAATAATTAAGTACATAGATGAGAGCATTAAGAACTTAGGAACATGCGATCTTTACGTGGAATCAGAGTTTAGTTTAGCGCACCCAGTCTGAACCCAGTCTATGTTTAGATCGTCTAATGCCTAATGGACCGCCGTGCCCTGAGCCGATGCTAACTAGTTTTGCGTTGCCGCAATTTAACACTAATGGCCAGTTACTTTTCTAAGTATCCGTACAACCCAGCGGCTGCGTCGTACACGTGATCTGTGTATTGTCCACGATCTGAATCGATCAGATTGATAATTATCTGCATTGCTTTTTAAGTGTTATTAACTGTTAAGTACCCGACCCGTGCACCCGGTGCCCGGTGCCCGGTGCTACCACAAATTGGCTCTAACTGCGATTACTCCATAAATATATTCAGAGGCGGGGGCATGTGTGCGTGCTTTTTAGGGATTAAATAGAGTCATTTGAGCTATTAAATGTAAAACAACGTTAAAGCGTCTAAGTGATATTTAAAATGGCGTATACGTAATACGGGTAGAACCGCAAACACAACCACAGCGACATCAACAACAAAACAAATTGGCGAACTTTAGTAACCCCCCCGGCAACTACATACATATATATATATATATATATATATATTGTATGTATCCAGATCCAGTGCCGATTAACTCATTGTTCTAAGGAACTTTGAGCAAACAGCACTTAGACAATATTTGAAACAAACTACTTTGTTGCAAGTACGAGACGTATGTGTATTAAACGTTGCTTCAGCTATTGACACCCAGGGACCGACGCTGACGTTGCGGCGACAGCGTCAACGTCAGCGTCAACGTTGGCGTCGTCGTCGTCGTTGACAGAGGCTTGAAAGTGGACCGGTTCATGAAAAGATTTTCGCGCTTTAACGCTAGATGCTTGATCGCTGCTCGGTCGGTATACGTCTCGATCTGAGCTTTGCCGCAGTTTACGTCTCAGTCGGAGCTCAGCTGCCCGGCCCAAGAGTCCATATAAAGGTACCCACTGCCGTTGAGCTCGGCATTAAGTTGTCAAATATCGTGAGAATAGGAAGTGCGTGTCAGTCGATTCGAAAATAGTCACAACAATTTCAACAATAACGGCAACAAAAACAACAAAAAAAATACAAATATTAAATAAAACAAAAAACAAGTGCAACTGAAAAAGCACAAAACATTTAATACAGATAGTTAGCCAAATGGTCGGGACATTCTGTGCAACGCAAAGTGTCTTTTAAACAAATCAAATCAACACCTCTTAATGTCGAATAAAGAGACATTTATGAATGATCTATTCAAATTAACCGCAACAAGGGGTCATTCAAATGAATTAATGAATCAGAAGTCATAATCTTTGGACTTGTTTATCGTTTTGTTTTCCTGCAAGCAGTAAAAACTAAATTAATAAAAGCAAACTGCACAATTAAATGATTTTCGCCATAAAGCAAGCGGCTATAAATATCTGTTAATTGATTGCCACACGACATCAAATAGTTGAAATAGTTGCGAAAAAGTGCAGTAAATAAACAAACAAAAACTTTTCAGCTCTTAAAATGAAACTGTTTACAAGCAAAACCCAGCGCAATGCAAGTGAGTAAATTAAAGTGCAGGTCGCTCTTAATTAAGCCATAACGTTTATTGTCCATTTTAACCAAATTCAAAGCCCCATTAAAGACTATTCGGAACGCCTTTAAAGTAAAGGGAACCTCCCGAAGTGATCGTTAAAAATAGTTAACACTTGCCAAACTGGTTGTTAAATACATTTTGCAACTTGTGAGTCTGAATGTTATTAAGCAGGATTTTGACAGAATTTGTTTCGAAAACTTGACGGATACTTGCATGAAAAGCTCGTTAAAAGTATGCAGTAATATCCCAGAGCTGCAATTTACAAATTTATAAATATATGTAGTTGGACATTTATTGCTTAGAATTGCACAAATTTGTGATAAATGTGTTTGCAGTGTGTGAAATGTAATTTTGACCATTTAAGCCGGTTTTAATTTGCATCAGTTAACAAAGCTTAAAAATTTCAAAATAAAATTATAGAACTGCAGGATATTTTAAAATGGTTGTCATAGTTTGCGAGTTGTTAAAAATAAATGTAAAACAGTAAACCCGAAATACTTAGCAAAATTGAATAATTTGGAATGCCCCATTTATTGTGTTTAACAAAAAACTTACAAAATTGCATACAGCGCAATAAATTAACATATTGATTTGAAAGCTTTCAGACTGGCCCGGGCCCAGACCCAATTGATCTGTTTCCAAGTTTCTAAGTGAATCTGAGTACTTGCCTTAATCTGTTAGTAATTGCTGTCATACTTATCATTAGATCGTTTCGACAAAGTCATTGAATATAAACTAATTCCAAAGTTTAGTCCCCACACACACACACACATAGAGAGAGAGAGAGAGATGTACGTGTATTAACGGAATTCAATTGTAATTAAGCTTGCATAAATTAAGATTTGAAGTTGAAGCGATTTAGACTGTAACGTCACGTACTACCTTACCATGAAGTCCGATTTGTGGACGGACGATTTGAATCAACAACAAAAGCGTCGGAAATTGAAGGCGAACTTTAAGCAATGTGCAGGCAGCATTGGCCTCAAAGATGAATTGGGTGTGATTAGGCATCACAGCAAAGAGTTTGTATATATTTTGAAAAACAAAAAAGAGACGAAATCTCCACTTCAATTGACCCACATCTCTGTATGCGAGTGTTACAATTAGCAAGCATGCGAAACGATTAAAGAGTTCCCCAACTTTTGCTTTCCTCGGAAGTGTAAATACTACGTATGTAAGCACAAATTAACATATCTCGTTCCCAGCGAAAGAATATTTGGCAAAGTATAATATTTGCTAAATTCTTTAGCACTTTCAAGAATCGTCACTTGTAGAAAATGGGTACATATAATGCACAACTTAACGTGTGCTAAACAATGCAAATAACTACAATAGTAAAGGCAATAACGACAATAGAAAATAAAACATAACAAAAGCCTATCAGTTTCAAAGCCAACTGCCGAACGGAACTGACACTGATATCTGAGATCTGAGATCTGAAATCTGAAATCTGAGATCTGAGAGCGGACTGATTCCGATCGATGAGCCTGCTCCCAGGTGCTGTTTGCATTTCCTTATTGGCAGCTTCGACTAGACTTTGACTGCGACTATTTAAGGGTTTTTGGGTTTTTTTTTTTTGGTGATGATTAACAACAACAATCTATGCGAGATTAATCATTAGCTAAACACAGTCAAACAGGCAAACAATCGGCTGGCTGGCTGGCAAACAAATGTGATGACAAAGCGAAACAACTTCAAATGCTGTTCGAGCGTATCTTGTAGTTACATACGTTCAATCGCGAATCTGACTGACCGGCCGACTAGAGCTAGCTAGCTGATTAGTCTATACGTATACTTAATTTATTTTCGCTTGACGGAAGTCACACATACGCACTCACGTCTCACAGTTTTGAAGGTGCTGAAATACATGCTTAGATTGTGGCTGTCGCTCTCAGATACAAAACAATTCATTCTTGACTTTTAGTGGGTCAGCAGCGGCGCGTCTCCGTCGCAGTTGACAGTTGAAATTTTTGTCGGGCTGTGTGCATTTTAGTCACCTTTTATTTTTATACTCAGTTTTTAATGCTATGCCAAATTGCAGCGAACTTGAACTTCAAACTGGTGAAGAGAGCCGTCAGCCAGCCACCTTAAAAGCGCGAGATGCAAATGTATCTGTAGGTCTACTGTGCCTCATTGAGTTGAGCTGAGCTGAGTTGGCCAGAAAACGGGTTCAGAGCTCAACTGAATCAGCTGTCGACAAGACAAGCGCCGCTCATTCATGCTCATTTGAACGGACTTTGGGTTTTTTGGTTTCTTTGGTTTTTGGCTTTTGCCTCTTAGCTTTTTTACTTTTCGCTTATGGAACGGCATCCCAGTCGCGATCACAACTTTGGCAATGCAATTGCATAATTTACCACACGTTTCGCTGTCTATCGTTGTTAAATGCCGATCAATGTTTTTTGTTGTTGTTGTTGTTGTTTTTGGTCTTTCCTATGTGAGAGATTCGTTGCAGCAGAATAATTTGAGCGCTTTGTTTGGCACTTAATTTATGGTAGCTATCGATGTCTAAGACTGGTCAACTGGCCGCATGGTTAGCTGGCTAACTGGCTAGCTGGCTAACTGGCTAACTGGCGACCACTTACGGCCATGTGTGTTCAAGGCAAGGATACACACTCATACATACCCATACACTACATACATATATAGACCTATTTGTTATCATGGATGGTTTCTTGGGTTTTGTTTTGATTTTGAAATCTTGAACTTATTTGTGCTGATGGCGTGACAAAGCTGACTTCAAAACAAAAACGGCGACAAAGTTGTTAATGAGTTTCTGCTGTTTTGTTGCTGCGGCTGCGGCTGCTGCTCTGCTGCTGCTGCTGCTGCTCTGCTGCTGTGGGTGATTCAAAGATATGGCTAAGGGGCTTGGTAGCGGTTCATTGATCTGAGCATTTGCCTAGTGCGGTTCTTAGTGTTGTATTTAATGTTTGATATCTAATTGCCGAGTACTTGCGGTTTCGACATTCGTTACTTGGGGGATTACTCAGATAAATGGGTTAAGACTTGAGTTATGATTTATGAGCGGCTGAATGAATGAGTAAGTAGTGCGCTACACAGCTAAGGTGGGGCATGGACGACCATGATCTTTAAAATCGGTCACACATTAGTTACGAGCAGCTGGTGTAATCAGTCTCCGATCACATCCGCAACGAAACGGCTTCAATGATAACAGTCTTGGCGGAAGGTGAGCATCTTGTGTGAGTCTTTCCAAACTGAAACAAAACACGTTTTCACTCACTCGGAAATACTACAACAAACAACAAAACCTTAAGAATTTTGGCTTCATTGAATACTAAAGTATTTAATTATCTTGTGATATTTTTTTACTTTTTACTTAAGTCAAGAGCAAAAGTTTTCAAAATTCTTCTTATCAAGTGCGTTGCACTTTACAATCGAGGTCAGCTCCCAATTACTTCAGTCCCGGCAAAATTCCCACAATTCGATCTGAAAATGCAGCATAAGAACATACTTGAATATGGATCGATACGCAACAAGTTTATGATTTCGTAGTCATCATAAACTGTTGCCCCAGTGCCTGCCTCACCTTCCCCTTTGCCACAAAAATCCGAAGAACGTTTATTGAACTCCATGGACAGCATATCTGCCTTGTCATCGACATCGTTTTGTTTACTTTATTTTGTGCATTTTTTGCTGGCCAAGTTTTCGATTCCTGCTCCTGCCATTGAGGTAGGTCGCAGATCTTTGCGCTGAATTGCCGGTGACAACAGCAGCAACAACAACAGCAACAACAGCAGCAACAACAGCAAAGTATCACGAAGGTCAATAATATGGCAGGCACACGCCATCCACAAGCTGTCAGCGATTTTGCAAACTTGTTGAACTTCGACTGCTTGCAACATTCGCACTGTGACACAGTCTGAGAGCTGGCAGATTGTGCTAATTGCATAACTCACCTCGTACTCCAATTTAATTCACAGAGCTATTGCGATGTGCGGCACTTGGCATGACGCTTGTATTCTTTGGCGCTGCCATCTTGATGACAGATCCCGCCAAGCTAATCGCTGATTGGGTAAGCAAAGTCCACACCATTTATATTGATGCAACTCGACTGATCCCTATCGGTTTAGCAAATCAGTCTGAGTCCTTACACGATGCTGCGCCAACTGTGGCTCGTCCCACCGCTGGATGTCTACATCATGGTCTACATGTTCAACTACACAAATGTGGATGCGTTCATAGCCGGCACGGATGCCAAGATGAAGATCGAGGAGGTTGGCCCCTATGCCTACAAGGAGCTGCTCTCCAATCACAACATAACCCTGAACAAGGCCAATAACACCATCACGTATACGCCGCGTCGCGAATATGTCTTCGTGCCGGAGCGATCGGTGGGTGACCCCAAAGTTGATCGCATCCGGGCACCCAATATACCCTACATGGGCGTCAGCACTCAGGCAGCCAGTCTCTCCATGTTCGCAGCTCTGGGCCTCAGTGCACTGACCAAGCGTCTCAATGCACAGCCCATGCTGGATATCAGCGTTCACGACTACATGTGGGGCTATGAGGATCATCTGGTCCATTTGGCCTCCAAGTTTGTGCCCAGCATGATCGATTTCTCCAGCTTTGGCATTATGGAGAAGGTAAAGTAATCGCATTGCATCGCGTCTTGCTACAAAGCTTAATCCATTTCTCCCATTATCATGCAGCTCTTTCGCGAGGGCAATGAGAGCAATGTGGTTAATATGCATCTGCCGGAGCTCAAGGATGCACATGGTGTTAAGCTGCCCAACTCACCACGCGGCTATTCCCTCAATAGCATTAATGGGGAGCGCGGCTTCAAGCGCTGGGAGTACGATGAGGCTACCAAGTGAGTAACGGTTATTCCTATACCCTAAATCCATGACACAACTCCCATCCCATCCTCATTGATTGCAAGCTAATATCCATGGTTTCGTTGCAGTGGCACTCAGTGCAATCGCATTTGGGGCAGCCATGATGCCACACTCTTTCCACGTGACATGAACGAAAACGATACCTTCTATATCTATCGGAGAACCTTCTGTCGTCGCCTGGCCATGCATTTCAATCGCACCTTGAACTTCAACGGACTAGATGCTGTAGAGTACGTTATGGATCCTCATATCTTTGACAGCCAGCTGCAGAATTCGAACTCCTCGTGCTTCTGCAAGAACAATGAGTGCTTGAAGCGGGGATTGGGCAATGTCTCTCCCTGCTATTACAGTAAGTGATCCGTAAATCCTGCTCTTCTATGGACTAGTACTCAAAGTCTTTCCACTTATTTTACAGACTTACCCTTGGCTATAAGTTATCCGCACTTTATGCATGCGGATCCCAACTTGCTGAAACCGTTCGATGGCCTCGTTCCGAATGAGACACTTCATAAATCCACCTTCATGCTGCAACCGGTGAGTGCAGAAGATATTATTCTCGATTTTCTCGAGATCTAACCAGCTAATCCTCACAGCAACTGGGCGTGCCCATGCATGTTCATATGCGCCTGCAGGCCAACCAGGTGGTGGGCAACATCAAGTTTAATCGCCTCATGGAACCCTTTGAGAATCTAGTGTTGCCCCTGCTTTGGGTCGATTTAACTATTGACAATCTGCCCGTGAGCCTGCAAATACTTTGTCATATGCTCACAACTGGATTCCCACTGCTGCAGCTTGTCGTGTCACTTTGCTTGATCCTGGGCGGCCTATATAAGCTGAGCGCAGCGTTTCTCCTTTGCTTCTGCTCATTGCCAGCGGCCAAGCACAAGTCCGAGCACGCCGAGAAGATGGTGATCGTATTGGGCGGTATCTCTATTGCCGCATCGCTGCACAAGCCATCGCTGCCGGAGCGAGTGCAGCAGGAGGCACAGAAGCTGCTGGACGATGACGACGCACACAAGTTGGACGAGGTCTAGGAAGCTGTTTTGTAATCTAATTGGAACATTACCTCTACGTGAAATGGGCAGCTGCTAGGCGCTGTCCATCATCTGTGATATTATTGATGTAAACAAATCAAGAGATTTGGTGTAGATGATTATATTCTGCTCAACGGAAACAACTTAGGGAACATTCTATGCTTATGTAAAAATTAAGGTTAATGGTAATTGTAATTCTAAATTCTCTTTAAATACATTTAAATACATACAGCATGATAACTGTAATCGAGTATCAATTAACAATTATTGAGTGTATTTTTCATCAAACTGCAACCGGCCTCAATCTGAGGCTATTGTGTCTTCAATCCAGTTTAGGTAATAGGAGATGCGTAGGTAAACATCAGGGAAATTCTCAAGTGCACAGCCCGAGCCAAAGGACGTGACTCCGGCCAGTATCCAGGGTCCATCCCGCGACAGGCGACACTGCAGTGGTCCGCCGGAGTCGCCCACACAGGTGCCGCCCTCTCCATTGAGTTGGCCAGCGCACAAGTGGCCGCCATGAATGTTCACAAAGCTGCCGTAGGCGTCCCTGCATCTGTTGGTGAGGCAAATAAATTATTATTAATCATAAATATTTATTAATCAATTACATACTACTACAAAATTATTGGGATTCCTTCAGCTATTCAATTAAGCCCTAAGTGCAATTTAATTTTCAAATTGTTCAATTTAAATACTGCATTAATTTAATGGTTTTAATGACAAGAAAAAGTGCAGAAAACCGGATTTTTGTATTTTGTTGTTAAACATATTGTAAACTAATTGCTGGCTGTGATTACTTACCTGTGATTCTGATGCAGCGGCACCTGCGTCTTGAGCAACTGATGGGACAAGTCGCCGCTGATGTTGGCCTTGCCCCAGCCCGTGGCCACACAGTCAATGAAGGGCATCTCGGGCGTTTCCTCACCCCTGGCGAACTGCGTCTCCTGCTCCGACTCCAGCTTCAGCTTCATCAGCTTATCATTGCGCCGTCGCGTACGCCTCTGGGTGCGTGGGGAGCGTGGCGATTGCATAAGCGATTGGCGCAATCGACTCAAGATCTTCATGTTCATCAGCTCCCGCATGGACATGTTTATGGAGGTGGGAGCAGTCACATTGCGGTAGCGCCTGCGACTCTGCGCACTGCGCAGAAAGTTATCAATCTTCTCGGGCACATCGTCCAGGTCCAGCTGCTGGCTGAGAAAATCAATATTTTCCGACGCTGTCGCCGATGACTCCGGTTGCTCCTTGAGCATGAAGGGCAAACAAATGCGACGAATGTGGGAGGTGTGCGAGAGATCCGCTGGCTTGGACAGCTTCATGAGCACCACATCGTGGCGGAAGTTGTGATAGTGATGATGCAGCACGATTTTCTCAACGGGAATGCGCTGCTCATTGCCCGACTCCACATTGCGGTCATGCTCGCCCAGCACCACCGTCCACAGCGGTGGTATGGGCAGGTTAAAGAGATCGCTGCAAGGCAAGGGAAGGAATAAGCAACCAAGGCTGGGACTGGGACAGCGATTGACACTTACTTGTGGACGCAGTGGGCGGCGGAGAGTATCCAGTACTGGTGAATCAGCACAGCACCACACCAGTGGCCCAGAAAGCCCAGCGATGGATGCAGCAGCTCCAGCGATGCCTGCCACGGAAACTGACCCTCGTGTGTGGCAGCGCCGGCAATAATGCGTCCCTCCCGACGTCCTGAGCGACAGCCGCAGTCTGGAGGATCACAATGGACAATGAGCTGACTGTTTCGCGATGCCATTTCTGACACAAACTCACCTGTCTCAAACATGGACGCGTTGTGCACCAGCAGCAGCAGGCACAGCCAGCGCAAGGTCAGCGCCAGCTGTTGTTGTCGTTGTTGTGGCGACAATAGCTTCATCATGTTGTCGCTGCTCGACCAGCAACTCCACGGCCTCAGCGGCAGATTGCGCGCATGACTGACCCAGAGCCAGACCCAGAGCCAGACCCAGAGCCACCCAGACTCAAACTCAAACTCGAACCCAGACCCAGACCAAGCTGTGGTAGCGGTATCCTGCTGCTGCTGCTGCTTTTGATGATGCTGCTGCTGACTCGACTATTGTTACGATTGTTACGGTTGCTTTTCACTTTCACGCTTGCAGTCAAATGAGCTGCCAACTTAAACTCGGTGACTCTGGCCCCGGCTGACTTCTTTAATAACACGCATTTGCGTCTCCAACCTTTTTTTTAAGCCTTAAGTATTATAATTTACGAGATTTCCCAGGTTCACTTTTGCTTTTTCTCTTCTCGCGCTGTGCATTAATTAGCCAACAGTGGGCGTCACCGGCGATGCTCAAACCGCAAAAAGCAGAATAGCTCAAAGTTCAAACTGAAACTAAAAACTGAAGCTGGGGGGCCCGTGCCCACGGTTATATAACGTTGTTGCTGCCGCTGATGCTGGGTGGCCTGAGGCGGGCAAGTTTAACGGTTTCGGTTTCGTTTTCGACAGCAGCGCATGCGCAGCGTTTGCTCAAGCTTTGGCTGTCTTTTCATTTGTACTTGTATTGTTGTTGTATCGAAGTTCCGCTCGATGCTGGTTAATGCGGCTCATGCGAATCGTTTGCGACGAGCGCCAAAATGCAACTGTGCGCTGCTCAGGTTTGCCAACAAACATTTACCGTTTCGGTTACAGCGATGCTGCGCAGTCGACGTCGACATTTGACTGTGGATAGTGTTGCATGCCCCCCACCAACAACAACAACAACAGCAGCAATAATAATAATAACAAAGCGACGCCAACGAAAGTGAAAAGACAGCGCGCGGCGGGCAAAAGAGCAGCTAACAGACAACAACAAACAACAACAACAAACAACAACATCCACATTGATGACGATGATGAACAAAAAAAAAGGGTAAGTTAGGCTTGCCTCAACATTGACTAATCATTCACCTGATCGTTCAAATGATGCTCACCATATATATATATGCAAACATCAAAACATAATCATAATCAAGCTAATCGCTTATTGAGTGCTTATAATTTAATCAGTATTAAAACGATGATAAACGAGTAGCTGACAGCTGTAATTAATACTTGATCTATAGCTTCAAAGTCTGTGTGTGATCTATTGCTATAATTATATATATACTTACACAGAAATCGCTTAATGTCACGTTTATAAACGCCGCTGATATAGGAAATATTCAAATGCAAGTGATATTTTTAAATGAGCTTAGCATTCAAGAATGTTATAGTATTAGCTCCACTAACAAAGATGTCAAAATAACGATACAAATGGCAATAACAATGTTAACATATGTTATAATATGCATTACTTAACGGTCGTGCTGGAAATATCATTGAAAAATGATTTAACTGCGATTAAATTAAATACTTAGCTTATGCAAAGTCTCAAGAACTTCTCGTACAATATCAAATACAAATTGCACACTTGTATCTATTACCTAGTCGCATTGTTCCATTGAGCTTATAAACAATATATATATATACAATATATACATATGTATATGCCGAGAACGAGTACCAGTCCGAGTAGGCATCGATATATTCAGTTAATTGCCGATAATATGTGAACTTGATTCAGACTCCGACATTAAAAACGTAATTATTAGTTTCTTAGGTCAACGAGCCTAATTGCCATGTACTTGTACTGCTGGCGGGTATCTTTACGGAAAACGCCAACGTTACGTGTGCTTCCAGTATTCTACGAGTATTGTATCTACGTATTGCTGCAATTTGAAGTAGTATTTAATAAGCACTCATTAGCTAAGCTTAAACATGTTAATTACGCCATTTAATTTAGCATTTCATTAACATTTAGCTCGTAAATGGGCTGGTGATTGGTCGTTCAGCAGCTTTTAATTATTTATGTAAGAACTCAAGTGATATTTATAAGAACGGATAGCTTAATTGTAGCTGCGTGATTGATCCGAGTGAATGCTGTCGGCCCAACAATCCAAAGCCAGTGAATGTGAGTGGTATACAACCGAGTGCAGCTCAGTGTTGGTGCGAGTTACTTTCGTTTTCATTACATCCACAGCAACAGCAGCAATAGCAGCAGCAGCAGCAGCAGCTGACTCTGCAGGCTATACGTCCGCCCGGGCTAGCATCCGGACCCGCGACCGTTTTGAATTCCACGTTGATGCACAAACTCATAAGTCATTTAGCTGTTGCAACAGCAGCAACAACATGGCCAGTGGGCAATGAGCAATGGGGAAGTTGTTAATGCAGCAGCAGCAGCAGCAGCAACAAAAGCAACAACAACAACATTGGTCTGTTTACGCAGCCAATTGATCATTTGAGCCATGTTAAGTCGCTGCTAAGCTGCCAGCCTGCCAATTTGTTATTGTGGGCGTTGTCATTGCTGCTGTCGCCGTGGTTGTGGTTGTCGTTGTGGCTATGCCAGTGGCTATGCTGCAGTTGCTGTTGCTGTTGTACAATTAACAGGCGCCTTCAGGTCCATCGATTTGTTTATGTTTGCTTGCTTGCTTGCATGTTTGTTTGTTTGTTTGTTTGTTTGCCGCTTGCCAATGACGAACGTTAATCAAAATCCGAAAATTGCTTGCACAATCGGCGCACATTTTTATGGTGAAAAGTTCAAGTCCCTAGTTAAGGCTAATATTGGAGCTAAGTCAAGTGATGTGAACTTTCTCAGCGTTGCAAAAACTCAAAATGAACAAAAAAATGGTTAAAATTTAATGGAAAATATAAAACAAAAAATAAAACGAAATTAATTTTTACGCATACACCGTGCGGCGACAATCAACGGAAGCGTTGCGGGTCACTTGGACTCAGCAGCAGCAACAACAGCAACATCAGCAGCAGCAGCAGCAGCCAAATTAGTCAAGCTAAACCAAGTGAGCACGTAAATCTTTGCGTTGGCGTTGGGGAGAAATCGTGGTTCGAGACCTTGAATGCAGCACATCACATCAAAGCACAACAGTGGTGCATTGGGCGGCAATTTCACTGCGCTGTTGCTTGTGTTATTCAATTGCAATTGCATCATAGCAACATGTGGCCAGCTGATCGGCAACGGATGCGGCGAGAGTTTCTTAAACCCGACAATATCGAGAAAATAGCGAAACGGGCGTCGACAGCAGCACCACAGCTGATCGACATTAGGCAGCGTCAGGCCCGCATTTGCATGCCACACAGCGGCAACAACAGCAATAGCAACAGCAACAGCAACAGCAACAGCAACAGCAACCACACTAACTTCATTTAATATCGAAGCGTATCTTCATGATGATGCGCATTACATTACCAAATGGCAGCGGGCGCTTTCCACGCGGCTGACGCGCAGACTTTGCCGTTGCCTCACATGAAAACGAAAGTGCTTCAAGTGGTTGGCCAGATGCTGTTGCTGTTGTTGCTATTGTTGTTGTTAAGGTTATACTATTTGCTGGCGCTCACGATTAAAAGTTGCTATCTCTGTCTTTTTGTTGTTGCTGCCGTGTTTCCTGTATCTTCAAGTAGCCTGTTTGAATTGTTGTTGCTGTTGCAGTTGCAACTGCTACTGCTGCTGCTGCTGCTGATGCGGCTGCTGGCGCTGACAGTGGCAATGGCAATGGCAATGGGAATGCCAAAGTTGCATGCCACATGCGCAGCGTGCAGACCGGCGCGAAATATTTTGTTTAGCTTACAAAAATGTTTGTACACAATTTGCCATTCGAAAAAAAGCCATTTACAGTTTATAGTCGCAGTTGCAGCTGGGCGCAGAATAATATTAGGAAAAACAATTTAATTTCAATGGAAGAGAAGCAAAACAAATTTGTTTAAAATCCCATAAAATTGAATATGTACAAAGTATTAGCTAAAAATAATATACTAAAAAGAAGTCAACTATGTTTTTATATGAACATAAATAAATTAAAAAAATAATAAAAATAATTAAAACTGTGAATGAACAGATATGCAAATGGAGTGAATTCATTTTTAGTAATAAGATGAGTTAAATAGTATTAGAAACATTGAAAATCATGATAAGAGTATTAACACTTCGACAAACTGCATAAATTTGCAAATTTAAATTTCTTTTTTTTTGTTTTTTGTATTTGCTGTTACTGACCATATACTTGTCCACACTCGTATTTGTTTATACGATGCGCGTGTTAAGTTACAGCCAACCACAAAAATTAGTTACATGAAATGCGATAAATTTGACTTTAACTATTGGTATTTCAAGGCTGCGTTTTACATTTTTTAGCTAATTTTTATATTTTTTTCGTTTGGTTGCTTTAGTGAAAATTTCAGCTGGATTTCAATGCAGAGACTCGAAAATACATGATTTGATAAGCAGCTGGCCCGTTCTTGGCTTAGGCGATATCGCGTGTAGATATCCCAGCTTTAAACAGCTTAAAGTTTTTGGCGAGCACTGGTATTACAGGTAGCAGTCTCCCAGGTAACTTTACATGTATCGTGAGCAGAGCCGCGTTTTTATTATTAATAGCAATTAGCGTTAACTAAATTGCCTGGATTTTGTGGTGCATGTTATTATTTTTATATGTTAGTTGATTTTTTTTTATTGTTGCTGGTTTTATGTGGCGCCAAATTTGCAATTTACACATGATGGCATAGGAAATTGCTCAGCAATTCAACTGAATTTATGCATTTATGTACCCACTACACCTTAGACGGTGTTTCTTGGTGTGTAAGTGTGTGTGTGTGTGTTGTCTGTGGTGTGTGCTTTTGCTTTTATTTCCTTTCAATAGATTAAAATGCTTCGAACTCGATTGAACCCGCTTGGAGCCGTATAAACGTTGACAAACCACGTCAGTTCGCCAAAGAGCGAATCACCACAGGTGATTGTTTAGCCCCTTGCTGTGATTGTCTAATCAAAGTCAAGTACAAATTTAGTAGCTAACTTATGTCATGTTATTGTTGTTATTGTTGCTGCTGTTGCTGCTGTTGTTTGTGCTGCGGTGTCTTTTGTTTGCCGCAGTGCAGGCGAAAATAAATAGTAAAAGAAAACTAGTAATAACACGCGCCTGATAAACGTAATTACCCCACAGCAATGGGCTTAAATAATAGAGAAAAACAAGAAACTGCCACAAAGATGCGATGCTGCCAAAATGCTTGATAAATATAAATTTAAATACGTATACGTAATATAATATCGCTTGATGGCAATTGTTAGCTATGTATTATTATTATTATAGGTACTTTTTTCAATTTATAATTTAGCTATTATTTTGTATATAACAATCATTTTATTATATATATTTTTGGAATTTACAACCTCCACAAGGCTTGGAGCTCACTTAGATTTATTCGCTCAGTGTATGCAAATGTATAAGCTGGATTGCTGCCCAGAAGACGAGTCGTAGATGCATAATTACAAATTGCATATGAATTGTACTCGATTTGACTTGTGAAAATGATTTCAATTCGACAGAAGGCCAGCCAAATGTCAGCTT
The DNA here is from genome assembly GCA_035045305.1 of Drosophila maculinotata. NCBI lineage: Eukaryota > Metazoa > Arthropoda > Insecta > Diptera > Drosophilidae > Drosophila > Drosophila maculinotata. The sequence goes on from JAWNPD010000335.1 coordinate 11,385,937, forward strand.
TAAATTAAATGGAATATGATTCTTTAAAATGACAAATCGCCTAAGCTCTAGCTGTGCATCCAATGCGAATATGATGACGACAGTCTCTGCTGGCTGACGTCGATGCTGACGTCTTTGTGTGATAAGCGTGCTACGCTGGTATCAACCGGAGTTGGCTATCATGTCACAGCTTTACTTTCTTTTGTTTTTTTTCGCTTTTTTTTCGCTTTTTTATGCTTTTTGGCAAACATTTTGTCTTGGCGCTGCTTATCAGCTTAGCATTTGCAAAAAGTGCCGCAGTTGTTTCGCTTCGTATCTGTATCTGTGAGATACAAATGCGGCAATTGCAAAACGTCAACCTCGAGCATTGTTTTTGTTGTTGTTGCTGGTGTTCTTTGTATTTTTTTTGAGCTAAGCAAATTTGTGCACATGGGTTTTTGCATGTCATAACCTTCGCCTAGACCCCATACAAAAACACAAATGCTCACTACTTGAAGTACCCACATAGCCCATGTCTGCGTGCTGGCCCAAAGGGGTCGCCCAAGAGATAAATTAGCCTGACAAGCCGCCTGGCAAGCTGTCTGGACTGACCCAGCCATTGCCATTTGGGCCATTGCCGACTTCCTACATACTGCCATACTGCCTACTGCCTACTGCCGGCTGCTGATGTTGCCTTTTTTCATGGCTTCCGTTGTCGTTGCTGTTGCTGTTGCTGTTGCCGTTGCCGTTGCCAAAATCAATGGACATTTTTGGGCTTCCGCTGTCAGTTTTAGGCAGCCGCTTCTGGCCCTAGCGCCGACTGCAGCGAGTGCTTGCCAAATTGCGCCGGCGGCGCAATAATTGTTATGATGCCGTCCGTTAGACTAATATTTATTTTGCATATGTGTTGCATGTTTGGCCTCTATCTGGCAAATACCCTAAGCTGGTTAATACTCTAACATGTTTGTGGTAATATTGGTTAAATTATACATTTGGTTGGAACTTTAGCTTAATACGCCCAGTCATATTTTATAATATTTTAACCATAAACTTACTGAATTTATCATTCGCTTGTAAATTTGAAATATGAAACATATCTAAATCCTTGTTCGCTTCAAGCTAGATTTTATAATATTTGTTTTTATTTGTTTTATGTTGTTTATTATTTATTGAACAGAAACAGGGTTCATTTAACCCTTTGACTTATCATTTTTCTAGTTATTTTCACCGACACCGACTATATCAGATTTATATATATATATTTATATTTTATAATTAACATATTTTAGAGTATTGCCTGCTTCGATCTTGCATTGATTTGTTTAGATAGGCTTAGTGGTTCGTTTTCAGTTTTGGATGCCAATGTTATGGTTTGCCATTGAAGGCCAGCTCCGGCTGTGGGTGGTGGGGTGGGTGGCGGAGGAGGGTGTTGCGGCTGCAATAGCTTCAAATTAAAATTTGTTTATTGTGCCAAAAGTTATGCAAGCTTTGTAGACTTCCGTCAGATTTGTGCGGCCAGTAATTTTATAATTCCGAAACGCCATCGCAAACCCGTGGAAATAATTACACAAGCACATGTGGCAAGTGGAAAAATTAATTTAAGTGCAATGTCGGCGATTAGCACAAATCTCGACTCATCAATTTGGCTGACTAAAACGACACAAGCCAAATTTATTTTGGACATGCATAAATCTACCAGCACACAAGCCGGTAAAACAAAGCCAAAAGTCACAGGCACACACAGATACACACATATGCAGTGGCAGTTACATGCGGAAAACATTGCAGGACATGTGTAATTTCTCACGTGATTCAGCGATGAATGCCATGAAATTGCCAGTATCTCAGCTACTGGATACCCTACACCTGAAATTAGTGTAGTATTTTCTATACTTTTGAATATATAATACTTTAATATTACTTCTTCTTACACTCATACCAAACAGTTACCTGGATACATATTTTACATGCTTAGATTAAATATTAATATACCCTATAAATGTGTGTTTGAAGTTTGGCTTAAGGAAAGTTCATGGATTATTCAGAAAAAGAATGCTATATTTCTAGGAATTAGAAGCTGCTCTCTCTCTCTTCTCACTTTATGTCGTAAACTGCACAGTTTGAAGACAAGGGCACATCTCCGAAAAAACCCTAAAACCAACAAACAAAAATATCCAAATGAAACAAACAATACGATTGTTTGCACAGCTATCTGGATGCACTTATTGTTGTAGCTGGCGAGCGCTAGCGAATGAAAGGAAAGTGCTTAAAAAATAACAGTAAATTACACCGACACAAGCGCAACGCCAACGCCATGCCACGCCCCCTATCACCGCCTCAGCGATGCATGACGAGCTTGCATACTTTTAGGGACAACTGATTTAATTCCGCGCCAAAGGATGCCATGCGGGCCACAGGCACACAGTGCTGAGGTTCGTCCTTGCCGGCAGATGGCAGCTGGGAGATGGGCGATGGTAGATGGCAGCGATGTGCTCAGCACCATTTCCAATGTTCCAACCGCTGCAGCACCTGACGCTGGAACTCACGCTAAGCACGCAAAAAGCAATAGTTAGTGTGGTACTGGGTACTGGGTTCTGGGTTCTGGTTCAGGTTTGCCGTTATTTTTGTTGGCTTATTCGTGCAGCATGAATTTCTATGAGCGGAATTTGTAATACAAGTGTGTTCTAAATGGTTTTTGGGCCAAGAGCTGCCTAAACAGATTTATGCCAAACTACAGGCAAATACCATTAGATACACCCGTAATGAATGTTTACAAATTTCATTTTTGACCTCGAATAACAAATTGTTAAAACAATAAAATGGCAAACTTGCTATTAATGAGCATTTCACTTGCATTTGACTCTTTGCCCTTTACTTATTAGGGTATATATATGTAGGTACATATAACTCAATAATATAAAAGGTTTTTGTATACCATTGTTATTATAATTTATAATTTGAAGAAGACTTCTTCGACCTCATAAAGTATATATATGTATTCCTAATCTGTATCAATAGTCGAGTCGTCCATTGTCTTTCTTTTTGTTCAGGCTAAACCTCTATAATAAACCTACATTTTCAATATTTCCCAGTCGGGCATTGTCGACTATAGCATTTCTAATTTATTACTAGTAAACTCAGATCTAGATTAAACAACAATGTTCTCAGCTTGATCTAGAAGTAATCACATTAAAAAGCTTTCAAGGTTATTAGATATTTGTACTTTTGTTTCCAGCAGATGTCTGTCGGTGATCTTTTGGCGATACTTTTGAAATAAGTTTGCCTTACAGGGCATTATCCTCTTAGTATTGTTTCTCCCCTCTCTCTACGTACTTTTCATTTTGGCCACTACAAGAGCATTTCATTAAATTCGTTTTCTCCGGTCCATTCTTTTGAACAGTTCTTTCAGGCAGCGCTTGTTATTGTTTTGTTGTTGTTTCTGTTGGGTGTTGGTGGTGTGTGTTGGTGGTGTGCTGCTGTAGAAACACTAAACAATATGGCAAAATTACTTAATTTCATGTTGGTCTAATCAAGTTGCCATTGCCGAGCGCCAAAAGCGAGTGTGTGGCTGGCACGGAAGGCCGCACAAAAGCGTGCAACGGGAATAGCACGAGAACTGTTTGCGTTTGTGTGTGTGTGTTTGAAAGTGTGTGCAGGTGCGGATTGCCAGCAAATAACGTGCAGTTGCCGTGCCAAACTCACATGTGTGTGTATTCCTTTTGCCCCACTCTGCACTTTGCTGTGTTCATGCTTTAAGGCCCCGAAGCGACCTGACTGCTGTTTTTTTGTTTATTTTTTTTTGTTTTTTATTATTCTGGAGATGGGGCGAACGTTTAGTGGCCGCTCATTTATGCTTCAAGCAACCGGGGGGCAACAACAACTACAACAACAACAACAACACGAAATAGGTGGACAGCTAAACGCTGACAACAGCAAACAGAACGAAAGCACAAACAAAAAACGATGCAAGGCTTGCAGCCATTTAACATTTGTCCGGGGACTGGGCCTGAGCTTGGGCCCGGACCATGTTAATCTGAAAGTGTGTCAATGTCGGCATCCGTTTCCTTTTGGCCAAGGCAGCAGCCAGCTGCACAGAGGCGGAGACAGCAGCAGTTGCAGGTGCACTCATATGGCCACTTGAGATGCAAACAGGTAAAGGGCCGCAAATTTAAGCATTTGTCTACTCCAACACGCACCGACGCACACTCACACACACTCACACACACACACACACAGAGACACATAGAAGCTCAGCTGCATTATGGTGCTTGGCATTCGGCATGGGAACGAAACGAAACTAGGCGAAACATTGGTATAACGGTCATCCGCAATAGGCAGCAGCAGCAGCTGCGAATGTTTTGGCAATGGAACAAGAAGATGTCGCTGTCTGTGCATTGTTGTTGCTCTTGCTGCTCCTGACTCTTTTTTTTTGTTTTGGTTTTGGATTGGGCCCAGCGACCAGCGCCCGCTGTGACAGCGCAGCGGGCGCGCTATTCTGTTGGCCACTTTTTCATTCTGATAAATTGGCAGCGACATTTCAGCAAGAGTTGACAATTACCAGCGCTAACATGAGCTCATCTACTGTACATTGTACACACGTGTGTGTGTGTGTGTGTGTAAGTGAGCCTTGTATAATTAAAAGCAAGAAAACCAGGCATGAAATTGTTTGGCTTAAATGTCTTTGACTGCCGCTGCAGCCGGTTGGTGGTCCACATTTGGATATGATCGAATGAGAATGTGCCACCACTGTAATTATGCTGCCAAGTAGTGCCACTGTTGTTGTAGTTGTGTGGTTTGTGTCAAGGCTATGCTTTAAATTTGTCCAGTTGCTCATTTTGCTCATTTTTTGATTTGTTGTATGTCTATCAATGCACTGTGCGAAATGCAGCAAAAAACTATGCTATACAAAATTATAAATGATTTAGCTGCATTCAATATAGGTTCTTCTGAAAAGTATCCATTTCTAAAATTAAAAGTAAAAAATAAATAGGTATTTATTTAGTCATATCTCACAAACATTAATTTATAACATATATATGTATTTTTCCAAGGAAAGCACTTTGTCTAACAGTCCAAACATACGAAAGCATTTCCTGATAAAGAAAGTTATACTACGTAAATATTATATATCTAATTTATTTTTAAAAATGCTTTTTAAAAAATTACTTCCTCTTGCTAGTAAATGTTGCATACGTCGTAAACATTGAGTAATTTCAGCAAACATCACCCATTTAAATTATTTCGGAGACTTCTTCTCAAACATGTCAGTCAATCAATCCGAGTATCTAATCTTCAACCACCTTAAAAGAATATTAAATAATGCTGGGATAAGATTATTCTGTTTCTGTGCAAATACACTCGAGCACATAAGTACTTTAATTCAAACAAATAAAAATCTCATTGCTTTATCTCTAGTGAGAATGGTTTGATAATTTCGTAAATCAAACAACTTTTGCACAGCACAATTAAACTGAATTATTTAAATATTGGCAAAGTTCTGAGTCTAAAATATATAGGTAAGTAAAGCCGAAATATGTTCAAAATGAATACAATTCAATTCAATTAGCAATTTCTGCAAGTGTTAAATCTCCAAAAATCTAGCAGACACCAAAAATGCCGCATGCTGTCCTGTAACGCTGCACGTGGTGGCCGAAATATAAACTGCACACCGTCACACCGTCACACACACACAGACACACAGACACACACACACACACACACACACATATAGACATGCATGCATTCTGTAGCGACAAGTGCAGAGTATCGTCGACAGCGACAGCGACTGCGACGCAGACGCAGCGATAAGATAAAACGTGCGATGACAAAAAGCACCCAAAGCGAACCGAACGACGACGGAAGCCGAAGTTCTGTATAACGGTGACTGCGACGCCGCTGCCGCTGCCGAAGCCGACGTCGCGACGTCGTTTGCCGATGTCATGGACTGGCTGGCTGTTGGTGGCTGCTGCTGCTGCTGGTTGCTTATAAAAGCCGTTGGCTCGGCACGAGTGAACATCACAAAACATCGAAGCGCGTTGCCGAGCACACAAGCCCAGAGTGGAGGCCACATAGACATCCACATCAGCAACAACCAGAGTCAGATTCAGATTCAGAACCAGAGTCACAGTCAGAGTCAGAGCTAACCAACCAACGGTAAAGTGAAACAATAACACTAGCTGTCGTTACAGTTTAAGTGTGTGCGTGTGTGTGTGTGTGAGAGTGAGTGCATTTGTATTTGTGTTAAGAGTTTCCGTTACAAAAATAATGCCACAATTTCGAAAATGCATTTCAAAAACCGACAAAAGAACAAGAACAAGCCACAAGTAACGAGCACAAGTCCTTTAAAGGAAGAACGAACAAGAACATAAGAATAAGAAACATGGCCGTCCCAGCAGGAACCCAGCATAGTCAAGTAGGATGGCTGTCAGTTTTTGTAAGGGACTTCGCCCACCTGGCCCTTGTTAAGAGACCTCATCTCCTCGCCTCATCATTGTGAAGAGCGAGAACTTGACAAGTGCAAGAAACGCTGCTTTTGTAATGAATTCATTCAAAGTGTTGGCGGCCAAAGTTTTTCAAAAAGTTCCGAAAACAAAAAATAATCAAACGAAATATGCAAACAGTTACGCTCAAGGCTCAAGGCTCCTCGTCCTGTCACTGGACCTGGTTTGCTTGGCCAACCGCTGTGGCCAGCGCCGTGTGCGCCACAGGCCTAAAACAGCGCCAATGGCTACCGCACCCACTTCCACTCCCGCCCACTCTGTTTCTCGGCTCTGTTGTTGCCCACTAAATTAAATGTAAATTAATGCAAATTACACAAAATTACTGCGGGCCGCACGATGCAACAACCGTAGCTGAATGCAGCTCGCAGTTTGCAGTACTCCCTCTGTCTGCCCCCAACCGACGGACTGCATCATCAGATAAAAGACAGTTGCATTGTCTATTATTTTAAATTGGCTGCGCAAATTTGCGGCATCGCAAAAGTAATTAGCGACTATTGTAAACTGTGCCACACATAAGTAAGTTGAATCAGGGACAGCTGCTTGTACAGCCGAGGATGATAAGAGATAGATGGAAACTTCGTAACTCAATTTAGAGTAACCGTAAAATAAAATCTATGTGGGACAGCTGCTTGTACAGCCGAGGAGGATAAGAGATAGATGAAAATTTCGTAGCTCAATTTAGAGTAACCGTAAAATAAAATCTATCTATCTACCACGGATTGAATATTAATTTCTCAATATATTAAATTTGATCCTGATGAATATGCCATGCCTAACTAATATTTATTTCCCAAAGCATCTAGTTTGAAAATATTCTGAAGAATAGTTGGAGATTTAGTAGGTCAATATTTGTTAGAACTTAATATAAAATCAAGTATAAGCCTAAGGCTCAAAGGCATAGTTTTAAATTAAGTGAAAAAAAGAAATATCTTTTATTCTACATAATTTGATGTAACTTATTTTTATTTGACCAAGTGGCGTGTAAACTATAAGGTTTCGGCAGAAAACTTTGATATAAGTATATATGGGTGTAATCAATAACCAAAAGTACTTGGTGGGCGGTAGGTAGCCATTGAAAACTTTCATTCTTGATTTAAAACAAAAGTTACAAAAGTTCGGATAAATAACTGCACTTCCTGCCAAAGCAAAGAGTCCCAAATGAAAATTGATTTGGCACTTGAAACACCAATCTTGGATTTTTAATAGGCTTGACAAATGCGTAGTTAATTCAAGACTCTGGCAAAATGTCAATTAAAAATTTTATGACCTTATATTGGCCCTATAATTATAACGTTAATGATAAATGTTAATGGGCAGTGTGCGATAAAAATGACAACAAAAATTGGCATTGGTATTTCCTTTATTAGAAGCAGAAACTGGGTCTAATTAACGAGCCTGGCAGCTATTGACTGGGTAAATGTGGTTGCCTCAGCCTCAGCCTCAGCCAAAGCCACAACCACAGCTAAAGCCAAAGCCAAAGCCAAAGCCATTTTGTGGCTTGGTGCGCGTGCTTTTTATGCACTGGCGCATGAGTATTGATATTGGTATTTAATGCCCAACTTGAATCAAGCTGACGAACATAAAGAACGGATTATGAACGGGATATGTTTCAGAGTTGTGGCAAGGGAAAGTGAATTGAAGGTATGTGCGGAAATGCGTGAATATTCATGAAAACATTTTCAATTGGCAACGGTGCCAAAACAAATTAGAGCGTAATGCTTTGTTTCACTCATATGTCGCATTGCCGACCGCACCACGTGGCGTATGCGTAATGTGCAAATATTTCGCATACAAGCTCAAATTCAATTGCTGGCATATTTAATTATTAATTACTGTTGTATATGAAATGCGCAGCGGGCTATCGAAAGGTTTAAATTTTCATTTTCAATTACCAACTGAAATATCGCGTTCAAATGCAAATGAAAGCCAATCCCATTGGCGACAAATTTACCTTAATTCCATCTGCTCGAGCGGCTTACAGAATGCATGCGACCTGCCAATTGAATAAGCAAAATAAGAGCAAAAAGGAAACTCATTCGCTTCTCGTTACAAATTAAATAAAAAGCGCTTTAAATTGAATTTTATTTACTTTTTTTTTGTCATGCTTTGAGCAAACTGAATCGAATGAGTTTACTTTTTATTTTCCCACCCCTTTTATAATTGCCACATGCGTTGACAATTAATAAACTGTGACAGGCTGCTGCTTGTATGTGTGTGTGTGTGTGTGCATGTGTAAATGTACTTAAACATCCTTACATTCTAATTGTAAATTTGCGAATTTATTATTTAAATTGAAAATTACAATGAATATTTAAACTTAATCAGTATTAATATATTTATTTAGTTAGGGATTTATTTGATTTTAAAAATGTAGCAGTTTTTTCTATTTGCATTTATATTTATATAAATTACGTTGAATTTAGTTATGAGTATGTTTTTTCTTCCAATATCATCTGCGAAAAGGTACTCGTAGAAAACTTTTATATATTTTTCATTTCGAAAATACTTTTTTTTGTTAAAGCTCACGAAATCATATATATAAATTATAATATGTGTCGTAACTGTTTAGATATATATATTACTTCGCAATAATTAAATCATTAAATATCGTTAAAGTCTGCAGCTGTAAAATTATTATCATTATTATATTTATGGAACACTAAAGAATTCAAATGCATTTTCCGAATATTATGCTTTCCCTTCCAAATCAAATAATAATATTAGCTTGGCACTAAACATTTTGCCTTGACAAAACAGCAAATTCTTTGATAGGTTTGATGGCATTACTAAAATGTTTATTGTTGTTGCTCAAGCATCTGCCGCTAAGATATGAGCTATTTAATTTCATTTCCAAGGTGCGCTATTATAAAAGAAAACAGTTTTTCGTTTGCAAAGTCTTTTAGTTTTACGGTCAGGTAGGCAGCCCATCAGTCAGCAGTCAGCAGTCAGCAGTCTGGAGACAAGAGACAAGAGACAGGAGCCAGCAGGCATCGGCATCAGCTTACCAGCTGAATCCGCATTCGCATCCGCATCTGCGGCGATGTCGTCGTCGTTGTAGTTGTCATCATGTTCATTGTATTGCGCTTTCCACTTGACATCCTGGCTGCAATTTCCTTGTTGTGAAATTATGCTTTGCCTTTGCCTTTGCCGCTGTGTGAACAGATGATGATGATGATGATAAATAAAACAGCAGACTGCTGCAAGGTGATTCGGCGGTAGCTTGGCCACAGTAAACTAAAGTAAACAGTTGTTGCATGAAGCCCATGGCCACACCCGGTTTACACCCTCAACCACAACCACAGCCAAAACCAAAACCAGAAGAGCCCACACTTAGGCTCACACCGATTAACGGCATTGGAGAACAAAAGCGAAAGGGGCTGTTAAAGGCTGCCAATGACCATGCCCATATGTGATGAGGTAGCTGTGCCGTGGTTTTCATACCGTGCTCTGATTTACCGTACTGCTTTTGGCCTCGTTGGCTGTTGGATGTTGGCTGTTTGCTTTTGATTGAAGGTTAAATGAGCCGTGCCATGCAACGCTGACACAGAAACAGAATCACCGCCCCCTCCCACCCATCACAAATTCGCAGTTGTGCTCTTCGTCGTGCTTTTGCATTTGCATTGCTCGCATCCTTTTGTGCATCCTTATAGAGTCTTATTTTATTTCCTTTGGCTGAATTAGCTGGCATCAACTAAGCAAGGAAGAGCAAGCAGAGAGAGGCAACCCGTTGCGCTTGCTGTCGCATTCATTTTTACGAGTCATCAGCGGGTCATGATTTAGGTGGCTAACACGCCCACTTAAGTGTCTCTGCCCCCAATAAAGTGCTCTTTAAAGTTAAAAACATTTTCCAGTTTAAGTGCGTTTTATTTAGCATTTGTTTATTGTTCTGCGCTTTCTCTCTCTCTTTCTAATTTAGATATCCAATTTACTTTTCCGTTTGCTTGCAGTTGTAGACGTACGAGACTACTAATTTAAACTAAAATCAACACAAATACAAATACAAAATGTCCATCTCCGATTTCCGCAAGAAGAAGCTGTTGTTCCTGTTCAATGTGTTCTTTGGTGAGTAAACTAAGACAATGATAAATATAAGGCAAAGCTTAGATATGGCAATCAATTGCATTTATTAGACATTTATATGAAAAGTGCAACAAAATGTCATATATATATACTTTATTGTTTTGATTAAATAGGTATATAGCATATAATACTTACCTACGGTTTTCACAGCTGTACAACTAGTTTCATATACTATATTAAGATAATATATCAAGTGAAACTTAAAAATGTTGAATTCATGCAATTCAATTTGTGCACACTGCGTATACTTAATGTGCATTTCCAAATGCTCTGCCTTCTGTTTGCCAACAGCAATGCACTTTAAAACAATTGAGTTGCAAATTTGAATTGTAAACTGCAGCTTTAGCTGCTGGCGCTGAAAAGTAGGCAACACATTTTGTTTCTTTGTTGAATGTATGTTACTGACTGGTCTGGCGACTGTACAACAAGGGTTGAGTGCTTTTCGATTATGACTAATTGTCGGGTAGTAAACAGTGCTCTGCCACTAAAGCACCTAGTTGGCCCTTTGCCATACTTGGCAGCAGCCGCTGCTGTTGGCGCCATAAAACGCAAGGGCCAAATACTTGACACTGAAATTTGAAATGGCCATTTGCACACCGTTGCAGTCGTTTGCCGAGGCTAATGACACGCCCCATTTGAATACAGATGGCCAGAAGCCAAAGAACGTGCGAGAGCATATAGATAGGAGATATAAATCCGTTGGGCATACTTGGTGCAAATGCAGGAAGTGCAACTTTGTGCAAGCTGCGCGACCATGAAATCCGGTTAACTTGCATTCATGTTTATTTGCATCTCTCTCTTCTTTTACGTTTTCTGCATTCACATATAACCGACTGACCAACAACAAATGAACAAAACACGCGAACAATGTAACTCATGCGGAATTGGCCAAAATAACAATGCGGAAAAACAGATGTGAACCAAAGCGGCGAAATTGATGTTAAGGACTTTGAGCTGGCCATCGAGGTAAGTGGACCAAAAGCGGAAGCTATGCGAAACACAGTCCGTTCAAATATGCCAAAACAAATGTGGAAAAATTAAAATTGCAGCTGATAAATATGCAAACCTAAGGATGTTTATTGACCAACAGCTGAATCAATAAAGCCAACAAAAAAACACTATAAACTAAATGCAACATTGTGCATGCTGAAAAGTTGCCAGCCAACCAATTTTGCTACTATGTTGATTTTCCATGGTTTTTTCAATTCAGTTTTGTTTTTGTTTCTGTTTTTGTTTCTGTTTTTATTCTGTTTATTCAACTCGTAACTGATAACTCAATTTATGCTGACATTTGTTGCTGTTGTTGTTGTATTGTCGCCTGCAGCGTGTGTGCAAACTGCGCGGCTGGGCAAAGGACACGCCAAAGAACAAGGAGACCTACGATGTCATGATGGAAATTTGGACTGGTCTGCGTTCGAAGGCTGACAAGGATAACGATGGCCAGGTGAGTCGTCCGTCAGTCACACAAACTATCTTTGTGGCTGGGTGTATCTATGTGTATGTATGTGTGTGTGTGTGTGTGCAGAGCCATACTTGACAAAAAAGCGCAACTGCATGTCAAGTGCTTCGTTTTGGGATTGCAGCGCGCTGTTTGAATGGCTTCATTGTCACTGGCAAAAGTGTTGAAATCCATGGACTGCACTCGATGCTATTGTGACAGCAGTTGACAAGTGGGCCTGGGCACCCACCAACCTTACCAACCTTACAGATGCCCAGATTATATATGTATGCACAACAGCAATGTAACGGCAAACATTACAAAGTCGGTCGCATGCTGCACAACAACAACGACGTCAACAAAAAAAACGAAGGAATGTTCATAAATTTTCTTTTTATTAGTGTGAAGTGTGCCCTGGGAGATAGTTGGGGGGTTAGTTTGGGGGTAGCTGTGTTTGCCAGTAAGCAAATTCTGTGTCTACAACAATGGGCGGAAATTGAATTGTGAATTATTTGAGCAATGCAGTTGCAGTTCCGGGCCACGACTTCAGTTAGTTTTCTAGGCCGCTGCTCATTACAATGACAAACTTTATAGCCCCTCCGGCCGTGTGGGTTTCGGCATAGCCACAGCACAGTCAGTATCCAGTTAAGCCATACCATAATCAGACTGCGTCTGCACAAATTAAATCATGGCCTTAAACCAGTTGAGTTGTCAGCACAGTGGAAAATGCCAGCGCAAACAGCGCCTCAATATATATATGGAAAATAAAAGTGCGGTAAGTACCAGGTGCCTGGAGTCTCTTTGTGCCTACTCCTTGATGTGGTGCGGCAGCGATGGCCGCACTTTTTGATTGTGACACAGATAGCCGCAACGTTTTGGCTTTTAGCCAGCAACTTGACGAAGTTCTCGGCAAATAAGCTGAAGTCAACTGTTTGCGGCCTTTGTGCACTTTTGGGCTTTGTGCTTTGTGCTTTCTGCTTTCTGCTGGCCAGACTTGGATTTATAGTTGTTGCCTTAACTCATTTTACGCCACACAACAGCAACAACATATGATTGCCAACAATATAGTAGAAGAACAACAACTTAAGCTAGTCAGAGACACGGTCAAGGATATGCGGCCTTTTTTGGCATTTCAATTTGGCAACGCGCACCACTTAGATGCAATAAACATAAAAAATATGCAGTTAGTTCGACTCGAGGGTGGTTGCGGTCTATGGCTTAGGGGTTGTCAATTGGCACTGCAATTGATGGCGCTGACCGCACATTGTCTAGTGTCTGCTTATTTATGGCCACATTAAAACATGCCAATGGTCCGAGTCTTTGACCAAAATTATCCTTTGCCCCCACTACAACGTACAACGTACAATGAGCCATAGTCAAAGTGGCACGAACCGGGTGGGTCAAGGAGTCTCGGCTTGTTCAAGTTGGTCAAGGCGTCGATTGCTGATGTTGCTGATGTTGCGGTAATTGCCGTTGTTTGGTTGGGAAGCCAGAAAAAAGTGCTCATAAACGTTAGGGCATAATGTGCAGTTCGCATAAATTACGGCCCGCATGAATCTTGCCAGCACACCCTCCCCGCACACCTCACACCTCACCCCCGCCCTCAACACCAGCCATTATGATGTTTTATGAGCAGCTGCCCCGCCCACCTGCGGCTAGACGCTTTATGTGCTTTTCAGCGTGTTTTGGGGCGTTACGCATAAATCGGATGCTTTTAACCCGCATTTCATCTCTCTCTCCTGGCCCAATTCGCAGGTCAGCGTGGATGAGTGGTGCAACATGTGGGACGCATACGCCAAGGATCCCAGCAGCGTAATGGACTGGCAGAATACGTACATGAACTTCATGTTCGATTTGGAGGATGCCTCGCATGATGGCGGCATCGATGTAACGGAGTTCACGCTGGTCTGCTCCAGCTATGGCCTGGACAAGAAGGAGTGCGAGGAGGCGTTCACCAAGATGGCCCGTGGCGAGAGCGATGTGACTCGCGAGCAGTTCGCCGCCTTGTGGAAGGAGTACTTTGCTGCCGAGGATGCGAACGCGCCCGGCAACTTCATCTTTGGCAAGACCACATTCTAACTGTCTGCTGTCTGAAGATGCCTGATCGATTTGGTCTTTACCGCTGATGCAAACAACTAGTAAAATATCAAAATTTACATACTAATTTAAAGCCGAATCAACAGGCAGCTACAAATTCCATTTCGATTTTGACACTTTGTAGCCCAGTTAGCAGTTAGCAGTTAGCAGTTAGCAGTCCCAAATGCTCTGACGTTGTTAATTAAATGTTGCTGTCAACTCCAACGGTAACTCAACTTTTGCTCAATTCAAATGTTCTAATTTAGTAGCCTAATTTGTTAAATCTAAAATGTCTCTAATTATATTTTATATTCTACTTATATCGTAAAGTAGTAAACGAGTATGTAACTAACTGTTGTATGTGTAAACTCTATATGCAAATGATATCTCAAAGCTCAATTAGAACAGGATTCGTGTAATCTACTGAATACTGTTGATGCGTAAATTAAACCAATTAAACTGTCAAATTGTTTTGTGTGTGTAGTCGTAGTTTATCCTCCCAATCTCTGGCGTTTAAATATTAATGTAAATGTAAATGTAAAGTGTTCCAATAAATGCTAAACATCTACAACAACTGCACTCTTAATTTATGGAGTTAAAAACCAAAGACCATTACTTGTTGCTGTTACAGTGGGCGTCGATTCTATGGTACCGCCCCTTTTGAAGTCCTTATGGCCGCCGCAGGTTATGGACCTCGATAAGATCAGCAATTGGCTGGCAATTTATGAAAATTATAATTTCACTCGGGGATACAAATAACCTTCGGTTCAGCTACGTTGTAGAGCTTGGGTGCGCTTTGCAGCGATTTACTGTTCCAATGGGGCGGCTAAGTAATTTATGCAGTTGCATGTGTATAGAGCTTACTATGCACATACACATCTACAAAGCTGTGGTATTGGACTGCAATGCATATGTTCTTCAAAAGCTTTCTCGATGAACTGGTTTACAAACGCTTGCAGCTCCAATTTAAATTGCTGCCATTCAAAAGTAACGGCGAAAGCTCGTTTAGTAAAAGCTGTGGTCATCCCGTTTCATAGCAGTGAGCTTTAGTAAGCCTTTCAGTTGGCCTTGCCAGACTTCAGCAAATACTTCAGCGCCAGGTGGCAGTACGCCAATATTAGGATACATGATATTTTTGAAAACAAAGTCGAAAATGAACGAAACCCCAGAATCACTTTTCTTAAAGTTTTTTATACTAATTGTGACACCCACAATCGATTGCAAAGAAAATTTCAAGATTCTAGTTTTTGAAAAATGTAAATTTGTAAAGGACCCCAATGCTTTTTTAACAAAGGAAGTAAAAAAAATTATGTTTAAAAGTTCATAAACTTGAGATGTGGATTTGAAGTCGATGTCAAATAATGATCAAAATGGCCTCGGGACTGACAATCGGTTCAGATTTGACAAAGTTATGGCAGTTTGAAGTCTGGGAAGGTGATTTGGGCACTTTACAAGCCAATTTTTTTGTCACTTTTGGCGTGATTTTTGACAGAAAAATGAAACACCACAAAGTCACTTTTCAAATAGTTTTTATACTAATTGAGACACCCACAATCAATTAAACGTAAAATTTCAATATTCTAATTTTTGAAAAATCAAAATGTGTAAGGGTCCCCCCTTATGCTTTTTTCGCCAAAAAAATCCTAAATTTCATTTTTTCTAAAATTCATAAAATTGGGATGTGGATTTGAAGTCGATGCCAAATAATGACCAAAATGGCCTCGGGATTGACAATCGGTTCAGATTTGACAAAGTTATGGCAGTTTGAAGTCTTGGAAGGTGATTTGGGCACTTTACAAGCCAATTTTTTTGTCACTTTTGGCGTGATTTTTGACAGAAAAATGAAACACCACAAAATCACTTTTCAAATAGTTTTTTATACTAATTGAGACACCCACAATCAATTAAACGTAAAATTTCAATATTCTAATTTTTGAAAAATCAAAATGTGTAAGGGTCCCCCCTTATGCTTTTTTCGCCAAAAAATCCTAAATTTCATTTTTTCTAAAATTCATAAAATTGGGATGTGGATTTGAAGTCGATGCCAAATAATGATCAAAATGGCCTCGGGATTGACAATCGGTTCAGATTTGACAAAGTTATGGCAGTTTGAAGTCTGGGAAGGCACTTTACAAGCCAATTTTTTTGTCACTTTTGGCGTGATTTTTGACAGAAAAATGAAACATCACAAAATCACTTTTCAAATAGTTTTTATACTAATTGAGACACCCACAATCAATTAAACGTAAAATTTCAATATTCTAATTTTTGAAAAATCAAAATGTGTAAGGGTCCCCCCTTATGCTTTTTTCGCCAAAAAATCCTAAATTTCATTTTTTCTAAAATTCATAAAATTGGGATGTGGATTTGAAGTCGATGCCAAATAATGACCAAAATGGCCTCGGGATTGACAATCGGTTCAGATTTGACAAAGTTATGGCAGTTAGAAGTCTGGGAAGTTGATTTGGGCACTTTACAAGCCAATTTTTTTGTCACTTTTGGCGTGATTTTTGACAGAAAAATGAAACACCACAAAATCACTTTTCAAATAGTTTTTTATACTAATTGAGACACCCACAATCAATTAAACGTAAAATTTCAATATTCTAATTTTTGAAAAATCAAAATGTGTAAGGGTCCCCCCTTATGCTTTTTTCGCCAAAAAATCCTAAATTTCATTTTTTCTAAAATTCATAAAATTGGGATGTGGATTTGAAGTCGATGCCAAATAATGACCAAAATGGCCTCGGGATTGACAATCGGTTCAGATTTGACAAAGTTATGACAGTTTGAAGTCTGGGAAGGTGATTTGGGCACTTTACAAGCCAATTTTTTTGTCACTTTTGGCGTGATTTTTGACAGAAAAATTAAACATCACAAAATCACTTTTCAAATAGTTTTTATACTAATTGAGACACCCACAATCAATTAAACGTAAAATTTCAATATTCTAATTTTTGAAAAATCAAAATGTGTAAGGGTCCCCCCTTATGCTTTTTTCGCCAAAAAAATCCTAAATTTCATTTTTTCTAAAATTCATAAAATTGGGATGTGGATTTGAAGTCGATGCCAAATAATGACCAAAATGGCCTCGGGATTGACAATCGGTTCAGATTTGACAAAGTTATGACAGTTTGAAGTCTGGGAAGGTGATTTGGGCACTTTACAAGCCAATTTTTTTTGTCACTTTTGGCGTGATTTTTGACAGAAAAATGAAACACCACAAAATCACTTTTCAAATAGTTTTTTATACTAACTGAGACACCCACAATCAATTAAACGTAAAATTTCAATATTCTAATTTTTGAAAAATCAAAATGTGTAAGGGTCCCCCTTTATGCTTTTTTCGCCAAAAAAATCCTAAATTTAATTTTTTCTAAAATTCATAAAATTGGGATGTGGATTTGAAGTCGATGCCAAATAACAACCAAAATGGCCTCGGGATTGACAATCGGTTCAGATTTGACAAAGTTATGGCAGTTTGAAGTCTGGGAAGGTGATTTGGGCACTTTACAAGCCAATTTTTTTGTCACTTTTGGCGTGATTTTTGACAGAAAAATGAAACACCACAAAATCACTTTTCAAATAGTTTTTTATACTAACTGAGACACCCACAATCAATTAAACGTAAAATTTCAATATTCTAATTTTTGAAAAATCAAAATGTGTAAGGGTCCCCCCTTATGCTTTTTTCGCCAAAAAAATCCTAAATTTAATTTTTTCTAAAATTCATAAAATTGGGATGTGGATTTGAAGTCGATGCCAAATAACAACCAAAATGGCCTCGGGATTGACAATCGGTTCAGATTTGACAAAGTTATGGCAGTTTGAAGTCTGGGAAGGTGATTTGGGCACTTTACAAGCCAATTTTTTTGTCACTTTTGGCGTGATTTTTGACAGAAAAATGAAACACCACAAAATCACTTTTCAAATAGTTTTTTATACTAATTGAGACACCCACAATCAATTAAACGTAAAATTTCAATATTCTAATTTTTGAAAAATCAAAATGTGTAAGGGTCCCCCCTTATGCTTTTTTCGCCAAAAAAAAACCGAAATTTAATTTTTTCTAAAATTCATAAAATTGAGTTGTGGATTTGTAGTCGATGCCAAATAATGACCAAAATGGCCTCGGGATTGACAATCGGTTCAGATTTGACAAAGTTATGGCAGTTTGAAGTCTGGGAAGGTGATTTGGGCACTTTACAAGCCAATTTTTTTGTCACTTTTGGCGTGATTTTTGACAGAAAAATTAAACATCACAAAATCACTTTTCAAATAGTTTTTTATACTAATTGAGACACCCACAATCAATTAAACGTAAAATTTCAATATTCTAATTTTTGAAAAATCAAAATGTGTAAGGGTCCCCCCTTATGCTTTTTTCGCCAAAAAAATCCTAAATTTCATTTTTTCTAAAATTCATAAAATTGGGATGTGGATTTGAAGTCGATGCCAAATAACAACCAAAATGGCCTCGGGATTGACAATCGGTTCAGATTTGACAAAGTTATGACAGTTTGAAGTCTGGGAAGGTGATTTGGGCACTTTACAAGCCAATTTTTTTGTCACTTTTGGCGTGATTTTTGACAGAAAAATGAAACACCACAAAATCACTTTTCAAATAGTTTTTTATACTAATTGAGACACCCACAATCAATTAAACGTAAAATTTCAATATTCTAATTTTTGAAAAATCAAAATGTGTAAGGGTCCCCCCTTATGCTTTTTTCGCCAAAAAAATCCTAAAATGTCATTTTTTCTAAAATTCATAAAATTGGGATGTGGATTTGAAGTCGATGCCAAATAATGACCAAAATGGCCTCGGGATTGACAATCGGTTCAGATTTGACAAAGTTATGGCAGTTAGAAGTCTGGGAAGTTGATTTGGGCACTTTACAAGCCAATTTTTTTGTCACTTTTGGCGTGATTTTTGACAGAAAAATGAAACACCACAAAATCACTTTTCAAATAGTTTTTTATACTAATTGAGACACCCACAATCAATTAAACGTAAAATTTCAATATTCTAATTTTTGAAAAATCAAAATGTGTAAGGGTCCCCCCTTATGCTTTTTTCGCCAAAAAAATCCTAAATTTCATTTTTTCTAAAATTCATAAAATTGGGATGTGGATTTGAAGTCGATGCCAAATAATAACCAAAATGGCCTCGGGATTGACAATCGGTTCAGATTTGACAAAGTTATGGCAGTTTGAAGTCTGGGAAGGTGATTTGGGCACTTTACAAGCCAATTTTTTTGTCACTTTTGGCGTGATTTTTGACAGAAAAATTAAACATCACAAAATCACTTTTCAAATAGTTTTTTATACTAATTGAGACACCCACAATCAATTAAACGTAAAATTTCAATATTCTAATTTTTGAAAAATCAAAATGTGTAAGGGTCCCCCCTTATGCTTTTTTCGCCAAAAAAATCCTAAATTTAATTTTTTCTAAAATTCATAAAATTGGGATGTGGATTTGAAGTCGATGCCAAATAATGACCAAAATGGCCTCGGGATTGACAATCGGTTCAGATTTGACAAAGTTATGACAGTTTGAAGTCTGGGAAGGTGATTTGGGCACTTTACAAGCCAATTTTTTTGTCACTTTTGGCGTGATTTTTGACAGAAAAATGAAACACCACAAAATCACTTTTCAAATAGTTTTTTATACTAACTGAGACACCCACAATCAATTAAACGTAAAATTTCAATATTCTAATTTTTGAAAAATCAAAATGTGTAAGGGTCCCCCCTTATGCTTTTTTCGCCAAAAAAAATCCTAAATTTCATTTTTTCTAAAATTCATAAAATTGGGATGTGGATTTGAAGTCGATGCCAAATAACAACCAAAATGGCCTCGGGATTGACAATCGGTTCAGATTTGACAAAGTTATGGCAGTTTGAAGTCTGGGAAGGTGATTTGGGCACTTTACAAGCCAATTTTTTTGTCACTTTTGGCGTGATTTTTGACAGAAAAATGAAACATCACAAAATCACTTTTCAAATAGTTTTTTATACTAATTGAGAGACCCACAATCAATTAAACGTAAAATTTCAATATTCTAATTTTTGAAAAATCAAAATGTGTAAGGGTCCCCCCTTATGCTTTTTTCGCCAAAAAAATCCTAAATTTCATTTTTTCTAAAATTCATAAAATTGGGATGTGGATTTGAAGTCGATGCCAAATAATGACCAAAATGGCCTCGGGATTGACAATCGGTTCAGATTTGACAAAGTTATGGCAGTTAGAAGTCTGGGAAGTTGATTTGGGCACTTTACAAGCCAATTTTTTTGTCACTTTTGGCGTGATTTTTGACAGAAAAATGAAACACCACAAAATCACTTTTCAAATAGTTTTTTATACTAATTGAGACACCCACAATCAATTAAACGTAAAATTTCAATATTCTAATTTTTGAAAAATCAAAATGTGTAAGGGTCCCCCCCCCTTATGCTTTTTTCGCCAAAAAAATCCTAAATTTCATTTTTTCTAAAATTCATAAATTGGGTTGTGGATTTGAAGTCGATGCCAAATAATGACCAAAATGGCCTCGGGATTGACAATCGGTTCAGATTTGACAAAGTTATGGCAGTTTGAAGTCTGGGAAGTTGATTTGGGCACTTTACAAGCCAATTTTTTTGTCACTTTTGGCGTGATTTTTGACAGAAAAATGAAACACCACAAAATCACTTTTCAAATAGTTTTTTATACTAATTGAGACACCCACAATCAATTAAACGTAAAATTTCAATATTCTAATTTTTGAAAAATCAAAATGTGTAAGGGTCCCCCCTTATGCTTTTTTCGCCAAAAAAATCCTAAATTTTATTTCTTCAAAAATTCTTAAATTTGAGATGTGGATTTAAAGTCGATGCCAAATAATGACCAAAATGGCCTCGGGATTGACAATAGGTTCAGATTTGACAAGGTTGTGGCAGTTTGAAGTCTGGGAAGGTTACTTATAAGGAACTTTTCGTTATTTGGGCACTTTAAAGCCAATTTTTTTGTCACTTTTTGCGTGCTGTCACTCTTTTCTATAGTTTTTTTATACTAATTGTTACCCCCAATCAATTACAAAAATTTCAAGATTCTTATTTTTGAAAAAACAAACAAATTTTTAAATGAATGATAAGGGTACATGATATTTTCAAAAATGAATAAACTTGAAATGCAGAATTTTAGAATTTAGAGAATAAACCAGGGACTAAATGGCCTTTAGCTCACCAATGGGTTCAGTTTTGGCCAATGTATGTAGTAAATTTATCAAGTCAAAGACGGATTCTAGGAGGGCCTTAACAAATCAGGTATTGGCATTAAAAGCCAAATATTTGTGGGTGTAATGCCCTGAGCCTATTAAAAATAGATAAAAAGGGTATCATGAGCTTGTGCTAAAATATGTATCAGGCATAAGGAAGTATATATATCAGTATCGACAGCCCATGTAGGTTTGGGAATTGTAATTACCATGAATATAAATTATTCAAATTTTTTTAAATATTTTTTTTTTATTTTGGCTGCTTAGAGTAATAGAAAAAGTAGTAGACATAGCAGTAATATAATAGTAGTAGTAGTAGATACAACGTTTATAATTTAAATATATATATACGTTTGTTGGTATGTATGTAAATTAAGACTATAAATAAATGTTACTGTTGTAAAATGCCTAGAACTGGAGTCGTTGAGCTCAGTTGCATGGTCAACCAGAGATTTTGGCACATAGTATATATAGTGATAGCATGTGTTTTTATGGTAGGTAGCAAAGCTTGGTTCGATTTCTACATTAACAATAACAAATTACTAAAATTAAAACCAGCCCGCTAAGATTCATCTGTATATTGCAGAGCCACATCAGAGGCCAGGACCAGGACCAGGGCTGGGGCTGGGGCTGAGGCTGGGACTGGAGCTGGGTGAACGCGTTTGCAGCTGAGGCAATTAGTTTTTTGTTTTCGTATGCTGCAGCGCGTTCAGCTCGTCCTTGAGCCATGACTGCCAGTTCTCCTGCGAGGGGTGAAACAGAATTGTATACCAAAAGTGGCCAATGTTGATACCAAAAACAAAGCGATTTCTATGTTCCAACACCAAGCCAAGCCAAGCCAGAGATTTTATATACGTACGACATATAGCTACCAGTGTACAAATGTAGGTGTGATTGGAAACAATGGAAAGGAGGCGGGCGGTAGTGTGTGTGTGTGTGTGTGTGTGTGTGTGAGTGCGTATGCTAATAGAATCTACTATAGTTAGCCGTTAGGGGTAGCAGCCACTTGGCATCGGTTAGCGCTAATTGCATGTGTCAACATACTGCGAAATGGAGCCAAGTTCGCAGCGGAAATCGTAAATGCTTAAATAGTCGCCTGTCCCTCTGTGTGTATGTGTGTGTGTGTGTGTGTGTGTGCTTTTCAGTGTGTGAGTTTGTGCTTAAGCACACTTTGTGAGTGTGTGTGTGTGTGTGTTTGTGACTGTGGGTGTAGGGAATCTATTTGCTTTGGCTGTGTTTCAGTGTCTGAGTTTCTGTTTGCCCTTTTGTCGTTTTGTCGTTTTGGGTTTGGCTGTTTCCGCTTTTAGTCATTGTTATGTAAATTTTCCTGATATTCATCATATTCGTTTTCATGATCCTCCGGCTGGTCCTCCTCCTCGTCCTCCTCCTGCTCATAATCGCTGGCATTGCTCTCCGGCTGTGTTACATCCGGCAAATAATCCTTGTGCATGGGCGTTGCGATGATGGGCTCCTGTGCCGTTTGTTTTTGCATATTTGTGTTGCATGTGCATATTTGTGTGTGTGTGTGTGTATTAGTGTGCAAAAGCAAAAGTTAGTTAACCGAGTTAGTCAACAAATATAACAACAAGAAATACATAGAGCAAGTTGGTTGTGGCGCATGCAAAGTTCCACGCATTAGTTTTAGCCAATTAGAAAGTGAAATATTTTCGCTTGTCGAAACAGCATGCTAACCTTTGGCGGCCGCCAGCCGCAGCCCGGCAACGGCATCCCGTCAACGCCCAGCGGACAGGGCGCGTCCAGACCGGGCACACCCTGTTCGCCCTTGTCGCCGCGATCTCCTTTCCGTCCCCGTTTCCCCGGCGGCCCAGCATCGCCGCGTGAGCCCTGCTCGCCGCGCGGACCCTCCTGGCCGGGTATGCCGTCGGTGCCCTTTTTTGATGTGTGTGTGTGCGTGTGTGTGTTTATTTTGTACGTGAGTGTGAAAGAGTGTTTATGTGTTGTGGGTCAAAAAGGTTGAGAAGTTTGGTGGGTTTTGCATAGATGGAAAACAGTGTACGACGCCAAAAAAAAGAGAGAGAGAGAGAGAAAGTTGCATGCAGACAAAGAAAAAATAAAAAACAATATAAAAGGAAGAAACACAAATTATTCAAATTAGCAACCACATAAGGTAAGATAAACACGTATGTGTGTGGGTGTGTTTGTGCGTGTACGTGTATAAATACATATGTAATACATCACATCTTATATATATATATATATATATATACATTTTAATATGTGTATGTGTGTATGTGTGTGTGTGCTCTTACCGGCAGACCCGGATCCCCGCGCTCTCCCTTGTGACCCGTCTCGCCCTGTGCACCCTGTGTGAAAACAAAGATTTCAGTTAGACAATGACACAAAATCGGAGCAGACATTTTAAAAGCTGGTTAATATACCTTCATGCCATCCAAACCAGGCGGACCCTGTGGCAATTGAGAATGAAAGTGGAGAAAGCGTTAGCAAATGCTTGACAAGAAATGCAAAACTATGGCCTAAACCGCGAACCAATATTGTTGGAATAATGATATATATTTTTTGTTGTGGTTAATTAACGCTTTTATGTACACATTAGTAGGTTGGTTTCGTTTGTTTTGTTTTAGTAAAAAACCATCACTTTATTGAAAATGCATAATTAATATGAAAATGATATTGATTTCATTAACCGCTTTACAATTTGTCGCTGCCTGTGAAGGCATTGCATTCATTGCCTTTTGGATTAGCTTGTAATTTGCTCATAATTGGTTGTGGCAAGCGGCGGAATTCATACGCACATTGACATTCATACATCATTTATATATGCATAGACATAAATACACATTAGTACATACATACATATATTTATATGCGATTTAATTGCAAAACTTGTTTATAGTACGTAATTAACAAATGTACACTTACAGTTACAGTTACAGTTACTGTTAGCAGCTTATGAAGTTAATGTTCCAATTGAATTAAAATATAAATAGATTCGATTTATTGCTAATGTTTAAGTTAAATGTAATGCGCATTGCCGATAGAACATATTGCTAGGGACTGCACAATTCATTATTCTAGCCTATTGATCTCGGTTGCAGTGAGTTAGTTAGTAAGTAAGTTAGACAAAAGTTAGAGGGTTTAAGTTAAGTAGAGTAAAATGTGAAAATTGGAGTCAAGCACAATCCGAGCTATATATATATTATTGTAGTTAGCTTATAGATCAATAGAGGGCTCAATAAATATCGTATCTTATTCTTAGTTGACATTTGTATATACACCTTGAAATTGGCTAAATGAAAATTGACATGCGAAATTGGGTATTCAATTTTGGAAACGACATACATATCTAATTGAAAATAAATTGACATTCATATATGCATATATGCTTTGTAATTTTTCAACACGTTTTGCGTAAATCCTTTGAGGCTTTGTTTCAAAATATGCATATACACAAGGTTTTTTTTTTTTTTTTTTTTTGTTTTGCTTATTGAACATATAATCGATTTCTTTTGCGTTAGCCATTTATTATTTTGTATTTGTATTTTTTCGAGTTGATTTTTTATTCTTTGACATTGCATGCGCATAGTTTTTGATAAATGTAAATGTGTTTTTAGTATTTGCATTTTCTGTACTCGTTTAGTTAGCTTGAAAGGTAGATTTGCATTCATTTGTTTGAGATGTTCAATGAAACCAATAGGATACATGATAATAATATGTATTTATTGTTGGCGTTATTCTCAATTGATACTCATACCAAGAGAGAGCGAAATTCGAATGCATTGTAATCGGTTTTAATTGGGTTCTCGTTCGGAAAGTGGTCTTCTATTTATTGAAGAATTAAGGGTATTTTGAGGCCACTTTGTTGTTCACCGGCCAGCCGATGCTAAATGCAAATGCTTAATTGTGTTTACATATTTTATGGCTTCGCACATTTCATATACATATTTGTATGTGTGTGTGTGTGTGTGTGTGTGTGTGTGTTGGTGTATTTAAACTTTAGCCTAACTAATTTATGTTTCAACGCGTTTTGTATTGTAGTTACATATAACACTGAAAAATATGCACAATTGGAAGATAGCTCTTTGTTGTTATCGCACGATATTACAATTATTTACGAGTATTTTGAGATGCGTTATCAATTTGTATATATATTTATTCAATATTTATAGTAAACAGTTGCTTTGTTGTAGACATAAAACACATCAAACACGATATCTACTCGCAAAGATTGAGACAAATGTTGAAGATATTATTTTACAGTTTTCACTTATTTGGGGATATTTGTTAAATTATTTTATATTTAATTCGCTTGCTGATTTCATTTGTCAAGCACTAAAGCTTTGGCATCCTACAAATTGAATTCACGACAAAGCCTCTGGACGGCACCTAAGATATTGCAACAGTGCAACAGCAGCAGCAGCAGCAACAGCAACAACAGCAATGCATTGCAATGGCAGCAAATAGCACTTAAAATATATTGACTTTGCGGCTGGCAATGAAATTTATAGGTCAATTAAGAACATAGCTATCGAATCGAGTAACGCTGTTGCATCTGCAAGATGTTTTAACCAAATTGCAAGCCGCAATATGATTTTCCCTTCTTTCATGTGCCACAGTGCGTATGATTTATGCAGCAGATGCTGTTGCTGTTGCTGCTGCTGCTGCCGCCGCTATTGCTGTCGCTGTTGCTACTGCCGCTGCTGTTGCATTGTTGTTGCTCGAGTGAACTCGGAAATGCTTACAGCGCAGCGGCAAATCAAATGCAATTAAAATATTTGCATTGCATATTTGTTAGCATATTTGAGAGCTTGTTTGTTCGCTTGTTTGTTTTCGCTGTTTGCTTATTTGTATATGCGCCCCCTCCCTTCTCTGTATATATACATACTTATATACTCAATTCAGTTGGTTGTTTTAATTGATAGATGTAAATATGTTCGATCGCGTGTTTCTATAGAAATAATTATGTTTGTCTCTAAATTTGTTCTCGTTTGTTTGTTTGTATACATAAATACTCATTTGGCTCTGCTACCAACAAAATGGTTTATGTCGCTGTTAGGTTAATTTTGATATGAATGCATTATCATAAATTTGTATTTTGTATTTTGTATTACGTTTTTTTTTTTGTGTCTCATGCATTTTTTGTTAAATAGGCTTTGGACTGGGGTCTCAACGTTCAAATATAGATATGGTGAGATTTTCAACTGGCATGCGGCTGATATTTCTTAATGAGTTTCGCATGTACATATTTATTGTATGTACAATTTGATACACATATACATATACACAGAGATATATATATATTTACGCTATGTGCGACTATATATAGATAGACGATAAAACTGAGTGGAGTCACTTCCTATGCGTATCTAATTATTTGCAACTCTTTTATCCTCAGGGCTCTGCACTTTATCTGTTTGCCTCCTGTGCGTATTTGTGTGTGTGTGCTTGCATGTGTGCATGTGTGTGTGAGAGGGTGAGTTTATGTTTATGTTTTTTATCGCATTTCATTTGACTTTTGGCGCAATGTGTTTGTTATTTATAATTAAACTGCACTTTAATGTAAGTTGTATTAGTAGTCGCCCCACACCTGTTCCAGGTAGATGAAAGAGAGAGAAAGAGAGAGAGAGATACGAGAACATATATAAGGTTAGTCACATTAACGATTTACCAAAGCAAGATGATCAACAACAATTTTGTAGCAACATAAAAGCCAAACAATCAATTTTTTAGTAAGCCAATAAAAATAAAAATGGCTCCTCAACTGTGACTTACCGGAATGCCAGCTTTGCCCGACGGACCGGAGGGACCCGAGTCGCCTCGCATGCCCATTGGACCCTAAAAGCATAAGACGGTAGATAGAATCGACGTTGGATAAAGGAATTTCAAATACTTACCGGTAAGCCCATGGGTCCTTGATCGCCCTTATGTCCCTTTTCGCCCTGAGCAGAAGATAACAAAAGTTTTACAAGAGTTACAGTTAGGGGTGCAGTTATATACTTACAGAATCACCCTTACGTCCATCCAAGCCGCGATCGCCTTGAGAGCCTGTGTGTCCAGGCGGGCCCATTGGGCCAGGTGGACCCGGTGGTCCGTACAGCTATTGTATATAGAAAGATTCAATCAATTTCTAGACTTGAGGAGTGTGACATTTATATTCTTACATATTCAATGGTGGGCATATGTGGTGCATCCGACATGCCATCGTCCTGTCGACGTCTCATCTTACGGTACTACAATTCAATCGATTATTAGTTATCGATAATGATACGAGTTTTCTATTGATCTATGTTTACTCACCGAATCACCGCGATCACCCTTGTCACCCTTGACGCCAGGATAACCCGGTGGTCCTGGCAGACCCGGAGGTCCCATTAGACCGGGTGGACCAATGTCCCCACGATCGCCCTTCTCACCGGGTGGTCCTTGATAGCCCGGCAGGCCAGGTGGTCCCTCAATGCCCGGCTCGCCTGGTAGGCCATCCAAGCCACGTGGACCCAAGGAACCCGGCTCTCCAGGCTCGCCCGCATCACCCTTGTTGCCATCGTGTCCGTCTCGTCCGTCCTTGCCGGCAGTGCCAGGTGGTCCGGGCGGGCCACGCAACAATGTGACGGGCGGATCATCGTAGTCCTCCTCCAACTTGGTGCCGCCAGGTCCAAATAGCTGCTCAAAGCGAATGCGAATGGGAATGCGTTTCAAAAATGGGGGATGGAAGAGAGATACGATGGCAAATTTAGTGAGAAGATTAATTTATGCCACGTGGCGCCGCCTGAGGCGTTGCACGCGCTCGTTCCACACACGCACACACACACACACACACACACACACGCGCACACACACACGCTTTGATGGCGCAACAAAAACAACGCGCAATTCGCTGGCAGGAATAAAAAACTTGGCCTCTCCCCCACAGTGGGTCTGGTGATGGTGCTGCTGTTGGTGGTGGTGGTGGTGGTGGTGGTGGTGGTGGTGGTGGTGTTGGTTGTGTTGATGGTGCTGGTGGGGGCAGGGCTCTTGGTGGCTGCTGCGCCGCAGTGAAAGTCTTTTGTGTGCGGCAAAATTGTGTTAAGTGCAAGTCGGTGCCGGGTCCAAAAGCGCGCTACTCTCACAAAACTTAGACAACGTTAGCATAGAAAACCTTTAAAACCAGCTAAGGGCGGGGGGCATTGCGGGTGTGCAAAGGGGAATCGTAGGAGTGCGAGTCGCAAAATAAAGTCAAGCAGCGACGTGCTTCAAGTGCGGTGTGCGAGTTTTTCTTTGGGTGTCTTGTGCATTGCTCTTTGGCTCTTGCCAATGTACGTGTATGTGTGTGTGAGTTCGACTGTATGTGTGTTTGGTGAGTGCCAAAGTGAAAGATAATGAATTGGTTTTTGTGCGCTTCACGAGAATTTCGAGGCATATTTCTAAGGAGTCAACGCCAAAACCAACAAGAACCACGAACGCATCGATAAAACCACAGCAGCCACACCCACACACTCTCTCACACACACTCACACACACACACACTCATATATACCCAGTTGCAGTCAAGTCCCATTTGGGAGAGGGAAGCTCAGTGGCAGCCACAAAGTCTATTACACAAATGTTAAGGCACATAAAACGCAACAATGCAAACAGCTAAAGAAAATAGAAACCGCTTACACATGTGGCTTAAACGAAAGTATTCAACGGCAATTGAGTGCTTAGTGGAGCTTTGGCAAGACAGAAAATTTGAGTAACAGTCGAGCTTTAAGCAAAGTTTTCAATATACTCTGGTCGTTTGCAAGTTGTAATCTCAAGAAATCGAATCTTTTGATTTATATACGCAATCATTAAATTTCAAATGAAGCAAATTACTTTTAAAACTTATTAGTATTGTTTATCAGAAATTAGAAATCTTAGCCAGACTTTGCTCAGATAATCTTCGCTATATTGCTGCTGGGACACATGAAACAATTACATTTTATTGTAATTCTTGTTGCCGAAGGAAGTGGCGTACTTACAGATATTAAAACAACAACAACAACAACAACAACAGCAGCAGCAGCAGCAGCAACAATGAAACAGCATAACAATGCAAAAACGCTTAACACACACACACGCATACATATGTATACATATGTATGCGTGTGTGTGTGTGTGTGAAGGGCTGTGGCTGGGCACATGCTTAAGTGATGCTACGAAATGGCGGCCGTTCGCTCGCTTAAATGCACAAAAACAAAAGAAATGGCAGAGAGAAAAACAAAAGCAACAACAGCGAGCAACTTAAACGTAACTTTGGCCCATTGCAGGGCGCAAGGAGTGGCAGGAGCAACGACCATGGCGCCGTCGTGGCTTACCACAAATGCAGTTGCCAGCGCACGAGTAACTTTTGCTTCTTTATGCATACTCATATAATGCGCAGCTCATCTGCATCGCACACATGTGTGTGTGTGCGTGCGTGTGTGCGTGTGTGTGTGTGTGTGCCTTGGTGTATGTGAGACCAGCTGGCGCTTTTTGTTGCAAGCTCGACACAATGTTGCCAAGACTCATTGGTGCCGTGTGTGGGGCGGTTTTCGCTTTTGGCTCTCTGAATTTCCGCTTCCGCTTTGCGTGCGCGCCATTGTTGAGCTTTGGTGATTAGTCGTCCATTTGTTGTGCAATTAAATAGCTTTAAATTAAAGCGCACGCTTAACATTTGCTCTGCGTGCGGCATTGGCGATAATTAAGGCACATTCAGCAGGATTAAGAGCGCCCACATCTCTTTCAGTCCCTTTTGTCAGTGAGTCAGCCAGTCTGTCAGTCAGTCAGTCTGTCAGTCGATAAGCAAATGGCAGCGACAAATCAGCGCCTGTCAGCAACAACAACAGCAAAAGGTACGGGCTAAGGATTTAAAGGCTTTAAGGAGCAGCCAGCGGCAGTTGCGATAAATAACATAAATAAAAGATAGGGAGCCAAGTGAATTTCGGGCCAATGCTTGTTAGCCAGTCGCAAGGACGATTCTGTTGGCTCAGCTGCCTAACTACGATAAAAACTTCTTCTCTCTGCCTTTTCGGCAGCCTCCTTCGCTCTGTGTGTGTGGGGGCGTATTTCTCAGTATGTGTGTGAAATCCATTAGTATGTATCAATATTTGTGCGAGCGCCTCCAGTTGATTTTAATTTTCAAATTATTCAAGCAAATACAAACACACACACACACACACATGTGTGTGTTGGCAGGCATTTTCTTTAAATTATGCGCAAATTCTTTTTATTTGCTAAAACGCTTTTCAATTTAAACTTCGAAACGCCGTAGCATACTTTCAGGCGCCTTCGATAACGAAATTGTGAAAATGTTTGTAATTGCTAAGTAATTGCTGAACGGACGCCTACGCTCGGACTCCGGTCAAGTGGAGCTCCCGGATATTGCAGTGTGTCTTTCATTTTCAACGTTCAACGCAAATGACGTTTCAGGAGCAGACAAATGGCCGCACGTAAAAGCGTTAAATTGAAAATCATTTTGATCTGGGCGCGACCTTTTTCTGTGACACCGGTTGCCGTAGGATAGGGCGTGGCCCAACGCCCTGGCTCGTGCTCAAGTGCAGCATATGCCGCACTGCCGTGCTGTCCATTCCATTCCATTCCGTCCATCCGACCGTCTGTCTGTCTGTCTGTCTGATTGTGTGCGTGCGCGCATATTTTTCTCATTTTTTACAGCGTGTTTTCTTTTGGAATTTCATATTTTTCTCAACCACAGCAGCCGCAGCAGCAGCAACAACAATGACGACGACAACAACAACAACAAACGGCTGAGCGCAGCCCGAGGTGAAAGTTTTGTAGCTCGTTTCCGGCTCACACACAGTTTCCGCGACCCCTCCCCCATACGTCCGGAGTTGGGCCAGCCATGTAATGCGTTCCTCATCGCTCGCTCGCTTGCCACAAAAGTTTACAAGAATCACACAA
This sequence comes from Drosophila maculinotata, assembly GCA_035045305.1. Taxonomy (NCBI): domain Eukaryota; kingdom Metazoa; phylum Arthropoda; class Insecta; order Diptera; family Drosophilidae; genus Drosophila; species Drosophila maculinotata. The sequence goes on from JAWNPD010000335.1 coordinate 11,417,127, forward strand.
TGGCAGGGAAGTTCTTGGCAAGTACGCGGCCACATTAAATGCGTAATATGTTCCGCTTCGCATCGACATCGTTGACTATGGAGTGAAACGAAAGCCCAGGGCTTCAAAGTGTCATTAGCTTCGGAATGTCCTTAAGCGATATGGTAAGCATGATTTACAATATATCGAATAAGTTTATACTCCAAATATCAAGAGGGTTTTTCAATACTATCAAAACATAGCTCAACAATCAAGTATCATTTGCAAATCGTATTTCTTTTCGCATAAGATTCTGAGTAGTGCCCATTGTACTTTGCAGTCAGCCGCAGGGAAAAAGTCAAGAAGCGTGGTAAAAATTTCGCGTGATTTCATTTTGCCGCTAACATTGTTGTTGCTGTTGTTGCCGTCCTGATATTGTAATATGCCGGAAATTTGGCAGTATTTAGGGAAATCGTTGCTAAAGATTTTGCCTTTTGCTGCCGCAGCCGCAACAATGCCAGGAGGTGTGGCGGATGGATGGGGTGAATCGCGTAACCCAACTTACGTACGTAACATTTTGCCAGCTTTGGAGCTGCAGCCCCAATGGAATCCACGACCCAGCATCGATTGCTAAAGCGTGCCTATAAATTTCTATGAGTTTTGGGATGTGTGGGCGCACCGGGTGGGCGTGGCCATTCATTTAGTGTCGCTAACTTGAGACTTGTATTTGCCAGTATACGTAACGTAACGTAACGTAACATAACGTAACGCAAGGTTACGTGTGTCTGTGGTACGGGCTGGATTTCTTTATTCAATCGTTTTTGTTGCTCCCACGGCGCCCTCATCATCAGTTGCCATAAAATAAAAGTTACGCACACCCCAGGGGCAACATTACAAGTCGCACACACACACACACACACACACGCACGCACACATACAAAAGCACGCATGTCCTGCGGCAATGGTGGCAGCCATGCCATGCTTGACCGATTTTACTGGGTTTCATATTCAATATGGGAAGACATATGAGCACTGACCACAAATAATTGCCATAGTGGCAAAATTGAAAATTGCACACATACAAAGAGAAAAAATAAATAAAAAATGTGATGAAAAATTTGCATGCTGCGCAGTTTACAATGAACAATGACGTCACACACACACACACACACACACCCGCACAAACAGAGCGGTTGACACAGCATTGCTGGGGCTTATCAAATCGAGCTATAAACCCAACCCAAACCCAAACCCAACTCAACTCAAGTCGAGCAGAAGCAATGAAAATTCAGCCTGAGATTTTCCCTACTAGGCTGGTGGAAAGTGCTAAGCTTATTGCGTCGTTTAGGCAACACCCGAAACGAATTGGCGGGGAAAAGACGCCAACGAATGTGAACCCTTTGAGTGGCAGACATGAAGATATAAGCACACACCCCAACACACACACAGACACACACACACACACACACACACATAAAGGGACTGTCGTTTGGACTTTTCACGTAAGCAACTTTAAGGCATTGATTTGCGAGGAAAAGTGTGCCAGGCTTCAAAGTGGCACAAAGTGTCGCCTCCGAGTCGTCAGCGGTGTACCACATGCCACTGACTTTCTGGCCAGCAGTTTGGGGCCTGACTTGGCTCATATTACTGCTGCTTGGGGGCGGTGTTGTGTAACGTGTAACGAATCTGCAAGTTTTTTTTGTGCTCTTTGTTTTTGTTTTTGCGGCAACGGCAATTTTTATGACTCTATTTACAAAAGGCGCACACGACGCGCCCAAGAAACTTGCCCAGTGCTGTTGATAAGAAATGCGAGCTGGGTACCAGGAGCTGAAAGCTGAGAGTTGCTGGGGAAATTTATGCAGATTTTCAGGCTCAAAAGACAACACACACGCTGATGTGACATGAGGCATGGGGTGAGCGAAGCAACGCGACGATTGCAAAATATATTAACATAAATTTGACATAAATGCTTCAAGAACAGTTTTTGCCGCAACGCTTCAGGCAGAGGTTGTGCCTAGGCAACACCGTTGCCGCATTTGCTGTGTGTGTGTGTGTGTGTGCGTCAAAATATTGTTTCAACTTTATTAAAAAAATGGCAATGCAAATCTAAAACAGCTAAAGCTGAAGCGATGTCAGTGCGCATAATAAATGGCAAATCTCTCTGCATTCGCCGCCCGCAGACTCAGTTGGGCAGCCATTGGATATTCATCATACGCCCCGTTGCCAGTCGCAGCAGCGCCACTCGTCCAAAAGTTTGAAATTAATTTAAATTTTTAATATGTTGCCTGATCGTAAATTGTGTATTAGACGCGCAGCTCGGCAATAGCGACGGCGTTAAAATATGCTAAAGAAATATTTGCGTGCGATAAATGGAGGCACAATTTATTCTGAAGAGTCCATTGGCAATTGCCTGTGCATATATCAATAAAGGACATTTATTAGTAGGTTTTGAGTGCAAAAGTGAACTGCAAAATTAGGATCTTTACATCAAAAATATAATAAATTCTCTAGAGCTTTAGCAATTCACATGAATTTAATATATTTCAAGCGAGTTTAAGAAAACCCAGTGAGGAAATCACAATCTCTTGTTATTTAAGTTTACTGATTCTTATTTATCTGTAGTTTTGAAACGATATTTCATTAGCTCTTTCAAGTGACATTATTGTCACATTTACTTGTCCCTAACACATCAATATCTCACACTATAAAGGTCTTAATTTTAGTATGTCGCCTAACACATCTGTCGCAATGCTCAGATCTGCTTAGAACATTATTCCATCACATCACAACTCATTTAAGTCCACGTCGCCGCTACTCCCCGACCAAATTCATTTCATATGCCAACCCGTCTGCTACTCCCTCTCCCCTTTGCTCATTCAAAATGACGCAATATTCTCATATAAGCATTTCACTCTGACGAGGCAACCAAAATAACATGTCAAATTTATAATGCCGACAATTGCGTTTTTTTATGGCCATAGCCAACGCGTCGGCAAGGAAAAAAATAATAAATAAAATGCGTGCCGAACACTTGATACCCTTGCCTCAACAAATTTAAATATGTGGAAAATAAATCCGATTGTGATTAAATAAACTGTCGACTAAATAAAAAATTATAAATTTAATTTGTTAACAACAGAGCGATTTTGAAAGCACATTATTCTTAGCCCTCTAAAAGAGTATGTTAACGAGCGAGATGAAATTGTTGCTGTTTTGTCTAAAACCATAATGCCAGATGCAAAAACCATCGGTGGAGGCGTATTAGCATGGGGCGTGGCATTATGGCGCTAGACAGATTTATGTTTTGCGAAACAGCACACGAGCAATTTGAAATTGTTTACGACTTGCTTAACTAATTACAAGAATTTTGAATGCAGGCAACGCGATAAATTTGAAAAGTTTCACTGAATTTTCTTATTTCTTACTTGCTGCTAAGCGAATGTGTTGAAGTTGAAGTGTGACGCACAAGGCGCGAATGGTAAGCATCATTTCTCATTATTTCGCATCATCCCAATCACCATCAACATCACCAGATACATTCACGTTCTCATTCACATTCTCATTCACATTCACATTTTCATTCATCCAAAATGCCTGTGTTCGGACTTGAAGGCTTTCCTCGGCAAATCAAAGCCGCTGATAGCCGAATTGAAAAATCGACGCCCCGCTGCTGCCGCTGCTGCCGTTGCCATAGCTGCCGGGAGCCGTCACGTTTCGGCAGCTTCGGGAGCGGCCCAGCCTTCATCGAAGATGATGGCAATTGTTGCAAATAATTTTTTATGCCTAACATTGCCTCGGTGAGCCTGAGCCTCGGTCTGAGTCTGAGCAAGGGTAGGGAAGGGGGCGCGAACTTTTGTTTGTTGCCAAAAGTTTTGTTTGTTTGCAAAAGGCAGCCAGGGAGCTGCGACTGCCTGCCGTTTCTTATGACTTTCATTTGTTTTGACATCACGTCGCTGCAGCGCCTGAACAACAGAGAGGGAGGGGGAGCGCCGGGACAGAGAAGGGGTAGGACAATGTAATCGGCACATTCGAGCCACATAGCACGAGTGCGCATAGCATTGAAAATACTGTGGCAGGAGGCGCGGCATGCATTATTCGCAGCTGAAGACTGCAGAGAGGTTGGCCAGAAAAGTTGTGGGCCTTATAATTCCAATAGCAATATCAAAAACCATTAATACATTTTGTATGTTTTATGAAATCATTTTCAATATTAAACGCAATTTATCCGTCTCTTGGAGTGCTATAGATTGAAATATATATAAGTCAATTGCAACGCCAACTAAAATCATTAAAATCTTTATAGATAGAATGACGTTTAATCAATGCAGTGCTCGGTAGATGGGTTGTCTATGTTACATAGTCATTACCTGGGCAACTGAACATCGAGGACCCGGGTTCGAATCCCAGGCTAGTGTATGGTTCTTATCAAATGTTTTTACCAAGTTTAATAAAATAGGGTGATAGCTGTACTACCCCTATATCAGTATATAACAAATATGAATATACTCTTTTTTTTGAAGGTTTGTCCTTTTTAAATTCTTTAGACAACTCTCGGCTAACTCGAAGAAAATCGACGCAGAAGTCATAAAAGCGAAGCTGCACGTTGCCAGTTGCCAGTTGCTGCTTGGTGCTGTTTTTGGTGTTTGCTTTTAGCCGTATTGGAGCTAAGTTTGAGTAGCCGCTGTTTTGTTATTACACGTTATTACAGCAACAGCCACAGCAACAACAACAACAACAACAACGACTGCAATAACAACAATAACAGTAAACGCAACAGCAATGGCCATGCCAATGACTGGGGCAACAGCAGTTGGCCAATGCTATATGAATTTTCCGATCTGCCTCCACGTATGTGTATGCTTGTGTGTATGTGTGTTTCGTACAATAATCAGACTGTTTTTACGAAAATTGGCAGAACGCGCAAATATTTGTAGAGTGGCCAAAGTAGAAGAAGAAACTCCTATCGAACCCAAACACATTTCCGATTGCCAGCGGCTCTTATGCATTTTTCATAACGTACACAAACACGTGCTAGATACATATTCATATGCCCCGGCTGCCACTCACTGTGTGTGTATATGTGAGGAGTGTTTCGCAAAATATGAGAATCCGTAGCTGCTCTCGTGCATCCATCAGCACGTCACGGGGCGGCAACAGCTGCCTCCTGACTCACCAAGTGCCAATAAAAATGTTAAGTATCTCTGCACTGTTGACATTCCAGAGGAGAGCACATAGCGCTCGGTAAATGCCTAGATAAATGCTGCAGATACTCTCGAAAGCCGAACGGGGGGAGGGGGGGGGGAGCACATAAATTAAACAGAAGATTTACGCGCCAAAACATTTTTGACAATTTCGATGAGGCGCCAAAGTGCGTCGACATAGTTTTGCGCCACGGGGCTAACTTCTCCCCAAAAATTACGTATACGTATGCCAGCGCCAGCAGTTTGGGGAATTTCTATTACGAGCGAGCTCCCATTTAGCGTGCGTATCTAACAGATACTTTAAGGCTTTATCAAAGGCATTACATCGAGGTTTTCCGTCACTCTTCAAAGTGCCTGAAGTCTGTAACTGTAATGAGTTTAGTTGAGCTTCGCTCCTTGAGGGTGCCATTTGAACATGCTCATTACACAGTCAAGGACATACACATATCACTCATAAATAGACTTATGTACATATTTAACATGCAAGGTAGCTGCCTGTTGGGCCTGGCCATGCGAAAGGATGCGGGTGCCTCCTAATTATTTACAGCTTACGCAGTAGCTCTCCGACTGCACAAATATTTACAGATTAATTAAACGAGTATGTAAATTAATGTTACGCCTCTGCGCATTTTTACAAAGATTTACACTCCAATTTACATATTAATACATTTTCTTCATTATGATTTTAATTTTAATTTTGATTTTTTATTTTTTTTTGTTCTGTTGTTGATGATTTTTTTTGAGCTCGCACTTAATTTGCAGTCGTCGCTGTTTTCTAATTAAAATTGACTGCGCAGCGAGTTTTCGCATTGGTTATTCGGTTTGTTTCAACACTCACCCGCTTGCCCCGCTTGCCGCGTGGTCCTTTCTCGCCTGGCGGTCCGGCCGGTCCAATGGCACCCACCTCACCGCGTTCACCGCGCTCCCCGGGTGGACCTGTAAATGTTAATATTTGGCATTTAAAGTGAATCATTTCAATAGACCAAACAATATACAAATATACACAGATAGCACAGCAAAGATACAGATACACTTGAAGAAAAAATCTAGACATTCGAGTTTTATAATCTAAGAGTTGTTAATTTACGTAAGCTGTAATTCGACACATTTATAGATGGCTGTGTACTGTAATTTATATAAATATATAAAGGATATCCTTTAGTGGAGAAAATAATTTTATTATTTATTTTTATTTTCACATATATAATAATTTTTCATCAGAGATTTCAGATTTCATTATTGTAATCAATTTTTTAGAGTGTAAAGTTACATTGATGCAGTTACGCGGTGCGAAAATTGCGGTGCAAATAAGAGGCGTGGCTCTGACGTCGCTTTGCAATTATACCCGTTATTATCGCCGCTCAATGGACTGTCACCGTCCATCTGTCAGTCAACAAGCGTTTGTCGGGTTTTTGGTCAGCAATTTGTTCAACTGCTGATGATGCTGGCAACGATAAGCGACTCTTGGTGTTGCTGCTGCTGCTGCTGTTGCTATTGCTGTTGCCGTTGCCGTTGCCACTGCTGTTGTCTATGGTTTTCGGGTTTAGTTTAAAATGCAAATTGTTTATTTGCCAAAAATAAAATGCCCAAAGTTAACAGTGGCTGACAACCGCTCGTTGTATGCTAATGAAGCGTGTGGTTTTCGAGTGACTTGACCTATTTACCACAGTTACGCTATACCTCTGTATAGTGTTTTTTGTAGCAGTTGCATTTGCCTTTACAGTAACCTGCTGCAGCAAATAATCAATAGTCGTGCAGCAATTGGTATGCGAGATAAGTTTTCAAAGTTATTAAATTTGTGTTGGGTTATTTGTTGAGCTCGAAAGATATTTGAAGTATATAATTTAATTTGTACATGCCTCGAATTTGGCATGTTGGACGTCACTCGTAAATCTGTCAACATATAACTGGCGTTTGCCCCACTGTGGCGCTACTAAAAAGCCTCGACAACGAGACAAAAGCAACAACATCTGAAAACAACATACCACAACGATGTGACGACCTGTTTAGTTAAAATAATGAAAAATTGTTTTTTTTTTTTTTTTGTTGGCTTGTTGTTGGTTTTGGTCATTAAATGCGACCATTTATACAACCCACACATACAAGCACACACACACACACATAAGCACAGACAGGAGCATAAAGAGACGTAGCACACACACACAAACACGCACACACTGAAGTTCACAGAATTCATATCATAGATAAATCCAATTGTGCGGCTTGTCAAAATGTGTGCCTGTGCATGACTCTGTCCTGTTCATGTATGTGTGTGTGTGTGAAAAGATATAGAAAATTTATTAAGTTCGTAAAATTGCGTTTAGGGCGGGACCCGGTTTGTTGAGTTGCCAGGACTCCTCGTCTCTTGGTCAGAGCGCATAAATTTGCCTGCCTACAGCCTGGCTGCCATTTGTTTTATGGGTCCTGTGCCTGTGCCGTTTATTTATAAAGTATTTTGCTGTCGCTCTTTGTTTTGGACTCGGACTCGGACGCGGTAAGTATTTATGGCGGCATAATTTACCGTTAAGCATTTTAGGCGACAATTTCAGCCACAATCAAAACTATTGCCAGCAGCCCGACCACAGCTTGAACATTGCCGCGGGGCCTGAAGTGGATTTATAGAGTCAGGATATTGGATATTGTTGGTCCTCTTGAGTTTCCCTTTGCATCTCTTTGCCTTTTCTCTCTGTTTTGTGTGCTCTGCTTTCAGTATTCTGTGTTTGTGTTTAGCAAAAAAGGCAATGCAGATGAAGTGCAAATGATAAGTTTTAATTTCGTACACAAAGCAATGAACAAATGGAAAAGAGTAGAGCAAACGCAGACCATAGCTATCAGCTTCCAGTTACTAGCTACCCGGATGAAATGCAATCAAAATATAACTGAAATGAAATTCAAATAAATCAGCAAATAAATTGAAATTTTCGGTATTACAGCTGGGGCTGAAGCAGCTGCCATTGCGCCAGCATTTCCTCTGCTCAGCTCTGTTGTGGAGAGGCAAAATACAAATGACACATTAAATTGCCGAGACATCTCCCAGGTCCAGCTCTGTGACTGCCCACACATAAAGCACAAGTCAGCTTAACTAATTACGACAACGATAAGATAAGCAGTCAACAGAGACAGAGACAGAGAGAGAGATAGATAGATAGAGAGAGAGAAAGACAGACGTGGTGACCAGATGAAAGAATTCCAAATACAAATGACATTCAATTTATTCAAATCAAGCCCAAATGACTGAAGCAAAAACCCAGAACCAGAAACAGACGCAGACGCATGTCCCATGAGCTGGCGACTGAGAGTCGAGAGTCGGGCGCTGATTTCGGAAAATAAATTGCAATTTCATGTCCATCAACGCAGAGCGTAGAACTGTGCCCCCGGCCGAGGGTACTCCTAGTACAAGTAGAAGTAGGGGCCATGGACAAGGGTCTAATATTGCGTTGGGCGCTTGGCAACTGACGACAACTGTGCGGCTATCGCAACAGCAGATCTTGTGTGAAACTAGCAAGAAATCTAAAAACAATGCGCACAACATTAACGCAACTGCAACTTCCCATTGCGACAACATCAGCAACATCAACAACATCAGCAACATCAACAACATCAACGACATCAACAACAACTACAGCGCTTTGATGCTCTGATAAGGCAAGTGGGAGGCTACTCGATGCGGGTTGTGGCCAGCGCTTAATTGATAGCGGTGCACGTTGGTCAAATGCAGTAGGGGTATTCACTGAGTGATTGAAAATGTACAAGATAATACTGATCAGCTGTTTTACAAGTTTATTTATAGGAATTGGAATAAAAATAACCTACATCAGTCATTTGTTAGTCCCATCAATGCCAAAAATGTTTTTATGTTTACAAAATAATTTGACTTTTATTACATTTGGATTTGAAAGAATTACATGACAATAGTGAATACTGTGGTATCATTAGAAGAGTCCCAACTAAAAAAGAGAATAATATTGTCTTTCAAAATCGACGCTCTGCTAACATTTATGACTTCTTTAATGGCATAAGAATTGTTTATTTATCACGCACACTGAATACCCCTAATAAAACAATTGGTCAGAGAGGTATTTACATGGACTTACATATATGTACTTTAACCACATGCTGCATGCCGCATGCTGCAGCAACGTGGAACGAGTAGCGATGCTAATGAGCCGCTAAAAGCAACATAAATGACATAGAGTTGAGTTTTTACGACTGCGGTAAGTGTTTCAAGCTGTACGGGTCTACAAATTTTTATGACAAACGCCGGATTCGAGTTCGGATTTGGATTCCCGAGCGTTTCAGCTATTTGAGCGGTGCGCCTGGGTTATTTTCGTTTATTAAAATCGCATAAAGTGCAGAAATATGTTAGGCCAGATCGTAAAACTAGCACTATTGTGGGCGTGGACGTGGACGTGTGGCGGTAGGAACCGGACCGGACAACGGCCGGAACGAGTGGGCGGCTGCTGCCAACGAATTGTGGGGCATTTAATTGACGTCGACGTCAAACTTTGCGGCATGCGGCAGCACACAAAGCACAAAGGTCGTAAATGTTATCGCAAAATGCGGCAGGCAAACCAATTTCCAAATGTGTATGAATAAAACGTAAAAACAGAAAACTAAATGTAAACGAGAATATTTCAAAAATGTGTGCGGCTATAAAAACAGCAACGGAAATGCATGCAACGCATTTGAAGCTATGCATTTGGTATTTGATTTACATTTTAACGAGCTGCTTTTCACACCAAAAGGCCAAATCAAAATCAAAAATGTGCTCTAATGGGACAGCGCTAGTCAATGACTCAATTAGGTCCCCTGGTTCCGTGGCCAGGGGCCAGGGGCGAGGGGCGATGACTATTCCCAGAGTCCGCTGGCAATAAATTAAACAACCCGCAGATGAGCAGCAAAGCAGCAAAGCAGCCGCGTGGCAACACTTGAAAAACCCATCGAACGATCGATTCCCAAACATCAATAAGCTGCGGTTTACGTAGTTTACGACTAGTCTCAACGTATCTGTATCTGTGAATGTATCTGTATTTGTGTTGAGAGTTAAGTGGCTGTCGAATGAAAACAAACTGAGAGCCAGCTGCCTCTAGGATTTTTTTTTTTTTTTTGGCTCTGTGACACTTACCAGGTGGTCCAGCCGGTCCCGGCGGACCCTCGATGATGCCCGTTGGGAACTCGTCACCCTTGATGGTTGTGGTGAGTCCACGATCTCCGCGATCGCCCTTGTCACCCTGTGAACGAAAAAAAGCATAGAGACTAGTGAGTCATAGGGCTGCATCTGTATTGATATCTGTCTGTTGGAAAATTAAGTGGAAATTCCAAGGGCAGCGGCAAAAAGGTGACACATACACAGACAGGAGACAGATATACAGAGAGTGAGAGAGGGGCGCTTAATACATAAATAAACGATAAATAATGTGGAAAACGAAGAAAAACAGACAATGGGAAAATCGGAAAGACAATAGCAGACAGCACACACATCCAGTCACACACACACTCACACACACACACATATGTACATATACAGTATGACGACGACTCATTCGTAGTCACTTAAAACGTCACAATGTTTATCCAACAGATACAAATAGTGCATTAATCCTTGTGACATCTTTGTTTTACTTATGAATCGCTTTCAATCCCTATCGGGCTATCTCTTATCCCCCATTTGCTCTCTGTCTGTGTGTCCCTATATGTAATTTTGGTTTTTTTTTTCACTTCTTCATTGTCTGTGAATAACTCACCTTTGTGCCAGGTACGCCCGCAACGCCAGAAGGTCCAATCGGTCCTGCTAGACCCGACTCGCCCTGCACTCCCTGCGGTCCAGTTTCGCCGGGTGGTCCACGCTCACCCGGCACGCCCGGATTTCCAGGTTCGCCAGGGGGTCCCGGAGGACCAGGCTCGCCCGGCTCGCCCTAGATTATTGAAAAATATGTTTATTAGCATCACGATTCCACACAGTTTCTGGTTAAATGGAGAGGCACGTGCAGCAAACAAAGATTAAACCACAAAGGAGGCATGCAATGTGGAAGGTGGATAATACCAGAACCCAAATACTTACCTTCAGCTGTATGACCGTTGAAGCGGATACGTTAACGCCCGCTTCTTGCAAGTCCTTACAACACACACATATAAAACAATTAAACGCAACGTTGTAAAAATAAAAACATAAAAATATGAGTTAAATTGGTTAATTAAAGTGTAAACAAATTATAAAAATAAAAGTATAAAATTAATAAAGCTGCTGCAAAGCAAAATTTAGTTTCAAAAATAATGAGCAAATATCATTAAAGGAGGAAACTACCCAAATAACAAAGTTAATAAAAGTACTCCAGAAAGAAATAATAAAGACCAAATAAAAATATATCATAAAGTAGAAAAAACCTATTTATACATATTACATAAGCCGTGCTTGTATTTTTGGCATTTTCTTCTTACTCTTTCAATAGATGTTTAATAATAAAATATATATTTAATACATTGTGGCATTAGAAAATTTTGACATTGTCAACAGTTCAATTAGGTTACAAAAGTCAAAATATATTGTGGGTTTCTTTGCATGATAAATCGATTTGGTTAGTTAGTTTATTTATTATATAATCAAGTAACTTACGGAACGTTGAATCTACAAACATTCCCGCAAATCGCACATCGAAAGAGTAAGTTGAAAAGCCAGCACAGAATTATACATATGTACATATACTATTATTGTAAATGGTTCTTTTTTCTCTAAAATAAACAAGAGCCATAAAACCAATGATAAAAATTCCATAGCAAATATTCAAACGACATTTGAAATCGCACAAGGATCTGGGAAAAGGATTGGGCTGCTGGTATGCGTCGGTTGGTCCCCAATGAAACAAAATGACTAAGCAGAAACTATGCAGAAGTGGCAACAATTTATGATGCGGCTTAAACCAAAGAGCTGAGCCAAGTTAAAAGCATTACGAACAACAATGAGCAGGATAATAAACAAGTACAAATAGAAAAGTACAACTACAACTACATATACAGATACAAGGACAGCAAACTACAAGTGCGACTAGAACGAAGGACAAGTCCAGAGGACAACAAGTTGCAAATATTTGCAGCTCTCTGTCCAACTGCATTTTGCCTTGAGGAATGAATGGCCACAGGATCTAGGGTGAGGGACTAAGGGTTGGGTTGGGGAGTTGTTGGTTACAGGCTGTCATGTATAGTGTACGGCAGTTGAAACGTATTTATGGCTCAAATACCTTAACGGCAACTATTTCCGCATAGCCCAGAGTGCCGCCGTGCAGCGTTGTCACCGATCTCTTGAGGCCCTGAGAGAACGCCGGAAGCAGAGCAGCATTTGGTTAGAGATTTACAAAATTTTGAATATCAGTTTCAAGTTTCGATTGGGTATCGAGTTTCCAATTTCGAATGCAGTTTTGCAGCAGCGGCAGATTTGAGCAACGCCTGCGACTTACTTACCTTGACTGTCTGGAAGACATCCACGCCCGGATGGCCGGTGTCGCCCTTCTGGCCCTTGTCGCCGGGCTTACCAGCCGTGCCCTTTTCGCCACTGATGCCATTTAGGCCCTGGGAATAGTCAAGCACTTGGCGTAAAAAGATTTCTGCTTCCTTTTCACTTATGTACTTACCGATTCGCCCTTATCGCCCGAATCGCCCTTCTTGCCGCGCTTCCCTCGCTTGCCGGGCGGACCGGGTGGACCTGGTGGACCTGCAATTGAAATGAAATTTCCAAATTGTCAGTGGAGAATTGGTAAAGTTTTCGTTTAAGTAAACAGCAAAACAGCAAACTGCAAAAGGGCAAAGTCAGACTTGTGTTTTAAGGTCAACTGATTCCGGCTCATTAAATGCGCGTGTTGAACTTTGCTGCCAGCTGCTGACCGCAGTTTGTGGCCAGTGACACAGCGAATTCTTAGAAAGCCTCCCCTGCCTCCCTTGCACTCCACTCCATCTACAGGAAGCAGCAGCACTTTCGACAAGTTCGCTATTTTTGGCCGTTTTTTGCGCATTTTACCCGCAACTTGTGCAAATTCATTTAGCTGAAAAATGACTTTCGCTGCAGCAGTTTCTGGGAGTGGACAAAAAGCGGCTAACGGGCAACAGAAACTGTGCACAAAATATTTATAACCACTTTGGCTGCTATTATTTTAGCGCTGTGGAAAACTTTATCTGCTGCCAGCTAGAAGATGCAGCAGCAACAACAGCAGCAGCGTCACAAAACAGGACAAAAACTCGACTCGATGCTTTTCAATTATTTCGCATGCAATTTTACGGCGCATAAAATTGCAGGCATCGTGCCTTATAGCTAGTCCTGGCAATTATTCTTATTATAGCCGACGTTCACAATACTAGTTGTTGCTGTTGTAGATGGCTGGCCTTTGTTGTTGCCTGGAGACAGGAAATTAACACCTACATAAAGCCAAGGCAAAGGAGATGGCTGAGAAATAAATGTCTTGCTGCTTCCCTGGCTTTCAAGCGCAAATGAAGTAGGTGTGAAAATATTTAATTAAAATAACAGCCAACAAAAAACATGATAACAAACAAAAAAAAAAAAAAACAGAAGAAAAAAACAACAACAAAAGCAACAGGAAACACGCGTCGTTTTCGCCGTACTTTTATTTTTTCGCTCTCTCTCTCTCTCTCTTTGTGCTGCCGGAGAAAACACAGACCTTTTGGCTGCTATTTAATAATTGTTGTAATTAAGTAATTCCGTTTTTAGCTGCTCTCGAAAAAAGGTGCAAGTGAATCTAAAGAAAAGACCAAAGGCGAAGGAAGTTGCCTTTAATGCAGGAAACGCCGGCAAACAATTTAAATTCATTTCGCGCCAAAATGGCGCCACAAACTACCAAAAGTGAAAAAGGCCCGGACCAGCCCAGCACGGCACGCGTCTCCGTTCTTAATGTGGGCGTCCGTACAGGTGCATGGGTGTGTGGGTGTGGCCGGCAGATTGTGTAGGTGCGATGTGAACAGCCCCAAGCAGACGTAGAACAGCCAGTCAGCCAGCCAGCATGACTCCAGTGGAGCAACGCCCCTCAAATGCAGGCAGCTCATTTAATTAAAAAAAGATTTCGTTGCCACGTCACAATGGGTTCAAAGCAGCGCAAACAAAAATAAAAAAAAACTTTGGAGTTTTGAGTCGAAGATCGGAAATGTCAAGTTGTAATTATAAGAAATTACTAAAGGGTGCAGAGTGATCTTTGGTTCTTCTAGTAGCTGCTAGAGAGATTTTCAAGAGAAGCATTTCTATAACAGCTCATAGAAATACAAAACAAATAGTTTCCTTCACCCCAAATTTGTTTTATCGAAATTGTATGCTAAATAGTAGGTTAAGTAGATGATTTCATAAAAATAAAACATCTTCTTTAACAAGTCTCCCAATATGGTATGATAAAAAAAACAATATAAAAAATATTATTTTTGGTTTTTTGCCCACTGTGCAGTGTTGGGTAGCTAAGTAAAAATTATGCGCTCACTGTGCAGCACTTGGCAAGTAATAAAAGCTAACCAATTAAGCGTGGCTAAGACGCAGGCACAGCTTGAAACAATGGACGGCGAAGGCCTGGCTGCTTGGCCAGCAGCGCTTGGGGGGCTGTTCTGGGGCAACTTGCTAACTTGGCCAACTGGGGCATCAAGTGTCGTAAGCCAAAGCCAAACGGAAGTGCCACAGCACCAAAAAGAGTCGACTTAACAATACCATCGGAAGCGAGAGCAGAACAAAAGCAAATGGGGCAGTGAAGAAGCACAAAGAGAAGAAACTGAAGCGAAGTAGAAGAAAAAAAGTTAAAATTACGCTTAATCTAATAACAACATAATAATCGTAATCATAATCATAATCATAATATCGTTTGCCTTCACATGCGTCTCGCTCTTTTTTGCCCAGTTGTGTTGCCATTAACGCCGGATTTTACGTATTATTTTCGCGTTGATGGCGTCGACGGTTGCCGCCATTTTGGCTAACAGTTTGTTGCCTGTTAATGGTGTTTGCTGATTGCTGTTGTTGTCGTTGTTGTCTTTGTTGTCGTTGTTGTCGCTGTTGCTACTATTGTTGCTGCCTAATGCGCTAAGAAATCCCATTGACACACACATAGAGAGAGACAGAGAGAGAGAGAGAGAGAGAGACAGGGAGGAAGTAAGGGGAGTTAGGTATCTGCAAAACTAAGTGCGCTCCCTGCAGATAAAGTTGTTAAGTCAAAACTTGTTTTTTTATTTTCTTCTTGATGGCAGGCAGCCCTGTCGCACCCGATAATGATCAAACACTGCGGATGATTTGATGCTGATAATGATGATGGCAATTGAACGCTCTCAATGAGCGCGTGATGCAAGTCGCACACACGACGCCCATAAATCCATATCGAGATGCCATCCTCCTCCACCCCGTTCACTGGGGCCTCTGCCAGTGGCTGTTGTTGTTGCTGTTGCTGTAGCTGTTAGTCGCCGACTAAAGTGGCATTTGCTTCATAGCCGTGGCTGCTGCTGTAGCATCAACATTAGTTGAACTGCTGCAGCAGCCGTAGCTCATACCCTCATTTCGCTGTAGGATGAGTTTTGTCTCCGGCTTCAGCGTTGCCGGCTCAACTGCCAGAGCGGAAAAAAGGAATTATGTCAAGTTGTGCGCGTAATAAATACTCGGAATCGTTTACGTGCGTACAACACCACATTGACACGTACAACAAACAAGAGCTAAACAAGCCGGCAAACGGACGGATAGACGGATAGACAGACAGACAGATGGACAGATGGACAGATAGACAGTTGAGTGGTGGCAATTGACTCTCGACGAGGCGTGGCGTGGCAGGGCGAGGCGAGGCGAGGTGAAAGCGGCTGACGAGTAACTGAGGTGGCTGCTTAACCAACCGATCGGGACATGCAGGAAGAGTGCTGGCTAATATTATGAAACTTTGCCGCCACACTTGGGATCCTGTGGATCTCCATGGAGATTGGCTTGATTTGAAAACTTCTTTCAAATAGTTCGTCTAAGTATGCAAACTAAGAAACAACTGCGACTATTCTGAGCACAATATGTGTGTGTTAGTTCATTAAGTACTCTCGAAAATCGCAATTCCCCAAGCAGTAAAATTGGTTGTCCAATCCTTAAATAAATAGATACAAGTATGTAGTTTGTGGCACTAAAGATTTCATGTCGTTGCATGTGTTTGTCATCAATTGTGTTTCAGTCGTGCAACGCAGTCAAGCGTCAAATCACAGGATTGGGCTTTTTGGCTGGATATCAGTTGCCATTTCAAATTGGCAGCCATGTTATTTGTACTCCAGCCAGCTTGATTGCTGTAGTTTAATGTGTGTGTGAGTGAGTGAGTATGTGTGTGTATGTGCGTAAATAACGCTGATCTGTGACTTATGTGAAAAGTTTGCAGTCAGTGAAGCACAAGTTTGTTTAAGTAGACGGCTCTCTAATGAGTTTAAGCTCTAACTGTGCAGAATTTTCATTAGCCGGCCAAGTTGGAGAGGCAACTGCTGCGGCAGCTGCGTGTGCATTTGCCTGCCATACGACGACATCCTGTCAAGGACGTCTGCGCGCGAAATGAACTCCAAATGCAAACACTGATGGCAAACTTTTAACTTTTGCCGTGTCGTCGTCGTCATCGTCGTCTGCATCCCGTTCACATCCTTTTCGTCCTGTGCTGCAGAAAAAGAAATATTCATATGCTCAAGCGCATTGTCTTAGTCGCTGTCACTGTTACCGATATAACTGAGAAAACTTTCTCGTTAGAGTATGACATGGCCAGAGATCTCTTCAACCTTAGCGATGGCATGTGCTCTTGTGACGCCAGCAAGGACACTTGATTTAATCTTGCTGTTGTTGCGAGCTGTTGCTATTTTGTTTGCAAGTTGCCGCTTTCCGTCTTCAATAAATGCATTTGCGTATGTCAAGGATATGCGATACGCAACAACAACAGCAACAACAGCAACACCAGCAACAACAAGGACTATGTGTATAATAAAGCATATAAGATCCAGCTGCAGCTGAGTTACTGTGTAACAAAACGTCTGCCTCGCATAATGGCAAAACTCTTTCTATCCAGCTCCCATGTCCTTGTCCTTGTCCTTGTCGCTGTCCTTCTCGTTGTCGTTGTCGCTGTCGTTGTCGTCTTGTTTCTCTTCTGATATGCGATACTTTTCGTACAAAATAATACTTGTCGTTTGCTTGGCTAAAAGTCTGTCTCCTTTTTCGCCAACGGTATTTTGTTCGTCCTGCCCCAAGTTGTTGCTACTGTTTCACGGTCCCAACGCTACTCAGTCGCAGTTGCTACACACAAATACACACACACCGTACATATATGTAATGTAAATTTGGAGACATCTTCGCTGCTACCAGAGAACCTATGTTTATGCATATGTTGGCTGCTGCAGTGAAACCTGAAACAGCTGGCCGAACAGGTTAAGGTTCGTTCCACACTGATATATGAGAGCTCATTAAAAAAAAACCAAACCTGTTTTGGCCGTTTCGATAATACACAGAGGCAAAAGCAAGCTGAGATAATACATTGGCCATAAATCAGTTGGCAGGTATATGTATGTGTCATGTCTATTGGATAATTAAAATGACATCACAAAGATATTAATTAATTTAACAGCAAGTTTGTTGCTTACAGCTTTCAATAAATTATTGTGCATAAATGTTGCATGTGTCCTTTGCAACAAGTAGCTTATTATAATAAACTCCCTTTGCTTATCATTTAGCTGCAAGCTTGTCCATATTATTGCACATGAATGCGGACAATGGAGTCTTAATTGAGTTATAGTCACCAAGACGACCGACCGACCGACCGACCGACCGACAGACCTACCGACCGTTCAATTGAGTAAGTAATTGGCAGCAGCATTGTTTGGCAGCAGCTAAGTCGACTGGCTGGCTTGCCTTTGGGACTATTTAAGCGTCTTGAGATATGCCTAAACAGAATTATGCTACACTTTTAATTGGCCTGCGTTGTCAGTAGAACAATAACAAGTCAGCAAACGCACACACACACACACACACACACACACACACACACACACACACACACACACACACACACACACACACACACACACACACACACAGAATGCTTGCTGCTTGCGTCTGCTTATTCCTAGTTGGCAGGCAAACAACTGATAAGTATCATGGTGTGTGTGTGTGTGCATTTGTGTGTGTGCCATCCATGCACTGCTGTTCTCTATTGCTCTGGCAACAAATGACTGACAAATCGGTTGCATTAGTGAATGCGCTCGTTGCATGCAGCACATCGATTAATTGCCTTGTTGTTGTTGTTGTTATTGTTGCTGTTGCCTTTTCAGCAACTTTGGCTTTGGCCCAATCAAATGATAGCCATACATTCAGTTAGCTAATCAGCTGGGACAAATCGTAGCTGCTGCTTCCCACCTTTGCTTGTGGCCAATTATTTGCACTGCGTGTTTAATTTGTTTTGGCCATAAGCTTTGACTGTGTGTGTGTGTGTGTGTGTGTGTGTGTGTGTGTGTGTGTGTTGACAGCCTGAGTAGATGGATTTAGCAAAATGAAGCAACATTGATACATTGGGATGGTGGCATAATGTTGCATGTGCCCATTTGTTGGGGCTTATAACATCAACAGGTCGCGTCATCGGAGAATATTGTGTTCTGGTCGCTCTTGCTGTTGTTGTTGTTGTTGTAATTTGTCGCTACGTTGCAATTAATTAACAACATGCACAGCAACGACATTTAATACATGTAAACAATGCGAACATACAACGTTTGACAAATGTTTGCGGTTCGTCCATAAATATTAAAGTTAATTGCCAAGCATTTAAAGAATACATCGGTTAATTGCAAATTGCGCTGCATTCAGTGAATTCGATTCATTTCAAACTGATTGGCAGACAGCCCGCCTGCCACTTGTGGGGTATGCTGATCATACCACTGCCCACTGCCCACTGCCCACTTCTCCATCCCATCGTTCATGTTGTCTGGTGTCTGTTGAGTGTTGCATGCTGTCGGTTGGTTTGACAAATGGCAAACTGACAAATTAGCTTCACATTTATTTGACATTTAATTTGCGTTGTTTTTTTTTTTGTTCAGATTTCGTATTTGCTGTTTGGAAAATATTTTCATATTTGTGTGGTTTTTCGCATTTGATTTGTTATTTAATTTATGATCTTAAATGAAAATTACATAATGTATCTACATGTTACGCTTTGATTTATTCAATTCCCAACAGTGCGCATAATTATTATTTTTATTATTTAAATGACATTTTGTGATGCGTAATGTGATTTTAATTTACCATCCAAGGGGAAATAAAATGTTAATGGCAGAAATGCTCAAGCGGATAATAAATTATTCAAGCCAGCTTTAAGGCTTCAAAGGGCACTTTGAAAGCCTGTCAATCTCACTGTGACTCATTTAGACCACAGCCAATATAGCTAATTTTACCAACTGACAGCTTGACAGATAAAAGATAAAGAAAATATACGAATTTGTAAATCATTTAAGTTCCAGCTGCATTGCATTTCCACACAGCATTAAAAGATTGTACCTCGATCGACTTTCAGATTATATTCAGTATACTGTATCAGCTAAAGCTTAACAGATAACAACTTGCAAAGCTGCTTAAATTTAAAAAATAAACCTGATAGTTCACCTAACTCTAAATAGCTTCCCTGGTAGGGTTTCCAAGTGAATTACTTACACCAGAGTCTGTTTGCTTGAAGTACTGCAAGCAACTTTTTTAAAAGCAAACAGTTTTGCTTACTCGAGCATTGCCAAACTTAACTTAATGTTTATGTCAACACCTAACGGTAAAAAAAATAAAATCCCAAACGATCGACTAAAGCGCACATCTCTTTGTAAAAAAAAAGGGAAACTTGCAGCCGGAAAAATACTTGTAAATCCCCCGACGTTGCTTATGTTTAAGTAATTGGCAAAAGGCTTAAGCTGCTGCTTTGCCTGACACTCTGACACCCGGACAACCCGACACCCCGACAACTCCGACAACTCCGACAACCCCGACTTGCCAGACCCTTTCGACTCTCAGTGGGTTGTTGAAAAGTTTTCGCTTTTGTTTTAGTGTCTTTATAATACCCTGGCTTACGGCACTCTAATAAATATGAGTGAATAACTGAGATACACTGTAAGTGCTGTTGTTCTATCTGTTTTACTGTATTTCACATTATAAAGAGTTAAATGACAATATACTCTCGAATACATTATCCTGTAGGGTATTTCATCGGCGAGTCTGCGTGTGATCCCAAATAGATTGCAAATCTAGGAAAAATTGAAATCCCATCGATAATCCTATGGAAATTAAAGAAAAACACGCAAAGCAATTGTTCAAGGAAAATAAATGACAAGCTGCTGGCAGAGTAGAGGCAAAGCGGCCAACAAAGAAATAATCCAAAGTAATATCATCAACAATAACAATAACAGAGAAAAGAAAATAATATTCCCATGAAAAATATAAAAAATAAGTACGTAGCTGGGTAGTTGGGTAGCCGGGGAGCGGGGAGCGAGGAGCGAAGGCTCTTAACAATAGAAAGTGTTTGACGCTTCAAAGTGAACGAGAATTTAATACGTTCTTTTTTTGTGACGTGTTGCTGATGGATGGCTCCTGCTTCCCAATCGCTTGGCATTAGCATATTTTCCACTAGATTCAAGAGTGGTACGCAAGCGGAGGCGACTCACTTATTTTCAATACGTTTCCACGCAATTGCATCGCAGCTGGGAACAAAATAAAGCTAAAAACCGCAGTTAAGTCAGACTGAGAACGGGATCGAGGGGAATACGAGTGGAGTTGCTGTTGTCAATGACAACAGCAGCGGCAGCGCCAGCGGCAGAGGCAACGGCAAAGAACAAAGCATCCTCCAGCACCTAGCATATCAGTTTTTTACGCGTATTATTTGCTTGTGGCATGCTATATATACTTATGTATATACTATATATGTTTACAAGTGTGTATAGACTCGTAGCTGGGGTAAATCAAGAAATTAATCCCTTCAGCAGCTGCGACAGCAGCAAACAAATAATGAAAAATATTTGTGCGCCTTATGAACACAACAATGGATGGAAATCAAGCTGATGAAGAATGATATAATAATAATAATAATAATAACAACAGCAGCAGCAGCGGCAGCAGCAGCAACTGTTGCGAGGGATTCTGCTTGCGGATGAACCATAAAAAATCACAGCAACGGCAGCAGCAACAACAACAACAACAGCAAAGGGCAATGATAATAAAAAAGTGACAAGTGATACAAAGTAAATTCATGCGAATATGAAACAAGATGAGGGCGGGCGGTGCAGCAATAAATGGAAATATGTATACATATATGTATATGTATGCTGTATATGTAAATGTAAATGTAAATGTAAATGTAAATGTAAATGTAAATGTATCAGTATCCATATATTTCTGTCTCGTTGCCCTGCGGACTGCGGACTGAGTGACGTAGGAGTGGCTATAGCAATGCACTATCCATGCCCAATTCCCGACCCAAAACCCAATTGAGCTGCTCCTTCACTCAACTGTTGTTGTTTTTGCTGTCTTTTTCTGCTGACAAGCCGCTGCTTGTTAGCTCTCGTGTGTGGCATTTTTACGTATGCTGCTGCTGCTGCTGCTATAAGCCTCCTTTTTTTATGTATACGATATACACACATATGTATGTACATATATCCGATTGAGTGGGCGACGTAATGGCTTGTAACCAAGCAGAAATTGCACAATACAACACATACTGAGTAAGCGGCCAGTTATGGCTTAATTGTGGTGCAAGTAAAGTTATGCGGCTGCCAATGGATAACATATTGGTTGCGCATCGGCTTCGGGGCAGTTGCAAGCGACAAGCCATGAATTATAAATCATATATGCCTAGAAGCTTAAACAGAGGTAACAAATTTGTATAATTTAATGTAACTGTAACTCAATGGGTATATATTACTTTTTGGTCACAGATATACATATATCAAAGGTATTTCATCTGCAACATACCGAAGATAACTATTCTTGGTTGTTCTCTCATAGTTTGGTCGCATTTCATTCATTCATCCATGCATTCCACTGCATGCATCCGATACGATAACTAAGCAGTCGTGCGCTTGTCAGCCACCAGAGATCACACACATTGGAACCACTTCACACTTTACGGGCTTTGGCGCTGGCTCTGGCTCTAGCTCTGGCACTGGCAATAGCTCGAACGACAATGTGGTATACGCGGCGTATGTGCAATATTTCAGAGTAAAGAGAGTCGGGGGAGCTGTGTGGCAGTTCAGGCAACGTTCGCTAACGTGGCGTGGATGAGATGAAGTGACACTTACACAATGACAATGATGTCGATATGCGCGATATTCCGAGCCATCACTCATCTCCCTAGCGCCTTTCCTGACGCCTGACATTCCCGCTGGCTTCGCTGATGATATGAATGAATTATGTGGGTAGCTGGGCAGCTGGATATGTGAGAAGAGCTGCTGTATTGGAGATGGGATGCGATGGCATGGGAATCGAGAATGGGCAGAATGGCAGCCTGTGTCGACATGCGTTAAACTTGCGGCAATTTTGTAACATGGCAGACGACGACGGCAACAACAGAAAAAAAGGAGCGACAACGTTGCGAACAAGCAGTCAGACAGCAACCTGCAGCTGTTGCTGCTGTTGATGCTGCTGTTGATGCTGTTGCTGCTGCTGTTGTTGGGCGTTGCTTGTGGCATATGTGCGGCAAGCGCTTCTGTGGCATTGTTCATGTGGTATAATTTAAATAATTGAAAGTTTTACGCTTGCGCGCGTAATGCGATGGCACAATTACAACAGCAACAGCAACATCAACAGCAGCAACAGCAACAACAGCTGATGGCCGGAAAAGTAGAGGCTATGCACAACGGCATGCAGCTTGAAGCCTGCGTCCTGTTACATCCTGCAGCCGCCGTCAGCTGTCGCTGCAATTTAATGAGCATATTTCAGACGGCCCTTGCCTGCCACAGCACACGCACAGCACACTCGGCTCTGCAGCACAAACAACAACATGGGAATCAAATTAACCAATTTTAATGTAGCGGCTTTGGTAGACAGACTCCAGCGCGGAAATTCAAATGAGCAGCGACTAAAACATAAAAGGGGTTTTGTTCTTTTGTCTGTTGTTACCTCGGGCAAATACAGACGCGAATTACAATTAAATGATCAGATAGCTGCAAGAGTAGACAAATGCACCATTGCCCCCGGGGCGCAGGGCACACAACGAGCAACGCAGCTCCTTTACCCAGGCTCCAGTTTTCAGCTTTGGCTGCCTCCACGGACTGCAGCGCCAGCTCTTTGTCTGGCCAGACTACGTGAGTGCAAACTGCTTACGTTCATATCATACAAATCATGTAGCAGCCATAAATTTCAAATTGCCAGCCATTTTATACTCACAGACAGAGAGAGGGTGAGAGGAAGGCAGATAGGGGGATACAGATATAGATGTGGACAGTGGGACAGTTGCTGATGCTGCTGCTGTTGTTGCTGCTGCAAGTGTCGGAGATGTCGATTGGCCAGCGGGCGCAGGTTGACTGATAAAAACGATGATGCTGCTGCTGCTGCTGGGGTCGCATCTCGAGTTAGTTTAATCGGACAGCCACAACAGCAACAGCAACTGCAACATCAACAGCAACACCAACAACGAGTGCCGCCTGCAGGCGAGGGTTCTCTAAATTGTGGGCGAGCTGTAATGAAACTTGACATGTTATTTGTTCATTGAGTGAGCGTGCGATTGAGTATGTGTGAGTGTGTGAGTGTGCTTGTGTGTGTGTGTATATGTCCAGTTGCAAATGTTGGCTAGTTTGTAAGCATAAATATTGCAGCTGCCTGCAGCAAGTGCACAAACGTCGACATTGCTGCTGACATGGCTAGAAAAACTTTGGCTGAAAATGAGAAAAACTTTGCGTAAGAGTGACGAAAAGAGTCGAAAGTGACCCGGCTAGTAGATACTCTGTACATAGCTCATATTATCATGCATTGTTACTTATCTGTACACATATAGAGAAACACGCAAAAAACACACGACACAAGTTGTATGGTAGACGATTTTTGTGACTCGAATTGCAACATGAATGTTGAGAAAATTGAGAGACTAGTTTGCGAAGAATCGAACAGACAGACGGACAAATGTATATCGACTCGTCTTGTGGTCCTGATCGAGAATATATATACTTTATGGGGTCGGAAATGTTTCCTTCTATGAGTTGCAAACTTCTGCCCAAAATTATAATACACTCTGCAAGGGTATAAAAGCTATAAGAAAAGTGATTTTGGAATGTTTAATTTATATGTCAAAAATCACGAGAAACGTGACAAAAAAATTTGCTTGTAAAGTTCCCAAACAACCAAAAGTTCGTTATAAATGACCTTCCCAGACTTCAAACTGCCATAACTTTGTCAAAACTGAACCGATTGTCACTCCGGAGACCATTTTGGTTATCATTTGGCATCAACTTCAAATCCACATCTCGAGTTTATGCATTATTGAAAAAATTAAATTTAGGATTTTTTTGACGAAAAAAGCATAAGGGGGACCCTTACAAATTTTGATTTTTCAAAATATTAGAATATTGAAATTTTACGTTTAATTGATTGTGGGTGTCTCAATTAGTTTAAAAAACTATTTGAAAAGTGATTTTGTGGTGTTTCATTTTTCTGTCAAAAATCACGCCAAAAGTGACAAAAAAATTGGCTTGTAAAGTGCCAAAATCACCTTCCCAGACTTCAAACTGCCATAACTTTGTCAAAACTGAACCGATTGTTACTCCTGAGACCATTTTGGTCATCATTTGGCATCGTCTTCAAGTCCACATCTCGAGCTTCTACATTTCTGAAAAAGTTTTTAGCACTTTTTGACGAAATAGCAAGGCGGATCTTTCGAATTTTAATTTTTCAAAACATAGAATCTTGATATTTTACGCATATGGTCAAAAGTGAAAATCGGATCAGTTTTGACAAACTTATGGCTGCGGAAAATCATAGAAGCACAAGCCAAACCAGATCTCAGAAAAAAATAACCACCATGTTCATATAGCATATGAAATATTGTGTTAGATTTAAAGTTGTTAATATTC
Organism: Drosophila maculinotata; assembly: GCA_035045305.1. NCBI lineage: Eukaryota > Metazoa > Arthropoda > Insecta > Diptera > Drosophilidae > Drosophila > Drosophila maculinotata. The sequence goes on from JAWNPD010000335.1 coordinate 11,442,332, forward strand.
CCAAACTAAGCTCGGGTATCTTAAATTTGTACCCTCGAAATTTGAATTATTTAACTCGGTTTTATTGCGCTGCTTCGCTGGGATGTTGGAGCGTTGACTGAAAGTTCCGCTCTGTAAATAAATTGAGTGCCAGTACCATGATAAATACATAAAAGCACATACACTTTCACACACACACACAATCACTATAGATGCGCGTATGCAAAGTCTATTTATTTAAGGGCCAAAATATGCAGCAGACGCAGCAGCTTTCTATTATTTTAGCTTCGTTTTTTTCGAGTCGCGCTGCCCTTTTTTATAGCACACTTCCCTTTTGTATTGTTATTGTTGCGCTCCAGCTTCATTATTTTTATTGGGTTCTTGCGAAACGAGACAGCGAGCGCTTCAGCTGAGGTTCGAAACTCTCCACCGTTGTGCTGCGTCCATGCTCTGTAAGATATGATAATGCATTAGCTCTGGGTTCAATAGAACCGTTTGCCAAGCCAAGGGTTCGCCTCGCCGTCAAGTCGAGTGCCTAAACCCGGGCATCATTTGGTCGGTCCCCTTGAATATTCTACTCATTGCTGCACCCACACAGACAAAGTGCAACTGCAGTTGATCCCAAGTGCGCTGCGTGTTCGATGCTTAGATGCAGCCCTCCAGACAAGTCGTAGTTGTAGTCTGTCATGTTGAGCGTCCGCTTGACTGGAATGCTTATAATGGCATATTACACATACGCCCCGTGGCGCTCTGTCTAATAAATACAAATTTGGACAGCATGAATTGCCAGTTGAACGTTGCTTGCCCCCGGGCCACTCCAAAGGGTTCTGATTCCTATGCATTGGCATAAACATACGAGCACGAACACGAGCACGATATACAATATTTATTGGCTCCCACAGCGTGGCTGCGAGCATGAAGGCATGCATACAACTGACTGACTGCATGACGTGTCTAACAGGCTCATTAGGCACAAGTGGCAATGCGCTAATTATGAGCAGATATCGCAGAAGGGTCAACCGGGCAGCAGCTGCATAAATCTGCTGCCGCATTGCCAATTATGCACTTTGTGCCCGGAAAAGCCATGAACAGCTCACATAAATCTAACTCTGATTCTCCCGGGCCGAGCCGCCCTCCCCCCCCCAGGCCATGGCGCATTATGACATTACTCTCATAGCTGCAGAGATAGTATAACGGAATAAAAATGAGTCACTATTTTATAGTCGAGCATGCTCAACTGAGGGATACGCTGTCTCTAAGACTTCATATTATATATTCGTATACTTAATATGTATTTCGAAAGTTTGAATATGTGCTCCGATTATTCAAAAACTTAATAAACACATTATAGTTGTCTCTTAAATCTTTGGGTCAAGGAAGGATAGAAATAAGCATATGTCAGAAATATATCCTTTTTCAACTATTTTTCTACGCAGGGTATACGAAATTGAAAAAAAGAATATAAAACTGTAAAGTTATAGCTGCTGGGCACAGCTGTGACCTGCTTGTGCACTTTTAAAACAGATTTAGTTTGCTGAATATAATATTACGGAATGAATCGTTAGAGCTGCTAAATGAGCCTGCTCTATTTTTAAGCATACGGTAAATGCATAATTAAAAGACTTATACATGACATACTCACACTAGTATTTAAATAATTCACGCGTAGCTGGAAGTTATTTCGTTAGCTTAATTATTTTTTAGCCTAAAGCTTAATTTAAAATTCGCTGAAAATTCAATGTGCCGCATCAACACGTTGTAAAAATGTTTCTGGCCAACGTTGAGTGGCCAAATTTCAAATTAAAATTAACATTATGCTAATTTTGTCTATTGCCGCTGTCGCTGCTGCTGCTGCTGCTGCTGTTGCTGCCTCTGCTGCCATTTCAGCATCGTTGCGGGTCGCTGGCTGCCAAACAATCAGCCCACCCACGAACCTGGCCTTAACTTTTGCGCCAGCGCTGTCTCTGTTGGCCCCGTGGCACTGCCAACTTGGGGCTGTCACCTACTTACCCCAATACATGTAGCTAGGGGTAGTCGTGAGATGGCAAACTTTTTATGCAAATTAAATGTCTGCGCCTGACGCGCGTGCGTTTTGTTTGCTTTAAGGCAGTCACTCATTGCCATTCTCTGCAGCTGGCCTGCCACATGCTGCCTGCTGACTGCCGCTTGCCGCTTGCCTCAATGCAGCACTGACGACGCAAGTCGAAGGCATCGCGTTTTGGGTGCTGTTTTAGGCGCTGGGGCAATGTGAACAAAGCAAACGCTAAGATCATGAGTTCGACTACAAGATACCCATTCACAGTTAAAATTAATTACAAATGTTGCAAATTTGAAGGTATAAATGAAATTCGTAATGAAGTTTTCGATCAGAATGTCTTCAAGTGTGTTCCAAGTATGAAAAAAAGAAATTGACTAAGTTCCCAATCGGAATTTATTATGTAGTCATAGGAACACTTAATTGACAAGCAATAAAACATATATGTATATCTTTAAATATAATTTCAATATATCATTCCATTGACACAATGTGTATGCCCATCAGAAACAAAAGGTTCAGGTATATATAAAAAAAACATGGTTTTTTAATGAATTTTTTAGCCGCAACGTTGAGCATTTTGTGTGTTTGCTTAATTAAAGTGTATGTGTATGTGTGTGTGTGTGTAATTGTGGGTGGTGCTGCCGTTGTTGCTGCTGCTTCTGCAGATGCTGCTGTTTATTTACCTTTCAACACGCTGCGCTTCATCATCATTAAAAAAATAGCAGCAGGCCGAGTACCAAAATAAAACAACAACAAAATTAAAAAAAGTTTTAAAAAATCAAAACAAATACGCAAAGTAACAACAAAATGCATGACAAGAGAGCGCCACTGGCGGGATAAGGTGGAAGGGGGTGCAGCACTGTTAGCTGAAGACTTATCATTGTTGCTACATGTGGCAGCCAGTTTCTTTGAGGATGTGAGGAGTAGGACGAGCAGCAGCAGCAACAACAACAGCAACAAATTATTATTTTTCAACCCACTTTTTGCTCTATTAAAAGTTATTCTAGTTTGTTTGTTGTTGCTGTTGCCAGCCTGCCTGATAAATTTATGCGCCCTGCTTTCAAGTCTTGTTGTTATTATTTTCCTGCTTCCGCTGTGCCTACAACTACAACTACAACAACAACAACAAAGCTGCACCACGCTGTGCCAAAGACAAGCAACAGGCTGTGCTCCAGGCAAGTTCAATGTGGGCGTGTTGCTGTTGCTGTTGTTGTTGTTGTTGTTGTTGCTCTTGCTTTGAGTTACTCGGCTCGGCTAGCGCCGGCAATGCTGAGCCGTAGAGTCCGCCAATTTTAAAAGTTCTGTGATTGGTGTTGTTGTTGTTGTTGCTGCTGTTGCTGCTGCTGCACTGAAGTGCACTAGCAGTTGTTGCCACTCTTTGCAGTTGCTGCTGCTGCTGCAAGTTGAAGCGGCTGCCACTTCAGCAGTTTCCTCGTCGTTGCCTTCACTTTTGTTTGTGCTGCATTTAATTTGATTGCTTTTGATTTATCTTTCGTATAGCACAACTTGCATAAGCCTATACATATGTACATATGTATATATATATATATATACAGATATATACTATAGACCTTATATATAGACCTTAAGAGCGGCGCCTCTTATTTGAAATTAATTCCACTTGATACACAATTTTTATCTGGTTGCAGTTGCAGCATTTCTACTGTGGCTGCTGTTGCTTTCTGCCGCTGCATGTGGCTTGTGTTTTGAGTTTGGCCCCCAACTTGATTAAGCGCCAATTTATTAGTCATTCATGGACTGGCTGCTGCTTTCAACGCTCCCCAGAAATATTTTTCATTTCTTCTGCTGTTGCATTTCAGTTTCTAGTTTAGTTTTTTTTTGGGTTTTGGATTTTTGAATGTGTGCTTTGCCACAACAAACAAATAACAAAACTACGCATTGGAAGTCATGAATCGCTCTGTGAGTTGTGAGCAACTTCACTAGCCATATTTTTCGGGCTCTGGAAGCCATTCGCAATGGCGCACAAAGTTATTAGCCCGTTCGCATTGGCTCATAGAGTTTCTAGTTGTGCTTCAATTGATTTACTGCACAGCTAAATGGGCGCCTGCACACTTGTTATTTTGTTTATACAAATGCCAGAAACTATTTTATGAGCTCTTTGAATTATGGGACAAACAGGCAATGTTTTGTGAAAATAAATTAGAAATGTGCCCATAAGAACAACTTTTCACTGTTGCGCACTAAATTGCATTTTATTCCTCAACAACTTTAATTGAGCGACTCAGTTTTTAAACGTATGCAAAATATGACAAAATATTTCAACAAAAAATGCTCAGGAAATAATTAAAATAAGCTAATGGTTTAACATTTTATACTCCATATACCCATTTTATTTGTTAAACACAAACAGTTTTCATTTTTATAAATTCGCAACCTTTGAGTAAAAGTTTTTCAGCCAATTTTATAAAATTTGTACAGATTTTAACAACGTTTAAATTGTCCACATATTTTTATAGGAGAATGAAATTGAAGTAGATATATAAGGAACAAAAGAATATTTTCAATTTCATGAGTTTAATATATTTTAAAAATCTGACAAACCTAAAAATGTCGAATATTTTGCACAGACAACATGACAAAATCATCAAATCATTGCCATTTGAAATAATTGCTTCCTTTTAGATGAATGCGGCAGGACATGCAACATGCAACATGCAACATAACTGAGATGCATTCACTCTTTAAATTAAATGTAAAATCCGAGTGAAACATCTCTGTTTAAATTTCTGGCTTTCGGTTGCTTTCATTAGAGGAAGTCCAAGAAAATGCTGTAGAATCCTCAAAATACAGAAAATTAAAATGAAATTTTCATTTGGCCAAGGTTGCTGGCGGACTCCTGTTTTCCGCTGCTGCAAAATCAGGGCGGAGAAGTTAAATAGTAGCAGAAGATGGAGCGAAAACAGTGCAAAAAACTGTTGGCAGCAGTTAATCACACGACAAACACAGCAACAGAAATCAACAGAGGGAAAAGAAAAGAAAAAAAAGCAAATAAGGGAAATAGCTGGAAATAAGTAGAGCTGGTCAGGGCCAAGCTCAGAGAAGCTGCAGGACTTATTTCCGACCGACCAGGTCCGATGCTTTGCACACTCTGAAAATGCAGTAGCGTCACGCACATCGGACAGCAGACTAATTGCAGCTGTCGCTGAAGGAAGGGGCGGAGTGGGGAGTGCAGAGTGTGGAGCGGGATGTGGATGGGGATGGGGTGGGGTAATGTGTGCCGCGACCGGCGTCAAAATCAATTAAACGGGCAACAGGCGAACGGTAATTGCAGCTAAAAATCGACATAGACCCCGCACTCATAAAGAGTGCCACGAAGCACTTTGCGCTAATTGCACGCAGTTTCAATAAAGAACGAGGGTGATGGAGTCGGTGGCGGAGGGGACTCTGAGTAGCATTGGCCACGTTGAGTGGCAAGCCAAGGCGAATGGCAAATAAAAACAGAAATTAAACAAAGTAAATAGAAATTCATCAACGTCATTGGCGGCAGCCACACAGCCTCAATAAAATCCACAAACAATCGTCGACGTTGCGAAGTCGTCGCTGGTTTGTTGTTCTTTCCGGCCAAGAATATCGCTTGGAACACTCCTCTTGCACCTCTCGAGTTTCAGTTTGAGTTTGAGTTTGAGTCTTAGTCATTGACTGTGCTGTGCAGTGCTGGGCTGTGGCGTTTTTGCGGTGCAGACATTAAAGCAAACAAAACAATTGCAACCACGGGCGGGCAGGTCAGCCGGATAGCTGGACACACGGACGCAACGCGAACAGACAATCGACTGACTCCGCCGCCGTTGTGGCTCATTTTTAGTGTGCAATAAAAAGCGATCCACTGTCGGACCGACCGACCGAGCTACCATCTGTGTGCGGCTTATTGAATTCATTGGAAATTATACTAGCAATCTCTTATTTTTTTTGGGGTCAGCACCTCCTCCGTATGCAGCGCATTTGGTCCGGCTTTTCTGCCACATGGCGTGCACACCGTGCTGCACCTCAAGACACCCAAAATGCCAAAGCGCTTTGATGTGCGCTTTGACAGACTAGCCCTCCTCTCCTCAGCCCCGCTGTCCGTCTCTTTTGATTTTGTTCTAGTATGCTGTTCCCCAATCATTTGCATCCATTAATCAATTCCGAGTTGCGTCTGCATTCTCTTTGCTCTTCGCTCTCCGCTCTCCGCTCTTTACTCTCTTTTCTTTTATTTCATTGCTCTCCCTCACCTTTCACTGCTTGAGGCTTTGTGTGTCTTAAGTGGACATCAAGTAGGTTTGGTTTCCATCTATCGCCATCGGCCAAATGCTCAATGCAGCGTGCTTATCTCGTGCCACACAGCCGCCACATTGCCTTGCTACACGGTGCCCCCCCCCCACACCGTTGGTCAGTCGCCCTCTCGACCATTAGCTGCGCTCTAACGTCATTTCCCCCATATTTTCTGCTCCCCTGAGGGCTCAGCGGACCCTTTTGTCCGACATCCCCCTCCCCTTCCGCATGAGCGCAAAAATTTGTCGGTAGGTCGCCACTCGTTTAGTTAGTTTACTGTGGCTACAAGTTTAACATAGTTCATTGTCTTGTTGTTCATCAACTTTTTCTCTATAGCAGCCGCAGGGGACGCAACAACATACCTCCCCTCCCCTCACCACTCTGCACGCCCCTTGCTGTGGCCTACTGCAACAATGGTAGCTGTCCAAGCGAGGGCATTCAGTATTTGTTGTTTCCTTTTTTGGATGTTGCAAAATAATTTGAACGTGTTTTCTGTTGTGTTGTGGTGGTTACTCTATATAGTACGGGGCAACTTGGAACACTTGTAAGTTATGTGTAACATTGTTGAAACTATTGGTAACATCGATAAATGGAATTGGTTTTGGGCTATCTCTAGTAATCAGTTTCTTAATAAGAAAACAACAAAATATAAACAACTTGAAAAGTTTTGACTGCAGTTTTTAAAGTATATTCAGATTATTATTAATATTGATTATTTTATTTACCGTGCAGTGTATTCAGAGTTCGCATACACCAACAAATTTTCTTTTGTTTTCTTTTTGGAATTCCACGGCCGTAATTTGCTGCGCTGTAGCTATTTTTGTGTACACCCACACACACATAAAAACACAAACACAAGCACACCCACACAGACAGACACTGATTACTGTGAGTGGTAATTAAACTTTCGAACTCTCCACGGAGCTACCATTGACGTGTCATTCGCGACAGGCTGCGGCTCAGGCTCCGGCTCGGCTCCGGCTTGGCCCCGAGCTCAGGCTTCTGCAAGGCCGTCCTCCGGTCCCGGCCGCATAATCAGATAAGCAGCAAGGAGCGCACAATAAATGGACACGCCTACAAACGCCTCGCAATGAGATTCATGACAGGCATAGGCAAAGTTCAGGATGATTTCGACAGTGGCCCAGAGGGCAGCAACTTGGCCGGGCCACTTAATTGTATAAGAAATGAGCCGGAGCAGAGAAAACCAAGAAAAAAGTCAAGAAAGAAAAGGGAACTGCGGCCATGCCCCACAAACGCTGCTATGTCTATGACTTGGGCGTTAATTACATTTTTATTATTTTCATTTGGTTGGCGCAAACGAAACGCCCCGCAAACCTCCGAGCGAAAAGTCGCTTTCAATTGGAATACCGGATTCCGGATTTTGGGCTGGCTAAATTAATGATGCCATTGATGGCAACCCAAAAGTCAATTGGGTGAGTCCGTGATTGGGCCAAGAGGGCGGAACTGCCTCTCTGCTTTGGCCTAAAGTAGCTGCATTTCAATGGCGCTTCATTTTTCATGCCACTAGACGCTGTCGCTTGAGTTGCGGGTCACGTGATGCTGTTAATTGCATGTCCATGGCCACAACTTGGCGCTGTCTTGACCAAGTCACTTGACTACCTTTGCTAATTGAAAAATGTTTGTTGTCGTTGTCGGCTAGTCTGTCAGTCTGTCAGTCTGTCTTTGCCAAGTGCCAGCGCATTTGCAACTAATTGAGTTTCCTCCGCCATCCAGGTAGAGAGCAGCTACACGAATTTGGTCCCTCGGCTTGTAACTGAATACACAATTGAAATTCAAAAACTTTCACACGACACGGCGCCGCTCATATTCATCATCATCTGCATCTGCATCTCCATCTTCATCGGCATCAGCATCAGCATCGGCAACGGCATCGACCATCGGTCTCTCCATCTTCATCAGCATTCATTGGGCGCCCATCAGTCAAAGTAGCCTATCATGCATCTTGGCGGGTTCTTTTGACACTTGAAACTCGGCAATGGACCCAATGTAAACTCGCCCTCCTCATGATTATTATTATTACTGATGTTGTTGTTGCTGCAGCTCAGACTCTCAAAAAATAGAAAACCATTAGCAATTCATCTTCGAGTCCGTTCTTATTGTTGTTGTTGTGCATGCAATTAGAGGCACTCACTCACACACACACACACACACACACACACAGTCAACCACACACATAGTCGACCTGAGTTCATTGCAGTGCTGCTGTAGAGACCCCCGTTGAGGGCAAGGCAAGTCAACTTCCTTAACACTTTGACAGCAATTTGCGAAATATGTTGCCGGCAATCAGCAAGGAAGTGAGAAAACAACAACAACAACAGCAATAGCAACAACGCCCCAGGACCAACTTACAAGTCGCATAAACAGCAGCGCGCACAAAAGTATGCTACAAGCTGCCAACCCAATACAGACACACACACACCGCTTGTCCCATACTGTGTGTGTGTGTGTGTGTGTGAGTCTGCTTTTCAGGCTTTTGTGCACAATCTTACTGACTTCCTTCCGGTCCGCCGGCATGCTTGCCCCGCTTCAGCTCCATAGGCCGGCCACAAGTGTTTGGCTTGGCCCGCTTTTTGCCAGCCTCGCTTTTTGGCAATTAATTAAAAAAAGACATACAGCTGCTCTCCCCCCGCAACCCGTCGAGTTGTCCTGATGTGTGGCATGGTTGTAGTATTTTCAACAATTTGTGTAACATCGTTGCTGCTGGTGCTGTTGTTGGTGTTGTTGGTGTTGTTTACTTTTTGTTTGTCTAGCTGCGATAGCTGTCCAATTTCTCTGTCTGCTGCCGGGCTGCAAAAAGTTTTCGGTTTGGACCCAAATAAAACCTGCAGGCACAGCAGTTCGCTGTCGTCTCGTCCAACAACGTCGACAAGTAGCCCCAAATAAAAAGGCGACCAAGTTGCCATTTGTGAAGCTTCCGGACTTCGAATCTACTACTTTCCCCAAAACAGCTAAAAAGGTTAAGTATTTTGGATTTAGAGCAATGAAATTATAGCCCATAAGAAACCCATTTAACAGATCTAAAAAAAATATAAACTTATATTGAACCAGGAAATTTGTTGCATTGTATAAGTCTTAATTGTTTTTAAATAAATAATTTAGATTTTTACTATGGCAACACATAAAGGGTAACATAAAGTCGACTATTGCATTTGAAATTTTTTTTGGAATTTTTTTTTGTTTCTTGGTTTTGTTGTTGTGAGCAACGTTTCTTGTTATTTATGGTAAGGTCCTGTTTCTTTTGTTGTTGCTGCGCCTGGCTGCCATTGCCGGGCTACGTTTGTCCAACAGCAACAGCAGCAGTAACATCAACAACAACAACAACAACAACAGCCCCTGCGAGCAAATTGAACAGCAAATCAATAAAAAAAGAAGTAGTTTACCTTTTTTTGTACAGAACTGGAGTTCTACTTTCTATGTTGACTCCTTTCGGTTACCGTGCATATCTAACTAGTTTTCAATTTTTGACTGCCACGTCGTTGTTTGTTGTTCACGGTTTTGTCGTTGTTGATGTTGTTGCTGTTGGGCTTTTCAGCAAATATTTTTGTTAGCTGCAATTTTACCCCCCTACGAAAGTTGAAGCCGCGAACAAATTTTGCCAACATTCAACAAATTTGCTGTTTGACTTTATACATTTTTTTTTGTTCTTTTTGGTTTTAACTTTTTAGTGTATTTGTTTACTTTTAGTTTTTACGCGTTTACTGCTTAATGCAATTATGACCTTGTTGTGTGGATGATTATAACGAAAAATCAAGAGGGAAAAATTCGTTTAAAACATACATTTGATTGAATTTAGCTGAGAAAAGTTGACCATATCAATCAATTACTAATAAAATTCCAATTTTATCAACAACATTTGGCCTAATCTATCATAAATAATAAATTAAAACCAAATCTGTACACATCATTCAAGAGAGCAGAAATCAAATTAAAATTGTCATTTCATATTTTCTTCATTTCTACCAATTGCAATGCTTTTGATCAACTCAACAACCCTGAAGGAACATAGGGTCAAAACTACTGCTATTAATGGGTGGCAAAAAGTTTTTGTTTTTTTTTTTGTGAAAACAAAAATAGTTGCAAAATCAACGGTTGAGCAACACACACACATGTGTTGGCTGCTAGAGGGCGTAACCAGGTGGGCGGTTCAAATTTGTTTTTGTTTGTAGCGTATTACCTTTAATTAGAGAGTTGGTCATTGTTGCCCGCAGCACTCGCTAATCAACAAACAATGTTCAACTTTTAGGAGCTAGAGAAACTTGCTAATTAACAACACTAAACAAGTCAGAGGCAACTTCAGCAAATTCAATCAGATGCAGGTGGAAACTGATGAATGTTTGATTGACTGTCTATGCGTGTGTATGTGTGATATACATTTTCATATGTATATGTATTTGTATTGGTGTATTGGTTCAGTTGAGAGCATGACTCATTTAAGGAGCGGTAAAGGGCTACACGCCTAATTAAACTCAATGGGTATTTTTTTTGTGTGTCAGACGAGAGCAATTGAACCGAATGCCGTGAAAATGAATAGAAATGCACAAGAGTTGCTGCTGTCTGGCTGACAGGAAAGGGGCGTTGGAAAACTGACACCTCTGCTGGCTACACACACACAGGCACACACATACACACACATGCATATACACACAATTATTTTCAGAGAGACGGAAACATTGGGTCCCAAAACACTCTTGAGAGGCACTCGGTGTCCGCCTGAACGCGCTAATGGACAATCAACCACGAGCAAATGCAAATGCAAATGGCAAATTACCGGCCAAATGCAACGGCTGCTGCATGCAAGCCGTTAGGCAAATAGCCAACGAGGCATCGCGACGTCAACGCTGACGGCGACAGCAGCGTCACCACTTTGGTAATAGAAATAAAACTGTTAAAATATTTAGAAGAACAAAATAACGACGAATATACTACTACTTAAGTTTTGTTATATTAGCTATGAAATTAAGTTTACTTTAATAACGAACTTATTTCACAAAATAAGTTTATCAAGCAAAACAGATTAAAAACTTATTCTTTATTCTAACTAACGGAAAGAGTCTATTTTTAAAATCGCTGTCATTATTTCATAAAGACTTGTATTTATGCATTTATGTTTGGTATTTTCTTATATTTATTTAATCTGCATTTATAGTAAATGAAGCCACTTATCAAATTATCTCAGTCGCATTGAACTTAAATTTTAATAGGTTTTTGTTTCTGATATTTTGTTTTGCATTCTCTTTTTTTTTGACAAGTTATATTAATTAATAAAATTATATTCATTTTTGGTTTATGCCTTGCGGCATTAATTAAAATTTGTTTGGTACTTGTACCTCTAGGAGATCAATAAAATAAATAAATAAATTGAATATTTCTAAAATGAATATGCAAATTTGGCCTTCAACGCTTCAGGCTTGACAGGCCGCACAACAAAGTCTCTATGCCCGATTGCTGGTGGAAAGTGGTGCATGAGGCAAACGGTTGTAAATGCGAGTCGGTCGGCTTAAGGCGCACAACAATGCAGCTTAAAAATACAATAAATGCAATCAAAATAACAATAAAACATGCTACATTTGCCACAAATGGCAGCCAGCGCTGTCGTGGCAATAACAACTAGGCGACGCCGACGCCGAAGCTGACGCTGCTGCATGAAAGGCGAACATTGAGCTGAACTGAGCTGAGCTGAGCTGTTTAAACAAAACCGGCAAACAGCGTGTGTGTATATGTGTGTGTGTGTGTGTGTGTGTGTGTGCAAGTGCAGAAATTATGACAATATGCAAACGAGTTTTGCAAGCGGCAGAACAAGCAAAAGGCGATGAAGATACAGAAATCGCACACAAAGGCGAACAACGAGGCGGCAGACAGGCAGGCTGGCAGGCCTTAGGGGAAGGTGGGTGCGGGTAGCGGGACGGGACGGGACAGGACAGGAAGTGATGGCCTAGGCAGATGCGGAGGCTGGCTATGTCGCTATCACTGCGGCTGCAGAGGCGTCTCCCAGCTTAAGCCCGCTGACATTCAAAGAGCATCAGCCGAGGCCTAAAAGAAAACGAGAAATATGGCAAAGGTAAGCCCAAAGCTGATGCTTGATGATGATGCGTGTGTGAGAATGTGTGTGTGTGTGTGTGTGTGTGGTTAACAGGAATGTAAACAGAGTTACCGCCGCACAAAAGCCACTGCCACAGAGATCGAACGAGTCTGTAATAACTACCAAGGGGCGGGAGCTGCTGCTAAAGACCAAGCTGTGTGTGCTTGCAACAAACGGCAATTAACAAAAGGGTGATGCAATGTCAAAAAGGGCAGCGAAGAGTGCAACAGTGTTTACACGTGGGATTATTGATGAGGGTTGTAGCTTGAGGGGTATTTCATATTTGGCAACTGCTCTGCCGTCAACTGGTTCATTAACTCCTTTCAATCAAAGTAAATATTGGAAGAGAGCAGCCGCAGTTCTCGCTTTAGTTTTGCCTGCCTGAAGAGCTTTTTGATTTAACAAATTTATTATTTATCAAGCATTAAGCTAAGAAGAGCTTATGCCAAGTAAGTCTTAAGTTTTTTCTATATTATCAGAATCATCTGTTTTAAATCTTCAATTGCATATTGTAAAAGTAGATTTTTTATAGTAATTTCTCTATATACATAACCAGAGATCATCTCAGGCTTAAGTTCTTTTCATGCAGCTGCTTATCACTATCAGCCAACGCATAAGCGAACACGAAATCAAAGCTTAGCTACATTGATGCAACTTGTGCAACTTGTTGCTGCTGGCTACACTAGACACACAAATTATCTGAATTTTGAGTGGGTTTGATGGCTACAAGCCGCAATACGAGCAGATGCAGCTGCATTAGCGCTGCTGCAGCCAAATGCTATGCAGCTCGTCCAAAAAAAATAAGGTGTGAGTTTTATGTGGAAACCGTTTTGTTAACAGCTGCCTGCCACAAAAAGAAAAAAACAGAAACACAACGCGTGAATAGCAGCAACAAAATTACAATAAATTATATAAAGTGTTAAATGTGCTCAAAAGGGCAGACGCTGCGGCTCTGTGCTAAGAGCAGCGCATTCTCACAGATACAATAGCGCAGATACAGATACAGATACATATACAGATACAGCAAGAAAAGCGCTGCCGTTGAACTCGCTGGAGTGTCTTTAGTTTAGAACATACACAAAAAACAAAAATCTCGCACACATTTTGTTCAACAAAACGATGAAAAAGATTTCGTTTGTTATGAGCAGCTGGTGCGAGACCCTTTTCTAGTCTAGTTACAAATGTATCTCAAGCTTTGGCTGCGACCCTGAAGATTTATGGCGCTTAATCAAGCAGCGAACCCAAAACCTATTCCTATTCCTATTTCCATTCCTATTCCAAGCATAACCAATTTGTAGTGACAACTATAAGCTGCATCCCAAGCGCCATAAAAACGACATAGCAGCAGTATATGTATTTATGTATCTCTCTCTATAGCTATAGCTATAGCTATATCTGTGTCTGTATCTTGAACTCCTCGGCATATGCTGCGAGCTGAAGGTGTCAGAACGTTGACGCCATTTGGGTTTGTTAAACATAATAAATGTGATTCTCAGCAGTGTGTTTTTCAGGTTCTTTCGGTTGTTCTTTTTTTTTATAAGACGGCGACCCCGGTCGCCATAGAGTTATATCCATTATTGTTATTGTTAATATTGTTGTTGTAGTGTTGACTTTAATTGACAACTCTTTGGCGCTGGTCCAGGCATAACATCTCGAGCTTATAACCGCTGCCATCCCATCGGCAGGCAGCCGCACAGTGGGCCGCAATCTTCGTATGTATGTTTACTTGCCTGCTGTTTGTTATTACTGCTGGTATTGTTGTTGTAGTTGTTTATTTAAGCATTTCACTTGTGCTTAAGTGCACATTCGAAATGCATTTGTGATGCTTAATATGTTTAACTATGTAAATGTTGGCCTGTTTATGCGATGTATTCCTTGTGTGTGTGTAAGACACTTGAAAGATGCTAAAACGTTTTACACCAAAAAGGCCAAATATAAATAAATATGAACAGCAACAACAACGTTGAAGACAACAAGAAAAGCATCGCATAAGCGCCACACATGAGTGCTTCCAAGAGGTGTTAAGTGAGAGGACAGCGAGGGCACCGAAATGCAAATGTTTAATTTCCAGCACGCCGCACTTTGCATAATACAATTTTCAACAGCACTCGCATCACTGTGCAGCTGCTGCTCCAGAATGCAGCGATGTCTTGCATACGAAATGCAAACTAACTGGAATCAAAAGCGCTGCATATAGTTATGAATGGAATGGTGGCACGTCAAGAGGTTGGTTGAATGGGGGTGGGGGGGAGGGCGGCAACATACAACATGTGGAGCATAGAAAAGGCAACAGACGAAGATGTCGCTTAAAGCTGATTAAATTTGTAAGCTGCGCTTGCGACAACTTGACAAACTGGTCAGCCTTCGTGCGGACTGGGTGCAACAGGAGCGGCAGGGGGGGCACTGTTTTGGCAGACACTGTTCGCTGTTGGCAAGCCAACACTGCGCATGCGTTCCGTCTGCTGCTGAAAGCCGAAATGCAATTCCAATGAAATTGACGAAGATGAGTGTGACAAAAGCCACAGTCACTGGCCCAGTCTGATGCGAACAAGCCGCAAAACCAAAGCACAGACCGAATCAAGTTAAGAGACAGTCTCAGACCCAGACCCAGACACAGACCCAGAGTCAAAGTCAGACGTTGATGCAGACTATGAACGATGGCTCCGAAAAGGAAAAACATTTACTTACTTTGTAATGGCGACACTAAAATGCTCTAGTAAGTATTTACATATCATTTTCTGATAAACATATTTTAAAGTTGATTACATTCAAAATTTATTGAAATTTAAAATCATTGGTTACACACCTCTATAAAAGCTTTAAAGTCGTAAAAATCATTTTTATTTCATTTATTTAACATTTTTTAATTTTTAGAAATGGGCGCGATTTTTGATTTATTCCTGCCATGATTTAACATGAAGAACTTGAGTGCAAAAGTTACAAAAAAAGATGAATAATGATTTATTTAGACAAATAAAAAATATGGTCAAAGCTGTCAGTGCTGATTTATGTCTTGATTAGCTATAGTACTAACTAAGCTATTAAATAAATATATAAACATAATAACAAAAGGCAGTACAAAGACATACAACGAAAATGGCGACTTAATTTTAACAGCAGGTTACATTTTACATGAGAAAATCATGAATATAGTAATAAGTAACAATTATCAGTACATCAATAATGAATTTCATATTTGTAATTGGTATAAAGTTTTTCAATCATTACATTACAAAATTTCAAATTTGAAGCTAAACAAAAATAGCGCTGAGACTCTTATGCCTTAATTGGTACATCAACAAATAGAGTTGAAAAATAAGAAGACAACAAACATCATTAGATATTGATAATGCCAAGCAACAGCTGCTAGGGTATAATGACTGAACGACTGAGTGACTGAACGACAGACCACAAACCGGCAACAGAGGCAACGAACATGTCAAAAGGTGTTGCATGCCATACACTTGAAAAACTTGTCGCTTGTTATTGCAGTTGCTGCTGTTGTTGTTGCTGTTGTTGCTGTTGTTGCTGCTGTTACTGGTAATTTGAATAGCGAAATGGCGTCCGATCGGCCTACGGTGTGTCGCTCCACACGCTCCATTGAGCGTTGCCCGAGTGCGATGGAAAGGCGGCAGCAGCAGCAGCAGCGGCTGTTGAAGAGGCGACATTTACAACGACTACTACAACAAGCTGAACAGCAAAAGCGACAACAACGACGACACATTCGCATTTTGATTAGATTTAACCAACGCTTTGGCGCTCCAATTGTGTGCAGTGGCCGCAGACAGAGACAGAGACAGTGGCGAAGGCAGAGGCATGGGCAGGAGGACAGGGAGAGGCAGAGAGGAACGTGGAACGCGGACGCAGTGGCTATCACATCGTCAAGTCGCGGTCGCGGTCGTCGCAGTCGTCGTCGTCATCGTCATCGATGTCGTCTAACGATGTCGCATGTCTGACAATGCGTTTTGGCAAATGCAAATGCAAATGAAATGCCAGGCAGAGGCAGAGGCAGTGGCAATGGCAGAGCCGCCAAGGCGCGCCCACAAAAAGGAAAAACCCACAAAGCAAAGCGCAACTTAATTGCACGCCAGAGGCGCGCCTAGACAAATGGTAGAGGGGGCCTAGCACATAGACAGTCAGCCAACTGATAGTCGTGGCGTCCATTGACAAACGGGCGACAATTTTGATTGAGTTTTAGCACGCAGCAGCATAAAGCAAAGGATGGCCAGGAGTGGGTACTCGAGCTGATGAATCAGACAGCCACAACAAAGGAAGTTAATTCCAGGCACCACTATAGCAACCTATGCCCGGGTATCATGTGAGACACAAAAAGTTGTTGGGCTGATGGGAAAACTCAATTTGATGTCGCCAACACATGCGTGAAACTGGCCGTGACTAAATGCTGAAAGGTTGTTAAAACAATTTATAGAAGCACCTACGACTTTCACCTTATACAGGTATTTATTATTATGAACCCAATCTCAGATAGGAGCCTATCATAATTAGTTCATCTTTTCAATGTGAACAGCTCATCTCAAATTTCGGTAGTTATAAATAATTTGTTAAATTATAAAGCCAACTAACCGTGAAATTCGAGACAAGAAGATAGTAATCTTGCGGCTTACACAAATTGTGGCAGGCAAAATTCAAAAAGACAATGGATTTCAAATATATACATATGTACATATATATATATACAAACATGCCTATATGTTCCCATAATTGTAAATTCTCGGACATACTCTCGGCTCTCATATTACACACCAGGCATAATTTATCAGCATTAAAGCAAAAAACCAGTTCGCCTCAACTGTCACCCTGCTGCTACCCGTCCAACCCCTCCTACTCCTCTTCTTGCTACACCATCTTCAAACCAAACCTCGTTAACATTAACAATTACGGGTGCATTGCACCACGAACCACGCACAGTGGCATCTGAAATGAGAAACTCGCCAACTGCCCTATTTTGAGGGTCGATACGCTATGCAGCGCTGCTCAAGATTTTATTGAATTTTCTGAGAAAAAGATGTAAAAATGAAATTTAATTATAAGCAAGCGTTAACATATATTTCTCAAAACGATTTTCTCGTTTTTCCCTAACGATTATTATCTATTTTGTTGTTCGACAATGATCGATTGTGATTTTGAAGAATGCCGTTGACGTCGTACAAATAATGCCTTGACCTGGGAACAAGTTTCAATGAAAAAGAATGAAATGCATAATATACATGAAATGGATATGGGCAAAGCTAAAGATTGAGTTTGATTTTGATTTTGATGTTGATGTTGATATTGACTTTCGCTGTGTGTGCAAAAGGAAAAGACAGAGGAGGGGAGGCAATCAGACGGAGTCTGTGACTGTCTGCCAGACAGTGTGTTCTTTAGCTGAACTCATTACAAGCAGATTGTGTTACCAGATTGTAAAAATGCTTGAAATGACCAACAGAGCCAATACGCAGACAAGCTAACCCTGTGACATTGATGGGGGTTTTGATTTTCATTTTCATTTTTCATTGATTGAAACATAAAAAAAACAAAGCACACACAGACAGGCAGACAGAGAGACTAATATATATATAAATATATATATATATATATATATATAGACAGACAGCGTTGTCTGTCAAGCTGCGACGCAGTTGAAATCTTCGGTATTTGGTGCCTAATGAGCCGTGCTGTGGTGCTCGCAACGGGGCGTATGAGTGATATTTTTGCGCTTTTATGGATTGCGCATATAAAAATGATGACATTTTCAACTTTTATGCATATTTACTGTTAATTTGCATAAATAGTCGAAAATTGAAAATGAATCGCTGTGGCCCGAAACGAAGCAATGTCTGTGACCGTGTCTGGAAAAATTATGCATAAAAGGCTAAAAACATTATTCGGCTATAAAGCGACAGCCTCCAGCGGGTAGTGGCCACAAAAACGCTGTCTATTATTTGCTGGGTGGCATATTCAAATTTCAAATGATGCAATAAAATTCACGTTAGACTGCAAAACAGACCTGCCTGCCCCCCCAACGCTTATCGTTGTTGTTTTTTTTTGCAGCAGATTTTCTGGCGATTTAATGCACAGATTGGCTGTATCAAAGCCAAACCGATGATAAATGGCAAGAATTTCTATTTAAAACGTAATTGCTAATCCTACCTGAGAGCATAATCCACCCACTTGGCGGCAACGCGCGAACTGACGCGCCAGCAATACATCATCTTTATCTTGTGACCAGGGCAGACCCCCAAAGACAATGGCAATGACAGAGCGCCGCTAGGCGGAAGCGGACTCCTTATAGCAGTCGCAGCAAAGGCATAAACAAAGGCGATGCTGCGACAAGGAACAGCAACAACAACAACAACAACAACAAAAGCAAATGAAAACAAAACCAGACTATTTGTCAACGCGAATGAAGCCATTTATTATCCATCATAAAACTTGTATTTATCGCTAAATGTGAACAGTGGGCCTGGTGGCAGCTTGGGTGCCACGCCACGCGTTGCACTAACGCTAACAAATCCCATGAGTAGCGGCAGCAGCAGAATGACGACAAATCCTGGCAGACGACGAGTAGTTTTGTGTGTGTCACTCAAACAAACAATGCGATGGCAAAAATAAACGTCGGCCAGCCTCGACTGGGCCTGAGGGGAGCTAACTGTGGTTGTGGCTGTGGCTGTGGCAGTGTCTGTGTCTGTGTCTGTGCCTGTGCAGCGTAACTGGGTGGGTCGGAAAGGGGCGGTGCGGTAAGCAGGGATTGTGCACAGAGCACGCAGTGTCAAGGCAATAAATCATAAAGCAGCCGCTGCCGCTGCCGCCGCTGCTGCAGCTGGAGCTGGAACTGCTATTGGACGCTGTGTACGTGAGCATGGCATGAAATTGGAGCATGTGCGTCGTTCAACGGCGATGTCGCTGTACTCGCTGAATTGTCGCTGAAAATCACGTAAAAGTATAAAAATGAAATCTGTTTACAGGCAATGCACGCCCAGTACCAGTACCCGTACCCGTACCCGTACCAGCAACCCGTCTCCTCTGCCCCGGGTCGAGGCAATTGGAACTGTATCGCTGGCTGACGCTTGTCAAATGTCGCAGTGTCGGCCCAAAACGAGCCGCCGAGTCGAATAAATTTCAGTTTGGCGCTGAAATATTTACGCAGCAGCCAACGCTCTCAATTTCCAGGAACAGGCAATGGGGCGAAACCACAGAAAATGCGAAAACCAAAGCCAAGCCCAGTATAAGCCTCATGTGCTCACTGGAAACCGAAAACCGAAAAAAAAGAAATCCGCGCATATGCGGCTAATAAACTAACCAAACATCCCAGACAGTTGCAGATCCGGTCACAGCTGCACACACATCACATACTCAAAATACTAATTCTATATCTTAGCATTCAAAACTTAACTGAACAGGGGAACTGCTGAACAGACAGCAGGCGCTGCCAACGAATTGAGTTTTTGGATGAACAATAACTTAATAAAAATCCAAATGATAATTACTACAATCCAATCACATAGTAAAGTTTTATAAATGTTACTTAGACTGTTTCATTTTCAAGTAAGCTGTGTGATTCCTGTATGTATATATATTGATGGCTATATTCATATACATCAGACAAATCTCTGTTGGAAAGCACTCTTACATGGATTTCAGTGAAAACCCGACGTGCGGAGCACCACGTTATTAAAATATTAATGAACTTCTCACCTGTCCGGCTCATCAAAAATTGGCTCTTGCGGAAAAATGTGCCAAAAATAAATTGAGAGATGGACGGAAACATGTAGGGACATCGAAATCGCAGAGAGATTTAAATGAAATTTATGGAATTTTTGTTGGCAATTCATTTATTTTATTGCTGCCAATAAATTAATTTTATTTTCTCATATAGTTTGCCGCTGCTGAGTTTTTCTGCATTTTCCAGCGGCCTGTTTGTCTTTCTGACTGACTCGCGTTTGTGTTATTTTTAATAGCATTTTATTTTATATTTTTTTTGTTCATATCGTGGAATGCCGACACACAAGCGATGAGAAGCTGAAACCGCAAATAAAACCGAATGCTGGGCGAGGGATGGCAAGGGCAAAGGATAGGTGGGGGGAGTGGAGCGGCGGCGTCTGTATGGCAACATGGCAAATAAATAAATTTGTCAACAAATGTGGCATCCGATGTGGCGTCGTGTGTGGGTGAGCCGTTGTCCAGGATGGGGCCAAACACAAATAACGACAACAGTTGCGCATTAATTTTGTTTCACTAATTAATAATTTGTAGCTGCTGTTGCTGCCAATATTGTTGTCGTGGCTGTCGTTGTTGTTATTGTAGTTGCCGTCTGTTGTCTGCTGTAAATCGAAATGGTTTATTGGCCTATTAGCGCAGCATTTAAATGGTAATCAAGGCGTGTTCAGATGTCCAGGTAAACCAGAAGTCACGCAAAGTCACAAATGAAAGCCCAAACAACAGAAGGCAGAACAGCAACAACAGCAACAACGACAACAATAACAACAACCGTAACAGTCAACGAACAGAGCAAACAACTCTCCAAGTCGCATAAAGCAAATGCCCAGCATGTAGCAGGCAACAGGGAACAGCAGGAATGGAAGGAGCAGCAGCAGCAGCAGGAGGAGCAAGAGGAGGAGGAGGAGGAACAGTGGTAGGGAGCTGGCCAAATTGAAAACGAAAAGGAAATCAATTGATATGTAGCGACAATCGATATGCCGAGGTGTGGTATGCTCTGCTCCGGTATGGCATGGTCTGCTCGCATTCGATTTGGTTTTTGGGCTCCCAGTACAGTCTGGCCGAAAAAATACACACACACAAGCTTCTGTGGGCACGCTCGAAGTGGTCGCAAGCATTCAAGGAGGGGATCGGGGCGAGTGTTGGTCGTTCTGCTTTGGCACGCCCTTAAACCGCACAGCCGAAGCAATAAGGAGCATGGCTTGGTGGTGGGTGGTGGGTGGCGGGTGGCGGGTGCGTTGGCCTCTCAACCCAATCTGGGATGGTACCTGATGGCAGCAGCAACAGCAACAGCAGCAGCAGCAGCGGCAACATATGCAGAGGAGACGCAGCGTAGACATATGAGTATATCCACTCGGTGTTATCCTGACAACGTGATTGAAATTTATGACTGGCAAAAATATACGCAGGCAACAGAAACAGCAACAGCAACAGCAGCAGCTGTGAAATAAAAAAACCCCCCCAAAAAAATACTGAGGAGCTGCTCGGGATGATACAGGGGCGTGCTGGTGGGGGGAGGGGGTGTGAGCTTGGCTAAGCACGTGAGCTGAATGTGTCTAGTGCGGAGGTTGCGCAGTATGCGGGGCAGTGCCGGCAACGTTCTCTGTGAGAAATTGCACTGAATAAAAAGCACTTGTACGCATTAAAACCTAATTGGGAATTTCCATAGTTCATATGCCAGTTTCTCTAACTGTCTTCAAGTGTGTATAAGTGTGGGTGACTGCGTGTGTCCGTGTGTGTCTGTGTGTGTCTGTGGCATGTTCTACATATTTTGGCTTGCAAAATGTCACCCGCAGCCAACGATGTCCGTTGAGCGTCAAGCGTTGTCCAGTGACTGTTGTTGTTGCTGTTACTGTTGTTGTTGTTGTTAAAGTGGATTTTGCGCTTGGCTATGATAAATTGAGAGACTGGCAGCAGGCAGCCAGAGCAGCGTATGTTCAGCATTAGAGTGGGTCGGAAAACCTCCTCCAAACAGAGCACTCCCAAAGGTTCAGCTACATATCGCAGAGCTGCCGCGTTGGAGAGATGAGTGCGACGGAGGGTGGAGAGCAGGGGATGAGCACTGACTGAATGAGAAGTGGCCAAATGTCATTCGCAGTTTGACTAGATTCAACAGAGGGGTTAACTATGGTACTAAAATGCACTTTACAGGATTTTTGATTTTATCAATATTTATTTCGATAAATATCTAAAAGAGTATATTGGCTTTGTCCCAAAACACTCTTTTCCATTTGCTGCAGAGTGTTTCATAGTCGGTGGCAACATTCTTTTTTGCGTTCAATCTGTTTTTTGATTTTCATCATTAAATTTCACATGATTTTAATTTGCATGATTATTATTTCTATGAATATCTAAATTAGTTTCATAAAATATGCCTATGCGTATATTAATAACAATTTGTTTTAATTAATTATATGTTTTATGATTTTAGTGTTTGTCATACTTGACCACAGTACTTTCAGCTATTGCATTGCTGCACTTGAAGGCTGTGCCTTTAATTTTGTCAATTTCAACTGCAAAAGGACCAAACGACAAGTGCAAACTAATCGACTTAACTGTACCGTACTCGAAGCTGAGCATCCTTTGCTCCGATGCAATGTCCTTGGCACGAACTTCAGGATTGCTGCGCTGCACATGCGGACAGCTCTAGTGATGGCTATGAGGACTTTTGCCGCAGTCGCTCTGAGATAAGCAAACGACAAACGACACAGCTCCCCTCCCCCGCCAGTGGCTTTGATTTATTGTGTGCGGCTCAGAGTTGTGAAAAGGCTATCCTGGCAGGAGACTACAGCAGGAGGTGGCACCGTTCGCCTGGCACGCGCTTATCAAAGCCGTCGGGAGTGGCGGTGTCCAAAATTTATTTATTTGCAGTGACTTTGAAAAGAAACTTCGACCGTTGCGCTGCCGAGCAGAAACTTTCGACCTGCGTGCGCATCGATTAGAAAACTTTTTGTCGTATCTTGTCTCAGCTATGAGCCGATGCGGGTGTGGGTGGGGTTTTGAATTGGCCAAGTTGTTAAATAATTGCGCTGAGCATTTAGTTGCCGTGGCACGGTTGGCCCTTGGCACACGCTGCGTATGCGTCATATGCTGCCCAAGGACTGCAGCCAGCTGCTGTAGGGTCCGGATAATAGCCTGGTGCTGTCCATACGTGGCACGGATTAGCTGCAAAGTTTCCCAGCAGCTTAGCGGCACTCGAGTGGATGAGTTAATTGTGCGAATGTCAAGACAAATTGCGTTAATGCGCCAAGCGCACAAAAGGACACAAGCGACTGCAGAAAGTTGTTCATGTTTTGGCTAAATCCCATAAGCAAAGGTCAGGAGTGGGACTGATTGCGATAGCCATGGGTGTGTGTATGTGTGTGTGTGTATGTGTGTGCGAGAGTGTCGCAAAAGTTTTTAAAAAGTATTTTAAGCAAAATTTATGCAAACCACAAGGCAAAGCTGGCAGCCAGCAGTTGGAGAGAGCCAGCGGGAGACACTCAAAGGACATGGCTAATCCCCGAGTAATCAAAGTTTGGCAATGTCAAGCGAAACGAGCAGCGAAAGAAGCGGCAAGCTGAAAGCCAAATACAGCACAGCACAGGACAAAAGGCGCCTTCCGCAAGCTCAGACAAATTGCACACACACAAGCAAATATTACCCAAAACATATGTGTGTATGTGTTGAAGGCATTGAAGGGGCGTGGCGGTGGCTATGTTCTGTGACGAGAACGAAACAGAAAAAAAAAACACTTTTCCAATTAATGAAATCTCTAAACTGCCATAAATTTGGCCAGACGCAAATAATTAAATTGCGTTGGCTTCACGCCTGCCACACACACACACACACACACACCCACACACACACAGAGAAGACTTGTTGACTTGTGTGCGAATTCGCTTTGTGGCTGTGTATATGTGTGTGACTGACATGTCTAGCCAATCGTGCATTAACCATGCCCAGACCGCAAACCACAAATGAAGGCGGTTACCGTTCAACACGTAAGCCTTCAAATCGACAAGTGTCGCCCACAGAGTCCTCTGAACCAGGGTTGCTACACAAATTCAGGCAATATTAATTAGTAGGATTTGGTCACTTAACATATGTATACTTGATTCACTAGTATCCTTTGCATTACATTCAATATATGGATGGGCCCTTTTAGGGACTTGGACTTCTCAAGATTATTGACAGAAAATTCGACTAATGTAAGTATGGCAAACTTCTTACGTATAATTAATAAGAAGGACAAACCATGAAAAAAATGACCTTGGGATTGAAGATCAGATGCGTTTTGACAAAGTTATGGGTGTTTGAAATCAGGAAAGGGTATTTTTAGGGACTTGTCAAAATGGTTGTCAAGATTTCTGACAAGAAATCCAAAAAAAAATTGTTCTTTAACTTTGAATTTAGACTTAATAAAGAGGTCAAACCATTATCAAAAAGGACTCAGAATTGAAAATCGGGTCAGTTTTGACTATGTAATGGGAGCTAAAGAATATCTTTAATGGATGTAGGAGTCAAAAAAGGATACCTTATAATAATATTATCTTGGCACGAATAATATTATCTTGCCACGAATTTCGTACGTATCATTCGAAATATTGTTTTAAACCTTTTTCTCAAGTAATCCAGGTAATCAGGTAAGCTAGAAGATCGCATGACTCACCTGGCTGGCACTGGCACTCGCCATTGCCATTGACTGTTGTGCTGCCTCCAAGATTTGCTGCTGCTGCTGCTGCCGCCTCTGCCGCCTGCCGGCGTTGCTGGCGTCGCGTCAATTGCAGGTGGGAAACATCGCGACGCAGGCGATGCAGCTCGCGGTGCAGATGTAGCGCCATGTGTGGTGATGTGCCGTTCTCGTTTAGACTGGGAGTGGCGATGATTTGGGCCTGCTCGGCTGGCCAGTGGAGCAGCTGCTGCTGCTCGAGGCGCAGCTCCAGTTCGACGATGCGTGCATCGAGATGCTGTAGGCGCTGCAATCGCTGCTCGATGCGTGTCTGTCGCACATTCGCGTACAGTGCGAAACTGAAGGCGCACAGGCACAGGACATAGCTGGCTACGTGCAGCAAGGACATTAGCTGGACTGTGTAGCGCGGCCGCTCCTTGCTGCGTGCGGTTGCTGTTGCTGCAGTTGCTGCTGTTGCTGTTGGCGCTGCAAGGCGACTAGTTGTGTTTGTGGTTACAGCTGTTGCTGCTGCTGCTGTTGCTGTTGCTGGTGTGCCACCATCGACGGTCGCATGGCCAAGCAACATGCGCTGCTGCTCCATTTCGACTGTGGCAGTTGCTGACGTTGCTGCTGATGTTGCTGTTGTCGTACTCGCTGCGTTTATATCGCTGTGCACTGTTGGCATTGTCCTTGGCATGGGACTGGAACTGATTGGGTGGCCGCTGGGCGGCGCTTTATGTTTGCGCATGCTGCGATTGAAGACTGTCGCCTGCTTTAAACTTGATCCTTTAGATGTTTCTGCTGCTACTGCTGCTGCTGCTGCTGGTGTTGCTTAAGTGTGTTGGCGGCACTTGAAGTGTCCTTGTCGCATCACAAAAACACATGTGTTGCACTGCCAGCTGCTCCTTTTTGGCCAATGCTCGAGTGCTTGCCGCGTGCTTCGTCGATGCTGCTACTATTTCGCTTGCTGCTGACGTTCCGTTGCGCTATTTGGCCAGCACATAGCGCCTGTAATGCTGCTATTGTTGTTGCACTCTCAATATTCACGCTGTTATTGCTGTTGTTGCCGGGCCACGGCATACGAGCCGCACACAAAAGCTACGCGGCCATGGACTGCGGTAGTGACTGCTGCTGCTGATGCTGCTGATGCTGCTGCTGGTTTTGTGGGCAGCACTCACAAAAGTCAGAGTTGAAAAACTAGCTGCGTGCTTTTGGGCGCTGCTGCCACTTGTCAAACTCTTGGCGTCGTTGCTTTTGTTTTTGTCTTGTCAATCGTCACAGCAGCTGCTTCTGGTTGCTTCCTGGGCTCCTTGACAACTTTTCTGACAGTTGCCAGCGACTTTTTCCTCTTCACGTTTTACGTCACTTTGGCTACCACGCTACCGTTTTCACTTGTCCCACAAGCGCTTTTCACATTGCAACTTATTTAGTTCTTCAGCTCTTTTCGCTGCAACGAGGGGAAGAGAAAAGTGAAAAAGTCAGTAATGGCGGACGAAAAAAAAAAATAGAGTGGGTGGCATAAAAGTTTACAAAAGTTGCTGGCCAAATCGGCGCAGGCGTTTGCCGCATTGGCCATGCTTGAATTATGGCAACTGGACCCTGTCGACACATTTTCAATGATCAACCGGGCCAACGTTGCCAGGACTACATCCTTACAGTGACGAGTACTGGCGCTAACTTCGTTTTAAGTTCAGCCAGCCATATTTAGCGGCCCCCAACAAGTACCTCAACGATGACTTTGCCCAGCTCAACTTGTTTACAAACTTTTTCGCAGCTCAGCAACAACTGAGAAAACAAAAAAAAAACAGAAAACAACAACAATCTGAGGAACAACAAGAAACGTTGGCAAACAGCTGCTATTGAGGGGCACTAAAAGTATTTGACCCACAGACTTGGCGTGTCAAAAACATTTGTACCATACAGTTGAATGTGAATGGAATGGAATAGCTGAAGCTTTTCAGTGGCATGGAGGGGGGTGGGTGGTGCCACTTGAGGTTCAACAAAACAACAGACAATATAAAAGCCATAAAGTGGAATTATTGTCATGTTGGAATATTTAAGAGCATCGCAACTGAAATGTGTTTTATAAGAGTTGTTTAAGAATGAATCATGTATTTAAGTGCATATGTAAAGAGTTTTTATGCCATATCGCGAGGTCAGAAATAAGTACCCTTATGTGACCTGAATTGGCTCAAATCTGTATAATATATGATAGACTTCATCCCGAATTTGAATGAGGCTAAAATTCTAAGAGTTAATATACAGGCATATATATTTTAAATTATATCAAATTGCAAATATAGATTCTATCAAAGTTTAAAGTTGAAAAACTACTTAAGGGATAAAATATGCATGCCTTAAGAAAAACGACTATTAAATTTATTATTTCTAAACCATTTTCGTCAAAAATAAGTTTTGGCTTTTATTTCTCAAGTATTATGAACACATCAGAGCGGATTATACAAGTATTTTACAAATACACATAGCATGTGTGTGTATGTTGTTGTTGTTGTTGGAGCAAATATTGCGCAATCATGCGGCAACCACAACAGTGAGAGCAGTAAGACAGAGAATCGCTCATGAAACTCAAAAACAATCATATGAAATGGGAGCCACAGTGCGCGCCACAGCAACCACAATACAAAAATTGAGCATAAAAGTCAAAAGGCCAATTTCGATGAGCGGCGTCGGGCGTAGCCAACAATAACAACAATGAGCAGCTTATAGGGCAAACAGCGGGTGCAAGTCAATGGAATGTTTGGTACACCCTAATAAAACTAATTGAAAGTCTTGTGCGCTCTGAGGCCAATAATAACGGATAACAGCAACAACAACAACAACAGCAGCTGCTATGCAATGAAGCTTTTAATTTAACGAATAAGAGCGAGCCAAACAGACAAGTGGACTGAGAGACAGACAGATAGTCAGGCTGAGTTGACCTGAATGAACATTGCTTTTGCAGTTGGACATTCGTATATATGTATAGATATGTATATATATATATATATATATGTATATATCGTCGTTGGGAGTCGCTGCCAGCTAAAGGTTAATGCTTTCCGATGCTAACTCAATATAAATAAATTGATTTCAAATTTCAACAGCTTGGCGCGCAGCTTTTGTCAATTACATGGATCTGAAGCGCCCCAAGGGAGGGCTGCCCCAAAAAGCATGCTATGAATTTTTGTGCGCACAAATTCAATTATGTGTATCGGTCATGAGTGAGTGAGTGTGTGAGTAGTGAGCGAGTGTGTGTGTGTGTGTGTGGGTGTTAGCAGACGCTACTTAGTAAACACACACACACACACGCATACATCTACATACAGCTTACATATATATATGTAGCTAAGGGTATATACTATATATACAATGTGTGTCCAGCTGGCAATTGAAAAATTTGATTTCGAATTGAAATGCAAATCAAGCAAAATAGAATGGCATTAGCCAGCCGGACGAGGGCCACTCACTGGACAAACCAGTTCTGCGCCAAGAGCCAGGCTCATCTAACTGGGCACACAATGTTGAGTTAAGTGCGGCACGTGTGTGTGTGTGTGAGTGTAAGTTTTATGTGAACATGTGTGTATGTGTGAGCACCCATAAACCGAAACCAGAGCGGAGCAGGGGCGAAGCCAATGGCTGTAAAAAGCTCAATTGCAATGCATTCAAAAGGATTATTGTCCTTATTTATTTTGCTAAATTTATTCGTTACGCACAAATGCGCAAACCAATACACACAAACAGACACGTATGCACACATGTATGCACACTTGTATATGTATTGAGCTTAGGCAATCGTTGGAAAGAAAATGAAAACATGAAAGAGAACAGCACCACATAACACGAGGGCAAAATCAAAGCAAATAAACAATAAAAATAATCGGGCCGTTAGTAACACATGCGCATTCTTCATCATCATCAACAGCAGCTGAAGGAGCACACCAGGAGCACCAGAAGCACCAGGAGCAGCAGGAGCAGCAGCAGTTGACGCCTCAACAACCACCGGTCACATCACATCTACAGCCAACTTTATTGTTGCGACTACACAACGACAACAACAATCATAACAACAACAACAGCAACAACAACGACGCCCAACTTCTTGGGGCTGCTAAGACGTCCAAGCCTTGGGGCTCTGGGGCAGTGTTGGGGTAATAAATAGTTGTCGTGTCATATGAAAAATGCAAGCAGTGTTTAAGTTTTTCTTGGCAGCCAGTTCCGGAAGCATTGCCCCCCGCTGCCCACAGAGCCAAAGGGCCATTTCCCTGGTGAGACCCAACAAATTTTGTGCTGCTTCATCGCCGAAATTGAAAAAGCGTTGGCCATAGCCAAAGAAGAGGAATGTTAATGTTTGACAGACCAAGGAGACCAAGACCGAAACCTGTTACGCAATATCATTTACAGCTGCACTTTTTATGGGAAGAAAAAGTATATATATACGAAATATTTTTCAAGTTTGCAATAATTTAGCAAAAATTAATAATAACAGAAAAAGTGCTTCAAATATATTTAAATGACTAAAATAAAAACACTCATATATTTTTAAATTTTTAACCGATTGCTGTATATATAAAAATCTGTTTGCAAATAATAATTTATGCTAATCTGTGCCATCGTAAAGTATTAAAATGCTAGCCCACGCATCTCTAGAGAAGATATTTCTATATTTCTCTAGCCGACTGCTCTAAAACATGTTTGCGACCTCATCGGCTTATGGGTAAATGATGTGCCTCACTTCAGCCCGCCCAGAGTTAAGAGCTCAGTGTCAGCTTTCCATGCGGCATGTCTAACACACTGTGGCTGTTGTTGTTTATGTTCTTGCCATTTCCTTATAATTTTTACAGCTTGTTTTGCTGCGGCTGCTGAAGATGCTGTGGATGTATGTTGAGGATGGCTGCCGCTTCTCAGGGGTATTTTTTATGTGCCGACTACATATAGTACAAACTATTAGTGCTATTCATTGTTGTTGCCATCTTTGTCGTCTTTGTAGTTTTATGTGCGCTGTTTTACAACACTGTCGCCCACGCGCCCACTTGCCTTGGACTGAGACAGCCACACATCCCGCCCAACTTGCCCTTGGGAGAAATTACTTAATTTCGGAATTTCAATTTAGCACTTAAGAACCGAAACATGGCGTCCCCGACAGGGGCTGACGAGCGGGCGGTCCAGCCTCACCTATGTATATGCAGTAGCAGCAACAATGGAGTGTGTGGTCTGAGTGTGCGTGTGTGTGTGTAAAAATCCAGCTTACACATGCTGTGACTTTTAAAAATTTCCTGAATTTTTGGCACGCAATGTTTGCTTTTGTTTACTGGCTACCAGCTCAATGCCTGTCCTGCAACCAGTCACCAACTCAGAGATGCTTTCAAGCCCTTTTCCATTGGCTTGCTCATTTCACAGTCACCGAAGCGGACAGCATGCAGCAAGGGGCAAGTACAACATTGTGTGTATGTGTGTATGTGTGTGTGTTTTTCTTTGTTACTGATGCAAAGAATTGCAGTGGCAGCAGTAGCAGCAACTGCAGCCACAACAACTGCTTATATAAGTTTAAGTTCCAGTTTCTTTCCTCCACATATTTCTAGCTGTGAAACTGAGGGCATATAAACATTGTCCTTTATGTAATGCAGGAACTGTAGCTAGCTGTGTCAAGTATATATGTCTAACTATATAATACAAGCATATAGATAAAGTATGTATATAGTACATATATCAGACATATATTAATGTGGATTGAAGTGTTGCTTAACAGCATGAACTTAAAACAGAAAAAACCACATTTAGAAACAATATATAACAGGCAACCTACAAAATTAAATTCGTCACTAGAAGGTTCTACCTGGCTCAGTTTGGGTCACCAGTATTTCTTTACATATTAGCGATGTTTCTTCATATAATCTTATCCTTTTTCCTATCCATCAACGAACTTTCTTACAGATCTTTTCTAATTTAAATTTAAAGAAATTTAAGTCTGTTGCAAGCACGGCACGTCAAGAACTTAACGCAAATAGTAATAAACAACAAAAATAAAATTTGTTAGGAATTGGAGTAGAGAATCTCGTTTAACTGCAATATAATTCAGTAAGATTTAATGTTTGTTAAGCTATGATTTGTTTTAAAAAGAACTCTGAAAAGTTTTTAAATACTTGAAAGTTCTTCTTAGATTTTGATATATTAGCGAGATCCAACAAAAAGGAACTATAATTAACTGTACATGCGTCAGCTGCTATCTGCTATCTGCGACACGCCCACACAAGTACAGGTGGGCGGTTAAACTGTAATAAATGCAAAGAGAGAGAGAGAGAGAGGGAGAGAGTGAGAGAGAGAGAGTGAGAGAGATAGAGAGTGGGGTTGTGGGTGAGTATATGTTTTGAGCATTATCCAAACTGTTTGCTTGGCTGCTCTATTTGCACCTGCCACACACATGGCACACACACAGCACACACTGAGGCATGGTGCAACACTTAGTTAAAGGTGGCCACCGCCGCCATGCGGCAAGCGAGTTTGTTAAACAGTGTAAAGTTACACGCAACTAAGCACTTAACAGCACAAAAGCTCGAGTGCTGCAGAGTGGGAGAGAGGGGCAAGTCTGAGGGGGCACAAACTACATAAAACTTGCAACCGCAGGCGTCGGCGAGACATGCAACCTTGCACTTGGTATGGTCAGACGGCAGTCGAGCAGCCGGGCCAGAGTCGAGTCGAGTTGCGTGCGCTTTTATGAATGAGTCCGGCAGGCGCAACAAATGTTAATCCGCGACCCCGTTGAAAGGTCGTCCCAACGCTGTGTGTGGCAGTGCCTGGGCGCTGTCAGTGCTTAGGCGTAAATTGATGCGGCTGGACATTGGCTAACTCTATCCAATCCACTCTAGCTTTAAGTCTGACCATTGTTGCTGCCACTGCCACTGGCACTGCCACTGCCGAAGGGGCATACAATGTATACAGACGCAGCAGCAGCTGACACAGGAGCAGGATCTCGAAGAGGACCAGACTGTGTGTGCGGTTGTGTCATGTGGTCTGTTTGGGTTAAAGCCCAACAGTAACTGTTTCATTTTGCAGGCTTGGAAAGCGTTTAAGCTGCAGCTGTAGTAAAGGTTCAACGAAGAGAACATTTCTCCGAAACATGAAAAATACGTTTACTTATAACTGTACCACTAAGAATGTTATGTACATTTTTCTCAGTAATATGAAATGTATTTGAATGAAATCAATTATTTAAATGCATGCAAATAAGCCACTTTCAGAAATACATAATTATATAACATATGACCTTAAATTGTGCCAATAAATAATTATTTTAAGCTCCCATTACGTTATAAAAACTTAATCAATTTGTGAATATAAATTTATATAAAATTTTAAGAAATATGAGTAATGGAAATGGAACTGAAACTGAAACAGTCAAATCGGATTAAACTAGCCCCCTTAAAGCGAACCTTATATAATCATGGCATAACAGACATTGTGTGCTGGTCGGTCAGTTTAAGCTGCAACCGCAGCTAAGCGCCTGCGTTAAGCTGACTACAAAAGCCATGCAGGTAATCGGAAATGGGTTGCCAAAGGGCTTACTAATCAAGGGCACGCATCAATGCACCCTATGGCAGAAGGGCAATGCAACCCCACACAGCCACAATGCATGTTGCATGACCAGCAAATGCGACAAAAGCAACAATCAGCCGGTTAAGTCAGGGGGGGGGGGGGCGTGGTCAAAGTGGGACAGTAGGTGGTTTAGAGCTGTTTCGTGTCGGACAGTAAATTCCAAATTTAAATTCGCTTTTCAGTAATTTGCTGGCTGGCAACCTGTCGCTACTCCTGACTACTACTCCTGGCTACTCCTTGCACCTATGTAGGTACTTAGTGCCTGCAATTTTTCAGCGACTGACAAGATGTCGCCTGCACTACCTGTCTGTCTATCCGTCTTCTGTCTGTCTGTCTGTGTGTGCTGCTGCATAATTGCTTTGTGGTTTCAGGATTACATATACACTCTTTTTTTTGTCTCGTCTGCCTGCCAGCCAGCCTGCCTGCCTGCATGGTTGCTTACTCACTTAAGACAGCGTCGCCGCTCAGTAAGCCGTCAGCTTGGGCTGATTTGCGGCCACCGCCAGTTGGCGGCTTTTAAGCCTTTAAATGCATTCAGCTCATTTAATTTGCAGTCCGCTTCGCAAACCAACCAAACCAGCAGCAACTTCTATCTCGCTCTCGCTCTTCCTCTCTCTCTCTCTCTCTCTTACTCAGTGCCTCGTATATTATATAATTAAGTTAAAGTGAGCGGCGGCTGTTGGCAATTTGCGGGCTGCTCCCAGTTGTCTCCCCATTCTGGCTATACGCTAATTTCTTAATTTTCACCTTCCGCTTTTGCAGTGGGCAACTAAGCAGCAAACTGAGTGAGCTTCGCATCCAGAATCCATACCCTTACTCTTACCCATACCCATACCCTCATCCGTACTCTGGTAATTCTATCCATAGCCGTGTGAAGCACAACCCCTTTAGATGGCTGCCCAAAAAATCATTTCCGTATTTTCTATGTCTATTATTATTATTATGACTTTTATTGTTATTGTTGTCAAGCGACACCCGCAACAATGGCGCGACGACCCCAAAACCAACTCCAACTAACTGTCCAGCATTCAACCCCCCTTTTTCGCTGATTGCTGTTGCTGTCGCTGGTTCATTCGCGCGTTAAATGCGCAGCTTGGCTAGGGGGTGGGGGGTGGTGGGTGGTAGGGGTTGTGGAGGCTGCTTTTGTAGATGAAACCCCCTCGATTCGATTGAAACTACGAATGGTTCGTGCTTTTGCACTGCTCTTTGGCTCGATGGCCGTTTCGTGTTCAATTTAGCGTCATAATTTCGTTTATGGCATGGAACTATGCTCACTTTTCACCCCACCACCCCGGACCGCCCACCGCCCACTTTTGCTGTCAAGTGTTTTGTTAAGTTCATCAAAATTGTCGCCGGCTGCTGTTGCTGCCGCTGTTTCCACTTAACGCAATTTTCAGTCGCGTCTACTTGACTGTCATTCAGCCACTCATTTGAAGCTGTTGAGCATTCATTCATTCACTCACTCACTCATTCATTCACTCACTCATTCATTCATTCACTCACCCAACCATTCAAGCATTTCACGCCATTTACAGTTACAATTAATGTTCGTTTGCCTGCCGCCCGCTTCCTTCACACACACATAGACAGCATCCAACATCAAAGCAGTTCCAAGGAGTGCCTCCCACCTCCTGCCTCCTCGCAACTCTTATCAACACAGCTAAGAGCTTGCATATTTCATAAAAGCCAAGTTCATAAAAATAAAAAAAAACACACACAGTCCTGGCCAATTGCCCCGGGGGAGCATAAAAGGGTCGTTGTGTGTGGCAAAAAGCACAACCTTTGCCACATGCAACATAAATAAATATATATTTGCTACACAGCCGTAGACTTTACACCTAGTCTGTCTGTCCGCCTCTGGGATGCCCAACTGCCCACCTGCCTGCCCGCCTACCTGGCTGCTTGGGATGCCTCTGGTCAGCTGGGAACTGTCATAAAGTATGTTAAATATTTGTTGAGCAAGGTGTGTTCAGTAATTTAAAAGCACAGTGCTGCAAAAGGTTCATTAGATTTCTGCGCTCAACTCAATTTGCCAGCAGCTAAAAAGAACAAGTTTAAGCTAAAGTTGAAATTGAAATTGAAGTTGAAGTTGAGGATGCGGAAGAAGCGGAAGGAGCAATGGCAGAGCCACATGCAATGCTGGTCACACTGGCCCCAAAAACTTATGACAGCTACTTGTTGTTGTGACTGCTTTGTGGGCAGAATTTTAATGGCTTCGCAAATGATTTCCATTTTTTGTTTGCTTTCTACAATAGTAAAAATATTTGGTTTTTTTTTGCCTGCATTCGCCTAAAAGCGTGCAGGCATTTTTTTTTTGAGTGTGTTTGTTTTTTTTTTTTTGTAGAGCTGCTTTTGATTTGATTTCGTTTATGCAGCGGGTTTGTTCCTTTTGTCATTCTGCTGAAACACCACCCTAATTTGTTGTTCTACACGTTTTGCATACAAAGCACACACACACGCATACACACATAGGGTTAAACCAGCTCATTATGTGCCAACATGTACATACACTCATACATATACATACATATGTACATACTTACAAATATACATACAACAACATCTCTTTCTACATACTTTGAATGCACCTTGGTTTTATTTCACTTCTTCTGCTGCTGCTGCTGCTGCTTCTGTTGTTATTGTTATTGTTGTTGTAGTTGTTGTTTTTGGTGCGTCGAACGATTTATGCACTTAACATAATTTAATTTCTCCAAAAATGCCGCAACAAACAACTATTTTTAAGGCTATCACTTGGCACACAGACACTTCTTGGTTGTTGTTGTCGATTGTTGTTGTTGTTGGCACAGACTTTGTTTTGTTTGGCTTTGCTTTCCTTTTTCTTTTGTTGTTGCTGTTGTTGGGATGCCTTTAATCAAAAAGCAACAACAAGCAACGCTCGCGCGCGGAGCAAAAGGCGGCAGCTCCCAATTGCTTGGACGAAACGGGTGCTGCAGGCGACTTATTCGCGAGACACTCAAACTTATACACACACACAGATACACATAGGCAGGCACACTCCCAAATAACTCGACGTTCGTTGTGTTTGCTGTTTTGTGTACGACAATCGTTTCGCATCCGCAACCGTTTCAAACACGTCCGCTCGCAATGCAAGTCGTCGCGCAACTGAAAACTGGAAATGAAACCAAGTTGTTGCTGTTGCTCTTGCTGCTGCGGACGCTGCTGGCGCCGCACAGTGGTGCGCCTATGTATATTTGCTGTCGAAAACTAAACAACCAATTGGATTATGAAACTTGAGTTGGGAATCTATTATTAGAATTATTGATAACGAGTCAATTTTATATATAAGTTGAAATTGCTTTATAGTTCAATTTGGATAATATTAATATTTCAATAGGAGCATAAGGAACTAAGTAATAAGCCTTACTAATGCTTATGTAATTTTATATAGGAATGAATATGACAACAATTTCTAAACTAGTTTAAATAAATAGTACAACAGTTTATATAATTTCATTAATTTGTCCTGTATTATATACCTAGCTATCTTAAAACATCCTTTCTTTTCTTTCTTCATTTGTTTACCTTGTCATCTTCCAGCCTTATTTGAAAGCAATTTTAGTTTTACTAATATATCCGACCTTTTAGAAATATTTCTGTTTTTTGTCCATGCGAAATAAAAACTGCTCCACTGTGCTATGGTTGATGTTGCTGCTGATGTTGTAGTGTTTATGTTCTCTTCATGCCACCGATGGCTGATGCTGCTGATTTGGGCTGTTCTCTGCAGTGCAATCGCATTGGCAATCTCAATCGAGTGACGTTTGATTTTTGTCTGCGGTCGCATAAAAGTAAAGCACAGTGAAATGAAGCGCATTATGGGAAATCGACAAATAATTGAAATTCAATTGAACATGGAATTAATGCAGATATGCATTTAAGAGATAATTGAATATTCGAGATATGAATTAATTGAATTAGTGTCAGTTATCAGTTATCATATTTGTCGAGTACTAATTACAATTTAATTAAGATTCAAAATATTTAACTAATTTCATTACTTCCTGAGGATAAGTTTTAAAGTAGCCACATTCATCTTAATAGAGTAATTTGTCAAATGTGACTATAAGCAAATCGTATAACGAGAGTTCCTTTAAGCCAATCAAAACATTCCTTAACACATCTTCAGCTTTATTAATTAGCCGGAATAGTTGCTTTCGGGCCAGGTCTGCAACAATGTTTCGTTTGCCACGCGTTCCGCTCACGTCACACTCTCTTAACCGGCAGCCGCTCTCTTAGGCGCCCACGCAACGCGCTCTCTTTGAACAGAGCGCTCGCAGCTCTAACGGTACACAGGCCACAATGGGGTACGGCGTACTTTTAGCGGGTACCCTGATAGTACACTGCGAGACGCAACACTTTGGCACTTTTTGGGTGCCATACTCATTTCCGGTTTCCGTTGCTTTGTGTGCGTGTAAAATTTGAATTGCGTTGCGAACTTTGGCGCCCTGTGACTTTGTTTTACGCAAATTATAGAAAACACATTAATAGCCGGACAGAAGGACGACGACGACGACGACGACAGCGCTAACGGATGTTTGTCATTTCCATAAGCAACGACGACATCAACGATTGAGGTTATGATTTCAGGCGTCTGGTGTTTGCCCTTTTTTGTGGGCGTGTTTCATAGCCCAAATCAAATTGTCTCGTGCAACAGAAAATTCATTTTATTAGCTGCCAATTGCCGGCAATGAAGAGAACTTCCCTTGAAGCAGGCTAATCAACGTCTAGGCAAGAGTTGGAGAGAGAGACAGACAGACAGACAGAGAGAGAGAGAGCTTTGAAGGCCCAGCAATGATAAGAAGAACGCAGTGCATTGATAAGATTAGACCAGCTGGAACTGTTGGCAGTAACGGGAGCTTTTTGTGGCCTATGAAATAAAAAGCAATTAGTCACTCGCTGGTTAGGAAGAAAGAAAGACGACGGTCATGGACGCCACGGACTTTTCGCTTTCGTTTGGCACGAAAAACAAGCACAAGAAAGACAAGGCGGATGCCACGCAAATGGCCAAGACGCCCACATCTGAGGCGGATCTCAAGCGTATTATCATCTCGATGCCGACCAGCGAGGATACCTACGAGAATTGTCCCCGTGCCGGCATCGCAGTGATACTAAACCATAAGGATGTCAAGGGACAGAAACAGCGAGTGGGCACCGAACGGGATCGGGACGATATTCAGCAATCTCTGCAGGGATACGGCTTCGATGTGCGTCCCTACAACGATCTGACCTTTGCTGAAATCACCGATTTGCTGAAAGAGCGTGAGTAATGCCCAAAACTTGCCTATATAAATGTATATTTATCTGGAAGCGCTGTCAGTCGCCGATTACGAGGGAATCGGTCTAGTAAACAAATATATTAAACGGGTTTTTCTGGGTTTTTTTTTATCGGTCGCAGTGGCTCGCGAGGATCACAGCCAAAATGATTGCTTTGTGCTGGTTGTCATGTCGCATGGAGCAGAGGGCAAGGTCTATGCCAAGGTATGTATCATATTTATATAGTTATATATGCATTGGATAATTTTGAATAACTCAAGGACATGTCCTATCCCGTGGAGCGACTGTGGAATCCCTTTTTGGGCGATAACTGCAAGACGCTGGTTAACAAACCAAAACTCTTCTTCATACAAGCCTGTCGCGGCGAGAATCTGGAGAAGGCGGTGGAGTTTACCAGCTTTGCGGTCATGACCAGGGAACTGGAGCCAGCAGCTGCCCCGGCGCCACAGCCAGTGACCTATGCCATACCCAGCACAGCCGATATGCTTGTCTTCTACTCCACCTTTGACAGTAAGCAATCTCTCTGGAACCTTTACAACTCCCACTAACATGCCACTCTCTTGCAGAGTTCTTCTCGTTTCGTAATGTGGACGAAGGCTCCTGGTTCATACAGAGCCTCTGTCGTGTGCTAGATTCCACGGCCAGCTATGAGGCACGGCTGCCGGATGGCGTCGATCTGCTCCGGGTGCTGACCGCGGTCAATCGCAAGGTGGCCTACGAGTACCAGTCGAATACGAAGAACGAGGCCCTCAACCAGATGAAGGAAATGCCCAACTTTATGTCCACATTGACAAAAACCTTTCAGTTGCGGGTAAAGCGAAAGTCCTAAGCGAAAAACATTGAGTCAGCCTCAAGAGTGTACACGACTATATATGTATATATATATATATATAAACGATTTGTGTTAATAATAATGTTTGCCATTTGTTTTATATGTATTAGTTTTTCGTATTTGTATCTGTATCTGTCAATGTATCTGTATCTGTATCTCTATCTATCGATCGTGTTGCGTCGCACTTATCTGGAATTGCCTTAATACCGCTGGGGCGCGATAACAAGCGACAGTTTAAAGCTACACTCAGAAAAATAAATGCAATTTACAAATAAAGTGGCTGCTACTCGTTGCTCCTGAGCGCTGTCATTGACAAGCCGTGAGGTCCTGCGTCGGAATCGGTCTCGATTTTTATGACGCCTTGCCCGTCTCCTAGCTGTGAAGGGCTTTTCTGAACTTCCAATTTTTGAACCCTGTTCCTGCTACCATTCCAGCAATGCCTTATAGCCCTAACTGGTATCCGTTACCACCCTGGCCACCCTTCAAATAAGGTTATCCTACTGTTTTTATTTATTCTAGTCTTGGTTTATTTTTTTTGCTGCAGGTTGCTGACTGCCTTAAATACAATGTATATTTATTTAAAAAAAAAAGTGTAACAGCGCATTATTAGTCAATTATTGGTTCTTAACGGTTCCAAGTGGAACAAGTGTGAATCATATAGGTATCCTGAATTAAAATATCTTCATTATAATACTTATTTATTGTGTTCAACTTTATAATTATAATTAGATAAACATTTTTTTGTTCGTGTATGGTCGTCTGACTGCACTTAGATTGTTAACAGATAGCGAGGCACAAACGGAGTTGCAACACAGACACTAGTTAGTTGCATTGAACATGCCACGTATGCCACACTTTGGTGCACTGTGTCTGCTGCTGCTGCTGCGCCTGTGGCAAACTCTGGGCTTGGCGCCCCTCAGCTTCAGCTGTGGGCGTGGCGCACGCTGTCGCCGCCTGATCACCGCTAGTGCGTTGCTGCAGTGGATCGGCCTGTTGGCCCTGTCGCCGGTGCTCCTACGCCAGAGTGTGGCACTCTACGAGGCAACCAATGTGCAGCACTCGGAGCTGTTCTGGCGGATTGCACTGGCCACCATGGCTGGCGATGTGGGCATCTCGCTGGCACTGCTGGGCACTCACATCTGGCAACGCCAGCGATTGGCCAAGCTGCTGAATGGAATGGAGCGACTGCATCGCCATGTGCGGCTAAGCTGGCCAGCCACACTGCTGCTGTGGGCCAAGTTGCTGCTCTCGCTCTACGAGCTGCTCTGCAATGTGCCCTTCCTGCAGCAGAATGCCGCCCGGCTGCCCTGGCTGCAGGTGCTCGCCTACAGCGCCCAGCTTTATGTGCAGCACGTGAGCAGCGTCTTTGGCAACGGTGTCTTTGGTTGCCTGCTCCTGATCCTGGCCAGCATTCAGCAGCTGGAGCGCCAGTGGCAGCAGCTACCAAGCGATAAATCTCAACTGGAGCGTCTCTTGCGCAGGGAGCGTCGCTTGTTGCAGGTGTCCTTGAATTTCATTGGCGTCTTTCAGCTGGGCATCTTTCTGCTGGTCATTGGTAACTTCATCAACATACTGGCCAATATGTATGCCTACATGTCCTACTTTGTGCAGCAGCACGGCATCCCACTGACCATTTCCAACTACTGCATGATTGTCGCTATTCAGCTGTACGCCATCATTCTTGCCACTCATCTGTGCCACATGCGCCACTCACGCCTGCGTCAACGCTGCCTGGAGGTGTGTTATGTGCCACAGGAAATGACCACAGAACAGGTGCGTCGATCCCATTGTACTTGGTTATCTCCCAGTAATTAGAACTTTCAAAAATCCGTTTTTTTAAACCATCTGGAATATTGAGCTTTTGAAATTCTATTTAGACTTAATTTTTAACAATCATTGTTATTTGTAATAACTGTTATCTTGCGAGGATTTGATGTAAGTGGTGAGTTTTACTGAACTATTAGAAGATAAGATATCAGAATTTACAACCGATATTTTTCATGGGAGCTACCTACAACAAATAGTATAGATAAGTTAGCTAAGATGTTCGTAAACCTCAAAAGTTTTTTAAATTATATGTTATATCTATCCGAAGTTTGATCTAAAAATCTTTAAAACTGAGAGACGAATAAGCTTTTGGAAATGTCACTTTCCAACATGTTGAATACCTTCATCTTCATCTTATTCCTATATCAGAATATAGTTTTTAACCAACTTTCTTTACAGGCCATGTTGCCCACTCCGCTGCTGCTGTGGCCCTTGGATTGTCTGCAGTTCTCCATATTGGGTCTATTCACCTTGGACAACGCCTTTTGGCTGTTTCTCGTCTCTTATGCTGTTAATTTTATTGTCATCATATTGCAATTCACTGTGGAGCATATGCAGTATTGAAAAGCTTTGAAAGCCACTTACCGCTGGCGCCATCTATGGCTCATATTTGATACAACTTTGCGCAATTTATCTTTTTTGCGTTTTTGGAGCTCGTTTTCCGATTGGTTCGAGAATTTGGAATCACAAAATAATTAGATAATTCCGGTTCGAGAATTGGATTCACATAAAAAACTCCGTTATAATCTTGAAAAAATTCTTAAAATAGCGATAAAAACCGTAAAACTGTTTTAAAAATTTAAAAAAATGGGCGATATTTTTATAGATATTTTTTTTTTTTTTTGGTAAAAAACTCATAAAAACTTGTATGGACGTCATTCGTGTGGCCAAAATGAAGCTAAATTCCATAATTAAGGATCTCAAGGGATCGCCGTCCGAATTTTTTAATTAGTCGATTTGACGCCTCTATGTGTTGTATGCTTAGTAGTTTGGCTCTAATCTTTTATTGCGTTTTTTTGTGAAATGCTTGCACTCATAAACTGGATAAGAAAGAAAGTAGCCAAAAAATCAAAGCGAAACAAGTTGTGGCAAATGAGAGAGACAACTGTTTTTTGGCCTATCTGTTTTGAATACTCTCAACATTTTTGCTGTTTATTTAATATTCATAAAATTTAAAAGAAAACAAAGTTTTGTAATCCAGAAACAATATTTTGTAGTCAAATTTAAACAAAAAGCTATCAATGTTAGTTTGAATACTAATCTTAATATAACATAGTTATGAAATGTTTTAAATAAACTTCTTTTTTAATCAAGTATAGATTTTGTATTTAATTTTGTAATATTGGCTGGAAAGTTAAGAAGATTTATATAAATATAATTTTACAACTGAAAGAACTGATAGCATACAAATTAATAGACCAAAAGAGAGACACATTAAAAGGTTTCACTTTCTAAGAATATCTTATAGTAGCATAGTCTTATCATAATCCAGCAACTGCAAATTGGATCCACTCTCATCAGTTCTTGTTAACCATATTCCATGCCTCCAAGACATTTCACAGGCCATTGGCGCCTTCAAGCCAACAAACCATGTCAAATGAATTCGCGTTGCATCATTTACAAACAATGCGAAGCAATCACCAATTGGTTTTTTATTCAGTTTTGTTGTTCAGTTTTGTGAGGATTTTAAGCAACTCATAACTTAATAGGGCAAACTCGTAATCTGATTTAACGATTTGCATAGTCAAATTAGTTGTAGTCTTTAGTCGTCAGTTTGCAGCCTTCAGTGTTCAGTCTTCCTCCTTTCACTTATTCAGCCAACTGCTCTGGCTACCCTCGTATTTAGGCATTTGCATACTTGCAGCTTTTGCTGCTAACCACAAACTCAGGAGTCTTCGCACGCGCCAATTTTCCAAGCCGCTGGGCGGACGAAGATTGCCCCCGCCTCCTATTTCCGCCATCCCCCGCGACAAGCTGCTCCAGCTTCGATTCCAGCTTCGACTCCAGCTCCAGCTGCAGTCAGGTGTTATGCAAAGGCTATTAACCACAAAAGCAGTTGTTGGTTGTTGCAGCTCTTGAGATCACTTCACTGAGTTCGCTTTGTTGCCCCGTTCGCTGCTGCTGCATTCTTTGAGCGCATCTTTGGTTATGACCAGCACCGTTAAGACGCCTCTGCACTGGCTTGGGCTTTATGCTAGCCAAGTCCATTCATCTGTTGAGTCGATGGCAGCTTATCGCATTACTGCTAGCCACTGTCCGCAGATTTGTTATGTTTTGTACCCTATGTGCTATAGATTTTTCAACTGCACACTGAGAAAAAAAGAACATTTTATTTAAATAATGAAAATTGATAAAAACTTCAAAAAAATATTGAAAAAATATTAAAGTTATTATTTATAAACATTATTAATTTTTTTCTAAAACATTTTCATTGTGCGAAACGTGTTTAGTTTGTAGAAAATTGTACTATGTGCTGGTAAAAACTGTATGATTGTGAAAAAAGATCTATAAATAAAATATATATTTTTTGTTTGTCGAATTTTGCAGCATCATTTAGTAGAAAAATATTTATAGATCAAAATCAAACCCTATTGTCTACAATCGAACTCATATTTTTGGTTGAGTGCAGCTGCGCTTGGCTGCATCTTTGGACCCCTGCTAACCAAGTGGCCAACCTGCCTTTGCCAGTGAGAATGGGGCGTGTTAATGGCCAACTCTGGCGAACGCTGGCTAACACCACATTTCATTGGGGCGCAACCAGCTCATGCGCTTTTGTGCCTCTGCCTCTGTTTCTGTTTCTGCCTCTGCATCTTCCTAGTCAGTCAGTCGGCTTCTGCTGCGTGTTGATGTTTATGTTAATAAGCTTGACTGTTTATTGTTTTTATTTTTATGATTACAAAGCAGTCGGAGTGAGTCTATTGCTATTTTGTTGTTTGCCGTTGTTGGGCTCTCGTCTTCCTTATTTCTTTTTTATTTCTCAAACCTTTTTCATTTCATTTCATTTCTCTTCAATTCATTTCTATTCAGTCAAAAGCGCATTTTCGAACAAAGCAGCAACGGTTTTTGAAAACGTCTCTCACTCTTCTCACTCACTCACTCACACACTCTTTCTCTCTATTTGTCTACGGGTGAGCTGCTCTTGACCAGCATCCAAAAGGAGTCGCATAAGCTTAGCTGCTACTGATTCTGTTGACCCAGACTGAGTTGCTTCCAGCTGCAACATTTTCATTTTCCTGCCACACTCGTCTGTGGCACTTGTCGCTGTTGTTGCTGGCGAAAAACAAGTCGCATCATATGCTCACATAGAGCCACCAACTACAACTACAACTACTACTAACTTGGCTCGGCTACGCTTGCGGCCGGGGCACATCATTCAGTTGGTCGTGAGGTGTTTGCTGCGTCGGTTGTTCGCGATGTGATTGTTGGGCATAATTCATTGAAGTCTGCTGCAAACGCTTTAAAAATAAACGCATTGTGTAAATTAAACATCGAGTGGTTGAGATTCAAACATCAGGATATTTCAGTGCTATCAATATGCGACAGGATATGGCTTTGAGCCTTGCTTATGCCAGCTGCCTTTGTGCCTTGGTGATGTCCGTGCGGCTTGAGGCCGCTCAAACGGGACTATCGCAAGGCAAGTTGCTGGCCAAAATCTCGTTTAAGCCTTATTGGTGAATTGTGCTAGTGTGTGTGTGTGTGTGTGTGTGTGTGTGTTAGAGAGTTGTCCACTTGAGCCGATTTGTCACATCTGTGAAGTCTTTCGTCTACCGCATTTCTTGTCGTTGTTGCTATTTCTTTTTTTTTTAAATGCATTGGCCAACTTGTTTATCTTGTTGTGGCTATTGGTGAACCGTTAAATAACCCCGATTTTAATTTTAAGCGCTATAAATTTACATACATATACCTAGTGACGATAAGCGACAAGGAAGTGTGCCAATTGATTAATCTGTTGTTGTTGCAGCTTGCTGTTGCTGTTGCTGATGCAACTGGTGGCACAGATTCGGGAGTGGGATGATTTACTGCCGCAGCCAAAGTAAAAAAAACTTGTTAACCCATTTCCTAACCAGCTCCTGTGACACCTTACCTTACCTTCCGAGCACGCCCCGAAAACGATGTGAGAACGAGTCGTGGGGCGCAAAGTTGTCATTAAGAACTGGAACCACTTAAAGAGTGCCGCAATGTTCTAATTAAATTTTAATTTGTCTGTCTGTGTAAGTGTGTGACTGTGTGAGTGTGTGTGTGTGTGTTACTTGGAATAAATAAAACACTGGTAGCTTGAACTTAATGCTTAAGTGTAATAACTGTTCCCCCAACAAGATAACCAAAGTGAATATAATAATTGTGAGTTGAACTCATATCTTTGTGGGATGCAATCAAATTATATATCATTTATGATTTATGAGCACAATGACAGTGAATGAATGTGTGATAAATTGTGGCAAATTACAAAAATTAAACTGAACTAGATCGTTATTAACACATTGAAGTGTTACAGTTATAGATAAAACAAAATTACGCATATGTGATTCAGATCATCAAATAAATCAGACATAAATCAATTATGCACAAGAGACTGTCAATATTATAAGACTTGAATATTAAAAATTAAAATATAATAAATCTTTAACATCCTAAACAAATGACGTTTAAATGAAATGATTTGTTTCACTTTAATGCCTGAG
Source organism: Drosophila maculinotata (assembly GCA_035045305.1). Lineage (NCBI taxonomy): Eukaryota > Metazoa > Arthropoda > Insecta > Diptera > Drosophilidae > Drosophila > Drosophila maculinotata. The sequence goes on from JAWNPD010000335.1 coordinate 11,487,308, forward strand.
TATAAACTTTTATAATCCTATAAACCTTAGTGGATTTTTTTAATATTAACCATTAATAATTTAAGTCATATGAAATAAGATTAGAAAAAAAATAAATTGAGATAAATAAGATGATCCGTCCATAAATAATACATGAGACTACATTGTTATTATCCTAGAAAAAACTAAGCTTTCCTCTAAAGGATAAACGATAAAACTCAAATACAAATAAGAAAACTGAACTGAAGCCAAGTTATTCTCAGAGTCTAAGTTTGGCCATATTGTACAATGACAACTCCCCCTAACCTGCTTCCTCTGTACTTCCGGCACAATGAAGTTTTGTGGCACAATTGCAAATCTACATTTCCATATTATATATGTATATATATTTATTTGTATGTGTATGCCTGGCAATAATCCGAGTTCACACCGAAACGAGCTAGAAACTGCAAGTAAATAGAAACTGCAACTCAAATTGCAATAGCTGGAAACAACAGCAACTTAAAACAAAACAACAAAAAAAAAACTGAAATAAGACTAACAATAAACAAGTAAAGCCTACGAAAAGACTGCAAAGATTTCACTCCAACAATAACAAGACAACGACAACAACAACAACAACAACAATAAACAGCAAAGACAAGAAGACAAAAAGACATCTGAAATGATAGTTTCTCGCCATGTACTAGATGTTCCGAAAAAATGTCAGAAAGTCAGCCACTGAGGCAGTAAGTCAGCGTAGTCTGACAAGAGGCCCCCAAACTGGCACCCGGACTGGAACCTTTTGTGTGGCTTGCTTGTCACTTGAAGCACATTTGGCTGACTCTGCCCCTGCCTCAGCTGCAGCGGCAGCTGCAGCGCTGCACTTGTTGAGGCTTGCAAAAAACAAAAAACAAATATATCTGAAACATGTCTAATTATGTCATGAGGGTGGGAACTGAACCGCAAGCCTTAACGCAAGCAAAAATAATTCGCTGATTGCAGTTGGAGCCCGAGATGAGAGATGGCAACTGCGACAGCAACAACAGCGACAGTTGAATGCATGTGGAAAAGTGTTGCAACTGCTCATGAAAATCACAGATGCAGGCGTGGGTATGAGTGATGAGGGGGTAGGTAGGGGGAGGGGGGGTGGGCGTGACAGCGCCCAGCCACGCGACAAACGTAGAAAGTTTCGGCTAGTCGGCAGCCCGTCAAACAATTGGATGCAACGATTCGCTTCGCACGTTGGCTTATGGAGATTTTCAATTGTTGTTTTCCGTTTGCGGTTCTCAGCGCGCAATTAGCATGCCAAAAAATATGAAAGAGAAACAACAAGTTTAGTGTAGCTAATTTGTCAACGTTTTTGGGCGTACTTTAATTTTACAATTTTATCTGCAACTGATCCACTTTAGCAAGCTCGGCCGGCTGTGCCTTCCACTCGCTGGATGGCCTCGCAGCGGAAAGCGAAGGTGTCCGCTTCATCCGGCTACGTGAGGATGCTCCGGTGGGCAAGGAGATACTCAGACTGCAGGCCTATCCGCGCTCGAGTGTGGCCCTCAAGGGTGCCGATGCCAGCGGAGATCACAAGTACTTCAATCTAACGGAACACAATGCCACCACTCTGGTGGTTAGCCTGGCGCGCTCCCTGGAGCGACTGGTGGATCGCGATGTGCCCAGGAATCTGCTCAAGTTTCGCATACTCTGCGCCGGAAAACATGAAAAGCTTGAAGAGGTGCGTTACCTACAAAATTCTTGTCACGATTTTACAGGAAATCCGAAAATTTGGAGTTTGTCAGCTTTAAATGTTATACTATTAAGGAGGGCAACCATGCACAAAATTGTCTCGGGATTGAGCTTTGACAAAATAACGGGTGTCTATTAAGGACAAAGTCCGATCAGTTTTGACAAAGTTATGGGAGTTACAAGTCGAGGAATGACAGTTTAATTGACTTGGAATGTCTTATTCGTCACTGGTTCATTTTTACATTTTTTGAATTTTATTCCCACAGGGCAGCTACCTCTCCATTACGGTTTACATTGAGGATGTTAACGACAATGCGCCAGAGTTTCTAAATGTGCCCTATGTGGTTGATGTCGATGAGAATACATCGGTTGATAGCATCATCTTTGAGGGCGTGCAGGCTTTTGATCGCGATAAGCCCAATACACCCAACTCAGAGGTGCACTTCAGCATGTCCACAGTTCCGGAGCAGCTCTCCGCAGATGGCAGACCATATTTTGCACTAAAAAGTCCCCATCGGCCGTTGCTAATCCTGAAGCGAGAGCTGGACTTTGACAATGGCATGCGTCAGTTCAAGCTGCCCATCTTTGTGTGGGATCGCGGCACACCTGCCAACCAGGCCAACACCACGATCACGATCAATGTGCGTGATGTGGATGATCTGCCGCCCAAGTTTACCGAAGGCGTCTATCGCACCAAGATCAATGAGTTCTATCCCATGACAGCAATGCCCATACGCATTCCTCTCTATTTTGCACCACCGATTATGGCATTTGATCAGGATTCACTAAATGCCACTCTCGTCTATGACATCATCTCAGGGAATGAGCGCCAGCTGTTTCGGGTGAATGCCCACAATGGGGTTATGTATCTGCAGAAAGAGATCGATCTGGAGGAGGAGAGTCTACCAGGCAACACTTTTGTGGTTCAGCTGGAGGCACGACAGAAGGAAAACCCACTGAAGAAGGCACTAGCGCGGTGAGTATAGCATAACTAGTCCTATCCCCTAATCCTTAATCCTTAATCCCGATCAAAATTCCTTCCAAAGCATCGAAGTCGAAGTGCTCGATTTGAACGACAATGTGCCCGAGTTTGAAGCGGATTTCTACAACATATCCATTGTGGAGAATCTGCCCACGGGCTTCAGCGTCCTGCAGGTGAATGCCATTGATCGTGACCAAGGCGAGAACTCCGAGTTCCTCTACAATCTTGTGGAGAACCAAACATCTGCAGGTGCATTTCGCATTGATTCACGCAGCGGCTGGATCACTGTGCGCGATGATCGATTGCTGGATCGGGAGCAACGCAGATCCATACAGCTGAAAGTGGAGGCACTGGAACGCAATCCGTCCTACCTAGACGATAAGCATCTGAAGAAACCGGGTCCGAGTACGGTTCGAGTGGATATCACACTGCTCGACAGCAACGACAACAATCCCAAGTTCGACCATGGCAATCTATACGAGTTCAAAGTGCCCATCACTGCAGTCGTGGGCTCGAAGATCGGTCGGGTGGCCGCCCATGATCCGGATGAGGGTCTCAATGGTCAGCTCCTCTACGAGCTGCAGCGACCCAAGGGTAGCGGCTATATACCCTTTCGCCTGGACAGCAAAAACGGCACCATCTATGTGGCTGGACCTCTGCGACGTGGTCGAATTGCGGTATTTGTGGAGGCCAGCGATCAGCCGACGAATCCTTCGGAGCGTCGCTTCTCCTTGGCTGTGATTACCATTGAGGTATATGCAACCATCGATGATCAGGCCATTGACTTTGTGGGCGCACCCTATGAGTTTTGGGTGGGTGCAAATACACCGCTGGGCACTTCGGTGGGTCAGGTGCGCACCACATTGATATACGATGGCGAGGATGAGATCATGTACGATCTCTTGCACACTTACTCCGAGGGCGTGCCATTTGCTATTGAGGAAAGATCGGGCATTATTACAGTAATACGAGAGTTATCCGAGTTTAAAAGACATATCTATAACTTTGAGGCTGTGGCTAATTATGTGAGTAGCGAAGAGGATTGACTGTTGAGTTTAAAGTTGCTGAGCTGAATTAATTTGAATTTATTTACAGCTCTTTGCCAATTCTACGCAACCGCTGGTCATGTCGCGCAGCTCACCCCCCCTGACAACGGCAGCCTCACCCGAGCTCAGCGATGAGGGTGTGCTCATAACGAACCTAACCATACATATAGTAAACAAGCCGCAGCCCGAGAAGGTGCCACTGCGACCAGTCATTGAGTAAGTCTACACTGAGAGAAGCAATTACATATAATAAATAATACATGGATTCTTTATCTGACTTGCAGAGAGATCAATATGAATATAATCAACTTCCATGTGGAGGAGAATCTGGTTGGCGGCATAATTGGTCAGCTGCTCTACAAGAATGCCCTGAACGTGGCCAACAACGAGCTGGGCAGCTTTCGGGAACTCACCACAGCTGTGGGCAGCAGCAATCTCACCACAGGCAGTCGCTATCGCAGCCGCAATCGGAGTCGCAACTCCAAGTCCAAGCGGCGGCTGCCACGACGCCTGGCAGGTGACACCAATCTGAAGCTGCGCTATATTATAGCCAATCAGCAGGAGGTGATCAATAAGATCACCATAACCGAAGATGGCACACTGCTGACGCTCATCGGTCTGGATCGGGAGCAGCAGGCCAGCTACGAGCTAACCGTGATTGTGGAGTACAGCACGGGACTGGTGAGCGGTGCTGGCATCTATCAGGTCAATATTAAGGTGGACGATGTCAACGATAATGCGCCCAAGTTCAATGCACTCACCTACGTCGGCCTGATCAATGAGAACTGCGCCGTGGGCACGGAACTGTCCATGAATCAGGCCATACAAATCAACGATGCCGACGAGGGTCCGAATGCCGAGTTCCGTGTCCAGCTACAGGGTGACTACAGCGATCAGTTTACCATTGAGTATATCAACTCCAGCATTGGAACCAATAACAGCCAGCACAAGCTGCCACCCAGCACGGGTTCATTCAACATATTCAATCTGACCGATCAGTGGAACGATGAGTTCAAGTACCAGGAACTGCACACCTCCTTCATGCAGTCCAACTTCAAGCTGAGCTCTGGTCCTTATTTTCGCATCAGCTATACGGGGAAACGGGGCTTGGACCGGGAGAAACAACAGCTCTACAATCTGAAGATTGTGGCTGCGGACAGCGGCGGACTCTCGGGCTATGGTCATCTCACGATCCTTGTGGCGGATGTCAACGATAATGGACCCATGTTTGAGCGCATTTCGGTGTTCAAGGATTCGCGTTTGGAAATACGTGAGTACAATACGGATATGGAGATCTACTTTGTGGAGAGCTCGAGTGGCATAACCCTGCCGCCTGCTGCCGCTGCTGCAATGATGCTGGCACCTCCAGCTTACCACATACCCGGCTCACCCAGACTGCATATGGATAGGGAGAAGAGTGCCAGCGTCAGTGGAGGAGTCGGTGTTGGTGTTGGTGTTGTGGGTCGTGCCAAATCGAGACGTCGCATGGCCCGTGCCATAACGGTAAAGTGTCCTTTGTTTGCCGTATATGAGGACACGCCGGTGGGTGCCAAGCTGCTGCAGCTGAGTGCCAGCGATGAGGATTTCGGCAAGAATGCCCAGCTGCACTATGAGCTACAGGGCGAGCAGGTGGAGCGCTCTCCGGGCATGCCCATGGTCAAGCTGCACACCGTGCGCCACTTTGCCATAGATAAGCTGAGCGGCGAGTTAACCGTTAACTATCCGCTGGCGGCCAACATTGAGATCTGGCTGAATCTCAGCGTAACCGATATCGATGGCCTCAAGGACACCACCTGCATGCGGTTTACGGTCATCGATGTGAACAACCATGTGCCAGCCTTCAAGAAGTCCTGGTACAGCTTCGACACCGCCGAGGGTGACTACAAGGACAGCGTACTGGGTCAGGTGCTGGCCATTGATATGGACTACGGAGAGAATGCGAATATTACGTATACGCTGAGTGATCAACAGCTGCCTTTTACAGTGAAGCCCACCTCGGGTGTCTTGAAGATTAACGGACAGTTGGATCGCGAGTTGCGGGCCAAGTATAATTTCCAGGTGATTGCCAGCGATAATGCAGAGCCCGTGCAGCGACTGTCGAGCAGCGTGGATGTGGAGGTAAATGTGCTGGATATCAACGATAATCGTCCCGAGTTCATTGGATACGATGACCAGACCAAGGCGGTCAAGTATATAGCCGATTTGGCGGATCGCACAATGATGCTGCCCGTCTATAAGGCGTACCTAGATCGGAGTACGCTGCCGGGCATGTTCGTCAAGCAGGTGACTGCCATAGACAAGGATTATGTGGGCAATGGCAATGGACTGGTTTTGTACTCTATTCTGCACCAGGAACTGCATGCGCCCGTCTTTCAGATAGACTCCCGCGACGGCACCATTACCACAGTATCCAACATTCGAGGCTACAATGATTATGAGCACCTCAATGTGTCTGTTATTGCCTCCGATCTGGGCAGTCCGGCTCTCTCCGCCACCGCCGTGGTGCTGATCAATCTGCAGGGTCAGGCTGTTACTGAGCCCACGGCGCCACCCAAGCCAGAGATTCCCATTAATGTGACCATCTTCCAGCACTCGTACTACGATGTGCAGCTGACGGAGAACAATGAGGCACCCATTGAGGTTATGCGTCTCAATCTGACGGCCGGTCTGAATGCCGAAAACTACCGCTGGTCGCTGTGGCTGGAGGAGGGTCTCGATGAGTCCGACGCTCACCCACCCTTCGAGTACGATGCCAAGAATATGCTGCTCTACGCCCTCAAAACTTTCGATCGGGAGCACATCTCACGCTACCAGCTGCGGGTTCGCGCCGATCGCCTCAGTCGGGGTGCGCGCAACTATGCCAAAGTAGCCTATCCGGTGGTGGATGAGCGCGTCGAGGGTCTCTCGATCAGCGAGTGCCGCATTCTGGTGCGCATTGCGGACGAAAACGACAATTCACCTAAGTTCCGGGGCAACGGGCAGCCAATTGTGGCCGTGCTTCCTCGCAGCGCCAGCTTTGGCTATCACGTGACCCGCGTGGGTGCCACGGATGTCGATGAGGGACTCAATGCGGAGATACGCTATCGTTTGTTGAATGAACCAACGCGACTCTTCGGCGTCGATGAGCTAACGGGCAACGTTCGCCTACTGGGCGACCTGCCCCTGGACGAGCGCATCTACGGCTTCGATGTAAAGGCCACGGATCGCATGGGCGCAGATGATGGACGCAGCGGCATTGTAAATGTCTTTGTGTACATCATAGATGAGGCCAAGCAGGTGCGTCTTGTGGTTGCCGGCAAGCCGGTGGATGTTGAGCGGCGCATTGACAGCCTAATGGAAGCCCTTAGCGGTGCTATTGGCAAAGATGTGCGCGTCCGGCTGCTGGAACCGCATTCAGGAGGAACCGAAGTGGCGTAAGTAAAATAAGACCCTATCGGTCCACTTAATTATATTGTTGAGTTCATCCACCTTTTTGGTTTCTACAATATCTTGATTAAACTCGCTATTTATGCTCTTTATATTTTCTCTTCAAATTATCAATTCCTCGGACTACTATATCTTATAGGATTTATTTGTTATACCCTGAGCCCATAAGACCATTCGACCTACATATTTATTCTACATCTAACCTTCCCAGACAAATCTGAACCGAATGTCAATCCTGAGGCCATTTTGGTCATTATTTGTCATCGACTTCAAATCCACATCTCGAGTTTATGAATTTTTGAAAAAATTAAATTTCGGTTTTTTTTTGGCGAAAAAGCATAAGGGGGGACCCTTACAAATTTTGATTTTTCAAAAAATAGAATTTGGAAATTTTACGTTTAATTGATTGTGGGTGTCTCAATTAGTATAAAAAACTATTTGAAAAGTGATTTTGTGGTGTTTCATTTTTCTGTCAAAAATCACGCCAAAAGTGACAAAAAAATTGGCTTGTAAAGTGCCCAAATCACCTTCCCAGACTTCAAACTGCCATAACTTTGTCAAATCTGAACCGATTGTCAATCCCGAGGCCATTTTGGTCATTATTTGGCATCGACTTCAAATCCACATCTCGAGTTTATGAATTTTTGAAAAAATACAATTTCGGTTTTTTTTTGGCGAAAAAAGCATAAGGGGGGACCCTTACCAATTTTGATTTGTCAAAAAATATAATTTTGAAATTTTACGTTTAATTGATTGTGGGTGTCTCAGTTAGTATAAAAAACTATTTGAAAAATGATTTTGTGGTGTTTCATTTTTCTGTCAAAAATCACGCCAAAAGTGACAAAAAAATTGGCTTGTAAAGTGCCCAAACAACGAAAAGTTCCTTATAAATCACCTTCCCAGACTTGAAACTGCCATAACTTTGTCAAATCTGAACCGATTGTCAATCCCGAGGCCATTTTGGTCATTATTTGGCATCGACTTCAAATCCACATCTCAAGTTTATGAATTTTTAGAAAAAATAAATTTTGTTTTTTTTTGGCGAAAAAAGCATAAGGGGGGACCCTTACCAATTTTGATTTTTCAAAAAATATAATTTTGAAATTTTACGTTTAATTGATTGTGGGTGTTTCAATTAGTATAAAAAACTATTTGAAAAGTGATTTTGAGGTGTTTGATTTTTCTGTCAAAAATCACGCCAAAAGTGACAAAAAAATTGGCTTGTAAAGTGCCCAAATCATCTTCCCAGACTTCAAACTGCCATAACTTTGTCAAATCTGAACCGATTGTCAATCCGGAGGCCATTTTGGTCATTATTTGGCATCGACTTCAAATCCACATGTCGAGTTTATGAATTTTTGAAAAAATTAAATTTCGGTTTTTTTTTGGCGAAAAAGCATAAGGGGGGACCCTTACCACTTTTGATTTTTCAAAAAATAGAATTTGGAAATTTTACGTTTAATTGATTGTGGGTGTTTCAATAAGTATAAAAAACTATTTGAAAAGTGATTTTGTGGTGTTTGATTTTTCTGTCAAAAATCACGCCAAAAGTGACAAAAAAATTGGCTTGTAAAGTGCCCAAATCACCTTTCCAGACTTCAAACTGCCATAACTTTGTCAAATCTGAACCGATTGTCAATCCCGAGGCCATTTTGGTCATTATTTGGCATCGACTTCAAATCCACATGTCGAGTTTATGAATTTTTGAAAAAATTAAATTTCGGTTTTTTTTTGGCGAAAAAGCATAAGGGGGGACCCTTACGACTTTTGATTTTTCAAAAAATAGAATTTGGAAATTTTACGTTTAATTGATTGTGGGTGTTTCAATAAGTATAAAAAACTATTTGAAAAGTGATTTTGTGGTGTTTGATTTTTCTGTCAAAAATCACGCCAAAAGTGACAAAAAAATTGGCTTGTAAAGTGCCCAAATCACCTTTCCAGACTTCAAACTGCCATAACTTTGTCAAATCTGAACCGATTGCCAATCCCGAGGCCATTTTGGTCATTATTTGGCATCGACTTCAAATCCACATCTCAAGTTTATGAATTTTTGAAAAAATTAAATTTAGGATTTTTTTTGGCGAAAAAGCATAAGGGGGGACCCTTACCACTTTTGATTTTTCAAAAAATAGAATTTGGAAATTTTACGTTTAATTGATTGTGGGTGTTTCAATTAGTATAAAAAACTATTTGAAAAGTGATTTTGAGGTGTTTGATTTTTCTGTCAAAAATCACGCCAAAAGTGACAAAAAAATTGGCTTGTAAAGTGCCCAAATCATCTTCCCAGACTTCAAACTGCCATAACTTTGTCAAATCTGAACCGATTGTCAATCCCGAGGCCATTTTGGTCATTATTTGGCATCGACTTCAAATCCACATGTCGAGTTTATGAATTTTTGAAAAAATTAAATTTCGGTTTTTTTTTGGCGAAAAAGCATAAGGGGGGACCCTTACGACTTTTGATTTTTCAAAAAATAGAATTTGGAAATTTTACGTTTAATTGATTGTGGGTGTCTCAATTAGTATAAAAAACTATTTGAAAAGTGATTTTGTGGTGTTTCATTTTTTTGTCAAAAATCACGCCAAAAGTGACAAAAAAATTGGCTTGTAAAGTGCCCAAATCACCTTCCCAGACTTCAAACTGCCATAACTTTGTCAAATCTGAACCGATTGTCAATCCGGAGGCCATTTTGGTCATTATTTGGCATGGTCTTCAAATCCACATCTCGAGTTTATGAATTTTTGAAAAAATTAAATTTCGGTTTTTTTTTGGCGAAAAAGCATAAGGGGGGACCCTTACCACTTTTGATTTTTCAAAAAATAGAATTTGGAAATTTTACGTTTAATTGATTGTGGGTGTTTCAATTAGTATAAAAAACTATTTGAAAAGTGATTTTGTGGTGTTTCATTTTTTTGTCAAAAATCACGCCAAAAGTGACAAAAAAATTGGCTTGTAAAGTGCCCAAATCACCTTCCCAGACTTCAAACTGCCATAACTTTGTCAAATCTGAACCGATTGTCAATCCCGAGGCCATTTTGGTCATTATTTGGCATCGACTTCAAATCCACATGTCGAGTTTATGAATTTTTGAAAAAATTAAATTTCGGTTTTTTTTTGGCGAAAAAGCATAAGGGGGGACCCTTACGACTTTTGATTTTTCAAAAAATAGAATTTGGAAATTTTACGTTTAATTGATTGTGGGTGTCTCAATTAGTATAAAAAACTATTTGAAAAGTGATTTTGTGGTGTTTCATTTTTTTGTCAAAAATCACGCCAAAAGTGACAAAAAAATTGGCTTGTAAAGTGCCCAAATCACCTTCCCAGACTTCAAACTGCCATAACTTTGTCAAATCTGAACCGATTGTCAATCCCGAGGCCATTTTGATCATTATTTGGCATCTAGTTTAATGTTTTACATTCTCATATATGTATTTTCGGAGAGTAAAATAAAACAGAGCTATAGTCCTCCAGATATAAGACATCTGGACTTAAAAAATCGTCCTTACCAGATTCCACTGAAGACTCTTATACCTTTTATATATTTCTTTGGACAGCACCAATGCGTACATCTATGCCGTCGATCCACACACCAATGCCATTGTGGAAATGGAACAGCTACAAGAGTAAGCAATAAAACCCATCAAAACTGTCGATATCTGGATATGATATATGTATTATTACTCTCTTGCAGATCGTTGGCCGGGCTGCAACTGGATGCGTTGCAGCTGCAGCAGCTGCCAGTGGACAGCGCCAAGGCAATGCCCCGCATCATTGAATTGGCCGAGTTCGGACAGGCACCGCGACCCCCGCACGCCACTGTCTCCAGCTATGTGGGCGGTCTGGAATTTGTGACTTTGGTGCTGCTGGCGCTGATCAGCCTGGGCGGTATTATAGCCGCCTGTTGCTATCTGTGCCTGCGCCAAAAACGGTAAACAGAGAAACAAAAACAACACTGCAACTGAAAGACTGCCAAACGGGCGCTTTAATGTAGCTCATAGATACATACATTTATAAAGATACATACATATATACATATGAACACATACATACTTAGTCTAAGGCCATCTAATAAATCTTTAAGTCAAGATCAAACGCTTTGGATGTTGTTGTTGTTGTTAGTCTAGTTGTGCAATGGGAAACCGGCTGCAACTGCATCTCACCTGTCCGTTGGAATTCTAACTGTAAAAAAAAAAAATCAGAAAGCCAACAGCAACAACAACATCATCCAAAACAGCAGGCAATTAAGCTTAGCTCCTCAGAACTGTTGACAACTGCAACTCAAATGCGAATGCGAAATGTGATTGTCAAAGCCACTCTACAAATATGAGCAACCTCTCTCTTTATCCATCTTACTTGCAGTCATCTCTGGTCACAGCGCGACTTTGCCGCCTCGGAAGCCGGTCTCACCTATACCATTGCCGGCATCAACCAGTCCCGATCGCAGCAGCGACGCCAGCGTCAGCAGCGGCACACGCAGCGCTGCAGCAAGGGCAGCAGCAGCAACGGTCAGCTGCGACCGTCGAGCGCCTTCATGCCCGAATCTGTGTGCTCCTCGGCGCAGACACAGTCGACGGCAACGGCCACGGAGAAACTGGAACAGCAGCTGCATCAGCATCATCAGCAGCAGGCGCTGGTCACACAGCAGCAGCATCATCAGTACCTGAACGAGTGAGTAGGCGACTGAGACGGACAGAACTGGTTCCCATTAAAGTGCTCTTCTAATCCCAGGCAGCAGCAGTGCCAGCGGGAATACATCGATGTGCCCCTGCCCAAGTCCATTGCCAAGGCGGCTGCAGCAGCAGCAGCAGCAACTTCAGCCGATGGCAATGCTCCATTTGTGCTCAAGTACAATTCCATGCAGCCGGTGAACAATCTGTGAGTGGGATTATTTACTTATATATTGATATTATTAATACTCTTCCAAAAAAGCTAAAAAAAATGTCCAAAATTGCATTGATAGGCGGCAGTTTTGACAAAGTTATAGGAGCTTGAAGTCTTGGAATTGTATTTTTAGCCACTTGGAATGTCACATGCCAGAATTCTTTCTGGCAGGAAATCCGAAAAAAAAAATGTTCCTTCTTTGAATAAGGATAATAAGTCATGGCCACAATGGGTTTGGAATTGAAAATCTGGTCAGTTTTGACAAAGTTATGGGATTCAAAGGATGATGTCTTGGAATGGTACTGTTAAGGTCTTAGAATATAGTTTTCGACATTGTTGAATTTTTACGTTTTTTTTAAATTTTTATTCATTATTTTCATAATTTTAGCAACAATTATGAAACGTCGCTTTTCTCGCTGCACTCCGCTGGCCAGGATTCGGGCGTGGACTTTCTCAGCAGTCGCGAGCTATATGAGACCTCACCGGACTCCTTTCAGCTGGGCAGCTCGAAGCGCGCCAGCAATGCGGAGGTGCTTTGTCCCAGGCATGCCAAGGCGCACTTGGAGCTGCGCCAGCATCCCCACACGGACAGCAGGTGGGTAGCATAAATCGATTAGATATCTAGCATAGCTACAATTGTCTGCTCGTCCTGCAGTGATACCTACGAGGACTCACTGAAAACCGATGAGCCGCTGGTGACGCACAATTGCCGCAATGGCAACTGCGAGCATCGTTCGCATCATCACCAGCATCAGCATCCGCATCCGCACTATCAGAACACCAAGTTCGAGAAGCGCTCCTCCTGTGTGCGTCATTCCTTTTCGGGTGTCAAGGACGACCTGATGCAGCACTCGCCGCAAATCTCGCTACGTCCACGAGGACACCAGCTGCGCAATTCGATGAATGATCTGGAGCAGCGGCTGCATAATCTGGAGCAGTCATTTCGACGTCCGCTCGAGTTTAGCAAGTCGAACTCCTTGTTTTAGTTACTAAGTGAACCAAGTGCAATAATATTTAGTGTGTAGCTCCTCACTGATAAGAACCAAGTGCAATAAATGAAGCTTTCTTTATTAGAATTTAGCTATCAAAGTACTTGCGAAACTCCAGGCAACCCGACCAATTGACATCCCAGCCGGGCGTTACCCGCTTGACCTGTTCATACCATCTGGTCACATTGCCATAACGCTTAAAGTCGAAGCCCGCCACATCGAAGGAGGAGACGCTGGCCACCAGTGAAATGTCCGCCAGTGTGAAAGAGTCGCCTGCAGCATAGCTTTGACCCTCTAGAAAGGTGTTCAACAGCTCAAAGGCAGCCTCAATCTTCTTGTAGTACTCCTTATTGGGGGCTTGCTTCTGAAAGATCTGCGGATAGTAGTAATCCGCAAAGCTCTTGTACAGTGTGCCCATGTCAAAGTACAAGCGCTGATTGATCAGCGCCTGTTGCCGAGTATCCTTCGGGTAAAGAGCGTCATCCTTGGCATACTTCTCCACCAGGTACACCATAATGGCACGCGATTCCCACAGCGAGAGGTCCCTGTCCACCAGGGTGGGTATCGTGTGCTGTGGATTAATCTTCAGATACTCCGGCTTAAACTGGTCGCCAGCCCGCGTGTTGATGAAAATCAGCTTTTCAAATTCAACACCGATTGCCTTGGCCGTCATAATGACCGCACGGCAGGGCGCAGATCCGGGTCGATAATAGAAGTCCATTTGCCCACTGTTTGGGGCGTATTCACAAAATAATATAAGAAAAAGAAAAAACAATTCATTCATCCATTAAAAGCTGTCATAGAGTGACTAAATATAATCAAGCAAGCAGACAATGAAAACCAACCAAGCGCTGTCGGCATTTCGAGATAATCACTTTCTTTGGATGACATAACAAATGTCGAAATTATAAAACAACTTTTATATAATATTTACCTGTTTTCGGGATTGCTTGTTGCGCAGTGTTTCTAACAAAGAGCTGTGAGCAACTGAGCATGTATCGACGCTTTTCTTTAAAAATATATAAAGCTGACAAATGATGGCTTAGGAAGGTGATAATTGACAAAATTATTGTTTTAGATCCGTCAAAGAGAGTGGAACTCAGCTTAGATTCATATATTTGTTACTCTCAAATTTGCACTCAATGGTTAAAATATTTGATTTATTGTATAATCTAAAATTAATTTTCGGTTTCCGTTGATATTATTCGGACTATATTTCATATAATCTCAGCGATTGACTGCGTGTTTAGAAGCAAGTATTTTATATCTTATCGAAAGTTTATTTCGTATCAACTCCAAAGCGCTATCTGCACCCCCACGGACAACATACTTATAAACACTACAAACAAATGACCTAATGAATTTCACAACACTGATAAGATAAAAATAAAAAAGTCGTTGACTCTTTAGATCTTTTGATAAAGTTTACATGGCAACAGTTAAGTAATAATGATTATCATGTTTATAATATCTGTACATATAAATGGTTTTCATTTGTTTAGCTCAGATAAATACAATTTCTTATAATACAAGCAGCCTTCCAAGTTCTCCTCCCAGCCGGGCACCTCTGTCTGGGTTCTCTCGTACCACTTGGTCACATTGGCGAACTTGCTAAATTCGTATCCAGTCACTTCAAATGTAGAAACGGTGGCCAGGAGTGCAAAGTCAGCTACACTTAGATTATCACCAGCTGCATACTCCCGACCTTCCAGCAATGTGTCGAAAGAATCAAAAGCGGCATCAATCTTTTTGAAATTTTCAGGATCTGCCTGCTTTTTGACATCCTCAAACAACTGCGGATAGTAATAATAGACATAGCTCTGGTATAATGTGCCCAAGTCGAAGAATAAGAGATGATTGACCACAGCCCTCTGCTTAGGATCCTTGGGATACAATGCATCATCCTTGCCGTACTTTTCCACCAGGTAGAGCAGTATGGCTCGTGATTCCCACAGAGCGAAATCACCATCAACCAGCGTGGGAATTGTGTGCTGTGGATTTATTTTGACAAACTCCGGTTTCAAGTGTTCACCAGCATCCAGGTCCACCTGCTTCTTGTTCAGCCTAATCCCCAAAGCCCTCGCCAGCATTAGGATTGAGCGGCAGGGTGCCGAGTATAGCATATAATAAAAGTCCATCATATTGCTAAAGTATTAGAGATTATTAAATTTTAGTATTACTCGTTAAAAAAAATTGATAACAATGTAAATTTAAATTGACAAATTCTCAGCCTGATGATATTGGCAATGCTGTATTGATAAAAATTAGTAGTCTCTTGACCTGGTCATTATAAAGCATTTATAACTAAATTCTACCACTTTATAAGGAAACGATCAGTGAAAAATTACTTTGTAGTCTGTAATAATTTGTATTTCACTTATTTTGTAGGTATTCCCATAAGCAAGAGCTTTCAAAAGTTCTCTATACTACTCGCTTGTACATTGTGTACTTGCAGTTTGAGAATGAATTATTTATTATTTTTGCAAGGGCTTTTAATAATCAACGCTCGTTCTAGTGCTGTGGAAACTTACCGTGTTTACAAAAATATACTTACATATACTAATTTGCTTGGTCACTTTTAATTTGTAATCGAGAGCTTCCTACTCACTGTATTAACTTATGGCAACTGATGCGAGATATTGCGATAGCACTCGGCATTCATTGAGAGAGACAGAGAGCGAGAGAGAGAGAGAGAGAGAGAAAGCAACTATAAAAAGCACAGCAACAATGCCACAAATATTCACTTTTATAAAAAAGAAAGAGAGCACAAAAATATAGAGAGAGAAAGCTAGATTGGATACACACTCTATAAAAGAGCTCGCTAGAATACAATTAAATACAGTTGTAAGCTCTCTTGTCAATTTCCCATCCCATCCCATCCCATCCATCCAAGTATTATTATTTATGGGTGCCTTATATTATCTAAGCCCAAACACGAATACAAAGAGTAGTCAGTCGTGACCATAAATTCGTCAATCAGAGTAATAAATGTTATCTCTTAGCTTGTACTCAATAAAAACGAATACTCTTTTATTTAAAGAAAAAATAATCATTTGCATCAAACTCTCGCTTAATGCAAAATAGCACACAACATTTGACGATTACAAATCGTTTTGTGAGTTAGTATGAATAAATTATTATATAAAATATAATGCTCGAGCAAATGAATAAGCTTATTCGAAATATTTCTTGAATTCCAGGCAACCGGCCCAGTTCTCTTCCCAGCCGGGAGTCACCTTCTTGAGGTTCTCGTACCACTTGTTGACATTGGCGTATTTGCTGATCTCGAAGCCAGCCACCTCGAAGGTGGACACACTGGCGACCAGGGCAATGTCGGCAACCGTGAGTGAGTCACCGGCAGCATAGGTCTGACCCTCCAGGAAGGTGTTGAGGAACTCGAAGGCAGCCTCGATCTTCTTGAAGGCCTCGGGATCGGCGGGTGCCTTGGCGAACACCTGGGGATAGTAGTAGTTGGCAAAGCTCTGGTACAGGGTGCCCAAATCGAAGTACAGTCGCTGGTTGATGACGGCGCGCTTCTTGGGGCACTTGGGGTACAGGGAGTCGGTCTTGCCGTACTTCTCCACCAGATACACCAGAATGGCACGCGACTCCCAGAGTGCGAAGCCATTGTCCACCAGGGTGGGAATGGTGTGCTGAGGATTGATTTTCAAGAACTCGGGCTTCAGATGCTCGCCGGCCTGCAGATCCAGGAGTTTCTTGTTCAACTCAACACCCACAGCCTTGGCGGCCATGATGACGGAGCGGCAGGGAGAGGAGCCGGGCAAATAGTAGAAATCAGCCATTTTACTATAATTAGAAGAGCACACAAAACAATTGACGATTAGACGCGGTCATAATTAACTTCCATATGTTGTCTCCATTCGCTTATTTCGGCATTCGCAGTCCTCTGATGTCATTTGGCATAACTTGTAGGTTTCGCTTTAGCCATTGTCTGTAATTTCCCCTTTTTTTTTTGGGTATTTCTATACATGTTTTTTGACTCAACAAGTTCTTTGCCACATATACACGAATACACTTTCACATATGTACATATATATTATACACAAAGGCACACTTACTTTTTGGATTGTAGAAAACTCGCGACGCACTGTACCAAGTATCAAGCAACACTGTTGGGTCTCTGGAGAGGCGCTCAGCTTTTATAGACCTCCGGCTGTATCAGAATCGCGAGCGCACGAACAACCGGCCGCAATGTGAGTGCCATAAAACCGGCAAACAAACCTGACATATGTATGTACATAAATACATACATACATACAGATGTACATATGTACGATTATGTACAAAGCTAGCTGCCATAAAGAGCGAGCACTGGTTGTTTTCGCGTGTTTGCCGTTGCTTTCGTGTGTGTGTGTGTGTGTGTTGTATGTGCATAACTTTGTACATCAGATATACATACATACGTACATATAAGATTTGTGTGTATATATCAAATTTATTAAGTCTTGGCTGTGTGGCAGACACATGAATATAATCCAAATTACAGCTTGTAGAGCATGTGGCACACACCCTTCACTTCTGTGGTGCCACAGAAAGCGGCAAACTTTCTAATGAACTCGTTGCACCACATTGTGGATCGCCTCAATTGTTTGTGCTCTCCTCAGCTCATACTCTTTTGTCTCTTTTATATTTGCATCTCTTTCTGTACATTGTTTTCGCTAAAGAATTCCAATCTGTTCAACTCTATGTATATATGTACATCTGTATTGGTAGCATATTCTATTACGTACATTATAAACATTTTGGTTAATTGCTTTTGTGTGAGTTCTTTGCGACTTTTGCAGCTGTCGACTGGAAATTTAAGCACTTGAGGTCCGATATGAAAATAATCACGACAGCTCACTCGTTAGAGCCAGCACAAATATTTACAAATAGTACAGTCATACCAATTACATACATATTTTCAGCAAAAATGTGCAGGCAAACATATTTTGTGAGTATAGCGATTATATTACAAAACCGCCAAGAAAATTCCACTGTATACAATAAACATAGACTATAATGGTTCATTTACCAATGGCCTTGATAGTGTCAAATTATATACGGGCTTACATACACTACATACATAGTACATACATACATGCACTATAATGGTCAGCTACCTACGCCTTTGACATGCCATCGATTAAAAGCGTTTCCAAACAAGGCAAGTAAAATATACATATGTATGTATGTATGTATATAGCAAAAAGTACACAAGCAACGTTTGTAAGTTTACTCGGAATATGTAAATAAATAAATATGTACATACATAGTATTGACTTTCCATTAAGGGTGACCAAAGCTAACAATCAAAAAGCGGATATTCTAATGATAATTACAGGACACAATTGAACTTTGACATTTACATAGATATATAAAAGCATTTACTAGGGAATACATAATACCAATGCTTATTGTACATAAAGTCACGCAAAGTCGCCTCAAATTATAATACATACAAGTAAATATAATATATGCATTTACATAATCAGTTAATTGCCTTGTAATTATCTTGATGACCATCGAGGCCACGTGAAAAACCAAATTTCTCTGCCCTTCAGGCCTAGCGTTGTACACAAATATATATATATATATATACATATATATATATATATATAAGACATATTAATTAATTAAGTACACTATTATTTTTCAAGTATTTGGTTAGTTGGCAACAAATTTGTTGATATGATTACTAAGCTAAGCAAACGTTACTATCAGAAAAATATTCGTATCTGACACTTTGAAACTTGGCTACCACGGCAACGTGTCGGTTGTACAACCAAGTTGTAACGTGAGAGGGGCAGTTGTAGGTCAGTTGTACAACTCGAAAAAAATCAAACCATTTGCAACGTGCATGGGCTGGTTAATAGTACGTATACGTATTTATATGTATGTAATTACATGCTGATGAAAAGTGTTTAAAAAAAAATGTAAGTGACCGTTATTTGATTGTTACACCATAAATATTTACAATACGAAAATATGTACTGTATCAACATAAATAAAGACCGCAGCAATAAGTTCTGTGGAAAGTAAATCAATGATGAAATAAATAAGTTGTTGCATGAATTAGAATTTAATTTACACATAACTCTCGAATATTCTCGGAACATAACGGCCCGACCCAAACATTTTGAAGTTTATCAGTTTCACAATTTGTAAATTTATATTCAGCATGACATTGCAAGAAAAGTTTAGCTACATACATATACAAAATTCGAGCATTTTGCAGTTTTCTGTGATACACGTCAGTTGTACCCCCAGAGATGCGTCACCATAAAAGAGCGTACGACTGACAAACATGGGTAGCCGGCAATCGAGATCTCTTTTTTACTCACTTATCCACTCTCTAGAATATTCGAAGCTTTCAGAAAACCCCACAGCATGAAAAAAAGAAGACACCGGCAGCTTACTCATTTGTACATAATTTAACAATTCAATGAAAAACATAAACAAAAGATGCCCAAAACCTAACAAGTGGTTGGGGTTTTACGCATCGATGTCTGACGAAGAGCAGAAAATATAGAGAAAGGTCGTGGCGTCTATGTTATAAACAATATGCCTGGAGAACCAGTTTGCCTACATTGACGACGTATGCGTCATGAGCCCCACAAGAAAACAGATCCCCAGCTAAGCAAAGAGTTTTGAGTAGAAAAGAGACACTGAATACAAAGAGATCTGATTAAGAGAAAATCAAAGAGATCTTAAAAGAGTATTGCAACTGATACCCTGTATTTATACAAATTTTTAAAAGAGCATATTTCGTTAAAAAAAAGAACCATGCATTTTTCGAATCCTATGAATTATTTGTAAATATGGCTTTCAATGAAACCTACGAGCTGCGAGATTGTAATTAACATTTAAAAGTTAATTGGCATGGTATTTATATTTATATGCTCGCAATTTCATTAAAGTTGTAAGCTTAATAAGTAGATACTCAATACAAATCAAAGTATGCGAGTTTTATTTTATTTAAATTTCAGGGTGTATCCTGTCATAAAATGAAATACTTAATACAGCGATGATATTTTAGATATTTGATATTGGGCGTGCAGAATAGAATAGCTATAAGCTTGGAGCTTGATAGCAAATGGAACCAAACATCATGTAAGCACTATCATTTTTCTATTTTTTTTTTCATTTTAGTTTCATCCATTTATTCACAGGCTGCGTGTGTTAGCGCGATTGGACATGACCTTCGTCAATGACATAAATGCAATCATTGAGGATTAAGACCATTACCTTCTAAAAGATATATATTCCATGTACAGGTCGTGGAAATCCATTGGACTCAACCTTGGGTAATCCTTGTACAAGAGGCAATCCCTTCGTTTATTGAATATAAATATACTTGCGAGAAATCTTTTGAAGAAATAACTTGATCATGTAGAATATTATCAATAAATTCTTGCATTGTAAACTTTACCATAGTCAATATAAGTTAAAGTAAGAGTTTGATATTATTTAAAACCAACTAAAGGGTGTATCCTAGTCGAGCAATTACGACTTTGTCTTGCTTCATAATTGAAAAATGTTGATAGTTAAGTAGAGATATATACAATCTTAATTCAACGTAACTGTATATTCTAGCTTATATATACATACATATATGTATGTACTCATATATAAATTATGTATCCAGTAGCGAGATTGTTGCTCTTGTGTTTTGTTTATATAGAGATAAGAGGCGATAGCTGAGAAAACTTGAGCTATAAAAACCCTAGCTGTGTGTACAAACTATTGTAATTCAGTACTTGCCTCGATTCTCCGACACTAAAGACACATATCGCAAAATGGACTTTTATTACTTGCCCGCTTCAGCTCCATGCCGGTCCGTCCTTATGGTCGCCAAAGCAGTGGGAGTTGAGCTCAATAAGAAGCTTTTGAACACCTTGGCAGGTGAACAACTAACACCGGAATTCGTGAAGATTAATCCACAACATACAATTCCAACACTCGTGGACAACGGTTTCTCTGTGTGGGAATCGCGGGCCATAATTGTATACCTCGTGGAGAAGTATGGAAAAGATGACTCGCTGTATCCCAAGGATCCTCAGGAGAAGGCAGTGGTCAATCAGCGTTTACAGTTTGATATGGGCACACTGAACAAAAGTTTCGGCGACTATTACTACCCACAGTTAATCCATAATAAACCAGCCGACCCAGAGATGCTTGAGAAGGTGAAAACCGCATTTACTTTCTTCAACGACTTTCTAGAAGGTCAAAAGTTTGTTGCTGGCAACAAACTGACTGTTGCTGATTTTTCCATTTTGGCCACCGTTTCTACTTTTGTTGTGGCCGACTTTGACATCAGCAAATATTCGAATGTGGCCAAATGGTATAAGGACGCTCAGAAGGTAATACCTGGCTGGGAAGAAGGCCTAACAGCAATGAGGGAATGGATTGATAGCAAGAAATGAAAACATTTATTACTCTTAAGAATTACATATATACAATATCATTGAATAAATAACTAAAATAAAGCTTAAATTTACCTCAACTGTGTACAATTCAAATATTGATTGTATATATAAGTACATTTCGTTTTTCGTGCTCATTTTATGTTTCCATAATATAAACGACACAATGACACAGCAATTTAAAAATG
Organism: Drosophila maculinotata; assembly: GCA_035045305.1. Taxonomy (NCBI): domain Eukaryota; kingdom Metazoa; phylum Arthropoda; class Insecta; order Diptera; family Drosophilidae; genus Drosophila; species Drosophila maculinotata. The sequence goes on from JAWNPD010000335.1 coordinate 11,508,948, forward strand.
CCTCTCCAAATAATGAGCATGTGCGACAGAGCGATAATGACCATTTAACGTCAGGTCTTATCTGAGTACGTCAGGTTGGTGGGCTTGACTCTATATAATAGCTGTGCCGGTTCGCAAGAGAATTCAGTAATCGCTTACACTCTGAAAGCGTTGGACACGATTCGTCATTTCAAATGGACTTTTATTATTCACCGGGATCAGCACCATGCCGTTCCGTCCTAATGACGGCAGCCGCACTGGGTGTTCAACTGAACAAGAAGTTGATAAATACTAGCGATCAGGACCAATTGAAGCCGGAGTTTTTAAAGATCAATCCACAACATACGATCCCAACGCTCGTGGACAATGGCTTCTCGGTGTGGGAGTCACGTGCCATTATCGTATATCTGGTGGAAAAGTACGGCAAAGACGATTCGCTCTATCCAAAGGATCCTCAGCAGCGTGCGCTTGTGAATCAGCGACTATTCTTTGATATGGGCGTGCTATATCAGTCTTTTGCCGAATATTACTATCCTCAGTTCCGTTTCAACAAGCCTGCTGATCCTGAGAAGTATAAGAAGGTGGAGTCAGCATTCAGTTTTCTCAACACCTTCCTGGAGGGTCAGCAATTTGTGGCCGGCAGTAGTCTGACTGTCGCCGATATTAGCATCCTGGCCTCCGTGTCGACTGTTGTGGCAGTGGACTTTCCCCTCAAGGACTATCCAAACGTGGCCAAGTGGTACGCAAATGCCCAGAAGGTGACTCCCGGCTGGGCTGAGAACGAAAGCGGCTTGTTGAAAGTGAAGGAGCGCTTTGCGGCAATACTTAAGAAGTAAAAATTCATTAGCACATACATACACAAATAATAAAATATTTATACCCATATTAGTTTACTTATTCAAAATAAAAGTGTTATATGAACTTGTTGCTTATTAGCATTGTATACAAAAAACATGTTATTAAACAAAAATAACCATAAATAATTATCAAGTAACTCAGTGGTATACAGCTTGAGAGAGCAAGAGAGAGATTGGGTTTTACTAAAATATTGTCTCTTCAACAAAGAGTTTGCCAGTCTCTTAAGAGAGTTCTTTCTGTACAACTTTGAATTTTCCACATGTTTCCGACATGCTGCAGTAAAAAGAATTATAAATTTGTTGATACATTATCTATTAGCAAGTATATATAATCATTGTGTTTATATAGATATCTTTCTGTGTAAATATGTCGGTCAAAAATACAGTGCCCTCTACAAGGTTAATTACAATCTATTATCATTTAATTACATTTACATATTATTGCGGTAGGGATTATGTTACATATTTCGTGTTATCAGTTGTAAATACTGTCGATATTATAAGTAAAGATAGCACCGATGAATCATACAGATACACGCATAAACTCTAAAGTAACCGTGACTAGCATTAATTTAATTCCAACCCGAAAAATAGATAATTATTTGTGAACTTTTGCTATAAAAGCAGTTGCTGCCACTCGGTAGCAGTTAGTTTACGCTCATAATTATATAGCCAACACACGCAACTTCAACATGGACTTTTACTATTTACCCGGTTCAGCCCCCTGCCGATCTGTCATAATGACGGCAAAGGCCGTGGGAGTTGAGCTTAACAAGAAAATTCTTAACGTCATGGAGGGTGAGCAGCTGAAGCCGGAGTTTGTAAAGATCAACCCACAACACACGATTCCAACGCTCGTGGATGATGGTCTCGCATTGTGGGAGTCTCGAGCCATTCTTGTCTATCTGGTTCAGAAGTACGGCAAGGACGACTCGCTCTATCCCAAGGACCCGAAGCAACAGGCTTTAGTGAATCAACGTCTGTTCTTTGATATGGGTGTTTTGTTCAAGTCCTTTGGTGACTATTACTTCCCACAACTTCGCGAAAACAAGCCCGCTAATCCTGAAGACTTCAAAAAGATAGAAACCGCTTTTGGTTATCTGAATACTTTCCTGCAAGGTCAGCTTTATGTAGCTGGCAGTAATCTGACCATCGCCGATATCTCGATCTTGGCCTCCGTTTCAACATTTGTAGTAACTGGCTTCGAACTTACCAACTATCCCAGCGTTGCCAAGTGGTACGAAAATGCCCAGAAGGTAACACCCGGATGGCAGGAAAACTGGGAAGGATGTATGGAGGCAAAGAAGTGGTTTGAGGCTAACGTAAAGAGTTCAAAATCCTAATTTATTTACTAAAAATTATGTTTAAAATATGAACAAAATTAGATAACATATTATTTATTGCAAGAAAAATAAAACAAATGACATACAAATTTATGTAATTATTACCTTTCAAAAGATAATTGGCATGATATTATAAATGTGCGCAATTTCCTTACAATTAACTAAATAAATATAAACTGAATACAAAATTAAAGTATGCGAGTTTTATATTATTTAAAGCCAGTTGCTGGGTGTATCTTGTCATAAAAAAAAATATTTTAAATAGAGATGATGTTTTTGATTTATAAACAGTAGTCTGTGAGGAGTCACTCAACTTGTTAGTACTAGTAAAAGTGTAATATTATTTTATTTTCATTCACTTTGTTTTGTCTGTGAGTACTAGTAACAGTGGAATTTTATTTATTTTTTCTTTTATTTTGGTTTTTTGTTATTAAATTGGAGCTTGATAATTCATGGAAACAAACATCATGTGAGTACAATATAATATTTATTTTTATTTTTCATGTTTAAATATCAGTATTCATTTCTTTACACAATGCGTGTGTTAGCGCGATTAGACATGACCGTCGACAAGGTCATAAATGCAATCAAGATCAAGACCATCAAGATCTAAAAGATATATATTCCATGTACAGGTTGTGGAAATCCATCGGACTCATGCTTGTGTTATCCTTAAACAAAAGGCATTTTCTTCGTTTTTTGAGTAAATATATATACTTGCGACAAATCTTTCGACGAAAAAACTTGGGCGTGCAGTAAAGGAAATATATATAGTTCGACCTTCATGGGGAGGTCAGGAATGCAATCAGGATGATCATCAAGGCCATCAAGATCTAAAAGATATGTATATTTCAAGCACAGGTCGTGGAAATCTATCGGACTCATGCTTGTGTTATCCTTAAACAAAAGGCATTTTCTTCGTTTTTTGAGTAAATATATATACTTGCGACAAATCTTTCGACGAAATAACTTGGGCGTACAGTTAAGAAAATATATATAGTTCGACCTTCATGGGGAGGTCAGGAATGCAATCAGGATGATCATCAAGGCCATCAAGATCTAAAATCAAAAGGCAATTCCTTTGTTTTTTGAGTTATTATTTTGACGAAATAACTTGGGCGTGCAGAATAGAAAAGCTATAATCTTGGAGCTTTATAGCAAATGGAACCAAAGATCATGTAAGCACTATTATTTTTATATTTCTTCTTCATTTTTCTATATCATCCATTTGTTCACAGACTGCGTGTGTAAACGCGATTGGACATGACCGTCGTCATGGTCATAAATGCAAACATTATCAGGATAAGGACCATCACGATTTAAAAGATATATATTCCATGCACAGGTCGTGGAAATCCTTCGAAGCCATTTTTGAACTCTTGTTTTGAAAAATATATATTGCTCAATTTTTATCGCAACTTTTTTGTAACTTTTTTATGACTAGATGCAAAGAGGCAAAGATCGACGTAATTATAATTATATTTTAACGCAATTGTGAAAATGATTCAGTCTGATGATCGCAATGACTTCAGATGTTTCCTCTCCTTTTGATTGTTTCAAATATCAGCATTATGTTTCAAGACGGGTACTACAGTTATGAGTTATGAAATGATTGAATGGCTAATTAAAATAATTGGATTACCCGCCCTAACTGTTGAATTAGTAGCTTCAAACTATGATATATAATAATATAACAATGGTGACTAAAATTTAAAATATATATATTTAGAATCTGCGGAGTTTACAAGCAATTACTACAATTAACACAAAGTCTCATCACGTTAACCAATTAGCGGCAACAAAGTTCTTCCTACACTCCAAAATCAGCTATTTCATCTCCGGATCGACGAGCTTCTGCAGCTGGCGATACTTGTGTATGGCACTGCGCACAAATTCCGTGGTTCGCCTCACGCGCTCCGGCGTAATTTCGTCAGCTAGCATGCGGCCCACATCTTGGGCGCCACCAGAGCGCAGATAGTTGGCGGCTTTGCCAGGAATGTCGCAGATGGGCGTGAGCCGGCAGAGAGCGTTGGTGATGGCGCCTCCAAAGAGAATCACGCCCACGGCGGACAGCACCACGGCAGCAATGCGAAGCAGCGTAGACATCAGTATGCTGGGCAACAATCTCGATGCAAAGGCCATCAGCGGATTTAGGCCGGGAGAGGGAGCTGTCGCAGCAACCGTTGTGCTCACATCTGAAGCACTATCGACGGCAACTGGATTTGCCGGCACCAAGAAGCCCTCGTAGCCGGTCTGCACCATAATCGGACCCGGATAGGGATAGATGCCAGGCGCACCGCTCATGGGAGCTGGATAGGCAGCCGCAAGCGGTGCCAAGCCCGCTGCACCACCGTACTGACTCAAGTACTGCTGAAAGGCCTCAGGTGTGATGAGTCCACTGGCATAGATGGACACGGGTTCATTGCTGCTGGCGCTGGCCACATTGTCCACTGTCTGTGAAAGGATTTTCTTAGGTATATGGTTTTTTACCGTTATTGCTTGAACTTACCACAGTTTGCTCCTGGTCTTCAGTGTTGCCCGTAACTGACTGACTTGATCCATTAATGCTGACTAGGCCTGCTTCATTCAAAGCATTTGGTTCAATGTTGGTGTCTGGCAGCTTATCTGACTCCTCTATAGTATTGATGGCTGTTGATCCTGGTGCAGTTTCCAGAGCCGGCAGCGTGCGTGCCTCATACAACATCATGAGCAGCAGCATCAGGTGGAACAACATGTTGAACTGTTTGCGAACACTCATTTCGAGGCAGTTGCACAGAGTCGACTGATTACGGGATTTGTAATGCAATGCGCCTTTATAGGCATCCTGGGACCATTTTAATGGCCTGTTATCCTTGCGGACTCGGCTGTCCCTTTTGCAATTAATGACACATTTTCCTGGAATTCTATGGCTAGTGTCTTTGGAATTTCCAACAAATTTCCAAAGCAGCCATTGTCATTGGCTTACCTGCTGTAAGTAGTTGCTCAGGTAGCTAAGCCAGTGGCCATGTTAATTCCAACCTTACAGTGCTGGTCGAAATATTGTGCCTGGCTTGGCTGCATGTCTTCTGTTTGATTCTTAATATCCTCGCTTCCTAATAGTCTAAGACACCTCACGCTCGACTTTGAGTGGCCAATAAAGTGCCAAAAGTTACCACTTTGCATACTCACTTTCTTTTCTGATACCCCCCACAACTCGTCCAAGTTTAGTCTGCACTCAATTGGAACGACTTACAGCAATCAATAACAAATAAAACACGTAGCTACAACAAATTGTGTAGTGGCTTAATTTTAGATACAAAACACGAACACGAAATGCTGACCGAGTTTCGGTGGCCGTCCCCAATCAAGCAGCAGCAGCAGCTACTGTCCTACACCCTGACAACCCGGCAACCCCCACCCCCACCTCCACCCCCGTCACCATACATACCCCGTTCACCCACTCAGGTGAACACACATTAGCCGAGGCGACGCGCTTGTCGTCCAGGTAACGTTCGCTATGAAAACTAAACGAAAATAGCAAAACAAAACATACCTGAAACAAAGCGCCAAGCAGCCACCGATGACATGAAAGTTCGGAAAATTCAAACAGGCAGGCAGGCAGGCAGGCAGACGGCTACGGATACGGATACATCGACAGACAGCCACGTCGAAAAGTTAACACAAGAGAGAGATTATATCATCGGCAGCAGCCCCTCTGCCGAAGCAGACCTGGTCCAGAACAACTGCTCAGCTCCGTGGCGGCAACAGTAGAGCTCGACAATCGCTGGCACACTGGGGAACTGCATTGACATCGACTCCGTGGCCATAGTGCAGCACAAACTGGTGCATAAGATTGTGTGAGTATGCAGCTGGTGGCTCAAATCCCCATTCCCATGTCAATAATGAATAAACAAGTGAGGCACAACTGCTGCAATTAATATGTCAGCGATAATCTATGTGATTTTATGGATTAGACGGTCTCATACCCTGTAAGTAAGCGAATCACTATACGCGCAAATTAGACGAGAAATGCTAACAGTTAGCAGTCAAGTCACTAAATATAATTCAAGTAATTAAAAATAGTTACAAGTATTATTAGCAATCTTGACAAACACTTTATCAATACAAGGACATCGTTTCGGTTTTAAGATATTCCTTAGTTTACAAAATGTCAAATTTGATTGTTTTTATATCACTATGTACATAAAAACATAACATAAAACATCTTGAGTTTATACCTTAACTTTATGTTTTAATATGTACCTTATATGTGTAAATTCGCTTAATACTCACCTAAAACATTCGTCATTGGCAGCAATTACAGAAAACTCAAATTTGACTCTGACCTTTAGCACTCGGCTTATCGAAGACATGTGTTTACAATATTTCCCAACCAATTTGCATTAATAAAATATATAAAATCGATGCATTGATTTTCTGCTAAACGCACAGTTGTGGCCACGTCGTATTAATGGCCTATTTTAAGCCGGGTTTTCAGTCGTAACTGATGAATCAAACCGAACAAATTGTAACCGAATTCGTCTACTGCCTACTTATCAGTGGTGGAAAAATGTCCACCCCAGTGCTGTACTATCTGCCGCCGAGTCCGCCATGCCGCAGCATTCTGCTCTTGGCCAAAATGCTGGGTCTGGACTTTGAGCTGAAGATCGTCAACATACTTGAGGGGGAGCAGCTGAAGCCCGATTTTGTGGCCATGAATCCGCAACACTGTTTGCCCACAATGAACGATCAGGGCCTGGTGCTGTGGGAAAGGTACAAAATCCTGTTCAATTACTAAAAGTTAATCATCAGACACATATCCTTACAGTCGCGCCATTCTCTCATACTTGGTGGCTGCCTATGGCAAAACGGATGAGCTCTATCCCTCGGATATACGCGTTCGAGCCTTGGTGGATCAGCGACTACACTTTGACCTGGGCACACTCTATCAACGCCTCACCGACTATTATGTGAGTAGACAAACTGAGCAATTTAATATAATCTTACTGACATATAATTCTCTTTTGTATAGTTTCCCACAATGTTCATTGGTGCCCCATTGGATGAGGGCAAACGTGCCAGGCTCTCCGAAGCCGTCGGCTGGCTGAACTCAATACTGGAGGGTCGAGTATATGCCGCCGCTGAGCATTTCACCATTGCGGATCTGACACTGCTGGTCACCGTCTCCCAGCTGGATGCCTTCGACTTTGAGCTGAAACCCTACAAGCACATCAAGCCATGGCTGGAACGCTGCAAGGAGCATATGGCACCCTACGATTATGATGAACTGAATGGCAGCAAAGCGGTGCTGCTAGCGGATATGTTCAGGGCGAAGATGAATCAAACAGGTGGTTCCTAATATACCATTTATGAATCAAATACTATATGAGTATATAGTGTATATGTTGTATTATATGTATTAATGTTGTAATTAATAAATAATTGGCGTTTTGCTTTCAATGTTGAGTTAAATAAATGACTTATCAACTTTAGGTCCATATTTGATAGTTAATATTAAAGTATACAGGTCATCTCAGATTAGGATATGATGAGGATAAATATATATATGGATATTCATGGATATATAGTTATTGATACACATATCCTCAAATAAGATATTGCAAACATAAGAGCTAGTTAGATTTCAAACTAAAATCATTTATTCTGTAGGATAGCAACTTTTCTCATATTTTTATAATACTCAAAGTATTTTTTTTACGAATGATTTTTTCAAGCAAGCGAGTTTAATTCCATTTTATTATTTTTCCTTTATGTTTTTCTGTTAAATTCATTTTATTGGTATTTCTATAGTTCACTTGAGTTAAATGATTTAAACGATAATTCTATTTATCCTTAAGGGTAAATAATCGTCCAAACAGCCCGTTCCAAAAAACAAAGATAGAAAAAAGACGAGAGTTTAACAATTCGAGGACTGACGCTCCAGATAACCACCAATCATAGGGAGATGAAATCCACTTAAAAATAGCTTAACAAAGTCAGAGCTTTGCTGCCACAGGCAAGGACGTGGAAGGAAACTAACGGTTAGCGATGGCGACACCTGCAGCAGTGGCGGAAGCTTCATAAAAACCTCAACTTAAATTTAATAAATCGAGAAAAAAAAAGGTAGCCTAGCTTTGGACAGGACCCGCAAAAGGGGTGGCGCCTGGCTATTTTTAAAGCACACAAGCAAGCGCAGGACCATCAGCAAGTGGCAGGATAAAATCGCGTTGCTTAGCACCGCAGAGCACAGTTTCACTTGGGCCGCTGCAGATGGCGGCCGCATGCTTAACTTTGGTTTTGGCCCTGATTTTGGCCAGTGGTCGACGAGTTGATGGCAGCAGCAAGCAGTCGCAGTTGTGGTTGGGTAAGGAGTGGCCAGGATGCGGCTGGATTTGTTGTCGCATAGTTAATGCGAGTGCGCTTTCCTTGCAGACTGCTCCTGTCTGCATGTTTACGAGCGCAATGCCACACAATGGGGCAGCCTGAGCATAAGTGGCAGCCAAACGCTGGGCGCCAAAAACAACTGCCTGATGATCTTCATTGGCGGCATGGTCGACGAGCTGGTGGCCTTTCAGCTGCAGCTGCTGCAGCTGCGACCCGGGTGAGTAGCAACGCTTCCGGCTATAGTAAGCCAGCCAGCCGTACAGTTTGGCTGCCCGGCGACTGGCTGCCACCCGCTGGCAGCCTGGCAGCCGGGCAGCCGGGCAGCGAATCTGAATCGATCCATGATCTGGATCTGTCGGCCGCCGGCAGCTGCGCGACAGCCATCAAAATGCAGCGGCCATCGAGGAAATTGCGAATGCAATGTAATTAAAATACCTTGTGAAGGCCAACATGGCTGGGTCCGTGCTCATCTGGGCGGTCCGTGGAGCCGTGCCCGGCATGCCTGGTTATTTATATTTATATAAATGGTATACGCGCCCGCGAATTTGTGTCAATTTATACGAAAATTTGCCAGCAATTTTCGCTGCATTAAAATAACGTAAAAAAAAATATAAAAAAACATAACAGAAATATGAATTTCGAAATCGATTTGTCAATAAAATTGGTGAACAGCAGCGCCACAAATTTCAGTGGAGCTTGGGCAGAGCGTTGCGCACAACGTTGGCCGCAGTCGTCGGCAAAAGTTTTTATAGGTGCAAAAGTGAAAAGTGAAAATTCAAAAAAAATTGTGTTGAAGAATCGCTAGTAAAACGCCAGTGAATCGCCCGGAAAACGCTTGTGAAACGCTAACAAAACCACGCTGCTCAAAATGTCGATGGATCCTTCGGTTTCGCTGGAAGATCTGGAACGCGTGAGTGCTTAGCATGGCTAAGCCATGAATGCTAGTAACGTCCCCTATGTCTGTCCAGCGGCGTCGTCGCGCCAGCTCAGCCCGGAAAGCTTCCCAAACGCCACAGCCACCGCCGCACCTGGGAACCGACTCGGAGGCAATGGCCGTCATCAATGAGATATTCAATCCCAGGCTGAAGCTACCGGAGAACACTGGCCATTACACGCTGCCGGAGCAGCTAGGCGCCGATGATCATGTTGCGCCGCAGGATCTGGACATATCCAAGCTGGCGGAATTGAAGGAAGTAAGTGTTGTTTTGAGGAGTGACCCAAATGCTGTTGATCGTGGATTTTCCAAAGGTATTCACGCTCTTCGACACGGACTGTGACGGCCTGATATCCAAAGATGACCTGCGGTTCACTTACACGGCTCTGGGCAATGAGCCCAACGAGCAGCTGCTGGAGCAAATGATGCTGGAGGCCCACGAGCCCCTGGACTATGAGGCGTTTGTGCAGCTGATGTGCCGTCGCACCCAAGAGCTGGATCCGGAGGAGGTGCTGCTAGAGGCCTGGAGCAAATGGGACGATTACGGCACGGGCAAGATCGATGAAAGAAAGTGGGTGCAGTGTAACAAGTGTCCGTCTCGGTTGGCCTTACCGTAGTAATCGCTCTTCAACATCATAGAATCTATGAGGAATTGACCAACTATGGCGACAAAATGACCATCAGAGAGGCTAAGGAGGCGCTCAGCCATGCGCCAATGGCCAAGCCCAAGACTCTGGAGGAACCGCCCATGATTGATTACCCAGCATTCTGTCGCATGCTCGGAGGAATGCGTAAACGGAAGAACTAACAGCGGGAGGAATCCAACGGATGTTCGATTTTAATATAATCAAAACAAACAAATCACAAGTTTTCCTCAATATTGTGGAGTTTCTATCAAATAGCTTAATATTTTAAGTTCGTCTTGCACTAATTAAAATGGCACTAATTTGTATTCCTAATATTCCTTAATGCTTAGTTTCATATTTTCGTAGTTACTGCATTTTTAATAACTTTTATTTATTAAGACTTATTATTCTCCATTCCTAGGTATCCTAACATAATATTGATAAGTTTCTTAATCCGTCAATTTCCAAACGATTTTATTTTCTTTATTTTAAAAGTACCTCCAACAACCTATTTATGTTGATTTTATGTTATGCCACAAACGTTTTTGTACAACCATAAAAATCGTAGTAATCTGTCCAAAAACTAGATTAGAATTAGACCTAAAATCCTCATATTTAAATTCAATAGGAAGCCTAATAAAAACTATGTGGAAACTGAACCAAACCACTTCGTAAATCGATCATATTTGATATTGCATATATTTGCTGTCATTTTTTGTTGTAGCCATGAGTTTTTGTGTTAACCTTAACGCCAACTTTTGTTAGACTTTTTATCAAAATAAATGGCGAAGAACCAAATAGCAATGCAGCATTTCATTTAATGGCAGCTCGCTGGTTATTTATAGGCTGGCCAACGAGCCGGCCAAGCGGCCAGCCCCAAAGGTATCGGCCAATAAATTTTCGACATCATTACGTTTTGGCCATTTTGGCCATATTGCCATATGATTAACACTGCACCGCCGCAATTTTTGATATGCAATTTTGTGACAGCTGCTTGGACACCGTGGAGGTCTTTCCGTATCTGCGCGGACCCGTCATCGAGAACTCAACGCAGCCGGCGTACACTTGGTGCCAGCACAGCTCGCGCAGTGCCACGCCTATTTATAGCGCTGGGCGGCTGCTTGGACTGCGGATAAGCTTTCAGAAGCCACCCACAAAGGTGGCCGACTGGCCTCTGAATCTGACCGCGAGCTATCGATTCCTAAAGCAAGGTGAGCGAGCACATATGGAATCTATTAGCATCGTATGTGACCAATTGTAATCCATGCAGAGCATTTCAAGACGGATGGCCGCCTGGTGCCGCACAGTTTCTGTGACTTTTATTTCTTTGCCAGCACCGGAACTGGCAATCTGGGCCAGGGCTACTTTCACTCGCCCCGCTTTCCGGCCCACTATCCGGCGCACATCAAGTGCGCCTACAAGTTCATCGGGCGACCCGACAGCCGCGTCGAGCTGCTCTTCGAGGAGCTGCAACTGCCGCCGGTGGCCCACGGCGGCTGCCAACTGGACGCACTGACCGTCTTCGATGCCGAGTCGGCGCACATGAATGCCGTGATTGATGTGCTGTGTACTCCACGTCCAACGCGACCCATTTTGAGCAGCGGCCCCGATCTGCTGCTGGAGTTTAACGCCAGCTCCAACCGCACCGCCAAGGGATTTCGCGGCAAATACAAATTTGTGCCCAATGAGCAGCAGCCGCAATTTGAGGCGCCAATTCTAGAAGAAGCCAGCATAGCAGTGAAGCAGCCGCCCACCAATGCGAACAGTTTGCAGGAGGAGGCAAACGCGAAGGCGAAGGATGTATGGCTGGGACGCTCAAATCGTAAGTTGGCGCCCCATAAATTAGCTATAGATTCTGACTCAGACTCATGCCCTGCGATTATTCAATTGAATTATGCTAATCACAACCAAATGGCGGCAAAACTACTTCGATTGCCGCCAGCTCCTCTGCCAGACAGCTTCCGTCTGTGCCGACCTCGACGGCGGATATGGCCCATCGGATATGGTGGTGTGGGGGTAACACGGGGGGTGGTTTGATTTCCTTGACTGTCTTTGAAGGTTCAGTCTGTTGTGAGTTGTCGAATAGTCCAAATGGTCTGCTCTGCGTTGTTGCCAGTGTTTTACTTGATAGCCACCATTTGGCAAACGATGACAACTTTATCCTCTGCAGGACTTTCCACTGGCAGTGAGTGATGTTTCTCTGGTCAACAGTTTTACAATTTGCCAACTATTTATTTAATTAGCTTAAGTATACTATTTAACAATACCAGAATCTAGAACCTAATTAACAGTTTAATCAGCGACCACAAAATGGCCGCAGCTCCACTGCAAAGGACGAACTGCAAAAGCCGATGAAGTATGTAAAATCTGCGATAAAGAAAAATAAAAACCAAGTTAAATGGAGGCTAATAAGTGATACAAATGGTTAAATAAAACTACATATTTTGCAAAAATCATGAAATCAACTTTGTCATGTCACTTTCGAAGTCAAAACTTTATCAAAACTAACCCGATGGCCAATCCAGAGGTCATTTTGTGCATTGCTCTTGCCAGGCTTCAAACTACCATAACTTTGTCAAGCCTATATTTTAATACTACATTTGAGTTCTACAAATACAACTTTCTACTCCGAAAATGAAAGGGTTTGTCCAGTTTTTAATCGGGCATCTTCGACTACAGCACTCAATATTTGGTCATTTCTGAAGGATCTCATTTTAAATGTACGAAGTTCAAAACACATGACTAATTAAATTCAAAGAATTAAGAATTACATACTTTGCCATTCTCTTTTGAGCCCGCTTCATGGTCTCATCGCCAGGCTTCTCCTTGGCCAGATAGATCCGCATACCGCCCAAAGAGCGAAAAAAGTAATCGTCCCAGTCCAGGCTGCTCATATCGAATGTGAAGATCTGTTTGTCCTGCGGAGAGAGGCGCTCCCACAACTGTTCCGTGTTGTGCGTGCTAAAGCACCAGTTGGAGTCCAGGAACGGCGATAGGACTTCGATATTCTTGTGTATTTTGTCGTACAGCTTAATCATGCGTGGCTTCTCACCCCTCAGACGCAATACCAGATCGATAAAAAGGCCGGGCAGAATGTGATAGAAGAAAGCCACCAGCTTGAATAGCCAGTGTGTTGTGGTGCAGTGCAGGAACGGCATCCACATCATCTTTGTCAACGGGTAGACAAGGCACAGGTGCTGCGCCTTGTCTCTGAAGCCGCCCCAGGTCAGCAGATTTTGATCGCTGAGCACATAGTTGTAGATGGGCGGTGGTAACTGCTTGGCATCCTTTTTGCGTGCGGCATCCTCCCGAGCCGTCTGCCAAGCACTGGCCAGCACCATGTTGACGCAGTAGTCAACGGGCACAATGTTGGCACGCGCCCGGATATTCAAGAAGGTGACTCTCAAGACTCCCAATGCAGTGCCGAAGAGTATCGCGATGGGACCGTACATATTGTCAATCCAGCCAGAGACGGGCTCCATGTATGAGCCAACGACTGAAAGTGTAAAAAAAACTGAGCACATCTGGTGATCGATCAGTTGGCAGCACTACTTACTGACACCCGGCCGACAGATGCACAACGGTAAATCACCGGCTTCCGTCTGCACCAGCTGCTCGGACAGCGCCTTTGTGTACGTATAGGTATTGGGAAACCTGCCAAGCAGCGCCGGCGTCATGCTGTCGATCAGCTCATTGCTCAGCTGTTCCCTCAGCGCCAAAGTCGTGTCCACGCTGCAGGTCAAGTGCTCCGGATAGAAGCGCTCGTCGATGTGGTCAATGACGCAATTGGAAAAGGCCGTCGACACATGCACATATGCCTCCAGGTGACGCATCTGCTTGGCCAGCTGCAGCATGAGGCGCGTGGCACGCGTATTGATATCCAGTGCCATGTGCAGTGGCTCCACAAACCGTACTGTTGCCGCACCATGCACCGCCACCTGCACCTGCTCCTCCAGCAGCTGACGGTCCGACTGGCTGATGCCCAGATCCGGCTCCTGGCAGTCGCCTGCTATGGGCAGTATGCGTTCCCAGCAACTAGCATTCGATTTGAGCAGCAAATCAAATACCTTATGGGAAATGATCATTTATTATGATCGATATACATATATATATATATAACTATCAGGACAAATTTAGGGGATCAAGTTCAATTATGAAATAGTTGTAATGTATAATTTGTAATATTAATTTTAAGATTTAGCCCATTCCTTTGTCATTAAATTTTGTCTGTGTTGTATGCCAAGTGGTTGTACCTAATTTTGTGGTTTACTTACGCCATCGTTCTTCCATGCAGCAAGGCGTTCGAGCATATCCTGGCCGCGTTTGGCTCTGATAAGGACATATATTCTTTTCACATCTGTTGTTCGCAGCAGTTTTTCAATGATTACTAAAAGACACACAGCAACATTGTATATCTCATTAAATTCAATCTTAACGGGTTTTATACACTGAACTCTAAGTCGGGCATTCTAGACCAGAGCACTCTTGTTTTTTAATTAATTTATTCAGTACTATGTAATTAATAATGGATATTTATTCCGAGTGCATTTAAGAAAGAGAGAAACACGTGGGTAAATTAAAAAATTACTACACAATTAATATGCAACAATGTAAAATACTCAATACGAAATACGAGGGCAGTTTATAATATAATTTTTTTCTTAGAACAACATATTTGCAATTCCTTTCTAAAAATTAAAATTTCATTAATGTTTGAACTTTAGTCAGCCCCATTAGTCTAACAGTCATTCACCTTCAAAACAGGTTTTAATTAATTGCAACTTTCTTACTGTGTAGCAGAAAATTAGTTAAAATTAAAGTTTCCACTCAACCTAATTATATGTTTTATATATCTCTCAAGTTTTATTTTATTTTATTTTTATACAGAGTTTTATTTGCCATAAAAATCCATTTTATGTAATACAATTTCGTTCACAAATTGGGCTTTGGAAAACACAACTCATTCGAAATCTAATCAACTATTTTCGAAATTAAATCCGATGTTAACTTATTTCAAGGAATATTCGTTTTTGAATCACTGCAATTTAAAATTCCAAGTTAGAAACTTAGTCGACATGTTTGAATAGTGCACTTCCGCATTGAAAAAAGGGTCGTATATTAATTATTAACTGCACTTCACATAAGTTTTCCATTCACTACAAATTTATTATACCTTTTCCCAAAAAACCACTGCCACCAGTTATGAAAACTGTCTTGTTTTTGTAAAATGTTTGCATTTCGGATGCCGCATCGCTTTCAATATCCATTTCTTTTTTTTCACCACACAAGCTACAAATCGAAGTTTTCAAATCAAATAGTTTAGTTAACGGATAGATAATATGTATGTGTATATAACGCAGTCGCGGCTACCGCTTGAATGAGCCGAGCTCAGAACTTGCTGACGCTATTTATACAAAGCGCAACCACCCAGTGGCAAGCGGTTAACCAAACACACGGATTGACTATGTGTGATATAACAGAAAGAACCACAAATTATATATAATAAGCCATACACAACGATCGCCGTTACTCTTACACACTTACTCTCTTCCCAAAGCAGAAGACTTCGCACTTTTAAGTGAAATAAAAATAAATTAACAAGCCAGCTGAAATGCATATAACGTATGCATCGTAAAATGCTGCTTAAAGATGCATTGCTCGCTGGATCGGAGTGTCTAGCGTCTGACCCGCAAAATCATTTTGCATTCGAGTATTTTTGGCTTGAAAATTGGAATTTGTATTTTTTTTCGTTATGCTATTTATCCACAGAACAGTATACATGAAATGCTTGGCTAATTGCAAAACAATTAAGCTGTTGGCCCATTGAACTTCAAGTGTGTCCAAGTTCAATGATAGTGAATTCGAAATAGAAGCAGATAGTTCTAATAGTAGTAACTTCCTATTTACTATACTGAATAAATAATATGGCTGTACCTTAGTGTAAATAGTTTGATGTCAGCACAGTTACGCCCCAACAAAACAGATTCAATGCTCAAAATTTGCCTACTGTAAATTACAAGGTAAATCAAAATATCAAGGTGATAATTAAAATCAAACTCGCATTTTGGTTACATCATATTACATACTATACATGCAATTGTTTTCTCGTAAGTTTCCGCTATTGTATAGCACATGTTAATGCGGCTGAAAGAAATATTGAAAAATGAAGCTAAAGTAAAACTAATTTAATTGATTTGGATTCATTTGAAAATGTTCTGTTAATAGTAAATAATTGTTGCCGCTTTCCGTTGCAAATTTAAACTATTTCACATTTAACAAAAATAACTTGCTTATTGCATTGACATAGACTTTTATTAATTAATTACTTAAACAAGACTAGGACTTCAATAGTAAAGCATAAAGTGGATACGGCTGATGAGTCTTCGCCTGTGCCGATGCTTCCAGCCATTTAACGTTTAGATGACGACAGCTGCGACAGTAGAGGGGCCTGCAAAATAAAGTTTAAGTTTAGCATAATATAGTAAAAACAACTTAAACTAGGCGATTATATTATAAGCACCTCAGCTTTGTCAAATCTGCATTTTTGGCAACATCATGGAATACTAAATTAGCCTTTTGGGTGTTTTTAGTTAATGTGCCACCATGATGCACAAATTCGACCATATCCTTTTGCTGGGCTGCATCACCCGCAAAGTGAGCCACCAGACCACTAAATAGTTTACTACCCTCACTTTTGACCTCCGTTTTGAAAGGCTGGGGCGATGTGCTGGGCTCGGATTTGGGCTCAGGCTTCACAGGTGTTTTAGCCACTTTGGGCTTGAAGAAATCTTTGAGATTGCCTTGGGATGTTGACGTGGGCACCTCTACCTTGGATATTTTGCGTGAGCTGCGTCCCTTTGACGGCGTTGCTTCCTCATCCTCAGATCTCTTTGGCCTTTTGCTGCTGCTCGTTTGGGCCACGTTAGCTGTCTTGGGCTTTTGCGGCGTCTTCTCCAGCTTAAGCTTGTTCTCCAAAACATCATTGTTATCCGGCTCATAGTTGGTCAGCAGCAGATCCACATTCACATTCTGCTTGGAGGCGGCATACAATTGCTCCAGAAGCTCCAAATCATTTGCCTGCATTGCGCCCTTGTCGTCACGCAGACGTGTGATCCGTGGAAAGCGTATGGAGATGCCCGCTGCTGTGTGCGCCTCCGACTGTGTAAACTCTGCGCCCGTGATCTCCCACACGGGCATCTTCTCCGGCGACGTGGCCAGCACGTCAGGTATCAGCGCCTTTTTGCAGAGTAACCAGCTGGGAATCTTGTTGGCATCGGCGCGTTCTGTTATCTTCATCAGCGCTTCGTGGACTTCATTATTGGTGGCATCATCGAGGCCAGAGTGCACCTTGGTGACCGTCTTCCAGAGATGATCGCGTGCATCATAGCAGCCCATAAGAAATATGCTCAGCACGCCGCCCTTTTTACCAGAGCCATACCAGGCGCCCAACACAACTAAATCCGCCGTGTCAGCCATTTTGCCACCGAAAAGATAATCCTTTTTCACTTTAAGCCAGTTGCGTTTGCCCGGCTGATAGGTGCCACCAGGACTCTTGAGCACAACACCCTCCAGATTGGCCTGCAGCACCTTGGCTGTCATCATTGCCAACTCTTTTTTGGTCTTCAGAAACTGCGACTCGGACAACTGAACGTGAGACTTAATGGGCTGAATATTTTGTTCCAGAATCTCGCGTCGCTTGGAAAATGTTCTTAAAAATGTATGCAACAATGATCTTTTGGCGTATTGAAGAAGTTGCCTACTTACAGTTGGGTCAGATCATTGCCATCGTAGAGCAAGCAATCGAAGACAAAGAGACAAACCGAGGCATTCGCATAGGTGTGCTTCTTGTGCGCGCCTAGCGTGCCAAAGGGCAGCAGGGTGCCTGTTTCGGTGTCCACCAGTATGATTTCCGAGTCGAGTATCATGTCGTCGGCGCCGGGAAAGGCACGTGGTATGTAATCCTTGAGCTGCTTGATTTTGTGATCCATCACCGGCTTCAGATTCCGACTGAAAAACTTGAATTCGGCGCCCTTTTTGTGTATTTGTACTCTTTCTCCATCATATTTAATCTCGCTGTACAATCCGCCGGGATTCTTTTTGAACGCCTCCTCCACAGACTTGCAGGCATTGGCCAGCATGGGCGAAACTGGCGTCATTACCTGAATAGCAGTTGCCGCCTTCACCTTTTTACCGGTCCCCTTTGCGGGAGTTTCAGGCGCTGCGTTCTTATCCTGGCTGCCCGCAAAGTTTTTCACAATGACTGTCAGATCGCGAGAAGACTGATACGCCGGATAAGCCAGCGGCCCGAATGCGTCCAGAATATGCCTGGCACGTGCATTAATACGCAGATCCTGCTTAATGAGCCTAATGAATGTGCGCAAATCCAAATCTGTTGCCTGCTTGCACAACTCATGCAGCACCTCCGTCTGCTCATCCTCCTTGGTGCGCTGTTCCAGCTGGCAGAGCAGCTTCTCCACCTCATGCAGGTACAGTTTGCTTTGAGCCTGCGGCTTTAGTTTTTTCGAGTCGGCAAAGTGTTTGCGTAGTGTCTCCGAAATGTCGCCATCTGCAGGAGTAAATTATTTATTATGAATTCATATAGAATAGGATAAAGTTAAATTGGAACTTGACTAAGACATGGACAACAACCAAAGATCAAAGGCCCAGCTGAAGCCACAGCATAGTTCAGGACCTTGAAGAGTCGCTGATGAAGCACTCTTCATTAGTGGCTTACCCTGCTCCAAGTCCAGATGCATCTGCTGCTGATCCGCATTCAAAATGCGAGCAAATAACTTTAACAGCGCCTTGTTTTGCAAATTATAAACACGTTGAGTGGCTCCTGGTATGAGGAACTGCACCCACTGCAACAGGTCACCCTCGAAGCCGGCTCCACTGCTGCCCTGCTTAAAGAACTTTTCCAATTTCACAACTTTTCGTAGGTAACTCGATTCTCCGGCAATTTCATCACAAATCCGTCGAAATGTTTCCAGTCTATTATCTTCATTTTGCGACATATTTCTGGAGCAAATGCGCCACAAGCGACTCTTAATGTTTAACAATTTAAGCATAGATTAATGTACAATTAATTATTTACAATTATTTACAACTACACATTCATTTTTTTATTTTTTTACAGAGCACTGCAAACAGCTGTTCGATTCGCGCGTCAATAAATCGGGTATTTTCGAATCGAGTCAGCTGTTAATCGGCTCGTTTATCGGTGCAGCGATGAATAAAAATATCGATACTGCTGTCGTTGTGCAGTGCCGTTACGAATTTGAATCGCAGCAGCCGGAGCGCATACAAATTAAGTTTCACGATTTTAACGTGCCTACAGAGCGGGAGAACTCCAGCCGCTGTCTGGATCAGGATGCGTTGCATGTCCTGACAGAGATGCGTGGCAAATATGAAACGCAGGAACTGTTGTGCGGCGCCTTTTTGCCCAAACCAATTATGTCTAGCGGGCAAAAACTGCAGCTACAGTTTGTGGGTAAATATCCGCCCAAAATGACCAACAAAGTGCACTATTACGGATTTCGTGCAGAGTATCGATTTCTAACAAGTAACTAAAGCGGACAAATGGGTGAAGCAGCTACACTAACAATATTTTTTTTAGATTTTGGTATAAGCTCTGGTGTGCAGCAGGGAAACGAGTGCAGCTTTGCTTACAACAGCAGCAAACGGATTAGCGGTATATTTCATTCACCAAACTTTCCAGGCTACTATCCGGAGAATGTTGTCTGCAATTATTACTTCTATGGAGGCGATGAAAGAATTGTTCTGCGATTTACATACTTTGATGTCGAGGGCATAAGCACGTAGGTTCATTTTTTAACTGACTGCATCAATATATTAAATATATTTTCTTTTTCATAAGTTGTGAGCATCAGACTGCCAGCGATTATGTGGAATTCTCCAATTTCATGAGCACGGACAGGAAGTTTACCCGATATTGTGGCAAATTGCCAGACTTTGAAGTGCGTTCCGATGGACGTTTCTTTCGTGTTTCCTTTTACTCCAATGATCGTTTCATTGCCAATGGCTTCCGCGCAATCTACTCATTTGAATCTAAAACTGCCAAAAAATCTCCCGCTAATTCGGATTTGGGTGACAACACCGGGTCTATGGAAAGTTATGTATCCAAAGGGGCACCGCATATACTTGGAATGTATAACGTAATTTTAGCACTTGTAATCTCAGTGTATGCCATTAGAACTAATGTCTAATGTTAAAATAAAGATATATATACCTTTGGTATATTTTTAAATCTTAACAACATCGCAATGACTAGATAAGTATCGATATGTAGCAATGCAAAATATTATTTAAATGGGGCAACACTGTTTGACTAGTCGCATTTACCAACACTGATTTCAATCAGTGCCGCGCAAGTTTCTTTTTCGCCATTCGTTCATCATTCGCCGACAGCTTCGCGAGTTAGTTGCTATTTTGCCCGCGCCGCGTTGAATACTCAGTTTTGTTTGTTGGGTCGGTCACATTAAGGGTGGGCTGCTCTCGTTATTGTCGCGTGTTTCGTATCTTTAACAATAAAATAAATAAAAAGCCTCAGCGTAACTAAAAGTATTAAAACATAGTAATTAGTGTCAACCGAAAAGCAGTAATAAAAAATAGTAACACATTTAAAAGCAATTTCAACAAACACATAACGCAAAAATGTTCTCACGACCCAGGTAAGCTTTTCCCCCAACTCTTACCTCATCTCACCTGAGTCCCTTTGCCAAAACAGGAATTTATTTTTGGTACATTTTGCAAATTGACAAATGATATTTAGTATTATGCAATTTGAATTTTGTCAGGCGACTTCAAAGCGTCCCAGCTGTTTTTTTTTTTTGCTCAGTGACCTAGTCTTTCATCGTGTGCGCCGCGGCGGGCCCCTTCAACCCCCTTTACGAATGCTCTGCGCAGCTTTCGTTTTCTTTGGCAGCCAATACACACACACACATACACACACACACACACACACAGTAGTAATATTAGGATTTGCACGTTTTGGCATTGACCTAACTTTTCTGGTTTTCGCTTGTTCCCATTGGTTCGGTTCCTGCAACAGCTGCTTTACATGAAAAAGAAACAGAAACAAATTTGGCTGCCCTTTTTTTTAGCTTCTACTCATTGCGTAAGAGTTGACAGCTCAAATGCGCTTTTCTTGGCAAAAAAAAAAATGCCAACATAATAAAATTGAAAAGAATAATAAAACCGAAAATTGCACACTAAACAAAAGAGCTGAAAAATCAATACGCAAACAAACTGTTACAGTGACGGGCAAAAGTCTACGTACACACCAATTTGACACCGTTAACCATTTCATAATATTTATAATATACGAATATTGAATGTCGACTAGACTACATTAAAGTCGATAGTAGACTTTTGTCCTAAAATAAATAGTTTTTTGTTTAATAACTTCTTAAATGTATTTTACATATACATTTTTCTTTGTTTTATTTCATAATTTCATTAAAATCACATTTAAAACAAAACTGCATAATATTTTTTTTTATAATGCGTTGCTACCTCAAATTGAGGTTGTACGTAGACTTTTACATTTCTCTGTATACATACAGTGGTGTATGTATGTATGTGTGTATACGGTTCCTACGTCTGAATAAGACACCTTCACGTTCATGGACATGGTCAAAATACATATACATATGTACATATAATATTTGATAATATATGTACATATGCATACACAATTTGTCTGCTTATGCCAAATTCTAAAATTATATACAATTAAGTAAAGTATGTATGTACATATGTATATGTACAAAAAAACGTTGCGCTATTATTTTGTTTGTTGTTTCTGTTTTTGTAGGCGTTCTTCTTATTTTGTTTCTTCTCTTTCTCTTTTCGTTGCCAAGTTCAAACAAATTTTATTTCATTGTTTTTTTGCTGTGCAGCTTCATTTGCTGTCTCTTTCTTTCGTTTTGTTTCTTCTACACTATTTGCTAGTTGCCACATTCCAAATTCTTCAATTCTGGGCAAAACACATTTTGAGTACATTGACTTCTCTTTGGCTTAGCTTGATGACTATCGGATGTACAAATTTACATATCTACATATGTACTATGTACATACCTACATACATGTAGCCTGGTCAGCAATCAGCAGTATGGGTCTAATTAGCCATTTCATGCTTACACACACACACACACACACACACAGTTTACACCCTGATATTGTATATGATATCATATCGTGATGTGTCATAATAACTCGCGTAAATATATACTATATTTAAATTGAAGCTTATAGCAATATTTATTTTATGATAAAGAATAACCAATTACTGGCTCTTTTTTTTCATATTATATGGGAGCATTATTATTATATTATTTATATAAATTAAATAAATATTATTGGGTTTGTTTGTTTACTTTAATACGTTTTATACTTAAAAACGATAGAACTCAAATTCATATTCAAATATTTTAGGAAGTTTATAGGTAAATACGATTTGTGTCTGATCGAGCTAAAACTTTATTTTAAAGTTCTATTTGATTTAAGCGAATTCAGTCCCCTGATTAAAATAAAAATGGGAACGTGGGATTTTCGTTTGATCGCTTTTAGAACCTTTCAAATACAATTACACAGAAAGGGTAAAAAACAATAGTTGAGCTTTAACAAAGAAAAAAAATTATTTACGCGAACAAAGCCGGCTAATACCAGTTGCTATATTTTAACTAAACAAAACACATATAACAGATGGGAAAAAACGTATGGGGAAAATCGCGATAAAAAAATATTTGACGTTATTATTTGATCGTATAAACAAAATAGCACATTGCGGAAATGTCTGTGACATGCATTTACATTTGTATGCGTGATAGATATAACATATACATATATGTATGTATATGGTGCATATGCGAAATTGTTAAGCAGTTGTCGCTCATGTGAGTGCTTCTGGCGTTAAGTTGTTCAAATAGTAACAAAATGACGAATGATGATAATGATAATGATAATGATACCATGCCCCTCACACTCGACCGATAATTAGCAACCAGTGGGGGCGGGAAGGTGGGCAGCTACCACGTCACGAGCGCGTGGAACCATAGAAGCGTCATTTACGAGTTTTTTCAAGTGGCGCTGTGGCATTATGCGATTGGAAGCAGCTAGCAACACATAATCCCAGTTGGATGGATTGAATGTGACTGCCATGAATGAACCGTAAACAAGAAATTAGTCACAAGGGGGCCGCAATTAGCAGCAATTATGCAAAATCGCTTCAAAAACATTTGCAACAATTGTCGTCATGTTGTTATCGTAGCATTTGGAATCTTATCGCGCCTCCACTGTAAGCAAGGCGACTTGCGGCTTAGTTTAGCGGCAATATGATAAACAGCAATCAAGATTGCGCTAGTCAAGTGTGGGTCACTTGCAGATACCCTGTAACAAACACTTATACTCCCGACTGTAGTAGCTACTTAAGTAGCTGCCGGTAAAACATTCTCAAATAACTTCTGATCATTAGGAACTTACTTATTTCTGATATTAATGAAAGAATTTGATATATAATACACTACAAACGAAATTTTCTTATCAGTCTAAATTTTTATAATATCTGAACCTAACTCACCAAATGCAAATTAGTTCAGTCTTAAACAATATTTAAAATTATTCTATATAAGTTTTCTGAAAAAGCTAAAATTGGAAATCTAAGTCCTACCTTATAGGGTCGGTTTAATACCCAAGCAAACTTGGCATTTTCGAGGGTACAACAATACCAGCTGACTCTGGCCTTGAACTTGGGGGTTTTTAGTTTGAACGGACTGCATCAATTGTCACAATGATAATATTTGATTTACTATATTTGCTTGCAGCTTGTGCGGAAATCTGGGCAAATTGTGCCGCAGCGGCACAGCAGCAGTAGCAGCGACACCAGCAGCAGCAACAACAGCAACAACAACAACAGCAACAACATTGCCGGCATTATCGGCGCTGGCGCTGTACGATGTCCGCGGCTATCACGAGGTTGTCGGCGACATCATCTGCCCCTCGCAGGTGCGCGGCATCGATCATATACGTGATCCGCGCTTGAATAAGGTATGTGCCCCCCATCCCCAGCTTTGATATGTAACCGTACTAATCAGGTTCACCTCGCTCCTCAGGGCTTGGCCTTTACACTGGAGGAGCGTCAGGTGCTGGGCATCCATGGCTTGCAGCCGGCGCGCTTCAAGACGCAGGAGGAGCAGTTGCAGCTGTGCAAGATTGCCGTCAATCGCTATACGGAGCCACTGAATAAGTATCTGTATTTGAGCGATCTTCACGATCGCAATGAGCGACTCTTTTTCCGATTCTTGTCCGAGAACATTGAGGATCTGATGCCCATTGTATACACTCCCACTGTGGGCCTGGCATGCCAGCGTTTTGGTCTGATCTACAGGCGTCCTCATGGCCTCTTTGTCACCTTCAATGATCGCGGCCACATCTTCGATGTGATGAAGAACTGGCCGGAGCCGAATGTCCGCGCCATTTGCGTAACGGACGGCGAGCGCATCCTCGGCCTGGGTGATCTGGGTGCCTGCGGCATGGGTATTCCAGTTGGCAAACTGGCGCTGTACACGGCTCTGGCGGGCATCAAGCCGCATCAGTGTCTGCCCATTGTGGTGGATGTGGGCACCAATAACATTGATCTGCTCGAGGATCCGCTCTATGTGGGTCTGAGACAGAAGCGTGTCGTGGGTAGCGAATATGACGACTTCATTGACGAGTTCATGGAGGCTGTCGTCAAGCGTTATGGTCAGAATACGCTGATCCAGTTCGAGGACTTTGGCAACCACAATGCATTTAGATTCTTAGACAAGTACCGTAATACGTACTGCACCTTTAACGATGACATACAGGGAACAGCTGCTGTCGCTGTTGCCGGACTGTATGCCTCCAAGCGCATCACGGGCAAGTCCCTCAAGGACTATACTTTCCTGTTCGCCGGCGCCGGCGAGGCAGCCATTGGCATTGCCGATCTTGTGGTCAAGGGCATGGTCGCCGAAGGCGTTCCCATCGAAGAGGCATATAGCCGAATATTCATGGTGGATATCGATGGTCTGTTGACCAAATCGCGCAAGGTGGGCAAACTGGAGGGCCACAAGGTCAACTATGCCAAGGACATTGAGCCCATGGCGGATCTCGAGCAAATCGTGACGGCCATTAAGCCCAGTGTAAGTTTTGTACTTATATATAACATACTCCCAAACTTCAACTAAAACGCATCTCATTAAACAGGTTTTGATTGGCGCTTCGGCTTGTCCCGGTCTCTTTACGCCCAAGGTTCTGCGCACCATGGCGGACAACAACGAGAGGCCCATCATATTTGCTCTCTCAAACCCCACCAGCAAGGCGGAGTGCACAGCTGAGGAGGCCTATCATAATACGGATGTGAGTTGTTGCCTCCCTACATATATCTCAAATTTGTTGGCAAGCTAGCTCACTGTGATTTGCTTTTAGGCTCGCGTCATCTTCTCATCTGGCTCGCCCTTCCCACCTGTTACCGTGGGCGACAAAACGTACTATCCCGGTCAGGGCAACAATGCCTACATCTTTCCGGGCGTGGGTCTGGGCGTTATTTGCACGGGCACACATCATATTCCCGATGACATGTTCCTTATTGCTGCCCAGGAGCTGGCCAACTTTGTGGAGCCTACTGACATTGAGCGTGGCTCATTGTATCCGCCGCTGGACTGCATCCGTGATGTCTCCATGAACATTGCCATTGGTGTGACCAAGTGTGCATATAACCAGGGTAGGTTGTCCTTTTATAAATTAAGATTTATTTGCGACTGGTTGTAAAAATGCTTACCTTTTGACTAGGCCTGGCATCCACCTACCCGGAGCCGCAGGACAAGCGCAAGTGGCTGGAGGATCAACTGTACAACTTTAACTATGAGTGCTCGATGCCGGTGACCTGGACATGGCCACGCATGCCCTACATTAAGACTCGTGAATTAGTGCCCACCAAACTCTACGGCAAAAAAAGTGATTAACATTTCTTTTTCTTTCTATTTCTCTTTTAGGCGCAGAGAGTCCGCTAATTGCCGCTATTAAATAATAAAATCGTTCAGTTCTCTTGATTGATCGCTTGATGGCACTTCTGTATTGCATTCTAACCCACTCTTCGTTCTACTATTACCACTACTACTACTACTTCCAAGAGACCACCATCAGCACCAAATATCACTAACCAATCATAGGCATAGCAAATTTCTGCCTCGGCTCACACTATCTACATGATATATGACTAAATCACTCGCCACGTTTGCCTGTTGCCTGTAGCAAGTTGCTTGTTGCAAGTTGCCCGTTACAAGTTTGCAAGTTCAAGAAAAAGATCAGTCGACGTACGGCTATGGGCTCTCCAGCTCTCATTGGTGACTAAAATCAAAAAGCGAACTTCAAAATTGTTATTAAACTTACTCATACTAATTGTTATTCATAGATCCGAGCTGTAGTAGTTAGTCGAGCGACGTGTGCGATAGAGAATTTTATGTATTTTCGATATGTTCATAGTATTATATATGTATATGTATATAACTTTTTTATTTGTATAAATTATTATGTTAATTTGTATGTAGGATCGATAATGATAATGCTGCAATGTATGCGATCCTATGTCACAACTATTATTTACTAACTGCTTTGTTTTTGACTTGACTCTATTTCACTTAGCATTAAGTTTAATTGGCTTGCTGGTTTTAATTTCCCTCTGGCTCTCTAATCTTTGTCTTGCTTGAACTTTTTCGCTTTTCCTATCGATGCTGGTATATTTATTACTAATCTAAAAAGCGGCATTAAGCGCGGCATTTGCCCATATCGAAATCTCTTGCTTATTTCTTCAATTTAAAAGCAAAATGAACATTTCATAATATGATTGATATTGATCTATTGCTGTTTCCCTTTCGTTACCATATAGAAAGCGAAGAAATCATATAAATTATCCAACCCACACCGACCGCATAGATCCATTGGCAAATATAGACAGCAGAACGATGAGATTCTGCCCAACCTTTAATGAAAGCAAAAGAGCAGCCGTTGACCTAAATAATTAACACTTAATCTAAAAGTTAACAACCTAAGTTAAAAGTTTTAATTTAATACACATATAAAGCGTATATAGCAATATATATATATATATATATATATATATATATGACTTTACGAGTGATTATATTTGTTGTTGATCCATGTCTGATATTTATTAAATAGCCATTAAATAGCCTTGTTATAATTTATTGTTACAAAGTCAATTTTAATTTACCATACTGCACATATGTATCTATCGAGATGCTGGAGTTATCCGCAAGCAATTGTACAATGGACCAGCTGATTTGCGATCTACAATAAAATACACAGAAAATGGTTATTTCAAATCTCGGTGTGTTTGTATTTGTTAGCTTAATTAAATAGAAGGAAATGGGCGATAGAAAATGCCGAGCTTGTAATCCGGTTTATAGCAAGTATCAGTGTGCATTACATTTGTACTTCCCGGAAGAAAATTGATTGCTATTTAGAAAACCGCAATTAGTTAAATATTTAGCTAGCTTTCTTATTGGCAGAATTTCCCATTGCACTGGATTTAATAAAGTTCTTGGGAAATCACCTAGAAGAATAGCTTTAATTGAATAGCATTATAAATACTCTACTGAAACACCCGTATCAAGTATGGACTTTTAGAGAAATTTGCCGTTGCTATGTCAACATTTCAAAATGTCAAAAGTCTTTATCATGTACTTATCGGAAATAAAATGTTACCATAAAAAAAGGCTTATCAATATTTTTTGTATTCGTACAACAGGGCGTATAAGTTATAATTGCTTAAATATTGCTGATAAGCAAATGTGCATTATAAGTATTTGAACTTAAGCATAACTAATCAAAGTTAATTTTAGCTTATGTTTTTAACATTACCCTATCAAATGTAGGGTGTTTAAGCTGCGACTTAGTCGTATTGTCGCCGATGCAAAACATGCTTGCTTCAACCTTCTAGCTGAGGTAGCTCAAGAGAGCGTTGAGCTGAGCTGAGAGATACAGCTTTGATGCTCTGCTCAGAAAAGACCGAGCATCAATTTGAGATAGCTCTAAGATTATGAGAGTGCACAGATGTAAACAAACTCTGGACAGACTGACTTATCAGCAAACCAATTGATTTCTTATAAATATATAATAATTCAAATATATAAAAATGTTTTCAATTAATAATGATGCAAGTTGAGTTTGAAAAGAAAGCCAAACACTTGAAATTTGCAGCTATCAAATGGGGAAAACCAATAAATATAGCTAGTGCTCAATAAGAACTCAGAGAGATGAGCTGAGATTCCAAGCTGACTGAGAGCACTTCAATCTATTCATATAAAATAAGTGTTTCGGAGCGCGATGCTCCCAGTAGCACTTGGAGCGCCCATTCAATTGGTTGCTAGTTGACAAGCCGGGCTTCAGTTGGCGCATTGTGATTTAAGATGTTTCGTTGTTGGTTCCTCGCCGCCGCCGTTGCCGTCGTCTGCCTGGCTGCCGCTCGATCCGCACGAGCAGGTGAGAAAGAAAAGTTCCCATGACTCGACTCGACTTGACTCGTTTTGTTGTTTTGCTTATTAATTACCTGTGCACATTGACGTTTACATAGCCTATGCCGACGAATGTAGCACTCCAAATGGGGAACGGGGCCAGTGCATGCCATATTCCTCCTGTACGGACATTGAGCAGCGTCTCCTGGCCGCCCAAAAGGCCGGAGAGAGCGTAGCGCCGGAATATGCCAGCTATTTGCAGAAGGTCTCTTGTGGCGAAATCGATGGAGTGGTAAATGTTCTCAGTAAGTAATTTGAAAAGCATTCTAATCAATGATCCCATCCTGTAGCGCCACTTCTGCTGTCCCACGCCACAGATTCAGCACAACTCCAAGGTCATGGAGCTGTTTCAGAGCCCCAATTTCAGCTGCGGCTCCATTCTCAATCAACGCGTGGCCAATGGCTATGAGGTGCAGCTCTCCTCCAGGCCCTGGATGGCCCTGCTCCGTTATCGAAGTTTGGACGAATCTCGTTTCCTTTGCGGCGGCACAATCATCTCAAAACGTAGGTTGACATCATGGCGTATGATTGATATTTGTTGCTCAGTAATCTGATGAACATTTATAGGTTACATTCTGACTGCCGCCCATTGTGTTTATGGATTAGAGGATTCACTGTGAGTACAAGACACCCTTAGAGATATGAATAAGAGGGTATCATGAGTTTGTGCAAATGTATGCTACAGGCATAAAGAAGCATCTCCCACCCTGTAGAGTGGATATATTATTGATCAGCATCAATAGTCGAATATATCAAGAGTTGATCCCCCTCTTAACCTTCTACTAAGGGTATAAAAACCATCTTTGAGCTCGGGTCCAAGTTTTTAACCTTGTCAAAACTGAACCGATTTTCGATTCGTTGTCATTTGGGTTATGGCTTTACCTCTTTATCAATACTACATTTAAATCCGAATAAATAAACAACTAAATGAATAAATTCTAAAAAAATTTCAGCTATGAAATTCGCTTGGGTGAGCATCGCATCTCCACGGAGATGGATTGTCGACAGCAGGGACGCAAGACGAAGTGCGCGCCACCCGTGAAGGATTTGGGCATCGAGAAGCTGATACTCCATGAGAAATACGATTCCAAGCGCATTTCAAATGACATTGCTCTGCTCCGTTTGAATACAACCGTTGAATTCCAGAGTAAGTTTGGTCCTACAGGATCACCATTGACCCGCCACTAAGCAAAGAATCCTCCTGTAGAGCACATTAAGCCGATTTGTCTGCCGATTAGCGCGGAGCTGAAGCAACAGGCAGAGTCGCTGCCCAACTACTTTGTTACCGGCTGGGGCACCACGGAGAATGGCTCCTCCTCGGATGTGCTGCTGCAGGCTAATGTGCCGATCCAGTCCCGATCAGAATGCTCCCAGGCCTATCGCCGCGAGGTGCCCCACTCCCAGCTCTGTGTGGGCGGCGGCGATCTGCAGGACTCCTGCAAGGGCGACTCCGGCGGACCCCTGCAGGCACCCGCCCTCTACCTGGACGAGTATAAGCTGCGCATGGTGGAGTTCGGCATCGTCAGCATGGGCGTCACATCCTGCGGACAGATCAGCCTGCCAGGACTCTACACCAATGTGGGAGACTATGTGCAGTGGATAACAGATGCCATGGCCCGGAATGGACTCTAACTGACTGAGGATTGCGCTCACATATACACATACACATTTACACAGATAGAGAAGTCTTGTCTGCATGGGAAATAGATTAATATATATAAGTTTATTATATTCTCTTTGCAAATATTCTCTTTACTGCTGTTTGCAAACGGAAATAAATGCACTTTTAAAAGCTTATTATTGAAGTAAAATTCAATTTTAATTTTAAAGTAAACCGATGCGTGTGTACTTATATTTATTTGTATAAGTGGCCACTAATGTCTTGGGAGTCGCAAGATGCTGTCTGTCTGTTTACATTTAATTCGTTTAAATGCTCGACATGTTTGTTTAAAAACCCCACTTATACCCTCTACTCATAAAATAAAAGAAGGCTATGATAAAGCTATAAATGTAAATGTTTGCGACTTAGAGTAAAAATTTGATTTCTGTAAATATTAAATATAGTATTTATGAAACGCAAAATTTGATTTGCAGACATTTTTCCTATTCGGAAATCAGAATTGCCGTCCTAGTTTTCGACAGAATAGAAATTGCATAAATATAATTCAGTATTTATTGCAAATAGGGTGTTTTATAGTCGAGCACATGCTTCTATTTAATTCTCACTTGATTTGATATGCAAGTGTTACCGTATTTGCACAGTCATAAGAAATGCGTGACTTGAAAAGCAGACATTCTTTATAGCGTTATAAAAAATTTGTGTATAGCTATTCTATATTAATTTAAAAACAGCCGAGTTTGCGCGCCATTTCAAAATTAGGACCTCTATCGACCTTTGATGGGTCTCTAGCGCCATCTATGGGAAATTTGAATTCTGCTCAACATGTTGAGCATCTGTAGATGGGGTGCTCACACTGTGAGCATTCTCAGACAACAACTGTTGAGAACGACCAAAGCAAGTCGATACTCGAACCAGTTGGGACTTTTTGTATAAGGGACCAAAAGGATATTAAGTACCACCCAAGGGCGTACCCATCAAGGGGCAATGTGTCCTGATAGGCGATTGACGATTGGTTATTGGTTATCGGTGATCAACGCAGGGCCCAAAACATAAGAGCTAGAGAGCTGAAAGTGTGTACTAAGGAGCTATTTTGGAAAATTCTATACAGAAGCTCGGGAAAACCGTTGTATGCAACTTTTTTGTTTTTCATCCGATCGGGTTCAAACTTATTTTCAAAGATCATAATAAAAGTTCAAAAAGAACTTTATACAAATTTTGTGAAAATTTCATTCCCCTTGCAGGAAAATGGTGGGTCAAGGTTGTGTGGATGAAAATTAAATTTTCAGATTATCTTCCAATTGATTTTGAAAGAACAAAACGTAAGGAAAATGAAAAGGTGCACAAGAAAGCGTAACGGAGAAAAATGTCGCAGCAACGCACACCGGGAAATGCTAGTGTATGTACATGTGTATAATATATACGAGACTAATTGCAACCATCAAACGCAAACGCCTCTTAACTTTTAATTTTTGAGATTTTGCTTCATTTAAACTCAAGCAACTTTTCAATAGGCAAAACACTTTCCATTTAAATGCAAAAGCAAACACACTTTTAATGCTACTTCAAACTTTTTTGAAGTTTTCTTATTGTATACTAAAACATGGAGTAGGTACACAAATTTACGTGCATAGACAACTTTTCAAAATTTTAAAATGTTCAATGTTTTTTTTGTACCCTGTAAATATTAAAAATGGTTAGAGATATATATTGATTGTTTAAATATATTTCCAACCCTTAAATTACATGTGTCTCCAAAAGTATGCCTTCTGAAATATACATTTGTTTATAAGACATATGTATTAAGTAACACAATTTTATATATGACATAAAATTGTAGATACATGAAAATTTCAACAAATACTTTTTTGCCTATTTTGGAAACCCAATACATGAAACCGTTGCTGCTTGTATCAGCTTTTTTCATGACTCAAACTTTGTCCAAACAATTTTAATGCTATTTAATTTAGCATTTTAGTAAAGCTAACTATACAAATAATTTAGCCAACATAAGAAATCCCAAACTAGTGAAATTACAATCTTCCCATGCGAAATTTCCTTCTCAAACTATCTGATTCACTTGCATCCCCTGCACGATTTAGTAACTGTATACTTTAGTAACTACTTTGGTAGCATGCTGGGAGAAGTACTTTTGTGTGGGCCCCATGTACTACTGGGTTGTGTTTGTTTTTGTGTGTGTATGCTTATAATAATCAGGGTATCTTGTAGTCGGCCATCTTGAGTTAACCACACCATGTTGTAGCTGACCTTTGCATAAGTGTCGTAATAAAAAGAATTTTAGCTACTGAACTTTTTATTCAAGAATTTCTAGTATGCATCGCTTGAAGTCCATTCTGAAAATCTATTTATTCTGTATTCAGAAATGCATGCGGCAAACTTTAGTTGATTGTCAAGCATTCAGATGCAGCTGAGATTTATGCTCAAGCTGCGCCACAGACTGAAGTCGTCGACAAGTTGAAAAGTGAAGTGTGGATGTTTTTTGCTTTGTCAGATGAAAGTTTTTGGGGTTATCTTATCGTCGCACTAATTGCACCAGAATGCAAAGAGGCGTAAAGGATTTGGTGGGCTGTGCAAGGAAGCAGCTGTTCCTCAGACTCGGAGACTCGGAGACTGCACTGCACTCTTTGGCGGCGCGTTAATTAAAAGCTTCTCAAGGCACAGAAACTAATAAAAGCCAAACAATTTTCGAATCAGGACTTTCAGCTATATGCTTTTGCGCATTTTCCTTTTGCCATTCCATATGGCGCTGACATTGTCGATTTTTACTTACAACAAGAAATACAGAAGAGAACTGCGGTCGCGGTTGCGTCGCGCCAGTTGGCCCAAAGGCGTCTTTGTTTTAGCTGGTTGTTATTGTAATTGTTGCTGTTGCTGTTGTCGTTGTTGCTGTTGTCGTTGTTGCTGTTGTCGTTGTTGCCTTCTTGTGGGCAGCTTGGGGTGCTTGCGGACTAGTGAGAAGTGGACGTCGCGTCATCTATGTAGATGGCTTGCTTTGTTGTTTGCCTGATTGCCTGTTTGTGCTATTGTTATTGTTGCTGTTGCCGTTGTTGCCGTTGTTGCCATTGTTGCCCTTGTTGTTGTTTATGTTTTTGCTTTGCAGCTAAACTGGCACGGCTGGAAGCGTAGCTATTGCTTTTGCCATTGCCATTGCCCCTGCCCCTGCCACCGTTTGTCCCATGTTTGTTTTCCATTACAACATGTTGTTGCTGTGGTGGTGCACTTGCATTTGGGCCGCAGTAGGGCAACAGCCGGTGCCAAAATATTGACACTTTCCAATTGTTTTTGTGTCCTCAGTTCAGCAAACTGTAAAGCAAATTAATGAAACTTAAAACTGCCAACAAGTATTGCAAGTGGCCAACACAAACAATAAACAACAAACAGCCAACAACCAACAGCCAACAGCCAACAGTCAATAACCAACAGTTAGCAAACTGGCAACTAGCAACTGGCAACTGGCAACTGTGTTGCTGTTGTCCTTCGGTCACTAAATAAATGCCGCATGTTGCAACTATTCAACTAATGCTCGAATATGTGATACGAACCAGCTAATCAGCCGTTGAGCACTGCAATTAGTCATTTGTGGCGGCAACACATGAAAAGTGATTGATGCTTAATTCATATATCAAATAAATCAACTCAGTTTACCGTTCATTTCAACAGCAATTTTGTAGTACGGCAAATTGATAAATTTGTACAAGTTATTGTAAAAACATTTTTGTTTAATTTTACTATACGTGTGTTTCAGACATTTATATATTAAATAATTAGCGTAATATTGAAATATGTTCGTTTTTTTTTAATATCACTATATTTATTTGTATATGAAATGAAAGTCGATATTTGTTTCAGAGTCCTCCGTGTCTTTCCTCATTACATCCGCTATTGCTTTTGTATTCTTTTGAGTTCTGCAATTCACATGCGATTCTTCTTCCGGAACTATCCTGAGAATCCTTCGGAACCGACCTAGCCATGTCCGCCCGTCCGTTGGGCACCTTCCCCCGACCCCTCATAAATCGAAAAACAAGTATTTATATGCCATCTTTATGTCCTAAATTACATTACAATCCGACAACAAACAAAGAAGTTATTGATTCAATGTAACATCATAAGAGGAAGAAGCTAAGTTATTGCAGAAACACGCAGCTAGCAGAGTGTGTATGTATGTGTGTGTGTGTGTGTTTAATTATATGACTGCACATAAATAATTATGAATGAATGTAAGAATTGGGCTCAGGGTATCTTCCAGTCAGGCATTCTGGACTCTTACTTGTTTTTTTAGGAAAGGAAAATTTAATTAAAACTCAGTTCAGTAAATGTTTTTTTTTTGTATTTGTGCTCAATTTGTAAATATTTGCTTTTACAACGCAAAGGAATTTAACTCAAAATAAATGCAAAATATGGTTTTCAATATGAGAAATGTTACTTTTTAAAAAACATCGAACTGTAAGAGCAATGCAATAAAGTTTCCACGGCATGCACTTTATATAAAATTATAATAAATAATGATTTAAATGAATTATTCACAGACTTCCATATACACTGGTATCCATATACCAAAGGGCCACAGAACACTGCCCACAGGCCAAGGAATTCTATCCGTCGTCTTCAGAGTTGGTTGCCCGCTGCTCGTCCATATTTTGCGATGCGCTCTTTGGTAAAATTGCTTATTCAAACTTTTTGGCTTTTATTGTAAATTTGGCATTTCCGAATGCAATGGCTGCGCAGGATACCACATTTGCCAGCAGTGTATCTCAGTGTGCGAGTGTGTGCGTGTGTGTGTGTCGATTCGCACATTTGCATGCAGAATTTAAATTATATTGTCCGTTTTATGCTCTGACACTTATGAGACAAAATGAAATAAAAGATGACTCTAGCGACAACAAAAGGACTGAAATAACAGGAAGGTGGCAAGGATGCGACACACACGCGCCCACACACACACACATACACACACACACACACACACAAGGACAACGACAAACAAATAAACATCACCTCCAACTGACGTGCTCCCAAACATACTGAAGTTGGTTGGAAGTTGGGGGCAAGCTGGGAGGGAGTTGCGACAGTAGTGGTGCGGGCTGTCGCATATGCCCATATTCCGCACACTCAACCACAGGTACACACACGCACACGCACACACACACACACACGCGCCGCACACTCATTGAATGCGCTTTAATATTTCAAAAGCTTTAATGAAATCGCTTTGCTTTTCTCAACTGTCGTTTGCCTTTTCAATTTGCTTCACGACACAAGGCGGCTGCTGGCTGTCTTTATATACTATATATGTAGAAGATATATATATATGTATACATATATATTATATGTGTGTATACATGCATAAGGGAGCCAAGAGCATGCCTTAGATTGCGGCAGGTGAACATACATACGAGCAGGTGAGTGTAAAGTTTATGAAATTAATAAAAATTGTCGCATTCTGTAAACTGTCGAATTGAGTGCATTTCGTGTGACGCTCCCCAAAATTAGTTCCCAGGGAGAACTTTGGAACTTTGCATAAAAATGTGAAATTTAACTTAAGCACACGCCATCTTTTTCATTGGAGGTCGTTCAATAGCAAACACCTTGGGAAATTGATGAAAAAACTTCTTTAAATATGCAACTGACAACAAGTTGAAATACAAATAAAAGGATATACATATCATTAATGTTGTGAACATTTCGTGCGCATATCAAAATAACCTAGTACACCTCATAGAAGTTCAAAGCTAATTTCATATTTAACCAGCAAACCAAGCGACCGAAACAAGTTTAAAGAATATGTTCCAGTCGAATGCATCTGAAACCACAAACCCCAAAGACCAAAAATAAATATGATTACCGCAACGGAACCACCATCGCCAACAACACCAACAACACCACACACTGGCCACCCCCCGGCCGTCGGTTCATCGGATCCTGGTGCTTGTGTTGGTTGTTCTTTAAGCCTGTTTGTCTATCTATTTGGGCCATTGTTGCGTTGACATGCCGTAAGGCTTCTTCTGGTCATTTCGTCCTCGATTTACGTTTTCAAAAACAATTTTCTCTCATAATGATGAGGCGGTCGCTTCCGATTCGCTTACCCGCTCGTTTGTAGTAGCCTTTCGTATTTCTTCTGTCACTTTTATAGTGGTACAGTACCAAAGGCAATTTAATCCCCAGCCCAGTTCATGCTCAGCATTTATATGCCCTGTACCCATTAAGTTGGTCAGAAAGGGTTTAATTGAATGGCGTGTAACTTACTTATTTTTATTATTATCGTAATAAACATAACAAATGAATATTATTTAAAATTATTGATCGAATTTGAGCTTGCAACGGGAGAATACTGTGGATCGGGGTACAGGGTATCGTCTAGTCGCACAAGCATCGTAATTTCTAATACCGATTTGTCTTTACTTTTATGGCACATCACATGGAACATGGGCATATTTGGTTGTCTTACCAATTACTATATTGTCTATGGCCATGTGTGCTTCTGAGTGTGGGTGCGCCGGGCCGGGCTGGGCCGCCTTTTTCCCATTCAGAGAACAGACTGTTATTGTTCGACCAAACATAACTGATTCAATATTGGATATGACAGCGGAATGGCCCAGGCAAATGGCAACTTGATTTCTATAACAAATTAGTTCATTTCGTTATTGCGCCAAGACGCAACATTATTATTGTGCTCAATCTTACAAAATTTATGCGGACTGTGTCGCATTTGCCCCCCTCACCCCTCACCCCCCTTCCACCAAAACCTCTCTCGGGACGCAGCTCTCAAATTGAGTTGGTCGGGCATCGACATCAAAGTCTATTAATTTTGTGGTGGCGCCAGACAATCTCACTGCCCTATAAGCGAATCAGTATCCCGGCGCAGTTCGAGATGGAGTTCCTGCTCAGTTCCTGTAATAATTAAATTGCTTCAAGCAATTCGCTCGAGTCGGTATCTGAGCATATTAGATACATATATACATATATGGAGATACATATGTGTGTGTTCAAATCTGTATTTCCATTGGAAACTGGTGTTGCAGTTGTAACAGTGCCAATATGTAAATGAATCTTTTGTGGATGATTGGTTAGCACGCTTGGAAACATTTAGTTAAACTGGTAGCTTAGGATTACCGAATGGAATTAATTTGCAATAGATATCAGTTCTATTCAGCTTTCAGCTAATCGAATTGTAATTATAATTGGAATGGTATTACACTTGCAAGGCTTACATCAATACAAATTATTATTTCAGACTATTTTCGCAATCAGAAATAATTCGAGTACAAGTTTGTTGAATGTCAAAGCTTTATAGATATCACAAGAAATTCATTCAATTACGATGCAATTAGCTTACAAAATGCTCCAAGTTTGAATGCCTGCAGGAATTTTCAAAGTTTCAGTTCGAATCAGTTGCATTCGGTTTGCGTTTGAGAAGTTTCAGATATCTGCAAATATTTGTTCAACAAACGAGAAAAGGCATCGGACATAGCACACCATCAATTAGCAAGGCCACCGAGAGCTTTCGTTAGGCGAATCAGTCTCGCATTCCATGTTTTCCGAGTTGCCACTGAAACTCATTGGGTAGCTTGAGTGGGTGTTGTTTCTGTCTGTTGCACGCACAAAATTAAATTCGTAGGTTGTCTCTCGTTCGACATCATTGGTTGTCGTTGCAGCTTTTGCATACCAAACGCAAAAAGGAGACTAAGGCTTGTGTCTATTTGCATTTGCCACAAACAGGTCACAAGCGTGTCTCCCCACAGAAACAGTTGCTCGACGGATGCACGCATACTACGTCCCAGAGATAGACCCGGACCCGGACCCGGAGCCGGAGTCGGTGCCGTTGCCGTTGCCGGAGCTAGAGGCATAGTGCCGTAGCCTTAGCAAACTTTAAGTCATTTAAATTATGCCAGCGTCCTTGCCTCCCAAACAACTATAATTTAAATTCAGCCCACAACAACAATGATATTACTTGCTATTTTCAAGCACCGCACCCTCAGAAACCGAACCTAGTCTAAACTACAAACAATAATTTATTCAATATAACGTGCGAACGTACTGACGTCTGACTGTATCTACACAGAAAGAACAAATCAATATTGCATATAAACATAACATAGTATTTTATATCCCAACGCAATGAATGTATTATACATTATTAAAATAATACTACATATACTTTATTCAAATAATGCGACAGTCTGGTTTTTTAATCTGACCCCATAAAGAATACATATTCATGCACAACAATGAACAATATTTTCTTGTTTTAATGCCTCAATTTGAAATTAAGAATTAATAAGGAGGCAAAACCATTTACAAAATGATTTTGTGAAAACGGATCAGTTTTGAAAAATTTATGGCAGTTTGAAGTTTTGAAACAGAATTTCAAGGGACTTGGGAAATGACATGACAAACTTGTTGTGCCG
Organism: Drosophila maculinotata; assembly: GCA_035045305.1. Classification (NCBI taxonomy): domain Eukaryota; kingdom Metazoa; phylum Arthropoda; class Insecta; order Diptera; family Drosophilidae; genus Drosophila; species Drosophila maculinotata. The sequence continues at coordinate 11,547,669 of JAWNPD010000335.1, forward strand.
TGACCAAAATGGCCTCGGAATTGAAAATCGGATAAGTTTTGAGAAAGTTATGGGGGTTGAAAGTCTAGAAAGGGCATTTCTAGGGACTTGAAAAATGCACATGTTAGGATTGTTATCATGATTTTGGACAAGAAATCCGAAAATATAAAGTTTTTCAACATTGAATGTAGAGTTGATGAGGAGGACAAGCCATGTCCAAAATGGCCTCGGAATTGAAAATCGGATAAGATTTGAGAAAGTTATGGGGGTTGAAAGGGTAGAAAGGGCATTTCTAGGGATTAGGAAAATGTACATGTCAGGATTGTTGTCATGATTTCTGACATTAAATCCGAAAACATTAGGTTGTCAACTTTGAATGTAGAATTGATAAGCGGTTTACTGTTGTTTCTATTTGAACTGAAATACCTTCGTTAGCATCTATTGCTCTGATTTCAAATTTAATTCTATTATGTAAATTCTCATGTGTTCACACATTTTCCAACACTATCGTCCATACGGTATCACGTTTTAAAGACATTTTCGCACATTGTCACGTGACTGTGAAATACAAAATCTTTCATTACCTGAATACCTGCATAGGGCCTATACCAGCACATATTTATATATACATATATTTCGGTTTGTATTCCAGTCACGTACGTTGAAAGCTAAAATTTAATTTTCCCTGTTTATTGTGTTTGTGTGTGTTTTTCAATATACCTCAATGAAATGCAAACCTTGTGTTGATCTTCAGCCAATTGTCGACCCTTGTAGCAGAGAAATAAATATTGTACACAACCGCCCCTCTGCTTCAATAGACATTGAAAATGCATTTTGATTTTATAACAATTATTTCCACCTCTCTGGTAAACGCATAAATAAATGTATCGAATGCAACGATTTGTAGTTGTTTTCTACATTTTGCGAGTATTGCATTTGCAGGCACTTACTCACCTATTCACTTTTATCTCGAAATAACATGCCAACAATCGTTGGCTGGCACCACCCACCCCCCATTCACCCTCTACCACGCCCATAATTTCTCTGTCATTTTGTTGGGCTTGTGTTTGAGTTTGCTGAGGCGTTTGGGACTTGTTCCGGGTCCACAATCAAGTTTCAATTGCAGCTTCTTGCTAGTTTGGTAGCTGGAACGCCCTTAGCGATAATCGAAAATCGATTGTCCTTATAACTTGAAGTGCCAAAGCTTTTTTGCCACCTGTGCTTGTATTTTCCATTTAGTTGCAAACATACTTTGCATACGTGTCCGGTACACCCGGTGCTAGTTTCCGCACTTGGGGAGCGCAAAGTTGTGAGCTTTGATTTGCATTTATGCATTGCCTTGGTACAAAGTACAAAAAATGGCAGTGCAAAGTATATGTACTAGTATATCTTGTTTTAAATACGATTTCGTTGCTTGTCAAATGACGCAAGTTGTGCATATAATTTTTATCAGCTTTCAACACGATTACTTATTAAAATGTCAAAATGTTAATAGTATCGAGTATAACGAACAATCATGTGTATATTCAGAGCTTTTGTGCTGTTCAGCCAATTACAAATCAGTGACAGCTTCAGCGTTCAATTATCTGAGTCCAATTATAAAGTAAATAATTATTTATGCGAATTATTTTATATTTTTAATGATGCAATGAGCTTTGTCAGTTCGGAACTGACCGAGAATTTATAATTATAAAACAGTGCAGAAAAGTTGAGGGAACGGAATTAATTTGACAGTGGGTTTCATTTGCATTTGAAAATGTACCTACTGCTCACTTTAAGTGGAAAGTCGAAAGTGGCAAGGGGGCAGGCGGAGGGACAGGGCCGGGGAAAGAAGTTGATAACAGGACATGGACAATGCAAGACTTTGCTAACTCTCAGACCCACATCCAAACTCCAGACAACGTCACGCAGACAATTATGTTCCGCAAATATGTAAATGTGCATATAAATGTGGGTGAGACTGTGTGCAGATCCTTAAATGTGTGCTGGCTGGGCTGAATGTACCTTTTATGTGAAAAGTTAGGTCTTTTATGAGAAATTCACTTAAAAAGTTAACGCAGATACGAGGCAAAATTAACATTTGCACATTCAAATGATAAGCTTTGCAAACACACTCAAAAGATTGTCCTCTTATAATAACATATCAGTATTAAATAATAATACCAGAGGATCCATTGAAATTGTGTATATATTGTGTCTATTTGTGTGTAAATATATATATTGTCTAATTTGTAAAAACACTTTCATTATGTAATGTTGTCAAATGGCTTCTACATTTTCAGGTCTCTTGAGGTTTCTATGTGAATTGACATTTTAACAATGTCCGGTCAAAAGACCACTGACTCCTGAGGTATTATTTAAAATTGTATTGTCAAATGCAATGGTGTCACTAGACGGTTTGTTTTCCCTGGCCTGGAATACTAAAGCCGAATTGGAACAATGGAATTTAGAGCACCTAACCCGTTTACCATATACATCCCGCGCCTCAACCGTTCACCCAACCATAAACACTTTAGCCCACATTCAATGCCTGTGAGTGTGTGGTTTAATAATGCGTGCATGTGTATGTGTGTGTGTGTATGTGCAAATTTATGTGGCGCTGTGTGAGTGTGTGTTTGTGTGTGTGTGTGTGTGTTTTGGTTAATTAAAAATGTGCTGCGCATTAACATAATTGCCTAGGGAACACAATTGAATGATTAATAATAGCGCAGTGATTAAACGAAAAAGCTCGGCTTTATACGACGACCTTCGTCATTGTGACTGCCTTCTGGGGTGACTCGCTACTTCCCCGTTTCCCCCTGCTGACTTCAGTAAGCTCACATCACAGTTAACTGCCCACAAAGTGCAATAAAAATTAAAAGAATTTCAACATTCCTATCTAATTTAAAATTTTCAACTTATCCATGTGAATAAAATAACCGAACCATGCGGTAATCTATCTTTTGATGCTGATCAATAATATGTATTAAAAAAAAATGTTTTTTTTTTGTCAATATTATCATACATGTTTTCAGGGTACTCAAATAATATTATTATTTTTTAATCAACATAATATCGGGAATGTTTCCTTTTGCATATTACGTATACGTATACGTTATCATAATTATATACCTAATTTTCTAGAAATTTTCTAACGGCATGGTTTAAAATATTAATATTATTCTTAATAATGCTGAATATGCACATACGGGTTTATTTAATTATCAGTAATTTCATCGAAAATGGCGCAGCATTTAAAATAGAGAGACTGCACTAAGAATTCATGTGTGTGAGTGCGTATAAAAAGGCTCTGCCATATGACCGCGCAGTGGTTATTGACATCGATTTTCGGTTACGATATGCTAAAGGATTAAATTGTCACGTATCAAAAGTAATTAAGTGTTGGTGGAACTGTGACTGAAAACCCAACGGCTCGTGGGTGTGTAAACCAATTCGGTTGGGTTGGCAGCTCGGTGTGGTTTGGCTATGGCTTTGGCTTAATTTAATTACACCACACTCAACCACAATGTGAAATGTATATGCGCATAGAGGGAACTTTGATTGCAGCGGCTTTCGAGCATCGTCCTTCTGCCCGGAAGTCGTAATATCTAAGTGAATTTTTTTTCTTTAGTGATATAATTGTACGCTCTGAGCCTGAAGTCCCGACAATCGCAATTCAGCTCTCACATCTGAGTTAGACCGAGATTGGCTCAAATTTTTGCCTCCACTGGGTTAAGCCGGCGAGCTAGATTCTGTTTTTTTTTTGTTCCTTTCGCTTTCGATTGCTAAACGACACTTTTGTTTCGATTTATGGCGCCGTAAAAGCCAAAAGTGGCGCAGTTGTAATTTTACGACTCTGCGCAATACTGTGCAGGGATTGTCGACACGGATACGGATAGGGATAGGCATGGGGATGGGGATGGGCATAGAGATGGGTATGGGAATATGCAGGCAAAGTTAGCACAAGTCGACAACGAATTTGCGATTGAACAGTCTATTTTAATATGGTCTCTTACCTAGCCACATAGCTGTTTAAGCTGTTCATCCTCTTATTATAATAACAGATTTATATACGGGAAGACAACGGAACAACAACAGCTAGATCAATATTTTCCGTTTAATTTGTTGGATTTAAAAATCACATAACCATACCATCGCACACGTCTTTGCCACATCTTTGCCCTCCTTTGCGCCATCGTTGCTGTTGAGTCTGCTAACAAGTTGTTTAAACAATTTTTACAGCGTTTTGGCCCACTGGTTTTCCATATGACTGAGCACCGCTTAAATGTACGTTCGAAAAAGTTATTGGATCGTTTTGATTTATTGTGCATGCAAATGTTTGCTCTCTGCTCCATCCTTCATCCTTCATCATCCATCCTCCATCCTCCATCCTCCATCCTTAATCCTGTTGCGCTTCCAACGAATTTCAATGAGGCCATCATTACCGAATTGCCAATCATTTCTGTATTGTCTGTCAGGATTCACAGGCATCAGTAGGCAACCATACATCGTCCAGGGCTATATGAGTATATGCTTTATGGCTGTATTATAAAGCCGAAAGTGAAATTACATTTTAACTGTACATTAAAGTGGACACACGCCGAATATATATATATATTTTTAAATCCCTCGGGAGGCATTTAAGAGTGTAAGCTTAAATGTATTTTTATGCGAGTGTAAGCATATTACCTAAAAATTTAAAACGAATTTAAATTAAAATTTAACTAATTTTTCAAGCTTCAGTTTTTGCTTGCTTTAGCTTTACCTTACTTTAACCTGTAAAAAATAAACATAAAATAGCTAATATAACTTTAATATAAATTAATATCAAATTATTTTAAGTTTATTTTTTATTTATCTATTCAGATATGTCAGATAATTTATTCATTTCGAACCTTTTTGTCCGTTGCTTGATAGGTCATTACGTATACGCACTTTTGTGCGTGGTGTTTAGATTTTATGATTATAAATACACTTCTGTATCGGACTTGTCTATTATGTAGTGTCATACATAGTGTCGACTTTCTATTGCATTTTTGAAAATGTCGAATTCATATTTTAATAAGAACCGTTAACATATTTCAACAAGGCTGATCAGTTGTGACTACAAGACATGTTGCATGGTGAGTGACATTCGCATTAGTCAGAAATAATTTCAGTGAAATGCGCACATCAGTTGCCAATAAATTGGTTTGCCAATTGTTTCCCGTCTTCCGTGAGAGAACATAAAAACTCACTCGGTTGAGAAATTAATCCAAAAGAATCGCCTCAGCTTCAGCTACAAGCTCAATATGGATTTATTGTGTTGTGAACTGCTGAGTTTAAAAGAAATTTCCTTTTATACATTTTTTGTGGGGTTGCAAACATTTTGCCGCCGGATGCCTGTTAAAAATATGCGAGTTTTAAATCCTTTCGTCTTGCTTCCTTGGCCAGTTACAGCCATCTGAACAGCAACACCAACAGCAACAATACAACGGATGAAATGGAGTTAATCGGATTCGGGACATTGTGAACGCCGTGAACAATACCAAGTAAAAAACGCAGCGAGCCAGCAACCAATTCAATTGTGAATATTGAATTTGGTTCAATTAATCATCCATACGAAAAGTGATGATGACGTTGATCAAAAAACCACAAACGAATTGAATGGAGGCCCACAAGACAAGTCAAATGGAAGCCGTTAGTAGGTAGGGTCGGGGGATTTCAAAGTTGGTTGGAACTGGGCCTGGTTCTGGTTCTGATTCTGGTTCTGATTCTTGTGATGGTTCTGGTTCTGATTCTGATTCTGGAATGTTTCGCAGCTTGTCTGAAAACTCATAGCTGCATTTACGTTATTAATGAATAAAGAATTCAAGTCAGTGCTTTTTCTTTGATTTATACAATGTCGTATAAAAACGTCTTTAGTAACTTACAGCCGGAACCCTCGCTCCGGATATGTAAAAGACACCGTGAAATATGAGCAGCTTCGCCACGAGTGTGTATATATAGAATACGCCAGACTCTAAGGATCAAATGCAAAGTCAAATAATGAAGTGGGCTCCATTTCTGTTGCACAATTGTAAATCATTCATGACCAAATAGAAACTCTTAAGAGTCTGGAGCCAAACAACTCACAGGAAAGATTAAAGTGAATCCGAATACAGCGTCAATTATGTATGCGCACATGGGTTTGATGTCCCCGGGTGTTTGATTTCACATAAGGGGTACGTTCCTCCAATCATTATTTGCCGCTTTCGCTTCGTCTCACCTGACCTCACCTCACCTTATCTCAGATCTCTGTCTATTATTGACATCATCAGGCTGTTTGGTATCCTGAGTAATCTCTGTTGTTTGCTTTTACACAAATTAATAGGGAAAAATGTGCACAAAGTTGCCAAAGCTCATTTGAACTGCGTAAGACTCAAAGGACATGTGAGAGTTTGTCTGAGAGCTGGTTCTAAAGAAAGCAACTGCAAACAGTCGAGACACGTGAGTTCATTCAGCGTTAATGCCTTACATTGGCCGCTGGCACAGCGCAAGGATGTTTGTCTAGGCTCAAAAGGATTGCAGCCGATGTTGCGTATACGTATGTGCAGCAGCAAATTAACGAGTTAGTTGGAGCTAAATATTTGCTCGCTGTGTGCAGATATGTGTGCTTAATTCATTACGTCTTCATTGCTTATTACATTTCCCATTTCCAATTTGTAAATACATCATTTGACTGAGAGTTAAGTGTTCATTATGAAAGGAAGCATTTGTCGTGAATTGAGTATGGATTATCAATGTAAATGCAAGTGTTTTCTCTAAAATAATTAAATTAAAAACACAACTTACTCCATACGAAAGTAACTCCAACTATATCGAATGTTCTCCGCCCAATTACTTAATTTAAATTAATCCATACCAAAGTAGCTTCAACTATATCGAATGTTCTCCGAACAATAACTTAATTTAAATTAATCCATACAAAAGTTACTTCAACTATATCGAATGTTCTCCGCCCAATTACTTAATTAAGTATTTAAAATCAAATGAAATTAGAAAGCATTTAAGCAACTGCTAAAGTGCTAGGCATGAGGTAAAGTAAATGTGAATTTCGATACGACACGACAGCAAATGGCAGGTGGACAAAGGTAGAAAAAAAGCGAAGGGGCGCTGACCCGCTTAAAATTGAATGAGCTTGCTGTGGAATCGTATTGCGCTGCGAATGCGCGTGAAACTGTCAAATGAGCTTACAGACGGATTATTTTCGCCACGTAAAAAATAATCGCATTAATTTGTCGGACAAGCAATTACAACGAATGGCTGGAGTGCAGTGTAAGCGCAGCATCGGCAAGGACACTTAAGGGATTTAAAGGCAAGCAAAACATACATTGAAAAGGACGCAGCCTGTATACTTATATACAAATACTTAGTATGTATATTTGTATGTATGTAACTCTGTCTCTCTCTCTATCTTTCTCATTACCAACTACTCCATTCCTTTGCGCTGCTGCACAGCAATTACCCGCGAATAAACTTCGAAATTGAAGTTGAATAATGAAGATAGCGCAAAGGAGATGGCACAGCAAATGGCAATAGACAAAATACAATGCAAAAAAATTACAATGGTGCCGGACGGACAGTGAATAAGCAATGAGTGCCTGCCCAGGAGCACTCAAGACGGTGTGGTTAACGGAGCTTGCAAGGCGGATATCAAAAGCCACTTTCCTGTAATTGTGCCTGCAACAGTCGGACACTGGGGAGAGCCAGCCAGGCGAGTCTGCCGCTGTGAGGCGTTAATTAAATGCAAACGAACACACAAATACACACACACACACACACACACACACATATATATATAGCTTGGCAGAGCTGAGTTACAGGGAAACTGAAAATGAGCTTCACTCTGTGCATAACAGTGACTTGTGGTCTAGCAGTGAGCAGCACAAATATTATTTAGACAAGCATCATTGGGGACTGTGGTTTCTGGCGACGACCGTTCTACTCTCTGGTATTCTGGTATTCGATAAGCCCATAATTCCATTTATAGCTTAATTCCTCACACTTCCAAGCACAGCAGACAACTAAGTACAACGCGGCGTATGTGTATTTATAGTCATCGTCCTACGACAGTCTAACGATTTGTTGCTGATTAAGAGAAAGCCTAAACACTCGACAGAAACCGCATATCAGACTGGCAGAGACCATGGAAGGGTCCCATAAAGTCAACTAAATGTCTTGGGGGATGTCTCCTGCGGCGTCGGAGTCGAGAAGGCAGCTCTGACGAAATAAACATTTGTGCAAATTTACAGAAAAGGCTGATTTAACTTGTGCTTTGCTTAATTTACTACAAAATTAAATTGTACAAAACGGAATGCCTTCCGTTGGCCATTTAGGGGCGAATTGCTTGTTGCTCCTCCTGCTGCTCCTTCTACTGCTCCTGCTGCCATCTGCGTGGTCAGTGAGCATCATCATCGCATTTCACGTCCATTTCTGGTACCAATGGCCTTTGGTCCTGCAGCCGAGTCAGCTGCTTCGACGTCCTGAATTGAATTGGTCGCCTCTTGTTCATTTTCCGCCTCGTAAGTCTCACTGAACTCAAACACTTGCGGCATCTAAATGAGAACTATTGTTAACAGCTACGGGGCGAACAAGCACTTTTATTCAACAGTCTAATTTTTAATTCTCAGTGACTGCTTCCACTCAGCATCGCTTTCAGACCTGCTCTAAACTTTAATTTGGCTTCTCAGCACCAGCCCACAGGACACACAGAAATCTATTGTGATACTTGGGGGAGACTATCTTCACGCCTTTCAAACCGTCCCTGGTCCGAGCTGCCTGTCGTTTCTTTGGTTTTGCCATATTTTGGTCAGTTGTTGACTGCAAATTGCTGTCGATTGCATGCAGCCCCCAAAGCTGCACATAAAAGGTTGCATTTTTGTGTGATACCTTCAGTTATGTCATTTAGCTCATCTGCAGCTTGTGGAGCACTGCACAACTTTCATTTGACACAAAGTTAAGTTAACTTTGTCGTTTGCCCAGGACTTGAAAGGTGCATTGACATGAACTGAGTATCCTGTAGTCGGTTGACTGTCGCCCTCTCTGGCTAACTGGCGAAACTGTTCCGGTCAATGAGCACTGTGAGTGGCTAATAACGTTTAAGTCGACTTACCAATTGGCCAACTCACAAATCTGTGAACTTTTCTTGACCCCAATTCGAGATCCTTGTGCGCGTGTGTTTTGTCTAATGCGTACCGTTTGCTTCTTTCCGTATAAATCAGTTTATGTATTTGCCAAAATGTTCAACTTTTTCATCCATTATCGGCATTTGCCCTTTGCGGTATCTCAGCGCATTTTTCAGAGCAAGTTGTGGAAACTTTCGTACAACTGTACAACTTGTCGCCTTTGGCAACATGGGGACTGGTCCATTATAATATTTTAAGCAACAATCATATGAAAAGTTTTCGGTCGACTGTACGCAACCCAAATGTATGAACATTTTAATCTGTTAATAGACTCATGAATCTCTCCGTCTGGACCCAACTAATTAACCCTCTTCGGAGCAACATTAGTCATTTGCAAATCGTGAATTGTGAATGAATTAGGTAGACAGATCAATAAATCAATATACTTTCCCGTTTCCAGACACCATCATGGTACCCATACGGACGTACTAAATTACCTTTTAAATGGACGCCTTCTTATAGAGCAGAAGAAAACCCTTTTTTGGGCGTGCAAAGCGACACGAAACGAAGCGTTAACAGCTGTCAGAGCTTTAAACCTAATTTGGCTGTGGAAATACAGTGCTGGGCATAAATAAATCACCCACCCGTTGACCCTTTGATCTAAAAGCAGATGTCTGCTTGCAAAACGGTTGAAAAATTCCACAGACGGCGGCTGCCTGATGAGCCGCAGCATTTTGGGACCGCACTCTCCGGTTGCCCGCTGACCCTGCTGACGTCGCTTACCCCGCTGACCCCACACGTTCCGTGAGCCATGCACTGAATGTTGTTGGCTTTGAACTTTAAAGTTTAAACACTTGTGCGAAATAAATGTTTCCACGTCCTTTGTCTAGACTCTAGACACGGGCAGATCCTGCATCATATCAGGTTGGCAAAAGTATTCAACGATTTAACAGGTATTTTAACAGCGCATGTACTTATGATGTAATCAAGTAAGCTTCTTTTATTCTCCATTGCCCATTGTATTTTTCGACCTGGCCACTGGCTGAAAATGCTGAAAATGTTGTTAACTGCATTCCTCTTGCAGTATACCATACCATTTATAGAATAGTTGCATAATAGTTGTTGGCTTACGTGCACTTGGTTCATGACTGGCCAATTCCAGCAATAAGATAATTGCCAACATGTTTTGATTTGAATTACATTTACTCCTAGAATTTCAAGTAGCGATACGTCAACAAAAGAAGCTGTGTCTGTGACAAAAAACTAAGCTGCCATTTTCTTACATATTTCATTAAGGCGTTCAAATGAGTAGGTGACAATTGATTTAAATCTCAAAATTGAACAGCTTAAATTAGTTGCTTGAACGTAAATTCAACTACAATTAAATGACCTCTGTCCTGAGTATGTATCAACATTGTTGAGTCGCTACAAGGACATCACATTCGAAATGTCCAATTATACTAACAAAATCCCTGAACAATAGACCGACATTTCGGCTATCAAAGTTTTCGCACACGCAATGAGCGGTTGGGACGCATCTGTTGACGTTCCCAACACCGCACCTCCCCCGTGGCAACCAAAATGCCAACCATTCCCGAACAGTGAACATTTGCTCGATTGACTTCTGCAAAGCTGACTTAAGGACTTTTGAGGGGCTATATTCATTGGACAGGTTTTGGATGGGGATGGGGATGGAGCCATTCTTTGTACTCGGCACCTTGAGCAGAAACCTATTCTTCAATTGTATGCCATTAAAGCATTGCTGCAAGGACGCAGACAATGAAAAATATTAGGTGCTGAAATGAAAATATATCACACATACGCATTAGCTAAATATAAACACAAAGAGCAAAATATAAAGTGGAAAGTACTCGAGTGTATACATACATACATACACGCATACAAATCATACAAACCATACATACATACATCATAATATACACACATGCGTTAATACTGATGTGCTTATTATTAAAATTAATGGAATATTGGCGGATACATAAATAACTTGTTCAATAAAGTACATGTATGTTGCATGTCGAGAATTTAAATTTTATAATTGGAAGAAAAATCAGAAATTTTAATTAAGTTGTGTCTACATACGCTACACGATTGAATATAATAGTTTCAACAGTTTGCAGTAAGAATTGTATTATTCTGTCACGTATAAACATTTGCACTACTTTATGATAATCTTTCTAAGACTCCCTGTGTTATTTAATGGTTTGGCTGCCTTAAATAAACTTATTGTTAAGTCATAGAATATGTAAGCATTCACAAAACTTAACAAACTGGAAACAATATTTGTTCGTTTAACACTCTTAATGACTATCAATAATGAATGCTACTAATTGGATATTAAATACTTTAAATAAGCTTTTTGCTTTATTGCAGTTGCTGTAATCGCTCGCATTGATGAGTATTTATAGAATTTATGTGGAAAGCGTAATTGTATTTGTTTAAAATTTAAGTGCATTATAAATATTGTATGGCGGTATATATAATGACAATGGCCTACAAGCTAAAGCGGATAATAAATACTTAAATCTTTTGCAACACTAATAATGACAGACAGACAGACACACATATAAATACATGTATCATGTGAAAAGAACTGCTGTTGATGTCCTGGCTTCTTCTCTGTCCTGTTCACTTAAGTCACAAAGACATTCGAGCAAATTTCCGACATAATATCCAATGCGAATGGTTTACGTCCGATTTATTTTTAGATGTCATCTGCTTTGCTTTATTATATTTAATTGCTCATACGCACCGTACATCGCTTTGCTTTCGCTTCTTCTTGGATAGTGCTCCCTGGTCTCCGAAAATGCTGAAAATGCTGACAATGGACCCTTACTTCGTCTCGGTTCGCATCTCTTCGTTGTTAAGTCTAGCTCTCAAGCCCGAGGGCACATACGATGGACACTCTCGTAGCGTTGCTGTTTTTGTATGTTGTATGTTGTATGTTGCATGTTTTTTCTCTTCACCATCTGGCAACTAGTCCGTGTGCATGTCTGTCCGTGTGTCCGCATCTTTATTCCTCCCTGTTGTTTGCTTTCATTACGACTGCTACGGTTCATGGTCTGAATTATAGGTTTGATAAATTGCTGCTGCTGCAAATCATCGTCAACGCTGACATGGATATCGTCATATCCTTATCAATGCTGCAATTGTCTGTTGTTCTTAGCTTAGCTTGTAGCGCATCCACTGGACAAATTCATTTAAGCTCTGGGGCTTAAACTTTTTTTCAAGCTGTTTCAAAAATAGCAATTATTGTATAATTCTAAAGCTTAAAGTGTTCCTAGATAAAATTCAACATTTTTAATAAACTTCTGCTGCTGCATGTGTTATGCAAGTCGGTCAGAGAGTTGTTGTTGATAATGAATATATATATATATATATATATATATATATATATATATATAGTAACTATTACCATTTATGAGACAAAAGCATACATTAAAATTAAGCAGAAAATTAAAATTTAATTAATTTTATGTAAAGTTTTGATACATTCAAATACATTTTTCGTTTATGTTTTCATTTTATATGTCAGAAATATACAAAAGCAATTCCCGATGTGACTTAAGCCATTCATTGGTTAAGTAATGAATAAAACTTTAATACAGTGAACGCTCGCTTTGAGTGCTTGGCTGCTTCATTGTTTCTCCAGCCATGGTTCGCGTATCGGTGCATTCATTAAAAATTCTCATTGTTTGGTAGCCTGTGTGGCAAGTGCGCTTAAAGAAAATTAATGTTGCTTTAATGGAGAACACGCGTAAATATCTTAACGTTGGCAGGCAGCCTTCATCCTGGCAATGGAGCATACAAAATGGCGGTCGCCAAGCCATTTTCACCCACTTTCTCATAAGACTGGTCCAATAATAAAGACAACGCTCTTCATACAAATTAACGGAGGTGCGGAAAGCACCGTTACTGGCATCCGGCAGCCGACAGCCAACAGCCGACAACCGACAGCCAGCAACACGCGTATATGAAATAGTTACTTATATTGGCATGTCTGCCGCTGAGCTCAGCAGCAGCACTGGTTGTGCGCACACCTAAGGTGTTTATTGGTGTATGTGTGTGTGTGTGTGTGTGTGTGCCAGAGTGGGTGTAGTTGGCTACAAGCTGGCCACGAATAGACCGCCACTTCTGGCTGCTTGGCAATGAATTAATTATTTTTAGCTTGGCCACGCTAGTTTAAAGTTAATTGCTATTTCAAAATGCATGCAATGCTTTTCTTCGGCTAATTGGAGAGTTTCCTCGAATCACTTCTTAAATTTAACTGTATAAATTTACAGTTAAATACATCTGGAGAATATAGTGGGAGCCCTTTTATTACAATATTGGTATGATTTTCGTTTCAAAATCAACAAAACTGATTTGTCTATAAATTTAAGCATAATATAGCATCCTGCTTAAGCAAACATCTTGACTGTTTTCACAAAATGCCATCAAGCTAATATTATAAACAAATATGTGTATGTGTGCGTGTGCCACGGCAATTTATTAGTCTCTTGTCAAGCTCAGTATTTCAGCAAATGTATTGACCAAATTTGATCAAGGGATGAACCTTACAGTTAAACTGAGCATATTCAATTTAGGCATCCCACAAAATTCGTTCCCAGCCACCTCCCAAACATCAAACAGGATGAGTGGTAGGAAGGGAGGGGGGTAGCCTGGGACGGTAAGCCCACCTGCTCCTTGCTAAGGCTGCTGTTAGCTGCACCATTATCCTCTAATAAATATTGATTTCTGGGTAATAAAAGAACATGACAGAAGCTAACAGCATCCTCGATGGCATTAACGGCCCTGTCGTTCATCGGTCACAGCCAGTGTCCTGAATCTGCTGTTGGGGTGCGAATACTGACAATATATACCAGAATTTATGGATTAAACAAATGCTGGCTTTGAGGTCCGCACACACGTAAGCGTCAAATATAATATATATATATATATATATATATCCGATTTAGAAAATAAATCGATGTAAATTATTTGCAAGAAAGCTTGAAATTATTCAAAATTAAATATAGCTACCGTGCTCAAATTATGTAAATATCTTCTCATTTTCTGCGCGGCGTTCACCTTTTGGTTGTTGTCCTTCATGTTGCTAGTCATTTTTCTACACGTGCCACAAGCAGGTTGCAGAACTGAAACCAGAGGAAAGCCGTCTCATGGAGATAAATATGGAAATGTCATGTTTACAAGTTCTGGCAATAAAAGCCACCCATGAAGCTTATAAAATGCAAATGATTCGCTCTAAATTTCCTCTAGTCCAACTGCCACTCACAGATTCCAGAAATGTCTTTTTACTAAGAGCAAAAATTGACTAGAAGAGAAAATGTCCTTGGTGGCACATTCTTTGCTCTAACCGGTTATTTTGTGGCCGCCAGAGAGAATGGACTGCAAACGCCAATTACTCACACCTAAGACAAACGAAAATCAGAACAATACTCAGAAGAATGGGTCAAAATTATCACCCTGTCCAAATTGTTCACTGTCATAACTTTGTCAGTACTGAACCGATTAAAAGCAATGTCTTTTTGGTCAAGGCTTAGACTCTATATTAATAATACATTTAAATTTAGAATCGAAATTTCCTACCCGGGCACACAATACTACATTACTCATGTTTTATTTTGTTCATGTTAGTCGGTTAGTATAAATCTCTTGCTGTGAACTTATAAAATTCGACTCCTCCTGGATTGATTCGAGTTGTAAACTTATCTTTTGGCTTAAACAATCCGTAGAGCCGACTGGTATTAAACAAATCCTGCAATACATACAAATGAGAATATTTAAATTAAATTAAATAAACAAATATCTTTAGCTTACATAGACCATATAGCCCATTTTATTGGTAAGTCCCAAGCGTTCCAAGACAATTCCAAATCTTTGAGGGCACAGCGGGCAGAGCTTGAAGCCTCCAATATAGACAAACGCTATAGCATAGGAGTTTGAGCCCACATTATTGAGAGGCATGACGGGTCGCAGCCAGACCTAAATAGTCAGATGTTTAGGATATAAAAACTAAATAAAGCATTTATAAATATATACACTGATGTGTTTATTGCCAGATATCAACGCGCAATGCCCGGGTATGCCGAGTGGATCCTGATCGACCTCTATAATATCTCTGTAATTGTACATTATTTGTCAGAGATTATAACGAATTTGATCATGAGATAGCTGACCGATTTTGCAATAATTTCTTGATTTCAGGACGTACTGACATCAGGTCATTCGTCATTATCAGAGGAGCTGCGAGCACTGCCCACATGGCCAATTGCAAGCGACTCGCATCATAGCTCAATTGATAATTTCCAAGCACCAGCTGATGATGGATCAAGAAAACTTTATGCTGTGTCAGTGGAATCATTTATGTTATATCACATACCATATCCGGATCGTTCCAATGCCCCGGCCCCGCATTTTTCTTCAATGTATTTTGTTTTTTGTAGTAATTGAACATGGTCAGGGTCACAGAGTCGTACGAGTCCATTATATCATCAGCAAAGCGCCACAGATTGCAGGTGTTTTTGATCAATTCGTATTTTGGCTGCAATTGTAGAGTTTTGCAACACACCACATTTTTAAAGGCAAGGGGACAACTAACATGTTTCTGGTAGTATGGCCAACTGCAGGAGTAGACCATTGGGCGGCCGGTCCTATTTAAAGCCTGGCCAAAAGCTGGGTAGGCGATGTCTAGATCAATGCCCGTGATAAAACAGCCATCTAACTTTACATAGTCCACGTTCCAATTGGCAAATGTCTCGGCATCGAGCGAATAGTATCCATTTGCACCGGGTCCTCCATGCATGCAAGTTTTCTCACCGATATCGTGATATAGGCCAAACTTTAGACCTCTCGAATGTATCTGACAAGTGGAGATACAAATAAATGACTATATTCTGTTAAATGATCGACTTACGTAGGCTGACAGAAAGTTTATACCCCTGGGAAATCGCTCTCGATCGGCCATTAATTCCTTGGTGATTTCATGGCGCTCTTTCTCCATCCAACAATCATCGATTATTAAATATTTGTATCCCAACTCCGCATACCCCTCAGAAACCAGCAGATCTGCAGTGCGCATAAACAGCGACTCACTGCACACGAGGAACAAAACGATGAGATTAACAGCTATATCTAAAATGGTTTTCCTTTTTTACCTGATGCAATCCATGGGAAAATTAACGCAATCCGTCAGACATCGATACCGCTCGAATGGCATCCAGCCCATTGGCGGCGTCCTTGCCAATCCATTCTCAAGGCCGACAACGCTGCACAAACAGAGGCAGCTCACAACTACCTGCGGCAGCTGCATGGTTTGCAATATGTATGTTGTTGCAATACTTCAGCTACGCCCCACCGCCACTAACTAGATTTTCTTGCATGAGTTTTTCAACGTAAGCGTGGTTAATTTAAAAAAAACAACAAGTATATATGTGTATTAAAAAATTGTTATACTTTTCTATATGTATGCATGTATGTGTGTTTGTGTGTGTATGTATGTATATATGTATGTATGTAAAGTATGATGTGTATGATGCTTTCCTAGTTGGCCTACTTGGTTTTTAAAGTGCGCAATCCGACCACTATAAAGTCTTACACAGACTTATTATTGTTTGCTATACCTAAGATCCCAGTCAAATTAAAAATGTTCTATTCTATCTGCTGCCATAGTTATTTAAGCAAATTCATCGAGACTGCAGTCAAAGACAACGATGTTTTTATTGCACCATGTTCGCAATTTAATTTAACAGTCACCAGTACACCAGTTTACTTTTTATACAGTGCATGCTTCGTTTTGTGATAGGCCACGTAGCAGTATTTTCCTTGGTGCAAACTATTATTGTTAATACAAAATTGTAATTGTTTGTCGAGTTGAATTCAAGTATACTTAATAACTCTTATTGTTGCACAGGTCTTCCGTTCACAAAACCCTCCTCTCCGCTCACCCACTTAATGCGGCGAGAATAGACTAGGTTCGAGCTGTGGCCAGTGGTGCAAGTTTGCTGAAAGTTTACTCTAGTACGCTACACGCCCCTGGGCTCTAAACTTTTGAGTGCAGCGCTTGGAATAATTTAACAGCCAGGCGCCTATTTGGGGTCCTATGCGCTACGTGGCCTCTTCAGCTCCTCTCGAGCGACGTTTTAGTGTATGCTCATAATTTAGAAGTGTTGGAAGCGTTTTGCCGCAAACTCCAAGAGCACTTGACTGATGAGTTTCATAACTGTGGGTAGCGGGCAAGGAGGGTAGGTGGATACTGCAGGTGGAAACTCCGGGTATTATTGGATAAATTAATACGATTAACTTGTGTCTATAAAGAGTGGATTAATTTCAAATAATGCAATATAATTATAACGAAAACATACATATAATTATGTTGGTGCCAGAAGTGGACATGTGTTGAACATATAAAACAGGAGTGCATTAACTGCAGGCTACAGATACATGTGTATCTTAAGAATATGTATATACTATCTATACTGTGGCCCTGGGGGCGGGCGAGAAATACGTTTACAAGGAGTAAATAAACAAACTGCCATCACGTTATGCCAATTAAAGGGATCCCCTTGCGGACTTGAATGTTAATGCTAAATTTATGCAAATTAAATGATTTGTAATATGCTGCGACTCCTCCTCGGAAATGCAGATGTTGCCTGCCTGATGTTGACATCCTGGGCCCGACCAGCCAGCCGCACCCCTTGCCTTGACTTGCCTTGCCTGGCTATACCCGGCTATGCCTTGCCGGCTAATTAGTTAGAAGGAAGTTCGCTTGTTGGTTTAACTTCACTTCATGCCACTGGGCGCACTTGTTACCCCATTTCAGCCAATTTCAAATTGGCCGAGTGCGCAAAGTGCACGCGGAGAGCGGAGAGCCGAGTATAGCATTTGCTGTAGCAGCCGTCGCATCTGATGTTCCGTTGTTGCTCTCTGAATCTTGGCCAACTAATTAATTTGTACTTTTACTTCTTGCCCCCACCCTGACGTTCCGTCTCCGCCTCCGTCTACGCCTTCCGCCTGTGGTACTGGCACGTGCACCGGCAAAGGTTGCGACCCCCAACGCGTGTGCACGTGTGTGTGTGTGCTGTACGTTGGCTGTGTAGTTTTCTCAGTTAATGCCTCAAATATGTTAACAAGATACTTTACAATATGCCATAAAGAAGGCAGGCAGTCAGGCAGGCAGGCAACGGGCCGGAACACAAACTCGAAACAGTCAGCGGATTTCTGAGCTCTGTTTACATAGGTTTCGCCGGCGAATGTTAGCTATAACCCACCTACAGCCGCATTTTGTTTCTTTCCGGCACTGAAATGGCTGACAACACACATGTTGCACCCACACACGCGACACACACAAGCATACACTCTGATTTGGACCCTGATGAGTGAGTGCGTGCCTACTCAGATGTGTTGTAAAATTATGCATTAGTTTTATGTCATTTTGTGGCATATTAAAATCTCCTTAATTACGAAATGTAATCAACAAAGGTTCGCTGCACACTTTTCCTCCATGGTTTTGGCTTTGGCTTTGGTTTTAGCTTTAGCTGTGGCTCTGGCTTTTTGGCTCAAAGCGCTTTTTGTGATCCGCCCTGCCTTGTTGTTGTTTACATTTTTTGCTATCCTTGTTGTTGTTTTTTTTGGTTCCAGCCAAGTACGTGACAACCAGCCGAGGCAAGAAAAGTCTTAGTAAACGAAATCCTAGTCCAACATTTTTCACTTCGCCTAATGTTTGTTTGGCCCAAATATGTGACATGTACCTAGAAGTGGAAAAATACTCATCCATTAAATAAATGTGAGCACGAGCCTTGTCTATGTATGTACCAACAAGTATGTATGTGTAAGTACAATTTTGTTCTTTCAAATTTACTGTAAGTAGTCTCATATGCACACATATTTAACTAAAATTACGACCTGTTAAATTCTAAATTGAGATTCCGATAAAGACTCTACGCATATTTCAATTACAATTTATTCAATGAATACAAATTGCAGAGAAAAGAATTTTATAAATAAATCGAAAATACGAATATTAAAATGAAGAAAGAAAGTCGGCTTATTTTATATTTCTGTTGAAAATATTCCATAACTATTTTAGGATATCAGGAAATATATGTATATTACAACTGGTAGAAAATTTTAGTGAGCACAGCTTTACGCGTCTATATTTATATACGAATTTTTCTGTTAATCTGTATTTGCCTATTTGGTAAAACATTGCAAATTTAGGTTAGGTGCTTTGGACAGGCTATCTTCTAATCGAGCAGTCTCTTCTCAAACATTTTCATTAATTTTTTCAAGTTGAAAATTGTTGTTTTATTGTGAATAACATTCATCGTAATATTTGTGCAGTTTAAAAATGTGGAATGTGGCAACACACGAAATTGTAAAGTTTTTAAAAGTACTCTGAAAATAAATCCAAAGTACTATAATCTGCGCTTTTCTGTTATTATGTTCATTTATATAAAGAGATGGCCAGATGAACTTTTAATTAAGAGCCAAGTTGAGTTGCAATAATCAGTATAAATAACAGTAGCACTCACAATTCGATTTGCGTATCATTATTACTGATGCAATGAAAAAAGAAAACACAAACGCTTCATAATTGGCTGATAATTACTTGTTATTTACTCAATCCGCTCTCGCTCATCCTTCGGTCGTGTGAATCAGTTTGAGTA
Source organism: Drosophila maculinotata (assembly GCA_035045305.1). Classification (NCBI taxonomy): domain Eukaryota; kingdom Metazoa; phylum Arthropoda; class Insecta; order Diptera; family Drosophilidae; genus Drosophila; species Drosophila maculinotata. The sequence continues at coordinate 11,567,461 of JAWNPD010000335.1, forward strand.
TGATACACAATCAGCCAGTTCATCCACAAATATGTACATACATATATATACATGTACATACTCGTCAGACTGCATACATAAATTAGCCCATTCACTGACTAACGGCAATGTGGTGCAATCGTCCTCGTTTATAGTCCTTTAATTGCCTTGAATTGTCTGAGCTAAGTACATTTTGGTGTTATCAGCACCATTAATAATGAGCACAATATGGCGGCTTCGACTCGTCGTGCATTCATAAAAAATATAAAAATATATATAAATTGAGCAGAATGAAGTCAACGCTAAAAAAGTGCATTATTTATACAATTATGTGCGAAGATAATATGACGAAGATAATATGACGGCAAGTGCTCGGGTCGGGCTCGAGCCCGGGCGTAAGCATGTCAATGGTCACAACTCAGGGGGGTGGTGGGGGGTACTGAAGGGTAGGGAAGGGAATGTGCACAGGTAAAAGGGCTGGCATTGAGGCATAACGCTTGCCTGTTGGCTGTTGGCAGTTGGTAGTTGGCAGCAACAAAAGCCTATTATTCTGCACGTAATAAACATAAAGTTGGCGCAATTTGTAACATAAATTTAAAGGGCTAACGTAAATCTTAGCGGCAATTATGTGTTTGGCGAACGCGGCGTATACGCAACGCAACGCTGCTCGGGTTCATAACTCATGCGCTTCATTTCCCGGCTGCCAGTTCAGGCCATACTATTACAAACACAAATGCCAGCGCAACAACAACAACAACAACAACAACAATAATATAGAAGGCGATGCCAGCGAAAGGAATTCAAATAGCCATAATTTATCACGTTGAGATTGCAGCTTCCCTACGCACGCAGACGAGCAGCAGATGAGTCGCCGCCTTTGTATTCTAGCTGCAGGTCGTCCCTAGGTTCACGTTCACGTTCGGGTTCGTGCTCGGATTCAGATTCAGATTCGGATATGGGGCGCACCCAACCCTTTGGAATGCCAAAGGATTAGTCCACCCTCTCTCAAGCCAGTTGTAGTAGGGGTAAGGAGGCAAGTGCCACAGGCGGGGCGCTAAACGCAATTAGGCATGCGACAAGACCGCGGCCGTGGCCGTGGGCCCTCGGCGTCCTCTATATTGGGATTTATGATTTGCTTTTTAATCAGATTTATCTTAATGTCGGCGATAAAGGTAAAATAAATCGCGGAGATTTATTAGCGCTAATTTCATTTAATGCGCAGGTGACTATGAATGCCAATTGTATAACAGGGATATTAAATATGGAACAAATACAGAAACATCTATTCAGCATGCTCAAACTATTTTTCAACCATTAAATGGGTTAGCAACAGTGATAATAAATTAAAGTTTTCAAATCAAATTTAATTGCTCTTCCCTGGCTACTTAGTATCAAACCTTTGGCCCTTTTGGTGAGGGGTAAGCTCTTTTGATTAAATTGGCATTTTAATTTGATGGCTTGTCCTGTATTTTGTCATCTTTTTCTTTAACTTTAAATGTTGTTCTTAAGTCCAAGCCATCTATCATTTATGTCATGATTTAAAATGGCTTGGCTTCTTCAATTTGTCATCATATTAAAAGACTATTTATACAAATATAAAACATAGCCAGACAATAGAAAACATGACAGATTTACAAACGAACGCGACAGGCTGTAGAGTAACTGCATCCGCAGATACCCTAATGCCTATCTGTTTGAAGTACAGGGTGTTAACAGAAACAAATCCGCCCACGGCCGAGACTATTCCTGTTGCTCGACATTAAGCGTTGACAGCAGCAGCGACAAACAAAGCGCTTGCTGTATCAGCATCAGGAAGAAGAACAACAACAACAGGAGAGCAAACTTAAGAACTTGAGAGCAATTCCGAACAAATAACATTCGCAAAAATATGAAGCGACCACGCAGCAGGGGCCAAGCCAAGCGGACCGTGCCACTGCCGCACTCTAATCTCCGAGCGGGGCAATAAAAGGCATCTCGCAAACTTTGGCTTTGGTCTTAGTTCATATTTTATTTAGCCGCTGTATCCGGCCGAAAGTTTGCCTGTGCCCTTGCCTGGGCTCCAGCTGAAACTTCTTGGAATTTGTCCTGGCGCGCTTATTTTAATTTTTTCTGTGGCAGGCGGCAACTTTGCATAGCTCTTCTGCCCTTCTGCCCTTCTGCTGCTCCTGCTGTTCCTGCAACTCCTCTCATTTAGATGGAGCAGCCCAAGCACTTGTTTTCCCTTTGCTGCGTTTCTAGTGTCATAAAAGTGAATAAACTGAGACAGAAAACGAAATAGCAAAAAATGCAAATCATTGTCCTGCGACTTGCAAAAACCGCCAAAGCCTCAAGACGGAGTAGCTCCTTTGCTGCTGCCTTGACTGTTACTATCCTTAAGAACAATTGTTTTGCGGTTTCAGCGTTGTCCCTATCCGTGTCCTAGTCCGTGTCTCAGTGCTTGTCTCCGTCCGTGTCTGTGTCCATGTCCATGTCTATGTCCATGTCCACAGCAACCTGCGATAATCGTCTTGTGGGCAGTTGCGTCACTTCCTCCTCCTACTTGGCGATTTTTTTATTGCAAGTTTCCCAACAACCAGAGCTTGGACCGGAACGGAGCTGGTCGCCTTTTTGCTAAACATTTATCATTTGATTACAATTTGACGGTCAATGTGACTTTCCGTCGAGGCGGGTAGTCGGGGGACTGTGGCTGTGGTTGGGTCAGCAGGGAGGCACTGTTGTAAAATTAAATGTGTTGTTGGGCTGTTGATTGTAAAAATCATGCTGTTGTTTCAGGTGAATTGTTTGCGTATGGAAAATGTTGTTCGTCGTGGGCAGCCGCATTGAATAAAATTTACTTTTCAACAATTGTTTACTCTTTACTTGGCAGCATCTAAATATTAAATGTTATTATGAGAGAGTTGTCGCTCTGCCCTTCATATTTCATAAGCTGCAAAATTCAATTACTACCTCTCGTTTATGGGCCACAGAACATTGCATGGGTCGTGATACAATTGGTTCTTTCTGAGAGCCGGCAAATGTTGACAGTTGCTAACTGCTTCGCCTTGGTACTTGTAAAAGATGGTATTTGATTTCATCTTCTTTCTTCTTTATTTATTACATTGCAAATTCGTAATCTTGTAAGTGTGGTGTATTATAATGTTACAAGTTATCAAGTTCTTCATCCAAACGGTTCTGCTTTTTAATCATTTTTCTTTCATGTTGTTGCAAACATTTTGACACTGTTTGATGCCAACGTAAACTGAAAGTATCTGTTCGCCTTAGTTAGCTAGGGAGGACCCCTCCCACTCCCATTCGTTCGAACGACGATAATTTTTTTATTTGGGGTTTTGCGCTGTTGCCCAAACTTAAGTATTTTCGCTACTCTGTAAACGGCATAGGCAAATATTAGTGCCTAAAGTATATTATTTAATGCATACTACATGTTTGCCTAGAGGTGGTTTATAGTATTTTTGTTATCGCTTCTCTTGTGTAACCAAATCGTAAAAATTGTACTTACCGCCAAAGCTTTTGCGCGAAAGTGCGTAATAAGTCTGCAGAACTGCCCACTACTTAGCCGGCTCTGCTAAGTGCCATAAAACATTCTAACCTCAAGAGTATACGTCAATTTGTCGCGAGGCTGAGATACATTTTTCAAAAATAGTATCTAATGGGGAGTGAGTACAGTAAGCTGCAAGCCCTAATAAAATCGAAGCTGACAGAAACGGAAGCCAAAAATAAACACAGGAGCCGCTGCAAAAAATAAATCAGAATAACTTAACCCATATGGGTACATAATCATATTTCATTATATAGTATGTACATATTTATTTAGCTGTGAGTTTGCAGTGCTCGCTACCGCATCTTTCGGCCACTGCAAGCCAAAATTATACAGTTTGAGAACGCAAGCTCATTTCGGAAAAGATGCGCATAGACAGGCCAGCAATTCATGCACGAATAAAATTGATGAAGGTCAAACTCTGGTTGACTTTGCGGTGATAAATGAGCGGTCAACCTCGAGGAAAACACCAACACATTCAAGCGAAAACCAAACACACACACACACGCATACATACAAGCCGTGACAAGAGGCCAAAAGTAAAGCTTCGAGCAATTCTCGAGAGTATACAGGACAGCGAGGGGTGGCAGCTAGGGTGGGGGTTGGGGTACGGTAGACGCTTAGTGCCGAACAAGCAAACTTATGCACCTACTCGTAGTTTTCGATGTTGTTCCTGTTGTTGGTGTTGTTGCTGTGTCTGCTATAAGCACGCATACTTGAAGATATAAGCGTGCACGGAATACGTAAAACATTTTCGGGATACGCTCGAGTGGCTGGCTAGTCGGTTGAACGTTAGGCTCGGTGAGTTGGGCCTGAATAGTCCAGCTCTGTACTTGATATGGCTGGGCATCGAAACAAAATATTACCAAATCTTGTTTAGAGTGTTTGGGAAATTTATTGCTTTCGTGTCTGTGCTAATACCCGCGAACATATTGCCGACCAGCAGAATTTGAGTTAAATTTTCGCATATGTACTTACTTGCGCATGTGTGTGTGTGTGGGAATAAAAAAATGCAGACACAAAGCAAACGTGATCTGACCCAATTCTGGACACCCAGCGAATTTCCTTAAGGGAAATTCCTTATTTAATGCTCTTGAAGCTTAATTATAGGTATACTCAACTGTAGGCCGGAAATCATCAAATAAATCAATCATCATTTGTTTTTTTTTAATTTATGTATGGGTTGATATATCGTTGGGTTATAATGTCAAAACAGATTACACTTTAAATGTTGAAGGACCGCAGGGCCTGTTCAAATTTATCGAATTAAATTCTTTTATTTTGTAAAAAGAAAAAAAAAAAACGAAATTGTATATACGTTTTTCAAATTAGTTTGATTGCTAATGCGAATAAATTGACTGCCTTTAGGCCATTAATAAGTGCAGGCACGTAAATTGCCTTTTTGCCTGTTTGTGACTTATTTCAAACTTGTTGATTTATGAAAATTCGATTTGACTGATATCGGATATCTGAAAACGGAACGCTGCGTTCAGCTGCGGCACAACTATATTGCATAATTTATTTGCCTGCCTGCCACAGCACTAACCCAGCAGCTGTTGGTATACATGATTGAGTTCTTCTTTTGATATTATAGTTGTTTTTTTTTTTAGCATAACGCAAACTTTGTGGGAACATGTTGGAGTGGAGAGCGGAGGACACGCGAATATCTCATCTCAGCTAAGCTCAGCTGTTCAAGACAAGTCACAACTCTAGCCATTGACTTTTCATCACGTGCTGCAGATGAACTTAACTTATCCAATGAGCCAACGAGTCGTGTTAACTTGATGTGAATTGATGCGTCTGACCGGCGACTTGTTCAATCTCAACTACAGACTCACGTAGTTCAGTGCAGCATCAAAGAGACGTGTTCGCGCTGTCAGTTCCAAGTTGCAAGTTCCAAGTTCCAATACGTTACGTACTCTGCACTGCCACGTCCTTTCACGTCCTGGCCTGCTCAATGTTCCTTCTAACGTTATCGACCTATTTTGAGTTTAAGTTTACTTAAGTTTATATTTTTCATTATGTTTATGTTTTCGCATCGTTTACACGTCGGCCTTAGCGGCAATTTTTCTTGTTTCCTCTTTTCATTTTGTTTGCTTGACTGTATTTTATACTTTGAGTTCGTTCTTAGAGTTTTAATTTAAAAATGAAAGCAACAAACCCCAAAGTATAGGAGAAACAACAAAACCATATTCTCATCGCTGGAGGGAGGATCCCTTTAAACTTTTCGTGTTTCATTTTTGTTTTGCCTTTACTTTCGTGTGGTGGGTGAGTCAGTGTATTGAATGGGAGTGGAAGTGGGAGGTAGCGGATCTAAGGCGAGCAACACCAAAATTCAATAAAAGTCTATAGAAAGTTGTGCTTCTCGGTTTTTGTTTCACATGAAATGAAAACCTATGAACAATATCCATAAAATTAGCATTTCGCTGGAAACATTTTATTTAACATCTGAGATTAGATAAAGTTAAGGTCTTACGGACTTCCTGCCTTTTTCAAGTGGAATAAGTGTATTTACTGTAATGTGTGCCCAGCTATATACATTTTTATAAAAATGTAAACAAGTTAATTTTGTTTTTGTATCCGTTTTGCACACTATTAGATTTCATCACATTCTTTGAGATTATTTGCAATGTTATACGCGAAATTTGAATAAAAAACTGAACTTTTGGAGTTTCATTGTCCGTTGAAATAGGCAATCGAAAGAAGGTCATACTATATAAAGAGCTTGAATAGTTTAGATTCAACACAAAGATACACATGAGCACTTGACATAAATATACTTATTATGTAGGCTTGCAAACTTATTGATAAGTTATGTTATCCATTCACATCTGCCATGAATATCTTAAGATGATAATTGACAATGCCGAAAGGAATACAATAGTCCATTAATATGAACAATATTGCATTTGAATATCACTTAATGAACGCAATCGAAGGAGTAAGTAGAGCGCATCTCATCTATACGAGAGCCAGGTGGATGTGGCATTTCAATTAATGAACGCACAATTTCCATCTATGCTCTGCTGGGCTGTGCAGGACTTGGCTGTCCTTCGATTATGGCTCATAAATTGATTTTTATTAAAAGCCTTTTAATATTGTATCTCCATGGCTCTGGGCGCGCATCTTGGGGATTTCATTCAAGCGCAAATAAATTGCAGAAATATGCAATGCGCCAATTCACTGCCCAAAGAGCACCAGGACCACGACCAGAACCAGAACCAGGACCAGGACCAGGACCAGCATCAGCATCAGCTAAAGAATAAGCGAACGGATATTGTTTTTCGAAATCATTTCTTTACGAGCGTCCTGCTTCGCGTTCGCGAATCTTCATTCCCTTTGCAGTCCTTTGCAGTCCTTCTCACTACCCCGCTCAGCCCTCTCCTGTTTGCTCTGCTGCAGCTTCCCTTTGCTTAATTTTTCGCCCATTGCGCACACAATGTGAAATTACCCATGAGATCTCTTGAGCTCTGGCTGGCAGCAATGTTGACTGTGATGGAATCATGATGGCACACAACAGTACTAAGAAATGCATTAAACTGTTTTTAAAACATTCAACATATTAAGAGCTAAGAGCTAAAATATTAAGCTACATATTTTCAAACAGTGGCCAGTTCCCCAGTCTTTCGACAGTGTGAGCACAGGAATTTTAATTAGTTTGCAATTTGCAAATCACGGCACTTGACGGGCTTATAATTATGAAGAAATTCCAACAGATCAAAATGCAAAACGTGTCTGGTTCGGGTTCGAATATTAGTGAAGGAGAGACCAGCATATAATTCATTTCATTTTCCAAGGCATTTTTTAATCATCATCGTTTGCTAATCAGGGCAGTGCGCGCAACTCAAGAGGTAAGAGTGGCGCGAGGGGCTGGGCATGGGCATGGGCGTAATCGTGGGTGTGGGCGTGGGCGTGGGCGTGGGCGTGGGCGTGCTACGTGGGGCATGTGAACCTTCACCCAGGTGCGGCCAAAATGAAATGCAAATGAGGCATCAACCAATGAACTGAAACTCGTCAAGTCTTTGAAGTTATTAGAGGCAAGTGAGTCGATGCTTTTTGGTAAAATCATTTTGCTGGTCGGTCATCACACACACACACACACATACTTAAACAAATTATGTAAGTATATAATATACTATGTAAATGCAGTCAATATTGTATCCATGTAAATTGGTTAATACGCCAATAGATTGTGCACAGTCTCATTTTCAGATGAAAATATCTAATTTCTAGCAACGCATTGCCAATCCATTTGTTTGTCTGCCAGCTGCTGCCACGCCCACGTGTGTCATGCCGCCTACACACACACACACACACAAACAAACACAGAGAGACAGACATGTGCAAGCTTAAGCTCATCTGTCTATTTTTATGGCAGCACCCAGTCGAAAGGCTTTCCAAACGGCACATACATAAATCTTTATCGATGTGTGCCCAAATCCATATACCGAAATTTCATTTCCGATTCGCTTTTGTTGTTCTCTGTATTCTTTGTTTGTGCTTTTTCGTTGATGCTAAAACAAAGCGTACTGCCAGACTCTCGAATTGTTTTCGAATTCTTGGCTCGGACACGGCATCAACAATGCCGAGAAATATCCTCGCCTAGCTTCTGTGTGCCAGAAATGTCTTTTGGCAAGGCGTATAAATTAAATTCAATTTTTGTCGACGTGTGAAATTGCCAAAGACAAGTCTTCTACAGTTTCGTTAGCACGTGCTTATATCACACGTAATCACATGTGCTTTGTATATGCAGCTAAACATGAATGATAACTTAATTGTGTAAAGTATTCGAACAAGAATATACAAACTTTTAAAATGTTCATTAACAAAATGGTATTATAGCAAATCGTTTTCATAATGTGGCACAAAAAAAATGAATTAAAATCCAGTTTTAATTAACGCTTCAACTTAAAATGACAAAGTTTTGGAAGTTTAAAGTCTTACGTTTTTTAAAACTATAAGTTAAAAATTTTGTACAAAAGTCTATTAACTTAAGATTTCGATTTAAAGACGATGCCATATTATGACCAAAATGGACCCGGGATTGAAAATCGGTTCAGTTTTGACAAAGTTATGACATTTTGAATTTTGGGAAGATCATTTATAAGGAACTTTTCGTTGTTTGGGCACTTTACAAGCTAATTTTTTTTGTCACTTTTGACGTGATTTTTGACAGAAAAATGAATCATCCCAAAATCACTTTTCTTATAGATTTTTATACTAATTGTGACACTCACAATCGAATAAAGAAAAAATTTCAAGATTCTTTATTTTGAAAAATCAAAATTGGTCCCCCCTTATGCTTTTTTTTTAAAAAAGGTAAAAAAAAAATATTTTTAAAAGTCCATAAACTTAAGATGTGGATTTGAAGAAGATGCCAAATAATGACCAAAATGGCCCCGGGATTGAAAATCGGTTCAGTTTTGACAAAGTTATTTTTGACATAAGTTAGTTTCAAGCTCGATTATTTGTTCATGGTATGTCCACAAAATGAATTGTATTTTTAAAATGTACGCATACAGGGTATCTTCTCTTCGTACACTCGCGATTAGAGCGCTCTTACATGTTTTTTAATTTTCATTATTATGTATTATTTGTTGCACGCCCAGAGAAAACTGTGCAGCTGCATTGTTTTACATCGGTGCAGGAGCTAAAGTGGCTGACAGAAGTAAACAATGGGCATCAAGGATCCGTTTACATTTCTATTGAAATATTCATTTCAATGGGATAACAGTCCTGTTTACAAGTTGTAAATCAATTTGCTTATATGCATGCATGTTAAATAAACTATTGTTATAAGGCACCTATAGGTATATTTAGAAGGTAATTAGTTCAAGACCATGATAAATATGTACATGACAGCTTGCTAAGAGTAGATAGTTTTCGTGTAAGTTTTACATTGTGAACACATTTTACTAAATTTCCTAAACCTCAAAAACTTTACTTGAATTGAAGCGAATTCTCTGCGGAATGTCTGAGTATGAGTAGGTATATCAAGTTTGTTAATAGGAGAGATGTTCCTGTAATTAATATATACATATGTAGTTCAGAAACATAACTTTTAATTGATGCTATATTTTAGATATTTGAGTGCAATTTCTTCCCCTAAACTGCTGCTGAATGTAATCTGTTGTTGGATACTATGCATCATAATGCAATTAGGGCTAATTACAACTAATTGGCATTTAAAACTCGAAGTGCAGCAGTGTTGCAATTAAAGTGGCTCACGGCCGGATCTGAACTACAAATGGGTTACGTTGGTCCAATGTGCACGTCTAAACAGCAGAGCGGTAATGCGATGCTGGGCTCGGGGATTATCACTAGAGGCACCGGGGACTGTTTAATAAAACCAACGAATGTCGAGCAAAATGCCGCTAACTATTAAATTAACTTGGCTGCGTTGCTGCATCTGATGTAGAGTTCCGGCAGCAGGTTTCAGGAATTGAATCAATTTACCCAATGAATGCGACCTCATTGGATTTAATACGTGCTCAGTGCTGTGTCCCAGTGCACCACTCCGCTGGCGCCCCTTAGCCCGCACTTAGCACCTGGACGCCAGTTCCCGCAGCCAGTTCCCGCTACAATACCAGCCAACAAATCGCTTAGTTCTTCATCTGATTATTATGCAGGAGCAAACACGAGCTGGTTCAGCGCGACGGTAAACGCTGCCAGAGATTCTCATCTCTTGCCCCTCGTGCCGCTCACCTCTGAATATCGAGTGCTGATGCTATTATTGGTACAACCTAATTAGTTTGTTATGTTGGTTAAGGGTAGCAGTCAACTGCTCATTCAACGTCCTTGTAGCGAACGGTCCGACTCCGATTACACCTGAGCACTCTCCAATTGCTTATTAGCCTCCCCATGACAATAGGGATTTGTTGGAATGTGCAACTGTGTCACAACTGGACACCGGAACTGCCACACAATTGAGCAACTTGTATGGTCCACAAATATGCGCATATTCATGCTAATAAGTGTATTTACTCCTGCGATTCTGTGTGTGTGCTCCACCCATGGGTATTAGTCAGTGGGGAGGTGTATTAGAGCAAATTATGGTCAATGCATTTGAATACGTATCAATAAAGCTGTCAAAAGCTAATCGCTTTATCTAATTGATTCATGACTAACAATATTACGTGGAGAACCAATAAAATACAATAAAATAAAGTGCATTAATTCGTTTAGTTATCTTCTATTGCCATTTGTTCCTTTGATTTCTTTTATTCGATTCTGATTCCGATACAAAAGTTTTGTGTGATATAAAAATGTTTACCGCTGGCTTACTAAATGTAGGCACTTACTTTGGAAAGCAATTTGTTTAACAATCATGGAAGAAAACAACATTCAGAATATTTAGTTCAAGAAATAAATAAATAACAAAAACTCGAAAAGGAACTGCGATTCTGTCTATTGGCTTAGGCAGCGAACCAGGTGGGAGGCGCCACAAACTGTGGCAATTGAAGAAGAAGAAGAAGCTTATCCCTGCAAACTGTTACCCCTGCTAGTGGGGATGCCTGAACCGAAGTCACCGGCTAAAAGGGAAACTGCCAACTGAAATTGGTTGGCGGTTATTCGTTGAGGCGAAACTCATCGCGTTTTCGGTTTGGGTTATGGTTATGTCAATCATTATGTTGATGGTAACGGTTATGAGGCACTCGATTACCGTCAAGATGAGTTGCCATATTATGCCCATTGGCAGTAATGGAAATTCAAACGGCTTGCGGTCATGCCAACTATTCGTAGTCCTTAACCTCAAAAATGTATAGATGTAAATGCGTCTCATGGATTTTGCGCTGGTCACATGGCCACTTAATGGGTTTCATACGTGATCAAATCTTTCACACATTTCCACTGGGCTCTCGGAGGCTGCCATCGGTTCGATTCGAGTTGACAGCTTTTGATATTGGCTCAGCACCCTTTTTTTTTTGGCCACGAGACATGAGATGGAAACTTGACACCGCGCACCATTTCAAATATTTATTTCCGAAAATGGGAAAAGCGAAAAATTGGCAGGTTTTAAATTAATCGCACCCTTCAACTTGTCGAATGGCTCACGATTAAATAAACGAGACGAGATGTCGGAAGCACCAGCAAATAAATACCTGTCTCTCTGTCTCTCCGTCTCTCCGTCTCTCCGTCTGTCCGCCAGTCTGCCTGCCTATTTGTGTGTGTCTGTCTGTCCTGCTGACACTGACGCTGACTCGTTGACTGACAGAAAACGCAAGCAACTGTCAGAGTTTGCAAATTCATTCCAGATGTAAACATTCCCATAGGAAGCCATTTCACACAAGTTTCATGTCTGTTTGCTCAAAATTGCAGCAACTGCTACTGACGTCCACATAAATATGTATGTATATGTATACGTATATGTGTGAGTGTCTAACTGAAGGTGTTTGTGTTCATAGATGAAGGTGTAGCTAAAGGTATAGCTATAGCTATAGCTATAGGTATAGGTGGAGAGTTTACCGTTCGCGTGCTGTAGTTGCCCTTCTGCTGCCGTCAATAGCAGTGCCAGAGTAAGAGTAGCCCAACTTTTGACTTTTTCGTTTAGGCGACCAAATATGCAAAATTACTTGACTAGTAACACCGAGAACTGTATACCTTTTCCAAACTCTAAACTTTTCTTTCGGGTTTTGCGCTAGCTTTGTGGTAAGCAGTAGCTTTATACAGTGCGAAATATATTTCTTGGAAAGTACTTGAATATCAAATTATTTCGAATACACTCAATGACTCAAAAGGACTTAAACATTCCAAAGTACGCACATACATACATATATGATAAGCACTCGATATTTTTTGGGCATTTATTGAGGCATGCAATTATATCGAGAAAAGTGTATGTCACCTTTGTCAGTTAGGGGAAAGTTCAGAGGGCAAAAACAAATGAATCGAACTCGGTCTTATGCCGTACGCTGTACGCCGTACACTCTCCGCCCTAAGGCCGTTGCAACGACTGATGGCCATTCACGTTATTTTCATTGATTATGTCAGGAAAATAAGTTTACTTTGGAACATTATTGGTCCCATTCACAGCAACAAAAAGTCAACTTGTCAAAATGTTCGAAAGCACTTAAAACTTTTACGCACTTTGTTGTTTTCTTGTTTGTAGTTGTAACATTATGGCATTTTTCCACTAAATCTACGACTACATCCACATCCACATCCACATCCACATCGAGAATGGCACAAACGCCGCTGTCGCCATCAAGAGCAACAATAGCCGGTCCCAGTTTCAGACCCGCTCCCAGATCAGTCCTCCTGCTCTGTGTTTGTCGCTCAGTGTGCCAATTTCGCACTTTCCTTTTCGCAGCAGCCTGGCTAGCAAAAAATTGCATGGAATAATTTTGTAAAAAAATACTTGAAGCGCTCCCATTGAACCAATGGGGGCAGTTAGTGCCTCAAGCACTTCTGTCACAGCCAGTCGCAGTCGCAGTCGCAGTCCTGCCAACTCTATGTACTGGTAACTGGCAACTGGCCATGGCTTGGTCTTGGCTGGCTCAAACTAGAATTCTAACAAGGCAATTGAATGGCACTTTCCAGTAAGTACGTAGCCACAGCCGGCTCAGAGCAGAAGTACGGAATAAAACGGTCACCTTTCCATTACGACATTTGCTAAATTGTAACATCGTTTGATTTTCGGTCTGTCAAGTTTCAGCAAGAGCTCCAAAGTTGTGCCCTGATAATCTTTGTTTACAATTCAGCTCGTAAATGGCAAGCCCTAGGTAGGAGCTGCTTGGCCAGTGTCATTGTAAGTTAGTGCAGTTGCAAATTGCAGTTGTTTCTATTTGAATTAATCTGAGAGCAAAACCATTTCTAGTCTCATTCACAACTCATCAATATCTGACAGAATTACGTAATTGGGTTTCCGGAAGTCAGATTGATTTCTATTAAATTCATTTCATCAGGTTTCTCTTGAAAATCTGAATGGTTCCAATAGCTATTAAAATTGTAAATCGCTTGTAAAAATAGTAATTATAAAGTTTTGCTAAGCGACCATTTACAAAATGAAATCATTTTAGAACATTAAGCAAACCAGTATTCGCTTAACCGCAGATTTAGCATTAGTCTTAGCCATAATTCACACCTTTTGGTGCTTCCGCTCTTGGTGGAGATTTGCTTTTAAATTTAATGAAATCAAAGTCAAAGTCGTCTGCAAATGATGTGAGTGCAAAAACCTTTGCATGCTCGTATTTTGCAATAATTTTAACAAATGGATTCTGGCCTACCATAATACCCATATAGCCATATAGCAAGGCCAATACCTAATGTTGGCATTTGGGGCAGGACGCTCATGCCACAATAGTCCGATAATTTATGCCAAACATTTTTTGATGCCGCGTCGCTCAAGCAAGTGTAACCCTTGTTTGAGGTTGAGTAATAAAATGAAATATTTATGGGTTAACATTAAGGGATTTGGTTTTTACTCCAGCACAAATGTCTATGCTCATGCATACTATATAGTATATTTGTATGTACTACATATAGGCATATATCATGCAGCAAGTAACATTTTGACCTGGCTCGATCCCGCCTCTGGTGGGTCGGCCTTAATGTGGGAGAGCTGCGGTTTACTTTGGCCACACCGGCTTATTTATTGCATTCGGAGGCGTTAACACGAAAGCATTTTGCGGAAATGGAAACTAAATAGTCGTGGTTAAATTATTAAATGCCCCATTGCAGTGCCTCAATGGCTGGTGGCAAGGGCTGTGGCCATCGTTTTTCTTTACGATCCAAAGTGTTGCCTATAAAAATTGACTGCCACATAGAGTGAGTCCATTTTTGTTTGCATAAATGAATGCAAACATATAATTCGTGCGTATTTCGGCAAGAGCTTACCAATAAATACATACATACATAGTACTCATACTATTGTATGTAAAATACATAAAGTCAGAACCCCTACATTCTCGAATGGTAGTCGGCCAAACTGTTTGGCAATACTTTAAATATTTTATGAGCTTTACCACTGCCGTACTGCCACATGGATTAAGCGTGAGAATTGACAGAGAGAGAGATTGAGATTGGGGTGGCGCTGGCGGTGAAAGAGTGGCAGTGGGGAGAGGGAAAGAGGGAGGGATTATGATGTAACGATTTATGGGTAGCTCAGCGGGATGAGCACAAACGCAAACATTATTCGGCTGTCATAAAGTTGAAAACTACAATTTATGTATGAGTCCATAGCGTAAGTACTCACAAGTATATATATATGTATATTTGTAGAAACTCATTTCCTGGGGTGTGGCCATTCTCTGTGATTCAAATGTGACTATCAATCGTCAAGTCGAATAGTTATGCTAATGATGTATAAACGTCAGCGAGTAAGTAAGTTTAAGACTTAATGCAATGAGAGTAAAATGTTTAAGTCCTTAACAAACGTACAAGCGGATCCTGCACTGAAATGGAATTGTAATTGAATTTATTAATTCAAATGTGGAATGCCAAATACTTCTGTAATAAAATGTAATTTGCAAATTCCATTACAAATAATTTTTGAATACCGTATACAGTAGAAATGAATATTGATATATTAGTGCAGTTTACTGAAATTCACTCAAAATACCTTTATAGTTGAACATTTTCATAAGCTAGCGTAACATTTTTGCCATGCAAAATTTAAACTTCATTTTGTGCCTAGTCAGCACAACTAACCCAATTAGTAGAATGTTTGCTGCATAAGCTGCAAACAGGAAGGCCAAATATGATATAAAAAGCTTGAATTCGAATGTGCAAAGAATCGATTAAACGACATTTGCATGCTCTTTGTTATCGTTATAATATTATAAGATCGGAATCATATCACAATGTCCGAGAGATGACTTCCCACAGTCTAGCCACTAAACAGATGCTTCATTCAGGGACATCAGAATTCGCATCATATTTGTTAGGCACTTCAGCGCCAGACACAAAGTGTCTAAAGCAAATCACACATTGATCATAAACTAACAAAATACAACAACAACAAACTTAACTTTTAAATAACACAATTCGACTGCCCCTGAGTATAAAAGTAAGCGGCGACACGCGGCGTCCGGTTAGTTATAACGTGGACGCTGTCACCATCATTATGCTGAGAACAATTCCGATTTGGGCGCTGCTCGTTTGTAGTGTGGTCATTGTGGCGGATGCTAAGCCGATCTTCGTAAAGGTCTTTGCGCCGATTGGTGGTAAATTTATGAATATTACAAACAGTGGGAGCTGAAGTGTGATGTTGAGCTAATACAATGTTATATATCATTTTCGCATAGGCTACTCCGGCGGAACGGTTCAGTCCACACCGACAGTGTCCCCCGTAAACACTCAGTTTATCTCCAGCCTGATTTCGTCGAAGATTCAATTGCTGAATAGTATTCTGCAGGCGAAGTCATCCTTTGGCGGCTTTGGCATCCGGAAGGAGATAACATTTTTGGGGTCCACATCGACGTCTACGGAGAGGCCAGTGACCCAGCAAATCACAGAGGTAAACACAGATTATATACCGGAAGTTAGCTCCAGCACTCAATCTGTGTACACAACAACAACAGACGACGAAATTGCGACGCCGAAGCCTACAGTACATCCCGTCCAGCCAATTAAAACTTCAACGTCAGTGATTCCCACGAGGAGCACCACCGAGAGCAGCCTGGAGACATCAACGGAATCAAGCCATGGATATACGTATGAGCCATCCACACCCAGACCATCAACCACGACCGATGGATATACGTATCAACCACCCATTCCGACTACCCGTGGATATTCGTACCAGACTCCAACACCTAGCACCTATTACTTGCCAGCTTCTCAGTCCTAAATGTCTCAGCATATACTTGTATGTATGTACATACATACTCGTACTTGTGTAGGTATATAAGTTAAGCACATTTTTTTCCGACTGTTTGTCTATTAACTGATACTCAAGTTATATCGTTTCCTTGACGATAATTAGAATACATTTGAAATCTTTAAAAAATAGACTATTTCTTGCCTAATGCGGAAGTGACTTGATACTAGTCCGCACATTGCTCCTATTGACAATGGGTTGTTCTGTGCGATCAATTAGCATAAAAACCGGTTTCAGTGGGAAGACGAGAAACTCACTTAAACACAAAAACAAATACAAATTGAATCTTTGACTTTAAGAGTCACTCAGACTTGTTGATATCGTGAAGTTGAAAAAACATAGAACGAATTCGCTTCTCAGAATGGAAAAAAAGTAAAAGTGCATCTTAATATTTCAGACTGAATGGACACGGGATTTAACACAAATTTCAGTGAATAAATATATTTCTATTCTAGAGCATCCACGCGTTTCTTTGTTCTATTGAAGATGCTTTTCGTTTCAAGGTTAAAAACCGGCTGAACCACTTTAGCTGAAATATATTGTACAATCATTAAGCATATTTATTTGTGGGGATTTTTACTGATCTTTGTGTTAATTTAATGCCAAGCATGGAAATTTCTTTGCTTATATAAGAGATATTTAAATCACAAATTATTATGTCGTTGCTTTATAGATTGTTCTCTTTTCTCAGACCACTGAGGAAACGACAGGTTTTATGTTTATTTTAAGTAACATTCAGCAAATTAATTAATCGGTTATTTTTAAGGTCTTTGAAATATTAATATTCTCAGTAAGCTCATGTAAAGGTTGGGGTTGGTTATTGATTACATGTGCAGGTTAGGCTATGCAAATTTCCTATTCGTGTTTTATTTGTCTAGAAACAGTTTTTAACTACTAGACTCCCATGTGGATAGACTTGAACCGTTTATTGTTATTGTTATCTAAACACATAAAAACTAATATGTTATCACAGTTGCCCATAACTCCCATTTAGTCTTTGGTTTTGTGCTAAGACACCTAGTGTTTGAGTGCCCATATGTTTTTATGGCGGTACAATCAACTTAACAGAAATATGAAAGCCATTAGAACAGACACACTGTTGTCTAAGGTTGTTTGCTTGACAGGACACGTGCCGGGTAATTGAGTACATTTTCAAGTTCAACGACAGATATGTCCTTGAAATTGGTTTGCTCCTCGGGCAGCATTGACTGCCTGCCTATAGAGAATGAGTTGGACTCAACAACCTTAGTTTTCCCTCTTCAGATGCTCTTCAGATTTCGATTAAATGTGTTTCGGTGTAAGTATTTTATGCCCATTCAATTTATGAGGGCCGTAAACTAAGTAGAATTACAGACGCGCCCGGAGGGGAGCATAAATATTTTATGATTTAAAACTGGCCCATCCTGCCTCGTGGCAGCTAACTATTGAGAGTAATTCCCGCTCTCGAAGCTAAGTGTATACTCATACAAGAGCAGTTGTTAAGGTGGCTTTCCATTGTGGTGGGGGGTGTTGAGATCATCTATTTTACTTTCAGGAAGGTAAGCATCTTTCGTGTTCCTTAAGAGCTATCTGATTTATGCTAAAATCCACTTTACGCTAATAAATCTCTTTAATGTTGCACAGCTCCAACGATTCCCAGCCTACATGTTTCATTATTTTCGTATTTCAAAATATATTACGCCGGTTTTAATAGAAACACGCAGCTTGGGACCTTCCCTGTCCGGGGACTTGTTGGACAGTAATCTTAATCATTTAGACATAGAGATATACAGTTGAAATTTAATTGTGGGATCACGTTGTTATTGACATTTTCAATATTAATTGCAGTATTGCTTTTCAACAAAACTATTTGGAAAGCAACATCAATATTTTTCGTTATTGGATTTCAGCGAATTATGAAATAAAATTCGTGGTGGCCATTGTGGCATCATGTGTCAAAAGTTATTTGTCATGCACACTGCCGGGACACGCCCACTCTGACGCCCACACATTGTGTGTGCGTGCGCTGTAGGTGCATATGTGTGTCTGTGTATGCAGATGAGCCTGAAACCTGAGCCTGAAGTGGCAAGGGAGTCCAAGTGCTGGCAAATAAAGCAGGGGAAATATTTTCACTGGCTGCCTGTCGGACTGGTGAAATGTAAAATTTTGGAAAGATATGCAGCAGCACGTAGCTACATAAATATGTTTGCATATGAAACTGACGGGGGACCTTGCCCGTGCACTTACCCACCCAATGCCCACACAGATACACACACCCACACATGCAGTCAATAGTAAGATTGTGTGTGCAAAAGCAATGGCAAACGTAAACGTAAATGTAAACAAAGGCATCCACAAGAGAGCAACAAGAGCTGGGACACCAAGACGCAAGTAAACCACTCATGTCGCACACACGCACATCAACCAGCACCAACACCAACACCTTTGCAACCACCAGCACCAACACCACCCGCGCAGCAATCGAAAGTGGCAACGCACACGAGGCTGCGTGGTTCATTAGTTCCTCGAAATATTATAGCCAACGTGGCGTATGAGCGACGTTATTCTTTTATGCAAAATGGCATCAGCATCGGTAACGACGCATCGTTGTCGTTGTCCTCGTACTCGTCCTCGTCCTCCTCGACGTACTCGTTGCAGTGCTGTCGTCCATTGGAAATCGGTACACAGAACAAGAAAGAGACGGATACGTCTGAAGCGGCCACAGCTGTTTTACGGAGCAAACATTTTCACCGGGTCTTCGAATTGTCGAATTGCGTTGGTTGTCCCTTTACCATAAAGCTAGTACAAAATGCGTCAGATTGGTTCTGGTGAGAGTGCTCGACTATAAGATTGTTTTTTACAATCATTATTAATAATTATTATGTAGAGGCATTTTATTTTAGATAAATTTGAGCAATACTGTAAGCTAAAATTAAAGTTGAAAATTGTTTAGCATCTGGTACAGGGTATATGTATTGAAATACTTGAATTTTGCTCCAATATAGTATTTTCAGTGTATTCGTTGTCTTTTGTGCCGTTGTTTATGTGGCACGCATCTCCAGTCAGGGCCCTCTGTGGTTTGGAAATTTGCGTTGGAATTGCAAATAAACCCATTGTGTATAGGAGCTCTTATAGAAACAGGAAACAGTTGCTCCTCCGCTCCTCCGCTCGTCCACTCCTCCTCTTGTTTTTTTTGCCTTGCTTTTGATATTAAATTACAGTATGTTTATAGTACTACATTCTTATGTTGCGCAACATGCACTTGTGCTCGCTCATATTTGGCAAAATGAAGAGATCTAAAAGCCATTTGATGGCGAAGGGATGTTGCTTTGTCTTCATCAAACAGGCAGGTGTGCAGGATGTAAATTTTGTAACTTGGGCGCTAAGTACTTTCTCTATCTGGCCACCTGCCAGAAATGCCTGCATCTATCTCAATGTGATCGTTGTCATTGCTGGCTGGCATTTCTGTTTCGGCTTGTCTCGAAATGTTTGTTTTCATGACAAAAGACACAACAATTATTTTTTGAATTATATCGAATTGCATTTGTTGAAAACTTATCAGCTCCTATTTTTTGCCAAACAATAACAACGAAACCCGCAGCATCCCTCTGGACTTGGACACTAGCATCCCACTAACAGCTATCAACAAAATCCGCACGCAGCATTGCAAAAGTTATTTTCTGAACTAACTTTAGTAACTTTTTGTTGCATATTTAAAACGGGTTTACGCGCAACTCTAAGACCTGAGGCGAATGAAATGAGATAACTTTGCAAATATGTATATTCAATTACCATCTCTTTCCCCCCAGAGATATGCTACGAAGTTTGAGGCCCATTTCGTTGGGAGTCTCTCAAAAGCATTGTCATCATCCCGAAGGTGAACTCACCTGCTAAACATAGATGCTGAAACCCATTGAAAATTGCACATCCCAAATGCGAGCTGAAAACAAACCGCGTTCCTTTTGTAGACATGTGGGTTTTCTCGGCAAGCTGTCCTGTGCCTGACAATTACAATTTGTGCAAATGGAATCTCTGCTGTCGTCTTCATTGTCGAAAGGGCCTAAATGGAAAGCTTAGAGCGACGCCTGATGTTGGAAAATAAATTGACACCACAGCGTCTGGTGTTAACGTGGCGCAAAACACACTACCACAAATCCCCAAGAGTCCAAGTAGCCCAGGGCCTGCTCCATTTGATATCAATCAATGGCATCAATCCTCATCACTTCCCACCTCCCAGCTGCCACCTCCCAACAGCCACCTCCCAACTGCCACCAACCACAAACCACACATTCAGAGTGCCCAACCAATTGCCCCAATCAATTGAGTGGTGAAGCAGAAAGTCAACAAGCGCCCGTTGACTTGTGGCTTACATTGTTCGATGAGATCTGAGTAATAACCAGCATCCAAACTGTTATCTAACTAATGACAACAACAAGAAAAATACAGAATACTTGAAAGTTTACGCAATCCTCTCAAGTAGTTTGGTAAGTCTGATCCTATGTTATATATATATATATATATATATATAACATATTGAACCCAAATGGGAAGCTTAGCATTAATTGCTTCAACACAAGTTCCCACTTTGGCGGATTCAACTTTCGAGGGAAAACTCACATTTTCCGCAATTGAATTGCGAAAATGTTGGGACCAAACGGATGGGGACAAAGTTAAAAATGTGCGGCAATGTGGCAATTGGCTATAAACCGGATATGCATTACAGTTTCTAATGAGGCAATTGTAGAAATAAGCTGAACGTGCCGCCATCGAGGTCGACAAGGACTCCTTAAAGGACGAAGCAACAGCAACAGCAACAGCAACAGCAACAGTAACGGTAACGGTAACGGAAATGGTACTGGTTAAGCCAGGGCTAAAGGTAGAGTTAACTGCTCACGACTGTGGTGAGATAAAAGTTTGTTATGTTATTACCTGAACGTGTTTGTATAACAGTTTCACAAGTTTTTGCACGTCGGAAAATGAATAAACATGCTTTCATTACATTTCATTTTCGCAACGAACACCACATTAAAGTGAGCCAGCTAAGCGTTTTCCAGGAAGAGAGCAGGAGTCGACACATTTTACCATCTTCCATAACGAATTTCTTACGGTTAGATCTTGCGGCTTTGGAACTTTGACTGCGCTGACACTTTGTAAAATCCACTAAACTTAATGCACTTGAAAACCAATTGGCAGATGGTTTTGCCATACAGTTTCCGAATTGCAATAAATTCGAATGCGCACATTAAGCATTTCAATTGGATCCACACAGAGTACGAGTAAACCACATAATCCCCAGACAGCTTAACTCTTCTTTAGGTACTCGCCCCACTCGCGGTGACAGGTCATGATAGCAACCATCGTTAATTAACTATCGATATAACTGCAGACACCAACCATGGGCAAAATCACAATCATTTTACAGATATTACTGAGAACCCATAAGAATTTAATTAATTGAAATAAGAGCTCTGCTCTTTGAAGACAAGTAAGTCTCTCTAAGGTTAACATAAAGTTCTTCTTGGTAAAAACATAATCGGAATCAACAAGGTTGGTTTTTGGGCTTAGAACGCTTTTGGCTTAAATGTGTTCCGGTCGGCCATTTTGACGGAAAAACAATACACTTAGCCAGCGGAATTGCCCGTTAGCTGCTGTTGCCAATGAAAACATCAACCCAAATATGTCTGACGCATTTTGGCTCCGGGCCACTCCTGGCAGGAGTCCAAGTGTGTCTGTGTCTGTGTACATCCAGCAGCCCTTAATCTAGACTATGTGCCCTTCGAAAATTCAATCCGAATTGAAAATAATAAGAACATTGCTGAGCATGTTCAGTTCGGTGAAAGTTTCGAGTGCTTGTGTGTGTGTGTGTGTGTGTGTGTTTTGCTTTCGAGTACCTGGAGGTTGCAATGCTAGCCGCGGGAAGTGAGAGGATAGCTTTGCGGCAGATTTGGCTTAGCGGTGGCCATTTTGATATTTTCCATTTATTCGTTGGTGTTTTGTTTGGATTTGGTTGTTGGCTGTTGGTTGCTGGTTGCTGGCTTCGGGTTTGGCTTGAAGATATAACCGTTTACGGCTGATACCACCGCTGTTTCCAATAAAAACCAACTTTACTTGTACCTCTGGGTACCGCAAGAGTCCACGGTCCACACTCCACGCTCCACGGCAAAGAGCGTTGTCGGCGTCCACATTTATTTATTTTCTTGTGTATTTTTAGTGGCATGCCACACATTTAGGGCATTACATTTTTATGTCATCCAATTTAAAGTTGAATTTAATTAAAGCTTGTATCGCACACTTGACAAAATTCCAAGGATTCAAAATAAGTTAAATATATATACAAATGTAGCGAGATATTCTTACACTCTTTAAGAAAATGTTCAATTTCAACTTTAAATTCCAAATATAAATCCTAGAAACTTTTTAAAAATAACGTAAAAGTGTCCAGCAATTTTATTAGAATGTTTGAAATCTTTTACTTGAAACTGCGTGAGAGCCACAACAAAGTTCTTTGCAATTGTATCTCAAGGCCAAGGTAATCTTGAAAATTATTAAGTATACGCAGCCAGTCACATTTGAGTTCAAAATGCATTTAACAAAACAATATCAATTTAATTTTAGTAAGTAGATTGAATCTTGATGTGTGAAAAGGTAATCATAAAATCAAATTGTGTACATATATACATATATGCGAATCGATTTCGCTACATACATATGCGTAAGTGTATGGGTGTATGTATAAAGAGATTATCATGGAAAGAATGCGCACAAATGCGCCAGAAGCAAGTGCTTAGGGAGCCCCTGCCCTGCAGTGGGTCTGCTTACTCCACAGTCACGGACTTGGCCAAGTTACGCGGACAGTCGACGTCGCAGCCGCGCAGCACGGCAATGTGGTAGGAGAGCAACTGCATGGGAATGACGGTAAGGATGCCTTGCAGGCAGTCGACGGTGCGGGGAATCTCAAGGTTGCGGGACGAAAAGGCTTTGGTCTCCTCATCGCCTTCTTCGCAGATGATTATGGGGCAACCCTTGCGTGAAGTGACCTGCTGCAGAGCATTCATGCACTTGACGTACACAGGATCACGCAGCACGATCATCAGCACCGGCATCGAATCGTCAACGAGAGCCAGAGGACCGTGCTTCAGCTCGCCGGCCATGATGCCCTCACTGTGCATATAAGTCAGTTCCTTCACTTTCTGTTAAAATGCAAGAGAATTAGATGGAGTTGCAGCTGTGTTGGGTTAGGATAACTATCCAGACTTACCAGAGCACCCTCGAGGCAAGTGGCGAAGTTGTAGCCACGACCCATGATCAGCAGTGACTTGTGCTGGTAGAGATCCTTGGCCAGCTCCTGCACCTTGGAGTCGAGCTTGAGTACCTCACGGATCTGTTCAGCCAGCTTGGACAGTGCCTGTAGAATCTCCAGGCGACGCGGCTGCAGCGACAGACGATCCTCGGACATGACCAACGCGAACATAACCAGCGAGATGAACTGCGATGTGTAGGCCTTGGTGGAGGCCACGCCAATCTCGGGACCGGCATTGATGTGCACTCCACAATGCGACTCGCGGCAGATGCTGCTGCCCACCGTGTTGGTGATGCCAACGATCAGGGCTCCGCGCTGCTTGCAGTAGCGCAATGCCATCAGGGTGTCGGCGGTTTCGCCCGACTGCGAGATGAAGAAGCAGACATCATCACGGAAAATGGGCGTGTTGCGGTCAAGGAAGTCGGAGGCCAGCTCAACCATGACCGGCAGCTCGGTCAGCTCCTCCAGCAGCTGTCGTGTTGCCACAGCGCTGTGGTAGGAGGTGCCGCAGCCGATCAGCATCAGGCGGCGGCAGCGCTTGATCTCCGGTATGTAGTCCTTGATGCCGCCCAGCACGATGGTGGTGCCATCGAAGAGGACGCGTCCGCGCATTGTGTTGACTACGGAATCGGGCTGCTCAAAGATCTCCTTTTGCATGAAGTAGTCGTAGTTGCCCTTCATGATCTGCTGTATCTCCATTTTCAGTGTGGTAATCTCACGGGCATGTGGATCGTCCAGACTCTTCTTCAGGCGATGAATGCTCAGCGTGCCATCTCTCACAGCAGCTACATCATCATCCTGTGGGGAATATTAGTTAAGTTGAGTATTTTACATATATTTTATGAGATATGAGATTATTATAGATATTTGGGTAATCTTGGATATCTTACCTCCAAGTAGATGACACGGTTCGTGTGCTCGATGACAGCTGAGGCATCCGACGCGAAAAAGTACTCCACTTCCCGCTCCTCAAGTGGCATGAACTCCGAGGTGCTGTCCGAACGTGGCAACACTGGCAATTCACGAGTTTGTCCATGTGGACGCAATTCTGTTCGGTTAGTTTGGCATTTTGATGGTGTTGACGTTGCCGATTTAATGGCGTTGCACGTTCAGTGGCATTAACAGTTGCATTTGTATTTGCAATTGCAAGAATAAGTATTGCGATGTCGCGATGTCGATGTCGATGTCGAGAGCGTTGCATTTTGACCGAATTGACCAGCGTAATGAGGTCGGGACAGTACGAGGCAGGCGGGATGCATTTGTCGATGTTGCAAGCGTTAGCATTTATTTAAATATGTTGTGTGTGTGTGTGTGTGCATGTGTGTGCGTGTGTGTGCGCGCGTGTGTTTAGGCCCAGTTTATGGAGAGGGTAATGCAAATCAGAAACGAAAATAAATAGAATTGTCAACATCAGCACTGTGGCAACAACAACAACAACAACAACAACAAGGCTTATGGCCAAATAGCCAAATACTATCATGCAGCACGGCCACAAAACAACCACCACCACCGTTAGGAATTTTGCGAAATTAATTTGAAAATTTATGAGAGCCAATTGCCAATAAAATATAACAAATTGAATAAAAAATGTTTGTATACTAGTTAATTATGGGCATAAATGTGTCAATTCCACGATCAATTCTAAATTAATAAATTAATTACTGCGAAAGTTACGCATTTGTTAAAGGGAGATGGCAATGACACATCCATAAGCCACTTTCAGCCTATATTAAATTAGTACTATCTATTGGTTTTTGAAGCTAAATATATAAAGTATTCTGTGAGTAAAGTGAGTTAAGTAATGCATGGCTGAGAATAATTTGATTTGAAAGAATTTCATAAACTTGTGCAGCTAGCATTAAATGTCTATTTGATTGTAAATAAATTGTGGAATTTAATGGTTTTAGTTTTGAGCAAGAATAATTGGCAGAAAATGTGCATTTGAATAACATGAAATTAAATACTGATGTCATCAAAAAGTACATACTAGTTGTGGTATTAAGTTAGCTCAAATTGCAAATTCGATGCTTTAAATAAATTGCATGGCATATTCCATTAATAATGGAGTGCAAGAGTTGTTTATTTAGCCTATGCTTTTCAATAAATATCAATATCGATATCACGAATTTATGAAATAAATATGCATTGAAATAAAAGTAAAAGATGAAAGAGATAGAGATAGTGATATAGAAATATAAATAGAGTTCCAAAAGTGGAGGTGGTATCTTTGAAGTTGTAAGCTGGCCGAAAGCAAAGAAGCATGCATTTTGTAATATTAATAATAAAATTGTAATTACCTTGTGGTTTGCCAGAGTCGGCATCTAAACAAATGCGAGAGAGAAAAAAAATAAAATTTTGAGTTAAATGTTTGGAAAGAATCTTAGTTTAGTTTAGTTGTACTTATTTTACAGGGTCAGTAACAAAGTGAAGCGAGAAGCGATTAGTTTGGTACCAGCCACCACCAGATTGCAGAGTTTAATAGGATTTGGCGTAGATTAGTTGACTACCTTGGTCGGAGCTCAGCTTCTTGTCATCTATACGTTGAAGGTAACACAGGGCAACGAGGAGGAAGGGGCGCCGAAGGATGCAATGGGGCAAGAGTGTTGAAGAGTTGGTTGAAGAGAGACGGCAGGGAGCAACAGTTGGTTATTTGGAAAGAACGAAAACGTGGTAAAAACACAGACAGATACGAGTATGTACATACATTGAGATAAAAGACAAAAGATATTGTTGTGTGAAAAGAATGCGAGAGAGATAGAGAGAGAAAGCCTACGAGTTGATGTCTGCTTTCCGACTACAGTTCTTTACATCACTTACCTTTGCCGTACAGAATGGGAATGTGATTCCCGGCCAAACGGGTCTTTGTCTTGATTGCGACCAGGAGAGGGGAGCTGCGTCGCGAGGCAACACACTCGCCGGGGAAATGCTTCGACTTAACAGCAATTGCAAATGCACCCTCCTACAAACCGGAAACAAGTACAAGTATCCTCATTATTAAGAGTCTGTCTGTGATGAGCCCAAAGGCTTCTCCACTTCTCTTACCACTTGCTGTATGGCATGCTCTACCAGTTCGCGGAACGATAGGTCGGGATGCTTCTTCCACAGATGATGCACCAACTTGGCGAAAACCTCCGTGTCCGTGTCCGACTCGAACTCGTAGCCTTTCTTCGCCAGGAAGGTCTTCACGTCATTATAGTTGGTGATGATGCCATTGTGAACCACAACAAAGCTGTTGCCATCGTCGGAGCGGTGCGGATGAGAGTTGCGCTCGCAGGGCACACCGTGAGTGGCCCAGCGGGTATGTGCGATGCCCACGTGGGTAAGCACCGGTTCGCTGTAATCCCCGCCGCTGAAATCTGCACCAATGGAAGAGAAATCATTTAGTTTGTGGTGCGACTTCGGTTAGAGTTCAGCTGCATCTTACGTTCTTGTATGGCATCCTCCAGCACCTTGACCTTTCCTGTACGTTTAACCATAATAATGTCCTTGCTATCTATGGAGTCGATGGCAACGCCAGTGGAGTCATAGCCACGGTATTCCAGACGCTTCAGTCCTGTCACCAGCAGATCCAGCACCTCCAGGCGCGACTTGGGTGTTAGGTAATTCAAGTAAGCAAAAATTCCTAGAAGTAAGAGGTAAGCATTTTATCTTCCGATCTTAACTGTATTACTCAATACTTTAAATGCCAACTCCCACCACAGCTTGCTTAAAATATTGGGCAATTCAGGTTCCAATACCAGATAGTTTATTAATGTATGTAAAAGTAACGAATAAAGAAAAAATAAATATGCAACAAACACATTTTGCAAGAGCTAAGCCCAGCCCAAAACCCGACCAGTTATGAGGAAATCTGCATCTGAAGCAAAAAAACCAGTTTGGGTTTAGGTTTGGGTAAGTGCACCACTTGGATAAGTGGCTGAGCCACTTTGTGGGCGTCCATTGGAAGTTATTTTTGGAGTCGAGTGCGGCAAAAGGCCGTCGAACGTTATCGAATATATACTATATAAATACTAACTGAATTGTGTCAGTTGGATAAAGGTTAATTCCCTTTGTACTGAGATACATGTACACCATTAAAGACCCTCAACCATAGCATGTTTAGGTTTATTGTGGAACTACTTTGTAACAACAGAGTAATAAATAGTAATCACAAATTATACGGATCAATTTACAAAACTGAATGTAAGTCACACCAAAAACATAATTTTGTGAGTTGCATACATTGTCAGAAATAAGTTAAAAAGTATCGACAAATCAATTAGTTCCCCTTTATTATACTATTTAATTCTATTTAGCATTGACTTCATTTTAAAAATGATTACTTCTCTTGAAGTTAAGGTTACACTTAGTTGACTGAAGAATTACTTACCACACATTTTATGGCTTAGTCAATTTGACAATATAGAAGATTCCTTTTTGGACTATACCTAAAATGAAAGAAATAAATTTGCACCATTAGTTTACTTGTGTTTTACAAAAAACAAAATGTTAAAATAGCTGAAATGTTTATAACTTTAGTCTTATTGTAAGCACGGCACCGACTGCTGAAACTTGGAAAAACCTTTTAAACAGATTTTAAATTTCGAAGTTATGGAACCACCCTGACATTTAGTATTGTGTGTGTGTGAGTGTGTGTGTGAGCACTTATGTGCGCGTCTGTTAGTATTTGCTTACAAGTAAGTGCACGGGTGCTCTTATCAACTCGTCAACTCTTCAGAATCTTTCTTTCCGCTGCGGCTACCGGTCTACTTAGTCATATGTATGTATGTAGTTCTAGTTCGAGGTCCCGTCCTCGTTCCCACTGCTACTCGGTAAACATGATTTCTCAGTTTTAAATCAAATGGCAATTTCTTGTATTCAGCATTCTTGTTTTGGTTTTGCTATTTGTATACCCTATTTTTACAAAATTCTATGAAGGGGGTTACTATATTGGGCTATCTTCGTGTCTTTAATGTATTTATATTAATCAAGGGCCGACTCAATCCTTGAGTTTGTCTGTCTAATAACTTATACATTTTCTTCGCTTAAAATAATACAATATATAAATAATTAAGTCCATACAATAAACTCTTTCATGGTGTATTACGGCCATATTGAGACTTGTGTACAGGGTATCGCCTAGTTGGGCTATCTCGACTTGAGCTTTCTGACTGGAATTGTTTACAGCGCTACTCTCTTGTTGTTTTTATCTAGTTATATGCGTCGTAAAAAAGATATATGTATGTATGAAATTGAGTATGTATGTACATGATTCTTGCTACATTTAACTGGGAGCGACTCCAGGTCCGGGTCTCCACACATATATGTAAGTGTAGTATATATGTTGAATTTATGTACATATGTAGATTTGAATCGGTATCACCACTATACGCACAAGCTGAAGCATAATTTCTTTTGAATGGTCGTAACAAATTGGAATTTTTATCATTTAGCACAAAACGTGTTTACCGCGCTCCGGTCTAGCTCTGTGCCACGTTCTAAGAGTTCTGTGGTCACCGGCCCAAAGAGTGGGGGCAATTTCAGGTGCAACACGTACTCGACTTTAACTCGGTCTTCGTTGTTGTCGTAATTTCCCTTCTGTTCTGCTGTTGCTGTTGTGAGTGTGACGGAATTCTGTTACGCTCTCAGATGCACCCTTGCCATGTCTTCTACTGTTTCTCCAGTGGCCATCGTCAATAGTTAACGCACTCTCTCTCTCTCTCTCTCTCTCTCTCTCTCTCTCTCTCACACACACACACACACTAAATCTCTCCAATGCCGCCTGTGATACTCCTCAGTCACGCCTGTTGGCTGTGATTGGCATTTTTAATTTGCTCACCAATGTCGGCCGGCTGCCCCAACTCAGAGTTTCAAGTGGCTGACAGCAATGAAACGAGCCATACTACGGTAATTAAAGCGATTTACCTATGCCGAAATCATCCGCAATGATTTTGTTCTAGCTCGTATTGGTTCGGTGATGACACCATAGTTCTGTGCCTGCCTAGCTGCAATTTTAAACTGAGTTGAGAAAGCTTTCCACTAATGAATCAATTGAAACTTCACCCAAAATCGACTTATCGCTCGTAGATAAGATTGAGAGGTGAGCGTAAATAGAGACTGCAAAATTGAGTCCTCTTTAACAATTGCTCAAAATACGATAGAAATGGAAATCCTAAAAGGTGCAAGAGCAAAAACAATAACCATTTATATTGCCCCAATGTTGAATAGATCTGAGCCGGCCTGTCATATACCGACAGTTTATTGATAATGTACTCTTTAATTATAATGAGCTAAGTAATATTATATCTCTGTGTTTTATAAATGATTAGTAAGTTGCGCAGTTGGCCAATCATACGGTTCGATTCGTAAAGCCAGCGAGTTTCCCGGAATAACGATATCTCAAGAATCGGAAATTGTCTAGCAGTAATCAGCTCGTTACTTTCGAGGCAACACGCCAAAAACTATAAATAATATCACAATGAAATTGATAAACAAGAGCGAATGTTATTGCAATATTCTTTATTGACACCTTTAATGCAACAATTTTGGAGTTTCACTGGCCTTTTTTGCCAGTTGAGTAAACTCGAACGGAGCACAACAGGGCCGGGCATAGGCTCTGGCATTGAATCGTGTCTGGTTTGTTGTCCCAAGTGGGGGACAACGTTTTTATTGTGTTTATTCAGTTTGTCTGCAAATTGTAGGGTATTCAAAACGGTGCCACATATTTTGTTCATTTCAGGTACGCCCTCATCTACCCGCGGTACTTGCAACTTTTTATCGGTTTTGTTTTGTTTTTTTCTTAATTGTTTTTTTTTTTATTTCTCTGATGCATGGCGTAGTCTACGTGTGTGTGTGTGTGTGTGTGTGTGTGAGTTTGTGTATTTGCGGTCTGAAACAGCAATCAGCAGCGCTGCAAACAGCGAACAGGTATTTTATATAAGACGAGACAACGAATTTTGACCGCAATTTCGGGTTTAAATCGAGTTTTGTTGCCCCATAACATTTTCGTGTTGTTTTGCTGCCTTTGCATTGTGTTATTAAATAATTCAATTAGAGTTTGTTGTGCTGGCAACACCACAGCACCACACCACCCAAACCACCCAAACCACAAAGCACCACACACTCAACCAACCACCAGCAAATGTTCACATTTTCGAAACCAATGTTTAAATTCGCGATTCGTTCAGTCAACCACTTTGGTCCTTTGCTTTAGGTGAGTCTGGACAGAAGTTAATTGCCA
Source organism: Drosophila maculinotata (assembly GCA_035045305.1). NCBI lineage: Eukaryota > Metazoa > Arthropoda > Insecta > Diptera > Drosophilidae > Drosophila > Drosophila maculinotata. The sequence continues at coordinate 11,598,293 of JAWNPD010000335.1, forward strand.
ACGGGAACTGAAGGAGATTTGTTGTTGATATCCGCAAAGCCGAAACAACTCAATCGACTAAATACACGATGGAACACTCTGTTATACACTCACACGGTATGCACAGCTCGTGTTGGTTTATTTAATTGCTTGAGCGGTGTTGTCTTTGACTTTGACGTGGTAACTGGTTGTTGGTTCGGGTCTGGAAACGCACTTGCTACTACTGGCCAACTCCACTGTGAAAATAACACTGAGCTCACTTCGAAAAGCAACGCACACTAAATGCGCTGCTTTTATAGGCCAGCAACGCCAGCGACGCTATCGTCGCCAGCGTCGACGCCCGATCCACAGAAGCTCTGCGATCGCTAATGCCAAAGAGTCAGAGTCAGCCCCACAGCCCGAGGCATAGCCCGAGTGCCCAACACAACAACAACCACAACAACAACAACAACACACACTCACACCCATATTCATGCTCGCTCTCAAAGCAACAACAATCACAGCTGGGAGAGTAAAGCAAATGTTGTGCTCCAACACTAACACCAACACCAATACCAGCGCCAACGCCAGCGCCAAGCCAAAAGACAGTTACGCTTATCGCTGGGAGCATTAACGAGCGTGAGCCCGACAAGTGCTCTTCGTCTTGGGCAACGACTCTTGAAAGTGCTGCAACTGTGTACATAACTATCAACATTATTAAATAAATAACACATATAGTATTATTTTCAGCTAATTACGAATTGAGAACGCTGGCTTTAAATACATTTTCAAATTCAACTTTCAATTTATGTGTTAGTCTTATTTTATGTACTGCACAACTTCCAACTAAATCAGGTGGTTGCCGTTGCCCCAGTTCTCTGCCACGATTCCTGCAATTACAACGAAAGCAACACTTCTCTGTAGTGCGATTTAACCATCGCAAACTCGTTTTTGAACATATATCTTCATGGATCGAGTTTCAATTGAACTCTGGCATTTCGACTGAGCGTATTTATTTTGGTGCATTTATTGTGGGCACTCAACTGAGGCTGATAAATTAGCATAATATATGAAATGTGCGCTATAGCTATCGTATCAAATGGAAGGCATTAAATCAATATGTACTCTTTATATTATCCTGGGCTTTTCAAATTAAATGTCAATTAATTAAATTGCAAATTGACAAAGGAAGTCAGCGACAAGCGCAAAATGTTTAATGCATTTAGGTAATGCTCTATAAGAGATTAAATGTAATTTATTTTTAAACATAGTTTTTCCAATTTTTTTTCACATTACTCCCTTTGTTCTGTCTGCTCCATTGAATTCGTGTACAGAAACAAGTGCGTCAATTGATGTGTCAATATTTTACTATTCAAAGTAAACCAATTCCCAGGGATGCTGCACATTTTTCCAACAGCATGAAAAATGCAATATGCATAAATTCATAAAATGCAAGCTGTAAGTAAAAAAAAAAACAAAATATTAATTTTTATTTTGCATACAATGTTGTTAAATTGTAATGGTTGTAGGACACATGTAGAAAATATTAAATGATAGCAAATTATAAACAAATTCAAAACGCAACTGTTGCCAAATCCTCAAACCGGTTTAATATGAAAATTATGCGCGACTATATTATAAATTTCTGCTTGTTTGTGCCGTGCCACCACCTCCAGCACCACCGGTTTTTAATACGTCAGCAACCTGAACCGTACAATATAAATATTAATGATTTCTTTTTTCTAACTTTGCCGCCAGCAACAAACTGCTGGGCCACCAAAGTTTCTGTTTCTGTTTCTTTCTCGGTTTCTGTTATCGTAGTCAATTTCTGTTGTGCTCATACAAAAGCGACCTTGACTTCCATTCGAAAGGAAAAGTGATGCTCCCCAGCTGGCGACTTGGATTAAAAACCTGTCTGCCGGATAGCAGATACTTACAACGACGCAACTCCCAACTCGCAATATATTGTTATTCGGTGTAAATACCTCTGACGGAGTAGCAAGAATTCACTATCTCAAATATCTTCAGCTGCTTACAGAATAGTAGTATTTGTCGCATTTGCATAAGCTGTGCAAATTTCTATTATTTCCATACTATCTCATATCTCTCAACGGTATCCCTTCCCTGTAAATGGTAAGCGGCATGCGGTAATGGTAAAAACTAGTTTTTTACTGGATTGGTTCATGTTGTCTGGCGACCAGAAGTATCGATTCCAAATCGCAGTCGCAGTCAGTCCAACCCGGCTGACCTTGCAATCAAAAGTCTTGCTCTACCGGCAGACCTCTTACTTCCATGATATTAATCATACACGAGAACTGGCGGGTGCTTGGGCGTATTGCAACTATGAGCAACAATTAGTCCGAGGCAACTAATAATACAAGTCTTTGCTAATTTCATTTAACAAATAGTTGATATACCCTCGAAATTGTGCAAAATCTAATTAGACAGAGCCACGTCAGTTGCTGCTGGAACCAATGCGGAAAAAACATATAAACAAGTTTTTCTGCTTGGTGAGGCTTTTGTGCAGCACCACAGGAAAGTGCTGCGCTTATCAGTGAGTTGATAAGTAAAAACAAAACAAATATATTTGCTAATTATATAATGGAAGGGGTGTCTTCCTTGCAGCAAGCAACTTATTGGCTGATGCAAGAAACTATTAGGTTAGAAATATTTTCAAATTATTTATGATATAACTAATAAGTAACTTAAGATGATGTGTTCTTGGATAGCTACAACAGTTCGTTAAAGATTATAATGTAAGTAATTATAATTTCCAAGACTTGGAAACAGTATTTATTAGCAAACTATTCATATAATTAAAGCACATTTAACGAATAATTATAGCTAATTAAAGAAAATTTAATTCTTTTCGCAAACTTTTTACGTAACTTGATGCATAAAGAAAACAGTTCCACTTAACTACCAAAACTTTTTCACGAATTAAAATATCTCAGCATACTACTCAAAGTTTCGTCAACAATTTGCAAATTAAATATAAATACTTGCATTCACGTAGGTATAATAAAAGACGAGCTCTCTTAAAAAAGCGCTTGTCGGATGGAAAAATGACTAGCATTTATCTGAGGCAAATCGAGGCAGCCACTGTCAACAGCTTCTCCGACATCAACTACTATTTTGAACATCGAAACTGTGGCACTTAACTGTTGTTGCCCCCTTGGGATCCCCTGCGATGTCGCCAGTACCGAGTCTAGACGCATTTCTGAAATAATCTTCAAGTGCGGTGAGCAATAAAAAAGTTCAAATCCAAATACTTATCCAGCTGTGAACGCTTTAATGTATGACGCCGGCGGTGTGCTTGGATTGGCTTTGAGCTTTGTTCAAAGATCAGAAGTGCAAAGTTTGGCTGCAGGTATAACAAATTTAGCAATTTTTACTCCATGTACTGTAACTTGTCGGTAATCAGTTGAATATTTATTTCAAGTACTGTATAACGTGACTAAACACTTTCTTTTTTAAATGATTTCAACTCTTATTTTGATACTAAGAATCTTAACAGAGTTAAATTTGAACTTAAAACTGAGGCATATCTTGGCCGTGTACAAATCCAAATACATACTATTTATATATTTTATGGAACGTATATTTTTAATATATATATTTTTTAAATTTGATTATTAAGATTAAGTATTAAATACTTATTTTATTCTAGGTAAGCTATAAGTGGCTTTGCTTATGTTGTTTTTATTTGTTAGTGGCTTATGTAAAATAAACGTTAAAAAAACTGAAGTATTCATAGTAAAGCCAATATAAACGAGCAAGAGACTTTAAATAAAGCTTGCATTGTAGTAAACACTTTAAATCCTTTTTAACCTGAAGCTCTGACGTTGGTTAGGTTTACTTGTTTATTCTATCAAATATGATTTTCTCTGATTCGTTCTAGGAAATTTATGTCATGGGGTGCGAAGTCTAATGCCAGCCGGCACTTTGTTTTTTTAAATAAATAAAAAAATTGCACAGTAATATAAAACAACTGAACTAACGACAAATTCACAGCGGCCATTAATTAAATTTATGCACAGCCATCGCCGTCTGGCAAGGACCAAGGACGAGGCTCAAGTCGGAAGAAACATCAGGCGGAAGAACCAACAACACGGCAGTTGGCGGTTACGGTACGAGCTATGGCTATGGCGATTGTGACAATGGTGGTGCCGTCGATGTCGGTCGGTGGTTGTAAGAAGCTATGTCCTGGCTCAGCTACAAAAGAGGAGAAAATCCCAAAAAGTATGAAAAACACGAACAGCAAGCAAAATACTCTTATATAAAACGAGAAAATATTTCAAATAATTCGCTTGCTTGCGCCTGGGCCTGCGGTGTGGGTGGTATGGGTGGTATGGTTGGTGTGGGAGGTATGGGTGGTATGGTTAAAAGGGGGTTTGAGTAAGACGCAGCCGGGCTGCTTGTGGCGGCACCAATTATGGAAGTAAAATTTATTATTATTTTTTATTGTTGCTGTAAAGTAAATCGAGTGTTTGTAGTTATCGTGTGTTTGTTGTGTGTGTGTGTGTGTTTGCTCTTGGTGTGTGTGTGTTTGTGTGTGTTCATATTTTCCTTTGGCTATGCGGCTATTGTGTACAATGTTCACATGACTGCGATGCTGCTGCTGTCGTCGGGTTTCTGCTTTATTTTTAGTGTTTTTAGTGCTTGGGTCAGTTGTTTTCGGTGTCACTTAGTTTATAAACTATTTATGCCTTCCACTGCAGTAAATTCTTATTTTGGCATTTGCGATTTTGTTGTTGTACATATATGGCCCATGTGTGCTCACAAATAAAGTAAAATCGCTGAACGATAAACACATGCATATATATATATATATATATATAAATTAAAACATACAAACTGCAAAAATCAAGCAAAGCCAAATGTTAGTCAAAGCAAAAATAATTTAAGTTTGGGTCTGTGGCAAATACGATGGCACAGGACCATAGACAGGACAGCATAACCCGATGTCCACCTACGCTCGGGCGCTTGGCCCAAACTTCTTGCTCTGGCTTAAACTGTCTTAACCAAAAGAAGTGGCACAACTTTTGATTTATTGCTGCTTTGTTCGCCCAACAATCTGCACAGGACTGTTTGGCACAAACTGCGGCAACACTCAGTGCAAAATTAAATTAAAAACTAATTTATGTTTGTCACGGAACTTGGAATGAATGCTGAGCAGCCTAATATGATAGTTAGCAACGAGCGAATGCATATGTTAATTGAAATGAAAAAGTTGCAAGTGATTATATACGACCTAGAAGTCGAAAGTAAGCTATTTCAATTGTTTATCAATTTAAGTTTAAATAGTGTTATATTTTGTGGGATCTGGTAATCAGAACATCACCTAGCCTTTATACTAAGTTGTATTAGTAGTAAGCATGTAAGTTCAATTTAAGTTGTTGAATATAATAACAGAACAATTAAAAAATTTGAAAAAAAAGGTAATCAGAAATGCGTAAAATAAAACTATTGAAGCATATTTTTAGGCGCCCGATTCAAATATGCTAGAATGCAACTCAGTGTTCCATGCGATTGTATATATGTAGGATATTGTACAATCATAATTTTAAAATAATTAAAGAATTTGAAAAGGGGAATCCCAGCAAAAGTATTTCCTTGGATCGAATGACTTCAAACATGATTAATATTCTACAGCAGCCATTAGATTTAAATCGTTTTCATTCTGCTTACACCAGACACGTGTCTTGCTACGGGTTTTAGGGCCCCAAAAGAACTTCTGGCATGTTGAGGGCTATGAAATGAGTAAAAAGCGGCACAGAACAAAGACACTATTCGCAGCTAATTTAGCATTAAAAGGCTATGAATGGCAGCGAGGTGATAAGAGCTAAAACGATAACGCAGTCACTTGCAATGGAGCGGTACTCGTAAGACAATTGCGAAGACGGTGATGGCAACAATAATGTCGCATTCATTTGGTTGTTTTAATAAAAGTTAATGTGAATTTTAAATGAAACTCGTAAATCGGCGTCGTCAAAGCGGGGCATATGACGCTGCAGTGTTGTAGTTGTGCCTTACCGCTGGTAGGGGTCGCGGCCTTCCGGGGAAGGGGGTTATAGGAAATCCGTGTCGCGCCCCATCGTCATAAAAGTTAAGCGAATAACAAATGTGACGACGCTGGCTGCCCTGACGCGTCATTTCGGACGGGGGTGCGATGCTCGTAAATAATTTAAATGTAATCGTCAACATCCGCAATGACATTTAAGCACGTGCCTACAATCGACGATCCCTGCCACAGGCTTCCAGGCTTCCAGGCACCTATCCACCCAACCACCCACCGACCGCTCCGGCCATTGCTCGCCCGCCAGCCTGTAAAATGTCTCGTAAATTATAAATTAAATATTTACACCAGATTGTGAACACTTTGCGCTTATTAATATCCAGTGGCTTAGGTGCGGCAGTTACCCAGACAACAAACCTCACATCCGCCTAGGCAAGCTGCATTCATCCTGCCAGCACTGCCGTTGTTGCGTATGAGCGTTTGCGTAGAGTAATTAAATCTCGGAAATAATTTGACATACGGAGTCAACGTTCTTCATCAACGGCTGGCGCTTTAATTCCATTTTAATATTGGAGATTTTAATTAAATTCCTAATTTCAGGCGGGCACATGCACACTGTGTCTGAATTATTTAAAGTAAATTATGACAAGTTCACCACTAAGAGGACACTTAACTTGTGGCGTGGCCATTTCAAACAGCGGTTACAAAATACCCAACTAAAATTCCATAGCAAGTGCTAATCCCGTACCATTAACTCTGCTAAAAACTCACGAACTTCCAAGCTGATTGACTTTTTCGACCCGGTTTGCATTTAAAATTTATTAAAGTATACAATTTTATTCATTTATCTTAAGTTTAGGAAATAAGTTTTGTAAATGAATATTAAATTCTCATTCTTTTAACTACAATTTAGTCAAAACTGAGCAGAGTCTTAACTTTATTCTGTACAATATGTTTTTCAAAATATTTGGTTTAATGTCTTATATGGTTTAAATTTAATTGGAATGGTTTTATTTAAATATGTAAAATATATATCTGAACATTATGAAAACCTGTATTATGTTTCTGTATGGTGATTCAACTTCAATTACTTGGTCATATCTGAACTGATTGCAAGCTAACATTTTTTCCATATACCTAGTGATACAGCGATTTAAAGACCTGTAGATACACATCAGGCAAAATGCTTTAAACAATAAACAAATAAATGTAAAAGTGGGCTACACATTTGAATTACAATTTAAAAGCATACAAACCGCATAACCAAACCCGATGTAATTATTGACAAATTACAAAATCAACAAACCGCCGAACCATAAACCAGCTTCAACAAATTAAAATGTCGGCCTGGATAAAACAACATTTATTATTCACAATAAGACTCAACAATGATGAATGAATAACGAAGCCACGCCTGCAGCCACCACATGGCAAAGGAGTAGACCAGGAAATTACTTGCGACCGACTGAATACAGAGATTATATACAGATTACCGCAACGGCGGTTGCTCCTTTAAGCTGCCTCGATTGTTTGCTAATGTAAGTATCCATTATATTCAGATTGTTCTACACTTGAGGACTTGAAACGCGGTCGACACAAAACCATTTTAGATTTTTAGCCTCAATCCAAGGGAGCGTTAGTTTTGTTGGCAAGCAAATGTAGCATTCATTTCAAAAGGTGTCTGTAATTTACAAATTACATTAATTTTTTACAAATTTAATTAATATTAATCGCCTCACGGTAGTGTTAGCAATCAAAGCACAGGCTATTCATGTGAGTGTCACGTTTTTCATTTAAGTTTTAAGTCTTGAAAGGCACTTTTTATATACTTGGGAACTCACGTGCAAACATTTGTGTCATAAAATTATATGTAGAATTAATCTAGAATAAACCAATGAGCAAAAAAAACATCAGAATTTAAAATCGGTTCAATTTTTTGTCACTTTTGGCGTGATTTTTGACAGAAAAATTAATTACCCCAAAATCACTTTTCTTATAGTTTTTTATACTAGTAATAATCCCCACAACCAATTAAAAATAAAATTTTAAAATTTTAATTTTCGAAAAATCAAAATTTGTAAGGGTTCCCCCTTATGCTTTTTTGACAAAAAAAATAAAAAAAAAAATATTTTCAAAAGTTCATAAACCTTAGATGTGGATTTGAAGAAGACGCAAAATAATGACCAAAATGGCTTCGGGATTGACAATCGGTTCAGTTTTGACAAAGTTATAGCAATTTGAAATCTGGGAAGGTCATTTCTAAGGAACTTTTTGTTGTTTGGGCACTTTACAAGACAATTTTTTTGTCACTTTTGGCGTGATTTTTGACAGAAAAATAAATTACCCCAAAATCACTTTTCTTATAGTTTTTTATACTAGTTATGACACCCACAGCCGATTAAAAATAAAATTTTAAGATTCTAATTTTTGAAAAATCAAAATTTGTAAGGGTCCCCCCTTATGCTTTTTTGAAAAAAAAAGTAAAAAAAAAAATAATTTCAAAAGTTCATAAACCATAGATGTAGATTTAAAGCAGATGCCAAATAATGACCAAAATGGCTTCGGGATTGACAATCGGTTCAGTTTTGACAAAGTTATGGCAATTCGAAATCTGGGAGGGTCATTTCTAAGGAACTTTTTGTTGTTTGGGCACTTTACAAGACAATTTTTTTGTCACTTTTGGCGTGATTTTTGACAGAAAAATAAATTACCCCAAAATCACTTTTCTTATAGTTTTTTATACTAATTGTGACACCCACAATCGATTAAAAATAAAATTTCAAGATTCTAATTTTTGAAAAATCAAAATGTGTAAGGGTCCCCCCTTATGTTTTTTTTAAAAAAAAAGTAAAAAAAAAAATATTTTCAAAAGTTCATAAACCATAGATGTAGATTTAAAGCAGATGCCAAATAATGACCAAAATGGCTTCGGGATTGACAATCGGTTCAGTTTTGACAAAGTTATGGCAATTTGAAATCTGGAAGGTCATTTCTAAGGAACTTTTTGTGGTTTGGGCAATTTACAAGCCAATTTTTTTGTCAGTTTTGGCGTGATTTTTGACAGAAAAATAAATTACCCCAAAATCACTTTTCTTATAGTTTTTTATACTAGTTATGACACCCACAGTCGATTAAAAATAAAATTTCAAGATTCTAATTTTTGAAAAATCAAAATGTGTAAGGGTCCCCCCTTATGCTTTTTTGACAAAAAAAGTAAAAAAAAAAATATTTTCAAAAGTTCATAAACCTTAGATGTGGATTTGAAGAAGACGCAAAATAATGACCAAAATGGCTTCGGGATTGACAATCGGTTCAGTTTTGACAAAGTTATAGCAATTTGAAATCTGGGAAGGTCATTTCTAAGGAACTTTTTGTTGTTTGGGCACTTTACAAGACAATTTTTTTGTCACTTTTGGCGTGATTTTTGACAGAAAAATAAATTACCCCAAAATCACTTTTCTTATAGTTTTTTATACTAATTGTGACACCCACAATCGATTAAAAATAAAATTTCAAGATCCTAATTTTTGAAAAATCAAAATTTGTAAGGGTCCCCCCTTATGCTTTTTTGAAAAAAAAAGTAAAAAAAAAAATATTTTCAAAAGTTCATAAACCATAGATGTAGATTTAAAGCAGATGCCAAATAATGACCAAAATGGCCTCGGGATTGACAATCGGTTCAGTTTTGACAAAGTTATGGCAATTCGAAATCTGGGAGGGTCATTTCTAAGGAACTTTTTGTTGTTTGGGCACTTTACAAGACAATTTTTTTGTCACTTTTGGCGTGATTTTTGACAGAAAAATAAATTACCCCAAAATCACTTTTCTTATAGTTTTTTATACTAATTGTGACACCCACAATCGATTAAAAATAAAATTTCAAGATTCTAATTTTTGAAAAATCAAAATGTGTAAGGGTCCCCCCTTATGCTTTTTTGAAAAGAAAAAGTAAAAAAAAAATATTTTCAAAAGTTCATAAACCTTAGATGTGGATTTAAAGCAGATGCCAAATAATGACCAAAATGGCTTCGGGATTGACAATCGGTTCAGTTTTGACAAAGTTATAGCAATTTGAAATCTGGGAAGGTCATTTCTAAGGAACTTTTTGTGGTTTGGGCACTTTACAAGCCAATTTTTTTGTCAGTTTTGGCGTGATTTTTGACAGAAAAATAAATTACCCCAAAATCACTATTCTTTTAGTTTTTTATACTATTTATGACACCCACAGTCGATTAAAAATAAAATTTCAAGATTCTAATTTTTGAAAAATCAAAATGTTTAAGGGTCCCCCCTTATGCTTTTTTGAAAAAAAAAGTGAAAAAAAAAATATTTTCAATAGTTCATAAACCTTAGATGTGGATTCGGGATTGACAATCGGTTCAGTTTTGACAAAGTTATGGCAATTTGAAATCTGGGAAGGTCATTTCTAAGGAACTTTTTGTGGTTTGGGCACTTTACAAGCCAATTTTTTTGTCAGTTTTGGAGTGATTTTTGACAGAAAAATAAATTACCCTAAAATCACTTTTCTTATAGTTTTTTATACTAGTTATGACACCCACAGTCGATTAAATATAAAATTTCAAGATCCTAATTTTTGAAAAATCAAAATGTTTAAGGGTCCCCCCTTATGCTTTTTTGACAAAAAAAGTAAAAAAAGAAATATTTTCAAAAGTTCATAAACCTTAGATGTGGATTTAAAGCAGATGCCAAATAATGACCAAAATGGCTTCGGGATTGACAATCGGTTCAGTTTTGACAAAGTTATGGCAATTTGAAATCTGGGAAGGTCATTTCTAAGGAACTTTTTGTGTTTTGGGCACTTTACAAGCCAATTTTTTTGTCAGTTTTGGCGTGATTTTTGACAGAAAAATAAATTACCCCAAAATCACTATTCTTTTAGTTTTTTATACTATTTATGACACCCACAGTCGATTAAAAATAAAATTTCAAGATTCTAATTTTTGAAAAATCAAAATGTGTAAGGGTCCCCCCTTATGCTTTTTTGAAAAAAAAAGGAAAAAAAAATATTTTAAATAGTTCATAAACCTTAGATGTGGATTTAAAGCAGATGCCAAATAATGACCAAAATGGCTTCGGGATTGACAATCGGTTCAGTTTTGACAAAGTTATAGCAATTTGAAATCTGGGAAGGTCATTTCTAAGGAACTTTTTGTGGTTTGGGCACTTTACAAGCCAATTTTTTTGTCAGTTTTGGAGTGATTTTTGACAGAAAAATAAATTACCCTAAAATCACTTTTCTTATAGTTTTTTATACTAGTTATGACACCCACAGTCGATTAAATATAAAATTTCAAGATCCTAATTTTTGAAAAATCAAAATGTGTAAGGGTCCCCCCTTATGCTTTTTTGACAAAAAAAGTAAAAAAAAAAATATTTTCAAAAGTTCATAAACCTTAGATGTGGATTTGAAGAAGACGCAAAATAATGACCAAAATGGCCCCGGGATTGAAAATCGGTTCTGTTTTGATAAAGTTATGACAGTTTGAAGTTTGAGAATATAATTTATAAGGAACTTTTCGTTGTTTGGGCACTTTACAAGCCAATTTTTTTTGTCACTTTTGACGTGATTTTTGACAAAAAAATTAATCATTTCAAAATCACTTTTCTTATAGTTTTTTATATTAATTTTGACACCCAAATTCGATTAAAGAAAAATTTTCAGGATTCTATATTTTGAAAAATCAAAATTGGTAAGGGTCCCCCCTTATGCTTTTTTAACAAAAAAAGTAAAAAAAAAAATATTGTTAAAAGTTCATAAGTCTTAGATGTGGATTTGAAGTAGATGCCAAATTATGGTCAAAATGGCCTCGGGATTGACAATCGGTTCTGTTTTGACAAAGTTATGGGAATTTGAAGGGACTTGGAACTTACAGTTCACCATTTGCGTCATGATTTTTGACAAGAAAACCGAAAAAAGTGAGTATCTCGACTTTGAATGTCGAATCATTAAGGAGGAATTGAACATCAGATCAGTTTTGTCAAAGTTATGTGTGTTTGAAGTCTAGGAAGTGAATTTTTAGTGACAAAGCAACATTTGTGTCCCAAAATTTGCTTCAAATTACGAATAAAATTAGTTCATTAACCTTATCTATAAAATCGGTTCATATTTAACAAAGTTTGGATTGAAAATTTACAGTCTTTATATAAATGTGAATTAGTCGGAGATACTCCATCATACCCTTTTTACCTTTTTTTTAATGGATACAGGGTATAATTAGCATTTAAAACCGTTAAATTTGCCGAGCGTTACTAAGAAGGATTTCAATGATTGGTGGGAGTCTGAATCACAACCTGAAAGAATAGAGAGAAATGGCTGACAGACGCTCCTATATATACGGGTTGGAGTATAATAAATTTTCATGAGTTTCTACTAGAAACAATAGATGGTATTTACTTTGTGATTTATTTGGTTAAGTGGTTGCCAGCACTGCCCCCCGTTCTCCAGTGTTTTGTTTGGCTTTATGTTATTGTTCTGTTTCTGAGTTTTTACATTCGCTCCATAGCTTACAATGCTCGTATTTAAAAGGAAGGAGCAACTGCTGGAATTATTATTCCTGTAGCACGGCTCAGCGAGTCCTTGGGGCAAGCGAAGGGGCAAACATGTCAACATTTGCCACAACCGGCATAAGCTTGAACTTTCTTATCCTTTATATATATCTATATGTAAGTATATGTGTGGTATACATCTATTTATATGTGTGTATGTATGCACTGGTGCACATGTTTGAAGGATTTTGTGCGGAAAAATCGAGTTTATTTCGAATTCAACTGTATCTTTTATGGCTGCTGCTACTTCCATGTGCAACTCGGATGTGTAAATGTAAATATATTTATTTAATTTAAAATATCCTCCCCATTTTCCCATTTATTTAAAGACACTCTTTTAAAATTTTATTTTCATTTTGAATGAGACAAAAAGTAATAAGAATAAAATTCCACGCTGCAATAAATTATTCTTGCTAATTAAACAAACCGCTTCAAGCTAAGCTATTTAGAAAATCAATTAAATAGGTGTTGTTTGTTATCACAAGTGTACGCAATACGCCTGCAGGTAATTGCTTAATGTCTTATTCTTAATTATGCGGAACTTTAATATTAAATATCAGTTATAAATGAATATGCATATGATTTAAGGCAAGGTCACTGAGCATGCTTGGCGACAGTCACTTCAAAGTTGGTGACAGAGAACAGAATAAAGTCGCGAAATAACATCAGTTTCGATGAAGTGATAATCTGGGAGTAAACGACTCTTTTTCGCGGATGCGGCACGCCTTCAACAGTGTAATCTGCGACAAGACTTTAGGAGCGTGCTCTTCGGTCCAGATTACGAGCGAAAAACTCGACATTTGCTTGTTTAGGGTTCAGGTTCAGTTTGCTGCCAAGGCCAACGCCAACAAGCTCAATTGTTAAAGGATATAATCAGGACAAGGATTGGACTAAACTCTGCGTGCATAAAATAATGTTGCTTTGCTCAGCAACATTTTTAATAATATAATTTACACTGTCCTGACTATAAACTTCTTTTTGTGCTGCATAATTTTTACAGCTGCCAGGGGTGAGGATTTATTTTTAATTAACAGCTGAAACTTTTTCATTAAAGTTTATATATTATATAAGATATTGTATGCATTGGATGTACAAGAGAATTATCAATTTTATTTAATGCAACAACTGCCAGTAATAACAACTCGATGCGAAATTCAACTTGCAAAGTAAAAAAATAGAACTTTGTAACGAACTACCTAGTTGGAAAGGATAAATGATTCCCAGCCGCGCTGCTTCATTGCAGTTGGGCAAAACTTTCACCGTCGAGAAACTAATCCGCTAACATTTCTGATAGTTGATAGTTGGTAGCGAACGATGTGCTAATGCGTCGATGAGAACTATTCTGCACACGAATTTTGGGAAACTCATTAAGTCACCGCGTAGCTCGGCTCAGCCCTAATAAATTTGCAAACTTTGCAGGCAGCACACAACAAAGTTCAAAACTCTAGTAAAATATACAATTTAATGCAACTTGTAGTTTCTATTCTTACTATGTTTGGTTTCTGAACGTTGTTTGTGAACTAATTGAAACACAAGGAATAATCAACGATAGTGAAATGCTTTTATGTTCCTTGTATTTAAATAAAAATATACATTTTTTTCATTTGAAAAAACATTAATTATAATGAAACTACATGAGAGTGGGGCGCTTGTTTTTAAGAGTTCAAAAAAAACTGTTTGCTCAACGTCATGTTTCAAAGTTGCTTGCCAACTTTATATGCATATAGTATATGTATAACTTGTATAAATGCCACACATACACGCATACAAACAGCATCACGTAGCATCAACCCCCACCCCCGCACACACACAGACACACACACACACACAAGCATAGACACACATAGAAACACACAGATACATACATGTGCCAAGGCGTGTCAGGGGCCATTGGCATAAATGTAGAAGCAGTTCGTGTCCATATGCGTGTCTGGCAGCCTCTTATGGTCTACGTCGCAGTTATTGGCATCGTTTAACGAGCATTAAACGGTTTGCAAATATTTACGACTGTAACAATGCAAAAGCTCTTGCAATGAATGGAGACCACAGAAGGGTTATGTTGTCGGTGAGGACTGAAAGGGTAGACAGCTCCGTGCCTGAGAGCATATCTCCTGGTTATTTGAGCAAATAATGGAAAGTACTCGCTTCCATTTTAATTGTGCCATTACAAACACACTCATAGATGCACACGCACAGCAAGTGCACATAATATTTATCATTTAGAACGTTGAATACTGTAATCCAATAAGCTGCCATTAAATAAGCCGGGCTCAAGTCACTGGCTCATTTACAGCAAGTTGCGGCTGATATTCAAGAGGGCCTTTCAAGCGGGCTTATGGGCCTCGACTCACTTTGGATAGTTTCAAATCGCCCTTGTGGGCATGTTAGTTATCTAATTGAATTCACTGGCTGCAGTCGCTGCTGCCTCCATTCGAAATGGCGAGGTCTCCGGGCGGTGGCAGCAGCCAAGTGCAGAATTCAATTTAACTGCATTTCAGTTGCCCAACTCGTATCTCGTTTCTCGTTTCTCGTTTCTCGTGTCTCACGGTCCGGTCCGTCCCCATGATGAATGCACGGCATTAATCTGGCAGATACGGAATGACTTCTGACTGTCAAGCGACTCGTGGAGGCCCAATTGTGTTAGTGCCCCAGTGGCAGGCAGTATGAAAAGTGACATGTGGCTCAGTTGACTTTCCGAACTCCTCTCCGTTAAATAGGTGTATCATTTCTCCCACTAGACAACGTACAGAGTCAAGTGAAACTGTGTTGGGACACACAATTTGAAATGTAAATCAAACGCAAATCTGTTGCATATGAACGAAGATTAAAGTTGGATTAAATATTCTATAGCCATTCTTTCGGTTGATTTGCGCTGGTTTTTTCTATCGCTATTGGCAGGACGCCCACAAGTGCTGTGGGGGCGGGGCTGTGTGTCACAAGCACCATCAACTCTTAATGCAAATCCCAATTGCCAGCCAAGGCAGTCAAGCGATTGGTGTCAGCTCCGTCCTGGCTACGCTTCGCCTCCTAAGTAAACAAAAACAAACCACAAAAAGATTCGCATACAAATAGATTCGCTTGGCATTTTTTGCAGGCAACTGGGAGCAGGGAGCAGGGAGCTGGCAGCTGAGGGCTGGATGCGGTAGGCGTTGGAACAATAACAGGCGCTAGTGTATAATTAGATCTCGACTTTCTAATGGCGGCCAACATGGCGCTAAAAATGTCTGCCACAGCACTTTATCGCATCAACTGCCCGCCCATCCCCTGCTCCCCCCACCCGCGACAGGACAGGACACCAGACGCCCCGTTTAAGTTGCTTGTTTGTTGTTTCTGCTTCTGTTGCCATCGTTTGAGGCGCTTTCGGTACTCGTGCGAATATAAATGCCGAAAGCAAACTCAAGGAATTAATGTGGGCTCCGGCACGTTGTTGTTGATTCTTGAGTCTTGTTCTTGTGAGTACTGCCCCACACAAAATCGAGTGGAGACTGCACATATTCGCAGCAATGGCGCTCCTTAAAGCAACCCAAATAATTGCGGCTGCGCTCGGCTTGCCTGAGGCCAGATGGACGAGATGGCTGATATATGTTGCACAGTGGCAGACAGGAACAGGAACAGGGAGAGGAACAGGAGCAGGAGCCGGAGCCGGAGCCGTCTGCAAACGGAAGTTTGTTTAATCAACTCGCAACTACAACAATTTGATCAAATTTTCACATTTTAATGCGCACATTTTAATGCATTTAGCGTTGGGCGGCGTTGCAGCAGCAAGCAGGAGTAGGATCCGGCACTGGCACTGGCACCGACACCAACGCCATCACCAATGCCATCACCAACGCCAACACCAACGCCAACGTCGGAACTGCATGCAGCTCATTTCCCGAGCGCACACGCTGTGCAAATATTGTGCCATCTGTTTTACTCCCGTACTCCTGGGGGGCAGGCAGCACCCTGTAGCCAGCACCACTGCGCTGGCGATTGGCGTGCATTAGGAGAAAGAGTGCGGAAACGGATGCGAGTCGCACTCACGATAAGTGCCTTTTGTACATACATAAGTGCAGCCTGCTGCAGCCAGGAGCGGCGCAGTCAGCGGCAGCTTGTAGCCGGCGGAGAGGCTGCACGGGCACCAGGAGTCAAATGTGAAATTAATTTGCAGCAATTGTTCGACACAGCGAACAGAAATCACAAAGAGCTGGGCAGGAGTACAGGCAGGAGCACAAGCAGGAGCACTGGCATGAGCTGACGTAGGATGGAAGCACTTGGCGGCGCAGCATGGCAAACAGCTTGCTGCGCTGAATTGTTCCTAGTAATTTGTCTCCGCCACTGCTGTGGTGTAAGCAATGGCGGGGGAGTGCCAGGAGAAGGGGGCGTGTCCTGCCGTGAAGTTTATTGCTATAGAAATAATGAACTGAAGGCTAAATAATTTATGAAGGCAATTGCAAAATGGAATTCGCTGCCATTCGATTCGATTCGATTCTTTTAGATTTCAGCAACGAACCTGTGAATGTGCAATTCTTTTTTGGTTTACTTTGTCCTTTTTTCATCAGCATTATCCATAAATTATTTAATTAAATGCCTGTTTTTTTATATACCAGCATGTTGGGATCCATTGTTTTGTGAGAGCAACAACACAATGTAAAGTTCCTCGCCATAACCTTATCGAGCAAGGACAAAGGATTCAACACTGTCGCAGAGTCGCAGAGCCGCACAGTCACTGCGACATGCCCCAGTAGCAAAACAGTGGCTAAGCATTTAAGAAGACTGCAAAAAGCGACCACCACTGAAGTGGAGTGAATTGCCACTTCTTGCTGCATGGAGGATGGCGGTGATAATGCCGCCCAATCCCTTAACCACCAGTCCGGCAGGGAGGCAGGGTAGCAGGGAGGCGGCGTGAGACTACAAACGACTGCAAATGAGGAGTTAGGTGGCGCGATAATACGCCATAGTTGCGTAACAGTTGCCAGGAGCATTCACAGAGCCAGTGCTTGAAAGCGACAAAAGGAACGACGTGCACAGAGGATTGGGGACAGAAGACGGTGGACGGAGGACGGAGGCAGGCTTTGTATCTGGTTTTTGTTGGCGTGCTGCATGTGCGGTTCGTGACTGCTGCATTACTCACGCTGAGCCCTCGTATATCTGTATCTGTATCTGTATCCGTGTATCTGTGTGGGGTTTTTATGCCCATTAACGCCTCGCAAAGTCGGCTGAAAAGGAAGCGCTAAAAGAGTTTTATATGTTTAAGGAAATGCAGCGCCACATGGTTGGTGATGACAACTACGCGACAAGGACGACGGCGATGACTATGACGCTTCCCCTGCCCCTCTCAAAGAGCGTTGGAGCGGTAATCAGACGACTGGCGAACTTGGCCAAGTGTGGCTACAACTGCGACCGTCTGTTTTGTGCTTTTTATGGCACCCTCTCATACCCCCCTTTCCGCCACACAGACTGACAAGCTGCACTGAATGCACATTTTGTGCCTTGAATGCCTTCAAGAAATATGAGAGCCCGCAGTCTGAATGCGTCTCTTTGCCACATTATGTGCCGCCTTTGAATACTGCATGCGCCTCATACCCCAACCCCCCACCCCCCAACTTGGTGCCACACTTGCAAGCACTTGACATCACGTCAAGAACTTCAAGCTTGTCTCTACCGCCGTCCGCCCCCCTCGATTTTTAATATTATTTTGCTCAGCCTGGAACTTGGGGTTGTTGCTGTCTGTTCATGTCTGGTTGTGCCATGCCTAGAGCCAGCAATTTATCCCAGGTTGCTCGGAATGTGTTGACATAATTATTTTGATCGTGGAGTAAAATGGCCATAGCACATAATTTTAGCAAAAATTGCAATATTAAATATTGCATATTCATGGGAATTTTATTAGATGCACTCTAATAGATTTAATAAATTGCTGAAAATCAATTAGTCTACATTGCTAATTATATTTTTAGACGTACAAGGTCAAAAATCCAAAATCGCTCTTTAAACATATCCAATTATTTCTTTAATAAGGAACTTGATTACGTGAATTATGATGTTTAGTTCTTATTTATCATATAACAAATGTAAAATAATGTATATTCAGCCAATAAACTTGTATCTTATTTGTGATTGATTTTGAAAAAGTTTTCAGGAATGAAAAGGAATTCCGGTTGTATTTGAATATAGAGCAGCAGCAATAAATGATTAGTTATATCAACCTACATATATTGATACATTTCAATGAGCTCCAAAAGCACGCATGTCCCCAAGCACGCACACCACTTTGTTGCTGGACACCAAAGACAAAGTTGTTGCCAATAGCGCTGTGACACTTTGTGTGATTGACACAAGCAAAGACAACGGCAAATACAACGACAACGACAACGGCAACGTCAAAGTCAACGCTTTGCATTTCAAAAGCATTATTTACAAGCTAACTTTCTTGCGGATGCGCCTTTATGAAGTCGCAACGTTGGCAGCTGCAGCAAATGATGAGGTTGAAACGAGGAGTGGCAACACTGGCAGCCAGTCACTTTGTGCGATATCATCAGGTATCATCATTTGCAGCACACATGTGCTCATTTTCCAATAGACCAGCAGCAGCTGCCGCAATCGAAGCAACATGCATTTAACTAACTCATCATAATGTAAATCACATTTGTTGTATTCAGGCATATGGTTATATTTAAGTCAAGCAACTATAGATAGGCTAAAGCGAAGGTTAATGCATCAGGCACACCTAAAGTCTGAACTTATTTGTGACAGTGTCAGTTGTCTTCTTTCAGTGCGCATTCCTGCTAATTTTGCTCCTACGAGTAGGGCCAAGCGTCAACATCAGCGGAACTCAGCCATGTGAGCGCAGCCCATAACCTTCAGTCGTGACACCTAAATATCGCGACTGGGTCGCCGAGGCGGAGGAGGTCTTTCGGAAACGTTTCCTGCATATGCAAGCGAATATTTTTTTAAGCTGTTTTTAGCTGTTGCAACGGTACGAACTTGGGCCGTCATTTCTTTTCATTTCTTGTTTGTGT
Organism: Drosophila maculinotata; assembly: GCA_035045305.1. Classification (NCBI taxonomy): domain Eukaryota; kingdom Metazoa; phylum Arthropoda; class Insecta; order Diptera; family Drosophilidae; genus Drosophila; species Drosophila maculinotata. The sequence goes on from JAWNPD010000335.1 coordinate 11,617,838, forward strand.
TTTGTGCTCATCGGTGTGAAAACTTCAGCATGTAAATTACTATTTTCGCTCAGGCGAGAAGGTTGCCGGCATGGGGGAATCAGAATGTCCAAAAGATAAAAAAAGACGCATTTCTGCATGCCATACATTTTTAAATATATTTAAATTTTGTTTGCCCCAGGCGAACTCTCTATGTGCCATATGTGCATAAGTATGCTGAAGTTTTGCCATTCAACTCGACACCAAACGGAGGAGACGGGGTGCAAATGTGAAGCCCTAATGAACACTTCTGAAGAAGACGTTTCTGGCTACCTCACAAATCAGTTTCTCTCTGCAACCAATATGCAAAAAGTCTGAAAATAAAAAAGCAATTTATTTATATAACTGCTCTAATGAAAAGAAAAAAAACCCAATTAAATTCCAGCAAAACAAATTAAATTCATACATAAATGGTTTTTCAAAACTGTTAATTTCTAGTGCATTTTTAGAGCTGCACTCAAATTATATTCAGATACTTTATGGCAGGGCAGAGCCCGAGGACCGTTCCAAAAATTAATTATGCCCGACCATAATTGAATTATTGCGTATACGGCACGTTGGTTTTAATGCTGTAACACGCGGCCCATAAAAATCATCGTGAAGTGCATGGGACGCCGTGACCGGGATTCAGAGGCTTCGTTATTGATTTGATTTGTTGCTGCCACCAAAAGAAGCACGCACCTTGATGAAATGTTGCCGAAACATCTCGTCATACTTTTTATGACAATTTTATATTCGCCTTTATTGGCATTGACATATTCCTTATCGTAAAGCAAATAAAACCAAAAATGATTTCCGTCGCAACATTTTTATACCCTTGCAGAGTGTTTTATAATTTTGGCCACAAGTTTGCAACGCATAGAAGGAAAAATTTCCAACCCCATAAAATATATATATTTTTAATCAGGACGACAAGACGAGTCGATATACCTTTCCGTCTGTCTCTCAATTTTTTAGCTATATTGATGAAACTTAGTACAGATGCTTATTTTTGCTGCACGCAAATAATATGTCGGATTTAGCCGGATCGGACCACTATAGCATATAGCTACCATAGGAACGAACGGTCGAAAATTTTTGTTTTTTGAGATAACTTAACCAAACTTACCAAATATAAGTTTTAGCATTATATAAGCATGCTTACAAAATTTCATCAAAACCATACTACTATATCTTATAGCTGTCATAGGAACAATCGGTCTGGTATATTGATTTAAATAAGAAAATTAATTTAAAAAGTAGCATTGTCATTCTCTTTTTGTATAAGCAAGGGTATACTACCTTCGGTGCACCGAAGGTAGCCTTTCTGGCTTGTTTTTATATTCCAGTGAAATTCGCTACGGATGTGGCCAGAAATTCGCGTCGAGCTCTGGCCTGTTCACAGGTCTGGTTCGATTCCAAACTGAAACTTATATACACTTCGACATTTCCATTTGCGGGCATTCACATGAGCTTGACAAACGTATATAGTTATGCATGCTACTAAAAGACACGGGCACGTGATCAATGTTTTAAACTTTCGTAATGTATATACAAAAAAATAAAATAAAAAATCGTATTCATTAAAATAACGCAACATAGTATATACGCAGCGGATGGATGGACGCACGAGTTGCATTGTCAATTTAATTTATACGAAAAGAGCTGCTGCCACCAGCATCCTAGGCATGTGTTAAATGAACGCCGAGCCACTAAATGAAAATGTGACATTCAAAATACACAAGTACAGAATGCAACGCAGAAAATGGCCCGACATTCCCATGCCACTAAAATCTATGTTGCTATAGTAAAGTTGTAATTGATTACATGTAAATATTATACATGTATATATTTATACAATGTTTAAGATGAAATATAACAGTTAAACATTTGTTACCCGAAATATGTTGCAACTTATGCAGGTTTCACTGTACATATTAATATGTATGCCAGAGAGCATATGAATATATTTCCAGGGCCTGCGACCCTCTATTGTTATGCTAAACGACTGTTGCATATCTTCGAGTCTTTATTAGAAGCGAGTGCCCTCAATGCACTCCTGGCACCAAATTCGGACTGTCCACTGTCATTTCCTTTTCGTCCTCGACAGCCTCGTAATGCTACTTGTAAATCTAACCAAATGCGAGATTTGCAAAGTCCAGAATATATGAGTATGGCTTAAAGCTTTATTCATACATAAAAGAAACTTTGTTCCATGCGCTTTTAGGAGCGCTGTCACAGTTTTAGTTTTGGGTGAGATAGAGAGTGAAAGATATATTATGCAGTTAACTCAGAGACTACAGTGTTCAGTACAATCTTGAAATGAACTCAAAGCTAAGTTTGATGTGGCGCTTGATGGTCCTATAAAACCTATATAGTATATACACAATATTCTGCTGTCTTTAAATCATTACATTATATATATATATATATGTATATGTATGTATTTATAAATATGTATATACCACAGTCTACACTACGCGCATCATCGCCACACAGACCATCCATCAAATTGGCCCTTGCCGAAAAATCTTTGAAAAGTTTTGCAAAGGGGGGCGAGCAGTTTGTCCCTGGGGCGATAGATGGGTTCTAATCAGCCAGGCCTTGGCCCGTCCATCAACTTGGCAGCGTGAGCAGTTCCAGCGCGCTTCTTGATAAAGTTCGGCAACAGTTCCATGTTAATTTAATTTCATATTCTTGTAGATTTACCACAAATTTGTCACTTTATTGGGCTTTCGATGCACAGAAAACTCGTTTGAAAACTTGGCCAGCACAAAAACTTTATCCGGTCACACATTATCGGGACATTCATTTGCCCAAGCAGCCATTACATAAAGGGCGTGTGAGTGGCTTGTGAATGCTGAATTGGTCAAGAAAGTCCCAACTCGTCAATTAAATTACGTCTCGAAATGTCTTGAATTTAGTTGTCATGGCAACACTAAGAATTGTGCAAGAGGGGTCTCTATTTTGTATTTGTATTTGCACGCCTCAAGAATAGTATATTATTTGCGAATAATAAAAGCCTTGGACTTAAAAGCTTAAACTAAGTTGGGAGAAAATAAATAGTGTTTCAATTTTAAATAGATTGAAACTTTGTATTTATTTGTGATAAGCTGATTCTGTTGAATTGCCATTATTTGTATTAAATGGACTGCAAACTTAAAGTTCTTAAATACAAATTAGAGGAATATATTCGTACTGTATTAAATGCATATAATTCATTGTTTACTTATTGCTGAGAATTGAACAGTCTCTGCAGAGCAGCTTTAAATTAAATAACATGAAGATTTCAAAATTTCTTGGCTTACCGCAAATAAAATACCCTGTGTGACAATCGTATGATTTAGTGATGCGATTCGTTCACTTCCGAAAGGAACACATTTTCTCAACAATCCGTTTCATCATCACCCTAGCTTTAGAGCCGAGACTGCTCAAACTGCATAGGAATATTCTGAATATTTCTTATGTAATGAGTTACACAAGCCGTTAACAAAAATACCCTATGGAAGGGCGTAATCAACCATCCGACAGCATCTACGTGAGTAAACTGCATGCACACTCACACACACCCAACACACACCCTCACTCACACACACACACTTTTACCTCTTCTCATAGTCAACAAAGCATAGCCGCAATGTGCATAGTAGTATAACGGGACAGCTCAGCTACAAATCAAACTTTCATTTGCTGCATCAGCAAGTTTGAGTGCAAATTTCGGGATGCAAATTACATGTGGCAATCTGGCATTCTGGTATTTTGGCAGAAACAGATACACTTACACACGTGCGGCAGCAGCGTCTGTATGAAATTTTCTTAATTGCTTTGGCTCTGTCAAAAGTTGACAATTAGTTGAATTCCCGGTTTGGGACTGTCACAATAGCCAGTCCTTAAGGATCCCCATCTACTTTCACTGCACTACAGCCCTGTGCTGCACAGGATGGATATGCGTATATATTCATGAATGAGCATGCTCGTATTCTTTATTGTGTACAAACTCATGTACTTAATACTTAACATCGTTGGCTTTTGCAATGTTCTTCTCATTTGGCTTTCAATGCATGACGCACCTCCCCCAGGAGTCGTATTCCTTGATTTGCGTGGAGGAAAGCGCCATCTGAGCGCGGCGCCATAAGGTGCTTAAGCATAATTTTGACCGCTTTGACCTTCATGACAGCCTACTGGGCGCCTTGGTTAATGTGCGTATTCTGCATTGCAGGCATAAATGTGAAGAAAAAAGAAAATCCAATAAAATGTAAACAAAAACACTAATAAAAGCAAAATGATATGACCTCTTTCCTGGGTCAGAGTTTCACATTCGGCAGCCGTGTAGAGTATGAAATGAACATTTTTTATTGTAGAATTTCAAAAGAGATTTTTACAGTTTGCCCCGCGCGTAGCGTCTCAGCACGGCAATGTCCTGGCCTTGATGCTGCTGCAACATGTCGTATACGCAATTTTGTGTTTATTGCCTTGTAGCACTTTTATGCGTGCAGTACGTGTGTGTATGTGCGTGTATGTGTGCCCTTGTGTACAGACTTGCCACATTACACCCTGCCTGGCCCTAGTCGTTAGTCATAACTCGATGAGCATTTGTTGCTTCTCGCGACGTGCGGCATGCGACGTGCAACATGCGATATACTACTGCGAAATCAATGGACAGCATGCCGAGAGTGGCGCGACTCAAGTAAATTTCATTTGGCCACCATCATCGCAAATTTGATTGATGACTTTGACTGATTGCCATCATGGCGGAGTCTCCACTCCGTACTTAGTTGCTGTCTGCTCTGCGGCCAACCAATGATTAACTCAATCTGCTATTGCTCTTAGCTCGGGGCCAGTGTCGAGTGAATTGCAAACTGTGAGCCCTTTTTGACGTCCCTGTCATGTCTATGGCAACGACAAGTTGTCAACGGCGTTACCATCTAGCAGCTAGTTCATGAATAATGCACCAACGTATCACACACACACACACACGTCGTCCCGCATGTGGCTTTGGCCAAAACAGGCAACAGTGGTAACTGCGAGTATTCGGATGCCGGATCACGACTGCGATATTAATTATGCTAAAGACAGACAGCGGTCAGGCATGGAACTTATTGTGTCATTTGAAGTAATTATCCGAGGTTAAGCTGTAACCAGTGTCTGGACGTGTTCTGAGCATCGTCACAGCCAACGTGATACAGCAAATTGATATGCTGTGCTCCGCTGGCAGCCAGCTCGTGAAATCCATTAGACGCTCGCTCCAGACTTTGGATAGGGGGGGGGGCAGCATGTGCAACTAATATGTTCATATGGAGAAGTTTGCGCAATTATGCTGGCAAACAAATTAAAAGCACATGTGGCCACACGATGCGACCTTGCCCCAGTGCGCTGCTACGAATGTTGCACTTTTTAATTGTATTAAAGTTGCAAATTGCATTGCATCCATCCACATAAGTTTCTTGGCCATATGCGCACTCAGTGTCGCTAGAGCTTGTGTTGATTGCATTCGCGGTTTTTCATCATACTCTAAGAACAATGCTCGGATGCCTTTGACGATTCACAATAGACCAAATTACGCACTACTAAACGCTGTTTGAGCAGGCCGACAGTCTGTCAGCCTGCAACTCAATCTAAAGCGATGTCGGCTAGGCACTCGGCGTCACAAAACTTTCCTAATTGCCACTGGCAGCAAAAATCGAGTGCTCAACGTCAAAGCGCTCGAAAACTCAACTCGGCCAAACTCGAAAGGACGTGCAGTCAGCGTGGAACAAGTGCTTAGCTAATAGAGTCCAATATGTCCTGGGTTCCATATAGAAGAAGTTTCTTTGAATCTGCAGACTCCAAATAGGAGTTCACTGGGTGAAAGACGATAATTGTCAGTTTCCTTGTCTTTTCTTCGGATGAGAAACCGGAAAGGGCTTGTTATGCTTGTTATCACAACTGACCACGAACTATGAAATTTAAGCTTTAAAGTTGAACCACCAAAAGTAGAATAAACAAGTAAGAGTGCTCTAGTCGGGAGTGCCCGAGAATATATATATTCTAAGTATGTATGTATACATACCAAATTGGTGCTGCTAGCTCTAATAACTTTCAAGTTATGTCCATAAAACACTGGCCTGTAATCGAAATTACGAGAACTTTTATTTCAAATATAAAGTCTCTTAGATCAGCGCGCTTATACAGACGGACAGACAGACGGACGGACAGACGAACAGACAGATGGGACATGGGTAGATCGACTCGGCTATTGATAGTGAATTTTTGGCATTGTTCAGCATGACAATTTCAATAACAGGTAGCCTTTCTTTCTCATTAATGGTATATTAAGTATACAAAACTATAATTAAATTAATAACCTCAACAAACTCCTGGCAATGACCTTGGCAGGATACATATTACACGTAGGATGCATATTGTCGATGAAAATTAGACTCATAAGGAGAGAAGTATAAATGAATGGCTTCAAAGCGTCCTTTGTTAGTCACAACATTTCACAGGAATTGACAAAAAGAATACATATGGATCTCTTGTACTTCAATCGAAAAATAGAGCACATCTAACTGCTGCTAACTGCTGACTCGTTACTTACTTAGTACCAAGGAAGGTAGGACTTCTGGTCAGAGTGTAGAAGAAATTAGATAAATTATTTGGACAGCATTCAATTTGCGGCAAAGGGCGGCGCACATGAAATGCAAACACGAAACGTAAACAGAAAAATTTGCAGCTTTAGCTTTACAAAAAGCCAAATGCAGTGCTGCTGGCCGGAAGTCGGTTCACAGCAAAAGAACATCCAGTACCTTCGCTCCAACTCATATTTTATTCAACTGTACCGAAGGACAACAAAAGTGACTACTTCAGCCCGTCTATGGCTATAGCCACGAAAGACCCGGCTAACGAACTTCTGCAGCTGAGCTTTTCCCATTTTTCTTGGATTTTTTTTTCTTTCTCAAAGACTTTTTTACTATGCTGGCGAAAGTGAAAAAATGATGTGAATAAAGTGCAAGTTTACAGCCGGTCGTCTCTGGCAGTTGAACTTGTTTTTTTCTTAATTTGCATATCTTTTGGAATGGGCAACTTAGCAACGGACTTATGGGAATAGCCTAGACTCGTAATTAATGTAAAAGCTTTTAATACCTACTCTAATTGTAAGACTGTAAGTTGTATTAATAAGCCTCTTTATCCAGGCTGGAATTTCTACCTGCTGCAGAAATAATACATTTTTGAACAGAAAGGGGGATTAAGATTATCACTTTCACTTTCAGCATTTAAAAAGTTTACAATTGTTTATCATTATGATATAATAATATGAACTTTTACGCATTTTACGTTATGCTTTTCACTTTTGTAATCCTTTGTCAATTCATAGAATATTTCAAAAGGCACTCATGTACTGAAATATGAGAACTTCAATGAAAAGGTGCAATCTTAATCGCCTCGAGAAGGTCACAAAAAAAAATAATCGATTTAATGATGCGGTCATGCGGAAAATGGAAAGTATCTGTACTGTGCTTCCGTAAATGACAAGCCAGCTTGAACTTTTTTGTATTATCTACAAGTTTGACAAAGGAAAGGAAATTATCATAAGTTTCGTTTGACTTGGGGGTGTGATAGTCGCCTTAAATGTACTTATGCAAACACACACACACACACACATACACACACACACACACGTGTATGCATGTGTGTGCGTAAGTGTTTTATGAATTATCGATTTTCATTTAGGAACATATTAAAGTGCACACACTGAGAGATTGGGAGACAATGGCTACAACAACTACAACTATGTTGGCTCTGTTGCTGTTGACGTAATGAAATTCCTCCAAGGTATTTTGTCTCTATCTCCACTCTCACTTTGCCTGGGTGACAAGATATGCTCGTCCGTCAACAGGATATTCAACGTCAGTGCGAAAATTCAGCAGTGAAGCCCGGGGTGAAGTTGAGATTGCTATACGGACGGGTGGACTCAAAGAGACAAAAGTTAAGCACCAACAAGGAATTAACGTAATTAACGCAGTGTGTTGTAGGCAAATTTCCTGTCAGACGACATCGTCCACATGGTGTGGTCGAAAACACTTCTACTGATGAGCTCTCCACTTTGCAGACACTTGCTGTTATTTACGACTAAGTAGCCTTTGGAGTTGGCCAACCAGTCAGAAGCTAATGCCTCATGACCCACACATGCAACAGTTTCACATATTCGCGATTTTCGGCTTGCATCAGATTGTGCGCTGCTTTTGGCCAAAATGCCAAATGACATCACGCAATGGAGGTGACTTTCACTAGGTACAATCAGAGCACATGCAACCAAAAGTAATTACAGACCGTACCCATTTGGCACGCAGGTAGCTCGCAAACTTTGCCGAAAAGGGAAAATAACGCCAAACAGTTGCGAACTTGGCTAATGGAGTGTGGAGTACATACAGAGTGTGTGGCCGGGCATGTTTCTTGATTGCCACAAATTAATTAATAATGCTTGTAACATTATCTTTAATTAGATTGCAGCAAGTACTTAAATTATATAAGAGGATGAGTACTTTGTGGGCTCGCGTGTTGCTTCGTTTCTCATAGTAGAAATTGGACGGCAAGAAAGAATCTACTCTAATGATGCTAGGACAGCATTATAAATGACTTTAAAAAACGTCGCACCTGCTGGCCATTTACTTAATTTGCTTCTGAGATCACATTAAACCGGAAACTCGTATTTAAGAGTGCTTTATGAATTTATATATAAAATGCAAATATATATTTTATCAGTGTGTCCAGTCTGTACAATAATCAACGCATATACACAAGTATATGTACTTTTGTTTCATCTCTCGAGACTTTCCTTTTTAGTTTCAATTATATTGAATTATTCTGAGTGTGACTTATTTCACTATTCGGTAGCAGCGAACTCTTATTTAATAATACTCTTAATTTCCCGCATTTAATGATTCTTTTTTTGTCTCGCTTTCGAAAAAAATGTAGTTTTTATCTTTAATAATTGGAGTAATCTTTTTTATATAATTTTTTTAATATTGTTAATTATCTGCACTTAATGGTTTATTCGTATGGTTGTACTATACTTTATTCGAATAAATATATTTTTTATCTTGAATACGTTTTAATAATGTTTTGTGCTGTTGCCTCGCTGAAATTATTGAAATAATCCAGTAGTATAATCCATCTTAGTTGAGAACCTATATATATATATTTACAGACTGTCTATAGCCATCACTGCCTTGGAGGCTTATTACCACCCAATATTCGTAGTCAATGTTTTCTACTTGGTTGTTGTTGGCGCACAATAAATATTGATTACGATGGTGTTTGAAATTGTTGTGGGTTCATTTGGTTGAGATGGCTGGCTTAATGTTCCGTTGAAATTCTAATTTATAAACCAATTAGCAGCCAAAGCTCATGGCGTTCCCATAAATTCTCGCTGGCAACAAATTTAATCAAACTGTTCACTCGGCTGCCGGTTGCTTCCTCTTCTCGCAGCTCTAACGGATTTCGCATAGTTGCCGCCACTGCCACTGTGTTGTCATTTCCCCTGGGAGGCGTATACTTACATCCAACTTGATTCCATTCACGCTTCGTTAATTCGAATCCGTACAAAAATTAACTAATCGCACAAAATTCCCCTTCACTAGCATACTTAAGTTGCCTGCTTAACATAGATTCATATACTTAGTATGATTATCTATATTCTAGAACAAAGCAATAAACGATGCCAAATATTTTACGGGATTAAGTTCCTTTGGCGCTAAATAAGCCAATGTGATTTCTATAAGCACAGCAGAAATGAAAATAGCTAATTATCAGAAGTTTTGTTACCTACCTCAATTATTAGTTTTCCAGAATAAAACTGCAGTTTGAATATTATTTTTCTGATAGTATTTTATTTATGAACTATAAATTGATTTAAAATGAAAAATACAAAAGGTACAATACATAAGTAAAAAAAAACTATATTCAAATTATTTTCACAGTTTAGTTGAAGTTGAAACTTAGTTCTATGCTTTTGTTTTCATTAACATTTTCCATATTATAATTTATGCCAACATTTTGAAATTTCCACGACCTAGTCGTAAAAATCCAATTACAGAATGCCGTTGGGTCTTTAATTAATTTGCCTGTATGTATTTTTAATGATTTAATTTAACGATTATTTGTGATTTTACAAAGTAATCGTATTATTCGCATTCGCATTCGCGAATACATCTTATTCATAATGCATTTTGCAGAGCTCATTGCCTAAAGTTAAGCGTAACACGAATATTTTATGTACATTTATTTAATGTCCTCTCTATTGTGAGCATGCGGTAATTGTTATTTATTAATTGAGTCACTCCAATCCTATTCTATCCTATTCACGAACCGGGAAGACTGCAACATGTAGCTGACCACAAAGGACCGCAACAAAAACAACTCCTTCAACCAATTATCTAGTTAGTAAATTGAGTATTTGTTTACGTTCCGGTCGGTCCTTTTGGATGCAACTGTCCTCTAATTGCGGCTAGCTGTTCTTTTTATTTGTTTGCTTAACTTTGATCTATATTCTGCAAGTTTTTTCCTTTACATTGTATTTACACATTTTCTAATTGGGGGGACGGGACGGGGGTGGCTATTTTGAAACGTGAATCGTGTTACTGCTGTATGTATTTGGGCTATATATACTACATATGCTGCTATTATTTACATATTGATTGGATGCACTCCAATCAATCAATGTTGAAAATACACACTTAAATGCTAATTAGGAAGGCACTTGACATTTGAAACTATAACGTCAACAATTAACAAAGAGATGAGAGACGACATGATAAAAACTACAAATTATATAACATTCATTTTCACACATAGACATAAACAGTATGTACATAGTATATATATAGATTTGTAAATGAGAAGACTTAAGACTATGACTACGTTCTAGAATGTTGCCTGCAGGGGCATTCCCACACATCCGTTCACACGCACTCACACACACTCAAACACTGAAACACTCATAGAGGATTTAATATTCACATTTATGTAGATATGCAGGCCCTGCTATCAGAGAGCTATTCACCTTGGCACGCAGGAGCAATCCATTAGCTCGCCGGCCAGCAGCGTTCCTTACATACCCCAGCCATTGCAATTTGGGTCCGGATATTAATTACGCTCATCCATTTGTAGCGCATTAATCCGAAATACACACAACTGAATTATGCAGACACGCGAAATCGCTCATACGACAAGTAGTGCGCAGCGCTTGAGTTATGATGCCGCTTTCTGCTATATGACCTATGTGTGCCTGTCCGTGGTGTGATTACCCTCCCAATAAAGCGTTTATGAGCCTCATCGCCTTATACAAAGCACACACACGCAAGTCCTCAACTATAGCTATCCTTCTCACACACCCACCAACTCCAACTCTCTCGCTCGCATTCAAATATGTAGGTGCGGACAATTATGAAAATTCGCTTTAGTCGGGAAATGGGTGAATCGCGAAAATTATGAAGGGGGGGAGGTGGAGGTTGCATGAGCATACACATGTGTACATATTTGGGGCTCGCATCGCATCGCTCGGCGCTGACAACCCATTAGTTTTCCTTGTGCCCCCGACTTTAGGCCCCGACATTTTGTTGTTGCTCTTGTTGTTTCCATGATGTATATGTTTGCTCTTTGTAGCTCCTTGTTGTTCTTGAGGTTGCTGCTGCGTATTCATAGGATCTGTGTTTATATTTATGCGTGCGTTTACATTATTGATAACATTAAATGAGCTTCACGCAATTTGTTTTCATTTGTAAGGTTGAACCGCATCATTTTATTCTAGAGACTCTACTGGAGCAACATTTGAGCGTACTTCATTTATTGCTAATAGAGTTCTGCATTTTGGCTGTAAGAAATAAACTTGAATTTATATCGGATGATCGATCATTCATTCACATGGAGAACTCTGCACACACAAGCAACATTTCAATACTTAACCTACAGATTTATCTATCCTAACTTCGCTATGTGATGCACTCCCAGTGCCCATGGGAGCTGACCGAGAACTTATTATGTACGCCTCTGTTACAATTTACAGTTACAGGAAGCTCGTCCATTTACATACAGCTATGCATACATATACATACAAATTTTAAAAACATACTCCAGCTATTGTTGTCCAGACTCTGTGAGCCATCTACTCCGTACACACCTGCTGTGATTGTTGTTGTTGCTGCTGTTTCCGATTCTCGCAGGAGGTCTCTGGGATTAGGTCATTCCCCTCAGGAGTTGTATTGTCTTTAATGCTGGATGTGACCAAGGGCAGTGTTGAACCATTCTCCACATGTGGCTAGGGCCTGGCTGGAGTCGACACATGAGCAGCCTCTGAATCGGAGACAGCCGGAGGCTCTGCCTGGCTACCTGTCACATTCTGCCTGGAATAACTATGGACGTTCGGGGAGGTTACGCTGATGTTACAGGCCGTAGTGTAGACGTGCGGCTCACAGTCCCCCATGCTTGGTCATCCGTAATAATACTGCGAGCTTACGGGTAAACCAGTTGAGAGAGTACGCGGAGCCGTGCCGTCATAGGAGAGCTGTGTGTGGAGCATGGCCGTCGTGTTCGGCTTTGTCCGTCGCAACGTTGATGTTCCTGGGGCGGGCACATGACTAAGCGTTGTCATGGCCAGCGGCGATGTGGTCGACGTCTGTGGGACTGGCGGATGTGCCGGGGAACCGCCAGCTAAAGAGGAAGGCGGCGTCGGCGTGTTGTTCGGCCGCTGCAGCACACCCATGCTCTCGGCATTTAAGATGTAGCCACCGCGAATGGTGGGAGCCGTTGTGTATTGGGCCAGGGATGTGAGCGGAACCATGGTGTCTGTAAAGCAAGCAGCGAAGCAGTTGGCAAAATGTGCCTCAACAAGTCAAATGGACCAGTTTACGGTAGATAATGATATGGATACTTACTTATGCCACTGCTGCCGGGCACAGATCCGCCCGGAGCGTTTGCGCCAATGACAATGGTCGGTGCCAGCATGCCCGGGTGCATGGGTGCCTGGCCAGAGGGTGCGCTGCCAGCACTACTGGTAGCTACTGACAATCTGCTGGGGGAGATGCCAATCAGATCCGGCGACTGCCGCGCACCCATCAGCATGGGATTGGGGATTAGGCCGGGCCCTGTGCAGGATCCACCAACAGTGGGTAACTGGCTGGGCGCTAGACTAGCATACAAGCTGTTGGCTGGCGCATATGTAATGTAGTTCTGCAGTGGCGGATGATAGATGGCATTGACTGTTGAGTAGAGATGAGCACAGCTACCCACCTCGTTCCTTGATACACTCGGCACTGGTATGGAGGTGGCTAGATCAATGTCAGCGTCTATCTCCGAAATGGTGTCGTTGAAGCCGCTGGGAATGGTCGTCTCGTCGGCCATGCCTCCATTCCCGCCGCCCTTGGTGGATGAGTTGGAATGCGTATCGCTGGCCACCTGGCGCTTCTGCAGGACGAGGCGCGTGGCCACAATAACAATGGAGAATAGCACGCCGACCGATCCGATAATTAACAGATACAAATACAGACGCTGCTGGTCATCTGTGGAGGACACAAAGAATATGCCATGTAGTAGCCATGTTAGGAAATCTCGTACATTAATAAAAGAAATTCATTTGAGCCAAGGATTTGCTTAATGAGGGCAATGTAAGTCCGGGCAACGTCTTATTTCAAATTGAATTGAATTAAAGTTGGCTTTAAAGCTGTTTGTTTGTAAATAGGATTTGACATTCGTATAATGTCTGCGGCGTCCTTTGTGACAGTGAGTCCTTGTGGGATTACGCCCACGTTGCCAGACTGTTTTTCAGGCTAAAGTTGTGGACTGGCGCTGATTTGTGTTTTCTATTATTGCAAATGGAGCCTAACGTTTAGGTCATGTCGGAAGCGACTTACCCTCCAGACTTAAGTCGGCGCTGTGTGTCATCACCGGATTGACGCCACTTCCATCAGCATCTGCGTCCAGCGAACCGTTTGTCACGGTGTGAATGCCCTCCGGACTGGAGTTGGCTGCGAGTCCGGTGCTGCTGGTTGAGTTGCCTGTCGCCGTTTTGGTTGTATTGCTGTAGAGCTTGGGTATGGCCTCCGACTCCTTGTAGATGAGCTCATCGACGTACAGGTCGTTCATGTCGCCCTCGAAATCCTCCGTCTCGTCAGCCTCCACCTCTGACTCGTTGCTCTCCTTTAGCACTTGCTTCGGCACTGTGGAACAAAGACATAGAGCACCCAAACGAGCAACATAAATCATGCGGCCAAGTCACCGGTAACGGAGGGTCGGACGCCAAGCACCAGGCATCAATCTTGCGCTCTGACGCGCGATTCGATGCGATGCGATGGGATGCGCCAACAAAAGCGCTCCCTAAATCATTCTGAGTGGCAGGAGCCGCACGCCCCTTCACTTGCCCCACACACCCTACGTCCTACTTCCTACTTCCTACTTCATACTTACCGCATGTGTAAACAACCTTCAAATACATTCGCGAGTTTGGCTGGCACGGAGTACCAAAGGTATTCGCATCGGCTGCCAAGTTGCAGCGCCTTCGTCCATGGCAAATTTGCATCACAGTCTCCGTGGCGAACGAGGCGAGGCATGCTATTAACGGACAGAGCGAGAGAGAACCAAATGAGAACCGAGGTGCAGCAGAGGGCAAGGCTTGCAATGCTCCTTGATTGATGCAATCTACAGTTTGGCCACAGGGTGGCCAACACTCCCATACAATACTTACTCTCCTCGCGCACTCCCTGCGGCTGTGGGCACTGAATGCTTTCATATTCCGTCCGTCCGAAGCTGGCACTGTAAACGGCTATCCGAGAATACGGGTTACACTCCAGCTGTGCGACATCGTTGTGGCAGGCAACTTTGCTGCGGAACTCATCTGGAAAACCAAAAACGCAATGTAATATTCTTCTTTCTGCATAATCAAGTTTATCTCATTGTCGAAATACTATCTGCAGTTCCCCTGATATATCGGATAATCAATGATTGAGAACTTTGTAATTGAAAGTCACGAGCTCATTCAGTTCATTCTGTGCGCATCATTAGGGTAATTTTAGCTTGAAAAACATAGCTGAATGCCAAATATTCATTCGACAATGGAGCTGAGCAGTCGCTGCAATTTTGAGGCCCTCGAAGCCCCCTAGGACCGTTTGGGGCCATGTGCTGTACGTTGCGCGGAAACTTAATATTGTATCGTCGATGTTTTTCCAAGTTATACAAAGCACGTGCAAATGCGATTCGACTGGTACCGGGGCAACAGGGCGCAGTTTACAGTTTGCTGTTGGCAGTGCGCCACCAGTTCGGATTCGATACGCTTGCCTGCTCCCAGCCACCAAACCCTCGAACCCCAACTGCTGTTTAGTGCTAACGGACTTGTCGATACCCGTACGCGCCCTAGAGCCGCTGCTTCTATTCCACCTGAGTGAATTTTTGGAACACACAAGAGCTCGCTAAACTTGCTGTCTGGATGGTCTGGGTGGTCTGGCTGGTCTGGGCGGTCTGGGTGGTGGCTAGGTTGTGTGGTCCACTGCCGCTGCCTGTTTCAATCGAATTTGTTTGGAAAAATATCAGCGCTGTGTGCTGCAGGCCGTACCAGAGGACAAGTACAGTTCGGTGCAATCCCAACACAATCGCAAAACGCAGAGTCCGGATGAAGCCAGACTCTGGTTCAACTCATTCGGCTGGACGTTTATGTGTCGAATCCGGCAGTCGAGATTGTTCAGCTCAGTTTGCGCTGCCGCTGCGCTGCCGTTGCGCTGCCGTTGCGCCGCTGTTCCGTTGTATACGGAATTTGTTAGCAATTTTACGTGTCCTATTGTGCGCCCAATAAATTCAACCAAATTAAACAAAACTTGCGCTGCAAGCGCTGACTTACATGGACGACATTTGTAGGCGACCTCGACAATTTTTCTGCGCTTGGGGCAGGGGTCGTTGCTGATTGCATTGGAGCTGGCGGTGCTGCTGTGATAGCTGCTGGTGCCGGATGAATCGCCCACTCCGCTGGCGCCCAGTCCGTAGAACTGCGGGGAGCCGTGAAACTTGCAGTGCTTCTTCTTCTGGCAGGCCTCCACAACCGTCTGCAGCAATGAGTACTGTAAGTAGGGAGCAAAGGTACAACGAGAACAGAACGAAAAATCAGTTGCAATTTAGTTTTCCAATTTCTCTTTTCTTTTCTATTTTTTTTTTTTTTTTTGATTTCATACGCTGTCGCATTGGTGTGCAAACAGAAGAAGCTGAAAAGTGAACGAGTTCAGGAAGTGAGCGGAAATGGTAAACTTTACAAATTGAAATAAAATATTTGCATTAAAAATGTAATTGAAGTGCTTTCAGTTGTGTTTGAGTATTTTTCTTCTCATATTACTTCTCTCTTAGTTAAATATGATACAACTTTGGTAAAACTATGTGATATTCTAAGGTAAAAGTTCAGTTTGCTTATGAAAGTACTTCAAATTTCTATAACTTACAGTAATAACTTACTTAATCTAATATCAAAAATAATATCAATTTGAATCGTGATTGATACATAATACTGATACGTCTAAAGTAAGTTCTGCTACCTAATGATATATAAATATAATCAACTGTAATGGCATTGATCTAAAAGTCCTGCTGAATGCTCCCAATTACTTCTGAAACTCAACCCCAATTTAATATTTAATGAGTTTAAGCTATTTAAATAATATAGTAGCTATGCTATTATATGCTTCACTTAAAGGTAAGAGAGACCAAGTGGTATAAAGTACACTTAAACTAACGTGTCGCATTCACACACTGTTAATCAATTAGCTCGAAGCACGAGTATTATGTGTATGGTATAATATGTTATCCATCATATGCTTGGCAGCTATTCAATCAAGAGCCGTATTGTTGCTAACGATCTGCATTTTTCATTGAATTACGTTAGGAATTCTGCTTTGTTTACCGTTCTATTTAGTGATTCAGCCCACTGACAGACCCGTCCAGTCCCAGGCTCAGGCCCAGGCCCAGGCCCAGGCCAACATAAAATGGCGGCGGGTAGCGGTGGATATCACACGACTGTTGCCCTGTAATCCGCCGCGCGAATGTAAACTGTTTATTTTCAAGTTATTTTTCACTATCTTGTGTTGACAGCACTGGGCGGGAAGAGACAGACAGGCGGACAGACGAACGAACGGACGGACAGGCAGACAGACAGACAGACGGAGCGACGAACTTGTCGACTGACAGCAGGTTTAGATTTGCCGTTAGACGAGTCGTCACAAAATTTAATAACAAGGACAGTGACAGTGACGACAACACCCTGCAGAGAAACAGTGTCACAGAGGAAGAGAGACAAAGGGAGAGAGAGACAAAGAGAGAGAGAGAGAGCGAGAGAGTTTGAACAACAAAAACAGCTCCTCGAACAATGGAGACAAAAACGATGCGAGAAATTATATGCTGCGGTAGCCATTTTCAGCGCCATGTTGTCGCTGCTGAGCTGAAACTTTTGGGATTGCTGCCCGGCCTAATGATACCCCATGGGACGTGAAGGCATCTTGGCCAACACAGCGGGTAGGCCGACATGCCAGACAGCGCATTGACTTGGCCTGACACAAAGGCAACTTTTGGCCTTCATCAATGTTTTTTGCGAGCATTTCTCAGCGGAGTCCGCATGCTGTTCATTTGGGTCCCAATATGTAGCTCCTACTGTCAGTTTTAACGAACATTAAAACCGAAAATGACATGAAATGAAATGAATTCGGCTCTCTCGTATTGTTTTCTACGTTGTCGTTGAAGTTGCTTCAAATTTAAATTCATTTCATTCGCTGTCGACGACTTTGGGTTCAAAGGATGCGTTCAAATGTCGGAAAAGGCAGCCGAAATGTTTAATGAATTGGAAGCGTTATTTGGAACGTATTTCCTTATCCTCTTTGAAAGCAACTGGAATTTTAAACGACATTCAGCTAACTGCAAAATGTACGCTTAAACGGACTCAAAGGAATTCCGAAATGCTACAATTTCTCACATTATACAAAGTGGCAAAATTTGCAGAAGTTGTTGGTAATACAAACTCAATTTCTGTCGTGTTATGATATATTTCAGGCATCCCGCTCAGTCTTCATAATTCATAGCTTAGAATTTTGAGTATAAAAAAAATAAAATAGATTTTCATGCTTCCTTTTTACGCATATTTTCTTGTTTCGCTTACTTCTCTTACATTCTTTACCAGCTCGTAGTCATTTCAGTGACAGTTATCTAACATTTTTTTTTGCTTTTTGTGGCTACATTAATCCTTTTTTTTTGCCAGTCTCAAGCTTTTTGTACAGTGTACACGTTGCTGACTTACCTGAAGAGCATTTGGCCACATGCAGTTTTCAGAAGAGTTCTCGTCCTTTTGAGCATCATCTGCTGAGGGTTCAGTGTTGGTTGCATTTGGGCTACTAGAGCTGCTGGGCACTTCCATGGCCATAACGCCTAGGCCATAGCCTCCGTTTACATAGCGATTGGCGGGCACTTTTTGCGAGCTGGAGCCAAAGATAGAGCCACGCAACAAATGCTTGGTCTTGCCCCGAATCTCGGGTCTAACGGTTCCGGTGATGGGGCATAACTCCTCAATGCTGTAGCCATCTGAATAGGTGGAATTACCATAAAGCACGAAATGGCAAACGTGTTAAGAATAAATGGCCCGGCAATGGCACTCTCGGGAAAGAGACACACAGAGAGAGGGAGGGAGAGAGAGAGAGCACTTACCTTTCGCCACGAACTTGTTGTACTGGGCAAATTCAATTGAAATGCTGGTGCCACGCGGGCAAGCAATTACCACCTGATCCGAATCGCAGGCCGCTTTCTGATATGTGCGCAGTGTGGCCGATAAAAGAGCTGTTCCCGGTACGTGGCATGGATGGATACACGGATATGTTGCATTCATTTAAACAGCGACATTTCCATTTGGCATTCAGCAAGACACATGCCACACAAAAAAAACAAGAAGAGAAGAGAAGAGAAAAATTGCATTAAACTATAAATCGAAAGTATAATTATTTATTTTTCAATTAATTCAAGATTTCAAAGGATGCGCGCAATTTGACGACGATAAAGATAATCAACTTAATTAAATCTACGCTTTTTTAACAGGACGAGCTTTTTAACGGAAACTCGCATTTCCCGTTTAATAATGATAAAGGCAATTCATTTATTTAATTTAATTAAATGGACCCCATCTACAATAACTAAAGGTAAAGTCACGTAGTTTGTGATGCAATTTTACTGCTGTATTAAATAAGGGACTAAATTGAAAATGACGGGACGCTGTCTTTCAGTATTCCCCCTTACCTTTAGTAAAAACTCGGAGTCGGAGTCACCTGTGCAAACAAAAGCGGACGTTTGAGAAAAGTTGGGAAAATATTGCAGGCTCTTGTGTTCCTACAGCTGGGTCAAAAGGGAGGCAACTCAACGAAGTTAAGGCAACGCCACGCTGCAAAAAAGAAACCATCCAAGCTGGATTTGGGAGAGATTGGTGAGTCTAGGCGTGACTTGTGGGTGGGTGGGGCGTGGCAAATGCGTTTTCACACTTCACGTGAAAGGCGCGAATCGTACATTTTTGGCGCGCCAGAGCTTCAGCTACCCCTGGGAGCTGCATGGCAAATTATACGGAATGCTTGGAAAATATTTTAATTTTCCTCTTATGTTGTTTATATCTTAGACTAAAGCTACTACTTTAGGGTATGCTGGTGCAAATGTGTGCAGCTGGTAGGAAATATATACAACTTATACCATACTATATACTACATACATTATATTAATTGTTTGCTATGGACAATGTATGAAAATAGTTTTTCAATTAGAAGTGGCAATAAATTAATTGCCGACAATATTACATATTGTAACCAAAACTAAATGAAACCGCCCATCTATCAGCTGAGAGCTGAGCAATTTAAATAGCGAGTCAGTTGTGGGTACGTTATTTGGTTCGGATAGAGGGGATTGGGAATGGAATATAATTTAGCCGTTACCGTTCATTTCTCGGTCGGCATTTCATCTCTAATGAGTTTGGGGAGCTTCGCGTGCGAATTGGTTTTGTTTTTGATGACTGCCCCATGGCAAGGGCGTGACGGATGTAAGGATGTGGATGGAAGAGACACCGAGATTGGGGATATTGCAGCCCAATGCGGGCGACTGCCGACTGATTTATATTGCAAGCCATAAATTATATTTAAATGGTCTGCTTTCGCTTCTGGCAACGCAAGCACAGAGCGCCGCCTGTAATTATTTCCACATATACTATACGGTATAGTATATACTATGTATATAGTAAATACGTATAATCGAGGGTGAAACCGTTAGCTGGCCCATGGCCAAACAACCAAATGGCAGGGTGCCGCCCAGTGACAATAAATTTCAAGTCTATAGTTCAGCCACGGATGCAAGTGGGCCACATCAGCTGGCCAGATAAGTACTTGGAACCAGTGCCCAGATAGATCAATAGGGGAGAATAGTTCTCTGTCATCTAGTTCATCTGCATATATGTATGTATGAGTACCTAATATGCATAATATGAAATTTAATAATATCAATATTATTCGCATACGCGTTCTTATTTCAGTGTTCAGTGCACTTAAAGTACTCGTTCCGATGTTCATATCTCCGATATTGTACAGTTGCGCCAGCTGGCGGTACATTAAATTAATTGTTATGACTTTACAGTTGGGGATGTTGGTCTAGGGGAAACTTCCAAATGGTTCCGCTAGTCCTTGACTCAATGTGTTGGCCGTTGCCGGTCGGAAGCGAAGGTCTCTGAAGTTTTTATTGGTGCCATTTGACTTCGGCAATCGAATCACTTTCGTATGAGGCGAATCCAAATAAAAGTTCGCTTTGCGCTCGCCCATAAAATCCGGAATCGCCTGCCCTGCTCCCCAAAAATCCAACGCAGCCCCGTAGCGTCGGAAAAGTTTACCTTTTAAAGTGAAAGTGTTTTCAGCGGGTTGCTTAAACTGAAAACACAATAAAAAATAACAAAAGTCTCTTTGACCTTGCGGTTTGCCCCCAAACAAGTCAACGTTCAATATATATATATATATATGTGTATATGTGGTGTATATGTGTATATGTATAGTATATGTGTGCATACTCGTGTCGCCATTTGCTGGCCAGTAGTTGGATGATGGCGCACTTTTTAGGCGCTTGCATGAAACTTTTTATTTGATTTGGAATTGAAAACGATGCAGACAGATGCCGGTAGCAGGCTCTCTTAAATGACGACCGTTTTATGAGCCTCTCGGTCGGCAGGAGCTGTCAGGAGCCGGGGGCAAGGAGTGTCGGAGTGACGGAAAACTGTCGGGCATGAAATTTGTTCTGAGCATCAACATTACTTTTCCAACTTGTAAAGTCCAAGTGTATGTGTATGTGTGAGTGTGTGTGTGCGTCGGTGTATGAGTGTGCTTTGTATTTATTTTCCACATGTGCACCGCATCGTTTTACATACTTATGAATAATTTAAAAATATATGGGCTCCCTTCTTAATGCTCAGCACAAAGCACAGAAACTCAGTCCTGGCAACTTACTGAGCGCTTGCTTCAAGGAAGATAACGATTGAATATTTATATGTATACTCATATATGTGTGTAGGGATTATGTCAAAACATTGAATAAAATCTACTCTGCGGTATCTCTGGAAGCAAAACCTTTCACAAAATACATTTTTGCGGTCAATAAAACTTATAAGAAATGAATTGTGAGAAATCGTAGCTTAAAGTTTATCAATAATCTAGGTCAGTGTCCTAAATGCTCTAAATAAAATGTGAAATAGGTTTCAAAATATTAATGTTTGAGTAAAATAATGAATAAATTAGGTTTACCCTTCTTTTGATTTTGTTTTTTTTGTTGGTATTTAAGGATATTTCTAGCTGATTACTCACAATAGCACTTTTATTCGTTTGAAGTATTTTGAAAATAGCAAATATTCATTAATAAGTCATATTGCTCAATCTACTAATACTGATTTTTTACTCAGATTCAAGTGATTCATGCGAATTTTCTTCTACTTGAGATGAAAATATATCAGGTTTTAATCATCGTTAGAGATTGTAAAACAGACGCGATTTAATATGAAGTGTGTGAGTAGTAAATTGTAGAGAGTAAATTTACGATGCATCGTCGAATTCTGGAGTTCGCTTGAGCTCCACATGCCAGCATAAGCGCTTACCAAGGATTCGAGTCCATTGTCAGGAATGTGATATATGTACATATGTATATGTCTGCAAGCAGATATGAATTTATTCAATCGCATCTATTGCGCCTTGCATACTATTTCTCAGTGTGCGCTTATCGACAGTTTGTTCTACTTCTGGTGCTCACCAAATCTCAGTGGAGCTTCTCAGGACCCCGCAGGCACTTCGTTCTCTTAGCCCCAACTTAGTTGCCACTACTATTTGCGATTTGCTGCACACCCGCACCCGCACCCGCTTCAAGGGATCCTTCCATCCTCCCCTGGATATACGCTGTCAACATCCAAGTCGCAGCTTTGGGACAGCCAATGTTCGATTGAATGCTCTGCTTTGCCAACGGGATTCAATGTGGAGCAGAAAAGAAAAGCGACTGTCATCGGGAGTTGCCAAGTCAATGGCGCAGAAGAAATTGATTTGTTTTGATTTATTCCCATGTACTTGGACTCGGGCTCGTGCTCGGGCTCCGTCTTTGGCTCGGGATAGGACTTGCCTCGAGCTTATCCTTGTCCGTCCGGGTTTCGCACTTGCCGCTTTGATGTTGCCGTTGTCCCCTTTGCCTCTTTCGGATGCTCATGCAAAATTGTGTTGATTCCTTTTTGGGGCTGCCTGTTGTCCTGGCCGTTTCACAGCATCTCTGCATGTAGCTTCCATATTTTATTGTCCCATTTGACTTGCTTAATAAATGGGAATTCACCACTGTCAATACTGTCGCACGGAGCCCGGGGCCAAATTGGCGTTCCGGCTGTCTTGTCCTGCGGTCCAAAACCAATAAAACATGATATGTATCTGTTATGCCTGGCGCCCTCTTAATTCTGTATGCTGTACAAATAAATCTAATTAAATGAAATTTAATATTTCTCATACATGTTTGCCCGGACCAAATAAAAGCGATTAAACAACAGTTTTGCCCCATAAAAAGCTGAATGCGACTAATGAGAAAATCCAATTCGATAGACTAACCACAACTGGGACAATAAAGGCGGAGAAAATAAGATTCAATAGCTGAACCACAACTCGAAAGCATCTATCAATCAAAATTGAAAATGAAATGAATAAAATTCTATTTGATTCTGGCTTTATTGTGCTTAATTTCTTCTTTCTATGAAATGCATATGTCAACTATAAAATATAATTAGAATGCCCAGGTCAAAGATATGACTTTGCTGGTAAATTTCATTCTCAGCGCAAATAAGTCATTCATAGAGTGAGTGCAGCAAAAAAGAAAATACAAATAAAATAAAATAAAGCAATACAAAAGCGAAATGAATAAAAGTGAATTGTAAAATGTAATTCTGCTTTTTTTTTGCTGACGCTTGCTTTGTTTGCAGCTCTGGTTTTGTAGTGGACCCCGGTCTAATCCCAAGGAAACAAAAGTTTATGACATTTTACGAGCTTTTTTAATACTTTGTGAAAACTTTGCACATTGCCATCCGTCCGCTGTTTATCCGTCTTTAAGCTCACCAGTACGGCGGAAACAAAAACAAAATTTATGAACATGTTTTGTCATATATGGATGGCCAAACGACAAACAGGCTCGCTGCCCAGTTGCCCATTTTCCCAGTTAGCCAGTTGGCTGCGTTCCTTGCACATGGAATCCACTCATATACACATTAAATATACATATATATACCCTTACATAACTTTTTGTTTTGTTTTCACTTTCGCCAAACACAAATTTGTCGGAATACAACAAATTCCACTCACGGTGTGAAGAGGGCGTGTGTTTTGTGCCACATTTGGACGCACTGCGTCGAGCTGTAATGTTTTCTGTTCGTCAACATGTGACGAAATGTCCGCCAAAAGCTGATGTTCTCCAAAAATCTCGAGACAGACATTACTTTGCGTAATTGAGATGATAAAATTTATGAGCTCGCTGAGAGAGTTTGCTTTATCTGATGGGCTATGAAATATTTGCTCATACGGCGCATTTGAGAAAGCTGGGCGCCGGAATAGAATTACCTTCGCAGAGCTACTCTTAAGATACCGAATTTGTAAATCTCTAGCCTTAAGTATGCAAGTCAGTCGAAATAAGTTGGGGATATACATATGTATGTATATACTTACAGATGATATACTTGTATAAAAGTATCTGCAGAATTTACATTCAGTTGGCATGTGCTTATGTTGTATGCTGTATGTAAATGAATAGATTTAAGGACCTTGGGGAAATGACAGTTATATTTGTGGCACAAGCCAGCTGGCTGCCTGGCTGGAGAGCAGTAAACAGGACAGCAAATGGCGACATGTTATCCTTATCCTAGAATTGTTTTACATTTGTGAAATTTTATTAACATACTAAATGGAGCTTTATGCTGCTCTCTAGTTAATCATTTCCCTCACGTTATGCTTATCCAATTTACTTGTTGTTGTGTGCATAATAAGACTCTAACAGCCAACAAGGATGCATAATTAACATATAATTTCATTTGATTTGGCTTCCTGTAACAAGATGTTGCTTACCCAAAGGATCTATGCGATATATTAATTCGCCTTCGGCGCTGGCCGCACTCAGTGCGCACAGAAAAGACAGCATTAAATACTTTGCCTGCGTATAATCCATTATCCTTCGAGTTGAACGTACGCTCCTCCACTTGCCACCGGCTGGCTTGGCTTTGACTTCAGCTTTGGCCTTGGCTTTGGCTTTGGTTACTGTGTGATGAGGCTTTACCCGGCATCGGCTTGCGGCATTACAGACATTACGGCTCTACGGCTCTACTGCTCGGCCGAGCTGCAACCACACTTCCCGCACCCGCACCGCTGAAGGAGACGAAGACGAGGACGGATACGGAGACTTGTGCAAATGGAACTTCGCATGGACTCTTTTATTTGGTTTTATATCAAAGCGATCGGCAGTTGCACAAATCGGGTTATTGATTTTGGTTTTTTGTTTTTATGTGTTGTTGTTGTGTTTTCTTTTGCCGGACCGGATGTCAGTTGGTTTCAATTTGCACTGCCGCCGGTGTTGTCCAGTTGTCCAGCTGTCCAGTATGTTGTCCTTGTCACTGGTGTTTTTCGTTTGATTTCACTCTTTGGGCTGGTTTGTCAATTTTGTTGCTTGCGTTGCAGGAAGTCCACGAATTTCACAATTTTTTCTGTTGACGCCACAAAAAAAAAGCGATTCTGCATTTATTATCAATTTTGGTGGAATGCGAGAGCAAACGCAGCCACCAAATGTAGATCAATAAAATGCACACAGACAAATGCACACAGACAAATGGACAGACACCACGCAACTCGCCAGTTCCGATTGGAATGTAGGTAATCAAATTGTATTGCCAGCGGCCTACAGCTGAAAGGGGAGGGAGGGGTTTCAGCCAACCCGTCCGACAACCACAGCCGTCGGCATTCGTAACAAGCCTGTAAAACGATCCTGCATATATGTATGTATGTATGTATATGAATCGGTCCAGTTGCTACTTCAGCGATAACAACACCATATCCCTATCGTGCCCACAAATGCACTCTTTTATATGTATGACCACGCCACGCCCATGCACCCATCATCACATTGTACATATGCAAATCAGTGCCACACACACACACACACACACAC
Source organism: Drosophila maculinotata (assembly GCA_035045305.1). NCBI lineage: Eukaryota > Metazoa > Arthropoda > Insecta > Diptera > Drosophilidae > Drosophila > Drosophila maculinotata. The sequence goes on from JAWNPD010000335.1 coordinate 11,643,557, forward strand.
ACACACACACACACACACACACACACACACACAGAGAAAAGCGTGAAGAAAAACGGAATTCACAATTGTCACGCTGCCGCAGGGCGCGATAACTGACAAATTTTTTTTTGATCGCATTTAAATTTCACGTGGACTCTTTGGCATTCCCAATTTGCCATCGGGCAGCTGGGATGAAACAAAAGCAAAAATATTGATTGGCCGACCCTTTTTTTTGTGTGGCATGTTGCAACTAACAGGCATACGTCAATGCAGTATTATTATCAGATAGCATCGAAATGCTTTCCATCGAACTCTGCAATTACAAAAGGATATTTGGTAACATGCCAGAAGCGTGGAAGCGTAATCCGATTGCTGGACACATGTCCAACTAACATATCATTTGCGCAGGACACTTGATGGTGGGACACCATTGACGGGGAGGGGTCGGTGGCAGGGGCAGGGGCAGGGGCAGGGGCAGGGGCAGTTACGCATCCATCATGCGGCACATCTGCACCCAATTAATTGCGATTCCCGGCGGCAGCAAAGGCGTAACTTTTAATTAAAATTCGATTTGACAAGCAAAGTGATGTTTGCCGCCTCGGCTAAAACAGGACGAGAACCGGGACCAGTCAAGGACCAGTTTGCAAATGTTCTTCGCAAACATATCATGATTGCTGACATTTGAAATTTGCCAACATATTTGTTGATTTTAGTTTAATAAATGTCGCAACTGTGTCAAGTGCTACCTTTTCATCCCTTTTCCCCTCCCATGGCTGATTACCATAGACCCCAACACATACATATAGACAAACTTAATTGATATGCAAATACCGTTAAATGTGGCATGTATGCGTTTCATTAGGCATTAGGCACATTTAAGGGTAAGGGAGGCGCGCAGCTGCAAGATACAAGCTGCAAACTGTAAACTTAATCAATTCTGAAGGCTTTCTAATGACAACAAACACACACACACATGTGTGACATTCATGCTCATTACTGAATGACAGTTAGTTGACGAAGTGACATCCTGCCTCAGGAATCTTGCAATAATTGTGTCTGTTCTCAATCGAGATTGGGATTCGCCTCCACTCTGGCCAACTGACAAAGTTGATGTTAGCTTTATTGGAAAAGCATGCCCAGGACTCGAAATCCTTGAACTGCCTGTGTTTTTGGCATTTGTTATGTTCTGTTATTCAATTATCATATTTGGACAGCTCCACTGACAGGCAGGCACCAGGGGGGGAGGGGGTAGCTAAAACTTGAGCACTAGCTGCGCACTTGACATTTGATTAATGATGTGAGCATTGCCAAAGTTTTTCTGCTCCACTTCAAAGTTTCTGTGTCTGCGTGTGTGTGTGTGTGTGTGTGTGTGTGTGGGTGATGAGATAAACTGCATATATATATACATATATATATATATATATATGTGTGCTAACATTTTTCCACTGTCATTTAGAAGACATAGCAAATGAGGCCGAGGTGGACGAAGTGGCCCAGTGGCCCGTGGGCCATGTGTTCACAGGAATGGCATTATTTCAGCTAAAGCTGGCAACAAAATTGAAATAAAGCGACGACAAAGGACGCAAAAATAAGCGGAGCGGCAAACCGCCAAAACCGCAGCAATAGGCGGCATGCCACGCGGGAGTCGAGTTTTCTAACCGGGCCGAGAGCATAGACCATAGACCATAGACCAAAAAGGCCGGCTTAACGTCTGCACTGCTAATCAGGGCCAGGAGCAAATCCTGACGGTTTCTTGTTAATTTCGCATATTTGTGGCTGCTTTCTCTAGTTACACACGTTACGCGTTGGGTGGTGCTGGTGTTAGGTGGTGTTTGGTGGTGTTGTTGTTGCCTGTGTGCATTTCGAGTGTTTCACCTCGTTGAGTTTTAAACATTCTTTTTGCCGTTTGCCGGGTTTCACGATTTTTTTGTCGGCTTATTTTTTGTTAATGCTCATTTAAATATTTTTGCATCTGGCCACAAAAATGGGAAACACACGCGCACTCAAAGGAATAGCTCACATTTGGCCACGTTAAGAGCACCTGCAAATTTGTTGGCTATGGGCCACGAGGATGCGCACGCCCCGCCTACCGCCTGCCGCCAACCGCTGCTGATGCAGACGACGTAACCGACGTAACGGACGTAACGTAAAGTGGGAAGCAACTACGGATAAGCTGTGGCAGCTGTGGGCGATTCCCTATTTGCAGCAGTTGCACGTTTGGCGCGTTGCACGTCCGTTGCTTTTGAGTGTCGGCGAAGAACTAAAATGGGACTCGGCCAGCGAAGACCGCAACGCAATGCACGAATGTGTGCGAGCAGCTTCGCTGGCGAGCCGAGCAGCAGCCAATGGGGAAATACTCTCTTCGAGGTAGGTCGGGACATGGTCGGGATAACGAGGACAACAGAGACAGCCAGCAGAGCAGAGAAGAGCAGAGAAGAGCAGCAAAGAGAGCGCCGCAGTAGAGGATGACGGTGACGGTGACGATGAAGATGACGCTTAGAGTGGGGCTGACGAACTACTGAACTGGGTCAGTGTTCTGCCACCCCTCACCACCCCCTCCCACTGTGGCAGTGCCAAGCGACGCGCCGCCAAGAGTTTTTGGTCTGCGAGCCGCATTTAATCGAATGTAACGTTTACAGTCAACTTAACACATTGATTTAGCCTATCGTAGGTAAATTAGTGGCCAACTGCCAGAGACCTCTAAATCGCTCTACGTGTCCATGTGTGTGTGTGTGTGCGAGGGTGTGTGTGTGTGTGTGTGTGTGTGTGTGTGTGTGTGTGTGTGTGTGCAGAGTGCAGTGGGGTAAGAGTGTGCTATGTGCGTGTGGCTGCTTGATTATGGCTGCCGCTTAGATTGGCCTCATAATTCGCTTGCAAATCGCTTTTATCACTTACACCATATACATATATATATATATATATATATATATATTTATGTGTGTGTGTATAGGTATGCGTGTGTACCTTTAATTGGGCAAGGACACGTCAAGGCGAAACGCATCCACTTGTTGCTGGCACTTTCATGTGGAAGGCAAGGAAAGGAAAAGTGTCGTTGTCAATGGAATTTTATGATTTACATATATACATACTATGTAGATTGAGAGCCTTACAATTTCTTCTGCTCGCCGAGAGAGAGTACATATTTCAACATATTGCATTGTATCTATCTATATTTCCAGTCCCTATCATCAATTTCAGGGCAAGTCTCTTGGAAGTAATATATAATCGGACAGCATCGAGAGGTCAAAATCTAAAACTTCTCCTTGTTTTTGATCATGGCTTAGCTCTTAGATAAATTCTACATTTAAATTTGAAAAACCCATTTTTCGGGTTTTTTGTTAGAAATCAAGACAATAATCCTGACATGTGATTTTTCAAGTCCCTAGAAATGACCTTCCCAGACTTTAACCATGTCAAAACTTGTAAGTTAACAAGTCGCTAGGAAGCTCTTCCTAGACTTTAATCTGCCATAACTTTGTCAAAATGGAACCGACTTTAAAAAGCAATGTCTTTTTGATCAAGGTTGATCCTCTTTACTTACTTTGTTTAACACTAAACACATAGCTCAGCAGGGAACAATAAAAAACGTATGTTCAACAATATAATGGCCTTTTATGAGTAACATGAACCAAATTAAGTTATGAATTAAATTTAAAGTTAAATAAACGCAATATTTTCGATGATCTGGAACATTCTATTAACATTTATTTGCACATCTTGGCTGAAATCAGTATGTTTTAAAAATTAGCCAAAATTTTAATTGCTATTAATAGAAAATGTAATAATGTATACATTTATTATTCTTTTTAAATTAGTAAGCTGCACAAGGGCAAATAACAACAAGCAGAACAATCAACCAAAAACTGTTAAAATAGTTTGTTGTTAATTTTATTATTGATATGACTAAATATGTATGTATACTATATAAGTAAATAAGTCAATAAATAACACCTAACACTAATTTGTTGCGTCAACAACAATTGGTCTAATTATGTCAATGCACTGTGGCTGGACACAACAATAAAAGATTTCAAGTCCAGCGGAAAATTGATATATGCAGCATAAATTATGATATTTGTGTATTTCGAGCATTTTCATTAATTAGATACCTGATTTATTCACATATGCAGCAATGCTAAATTAGATGAATAAAATGTTTAACAAATGTTTTAGCAAAATAGAACAGATATTTTTGACACGCCGAAGATTAAATACTCTTCAGACAATATCCAACTGCTAATTTAAAATTTAATTTTCAGTTTTATTATTATATTTTTTGTTAACACATACACAATGGCTAACCTCCAATCTCATGTCATATTTAATAATCTAAATAAAATATTATTTTATTTACAATTTAAGAGCTAGACGTTTTGCTCCTATGTCAGCCGTAAGAGTATAAAGTTACAGAGTTTGGAAAATAATAAAGTTTTTCATACAAGATCTCCTGTTTTGTTTCGTTAATAGTGCCGAAAAGTTGTAAGAAACCCGCATAATCAATTTAATAAATTCTGAATGGTGTAAATGAGTATCTAAATGAGTAATATTCTCCGACACTTTTACAATTTTTCCTCTTTCACTTTTGTGCTGAAAAGAATAATAATAATAAAACCTGAATGCCGCAGTTGAATAGCGAATTGCGAATAGCGAAAGCACATTTTGTAATATTCAGCTTTGATGGATAGCTCTGTCCGCAGCGCTGTAGAGTGCGATATATCTATTGTCAGCGCTTTGCGTTCTGGATGCGTTTCTTTTTTGTTGTTTTTTTTTTTTTTTTTTTGGCAGCCATTATTTGTCCTCTAGATAAATGCAACAGTATGCAGAGGCAGTGGCTGTGGCAGTGGCAACCTCATACAAGCGCCAAGCACAACAATGAAGTCAGTCGTAGAACGAGGCTACTTTTACCACAAAAGATACGAAATGTGATGTTATAAAAATTGACCATAAATTTAAAAAGTCAGTTTTACACTCCGATTTACATTTGGGATGCAATTTAAATTGAAATGAAGCCAATTTTCGGTGAAACATTTCATTATATGTTGATTTTGATAACATGTTTTTACTATGAAAATAAATACAAGAGATGTTGAGAAATAAAAGAAATTTTGTTCCGAATATTGAAAATAAATAATAGTAAAATCCAAAAATTATATTGATAATAAACAATATTATATAATTTGAGTAATTTGAGTATCGGCTACTATTTAAATCATGGTCAATCTTATGTTGGGTTTTCTGTTGACCCATCTAAAGTTTTCACTAAAATATAGTTAATTTCCAGGACGAGCCTGCATAGCTGATCAAAGTTGGTTGCTGGGCTGCTGGGCGACTGGTTTGATGGCCACTTCATGCATTAACATTCAAGTGGCCCGAGTGACAGAGTGTGGCGGCCAAGGATGCAACTTGCAATGTTGCATGTTCACTATTCACTATTCGCTATTCGCTGTTGGTTGCTGGCTGTTGGCTGTTGGCCATGGCGCTATCCATGGCGGAAATCGCTTAGGAATGCGCAGCGGACAACCGCAGTTCACAACGAGGACACTGCTGCAGCTGCCACGCATATTTAAGCTGGCATCCGCCCACCTGCCACTCGGCCACCTGCCACTCGCCCACCTGCCACTTGCCGCTTGCCACCCCCCCTTGTGGACACCTCAGAGTCGAGGCTACTTTGCCAGTTGGCCAACATGTTGTACGAATTGTTCCGACCATATACATATGTGCTTTAAGCAGGTGAATGTATGGATTCGGGGCATGCCACAGGACTCTCCGTCTGTGGTCACAAATCTGGCTTTGACTCTCTCACCTGGCCACCTGCCCACCTGGCCACAAACAGGTGCGTGCCTACAATTACCAAATCAGAACTGCGTATTCAAGTGACTTTCGACGTTAGGTTGGCAGGACGACAACTGCAGGATATTAATAAGAGCAACTGCTGACTGCTGACTGCTGACTGCTTATGTATGCAACTCAGCTAACAAATATCGAAATTCCCCAAAATGCAAATATGATAATCATTTGGCAAAGTTGATAACAAACTAATTATTAAGCTATGAATAAAATCTGAATAAATAAATACAAATTGCATACATCAAATAGGAAATAAATAACGGTCAAAAATTGAGTAGCTATCATTTATAATTTGTTATTATTATAAACTTATTATGACTGTTAGGGTGTATAATCTTCGAAGATAGCTCTTTTTTCTTGTTTTTATTGCATAATGCCGTTAACACTTGTAATACTGTTTTTAAAATATTATATGTACCTAAAAAGCTCGAGTTGTTTATCTTTTCATACAGAGAATAAGCACAAAGATGAAAACATTTAAAATTGAAATCCTTACAATCAATGTAAATATATTTCCATCTGTTCTTTGAAAGTTTGCATTTATAATTTCTGTCTTAATGTACTAAAAAATACTACAAAGAGGGCTTTTTCCAAAAGCGATCTTTAAAATTAAATAAAAATTTTTTGTTCAATCCAACAAATAAATAATCCGAAAATAAAAAATAAACCAACCATTTTTGTTAAATTTTCAAAAGTTGAAAATAGCAACAAAAAAATATGCGGAACAAAATTGTTAAAAAAAATCCGAAACTTGAAAATTAGACATTTTATTCAAAAACATTTAAAAAAAATTTAAACCGGTTTTTAACGATTTTACATCATTTTTTAAAAAAAAAATATCAAAAAAGCAACGGGCAAAAATAGAAGCAGGTCAAAAACCGGGAAAACAAGCAGGTCAAAAAAAAAGCAGACTAATTTCCGGGAAAACATGCAAAATTATAACACCTACAATAACAGACAACTGCTTGTCCCAAATATAACAGAGTTCGTTAAACGTGAAGGAACTGTCGTTAACTGTACAGGAAACATCGTTGAGTGTGGAGCCAATGCGAATATGTGTGGAGTAAGTTTTATAAAATAGTTGCTGAATTGGATGACCTTTAGTTATACAAACTGATATACAATAATGGGAATAGTATACAAGTTCTTGTTCTACGTAAACTTAGTTATACATACCATTCTGACATTTTAAAGCACTTAACCGATGGTTGGTGTACAAAATATTATATGTGGCATACGTATAACAGTTTTCCAAATTTTTTATAAATACCAATTTGGTATACTGCGTGTTTTGTATGTGTTGTGCTATTTAGTGAAGAACATTTTGAACATAAGTGTTATATGTAACACAGTTTTAATACCAGTGTTATATGGGCTCTAGGCATGAACTATGCTATTTAGCACACAACATTTTAGACAATATAATTATGACAGTGCAGTGTTTATGTTCGAAAATATTCATTTATAACAGTTTATGGTGTTAGTTACCGAATTTGTTATACATATAAGTACTCTTATTTTTATAACAAAATTTAAACAGGATAAGTGTGCTACGAATATTTTATATTCCTTTCGTTTTAAGCTGTTGCAAGCAGAAGGCTTAACAGAATGTTTACAGAATTGGAATAACATTTAAAAGTAATATATTCCAAATTTAACAGTATGCTGTTAGAAATATTTTTTATTTTTTTTATTTTTATTTAGCATTTTTATTCAAATTTCTATTTGTCCGTATTGAATTAAATTAACCTTTTCAGGTAAAAGGCGTATACGTTCGTTATTTGTCCCTGACAGTTGATTCACGGCTCACGTGTTCGTCCCACGGTCAAATTATGCTCCACATATTTATTGAGGCAGTTATGCAGTGACTTATTTAGCTACAGACGTGCAGATTTTTAGACGTGGGTCCGCCTTGAAGATGACGCTCATAAAGTGAGGCATCCCCACTCTCCACTCCCCACCTGCTTCCCTCCTGCCTTCTGTTCGACAGCTTGTGTACTCGAGAAGTTATTACTGCAGCCAGGCGGAAAATTGCTTCTTTCTTCTCTGGGTGCGAATTGTTTACACGCCCTCGCCGCTAGCTATAAACCGGGCGTGGCTGAGTACTTTGTGGCATACACACACACACCTACACACCTAGCCATGCATCAGATGAATTCACCTGGCTGAAAAGTCGGCACCCGCATTGTGAGCGAATTTTGGTGCCTGATTGCCGCTAATGAGCGTCAAATTGAAATTCCTGCTTTGGGCACGGCTTGCCTGCTGCCAATACAATCTCTCACACACAGCTAACCTAACCTGGAGGCATCATCGATTTCACACCAACGCACACATAGACAATGTAAAGGTTGAATGTGGGCTTCATTCAGTGTTGCCGCTGCCGGAGTCTAGTAAATAGAATTTGGCAGAGGGCCATCATAATCCAGTTGGCTGCTTAAAATTCCGTATGGAGTTCATTTCGATCCGCCTGAAGGCGCCTTAAGATCCCCCCGACCCCGACCCCTGCCCAATGCTCGATTCGGACCCGTGCCGTGTCCATTAAAATGCAAGGCAGCGTTTCGAAGAGTGACTGCAAACCGGAAGCCACCCGCACCCTCCCTCCACCACCCACTCTCAATCACACATGTTGGTATCAATGTGGATACACTCACTCACACACTCACACTTCCTCGGAAAACTGCTGTGATACATTGGAAAACTTTGCTGTTAGAGAGAGTATAAGTCTCTCTCTCTCTCTCTCTCTTTAGATACGGGCTTCCAATGCGTTCGCTGCTCGCTTAACCGGAATATTAGTGCATGCAGGCATCGCTCGTGGAGAAGGAGGAGGGGAGGAGTGGTAGTGGATAGGTAGCCGTTTTTTATGTATGCGTCCAACTTTTAGTGTGCGCCAATGATGCCGACAGGATGTGTCAAACAGGACTCACTCAGTGAGCAGTAACAGTACTGCTCGGGAGCCAACGTCACACGGAGGCAGGAAACTTTTACGAAATTTGTTTGCATAAAAGCAGAAGGAGTCTGTTAAACTGTTGACGGAAGTGCTCCAGTTGCCACAAATTACAATTACTACTGACACAACACAAAGGACTTACCTAAGGGATCCTAACTTTTTTGGGATGCCATTGAATTTACTGCATACATATATTATAAGCGAACATTTAATGCATGCGGAACAATAAACAAATCTCGAATTTTAATTAAAATCGACCTAAATCGAAGTTTCCTTTTACCGTGTATTGAATTCGTTCAGTTGTCATTTAATTATAGCAAAAGGCCGTTTTCAGAAATTATAATTATTTGCACATTAAAATCATCTCTGTAACAGAATTGTGGCAAATTGTAGCAAACCACTGGAATATGTAATAAATGCCTTGTTGAGATTAATAAATGAAGTATGCGCCACATTTGATTTGTAAAGCAAACCAAAAATATGAAAATAATGCCATTTTCGATTGATTAACAAATATTTATCAGCCATTTAGAGACGACACACACGCAACAAGAACAACAACCAACAAATAAAAAACAACAAACAGATCATTTGCCCATTCGACCCCAATCTGTAAAGTTATAGCGAAGCATTCTCATGGCAGGGGGTGGGGGGTGGCTCAGACAGTTCTCGGGATCAGATGCGTCGGTCTTGGATGATTCATTGCAAAGGGTCTGTCAAAATTGTGTGTAATTGCGGCAGAGATACATTTGTTTATTTTTACTGTAGCTCGTTTTTCCATTTTCCATTTGAAACTAATATTTTAATGTTGCATGGAAATGACAATAAAATGTTGAACGTGTTGCGGCTACAAGGAACAGAAAGAACCTCACAACGCAGCACTTCTAAAAATAAAACTATATACTATATTATAATGTCAGCATGTTGGCGCTAGAGGGGAAATACAATTTCGGTTTATAAATAGCATTTTAGGAGTGGATGGATGCACGGCACTTCAGTTCAAATCGCTGTAGTAAAGTGCAACAGGTGCGCGGCTTAGGGAAAGTATCTGTAGTGTCTGGACTCTAGAGTCTAAAGCGGAGTGGGATGGTTATGGGGGCATTAGTGTGAGGGAAGTGAGGGGTTTACCTATAGGTAAACCGATTTGGAATATAATCGGCAACTGGTAAACAAACTCACAATTTTAGCAAATGAATGCATTTCAGTTGCAATGTTTGTTAACATTTTGAAGGCTGTCGCATGCAAATGATGATTTTCAGTTAAGTTACATTTGAATGGAACTCAGTGCATCGCCTATAGGTAATTATGACAGTACAGTACACACAGTACAGAGTATACACCATATAAGTTGGCACAGCAAGGCGCCATTTAACGAGGCATTGTTCCTCTGACAGCAGCTGGACAAAGGACAATGCTTAACATTCCTGGCACGTTTGGGTGCGCCAAATAACTTTGGAATGTTTCGTTAGCGCAACAGCAACAACAACAACAGCAACAACAACAACAAAATGGGTCGAAAGCAAAAGAAATCAACTTAAATTCGCGCCTGCTTTTGAAGTTGGGTAATTAATACGACAGCCCCAGAAACTTTACACACACAGTCAAGCAAAAATATGCGAATTGTGCCGGGTGCTATATTATACTTATATTACTGCTATGATTATCAGGGTCCCCTGAAAAATGCCTAACGAAACATAATTAGAATTCTACTTCGTTTACGTTTCGCTAATGAAAACTCCTGGTCTTTTAAAATTTTATAAAACAATTCTATTAAGCTGAAATCCACAACTTCCGATATCAAGCAGGAAGGATTGCAAACATCTGCTGCAGACAGATAAACCAGTTAATGGGTGTGGCCTTGAATTGCTAAACAAACAGACGACTTCCCTTTGATTATTGAATTAATTCATTAGCCGTCAATCAATGTATCCTTGCTTCAAAATCGAAGGACTTGTAGTGTGCCTTAAGCGTAAAGTAAACATTATAATTTCTAGACCGGAATACCACATAATTATATGTGTAATTATTGATTATTATTTATAGAACTTGACATCTGCTATGTATATATATGTGTGTGTGTACTCCCTCAATGGGAAATCGGCAGACCAAACTTAAATTTGTCTGGCTTTAGATATGTATGTGTGCGATGCATGTGAAGCTTCATATGTAGGGGAGTATTACGCATACCCCCAAGCATACATTTGGAGACGTACTTGAGAGGCGTTTCTACTTGGCATCAGCGACATATCCTTAATAATTTGAGGCGACAGCGACGTCGTCAGCTCTGTCGTCAGTTTTTATTGCCGCGAATATTGCCGCTCATAACTTTTTAATGCGGACGTTTGCCCTTTGCAAACAAGTGCCGCTTGTCACAAACTTCTTCTCGTATTGCCAAACCGATCCCCACACACGCATAAACACAAACACAAACACAAACATACGCATACAAGGATATGTACACACATACACTCATACAAGTAAGTACTGAAAGGAAGCATATTTATTCAGCGGATTCGTGTAAAGAATTCACTTTGCCTCGCTTTCTGGCTCATTGTAATGTACAGGATCTCTCTCTGTGTGTGTGTGTGTGTGTGTGTGTGTGTGCACGCATGTGTTCTGTTTGCAACTGCCACCGTGTCGATGCTGCCGCTGGGCTTATCTTTGGTAAGCGCCACCACAAGCAGCAATCAAGAACGCATTTCTTGCCGCAAATTGCGAGTGTCACGTTCATTATTTTATATTAAATTTAACCCCACCTCAGTCTACCTGAGACAGCTCCACATTTACTTAAATATAAGTATACTTATTATATTCATACATATTTACATGTATGTGTGTGTGTGTGTGTATCTCAAACAGGCACGCAGCTAATTAAATACACATTTATGTTTTGCATATTAACAATAAAATCAAGTTATTATAATATAATTTGACATGAGAACATTTTTCGAATTTTAAATAAAAATATCTAAATTATTTATTGAAATTAAATTAATTTATTTATTAGTTTCATATAAAAACCAACCTTCAGCATATTTTTGGGTTCAGTTTTCCACTGTTTCTTTATTGACACGGCCTTGACTAAAATGTAGTCTAAATTCTAAATTTAAAGGGATTATTTTTTTAGCAGATCTTTGACTTACCATGGCTCTTGTACTGCTATAATATGCACCCACCACATCTCTCAAAATACGTTTTACATACATATTGGATTGTAAAATGCTCCTCCTGTGCTGCCTGCTAGCATTAGTCTCCCCCTATTTTTTTTTCTTTTGTTTCGTGCCGTAAGTGAAGTAAGAAATCAAATTCCGGAAAACAAATTCACAGAATTATGAACAGATGCCACAGAGTCACTCACTAACCACAAATAATTTCGGGCATTTGCATATTGCGATTATCCGAATGGAAGCCGAGCCTGTTGCTATCTTCCTGCCCTCATTCCTGTTGAGTTCCTACTGACAACTGCAGAAACAAAGGAAAGGAACACCAACTGCACACACGGCACGTTCGTGTCAAAAACCGTTTTGGAAGCCATCAATCTCAAGACACAGCAACGACAGATGACAATCAACATAGCACTGAGGTAAGAAAAAAACCAAAAAACCAAAAACATCAGGGCAACTTCTCCAATTGATTATCGCATCAAGTTGTTGGCATGTGAAAGAGAGAGAGAGAGAGAGAGAGAGTTGTCATCCCCTCGATGACATGTGATGCTACATCAGTCGGAACCTTGAGCAGCGTAATTCCCAAAGGAGCACATTTATAGCTTTTCACATAAAACTGCTATGTTCTACTAAAAACTGATGGAGCATAAAATAAGTAACAATGCTATAGTCGAGAGGAAATCTCCCATACCCAGGACTTGGTCCAAAAAGTATGCATGACAAATACATACATTATATTCAAATTTCATTTGTAAATGTAACTTGGCAATAAAATTAAAATATTGATGTAAATTTGTATTTTAAATAGAGAACATAACATTACCTACCACTAGTTTTAATACCAATAGTCAGAGGATTGAATAAAAGTACATATTTTCTGCAGAGTCGGAAATATCTGCTACACAATTTGTATATACCCTTTAACAAGTACAGGTCGGGCATGTTTCTCAGAACTAAGCTAATAGTAAGCAAAATAATGCAACGGGATTCGTAAGCGACTTGACTTAAATTGTAAGGAGGAATAAAGAGAAGGACAAACCGCTTAAAATCGTTCACTTGGAAGACAATTAAAAAATCAAATCCAGATACTGGCAGATTGTTCAGATGAGCGTAATATCTTTGTGGTAAGAAGAGCCACGTCCCAGCGTGGCTTACAAATAAATGTTGATGGGTATTTTAGAGTGTAAAGTTTTCGCATTTTTCATCGACTTAAGCGAGCGAATGTAAATAGGAAGAAAGTCGGAGTCGGAGTCAGAGGCAGAGTCTTAATGAACTTGCCGCGGCAACTGCGACCGTTGATTCAACGGCACAGAAAAATGTCAAATAACAACTCAAATAAATAACAGATAAGAGACATGAGCGCGACAGAGAAACAAAGCACATTATACGAGGATGCATTGTTGTTGTTGTTGTTGTTGTTGCTCATTTCATTTTGCCATCCACGATTCAAGGAGGCAGTGATGTGAGCCGAGCTGTAAATAAGAAAAACGATAAAGCCACTTACCCAATTTCTCGCCGCACAGAACACAGTCAAAGGACTGCGCCAATATCAAGGCTAGTAGTGCGAGTCCTAGACGCAGGCAACGGGACCGAGTCGGGGTCCGGGACCGGGTTTGGGTCCGCCTCTGACTGAGACGTGGCTCCATCTCGAGACCTTCGCCGTAGGGCGGAGCTACGACCAGTTAGGGCAACAAATGCCTCAGTTACACAAAGGATTTCTCTATTAAGTTAGATGTTCCTTGCCAGTCCTACGCACACTTCTTTTGGGCAGTGTTCATCTGCAATTAGATTCGAGTCTGCCAATTCGTTCTAGGCTTTTTTTGCACTTTTGCACTGGCCGCTCTTTAAATGGAATTCTTTCCGCTTCGATTGCCACTCTCAGCCAACAGCTGCATCAGAGCATATGGTAATAGACCCTACCCTATTGGGGTGCCAGCTCAATTGACTGAATGCTTCAGAGGAGATTTTAGTCTGTTCCTTTTGGCTGGCTGGCTGCCTTCAAATTGCTCAAGCAAATAACAAAAACTTGATCCTAATGTTGGGTTCTTCTCCGAATCTAGTTCTGTTCTGTTTTCTTCAGCGCAATTGAGCACAACAGAATCTTAGACGTAAAAAGATACTGAACATATTTCCACTTGAAAAACATTATTATGTCGCATTGTAATCAAAGTTGGAGAATTATATCTGCAAGAAACGAGAAAATGGCAAAATCAATATAAGGTAACAAAAGGATACTGATTGTTACTCAATTTCATTCAACAAAATAATGTAGATAGTTTTCACTGAATTCTCAAAATGCAGGTGGAATATGGGTGGAATCCTAGGAATAAGCAGACCTGACCTGTACAATAAGATACTCCACATATGGATGAATAAAATATACATATGCTGAGCCTTTCTATTTCCCAAAAGTTGTCTGTGTACTTAAAGGGAAAAGGGCAAATTGTTTAATATTTCTTTTAATTTTCTTTTGTTAAAGTAGCGGATAATCTGCTCAAGGTCTAGGTGAAGGGCCATTAAAATTCATCATTAAAAACGTAGCAAAGCTTGATTTGTTGTTTTCAAAAGAAACTTACCATTCTTTGCTTTATTCGTATTCCAAATCGAGTTCACATTTGCCTGGCTAGATTTATGGGCAGGTCACACAGGATGCCATTCAATCAAAGTCAGAGCTAAGCCCGAGTTTGTTGCGTTTATGCTATGGCAATTTGGCTTATTATCTTATTTCTTTCATGCGTTCACATCACTGTCAAAATCTCGTATTTGAAAGGACAATATCATCTATTCAAAATAACACACAACACGGTTTTGACAACTTTGTCACACAGGCTTATTGGCATTGCCAGAATTATTTGCAATCTTGTTTTTATTGTGCAGAGATACAGAGAACAAGTAAGTATTTATACATATCTATAGAAATATGCTTATTTATCACTATGGCAGATTTGGCTTCTGTTTGCTTCGTTGAATCGATTTGTAATAGAGTCAAAGGCCCTATTTTGTTAGTTCCGTTAACAGCACATTTCACTCTTGGGAGGATACTAATTTGCTGAGTCGTCGTGAAGGGCAGCTTGTAGCGATTCAAATTTGGTTAGACGCTGATTTGTCGTTGACCCCCTTTAAAAGCAATTTATGAAAAATTATTGCCAAGCAATTCTCACAATTTCATCCACATATATTCGCAATGGGAGAAAAACAAAACTATTTCGTACACAAGCTTCATTAATGAACCGCAACAACATAAGTTGAGTCACGACAACAACACTTTAACTTTCCAGAAAATTTAAGCACACACTCAATTTAGCATTTTGTAATTCTTGAAGTTTTCAGATTTGTAGTTGCACGTTAACTTTTAGATGTACTTTCACTTTACTTATGCTCTGAACATTTCCGAATATTTTGAAGATTTAATTAGTTTTTATGTCACTTTATCCAGCTTTGAGAAACAAGCGTATATTCTTTTGCAGCATTTGAACAGTTTTTAGTTTTTGAAATGAATTCGTACGTTAATTCGATTAATTTTCACGGGTACGGAAACGTCTAAATCACATCAAGTTGAACTCGGCGTTTTCGAAAACAGCGTAAAGTTCGCGGCAAATGCGAGGAATCGCCAGACTTGGCGGGGACTCTGATAACTGTCGTCCGATACACTGATATTTGGCTCTGACTGTGGTGCGAAACGAGGCAGGACTGACTGGCAGCTCTTGGCACAGAAACGGGCCAAGTACTTGAGCGGTACACGAGCCAAGATAAGGATGCTTTCCGACTGCCCACGCAGAGATTCTGCGATGCTGCTGCTTCAATTTTAAGAGCACCGCAAATATGCCATGAGAGCTTTTCAATTTGCAGCCTCTCAGCTATAGTCGCACTGCTCAGACAGGATTCGTATATCTGACTGTGAGTGCGAGCAGTGGAACCAGCTTCCACCTGTGAGAGCACATCAGGCTGCAAAAGCTTTCTGCTTTCTACTTTCAAGCTCAACGTAGTTTGACTTACGCATAACTATTGGTATGCAGTCTTGAATTAACAATGGTGGAAAGCCCAATGTAGCTCCTTTCTAAGCATAACAATCCATATTTTGCGAGACTTTACCCTGAGAATTACTAAAAAGCCAACTCCTGCATAGCTGTGCATATGCTAATTTTAGAAAAATAGCACATCACCCAACAGATGCAAAATGTTGTTTAGAATATGCTTGTTTAATATATATGTATAGCTGATATCATCGCTTGGCTTGCAGGTGTATACCGCAGCTAAGATAAGGTAGATAATTAAAATTTGTGTATGCTAGTCACAATAATCTCATTAGATGCAACAACCATGTGATTAGTATATGATAAGGGCAGACCGTGCGGAAAAAGTTGTAAATGCTACAACACCCACACACACACACACACACACACCTAGGCACCCTTGGGTCGGTCCAGAGTCGAAAGCAAAACAACAATATCATTATAATTCTGCGACGAGATGCTGATTGAGTCTTAAAGTGATTTAAGTCATTAGGCGTCTAAAGTTTTATTGGTCACGACCATGTAGCCCGTCTAACTTTGCAGGATAAACTTTACGTTTGCCTGAACCTTGTCTATCTGAACGTATCTATTTGCTTAATGCCCGTTTAACAGCATAAATGTCTTTGCCGATGCGTGGGGCTCGGGCTCCGTGTAGCTAAATCTCTAATAAGGTTAACTACCCAGAAGTTTTCGTGGCCCTACACTTCCGTCCCCATGGTCTGTCTGGCTTTGTAGTCAGCCCGCATGAGCAACGTCTTTATGATATAATATCTTACTTCAAGAAGATAACCGTGGAACACGCAACATTATGAAGCAGCGTTGGGCAAACTGTATTCCATGGCTTGTGGTTCTCCCCAGATGGAAATCACCTAAGCACAGCTTGTTATTTGTCTATTAAATATGGAAATTAAGTTCAATAAACATAAACAAAGTTATATCAATCGAATAAGCAACATCAAAGCAAATCAATCATAGAGATGATGGCCATATATTAAAGAGTTTAAACTGACTGGCAAGAAGTTTGTTTAAATTCCACAAAATATTCAAAGTAGAAGCAGAAAGATCAGTTTACTTCTCAGTAATTTCGTATTTAATAAAATCTCTTGTGCGCATTTATTTCCGGTCATTGGTGAAATGCTTGAAGTTTTACTTATCATTAACAATAAAACCCTAATAAATTTGTCAAGCCACACATTAGAACACGTGTTCAAGTAAATACGAATGTGTCACTTGTTGTGACCGAAACAAACTCTAAAATTCAAAAAGTAACAACAACAAAAAAACGGTTGTTTGATTGCGTGTTTGTCCGCTGCAAGGTCCTTTCCAAGTTGCATAATGAAATTCATGTTGCACTCCTGGGACTGGTCTTAAACGTAAAATTGTGAGAGTTTGCAATAGATGAGCGCTGAAGAAAACCCATTAAATAGTTTCTAAACAAAATAAGGACAGTTGAGCATCCCAAGCCCAAGCCGAATAAACTTTACGTGTGTTGCCACCTAATAAAGGGCGAGGAAAACTTTGCGATATTTTGTGATTGTTTCTCGTTAAATGAAAAACCGTCGACGATATTTTGTGGTTTTGTTCGCTTTTGGTTTACTCTATTAATCCCCAGTTGGCATTTAACAAAATGTTTGCTCCTTTTGCATACTTTCAGTCCTTCGTATTTATTGTTATGCGCGCAATTTACAAAATTGAATTTTTTCCTTGTAAATTGCCTATAGAAAACTGTAGGATTTGTACTATGTTGTATTTATCTGTATGTATATAAGTGCATATCTATATGTTAACTGGCTACCGCTAAGCAATCAGTTTTAAAGGAACCGAAACTAAAGAGAATACTAAAACTGAAAGGAGAGTCAAAGGCTGGGAAATACGAAAGAAAACGGGTTTAAAGCCCACTCAAAGTACGCTTTCAAATAGAAAACTTTGAACAAACTGAATTTATCATAGACACAAAAGAAAAGTTAAAATTTAGCTTTTCAGTGAATATTAAAAATTGAACACGATACATTTTTACCAATCAATAGAATTTTGCAAGGCAAATCAATCAGAGACTATGCAAACACAATTAAATCGAGCTAATAATTATAAATTTTAGCTATTGCACAATATATAGGTATCTAATTATATATATATATTTATTGATTGCAAATAATTGTGTGTTAATTTGTTTGTGTTTGCATTTGTGGGATTCTTGGCATTTGGTCACAGTACAATTGAAACAGCTGCTGTTCAGCCCATCCGGTGGTCGTTAGCTTGTCAAGTTTTGCTTGCTCATTGAAGAGTCATCATGGCGGAAAGGCAGCAAGGCGGCAAGGCGGCAAGGTTACCGATCCTTTGGCAGCCTTCGCAATTCAATTTGCACGGCTTATAGGCATTTGGCCGAACAATGCCGTCATATAGGCTGAAGGGCTGATGGGCTGATGGGATGATGCTTCTGAATGCCTGACTTCGTCCTCGACATGCCGACGCATTCGCATTCGCATTCGCATTCATCTGGTAAATGTAAATGAGTCTCCAATTGTCTCTGGCAATCATCAACAAGGGTGATGGGCGCGATAACCACGGCTCACAACGAGTAATTGTCAGTTTTATTTTGCTTTGTCATTTTAACGAAGTTCCAGCATCTTTAGGAACCAAACGCGCGGAAAACCGATGTCGTGTACAATAATGTCCTTTTGTGTGCTTACATTTCGGTAAATTAATAAAGCAAATTGCGGTTAAACGTATATATACTCAATATATGTATTCTTAAAGAGCCAATACACAAAGCAAATCCTTTTGTTCAATTGCATAAATAAAATATATAAATAAATATATATTTTAATACTGGCTCTGTAAATAAATATATATATATGTATATGTAGCCAAAACAAAATATACTTACTAACAAAAACTCAATTTGTGCTCAGCAATGTTAAAAAATCTTTTGATAAAAAACTAATTTTTACAATTAAAATTATATTTTTAAAATTATTTTGAAGGCAGAGAAGTCACAACTGCCAGAGATAAGCTTTAATAATTATAGTGAATGGTTGAAAAGATTTGTTTGTTAGTCGCTGTGCTTAAAACACGTCCACATTGCTGCACCTTTTCCTGGCCAACAAAGCGACAGCTTGCCCGCAAGTTAACGTCGAGTTAGACCCACCCATTGCTGCAAAGACACCGTGTCCTTTGATAGGTTTGACCATCTCCGTCTCGAGCTGTGTGCAGGCCAAGCCCATGGAGCATATGCAAAAGCTCATGTGTGCACATTTTACCGTAGATGGTGGGCCTTTAGTTGTTGTTGTTTCTTTTGCAGTTGTCTAGACTGGCGAATCACGGAGGCAACTGTCCTTTCACACAACTGTCCTGGCGGACACCGGACATCGATGCATGTGCTGGCACGCAAACAAAGCGAATGCTGGTTATCCTTTGAGCATACAGCTGCAGTTTGCCCGACGCAGTTGCTCATTTCTTCGGTCATCGTCACCCGGAGTAGACCTGCCTTCGCAGCTGCTCCTTTTACCCGGTGCTTTAATATACTGTTGTATTTATAGGCTAAGTGATTTTTGTGATTCCAATTATGTCTTTTAACACACTATGGATTGTTACCGGAGCTGTTATGGTGCACGCCTGTGAAAGTCACATAAGCCCGCAAAATGATGGTAAGTTTATTAAATATTATTGAATAACTGTTTGATGGTCAACTTTTAGTTATTCAAATGTGATAATATCATAAATGTATACTACTACAAAAAAAAATACAATATATGTGATAAATTTCAATAAAATATTTATGTATCTTAAAATAGTATATATGCTTTAATAAGTGACTGTAAGTGTAAAAGTGTTAATTAATTAAAGTTCATGTACCGATAGAGGGTGTTAATCCGGAAAAAAGAAATCGAGAATGTAGTAAAAATTAACGGACCAGCCTGCAGGAGGTAATGTGAAACTGAGACCTCATATTACGGAATAAAAACATTTAATTCATAACAATGAACCAACGGATGGTAAAATAATATCCGAAACTAAGTAAATGCAATGGCAGGAATTTGTTTATATTATATCACACATCTACATGCTTTATTTATGCACATTTAATTCTTCATACTTCATACATATTTAGTTATATTTTATTATATATTTAATATCTAAGTTAAAATTCATAGTCTACATAACTGCGATTCGGTTGCGAACTTTGCTGTCGATGAAAGTTAAGGCTACGCGGTGCACCCTGTGCTGAGTAACAGCAACATCAAAAGCTTAGCAACTTTGAATGTTTTCGGAAGCTTGAAAAAGCTTCATGCGTCTTACAATCATTCGGGATGTAGTCCAAGGAACCCGTGCTTTTGAAATTGGCATTCAACTGAGGAATAATATGATGTTATGCTTATTTATTTTATGTGAAGCGGAAATCCTTAAAGCTTTTTGACATACTTGTTAACTTCTTTATTGCCTAGGGTATTACATACAGACAGCATTGAGAAAACCTTTTCTGAAAAGGAAAGCGCTTGGATAATTGAGGAGCTATTCAAATATATAAGTTTGGGCGGCACTCTGAACTTTTTAAAGCATGAAGATAAATCTGCAAACAAACTTCAATTTGGGTTAACATAATAAAAATATAAGTATCAAAGAGAGTAAACACCAATATATTTATTGCATTGTGGTTTTGACGTCATATTTACAAAGACATTTCATTTCCTGGCGCCTTGCTGTGAGTGAGTGCATTAAAACAATGAAGAAATATGCGGCACGACACATGTGCCCCCTCCTCAGTTGCAGCTACATCAAACAAACAGCGACCACAGTCGCCGCCACTGACAAAGCCTCACGATTTTAAATATCTACGTGTGTATATCTATTTTACAAAATCATAAATATATATGTATATACACATCGACTGCGTCAGTTCCTACTTCCCTATATTTAAGACATTTCGTTTTAAATTCTCTGCTCGCTTCATTTTCAAATTATTCAAACTCATCAGGCAAACCAGAATACAACAAGAAGGGCGCCTAAATGTCATAAAACACAACATTTCGGGTAGCTCAATGCTGGGGCAACTCAAGGGAAGCGACCGTCAATGACAATCTACTTACAAGTCACATAAAATCAATCAGAGTTCTGAAGCGCAACAAAAGAACATATACACACATATATAGTATATGGTATCAGGGTGCCTCTGGCTTATAAGCAAAAAGAAATGCTTGCAGCAATTAGTGACGGTCGATAAGAGTAAACAGATGTTAATTTCATGGCTTGGCGTAAATCAGCTCCATAATATATAATATATATATACTCGTACATATATATCTACATATATATTTATATATACATATGCTCAAACACTTAGCAGGCACTTTACCCATAGAGTCGAGCATACAAGTCAAATAAATCCGACAAACAAAGCAAACACATTTCAAGTGGATTTACCACTATAAAATCAACACATTAAACACCTTAGGAAGTGCATATTTGTATCAATATCAAAATAGCAAAATTTCCAGCTCAATATTCAATTGTTTGGTATTGGATACAAGTCCGTGCCTATAATTTATTGATAGATGGCCAATGCCTCCTAATATACACTGAGTTGCCATTAATTACTTTCTGTGGCTTAAATTCCACAATATGCGAAACAATGCCATTCACAATGTCTCAAGTTGTGGCCATCGTGTTGACCATAATAATACGATTATATAAATAATCATTGAATAATGGGCTCTTTAATCGGTTGAAAGTTTCAGCAACTGTTAAGTGCCAGTATGTATAGCAATCTTTAAATAAGATGCAAATCGAATTTAACTTATCAAACACACACACAAACACTCACACAGATAAACAAGGTATACAAGTGAATGGATTATTACACCAATCCATGGACACGGATGATGTGGCAGAGCATTGACACACTTAATAGGAATCACTTTTCGCAGTTCGAGGAGGAGCGACACTTTAAGTTGGACAACTTTATCAACAGCTTGTCTCCCCTTTGCTCCTGCAGACACACTCGACCGAGAAGTCGTTGTTATTGTTGCTGTTGTTGTTGTTGGTGGTGGTGCTGCTGTTGTTGGTGGTGTTGCTGCTGTCAGACGGTTGCGATAGAAACACACAGAACAAATACATCTCCATTGGTGTCAGTCGGCTAGTGTGGAGTCTGGTTGGCCGTGTTGCTGCCTGGCGATTGTCCCTTTGCGGCTTGTCGGATATTCAACTAAGTAAATTATGCAAATTCTTATGGCCAAAATGCCTACTTGGCAGTTTACGTTGGAAATGCCGCCACCGAGCGCTGAGCAGATGCGAAACGAAGCAGAAATCGGACACAGAGTTTGGGCAGGCAACAGACGACAGTCAAGGACGACACTCGGATGGGGTGGGGAGGGAGGGGTGGGCAGTTTTCAGTGACAGGCAGACAGACTCTTTTGAGTGGCAGCCGCACACTGATTGCTCTAAACGATCCAACTAATATATTCAAAAGTTGGCATTTATGCATGCAAACATATTCACATGCCCATGAACAGGAGCCATTTGGTCATTTGGCCATTTGGGTAAGTTCATTTATGGGAACGTTGATAAAAAGTAAACAAGGACCCAATTTTGTAAGGCACTTGACAGATGTTTGATTGTGTTTCTGTTCAAATTATATATTACACCAGCAGCAGCAGCAACAGCAGCAACAGCAGCAACACACAACAACAACAACAACAACTACGAACTGAACATGATACAATATCGTTTGGCGCCTGCATTTAAATACCCCAGCCCCATGCCCCATCCTCCAGCCTTCAAGTGTCTCGAAGGGATGACAATCTCGAAACAGTCTCTGTTGGCCAACTACATATGAATACAACGAATCTGGCCATCCCACTGCCTACATACACATGTATGCATGTACATATATGCATTTCCCAGTCCCAATCCCATTGACATCCCCCAGGCCCCAAAGCGTCCCATGTTCGACATTCGCACCGAGCATTACCGGCCTCAAAATCCACACAAGCAACATTTCGGGGTGAGGCTGGGCGAATGGGCGAATGGCCATTGAGGATGGAGGATGGCGAATGGAGGATGAAGAATGGGCACATGTGTGGCTGTGTGGATGTGTGGCTGTTAAATTGAATTGAGAGCTTTGTTATCGCACTGACAGAATTATGATGCGATAATGCTCCTAATGACCTGTTTTCGTTGTCAACTTCGTTTAAAAATAAACTAAAACTGTGAAATTTAATTAAGGTGCCCTGCGCCCTGGCAAAAGCCGGAAAATCGTTTTGGTCAAGCGATAAATTCAATTTAACACCCATTGTGTTAAAAACCAAAAATAGCTCGCAATCAGCCCGCATCCTCAGGCAAACACACACAGGAGCACACACATTCCACCACTTTCCACACTCCACGCCGTAAAGCATTGAACCCACGTGTGCTTAATCGGACCCGGAGACAGGGGTTGCAACTAGAACACTTTTACGGCATTTATTATGTACCAGATGGAGTAGAACTTCAACAGATTAACCTGTATACTTTTTTGAGCTATACAATTTGTTATAAATTTAATTACTAACTTTTACTATGGCTTCGATTGAAGCATTTTAACATCGACATCCTAGCGTGCGATTTAATCATAGACAATTGCTTAACTAATGCGAAACTTGATCAATGCATAAGCAGCTATAAAGTATTTGCATCATTCTGAAATTGGAAGTCATATAAACTCATTATCAAGCACTGCTGATTACTATCAGCAGCAGCTGTGGGCTTTTATGCTTTTATGTGAAAATTATTCGTTTCATGGCTATAATGACGCCCACCTAGGAGCTAATACTACTCCTACTGCGGTACGGTACTCGAACATACTCCATACGTGCACATGTTCTTATGAGCCATTAAGGCAGCCTTGTACACAATGTTCCGCCAATTTCTCAGCATGGCGTGAGTCCCATCGGTTTGCTGTGACTCTGCGGCGGCAAACAGTGAGTCAAATGAAGAGCAGAAGATGTACGCCATGCGACAATGGCACAAAGTACCAGAGGGGTATGGCCAAGGGGGTGGGGGGTTGGTTGGTGCCTACCCAGAGCACAGCTGTGAAAGACAACTCAACCAAAAACAACGACTATTACCAACAGCCGTACCAGCAGGACAGGCAGGAGGAGCAACGCGGTGAGGTGTGCACATGTGTGTGTGTGTGTGTATTTAGACCTACGACAAGCCGCAGACGCAGTCATCGAATTCGCACCATAAGCCTGCTGCTGCTGCTGCTCCTGCTCCTGCTTCTGATTCCGCTCCCAGTGTTTGCCATTGGCAAACAAAGAGCGCTGGCGTACATAAAGGCGTGTGGCCCGGTGCCCAGGATCGGGGTTTGGCTGCCGGGTGCCGTGTGCGGGAGTGTGGCAAGCCCATCGTTGGCATTATTGCCAACAAGAGACAAAGGGGTGGAGTGGCCAGTGTGTAACCCAATATATGCATTCATGTGCATGTGCATATATGAATGTTAGAATGTTAGAATGTTAGACACAACAGTAACTGGCAAGTTGACAGTTGACTATTGGACACAACTGTCAAAGGGTAGTGATTATATGAATTAGAGTTGTGAAGTTCAGTGATGAAGTAACCCATTATTGTAATTACACTTATTGATGGTAACTAACTAAATTCATTCCAATTCAAATTAATTATAATACACATTTTAGTTTGCGTTTGTTTTCTGTTTTCTGTTGTAAATAGTAAACAATTGAAAACTGCAATCGTGTGGAAAGAACAAAAACAAATGCAAATTAATAAAAATGAATGCAATAGATATGCACAATACATTTAATTAACTGCATAAATCAAATCTCACATTCAAAAGCATCACAAAACAACAAAAAAAACCAATTACTTGTATGTTTAATTATTTTCAAATTGCCACAAATATGTAAGACTCCAATGCTGAATACAAAGTATTTTATTTTGCACAGCATGCCGTTCCTTGCCCTATCAAATCAACACTAAACCAATCTGTTCCACCCACTGAGCGCTACCGCAGTTGTTGGTGCGACAAAGAAACCACGCTCACCAGCATCACACGGCTACCACACTTATGCACATGCACACACACCAACACACACATCAGCACACACATGCTGAAGACATAGCAAACCAAAGCAGACGACTGTGCCCAAAGGAAAGGTGGAGGGGGGCGTGGCAAGAGCAACAGAAAACTAACCGCAGCTGCACGTGTGGGGCGGACGGTGGAAGCGGAAAGTTTGCCGCACGTGGCTCGGGCGGAAAACGGAAGGGAAGCACGCCAACAAGACGCTCCCGCTCAACGTAGTAAACTTCAACGGAACAGCCGAAACATGTGGAAAAAAGTCAGCAGACTAGCCCAACTGTATGTGGTGTCGCATTCGAGTGAAAGTGTCTCTCTCTCTATATATATATATATATATATATATATACATACATACACCCATATCCACACGCACAGCCACACCCCCAAGCACACCACACCATACTCGCACACTCTCACGAATGTGTTTGGGGGGGTGTCGGTTATTTGGAAAGAAAAACTACATGACATGTTTCAACGTCAAGCGCTCGTTGCGGGACCGGCGCGTATCCCGCGTTATCAACAGGCGGCAGGGCAGATAAAAAGGCGAAAGGAAGAGCGCAGACAGGCCCAGGAATCCGAATTAGGCGGCAAGCGATGGTTGCGCCATGTCTCTGGCGGTTCGCCACTGTCTCCCCTCTTCTTGTGTCCCGTTTCGTGTGGCATTACCCTCCACGTCGATCGTCAGGATTCTGGGCATGTCGCCCTCGCTACATGCATATATCTATGTATGTCTGCATGTAGGTATACAAAAAAAATGTGCTCGTTTGTTTCTTTGTGAGCGGTTGACGGTGTCGGTGTCGGTGTCAGAGTCGCCCTGCACAACGTAATTTATTTTTGGCGCAATTGCGGCAGAAGAAGGCTGTGTCTGCCACGCCGCTCTCATGTTCAACCCATCAGGACATCGGGCTGCAGCCCTCGCAACCTCGCGTCCTTCTCTCACTCTTTATGGCAACATGTGAGGGCATTAAGTGTATTCCACATGAGTGGATTTGCCGAGATTCGCGATTCACAGCGTGTTAGGTGTTTAACTTGGATCAAAGAGAAATCGCTTGCAGCAGTTTTCTGCCACCTTCTCCTTCAGCCAAATAAAACCACTCGAAACGTCAATGTCGAAACACTGATGTCACAATCCATTCAGATCGCACTATGTCCTTGCGAACTTGTAAACTCACGTATTTCATGCCCTACAAAAATTCATGACGATCAACAATTAATAGTGTCTACAAATATAATTGTCGCTCAAAATGCATATTTAAATTCTATCGAACAGAGTCGTAGTCGAAGGCATGTGATATCTCGACAAATGCCCTTCTAATCCTTCAAACACGCATAACTTTGACAAAACTGATCCGATTTTCGAATCCGAGGTAATTTTGGTCATGACTTCCCCTCCTTAGTAACTCTACATTCAAAAGTTGATTTTATGTCAGATATCATGACAACAATCCTGATAGTGCATTCAAGTCCCTAGAAATACCCTTCCCAGACTTTAAACTGCCATAACTTTGTCAAAACTGAACCGATTGTCAATCCCGAGGCCATTTTGGTCATGATTTGGCATCTGCTTTAAATCCACATCTAAGGTTTATGAACTTTTGAAAATATTTTTTTTTTTACTTTTTTTGTCAAAAAAGCATAAGGGGGGACCCTTACACATTTTGATTTTTCAAAAATTAGAATCTTGAAATTTTATTTTTAATCGATTGTGGGTTTCACAATTAACAAAAAAAACTATAAGAAAAATGATTTTGGGGTAATTAATTTTTCTGTCAAAAATCACGCAAAAAGTGACAAAAAAATTGGCTTGTAAAGTGCCCAAACACCGAAAAGTTCCTTATAAATTTCCTTCCCAGACTTTAAACTGCCATAACTTTGTCAAAACTGAACCGATTGTCAATCCCGAGGCCATTTTGGTCATTATTTGGCATCTGCTTTAAATCCACATCTAAGGTTTATGAACTTTTGAAAATATTTTTTTTTTAATTATTTTGTCAAAAAAGCATAAGGGGGGACCCTTACACATTTTGATTTTTCAAAAATTAGAATCTTGAAATTTTATTTTTAATCGATTGTGGGTGTCACAATTAACAAAAAAAACTATAATAAAAATGATTTTGGGGTAATTCATTTTTCTGTCAAAAATCACGCAAAAAGTGACAAAAAAATTGGCTTGTAAAGTGCCCAAACACCGAAAAGTTCCTTATAAAATTCCCTTCCCAGACTTCAAACTGCCATAACTTTGTCAAAACTGAACCGATTTTCAATCCCGAGGCCATTTTGGTCATTATTTGGCATCTGCTTTAAATCCACATCTAAGGTTTATGAACTTTTGAAAATATTTTTTTTTTACTTTTTTTGTCAAAAAAGCATAAGGGGGGACCCTTACACATTTTGATTTTTCAAAAATTAGAATCTTGAAATTTTATTTTTAATCGATTGTGGGTGTCACAATTAACAAAAAAAACTATAATAAAAATGATTTTGGGGTAATTAATTTTTCTGTCAAAAATCACGCAAAAAGTGACAAAAAAATTGGCTTGTAAAGTGCCCAAACACCGAAAAGTTCCTTATAAATTCCCTTCCCAGACTTTAAACTGCCATAACTTTGTCAAAACTGAACCGATTGTCAATCCCGAGGCCATTTTGGTAATGTTTTATCCTCCCGATTAATTTGAAAATGTATGCACAGTAAAAAATAAATATTGGTATATATTGGTGGACATGTTTTTGCAATAATATCTCTCAGCTTGGAACGGGAACATATATCAGTTGGGCTCTCTCGACAAGACCACTCTAACTTGCTTGAAATAAATCAGTAAAATTTGTTTTATGATACAAATCTTTTAAAGATTGTACATTTCAATCACGACGATTTTTGCATAATTTGGCAAGAACAAACATCAGAAGCTCTTCATAAAAATATCATCTTGTGAGAACATTTATGTATATAATTTAATTAACTGCCGAACAAGTGAACATAGACAGCTTAACAACTAAGTGGTTCCTATTTTCGCAGTGCTTACGAATATATGAATACCATGCTTGGAATATATTATTAGCATATGTTTAAGCGCGTCAATTTATGCATGTATTGTTTGTATATAACAATATTTTCACACACTGACAGACATGCCAACTTGTATGTGTAGGGACTTATCGTTAACAATTCATATGGCTCGAACACGAACAATATTCAATTTGTTTACTTTACGAGTGCAAAATTGTTAAAACGCTAAGTAAATATAATTTATTTGTCGTATATGTCAGGGCGCAGCAGGGACATGGGGAGCAGTAGGAGCAGTAGGAGCAGGCTTTTCTCTTTTCCGTACGTGCTGCACTTTAGTTCGTTTTTAGAGTCAATGCACTAGGGCTGAGTGCTTTTTTCAGCGTCCATTTCAGCTAATTAGATTGTAGTCGCGTTCACGCTCTCGCTTCAGAAGAGACTTTGGTCGAACCACATGACTGCTAATTGCCTCTGAGAAGAGGAGGCCTTGCAATGCTATTGTCATGTTGTCAGAGTCAGACAAGAGCCTGAGCTCAATTTCATTGGAAACTTGTCGTGCCGCCAAGTCGACACAGACAACCATAGGTGCAAGTGTGGCAGTGTGGCAGTGTGGCACTATGGCAATGTGGCACAGTGGCACTGTCAACTGTGATGCCGGCAGCGGCATCATTATCATTGCCAACGACATAGCGTCATTAAGCGAGATGCTCAACAACCGGAAAGTCAAATGTCCTTGCGCCTCAATGGCCCGATCGTAGTCACTCTGCTGTAGGCACTCACATTCAGACGTTCAGACATTCACACATTCACGCATTCACGCACACTACCACACTGGCACACTGTGAATTTTTGACATGCAACATTTTACTGGGGGCAGGCGGCAGGCGGCAGGCAAAGCAAAGCAAGCAAGCAAATACCTGCGATTTCCGTTGGCTAAACGATTCAGTATGCACTCAGTCGAGTATATTTATCACAAGTTCAGGCTATAAGCTACACTTTCACCGCCACTTTCACTGGCCAGCCACAGCAAGGACCACACAGAATTGCCGCCTGGCGACTGAACTGTAAATTTATGGCATGCATTTGTTTTGCACTCTCGATTTGATTAATGTTGTGACAGCTTTACAAGTGTCGCGCCCCGAGCAGTCTGTGCGGCCAAAGTTCGTGAGGGGATTCATCATTTACGCAACGAGCAACAACAGTTGTCTGTATCACTCTGGCAGGAGTGGAGGAGTGGAGAGTTCACTGAAAGCACTTGGCTATAACAAATTTAAATTTAAAACAGAAACAGAAACTTTTGATATATACGCTCAATTTACGTGTAAGGTTTGCAATGCGAAATCGAATCTCCACAAGGAATTGGTAACTAAATCAAAAATCAAAATGAAAATTTGTTATGTATTACAGTAGAGCATACATATCTGTGGAGACACCTGATGCCATACCCTAGATTGGCTTATGTGTAGCAGTAGGTCAAGAGGAGATTATAGTTGTTATATTACGTAATACGTATACGTTCTTTCTCACGGTGTAAATCGTTTATTTAGCCGTTTGTCAGCTGTTATGCAAGGCGCTTCCTTGACTTCTTGTCGCGGCCCTGTTGTGCCAGAATGATTGAGGCGTCTATATAATCCGTTTGTCATGGCCTTTGACAAAAGCTAATTGTCCCTAGTGTTGGGCGTGTCGCTGTATTTGTGCATTTGTGTGTGTGTGTGTGTGTGTCCACGTCCAATGCGAAAGGACTCGCAAATGGTTTTATTGTGACATTTCATTTTTACGCTCTGTGAATGCAGATGGTCTTGATTAATTATCGCCAAACTGTCGGGCTGACGGCTCTGGCAAAGAGTTGGCTGCCTGATTTTGTCGTCCTGTGACAGTAGACAGCAAATGTTGTGCCCAATGTGGCTTATCCATGCCAATCCCAGCACCCGCACACACACACACACACACACACACACACATTTACATGCCAATGTATGTTTGTAGGTATACAGTATATTTGGAAAGCTATACTTGCAACTTGTTGTAGCAAGAGCAAGAGCTGGAGCTGGAGCTGGAGCTCACGGCATGTCAGCGATAATCAGTTGGCAACAAAGTTTTAAGCGTGAACTCAACCGCAATTTCCGCTTCACCAAGAAGATAAACGACGCGTCGTCAGCGCCAACTGCGGCAACTGTGGCAACTGCGGCAACTCCGGCAACAGTGGCAACTCCGGCGCCAGGAATAGCCGCCGCATGCGGTTGACTGCACGGTACGTGTATGGCCCACGTACAATTGTTTACCAAACATAATTTATTCAAAATGAACATTTAAATAGGTGCCTGGCGTGGCATATTCATTTGCATTTGAAGCATTTGTAGCATTTGAAATCATTCGATGCGATTGAGTACTCAGAATGTTACACTTGGATTGCGTTATACCGCAACCGTAGTTAGGTGCGATTATATGTACATACATATGTATGTGTATGTGCATATGCATTATATACGCATCTGCTTAACTTGGCAACGACCTTCAGGCGCATACGTAAGTAGTTTGTGTAGCTTCCAAATTCATTACATTCAAATTGCATTCAATCAGAGCGTACCGATGGTTAAATAAACGGTCATTCGCAATTAAAATCCGTAACGCAAACATAACGCAATCCCAATGGCTGGCCACTCGTATTCCGGGTAGTGCAATTTCAATCAGAGATAACACCGCACCGATTTACCCAATGATGCTCATCGAGCCAACGACACAAACAAACAGTCCACGAACTCTGCCCTCAGGTTCAACACACACATATGTACGTATATATATATATATGTACATATATATCTATATAGAAGGAGAATGTTAACCTTTAACCGGTCGATCAGCGTCTGACAACGTCCGTCTGCATATGGAATTTATTTATCTTGGTTTTATGCAAATGCCCCGGAGCGTCTGATTGTCATGAGAATCTGCTGCTTAGACATGATTTCATTTCATTTTCTCAGTTCCCATCCCCCCCCCCCCTCCCCACCACTTTGTCTGCACTCGCCATTACACATACACATACACATACACATATGTACTGTACTTGTAAGGGATTAGATAGTTGTATTTACTTGTGCCAACTAAGTGTGTCTAAGTATTACTTGCGGGTTAACAATCGCCTTTTAGTAATATTTCCATTGACTGAGAGAACTTTACAGATTATTAATATTATCAACTACAAATTTTGATTATTAAATTGACTGTTTACTTGGAAAGAAACGTTTTACAATATTAGCTTAAAATTGGGCTGGAAATGCAAACAATTTAAAATCTTTCAGTTTTTTAAAGCTCTTAGAATTAGAATTTATCCTTCATTTATTTATTTGACATAACTTAAAACTTTAAAATATATAAAATACCGAGAGCTTCATAGCTTAGATAATTTAAACCAATTTTGATTAATTTGTAACCTTCATACAGACTTGAAAGTAGACATATTCTGCATTTTCTGCTACAAACTTATTTAATCTCTCTAAGACTTTTCTGGAGACAGTTGTTCTAAATGCTAAAAATACATTTAAATGATAAATTTTGTATTTCATGCAGACGATGAGGATGGTAGTAGACTTATTCGTTCATAGAATGTTCTTAGCTAGTTGATTTCAGTGGAACTCCGAAACGAGTCACTGGGATTAACTTCTTTAACGTAGTAAGGACTCAAAAGCACAACAATTGGCAAAAACAAAAAGCACTCATAAAGGCTTTATGTAGTCACTGCATTGTTGTCAATAGTTACATAAATTAGAATCAAATTAGGTCCGCAAAGCAACTATGGCATACAAGAGTGACCGTTAAGGCATGTGTTGCGCATTTTCGTATAAGAGTTTTCTCTCTCTCTTCGCCTCTGCCTCTGACGTTCGCTCATCAACATTGGCCACAGTGTTTATCCCTAGCAACATGTTGCTAGCACCACACAATGTTGAGAAGCCATGAGTTGCTCAACATTTCACTTGAGGCAACATTTGTAGTATTTATCAACTACATATGTTCAGGTATTTCCGTTAATTTAAATTATATTTTATTATAGTACATATGTAAATACTATTACTAGAAAGTACATACTTTTGTTATAGCCATAAATTTCAAGTCTTTTAGTTACCAAACATTTTTGAACTTTAAAAGTGATTTTTAATATTTTAATGAGTAAATATTTAATTAAAATTCGAATCAGTTTAGGCCCGGTTTCAATTGACTTTCAACCTGATTACTGCTGTCAATCAATCAATACTCGATTATATTTACCAATTGTCCGTAATCCTTCATCTTTAATTGATCTCGGATTTTCACTCTTGGATCACACGAAACTCTTTCAACATGTCGTCGCTGTTGGTGCTGTTGTTGTTGTTTTTGTTGTTGTTGTTGCTGAGGGTTGAAAGCGCTCTACTCTCTTATAGCAAAAACAACGAAGGGCAGACAGAGTGAGTGTGAGAGAGAGTAAGAGAGAGAGAGAGAGAGAGAGAGTCAAGCGCTCGGCTAGCAGCTTTGTTGCTATTGCCGTGCGCTTCATGGCGCCTGTTCGGCCGTCTAGCGTGCCAGTCTAACGGGACCAGTGGATACGTATACATCGACACGCGCTTGCTGCTGCACTTCTCATTCAATGTGTGTTCGTAATGGGCGGCCGACACCAACACCAACACCAACAACAACACCAACACCACGCCCACCTCCCCACCGTTGTTCGTTCAGTAAGTGTCGAGTGTCTGGTGCTGCTCTGCTGCTTCTGCTGCTGGCTCTGCTGGCGGTCGGCTGTTGGCGTGACATCAGCATCACCACAGATGCTGTTGACACGTTCGAAGGCCATCGCCAATGGCTGCCACACCGGGTATGCCAAAACTCGTGAATGTTCGGCGCTTTTTGGCAAAGCAGCGCGTTGCGGTCGCGAATTCGAAAAGTGGAGCGCCAAAATGCCGTGAGAGCCCCGTCTCTATCTCCGTTTCCGTCTCCGTCTCCGTGTCCGTCTCTGTGTCCGTCTCTGTGTCCGTCTCTGTGTCCGTCTCTGTGCCCGTGTCCGTATGCGTCCCCGTGGCGATGTCTCCTCAACTGATGCCAATAATCGCATTGCGGCAACTGCCTCTGTGCCGTACACCGTTCACCGTTCGCCGTTCGCCGTTCAACGTGTGCCTAGCTGCCTGGCCGTGTTATTTGTTATTTGTGCAATGCGTATAAAATATGCCACTCGCGGCCCAGTGGAAACGTGCTAATTATAATATGTTAATGTGTGTGTGCCAATCAACGCCAACGAGTGCAACTTGTGAAATTGGCCAAAAATTGCGCGACCGCAGCCCGGAGGCGTTCACCTAAACTGAGGCGGTCGGTCGCTAAAACTGCAGCTACTGTTGGTGGCGGCGGCGGCGGCAACGGCGACGGCAAAAATGGACAATGTGTAAATATTTGGCACACGCCGAGCTGCGAACAGTGGACAGTGGACACAGAGCACAGAGCACCGAGAACTGAACACTGAGAACTGAACACTGGAATAGAAAGCAGTGAAAACAGCGAGCGTCATGCCAAAGCCGACATGAAATGAAAGCAACAAAAGCAATTATGCAAATATTGCAAAAATAACGGCAACAGAATGTTTCACTGTGTGTGTGTGTGTGTGTGTGTATGTGTTTTAGCCAACTCGAATTGATTAGCATAAGCGGATGTGGCATTGGTGCTGCCTGTTTAGCTTCCTTTGCCCACGCACTCTAACAAATTTGATATGCAATTCTAAAACACACATATGTACATACACACACTTCTGTGTGAGTGTTCGTATGTTGTGTGTGTGTGTGTGTGTGTGTGCGATGTGCACAATTAGCGCCAAAGTCCACAAAATCGACTAATCAAACAAAGGGACGGCACTGGCGGAAAACTCAAATTAAATTGGGGGGATTTTTCACGCCTCTGCTGACGTCGCTGGCGACGTCAACGTCTACGTCTGCGTCTACGGCTGCGTTACTCCGGCCCGAGCCGGTCGCATCATTCGCAAAATACGCGCGTAATCTATTTTCATCGCTCGACTTATTTTAATCTAGATGGCGGCCCCATACATTCGGGCAAGATAGCAGATAGCAGGCAAAGTCAATTGGTTAGCCGGGTAGCTGGGTAGCGGGGATCTCTCCGGCTGGCTGTCTCAATCTCAGCCTCACTGTGCACAGCACAGTGCAGCAGCGGCAGCAGCAGGACGAGGGCTGAGGCCGTCTGGCGGCGGCATCAATTTGAGGCTTTGCATTCTCGGTCGCGAAATTAAAAGTAATTTTTAAGGATTTATCACGGATTTGCAGCATCATCGTCGGCATACGGCATACGGCATACTGACTGTGCAAATTCTTTTTTTTTATTATTTGGTTTTTTGGATTTGGATTATAAATTGATATTAATACGCGTAATTTACATTGCTGCCACTTACCGCAGCCACTCGAGGCGCTCTCAGTCATGTCTCTGTCTCCGTCACTGTCACAATCTCCAAATATTCTCTCTCTCTCTCTCTCGCGC
Organism: Drosophila maculinotata; assembly: GCA_035045305.1. Lineage (NCBI taxonomy): Eukaryota > Metazoa > Arthropoda > Insecta > Diptera > Drosophilidae > Drosophila > Drosophila maculinotata. The sequence continues at coordinate 11,678,085 of JAWNPD010000335.1, forward strand.
GCGCTCTTATCCAGCTGCTGGGCTTATCGTGGCCAGCATCAGTTTCGAGTTGCGCGTGTAATTAAATTATCGCAAGTTTATCGCGGAAGATGAGAAAGTATCCAGCGGAAAATGGGCGGTTAGCTGATAAACCAAAATTGTCTGGGCATCAGTTGAATCTCAGCTCTAGTTAATTACGTGCTTAGATTTTCAGCAACTTGAACTTAATTATAACATGCTTCCTCGACAAACTTTTCACGGGCGGACAAGCAATCTGTAGCTTAATTGCAACTTGCAACTAGAAATGCTGTTTGAATTCAAATGGGGAGCAAAGTTTCGCGGAAAGTCCTTTGACTTCCTTTTAACTCGCATATATCACTGCGTTCAGCTATTAGTAGCAGTCAACTGGATTAACGAGCATGCTGTGATCCGATTAAAGCAAAGGGAAACGATTATAAAAGAGTTGACATCCTGACATCCTGACAGCCCAATGTTCAGTATGACAGATTTTTTTAAATTAAATTAATCTTAAATTGCACTGAAATTGCACATTCAACTGAATACATTCTGCATATATATTTACATATTTATATATCTTTTTCGATTTATGAAAATACATAGTTCGCCAGAATTATCAGTAGGCATGGTTATATTAATTTTAATAACTGAAAAGGATAAAAACCATTTTTGGTTTGTATTTTCAGCTTTTTATCGACATGTGACTTAACCCCACAATGTTTACGAATGTACTATGCAAATATTTTTATAACCTCAAAAAAATAGAGCAAGCCTTAAAGGGTTTTTGAAACCAGCATCAATCGTAAAACAAAGATTAATGAATTTATATTAAAATGTATTTAATATAATAAATATAATTTATAATTATTAAACTCACTTGTTAAACCCTTGAAAAGTGTATTGAAAATGTTCACGAACTATTTAATGCTTTGATGAAGTCATCTCCGACCATACAAACTACATATAGTCCTTGTCAGCATAACTAGCCGAGTCGATCTAGCCATGTTCCTCTGTCTGTCATCTTTATTAAAGTTTGTCATTTCTGTTTTCAAGATTAATGAACCAAACCAACCAGTTCCGAGTTGTATTATGCATCATCCATTGACAAAAGTTATTCACATCGGACAGAGTATGCAAGTATGAAAAATGTGAGTGGGTGGACTCATCTGAAAGGGTATTTAATCTTCGACGTGCCCAATATAGCCATTCTTTCTTGTTATTTTTTCGTTCGGTCTTGTTTTTCTTTCATTGTACATCTACAAATGAGTTTATTTACATTATTTTAATTTTTAAAATATAGTATGTGCGATCAGGGGGAAGGAGTCGACTTCCAGTTTCGTTGGATATCTGGCGGGCATTTATACATTTTTCCGGTTTTCACTTGCCTTGCACTTTTTCCCCGATTCGCGTTTCTCGTTGCTCGCTTGCTGTTTCTCCTTTTGCCTCTTTTATTATTATTAAACCAAAATAAATTGTTCGATTGTTTGTTCACCAGAGTGTTACTTTTTAAAGGCCTCCCGCATTCACCGCCAGACCAACCACCCAGCCACCCCCCACCCAAAGCGGTTTATTGGCAAAAGGCCATGGAAATATGATGTTCCCGTCGGCAGACCGTAGCGTACCCGTAGCGTACCCGTAGCGTAGCCGTAGCGGTTCGCATCGAGCACATGTTATACTTTCCTTTTGTTTTCGTAAGCAGTTTCTTGTCCTTGCCCATTTGTATTGCTCCGATTCTAGGTCTGGTACTGGCTCTGGTCTTGGCCTTAACCCCCCTCCTAACACTCACAATCAGACCCTGCCGTCGCGACGGTTTGTTTGCTTGTTTGCACATTCTTAACTGGCAATCAGGACCTGCCCTGCCCCCCAAATTCTGAGCCTACAAGCATGTGGGCGGTACAGTGCGTGAGTAAGTGCCAGTGTGTCTATGTGTGTGTGTGTGTGTGTGTGTGTGTGTGATTGTTGTGGAACTTTTGTCATTTTGCTAATTTACCATTATTTACTTGTTGTTTGTTTGGCATCAGCCTAAAGAATATTCTCTGCATAATTGAAGAATATGTCATAGACAAATATGCAACAGCTATAAGAATATGTGTATGAGAATATGAGAAATAATAATAATGTAATTGGCTAAAATGTGGTTTGCACACCAGCTTCGAAAATTACAGCAAATTAATTATTTGGCCGCAATTTCTTATTTGACTTGGATTTTGCGCTGTAATTAAATCAAATCAATTCCACTTGACTTTTGGCCGCGACTGCGAATTTGATGCTGTGTAATCAGCTATTTATTTTTGGATCTCTGCTAATATTTTATTAACCCGCCTCGTGAGGGTTGTCTATAAGCATCAGCATCGGGCATCTCTGAGCATCTGAGTATCTGAGCGGTTTCGCATCAGCTTATACTTATGTATGCGGTGTGTGTTTGTGTGTGTGTATGTGTGTGGACGCTTGTGTGTGTATGTGCTATTGCGTCAACTTAACTAGGTCAGGGGATTAACTTTGTTAATAATAAAACACATAATATTGCTCCTGCAGCTGCCGTCAACGAATTCCCTGACTTAAAGTAGCAGTTGGCTTTAAAATGTTCGTTAAGCGATGCGCGCCAGTCTGCAAGGTGGACGGGCCGGGAGAGCACTCATTGCTGGAGGGGGAGCAGGAGTACAGGCGGGTTATTTGCGGGTCGCTCTGATTTCGCTTGCGACTCGGGCGTTCGCTGGCAAGGAATCTTTTGAATTATTTATGACAATTAAGTTGTAATTTCATTTTATTGCCTTCAACAGAGCCAACATTTCACCGTCCGCGTACGCTTGCCACATCCCACACTCTGCACCCCCCCCCCCCACCCATCCCCACCATCGTCTCAGTTAGCTGCGTCTGGTCTGCCTCGGGCACGGTTCGCATTCGTATATGTAGTTCGTTCGGCTCCTCCGACTTTCGACTCCACAGTCCTTTCTTTGTTCTTCCGTCATTGGACGCAGCTGCGCAGCATCCTCCGCATGACCATCGCCTCACGCCATCTTATGGCCGCCATTCAGAGCCCCTTTCATTTTACTTTCGCCAAATGCCATCGTAAAGCGGAAAATGTATGTTTTTGCCCTTGATACCACAAACCACTTTTTGTTAAGTTTCGTTTATTTTCTCTTTTTTTCTGCTTCTTCTTCTTCTTTTTTTTGTATTTTGTGGCACACGCACTTTATTATAAGTACGCGCATATTCTCATATAATATTTTAGATGTACCAGAAGATCTACCTTATGAAGAATATCAGGACCAGGTGCTTCCTTTGTTGCCATTAGCAAAGCATTTTGTGCGCTTGAAATGTTGAGTTTGCACATTTAAGAACTATCTTACCAGCATTTGTGCCAAACTGAGTTCACTTCGCCTGCTTAATGGCGTTCAAATTATAGAATAGAAGCCAAAGAAATTGAAAAATTAATTGCAATTGCTTGGAACTTTTGGTTAGCCGCTTGGCAAACTTTATTGAAATTGCCTGCCACACATTTATTTTGTTAGGCGAGGGATTAAAGCTGAGCCTATGCTTAAAACGAATGCGGGGCAAGCAATAAAGGACAAAGGCAATTGCGGTCAGCATGACTGGCCCTAACTATGCCCTCATCAAGCATGAGCCAGGGCTACTAGACCACATTTAATATGCCTCATATTCAACACGGCGCAGATGCTCCCAGATTTGCACGAACCCAGATCAATTATTTACTGAATAAAGACACCAGTCTCTGGACTCTGCCTCTTGCCACTGCCTCTTTGCCATCGTCTATGTCGTGGTCTTGTCACGTGGCTGTTGTGTGATTTTTGTTTAGGTAGCGGCATCATGTACAAGACATTATTTAATAACACATTCTAGTTACCAATGAAACTTGTACGAGACCCGCTAACCAAATTAGTCACTGTCTTTACTTTACTTTTGCCATTCCATTGCCCTGCTGCTGCTGCTGCTGCTGCTGGGCCCGTTGCTGCTACATCGGGGGGCCTCTGTGCGCTTTAATAGGCCCACAGCTGGGGCCGCCAAGTTGCAGCAGCTGACTTCTTGAGTCGAGAAGCCATTGCAATGTCAAAACTTTTTGACACGTACAACGACTAAACTTTTCAGCGGTGGGCACGACATAAATAAACACGCCCTTGTCGTTGCTCCACTAGCCCAGGCCCGGGCCCGGGCCCTGGCCCGGATTGGTGTAGGGACCGGGATCTGTAGAGGGACCGGAACGTGACCCGCAGCCGACCAGCGGTTGCTCACGTGGCCAATTGCTTGGGCCTGTTTTGTCCGATTTGTCCTTTGATGCTGCTGTGCTCGTAAATTTTTCAACAAGTTTTTATTATGGTTGCGTGTCCTTGCTAAAAACAACAAAATATACTCCCCCAACTCACTAATACATTAACACACACACACACACATACGTCAGTTTTCGTGATTGCGTCGAGGCTTTTTCTTTATTTATTTAATAAAATGTAGGAATACGGCTGAAAAGAATTTATGGCACTGGAATTTGCACATTAATCCTGCGAAATGTTGCCAAATTATTGAGCCAATAAATATTTACCTTGCTCACTGCCCAAAAAAGTCCCCCATGCAACTCCTTTCTCACTTTTTGCCGCACTCTCGCACTCTCCTTCACCCTCAATCTACTTAGCTAGCTAAACTTTTCAATCCCCGTTGGCAGAGCTGACGCTAAGCCATAATTTTGATTTAGACCTCCGAAAGCTGCTTGAGATTCATAAAGCGTGCATTTATCTTTTTCGAACACTGGTGCCGACAACCGGCAAGGCAAGGGTTCCCTCCCAGTCTGAAACTACGAACCTACGAACCTACAAGCCTACGAGCATTACCATATTTAGGAGCCTCCTTGGCCCTGGCCATCAATCATCAAATGTGAATATGAATTTTGGATTTTGGGGCAATTGGGCCAGTTTTAGATTTATGGCAGCATTGTACACAAAATATTCAATTTTCAATGCCTAACAATGGGCCAACTGCTTCTGGATTGCAGCGCATAGGTAAATCTGGTTTTATCTACTATCTCAGCTCTCTTTGCACCTTTGTGCCATTGCATGTTCCCAACTTACATGGTCTAATTTGATTTTCCAATTGTAGTCCGCCTCATTGCAGCGAATCGAGCGGAGTTTTGTACGTGAAGGATTGACTCTAACGGAAATTTACAGTTGCATCGATACGAACGAGTCAAGCAATTGTGCAAATTATTCAGCACGCTGTTTTAAACGGTACTTTCGGCTGGATGCGGCCAAAACCACTGATGATTTTCACAGCGAGATGGCCGCTCTATTTTCCCGTTTTGCGGTTAGACACGATGTGTTCAGAACGCCATTGATTTTCATTTGGCTACGGCTTTGTGGGCGACTAGCATATAGCATATACCATAAAAGAAAAAATAAACACAATTTGTTTGATATTTGCATGGAATTTTGGTGGTCGCGAATAAGTTCGCTGACCGACAAATTTCAATATGAATTCAATTTTCCGCTAAATTGAACTGAGCACAAAAGATGAGAAAATTACCAGCGTAGCTTTCCGCTTAAATAAATTCGAATAAATAACTGTACGCAACTGAGCTTGTTAGTGCCAAGCAACTAACATCCATCCATCTATGTATGTATGTAGGCAGTTGGGGCTAACCCCCTAAACATGGCGAACGACCCCTAAGCAAGCTGGCCGCTTGCTGCTTGCTGCTTGCGGCATCGGATGCTGGCCAAGATGAAAGTTAAAATATTCGTATATATTAATTTTGGTATGAAAAAGAAAAACATCGAAAAGCCATAAACCGAAGTTCGGCAGAAAGTTCATCATCATGAGTGGTGGCTGCAACAACCACTACAAAACCTTCAACAAGCAGCAGAGGCAACGAGCGGCACGTCAGAATCCGACAGATTCAGATACAGATACAAAGCCAAGTCAAAGACAAGCGTCGACGTCTATGTCGACGTTGACGTTGACGTCAACGCTGGCCGCTGCCACTACCGCTGCTGCTGCTGCTGTCGATGCCGATGCCGATGCTGTTGTTGTTGCCTTTGCAGCTGCAACCGTAGAAGCACTATAATGGTGTCACTAGTAGAGCCAGCGGCGGCGACGGCGACGGCGGCGGCTGCAGAGGGTCTATGGTGTCGGTTATGCGGTGCCTGCGGGTTGGGCAGGGGAAGCACTTTCCGCTCAGTTTGCAAAATATGAAGTTTGCTTTTGAAAGTTTGCGGTTTTTGGGTTTCTTGCAAGCGAACAATAAGAAAACGCCGAGAAATACATTAAGCTAACATAAAGAAGCATTTTTCAGCCAAGCAGGGCAGCTAAACATATGCAGGTTTGTGTGTGTGTGCGCTTCTCGAGTATGTGTTTGCGTGTGTTTGTGTGTGTGTGTCAGAGTGTGTGTGTGTGTGTGCATGCTTGTGTGCTTCAAGCTGACGTACTTACTCATAGCTCTCAGGATAACAAGGGATTTGTTTGGTCTCTACACGCTTAATACTCAACCCGTTGCGAAAGTTGCGTCCCCGTTCGTTAGGTTCAGCTTTCATCAGTTTGTGTGTTCACCCGTCACTCCTACGGGCCCACAGCACGCCCACACCAGCAGCAGCAGCAGCAGCATCCCGATCCGGACCTGTCGGACCGGCCGTCCGCAAGTGTCAGTTAATGAATGTTTTGTCATACTACTCGCATCTTTTACCGACTTTACAACAGCCTCAGCTTGTAGCATCCAAAAACAGTTTAAGCTGCAAATACACATCCATGTATTTTGTTGGTGCATGTGTGTTTTTTGTGAATTTTGGGGCGCTTGTGTGTTTCTATTTGCGTGTGTGTATGTGACTGTGTGTGTGTGTGGGAGCCATAACTCATCTTGTACGGGTTGCTTTTAGAATTTCATGGATAAATGAACACAATTGATACCTTTTGTGTACTTTTAATCTAACCAGAACGCCCCCAGCTCACTTGTTGTAACAAACTATGGCTGCCGATCACTACAGAAACTACCCTGGTTGGCAAATCAGGGAAAGAACCATTTGATAAGCTACTGTCTGACGTTGGCAGCTGGCAAAATAGAAAATCCCATCATGCACAAATTTATATATTTTTTTTAAGCAAATACATCAATTTTAAAAACTGTTAAAAAAAATATTCTTTACTTGGCACATAAGATAACACAATTTGGCTGATTGAAGAGCACGTCCCCTTTTGATTAGCATAGAAAGAATATTTGAATTTGAAGAATATACAGGCAATTCATTACAATAAAACAATACTTTGCATATTTATTTCTTAATGCTTTTTGGGTAAAGTTTTGTCACAGCAGCAGAATTTCCAAGAAAAAGACTCCCATTTTTAATTGCTCAGAAGCTGAGTTGTCTTATGTCAAATTGCGCGTCAGCTGAGTTTAGAATAATTTGGGATTTATAAGAAATGCTTTTCTAAGAAATCCGTAATCACCATTAGACAAACAATGTATTCCTGTAGGAAAATGTGCACTTGCGATTCCAAAGTAAATTAGGTGCACAAAATATGCGTAGGCTGACAAATTTGACCCCAATGTAACAATTTAATGACAAAATAACCCCGAGGGGAATCATTACAAAGTGGCAGCAGCAAAATGTGCGGATTGGCCCGATAATCCTGCTCTATTTGCAGTGTTGTATTTGTTTGAAAGTCGCTTTCGGGTATTGTTTAAAAAGTTTACAAATTGTTAACCGAACTAATTAATTGTGATTTCAGTGGCGAATTTATTTTAATTGAAAATTAATTTGAAATTCAATAAACAACCTCAAACCCAATCAAGACGCGGCGCGAAATTAAAAAAAATAAATAATTCAATAATTTGCATCATCATTAAGCAATGAAAAAAATTTCAAAGCGACTGTTTGTGGTGCTTTCTTTTTTTTGCTATTTAACAATCGAGTTATCAGTAACGAGTAATGCAATTTTGTTGTATATCTGCAGTGTACATTGTGCAGTAATAAATTCATAAAAAGTTATTAAAAAAAGGCACGCAAATAAGCGTGTAAAATTCAATTAATTGTTTTTCTTGCTGAGCATTAAACAACTAACAAACCCGAATACAATTTTCAACATAACAAGGATCATAAATAAAAACATAAAAATGAAAAATACAAATTTTAACAATAAAACAAGTGAACATTTTTGCGATGAAATCAAAATAAAAAGTATATAAAACAAATTGATAGTCATTTATACATCCCCTTAAAGCAGATGATATGATCGATGCGACGATGCCAACGCCATGAATACGAATTCGAATACGAATACGAACACGAATATGAATATGTATACGAATATGAACATGAATGCGAGTATATTGTCCAGTCGTAAGAGCCATCACAATCGACGCCGTTGATGATAACAATAAATATGAAAATTCAAAAAATGCAAATTGCCAAATCTGAGGGTGCGCAATAAAATCGACCATAAAGAACATCAAATCAACGGCAGACGCTAAACAACGATAACATTGGCCAACACTGAGGCTGAGCCGACGACAGCAGCAACAGCAACAGCAACAACAACAACAATAACAACAGCAGCAGCAAACAACAACAACAACAACAACTCTGGACGGTGGCAATGGCCGAACCGGAGCCAAATCCCGCACAGCATCTGCAATGGCAGCGCTGGCAGTACCATGCCCAGCCCCAACCACAGCCCCAACCTAGCGAATGTCGGCACGTGCACTACCAGAGCTCCTGGGGCCGTAGCTGGAGCAGAGTCGCCTGGTTGCTAGCAGTTGTGTGCCTGCTGACGCGGCCCGTCATGCCGGAAGTTATTTATCGAGTTGATCCTTTGGGTAAATGTTTTGTTTTATTTTTTCCTTTTTCACATTTCAGATATTCATACAGCCACATCTACATGTAGAAATTCGCGTCGGTTTTGCGCTTTATCTGCAGCAATAACCGTCCCCTGTCATTGCTCCTTTCCCACAATCCCCGAGCAGGGTCCTGTGACGCTTTTTAGCTAATGCCTGGCGAATGCAGGCGCCAAGTCCCAACCCCCCAACCCCTACTCAACTTTATTTGCCCGATACAAGAACTCAACTGGCGCTTTTCTGGCACGTTACCCTCGGCGAATTATGTTTGCATATATACATACATATATATTTATTTGTATATATGTATGTATTTGTGTATAAATCATAATTAAGCACAAATATACACTCAAAGTGGCTCTGTTTATGGCTTTTGTGTACTTTCCGTTGTCCAGTTTCAGTTCGGAGCAACAAAAATATTTTCTACGGACAAAGTTACACAAATGATCTGAAAAGCGAGAGCGACCAAATATTTATGTTCGTCATTAATGATTAATCGGGTAGCCAAAGCAAACATTTATAAATTCAACCACATTAATTAACTGCCCGTCACAGTAGATACTTGAAAAGAGATGCTGTCAATCCACGTTCCATTGTCATAAATGTTGAATCATGACCATGGACCACTTTCTGACTACTACTTACATCTATACACATGTACATATGTATGTATAGATACCAACTAAAATTACCAGCACGCGCAATTGGACATATGTATATATGTTAATAAAAATAATTTTTAGTCTTGGCCAATAATATCCATGTTTGATTTTGGAATGGTATAATTTCTATTTATAGGTTTTACATACATATGCATATACTGTTAGACAATTGCTAAGGATGATGACCCATTCCAAAGTCAATCTCATATATCTTATCCTTCTGCTGTCATCAGCTCTCAATATTCGCTGGTCTTATCGATTCAAGCCATCGTCAGACTGGAAATGCCAGCAAAAATTAATTGCCATATTCGGCGCAATAAAAAAATAAATGTTTCTGCTGATGATGATGTGCAAAAAAGATTTTCATTCACTTAGGAAAAAATATTCGGAATTTTTTCTTTCCTCACAATTTTACGCCACGAAATAAATTATGAAACTCAGTATTTTTGAACTGCGTGTGGGGAAGTTCTCTTATACAACTTACGATGTGTGTGGTAGTATAAGAGTACACGCAACACTTTCAGCTGCCCTTAATAAAGTACCAACAAATTTCACGCTCATCTACCCACATATAAGTAGTATATGAACTTGGTTACAAGAGCAATTAAATATTTTCACAAAGTTTTTCTTCGAGTGCTTGACGGTCTGGGTCATTAATTTCAAGGCCATGGTATACGTATAAACATGTTTGCCTTACTAACTTGGTCTAAACTTGCAATTTATGTGTTGTCGCCAAAGCGCCAACAACTCAGCCAACTCCCATTAAATGGGGCGTCATTTCCTATTACTTGTGCTTCTCACGCTCGCTATAAATATTCAATTGCTGTATCTGTGTGTGTGTGTGTGTGTTGTTGTTTTTTCTTTAATATTTTCAGATAGATAACACACAGTCTGGTACATATGCTGCATCCCGCCCCCTCCTAATCATAGAGTCATGTGAAAACCACAATTCTGGCGGAGCACGTGTACTTAGGTCGCGTACTACTTCTGCTCCGGCTCCTGCTCCTGCTCCTGTCGCTACTGGCGCCTTGGGTCGCGTTGATAACGGAAACTTTCACGGCCTACGCGCTTGTTTCACATTTTCCCGCGTCGGTTCACATTAAGATGTGCTTTAATCTCCCATCTCCGCTGGGTGGCCAGGGGGTGGATGAAGAATGTTGTCCTTATGCCTTTGTCATATACGATGCCTTTTACTGTCTTGCCTTAGCTGTAAAATTTAACTGGAGGCGACAGTATACTGAGCACTTGCACACGAGTGCCTCAGCAGGATCCCACAATGGCACCATCCTCACCTCTAAGGCTGTTCAACTCCACAGTCACATACTCACTGCAGCAGCCGCAGGGTCGTTAATATTCTTGTTTTTCTATTATACATACCCTGTGCAGCAAGAACAGTAATGGGTATGAACATGTACCTTGAAATCAAGTTGTAAACGTATATTGTTATATCTCAACAGTTACAATTTTTTTGAAAATTTCTTTCCGTTACATATTTGTGTTGTTGGTTCAACATACCATTTGTATACTAAAGGCATTGTAAATGTGATTACAGGGTATCCCCTAATCGTCTAAAACGCTTAGCTTATTTTTCTTACTCTTGAAAGAATAACACTTGTGTTTGGGTGGGGCAGGGTGGTAAGGGGGGGTGTTCGTCCTTTGCTTAACTAAACAGCCAGGTAAATGCTTGCCAAAATTATGAAAAGTGAAAGAGTTATTATCATTTTATGTCGCATAAATTTGCATGAAACGTCCACCTGGAGTGCTTGGGGTTGGGGCTGCGACTTGAGGCCTGGGTCCTCAGACGTTCCTGCAGCGGTCGTAAACCGTCGGGCGGACGGCGCATGGTTTGTGATTTAGGGGATTATAAACGTGCACACGTGTTATACATACTTTGTACCTTCTTACTAGAACCAAGGGGCCTGCGCTGTTGTTGTTGTTGTTGTTGCTGTTGGTGTTGTTGTTGTTGTTCAGAGGCATTTCTCTAATGGCCTTACTCTTTGCAATTACAATTATTAAGATGCTATTAAAGGGGGTTTCTGCACTTGAAGATGTTAGCTTTTCACAAATTATTCTCAGTTAACAGAATAGCCATATCTATAAATAATAGCTATAATTGAGGTAATTTTAAATCCCAGACATATGACAACAGAATAACAGATAAACAGAATTGCATAATTTATACTCTCGATGATTACTACTGTATGCCCTTTGGAATCGTATTACTTGTTTGTGGCAATATTTACAACTATCTATGAATGACATCTGATTGCTTTTGTTGTTTCTGATGTGTGCAACTGGCTTGTGTACAAATTTCAAACCATATTTCATTCTAAGTATTCACGGTGAAAGCTGGTTTTCAATAACAGAAATATTAGGCTATTACATACAATCATATGTTTATTTATGTATGCTTACATATGTCTATACATATGTAGTACACACACACACACACACACATATTGCTTCAGTTCGCATTTTATACTCGTAACAGACATTTGCCCCATCCCACCATCCCATCCCCCCTACGCGCTATCCCCTTTTTGGCAGCTATTGTAAGGCATTTGTTTTGTAGTGTAAACACTTTCTCATGCATACACAAATTTGCACACACATTCGCACACACACGTAAACAATTTGGGTAATGAAGTCAGTGGCACAGAGGATGCCCCATCACCGTTGTCGCCTCTAAAGTGGATAAGAGAAATGTACAATAAACAGAAACAAATGGCAAACAATTTTTTTGCGCTGCCAAAGCGATGTGAAAAAAAAAATGTTGGAAAATAATTTCACATGAAATTGAATGTCTGAGTTTGCTTAGGTGTCAAGTGTCAGTTACGTTGAAGTCTGAACGATTGCATAATAGAAATTCAATTTACTTTCCATGTACTTCAAGACTCTTTTTCCATTAGACACTGTGGCAGTACCTGCCACACTTCAGTACGCAGCAATTCGATTCCATTTAACTTGCATAATAAATACAATTAATATTGTATTCTACAATTATTTGGCCGCAGATAAAGTGAAGAATCGAAACAAATTTGCAACATGCCATTTCAATTGATTGCAAAAATTTCAATCTTTTTGTCGTACACAAAGCAATAAAATGGAACATTTTTCTTTGACATGCAACCCCTTATTTTTATTTGTAAGTTTACTGATTTTAAAAAAATCTTTAAAAGCCACTAAAATCAATTTTGTTATGCCTAATTTGTTTTACGACTTTGCTTCTTCTTCTAAGCCAAATATTTGGGTCAACAAATATTTATTTCAGTATTGAAAGTATTTGACAATATTTGGAATGTATACATTATGTCATATTTTTAGTTTTATATGCTAAGGGACATTATTTATTATTGATATTATTTTATTTGAATTTTCCCATAAACTGTATAAGAAGAAGTCTTGAGAGTTCAACTACCGCTGCGAGTATCTACATTGAAGTTGGTTGCCTGTTTGCATTTGCTTTGCGCTTTGTGGTGTTTTTTGTTACTTTCCCTTTGTTCTTTATCTATATATATCTGTCTATCTATCTATCTATATATATATATATATACATATATATATTTGTTTTAATGCAGCCCGATTTTGGCGTTGTTTGCTTTCAGCTCTGCTAGCCGCCACCTTGCGGACGTACCAGCGCGCCGGATGCGATTCAGAACAGCTGTCACTCAGCTGTCCACGTGGCACTAGCATTTCCATAGAGTTGGCCCAGTACGGACGAGCGGGTGGTAAGTTCCATTGTCACGTACGAAACAGCAAAGTGGATGTGGAGCTGGTGGTATTTGAGGTGGAAGTGGTTGTGGATGTGGCTGTGGATGTGGAATCGGAGGAGCATGAGCACCAAGCATCAAGTGGACGGAACAACGAATGGTCGGGCACTTGGACAGCAGCGAATGCCAATATCGCAATTGATTGATTGTTGCCTAAAGTTTGTCCGTTACACGCGTCGATTGTACGCATTGTATTTTACTTATTGGTGTGCACGTGGGAATGCTTTGCCTCTCTGCCTCTCTGCCACTCTGCCACTCTGCCACTCTGCCTCTCTGCGTACTTGCCCACGCCCACACAAGTGGGTAGTATGCAGGCAAACAAGCGGACAGGCAGACAGGCAGACAAGCACAATGAAAGCAAATGAGAAGCGGACCGTGCTCCGCATACGCCCATATCAAGTATACGTACGTATGCCCGAACATGCATGGTCGTTGGCGAATTTCGGAGATGGAGATGCGCTCAGATTGAGATGGTCGGTGGAAGCGTTTGCATTGAATGGTGTTTCTACTTGGCATGTGGTACTCGACCCCCAGAATCACTCGATGCCACTCCACACCACTCCACTCCAGTCTGACTCTAGTTCACTTCAGCCCACCCCACTTCGCACCACTTTAGCGTACTTCGAAAATCGACGACGACAACAACACGTTCACAAAAAAATTGCCCTCTCGTCCACTTGAACAGATTTATCCGACCACAGCTTGTGTCCGCCAGTGTCGCAAGAGGACCTCACCACGACCGGAAGTGCTGGCGATGCTGTCATCCACAGTGGCACAGAAATCGAAGTCAAACCGCCGGAAACGTGTACCGTAAGCGGATTACAGGTAAGCTGAATCAGTATAATTGCAATTCCATCATCGTCGCACTCATCATTGAAAGAAGGCTCAGCCATGTTTCAGAACACTGCTGGACAGACACACACACACACACGTTCATATTGCCTATATACCCATTTATAAATATATGTATGCTAGCATAGAATATCCTTTCACATACTGCAACGACATCAGCCCGCCCCAGCGACTCAGGCAGCACTTCGGCTTACCTTTTTCGCCTAAATGTATTTTTTCCCATTTTCCGCACGATTCCACAGTGTGCATTCAAAGACATTGACTCGTACATACGTACGCGATAAAATAGCTCCCTTTTGGTCAAACACATGCACACACACACACACACACATACACTCTAAGATACTCATACCTACAAATCCTACATACACCACATACGGGAAGCAGGCAGTTCAAATAAATCAGTGAAGTAGAACGATGCCATAAAAACAGCAATAATTCATAATGAAAATCGATTCGATTCACTTTGGCCAAGCTAAAGGCATAAATCATATCAAATTTTTAGTTACTTACCCATTCAAAGCTTAAACCGACCCAGTACAGCATTTATAAGTACACACACATACACATAAATGTGCTTATACTATATGTGTAATTCTATAGCCAAGCAGACAAATCGTTTACACCAAATGTCTATGTGCCATCAATAGTACGAAATATTTGCTGTTTCAAAAATGTCAATTTATGATACTGTATTGGCAAATATCCATTACAGTCAAACTTAATATTATGTATATTCCAGACAAATATTAGCCAGAGGATTCAAATATAGTCTATTACTATCAGAAAATCAAGATTGTTCGACTGCAATACTATTCAAAATTTCAAATACAATTGATGTAGAAAAGCTTTTAATATAAACCAGTGAAGTTCTTTGCAATGTTCAAAATAATTTAGTTCAGTAAAAGTGGTGTAAACACATGTGTATGTTTGTGTGTACTTTAAATCGCAATTTGTCACATTTATGAGGTCGTTTTGTATTCGCATTCAGCAAATGTCGGTAGCTGTACGGGAACCAATGTAGTGGTTAATATTTCATTGAACCACATCCTTCAAATATGGCATGTGAGCAATCCGTCGTCCTCATTGCGTTTCATTGAGCACATCAATTTAAAGTAAGACGATGACTTTCTGTGTGATGTGTGACATGCGGTCGAGAATAACCACAAGGGGCATATGGCCAGGGACAGGATACTCACGCTTCATTTCCGGTGGTTCCTTAAAGCGGAACTGAATTGCGCCCGGCCGCAAGTTTGGCCCTTGACTTATGGGCACATTGCAGTAACGCCAGCTTACCATTACCCCAGATTCCGACTGCGGTTGCGAGTGACCCGTAAACCAGTGCGAGGAGCAAGTGTACGCTCGAGCGAAATCTGAAACGAGGGTAAACAAATTATTACGAGACGAGCTGCCAGGCAGCACTCGTGCGTGGAACACACTTATCAACATACAGAGAAATATCATCTTGGGGGAGGGACAGCAACCTCAAATTGCAATTACGGTTGCGCCACATTTTTGTATGCCAGTCACAGAGTGCGGCTTTCAAAATCTGACTAATTAATAACGAATCAAATTATTTGACAACAACTGTACTAGAAATTGCGGTCATTATACCTCTAGAGCATATCATGCTCATTTTCATGTGAACAATATAGGTCTACACCAAATTAACATCAGAGTGAACAATTCTAGTTTCCATTGAATATCGCTTGCAAGAATTTACAAAATTAATATCAATTGAAACCGAAATTGGAACTGAAAACCCAACTGAGTTTGTTTTTGATTTAGTATGTGAGTATCGTGAACATTCTAAGAAATTGCTTGAAGTTATTAAACACCATAATTTAAGTCATGTGCTTTAAAACCATTTTAATTCAAGATTCCAATTCGAATACTATATACATTTATAGAAATATTCAAATGCCTTGTGATATTTAATGTAAACTTATTTGGAATTTAATTACAAGACAAACAACGACATTGCATGATACAGTGCTTGATATAATTACATGTTCAAGTATGTATTATGTAGTTTGAGGCTTATCTCAACTCAAGGCAATTCACAAATATTACTCAGATTGTAATTACTTACATTTTCTCACTGGGCAGCTGCAATAGAACAACAATTGATTTGCGCAGTTGTAAACACTGACTGCAAATTCCGGATGTACACTGCTACTGCTACTAGCATATGCAACATTACATATGCAACATCTGAGTGCTGTTTGCCGCTTTTTGCGCCTGTGGAATTGTTAAGGCATATAAAATGCATTCATAGCTTAATCTCGTAGGCAGACAGCGATTTACGACTCTGCAGTTGAGGTGGCGCCTGCCATCCTGCCATCCTGCCATCCTGCCATCCTGCCGACCTGCCTGCCTGCATCCTTTGTTGCCGTCTGGTCGTTGTTCCTTTTGCCGTCGACTCCAAGGATGCGGCTGCCGCTGCCATCTGTGCACAATAATCTATCAATAGCACCCTCATCGAACCTGCTCACATGCCCTACCAATATTACAAACATACATTCATATACATATACAGCCACTATATCTTACCATGTGTATCTGTTTCGCTTGTTTTCTTGTAGTATGCTTTGCTGCAGACTGTGGTGGATGCCTGCCAAAAGAAGAGGCACTGCAAGTTCGCTGCGAATTCCAAAACGCACACCAGCGGAGATCCTTGCTCGGGCATACGAAAATTCGTTGAGATTGCCTACAAATGCCGTCCATGTAAGTATGCCAGCCCTTTACGAGGTCAGCCAACCGGCACATTTTCCCGCAAAAACACACTCGCATGCCCTTTAAAAAATATAATCGATGTGAATGCGCCGAACGGGGATTGGGGATTGGGGAGTGGCGAGTAGGTAGTGGGGAGCAGAGAATCGCAGGTTATCTGGCAGGGCGAGCAGGTTCTCGTTTTTGTCCTTGCCGCTTTAACCATGATATATTTTATTTGCTCAGCGGCAAAATAAATATTTGCCAGATGCAAAAGTGCCAAACATCAATATAAGTTCTGAGACAAACAACCAAATTTATTTTGACTTCAAAAAAAATAAACTGTCATTTATTATAGCTTTTTGCAGATTATTTTTACAAACATAAGAAATTATTGCTCTACACAATCTTAAGTACTTCAAAACAATTGGACATTTATATGAAGTGCATACACATATTATAGAAGCATTTTTACGAAAGGACTATTATTTGTTTTTGTCGAATTGTGCGACAGCGAGAAAAATAATCCTACAAATAATGTATGGCACACAATCAAATCCAGCTATTAGTAAATATCTCGTAATAATTGTTAGTTATCAATTACTTTAAAAAATGTACTTAATCGATATAATAAACTCAAGAGCCAATAGAAATTACTCTCTTTAGAAAGTTCTCTAGGATCGTATATAGGTTTGCTATAACGATACGTCAGTCCAATAGCATTAACAGCAGAAGGTGTTATCATAATATAATATATTAAAAGCACTCATCTCACACTTTTGCTTTGGGGGCGCTAAAATAAAATTAATGAGAACTTCAACTAAATAGAACTTCCTGGCGATAAGAGGGGGCTCTGGGTCGGCTCTGGGAAATGGTTGGTTGGTTAGCGCTGCAAATTCAGCTAGAAGCATAATGAAAAATGCAGCTGCGCTTTTGCATTTGCTTTTGCGAACATTAAAAATAGTTGAATAACTTTTTGCTGAGTTATTTGCATAGTTTTGCACTATGCATTTTTTCTGCTGTGCTCTCTCCATATCCTCCCCGCCCCCCTAGCACGGCCAGTGCCGATGGTGATTGGGCTAATGACACTCGATTATTTACGATTCGCTAAGCAATTCATGTTTAATCGTAATCACTTGGCAAACTGAAGGCGATAAGCGAACAGATGAACCACCTAAGTGAAGGTCTCACGCAACACTTTCGAGCACCACCTGAAACGCAGGCACCAGCGATGGTGTTCCCATTGTTGTCATACTGCAGGATGGGATGACAATCGTTAAACGAGTTCTTAATGCCCTCAGACGACAGTTCAATTCGACTGTATTCAGATTCTAGCTGCCAGAGCCGAAAAGCACTGTGCATTCCATGTAATTCTTTGGTAATTTGCGTCAGCCTTTTAGCCATTCCCAGCACTTTGCAGCTTTGCCTGAAATATTTTTCTCTTTTACTGTATTTTTTTTTTTTTTGTGACAAGTGACGCAGATGTTATCTTGTTAAAAAACACACAAACAAACCGAAGAAGTGAAAAAAAAAACAGGAAAGAGACAAAAGAGCATCGCAGCATTCAAATTAGAAAAGGGAAATGCACAGCGGGTTGAAAAAGGGCAGCTTGTACTCCGTCCGCATAGCTCAGTGCTTGGCTAGCATGCTGTTGGGGCAATGTAGGGGCGTTGGGGTGTTGGTGAGGTAATATAATTAAGGAGAGCCGTTTCTTTTTTTCTAAATTGTCTGTTATCTTTTGCTCATTATGGACACCAGCGACAAGTAATAAAACTGCAAAGTACGAGTGGAAAATGTTGAAAAATTACGGCCTGGTTATATGCGTGGGAGCGCAAGGAACGCCAGAGCTCGAGGCGAGCATTGCACAGCAGTCAGAGCAGTTGGTGAGGGCAACGCGGGGGGGCAGCGGGGAATACACCATGCCAGACGGCACATTGTGGTCATAAAAATATGGCAATTTTCAACTTTTCTCACGTCTCTCCATAATAAAACGTGCACTCGCACTTTTAAAAGGAGCAGAGAATCACAGCACCCAATAGGACGGCCGTGCACGTACCATGTGGGAGTCACATCTAAAGGCCGGGGCTGTGGCTGTGCATTCAGTGCCAAAGGCCGAGGCCTGTAAACATGCTATGCAAATATTTACCAAATTTATTAAAGTTCATCTCGGACCGTCCTCTTCGCACAGACGTTCCATTTAGTATTCATCAAATTAGATGTATATAAGTATATATATGTATGTACATATGTATGTGCATAGTATATAGTATATGCTTAAATTGTACATGTTATATATAGCGTTTAAAGGTGCCTGTGAAAATGCACAGCAAGAAAAAGAGCGCCAGCAGCACAATTCATAATTGCTTAAGCTCGGTCCTTTTCCGGGAGCTTTGGGCAAAGCAAGTAAAAGGAAACGAAATTTCTCGTCTGTACTTCGACAATTGCAAATCTCAACTTTGGCTGACTTCCAACAGATTGCTTTGTAAGATGTACATATACATAAATACAATACATGTGTGTGTGTGTGTGTGTGTGTGTGTGTGCATTGGTAGATTGCAAGCATATGTGCAATAGTTCTCTCATATGTATGCATGTGTCGTCGCTGTGCTCTCAAAAATGCCCCTAGATATTAGGGATACATAGCCAAACACAGTAATTGGATAATATATTTCACTTATATTTTTATGGTATCATAAAGTTGGGCAACTGCATTTAACAGGCATAAGAAAGTATCTCCGAAAAACCGAATTCGACCCAACAAACTCTTATGTAGGCAAAATTTGCCACAGCCATAACTTTGTCAAAACTCGACCGTTTTTTAAAAGTGTCTTTTTGTATTTAAATCTGGAAACGCAATATTTTGTCATAATTCATGTTCAAATTTGATATAAACTAGAGAATTTAGGGCATTCATACAATTTATTAGAGATTAGAACTCATATGACAATTTGAGTTTGGGGAAACATGGCGTATGATTAATTAATGCATATTGTGAGGCATATTGTGAGTATGAGCCAATGATAAATCAGTATGAAAATATGAATATGCATAAGCAAATGCTTATTTGCATAATTTATTTTGGTAATGTAACGCAAGCATATATAAAAAATAATATTCATAATATATATTTATTGATTTTTATTTAATTTAATTATATGGGTGTGACTTGTTATAAAGTCAGTCGAAAAACAAATATTTTAACATATGAAAAAATTAGAGAAATCAATTGTGTGAGACATTTTCAGTCCAATAAATTTTTAGTTTTAAATCAAGCCAAAGCTGTGATTTGCGGTCGCTTGATTCTGTTTTCAATTTATTTTAAATGTGAAACGACAACTTAAGTTGGAGGCAGCATTGCGTTTGAGTAAATAATAACTCTTTAAGCCTTTTTTGCATTTAATGTGACATTTGTTGTAAATTAAAACTGACAGCACAAGTTGGCGTCAACATGGCGTATGAACATATGCATATATTAATAAATCTATAAATACCATGTATGTATTAACAAATCAGTTCCACTGTCAAGTAACTCAGGTTAAAAGTTCGCAAAGAAAAAATCCATTTAAATACATGTCTGTATTTCATCTGTATTTTTTAACGCTCCGCTCGGTCGAATGTCCGCAAAAATGAGTGTGCAAATTCCAATGACCGCAATTAAGAAATATTTTTACGGAGACAGTTTTTTGTTGTTGCTTATTTTTAATAATTGTTGGCTATCAATTTTGCATGGCTGCACTTCGACACAGACGAATTCCGTAGCAAGTTGGCCTGCGAGAATGACAATATGCCGCTGATGTGCAATCCGTACTCTCGCATCGCCATCTACAGTGCATCCTTTGGCCACACGGAGCGGGAGAGCGTGCAGTGCGGTGGCCAGGGCTCGCCACCTGGTAGCGTCCTGATCAGCCGGGAGGACACCGGCCAGCCCAGTAAGCTGTCGTTTATATGTCTACCACATGCTTTTGTTTATATAAGCTAAGTAAAAACTTTCTTTGATCAGCCTGCCTTGTGTCCTACGCCACTGAGACTGTAATGCAAATCTGTCATGGACGTCGACGCTGCTCGGTAACCGCAGATGCCGGCACCTTTGGTCGGCCCTGCAAGGCAGATGTGCGAATGTATCTGAAGGTCGTTTACACATGCAGTAAGTAGTTTTTCTCGACTAAACATTTATACAGACTGCCATCAATCGAACTTGCTTAATTGCAGTACCCCGCAAGGTACTCAAGGATCGCTATGAGACTGCTGCGGAGTCGGATGAGCCGCAGCAAACTGATCTAGACTTGGACCAAGATGAGCTATACGACGAGGACCAGTTCTATAAGGAGTCGGAGGCTATACCGCCGGCACCCAAGCTGCAGGGCGCCAACGTGGGTCGAACGTTTGACTTTAACGACAACATCGCTGGGGAGGAAGCAACGAGCACACTCCTACCCCCGCTGCTGTCACGCAACGATGGCAATTTGGAGGGTAAGTTGTGGTCTCACCTATCAATAAGTATATTTGCCCTACAAGTTTCGCAAGTTTCGCGTGTTGTTGCGTTGAGTTGAGCACAGACTACATAGATTGATGCTTAGGCAGGACTATAAATATATATATATATATAAATTTATTATTTGATTTCGCTCACTTTGTATTGGAATCTGTCGCGTCGGTCTGCGCCGTGTCTTTCACTTACTCCAAAGTGCCTCCACTGCGCCTTGTCCATAAATATTTCAAGAGCATGCCCATCCGTCTTCATTAGCTGTGTTACTGGTGCCAGCTGTGTTACTGGCGCTTCAGCCATATACGCTTCACATCCATCCAAGCTGTGCATTATCTAGTAACGTTAAGTTACGTCAAATCATGTTTGCCGTTTTCGCTGTGCCTGGGCAGCTCGTCCCCATACTATCAGAGGGGCCTTAACACAAATATGCTCGTCCATTGCCATTTTTCGCAGAGCGACTACAGTCATCTGTGCGACTGCTCAACCGCATAGAGGAGTCATTCAACCATCAATCGGTGGCAGCCACAACATTGGCCAATGAGCAAATTATCACTACGACCTATGGGTCTCGAGACGAAGTTAATGAGGATAAGGGCATTGAGTTGGCGACAGAAGACTCCAGTTCTGAGTCAGACTCAGATGCTGATGCAGATGCTAAGGCGAACACAGAATCGGGTTATGAAAAAGGAAATTTCTTCTATCGCCGCAAGTGCCAGATGGTTGATGATTGGGGGCCAATAGGTCTGAACTGCACCGAGGAGGACATCGTCACCGAACGTGTCGAAGTGGTTGGTTTCTTGGCAAATTGGCTGCACACCTATCTGCACATCCGAAGTGAGTTCGAGATCCCCGCGTTGTGTTTCCCTTTGGCATGTCGCTCGTACAGTTAAGGCTTTCATGTGTAACTAATCGAAGTTTTTGTTCACATCGACACACACACACACAGACACACACACATGCACAAAGACTTGCACACAGACACACAGAGAAACACAACTTGGGTGACTGCGAACTGATGCCATGAGCTATGTCACGTTTCGAAACACTGCAGACGATGTTCAAAAAGAAATCATCTACCCGTTGCCTCATTTCCTCATTTCCATGCCTCAAAAGCAACTCCCAGTTGTCGACCTCAGCGGCTGTCATCAGCAGCATACAAGAAGGCCAAATGGGTGGCAGATGGGGTGGCAGAAGGTCTGGTCTGCGGCCATCCACACAAAGTTGCATGTGTTGCACGCTGCACGCTGCACATGGCACCCTGCTCGCTGCTTGCCACATGGTAAACTTTTTGATTTCGTTTTAGTCATAAACAAAGTCGCCCGATTAAAACTTTAACTCACTACGTTCCTGCCACGCAAATGCAGACAACCCGTTGACGAGCATACTGTCAGTGCAGATCAGCCAGCCAAGTGTAAAACTCATCATGCTGCTCCGACAGGCTTACACTAACAACCCCCTACCACGACTCCTACTTGCTACTTGCTACTTGCTACTTGTTAGTTGTCACTTTTGTAGTTGCCATTAGGAATAATAAGGAATATACACTCACAAAGCTTCCGACTTATTTGCATTATTTCTTGTACTTTGGATCACTTTCGCATGCAGAGCACCAGGAACAGTTCTACCTGTATCTAATCATATCGGTGACAGCTGGCGTTCTCCTTTGTCTGACGCTTGTCATCGGTCGGCTCACCCTCCAGCGTCGTGGCGGACGTTTGAAAAGGAGCTCCAGTGTTGGCGCCGTCTCCAAAAACTTTGCGGATACGCCAATTGATGGCACTGGCGGCAACGGAGGTCCAGGTGGTGGTGGAGGTGGAGGTGGTGGCAATTTCCAACAGCTGGCAACAGGTGAAACACATCTGGCCGACACTTTTGGCGACGACATCTCCGACATCGATGTCGACGTGGACTTAACAACACCCGTGCCATTGTCCAGCCTACCATCGAGGAATGAGGTGAGTTTCAATAGAAAATTGTTACGCAAATTTGTGTTAAGGAACGTATATGTAGGCAGGCAAGCATTATGCTTTGAGAGCTCAGACTTGTCTACTAGTTATCAGCACAATCATAATGGACTTAACTTGCCGTAATTATCTTAATCACCTACCAATAGCTGCAATGAGCTAATCCCCCTTAGCCCACTGTACAGAGCAAGTGACTCGGCCATTACCTGTAGTCATTACCTAAGGTAAATAAACATTTCTAAATATGGAAATTTCATTGTTCTTGCTCAAGCCAACAATAGACAACGAGGGCGCATCAAAAGCAACGGGCTTGTTGTGGTTCTGCTGAAAGGAAATGAGAGGAAACTGGGCGCCAGGGAAATTCCCTTGCCATTTAACCCATTTTCGACAAACAAAAGCGAGGAGTCCTTAAATCGGCCCCGCTGCCAACCCCAGCTCCCCCTGGGAAAATGCTAGCAGCCTTGCTCCAAATGCTCGTTGCAACAATTTTTGTACTTTTTGTTGTTGATTTCATGGGGTCTGGGCATGAGGAAACGAGCACAACAAAAACTGTAGCCGCCTTATACAAGAGTTTAAGTACTATGTGTAGGTGTATGTGTGTGTATATGTATATGTATATGTATATGTATGAATGCAAGAGCATTCTGATGGCTTGCTGGACATTGTTGAAAGGTTGAAAATTAAAATTACTGCACCTGTACCACACGGACAAGCGCCTGAGGTATTAACCGTATAAAGGATGAATACAAAAAACACAAATGCATATACAAAGATGTTTACAGCAAAATCAGACTGCAGATTACTTAAAGCCCCTGCTGATTGTAGTAGTTTAAAGTAGTGTCTTAGTTCGATTGCAGAACTCAAAGCTGAGTAAAAAAAAATATGAAAAATTGTGTAAGTGCCAGGAAGAAACCTTAAAGCGTGGTAGATACATATGTATCTATTATGCAAGACAGATGGGGACTGTGAAAAATATGAACAATTGTATCTCGGCACTGTATACAATGTTTAATTTATAATGATGAACTTAAGTACAGCAAAGGAGTTAACGTGTCTATATGCATGTATAAGTATGAGAGAGCGAGAAGGGTCAGGTCTGGCTTGCCTGGGCCGTTGTGATTTCTAATAGCAAGAATAAATGAGCACCAGCTTAACACTGCTTTACTCTGCTCTGCCTTTTCATGTCCTTTGTCATCACCGTCATCCTGGACGTCAACATCTCGGCATCATCTGCATGCGGCGCAAAATGGCATTGCCAACTGTTCGTTCGGCTTGGGCTTGGGCCAAACAAACAAAAGACATACATGACATACGCACCGACGCCCAACTGTAACTACGGTGGCTTACCGGGCGCCCAGCCGCACCACCCCTCGTCCACAGCCACCAGTGTGTATATGGCACAACCTTCGCAGCCCACCATTTATACCAGCATGGGCCACCCAGTCATGAGCGGCGCTATGACTATAGGTAAGTAACGCAGTATATAACAAAGTTCAAGTAATAAGCAACGTTTTATGGGCGATTTTAATCAAATTCAAGAGCCGCTTGCTTCTCTTATTAATAGTCCTTCAAAAGCTATTATAACTTTGTTGCAACGGGCAACAGATTCAGCGTTTGCCAAATGATCGCGACAATGTCTATGTACTTGAGCCGCATATTGAAAAGTAGAGCCCCCGGCTCTGCATATACATACATATGTATTATACATGTCCCCTTAATCGCATCACAGGTCCACACATGCTGGGACCCTCGAGCCTGAGTGGCGTCTCGCCCGCTTATCTAAGCGGCACCATCATGGTGCCAGGACATCAGCACACGCATGCTGGTACCCTGCGGCGCACTCTGATACCGACTAGTATGGGAATGATGAGCTCACCATCGCCACCGCCATCGTTATTGGGTCCCGGAGCCGGCATGAATATGCCGCCGCATTCGATGGCTCCCACCAGCGGTAGCGGAGTGTATTATGACAGCACGGTGCCGCGCACTCTGGCACGTGGACTGTCGACAGAGGGCAGCGGACAGTATTACTATGGATGACACTCACTCAACCGCAAGGCATCACTGCCAATGGCAATTGCGGTGCGACCGCAGCCACACTTGAACTTCAACATGCTTCCGATGTCGGCTACCATGGGTTTGGGTTCGCCAGTAGTTGCCGAACCGAATGGTAGCCGTGCGGGCACACCCACCAATGGCAACAAGTCGGATATACCAGCGATCACAGTGACGGCCTCGCCAGTACCGGCATCCATTCTGCTGGCCAGGAAACCGCCAAACTTGGCCAGTGATACTCGTCACTCCGGCATCCACAGCCAGACGAAGACCATGGCCACCGGGGGCAGTGGCATGCAAATGTCTACGTCTGGGCGTAGCCAGTGCTTCTAGGATCAGATTCCGCACCCAGCGATTCTTTTCAATTATCTCTCCGAAACTAGCCAAAGCCAAGAGGCAGAGGATGAAGACCTGTTCTACTTGTAAATAATGTAACTCTCACTTGTCGCTCCACGAAAACCGTTTGTCTAAGCAAGTTAGTAACATTTGAAATTGATACTTACGCATATTTCGACGGTTAATCATAAAATGGCTATTTAGAGGCTATCCTGTAACCATAACCAAATCAAATTATCTTTAATCGATTAAGGTAGGCAAAGGGTCTCGACTCGTACATTCGAGAATTTGAAATTGTTTTAATGCATCTAGCAAAATCCAAGTACTTAGTATAAATTTTAATACCAACAACAAAATGTATTATGAAGTCCCTCAACTACATTGGTATATTCACTTAGTATAATATACAGTTTATATATATATATATATATATACTCATATTTCATGAATTTTTAGTGTTAAGTAAGAGCATGAAGTTTACATAAAGTATAAAGTATGTATATCGCGGATAGTGAGATCCATTGGGAGCATAACTCGAGAGTTTTATTTGCCTTAAAACCAACAATGATAACTTATTAAAATTATTGAAAGTTTGTATATCTAAAATACTCAACGTTACGAATTAGGAAAAAACAAAACCAAGAGAGTAATTCAATATAAATTCTGTAAGGTCAGCAATGCAGTCTTTTATAGTTAAGAGTGAGATGATTTATTCATTTCGGTGGAATAAAATTCAGTACAAGAGCAAAATACTTAATATGTATATATATGTATGTCTCTATATACATATACTTGTGACGATACAAGCAGAAACTGTTTTAAAGTCCAATCTTATTTCATTTGGTTCATTTCTCCGCTGAAACACAAGCAGAAGAAGCCAAACAGAGTTATATTACTTTTAGTTTTACCGTTAAGATGGCTACAAAAATCTGTGACATAGCCAAAAGGAGACACGTATTTGACATATATAATTTAGCGGCAGGTTTCAAAGACCCAGTGCTGTTCTTCTAGATATATACGTGCTAATAAATAAGTACATCAATTATGAAATACCAATCACATATTAAATGTGCTATCACCGTTAAATATACTCGTTCATAGTGAAAGAAAGCAAATGAATCATACATACAAAAAAAAATAGTTGAAAAACTTTAGAAATTGTTAAACACAAGCAGAGAACCAGTCAAATAATCGCATATACATTAGATGCGTTCGTTTGCTTTAACGATTTAAGTGTTTTTTCCTGTCCAAATCATTCGATTAATTGTTTATTTCCGCAGTAATTACGAGAATGTTTTAATTGCAAAACTGTACTATCATTATCCCAACAGGATAACTAAGCAAACATTGTTGAATCAATTTAATCGAAATATTCAGTTCTAACAGAAATCAAATCAAAATCAAATGTAAACATTTTGTTATTAATTATTTATAATTTTTGGGGTTCAATCATGAAACAGGGTAATAAACGAATATACGTATTATTATTGAATTAATTTATTGTGCTTTCGATGTGGTGAGTATACGTGGAATATACAAATTTTGTATACTTTTCATGGCATCAAAATATACTTTTCCATAATCTATGAGAAATTTCTAGGAAAACTATGTAAAATGACTTTTATTATGTTTATTTTTCTGTACATTTTTTACTACATAATGAAGTTGAGCGAACTGACGGCACTCAGTAAAATATATTTCTCTGGCTTGCCATCACCCATGTTTTTAATTTCAGCTTTTAATCCAATTCTTTTACTTACCAACGTTAATAGAAGTGCAAAAAAGAAACAGATAATGTCCATGCTGCAGAGCAATTTTGAAGGGCTGGCCGGCTTGCTGCTTTTTGTCTGCAGCCGACTGCAAAGTCTAATGGACTGCAATTGATTACGTCTGTCAATAATGATGAAGCAGCTCGTACAAACAATAAGTAGAGTGAGTGAATGACTGACTGCTCTCGTTATGAAAATGTATTCACGAGAATCTTCTTTGTTGGCATTGGCAGGACCAAAGTTAAGGGTAATGGCGCCTCTGTCAGGCTGTCCAGGCGCCCAACCTCCCAAAGCACCCAGTCATTCATTGGCAATAAGTTGTTAATGGCTCTGTGGCCCAAGTGGGCACCTCTCGTTAGTATGGCGAAACAAAACTTCTCCATTTGCAGCACTAGCAGCACAGGGCTAATTATGATAAGTGGCTGGCTGGCTGCAAGTAGTTGTCGCTGACAGCCGCAGCAACTTAGACTACGGTTACCAGCAGTGACCAACGTACTCTAGTATCTGCTCGGTGAATCTGCTGTGAATCAGAATCAGAAGCAGAAGCAGAAGCTAGGCAGGCAGAAGAGCTAGGGAGTCTGCTGGCTCCAGCTTCGACAACAAAAACACAAAACTTTTTCAATTAAAAACGTTAAATAGCCACAAGCACTTTGCAATAAATTGCTTCTGCAAATGAGTCGGGCACAATATTACACCTAATGAAACGCCATAACCAAGGAAACAACAATAAGATAATAAAGCAAAATTGAAAAATATAAAAGTACTTGTAAAGTCTCTTAAATTACATGCAATCAATGTGTAAACGCGTGAATTGTTCTTCTCCCAATGCAGGATACATTAAACAAGTGATACATATGTATATGCATTTAGTATATATTTATATAATATATGTACACATGTATATATGTATGTACTTTGATTTGTACTTTGTTTAACTGACAATAGGGCGTACGCCACTTTTGTGCAACAATTTAATGAATTCGCTGTTTAAATACCAAAACCATAAAACAATGTTCAAATGACCAGCAACAGCAGCATCAGTAACAACAACAAAAATGTACATATATGTATTGCATACAAGCATAAAACATACATATATAACATCTATGTAGATACATTCAGTGGCGCAGCAAACTCATTTTGTAGGGGTAAAAAAATAGAATTTATTGTTACATCCAAAGCGTATTCACTCCACACGGATGTGGCTTTGTTCAATGTTGAATATATGACCTAATGTTGATTCTTTTTTTTAAATTAATACTTTTCTTTTTAAACTTATGCGAATAATCCGATTTAAAAAATATTCATTCAAATATACTTTTTCTGTTTTCTGCTATTTATTCTTTGGCAATTGCGGACTTAATCCATAAATAATGTGCATGATCTCCTGAATTTCCCCGACGCAAAATTGACTACGGAAATACGCTCCTGCAAATATGTGTACATAGTATATACAAGTATATTTGGATAGCATTCCGCCTTAACACCACTCGCTGGGTGGTCGCACCCACCCAGTGGTCATTTACAATGATTTGCCAAAATGTTTTTCGTTTCGTGAAATCAGTAGGCGAAACAGAGCAAAAAAAAAAGAGAAAAAAAACCAACAACATTAAAGCACTTGTGTTTTAAGTTGGTTTTACGATTCAATTCACATTTGTATACTCATATCGTAAATGTGCGATATTTAAGTACTGCCACTGATATTTACATGCATTCGGAAATATGAATTTTGATGATGCCACGTAAGAACTGGGAACTAAACTCCATTCCCTATTGTTAATTAACGTAAAATGTGGATTCCATTGAATTTTCCTAATACCATAGAAAAACCGCAGCATTTTAGTAATGAATTGTTATGAGCTCCTGGGGTGATGGTGGATGGATATTCATTTCATTTTGTGACATTGTGTTATATGGTTTTTCATTGAATTGAAATCTATCCCGTTCGATAAATTAATTAACAAGATTATGTATTTTTGCAACTGCAATTTATTACTACCATCACAACTATCCAAGAATGTGTCTTAACTACATTGCAGACAACATTATAGCTCATACTTTCTTTAAAACAAAACTAGGGACTTTAAATTTGTAATTTGCCGAAAAAGTAATTATATGAGATCCGCATAAATACAGCAGTGTGTGAAATTAAAGGTCTTATGATGTTAACCGACTCTTGACCTCTGCCAACCGGTCAAACACCGTTAACTATACTCGTATATAAGTAATTTAGTTGGCTCTGCCTTGTTTTAGTCTGCAGCTACAAATGAAAGGCTAGCAAAATTGTGAGTGACTGGACGGACGGACGTTCGGACAGACGGCCGGTTTATTCATTTATAGCCCAGCAAAGTGTATTATAACTATGCCACCATGTTCGTAACATGACGAATATAGAACTTTGCTACCATTTCAGTTTATTACTTTTGACGGCCCCAGAACGCAATGGAACGATTGAAGTAACTTTATCATCTTTAAAGGAGGGGAAAATGCAATTTAGAAACTTGTAATTATATTTTGGTTTCGAAAGTTTTACTTAATAAGCCTGCTAAGGGTATGTCTTCATCGGTGTGTTATAATTTATTTAATTTCAAGCCATCCTGCACGTTCCCGTAGCTATCCACAGCCTTTTTTTTATAAATTATTTTAGATTCTCTGCACGTTCCAAGCGACGCTTTTCAGCTTCAGCACCACCACATTGCATGCTGTGCTGTGCTGTGCTGTTCTGTGCTGTGCTGCAATGGTGAATGCGCAAACTCCCACCTGAGCCGGAATTCATTGGGAAGCAGGCCTTAGCCGCACTCACGTCTGCATCCTCATGCCACAGTAATTGGTGAAGTCACTGTCCCTGCTCACGCCCACTAGTACGTAGAGCCGGGCATGAAGGCGAAACACCAAAAACGCTGATTCAGGTCATTGTATGTAAAAATTAATGGAACATTTTCCTGCAACGAGAATTTCATCTTTTCTTTCACGTATTTGTACACGGCAGCCAACTTGCCGCCTTTCTGTTGAGCTCCTGTTCGCCAATCAGTCCACACTGCCATCAGTTTTTGCTTCCAATTTGTGTTAGTTCGCTTGAAAAGTTTCATTTATTTCATTTGTAAGTCTGAGTTCTATACGAATAACAGAACGTCAACCCGTTAAAAGGTGCATGAGAAGGTATTGAATTTGAATGCATTGCACCCATTAAATTTCTTAATAAATGTATAGTGTATGTATTCTTGATCAATCTGACAAACATTGCGACAGGTAAATCATCTTCTCAAAACTAAAGCTGAATAGATTTATATTTATTTTAGATTATATTCATGTGTGAAAATTGGATTATTTTGAATATATTGAATTCAAATTAAATAAAATGAAATGAAAACTCAACCGACTATTTGATCTCTTGATTAAATTGGCATGAAAATGAATTCATTTTTGATGATAAATTAAACTAATTTTAAAGGTATGATGGAAATTATGTTTGGCTTTCGGAAACTGAAATGAAAGCAGCCATGAACAATTGCATATATGCAAGCCATTTAAGCCCTCATTAAGTCAGGAAAAGTACTTGAAATATTTCAACTATTTTACGACGCCTAAGCACCGGCATCGGCGCATAGGCAGAGCGAGGGGAGAGTGGCCGGAGAAGTTTGACGGTGTCCTTATGGAATTTATGCAGCCCGTGATGGCCTTATGCGGAAACTTTCGCCTTTGCCTGCGTCATGGCACCACCTCAACAGGGGATCGGGTAATGCCGTAACGGGTACTGAGTACTGAGTACTGGGTAATGGGTAGCGGGTAGCGGGATGAGGATTGCCTGGCATGTCTGTTGGTAAATGCTCTTTAACTTATTAGAGCCGCAGCTGGTTGGCGTCGTTATGCCAATCATTTCTATTCCAAATTCTGGATTCCGGGTGCTGCCACCACCATGCCACAAAGCGTTGCTCATTTAAGATATTGCAATAGCCGCATGACACTTGAATGAAAAGTGCGATTAGTAATCGCATATTAAGAGATACGCCGGCAACTGCCAATTGGAAGCTGTTAAGCTTGTTTTATATTTCTTAAGATGGTAATAAGCGCTTTACTTTTATCAAACGTGGAGTGCACTCACCGTACTTTGGGCTGGGAGTGATAATGAGAATTTTACTTTTATAGTGCTTCCCTGGAGCGGACATTCCTATGGCATAAAATAAGTATTTGGCTCAACTCGTTTTACATCCGCTACCAAACCGGTACCAACCCGCTACCAACCCGCTACCAACCCGACCACGGCTACAGCTCGTTTGTGCGCTTTAAGCCCCAGCTACTCCAATAGCAATAGCAAAGGCGCCTTTAATATTCCATGACCCTAATTTTTTCGGAAGCAACTGCAACATTTGAAAAACTGCAATTAGGCTGTAACATGTCGTTGGGGTGTCGGGTGGCGGATTGGCGGGGTGGCTCTCTGCTCTCTGCTCTCGGCTCTTGGCTGTTGGCTGTGGGCTGCTGGCTGCTGGCGTTTGGTGATAGGGTGCGTCTGCTTTTGGGTTAAGCACATGTTATGTTACAGTTACACAGTTACACAGTGACTCAGTCACCTTATACTTCGCACAGAGCACGCTTAACGAGCAGCGCGGTGGGGGACAACGGACACAACGGACTGAAATGAGACTCGGCGCGAGGTGGCACCACCTCACCAGCTGCACCAGCTGCACCAGGCATCCAGATGCAGCAATTCAAATGCAGGTGCAGGCTGTGCCAGTGTCACCATTTCAACCATCTCCGGCGCTTTGCTGCCTTTAGCTTCAGATACGACTGCTGCACATAGTACATATATATATATATACATATATGTGTGTGTGTGTGTGTGTGCTCTGCTCTGCTACCCGCAGATGCTGTGCTGTGCATGCATGACAAATATAATTGCAACACTTTGTGGGCGTGTTTGAAGTGAGAAGAATTTTGACACCATTTCGGTCTAAGGAAGCCTTTCTTTTGCATCTTTAACTTAATTTGCCGCCGTCGGAGTTCGTAATTAAAGCCATATTCTTTGTCATTCGTATTTTGTGGTAACATTCCCGAAATCATTAAACAATGGCTGTAGGAGTGCCAAGATCCGAGGACTTAAGCCACAGTTGCTGCTCCTTGAAGTAATTAAGAAAAATAAATTCCTGGGTATATGTATGCAGTTAAAGATTGACATTATCATTAATCATTTTATTCCGCTTTATAACTATAAACAACCTATCTGAGCTGAACAACTTAGGTTGCATATGTTGTCGTGTCGAAACCATTGCCCAACATTTGCTGATCAATCCAATCCCGAGCCACGGCAACGTTGGCGTAGGCCGCCGGCACTGGTTGGTTGCATCCAATACCCCAGGACACGATGCCACTTTGCTGGTAGCGATTCTCAGCTGGTAGGCCAATGGGGCACGCAAGCGGGGCGCCACCATCGCCCTGACAGGTGTCCACATCCGGTTCGCCGCCAGCGCACATGAATGACCGATCCAGAGCGAATTTCGGTCCGAGTCGTGTTTTGCGGAGTCTACTTTCACAGCTATTGAAATCCACGACGGGCAGCGGAACGCGTTTCATGATGGCACTGAACTTGCCAATGGCACCAAAGACATCCTTACCCCAGCCGGTGGAGAAGCAGGTGGTCTGCGATGCAGGAGTAGCGCCCTGGGCAGGCAGGCAAACCACATTGATGTGATCGTCCAATGTAAATGGCTGGGAGAGGATGACAAGCGCAAAGTCATTGGCTACGTTCCTACTCTTGAATTGCGGATGTAATATGATTCGCTGTGCCGTACGCTCCTGGTAAGGTAGACGCTCCCGTGTCGTCTGTGTATCCCACTCACCAGCTCGCACCATGAAGCTACCGGGTGCATGAGTAAGTAAACAGTGCACAGCAGTGAGCACCACCTGGGGATGTATGAGTGAGCCGCTGCAAAAGTAGCTGAAATTGTTGGCATGCAACAAGGCCACCGTCCAGGGGAACTCGCCAAAGCCGGCTTCGTTCTGCGTGGCGCCAGACAGAGTGAAATCGAGTCCACCTACATTGCGAATACCACAGCCTCGCGGCTGGTTCGGTCTCTTCTCCAGTGGCGTGGGGTTCAAGACCTCTTCGCGTGTGCGATTGCCGGCACAGCAAACGTCCACCGATGAGGGACAAACCGGATCGTCGTCGCCAAAGCGAATATCAATGACGCCAAAGCCATCAAACGACTCGTCTTCAGTAATGCTGTTCGTCGAGGGATCGCACTTATAGTATGGCACACAGTTACAAGTTGCCGTCTTGCCGCTGATGGATGTGAAGTCAATCAGCGGTCTCGAGGGATCCAGTGGAACGGGTGTGACCACCTCAGCGATGCCGCCTCTGCGTTGCGGCTGCTGAGTTGGTGTACTTGGATTTGTGTTGAAGATATCCTGAATGTTTTTCTCCACATTCGATGCTTGCTGGGGGGCAGCATAGGCACATGAGAATAAAGCCAGGCCAATGAGAATGGCCAATGCCAGTTGCTGTTGCAGTCCCATCGTGATCTGCAAAAGAAATAAATTAATAAGTGATAATATTACTTGAATACCTATTAGTAGCTGTCAAATAAATACGCTAATTAATGTGCAATGATTAAAAAGTAATACTCATGTTTTATCATAAATTTATTGCGTTTAAAACTGTAACAAATAAGAACATTTATATGTAAATATGGCTGCAAAATTTCTAAAGAACACCTGTGGATCATGTTAGACTCGTTTCAAATCTTACTGTAAATCGGAAAAAAACGCAATAGCGGGTTTTCATTATTTACACTTACTTGTTATATTAGCCTATGACTAACTATGTCTGACCCCCTATTAGAAATTCCCAGTAATTAATGACGTCAAATTAATAAAAGCGCTTCAGTGGGCTTTTCTAAAAAACACAAACTTTTACTAAAATACTGAAACTCTTACTAACCTTGGCTTTTGTAGCTTTGATAACCTTGACTTTTGGTCAAAAAGCCCCGCAACGGTTGATTAGCGCTTTTTTTAATATTTCCTATAGAAGGCAGACAAACTTGTAAGCCTGTATTGCAAGCAGCTCCAATCGCGAGCGAATTTCATTTAAGACTACCACAGACAGCTTTGAGCCAATCAGATACACTGCTCGAAGTCGTAGAAATTCCCAACGATGAGCTTTTGA
Organism: Drosophila maculinotata; assembly: GCA_035045305.1. Lineage (NCBI taxonomy): Eukaryota > Metazoa > Arthropoda > Insecta > Diptera > Drosophilidae > Drosophila > Drosophila maculinotata. The sequence continues at coordinate 11,712,674 of JAWNPD010000335.1, forward strand.
TTCAAAGCTTTAGTGCGTATTAGTAACTCTCTCTATCTCTCTCTCTCTCTTTCTCTCTCTGCTTGAATTCGTGCTTTCGGTCTGATAAGGCAGAGAGATAATCTTGAACTTACGATGATCGCGTGTCGAGCACAGAGCACTACTCGAATTTGTTTCACAATACTCACACGTCATAAACACAATCCGGCTTTTGATCAGCTCATTGAAAACAAACAAAAAAAACCGGTTTAAGGGGTTTTGGATGGCATACACAGATATCCCATTGTAGGTTCCCCAATTGTGCATAAGTCGGTCAATATATTAATGCGTTAAATGCCATTATTATACTTACTTTGTATTGCCCCTAATGGAACTATGGGTGATAAGAATAAATTAATAATCAAATATATAATAAACAAATCGGCTTCAAGCTGTAAACTAATTCAAACAAATATACAAAATTATATATGTATTTGCTTCTTTGTCAAAAAGTCAGTCAATAATTCTTTAGTGCTCTGCAACAACATAGAAAACACTTTCCAAATTGTTGACTGTAAATATTAGTCAATATTTATTCTCTACTCACTCGAATTGATCCAAGGATAAAACTATGCAAATATGTATATCTGAATTAAATAGATCTATTTGGGCATAGGCTAAAGCTAGTAGGCTTAAGATGTATTTTGGTATTTACATACCTAACAACGGGCTTACACAAAATATTTGATTCAACACTGTCGGTCAGAATGTATTGCTTCTGGCCAAATACTCAAATATGCACACGCAAATAACACACATGAATATGTGGAAAAGGTATGAAAAATGTAAAACGTTTGATTGGCATTGATTGTGGAAAACCCTTGGGCCATTTCCTGGCCGCAATCAAGCCACTTTTGCAAAATTATTAGCTGCAATCATTGCCAGTCGTTTGTTCCTTGGTGTGATACAAATTTAACACGTATTTATTAAGGCATGCATCATGTATTTCAACATTTTATTTTGAGCATAATTGTAATATGTACTTGCATACATTACAACAATGCTTAGAAGTATGTATATATATATACATACAGATGTAACGAAATAAATGAACATATTTTCTGCACCACAAACTGTTACTGTAAAATGTTTTAAAATTTTTGAAATGTATAAAGGAATTAAGGTATGGAATTATGTATACTGGGCAAAAAGTATAAAGCACCACTGGCCCTAGAACAATTCTAAGTAAATATCTCATCGCAGTTTTTTTGGATAAGTCTTTTCGTATAGTTCACGCAACAACAAATGGACTTAAATTTGGTTGGTTTTATTTATGATTACTCAACTGAAAAATTCCGCTATTCTGTTTAATTCATAACTTCGTTCACCAGAGAATTTTCGATGATATAAATCGTTGAGTTAATATTCGCAAAACAGTCTGTCGCCAACACAAAGTCATATAAGATCTATCGCAAACTAAAGCCTCCTAATTTCCTGAACACATTCATTTTTTGTACACTGTATTCATTCAATAAGGGTCAAAAGGACAAATATTTGTTCTTTGGGGAAAGTTATTTTGGGGTGGTGCAATATTCTATCAAAATTCACGCCAAAAGTGCCCAAACAACGAAAAATTCCTTATAAATTACCTTCCCAGGCTTCAAACTGCCATAACTTTGCCAAAACTGAACCGATTATCAATCCCGAGGCCATTTTGGTCATTATTTGGCATCTACTTTAAATCCACATCTAAGGTTTATGAACTTTTGAAAATATTTTTATTTTTACTTATTTTGTCAAAAAAGCATAAGGGACCCTTACCAATTATGATTTTTCAAAAATTAGAATCTTGAAATTTTATTTTTAATCGACTGTGGGTGTCATAATTAGTAGAAAAAACTATAAGAAAAGTGATTTTGGGGTAATTCATTTTTCTGTCAAAAATCACGCAAAAAGTGACAAAAAAATTGGCTTGTAAAGTGCCCAAACAACGAAAAATTCCTTATAAATGACCTTCCCAGACTTTAAACTGCCATAACTTTGCCAAAACTGAACCGATTATCAATCCCGAGGCCATTTTGGTCATTATTTGGCATCTACTTTAAATCCACATCTAAGGTTTATGAACTTTTGAAAATATTTTTTTTTTTACTTATTTTGTCAACAAAGCATAAGGGGGGACCCTTACTAATTATGATTTTTCAAAAATTAGAATCTTGAAATTTTATTTTTAATCGACTGTGGGTGTCATAATTAGTAGAAAAAACTATAAGAAAAGTGATTTTGGGGTAATTAATTTTTCTGTCAAAAATCACGCCAAAAGTGACAAAAAAATTGGCTTGTAAAGTGCCCAAACAACAAAAAGTTCCTTATAAATGACCTTCCCAGATTTGAAACTGCCATAACTTTGCCAAAACTGAACCGATTATCAATCCCGAGGCCATTTTGGTCATTATTTGGCATCTACTTTAAATCCACATCTAAGGTTTATGAACTTTTGAAAATATTTTTTTTTTTACTTATTTTGTCAAAAAAGCATAAGGGGGGACCCTTACCAATTATGATTTTTCAAAAATTAGAATCTTGAAATTTTATTTTTAATCGACTGTGGGTGTCATAATTAGTAGAAAAAACTATAAGAAAAGTGATTTTGGGGTAATTAATTTTTCTGTCAAAAATCACACCAAAAGTGACAAAAAAATCGTCTTGTAAAGTGCCCAAACAACAAAAAGTTCCTTATAAATGACCTTCCCAGATTTGAAACTGCCATAACTTTGCCAAAACTGAACCGATTATCAATCCCGAGGCCATTTTGGTCATTATTTGGCATCTACTTTAAATCCACATCTAAGGTTTATGAACTTTTGAAAATATTTTTTTTTTTACTTATTTTGTCAAAAAAGCATAAGGGGGGACCCTTACCAATTATGATTTTTCAAAAATTAGAATCTTGAAATTTTATTTTTAATCGACTGTGGGTGTCATAATTAGTAGAAAAAACTATAAGAAAAGTGATTTTGGGGTAATTAATTTTTCTGTCAAAAATCACGCCAAAAGTGACAAAAAAATCGTCTTGTAAAGTGCCCAAACAACAAAAAGTTCCTTATAAATGACCTTCCCAGATTTGAAAGTGTCATAAATTTGCCAAAACTGAACCGATTATCAATCCCGAGGCCATTTTGGTCATTATTTGGCATCTACTTTAAATCCACATCTAAGGTTTATGAACTTTTGAAAATATTTTTTTTTTTACTTATTTTGTCAAAAAAGCATAAGGGGGGACCCTTACCAATTATGATTTTTCAAAAATTAGAATCTTGAAATTTTATTTTTAATCGACTGTGGGTGTCATAATTAGTAGAAAAAACTATAAGAAAAGTGATTTTGGGGTAATTAATTTTTCTGTCAAAAATCACCCCAAAAGTGACAAAAAAATCGGCTTGTTAAGTGCCCAAACACCGAAAAGTTCCTTATAAATGACCTTCCCAGACTTCAAACTGCCATAACTTTGTCAAAACTGAACCGATTGTCAATCCCGAGGCCATTTTGGTCATTATTTGGCATCTACTTTAAATCCACATCTAAAGTTTATGAACTTTTGAAAATATTTTTTTTTTTACTTATTTTGTCAAAAAAGCATAAGGGGGGACCCTTACCAATTATGATTTTTCAAAAATTAGAATCTTGAAATTTTATTTTTAATCGACTGTGGGTGTCATAATTAGTAGAAAAAACTATAAGAAAAGTGATTTTGGGGTAATTAATTTTTCTGTCAAAAATCACCCCAAAAGTGACAAAAAAATCGGCTTGTTAAGTGCCCAAACACCGAAAAGTTCCTTATAAATGACCTTCCCAGACTTCAAACTGCCATAACTTTGTCAAAACTGAACCGATTGTCAATCCCGAGGCCATTTTGGTCATTATTTGGCATCTACTTTAAATCCACATCTAAAGTTTATGAACTTTTGAAAATATTTTTTTTTTTACTTATTTTGTCAAAAAAGCATAAGGGGGGACCCTTACCAATTATGATTTTTCAAAAATTAGAATCTTGAAATTTTATTTTTAATCGACTGTGGGTGTCATAATTAGTAGAAAAAACTATAAGAAAAGTGATTTTGGGGTAATTAATTTTTCTGTCAAAAATCACCCCAAAAGTGACAAAAAAATCGGCTTGTTAAGTGCCCAAACACCGAAAAGTTCCTTATAAATGACCTTCCCAGACTTCGACTGCCATAACTTTGTCAAAACTGAACCGATTGTCAATCCCGAGGCCATTTTGGTCATTATTTGGCATCTACTTTAAATCCACATCTAAAGTTTATGAACTTTTGAAAATATTTTTTTTTTTACTTATTTTGTCAAAAAAGCATAAGGGGGGACCCTTACCAATTATGATTTTTCAAAAATTAGAATCTTGAAATTTTATTTTTAATCGACTGTGGGTGTCATAATTAGTAGAAAAAACTATAAGAAAAGTGATTTTGGGGTAATTAATTTTTCTGTCAAAAATCACCCCAAAAGTGACAAAAAAATCGGCTTGTTAAGTGCCCAAACACCGAAAAGTTCCTTATAAATGACCTTCCCAGACTTCAAACTGCCATAACTTTGTCAAAACTGAACCGATTGTCAATCCCGAGGCCATTTTGGTCATTATTTGGCATCTACTTTAAATCCACATCTAAAGTTTATGAACTTTTGAAAATATTTTTTTTTTACTTATTTTGTCAAAAAAGCATAAGGGGGGACCCTTACCAATTATGATTTTTCAAAAATTAGAATCTTGAAATTTTATTTTTAATCGACTGTGGGTGTCATAATTAGTAGAAAAAACTATAAGAAAAGTGATTTTGGGGTAATTAATTTTTCTGTCAAAAATCACGCCAAAAGTGACAAAAAAATTGGCTTGTAAAGTGCCCAAACAACAAAAAGTTCCTTATAAATGACCTTCCCAGATTTGAAACTGCCATAACTTTGTCAAAACTGAACCGATTATCAATCCCGAGGCCATTTTGGTCATTATTTGGCATCTACTTTACATCCACATCTAAGGTTTATGAACTTTTGAAAATATTTGTTTTTACATATTTTGTTAAAAAAGCATAAGACCAATTTGGTTTTTCTAATTTTGAATATTGAAATTTTGTTTTTTTTTTGGGTGAGCATTCTTACATCTTTTATAAATTGAATCTTGTCTTTGTGGGAATTACAATTTTAACTGTTCAAGAATGGCAGCAGTTATGGTAGACTGTGGTTTTTGAATTCAACGTGTGTTTTCCATATATTCGAAGCTATCATATATGCATACGCATTCTATTAGGTAAGTTCAACGAACGACTTATTGATTTGCATTTTGCCGGTGGAAGCGGCTTGTTCAAGTTCATTAACTTTAAAAGCATTACTACAAATTAAGCCGATCCTACTACATACAGACATGTGTACATCTGTATATATGCCTGACTATTCAATTGAAAAAAAAAAAAAATTGAATTTACTTTGTATTTCTAATAATACCCTACGATTGTAATATATATTAGCTGTCCTTCAAGAAATGCTTGAATTGGGAGTATGATACCTTTAAGCAATTATATTAGATTCACATAAAAGGGTGTTCCTTTAACTAAATTGGCTGACAAGGGATTAAAGGAATAACAACTATGAATGTACACAATCCACACTTAAGTATATGAAAATACACCACACAGAAGATATGCGACTTTTTGAAACTACAAATATAATCATTAATACATAATACTTAATTTATAATATACCTCAAGGGAACTACATACTTACTACATCTACTAAACACCCATACCTATATTTGTTCACTTAAATAAAGAAGCCCTTGAAATCACAGTGCATGGTAAAATCAATTGTATATTTATGCAATTCGTTGACTTTAATTACTCGGGAGTGTTTGTGGTCAAAGTATTCGCCATTTGTATACCTTCTGGAATTTTAAATCGGCCCCCTGTAACGAGTGTATAAAAGCAGCTAGTGGGTATATTGTGGGTTTAATTGCTATACGACTGGCAGTTCGGTTGCACATTCTCGCTGGATTATTGTTCAGAACGAAACGCAAGCTTAAACAATATTGTGATATATTTAAGTGTAAAAGTGAAAATAATTATCGAAGGACAATCAAACGATTAAAACATTATCCCAATTATAAATCAAGTGCTCAAAAGTAACAACGCAATGCCTACCGAAATGTTGGTGAAAAAGAATAAAAAATACTCAAGATCTCTTCCTGATACAGACGGCGATGACATTGTTATTTCCGGAATGGCCGGAAAATTTCCGAATTCCAAAAATATATCGGAATACGAGTACAATCTTTACAACAAGGTTTGTAATCACAGCGAATTAAATCATAATGCTCCTGTAAAACGACGAAAATCAGATAACAATTCAAATATATAATCACTCAAGATTTTTCATTTTCTGAGTTAAGGAGTACATATATATATAGTATATATGACATAATTGAAAATTATATAACTAAATCAACAAAGTTTAGCACAACTTAAAAAAAAGCAAAGTTAAACACATTTTAAATTGCAGTGAATCAAAATCAAAGGTCTTTCGATTAATTCTACAATCATGACTTGTGACTTTCGGAATTTTCTAGATATTTAATACCAAATTAAAAAAAAAGAAAAGCCAAATTTAGCTTAAGTCTGGTACATAAAATATGTTGTCAACATATATCAATTCACAAAATTAAATACTATAAAAAAAAACAAGATTATAACTCAATAGAAAAAAAAAGAATTTAAAAAAAAATACTATTAATATTTTGAAAAGCTTATATAAATTCAATTTACGATCATTATTTGTCAGATCGATATGGTAGATGACGACGAGCGGCGTTGGCGTCACTTCAATCCTGAGATTCCCAAGCGCTCTGGTAAAATTCACGAGTTGGAGAAGTTCGATGCCACATTCTTTGGGGTACACTTCAAGCAAGCGCATACAATGGATCCGCAAACACGCATATTGATAGAGACGGCGTACGAGGCGGTCATTGATGCGGGTATCAATCCGAAAAGTCTGCGTGGCACCAAAACGGGCGTCTATGTTGGATCCTGTATATCTGAGTCGGAAAAAACCTGGTTCTATGAGAAGGTTTCATCGGGTGGTTTCGGTATCACCGGCTGCAGTCGAGCAATGATGGCCAATCGAATTTCGTACAGCTTGGGCCTGGAGGGGCCATCCTTTTTGCTCGATACGGCTTGTTCCAGCTCAATGTATTGCTTGGATAATGCATTCAGTGCTATTCGAAATGGTGAAATCGACGCGGCAATTATTGGTGGCTCCAACCTGTTATTGCATCCCTTTGTGACTCTTCAATTTGCTCGGTAAGCTGCCTTTCGGATTACATTAGTATTAGTTTTGGAAAATACCGTTCCCTTGTTGCAGACTTGGTGTCTTGGCGCAGGATGGCTTCTGTCGCCCCTTCGACAAGGATGCCAGTGGATACACGCGCTCGGAGACAATCAACTGCATGTTCCTCCAAAGGAAGCGAGACGCGAAGCGTGTCTACGCTAGTGTCATTTATTCGAAAACCAACTGTGATGGATACAAGCCAGAGGGTATTACGTATCCCTCGGGAAAAGTGCAAGAAAAACTTCTCGAGGAGTTCTATAAGGAAATTGATGTGACTCCAAATGAGCTGGGCTATCTGGAAGCGCATAGCACTGGCACCGTGGTGGGTGATCCAGAAGAGTGCAAGGCGATTGATAATGTGCTCTGTAGCCAACGCAAGGAGCCACTGCTGGTGGGCTCTGTGAAATCAAATGTGGGACATTCGGAGGCCGCCTCTGGCATCTGCTCTCTGGTGAAAGCGTGCCTTGCATTCGAAACTGGGTTTATAGCACCCAATATTAACTTTACCGAAGTGAAGTCAACAATTACGGCCCTTGCGGAGAAACGATTAATTGTGGTTAAGGACTTGACTCCACTGCCAAAGCCATATATCGGGATTAATTCCTTCGGGTTTGGTGGTGCCAATGCCCATGCTCTTTTGAAAGCATATCCTAAGCCAAAAACAAACTTCGGCTTGCCTGATGATGATGTTCCTAGGATTCTGACATGGGCCGGCCGCACGGAGGATGCTGTCAATCAGATTTTCAATGCGATTGAAAAGAAGCCGTTGGATGCTGAGTTCATTGGGCTATTGCAAAATATTCAGGAGGACGATGTGTCCGGCATGGTATTTCGAGGTTATGGCATTTTCGCCAAGAACGGCGTTGAGCCAACAAAGCCATTGGTTAAGGATGTCCAGCATTATACTGGCCTAAAGCTACCCATTGTCTGGGTATACAGCGGCATGGGATCGCAATGGAACGAAATGGGCGCATCTTTGATGGTAGTTCCTCGCTTCCGGCAGTCAATTGAAATCTGTCACAAAACCTTAATGTCGAAAGGCCTCGATCTCATCGATATCCTTACATCAAACGATCCTGCCATTTACAAGAATATTTTACACTCGTTTGTCGGCATAGCAGCGGTACAAATTGGTCTAACGGACGTTTTGCGTTCACTAAATTTCGAACCCGACTATATTATTGGCCATTCCGTTGGAGAACTGGGCTGCGCCTATGCAGATGGAGGTCTAACGGCTGAGCAAATGATACTGGCTGCTTATTATCGTGGTCGCGTCAGTGTGGAAAGTCAGAAAATTCGAGGTGCTATGGCCGCTGTGGGTATTGGTTACAAGGCAATTAAGAACATGCTGCCGGAAGCCATAGAAGTGGCATGCCACAATGGAGCCGACTCCTGCACCATCTCTGGCCCCATTGATGATGTTAGTCAATTTGTTGCCGAATTGAAAGCGAAAAACATATTTGCAAAGGAAGTGCCTTGCTCGAATATTGCCTACCACTCAAGATATATTGCAACTATGGGACCGCCGCTATTGAAGTACATGAAGGAGACGATTCCACAGCCGAAGCATAGGACGGCCAAGTGGCTTAGTACCAGTGTGCCAAAGAGTGAATGGGAACAGCCGGACCGCAAGATCTGCTCTGCCGAATATCATACCAATAACTTGTTGACCAGTGTGCTCTTCGAAGAGACTTTTGCTCTGCTACCCAAGAATGCCTTGACTATTGAAATTGCTCCACACGGTTTGTTGGGTGCCATCCTGAAGCGATCTATGCCCGGTGGTGTTCATATTCCACTGACAAATCGAGGCAACAAAAACAATGCGCTCTTCTTCCTGACAGCACTTGGCAAGTAAGTAATCGTCTATATATAATATATAATACATTTAATATATATTTCATTTGTTTTATTTATTCCAGATTATACCAGAACGGTCTTATGGTACCTGTTGCCAATTTGTATCCGACAATTCAGTTCCCCGTATCACGATCCACTCCAAGCATTAGTTCACTTATCCGTTGGGATCACAGTGAAGATTGGTTTGTGACCAAGTACGAAAATATGAAGACTAAGGCCAGCGGGGAGCGCGTATTCCCGATTAACTTGGCCAGTGATAATGATGAATTTATGAGTGGACATGTCATAGATGGTAAAATTCTCGTACCTGCTACATGCTATTTGCAATACGTTTGGGAGACCTTCTCTCTGATGTATCATGGACCAAGTTATATGGATGTTCCAGTCGAGTTTGAGGATGTCCAGTTTCTGAGAGCTACAAACATGTCTGTTACTGGTGATGTTGAACTGAATGTTATGATTCACTATGGCACAGGACACTTTGAGGTAAGTCAAGGTCATGTTTTATATATGAAAATTCGGATATATTGGAACATACCTTACTTTCAGATAACTGAAGCAGGTAGCTTGGTGGTGATAGGCAAAATCCGAGAGATTGAAAATGCAACCACGCCGGAAGCAGATAACTTCGACAAGGAATCGAAATTCCCGATGGTTGCCAAAAAAGATTTCTACAAGGAGCTTAAGCTGCGTGGATACCACTACAATGGATCATTCCGGGCGGTAAGATCCGCGCGCTCGGATGGCATGTATGGACAAGTCGAGTGGAACTACAACTGGGTGACATTCATGGATGCGATGCTGCAAATTCACATATTGGGCACAGACTCCCGATCCTTGTTGCTGCCAACGAAAATCCGTAAACTACGTATAAATAGTCTACAACATTTCGATTTGTTGAGCAAAATGGATTCCGAGGACCGAGTCTTTGATGTTTATGTGGATCATAAAAATGCGCGTATTGTAGCAGGTGGCATTGAGCTGATTGGTCTTAATGCCAGTCCGGTGCAAAGACGCAGACCACCAGGCATCCCCGTGTTGGAGCATTACGAATTTGTGCCCTATATGCCAGCTCCAGAAATGTCTCTTTCAAATGCAGCGCGAATTTGCGTACAGCTTGCCTTGGATAACATTTCGATTTTGAAGATAAAACTTGTGGAAGTGGACACCGATGGTAGAGATACTGTGCTGGACAAGTTTACCGATGCTATCGAGGATTTGCCTGTTGTGACTGGAGAGTACATGTATTTGACTGAAAGGAAGATTGAGGAAATCCCTTGCATACATGTCGAAAATGGAAAACTGGTAGCACTATCCAATTACCATTTCGTTGTGGCTGGTGGCATTTGTGGAGAGCTCAACGAGGATGTGATTAAGAATGCCGAAACGGTGCTGGTAGACAATGGTTACCTACTGATCAGAGAACGACCCACGACAAACATAAGCAACTTGAAATTGCCCGAACAATTCCATCTGATAACAGTAATTCCGATTGACAACAACGAAGAAGTTTTCCTACTACTCCAGAAAGTCTCCAAGAAGCTGCAAATACAACCCACTGTCATCAAAGTCTCCGATACCGACAAGGACTTTGAGTGGATAAGTCAGGTGCAGTCTGCCATAAACATGAAGAGTGCTGTTGTTGTCTACGCATTCAAGGAGGAACTCAATGGTTTGATCGGAATGGTAAACTGCTTGCGAAAGGAGCCCGATGGCCATCTGGTGACCTGTTTCTACATCGATGATGCAAATGCACCCGAGTTTAACCTGGCAGATCCATTTTATTCGAGCCAGTTTGCACAGGGTTTGGCTTTCAACATCTATCGTAACGTAAGTATAAGATATATGATCTTAAATATCTAATCAAAATCTATGATTTATGTAGGGTTCTTGGGGCAGTCTCAGGCATCTGCATTTGGCCGTCAATGATGAGGTCAAGCCCAGAGTGGATCACATTTATGGAAATGTGATGCAGCGCGGAGATTTGTCATCCTTGCGTTGGTTCGAAGGACCCCTACAGCCAGAGGACTGCTTGATTAAGATCGCGTACTCATCGCTCAACTTCAGAGACGTAATGCTCGCCACTGGTCGATTGGCAATTGAACTATATGGCTCTAACCGTATCGATCAAAGTTGTGTGCTGGGCTTTGAATATTCCGGCATTAACACGAAAACCGGTCGACGCATTATGAGCATGGTGGTCAAAGGAGGCGTTGGTTCTTACGTGGAGAAGCCCTCGAAGCTTATCTGGGACATTCCCGATCATTGGACCCTGCAGGAGGCCGCTACGGTGCCAGTTGTTTATATAACTGTCTACTATGCATTCTTCATGGCAACCGACATCCGTAAAGGCAAGAGCATTCTCATCCACGCCGGAACTGGTGGTATTGGCTTAGCGGCTATTCGAGTTGCATTGGCCTACAACTTGGAGGTGTTTACCACTTGCAGCACTCCCCTGAAGAAGCAATTCCTTTTGGACACCTTCCCACAGCTGAAAGGTATGCTATCTTTTTATATATATATATATTTACTTAGCTCTCAAACTAACATATCGTTTATCAGAATCCCACATTGGCAATTCCCGAGACACGTCCTTTGAGCGAATGGTGCAACGTGAAACCGATGGCAAAGGTGTTGACTTTGTGCTGAACTCCTTGTCGGAAGAAAAGCTGTTGGCCTCAGTGCGCTGTCTGGGTCAATCGGGCCACTTCCTGGAGATTGGTAAATTCGATATGGCCAACGATAGCAAACTCGGCTTGGGCTGTTTCCTCAAGCAACTCACCTTCCATGCTGTGTTGGCCGATAGTCTGTTGATTGCACCCGATGACGAAATCTGGGTAATTATTTTGTACATATTTAGTTTATACATTATTTTCAGTTTAAATATCATAGCTGTGCTTATCGATGTTATTGCAATGATTTTATTCATAATTTCCATTAATAGCCATATTTCACTCGTCACTTGTATCTGAGGATAATCAACAAAATCTCTTTTGATTTGCAGCACTTGAAAAAACTGATTGACATGGATATTGCCAGTGGCATTATACAGCCTTTGCCAGTCACCGTGTTTCCGGCTCATGAGATTGAGCAGGCCTTCAGGCATTTGATTGGTGGCAAGCATATTGGAAAGGTCGTAATTAAAGTGCGTGATAATCCTGAAGCAGCAGAAACGATGCCGGTGCGTGTCCTGAATCAAATCTACTTTAAGCCACATATGACCTATGTCATACCCGGCGGCTTGGGTGGTTTCGGCATGGAGTTGGCTGATTGGATGACCCTGCGTGGTGCCCGCAAGCTTGTACTTAGCTCCAGCCGTGGACTATCCAAGGACTATCAGTCCTATCGTATTGCGTATGTGTCTACTTATTATGGGCTTAACTCTTAATATATTTATAATGCTGTCTATTTAACGATAGGATTTGGAAGACTTACGGTTGTGATGTTGTCATAAATACGGCGGATATATCAACAATTGAGGGTTGTCGCCATCTCTTGCAGGATGCGGCTAAAGTGGGCCCAGTTGGCGGCATTTTCAATCTGGCCGTTGTACTACGAGACGGCATCTTTGCCAATCAAAATGTGGAGCAATTCGTGCAGAGCTTCTCTCCGAAAGCGATTGCAACCCATCATTTGGATGTATTATCCCGCACCTTATGTCCTGATCTCGAGCATTTCGTTGTATTCTCAAGCGTGTCCTGTGGCCGTGGAAATCCGGGACAAACCAATTACGGCATGGCCAATTCAGTTATGGAACGCATCATTGAATCCCGCTACAGGGACGGACTGCCAGCCAAGGCCATTCAATGGGGAGCTGTTGGCGAGGTTGGCCTGGTAGCCGATATGGCCGAAGATAAAATTGATATGGAAATCGGAGGAACGCTGCAGCAAAGAATCTCGTCGTGCCTCCAGGAGCTGGACACATTACTCAGTGCAAAGCCGCCAATTGTAGCCAGCATGGTTGTGGCTGAGAAGCGCTCAGGTCGTTCCGGAAATGAGAGTATTATCGATACGGTAATGAACATTATGGGTATACGCGACTTGAAGTCTGTGTCCCTGGGCACAACACTCTCCGAGATGGGCATGGACTCACTTATGGCAGTCGAGATCAAGCAAACCCTGGAACGTGACTTTGAGCTCGTCTTGAGTCCGCAGGATCTGCGCTCACTCACCTTCCAAAAGCTACAGGAGTTTATGGAAGCCAGAGAGAAGGATAATACCGATGCGGTCAAAATGATTTTCGCATCCGAAGGCAAGCTCTTGGGCATGGATCTGCTGCTGCGTAACTTGGGCGATGAATCCCATTGCGATCAGATAATGTATCCCCTCAAAACACATGCGGTGCCCGCAAAGCAAAGTATGCCACCGACAATAATAATACCAGGAATGGAGGGAACAGCCGGCAAGGCATGGTATAACATTGGGTCCAGCTTGAACAGCAGGGCGAATGTTTTGCAACTCCATCAATTTGCAACGCTGGAGACTGTCAGTGATATAGGCCAGCAAACATTGGATGTAAGTTAGCCACAGATAATCACATACTGTATATACTATATAGTATACCTATTTTACAGCATGTGAAAGCAGTTTTGAAGCCCGCGGAGCCATTCTACCTCGTCGGTTACTCTTATGGATCGTATGTGGCTCTTCAATTGGCCGCACTGTTGGAGGGATTAGGATGCCGTGGAAATGTCCTGTTGATCGATGGCGCACCACATTTCCTAACACGACTAACGAACCTTCATCTGGGACCAACTTTCTCAGATAACGATCTATATGACTTGCTCTTCTCCAGTATTGTCAATCAGATATTCCCGGAGGAAAGCAAGGAAACGGTAGCTGTAGTTTTCCGTAAGCTCGAAACTCTCAAAGAGAAACTGGATTTGTTCATGGAGTATGTGGACAAACAGAATATCTACAGCAAAGACTACTCCAAAGTTATAGTCCAGGCCATGTTCCGAAGGGTGAAAATGGCAGCAAATTTCGATCTAAACAGCATTAAGGACTTGAAGTCCCCCATAATGCTAGTGCGTCCTGCCGAGGTCTCCCTGCAGGATATCGAAGAGGATTATTGTCTTTCGCAGCTGACATCGGGCAAAGTGACCCTCAAGGTCATTGAGGGCAATCATACGACCGTGTTGGATAATCCAGTGCTACCTCAGATAATAAACGACTTTGATCCTGGAGTCTTGGATGACAAGAGCTTCGAAGAGTATATTCGGGATGGTAAGGCAGTTGCCGTGGTTTAAAATTACTTCAAAACTCTATCAACTAGTTATTTTCACTTTATCGCTTTCAAATATTATTACTCTAATAAAAAAAAAACATGTTTAACTAAAACTTGATGGCGTATGAAATTTCAGAAAGAGAGCTGCTAATTTACCTAATTGTTCAGAATCAGTTCTGGTGAATCATTTCAAATTTGTAATTGCTGTGAACTGATTAGCAATATCTTTGACATTAGCTAAATTATATTTACCAAACGCGCCTAGCCAGTTAAGAAGTCAGCAAATTCCAGTTTCCACGTTAGATAGTTTATGAAGCGTTCTACTTCCAATTAAACCCAATACGATTTTAAGATATCCAAATTAAAAACTATATTTAAGAGTTGCTGGCTTAGGTCTAACGAGGCGTTTTGAGCGCCTGCTGTACCGTCTGCTGGAGCAACTGCATCTTGTGATAGTCGGCAACGCTGCTGAATGTGTTGAGCAGCCTTTCAATCTCCTTGCCGCTGATTAGTGGCACAAAGTTGCCAGCACAGGTGCAAAACTCGGCCAAGTTCTCGCGTTTGATTTCGCTACAGCGCACACAGCGCAAATCCTGCAGCACATAGGACATCACCTTGCGTTGCAGTGCATCAATCATGCGCATCTCAATCTCCTCATTATCGTAGGCCACATAGCACTGGGCGCACAGCCAAACAGGACTGCAATCAATATACACAAATATATTAGTTAGCAAATTCATCTCGGTACGAATAAAGGATCACTTACATGCCATCCTTCATGGCGCGCTGTTTGTCCTTGCACAGATCCAGATCGCGACAATGATTGCATGCCTTGCAGATGACCTCGTTGATGATGTACGTATCACAGGGATCTGTCCAATCGGCCAGATCGGAGAACTCACCCACGCCCACCAGACGCAGCATGTTGCGACGCAGTTCGTTGATCTGATCCGCCAAAGCTTTGTCCACGCTCAGCACCTTGACAATGCTGCGTATGAGCTCCAGGCCGGGACTGGGCTTCCCCTTGGCATAGTTCTTGTGCAGCTTGAGCACAAAATCGAAGGCACAATGCGATATATCCTTGATGGCCTGTTCGGTGCTCTTGCGCTCCGCCAGAGATTGCATAAAGAGCGTCAGCAGTGATTCAAATTTATCGCGACACTCGTTCTCCTCCGGCAGCTGCTCACCAATGGTCCAGTTTAGCTCCAAGGATAGACCCTCCTCCTCCTCGTCGTCCTCTGCCTGCTGCTCGTCTAGGCCTGTCTCTACTTCTTGAACATCATCATCGTTATCATCATCATCAACATCATCACCCCGCTCATTTCTGGCCTGACTCTGACGCAACGTTGTATTTCCTGCCACTATTGAGGTGACAGTCTCATCTATGCCCTTGGGCAGCTTGCCGCGTATGGCCGAGAAGTTGGACTGATCCAGCCAGAGCATGAAGTTCCAGCACTGCTCAAAGCTCAGCTGAATCGAGTGGAACATTTCCTTGTTGCGCAAACTCTGCACAATGTAATCCACATAGCCCAACGCATCCGAGACGGTCTTCTTGCCCGAGCTAAGTATGATCCGATTGAAGTCCGCATAGACAATGGTGGCGCCCAGGCGCTTAAACTCTGCTATGATGCGCAGAAACATCTTGCGCATCAGATTGTTGAGGGATCTGCGCAGGGCCGGATCGTAGAGCAGGGCAGTGCTGGAGCGGACCCAGCGATAGAAGTGCACGATTTGAAAGTCGGAGAAGATGTTCTGATTGATGGACACCTCACGCAGCCAGCCATTCACCATGGAGCGCATGACGCGAAACGCTGCGGAGCAGAGAGCGGTCTCATCATAGCTGGGCAACGTGGCTGCCGGCACCGTGCCAATCATTTCCTCCAGCGATGCCTGCGGCATCACATCGAACGTTATCGCCGAGGAGGCGCCCTCCATTTCCTGAATCTTGTTGGACTGCAGCAAGCGCGCTTACCGCCAAACTATCCAGCGCCAGTTCGACGCACACATCCGGATAGAAACCGGCGCGATTTTGCACCACCGTAATGCTCTCCTCGAACTCGGCCAGCAGACGACTGTCGTCGGCCTCGCGACCGCCTAGATCGGGACGCGTGCTGGCCGACCACCAGAGCACGAAGTTGTGCTTCTGCAGCAAGCGGGCGAAGAAGAGATCCGCACCAAAGAGCACCGTATCCGGCGGCATGTTGCCAATGGGCACATGGAAGTACCGACACTGATCCAACATCAGCTCCAGCACATTGTTCAAATTGAGGAAATGACGCACCACAGCGCGGGCACCCTGACGCTGCCAATCGAGGCCGGACAGCAGACTGGCATCATCGGAGATGTGTATCTGCGCCTGCGGGAACTCCAGGAGCACGGGCATCGCAGCGCTCAATTTGCGCGCCTCGGTTGCTGTCTGCAGGCATAGCATGGTTGGTCCCAGCTGCTCCTGTTTGTAGGCGGAGAGGGCGCGTTGGATGTGCCTGTAGATCTGCTTCACATCCACCTCGATGAGCAGCTCAAAGCTGAAATCCTCCGGCGGCAGCTTGTCGGCCTGTGCCGCCTGCTGCAGATTCTTGATCAGCGCCAGACGCTCCGCCGTATAGAGCTGCTTCATGTTGGGCATTTGATTGGTACGCACCGTGTCCAGGGCAAAGACAAAGGCCTTCTTGCTAGGCAGCAGGAACAGCGCCCAGATCTCCTTCTTAGCCGTGGGTATATTGTGCTGATATAGATAGATCTTGCGCAGCTTGGTGCTCGCATGCTGCAGGTATCTAATGTGCGACTGTGGACGCTGCTCCAGCTGCTCGATGCTGAAGGTCTCCAGCTCGCGGGTCGAAAGCAAAGCCAGACGACGCGCCTCCTCACGCTGCACGCCGCAAATGCAGCCCATGTCCATGAGGGCACGGAACTCCAGCGTCATTTGTGTCTCGTAGATGCCCTCGATGTCGGGCGTGGCCAGATCCGCCAGCATGCCCAGGCAATTGTCGCGGAACAGCTGCTCCGGCACACTATACCGATAGAGATTATAGACGGGTCGGGAACGCGGCAGCACACGGTTCACCTTGCGCCACAGTTGCCCCTCCTCCGGTGGAGCCGCACTGCGCTGGTTTACATAGAAAATGCGCGGCACCGTCAGTTTGATGCGATGCAGCTCCTCGCCAATCAGCGCCCACACGGTAAACTGGCCCAAATCGTTGACCGGCACCAGTTGCAGTATCTGCCAGGGCTGATCCAGCAGCGTGCGCTGCGCCCGTCGCAGGAAACCACCCAACGTGGCCATGGATGTAGTTGCTCTAGAGGCTGCCTGGGCTGAGGCGGCACCTGCTGCGGAATCGTCGCCGCTACGTTGTCGCTTGCTCTGCTGCCTGCAGCGCTGGCGCTGCTCCTGTTGCCAGGCCCACTTCTTCTTCTGGAAGCGCACCCATTCCACAATCGATTTGCGGCGGTCGCCCATGACGGGTGGTGCACCCAGCGCCTGGCGCCAGGTCTTTGGCTGCGGCGTGGACTCTGCCTCGCCATCCTGATCCTCATCCAGCTGGACACGTTTGCGCTTGGTCACCATTGGTCTGCCGGAAGCTGAGGCTTCCGAGTCCTGTTTACCCGCCAGATCCTCCATGTCGCCCAGTTCCAATTGCTTGTCCTCAGTGGCCAGCGCCGCTTTGGGTCGTGGACGACTGGTGAACATCTCATTGATGCGCCGCTGCTTCAGCACATCATTCTTCTCGAGCATTTTCTTGTGCAGCCAGTCGGGATGCTGGACACGCGGCACCGGATTCGCCAGGCCCTGCAGTGCAGCGGGTATGGTGATGATCTTCTGAATGGTGCCGCCCAAGCGTTCGATATAGTAGTTCCAGTCCAGCACATCACGAATATCCGCATCGCCCATGGTGTTGTCCTTCAGCCAGCGCCGCAAATGATGACGCCGCACGCTGGGCTCCGACTGGAAGATGGCCAGCGGCACTGCGCGTTCCGTGACGGGTGCTCCTTCGGGTTTCTTGGAAATGATGTACTTGCAGGCCAGACCCGCATCCTTGACCATTTCCTCGCCGAGAAACTCGGCCAGACGCTTGGCCGTTGATATGGAGGTGCTCTTCTGGGCGCCATATTCCTCCAGCTTCTTCGACATGGACTTGTTCTCCGAAATCAGCTCAAAGAGCTCCGAGTCAGGCAGATTGGAGCCGCGACTGTATAGCACATCCAGCCAATAATCGGCCACCTTGGCCACGGATGCGTAGCACTCCTCGAGTGTGCTCCCCGCAAGAAACGCCTCGAAAACGGAACTCTGGAAGTTCTTGATCAGCTGCAGTTCGCCGCGACGCTTCACCTCGAAGCCCTTCAGCTCCGCCAAGGAGCCATCGAAATTGAATACCGCATAGCGTTTCTTGAGCTTCTTGCCCTCCTCCTTGGAGGCGGGCAGCACCATGGCCAGATACGGGCCGTCCACCTCAAAGAAAATCGAGTTCTCCTCGCGCACATCGTAGCTGGGCGGTTGTCCGGCTTCCGGTTTGCGCAGCTCATGGTACTGATCGTTGGTGAAGTGATCTTTGACCATGGTGTTCAGCACCGCATTCGGATACGAGATGTTAATCTTCTTCTTCTTCTCGTGCGTTGTCTGCACGGTAAACTCCTGGGGGAACGAGCCCGGCAATATGCACCAGATACCGTCAGTGTCCAGCTCCAGCGGTCGACCCACACGCTCAATAATCTCACGTGCCTTGGTGATGATATTGGAGCCCGTGAGGCAGACAATGCCCGCCATGGGCATGGAATGCCAGCGTGCGCCGCGACGCATGACATAGCCATAGAAGGAGTTGAGGATGCACTTGTGCGCCAGCTGCAGTGAATCGTAGAGCACCTCGCGTCCCTTGGCCGCCTTAACCTCGGCAGCATCGCCGGAGGCAACAGCTGCATTGACTGACGCCTTCGCTG
Source organism: Drosophila maculinotata (assembly GCA_035045305.1). Classification (NCBI taxonomy): domain Eukaryota; kingdom Metazoa; phylum Arthropoda; class Insecta; order Diptera; family Drosophilidae; genus Drosophila; species Drosophila maculinotata. Next base: position 11,732,037 of record JAWNPD010000335.1, read on the forward strand.
TCTTGGTCAGGCCCTTGTACTCGTAGCGACGATCGCGGAAGGCGCGCACGGTGTCCACATAGAAGCTGTTCTCCTTCTGGCAGATGGTCGAGTTGCGCGTCTCCAGTTTGGTGATCTTGGTCTTCTTGTATGCCTTGCGGCAGTAGTCCGACAAGCGCTTCTTCTCGTAGGCAGCCTGATCCTCCTTCGACAGCTCGTGGAAAGCGCGCGTTGGGCCGCCCGGAAAGAGTGATGGAAACTTTTCCGTCTCCAGCTGCTGCTGTATGCGCTGGAATTCGTTGCGCGAAGCGGGCAACATCTCGCCACGCCACAGCCAATCCATGGAGCGCTTGCAGCGCACGCCGGGCTTATTGAAATCGCAGGCGGCGCAATCCATGTCGCTGACCATCGCCGATGGCTGAAGGCGATTGGTTAGAATGATGTTTGGATACATGGCACCCACATCCAAGTGATAGATGACCGGCTGCTCCAGGCGATTGGGTATATCGTGTAATCCCTGCAGTGCCTGCACAATCTCCTGCTTCACCTCATCCAAATTGTTGACCAGCGGCAGGGGTATGCCCTCCTCCACCTCGATGGCGTGTTTGAGCACCGCGTCCACCTGCTCCATTAGCTGCTTGATCATACTCGGGTCCAGTCGGAAGCGGCAGGGTATATCTGCACGAAAGACGCCCGACTCCAGCGCCTCCACATGGCCGCCCACATAGGTCTCCGAGTCGAGGACGTGCCCCTCATTAGACAGCTTGTTCAGCTCGCTCTGTTGTTTGTTGGGGAAAACAATGGTGGCATGGTAGGCCTCCACCATGAGCAGCGTTTCGCATAGAGTGCCGGAGCCTTTGCGCAGGATCTCGTCCGGCTCCATGGGTATAATGGTGTTCAGGGCGAATATGAAGGGATGCACGTACTTCATGTACAAATAGTAGGTGGCCACCGCATCGGAGACGGAGTAATTTGCGAGCACCTGTGGCTGTTCCACGGCCATGCGGCACATTTCTTCCGGATCGAGTTCGACGGGATCGTAGCGCAGTTTGGCTTTTGCCACCGCTTTGAGGCCCTGGGAGCCAACGGGCAAATAGGAATCTCGCTTCACCCAGCACAGGCAATCCATGTGTATCGAGGGTCGACACAAATAAAAGCCATCCCGCATCTTGGAGAAGCCAATCTCCTGCTTCATATCCAGATCGTAGACAGCCGCACGCGTCTCCACAAAAGGCCAGTCGAAGAAGTCACCATTGTAGGTGACCACAATGTGCGGACGCACCTCCATGATGTGATCAAAGAATTTCTGCAGCATCTGCATTTCGTTCTCCTCATTGAAGATGACGAAGTTACCCTCGAATTCGGGCTTGGGTGTGTACTCAAAGTCATCCACATTGGAGGAGATGATCTCCCGATTGGTTATCAAATAGCCCTGGCCATCGATCATGTAGGAGATCATCATGATCTGATCGGTTTGGGCATCGGGAAACTTAAGCGGCAGCTTCGTTGTCTCTATATCAAAGGCCAGCACCACCGGCTCCGGTCGGTCCAGTATATCCGGGCGGCAGGTGATAACCGGCGTCTCGACGCCACTGCGACAACGTATATTATACCACTGACCGCAGAAGATGCGCAGATCGATGGACACCCGCACATGATACGGCACATCGTGCTCCCGTATATCCATAATGCAATCCAGATAATCCTGCTGCCGCTTCGCACCGCCATCGTCTCCGCCCCCGCCACTGCCACTGGCGGACTGTGCCAGCGAATTGGCCAACATCTGCATATAGTAAGTGTTGGATTTCTCCCGCTCCGTATTGCGACGCACTGCAGCCATTAGTTCGCGACGCACCTTTGTCATGGCCGTCTGATTGAGGAACGACAGCTTCAGATAGTGCTGCTGCAGTCCCGATAAATGATTCGCCAGATCCAGATCCTCTTTGGTAATGTGCTCCAAACTGGCCAGCTGGCCGGAATACTTGCGTCCCAGGAAACGCGCCACCTCCAGATGCATATTCGTCTCGGGACGTATCAGGAAATAGGGTTTGTAGGCAACGGTGCACTTGAAACGCGAACCATCCATTTGAATGAAGAACATATCCAGAGCAGCAACCAACCGACGATCATCGTCGAGGATCTCGTTCTGTTTGGTGGGTTTGGGAAGATTATTGTAGAATATATATGATTATTATTATTATATGTATTTATCGGGATTCGAACCCAGATCATCCAAATAAACAGTGAGCCAAAAAACTATTGGCATAAGTACTGTTATATATTTAAGAAATGTGTAATTAAGTAGCTATTAACATATTTTAATATGTAGTTCATTTTAAATATAATTTACCCAAGAATTTCATGTTACTTGTCGAATAAAAGTTGTCATAAATATATAAATACAAATTTTGAAAAGTTAGATTTTTTTTTTAAATTTTTTTAATTCAATATTTATTTTTTTTTTAATTATTAAATAATTTAAGAAATTAACACAAATTTTTCAATGAGGTGTTCCAATCATTTTTTGACTCACTGTGTACATATACAGTATATGTTCAAATTCTCACCGTGTGCATATTGATAAGATATCCCGTACGCTCCTGGCTGTCCTTGACCCTGTCAAAGCCATATTTCGAGTCGATTTTATCATTCTCTCGGGATTGACGATAGCCAGCTTCGTTGAAAAAATCATCACTGTATAAGAATCAAAACAAAGCAAAACATAAACTTCCATTTATAGTGTATACATATTTTATACCCTTTCACACCTACCCTTCTGCGCGCGTTTCGCTCACAAACTTGCCAGTGTTTTGCAGCACTTTTGCTTTGCCAAAATTAGCCATAATTGCATTTATTTTCTTTTTATTATTTATTAAATTATCACATCAAAAACAGCAGCCGCAGCTTGGCGCCTTTTGTTGCAGTTAACGATGTGCAAAGTGCTGCGATATATCGATAAAGCAATGTTTTGCGCACGCAGCCAACTTTAGGTGAGTCCAAAATTTGCGTCATGCTAAGTTGGCTGCGTAATTTAACGAAAACTGCTCACTTAACGAAACGCGCATTTCAAATTTTAAAGATATGCTGGCAAACTTGCTTTAAATATTATATATGATTTAGTTATAAGAACTGTGAAGCAATTGTGCTGCAAATGTTTGTAAGTTGTCTTTTTTTTATAAATGCACTGTCGGTTTTAAAATTCGTAATAAATAAATTGTTTATTTTTAAAATTTATGTCTAAATTTTTATCATACAAACTTTTATATTTATATTTCCATACACATACATATGTACATACACCTATGTGTATGCATAAAAAAGTAAAAAAAAAATATAAATATATATTGACCAATAGCAAATACAACAAATAACCATATAATGTTTTATTTTTTTTTTTGGCTAGACATTTTAAATGATATTAAATTGGCTCAGTTATTTATTATTTTTTTGCCAGTTGAGTTGGCGGACGGTAAACATACAAACAAAAACACGAATAAACATACATAGGTAGACATACATACATATGTATATGTACTTATGTCTATGTATTTGTGTGCCTTTCAGCCTGTTTAGTTTGCAGTCGATTTTCCATTAAGTTGTCTGCTGGCAATGTGCATATTTTGTTCAACCTCAAATCAAATTACACACGCACACAACAAAATTCATTCATAAAATCCGGCTCACCTACACGCGTAGTAAAAATGCAGTCGCCAAGCAACCCATGCATAAGTGCAAATGTATGTGTGTATGCATGCACACACATGCAGTACAAATAGCGCTGCGCGCAAGCGCTCTTTTTGTTACTCTCTCTCTGTCTCTCTGTCTGGCTCTCGCGCTCTGTGTGTGGCTGGCAACTCTCTTTCGTTGAGTTCGTCCTGCTGCGTGTTGCACTTGTCGCTGTGTAGCTATTTAATTGCTGCCCCTGCCACAAGTTGACAATCGCTGCCAGTCAACCATATTTGTTACACGTGTTCGTTATGCAAGGCTGCCACTGGAACAGTGGGAACAGGGGGAACAGGAGCGGCTCAATCTTATTGCTCCCCTCCTACATACATACTCACTTTTTGAAATATGTATGCATGTATAATTTATGCGAAAAGCGTTGCCAGAATTTAAACGTATGCGTATGTATGTATTTGTGTCTCTCTTTCTGTTTGTGTGTTTGTAAACCTGTTTGCAGCCTTTCTGGGAGCGTTTCATGTGCACAGTGGGCATATTCGACAATATGTATGCTATTCTGTGTCACTGTGCGTCGCTTGCTAAAAATGATTGCCGCACACACACACAAACTCAACGCTGCTACCTAAACACACACACTTGTAGCATTCGGACCACGCAGAGTTTTTATTTGGTCGTTGTTGTTGTTCTGCTTTGTTGTTGTTATTGTTTGGGTTATTCTGATTTTCTTTTCGCTCAGTCTGCATATCAGCGTGTGTGTGTGCATGTGTGTATCTGAGTGTGCGCTTGCTCTTTCTCTCTGCGGGAAAATTGTTCTCTTGTTGCTCCCACTCGCAGTCGCCCTCTCTCTCTCACACTCTCTGTGGATCTTGAATGCGTGCATTTGACAAAATTATTTAGCAAATGTATTTTGGCATATAGTATTCATATGTATGCAAATATAATTATTTGTAGATCTCTATTCTATATTCATTCTTCTTGCTGTATTTCGTATTTCTGTATGTGCTTCAGCTCACACAGGCATACATACATACATATACACATACATATGTACATATATAGTGCAAAAAAATACTCTCGCTTTTTTGGCGTTATCAGTTGCTACACTCTCTCTCTCTCTCGCTCTCTCTCTCTGTATCGCGGAGTGTGTGAATGAGCTCCACGTTTGGCGCTCCTTCTTCGCGTTCTGCTTCTGCTTCTGAACCGATTCTGATTCTGATTCAGGCACTTGCTCGGCTCGCTCAATTTTCTCACACACATGAGCGCCTCGTCGGCGTCGGCGTCGCCGTTCGGTGTGTTGTTGTGTCTGCTGCTGCGCTGCCTGCTTCAGTTTGTTGTCGACTCTCTTTGCGTTTGGACGCGATGTGTGTGTCTGTCTCTCTTGCTTAACGGTTATGTGTTTTGAATTTGAATTTGAATACTGCTTACAATACCAATACCAATACCAAAACCAAAACAAACAACAACACACGCACAATCCGTACACAATTTAATTAGCAAGAATTCTACGATCGCGACTGCGTCGTCGTCGCTCGTTGCCAAAACCAATTTTGTTGTTATTGTTGTGTCATCGAAATGAGTGCAATTGAAAATTGATAAAAAATAATAATAATAGCCAAACAAAATAAACTTGAAGTATATGTGCAAATATTGATTGAGCCATAAATAGCCAAAGAGCAGCTCAAAAAGCCAAAAAACATTCTTACAAAAAGAAAGATCCACAAAGCTGCAAAGATTCAAAAAAAAAATAAAATCTGTCTACAAAACCACAAAATCGCTTAAAAGATCGTCTGTGCGTGCGCGTATCTGTGTGCGTGTATATGTGCATGTGTGCGTGTGCGTGTGCGTGTGCGTGTAATCGTGTCTGTGTGGGTCGCCTCTGATCCGTCGGTGTTCGATCTCTGCCGCGTCGCTGTCAACGTCAACGTCAACGCCAACGTAGACGTCAGCGTTGCGTCTTATAAGCCGAACTAAAGCCAAGACCCGAGATCCGATCCCCGATCCCCGAACCCAATTCTCTGCGTTTCCTTTCGTGCGCTTTGTTTCAGGCACGTACGTAATCTCTCTCTCTTGCCGGCCATAATCAACCTGCCTGCTGATCTGATCCACGCGATATAAACAGAGGGTTACAGATACAGATACAGCTACAGCTACAGCTAAAGATACGGATACAGATACATACTGCATAAGCTGCGACCGCAAATCTCTGAACACACAAGAACAAAAGGAGACAGAGCAATAGAGAGTGCGAGAGAGCGAGAGCGAGAGTCCATCTTCCCGATCAAGATTATGCGCCTAATTTGAAGCTGTAATTAATTTGGATACCCTAATAAAAACGAGCATAAAAAAAAACTCTTTAAAAAGAAAACAAAAAAAAACAAAAAAGAAGAAAAAAAAAGATACAAAATACAAGCGGCTACCTCGTCTACCAATTGACGGGGCGTTACGCGCCTCTATTTTATTGCCCCACCGGTGAGTGAAGTGTTGAAAACAGTAGTTGAAGCATTTTTATTCAACTTTAGCTACCAGCTAGAAACCCTTTACGTGTGTCTATGTGTGTGTGTGTGTGTGTTGCCTGTTTTCTTGAATGAATCTAGGAAAAACGGGTTTGGATCAAGTTGCTACCGCGGCCTTAACTATCACAACAATTCAGCTTGTGACCAGGATTGTTGGCGATCTTTCAAGTTTCTTGCGTTTTGGACCTGGCCATTTAAGGCTCTCTCAACCCTTTAGAAAATAATTGAAATTACTACTGTTACAGTTTCCGGTGTTACCTTTGATTGTATTTCTTTTAGTTTTTTCTCTCCCTATTCTCACTTTTATGGCCATCGATTCCCATTTCGTTAATGGGAATGTGTTAATGCTTGTGGTTTGGATTTTTGTTCTTTGGGTTCTTTTTGGGTGCCCTGCAATCGGTTTTTAAACCGCTACTGTTAGATTTCTAAATGCGCCCAGAATGTGGATCAATGAACGCGTAAGATCATTTACGATCATTGATAATATGGGCCAGAAAACTGCTCAGCGGGTACTTGTTTTTCTTGATTCGTGGTGGATAGAAGCGGTTATAGAGCACTGACCAAACAACACCTATGAATTGCAACGAAAATAATATATAGTCAGTGGATACCATTTAGGATTAATAAGAAAAATATTTTTGAATCTAGTAGAAGTTTATTCAAATATTTTTCAATATTTTGTAGAGAAAATATCTTCAGATGATAATGACGAGAATTGGAGATAATCCAGTTCTAGTCTTCCTCTAGTTCAGACAGTTTATTGTCTTTCATAACTAATATATACAATAATAATAACAATAATAAATATAAAATATAGCTAATCATCTTCAGCATTCCCCCCGATTTTTGTGCAGATTCTTCTTCTTATTCTGTCTTTTGTCTCTCCGTACTTGCGACTCTTGCGACATTTGACCGATTCCAAAAATACATGTTCTTCACATACAGTTCACTGCATTTTGAGGCTGGTTCGTTGCCCCATGCTACGTTTAATGTGGCTGCTGGTCCTGGCTTGTTCGGGATATCAACCTGCTGCAGCCATGCCGAGTTCAAGATCGATAATCACACACACACACATACAGAAAGGGAGCGAAGACAACGGGACAGACAGTCAACACATGTGCGCAGTCGCACAGGCAGAAGATCAGTGAAGATCCCTTTCCCAAACAAAAAAAAAAGAACAGCAACAGCAACTAAAATGTATTCTACCGTTACGTGCACACTAAAATTGCACCCCTATTGTTGCATGCCACGCATGGCGTCGTCAGCGTCATCGTCTGGTCCTCGGCTTGGGTCTGGGTCTGGGTCTGGGCTCTGATTCGGAGTCTGGGCGCAAGGAGTGTGCACCATATCGAAATATCATATTCGTTTACAATCTGTTTCTTGAGCATCTGCTGCCCGCTGTCTGGACCATTTTTTCCCAGCTCTCCTTCTTCTCTTTCTCGCCGTCTGCATCTGTGTCTGTGTATTGTATCTGTGTGTGGTTATCGCCGCCTACTTAGCCGAAATGCTCCATGCCATATTACTCGCTACTTTTCTAGGGAAAACATATGCTCCGATTTTCATATTCTGACTTCGTAGAAAGTTGCTGCTGCTGCTGCCTTTTTGGCTTCTCTTCCTTATCTACGTGTCTGTGAGATAAGTTCGTGTTTTTAAGATACCAAATTGTGGGCACAACAATTACATAGTTTGCTTGCTGTTGCACCCTCTCCCCGTCATGCACATGCTTCCAATAGGTTAGGAGTTTACCAACAATCTGTAGAGTTGCCCAATGGAAGGTATTTCGTAGACAACCTTCAGGTAGACAGATTTCAACCTTATCATGCTAATGAGTGCTGTTAAAGATCATGAAGTGTTTGTACTTAGTCTAATCAAATTTGCATTTTTTTAGTATTCTGTTCATTTAATACAAATATTTTATAAAACAATTTTATAAACTAGGGCTTTAGAAAATATTTAATCAACACTAGATTAAAGATCGTTACTACTTTGAATATTTATGATCATAATGGTAATTAATTGGGCGCAAACTGTGTTTTTATAATTTATTTATTTATTTAAATATTCGAAAGTTTTTTATAGCTAGAGACGAAATTGTACAGCAGTTGTATGTAAATTATTATGTATGTAATTATTATGCACAAATGAAATTAACTCGCATATAAATACCAAGCATAAAATCTCCCCTAGAACTAAACCGCTTTATGAAAAGAAAACAATATGAGTAAATGTTTGTTGGAATTGTTGAAGTATGTATAATTCTGGTTAATTGACTGATAGTAAGTTCTTATGCTAACAGTCTGGAGTATATAGTACTTGGCTAACATTCTGATAATCGTTATCGCTTATTTCTGCCACTTGACCAACATGACAGGATGATACTTAAAGCCAACAAATCATGCAAAGTATTATATGTATGTTATTATTTGTTGTAAGCATTAGTTTGCAAATGTTGGGCAGACACGTAAAATCAATCTGAATATTCGTTTGCTTATTATTTCTGCCAGTTTTATGCGTCAATCAATTATTTTGGTGTGAGAAGTGTACTAAGTACTTAAGCCAAATATACTTAGAATGCATGTGATATATATACATATGTATATCTGATGTATAAGTATGTAGTATATATAAAATCACACTATATGCACTATTGCGCTGTCAAATCAATTAGATGCAAATGTACGTATGTATATACCATATGTGCTATATATATGTCATAACATTATTGTTGTTGTTGTTGTTGTTGTTGTTTTTGCATTGATTTGATTGCACTGAAAATGTAATGCCGTCGTTGTTGTTGACTGCACACTGCGATTTTATTATCCATTTAAATGTTGATTAACTTAAATTCGTTTTTACTGCACTCAATCACACTTGATCTGTGACAGTCACTCTGTCTGTGTGTGCGTGTGTGTGTGTTTGTGATCGTGTTTCGTATGTGGGTGTAAATGGGGTAGCCAGTTGGCCAGATCTGTACGACTAACGGCCATAAAATCAGCAAATCAGCAAATCAAATGAAAATTGATTTCACAAGCGTACACCACAATTTATGCAGTTAGATCAATGCGAATCCGAATCTGAATCCGAATCTTCAGCGATTTAATATATGTATACTTGCATGTAAATGTGCTGTTTATATATAGATGTGTATATTTGTATGTATGTACATACATACAGCTATATGCAGATGGCAGATAACGTGAGTAGATAACTGTTTGTCATACATATACAGACAACACTGGCAAGCGTCAAGCGTCAACGTCACGAACCCCAAACTTTATTTGCATAACGTATCTAATTAGGCAGAGACACTGCCACAATCAGATTCAGATACAGAAAACCGCTGCTCAATGTATAACTTAGCTACGCATCAAGTTATACATACATACATATGTACGTTTGCATACTAAACGTACATATGTACATGTACATACATATGTACGAAATTACATCGGAGAATTACTTTGCTTATCACCCCGAGCACAATTAATGTAAATATCAGTACATTAGAATTTAAAATGCGTAATTGCTTGCTTGAATTTATCTTGAAGTTGTATTATTTATAGTGACATCAAAACAACAGCTACTACATCAGTCTATACATATGTACATACATAAGTATGTAGAATAGTAGTGCGGGTCTGGTTATATTTTCTATTTGATATATTTTTTGTTAAATAGCAAGCGTCACTTCCGTTTGATAAAAAATAATGCTTCAGCCAATTGTTTTCTCTTTTGTCTTCTGTCTTTTGTAATATTTTTTTGGTAGCTTATTAGAGTACAATATTAAGCGTTGCGATCTCGGTCAGCTTATCAGCTAACTCGGCCTTTGGCAGATTGATAACAACCCTACCGGAAGCTGATGCGACACTTTTTATTTATATATTTAATTTTTAGTATTTTTATTGTGGAAAATACTTCAAGAAGGTTACGATTCGAATCTCGGACTGGCTGCTTATCAGTTAGGTTTATTTATTATTAGTATCTATAATAATCCCTAAGGCCATTGACAAATCTTATCCATATAGATTTCAGTAGTAAACTATTGCCTAGCGTTCTTCAATGCCGTGAATTTAAAGCAGAAATATAATTTTAAGAAACTAACCCAATTTCTGCCGCTGAATGTTTCCCCTATATAGATTGTGCAACATCAAAGCAACTTTAATAACAAGCCGATTCTTTGAAAGCAACACTTTAACCTCAGCGCTATTCTCTGTGGCTTTGGCAAATATTGAAGAACTACAGCACAGAAATAAATCCATTAGAAATATATTTAGAAAATCGTACGTTTCAGGCAAGAAAATCAAAACCCCTTGGCCCTAAAAACTATATGATGGATGCTGTATAAACAACACCGTCATTTATATATGCAAACCAAGGCGGCTCCTTTTGTTGTGGCCTTGTCGCCGTTGAGTTGCTCAAAAGGGGCGGACACTTTGATCTTGTTGTTGTCTCGTGGCGCGAGCATTTTCAAAACGTACCGATCTTTCTCACTGTGTACATATTGTACGTACTTACTTATGTATACGTTGAGTCGCACCAAAGCGTCATAATTTCTTGAGTCAACAACGTGTCCCTGGCTCAAATTGAGCAGAAAGGTGCTAACAGCGGCCATAGTCGAAGGTGTGAACGAGGTCCATAAAGCCCACTAACTAATAGGCCAATAATAATCTGGGATATCGATTTTGAAGCGCCACTGCAATACCATTCGATTGGTTTAATGTTTATCGACCACTTTGCGCTTTTACTAATCGCAATCTGTTTGCTTTTCTTGCCATTCTAGATGAGTGCACAATATGGAACTGGCGATTTGTAAGACAGATCTGTCTGCCACTAAATTTATGCTGCCGCCCGCGCTGCCAACCGCAGCGGGAATTGCAACAACAACGGCAACGGCAACTGCAACACACAGCTTCCTCGATAGGGCGGTGCACATCAACGATCTGTTCAATTTCAACGCGGGACAACATTTATTCAAAACAAGCTACAGCCCCAACAATTCGATCTCAAACCACAGCAGCAACAACAACAACAACAACACCAACAACAACAGCAGCAGCAGTAGCAGCAGCAACATGCGGCTCAAAAAGAATCGAAAAGTCACATTTCTATCCAGCTTGGTTGAGGTAAGTTGAGAGAGAGAGAGAGAGAGAGTTCTCCAAAATTATATTGCTTATGTTATCTTCTTTAAAGTTGATATAATTTAAGGTATTTAATTTTAGTTTTTTTCTTTTTGAAAACTATTATCATATTAAGTTTATCCAAGATAATCTATCAGCTGTCGATCGTCTGGCTGCTCAAAAATATGCTTATGATTATATATACACTTATAGATTCAGCTTTCGATCAGTTGTCGATTGTACTGACGCACCCTGAATATATTCCACATTAACAACATTTATGCACTTTTAATCCAGGAGAGCAATCATAGCTATATAGATTCGTCTGTCGATCAGTTAGTTGGCTGCCAGCCCGACAGGCTTCTTCAAATCTGATCAGCTCAAGCGACGACAGGTTGACGCGATCTTGAGGCAATTTTGATATGCATAGCACGTCGACTGATTCTAAATTTGGCTGGCCAAACAAAACGCAATTATTATGTATTATGCTATTGAGTTTTATGCACTTTTAACACCCTGCGTTAATCAAATCAGGTATATCTGATTTAAAGCACGCAGCACCTTAATAAAATAAAAATTAATGGTGAGGCATAAATGAAGCATCTTATATATATAATATTGAGTTTCTACCTTTTTTCAGTTGCTGAACAAACCTCGAGTCTCATTGAACGTAGGGTATATCATTGTCGTTGAATTACTTGCCTAGAATCTTTTGTTTATTCGCGTGCCACTTAATTCATGGCATAAATAGTCAGCCAAAGACCTGCCCGAAATGTGAATAATCAAGAATCTACGTAACTCTTCCGAAAATGGCAGACAATTGCGAGGAGACTGACTATCTGGCAATTATAAGGCTTCGCCCTGCTTTGCCATTACAGCTGACAATAGCCTAATCATGATTATCCGATATTTCTTTAGGTTTTTTTTACAATTGCACAGAGTATAATGATTGTGTGTCAAAGTTTGTAACGTTAAATGTGTCATTTTGGATCATTTCTAATTCTTCTGCAAGCATATCAGTAAATTTGATGTGAATACAAATTTGTGTCATAAATCTTGAAGATACTTACTATTACCTTGATATACTTTTGTAAACCGGATTATCTTCCTTTTACGCTTTTTTGCAGCAAGGGTATTAATATTCGATACTTGAAAAGAGTTTTTGTTCTCTTTTTTGTTGGTAGAAATGAGCATGTGAAGGTATTTGAGTCGTTGCGGTAAACATATCCGTTGGTCTGACCACTTTCATCCGGTTGCTCGGTCAACAGCCTGGCGAGCCTGCCAAAGTCAAAGGACCTGCATTGAACCTGGACGCATGCGCAGTCGCGTGGAAAATGCAGTCAAGTAATTTAATCTATAGTCTGGCAAAGAGTCGTGTCTTATGTTTCGCCTCTGTATATTTTGTTAGTGTCTTTTTTTGTTTGTGAACATTTCAAGCTAACCACGTAACAGAAGCTCAACTTTTTTGAGAGACTGTCGGGCTGTCCAGCGTCGAATCAAATTCCAATTCGAAATTCAAATTGAATTGTCCGTTTGGCGTCAATTGATTACGATATTTATGAAACATTTCGTTTGACTACTTTGACCTCCATTATCATAAACGACAATAAACGACTGAAACAGCAGCAGCCCCACAGAATCATCACAAATAATTTACCACTCCCGCCACCCCGCTCCACCGCCACTGATCATTGCCTAGATGTGTCTGTGTGTGTCTGTGTGTGTGTGTGTGGAAGTCAAATGTACAATTCAATTTATTAGAACGCGCTTAACATGATCAAACCCATGGGACTGACTCGGCAATTGGGGCAGCCAATGTAGCTGCCCCACACACCCCTTCCTCTGCTGACAATTGCCGGCCTGCATTTCTGATTGTGCCCCCGATTTACGTACATTTCATTTTAGGGGGCCGCACTTAAATCTACTAACTGGCCAAAAGTGGCCAAGCTTAAAAAACAATATTCAAATCAAACTAACCCCAATGTTGTAATCATTTGACATCATTCATTTTGCTCTGTGGCTCTGATTTGCTAGGACAACATTAATTATATTATGATAAGCCAGCAAAATTGTATTTTTACTTAAATTAAGATTAATAACTGCCAAGGTAGTCAAATTATAATAATATATATAGATTGTTAACTTGGTATTAATAATGATATATATTTCCATTTGTTTTACCACATTTACAGTCCACAACAAAATATATAAAAGAAGAACCAGTTAATGGCTGCAAGGCTGTATGCAGTTTATCGGATATTTCAGATCATGAAGCCTCGCTCGGTAAGTTTAAATCAAGCAACATGAATTTCGACTAAAAATTTTGTTTTTAGATTTAAATGTAGTTTTAATATAGAGGCTTAACCATGATCAATAAGGACTAGCTTTTGAAAATCCGTTGAGTTTTGACAAAGTTATGGCTTTGGGAAGTTAGAACCAGTGCCCTTATACAAGTATGTGGGAGTGGAATTTCAGTTTTCCAAGATGCCTGTTATAGTTAAGCCATTTTTAATGCGTACATGGTATAAATAGAATTATGTTTTTGCAACATTGGAAATTATTCGAATCTAATCTATACTATATTTCTTCCGCTTCATGTTTGCACAAGATCTAGTTAAATGTGGTATTTTTATTGGGGCTTCCAATGGGATTCCCTGAAAAATAACTTTACAATGGCATAACTGTTAACCCGATTGTTATATGGGTGCTAATGTTAAAGAAATTGGCAGATAACATATTTCTAAGAAATCGAAATAATTAAAGAGCAATATGTTGTGCGAATGTTTTTTTTTATATTATCTTATATGATTGTACTCAGTTCTTGAGCGCTATCTTTGCACCGAGACACACAAACGTAGACGTATGTGTATGTGTATGTGTATGTGTATGCGTGTGGGTATGCATGTATATATGCTTATATCTATACTCACATCGGGAGAGTGCTGCTGAGACTCTGTATATATTAAAAATATTACACACACACATATATGTACATATGTATAGATGTATATATATACATACATATATATATTTGCCATCATCAGTCATGTTCAGACTCTTTGGCTGGGCGATTTGTTTTTTTCAATTTTATTATTCGCATATGCCTTTCGAACGGAGGCGATAAAAAAATACCAAATACAAATTATTTGCGATAAGATAAGCCCCAAACGCAGGGCCATATAAAAATTGTGATTGCGGCTCTTGTTGGGCTGTTAAAAACAAAGCGAATGAAAGACGTTGTGGCAGCAATTTGTTGCATAGATTGAAAAGATCATATAATAAAGAATACAACCCTATAATATAATGCATGTATGTACATATTTCTATACATAGTTGGTTAATATTTTTGTTAAAAGTCACGTCGTTTATTTCCGGTGTCCATTCAGTGGCAGCACACAGGCAACACACGGGCAACCGCGCCCCAAAACGCCGGCAAAGTGCCAAGCAAACTTACAGATTCATTCATTCTTTCATTCACTCATTCGCCCCCAAGTCAAGTCATTCAATTCGAACAGAAAAAAAAACAAACCCAGCACTCAGATACATACACACATTTGCATTTCAAATACATGAAATAAATATCTTAAATGTGCACTCAGTGCTCTCTTGTGTGCCCCCCCCCCCCTACTTCTCCTTCTCGCTGAAGCCTCCTGCCTGTTGCTGCTGTCAATCAGGCAATACGTCAGTCACTCACTCTAGCAAAATACCTTACGTATACGTTATGTGACAAAACGTCGTCGTTCATTTTGGCATGTGTCTTCTATACTTTTGTCCACTATTGTGCGCCTGCATGCTGCTATTTAATACATATATACATACATACATATGTATGATTCTATTACACACACACATATGTACATATGTATGTATGAATGTGTGTTTATGTCTCAATGTATCTGGCAGCTTGATGGTAATTTGTATGCATCTTTGCTGTGTGAATGCTGATGAAAATGTTTCTGTTTGAGGCACAATTGTGGGAAGTTCTTATTTAAAACAAAGCGTCTACAACACCTTTTAGAACAACAATTCGAGGGCTCATTTAACTAAACTTGTCTTGAACCACTCCCGTATTGAATTCACTATATTCAGAAACTTTGTTAAGTGTGACTTTGAATGCATTTGATTTATGTATATGTTTTTAGAGTAATCTTCTAATGAAACTCATCTGGCATAGTTCATAAGGTACTCAGGATTTTGTTGGGATACTGTCCTCAAGAACATATACAAACATATGTAGTACATATTAATGGCCTCTATGGCGTATGAAATGTGTAAACTATTTATTCAGATGCTCAAGGAAACATTTAAATATGTTGACAATCGATGTATATTAAAAATAAATGGTTCTCATCAAACCGGTTCGCAGAGTCTGAATAACTAGTAGTTTTTTGCTAAATGAACATATAAAGTATCTCACAGATACTTGTTGTATTTTTGTGCCTTCACATTATACATACATATGTATGTATGTACATATGTATGCAACGCGAATTCAAACAATGCATTGGCAGCCGTTGAAGTGTCCGAATTTAATGTTGTTTATAAAAACAAATCACATATTGAGATATTTTTATCTTCACGCACGCTTACACACACACACACATACACACACACACACACATGCGACTCGCAGATATACAAAAAGTATTTATGCCTTATCGCTGCGTAAAAATCAGCAACAACAAAAAACTAACCAAAACAATTTCAATGTCAACGCGACGCAAATCGTACGACAGAACTCAGTGGCCAACTATTCCATACACTTTTTGTTGTTGTTGTTTTTGTATGGGCCAGCCCCAAAGTCACAGTCAAAGTTCCACTTGCATTGCCATTCCCAGTTCCCTAATAATCATGTTTGTAGCTCCGCGAGAACTTATCTTTTGCCGCTAGAAGATCGGCCATAAAAATGGCAACAACAAAAAATAAATGTGTACATACATACATATGTATATGCAAAACGGCGACAACTGCGCAGATGCTGGGGACTCAATGAAAGGGAACAAAAATAATAATAATAATAAAATAAGGGGGAAAAGGCAACGCGGCACGTAAATTTAGTTTACAGTATAAACTACATGCGAACGAAAGATACGCACAGGCAGAGACAAAGATACATATGTATCTAAGTAAATGTATCCAGCCTGCCCTTATTTTAATTATATACTTGCATATGTGTGTGTATACTATATGCATATATACATATGTATAGTTTTTTGCGCGCCTTTAATCAGCGCATATTAATCATAAACTTTGAAAAGCCGCAAGAGCGACGAAAAAAAAGTACAACAAATATAGTTTTTTTTAATATGCTTCGTATGAAATTGTATTGGTGAGAAGAGAAACAAACTGAAATGCGAGCAGCAGAGGCCGCCACAGCAGAAGAGAGCGTCACAACTTTCATTCATTTTGGGCGCTCACTCGACGCTCGACGTTTTCAATTCATTCATGCGCTCGCTCAGCCAGTTGCTCTCACCGCTCTCTCAACAGCAGCAACAAAAACAACAACAACAACAACAAAAACACGTTCGTTTTCATTCATACTTACGGTACGAGTAGAAAAGTTTCTGGTTCTGTTGCCTGATCGCCTCGCGGCGTTGAAATGCAGTTGATGAATGGGGACTAGCAACAGCAACAGCAACAGCAACAGCAATAGCAATAGCAATGGCAACAGCAACATTGGTTCGCTTTGACTTGGGGCTGAATGCATGAGTTTTTGTTTTTGGATGGCCATCGAGGGGAACTTTAGTTGTTTTTGTTATTTTTTCGATTTGCTGCTTTGTTGAAGTTCTCAACTTCTCTCGCTTCCTCTGTCCCACCCTCTGTGTGTCTCTCTCTCTCTCTCTCTCGCTCATTGTATGTGTTGTTGTTGTTGCTTTGACTCGATGATGCTTGATGCCTGTTTCCTTCCTTTTTGCGTGTGCCCCCCAACAATGCTCCTGCAAACCGGCTTCGTCTTTGGCATCGTCTTCGGCTTCGTCTTCGTCTTTGGCTTTGGCTCTTTCGACGCTGACGTCGACGTTGCGACGTGGGCGCGTCTCCCCATCTCAGCTTGAACTGCGTTTTTGTGTTTGTGTCTTTTGAATGTATTTATTTTGATTTTAGCTGCTCCCAGCCGTTGCTGTTGCTCTTTATTTATTCATAATTTGGACTCGCGTCTCCAACTCCCCAACTACCTAACGCACATTTGTGGACAGCTGCTGCTGCCGCTGGTAGACAAACCAGTTGCTACGCTTTGCGGCTGCGGCTCTCGACACTTGCTCCGTGTTTCTTATTTAAGCTTTGTTTTAATTTAAGTTTTTACCTTTCAAATTTCTTGTTCACAGATTTCTTGCTGTTGTTGTCTTTTTTGTTTTGTTTCGTGGAACTGCTGCGTTAACAACTTTTTGCCTTTTTTTTTTCGTTTACAATTTTTCATTCATATAAATGTTTGCATATGTATGTATGTATATGTTTGTGTGTATATATGTACATATGTGTGTGTGGTTGTAGTTGGCTCGCCTGTTTTATATTTCGTTTGCACGCCACTTTTTTACACACTCAATACATACATACAAACATACATACATATTCATGGGCATATGTGTGTGTGCTTGATTCTTACAATTGTTTGCTCATTCATTCATAAATTTTGTCCATGTTTTATTATCCAATTATTTATTATCCAGAGAAATGAATTTACTGCAATTTAATTTTGCATCATATTTTGATTACAGTCTGTATTTGGGATTTAAATAAATGCATTCTTAGAATACCAATTATTAATTATCCAGATAAATGAATTTACTGCAATCATATTTTGATTACAATTACAATCTTTCAAACATAGTACATACATATACATATGTATGTACAAAAAAGTATTATGAAATAAAAAATAAAAATACTATTATATAACCCAAGATTTGTGTGGCTAGTGGTTATAAAATGTATAGAAAACATTATGCTATCTAATCACGCCTGGACTTCGTTTTTATTCACATTCATTCATAAAATGAAGATACATTTTTCATTGAGTTTAATGTTGATGTTGATGTTACTACATTTCTTTCACATTTCGTATTTATAATAATTGTAAAACGGAAATGACTAAATTGATGCATCCCCATAATTTGCGCAGCTTTGACTGCTGGTCTGTAAAACCCGGAGCATGGCTAATCAGCACGCACCGAGAGGTGACAACAGCATTAAAACTGACCCAGCACAATGAAAGAATGTCGCAAGAACCGTGAAGGTGGTAAGTTGAAGTTGAGGCCTCTAAAAGAGAGAAACTGTCGATCACATTGCTGATTGGAGTTGAAGAAAATTGAATACTTGTGTAGAACCCACACGCGTAAACTTGGCCCTCCCCCCATTGGTAACGAACGACCTTCAAGTATTTGAGCTCGTTATTCTTTTCGTGTGTGGCACAACACAGAACAAAACGCGTAGCTATATTTGTGACTACTTCTGATAAGCGTCTTATCAGCACTTCAATATTATAATGCAAAACCTTCACACACCTATCGCCACCAAGTTAACGTCGATTTCTTCCAAACACTAAATCAAAGTGGGTCGTGGTTGGTGTTCTGTATACTAGAATTTGCCGGAGTGCGGTGCAACGCCCCGTTTTTGACGCTAATTGTGAGGAATTTTTAAAATTTAAAATCACGGTAAAATATTTTGTTGTGAGAGTTTTGAAAATAAGTTTGAAGAAAATCGGATTAAAACTCATTTTTTGCCCCTACAACCTTGACCCTTTATTTTCGTCCCAGGGAGGTTGATTTCTCATACGCACTTTCAGACTAAGAAAGAAAGAAAGAACTGTGATGGGCCCTGCGTTGATAGGGCCCATCGCCATCGCACCCATATTTAGTGGAGCATGTCTTCGCTTAGTCTTGGTGCGTGTAAAAAATGTTGCCTTCTTTTAAGCGCCTTATTGAATGTGCAACTTCACAAAATATTGCATACTTTTCAGCTGTTTCCAAAGGAACTGGTTCGAGAATTGGAATCACAAAAAACTTCCGTTATAATTTTGGAAAAATTTCTTAAAATGACGATAAAAACCGTAACAAGCGTTACAAAAATTAAAAAAAAATGTTTTTGAATTGAATGGGCCATAATTGAATTTCGGATTAAAAAAGATTTTTTTTTTTGTTTTATAAAATTTTTTTAGACTTCCAAATGATTTTGCATTTTTGGTGAAACTAACTCATAAACTCCCTTAATTTGGGCCCTTATTAGCTTTGGCCACACGAATGATGAATAGAAAATAAAGTAAATCAAAATTTAATATATTAAGACAGAAATTACTTGGCATACAATATTGATTTTAATACAAATTTTATATAACATTTTATAAATATTTTAAATAAACTACTTTTAAATAAATGCTTTAAATCATATTCAATCTTTGTTTTGTTTTATGTTCATTCACATTTGTTTCATCCGGATAAATTGTTGTATTGAAAAAGAGTTCAAAAACTTATAAGAGCCTTTCCTAAAAATCTTCCACGAATGTAAAGTAAACCTTGTTTTGACATAATGGCTTCTTGTCGCATATCCAAGTTAACTGTAATAGATAATCACCAGTTGGTAACATAACTGGTAAACTAGGAATATGATAAAAGTCCTTCACTCCATTGATTCCCTGCAAAAACAGATATATATATAACAATTCAACATTAAAAGGAACATATCCTAAATGAAACTTTAACATACAACAAATGGACAAGAATGATTAAACGTGCCGGTGTCCTTCACAAGATCTAAAATTAGTTTAGCCACTGGATGATTGCGTTTGCACATTGACTGGCATAGATTAACCTTATAATCCATAAGCCATGGCTTATAGCCATTCTCCCTTTTGAATATTTGGAATCTAACGATAATATCGTTCTGCGGCGTTAAAACATCTACAAGCACCGTTATCGTTGTTTTATTACGGTTTATTGCCCGAAGACGGCACTCATTAATGACAACCGCTGATTTATTAAACGATTCGCAGACAGCATTTGTCATTTTAAATTTAAAGGCCTATTCAAAACAAATAATATGATTAAAAGTCACATTTCAGACAAAATATTCATTGCTTACACAGCTGAATTTTAAAGTTAGCACTAGACCAGCCAACAGCCATAGTCCGAAAATTATCCGAGTAGAACTCATTTCACTGAACTCAATTGAACGACTGATTTAGGCCAAATGTCAAATGCTTCATTGATAGTCATAATTACACTTAATATATATATTTGTGTATCTATAGGTAAACGTATTTGTAAATGTGCTTAAAAAAACTGCAAATTAATAGATAAATGAAAACTATCAAGGAACAGATGGTTTTTGTCTTAATTGACAAACTAAATTTGTTAAATTAGTTAAATATTATTGGGTTTGAAGGTTAACAGAGGTTTAGAGTTGCCACGATTATTACGTCGATAATCGAAATTTAACGACTATTCCCAACTTAATATCATACGCTTCACCACCATTTTTAAACTATATAGACTGCAATTAAAATTATAATTAACATATTTTGTTGTTAAAATATTGTTAAAATTCTGCTTTTGAAGAATTCGATATTTCTGGCTAATGGAGATTGTATATAGTATTTAATGGAACAAATTGAAATATATTTACATCATTGTTTGGTTGAATTGTGTCAAAATTAACATCTTTAATTTGTTATATTTATTTCAATTAAAATTGTGTCAATATGACCGCTTTTCAAACTTTTAAATTTATAGATTCTGCTCCTAAAAATCCTTCACAAATAAATGTAAAGAAAACCTTTGTTTGCAATGTTTGCTTATTTTGTTGACCATCCAAGTAAGCTGTAAAAGGTATTCACCAGTTGGTAATATAACTGGTAAGTTGTCAACGCTATAGAAATCTTTTACTCCATTCAATCTCTGCAAAAAATGTAGAACTACAACGAAAAATTGATAATAATATATTCAGGGTAGGTTACCTTCCAAAAATAGTTTTACTCTAACTAAAACGTTGTATTTTGGCTTTAATATATCTGCAAGTAATGTCAGCCTTGTTTTATTGCGGCTTATTGCCCGAAGATGACACTCGATAAAGACAACCACCGTTTTATCGTACGACTCGCAGACAACGTTCGTCATCTTAACTTTAAAGGTCTATTTAATATACATACATATATATAAATTAATCACAACTTACATTATTGCCCCTAAGCGTTATAGTTAGCACTGTAAAAAATCCAAGTGCTAAATAAATGAGCAGAGACGCCGTAATTAATTCCTTGTTATTGTTATGTTTTTGTTAAATGTTAATTGTCCAAGGGCTTAGTCGGTGTTGGTGAAAATAATTAGTAAAATTACAAGTCAAAGGGTTAAATGAACCCCGTTTCTGTTCAATAAATAAAAAAAAAAAAAAAAATAACAAATGATCCGCTAACTATATTTATGTTGCACGAACTGTGTGAAACTAAATATCATACGCTTCACCAATAAATTTCATGATCACTTTTATTCGAATCGTTATGTGTGATTAGCTGCTATAGAGAGAACTATGTATAACTTAATTCGATAGAGATGACGGATAGACGGATCTGTGCGATTTACAACTAGCTTTTTTTGTCCAGTTTTATGGCCTATGATTATTTCTGAAAATATACCCAGACACACAAATATAACGACGTAAACATTCAATAAATCGTTTCAAATCGAATTGTAAATAGCTGGACTATCTCTATCCACCTAGATTTTAATATAATTTAACCTGGGATCGATCCACTGCGGATCCGATTGTTACGATTTTAATACGTCTGTGTTTGGAATAATTTCTTTTACAGCACAAAAGTATGCTTAAATTCTACAATTTGTAGAATTGAGCTCAATTGAGCTTTTGAAGTTTACTGAAAATTTAAAATTTCATTCATACGGCCTGCTTATCTTGCTCAAAAGGAAAGAAAGTATCAGTTATGAAATATCTTAAGTTATTAATTTTATTTATTTCCAGCGGAAGTTCCAACCAGACAAAAAAAAGCATATCTATAAATAATTTTAATTATTATCTTTTGATAATTATATTAATTAAGTCAAAGTCACATTCAATGCCCATCTTAAGCTAAATTCAATTAATCAAAGCCACCAAATTTGGTGGCCTATTATAAACATATGCCACAAGGCAAGCGGAATGCTATTGAAACTACTGCGAAATGTTGCCGCAAATATGAATCAATTAGTTTGTGCAGCATAAGGCAACATGTCCACATTGGCAAGCAAATATATCCAGATACTTGGATGTGCCAATCGCCAACAACCATAAAAGCAACAACAACAAATTGCACATAGAAACTCGTTCCTTGAGCAGCATCAATTGGCCAAATGATTATATGTCGGCTGGCGAAGTCCGGGCGCCAGGCGCCGTCAACGTAGCCAATTGATAATGCAATGGCCAACGGTCAATTGACAAACGAAAATCGATGAAATTCGAAATCGTATCTGGAGCATGTGTGTGTGTGTACAGATCCGAGTATCTAAATATCAGTTATTGCTGCATTTATCGTGAAAAAAATATGAGACACCTGCAGCAGCACACTGGCATTATGATTGGGAATCGACTGCACAATTTTCCAGTTGAGCGGGAATAGTTTATACGAGTAGTATAGCTTATAGTTGTAGCTGTTCTCCTGGAGTTAATGAACAATTGAAGCGTGTCCGCCTGGGCCCAACGAGTATAGATAGCGAGCAGCCCATAAGCCTTTTGGCCAATTTAACGCTGCTGCCCACCCGTGGCCCTACCCTTTTGCTCATTTCGCTTTAAGCCCAATTGATAATTTAACGCTTCAATTGGCCCACAAACAACAACAAAATAAAAGAAGTTAACTACATACGTAATTCTTTGGCCCAGTGCGCAGGCGTCGCATCGTCTGTTTTTGACCTTTTCCATTATGGTGTTGCCTCTTTTGCTGACAGCCATGTCATAATTTGTAGCACATTGTAAAAAGCGATAAAGCTGCCATAGCAAATGTGTTTTGTTTTTAATTGTCATTGGAATTAAAAGCCATTTGGTTGCGCCACTTTCTAAGGCACTGTGTAAATTAACTGCCAAGTCGGATATGCACTTAATAAAGTAGGTTTCCATTGTGAAACAAGAAAGAAACTGGCGACATGCGGTTCTATCTATCAAACAGGCGATCATTTAGATTGTTGGCTATTTGAATTTATAATTACTTAAATCTAAATAAGTCGCATACGAATTTATCAATTATAAAAACAAAATATTAAACTTGTAAATTTTCATTATTCTTTATAAATTTGATAATATTGTGTAGTATCTATTCATGTAACTTAAGTTACTTTTAGTTTTGTCACTATAGTATGCTTAACACTTTTTAATTCCTTGCGGTTGCTAAAGATTTAATTTGCCCATGTTTTCAGTATTTGTTGCCTGCTGTAAGCCCATTAAACAATTTGCCTGACATTCACTTTACTTTACTCATTGTCGGCTTTGCTGGCGCTTTTGTGTCTATGCCAAGTTAAACTGATTTTCTGTTGTATGCTCTAAACAAAAACAATCGATAAATTTTCATAGCAGATTGCAAGTGGCTGCTGATCCGACTGATGGCTGTTGTTGTTGTTGTTGTTGCTGCTGTTGCTGCTGTTGTTGCTGCTGTAATTGCCGTGGAGCTGCGAGGCTGCGAAGCGCCATCGACTCAGTGGGTTGCCTTTGGTTCGCCTTTGATGCTTGGCGCAATTTATCAACGCATTTTATTGAGTGTTTTTGTTGCTCGCTTGCATTTTTAATTGTTGCCGCCTGATGCTGACCATAACACCAGATCGGAACGTACATATCCCCCATATAGTGTATGGTAAGGTAAGGGTACTCGATTGTGACTGAGCATAAATTTGTATACATTCCCATCGTAGATCGGAAGTTAATTTATGCTATCCAATTGTGTATATATACTTGCTATTGTATCATTTAGTTTTGTTTATTTGAGCCACAAGATTTGTTGCTGTGCGCAATAAATTAGTTTGTCATTGATCGCATTTGGCCGCTTGTTGAAACAATTTTTGGGGGCAAGCACTTGTGCTCTTTCTCGTATATCGTATCGTATGTCGTTGCCACTTTCATTCTGGACGCTTGTTTAGGTAGCAAAGAGTCGCTGCCTTGCCACCGGAAAGGTGGTGCAACCAAATGCATTTGCTTGTGAATTGTGTATCTATGCGATGCTCTATGCCTTGTCGAGCTATGCCAACAAACACTTCAGCACGCAAGCTGCAAAATCTCAACTCGGAGCAGGTGAAACTTGTGCCCATCTCTGAGCTGGACAGACCACTTTTGTGGCAGCTATAGCTGGCAAGCAGGCAAACTGGTCTCAGTCTCTCTATTAAAAATAGTCTAATGATCAATGTGCCGACCCCCACTCCCCTCTGGGCATATGCAAATGCTGGGCTGCGAGGGGAGGATGAGGGGGGGGGGGTGGTCAGCACTTTAAGTTGGAATTGAATGCAAGGAAACGACGCACAATTCAAGTGCAGCTTCCAGTTTGATCTGGCTAGGGCAAACGCCAGGTGTTATGCTGTGGATGCTCCACATTGCACGCCATCCAAACTGGACACCACTTGAATGTCCAGTTGTTGTTGCTGCTGCTGCAATCGCTGATGCTGATGCTGCTGCGCGTTCTATCTGCCTCGCGTGGGCTTATTACGGAACTCAAATTGCATCTTCATGCGGAATTATGTTGTGTGCGTTGCCAAAGGAAGCGATCACAGCTGCTGCCCACTATCAATTTGTTGTACGGAAATTAAACTGATTTCGTTTCCAGGCTTATGGCTTGTGGCTTGTGGACCAACATACTTAATGCCGCTTATGTGGGCTGCAGGCGCCACTCGACTGAAATCTTATTTAAAAAACAATTAATAATGCTTTTGTTGACGGTTGTTTTCATTTTTCAAATAGTTATCTATATGCTACCGGCGGGTCTGAAAATGTTTTCCGTCACACTTTTAAAGGCATCAGCAGCAGCATTAGCGAGACGCCAACGTCTTCATCTTAATTGTTATCAACTAATGGCCATATATTTGTCAAACGGCACAAAACGGCACAATCCAAAAAACATCGTTCAAGCCATAAAGCAAACAAAATGCTTTACTCTTAAAGATACATTTCATTTCATTTCATTTCATTTCATTTGATTTGATTTGATTTTGTGTCTTAATTTATGCAACGGCGTTTCCAAATGGTTGTTATAAGCCGCCACTGAGACTATAATGGCTAATCGCTTTTATTATAGCTTTATTTTAAGTGTGTGAAAGCTATTATAATAGTCGACGAGCCGCATAGTGAGAACTTTAGTTGAATACATTGAAAATTGAAATGGTAAAAACTTGTCTCGCATCAAACCACAAGCAAAATAACAATAATTAATTAATAGCCACACTAAACAATCAAACATGTTCCAATAAATGTTATTCTTAAATATCAATTATATGTAAATGCTAAATTTGTATAAATTATATATCACGATGATATAATATTGTCAGGATTAGTCAAAATAGTGTTTGAGAAAATGAATTGCGTTCCACAAAAAGTACTTGTAATATTTCTAAACTAAATTTCCACAAATGAATAAACTTAAGATTCCATTTCAATCCATAATCACAATGATTTTCAGTCTGTTTAGTTTTGACTGAGTTATAGCAGTAATAAGTCTAGAAAGAGTATTAACGGTCTTGATATATCTTTTCACAAGTGTATAGATCACTGCTCGAGTATATCTACTAATCGCTTCGGTGATGCAGAAGCCCCAATCAAGCAAATTTGTGTTGTATCTCAACAAGTTGTTGATCAAGAGCCTTTGTCACTTGTAGCTTGACTCCAGTCGCTCTGTCAGCCTACTAATGAATAATTATTGCTAATTGATGTTGATAAAAATGAATTTATGAATGTGTTTTGTGGTGTGTTGAGGTCTCTGCGAGTTCTATCAATTAAATTGGCCTCCCAGCCAGTGGGCATGAATGAATAAACCAGTCGATTTGTGACTTGATTGGCAAACTGAACGGCGAACAGCCGGAAGTAGCGTTAGAGTTATCTATCTATCCAGCAATCTGCCGAGTGAACAGTTAGATCTGAAGATGCGTCACAGAATCACACGATTTGCGACTTAGAAAAGATAGTAGACATAGAGAAGGCCCTATCTAAATATTCATTCATAATTTGCGCTGTGGCTTTTCGTATGTGTATGTGTTCGTGTGTGTGTGTGTGTGTATATATGTATATAGAAGCCATAATCTACGTATCTATGAAGTACAAACGCTCAGTTCACAAACAAAAGATATACAACGTAACTGCTTATATACGAGAGCTTGTCTGTATGTATGTGTGTGTGTATCTATGTATGGATATACACATGAAGCATATTTAATTTGAGGCAAACTAGCAATGATTAGGAACATCCGGTTTACTAACCGAAAAACCAAGCGAACGACCAACAACCAACGAACAACGAACAACGTAGCATCCACACAGTCATTGAACAGTAGCAACAACGACGACACTCGAGTTGATTCGTTTTCGTTCTTATGTCTACGACGACGTCATCATCATCAGCATCATCATCATGATCGTGAACATCATGAACATCAATGATGATGATCGCTGAGTGGGGTGCCAGCTAAAGCGCCAGGCTTTGCCTCTTGCAGCTTTGTACATAAAGCAGAGATAATAATGTTGTCGCTGTTGTTGTTGTTGTTGTTGCTGCTGCTGTGTGGATGCTGTGAAGTTTCTGCTTGGAGTTGGAATTGTGTGTAATTTGTTTGCCGGCTACTGCTGTGGCTACTGTATTTTAGATGCTCGGCCCGCTGGACAGGCAGCCCAAGCATCTCCACACGATCGAGCAGTCGCTGTTGCCGTTGCCGTTGTCGTTGTTGTCGTTGTTGTCGCCGTTGCAGTTGTTTGTTGTAGCCGCTACTTGAACAGCAGCTACAGCGGCAGCTGATGCGATCAGCATCCCAGCGAGTTTATCTTACGCTTTAAAATGCGGCCTCTTCCTCAAAACTTAGCCGCTTGGCTCTCGCTTCCTTTCGCTGCCTCATTAACTTTTAACTTTGTCTACGGTTCGCGATTTTCTTGTAATTTTACTGGTTCATATTGCATTTTTATGATCTTTAAACATCATTTTCAAATCAAGAATATTTAATATTTTTTAATATTTCAGAATAACAATTCATTACAAGCTGATTGTAATTTATTGTGCTCTGTAATAATTACTAGATTCTTGGCCCCACTTCCGTAACTTTCCTACACAAATAGGTGAGTGACCTATGTCTAAATCAAAAGTCAAATCAATCTCATGCGCCACTTCCCATTGCATACATTATGGTCCTAATGTTGAATAGAGAAAAACTTGTGAAAATATTAAAGCGCGCTTCCCGAATCAATTAAAACCCAATTAACACAAATCGATGCCTCAAGAACTGGCTTCTATTTTAGCATTTTAGTATTTTAGCATCTTCGCCTACAGATGAATGCAAATGATATTCATTGGCTGAAAATAAATTGATAATTAATAACTTCGCTGGCTTGTAGATGGAAAAAAAAGAGGGTATACAAATCCAAAAACTTGTTTGCTACGGAAACATATCCTGTGTGCATTAACTGTTTTACACATGCTTGGCCAACTTCCGCAGATGGGGTGGTGGGGGGGTAGCAGAAAGGAAAAGCAAAAACAGCGCAACGCTTTTCCAGTTTAGTTGCCGATATATATACATATACATATATATATATTTTTTTACTTCACGTAGCTTTTATGGCTGCTTCCTTTACGGTTGCGGATGCTGAAATAGGTTGACTTGGGCTGGTCACTTGTTGGCAGCAGTTTTCCAAAGCTGATTTGAATGCCAGATACAATCCTGAGCAACAGCTTTCGCATTTCATTTGGCGCTGCCAGCCGACTTGTTGGCTCTCAGTGCACAGCACCCCACATCATTCACGGCACAACACAGTACGGCATTGGTTCAGCTCAATATCGGGCTAAATGATCAGCTTGGAGCAACTGCAAGCCTCTGAAAAGAAAAAGTTGCATGCGTTTCGTGCAACTTGGCGTTGTCTATTTTTGCAGTGCTGTTTGCTGGCTGTTGTGTATTTTTTCTCACATTGACCGGATGAGCAGCTGCTGGGGATCAGGTGAGGATGAATATAATAACATAAACCCCAATATCAACAACAGCAGCAACAACAACAACAACAGCCAGCCAGCAACAGGCATCGGCAGCCGCAACGGCAGCAATCGAACTGACTGACGAAACCAGTTTCATTGAGAAAACGGAGAATCGCTGGGGGCCCGTGTGGTTGGGGCCGATACTGGGCACTGGATACCGCGTATACCGTGTATACCGGTGACGGAGCCGAGAGAGGCCACTACATGAATTAATCACTCCGCTGGTTGTGGACCAATCGAGCAGGCGGGTGGCTGGTATTAACCCAGCATGTGCGGATGTGTGCGAGTTTCCAGATCACCCGACCTGTGTGAATGAATTGCTACTGGGGTATCTATGTGTGTGTGTGTGTGTGTTTGTGGAGGGGCGAGCAGAGGGGGGCTCCCTCATGCCGTGCCATGCACATTTTATGAATGAAATGATCGACAGCTGAATTGCGAAATTGTTAAACAACAACAAATCTCGGCAACAGGCCGAACAACTTGTATATTGTTGTTGATGCTGGGGCGGCTGCGGCTGCGGCTGGTCCATTGATCCAACAGGTCGAACATTCGACGTCGTCGTCGTCGTCGTCGTCGTCGTCAACGTCAACGTAGCGCCGGTGGAAACATAATTTCTCTTAATTATATTGCCGGCGATCTGGTAGAGTTAATGAGTGTTGATTAAAATTGTGTTTTACTCATGCGATTTATATAGACATCATGCTGCATAAAACTATCTATATCGTATATACGATATTATATATAGAGTGATGGGATATCCTACTCCATCATTGAAGCTGCTGGCTGGCTGCTAGCTTTTTGTTTATTTGGCATTTTTATTGCTTACAGACTGGAAATGTTAATTAAATTAACAGACTGAATGATCAGCCTAATTAGGTGATCAATCAATTTCGTTACACTTGTCGATTTCTGCATATTTTGTATGATTTATTGATTCATTGAAAGTGCTCCAATTTGTGATGCACCTCAATTTCACTGAATTTTGTAGAGAAAATATTTGGAATACTTAAGATTAACTATATTATAATTTGATTTAAGAGCCGGACATTATAAAAGAGAATAATTAAGAATTAAGATTCCAAAATGTCGAAAGGGATGTAACTTTGTAATGCAATTAGCTTTTCAATGAACTTCCTGCCATAAACTTTATAACTGCATTTTTGTACAAGTTTTTTAGGTCCATAATCGTCTATGTGTTATGTGTATGTAATCATAATCTCGATGACTGCACTTCAAACAGTTGCCAAAGTGTCTGTTTGATATCAGACACTCAGTTGCTTTCCGTTTTCCAGTTTCTTCACACCTTATGCGATGCATACTCCGCCCCCGCCCCCAGTTTACCGGGCCAGACGCAGTGCAGCCACAACAAGTGCAATGGCAACAAACATGAAAGCAAATGCTTTGATCTATCGACTGCAATAACACCTCATAGTGCCGATACTGCACCCGCCGCCTCCAGTGCTCCCCCATCCCATCCCCAGCCCATTCCTACCAACTAAAGCCGATCAGAGCTAAGCAATTGCTAAAGCCTTGCACCAATCATAATTGTATGTTATAATGATTTTGGCTTTTAATTACGATTAGGGGGCCTAGAATAATGTGCGGCACAGGAAGAGGCGAGTGTAGCTATTGAAAACATATAACAAATCGTTTCGAGAAACATAAAAATTCGTTTTTTGCGCTGCTCATTTTTCCGCTTTTCCTTTTGTCGTTTGATGTTTGTTCAACTGCTGGAAAATCGTTGGAAAATAAACAATGCGCTTTTTCGGATGCGACTTAGCTTGAATTTATTGTGCAGCAATTTGCTGGCCAAATATATTGCCACATATAGTATATATATGTATATACGACTATACTAAATATATATTTGGTAATTTGTTTCTCGAATTTTAGCATAATGTGAACCGTAGTTTTTGGGCATTGTTTGTAAACATGACAAGTTCCGCCGAAGACTGCACGCAAATTCATTGAAACAAAAACGCCGCGCAGTCTGTTTGTGTTGTTTAATGTTGTTGTTGTTGTTGTTGTTGCTGAAACAATATACCCATAAAGATGTGCTGTACAAATATGAAAAACAATAATGTGTTGTCTATGGCGTTTTTGTTATTCCTTGTGCTTTTGCCATTGGAACATACATATTAAAAATGAATTTATTCGCTTTTAGCGAGAACCAAAACCCAAACCGAACCAAATATTAGACGATTGATCTCAGTTCCGTTCGCATTGCCTCGATTCTTGCTCATTGCCAATGTATGCACGGCACAAAATGTGAGAGTTTTCGTTTGATCATCAATTTTATTACATAAACGGCTTGGGGGTTTTGTTCTGTTTCTCTCCCATACCCTGTATGAAGCTGGTGCGTACGGTGCGTATACTTACTTAAGTAAGCGGAAGGCAGATAAGTTATCTGGCTATCAACAATCAAATACCATAATATATTATTCTAGCCATATTTGACATATAAGTTTTTAATAAATATTATTTGTTGTATTCGCCTGTGAATTGTAGATAGTAGAAGCAGTTATAGGGTATCTTGTGGTACAACCGACAGCACCACTGCCGTATCGTATCAATTGTTCTTTTTGGGGATTTCCAATCTTTATAAACACACACACACACACACACACACACAAACACTCAGACACCGCCTATCTGCCGATTGACTTTGGCCTGTCTATATAAATTGTGTTTTGTGTTGATCGTTTGCTAAATAAACATTTTCATTGGTGTTGCTGTTGTTGTTGTTGTTGTTGTTACTTTTGTATTTGTTATTCCTCTGAGCACTTTCTTAACTTTTCTGCCATTTATCTATAATATATGGTTACATACTTCCAATGAAAAATCGCTGACTTAAAAAGAGGTTAACTGGGATTCATATATTTTCTAGGAATACTGAGTTCGTATTTTGCAAACTGAATACAGAGCACATAAGTATTGAACAAACATAGGGCTTAAGATATTAAAAGAACATTGTTAATGACTTAGCGGGGATTCAAGTGCTGATATGAATGAAAAGAATTATCTTCAGATTATCTTTATCTTTAATTGCATAAGCTTTTGCTGTATAATGTGAAAAGTTGGCAACGATTCTTTCGATTGTATTTTCACTTGTGCATATGCTAATTGCTGTCTGATAAATTAAATTCTGGAATTTGCTGCACTTCCCCTATAAATAAACAGGCAAGCAAGCACAAACTTTTCTGATTATGATGAGTAAATGCAATTAGGCATAGTGTTTGTACCGCCCACCCTTAATTAAAGCGCTCAGAGGGTACAGACTGATTGACTGACTGACTGACGGACAGACTGACTGACTGACTGATGATCTGAATAACTACGCACAATTAAAGATGTGAGCGCAATGCGCACGCGTACAGTTCGTTCTATAGTTTTTTTTTTGTCAGATTTCCATAGGCTAATTGAATGAAATTAAAATTGAAAGACAGCAATTAAAGCAGCGGCAGCTGGCAGACAAGAAGAATGTCACTTGGAGCTTGTTCCCCCAACAAATTGAAGCTAAATGCCCGGCCATTGTGATTGTGACTTAGACTTAGGGCACACGACAGCTTGGACTTGTTTAGATAACATATATTACTCATGGATTTGCAGCTAGTTCTGAGAAATTAAAATATCCATGATATGGCTGGTGTTATCTATATTGCACATTTGGTATTTACGAGTACAGAGACATACGTTGGGCCTGCACTCAAAAGTGAAACCCCATTGGCGAGATTTGGATTTGGTGCCTACCTCAGATGTAATGCCCCTGCGAGGGGACAGCCAGACATGGATCGGCTTTGTTATCAGCTATCGTGAGGTCCGGTTGCCCTAACTGCAAACCAATTACTTGGCCAGCTCGAGCGGCTACCTGGTCAGGTGACTAAGCAGTTGGCTGGCGACTCTTTTCAAATTTGTTTCGCACAGCCTTAGTGGGAGTAGCGCAATGGAGTTGAGCAACAAAAAAAAAAATGAAATGAAATGAAATGAAATCAGCGCTAAAAGATTGAGGGGAGACAAGAGCCCCAGCGGCAGCAGCTTGAGAATTTAGCCCAAAACCAGCCAAAGGCACAAAAAGAAATCGAAAATGTTCGTATTCCCACGACTCTTGGAGCCAGACGCCAAGCGACGAGTCCTTGATCGAGGCATTGAAATGTACGAGTGCCTTAGTAAGTGATAGTTGCTTTCAGATTAAATTGTATGCATTCTCAAAGATTCGCACAGTGGCCAACAAGTCGAGCATGCCGCGAACAGGTATGCAGGGTATTCACCTCATCTACAAATCGCTCAGTTTCTTGAAGAGCCCTTTTCTTAAGGGGGGATTAGCAGGTAAAAGCTGAAAGGCAGCCTCATTGTACGCCGCGCTCACAGGATCCGTATACATCGTCCTCGCCACTAAGGACGAGTGTGTGTTTGTAATTCGAGTCGTACCATTCTTATTTTTGGGTTTTTTCTTCCATCTCTGCCTAAAACAAATATGAGTATATTTTAAAATACATACATATGTAAAAATACTGGCCAAAAGAATTTCAAGTTCAAGTGCGTGGGAATTTTGTATTCTGCGAATTTTCATTGTCTGTAGGATATATTGAAATAAGGATTGCTGCTCACTTGTGAGTCTGTTAATGCATGATATAAATATAAAATATATTGAATGTCTGCATATCGTCATACGATTTATATTGATATTTTCTAATCAAAATATTGGAAATAATTAATTTGATAATACATATGTGTATAAAAAAAGGACAATTATAACACGGCTCAGGTGCAGAATTTATCATGTCCGATTCCTCGCTGGCTGCTACCCTCATCAGAACGGCAATTAATTATATGATTTTTGAACGATTGTTTTCTACACCAAATAATCGGAACGTTCAAATTGGGTTCGATCGTTTTGCACCCTGTTTGCAGAGCACGCACCGTGCGATCCACCAGAATCTTCGGTGCAGCATGCAACATGTGAGAAACATACACACGTACACACACACACACACTCGTTTACTGAGGCGGGCATACACAATTTAAGTGTTGAGTGTGTAATTTTATATTTCCGGTGTAGTAAGTTTCATACGACAACTCAGCTCGTTGCCAGGGCCACATCTTTGGCTGGTTTTCTCTGTCTTTTTCTGCTGCTGCTCCTCCTGCTGCTCCTACTGCTGCTCCTACTGCTGCTGCTGCTGCACTCTTCTGTGCTGCTTTTGCTTTTGCTGTTTCAGCTGCAAAAGTGCAACAACAACAACGGAGACAACTACAACAAGTATCTGTCCGATGATTTGGCGCTGCTTGTCAGGCAAACGACGTCGACGGCGACGTCGGCGTTGTCTCACACAATTCCTGCAATTATTTTTATATCGAAAAAAAAAATGAAAAATAAAACACGAAACACCCCACTGCACCCCATTATCAGCTCCAACCAGACAGACACACCGAGACAGCCTGTCATGCATACATATTTATTTTTACGCCACTGTATGCTTTGTCGTAATTTGGATGCACATTATTTGATTTATTTGCTTTCAATATAATTTTTTAAAGTTCCTCGATTTATCCAGAATTTAAGCAGACTGCTTGTTGTTATTGTATTTCTTGTTTGATACTAAGGAAATTGAACAGCATAAACGATTTTCGAAGAAATGACACGGCGAAAAAAAAACATGTTTTTGTTTAGGCATTGGCAAAACTTAGATACTCTACAATATTCATCTGATTTTTAACATAGGAAGAACTTAATAACCTATTCATAGATATTATTTGTAAAGTTTTATTATACTGTATAATATATAGAACTGCATTTGTAAGATTGTTTATAACTGCTACGTCTATTCCATACTTATATTCCACTATATACATTTGTAAGTGTGTTCAGAAAGTCAACATATATTTTATATGCATTTTTTATGTTCACAGCCTTTCCCAGAACTTGTCACATTTTGCCTCAGTTTGAATTCGTATTTATATACATTTTTATACGTCGCCCCATTATTGACATAATTTACGATTTAAGCACTAACAGCGCAATGTTTGACTGTCAGCGACTATCTATGTAACGACTTATTAAGCTGAGAGCTGTTGTAATCAACTTCAATCAGAATTGAATCAAACAAGTAAGAGTGCTCTAGTCGAGAGTGCCCGACTTGGATATACCCTGATCCAAGTTCTGACGTTCATTCAAGTTATTTATCTGCATTCATACATAGAACACACACACACATATACAAACACAAGCTGCTTGCTACGCGTGTCATCAATTGCTTTCTTCTTCTTCCTTTGGCACCAAACTATGTTACATTGAATCGTTAATAACTTTGAGTTTATTGTCCGATCGTAATGAATTTGTAGGACACAAAGATGGCTCATAAATGTGAGACTATGTAAAATCTGAAGGTCATACCTCTTAAAATACGTATTTTTCGATTTCTTGGAGATCGGGGAGGGGTATCAAAGAGTGAAATGCATTTAACCTCTGTGTGCTATTAGAGAGTATATGTACCAAATTTGGTGACTCTACGTCTTATAACTTTTAAGCTATACCTTAAAAACACTGTTTTGGAAACTTATTTATCGATAACTTTTGAAAGGATTGAGATATTGAAAAAAAAATGATAAGTTTGTTTAGAGCCGGCAGTACAGTAACTTAAACCTGAATATAAAGTTTCTAGCACTTATAACTTTCAAGTTATGCCCGAAAAACACTTGTCTGAAATCGATATTTATCGATAACTTTTGAACGGGATGAGATATCGAAAAAAAATGATAAACTGGTCTTGTCCCGGCACCACGAGAACTTATATTTCAAATATGAAGTCTCTAGCTTTTGTAGTCTCTGAGAAACGTGCGTTCATACAGACGGACAGACGGACAGACGGACAGACGGACAGACGGACAGACGGACGGACAGACGGACAGGGCTAAATCGACTCGGCTATTGATAGTGATCAAGAATATATATACTTTATGGGGTCGGAGATGTTTCCTTTGCCTGTTACATACTTTTGCACAAAACCATAATACCCCTTTTTCCCATTTTTAATGGGATCAGGGTATAATTAGTTGAAAAATGTACAAAGCTGCCTTGTATGGCCCCGGGGCTAAAGTCATTTGTAGCTGAATTGATTTCAAAGGACATTGAAGACAAAAAGAAGCAAAATATTTGCTAAGTGGCCAGAGTTTTAAAAAGACGATGAAGACGTTGAAATGGGTGTCAAATGGAATTGAGTTAAGAGGAGCAGCTCAATTATATATAACACTAATATAATACAGTTGGTAATCGCACTATATTTAACAAACATGATTTCTACCGGACTAGCAGCATCTGCCTGGGAAGAGACCAAACTACATCTACAATTTAATAGAAGTGAGCTCTTTGACTTTGGTTTTCTGTGCAAACAGAAGCCCCAACTTCAGCTCTAGCCCCAACTCCAACCTCCGAGTCTATGAAGTTGGTAATGAAATATCTAACGACCGGAAGTCAATAGCAAATACTTAATAATGTTGTTAGCTTCTCTGGCATTTGCGTTGCGTTGCGTTGCTTTGTGGTTGGTTGTTTGGTTGTTCGGTTGTTCGCCTTTGGCTGCCATTTGCCGTTGCTAATTTTCTCTGGCTGAAACAAAATTGCGTGTAGTTAGCTGCACGTCCTCCAACCTGTCGGGTGGGGGGTGTTGGTCACAATTTAAGATGTGCGACAAAATGTTTTAATTGATATGACAGACTAATAAATATCGAAGCAAATTGAATAAATATGGATTGTAAATTTGCAAACATAAATGATAAATCATCAAAATATCATACGTATATAAATATTGCGTATACATATCGGAGGGTATTTCCTGGATATAAGTATATAACTAAAGTAATTTTAATCAAATCAAATTATCTTATAACTACCTTCACATACCCTATTAACAGCTTTACATTAATTTTTTCCTTTTTTTGTCAAAACTGAATCGATTGTCAATCCCGAGGCCATTTTGGCCATGATTTGGCATCAACATTAAATCCACATATAAGGTTTATTGACTTTTGAAAATATTTTTTTTTTACTTTTTTTTGTGAAAAAGCATAAGGGGGGACCCTTACCAATTTTGATTTTTCAAAATTAGAATCTTGAAATTTTGTTTTTAATCGACTGTGGGTATCACAATTAGTATAAAAAACTATAAGAAAAATGATTTTGGGGAAATTAATTTTTCTGTCAAAAATCACGCCAAAAGTGACAAAAAAATTGACTTGTAAAGTGCCCAAACAAGGAAAAGTTTCTTATAAGTTACCTTCCCAGACTTCAAACTGCCATAACTTTGTCAAAACTGAACCGATTTTCAATCCCGAGGCCATTTTGGCCATGATTTGGCATCAACATTAAATCCACATATAAGGTTTATGGACTTTTGAAAATATTTTTTTTTCACTTTTTTTTGTGAAAAAAGCATAAGGGGGGACCCTTACCAATTTTGATTTTTCAAAAATTAGAATCTTGAAATTTTGTTTTTAATCGACTGTGGGTATCACAATTAGTATAAAAAACTATAAGAAAAATGATTTTGGGGAAATTAATTTTTCTGTCAAAAATCACGCCAAAAGTGACAAAAAAATTGACTTGTAAAGTGCCCAAACAACAGAAAGTTCCTTATAAGTTACCTTCCCAGACTTCAAACCGCCATAACTTTGTCAAAACTCAACCGATATTCAATCCCGAGGCCATTTTGGTCATGATTTGGCATCAACATTAAATCCACATATAAGGTTTATGAACTTTTGAAAATATTTTTTTTTTTACTTTTTTGGTGAAAAAAGCATAAGGGGGGACCCTTACCAATTTTGATTTTTCAAAAATTAGAATCTTGAAATTTTATTTTTAATCGACTGTGGGTATCACAATTAGTATAAAAAATGATAAGAAAAGTGATTTTGGGGAAATTAATTTTTCTGTCAAAAATCACGCCAAAAGTGACAAAAAAATTGACTTGTAAAGTGCCCAAACAAGGAAAAGTTCCTTATAAGTTACCTTCCCAGACTTCAAACTGCCATAACTTTGTCAAAACTGAACCGATTGTCAATCCCGAGGCCATTTTGGTCATTATTGGGCATCTACTTTAAATCCACATCTAAGGTTTATTGACTTTCGAAAATATTTTTTTTTTACTTATTTTGCTAAAAAAGCATAAGGGGGGACCCTTACCAATTTTGATTTTTCAAAAATTAGAATCTTGAAATTTTATTTTTAATCGACTGTGGGTATCACAATTAGTATAAAAAATTATAAGAAAAGTGATTTTGGGGAAATTAATTTTTCTGTCAAAAATCACGCCAAAAGTGACAAAAAAATTGACTTGTAAAGTGCCCAAACAACGAAAAGTTCCTTATAAGTTACCTTCCCAGACTTCAAACTGCCATAACTTTGTCAAAACTGAACCGATTGTCAATCCCGAGGCCATTTTGGTCATGATTTGGCATCAACATTAAATCCACATATAAGGTTTATGAACTTTTGAAAACATTTTTTTTTTACTTTTTTTGTGAAAAAAGCATAAGGGGGGACCCTTGCCAATTTTGATTTTTCAAAAATTAGAATCTTGAAATTTTATTTTTAATCGACTGTGGGTATCACAATTAGTATAAAAAATTATAAGAAAAGTGATTTTGGGGAAATTAATTTTTCTGTCAAAAATCACGCCAAAAGTGACAAAAAAATTGACTTGTAAAGTGCCCAAACAACGAAAAGTTCCTTATAAGTTACCTTCCCAGACTTCAAACTGCCATAACTTTGTCAAAATTGAACCGATTTTCAATCCCGAGGCCATTTTGGTCATGATTTGGCATCAACATTAAATCCACATATAAGGTTTATGAACTTTTGAAAATATTTTTTTTTTACTTATTTTGTGAAAAAATCATAAGGGGGGACCCTTACCAATTTAGATTTTTCAAAAATTAGAATGTTGAAATTTTATTTTTAATCGACTGTGGGTATCACAATTAGTATAAAAAACTATAAGAAAAGTGATTTTGGGGAAATTAATTTTTCTGTCAAAAATCACGCCAAAAGTGACAAAAAAATTGACTTGTAAAGTGCCCAAACAACGAAAAATTCCTTATAAGTTACCTTCCCAGACTTCAAACTGCCATAACTTTGTCAAAACTGAACCGATTTTCAATCCCGAGGCCATTTTGGGCATGGATTATCCTCTAGATTTATTACACATTTAAAATGTATGCAGCTTTAAAAAATTGTATATCTATACTGGGTGCATTGTATCCCCCAGTCGAGCACTTTCGACTAGTGCATTCCTACATGTTTCTGCTCATTTTTAGTTGTGTATTTAATTTTGCAGAATTTGAATCGTGCTCAACCATCTTTAATTTTCGCTGAGTGCAATGTTAAAATTCTGAGAAGTTGGCAATCACAATAAAGTGGACTTTAATTGAATTGCCAATCGGCCGTTATGTTAGATAACGATCACATTGACGTTATACAACCGGAAGTTAACTTGTTCACACGCGTGCCAAAATACATATGTATGTATGAACATACAAGCGAAATGTTCCCACATATGCTGATGCATATTTACCTCTCATTTGAAAGACATACATATATACATATATGTATGTATGTATGTATACTATTACACATGTACAAATGTGTTACATCTGGAACTCATATTATAAGTATAAGAGTTGGTTGTGTCTATGGCCTAATTACAACTTTGTTTCGGAAATGTGTACGTAATTGGCCTCGAAGCATACCTCTTATCAATGTTGATAAGCAATCGCCGACTGGTCTGTACGAAAATAACCTGCACTAATAAATTTTTGCGAGTACTCCATTTCCTTGATGGCTACTTTAAAACGTTCTCTTCGACGCTTTGCGTTTTACTTGGAAATTTGATAAGCGTCATGGACGTAAATTGCGCATTACTCATATAAAAAATAAATAGCATAACTGAAGATTAGAAGTCAAATTCTTAACGGAATCACTGAGAAAAGGGTGCATTTGAGCTTAATTTTTACAGGCTTTGGTGACCGTTTTTTACGAGAGATTTTATGAATGGACTACGTGATATTTGTAGTGTAGACCCATTCTAGTCAAGTGATTATGGATATTGAATGAATGAAAATTATGCACCAATCCCATGGAGTATAAAATATATATTTTATTCATGCACACTTATATACACATGTAACATTTATATAACATTTACAAAAATATTTATTGGAGTGCCTCTTAACTATTTTAAAAACTGGTATTCTGCAAAATGTATACTTAAGCCAGTTTCAAACGAGTCAAGATTGTTTAAAGCTCTGCCAATTCAGAATCTCCACTTTTATATTTTACTTGAAGTTTCTTTTAAGCAATTTCAGCTCGCCTAATTCAATCATATTCGGATTAAGTCTATACACATTCATTGATCGTGCAGCATGTAACGACTTGATTGACCCAGTTCAGCGTCAAGAGCAAGCAATGAACACCTCATAAGTATAGATATTTGTGTGTGATTACCAACCGCAGCAGATCGCATGCAAGCGAAGGGTCCAAGACTTCTTGGACTAGGAATGTTGGCTGGGCATTAACACCCAAGTGGTTTGTCGCTTTGTTGTGTGTGGCCCAGCAACGGAACTCCATCAAGATTTATACAGGCCAGCCAGCCAGGCAGCCAGTCAGCCAGCTCATAATGAATTTCAGACACGCACAGACGTTTTGTAATTTCAAGTTGTAACTACTGCGTTTTAAAGAGCTTTTCCCTTTTGGCCAACTAGTCATAAGACATAACACATAAGACATAGTACGTACATATATGTACATATGTATATAAATATGTGCAATGTCAAATATGTGCAGTCAATTTGCTTAACACGCAGATGCGCCCACCTCGAAGGCCCATTGTATCTTGCAGATACATATATGTATATGTATATGTATATTTTGGATTGCTGTGGCAGGGTTAATCCCTTGAGCTTGTCGCCAATTATATGCGGTTTTGTGATAATGACCAAATGATCTAAGCGTCGCTGCCAGCCGCGTCGCCGCACGTAATTTCAATTCATTCATAGACTCTCACTCTCCTCATTCATTGTTTCATTCATAAATTTGTACCTGGTCGCGTTGTCATAATAGCTCTATCTTATGGCCTTTTGCCGTTTTTCTCTTACTTTTCTATATATGTATGTACTCGCGAGATATTGTATATATGTATATAGTACTTATAATTTGAGAATCGCTGCCCGTCTCCGTTTCGGTCTTCGTCTTGGCTCTCCTAGCCGTTTTGTTTTATCACAGTCACATTCACACATACATACACACATACATACATATGTACGTATATTAGTTACCACGGGCTTGTGTTCGATAGCGATACGAATGCGAGGCAAAGCAAACGGAAGCAGCGGAAGTGGCGACGCCGACGTCGATCATTGTTGTTTGTGCTGCTGCTGCGGCTGTTGTTGTTCTTCTTGTTGTTGTTGTGGATATTTTTGACGCAAAGAAAACGAGCCGACGTCTCTTCTTCTTTTGCTACAACTTCTTGTTGTTGTCTCACATTGTCTGTTGCTGGAGTTTTTTTCGAGAGAGAGAGAATGCGCGTGTAAGGCAACTTAAGAAATTCATTCATAAATACGTTGCTGTTGTTGCTGTTGTTGTTGTCTGCTTGCACCAGGAGTCGCAATGTGTGTGAGGAAACTTGAGTAGATTTGCCATATGTGAGATACACAACTACATACATATACATACATACATGCATATCTTTTTAAGTACAAATGTGTAGCAGCTACTTTAGCCTTTGGTCACTTGATCTTGATTGTGCAACTTGTTGAAGTTCTTTAAAGCAAAAACTAGATAGAGAAAGAAAGAGAAAGAGAAAGAGAAAGAGAGAGGGCAGAGCTTTTGAACTTTGTGCACTTTGGCCAGTTGACTTTCGAGCACCTGTTACACCCTGTGCGGCAGTGTCACCTGTTGCCAGCCTTTGCCGCTAGCCTGTTTTTTTTTTATTTGTTATTTGCTTTGGCTTTCATTTCGTTCATTTTTTTTTTCTCAGTGCTAAACAAACAGCTTGTTGTTGTGTTGTTTTACTAGGTGTAGCTGTTGCGCTGCTGTTGTTGCTTTTGTTGTTGTCGGCACGATGTGATGGCCGTTTCCGTTCCACACACACACACGCACACATAAACATACGCACTCTCCCACTTATTACGCTCACACGTTGCTGCTGCTCAAACAGTTTCGTTTGTGAATGAATTCCATTTCGTTTCGTTTCGCTCTGAGATTTATGAGGCGAACATTCCGATTCCAATTCCACTTGTTGCACACCACTATCTCTCTGGCTCTCTGAGCGCACGCTGCGCTTGTATTGGTGTCTCTCTGTTTCTCGTTTCTTCTCGTTGTTTAGGATACCCAACGGACGAGGCGATCGTTTCGTTTCAGTTTGGCTTCACAAATCCAGCAATCCGATAGATACACAGAGAACCGACCAGTTACAAAAATTATTTCAGTGTTCTTTTTTTGTTGTGCATTGTGCAACGTAAATTTTGATGACTTAAATAAATTTAAATAAATCTTATCGCACTTTGCGTATGTGTCTGTGTGTGTGTCTGCCGTCTGTCTAAAAACAAAAAAAAAAAGCAAGAAAAATACCAGAGTCCAACTGATAAAGACAACACTCGCTGCCAAGGCAATAATGACGTCTTACAAGTTAATATTGGTGCTGTGATGAGTAATTACTAATTAACGTTCCATGTCATTCATTTAAATAATTGTGCGCTGCAAATCACAAAGGAGACACAAGTCAAACAGTTGGCGCCCCAAGTAAGCGTATCAACCACTAGATACATTTGTATCTACAAGATCAAGCGGCGCGTTGTTAAAGAAAGGGTCGTGACTTTCACTGACATTTCGGGTTAAATGTGTTGATGCTCTGATTTTCACGCCAATAAATTGAAAGCAATTGAATGCCACCCTTGGTGAATGCCTCTGAACGATCATCGGAGTAATCGTAAATTGTTTTGACTTTTGACACCCAAGAGCACAATACTACTTAAGCCACAAGAGCAACATATTCATTGGCCAGTTGTGATACGCGTTGTTTTGTAACTGCAAAATTATGACAAATGAATGGATCGATTGGAATGATTGTCGCATGTTGCCGCCACTGCGCTCAGCGAACTACAGCCACAATAGCAACAACAGCAACAACAGCAACAACAGCAACAACAACAATAACAACAATAGCAGCAATTATAACAATAACAATAATCAAACATTTATTAGCAATAATTATCAATGCCTAACGAGTAAATTTCACTTAAAAGCGCACAAGTTGCAACAGTTGCACACTGGCAATGTCAAACTGCGAGGTAAC
Organism: Drosophila maculinotata; assembly: GCA_035045305.1. Taxonomy (NCBI): domain Eukaryota; kingdom Metazoa; phylum Arthropoda; class Insecta; order Diptera; family Drosophilidae; genus Drosophila; species Drosophila maculinotata. The sequence goes on from JAWNPD010000335.1 coordinate 11,774,842, forward strand.
TAAGCAGATACTTTTCAATCTAGAACTAGAGTGAAAGCTTGAACACTACAACAATTGACATTTCTTTATTTTTAACTCATTTGCAGATGGACCCACAGCATTGCCGCCCCTCACCCCCGGCACAAATCGAAAGGTGAACGAAGTGCTCAAAGCCTCGTTTGCCTCCTGGGAAAAGGAGGTGCAGAACTGTAATATAACCAAAGGTAATGATGATAACTAACTATACGAAACAAAAACTGGAAAACTTTTCCAAATCGAAAACACAATTCAATTCCCATGCACTTGTCTAAATTTCAATTGGTTGCATTGGCAACGCCAATGAAATAATAATTTACAAACAGTCCCATACAAATTCAAAGACGTGATCATAAATGAATATTAATCGTTTCCCACAGCAATAGACTTAGAAATGAAATTTGGTTTACAGCGCTCCCACGCACAATAGCAACAATAACAACACGAATAATAATAACAATTAATTAGGCAACCAATGAACGTGGCATTAGGAAAAGTAATTAATTTAATTACGTATTTCATTCACTTCATGCCTTTGTAGATCCCCGCGAATGGACGGAGGAGCATGTCATCTATTGGCTGAACTGGGCCAAAAATGAGTTCTCCCTGCTCTCCATGAACCTGGGCCCATTCTGCAAAATGACTGGCCGTGAAATGGTCGAGCTGGGCAAAGAGAAATTCCTGGCCATAACGCCGGCATTCACGGGCGATATACTGTGGGAGCATTTGGATATACTACAAAAAGGTAAGCACGTGACCGGCATCGAATAACAGTAACTGGCGCCACTTGAACATTAGCTCATTCAATCAGTCTATCAAAGCAGTCGGCAGTAAACTACAAAACCAAAATAGCTCCCCTATAGTTTCTCAAAATGAGGATTACTTTTAGAGCTTATAATTTTTGGGTATAGAAATTCAAATTTGAAGCTTATTTCTTGTTTTCAAAAGACTTTAAATGTTTAAAACATGTAAAGTAGTAATAATATATATGAGGAATTCAAATTTAAATATTAACTTAGGAACAATTTTTCAAATCAAAATCTGATACTGAAACTAAAACTAAATATATTAAATACATATTAAATATACAATCAGGTATTAGTACAAAGACTTTCCATTCACAGATACTTAGTTTGTGTTGTGTAATTTGAATACTTTCTACCCTTTTTCCAACAAATAACTAAAATTACAAACCCTTTTTAAGCACACATTTTTTGAGGATTTTGCGCATGCTTTAACTTAATAAAGACCCTCAATAAAAGAGCTTTTTGCACTGTCAAACAAAATTTACCTGGTCTAAGGTAGAATACAAAATTGGCAGTTGAGTTGACGGAAGTCTTCGGGCCACTCGGACGAACGCTAACGAAATCAAGGACTCACGTTGTTCCGTGAGGGGGGGGGGGGGGGGCGGTGATTGCTATCAAGCTAGTAGCGAACGGGTTCTATGACCTGTTGCCGGTTTCTTTCTGTCCGGTCTGGGTCCGGTCGCAATTCGATTTAGCTGAGGTCTCAACTCAAATCAGCTGCAAGTGTAACAATTATTGAATAATTTATTGAATTTAAAAAGCAAAAGAGCTTTTAGTTTGGGACGATCCTAATAATGTAATGAAAATATTGTTCAACTAATTGAATTTCCGTTGGCAGATTGTGAAAAACCAAATGAGGATATTGTGCATGGAAATTCCTTTGAATCGGCTACCACTGCCTCGGTCTGTGGATCAGACCATCAGGTAGCCAATTACCCACCAACAACACCAGCCACGACGCCGGGCTCCAACAACAACAACAATAACAACAACAACAACAACAACAGCATTGCGAGTCGCCTTTCCATGGATTATGTGACATCAACAGCGAGCAGTGATAAGAACAATAGCTTCCACCCAACACCCGCCATGCCACACAGCGGTAAGTACATACAATTCAATCCATAAGATACACCAATAAATCCATAAATAAACATGAAATTACTTGTGTAATGAGTGTTAAATCAATGACAAGTGATGTTCGACATTTCTCATGAAGATCGGCCCATTAAGACATCAAAGTTGTTTATGGCACATCCTCTCATCCGAAATTTTAGGCGATACAAGTAATTTTGTATCTAGTAGATAGATTGGCATATGTTTAGTGCATCCGGCCGAATGTTATTTCAGCAATAATTTGCTTGAAAGGCAATCAAGGCACCGGCACCGGCACCGGCACCTACGATTACGATTACGATTACGAGCAACGATCAACGATTAACGATCAAAGATCAACGATTATGTATGGCAGCGATATCTGTCTTACCAGTAATGCGCAGATCCAGATCTTTATTAATCGCCAATGCGGAATGCAATCCATTGAGTGTGGAGTGCGAGCGGTTTTATTTGTATTTTTGGATTGGCTTTTAATTTATTTATGTGAAATTTGAAATTGAAACGGAAATTAAATTTTAAAACAAATAGCTAAATGTGTCTGCGGTGCGCTTGGCGCCAGCGTAGGCTGCCGGAGACCACGTCGACAGCATATCTAAATATCTATTTAAATTGTTTACATATAAGGCATTGGCAGCACTGGCGACCCGACCCCTCAGCACAGCTTGAGATACATTTATTTAATGCGACGCCGTACAAATTGGAGCGACAGCGGCGCATCATTAATGCATTGTATCTTTTGCATTGTATCTGTATCTGTATCTGTAGCTGCATCTACCAGTGTTAACATGATGTAGCATGCGCCACACAAACTTATTTATTAATAATCATGCAGCGCTGCCCACAACATGTTCAAGCTGCAGTTACAGTTAGGCTTCAAGCGATGTCCGCTCTCACAATATTATGGCCCAGTCGCGGCTGCTGTTGACATTATAATAAATGAATTGAATTTATGGTCTTTGACACATTATGACCATAAATGTTATGTTTTTTATTCATATTCGGAGCCATAAGTGTGCGCTGCTAATGAAATAATCAACCAATTTGACAAAAAACCAAATTTTGATATCCTTTGAATGATCATAACGAAGATTGCATACTCTGCCTAAAGGTGAGCTCAAAAATTAAGCAAGTCTTTTTTATATTTATTTGATTTTAAAGATTACTAATTTTAAAATGGTTATTAAAATACTTGAAACATTTTTGGATTAATTATTAATATTATTTTAAATAAATTACTTATTCTTAAAAAATACATGATTATAAACTAAAAACAAATCACTTAATAATGTAACAAATAAAGTAATCGAGCAAGATTTGAATAGCCTCCTAGAATTACAAATGGCTGACGATCGGATCGTGAACAGGACAAACCTATCTGTCGAAAGCTACTGTCTACTTCAGGCGTGCAACTCTATTTCTAGTTAGGGAATAAACTGGAGACTGAACGGCAACAAAATCCAAGCTAAAATCTACAATAATGTTTAATCATATATCATCGTCAGTGCGCGGTCCTAAATGGTTCTCTCTGGTTAGTCTGCGCTGCTCAACGTCTTCAATTTGATTCAATAATTTCTGTATGGACGGTGGAGAGACCCAGTAACTGTGTGTGTGTTTTGTTGTTGTTGTCGTTGTTTTTGTCATCTTACGGATCGGACCGTTGCCCGTTGCCCGCATACAAATTATGCGAGTCTCCGGCCTGTCATCGTGCGGTGTTTGGCTCTGGTACCCTCCTGCTGGTTTTGTAGGTTGTTTGCTTAATTCGTTTCGATTGTCTTTTTGTCAGTCATTAATTTGCTGCATTTACATATTATTGATGTTTAAGCTAGCTTCCCCATTCCTCCCCTCCCCACCCCCTCACAGTTTGCCCATTTGCATACTTGAATTTATGTACATGGATCCGTGAAGCTTTAAGATTGTGTGAAAATCGTACGAATTGCTGGACATCTTTTGCCTGGAGTGAGTGCATGACTTGTTGACACTTTGACTCTAGCTGCGAGAGTTGGCTCTCAGGGCCAGGTCCTTAAGTACCAGGGCAATTATGTAAATGAACTCTGGATATTTATATCATCCAGGTGTTCGACTGGCGGATTTGTACTCGGCATTAAGAGCGACTCTTGAATATGCCGTAAAGGCCATGCAACCATCAAAACTAAAACAAATTATGATTAATTGGGCCCATTAAAATTGAGCAAAGGTTTTCCAAATTTAACAGTCGAAGAACCAAGAAACAGTGTCATGAACGCCCAGCTACTAACTTGAATTTATTTTTATGATCGTTTTTCTTTTGTCTCTATATGTACATGTGTGTGTGTGTGTGTGTGTGCGTGTGTGTGTTCTTTTGAAAAGTTTGTTTTAATTTGAGCTGCCGCTGCTGGTGCCCCTCACCTACAGCTCCAGCTCCTCCATCCAACACCTACAAGCAAAGTCAACGAAGCGCAAAAAAGTTGAAAATGCTTTGAGTTTCGTCATCGGACAGCGATTTCTGAACACATGCCTACATATAATCCGTAGTTATGCATCCAATCCTCCCCCCTCCCCTATAAGTACGTTGAGTGATTTACAACTGTGATGCATTCTGGAACGCATTACATTTAGGTGTTATGTGGCACAGGGCATAGTTTTGCTTGAGTTCTTCACTTTCAATGCGCCTACTCTCATATAAAGATAGATATTATTTTTTTTATTTCTTTTATTTTCATGAATCAATTTTTGCAGCTAACGCTTACTCATCATTTGTACAAACGGCAAGATACAATAACTCACAGATAGCTCACATATGATTACTGCGTGTGTGTGTGTGTGTGTGTGTGTGTGGACAGCCAGGGTCTTTGAATGTTTTGGTTGAGAGCGCATCTAGGCTAGTGTATCTTAGATATTTGCACGCAAAATTGTTTTTATTAGCGCTGCCTTTGCATTGTTCTCCCCAGCAAAAATGCGATGCGACTTCAAATATGGTCAAATCCATATGCTCTCTGGCTTAATTAGAAACACCCAAACACCCAGCCAGATAGAGAAGAAAGTCCATTTACCTTTCAACAGCAGCCAAATGGACTGCTTTGGACTATTGTTAAATGTGTATTTTGCAAATAATGTGTTCTATTTTCAGTTCTGTGTTTTTTTTTTGATTTCTTTTTGATATTGTTTTTAGTTTTTTTTTTTGTATATATAGTATGTATATACATATATTTCTACACAATAAAATGCCTGATGCGTGAAATGTTTGTCCAAGCTTGAAGAGTTGCCATTGTTGCCGTTGTGTGGCTGTTGATTCATGTTCATCATCATCATCAAAAACGGCAAACAGCAACAACATCAACATCAACATCATGCTGATGTCGGCATATAACCTCAGCCCAGCCAACCAACCGATCAGACAGAGACCTGAGTGCCATCCAGTCAGACAGTCAGTAAGTCAGAAAGACAGACAGATTCGTCAGTCCGTCAGTTGGCCTGGTGAGTGCTCCACTCGCTTTTCAGATCGCTTGGCCATGCAAGTTGCGTCTTTGCTCGTGCCGCGCGTAGGTTGTTGCCACACAAAATGACACATTTAATGCATATTTGACTTGTAGATACATTTGAGTGCGCATGCAGACGCCCCTCCTCGGCCAACCTCTTCTTCGACTGCTCCACGCCTCGGGGTCACAGTCAGAGTCAGAACTAACGCCTCTGATCGCCATATTGCGTGTCACACACACACACACACACTCACTTACACACACACACATTCAAATGTCTTGCTGTGAACTCTTCCCGGCGATCGCGAATACAACTACAAGTACTCATAAGTGTATATTTGTGACATTTGTGGATGGTTTGAGTGTGTGCCAAGCGTTTTAGTTTAGTTACAGTTTGTTGATTTTGAAAGCGACAATGGAATTCTTTGCATGTAACAAATCACAGGAGTACTTAATAACTCACACACACATACATGTACATATATATATATATGTGGCTTATAAAAAGCTAAAGTTAATTTACTTTTGATTTGCATGCTAGATTGGAAGGTGCTGGATGACTAATCATCAAAATTATCCCAATTCCACTGAATCTAGAGAATAGCGAATTTAAATCGAATAAATTGTTTCATGTGTATAGAAAGTAAATACCCTAAAACACAAAGTTTCAACTAAATAACAAGCAATTGTAAACGTTTTGCCGAGAAGGCGGCATTTATCATATTTCTTTTGATTAACATACAATGTAAGACAGATAAAATGAATAACTCTGAGAGCCTTCCGCCTATATTAATTACTCTAAATTCAGCCATTAACGCAAGACAATTTTCACCTCCCACAAATTATGTGGCAACGAAGCAGAACACCGGGCCCGGACCCGGACCCGGTCAAAAGAGATTCACATTCATCGCGTTGGGTAACTAAAGACGACCAGCTAATATATAAACCACGCACCATGTCAAAGAGAGCAAACATCACATAAAAACCCTTCAGTTAGTTATGTTGATTGCAAATTTGTTAAGGTCATAAAATAAAATTTCGTTTTTAATTTTAACGCCATTGTTCCAGAATCTAGATTCTCGATTCAAGTAGCTAGCTGCTGTGGCATAGGCATATTATTATAGCATTTAGCGGAATTTAATGCGCCCACTTCAGGCCGTGGCAGAAGCTACACTTAGAATAGCATATTAATCATACGCTGGCTAGAGAGCAACAATGGTTAGAGCCAACTCGGGAGGCCTTCAAGCCAGAAATCACATTGCTGCTAATTAACATAGTCGAAATGAAGTTGAAGATTTGCCTGCGCGCTTCGTTGGTCAACTGTTGGTGGCTATTGGTGGTGGTTACTAGTGGTGGTGCTAATGCTGGTGGTGCTGCTGGTGGTGCCACAGTGCGCCAAGCTGTGAAAAGTCAAGTCGACGGTTTAGTTTAATGGTATTTTCAGCTTTTAGCATGGTTCAAAAGCCGCACAACCTAGAATTTTTACCCTACTCGTATTGGGGGAGTTGCAGCTTTGTGGTTTCCCTTTTTTTTGTTGTTGTTGCTTTTTGTTTTCTGTGGTCTCTCCGATCGCCAGTTAGTTAGCTACTGCCACATTGTAGCGTTCTCTGTAGATTTCGTTTAATTTATTACCATATTCAGCTGAATTTGACGCGCGCCAACGGCAACACCAGCAATGGCATTGGGATCTAATAGCACCCTCCCCCGCCCGGCCCGTTACGTGTTCATAGGTAAAATTCAAATGGGTTTTAAGGCTGCTCGCCTCATTCGCATACTACAGTATATACTGTGTACTGTCTACTGTCTACCCGTTTACTCGCTGTATATATATATCTATATAAGTAGATTTTTGTATACCCATTGTTGCTGTCGACGCCGGCGACGATGACGGCGTCTCCTCGATGTTGGGACTCGAACTGACTACTTTTTTTTTTAGTTTTTCAGTTTTTCAGTTTTTGTGCTCGTTTTATTTCGTTACGTACGTAGATGTAAATTTACGCCATAGAAAAGCGTTACGGTCGAGTTAATTTAAAACAAAGAACATTCAAAAGAACAACATCAGCGGCAACTGTGAGTTGGACTTTTTTTTTGTATTGTTGCTGTTGTTGTTGCTGCTGTTGTTTTGTTTTCGACTCGGGGGAAAAAAATTAAACATTAAATTGTATAATGCGAAAGCCGCTAATAGCAACAACAACAGCAACAACAACAACAACAGCAACCGAGTCAAAGGCAATGAACGAAACGCAGAGACGAAATGCATTGCATTGGATAGTGAATACGAACGAATACATTCATAGTTAGACTCATATGTAACTATAGCTGCAACTAAATGAGTAGCTTACTATGAACTGCCCTGAACTTTGTTTAGGGTTTTGTAATGCATACAAATTGAGAATTTAGCATCTCTCAGCTACAGATAAACCATAACATTTAAATTGGCTAATAAGTGATGTTTATATTTTATATCAATAAAATGCACAAATAACAGATATTTAAATCGCTCAGTTATTATAGTTCTAGAGGCATACTTAACTATAGCCAAACAAGCTACTGAACCAAAACTGGTTCAAAACCCAACGTTTAGTTGCCAAGCAATGAAACTCATTGAATCGTATCCACAATATATATTTCAAGTCATTCATAATTCATTTAAGTACAATCATAATAATTAATTCAATTAATTGCGTTAGTTTATTTTTGCCATATTTATAAGCAAATATTGAAAATAGATTCCCTAACTAATTAAATGTTTCTGTTACTTGCTGAGGTTTCTTTTTAGTATCCCATGCATAATGTCTATATTAACCTATATTTATTATTCGTAATTAATTGTTCACATCTAGTCGGATTTGGCATTGCGAATACGTTTTGAAAAACGTATTGAAATCATGTATGGGGGCAGGTTGGCAATTAATTTGCAATCAACTTTCAAAATTGTGTTTGCCAAGAAACAACAGCAACAACAACAACAACAACAACAACAACAACAACTATAACAACTACAACAAAAGAGCGACAGGCAAAGCACTTTATGCATCATTAAGAATTAGGCAAACAAAAAAACCAACGACAAAATGGAGAAATATTTAGACACACACGCACACAACCAGAGATATCTAAATGTATCTGTATCTATTTGTTGGCCAGTTGGTTGGACACAGTTGTGGCCCGAGTTAGCCAACATACGCCAATTTATAATTATTAACTCCGGCAAACGAACAAATAAATAAAATCAAATTATGTTCGTGAGTGTGTTTAGTGGGGGAAATCGTCTTGGGGCTGAGATTGAGACTCTAACTGAGACAGAGACAGAGACTGGAACTGTAACTGGAACTGGGGCTGCCACTGCCACTGCTACTGAGACTGAGACTGATGCTGAGGCCCCCTAAAGAACTACGGCAACATCCGCTGGCAGCGTCGATGAATGGGGCACCAAAAGCCGGTTCGCTGCTCGATTGAATGAATGAATGGAAATGAATGAACTGTAACTTGTTTTAGATTTGCGCTTAACTAAACAACGGACAATCTGCCTAGACTCCGACTCCCAACTCCCGACTCCGTCTCCACTCTACGGCTGTCCATATATCTCTTTCTCTATGTGTGTGTGTGTGTGTTTTTTTGTGCAAGAGCTTCGTGTAATTTGGTTTACCTCTTTTTTTAATTTTTTTTTATTTTTTTATTTTGCTTCTGATGTTGCCTGAAAAGAGTTCACATGAAAGAGACGGCAACGGCGACAAAATGTTGACCGGATGTGAGGCTGCGCTTTTTTCAGCCATTGCTCCTGTATGTGTGTGTGTGTTTGTGTGTGTGTGTGTGTGAGTGTCTGTGTTTCAATAATTATATTATTAATGCGAATTTCATGTCTAGAGCACACAAAATTAATAAATATGTTGAAAACATGCTTCAGCTATAACGAATTTCTCTTCTCTTTTTTGGCAATTAATTAAATTAAATGCTGAGAGCCAAAATAAAATTGAGGATTTTTAAATTGAGTGCCTAACTTGTCAAATATAAAGTTTAAAGCATTTTTATTGAAATTTACATGCATGCTTTTATTTTGAGCCATTTTTCTAAGACTTTTCCCAACTCCTGCTTAGGCCGCAATTTCCGCAGCAACTAACTTTGCACAAATATCCGCCAGATTGTGACCCGCCCCCTAAAAACTGGCGCCCATCATTCCGTCAGCGTCTTCGCAATTTCCTTGCATATTTCCGCAGTTACAGATTTCATCAGGCCTTTTTGGCTTTTCCATTTTAAATGCATTTTTGTTTATTTGCCTGGTGCGGCTTTTGCAATTTTCATTAACGCGATTTTGTGGCCGCCAGCTAATTGAATTGTGTAAATTTTCCCATTTTCTTAGCTCACCACTAAATCGAATTATTCGCGAGACTTGAATTGTCAAACGTATATTTACAATAGTGCCGAATGTAGAATGTATCTGAAAGATACAATTGAAACTCGCGTGTTTTTTTTTAGCTAATTAAATGTACAAATTTGTGTTATCGAGAATTTGAAATGTCTAAACACATCAAACAGATATCATAGATGACCTTGCAACAGGAAACTACCCCCTGTGCATAGCTCTCGGGTGACCCAACACCCCTGGGAACAGAAAGCAAAACCAAAATGAAAACAACAACATGCTGAATGCCAACACTTGTCACTCGACAGACAAATAACAAAATTACATAGAAATGCAACAAATAAACTAGGGTAATGGAACTAAAGAACTCCAGGCCAGGCCAGGCCAGGCTGAGGGTGAGGGTGACTGAAGCTGAGGGCCCTGAAGCTAGCCAGTGAGGTTATGTGACGCTGTTGTTGATATTAATGTTGAGGGTGAGCGCCCCCATCGAAATTCCAGCAGTTTCGCTGGCAAGTGCAGCATTTGCTGGGGTGGGTAGCACTTGATGGCTATCAGGGAAAACAACCACCAGAAGGACCTGCACCGGCATGTCCTGCACACAATTTGTAGAGTCGACACTCAAATATTTGATAATTTGTAGCCCAATTGCACTGGCGAAACGACCAGCACCTGAGCGATTCAATTGCCAGTTTCAGCTCAACCTGAAGTTCGAGCTCAAGCTCGAGTTCGAGTTCTGGATAACGTGGGAAAATTCTCATTCCTAAAGCTAATGCAATTTGGGCTGCGGGCTCGTAAATTCAGTGCAAAAGTTGGTCTCTTGATTTTTATCAGTTTGCCGCCCTGCTAGTTACCTATTTTTATTTTTCTTATTTCTTTTTTTCTTTTTTATTTGTATTTTATTTTGTACTCTTTTCTCTCGCTGTCGCTGGCTTTTACATTTAATTTTCACATCGTTATGCGTATTGTTGTTGTCGGCCTGCCTTCGCCTCATTTATTTGTCTACATTTTGTTTTTGTTATTTTTTTTTATTTGGGTGGTTTTATTTTTTCTCGCTCTCTTTGTTTTAAATGCGTCAAAGTGTAAATAAATTTGAATTTTCAGCTTGTTTTAGCTTTTAATTTTTTTTTCTCGTTTTTCGTCTGGGCCTTTGCAATTTTAGCTCAGAGTCGGACTCAGACCCGGACCCGTCCCTTCACGTCCCCTCCCGGATTTCTGGGCTGTCGGCATTTTGTCGTTTGATCTGTGCGCTTGCGCAGCTGATTTGTTGTTGCCTTTGCTGTTAATGTTGTTGATGTTGTTTTCATATTGTTTCATTTTGCAGCTCTTGTTGTTGTTTACTTGTCATGTCTCTCCTGTTTGCCCAGACTCTAGTACTCCACTCGTACATATTGCCCAAGTTCTTCACCTCATTTGCATAGATAAGGCATCAACATAGCAAACTGTTCGTTTGGGGCAACATTCCGAGGACACACATTTGCTAGGGTCCTGCTGAAATGGTCGCATGCCAGCAGAGTATAAATACTTAAGTGTGTTCATTATGAGAGGGAAACCAAATTGCAATCTAATTGAATAAATAGGTGGCAAAAATTATTTATACACAATCATAATTTTATACGTATAAGAAATGCGTAATGCAAAATGAATTAAATAGATAGAAGTTAGGTTTTTTACAAAAACCTTTAAAAATGTAATTATTTAAACCGGAAATTGAAGTCTTCAATAAAGTAATTTTTTAATGTTTTCAGTGCTATAGTAAATATTTTGCAGTACATGCACCCTATAATACCACTGACAACATGTCTCTCTCCCACGCTACAATGTTATCCTTTGGCAGGACGAAACATTAGAGCGCAATGAGCTGGAACGCGAGTCTCGCCTGCGTTGTGTGTTCATTGCACATTTGTCGTGTAATTTAACAAAATTCAAACATTACAACATTGTTGATAAGTAAAGTTGTGCTACCCCCAGCAGTCGTGGGAAAACCTATCTGAGGTGGGCTATTAAAAAGCCATTGCATAAATGCAATTAATGAGCTACAAAATACAATTATTGCCATGCAGCCAAATATATGTATATATGAGATAAATGAATGTATCTTTGCCAAAAAAAAAATGAGAAAAGGAGAATATTTATTAATGGTCATTTCATGCGAAAAGCGTGAAGAACAAGAGGCAGAGAGCAGCATGACAAATGAGCAAGGTTGTTGTGGGTCGGAGTGCACAAAAGCCGCAGGATATCTCGGTGAATCACAAAGAACAACAAGCAAATGAGAATACAACATCCGGTAATTTACTTCCTTTAGTTCCGTAGCGATACACCTTGAAGCCCAAAGGGCCGGGCACACTGAAGAACATTCAGTTCAGTGCCTTTTGTTAGCGCGCAAGTGGTAGAGATTTCAGTGTTTATGAATGAGCCACAAGTGCAGGCGGACAGAAAGAGAGAGCCGTATAAGATTTGGCTGCAGCGAAGGACAATGCGTCGGCGCAAGTAAATTAGGCAAGCCGAAGGCAGCGCCAAAGTGGCCTGGCAGGTAGCAGCAAGGAGCAACCGGCAACAGCAGACACCGGCAGACACCGGCAGACGGAGGCAAGACATTCTAATATCCTATTCCCATATCGCCTGGCTGCATCTTGCGTGTGTGCAGCGCTTCGTCCCTGGCAGCCAGCCACCAACAGTTTTCTCACAGCGTTCACAACTCGGAACCAACAACTCGGAAATGTGTGGGTGATTGCCTGCATGCGTGCGAGTGTGCGAGTGTGCGTGTGTGTGTGTGTGTGGCACACAATCTGGCTACGAATTACGTTGGACAAAAAAAAGCGCAAACTCAGAGGCACACACAACAGTTGTCCAGGCCTCAGACTCAGACCCAGCCTGGGGTCGGTGTCTTTCTCGCACTCTCGTACACTCCACAGGGCACACATGTTGTCCGAATTTTGTTGTTGCTGCTGCTGCTGCTGCTGGTGTTGTTGTCGTAGTCATGGTGATAGTTGGACAGGTGCACAATTTGACGTTCAGTCAGCCGTTGGAGTTGCGTTCTCGCCAGGGTTCAGCTTCATTCGTTTATGCTTTGCGCTCTCCTCGTTGTTGTTGTTGTTGTTGCTGTTGTTGCTGTTGTTGCTGTTGACCGCATGCCACCTTCTGTGCTCAGTGGGAAACGGTATTAAATGAGCCATTTAGCGAGTCACTCAAATTTTAGGACTTACCAACTGTCCACAGCTGACAGCCGCAACTGCAGAGAAACCTGAAACAGATCCATAACTTTCAGCTAGCTCTGATTGAAGATCGGCTAGTCCACTTCCTGCTGCTCTTCAATATGTTAGTGCAGAGCACATTCTGAAAACTAACAGTAGTAAATATGTTGATAAATATTAAATGCAGATCAATTAAGACCAGGATATATGTACTTGACTTGTTATTCTGCTCCTTCCTATGTACATATATATAGCATTAATATAATTGAACTAACGATCATTTCCCACACTTAAATCGAAGCATACGAAGATCTTGCGTGAAGATCTATGGTATTATGGGATCGATCACTTGATTTAATTTTAATGCAGGTCAAAATCCAAGTAGCACACGTGTTCATTTTGCCGTCTTCGGTAGCATTCTGGTCAAGATCAATGTCTGCTTTAGTGGTTTGGCATTTGAGCCAAGATCAACAGTTGGCAGCAGCAGCAGCAGGATTTTTAATCAAGCAAGCACAAGTACTAGCAGCAAGTACCAAGATCAATAATATTTATGGCCAAGCCTCATTTATGGCCAGATCATTACAGTTTGCCTCATCAGTGCTGAAGATCAATGATGTTAATGCTGCTGCTGTTGGAGGTTGGCTCTTGGCTGTTGGCTGTTGCTGGAGAGCGTCTCCTTGCAAGAGCGCTCTATCAAAGTATCTGGTTTCATTTCCGCTCTACATGCGCGCCAAGGAGCTGCGAAGATAATGCAACTCACAACGCAGCCTTCTCATACCCATTTCCCATTCTCATCCTCATTCTTGTACTCCTGCTCCTCCATTCAACGCTGTTGTTTGTATTTTGTATATGTGTTGTTTACAAGTCTAACAATCAAAGCGTATCTTTAGAGCTGCATCTGTTTATTTTGTTGTCAAAATGCAGGTACACACAATCTCCAACTCTCGTACTCGTATCGTCTCTGATGATGCTCTATATAGTAGTTAAATTGCGGACGCATCTTGGCCAGCTTCAGTTTACGTGGAAAATTGATATTTTTCTTTGCCACCGCTCTGCGGAAGCAGCAAACAGGTGTGTGTGTGTGTGTGTGTGTGGGGCGTTGGGTTGGTTGCCTGTTGGCCCAAGTGCAGCTGTAATTATGATAGTATGCGTGTCAAAACAACAACATCAACAACATCAACAACAACAACAACAGCAATATCTAGAGACTAACAACTACTGCTGTGTTTATGATTTCCTTCCGTTTTGCAGACTAACAGTTTATTTATTTATTTATTTATTTAGCTTTGCTTCTAACAGGTTCTGTGTTCAAGTGGATTCTCCACACATACTCGCCTCTCTCTCTCTCTCTCTCTCTCTCTCTTTCTCTGTCTCACACTCTCTGTACATTGTTTTCTTGCGCTCTTGCCGATAATTTATATACACATCACGCTGCATTGACATCCGATTTACATTAGTGCCACAAGCCGCATAAACACAAGAGTGCGAGAGAGAGAGAGCGAGAGCGGCAGATAGTGAGTGAGAAAGAGTAGAAGACACGTGTGGCAGGCAGCGGAAGTGCTTACTCAAATACAAAAGCAACTCAAGCGCAGACCTTGATTGCGCTCCTCAGCAATTGCAGTAGTTTGCACACGTGTGCCAGGTATAAAGATAGATTCATTCCGCATTCATTGGATATCAATTCCGACCTTATTCAGTCAGCTCAAGTGTCAGCGAGTGCTCCTGCTCCTGCTGCTGCTCCTGCTCCTGCTCCTCCTTCTGCTGCTCCTAGTGGTATCTGAGCTCACGCTCTTTCTTTCTGTACGCCCTCAGCAGCTGTTGAAGCGAATCCTTATTCTATCCCCTTGGCTATTCGGTAGGCGCTTCCTGCAACTCCCCTCTACGAGTGCGTACCAGTTGTTCATCTTTTCTTCACAACGCGTTATTGCATTAAATTGTAATCCCTTTTAGCACCCGGGCACTCCATTGTGCGGAGGAACAAGTTTTTTAATTGAAATTCAACAACATTTGCCGCCGCCTGCTCCTGGGCAACGCCTCAATCCTTTTGGCACACACCACTCACTCGCTCACCAATTCAAAGATTCGGGTATTCACTTGGTATTCATTTGGGTATTCTGCCTCTCTTTTCTCTCTCTCTAAGATACGGTACACGGTACGCACATAATTATTATGTTCGGCTCGCCGCGTTTTTGTCAAATTGTCGATTCAAATATTCGAACGTGTGCGTTTTGGGCAAGTAGTTAGGATAGGATCCGAGTGGTTGTCGCCAGTGATTCCGTTTGTGATTGGTGCGTTATGTTGCGGTGGTTGCTTTTCGGTGGCTCCGTGTCTCCTCTTTAGTGCGCACGTGCTTCAACCGGAAATGGCCGCAAGCGAGGCGCATCTACATCATCATCCTCTCTCCTTTTCCCACTTGCACTCCAGCAGCCTACAGCTGTCATTGCCTCGCTCACTTTTTTGTATGTTTTTTACATTTCATTTTTTTGGTGTTTTGTTTTACTTTTTTGTATTTCCGCTGATGCTTCCATTGTTCTTGCCACTTTACGCAGCAAATCAAAATATCAAATATATAAATATATATATATGTATATTTTACATGACTAGTGTTTGTTGTTTGTGGTTTCTACACTCAGTACTTACCAGGTTCTGTTAGGTAGGCGCGTGTGCTGACTGAATTTGTAAGTGGCCAAAAATTAAAAATTATGATTTAGCAATCCTTTTGTGGTAAAGTACATTAATGCCACCGCAAATGGTCAACAGCTGTTAAGGTTTTCCAGCGCTCAGCATTTTAAGCAACATGTTTTCAAGTCAACGAAATTGTAGAAGCCGTTAAATTGGCAACTTTTCTGCTGTATCAGCACTTTTTGTATTTTAACGCACAAGGTAAAAAACTGAATGTACTTGCAACAACTTTTCCAGGAAATACTTGAGCTGCACAGCTTTGAGGCCATTGCAGTTTTTTTTTTTGTATGTCGTGCCATAATTATCACTCGAGCAAAATCAATATTGTTTACACTGATAAACTGATAACATGGCAGCGATGACAATGTTTGCAACTGTACAAAAATTGCCAATGGCTGACGAGTTGAACATTTTATTTGATTTGGGCTTCTTTCTACATATATGCTATATGCTATATGCAGCTTATCATTAGGTATTTGAGAGTTTGGATGCATTTGAACGTGTCTTTTCGTTTTACACGTAATTTGAGCTTCAATTTGTCATTGGCTGTTGGTTGCCACAAATTGCGCTACAACACGTCCCATAAACCACCATTTTTGTTTTTAACAACAATTATACAATACAAAAAAAATGTTGGAGATTTGTTTTTTTTGCCCCTTTTTTTTGCCAACAACTAACAAATTATGGCAGCAAAAAAAACACGTACGCCTTAAATTTTTGCCAAAAAACGAAAAAACAAAAAAAAATATAAAGACGGCAACTAATTTGGTAATGTTGAAGATTCGACAGCAAGTTTTCAACGCCACTGGGTTGTTGGCCGGTCTGTCGGTTGGGTTATGATCTCATACAGCGGGCGCAGTGGCCAATCCCAACTTTGTCTAATTATATGTGCGTGTGTGTGTGTGTATCTCATGAGATACTTTTTTATGGTACATCAACAATAAAATGTTGGCGTTCGTTCGCTGATGAGCTACTGCCCACACACACACACACACACACACACACATACACTCACAAGCACACACAGCTCCAATCCGATCCAATGCTGACCAGTGGGCTGTGGGTTGTTGCTGATGGCCATTTTGGTGCTCCCAAATGGTTAGTTTGCTGCTCACATGTGTTGGCGTTGCTTTCTTAATGATCTTTTCGGTCTAATTTGATGGCAACTGTACAAGAAAATTAATTAGCGACTGTCGAAATACCAAGCTAGCTGCCATATTGCAGCAACAAGTGGAGCTCAATGGCACATGGAAATTGATCTACATACAATTTCAATATACAATATACCTAGCCACAAGCAAGCATAGGTTTTTTACATGCACCTACTTAGCCCAGAGTCGGATAGTAGTATCTGTGAGCGCAGCGCTTAGTGCAAGTATGCCTTCCTCTTGATTATTATTATTGCCAATGGCACATTAATACGACTGTGCGAGTGTGTGTGTGTGTGTGTGTGCGTGTATGTGTGTGTATGTGGCTCGTGTGGCTGTAGCCGAAGCGAGCACACGAAGGCGATGCCAGCATACGAGGCGCTCCCACACAGAGACGCATACACACGAGGGCATGCTCACAGATACACACGAGTGCGCTGCAGATACACACACATACACGCTCGTAGATACAACGGTGCCGACACACAGGCAACAACACGACGCACAACTTCAACGCAACTTCAGTTCTTAAACGGATGTCGAAGGTAGAAGAGCTGCCGTCGCTCGCTTGTAACTCACACGAATTTTGATCAGTGATCAGTGATCAGTGCACAGAGCACACAAATTGCGCATACGCCTATTTGTACGAGATTTCAAACGGGATTATTGAAAAACAACTAACAAATGCTACATTATAAAACGTATAAAAAACTGTAAAAGTGCTGCAACATTTTGCCAATAGTATATAAGAAAATACGAAACAAGAATTATAAGTATACGCGATATAAAAAATATGTACGATATGCGCATTAATTTATCAAGTTACTTTTGATATATGCATTTACTCAAGAGCGTGTATATTTCTCTGTTTGTGTGTGTGTGTGTATGTGTGTGTGTGTGTGTTTGTATGCAATTTTAAGCATCTGAGCTGCGGCGAGAGATTTTTTTACGAATTGCCTTCAATTATTTGCCATTAAATGTGCGAATTGCCAGCAAGTGCTATATTTTAATCTGAATTAAAAATGCGACGGAATTCGTGACAAAAAGATATTTCAAATATCTCAACAACTATAAAGCGAAACCCAAATGAGTTTCAAAAGAATGTAAAAAGTACGATAAGCGAGCTTTCTACCGCACTATCAAACAATTCAACACAAACTTATCAACAGCAAGCAAAAAAACAAAAAAACGCTACTGAATTCGCAATCTAGAAACGAAGAAAAAATAATAATAATAATAATAATAATAACGGCGCTACTTAATTGAAAACCAAAACCAAAACTTAAACCTCAAGTGCTAACGCCCACATGCTATAGAATCTATGCATATCTGCATACTTGAGCGCATGATATACATATGTGTGCTTATGAGAACCAATTCTAGAAGCAGCTCAATTGATTAGAGCCCGCATTCAGCAGCAGCAGCAGCAGCAGCAGCAACAGCAGCAACAACAGCAGTGCAAAAATTAAAATACTCATATATTATCCAAAAGTGAAATCAATTTTAATACAACTGCAAGTACCACCAGCATAATAAGTAAGCTGCACCACGGCAATCCACTTACAATTTACACATGTGGTGTGGTGTGGTGTGGTTGTATCCCAGAAGCATTGTCAATTGAGAGTTGACAGTTGTGGACCCCGCAGATTTGATTTGTATAGAGAGTTTCTCGAGTATAGCAACAATATTTGTGTGGACCATCCAAAAAGTCAATGACGTGCATTTTTCACATTCAGTTTTTGACAATTGATCAATTGGAAAACGCGAAGAAATGCCGCCCTCTGCGTTCCTAGTTAATGCCACCATAATCAGTGCAGCAAACGCGTTGGACAACGACAAGGCAACGGCAACGGCAACCGCAACCGCAGAGCAGCAACAATACAGAAACTTGCAGCATTACACATCGAACAGGAGCAGCAGCAACATTAACAATAATTGCCAGACGGTGCCCAACTACAACTATACAACAGCAGCAACATCGAAAAATATGGTGCTACAAAGCTATGACAACTATGCGAGCTATCATTTGCCGCAACAAACGGTGCATCTGCAGCATCAGCAACATGTCTTGCCAGCGCAGCCACAGCAGCAACCACTGCCGCAGCCACATCTTCATCAGCCGCCGCAGCATCAGCAGCAACATCATGCGCCGCAGCATACCCAGCAGCAGCAGCAGCAGCAGCCACATCAGCAACAGCAGCAGCAACATTCGCACTACGTATCACCCACGCAACAGCAACAGCAGCAGCAGCAGCAACATCGCTTGTCCGGCGGCAGCACTGGCAGCAACACGGCCTCCTCATCCTCCGGCTCCAGCTCCAGCGCATCCTCGAATGCCTCGTCGCATAGCTTTGCCAGCGCCGGCAGCGGCAGTGGCAGCGGCAACATCGGCATTGGCAGCCTGGCGGGCGCCTTAAGCAGCTCCACAGCGGCTTCATTGGGCCTTGGCTACTTCAATGATATGGCGCCCTTTGTGGGCGACTATTCGCCGCCGTCGCATCATGCAACGGGCAATGCCTACTACACGGATTCGGATGTCAACTTCTTTAGCTCAGGTATTGCACAAAGCTAGCTCGTCAAATATTTGCGGACATCAAATGCCGCACAATTTTAATTACAATCGAGGTGTTGGAGTGTGAAAAGTAGCTCAAAGATGTGCGCACAACCCTCAACGCATAATTAAATTGTAATTTGTGTTCAAGTGTTTGTTTGTGTGACGCCCGCAAGCAACCGCAGCAGCAGCAGCAGCAGCAACAACAAACACGCAACAAGTTGAATGAAGGGGGAGGAGATTAAGCTGGTGATAAATGCTTCAACGCGACTAGCTACAAAATTGTATGCTTTGTTTGCGCCTGAGTTGACTAACTAAGAGATGTACAGATAGATAGATAGATAGATAGATAGATAGATGGTTGGATGGTTAGATACATAGTAGCAGATACATTTTAGGCTGAGATGCGATGCTGTGAATTGGGGATAAACGTGGGAGGCACCCAACTCTTTGTTGTAGTGCCGCCCGTAGCCTCAGCCAACGGGCAGCGTTTCGTATCTTTGTATCTGCGCAATGCCGTCCGTCGCCGAGCGAATGGGAAAACGCGCTAAGCTTTTGATCCGCTGGTAGCGAGCGTGCGAGCGAGAATGCACCAGTTGCTCCCACTGTAAGAGCGAGCGAGCCAGTGCGCATGTGTGTCTCTCCGTCTCTCTGTCTGTGTGTGTGTGTGTGTGTGTGTGCGTGTGTTTATGTGTGCAACAGGTTTTCGTATCCCACAGATACACACACACATACCTACACACTCAGACATTCGTTGAAACGTGTTAAATTTCGACGTATTTGCAATTAATGTAGCGTGCGCTCACAAGCCACATTAGATTGAGAGAGGGTAGCTCAACTCGCTCGCTCGCTAGCCTTTGTGCCTGTATGCGTGTGTATCTGTGTTTTGTATCTATTGCGCTCCCGGCCATTGGTATTGGTGTGCGCTTCGAATTTTGATTGGCTTCCGAAGCGATTGCCCTCGAATTGTGCTCGTGCCAGAGACGCCCCCCATCTTCTGCTCAAGCATCTTGGCAGCAAATCAAAGGATTTCAACTGAATTTCTTATTAGAAAATATTAATTTTACAAGTTGAAAGTTTCACGAATGTAGCAAAAGAGTATAAATATATGTGTATAGCTATATTTTTCTGAATCGCCATAAATCTTGTGATGAAATGTGTTTTAAAAATATTCTTTATATTTTTAAGCAGGAATAATCAAAAATATACAAAATTATTGATTCCTTGCTATTGGATTATTATTCGATTCTCAAGGGAATCGGTAATATAAAGCTACCAGAACTGTAGATATATTAAGTTGTAGAAATACGATTTCAGAATCCAGAAACACGATACAAAAATTACATCTGTTATATTTGTTTGTAATTGAATATACCTTTTTATTGTTTTATAATTTGCTCCTAGATACAATCTGTTTCATTAGACTATAATTTGTTCAACACCACTCAACTGAATAGCCATTAGCTAATCAAAATTTATAATATTTACTTTTTTCTATATTTGTTTCGTGCAGGCTACAACAACAACAACAACAGCAATGCACATGATCGCACCAACAGCAGCCCGCCACCGCAGCAATCGCAGCAGCAACATGTCAACGGCAGCAGCAACAACACAAGCAGCGGCAGCAGCAGCAATAACAACAACAATAGCAACAACAACATGCTGCCGCCTGGCGTGCAGCAACAGCAACAGCAGCAGCAGCAGCAAAATGCTACCGATAACAACAACAGCAGCAGCAGCGGCAGCAGCAACAACAATAATGCCAGCAATAATGCTAATGCGGGCAGCAACACAAACACCAACAACAACAATAATAATAACAACAACAACAACAATAACAATATGAACTACATGACAGCAATGGCAGCGGCTATCTACCAACATCAGCTGAAAGAGGAGCCGGGCACACAGTCCAGCAACGGCAGCAACTCCGCCTACGCATCGAATGCTCAAAACGATCCAACCGATCTCAGCAGCTATGGTCTGCCCGCACATTTGGCCGCAGCAGCGGCCGCTGGACATTATAGCGGCGGTGGAGGGGGCAACACTGGCAGTGGGGGCGCTGGTGCTGCTGCTGGCGGCGGCGATGATAGCGATTATCACAGCACACTTTCAGCGCAGGAGCATCAGAGTCAGGCCTCCAGTGCTGGCAATGGCAGCGGCAGCACCAACAGCAATGGCTACATGGATGGCAGTCCCGATTTCTACAATTCGTACGGCCGGTCACGTTTCCACGAGGCCTTCCCGCCAGAGTTTACGCCGTACGATGCACAGTTCCCAACGATGGGTGCCCAACCGAACATGGATCAGTGGGGCGCACATGCGCATCAGCATCCGGCGGCATACATGACCACCTTGGGTCTGGACAAAACGCTGCTGGGCGGCTACACAACGCAGGGTGGCGTACCCTGTTTTACGGGCTCCGGACCCATACAGCTGTGGCAGTTCCTGCTGGAGCTGCTGCTGGACAAGACCTGTCAGAGTTTCATCTCCTGGACGGGCGATGGCTGGGAGTTCAAGCTAACCGATCCCGATGAGGTAATTGCTGCCACACATTTGTTATTCAAAATCGTTACTTAATTATGTTTTCTTACATCCTCCGTCCGACAGGTGGCGCGTCGCTGGGGCATACGCAAAAACAAGCCCAAGATGAACTATGAGAAACTGAGCCGCGGTCTTCGCTATTACTACGACAAGAACATCATTCATAAGACGGCTGGCAAGCGCTATGTCTATCGCTTTGTCTGCGATCTGCAGAATCTAGTGGGGTAAGTAATCAGCTGCTAAAACTGAAATAAAGGCAAATCAAATAACTGAAGTTGCGTGCATTCATTACAGACACACGCCGGAGGAGCTGGTTGCCAAGTTCGATCTGAAGATCGAGAAGAAGGACGTCGACTAGCAGTCAAGTAGCACGGAAGCCGCTTGAAGGGCGGCGACAGCTGAAGGCAATTGATCTGCAGTTCGATAGAAATGCCACAAACTATAGTACTCAACGGGAAAAAGATACTTTTGAGAATTATTGTTTCCATGCGTGATGTTAAATTTTAAGCAGCAGCAATAACTGCGATCTTGCTACGAGATTAATGTGTGTGTTTTAGGGCGTCGAAATCACTTTGTAATTATTATGTAAAAATTAGACTTTTGAATTAATTTGAAATTAATTGAAAATACGCTAGCAATTTAGTTTAGTAACTAAGCATTTGACTAAGGCTTTAGTCTTAAACATTGAAATTCAATAAATCAAGCAAACCAGTTTCAATATGCATTATCACAATGAAGCTAACAACCGGATTGAACGAAGCGAATTAAATTTGGAAAATTTTTGTGCAATGCGATTGTTGTCGAATTCAAGTTCTATATGCTACCAATTGTATCCATCGTAAAAGAGGCCATAAGATATCGAGTGCATGTCCCCAAAGTGATATTAAAAGCTACATTTTTGTTAAATTTTTACTATTCATTTTGCAAACGGGGTCGCTTTTTTCTAGTTCTAAATCATTTAACAATTATAAGTTAAATGTGCGTGTAAATAGATAATAATAACAACTTTTAATTATATTAATCATAATTCTAATCATAATGCTTAGAAGTAAGTCTATCTTATTTATGTGTAACCTGTGCTACTGGTACAACTAAGTTATATACATACATACATACATACATACATACATACATACATACTAAAATGATCCCCAAACCTATCCACATTCACTTTGTGCGCTTCCATGCGAACCCATAACTTTAAAACCTTAAAGCGTCAAACTGCACCACAGTTAATAAATCTATACATACATATAGACATACATATGTATATGTATGCCCAATAAACTCTATATAGCTATAATGCAACTCTACATAGCATACTCTTAGTTATTTGTTTAATTACTGGCTGCTTAGAGCTTTCCATGCGTTAAGAATTGACCATTCAAAATATGTTTACATTTGTGTATAGCTATAAAATATTTAAGCCTAGCTCGTAGCCTGTAGCCACGTATTATGTAGAGCAATTTATACAATAAAAACAAAATCCAAAAATATCATAAAATCAACCATTAAATATCGTAGCAATCATTTCTGTGCATTTATTTGCATTTACAATCAAATATGTAATTTCCTTGACATAATTGATGGCTGTCAATTCACAGCAATTTTTCTTTCGGCCACGTTTTGGAAAAGTTATCAAAATTTGTTTAAATTGTGTCTGATAATGTTTCGTCGCCTGACAAATGCTAATCGAAAGTGGAGTCGAAATGTGGTGCTGCATCGAATACAGAAGCGGAATGAGCACAAGATGCCCGAGAAACTTGAGTCGGTCGTAACGGATAAGGATCCCGAGTTCTCGGCCATGGTTTTGTACTACTATCACAAGGCGGCCATTATCATGGAAAAAGAGTTGGTCAAAGAGATGGACCAGTATCCATACTTTAAGCCCGAACAAAAACAATCACGGGTCTCAGCCATTTTAAATTTGATAGGAAGTGTGTGTTCCTGTCTGGAGGTGAGCTTTCCCATTATTAGAAATAATGGTAACTATGAAATAGTCACTGGCTATCGGGCACATCACGTACGAAATCGTCTGCCCCTAAAGGGTGGTAAGTAACAAGATCTCAAAAACTGTTCCACTATCTATTGGACCTTATAACTGCACTCAGGCATTCGATTTGCCATGGATGTGGATGAGGCGGAGGTGAAGGCCTTAGCCTCTATTATGACTTTCAAGTGCGCCTGTGTCAATCTTCCCTACGGTGGCTCCAAGGGTGGCATTCGAATCGATCCCAAAACATATGAGGTAAATGAATTACAGACGATAACCCGTCGATATACCATGGAGCTGCTGAAGCGCAATATGATTGGTCCCGGTATCGATGTACCCGCACCAGATGTCAATACGGGTCCTCGTGAGATGAGCTGGATAGTGGATCAGTACACCAAGACATTTGGCTACAAGGACATTAATGCTGCGGCGATTGTCACAGGAAAGCCCGTCCACATTGGTGGCATTAATGGACGATTCGCGGCCACAGGCCGAGGTGTGTGGAAGGCTGGCGATTTGTTCCTTCAGGATAAGGAATGGATGGATATGATAGGCTTTAAGACTGGCTGGAAAGACAAGAAAGTTATTGTCCAGGGATTCGGCAATGTTGGCTCGTTTGCTGCCAAATTTGTGCACGAAGCTGGCGCTAAAGTGATTGGCATTCAGGAGTTCGGTTTTTCCCTGACCAACAAGGATGGAATTGATATCGCTGTGAGTAGCAATAGATTATCAGTGGACATAAGATAATGAGCGTTTTCCTTTCAGGATGTTATTAAATATTTAGGACAGCACAAATCACTAAAAGGCTATCCGAACTCCGCGGAAACCAAGGATTCCCTCCTTATCGCCGACTGCGATATATTAATGCCATGTGCGACACAAAAGGTCATAACGAGTGAGAATGCAGGAGACATCAAAGCCAAATTGATACTGGAGGGCGCCAATGGACCTACTACGCCAGCAGGGGAGAAAATTCTTTTGGATAAGGGGGTATTGATCGTTCCAGATCTTTACTGTAATGCAGGCGGCGTCACTGTGTCCTATTTCGAATATCTTAAGAACATTAGCCATGTTACATACGGTAAGATGACATCGAAGACTTCTTCGCATCTCATTTATGAGATCATTAATTCGATCAACGATTCATTGAACCCTGGTGGCGAGGGTAAATTTGTGAGTAGTTAGAGAGCAGATTGTAATTACATAAGGTTAACTTACGATATTCGCACACAGCCCAAAATCGAGCCCAATAAATACCTTCAGAAAATTCGTGATTGTACCCACGAGGCGGACATTGTGGATGCAGCTCTACAAACCGTTATGGAATCAGCAGTCATTGGAATCAAAGACGTTGCAAAAAAGTTCGAGCTGTGTAACGATCTGAGAACTTCTGCCTATATCTGGTCTATATTTAAGATATTCCGTGCCTTGGAGAGCTCCGGCATATCGCAACAGTAATTTGTTTTAACTTCCCTTTTGTTAACATGCAAATCAAAGTTTTTTAGATAATTATCAATTAATATATTTTTTTTTGATTATTTGATTAAATTATTATAGCAGATTATTACATATAAATAAAAACTAAATGTTGTTTTGGGATAACATTTTTACATTAATTCCGACAAAAAATGTTGTTTCAAACCTGAAAAGAGGTGTTAATATAAATGCCAAAAACCCATCAAAAAGTTCTTCATTTGAAAATTTAAGTTTTGACAAAGCTATGGCAATTTGAAGTCTGGGAACGTAATTTATAAAGAACTTTTTGTTGTTTCGGCATTTAACAAGCCTTTTTTTGTCACTTTTAACGTCATTTATGACAGAAAAATGAATTACCCAAACTCACTTTACTTATAATTTTTATACTAATTGAATCAAAATTTGTAAGGGTCCCCCTTATGCTTTTTTAACAAAAAAATTAAAAATAAAAATAAGTACTAAGTAAAAAAAAATATTTTCAAAAGTTCATAAACTTTAGGTGTGGATTTTAAGTAGATGCCAAATAATGGCCAAAATGGCCTCGGGATGGACAATCGGTTCAGTTTTGACAAAGTTATGGCAATTTAAAGTCTGTGGAGGTCATTTATAAGGAACTTTTTTTGTTTGGGCACTTTACAAGCCAATTTTTTTGTCAGTTTTGACGTGATTTTAGACAGAAAAATTAATTACCCCAAAATCACTTTTCTTATAGTTTTTTATACTAATTATGACACCCCCAGTCGATTAAAAATAAAATTTCAAAATTCTAATTTTTGAAAAATGAAAATTGGTAAGGGTCCCCCCTTATGCTTTTTTAACAAAAAAAGTAAAAAAAAATATTTTCAAAAGTTCATAATCCTTAAATGTGGATTTAAAGTAGATGCCAAATAATGACCAAAATGGCCTCGGGATTGACAATCGGTTCAGTTTTGACAAAGTTATGGCAGTTTGAAGTCTGAAGCCGTCCCTATATGGGTTATTTTGGATACCATTTTGACATGAATTCCGACTACAAATATTGCTTGAAAGTTGTAATGAGGTGTTAATAAAGATGTTAAACTATGATCAAAAAGAGCTTCCTTTTGAAAATCGGTTGAGATTTCACAAAGTTATGGCTGTGGGAATTTGAGATTTTGATTTAGAGGCTAAGCCATGATCAGATTGATATAGGTTGTCTGTGTGTCTGTCCCTACAAGATCAGACCGACAGACAGATCAAGTTGCTGATTCTGAGCAAGACGATGTATGTTAATACTGTAAATACTAAAGTAGGCTTAGAAAAAAAGGTATTGTTGAATTATTTGATGGTTAAATTACATAAATTTTAAAGCTGGCAACACATCTGAGCAGTTAACAACAAAATTATTCTTCACACATTTGATTTTAAATTTTTGAAAAATGCTTCGGGGCGTTACCAATGTGCTTATGAGTGGGCGTTGCCAAACGTCTTCACCAATACAGAAGCGGAATGAGCACAAGATGCCTGAGAAACTTCAGAAGGTCGCAACGGATAAAGATCCCGAACTATCGGCCATGGTCATGTACTACTATCACAGGGCCGCCCAGATCATGGAAAAAGATTTGGTCAAAGAGATGGATCAGTATCCTCATTACAAGCCCGAAGAGAAGCAGGCACGCGTTTCAGCCATTTTAAATTTGATAGGAAACGTAAATACTTCGTTGGAAGTCAATTTTCCCATTGTAAGAAAGAACGGCTCTTATGAGATCATAACGGGCTACAGGGCGCATCACGTACGACATCGTCTGCCCCTGAAGGGTGGTAAGTATAAATTAAAAGAAGCTTTAAGCTGTTCAGTTGATTTATCCGACAATTGCTCCTAGGACTTCGATTTGCCATGGATGTGGATGAGGCAGAGGTGAAGGCTTTAGCAGCAATCATGACTTTCAAGTGCGCCTGTGTCAATCTTCCCTATGGTGGCTCCAAGGGTGGCATTCGAATCGATCCCAAAAAGTATTCGGTGAGTGAATTGCAGACAATTACTCGTCGATATACCATGGAGCTACTGAAACGCAATATGATTGGTCCTGGTATCGATGTGCCCGCGCCAGATGTCAATACAAGTCCTCGTGAGATGAGCTGGATAGTGGACCAGTACACCAAGACATTTGGCTACAAGGACATTAATGCTGCGGCGATTGTCACAGGAAAGCCCGTCCACATTGGTGGCATTAATGGACGATTCGCGGCCACAGGCCGAGGTGTGTGGAAGGCTGGCGATTTGTTCCTTCAGGATAAGGAATGGATGGATCTTATAGGCTTTAAGACTGGCTGGAAGGACAAGAAAGTTATTGTCCAGGGATTCGGCAATGTTGGCTCTTATGCCGCCAAATTTGTGCACGAAGCTGGCGCTAAAGTGATTGGCATTCAGGAGGTCGGTTTTTCCCTGACCAACAAGGATGGAATTGATATCAATGTAAGTAATAACAATTCGCCAGTTGATATAAGCTAACGGGAGCTTGCCTCTCAGGATCTTTTTAAGTACAAATTAGAAAAGAAAAGCATCAAGGGCTATTCAAAGGCCACGGAATCTACGGAGCAACTTCTAACTGCAGAGTGCGATATATTGATGCCCTGTGCCACCCAAAAGGTCATTACCAGCGAGAATGCAAAGGACATCAAGGCCAAATTGATATTGGAGGGCGCCAATGGTCCTACTACGCCAGCAGGCGAGAAAATTCTTTTGGATAAGAAAGTCTTGATGGTTCCAGATTTTTACTGTAATGCTGGCGGCGTTACCGTGTCCTATTTCGAATACCTTAAGAACATTAATCACGTGTCCTACGGCAAAATGAACTCAAAGATCACTTCGCAGCTCATTCATGGAGTCGTGAACTCGATTAATGAATCGTTTAACCGTTGTAATGAGGGCGAATTCGTAAGTCGAGCTGATCCTGAGTGTATTCTAATTTTTATGTAATTTTACCCATTTTATCCACAGCCCGAGATCGAGCCCAATAAACACCTTCAGCAAATTCGAGACTGCACCAAGGAGGCGGACATTGTGGATGCAGCTTTACAAACCGTTATGGAATCATCTGGCGCTGGAATCAAACACACTGCCAATAAGTTCGAGCTGTGTCACGATCTGAGAACGGCTGCCTATATCTATTCAATATTTAAGATATTCCGTGCCTTGGAGAGCTCCGGAATATCGCAACAATAGACTTATTCTTTTTTTCCGCAAAAATGTACCCCCAACTGTTCAAAATTGTAAATAATGAACCATACAATAGAATAAAGATTAGGTATATTACAAATTTAAAGACAGTTATTATGCGATTGATATGAAAATATCTTCAGGATTTTGGTGTCTGAAATTGTCAGATTGAGGGATAAAGACAGACGTTAGTTAACCGCATCTATTGATGCTGATCAAGAATATGTTTATACATACATATTATGGGTCCGAAACTGCACAAATTTATTTTTGCCCATAGTAGGTTTTGCCTAGTTAGCCAAGCCTTATCCATACTACAATACATACATATGTTAAAGTCAGTCGTGAGCATTATTTCAACAGCATCAGAACAGTTAACAAAATAACTATTGCTATATTATACACAATTGTTTTGATTTCAAATATACGTGAGTTATTAATGTGTATGTATTAATTTTGGTTATTTTGCAAATTAAGTGAGGTTTGACAATTTCGAGAGCACAATGGACGAGCCGTTCGATAAAACCGCATTCCTTGAGGGTTATCTGCTGAAGCACCGTGAGCTGGGCAAGCGTCAGCGGGAGTACAAGAAGCTGCTTTCTAGCAAGCTGAAGACACGCAATGAGACGATCATCGATGCCAGCTATGAGAATACCATCGATCGTCTGGAGGAGGAGAAGAATGATCTGCGTGCTCAAATTTGGGTGGCTGCCGGATCGACGCATATGAAGAAGGACAAACGGTATTTGGGCCAAATACATTGCCATGTGGACTGCCAGGAGAATCTGGCCGAGGACATTAACAAACTCAAGTCATCCATTAGCAATATGGAGCGTGAGATCAGTCGCGTGAGCAAACACATCTATAATCTCAATCGGCTGACGGTGCCGGAGCAACAGCATCAGGCACATGTGGCCAGGGTGCGCAAGAAGATGGTCATACTGGAGAACTCGCTGGAGGTGGGCGTGCGTCAGGAGTGCGGCTTCACTGCAGCCAATGGCGAGCTTCGGGAGCAACTCATCCGCATACTCAATCATCGCACATTCTTCAACGATTCCTACACAAAGATGGTGCAGAAACTGAACAGCGACAAGAAGTATCTGATCGATCTCATCGAGTATGCACTAAACACCTTTGATGGCTGCATCGATGTTTACGAGAAAATCGATAAGATCACCAAGCGTGAGTCCAAGGAGCGCGAACTCCGCCGCATTGAGCTGCAGAGCATAATGCGAAAAGTGGCTGCCGATGCGGACAATACGGCATTTGTGGAGTGCAAGGGCAGGGAGCGGGTGCTGGCCGATCTGCCAGCTAAGGAGTATAGGCGTCGTGATGAATTCCGTAGCAAGCACAACAAGAAGATCAATCTGTATAACTCGGTGCTCAAGAAGATACTCGATTACACCAACTCGAACAATGTGGAGGAGGTGATTGAGAAGTTCCAGCAGCAGGAGAGTCTCTACTACTCGTTCTTCAACTATGCCAACGAGATGAGCTATCATATAACGCTGCTCAACAACTCAGTGAATCGTCTATTTGAGGACATTATCGATCTGAAGCGTGAGAACGCCAACACGCTGCAAGATCAGATAGATCTGATCACCTCGCTGGAGGAGCAGGCGACCCAGAAGCAGTCATCCAACGTGGAGCTACAGAAGAAGCGCGAAAGCAATGATACTCGCCTGGAGAATCTACTGCAGGGCGTTGAAATGCTTTGCGATATGTGCTCGGTGGATAGAACACCATTGGCTGCCCTTCTGGGCGATCAAACGCATGTGAATCTGGTGAATGTGGAACGCTTTCTCCGGCTGCTCGAGTCACGCATCCAGGACATCGTGGCCAGCGTATATGTATTTGAACGCCAGGACGAGGGCAACATGGAGTATGTGGTCAAGCAGATCGAGAAGATCTGTGAGCTGCCCACCGATCTCAATGACATTGTGCTCACCCAACAATGTCCCGAGTGCGCCGAGGGCGAGGCCTTCAACATGGACGATGGCGGCGATGGCGTCGCCATTCACACCGTCAAGGAGGCCAAACAGAAGCTCTACGAGA
The DNA here is from genome assembly GCA_035045305.1 of Drosophila maculinotata. Taxonomy (NCBI): domain Eukaryota; kingdom Metazoa; phylum Arthropoda; class Insecta; order Diptera; family Drosophilidae; genus Drosophila; species Drosophila maculinotata. The sequence continues at coordinate 11,805,418 of JAWNPD010000335.1, forward strand.
AGATCACACAACCAGAAATGCAGTATCGCCTCCACAGCATCAGCCAATGCCGTTTGCCCCGCTCCAGGATGCTGGCCGCCAAGCGAAACGTGTAGATTATCCAATCATATTCAATATATGCATGTCATGGTCCATTAAAGAAATTACTCTATCGTCATAAGTTTTCTGTTTTATTTGTTTAAAATAACTACTTAGCTTAAATTTGTACCGTTAGTGCTTTAGATCTTTAAGATCTATATTAAAAACTATTTTATGATATTTTTTAATAGGTTGGAAAAGAATCCTATCACAATGTTGATAGGAAGGAACTGATCTTAAATCCATCCTATTTGTATGGCTTTTTTATGCTTGACTAATATGTATCCTAGGTAAAAACGATGAGAGAAAACTGTTCTCAAGATGTTCCTGACTCTTTTTTCCTATCTTCAAGACCCCACTGGCTAATAAGCCAATTAAGCAAGCTGTCTGTATCTTTATTGGCAACAGAAGCTTTAGTTGCTGATGTTAAATGCTCAGACAAGGCTGTAGATTCTGGGACTTCAGTTGCAGGCGTAGTTTCAGATACTTCCTGGGTACTGCAATCGTACATTTTATTCAACTTTTCTATATCCCAATCGGAAAATCCAAGTCGTTGACCCATTCGAAAAACGCCTTCCGCTTGCTGTAAGTTAAACATTAAAAATGTATCGAAAAATATTAAAAATGAAATAATAACAAATATATCTCATAATTACAACTCACCCTAGCAACAATAGTCGGTTCACCGTTAATTGAAAAGGCTCTAGCGGAGTAGTGCATCACACTTCCGTAATCGTAGGGCACCCCGAAGGCTTCCGTATTGTTCATCTTTCGAAAGTTCCTCACAGCTCTTTGGCGTATATTCCGGTACTGTATGGCCACATAGTCATCACGCTCCTTGCGGCTCTGCTCATGCATAAAGCCGAGCACATGCATCAGTTCGTGGAGCACTGTGCCGGGTCGTCGAAAACATCCGGGTGTCTGCAAATTTACCTCCTGCTGACCACCAACGCGACCCACTGCCGACCAACAGCCCGACCAATCGTTGCCAATCAATATGTAATCCCTCTCCGTGCTGTGGGGCACAAATCGAATGCAGGTGCGGCTGTGGTACTCCTCGATGGCATCTTGAATGGCTGCCAGCTCAAACGAATCAAAGTTGCCTCCTATTACGTACGGGACCACGGCCTTGGGCCAGCGGGATGTCTGTGTGATGATGCCATTTTTCATGGTGATCTGTGGTATGAGTATATCACCCTCGAGGTAGCTGCCCAGCTCCTCGGGATTCACGTCGTCTGTGTCGGCACTGAAATTGCCCACCCGTGCGGCTGTCAGCTCTCGATCCGGCCTGCCAAACAAGGCGCTGCCATAGGAGCTCAAGTCTATGAGGTCCTTACTGGGCTCTGGCAATTCTTTGTAGGATATCAATGGCACTGCCCGGGTGAGTGCAGCTCCCAAAACTAAGAGCAAAATTAATTTGTACATGTTTAGCCTTTCGATTGCTTACTTTAGTTAAACTACGTTGAACTCTAGCGGGCAACGGTCTTTTATATCTAAATCCATTTGGTAATCTCTCTGACGTGACAGCTTTTATCAACTTTTATCACATGAGCATATTTTATATTTACCACTTGACCTTCAGCCGACAAGTTGTTGTTGTTGTCGAACTGTGAGCATCTCCTCCCGATAAACAACAATAGGCATACAAATTTATAAAAACTACTTAAGTCGAGGCGAGGCTCTCCCGAAGTATACCATATACATATGTATACTCCATAAACTCTCCCTCTCTTGTAGCACTTGTTTCCGCATTTTAATGCTGCGTTTATCTGATGCTTCAAGTTGAAGGAAACCCGAGGGGGTTTCTCGCCGGCTTGCTGCCTTAACCGATAAGCCTTATCATTTTGACCTTTTTGCTTTATGGATTTATAAGTATAAGGAACTAAATAATAACACGCTTGTCAGTGATTTAGAACTTTATAATTCTAATTATTACTGGTCATTAAAAGCTATTATTATAACAATTAAAATCATAGTCAGACTAGCTGAAAGCAGGGTTAATGTACTAACATAAACAGCCTTCACCGCAAATAAGTTAATTATAATATATGATTTTTTAGTTTTTAAAATAATTACTTTTATTATCGTTGTTTGCTAGTGAATACCCTCAGATATATTTTTAAAAATATAAATAAAATACCCAAAATGAAAAAAAAAATGGTATTCCAAAGTTTTTATATATTTGGACTTACAAAAACGAAAATCTAAAATGGTTTTAATATATTGTAAATGTCATCTGGGCACGTTACTGAGATCTGCGATCACAAAATTGATCCTTGATCAATATCGAAGTGAATGATATTCCTGAGTAATTGAATTAGTTTTGAACAATTTGCAGCAGTATTATTGAATTTTATTGTCAATTCGTAAAATTAATAATACTTATTGACGTTTATTCAAACCGTAGAAAATAAACAAACTTTTTTTTGATTTAATTTGTGCTAGTTTATTTCTTATATACTTTGATCAGGTGGAGACTCATGATAATTAATCCTAGACTATATAAGTATGTGTGTAATGCATTAAATAATTGGTCGCTGTTATGATCTTGTGATGTACTAGTAGTTTCTTTTGGCCAATTCCAGTCTAGTTGTTAGTTTCACCGGTCTTTTCTTCCTCTCCATCTCCAAGTCCCAGACCGCTGATGAGGCCGCTGAGGAAACTATCAACGATGGGATTTCCACCGGGAGCAATAGGAGCTGGTGCTGGAATACCTTGTGCAGGAGCACCTGCTGCAGCACCTGGAGCTGGTGCAGCTCCTCCCACATAGCCGCAGTCGTACATGCGATTCAGCTTTTCCACATCGAAATCGGAGAATCCGTTACGCTGACCCATTTGCGAAGCGCCTTTCGATTGCTGTGTGTTATAAAAGGGATGGTTAGCAATATGATGGATTTACTAAGCGTAGTCTTTCAACTTACCACTGCTACAATGGTCGGTTGTCCGTTGGTGGAGAAGGCATTAGCTGAATAGTGCATAACGCTACTGTAATCGTAGGGTACGCCAAAGGCTTCCGTCTGGGCGGCCTTCTCAAAGTTATTCATGGCTGCGGATTGAATATTCCTGTATTGGATGGCCACATAGGAGTCGCGCTCCATGCGATTCTGTTCATGCAAAAAGCCGAGGGCGTGCATCAGCTCATGGATAGCTGTGCCGGGTTTGCCGAGGCAGCCGGGCGACTGTAGATTCACCTCCTGCTTGCCACCGACGCGGCCCACCGATGACCAGCAGCCCGAGCTGCCGCTTACAATGGAAATGTAATCTCGCTCAGCGCCGCGTGGCACGAATCGGATGCAGGTACGCTTGTGGTACTGCGCAATGGCACCTTGGATGGTTGCCATGTCGCGGGCATTGAAGCTGCCTCGTATCTCGTATGGCACCACACCGTTGGGCCAGCGCGAACTCTGGGTGGTGAGACCATTTTTCATGGTAACCTCCGACTGCGGCACGAGTATGTCTCCCTCAAGGTAACTGCCCAGTTCCTCAGGATTCACATTGTCGCTATCGGCGCTGTAGTTGCCCACCAGAGCAGCCGTTAACTCTTGATCTGGCTTACCATACATGGCACTGCCATAGGAACTCAAGTCAATGATGTCCTTATTAGGCGCTGGTGGCTCCTCAATTCCATTGTCGGGTAACTCAATGACCTCAGTGTCGTCTATGTCATCCTCATCGTAGGATACCAACGGCACTGCCTGTGCGCATGCCAGGCCCAAGATGAGTAAGAAATGTAGTCTGCACATGTTGGATAGAGATTGTTTTGTGGATTGGTTGCTTGCTGGTTGAAGTTTAACTGTGCTGCGTTCTGGAGAGGAATGGATTTATATACTCAAGTCTGCACAGTAGAATCAGACGTGCCCGCTTTTATCAGTCGGCAAGGGGCTTTTATATGCATAAACATATTTTACCGGCAGACCTTCAAACGGGTTGTGGTTCTTGCCGTTATCGTCATCGTCTTGGCTCGTCACACGCTTTATTGGTGGGCAAATATTTGGGCAGCGCTCACATAAGGCAGCCAGTCATATAACTGGAGTACTGTTGTTTTTGTTTCGTTGTCTTTTAGGGTGAAATTATTTCCATAAACTGTATCAGTAGTTTGTTTGCATACACAAAGTTTAATGACACTTTCTTAATGTAGTTTTGTAGTTTTTCGCACATAACAATAACCGATAAGTATTATCGCATTGACCTTTTCGCAAGATAGATTTATGTGCACAACAAGGTGAGAATGTGATTGTATAATTTCGCTGGGATTTAGAGTGGAAATATCACCAGACAATTATGCATAAATAAATTTATTTCTTAAGATATTCTAGATTAGGTCAACTAAACTCTCGCTTCTTGACATAATGTGTACAATATGTTTTAATTTAGTCATTATAATTCACAGAATAAAAAGACCTTATAGATAGTTCTTGAATTTCAAAACAATTTAAACTTCTTAGTATGTATAATTTCGAGTGGATTTCAACTGAGCCAAGAATACAATGATCTTAATAAGAACAATTCGCATACTTAAATACTTCTTACAATGCACACAAAACACAACACGGCGGCAACATCAAATATATATGGGAAAAACATTTAAAAAAATCCCATGCTCTTTTTTGTTTGTCTCATTAGTCAGAACAGCTGTGTAAGCCGTGTGCATGAATTTGGTTCAAGTGCAGGCTACAGAATGAGCAGCAGCAGCTTGCAGCATATACAATATTATTTTGGACATGGGAGTAATCAACAAAATATGTTGGAAAAACATAGTTTACTGGCCTTTTTGTTTGTTTAGTTGTGTGCATGGTTAAATTGTTTCTCCTTTCATTATGTATCAAAGCTCATTTCTACAACCATATTTGAATCCGAATTGGACAACTCTTCCTCTTCATCGAATTTTAGATTCATTTTGATGCCACTCAGCTTATCCGTGTTGAGTACGCGTCGACTGCTAGCAGTTATGGATTCAGTCACATCTCTCAAAGCCTTGCTGCAAATTTCAGCAATGGTAGAGCTGTCATCCATTAAATCCTCAATACAGTTTTTCAATATTGTGGACGTGACAATGCAGTCGCGATTCAGCGCTAAGCTCTTGTGGAAATACTCAATGGCCTCGTCCAAATTGCCAAGCAGAGCGTGAATGAATCCAATCGAGGTATATGTGGTACCACTTTGGGGCTTCAGCAAAAGCGCCTGCAAGAAACAATGAGTCGATTAGGAAAATAGGAGCAAAACTAAAAGAACTTTCTTACAAATTGAAAATTGTGCAGCGCATCATCGTATTTTTGTATCTTGCGATAGGAGTGACCCAGATTTACAAAGAGTGGCTCCCAGCGTGTGGACACCTCCTCATTGTTGTCCTTGGCGCGCTGCTTAACAATGTCCACGGTAGATTGAAAGATTGTGGCAGCCCCATCGTAATACTCATACTCGTATTTAATGACACCCAGCTCGTGCAACACATAAACATCCATTGGAGCTATGGTCATGGCTTGCCGAAAAAATTTCTCTGCCAATTCGAGATTTTTGGTGAGTCCACACTCCACACCAATGTAGAGCAGCGGTAAATGACAGCCGCGCATTAGCTGAGTGGCCTTAAAGTAAGCGGCCATCGCCTGTTCGTGCTCATTCTCATTGGCAAAGGAGTGTCCATAGGCCAACCAGGCAGGGCCATAGAGCCGATCTAACGATGTGGCCTTTGACAAGTAACGACGCGCCGGATCACTCTTGCCAATCATGTCGTAGTAGCAGCCAACGGCATACCACGAAATGGCCTTGTCCGGATAGCGGTCGACCAATTTGTGAGCCACATAAAACAGTCTGTTGAAATCACCATTCTCCACAAGGCACGCAATTTGTATAGTCAGCGCGCTGTTGTGAAACGGATCAACTTTCAGCAAACTGAAAACAGTACAGATTAGCGATCAAAATATAAGTGCTTTAAATAAAAGGCATAAAGTACTTATTTAAGGTTTTTAAGCACTGCTTATAGTCGCAGTCATAGAAACATTTTTCCGCATCCGCTGCCAAGATATCTGTGCTGCGCTGCACACGCACTAAGCATTCGTTCAGCGACAATAACGTTTCTACATCGGGCTCGCGCAAGCTACGACGATGTGAGGCATCAAAGAGCGAACGCTGTGTGGCATCAATCATGGAGGAGGCGCGTGTCAAGCTCGTTTGAAGCGAAAACGATGGCGCCTTTAGATCCTCCAACACTCTGTCAAATCCAAAAGTTAATGGAATACATTTAAAGCAGTCAATCTCAACTGATACTCACTTTTGTGCTGGAGACATAAACTGTCTTGGTGTGATTGGTGTTTTCGGCACTTTAGACTTGGACAATTGAGGGTCCGATGAACAAGTTTGCTGTACGCGCACCGTAAAGTCCTTAATATATTTGGGCACATCCGGAGTGACAATGGGCGAGATATCTTCAGCGGTACGCGCTGATATTAACTCATAGTACTTTTTCAATCTTGACTCGTACAGCTTTAGGATGAACTTGGCATCCGAATCGCTGGACTGTTGTGCCAGTGGCAAATGGTGCATTAGTTCAAACTCTGAAACGAGGTAACCAAAAAGAGTTATATTCGGGTTGCCAAGGAAAGAGCTTGGCCTTAGAGTTATTTGATATAATGGTATCATATATATATCTAATGCCAGCGTTCCTTAAACTGCTTATATACCTTCCCAGGCCAGGAGCATTTCATGCTGCACCAACGCATCGAGGGCCTCAAAGCAAAATATGGATTTATGCAGAGCCTGCACATAGAAATCCATGGCCATGCCGCGATTGTCCAATGCCTCATAGACCTTTCCCTTCATCAGAAAGATGGAGGCAACCAGCTCGTTGCGGTTGTTCTCCTCGCCACCAAAGATGCTGTTGCTCTCCGGGCAGCAGCCACCGCTACCCGCATCTACATGATGATTCACTAAGGATGTCGTCATGGTATCCACCTCCACAATTTGGATTATGTTTGCTGCCTCATTGTACTCCTTGGCAGCATAAAGACTCTCCAGCAACAGATTGAAACAAGGCAGCGAAGTCTTTTCCAGTTTATAATGTTGAATTGTGTGCGCCGCCCGATGGTATTCGCCCAGGAGAAACATGCACTGTGCCTGGTAGTAGACATCTCGTGGCTCCTGACCACTTAACACCGCTACCTTTTCGGCCCAAAACAAAGCAGTCGAATAACGACGCTGTAAATAAAAAAAAAAAAGATTGTTTTTATTTAAATAGAAAGTACTCTAAAAAATAAAGCTAACAAACTTCATAATATAAAGAGAGGATTTAAACCCGAACGAGACTCTATTGTAATCAGAGGACACGTCAAAATTAAGGGTAGGTCTGAAGGCAACAGCAAAATTGACTTGGCTCAACAACAAAGAGCAATAAATTTCACCGATTTGTAGTTTAACTATATATATTGAATTAAAATGCTTACCATATCTATGAACTGCTTGACCAGTTTCCGGTAGAGCGCCAGATCAATGTTATCATTAGTGCCCTCGGCATTTCCACTTTCATTATCACCAGGCATTTTACAAATATCTCAAAATATTAAACCAATTTGTTAATTTGCATCTACCGGCAAGCGCAACCTATCTGGCAACGCCAATGCAGACAGCTGTTCTTGCCATTCACACAAAAACATCAGTGGCACTGTGAGAAATTACTTGGAAAAATGTCAAACCAAACATGTCATATATTTATGTTAATAAACATTTGAAAAGTATTATTAATAATAATCCTTTGTTTAATGCATAATACAAATATTTGTTCACATATCATTTTTATTTTTATTTTATGTTTATTAGTTCCTTGTCAAGTACTTTCGGCATTTTGGCCAGTTCCTTTGCAACTTGTCTGCTGTTGTCCTGCTCCTGATTTTGGGGGTTGAGTTTGGGGATTGGGGCAGTCGCCAACATACTACATAGATAGTAACGCTCTCTCTCAGCATCTGTCGTCGCCAGGCTTCAGTGTATTTCAATTGCTCGTTAGGTGAGGTTATTGCATTTCCAACTTGAGCGGCAACAAAAAATACTTAAATCCAGCGGCAGTGGAAATAAAAAAACACTTATTTTTTTCGTTGCTGTTTTAAATTTAAAATAGGATAAATTTATATTCAACGCCTTCATCTTGTAGAATATTTTTACAAGTGTATAACAAAAGAGACTGCTAACAGGAGGCAACAACAGTTGCATAGTAGTATTAACGAAAAGGTGTACAAAGCGCACATCACAAATTGAAGTAACGGTTCGCCCAGCCGGATAGCACTGTGTGAGAAAAAAAAATGTGCTTTGCATGCATGCAGTAGGACGGCAAATATCTGAATGCGAATGTGAAATTTAAATTAAATTTAAAAACAAATTTATGTGTGTGAAGCGTGTAACAAAAACTTAACATAAGCAGCAACTACTGTTAATTCGGGTATGTAAATACAGGCTTTTCATTCATACGTATACATACATACATATGTACATATGCACATACTTGTGAAATAATACGGTAATTCGTTGGCAAATTAAAATGCATATTGGAGTCTAGTTATATGTCCTGTCTCAGATGCAGTTATGCTCTCATCGAGTGCAGCTTGAATGCTTGTTGTTCCGTCTTACAGTTGCTGTTGTTGTTGTTGTTGTTCTTGCCACTGTCTTTTTTTTTTACTACTTTCCGTTGTTTCATGAGTATTTTACGTCGCGCACGCCTTTGCCAGACTCACGTCATTTTGCCCAGCATCTCAAGCATGGGCGTACCCAGGATTTCAACTAGGGGCTAGCGGGGATGCAAGATGTAGGTGAACAAAAATGTATTGCATTTATTTATTTATAATTATTACAAAAAATAAAAGTACAATTTTTGAAAAAAAATATAATTTAGTTAAAAATTATACATATAAAATTATTAAAATTTAAAGCTCAATTTGAATGCTTGTGGGGTATTTAAAATATAAACATTAGTCCAACATTTGATGAAAATATTTAAAAATTAAAAGCGAGAGAGGGGATACAGTATACCTATGTCGTACATAAACAAATTAATATTACTTATAAAAACATGAACAACTATATTTATTTAACAAAAATGTAGGTTCTGCTGCCCTACTGCAGGTACGCCCATGAGAACAGCAACAACAACAAATACTTCTCATACTAGTCGACCACTTTTACAACTACGAATACGCACAGAGAGTACAACAACAGATATACTACAGAAGCAACACCAACAACGACAGCAGTAAGAACAAGAACAAAAACTACCCAAGCTCCGTTAGAGCCCACTGATTGTTGTTGCTGGGCTCTGCGGCGTTCTGCTCATTTCATGCTGATTTATGGTTCTAATAATAGCTTCGCTTCCTGTTTCTCAAAAGGATTACAGCCGCTGGCACACGCACACGGCCTAAACGCATACATACATACATATCAACACGTCCTTTGAGTGCCGTGTCCATTTGAGCCCCCATCATCACTATTAGATAAAAAAAAAATATTAAAATAATTACTGAAAAGGACAAAGTTATGAAGCAGTCGCTCGCACGAAAGCATTTCCAGACGACTGCTAAACGAAATGGGAGGCGGGCGGCGGAAATTGGTTAATTACAGTTATGTTTGCGGGGATACGCCTTGATCGATTTACAACGTTTAACGCTTAAGTGAGCCCATTTAGACTCTTTGAACAAAGTGTGTGTGTGTGTGTTCCGCAGAATTTTAAAAGGGGGTTTCCAAGCAGCACTTAATACACTGCGTCACATTATAAATATAGAAAGGGCAATGTTTCTATTTTAATTGTGTAAACTTACTTATCAATTTAATACTTAATTGAATATTTTCACTTAGTTGAATATATTTTACTTTATTGTTCCTGTACGAAGCCAATAAGCCATTCAAAAATTAAAATAGGTTGGACAATATATTTCTGAAATGTTGATATAACTTCTACATATATCCATTATTTAAAAAATATATTATTGATTCAAAAAAAAACATAAGTTATAATTAGAAATTATTTTTTTTTTAATATTTCTTTTATAACTTGAATTAAAGATTCTTAATTATAAAAATCAATTATTCAACCTATTCACGGACTTTTTGCAAATATCAAAAAATGTTTGCTTGTTTATGTTATTTAATTAAATATTATAATACTCTTAAGAGTACTTGTCTTTTAAACAAATCTAAATTTGAGTATCCGGGCTTGTATGTGAATGTTGTAAATGTCTTAGCCGATGGTCATAGTAGCCATGGCTATTTACAAGTTATGTTCATAGTTTATAGCATAAAATAAAATATAATATCCTGCATATAATATAATTATAATTACTTACATTAAGCAAACTCTTCCAAGAAGAAATTTAATTTCACGCAAGTCCTTAACCAAATCTTATAAATCGTATGCTTCAACAGGGTGCTTCACAAGAATTTCATCATTGACGGGGAATAATGAATCGATGACCATTTGCATCAGCTGATACGGCCACCGCATCTGCTTACTGTCTGCTGTCCGGTTGTCCGCTGTCCCGCTGTCTGCGTAGTGAAGTGTCGAGTGGTGCCAAGTCCACATTACCAACAACAACAACAACAACAATATCGACAACAACTAGAACATCCAAAATTTGGTCAGCAAACATGTTTGCCTAAGGCAGAGGGCAGCCAACATTTTTGGGCAGACGCATCAGCAGATCGAACCTTACTCCTTACAAAGGACTCGCTGCGCAGCACGAACCATTGAGAACGTATGCCCAGAGAGAGGCAGAGAGCGCTGGCATTGGCGTTAGCGTTGGAGAGCAAGTGAGATTAGTTGCTTGGAAGTCAGTCGTGTTGTGCTGTTTTCTGTTGGCCCCCAGCAACAACAAAGAGGCCAAGAGGCGCGAGCATACGGAAGTGGCGACATCTGTTTTGCCGCTTTGTCAGCTTATCCGGCAGCCGATGCCATAGCCGACGACAGGCGACCACAACGACGACAACGACGAGGACGACGACGTGGACAACGAGGACGGCAAGGAGCGCGCACACGACAGGACTAACGGCAACGTGAAATACACAAGTGTGGAAATTGGAATTTTTATTCAAAACAATGCCCCTGCTGCAACAGGTATGTAAATAATAATAAAACCCATTCGCACTCACAGCCGAATGCCGTGGCGTGGCGTTAGCCGTAATTGAGCCGCTCACGTACGATTCCCAGATGGGCAAGAGAACCAGAGCGCATCAGCTGGTCTCTATGTCAGTTCCACGCCCTGCAGCCCACCAACCACCACCCTCTCTCCCCCTCCCCTTGTACCTTGTACCTTGCACCTTGCACCTTGATATGATGGTGTGTATTTATGCCTGCGATGCGGCTCAACTTTAGCCACTGACTGATTGTGTGGCAGCGGTAGTAGTAGTAGTAGTTGTAGTCGTTGTAGTAGTGCCTGGATGATCCTAATAAGATTAGTGCTTAACTTTATACGACTCACGGCAACGCGGTGTGTCAGCTACCCGGTCACCCGCCCCGCCGCTACCCACTGCACATTTTTATCCCGGCAAAGAACTCTACTTAGCCCGACTCAATGCTAGCGGGCTCGCGACTCTTGTTGTCTGTTGCACATTATGAGTAGTTAAATTCGATTAAACTTGCGGCGTTTGTTCATAGCGTCAACTCCTAGACAGTGCAACGCCTCCGTTCAAGCTGTCTGTCTATCCTTATGCGCCTGTATGTAGTAGTTTGTGTGTGTGTGTGTGTGTTTGTTCCGGCTGTCTGCGGGTGTGAATGAGTGTGCGCTCGTGGAAGGCGTTTAATTGTACTCTTTGTTGCGCAATATAGTTGCGTGATTTAATTTGCTGCGCTTTTATATATTTTTAATTCATTTAAATAAGTTGATTCGATTTGGCAACAAGGACCAGATAATAGATGATAGCTTAGACCTCTGCCCAGTCCATTTGATAGTAAATATTAATGTCATGGACCACATAGAAATCAAACTAATAAAGCAACAAATTGAATTGCACGTGGCAAATTTGCTATGACACGCGGAGTGACAGCAAATAATTTATTATACCTAATAATTTAACATTTCATTTTATTATAAGTTTTCACAGTATAAAAATTCTTAAAAAGATTACCTTTTCGTTCTCTTGCATCATTCATTGGCATATGTCTGGCTACAGCGATTGTTTGAAATCAGTAGAGTTTTGACAAAGTTATGACTGTGAGAAGTCTAGAGCCGTCCCTACAAGCCATTTTTTTGGGTAACATTTTGACATTAATTCCAATCAGAAAAAAAGTTCAAAATTTTTTGGTTTTTCAAAAGTTCATAAACCTTAGATGTGAATTTAAAGTAGATGCCAAATAATGACCAAAATGGCCTCGGGATTGACAATCAGTTTAGATTTGACAAAGTTATGGCAGTTTGAAGTCTGGGAAGGTAATTTATAAGGAACTTTTCGTTGTTTGGGCACTTTACAAGTCAATTTTTTTGTCACTTTTGGCGTGATTTTTGACAGAAAAATTAATTACCCCAAAACAACTTTTCTTATAGTTTTTTATACTAATTGTGACACCCACAATCGATTAAAAATAAAATTTCAAGATTCTAATTTTTGAAAAATCAAAATTTGTAAGGGTCCCCCCTTATGCTTTTTTAACAAAAAAAGTAACAAAATAAATATTTTCAAAAATCCATAAACTTTAAATGTGGACTTAAAGAATATGCCAAATAATGGCCAAAATGGCTTCGAGATTGACAATCGGTTCAGTTTTGCCAAAGTTATGGCAGTTTGAAATCTGGGAAGGTCATTTATAAGGAATTTTTTGTTGTTTGGGCACTTTACAAGCCAATTTTTTTGTCACTTTTGGCGTGATTTTTGACAGAAAAATTAATTACCCCAAAACAACTTTTCTTATAGTTTTTTATACTAATTGTGACACCCACAATCGATTAAAAATAATATTTCACGAATCTAATTTTTGAAAAATCAAAATTTGTAAGGTCCCCTTATGATTTTTTAACAAAAAAAGTAAAAAAAAAATATTTTCAAAAGTTCATAAATTTTAGATGTGGATTTAAAGTAGATGCCAAATAATGACTAAAATGGCCTCGGGATTGACAATCGGTTTAGTTTTGACAAAGTTATGGCAGTTTGAAGTCTGGGAAGGTAATTTATAAGGAACTTTTCGTTGTTTGGGCACTTTACAAGCCATTTTTTTTGTCACTTTTGGCGTGATTTTTGACAGAAAAATTAATTACCCCAAAATCACTTTTCTTATAGTTTTTTATACTAATTGTGACACCCACAATCGATTAAAAATAAAATTTCAAGATTCTAATTTTTGAAAAATCAAAAGTGGTAAGGGTCCCCCCTTATGCTTTTTTAACAAAATAAGTAAAAAAAAAAATATTATTAAAAGTTCATAAATTTTAGATGTGGATTTAAAGTAGATGCCAAATAATGACTAAAATGGCCTCGGGATTGTCAATCGGTTTAGTTTTGACAAAGTTATGGCAGATTGAAGTCTGGGAAGGTAATTTATAAGGAACTTTTCGTTGTTTGGGCGAATTTGTACGAAATGAGATTTTTTACTGCAAGATTGGGTCGCAGCTGTCCCTATTTTAAGTAGCTGAATCCGACCAAGAACTGTTCTGTTCTTCTCTATCTGCTTTTACACATGATGTTAAGTCTCCTTTCTTTCGTTGATAAATTAGCTGTTGCAGTAACAATTCACAATTGAAATGCCAGCTTTGAGGATATCTTTCAAATGAGACATACAAGTAAATGTTATGTCAGTTGAGTCAATTTCCACTAATCTCCAGCCCAAATTGTCACTTGTCTCGCTGGCTTCCGCCCAGTAGTACAGTGGTTCGTCCCTCGTCTGTGCTTAGTCAAGTGACACACATGTAATCATTATAATATACTAGTAGATGTGGCACGGCTTACGCACATGTTCCCATTGCTGTCATGCTTAAGCGATCCCAAAGTCCTGTCAATATATGTATGAATGTGTGTGTTTGTGGGATAGTACTGTAAGACGCCTTCGCTCGCCCCCATTTGCATTGCCATTGCTGCATGCGTAAGCGTCTCATCACTATCTCTATCTCACTCTTTCCTTCTCTCTGTCTACCTAAATGTGCTGCATCCTCTTCTGTCATTCAGTCGAAAGCCAAGCTACAAAGTTACTCATTGTCGACGGGCCCGTTCTATTGCTCATCATTCAGCCATTTTGGTGAGGAGGCGGGAAGGAGTCTACTTCAATGGGGGCTGCACGGCACGGCTGACAATGGAGGCTGTGCGGCTGTGCAGTTGTTACAATGTTTACACAAATATTTAAGGATAATCCGACGATTTCAAAGGGGTTATTATGCAATTTTTATTCTCATTTTATTGTGGCTGGAGAAAAAAAAGTGGGATAGTAAAAATAAGTAAATGCAAAATGTCAATTTTGTCGTGTAAGCGGCATTCCCATTGATGGGCGTGCGCACGGCCAAAGGGGGGGATTAAGGCGCGTGGGTGGTGGGGGGGGAGGGTATATAGCAAGCCATTGTTGTTGTCTTCTTATAAAAAATGAATATTTATACGTACGTATATGAATGTATATGTATGTATGTATATTTGTTCATATTTATTCGCTAGTAATGTCTAAAAAAAAGCCAACTCCTTCATGCAGTAATGCTTCCTGTGGCTGTGTTGCGTATACTTTATATATTATTTCATTTCCTTTACCCGTCGTTTTATTTATATGTATTATTATGTAATATATTTTATTTATGTGCAGTCGGCCTGCTGTTAAAAATGCCTATAAATAAAGTACATTTGTCGTTTGTACAACATTTTATTTGCAAAGTTATTTTTGCTCTCTCTGTTCATCATGCCCCGCAGTGACACACTTTATTTGCCCAGCATTGAAAATGGAAAGAACAGTCTTCACTGTACTAAAAACATTGGTCTTGATATAAAAGTTGAATAGCTTTTCCTAGCTTGGCTTTATACCACCTTAACTATTTTTATTATGCTTCAGAATTAGCATTATTAAATACTTAATTCCTGGTTTGTTGCCCTAATAGATTTACTTCAGATTGCTCTTCTATTTCGCACCAAATTTGTTGCCTGCAATTGCCAGTTATTAGCTTTCTGACTTGATTCTCAATTGGCAAATCGTTGACATTTACCAAAAAAAAAAACGAAATGAAATGAATAAAAAATCATTTCAAAATGCTGCAATAGCAAATCATTGTGCTAAGCATTTGCAGCTATAAATATACATATTTACAGCACTGTATATATGTATATTTATATATGTACAACAGTTTTTAACAAAAGACAGCCAGCCTGCCTGCCTGACAGCTTAGCGACTATGCCGATGGCCAGCGGAATGTCTTGGAATGCCCTGCACCAGTCGACGTCGCCGTCGCCGTCTTCGTCATCCAAATGCCGAATGGTACAAGACGGCGGTCTCGTAGCCGTAGTCACAATGGCGGCGAAAGCGCCCCGAGGCACATCATTAAAATGTCGATACCAAGCAAATCACACGCCCGCCGCCAGCCAGAGGGATATGAAAAAATGCGACGCGTTTTGCGGTGGGTCGCCTGCTGAAGTTGCCTGCAGGATGGATGATTGCCGGCATGCTGAAGTAGCGGTGTTTGCCGGCTCCACTGGGCGTAGCCCGTGCAATATGAACCGCTGGCATTAAAAAATTGCAAAAATTCAATTGAATTTACTTTAGCCAGACATCGTCGCACAAACCAACTAGCATTTAATGCACCAGGCCATGCGTGGGCGTGGCGTGTGGCATGGCATGGCATGGTGTGGCAGCAACAATGCTCTGTGTATGTGCGTGTGTGTGTGTTATCATTAAAAAGAGAACAAAAGTGCTGCTAAAGAAAATAAGAGGCGAAACAGCAAATGTACAAAAACAATAAACGCAACCACAAAAGGCCACCAGCCAAAGCGGAGTTTGTTGCTTTTTAAATAGGCATGAAAAAGTTTTGCTACTCAAAATAAAGCAGAGTAAAAATGACATTTACTGCATTGCCCGACTGGAATATGCCCTGCGGCTTGCAGCTCTTATAAAGAATTACGCTAAATTCTACAGTGCATTTCCAAACTCTTTTGACAGAATAAATTCATTTAAAATATATGAATAATAATGTTGGAAAACTTTCAGCAAATAGATTTACTGTATATTCTAAAAGATATTTTTCATTTGCTCCTGCTACATAAATATGCAGACAATAGTAGATCGATATTTACATATTGATGCAATATTAAATTTCATGCATATCAACTTATGTGCTTAGTAACTAATATACCATTTTGTACATCATTCTAAGGGGCATTTAAATATGCATCATACGCCCCGTTGTGCGCGATCCAATGCAGCTCAACTCACAGAGATAATACAGTGCGCAAAAAGCGCGTGTTTTATTTCCACTTAGCACACACACACACACACTCACGTATTTATACGCCCTAACACACACACACACGCACACACACCCATATTGAATGCCTGTTGACGGCTGTTTAAAAAATTGTCTTCTTTTCTGTGCAACTACCTCTGTCTCTCTCTCTGTCTGTATCTCTCCCTGCTTCTCTTTCTACTCATTGAAACAATAACAACGACAACGGCAACAAAAGCGCACAGGCATCGGAAATGTTGCCGTTGAAACTGAAATGTCGCAACGCTCGCTGCTCGTTTGTTTTTCGTCCCTGTTGTCGTCTCCGTCGTCTCCGTCATCGTCGCCATCGTCGTCGTCGTTGGTATCCTACGCCCATGTAAACGGGACGCTGCTCTGTCAGAGAGTTGCTTGAATTACGATATTGTTATTATTAAATGGATGCATGACGCAGGAGCAGCGGCAGCGGCATGGCAGCGTTCGCTGCATCTGTTTGATAGTTCATTCAAAGCACCATTTAATGCTTTGCATTCCATACAGCGTATGTGTGCAGTTACACACTTGCAGTATGTACATTGTACATATAGTAAGCGACATCGTGTCAAGGCACAAATCAAGTGCTGCTGATGAAATGACATTTAACATGCAACTCAATTTAATTTGCCCCGGCAAATGGCATCGCCATAGAAAAGCACAGCAGCTGCTGCTGCTGCTGTTTGGCTGCAACTGTCTGCTGGTGTGGAAGCGTGTTGCATACTTGCAGGCGCACTGCAATTACGTGCCACTGCCACTGCGTTAGGCCTGGCATTGTAGTCGTCGTATGACCTGCAGGCATTTGCATCCCATTCAATCGATGGCGCCCACGCCCACGCCCAACACAGAAGTTGCCCTGTACTTGCCTGCTCAGAATGGAGTAGAATTATGTCCTTGTACCACGTTTGAGTGTGCGTGTCTCTGTGTGTGTGTGAGTGTGTATGTGTGCGTCTACTACTGTGCTTTTTAATTTGCAATATTAAACGCTCGATTGTTGCCCAAAAAGAAATCAGAGATAAGCTAAAAGCAAAAAGCGAAGTCTGCTTGCAAGACTTTGTGATTTAGTCAAGCACATGTAATTACAAGACAAGTTGATGTCTTCAAATATCAAATATTATAAAAGGTGCACCATTGTTAGCGCTTGCCACTTACAATAATTAAAGGGAACAAGAGAAACGACCAAGGGTGCAAAAGTAAAGCCACGCAAAAAGATAAGTGAGACAGAGCAATATCCACCAGTAACTAAACATTTAAATATATACTTATATCTGACAGATTTACGATAAAATATTGTGATCTAAACCAATCGGAGGTAAAGTAATAATATATGTGTTTGCGATAAGATAGATCAAGAATATATATTTATGCTACTAGAATCGATTGCACAACAAAAAAAAGGACAAAACTATAAATAATGAGAAAATATATATAACAAAAATGTTTTAAATAAAAATAGGAGATGATAGATTTAGTAAAGAATATAGTTTTGTCTTATTAAGAATTTGGTTATGCAATTAAATGTGAAGGAAATTTTTTAATATATATCTAGCCAACTACGAAACCGACTTGAACTAGACGCTTTGCTTCTCTCAGTGTAGAGCCATTATCACTTACTTAAGAGTTTAAACTTGAACACTTCATGTAACATGGCCGGACTGCATAAGCAAAGTAAATTCAAATGTATTTGCCAATAACTTTTATGCTTTATGGACTGCCTCTGTTCCCAAGTTTGCAACATGTAATCGGCCATAAAAAATTACAACTGTGCATTAACCTTTTGCGCTTTGCTGGCCACTGGGGGAAGGATCGCATCGCATCGAATCGAATGGAATTGCATTGAACAGCGACAACAACAAGGACGCCATCGTCAACGGGCGCTTATCACTACATGCCATCAAATTTTAATGTCAAACCCTTTTGGCCAGTACATAACTGCAGGGGGAGAGGGAGGGGCAGCCGGCATCAGGCAGCAGGCAGCTACATCTAATAAGTGTTGTAAACGATGCAAACATAATAATTTGTAAGACTTCTGAAAGCGGAAACTTGTAATTTTCTCAAACAGCCAACAGAGACCCCGTCCCTGGCTCAGGTCCCTGCCCCGGGACTTCTTTCTGTATGTGCAGCCAGCACATATGCACTAAAATGCAGCCCAGAACATTCCAATCGAAGTCAAGCGGTTGCCAAAAAAAATTGAAAAAAAAGAAAGTAAAGAAAAGAAAAGAAGATGAAACCGGCAAGCAAATGTACAGCAGCCAAATCGAATGGACACTGGATAAATAACTACTGAGATATACTGCTGACTCGCTGGCTGCCACTTGGCGTCTATACTCTGGCATGCCGAAAGATCTCGAATATCTTCATGGCGCAATCAGAATCAGCAGGCATCGGCATCAGCGTGGAGTCTGGGAGCTGGGCACCACCAAGTACAAGCACAAGCACAACAGCAACACCATTGAATCAAATTTGGAAATCCCTTGACGTCAAAGACAAACAAAGGGCAATAGCTATGTGGTCGGGCAGGATGTCTATGGGTTGGAGTAAATGTCCAGGCACGGAGTGTTGAACTTGTATATGTGGCAAGTGGTTAAGATTTTTTGTCGTATTCAATTTCATAGTTTATGGGTTTTATTAGGAACGTGAGAGTACTTTGACTAGGTCATGATGCTTGTGTTGCAGAGAAAAGTTACTTAAATTCAAGAATATCTAGTCTATTTTTTAAATGTTTCAAAAATATATATAACAATGGGATATTTCTTGTATTTGTTTTGCTAGCTTTTGTGCTTTATTTTGGAACAATTAAGTTCACTAATATCAAAATTACAGTTTTAATTAGCTACTTTTTAAAGTTAAAATGCATCTTTTGATTATGTGCTCTCTGATTTATTTTGAAAGCTTCCTTTCCCTTAAAAGAGCGTTCGTTATTCGTCAGGAGCAATATCAAGCAGATAAGTCACCCTAACTAGTTTCTTTGCTATGCGGGGCTTTGCTCTTTCCGGCAGCGAAAGCCGCTCAACGTTGAAACGTTGCCTCTCGTGAAACGGACGCAAACGTGGCCTCGACATTACAAAATAGCTTGAAGACTATATGTAATTTGCATTCATTGACGCCGTTTTTATCGCAGGCTGGAAACAAACCCGTGAAATCTCCGCACCATACGAACGCTATGGTAAATGTGTCAACAGGCAACCACAATGCCGCCTTTCAGTTGGTTGTCCAGCAGCCGTCTCCACATCGACTTACATTGGCTCTAAATGTGTGACTGGCATGTGTGGGCTTCCTGTATGCGTGTGTATGTGTGTGTGTGTGCGTGTGTGGATGTTCATGCCATTTCCGACTTTTCACGTACCTTCATCAAGTTGTCATTCAATTTTTAAATCCATGGCAAGTTTTGTACTTAACATAGTTGTGACAAGTTGACAAAAAGTAAGTATTCGTTGGCTGACTTCCATTTAAAACTTGCCACATGGCTTCAACCGCCTTGACGAAGACATTTAATAAGTGGCGTACAAAAATATGCCTGTCGTTCCACAATCTTTAAATAGCAGTTCTAAGAAAAAACCAGTCAATAGTCAGTTATTTATATATTCTCAGTATCTCACTCAAAGAAAAGAGAAACTTATATATAGAGCATTATTTATGTATACAAGCTAGTATTAAACTCAGTTTTCCACCTATTTTCTGATTTAGTTATAAAATAAGTTTTCACTTATTTCTCACCATTGTGAGTGGAATTGTCAAAATCACCATCTCACTGCTCACTTTAGTTAGCTCATCTAAACGGATTATCACCAATCAGTCAGTCAGATTAAGTGACTTTTGATTTTCCAAGCTTTTCTCTATTTGTGTGCAATCCGAACACAAATAAGCCGCCATATGGTTGAGCTTACAAGAACGACAATATCCACTTTTCACTTATCGCTTAGAAATCTCGCTGTTACCTTTGCTGAGCATCATCTATCGCTGTTCCTGTCTGTCCTGCATTAATCCCCACGTAATGAGTTGTACGCCATTTTGCGCTAAATTGTTTGGTGAGTGCCTGATAACAATATTTGCACTAATTTGGCATTTTTAAGTGTGCTCCACTGACACTTGATGCGCTTTTAATTGCGCCGAATGCTCGAGTGTACTTTTGTCGAGCCGGAGAGCATAGCATGTCTGTGTGAAGGTGGTGTTGGGGTGGGTGGCGTTAGTTGACTATGTCTGTGACTGTGGTTTGCTTGCAGGCGGTGGAAGCAATCCTAGTTCTTCTGGCTGCTGGCTGATGGCTGCTGGTTGCCTTGTGGGTGTCCTCGTGCGGTTGCCTTGCCAACTTGGCTACGTTGTTGCGACGTCGCCAGCCGACATGTGGCAAGAAATGCTAAAGATAAACGATTCATTAGTTGCCACAATATTTGGCTGACTTTAATGACAGTATACGCTGCCTATATATGTACATATGTACATATATGTATCTTTTTCCAATTTCAATACGAGGCCACACAATCGATATTGCCAGAGTCGGGCATCATATGAGAGTTAAAATTTGATTGGCTCCCACTTTTATTACTATTCAAATTTTGTATACTTGCAGTACGAGACGCCTGATTGCACCGCTGGCGGCGGCAATATGCGTGGCTTGAGCGGCGCCAGTGCCAGCGATTTACTGCAGAAGCATTCGATTAGCTCAATACTGGAACAGCATCAACATCAGCAGCAGGATCTGCTGGGCAGGCGCAGCGATGCCAATGATGGACTTATATCATTCATAAATGGTTTGTTCTAATATTTATTTATTTCATTATTTAAATTGTATGTTCAAATATTTTATCATACAACTACATATATATCTATTATATGTCTTTTATTAATATGCATGTTAAATTGAACTTAATTTGTATTTCATGTGTATGCTTGAACTTGAGATTTAAGTATACTTTGGGGTGCCATTGGGTTTATTGTCATGAGTATAATAATTTTTGACTGTAGGTACATTCATTTTACAGTCGTACGGTCATTTTCTTGTCAACTTTATTAGGAGTCTGGCAAAACGGACGTATAAATTTCAATCATTTTTTACCTTTTGAAGTCGGCACACAAATATCCTTCGATACAAATTACAATTATAATTATTATTCTTTGTTTTGTTTCAAGTAGTTTAAACCAGGATCTCAATTCCCTGAATAAATTGCATTTATAAGTGTACACGCCAAATTGCCGTTTGCAAAAGGAAGCGCAGTAAATTTTCAAGTAATCGTAAAATTTTAAGCACATATCTAAATACAAAATTCCGTGTGTGGAGTACGCGCAACCGGAACAACATTGCATTTGAGCATTTCAGCAAACCAGACCATCAGAAGAGCAAACAGCAACTTGGAGACCATGTTGGGAATTGAGGAACTATATATGCGAAAAGCGCCAAGTGCTCTGCCAAGTGGGTCGCCCACGCAGGAGACATTTGAATTTGGCATGAACTATGACGGCAATGACGCCGGCAGCAACACCAGCACCAGCCCAAAGTCCAACACCAGCACCAGTACCAGCAAATCTTCCAGCATTGACGAGAACCTTGGCATGATGGCAGCTGGTGATGGCGATGGCATACAGAACTTGGCATTCGACAATAACGCAAGCAACAGCAATAACACCAGCCAATGCAATTGCAGTAAGTTGCTGCCCCATCTGGGCTGGCAGTGCCAAAAAGACTAGGTTCGATTCGGGCTCGGGATGCGGCATCTAACTCTCTCGGCATATTTACGCCTAATTTATTAGCTAACAGCAGCATTTTGAATATTTGCAAAACGCTCGAAAGCCCGTTTTCTGCTAGCCAAAAATGGCAATGGTCAAGAGTAGTGTTTGTATTCATATTCGCAACTGTAGTTGTAGTTGTAGTTGTTGTTCTAGTTGCTGTAGTTTCTTGTTTGATTTATTGATGGCTGCGCCAAGTCAACGATAACTGTTGACATTATTTATATATATTATATATAGATGTACATGTACATGTATATGGTTTTGACTTGCGACTTTTTATTTGCAGATCCAATCACATTGAACGATCTTCTTGGTTTGTGTGGTGGCAGCAACCCGGCAACCGCAGTTCAGGCACCAACAGCAACAACAGCCCCATCGAAAGTAGCAACGACGACAGCCGGCATTGCAAGCGGCGCCGGAGGTAACGGCAGCGGCAGCAGCAGCAGCGGCGTTAACAACTTGTTACTTGGCAATTCGGCGACTGCTGCAGCTGCCGCTGTCGCTGCCACCGGCGATTGCAGTCAATTGTCGGCGACAGCAGTGTCATATGCACCACTGACGCCGAGCTCAACTCAGTCCTCTGCCTCGCCCGGCACCAAGTCAAGTTTTGATTACTTTCAGGTAAGTTTCGAACGCACGGCTCGTTCCTGGACATGATGTACATATCTTGTAATTGCACCGAATTTGCACCAACAACTATCTAACTTTTTATGCTTGTCTCTCTGTACTCGTACTTAACCAACGCTCGTGGACTGTAAACTAAACGTCTTATGATTTTTGATTGATTTATTTATCTATGTTGTGTCTCTCTCTCTCTCTGTCTCACCGTCTCTCTTTCTCTACCTCTCTCTTTTACTCTCTCTCTCTGTGTGTGTGTTTGTCTAATTTGTTTCAATTTATTTTGTTTCTTTTCTTTCTTTTTTGGGTGAATTGGCGAACTTAGTTTGAAAATGTTGCACAAAGTAACCCACTTAAGGCTTTCCAAAGATCAAACATCAGCTTCGATTGCTCTGCACCTTTATCGCCAAGTACGCCTTCATCTATTTACAATCGCTCCTTTCACAGTTCACCTTTAGTCAGGTAACGATGATGCGGCACCCATTTTATTTTTGCGAACAATTCTCTCACACATCTCCTAACACTATTTGCAGTGATAGCAGCAATTCCTCCAGCGCCAATGGCCTATCGTTAGATTCGATAAACATGCTATATCAGCAGCAGAACTTCAACAACTTGGGCACCGGTAACAGCGGCAATCTCGGACTGAATCTGCAGAATGCATCCACACGCTCCAATTCACCAGAGAGCCAGAACAGCAATCAGTCCTTCAACGAGCCTAATCTCTTGGACATGATTGTAAGTAGAGTGTAAGCTCAATGGCGAAGACTTTGCGAACTAAGCTGCTTTCTTTTGCAGAATCTGCTCTCTGTGAACAGCAACAAGCTGGCATCTTTACAGCAGCAGCAACAATTCCAGCAGCAGCAGCAACAGTTGCAGCAACAGCAACAACAACAGCAAAAGCAGCTGCAGCAAAAACAGTTACAACAACAACAGCAGCAACAGCAGCTGCAACAACAGCAACAACAACAGGCCCAGCAACATCATCAGCAGCAGCAGCAACAACAACAGCAATTTACCAACATTAATCGAAACTTTGAGCCGCAGCTGTTAAATGGATCGCAGCAAAATTTTGATTTGACAGGCAACGATTGCGTGAATCAATGCAGTCTGGAGAACTTCTCCATTGTGGACATGGAGTTGGCCAAGCTGCAGAATTTGCAGCGCATCAATACGCTGAAGTTGTTGCAGGCACAGACGCAGCAAATGCCGTTGCTGAATCAACTGCTACAAAGCTATGCAAGCAATTTGCCAACTGCCGGCAGCTCAAACAGTATTAACAACACTCCAACAGCCAGTTTAGGCAATCTGGGAGGCAATAATGGAAGCTCAGGGGGTGTGGGCGTGGCGGCAGCCACCTCCAATGGCAGCGCCAATGATTGGCATTTGGACCGTGTCGCCAAGTTCTATAAGAACTCCGCTGCAATATGTGAAGCAACATGTACTTGGAGTGGCCAGTTACCGCCACGCTCGCATCGCATGTTGAACTATTCGCCAAAAGTTTTTCTGGGCGGCATCCCGTGGGATATCAGTGAGCAATCATTAATACAGATCTTCAAGCCATTTGGTTCCATTAAGTAAGTCTCTTACCAAATCTATTCAAATTCATCACTAATTTTATTTTACATTGCAGGGTGGAGTGGCCCGGTAAGGAGCAACAGGCTGCACAGCCGAAAGGCTATGTCTACATTATATTCGAATCGGATAAGCAGGTTAAAGCCTTGCTCTCAGCTTGTGTACTGCAAGTTGATGATTCGCATAGCGGCAGCAATTATTTCTTTAAGATCTCTTCTCGTCGCATCAAGTCTAAGGATGTAAGTTCGATATATGAACGTTTATATAACTATATATAATAAATTGTATTCTTAATCAGGTTGAAGTTATTCCGTGGATTATAGCTGATTCCAACTATGTGCGCTCCAGTTCACAGAAACTGGACCCGACCAAAACCGTTTTCGTTGGCGCCTTGCATGGAAAACTAACTGCCGAGGGTTTGGCCACAATAATGGAGGATCTATTTGATGGTGTCCTCTATGCGGGCATTGACACGGACAAGTACAAATATCCGATTGGCTCCGGGCGCGTTACTTTCAGCAACTTTCGCTCTTATATGAAGGCTGTTTCGGCCGCCTTCATTGAAATACGCACCACCAAGTTTACAAAGAAAGTTCAGGTGGATCCGTATCTGGAAGACGCTCTATGCTCAATCTGTGGCGTTCAGCATGGGCCTTACTATTGTCGTGAACTGTCTTGCTTTCGGTATGTATAAAGTGGCAAATTATGAAAAATCTTTTATCAACTATTAACAATTTCAATCTGCAGTTACTTTTGTCGCAGCTGTTGGCAATGGCAGCACAGCTGCGAAATCATTAAGAACCACAAGCCCTTGACACGTAATTCAAAGTCGCAAACCTTGGTGGGCATTGGGCCGTCAACTTCATCCTCAACGATTTCGTTGGCGTCTTCCAGCAACCGCTTGAACTCGGATCAGAAGCTGCAACAGCACAGTCATCATAATCATCAACAGCAGCAGCAGCAAAAACGTATCCAGCTTCAGCAACATGCCAATCAGCAGGCAAGCAACTTGAACATATTGTCAAATGCTGGCGCCACCAATGCAGCGGCCAACTCTTTGTACAAATATCAGCAACAACAGCCGACTAATTAAGCGCTTGTCAACTCCATACTTTGTGCGCACTTTTAACATAATTCCATATTTATGTTCACCGTGGGACGTTATTTTGAATTTTAAGTGATACCCAAATTTTTGCACTTTTAGGCAACAGAGAATGCTTAACCTACCGAATGGCCAGATTTGGAACCAAATTATTTGTGTTGCACACCCAATCACAATGAACGTTGTAAAATTACACTCATGTATTCGATGTATTTGATTGAACGGTACGATATTAAGTATACGTACATATACATCTTTTTTTCTTTTTGCTAAACACAAGCACTTCTCACATAATTAACTCGTATTCATAATATTTTTTGATAATCATGCTTACATATCAGCATTTGAAGCGGGCATTCGAATGCTAAACGAAACCCCCAGGAACTTGAAAGGGGCCTTTTTCAATTATGGTAGTCTATATTTTGGCTAAGAAAGCTGCATACATTTTGCATTCGGTATTTATCTAATTTAAGACCAAGCCATTCTGGAAACCGCCCAAGTTATTTTCTGTTTAGTTGATTTTTTTTCGTTTAAGGTTTATATATTTTGTTATTGTGCTATTAATCAGAAATTTTATAACTTCTTTTTTATTAGCCAAGGCAGAAATATTTTTTGGATTTGTCCGCTAAGCGTTTAACACAAATTGCAATTTTTAAATACAATTTAAAAATTGTGAATTTATATATTGCTCTTAAGTTTTGTCACACTGAAATTGTTATATAATTAATGAGTTAGTTCTGTTTAGTTTATGTTTTCCTTAGATTTACACATTTTTTGTTGATCATTTACATTGATTGTTGAACTTTGTTTTTCTTTCTTGGCCCCCTTTTGGCTAAACTAGTTTTAAAGCTTAAAACTTTGTTTCTATTATTTATGTCTTACATTATTTTTCATGTATTTTGAGAACGGATCTCGATGCTTTGTATGTAATAACAAACCATTACATATTGTACTTAAACAACGCTTTAATTTAATACAAACACTTTATTTTTTGTACACGTTTAAACACATACTATTTCAAACAAATATATACACATAACAAAACAAATTGTTTTCCAAATTCGTACTAGTTTTTTCTTTGACTACCTAACCAATGCTTAATGCAACACTAACCCTGCGCTTCCCATGCTGATACTTGCCAGTTAGTCGTATATCAAATATTAAATTCAAACGAATTTAAGCATAAATACAATCAAATTAAAAATTACTTTAACATGCAACTAAAATACTCCAAATATAAATTATAAATGGCAAGCACGCAATTTGCGTGATTTAAATCGAGAAACTAATCATATAAAGTATTAAGGTACACAGATATCAAATGGTTACAATCGATTTAACGGATGTTAAATGCATTTTCATGAACGCTTTTATGGCAGCAATTGTTTTAAAGATTTTAGTTTTCTATTTTGCCAAAATTTTATGTTTAATGGACGTTAGAAAGTAAGAGAATAAATGCTCAAACATTACGAACCTACAGGGATTTTATGGTAGTCTTCGAATAGCGCAAAAGCCAAATGTTAATAAAGCTGCCATGCAACTAGTTGAATTTGTTTAGTTTCTAATTGACCTACACAACAATAAGCAATTTTTAATTGATATAAATCTGAAAGAAACGCGGGTTTTAGGGTAAACTTGGATGCCTCTTAGTGTAACGGTTTCTGTTGTAGCGCCTAGTCTAGTTTCTTTTGCCTAGAAACTTAATCAGTTGTACAATATGATTTAGTCGGCGAAAACAACATTTAGTTGATGTAAGTAATTAAGTAGCTATAAAATCTTTAAAATGCTAGACAATTACCATGCATAGTTATTATATACACATACACACACATACCTATAATATGTAATTATTATAACCTATACAAGCCTATACATAGTTAATGCCTTCAGTAAAACCAATTAATAAGCAACAGCAAAATCACCCACTCAAATGAAAAAGTATCGCTTTAACGAAAACCACAAATCAAAATGCTTATACATACATACTATTTATTAAACCATATACATACATACATACATACATACATACATACGTGCATACACCAATAAATATCTATTAATTTATATGTATGTATAATGAGAACAAAATCAGGTGTCATCACAAAGAATATAGGATGAATGGAATATGAACATATAAAACTAAGTTCGAAATGCATATATTTACCAATCCCATGAATATTTCACAATAATCAACATAAATGAAAGCGAATGAACATATACATATATACACACGTATACATATAAGGAACATATACCTTTAACTAGATAATAATTTGTATATATTATTGAAAGATATTTATACATAAAATGGTGCTTTAGCTGAATTATAATATAATTATATGTAATTCTAAGACTTATATACCCAACCAAATACAAAAGAAGACATCTAGTTTCTTTCTGAATGATTTCTTACCAGCAACAAATGGAAAACGAGTGCTGTGGCAGGCAGCACCTTTTTATTATAGCAAGAACGAACATAATATTAAATTGTAAACGATTTCAAAACAGTGTTTTTAACAGCTATAAAGACAAATACTCATGCAATGCAAATCAACATTTTCGATTATGTAAAACACACACACATAGAAATATCTACACTTACACTAGGACATACAGACATGCTTAACTTTTAAATAACTAAAATTTATATACTTTTACTAACTACATGAAGAGAAAAATGAAATACTTTTTAAAGAAAATTTTAAGGCTATTCAAGGGAATCACCCGGCCCCAAAATTGGTACTTAACCTCCAAAATTATACATATATTTTTACTTTAATGTTTTTAACGCTTTTACGAGCAAACTGAACGGCGTTTTTAAATATCAAAAACAGTTACTGAAATTTTAAACATTTTCCACAAAGCTTTTTCGTATTATCATTTAACAGATAATTTTTTAAACAATACAAGCTCAGAAAACTGCAAACAAAAATGTTGATTACAAATTTAAGAAATTTAATGTATCAATGAATTGAATAAAACGAAATGTAATGGAACCAAAATCGAACGCTTCCCACGCAAAACCGATAATATTAAATTTTAGCTAAGTAAATTAAAAAGTATGCAACGTTCTACAAACAGCGCACTAAATACCTATAAACATTAAAATAAAAAAAACAATATATGTATGTATTTTACAAACTTATTAATTCATATGTTAATCTACATTAACTTGTAAGCGACTTCACCCTATAAATTAAAAATGCATATTTTAAAACTCAGCTAAGGTGAAATGCAGTTATACACAACAAATTACCTACTCTTATAAACAATATCTATACATTCGCCGATATCTTTACCACGCATTAACTAAACTATGCTAACTATATATATTTCTAGCTATATTTATGAAGAATATTTTTAATAAGTATAATATTAAATACAGCATTGAGCAACACAAGCGACATGTGAGACACATTTTGGGGGAACATTAGCAAAAAACATTTGCAAATTGAATTTTAAACTAACAATACTTGCACGGCAACATGTTAAAAACAAAGTTTAAGAATTAAACACAAGCAAGACAAAAACAAACAACAAAAAAAAAAACCAAAAAAAACACGTATTATGAACGGTTTTTAAAAAGACTATTATACACACATATATACACACAAAAGAATAATAATGATGAACATTACTAAGCTTTTAATGCAATAATCAAGAACCATATATTTTAATAATGGATAACTTAAAAATATAATTGAAGGAGCACAAGTACGTATACATATATACCCAACTTGTATGCGTTATTGCAAATTCATATTGTTAAAGAATAGCGAGGTTTAAGAAGAAGAATAGTACTTGGGGTATTTTAGCTTCGTCTGGCATTGGCTTAACAGAACTATGTCAAGGGAAGCGTTCTAACCCTAATTCTAATTGATTTTCCCACCTTATATAGGAATATAAACAAAATTACTGCAGTGCCATTTTAAATAGCTTCCAATAAGTAAAATATTAATATACATACATATACACATATTATATATACATATATATATATATACATATATATATATATGCATACATGCAACCAATACATGAAATACGTACATACCTAGTATATGCATACATACATACCTATTTATGTATTTAATATATTGTTATGAGCTAAAGTTCAAATTGCATTACGGTTATTATGTAAACAAATAAAGCAAATGGAACAAAGTTGAACATATTTTGAGTGCAGAAATTTTTGAACTTTTTGAAGCTGTTTTTGTATAGCATTTTCAAAATGCAAAGCAAATATATGTATGTATGTATGTACCCCATTATTACTTCATATACGTGCATACATATGTATGTATGTAGATCCTGTAATCAACTATTTAAAAAAAGGAACAAACAAAAGCATAGTTAGGTATATTAACTAATTAACGAATCCCAATATCTATTAATATCAACTAACAAGTTTTTTAATGAATAAACCTACATGATAAAAACAATTATATGCGCTTAATTAAGTAATAAACAAATATATAAATAAACCAACTACGAGCTAAAATTATAAAAACAAATATGACGCTAAACTACAACCAACAAAATAAATTAATTTTATCTACATACATATATGTAAATTCATACATACTTATTAAAGAGCTTAAAGGAGGCAGCAAAGTAAAAAAAAAAACCCAATTATTATAATAATTGTTAATATGTATTTACATGCTTTAATAGCAACCAATTTACTTGTGTACAATAGATGCATTATATAATATATAATGTTATTTTCAAACGAAATATAATTATAAAGACAACAAACCCTAAAACAAGCAAAACAATAACAAACAAAATAAACTACACAATCAGGTGTGAAAATATCTCTACAAACTACTAAACTTATAGAAGTGTCGGTATTTACACAAATCCTTTATTCAAGATATATGATGTTTAACAATAATATACAATTGGAATGCATTACATAAATAATCACATACAAGTCTTGTGAGAAAATCACAAATTGCTAATCATGTAAACAATAATCATGACTGCTAACCAAACTGACAAATAGTGCATTATTCGAAAATATGATAAACATTATATACCCTCAAAGAGTCGACAATATATGAGCCTGTAAATTAACTAGGTAAACATAATGCTGAGTATGCAAAACTATAATTGTATTGTATTCGATATACATGAACAAACGAAGGAATAGATAATAAAGGACACACAGACCAAAATACAAACAGCTTATTTATTGCAATATTTTGAAAAATGGTTGAAAATACTCGTCGAGCAACATCATGGATAAAAACACATACATCTGTATATATCTTAAGTTTATAATTTATATTTCTTTGTGCTTACATATTTAATAATTAAAGTTGTGCGAGTGCGCGACATAAATGTTTCATGTACATAAGTTTCCTGCCCTACATATCACCTCACACATAAGGACTAGCTGAAAATGCTGACCAACAATTATTGCCTGGATATGCCAATTACTATTTGTTCAGTCTTCTCTTGGCAAATATCTGATAGATTCCCAAGCAAGCAGACAGAGTGCCAATGGTGCCCACCTGGAAGGTGGACAGTTTGCCACCCCAGAGATAGCCCTTGGGTAAAGTGCTAACAGCGTGCACAAAATCCAGCGATATGCGAAATACGGACATCAACTCCAGTCGATGTTTAGCCAGCGAATTTGCATCAATATTAGTAGGACTATAATGGAAGGAGTAGGAATACACGTGAGTGACTAAAGATTAAAGATATATGTACCACTTACTTGCAGAGCTGGTGACTCCGATTGAGTTTTTCCTGATTTAGCCAAAAGTTGCGCAGCGTGCTACAATTGAAATACGAAAAAATTAACTATATATCATTACTTTGTGTATCAAACCTACCGCATAAGATTCAAGTAAACCGAAAGCACCCAGAATATTGAGTTGGCATTATCCCAATTGTCTGCATGCTTCACATCCACGATCTTATGCTCGGCCAGCCAACAGATCTTCTCAATTGGATAATAAAGCAAGTCCACAATATTGGCACTAACGCCCAGCATTGCCATAATGCGATCCGGCTCACTCTCCCCCAGTCCATACTCCAAAGCATACTGTATCATGGGTATATCATCGATAAGACGTAGCGTTGCTCTTGCTCCAGATATCCGGGAGCTGGCAATCGCATAACGTTTGGCCAAGTCCGGATTCCGCTTGACATGGTAACCAGCCACTAGCTTGGCGCTGTAGCACAGCGCCTTCATCACCTGCAAAGGTTAAATATTTGTATATGTATATATATTAGCAAATCTTCATATATATATTTTATGAGTGCTTTACTTGACCTATTTGTTTGTTTTGCACTTTACTGCAATTTGTGAAATTACTTCGCAGTAATAAAGAGATAAAATATTATCAGCGATAAAAAGAAAACAACGAACGCAACAAACATCTTAATAGCTGTGCTTCCACTAAAGTGGTTCCTCTCTCTGTTGGCGCTTGGGGAATTCATTTATTTGTGGTGCCCTCTTCATTGGTTACGTTTTATGTTTACTTTGTCGTTGATTAATATTGATAGGTATGTATTTGTTTGTCTTTGTTTGCTTACATTGCAAGCAATCAATAACTATTAGTTAAATAATAACTATTAGTGGTAATTAAAGTAACAACATGCAATCAATTATGGCAACTGAACAACGATACGGATACGGGTTCGAATCCCAGGCTAGTTATTTATACGGTTGTTCTCACTGTCTTAGCCGTAGGTTAGGTTGATAGTTTATAACTATATCCTGTACTAATATATTTTTATTTTTTTATTAGCAAATTCAATTAATTATTACAAGAATTAAAAGTATGATATTTAAAATCTAAAGTTTAACATTGTTCCAACATTTGTTTCAAGGATTGGGTTAATACTAGACATAGCCCCAATCAAACAAAAGTATCAAACTAAGTGTGTTCAGAGATCACCCTTAGACATAAAAGAATAGCACATTTTATTATATTATGAGATATATATACATAATTATATTATATATAATTGTCCTATACTAAATGCAATAATGATTATCTATTACCATATACAACTTACTAACCTTTCCCTCATAGCGTATAAACTTTTTTATTTCTTGCCGGGTTAACGTTGTACTATAGGCCCTAATCTATAACATTATCTTGACTTTACCCTAGACTTGCGTCTATTAAATACTATGGACTCTAGCTGATAAACTTTAAACCATTGCAGAATTCTAGAAGTGAGGCATGGTTCAATATTTGCCGCTTCCGACTATGCTCAAGGTGACAACAACAACAAACAACAGCTAAAAACCGGTTAAAGCCCAGTTCAAAAAAAACACAACAAAAATAGAAGCTGCCACGCTGCATTTTTAAAATAACAACCAAAATAAAATTATCATATTTTATCTCATTTATTATCATATTCAATTTATATGCTTACCTTGTCCCGTCCGCCATAGGAATCAATAATATCACAGAATTCATTTACAAACTTTGTTGTGCTACTCATTTTATTTTTGATTGTTGGTCCCCCTTCAAGTTGCAGTTGGGCGCAAAAGAAAGAAAAGAAAACAAACGAATAACCGAACAACCGAACGACAACACAAAAACAACAAAATCGCCATCACTTTTCGAACAGCTGTTTTATTCAGGCACAACTATCGATTACCTTTAGCGGCTATCGTATGCAACACTAGCTAAAAAAAACTTGAACGTTGCACAGCACTGATACCACGGATGCTTCAGTGAGTTGCAGGACGGGATTAGGATTCGTTGGCCGAAATATGAGTTTGCCGAATGTGAACAGCAACAACAACAACAATCACGCATCGTCGCCCATCTACAGCAACAATAAGTCTGTCATCAAGAAAAGCTCCAAAAGCGATTTAATGCGGACCGCAGTTGGATTATTGCTAAAGCAAAAGAATTATGTTGTAAGTAAACATAATTAATTAATGTAATTCAATTATTACTAAATGTTTAAAAAATATAAAGGAAAAACCATTAAAAATGTATATAAATAAAACTAAAATTATATATTTACCATAATTAAAATTTAAAGTTTAAGTTTAAGCAATTAATTACATTATTTATAATTATTAATTCTTCTCCTTTGCAGGGCAACGAAAAGTTTCGTCGTTCCGACTTTCTTTTGTTGCAAAACAAAAGTCAATTTGCCGTCAACAAAATGCTGGACACAGATCTTCATGGGGGCAACAGTTTCAGCTACTCCAATGTCCAGGTCATGACCAACAATCAGCATATGGTCGACCAGCAGTTTGGACGCTTTTCTCTCTTTGTGGAGGCGCAACCGGAGCCACTGCGTCTTGAAATGAAACGCTTCTATGCCCCAATGATGTGCCACTTATATTTGGAACTCCTCAAAGCTCGTGAATCCAAAAGCGCCGTTGAGCTTCTCAAGAAATATGCTCATCTGGTGGCACCCGTTGATCTCTATGATGCACCGCTGCCCACCAAGATCAATGGCTGCTCGGCACAGATCTCAAGCGCCTCGGATTGTCACATCCGCTTTGCCAGCGAGGCGCAGAATACTGGCGATATGGAGCTGGATTACTTTATGAAATTGGTACAAATTCTGTCTGGTTGCACGAAACTGGAGACCGCCGAGTCGGATCCGACTGTGGCGCACTTTCGCGCTTCCAAATACGAACTGCATACAACGGCCCAGGTGGTGGACAAGATTGGCTCCTTCTTGCAGGGTCGTGGTCATGTGCTCATCATGAATCTGCTATACACCTGGCTGCACATTCACATTGTGGACAACGATCAGCGGCTCTTCACGGAGGATCATCTGCTAGGCATTACCGAAGAACTGGATGTGATAGATAGCTTTGAGGCGGAAGATGGCAGCAGCTCCTCCAACAGTCGCAGCGAGCACAGGTCCAGCAAGCCCACTAAAAAACGTGCTGCCGAGGAGTCAACCATTAAACTGGAGTCGGATATGAAAATGGAATGTGGCATCGAGGCAGATACACCAGTTACTGATAAAAGCAAAATGAACATTGATGCCTGCCTCAGCACACTGAAGTCATCGTCAGCGCAGCTACTGAAAGCACAAGTGGATTTGCCACGTTTCTACAGGATTAGCGAGCGCTCGCGTGGTCTGACTTCAGCTCATTTGGATAGCAACGAATGCCACATGCTGGCGGGCTTTGATAACTCCTCCATTCAGCTGTGGCAGCTGAATCAGCATAGCTGCAAGGGCAAGAGTTTCTATAGACGCGCTCCACATTCGCAATGCGAGTGGGAGCATAACAATTGCACATACGAGGAGGAGGAATGGGACAGCGATGAGGAAACAATTAAATGCAGCGCTGAGGAGCGATGCGATCGCAACAAAGCGCTGCGCAACAAATATGCGGATAACTCCTTGTAAGTAATCAATAATTCCACTTTGAAACAAAGTCTAATCAATTATTTACTCCACTGCAGCAACGAGTTTGGCGGCTTGCAGTTGCGTGGCCACACCAAAGGTGTCACCAATGTGCGTTTCTCTACCCACTATCCGCTCCTCTATAGCGTTTCCAAGGACTGCACGCTGCGTTGCTGGCGTGCGCATAATTTGCAATGTGCGGCCATTTATAGCAGTCACAACTATCCCATTTGGTGCTTGGATGAGAGTCCAGTGGGCCAGTATGTAGTCACCGGCTCCAAGGATTTGAGCGCACGTTTGTGGTCCCTGGAGCGTGAGCATGCGCTAATTATATATGCTGGCCATACCCAAGACGTTGAGGTAACCGATCGAAATGTATTGCATTTAATATATACACTTAATAATATCTTTACTGCTTTTAACAGTGCATTGCCTTTCATCCCAATGGCAATTACTTGGCCACCGGCTCGGCGGATCATTCGGTGCGTTTGTGGTGCGCCACCAGCGGCAAGCTAATGCGCGTTTTTGCCGACTGCCGACAGGCTGTCACTAGTCTGGCCTTTAGTGCCGATGGCAAAATGCTGGCCGTCGCCGGTGATGAGTCGAAGGTGCGCATATTTGATTTGGCTGCTGGCGCCCAGTTGAGCGAGCTTAAGGATCATCCGACCAGCGTTAGCTCGTTGGCTTGGGGTGCACACAATCATCAACTGGCCACAGCGTGCATCGATGGCAGCTTGAGACTGTGGGACATCAAAAAACTAACGCCAATGAGGTGAGATCTGAAAATCAACAATAAATTATACACTTGACATTAACTATTGTATCAAATCCACAGCGAAAGCAGCAGCGGGGGGAGCAGCACCTATTCATCATCATCATCATCGTCATCAGCTACAACGAATCGTCTCTCAACTCTAAATAGTTCCTGCCAGCGTCTGGTCGATGTGTTTTATGGACGCAGTAAAACTCTCTATTGCATAGGCACTTGAAAATTGTCATCGTAATTGAGGATAGTTTTTGTTTTAAAATAATTTATTTGTAATAAGTCTGTGTATAATAAGTATTACTGTTGCTATCAATTGGAACAATGTGTTTTTTTTTCTTGCCTTTTTGTTCCAAAATAGCATACTTTCGCATACTAAAATATAATAATTCGTGATGCTTCTAAACGACAGAGCACTGTGTACATACTCGTATAACTATGTATACATACTACATAATCATCATCATCATCATCGACTTGTCCTTATGGATCTGTCAGCTTTTGAACAACAATGTATTTAAAGCTGCCCTAAGTGCTTCATTTACTTAGTTTAATAAAATGGAGAAGCATTTGAAACTTGATTAAATGTTTAACAACCGAAACGTCGTATTTGTATAGCTGCATATGTTTTAATGTATGTATGTAAGCATATGTACAATCAAATGTACTCACAATGATTTTGGACACTCGCACAGCCCATTGGAACATAACAAATATAACTATCACTAATGTCTAGCAGCGTTGCAGCTTTGCCGATTTGCTAGAAATTGTTGTGCACCATACAAAACCAGCTGTCTTTCAAAACTGAAAATGGAAAACATGCGAAACAATTTGTGAAATTTAGCTTAGGTTCGGCAGCTTGTGAACAACATTTTCAGAACAAGTTGTTGTCGTGAGTGCGTGCACAGCTGCAACGCTCTTAGATACTGTGAACACGCTAATAGTTAACTTAAAATATGTTTCAGGTTATACAATCAATTATTTTACAATTTGTATGCACAAGCAGCGCAGGATTTTACACCAGCGATCACTCTTAAGGTATTTGAATGAAGAGTAGTTTGAATGATAAATATTTAAACAAAACTCTAGACTATTCGACTTTCGAACTTAAGCACTATATATTTATATAAATATTGGCGTAGAACATGAATAAATAAATTGGTATGTAGTACATATAGTTTTGTCACAGTCGAATCTTTTGACTCATTAATTGTTTTAAATTGTGGAAAATAATGAATTGTCCTGACTGTAACTTTTAAATCAATGTTGGGTGTTATTTATAACAAATGAGTATAAGTTGTAACAGATTGTATTTGAAATCCCTTAGCGTTTGTGTCGCGCGCGGATTAGTTGCAACGCCTTTGCCATCAATGGTGCCTTCTTATTGCGCGCCGGGCCCGAACCTAGAGATATAACAATTGAAACATTAATGCACATTTATAATACAGCTGGAGGGAAATAACTTACTAACTTGCGCCGCATCGCGCGCTGCACCAAGCACACGAAGTCGAGCATCTCCCGGCTTTGCCGCATTGGGCGTAACACTGGACAGCGCTGCAACGCGAGCAGCGGGCGTGGCTATTAGCTTTCCCTTGGTGCCGTATTGCTCCTGCTTGCGCTGCACACTGCGCGGTGGCTTCACCATCGAGTCGACGAATGCCAACTGAGTTTTGCGCACGGGCGCCTCGCTGATTTTCTGTGATGCTTTTATGCTCTCGGCAATTATGCTT
Organism: Drosophila maculinotata; assembly: GCA_035045305.1. Lineage (NCBI taxonomy): Eukaryota > Metazoa > Arthropoda > Insecta > Diptera > Drosophilidae > Drosophila > Drosophila maculinotata. The sequence continues at coordinate 11,842,759 of JAWNPD010000335.1, forward strand.
AGTTTGCGTTCCTTTTCGTCCTCACAGCGCTGCAAATGTGTATTATATATACAACATATATTTATTATATATGACTAAAAGACTGACTAGCTTACCAGAAACATTTCACGCCACGTTTCCATTTCCTCCCTGCGTTGACTACGGCAATGACGCTGCACATGCATTTGCCACAGCACATCGCTGTCCTCCATCAGATAGGGATTGTATTCTTCAAAGGTCAACAGCTGACCGGGCGTGGCGCGCTCTAGTACTGGACGCAGTACGTCGAATGGCACACCACCCGTGTATTCCAGAGCTATGTCAAGCAAATACAAAATAAATGCATTATCATTTTAAAATATCTATAATTATTTCAGTACCGTCAATATTCTTTTGGAGCACACGCGTGCACAGATCAAACAGCGACGGAACCTGTAGTATTTGTCCAGTTCTAACGCCTGAGTAGATTTTGGTTCTGTATAAGAAATGATAAGCTTATGAGTTGGAAACAATAGTTTGCAGTTCAACAACTAACCGCATTGTCTTGGATGAAATTCCAGCAGCCAGCGCTTCAGACTCATTAAAGTTTCTTAGCTGCTTGGTCGCAGCGATGTTGCCGAGGCCATGATTGAAGACGACATCCATGACGGTTTGATTCAGCGGCATTGGCTTATAATTGTTTGATATTGTAGGCAATTCCAACGCTATGCTGGGATCCAGCGGCTCCAGCTTAGCGGTGGGCGCCAGCAGCTCAGGTTTCTTAAATAAATCACACATATTGCTTAATAGAACTATGCGAGAAACCAATATATCACAGTATGTGGTCTAAATCTGAATAATGAATTATAAAACCCACAGCAAATTTCACGTTTCTAAATTTTGAAAAATGAAACAGTTTTTTAAACTAAAAAAAAATTATATTTATAAAAATGAAAACGAAATAATTTAGAGGATAAACCGTGATAAAAATTGACTCCAGCTAGAAAATCCATTCAGTTTTGGAAAAGTTATGGGAGGTAATTTCAATGTCATTGGGCACTTTACAAGTCATTTTTGACTGATTTTTGACAGAAAAATTATCCACCCATAGTTTTTATATCCTAAATTTAACACTCACAATCGATTACAAAATTAATTTCAAAAATCTTTTAAAAAATAAAATAAAAAAACCAAAATATTAAAAATTTGGAAAAAAATTAATTTTGAAAAGTGCATAAACTTTAAATGTGGATTTAAAGTATAGGCCAAATATTGGCTAACATTTTTGGGAGTAGTATTGTAGCATGAGTTTTGACCAACAATTTAGTTTTATTATTAATTATATGTATTTTCAGTACCTTTGTGGTAGATTGCCTGCTGCTGCTGGAAAAAGTTGTTGTGGTTGTTGTTCGTTTGGATGAACTAGAGCTAGAGGCAGTTTCTGCTGATGTTGTTGTTGACTTGTTAGGTAACTTTACCTTGTTGGTAATCTTTTTGCCACTCATGGGCATATTGAGCATGCCAAGTACATCGTCAAAATTTGCGCCCATGCTGGAGTCAAACTCATTTGCTGTCTCCTTATGCTCGACTTGCTCCTGCTTAGGCTTTGGTTTTGATACTTTGGCCTTGGGCGAATCGTCATCCTGTCGCTCTGGACTGCGTGCTCGCTTGGATGATTTGGATGCCGATGACGTTGTGGAAGATTTGTGTTTGTCCGGTTTAGCCTTGGCCGCCTTTGGTTCGCTGTGTTGCGATTTGTCCTGCTTGGTAATTGAAATTTGGATTAGAGAATAATGGTATTATTTACGATGATAATAGTTACCTCTTTGATTTTCTCATGCCTGGATTTGCTGTCACTTTTGTCACTTTTGTGGCTGCTGTGAGGGCGCTGCTTGCTGCTGTCGCTGCTGCTGCTTTTGTGGTTGCTGCTGGGCTTTGTCGAGTCCTTCGATTTCCGGTGCTCGCTGCTGCTGCTTTTCGGCTGATCCTTGCGGTGCCTGTCGCCGTCGCTATCCTTGGCCTTGACCTTGTCATGACTACTGCTCTTGTGCCGCTTGTCGCTGCTCTCCGTTCGGCTTTTTGAGTGACTTTTACTGCTGCTGCTGCTTGATTTGCTTTTATGCTCACTGTCCTTGGAACGATCTTCATGCTTTGATCTGTGCCTATGACGCGTGTCTTCGCCGCCAGACGAATTGCTGCCTTTGTTCTCTTGATCCTGATCCTCCTCGCTGGAACGTCGACCATTCGATTTGTTTGAATCCTCTTCATTGCTATTACCTTGCACCACGGGCTCCTCCTCGGCGGCGACCATAGCCTTCCATTTTGTGACTAGAGTTTTGGCAGCAACGCCGACCTCTCCGTTAATCTTGCGCAGCGCATTGACCGTCTTGCCAATACCCGTTTCCTGCAGGTGCTCGAATGTGATGGGCAGGTTAAACAGCTTTGTGATGCAGTGTAGCAGCTGCGGCGACAGGTAGCAAAGGATTCAGGCGATTAGATAGGGGCTTACTTTAAAGGGTAGTTAACAACAACATTATACATACATACATACATATATATACATAAGGGAAGCCTTTGCAACTTACAATAGGGGTTGTCAAATAAAGATTTGTAAAATAAGATGCTCTTTAGGGAGAATCGAAAGGAAAAAGTAGTGTATCACATATATATATGGAAAAAAGTATTCTTTGAAAGAAAGGACTATTCTTTGAAAGAAAGGCTATCTTTGGTGCTCCGACCAAATTCAACCAATCTATATAAAATATAATAAAACTTGCAATTACTGAGTTTGGTACAGATAGTTTGAGAAACAAAAAAATTGTTCATACAACGACTCATTTTTCAACAGATTGTTCCTATGGCAGCTATAAGATATAGTGATCCGATTTTAATGAAATTTTGTGAGCATGCTTTAAGAATGCTAAAGCTTATATTTGGTAAGTTTGGTCGAGTTATCTCAAAAAACAAAATTTTCGACTGATCGTTCCTATGGCAGCTAGCATATAGTGGTCCGATCCGGCTGATTCCGACATATTATCTGCGTGCACATCTGTACTAAGTTTTATCAAGGTCGCTTTAAAATTGAGAGACTAGTTTGCGTAGAAACAGACGGACAATGGTATATCGTCGTCCTAAACAAGAATATATATACTTTATGGGGTCGGAAATGTTTCCATCTATGCGTTGCAAACTTCTGGCCAAAATTATAGTACCCTCTGCAAGCGTATAAAAACAGAAAAACATTTTGTGCTAAGTCAACCACAAGCTAAATTATGTTTTAAAAATTCGGAAAAAAATATATAAATATCGAAATAGATTATTTATAATTGAGACCATTATGAAAAACATTTGTTTTTTTAATTATTGTATTATATTATTCTATTTCTTTATATATATATTTTATATTTACTTGCTTGTCTTTATATTTTGAATACAATGAATATATTTGTCAACCTCGAAATATTATAAAAGCTGCCACAGGGACAATTCCTCTTAGCATTAAGTTGCATGCAAAAAAATAAGAACACAACAATCTACTGCACATCTGGCAAGGGTATTCACATTTTGGCACCCCGGCGATAACTTGTTCTCTGCTATTGTTTGGCGACAAAACAAAGGGCAAATAATATCTATGGCAGGGTCGAGTTTAACTACTATGTAAATAATAATGTATTTATATGAGCATGTATATATGTACATATGTATGTGTGTATTGCATTGCATACACGTGTAATTATGACTATGACCTGGCAGTTATCAATTGCATGTAATTTATTTATTTATTTAATGACGACTAGAGACATTCAACATAGGAAATTGAATTAATTATTAATAGAAAATCAAAGTACACTAAATTATTATTTAAAAACACAATCCAACCAAATAATATGAGATGAAACAAAGGCGAGAGTGTACAAATTAGAAGATTTACATATGTAGCTACTTTTACATAGTTATATCGTTAATCGGAAAACCCCTCACAATAATTAAGGGATGGAGGCAGGGAGGGGTGTGGAGAGTACTTACGCGTGTCTCATCCTCGTTGTGTCGTTGAATGCTGCGCTGGTAGTGACGAACAACATCTACCAGATTGCTAGTGGACGTCATCACGTTTTTGGGGCCAATGGGAGCAAACTTCTTGCTTAGTTGTAAATATTTCAAGGGGAATTTATGGGCGATAAAATGGCCTCACTTAGCTGACAAATGCGCTCAACACACACACACAAACACGCACACACACCCACACGTATATGTCTCCTGTAGCGGAGTACTAATTATTGTTTAAAATCTAAAATTCATAGTTGCATGGTATCTAAATAATTATATTTAATAAATATTTCACTTAACTGTGTGACTTTTCACTTTCAACTCGCCGTTAGTCAACACTGGCAAACAGCTGACGGTGAGCGATGCTGCATGCGCAAATAAGAGACTGCGCCACTTTAGCCTTTTTTCGGTTAGATCTGTCCGTTTTTTATTTGAGTTATCCGGACGAGTTAGCAATCAGACGTTATACGAAAATATATTTATTGGATGGTATCGAATTCATACGACTTTGTATTTTTTACATTGCCCCTGTCAGTTGAAAATGTTTACAAGCTCAAAAGTTTTGAGGCGTTAATGACATACAGGACGATGTCACCGCCATTAAATAAATATATTTGTACTTATTATGACAATAAATTGTTTAAATCATTCCATAAACTTTAATATAAAAATAATATTTTCGTTGTTTCTTTTTTGGCTTTATTTCTTGTCGATTTGTTCTTTCGTAATCGATAGTTGGCAGCACTGCTGCGCACTCAGCTGTTATTGCGACATCGAGCTATCGATATATGCGACAATCGTTACTGCAACCAAAAACACTAGATGTCTTGCAGTGTTGGCAACACTGTGCCCATTTTGTTGTGAATTTATTGTTAATTTTGTAATTTCATTTGTACAAATCGTGCGCGACACTTGCGATCCAAGTCGAGTCGCAGCATGTGCCAGTTTCTATAAAACGGCCCAAAATATAATACTATATATACCAACGAGCGCCCTAGAGAAGAAACGTGTTAAAACAATGACCATGGGCGAACGTGAGCCAACTTCGTCTCTCGTTCTGCCCGTTATACTGAGGCCTATTTTCACACAGGTAAGTGAGGGAGTGGGGGGAGGCAGGTCGTTAATGTTAACGTCCCAGTTACAATGTTAAATGCAATGTTAAATTGTTTACAGCTGGAGCGACGCGACGTTGGCGCGGCACAATCTCTGCGCTCCGCCATACTTAAATCGGAGCAGAATAATCCGGGCTTCTGTTATGACCTCGTTGCGACGATTGTGCGACGGGCCGATCTAAATGTCAACCTAAATGAGGCCGTCTTACGTTTGCAGGGCAACATCACCGAGGCAGATCGTAAGTTCTCTCCACCTGTATTTCTGTCATGGGCGTACCCACAATGAGACAAAAGGGTTCAATAATTTTTGTTTTTTCATAAAAAATTGTATTTTTACAATACACAGTTTGTCGATTGTTTCATATGATTATACTATTTTAATAGTAACAAAATATACACTTCTGAAATCATTTTTATTATAAAATATATGTATGTATAAAAATGCTGACAATATGCAAAAAATTGCATTCATTTTTGTTGACCTACATTTTAAAACCCCTCCCCTAGTCGAGCTGGGCACGCCCATGATCTACATGTGCATTTGTATGTGTTCGTGACTTTGATTGTTTCTTTTGTGTTTATGCATTTTGTGTTTTCTATTTTTGTCCCAATATGCGGCGCAGTTAATGAATATCGGCTAACACGCACCGAGGAGCCGTTCCAGGAGCTGAACCGCAAGTCCGTCGCACTGAAAGTGATACTCAGTCGCATCCCAGACGAGATCAACGATCGCAAGACCTTCCTCGAGACCATCAAGTAAGCTATGACTCCGTCTAGAAATATTATCAATACAGTGATCGCTCGCAAACGACAACGTTTCAGTTCCAATGTTGATTATATTACACAGAAAAATTCGAAATTTTAATTGTTTTTTATATTTGTATCCAAAAAACTAATGGTTTTAATACACTATATTATAAATGTAGTAATTTTTAATTCCAATTCCATTGGGTTAATGATCTTTATTGTTAAGTCTTTGAAAACTGTTTTAAATCACAATTTTATCATTTGTTCTAACTCATTTCTAAAAATTCGAATTTTGCACCATTTCAAAATATGATCATATATAATATGAGTGATTATATTGTTTACAGGGAAATCGCTAGCGCCATAAAGAAACTGCTCGATGTGGTCAACGAAATTGGTTCGTTTATACCGGGCGTCACTGGCAAGCAGGCTGTCGAGCAGCGCAAAAAGGAGTTTGTCAAATATTCAAAGAAGTTCAGCACAACGCTGAAGGAATACTTTAAGGAAGGACAGTAAGTTGGAATTTTTGTTATCATTTTTATTATGCTGACGCCGCGTGTAAACAGCGGATGGAATTCCAAACACAATCAGCCGGTTTCTTTAATCGGCTGGTATCTGGTTTCTTATCTAACCGTACCGTAGCTGACCGAGCACCGTAAACATGATGTCATCCCATTGTCGTTCCAAATTCGTTTATCTATCACAAGTTGAAGTTCCACCGAGCTTGTGCGCATTTTGCATTTGAAATGAAACTCAAATTGCATCAATTACTTCGAAAGACCTTGCAGTTTGTTACTTTGTGATACAAAATCGATGAGACGAAAATAGCTTTGATAATTAAGGCAATTTGTGATTTGTTTGGCTTTGCTCATTTATTCAGCTAATTGCATTTTTGTTCTTCTTTCTTCTATTTTCAGACCGAATGCAGTATTCATAAGTGCACTTTTTTTAATAAGGCAAACGAATCAAATTATGCTGACAGTTAAGAGTAAATGCGAGTAGAAAATTAAATGTTTTAATCAATGCAAAACTTAGTGGCATTTTAATTTTACGTTTAACAAAAACAACACAACAAACTAATTAAAAAAATACAAAAAAAACCTAAACCTAAACCTAAACACGTAAGCAAGGAACACAATTTGCAATAGCAATCTACAGACGCATACCAAGAGCCGAGCGCAGCAAATGCCTGTTGTAATTTAAAAACAATACGATAAATAGGCCTAGTGTATTTAAATAAATGTAATCACACCACTAAATTCCAATACAACAAACAAAAAAAAAAAACAACTTGAGAAGCTAAAAATGTTTGGCAATTAGCACTTGAACTTTATTCTTTCCTATTTTAGTCAATTGTGCGCGTGACTATTTTGTTTTGTTTACAATTTATTGTAAATAATTCATTAGTTTTCTGTTAACCAAAACATAAATATTTTGTTTTTATTTAGGAAGCAAGGAGCACGCATAAATTTAATGTTAGCAAAAAACAAACAAAAATGAGACACAGGAATGTACGATGAGAAATTAACAAAAACAAATTGAATTTTAAACTGTTTTTAATTGTTAGAGTTTGAAATTTATAACTATACATATAAACAATACACTTACTAAATGATATGTTCAATTTGAAAACGCGAAAGACAGTAGCAGAGATCGCTAGCAAACAAGACGAGAAAAAATTATTTTATTTTTAATAAATGTTATATGAAAATAATAAAACAACAAACAAAAAAAAGAGACACAAAAACTCATATTGTAGAAATTAGGAACACAAACGACAAATAAATGTATTTATATTCAAAAACTTGCATTTCCTCACAATTAACATGCGCGGCCAACTGTTACGTTAACAGTAACCGTAACTGTAACAGTGACAGTGATAGTAACACTGCAATTAACATTTTGCAACCCCAAAAGAGAGCGAAAGCCACGCGCCAATGCAAACGCTATGGGGAGAATATTTCCCATTTTTCAGTGTCATTTGACAGAAAAATCGATTCGTTTTCACACTGGGCCATTCTGGGCAGCCAGTTGGATAGAAATCAGAGTACAAACCAGCCGAGCAGCGCGACCGAGATGACCCACTTTTCGGTTTTCGCATTCAAATCCAACTGCTATATAAAATAAAAGTTGCAATTTTTTTTCTATAACTAGTATTTAGTTGAAAGCGCGTTGTATATTATGTTAAACTCAAGAAACCGTTAACTAGTGTAAACTCTATGCATTTATGTAAATTCTCTAGCGCTAACGTGGATGTGGAAAAAGGCGACCTGAAAAATCAGCAGTCCCAGCAGCAATCAAGCAGCAGCAGCAGCAGCAAAAAGGTGCGCTAAATGTTCCGAGTTATCGTTCTATCTAAGTTTATCCATTTAAAAAAAAAAACAACAAAAACAAGCATCAACATTATTGTGCAGTTGCTATAATTGAAAACAAAAAGTTGGTCAAACATGAAGCCCACATTCAGGACGAACAAATGAAAAACGAAGGCTGCGAGGCGAGCGAGAACAAGCTGACGAAAAATTTCGCTGTACACCAAATGGGCAAAATGTTTTCTCAGCAGCCGTCAAACTCGCCCCGCGGCTGCTCCATGGCATGTGTAACGCGAATATTATTTGCATTGTTTCAATGAAACTAAAAGGATTTTCGCAAGCAAAATATCCGCGTGTGTGTGTGTGTGTGTGTTGAAAAACAATAAAATTAAAGCATAAAGCTCTCAAAACATGCAAACTCCAGTGTTCAAAATTGCATTGCAAATGGCAAATGGCAAAAAGAAGGGTGATGTGAAAAGTAAAAGTGTAAACGATTGCCACTGGGACTTCGGCAGTGGCATATCGATGAAACGATAAAAAAAGCCAACGTAAAATTACACACACACACACAAATACACAGGCAGGGCACATGCATGGCTGAATACAAGCTCGCACACACACAAAGGCCACACAAATACAAATATAAAATACAAATGCGATTGCGAATGCGAATGCAAACAGAATATTGAATGAAAACGAAATACGTATACGAACCGTATATTTAATGTAGATGTATGTATGTTTGTGCATATAAATATTAATTATAATTATATTAATTATTAATAAGTGAGCCAAAATGGACAAACAAAGTGCATTTAGTGCAAAAAGGCGCGCGCGCACAAAATTTACACACACACACACACAAATAGAAACATGGATGTGGAGCAGCAGCATTTGCGGCACATGTGTGTGTGTGTGTGTGTGTGTGAGTGTATGCATGTATGTGTGTGAGTCTCGTATTCATAGCCGCAGTAACAGCCGCAGCCGCAGTAGCCATGATAGCAGCAGGCAGCAGCAGCGGCGAAAGATAAATGAAAAGTGCCACATTTTGCTTTTGGGGGCGGTTTCGACACTTGGCGCGCAGCAGCAATAACAACAACAACAGCAATAGCAAGCGACTTTGGTCGCGTGGGAGGCGTAAAAGTTGTTTGCTGCTGCGTGCGTAACAGCCAAGCACTCACACCACACACACACAAACACACACACACACACACACACACACACACACACATACACACAGATGAGCAAAGAGACAGGCTCGGTGCTGGGGGGTAGGAGTGGGGTGGCAGGTGTTTGCCATGCGGTTGTACTTTCTTCCCTGTGTGTGTGTGTGTGTGTAAACAGTAACAGCAACGATAATAAACGCGCTGTAACAACTATTTTTGGGTTTATTCGCAATTTGCTTTTGCCGTATTTGTTTATTACATTTTACCTCAATACTTATGTAGATTTATGAAACGTTTAGTTTTGCAAATGCAACGATCAAAAGTCACGCATTGGCGAAAATAAACTCAATACAGTCAAATATAGTGTGTGTATGTGTGTGTGACAGGATTAATCGTGGTCTATGCTCAGTTTTGACATGTGGCAATCATTCAATGGCCCATGTGTAGATGTGTATGTGTGTTTCAGCAAAACGCAAAAATAATGAAAAAACTGAATAAATCGCAAAAGCAGAAGGCGGTTTTATACAGTCCCAAAAAACTATGCTACATTTTATGATTGTGTGTGTGCGTGTGTGACCCGCATGAGTTTTGTTACCAGCACCAAAGTGGAATGTGTATGTATGTGTGTGTGTGTGTGTGAGAGTGTTTGTCTAGTTATAAATAGGCAAGATAGTTTTTGTGCTCGTTTTCTTGTTTGGCTCTGTTCCTCTTTGGTCTCTACCATTTTTTTTTTTTAGTACTATTGAGGTCAAACTGTCAGCAGGATAGTGAACTTTTATCAAATTTCGGGTCCAAAATGCGTTGACTTTAAAGAGACTTTGTATTCACATGAGTAGCTTGCTTAGAAGACTGTGTTTTAATGATTTGCTGCGGGTAGAGATTTTGTGTTTCTAAAATAACTGAATGTGAATAAAATGCTCAAGTTGAGTCAACTTGAGTATGGGATCTCCTGTTTTCTATTATTTTTTCTATTGTTAAATAATGTTAAGAATACAGAAAATATATTGGAATTAAATAATTGCCTTGAAATCTTTATGTTTGATTGAATATTTTCAAAATCTTAGCTGTATTTTTATTTTATTTGCTTATGGTATAAGAGCACCTACATTCCAAATTTGCCTAGTATTTATAAATTTAGCTAGCATTATAGAAACGCAGAAAGAAACTCATGGAAATAGTTGGATAGACTTATCTTTTGATGCTGATGAAGAGTCTGATTATGTATATAATTTGTAGAGTTGACAAAGACTCCATTTGCCAGTTACAAAAATTGTTCATCACTTGTCCGTTGCGCTGCAAAGTATGCTATGAAATATGCACTTGGCGCTATCTGCACTCAGTTGTTGCTGTTGCTGTCTGTCAATTGGTTGGAGTTGGAGCAAAAGTATCTCGGGGATATGCAAATTAATTGTACTTCTCCGACACAAATTCCTATGCCATGTGCAACTTTGCCACCTCAACAGTTTGTTTTTCTTTACTTTGCGGTTTGGAGTGCATCAAAAGTTGAGGCGCCAAAAAAACCGAGAAAACTTTTTAAATTACATTCTTTCAAGTTGGCAGCAGTTGAAAGTTTAATGACCCTCAAACTTTAGTAGTTGTAATTGACTCTGTTTTCAGGCCTTACTTTTCGTATACAAAAGTTAACGGTTCACATGAATTGCGTATGAAATGCAGGCGAATTTTCCAATTAATTTACTTTGATGGCAATTGCCCAAAAATTGGGTTAATAGACTGTGAAGCAGCATCAGGCCACAACCTACATTCGATTGGAATTGTGAGTGGCAATAAGGATAATATGGGTGGGAGAGGAAGAGTGGGATTCAGGCAGAACGCCTTGTGTGTAGGCCGTGTGGCTAATCCACACTCTCGGAGAACTCATTTAAATTTTAAAGTAGCTCGCAGCAGCTGACTTTGTTGTTGTCTCTTTATCTTGCCTGTTGTTCAGTCGCTTGTGTTGACTAAATGCATAATTGTTTGACGTTGAAGTGTAGACTGAATGAAATGAATGGCAATCAGTCAGTGATAAGGCATAAACGGACAGGAGCAGGCTTCTGTGAGATACACATATCAAACTCATCAAATACTCCCACGGTTGGACATAAAGAAAATTACCAAAGAACAAGTGCTAAGCAAAGCAAACCCACACGCACACACACAAACACACACGCGCACGCAAGAGCTATTTAACGCCCACTTCATAATCATAATTAAAAAATTCTGCGGCCTACACATTTAAGGACGAACAGCGCTCTGTTAACCCACTTACACGTACAGCACGACTGTCTGTTAACAGAGCAGCAATGCGCTTGCGCCAGTGTTGGTAAATTGCAGTCTCTTCGTGGGACATTTTACTCACGCTCTCCGAGCGGAGGCTAGAGAGCGCATAACGCTCATGTCGCCACTCTCACTCTCACTCTCACTCTCCCTCTCGCACATGGCAGCTGGACAATGCTGTCATCCTGGTCGCACACTTACGTTTGCAGTAAAAGCTAAATCAGTAAGCGCGTTGTTGCTTTTGCAGTTGTACACACGCACACACACGCACACATTTATACAGTGCAGAGCAGTGCCTGAGGCAGAGGCAGAGGCAGCGGCAGCGGCAGCAGCAGAGCACTGTGCATAACAGCAACTAGTGGCCGTAATGAGACTTTGCTGCTGTTGCGCTTTCTCATTTGATTGCGCTGCTCTGTGCTGCACACACGTCTAATTAAAACGCCATCAGCATACACACACACACACACACACACACATACACACAGACACAATTACAAAAGTGCAAAGAGAAAAATTCTATATAAACTGCTAAAAATAACTCATAATTTGTGCTGCAAAATGTAGTTTGCAAAAAAGTTGTATGTTTTTATTACGCTAATGAACTAAAAGTTTAACCACAAAGTTCTTGCATTTGGATTTGCAAACTGGATAGCCGATGGAATATGAGGTAGGCTGTACTGTACTTTGTACTTTGATATTTGGCTGGGAAACATGCAATAAACGGACCTCAGAACTGTTTGCTGGCACCACCGGAAGGGGCGTAAAGTAAATGTCAAAGCCCACCTGCTGGATGCTGTCATGAACGCCCACATAGGGGCGTGACATCCATCCACAGCAGCAGCAGCAGCATCATCAGGATAAACCTTGTCATTGCTTTTAAATGTCAAGGGGGATCGTGAGGGGGGAGTGGGCCGGGTGCGGATATGAAAACGGCAAAGTGGTTTCGACATCGACAGCTCAATGCAGTTGTATGTGTGTATGTGTGCGTGTAGTTGTGCAAAAGGTGTATTAAAAAAAAAAAACGATATCGCTGCGTTGCGTATCCATTTTCTGAGCTTCCCATCGTAGGCATCGTAGCAGCGTAAAGTGATTCAAATTGAATTTAAGCTGCAATTTATTATTGAATTTAACTATCAGTGAAACGCTAAATGGAACTAAATGACTTTACCAATGCAATCTTCTGACAGCGTTGGCAATGACTTACAGTTTAACATTAATCCACCACTTTTATTTTTGCTCTTTGTCAGCTGCAATGTCTTGGGGCTGTCTAGACAAACTGGCGCGAGGTTGTATATCCTGTAGTTCATATTAGAAAAAGAGTTTACTTTCTAAGCGGTGAAGTCTAAGTCCAATCATTCGTCCCAGCAGTGATTCTAATTGACGAAAAATTCTTGTCGATAAAGGTCCAATACTTCTGTTTATTAATATATTTTAAATTGAATTACGTATAATTATGGATTTTAGTGCTTATAAATATGAATTTTAGATTATGGACATTAAAACCTCATACAAGAGTAAAGCTATTTTTGAGTTGATTACAGGGTACTTTAGTACTGGCCACTTTCATTTGCCTACTTCTTTCGCATATCAAAGTAGCGGCCATGCGTCTACCATGGCGTATGAGTAATACAATTGACTGTGTGTGTGTGGTTTGCAATGGCAGACAGCGAAATCAAAGCGTTAGATTGCAGTGAAAGTGTCAGACGATTAAAAGCGAGAACTGTTAACATTACGTGCTTGCACATACGGTTACGTAGCGTATAAGTAATATACGAAATAATACAGAGGACTCTTTAAATACATTCTTAAATGTGAGTCATGACCATTTGTGTGGCATTTTTGAATGAACGTGACGCTTTTTATAGGCTGAGTGCTGGCTCGTAAAGCGGTCACAACGGTAATTAACCTAAAGTTCAAAGTTCAGAGCGAACACAAGAGCACGTTTGCCAAGTTCCAAAAGGGGTGGTACCAATTACAGCCAAGCAAAGCATTTGACCCATTTCTATAGTTCGTACACATAAATAAATAAATAAATAAAGTCCAAAACGAGAAATAACCCTTTAGCCGTTTAAGTAGCTGGTAACTCGACCACCCTCGAAGTGATTTATCGAAGACAAAAGATCAGAGCCCAGATTAAGTGCCTCGCTTTGTACATTTTGCAGTCGTCAGTGGGGCAGCCACAGCATGCCGTACGAGTCGATGCACCATCATCAGTCGGCGGCCGCTGCGGTGGCCGCCGGCGTAGCGCCAAATAGTATGCTGGACGCGCTCAGTTTGCAGCTGCGCGATGCGGAAATGCGACGCACCGAGATCGAGCGGGCGCACCAGGTGAGTCATCATTGAATGCGGCATATCGAAATCATCAACTTGGCATCCCCTTGTGGCAACACAGGAAACACTGGCACAAATACGCAACATGAGCGGCAACGCACGTCCCGACACTGAGGCCGTGGAGAATCTGCAGTCTCGAGCTCGTGAGCTGGAAAAGAAGGTGCGTAATATCTGTGTAGCAAGCAAGCAAGATTCTAGAGCTCAATTACATTTTTATTGAAATCATAGGTGGCGCTGGAGAACGTGCACTGCGAGGAGCTGCAAATTGAGCTGACCACTGCGCTCAAGGCCAAGGCAGGACGATCGAATAATCCGAATATGGGTGGTGGCCAGATGCCGATATCTGTCTCGACATCGGCGCCATATGGCGTCATCTCACATATTCCAACTTCGGCCAGCAGCTCCATTGTCACTTGGGCACCGACAACCAGTAACCAGGACCAAGCCACCGAGATTGATATAATAATGGCCAAGATCGAGCAGGTAAAACAGATAGATGAAATCTAGTAACGAAATTGTTGGTCAAAATTCCTGTTCAACTTCTAACCAACAAAATAGTATCTAGGCAAGGATCCAAATATTCCACTTATATATACCTTTATCCAAACTGAACCGATGCTCAAAATCAGCGTCTTTTTTCTCATTTAAATCTAGAAATAATATTTTTTTGACGACATTTAAGTTCACACAAAATTGTGTGAAACTCATATTTAAGGTTTTCGATAGATTCGAATTTGAAGAGGACTATCCTCTATTTATTTCCGAGTCGAACAAACTTGGCTGGAAAACAATTACCTGTTACTTGAATACAAACTGTTCAATTTCAATCTCTGTAGTGTGAAGTGTTATAAGTTAATACTGCGCCTTTCTGTTCCTTGCTACTACGCCGTAACTCAATGCAGCTGCGCTGCCTCGATGGCACTTATAGTCGAGTTGTCTGTTGACTGACATTCATAGCCGGATGAGACACAAGTTGCGAAACTTGTAAAGCTATCCACGCTAATGGTATCGTCGGGCTCAATCTGTGTGCCGGACTCTGCGTTCGGCGGTAAGCCCAGTTGGAAGCAGTTCTTCTCCTCGCTGGCATCGCTGCTTATCTGTAGCTGGCGGCGCATCTGTTCATTCTGCTGGGACAGCTGCTGAATTGTACGCTGATTATCGTTGCTTTGCTCCTCCTCCAGACCAACAGCGAATAGCATGATTAGCGTCATGTCCTCGATGCGCTTGTCTAGACCGTTGACAACCGCCTGAAGTCTGGCCACATACTTTTCGCGCAGATTGTACCTCTCTTGAAGTATGTTCCCATCACAGTGTTCCTTGTACTTGCCCATAATGTGCTCAACGCCTGCCTTGTATTCGGCCACGGTTTGCTTCAGCTCAACGTGCTCCAATAGGTGCTGGACTCGCTCCTCGTCATTGCAATGCTTAACCAAGTTCTTGAGCAACTGATCATCCTGAACTCCGCAACATTCGATCATTGTCTGCTCCAAGCTTTGACTCTCAGCCAGCAGACACGATGACTTTTGCAGCAGCTCGTTAAAGTCACCAGAAAGCCTCTGTGCCTTGATGATCAGGCTAGTGACCGCATTCGGAACGTTTGCCATGTTAATGTTCTCGTTTGGGTTCCTTCCTGCACGTTGAATTTGGACAATTTCTTAGGCCAGCTACAGGTTTGTTTGCTTGCTTGCTTTCCAATGCTTTGAGAATGAACTAGCTGGAATGATTGGTGCTGGTTTAGAAATATACAAGATAAATTCTTTAGCATAGCCTACTTTGATTGTACCCAAATTAAATGAGTAGTTTTTCCAGAAAGTAGCACTTACAAAAAACAATTATTATTAAATAATAAATATATGAATTTTATAAATAATAAAATATAAAACAATACAAAATTAAGTTTCGAAATTATAAATGTAGCATAAGAAAAAACTTTTGATTTGATACTAACTTTTCTGTATAAGAGCTACTGAAAACAGGTAGAATAAATCTCTCCTAAGTATAAGTATAGTGACCTTGAACCTGTGACTCTTAGGCAATTTCTTTAAAACTCTAAGATATATCGATTAATTGCGTTATGAGTGATCAAATATATTTTTATCAATTTATTTAAACAAATTCATATAGTTTACATGATTCAATAAATTTAAAAAGATATATTCCTTTAAAAATCGGTTCAGTTTGGGAACTCTAAAAGTGTATTTGGCAATATACTTGGAAGCATTGCAGCAAACATTTTGTAATTTGTTACTGATTTTGATTGCAGGATAATCGCGTATTGGCCGAGCTGGAACAGCCGCGAACTTCAGCCAGCGCCAGTGCCAGCATGTCAGCGTTGCCACCCAGTTGCATGATGAGCGGAGGAAATAGCGAATTTAGAACCATATCAAAGAGTGGTAAGTCGAATGTGAACAGGATGCTGGGCAATAAGGTTTCATTTTGTTGGTTGTTTCTTGCAGAACTCGAAGAAGAACTGAATCGATATAAAAGAGCTGTTTTGGGCGGCGGCGGCGGATCGGGTGGCGGTATTTCAGCACTATCGTCCGGCTACTCGAGCCTGCCCCAATCGCTGGCCTCCACGCTGGCCAATGGGGCCAGCAACAGCCTGAGCGGCACCAGCGTTGGCTCCCAAAACATGGCTGCCGGCGGCGGCTGTCTTACATCCATATCGGCCCTGGTGCCCAACTCCATCGGCGGCATATCGTCGAGTCTGAGCAGCCATGCCATACAATCACTGAACGCGGCTGCCTATGGAGGTGGCCAGAGCTCCGTTGAGAAGCTGCTGAGTGGAACTAGTGGAATAACTGGCATTCCACCATTGCCGGTAAATATTCACACGATGAAGGCTATGCCAACGGCATTAAGTCAGGTAAACCAACTATTTTCAATTGCAATGAACTACAAGCAACAAACTGAAAAAAAAACGAGAATCCAAAAAAACTACTTTAAATGCAATTCAATTAGTTATTAACCGAAAACAATTGTTTACAAAATGGCTTTTGGCTCCCCTTGGTGATCATCTGCTTCAAGTAGCCTTTGTTGTTTGTTCATTTGTTGATCGATCATCAGTGCTAAGCTAAGTGGATCTTGCGATTGCCACTCACTGTTTAATAAATCAATCACATTTTGTGCTTTGTTGTAGTTTCATTATTGAAAATAATTACATAACTACATCACCATACAAACATACATAGATGCACACAGACATTCACACATCACATAGATACATACAAACATGCATACTAACTAATGTACATTAATCTCTATAGCTTTCCATGTATAGCATAATTAATTTTGTAAATTATCTATGGAGTTTGTCATAAGACGGCACAAAACTCTAATAGTATTTTAAATTGTATATTAATTATGATAAGTTTAAAAGTGTACATATTATAGCATACTTTTTTGGGCATTTATTTGATTTTATAATTTAAAGATCTTTCTGTTGCTCGTTGCATGCGTATTATTCAGTATATTTTAAAAAATGTTTGTATATATGATGTACGTATTTCATCCATTTGCTTGTTATTTCACTAAAAGTATTCTATAAATTAGTATGATTATTGCTAAATAGTCCAGAATCTGAGAAGCATATTTTTCCATTTGAAATCCACTTAATATTTACATTGGCTACTTTTTGACTCCAATCTCGGAATTTTGACAGAGTTTAAATATTGAGCGCATTGAAAATATTGCGTATTGAAAATATTTGTTCCCTTGTTCCCTTACAAATAATAAGCTCAATAAGTTAGCATGAATACCCCCCACTCATTCCACTTATAGTTATAGCCAAAGAAATGTCAAACATGCCACATTGAACATTGATTAAATAACATTTTTCATATACTAAATCCATATGGTATACACACACATGCATACATAAAAATCAAATACGTATCTAAGTCAAATCAAATCTATAGCAAAAAGGTGTAAATTTCTACGCTTTCAGTTCGATGTTTAACTACTAATCCATTGTTAATACAATATTGTTCATATCAATTGCTTGGAAACGGCTTCAGTTCACATAGCAACTAATATACTCATATCTATAGCAACTTTCGTCTTCGTCGTTATTCACACCATCTTAAAAACTATAAATAAGTAAAAGTTTTCGAATATGTTCTCATAGCTAATATAAATGCTGTCTCTAGCTGGCTTCATGTTATATATTGACCAATAAACGTGTACTCTGTGATCTCTTTTCCCGTTTTATGTGCTTTTTCTTGTCTCTCTCTCTCTCTCTCTCTCTCTCCATCTCTCTCTCTCTATTTCTGTATTCTCTTTCTCTCTTTTTTGTACAATAACTCGTTCTTCGAATCGTTCTCTTCCCTCTGTGCTGAATGGTTTGGGGTTTGCCTCGCAAACTATCCCAAATCCTCTGCAATCCATGTGTTTTTATGTCTGTGTGTGTCTATACAATAACTATCTGTATGTGTATCTTTAAATCGCCCACCTATACTAATACACTAACCGAAAACAACTACAACAACAACAACAACCACCACCAAAACACAATGTAAATTGAAAAACCAAAAACCAAAAAAAAATAATACCAAAAATCTTGCAAAAACGCACATGAAATTGAAATTTGAATTTGAAAATGAATTTGAAATTGAAATTGAAACGAGAAGCGCGGAACAATACAACTGTACAATTTACAGAGCACAACTATGCCCCTCCTGTCACTCAACTCGCATAATCTGCCGCCCGGCGGCTCCACCAGCTACTCGGCCCTGGGCCTGAGCGGCGGCAGCGGCATTACCGGCTCCTCGCTGACCCATCCCACCTTGAGCAACATCAACATGCTCGACACGAGCGCC
Organism: Drosophila maculinotata; assembly: GCA_035045305.1. Classification (NCBI taxonomy): domain Eukaryota; kingdom Metazoa; phylum Arthropoda; class Insecta; order Diptera; family Drosophilidae; genus Drosophila; species Drosophila maculinotata. Next base: position 11,861,520 of record JAWNPD010000335.1, read on the forward strand.
CTGCTTGGCCTGGGACCAGCCGGCGGTGGCATAACCGGCGCCACCTCGCTCTACGGCCTCAGCGCCGGAGCCGTTGGTGCGCTGGGCAGCTCCTATGGGGCACCATATATGGATGCCGCCTCGAGCGCCTCGTATCCGTTCACATCGGCCGCGCTGCGACAGGCGTCCAAGATGAAGATGCTGGACGAGATCGATATACCGCTGGGGCGCTATGGCAACCGCAGTTCGCCGTGCTCGCCCATTCCCATGCCGCACAGCAGCTGGGGCCTGGACGAGTTCACCGATGGCCTCAGCGCCTCCATTATGCACAATCGCAGCGGGCTGGCGCTGGGCGCCCTCGATCTCGACAGTGAGTATAGTTTAATCTGAATCCTATTTCTATCACAATACTAATGTCACTTTCTCTCTTTCTCCTTTCTCAGCTCGCAACCACGGCATGAATGGCGCCAGTGAACCGCAGGTGGATATGTTAGACATACCGGGCAAGGGACGCTGCTGTGTCTTTATAGCGCGCTTTCCCTACGATCCGCCAGAGTAAGTGATCAGTGATCAGTGATCAGTAAGAGATTTATTTTCGTTTTTCCCGCAGAGAGGCCGAGGGCGAACTTTCGCTCTGCTCCGGCGACTATTTGCTGGTGTGGACCAGCGGAGAGCCGCAGGGTGGCTATCTAGATGCGGAACTATTGGACGGACGTCGCGGCCTAGTGCCCGCCTCGTTTGTGCAGCGACTTGTGGGTGAGTACCAACTATAGCCATGCACTAGCATTGGATTTGTATTTATATTTTTGATTCGTGTGGGGAACAGGCGACGATCTGCTGGAGTTCCATCAGGCGGTGCTGTCCACGTTGCGCGACGCCGAAGATGGCTCCATGCAGTGCGACACCACATCGCTGCCTTCCTTGCCGCCGCACAACCCATTGCTCACACACACGCACGAGGATCTGGCACGTTTGAGTGAGACGCACACCGATCTGGAGCACGACCAGGATGACATTAGCGATAATGGTAACTAATTGCTCTAAATACTCGCATCATTCATTATCAAGTTTATAATATTTTGATTTGTCGATTTTGTGGCCATTTAAATGCGTCCGCCTCCAATGGCAAATGTGAGCATAACATTCTTTTCAATTACTCCTAAACGTAGAGACGCACTTGATTAGGCTAGATTGGAAATAATTAGTTTGGAGCTGTTAGCTAATGCATATACTCTCACAATAGTTCCAGCTCCCAAGCACTTGACGCTGGAACGGCAGCTGAATAAGAGCGTGCTCATTGGCTGGTCACCACCGGAGCCGGTGGGCTACAATCTGATCGACAGCTACCATGTCTATGTAGATGGTGTGCTCAAGGTCACGGTGAAGGCCAACGAACGCACACGCGCTCTAATCGAGGGCGTCGACTCCACGCGGGTAAGTTACCACCGGATCTTCTTCCATTGCAATTCAATTAATGAGAAGTCATTCATCGATACTTGTAGCCGCATCGCATTAGCGTGCGCAGCGTTACCCAGAACCGTCAGACGTCCAGGGACGCCGCCTGCACAATGATCATTGGTCGAGATACTTCGCACTTGGGCCCCTCGGCGGTGCGCGCCTCGCACATAACGTGTTCCTCGGCGGTTATCTCGTGGCTGCCGGCCAATTCCAACCACCAGCATGTGGTGTGTGTGAACAATGTGGAGGTGCGCACCGTCAAGCCGGGCATGTATAGGCACACAATAACGGGTCTAGCGCCCAGCACCCAATACCGGGTGACCGTGCGTGCCAAGCATTTGCGTGCCGTTGGCCAGCATACGGCACAAGCACCGGGCAGACCCGGTCAGGAGGAGGCACCTGGCGCCTATGCCGATTTTCGCACACTGACCAAAGGTCTGCCCGATCCGCCACAAGACATCCAACTTGAGGCTGGTCCTCAGGATGGCACCATTCTGGTGACATGGCAGCCGGTTAACAGACCCACGTCCACGGGGCCTGTAACCGGCTATGCTGTGTACGCCGATGGTAAAAAGGTGACGGACATCAATTCACCAACGGGCGATCACGCACTCATCGACATCGGCAAGCTGGGCGTTTTCAATCCCCGTGCCGTCACCATACGCACCAAATCACGCGATTCACAGTCGGCGGACAGTGCGCCCATTTTGATACCAAGTGAGTGACACCACGAGCGGAGATCACGGAAGATTCAAATCAATCCACTTTCATAGATACCGTGCGCAACGCTGTCGCTCGCCGGGGACCAAATCAAATGGGCATGGGTCCGCAGCTGCCGCAGCAGGGTGTCCATGGCATGTCCACGCAGCAGCAGCAGCAAATGGGCATGCCTGGACAGCCGGGCCAGCACATGATGGGCGGCCAGCAGGATCACACGCAATACGATCCCAATCAGATGCAGCAGCAACAGCAACAACAGCAGCAGCAGCAGGGATTGCAGACTGGCCAGCAGGCGGGCCAGACCCAACCGGGTCATCAGGTTAGTGTGTGTGTAGAGCAGTTAAGTGCCAGTTGCCAGTTCCTGTTTCAGATCTATATACTGATCAGTTTGGTGTTCCGGCATTCACTGTATATACTTACAAATAATGTTCTGTAAACTCGTTAACTTATCATTTTGATGCAAATTGGTTGTGAGTTTTACAAATTTTGAACTGAAACTTTCCTTTCCGCCACCCTTCACGAGACTGTACCTTAAGTTCTACCAATGTAGATACAAATCGTACTCTATCCATCAACTATTCCAATCTGAATGTCCCACAAGAAAACTTTTTAATTTGTAAATATACTACAAACCTCTGCACCATCAAAGAAATCAGCAAAACGATGGAATGGAAAATCTATAAAAACAAACACATACATTTATTATTAACCTACTTATGTTTAGTTTGTGAACTCAAATGTTATTATACTATACATATGATTTTTGGTTGAAACTTACATCAACTTGATTCAGAGTTCGTGATGGATATTTTTGAAAAGGAAAAGTATTCTATCAGCTACATACTTTCTATATCTTTGTCGCTCTATTCAAGTTCTATTATGAATTGCCTTTTTCTACTTACTTACTTACTTACTACTCCTAACAATTCTGTTTTCTATGAATTCTTTTGCAAAGTATAACCACATTATATACATACACTATATATGAAATATTAGACAATCGCACAAAAATTCACACACGAAATTTGTACAAATTTAATATGAAATGAACTGTTGCAGAGAACTGTGAGAAAGTAATAACTACGTTTATAATTATCATAAGATCTAAAGCAATTGAATTAAGACCCACATTTAAATCCCCCCCACCAAAAAAAAAAAAACCAAAAAAGAATTTGTATGTTTGTAAAGTTATGATTTATTTAGTTAATATTTTTCTTTGGTTCTGTGGACAGCGTATGCCAATTTTTGCTAGTGTTTGTTTGTATATTTCGTTTTGGGTTCATGATTTTCAAGTACTTCAAGTTCACAATAGCATGTTCCAAATTGCTGCCAAATGCAATAATAATTATCAACTTAATTGAGTTACTCAGATTAACAAAATAGAATTTTACGTACTTACCATAAGTATTGAGGAAAAACGCAATGCAACGAACAATTTTAAACAAAACAAGTTACATATTCATTTTCATTATATGAAACCAATACTGAAACGATACCGTTAAACCCGTTACCGTACCGTACCGTACCGTACCGTACCGAAACAGCCCGACGGAGGCTCCGGCTTGTTAGGTGGCCTGCTCGGTGGCCTCTTCTCGAAACCCACACAGAGTCAAGTGAACCAGAATGTAAGTTATACCCACAACATCTCTCACCATACTCATTCGTATTATTCACACACACACACACACACACACTGACACACATACACATATACATACACAGCTATATATAAGATCTGTAACTGTTACACTTTTGCCTAGAGTTTATACTCATTTTAAGAGTTCGCTGCATTTTTAGTAATACTTATGTCGATTTCTATAGCTTAACAAACTACTTATAGTATAACATCTACATATATATAAATATAAAGTAGAAATATGCTTTTTCTTAAGCTTGATAATACGAATACAATGCTAAGTGCGTATACTTATTGAGTAATATATTATTTGAATATCTTAAGTTCATATTATATCATTTGTTTACGAGTTTCTATTATTTTTATGAATGTTTGCCCACAACTTTGGTAAACGTTTGCATCTGGGCAGGTTCTAAAAGTCATTTATGAAACTTTTTGAGATATTGCATGGTTAGCCAAGGGATATGAATTCATGTAAATATCTTAGAAATTGTAACTATAGAGTAAAAATGCTTTTGAAAAGTGCGTTATGTGATTTCTTTTTGAAACAAGTAAAGTTTTGTAGGGATTCTTTCATTAGCCTGCTCAAGGGGTACAATATTATGAGCATTATTTAAAATAATCTTGCATCTGAATACTCATTAATCTACTGCCCAATGACTTTTAAAGTCTCAGCGCCTTCTAAACTCACTTGAAGAACAATATTTATTAAAGAGTGATGCGATTTCTACTAGTTAATAACAAATAAAACATTTGTATTATACTATATAAGTATTGTATATGTAAGTATTCATTTGAAACTAGTATCCAGTAGGTTTGCATAACCGCAGTTCATATTAGATACATGTGTATACAATAACACACATACTACAACAAACAGATACCAACCTAACATATACTACATAGATATTTCAACTCGAATTCAAGCTTTCTTATTTCCGAAAACATTCAAGAACTTAGCTTCGTATCTGCCTCTGACCTATCAGCCATAGACTTATGATTTCCCAGTTGCTTGTATTTAGCTCCTACTACTTAATGCGCTTTTCTTAACACACACACACACACACGAATTTATACATAATACACACACATAGTATATATACAAAATATATATATATATATATATATATACATATATAACCTCTTTAGTTGTGTCGAGCTTAAACGCTATACGCAGACGCCCACACATTGCTAAAGAAAATACCTCTCTATAGACAATGTGAATGAAAAACAGAGTACAAATTAAGAACAATCTTTGCGACAATCTAAAAGAAGAAACGCTAACAAAATTTCAAATTCATTTAAATTAATTCAAAATCATGCGCGTGCTATCCGCGATCGATAATTTATCGATAACCAGGGCTACCAGCCGGGCGCCACACAGCGCGGCATGGTGCCAGGACGACCCCAGGGACCACAACAGCAGCAACAACAGCCGTACGGGGCGCAGGGCCCCATGGGAGGTCCTCGTTTTCGAGGCCCAGTGCCGGGACAGATGGCCATGCAGAACCAGATGACTGGTCAAATGCAGGGTCAGATGCCTGGACAAATGCCGGGTCAGATGCCGGGTCAGATGCCTGGTCAGATGCCGGGTCAGATGCCGGGTCAGATGCCGGGTCAAGTGCCTGGTCAAATGCCTGGCCAAATGCAGGGTCAAATGCAGGGTCAAATGCCGGGTCAAATGCCTGGTCAGATGCAGGGTCAGATGCAGGGTCAGATGCCCGGCCAGATGCAGGGTCAGATGCCTGGACAAATGCCTGGACAAATGCCTGGTCAAATGATGGGTCAGGTGCCGGGACCACGCGGTCAACTCAATCAACAGCAGCAGCAGCAACAACAACAACAACAGCAGCAACAGGGTCAAATGATGCCGGGCCAACAGCAAGCGGGTCAACAGCAGCAGCAGCAACTGGCCGGCGCACAGAAGAAGCCGCGCTACTTTGTGGCAATGTTCGACTATGATCCATCCACAATGAGTCCTAATCCAGATGGATGCGATGAAGAGCTGCCTTTCCAAGAGGGTGATACTATCAAGGTAAGCTCACTGTTATTTTGCTGATACACAGAACCACCAAAACACTTTGCAGCCGCAGCAGCAGCAGTTGCTAACTCTTTAGGCGCCCGCAATCTAGCAGTTCTACTAATCAACGGTCAAACGGTAACGATCATCAGCCAATCAGCAAATCAGCCAATCAGCATCAGAGTTAATCGGGAAATCAGCGCTTGCTCCAAATTGGATGCAGAATTGGAATGATGCCAAAGAATTTGGCTGCGCTTGCCGCTAATTGAATGAACTTGAATCAGTGCATGTTTTTCCTTCGCCCCCCTTCAGTTGTGATCGTTATACATAAGTTACATATTAATCTCTATCAAAAATTACAACTACAACTATCTATGTATTTAATAAATACAGTATCTAAACATATACCTATACCCACACTAAGTAGACGTTGCTCTCTTCTCTAATAGTTCCATAAATAACCGTTAAGTTAGCAATATGCACTCTACATATACACTAACAACTCTACTTAGCATTATGACCTTATACTTACATACATATATAGTTTCCGGCTGCGTTTGATACTCACACACATTTCTTTTCATTGTCGCCTCGTGGGACAGGTCTATGGTGATAAGGACGCCGATGGCTTCTACTGGGGCGAGCTGCGCGGCCGTCGCGGCTATGTGCCGCACAACATGGTCAGCGAGGTGGAGGACACCACCGCCCAAATGGCTGGCGGACAAATCCAAATGGGTGGCACCATGCAGCCGACAAACGCCGCCGGCACCGCACAAGTAATGCCCGGACAGGGCGGCACACAGCAGAGCATGCGAAATGTGAGCCGCGATCGCTGGGGTGACATCTATGCGAATATGCCGGTGAAACGGATGATCGCCCTCTATGACTATGATCCCCAAGAGTTGAGTCCGAATGTGGATGCCGAGGTGAGTAGCTGCCAGATAAAGCCAACAAAACTATAAAGAAACAAAATTTCGCATTTTTACAAACAAATTAATAATTTGTATACCCTTGCAGAGGGTATTATAATTTTGGCCAGAAGTTTGCAACGCATAGATGGAAACATTTCCGACCCCACCAAGCATATATATTCTTGATCAGGCCGACAAGACGAATCGATATACCTATGTCCGTCTGTCCGTCTGTCTGTCTGCTTCTACGCAAACTAGTCTTAATTGAAGCTATCTTGCTGAAATTTGATACAGATGCCTTTTTCTGCTGCACGCAGATAATATGTCGGAATTAGCCGGATCAGACCACTATAGCATATAGCTGCCATAGGAACGATCGGTCGAAAATTTTTGTTTTTTTAGATAGCTTGACCAAATTTCCCAAATATAAGCTTTAGCATTCTTTAAGTATGCTTACGAAATTTCAACAAAATCGGATCACTATATCTTATAGCTGCCATAGGAACAATCTGTTGAAAAACGAGTTGTTATATGAACAACTTTTTTGTTTCTCTAAGTATCTTGACCAAACTCAGTACTTGCAAGTTTTGTTATATTTTATATTGGTTGAATTTGGTCAAAATCGGACGACTATATCTTTTAGCTGTCATAGGAACAATCGGTCTGAAATATTGATTTAAATAAGAAAATTAATTTTAAAAGTAGCATTGTCATTCTCTTTTTGTATACGCAAGAGTGTTTCATTATATTAAGCAACTGCAAGGGTATACTACCTTCAGAGCGCCGAAGGTAGCCTTTCTTTCTCGTTTATACTAATTGTGACACCCACAATCAATTAAAAATAAAATTTCAAGATTCTAATTTTTGAAAAATCAAAATTGGTAAGGGTCCCCCCTTATGCTTTTTTAGCAAAAAAAGTAAAAAAAAAAATATTTTCAAAAGTCAATAAACCTTAGATGTGGATTTAAAGTAGATGCCAAATAATGACCAAAATGGCCTCGGGATTGACAATCGGTTCAGTTTTGACAAAGTTATGGCAGTTTGAAGTCTGGGAAGGTAATTTATAAGGAACTTTTCGTTGTTTGGGCACTTTACAAGTCAATTTTTTTGTCACTTTTGGCGTGATTTTTGACAGAAAAATTAATTTCCCCAAAATCACTTTTCTTATAGTTTTTTATACTAATTGTGACACCCACAATCAATTAAAATTAAAATTTCAAGATTCTAATTTTTGAAAAATCAAAATTCGTAAGGGTCCCCCCTTATGCTTTTTTAGCAAAAAAAGTAAAAAAAAAAATATTTTCAAAAGTCAATAAACCTTAGATGTGGATTTAAAGTAGATGCCAAATAATGACCAAAATGGCCTCGGGATTGACAATCGGTTCAGTTTTAACAAAGTTATGGCAGTTTGAAGTCTGGGAAGGTAATTTATAAGGAACTTTTCGTTGTTTGGGCACTTTACAAGTCAATTTTTTTGTCACTTTTGGCGTGATTTTTGACAGAAAAATTAATTTCCCCAAAATCACTTTTCTTATAGTTTTTTATACTAATTGTGACACCCACAATCAATTAAAAATAATATTTCAAGATTCTAATTTTTGAAAAATCAAAATTGGTAAGGGTCCCCTCTTATGCTTTTTTAGCAAAAAAAGTAAAAAAAAAAATATTTTCAAAAGTCAATAAACCTTAGATGTGGATTTAAAGTAGATGCCAAATAATGACCAAAATGGCCTCGGGATTGACAATCGGTTCAGTTTTAACAAAGTTATGACAGTTTGAAGTCTGGGAAGGTAATTTATAAGGAACTTTTCGTTGTTTGGGCACTTTACAAGTCAATTTTTTTGTCACTTTTGGCGTGATTTTTGACAGAAAAATTAATTTCCCCAAAATCACTTTTCTTATAGTTTTTTATACTAATTGTGACACCCACAATCAATTAAAAATAAAATTTCAAGATTCTAAATTTTGAAAAATCAAAATTGGTAAGGGTCCCCCCTTATGCTTTTTTAGCAAAAAAAGTAAAAAAAAAAATATTTTCAAAAGTCAATAAACCTTAGATGTGGATTTAAAGTAGATGCCAAATAATGACCAAAATGGCCTCGGGATTGACAATCGGTTCAGTTTTGACAAAGCTATGGCAGTTTGAAGTCTGGGAAGGTAATTTATAAGGAACTTTTCGTTGTTTGGGCACTTTACAAGTCAATTTTTTTGTCACTTTTGGGGTGATTTTTGACAGAAAAATTAATTTCCCCAAAATCACTTTTCTTATAGTTTTTTATACTAATTGTGACACCCACAATCAATTAAAAACAAAATTTCAAGATTCTAATTTTTGAAAAATCAAAATTGGTAAGGGTCCCCCCTTATGCTTTTTTAGCAAAAAAAGTAAAAAAAAAAATATTTTCAAAAGTCAATAAACCTTAGATGTGGATTTAAAGTAGATGCCAAATAATGACCAAAATGGCCTCGGGATTGAAAATCGGTTCAGTTTTGACAAAGTTATGACAGTTTGAAGTCTGGGAAGGTAATTTATAAGGAACTTTTCGTTGTTTGGGCACTTTACAAGTCAATTTTTTTGTCACTTTTGGCGTGATTTTTGACAGAAAAATTAATTTCCCCAAAATCCCTTTTCTTATAGTTTTTTATACTAATTGTGACACCCACAATCAATTAAAAATAAAATTTCAAGATTCTAATTTTTGAAAAATCAAAATTGGTAAGGGTCCCCCCTTATGCTTTTTTAGCAAAAAAGTAAAAAAAAAAATATTTTCAAAAGTCAATAAACCTTAGATGTGGATTTAAAGTAGATGCCAAATAATGACCAAAATGGCCTCGGGATTGACAATCGGTTCAGTTTTGACAAAGTTATGGCAGTTTGAAGTCTGGGAAGGTAATTTATAAGGAACTTTTCGTTGTTTGGGCACTTTACAAGTCAATTTTTTTGTCACTTTTGGCGTGATTTTTGACAGAAAAATTAATTTCCCCAAAATCACTTTTCTTATAGTTTTTTATACTAATTGTGACACCCACAATCAATTAAAAATAAAATTTCAAGATTCTAATTTTTTAAAAATCAAAATTGGTAAGGGTCCCCCCTTATGCTTTTTTAGCAAAAAAAGTAAAAAAAAAAATATTTTCAAAAGTCAATAAACCTTAGATGTGGATTTAAAGTAGATGCCAAATAATGACCAAAATGGCCTCGGGATTGACAATCGGTTCAGTTTTGACAAAGTTATGACAGTTTGAAGTCTGGGAAGGTAATTTATAAGGAACTTTTCGTTGTTTGGGCACTTTACAAGTCAATTTTTTTGTCACTTTTGGCGTGATTTTTGACAGAAAAATTAATTTCCCCAAAATCCCTTTTCTTATAGTTTTTTATACTAATTGTGACACCCACAATCAATTAAAAATAAAATTTCAAGATTCTAATTTTTGAAAAATCAAAATTGGTAAGGGTCCCCCCTTATGCTTTTTTAGCAAAAAAAGTAAAAAAAAAAATATTTTCAAAAGTCAATAAACCTTAGATGTGGATTTAAAGTAGATGCCAAATAATGACCAAAATGGCTTCGGGATTGACAATCGGTTCAGTTTTGACAAAGCTATGGCAGTTTGAAGTCTGGGAAGGTAATTTATAAGGAACTTTTCGTTGTTTGGGCAATTAACAAGTCAATTTTTTTGTCACTTTTGGCGTGATTTTTGACAGAAAAATTAATTTCCCCAAAATCACTTTTCTTATAGTTTTTTATACTAATTGTGACACCCACAATCAATTAAAAACAAAATTTCAAGATTCTAATTTTTGAAAAATCAAAATTGGTAAGGGTCCCCCCTTATGCTTTTTTAGCAAAAAAAGTAAAAAAAAAAAAAAAATTCAAAAGTCAATAAACCTTAGATGTGGATTTAAAGTAGATGCCAAATAATGACCAAAATGGCCTCGGGATTGACAATCGGTTCAGTTTTGACAAAGTTATGGCAGTTTGAAGTCTGGGAAGGTAATTTATAAGGAACTTTTCGTTGTTTGGGCACTTTACAAGTCAATTTTTTTGTCACTTTTGGCGTGATTTTTGACAGAAAAATTAATTTCGCCAAAATCACTTTTCTTATAGTTTTTTATACTAATTGTGACACCCACAATCAATTAAAAACAAAATTTCAAGATTCTAATTTTTGAAAAATCAAAATTGGTAAGGGTCCCCCCTTATGCTTTTTTAGCAAAAAAAGTAAAAAAAAAAATATTTTCAAAAGTCAATAAACCTTAGATGTGGATTTAAAGTAGATGCCAAATAATGACCAAAATGGCCTCGGGATTGACAATCGGTTCAGTTTTGACAAAGTTATGACAGTTTGAAGTCTGGGAAGGTAATTTATAAGGAACTTTTCGTTGTTTGGGCACTTTACAAGTCAATTTTTTTGTCACTTTTGGCGTGATTTTTGACAGAAAAATTAATTTCCCCAAAATCACTTTTCTTATAGTTTTTTATACTAATTGTGACACCCACAATCAATTAAAAACAAAATTTCAAGATTCTAATTTTTGAAAAATCAAAATTGGTAAGGGTCCCCCCTTATGCTTTTTTAGCAAAAAAAGTAAAAAAAAAAATATTTTCAAAAGTCAATAAACCTTAGATGTGGATTTAAAGTAGATGCTAAATAATGACCAAAATGGCCTCGGGATTGACAATCGGTTCAGTTTTGACAAAGTTATGGCAGTTTGAAGTCTGGGAAGGTAATTTATAAGGAACTTTTCGTTGTTTGGGCACTTTACAAGTCAATTTTTTTGTCACTTTTGGCGTGATTTTTGACAGGAAAATTAACTATTTCAGATTCAGTTGTTTATCTTAATTTTGACAACCACAACCGATTGCAAATTACAACAAAATAATGTTTAAAAGTGCATAAACTTTAAATGTGGAATAAAAGTATAGTCAAAATAATGACCAAAGTGGCATCGGGATTAAAAATCGGTTCAGTTTTAGCAATGTGATTAAAATTAAAATTTAAAATAAAATTCCATTTATGAAACAATTATTCTATTTTCTCATTATTAACATTCCCGACTTTTAAAACACTTTTCTTAATCTTTACGCACCCTAGCAAGTGGAATTATGTTTTAAGACGGGTGAAATCATACTCGTTTATGGTGATATGGATGAAGATGGTTTCTACATGGGCGAACTGGATGGTGTTAGGGGCCTGGTACCGTCAAACTTTCTGGCCGATGCGCCCGACCAGTACAACAATCAAATGGGGCCGGGCGGCGCCGCTGGGCGTGGCGGCTTGAGTCAGCGGGGCAGGGGCCAGGGTCCTGGCGCTAGGGGACCACCGCCGCCGCCTCGAGATAACATGATGCCCGGCGTGGCTGGGCAACGTGGCCCACAAGGCAAAAGTAAGTGAGCTTTGTGCAGATCAATCTGGTCAATTAATTTTTGCATTTTTAGTTTATGTTTCAATTAATTTACTTTCATTTCAATACAATTTTTACCATATATGATACTAAAACTTATCCGAAAAGCAATTACAGGCTTACTATTTTTGATTTCACATTTTTATTTAAGTTAAGAAAAAAAAAAAAATATCTCAAAGCAAATCTTTACAAAACAATTTACACTTTATAAGATAATGAAATATGCAGGTTTTTCAGACTACACAAACAAGCAGGATGATATAGCGACTATTCTTATGTACCAAGTTTAAGATTCTGTTGGTTTTATTTTACTTGTAATACCAATATTTATATATTTGGAATCAGCGAAAATGAAACACTTATGAACAATACGATCACTCCTCCAAAAGAAACAAACAAATTTCGTGACGACACAGAAAATCTTTCATTCTTCTCTCTATCTGTCTAACTCTTTCGCAAAATTTCAAAATATAACAAACAGTTACAGATGAATAAATACAATTTCTGTTTTTTGAACGCCGCTAATTTTAAATAATTTATTTGTTTTGATTCCGCAGAACTTTTGTAAACTCTTATACCATTTCTTTATATATATATAAATATCTATATTTAAATATTTTTCTTTGTAAAATACTTCATTATTTCCGCACCACTCAGTTTTAAACTCCTTTTATACTTGTTTTTGGGTTCAAATCGAATTATTTAATCCTTATCAAATACAATATATAGATACATAGTTGTTGTTCTTGTTGTTGTATACACAGTCTTTCTCTCTGTCTCTCTGTCTTTATTTTCTTTTTTCAACAAATCCATTCATCATATTTAATTGGCGCTTTAAAAAATATTAATACAAAGTATATTCATATCCATTCGAATGACTATTGATGAAGAGTCTTAAATCTTTGATATTTTTCTCATACAAAATAAATACAAATTTCAATCTCATAACCCTTTTGTTAATAAAAAATACTTTATTTATTGTCTATACACTTTTTTTAATAACAAATTATGTCTACTTTCGTCTCTTGTCTTGCGTGACTTTCCATAGCCTTGCAAATTTTTAGATGGTCTCTTGCATGTAATTTAATCGAAGTAAACTTAAACGTATTTTAATTTATTTCACTTTTATTCGTTTGGTTATTTGTTCCATTTTGTTTTTCTTTATCAATTTATTTGCATAATATATAAATCTATTTGCATAAAACAGAGACTAGTTTCTTGCACCTGATTGTTGAATGAACTGTAATTCCTTAGTTGTTCACCGATCAAATATAGATTCAATTAAGTACGATCTAACTCCATGAGATTATATCTATATACAGCTGAACTTGTATATTTTCCTAAATACAAATTTATATTATAATCTAATCCCGGAAAGTTGTAAATACTAAACGAAATTCAAATTTAGTTTACAGGAAGAAACTAAAAAGTATCTGATTATAATACATGTATCTCTAGACTATGTTCCTTACCTTGGGTAAAATCTATACCGTGGTATTTTTTTCTGCAGACATACAAATGTATCTCTCAATCGAAACTCGGGCTGATTCGTTTAAATCGCGTATACCCTGTTCCTGATTTCAGTTTCCCATGTGTGCGACCTGTTTTTTGCGCTGCTTCTTGAAAAAAACTTTGTGTTAATTTATTCATTGGTTACATGTTATCTACTTTCCCGCTGGTTTTGAATGTTGCTCTTGTTTGTTTGCTATTTAGCCTATTTGAATATTTTTGAACTTTTTTTTTGTTCTTTAGAGATATAACAACAAAAACAACAACACCGCAGGGGCTCAAAGCACATATCAAAACGAATTTGAAATAAATATGAGCAATCTCTTTGTAATTTATGTAAATTTTCCAAATGTAAAATACTAACGTTTTAAAGTTTTAACTAAATAATAACATATATAAATATCTACAATATCATAAGTGCCATTTAAGTGGCCAATGCAAAAAATTTATTGTCTATCTCCTATGCATAATCATTTTATTTATAAAACCTAAGATGCTGCTCTGAGCAGATTTATAGGGACTTTTTCTTAAGACCAGACGCCAAGCGCAAAAGGTAATATTTATGCTACTCTCACATACATGATATTCATAAACTTTTAACAACTATAAGTAATGTATATGTAATTTATAATGAAAAACAAATATGAATACGATTTTGACTCTTGCCAATATTCCTAGCGATCCATTACTTTTGGCGCCTTTTTCTGCGTTTTGTATTGTGTTTTCGAGAAATCGTTTTGCAAGCAACCAAATTTCAACTTCAAAGCCCCGTAAATAATTTATTACATTAATTTTAATTAATTTGTAATTGGTTTGTGTTTCATTTTGAATTTTTGATTTCGATTTTCGTTTTACTTTCAACTGCGGTGAATTTTTATATTACAAACACTACGAAACTCGTTCTCGGACCCACGCGATAACGATATTCTATAAGTAACAGATACCCCTACCAGGCAGCAGCTGTAACTCAAGACTCTCTTGAAAATCTTTGAGACTACATTCAATTAGTTAACTTCTTTTCATTTTGATTATTTTGTTTTCAATTTTTAGTTTGTTCAATTTTACTTACTACTACAACTTCTTTCAAATAATTTTTTGTAATGGTCTGCTGTGGTAAATGTGAAGTCTTTATGTTATATTCGTTGCTATAGATGCTCGCCCTGCTTCCCCTACACTGTTAGACAACACGGGCCACCCTGCCCCCGATCACCAAACGCAGGTAAATACTCTTTCTCTTTTGTTTTCTTTTGTTTCAAATAAATACTAAAAGAAAAAATAAATAAACAAATTCTCTTTTGTTTTGAAAATAAATGCTAAAAAACAAATACTCAAAGAAAAAGTTAAGAAAGCGCAAAAAAAATATATAACCACACCTCATACGCTGCAAGAGCAACAAATACTATTATTAATTATACTAATACTACTACAGCTAAAATTAACTTGCTATCTCTGTCGCTCATTTGGTATCGATTCTCTTTCTCAAAACAAACAATTGTGATAAACGAAATCATCCATCCACCCACAATAACTCAATTATATACATACATACATACGATCTAAAGAATACAATACAGTCTCAGTGCCCATTCTAAACAATATCAATGCTGATAAGTTCTCACTTCTCTTACATAATCATAATCATCGACAACAGTTACAACTACTTAGAACAATTCAATTGACATTTGATCCAATACCTTCACGGTTCACTAATGTATTTGTATATTTTGTCAAACATGAATTGATCGTGCATTGTTTCGTCTCGCTCGCTCTTTCTTAATTCTATGGCATATACGCATACGTTTCGTACTATCTTACTCTGTCTATATATCTACTCATACAATAACTCTCTCTAAATACCTACCTATATATGTTTGTGCGTATATTCAATGCTCTAAGAAAACCATCAAAAACGCTTACAGTACAGTACATGAACAAAATGTCGCTTATTATATAGAAGCGATATACATATTTAAACTATGTATGTATGTATAGCTAGCAACATGTTTATAGAAGCTCGCGTAGTTAATGAACAACAAACAGACCAATAGATCAACAGATCAATAAATAACAGTACAACAGCAACAACATTATATATATATATATACAAACATTTACTTACTGTACATTTCTGTAAACAAATCAGCATCAATCAATCAATCAATCAATCAAGCAATCAAGCAATTCGTCCGTGTACATTTACCTACATATGTTTGATCGTTAAGCAAATACTTAATATTTAGTACATATATCTAACCTGCATATACCGCACATATTGTTAGTGTAATATGTATGTACATATATATACAATCTATATACAAAATAAATGTGTGTATAGTCCGTAAATTGCATTTCCATTGCGGCAATGGCAAATAACTAGCTTCAGATTATCTTAAAACAGACATCATAAACCTTTCCTACAGCACCAATCATTCATATTTACTTACTTTATTTTTCTATGTTCTTCAATTTATTCAATAATCGCAACATTTTGAATATAATTTCTTTCTACATCATTTGCATATTGTTTTATTTTATGATTCTCGATATTCATTTATTTGATTGCTTAATAAGTATTTACACGGTTTCCAAATATGAATACAGTTTTCACAAACCTGATAAGAATTTAAAGATTCTTCAGATTATCAGCAGGAATATAATCAAACTATCAAATGTAGTTCGCAACATACTATTTACGTGTTTTCATTTTTTGTTTGAGTTAGTTAGTTAAGGAGTATGTGCATACAGAAAATGCATACATATATACATTATAAGAGAGCTAGAGATACATTTGAAGAAAGTACGAAACACCCAACTCCAACAACGAAAAATACCAGATACGAAAGACACATTGCAAAACGTACCTCTATTGCTGATAAGATGTGATAAACCCGTATACATAACTCGTATTCGTACATAACTATATCTAAAATATCTAAATACATTTTCGTTTCCTTACTGCGTATACGCTACTAATTACATACATATATATTAATTGCTACTACTACTACTATATGGAATATTGGATGTAATGTGTACAAATTTCTATGTGATTCACTGTATGTGTAAACTATTCGATTTTTATTTCAAATCATTTTGCCTTCTATTTTAACTGCGTTTGTTCTTTTGTATACCTTTTGCTTTGATTTACCCTCCATAGCCATATACATTTTTGATTTATTTGATTCACTAAATATCACAATCTTTTTACCTGATTTTGCGTTAGGCTAATTTTCGTTTTACCAAAAATCAAAAAAAACACCTCAAGTACGAAACAAAAACTATATACAAAAACAAATATTCTACGCTGATAAAAAATCAATCTGTGGAAGATAAAAAAAAAGAGTTTAAAACGCGGTTTTAAATGCATTTTATACACATACACACATATATACACAAATAGAATGGTTGACTCTATTTATTAAGGTAGTGTAAATACATAGACTTTGCAGTCAACATTTTTGAATAGAGTTTTTATGTTTCTGATTCTGTTTCTACGCCGAAATACACAGAATGTGATCTGTTGTCAGAGAGCGTTTTCAAATTCAATTTGTTGATTTTCAAAATACATATACTTTTTATTTTGACTTTGATTTTTGATTACTGCAAGTGTATGTGAGTTTTTACAGCGTAGTCTTAGGCATAATTTCTTGCGTTTAAAATCAGTTAAGAAACGTTGCTAGTTCTACATAATTTTCACGTTTCAATCAAATGATTTTTATCACAAATATTGACAAACTTGTACTGTCATTCGTTTTGATTGAATGAAGGAAATCCCCAAAAATCTCTCAAATGGATCACACTCTTATCTAAAGTTGACAAAACTAACTTTGTTTCGAATACTGTCAAATGACCGCTTCGTAGCAAAGTTTTTTGAGCCCACTCTAGAGACTGGGAGTTAATTCCGATATTCGAGATTGTCAATTTCCTCTAAACACTTAATTTAGGCTTTGCAATAGATGAAAATATCTATATTTAATATATATATATATATATATATATATATATATATATATATGTGATACGTTGCCTAGTAGTTGAAAGTAGTTGCAATTACTTAAATACTAACCAATCCAATCCCGTCATTTAACTAACATACTAAATTCGTAGGCGCTCTTGCTGGGCCTCAGCAGCTACTAACTACTTAATACTAATAACCTAGTATGAATTTAAAATTTAAATATGAATACGCTAAATTCATTGCCAAACTCGAATACGAAACAATTTAACGAATTTAATGCGAAAAATACCCATAAAATACAATTATTTAAATTTAAATGATTAGTTGCCATTTATTTGAAAAGTTTTCGATCGATTGGAACCATTCGACTAATTTGCTATATTTTGGTATATATTCGATAAACGCCAACTTGCAGATGATCGGTCGCGTTGGTAATGTTGGCATGCAGCAGCAGCAGCAGCAGCAACTCCAGCAACAACAGCAACCGTATGGTCAGCAACAGACGCAAATGGGACAACAGCAGCAGACGCAACAGCAACAGCAGCAGCAACAACAACAACAACAGCAACAACAACAAATGGGCATGGGACAATCTGGAATGATGGGCATGGGTCAACAGCCGATGGGAGGAATGCTGGGGCAAACACCACAACAGCAGCAGCAGATGGGTCAACAGATGGGTCAGCAGATGGGTCAACAGATGGGTCAGCAGCAAATGGGCGGCATGGGACAAATGGGCATGGGTCAAATGGGTCAGCAGCAGCAGCAACAGGTGCCTGTGACGACGCAGGCGCCAACGGGCGGCCTCTTCTCCGGCGCGACTAGCCTGCTCTCTGGTGCTACTTCGGCTGCCACCGGTGGTCTATTTGGTTCAAAGCAACCGCCCAAAACGGATCCAATGCAACCACCTGGCGGTGTGCAGCCAACGCAGCAACAACAAGCAAACGCCTTCGGTGCTCAGCAGATGCAGCAGCCCGGCATGCAGCAGCCGGGCATGCAACAGCCGGGCATGCAACAGCCGGGCATGCAACAGCCGGGCATGCAACAACAGCAACAACAACAGCAAGTGCCACCGCAAGGTCAGCCACCGCCACAGGGGCCGGGCGCCGGACTGCTGGGTGGCCTCAAGGGCATTGCAGCAGCGGCGCCCGGCGGCGATGTACTCTCGAAAGGCAAAGATCTATTTGGCAAATTTGGGTTCGGCTTTGGCAAATAACCCTGGTCATTCCATAGGGTCCTGTTATATTATTCGTAGATTAGACCTATTATTATGATTATGGATTATGGATTATGATTATGATTATTGCTATTAATTACGATTACTAAGCTAATATATACATATACGTATACACAATTATACAAAGATAACGTTTAAAGCAAAGACAAAAAAAAAACAAAAGCAAAACCTAAAAAAAATCAAAGAATCCCCGTTGATTTGTGGGATTATGTGAATGATGTTGTAATGTTGATATGATGAATGCAACTAATAGAACTAATGATAATATTTTTTATTAATACAATTGATAGAAATATTGATAATACTAAATGCGAAACACATAAACACAAGCCACAAAACAACATCACTATAAATTAAAAGCAACAAAATAAAAAAAAAACAAAATACCAAATAAATTGTTGTAAAATTGATTTAATCTATTGAATTTCCAGTTTAAGTAACTTGATAGCAAAAAGAAAAATAATAAAAGTATTGATGACAAACACAACTAACTAAATGATAAAGAAATAGACAAATTGTGAGTGTGAAAAGCAAGCAACTATATTGCAAATTCACACACACACACACACAGACACATAACACACTCACACATATATACATATTATATACATATATATATATATATGCGTGTAATAAGGCAAATGATAAAGGAGGGAGGAGTAAAAATACATATATTATATACATACATACATTATATTTACAATTATTTGTTAACGCACATTGTTAAATTTGCTACTGTTGCTGACCAGTTTATAAATATAAATACGAGTAATAAAACAAAAAACAAAAACAAAAACTACAAGTGAAATCCAAAACATACATATATTATATATATTTAAAATATATTAAAACCAAAAAACAAAATAAAAAAACGGTAAAAAAAAACACATTTAAATTAAATTTATAAACCAAAACCTAAGTAAACGAACGGAAAGTTGAGCAATATAAAATGGCGATGGACAAACAAAACTATGGTAAAATACTTATACATTAAAGAGTCATATGAAGTGCATATGATACAAACATATATAAGCATATACTACACACACACATACATACATACATACATATAAACGACAAGCTTATCAAAATCCAAATTGGGCCAGGGTAATTACCTTATTCGTCCTTCAGAGCAGTCAAAGTTACCACAAATATCTGACCATACAAACTATAAAGGGCAAACAAAACTAAAGTGAATATACCCCAAAAATGCAAAATACAACAATACAATAGGATGGCAACAACAACTTATGAACTAACTGAACGTCGTACATGTATGGACTATGAAAATGATTTAAAATATATATAGCATTCACAAGCTAAGATACTTACATACATATATGCATACCATTTATAAGCAAGACATGAAACATGTTGGCAAATTCTTTATGAAACGATTCTACTGTTTTCTTTGTTCAACTACAAATCAAACCTTCCAACTATTTACTATTGACTATCCATAAACAAACATATACATATACGATGCCAATTTCAATGGTTGCTTTACTTAAATATTTAAATTCCATACATACACTTATATGCATGTATGCGTACTACTTTCCTTTCTGTAATTGCTTTTTCCTTTATACAAGATTGAAAGAAGATTCCTAATGTTTAAAAATTGCTTTAGCAACAACACATAAAAACCTAAAACGAAAATGAACAAAAAAAAAACATACAAATTAATTGCGTGCATACAAACAAAATACAATGCGTACCTCTTGCTTTACGAAAACAGAAAGTATAAAAAACAAATACAAAATATTAAACAAAAAAAAAAAGGAAAACCAAAAACAAAAACTATGAAATTATAAAATGTTTGTAAAGAGCGCATAGTAGTATGACATATTATACAGATACTATGCATAGTCTATGAGGGAATGAATTGTGAGCAAAAAAAATATTACTTTAATCAAATGACAGTTTTCAGTGCACTGTGTGTGCACACACACACACACACACACACACACACAAATACACATACATACATATAAATATACAAAACGACCATAAAAACTACAGAAATGAATGTTACGCGATACTGAAGTAAATTTAGATTGAAAACTCAACTGTAAATTGTAAACTTGCAAATAGTTGCAGATACATCTTAGATAATTACTTATATATGTACATCAGCAGAAATAGTTAAATATGATTCCAGGTGTGTTAAATACACACATACTCAAATCTATATAATTAATGAAACAATCGTTAACTTTTCCCACGTAAATAATTTTTACCTTACAATCAAATCATTGTATTATTTAGCCACACAGCAGTAAAGCAAAAAACACAACAAAAAAACACCTTAATTTATAATTAATTCACAATATACACAGAACAGGAAACGACATAAATCTTCGGTATATCCGAAGTTTTTATACCCTTGCACATTAAAAAAATCCCATGTGTCTCACTCCAAATTGAATCCGTTGTTTTTTGTACATATATAATAGTATAGTATAATACGATCCAGCTTCATGAGGAGTCTTTTTGCAAGGGTATACAAATGTCAACCTCAATGAATACACTCTACTTAGAAAGATTTACAGAAAGTACACAATTTATTTAAAACGAAACACACACACACACACACATACAAAACAAAACAAATACAACCTGTTAGACACAAATGAAGATAATAGCGAAGAAAAAGCAAAACTACGCAATACGGAATGATAAACAAAACAACAAGAAAAAACAACTAAATTGTTATACGGTATTATTATACTTTTTCTATAACTTATAATTTCCTTATTAAATAACAAAAAAAAAAAAAAAAAAAAAAAACGAGAAAGCAAAAAAATTATAATTAAATAACAATTTAAAAAAAAAGAATTTGTATTTATTTTTTGGGAACATAAATAGAACTTGCAATGTTTAACATATTTATTTTAAATCGATGGATCGTTCGCAGCTTTTCCACTTAAATAATATTAATTTAGAGAGCTCATTAGTTTTATTATGTTTTTTAGAGTTGGCTAATTTGGTGGACCACTTTTGAATTGAAATGAAAATTCACTTGATTAACTATCTTATGTGACTATCTTTATTGTTGACTTTTCACAGCTGACGTACAGTAAGGAACTGCGTACTTAATTCTGTACATATTAAAAGAGAATTTAATGAAGTTATAAAGTGCAATTAAGTTGTAGATATTTACACTGGGCACTAGTAGGTTGACTTAATTTATCTAAATTACTAAATAACGGTCATATAAGTTGTGATTAACACTCGCACGCGAGCTAGCGACGACAGATACGGATGACGGACGGACAGGTGGACAGACGCCACTGATGCCACAGCAACTAAATCAACATCATAATCAACGTCAAGAGACGTTGCCGTTACCCCCCACCCCGTCTGGCTACTGTTTAGCTTCCAGAGGCAGCAGCTCCTGATCCTCGCTGCAGAAGCGCACATTGCTGGCAACCGGCAGCATCTGCTGCCGCTTCAGTGTCATATGCTGCAGCACCAGCACCACATTATCATTGGCCAGCTCCTTGGCCACAGCCACCAGCATTTCCACAAACGTGGCATCAAACTGCATAAAGCGAGCACAGTGTAGAACAATTGGAAAATCATTGCGATACAATATGCAAGCGGAGCGTATCTCCGATCGCAGCGTATCGACGCCCGTATAGTATATATCCGACTGTGGCACAATATGCACATAGTAGCTGGACTCGTGTTGCTACAAAGAATAATACTAATTAGTTGGCAGAATGTATGTGCAGCTGGGGGAGCGCACCTGCTTGAGGTAGACCTCGACTTTGGGATTACCCAGACGCAGCAATATGCAAATCATGCTGACCACAATGCCAAAGAGCAGACCCATCTCGACGCCAGCGACCAGACACATAATCAGACTACCCGTCCAGCTGAAAAAGTCCTTTTTATTCGTCCTCCATAGCTCCTTGATGGGCGTCAAGTCAATCTGTGCATAAAATCATATATATCTAGAGGCTAAAGCATAATCAACAAGTAGGAGTGCTCGACTAGAAGATACCCTGCACACAGCCCTTACATTCATTCATAATTATTTAGTTAAATTTAGACCCGTATACACGATTTTTGTTGGTCTGTATAGACTTACCATAAAGACAACTGCTGCAATGAGCACGGCGGCCAGCGAGGCTCTGGGTATATACTGAAAGTAGGGCGTCAATATCGACAGGGCGGACAGAACGATTAGTCCTGTGTAAATGCCAGCCATTGGTGTTCGCACGCCCGACGCCTGGCTGACCGCGGAGCGGGTGAAGGCGCCACAAGTGGGCATGGCACTGAAGAAGGAGCCGGCCAAATTGCACAGGCCAAGTGTCAGCATCTCCTGCGAGGCATCCAGCTTACCATCCTTGACTGCAAGCATACAAAAAGCGTGGATAAACAAAAGCTGAACATGCTGAATATTACGCATACGCACCGAAGGCCTTGGCTATAGCGACATTGGCCAGCACAGCCACAATGGGCACCAGTATAACGCCGCTGCCCAGCTCGTGCAGTATATCGGTGAAGACATAGGTTCGATTCTGGTACTCAAAGGCAAAGGGCGGCAATTGGATTGTGGGCATGGCAGACGATACCTTCGAGGAGAGTGCAAAGGGCACCGCCTCCAGTGAACTTCTAAGCACCCACATGTAGACCATGAGGCCGCTGAAGAAGACAACCAAAGCATTGCGCGATATGCTGATGTACCAGAGCACCTTCTTCAGGCGCTGCGTCAGCGGCGTATCCTTCTTGAACTTCACTTGCGAGAGCAGCTAGAAGTAGAAGATAAAGGTAGGCATAGGATTAAGGGATTACAAAACAAAAGAATGCATTTGGAATCTTAGAATTGCAACCTAACTTGTTTCCGGTGATTCTAAAAATGTGAACTTAACTGTGACTCTTAAACTGTAATTTGAAAGCTTTGGCTCTACAACTGTGTCGTTAAAGCTGCGATTAATAAGAACCGTAGGGGATTTTTTTTAGTGACCTTGCAAATATATTTTTATACACAGATATTTTTATATGTGTGTAAAAAAGTCCAGCTAAAGAGCTAAGCACGACAAATGACTCGCAAAAATGTAAATTTCTGCATCCAAATGCTATTTTAATTTTTAAAATAAATAAAACGAATTTCTGGATAAAGTAAATTATAATCAAAATAAGTCAAAAATAGATTATAATGTTCTCAAATATCGTGTTTATACGTTTAATAACTGGAATTGATTTTTGAGAACTAAATTCGGTTAAAAGTGACTTACCCGGAGTGAGAGGAGCAGACAAATACAAGCAATGCCCAAAGCAGCATCCGAGCTGCGAATATTGCTGATGAAGTCACCAATCGATGGGATCTTCTTCAGTCGAATGCCCAGCAGGCTCTTCAGCTGTGCCAGCACCACAATGATCGCAGTGCCAGATGTGAAAGCTTTTGTGACGGGCGCTGGTATAAAGCTGACTATGAAGCCCAACTGAAAGATGCCCATGAGCAGCTCCACAAAGCCGGCGAGAAAGGCCAGCACGATGACCATTTGAACTGGCTTGTCCGCACAGAACTGCAGCGTCATAATGGCCATTAGACTCGTCGGACCAATGGAGACCTGTGGAATGGTGCCAAAGAACACATATATGATGGAGCCAATGAATGCCGAGTACAGGCCGTACTCCGAGGAGAGGCCAGCCAATGCGGCATACGCAATGCTCTGGGGTATAATGGTCAGGCCCAAAGTGATGCCGGCGATGAGATCGGCAAAGGCCTGCGGCCGATCATAGTTGCCTATCCAGGTGAGTATATAGATGCGACGCAGCAGCCAATGCGCCTCCTTGGGTGCACTGTACTTGCCCTGCATGTCCATGTCCAGGGTGTGCGCCTGCTCGTTGGAGTCCTCGCCATTTTTAGCCGTATACTTAACCTTGCCATCGCAGCTGGCTGCAAGTAAAAGCCAAGAGAAAAGCGTTGATTATTATATTATTAATTTATCTTTGAGGTTAGTCGCCGTATCCTACGATCGTAAATGGTAGGCACTGTAGACTTCGGATGACTGCCAGCCACTACATTTCTCCTTTTGGCAATGCCAAACGTGTGCTTCCACGGCCAACGCATTTCGTACTAACTTTTCGGTTTTGCCAATGGGCAACAGTTTTAACAGTTAACGCTTTAAGCTGATTCCGTTTGTTTGTTTTGCTTTTTTTTCACGGCGTACTATTAGCGCTTTTTTAGCAACAAGCAACACGGCTTGTTCGAAAGCTCAACCAAAGCCGAGATCAACTCGATGTTTTTGTTTTTATCTATTTTTTCCCCATTGTGTGAAATCGTAATTAAGTGTCTACAGTCATGCATGGCATATGTGACGTATGACGGCTGGAAGATCGAAGAAATAATGCTAAGTAACCAAAGTGCGAGTTACGTACATTCAAATTGATCTAAGCACCATTTAAAAACCTGTTCTTAATGCCTGCTCATTAGATTTTTATGCAAATTCCAGCGCTTGAGTTTGACACGCTTCCGCGTAGAAAGCGGGTGTGTTTGAAATTGTTTTTTGTAGTTAAAAGTTACATACATTTATTATTTTTAAGCAAGGACAATCTCATAAGTTTATGTGCAACTATTTGCCCAATACATTTGGTAATTCTCTGAAGCATGTCTCATCGCTGTGCATCCCAAACGCGTCAATTTCTAGCTTCAAGATGTACCTCAATATTTAATTTATAGATTAGCACTATTTTTCTAAGTGCTGGCTACCAATAATTCCCGAAAACGCCTATTAATAGGTTGTTACTTCAAATATTGAGTTGACTCATCAAATTAGGCGTTAATAATTGTGTCGCGAAATATTCGACATCGTGCTAGGCTTATATAAATTTTCTGATTCAAAGTTTTGTTTGCATGTCCACAGCGCATGAATGTCAAACTCTGATCTATTTATTTTTTTAATAGCTGACCGCCCTTAAACTATGACAATTATAATTAATTTATTATTTCCGTTGTTATTTAACTAATTTACTTTGCTCTAAACTTGGTTTGGGCTCTGATTTGATTTTTTTTTTGCATTTGTTATACAATTGAATTGTGTTTTTACTTGGTTCATCTGCCAGTCTATGATTTTAATTCTAGCACTATGTAATTTTATATTTATTGCTATTATTGCAATGTAATCAAAAGTGTTATAATTAATCAAATTTGCTTGGTTGGAACGGGCATAAAATATTTGTTATTTTTTTTTTTCATTTTGTTTCAAACCAGTTTCTTACGTCTATTAAAGCTATGAAATTTGTTTACCTGACACGATCATTTATTCATAAATCTCGATACTTACATATATATATTATCAACTATGCTGTTCAGTAACAAAAAAATGTGTGCTGCTCAGTTGATTAACAAGCACGAAATACTATCTTAAATAACTGACCGACTTGCAGCTTATTGTTGAAATTCTCACAAATTGATAAAGTTCAACACATATAACAGCAAACTTTAAATAGCTTACTTAACATTTATATGCCAACCTTGACTTAATATTATAAACGCAATATTTATTTAAGTGCGTAAGTTATTATTAGGCAGGTCATTTTATTCAATTGAAATTTGCGTAGGCAGCAAATCCGTTATGTATTCCAAATTTTCACTTTGTAGAATCTTCCACTTGTTTCCTTTTTAATTTATATAAATTTTTGAACAACTTTTATATTTAGCACGTACCATCAAAGGATAATTTTTTCGAAAATGGCATATCCACGTATAATATCCGCTTAGAGGCACTTAGGATATATATATTATTAAGCAAGGATTAAAGGTAACTTTATAATAGAGACACGCGTTGGTTCGAGTGCATCGCTTCGCAATCTAAAGAAAACTGCCGAATGAGTGAATTTTGGAACGATAAATAAGTGAGAACGGCCAGATTTGTCTGATAAACATGAAAAATGAAAAAAGTCAAGAAAGCGGCGACATTTTGTTGTCAACTTACGCCCGATAGCAACAACAACAATGGGACACTTAACGCCCATTCGGCAGGCAGATGGGTAAACAACCTTTAAGTTATGGGTAGGCATAAATGGATGTTACATATATACTCTATATATGCATATATATATATATATATGTGGATGGGAACTACTACTAACTAACTAACTACTTTGATAAGGTACAACTAGTGAGAGGATGATCGTGTGCGGATCTTTGGATGATAAGAAGACAGGTTGAAAGCAAATCAGCATTAAGCCCCATCTGTGGATGCCAAGTACTTTTCCATCTAGAGCAATCCAATGATCAATCCGTAATCGAAATATAACAAAGCAATATTTGAGCTAGAATTTAGATTAATAGACACATATCATAATGCACATAATAATGTGATAATCAATGGGCTTGCCACAAAATGTCTGTATCAGCTTATCAAATTGGGATGCTTCCGGAGACGTGTTAGTTATCTAACTATGCAGCAATTACAAGGAATCTGCGGAATACTGCGTACATCTACCCAATATATATGCAAATTATGGTTAACCTTATCACAAGATAATATTTTAATGTGTTGTAACCATTTATCTTATCTTAAAATTATATTTATATCTTTTCTAACCTCAATCGTCTGGCCTGAAAATCTTCAATGAATTTATTTCTCTTTAAATAGAATGTGTAAGTACTTAGATTGTGCATAAAGTTAGCATTCGAAGGTTAGTCTGGGCTGGGATTATATAGTATACATATGACGGATAATTGGTCTCATTTTGCGGCTTATCAGCAATAAGTAAATATCTACAGCCGCAGTATATCGCAGTATAATAAATCTATTATTGCGTCTCAATATTAGAGATAAGAAATAGTTTTGTTTATAAATAAGTATTCTAGGTCATAAATATTTGAACAAAAATATTTATAAATAGATATAAGTAAATAAAAAAATTATGAAACTTTCTGCACTTTTGAAATAAACAGTCGAATATATAAAAACAAATGCGTAATGTGCGAAGTTTGATTTTATATTATAAGCCGAGAGAACCTGCAAATTCAAAAGCCGCGCCAAATGTCAGTGCTGAAAGCCGTTCAGTTTGAGTGTTGTAAAACATGATTGTTTATATTCGATGAGCATATGCTTATCAAAACAAAATTGCTGATGAACTAAATATATCGACAAATTTATTAAAAAAAGCAATAAAAGTTAAGCAAAATCGATTATATATATGAACATGTATATATTTTTTTTCTACAAAATCTGTTATCTTTCATTATGCTAAATCATAAACATCGATAGTTTGGCCACAATCTTTTACAATTTGTAGGGTTGTACGGCACATATCGATATATATTGTCGTATTAGTTGAATTAAATATGCAGTTCAGCTAAATTTTGTGCAACCTTGTTCGTTTATCGCAGCGAATAAAAATATAATTAGGAACAAAAATATATATTTATCTGACGTTAAACGACCTAAGCGCCGTCGCTATTGCTCGTTTTTTGCCCCCAAAAAAAGCTAGCCAGTGAGTAGCTCAAAAATAGGAGACGAGGCGAACCATTGAATGAAAGCAAAAATTCGCAATAATCGAGCAGCGAGTGCGAGTGAAAAAGAGCAAAGGCAGAAGAAGAAGACGAAGGTGGAGGTGAAGCAGAGGCAAAGCAGAAAAACGACCACAAAGCCACAAAGCAAAGCACGAAAGGAAAGGCTAACCCCCAAACAAAAAAGAAGTGCGTGAATATTTAGAAAAATTAACGCCAGACCGCCATTAGTGTTTTTGTTATCGTCGTCGTCGTTCTAAACGTTCGTTCAGTTTGTTATTGCAAAGGTGTTGAATGCTGGCCCCGGAAAAGACGAAAAAGAAGATCGGGCGACAACTCCTCCATTAAGCGAGCAGCATATTGTCCCCCCTCTCACACCCCCTCCCTCGCTTCCTCGTTGTGTGTGCATCGTGATTCTGATTCAGCCACCCAGAAGAGAAGAGATACAAAGCAAAACAGCAACAGAAAGTATTCAAACAAAAACAAGAAAAACTTAACGAAACGAACCGAAGAAGATACGCATATAAATAAAATTCCGAAAAACGAAATAAGTTCAACTGAACACACTATTAAAGTTCCGTTGCGTTCGTTGAGTTCCTTCGTTCGTTTGTTCGTCGACTTTTGCTGCTGGCAATTGGCAATCTTATATTATGAACAACAACAGCAAGCGGAAAAGTCGACCTCTTGGCGTTGGCGGTGGCGGCGGCGGCATCTCAAGGTAAGAAGAAGCACCAGCAGCAGCTTGCTGCAGTTAAAAAAGCACGAAGCGAATGCAAAAGCAAACGCACGAAGAAAAACACACGGGCCAAGTTGTTGTTAAAGTAAAATAAAACATAACAAATACATAAAAGGTGAAAGCGCGCAGATCGCTTTATTATTAATTTCTTCATATATTCTTTAATATGCAATGGAATTTGTTAAATTGTAATGCCAACTAAGAGGAAAAGGAATAAGGGGAAGAAGCAATCAGGGCAAATTGCAATTACTTATATAATAACGACAGTCGCTTGTGTGTGTGCGAGTGTGTATGTGTGTCGTTTTTGTCATATTTTTTGAGCTTTGTTTACATTTCCCTTTCACAAGCCAACCCCAACACGAAATAAGAAAGAAATGAGCAAAAGAGAAAAAGCAATAACAGAAAACGACATAAAATATGTAGCAAAAAGCACAATGAATAATTTGTTTAAAGGCATTCACTTGCCCCAACCTCTGTAAAAGCACAAACCCCCATCCCCGAACAAAAATGTGTCGCCCCCTGCAGCCCTTTTTTTTAAATTTTCAATTGAAATATGACTGCAGTGCATACAAGCTTACATACATACATATGCAGGCATGTGTGTGTGTGTGTGTGTGTGTGTGTGTGTGTGTGTGTGTGCATACAATTGACATGCACGTGTGTACATACAAGCATACACACATACATTTGTCTATGCGCACAGTGGTACCTTGCTATTGCGATGCAGTTCAAATTGGTTATTATTCTCAAATTTTTAGTTGCGGCCCACGGCTCACAGCGTACGTATCGCATTTTCTTTTTGTCGTCTTTTTCGACTTTTGCTTGGGGCTCGTTTTCGTATGCAATTCTTGTTGTTGTTGCATTGTCAGCATTTTGCTGCCGCTGCCTGCTTCGCTGCCTTGGCACACTTCGCCCTCCCGCCGGGCGCACAAAATTTGGGTCACTACAAATTTGCTGACCGAAGCATTTAAGCCTCATACTGTGTACATATACATACATACATACATATATGTATGTACGTATGTATGTAAACAGATTTGTTGGCATTCTCAGCCTATTTACAGTAGCTCAGTTTATATATGTATGTAGATATGCGCAGATGCGCTATCATTCGATTTCTGATTAACAATTCCCGATTCTCGGGCCACCTTATCAATGAGCCGCTCTCGCTTTACGCATGATTCACTTTAAAAACGCAATCAATTATATGTTCCATTGAAGAAAATGTGCGCAGTGCACATTTAACATGAATCACCACCAATGCAACCCTCCCTCCGCCCCCCACCCACGGACCGCATATGTCCAGCACCCATTCCCATCCAGCGGCAGTGTTGTTGATATTATTATTATGATTCTTGTTGTTGTTGTTGGGTTCGTTGTTATGTGCGTGCTACGAGTTCATTGTGCGTTGCGAGTTAGTGAGTTGTGAGTTGGGCATTTCATGGTCGTCGATCCTGCTGCACGCTATATTAAAACAACCCCAAAATGCGTTCGTCCAGAAACTGAACTAGTTCTAAAAGCATTTTAAATATTTACAATAATCTATTGCTGATTTTGTCAGTTTAATCTGGACATCTCTTAGGTTTAATCGGGACTTCTTATTTATTTCTAACAATTGGAAACCTTTTCTTATCGGAAACATGATAAACTGTTATACTTTTTCATATAGTGTATTTAGAGGATTTTATCGAATTTTTTTTTAAATATGTTATTGATTTAAATCGTTAAAACAAGTTTGTGAAAACATTTTAAAGTTTTTAAATTTTATTTATAGTGAAACTTATGATGCAGTGGACATTTTGAAATTCAAATTTTCCAGCAAATATAATCACAATTCAGTAAATCTGTATCATTAATTATTAAGCATTTCATTTAGCTTTTCTGCATTTAAGCAATTTTAAATACTAATAATTTAGGTAACCTGTAAAATAGATACATACATCAAAAACTTAGAACTTTTCGAGAATTACAGCAATACATTTTTATAAAACTGCGTTCTAAATTTCAAATGATTACTGTATATCAGCATATGATGAAATTCGGTAAATTCGTTCGCATTTTAGGTTCAGTATATCAAATGAATCAAATTTTCGACAAGTGAAAACGGAAATGAACAAACGTATGAACATTTTGAAGTTCTTAGAATAGCAATCACAAAAAAAGGGGGGAAAAATGCATGAATGAAAATTGAGAACCCCAGGTGTAGTCATATATACAATGTACATGTAGTTCATGAGCAGGAAAGAGTTTTCAAAATTGAGTTCACTGGACTGAACGAAAGCACAACTCAAACCACACACACTCGCAGACACAGAAGCAGGTTCGTATGATATGACCAGCACATATTTACGTTAAAAAGCAAAGCAGGGCGTGGTTTAGGGGTGTACGGTACAAACAACAACAACAACAATAACAGCAACGTCAAATCGATATCGTAGCATAGCACCATCAGCGGCGCAGTGCAGCAGGCGACGTCGACCCTGAGCTGCGTGTTCGGGTTCGATTGCTTCGCTTGTTTCATTCGCTTTGTGTATTTGTATTTTGTTTTTGTTGTCTGCGCTCAGTTGTGCAAATTGTGAACCTGGCAAATGGTTAGTCGCACTAATTGCTCCGACTGTTGGCTCTCTTTTTAGATACAACGCTAACGACAACAGCAGTCTACGGCCAGCCAACAATAAGGCGGGCGTCGGTGGAGGTGGTGGTAGTGGTGGCGGCGGCGGCGGCGGCGGTAGCGTTGGAGGAGGCGGAGGAGGCAACGGAGCTGGACGTTCGCTAGCGCAGGGCGTATATAATAACACCTTTTTCATGCACTCGGCAACGGCGCTGGTCGGCAGCGTTGTGGAGGTTCGCCTGCGTTCGGGTAATATTTATGAGGGCGTCTTTCGCACATTCTCTGGTAACTTTGACAT
Organism: Drosophila maculinotata; assembly: GCA_035045305.1. Lineage (NCBI taxonomy): Eukaryota > Metazoa > Arthropoda > Insecta > Diptera > Drosophilidae > Drosophila > Drosophila maculinotata. Next base: position 11,893,475 of record JAWNPD010000335.1, read on the forward strand.
CGCACTTGAGCTGCCGGCGTGCATCAAGGCCAAAAATCAGCCCGATGAGGTCAAATCAGTGCCCAAACACATCATATTCCCAGCGGACACGGTGGTTACCGTGATAGCTAAGGACTTTGATTCGCAATACGCAACCACAGGCGCCTTCCAGACCGACGGCGCCATATCCGACAAGTGCAATGGTAATGCAGTCATCTATATTTATATACATATATATACACCATGATTAACAGTTATATTCTCCTCATAGGCACACGCTTCGATGAAAAGGAGCTAGAACCGTGGGACTCGGGGGCCAATGGTGACATTGAAATTGAATTAGACGGCGCTGCCAACGGCTGGGATGCCAATGAGATGTTCCGCAAAAATGAGAATCAGTTTGGTGTCACCTCCACGTTTGATGATTCGCTGTCATCGTATACAGTGGCCCTCGACAAGGGTGATTCCTTAGAGTTTAAGGAGGCCGAGGCCAAGGCTGAGAAATTGGCAGCAGAGATTGAGAACAATCCCACATGCCGCGAACGTTTGGATCTAGAGAACGGTGATGAGGAGGCGCTATTCGCTGCCGTTGAGAGGCCACCGCCGGATCACGAACAGGACCGCGAACGTGAGCGCAACGAACGGGACAGAGAACGCGAGCGAGAACGAGAACGTGAGCGGGAGCGCGAACGAGATCGTAGCAACAAGCAGCGTGGCGGTGGCGGCGGCTCTGGTGACTACCAGCTGCGTGAGACCATGAGCAGTGATCGTTACATCACAAAACAGACGCGCAGCAACAACGGGCCGCCTCCATCACACGTCAACATGTCCTCGCAATCTTCCGCAGTGGCGGGAGCACGCGATCGTGACAATCGTGAGACAGTGATGATGGGTCAGCATGGAATGGGTCAAGGCGGAGCTCCGCAGTCGCAGGCAGTGCTCATACTCGCTGGCAGCTTGAAAGGCACGGGCCCACTCGTAGCGTCTGCTAATGCATCCACAGATACGGCCACTGGCATCAAGTATGGTGGCGGTGGCAACGGTGGTGGTTCAATGATGAAGCGCAAAACAGTGCCGCAAGGCGGTAAAATTATGCGCGGTAATCCGCCCAACAGCGTCGGCGCCGGGAACGTATCGAATGTGCCGCAAGGCGGTAGCGCCAATAACGTTGGCGGCAAGAGTGGTGGCTATCAGTCCTCGATGGGCATACAGAATCAGTACCCCTACCAGGGCAACTCACAGATAATTCACGGGTAAGCAAATCCAAAACAATCATTTCAAACTTTCTATTAACAATTTTATAAGACTTTTATAAACGATTCTTATTTCTAAAACTATAATTTCTGAGCTACCAACTGCAACCTTATGTTAGATTTATGAATTCAACTAATCTAATCCTTCCACCAAAACAGTTCCACTCAGTACCGCAATCAGGGTCACTTGGGCGGCGCGGGTAAAATAAACGGCAGCGATGCTGGCTCGAATCCGGGCAAGCCGCTGCCGCAGCGCCAGATGCGCCAATACCAGGGCTCTCAGAGCAACTCGTCGATAAATTATGGCGGCGACACGCAGCCGCTGGGCAAGCCCATGCACAGTGGTCACGTTCATGGTGGCCACAATAGTAACTCGCCGCCGCTGCAAACAGGCGGTCAGCAGCAGCAGCAGCAGCAGCAACAACAACAGCAGCAGCAACAGCAGCAACAACAACAGCAGCAGCAGCAGCAGCAGCAACAACAACAGCAACAACAACAACAGCAGCAGCAGCAGCAGCAACAACAACAACAGCAACAACAACAGCAGCATCAGAGTCAGCCGCAACAGCAGCGTCAAGTGCGCTCGCGCGACAATCAGCTGCAGGATCTGCGTCAGTTTAATCAGGACTTTCAACTGGCTGCCAGCAATAATTCGCCGCCGCAGCAACAACAGCAGCAACATTCGCTGCAACGTGGTGGCTTGCAGCAATCGACATCGCCGCCGCAACAACAGCAACAACAACAGCAACAACAGCCGCAACTGGTGGCTATGCAGCATCATGTGCCGCCGCCACATCATCACCAGCAACTGCCACCACAGCAACACTATGTGCCTCAACAGCAACAACAGCCGCCGCCGCCGCAGCAGCAACATGCTCAGCATATGCAACAAAAGGCGCCACCGCCGCAACAGCAGCAGCAGCAGCTGGTTGTTGACAGTCAGCACCAACACGTGCCCAAGCAGCAACAGCAGCAGCATCCGGGACAGCCTCAGGCTCAGCCCCCACAGCAGCAGCAGGTGCAGGTGCAAGTGCAAGTGCAGCAGCAACAATCGGCGCAGCTAGTGCAGGAAGTGCCCAGCCAGCCGCCGCAGCCCATTTATCATGTGTTAACGGCGCCGCCCGTTAGCGTACAGCAGCCGGCAACTTCACCCGTGGTGATCACATCACCAATTATACTGGAGCAGCAGGCGCCGCCGCCGTTGCAGGCCACGCCCAAGCCGGAGGCATCGCCTGCGTCCAATATTGGTGTGGGCGCTAGCAGCGGTAACAGCAATACAACGCCCATTGGCATTGTTAGCACACCCACGACGTCAGCAACAGGCGGCAGTGGCAACGGATCCGATAAGTCCACACCAGTGGTCAGTGGCGGTCCAAGCAGTGTGACGGCCACTGCCGCTGGTGGCACAAGCGGCGGCACCACCGCAACTAGTGGCGCCACGCCAGTGGTAAAGAAACCGCATGTGCTGAATCCATCAGCCAAGCCATTCACACCGCGCGGTCCCAGTACACCGAATCCATCGCGTCCACATACGCCACAAACGCCAGTGCCCATGCAGGCCATTTACACGACCACGGGCGGTCATATGCCGGCGGCCAATCAGCAGTTATTTATGGTGCCGCCGCAGCATTCATTCCAGGCACCCACTCACCCAGGCGGCCAGGCGCCGCGCATGCGTCGCAATACCTATGGTAAGTAACATAAATATATTGCTGATCCTCTCATTACGTTTGTAATCTTACAGGTCAAATGGGTGGCTCGCAAATGCATGTATCGGCAACAGCGGCCACTGGGCAGCCGCTGATGGCAACGGCACCGATACCACAATTCATACAATATACACAGCATACACCGCATCCACCACATTTCCAGCCACAGTATGCGCCGATGCCGATGCGCGTGTACCCGGAGCAGCCGCAGCAGTTACAATTTTTGGCACAGACGACGCCATCGACGACGCCATCACCGGGACAGCCGCATCAGAGTTTCCACCCGCCACCACAGCCCTCCCCTGCCGGCGGGGGACCGCAGCCCCCAACATTCACAACCCAAGCACAGCCGCATGCATACCAGCTGATGTGTCTACATCCCATGCCCAATCCCTACTTCCAGGCGACAACGCCGCAGCATCCGCCGCAGAATCCACAGTTTCAGATTTTAATGCAGCAGCATACCCCGCAATAAACTGTGCATTCTTACCGGAAACATTCGCGGCTGCCGTCATAATGGAATCAACATCAACGTCAAAATCTCATAATAACCCCTCTCCTATCCCAACACACAACACCCCACACCCCCATCATCCATCCCAACATGCACAGCAACACGACACATTCAGATACACACACACACAGACATACATTCGCCTACATAAATTTCTGCATTACATACACACTGCATACACATCCACACTGATAATTTTGTGGGGCAAATTGAGCATCGAGCAGTTGTTTTACCCCTTCAAGCCATTCATACCGTCATTATCAGGTGCGATAGTGCGCGGCTCATCCTGCAGCATTCATCATACTAATATACATAAAATCATCGCAAGCGAAACACCAACACAAACAACAACAACTAGGAAATTATAAAATATAACTAAAACGAAAATGGAAACTTATTAACTTGTCAAATTGCATGACGTCTACAGTGCTCGAAAGCCAACAAATAACATAGAATCAGCAACAACAACAACGCTGAAATTAAGAAGAATAACACCATTAAAGTCGATATCGATGGCATTACTTATTTATGTATATCCAATCTCTATGACTGTTTTGTGAATCAAGTTTCCTGTACACAGCACCCAAATCAAAAAATACCAATTGATTTAACTGTGCTGAAAAAAAAAAATGAAATGAAAAATTGAACTGAAGGCAAACGCGTAAAAAAGCCCAATTTAAAAAAAGAGAAACAAATTATTATGAATTTTTGTAAAATTGCTTAAAGCGTAACTCTTGAATTCACTTCGGTACTATTGCTATCTAAAAACGTACATACCTATAAATATAAAAATTAATGAGCTTTGGCGTGCTTTAGATAAAATCACACACACACACACACTTACACAAATAAATAGAAACAACTGTAGACGAGCACGCAAAGCTCTCATAGACAAACAGAAGCAATGAGTGACACGCAGATACATCAAAATCTAAAGTGATCATTCCAAATTTTAAGTAAACATTATCCCTCAAACCAAGCAAAGTTCTAAGGACATCCTAATATAATTGTTATCTTATATATTTAATGTTATTCATACTGGGATTCAAGTGTTTTGCTTAACAACAAATCCCACTCTGAATGACCCTCATTTGGTAACTTTGCTTGCCTTTTGCGGATAAAGAGCGTCGATAGTGAATTGAAGAGTCGATTGATTATTTTAAATATTGTTGTAAAAACTGATTGATTTTGTTTAAATTTAATTTTGTTATCACTTCTACATTCTTATCCCAAAATCTCGATAAATTCGAAAGAACGTGATCTTTAATTTGAAATCAATTTATTGTGTTTTTTTTTATTATTCTTTTCTTTGCATTATTGAACAACATTTGAAAGAGCGCGAGTCTGAGTCGGGCTTTTGGGTATTAGTGCCTCCGTTGTCCATCAGAGAAAACGTCTTAATCCTTTGCCAGTCATCAATCAGTTCGATTATATATTCAGGATGATCAATATGCATCTGTTGTGGTCCTGTTTTGTTTTGTAAAGTTTCCTTAAATGAAAATGAAAAGAAAGAGAAAATAATAATTATTAATAAAATAAATAAAAAAAAAAACAAAAACCACAAAAAAAAAACAAAAACAAAACATCTAAAAAGCTTGTGTTTTTATTACCGTTTGTCAAAAGAAATGAGTTTACTTCGAGGATATTAAGCCGAATTGCATCGTTGGCTGCTTATAATTCCAAAGGATCTATAATTGATAAGAGAGGAATATGCCTTTTCTGCGTTTTGTTGACATTTCTTTACCCAAACTCGTCAAAATGGCTGTGATATGATATAAAAAACATAAGGTCACAAGCATTTTAACGACATGGTATAAGAAAGAGTTTAAATACAAACAAATCACGAATCGTCCTCGGAGGTTGCTCGACAGGACAATGACACTGATTATAGCAATTCGCACGAAACTCATCAAAATGGCTGTGATATGACTTGATTAATTCCCACATTTCACAACCCCTTGAAGAGTTACGCAAGAATTGAGGTGAGTTGAAGGATAATCGTTGCTCCAATTCCAGTAATGAGAAACAAACACTTGTTGGCGTCTTTGTTGCAATATTGTTTAGAAGTACTTTTTGTTACGTTGCCCTTTGCAATGCCCATCAAAGCTGGCTGTGATACGATTCAATTGTAGATATATCATTCTCAGCCCTTTTTGATGACATTGAAAGTGAGACATGTATACACACACACACACACACACACACACACACACAAATACAAATACACTCGCACGCACACATGGATATACACTGATGTAAACGAACTCCAAATACAATGCACGTAACCAAGACGGTAACCGGCCACTGAGGACAACGTAAACGTTTTGGGCGTAACGTTAAGTAACGTAAAACTCAAAGGCTCTTGTGTATATGTATGTATGCGCGTGTGTGTGTGCTTGTGCGTGTATGCGTGTGTATGTATGCATGTTTGGCATCTGTAGTTAAACGTTAATTTTAGGAATTTAAGCTGTTCTGGGTATTTTCTTGTGCGTTACTTTTATGTTCTGTTCTGTAGGTTAAGTAGCCGAAATCTGCTGCATGTTGCATGCGCACACACTTTATGCGTGTGTGTGTGTGTGTGTGTATTGCTTGGCAGTAGAATGGCAACGTCGACTGCGACCACCGCCCTCTGCCGCAGCTTAAATGTCTGCCACTCAGTCTAACTGTGAGCTGCTGTCTGCACCATTTACGTACGAATGTATGTATGCATGTATGTACGTATGTGTGTGAGCCGTGTGTGTGTGTGTGTGTGTGTGTGTGTGTGTGTGTGCGTTTATACACCCTTAACGCGCGCCCTTTCTCGTATTCAGCCACAGCAGCAGCAGCAGCAGCAACAACAACAACAACCACCAAGAACTTAACTTGTTTGGGGAGCGTTACGAAAGATTTACGAAAATTTTGAAATTCTAATTTTTAGTTCAAGTTGCGGCATTACAATTTACGGTGGCATTTTGTACCGTTTATTTGAATTTCAAATATTTATCGATAACTTGTGTGCGATATCTTTTGATTATTACTTGCAGCTGCATAATTGTTGTAAATGAATTTGTGCATGTATGTGTGCTGTAGGGTGTTGCCCAGTCGGCTTATTGATTTGTGTGTTAAACTGTTGTTGCTGCCTCTGCTGCTATTGCAGTCCATGCAACCGAATTGAACAATACACATTAATATGCATGTGTGTATATGTGTATACATACATATGTCAGTCAGTACACATGAGTAGTGAAAAACCGTCGAAAGGACGGAAAGGACGGAAAGGACCATCCCTTATTTGGCACGTACCCGGCGCGATACTCTCTCTCCCTCTCCCTCTTTCTCTCTCCCATACTCTCTCGCATTCTCTGTCTCTCTCTTTCCCTTTAGCTGTCTCTTTACGATTGTGTTTGTACTCTTTCTCTACCCACCAGCTGCCCCGTATGCTTGTATGCATGTGTATGTATGTATATGTGTGTGTATTACTACTGTCGCAGACGGGCTTTTGCCACCCACCCTATTTCCAGCAGAAGCAGCAGCAACAGCAACAACAACATCATCATCATCACCATCAACGTCGTCGTCGTCGTCCTGGTCGGCATTTGTCGTGTGTATACCGAAATACGTAAAATTCATTTATGGCTCGTATCCTTTTTGTGGTTGTTGCTACTGCTGCTGCTGGTGCTTTGTTCCTGTTTCGGGGCGACGGCCGCGATGTCCTCGTCCTCGTCCTGGTCGTTGTCTCTTCTGCTTTTGCCCACTATTTGTATGCCTTCATCAATTGTGGGAATCCTTGAAAATCCAAGATACTAATTTCTTTATTAAGCCGATTATAGGATGTGCTTATCTGTACCGCTATCGGGCGGGGTGAGGCGGCTGTACAGCCTCCTGCATTTTCATTTTCTACTGTATCCTTTTCATCATTGTCATTATTGTGAATGGGTATACAAACATTTCACATCCGCTTTTCTCGACTTTTTCCTGATACAAGCTGACAAAATGTGTATATATACATATATATATATATATATATATGTATATACATATATGTTTTTATATACCATAAAATGTTTTTTGCGCAGTTTCGAAATGGCCGCAAAAACTGAAGAATGGAAATGGAAAAAAAGGCAACAAACGCCATGTCCTGCAAAATTTTCATCCAAGACTTTCACTTTAGTTTTTCACTTGTTTAAACATTTCAAATATACATTTTGTTTTTGCACAATTCTTGTTCTCTCTGCTTATTTGATTTTAAATATATTTAATAATTTATTTATTGTGTATTTACCATTCAAATGGCAATAATTTATTAACCGGTTTTTCTCGTGACGCGTTTTCGCCTTTTTACAACCACACACAGAGAACAGAACGGAACAGAACCAACTGCTGTCTGTTAGCTCTCCTGGCTCTGTTAGTAGTCGGCTTCGTTTCGTTCCATTTCGTTCGTTTTCGTCGCTGTACAGTGTACACACATTTGTGCGCGTGTGTGTGTGTTACTGTGTGTGTCGGCTGGGCAGGACTTCGTGTTTGCTTCGGTACGTTCGGCTTACACTCGCTTCGTGTTTCAGTATAGTTTTCAGTTACATGCGTCGGATGCGCGCGCGAAAAAAGGGCAAAAAAGGCGCGCCCCCATCCGTCCAACCACCGAAAATACACAAAATGTATTCCGTGTTTGGTTTCTTCGCGAGAGCAGCGCACACACACGCACATACATGTGCACCCAGGCAAGTAGTCAATGGTTACATACGCAGGCAGAGAGCTAGGTAGAAAGTGAGAGACTCTCTCCCATATCCTGACGCTGTAAGCGGCCGCTGTCACACTGTAAACGCGCATGTTAATTAACATGTTTGCATATGAATCACCCTGTTTGGCAAAAAAAAACCCTGCTGTAACGGAAATATGTAAAAGAGAGAAATAAAATGTTACAAACTCTCTACCACAGACTGCTACTGTAAACGAACTGATTGGAAGATGAACTGCCCTGTTGAGTACAGAGCCCGAAGTAACGGTTAAATACAAAACGATTATTTGAATGTGTCAGTTTCTTTATTTCATTCATCCGTGTACACAATAAAATGGTTCAACAGCATGAAATATTGTAAATGTAAACAATGTTAATAAATATTGTACGAATTACACTGTGCATGGTTGATTGTAATAATAACAAATTGTTGTTGAGAATGTTGTTGTTTTTTTTAGTTGTTTTTATATGTGGGTGGTTTTGTCTTGTATTTGAGGTTAGGTTCCAGCCGCATCAGCATGTAAAACAATTAACAAGTTCCGGAACCGTTCCAGGGTTACGAGAAGCATCGAAGCAGCTGAACATTGAAAGGACTGGCAAGTTAAAACTAAAAACGAGATGCATATATCTACTTTTTGTTCATGGCATGTTTGAACAATGCCGAATGTCATAATTATATGGTATGGTATGGTATGGTATGTATGTATATAGTATATGTAATTTCATGGTATGGGAATGCGATTGCGATTGTATGTATGTATGTATGTGTGTGTGTATGTATGCATGATTGGTGTTGAGATACATTTTATAATCATTAAAATACATATTGCAAAAGTGGTTGGCAAATAATCAAAAAGGTGTTTTCCACTCCTCTCTCTAAATAAACCTGCGATCATTATATTGTATATGATATAATAATTGTTGTTGTTTATTTTAGAGCTTAAAATGTATTGCAACAGGGCCAATTTCCAAATGCTAATATTAAATTTGAAATTCATTCATTTACTGAATAATTGTTAGTACATGTTTGTTTGTATGTAGTATGTATGTGTTATACATATGTATAGAAGTAATTATGCATTTACGATACGATATTCGCACGAGAATGTTATGTGAATCTTAACAACTAGGGGTATCTGGATCTTGAGTTCTGAAGAAATGCTAGGCCTACCTACTAACCAAATGAAGTGGGAGTTTATGTTTCCCCTATTAATGTATATATGTTTATGTGTGTGTGTGTGTGTTTGCGTGTGTGTGTGTGTGTGTCTGTTTGTGTGTCCTTGTGTGTGTGTGTGTGTCCGGTCATTAAAATTATATTAACGATATTAAAAGGTATAATAAATAACTATAAGTAGCATACATAGATGATTCGCTATATGTACTATATATGTTTGTATGTATGTATGTATGTATGTATCCTCTCTAATTTAATCAAATGCATATGTTCATATATATTTAAGCCCCCGCCCCAAAGTCACCCCGACGCCGCCTGCATCATCAATCAGCATTCTTAATCTCGCTCAGGCTGCGTAAGGCATCCCTCTCTCGCTCTCTCTCGCGCTCCCGCTCTCGCTGCTCCTCCTCCAGCTTGAGCACCTTGCTCTTGAGGCCACATAGAATCTCTGCAGTGGCTATGTTCTTGATGGTGCTCAAATCCAGATGCTGGCTGTGATTGTTGTTGTTGTTATTGTTGTCATCGTTGTCGTGCTCACCATTGCTGCTGTTTTTATTTTTGTTGTTGTTGTTGTTGCTGCCGCCATGTTCTGTTGCATCTGCTCGTTCCCGTTCGCGTTCCCGATCCCGTTCAGCAACAAGTTGCTGCTCCAGTTCCAGGTTGCGATTGATTGCACTCAACAGTTTGTGCTTGCCAAGCGCCAGAGCCAATCCATTGTTGTTGTTGTTGTTGTTGTTTGTCTCAGTGTTGCCCTTGTTGCTGCTGCTGTTGTTGTTGTTCGAGTCGGTTTCCATATCCAATCCACGATTGTTGTTATTGTCATCGTATTTACGCTCATAGGCGACGAGATCCTCATCGTGTCCATTGTTGTTATTATTATTGTTGTTGTTGTTGTTGTTGGTGGCCTCACCTGGCGACGCCTCAAGCTCCACTTCACGCTTCACCAGCTGTATATCTGGCGGAGGCGTTGGCGTTTGTGGGCGTGCCCGATTGCCATTCACATTGGGTATTTGTACAAGATTCAAGGCTTCCTCATCATCCGGTTGGCTATTGTTGTTGTTGTTGTTGCTGGAGTTCTTGCCACTGCTGCTGTTGTTGTTGTTATTGTTTTGTTGTTGCTGCTGTTGGTCAGATGATGATTCTCCACGAGGCGTATCTTGAAATTGTTGTTGTTGTGCGTCGACGGCGGCGGCTGGGGTTCCGGAGTCCTTGGCACAATCGTTGTGATGGGCTCCATAATATCCTGGCTGTGGGCATAGGCATGATTGTTGTTCAGGGCATCGTCATTCCGCTCGGCGCTCGGATAGCGCTCCCGTTCCTGCTCCATATCCTTCGAGCGCTTCTCGCCGCCCAGGTCTGTGTTGTAGTGCATCAGGATCTTGCGCTTGGCCAGATATTTGTGCTGTTTGCGTGCCGAGTCGAGCATCTTCTTGCTGTTTGCCTGCAGGATTGCATAGGAGTTGCCCTCGGTTGCCTCTGCCACATTCGTATTGCTGTTGCTGTTGTTGCTGCTGTAGTTGTTGTTGTTGGTGCTGTTGCTATTGTTGTTGTTGTTGCGATTGAGATTCTTCATAAAGCTCTCGGCCAGCGTTGCCTTCGATTTGATGTGGTCACGGAAACCGGCATAGCCCTGACCCTGACCCTGACCCTGTGCCTGACCAGCGCCCGGACTGGCTAGAGATTGAGGCGTGGGACAGCGGTTGGGGCCATTGAGCACTGCCTGTTCCAGAGCTGTGGCCCCATAGCCGGCGGCATGACCACTGGTTATATTGACGCTGTGCGTGCCACGCTCATAACGGCACTCGGTGCCATCGCTTTCCAGTGGGGAACTGATGTCGCTGGCATCGCTGTCCAGGTTTTTCTGTAAGCAAACGAAACACGCCTTTATAGAGATTCGATTTGTAAGAAGATGGGCTAGTTTATACCTCTGTGTGCAGCCCCTTGATTTTCATGGCCTCGGCGACCTTGAGGAATACCGGCAGATCCTCATACTTGACGTTCACCTGGCCGCTGTACATAAAGTCGAGGAGACCGGCCATGTGGCTGGCCTCAACGTCGGCCATCAGCAGTATGGGATGACTGGATGGGTTCTCGAGGAAGATCTGCTGGAAGTACGGACTGCAAACGGACAGCACCTGCAAAGGGAGGAGCAGAAACAAAATGGGGGCAACGGTTAGAGGACACGGATCCGTAAAGTGCGCCGACTGTTTACCAGTTTGTGTGCCTTAAATATCTTGCCGCCTGCTGCGATGGTCACGTCGACCATCTTCTCGTCCTTCTGCAGGGAGTGGAAGCCGCGGCACATGTTGCCATGGAAGTTATTCCACGACAGCAGATACTGATCTATGGTGTTGGGATCGGTGTAGGGCTGTTGCTGCTGTTGCTGTTGCTTGTGTTGCTGCTGCTGCTGCTGCTGTTGCTGTTGCTGCTGCTGTTGCAACTGTTGCTGGGCTGCCTGGTGCTGCGTGGCAGTGATGTGGATCTGCTGAGCGGTGGTGGGCGGCGAACTGGGACGCGGCGTGGGCGGCTGATGTGGGTGAGCGAGCTGATGATGATGTTGCTGCTGCTGCTGCTGCTGCTGCAGCTGCTGCTGTGCCTGCTGCTGTTGCTGCTGCAGCTGCTGCTGCAGATGCTGCTGTTGCTGCTGCAACATATGCTGCTGCTGCTGTAGCGCATGCTGCAAGCCCGGCGGTGTCGACGACGAGGACATGCGATGCGGATGCGGCGAAAGTGACGGCTGGTGGCTCATGAAACGCTGCTGCTGCTGCTGTTGGGCCTGGTGATGTTGCTGCTGCTGCTGCTGCTGTTGTTGCTGCTGTTGCTGCTGCTGCTGGCGAGCATGCTGTTTGATCTTGACCATGTTCTCCTGCTGCTCTTGCTCGCGCTGACGCATCAGCTCCTGCTTGATCTTGTACTGCTGCATGGACAAATCGTCGACGCTCTTCGAGAGCTTCGCCATGTCGTTGCTGTTGAACTTGTTGCTGCTGTTGTTGTTGCCCAGCATTGGCTTCAGATCGTACTTGTAGTCGCCACCAGCGCCGCCAGCCGCTGCTGCCAGCTTCCGCTCGGCAGCCTGAGCGGCACGTTCCTTCTGCCGCCGGATCAGCTCATCGATTTCCATGTAGGCGCCACTGGTGGCTGCCGCAATGGCGGATGCAATGATTGGGTCATCCTCGAAGACGCTGTCATCGAGTGTCTCCTTTAGCGTCTTGGTGGACGAGAAGAGGCGCAACGAGGGATCGTTCACCTGGTCACTGAAGTACACGTCCATCAATGTGAAGAACGGCCACTCGCGTCTCTTGGGCTCCTCGGACATTTTGATGGCCTTGTACTCCTGCAGCAGATTGTTCCATTTCTTGATGATCTTCGACAGTGGCAGCGGCACATTAAGCTCACGTTCCACCACGCTGCAGGAGAAAAGGGAAAGGGGGCGAAAGGGAAATGGAAGCGATATAATCGCAGATTAGGTGTTGGTGTTACGAGTGCTGCAATCTGTTTTTTATGTATTTCTATTTATTTTCTCATTTTTTTTTAATTTTGTTTTTATTTTTGGGTATTTGCTACTTACGCCCAGGCATATTTCGAGGCGTTTCTTTTGCCCGTGAAGAGTGGTGAGAGTTCAGCGCGTAATCTGATCAATGATTTGACTTTTTCAGCTTCCCCTGCAAAAGAGCAATAAACAATAATAAATGAGTTTGAATTTAAACAATTGCGCGCGCACATTATGCAATCAGTTAGGTAATAAGAGGTACATAAGACACTTAAGGCTTAAGGCGAGTGAGTGTAGGTTCCAAATGAATCTAAATGATAATAATGCTAGGTGTATAGGAGTATATGAGTTAACCTAGATATAATAGTAAGGGGAAATACAAAAGGAACTACGAGTAGAGGTTGTAAACATAACGTTTTATGATTATTTTTACTTGTTAATACAAATTTGTGATAAATAGTTTTAAGTTGGATTTTAGTGATCTGCACGGGGCATTGATCTGACAAGCTGACTACCTGACTCTGACTAGCTGAGTGTGGCTGCAACTTTCCACTTGCCACTTGCTACTTGCCACTGCAATTCAAGTTTAAGCCACATTGCCGATAAAGACCTCTAGCAATAACGGCAAGGTTTCAATGAACCCGCCAAAAGCTATTCGCATCGCTCGAATCGTTTAAATCATTGCAATCTGAAGATTGGCTCGAAATCGATGCCTGCTCGACTCCCGGTCTGTCGGCCTGCTCAGTTGGTATTCACATTCGCATTCGAATTGGAATTGGAATTGAAATTGGCTGCTGGTTAATTGCTATAACGAATCTAGCAACTTTTACCAGTCAAGTCCATAAGCGAGACCAAAAGCAAAAGCAAAAGCAAAACCAAAATCGAAACCGAAACTAATGCCAAAAGCAAGATCAGCTCAAGCAAAGCTCAGGCTGGAGTCGCATCTTAAAACTGTATACCACATATATATTTATATATGTATGTATGTACTATGTATTTATGGTATGCTCATCAAGTATACGCCATGGGCAACAACATAGTAACAACTACAACTACTGGCGTCCATAATGACTGAAAACTATTCAACGTTGAAGAATTCATTAGCAGATTTCACTTTCGCTTATGACGACGTTCGCTCATTTCTTTTGCCGTCTTTCTTTATTTATTTACCGTAATTTCTACTCGTTCACTTCTTTTTTTTTTTTTTTTTCCATTCCACCTCTTCGTTCGCCCCGTCGCAACTGTGGATATGTGTGATGGGTTTTCGTTGTTGTATCTCTTTCTCTTCTGCTCTCTTCTTTCTCGTTTCTTGACTCTGGCTGCGGTTGATTTCTTGTTTCAGCCAGGCCAAGAAGCCAGCCAGCCAGCCACACCACAAGCTGTGCGCCTGCTACCTTGCTCAGTTTTCGGTTGATTATGTTTGTACCCAAGAGAAAATGACTCGGCGCAACTCAAGCCGGATCTAAATGAACATTCGCCACTTTGGACCACAAAGCACCGCAGGAGACGAAGGCACAGGCGAAGGCTTTGCTGACTGGGCAGCCTGCATTCTAGCTGGGCATTTACTTTCTAAACTTGACTTGATTTGGCTTGTTTACCATAAATTTCCATGTTTTAAATTTTAAGCTGCAGCTTAAAATATACTCGTAGTATTTGTAGTCCATGATGATGCATCAGCATCTGATCAGGGCAAGGACGTCTTGTGCGATTTCGATCAGTGGACAGTTTTACAATTTGCTGTTTGAATCATTTAATTGTCTAGCTGCAAAGTTTTAACCTAGCCCAACCCAAAACTGCGCTCGATAAACAAAACCCAAGCGCACAAAATTCGCAAAAATAAATAAATATATATATATTGTATATATATATATGTGTATACAAGACAAGCAGAGATTTGCAAGCCACAATAACAATGCCAGCGAGCAGGCAAGGCTTGTGTGTAAAACAACCTCAACCTTCTGTTCGTGACATGCTGAGGTTCCACGTTCCACGTTCCTCATTCGCCGTGTTGGCAGCGAAGACCCACAATGTGTGTGCGTGTGCGTGTGCGTGTGTGTGTGTGTGTGTGTGTGTGTGTGCGAGGGGAGGTCGGAGCAGAAGTGGCTCAAATTGCTGCCCGGGGGAGCGGCTCACAAAAGTTTCACTTTCTTTGCAACAAGTTTTGTGCGTCTGCGCGCCCGCTCGACAGTGCGTATGCGTGTTTCTGTGTCTGTATCTGTATCTGTGTACATCCAACACACACACACACACACACGCATAGAGTCGTCTTCTGGTTTCTACTTTCCGTTCGCGCCCTTTTATGTAACCCAAATCATCTGCTGCTTGAGATGCTGCTGCTGCTGCTGCTTCTCAGCGCTCTGCTTCTCTGCAGACAATCTGAAAGGTCTGTCTTGGCAGCAGACAACAACACCAGCAACACCAACAACACCAACAGCACCAACAACAATAGCATCAGTCGCGGCGGCAGCACCGTTTACCGTTAGTTTCTCTTTTGACCCATATTTGACCAAAGACGCGTTGCTGTTGTTGCTTGTGTTGCTTGTTTCTCATTGCACGCCATTGGTTCTTTATCTGCTTCTCCACTTCATCATCATCATGATGTTTCTCTATGTTTGCTCAGCTCTTCTTTGTGCCCAATGTTCACTTCCGTTTGAAGCACTTTCCTATAGCTATAGCTGAAGAACCGGTTCTATGCCTTAGGAACTGCACACTTATCACCCATGAATCAACATTTGCATTTCGTTTCACTCTCTCTCTCTCTCTCTCTCTCTCTCTTTCTCTCTCTCTCTGAGTTCTAGTAGCCAGCTGCTTTTAACGCATAATTGGCTTTAGAATTTCATGACTAGCGATTTGCTGTGCTTCCTTTCGTTACGGCCCCTTTCTTTTGGCCACGCTTGTTGCGCCCCTCTTGCACTTTTCTTGCTTCTTGCTTCTTGCTTCTTGCTGCTTGCTGCTTGTTTCTTGGTTTGTTTGTTTAGCTGCTTTTTTGATTGTTTGTTTATTTGATGAAATGCGAAATTGTTAACCGTGACGTTTCGCTTTTTCACAGTTTATTATATTTCTTTCTTTGCAATCGGTTCTTTGCGTGAGAACTTCTAATTGGGTCACTGTGAGTCTTTTGCATTGCATTTAAAACCAGCTGAAAAAAACCAATGAAGCATTCCGAGTGCCCTACTCTCGATAATCGCATGCGAAAGTGATAGGGAGATTCGTTGCTTGGGTATGACTTCTTGTAGTGCAGAACGAAATATGATAGATATATAACTTAGATTATTGCAATTCAAATATATGTCTCTTGAAGTGAACAAAATCAATAATATAACTGCCTAATTCATACATTTAAACCAGCAAGGCTTAAGCATAAATCTAACATATGAAATTTAATTTTAATTGAAGATTCTATTCATTCAATTCGTATTATCAGCTCATTTCGCTGCCATAGAAATTAATAAATTTCTCTGTGCAGTTATTGGCTTTACGAAAAGAAATCTTGTACAAATTCTTAGCAGTTGAACTTTGCCCTTTCTAAATATTTCACTAACAGCACGAAAGCATTGCTTGTGGCGTAGCATAAAGTTGAACAATCTCCTTTCAACTGAAGCTGTTCGTGAATACAATGTGAAACTTTTGTACGATTGCAATGCCAAGGCGAATGCAAGAATTCGACTGCGTTGGTGCTGCATTTTGTGCACTCACTGCAACAGCAACAGCAACAGCAACAGCAACAACAACAACAACAACAACAAGCCTGGCAACCAGACTCCAATGAAATACGAGATGCTGATGCGGCTTTCCAACGACAACGGCATGTAGCTATCTCAGTTGCAGTCAGTTTTCTACTTGAGCTGCATTTCTTGAGAGTTTTCTCCGCACGCCACGGCCACAAAGCTCAGACAATGCGCATACGCCCCGTGTGCCAGCTTCAGCACTGCTTTCCGTGTAAGTCATCGACCAGCCAACCAGTCAGCCAGTCAGCAATCCCCAGCAGCATCAGCAGCCACAGCCGCCAGGCTGGTATTTAATTCTCGGCTTTTACTTTCTCCCAAATGATGCAGAAATAAATTATTTTTCTTTTTTTCATAATCTTAAGCGTCAGCGAATGTGATTCGCATCGCGGCGACTAATTTATTTGTTATACATTTTCCAACGAAATTTTAGAAGAAAGGTAATGCCAACATAAGATAAAAGTCAAAAGTTGCTAATTAACTGACATTTCAGACCAAAGCGAGCAACTTGCTGCGCGTTTTCCACTGCCTGTGCACTTTTCTCTTTACAATTTCCATTTTGCAGTTGAATGTACGCTAACCGACTGTGGAAATTCCGCACTACTTATAAACATGACCAGACAACAGGCAAACGTGCAACGTGCAATGGCCAACATCATCAACATCATCAACAGCAGCAACATTATTATCATCCATCCATCATGATTATATATTATTGTAATCATTGACGTTGTCAGAAGTAATTTAGGAAATATATATATATATATATACGAATATATATATATTTTTTTTATTCGCTCGCTTTGCTGAAATTTCACTGTTGCTGCTTTGGGAAACTTATTGCTTTTCATGTTGCTGTAGAAGCTGAAACCTGTTGTTGTTGTTGTTGTTGTTGCTGTCGCTGCTGCTGCAAATCGCCTGTTGCATTTGTGAGTGCTGCTATCTCGTTAGTCGCTTTGTTAGCAAGAAGGTTTATGAACTTTAACAAAGATTTTCTTTCTTTCTGCCCGCTGTTTAACATGCACTTGAGCCGCTGCAAACATTTTTCGAAAGTGCAACGCGGCGTATGAGCAACTTCTGCACCGGATAAGTTTACTCATGTGTGTGTGAGTGTGTGCTGTTGCTTGTTGTCATTTAATGTTTGCATTTTCTAATTGTTGTTGTGATTGTATTCAATTGTATATCTAAAAGCGAAGCGAAAATCACTTTTCATTTCATCTCAATTAATATTCTTATCCATTGCCGAGCGTAAACATTTATATACATAATTATGCATGTATATATATCTATGTATATATATCGGAACAGTTGCTGATGAGCTCCGCGATGCGTCAGCTTAGCTCAACTCAGCTTAGCTCGGCTCAACACACACACGCACACACACAAAGGCAACTTACAACTTTCACTTTGCGCTGTCAGAAGCAGCAGCAGCAGAAACAGCAACAACAGCAAAACAACAACAACTCAAAAGTAAAGCTCTAATGTTAATGTAAATAGCGGTAAGAGTCAGGGTACACTCACACACACACACGCACGCACACACACACACACACACACACACGCACATAGTTACGTGCCATAGATGCGGTCGTGTAGATACAGATAGACAAAGGTTCAAATGACTTTGGCGCGTCTCGCAAAATTGCAAAATAGAAACAAACAAACCAAAAAATAAAAAATAAAATTAAAAACCAAATCATTCATTAAAAATATTGTAGATATATTGCGGCTGTTATATGCTTTCAAGAAACAACAAAAAGAAACGCAAAACAATAAAACAAAATCAAATCAAATTGTGGCATCTTACATAAAAATTTAACCTTCGCCGCATGAAAGCCAAAATTTGTGTTTTTTTTATAAATTATTAATTTTTTCTTCTATTTTTTTTTATTTTTGTATTTTTTGCATACGCAATTACCCACTTGGCTGTCAAAATAATGATTATAAAACTGTGTTAAACTTGGAGTACCTATGGAGTAAATATTGGGCTGTAGTTGACATACTTTGTAAAATATCAACTTAAAGCCATCAATCATGGCCAATTGATAGGCATTCTGATCTATATACGTTAGCTATTATACAATTCCCGCAGAAAACACAAGTCAAAAGGGTGTAAAAGTTAAAAGAAAGGTAGCGAAGTACGCGAGACTGGAGAGTGGGAGGGTGGGGGGAAGGGGTTACGGCGTGTGAAGAGCCGCACTCGAGGCCCCAATTGAGGCGAACCTAAAGTGAAAGTTCTAATAAGTGAGCGAGTGGAGTAACGACAAAGCCAAAAGTACTCACAGCCAGCCATGCGGGCAGCCGCCAAGTTGTGGCACAAATGCTCTGGCACCGCCGGCGGTCGGGGCGAACCACTGTTGTGGTAGTCCACCATCCACCATCCGCCTGCCATCATCAGCGAAATGTATGGGAAAGAAAGGCAAACGAAATGTATAGCAATACAGCTAAATGATATATGTGGCTGGCTGGGTGGATGAATAGATGGTTGAATGGCATCAAATTAAACATATCTTTTGTGCGCTGCCAATTGTATTTATGAAGATACAACAAAACTCATTTGTATTTATTATTTATTACTTATTAGTCTGCAGTTAAACATAATAATAATAATGATCATATTAGCTACACATCCTTCAAGCATTCGCGGAACATATTACTTTTTGATTAAAGCAATTATTATCCAACATGGAATTTTTTGGAATATTTTGAATGCGATTTCGTTATGCAGTTTTCTTGTTTTGACTATTTGGTATACGTTTTGACATTTGTGCTTGTTTCTTTTCCTATCGGAGATTATATAAAAGAGTTTTGCGTCATTGTCGCGTCTTCTACGCCACTCTTTTATCACGTTTGATGGCCAATTAAATGTTGTGCAGCGCATAAATGTAAAGAAAGCAGCCAGCTAGTGAAATATTGCCAAGCTACGGTAGAATTAATAATCATTGCATAATGTTGGCTACGTGTGGGGATTAGCCATTTTTGTACAAATACTTTTGACTAGGAAGCGAACAAATTCCAATTGAAAATGTGTGAAACTCACGCAAGTATTTTTTGGCTGGCGGATTATCATAGTTAGAAAGCAAGACCGTTAACAAACTGAGATTTAAAGGCTCATTGATTAATTACTAATTTAAAAATGATAATCATTGTGCGAGCAAATGCTCTAAAGTATGCAATTCTTTTCATATTTCTCAGCGCTGAGCGCTGTTCAAATTTCTCTTTAGGCAAAGGCAAAGGGGGTGCCTAATGACATGACTTTCATTAGATGCTACAGCGAAGCGGTAAATCCGCGATACTTGTCCAACATTTGGAGGCAAACGACAAGAAACCAGCGAAGCTCAAGCGCATGTTGCATAACCACATTCAAAACGAAAATAGAAAACAGTAAAACAGTAAAACGCCAGCGACAAACAACAGAAACAGAAACAACACACTAAACTTATTGATATGTGGCTGTATGTATAGATGTTTATGTGCATGTATATGCTTGTGGGCAATATCATTTGTAGCGGTTTATCAAGCAACGGTATTATTGAGCAACGTCCACTTGAATCGACTCCAACACTCGCCAACATTTAAACTATTTTCTTGTTATGCACTTCAAAAGCAAAACGCGGCGATACAAAACACACACACACAGACACACAATTTTGGCAACACAATTTAGACTTGGCCAACAGAAAACCCGATGAGTCATTCTAAATAATTGCGCGTGCAAAAGTGCCAGAAATAATATTTATAAAACTAAATATCAATGCATAGAAATCAAAACGAATATCAACATCGCAAAACGAACTGAAAATCAAAATCAAAATCAAAACCAAAATCGAAAGCCAAACAAGAAATCGAGACAAAATTATTGCGCATACGTCGTGTGTTCCAGAGAGATCCACACGCGTCGCCCAGGAGCTGTTGCAATCGACGTCTTTCGCCGTATGTGTGTGTGTGTGTGTGTCTATGTGTTTGTATAGACCCCAAACAGCAACAAGTTGGGACATTGAACTCGAAAAGCGAACCTGCAAACACGACGCCAGCAGCAGCAGCAGCAGCAGCAACCTCTGCAGCAAAAATTTGTAAACAAAACTCGATTATGTAAGCGCTTAATTATAATGGAAATGGAAATGCCACAGCGACAAAGCCAAGCCACATAAAGCGACCGAGAGACTCTCGAGCACTGATTGGTTTGGTTTGTAGTAAACAACAATTTTGAAGGCTACGACGCATTACGAGAATATTGTACGGAACAACAGGAAATTTCGCCTTGCAAATGCCATTTTCCACTCAAGCTGTGAAAATGGGTCAGGACTAAGTCAACAGCAATCACCTGACAGCAAACAGCCAATAAAAACAAGTTTAATGCGGGCAATTCGAGAAATTGATTAAAAAGAAAAGAAAAGAAAAAGGAAACATAAATTGTACTACAACTAGCAAGGGTCTTGTGCTGCTGAGCCAAACAGCAAGCAGCCAAACAGCCGAAAGAAACAGAAAAAAGGCAAAAGAAACAAAATCCAAGCAACAACTTTCACCTATTAATATTCGAGTCGTACAAGCGGCAGAAGTGAGAAGTGAGAAGCGAGAAGCGAGCTGGCAAAGCTACCAGCAGAGACCCGAAGCGCAGTACGTAAGCAAGTAGAAGCAGAAGAAACGATCGCCGCTTGGCGCTTGGCGCAGTTGCTGCCGATGCTCAACAGGGGCAACATCGCTGCACGGCTGACGGTTGGGTGACTCTGTTGGCTGGCTGCCTCTGACGCAGCTGCACTTGGGACGATGGTTAAGACAATGACTGCGATCTCTTCTGAAACTTTCTACAAGAGTTTTTCGTGCATTTCTTAATTTCCGACAAATTTTCTTGCTTTCATGTGGGTGTATGGGTGTGTATTGGGGGGGTATGTAGCTAAGCTAAAGGGTTAGTTAAGTTAAGTATACGCCATGTTGTTTCTTTTGAAAAAGACAAACATCTGATTGTTAATAAACTTACAGCAATATCTGGTCGAGTATTGACAGTTTGCGTTGACTGTCGGTGCCATAATCTCGTTGACAGCCATATCCAATTGTATATTATTGTTGCTGTTGTCCTGACTGTTATATCCTTTTGATGAATTGTTGATTTTCCGTTTATTGCTCTTGCTGTTGCTGTTGTTGCTTATGGTAATCCAATGGTTAAAAAATTAGACACACACACACACACCAAAATGGTGCAAAATTGTTTTGGTTTGATAGTTTCTCTTTGATAACTGCTGCTTATTTGGTAGTTTGCCTTGTTTCCATTGTAAGATATTTGGAATTCAAGAGGCACTCACGCACACAGAGCACCCAACAAAAATACCAAAGCCCAAGCCGCAAGCACACCGATAAAAACACTTTCACTTTTCGCTTGATATGCAGAGAACACAAAACAGTTTAATGCGACTTTTTTTCTCGTTATTTTTGTTGCTGCTGTGCCTATTTATAGATAGATGGTTATCCTTGTAGATTTGTTTCGAACTCTGCTTAAACTAAGTGAAAATTATATTCCAGGCGCACTAAAGTCAAGAGTAGTCAACATTTTGATAGCATATGTTTTATGCACATCAAAATAATAATCTTAGCTTCAAATTGTAGATTGAAATGTTTCAATTTATGCACTAAACACTTGATGTAAAGCCAAAGTTGTAGCTGCAACTGAAGTTGAAGCTGAAGTTTTTCTTTTATCTTCTTGGACTTGGCTTTTCTAACTTTCAAAGTTGCAGAGCTCTTCACGCAGCCACTTATTGCTGTTGTGTTGTGTTGTGTTTCTTAGTTGTTAGTTATTTCAGTGGCGATTCTTGCGCGTCGACCGTTTAAACGTAACGTCTGCCTCGAACCACTGTAGACGTCTGTACGGCAGCGCGCAGTGAAACCAGCGCTTATCCTCAAAGATCGCTAAGAAATTTCATGCCATTCCATTTTGTTTCGCTGGCAGTGACGCTTTCGCTTAACCAACACACACACACACACACACACACATATACATTTACACACTCAAAGCTGAAGCTCGACTTTGGTTCTGTGTGCTGCTAGCATTTCCATTTCTTTCTCTGCACACTCACTCACTCACACACACACACACACACACACACGCAAGCAAACTTGCTGTTGAGCGCGCTCTGTTCAAGTTTGGTTCTTCGTTGAAGTCTTTTGTTTTGGTCTGCAGTTTGGCTTTGCCATGTGCGCGAGCTTTTCGCTTTGTGTGCGCTGTGGTGCTTTCAGTAAGAGTTTCGCCTTGGGAGCATACATACACACACACACACACAGAGTAGCACACACATACATATACACGATCCGGCAGTGCTTAATTATTTACAGTTTATGGCTGTTTCGTTTCCACAACGTTTCAGCGCCGCTTGCTTCAAATGGACTTTTATAACTTTAACTTTCTTCGCTATCGAAACGAATGCTGTTTGCTGCCAACTGCCTTCTAAGCGTGCTTCGGCTTTTTTTCTTTCTTTCATTTTCTTTTTTTTTACTTCTCGCTATTGTGTCTTTCATTCGCTGCTGCGTATAGCCGTTGCTCAGCTGCAAATTACAACTTTCGTCTATTTTCGTCAAGATTTTTTTTTTTAATTATATAATTTAAACTTTTTTCTTTTGTGCTGTATTTTTTTTTTTGCTTCTTTTTCGTTGGCTTTGTTTTTGCTGTAACTTCTGCGCAAGTAATTTGCCTGCTTGTTGTTGTTGCCATTGTTGCTTCAGTTTTACTTTTATTTGCATAAAGCTAAGCTCACGGCTAATTACGCACAAGAAGAGTGAAATTTCCAATGGATTCTTAATTATAATTTAATTGCCCGCCCATGCAACCCAGCAATAAGCCCAATGTATCTCTGTCTTCAAATGTATCTGTGTGTGTGTGTTAGTTTGTACTGCAGTTAGTTGCATTTGGTAAAATCATTTTAGTTGCAGTTTGATGGTCTGGTCTGCGCAGCGAGCGTTTCAAGATCGTAGCTCGACCATTTGCAGTCAGAGTCTCGGAGTCTTCGCCGACTCAGTTAAAAGTATCTCAATGTTTAGGCTCTTTTTGTTGGCTCTGCACTTACAGTTGCTTCTTTTGTCGTTTGTGCGGCTGATGTTACTATCTTTCTTGCTGCTGCTGCTGCTGCTGCGTCTGCTGCTGTTGCTGTTGTTGTTGTTGTTGTAGAAAACTTTCTAATGTAGAAGCCGTCTGCTGTTTCATTGCTCACATTTTCCACCTCTCAATCTCTCCTTCTCTCTCTCGCTTCAATTGAATTGCCACGCTGCTCACACAGTAGTTGATAGGCCTCTTTTTTTCCTTTCTGTCGGTTTTCTGGCTGCTTTTTCTTTCTTTTGAGATTTTTCCCAAGCATGTGAAATCGCCGGAGAATTTCAAATAATCAAGCAAAACTTTTGTAAAAGATTCAAACTTAACACATTTTCAATTCTATGCACGCCCTGTATATAGAACACAATGTATCTTTTTGTATGTATGTATATGTAATTCACATGCAGGTGAGTTCACATACAGTAAGTACAATACTTGGTAATCAGTTGATGGCGATGTCGGTGGTGATGCATCAACACATTATGATGGTGGTCAGCGGCATCCGTTGGACCGATTGATGGTAATACCGTTGCCGTTATTCCGCGCTTACTGCTATTTTGGGTGAAAGTTGTATGTTAAATACATTCACAGCGCATTCAATATATCTGCGAGTGTAAGTCTTCTTCACATTGCAAGCAACTGAAGTTAAGAATCGTATCGATGAATCGATTTGTATTAACCTGCTGTAATATATTATATATATTCCAAATTCGAATGTTTTCAGTTTGCCAAAATATTTATCCTTTCAATATATAAACCAGAGCCAGAACCAATGATGACAAATCACAAGACTTTGTGTGAAATTCGAGATCCACAATCGCAAGTATAAAACGTATTTTCACTTTTTAATAATTAACATAAAATTATTAACCACCAGCGCAAAGAAAGAAGAAAGAGAAATGGGCAAAGAACCAAGACAGACAGACACCAAAACCACAACCAAAACAATGCCAAACACATTAAAAACGCAGCACCAAAAGGCAGTGTCAGACGAATGTAAGAAATAAGCCATGAAAGTTGTAAATTCAATGAAATGAGATTTCAGATTTCATAAAGTCTCGTAAAGAACAGCCCACCAGTAGTAGATGCGAATGACTAAAAGACTTAAAATAAGGAAACATTAAGCCCCAAAGAATTTTAAGTGAAATGAATTTGAAAGCTTTTCCCATCGAGACCTGACCCAATTACCCATTTTGGCCCCTACCACAAATTTGATGGGGAAGCTACGAAACAACGAAAAGAACGAGAAGATGTGAATGTGACGGAGTAACAGTTATGTGACGAAAAGAGTCAGACAATCGAAAGTTTATGTCATGCAACAGCAGCAGCTGAAAATTTAAACGACGCACAGTGGGTCGAAATAATCCATTATCAATAGAATATAAATAGAAATCAAAGGTAAGTGAAAAAGCTAAAGCTATGTGGACTAAAAATGTTTCTACATTAAGTATGTAATATACCAGCATAGTAAGTAGTACCTATTTTCCAAAGCAATCCACTGATGTACCACAGTGATGCGGCTGCTGGGACAGCTCGAAGATAAACCGCAGATTCGTCAGGCTCAACCATTCACCATGAACTGTTTAATAGTTGGACCTTGTCGAGTCTTGCAATTGTGTACGCCCAGTTGGAAAGACTTGAAAAGTTAAGAATTTATATTCGAAAGTAAATGACACAAAGTATCTATAAAAAACAAGTACTTGCGGCGAGTGAAATTAAACATATATATATAGTAGATACATTTCGTATAGGTACTCCACACATAAAAATAAAAAATACAACGATTTTTGGAAAGTCATGCCATGAAATTATTCTTGTGTAGATGTGCTTGCTCCGAAGCGCGTATCTTTCATAGGCCTACCAAACAGCATGAACAATTGAGAGCAGCCAAAACGCAAGAAAAGAAAAAGTAACTTCACACCAACACAAACACACACACACACATACAAGCACACGAACTTACACAGTTGGGCAGCTTGATCAACGTCTGCTGCAGAGCTGGCCAGCAAATCGAAAAGATACACGAAACGAACACTACACAAAATAAAATAATAAAATCGAAACATAAAACATTCTGATTGTAAGAGCGTGGAAGTAGGTCAGCGTCGCTGCTGCCGCCGTCGCCGTCGCCGACGTCGTTTGCCGTCGTCTTCGCCTTCGCCGTCGTCGTCGTCATCGCCAACGCGCTCTCGAACTTGGCTTTGGTTTCGACTGCCGCATCATCAGCGTCAGCAGCTCAGACACCAAAGCCAAGCAGCTGAAATAAGAAGAATATAAAATACACACACACACATACACTGACGCAGACGCACGCTGATGGAATACTTAAGCATCCGCGTCCACTTGCACTTTCTTTTTCAAGCGCTGCCGCAACGCGCTGCTGGCGTCGACGCTGCTGCTGTCACAAACTTGATTTGCCTTTTGGTTTGGCTCATTCTACTTCTGCTCAGCTCCAGCTCCCAGTTCCAGTCCCACCGCGCAAGTTCGTGGCTTAAGTCTTTCGTTTGGGTCTGGCGCACGTTCGCTTCGCTTAGCTTTCGCTTTGTGCTGCTCCATTCCATTGTTTTGGGTGCCCTGCTGCTGTCCAAATATTCTCTCTGGTGCTTTACGAGTCTTGCCTATGCTATGCCTCATTTGTTTTAGGCCTTAATTTCACCAATCTTGTATAACCATTTCAAATTGTGTAAGGAATCATTATCAATTATTTATATTCTGAGCAGAAAGATTACATATTTCATACTTGAATTAAGTATACTGCCGGTTTTCTCTTTCGAATCATTTCAAACCATTAGTATTCTCGAGATCCTGTTAAAATCGTATAATCGGACAAGTTCCGCATTAGCAATTTTAGCAGGTATTCCGAGACATATTATATATAATTCATTAAATTTTAATTCATTAAAAATATTTTGGCAACTCCTGTTGGACTGCCGCCCTTGTCGGTTGTTGTATCCGATGTCTCCATCCAAGAGACTAGCTGATCTAAAACCAGCCATTTGATCTAAAATCCAAAAGGATTGCATACTTTTAGGTACAGTATATTTATATCAAAAAAAATATTTTCAAAAATCCATAAACCTTAGATGTGGATTTAAAGTAGATGCCAAATAATGACCAAAATGGCCTCGGGATTCACAATCGGTTCAGTTTTGTCAAAGTTATGGCAGTTTGAAATCTGGGAAGGTCATTTATAAGGAACTTTTTGTTGTTTGGGCACTTTACAAGACAATTTTTTTGTCACTTTTGGCGTGATTTTTGACAGAAAAATTAATTACCCCAAAACAACTTTTCTTATAGTTTTTTATACTAATTGTGACACCGACAATCGATTAAAAACAAAATTTCAAGATTTTATTTTTTGAAAAATCAAAATTCGTAAGGGTCCCCCCTTATGCATTTTTAACAAAAATAGTAAAAAAAAAATATTTTCAAAAATCCATAAACCTTAGATGTGGATTTAAAGTAGATGCCAAATAATGGTCAAAATGGCTTCGGGATTCACAATCGGTTCAGTTTTGTCAAAGTTATGGCAGTTTGAAATCTGGGAAGGTCATTTATTAGGAACTTTTTGTTGTTTGGGCACTTTACAAGACAATTTTTTTGTCACTTTTGTCGTGATTTTTGACAGAAAAATTAATTACCCCAAAACAACTTTTCTTATAGTTTTTTATACTAATTGTGACACAGACAATCGATTAAAAACAAAATTTCAAGATTTTATTTTTTGAAAAATCAAAATTGGTAAGGGTCCCCCCTTATGCATTTTTAACAAAAATAGTAAAAAAAAAAATATTTTCAAAAATCCATAAACCTTAGATGTGGATTTAAAGTAGATGCCAAATAATGGTCAAAATGGCTTCGGGATTCACAATCGGTTCAGTTTTGTCAAAGTTATGGCAGTTTGAAATCTGGGAAGGTCATTTATAAGGAACTTTTAGTTGTTTGGGCACTTTACAAGACAATTTTTTTGTCACTTTTGGCGTGATTTTTGACAGAAAAATTAATTACCCCAAAACAACTTTTCTTATAGTTTTTTATACTAATTGTGACACCGACAATCGATTAAAAACAAAATTTCAAGATTTTAGTTTTTGAAAAATCAAAATTGGTAATGGTCCCCCCTTATGCTTTTTGAACAAAAAAAGTAAAAAAAAATATTTTCAAAAATCCATAAACCTTAGATGTGGATTTAAAGTAGATGCCAAATAATGGTCAAAATGGCTTCGGGATTCACAATCGGTTCAGTTTTGTCAAAGTTATGGCAGTTTGAAATCTGGGAAGGTCATTTATAAGGAACTTTTTGTTGTTTGGGCACTTTACAAGACAATTTTTTTGTCACTTTTGGCGTGATTTTTGACAGAAAAATTAATTACCCCAAAACAACTTTTCTTATAGTTTTTTATACTAATTGTGACACAGACAATCGATTAAAAACAAAATTTCAAGATTTTATTTTTTGAAAAATCAAAATTGGTAAGGGTCCCCCCTTATGATTTTTTAACAAAAAAAGTAAAAAAAAAAATATTTTCAAAAATCCATAAACCTTAAATGTGGATTTAAAGTAGATGCCAAATAATATTCAAAATGGCTTCGGGATTCACAATCGGTTCAGTTTTGGCAAAATTATGGCAGTTTGAAATCTGGGAAGGTCATTTATAAGGAACTTTTTGTTGTTTGGGCACTTTACAAGCCAATTTTTTTGTCACTTTTGGCGTGATTTTTGACAGAAAAATTAATTACCCCAAAACAACTTTTCTTATAGTTTTTTATACTAATTGTGACACCAACAATCGATTAAAAACAAAATTTCAAGATTTTTTTTTTTGAATAATCAAAATTCGTAATGGGCCCCCCTTATGCATTTTTAACAAAAATAGTAAAAAAAAAAATATTTTCAAAAATCCATAAACCTTAGATGTGGATTTAAAGTAGATGCCAAATAATGGTCAAAATGGCTTCGGGATTCACAATCGGTTCAGTTTTGTCAAAGTTATGGCAGTTTGAAATCTGGGAAGGTCATTTATAAGGAACTTTTTGTTGTTTGGGCACTTTACAAGACAATTTTTTTGTCACTTTTGGCGTGATTTTTGACAGAAAAATTAATTACCCCAAAACAACTTTTCTTATAGTTTTTTATACTAATTGTGACACAGACAATCGATTAAAAACAAAATTTCAAGATTTTATTTTTTGAAAAATCAAAATTCGTAAGGGTCCCCCCTTATGATTTTTTAACAAAATAAGTAAAAAAAAAAATATTTTCAAAAATCCATAAACCTTAATTGTGGACTTAAAGAAGATGCCAAATAATGGTCAAAATGGTCTCGGGATTGACAATCGGTTCAGTTTTGACAAAGTTATGTCAACTTTTTGTTGTTAGGCATTTTACAAGCCAATTTTTAAGTCACTTTTGGCTGATTTTTAGAATCCTTTTTGTTAAATGGATACAAGTAGAAGCCCAAAGTTGACCAAAATTGCATCGGAATTGAAAATCTTTGACGAAATTATGGTAGGGTAATATTTGGACTAATTTCTATACCTTTTACATGCAAGTTTCTCAATATAAATTTTATATGAACTAGACCAAAAATTGTATGTCTAGATTTAAATGCAGTATGAATATAGAGGATAAAACCATTATAAAAAGTCATTGCTTCTGATTGAAAATTAATGCAACAGCAAATTTAGAGCAGTGCCTACATTCAATTTTTTTTAGATAAATTCAAATCTTATTGTCACCAACAAAGTATAAGTATGTGCTAGATTGAGCTGAAGAAGTTTTTGACGACAAAGACACGCGGGTAAGAATACAAGGAAGAGTATTAGTTGATCACAGCTGATCAAAAATAGCTTTGAGAAATCAATTAACTGAACGATTGAGGGAATTTCACTTAATCACTTCCGAGCAATCGACAATTATTTTTAGTTGAATTAAATCTATATATAACTTTATATTGTATAATTTATATATATCTGACCACGCAACAAGTAAAACAAAAACCATAATCTACTTAAAAGGGTAAATTCAAATTGCATGAGTTAAGAACAAATAAAAATAAAACAATGAGAAATCAAAGTATCTAGACAATTAGTTTGCAGAACCAAATAAAATGTTTGCTCAATTGCATCTCTCAACGCTGCTGTTGCTGATTTTGGTAAATTGCAATGAATTGGCGTGAAAAATGTGCGCCACGGCAAATTTCGCAACTTCGCGACTGCAGAGGCAGGGAGCGGGCATGGCCGATGCTTCCTCGAGAAGCTCGCGGATATCAACCTTGATGTTGATTTATAGGTGTCGCTGTGCTGTGCGGCGTCTATTTTGGTGCCCACCGTTGCCGCCTGCCTCCTCTGGCTGCATCGATGTCTGCGATGCTTCTTCGATGCTGCGTGCCTGTGTCCCTGGCTATCTCTCTCTCTCTCTCTCTCTCTCTCTCTCTCTCTCTCTGAAAGTCTCTTTGCTCAGGGTCCACGGTGCGCCAATTGTCTTGCGGCATCTGCCAGTCCTTCTAAGGTTCGTTTCTATTTTCTGAATTGGCAACGAGGCAAAGTATCTTCGGCAATGCAAATGTTCGGCATCTACGGCGGCAGCGGGCACGGATACGGGTGCAATCGGCTAATCGACTAATCGCCAATGCTCTCCCGGCCACGCATATTTGCTTATCAGTCACTTAGATTGCCTGCATTCTACTTGCCCTGCATTGTGCGTCACAGCTCTCTGGATTTCTCTCTCCATATACCCTACACTCACTTGGCTTACGGTTGAAATAGATAGCTAGGCTGGGAACAAAAAGACTTTAGCTAAACAGTTACTTTATTGATGTACCTACTACTTCCTCAATTGATGCAAGTGTAATACAAATATAATAAATATTTATTAACTGGTTTATTGAAGCAAGTGAAGCGTCCTTAAGTGTCGTCTATACCTTGGCGATTTGCAAATTGCTTTCTCGACAATTAGGAAAACGGCTTATATGGATCGATTCACATTAAATGCGTGGCACCACATTCGCTCTACTCAGTTTCTCTGCCTCTGTGAATTTCTGCCTGGGTGCCAACTAATTGAGTTCTTATCTCAATTGAAAAGTGCCTGCTGCGAGAGCCTTCGATATAAAGACGGCACTTTGCGATCCGCGTGTCATTTGTTGTTGAGTCTAGGAGCCAACAAGAATCAAACGTGCGATTTTAATTTTCATCAATTCCTTTCGTTGGCCTAAAAGGTGTGTGCTCGTGTGTGTCTCTATTATATTCGATGCACCAAGGAACAAGGGATTATATATGGAATATTTCGAAACTAAATCTCAATTTTTGGAATACGTGATACATAATTGTCTTACATTTTTGATTAAAATAACTCAAAGTGGAATATCCATTTTGGAATTTCATGTGAATTACTTTTTTGAACCCAAGGATTTTCAATAAAATTTCTATATGACTACCTCAAGTTTGATATTAAAAATAAAAACGAACATAACAAAAAGTTTCTGCAAAATTTCAATAGAAACACTTTTTCTTAAGTCATAAAACAAACTTAATGAACTTAAATAAATAATTTTTTTTTTTTTCAATATCAGAAGTTCAATATTTAAAAAATCAAAAACAAAAAATCTTTTCAAATGATTTTGTAGAAATTTTCTTTTGGTAATTGTACTTAATCAAACGAAGCGGCTAGGCAAACATATAGTTTATATATAGAAAATGGCAAACCTATTCGAAGACCGTTCTACAAAGAATCCGATCCCATCTATAATTCTAGATAAACAACTGTCAAAATGTGTGACGATGATGCGGGTGCATTAGTTATTGACAACGGCTCGGGCATGTGCAAAGCCGGCTTCGCTGGTGATGACGCCCCACGTGCTGTGTTCCCATCGATTGTGGGTCGTCCACGCCACCAGGGTGTGATGGTGGGTATGGGTCAGAAGGATTCGTACGTTGGTGATGAGGCTCAGAGCAAACGTGGTATCCTGACGCTCAAGTATCCCATTGAGCACGGCATTATCACCAACTGGGATGACATGGAGAAGATCTGGCATCACACCTTCTACAACGAGTTGCGTGTGGCCCCCGAGGAGCATCCAGTATTATTGACAGAGGCCCCACTGAACCCCAAGGCCAATCGCGAGAAGATGACCCAGATCATGTTCGAGACCTTCAACTCGCCAGCCATGTACGTTGCCATCCAGGCTGTGCTCTCCCTGTACGCTTCCGGTCGTACCACTGGTATTGTGTTGGACTCCGGCGATGGTGTCTCCCACACTGTGCCCATCTATGAGGGCTTCGCCCTGCCTCATGCCATCCTGCGTCTGGATTTGGCCGGTCGCGACTTGACCGATTATCTGATGAAGATCCTCACCGAGCGTGGCTACTCTTTCACCACCACCGCTGAGCGTGAGATTGTCCGTGACATCAAGGAGAAGTTGTGCTATGTCGCTCTGGACTTTGAGCAGGAAATGGCCACAGCTGCCGCCTCCACCTCGCTGGAGAAGTCGTACGAGTTGCCCGATGGTCAGGTCATCACCATTGGCAACGAGCGTTTCCGTTGCCCCGAGGCTCTGTTCCAGCCCTCGTTCCTGGGCATGGAGTCGTCTGGCATTCACGAGACTGTCTACAACTCCATCATGAAGTGCGATGTGGACATCCGTAAGGATCTGTATGCCAACTCTGTGCTGTCCGGCGGTACCACCATGTACCCAGGTACAGTATGACAAATGTTCCCTATCCAGGCTCAAATTGAAATGGGTTTTTCTCTTATTTGTATGTTAGGTATTGCTGATCGTATGCAAAAGGAGATCACTGCCCTGGCCCCATCGACCATCAAGATCAAGATCATTGCGCCACCTGAGAGAAAGTACTCCGTCTGGATCGGTGGCTCCATCTTGGCATCGCTGTCCACCTTCCAGCAGATGTGGATCTCCAAGGTGGAATACGATGAGTCCGGACCCGGCATTGTGCACCGCAAGTGCTTTTAAATCTTTCCCTCGTTGCGAAAGATCAACAAAGACAACAACCAACCTAGCAAAGTCACAAACCAACACGAACATCAGCGAGCTTTTCACCAACGTCAGCGCGCTTCACATTAAACCAATTCAGCAAAGAAGAAGTGGATTTTAACAACAACAACAACAACAACAGCGACAAGAACAATCTATTGCACAATAAAATACCAATAATCATAAAAGTCACAATATTAATAAGAGGGTAATCCCACTCCTTAAGCCAGACCCTTTAAATTGTTACCAACACCAAAGAGCACCGGCGAGTTTCATAATCAAGAACTTTGTGTGAAATTCGTCGCAGTGTAAAATATTTAAATATTTTATAAACTTATCTAAACTGTATATGAGAGCTTTTAATCTTAGTCAGTGAAATTAAAGCCAAATATATCTTCCATTAAAAATATAAACATTTTCAATAAATACATTTTTTTCTATTACTTATTTTCTTTACTGTTAACAACTTCAACTTCAATATCATATTCGGTTTAACAATAGTTTTATTTATTAATTGTTGGTTTTAGTTTGTAATTAATCTAAGGTTTTTAACCTATGTTACATGATTTTGTGGAAATGCTTAGAATAATTTATTAATGTATAATACCAAAATACGTTAACATTTAATTAGGGTCAGCGAGGACAGTACGGTAAAATTACTTGTATGTATGATTATGCATGTATATATAGTATGTATGCATGTATGTATGTATGTTATGTATGTATATATTTGTATATCGAGTTGATCATTTCGAGAACACGACTTTGGTTGGTGTTGAGTCCTTGTTGTACGCAAATTGAATAGTTTGGCAGTGAAGTTATTGTATACTTTAAATATTAATTTATATTCTCTGTTTCAGCAGTGTTAGTTGGGATTTTGTTTTGGCTTTTTTTGGGATGGGTGGAGATTCTCTTAAATATGAGTATTCTTGTTTTAGTTAACGTACATACATAAGTAATTATTTAAATATATATTAAGCATATATACTAGTACATATTGCTACAATTGCTCAACTTAAGTATAATAAGTATACAAATATTGTATAAACCGGCATTGCACTTAGTTTAGTTTAGTTGAGTGTCGAGACTACAAGTATGCATAAAGATTATCCTAAAGCATAACGATGCTTTTGGTTTTTACAATTTAACAATTTGTTGTTTAAATAATAAGGTTTTTTTAATTAATTTTACGTGTGCCTAATGGGAAAAATATCATGCAGCTAACTTGTTAGTTTCATCAACTAGCTCTTTACCATAATTGACTTGTTATCTTATTACACTAGGTAACAGCATTAATCGTCCAGGACAGCCAATATGTGCTTTTGTGTTGTGGACCAGAAATATGCTGCAGTTTAGTGTTAACTATTTACACGTTTTACAAGCTATGAATGGCGATGAAATATGCTTTGAATTTCGTTTTTAAAAAACATTTATGTAGTTTCTTGTTGGCAGTTTTGGACAACTGATGTTCGTTAATTGAACATTTACAAACTTTGCACAATTTTGGATCGAAACGTTCGCTCGTGTTTCGAAAATACTTTGCATTTGTTAACCTAAATGGTCGTTAGTAATTTACCGTTACCTAGTCAACTATACATTTACAGTTGTGTACAATGTGTGTCGGTTGGTGGACTGTTGTTTTTTTTTTTTTTTTATTTGTTGAGGGAGGAAAAGCTTTAGAAGCCGACGTGTGGGACTCCTCACCCACTAAAAACCTCCCATTGTTCAGTGTATCTTCACTAAGCGGGAGTGTTTGTATCTCTGTATGTATGTGTGTGTGTGTGTGGGTGTGGGTGTGTGTGTTAGTGTGTGTATGCATACATGTAAATCGTTGTAATACTATTAAAATTGTATATTTTGTGCACATCTCGACGCTCAAATTGAAAGATCTCATAGAGATGAATCCAATTATCGTTGTGGACCTGGCAGTGGGGGTGTGGGGTTGGGGGTGGGAGAGCCAAGTGCTTAAATGCACAAGAGCCAAGCGATCGCGAGATCGCTGCGCAAAGGAATAGCACCAAGGATTCATCAAGCCCATTTGGCATGGGCATGGGCAAGGTACCGACTGCATCATCACACAACGTCCAGATAGAGTCCAGACGTCGGCGATATGGAGCAGCGCCCACAATGGCCACCACAATGGGCACGCCGCGACGTGGCCAGTGTATCGAACTGTAAGATAAGATGAGGAAGGATTAGCAAGCGTTGATCTCGCAACACAATCAGATGGTGACATACCCTGCTGGCAAGTTGCATGATCGCCCGATTGCCGGCGGTTTTCCAGACGGTGCCCGGGCGCATGGCAAACCCCGTCCGCTCCAGACTGATTGAGAAGTCGCCCTGCGGACACTTCCCGTTGCGGTTATAGCAGTCACCAGCCGATCCCAGCGCCTGCCGCTGTCCCCTCGACTCGGCAAACTCGAAATCGTTCTCGATGATCCGCAGATCACTAATATTCAGTCGCAGCTTGCTAAACTGCGTGCGACCCGAGTACTGATTGTTGGCATACTCATTGCCCCGTGACACTGGCGGACAGCTGTCGATCAGCCGCGTCTTGTACTCGTAGTAGATGGAGTAATTCTCCTGCGGCTCCACGGTGATGTACTCTCGCGGCGTCCGGCTGTTCATCTGATGACAGTAGACGCGCACCTGTCGCGCCCGCACATCCAACATGTACTCGGCATCCTCGTGCACCCGATGCATGCGCTGCACATCGGCACAGGTCTGTGCAGCTCGGCTCTCTCTCCTCCGGCCGCTGACACTTTTGCGCTGGCAATCCGGCGGCGGCGTGCACTTGTGCCTCTCCTTCTTCGAGTGGGTGACGTTCCGGTTTCTAGAGTCATAGTATACAGCTTGTCGCGTTTCGTAGCCATAGCAATTGCACTGTAAACCAAAACGATCAAGACTGTAGATTGCAAGGATCGGACTAGGAGGACTAGGAGGACTCATTGTGGTTGACTTACCGGCGAAATAACCTTGTAGCGCTTACAGTTGATGCATGGCTTTCGCTGGATTGGCCGCCTCTGTGCATCGCAGTGCCACTCATTGACGATGTTCCCTTGCCACGCCTCGCAGCGCACGTAGCGTGTCTGATAGACATCGGTGCACTCCTTGAAGCAGCGCGTCCATGGGGATGAAACCCACTTGCAGTTTATTTTGCACACTTTGGTTGACTTACGCATGATGGGCTTGCGCACCTGCAGCTTCTCACAGTAGGAGTCATCGACGTGTTCCTTGCGCTTGGGCGTACCCGGCACCTCCGGCTTGTAGACGCGGGAGCAACGCTGCACCTTCTGCTTTATGCCCGTGCCACATTCCACCGAGCACTGCAAATTGACGAACATGGTTATTGTTGTTAATATCAAATCCGGATCGGCAGTTTCATCAGCTCTTACCGGTTTCCACTCGTTGGTGTACTTTATGTGGCAGCAGTTGCGCACTTCCTTGGGCTTCCTGTCCAGCGGACAGTGGTACGGACTATTACAGGTCACAGTACGATTTATCTTGCACCAGTCACTGCACTCGCCCCACTCTCCCGCATGCCACAGACTCACAGAGCGTTGGTTTATCTAACAAATACCGATTATTCCAATTATATGTGTTTAGCCTTAAGTGTCTTGTGGACTCACCGTATTTCCCGGATAATATCCACACGGCTCACTATTGCAGGTGCGCAGCTGTTCATTGAGCTCGTACTTGGCTGGCGGATTACAGAGGTCATCGGTGACGGGCGTGTGGTTCAGATAGCAGCGCACTTCGCGCACTTGGGTACCAGTGCCACAGGTCTTGGTGCACTGCACCCAGGATGAGAAAAAGAGAGAGAGACGAAATAGCAGATTATAGAGATGTATGAGAGTGGGAGGATTACGCGTACATACCATGGACCAGTCCGTATAGTTCCAGCAACCCTCGCGGCATGGCTCGTGGCGCACAATCTCGAACTTGAGTTGACAGTAGGACATGTCCACGATATTCGAACGCTGCATATCAGGGAATGTCTGTATGCAATCGAGGGTCTTCTCCCGAGTGCCCAGCTCTCCACAACGGGCGGAGCATTCCGAAATGCTCGTCGTGTTCAATCTGAAATTGGTGATTCTTGAATGCATTTCCCCCATGGCGAATGACCAAATGACTACTCACGTTAGGATGCACTCAGTGTTGCAGCTGCGATGCTCCGCCTTTGGCATTGCCGACTCCTCGCAGAGGTGGGAGGATACTTTGAGGCCCTGAGTTGTGCTTATACAGGCCGCCTGGCGATGCATTGTGCCCTGGCAAAGGGAGTCGCAGCTGCTCCACGTCTGCATTTGCCAGCGATAGATCTCCACCTCCTCCGCAATGATTGGCTTGTCCATGGTGTACGTATACGTAATAAGTATGGTATTCTGATTCTTGGCAGCACTCAGGTCTATCGAGATGATCTATTGCATTGCATAAGGGATATACACATGTAGTTTACAGTCAGTCTAGTATGTAGGCTAGCGTGCTATGATGCAGTACCTCAACTATAAGATCACGCGTCAGCTTCCATGAGTAAGTGGTGTTTACACGCTCTATGGTGTTATTAGAGCCATTGTAGTCGATCGTAACGCCCGCATAGAAGTAGGTTTTGGGATACGGTGTTACCACATTGTCGGCATTGACGAATCCAGTGTGCTCATCATTGCTTATAACAATGTAGTTCTGATCGGGATAGCCAGTCTGTGTGATGATAATGTTGGAGGCACCTGCATGCATAGAAAAGTATTGTTTTTATAATCATATATATATATACATAGATCATTATATCTCTTTTGCACATAAGTTTGAATTCGATAGTGTTAGTGATAGTGCAAAGCTTACTTTTACAAATATGGCTACATTACGTGAAATGCATCCCTGAAAATTGATAATACATATCTACATTAGAGAAGGGCACCTGTTTCTTGTATGACGTCAATACGGAGTGTTCGTGTAGAAATATTCGATTTATAGATCACACCAAAAGTCACAAAGTCACATGAATTGAAGAATTTAATGAGTAAACTATACAACTGTTCTATTAAGTATCACTAGGTAAACAGCTGATGCATCGAAGCATTCAAATAATAGTCGATTTATTGGGCGTTAATACTAGGTAGTGGCAAAGATTTTTGCTAGACGAATAAAAAGTGAAAAAAAGTGTAAAAAAAGATTGATTTTGAATTAAAAGTTTACATAACAATTACTGTGACTAATCCCATAAATATATATTAAACTTCTAGCATTAAAACTTCCAAAAAAAAAAAAAAAAATAGTAATCGATGACTGCTTTTACGAGAACAAAGGATCAAACGTATCGATAACTTGGGATAGCCAGTTGCTTAATCGTATGTGATGAAAGTTTCACTAGTTTTATCGATAGTTCAGCCATTTGCCAAGTAGTTAGTACCGGAAGTCGCAAGTCATAGTTGATTGACATTTCTGCTGATTCACGTGGTGCTATACAAATATTTTACACGCGTTTTCCACCTGTTTATAATGGCAAATATTGCATTTGCTGTGCAACGAATGCACTTGTGTGTGTGTGTTTAAATCTGTGTGTGTGTGTGTATGCGTGTAGAAGATTGCATTAAATGCTGATGCAGATAAGAAGTTTGCAATGTGTGTGCAATGTGAGTCGATTAATATATGACCGATGGCGACCTCCGGGGTGAGCCGGCGCCATTAACCGTCTGTTGATTGCTGATTCTTGTCCGGCAATCAGCACGTACGTGAGGCGCCTAGCTGCATTTGGATTTGCCTTTAGCTGATGTCTTGACAGCGACAGCGACAGCGACAGCTGATCACCAGAACACTGGAACACCACGCGTCACGTGTACCAGCGAACAAGGTGAGCACATCGCGTATACTTAATATATATGTACAAACATGAATATGCATGTAAATGCGTTTGGCGTTTGGGTTTGGGTTTGGGGTGCATGATGACTCAATTGGGCATCGAAGTCGTTAAAACTATTTAATAGCACATCAAGTCCCGCAACGCATAAACATTTACCATTAGCATTCATTCATCAAATCATTAGCCAAAATGTAATTATAAAAATAGTTTTTTGTTTTTATTTTTTGGCAAGTTTGCAACCGGCAAATAAAATAAATGTGCGGGTCTCGGGGTCGGGGGGAATAATGTACACACCTTTTGGTATTGTCGTGACATAGTAGAGGGTCTGCGATGGTTTCTTATTTTTCAACAAGTCGGACACATACAGGTTTCCGGCGTATTCCACGCACGTATCGTTACGCCCCTCACAAACGCCGCATTTATCTGCAAATGTAAATTAGATATAAACAAAATGCAAAACAATATTTGTTGTTGAATTCAAGATTAAAGATTTCCTAGTTACCCAGCTTGGCAATGGAGTTGAGCTCGTTGTCGCAGCCAGCTGGGCGACAGATGCCATTGACGCACTTGTCAAAGCTGTCCATGGTGCAGGTGGCGCCATCCGTGACCATTTCATGCAGCAGAAAGTAGGCGCTGTTGTCCTCCAAGCGGCAGTACAATTTGCACTTGTCCGTCACTTGTGTGTTCACTGTGGTAATCGGGGATTAGTTAACTGACAGACTGCAGTGACATCTGGGTTACACTCACGTCCGTATTTGGGTATCCACTTGATGGCCGGACTAATGCCAGGTATCTTAAAGTTGCGGC
Source organism: Drosophila maculinotata (assembly GCA_035045305.1). Taxonomy (NCBI): domain Eukaryota; kingdom Metazoa; phylum Arthropoda; class Insecta; order Diptera; family Drosophilidae; genus Drosophila; species Drosophila maculinotata. The sequence continues at coordinate 11,932,762 of JAWNPD010000335.1, forward strand.
CATTCATATCGCGGCACTGCTGCTCGCGGGGATCCAGCGTGCCCGGCGTGCAGGAGTGTGTGTTGCACGAGCGATACTTCTTGCGGCTGCCCACACAGTACTTGCCACCGTTGGCCGGCAGCGGATCGTTGCACTCGCGTCGCGACTCCTGCACACCACCGCCGCAGGTGAGGCTGCAGGGCGTGAAGTCGGTCCATGGACCCCAACCGCCGTGCACCACCTGGAGCGAGTTGCCATTACGGGGCAGGCAATTGCCCTTCTGGCACCAGTACCTGTTGTTGTTGCACGGCGTGCCGTCCGCCCACGGCAGATTGCTGGAGCGGCACAGCTCATTGGGATGCGTATTGGCGTTGCAGAAGAGTCGTCGGCAGTCCGTCTCGAAGGAGCAGTGGGTACTCTGGTTGCCGTGTATCAGCTGGCACTGGTGATCCAGCGAGTAGATCTCACCGGGCTGTTTCGTATTCAAGTTGGGAATGTAACTGGATGGCGTGTTCTCCAGGCACGATTTGTCCGTTTTCCTAGGAACAGGCGTCAAGTCAACGATTCTCTAATGTTTAATCGCTGCCTCACTACTTACTCTAGAAACTCGGACACATAGTGCTGCGAGCACTTGGACCATGACCACGGATGCATATGATCGCCCATGACGCTGGACATGATGTGCAGCGTCCGATTATTGCCCGGCGTGGTGTTGTGTGGCTTGCAACGATCGTCGTCATCATGCGGCATGTTCAGGCTAAATTAACTGGGTGAGATCAAAGGCAGCTGAAAGCAATCCCGTCGACTTACATGTGTCCCAGTTCGTGTGCTATCGTAAAGGCGGCGGGCAAACCATTATCCTGCACAATGGAGCAGGAGCGAGCCTTGCAGACGGTTCCCAGCTCGGCCAGGCCCAACGTACTGCATCGCTCCTCGCGCTCATTCCCGCAGATCTGATCACTGTGAGCGTAGGAAATGTATTTGCTGTACAGGATATGCTGGCAGACTTTACTTACCGCGTGATTAGCATAGCCGTATCATAGTGATAGCGTCCTTTGGAGAGGAACGTACAGAACTCCTTCAGTTTCTCGGTGGTGGAGCCGTTGCGTCGACTCTGTCCACGAGCGTTATGCATGATGTTGTGCAGCGTTAGCAGATGGATCAGCGAGATGTGTATGGAGTTGCCAATGCTGGCATCCGCATAGATATTCGATACAATCGAGAATAGTGTGAGAATGTAGGAAGTGAGATCGTCACCGTGGAAATCCATCATGGTGCTGTCGACGGCGATGAGCACCTCGAGCGTGTATACCTGGTTGCCCTGATTCAGAAAGTGCCGTTTGCGGCGCGTTAAATGCGTTGGCTCACTCTCCGCCAGCTCGAGTGCCTCCATCACCAGCTCCAAATCGGAGACAGCCTGTCTGGGATTGCGCTGCGAGTGCCGCCAGACGCGATGCAAGATCTCGTTGCTGTCCGTCTGGTTGACCGGCTGAATGAGCATGGTGCCGAAACCAGTTTTGATATAACCAGTCTGTGGAAATAGGGGGAGAGGGTCAGTGGCAAGGCGGGACAGGGCAGGGCAGGAGTTCGATTCAAGCTTATTAGTAGTCATATTCGGCGATAAATTGATAAGCATAATTCGCGAAATGTAAATTCAATGCAAATGGCTTTTGTGAAGATCTCAGTTGGATCAACTGACCAACTGATCTCCACCTGACCACCTGACCACCTGCTAGTAGTTAAGTATTTTGGCCTTACCATGCCGCTGCAGAGGGAGACGGCAACCGCCGATTGGTTATCGCCTTCAACGTAACCTTTATAGTAGCAGCCCAAATAGTGCTGCTCATCATCCGACTCCTCGGTGCGATTGTTGAGTATGCGTATGACCCGAAACGTGTTGGATGGTATAAACGAGGTGTCCTGATGCAGCACCAGATGCAGCTGCTGGCCAAATATCTGCAGCATGTACTCCGGATGTGGATCCCAAATCTGGCTAGACTTGGTGCGGAATGTGCCCGTCATGCTGAACGCCGACGTCGCTCCTGTAAGCATCGCATTTGCATTAGGAGTGAATGGTTCTTTCTCCTGGCTGGGTCCTGGCCACTTACCTCGCTGGCTGCTGTTGCTATCGCTGTGTCGCTTCGATTCGTACAGCAAATCTTCGGCATTGAGACTAAAGTTGTGGATTTTTGTGGGTGTCACAAAGGCGCTGAGATTGTCATCGCCAATGTCCTTGATATCGCCAAAATCGGTGTCGCTCTTAATATCGTTCTCATCGCCCCAATCGACAACAATCGTATCGTTGAAAAACTGCTTCGGCTCTTGTATCTCATATAGTCGAATGCTTTTGTTGCTGCTAATGCTTTGGCTGGGCCGACTGCTCTGCAGGAAGATGCACACTCCGATCAGGACCAGTGTGGCCACGCCGATCAGTAAACAGACGTGCTGCCGCAGGCCGGTAGACATGTTTCGGATGTATTTATTCTTGTAGAACCACCATTCGCAGGTCTTCTTCAGCACGAGCTGCAAGTAACGCAAACACAAACAAATATGAAAAGAAAGTCACAGTCGGAGCCCATAGCTGGCGGCTGAGGTATCCATTGTTGATAGGGCGGGCAGAAAGTAATAAGCGCCACATTCTCTCACACCTTCAATGCAGATTGCAAGCGCTGGGCGTAGATTGGCGCTTGGTCTTGGGCACGTTCCACTGACCCAGCTGCCACGCATAAGGTAAACACTATCTATGCATGATTTCAGTGATTAACTCTTTGAAAGCATTATGGAATTGATCAACTGACGCCGGCTGCCTGGGCTGCCTTGGCCACCTGTGGCAGACCACTCAGCCCCACGCACACCGGCCGCTATTTGTCGATCTCTAGAGCTGTTGAAAACACTTCCTCACATCGCGAATATTTCGCACATTTTTGTTGTTGTTGTTTTGTTTAAACTGAAATGCTTCAGCGCAGAGGTGTAAAGTGTGCCAAAGGCAATTTCTGTTTACTTGGCAGCAAAAAATAAAAAAAAACACCAAATGCAAAAACAAATACAATAGCACAGAAAGAGAAACAAAAAGATGAAATAGTTAAGTACCCCCTCGAGCAAACAATTTATATGCCTTCAATTTGTTAATTTATGTGAGTGGCTTTTCTTTGCACCTCTCTGCTCAACGTGTGCATCGAGCGTATCGTGATCAATGTGGTTTTTATTGCGTTGCCAAAAAATTAATTGAAATTCATCCAAAAACCAAATTCACAAAATGCACAAAATTCACGAAATTAGTTGCCAAATTTTTACATAATTTGACGGCAGCTCTGTGAACTCTATGACCAGCGACGCATTTGTTATGCGACCAAAATTGTCGCATCGAACGTGTTTTTTCTTTTGACGTTGACAAATCCATGACATCCAAACTGGATGCCAGGGCGAAGCGTGTGCTCGGATTTCCGTTGCGATCCCCATAACAATTTGCGACATTACATAGCTCTTAATGGACACGCAAAACCTTCAACTTGATGGCACTCAATTTTCGTATCGCTATTGACCTTTTATGTTCGTTATTATTATTGAAAATAGCTCAAAATGATGGCCCATAAAATTGCCATAATATTGGCTTTCACGATCTATCACTTCGAAAGCTAAAATAATAAATATTAAGTGAGCAATAGATTTATTATGCGATCAGCGATAATTATTGAATAACATTTTTGTATGGTTCTTCGTGTCCAATCTTCAATCTTCAATCTGAGGAATATCAGTTTAATATTTGCATACTTTTATGGGCAGCCGTTTAACTTGATTGGTTGGTTTTCAATACTTATTGCTTGTTACATTTATATTCTAAATGCTTAAAAGTCCTTAGAGAAATTAAAGTTTCTGTAAAATGATAAAACGATTTTTCTCAAAATTCTCATAAAACACTGTCAACTCACAGTATTAAAGCTAGTAAGCTCAGTCACCAAAGCTAATATATTAGATTAAAAAAAATTATAAATAGTGTTACACCGGGCACTGATTATATGTACAGCAGCCGGGAGCTACCGACCGCAACTAAGATCGTTTTTATTATAAATATAGAATAAAGAAAATGTATATAGAAAAAGATTTCGCAGCGCTGCGATCCGTTTAATTATATATATATATTTATATATATATATATATATTATATGCATATTGTGTGCTATATATTTCTTAGATCAATATTCCTTGCATAAATGTTTATGCCAGAACATTAATCAACGCCTCTATCTGTATACAGAGTGCTCAAACAGTCAGGGTTATCAGTGTCAATGGCTGGGCCTTGTCCCGACTAGCTTTCTCGGAATAGCTTTCCGTTAAAGAATTTCTATTGAAAAACTGCTCCGTATCTGAAGGTGTATCTTAGTATATCTGTGGTGTGAGGCTTATCATAAATTTCATCCAATGCTTAAATAGTCGCCTGCGATTTGCAATGCAAATCTTCGGCTCTTTATGTATTTAATTAAAGAGCCATTCTGTTGATATCTGTTAACCACAGCGTTGTTAGTTATGCCTGCGTTTGGGAAGCTGTTTATTAACTTGTTTCCAAAACAGGCTCATAAATATGTAAATGCATGCGTGCGTTCTGCTTTTATCAGCGACGAGTGATAGCCGTGGAGTAGATGCCTGTGCCATTATTATTTTGTTGTTTCATTTCTGTTTCATTTCCACTTAATACGTGTATAATTCATTTAACTTATTATTAAGTCAAAGTGGCTGCTAGGCTCTGACTAATTGACCAAATCAATGAGGCAGCCGCACAAGAAAACAAAATAATCAAAAAACAAAAGAATGCTACAGAAACATCCGAAGTAACATGAAAACCAGTTTACACCTGGCCAACTTGGCTGGCAATGGTCAAGAAACAAGCGATTTGTGTGTCAGTCGATTACTTTATATTTGCCGAATACCATAATTTCTGCTGGCCGACACTCTGTCTGCGCAGCGGTGTGGCGACGACGCCGCTCAGTCTGTCCCCTCGAGCCGCATGAAGGCCGTTGCCGCCACAGACACAGCTTCACATCAGGCTGACACTCGATAGCAGCGAGTGCGGTTCCATGGACGATACGCATTTTGTTGTTGTTGTTGTGGTAAACCACATACTTTAGCGGCTGGCTAATTGGTCGAGGTGTTAGTGCTAAGTGAACGCCCAGCGACAAGCAATTGAAACACGCGTCTCGAACCACGCGGCGTATGCGCAATATATTCGCTTAATTACACGGCCTGTGTGTGGGGCAGCAATTGTTGCGCTTAATTTGTATTTAATGACTTAATTGTAAGCGCTGCCCTGCAACATTGTTGGCTCGACTTTAAGTCTGAGCGCCAAATCGGACTTCGAGTCGAACAACGTGACGTATACGCAATGCGACAATGGTACATAATTTGCAGCAATGAAACCGTCAACTGCGCATACGTGTATGAGTAAATTAGCAAATTAGCAGCCACATTTTGGCATTCACATATTGATTGCCAGATAAATCAAAGTGTTTACATACATATTTGGTTGGTCTGGCCGCTTTTGGTGCGGCGGTTTAAGATTTCAGCGCATTCTGCTTGCCATTAGCTCACGCTTAATTATAGCCATGCATTTGCCATGCATAAGGTCTTATGTGCAACATGCAGTTGCGCGCCTGTGTTTTCCAAAATTTTTCCACAAATTTCCTAATGCAGACACTTTATACAAATCCGGCGCGATTGTAATTATAGCGTCCCGCATGCGAGTGATAAATAAATAAACTTGTTGAATTTATAGGCATGCGCTTTTTGGCTGCCTTTATGCTCTCGACGCGTGACCGCCGACAAGAATTTCGAAAACTATATTGAAGGCGTCCAGATCAAGGCAATGGGCTTAAATACAAACGCGCAGACGATTGGCCAAATACACACTTCCAAACAAAATTACGGATTAATGTTTAATTAGAACTGGTGAATGGTCAAAAGTATGTGTACATATTCGAGATTTGCATTTGGGCATTTCCTGCGAAATGTTTTGCCGATTTACAGCAACAGACAAACAAATGCAAAGTCAGGAGACCGTGGGAAGTACTGGTGAAAGCCAAAACGAAAACAAAAATGCGGCTAAACAGCCAAAACAAAATAATGAAAACATGTCCATAAAATTGCCTTGCAAGTTTCACTGGAAAATCTCTGACCCACGAGCCAAAATCGTTGCAGAATGGGTGAGTCCCCCTAACAACGATTCCCAAATGACTGCATTGAACTGTCTATATACTATATACATTAGATAAAAAGATGCATTTGCAAGTAGCTTGGCATTGTGTATCTAAATTGAAATCAGCATTGAACTGAAGTGCATTGATAACTTCACAATTTACAATTTACAATTTATAATTCACAATTGAAAGCCATCAGCAGCAAACACAAAACAATTAACCTTGACAAAAATGCGTTTGGCAAAAAAAAAAAACTTAATTGAAAATGGGCAACAAAATGCATTCAACAAAATTGACTTTAATGCCATTTGGCTCAACGAGCTGGCCAGCATGTCGACTAGCTGGCTGGCTGGCTGATTGAACTGACTGAATGGGCTGGGTGGATAACGGCTGCGTCTGCCATGTGCTTGCCATATCGTGGGGCTCGTCATCATCATAGACATGTCAGTTGTTTATATCCAGCAGCAGCAGCAGCAGCAGCATAAGCATCATCATCGCAGTCTCAGCTTCAGTCGACGCCACCCATATGGCGCAGCCGGAGGTAGACCCCCAAAAGTAATTTCGGCGAGTTAATTATTGCGTGTTTAACCTTGAAATTAACGAGTATATTTCGATCGTTTTAAAACTATAAAATAATCAACTTTGTTTAGCTTTCGTTTCATAAAAATTGGCACAAAATAAACTAAATAGAAACATCGAAGGAAAGCAAAAAAGAAAAAAATACTAATAGCTCGACTGGCGGCTGGGCAAATGTTTAGCTTTGATATTTCAATTTGCACAATAATACAAATCAAAATATTATTACGGATGGCGTGTGGTGCTCTGCGTGGCATGACTCATGCCCATGCTGAGGATCTCGGTTCTTTCAGCCCGAATCATAGCGCTTATGCACTTGTCTGTAAAGTGTCGTAAACTTTTTAAGGCTCATTTTTAATTGCACTTTGGAGATTTGTAATGTTATGCCCGTAAAAGTAGTGCAGTCAATTTGTGTATTTATTCAGGTTTTATTTAATACTTTATTTAATGGAGCTCCTTTTTGATTTATCTGACACACTTTTGCGCAAATGGCAAGAAATAACACACGCAAAGACTGGCGAATTTCGATTTATGGTAACAAGCGGCGTATGCGTTATACATATGTAACTATCTGCGGCATCGAGGTTTGTGTGGTTTTGAATTACCTGTATTTTAATTATCAGATATTTAGAATACTGCAATACTGAAAATTAGTATATATAATCATATATTCAGTGTTTTCCTTAAATGTAATTATAATTATCTTTACGACTTTACACTTAATTATAATGCAAGCTATCTATATTTTTGTCACTCATATCACGAAGATTTGTAATCAATAATGTTAATCAGCATTCACATTGAGCCATCTAAATTTGGTTTATCAACATTTCTGTATGAGAGGAGTGCATTCGGCATTCCCTAGTGCCGCACATTCTCACGTTCAGTTTATTTACATACTTATGTGTATCTGCAGTTGGATAGCCCACGTCGTGCAAAAACATATAAATTACAAATATTTATTTGCTTTTGGACGCTTACAAAGTGTACGTGTTTATTTGGACAGTGCCAGTCGATGCCAAAGGCGTTGGCCTTTGGAGTGCAGTGGAGTGGAGTGGAGTGGAATTAACCAATCGACCACCTGGCCAATTTAATTGCCAGAGTATGGAAACTTAAATTGGTATTGGATTCGAGGCAGGGTTCTCTAGCGCTGACTAATTAAACAATTGACAAACAACAACAAGATTTAATACCCTATAATTGAATCGATCTTAAGCTAAATCTATTAGCAGTTAAGGCGATGTTGGAAACGAAGCATACAAATTAAATGCACTTAATTTTATCATCATTCACATTAATCAACTGAATGTTCATAAAATTGTGTTGGTTAAAGTTTATAATTGAATTACGTATACGTAATGTCTATTACACACACAGCTAAAGTGCCTCTATCAAAGTTGTAAATTCAAAAGCCTCCTAAAATTGGAGGTGCGTCAGTCGTTAAATTGTTGACTTGGAAGGTCCTGAAAACGTTGTAATTGGAAATGAATTAACATTTCAAATGGACAGGCAATAAAAAATAGTATTGCCACTTGAAAGGCGTTTTCGTGGAAAACGGTGGGTGGTGTATAGTAAACAGATGGCTGGCTAGGAACTGCAAGTTATTGATGGTTAGCACGGCCGGGCAATTTGGCCAAAAGCGTGTTTACACTTATGTAGATGCATAAATGTGTTAATAAGCAGACGAGCTTAATTGCCTTTCGTGGTGTGAGTTTGGTAGGCTCCTGGCCCAGCAACACGTTGCCAAAAGGAATGCTCGAATCAAACCAAAAGCCAAAAACCATTTCGATTATTGTTTATTTGTGCTGTGGCTCACTCAGGTTGCACATAAAAAAATAACAGCACTATTAACTAAACTAATCACTGGGCTAAGTGTAAACAAATAAAAAACATGATTTTAGGTATGCCAAAAATTTCCAAAAATAAAATAAACACCAAACAAAATGGAACTAATACCTTTTTGTTGCCGCTTATTATTTATAACGCTGCGAATATTAAACAATTGCGTGAACGTTGAAACTCGAACTGAACGCGAGACGCGACTAAAAACGCGTCGGATTCACAATCCTTGTTGCAATGCCAATGACACACGTATATATTTAAATAAAAACCAGCATTATGTGTTATTCACACAGAGGAAATGCGAATGCGAAAACCCACGTAGTATGTGACACAAAGAAATCTCAAAAGCGGATGTGGGACTCGCAATCCAGGAATGCAAATGCATACGCAATTTGAAGAACCGATTGCAAGCACAATTTTAAAGTGAAAAGTTGAAATTGTAGCTTTAAAATTATATATCCTGCATAAGTTGTTATAATTTACGGTGATATCTGTTATGTCAAAAAGGTAAATATTACTTTAAAATTATTTCAAATATAACCTCTATAAGGGTGCTACCTGTAACCTGTATCCTTCTCCGCCCAAAGGTGCAATTTCGTTTAAGTAACATCATCCGCTGCTTTGCCCGGGACTCGGCTGACTGTCTGACTGCCTGTCTGACTGTCTGTCTGGCTGACTGATCTGGCAACCATGTGCTGTGTTGCCAGAGCAAACAAACAAGCGGCAAAGAGCAGAACAACAAGACGGATCGAGCCTTGGCAGAGCAGAGCAAAGCAATGCAGAACAGACAAACAAATATTCAGATATATGTACATTGAGATATGTACATACATATATGAGCAGAATGACTTTAGCTTCATCTGCCGTTTACCGTTAAACGTTTTGTAGCTTTGACTTTTGTAAGGAAGTGTGTAAATGTGAATAAACTTAAGATGCCAGCGCCATGAAAACATTTGTTTTCTTTGCTTTGCTTCTTCTGTTGTTGTTGTTGTTTATGTTGCGGCCGTTGCCATTGCTGTTGTTGTTGTTGTTGTTGTTGTTGCTGTTGTTGCTATTGTTTGCCATTGTCAGTGCAATTTTTAATTGCTTCTGATAATGCGCTTGAGTTATGGCTGTAACGCCTCTGACATTTCAATTTAGCTATTGTCTGTCTGTCTGTCTGGTTGTTGGGGTTGTCTGTCATCGACAAAGCCAACGGCAAGTAAACATTCTGTTGCGTTTATTGTTATTGCAATTGTTATTGTTTGTATTATTGTTGCTGTTGTTGTTGTTGTTGCAGTCGATGTCTTTGGCTGTTGACAATGCAACCGGCATTTTGAATGGCATCCCTCAAAACTCATCAAATTGCCAGCTGTCAGGCGTCTCAATAAATGTATCCCAATTGATTGAGCGATTTGATTGATTGCATTTTGCAGCATTGACGACGTGATGTTTAATACCCGATTACAAGCCTGTGGGCGTTCTTAATGGATGCCATTGTTTTTATTTTTATTTTTATTTATTTTTATTCATTTTATAGATGAGCAATCTTGAACATTTTTGAGTAACAAATATTCTAAGGTATATTTTGATTATAAATAAACTTTTACTCATACACCCACCTGCGATGAGTGATATTTTTGTGGCAATTAAATAAAAATAGTCGGACATATTTTTAATTTTCGACCACACGCAACTTTCTTACAGATATGTATGTTAATATATACATATATATGTATGTGTATATGGTACATATTAGAATCCGAACCGCCAATACACGAGATTCAAAGTTGAAAACTGAAAATTCGCTTGGCTAATTAAGCCATTCAGCTGTATAAGCAAAGTGCCAGTACATATACAGGTGAGGATTATTCATTTTATGTGCTCACTGCGTGAGAAGCCGGCCAAAGTACTAGTACAGTGAAGCAAAGTAAACATCAAATAGCAAAAGCCATGCGAATAAGTGGAATGCCCATTCTGCAAACGATTTTTTTTTTTGTATTTTCAAAAATAAACAAATCGAACCGGGAGTGGGTCTGCTATTTAATTTGAATTTGATAGGACGCATGTTTTGTGTCTGCTGTTGAAAATTTTCCTATGCAAATGACCCCATGAGCTGGTCAATTAATTGAGTTTCGATACTATCAATGCCCAGGGTAGCCATCGATTATTTAAGATCATGATGATTATCAGCAAGATTCCTGATGTGCCACAGCAGCTGTCAGTGCCACACTTTTGAGCAGCAGACTCAAGAAAGGTGGGGTGAAAAGGGGCAGGCAGGGTCTGCATAAACATTGTTGCGGCTGTCGCTGTCATTTGGCATTAAGAGATGCCCCATTACCATTCCAAGTCCCTGACATTGCATTTTCAAGATGTTTTTGTTGGCGCCGCAGGCATTTTAGTTTGTGGCTCTGTGGTTTGTGGGGCGCCACATCAATCATCGCATTAAAGGCAGAGTCAGAATTAACACAAATTTCTTGTTATCAGAGTGAAGTCGGGTCTTCCATTATATACTATACAATATCGATTTCGAAACCCAGAGAGCATTTGCATCACTGTGGGAAATAATTGAGTCGACAAAAATTCCCAGCGTTCACTTCCTAAGAAAAATTATATGTACATATATATATATATATATATATGTATATTATATACAAGTACATGTATTTTTATTTTTCTGACTCTTTTGTAAAAATATGTATTAAATTCGTTTCCGGCGAAGAGCAAGTTTCAATTGGATTGTGAAGTAAAAAACAAAAAAAACAAAAAAATAAAATACTTAAAATAATACATTTGAAATTTGAACTCGACTTGGGTCAGCTTATTATAGAACTAAACTGTTCACTGCATCTGCTGCATCTCACATTCGAACTATGTATTTTGAATCTGTTTTCGAGTCGGGCATAAAGAGCATACATAGACTAAATAACAAGCATGCGGAAAAGCATTTGCAAGACCTTCACATAGTTTCATTTATTCTAATAATTGTCTTTTATTTTTTATGTGCAACATTTATTTCCGAGCACACCCGACTGGGCCTGGGCCCCAGCACTTTGCCTCTGCCGCTGCCTCTGGTCTGGGTGAGTCTGGCAGGCAGTCTGTCAATTAACCTCAGAGCTTTGCGTTGATAATATAAGTTATGTCTTTTTAATCGCTAAAAATTTGCATGAGCATTTATACTCAGTATTTATATATGTGTGTTTGTGTGTGTGTGTGTGTGTGTCTGTCTGTATTGCACTCGAACTTGTGCTCGTATTTCAGTCTGTCTGTCGCCGTCATTAGCCAGGCCTCTGTTCGGTGGATTGCTGCGAAAGGGGGCAAGGGGGCAGGATGAGCGTCGCAGCCGTTGTCCGTGACTTGAAGTGCAAGTTGAAGTTGAAGTTGAAGTTAATATTGGAGTGGAAGTCGATGCCTTTTGCACATTTTCATTCAGAAAACAACGGCACAAGAAACTGCGACTTGGTCTGGGTGCTCCATAGTCGTATAAATAATTCATTAGGGCGCTACGAGTTCGCTTTGAAAGTCGCGTACATTTTGTATCTGTCAGATACGTCAAGCACAATTGGTTGTTGTAGCTGTTGCCGGCGGCTGATGCACGTCAGTGACCTCCAAGACAACTGCAGTCGGCGTTATAAATTTGGACAATTTGATTTTTGTCTTTGTCTCGTCTTACATTTCACAACTGTCCCGACCTCTGCTGCTCTACTCCATCGAGTCTTCGCCCAACGGGACACATGAATCAGCCAGACATATGTATATTCAAAATACTCGTGCACCAGCACTTCTCAATACACTTATTTCGTATTTCGTATTTACCATTTGTATATGTATATCAACATTTTGGCAGGTCAGTGCACTTTGCGCAACGCGACAATTATTTATTGCTCGAAATCGGGATTGGACTGGAAGTGTACGAACTGTTGCCCAATATCAGGCGTATAATTAGACAAAAGCGAGCAATTAAGGCGCGCTCTAATCACATTAACCACGGCTCATTTAGGTCGCCCCATTCGCGATACGCTTAGGTTGAAGATCGAGTTCGTGATCGGACACGGACTCGGAATCGGGCTCGGGCTCGGGATCCCAAGTGTGCTATTCGCTATTTGCTATTTGCATAGGCGAGAGATCTTGAGCTGGGCTCTTGTTATTGTTGTGTTGTTGTGTTGTTGTGTTGTTGTGTTGTGGGTACCGTTGCCACCCAGCACGGTCAGCATCATTAATCTTAATGATACGAAAGTTGCGACTGATTAATTTGTTCGATAATTAAAATTGATTGGCCTCCGGCAAACCGGAGAAAACAGTGCGCGCACTGGACCCAGGCGAGCGGCGACGATATTCACAGTTTCTCGCATAATAAATGATCTTCAAAAACAAAAGCAAAAATAACAACAACAAAACATAAACAACAATAAAACGGAAGCAACAAATGGTCAGGGAAGGAAGCTTAAGCTTAATCTAAATGAGTGCGCCGCACTGGAAACGAGAACAACAACCAAATTCGAGCCAACAGTAAAAGTTGGCAAACACCTCGTCTATTGAATACCCTTACGCAATATTTATTTATTTAAAAACTAGTTAAATGCTGGTCTTTGCTTTCTATCTGATGCACGTCCACTGCCACTGCCACATCCACATTCAGTGCAGGAGGCTAGGTCTACTTCTAGGTCTACTTCAGAGACTACTTTTCAGTCTAAAGGCAGCCGTCTTCAGGTGATGGTCACATTTTGGGCCGAAAGTGTCAAGCGCGTGTTTTCAAGTGTGTAGCCAGAACTTTGAATCAGTCAAAGATATAGATCCCGCCTGTTACCAGCGTCTTGTCACAGCTATAATACACTTCGGCAAGGTAATGACATATAAGATCTGAACCTGAGCCGTTCGGCTAAAACGGGTAATACGAATGTTATATAAATGTTTAACGCGAGTTATGGGAATTTTCAGCGTGTTTAGCTGTCACGCAATTTCCGGCACGTTTTTGCATATATGAGAACAAAAGCGAAATCAACAACAACAACATGAACAACTGAAGAACATGTAATTATGACAAGTCTATTAATGGTTTCCATTGTTATTATTCACAGCCTCAAGTGACATACATATAATATATATATACTATATTGAATTGTGTGTCAAATCTAGCCAGCATCAGCTGCATCCATAAAACTAGAGTTGCCAACTCATTCGTTAATAATCTAAATATATAATATAATGTATATTTTGTAAATTGCTAATGCCCCCCACTTAGCTGGAAAACACATTTTCTGCTATTTATTTACGGCTCAAAGATATGTCAGCATTAACATCGTAATTTTGTGCTGTTTTATTTGTCGCCGGCTGTTCTCTAAATTCCGCAAAGCACAAAATTATGTCACAACAGAAACGCGTCCAAATAGCTCGCATAATGTAGCTATATAGCTAGATATTCGTATACTAGGCTATATATCTAAAGTCGAATTCAGCGTGTCTAGTCGCAGCTAATAAATCTTCCAGTTTCGCATTTCGAGCAGACTGAAGCACTCAGCATAGCTTTGGCCACATCTGCCACAGTTATTGTTATAATACAGTCTGCATTTATTTGTATATTTTTGATATTATTTGTATTATTTTTACATATCAAAATTTACTCTACTCGTACAATGTTTGTATTGTCGTTGTTGTTTTTACTTTAATTATTGCCAATTTATAATTTTGTTGTTTATGTCTAGCATATATCACAGTTTTTTATTGCAATTTTGACGTTTTTTTTGCTGATGATGCTTTTGCATCGGTTTCTTTTTCTGTTTGCTGGATTAATTAAAGCATTTTTATTGTTTCCTCGTTGTTGCTACTTTGCATTATATAATGCTAAATATGATGGCCACACTGAGACCGGCAAACGTTCAACTCTCTGCACACACGATTTTATCATGATCATTTCAAACAAATATATCAAAATTCTGACACGCTTCTATCCATTCCCAAACATAAGCACAAACAATGGCAAGGTAAAGTAAATACAACAAATTTGCCAAAAGTAAAAAAAGATGGACATGTGCTATTTTTATGCCTTCGCCTCTTTGATTGTTCTCGTTTCGATGCCATGCAGATTTTTCTCGCTTTTCTTTTCATTATTTGTTTTACTTTTGTTGGTGCCTTTGGAAATTTTATTTTTGCTATAAATCTAACCTCAAAGCTTTCTCACTCATCATTTGTCTAAACTTTTTTTAGAACAACATTTTGCCATTTTTTGTTTATTTTGCCGTTTTGTTTGGCTTTGCGGCCGCTTTTGCAGCGCCTGTAAATATATTAACTAATTCTTTTTTTTTTTCTCATATACATATGTACTTTTTTTTTTTTAGCACGTTAACACCCACAATAAGGTAACACAATTGTGGATGCTACTATTTTTAGTAAAGGGCGTGTTATTTTGTTTTATTTTTTGGATTTTATAGTTTTTTGATTTTCCTTCTTTTTTTTTGCATAAACATTGATTCAATTTCATTTGAATTAAAAATAGATTTTCACAACTTTTGGCTTGCAATTTAACCAAGATTAAAAATTTGGCTCTTACAATTTGTGTATTAATAGAAGCACATAAATACCATAAAAATGAAGGAGAAAAAATCAATTTATTGAACTAAACGAAAATGTTTTTAATTTTTATAAATGTGTCCATTTTCAATACATTTACGTTCACATCGGCGTACGTAGAA
Source organism: Drosophila maculinotata (assembly GCA_035045305.1). Taxonomy (NCBI): domain Eukaryota; kingdom Metazoa; phylum Arthropoda; class Insecta; order Diptera; family Drosophilidae; genus Drosophila; species Drosophila maculinotata. Next base: position 11,948,015 of record JAWNPD010000335.1, read on the forward strand.
ACTTTATACTGGCATTAATATTCACCTTTTAGGTAATAGCTCGAAAATGATCTCACGTTGGCGTGAAAATTGACTTTTTCTGGCTAACTTTTCGTTGGGTCGTTTGTGGAAGAATTATAATTTTGCCAGTCGGTACTTAATATGAAATGACATTTTTATTATTATTAGAATTCTATATGTATTTCACATTTCCGTTGCACAGCTTTAGAATTAGAGCACTTCTTGTTTCACTCAATTACGATATTTTTTATTTTTTTTCGCAAAACTTTTGAAATATAAAATTCGTGTGGGCATGAACAAAAATATTTTGAAACATTTACCGCGCAGTCTGAGCATGTGCGAAATTCGAAAGCAGACTGAACCATGTGCCAGTGAAGACATAAAGTTTTCCGACTATCTCTGAGAATCAGGCAGCATCCTCTCGCGAATTTTATAAACAAAGAGCAACGATTAGTTTTCTAATCGCTATATGGGGGAACTTTTTCCAATACAAAAGCTATACTTTCTAACTGATATATTTGCTCTTATTTTAGAAATTGATATTCCTTGTTCATGCTCAATTATTTGAGAGATTAGTTGGCTGCGCCTGACTCTTTCCTGAATTAAGACTGCTTTAATTGTTTACTTTTCAGCTAATATTAGGTAATAATTAATAAATTATTTTTGATTAACTTGCGTAACAATATGTCAAAAGCAAAAGCGCGTACAGTGTGTCAAAAACATAAGAGCATTTTACGAAGTTTCCTCATCTCTTGCAGAACATTCGTGTTCTTCCGATCGTTGGCGCCGAAAATAAATATAGAACTTTCTTTATATGTATGTATTGGGGCAAGCATGCTAATTATACCCTACAGCCATTACAAATTTGGTAAAGTGGGTACATTAAAATTGTTCAAATATATTCTCGTATGCAACACTCAATTAAGTTGCTTCACATTTCGGATATTCGTTACGATCTTCCAGTTCGCTAAAAAGTCAGTTGAGAATTTTACTTAATTTTTTGATTCTATGTATTTTAATATACGTGGATCTTCACAACCACAGGGTATATTCCAGTCGAGAACTCTCGACGTGAGCATTCTTGAATTGCATTCTCTTATAATATTTGTGTATATATTTATATAAATTTTTATGTACATACAAATTATAATATATTACAGACATCTGCAAATTACAAAATAAAAAGCGATAAATCTGAAAATAAATGCTCATAATGAGGCGTCAAGGGCACAGCGATCTTGACCATAGACATAGACGAGACACAGAGCCATATTGTTTATTGTTTATGTTGGAGAGCACATGACATCCCAGAGATCCCAGAGATCCCAGTGGGCAAGAGCTTTATGTGCGTGGCATGCCATGACATAATATAAGTGAATATATATATATATATATATATATATATTTATGTATGTATGTCCCTGAGCCTGGAACTGGCGCGTGTCTCTGTCGTAGATTGAGACTGGGAGGAAGGGTGTGACAGCGTCTTGGCTCATTGGACGCTGCGCATCAGCGAATGCTTCCTATGAATTTATGATCCTATAAAGTCGGAACGCCTGGCCGAATGGGCGGGCATCTTTTGGCGCATTTCCCGAATACTGGCAATGTCTAATTTGATTGCTTGTGGTTAGTGTTGTTATTGCTATTGTTGTTGTTGTTGTTGTTATTTGGCGCTAATTGCCAAACGGCTGTGACAGGTCTCGTGCCGCGCCCACGCCTCGCCGCCACACCACCACACCCCTGCCGCCATTGGCAGTTGAAAGCCAAGAAAAAACCGCTAAAGTCCGAATGTTATTTGTGATGTGGGTGCGTTGATCTTAGCTCTTTTTTGAGAGTCAGTGAGTTCATCTAGATCTTCTAGGAAGTCTTTATACGCGCATATGCAATTTATTATGCAAACAGTGTTTCACCATAATTCTCACCCATTATTTCAACTTTAATTAATTCGAATTTATGTCATTTTCCGTGAATGTATGTGTCGTTTAGATGCCTTTGAAATTTATCGGGTATTCCACTTGCAAAACTGGTTTCTGTGCATTCATTTGTGTTTCTTTTGACAATTTCTATGCTTTGGTTGCTAATCAGATTTTTAAGAATTAATAAGAAAGCTATCAAATTTACTTGGCATTTGAATGTGATTGTAAAAAGTGCTTGAGTGAAACCGGTCCCAACAACTGATGAACGCTCTCATTGAGATTTCAACAACAACAATAACAACATAAAATTTCAGTTTACTTTTTATGGTTTCCTAATTACAAGCATAATAAAATCATAATTAAACAAATAAAAACAAGTTGCCTTAATGCCAAACCACTTACACACAATTTGAAAACAAGGCATTAATTTTATGCTGAGCACTTGGGAGCATAAATTTTATAACACTTTTACAAGACATTAAAATTTAGCGGCTAGCAAATTTTATAGCACACCAATTGAGGTCACCATAAAAGAAAGAAGAATTGAAAATTGCTGCAAAGTGAAGGCGATTTTCCATTAACATTAACTTCATGTCTATGTATGTCTATTGGCCAGTCATCAAATTTAGACTCTTGAAGAAAATACTTACACTCATATATACTTATACTCATAATGCTGTTTCGTGAAATTCTCACTTTGATTACCTGAACAAGCACTGCGATGGTAAAGTTCGGCTCTTCGGCCATTTGCTGTGTGGGCTTTGAGCTGGTAGCTGACATCGTAAGGTTCACCGATCACTGATCACTCTTTTTTATTTATATTTTTATTTCTTTTTGGGCAAACTGTTAGTTTTGTAAAGTTTATTTTGGCTACTTGCGGTGCATGTTTAACTGCAATCTATGCCAATGATTATGATTAAACAGTCGATAGCTGCACAGACGCAACGCCAACATGCAGAGCAAACATGGCCTAGAGCCATCACAGCACAATATACAGTGCACGCCAGCAACATGCACGGCAGCAACCAACGCAGCCCAACAGCAACAGCAACAGCAACTCACGCAACGCGATCGTTGGTGTGCTTGAACCCGTTGCAAGTTCACTAAACTGATCCACTAAGGCCCGATTGCTGGGCCCACTGCACTGGGGACAACACCTTCGCCTCCGCCTCCAACACCTCAGCCTGCGCCTTCTGCCGATGCAATTTGTAAGGCGCTTAGGCTGCGCTTTTACAATCTGCGGACCAAGCCTCGCTGCAATGCGAATATATCCTTTCTTATTTACACACAAGTGTGTGTGTGGGTGTGTGCGTGTGTGTGTGTGTGCGTGTTTGTGCGTGTGTGTGTTTGTTTGTCGAGTACTCGCGTGGCCCGCATGTAGCAAAAGGCAAATATGTTTGGCTCTACATCCCGCGAGCAACTGAAAGATCACTTGATGCTTGGCTCATGGATGCTGTTGCTGTTGCTGTTGCGTTGACGCCAACGTCGACGCCGACGTTGACGTTGACTTCGACGTCAGCAGCGGCACAGCCAAGCCCAAGACAAAGTTTATGCCACACGACAATACAGAACAAATAAGTTGCAAATGTTGCTGCTGCTGCTGCAGCAAGAGAAACAGCAACAGCAACATTAACACAACAGCAACACTTCAAACAAAACAAAGGAAGGGCGCAGTCGCTGCCATAACTTCTGCTCTTGATCACTGGGCCTGCGTCTGCTGCTGCTGCTGCTGCTGCTGCTTCTGCGTTGGCGTTGGCATCTTAACTGCTCAAGGCAGATAAATTATCTCGCAGCCGTTGTCTCTGCCGCTGCTCTTGTGCTGCTGCTGCTGCTGCTGCTGCTGCTGTCTCAGTTGAACATCTGACGCTTGTCGCGCTTGTTTTGGCAATCTTCAGTAATAGCCGGCTATTTTATTATTTTTCTTATTTTTGGTTTGTGTTGTAAAACCAAAAATATCCAAATTAATTATTACAATTTATTGAAAAATGAGCAGTGGCAACTGCTGCTGTCTATGATGATGTGGCTGTGTCTTTCATCGGATTGAGCAACTCTCTTAAACAAGCAATAGTTTTTAGTGCTCTTAATTACAGCAACTGTGCCCATACGAATGTAATCCATCAATAACATAACAGAGTGCGTATACCCTATAGGAAAAAATACATAGCGTATGGTCATACAAAATCCGTGACATGTTGTTCTTGATCTTGGTATACTTAATGAATTTCTGATGCATATCAAACGAGCTATTTAGTGCCATATTAAACCCTTCTTATAATAATAATAAAAAGGGCGCATATGGATACTTATTAACGCTTCATTAAACTCTCGTAGCACCCACCAACAAAATTTAAGCGACAGCCACAAAGTGGCAGCAGAAGAAGAAGAAGCAAACATTCTGAGTATCGTATGTAAAACTGGTTTTTTTTTCGCATTTTTGTTTAGGGCCCAACGATAAGACTTGTTCTTTGAGCGCACAAGCTGGTCAGCAATCACATACGATAAGATCTAAGTTAATTGAGCCAGTCAAGTGCGCTACACGAAAATATTTTGGATACTTATGAGCCGGAACTGTTGGAGCCAAAAAAAAAAAAAAGAAGGAAAGAAAAACAAACTGGTGATTTAATTGGAATAGATAATTGGCTTAACAATTGGTACATTAAGTTTAAGTAGCGAAAGGATCGGATAAGCATAATTTACTAATTACGATATCATTTAAATGCTCATTTATGTTTACGCACAGTTTAAGCAGCGCCCACAACACTGTAGAATTAACTGAACATAAGATCCGTCTTATCTCAAAAGGAGAACCGATTTAACCAATTTAATTGTGTAGGGTATCTCGGGACTTACATTAAAGCATCTGTAAGAAAAACAAAAGTGCTGATGAATATCGCGGCAACGTCTCTTATGATTGAGGCCCAAAAGAAATCAACAACATTATAAACCATAAAAATTAATACATTTTTCGTATTTCGCACCAAAAACAAAAAAGAAGCAGAAACAAAAACAATGCCAATACCCCGCACACGTACCCGTACCCGTACCCGGACCCGTACTCCCCCCACTCCACAGTACAGAAAATAAAAATTAAATGAAATGAAACGAAACAAAAACAAAGTTCATGGCTCATACAAAGCCGAGTCCGACTTGGAGTCCGAGTCTGGGGCTCTTTGGTCGCTCGCCTGGGCACTGTTCAATCCATCAAAAGAGATTATATTCATAAACTAGGAAGGCAGCCAGCAACAAGACTCGGACTCGGCCTGGGATTGGGATTGCGGCTGGGACTTTGACTTTGACGGGGACGGAGATTGGGACTGGGACAGAGCGTTGATGTTGATGGCCACTGTACTGTTGGAATTTCTTAATTTTTTTGACAGTTCCCATCAAATTGTGTTGAAATTACTATAATATATCTATATATATATTGTTGTTTGCTCTTATTGTTATTGTGAGCAAAATTTACAAGAATCATTGAGCAGATCGCATCTAGTGGCAGCATGACGTACCACAATTCCACAATGTTTAAGATCTGTGAACTCTATTAAAAAACCGTTTCATATCTTTAAGAATTTGACGCCATCAACATTTATTTGTCTACACCACATATGTAGTTCTTGGAGCATTTTCCAACATGTGTCAAAGTCGTGAACGTTCCACGCACTTGACATTAGATATAAATATGTCGGGGGAGGCGGTCACCATTAGCTTTTAACCTTGTAATCAAATATGTACCATTTAAGTAATATATAAGTATTTACATATTTTTTGTTAGTATCGTTTCAGTACACAGACAGATTGCTGCAGCTGTCGGATGTTCTCACATCATTTCTGTTCTGTTCGCTATGACATGTTTACATAAAAGTCCAAGAACACCAAATAATATTGGGAACATATATTCATAAGGGCGAACTTTGTGATCCAGCTGCTTTATGTCATGGATTGCGTAAAAAACGAAAACAAACCCGAAACTTGTTTGTAAATACAAAAGAATGGCCAGAAGTGCTTTACAGCTTCCGGGGCCAAGCCACGATAATAATAATGCCACTAATGTGCTTTATTATTGATAAAGAAAACACCGAAATAATACAACAGTTTATTGCTTAAGGCCAAGCAAATTTTAATTGCTAAATATTAAACACCAAAAAGGAGCGAACGTTGCTCTTCATTTGCAAATTTGTCGAACTTGAAGCATCAACTCGACTGACTAACTGAACTGAACTGAACCAACTGCTTTGATCTCATCTACAGATTCGTCTCCATCCGCATTGCCATTTATGTAGCTTGATTCTCAATTGGCAAGTGGGTTAACCAAACGCTGCATTCATAGCCATTGTTTTTATAGTGCTCCGCCGATTATATTAAGGCAGCAAATAAGGTATTTATACGCATACATTAAAATTAATATTTATAATTTTGAATTTAATTATTCAACGCCATTTGAGGCTAGATGCATACTCACAAGCTTTTGAGAGCTGCTTGTTGTTCTTTTCTTTAATGCTTAACTCAATTTTCGCAATTTCCTTAGTGGGAAGCTTGAATTTGCAGTATATGAAAAATAACCACTCAACCAGCTGCAGCCACTTAACTTTGTCAAACTTTGTCAAATCAAGGTGCGATCCGCCAATGCACTTAGGGTTATTTCGAATATTACACATATTGGCTTTTTTGTTGGCTAAAATATCAACATGAATTTTGGCAAGACAAGTAAGAGTGCTCTAGTCGATCACTAGGACTAGAACATACCCTTAACCCAGCCATTACACTCATTCATAATTTCAATATTTGTCCCCTACTTCAAATCTGCATTTAAGGTTTATGTACTTTTGAATATAATTTTATTACATTTGTTTTTAAAAAATAGATTGATTGGTATAAACAACTAAAGGAAAAGTCAAATTTTTAGTAATCAGGAAACTTTTCATGTCAACATTTTTGTCATGATTTGTGATTTTAAATCCGAAAAATGTAATATGCATGAGATGACCAAAAAGGCACTTTCCAGAATGTAGTATGTAAAATTAAAAAGGAGGTCAAAACAAGCTCCAAGTGGCCTCGGGATTGGAAATCGGTTCAGTTTTGGCAAAGCAATGGCAGTGATAATTGAACCCGTGCCAAAGCAGAGATTTTGGTTATTGTCCGTTGAAAAGGAATTCAATAATTTCCAGACATTAGCATAGCTACGTGTTTGGTTGTGTATTCAGTCTAGTTGTTTATTGCTGAATCGAGTTTTGGCTTATAAATCGATCATTTTATTGAACTTGATATGCGAAAAATAGAAACAAGTTGGGAAATCAATCGCTTTTACTACTAGCCATATGCATAAATGTTTTTAAATACCGATCTTGCAGAAACTGGCAGTCGATTGTTGGTTTATCAATTTGCATTGCTTGCTGTTTTTACTGCGTTCATTAACCGCTGGAATTTATGACCCCCAAAACAGTGTTTACCACGTTCTTATTCTAATTTATTATATATGCACAATCATGCCATCAATCCGCGTACTTAGCATTACCCGATCGATTCGATTGGGCTTTTATAATGTACTTTTGGCTTTGGTTTGGTTTGGTTTGGCAATATTGTTTGGGGCCCAGGTGGCATGACAAATCCAATGAGAGTTCACCTGTGGGTGGATATCAATGAGTATTGTCACTCAGGTCTAGTGTAAAACAAGTTTATTCGCAACTCTTTGCGTAGTGTGTCTGATTCTTTTTGGCCATACGATATGACCCAATTTCCTTGACACATGCCTGGCAGGTTTACAAACCCAAAAACTGTTACGGTTAACAATCAATTCTACCTAGTGGAGTGGGGGGCAACACTGCCAGCACTCATTACTTAGCTGTTTCTATATATTTTTGTTGTCTTTCTTGCAGATTTCATTAGTCAATAATTGACTTTGCCTGTCTGCGTTGTCAGTGAACCCATAAACACGAACTGCGCCCCGGGGGCACCAAAACCCGACCCAGCCAGGCTAAGCCGCAGCCAAAGTGTTAAATGCTAAAAAAAAAGCGTGGCTTGTGGCGTTCATTGAGAACCTGAGCGGCGAGGTTCCCACGCTTGAAATTCTTCACGCATGCCTATTGAGGCATGCAACTTGGGGCACAACCTTAGACTTTCGCCTTCTATTATTCGCGTTATTATTGCTAATGCAAATTGGCGGCCAGCCGGCTCTAATTTATGTATTTCGTAATATTTATGTAGAACAGATGCGTTGACTTCTCACCAGCAGATAGAGAGCAGCAGCCCACAGGCATGGCAAAAAAAAAAAAAAACATAATCGTAATCATAATAAACACGTCCACGCAGCCTCAGCCTCAGCCCCATTTCCAGCCCCAGCCCCAGCCCCTGTCCCAGCCTATGTAGCACGTGTGTGAGTTTGGGCCGATGTTGCTGTTGGTTTGTTTCGTTGGTTGGTTGGTTGGTTGGTTGGTTGGTTGGTAATGACCCAAATTTCATAGCTGTGCGCTAAATACGCCTAATGGTCGTTTAATTATATGACAGACAGCGACAGCGGCAGCAGCCGAAACATAAATAAAACTAATTGTATAATAACAAGGCATTCTCCTCGTATATTATATATGTATTTGTGTTTATATCGATCAGTATTATAACAAAAGGCTAAACAAATGAATTTTTAAACAATTTCGATCATAATTGCGTGTTAAATATTTATGCCAAAGCTTTGAAATTACATTTTACTGCATGCGACTGCTGACTGCCACGCTAACACCAAGCGCCATCTAGCGGCAAACAGTAGTACTTGACGCACACGCACACGCACTCACAGCGCACGCACTTGTGTTGTCGTAGGCCTAGCATCAGTTGTCGGGGTATTTTAACTATAGCATCGTTCTTGGCCACAGTTTTTTAACATCTTTTATAATATACATTTCGTATTATTAGCAGAGTCCTAGTTGCTGGCCATAATAAAATAAGTGAATATTCAAAATATCAGTATCATACATTTTATTAAATTTAATATTATTATATTTAGTGTATTCTATAATATGTATCATAGTTTGAATCAATCGAACGAGCTAAGAACATTCTTTAGTTTTTCAATTACGTATACGTAACGTATATGTTAATTAACATTAAGGCGCACATGTATCCATGCTGTAAACGAATACTGTAAACTAACAGTTGAGTCGTTAATAATATATGCATGCAGTACACAAATACTGTAAGCTAACAGAGTTGAGTCAGTCGGTAATAAACTTTGCTTGAGTATACATCGTGTCCTGGCTTTCGTTGACGAGGTTGAACTTGCCTCATCAGATAGCAGTTTAAAGACCAGCATATGATGAATTTGATAAGCAAGGGTATGCAAACATCATCGTGATGAATCGAAGATAACATTTACTTTATTGTTGTTGACTCTGAACCATCAACCCGTCAACATTTAACAAATTTGCGCCTGTCCCATGTGAAGCTAACAAATTTATTATTAATAGAGCTCTACGCATTTTTACAGCGGCTGCTGCTGTTGCTGACGGCAATAGTTGTTGTTGTCGCTGCTGTCATTGTTATTGTTGTTGCTTTTGGAGCGCAGTAATTTGTTTATATTGTTGAGCAATTGACACGCCTGCTTTACCTAAGCAAAATTGCCACAATTGTTTGGAGTGCTAAAATTAATAAGTGTGTTTAGGTTTTTCAAAGTATTTTCTTTAGGCTTTTTGACACAATTCGTCGCGCTCTTCATGCTCTCTAGCATTTGTTATTGTTGTTGCTATTGCTATTGCTGTGAGCTGTACTTGAAGGCAATGACTTTGTACAGCAAATTGTGGCACACAAATTGCAAATTTTCGGTTTTTTGTTTCTCTTTTTGGAGAGTCCGTGCCCACAAGCTGTTTGCAATCAGCAACAAATGCTTGGACGCAGCTAGCAAATAAATGTATGGCATATTTGTATATGTGTTTATTTTTCTGGTAGTTGGTCTATTGCCATACATTTGAATCTATAATTCAATTAGATTAATTCAATTTTTCTACGCTGCAGAGGCTACTATTATTTTGTTACTAAATGTGTAAAATACTGATGGAAACGTATCCGATCCCAGAAGGTGTAATAAGAGCTAATTGGACTTCAAAATATATACATATTTATATTTATAAATATCTGCAAGAGTATTTAATCTACGGCATTCCAATTATAACTTTTCCTGCTTGTTCCAAAATATTTATTGCCAACGATTGGCTAGCCAGGGCGAAATCGAATGTTTGCCATTCGGTTTTCTGTTTGCGTAAATAGAATTTATTTTTAAGTTAATAAATGCATTTTATTTAAAATTGAAATGGGAAAATACTTTGTTTTATATATATACATACATACTCCCACATACTATATAACTGAGCAATTAATATTCTTAAATTAAATGGCATGTATAAAAAGTACACACATTTCTTAAACTTGATCGCACATGCACTTGTCCAAATAATAAATAGAACAAGCAGCGCATACAAATATGCACAATTTTTAAAACAAAAACATATGTATGCATATCGACATATGTATAAATTAATATATATATATGTAAGTCCCGGTGCACCCTATATAACTCTTTGTGCCGCTTGACGGGGAGCAATATGAAATATTACATAAACCACTTTGAAGGTCATCGAATATTGGCCAATAAAAAGCTTTAGAAATTTATTAAATACCACATTAAAACCCAATTTCGAAACAATTTAAAAATGTGTGTTTTATTAGGGACACAGCGAGCTCAGTCAAAGACAGACAAAGCTCAGATACTCCCAGAACGGTACACTGATAAGAGAGCCTATGATGCTGTGTCGACACCGATTGAGGAACACTTGCTGCTATCGCCAAGGGGGCAGAGTGCTTTGTCATGATGTTGGTGGCACATGTTCGCTGATCTCCAGCAATTTGATGGCTGTCGATAGCATTATGTACGACATGGCGTATGCTTAATCTATACTCACGTATACGCATACGACCTGGTGGCCCGCGTTAGTGTAAAATATGTGCTCACATCTAGCTAAACATTTGTGTAAATATCATTGCTACCGCCAGCAAGTGACGTGCATCATATTTGCTCCACAAATTAACATCTATCAGCTGCCGATAGTTATATATGTATATGTATATGTATATGTATATATTTGTACTGCTGGTACTGTAAGTGTTGGCTATTAACATGGGACGGTTGTTAGGAGCTTGCTGTTGAATTGATGTGTGGCCGTGTGTGGTCCTAGGTCTATATGTGGCATGTGGCTGTGGCAGTGGCAGTGGCAGAGACAGCGTTTAGCAACCGGCAGCAAAAACAAACACGGAAATATTTGTCGAAGCTATGGCTGGGCTGTTAAGCCAGCGAAATGCAAATAAATAATAATAAATAAAACTGGTCGATTTAATTATGACAATAAATTGAATTTGTATGCAAATTATAGCCGCTTGTTTGGCCAAAGGCCCTCAGAGAAAACAACAAATAGATGGCTTAACCGATTTTCACCTCAAAGGGTGTGTGAGGCTATAATGCGATTATAGATATACATATACATATACATATATACACAGCTAAAGACTATCAATATATCATGTATTTCTTACGACTCCAGCTTCCCAGAAGTCTCTATTCAATTGTATAACATATGTATTTAAGAACTGCATGATGGCATAAGGAACATAGGGTATGTGGGTAATCAAAACGACATTCCCATTCAACTCGATCCATAAATCATTGTTGCCATATGTATAAATAACGCCCAGGCGACCGACCGCACATAGATTGCAACATAAAACCGCAATACCTCGTCTAATTCTTTGGAATCAAAACAAAGGCATCACATACCATCCACCGACAGATCCGTACGACCCAACGGGCTCCTTGAAATATTAATAAAATACAAAATATTTTGCGAACCATGCTATTAAGGAATCTTCTTCTTCTTTTCTTTAGATTTTGAGCTCGACTCGCATTCGGTTCATATGGCACTGCTGCACCCATGCGAATACAATGATAAAGCGATGCTGCCTCAAGCCTCGAAATATTGCTTTTAAATAGATAAAGAGATGAAGGCAGGCTAAGCCACTTTGACTTCTGAATTCTGAATTCTGAATTCAGGCAGAAGAGTTTAGCATATGAATACAGGCGGTGCGGTGCGGTGCGGTGCGCCTTGGAGTCTCGTCTCTGACACATCCCCACTTTATATGCAAAGCGATGTGCGTGAGTCGATAATACCATAATACCATAATATCAGAGCTATAGATTTATATGTTGCCGTGTTGATGGCGATGATCATCCAGCAGTGATGATGCCACCAGGGCGAGACACTCTTGTCGCGATGACAACAGTTGTGTGAAATAATTAAATGGATGTCATAAAACGAAAATATAATGGAAATATGTTAAATTATGTTACACGCTCCAGCTGCAAATGGCCGTAAATGTGCTAGGGCCGCAATAAACAAAACAAATGAAAACAAATAAATAAAAAATCATTAGGAGCCGATCTCTTCCGAGTTTCAGATTGCCTATTATGGATGAGGCCGCAAACAGACAAAGACTAAACACCAAATAAAGCATCGAGGCAACAGGCAACCATAGAGAGCATCAAGCCCCAAACCAGATTCCGCTAATTTTTCAGCTTTATAGGCGGTTCTGGCTTTGATGTAAGCCAACAAATCAGTTAAACAAATTATTATTTACCAAAATTCAAATCTCTACCTAATAACACTAAAATCGATTTGCCGACAAATTCATTCACAACTTGTGACAGGTCATCGAAAACAAAAAACAAGTAAGGATGCTCAGGTCAAGGTGATTGACTAGTAGATGCCCTGTAATATTATTATTAAACTATCATTGGTGCTTATAACTAGTTTTTATCGATATGCAAAAGGGAAAAAGTCCAAAAAAGAAAACCAAACCAGCTCTTTAAAAAAAATTTATAAATGACAAGGTTTTTGACTAGGACTTGGCTGCTGATGAAGAAAACGTATATAATACATAAAAAACTGTATTAACATTTCTCCATCTATGATACATACTTTGTCAGAACTTTATTGTACCCTTCTTGTATGGGTGTAGGGTATAAAACAAATGCTAAGAAAAATTAGATACACAATTATTAGAGGTGTTTTCGCCTTGAATGGATGACTCCGGCTGTGGATGGACATTGGTAAGCAATTATGCTAATGCCTTGCTGAAAATAGCTGTATTAAATCCATATTAAAATAATGAATAGCAGCAGAGATAAAAAATCCGCAACGAAATGAAACAAGATTCGAAGTCCGAAATCCGAAATCCAAAATCAGTTTCAAAACCAACTGTTCACTAGGTTAAAAATGTTAAACATTAATCTTGACTGATAAATTAAAAAAGAATTAATTAACATCTACGAACACTTGTCGTCTCACATCTCTGCCGCGCTGCTTGCTTTTCTTGCTGACATTCATTTTATTTTAATTTTTTAATCACTTTGACAGTTTTTTTTTTTTTGACATGAAATTGTTTGTGAAATTTTTAGTAAAAAAAAAACATATTTTTTGTTTGCTATTTTGTACAAACGAGCGTGGGTTGCTCAATGCGGGCAGGGTAGGTAATGGTGCTATATTTCAGCATGCAGAGCACGTAAACATATTGCTCATAATAATATTAAACATTTAAAGCTCAGAACCCAACAATTGAAGCTGAAACTGCCACCAACACCCTAAAGTCACGCCCCGACACTTGAATTTACGTATGTATGTATATGTATATTTATCTTTATTTTAAGCCTTTTTCTCAGCTGTAATTATTTACCCGTTTTTATGTGATCATTATAATTCTGGCAATTGTTTTTTTTTATTCCGAAGGGCTCTGGCCACGCCCACCCAAAAATAAACATTAAATTGGAATAAATATTATATCAGGTAACTCATAAATATAAGAGCTGACCAGAATAATTCGTGATTATTAAAAGGTCTTTCGCTTCCTGACTATATATAGTATATATAGTAGTACATATAGTATACAACCAATTGCGATTGGCGACTTGCAGTTGGGCTATTACATTTAGGTTGACAGCCAAATGTTTTATTTCTTTTCATTTTTGTTCTTTTTTCTGTCTTATATTTTTTAGTGTCAATGAACGCTACAAATTTTCTATATATTTATTTAGAGTAGACAAAATAAGCGAAATACAAAAGCGAGTGACAAACACGCGCAAAGAGTCGTACGACCGAAATAAATACATATTCAAATTCTACACAATGTACGGTTTTCATTATTGAAATTTAAAATTGTTTGGGACAAGCATAGAATACTTACAGCAAATATTTGAAAATACTCATGGCGCCACATAATAAATGACTGAATTTATTTTGAACGCAAGACACAACAAAACTAGCCAAAACAAAATAGCTAGAAAAACGAAATAAACTAGTCCCTTTTTTTTTTGATGAGCAGTCTTTTCAATTGGATCACAACTATTCGAATAACACGCTCTGTACAATTTCTTGGTACAACAAATGAGTGTCAGTCCCAATGCCGTACCACAGGGCGTTTTACACATTACCAGAAAGAGCCTTATCAGCACTTGTTTCGAGCTATAGTATATATGTATGTAGTATATATGTATATAGTATATATTTATGCATAACGTATAGAGAACATGTGTTGGATCAGGCGGCTGACAGGCATAACTACTTCCTAATACGCAACCAACATTATTTATGAATTCCATTTACATACTCGAGTACTCGTCTCATGTATTAGAAGTTCATGTTGTTATTTAAATAAAAATACACAGCCACTTGCATTTGCTGTGAGTAAGTAAGCTCAGTTACATATTGTATGTCCTCGGCTCTATATAGGTGGCATAGGTGGCATAATCTTGGGAGCGTTGATAAAATACTAATGGATCATTTCAAATGGCAAATGGCTAAAGCTGATGATGTTTTCCGTTTTGTTTACACTGGCAAAAATGTCACGTTCCAACACCCAGTCAGTTTGATCTGTTGATCTAATTCTCACACCTTGTCGTTTTCCCCAAAACTTAATTATCCGCAATTAACAAACAGCTCGTGATATGCAAATTCTCTAGACAACTCAACGTATACTCGCAACAATGAGATGAAAAAATGTGCTGCATTTGCATTTCTATATTTGCAGACGTTGGCTCAAATATATAATCAGATGCAGCTGTGGCAGTTGCAGATTGGTAGAATAAAATCTCATTCATGCCATGGTTATTTCATGATATCAAATATTATTCCATATAAACCAATTCATCTTATTTAATTATTGTCGAACGCTTAGCTATTTCAAAATGTACACAATCCGTTTTCATAATTTATTTCTCATCTATAATTATATATATATATTTTTATGCGGTTTTTCTTAGAAAAATGTTTGACGCAGGAAATAAATACACATGAGAATACAATCCAGTTTGAAATTGTAACTGAAAAGTAAAAAAAAAAAAATACTCATCAGCTGATTCTGCGAAATGTATTATTATGATTACCACTAGATAGGATGGGCGTCAAACATTGTATAAAATAAGATAAAACCGTTTGGTTAACGGAAGCACATGCAAAATTTAGACAGCAATAGCGTAACTCTTATCGGTCAGATCACAATATATGTACATACATTAATCTTACTGCATATAAGATATATGAGCTTTACCTCTGACGCAATTTACAAGCAGTGACTCAGTGATAATTTAATTCATAATTATTATCTACAACATCGCATAGATATGTTGAGAGAGAGAGAGAGATTTCTTGCTGTATCAAGTGAGAGAGATTTGATCTCAAATTAAAAATTGAAAATAGAGTATCTTAATGGAGATCACACGCTTGCATTTGTTTACGTCTGATGTGTATTTAAACTACACTGATTAGATTTGATATTCGTACCATTTCAGGGGATTCAGTTGCTTCCCTGGGGAGCTGTTTCCAGCTATCGCATTCTCTCCATATCCCTCTCTCTCTCTCTCTCTCTCTCTCTCTCTCTGTCTGTCTGTCTATGTCTTTTTATTTTAATCGAATACTCGTACATTTTATACAATTTAAACATTTGCTTATTTTCTTATTTCTACTTTTTTTACTGTCTGTGCAGTGAAGCGTGTGTATTCAAATGCGATGGTCATAGCAACGACGCTTTCTTTGTGTCTCTTTGAGCTTTAGTTAAAAAAAAGTAAACACACAAAAAAAAGTCTGAAAAAAAAAACAATACAAAAAAATAAAGAAAAACAAAAAGAGCGGAGCACACAAAAAATAGCGACAAATCAACCGAATTTATAAAAGAAATGAAAGAACTCGACAAATCGATGCGAAATCGAAGCAATAAATTAAGTTGAATTTCGTTTTCGCTACGCAGAGGCAAGAGGCAAGAGGCGAGAGGCAAAAAGCCAAAAACTCAAAACCCAAATCACGCCATGAAATATGAACCAAAGGGCTCTCTATGTTGAAGTACAATTCATACCTGTTTCTTGACCAGCGGTTGCGTGTAGATGAATTCCTTCTTGGGCGAGTAGATCTCCGGCGGTTTGCCTTTGAACGAGTATTGCGGGGCATTATCGTCTGCGGCGGTGACTGTTTCCGCTATTAATTCAGCGAAACCTCGCAGCCGATCCTGCTCAAAGTCATGCGAATAGATCCTACAGGGCGAGTCCTTGCGCCATCTGTGATAATCATATTGCCCGGAGGCATCGTCCGAGTCGGGCATGGATGCGCCCTCCGCATCCGCTTCACGGATCAACTGTTGCTCCTCCGTTGGGGCCATTGGCTGCGCCGTCCGTATCGTCGCATCAGACATGGCGGGGCTGTCAATCACTCGGCAATGGGGCACGTGCAGAAATGTACACGATAAGCGGTCGAATTTTGTTTCTTTGTTTTGGCCAGCTAACGGCTTTTGGGGGCTCGGCTCGGCTCGACTCGACTTGGCGTGGCTTGGCCAATTATGTATCTATTATGTTGATTTTGCTGGCTTTGCTTATTTAGTTAATTGAAATTCGGCAGTCGCTGTTGCCTGTCCCTGCCGCTGTTGCCTCCGCTGGTACGCATCCGCGGCTGCCTCATAAACCAACATTGAGATACAAAATAAGCTTGTGTCTTGCTGCAGATGACTGCTTTCGGCTGCTGGGGCCTGATTCTAATTGTATATCCAGTAGTAGTACTAAGTATATTTAGGCAGGTTCAGAAAATAAAACGATAAAAGAGGTTAGCAACAGATAGGCCGTTAAAAAAGCAATGAGATAACTTCTGATATAGCCACGAGATAACTGGGGATATGTGCCATAATATACACGTAAGCGATGCATATATGTATGTACAAAAATGTGTACATTAAATGTGTGGCTACAAAGTTTCTGACATTATTTCATGTATTTATGTTGTTGTTTTCAATGCTGCACATTTTTAACTTAATATTTTTTATCAACTTTCGCATTATTTTCTTTTTTTTTGCAACTTTTTGTCATTTGTGTGTGTATAGAGAAGGTTCTCAAGACCGAGTCAAAATTGACCCCACACAGACATGCAAACACACACACACGCACACACACAGTCACATGCAGACGCATATTTATATTTATATCCATATCCATATTGCCATTATCATTACCGTTAGGAGCATAAGCTGTAACAACGCGTAGCGGAAACACGTAAGCCAAACATTTTAAATATTTCTTGTCTGCTGTCAGAAATTTGAATTGAAATTGAAATTGAAATTGAAACTTGGAACATCAGGCGATTTAACAAATCGCTGCGCGCGCAAAAATAAAAAGACGAACAAAAATGTCAAAAAGCAAAAAAACTGATATTCGAAATCGTTTCGCGCGTTTTCGTTTCGCTCGCTCGAGCTCCCTCTTCTGACTACTACTCTGCTTATTCTTCTGGTCTGGCCGGAGCAGTCAACATTCAGCTTCAACAGTTTCTATCACAGACGCGTACCAGCGCGCAAACAAGCACACACACACACACACACACAAGCACACACACACTCACAAATACATACATACCACACGCTTACACAAATACAATTAAATGTTGACTCTCTGCTTTCAAGTATTTTTGCACTTACTGCTAGCTGAGATCGGCAGTTGGTAACTAGAGGCCATGGAGCATGGTTTTCTGTGCTTGCATATAAATGCTTCACTGCATCCTGTGTGTCCAGGCGACAGTGCATGGCAAAGCCACGTAACTGTCGACTTTTCTGTCGTCTTGAACCGACGTGATCCCCATCCGAGCTGCGAGTAATGCACATGTGCTATCCGAATCGCTTGAAACGCTCTTACACACATGGTCAAACAAACATATACATATGCATGCATATGTATACACCGAAAAGCTCAAACGAGCTTTGCAAGTTTCTCTTAACCTGATCGCATTCAGTATTGAAAGACTCGCTTTTTCGACTCTCCTAAAAGCACACGCACGCTCTGCTCTCTTTCGTGTTTATATTCGACGGTCTTCATAAGGTTCTATAAACCTCGATTCTTCAAATATATAAAAATGTCTTCGCCACACCCACTAATTACTACATTTATATAGTATATGTATATTTTGTATATGTCTTCAAGGGAAATAAAACATGCACTTTATTATTATAATGTTTTGCAATAACAAAATGAGCTTTCTTTTATATTATTATTAGATTCGATTTTATTTAATTTGGCAAAAGTGTAGATCATTACGAAAAACCGATTTTAAAACGACAAATCTAAGTGCATTTATATATTCACCATAGATGTATGAAAAAGGTAAGTACCCTTAAATAAAATCGGGCCAAAATATACAATCACTTGATAAAATTAATCTCAAAACATACTTAACATAAATGAATTACAAATATTCTCAAGCATAAGGCATTTCTTATAAGCATTTAGCAGCCAGTCTCAATTTAATAGTTTTGTCATCATTTAAAGACATTTTTAATTCCAGCTGTGCCGTTTTAGGTTTCGTACCACTCTGACAACATCAGTGTTCCAAATTGATCGGTCTAGGCTCTAGCAATATTATAGCTTACTCAGAGCAGTTCCTCGTACATTGTTTCTATGGCAAATTACCATATGTAGCAATTGACCTTTTTGCATATAGAAATATTTTCTTTAATCAAACGCAACAGCCCAAGAATTAATCAATTAAAAGACGACTGCTCGTTAGCCACATTAAAATATAGTTGAAAATTAAAAATCCATTTCGCAAAACTGTCTGTTGTTTTTGCAGCACTAGCACTTGGACAGCAATAAAAATTGCTTAAAATTAATTTCTAAAATTTGGCAATGCTCAAGACGCTAATGAATAGCAGAGCAGAGCAGAGCAGAGCAGAGCACAGCCTCAACTGATGCTGCAACATGGTGTTGCATAGCGACTTAGCAACGTGCAACACATGCTGTGTAATTAACAACATTCAAATTCGAACTACAGGCAGGAAAATGAAAACAACATTAAACAGAAGTCGGACCAGCAAATGTTACAAAACACCAACAAATTATCTTCTATATATGCCCTATATTCTAAAAAATGCATAAAAGAGGTCTATAGCAAATTGTGGCTATAAAATAATTCTAAAATTTATATATATATATATGTATACATAAGAGCTAGAGCTCCAGCATTTGGTTGGTAAGTTCTTGTATGTTTTTTTTATTATTATTATTATTTCGAAATATTTATACAACTGGCAAGAGTCATGTAAGTACGAACAGAGTGCAGGGTATTTTGCAATCGATCACGTTTGACGAGAGCTTTAAGAATGAATGTTATGCTTTTGTTAGAAAGTTAACAACAGCAAGCCGCACTTCAAATACACTAACAAAATAATTAAAGAAAGTAAAAATAAATAAAAAAAAACTAAAAATAAACACAACTTTACTTTTCATATAATTTATTTAACTTATATTTTTACTCTTAAATGTGTTTGATATAAGGCTATAATCCACTTCAAATATTCAGCGTAAAGTAGAAGTCAAAGTAATCTTCATAAGGTAGGAAAATCTACACTACTTTCGCCTATCGAAGAGCAGCCGCAGATGTTGATGATCAAACGCACTTGAGACAACGAAGACAGCAGACTTTCAAAGGCGGAACCAACTGAGGATGACCACAGCACCAAAGCACCGCCTCAGCCGACAGCAGACAGCAGCCACCGCCACTAGCCGCAATGTCTCAATCTCAATATATCCGCGGGCCGCTCGCAACTATTTGTATCCATGGCTCGGCCCATTCTATCATCTTAATAATTAACGCATTTAGATCGTTTAGAATTAGAGGTGCTGCCGGCAGCACGCGCAGCCATACATTTTTTGTTTAGCATTAAATGCCAAACTAGAACTGAATGTTTCCATGTTGAGCAGTCGCATCAATCGTGACCAGCAACTGCTTCCCGTGCGCTCCCAGATGCAACAAATATATAGATACTATACTTCAATACATGAAGAATATGCTTGTCAGACAGTGCGTCTGTTTATCCGTCTATGTGTGTGTGTGTGTGTGTGTGTGTGTGTGTGTGTAAGTGTGTTGTGCGTGCGTTGCTTTGTTTATATAATTTGATGCGGCTTTTGCTCGTTTTCAGTTTTTTCCCCCATTTTTTCTTTGCTTCTTTTTTTGCTAGCACACTTGATTAATAAATATTGATCCTGATTGAATGATGGAAAGCTTACGAAAACTTAAATGACCATGCGAGATGGGAACTGTGAGATGCGATGGCTGCGAGTTATAGAGGCCATACAAAGCAAGCAAACTATTATTATTAAGAGCTCAGGTTTTGAAGTTCGATTGACAGCTGCTCAATCAAATCGTATATTTGGGCTAACTAAACACAAACCTTTTTGACATTCAGCACCCCTCCTCAACCCCCTCCGCTGCCATTCGGCGTGCCGATCGGCTTGTCAGGGGATCGAAGATGTAGCGCTGTGATGTCTAAATTCTCGAAATTTGCAAAAATCAAACTCAATTACGTGCGCTGTCAATCAGCGGAAGGAATTGAACTCGAAAACGGTCCAAGACATGCGTAAGAGCATTTTAGTGCGCAAGCTGCGTGGCCAAGGCGCTGGCGTATGTACATACATACATACCCCCGAGTATCTCAAAGATACATTTCGCTCAAGTGTATGGCATACACAGTACATATGATCCATTCAACTACGTCCACACATGTACATTATTTTTCTTTAGATTCATTGCACGCGTACGACAGCCGACTATTCAGAATCATAGCCAGATGGCGATGGAGCTGTTGTACGTTGACCCTGAGACAAACGCCCACGCAACACGCAACGCGCAAATATAAACTAATGTACATATACATATCTATGCCATATAGATCTATATATATATTCCCCAAAGAGAAAGAGTGAGCCGGGCAGGGGAGCGAGCAGAAGAAAGTAAGTGTGTATGTAGGCTATGCAAATTAAAAGCACAGACTTGCAAATATTTATTGGATCAAGATGGCAAAGACTTCAAATGGAACACTTGAGGACTCGACTTTTCTATACCCCATTACTTAATGCCAACCGCAAGATGCGGCTGTTACAATGTATCTAGCTTATCAGATTCCATTGATGGGTTAATTACGAGCAACGAAACATTTGCTAAGACTCTATGCCAACCGTCTGTCCAACACAAGTTTCACATAAAAATAAAAATAAAAATATATATTGTGCTCTTGGTATCCCACGGATATTGCGTATTAAAACCCGAATTACGATGAGAAGTACCGCTGTATCGTAAAATATGAGTGGTCGCTGAAAAGCAGCATCATAAAAATTGACTTCAATACAATAGACTATTTCCTGCAGCAAGCATCAAGGTTGCCAAAAATCTTTGAACTGCCCGGCGACTGCAGAAAGACATTAGACAACTCGATGATTCGATGATAGATTTTGTATAATAATAAAGATGATAGCTGCTATTGTCAAGCATTGAACAAAAGAATCGCAACTCTAATCAAATCAGGAATGCAAAATGTAAAAAATAGATAATGAGCCTGAGAAATCTTCTTAAATTCGTGCTATCGTCAAACTTATACTTTTTAAGTTCCTAACGCTTATGCAATACATTTTATTTGTTGTAAAGTGTGACCACACAATCCTGCTGGCCATAAGGAGAGAAGGTGCACTTTCAAATGTTTGCCGGATCCGCTTTCAGAAATGCAGCACCCAAGACTGTTAGTGTTTCAATTGAATCATTGTGTGCTTTTGTTCAATGAGTGAGATATGCATATATATTTGTATATGTATGTATATTGTTTAATGTAAAAGCTACATATGAGAAGCCCCCCCGAACGGGTTACAAAAAATGTTTTATGTATTTCTCATTAAACCGTTGGTTGGTTCATTGATTCCAAAAAACGTAATTGAATGCACACATAGATATGTATGTATGTATGTATAAAATTATGAATATGCATAAATACCAAGGCGTATTAGAAACATAAGACCGAACCAAAACCGAAAATGCATGCAAGTATTGACTCGACATTTCTTATATGTATTGTACATAAATATACTACTACTTATGTATGTATGTATGTATGTACGTATGTCTTGACTTCTGCGCTGCGTCAGCAGCACGAGTTCACAACTGCAAGCGAAGGCAAATTGTGATGTGAGCGGCTTACGGCTGGCTTATAGCATTGCATATTGCTTATTGCTTAAGCCTAAGCTCTTGTTTATGGTATGAAAATGGGCTTATTCCATAGAATTGCATATGGTACTCGATCAGTGTACCGACGATGGCGTCAATTGCAACACACAGCTCGCCACTTGCCACTTGCCACTTGGCTAAGACTGAGGCTTCAATTGATCCTCGACGGGCGATAGGCACAGATGTTGGATGCAGCTGCTGCTGCTGCTGCTGCAATGAGCCCGCTGCTGATTTGCTTAGCATCTTCGACTTCGAGTTCCACCTAAGGCAACCAACCAGATATTGCTGAGCTTACTTACACCTTCAGCTGCCTTGAACTATCGACTTTACACATTTGACGCGCATTTTAATTATATGGTGAGGCTCTTCGTGAGTTTATTGCATAATGCCAGCGGGGATGGGCGGTGGCAAGAGGCGTAATTTCTCGTTACGGTAGCGCCAGCAAATTGTCATAATGATTTATAAACATGAAGGCACAACAAGAAGCAAACTAATTGATCGACTATTACTTATCCAGTCTATCCATATACTGGCAATTAAGTGCTGTAAATGTAATTGCTATCAGTTTAAGTTGTGCACTTGCAATTCAATATACCCATTTTGCTTGGGCCTTTGTGATAGAGGGTATAATTAATTTGTTTGCAGCTGAAGAGCGCCAGCTGTATTTATAAGTTATAAACTCGCTTGCCATCGCTGCAAAATATAGAATTTATGTACCTACCATTTATATAAGTACTTACTACTATACACACACATACGTATATCAACCACAATTGACCTTTGTCACACAGCATACCAGCAGAGCAATAGCGACGCCTAGATAATAGAAGACCCCAGACCCCATAGAAATTAATTATAGTCTTGTAAATTGTCATGAACAATATTATTAATTGATCGCGGATAAACGTCATATGGCAACACAGAAGAACAACAACATGTAATATCAGTAGGAATTAAATGATTTTACAAGACACTTAAAGCTGGCGCCATTCATAGAATTTATATGGAATTGTTATTTAATGAACTGAAATCCCCTTGCATTACTCAGTTTATTGTATTCAATTTAAATACTTACATTCATTTTTAACTGGGTATTTATCAGAAACACGTTTCTATGCAGCTTTTGATTACAAATTAATTTCAATTTCTTGATATCTTATTCTTAAAATTTAAATATTTTAATATAATTTTTTATGAAATCTAGACTCCAAATATGCTTAAATCTCCATAGTATATGTGGCAAAGAAAGTATGCAATGCGTTTCTTACAAAATCCGAGGTTTGAACAAATTTTGACAATTTGGAATTTTGTTTCCGATTTATATTTAGTATTAATAAAAAGTAAGAGTGCTCTAGTCGTGAGTGCCCGACTAGGAGGTACCTGGAACCCAGCCATAAAGTGATTCTAATGAGTTTCATTTGCCCTTCCATTTTGTTCATAGTTTGTGCTATATATCAATTCTACATTTCAAGTTTATGCATTATTAATAGTTACATTATTTCAAATATTTTTTCGAAAAAAGCATAAATACAAATATAAAGTCTCTAGCTCTTATGTTTTCAAGTTATGCCCAAAGAACACTGGTCTGGAAACGAAATCTATCGATAACTTTTAAACGGGACTAGATATCGATGATAAACTTGTGTTGTCCTGGTCAGACGGACATGGCTATATCGACTTGGCTATTGATAGTAATCAAGAATATATATACTTAATGGGGTCGGAGATGCTTCCATTATACCCATTGTCCCATTTGTAATGGGTTCAGGGTATAAAAAAAGAGATAAGGACCGAAAATTCCAAAAGTGCATAAGCCCTAAGTGTATAATTTGTTGACTCTACTATTATAAGAGTATTGAAAATCGCCATGAATTCAGGGCCTTTCCAACACTGTCCAGTGACAGTCGACCTGCCAGCTGGGTTAACTTTTAACAATATTAAAACCAGTCTGAACAGAACACACCCTCTGAACAGTCGCTAGCAATGGACGATGACGAGGAGACTAGTTACCCTGGCAACGAGGACAACAACAAAGGGTATGGAAAACAAAAAGCAAGAAGAGCCAGGAAAACATCGAGTGTCCAAAATGAAGATGAGGTGGAAAATAAAAGTACTGCTAGCTATTTTACTTTATGCATCACTGGTCAAATAGTGTCAGCCACATTTCCACTGGGTCCAGACAAGGACTTCATATTCTGTCGCTACGAGCTGGTCGCAGGACCCGACTGGCAGCTGGCATCTGGGCCTCAGCACGGCCTCACGCAGATGGCGACCAACAAGAGAGGTCACTTCAATGACAAAATTGTCTTCAACATGCCCATCGATGTCACCTACAAGAGCAGCAGTCCATTTGGCTGTAAGCGCGTTATCCTCCACCTGACGCAGTTCCTCCTACATCCAAACTCTTTGCAGGGCCTCAAGTTCTGGTCAGCGTTTTTGGCCAGAACTCGCGAGGTGGCGAATCTTTGCTGGGCTATGCACACGTACATCTGCCCATCTTTGGACAGGAAGAACCGCCGCTAGGTCTCAAAGAAGTGCCTATATTAATGCCCAGGTGTCCAAGCATGTTGGCCGATGTGACCAGTTGGCTGCTGCGTCGCCAGCCGGAGCTGAAGGATCCCAAGGCGCTGCTCGACAATCTGCAGTGCAAGGGTAGGTTACAAAATATATATACTTATATTAATATATATGGGTCGCTCGGAACTGAAAACTAAATTATAATTTATAATTATTGTATACTTTTCTAATATTTTTATTTTTGCAAACATTTTTTTACCATTTTACCAACTTTTGAATACATGAAATTGATATTAATTAAGCATAAATTTTAAAATATTTTGGTATAGAAAATTTAATTTGAAAGTGTTTTAAATATCGAGCGACCACTATTTTACCTGTTTTTTATTCGATATATATATATATAACTGTATATTCTCTGCAGGTCTGTCCATGGAATCCTATGGCACGCTGGAGTTCCAGCTACACACCATAATGCGAGGAGCGCGTAAGTTGGGCTATCATTGGCATTCCTGAAGAACTGATGGATATTGGATATAGTAGCATATGTGTGTGAATAAAGCGTTTTTCCTAATCTAATTGGCCAGGTGGGGTGCATTGGGGCGTTGGCTGTCTTGCCTTAAACTTGACCATGACTAGAACGACAAAAGACTGTTGGAGAATGACGCGTTTTGTTGCTTTGTTAACGCTAATCCGACGCAACAAATTTGCAGCAATTGGGCAACGAATTGAAAATTTAGCGACTTTGGATTGGCCACATAATTGGATTAGGTGGCAATTAGTCGACTGGCTGGCTGGACTCAAGTGGTTTTTCCCAAGGGTCCGCCATGCATATAAAGGCAGCCCAAGCTTTTGGCCCAGGGTAGTCGCGTCCAGGCCGGCGCCAAGAGTAATCTTGAGTATTATTTATACTGCTATGGACAGCAATTAGTGGCCAGTTACCAGTAAAGTACAAACGAAAGTTCAAATACCAAAATATCTATACACCCTAGTCTTAGCCAAAAGCATAACCATGATAAGTCTGAATCATCCGACTTATGCGCATCTGCGCGGTGGCGGCAATCTCAGCCTGGCGGAGAGTGTGCCCGCGGAGATCATGCACATGGTGGATCCCTATTGGTACCAGTGGCCACCATTGGAGCCCTTTTGGTTCGGCATAATTGGCTTTGTCATTTCCGTGCTGGGGTAATATCAAAATCACATTTTCAATTCTTGCATATTTCAATTGAATCCACAATCCACAGAGTGATGTCGCTGACGGGCAACTTTATTGTTATGTACGTCTTTACGTCGTCCAAGTCGCTGCGAACACCCTCCAACATGTTTGTGGTTAATCTGGCCTTCTCCGACTTTATGATGATGTTCACCATGTTTCCGCCGGTCGTACTTAATGGCTTCTACGGCACGTGGATCATGGGTCCGTTTCTATGCGAACTCTACGGTCTGTTCGGTTCCCTCTTTGGCTGTGTCTCCATCTGGTCCATGACACTGATTGCCTATGATCGTTACTGCGTCATTGTCAAGGGCATGGCACGTAAGCCTCTGACGATCACCTCGGCGGTGTTTCGACTCCTGATTGTGTGGACTATCTGTGGCACTTGGGCTCTGATACCGCTGTTTGGCTGGAATCGATATGTACCCGAGGGTAATATGACTGCCTGTGGCACAGATTACTTTGCCAAGGATTGGTGGAATCGCTCCTACATCATTGTCTACTCCCTGTGGGTCTATTTGACTCCCTTGCTGACCATCATATTCTCCTACTATCACATTCTAAAAGTAAGCATAAGTCACTAAATTCCGCGGCTGTTACTAATCAAGCCTAATCCTCAGGCGGTGACGGCCCACGAGAAGGCTATGCGGGAGCAGGCCAAGAAGATGAATGTCGCCTCGCTGCGCAACACGGAGGCAGAGAAGAGCAAGGCCATTGAGATCAAGCTGGCCAAGGTGGCATTGACCACAATATCGCTATGGTTCTTCGCTTGGACGCCCTATACAATCATCAATTATGCGGGCATCTTTGAGTCAATGCATCTGTCGCCACTTGCCACAATTTGTGGCTCGGTTTTTGCCAAAGCCAATGCCGTCTGCAATCCCATTGTATACGGCTTAAGGTAAGCCATTGAGTTGACAACCAGACAGGATATACATTTTTTATCTTCGCCTTTTCCTTTTCCTTTTCCATTTGCCAGCCATCCCAAGTACAAGCAAGTGCTCAAGGAGAAGATGCCGTGCCTGTCCTGTGGCAAGGATGAATATGTCCCAGACTCCAGGACGCAAGCAACCGCTGAGATTAGCGAATCGCAGGCTTAGAAAAATCAACGACGACTGCAGCAGATGACGACTTGTGAGTTTTAGGCACAGGAACTGACAGCTTTATACAATTTAAATAATTAGCCAATTTGGCCTATTAAACTTAGCTTTGCATACAAACACAAAAAAATACCAACAAAAAAAAGCTAGCATACAAAAATGTAAAAAAAAAATGTAAGAAAATAAAAGGCAAATTGATACAAAATCAAAAAAAAATTGAAGGTTTTTGGAGCTTTAAATAAGGATGAAAAGGATTTGAATATCAACTGCTTTATAAAGCACTTTGCCCAAAGCGTTTTACGCCTTTTATTGAAAAAACTAACATTTCAAACAGTCATATCGATGTCCTTCCTAGTCGGTGTGTAAATCAGAGTTATTTGGTTTTCAGCCATAGTAGTTGCTCATGTCCAGGTCATTCAGTGTTCCATTGTTGCGACGCTCGCGCAACTCCTGCGTGAAGAGTGCACGTCCTTGCAACAATATAAAGTCTATAAGCCGCTTATTGGAGCTGAGACGCAGTGCCTCAGGATCGCTGCGTTTGCGTAGGTAGTTGAAGCAGCAGGTTCTGTTGGCCAAAACATTAGTTAACAATATATATTATATAGATTAATATAGCTGCTTACCGAAACTGTTTAGTTCCACAGGCGCTGGCGCACTCCTTGCCGCAGGAGTCGCATGGTATGGCATTGCAGCAGGCAAAAAACATTAGGCACATGCCTGCGAAATAAAGTTGTTATTAAATATTCGAAATTATGTTGCCTGTTGACTCACATAGCACAATGGTCTGGATATGCATTTCGTTGAACTTCGTCGGAATCTTTTCGAAAGATTAAAAGTAGCTCAGCAGTATTTGAAACACATAGGAAGTGTTTTCTTGGTCCAACCAGTGTCAAACAGCAGCAGCAACTGAAAGGACTGAGCTACCAGTAAATCGGCTTTTATACATATCCAAGGAGGCACACACATACACAGACATACACACACACACATAGTCACAACAGCTGTAAAATTCAAAGTGGTCATTGAAGCATGTTGCAGTCCAGTAAAGAGATTCATCCAAGTGTATATGGACATGTGACGCATAATAAATTATCCTTACACTTACACACACAATTGCAGCTTGCGCAACAAGTTTATGTGCTTGTATTGTGGGTTTACCGCAATCAAAACAGTTTGTAACAGGTTATAAAAGTTTTGAATGGACCGAGGAGCAACAGACACGGTCTGCATGTAAATGACATAAGAAATCAATGGTTGCCTAAGAAAGTTATCAAATTATCCAGAAGCCAGTTTGATACATGACTATTTTTAGATTACAGTTTTTTTTTTTTTACTCTAGTAAGGCCCTTTGCTAGACGATTTCGATGACGCTCTAGCCTATCGTTGTACCGGCTGGAGTGCTTACTTATCTTATCAAAGACCGTGGCCAGTTTCAGGTCTCTATGTAGAGTGGTATTCCGGATGTACCACTCGCTTCTGGTAGTTAGTCATGCGATCCTGTTTTGGGCCGCCTGGACTCTTCTGATCTGACTATCGCAAGTCAAGCCCCAGATTTGGCACCCATATATCCAGATCGGCGCTATAATCTGCTTGTAGACTGTCTCTCACCTTGTTAGCCAGTGGCAGTTTACTGCGTGGGCTAAGAACCATAAATGCTTGGTCACCGCAACTCAGCTGCGAGTCCGAAAAAACTTTTTAAACAAAATTGCAAAGATATAACGGAACCGAAAAACTGTTACCAGACTTTTTCTTATTTTACGGTTCTCTACGATATATATACGATATACGGTATTCATGCAATATGATGACCAGGTGGCAACGCCGTCGCAAAAGCAACAGCTGTGCAACAACAGCTGTGACAATAACGAACCCAAATTTAAGTAGAAGAAAATTTTTTATTTTTCTTCGATAATACGCCGGATAGTTAACCATGTGGGAGCCGCCTCGACTGAGTGCATCGCTGAGAGCCAAAACGAAACTCGAATCGAGAATCCATCACTCCAACGGACTGAAAGAAGGCAAGAAGGAAGCAAAAGCCACGACGACAAATTGCAAAAAGTAAGCCGGAAAATTAGCAAATCTGATGAAATACGCCCTCCCCCCTCACAAAATTACGATAATTTATTTATTTATTTAATGTCAAGAGAGGAAACTGAATTGAATATCCTTACTATAATAATAATAATAAAAATAAACTTTATTTTAAAGGAAATCGGCACAGACGATTGGACAACTGCTGGCTCAGTTTCCGGTAGAGAAGCAGCCGTTTATTAAGGTGCAGCTGCACAAGCTGCGTAATCTCGTCCAGGAATGCATGGGATATGAAGAGCAACCTCAGGTGGTTGAGCATGCGGCGCTATATCTGTTCTGGCTGATGCTGGAGCAGCGTGTCCTGCTGGTGGCCACCACCAACCGGCTGCATACAATGTTTGGTCATGTATTCGACCGGAAGACGACGCAGATCCACCAGAGTGTCCTTGCCATCGCCGATGCACTGCAGCCGCACGAGCTACTTGCCTTAAAGCGCTGGATGCAGTCGCAGCGCCGGTCGTCATCCGATCGCCCACTCTGGGGTGAGGATTTGCATCTGGGCAGCACCCCAGCCGAGTGGCTAGATGTTGGTTTGCTGACGGATCTGTCGCCCGATGCGCTGCTCAAGAATCGCACCGTCAACAAGTTCAACATGAAGTACCATACTAACGGCGACGAAATATGCGTCGCAAGTTTACCGTACGTTGACGGCTACAAGCTTAGTTTGGAGCTGGAGAAGCTACTAAGCATAGCCCAGAAACTAGATGATGAGCAGCTGCTGATTCGCGTGGGCGAAATACTTAACTCGAAGCGCAGCAGTGAGGATCTGCAGAACGAGCTAATGGAGCTGCTGGGCTTTGAGTATTTCGAACTGGTTGGCCAGCTGCTGAAGGATCGTTCCAAAATTGCCCAACAGCTGGAACACTTTGCGACACGCACGCGTCTTCTAAAGCAGGTGAAAGAGAAGCGTCAGCAGCCCACGACCAGCAATGAAAAGCGTCCCACGGTGGCCACCGCAGTCGTCGTGCAATCGGAGCAGGAGAAGCTGATGGGCAAACAGCAGCGGCGTGAGGAGAAGAAACTGCAGCGCATCATGCGCAGCATCAAGGACAATGACGAGAAGGCTGACGATGAAGGAGGTGCTGTCGCCATATCCGCCCAGCAGCTGCGCATGCAGCATCAACGCAATCTGCTGGAGGCCGCACAGCGGGAACCTTTGCTGCTCAGCACCAAGGCAATCAAATCCGAGCAGTCCACCTATACGGGACCCATTCGATATCCCTATGTCTTCGACAGCCAAATGGAAGCCAAGCAGCATGCGGGCTTCATTGGTGGCAGCCGCATTACATTGCCCGACAATGCGCAACGCATCGACGGCAAGCAGTGGGAGGAGGTCAAGATTCCGGCCAGCGAACCGCCTCCACTTACAGTTGGCAATAAGCGCATTCAAATCGGCGAACTGGACGATATTGGCCAGTTGGCGTTTGCCAACTGCAAGGAACTGAATCGCATACAATCTGTTGTTTTTCCCGTCGCCTATCATAGCAACGAGAACATGTTGGTTTGTGCGCCAACGGGAGCAGGCAAGACAAATGTGGCTATGTTGGCCATTGTGCACACGATTCGCTGTCATCTGGAGGAGGGCATCATCAATCGCGATCAGTTCAAGATTGTCTACATTGCGCCCATGAAGGCGCTGGCCGCCGAAATGGTTGACAACTTCTCCAAGCGCCTCAAATCGCTGCAGATCAGCGTTCGCGAGCTGACCGGCGACATGCAGCTGACCAAGGCTGAGATTGCCGCCACCCAAATACTGGTGACGACTCCAGAGAAATGGGATGTGGTAACCAGAAAGGGTATATTAATATATAATATAATTTTTCTGTTTTATTTTCTAAATGTGAACTCTTTCCAGGCAGTGGCGATGTGGCACTTATCAATCTTGTCCAGTTGCTCATCATTGACGAAGTGCATCTGCTGCACGGCGAGCGTGGACCCGTTGTGGAGGCGCTTGTGGCGCGCACCTTGCGTCTGGTTGAGTCCTCCCAGTCCATGATACGCATTGTGGGCTTGTCGGCGACTCTGCCTAACTATATCGATGTTGCTCACTTTTTGCGCGTGAATCCGATGAAGGGTCTCTTCTACTTTGATTCGCGCTTCCGACCAGTGCCTTTGGATACCAATTTTATTGGCATTAAGTCAGTGAAGCCGCTGCAGCAGATCGCTGACATGGATCAGTGCTGCTACCAGAAATGTGTCGAGATGGTCCAGCAGGGGCATCAGGTGATGGTCTTTGTGCACGCCCGCAATGCCACCGTGCGGACGGCTAATGTGCTTAGGGAGCTGGCGCAGCAAAACAACACCAGTGCGTCGTTTTTGCCAACGGATAACAGTGCACATGGCCTGGCTATCCGCTCCATACAGAAGAGCCGGAATAAGCAGCTAGTGGATTTGTTTTCTTGCGGTCTGGCCATGCATCATGCCGGCATGCTGCGTGCGGATCGCCAAATGGTGGAGAAGTACTTTGTGGAGGGACACATCACAGTGCTGGTCTGCACTGCGACCCTGGCCTGGGGCGTCAATCTGCCTGCCCATGCGGTCATCATCCGCGGCACGGATATCTACGATGCAAAGCATGGCAGCTTTGTGGATCTGGGCATACTGGATGTGCTGCAGATCTTTGGACGCGCTGGTCGTCCGCAGTTCGATAAAAGCGGCGTGGGCACCATCATCACCAGTTACGACAAGCTCAATCACTATCTCTCCCTGCTGACCAACCAGTTCCCCATCGAATCCAACTTTGTGCAGTGCCTGGCTGACAATCTGAATGCCGAAATCGGTCTGGGCACCATTTGCAATGTGGAGGAGGCCATCGAGTGGCTAAGCTATACGTGAGTAGGCATCAATCAATCGCTTAAAATATAACTGCATACTTATGCCATATATCCCTATTAGCTACCTGTTTGTGCGTATGCGCATTAATCCCCACGTCTATGGCATCGAGTACGCGGAGTTGCAAAGCGATCCAACGCTGGAGGCGCGCCGTCGGGCTTTAATCATGACCGCATCGATGAGCTTGGATAAGGCCAAGATGATGCGCTTCAATCAGCGCACCATGGATATGAATATCACTGACTTAGGACGCACTGCCTCGCATTTTTATATCAAATACGATACGGTTGAAACATTTAATGAACTGATGAAGCCATTCATGAACGAGTCCGAGCTGTTGGCCATGATGTCTCAGGCGCAGGAGTTTCAACAACTCAAGGTGCGGGATGATGAGCTCGAGGAGCTGGACGAGCTACGCGACTACTACTGCAAATTGCAGGCATTCGGAGGCAGTGAGAATGTCTGTGGCAAGGTACGAGGAATTTCAATATTAAATAATTTTCACAGATAAATTAATTTTGCTTCTTTCCTTGCAGGTGAACATTCTGATACAAACGTATCTGTCCAATGGTTCTGTCAAGTCCTTCTCTCTGTTGTCCGACATGTCGTATATAACGCAAAATATTGGACGTATTGCACGCGCTCTCTTCTCAATTGTGTTGAGGCAGAACAACGCAATATTGACTGGTCGCATGCTGCAGCTGTGCAAGATGTTCGAGCGGAGGCAGTGGGACTTTGATAGCCATCTACGCCAGTTTCCGGCCATCAATGCGGAGACCATTGACAAGCTGGAGCGACGCGGTCTGACCGTCTATCGCCTGCGTGATATGGAACAGCGCGAGCTGAAGGAATGGCTGCGCAGCGATCGTTATGCGGAGGTGGTCATACGCTCGGCTGGGGAACTGCCGCTGCTGGAGGTGGAGGCCACTCTGCAGCCAATCACGCGCACCGTGCTCCGCATCTCGATAAGCATCTGGCCCGACTTTACGTGGAATGATCGCGTGCATGGCAAGACCTGTCAGAGCTTCTGGCTGTGGATTGAAGATCCGGAATCCAACTATATTTACCACTCGGAGCTCTTCCAGATGACGCGTAAGGCCGTTTTCAGCGGCAAGCCGCAGCAGCTGGTGATGACCATTCCATTGAAGGAGCCACTGCCGCCACAGTACTACATACGCGTCACCAGCGACAGCTGGCTGGGCAGCACCACCTGTGTGCCGCTCTCGTTCCAACATCTCGTCCTGCCCGAACATCATCCGCCATTGACTGAGCTGCTCCCGCTACGTCCGCTGCCCGTGAGCAGTCTGGAAAATGAAGTCTACGAATCGCTGTACAAATTCAGCCACTTTAATCCCATACAGACGCAAATCTTCCACTGCCTCTACCATACGGATAACAATGTGCTGCTCGGCGCACCCACGGGCAGTGGCAAAACGATAGTCGCAGAAATTGCCATATTCCGTGCACTGAATCTGGAGCCCAAGTGCAAAGTGGTGTACATAGCGCCACTCAAGGCGCTCGTCAAAGAACGCATTGGAGACTGGCAGCAGCGCTTCCAGCGCTCGTCGCTGGGCCTCAAAGTGGTCGAATTAACCGGTGACGTTACGCCGGACATTCAGGCCATACGTGAATCCCAGCTGATTGTGACGACGCCTGAGAAATGGGACGGCATCAGTCGCTCCTGGCAGACGCGCGAATATGTACAGCATGTGGCCTTGATTGTGATCGATGAGATTCATCTCCTGGGTGAAGATCGTGGACCCGTTATCGAGGTCATTGTCTCCCGCACGAATTTTATTAGCTCACATACTGGTCGCTCCATACGCATTGTTGGCCTGTCCACGGCTTTGGCCAATGCGCAGGATTTGGCCAACTGGTTGGGCATCAATCGCATGGGTCTCTATAATTTCAAGCCCTCGGTCCGACCGGTGCCACTGCAGGTGCACATCAATGGGTTCCCCGGCAAGCACTATTGCCCACGCATGGCCACAATGAATCGTCCCACCTTTCAGGCAATCCGCACGTATTCTCCCTGTGAGCCCACCATTGTATTTGTCTCCTCGCGCCGGCAGACGCGTCTCACGGCGCTGGATCTGATCACCTTTGTTGCGGGTGATGAGAATCCTAAGCAGTTCCTACACATTGCCGATCACGAAATGGAGTGTATACTCCAAGATATACGCGATCAGAATCTGAAGTTCTGTCTGGCCTTTGGCATTGGTCTTCATCATGCTGGCCTGCAGGAGCAGGATCGCAAATGCGTCGAGGAGCTGTTTCTCAATCGTAAGATTCAGATTCTTGTGGCCACCGCCACGCTGGCCTGGGGTGTCAATCTGCCCGCCCATCTTGTGGTCATCAAGGGAACCGAATACTTTGACGGCAAGGTGAAGAAATATGTGGATATGCCCATTACGGATGTGCTGCAGATGATGGGTCGCGCTGGACGGCCGCAGTTTGACAACGAGGGTGTTGCTGTCGTTTTGGTGCACGATGAGAAGAAGAACTTTTACAAGAAGTTCCTCTACGATCCCTTCCCGGTGGAGTCCAGTCTGTTGGGCGTGCTGCCGGAGCACATCAACGCTGAGATCGTAGCGGGAACTGTACAGTCCAAGCAGGCGGCACTGGACTACCTCACCTGGACCTACTTCTTCCGCCGGCTGTTGCGCAATCCCTCCTATTACCAACTGCAGGATGTGGAGCCAGAAAATGTGAATGCCTTTATGTCCAGCCTGGTGGAACGAGTCGTCTACGAGCTGGCGTCCGCTGCCTGCGTCGTGGAGCGCGAAGATCAACTAGTACCCACATTTCTAGGTCGCATCAGCTCCTTCTACTATCTGTCGTATCGCACAATGAAGCATTTCCTGGAGGACCTCGAGCCGGGCATGGACACCAAGGAGGTACTGCTGGCCATTGCCGATTCTTATGAGTTTGACCAACAGCCTGTGCGTCACAACGAGGACAAACATAACGAAGAGCTTTCCGAGACGACTCGCTATCGGCCGCCATCGGCCAGTTGGGATTCGCCCTACACAAAGACATTCCTGCTGCTGCAGGCGCATTTCGGACGTCTTGCGCTGCCCAACTCGGACTATCTGACGGACACCAAGTCGGCGCTGGATAATGCCACGCGAGTAATGCAAGCGATGGTGGACTATACGGCAGAGCGTGGCTGGCTATCGACCAGCTTGGTTGTACAACAATTGATGCAGTGCGTCATTCAGGCTCGCTGGTTCGATGGTTGCGAGTTCCTTACGCTGCCCGCTGTTGATGAGTCCAATGTGGATGTCTTTCTTAATATCAAGAACGACAAATACGACTACCTGACGCTGCCCGTGCTTAAGGAGCTGTGCAGAAAGGACTACGAAGTGCTGGCAGAGCCACTGCGCGATGTCTTCGAGGAGCATGAGATCGAGCAGATGTACAGGGTAAATCTAACAAAAAGCTTCCGATTAGATGTATATATTAATAGGTATTTTTCTGCCAGGTTATTCAAGATCTACCCGAAATCTCGCTGCAAATCTCCGTGGAGGGTCGCTATTTAGAGCAGGAGTACGCCAAGCGACCTCTGTCAGTTGGCGATGCTTCAGTGGTGTGGACCCAGTTGCACGCAAACGAGGACTATGCGCTGAGCATCGATCTGCAGCGTCTGAATGTTGTCGGACAGCGTAGAACTGGCGGTCATGGCTACGCCATACACTCTCCCAAGTATCCAAAGCCAAAGAATGAGGCTTGGTTCCTAACACTCGGCTCGCAGTCCAATGACGAACTGCTGGCCATGAAGCGTCTAACGCTGCGCGGCACTCGCTCTTCCAATCGCATATCCTTCCAGGCGACGCCACGCCGCGGCCGATTGCTGCTCACGTTATATCTTATGTCGGATTGCTTGATTGGTTTCGATCAGCAGTACGATCTGCACTTTGAGATTATTGATGCAAAGGGCTAGAACGCACTAAAATTTATGCATCCCAATACCACGATCGTAACCATTCTTCAAACTGGAGGCTTTATTAGTCATATTTATGTATTAAGTAGTTATATCTGCATCGCTGCTGATACTATATACACACATAAATACATATATGAAATTGTAGAATAGCTTGCATATTTATTATGTGATTACCCATCATATGTATAACATTTTTATATTGCTATAGCCAACTAGTTTAAGTGTCCATGTTAACTATCGTATTAATGAAAGCAACTGATAACTTTGTATTAACCGAATGAAGTTGTGAAATTTATATGAATCATTACACATAGACCGTTACGTATTTCGATTAGTTATACACAATTTGCAAGAAAAGCGTGCCTAATAAATACAAAACATATACACATATAAATAGATATAGTTGTTAAAATATCAATGACATCGAAATCACTCTTGTTAGTGGAACAAGACTGTATATAGAATATTGATTGCACAATTATGGCGAACTAATAATGCCAAAATAGAATATTATATAGAAAATTTATTATATTGTAATCACAACATGTAGAACTTAACATTTTTATGGGGAGAAAAGCCACCGGCAGCTGAACCAGAAATAATATATGCAACTTCTCGACAAAACAAGTTTGCGAAACAAATCAAAAACAGCAGCATTTGAGTGTCTTAATTCATTACCTTTTTATATACACATTTTTGTAATTAAACTGTTACATTCCATAACGGCCTTGCTTATAATAAATAGCAATTAAGAACAATCAATTTAATTCAGGAAAAAAACAGATAGAGAAACAGTTCATACAAGTAGTTAACATATTCTCCCCATAAAAATCATAAAAAAAAGTTATAGATGCAAATACTTACAACATGACTAATTAATATATTAAGTCCGCATTATAGCAGGCTTTAATAGAGCCTACCTCAACTTTGCCTGATTAAAAGCGTCTACAGCAGAGATAGTGCTATTTATCACATAGTGCAAACTCGACTCAAGTCTGATAAGAGAATGAAATGTTAATATGTATGGTACACTGATAACACAATATTGAAATTTTTGATTAAACAAACTATGAAAGAGAGAACGAATTTTGTGAAATCAGGGAATAATATATAAAAGAAGCGCTCAATGTATCGATAGCAGTCAAACGAGTTTTGTATTTCGTTGCGTTCAGTACGTCTTGAATTTCGGAATGTTTTTTTTAGTTTTGTTAGTCATAACTCTGTTAACGTTAGGCTGGTACTATCTCAAGCACCACTACTCATATTGGGAGCGTCGTGGCTTTCCGTATGATAAAGATGCCGGTATACCATTTGGCTGTCTGGCCAGCGTATGGAGAATGGAGAAGGCCATGGGCATGGCCGTCTACGATGTGTACTTGAAGAGTAAGGAGCGATTTCTGGGCACCTATCTGCTCTTTCGGCCAGCTGTCTTGATCCGCGATGCAGAGCTGGCACGTCGTGTGTTAGCTCAGGATTTTGCAAGCTTCCACGATCGTGGCGTTTATGTGGAGGAGGAGAAGAATCCGCTGTCGGCGTCAATCTTTGCGCTACGTGGCCAAAGCTGGCGTTCCATGCGAACCAAGCTTTCGCCTTGCTTCACGTCCGGCAAACTGAAAGGCATGTACGGCACATCCGAGGATATTGGCAACAAAATGATTGCCCATTTGCAAAAGCAGTTGCCCGAGCAGGGTGCCAAGGAGATCGATCTGAAGGCGGTGCTGCAAACCTATGCCATCGATATTATTGCCTCCGTCATCTTCGGCCTGGACGTGAACAGCTATGAGCAACCCGGCAACAAATTTAAAACACTAGTTACCATAATACGACGCAATAATCGCTTTACGGCTCTCTTTGGCATGATGATCTTCCTGGTGCCCTCGTAAGTAATTAACTGACCAATTTGAGAATAATTTGAAATTAATTCTAAATGTTTTTTGAAGTGTGGCAAAGTTTCTGTTTCGCATTGGATTCAGTAATCCTGTGGGTCTTGCCATGTTGGCCATTGTTAAGGACACCATCGAGTATCGCGAAAAGCACGGCATTACGCGCAAGGATATGCTGCAGTTGCTCATGCAACTGAGAAACAAGGGCAGCATCGATGATGACGACAACAAAAGCTGGAACATTGAAACTACAGAAGATGGTGGGCATTTAACAAAATCCGGTTTGCTATAAAGCCAATCACTAATCAATTTTCGCACACTCAGGTCATTTAAAGAGCATATCGCTGGAGACCATCACCGCCCAGGCTTTCATCTTTTATGTTGCCGGACAGGAGACAACTGGTTCAACAGCCGCATTCACAATCTTTGAGCTGGCACAATATCCGGAACTTCTAAAGCGTTTGCAAGCCGAGGTGGATGAGACACTCGCGCAGAATAATGGAGAAATCACCTACGATGTGCTGAATAAGATGGAATTCCTTGAGCTGTGCGTCCAAGAAACCCTGCGTAAATATCCCGGTTTGCCGATGCTGAATCGTGAGTGCACACAGGACTACACAATTCCGGACACCAATCATGTCATTAAGAAGGGCACTCCCGTGGTCATTTCACTCCATGGCATACACCATGACCCAGAGTATTTCCCGGACCCGGACACATACGACCCATATCGCTTTGCTGAGGATACCAAGAACTACAATCCCATTGCATACATGCCCTTCGGAGAGGGACCCAGGATATGCATAGCACAGCGCATGGGACGCGTGAATGTCAAACTGGCCATCGTCAAGATACTGCAAAACTTTAACATCGAAGTGATGGGCAAACGGGAGCTGGAGTTTGAAAAATCTGGCATTGCTCTGCTGCCCAAGGATGGCGTCAAAGTGCGACTCTCCAAAAGGGTGCCCAACTAAATACAAATTTACATCAAATTGTGAAACCTCGACATTGTCATCAAATTCCCATTAAAATAATATATATATATATATAGTTGATAGCATTTAAGTCTTCTTATCGATGGGACCAAAAATAATTTACCTGATTATTGTATGAATAGAGTCAACACTTTTTATTAAATGCTCGCAATGATTGTACTTGTAGTATCGGTCTGATAAGTAAGTACACGCATATATGTATACATAGATAGATAGATTATATTTACAGGAACGCTGGTATGCATTAAGTGGCTAATCATTTAATCGGGGTATTTAGCGCCATCTGGTTATGCCGGATTAATTGTTCTCGCGCTGCTCCATTTGCTGCTGCTGTTGCAGTTGCTGTTCATGCTCGATCATTTTCTGTTTGTTCTTCTGCCTGAAGATCTCCTTGCTGGCCTCCTTGATAGCCTCAAAGATCTTCGCCTGTGACATTATTTGCTTTTGTACATTCTCAACAGCCGGCTCGGCATTGATATCGATCAGATCGCTTAAGCCCTCCGATAGATACTCGTTATTATAGGGCTTCTCCTCGATATCGTTGCGCTTGAACAATGAAAACGGCGGATAGGAGGGATAGGAGGTGCGTTTGCGTCCACAGCCTGCAAATAAATGTAGTTGAGAGCTAATGTTATCTTATTTACTTATGCTTAGAAATGATCCTTTAAGAACTTAAAGCTTGAATCACCTGTAAATGCATTGCAAAATGGCCGCTTCTCATATTTCCATTGTATAACTCCACTAAGCTTGTGCTGCTAGATTAAAAAAAGGATTCGAAACTTCAATGACACTACTGTTTTATACCAGAATGTTGATGATATGATATGAGTTTGCTATTACATTTCTAATTCCCCAACATCTTTTACACTTCAACATAGTTAAGAAACACTTATAAATTTGATTACCCCATTAAAAATGTAAGTAAACCATAATGCACAATTTATTTCGTATCCTTGTAATTTTTTTATTGCACATTTACTCACATTCACTTCATTGTTTTCGGTCTCTAGTGAAGCATTTGCAGAAAAAACACATATGAAAATCGCCGTCAGACATAGGAAAATCTCCAGAGTGGTTCTCATTTTGGATATTAAAGTTGATTTATTTTCCTGGTTCGTTTTAACTGGGATAAGCCGTTTAACGCCTGCACTGCTTAACGCTTCAGAAGCAATTGAAAGAAAATCGCGTTCGCGGGCCTTGGTCAACATGTCGGCTACGCAATGTGAGACTTGTTCCTTTCAGGAGATGACAGGACAGCCTGCTGCGCGGCGAATGTATTTTGGTTGCCACTTAATGGCATTTTGTGTTTTTCCCGACCTTTCCCAGACCCCATCCCCACGTCCATTGCATTGACGTTTGGCCTTTATTAAAGGTTTAATATACGTCAAGAGTTCAAAATGCTGGAACTTTAAGTTGCTGTTGAAATAAAAATGATGTCTGAATTGCTCAATATTTTGGGCAGTGTATTTGCAACGTCAGCGTCCGATTCTCGTGAGAGCCGCGAGAAATCTTTCTATTTTTAAAGACTCGACACGAAAACCCACTCGCAGATACTTTTACATATAGAATGAGTGCGAGTACAATATAATCACCGGTTTTTCGTTCTGCATTTTCGGAAACTTTTCCTCACGCTACCTCAGAAATTTTCGGCGAAAACAGCGGGCAATTTCGAAACGATTCTCAGTGGAAGCGGAACGTAGACGGCTCCCGACGGAATTTTATAAAAAAATTACATACATACATAAAGTTGCAGCAAGAGCAACAGACATCAGATAGACGGCCAATAAATAAACAATTTGTGCAATTTGCATAAACAAAACGCACAAAAGAACAATAAAAGTATCTCAAATATTTGTGGCACGCTTTTATTTACGTTAAATCGGTGTTGAAAGCGTACGAATTTCTGTGTCACTTATACTAAAATAGCATGTGAGTAATTCAAGAATCTATAAATTATACAATTAAATTGAAGCACCAAACGATAATTATTAAGAACAGCAACCGGAAAAAATTGAAAACATTTTGTGGGACACATTTGGGATACCTGTGTATAACACATTGCAATTCACTTGTTCCTATTCTATCTATACTTTTTGTACTTTTGATGCTTTTTTTTTAGTCTACGCAAAGTAAAACACTAAAAATACCTCAGCTATTTTCAGTTTTCGTCAGTTTTACTGTCGCACATTGGTTTGACAACTTTCCAGTCCTGTTTCTCTTTTCCCTTTCACTTGCCGCCCGCTCTGATTTCATTGTGCTCTTTGTTTATAATACAAAAAAAAATTTAATTGCTATAATAATGCGTCTGTCGAAATTATAAACATTTCGGCACGAGTGCCCATTAGCGATAATTTCTGCTGATAATTACAACACATATAGGTGATCGTAAAAAATAATTTAATAAAAAGAAAAAAAAATGTCTGCATTTTGAAAAGCCAGGAAAACAAGAGAAAATATATCGAATGACGTTTACGGCTGCAGTTCAACATTGTTTTGGCGTCGTCTTTTTATTTATAAATATGAAAATTTATTTAATTTAATTTTCTTCACTCTACTATTTTTAGACGGATATGTCAGAGCCCGCAGCCGAGCAACAGCAGCCGCAAAATGGCAGGGAACGTTCCAAATCAACTGAGGAGAAAGAGATTCCGCGCGAACCGGCGCTGGTTTGCAAAGACATCAATGTAAGAACTTATGGATATATATTGGTCAATTTAACAAATATAAAATTCACTTTTAAAAGCAAACTCATTACTAATATATAGTTTGATTATATGTAATTCGTTGCAGATTAAGACTGAATTAGAGTGCCTAGTGAAATTGCTCGATGGTAAAATTTCGAAAGAGGAGGAAGTGGCCATGGAGGAGCTGCATCAGTATTTGATTGAGGACGATGGCTCCTGGGCGCTGGGTGACAATTTCTTGGTATTTGTGCAGCGTGTCCTGCGAGATGTTCAGGCCTTCTCGCCAGACACACGGATACATATGCTGCGCACTCTGGCCTATGCGGCGCTTAAGGACGATGTGATTATAATCTTGCATCAGGATCGTAGGGATCACACGCTAATGAATTTCGCCCAGGATATTGACAAGCATACACCCGAGGAGCAACAGGCCTGGGCCATGTTTGTAAGCTGTCAAATTTCGAACTACATACAATATAAACTCAAAAGAATTCATTTTTCTCCCTTAGACATGCAATCTGTTTGAGAACTTGGGTCCCTCAGAATGGCTGCTGTACATTTCCGAGTGGGAATACAATGGACAAGCCATTTCAAATATACGCGTTACCACAAAGGTGGCCGTTCATTGCATACTCTCCAATTGTCCGCAGCTGAAGAACATTGGTTCCATGATCCTGTACAACATTGCAATCAAGGAAGTGAAAACTGTGGTAGGCACAGAATTTTAAAAATTAATCGACAGTTCTCAGCTCATGCTTGGTATATTTGATAGGTGTTCGATGATATTGCCGTGGAGCTGGCAATGGCTATACTACAGTTCTTCCAGAGCAGTCCCAACGAAGATCAGATCTATCGCACGCTGAAGGCACTGGCACGTTTCCTTGAGGTATTGACCCATATACGCAGCCAACCATTTAAACTGACAGCTGTCAACTCAAAATGTCTCATTACTCGTCTTAGGTATCGCCGGACGTACAGATGATTATTCAAATGATTGGACCGCATCCAAAACAATTTGCTGGCAAGAGCGAACGCGTCGACGAACTGATAAAGATAATCAGTCGCAAAGTGCCCGCCTAAGAGTACCAACCAAAAACAAATCAAATAATTCTTAAGATCATAACTTTAGGCACGCCTTACTTTATACACACAATGTACTTAGATCTTTCAATTTTTGTAAAGCATTTTCGCGACACAATAAACATTTCTATTCTTTACATCATGGCATCGCCACAACATAGATTGAGCAGAGGAAATCCACTTCCGCCACTTGCCCGGAGCTGCAGCCAGTGCTTCTGGTTGGAGACAAACATTTCCGATGGCAGCTGCGTATCCTGGCCACCAGCATCCTCTGCCAAGTGGAAAAAGCTTATAAGCGTAGACCAAATCTTTGGAGCGTACACAACTTACGTGTCTTCTTATCGAACCTGGGCGATTGGGTTATGGAAATGATGTCTTCTGGCTTGCGTAGCAGTATTTTGCCAACACCCTTGCACATGCGCAGCACTTCATGGTTGCTCAGCTTGTCCAGCTGCTGCTCGTCCAGCAGCGTGCAGCTGAGGATCCATTCGCGGACATCATCAAAGTCGTTGAGCAGACGGACGGCGCCATTGACACTGAAGCGTATACGCTTCTGGTAGATAAAGTCCAGCCAGGCCTCACAGATGAGCTTCAGTGTGAGCTTGAGTATGACTATATCCTTGGTGGCGCGTATGGTGGGCAAAAAGATCTCATCCAGCACATAGCCAACATACAAGCTCTTTTCCTCATTGTTATAGACGCTACGCTGCCAGTGGCTGGCGGCGGGGAAGCACAGCGTAAAGTTGGCCAAGCTGAGAACGCGACAAACCGCGGACAATATCTGAACACATTCATCGGTAGTTTTCTGTTGACACACAGGCAATAGTCAAAGTAAAGGGTTCACTTAAATATAGGTAGGTAGCTGTACCTTAAGCAAATCTATATTATTTGTGACCTCAGTGATCAGCTTTGTGCGCAGCGCCACGCACACTAGCATCAGTATATCGCTCAGATCGGCAGTAAGTTTGGGCAGTTTAAAGTTATTGAAGACATTCAGGCACTGTTTTACATCTTGCTCAAGTATTTGAAAGAACCGATCCATTTTCCACTCACAGCACAGCAGTTTCGCCTGCTCGGTGACCCACAAGCGCATCGAGTGCACCGAGTGATCTAAAATGGATAATTGCTGGATATGTCAAATATAATTTTTTATATAAAATCTATGCTCATTAAAGGTATAAAAAAAAATTTGGGAAGGGCATTTATAAGGAACTTTTTGTTGTTTGGGCACTTTACAAGCCAATTTTTTTGTCACTTTTGGCGTGATTTTTGACAGAAAAATTAATTACCCCAAAACAACTTTTCTTATAGTTTTTTATACTATTAAAGACACTCACAATCGATTAAAAATAAAATTTCAAGATTCTAATTTTTGAAAAATCAATATTGGTAAGGGTCCCCCCTTATGATTTTTTAACAAAAAAAGTAACAAAGAAAATATTTTCAAAAATCCATAAACTTTAAATGAGGACTTAAAGAAGATGGCAAATAATGGCCAAAATGGCTTCGAGATTGACAATCGGTTCAGTTTTGCCAAAGTTATGGCAGTTTGAAATCTGGTAAGGTCATATATAAGGAACTTTTTGTTGTTTGGGCACTTTACAAGCCAATTTTTTTGTCACTTTTGGCGTGA
The DNA here is from genome assembly GCA_035045305.1 of Drosophila maculinotata. Taxonomy (NCBI): domain Eukaryota; kingdom Metazoa; phylum Arthropoda; class Insecta; order Diptera; family Drosophilidae; genus Drosophila; species Drosophila maculinotata. Next base: position 11,992,502 of record JAWNPD010000335.1, read on the forward strand.
TTTTTGACAGAAAAATTAATTACCCCAAAACAACTTTTCTTATAGTTTTTTATACTAATAAAGACACCCACAATCGATTAAAAATAAAATTTCAAGATTCTAATTTTTGAAAAATCAATATTGGTAAGGGTCCCCCCTTATGATTTTTTAACAAAAAAAGTAAAAAAAAAATATTTTCAAAAATACATAAACCTTATATGTGGACTTGAAGAATATGCCAAATAATGGCCAAAATGGCTTCGGGATTGACAATCGGTTCAGTTTTGCCAAAGTTATGGCAGTTTGAAATCTGGGAAGGTCATTTATAAGGATCTTTTTGTTGTTTGGGCACTTTACAAGCCAATTTTTTTGTCACTTTTGGCGTGATTTTTGACAGAAAAATTAATTACCCCAAAACAACTTTTCTTATAGTTTTTTATACTAATAAAGACACCCACAATCGATTAAAAATAAAATTTCAAGATTCTAATTTTTGAAAAATCAATATTGGTAAGGGTCCCCCCTTATGATTTTTTAACAAAAAAAGTAAAAAAAAAATATTTTCAAAAATACATAAACCTTATATGTGGACTTGAAGAATATGCCAAATAATGGCCAAAATGGCTTCGAGATTGACAATCGGTTCAGTTTTGCCAAAGTTATGGCAGTTTGAAATCTGGGAAGGTCATTTATAAGGATCTTTTTTTTGTTTGGGCACTTTACAAGCCAATTTTTTTGTCACTTTGGCGTGATTTTTGACAGAAAAATTAATTACCCCAAAACAACTTTTCTTATAGTTTTTTATACTAATTGTGACACCCACAATCGATTAAAAATAAAATTACAAGATTCTAATTTTTGAAAATCAATATTGGTAAGGGTCCCCCCTTATGATTTTTAACAAAAAAAGTAAAAAAAAAAAATATTTTCAAAAATCCATAAACCTTAAATGTGGACTTGAAGAAGATGCCAAATTATGGCCAAAATGGCTTCGGGATTGACAATCGGTTCAGTTTTGCCAAAGTTATGGCAGTTTGAAATCTGGGAAGGTCATTTATAAGGATCTTTTTGTTGTTTGGGCACTTTACAAGCCAATTTTTTTGTCACTTTTGGCGTGATTTTTGACAGAAAAATTAATTACCCCAAAACAACTTTTCTTATAGTTTTTTATACTAATAAAGACACCCACAATCGATTAAAAATAAAATTTCAAGATTCTAATTTTTGAAAAATCAATATTGGTAATTGATGATGATTTATGATTTTTTAACAAAAAAAGTAACAAAAAAAATATTTTCAAAAATCCATAAACCTTAAATGTGGACTTAAAGAAGATGCCAAATATTGGCCAAAATGGCTTCGAGATTGACAATCGGTTCAGTTTTGCCAAAGTTATGGCAGTTTGAAATCTGGGAAGGTCATTTATAAGGATCTTTTTTTTGTTTGGGCACTTTACAAGCCAATTTTTTTGTCACTCTGGCGTGATTTTTGACAGAAAAATTAATTACCCCAAAACAACTTTTCTTATAGTTTTTTATACTAATTGTGACACCCACAATCGATTAAAAATAAAATTACAAGATTCTAATTTTTGAAAAATCAATATTGGTAAGGGTCCCCCCTTATGATTTTTAACAAAAAAGTAAAAAAAAAATATTTTCAAAAATCCATAAACCTTAAATGTGGACTTGAAGAAGATGCCAAATAATGGCCAAAATGGCTTCGGGATTGACAATCGGTTCAGTTTTGCCAAAGTTATGGCAGTTTGAAATCTGGGAAGGTCATTTATAAGGATCTTTTTGTTGTTTGGGCACTTTACAAGCCAATTTTTTTGTCACTTTTGGCGTGATTTTTGACAGAAAAATTAATTACCCCAAAACAACTTTTCTTATAGTTTTTTATACTAATAAAGACACCCACAATCGATTAAAAATAAAATTTCAAGATTCTAATTTTTGAAAAATCAATATTGGTAAGGGTCCCCCCTTATGATTTTTTAACAAAAAAAGTAAAAAAAAAATATTTTCAAAAATCCATAAACCTTAAATGTGGACTTGAAGAAGATGCCAAATAATGGCCAAAATGGCTTCGGGATTGACAATCGGTTCAGTTTTGCCAAAGTTATGGCAGTTTGAAATCTGGGAAGGTCATTTATAAGGATCTTTTTGTTGTTTGGGCACTTTACAAGCCAATTTTTTTGTCACTTTTGGCGTGATTTTTGACAGAAAAATTAATTACCCCAAAACAACTTTTCTTATAGTTTTTTATACTATTAAAGACACCCACAATCGATTAAAAATAAAATTTCAAGATTCTAATTTTTGAAAAATCAATATTGGTAAGGGTCCCCCCTTATGATTTTTTAACAAAAAAAGTAACAAAAAAAATATTTTCAAAAATCCATAAACTTTAAATGAGGACTTAAAGAAGATGCCAAATAATGGCCAAAATGGCTTCGAGATTGACAATCGGTTCAGTTTTGCCAAAGTTATGGCAGTTTGAAATCTGGTAAGGTCATATATAAGGAACTTTTTGTTGTTTGGGCACTTTACAAGCCAATTTTTTTGTCACTTTTGGCGTGATTTTTGACAGAAAAATTAATTACCCCAAAACAACTTTTCTTATAGTTTTTTATACTAATAAAGACACCCACAATCGATTAAAAATAAAATTTCAAGATTCTAATTTTTGAAAAATCAATATTGGTAAGGGTCCCCCCTTATGATTTTTTAACAAAAAAAGTAAAAAAAAAATATTTTCAAAAATCCATAAACCTTAAATGTGGACTTGAAGAAGATGCCAAATAATGGCCAAAATGGCTTCGGGATTAACAATCGGTTCAGTTTTGCCAAAGTTATGGCAGTTTGAAATCTGGGAAGGTCGTTTATAAGGATCTTTTTGTTGTTTGGGCACTTTACAAGCCAATTTTTTTGTCACTTTTGGCGTGATTTTTGACAGAAAAATTAATTACCCCAAAACAACTTTTCTTATAGTTTTTTATACTATTAAAGACACCCACAATCGATTAAAAATAAAATTTCAAGATTATAATTTTTGAAAAATCAATATTGGTAAGGGTCCCCCCTTATGATTTTTTAACAAAAAAAGTAAAAAAAAAATACTTTCAAAAATCCATAAACCTTATATGTGGACTTGAAGAAGATGCCAAATAATGGCTAAAATGGCTTCGGGATTGACAATCGGTTCAGTTTTGCCAAAGTTATGGCAGTTTGAAATCTGGTAAGGTCATATATAAGGAACTTTTTGTTGTTTGGGCACTTTACAAGCCAATTATTAATTTGGAAAAAAAAAGTAAGAGTGCTCTAGTCAAAAGTGCCCGACTAGGAGATACCCTGAACCCAGTTCTTACATTCATAATTCTTTATCTGCATTCTTACATAGAAACACACACACACACACACATTCAAACACAAGCAACTAGCTGCGAGCGTCATTCAATTGCTTAGCTTTTTCTTCTTTCATTGGCCCCAAACTATGTTACACTCAATCGTAAATAACTTATTTGCTTGTCAGATCGTAATGACATTTTAAGGACATGAAGATGTTATGTAAATATTTGAGTATGCCAAATCCACAGGATCGTGGGTATCCAAAAAGTCAAATATGTTTCCTTCTGTATGCTATACGAGCTCTTATAACTTTTAAGTTATACACAAAAAACACTGGTCTGGAATCTAAATTTATCGATTACTTCTAAACGGGACGAGATATCGAATATCGTATTGAACCGGCACTACGAGAACCTATATTTCAAATATGAGGTCTCTAGCCTTCAGACGGACATGGCTAGATCGACTCGGCTGATGATAGTGATCAATAATATATATACTTTATGGGGAATTTATAAATCCCGAGTGAACTTTGTATTTAAACATACCCAGCCTATGTAGTATGGGTATTTGCTCAGCGACTGGCAGTAAACTGGAATTGTTATGAACTTCCGTATTGGCAAAATACTGATTACTCAGATTGACCAAATTAGAAAAGACACTGATCCATACCGTGCCCGTGGGAGTTCCGTGTTCCTGTTATGCAACAAAGCAGCGTTAAATTATTCTCAAAAAAGTTCCATTTTAAACTCACATTCTTAGGGAAATCACGATACTGTTCGACAAACTGCTGAACCAACCGCTTTGGGTTATTCGATGAGATGAGTGCCAAACGGAAGAGTTGATCCCAAATATTATTGCACATAAAACCGGTTAAAATCTCGCCAATGCCACGTAGTGTGGAATAAACCGGTTCGGGAATGTCTTGAAGGAATGCAAATTTTAAATTATTTCGTAAATTGGAAAATTGTCGATGATACCGTTAATGTTCTGTTGATTGAGCCAGCAGCGTATGGAATCAATGTGGGTGAGATTATAGCAGGACATGGGAGTGTCTATCCACCAGAGCAGTATATGATCCAATATAATGCCGACATAAGACCACAGCAAACGCAATCCCCGCACAACGTAGGCATTCATGTCCACATCACCCGCTTTGCGGCCATCTGCTTGGGATTGGCTTTAAGCAAGGTCGAATCATATTTATTAAGGACATACCAAATATAGTTGGGCATATTTCGGTAGCTTTGGCTATCAGCTGAGCTATGAAAATGCGCTCCTTCTGCAGAAAGCTCTCGGTGTGCTTGAAGCGCAAACTCTGATGATCTTGTCCAGCTGCCTGCTCCTCAGGGGCATTGTTGCATGCCAGCGGCATGGACTTGAAATCCTGCGTGGAGTCACAATACTGCTGGTAGTCGCCAGCAACAAAGGAAATGTTCAAAGTGCGCAATATTTCGAGGCTGGAGGATGTTGACTCGTTGTTGTGTTGCTGTTGTTGTTGTTGATGCTCTCGCCAGGCATCCTGCTCACCCATGTTGAAGAGGCCAAAGACTAGATCCAGAGCGTTCTGCTCCACACGTGTTTGGGCCACATACTGCGAGGACATCTATATAAGTAGTAGATGGACTAGTTAACTGGTTTACTAACCTGCAGCACGAAGCCAAAGTCAATGTTTTTCAGGGACATTAACAGAGCTGGATACATGTTGCTGCAAACATTGGCATGCATCTCCTCCTTGCACTTGCCGCTCAGCTTTGGCTCCTGCTCCTCCTCGGCCAGTGCATCCTGCTCCAACTGCGGCTGCGGCTGTGCTGGCGGGGGCAAGCGCACCTGCGATGCATGCACATTGCGGCACTTGTTGTATAGCTGGGTGATGTGCAGCGCCCAGTTAAGCCACATCTCCGACTGCATCGACTTGCGCAGCAGAAGACTCAACTGCAACAAGAATTAGGTATCACTACAGCTACTAGCCCACAAAAAACTATACCCACCGTACGCTTGAGCACAAAGGTCAACTGGCAGAAGCGTCTGTCGTTCAGCTCCATGATCAGATTGAACTTGCGCATGAGCAGCGCATTGTAGGGACTACGCTTGATCTTCTTCGAGAGCGACTGAAAGTCCGCATTTTTCGTCTCATCCTTCAGGCTCCAGTAGAGCTCCACCACGCTCTCGCACTCCTCCAAAATGGTATCCTAATTGGGCATGAGCGAGGAATAAAATTAATCAACTGGATGCACTGCACTCACATGCTCGCTAAATATGGACGAGTTGACATCAATCACAATCCGCTTGGTGATGCGTCTCAGCTCCAGGCCCAGATTGCCGATTTCCGCGAACGTGTGCATTGGCTGCGATTTGTTGCGGCAGTACCATTTTGGTGTCGTGCTCATTTTCGGAGTTACCCCTTCGGGGCAGGAGGCAGCCCACTCACTCTCACACTCACACAGTCACTCCCTCCTTAGCCAATCGCCTGCCCCTCTCTAAATATCTTTTTAATTATTGTGTCTCCCAGGCACGCATTCGCATTCGGATTTGCTGGGCCTTCCCGATTCCAGCGTCTGGCCTAACTTATCAAATGTAAATTTTTGCGAATGTTTAATCGATGCCAGGACACGAGGTCGCATCGCCTGGCAACGCACGCATATGACAGCATTTCTGGGTATCTAAACAGTCCAATAATTTTGGGCGTGATTTGGTTATAGCAACAGACACAGTAGGGCTCACACCAAGGCTAAGTCATTAAACAACATTGACAGACATTTGTCATGATACCCTACGTGCTAGCCAAGGTAGAAGGATTACCAGCATATACATTCCTGATAAGCATTGACTAAGGAATTTATAATCTATAATTCACCTTGCACATAAAAAACTTATATATGATAAACAATAACGTTTATTTTCTGCGAAAAACCTCAGATAATATTTTAGAGACTTCATAATAACATTAATATTTTATATACATATTTCATTTTCAATTTGTTGTTGTATAGAAAAGTGGGCACTCAAACAATTCGAATTGTAAGCAAACTAGATAGTTTTCTACTTTCAGAACGACCTTTGAAAATATAAAACGAAAGTGTAGGGTATCGCAAAATGATGTCCGCTATATTTTCGGAATAGTGTGTAGATTGCTGTAAAAAGGCAAACCCCAGAAAGCGATAGCAGTTGCTAAAGAGACCTGGAAGCGTTAATATATAATACAATAATCACGGCAAGTTTATTGATATATGTGTGTGGTTATAGATAGGTTTGATTTTATATTTTGTTTTTAGTTTTTACTTGAATAAACGAGCTGTAAATATTCAACACATTCTTTTGCTTGGTTTTCGTTATCATCTATGCTTATTTTCTCATCTATACACATCAACATCTGGTTTTGTTTTGCTATCACATTGAATTGTTACATTTATAGTAGTAGTTGCTGCATGTTGCCTGCTTAAAATCTTTAAAACATGTTTTAAATTTTATCTGAAACATATGGGTATACATGTGTATCTGTGGGCTGTGTATGGATTGTATTGTGTGTTGCGTGTTTTGCATGTTGCGTGTTGAGTGTCCTGTGTGTTATTATGCTTATGAGTCTCGAATGTCTACGATTGTAGATATCAGAGACTTACAAGCATAGCAACACTATGGACGCATTTAATTTATAAACATATGCTGAACATTAAAAGAACTTCTTTGTCTCATATCATCGTCAAAATAATAGCCGCGCGTTTTGATTATACAAATTAAATTTTAAAATTGCTTGCGCTTTCTTTAACTATACACTATTTTAGTGGCTGTTTCTTAGTTCCTTGTTCTCTTTCGATTTTTCTCTCTCTTTCTCAATTATATATTTTTTTTTAGATTTTCTCTTTTTGTGTACGATACATTAATCATTTTAAAATATAGAAATAATATGTGTATACATATAGGTATATATATACTTTATCTGTTTCACGTGTTGTAAAATATATGTATAACGTTTATATTGTATATATATATATATATATATATATATATATATAGATAGATTTTGTATGCACTTCGGCTATGTCTATGTCTAAGCCTAACCACGATTCGCTTAATTCTCTGTAGTAGTAGTAGTTGTAGTAGTAGTAGTATCCTGCAGCTCTTCGAGAGTTGGAATATCGTCTTGTAGTTTCAGCACTTGCAACCTTGGGTTATAGTGCCCGGCTAAATAATATGTATCATTGTTATCATATATGGTTTGATATTGCTTCGAATCGGCGCCAAATTTGTCAAAGTAGTTGACAAACTGCAGCACCTCGCACCGATGTGAAATTGTCTGCACATCATTCTCATCCTCATGTGGCGATTCAAATAAAGCACCCTATAAGATAGAAAATAAACAAATCAAATATTAATATATAACCGAAAAAATGGGTATTGATTTTAAGGACTTACCGGATATTTCAATTTTGGACAGCCCGTTGTTTCCTCCGGATGATAGAACCACGCCACGCGAACTACCCTATTGGAAGCGGTGGTCTCCCACATGGACTCGATGCGCCCAATGTAGGGTCGATCCGGTCTGCCCGTGGATAGAAATACTGCACAGTCCCCGACCTACATATAAAACACCATTAAAATGCTGCTAGCAAATGATAGTTTGATATTTTGTGACTGTTACCGTTATAGTCTCCTTGCCCCTTTTGATTGTTTTGTAGAATTGCTTTCTGGCGCGACCCTTGACGCCCGCCTTGCGGTAGGCGGTGCCAAACCAACCCCACAGCTGCCGCTCTGGTAGAAAAGCTGCAATTTTGCTGCTGCCTTTGGAATTGTTGTGCTCAACCAGTTCGTCGCCCTTGACCTAGTCGATGATAAAGCAGGTAATTAGACAACATTTAAGGCAGTACATTATTAATGTTTAGACTTTACCTCATCGGAATATTCGGACATTAGGTTGGACGTGGTCTCTTCCTCCATGTCCAACTGCTCCGTCTTTACCTTAACCTCTACTTTCACGTGTTCTTCGGCTAGTGCAGCAGTTTCAGATTCCTCTGCTGCTGTTATATTTTCTGGCTGCAGTTCCTGCGCCGTTGTCAAATAGTCCTGAGCCGGCTCAGCCTCTTCGTTGGCATTCTTGCGATGGTGTTTCTTATGCTTTTTACGCTTCTTATGCTTGTGGTGCTTACGGCTGCCGTCATCAAGGCTGGCACCATCCCCAGCTGCAGCCATCTCAACGCCGCCATTCTGGTAGCCATTCGACTCAGCTGACTGGCCCATGCCATTTTGAGCTTTCGTCAATTTCTTGAGGCTCTTCTTAAGGCGCTTCTTCTCACTGCGCTGTGTAAACAGCTCCATGGTGGCGGCCAGCGAAGTTGTATTATCGCTGCTCAAGCTGAGCCCATGATGGCTGTGCGTGTCCTCGCCGCTCGGCGCGCCCGCATTATCGAGTGTGGCTGCTGCTGGTGCTGGTGGTCCACAGTCGCCACTGCGCAGCGCGCCACGCTTCTGCTTGCCTACAGAGTAAAGGGGATTATCGTTGTACTCTGTACCATGGACCATGGGCGGGACCGGGTTGTTAACGAATCAAGGCAAAACGAAAACAACATAGTAGTAAATAGTAAATAATAAAGTCAAACAGTCACAAAACAGGATAGTAAGTAGAGAATGAAACCACAATCGTAATATTAATTTAAAGCCTGACTAAGCTGATTAAAATAAATTTACAAATATTTTAATGTTGTTCTCAGAGAATGGTTTTTTTTGCTGTTGCCAGCTGTCGAATTTCATACAAAGGTTTTGTTCTGTCTTGCTTACACTTAAAGGTAAGTAAAGGTTTACAGATTTTAGTTTCATTCCTTAACAGTAAATAAATAGCCTATACAACGTACCTGCAATTGGATAATGGCTGAAAAGCAGGCGGATGTTTTTCAAGCGGATCCTGCCGCTATCGCCGTCGTCGAACTCCACGCTCACAAAGTCCTCGGGCGTCGTTGATACCGCTGCCGTTGCTGCCGGGGCGGCATCCTCGATTACCTCGGACTCGATGGCACGACCAGGATAGAGGCATCGATACTGCTGGCTCCAGTAGGCACACAAGCGTGTGCCAATTGGCACACAGTCCACACTTTTAGGCGCCACCTCCAGAATCTGAACGAGAATATATTTATATATAAGCCAATGTGATTGCGAGAAATGCTGCTATTTGCTTGCTACCCACCGTATCCTTAAGTATGTCCTCGCGCGACATGACATGCGACTTGTTGCCACGTTCGCCGTCCAGAGTAATGGCATAAACGTCTGGCGGACGCAGCGGCTTCATGACGCCCGCATAGAAAAGGCCGCCCATGTCAGTTAAAACACGCGTCTCATCTCGGTACAAATGATCGCTGGTCAACTGAAGCTCGGCATCCACAGCGCTGAGACGGCGTTTAGCTTCTGTGGCCAACTGAGCGTCGACAGCGCTCGCTTTCAGCTTGCGTTCCTTGCGCGCCGCCGATTTTGCGCTGCTTGGGTGCGAATGTTTGTGCGAGGAGTTGGAAGAACATGAAGAGGTAATTGGAACAGCGGCACAGGCCGCATCTAGAGCACTGGGCTCCAGCCGCACAAACGACGATGTGCTCGGCGAGCAGCTGCTCGGCAAGGTACTGGGCTCCACCTGTGGCTGCTGCAATAGCGGCGGTGGCGGTGGAAATGAGTGCGTCTTCTCTGGGAAACGCAAAAAGCTGGACGCCTGCATGTTGCCACTCGAAAACTTTGGAAATTTATAATCTCGCAGCGGTGAAGCAGTCCTAAGGAATGGAAAAATGTAACAATTAATTATAGAAATTACATTTTCAGTCATAATGCATGTTCAAATTCGAACAAAAAAAATCGAATATAGTTCGGTTCCATATTTCACATAAGACATTAAAACATTTAGACTTGCCCCAGGACGCTAGACAGCGTTGAGCCGAGCGTCAGCTGCGGCTGATGAAGTGGCTGCTGGAGTGACTGAAGCGCCTGTTGCTGCTGTTGTTGTTGTTGCTGCAGCTGCTTGGAGCACTTCTTCTTTTTCTTGTGCTTGGAAATCTCGTCGAGCTTGCGCTTCTTTTTGCGATACTGTCGCGTTATGTCTGCCAAACGCATGCGCATACTATTGTTCATAATACTGAACACCTCCTGACCAAAGCGCTGAGCGTAACTGGGATCTATGGTGTGCAGAGCGCTGCGCAACTCCGATTGCAGCTCCTCATCCTGCAGCTCCGAATCGTCCTCGTCGATCAGCTGTTGTTGTTGCTGTTGCTGCTCTTGCTGCTGCTGTTGTTGTTGTTGTTGTTGTTGTTGTTGCTGCTGCTGTCGAGTTATGCTGTGGCGGCGCTTCTTCTTGCTCTTCTTGCTGCAGCGCGAGGATTTGCGACCGTCGCCAGACACAGAATTTGACTTGGAATGTTTGTGCTTCTTGCGCTTGGCAGGTGTCAGCTCGCACGTGGATGCAGCTGCGCTGGACGTGGTTGGCAACTCAATGCCCTGCATCGAGGGAAACGTTGGTGAACTAAACGCTAGTTCCTGCAACGAAGAGAAAGTCGACGCGGACGGCGTTGTAGCCGGCGGCACAGCCATCGCCTCCATAGGCGGTGTGTCCGGCCGTGGTGAGGGCGTGCGCGATGTTGGCGTGGCAAAGAGACTGCTGCCCTGGACCACCTCCTCTTGAATGCGCTGCTCGGCCAAAGCGCAGAGCAGACTCAAGCCGCCCAGCGGCTCAGACTGCGTTCTCTCCATATCCATCATCGGCGGCAGCGGCGCTGGTTCCACTGGCGGCACAGGCAGCATCGTTGGTACCGCTTCACTGTGCTCCAGTGGCTCTTGTTTGACACGCAAAAGCGGCGTGCTACTCGTGCTGATGTTGGAGAGCAGCAGCAGACCGGTTAGATCCTCGGGCGCCGTCTGTTGGCTTGGTAGACCCTCCAAGGGCGCTTCCATCTGCTCGCTGGCACTGGCGTTGATAATGTCACTGGGATTGGTTTGGGTATGGCACTCGTTTGGTTGATTGGCATTGGATTCACTGGGTTTCTGGGTCAGTTCGAGCGGCAGCTGCGATTCGCCTAGTTCCTGCGTCGTTTTCAGCGGGCACGAAGAGTTCTCATCCTCGCTGCAGACCGGCGTATCCGTCTGTATATTCACGTCCTGCATCTGTGGCAGCAACGTGGCTGTGCCCAGACGAGGCGGCGTTTGCGGAGTAAGTGGCGCATGCAACTTAAAGTTGAGCGCCGCCTCGTCGCAGGTCGTGGGCGTGTCAGCGGCGAAGCTGCCAGCGCCGGCACCAGCTCCATGCATGGACAAATTCAATAGCGCCGGCGTGGATGCACTGGGCGCAGATTGGAAGAGTATCTGATGCGACAGCGGTGTGGCTGTCGGCTCCATGGTGGCCGAGGTGGGCGGCGTGGGCAGGCGCATCAGATTGAGCGCCTGTTGCTCGTTGTCGTGCGTTGTTTCCGGCAGCGGAAACGGTTGCGCCATCGAATACTCCTCCAGTTTGAGGGCTGAGGGCGGCAGCAGCAATGAGCTCATGTGTAACGGCTTGGGCGCCATCGCTGGTGGCTGAGCTGCTAGGCTAAGGTAGCGCGAGCTGCTGGTGGAACTAAGGCTGCTCAGGCTACTGCTGCTGCTGCTGCTCGTGACGCCGGCGCCGGCGGCGGCCAGACTCAGATTGATGGTGGAATTGGTTGTGGTGGTGCTGCTGGTCTGCTGATTGCTATGCTGGCACATTGTCGAACTGCCCGAGGCGCTGGCCGCTGCGGCCAAATACAGCTGCAGCGTGGAGGCGTATGAGGGCGTGGCGCCCAACGTGGAGTGGGCGCCCATCGAGGGAAAGATAAAGTTGGGCGATGGCTGCAGTGCAGCGGCTGCACCGGCCGTTGCCTGCGGTATATAGGCCGATGGCCACACAAAGGCCGCCGCTGCCGCCGCCTGCTGGAACGGATCTGTGGGCGTTAAGAAGGGAAAATTTGATATGCCTGCTGTGCATAGTCGAGTTATGTGGTTTTTATACGGTATCAGTATATATTTTTTGTTTTTGTCATGGATTTGGAGTTGGAGTATGATTTTGGGGGGAAGAAAAGCGGAGTTATAAAAGCACGAATTAGTTTTGTTTCGAAATCAAGTTAACCTAGCTATGTAGGCAAGCATTAGTAGCTTGTTATGATCAATGAATGTGTAAATATGTAGTTACAATATCCTATATATGGACATTTTCCAGCGTGACTAAAATCTATTAGTACGCTTATATCTGTTTTCACCACATACAAAATGTATATAAATGGTCCATATATAAAGATATATGTAGTTTTTATAATTATGTGAATGTGTGTGTGTTTTATGCAAAAGCAACAAATGCTACTTAATGGATGGAAAAGAGACTTACCAAGCGCTGCTGGAGCGGCCGGCAGCAGCACCACCTGACCGCGGCTGGCCTCGCGTGCGTATTGCAAGCCCACCGTGGCGGGCGACATGGAAATCACTGATTCAATGGGCAATGCATCTACAAAACAACACAACAACAAAACGGCAATAATAAATAATGAATTATAGAGGTGTGTGGGAAGCTGTGTGGCATTACGAGTGGGGGGCGAGGCAACTAGAAGAAGTGCTCAATTAATAAAAATAAAAAACAAACTCACTTGGATATTGCCAGAAGGTGGAGGGTGCCCTATTGACGCCGGCGGCGCTCAGTGCCAGTTCCTCGGCGGTGGCCGTGCCCGTGGTCATCAGATCACCGTTGCCCGTGAAATACAGATTGCCGCAACTGGTGGCGCCTGCAGTTAAAGTTTGAATAAATGCACAAAATGTCAATTATAATTGGAGCCTTTCATATGTACATAATATACATAAATCATTTGCACTTTACTTTAATTGGCGCAAAAATTTTTACTCTTTTCAACTTTACGACTCAACGTTCAATTATTTAATAAAGTTTTTGTTTTGCACCACAGCAGCTTTCCCTGACACTCACAGATGTATTAATGCATATGTGTGTGTGTGAGAGAGAGCGCAATTGTGTGTGTATACGTAAAATATTGCAATGTCCTTGAACTATGCATTTGGCGACCTACCTACTCGCCGCCCTTCATAACCTGACACGACCCACCAACCTATCGAGCCGTTAAGCCATTGAGCCACCGAACCACCCTTAGCCAATGGCAGGATAATTTCACAGAAATTCGATTAAAGCGTACACGACACACTAATTGCATTACATTAAGGACCTCAGATTGATGTTCGGTCTAACAAATAGGAAAATGAAAACTCCAGAGCTGCCTCAAAATGCAATTAGTGCGACAATCTTCTTCTTTCTTTTTTTTTTGGGACAACTACCCACGACAATATATATTTATATATATATAAGTACAATAAATATATGCAGCTTATATATATATATATATATACATATACAAAAATAGAATCCACGCAGCCGTTGAGGGCGACTTTACCATATGGTCACATACCCAAACCACTTAAGCGTCTCATATTGCCTTAGCATTCGTCCTGCTGCCTGGTAGAAACGCTCAGCGTGAGCATCCCTTGTTGCAGCCACATGCCCGCTTACTCATCCCCTTACCCCCTCAGCTGCCATCAGCACTAATGCCAACGCACCACCTTCAGCTGGTGTACTTGCAAGAACAACTCGACACGCACTAAAGCCACTCAAGGAAGCGAACAACATATAAAGACCAACCACCCACAACAACCAAATCAAATATACATATGTACATATATATATATATATACGTATGTACATATATCACTACCTATGAGTAATCCGCATTTTAGATCAACAAATTCTGTGATGTACAGTGGTTGCTCGGATAGTGTAAACTCTGCTGTTATGTTTATGGACAAAATTTACAAATAGCAGATACGAAATTTTGAAAGTTCTTTTATGTTAGATTGATCGCAAATTAGAATGCATCATTTCCAAAAAGTTATTAAAATTCATTCAAGTTAAAATTCTATAGAAAAATGCATAATAAACAATATTGAACATTTGATAATTTCTGTAGACTAATTGTATAAATGTATTTTCAAAATTGTTTTAAACAGAAAATTTAAGAAAATGTTTATTAACAATAAGAAAGTTACCATTATTATTTCTAGGCAATTCTAACTTCTGAAAGTTTACACTTGATAGCGACTAGTATATAAAAGCTATGACATTTCAATAAAAGTAATATTATCAATCATTTTTCTTATACGAAAAAGTTTCCAGAAATTAGAATTATATTGGAAAGTATAAGCCCCGAATTCTAAGGGTTCTTCTTTTGGTGCAACCACTGTGTTACCACTACTCTCTAACGTTTTTTAGGCAACGCAATAGATACTCTATTTACTTATTTCCTCTTGAGAAGTTTCATTAGGTATGGTTTTTTTTATACATCATTCGGTATGGCATTATAAAGCACTCGTTTCACAGCGGGGTGACGCCTCAGGGAACAGACACAAGTCAGGGCTGCCACAACAACGACAGGCAACCGACTGCATCCGTATTCGCATACGCATCATATGATTTTTGCCCTTTCAATGTTTTTAGGGTGGTGCTAACGGTACACATCTCATTGTTAGAAACGCACCCCCAACTTACTGACGGAATTTTTTAATGTTTGCTGAAATCCTATTAGTGCCATAACTGAGCGCCGTCCACATTACCAACTGGCAACGAGTCACACGCTCCACGACCGACCAGCATAATTATTATGCCGCTAACGAAGACTCGGGGGACAGTCGGTGAGTGGCCTAGCTAAGCGTTCATTAGCAAACATAAAATCTGCGCAATTGAAGTCAATTACATAGATGCTCTAACTTGTCTGTCCTGGAATATGAACAGCCTTGCTGTTTTTACTTTTACCTTTCATCACGAAATCTGAATCGCTTTGCAGGATATGTCTCAGATTTCATAAGATAAAATTAGCTGAGTCAATATAGACAAGCAACTCCTTTTGTTTTAAAGGTATATTAATAAAACTTAGTGAACTTCCGTTTAACGACTGGATCGCTTCGCTGTAATACAAAAATGTACAATCCAAGTATGGTTTTGGTTTTTAAAAATATCTTACATATTATATATTTTACATAAATATATTAATTGGAATTTCTCGTGACTAATCGCAGATCCCAAGCTGTAATCAATCAGTTTTGCGGGTGAATAAAACTTACCCAGATCGGCAACCCGTATGCCGAAGCAATTCATGTCCTTGTTGAGAGGCGGCTGCAGCGGCATAGCCGATCCACTGTTCAGCGTTGCATTGTTGGCCTCCTGTGGACGCTTGCGCGCAACGGCAATGCCAATGGGCACCGAATTGCCTGTGGAAATAATATGATAATGATAAGATAACTCTAAAATTGAAACTGTTAAAGATTGAAGCTTACTTGTGGACTTCTCCAGATCGGACACCTTTGGCGAGGCGGCTTCAATTTTGACCAGCGTTGTGAGAGTGGATGCCGACATCGAGGTCTTCGAGGTGGCCGATGCTGTTACTGATGACGAGGTTACGCTGCCCAATCCCAGTGAGGTGGAAGCTGTTTGCAGATGATGCTGATGGTGTTGTTGTTGCTGCTGCTGCTGCTGATGGTGTTGTTGCTGCTGCTGCTGATGGTGTTGTTGCTGTTGTTGATGGCAATTGTTGGAGCTAATCTCGGACACCTGACACGGCTCACGCTTGATCTGCACAAATGTATAGGAGGAGGAGGAGTTGGTCTGCTGATGATGGTGATGATGTTGCTGATGATGATGCTGCTGCAGCGGTAAAGGCAACGCAGCATTCATATATTGCGTGTGTGCGGCGGGCATTGCAGCAAAATGATCCAGATGCAGCTGATGCGGATGTGCTGCAAGGTTGCCCAGGGTTCCTCCTCCTACTCCTACTCCTCCTCCTCCTGCTGTTGTAGTTGTTGTTGGGGTCAACAAAAATGTGGTTGCAACAGAGGAGGAGTTTAATACATCCGCGTTGCTGTTGTTGCTTGTTGCATTTGTTGCATTAAATGTTGCCATTTGTTGTTGTTGTTGCTGATATTGGTACAAATAGATACAGCTACCTGATTCTTATATAGCAGACAGTATATATATACCACTATGTCTACATATATATATGTGTATATATTTTTTGTTGCTTGTTGCATTAAATGTTGCCATTTGTTGTTGCTGTCGTTGTTGGTAGTAATATTCACTATATAGCTACCTGATGGATCCTTGGATACATATATGTATCGAAGTACATAGTATATATATCACACTACATCTATGTATCTTTATATATATTTATACAGCTCTACTAAATATCCATCATTATCTGCTGCTGTCTCACTCACACACACTCACTCTCTCTCACTCACACACACACTAACACACAGTGTCTACATTTTAAGGTGTTTTTATTTTATCTCAAATTCAGTGGATTATTTATTAACATATTGTAAACACTTTTATAAATAAATGACATAATCCAACCTAACAATATATATACATTTATATATATACGTATATGTATATATATGCACAAAACTGGACCTAGCGTTCGTTGGTGGCGGTGGAGGTACAGAGGGGGCGGGGGGTGTGGAGGTGGAGGCGACCGATCCCCACACAAAATATAAACTCAAACTTGAAGCTTGGCTAAAGAATTTCACACTCTTCGTTGTTCCACCTATCGAAAATAGCACGCACTTTTAACCGCGCGCGATTTTTTTTTATTGCGAATTAGTAATCCCTGGAAAAAACTCCACGGGAGACACAAAAAATCAACTTTTCAAGTTTTCACTATGTTTGGCAAGTGACAATCGTATGCGATACGCGCTAACATCGATATGCCGATATTCAGACTGACATGCGATGCAATATAATAGTTTTACGATATACAAGTTATTGACGTGTCACTAGCACTAATCGATGCTGCAACGCAAGTATCGATAAGGTATCGTTTAAGTAAGCGCGCGTTGTGCAATCATTTTGAAAATATACAATCCTTTATATGCAAATAGTGTACGAATAATGCGTAATTGTTTATTTATAAGTTACATAATGCTTATTGTTATGTCACGTATGATAATCATAGCTGTTTTCCTTGTTATCTGTATAAATAATAATGTTTAGTCAAAAATAAAACTATAAAAACGAATAAAGCAAAATCTAAATAAAAAAAAAGTTCAATAACTTTGTAATAAGCTACTTAGCAACATTATAACAAGTAATAATACAGTGGTCGCTCGATAATTAGAACAGAGAAGCAAGGTGAATAAGTTGATTAATATGATACGTCATATTTGTAATATATAAAATTAAAATTAATTGATTAATCTTTAAAAACAATTTCCATATGTTGTAATAATAAACCGAAAATACAAATTTTATTAAAAAATAAATAAGCTAATGAAATTTACGACTGCAATAATTATAAATATATATATTATTTCAATTCAGCAAATGGTAAATATATCTTTCAATTTTTTTTTTCTATTTTTCGAGCGACTACTGTATTTTTATATAGGTTTACATAGCGGACTGCATTTATAGGTAAATGCGTCTCAAATCCTTTGGCGTCGTTATGGAATTGCATTGGGGGCACAGTTTGCGGGCGCCGAGAGTCTGAAGCCAGCACTGCTCACAGTGGACATGCCAGCAAGAGACGGAGATGGCGGGATTCTTGTAGTCATCGATGCAGATCAGGCACTTGAGCTTGCTCTGCGCCTGCTTCTCATATAGACGCAGTCGCGCCTTCAGGGATTCAATGACCTGATGCTGATTCTGCGCCAATTTGCTGGCCTGAGATGTGGATGGTGCCAAACTGGCGGCGGCCTCATCCGCTTCGCTGGAATGATTGACACCACTGTTGGTGCTGCTGTGGGCGGTGCTGTTGCTGCTGCTGGGTTTGGGCGTCTCGTTGGAGGAGATCAAGCGACGCATATAGCTGGTGACATCCTCCTCGGAGACGCTGTCATCGTTGTTAAGCGGTATCACATCTGCCTCGCTATATTGCGTGGGTCCATAGATGTGCGTATCGTCCTCATCCACATTAACATCGTCCTCATCTGAGTCCTCGTTCCCGTCTCGCCTCGCCTGCCGCCCCACATTGTATTTGATGATCTGGCCCAGATTCAGGGCTCTGTAGCCGCCCGGCAGCAGCGTCGAGACACGTATACGCTTCTGCCCCGCCCACTCGTACTCCTCGTACTCATCGCTGTCCTCCTCATCCTCGCTGGAGTGCCTTTGATCTGAACCATTGCGCAGGCACTGATTTACGTGCTCTTGGATATCGGTTTGAGGGAAACTTTTGTTGCAAACAGGACAGGCAGTTTGACTAGTTGCGGGATTGGCACTGGAAGCGGGTGCGGAAGTTGAAGCAGGCGTGGGAGGAGGGATGGCAGGCGCGGGCGCAGGGGGAGGAGGAGCAGGATTAGATGGAGGAGCTGGTCGTTTCCGGGTCCGTTGTCGCTGTCTCGCCTGTCGATTGCGTTGCACCCGTTGAAACACAGTCCAGGGACGTCGCTGCATTCCAGGAGTAGCTGCCGTAGGATCAGGAGCAGCAACTGCAGCTGGAGCAGGATCGGGAGCAGGATCAGGAACGGGAGCAGGGGCATCCCCAGAACGTAGCTGCATTGTGTGTAGTCGATCCATTTCCATTTGGCAGTGATCAGCGACCTGGTGACGTTTGATCTTCACATCACAGCTGGGACAGATGACATCCTCGTCGCCGTTTCCGAGTTGAAAGTTTTCAGTGTTGGTCACCGTTTCGGTTGCCATGGTTGAAGGCAAAACTCACTGTTGACAGACTGCTGCAGACACTGTCCGCCACTTTGCCTTTATTTATGTACAATTTTTAGCTTGGATTTCGTTGATAAACTCAGATTTGAAAATTGGTTTTTTTTTTGCCGAGCCGCAACTAAATAAAAAACAACAAACGCGACGCCAAACTAGTGATGTAAGTATCGATGCTTTACAAGTATCGATAGCATAACGATTTATCGCGTTGCTGGCGTTGCCACCTGGCAGCAATCGGTGACGACCTAAAAAATACCAAACAAACAGCACTTACTTTATTTTGGTGATTGTCAACCCCTCTGCAAATAATTATTTTATTATTTTGTTTATGTTTAAATGTAAAAAAACAACGGGAAATTGTTGATAATTAAAAAATATGAAAGCGTAAGCACAGCAAAAGCAGAAGTAAGTGTGATTTGGTTCGACTAACTGTTAATACGCCATTTTCACAGCGGACTGAAAGTGAAAAGGAAAAGCTGGGAAAACAGAATAGAGAAAATAGCATTTTCCCCAAAAAATCTGTGTCAGCATTAAGGTTTCCCAAATCGACTGTGTGCGTGTGTGTGTGTGTACATTGATATTATAACGTTATTAAACAATAACAAAATGTCGCAAATATTACAACAACAAGACCCACAACAACAACAGCAGCAGAGCAGCATCTATAATAATAAAATGAATGTTATACCGAATTATACATTGAGCGGAATGAGCTCCTTTGATGCCGAATCGTTGCCAGATTATTCCGAATTTGATTCCGAATCGGTTACTTTGGACTATTACAAGGAAAGGTACAAACAACAAACAACAACAACGATTACCCGTATTTTGTTTTGGTTCCATTTTCACCCGTTTCAGTTACAGTTGCTGCCTCAGTTGTTATTGTCGTATTTTATGCCCTCATTTGTTTCGCTTGTTTCTTTTTCGTTTTTTTCTTGTTATTTTGCTACTCATTAAGCGCTGATCCTGTTGCCATGCTCCCGCTCTTGCTAAAAAAAAATATTTATAAAATTATTTTGACTTTGTCTTATTTTGTTTTGCTATAAATAGAGCAGACATCTCTGCTGTCTGGCACCGGACACCACCCACCCCCCTCAGTGCATTACACTTCTCGAAATTGACCATATTTTGTATGGTATAAAACTGACCTCCCATCCCCCTCCCACTCATGCCTCACCCACGACTACCACAATGTCTGTTGAGCATTGTTTTCGTGTATTTCGTTTATATGTACATATGTACACACATATGCTCGTTTGATTGTCTTTTTTTCTGGGTTTTCCCAAATGTTAATTTTAAATACCTCTAGAAACTATACATTTTGATTATCTTAAATCTTTAATTTTGAAATTTGAATACTTTTTCCAATAATTTTAAATTAAATTATATTTTCTTTGTTGACAGATTCTAGTCGACATTAAATAAATAAATATATGTATATACACACATAAAGATATATATACTATATACATATGTATATATTAATGAATGTGTGCCATGTGTTGTCATTTTCTTATGCATAATTAATGCATTGAGTTGCTTGCAGTTTTACGGCTGCTTCGCCACCCTCCAACCCGCTCAAACCCCTTCCGCAAGACGCCGACTTTTCCGACTTTCCTCATTTGGTTTTAATGGTTTCCCTTTGCATACATGCCCTTACAGTCGGTTATTATAACTTTGACATCAAGTTTGTAGCGCATTTCATGCCTAATTAAGAGTAATTCGATTTTGATAATTATCGTAAAAAATCAACTGTATTAATAATTAGCAAGTTTCTATGGTTTATTTATTTGCGAAAAAAATAATGATTATTTATTAAATTTGATGTATTGGCTCGGAAAATGATATCGCCTTAGCTCAAAAATGTTAGAGTATATAAAATCATATTGGATAATTTATTTTTTTTTAAACTTTAAGTTTTACATAATTTTAAAAGTTATTTAGTCAATTTAAATAAATAAAGATGGTAACTTTTCCAGCAACTTGTAAAATTTAAATCGAAATTTGATCGAAAATGGTGATAAGTTCATGAACATATGTATGTACATAGTTTTGCTGACATGTATTGCTGGGCGGAATGAATGACAAAATTATTGAGGCGTTGCGAAAAGCATCGCAGCTTTTAGACAGTTATAAAGGCATTTTCCCAGTATAGCAAACCACTGTTGTTACCGAGATACCTATACCATAGACGCATAATACCTGAATATGATTATATATGTTGCTTTTGCATGTTGCTGCTATTTTGTTTTGTTTTTCCAGCTGATTTTTGTTTGCGCTTGTATGTTTTGGTTTTAGTTGAGACACACAGATCAGCTACTAATCGAATGTTACCAATTCTATTTCTCACCCCCCCATGCAATCCGATTTAACCAACAATATAAACAAACAGATGTTGAAAAAGCTGCCGCCAGCATTTTAAATTAAAACGCAAATTTATCGCAGCCGCTCTGCGCCAAGAATTAAGCAATAAACGCCAATTGAAATATTTATATTGTTATATTCCAAGCCAGAGTTACCGTTTACTCCCCTATACATATATACATATATATATATACTATATACATTTAGCAAACTAACCAAAAACGCATTTGAAACGAAGGCAGACGTTTTGCCTGATTAGTTTATAAGGTAAGTTTTGAGCAACAGCTTAATTGCAATTGTTTGCAACATATTCATGTATTTAATATAAATATTCTTAATTGCCAAAATAGTGTACTGCGTCCAGAAGAAGACAAAATGGCGCCGACAACGACAATTGAAACCATAACAATCACAAGGCCGCTCAAGGTTTGTACATCAACAAATAACAAAAGCCTGGTTTTAATCTAATTTTCCAATTTGTGTCTCATCTGCAGGTGATTGCATTTATATGTGGTGTCATCGTGGTGGTACTGATGATTATGGCACTGGCCTCCACAGACTGGCTGATGGCTGCCGGCTGGAGGCAGGGCCTATTTGTGCACTGTATTGAGGATGATTCGATTGCACCACTGCCATTCAATATACAGGACCCACCCGGCTGTTATTGGACACGCGATATTGGTATTTGTTAAAAGCCAATAACATATTCGAAAACAATCAATTCTAAGCACATCACTTTGATTGTTTTGCAGGCTACATCAAGGCCACCGCTGGGCTTTGCATCATCACATTGATAACGGACGTCATAGCCACGGTGCTGACTGGACTGGGCCTAAAGACGCAGAATCACAATCTCAAATATAAGTTTTATCGAATAGCCGTGCTCGTAATGCTCGTTTCATGTAGGTGTTTCACTCTACCCATTTTGATTGAAATGTATATAATTGTGCTTTATTGCAGTATTGGCCGTGCTATCCGCTCTGATTGTCTATCCAGTGTGCTTTGCAGGCGAACTCACAATGGGTAAGCAGCTAAGTTTGGCTAGATGTGTTGCTATTTGTTATTGAAATTGTTTCGCTTTACCCACAGCGAATCGGCGCGTTTGGGAGTTTGGCTGGGCATATGGCGTGGGATGGGGCGCAGCAATTTTCTTGTTTGGCGCCGTCGTCCTGTTGCTCTGTGACAAGGAATCGGAGGAGATCTACTATAAGGAGAGAAAAATTGTACATGAAAACCAAATGCGCGCCTAGGCAAGGCCGCACGACCTGCCTGACGTCGTTCTTTAGACATAAGCATCTAGCCACCAATACACAAACACACACAGACTCTCACAGACGTAATAGATTTCAATTTGACTCAGACTCAAGAACAATGAACTAAATCAAAAGATAAATTCTCAGCAACAAATTTGTTTCAATTCAGATTACGTACATCATAAACATTTTAAGCCAAAAACAAACAACAAAAACGAATCCATAACGACTTCCTTCTTATAGTTTAGATAAGACTTGTTTTGTTTTTTAATAAGTTTCCCCATATTGAAAGGTAATCTTCCAAACACACATATAATCGAATATAAACTGGTAAAATCGTGTCCAACCTACCTACCTATCTATATAAATACATATATATATTTATATATTGTATTATCTCAATTCGTGTCATCCAATTTTTAGTCCGCTCTTTGGCACAAATATGACGAAAGCAAAACAAAATTGTACTTTATGTACTTATATACATACTATATACGAGAAGAAACTATTCAGATACCTAGCAAATTAACATAGAAATTCATAGCGTTAACACATGTAATCCTACCAGATATGTATGTATGTAACCTTACTATAATCGACCATTCAACGCCCCAAACCTTAAACGAAAACACAACTTTGACGATGTTACAAAAAAAAAACAATTTTGATTTGCTTAGATTCAACAACTTTAAAATGCTAAAGTAATTTCGTTACTCTTTCGTTCACTTTTTTAATATTTAGAAATTTGGAACAAATTCTCAAATAAGCACCTATAATAGATTACGCTTTCAATCATGTTTCTAATGTGTTCTCGATTTGTATAAAATGAGTTTGTCTTATTTAATTTATGTTGTGTTGTGTGTCAGTTCTCCCTGAATACCCAATATAATCGAATATAATGTAATTTAGCCACTCCCCTTTTGTATGATACTCAAACCGTCCCGTCTACAACTCAGATCACTTTTAATAATATTATTTGTATTATTATTAAGCTAACATGCAATATTTTTAACGCACTTTATTTGGCAGCTTGTTTTTTTAAACACAATTATAACAGCAGTTTAATTTATTATTACATTTTAATTTTTTATTGTACATTTGAACTGTGGCTTGGATGCATATCACAGCCAGTTGAAAATAATAAACACGTTTCTGACAACTTTTGTTAAAGTTTGTAATTAAATAATTTGTTTTTAAAATACATATAATACATAAACAATTTATACAAAACGACTCAATTGTATATACTTATTATTTAATTAAATATCTAAGTTTTTACAATTTTCGAAAATTGTTTCACCCTTCATTACATTCATTCAAGTAATCGAACATTGCCCCAACATAATTTCAAATCTCCTATTTGACATTATTTGCATTTGGTTTCCCTTTGCAAAAATGACAATTGACAAAGCAATTTTATTAATTAGACACAGTTTTAGATGCAAAAAATTAAAACAGTAAAGTTGAACGCGACGTAAATTACAACAATACAAAATAAATACACATGCATTATCATTCATATATAAAGAAGACATTGAACAAATCGTAGGCAGGAACGTGCGGTGAAAAAGGAAAAGAAAAACGAAATGAAACGAAAAACAAGAACAATTAATAACGAGTATGAAATTAACAATTATACCAAACAATTTTAATTAACTAAACTATACTTAAGTAAGGTTAACGTATGCAACTATTATTAAAAAACACAAATTCAACATATGTAACTAACGAAACAATTATATAATATACTCAAATGTGAACTTTTATGAAACGTTACAATTTTTTATTGCGAAGCGAATGCAGAATTAGCAATTAAAATACACGTGCTCGAAACACTAACACCCAAAATTAATAATATTTTAGTTATTTATACACATATTATTAACAAATCAAAATATAAGGAAAAAACCATGTACTTTAAAGCATCACAACTTTTATGAATCATTGATTAAACTATTTTATATGGCAACAAACAAGAGAACTTATCAAACTAATTGCTAGTGATTATATTCAATAATATTCACTTAGCCACATATTTATATGAGAATTCTGAATTATATATTTGCCAATACTACAGTTATCAAGAATTTATTTAACACAATCTTAAGATCCATTCGGTTTTAATGTAAATATTTCGGTCAAGCATTTCAGTTGGCATCAAATCAAGTAAACGAAAGATTGTTAACCACTAATTAACATTTTCTAACCATATGTGGAAACTAGATTTAGTTTGTCTTTCCATAATCAAAATCTATTCACATATGTACCAACAAAATACATAACCCACTAATTTATAGGATATCCAACAAATTGTATTCTATGAGCTTTTATTACATTTGGGAAGGTTTGACGTTATACATCATTTAATTCATTGTTCAATAAGCTGAATATTTATATTTTCAATCAAAAAATTAGCTTCTCGGCAACAATTGTATCATCTTGGACATATTGTATAGTAGACTTCAATCAAAATTCTCAAATCTGGACGGACGTTGGAGTCCTTATATTTGCATA
Organism: Drosophila maculinotata; assembly: GCA_035045305.1. Classification (NCBI taxonomy): domain Eukaryota; kingdom Metazoa; phylum Arthropoda; class Insecta; order Diptera; family Drosophilidae; genus Drosophila; species Drosophila maculinotata. The sequence continues at coordinate 12,017,701 of JAWNPD010000335.1, forward strand.
CCTCAGTTGGATGATTTCTTTCCTAACCATCGCATCAACAGATGTTACGAACCTATGAAACCTCTTAACATCAATATCTTTTAAAATTTGGCCTTATATACTTTTCCAAAACCACCGGCTCCCATTTGGCTTTCGGGCACTTATTAGTAATAAATTGATTTGCACCTCACAAATGAACTTCCCAGATTTCAAACTGCCATAACTTTGGCAAAACTGAACTGATTGTCAATCCCGAGGCCATTTTGTCCATTATTCGGCATCTACTTTAAATCCACATCTAAAGTTTATGGATTTTTGAAAATGTTTTTTTTTTTACTTATTTTGTTAAAAAAGCATAAGGGGGGACCCTTACCAATTTTGATTTTTCAAAAATTATAATTTTGAAATTTTATTTTTAAGTGATTGTGGGTATAAAAATTAGTATAAAAAACTATAAGAAAAGTTGTTTTGGGGTAATTAATTTTTCTGTCAAAAATCACGCCAAAAGTGACAAAAAAATTGGCTTGTAAAGTGCCCAAACAACAGAAAGTTCCTTATAAATGACCTCCCCAGACTTAAAATAGCCGTAACTTTGTCAAAACTAAACCGATTGTCAATCCCGAGGCCATTTTGTCCATTATTCGGCATCTTCTTTAAATCCACATCTAAAGTTTATGGATTTTTGAAAATATTTTTTTTTTACTTTTTTTGTTAAAAAATCATAAGGGGGGACCCTTACAAATTTTGATTTTTCAAAAATTAGATTCTTGAAATTTTATTTTTAATCGATCGTGGGTGTCACAATTAGTATAAAAAACTATAAGAAAAGTTGTTTTGGGGTAATTAATTTTTCTGTCAAAAATCACGCCAAAAGTGACAAAAAAATTGGCTTGTAAAGTGCCCAAACAACAGAAAGTTCCTTATAAATGACCTTCCCAGATTTCAAACTGCCATAACTTTGGCAAAACTGAACCGATTGTCAATCCCGAGGCCATTTTGTCCATTATTCGGCATCTTCTTTAAATCCACATTTAAAGTTTATGGATTTTTGAAAATATTTTTTTTTTACTTTTTTTGTTAAAAAATCATAAGGGGGGACCCTTACAAATTTTGATTTTTCAAAAATTAGATTCTTGAAATTTTTTTTTTAATCGATTGTGGGTGTCACAATTAGTATAAAAAACTATAAGAAAAGTTGTTTTGGGGTAATTAATTTTTCTGTCAAAAATCACGCCAAAAGTGACAAAAAAATTGGCTTGTAAAGTGCCCAAACAACAGAAAGTTCCTTATAAATGACCTTCCCAGATTTCAAACTGCCATAACTTTGGCAAAACTGAACCGATTGTCAATCTCGAAGCCATTTTGTCCATTATTCGGCATCTTCCTTAAATCCACATTTAAAGTTTATGGATTTTTGAAAATATTTTTTTTTTACTTTTTTTGTTAAAAAATCATAAGGGGGGACCCTTACAAATTTTGATTTTTCAAAAATTAGATTCTTGAAATTTTTTTTTTAATCGATTGTGGGTGTCACAATTAGTATAAAAAACTATAAGAAAAGTTGTTTTGGGGTAATTAATTTTTCTGTCAAAAATCACGCCAAAAGTGACAAAAAAATTGGCTTGTAAAGTGCCCAAACAACAGAAAGTTCCTTATAAATGACCTTCCCAGATTTCAAACTGCCATAACTTTGGCAAAACTGAACCGATTGTCAATCCCGAAGCCATTTTGGCCATTATTTGGGATCTTCTTTAAGTCCACATTTAAAGTTTATGGATTTTTGAAAATATTTTGTTTGTTACTTTTTTTGTTAAAAAATCATAAGGGGGGACCCTTACCAATTTTGATTTTTCAAAAATTATAATTTTGAAATTTTATTTTTAGTTGATTGTGGGTATCACAATTAGTGTAAAACACTATTAGAAACGTGATTTTGGGGTGGCTAATTTTTCTGTCAAAAATCATGCCAACAAATTTGGGTTATAAAGTGCCCAAACAATGGAAAGTGCCCTTCCAAAACTTCTAACTTTGCCAAATCCGAACCGATTTTTAAGCTCGCGTCCATTTTGTCCTCTAACAAATTCAGCATTTGAAAAATATAATTTTTGAAAATTTAATTTCTAGATTCTATACTTCTAAACATAAATAATTTCATTATATGCAGGTCAGCTGCGGGATAATACAAGATGCTTATGGTTGTCGTTATCTATTATGATTTTAATTAAAAAATAATATGTATATATGAAAATTACATAGCATTCGTTATTTAAAAAATTATGATTATTGGAGCATTTACGCCGTACTTATGTACATGTGGGTATTACAACTACTAGTTATTCACAATGGCACAACTCCGCATCTTTAGTCTTTTTTTGCTATTAAGCCCTGCTTCTTCAGCTGTCGCAGCGCGCATTTGGCAGCTGTGCATTTGGCTATGCGGTAATTGCGTCCGATTCCACGGAACGTGCCCTTGCAGAAGACATCAACAGTGACGCGCACGCGGCGACCGTCAGCCAACTTTTCGGGCTTGCCGAATTTGGCCGTTTCCGGTTCGAGTTCGAGCAGCTCTCGTATGGGTGACTTTGGCACAGAATTGCTAAATTGCTCAATCTCCGGCCTCATCATGTTGCTGTACACCTGCCACACCACATCCAGCGACATATTGGAGTCGAGAAAAATGGCGCCCGCAATCGATTCGAACACATCACCCAAAGCCTTGGGCACCTCAACATCCTCAGCATCATCACATTCCTCCTCCGAGAGCAAATAGTACTGTAATGATATAAGAAACTATAGTATCGATATATGGGATTCAAATAAAACTTGTATTGATCACCTCTTCACTTATGCTGTGACCATTTTCCTGCTGAATGCGCACAAAGCGATCGATGACATCGTTTAGGCCCGGTGACAGATGACGAAAGTACTTATGGAAACCATGGCGCACGGCTAATGAGGCAAAGATGGTGTTATTCACTAGAGCCGAACGCAGATCGGTTAGTGCACCTGGCGAGTGCTGGCGTTTATCTTCGTACAAGTGCCGCGTTATCAGATAGTCCAATACAGCGTCGCCCAGAAATTCGAGGCGCTGATAACAATCTGTCAGACGGTTGGGCGTATAGCTGGCATGCGTCATGGCCTGCAGTAAATAGGAACGATCGCTAAAGTTGTAGCCCAAGCTGGTCTCGAACTCGTCAAAGCCGCTTAGCAACTGCTCCAGCTCAGCGCTGGCATTGGGCGCAAAATGCAAGAGGGGACTGCGCGGCGTTGGCCAAGCACCATAAGTGGTGACCCTGTTTTTAGCATTCGGCTTGCTGGTGCCTGGCTTACGTTCCTCATCACCGTCTGTTGCCAGCGACTTTAGCTCGTAGGGCAGCACACGGACACCCAGCCATGCCATGAAGAGAAGCGCACCACGCGGCCCACATTCGATGAGGTAGGCGCCAATCAGTGCTTCGACACAGTCGGCTATGGATTTGTCCGGTATGCTGTGCTGCGAGACCAAATTGTACGGGATGAAGCAGCTGAAATCGGTGGTCTCATTGGAGTCATCCAGATTGGCGTTTTGTGTCAGCTGCTGCCCAGTCTGACGATGCTCTGCGCCGACAGCTAGTCCCAATGCATCGGCCTTTTCACGCACCAGCTCACAGATTTGCACGCTGTTCAGATTCTTGATGTCTAGCAGATCGGCCAGCTTCCAGTGATGCGTCGGTATTTTCGCCTCAATCAGCGCCTTCTCCAGCTCCTTGGGCACATAGTAGCACGGCGGCAGCCAATTGTCATGTGGCTCAAACTTTGTTGCTATCATATACTCGCCCAGCCGCTTACGTCGTCCGAGCCGATACAGATTGAGATTGGCCACCTGCTTGGAGCGCAGATGACTCAGCTTACCCTCATGCACATTTTCATACGTGATGTACAGATATGTGGTGATGGCATACTTAAGGAACGAGTCACCAATTGTCTCCAGACGTTCCAGATTGATGCCATCGTTGGCATTGGACATGGTAAGCGCCTGCAGAATGATGCTGGGACTGGGCCCCGGATGTCCCACCAGCTCCGGCTGACGATCAAAGCTAAAGGCGTTAACGCCGGTGCTTGTCAATGTCTTCACATCTGTGTTAGTAGGGCTACCCGAATGTGCCTCTTTCTGGTATTGCAGGCTGAGCTGCTTGTTGTCCAGATTAAGGCGGTTATGATCGTTGTAGCTATCAAAGCTGTCCCCACAGCCTAATACGAAATAGGTTTCGGGTTGTTTCGGCTGTTGCTCCAGCCACTCAGCGTTCAGCTCCACCAATTCCGACAACTGCAACGGCCTTTTGCTGCCCAGTTTGGCCAGTATTTGTGCCTCCGTCACATACGGCAATAACTCCTTGAGCAGCTCCAGCAGCAATGTAGCTTTATCCTTGTCAGCTTTCGTTGCGTTTCCGTCTGTGCGCTGTAGAGCCAGATCTTCAGCGTACGGCACTAGCATTCCACAGCTCTCGATCTCCGCTTTGAAGCGCACAATGGATTGTTCATAGTTAATACTAGTTGGATGCTGAGCCTGCTCGAAGTTGTAGCCGATAAGCAGATTCTTGGTCTGTTGATATTGACGCTCATTGGCGTTGGTCGCTTGTATGATGGACAGCTGCTTCTGACGCTTTTCCACCTCCTGCGCCGTTTCGATGGTCTCCGCTTCGTTCTTTGAGGTGAACTCAATGCGACCAATGGCTTCCGCATCATCATCCTCCGAGCTGTAACGATGAATTGGTCCCACATGATCGTCATCGTCATAGCTGGAGCTTAGCGAGTTATCCGAATCGTAGTAGCTATATTTGGGATTGGCTGCCTCGTCTTTCGTCGCATTACCCGTGGCAGAGTCACCTTTTGGCTTATTTGCTCGCGGCTGGTGAATCGGCGACTTCTTAAAGGTGCTGCTGTTGCTCACATCCCAGAAAGTTGGCGAGCCGTAGCGTGTCTGCTGATCGCCTGTAAATGAAATCACAATTTTGATCAACAGGTTGAAGGAGTAAAGGAAAAAAAAACCAATGAACTATAGAAATTTCGAAAACTTACAGAGCTCGACATTTGCGGGCAGCATCGGCAGAAAGTCCTCGTCTTCCTCCTCCTCATCCTCATCGTAACTAGCAATATCGTCGGCCATGTCATTAGACCAGGTGCCAATCTCAATAAAGTCATCCGCTTTGTTCAGCTCCTGTTCTCCTTCGATAACCAGATCATTGGCGGTCTTATCGCCCTTCTCAATTGGCGGCTTCTCCGCCGCCTGCTCCGTATCAGGCTCATCCACGCTATTGTCAACCGCCTCCTTGGTGCTTGGCTTCTGCTTGGATTCGCGTGATTTTTTCAACACCTCCGACAGGCTCCAGCCAAAGTCGAGCATTGGCCACTCGAATTGCTCGTCGTCGATCTGCTGTCGCCCTAGTGCAAGATCGGCGGATACCTGTTTGCGTATGTCGTCAGCCAGCAGCAGGCCGTTGATGCGGTACAGGATGCAGGGCAAGCAAACGGCGGTGCGCCAAAGGGAAGCCGGAAACGGATGTACTGTACACAATTCAGGCACTAAAATCTGCTTCTGTTCGAGATTTTCGCGTTTAGCTCGCTTCGTTTCCTCCGAACTGGTGGGCAGCGCCACGCCCTTACGATTCACATAGCGGGGCGTTAGGAAATTTAACCTGGCACTCGTATGATCCACGTCCAGCAAAGGCTGTGCTGCATTCTGTATGGTCAGACCGTATTTAACCAAATAATAATGCTTAAAGGTGCGATAATTATCACCCGGAAAGCAGCTGAGCGGCGACAGATGCGGACAGATCTCGGCTACATAAAAGTACTGCGGCTGGTCTTGATTCCGATACCAGGGCATAACGACAGCATCCTGGAAACGTTGCGCCTCGAACAGCTGCTCCTGCCGCTGTTCATCCGGCACCGGCTGTGGCATCATATTCCCGTTGGCCTGTATGAGCTCTAGAAATTGCCAATCGATGAGCCGGCTGTCGGGCGCTGTCCCCACCGTGGGCACAATAAACACACAGTTTTCCGTTGAATCCGGATCGAAGAGCATGAGAAACTTTTGCAGTCGCAGCACATTTGTGAACGTATAATTAAGAAAGACATTGATACAGTCAATCTGCTCGTGCGTCAGCACAACACGGTCCCGTGCCAGCTCCAGCGATACCTTCACCTCTCCGGAACGTGTAAATATGGAGAAAGCGCTCAGCTTGGGTATCCGCTTCAGTGTCAGTATGCCAAAGCCTTGATGCGCCTCCTCCGGTGGATAGATCTTGCGACCGCGCGTGTTTTGTTCCTCGGGTATTGGACACTGCAATGTTAGCTGAATGAAGTACAGATAGCAGGGAACACCAGCCACCGGTCGGCAGTCACAGAACTCGGACGCAATGCGCTTGTAATAGTATTGGCGCCGTTTGGTGGTGCCCGGACGTGGCTCATCATTATGTTGCACTATCTGCTCATCCTCGGGCTCCAGATCGAAGCATTCCCAGTCCGGTTCCAGTGCACGAAAACCCTCCTTGCCAATCGGCTGCAGCTGATCATCCAGTTCACCGATCTTGTGCAGCTCCACGCAGGCCTGGAAAGCGGCCAGACGTCGTGCGAGCGTTTGGGAAGGCATTGGAAGACCCTTTCAAGAAAAGTACAATTCATCAGAAATATTGCGAAAAGTGGTAAAATTTGTAGTTTACTTGTACATCAAAAATCAGATGGAAAATTGATTACTCAAATATAAGCTGGTATATAGATGTATTATAAGAGATGCGACACTTACAACAATATCGTACTTCAAAGGCGAGTTAATAGGCAATCGGAGCGTATACTGATATAAAGTAACGCCCTGTCGTTCAGAGCGTGCACAGCGCCACAGAGCCGTCAACTTGGTGAAGGTGTCGCTGGGCAGCCGGGCGCAATACTTGTTAACCAGCGCGATGGCTGTGCTGAGATCGACGGAGGCGCTTGTGGCCAGATTCTTCTTGGGTTGATAGGCGGCCAAGCAGCTGGTGAAGCGTTCTGCTTGTCGCTGCTCCACTTCGGCTGGCTCCGTATTGGCGCATTTTGAAAGCAGCATCTATTAATGGAATCATATTAATGACAAATACCAACTATACAAATTTGATCAGTTACCTGCTCGATTTCGCGATATTGCGCCATTTGATGGACCAGGGATTGGGTGGTGCTGGTCAGACTGTCTGCCGAGGCAGAGACCGTATCTGCAGTGGCCGTGGCAATATCTGAAGCTGCTACCAGTTCGCATTCGAAGCGCTGTTTGGGTCTGCGCTCAGCGCTTCTGTCACTGGGCGTAGTGTTCGTTAAGCTGATGGCATCGTCGCTGGAGTTGCCGTTATCCAATAGAGTGGGCCCCTCATCCTGAATCTCCTGCAACCTGATGTCGCACGCTGTGGGCGGTTGATTGCTGAATATCTCCGGATTGAGTATTTTCACCGTGCCACGGGCTGTGCCAAAGGTGTACGGATCCGATGCCAGGGAATTGGGCAAAGCAGAGTCATCCGAATCACTGTCCAGCTCCTGTTGTGCATCATCGCCAGTCGTTGCACATATAAACCTATGCGATCGCTCGTTTAGTTCCACGGCATCAGCGGGTTTTGCTGGACTAGGCTCATAGCTGGGTGCCACCAGCATAATGTGGTATGCAGGTGCGGCACGGGCGCGTCCCTTGCACTGCACGTAACTGCGGTAGGTGGTTGGTGAATCCCAGCGCACGACCAGATTGCATTTGGGCACATCAATGCCCTCCTCCAGCACTGAGGTGCCAATTAACACATTGCAATCGTGCATACGAAAACGCTTTAGTACCTCCTCCTGCCGTCTGTGCTCCTGCTCCGCCTCCTTGGGCTCTGTGGCGGGATCGGCCATGCGGTCTGTGGTAAACTGGCAGCGCAGGAACTTGAGAGCAGGATCACGTCTGCTCATCTCCGCCAGCAACTCAAATAGCACACGAGCCGTATGATTCTGATTGCAATAGATGAGCGCACAGAGCGTCTCGCTGGAGTCATGCTGATGGCGATTATGGCGACGGGTGTTGATACGCCTTCTCGTGTGTGGCTGTCCGTTGGATTTGGACCTTGTTGTGGTGGGCGGCGGTTGATGCACTGCTGTCGTCTCCTCACTTTTGCTTTTCGGCTGCGCCGTCACCTGCTCTTGTTTGTTTTTCCCTTTGAGCAGCTGCTCGAGATTGGTAACTATAGTGTGCGCTTCCACATGCTGCTGCCCGAGCTGCTCAACCACTTGACACTGGGATTTCACCGCTTCAGCTAGCTCGTTAAAGTCCACCTGCTCCACTTGATGGCGCATCTTGCGCAAACCATCCGATTGACTGTGCAACTCGGTTGGCTTAAAGCAGCGCAGAACTTTTAGCAGACGACGCACCTTGGGACTGGAGTAGCGCTCAACGGTGCAGCGTGGCTCCTCGTTCGTTGGCTTCTGGAATGTTTGCTCGCACAAAGCATTGACTTGAACCAGCGCCGTATTCACCAGGCAGAAGAGAAGGTAGTGGCGTTCATGGGGCGTCTTCACCTTAAGCTTCTCGTTGCGCTGATAGAAATGATGAGCTGCTCGCTGCGCGCACCATGGTCCCATTTCATGCAAAACAGCAAGCAGTGCGTCCAGCACATTCAGCGGATCCAACTTGGGATCGGGTATATCTAAAATATTATTGAATTAGTAAATGACTTAAAACCATACAAGAAATATCAGTTTTATTCTCTTTACTTGCAGGCATATCAGCCAAAAAACAAAACTCTGACTCAATTTCAAAAAACCCATCTTAGTTCTAATGACAGCTATATAATATAAACTCCGAAATGGGTTTTTCCTGCAGCAAAAGGACGAGTCTATACCTACTTGATTCGATAAATCTTAAATCGAACAAGCCTATTTAGATACATATATGGGCTCGTAGATATAAACATTCAACCTAGCTTGGAAAAAGCAATAAGAACTAAAACCATCAGCCATACAACCTGGGATTGGAGCCGGGATCCTCGTAGATAAGTTGCCCGAATGACTGGGTTACTCAGACAATTCATCTACCGAGGATCGGTTGGATACATACCCTTTAGGTCCTCCATGAACTGATCGGTGCCATAGATTTCGAATGGATCGTAACGATGGTCATTTAGGAACGATTTATGCGTATTTAGTATATCGACCAGCACACTGGACAGCTGATCCATGTCAAAGGGTGCACACTGCACAATATACTCATATGGCTTGGCGCAGTAGCGGAGCACGGTGACAATATCACTGGCCGTCTCAATGCGACACAGCATCCGCTGTTCCAGGGTATCCAGCATGGCATTTAGCTCCTCCAGTTCGCAGCCGGCGCTGTGCAGCGGACCTGCCAATCCCAATATACGGGGTCGATCACATGGCTGCGCCGGCAGTATGTAATCCTCAAAGATGGGCAGAACACTGCGATAGACATCGCTGTCATGGCAATCCTCCAGGACGATTAGCTGAATACTGCTCAGCAGCAGATCCTTCGATGCCAGCAAATCGAGAAAACTACTTGGCTTATGGATGCTCACATGGTAATCCGTCCAGCAGTGAGCAAAGGGTATTTGGCGATCCGGCTGCTCCTGCCACACTTTGAGATCAGTTAGATGCGTCAGCATCGTGAACATGGAAGTGGCTTCCGTCTCCAACTGACTGCTTAAATAGACGCTCACCTTTCCACTGCTTCTCCCTCGTCTGGAGTACTCCTGGAACAACTTTAGGGTTATAAACTCTTTGGAGCTCCTGTGACCCAGGCAGATGATTGTGTTGCGTTCGTAGGCAGTGGCCAGCAGTTCCACTTGGAAGTCGCGCGGCGTGAAAACCGTCGTGTGCAGATTGTTGTCGCACCAATGGAACGCCATGCTTACAGGCCGGAGTCAAATGCAGCACTACTGCAATTGGAATTAGTGGGTGAGCCACAATGTGCAAACGCCGGCTCGGGTGTCTTTTTTTACATCATCGATGTATCGATTGCAACGCGTGCTTTAACGCGCCAGTGCTGACAGCTATCGATTACCAACAAAAATTTGGTAAAAATATTAAGTTGGAAAAAAATATGCATATTTTAGAGATAAGAAATTAAGATTATAAATTTCAAATAATTAAAACTTAAATTTATTGTTACTGAGGTATTTAATTGGTCCATCATTCGCTGCAAGGATTAGCGAGAACTCAGAAAAAGCCAAATTTGTGTCAGCCAGAAGTGCAAGCAGCTCTGTCGAGAAAAAAGCTAAATTTTTCGATATATCGATGAATTATAGTTTCGATTAATGTTAATTTATTAACATATGGCATCGATAGATGTAAACAAAAGAAAGAGAAGCGGAAATTCGAAAAAGTTTTTGAATTTTTATTTTGTTTATTATGCGACGTTCCCAGGCGCCATCAATGCGCCGAGCAGCCAAAATTTGTGCTCCCGCTAGTGATTTGAGTGTAAATAAAAAAGAATGTACGGAAATGGAATGGGGAACCCCCGGAGGCCATAAGGGATTCCGGCCACGAAAGTACGGGGATGGCGAAAATCCGCTTAAGGAGAGGCGCATCTTTTTGGTTCTCTGGCGCAAGCAGTCCAACAAGAAACACAAAACTTGGAAGGGCAACGGATCTCTGGAGGTGACTGCAACCCGAGCAACTTTAAAAGATGAAATTGGAAAAGTGTTGGACGTCTTGACCAGCTTTAAGCTGGAGAAGATGCAAGCGGAGGCTTTGCTAGAGATCGGCATGAGGGACGTTGAGATACAAGTGGAGTTGACGACCGTCGAGGAATGCATCGCACAACGGCAGGAAGAGATTGAGAATTGGTATCGCCAGCAAGAGGAATCCGATGGGCTTATCTCCCAAGGATCTGATCCCCACCTGAAGCCCCAAAGATCGATGAACATGCTCAAGAGACCAAAGCTATCGCCGCAAGCCAAGTCTGTCAATGAAAGCATTGGTTATAGCATCCAGGCTGCTGCTCCTGCTCCATCTACCCCATCTACTCCTTTCCAGCTGAACGAATATATTTGCATGCTGGCACCAGCTGAACTGCAATCTCAGATGATGCATCTCCTTGCGGATCATTGTCGAGAGTTGGGCATGGTAATATTTATTGATTTATATGTTGCACCTTCTAATAACTCTTAATTTTACTTTTAGCAACTACCGGCGGCGTCTGAAGACATTATTGCTGTGGCGCAAATAATCTGCGACCATCCGGTGCTGCTCAAGCATATGGTAAATCAACCTTTGGTTTCGGAGCTGCTGTTGCCGCATTTGCCGCCTTGGCAGGAAATGGGTCTCTACGATTCCAGCAAGTTTGAGTTTGTGCATTTAATATTGGACAATTTGGTTGTGGCCCGGGGCGAGAAATGTGCCATTGTTGCAAACAGTCAGATGTGCCTGGATCTTATTAAGGGTTACTGTCAATGCTGGGATATACCCTTCTTTCAACTTGAAGACAGCATGCAAGCTAATTGCTTCAATACGTCCAGCATGGAGGACGCCAAGTCACCAATGGTGGCCCTTTTAATGGGAACCGAGCTGCCAGCCATCCGCTTGACTTGCTGTAAACATATGATACTCTATAATTATAGCGCAAGATTGGAAGCACTTCAAATATTAGCAGCTGATGCTGATGCACAAATTTATACGCTAATCACATCTGGCTGTTTGGAGGAGCAACAATATCAGCAACACTTGGGCCTAGTCGATGGCAGTGATCTTCTTATGGATTCACTGAATCTCTGCGTGAATTCCACACACCAGCTGCTCGGAGGGGCACAAAGTGTATGTAAATTCCGTCATTCCAAACAAATTGTGGTTTAATTTTGTTTCACTTGCAGACATTGGCGAGCTGGAAGCAATGGCGGCCACCCTTTAGTGAAACATTTTTAAAGGTAGGCAAAGTTGTGTGCTCCAAAAGTGATGATATTCAACGTATTTGCATTTGCAGGAAACGTTTCTCTTGGATGAACTGCCCAGCTTAAGATTTGTCTTCAGCAAACAGACTGCAATTGTTCCCAGAAATTAGCAATAAAGTTGATAAATGGCAATTTAAAAACGTTTAAGCTAACTGTTTAAGTTAGATTTATTTTTGGTGTAGGCAAAATGGCAAAATAGCGTAAGATTAATTCTTTATAAACGTCTGCAAAGCGTTTATGCGTAGCGAGTAATTATTTTCCTGCTCATTGTAAATGACCTCGTCACAGTTAATAATCGCACCAATTGCCAAATGTTTTTCCAGGCGGGCCACCTGCTCGTCACTTAGGTCTTCAGGCACGCCAAGCAGTTCATATTCGGTAGTTAGTAAGGGGAGTGTAAACTGTGGCGGATACGGACGAATGTCATCGACATTAATTGGTGTAAAGTGGCCGTAGTCAATAAAACAAATGCTGGGGTATCCATCGCCCACTAGTTCCATGGAGACGCCTCGGCACCACTTGCCTTGGTATTTGGCAATGCACAAATCGCTTTTCCTATTAATTAATCGGAATTTAACAAATACAATTCTTGCTCAAGATGAGTTTAACTTACGGCGGTGCATAGCATGCACATTTGGCAACGGATTCACCATAGAATTGTATGTCGCGCTGCATTTGGGTTATCTCGTATGCATAATCCAAAATAGTGCAGTTAATGACACCGGCTTTGATGAACGTGTTGTCCATGACGACCATTTGGATGTCCTTGCCCGTAGGCAATTCAATGAACGGCAAATACTGTAAGTCAAATTGAAGTATTAAACATATGAATAGAGTGAGTTATAGTCGAAACTGAGCGACCAGCATATACCCTGTATCCTGTTTCAAATCGTAGAACAGTTATTAAACTAGGACTCCGTTGTTTAAATGATTTCTAAGATTTACGCGATTAATTTACAAATTAGGCAGTCATCAAACGTAGGATGTTATTAGGGGTCCTAAATTAATATATGTTGGGATATATTAAAACATTGTGTGGTTATTTATATATTTATGGAGGGAAAAAGGGAGGGTGTGTTAGAATAAATATACATTAAGATATTCTTCTGTCTGTTGTACCGTTTTTATAAACTTGCACTTACATCCTCTTTATGGCCAATGTCTGAACATGTTGGCTCCACCGGCGTCACAATGGTCTTGAGCAAACGGTTTAGGCTACGATGCATTTCACTCTCGATGAGGATCACGCGATGCATGCCCATCTCAAAGTCAAACTCACGCTCCGAGTATTTGAGCACAAAGGTATAGCTGTGGTCCAGCTCATACAGTATGTCACGCAGATGGGGGTACATGTAGCGACGTGGTACACCGCGCAGCTGCACGGGCACAGCATAGCGCGACAACGCTGCCAAATAGTCGCTGCACTCGTACAGCGTATCAAGTGTTGTGATCTCCACGCTGCCGTAGTCGACAGAGACTACGTATATCTGCAACGGATTGTCGACATTCAGGACAATGGCACGCACAATTTGTTTGTCAAATTTGTAGATGACAAACTGACCGCACTGAGGCAATTGGCCTAGTTTGGGTGACGCTTGGCCCAGCTGCATGACATCATAGAGCACCTTGTAGTAGGCAATCTCGGTATTTATGTCAGCTGAGCGCACGTAAAAAACGTTGCTCTGCTGGAAGGCTGTGATCTTGACGCCTGAGCCGGATGGCGGCAGCTTGACATTGATTATCTTTTGCGCAATTCTATCTTGAATTATTGGCGGAATGCCTTTGTCACATATCTCCTTGTGCGCCGTGGCAAGAGCATCGAAGCAGAATGGATTGCAGAATGGCATCCGGCAGAATTTGCAGCTGTTGTCCGTATAGCAATTGCAGGCCAAACACTTTTTAGCCAGCTGTGCAAGCTTTGATTCATCCCCAACATACTCCTCAGTCACCGCCTGGGTTTGGGGGCTGTATAGAATGCATATAGGCTTATTAAAAATAAGTACTGTAAGGCTTGTCAGTCATATAAAAAACGTATCAGCAAAGTACGGTTTCCGTCTCAAAATGTTGAGCTTAATTTTAGGCAGCGACTGTGTTGATTTTTAACCTTAATAATCTTGTATTACCCAAAATACTTCACTTAAAAATCCAAATACTCACGTTACTATGACACGTCCAGATCGAAAGTGAAACACGGCCTTTTCCGATTTAATGATATTCTGCAATTTATAAGCTCCACGGCGCTCCAGCATGAACTCATATTTAACATTCAGATAGTGCTTACTTGGATCGTTGATGGAAAGCAAAGAGTTCTTTCTGCTGTAATCAGCCTTGATGACTATGGGTGGTTTAATGAATTCCGGATGCTTGCTTTTGTTCATGGACACTCCAATGGTACGGGATTCGAAATCCACAGCGTTGGCATCATTAGCAGCTGACAAAGACTCCGTCGGATTTGTATCTTGAGTATCGTTTATTGGATATGGTAAATTGGATTGGTCTTGTTGTGGACGGCCCTCCACACAGCTAACAATATTGGGAAACTGGCGGATTTTAGTCCAGGCCGTCTCTAGAGATCTAATCCGGGATATATTATTATATTCGAAATTTATATATTTTTATACCCTTGCAGAGGGTATTATAATTTTGGCTAGAAGTTTGCAACTCATAGAAGGAAACATTTCCGACCCCAAAAAGTACATATATTCTTGATCAGGACGACAAGACGAGTCGATATACCTTTGTCCGTCTGTCCGTCTGTTTCTACGCAAACGGTCGGTCGAAATATTTGGTTTTTTGAGATAACTCAACTAAAGTTACCAACTAAAAGTTTAAGCATTATTTAAGCAAGCTCACGATATTTTATCAAAATCAGACCACTATATCTTAAAGCTGTCATAGGAACAACAACAATATTAAGCAACTGCAAGGGTATACTACCTTCGGAGCGCCGAAGGAAGCCTTTCTTTCTGGTTTAAAAATCAACTTACCCAATATTATGAAAATAAACGAAATATACGCGTGTACTGTGGCGACATTCAACATCACAAATAGTGCTGTCGCCAAAGAAATTTCTCAACATTCTTTCCGTAACAAATTCATTTTTCTTCTTGATAACCAAGTACGGATATTGCATTTGTTTAGTGTTGCGATCCTTTGTAATTTGTATTGCAGGCGCTTCGTTGACGCTTTCATACTTGTTCGAATATCTCATCATTATAATGTTGTGCCATAGGATTCCAGTCCGACCAATCATTATCGTGTTCGGCCATTATTATTTATTAAGTCTGATCGCTGATATTTCAAATTGAAAGCATGCATGGAGCGTGCGAAATATGACTTGGAAATCGGCATTCACAAAAAGTTCGACTTTAGGTGAAAATATCGATATCTGCTGCAGTTGACAGAAAAGTGTGCACGAGTTAACAGAATTCAATTATCGACAATGCGATAAATCGATTCTTTTCTCACATCACTAACTAACACAGCATTGTAAACAAAATGGTTAAACATGAATCAAATTTTGTGGTTGAGCGCATTGTAGACAAGCGCATCACTGCCGATGGCAAAGTAGAGTACTTTATCAAGTGGCGTGGCTACCCCTCCGGCGACAATACCTGGGAACCCGAGGAGAACTGCGATTGCCCAGCTCTCATCCAAAAGTTTGAGGAGTCGCGGGCTAAATCCAAGAAACGGGGGGAAAAGAAGCCGAAATGTGAGGAGATACAGAAGCCGCGGGGGTATGAGCGTGGCTTGGAACTGGCGGAGATAATGGGCGCCACCGATGTCACCGGAGATATAAAATATCTTGTCCGTTGGCAATATTGCGAGGAATTCGATTTGGTGTCCAGCAGCCAGTTGTCAGAGAAGGATCCGCAGATGCTGATCGAATACTATCAGAAGATGGCACCCTACACCAGCCACATTGATAAGCGGATGCAGGGCGTGCCCGAGGAACTGCGCGCGGTAGCGGCACAAACAGGGTATGCCGTCAGCAGTGCACCCACGGACGCAGTAGAGCCATCCATCTGCAGCGTTGAGAGCGATAGAGAACAGTTGCAGCCAGTAGAGCCCAACCAGGTGCCCATTGAGATGGGAGAAGTACAACAAACGGATGTAGCTGATGTTGAATTGGACAGTGTGGGCGTTTCCTACTCCATACCTGTACCCGGCGTGGGCAACATTGCCATCGATGTGCCAATGGTGGATAATTAATAACATTATAAGCATATTTTGTAACTACATACATATATTAAAGAAAAATAAAAATAAAGTAAATTTAACTATGTGCATTCCTCGTCGAGATTAATTGCACCCAGCTGGCCGGTGCGAAAGAAGCTGATAAATTTGCGGGCGGCAGCTAATAGATTCGTCATCACCTCCACTTGACCATTGTATTGCTTGACACGATGGAACATGCCCTGCTGCTGGGCATATTCAGCAAGAATTGCGCTGATGTTATCGCTGGGACCGGAGCTTAAGCCTAGCTTTTCCACGTACTCATGGCGCCGGTGTCTATTTAGCCAGTATAGCAGATAATCGGCAATCAGATCCTCGCCAACGATGTGATCGGGCAAACAGCCAATCAGGGCTAGTTTCATGCCCATTTCATCATCGGTAACGGACGGCTGCAGAATACCGGGCGTATCAATCATGTAGACGGGCGGCTGCTCTTGGATTTTAATGCGCTCGCCAACAGCTCGAGTGATCCCGGCCTCGGCACCGACGCGTGCCGCACTCCGTTTCTTTAGATGCACATTTCGCAGTACATTGATAATGGAACTCTTGCCCACATTGGGCACACCGATGATCATAATGTTATGCTCGGCGCTTTGTGCTCGATTGAATCGACTGCTTTCGGCCACCAATTTGGTGGCCAATGGCAGAATGTCCAATACGCCATTATTCCGCTGATCCTTGCAATTGGTAAAGAGAATGTTGCGCAATTCCGGCTGCTCTTTTCGCAGTTGCTTCAGAATTCCACGTTGTTGCTTCGTTCCCAGCAGATCGACCTTATTTAATACCAATATATGCGGTTTTACACCGTTGCCTATAGAGAGTAAAAGATGTTTATTATATTTTAGGAATTTATTATATTATTGGTTATATTCAAATGTTATAATGTAAACAATAATTCCAGGAAGCCAGAAGATCATATCGCCCATATACGAAGGCTCATCCTCGAAAAACGTGATTTTGCAGAAAACGCACTTAAAGCTTTCAATTTACTCCCAAAAATTGCATATTCCGTAATTTGAATACTTGGATTAGGTATATAGAGGTTACTTTTGAAAAATGAACATTTGCCTAAAATCAATTCTTTCCAAATGTTAATTTTAAATAGCCCCAGAGACTTTAAATTTTAACTGTAAATTAAACTGTTTAAATTATCACAAAACCAATATTTTAATTTTATTAACTTTTAAAAATGTATATAATTTTAAATAATAGTATTTGCATGTAAACGGTTTGTCATATAACCGATATCTACTTTATCATTATATTTATTTGATTATCAATCAATCAATCTTCATACCCGTAATCGTATCGAAGAATTGTGAATTCCGTCCGGCAAAGGGTATACGGGCGTCGTGTATTTCAACGATGCAATCGACGGTTCGCAGCTTCTGTTGAATTTGGCGCATTCCCTTGTTCATATGGCCGGGAAACCAATTAATGCGTTGATGTCGACTTGGCAGACGAAAAACGGTGCGAAATGGATTCGCAAGCGACATGTTTATGTTCTTGCCAGCGAAAACAGCTGTTCAGCTATTCAGATGTATCGTAACAATCGTAACGTGCCTATCGATAAACAGGGTGCCCGCATTTTGCAATGTATTTAAGTGAAGTGTGCAGCTCTTATCAATAAAACAAAATCGTTCAAGGCAAAATAATTTATTAAATTCCAGGCTGTTGTGTTAGTTAAATCTCTTAATGAATTAATTTGGTGAAATAAAGTTACATCAAATAAATATATCGAATAAATCTGGCATTAAGCAACGAAACGATCGGCAGCAATCTGATAAGATAGTGAACAAAGAAACAGCTAAAATACGCTTCTGATAGTAAAAAGTTCAACATGAATTCTAATATAGACCACACTCAAATAACTTTGGTTAAAGTATGCTTTAAAATTACATCGACTGCAGATAACTTACTTACAGTTCTCATTTAGGAAATTGGAAATTGTCAAGGCGCCTTCGGACGCGTCCATTTAGGCAAATGGCGAAACAAAAATGTCGCTGTGAAGGAGATTTCATGCGCAATGCCGGGGAGCGTTGAAAGAGAGTTGACACATCTTTCAAATTCAAACCATAACAACATCATATTTTTACATGGAATGTACATAAATAATAATATACTCTATTTGGTTATGGAGTACATGGATGGCGGATCATTGCACAATTTCTTGCGTACCGAATCAATAGAGTATGAAGCGGCACATGTGATCAACTGGGCGCTTCAGTGCGCCAAAGTGGGTGACAATTCTATCTCTTCCATTTAAATGCAAAATGGCTAATTAATGCGTTATTTGACAGGCCGTTGCTTATCTGCATTCGCGAACACCCAGGCCAGTGATTCACCGCGACTTGAATCCGAACACATTGTTTTTATGTGATAAGCATCGTTGTCTAAAGATTATGGATTTTTCATCAGTCAGAGACATGGGTACCAGTATGACGGCAAATGTTGGGTCTGCCTCCTATATAGCACCAGAGGTATATACATACTTATCACCATTATTACTTCCATTACTACTTCCAAACAAATATCCATTTACGCAAACAAATATCCTTCTAATAGGCTATCGAAGGTAAAAACTACACCGAAAAATGTGATGTATATGGCTGGTCCATTACCCTATACGAAATTATATCGCGGAAAGCGCCCTATGGAAATTTAAAAAATTTGGATATTTGCAGTAAAGTGACTGAAGGTACTAATTATGTCTTTCCTATAGTAAATGTATAAATATTAACGGCCTATTTGTTGATTTAGGTATGCGACCATCGTTGGACAATCTAAACATTAGAAGTTCTATAAAAGAATTGTTAACGGCCTGTTGGAATGCTAATCCAGACGAGCGCCCTTCAATGGCTGATATTGTTGACAACTTGAAACAATTTCCGATTGTTTATGATGAGCTTATTTTGTAATTTGACCAGTACAATACACTAGTTCTGGAACTGTAAACAAATATACCCATATTTATTAGAGATGGGATCGGTATGGAGATCCCGCTGGTACTGAAAAATACTACGGGATCGGAACTATTCAAAAATTCCGCTAAATCTGTAATATTTATATTTTCGATCACTATATGCATGTTTGTTTACGTATCCGTCAAAAAACCAATAACCCATTCTTTAAAGTTTAAAGTTTAAACAAAAGCCTAGTAATAAATATCACTTGTAAGAAATAAACCTTTTAATAAATTTCCAAAAATTGTTTGCCAATCATTGTGCTTATTGTTCAATGGAATATTATGGTAAATCTAGCTGCTCTTTCAGTAATTACCCGCAAAATCACATAGCCATATACATAATATTCAGTCAGTTTAAGATTTACTTTATTTGTCACAAATTTTCTCATTTGAATTATATTAACAACTACCTACAACAAATTGCGCAATGAGCAAGATTCTTTCAAAACATTCAATTACTTCAAAATTATCCGTTGTCGCTGATGAAGATAGTATCGACGTTGCTTCCATCTTTCCCAAGAAGTTGCCAGAGCTGGTAGTTGGGCCCGTCCATGATGAGAGCGGCTTTACGCTTAACGAGAGATTGGCACTCAGGCAGGCTTGGAAGCTAATCAAACCGTTCGAGCGTCGCTATGGAAAGGACATTTACTTTACGTAAGCCTGAACCGTGCGCATAGCAAAGCTAACTGTTCAATAAGCACATCAATCTTTTAGTTTTCTCATGGAGCACTTCACAACATTTGAAACTTTTCGGTTTGGTGGCAAGCTTGACCTACACCGTTTGCATGGTCATTCATTGGCCTTTATGCGCTTCATAAGCGCCACAATTGATCAAAATGATCCGGTGATATTCCAGGCGATGCTAAATGACAATCATATTACGCACGAACGCTGCCACGTGTCCACCAAACATATGAGGGTTTGTTGGCCACAAAAAAAAAACAAAAAAGGTATATATTATAAATATTAATCATACGCTCCTGCAGATGCTGCTCGAGGCTCTAATTGCCTACGTGCTGAACAAGCTCAATGCAGTTAGTTCGGCGGCATTGGAGAGCGGCTTTCAGCGGTTGCTGGATAAGTTTCAGGTTTACTTTGATCAGCATGATGCCGCGATACGAAACATAAGCTTTGTGGCATACAAGCGCAGTCTAAGCAAAGAAAGTTTCTCAATGCGCAATACGATTCAATAAAAAATAAAATCACGCATACGCCACGTAAAACGCACAATTGATTTGTATCTAAGATCACAGTACGCATCCGCGAATAGTGATCTCGATCAATCTGAAAATTATCCAAGGCTCCAGCCACTGATGCATCCGCACCCTCTCCTGCTCATCCAGCTGTCTGACTGAGTGCTCGCCAATGTCAATTCAAATTCGGACTGTAGCCAGCGTCAACGCTGGCGTCGCTGCTGCTACTGCTGCTGCTGCTACTGCTGCTGCTGCGTCCATATCAATTGGCGACGCTGCGTCGCAGTCGACGCGCTACTTGTGTCTTGGCAGCGTTTGCTTTTAGCTGTGCTGCTAAGCGCGTTTCCTTTGAGAAATTTAGTTTTGCTCGGACGCTCAGTGCGCCCATCCACACGTTTCGATACTTAAAAAGCTGCTATTCAATTTTAACTGGAAAACAAAATTAGCTAGTTTTTTAGTGACAAACATTGATCAAATTGCTTGCAACGCAACACTACTTAAATGACAAATGATTTAGAGACCCACTAATTTTGGGCAACTTTTTTGCATATCTTAATAAAACTAATTCAAATATGGTCGCCACAGAGGATATTAAAAAGGTAAGCGAGTGTGGAAGGTAAAATTAGCAACACAAGCCTAATCGGAATCAGAATAAAAAATCAGAATTAAAATTATAGATTTTGTACTGTTTAAAAAGCGGTTTGAAACAACAGTCCCATATTTTATGGACAAATAATATGTTTTTACATTTACAGTTTAATGGTTTCTTTTGTAACAATGTGAACCGAAAAGTATGCTATGCTGAATTGCTGTGATAAATAAAAATATTAAAATATATCGGTTTATAGGCGATCTTTAGGCAATGGCTATAAGCTAATGCTCAGCATAGTATCAGAATGAATTATGATTTTGAATAAATAATCCACAATCTTTAAGGTAATTTATTACCTATTAAGTACCAACTTTGGATCAGATACCTTATCTCGTACCAAACAACCCATTCTAACATTCTAACGCACAGCTCAAAAACTTACGCTGCCGAAATTTCGCTACGTCTATTGCTAAGCCACTTGATTTCATGAACAGTTCAATGTCACCCTATCGAAGAACTTCAACATTCAACCAACATTCAAATAATGGATTGCGCCTAGGTTTCTACTTGCACAAGGGCAATCAATGGAACAATTAAGCTAATGACTGCACAGGCTTCTCGCACTTCGACAATGGATTAGAACTTTTTGTTAGCGGGTAAAAAAGTAGAAGCCTGTTAATTTTTAAGAAATAATTTGTATCTTAAGAAAAATCTTGTGCTCTAAAATCACACGTTTTTCAAGTACTGGGCAACTTATAGTTGCGTATACCCTGCCTATATTTTTTGGTGTATATTACCAAAAAAAAATGTTATCTAGCCACAACTTAAGAAGCAAAGCCAATGCTAAGGTTCACGTGAGAACTGACTGCTTTTGATAATGGCCAATTAAAGACCTTTGATTATGACGCCTAACGATTGAGATTTTTATACAACTGTACATTCTTATGTATTCCGTCTGGTTGATTGATTGGGTCACACGAGTTTCTGATTCATAGTTAATGTGTATTATATTTTCCAAGAGCAGCCAACTCTTCTGCTGCTGATAACAGTGATAATACAATGTTACATAATATATTAAAGCACTGCCAAATATCACATGTTGTTTACTTTATCGCACAAAAAATATATAATACTTGTTTTATATTTATTGTTGCTTTTGATCAGGAGCCTATCGCTTATTGTTTATGTTTCCCGGCCGGACATGTTTGCTACATGTTTATCTCGCTTGTGCGAGCTGTCGAGCAATCTGCAAAGCAACAATAATGTTTACATGTCCAACTTGTCGACATATCATGGACAGTGCATCCGCAATAATAATAATATTGCATATTCTGTGCAGCCTCAGGGCATGCAAATCTTAATCTAGTATATTATCTTCACCAGCACCAGCACCAGCTAAAGAATGTTACTTGGAAAGAAGCTAATGTTTATATACATATATATTTCTTATAAGCCTAAGCTTTCGATAAAGCGTATGAATCAAATGTTTATTTATTTTTTATTTATTGCGCATTTAAAGATTATTATTGTTTTGCATTGTCATAAAATAATGATTATTTATAAATGATGATTTATAAAGACAAACATTTAAATTTGTCAGATAGCAAATATCCCAACTGTACATAAAAAGTTAACTAATTTAACTTAGTAGTATACGTACATTAAATGTTAAATATTGTGTGTTCCTTATAAGCATAAAACGAAACGAACTGTTGCTGAAAGTATTTTGATAACATAAAAGTTGCCCAGCTGAACGAACTGAGCTGTGAGCCACTGTATATATCTAATCGAGTGCGCACCTTCAGCTAAAACGGCCATAGAATTTCAAATTGATGCTTGTCCCTTAACAAATACACTAGCTTTAATGGTTGTTCTAATCGCACAGCAACGAGAACTCTACCAACAACACATAAATTTCAAGACAAGCCTTTCCAGAGCACACAGCAAACGAAAACGAAACGAGGCGCTCTTTTGCCTTCGTGCCAAAACGTGAAAGACACGAAGCTTAACGGCGCCAAAAACACTGACGCCCGATGTCGATGCTGATGCCGATGACGATTGCACTTGACATTGGATCGGTAAAGGGGAATGAATCGGCAAATAGTAAACAGAGCAAAGCAAACGGCACAAAACTAATTAGCATGTGATGCGCCTCTTTTGCCTGCTGGTGGGTGGGTGTGTCCCCATCTCTTTGCTCTTTGGCAAATGCATCGCTCTCCCTTTCTCTATCTCTGTCTCTCTATCTGACCTGTTGTTGCTATTGTTGTTTGTGTATTGGCGACAGGTTTATTTGACATTTCAATTGCATTTGACGCCATTAAATACAATTACGCTCGTAAGCACACAAGCGCATATTTTATAATTACACATTCCGTTTTGATAACATTCGAAATGCTCATTTGCATTCGCATAAGGATTTCAATTCAACACTTATACATACATATTGTTGTCTGTCATCAAAATGCATGTCTCTATATGCATTTTAAAATCATTACAATATGTCTAACGCTATTGAGTACATAAATATTTGAATTTATGTATGTATATTCATAAAATAATTCATTTAATATGTCAACAAGGGTATTTAATCTTTGTCCAAAACATAATAACTCACTCTGGTTTTTGCTTTCAAGCGAATCTGATCAAAACAATTTCTAATTTTATTTACATACATGTTATGTACATATGTACATATATGCAAGGGTATATATGTATATGCGCTTAGTTTTAGTTATTTTGTATGATTTAAAATACTTCTACCTGACGCATTCGGATGTCGTCGAACGGCATTTTTGGCAAGTGCAACGGCAACGCAATTTTTTATTGACATTAGCGTAAAATGCATTTAGAAATTCAAGTAAGGCGCACTACAGGAAGCATTTGTCTGATTGGATTTGGGGGCGTATGCGTAACATTTGCACATGTTTGTTATGAAATCGATTTGATTGCGCTCATATTATGGGAGTATGAGCTGTGGCGTATTTTATTTTCGTTTATCTTATTTAATTTAATAACGTAGAAAAATATTCATTTGATATTGAGATTATTTAAATTATTAAGCTTCATCCGTAAACTTAACATTGCCTGCCTTTGGACTGAGGTTTTTTAAGAAGATCCTCGATTTGTTATTTTCTTTCAACTTCGGACTTTTGTAGTTTCTTTAAATCGTCATTGCACTGTTCTATTGTGTCTGACGTAAAACACGAAATGTTTTGCATTTAAATGCGCGTAAAACGCTGGCACTATAATGAAAAGCCAAAAAAAGATTCAAAATGTATCTATAAAGTGACGAATAAGAAATACTCTAATAAAATAAAATTTAGCTATCTGTTGAGGGGATCTAAACGGAATCTTGATGAGGATCCTTACTAACTCTAAAGTAACGCAAGTTTTCACAGAATATAATATAACTAAACAGCCTTAACTAACCTTTCTCTATAAAAATGATTATTATATTTTATATTTCGAACTACTATGTACACATATATATTAATAAAAACAATTTGTTCCTTATCAAGCTTTATATAAATATCATATGCATTTTGTTGCTTTATAAATTTCTTAAGAAAATCATAATAATGCATGCTAGAGTATCGAAAGAGTACCAGCCAAAATAAAAGCGCCACTATTTCAAGATCCGAGAAGAAAATACGCTTTTCGAAGAGTCGCCGAAACAGTCGTCTCCAACTGTGGTGGCCGTACGGACCAAAACAATCGCCACGCCGCCAACTAAAATTAGCGGAAAATATAGTTTTATATACGCACACTAACAGATATCAGTGTACTCTATATATATATTGAAATATATTTTTTAAAATAACTAATGACCAGATATCGAAAAAAGTAAAATAAAAGTCGCGTCAAAATAATAAGATATAAATACGCATAGAAAAAGAAAAGTGTTGGTGCGTCTTGTGTGATAGCGTTTGTGTTTATATAACGTGCTCGGCAATATTGTATCTGGCAAGTTTCGAGAGAGTTAGCAATGGACTCGGATAAAGTAGTACGCGCCATGGCGCGCTGGTGGCAGGTAAAGACAAGAGATACTGGGGCACATATACTGCTAGAAATATGGCAACACACGAATGCACACACCTCCTTTTTAAAAATAAGCATACACAGACAGATACACTGATATTTACACACATATAGCCCCATCTGTTCGGTACTACATTTTCATTTACATTTTCGTTGTTCTTGTACACTCTTTACATGGGCAAAAAGGGGCACGGGACCAAATTTTTCCACTGTCATAACTTTGGCAAATTTGAAGCAATTTTTAAAAACCAATGTTTTCTTTGGCTATGTATTAGCTTTTTTATCAATGATACATTTAAATCTGGAAACAAAACTTTTAGTCGAAAATCTGAGCAACAAATTCGTATGTAGGTCACATTTTTAATTTTGATTGCATTTTACGTATTCTTGTTGGCCACCGTATCATGACCCTCAAACGTTCTTTACTTGGTAATCGGGAGTTGTTAAGCTTTCTCAGCATTATTATAGTGCCATATATAGACTTTAATGTTAACCAGACTTTTCTGACACATCTGCTGAGTAAGGCTAATCCCATCATGAGCCCAGTAAATAGTAGTTGAAATTTTAAAATATTGAAAATCTTTTCTATTCACAGACTGTCAGCCAGGAGGACAATGATGCCATGTCCCGGAATCCAATGCTCTACGATCCGCTACAGGATGGCGTCGTGAAGACCTCCAAGAAACGCCAATATGTGGCCGCACTAGTTAGTAAGTTGTACCTATATGATTGGAAGAGTATAGAAGATTAACCGCTATTTAAATTTGAAACTGTTTACAGTTTGTCTGGGTGCTGTCGCTGCGGGCACTGCCTTGGCCTGGACCAGTCCGGTGCTGCCACAAATCAGTGTTAATCCCAATGTCAACACAACGGTAAATGCAGCAAACTCCACTGGAAATGCAACAACAGTGATTTTGCCGCACGATGACCAACTGCAACTAACTGTCGGTCAACGTAAGTTCCTACTATATAAGAATTCTTCGTACTGTTGCATCGGTTCCTAATCGTCAAACTAACCGATAAAGTGCATTATTAATCTGCTGCGGAAGTACAAATATTGCAAATGTAATAAAGGATCGAAACTAATAGAAGTGGCCATAAATAACACACAGTTTAACTTACATTTGTTACCTATCACTTAAGCAACTCAAGTGTTTCCTTTGCGTGACAAACTTTAATCGGAAACCTTAAATCGATGAGTAATTTTAAGAGTAGATTTGTGCTATGCCCATCCTTTTCTATGGGGGTATGCATATACATATATATTCATTATTATTCTTCAAGACTAAACAATTTTGATTTATCTGAGAACTAATGACTTCAAGAAAGATGCAAACTAAATTATTGTAGTCATTGTAAACTGTTTTAATGCTGCAAACAGAGTATTGTGCAGTCGGTAGACTTTGACTGCAACGTTCCATCCTGCTACTCATAGATAGACTGATTTGGCATGTTTGTTGACTTGTTTACTTGCAGAGACCTGGGTTAGTTCGCTGCTGGCCATTGGCGCCTTCTTGGGCGCTCTGCCCACGGGTTATATAGCCGATGCAATTGGCAGACGATACACGGCAATGGCCATGGATGTGCCATTCATTTTGGCCTGGCTATCGATCACCTTTGCCAAATCTGCCGGCTGGTTGTACTTTGGCCGCTTTCTAATTGGTGAGTTTGCAACTTTTGATAGTCTTATCCCAAACTAATATACTGTATATCTACTAGGCATATCGACGGGCAGCTTTTGTGTGGTGGCTCCTATGTACATCTCGGAGATTGCTGAGACCAGCATACGGGGCACTCTGGGCACGCTCTTTCAGCTGCTGCTCACAATCGGCATACTGTTTATTTATATAATGGGCGCCATGGTCTCGTGGAGTACTCTCAGCATGATGTGCCTGGTCGTCCCAATTGTCCTGTTTTTCGGCATGATCATGCTGCCGGAGACGCCCGTCTATCTGCTGAAGAAGGTGGGTGTGGACAGGGAGGAAGTGTTTATTGGTTTGCTGAAGATAAAATACTCTTGAAGAGCAACAAACTAACATCATAAAATCTTTACAAATATTGCAGTTTGTCCCGACTGACTGACTAACTAACTCTTTAGTGACAAGAATGTAGAAATGATAAGGATGACAATCCATGACCAAAATGACCTGGGTATTCAAAATCGGGTTAGATTTGAAGATGTTATGGGTGTTTGAATCGGGAAAGGGCAGTTTTAGGCACTTGGAACATCACATGACAGAATTGTTGTCATGATTTCTGACAAGAAATTCGAGAAATTTATAGTTTTCCAACTTTGCAAGTAGAATAAGTAAAGTGGAAAAACCATGACCAAAATAACCTTGGACTAGGACTCATAAGTACTATAATATAGCTGATCTCAACAGATCTAAGAAATGTTTCGAACCGGTTGTTGATACTGATCAAGAATATACACACAATTCAATGCGGTCCACATTTCGTAGCACAATTATATAGTATAGGAATAGAATGTCATATGTATATGTACATAGAGTCTAATTGCTTCCTATCTTCGCAGGGTCGTCGAGCGGAAGCGGCTTTGTCGCTCAAGTGGCTGTGGGGCCGATATTGCGATTCGCGCAGCGCCATTCAGGTGATACAGAATGATTTGGATCAGGCTGGTGCGGATGCCACATTTCTGGATCTGTTTACGAATCGTGGTGCACGCAATGGGCTGATTATCTCCATGATGCTGATGTTCTTCCAGCAGTTCTCTGGCATCAATGCGGTCATCTTCTACACGGAGTCCATATTCAAGTCGGCCGGCAGCAGTCTGGATGCCTCGATTTGCTCGATCATTGTGGGCGTGGTGCAGGTGATTATGACCTTGACATCATCGCTGCTCATCGAACGTGCCGGACGCAAGATGCTGCTGCTCTTCAGCAGCACCGTGATGACCATTTGCCTGGCCATATTGGGCGCCTACTTTGATATGAAGGAGAGCGGCAAGGATGTGTCACACATTGGCTGGCTGCCGCTGCTTTGCATGGTCCTGTTCATCATTACCTTCTCGGTGGGCTATGGTCCCATACCGTGGCTGATGATGGGCGAGCTCTTCCTGCCCGATGTCCGGGCCACGGCAGTGGCGCTCACCGTCATGGTCAATTGGATGTGTGTGTTTGTGGTTACCAAATGCTTTGGCCTCATGATCAGCGAGTGGGGCTCGGATATGACGTTCTGGTTCTTTGCCGGCTGCATGGCAATTGCCACAGTTTATGTGGCCGTCTCCGTGGTCGAAACCAAGGGCAAAACCTCCATGCAAATACAGACGTGGCTCAGTGGTCATTAAATTAGATTCTTCTTTTAAGTGAATAGCGAAAAAATGAAACTAAAGAAAGTTGTATGCAAGATTACGCATACGCAGAGTGTACAATATTTATCATATGATTTTGAATAGTGTAGTTTCCAATTATTTTCTAAGTACTCAACTAGTTATTTTCGGCATATCTCTCTCTATCCGACTAGATAAGTCAAAGAAGAGATACGCTTAGCTATTTTTGTCGTCTTTTTATGTATTTTATATATGTATGTGTTAAGTGTGCGGCTGTAAAGACATGTGTAAAAATAAAAATAAAAATAAATATAAATATATTTATGTACATATATATATATATTTATTGATAATAAAGCACGAAATTGTACAGTTACAACGGCAGCTATACTATATCAGAGATGAGCATGCTGCATTGACCCAATAGATAGCCCCTCAGCTGGATTCGCTGGCGTCGGCAACGCCCCACAAATTTGCAGCTAATCAGCAGCAGCTGTCATACGAAATTCGGTGCGTAGTCAGGCGACGATCTGATCTGGTCAGTACGACCACGCCCACATCTGGCGCCGTTGCAATCAGCTTGCCGTTGGCCTTGCACTTGGCCTTCAGGTATAGGCAAGGTCGCCAATTGATAGCTCGACGCAGAGACGCAAATTGATTCTATGCCAGGTAGCCTTAATTGTTGCTTGCCTGCTGTTGTTGTTGTCCCACTTTTACAATTGACAGCATTTTGTATGCAAATATTTAATTACATTATGTTTTTCCTGTTGTCGCAGTTTCAGGAAACTCTATTCGGGAGGCCCCCCCCCATCACCGCACTTAAAGCCCCAAGCGGCTGTTTGTTCACATGTGTAACAGGTTGTTGTTATTGTTATTATTGTTATTATTGCTAGCGGGTTTGTAATTCCATTTGAGCCAGCAACAAATTGCCGTCAGATAACGGCTCATTGGATATCGCTTGTATATGGCTGATTATTGCAAATATTGTTTGAGTGTCTGGCAAATAAATTGATTGATTTATTTAGCACTTGAGAGTGATGTCTGAACTATCAAATATATCGAATGTGAGGAATGCTGCTGTCAAATATAGTTGACTAATGGGCTGCTTAAATCACATATCCATTAACATTTCGTTGAATTCGTCAAGATCTGCCCTGTAACCATAAGTAAACAAGATTATAAACTGACTGACTTCAAACTCCCATAACTTTGCCAAAACTGAACCGATTTTTATGCTCAAGGTCATTTAGTTTTTAAAATATACTGTATTCTTGTCTTATCACTTTTTAAAAATTAATTTTTTAACAAAAAAAAATCCTTAACGTTTGTTTTAATTGACACACTTAGTAAAAAAAGTATAAGAAAAATGATTTTGGGGTAATTTTTCTGTCAAAAAATCACGCCAAAAGTGACAAAAAAAATGGCTTGTGAAATAACAAAAAGTTCCTTTCCCAGATTTCAAACTGACATAACTTTGTCAAAACTACACCGATTGTCAATCCCGAGGCCATTTTGGTCATTATTTGGCATGTACTTTAAATCTACATCTAAGGTTTATGAACTTTTGAAAATATTTTTTTTTCAACTTTTTTTGTTAAAAAAGCATAAGGGGGGACCCTTACCAATTTTGATTTTTCAAAAATTAGAATCTTGAAATTTTATTTTTAATCGATTGTAGGTGTCACAATTAGTATAAAAAACTTTAAGAAAAATGATTTTGGGGTAATTAATTTTTCTGTCAAAAATCACGCCAAAAGTGACAAAAAAAATGGCTTGTGAAGTGCCCAAATAACAGAAAGATAAATGACCTTCCCAGATTTCAAACTGCCATAACTTTGGCAAAACTGACACCGATTGTCAATCCCGAGGGCATTTTGTTCATTATTTGGCATCTCCTTTGAATCTACATCTAAAGTTTATGAACTTTTGAAAATATTTTTTTTTAACTTTTTTTGTTAAAAATGGTCTTACCAATTTTGATTTTTCAAAAATTAGAATCTTGAAATTTAAATTTTAGTTGATTGTGGGTATCACAATTAGTACAAAAACTATAAGAAAAGTGATTTTGGGGTAGATAATTTTTCAGACAAAAATCACGCTAAAGTTGACAAAAAGTTTGTGATTAATGATAGACAAAGTACTTAAGATTTAAATATTATTATCTGTCGGACCAACAAAGGCTGATTCTCGACAACAATCAACACTCGACAATCACAACGTTGCTTCAAAAAAAGGATGTCAAACATAATGCAACACCCAAGCAAATCGAATAACAAGATGTAAATTACACATTACATTACATATGCAATCTTTATTAAATCCAATAAGCAAGTCATTGTGTTGCATTTAAATAAAATAAGGCAAATCAAACCGGAACCGCACACTTCCTAATAATAATTATGTATCTCAGCAGCGTGCTGCAATGAGGTCTGAACAACCAGTTTATAATTCAAAAAGGTGGCACGCGTCTTTGATCGCAAAAGCAAAAGCAAAAGCTTTATTAAATCGAGCCTCTTTCTTAAAATATTATTATTTATAAATCGATTGTGTTACATCATTTATTTTTTGCTTTAGCTGACTCGCATATGACTCTGATTCCGGGAGCTCTTCCTTTGTCTGATGACGCAAAAATATTTCCATTTAAAGATACACAACGGAAAAAAACAAAAAAAAAAAAAACATTTCAAGTGCCGACACCGGCAACATTTCAATTAGTTGGCGTTTTTGAAAGGCACGCACGTTTATAATACATGCTTAAGATTTGTACGAGTCTCGTTAGCGACACCGACTAAATAAGTCAATCCCCCCACAGCGAAACGTCAGTCGCATATCAATTAACTTCCTCAAACCGTTGGCTTTGAGATACTTTTGGACGCGTCGCAAGAGATAAATCAAACAGTTTTCCAACGAATGGGGCGGAACTAAGCCGATAGAATTCAATTAAAATTCAGACACTGTTCCAATTGTTTGTTTATTTGTATTATTATAATATGCATTAAGTGTAATTGAATATTTTATTGCTTGTTTTTTTGATTTTGTCGCCAGTTCACATGTGACAAAAGGCACATTGATAAAAATCGCACCATCTGAAGCGCAGCTCAGTTCAACGATCGTCTGACTTTGCTACAATGCGATATAATAGTTGCTCATTCATATATATACCTACATATATATATGAGAATTTTCCATAGTAATCATGCATATATAGTACTTTTGTGCTTATTATCTACTTGCACTGGCTATAACTAAACACGAGCTCTGAATGCGTCTGTCATAAATTCGCGACTCAATTTTGTACATTTTAAATAGAGCCACGAAATCGTCAAAACATTCGCGCATTCCGTTTCCGACAACGACAGACGACAGTTCTCTCCGATCTTAAGTGTTACCGTGATCGATCCGGCGTGTGCCTGCAAGTGACAAGAATAATTCCAAGTTACCATCTAAAACCCAAAAAGAATTTCACCAAATTTAAAAATTGTTATACATTTTTCTGTTTTTGTGTGCTAATTGATAATTTCGGCAAAATGGGTGAGTAAACAGTGTAATAATAATAACCGTAATAACTACTTAGTTATAACATATCATATGAGTAATTTAAGTTTTTTTAAAATGGTTTTTGATTAACTATGGAAATGTTTCATGTCATTTGAGTGCTGATTAAACACGATGAACTACTTTAAGTATGATAATAATTTGTGTGTGAACTTGTCGCCCAAACAGTGTTACGATAGACACTCCAATCAGTATTATCACAAAGCATGGTAATCGGCAACCTCACTGTGAATGGTTTGGCCTGAGTATGGGCTTCAATTTGTGAGCCATGATTAAACTTGGCCATCAGTTTTGATTTGTCGTCGTCGCAAGTGGTGTTTAAGTTATTCTGCAGCGGCACAGGATTACAGTTGTATTCAATCAGTTTTTGACTAAAGGTCCTTTGGGTCTTTTTGTTATATTTTTTATATTTGTGAGTATTTACTGCTTGGCATATAATTCATAAAGTAAAATATATAAAGTGAAATTATTTGTTAAATTATTTAGCTCAAGAGTTTTAATTAGTTTAGCTTTCACAGTATTACAAAAATTATTTAAAATTTATTTTTAATTTTATATAAAATTAACTGACTTGTCCCAAAGTTACTATCTTATCTGAAATTTATGCAAAAAAATTTAAACAATTTTTATAGTTTACACAATTTAAATTTATTGAGGATGTGTTTTTTGTTGATTGCTTTCAAGCTAACAGGAACTAACAGTAAATGTGCGCAACCTTCTCTATTTCACTCCAATTAACACTCCGAGTGCAGACTTTGCAGCTTTCTGACGTCACTGGCGCTTATTAATTGCTTTTTGGCAGCTGAATACACGCAACACTCGACATTATCTATATCCATATAATAATTTAGCCACATCTTCTGTGTATTTATGTTATGTATCTGTTTATCTGTCTGTCTGTGTGTCTGTGTATCTGTGTATTCGCACAAAGCGAATTGTCTGCCGGCGGGTATATGTGTATTTATTGAATTTTGTCAAAGAATGTCTACAAATATTATTGATTAAAACCCAATTTCGAGACACGCACCAAGTATTGCTCCATTGTTGGCCATATGTTGGCATCTTATCAGCCAGTCAAGTTCAGTCGTATACTTGATAGCCAATTTGTGTCAATGTGCCACAGCCACAGCCACAGCTGGCACATGTACTCTTCACAGGTATAAATATTATGTAGTATGTTTAACTAATCATATGATTTTACTAGTTTTCACTAGGAATTGACTAGACCGCAATTGGCATACTTGAGTTATATTTAATGGCATTTGAGAGGGGACTTACAAAATTAAGAGAATTTAGATTATTTATGCTGCTCGAATAGGATACATATCAATCACTGGGCCAGATATTGGATGGGGCAAGAATAGGATATTTCTACAGATATTTTAATAAAAAAGAAAGAAGCGTTCTTCAAGCACTTCTGAAATATCCTTAGATACCTCCTTTTATGGTATTCACAAATTTAAGTGATTTCAAATAAGCAAAGAGTTAGGTACTTCAATAAGGCAAACTGATCAGATCTCTTAACAAAGATTTCCCGGCTTTCCTCCAATGCCTTTACTGAGTCGCTATTTGTACTAATTGCTTATAATAATAAAAAAACCCATCATACAGATACAGATTACATAATGAAAGGTGTTTTAATTAATGTTATGTCAACAGCTTCGTAAGATAACCTAAGTATTACTGACTATTCGCTGGGGAGTGCGGAAATAACTGATCAATTGCGTATTACAACTGACAAGAAGTGGGGCAACTTTTGATTCATTTTGGGCCCTGTCACCTGCATTCCGTTGGGCTATTATGTATGGGGTATATGTCCTCATCGAACTGGCGACTTTCGGCTGAAGTGGGTCGGGCTGTGAAAACAAATTGAGATTGGAGGAGAGTAGCCGCCTTATCACTTGGGCCAGTTCAAGTGCAAAATGCACAAGGTGCGCAATTTTTGAAAAACAACAAAAATTGTTCAAAAGACAATTCCCAGTAGTTGCATCGATGCGAGAACAGTCAGTCAACTGAAGCGATGATTGATGAGTACTAGATGGAAATGCTATACAGCTGCGGTTTTTCTGATAAGATAATGCGCTCTTACATTCGCCTCTCTCACACACACTCAGCGTGCGCGCATTATTGATTTTATATTTACTTAAGGTTTTAATATAGCCCCCCCTCCCCCAAAAAAAAACCTTTAAATTCATACGGCTCGCTGTGCGCGGCATCATTTCAATTCTCCGGCTTAAGGCTTACGGATCGCTTTTCGTTTCGTTTTGTGTGGCGTTTTTACGGTTCTTTTATTAGTGAACTCTTTTTCTTCGATTTCATGTAAGGATGCTACATAAGTGCTAACTGGTTTTTACCTAATTTCTCCGTTAAGAACAGCATAGATTTCAGTGAACTTTTTACCTATGGTATAAGCATATATATATAATGTACAAATTAGTGATAACGTTGATTTTTACATAAAACTCAGCAACAGACAATAATTGTTATTAGCTTTTGTTCAGAGTATAATTGAAATAATTTTCTCATTAAAAGCTCTGCTTAATTATATGGAAAAAGTACCGTGCATATTTTCACATCATTTTCGGTTGATTTTTGTGACTTTTATTAATCGACATTTTTTGATAGTTTTGTTCACTCGTCGCGTTTTTTAATGATACTTTGCCTGCAATTAATTTTTTGAATCCGGGTACTTCCAAAAAACGCCTAGAAAAACACGTGAAAAATCTGCGCAATTTTGTTTGTATGAATGAAAAAAGACGAGCGAATGATTTCCGTAAATAACTTTACAGTGCGTCGGCGTTTTTGTTTTTTCGATTGCTTCAGTCGCAATTTGTGAGTGAGTCAATGCGGCGTATACGCAATACGCAAACAAACCAATTTTAGTGTACATGCTGAGCTAATACAGCACTGTCCAAAATAAAAGATGGTTAAAGCCTCGGTTGGCACTTGGAACAATTTATATGTACCAGAAATTAAAACTGTTCCATATACTATGAGAATAACATTTACAAATTTTAATTTTTAATATTTTGAAATTAATTTCAGTCATAATAATAATTATATAATAATAAACATAATTAAAATTTCTTCACATTTAAATGAATACAAACAATACGAAGAAAATAAGTTTAATATCTTAGGTTTTTAATTAAAAAAGATAAAAATTACTAGATTATTTGCATTTAGGGAATCAAAAAATATTAGTTGCCGAAAGTTATTAAAAATAAATATATGCTATAGAGGGATAATTTTGCCTTTTGTAAAAAGTGACTCAAAAAAAAAGTATTATAAAATAAATCAAGTATACGTCTTGGTACATTTGTACCAAATGTGGCAACAGGGCCTAAACTGCCGCAGAAGCCTTTTGAATGTCTCTTGCCTCTGGCACAATTAACTGAGTTGCCGTTGCAGGCGATTGAGTGTTAAATGTTGCACTATTAATTTGGCGTTAAATGGAATTGAATTGTTAAATCGTTGCAGCTGCTTCACGTGAGCAAGTCAGATGCCAGAAATGAGCCAGTTGGGAGAGAAGCATGATCAGCAGTCTTACACAGAAGTAAGCTCCTTCCAGATAAGCGACGGCATATCTCGCAACATGGAACCGGTGAAAACTAGTCGCATCTTTTTAGCTGCGGTTGCAGGTGAGTTATAAATTATATATTGAAAATTAATTATAATTATATTAATTATGTAAATTGTTAGCCAACTTGTCGGCCTTTGTGGTGGGCACCTGCCTGGGCTGGACGTCACCCATTGGACCGAAGCTCAAGAGTGAAGATACTTCGGATTCGCCATTGGATCGACCCATAACAGCTGATGAGGATGCGTGGATATCCTCGCTGATTGCAATTGGCGCCCTGTTGGCGCCCTTTGTGGCCGGCCCGCTGGCCGATCGCATTGGCCGCAAGTGGGTGCTGCTCTCCAGCAGCGTATTCTTTGTGGCCGCCTTTCTGCTCAACATGGTCGCCTCCGAGGTGTGGATCCTGTATCTGTCCCGCCTGGTGCAGGGCTTTGGCGTTGGCTTTGTGATGACCGTGCAGCCCATGTATGTGGGTGAGATATCCACGGATAATGTGCGCGGTGCCACAGGATCACTCATGCAGCTCTTCATTGTCTGTGAGTAGTCAAGAGATTGGCCCAATCCTGCTATTCCTTTTAGCTAATCCTTATCACTTTTACAGCTGGCATCCTGTATGATTATGCGATTGGTCCTTATGTCTCCTATCAGGCGCTGCAGTGGTGCTGCATTGTCCTGCCGGTCATCTCGAATGTGGTGTTCTTCTTCATGCCGGAGAGTCCTTATTACTTGGCAGGCAAGGGTCGCAAGACGGATGCACTGCGTTCGCTGCAGTTTCTGCGTGGCCAGAGCGCCGAGGGTGTCCACGATGAGATGGCCCTCATTCAGGCCAATGTGGAGGAGGCGATGGCCAGCAAGGGCACGGTCATGGATCTGGTCAAGAGTCCCAGCAATCGCAAGGCTCTGCTCATTTGCGGCGGACTCATCTGCTTCCAGCAGCTCTCGGGCATCAATGTGGTGCTCTTCAACAGCCAGTCGATCTTTGCCAGCGCCAACACCGGCCTGGATCCGGCCATAGCCACCATTATCATTGGCTGCGTTCAGGTCAGCTCCTCGGGCCTCACGCCCATCGTGGCCGACCGTCTGGGCAGGAAGGTGCTGCTCCTCATCTCGGCCAGCATTATGAGCGTGGGTCTCGCCGCTTTGGGCGGCTTCTTCTACATGCAGCTGGTGGTGGGCGACATTTCCAGTGTCGTTTGGCTGCCGGTGCCCGCCCTGATCCTCTACAATATTGTTTACTGCACTGGTTTTGGCCCACTCCCGTGGGCTGTGCTAGGCGAGATGTTTCCGGCCAATATTAAATCGGCTGCCTCCTCTGTGGTGGCCAGCACCTGCTGGATCCTGGGCTTTGTCGTCACGCGCTATTATCCGGCACTCGATGCACTTGGCTCCTACTATGCCTTCTGGCTATTTGCCAGCTTCTGTGTGGTGGCCTTCTTCTTTGTGCTCTTTGTCGTGATGGAGACCAAGGGGCTGAGTCTTCAGCAGATCCAGGATCGTCTGAATGGCAAGCGT
The DNA here is from genome assembly GCA_035045305.1 of Drosophila maculinotata. Classification (NCBI taxonomy): domain Eukaryota; kingdom Metazoa; phylum Arthropoda; class Insecta; order Diptera; family Drosophilidae; genus Drosophila; species Drosophila maculinotata. Next base: position 12,054,570 of record JAWNPD010000335.1, read on the forward strand.
AACTAGTGGTTAACCTTAATGTACAGTTTATTAAGTATAGCCTTGCCGATCCTATATGTTTAAGTCGTGTATGCAAGTATTTTATTGCCTATTTTTAAGTATATTGTTTAATTGTTATTCACTGTAATAAAAACATATAACAAATTAAGGTGCATCTATTTTTCAACTACTTTACGATAGAGCTGTCACAATCTCAAACGTTATTTAAATTCAAATTCAAAAACCCGTTCAATTATGTCACATGACAAAAAGCTGAATGCTGCCAACAGCATTACAATTTGAGTTTAACAGCAAAGCACATAACAGCGACGGTTTACTAACAGCCGCGTTCGCGTTTATCGATACATGCTTCATTCGATATTCGTTTTCATCTATCGCTCAGTTATTTTGATTCTTCGCTGATCTTCATTTAAAATTTTAATTTTTAGGTAAAAGTATCGCTTTCATTAATCGATATTTTATATAAATAATATTGGAAGAAAACAAAATATCGAACTGATCGATGTATCGATAGTTTTGCAGTATCCCTGGTTTGTGTTATATCTGCTGTTTTTACTCGTGCTTTTGCAATGTCTTTCGTCAGTTTCTTTTCGATATTCGACGTGCGTGGTGCGTTGCGCGGGTGCTTTTCAACCAATTTGTTGTGTCAGTGCGTCTTTTAGAGCTTATATATGTGACTGTGTGTGTGTTAAATAAATTGAATTATTGGCCAAAAATTGATATGCAAACATAAGTTAAATTAGTTAATTAAATTGTATTTCATATGATACTTTGCCAAATTCAAAGCAAATTCCAATAGACAAGTGACCCAAAATAGCAACAACAACAAAGAAGAAGAACCAATACCAATACAAACACAAACAAACATCAATGCCGTTATAATTTTTTGTGTGTATGCAAATAAAGCTATCAGCTTTCTGTTGTTGTTTACGCGCCGGGAGAGTTGCTGCATACGTGTGTGCGAGTGAGTGTGCGTGTGCGTGTGTACAAGTGCTTGCTGTTGTTGTTGTTGTTGTCGCATTCTGCTAATAAAAGATGCCAGCATTTAAGTCATCACTCCCCCCCGTCTGCACTCCACCCCACCAAAAGGAGAGTCACTGCTGCTGACACGGGAAGCAACCGGAAGTGGAATAGGAAGTGGAAGTGATGTCACCGCATTATTTGACTGCTGCACAAGACAAGAATATATTTAAGAACAACAACAACATCTCGTACTGCAACATCATCATTATTGCAATTGCTCTGGATTCCTAAGTTTACAGCAACAACATCGTGAAAAATGCCTCGGCTGCTTTCCCATTTAAATTCGCATTTACAGCTGCAACCACATCCGCTGATGTTGTTGTTGTTGCTCAGCATATGCTTGCTACACACTTCTGTCATCACAGCTGACAACTTGGAGTCAAAAGGTGAGTACTTGCCACTTGCAACCTGCCAATGAACCGACTTCCCATTTGGAAAAGTATCTGCGGCATTTCCTTTTATATATAGTTTAAATATAAACAGTACAAATCAGATATCAAGTGATAAGCAGTAAAGTTTTTGGCTAGCATAAAAAAGTACTTAATATTTTGTTCAAACATATTTCACCTTTGTGTTAACAGATTGCCACGTCCTATGTATAAAGTACATATATGCATACATACATATATAATATATTTTCCCATTGAAACTTTTTGCTCTGTGTGGCAAGCAAAAGCGTGCAGCAAGAACTAATCAAAATTCAGTTTCGCACACAGAAAAAGGCAAAAAGGCAAAAAAAAAAACATAAAAAATAAATAAATAACAAAACAAAACAAGTTACCAATCAAGTTCAGAAAGCTTGCGCACAGTGGTGCCAACTGCTTTAGCTAATAAGAATGCCAAAGCTTTGCTAAGAAATGCCTAAAGTTTAACTTGGCAGCTAAGCTTATACTATAGCGTGCAACAACTGTTCGGTATGGAACACGCATTGATAACTTTTATTACACCAAGTTATGTATGTATGTCTGTATGTACATTCAACCAGTGTCAAACAACTCGCATTGGCTTGAACAACCTTGAGCTTGTAAAACCAGCTTCCATTTGTTGATCTTTTTAAGGTTCTCTGTGCACAAGGGGCTGAACGAGTATACAAAGCTTTTTTCCCATCCCAATATGTTAACATATATAAGAAAGTAAATAATCTACAAAATTTGTTAACTATACTATATGCTTTAGCAACTTTTATACAAGTATTTATAAACAGCAAGATTTTAGCTCAGTAAATAAATCGAATCCAAACCAAACAGATTTCAAATATAAGTTTTCCACTCATATGGGCGGAATTAACTTAATAAAAATCTAATTAAAATTTACAACTTTCAATAAATAAGTGATAATTGTAGATTCGAAGCAAAATTAAAGCTAAGTTCATGAATCGATGCTAAGAGTGAGACATAGATTCGAGTAGTAAACGGAATTTGTTCCGGTTTTGCCGCCTTACTATTAATTAGCGACAATCAGTTTCAGTTTCCAAAACTACAGGGTATGTCATAGTCAAACACTTGCAATAGTGGCACAAACTGGTAAAGTGTCTCAAGTGTGCCTTTCTCTTACTGTGCCTGCTTGCTCCTCCACTGCCCATTGTCAGAAGGTGCACGTCTCCTGGCTCTCCTCAGCAAGGGGATTGCTCAAGCACTTGTCCACTCCACTCGCCACTTTAGGTTATCAGCAAAGTAGTTTTTGCTCTACCTTTTTGTCAGTTATATCATGTATTGTCGTATTGTTGCTGTTTAGTGTTCAAAGTTGACTTTATCTGGTCACCAGCTTTATCAAAATCTCACGTACTTATTCTGATACGAAGGCGCTTCCCACTTCACACTTCACACTTTTCATTTATTATTTTTGTTTCTCTTTGTTTTTTGTGCTTTGACCCAGGGATTTCTCCATTTTTTACATGCAAATCTTAAACGCTACCTTCACCTTCACTCACGTAGTTGGCCAGCTGCCTTTTGTTAGGCTTGCGAGTGTTTTGGCCATGCAAAAAAAATCGATTTAAATTATATATAATACATTCTGGCGGAATTGCGTGCCACTTTTACTCTCATTGTGTGCGCATTTTATCTTATTTATTTATTTATTTTCTTTATTTTTTTTGTGCACATTTAATGTTTAAACTTTCTTTTGTCTACGAGTTTTTTGTTGTTTCGTTCGATTGCATTTCGCGGCCACGTTATAAATATACAAAGCTGTTGTTTATTTTCTTTATGGCAGTCATATACATATATACACATATCTACTTAGATATGGCATATATATAAATCTTTTATGAATGCAACATGCCAAAATATAGTGGGCCTCAAAAGGCCAGCGCCTTAAATGATATTGTCACATTTTGATACATCCATTCTGGCCAACGTCACTGATTTGACCAACTCTTTTTGGTAACTCGTTGCTAACCAAGTTGTTGGCATTGTAGCTTTTTTTTGTTTATTACTTATGTTTTTTTGTGCACAATTAAATACAACCAAAAATGACACAATCAGCTTGTCAGTGAGGTAATGATAATTACGTTTAAGTGGATAGAAAACGAGTCATGTACATACATTTTATTTCTGCGTCCAATTACCTGAATTGTTGCCAAAGAATATAGCAAAAAGAGTAACTAGGAGCTGTCCATAAAACTGTCTAGAAATAATAATCGTTGTATATTTAATAAAAATAGTTTTTTAACGATTTTTTTTAGTTTGTCGAAGATTAAATATTCTTGCAGATGTTAATGATATCTGCATCTTATCCACATGAGAGGGCTTTTTAAGACAACAATAAAAATGTCACTGATTTCTACTGAAAAAAGCTAGATTTTGTAGTATTAAAAGTATCTAGACTTGCTTAGAAATTGTATCTTAAATCAATAGCAGAACATTTGATAACATTTAATATCTACTATAATTATAACTAAATCAAATGTAGCTAAAATTATAAAAATCATCGGTAATAGAATTCACTTCTTTGAGCATCAATGTTGTTGAACCTTCCCCCAAGTTGGCAACAAAAAAAAAAAACAAAATTATAATTTTGCAAATTGTTCATTTCCTGAGTTTATCATGTTTTTGATCTGTACCTCGTTTGCCTAACATTGTGTGTTTCTTTCAATTCTAATTGGCTGCTGTCTTATCTAATTGCTGACCAGAGGAACACAACTGACCCCATCCTCAATTGGCAATTCGCTCGTGGTGCTTGTAGCTTAGGCACGTTCTTTGAATGGCCAACGCCCGAAATCCACTTGAAAACGCAATTTATGCAAATGTCAACAACTCGACTCGGAGAAGTCAACAAAGTTGGATCGTTGAAATATGTAGGCTCAGGCTTCCGTTTGCGAGACATGCTTGGGGCTTGGGGTTGGGGCTTTAGCACACAGATTGCCACAGTGCGTCGTCTTCCATTTAAATTCTTTTGACCTGACTCAATCAAGTCGAGCTTGAAGCTTGCCATCCTCAAGAGCTCTGCGTAAATGTGCAAATGTTTCAGTTGTTGTTGCAGCCGCAAATTGAGTTGATTTTCAATTAAGCAAACGACGACAACGACGAATGATAATGATGATGATGATGACCACTCGAGCTGACGAATCAAATTACTATAGTGTAGAAATGGATATTCCGCGTCTATGCACCGCAATACGTACAAATTGCATGTGACGGGAGAGTCAACGTGTCACTAAATGCGTTTAGCTCAGGTTGTTGGGCTCCCACGACCAGACCTGGAATGACGCATGTTAATGATCGTCTTGTATACATAGTATATGTATAGCCTTTTAGCTTGCCACATGAGTAAACAAGCCAGGCCAAGACACATGCTTAGCCAGTCAACTGTGAGTGGTCTTGTAAGGGGGGTACTCAGTATATATAAATGTATAAATGTTAGCTGTATAATCTCTGGATTGATTTGAAATTGTAATACAAATGAAAATGCTAAAAGTATTTCAGATAGATTGAAAACGGAATGAAAAATGCATGTCTAAAATAAAATATGTTTATATTGTAGATTATGAAGTATTTTAATAATTTTTTACTGATATTACTTTTATAGCTTTTAATTTGCTTGTATATATATTGGTAGAGTATCGATAGGTTTTATTGATAGATTAAAAATTATCACATCGAAAAAAAAACCCATACATTTTAGCATGAACATCCCTACCTTGTATAGATGTCTTCTGGTACAAATATCTTTTGTGTTGTATCTTGTGTAGGTGTCATTGTTGCCGCCAAATTGTCGCATACAAATTGAATAATTTAGATAGAAATCAATAAAATTGATTTAATGCACCTCGATATTATTTGTTGTTCTTCTGGCTATTATAATAAAATAATTGTTGCATTTATGGCACTCGAAAAGTGAGGCATGCGTCAGGTTTCGCTTTTGGCTGCGGCACGTGCGAGACTGATGCCAAAATGTGGTTCGATAATTATCGAGGGTTGTAGCACTATAAGCAGCAGGGGTTGCTCGACTTTAGTAGTTTCCGGGACGTGGATTATGGCTAAATGAATGGGCTTTAAATGCATGACACATGCGAAGAAGTGCAACAAAATATAAACGAGTTGTAAGTAAGTTCAGTTCTGTTCAGTTCTGTTCAGGGAGTAAGCAACACTATCAAGGGGAGCGGACAACAGTTATTTATGACTCTATTTGGCTGAGAGGGTGGATATCTATATCTATATGTACCGTACAGAGCAACTTTTATTGCAGACCAGACAAACGCGGATTAGTCACCAGACAGGCCAAGAAAAGTTTCAAGAAGGTGGAGGAAACGGGGAAACGGAGCAAACAGGAAATTAAAGCTCAGAGCTCTGGAAATGTTCAAGTAGCTTTTCCTCTATATTTACAAGTCTCCTTGCATGTAATGTAATCAAAATGTGCCTGAATGCATAGCATTCTATTTCTCTATAAAATCCAAAACACTTGAATGCATTGTTTATGCCAAGAGGCATGGGAATAGATGTTGTTTGCCTCGCTGCAATTTCCTTTAAACAGACTCAGACTCTTGGCCAGGGAGGTAATCAAAACAAAAACAAAAACAACAAAACAAAAAGCAACCAACTGGTTTGGAAATACTCCAAGTATGAAGACAATCCATTGACAATGCAGCGCCTTGATTGAGAAATTCGGATTGGAGGTGCGCACGATGATTAATCAAAAACAAAAACAAAAAGAAAAAACCTTATGAAAAGTGTAGAAGGAGCAGTAAAAGCAACAACGAAAAATAAATAATAATTGCGACGCGGTGGGATTACTTAATGGAAGCAAATAAGAATTCTCTAGTCGAAAGAGTGCTCGACTAAAAAATACCCTAAGCACAGATCATAAGTTTAGTAAAATTAAATAACTTCTGTGCTTATTATCCAATTGCCTCAAAGTGCTCGAAACAGAAAGATAACATTCAAAAATGTGTATGTATCAAAACTCATGGCATTTTCACAAAAAATGTGATCTACCTGGAACCAGAATAAAATTGCTAGAATAAACCAAGTATTCATAAATTTTTAAGTATTTTTATTCGTCAAAATCGACTTAAATCAAGTAAAACAATCCTTAAATCAATTAATATTTATAGTAGTAGATAAGTAGATAAATCTACCAACTTATATATGATGGATTCAAGAGTATTTTATGGGCTCGTAGAAGCATTCTTCTCTTTGTTAATATGGCCCTTTTGAATAAATGTTCAATGTCTGGTACTACGATGAGTACGAGATAGAGTGTCCATACATGAAGCTCGACTGCCAGCTTAATTTATGCATTAAGCTATCTGAATTGTGCATATAGTGTAGTGTATGTAGTGTATAGCTTCTCTAATGGCTTCCATCTGACTGGCATCAGCAATGATGCTAAGTACAATTATGAGTGCGTTGCGATTGCTACTTACACATTAATGTGAGTGGTTTTGAATATTCGCAACGGAAATGCGACAACACGCTAGGCTGGCCAAGCGAGGGAATTGCATATAGATATGTACACATATATATTGTGTATATACAGACTGACTCTTCCGGGCATGGGTTTGGCTAATATCCGTACCTGTACCTTCGGACAGTGGTGAAAATGACTGAATGATTCATTTGCGAAATGTTGCAATCTCATATCAAACAGGAACAATGACAATGAGCAAAAAATGAAAAGAAATGAGAGCAATTGACAAAGAATCACTCATGCAATCAGTTTTGTTGCTCTTTCCCTGCCACAATGTCTGAGTGTGAGTGTATGTGTGAGTTCGCGTAGGTGTGTGCTTATTTTGAAAACTAAACATCAACAACAACAAAAAAAAATGCTGCGACATCCACCAAATGACGTTGCCATCGTCGCGACACCGCGTCGTCGAGGTTCACTGAACTGCAACACTCGACAAATTTTCTGTTTACGTTTCGTCAATTTTTTTTACGAATTTTACAACATTTCAACAATGATTGTTTACTTCAACATTTCTAAATATCACTTTCAAAATTAGCTACGCTGTGGTCTCTAAACTTTAACCTTTTAAGATTAATTTATTATAATTATTTTCATATTAATTTGTATTATAATTCGTATTTAAATTGCATTGTTCTCATTCATTTATAAGCAAATCCAGCATCTAACATTATTTTTATATGCATACAACCTTAAAAAACGATCAGGTTTGTCCAGTAATTTAAGCTGATTGTGCAACAGTGTAGTAAATTATACCAACCTACAAAGTTCCGGAGCGATTATAGCATAGTCTAAGAGCAAACTTATTCAGCCATCTAACAACTTACTAAAAAGAGAACGCTCTGTAACCCAAAAAACACCAAGAAAACAAAGGCAGAGAGCGCCAAGTGTTAATTAAATTAACATCACTACTCTAATTTGTATTTGTATATATATGTATATATTTATTTTTATACGGCTCAAAACTGGAAGGACCAGTCTGTATTATTCACTCCACCCCCAAGACTGCACTCGATCTAAAGAGCATTCTGTTTTTCTATTCCTTTTAAAGCGGCATTCGTAAACGTTTTGACAGTAAATATAGAAACCAAAGTACGTTAAGAAATCATTAAATATAAAAATGCAAATTAATAAAAAAATGAAGTTAAAATAACATATCAAGATTAATATCAAAATATCTCAGCGATATTATAATTTTAGAAATATGGTACAGTGCATACTAAGTATATCGGACGGCTCTTTGCATTCTAAGTGGTGGATTCTATTATTAACTGAACCACTTTCGGGATCTGGCCTGGCCTACAGCGTGTAACACATTTTCAATTTCGATTGGCTCCTCATTGAGTGAATCTTTAATTTTAACTTAGCTTACAGCTTGTTGACCCGCGCTGCTGCATTCACCGCCTCTTGGCGAAGAGCTTCAGCTGCCCAGAGATTCTTATAGTTTTTATCTGAGGCATATAGCTCGCTACTCTCTGATAAGCAGCCGCTGCGCTGTGCGCTACTTACGCAGCGAGCCAACGAACCGTAAAGTAGCCCGGACAGACAGACGGACGGACGAACGAACAGACGCAGGCGGACCATGTTGCCCCAAGTTGCCGGCTGGGGCGAGATTATAGCAATGCTGGCGTCTGAGTGCGTTGCCATTGTTCGGGCGCGTTAATTGATAAACATATAAAAAAAACTAAAAAACAAAGCCGGAGACTTGAATTGCTTGGCTCTTCTCTGCTCTGCTCTCGCTTTGGGGGTGTCTCAATAAATGTTTCATTTATTTCTTCTTTTTTTGTTGCTTTTTGTTTTTGTTCTCTCTCATCTCCTGTCCATTAAGAATAAACGCTTGGGTGCAGTTACTCAGTATTTAGATCATCTGGCCGATACGCTTGAATGTTTTAAGTGCTTCCATTTAAGCTTGCCAGAGTTTCAATTGCTACTACCAAACTACCAAGCTATCCAATAAGGTCATAAACATTTTACCTAAGCCAGTTTCGCACTTGGCTATTAAATTGGCACGTTTATTGCACACACAAGCCAGAAATTTTTAGCTGTTGTTTTTTTCTTCTCTTGGACACATTCATTAGCGCACATTAGTCAACTATTTACTGCAGTTATGTAAAATGTAATAATGAAATGTTTGCAGATATTGCAGAAACTTTAACCTTATATACACACACATGTAATGAACTAACTTACTGTGTACTTATATACATATATCGCAATTATTGGCATTTGTGTTTTCATGCCTGCTCTTTAACAATAATAATAAAGCAATCCTTAAGTTTACTCAACGAACGCGCTGGCGGAAGTTACTTTAAATGCCAAGTCACTTGGGAAGTTGATAAAAAATAAGTAAGATTGCTCTAGTCGAGAGTGCCCGACTGGGAGATGCCCTTACGTTCATTCATAGTTATTTATTTCATACGGACGGTCGGACAGACAGACGGACAGGCGGACGGACTTTCCTATGCCTGTTACATACTTTTGCACAAAACCATTATACCCCTTTTCCCATTTGTAATGGGTTCAGGGTATAAAAAGCTATGTACAATTGCATATACCCAAAACGTTGACTAACTGTCAATTGGATACAAATTTGTAAATATGAAAGCAAGTTATATTTAAAGGAACGAAAAAACCAGTATTTCTTAAAAATTATGATAAGAAAAGTTAGTTTTCAATGTGGTAATTTAATTAATGTGCTTCCTACTATGAATCATCAGTTTAAGAGAAAATATTCTTAGTAAACTAACGACTTACAAAAGCCACAACAATGTATACGACTTAGAGTCATTGTTTGACTGTATGCAAAGTCAAAGCAACAAACCTGCATATATATATATATGTATATATATATATGTACATATAAACCTTGCTGCTAAAGTCGTAATAGGTTCAGGTGGTGGCTGGTGGGTTGCGGGTGGGTTCACTGAGTCAGCTGTAAATGTCGTATTGTGAGTCAGCAGGTGTGCGAGGCATTTTCAGCTATTGTTTTTATAGGTCCACGTGATTTGATATAATTTATAAGTTGTACAAATTAATTGGCTTTAATTACATATCAAATGGCCAGTTGGCATTTTGCGATTTCCATGCGACTTTTTGACAACAACATGTTGTTGTTGCCACTGCCTCTTCAATTGTTACGCTCCAATTCTGCATTGCAAGCTGCTCCAATTTGCTAATTGCATTGCAAGGCATCCATTGCCAGAGTGTCGTCCACGGGTGCTGATAAGAAGCCATCGAGGGAGCCCCCAGTCACAACAGTAAAGTAAACATATGCTCCAATCGAATGACATATTCCCTTCTAGGTCTGTCCATCCTTTAGCCCATTTGTGAGGGTTCCCATTTGCATACACATGTTTGTTTGTTTGTTTATTTGTTTGTTCTATATTTGCCTGTTATTTGTTTGCTTACTACGGCTTGGTTTGCACGGCAGACAAATAGTCGTCTGATTGCCGCTCGAAATTGCCAGCAAATTGTATAAATATTTGACATGTGGACATGGGAATGGCTTCTGTCCAAGAAATTAAATGCTATTTCCATTGAAATCATCAGACAGACACTGGCTTTATCAGAGTTTTGCCAGCTGTGCCTTTTTATTGCAACAAGCAAGTTATTAAAATGTACTATAAGCAAATCATCAGTAGTAGACATCTGATGAAACTAGTTAAACAAAACTAAAAACTTGACTATAAATTAATGTTTGAATAATGTTTTTAAATAATTTATATAATTTTTTAGAAGAACTCCCTCCATTTTCACTTCGGTTAAAATGCAAAATTGAAAGCCACTTTCATTTCCGCTGTGTGCAAAGAATTATTTGAAGATAGTCGGGAACATAAGTACTTGAATACAGATACATATATATGCACATGCATATGTCCGCATATGTATTTATTTGGGACAAGCTTCCTGTCTACGTCAACTGTAAATAAGCTTAATATGATAAATTACCTTAAGAGATAATCACTTTAATTACACACTAGAACAACAAGGCATTAAGTATCTCATAGATACTTGTGTTTGTGCGTGTGTATCTCAATGTAGTGTTAAGTAGCTTAAATAAATGCAAACGCCGCGTTGTTGACAAATCAAATTTCAACGCAAGCTTCACACGCACCACTGAACATTGATAACCAAATAGATAGACAGACAGACAGATTCAGAGAGAGAGAGAGACAGAGAGAGAGAGCTAAAGTATCTGAGAGATAGAGATGCAAATGAGCGGAACAGCAGCAACCAAATCTAATAAACCGCAATCGACTTAAGTAGCAAATTGCTCAATCAAATTGGGTCAGGGGGCGTCTCTCCGCTGGTCGCATGCAAAGATTGGAAAAACAGCCAACTACATTTGTATCTCAATCTACAACATCAAATTGGCTGCTGGGCAAGCTCTGACTGTACAATTAGCATGACAACGAATCAATTCGTAGAACCAAATGATGCTTATGATTCATATTTATTTCGAACTGGTCAAACCGGTGACCAGGCAGCAGTTTCACGAAAATGAAGTCAATTTAAATTACAATCTATATATACTTTAGACAGATCTGAAGCGTCAGTATATATGTTGCGGAATGATCATTTAATTAACCAAAGACATTAGGTTATCAACTATAACCCAATTAGCTTCAATTATCTAGCATATGTAAGACGTATATATGTACATATAAAGCTACATTTGCCAACAAACCCCCGCAACGAATAATGTTCATTTGGCAACATTTCCGTCATTCGATAGACACATGTATGTACATATGTAATTGCCCTGCAATTTTCTAGCTGATCTTTGGAAATGTTTGCCGTGCTAAATTTCATTGTTCAAGCCCAAAATGCTCGTCATGCACGGCTTGCTCGCTTTCATTATTAACTTGGTCTGTCGTTCATGGCAATCAAAAAGAAAGTCGTCCCATTGATTAATTCGATTTGGTGTGAGTTGTGTGCATTAAATTTCACTTTTCGCCACCCATAACGTGTACAAGTAATTGGGAAAATGTACATTTTCCAAGACACCAGATGCAGTCGAGTGCAAATGCCAAAAACTAGCCCGATTCTCTGACCCACATTCGCAGCTTTTGTGGGCCAAGGATACTGAGCCAACTTGACCAGCTGCAGTTAGCCCGAACTATCATCATATGTATAGAACCTAAGCCGTTGACTGTTTAATGCATTTGGCATTGGCTAATACTCGTACTGACTTGCGCTTTTACCAAGGCTGCCACACGAGTTACGAACGAACCTTGGCATCAAGTTGAAATTGTAATCAGTCGACACTGCAACCCATCAATTCTGTGGCCTTGCGTAGATTAACGGAGTTGATGCGGGCGCATCTTTAAGATACGATTTGAACAGACAGCTGCAGCTGCATCCTTTCTCATGTCCAGTTCTGGGAACTGGAAACTGCTTAAGTGTAATGTAATGCCCAACTCAAGAGTTTCGCCCCAAATTAATTTTGAATAAGATTCTTTGTTATCGATTGTGTCACAACAACAAATGAGCACATAAATTGTACTTCATTTCATTTTTGTTAATTTACGAGTCTGCTGATGTCATGTGTTGCCTTTTGGGTAGGTGCCAGGATCGGGGTAACATTGCTTTTAGTTAGGGGATGACTCTGGCCTTGACAACTTGTGGGGCAATTTACTAACATAGTTACTTACATATGAGGCATGATGGTATGACATGACATGACCTGGCCCCTTGTTGCATTCACCAGTGGCAGGCAGGGCGTGTCTCAAATTTCACAACAAACAGCGAGTAACATGAGGAGCAAAGTTTATTAAGCAAACGACTAGAAAATTTACGTACCCAGTAGCAGAAGTTATCTTCCTTTGTTTGTTGAATATGTTGTGTTAAATAAGTTAAATTCAAAATTTTCATTGTCGTAACTTTGTCAAAATTGAACCGATTTTCAAAAGCAATGTATTTTTGATCATCGTTTAGTCTCTATTTTAGTGCCACATTTAATTCTAGAATGTACATTCTTTTTATCAAAATTCATGCCGAAATTCTCCCAATTATGTTTTCACAAATATTGACTCAACCGAGTTTCGTATTCGAGTTCCAGGTTGGGTTACAGGTAAATAATATTTTTTATATTTTTTACAAGTTGTTTTGGAAATGTTACCGAAATATTAAAAAAACTGAGTAACGAAAGTCCAGCTTCCTACGGTAAGGTATAGTATACACAAAGGTTAAATTGATAGCTCCTAACTGCTTATGGTCTATGAAGAATATAACAAATATTTATTGAAAGTATCTAAAGGATATTTTGTTCAATAAATGTAAATTTCTAAATTGATTTACATAGCGTTGCTTGCTACTGACTGGCATACTCATACACAATTTACATATCTTCTACAGCCCAGGTTGCTGCTTGGGTGCACATATACATATGTATGTATATATATATATATGTGTGTATATATAGCAACAACAATCAGTCGACTGTTCGTTCAAGGTGTGTAGCTGTTGCCGGTTGCCTGGCTAAAATATCAAACTGGGGCGTGGCTGCCGTTTAAGTTTGAAATGTTTCTTTTAGCATATTACATGCATTTGAATGCAAGCAAGTTACGCCCTTACACACACACACACACACACACACACACAAGTACCCACACATTCGCAGTAAATTTCATAAATGTTGCACTTTAGTCTCTCCCCAAACCCCCCACTTGAATGTTATTACATATCGCCTTGGCGTCCTTCGTCTTGAAACCGTTTTCTGCGCCGCGCTGTTTTAATTTATTTCATTTCCTGTTGATGGGCATTTGGGGTTGGAGGATGCGTGAGGCATTAAGCATGAAGTAGTAGGATGTGCTGAATTTTTCAGATAATAAACCGTTTCAGCTTAATATTGTTGGCCTTAGACGCAATTAGCAGTATTCGCAATTATAAGTGAGGGGCCGCCCACTCTGTCCAGTTGATCAATTAACCAAGTTATGACAGCATGCAGACTATATACGACAATGTATATATATATACAAGTTGCCTGCACAGTTAATTACGGTACTTTCCCATTTCCAAGTCTCTGTCTGTGCAGTTTCAGCAAAATCAATTAAATTCGTTCAGTGAACCCGAGTTGCCTTTTTAATCTGACCGACGCCAGCGTCCCGTTATAAATGGCCAAAATGCGGGGCACAGTGGCCAAGCAATGAAAGCCAAATAAACAACGGACAAGCGTCGAAAATCACGGCAATTAATTGCAATTTGCAAATGGTTGAACCCCAATGCAAATGCCAAATCAATTCAATGCAAATTTGGTCAAATTGTCATAAATACAAATTGCATTTTGACCATTTTGTTATTTGTGAATGCCAATTTGCCAAGTCTTTGTGTGTAAGTTTATTTGTTTGTTACTATATTTGATTTTGTAACACAAAATATCGAAATGTAATGAACTGCGCAATTATGTAATGCCAAAAATTCGATTTCAATAGGCAGTTTCATTATGAGCTCGTTTCATAATGTTACTTTCGAATTGTAAAGTAAATAATGTTTTTATACTCCAATTTCAAAAGGGAAAAGGGTAAATTATTATTTTTTTGCCGTGCTCTTTGCTGCCCAGAAAAGCACAAGAATTTATATAATTTTACCAGTTTTGAAGATTGAAATAGCTAAATTTAAAAGTAGAATACTTCCTTCAAAGTTCAAGCAAGTATTTAATACTGTTATTATTTGATGTTAAGATCCGCAAGCTTTCGCTGCAGATATCCGTAGTTATATTCATCTTGTATTTGTATATAATAAACAAATAATTTATTTATATAAAAATATCTTTAGAAATTAATCTCTCACCTTTCAACAGTCTTAAAAGTTCTGCTCTTCCACTTAGATATCCGGCTGCCCATCTATTATACTTAATAAAACTTAGTTTTGGCATTTGTCACAATTTTAAGTCAACCTTAACGTAACTTTCTAACTGAATGATTAATATATAGCACTGCCTACTCGTACACTCCAAGGTCAACAGAACATTTCGCATTTGCCTTTTCTACACATTTGGGTGTAGGTTTTCAAAAAACAACATTATTAAAACCAACTTGCTTTCACTTTGGAATTTATTTTAATACAACAAATTGTTTGGTCTTTTAATTTGTTTTGCTAGGCGCGTGTGCGTATCTTGTTGCTCTTGCTGCTGTGCTTAATTGGCAAAATTTGCGCAGCAACAACAACATGAACACACACAAAATTGCGACCTTGTCGCGGTTTCAATTTGCTTGGGCGAGCTTCATGAGCGAAACTGCTCGTAGATTGGGGCTATTGAGCTCAGCTCAAACCATTTTCCGCATATAGGAAAATTGGTATCGATTTCACTGTTTATGAGCAAAACAACAACAACAACAACAGCAGCAAGCAAAGTGTGTGGAAAAACTTGTTGGTGGTTTAATTGCCAGTCAAGTGGTGACAAGTGCGTTGGTTTACCCCATCTGTTGGTAACCCAAAACACCCCCCCCCCTCCCTCTCTACCCCCACTCCAAGCAACCCGTTTTCATCTTTCACACACGCATCCGACACATTTGTGGCTGTCACCATTTGTGGAGGCTGCTGGGGAGCTCGACTTGTGACTCGTGAGTGATTTATAGAAAAAGCGTGTTTGACTTTAGCTAGCTGGGAAAGTTTGTCCAGACCACTGCACAATACCCAATTGGTATTGGCCTCAAAGTGCAGTTCAATGTCACAATGCATTAGAGACGTTGCTCATAATTTCCAGTCGCCAGCCATTAATGGGTAATTAATTGTAATTGCCGACGCTCCGGACGGGCGGCCCTTAAGCTGCATTAACCCATTTGCGGCTTAGCTGCAACCGTCTGTCTTTTATCTAATGCTAATTATATTACCATATCTTAATTCCGACTGCTGCTAACTTAAAATCTCTTTCTTTGCTTTCAGGTAAGCCACACGGCGAACGATTATTCCTAGCCAGATTTCTGGCCAGGCCCAAAGGCTTCACTCGGCGTGAGTCACTCAACTGTTTAAGTTTTTAGTTTCCATTATCATAATTATACATAATCCTGGCTGTATCTGTTTGCCATTATCTTTTGCCAATATTTTTCGCCTAAGTTTTTGCAACCGCATATTTGTGTCGGCTTTCTTTAGCACAGGAAATAGAAATAATGGCAGCGCGAACAACAACAACCCTTATCAAATATAATCGCTGCCACTACTATTCAGTTGCCAAGCTTTTAAGTAAAAACAAAATACATATCTTGGCCTCAATTGAGTCGTCGTCATTTTGGTGGTTGTTGTTGCTATTGTTCTTGCCGGCTCTGTCATTTGTTTAACTGTCTTTGTTTTGAGCCAAACAGCTGCTCGTCATAATATGCAGCAGACTTCAACTATATATGTACGAATCTATAGAAAACGAGCTAAAACTGACTTGGCTTATGGTTTTTTTTTGTCTGGTTTATCTCCTACACAATTGGGCCACAGTTGGCAGTCACAAATGGTGAGTATAAAACAGAACCAGCTGGCTAAAAATGGGCTTGACTAAGAGATCCTCTACTCGTGTCTGATATAACAACAGTATAATAAATTACCATAGCTCTGGGAGGGATCCACTGAGCACTCCCTTTTTTATCACAATCTGCCTTAAAACAATCAAAATAACTTCTGCACATAATATGTGATCTTAGATACATTTGTTTAGAGTACACAAATGACTTGCCAATTTTGTACTTAATTTTGGCAAAAATAAATCAATACCAGTAAATTTGACTGCTAAGTTTTCTTTGCTCAACGATTTGTCGAGTGAAATGTGTGTAAAGGGTTGGCCTTGTGCAGATTTAGCCACAGATATGCGCTGTTGTCGGGTCTTTGACTTTGGCTGTGATACTTTTAAGGCTTGCCAAATTTGTAAGCCAAGAGCCGACCACTCGACCAAAATGGTCAAGGCAGCTACCACTATGATTTAATGGCAACAGTCGCCGAGGCATATTAATGAGCACTGGAAATGACTTGGCAAAGCAAGTTTATGTGTATGCGTGTCTGTCTGTTTGTGTGGCAAGTTTCCAATGCCCCGGGCGGAATTTCAATTGAATTAAAGCTAAAACTCTGTTTGCTGTAAAATTGTTCAAACATTTTGCATTTATCACAACGTTTTTGCAGTGCTAAATATGCGTGAAATTCACATAAAGTCCACAATATTTTCCACATTTGCCAAGCAAAGGAAAACTCTTTTCACATAATTTTAGTCGAGGATGCATTTGATATACATATGTATGTATATACATACATCTGAGGGCGTGACCCACTTTCAGTTGTTGCTGTGTGTGCGAAATGTTGATAAGTAATTAGAGAAACCAGCAGACCACAAACTCCAGGACCAAGTGGGCGTGGCAGTTTTTCTAGTGCAGCTGCGGGCGCATTGAAAAAAACTGTCGAATATTTGATTAATTACAGGGAAAATCGGCAACTTTCAACAGTCTTACCATGTGTGTGACTACTGTACTGGCCACGCCCCCACAAGCATTGTGAACGCGCCGGTACTGAGAAATCTTTTCTTATCCTTTGGCTTCCGCAAGTTCTTTTAGCATGTATTTTTTTGTACAAACAAAGGAAATTCCATGAAGCGACTGCGTTTCACAGGCGCTTGTTTAAGGATCATTGACCACATAAAAATCCGTTATGGCCATGTACAACAATAGCAACAACAACAACAAAAACAACAATAACAGCAGAACAGTACTAGTGCAACAAAGACACAAAGTGAAAGAAGAAACGTTGAGGGACATTCAGCATTCTTGCCACATGCGTTTTATTTCCTTTTTTGGCACAAACTGCAACTGGTATTGTTGGCAGCTTTCTTATAAACAGCATACGGACATATATATATATATGTGTATGTATACAAGTAGGGCCGAGATCCAACAATGCTGGGACATTACCAAGAAACGGGCAATCAACTCCAAAAATGGACGCAACAATGTTTATGCAACTGGCAACTTGCAACTTGCCGTTCGCATTGTGCGTAATGTTTATGCCCCAACTATAAACTGCCAGTAAGCGAGCTAAAGCCACACAATTTCGCTGCAACTTCTGGCCAAAAGACATAAACACGCTACAAAGTGTTGCCAACATGTTGCCAGCCACAAATGTTGCACATCAATTTGATAGTGTTTGGTTAATGTTAAGGATTACAAATTAATTTCAATTTTGTAAAATTCTAAATTACAATTATTTAGATATTATTTTGCATAACTTTTTATAGTTGAATTATGAAATATTTTGAATCCTTATATTTTGTTAATTTACGCAGATGACAAACAAACCACGCTAAATTAAGAATGTCTCTTAATTCTAAATGAAAATGTTGCAAACTTTTTATATTGAGAAGATAGATAAAAGATCTAGTTCTGCTGCTTTTCAACTGTCCTTTATTCCTAAATATTGTGTACCTTTTTTTTTATTTGTTGTCTTCTTCGTGATTATAACTGTTGTGTAGATTTGTGTCTTGTTCATCCAAACGATTACCCATTAAGTATTGCAATATTACAATTGAGACACTTATAGTAGTACAACGACCTGTTCCCTGTTCCAACCCCAATTCATTTTCCATTAGCTCTGGCGCCAGTCGTATAAATCATGCACTGAATCTGAATCTGAAGACAGAACTTAAACTCGTGTCTATTCTACTGTGCAATTTACGCCGATTGAGATTTATTTCAGCAATCTGTCATTCGCTCAGTCGGTCGTTGGGTCAGTCAGTCAGTCAGTCAATCAGTTGGGGCTAGTGACAGCAGCATTATGATGTTGATATTGATGTTGCAGCGCATTAAAATAAAAATTAATTTATTTACAGCTAATGCATTTCCTATATACTGAAATACTGGAACAGCTGTCAGATTGTGCCATAAAATACATGAATTATGTATGCGATTAATGTCGCTGATTGCAATCAGCAGTGCGACTTATAAAGAGATAAAGAATGCGCTTTGTTGTCAAACCTAAAGAATGAGACAAAGGCATATTCTTTGTAGAATCTTCAGGTTGAATAGTATAGTTTAAAAAAACGATCTTACTCACAGAGCGATGCATTAGAAATCCACACCGTTTGTACAACAAGTCCAAAGACAACCAACGCCCATAAACCACTCAGTTGTTCTTGCTGTTGCCTTAAACGTTGAAATTCAATTATGGTAAGGTTTAATCAACTTGTTGACCTTTTTAGTCAACTATGTTTTTAATTGTTTTTCTTGTCTGCACTTTTTATATATTTGAAATTGCTGCGTTTTATGACTTAATGGCGTTGGCGGTTCTAAGCTGCGATGATTAAGCCAAACCAACAAGTTTTAATGCCACGATTTGTTGTTGTTGTTGTTGCCGCTTATCAGCTGGAAATGAAAGCCCCAATAACTTGACAGGTTGTTGTTTTTGTCTTTTATGAGCCCCAGCGCAGATAGTAAAGTTGACAAAGTGAATGTCAGCACAGCGCAAATAGCACCAGGGGAGGCCGAAGCTGCAAGTGGATAGTGTACAGCTATATAATATATATATATATCTGTACATATGTACATATCTACATATATGCCTGATTGCCCAGGTATCGTCGTCAATGGTTTACAGAGACAATGGCAAACAGTTAAGGCCGCTGGCAATGTTTGCTTTTGGCAATAGGGAACGGCAGAAAAAAATATAGAATGAAAAGTAAAATAAGTAATCTCTCACAGTTCCCTAACCCAAACGAATGATAAACGGCAATGAGTTTGCCAGATTTAAGTGGCCATATTGAGTTCCTACCTGTGCGTAGGCTTAACTTGACAAACACTTCATAAAAACGCAGCCACAGCGGGTGTGAAATTTTACGGCTTACCTCTCACCTTTACAAATACGCAGCTGGTGTCGCAGGACAACGCAAGGACACATCAAGGTGTCTACGCAATGGGCGGTCCCCATTTAAGCCAAGTGACTGCAAAGTGCAAGCGGTAGTTAACAGACACTTGCCAAAAAAAGTCGCATCGTTTGAAAATGTGCTAAATGCGACGACACACCGTTTGTGGAAGCATCCGAAATGCCGACACTGAGTTGACCTTGCTGTCCAAAATACTTGACAGTACTTGCATCAGCCTTGCAGGTCCTTCGAGCTGAAGTGTTTGCCTAAACCATGACCCCGTTGCCCGCCCGCTGTGCTCCACTCGAACTGACGGGCTGTAAATTTTGCTCTGTTCCGTTCTCTATTATATTAGTTTTTGCTCAGATTGCCCACCCGCTGGGTCTTTGTTTTGTGCCCCTGACCGAGGCAGGTGCAACCCAGAGTCATGATCTTTATCTAGCCTGTATGCAATGGATTTGCTTCATGAATTTGCACAATGGCATTAACATCATTCTGCCTGAGATAACACAGATGCTATGATGCACTAACATATCGACAGGATGATTTGTTTCTTTTCTCTGTGGAAGCTGCAAATGTTTAGGGCATATGTTTGTATAGAGATTGGTTTCATTATTGTTTGCGGGACGAGAATTAATAAGATTATTTCAGGTATATAATTGCACATAACAGGAAATGGACATAAAAATGCAGTACTTTGATGCAGTAAAAAAGCCGACTCATTCTATGGGACTTTTTAGTGAAAAGAAGCATCTGTTACGAGTATTGGGATATTTTGAGACAATGACTAAACCAGTAACGACAACTGCTATAGCTTGAGTTAAAACAGATCTATAGTACACTCAGAAAAAATACAAGTTCTTTACTTGAACAAAGTAAAAATGTTGTTAAGCAAGGTGACAACTTTTTATTTGTGTACAAAATTCTCATTTCTATATAATAAATAACAATAAATTTCTTTGAGTGTATACTGTTGATATAGCTGATTATTTACCTCATCTGATGTCAGGTTAATTTTCTTAATGCAAAATCTTTTATTTAAATTATAATTTCAACAACCGTCAAGAACATTTGTAACAAACAGCCCCCCAGCTGCACCCACGATATAAAACCCCACTTGAGAAAGTGCAGTGGCGTCGGCACAGT
Organism: Drosophila maculinotata; assembly: GCA_035045305.1. Lineage (NCBI taxonomy): Eukaryota > Metazoa > Arthropoda > Insecta > Diptera > Drosophilidae > Drosophila > Drosophila maculinotata. The sequence continues at coordinate 12,075,466 of JAWNPD010000335.1, forward strand.
GCCGTACATAAAAATAAGGTCACGGCAGTAGAGTGTGTTGCATACGGTTTATTTAAAATGACAGACGCTGCCGTGTAACGGTGCCAAGGGGCGAACGCTGCGCCTGTCAACAAGTACGCCTATTGATTTATACAAATTGTTGCATTCACAAAGACGGACAAACAGAGCATGTACGGAAGATCATAATTTATGTACAACAGCAACGGGCAATCGACTCCTCAGGGCAATTAATTTGCTCCAAGTGGGAGAGTAAGAAAAACAAAAACAAAAACAAAATGTTTCCCGCAACAAAAAACCGGAAAGTGCAACAAAAATAATGCAGCCGCCTCAGAATTGGACGCGGTCTATTTAAAGCAGCCTCTAATTGAAAGCAAATGCAAAAGGGATTGGCCAGGGCTTCTCGTTACAGACGCTCATTGCATTTGCTTCACAAGTAAACAAATGCAGAGTGCCCTGGGCGTAGTGGGAGTCAGGCACGGCCCTACACTGGGAGAAAACGGTGCATTTGTTGTAAAAGTACTGAAACTGTTTATCAAGCTTGCAGTTCAAAATTATAATTGAAATTATTTAAAAATAGGAAACTTAATAAAAAATCAGTAAAAATTTTAAATTATTTTGATATAATAGCAACAGAATTGTATATATAGAAATTCAATAAGCCACACAGTACTGTGATCTAAAATGCTCTTAAATATTTGCATATTTCTCCGAGTGTACTGCACCCTTCTAGGAGCACACTTGGAAACAAAGCGCTGCCTGTTTTGTTGTATGCCTCATTTAAAACTGCACTCAAAAAAAAAAACAAACACATTTTGCACAACACGACACGACACGACATCGTGTGGCTGCCACTTGGCATAGACCATGCTGCATGCTGCATGCTGAGAGCTGCTACATGCAACATGAATTTTATTATAGCTCGTATATTTATAGCACAACGATAACATTTAATGCGCCTCTAATGAGGCATCCTAATGAAGTTGAAGCCCTAGTTGGGAACAGGTGCCCTCTCCAAAGGGTAAACCCTAAACCCAAAACTCCTTTGTTAACTGCTGAAAAGAAATTGGACCACACGCGTAACCCTTTTTGTTGTTCTCGATCATAATCTGATGTTGAGAGTGAGGAAATTGAAAGTCAATAGTCAAGTTTGAAGATATCAAATCAAAACCGATACCTGAGCGCCGGGATGATGTGGAGATGCGAAGATTCGGAGATGCAGCTGGCTGGCCACACAGAATCACTGAGCCATTGCTGAAGTGCATTTCAGTTAAATGCCGGAAATCTGAGCGCCTCCAAAGAGTCCACAATTGTCAGGGACTCAAGTGCTTTTCACGCCAGCTTTAAGAGTCGTGTCAAACAAAGCGGCTTTGCGGCTGAGACCTCGAGCAGTTACTAGTAACTGGCAACAGTTGCTGCCGCTGCCCAGACCAGACCAGACCAGACCATATCCCCCCTCTATATATTGCAGCCGGGGCACAAATCGTGCGACGTGACGTCCTTTCATTGCTTGCGGCTTGCAGGTCTCGCTCTCAAGTTACAATTTGATTTCTGATTCTACTTTTCTACTGTATGTCGTGTTTCAGTCGTTTTTGTTGCTGTTATATCTGACTGCATCGTGTCTGGTGTTATTTATACAACTGAATGTCTGCCAGCTTATAAATAATTCAGACAGCACCCCAGCATGTCCCGCATGTCCCGCAGCCATATACAATGCTACAGCCCTGTGCAGCATGAACTTTGACAGTACTTCCATTCCATCCATTTCAATCAGCTGTATAGAGTCTGTCTATCTTTCTGCTACCCTTAATAAAACAGTATCTACAGCTTTTAATTGCATTTGCACCTGCACTCCTTGATTAACTGCATCAAATTGAACTCAACCGAATCGTGTTAATCATGCAAAGTGTCGTTAAAGTTGTTACTCTGCCACCACCACCACCACCATCCATAAGAGGATGCCACTTCACGCTTTTATCTCAAGCCTCATTTTATCTCATTTGTGATGCTCACCGTTTGCGTTTAACCTAAATTCAAGTTGTTGCTTTGCAGTTATTGTTAACTGGCAGCGGTGGAAGCGGGGAGTTGGCGGAAAGTTGGCGGGCAGTTGGCCTCACCAGCCAGTTGCCATTGCGTGGCATGTTGCAGCTGTGCTGCAAGTGTTTGTTCCATGAATTAGCTTAGCAAAATCTTCACGATTGCCAGCTGAAAATTAAGGTGAAAGGCAATTTGTGCTACTGTCGGAGTGATTTGTTCGCGCTCAGCAGCTAAACACGTAACTCGATCTTCAAGCTTGTTATAATCATATGTTGCAACATATGGCTTCAAATTGCAGCAATTGATGTCGGCCTAAATATTTTCTAATAGAAACTTTCTCTACATGGACATGTGCAAAACTAATCAAATGTTATCTGCTCAGAAGCATACTGTATATATTTTGTAGAGTAGACTAAAGTTTAATCTTATGTCAAATTTCTCTGAAACCATTACCCAAAGTAGAACGATATAATAATGCTTGCCATATTCATATATATATTTATAGATTTACTATAAGACAGAAGAATTCCCATTTATTATTGAGGCAAATTTTTCTATATACGCCTGTATTTCATTTTCAGAAAGTTTCAAAGATCGACTGTAAGCAAAGCTGATTGGCAGCATTTTCAGGATACTCATGACATCTTGTAATAATGTATATAATTTATATTTCTTTATGTTACCCATTTAATTTACGATACTCAAATTTGAGAGCCTCCTTTGCTTTATGCAAGCAGGGAAAAACAATTTAATTGAATTGTGTTGTGTTGGATTTTGATGGTATATGATGTGTGTGTGTGTGGTGCGTGTGCGTGCGTGTGTGTGTGCGTTGCTTTTCTTTGCTGGTTTTCCGCGCTGCTCGTTGCTGGGGGTTTGTTTTCAATTTTTATTGCGTTTCGCTTAAACGCTTTGCGCTGCCTTTGCTGAAAGCAATTGAATAATTGTTATTATTCAATTATGCACAGGCACAACGACAAAACCCAAACCCAAATACACAAAAGTTGAAAAACTTCAAAACCCAGTTTGAACAAGAAATTTGTGTACACAAATAAGTTGTGGCATAGGAAAAGTTTGCTGCCGCATTCAACTCATTCGACTCTTTCCCCGTTTTCGTCTATTTCTCTGTTTTCAACTTCGTCTTCGTCTTGTTTATCAATTAGGCACACATTTCGATTTGAATGCATTTGTAATGCATTTGCCATATCCGTGGATCGGTTGCCCTTTTTATATAGGCAGCCATATATTTTCCCCTGCTCTCCCTACTCCCTCCTGAGGTAGCTGCCACTAATCTGTTTATGGAGCTTGCCAGCTTTTTGTATAATATTTATGCCCTTATTCCGGATTCTATTAATATTTTGGTGCACTGCAGCGTCAGCGGCGTTGAAACTTTGCCGTGAAGTGTTACAAATTTTATGGGCCGGCTGCCGCCCGCCGCCTGCAACTTCACCCTCCCCCCCAAATGTGGCACTTATAATTGAGTTTGGCATTTTTTCGTAGACATCATAATTTTTCCAGCATTTCAGCATTAATATTAAATGCCTTTCGCTATGATTGAGAAATGCATCGCACTTCCCCCTCTGTCGCCACTTGAAGTGTTCACATTTTTCATCATTCAAATGGAAAATATTCAAATTGAAATTCTCGTATTGAGTGCCATTTTAATTGGTCTTGTGTAACCATTCATTTCATGTATGTATATATGGGTTCACTTTGTCAATTGGCCCAGCCATCAAATTCTCAATTGCCGATTGCTGATTTTGTCGCCTGCTCAAGTGTCGCATCATTTTTTAATATCTCTAGTATTATATACATTTTTTTTTATGACAGCGCAAGTTATAAATATAAATTTGGTTGCCGCTGTTGATTGCAATACGACCATCAAAAGATCGACAGGGAACTATGCTTCACCCTGCCCGCTCAAGCTGTACTTTCAAAATCAAGCGGGGCGGTTGACAAGTGCCAAGTGATGGCAGCCGCTTTGCGGGATTTGCATGAGAAATCAATTGAGATTCCGCTGGGGAGCTGTGGGCTGTGTGATAATAAAATCCACAGACCTTAGTCCCAATGAAGAGCCAAACAAACAAACGCGATTGCATGTCCAAACAAATACAGTAAACGCAGCATTGTTGACACAACCCATCCTGCCGCACAGCAAATCCTCCGCATCATCATTATCCGACAACATCACCAAACAATCATCATTGACATCAAAGTGCGCGACGACATGAGTTCGTCAAAATGTCAAAAACGGCGTTTGGGTTTTCTTCATTTTTCCACACTTTTATTTCTAGACCTTCAATCTCATCGGCACGACCGGAGACGCTGATGGACGCGCGCCTAGACAACGCCCAGTCCTTGTACCCGTTCTCGTTCCAATTCCCACCATATGTTCTTGCCTCGAGCTCAGCTTGAAGCGCCGCGTGTGATAATTTCCCGCTGTCTGGCATTATATTTCTTCTAGTGTGTGTTTGTGTGTGTTTTTCTTGTGCTCTAGTTTTAATGATTTTCCACTACAAAAGGTCCTTGTGACGCCTCCTGGCGCCGTTTGCTCTCAACTCTTGTGTCATGGTGTCTACTTTTATGGCTGCTCAGCTCGCGTTGCCCCTTGCCGAACATTTACAAAATAAATATATTTATATATACATAGTTATATGGGTTTTTATGACTGCATCGCTTATCAAAACCGCTTATCAATTGATAAAATATTTTGCAGCTATTTTTACGATAGTTTATGGGCCGCAGCGCGACTCATCAACGAGTCAAGCAACAAATCCTAGCTGTTATCAAGTAATAATAATGCACTAGATAATAGTACTCGACTAACAAATACTCTGTAGCTAAAACAGACTTTCAATAATCAAAATCTATATATAAAACTCTATATCTACAGATGTTGTATATATATAATTTATAGGATCGAAAATGCATACAGGGTATAATTCCTCACTACGAAACAGTTCATTAGTCGTTTAAACTATCAATCACTCAAGTGTTCGTTTGGGTTAATTACTTTACTCACAAGAATGCCTACAATAAGTAGCCTCACTTCCATTAAAAACTTCTATAATTATGTTTCGATGTCCTAAGGGCATTTGCATTAGTCTGCAAGTCATTAACGCTGTTAAGACATTGATTAGTCACTTCATATTCATTATACTTTCCCCAACTTCGAAAATATTTTTCCACATATGTTTTCTAAGATGTGGTATTACTTTCTGTTGCAAGTATTTTGCTCATCAAGAATCGAACTAGCGGAAAAACTAAACAAATGGCACGAACCAAATGGTTAATTTCTAAACAAAATGCGAATAGTACAAATGAGCGTGTGCGAATTATATCAAATTCCTTATTGACGTGTTCATTATTGAATAAAATATGTTAAACACGACCGATCGACCATTAAGAATCTGAACAATGCCAAATGATTTCCGGAAAACAGATGTCAGACATTTGAAGTATCATAAAACAAGCTATCTTAATATTAAATGGAAATTATTGAAATTTGATGAAATGTTATTATTATTTTTTCGGTCTATCTATCTTGAATAACTTTGAAACCCTGCTGTGAAAATCTCCCTCCGATCATCTCATTATATTTTTGTTGGGTTCTCTTCGTCATCCCATGCTCAGTGCCAGTTCTTTAAGCTGGTTTCATTAATTGCGACTCAGTGAGTTAAAGTGACAAGGACACAAAAGAAGTGAGTCAAAAAGACAACAAGTCTGCTTATAAGAAAAAATCATCCAAGCTGCCAGCTTTTTAGCGTTGTGGGTTAAACGTTGGGTGTTATAAAAATAAATTAAACAAGAAGGTATAATCAACTTTATGGTGCCGAAGATTTAATACCCTCGCAATCATATTAATTTTATTGTAAACAAATATGTACCACACATAATCATACAAAATCAAATATTTACATCAATTTTAGATTCAGGGCGGAACCGAATAAAGGTGACATCCTGATCCCAAATATCTATGGGATGGAAAATACATATTTGAATACCGTTTTCTAGAGTTGTATTTTGTTTGTTCTTTTCTGTGGCATCGTGTAAAACAAAAAGCCCTGACGCGTGTGACATTTTGGAAAGCGTCTTGACTTTTGTGCTGCATGTGCTCTGACAACGTCATGGATCTCTTTCCAGTGGTCTGGATGACTCTTCGGTCTTGTGGTGGTGCCAGACTTAGCAGCGGCTAATATTGAAAGATGTTTTCTTGCGGGGGCCCCCAAATTGTGTGCTGAGGTTTATTGTTTTCTTTTAGTTGTTTTTTGTTTCGCTGTTGGCCATGTGAGTGGGGCCTGAATACGCTTCGAGGCGGTGCGACGCGACGGCCACTTGTGCCCTCGAGTGTGTGTAGTGCTGTGTGTGATGCCCACGCATGTGCGAAATGTCTTAAAATGTATCTGCAAGATACAAAAAGCCAAAACGAACTGATGCGGCTGTTGCTGTTGCTGTTGCTGCATGTCTGACATCTGCGCTGTCTGCTGGTCCGCATTAATTAGACGTGTTTTTGCGTTACAACAGCGAACAAAAGCAGCGTTGCCTTCGCTCGAGAACCGTTCTTCAAACTGTTCCAAGAACCTGGGCATGCTATAAGTATATAATGTGTAGACCTAAATCTGTATCTCACATACTTAATTTATGAACTTGCTAATTTTAGCGCTGCTCAGGGCCATATATCAGCCATCAGTCATTGGACAAAGATGCCGTCGAGATGCTGTACTCAATGATACTACTGTGCTATCGAGTTTATCGATACTTACACATGTACTTATATGTTCTTGCATCTTATCTGGCATCTGGCCATTTGGTCTTGGCCCAAAACAAACACGTTAAACAATTATCAGGCTGAGACATTTTCTTTGCCTTAATTATGGGCTCAAGTTGTCAGCATTTTGAGTTGAAACTTAAGCCCATTAGAGACACCTTTCAGTCAGCGCCAGATCACAGTTTCACTCAACTCACAGCGGATTTGATTTTGTCATGTTGTCTGCCGGGTGCTTAGTTTTTGGGTGTGCCCCCAGATTCATATGACATATGTACAGCTATGTGTTTTGGGGGCATAATTACAGCAGTTTTGTGCCTTAATCGTTTTCTCGTATTTATACCTAATTGTTCTTTTTGTACTTGTGTATTTGCAGCACACATTGGTGACTATTTTCCTGCCCTAAACGAGTTTTCAACTCACACTGTGATACGCCCCCAAGTACAACATGGACGCACTAAGCGCAGCCTGCATAGCACTCTGGATGCAACGGTGAGTAATTTGGTAGTAACAGTAGTTGGTATGAATTAGAATAACGAAAATGTCCTGATAAAAACATCCTTATTTATCCTCTACTTCAATTCTGCATTAAAGGGTTATGCACTTTTAAAAATTTTTTTTTTTTAATATTTCTGGTAAACAATTTTGTAACCCTTGTCCAAATTTTTTTTAAATTGAATGTGGGTGTCACAATTCAAAATCACGCCAAAAGTGATAAAAATATTGACTTGTAATGTGCCCAAACAACAAAAAGTTCCTTATAAATGACCTCCCCAGACTTTAAATTGCCATAACTTTGTCAAAACTGAACCGATTGTCAATCCCGAGGGCATTTTGTCCATTATTTGACATCTTCTTTGAATCTACATCAAAAGTTTATTGATTTTTGAAAATATTTTTTTTCCTTTTTTTGTTTAAAAATCATAAGGGGGGACCCTTACGAACTTTGATTTTTCAAAAATTAGAATCTTGAAATTTTATTTTTAATCGATTGTGGGTGTCACAATTAGTATAAAAAACTATAAGAAAAGTTGTTTTGGCCTAATTAATTTTTCTGTCAAAAATCACGCTAAAAGTGACAAAAAAATTGACTTGTAAAGTGCCCAAACAACAAAAAGTTCCTTATAAATGACCTTCCCAGATTTTAAATTGCCATAACTTTGTCAAAACTGAACCGATTGTCAATCCCGAGGGCATTTTGTCCATTATTTGACATCTTCTTTGAATCTACATCTAAAGTTTATGAAGTTTTGAAAATATTTTTTTTTAACTTATTTTGTTAAAAATGCATAAGGGGGGACCCTTACCAACTTTGATTTTTCAAAAATTAGAATCTTGAAATTTTATTTTTAATCGATTGTGGGTGTCACAATTAGTATAAAAAACTATAAGAAAAGTTGTTTTGGCCTAATTAATTTTTCTGTCAAAAATCACGCCAAAAGTGACAAAAAAATTGACTTGTAAAGTGCCCAAACAACAAGAAGTTCCTTATAAATGACCTTCCCAGATTTCAAACTGCCATAACTTTGGCAAAACTGAACCGATTGTCAATCCCGAGGGCATTTTGTCCATTATTTGACATCTTCTTTGAATCTACATCTAAAGTTTATGAAGTTTTGAAAATATTTTTTTTTTAACTTATTTTGTTAAAAATGCATAGGGGGGACCCCTACCAACTTTGATTTTTCAAAAATTAGAATTTTGAAATTTTATTTTTAATCGATTGTGGGTGTCACAATTAGTATAAAAAACTATAAGAAAAGTTGTTTTGGCCTAATTAATTTTTCTGTCAAAAATCACGCTAAAAGTGACAAAAAAATTGACTTGTAAAGTGCCCAAACAACAAAAAGTTCCTTATAAATGACCTTCCCAGATTTCAAACTGCCATAACTTTGGCAAAACTGAACCGATTGTCAATCCCGAGGGCATTTTGTCCATTATTTGGCATCTTCTTTGAATCTACATCTAAAGTTTATGAAGTTTTGAAAATATTTTTTTTTGAACTTATTTTGTTAAAAATGCATAAGGGGGGACCCTTACCAACTTTGATTTTTCAAAAATTAGAATTTTGAAATTTTATTTTTAATCGATTGTGGGTGTCACAATTAGTATAAAAAACTATAAGAAAAGTTGTTTTGGCGTAATTAATTTTTCTGTCGAAAATCACGCTAAAAGTGACAAAAAAAATTGACTTGTAAAGTGCCCAAACAACAAGAAGTTCCTTATAAATGACCTTCCCAGATTTCAAACTGCCATAACTTTGGCAAAACTGAACCGATTGTCAATCCCGAGGGCATTTTGTCCATTATTTGACATCTCCTTTGAATCTACATCTAAAGTTTATGAAGTTTTGAAAATATTTTTTTTTTTAACTTATTTTGTTAAAAATGCATAAGGGGGGACCCTTACCAACTTTGATTTTTCAAAAATTAGAATTTTGAAATTTTATTTTTAATCGATTGTGGGTGTCACAATTAGTATAAAAAACTATAAGAAAAGTTGTTTTGGCGTAATTAATTTTTCTGTCAAAAATCACGCTAAAAGTGACAAAAAAATTGACTTGTAAAGTGCCCAAACAACAAGAAGTTCCTTATAAATGACCTTCCCAGATTTCAAACTGCCATAACTTTGGCAAAACTGAACCGATTGTCAATCCCGAGGGCATTTTGTCCATTATTTGACATCTTCTTTGAATCTACATCTAAAGTTTATGAAGTTTTGAAAATATTTTTTTTTAACTTATTTTGTTAAAAATGCATAAGGGGGGACCCTTACCAACTTTGATTTTTCAAAAATTAGAATCTTGAAATTTTATTTTTAATCGATTGTGGGTGTCACAATTAGTATAAAAAACTATAAGAAAAGTTGTTTTGGCGTAATTAATTTTTCTGTCAAAAATCACGCCAAAAGTGACAAAAAAATTGACTTGTAAAGGCCCAAACAACAAAAAGTTCCTTATAAATGACCTTCCCAGATTTCAAACTGCCATAACTTTGGCAAAACTGAACCGATTGTCAATCCCGAGGGCATTTTGTCCATTATTTGACATCTTCTTTGAATCTACATCTAAAGTTTATGAAGTTTTGAAAATATTTTTTTTTTAACTTATTTTGTTAAAAATGCATAAGGGGGGACCCTTACCAACTTTGATTTTTCAAAAATTAGAATCTTGAAATTTTATTTTTAATCGATTGTGGGTGTCACAATTAGTATAAAAAACTATAAGAAAAGTTGTTTTGGCGTAATTAATTTTTCTGTCAAAAATCACGCCAAAAGTGACAAAAAAATTGACTTGTAAAGGCCCAAACAACAAAAAGTTCCTTATAAATGACCTTCCCAGATTTCAAACTGCCATAACTTTGGCAAAACTGAACCGATTGTCAATCCCGAGGGCATTTTGTCCATTATTTGGCATCTTCTTTGAATCTACATCTAAAGTTTATGAAGTTTTGAAAATATTTTTTTTTGAACTTATTTTGTTAAAAATGCATAAGGGGGGACCCTTACCAACTTTGATTTTTCAAAAATTAGAATTTTGAAATTTTATTTTTAATCGATTGTGGGTGTCACAATTAGTATAAAAAACTATAAGAAAAGTTGTTTTGGCGTAATTAATTTTTCTGTCGAAAATCACGCTAAAAGTGACAAAAAAATTGACTTGTAAAGTGCCCAAACAACAAGAAGTTCCTTATAAATGACCTTCCCAGATTTCAAACTGCCATAACTTTGGCAAAACTGAACCGATTGTCAATCCCGAGGGCATTTTGTCCATTATTTGACATCTCCTTTGAATCTACATCTAAAGTTTATGAAGTTTTGAAAATATTTTTTTTTTAACTTATTTTGTTAAAAATGCATAAGGGGGACCCTTACCAACTTTGATTTTTCAAAAATTAGAATTTTGAAATTTTATTTTTAATCGATTGTGGGTGTCACAATTAGTATAAAAAACTATAAGAAAAGTTGTTTTGGCGTAATTAATTTTTCTGTCAAAAATCACGCTAAAAGTGACAAAAAAATTGACTTGTAAAGTGCCCAAACAACAAGAAGTTCCTTATAAATGACCTTCCCAGATTTCAAACTGCCATAACTTTGGCAAAACTGAACCGATTGTCAATCCCGAGGGCATTTTGTCCATTATTTGACATCTCCTTTGAATCTACATCTAAAGTTTATGAAGTTTTGAAAATATTTTTTTTTTAACTTATTTTGTTAAAAATGCATAAGGGGGGACCCTTACCAACTTTGATTTTTCAAAAATTAGAATCTTGAAATTTTATTTTTAATCGATTGTGGGTGTCACAATTAGTATAAAAAACTATAAGAAAAGTTGTTTTGGCGTAATTAATTTTTCTGTCAAAAATCACGCCAAAAGTGACAAAAAAATTGACTTGTAAAGTGCCCAAACAACAAAAAGTTCCTTATAAATGACCTTCCCAGATTTCAAACTGCCATAACTTTGGCAAAACTGAACCGATTGTCAATCCCGAGGGCATTTTGTCCATTATTTGACATCTCCTTTGAATCTACATCTAAAGTTTATGAAGTTTTGAAAATATTTTTTTTTTAACTTATTTTGTTAAAAATGCATAAGGGGGGACCCTTACCAACTTTGATTTTTCAAAAATTAGAATTTTGAAATTTTATTTTTAATCGATTGTGGGTGTCACAATTAGTATAAAAAACTATAAGAAAAGTTGTTTTGGCGTAATTAATTTTTCTGTCAAAAATCACGCTAAAAGTGACAAAAAAATTGACTTGTAAAGTGCCCAAACAACAAGAAGTTCCTTATAAATGACCTTCCCAGATTTCAAACTGCCATAACTTTGGCAAAACTGAACCGATTGTCAATCCCGAGGGCATTTTGTCCATTATTTGACATCTCCTTTGAATCTACATCTAAAGTTTATGAAGTTTTGAAAATATTTTTTTTTAACTTATTTTGTTAAAAATGCATAAGGGGGACCCTTACCAACTTTGATTTTTCAAAAATTAGAATCTTGAAATTTTATTTTTAATCGATTGTGGGTGTCACAATTAGTATAAAAAACTATAAGAAAAGTTGTTTTGGCGTAATTAATTTTTCTGTCAAAAATCACGCCAAAAGTGACAAAAAAATTGACTTGTAAAGGCCCAAACAACAAAAAGTTCCTTATAAATGACCTTCCCAGATTTCAAACTGCCATAACTTTGGCAAAACTGAACCGATTGTCAATCCCGAGGGCATTTTGTCCATTATTTGACATCTCCTTTGAATCTACATCTAAAGTTTATGAAGTTTTGAAAATATTTTTTTTTGAACTTATTTTGTTAAAAATGCATAAGGGGGGACCCTTACCAACTTTGATTTTTCAAAAATTAGAATCTTGAAATTTTATTTTTAATCGATTGTGGGTGTCACAATTAGTATAAAAAACTATAAGAAAAGTTGTTTTGGCGTAATTAATTTTTCTGTCAAAAATCACGCCAAAAGTGACAAAAAAATTGACTTGTAAAGGCCCAAACAACAAAAAGTTCCTTATAAATGACCTTCCCAGATTTCAAACTGCCATAACTTTGGCAAAACTGAACCGATTGTCAATCCCGAGGGCATTTTGTCCATTATTTGGCATCTTCTTTGAATCTACATCTAAAGTTTATGAAGTTTTGAAAATATTTTTTTTTGAACTTATTTTGTTAAAAATGCATAAGGGGGGACCCTTACCAACTTTGATTTTTCAAAAATTAGAATTTTGAAATTTTATTTTTAATCGATTGTGGGTGTCACAATTAGTATAAAAAACTATAAGAAAAGTTGTTTTGGCGTAATTAATTTTTCTGTCGAAAATCACGCTAAAAGTGACAAAAAAATTGACTTGTAAAGTGCCCAAACAACAAGAAGTTCCTTATAAATGACCTTCCCAGATTTCAAACTGCCATAACTTTGGCAAAACTGAACCGATTGTCAATCCCGAGGGCATTTTGTCCATTATTTGACATCTCCTTTGAATCTACATCTAAAGTTTATGAAGTTTTGAAAATATTTTTTTTTTAACTTATTTTGTTAAAAATGCATAAGGGGGGACCCTTACCAACTTTGATTTTTCAAAAATTAGAATTTTGAAATTTTATTTTTAATCGATTGTGGGTGTCACAATTAGTATAAAAAACTATAAGAAAAGTTGTTTTGGCGTAATTAATTTTTCTGTCAAAAATCACGCTAAAAGTGACAAAAAAATTGACTTGTAAAGTGCCCAAACAACAAGAAGTTCCTTATAAATGACCTTCCCAGATTTCAAACTGCCATAACTTTGGCAAAACTGAACCGATTGTCAATCCCGAGGGCATTTTGTCCATTATTTGACATCTCCTTTGAATCTACATCTAAAGTTTATGAAGTTTTGAAAATATTTTTTTTTTAACTTATTTTGTTAAAAATGCATAAGGGGGGACCCTTACCAACTTTGATTTTTCAAAAATTAGAATCTTGAAATTTTATTTTTAATCGATTGTGGGTGTCACAATTAGTATAAAAAACTATAAGAAAAGTTGTTTTGGCGTAATTAATTTTTCTGTCAAAAATCACGCCAAAAGTGACAAAAAAATTGACTTGTAAAGTGCCCAAACAAAAAAAAGTTCCTTATAAATGACCTTCCCAGATTTCAAACTGCCATAACTTTGGCAAAACTGAACCGATTGTCAATCCCGAGGGCATTTTGTCAATTATTTGGCACCTACTTCAATCCCACTTCTAAAGTTCATGGACTTTTGAAATTTTTTTTATAAACTTTTTTGTGGTAAAAGCATCTACTTTAAATCCACTTCTAAACTTTTGAAAATATTTTTTTTGGCTCTTAAAAATGGACTTATAAATGACCTTCCTAGATTTCAAACACCCATAGCTGTGTCAAAACTGAACGGATTTTCACTCCCAAAGCTATTTTGTTCCTGATTTATCTTCTAATTTATCATGTATTCCTGGTTTGTAAAATTTGGACCTGAATTATAACATTGTCAAGAATATACTTTATGGGGCTGGAGATGCTTTCTCTGCATGTTACATACATTTTCTCAACTTAATGATATCCTTTTACCCAGTTTTAATGTGTGCAGGGTAAAAAAAGCCAGCTAAGTGAATAAAAGCTAAAAGAAGAAAATTAATCGTAATTGTACAGCGAATAATTTGACCGCTGAGATCCTTGCTGTGTGGGTCACCGGGTGCGCCACAACGTTTAATTAGCTAGTACAACAACAACAAAAACGCCTTTTTAATTAGTTGAAACGAGCAACGAAAGTAGCGGCCTGTTATTAATGTCCATGCCACGCAATGGGGCACCGAATTTTACACATTCGCACCTAGAAAAACGTGTGGACGGACAGACGCCCACAGACTGGCGTGTGTCCACACACTTTGCGTGTCAAAACCACATGTATATATGGTTAGATGTATATATATGGTTATACAAATTGAATCTCTTTAATGTGTTAATCTTGCTATCTATGGTATTCCAGGATGGTCTGCATGCGCCGAGCTTAACACTGAGCTACACGCATCAAGGACAACGCATCCAAATCGAACTGCAGCGCAACGATCGCCTTCTGCCCGACGCCCACTTCCTGCGCTATCAGAATGCCAGCAACCAGGTGGATGGCGCCTCCGGTTACGTGGTGCGCAACTTTACAAAGACTGAAGTCGATTTATGCCATTATCAGGTGAGTGTCTGTCTGTGCTTTGGTTTAACGGTAGTTTTCAACATTATGTTTAATTCACCAGGGGCACATACGCGGAAATCCAGATTCAAGAGTGGCCCTCTCCACCTGCGATGGCGCCCTAAATGGGGTTGTCTTCGATGGCCAGCACACGTATTTCATACACCCGCACAGCGATGGCAACGGACGTCTGCAGGATGATCATTATCTGCTCAGGTGAGTTACGGCAAAGCTTACAGACTGCAAAAGACACAAATTTATCGTTGTTGAATTCCACACAACACCGCATAACTGTAAATAATATTATTATCCAACCGAAGACAAGACATTGAAATATTCAAAAATCTCTTATGACAATCGTCCAAGTTTTTGATCCTACATACATTTTTTTGTAAAACAAAGCCAATATTTACTCTCCTATGTAATTTTCTAAATACTTTCAAAGTCATTTATCTCGTTATCTGCCTGATTATATAACAACTAATTTCCACGCGTTCTCCTGATTGTGGAAATTATCACTCACACGTTTCTAAATAAACGGCGCCCCTGTAGCAGGGGCACGGGGCAGGGGGCAGTGGCAAACTCTAGAGTCTAGAGTTACCTGCCTCAATGTTTGCCTTATTTGCGTTCAATAAATATTTGCTTTATTAGTCTGCCCATTTGCTATACCCATCAATGCCATAATTTAAGCCGGAGGCACGCCCGTTTACGACTCGCACTTCCGTTATTCATTTTTATCCACGGAAATATCAAATTACGAAATGTTTTGGCGTTTTGCAGGCACGCAGACCTTCTGCAGCAGAATGCCACCTGTGGCTACAACAGCCACACAGATAATCACGCCGAGAGCTGGCCGGGACAGGAGGAGCAGCAGCAGCGCTCGGAGCAACTATCGCTGCCACTACGCTTGGATGGCGGCGAATTCGTGCGATTGGCCAGACGCCAGCGACGCCAAACGGATGAGAGTCAGCTGATACGCGGTCCGTACAATGCCAACAAGTATTCCAGCTATGTGGAGCTGGTCATTGTGGTGGACAACAAGGTGTTCAAGCATTTCGGTGAGAATGCCAGGCGAGTGCATCAGCATTGCAAGGATCTGGCCAACATTGTGAATGCCGTGAGTAGACCAGAGAGCAACTGCAGTGCAGCAACTAATCCTTACCTCCCTTACCTTCCCTTCTTTCAGCTCTATGTGCCCCTGAACATATTTGTGGCACTGGAGGGCGTCGTCATTTGGAATGAATCGAATGAGATTGAGTTCTCCAGCGATGGCGACGTTACGCTGCGCAACTTCCTCAACTATCGCAGCACCAAGCTGGTCCTTGAGCATCCCAACGACAATGCACAGCTGCTGACCAAGGAGACATTTGCCGGCGGCGTTGTGGGCAAGGCGCTAAAGGGACCCATTTGCACGTACGAATACTCCGGCGGCGTTAGCATGCAGCACAGTCAGGTGCTGGCCGTGGTGGCCACCACAATGGCCCATGAGATGGGCCACAATTTTGGCATGGAGCACGACTCGAGCGATTGCCACTGTCCGGACGAGAAGTGCGTGATGGCCGCCTCCAGCACGGCCGTGGTGCCGGTGCACTGGAGCAGCTGCAGCATCGATCAGCTGACCATTGCATTCTCGCGCGGCATGAACTACTGCCTGAGAAACAAGCCCACCCGTCTATTCGACTCGCCGCAGTGCGGCAACGGATTCGTGGAGCCCGGCGAGCAATGCGACTGCGGTTTGCCCACCCACTGCGAGAATACCTGCTGCAATGCCCACACCTGTATGCTGCACAGCAATGCCACCTGCGCCACCGGAGAATGTTGCGATTTGGAGACGTGCCGGCCCAAGCTGGCGGGCAGCGCTTGCCGTCCGGCGGAGAACGAATGCGATCTGCCGGAGTACTGTACCGGCGAATCGGAGTACTGTCCGGCGGATGTGTTTCGCCGTGACACCGAGCCATGCGATAACAACCAGGCGTACTGCTTCCTGGGCACCTGCCGCTCGCATGCCAACCAGTGCCGCATCCTGTGGGGACCCACGGGCGACAATTCCGTGCACTGCTACGAGAAGAATGTGGAGGGTTCCCGCCTGGGCAACTGTGGCTACAATCGGCTCAACAAGACATTCGTACGGTGCACACCGGAGCACGTCAACTGCGGCATGCTGCATTGCATCCATTTGAACGAACGTCTCGAGTTTGGCATGGAATCGGCGGCCGTGCTGTCCCATTCCTATGTCAGTCACAATCGCAAAATTGTCGCCTGCCGCACGGCATTGGTTGATCTTGGCCTGCAGACCATCGATCCCGGATTGACGCCCAATGGCGCCAAGTGCGGCGATCAGAGCATGTGCGTCAACCAGCAGTGCCTGGCCGTGGAGCGTGTGCACCAGATGGGCATGGGTGCTCCGTGTCCCGAAGACTGCAACGATAACGGTATCTGTAACAGTCGCGGAAATTGCCACTGTGATGTGGGATTCGGAGGCGCGGCATGCAGCAAGCCTGGACACGGCGGCTCCGTGGACAGCGGACCGGCCACAGATCCGAGCAGTGAGTATTGTTGATTATTTATATGAAATCCCAACCGGAGATCCATTGTAATAATATTTGCTATGACTTTTTCGTTGCAGGCAATCTGACCATCAAGCGTTTCCTTTACATCCTGTTCTTCGTGGTGCTGCCATTGTTGGTCATCAGCTTTTTGGTCTATCGCTTTGTGTTCCGCAACAACAAGCTGTTCGCCGGTGGAAAACTCGCTGAGAATATGTATGTATCGACGTCCACGTCCAGCAGCAGTAGGAGCAGTCGAAGCAGCAGCAGCAGCAGTAGCGGCATCTCGCCACCTTGCTGTGCCGCCGCCGTTTCCTCCTGCTCGACAGCTAGCTCACCCAGCACCACTTGTTCTACGTCTGCACCACCAACACGACCACCACAACCACCTACACTACCACTATCACCACCGCACACTAATAACATACAAACTAACACTGCAATTGCAACTGCAACAATTACTAACATACATGCAACGCTGCCGCGCCTCAAGTCCAGTCCGGGCACTCTGGCTGCAGTGCATCCGCCTGCCATGCCCAAGAGCCGCAGCAACTACGAGGTGCAACATGCGCCTCTGCTGCTGCGTCGCAAGCTCTCGTCGACACAACTTACGGCAGTTGCAGCAACGCCACCGCCAGTTCCATCCCACAACAACAATATTAACAATAGTAACAACAACAACAACAACAATACAAACACAATGCGACGCCGGCTGGACATAACGGCGCCGCGTCTGCATGCAACCACAAATCCCTTGGCACTCACCGAGGGCGCCCAATACATACAGAGCGACCCCGCGAGGTTTGCCAAAAACTAACAATACTAATAACAACAACTATAACAATATAACACTGCCAGCAATACTTACAGCAAAATTTGCATGCCAAATGCCAAAATGTGACAAACTTTTGCATGTTGCGTGTTCCTTTTACTTTCCTCTTTACAACCCATTTTTTTTTGATTTTTCATCATTTGTGTTCACATAACCTACTTAATTGAATTGTCTGTGCCTTAATTTTAGCTAATTTTAATTATAAACTATGAATAAATGTTTGCTTTTAATATTATGCTTTGGTGTTGGACTTGTCCTTACTATATATATGTATCTAATATCTAAACATGTTAATGCGGCTTAATCTTAATTTTTTTTTTTTTATATGCTATAATTGAATGTACAAGGAGATATAAAAAACAACTTAAATTGAGCTTTATTATATATTATATATTTCAAAAGAGTTTGATTTGAAAAAAAGACAGTTGAGTTGCAGTTTATGTACAAAAAAATAATAAAAGACCTATATCAAATTTTAGTTAAATAATTAACCATATTTTAAATTTAATAATTTGAAAAACCTTTTTCGTTGGCTTTCTAAATATTATCAGGTGAAAACTATTCAAAAGTAAATGAAATATAACAATTTAAGATTTGCAAGCGATAACTATTTTTATTTATATTTATTTTGAAAATCCTAAAACAATTATTAATTTATTAAGTTTTTAAAAGCTAGTTGTAAATTTAGTTTATTATTGAGCTGCTTAAACGTGTTTGCTGTTAAGTCGCTGTTAGCCGCATGTTATCTTCTCTCTGTTAACTTTATTCAGCCTTGCTATTTGGTGTTGGTTTCTAATATTACCCGCTCTTCTTGAATTTGCACTGCTATGTTTTGGTATGTAACAGAAACACAATATATATGCCAATATAGAAAACTTTACTCTGTAATCCTGCCGCACTAATCCCATTTATTATCTTTGCAGCTTGAAAACCGCTAATGCGATTAAACAGCCATCGACACGATCCAATCAGAATGGCGGTGGTCCACCGGTGGGTGGCGCCAATGGACTACCCAAATCCACGCCCAGCAGCACAGACGACATGAACTCGGCGCTGCTAAAGTCGCCCAGTGATTCGAGCGATGCCGCCGGAACCGCCAATACGCCGGGAATGTTTGGCAAATTCAAGGGTTTCACGCTGCGTCCGCTGAACAACGCCAGCTCGCCGGCGAGCAACTACAGCGGTCCCAATGTGGCCTTTGTGCAGCCGACGGTGCAGCAGGACAGCAATGGGGTGCCACAGCGTGCGGCACCACCGCCACCAGCGGTCAAGACACCAGAGCAGGGTGCACCCAAAACCTGCCACACATTGCCGCGGGCAGCGCCAGCTTTGCCACCACCGAATCCCGGCTGCACGGCCCGTCCGATCATATCCAGGCCAACACTTGATTCCAGTACGCTGACCATGGTGCCGCTGAAGGGCAGCACTGGAGATCTGTCACCCACACGCTCAGCGCCCGCACCGCCTGTGCCGCTGCACTCGGATCCTAAGCTGAACATCAAGCGAGACGGCACCATACGCCGTTTCGCCTCGTTCCTGAAGAAGGAGGAGAAGCCGCCGCTCAAGGAGAAGACGTACATTGATCGGGAGCGATTACGCACACTGGAGATATCCGCACCGATGCCAGTGCCGTTGCCACCGCAGGCCGAATCCTCCAACTCGGACTCGGAGACAACGCCGCGCGAGGAGGAGACCAAGAATCTAGTGAAGCGCACCCAATCCATGCGTTCACCCACCAAGAAGACGCAGCCCCAGACATTTGGCTCCATGCGCTCACCGCCCGGAGCAGCGCGTCCCAAGAGCTCAGTGACTGGCGGTGCCGCCGCCGGTGCCGGCAACACGCGACCCAAATCACCACCACCACGTCCACCGCCCGTGGTCAAGAAGACCAATTCGACAACATCATCGGGCTATCAGCTACCGGTGGCCACCGCTCAGACGACGGCCGAGAATAACTACGATGATTGTGAGTTCATTGAGGGACCATTGCGCACTGCCAGCGATGCCATCTACTCGGTCATTGAGGAGATTCCGCCGGCGGCGCAGACGCTGAAGCGCAGTGATCTGGTGGCCAGCAGCAATGACATGGGTTTGCTGGGCGAGATTGTCAATGAGTTTGAGAAACTCAATGGCGGCGATTCTCTCTACTCCGGCAAAGTCGCCGCAGCAGCCGCTGGAGCAGAAGCAGCCGTAGCGGAGGGGGAACAGACTGCAACGCCGCGAAGTCCACAGCGTCCGGCGCCCCCAAAGCCGGCGGGCAGCAATCGGAACAGCAGTGCTGAGGACAAACCAGCTGTGACGCCCACATATCTGCGTGCAACGCCACTCAATGCGCCGGTGGCACGTGTGGCGCCCACACGCTCCGACCTCTCACCATCCCGCGCATTCTCCAGCTTCAAGCCGGCGCCTTCGAATCCAAACAACGCCAGCAGCAGCACAAGTGGCAGCAGCAGTAAGGCAGCTGCCGCTCCTGCTGCTCAGGTGACACGGGTTGGAGGAGCAGCGCGTCCCAAGTCCTTTACAAGGACTGCGAAAACACTGCCCAATGGTGTGACTGCCTCGGCCACCATACAGAAGCCCAAGCCGATATCGGCGAAGCCATCCTTCAGCGGCGGCCTCGCGAATCGAGCCCCAGGCTCAGGTGGGCCCGGAACGGCGGCATCTGCACCCACGCCGCCCACTGTGAAGGCGGCATCGAACATTGCGTCGTTGACGTCGCGATTTGAGCAGCGAAAGTAGATAAGAAACTATAACCTATGACTTTATATAGCGTAAGTTAGGTTAGGTACGATCCAATTTGGCACACGTCGTTGATGACATTCATTCCTTCATAGATTTGTCCTCCCCTATAGTTAGGTATAAGGCGTTGCTTACTTTACGTGCTTTTTAGTATCTCAATGACTAATTGTAAGCCTCAGTGTACGAAATTTTATTGATATCTAGTTATGCTTACTCATTATATTTATATATGTATAATGTATAATTGCTTATGCATTTGTATATGATATTTGCTTTTGTAAATAAAAACCAAAGAAGTCAAATTGTCACAAAAAAAAAACGCGAAGCTAAAAAAAATCGCAAAGCAAAATAGTCCACAGTAATCTTAAATGTATGTTACCATGTTGTACAGTTGTAAAGCCCACTTGCGATATTTAAAAATGAATAAAGAATTATTTCGAGATTTAATTTAAGAACGAAGTTTGCTATAATTTCTAACGTTTAGTTTTGGCTGTTTGAATTGTATCCGTTACAAGTTCTGTTGCTTGGCAGCACTGTCGAATGTAAGCGAAATCGCCGCAACGCCAATTCGCTTCGTCTAGTGGTGGTAACATGAAATGAACAAAACATCGATATTCCTTTATCGGTTAATGTAATTATCGTATCGTCTACTTTTCATATCGGTATTTAGTGATATCGATAGCTCGAATTGAAATGAGCGCAAAAAAGGTAAACAATTTATATGTTGCTAATGAAACATAATTTAACACTAATAATTTTGTATAGAAACCCTGGGCCAAGTCCGCCTTCAGTGAACTAAATGTTACATCCAAAGACAGCCCGCAACTGGCGCCCATAAAGCGCACAAGAAGCGCAAGTGCTGCAACAGCTGCAAATATACGAAACCAAATTAAAAATTCAACTCTCGCCACGGATGTGAATGTGGTGGATTTGACGGAGAACGGGAATGCGGATGCAGATGCTGAAGATGATCCGACGACCGTTGTCAGCGATAATTGGATGGAGAGTTTTGCGCCGAGCTCAAGCGATGATCTCGCTGTGCATCCCAAGAAAGTGGGAGATGTCCGGAACTGGTTACAGCATTGCCAAGCGATGCGAAAAAAGTATCCGGCACAAATTTGCCTGCTAACGGGACCTGCTGGCTGTGGTAAAACCGCCACGCTGCAGGTTTTGGCCCAGGAGTTGGGCTACGAGCTGCAGGAATGGATCAATCCCACTGATTGTGAGGAGGTCAATGCGCTGGGAGATCAACCTGATGGTTGCTATACGGGCTCCCAGCTGCAGGCCTTTAAGAGCTTCCTGTTGCGCGCCTCACGCTACAAGTCCCTGCTGACCACGCAGAACAAACGTCTCCTGCTCGTGGAGGACTTTCCCAATGCTCTGCTAAAGGATGCTGCGTCCACCTTTGAAGAACTGCTCAGGTATGTCAATCAATTGCTTCAATTCCTGGCCAACACATCGAATATTTAACATAGGATGGATTTAATAATAATCCTAATAATTTATTTTAGCGAATATGCAAACTATGGCAAATCGCCGCTGGTCTTTATAGTGGCCGACAGCAAATCCCGTGTCCTTAACATCAGTTACAAATTGTTTACGGATCAACTGAAATCCAAGCTGCGCATTGAGCACATCAGCTTTAATGCTGTGGCGTCGACAATTATGCAAAATTCAATGAAGCGCTTTGCGACGCTAATGCAGCAGCCGCAGCACAGGACACTGTACAAGGCGCCCATACAGATTGTGATGGACTCGATTGTGGTATGTGCCCAGGGTGACATCCGGAATGCGCTGATAAATCTGCACTTTGGCTCCCTTAAAGGTGCACCCAGCATGGCCACCAAGCAGCTAAGTGTAACCACTGCAAGCAAAGGTCGCAAGCGGAAAGCAACAAACACTTTAAAGTCCATTGGACGAGATGAATCCATTACAATGATGCATGCGCTCGGTCGCGTCTTTAATCCCAAATGTGAGGTGTCAATAGAAATATAAGATTTATCAATTATTTATGACTTTGTATCCTTACAGTTAATGAGGATAACAACAAAAGTCTGCTGCACTGTCCGGAGGATCTAGCTGAAGCCTTCTGCACGGAGCCCCGTAACTTTGTTAACTTTATACATGCCAACTATCTGCCTCATTTCCAGGACATTGCCAATGTGAATGCTGCACTCAACGATATTGGACTGGCGGACATGCTGCTCCAAGAATACCGCGATGATTCCCTCGGGCTGGTCGGTCTCACAGTCGCCGTTCGCGGCTGCATGGTGGCCAATGTGGCGCCCGTCAGCGGTTGGATGCCTGTGCGTGGACCCAAACGCTTAACAGTTCAGCCGCAGTTGACAGCAGCGGAGCAGAAATTAATGGGCGTGGCATATTCTGGCATTTCGAAACGGCTTTTCGCCAGCGAGTTTAGCTCGTTTGTTAAAATCATAGCCAGCAAAACAAGTAAGGCAAATTGATATGTATTCGTTTTGTTAGAAATTTTAGTTTTCAAGTCAAATCTAAATTAAGTTATTAATTATACTATGCTAATTTATACATTTCAACATTTTATTCAATTAAAAATCGGATGTTTTCAATATAAAATTTCAATAGAGTTATCAAACTACTTTTATCTTATAGAAATTTAAATTTAACGCGCGACATTTTAAAAGCAGTTTTGGTGGAAGCTGGGATTTGGATTACAGCACAAATTAGATAAACTCCAATTTATTGTGCATTGATTTTTAGATTACTTCATTTGCCTTCTTCGGGCGTAGGTCTTTAAAACACATGGATATTTTGAATAAGCTTAAAGCTACAACTTAAAAGAGTCCAAAAAACTACTTTAAAACTTATCGGGATCTTGCCAACATGCAACAGTGGCTACCACAAGTATCTTATTTACAAAGCTGCAACATAAACAATTTACTTGGGAGCGCCGTCGACTGCATCATTGTTCTTCGCATCCTCGCTGGAATTGTCATCCTCTTCCATGCGACTGGGGTCCAGCAGATGCAGACGTTCCTCCTCGTTGGCATGACCATTTAACTGGGCATCGATCACCAGGATGGGTGAACGCGAATGGCTGCGACTGTGCCGATTGTGGTTTACATGGCCATTGGCAATATTTAAGCCCGCCACGCCCATCTCGTGACCTTCGCTGCTGGATGACGAGCTGGATGAGGTGGATGTTGAGCTGCTGCTATCACTTTCGCTGTCCTCGCTGGAAGAGTCCATCGGTGTGGGCGGTTGGGGCTGCTGACGCGCCTGCAACTCGCAGGCAGCGCTGGCCGTGGGTGCAGCAGCCGAAGGAGGTGAAGCCGCTGCTGCTGCGGCGATGGTTGGAGACCGCGAGCGAATGATATGTGATCGCAGTACTAAAGATAAAAGGCAGTTAGTTTCAATTTAATTTATATTATGGGCAACAGCTACTCACTTTGATTTTCGCGCGATAGATCGCGCAGCTTTTCCTCCAGGGCGCGTATTCTGGCACCGTACTCCTTCGATATATTCTGCGCATTCAGACTCTGCTGACGCTGTCTGCCCTGATCCTTTGAGTACCTATCCTCAACTTGCAAACATTCCTGTATAAGCTCCTGCTTGCTCATCGTTTCCAGACGCTCTACACGCGCCCGTTCGTAAACGTTTGAGAACTCCTTGGACAGGAATAATTCCTGATCCTCGGTCTGGTTGCTAAAGCAATTATCATCAAAGTCATCCTTGGGCAGGTCGGACATGTGCTCCTCCATTAGAAAACGGTTCGTATTGTAGGGCACCAGCAGTGAACGGGAACGCACAAGTTTTGTACGAGCTGCACTGCTTCCGGCGGAATTGGAACCGTTTCCCGTTGTGGATTGCAGCAGATCCATTTTCCAAGGTGGATATTGATTCTTCGTCTTTTTGGGTACCATCTTAGATTTCTTTCCACGTCGATGCTTGCGCCTTTGTGATGCAGCACACTGGCCACTTTCTACAAAACAACAATGTAAAATTTCATTTCAATGTAAAGTGTAACGGCTCAATCAATTGCAGTTTGCAACTCTGTGCGTGCTAGCAACAGCAGCAGCAGCGATTTTCTATCGATAACAACTAATAAGTAGTCGCCATTGTCGCTTACATACGCACGAATGGAAATTTTGTTAGCACCACTTTTAGCCCATTTTTTACCTGTTTTTGCAGCTTCTGCCATGAGATATTTTAACACAAAGCTGTTGAAGTTTAAGTTTTGCACAAATTAATTTATTTTCACGAGTAGAACACTTGGGAAATATATTTTAAGACCTGGGCTCAGAGCGAGAGCAGCGCGTATAAAAAGAGGAATGGCTAGAAAAACACTGGCTACATCGATAACTGCAAATTAAACAAAACCGATTCCGATGACAGTGATTTATCAGGGCGATATACATTTAATCGGATAAACTGACTGGATTATTTAAATTATTATTAGCAGGCAAGTCGGAACCGATTGATAAGCAGGAGAAAAATTAATTAACATTCCAGGAAATTCATTAATTAAATATAAAAAATGCAATATTGAAATTTTTTTAATATTTAAGAATTTAAACTGGTTTTGAATTTATATTGTTATTTTGAAGCTCGAGATACATAAACTATAAGTCCAAAACGAAGCAAATTTAAAAATAAAACAATTTAATAAAAAACTTTGTAAAGTAGTCAATAGAAATGTTGTTTTAAGAGCATTTTCAAGTACAAGTATTAAACATAAAATTTAGTTTATGCCTTCAGATTGCCATGAATCCAATCAATGTAGGATGCGACACGTGTGTAGATATCCGGCCAGCCAGGACTTGGACACGGTACGGGCCCGAAAGATAGAAGACCGCCAAGGAGATAGGCATCATTCTTGAATAACATGAGTGGTCCGCCGGAGTTGCCGCGACACTCATTGGCATTGGCGGCGCCACATAACTGTGAGGCCAGGATGCGTACATTTTGCGCAGCGTATTGTTTCTGGCATTCCTCGATCGATGTGATGATGACTTCACTCTTTTTCATCTTCGAACTGGAGGTGACCTGCCAGCCACCCACTTCAGTGACCAGATCCTCCAGTTCATCGGCGCGCAGCTGCTTGCTTGGCAGACAGATGGGCTGGACGTAGTCGCTAAATTGTACCGGCTCTTTCAGCCGTATCATGGCAATGTCGTTGGTTTGACTGGCCCCATCCTTGTTGTAGAGCGGATGCACAATGATCTCCTCCACAGAAACATCCTGGAAGGGCGGCGCACATTCCGTTTGCTCGGCCCTCACCTGACAATCCGGATTGGTCATCGTATCCCATTCGCCCAGGCGCACTGCATTCACTCGTAAGCCCGTGTTGCTTATTGCCGCACCCGAGACGCAGTGGGCCGCAGTAAGAGCATAGCGATCACTGATGAGAACACCGCCGCAAGCGTGAAGTTTCTCTTTGGTTGCTGCGCCATTTGAAAGAACCAGCGATAAGAGATAATGTAATGTGGCATATAGTTTTACCCCAACATACGTTTCGTATACTCAATCAGCGCTAGCCAAGGATACTCTTTGATCTTCGTTTCCGTCTCATTAGAGCGTTCCCACTTGACAGCTCCACATACTTGGGGCAGCAAAGGATGTCTTAGGGCGCCCAGATCGTCTCTACTGGAAGCATCCAAAGGACAGCAAACCTAGACAAAGTAAGGTATAAATAAATATAAAACATTATAATTTAATGTTACTTACGTAAACGATCTTATCTTGTTGACTGCATTGGTTTTCCCGCAGCAGATTCCGATCCGACTGGGAGACTGAGGGACCCGCCAGTATCTTCATAAAGTAACCGCATTCCCGAATGGGTTTACACTGACCCAGAACCCGTCCATTTGTGGTTCGCGACGAGCAGTCACCTTGCTGCCCCTGGGCTGCAGATAATTTCCGTATTAATAGACGAGTTTTCATTTCGAAATCTCCCATAATTATAATTACCAACAACACTCAATGTCAATGAGCAAACAGCAACAACAACAAAAACAAGAATCGCAGCTGAATTAATTCCCATGCTTAGAAGCTTTCACAGACGCTTTTGGTTTATTTAGAAATACCCGGGACCAACGCACCGGACAAGTAAGTGTTTATAACTGAGCGATTGATCGACCGATCAGTTGTGTTAGACAAAATCCCAGAGAGAGAGAGAGAGAGAGTGAGAGCAAGCAAATATTCCAGATAACACAACAAAACCGCTCCATAGGTCAAATGGCAAAAAAAATGGAGTGACCATGTTAGCTTTAACATTTTTAAATTTCAAATTAAATGCTGAATACAGTGAGAGCCGTTAGTCACTGTAACTGTGACTTGCTACCAGAAGTTACTTGTCAGCTCTGTTAGCAACTGTTAAATTCAAATTTGCGCTTAACTCGGCATTTTTCTGCTAAACTATCCGCTGGCGCAACAACTTATGATTTTGAAAGGCCTTTCTAAGTAAATTTGAACTGATGCGCATAAGCTAACTCACTCTTAAAGTATTTAAAAAGCCCACAAACAAGTAACGGCAGTTTCTCCAGTGCTTGCTGTTAATAGCAGTTCAGCAAAATGTTATTGTGTTGTCATAGTGTATGTGTTAACATTTTTTACACGTATGCGCACACACGCTTAAAAAGTTCGCAGGCGCGTGAAAAAATCAAATAAATTTAATAAAACGCATTTAAATCGATGCCCAAGCAACCAAAACACAATAAAGTGTAACAATAAATATTTTTCTACAGCTAGGCGATCGTCTCGAGTTTGCAATCACAAGATTTCAAGTCCAAAATTGCATTTGAAAGTGTGATTACGGTGCAAAGAAAAAATTTTCTTGCAAAAAAAAAATCCCCAGGTCTGTTTGTTGGCGTAATTGGCAATGTATCTGGTTGCATATGTGTGTGCCTGTGCAAGAGTGTGTTGGTGTATTTGTACGTGCTGTAGTGCATGATATGTGAGAGCGCTGAATAGCGCTGAGAGCTGTGTGTATTTGTATGTGTATGGTCAAATGCAAACAGAAGCAAAGAGCGCGGGAAAAGCAACCGTCTAGAGTTGTCGAAATGTTGGCTGAACTTGGAAATTTTTTTATTTCAATCATATTATAATTAATTTTGTAGTTATACTTTGTAAAATATAAGTTTATTTATTGTTTCTAATGGCACGGCATGTTTTGGCAAATGTTTACATAAAGATTTTTGTTGCAAACATTTAGCAAGGCATGCTGGCAACCCTGCACTTGGGAGGGTACCTAAAAACAACAAAACCAAGTATGTTGCGCGCGTCGCTGCGGCGCCAGTTTGACGTTTGACTCGTCATCAGACGGTTGGGTAAATTTTTTCTCTCGTTCGCTGCTGCCGCTGTGCTCTTGCTTGTGTGTGTGTGCGAGTGTGAGTGTGTGTCTGTGTTTGCACTGCTTGTGACGCATTCTTGTTTTGCAGCAAATCAAAACGCCAAAAACAAACTTTGAACGACGCATATGAGAAAGAAAGAAAAGACGCGTTAATGATTATACAGAAATACTCGATGACACAAGTATATTTTTGCTAATAGTGATAAATATCAAACGAGACCAGAAACAAGTGCAATTACATATGTAGAAGGTATGCGCTGGTATGGGTGTGTCTCTCGTATCGGTGTGTGTGTGAGTGAAATGAAGAGAAAGAAGAAACGAAAAAAGGGCGACGTCGCCGACACCGCCTCAGCAAACGGCTGAATAAAAAGAAAAACGTATAAAAATGCCGGCAATGTCGAATTTCAAGTGCGCTATACATATATATATGTACATAAATATATCTGTATATACATACACGAATACAAGTGCAAACAAATATATAAACCGCTTTCATTTGAGTTCATTTACACGAGAATTCATTATTTGTTTTGTTTTGTTGATTTGTTTATTATCGCCCACAAATGCAGCATGTGTGTGTGTGTGTTTGCTTTGATCTTAATTACGTTCCGCAACACTCATCATCATGATGGTGCTTAAGAGAGTGTGTGTGTGTGTGCGAGTTGCCAAAATCTCGTGAGAAATTATAAATGAGAGAGGAGACGGATGCAGACTTTTCTGTAACGGCACTCAAAAGGTGCCGCAAATGTGTGTGTGTGTGTGTGTGTATTACATGTCCTCATACAAATGTAATTACATGTGTGAGAAGTGCTTTGCAGTCATAAAAACAACAACAAAAGCAGAGTGTTAAATATATGCAGCATAGTGTTGCAAAGCAAAGTGGGAAGTAACGGTAACGGACACGCTGCCTACACGATGACAGGCAGACATAGAGACTGAAAGACAGACAGAGGCTGCCTTCTCTTTGGCGCTCTTCGCATTGCTTTTACCATCTGCCGTTTTGGCACAGCTTCGTTTCGGTCACACATACACATATCTATGCACAAGAGTATAAAACACACATACATATGTTTATTTTGTGCTTTTTTCTCTTTTACACATTTAGCCTTCAGTTTCCGGTTATGAAGGAAACAAACGGGTTCGCTTTTCCTGCACTTGCAATAAGTGTGTGTGTGTGTGTGTGTATGTTTGTATGCATTTCATTGTAATTTCAGTGGTGCGTCAATAACCACGTTGACGCGACGGCTGCTGCTTCTTTTTTCAGCCTCCTCCTCATCATATGTATTTGCAACACTGACACAAAAGAGCGACAGTTCTTTGTATATACATTGTATATATTTCTATTGTTAATATGTATGTGTGTACGTGCAACATTTGAATTTGATACAAGCTTGTTAATACGCTGCTGCTGCTGCTGCTGGTAACTATTATTTAGTAGTGCGTTCCACTGTTGTTGCGGAGCGTTAAGCGTAACGATGCGATCGCTTTGCTCTCGCAATTAACCTCTCAACCGGCTTTCTGCCTGCCTGCCTCTATCTTTATATATATATATATCTATACATATGTTTGTTTGTAGTTGTAGCTCGTTTAACCAGCAGACCTTTGAGCCGTGGTTTCCTCAGCCTATACAACCTTCATATTTCAAAGGTAGCAGGCAAAAAAAAAATGTCTATGAGTTTTTCTCATTTTACTACTAGGGGGAAGTTCTGTAAAAGGTCGCATGTCTCGAGAGCAGGCAACGAACCCAACGTGAAAAGTTCCATTCACATTGTAAGTGGTTTAGTAGTGAGTGTGTGTCAAAAGAGCTATGATATTTCAGTCTTAAGTTTACCAACAGATTACATTTTATAGACTTACATTTTTATACTGAAATAGTTAAAGAATTAAACTTCAATGGTGTCGAAATATGCAACTTACAACACTTGCAAAACAACTTAAAACATACATTTTTAAAAGAAGTGTTCAAAATACATAACAACCTTGACCAGCCAGTTAGGTAAACCTTTAACGTTTACCGTTTTAAGTGTGTCATTTCAGTCTCTAGGCAAGGGAAACAACAGAAACGTTGATTAAAGTGCTATACTAATGTAATTGTCAATATCACTAAGCATTGCATTCAGTAGCTAAAAACAGATCTAATTTTAAAGATATAAGGTATCCGAGATATCAGTTTAGTTTTTTTTGGTTGGATAAAACCAGCTTTGCTTCCTATACAATATATTATCAGTTATATTTGATTGTCACCATAGCTCTATAGTTCTATAACCCTTTATCTGTGTGAATTGTGAAGCATCCGCAAAGTTTTCTATGGTTTCTACACACGTTTTCTCCTTGTCTTGTACATGCTGTTGCCTTAACTTCTTTTGTCTTGGCCTTACGAGCTGGCTGCTTGTTGGTTGGCTTGTTCTTTTGTCACATTATCAGCATTCAAGCGTTTCCAAATGCAGAAGAAAAAAACAGCCAAAAACCAGTTAACATTTAACTCCAAAAAAGGCTAAAACCGCTGGCTGGCAAGCCTCGTAAGCGAAGAAGAAGAAGAAGATGGGACAAGGCGCAGAGCATAAAGCGGCGGAAACCACAACACAATAATAATAACAACAACAACAGCATCAGCTACAACAACAAACTTCAGTGTAGTCATTATTTGCAATTATCGGAATGTTTCTTTGGTTCTTTTTCGTTTCTTTTTGTTGTATCTGTACGCTAAATACATTAGTTGTTTGTGTTTTGCTGTTGTTGTTGCTATTGCTATTGCCGCAGGTTTCTCTTGAGGCTTAGGATCAAAAACCTTTACCTACCTATTGATGTATTTACACCTTGTTTGTTTGTATGTGTGTGTGTGTGTGTATGTGTATTTGAGTTTGTCGTTGAGTGTTATTTTGTTTGATTTCTGTTTTGAGCATATTCGCCAAGTTTTAACCTTAAATTTTTCAATGCCGTACTTTATATTACTCTTGGTCTCAGTCGCCGTCTCCATCTTAGCAGCGTGAATCGCAGCTTAAGCAATAAACAAAACTATCACGTACACACACACACACTTACACTCTTGCATACGTAAGCGTGGGCTGCTTAGCTGAAGCTGAAGCTGCAACTGCAACATGTTTAATGCTTTTCTTGCCTGTTCATTTCCTTATTTCTCGGAACTGTAAACAAAATATAAACAATGCAGTCAGTCGGACTCAACAACTCGACAACTCAAACGTTTTTAAATACCTATGACATTTATTCACCCCATTGAATTTATAAACTGTAGTGAAATTGTACTCAATAAGCATAAGCTCATTTACATCTATATATCTCGGTAATCAAAGAAAATGAATACAAGATGCATTTGCATTCACGACCCGCCAAACAAGTAAATTATTATTGTTGAGTATCAAATTGGTTGTAGCTTGCCAGATGTTAAGTAAAATGAACTTTTGTTCAACTACTTGCAGTCATACGCTTTTCATTATACAAATATATAATATAACATGATATTAATATTGTCGATTGCTTTAACAATATAAATATTTTCATTGCGACGCTAATAACTAATATAAAGTATACATATACATACATACATAGATATATATATATATAAAAAGCTGACCAGTTCTCTCTTTCTTAATTCTCTCATCTGTTTGATGTTTGTATATATAAATTTGTTGTATTATTTCATTTTGTATATGAGTAATCAGTCTCGATCTAATAAATTACACATACAATTTAATTGTGTGTTTTATTATCAGTGGGATAAAAAGACTTAATGATATACTAAAAATACTACAGCATTGAAATCTAGAGATAGTGTTAAAACCCCCTATTTCTATTCAAAAGATCCACTTAGATTAAACATTTTCTGATTTGTATATTATTAAGTACATTATCTGAAATATTTATTGGTATTAAATGTGTCTATACATTTTTAACGTATTTAAGGAATAGATCGGTGTAGATAAAGGAGACTATTTTAATAATACACCAAAATTAGTATAGGGGACTATTTGAAATCGTCTCATATTCTGAGCACGTACGTCTATAAGTATTCCGTACTTGATTTCTTCTGGTTTTTGTGGGTGCTGCGCAGTCAATAAATGTTTCTTTCTTTGTTTCACTTGATTATACAAATGTATACAGTATATATATATATATATGTATGTAGATATGTGAATATCATGTGGCTATACGCTAAATTGTTTTTGTTCCCGTTTTCAAATTTCGTTTGGCATGCAAATTTGTGTGCGCGCTTTGTTGTTATTGGCAAATTCGTTTGCGCGAATATGCGACAAAAACAGTTTCTTTCAATCTTCAACTGTGTGTGTGTGTGTGTGTGTGTGAGAGTTTATTATTTTTTAATAATTGCCATTTTTGCTTTGTGTTTTACTATCAGCACTTTGCGTTTGCTTTGTCTTCGCGTCAGCGGGCTTCTCTGATTTGAACAGCAGAGGGGAAGCAGCAGGCAGGCGGCGACGGCAAAGAAGAAAGCAAGCGATTCGCTTGAATTGCCATACCGCCGGAGCCGGAATGCAAACAAACAGATTTATTTATTTGCGAGCACATATGTATATATATACATATGTACATAGTTTGTTTTCATACCCTGTAACACATATTTCTAAGTGGGTATATTGTGGCTTTAAATTTCATTTCCAAATTGCCCGATAGAAATTATTTTTAATTTTTATATCCAAATATTTGTATCTATTCACAAATTTGTATATTCAATAAAATTGTATACCCTTTTAAATTGTTTTGAATCAGACAGGTGATTTAAAGTTAGGAACTAGAATCTAGTTTTATAATTCTTTCTCAGTGTAAATTTAAAAACAAACCTAGTCCTTGTTCGTAAATGTTTAAACACAATATGATGTACCTATATTGTTATGTGTGCCTAGGGTATTTTTATAAGTCGTTCATTATTTGTATAAAGCAGTCGCAATCTTAATTGAGTTTATTATTGTTATTGCAGTGCGTTCCACATGTGCGCCTGTGTTTGTGTTGTTAAAGAGAGTAAGATTTCTGGAGTGCCTGCATATGTGTGAGTGTGTGAGCTTGAGCAATGCATTTAGTCGGATGCCCACGTGACAACGCCCCTCGACAGCGGCTTCTCATTGGCTCTTATCAGCGGCAGCTTCTCCGACTTTACAGAGCAAACTAACGGCTTGTTATATATTGCAGATCAAATAACAAAAGTCAGGCGGCAAGCATATACATACATACAAACAGAAAGCAGCAACAACTGGAACAACAAACACAGCAACTAGAACAAGAGCAAGAACAATAGCTAAAGCAACGGCTTCAAATTAGACATGTCATGTCAGCAAGCGTCAAGATTCATTACAACAGCAACAGCGACATCAACAGTAGCAGCAGCAACAGTAACAGCAAAAAGCACAGCAACCAAACGCATTGTAACAGCAACACCAACAACAATCACAACAACAATAGCTAAAACAACTGCAACTAAAACGACGCCAGCAACAGTGGATGTGGATGTGGAGAACATTGGTGTTGCAGTCGCCAAAACGAATACGTTTGAGGATCCATATGTATTCACAGAGACTATTACAGCGACACCGCCAATTTTATTTAATGCACAGGTAAGGCAGCAGTCAACTCATGTCAAGGCAAAGCTAATAGACTAAAACAATACCCCCTCAAATATCTTATTATTGCAGAAATCGCGAGCCCGCCTAAGCGAAGCGCAGCAACCCAACAACAAAAGCAACAACAAATATAAGCAGAGAGTTGCAAACAAAAAGTCGAGCATTGTTGCTGCAACAATAGCAGCGTCTATTGCGCAGCTTAATGGCACTGCAACAGCGGCAGCAACAAAAACAACTGCAATAGCGAGAGCAACTGCAGCAGCAGCAACAACAAAGGCGCAGGCGTCTTTAGGTGCAGCAGCAGCAGCAACAGCAACAACAACAACGAATTTTAATAATGTCACACAATCTCAAAGGCAACCAACGTCACAGTCGCAAATGCAATTGCAGTCGCCGCTGCAGTTGCAGTCGCAAGCATCGCCGAAACGCGCCACCAATGTTTGCGTGGTGCGTCCACAGCAGCAGCAACTGCAGCAGCAGCAGCAACAACAACAACTGAAGCAACAGCAGGCGAAATTGACTACAAAGCATAATGCACCACAACCACCACCGCCGCCGCTTTACACGCACACGCCCTCTCTGTGGCAAACGCCACTCATATTGGACACCACACAGAAGCAGCAGCAGCAACAGCAACAACAGCATCAGTCAAGCAACGCCGTTGCCACAGCGCTGGTCAGCCCGCCCACATCGCCCGCCTCGTTACCCTCACCCACGGCCAGCAATGCGCCGCCGACAGCAGCTGTTACCGCGATGGTGTCACCGATTGTGCTGCCTCCAGCCCCAGCATCCGCTGCAATGTCGCCGCCAAAGGGGGGTGGCTCATTGCCGCCGTCCAAGTTTCATCACACGACGCTGGCGCAACACTTTGCCAAGGTGGAATGCCTTAAGAAGAAGAAATCCTTGCCACTGGCGTGCCAGAATCCCAACAACAACAACATTGTTGAGTCGATGCACAAGACGACAACGCTGCTGCGTGCCGAATACACTTTAACGCATCCGCCACCGCTAACGGTGTTCAACACATCAGCAGCAGCGGCAAAACCAGCGGCTGCAACGAAAAAACATTCCGCCGATGCTGTCGATGACAACAGCGATCTCAACGAGATTCCCGTCAATGTCATCTTTCGCAAGCCACCCGAGCTGTTGGCTGGTCAAACGCCGTTGCGTTCCGCAGATGCAAAGTTAGCACTGATGAAGCTAGGCACTGTTGCGCCAATAACACTGCCAACGCCGCCAGCTAACATATGCACACAGCTGCCAGCAACATTAAACGTAACAGCTGCCGCCCCCGCCCTCATTACTCAAGCAGCACCCATTGCTATCATTAAAAATGAACAAATGTCTTCCAAAGTTGCCAGTTCTGCTGCCGTGTCCAAGCCGAAGCGAACACAAGCGGCCGCCAGCACAGGCTGCAGAAAGGGCAACAAAACAAATGCAAAAAATGCTGCACAGGAAGCGACGTCGCTGCCGGCAGCGCTTAAAACAGCAGCCGCTGCTCCTCAATCGGAGCCAACGCGGCGCCGCAAAGTAGCCTCGCTAGCATCCAAGCGCACCGCAGCGCTTTTCAGCGAGAACGAGCCCTTGGCGCGAGATGTGCCCTACTGCGTGCAGACTAGCTGGCTGCCCGCCGATGCCGGCAAGCAGCTTGGCCTGGAACCTGCACCATTGGCAAACAATGACGATCGCGAGGAGCGCATTGCCGTGCGCAAGGGTCTGCTGCGCCATCAGGCACTGCAGTTGCTTTCAACACGCACGTTGCAGGAGCTGCCCATGCGTACGGCACGTCAGCGGCTGCAGTCCGTTCAGAGTCTATTGCTCAAGTACCGGGATCCCGCGAGTCAACAGCAGGGCATGTAAGTACACTCAAGTAGACATACTCATAAATGGGTATTGATTAAATCTTTATTTCATTTTTTGCAGTGGCGTTGGCAATCGCTGTCTAGTGACCGCTTGCAAGCAGCCCACGCTTAGCATGGCCGCCCATTGTGAGCGGCACATTGTGCACAACACAACACAACAGTTGTTCCAGGCGTGTGTGGCTGGACGTGCGGATGGCTCCGTTTGTCAGGCGCCCGTCTTTGATGTGCTGCACTCGGTGGCTCTGTGCCCGGCACACATTCACCTGCGGCATTGCCTGGAGCGGCCGTCTAAACAGCAGCAGCCGGAGAAGTTGATCCAGCAGCTAGCTAGGTCACTGCCCACACCTGCCGTGCCCGGCCCCGTGCCATGTACGACAGCCATGGCTGGCAAACGAAAGCGCAAAACGAATCCAAATGCCAATCCAGTGGGTCGTCCGCAGAAGCGTGCCAAGAAGTCAGAAGCAATCACACCCATCTCCACCAACACCACCACAAGTTTGCACGTCAGGCCAACCATGTCGGCGGTGCTTCAGCGCAAGAGCAGCACCACATCGCTGGAATCGATTGCCAGCAATTCGCAGTCGTCGGCAAAGTCGCATTCGGCATTGCCGCCCTACACGCCGACAGCACCCGTGTTGACAATGCCGCAGATGTCCATAATACCTCCAGCGCTGGCCCCACTCAGCGATTATCTGCTGCAACAGCAGCAGCACCTGCTGCCGAAGATCGAGCCGGATCTGCAGATAGACGCTAATGTTAATTTGCTGGCTAATGCCAATTTCAAGGCCGATGAGATTAGCCAGATTGTGGCACAGCTGGCGGCAGCCAGTAGCGAGTTGCATCACAACAACAACAACTTGCACTTCAACAATAATAACAACAACAGCAGCAGCATCAACAGCAGCAGCATCAACTACTGCAGCAACAACAACAGCAACAGCGGCAGCAGCAGCATTAGCTGTGGTTTTCCCTCATTCAACGCAGCTTTCGGCAATGCCATGTCTGTTGGTCAACAGGGGCAGCAATCGACAGCGCATGATGTCAACAACACAACGTTGGCCAGCACAGAGAGTATGCTGAGCCAGCATATGTTTGGCATATGCGAGAACAGCTCGGCCTATGCCAGCTCCGAAGATACGGGCCTGGGCGGCCTGAGTGAGTCGGAGCTGATAGGCGCTAATGATGCTGGTAAGTGCCAATGATTTGAACTACATCTGTTCAATATGCATTTGCTAACGGTTACTAATATATATATGTGTTTGCAGATGATATAGCATTGAATGGCGCCCATTTGCTGGAGGAGCACGATTTGGTAAATGTTTTTGATACGCTGCCGGAGGATGCGTTCAACGAGTTATTTCAATCCGGTGTGTATTTCATAATAACAAAATTAGTTGTGATTTTCATTGTACTAATTAATGTGTGCACCCCTCCGCCATGCGCCGTCGCTGTCGCTGTGCTGCAGTGCAACAAGCCGACTGCGAGGCCATGGATCTTGCGCTCGAGATTGCCGATAAGAACCTCAAGTGTCTGCAGCAAACAATTAGCAGCACTGAGCACGATTCCTTCCTTAATGATTTCCTCGACGTGGGCGATGACCTGCTTGTGAACGCTGTCTCGTCCGTGATGAACTCGCCGAACACATCCGGCATAGATGCCTCCACGCTCTTTGTCGATAGCAGCGGCGGAGGCAACAGTAGCAGCAACGGTGCTGCCGGCTCCAGCTCCAACAGCTGTATGCCGGCAGCCTCCGTCGCGGATATACGCGGCCTGGTGCAGACCTAAGCTTTAGCCTAAGCCTAAGCACCCGTAACTCGTAACACGCTTTAAGCGAGCTTCAACAGCTCGTCGCTTTCAAAAAAAAAGGTTCAAAATATAAAAAAAAATTAAATTAAAACAAAAAACACGAAAAAAAAATTAAATGCAACTAAATCTAACTTCACTTCTCAACATGTTGAACAACTTTTATGTTTTCGATAATTTCTTTGTTTGGCCATCAGAGAAGCTTAACGGACTCGCTGACCACAATTTCTTGTCTAGAATACACTTCTATATACTACTTACTTACGTGTATGTATTTTATACATACACCAATTACTGAAGAATCATATAAATACTACGTGTTAATTAATGCAAAAAATTTCAGAAAAAAATTCCAAAAAATAAAACTATAACTTACAAAAAAAAAAAAAATTAAAAAAGATAAATACAAGAAAATATATTGTAAATTCGCGTGGAACCTTAGAAATAAAATTTTAACTTAATTCGATCAGTTATTGCAACTAAAACAACAACAATAAATTGTGAAGGAAATGTAGAATGTATGCTTATAGACAGACACACATAAAACACACACCGCAACAGAAAATGATAAAATTGAATGTAAAACGAACGTAAATAGGAAATCTTAGTAAAAAATTGGAATTTATAAGAAGCGTGGAAGAAATGCTAAATATCGCATAGAAGAGTTAAGTTCTAAGTAATCATAGAATTTGTTAAAACCTTTTTATAAGCGCATTTACATCAATCCACTTTATATGCGAAATGCAACAATAACAATAGTAACAACAGCAACAACCTTAACAGCAGCAGCAGTGTATGTGGGTTTGAACCTTAAACTAATGACATCTGAAAACAGATGTATTTGGTTTTCGGTTGAAAAACACACACGCTAAAATAAATACACATAAAACGTACAAGGGACTACATAGTTTGAAACCGCGAATCGTATTACTAAATATACATAAATCTATGCATATACATATACAAATATATGTATATATATTAACTATATATATATATATATATATATAATATATAAATAATAAACACACATAAGTAAGCTTTAATTTAAAGAAACCTACAAACTACAATATTCAAAATTGCAACTTGGTTTTTTAAGTTCGCAAACGGTTTTAGTTTGAATTTGATTTGGGACCTGAACAAATTCAAGGCTCAATCATTTGAAGGTTTTACTTTCCGATTTGGTCTTTGTACTGCATATGTAAATTAACGATTACATATTAAATAGAATTATACACAATTTATATACTGAAATGTAAAATTATTTAGTTTAAGCAACACACGAACACATATTTACACATACACAAATACATACAAGAAAACTGTTACGCTTCAAATATAACTCATTTAGCGCCCAAAACAAAACGCCCACCACAAACACACACACAAACATGGATACACGCACACACACACACACACACACACATCGACACTTCCATTGTAATATTTCATTTGTCATCTTTGCAAGTATTAAATGAGAGAATCCGTTTAATAAAAAAAACAATATAAATACATAATATAAATATGTATGTATCACGCATTAACTTTGCATTATGTTTAGGCATCGCACACATACACACATAGACATCGCACATTAAGGATCTTCGTTTTGGACGTGTTCAAGAAGGGAGCTACTCGTACTTTAAACATAGTAGACAAAACTGTAATATATTGAAATATTATTAAACACATGTATATTCTCCCTAAATCTCTCTCTAACTCTTATGTATTTCTTTTTGTTTTTCAAGTAATGGATTTATGGCATTAATTTAATTTACTTAGTTCTCCTTAGTTGGCAACTAGTTTACATATAATTTCTATGCTGTGCAAGTGACGCGAACAAAATACTTTGCAAAGCTGAAATAATGTATTCTTTTAAAATAGACGTAATTTTTTTATTGCGTATGATTTGTATTCAAATGAGCCTTTTTTTACATATATATATATATACATATACACATATACTTGATAAGAAAATCCAGAGAAGAAGCAGCCCCTCCATTAAAAACACCTCCACGTTTCAACTCTGCCAAAAATTGGTTCAAAAATTGTTGAATTCTTTTCGGTATGAGGTACATTTCATTTCTTTGTAATTTACATGCATTTTTGTGATCTAATTTGTGTAATTAATTCTTATAAACGAAAAGATTAAAAAAAAACAAAAACATATATTATTGAACATAAGATGAGAATAAAAAAAAAATAGAAAAAAATAAATATTGATTTTATGGCAACTGCAACGAAATGTTTTACCATTAAAATACAACACTACCATTTTTGTACAAAACAAATACAAAAATCAAATAAGTTTTTCACAATTGAATTTGAAACTGGCATCTGAGCAGGCTGTGCAAGCTGCCAGATTAAGCAGACAAAACAAAATAAATCTATCAACAAAATTTCTTAAATACAATTCTGTTCTTTCGTCTAAACACATACTCGTGTAGTTCCTATTAAAACAATAATAAAAGCCGCGTTAAAGCTGTCAAAGAAATAGCTACAAAAAATCTTCACGAGTTACGTTTACCTTTCATCGCACTGCGGTCGGTCAGTTCAAATTTTGGATTTGCATTTATAAGTTTTACTTGTATACCTATACAGTAAGAAACAACTCCAAAACCAGTTCCTGCCTGGAGTGAGCCTTTGGATTTTAGCCCGGAGTCCGCACAA
Source organism: Drosophila maculinotata (assembly GCA_035045305.1). Taxonomy (NCBI): domain Eukaryota; kingdom Metazoa; phylum Arthropoda; class Insecta; order Diptera; family Drosophilidae; genus Drosophila; species Drosophila maculinotata. The sequence goes on from JAWNPD010000335.1 coordinate 12,115,318, forward strand.
TTGATTTGTGACGAAATTGTGGCTTGTTGCCTGGTAGGCTACGTTTTATCATTATAAATGCCTGTCTGTTAAACTACTTCTGACAACTCTTAAACATTTTATACATTTATAATCTTCCGGAGAGGAAGACATACAATTAAGTGGTAAGTAAGAAAGTAGACTAGCTACCAGAATAACTTATAATACATTTACTTTAGCCAGTCAAGCGGTATACGTATATTTTTTAAGCCTGGAACTTTGGCGGTGACTAGAACCGTTGCCGTTTCAAAGAGTGCACAATATTGATCACAGTAAGTAGAATGCAATTTGCCCAAACGAAATATTTGGTTTATATCTGCTACTGCTACTCAAAGAACAGTTACATATATATTCGCAATCTTTTTGTCTGGCAAAATTAAGTAAAACCATATTTTTCCACATTTTTACCAATATATTTACATGGTTCTTATCGATCAAGCTTAAAATAGGCTTATTAGTTAGGCTTACATCTAAGTACAATAAATAAACTGGATGAGTTGGGTTAGTGTGGGTCCCCGGACGCTATAATTCAGTAGTTTCCAATTTGCGAGCCAGGATTTGAGCATTATTTGTTAACTTATCGATTTGATTGTACAGATTAAAATGCCGATTCAGGTCATTCGAGTTATTAAACAACTTGGCAGTGCCTTTGAGAGTTTCGTGCATATCCTGAGTAGCAATAGCCAGAAAATTGTCATCCAAAGAGTCCTGGCCGCCAATGCTGTAAACGCAAATGATATTTATACTTTAGATATAGATTTTGTTAGGCATAGATCAGTAGCTAACCTCAGATTGTCTTCGGTCTTGAACCATTCGTTCTCATAGCCCTTTAACCAAATAGGATTCGAGCCTTGAACGCTGTGCTTATTGGTATTGGGAACTCGCGTCGCAGGCTCATGTGGATGCTGCAGCGATGTTGAAGAGTGTCCACCTAAATGGATATGAGAGTAAGGCAACCTTTAGCAATTCTGAATTCTAGCTAGGATTTCACTTACGGAAGATGTTGACTTTGGCGGCGCGCAGCTGCCTCTTGTAGCCTTTGCGTTGGGAGGCGCACAGCGCCAACGTGACCACCAGCAGGGAGATTAGGAACAGATTGATAAAGACCAGCCAGACAAACATGGCTCCCTTTGCCGGACCCGCTGTGAGCAGCTGCGCCTCGGCCGGCTGCGTGTCCAGCACATTGAGTTCCTTGAACAACTCGTCCAGGCTCTCGATGTGCGTGTCAATTAGCTTGAGTACCTCGGCCACCTCATAGATGGAGTTGTCCTCTCGCTCGACTAGATGCATATACAAATCCGTTTTGGTCTTGTCCACCGAACCATCCTTATTCTCGTGCACTTTGATCTCGTCAATGTTGACAATCGATTCCGTGATGTTACCCAGCGTGCTGTATGAAATATTAGGTATGGGTTTCTATCGATGGTTTATAGCTACTTACTCTCTGAAGATGTCGATTTTGGCACGTAGCTCGTCCGGCTGCAGGCGAAAGACAAAGCGCACCTTCTGATCCTCGCGCAGCAGATAGATGAACACATGGGCCACATCCCGCATGCCCAGCGTATCGTTGGCCAGCACCATAAAGTCAAAGTAGCCCTTCATGCCCTTTTGCGGATCAAAGTTAAGCTGCACTTCTCCGGTCTTATTGTCGAGTAGGAAGGGTGCTTTTCTCACATTCTCCAGCCCCTCGGAGAGTGTTTGCCTAATCTCGCCCACCTGATAGTAGGCGATCTGCGCATTGGCACCCTCATCCGGATCAAAGGCCTCCACGTGCATGAATCTCAGGCCAAAGTCTGCATTGGTGGTGATGCCACCAGTAAAGATCTTCGATCGAAATCTGGGTGGATTATCATTGATGTCTAGAACACGCACCAGCACACACACAATGGTGCTATCTACTTTTGGGGGGTACTGTGAGGGGGGTGTCTGAACCACCTGATCCTCAGCACTGTGCACATCGCCATAGTTTTCGTAGGATATCAACTCCGGTTCGGCGGACGTGGGCATGTCGTACTCCAGATTAGCAGCACGCAGCTGACGCGAATGCTTAAAGTGTTCATAGTTAATCTGTCCCAACTCTCGACCATATACTTTGCTGTCGATCTCCAGGCCCAGGCGACGACGATCGGGCAACGAATCATTGGCGCAGTTCTCTGTGGCTTTTATGTACAGGGTAAAGTTGGCATTGAGTTCCCGATCAAGTTCACGCTCCACAGTCAGCACGTGTGTCTCCGCATCCAGACGGAAGTAGCCATCCTCATTGCCATGCAGTATGAAATAGCAGATCTGTGTGGGTGTCTCATTTGGATCATCTAGATCCATCTCGTCCTTGTCTATGGTATCGGGCAGCTTAATGCGCTCCGATCCGGGGTCAGAGTGCTCCGTAAAGTTCACAGCGATCTCGTTGACAACGAACTGTGGCTCATAGTCGTTCACATTGCGTATGTAGATGGTTAGATCGAGATCCGTGCTCAGGGACGTGGGAAGTCCTTGGTCGTAGGCCTCAATTCGAATCTAAGGAAGGAAATGACTCGCTATGATTGTAGGAACGATCAAGATAAGATTACTCACCTCATGTATCTTTTGCTTATCGCGATTCAGCGGCTCCTTCAGGAACAGCTCGCCCGTATTTGCATTCAGCTCGAACAGCTTATAGCTGCCCAGAGGATCGGGCTTGAGACGATAGCGCACCAGCGCATTCTGTCCCATATCCGCATCACTGGCATAGGTCTGCAGAAGCATTGTGCCCACTGTAGCATTCTCCGGTATGCGCACTGTGGTATTATGCAATGGTCTCACAAACACGGGCGCATGATCATTGAAATCCGAGACACAAATGTCCAATGTGCTAAGCACTATATTTGATGGGAAACCCAAATCTCTGGTGGCAATGCTCAGACTATAGTTGCCAAACTTGTTGCGCAACGTTTTACTGGCATAGATCTGCGCGTTCCAATCATCTAGTTGCCTCAACTCGAAGAGACCCTCTCTGTTGCCCTTTGTAATAGCAAATTCCAGTCGTCCATTTGGGGTCGCAGCATCATCCGCATCCTTGCCCACAATAGTGGCAAGGCTCTCGTGCAGCTCGTGATACTCCGTGATTAGCACACAGCTGGTGGGCAGACTGACCTCGGGCGGATTATCATTCTCATCCAAAATGGTAATGCTGAAAAGTAATTGCAAGTGAGATAGAATCCCTATTGTCCTGTTTAGCTCTACTTACAACACTTGCTTGAAGGCATTGCGACTCTCGCCGGCTAGGAACCCAAACTGATAATTATCCCAGGCCTCGATCACCAGATTGTAAGAGTTTTTCGTCTCTCGATCGAGCTTATCGGCCACGGTTAATACACCCGTATCGGCATCAATGGTAAACTTGCCCTGTGAGCTAATGCGATCCATCAGAAAAGTGATCTTCCCAAAGTCTCCTGCATCGGCATCGGCTGCCTGCAGGGTAGCCACCCGGGTGCCCAGCGAGGCACCCTCACTGATCGTGTAGTTTTTGCTGCCGCCAATGAAGTATGGATTATTGTCGTTCTCATCCAAGACGGTGACATAGACATCGATCAGTGCCGATCTCGCAGGTACTCCCGAATCCGTGGCTCGCACACTGAAGTTCAGCCACTGATGTTGCTCGTGATCAATCTTATTGGCCACGACAATTTCACCGGTTTGTGCATCGAGATGAACTAGATTTCTGTAGACGGGATTACCCTCGAGGGCATAGCTTATGGTGCGATTCTTGTCCAAATCATAGGCCAGCACATTGGCAATCAGAACGCCATTGATGCTGTTTTCGGTGATCGTTTGCCTATAGAAGGGTTGCTTGAACTTGGGATTGTTATCGTTCTCATCCTGAATTTGAATGCTTAGAAAAGCTGAAAGGATGGGAGACGTTAATAGGACATAGGACTTTACTTTTCAAGACTTACTTTCCACAATTTGTTTTCCCTTGGCCGCTGCCAAATCCTCAACGGTTATGGCCAGCTTAATGTGCTCCACCTTCTCGCGATCCAACAGTTTGATTACCTTTAGATAGCCCTGTATAGCATCCAGATCGAAGGCACCCAGGTAATCATATTCACTGATCTTCACCAGGCCGCCCTCCTCGTTTCGTGCCTCGGAATGCTCCGAGCTCAGCTTATAGCGCAGTATGGGATTCTGATCAGGATCTGTGGCTTGAATGTGATACACTAAAGTGCCCACGGGAGTGTTTTCAACTATTTTCAGTGCTGGTAGATCATGTAGTAAGGGTAGCTTATTATTGACATCCTTGATGCTAATGTTTACTGTGGCCTTGTTCATCAGCTGGGAACTTCCCAGGCCACCATCCAATGCGATCTGTGGTAGAATATAATTCATTAAAACAGTCAAGCGATGATGGACTCCTCAATAAACATACCACATTCAGAGTGTAAATCAGGCGCTTGCTTTCGGTCAGATCGGGATCCAAATTGGCGCCCTGAGCCACAGTTATGACTCCGGTCTCCGAGTTGATAATAAACTTATCGCTGGCGCCCGTTTGTATGCGATAGACGATCGCATTGTTGGGCGAGGAACCGTCACGATCGATGGCCAGCACCTGCAGCACAGAACTACCGCCGGGTAGATCCTCCGGTACAGTTTTGGCATAGAAGCTCTTCTGAAAGATGGGCGGATTGTCGTTGACATCCTGCACATAGATGAGAACGGGCACTACGGTGGACAGCATGGGTATGCCCGAGTCCCTAGCGCGTATGAGTAGATCAATCTCACGCATATCGGCATTAGCCTGGCGAACAGGATGCCTATGGCTGTCCACTAGCTCCTCGTAGTCAAAGTGATGCAGTGGGCGAACTAAACCACTCTCCGGGTCAATTGAAAAGTTCATGCGATAGAGACCCTCAACGATTTCATAGGTAATTTGATTGTTCTCGGTGCCATTCAGGTCCAGATCGCGGGCTTCCACCTGCAACGGAGTCTCGAACTCAGCCTTGTTCTCCAAGAGCTTCGCCTCGTACTGACGATGCAGGAAGATTGGTGCATTATCGTTCACATCCTGAATATCGATTATGAGCTGAGCAGTATTCCGATTGCCTTGACCCACATTGTCAATAGCCTCAACTGTCAAATAATGACGGGAGATGATCTCCCGATCAAAAGCAGGACTACCTGGAGTCTTGATGCTAATCACACCCGTTATGGGGTTCAAATGTAGTCTGTGAAATCGTCTGATTAGCTAAGTTAGTAGAAATATTCGGATGGAACTTACAAATGCGCAATGCCGCCTCTTAGGTTCGTATAACGTATGCCCATGCTACCAAAATCTCCAGAATCAACATCAACCGCTTCAACCTGGGCAATAACTGTGCCCAGTTCGCTATTCTCCGGCACACCCGCATTATAGATCGCTTGTGTAAACTCTGGAAAATTGTCGTTCTGATCGCGTATAAAGATTTGCACATGAGCCGAACTGAAATGTTAGAAGAGTATATAGTAAATGAGAGGTATTCCTCAAATTGAACGTACCTCCACCGAGTTGGTTCATCGATCTCTCGGGCAAATATGGTAAAGTTAACTTCCACAAACTGCTCAAAGTCCAGCGATTTGGAATTCCTTACGCGTAACATAAAGTTTGCCTCATTCACGGCCAGCTCGGGCACAATTTCGAATAGATCATTGGGCGGATCGAGAAACAACCGGAATGTGCCGTTTTTGCCCTCATCGTGATCGTACACGAAATTCTGGACCTCGCCATCGATAAAGTTCAGTGGTGTATTGGTCTGAGCATTCTCATTGACCTCACAGCGATAGATTGCGGCACCAAAGGTGGGAATCTCATCGTTGACATCGGTCACAATAATGGTCACCTCGGTGCGCACTGTGGCAGGTGCTTGTTGTGCGTCCTCCTTTGCCTTTGTGAGCTCTGTAGCAGTGATCCTCAGTATGTGAGCGCCGTTGACCTGATCGCTTTCCTCCTCACGATCCAGCACTGTCAGGGTGTAGACAATACCCGTATGAGTATCGATGTCAAAGAGATCATTGCCGTCCAGACTATAGGCAATGGGATTGTTGATGCCACGATCACCATCGATGGCACGCACCCTTAGCACCTTAGTGCCCACGGGTGCATCCTCGGCAATCCGTGCCACAGCCTGCACTTCGACAAACTCGGGCGGCTGATCCTCAATGTCTCGCACCTTGACTAAAATGGCCGCTGTGCCCGTATTGATGGGTCCCTGATTGGCGCGATCGATGGCCAAAATGCGCAGCTGATATAAACTCTTCGTTTCATAGTCGAGCTCCCGCTGCAGGCGCAAGATGCCCTTGCCCTGGTGCGTGGATATGCTGAAGGCGTCGTTGTCGCCGTCCAACTCTTGCAGATAGTAGACCACCTGACCGTAGGCACCCTCATCGGCATCGGTGGCCTCCAGGGTGCTGATCACACCCGTTGAACTGCCCTCGGGTATTTCAATGGCATTTGGATAGGGCAAAAAGATGGGCGCATTGTCGTTAATGTCCTCGACGAGAAGAAGAAAGCTCTGCGTCACATAATTATGCTCGCCGTAGTGACTGTCCGTCAGGGTGAGCACAATGGCGTACTCATCCTGCGTCTCGCGATCCAACTCCTTGGCCAGAAACACTTTCGCCTCATTGCTGGACGTATTCTCAATGCGAATTATCTCGCTATCGTGTGAGTTGCGCTTGCCAAAGATGAGCGGATCGTTATCCGGATCGTAACCCTTTAGCGTATATATGTGACTGCCCACCTTCGTCTCGGGACTCTCCTTCAGTCTCAGCACAATCTCCGATTGTCCGTCGATAGCGAAACGGGGCGGACGATTGGAGGACACAGCACAAATCAATATTGTGAGCATGATCAAAATGATTTGGCCAACAGTTGAGACTCTTGTTAACACTTTGAGGCGCACCTTCTTATAGGCCATGCTGGCGATCACTTTGTTGCTTGGCTTTGACTGTGTTTCGTTGTACATTTTGATGTTGTGAGCACCTGAAGACAACTGTTGTCGACAACGACACTCGACCATCATGGCCAGGCACCTAGAAAATAGACAGAGTGTTACAACAGAGTGTTAGCCCATATTCCATATTTCATATTCCACTACCCGAAAATGTCATTAAAATGTGTCCAAAATAGTTGGCGACACATTTCTCTGTGTGTGTGTCTCTTGTGATCTCTGCCTTATAACCTTAAAGCAGTTTCGCTTGAGAAATTCCAAGTACGTAAACCAAATAAAAAATGTACAAATGAGCACGACTCAAAAAACAAAAACAACAACAATAACAACTGGAGCTGTAGTTGGAGTTGGAGTTGGGCTCTGCCACAAATGTAGCTTAAGCTGCTTTGCTGCGGGCCATTTCTGGTTCTCGTTCTGGTTGCAAGTTGCAACATCGCAAAGCCCACAATGAAGTGTGTGGGGCAAGCGTTTCTCAATGGCACTGGACACTGGACACACATATGTGCTACATATGTGCATACATATATTGTATACTCCGGGGCTATCTGCTGGAACATGGTAGTACTCGCATAGTATATATCACATTCTGCTTATGTCCGCCTTCGCGGACTGCGTGAGAAGTGTGCAAAAGATTTTGCGAAAGTTTTATGTGCAAATTAATTAAGCGTCCAAATCGTTTGTTTCTTGCATAGATGTTGGTTTTTTTTGTTAGCCGTTGCCCGGAATTCCGCTAAAGAAATTTTATTTCTTCAGAGTTTAATGACCGTTACGTTTTGTAAATTACTTGGCTATTACTATGTGCTAGTAGTTTCTATATTGTTAAACAATTAGTTTTATGTGATGCGGCTTGAAGTAGTGAAAACTGAAAATGAAATGGATACAACACTAACTTCTACATTTCTTATCCGTAGTATTGGTCTAGCCTAACTAAATTAAAAACATATTAAAACACCAAAATTCCAACATTTTTAAAAGACAGATGCACATGGTTGGATCGACATGTACATAGATACTGATCAGCACCGAAACTTCATAGGGTCATAACATTCTTGTGACCTTTTTTTTAACGTTTTTCCTGGATAAGGCGTATAACAATTATGCAAACAACGTATGAGATCAAAAATGCACATACTTGGCTAATAAAATATTTTCGTTTCTTTTTTTGGAGTTGCATTACAATTGGGTATTTCGACAACTCGAATGCTCATGAAACTTATTTTTATCTTTTCTTGGATTTTATGACTGCATCTTATGTACATATAATTGTAATGCGTGTGAAAATGCAACTCCATGTGCATCCGTCAGATGCATCTCATACTCGTATCATTGCCGCCAGCTGTTTGTTGGCTTGTTGGCTTGTTGCTTGTTGCAAGAAATTGCCATTGTTTAAGTTGTGTTGAACTCTCGGTGTTTGCCTATTAAAAGCGGAGCAACTGCACCGACGCCCCATTGCCACGCCCCAATGCCGGCCAGTTCATTGATTTCACAATAACGACATTTCATAATTTGTTTGCAAGCAATTTGTGCGCCGCTCGTTAAACTTTTTGCCCGGCAATTGATTTGTAAGACTTGCAGATACATTTATAGATGCAGATGCAGATGCAGATAGAGATACAGCTACAGATGGAGTTACAAATGTCTGCTGTTGTAGTGCGTTCATTAACATTTGCGTGTTACATCAACCTCTTGGAAAGTCATATTTATCTTGTGCTGAAAGATCGTAGACAAGGTCGTTTATGAATTTCAATTGCTATTTAAAACGGCCTCGAGGCGAATATTTTATTCAAAAATAATTTCATTTGCGTCTGGAAGAGCTGATTTCGCTTTCAACCGCCACTCAAAAGCCACATGCAACATTTTCTTCAGTTTATTTTTTTTTTTTTCATTGAAAAAAATGAATAGTTTTCTTTGCTGGTATTTAGATGCTGCTTGAGGTAATTATGTATTTATGGCCAACGCTTTTGTGTAACGTACAGCAATTGGGTTGTTTGGTCAGTTGCTTTTTTCATTAGCTGCAACTTATTGGGGGGCAGTGGGTGGAGAGGCGTGCAACCACAGATTAATGGTACATATAGTCTACATACACATACATACATATATATGCATGCTCTGTAATTTCATGCTGCAATGATTTTGGCTCCGATTTGTGTAGTTAAAAACAGCTAAATATGGCATCAATGAGGCTATCAATATCAACGCTGTCAATAATCTAGCAGCTTATATAGTTCACAGCTGACCTAAAAGTATCCAGAGTATCGTCATTTAAGGCATTGTTATTATTCATTTAAAGTGGAGTTTACATTTTTCTGAACTTTCATTTTGACAATTTGTTCATCTAGAAACTGTTTATTTATATATTTATTATAACTCAAATCCCTTACCATCTTCTCTGTAGTATTTATAATTAGTTACCGAATCATATTTGTAATTGGTTTCACTTTAAGTTCAATTGGAGCTAAATTCATAGAGCACATTGTATAAATGCTCAAAACCATTTGTTAATGCGCTGATTACCATCTTAAGCACTTTAGAAAGCTCCAAAAATGAGCAAGCTGTCATAAAGAAAATGCATAATAATGGCTAGAATATTTTTACTTTTACGATTTTGTTGTTTTTATATATACAAGTCTGGAATTTTCCTCTGCCATAGCTTTGCCAAAGCTGAACCGATTTTCAATCGCAAAACCATTTTGCTCTTGATTTACCCTCTAAATTATTTCTATATATTTAAAGCCTAAGCATTTTTAAAAATTTCATTTTTTCCATTTTCAAAAATATTAAAAAAAAAATCTGTAAATTTATAGTTTTTGCACTTTTGAAAAATACAAATTTAGATTTTTAATCCCAAAGCCATTTTGGTCTTTAATTGGCATCAAAATTAATTCTACATCCCAAGTTTATGAATTTTTAAAAAAATAAATTTTGGGTGGACCCTCACCAATTTTGTTGGCTTAAAATTGTGGGTGTCAAAATTAGTATAAAAAGTCATAAGAAAAGTGATTCTGAGGTTATTAATTTTTCTTTCAAAAATCATGCAGAAAATCATAAAAAATTACTTGTAAAGGCCAAAGCTAATTTTTTAAATAATTTAGTATTTTTAAATTTAATTTTAATTTAATCTACATGACTGAGTACAGGGTGTATCCTAGTCGGGCACTCTCGACTAGAGCACGCATACTCGCTTAATAATTACATTTGTAATGTGTTTTTGCAGGTTTCATACAACATTCAACACAAGATTGAAGAGTCTTCTTGGGCCCTATTACTAATTGATTAAAGTAAGTCCCGTTATTTTCTTAACTTAAAGACTTGTAATGGCATAATCGTATATCTGCATATATTAGTAAGCTGTACCATATTAGTTCAGTTTAATTACAATCAACACTCATTGCCTCAATTTCGTGGTCGAACTAGCTGCGTATAAGTTTCATGAAGCCAATTTTCCACGTGACAAAAACTGAAAACTTGGCGAATTAAAGCAAATTAATAAAATACGTTGCTGCAATATCAGCCAAGTCAAATAGACGAATACCAACTCTCATTTTTAGGCATTTCCCATCATTTATATAAGCCAAAACCGGGGAAATGTCTGCGTCTCCAGTACATCAGTTCATATACCATGACGATGTTGTTGGCGGCTGCTGTCGCCGCCCGCTTTTCTTTAAGAAACTCTGCACAGGGAACGAGTGACATGGTTGGAATTTTTGGGTCGCCAAAAACACAAAGATTCGGCTATTGGCCAAGGCGTTAACTGTTTACGCTTGGCATAATCTGACCCCGTCTACGACAACAGCTCCAGTTTTGACAGCGGACTTCGATCAGAGAGTTGCCAGAAGTGAAATTCTGCGACAAGAGCAACATTGTGTATCCAATAGATACATTTCGATTGTGCGGCTTTCCATGTAACCACAACAAAATCGCAATGACAACAACATGCTAAAAATGCCAAGGAAATCCCAATAAACAATCATTTTGTGCCTGTCAATGTGGCAAGTTCCCAGCTTTAAGCCAGACGCGCTTTCCAAGCAGAGACAGGCTTAGGATTTGCTTGTCAGCTTCCCATAGATACAAGTTTATTTAATTAAAAATATGTTAAGCCCGCGAGTGTGAGGCGTTGGAGCCGAAACTATAGTTGGTTGTCTTCTGGCAATGTGCCCAATGTTGCCTTCAGTTTCCGGCGCACAAGTGAGCAAACAAATGAGCTTATGGCTCGACTATTCCAATTTAAACACTTCCTCCCCCATATTAGAGCCCTTTTTGTCATGCACATCGATTCCGAAACGTGGCTCCGACAGTCAAGTTCAACGCCAGCACTGAAACTATTGTTACAATATCTGTTTGTTGTTGCTCACAAACAAAAGAGTATACCTGGCGGGGGCAGGTAGTAGGCACGGCAACTGGGAGCTATATGCAGCTTCGTTGCGGTAGCTTGATTTTTGAGTCACAGCCGGAGTCAGCGAAGAGTTCAGATGAGGGCCCGCATCCGCACCGCTTTCATGGTAATACGCGTAATCGTGCTCTAACTGAATCGTAGACATCAATCACGACGTTGTTGTTGACGAAGCCAGTGTCGAAACTAATCTGCCCGTCGTTACAGTTCGTCTCCTTTTCTAGGCCTAATTATTTGCATATCCCCCAACTAATTGCTCGAATTCGCCAATTTGCATATTTACTTGGCCTCGACCTCAACCTCTTGGCTTTATTGGTAGACGAGGCAAGTCCTTCGCTTAAAGATGCGATCTTCTCTGTAGCATTTTTGATCTCGTAAATATGCTTAAAATGTAAAGAAATAACAGTTTTCCAGACCTTACAATTGTAATGGTCTTCATTTTCTAAAATTATGTATCCTTTGCCTTGCACTTGGAAATTAGTCTTAATAGAGCTTAGTATAAAGTTGTTAATTTTTGTAATTATATAATAAGAATTACTTTCTTCCAAGCTAAAGTATAATAGATCCTTCATGCTGTTCCCTATTCATAGCTCATAGAAAAGGAATTCCTTTAAATGCCCTTAGCACATAGTGTCCCTGCCCTTCTCTGTATAATTAACATATTTATACTTTACTCTCTTCCCTGCTCATAAGGCACATAAAGAATACCTTTAACTGTCCTGCCTTGTTGCCCTTTATGTGGCACTCCTTTTAGTTAGGGGACCAGCTCTTCAAGACTTACCCTTTTGAGTTATTTTTGTTGTCCTGGCAGGATATCAAGTATCCTTCGTTGCAATTTGAGACCAGCTGACGTTTATGTTAATTACATAACTCCGCAAGCTCTTTCTGGTAATGCGAATTTTCATCGGTTTTCGTTTCTAACCACTTGGCACTGACACATTTCGGAAGGGTTCTACTTAAGTACAGCACACGTCGTTACTGGTAATGAGGCAGAAGTCATAAACCCCACACACACACACACACACACGCACGCATACAAATAGAGCACAATAAAAAACGTGTCACTGAAAATTGGGCAATACACGAAGCGGAACTCGTATTTGACACCGTCATTCAGGCTACAAGTAAAAGATGATCACTTTAATGGCACTTTTTAAGGCCGCCGTTCGACGGATTGGAAACGTGCCGAAACAGAAATGTTCCAAGTATTGCCCAAGCGGTCTTCAGTTTGAACGACCCGCAACTCGGGATTGCACTTTCGAAATTGTAAACCGTTTTAAAGAGAGCGGGCGGGCGGGCGGCCTGCACGAAAAGCGAAGTGTGTTCCTCAACAGTCGCAGCACGACTGACAGCAGGCCAGGCTCAAACGGTTGCGTCTGCCGGCGTGCTCTATGGGAATTGAGTCGTCGTCGTCGTCATCGTTGTCACCGAGCAGCTACATGGCAACCCCCGGCGTCGGGCGAACGAGCGTTTGCTGCACTGCAGGCACGCGAGTAATTAGCGGAGCGTGAATTCCAGCTTCGTGAGTGAGCGAGCGCATTGTCTACTGCAGGGCGGGAGAGTGTGATGGGGTGGGACAGGCGGGACGGGGGAGGTAGCTGCGTGGTTTGTTTACATTTTGCGAAGCACAGGGCTCAACGAAAGACTGCAAATGTTAGCGGTTGGAAATAAATAGGGATGGTAAATGCGAAATGTTGAACGGAAGTGCGTTAAATTTATATAACTATGAAGGTTAAAAGAGTTCTTTGGGTGATGCGTGACAAAAAGAGTTATGGATTAAACAGATTAGCTGACAATAAATCTAACATAATCTACATTTATATTATGTAAGCAATGTTAATGGCATAATTATAAACGATTATAATATATAGTATATATATTTAGATATAGTATTTTATAGTATTTCTTTTCCTACCTACAATATATTTACAAAGAATTCATACAATTCCTTAATATACTATTGTATCATTATTATACAAATTTTAAATCCCAAGTTAAACTTATTCAATATGCATATCCATTCCACAGAACATGTCTTTTCATGGACGTGAGGTAAAGAAGAAAACTAGTGTGGTGGTGTCGGTGCCCCCACTGGTGAAGAAGTCCAGCAAGAGCCGTTCATTTCATTTCCGTTATCTGGAGCTGTGTCGCGCCAAGAATTTGACACCGGTGCCGAGTATTCGCTCAAATGCCAATAACACCACACTGCTCGATTTGACGGGCGATAAGGTAGGCGTCAGCGACTGGCTGCTGATTATCGAGGCACTGCATCATGACCTGGTGCTCCAATCGCTGATCATACACATGCGTCGTTCCAATGGAAACAGTGAGTAGTCAACTCGTAGTTAGCTCTAGTCGTCAGCTCGCTAAACTAATAGAGCTCTTTCGAACAGATGTCGTTTTACCAATTGATACAGAGAGCCGGGCTCGACTCTTCCGCCAGAAGCCGGTCATCTATACACGCTTTATATTCAACAGCCTGGTCGAGGCGATTGCCAATTGCGTGCAACTGAATAAGAACCTGACTGTATTGAAACTGGAGGGTCTGCCATTGCAGGATGGCTACATTGATTCCATTGCCAAGGTATACCAATAAGCTAAGCTCAATAACACTCCTATCTAAATATGTCTCATCTCAGTCTCTGGCCTCCAATGACTGCATAAAAGAGGTGAGCTTTCAAAAATCCTATATAGGGGACAAGGGATGCGAGGCTGTTTGCAGCACCGTCAAGTACTTGAATCACGTTGAAATATTCAACGTATCCGAGTGCAATATCAGCTCAAAGGGGGCTGAACATGTGGCTGATATGATTAAGGTAAGGATTCTCGATAGGGTTAGAACTTAAGCCTTAAGCCAGTCTCTGATTGCAGATGCAAAAGATTACGCGCTTCTCGGAGGGTTGGGAGAAGTCGCTGCGTTATCGCAGCGTGGATGTGAATGCGATTTCGGGTCTGCGCACAGTTGCCCTGGCCAATAATCCGGATTTGGGGGATGAGGGTGTCCGGCCGATTGCCGAGGTGCTCAAGGAGGATGCGTGGTTAAAGTGTAAGTAGTTGAGACTCGGATCTGAACCCATCTCTGACCACTGGTCACTGATCTCGACAGCTATCGATATGGAGAACTGTGGTCTCACCGATCGGGGTGCTAACATTATTCTGGAGTGCCTAGATCTTAATAGTGCCATCACCGAATTCAATATTCGTCACAACGATGGCATCAGTAAGTTCCTCGTGCGCCAGATTCATGACCATTTCGGCAAAGAGGACGAGGATAAGCTGAAGGAGCCGCATTACGATCTCAGCTGCGTTAACGGGCTGCAGAGTCTGCCTAAGAGCCAGAAGTATAGCGTTTCCCAACTAATCCAGCACACCAAGACCCTGGAGGAGCAGCTCTCCCTAGAGCGTACATTGCGCAAGAAGGCTGAGAGACTGAATGAGAAACTGAATCACAAGCTAATGACTCTAGATGCGAGCCCGCCACAGACTACGGACATAATGGACCTCTTGCCAAAGGGATATATAATAGTGAAGAGCGATTTCGCAAGATCATTCTGCGCAAGGTAACTAATCCTATATACTGTCAATTATTTGACCAATATCAATACTCTTTTTCAATACCACCCACCAGCTACAAGAAAATGAACGATGAAAAGAACGTCAGTCAGCCGGTTAACAGCACTGTCACCAGCTTGGATTCGTCACCGCGCAGTGGCAATACTGCCACACTGCGTAAGCAGCAGCAGGTGCAGCAGCAGCAGAAACAGCAGGAGCATCAGCCGCAGCTGCAGCAGGAACAGCAGCAGCATCAGCTACAACAGCATCAAGTCTTGTCGCCGGATGAGATAGAGCAGTATGAGGAGGAGCAACAGGAGGAAGACTACGCTATGGTAGCCGACGAGCGACCACCGCGCCAACAGTTGCAGGTGCGCAAGGTGCGCAGCGAGATGAAATATGTGGAAACATTTTCCAAGGACCATGCCAAAAATCGCGAATCCAAATCGGATCATGAGTTTGCCAACGAGCGCGATGTGAGTAGAAACTTGAGAGCACTTGAGCTATCTTCGGTTTACCGAAGATTAAATACCCTTGCAGAAATACGTCATTTAACTACATGTTGCACCGTTTTTTCCTATGGCATATACTATGATATGATACCGAAATCAATAGAATGTATTTAGGATCAAAAAGCATTCGTTACAAAAACTCCATTCTAGACCGATTATTCAGAGCACTTGTAATTGCTCAAAATTGAGGCTTCGCCAAAATGTTTTTAATTTGATCAGTTTCCGACCGATATTTCCGATATGGCCCTATAACCTTCTGCAACTGTATAAAAACTAACCTCAAAGTACAATCATATTCATAATTCTTCTTGCAGTTCAAGCTTAATCCCAATGTGCAGTTTGAAGTTGAAATTGGCGACAGTCCCTTGGTTACTAGGCAGCAGCTAGATCGCATACGCTATGAGAACCGTAATCTGGACATTGAATACGAGGAGGAGGTGTTGCAGTTGTTGCGCAAAAATTCACAACACGAAACCGAATTCATTGGGGATAGTGTGCGCAACGACAGCCGCAAAGACAATCGCAAGCATATTGCTAAAGTCAAGAAACATCACAATACCGATAGTACAGGTCAATATATGGCTGAGCTGGAGCGAAAGATTAATAATAAATCTAGCAGGAAACAGCACAAATCCAAAAAGCACGGCAACGACAATGGGAACGAGGGGAATCAAGCTTGTGAAAATAAGGGAATGGACAATTATATGCACGTCGAAACATATATGGAGGAATTGTCCCCCCCAGACCCTGGCACCAACGGCTCGGAGTCTGACGAGAAGTCCGAACGCACGGTCCAAGAAGAGGATGATGATGAGTATGCACCCATGAAGGTGTTTATGCGACGCTCAAATTATGACGAGGATGAAATGGGTGATGGTGAAGAGCACATGATTTCACCGCGTTCCGTCTATCTTGAGATGCAGAGGAAGAAGAATGAAATAAATCACTAAATGATAGCCTATATGCCGCATCAACACTACATTAGAAGTTTTTGTAACTGGAAGTATTTAAGGACCCAACAGCTCAAAACAACATTATGGAACAACACAGAACACACAGCTAAGGGTAAAATTGTCAGTTTACACTGGGAAACAAACGCCTTGTAGAAGGGATTTCATTGAAGATATTTCGCAAGTGCTTATCAATGTTTATCCGATCGCGGTTTAGGCATATGCAGTTCATTAAAAATAAAAGAAAATAAAATGTGAGGCAGCGCAACAAGCGAAGCGGTTGCGTCATCATAAACTGATCACAAATATATAACATGCCCTAGAAAAATCAATCTTCGTGCCTTCTACAAATAATTTATTGGCATTATAATTTTGATTTTGTGTTAGTAGATATTTTGAATGCGAAATGCAATAAAGGTGCAAGCGAGTGTCACATAAGTGTGTTATCTATGTTTATAATAATGGAATATTTAGTTTGTCAATACATTTTGTGTTTACTAATTGCATAATTTGCTCAAATATTCATGATTAAGTAGATCTGGGATTAAATACGCTGCGTTTTTATATGTATATCGATTACATTTTAGACGAAATTTAATTCAAATTCTTTCGGATTTAGCCGCCGAAGCCGTACAGGGTGCGTCCTTGACGTTTCAAGGCATACACGACGTCCATAGCAGTAACGGTTTTGCGCTTGGCGTGCTCGGTGTAAGTAACGGCATCACGAATCACGTTTTCCAAGAATACCTAGAGTGGTGAAAAAGTGTGTTAGCTTGCATGGTTGAAAATGTTTAGTTTGCATGTGTGTGTTGAAAAAGTATCAGTTTGCATGTGTGAGTGTGGTGAAAAAATGTCAGTTTGCATGTGTGTGCATTGTTAACTGCAACTGGGAACTGAAATTTTGTACTTGCCTTGAGCACGCCGCGAGTCTCCTCATAAATCAATCCAGAGATGCGCTTGACTCCACCACGACGGGCCAGACGCCTAATGGCCGGCTTGGTAATACCCTGGATATTATCTCGCAATACCTTACGATGACGCTTGGCGCCTCCCTTGCCCAATCCTTTGCCTCCTTTTCCGCGACCAGTCATATTGTTGCTGTTGTAAAATTAGGTTCTGCGCAGCGGAAAAAAAAAGACACATGTATTAGTGCAAATTAAATACAAATGCCACTGGCCAGAAAATTTTGACGGATTCGCCATTTTTTTTTTGCTTGTAAAAGACGAAGACGCAATATTAAAAACGTAGGCATGTAAACTTTAAGTTCAAATACATTTACGCTTAACATATGCAGAAAGATATTTTAAAGTTTCAGACTATTGCAAGGAAATGTTTACTTTTTTGTTTATTAAAATTTGTTGTTGCAATTGCTTGTGAAATGTCTACCAACCTTTCGAAGAAATCGTCAGATAATGCAAGACAATGTGGCTGTAGTTAGGAATGTGAAAAATATTCATTAAATACCAACACTGTTTGAAAATACCAGCACTAGTTCCTTGTAAGCTACTGAAATTCGAGTCACCTTGTGCTTATTCTTTTATTGTATCTTTTTATCAAATGTTAATCATTAAACACATAAATTACGGAAATTTTAATTACAAATAAAGTTAACAATTAAAATGATGTAAATTTAAAATATTATCAATTTTGTATTTGTGCCAACATACATACAATCATACGTATGTACATGAATACCGATAATCATAAATAACTTTAAATTCTCTACTGTTCCTTAACTGCTAGCTAGGTTCATTACTGTCCGGTGGAGTTGCTGTTTCTGATATTTAACAATAACTTGCATAATCTCCATCTTTGCATCGATTTTCAAATTGTCGTCCAGTTCAAAAACATCCTGAGCAATAGCCATTCCATAATGAAAACTTGGAGAGTTTTGTAAATCACCTAGTCTGGGCTCTAAGGAAATTGGGGTAGTTTCCTCAATTTCTACATCATTATCCTGCATAGGGACATTAAATTCCTCAATCGCTATTTGCTTTCCAGCTTTATGTTTTATAGTGGGCTGACTATCAGGGTCGCCATCTTGGATTTCATCAATGTTATCCTCCGAGTCCTCCGAGTGGGCGCTGTCATACAGATTCTCAGCCTAACAATTGAATCGATTTGTTTGTATTAGTATTTGTTATAGTAATAGTTATAGTTTTAATAACTTACATCCACACTGTTCTTATCGTACACAACCGGTAGAAAGATGAGTTGCTGAAAGAATTTCCAACCCTCTAATCGTCTGACTTCCTCGGGATGTGCTCCTCTGGCAGTTGCATCGAATATGGCCTTTTGTTGTAGACGGTAGTAGGAGGAGAGATTTAGCCATTTTCTGGCCAATTCATTTGTATAGGCTCGAAATTTGAATCTGTTTTCTAGAGTCCATTTCAAGTTCTTCCAAAAATTGTGTTTCAAATACCGAATACTATAATCTTTGTGGTTTTTATCCCACATATAGGGTGTGCTACGAATTGTTGCAATAACAAAATGAATCACCTCATCGGTCCAATATGGTCTTGTGTCGGTGCAACTTGTCATTTTAATTGTTAACTGTAAGTTTTTGCTTACATTTTTTACTGCAATTAATCCACTTTTCTTGCCAAACTCAGCTGATTTTAATGTATAAGTTGATCTGAGCGAGATGGCTATAGGGACATGGCTGGGGCTTTATTAAAATACTAGCAGCAGTCAATTAAAGTATTAAAATAATACCGTTAAGCATTAGGTGTGACCAAAATGCATGTGGTGAATTCACGAGTTGGATTTGATTTGAAAAGGTTTAATGGAGATTCTAATTTTCGGCTTTAAAAATAGGTAATTTTTACTCTAAAGTGGGCCTAAACAATTCAAATATATTTAAAATATTGAACGAATAATTAAACGTTAAATAAAAATTATAATTTATGTGTATTTGTAATATGATATATTTATTTTCTTAGCAATTTTAGGAATTAAGTTGGAATCATGAATCATGTTTACGATATTCGAAAATTTTCCAAGAAATCTAGTATTTTAACACTAAAATTTCAGTATTTTCACAATTTCCTCACACGACCACATTATTTAAATGAAGAACCCAACAACACTAATGATTGCTACGCTTCTGGCATTTTATTCTCTATTCGCATTCGCAATGGCTGCCAACAAGGAACGCACTTTCATCATGGTGAAGCCTGATGGAGTCCAAAGGGGACTCGTCGGCAAGATCATCGAGCGTTTCGAGCAGAAGGGCTTCAAATTGGTAGCAATGAAGTTCGTGTGGGTAAGTAAATCAACCGGCTTAATTTAATTATAAATCAATCGATAAGTACGCGTGTAAAATTTTCACACATAACCTCAACTACGGCAGGGGGTCGCCATTGCAGGCAACTGTTGCAAATGACCGGTTGAGGTTATGTATACGTGCATTTTTAGAGGTCATGAAAGTATAAGATTAAGATTAACAAGTTGTTGATTTTTTGATTGCAGGCCGAGAAAGATTTGTTGGAGAAGCACTACGCTGATCTGTCTGCCCGTCCCTTCTTCGCCGGTTTGGTCAACTACATGAACTCCGGTCCAGTGGTTCCCATGGTGTGGGAGGGTCTGAATGTTGTCAAGACCGGCCGTCAAATGTTGGGCGCTACCAACCCCGCTGACTCCCTGCCCGGCACCATTCGCGGTGATTTCTGCATCCAGGTTGGACGCAACATCATCCACGGCTCTGACGCCGTTGAGTCCGCCCAAAAGGAGATTGGCCTGTGGTTCAACGAGAAGGAGCTCGTCACCTGGGCCCCAGCTGCCAAGGATTGGATCTACGAATAGATTATATGCATGGCAAAAGTGTAGCAACTGCGATTAAGTCTAACAGTGATTCTTTTAAAGAATAAAAATTCCACATCTTTGTATATTTATTATTTTCTTAATATTGATAGTTAAACTTAAAAAGGTTGAACTATTAAGCCACTTATAGCACTAGCTACTGAGGCCTTGGACTATACATTATCCATGTATATACATCTTATTCACATTTAAACTGGGCCCACTCCGCTGTAGGCTTTTCTGGTGGCAAAACCCAGCCGCCAGGTATGCAGCTGCTGCGCTTGCCATAACTTATGTACGAGTCCCACATAATGCTATAATTATAAAATATATATAATTTGGATTAGGACTTGGCATCCTTATTAGAATTCCAACCTTACCGTCGCTGCAGAAACTCTTTACTATGCTTCAAATTATAACAATAGCTTCCAAATATAACTTTAGCCCATTGCCTGTTGTGACTCATAGGGCTCTCTGGAGCGCCGGCTATTTTACTCTCCTGCTGCACTCGTTGCCAGACTCTGCGTATTTTGGCCAGTTTTTGTGCCAAGTCCTTGTCTCCGCCGCGCACTTTGTATAATCTCTCCAGCAAATCCAATGTGTGGAGAATATTTGTGGCATCGTGCAGCTTCTTCAGTGTTATATGTTCCGCTTGCTTCTGACTCACGGCAGATGCCTTATCAGTTTTGCAGTGTGTCGCTGTGACCTTGGAATCCCTTGCAGTTCCCTTGTTCACGAACTTTTCCAGCTTTGCCTTTTGTTTAGCTTTTTGACGTCTTCGTTTGCGTTGCTTTTGTATGTGCGCAATTTTCTCACAGGGTATTTCCGTCAGCTGCGAGAGCAACCTTGTAGTGCATGCCTCCAGTTGCAGAGACTGCTCCAAGTCAAAGTCATTAGGTGGCCCATTGCTAAGACCCTCTAATAGTTCCAAGTTTGCAATAACATTATTTATATTTGTTTTTATTTCGCTCAATTTGTGGCCAAGCGGCATTTTCGCGACAAGTGTTGGCTAACGGTTAAAATACATTTGTTGAGAGTGGAGTGCTTGGTTAAATAAAATACAGGGAAGAATACGATAGCTATATGATGAGCAGCTGGCTGCCTTTTTAAGATTCGAGCACATTCTTCGCATCTGCAATCACCTCGGCAGCTTTGATGTAGGCCTCTGTGTCCTTGAGATCCAGTTCATCCTGCAGATATTTTTGCAGCACATCATACTCCTTTTGCAGTCTGTGGAAAAAGGTAAGGTAAGGTGAAGTGTTATTGCTGAAAATGTTAATATATTTTGGCTGATGATGACTCACCTGCGCTTTGTGTCCGGTATCATCATTTCGCACTCCTGGATCACCTCTTGTTGCTTGCGCAGCACATGCTCATCAGAGCCATTATTTTTTAATTTATCAAGACGAGCTAATTCTGTATGCACCTCTTTCTCGTAAACGGTCTTTTCCTTTGACAGCCGCTTCACAACACCCGTTTTTATAACCAATTGCCTGATGCGTGGATCAGCCATTTTTGTGCTTTTTTTTAGATTAGTAGTACTCGTTTACTCCCAAAAAATATTTGTTCGCCACAATTCCTTGTGATTTTGTAATGAATCTAACGATTTGTAGCCAATTTCTGCACAGCCTGCTTTTGTTGTTTATAAATGCCGCCTGTGAGTCAGCTGGTAGAGTTGCCAGACTTTTCTATTTCTCTGTAGCCATTCACAATAGTTGCAGTTCGAAAAAAGAAAAGCTGTTACACATTAAATGAGCACGTTTAAATCTGAATCGAAACTGGGAGAAAAACATTGGAATTATACATAATAATAATAAAACAACTATGAATATGTGGTAATTTACGGTTAAGCATTCTTTATTTATATTTTCTCAATTAATACATTAAAAGATCATTTATGTTTATTAAGCAACGGTTTTTCTGTATCCATGAATTGTTTTTTGTTGTGGGTTACAATTATAATTTTATAGTGTGTAACGACAATGAATGCATTATTTATGTAAGTATTATGCATATGTTATGTGGTTAATCGTTAATGAGAAACATTTGATTAAAGTATGCAAATGCCAATGAGGCTCGATAGAACATTTAGAATGTTTGTCAAAACCGCATGATTATGTTATTATGAATATTTTTGTAATACTTCTTAAGCATTTGTCTTTTCATTTGGAGAAATTTTGAATTCATTGCGAATGTAGTCTTCATTTTTTTTGCTTTTCAAACTTATTTTTCGTAGGTTTTTATGATGCAGAGTGATGGTTTAAAACTAAAGTCTGAAATTACTTTATATAATAGATTTTAAATCGAATGCCTCCGACTGACTTATCAAAAGTATAAAAAGTGTTTAAAATCCATTGATTGAAAATGATGTGGATGCATTAAAATTATGTTAAGTGATAAAAATGAGCGTCAATAGGGCGGAGAGCAGGGGTCTGGGCTAGCAGCAAACTCCAGTGGCGATTACATTCTGCTCCTTCTCTATACCAGACTGTTTCCTGCGGAAGGATTTGCGGTGGCGAAACAAGTTTAGATAGTTACAGTATATGACAATTATGAATATGATGGCGACCGATTTTGTGTACGCATAAGGAAATGATTCCAGATGACCCAAATGTCCGGGCGCCTTGCCCTCATTCCGTGCAGCTGGTGAAAGGATGGATGTGCCTAAAAGCGGATTATCAATGGATCGGCCCATTGATTGTTCTGCGACTGGCTTACAGATATTCTCGCTAATCGTATGTGTGTTAATAATAAATTGCAGTACTTCCCCAAGTTTATATAATATTTGAATGCAGCAGTTAATAGTTGTTGATGTTGCTTGGTGTGCCACGGACTCTGTTTTTAGGCCCTGATTCGGTTTTGATCGTCGATGACTAATAGATATTATAAATTTCAAGTGTGTTGTTGTTGTTGGTGTTGTTGTTGCTGTTGCCGTTTGCTGTTGTTGCTGTTGTGGTTGTTGCTGTCGTGTTTGAGTGTTGTTTGAATTACAAGTCTGCTGACACCCTAGTTATTTCTTCTTCTGTGCCTTCTCAGCGGCTTTTGTTACTTTGCCCGAGGTCGTCTCTTTAAAGTTCACCGACTTGATGACACCAACAGCAACCGTCTGACGCATGTCACGGACTGCAAACCGACCAAGCGGCGGAAATTCCTGGAAGCTTTCAACGCACAACGGCTTGGTCGGAACCAGCATTATGATGGCCGCATCGCCCGACTTGATGGCCTTGGGTTCGGTCTCGGTAGTCTTGCCGGTACGGCGATCGCACTTCTCCTTGATCTCGGCAAACTTGCAAGCGATATGTGCCGTATGGCAGTCCAGAACCGGTGTATACCCGTTGGCTATTTGCCCAGGATGGTTCAGAACAATTACCTGGAAAAACAAAGCAAGGCAGTCAGTCACAAGGTAAATTGAATATTTTTTTGCAAAAAGTGACCGCACCTGAGCCGTAAAATCAGCAGCACCACGTGGTGGATTGTTCTTCGAATCGCCAGCAACATAGCCGCGACGCAGCTCCTTAACGGACACGTTCTTCACATTGAAGCCGACGTTGTCGCCCGGCATGGCCTCGGTGAGAGCCTCGTGATGCATTTCCACGGACTTGACCTCAGTGACCAGATTAACGGGTGCAAAGTTCACGACCATGCCTGAAACGAGACTGGAAATAGTAGAGGCTACCTGTACCTACCATGTTGCAGTCCTTGCTCACCTGGCTTGAGAATGCCGGTCTCGACGCGACCCACTGGTACGGTGCCGATGCCACCGATCTTGTAGACATCCTGCAGAGGCAGGCGCAGCGGTTTGTCGGTGGGTCGCTGGGGCGGCATTATCGCGTCCAGCGCGTCAATCAGGCACTTGCCCTCCGTTTTGCCCTCCTTGCGCTCGACGGTCCAGCCCTTAAACCAGGCCATCTTCTCGGATGTCTCGAGCATGTTGTCGCCATGCCAGCCGGAAATGGGCACAAATGCCACCGCGGCCGGATTGTAGCCGATCTTCTTGATGTAGGAGGAGACCTCCTTTTTGATTTCCTCATAGCGCGTCTCGCTGTAGGGCGGCTCCGTTGAATCCATCTTGTTGACGCCCACAATCAGCTGCTTAACGCCCAGCGTAAAGGCAAGGAGCGCATGCTCTCGCGTCTGGCCATTCTTCGAGATGCCGGCCTCAAACTCACCGGTGCCGGCGGCTACAATCAGGACAGCACAATCGGCTTGCGAGGTGCCGGTAATCATGTTCTTGATGAAATCCCTATGGCCGGGCGCATCAATGATGGTCACATAATACTTGGCCGTCTCGAATTTCCACAGCGCAATATCGATGGTAATACCACGCTCCCGTTCGGCCTTCAGTTTGTCCAGCACCCAGGCGTACTTGAACGACCCCTTGCCCATCTCCTGGGCCTCCTTCTCGAACTTCTCAATCGTACGCTTATCGATGCCGCCGCATTTGTAAATCAAATGGCCGGTGGTCGTCGACTTGCCCGAATCGACGTGGCCAATGACAACGATATTAATATGAATCTTCTCCTTGCCCATGGTGCTATGTAATCAACGTTGCTGTTCTCCAATTATATGTGGGTTTCCCTTTTAATAGTTTTTTTGTTCTTTTAAAAACCTGTATGCAATATAGTATATATGTAAGGAGCATGGGTGTCAATGGAAAGAGAGACAGCGAGAAAAAGAGAAAGAAAGAAAGAAAGAAAGAGAGAGAGAGAGAGAGAAAGTAAGGCGTGTACTAGACACGAGTGAGCATAGGCAGGACTTGCATATGTACATTATACGTATGTATGTATGTATGTATGTATGTATGTATGTATGTATGTACATGTGTTAATGTATGGTTAAGTGTGGGTGTGGGCGCGACTCTGTTTGCGGTGTAGAGACCCAAAATGTTGCAGCATGATGTACATATATGTACATATATATATATATATTCATACATATGTATAAACTGTGGTCCCTCGACATTTAAAACCTCGGACACATCCTTAATCAGATAAGCAGATAAGACCTTGAAACCTCAATGAAACAGGTCTTTGTAAATTATAAACTTTACTGTATTACAATCTGACATTTTTAATTTTTCTCTATAGGTAAAAGAATAATTAGCAATTTAAAATCAATCGAGCGACCACTGTATACATATATATAAACATATATATTTAGATATGCTGCCTTGGATATATCCTAACAATATGCAGTAAAAATGACGACCACATCAACTAGACTCACCTGGAAATTGGTTGTGAAATCAACTTGCCGCTTGCAAGCGCTCCAATTGACGATCTACTGGAAAACAAGCAAAAACTACACGTAATATTTTATAAGCAAAACAAAAATGTATTAAAAATTCAAGTTGCACAGCGAGAGGCAAGAATTATGAAATATTTGTGAAAATTTAAGCACAGACCGACACTAGAAAGTTGCAAGCACGAGTCCGGACTGCACGTCTGCACGTTAGTCAATGCCCGGAAAATCTGGACAATAAGTATGCAACCGAGTCGGAAATTCTCGAAACGAAAAATCAATAATGAACCCAGACAAACGACGAGAGGCTCTGGGAGCTGAGCAGCGAGACACAGCCGAATGACACGACGATGCCGACTGCACTCCCCCCCACCCACCCATCCAGCCAAGCAAGCAACAAAACACACAACCAGCACCCACAACCCACCTGCAGTGGACAAAACGACAGTCCCTTTTCCCGCTGTTTTAAGCCGGGTCTGCTTCTAAAAGCACAACAATTGCTGAAAATGGGTTTATAATTGAGAAGTATAACAACAATTATAACTCAATTGTTTAGTGGTGTGCAAGGCGAACGTGAAAATCAATGATGGCGTTGGTGGCAAATGGGAAATGCGATTTGCATCGGTATTCGTAGCCTCTGCTCACAGCGCCGGCATTTGCCGCATTCGTGTGCTCTTTTCTCTGTCGACTGAACAGAACAGTACAGAACAGAACAGAACAGAGTAGCAGCATTATTCTCGATGCGAAAAGGGTGAAAAACTGCACACAGACAACGAAAACGACAACAACAACAACACATAGGAGAGAAAAAATGCCGCTGCTTCGGGTTGCAGTTGCTCATCGTTTCCGTTGGTCGTTGTTGTTGTTGTTGTCGTCTTGGATAAACTTGCAAAAACAACAAGGAGACAAATATTCACACAGACATACATACATATGTAGATATGAGCTCTTTGGCGTGATATTTTCTTGTTTTTTTTGTGATTTATTTTCTACCCTAGAAACAATTTTAACTTGCGGTTTTTCCTCTAGTTATTTTTAACTGCATCTGTATGTTTGTATGTGTGTATTTGTATTTGCATTTAAGTGCAAATTGAAAAGAAGAAGAACCTTAAAGGGAAGTGTAAAAATACTTTGCCATGCAGCTTCTCTGCATCTCTGAAATTAGACATATATATGTATGTACATATGTATATAGCATATCATCAGAATTTTACGTTAATTTCATTTTCACGAAATATGTATGTATGTATGTATATAGTTTGTATTTCACGTTATGACATAAAAACTAAATACAGGCAATAGGTCTGACAACATATGTAGATATATAACGGTGCATCATCCACACACACACACACCGAAGCATATAGGAAGTTGCAAGCTTCTGCATAGCCGCCATTTTGAAATTTGCCAGCGAGCACAGCATATTTATGTATATAAAGATTACATACAAAAAAAAAAAACCTTAAATTCCTTGCATATAGTAAATATGTATTAAAAACTCAACAAACACTCATAAAATTGGAATAATTGTTTTTTTTCTTCTGATCAATTTACATCCTACATATGTATGTACATAGATACTGTTATGTATATGTACACATGGCTGTACGTATTATGCAAAAGCTGACAATGAGACACCGGCCGGTAAACGCACGTAATTCGAATCGCTGCTCACAGTTTGAACGTTGCACAATATGCATAAATAATAAACATTGAATAAAGCGCGAGCACTTTACTGTTATTTGACACGCATCCAATTAATCGATGCTTATTAATGTTAACGTTATTTAAGGATTTGATGTTAGCTGCACGGACCTATGTACGTGCACTTACCTCGAAACCAGAAAACGGAAAGACTGAAATCGCCAGAGACAGGCAATCGGTTGACGATGTGACCGAGCCGAGTGTTGCACGATGATGCAACGCCGAGTAAATGGCAGAGTGGCCAACAGCTGAGTTGGGGCAAGGGACAAGCATTGGGGCCTGACAAGCTGCAAAATTGCGGGCAATTTTCAAAATGTAACACTGATTGACAAGACACTGAATGCATTTGTGATTAGCATAGGAAAAGAGGGCATGGGCTTACCGTTAGCCATTTTCATATCAATACTGACATGTTTAATTGGTTGCTTTTAAATTCTGACGCTTCAAATAGAAGGGTGATTGTAATTCGTTGAGTAAATTTAAAATGATAGTTTCTGCACAAATCCAATTCAGATTGTAATAAAGTTTGTTTAATTCGTTATTTTTGATTCAAACTTAACTACCAGAAATCAATTATACACTTCTATATATGTATGTATGTATATGCTTATGTACTATTATAAATGACGGTACTTCATTTCCATTCACTGTCCGACTCGTACTCTGGCCAATCTGGTTTCTCGCCTGTTGGTAGCTTCTTCTGCTCAAGATATTCATTAAACTGTTCCGGTATCGACATGAATCTACGGATTTTCAACCGAAACTGCCGCCACGTCCATTGGCCGTGATTGCGACGATCTGTTACCATGGCCTTGTAGTTAAACTTGTGCTTATTGAGGAAGTATGTGAGCTCCTTCACAACGCCTTTGGGTAATCTGCAATAACACAATTAACACAATTAATATAATACACAATCTATATTTTATCCGGGATTGAATCCCAGGCTAGTGTATTTTAATATTTCATATGCTTACCTAAACTCTGGATCGGATCGTCGGTCGATGGCCATTTGTTCCAGCTCTTGAACGACATGACCCCGCTTTGGTTTTTGACTCTCCTTCTCTGCAGCATCTTTTGAGCTTAGTGCAACCAATTCTTCATCATCGATGTCCTCCTCCGTGCTACGGTTTACAATTTTTACTGCCTCTAATCTTTCGCGCTTATAGTTCGGTATTCCCACAGATTTGTTTGGATCGCTGGCCAAACCCATTTCCCTGAAGTTGGTGCCCACGCGTTGTCCTTCCTTCCACAACTTTTTCATTTCGGGACTGCAAAGCGAATAGAGATTTTTATTAAAAATATACTTATTTGTTTAATGTCGACTAGAGACTTACAACATATGGAATTTAATTAAATATTACAAAAATTAAAATTATTAAAATAAATTAATTAAAAGTTGAGAAATTCAAATTTTTAATTTAAGATAATTAAAATTTAAAGCTTAAAGTTTGTGTGGGCATTTAAAGATAATATTTGTCCTGCATTTGTTGCTAGGATAGGGAAAACCTAGGAAAAAATAGTTTAACTTACTCTTTGATTTTTCCCATGGATGAACGTGTTTTGTTCATTGTTTTGCGATTGACACTGTAGCGGTAACGCTTGCGCACATGATTCTTACGGATTTTCATATTGTATATGTTAAATTGTTAATAAATACGCTTTGAAAACAAAACAAGTTGCACGTGTTGCAGCTGTTGCTGCGTGCTATTGAAATATCGACATTGTTATCGAAATTAGGATTGCGACACGATATTTGAATTGCTTTCAACCAACAACTATCGATAGTATTTGAATTCGTTATTCGAGGTGAGCTGACAAAATAGGCGATTGAAGTTAATATCGATAGTAGTTATACATTTATTATTTACAAAGATGCGCGACGAGATTTTGGATCCACATAATTTAGTGAAAAACCGGGAAATATTATACCGGTTAATGATAAGGTAAGGTAAACAGCGGTCCGCTTACAGAGATTGTTAATTTGAATATTCAAAATTTTACATGGGATAGTCAGTTAATGTACGATGGCTTGGAAAAGTTTGCAATGGAACTATCGATGCTAGTCAAGGCGGATCAGTGTGCACCAAGTGAGCGACTGCTGCATGTGATGATATCGGGGATGCAGATCATGACCGAGAAGGATAAGAGCAATGCGGATGATTTGCTGCCCGGCATTGATCTCGAATTTGAGCCGGAAGCGTCCGCCCTTGCCCCGGAGCCCCACTCCTATGAAACGGCATATGTGACGTCACACAAGCAGGCATGCCGGGCGGGAGCATTTAGTTTTGACGGGTCCTTGGTGGCGACGGGTAGCGTGGATGCAAGTATCAAAATACTGGATGTGGAGCGGATGTTGGCGAAATCGGCACCCGAGGATATTGAGCCGGGGCGGGAGCAGCAGGGACATCCCGTTATACGCACATTGTATGATCACACCGATGAGGTGTCGTACCTGGAGTTTCATCCCAAGGAGCACATCTTGGCGTCCGCTTCCCGCGATGGAACGGTGAAGCTCTTCGACATTGCCAAGCCATCCGTGAAGAAGGCGCACAAGGTGCTCACCGACTGTGAGCCGGTGCTGTGCGTGTCCTTTCATCCAACTGGCGACTACATAGCCATCGGCACCGAGCACAACGTGCTGCGCATCTATGATGTCCACACGACACAGTGCTTCGTCAGCGCAATTCCATCGCAGCAGCACAAGGCTGGCGTCAGCTGCGTCAAGTACTCGCCCACGGGGAAGCTCTACGCAACGGGCAGCTTTGATGGCGACATCAAAGTCTGGGACGGCATCAGCGGACGTTGCATTAACACAATTACTGAGGCACACAGCGGAGCGGCCATTTGTTCATTGCAATTTACGCGCAACGGAAAGGTGAGTCTTCCCAGATAATAATGCTGTAAGCGTTCCGAAATTAGAACATACAAAATACATTAGAATTGTCTGGTAATTACCATCAGCTTTTTCAATATAATTATTATATATAGTATAGAATATAGTTTTAAACTATTAACTCACCTTGATACTCGTCGTTGAGCTGTCCGAAATCAGTATTTTTAGTTTTACATATGAATTTGGACAATAAAACTAATTAAATTTCCAATTTTATATATTACACTCCTTGAATGTAATTGTATTGTATATATCTATGGACTGGATGTACTAACGAACAGTACATTCAACTGGCCCAACGATGCCAAGTCAGGGCTTGTTAACTCGCGGACACAGGCAACATGCAACCCGCCTCCCGCCCAACCGACAGAGGGGCGCGAGGCATAACGAGTGGCTATGAAGATCGCGAAATAAGAGTGGAATATGTATACAAATATAACTTTTGGAAATTTGAATTTTTGGCCTATTTGAAAAGTTCTAATTTTTGAGTGTCCACTGTAATAATCTATACAATCTTGAGTAGAACTGCTGTATAGCTTAAATTTGTATAAACCTGTTATAATACTTCAATTAACAACTCACTATTTTGCAGTATTTGCTGTCATCAGGCATGGACTCGATTGTTTATCTGTGGGAGCTGTGCACCAGTCGACCAATACAAACGTATACGGGCGCCGGCACCACCGGCAAACAGGAGCATCAAGCGGAAGCTGTGTTCAATCACACCGAGGACTACGTACTCTTTCCGGACGAGGCGACCACGTCTTTATGCTCTTGGAACTCTCGCAATGGCTGTCGCCTCACGCTCAACTCTCTAGGGCACAACGGTCCCGTGCGCTATATAACCCACTCGCCAAATGCGCCCGCGTTTCTCACCTGCTCTGATGATTTTCGAGCACGGTTTTGGTATCGTCGTGCCAACAATCAGTAGGAGCTCTTCTATTTAGGATATATAAGAAAACCAATAAACAATTTTTAACTCAAACGAAAATATGTTAAACAAGGGAAAATTAGAAGGGAAAGGGAAAAAAAAAAAAGTTTATTATTTTATGTTTTTTTTTTTTGGGGGGTTTTTTTTTTGGGGGTTTTGTTTTTTTTGGTTTGTTTTGGTTGGATCTAAACTGATTATTCGTTTTCTGCAATGTATACGAAGTTTCATACATATATGTATCTTGCGATTGCGTCTCGTATAAGTAGGCTTCACATTTGCTTGTTTCTGCTATCTGTCGGCAGATGGCGCCAAGTTTTGTGTTTTAAATGTATAAAAAAAACTGCCATTTAAAATTCAAATTGATTTGAAGTGATTTAGTATCTATTGAGTTTCCCGATCCCTAGACTTTTAAGCTGTCTAGCTAAGCGGATTTGCTTAAGAAATATCAATTTAAATCATCCATTGTTTGACATCTAGACTGATTAGACATTTAAAGTTTTACATTTTTTGAGATATTTATTTCGATGCATGTGTGTGTTGTATTGGTATGTGTCGGTGTGTGTGTGTGTGTGTGTTTGTGTGTGTTTGTGAGTTTAGCATGGTTTTATCAGTTTAATAGTTCCAATTTGAATACATTGTACTATATGTGATTGGGTATGTTTTAAGTTTTGGAATTGCATAGAGTTGATGGACAAGCTCAAATTAATTAGCAAAGGCCTCGGGTGGTATTTTCTTTTCCTTAAAGAGTTTCTCGAATGCAAAGGTGGCATGATTGAAATCCCAATTTGTCTCCTCCAGGCATTTGCGGCTCCAAGCCAGATTCATTTGACTATGTGCGCTCAGGGCCAACACCATTTGCATTATGGTTTCCTCGTTGGGTGCGATGATCTCCGCAGCAGGAGCTACAGCTGCCTCCGGCGGCGGTGGTGTTAGCGGCGGTAGTGGTGGTGTTGGTGGTGGCGG
This sequence comes from Drosophila maculinotata, assembly GCA_035045305.1. Classification (NCBI taxonomy): domain Eukaryota; kingdom Metazoa; phylum Arthropoda; class Insecta; order Diptera; family Drosophilidae; genus Drosophila; species Drosophila maculinotata. The sequence goes on from JAWNPD010000335.1 coordinate 12,147,232, forward strand.
TGGCAATTCGGCCGCCAACTGAACCATTCCCAGGCGAGTCTCAATTGAGCTGACATCGACCTCCACTGCATCGGCTTGCGATCGGTTATAGTTGTAAATCTGCTCCTCCGTGGCATTGTTTACGGAAATTGTATCGCTGACAATGTAAAAGCGCCTATTATGCGGCACCAGCACAAACGTGCGGCTAAAATTCCACAGTTTATAGGGTTGTGGGTAGCTGGACGTGGAGCTGTCGGCATCACTAGAAAGCTCCTTGAATAGGCCCGCCACCACAAACATAATCTTCTGTTGAGGCTTGCAGGTTAAATTAACGCTGAAATTCGGGCGATCGTGCAACGTTTTTGGCCATGCATTCAATGCGGCGACGCAGGCCAGTCGTCCGAACGATAGTTGCTGCTTACGCTGGTTCGGATCGGCGTTATTATTGGGGCGCTCCCGTCGAAAGCGAAATGGAATGTTCTCAATGTCCTCGCTGACCGTGCTCGTTGTGATGGAGAGAATCGCCTTCAGATGGTATGCACCCAGCAGCTGCTGGCGATTATCCGAATCCAATATGTCGAAGTACTGATTCAAAAACGTGACTCCAGTGGAATCGCTCGAGAAGACGTCACTTGGTTCAGTCAATTGAATCCCTGTCGAAAACAACTCCCCATCGAGCTTGCGCAGTTGAGGAAATCTTGTTCGTACCAGGAAGACGAAACGGTCCGGTTGCCCCGAATCCGGGAACGGATTCCTGTCCAGGAGCAGCTCCTCAATCGGCAAGAGTTGAAGGACGGCCAATTGGCTCAACTCCGACAGCTTGTTACCACCCAGATGGAGTATCTTTAGAAAAGGCAGACGCATTTCGATGCTCTTGAACGCTGCCAAGTGGGACAAGTTGTTGTCATTCAGATTAATGGCCTCCACATCGGGTACATTCTCGCATATGATGCTCAGCGCAGTGGACATGACGTTCTTATAGAACAGCGGACAAAACATCGACTTCAGATCTTCGTCAGCATGGAAGCGCGACAGATCGAAGGCCTTGTTCTGCACATTATAGCGCTTGGACAGGACACCCATCATCTTCAGCTTGAATTCCATGTCGATTTTCACCGGCGGACAGCCGCTGCGCACCACTGGCATCAGCCGGAAGCCATCCGGCATATAAGCACGCCCACCACATTGCTGCATGGACTGGACCTCCATATAGTCATTCATGTAGAAGACAACACCGTTTTGGTCCGTACGCCAATATTTCGGTTCAAACACCTCCAGATTCAGGGCAGCCAGCAAGGCGTCCATCAGCTTTTCCTTATCATATGTATGACCATTTCGTATTTTCACCTGATACCAGCCGGAGGCACTGATAATGAAAGGGCGTACGGAATCGGATATCATCTCGTGCATTACGTTCTCATTCCATAAACGCACATCCTGCAGCTTTTGCCTGAGATCAGTTATCTGCGTGGCCTTGAAGGTGATGCGCCTCTTCTGATCCTTGCGACGTGGATGACCGCCAGCATCATCCGTTAGCGCGGAAGAACGCGATCCACTCCCAGAACTGCCATTGTTCTTGTTATTATTTTTATACTTGTCGTTGTTGTTGTTGTGGTTGTTGTTGTTGTCACGTGCATTACCGACTGCACCACGTTTCGACATTGTACACACCAAGTGAAAAATGAGATGTACAAATAACGGCTCTTTTCACACCCTGTAATGACTGGCGAAAAATATTGCTCCGATTGACGAACGTAGCAAAGTAATATATCACCGAGATAACTGAATTTCTCAACACTGACAAATTTGTATAACAGTTGCTACTTTTAGCCGTATGGCCAACTATATTTGAGCTTTTTTTTCAATTTGTATCATCCACCATCTAATCGAAATATGGTTTTCTTTTTAAAATAAACTATTTATTGAGTTTGAGTCGCTCTAGAAAAAAGTTGAAACTAATTTCTTGATTTGTATCAAGTGCTTGACTGTTTGCTATACACTAATCACTGCCACTTCCACTAAAAGAGGAAATCGGCAAAAAAAGGACTGATATATTTCCCTTGCAAAATAATACTGTTTCTGATTATGTGGATATCTCGAAAACAGATGATATCGATAACAGTAATGGATGAAGAACGGTTGTGCGAACTTGTTATCGGAGAATATATATTCTAATATTCTTTCACATAATTTATCACAAAAATATATGCGATTTGTAATTTTTTTTGCTACTATTTTTTGAATGATTTTGCAAAAGGGATAGCACTTATGATTGATCCACAAATTGACGCAAACAATTATCGACAATATCGTGAATTTGCAACGGAATTTCATGATAATCGGAGTATGTGAGAAATAAGAGCAATTACATACATACATATGTACATATGATGAGTTTCCCCAAACTGTATCAAATATATGTAGTTATAAGTTAAATTTACTATTACTTAAGATACTTACTTTCATCTGCATTCTACTGTTTTGAAATGAATCACAAGTGTTTGTTTTATAAAATCTATTTATTGAGCGCATTGTTAGTTTAAGTCGTAATGATTGCTTTAAGTAAATATTGAAATCGAAATACATACATACATAATACAAATGCTGAGTACTTTTTTGTGCGATTGCTTGTACGCTTTGTGTGATGGATTGTAGAGGACACTAGGCAATTCACAAGTTGCAACTAGTTGTTGTGTCCTTTGTTGAGCTTAAGAATAAAAATATCAGTTTATTTTCACTGGAAGTCCCTTGCGCATTTTGTTGTGCAACTTAATATCTAGCTACATGTATGTAAATGTACTACTATATAATATACTACAGTATAAATGTTTAAAGTCTAAAAGTCTGCTAGAGCATAATTAAGTAGTTGGTAATTAAGTTAACAACATGTTTCGTGGGCAACGAACCCACAACTGGATGGGTTCGTTTGGCGCCACGAAGTTATATTTTTGATAATTGCACAAATAGCCAATTCATTGGGTTTCCGGTTTCATGTTTGACCAATAAAACACACCAATTATTCTACGGACTTTGAGTATTGAGCGTAATACTATATACAAACAAAAAACACACACACACGCACACACACACATTAAACGAAAGTCTAAACAAAAATACAGTTTAACAAAATCACATTAAGAAAATCATAAACAAAAAAGTTGCTAAAGAAATCTGTAGGCGCAATAACGAGTAGTTCAAAGTAGCGAGTTAATTTAATTGGACGGCGCCAACTCGTTTGATTAAATATAATTAGCGAGTGCTTAAATGCAAAAATCGTTCGCTACTTACATATGTATTAATTTAAGTGGGTTTTTAAATAAAGCCAAACAATAATAGGCAGTGGGATACTTAGAATTTTCTACTAGTTAATCAGTTGCATTTTACTTAGAAATACCTATAGGTAACTAGAATACGTAACTACGTAATATGTCTAATATATAAGGTTTTATGGACGGAACCTTTGTTTAAGTTATTGCTTATTAACAAAATTAGCTACATTTTGTGAACTAATGAGCCTTAAGTATTAGATCAACTATTTATTATTCGTTTTGAGTGTTTGAGTTCTGACGATTGCTTATCGTTAAGTAGTTTTTAGTATTTTACAGTTGTTGTTTTCATTTTTTTGATTAAGGCACTCTGTAATATATATGTATATAACTGTTGTCTGTGACTGCCTCCTCCCCCAAGTCAAAGTCTTTACGTTGCTGTTTGTGCCGCTGTGGCCAGTGGCACCCTCTTCCCCTCCGCCACTGCGTACAGGGCTGGTGGCGATGGGGACGGCGATGGCGAGATTTGTATCTCATTCTTGATGATGATATCATTCTGCAGACTCAGCATGGCAGCTGCTGCACCTGTGGGCGTGGCTGCCGCATAGGCGTTCAGTTCTTGCTCCTGTTCCTGGTCCTGGTCCTGCTGCTCCTGTTTGACATCAGGCAGCAGCAAGGTGCTATCCTGGCAGTCAAAAGGCGGCTGCAACTGTTGTTGTTGTTGCTGCTGCTGTTGTTGTTGTTGTTGCTGCTGGTGCTGCAGCTGCTGCTCCTCCAGATGCCGCTGGAACTGCTCCTGTTGCTGCTGCTGTTGCTGATAGAGCGTTGTTTGCATATCGCCAGCGGCGGCAGCAGAGATCAAGTACTTCAACGGACTGAAGGCACCAATGTCCTTGGGCGGCGTAAAGTTCTCATGCGTCATCTTTAGATGATTTTTCATTTTGTCCGGTCGCGAGAATTCCTTGCAGCACACCGGACACGGAAACACCTTACGATGCTTGCCCTCGTGGTAGAGGAATGCATGTCGCTGAAAGCTGTATTTGTTTTTGAAGGTCTTCTGCATGTTCTCCTTGGCGCACTCCGTGCAGCGATAGACGCCCTCAACGACGCTGGCATAGCGAAACAGATCCAAGCCCCGCACCGACATCTCCGTCAAGTGCTCCGCCTGATCGTCCAGCGTGGACTGCGCCTTGCGGCGCACACGTCTCCGCTGTATGGGTCGCTTGGCCGGCCTCGATGGAGTGGCCATTTCACTGACCGCTCCTCTGGTGCTCTCCGCTGTGGCAATTGCGTCGTCAAAGCCATCGGATGCCTGATAGCCGGGCAGTCCGGCATTCTCATCCGCCAGCGTCAGCAGCTCATGATCTGTCTCATCGCATTTGTCCTGCGGCTCAACCGCACACAACAGCTCCATGTCCTCCTCCATAAATTGTGCTTCAGCCGTTGGCGATGCTTGAGGCTGCTGCTGCTGTTGTTGTTGTTGTTGTTGCTGTTGTTGGTAGTAGTCGTTGGGATTGTGCTTCAGCATGGGATTACCAGTGGCGGCCATATGCAGCAGCAACTGTTGCTGCAGGCTGTTGCTGTTATTGTTGTTGTTACTGTTGTTGTTGCTGCTGGGCGCCTGTTGCGACTGACGCTCAGCGGCATTGGCCAGCGATTGCAAAGCACTGCAACTGATTCCGCTGCTCTCTTTGCTGCTGCTGCTGTGCATCCACATCCTCCACAGTTGACACAGGAGCAGCCACTGGCATTGGCAACTGGCTGAGGCTGCTCGCTTCTGGATCCTTGGCGCCACCACGCAGCTGCTGTTTGAGCAGTGAATTACTATTTGCCGACTTTTGTTGCGCCGCTGGCGTGGTCGGATTGCTGGTATTTATGGCCCGTATCTTCAGTCCCAGTATGGTGGGCAGGTGCAGTGCTGCAGAGGCGCCATTGTCACTGGACTCGCGAGTGCTCGCCTCGATCGCCGTTGCTGTAAGCGTTGAGGAGCCGAAAAGTCGCTGCGAGAGCTCCGGAGTAGCTTGGGCTGCAAGCAAGAATGTTACAATTTTATATTTAATAAAATATATTTACTTTGATAAACTATCATCATAAATTAAGCACAATCAAGAGTCTCTAATCGAGAGTGCCCGAATAGAATATTTTAGGTAGAATGATGATTTTCGATCAATAATTTAATTTCTAACTTAAAATCTATAATGAAACAAGTAAGAGTGCTCTAGACAAGAGTGGCCGACTAGGAGATACCCTGAACCCAGTTCTTACATTCATAATTCATATTTGCATTCATAACAGACGGCTGTTGATAGTGATCAATAACATATATACTTTAAGCATAAACCTGATATTTCAAAATATAGAATCTTGAAATTTTACGCTTAATTGATTGTGGGTGTCTCAATTAGTATAAAAAACTATTCGAAAAGTGATTTTGTGGTGTTTCATTTTTCTGTCAAAAATCACGCCAAAAGTGACAAAAAAATTGACTTGTAAAGTTCCCAAACAACGAAAAGTTCCTTATAAATGACCTTCTCAGACTTCAAACTGCCACAACTTTGTCAAATCTGAACCGATTTTCAATCCCGAGGTCATTTTGATCATTATTTAACATCTAGTTTAATTCTACATCTCAAGTTTATGAATTTTTGAAAAAATTAAATTTCGGATTTTTTTTGCGAAAAAAGCATAAGGGGGGACCCTTACCAATTTTGATTTTTCAAAAAATAGAATCTTGAAATTTTACGCTTAATTGATTGTGGGTGTCTCAATTAGTATAAAAAACTATTGGAAAAGTGATTTTGTGGTGTTTCATTTTTCTGTCAAAAATCACGCCAAAAGTGACAAAAAAATTGACTTGTAAAGTTCCCAAACAACGAAAAGTTCCTTATAAATGACCTTCTCAGACTTCAAACTGCCACAACTTTGTCAAATCTGAACCGATTTTCAATCCCGAGGTCATTTTGATCATTATTTGACATCTAGTTTAATTCTACATCTCAAGTTTATGAATTTTTGAAAAAATTAAATTTTGGATTTTTTTTGCGAAAAAAGCATAAGGGGGGACCCTTACAAATTTTGATTTTTCAAAAAATAGAATCTTGAAATTTTACGCTTAATTGATTGTGGGTGTCTCAATTAGTATAAAAAACTATTCGAAAAGTGATTTTGTGGTGTTTCATTTTTCTGTCAAAAATCACGCCAAAAGTGACAAAAAAATTGACTTGTAAAGTTCCCAAACAACGAAAAGTTCCTTATAAATGACCTTCTCAGACTTCAAACTGCCACAACTTTGTCAAATCTGAACCGATTTTCAATCCCGAGGTCATTTTGTTCATTATTTAACATCTAGTTTAATTCTACATCTCAAGTTTATAAATTTTTGAAAAAATTAAATTTTGAATTTTTTTTGCGAAAAAAGCAATTTTGATTTTTCAAAAAATAGAATCTTGAAATTTTACGCTTAATTGATTGTGGGTGTCTCAATTAGTATAAAAAACTCGCCAAAAATAATGATCAAAATGACCTCGGAATGCCAAAATTATTGAATATTCGGCACGCCGGATATGTACTATGTAAATGTGAAGAGTATATATTATTAGCTAATAAAAAATCAAACGAGTTGTTTCTTTTTCAGAACTGTTTTTTTTTGTGTGTGTGTGTATTTTATTTCTCTTCTCATTTGTCAGTAATCGATATAATAATCCATTTATCGTATTTCGTAATAAAAAAAATACATATGCATGTATAACAAAATATGTGTTTAAATGAATAATATTGCGTGATTTACTATTATTGATTAATTTTACAAAATTTGTATATTTTAATTTTCGAGTGTGTGTGTTTGTATTTTATTGGTAAACTGCATTTTCGACAACCCTTTCGGATTATATATATGTACATATATACATATATGCACATATTGAACGGCTACCAACCACACAAAACTTTTTAGCTCACATTGGAAGATTTGTTTGCCATATTTAACCATATTTAACTGTGCAACAAGTTCTGGTTAATATATCCTTTTTTTTTCTTTTCTTTGGGCATCAAAAGCATGACTGTTTAATCTTTAATTATACGTAAAATAATGGAAGTTGTATATAGAAGAATTCTGCTCTAAGTTTTCGAGTGGAAATTGTTTTTAAGACGAGAAAATTGCTAGGTTTTTTTTTTTGTAAATTTGAGTGTGTGGGTTTATGTGAGTTTTAGTTACATTTAACGCAGTTGCTTCAGGTTTTTGAATGCAAAAATCATATGTATATAAAATGTATTCTAAAATTAAAGTTAAAATATAGTACATACAATATAAATATTTATATATGTATATGCATATATATATGCGTGTGTGTGTGTGTGTGTTAACGCCAAAATAGAAATAGTTGTTGTTGGGGTTAGCTATAGTTATCGAATTTGTTGCGGTAGTTGGTGGATAGAGCGTTTACTTAACTAAATTGCACTAGCTAACACTAAATAAAGAATTAAAAACAAATTAAATTTAATAAATTAGCGTACACACGCAGTTTGTTTATTATTTATTACACAGATTATTTGATTGCTGTTTGTTTTTTTTTTGTGTATTTTTTTTATATTTTATTTTATCCTTCTTTGATGCTAACAAAAATTAAGAGCTGTGTGTTTTGATTTTCTGATTGCAACAAATTCAATTTCACTTTTCTTTACTTTTCATTTATGAAAAAACTTTTTTTTTTGCTTTTTTAACTTTTGCAAGTTCAAGTGTTTTTTTTTTTGGAGATCGTGTTTATTCATTTTGCTTTACATGTTTTGTTTTGATTGTTTATTTTGCTGCTGTGGATTTTTACATACATATTTTTTGTTTGCATTTGCGTTTTTTCATTTCGTTTTTGTTTTGTTTTGCTTCATTTCTTTGGCGATAATTTAAGCCTCCGATATACAACATAAATTTTAATTGTAATTATGTAATAAATTGATAAATTATTTGCATAGTTGGTTTTAGACTACGTTAGTTGTTATTATCGTATATAATAAACATAAACATAATCATAATCATAATTATTATTATTATCATTAATATTGTATATTGTATATTATTGTTGCTTTTACAATTAGTTTATTAACATTTAACGTGGCTCGCACAATTCGAACGAAACATTTGCAATCCCTCGAACGATTTGTGGAGTGTTTTATCCGCATGTGTTTGATTTTGATTGATTGATTCGATTGATTCGAAAGCAAACGCATTCCAAATACAATCATTTGTTTTTGTTTTTTTAACTAGCTTCATTTGAAGGCAACAAGGTAGATCTGCGCTACTTTCCCCACTCGCACGATTCACACATATTATTAACATTTAAACGTAAAACAAAATGATAGTCATAATGTTGTTTAGTGTGTATATATATATATATATATTAATAGTATATATATGCATATAGTATATATAAATTAATTAATAGAGCTATACCAAAGACATATATAGATATGGATATATATTTGAATATATATATATATATATATTTGTATCGTTAGGGGTGTCATTAACTAAAAGTGCAATAGATTTAGTTTAGTTTGATGCTGTATTTTTGTTTTTTGTTTTTTTTTTTATGTTTGTTATTTTAGTGTAACTTTTATTGTTACAATGTTGCTTTATAAGGCCGCTGCGGTGCGCAAATTAAAATTGCAAAATGTATTAACATATTTGCATTAATATAGTACAACTTTTTGTTTTTATTATCATAACATATTATAATAATGGGTTTTTTGATTTAGTTTTATAATGCTAAGTGGTTACGCTATTGGTATTGATAGATTGGTATTTGCCATTGCGAGACGCAGACAGTAGCATATTAATTAATGGTTAAACTAGGTTCGAAATCAAAAATAATTGCACAACATAAGTTCGTATAAAATTATAAAAAAAATTAAATAAACAAAATAGAAGAGAGTGAAAACTAAAACATTCAACAGAGGAAACTTCATGCTGAGATTAACCGATTAACTTTAGAAATAACTAAAAAACAAAATTAACAATTTCAAGTGTTAACTGCTTCTGCAAACCAACCCCCCCCCCCTCCCGCCCCCCTCTATGACCCATAGCCTAAACCCCCACGGTTGCACAAAGAAAAACCCCAGACAAGGCACAGTAAGCGCCTGGCGCCTGCCTTCTGCTGAATTTCAACTACTTTCGTCATTTGTTTATGATTTTGGAATATGCGGCTGTTTTATAGTTTTAGTTGGAGATTACTGCGCCGCGGCAGCGGCCGCTGCTGCCGTTGCCAGCGGTCCCAGTGAGCCGCTGGACGATGACGTGGACGACGATGATGAGGTGGATAGCGCATTACTTGTCGCTGGCAGCGACTGATTCGAGTTCTGCGCATTCAAATCCGGCGGCGTTGGCGTTGTGCCACCAGCCACCGCCGAGCCCAGCGATTGGTTGGCCAATGTGGCCGCGGCGACATTAGCCAGCGCCGTTGAGGGATTCTCAATTTTATGTATGATCTTGACGTGCGCCGTCATGTTATCCTTGCGCGTGAACTCCTTAAAGCAGAACGGGCACGGATAGACTTTAACGTTGCGCTTGTGCGAGGTCACATAGTGCCGGCAGAAGTTGCTAATGTGCGTATAGACGCGCGAGCAGACCTTGCAGCGGTACGTGTGCTCCCCCTCTTTGGTACAATAGTCACGGACCGAGCCCTCGGTTTCGCCCTCGCCAATATTGCTGCTGAGATTGAGTTTGGTCTTGACGGCGGTCGTAACACCCACACCGCCAGTGCTGACCCCGCTGCTGCTCAAATTTGGCGTACTGCCGCCGAGTAGCTCGGATTTGAGTTTAAAGCCATCGCTGCTATTGTACATATCAAAGTAATCCTGACCGGATGACGCATACACGTTCTTCACCACATCACCGTTCTGCTTGAGCTTTGGCCGCTTCTGGGCGCGCGGCTTGGACGATGAGGACGATGCGGGCGACACCAAAGGCGTAGAGGCGGCATTCACCTTGCCAATGGGCGTTAATTTCGGAATGCTGACCATTGACTTGCCGCCCGGGCCACCGCTGCCGGCAATTCCAATAATGTTTAACCTTAAGCCGCCGCCGCCGGCTGTGCCGGATGCACTGGCGGCCAGTGCTGCTGTTTCCGCCTGATGTTTGCGCTGTGCGGCTATGAGGAAGGCCTGCTGCCGGGCCTGTTCGTTGAGGTGCTGATGGCTGCTGCTGCTGTCCGTTGTCGCTGTGTGATCCTGCGTGGGTGAATTGTTGTCCGTTAGCGGATTGTATTTGAATTCCACGGGCTCATCGTATTCATCCAGCATTAGCTGTGGCTCCATATACGAGGTGTCCATTCCTTCGCCATCGCTATCGTTGCCATCTAAAATAGGTATAAATTATAATATTAACTTGTTGCAGCGCTTTTATTATATCTGTATGTGTGTTTATGTGTGTGTGTGTGGGCGGGCATAATGCAAAAGCAAAGGCAAAAAACACAAATGATCAGAGCAGAGGCAACAAGTTTCAAATCGGATTCGGAAAAGCTATAGGGATTTCAAGCCATTTTCTTAACACTGTGCAACGCGTTACGTAGTTCGAAAAGTGTTTTTCATAGTTATTATTTTCGTGTTTTATTTGTTGTTGAGAAATTACAAGAGTTGTTCAGCAGTTATTGTAGAACGTTTCTGAATTTATATATTCTAACAGCTGTCGCTTAACTGGTTCTTTTTTTTTTTTTTTTAATTTACGCGGTTTAATTTTTTTGTAATTTGATTTGGAAAATTCGTTTGTAATTTTTTTTGTTTTTGTAATTTAAGCGTCGGCCATAAATCCCTGTGAGCTCAACCCGATTATCAACTTGACAATTGTCTCAATCTGTTTTAGCATTTGTGGATTTGCATTTCTTTTTGGCATCATACTAGCGTCTGTTGTTGTTGTTGCATTGGGGACACTCACCTGGCGCTCGTAGGATGCGTCATTAAGAAAAATGCCAAACTCCGCAAATGCGCGACAAAACGAATTCGTATTCACTACACTATAATTTTCTCAATTTTTCAACTCAACTTTCAATTTCTCACAAAATTTGTTTTTTTTTGTTTTTTTTGGTTTATTCACTCAAAAAGCAACCGACGCGATTTTTTCGAAACGTTTTTCGATTTTGGTTCTGCTCTATTTGAAATGCGTAAATCCCTTTTAGCTTTTCCGATATCACAATTCGAAATTTGTGCAGATGAGATGTTCAAAAGTGTTTTTTCGAAATATTTTTCGAATGTAATGTTACGATAGTTTTGGTCATTTTGTAAATTGAATTTGTTTCTTGTGCTGTGTTCCTGGGAACGTTTCGGTTTAAGTTTGTTTGTTTTTTTTGGTGATGGTATCTGGATTTTTTGTTTTGTTTTGTATACTTGATAAACTGATCGGATCGATCTGATTAATTGACTAAAGAATGCATGTATAATAAATATGTATAAATTGATTGATGGTGATTTCGCTTATAAAGCTAGAATAGTAAATGGGGTGCTTAGAGTTAAAAACTTTAGCTGCCTTTTAAATGAATTGATATTGGCATAAATGCAAATGCAAATGAAATGCAAACTGAATAACATTATAAACTCACCGGAAGTGCTGTTGTCGTCTTGTTGTGCCATACGCTGATCTTTCCCGCTCTTTGATCTCTTCGAGGGCAGCGAGTCGCGGCTTTCCTGCAAGTTATTAAAAGTCGAAAGCTTAGCAATATGCTGACAATGATTAAACACAAGCAAGGTACACTTACATTCAGATCATCATTGTTGGCAGACTCTTGTTGGTTGTCATCGGAGCCATCATCGTTACCGGAATATGAATCGTTGCCCAGTTTGCCATTGCCCATATCCGATTCCTGTTGTAAGATTAAAATCAGTTAATTTGAATTATATAAGCGCTAGTTAAATTTATTATAGCTTTGCACAGGTTAATATTTGATCTGGAAATTTAGAAAACTTCTGCGATCACAAGGAGTATATATATATTTTTAACATCTTTTTAGTTTCAGATTTAATTTGTCATAGTCACGACGTTGTTCGGATTAGATCTTACAGCTGCCATAATAACTATCTGAGAAAAAGTTAGATCTTAAATGAAAAAAATTCTATTTTAACTAAACTGTCAAAAATCGGTTTGATTTGTTTTGTTTTCTTTACTATATCATACATGTCTGCAAGAGTATTTAATGTTCGGCAAGCCGCAGATATATTTAAGCGATTTACTCACATTCATGAGGCCCTCGCGTTCGTATTCATCGTAATCGTTGCCAGTGCCGTTGGAGCTGCCGGATAGCTTGCGCGGTCTGCCACGTTTGCGTTTGGGCATTAGGGCGGAACTGAGCAGCGATGGCTGCGTCGTTGCAGCTTGGAGAGCGGCGGCGGCGGCAGCTGCATTTGCGGCAAGCACATTGGGCTGCTTGCGTTGCTGCGGCACCAGGTACGGCTGTATGCGTTGCAGTTGTGGGGGCGCCGGGGCACTCTCCGCGGACGTGGGCTTATCATCGTTGACCTCGGTGAGACCCTTGATGCGCAGGCTTTCGGCGACGCGGAGAAAGGCGGTGAGGCGCTCCTGATCAACGGATACCTCGCCGCGATACATAAAGTCCAGCAGGGATTTCATGTCCGAATAGGGCACATCTTTCAGTATTACAATCGGATGCTTTTCCGGATGATTGATAAACAGTGCATTGAAATATGGACTGCAGGCGGATAGCACCATCTGATCAGATCAAGAAATATATCAATAAATAATTGTTCTATTTCAAAAACGAGTTTATAGTTTCGAGGATCATACCTTGTGTGCCTTTAGATATTGTCCTTCGACGGCCAGCGTCACATCTGTGAAGGTCTCGGCGTGTAGCAGCTGATCGAAGACAGATAGCAGATTGCTCTGATGATTGTTCCAGCGCAGACAAAACCGTTGAGATGCCATCTTCATTTGGAAGCCGTTTTCGGTTTGTCAATTATAGCGAGTAAATCGGGACAATAAGTTCCGTATTTTGATTTTTCTATATTTTGTGATTTTTGTAATTCATGCAATCAATCAGCAGATGTACAATGTACAATATACATATGTATATAATATCCTTGACGTCCTTCAAATGCTTGTGATCAACACTTTAACATTTTGACGTTAATATCAAAGAATGCTGCAAGAAAGGAATAGACGTAAAAAACCAATTAATAACGCTCTTAAGACAAGAATTTACCCACATAACAAAAGGATTGGTCGTTTTTTGGGATGGGGTGGAGAGGGCGGGGGGGGGGAGGGGGGACTTCAATGAGCTGAGTACTCGACGCGTCGTCACTCGCTCATAAATTAAATGCAAACCAAATTTAATTTAACAGACGACCCGCCGGGTCAAATAGACAGCAAAGGTCCGAGGCATTATGCAGGCAGAGAGAGGCAGAGAGACAGAGAGCGGAAGGCAGGAAAACAAAAACAAAAAACCTAAATGAGGAAATCTAAATGGAAATTTCAAATGTGTTTCAAATGGACAAATGACAACAATAACAATAACAGCGAGCACAACACACCCACACAAACACACACGCACACAAACACACGCACACGCACTGATCGAGGGATTTTGAATGACTGTATTTGTTTTTGTGTTTCTGTTTGTGACTCTGTTTGCCTGTCTGAGCGACCCAGCAGTAAATTCAGTGCATGGAAAACGTACAATAAAATCCACATCATTTTCATTTCATAGATTGAGGCAAGTGCTATAGACAAGTAGCTAGGTAGTTTGTAACTTGTTTTACATAATTTATTAAATGGTGATTAGCTTAAGTTAGCTTAAAAAAAGCTTAGAGAGAATACAATTTTACTCAGCAAATAAAAAACCTTTGACATACATTTAAAATGAGCCTAACGGTTCCTTTCATAATTTCCCTTTATATGTTTATTTGATGTATAATCATTTTCGGTTCTTTTCATTATTTCCCAATATTTATTTATTTAATAAGTTTATACATATTTCTGTGCTATTCATTCGTAATTTATTTATTTGTATATACATTTATTTGTCTAATTTGAGCGTATTTCGTAGGCAGTAAGAATATTTATACACAAAATTTCCCCATTCAAAATTAACAGGCGACAAAGTTGCTGCTGGGCTGTTGTCGCACACTCATTCTGCTATGTGGGACGAAGCCGAAACAGAAACTGTTGTCTAACGCGCGCGCGTGCGTTTGTGTGTTTGCATGTGTGTGCGCGTGTGTAAGTGACGTTGAAAACTTGCCAAAGGGTGTGGAGGCTTAGAGAAACAAATTAAAATCTACACAAGCAGCACACATATACAGATGTATGTAGACATATATACGAAACAACATGGCAGCAGCAACAGGCACGTAAGCGCTGTGTAAAGGAGAATGTGAAAAAGTTTACACAGCAGCAAAAGTCATTAAATGGAGCAAAAGTTGGTAGAATCTCAATATCCATGCCGTTGGAACTTTAACCAATACAAATACAAATACATTGATAAATATTGTTCATAGCACTTATCACATTTTTTTATTTCGTCTTTTCTGCTTTGGTTTAAAACTCCTTAGCATGAAACACATACACACACATTTATATACATATACTAAAGCCAATCTCCTTTCCCCCTTGCACTTGCTTATATGTTTGCGCTCTTCTTATCTTATCGCAAGACTCTCTGCCTTTGTAGACTTAATTGAAAATCATTCATTTTACAAATTTCACTTGCTGTTAAATTATTACACATGCCTTTCGTTTTTTTCGTGATTTTCGTGTGTCGATGTTGTTTTTTTGTTATTGCAATTTTCGTAGTAATTGTTATTGTTTTTGTAGTGCACTTGTTCACATTAATTGAATGAGAAACGCGCACACAGAGAGAGAGAGAGCGAGAGTGGGAGAGTGTTAGACACTTGCCGCATATTTCTACATAAAAACATTGCCGCTCATTCACACACATATATTAGCAGTGAGCTTTTAAAGTTCCGCTGCAGCTTTTGCAGTAGTAGAAAAAATATTTGCTACTCTGATCTAGCGCATTAACATTAATGAACAGTTTTTGTATATTATATTTTTTTTAATATGTAGTTTGTGTTTAGCAAATTGCTTACTTTGGTATTTTGTATTTTATTTTTATAAGTTTGAATAACAATAATAAGAGTAGCCGCTGACACGTCCTCACTTGAGCAGGCCGCACGAACGAATGAGCAAGTCAAAACGTACGAAGTGAACAAGTCAAAGTCCTCGCGCAGGAAGCCGACTGCGCAGCCCCGACACGCACGCACGCACACATAGACACACAGACACACACACATCCACATTTACGCACACACAGGGCGAATGATAAGCACTCGCGCTGCTTAGGGGTGGGAGGCGGGCCTGTGTGGAGAGATCACTTTACATGCGCTTATTTTTACACCCCCTTTCAACGACACACACACATACATACAGATACATACATACATATATACTCAGGCACTTTTGGGGACAGGCGATTCAATGGGCGTTTTGTTGGCAAAATTATTTTCACACTATATTTCACAATTTTACATATGGAGACTTTTTGTAAGCACCTTTCTTGGCTGTTTTCCTGTGTTTTTTGTTATTCCTTTTGTTTTTGCACGTTTTCTTCAATTTGGAGTTTGCTTTTGTTGTGGATTGCCCAATTTCCAAATGGAAATTTTCACAATTCCGTGTGTCAGAGAGAGATAGATAGAGAAGGAGAGGGGGGTCGACCGAACGAACGAGCGAGCGAGCGAAACGCAATAAAATCTCTTTGCCGCCAAATTCGTCCGTCTCGTTTGACACCAATACACTGACTGAGCGATCCTCGGCTCCTAAACGAAACGACAACCAAGCGACGAGCGAGGCCTCTGCTGCTGCTGCTGTTGCTTTTGCTGCTGCTGCTGCTTCTTCTTCGTGCCCGCTTATTAGCTTCTTGCTACACATGCACACACACACACACACAACAACAGCAATCCTACATCCGTCGGCCGCAGTCGTCGTCGCGCGCCAGCAGCGCTGCCAGCGTCGCTGTCGCTGTCAACGTAAAACGCTCTCACAAAAGGAACGAACAGTTGATCGCTGGGTCCCCAAGTCTCCAAACGATTTGGTGCTCTCTTGCTCTACACTTGCTTGTTACTTTTGCTGCTGCTCTCGCTCTCTCTCCCTCTGTCGCTGCTTGCGCCTTTGACTTTTTGAATTTGTAATTTCCCTTGCACGCGAAGGTGGCCTGCGAAGGGGGTGTAGGGTGGCGGACGAACGGACGTGCCAACAACGTTGACGAAACGGGGTTAAAAAGAAAAACATGATGGAAAAAGAAAAAGCTAGAAACAACTTTGGGTGCCGCGCCGCAGCAGCCGCTGCTGCCTGTCCTCTCCGTCTCTATCTCTCCAACCCGCTCTCCCTCGCTCCCTCTATCGCTTGGTCTGTGGTCGTAATTGTAAGGGCAATAGGCGGCACTTGGGTTGGGCGGCTGTCGGTCGGGCTGGTCTCGGGCTGGGCCTTTGGTTTTTCCATCACACTGTGTATGTGTCTGTGTGCTAGTGTGTGTGTGTGTGTGTGTGTGTGCATGTGGTTTGGCTTGGCTTTGCGGCAATTGGAAAAACATGTGGAAACTTGAGCCAGCGACGCAGGCCCCAATACAAAAAAACTTAAATTGTCTGTCGACGTCGCATGGGCTTTTATGAGCATGTGTGTGTGTGTGTGAGCGCGCGCAGGAGCGATTGTGTTGGTGGCGATTACGTAAGCAACTGTAAATTCTACAAGGCGAATGACGAATTTTCTAATTGGAATCCTATAAGCGCTGCGCAATTGGTTTATTTTTTGTACGAACAAACTTTCAAAGCTCCAAATGAGTTGTGGTTTTTTCTATCTATGCTTATCCTACACACATTCGTGTTGTCTATTATTCACTTCGCCGCTACCCCTACCCCAACCCTTACCATAACGCTCTTACAACGGAAGCGAATGTTTCGCCTCGCTCTCTCTCTCTCTCTCTCGCTCTCGCTCGCTCTCACACACAGGCGCACCTTGGCGAAGATCCATGCACACAACTACACACACACACACATACACAAACAGCGCCCCAACCCAGGTGAAATAGCAACAAATACACACGCACACACACAGAAGTCAACAACAGCTACACACAAACACACACACACACACACACTTGCACAGACATACAACAACAACAAGGTACCCACTGAATCGTAAATTCCTGTTGCTGGCTCAGCTCGGCTCGCTGCCGACGTCGCTGCCGCCAGCGCAGTTGTTGTTTGCCTTGCCCTATTGCGTGTTGTTGGTTGGTTATTTTTTTTTGTTGTATTTTTTTTGCAGTCTGTTTAATTTTTTTTCTACTTTTGAGTTGTTGTTTTTATGGTGGAGCTTTACCACGAACGATCACAGCGCCCATTGTTACTATTTGTACTTGTTGTTGTTGTTGTCTTCTATCTTTTCTTTTTCTATTGTTGTTCTACTTAGTCGCTGATCTAATGTGTATGTGGGTCCTATAGCTACATACTACATACATACATATGTACATATGTATATGCATATATAACTACTCTAACCGACTTCCTCTTAGCTGGGAAACTGCAGCGGTTGGGGCTCCTGCTCATATTTTGCTTGGGAGCTTAAGCTCTGATCAAAAGTTGGCTTTTCTGAATTCCATAACTATAATTGGGATACTTTCCCTAGATAATTTTTAAGTAGAAAGATGTTACTCATTTTAGATACTCAATGACATTGATGAAAGCAACAGAATAAGACTTTTGTGTATAAATCTAACAAATATAAGATCCTCATCTCATCTCATAAAATTAAAATGAATAAATAAAATCGAATAGTAGGAACATAGAGCTCTATTCGAGACAGCGATCAGTCCAAAACAGTAAGTTCCTTTCTGCTTAGCTAATCTACGCTGCTTAAGCTCAAGGCTAAGCTTTTAAGAGTCAGACAGAACGGGCACCGATTTCAAATCAAGCTTGCACTAATACATGTACACACACACACACACACTAACACACACCTTCTCAGGTTGGTTGGATCAAATTAACGTATTTTACGACTTTAATCGATTTGTCAATAAGTATGTATACATATGTATGTATATTATATGTACAGTGTTCACTCGCAAATAAGAACTGTCAGAAATTAGAATGGTTGAGAATTAAGAGTTTTAATTTTTAAAGGCATTAACGTCTTCAAGCTAGAGTACTTAGTCATTTAGATAATGTTTTTCAAACATTTTCAAACTCAAGTTGAGTTAAATCTTAAATATTAATTTTTGAGCAGATTAATTTTGTATTCAATTCTGTATTTTAACACTTTGATTTCAAAAACTATGAAATTGATAAACAATTTTAATTTTTTTGAGAAGATTAATGATTTAAAGCAATGCCTTTTTTAAATATTTACAATATAGTTTATTATTATAATTAGTTTAATTTTATTGTAAATAAAAATAGGATCTCTGAAAGTCTGAAGTATTCTAGCTATAAGAGCGATCACTGTAGTTTCGTTTTATATTCTGTTTGATTTCAATCTTATGGCTAGTTTCTTTTTACATCATCGAGCCTGTTGTAAACTTTAGCTGGTTCTATGGGGCTGCTTACACATCACAGTTGGGGCTTGAGGAGCTGAAGGCGATGTCGCCAGCGGCAAATAAAAGATTTTACTGTCTGGCTGAGCGGATCGCCAGTTGTTACTCAATATGCTGAGCCCAAAAGTAGGTTGTTGTTGTTGCTGTTGTCTATGGACTTGTTATGTGGGGGCTGCTGCTGTTGGGGACGCTGTGCCTGTGGCAGTGTGTGTGTGTGTGTGTGACACTTTTGGCCACACATATGGCCCACACAGCAGCCACAGCGCCCCCACAATCAAAAGCCGATCAGAGTTTGCCACAGCCACAGCCTGCGCCCCGTCATGGAGCTTGCGTCTGTGCGAGAGCGAGAGCGAGAGAGAGAGAGAGAGAGAAAGAGGGCGCTCTCAGGGTCTGTTTGATTTCCTACAGCGCTGTTTGCTGTGTAAATAACAGCAACAACAGCAACGAGTTAATGAGTTGACTGCGAGCGACAATAGCGTTAGACGAACATGTCCATAACCATATATAAACATGTACATGTGTGTGTGTGTGTGTGTGTGTATATGTGGCAGCCAACTGCCAACTGTTGATGACTGCGGCAACTGACTAACTGGCAGGGTTCTGCTGCGGCTGCTGCTGCTGGCGCTGCCTCTGCCTCTGCTGCTGCCGTCACGCGGAACAGGTATCGCAGGTTGGCACCAAACACATGTACCGCCAGCAGCAGCAGCAGCAGCCGTCCTCCCAGCACCGCACCGCCCCGCCCCCTCCCACCCGAACGTAGCTCCAACTGCAGAGCCGACGCTCAACGAGCGACGATCGTCGTCGTTGTTGTTGTTTCTGGGCCCGCTAACCGCCAACTGTTTCTCTCGCTGGGTTCGGTTCCTCAGTTGCTTTTGCTCTATGATTTTCTAATGCTTCCTCCGCCCAGCGCTCCTCCAGCGACAATTTGTTGACTGATTGTGTGAGCCACAAACACACACACACACGCACGCAGACACATTAAGTTTTTTCTTTGCGTTTCTTCGTTTCGTTTTCTACGTTTGTCATAAAGTCCCGTTGTTGTTGTTGTTGTTGTTCTTGTTGCTGGTTTCTACCACATTCTCGCTGGCATTTGTGCGCAAGTGTATAAATTCCTTTGCACGTAGACAAGTAGACAGCAAGAAGAAAAAAAGCTTGGCTCGAATGAGCGCTCACAAAAAGGTCGCCCCAGCTACCAATGTACATTAAGTATACGTATTCATATATGGTTGTATAAACATATGCATGTGGGCTGCCCAATGCCACAGAGCATAACAAAACATACATACATATGTATATATGTTTGTATCTGTATATATGTACATACTTCCATATACATAGAAACCAAGTCCTAAGCTCGGAATCGAAAGCTTCAAGCAAATGTCCAATGGCTCGAAACTGTCATTGAAATGTAATCGAGCCTCAGCTGTATGCGTGGGCACACACACACACTTACACACACCAAGCACACACACACACACATATTAGTATGCGTGCGTTGGGCTGCATGGAGAAATTTAATAATAGACACACACACACTTACACACACTCACACAAACAGGCAGCACACAAATCAGTGCCGTTTGTCGCACAGTGGCCACCAAATAATAATAAAAAAAAACAAAAAAATATTTTATACTTATAATATATCATATATCCTATAATATAAAATATTCTTTTTGGCATTTGTAATTGTCATTTCAGTAACAATCTTAAATTTTGGTTTAAAAGTCCTACAAGTTCACTAGCTGCTCATAATTAATATTAATACTTTCTTGTCACATATTTAGTATTTGTGCTATTTAATTTCAGTACCAATCTCAGACATTCCCTCTACTTCTCATTTTGCAAGTTCCATGGTCACCTTTATTTAAATTAACTCATTATTATACTTTCACATCGAATCAATATTTCTAGTACTAAACTCAAAAAAACTTAATATTGCTCATATTTTCCTTAAGATATTCTATTTTGTATTCAAAATTAAGCTTTGAATGCTTGTAAATGATGTAGTCATTCTCACAGATAAATATTTCATATCTCCCTCTGAGGTGCTCTTGAATATGCTATGTTATCTTTCGAAACTAGAATTCCTATGTTTCTCTAAGTAAACTGTAAATTTAGCCGAAACTATCTCGCCTCGTCCCATTGTCATCAACCTTAGCCTGTCAAGTTTTTACTGGTTATGCATAGAGCAACTTAGTTACTTGCGGAGGAGTTTAACAGCCACAGCTAGGGACTGTAACTCTATAGGGCTTGAGCGGGCGTTATAGTCTAGGGCTCCAAGTGGACTTCGAATGTTGTAAAGAGCTACAAAAACAAAAAAACTCGTTACAGCGGCTGTCGCTTCACTGAGCTCACTTGAACAATCGGACAACTGGATCGGTGACTATAGCTGCTGACTGATTTGTTAGTTGTTGGCCAACTGTCAATGGCTGCTGGCCAACTTTGGGTATGCCAATAGCGGGGCTTACTTGCGGCTTGATTACAAAATATATACATATGTATATATATAGTATATATGTATTTCTCTATGTATGTAGCTGCGCTGACATTTTGTCAACCATAAACAATATTGCAGACACAGACTGAAGAAGGGCGCTTCTTTCAGCTCCCCCCTCGCTCCGTGGCAACTCCAACGGCCTGTCAGCATTATTGATCTATTCATGTATTTTGTTTTTGTTTTTTCTTCTCTTTTTTTTGTGTTTGCTTCACGCCTCGGCCCACACATCTGCACCACACTAGACACTTTGCCCCCTCCATGGATGAGCTTTTTTTTTTTTTATTTTTTATGGTGGTGTCCTTAATTTAGACATGGAAATGCGGGTCATGCATTCGCTGTGCGTTGCACCAATGGGAGGAGCGAAATATTCCGTTGACACAGTTCAGCAAACAGAGCGAAAAATTCAAAATAACGGTTAAATATTGTGGAAAGATCTTTGCAGAAAATGTTTATTATGCCTGAAGCTGATCAGCTGAAAAACATACAAGTTTAAAAGAGAGAAAAGTAAAATACTTCAGTTTCCACGAAGGTGGAGTTCTTATAATCTCAAAAAAAAAGTACAGAAACTGTGAAAAAATTATAGCGTGCTGGAAAAACCGTTTTACATACTGATTTTAAAGTTTATCTTAAATATTTCTTAATCAACTATTTATTCAAATTTTTCTGATATACATCTAGTCTTTTCATAGCAATGCGCTCCCTCGATTGCAGTTTGAGACGTCCCAAACGATCGTTTGACTTCAGTTCATATAATTTCAGATTCAATTCCTTTTCGCGCAGTTGCAGCTCCATTAATCGAAAGTCCTGCGCAGACAGCTGTGAGGTTATCGCAGGAACTGTTAGTGTTCTGGAATTCGTCTCAGTTTCTGTTGATGTGGGTGCAGTTGACGTATCTGCTGAGGGTGGGGAAGCAGTCTCAGTGTTCTGTATCTTAATCTGAGATTGTGTGATCTCCAAATTGTTGAATAGGTCGTTTAGCTCCTTGTAGAAGGGACAAAGGCGTAGAACTTCCGACATGGGAAATTGCCGATTGACAGCTATAAAAGATTTAGCTATTTTGTACGCTTTTATCCAGCTGTGAACTCTGCTTTTGACCACTCCATAATCGAAGTCAACTCGAAGCACTTTCGTCAGCTTTTTGTAATATGCATCACTGTCGGGTTGCTCGAAGGGATTATTTTGCAAGAATTCCAGAATCTTGTTGCACTCATCCGGACTCCATTTCTGGGGAGCAGTAACATTTTTAGGCCCAATATTATTGATGTTAGACATGTTTACGCTTCCACAGTTGCTAGTTGATTGATTATTCAATTGCCACAGGAGTACCTTATATATGTAGGTGTTTAAGTTTACCTGCGTGATTTAGGTAGATTTAGATTTGGGTACAGTTCAGTTATTTATTGAACCATACTTGTCAGGTAGAGCTTTTATGATCCTTGCGACAGCTGTCACGTATTCTGTTCGTGTTGGATTAGGTATATCCTGCGGATTACCTGCTA
Organism: Drosophila maculinotata; assembly: GCA_035045305.1. Lineage (NCBI taxonomy): Eukaryota > Metazoa > Arthropoda > Insecta > Diptera > Drosophilidae > Drosophila > Drosophila maculinotata. The sequence goes on from JAWNPD010000335.1 coordinate 12,170,048, forward strand.
TTTTCAGTGATCACTTATCGTGCCATAAAATCCACATGCTGGTATAATTTTGATTTTCATATTCCTTACATAAGTTGTTATTTCAAAGAAAGTAAAACTTTTCTAATAAACATAGCTATAAAACATCTATTTAATTAATAATTATAATATTATTTATATTTTTACCAACAAAAATAATGATCAGATTGTTATCAAAACATCAAACATCGAACTAATTAAACTAACAGTTTACAGTTCCTTAACAGTTCAACACATGTTATTGTTATCAACTTTTGATGCCTTACTGTTAATAATATTCCCTGATTATGTCAACTCCATTTTGCTAGGTTGAGTTAGGGAGAGGGGCAACACTTGACTTGCTTGAGCAAAATCAAAATTTTGTGGTTTTCTTAACCCACAGCGCTGATAAGGAAGGAAGTACAAACATGCGACAATATACTCATACATACATACATATTTCTTATTTACATTTGTGTACGTGTGTGATTGATACGGACATACAAGATAAAAGCTACTCGAAACCGCAATCCGTTTGTGGTGCAGCTCATGAAAAAAGAATGCTTTCAAAAGAGAATCGAAACGCCTTTTGCTAGGAGCAGGCAAAGTGAACGAGAACGATCATAAAAAAGCTTCATTCAATTTTGATTACTTTTGATAACAGCAAGGCAGAGAGCGAATACAAGCGGGAGAGTGAGAGCACCGGAAAGCGACATGTTTCATTATTGCTCTTTATTTGGGAATGCCAATGACGCAAAGCTGCCCACACACAAACATTTTTAACGACTGCATGTGTGTGTGTGTGTTTGTGTTTGTGTGTGTGTCGCTTCCTTGCATGGAAATTAGAAATGTGTATTTTTAAAAGGTGACCCAAATACGACGTCCAGCACAAAATCCTCAGGAGAAGCAAACATGCGTATGTATATACAAAAATACATACATATGTACATATACATACATTAGTATGTAGAAATTCAAAAAACAGCTGCCGTCTGCCTGTGCCATATCCATGTCCACCCGCACCACCCATTTTCAAGCGAACAGCAGCAGCAGCAGCGACGAAGAGCAGCAAACGAGGCGCACATGAGGATCGCCTCGGTTTGGCTCGGCTCGTTTCGTTTGGGCAGCAACAACAAACAAAGGCAGCAGCAGTAGCGGATACAGCGACTGAAAAATTAAAGCACGCAGCCCCGTTTGCTGCTTTCTCTCAGGGCGAATTGACGACGTCGCTGCCTGCGTGCATATTTTTGTTGTGTTGTTTTCTCGGTATATTCTCCTTATTGCTCTCCTGGCGCGTGTGCGTGTGCGTGTAAATGTGTCTGTATGTCTGTGTATGTGCTGTCGACGTTTGGCCCCTTGATAAAATTTGTGTGTACGCTGCTCTGCGCCACCTTAGCTGCAGTCGCAGTCGCAGTCGCTGTCGACGTCGCCGTCGCGCACTCAATTAAGCTTATCGCGCACTGTATGTGTGTACATACATATGTGCGTGCTTGTGTGTGTGTGCCTGTATTGGGGGATATTTGCGCTATGCGCTTTAGAGGTGACTTTCCTCTTGTGTGCGCTCCTTGACGCAACGAGGAAAAATATCTGCTTGTTATTGAATTTGTCTGCCTGCCAGTCTGCATGTGTATGTATGTGTGTGTGTGTGTGTGTGTATTGGTGTCGTGTGCAAATGGCTGCAAATGGCAGCAGCGGCGACCGCTTTCGTTAAAAATCCTCTTTGAGAGGATTAAATATACACACAGCTTTTTGCTTATTGTCGTATGCTCTTTGCTTTGTGCGTGCTGCACAGTGGCGCAACATGTGATTGGCACGGCATGAAATGACAAATAGTCAAGCATCCTAATTGACTTTGGATTTGTAACCACTGTGCCGCCGACTGTTCCATAAACGGACAATGTCCCCTGCCCACAGCTGAAGGGTAGTCAGCGGCAGCGACGTCGACTGCGACGCTTTCAATTACATTTCATTTGCATTTTGTAGCTGCTTATTTTTATTCGTATGTGTTTATTTTTGCTGATGTTGCCTTTTTATCTTTTGCACATACACACACACACACACACACACACACGCACACATTTACAATGCTAAGTCCTCAGTCATTTTTGTCATTTCCTTTTTCGCTGTTGCTTTGGCGCATGCAAAATAGGAAACGATTTTTGTTTTCAGCCTGGGCACAACAGGGCGCATACTTGACGTGGACATTGGACATTGAGCTGGCAGCGACGCCGACGTCGTTAATTGAATTAAAGCGCTTACAAAATAAATAGGCGGCAGACGGATGTGCCAAAACTCTTTCAATACCCCTACCCCCCTCCTCTCCCTCTCTCTCTCTCTTTGTGTGTGTGGGGTGTTGGTAAAGTCTTACAAAAAGCAGGCCACGTGTTGAAATCCTTTTAAAACACACGTTGCTGCTTTTGTTTGACTTTTGGCCCACTTCCTTTTTTTTTATTTCAAAAAAAGCGTAGAGGCAGCGAAAAATAAATGAAATGCGAAAATGTTGTTCGCTGTTTTGTTGCTATCACTTCTTTTGCTTTTGCTACATTCTTTACCTTTTTTTTATTTTTTGGGGAGCTTTTGTTGTTGTTATTTTTTTTGTTGCTGATTTTGCTCAATTGCAAAACATATTTTGGTCACTGACCTTTTCTTTTATTTTGCCAGCTTTTGGACTTTTTGTTTGTGTTCCACTTTCTGATCTGTTGTTGCTGCTGATGTTGTTGTTGTTGCTTGTAGTAGCTAAAGCTTTTCCCTTGGCAAGCTGCTGTTGAGCAACTGTTAAGTTGAGGGTTAAAAATGCGCTTTCAGCCAATTGCCAGAAACCGAGTTGCGTAAATAAAAAGCCTGAAGCCTTAAAAAACATATACATACATACATACATATATATGTATGCACATACATATGTTTATTTGCCGCTAAATTCTTTTGAGTTGATGAGCAGCTTGAGATAAAAGCGCAGCACGTCAAGTGATAAAAATCAGAAGCGCATTCAACAACAATGCGAGAGTAACTAAAGAATTCAGCCGAAAGGCCGAGTAACATGAAATTCACAAAAGTGGCAGAAGAAGAAGAAGACGAAGAAGCAGCAGAAAATGATATGGCAAGATATGGCTTGCGGTTAAAAGCGCATTGTCAATAATTTTGGGCGGTTTCTTATTAACGCTTTTGAATGCAGTTCTTTATATTGAAGCCTTCAGCTGTGCTTGTGCAACAAAAAAGGAAATAAATACAATAAATATGCAAAAAAACATATGCACGAAATTATTGCTAAAGAGCAAGAATAATAATCGTATGAAGCACGTGCCAAGAGATAACAATGGGAGAGAGAGAGAGAGAGAGAATAGGAGAACGCATATTTTTTAGGTAGTCGCTTGCGTATACTTAATTTTAGTTAAACAGTTGTTTACGGCTTGTTTTCATTATGATTATTGTTTGTGTTTCGGTTGCAGCAGCAGCAGCAGCAGCAGCAAACAGTAGCAAACATTTGAAAAGCGTTAGTCATGCTCTGTATTCTCTGCATTTTGTGTGTGTGCTCTGCTCTCTCTTTTAATTGCTTTCGATCGCCGGCTGATCGCTGAACAACAGTTATAATTTGAGCGCAAAAAAGCTCGCTCTCGCTCTCATTGTTTTTATATTTGCTGTCGCCGTTTCATTAACCAAACAACAGCAATATATTTATGTATTTATGTGTGATTACTTGCTGCCACTTGCTGTTGTTGTTCAAGTTGGTTTCCTTTGCGTTTTGTGCCTATTGCATTATGATTGTCTCTCTCTCTGTGTCTGTGTCTGTGTTTGTGTTTGTGTGAAGTGGGTTACGCTGACAAAAAGACAAATGGAGATTGTAGATTTGGATTTTTTATTTCATATCATATTAATGCGATTTGCATAACTTGTGTCTGTATGTGTGTGTGTGTGTGTGTGTGTGTGCGCACGCTTGGGCCGCACAGGTGTTAAAGCTGTTGTGCGCCAGCAGCGGAAGTGACGTCGCTGCCGCTAGGAACTGCAGCGCAATAGGAGCACAACTTGCAAATAACGCAGCTCTTAGGAGAGAGAGAGAGAGAGCGAGAGAGTGAGTGAGAGCTAACACACACATACATGTACATGTATTTATGCTGCTGAAAACGTAGATCTGTCATTTATTCATTTACTCACTCATTCACTCATGCATTCACTCACTCATTCACTCATGCATTCACTCACTCATTCACTCATGCATTCACTCATTCCATTCAGAAAATTGCTTATTGTTGTTACTCATGGACTCACAGGCCCAGGCCCAGGCCCAGGCAATGGAATGTGTCAGCTACTGCACGCGAATTGGGCATCTATTTGGACCCCCTAGCACTTTCCCATACCCCAGCCCACAACTAGCCGCCCCATCCCCCAACAGACACACACAAGCACACGCTAAAAAGGGGTGCGGCCGAGTGACGGCGACGGCGACGACTGACGAACGATCCGAATCCGATGCTGATCCGTTCCGATTCCGATCGTTTTGGGGATCGTGCTGTCTGACTGTCTGACTGTCTGACTGTCTCTGTGTGTCTGACTGACGGGCAGACTTACTGCCAGTAGCGAATTGTGTGTAGAAAATAAAAAGGAAATGGGAGACTGAAAATGACAAAGATCACTGAAGCATAACCAAAAGAGCAACAACAACAACAACAGCAACGCAATTTGTATCTATGTATCTATGATATCTACATACATATGTATATACTATATACATTGCACAGCTACTAGTTTGTAGTTTGAGTTACAATATGCCCGACTGACTGCCTTCGCTGTATTTTTGTTGTAAATGGATATAAATAGACTCGATGCCAGCTATTTTCTTGGCTTACTATCTATTACGGTAAAAGCAATTTCATATTTCACTTTATGTACTTTCAAGTTTTCGATACTCCCAAATTTGTACACTTTTCCTGAGCTGTTCTTAAATCGCCATTTATTTTATTTTAAATTTAAAAACAAAAGATTTCAGATTAATATTAACGGCTCGTTTCTAAACAATTTTAATATCTGACAGTTCGAATTTCCCAGCCCTCTGTATTTAGAAATGTGCAATATATTTTGAAATAAACAAAAACCCATTCCTATTGTTTTTGACAGTTATATTAAAAGTTTTTAGATCAAAAATTATAATCGATTTATTCAATTTGAACGCAGGAAACCTAACAGAATAAAAAAACCTTATATCATATCATATGTTGTATACCATTAATAATAAATGTATAATTTAAGCAAAATGAAATCAAAGAAAATTGCAGAAATTGATCAGAAAGCTCAATATATCTTATGCCCAAACAACAACTTTTGACTAAAACTCGATCAGATTTGTCGACATATACATTGTATGTATGTACATAACATATACATACTTAAAAACATATATATATGTATGCAAATTATGGATTTCAATTGAAAAGTACGTATGAGAGTGCATTTAGTAATTCCAGGAACCAGCTAGAGAGATCCGCTAGTTTTAACTTTAAAGACCTGTTTGACCTTATATTGAAATCTGGAGAACCGCAAACGTCAGTTTTATTCATTCTTGCTACGAATATGGTGTAACATATTCATTCATATTCATATTCAAATTGAAAGTCTGAGTATATGTATGTACATATGTATGTATGTGTGTACTTACCGATTCTTGGAAGCTTAAGTAATCCGCTCTATTCATCTATTGTTGTTGTTGTTGTTATTGTTGCACTGCGGTTTTTTCGCTGCGATGGAAAGTTTTGCAAATAAACTGAAAGCACTTTACATTTGTTGGTCACTTTATATGTATGTATGTATGTATATTTTTTGGGTTTTGGGTTTTCTTGCATTTATTCTTATGGTATTTGCAAATTTAAAACATAGTCAACAATTGCAAGTTGCACACAGCAGGAAATAATATTGTAAATAAGTTCGAAGGCGAAAACAAAACGGAATTGGAAATTAACTAAAATACAATTCACAACAGCTGAGCTGAGCAATTCGCCGCGTGCAAGCAACGACGGCGCACGAACCTCCAATCAGAACTGAAACGTAGGGATGTCGACGCAGACGCCGTCGCCGTGTTGTCGTTGTCCCTGAATGTTAATGTTTGTTGCTGTTGCTGCCGCGTCGCAGTCGCTGTCGCTGCCAACGTTTGCAACTTCGGGCACGAGAACGAGAGCACGATCACGAAAACCGAACTGAGCTGACAGGGCGGCAGATTTGTCGACTGCAAAGGGGGGTTGGGCGGAAGAGTTGGATGGAGCCGATGTGAGTGCGTCTCAGTGTGTGTGTGTGCGAGTGTGTGTGTGTGTGTGTGTGTGTGTGTGTGAGGGGCTGCCACGACGACGAACACGCGCGCCTGTTTTACGACGTTGTTGGTGTTGGTATCGATGTCGTCGCCGCTGGGTGGATAATAATATCGTCTCCGCTCTGCTCCCGTTTCGTGTTATGTAATGGCGGCTTTCAAATGTGATAAATGGCCGAGTGCAAAGCCGAGCCAAACCGAAGCCTTCGTATATGATAGAAACGAAACAACAAAAAAAAAACCGAAAGAAACTAAAAAAAACGTTAAGTGGGATGTTGACGGACGCGGACGAGCGGATGAAATGGAATGGAATGAGCGTTTGAATGGCTTGGCGGCCAGTACAACCAGCCAAAGTGCTAAAAGCGCCGCAGTCGGCCCAGAGAAGATAAAAAAAAATAACAAAAAACAAAACGAGCGTGAGAGCGAGAGCGAGAGAGCCGCAACTTGACATTTTGACTTGGCGCTCACCAAGACAAGCACAAATGCAAACAGCAGTCGCCGCTGCGTTGGCGCTCTTCTCTGTCGCTCACCCTTACGCTCAGCACTCTCAACTCTACACTCGAACACTCTCCACTCTTGGGCTCTCTGGCCTGATAAGCGCATGTCGAAATCAACTCAGCAGCAGCAGCAGCAGCGCTCGCTACCCATTTGGCTTCCTTTGCTTGTTCGCTATGACCTGCCCCTGCCGCCGCTCCCATACCGCATCCCCCCCCCCACCCAATGAACAATATGTGCATTTTCGTGCTGTCGCTGCCTCGGCGTATTACGAAATATGACAACAATGCAGTTTTGTCTGCTCGTCCTCGTTTCGCTCTGCCGCTGTCGACGTTGAGCTGCTGCTGCTGCTGCTGTTTCTTCTGCTTCTGCTTCTTCTTGCATAGTTATTGCATGCTCAGCATAAAACGGTGCTGCCGCTCTCACGACCGCTGCTCTCTCTCTCTCTCTCTCTCTCTGCAAGTGGGTGGCTCTTTGGCTTGTTGCTCTGTTTGTTTATTTCTTCTCGCATCACTTGCAAATTGATTGCATCTTGATGAAGTTTTTGCCCGACAAAACAACGCTATAAATAGTAACAGGGAAATTTCTAACGTGGCGCATTCCGCGTGCAGCGGTAACTACACATCCAACCCATATTTATAAATGCCATCCCATTAAAATAAAAACGGGTTTTCATCTAAAGCGTGCCCCGCGTCTAACCAGCTGCTGGCGCGCGTCTAACTGAAACCGAAATCATTTGACTTTTCCCGCTGCACACTTGAGCTTAATGTATGTGCATATGAAATGTAGAAAACGGGGGAACCCTAGTTCCATTATACAATTGCTCAGCTAATGGCATTCTGATTTTTAATAAATCTATGGGCGTTACCCCAAACAGAGTGACCATCCCTGGACAAAGGAAAGGATCATTAGCTGATCATTAATCAAAACCAGTGCCTAAAACACTTGGGAACTGAGTCTCTGATAGCTCTAAGCCTTATTTTTATACCAATAGCAAATAGATTTCTAATGCGCTAAATTATAGCTGTAAATAACTCTAGGGAATTTTAATTTTTAGTCAAGTGGTACAAGATTTACACTTACACTAAATAAAACTGAATTTTAGAAATAATAAACACAGCACTTTTTTTAAAAAACTTTTCTTTTGTTAAATACATGATATTTTCAATAAAAAAGACGACAAAATGTAATTTTCAAAGTTGCAAAAACTTTAAATGTAGAAATAATTTAGAGGATTAATCAAACAAAATGGCTTTGAGATTCAAAATCGGTTCAGTTTTAGCATAGTTATGGGAGTTTGAAGTCTTAGAAGGGCATTTATAGGAAATTGGGGCTTATAACTTTTTTATGGATTTTTATACTAATTCCGAAACCCACACGAATATTAAAGTGTACTTAACAGTGGCTTTTAAACTATTTCGATATGGTATGCAATAACTATGACAATGGAGAGATGAATCATTAAAACGATTTGTCAGATTGCAAGGGCGCTTCTGGATAACTCACCGATACACCGACACCCTTTGTATTGGTTTCAACTTTAGAGTGAGAGTAAATTTGCATTGGATAGCGATAAATTGCAATTAGGGCGGGAAAACTGCAAGGGTGGGGTGGATAAAATCCCTGGGTATTGCACAGTTATTGAATTCTACAACTGGGCTAATCGAGTTGGGGGCCCCTTGATCAACAGGTTTGTGGGGTCTGGCGAGCTTGTTTTTTCCCCGCCACTGATATAAATTAATTGCTTAATTGTTGTAGTTGTTGCTGTTGTTGTTGTTGCTGTTATACGCTGCCTTAGCGGCATCATTTGATACAAAATTTGCTTTTAATTAAAAAACTCTCCAAGCAGACAACAGTTGTGCGAAGGCGTCTATCTCTCTCTCTGCCGCTCTCCATCTCTCTGTGTCTCTCTCGATGTGTGTGCTTTAAGATTAATGTGTGTGTGTGTGTGCGTGTGTGTGTGTTTGTTTGTAGAGATCAACCTTCGTTGCCTGTGCGTAGGGGTTTTCGTTTTCCTCTCGACAATTCGCCATCCCCCTCAACGATTCAGGCCCCCTTTGCTTCTACACATTTGGCGCTCGTGGCATTTGTTGTATTTATTAGACCAAAGTCGTGCACTTCGTTAACGCTAACCGAATCCGTTTGCTGCCCGACTAAAAATCGAATCAACGTTCTGCGTGGGATTCTTAATGCGTCGTCGCCGTCGTTTTCACTGACTGTTTCAATAGACTTGATACCCTAGAACTTTGGGCAGTACTTGAAATCTAATGGGAAGTCTACAATCTATAATCCGATGGGATAAGCATAACTAAGTACCCACATATCAATATTGTTATCACTCAACTCCCACAGTAAAAGGAGCAACAGATACAAAATTCAGCCCTTATCAAATGTTGTTTGATTTTCAAAAGTTTCACTGTGTTTGTAGGTAGTTTATATATATTGGGAAATCTCTACAATCCAAAAGGCTACACATAATACAGTAAATAAATTTTAATTAGGGTGAATCAAAGGAGCTACGGATATCAAATTTGTAGATCAAACCAAAACAAATGATTTTTTACAAATAATCTGATCTTTATAAGGATCTGACACCTTTTGGAATGATTGTCCCTAACTTTTGCATTTATTATTGAATAAAAAGGGTATCAAATAGCTCAGCATTCTATCGATGGTTGCTTGTTTATTGTATTGGCTTATGCTAACTGAAACTGGTTTCCACTTGGTCAACTTGCCCATCAAGGAGTCTCTAGCCCCAATTTGTTTATTGCTATTGTGTGCTTCGAACGAAATCGAATGTGTACTAAGTATAAAATGCATATAATTTGAATATAATTATATTCGGTCGCCTGTGAAATGACGCATTTTATTGGATCATTTGGTTTGCCTAACTGGAGATTTACTAATTTATGGTGGCCTTTTACCCACAAAGTGGATAATTCCCAATTATGAACAAAAATGAAGTTAGTTGTTGACAGCTTTCTGCTGTAGAATAAAGTTGGGATATTTTTTAATTTTATTCCAAAAACAGGAAATCTAGATTCCCTGAAAATTGTGATAATAATATGGATAATACTAAATTTTAAAAGTTACAATTTTCTGGACACCCAACAAAGCCTTTAAATACTGTGATACCAACAGAAATACATATGTACACATATAGATACTAACAAACTGAACTCCCTAAGCTCAACGCATTAAAATGCTTGACCCAAATTCCAAATTCGAAATTCCGAAGCCCAACGCAGCGCAGTGAAACTAACCAAAGATGCGGTCGGGAAAAATTTGTTCAGAGATGAAGCCCGAAAAGCGAAACTAAGGCTTTGGGGCTTTATAATCTATGCAGTCGGGCTTTCCTTTTGTATGTGTGCGAAAGAGTGTATGTGTGTGGGTGCTAGATTTTCCTGCTGAGATCTCTCTTGGAGTTGGAATTCAGTTTGCCACACAGCTGCAGTCCACTCCTGACTTTTGTTGTTGTTGTTGCTGGCAACCATTTTTGTTTCATTTTGTTTCATTTTTTTTTTTTTTTATAATGAGCGCGCCCTTTTTAATGCAGCGCTCGCCTAACGCCTAACGGTAACCGTTCAACGGCTTGAGTCTTGGAAATTGCCTTCGTTCACATTTCTCACACTTTGTTGTTGCGCTCTGTCTGCCAGGGCTTGGCACTGGAAGCTTCTTTGCTTGGGGACTGGAAAAAGCTGACGCAAAAATTTGTTTGTGTTTTTTAGTAGCTAGTCAAGAGCTAGAGACGAAAGACGAGCACAAAGCGTAAGGCATTGTGGTCTCTAACTTGAACTCTTCCTCTTTGACTTAAGTGCTCCCCCTCCCTCCATCTCTCCATCTCTCTCCCTCTGTCCCTCTCGCTGTGCGCCCTTCTCTGTCGCACCACATCGATTCATTTTGTGTTCATTTTACTATTCCTATTTTGTTGTCATCTGCTGCTTAAGTTTTATGAAGCTGCGATCTAACGGTTAAGTCCAGCATATCGTTAATCCGTCGATCATAAATAAGCTTTCGACTTCCTTGGCTTTGTTAATTTGCTGGAAGTTTCAAATCAACTCCAACTAGAGACACAAAGGCACTGCAATAATCATAATTACAAGTTAACCTTAAGATTGACACAAATCCGGCCACAGCCACGAAGCTGTTTGCTATTCGGCCTCTCGTTCGTTCCCAGCAATTAACTTCAAATGACACAAATGCCACCAAGGCACGCCAGCCAGCCTCCCCCACACCCTCCATGGCCCCAGCCGCACAGCCGCCCACATTGCAAGTGAACGGCAAACTTTGATGACGCCCACAATGCGATGCGATGCGAAGCAGGCACCGAAAGCAGTTGCGGTTCATTTGATCAAAGCTCTTTTTTGTTGTTGTTCGCTAGCATTCCATTGATCTCTGTGTAGGACTAGGCAGCAGCAGCAGCAGCAGAAGAGAGAGAAAGAGAGCAAGTGTTCGCGAGAGCAAAGTCTTATTTTGTAATTGCCACTCATCTTCAGTTTTAGATGTATGCATGTGTGTGTGTGTGTGTGTACATATGTTACTGCTATTGTGAATGTACAAATGTTAAGTGCAGCAACTGCAGAAACCGCAGCTGCTGCCGCTGCTGACTGCTGACTGCGCTGTCCGTCAAGGCGTCAGCTTCAATGAAAAACTGTGTGAAATTTTGCCAGCGCAGAGGATATGTGTGCATGTATGCTTGTGTGTGTGTGTGTGTGTTTATAACTATTACAAGTGCTGAGCTTTGGTGCGCTTTGCTTTGTCTCAACTTTGGCTCATTCAATTCAAATAACTCGTGATTTCGTAAGCCTGTTTCTGTGCTGCTGCTGGGAGCTGCTGGGAGCTGCAGCTGATTCGAGGCCATTTTAGACAACGACGCCGGCGCCGACGCTGACGTCGACGTCGTAGCTGGACTTGTTGTTGGGTTGTTGGCTCTTTGGCGCTGCAGTTAGATGCCAAAGCTTCAATGTTGCTTGTTTGTTTTTGTGTGGTGGTATTGCAAGCGTGATGACCTTGAGCCGCTCATTTTAACCAAGTGGCTTTGTAAGTGTGTATATATGTATGTATGTATGTACATATATGTGAGTGTGTGTGTTTGTTACCCAGTCCCAGTTACTTTTGGCATCAGACATTCAAAGCGATCGCAACTATTTTTTTGTTTTTTGTTATTGTTATTGTTATTTTTGCTTTTCTTTATTTGCATTTGTGTGTCGCTTGTTATCGCCTTCTTTTTTTGCTTTTCGCTTCAGGTTTTTTTGCCATCTCTTTTGCACATTCATTCATCGATTTTGTGACCGCTTCGGTGACAGTCCAAAATTGTTGACCATTTATTTTTGTTGGCTTTGACAGAAATTCTCGAGTCAACTTCAAGGCTTTTAGATTTCTGTAGATTGTAGCCGCGTCTTATTCAATGGCTTGCATTTTTCTATCTCACAATTACTAACGAATTTGGTTTTTATCTTGTGCCGTTGAATGAATTCATTCATGAATACTACTATGAACAATGTGTGAAATGTGTGGCGTCACACGGGGCGTATGAGTAATGTGCAAGTGAAATCATAACTGATAGATGCATATACTGTGTATAAATATGAGTGTGTACATTTATTATAATTAAGTATTATGCATATTATGCATTTACATACGAAATTGTAGCTTTTAATTATATTTTGAAAGCCACAGGAAATATAGGAAAATTGGCTAAAGTAAAAGCATTTGGTTACGAAATTCAATAATGCATTTTGTTTGTGCCACGTTGGTAAACAATTCACGTTTCTTGTTTGCCAGAATTATGAATTATGACCAAAAATTATGTTTCTAGTTTTAAATGTAGTATTAAGAAAGAGGTTAAGCCATGATCAAAAAGACATTGCATGTGGAAATCGGATCAGTTTTGACAAAGTTATGGCAGTTTTGGACCTGTACCTACATAAGATTTGGTTCCGAGTGTTATACGAGATCATATTCATATGTTGGTTATGATTCATAATAATTGTAATTGGCGACCTTTTCGGCCATTTTAAGCAGAGTTTTTAGAGCTTAATTGCAGCTACTTAAAAATGTTGCGGCTACGTGAGTTTCACAGTTTCAACGTTTCAACGCACTTTAGGAAAATGTAATTATGAAAAGAGAACTGCAAGAAACTGCTGAATGTTGCAGTTGCAGCACAGCAGAAGACACAGCCACGGGGAGTGCTCAAGGCAAATAAACAACAGTTGCCCTGAAGAAGAAGAGAATCAAGAAGAAGAAGAACAAGAATAAGAAGCTGAAGTCGGTTCGCATTATTGGCACTATTGTTGCTTATGCAGAATTCGTAACCTCGCAACTCAACGCCTCATCCGATCACGGGGCCAGACAGTACGCTTACCTTCACCCAGGGAGGTGGGTAGAAGGTAGATACAAGAGGGGGTTGGTGCTGTGGCAAAGGTATTCTCAGCGATTTTCTGGTGCTGCCATCGCATTTTTTGCTGCCGCAGTTGTTCTTTCGCCAAATTGTCACATCGAGTGACCCAATTTTCTGAGTGCCTTGAGTTCTCGGTGGGTATTACGAGTAACGAGAAGGGGCTGCAACTGCGGCTGCGTTTTAGGTTTACTGACTTAGCAAGAAATGCGCCAAATGTTGCAACTGCAGCTCTACATAGCCCAAAAACAAACAAACAACAACATCCAGTGAATAATTGGAGCACTCAGCTAAGTTTGCAACACGTTTTGCTTTTATTTTTTCCCCAAAATTTTGTTGTTGGTCGACAAGGTGGCTTATTCTTAGCTATAGGAAACTGCTGCCAAGGCAAGCGTTGGAGTTTCATTGGCCATATGCCTGACCTCCCCACGGACCCCAAAATGAAATCAAATGAAAATCAATAATCAACTATCCAGCTATCCAACTATCCAATAACAGCCTGCGGTCCAACTCTGTTTGTGTCTGCTCGGGCTTATCAGCAGCGCAGTGAGGGCGAGTCCTGTTGCTGATAAGAAGCTGTCACACACACACACACACACACACACACACACACACACAAGTATACTTGCAGATAAAAGGCAAATCAGCAATAATAACATTGATAAGGCAACCACAATGCAGGCGTCCTGCAAAGAAGAGGTAGACAAACACACACACACACATGCACAGATGCTTATCGCCAATACGATGATTAACTCCTGCACTGCTGTTGTTGTTGTTGTTGTTGTTGTTGTTGTAGTGTAGTGCGTCAGAATACAAATAAGCGATAACCCAACTGGACTTTTCATAGGGAACGTTCGGTAGACAAAGTGTTATTTTAAAATGAATTGCTTTTAACAAAAACAAATATAATAGTAATATGTACATATATAGAATTTATATATATATATTAAAGATACAGTGATCGCTCATAAAGAAGAACTCTACGTATCCAGAGTTAATTCTTATTCGCTAATAATTCCAATCAATATTTTATATATTTCATATTTCTCATTGACAAAATGTATTATTTTAATGGAATTATTGCCATGGACCTAGTGCAGTGCTTTTGTCGTTTGATGCTTTGCAATTCCCAACGAGTTTAAGCTGACAAACTGACAAGACGTTTGTCAAACTGTAATCAGTTTGAAAGTCTGCTGATGAAAAAAATAGTTAGGTTCTTAAAGTAGCTTAACTGAATTTTTTGTTGTTCATTAGATGTTAATAAAAAAACTAAAATTAATTTTAATCCAAAATATTTCTTTAATATATTTAATAATTTGTTTAAATAATTGAAACCCTGCTAAATTGTTTGTGTTGCAGTTGATTCAGCTGGGTAACGGCGACAATAGTTTCAAAGTGTCATCGATATGTCTACAAATTCAAATGTATATGTGTGTGTATGTATGTGCTTGTGTATGTGCGGCACAAAACGTGTTTATTACGCTCGTATCCTGCAGTCTGTGAGTCCCCAGCGAAAAGCAAACAAACCCCAATAAGCTAAATGCGATAAACTTAACTGTTGCTGTTGTTGTTGTTGTTAGCTATCTTTCGATATGAATCATATAATGAAACTTATTTCCGAGCTATAAATATTTGCTCAATAAAATGATATTTATAGCTGGCAAGGAGACCCATATGGAGCGAGGAGCGCAGAGCCTTGAGCAGCTGAGGTTTCTTGATTTCTTTGCGATCTCCTGCCTGAGAAATATTTAATTTTTTATCTGCGCGCCTTTCGGGGGCGTTGACCAAAAGGCAGAGGCAGAGGCAGAGGCAAAGGCAAAGGCAAATAAATGCTGTTATCAGCGGCAACAGAGACGACTGAAATCGGGAATACGACAAATACGAACAGTGACACTCAAATCCTCCGTCGGGGCGGAAGACCCGCAGTGGCTTATCAAAATCGGGGCAACATGACAAAATAAAACAAAACACAACAAAACAAAACGCAACGAAACGAAACAAATACAAACGCTACAAGTCCGTAAATAGAAGGAAAATGCGGCGAGAAAAACGCAGTTTTCCTGCAAAGACGAAAAGGAGAAGAAGTAGAAGAAGTAGAAGAAGTCAAAGAAACAGAATGCGATAGGCAAGTAGGAAAAACCTTTGGCCGCAGGCAAAGTGCATTCGCCCCAAAGGCAGAGTCCAATGCCAGGAGCTGCTGTCGCTATGGGATAGTGGACAATGATAATGCCAGAGGCCGCATAGAATCCATTAGCAGTCGATGGGCATGGACATGGCGGGGGAAGGGGGTGAATGGGCTGCGCTAGGGGAACGGGACAATGCCCCCTTTTTGCTCAGCCAAGGAAAATGCACAGCGTCTATGAGGCAGCAAAAATACTAAAAAAAAAATATATATAAAAAAACTGGCAGCGCATGGAAATGTGAAAATGGGTGCATGTGGAGACGCCAAGTGGCAAGCATGTGTATGTGTGAGTGTGTGAGTGTGTAAATGTGGAAAGGGTTCAATGCACGATTTCTTTGCACAGCGGCCGCTGGTTGCCATGGGAAAATGGAAAACTAATAAATGCTTGCAACCTAAATGCCAACAGGATCAGTTTTTAACCCCCGGGAACCTCGCTTTTAATTTGATAATTCTGTGGCAATTAAAAACTCGCGCGAGCAACTCTCGAGCCAAGCCAAACAACAAAAAAAAGAAAATAATAATAACAACAAAATTCTGCGGGTTCACTGAAGGATCGACGCATTTGATTGGCCTTAATTGAGGTCGCAAGCGTCGCCTTTGGTTAATTTCTTAAACAAAATCATCGTCACACACGCGCCGCCTGTTGAGCCGCAGAATTATGCAGGATCGGTGATTCGGCGGGGAGTGGTTTATGGTAGCGAATACAGTAGTTAAATGCAAAGCATGTGGGCAGGATCGATATTGGTGGGAACGGCAAGGGACTGAGCAGGGTCGGTCTGTCGTTAAGGTCTCGCTGCCTAAGGGTTAGATAGCTGTAAAGGGCGAATTCTATTAGCAACAGGCATCTAGCAATGCTTACCGAGCTGAATAATCTGAAGAAAAATCCAAAAGAAAGCAAACAAGTAAGAGTGCTCTAGTCGAGAGTGCCCGACTAGGAGATACCCTTAAAATCAGCCCTTACGTTTATTCATAGTTATTTATCTGCAGTCATACATAGAAAGACATACACACGCAGCACGCTTGATGCAATTGCTGTGCTTCTTCTTCTTCCGTTGGCCCCATACTATGTTACATTGAACCTTTTATAATCAAGTAAGAGCGGACATAGAGATGGCATATAAATGTGTGAGAATGTCAAATCCGGAGGTCATACCTCAAAAAATCGTTTTCTGGGGCATCGGGGGGAAGTATCCATTATACCCTTTTACCATTTTTAATGGGCTCGGGGTATAAAAAGAATATTTATTATTATTATTGTCTCTATGAAAGTAGTATGATAAAGTAATCCGATGTGGATCAATGCATTAATCTTAGGAGTAGTATTAACATAGACGCTAAGCCATGATCAAGAAAGCAATATTTTTGAAAATCGGTTCAGTTTTGATAAAGTTACGGCTGTGGAAAATTAAGACCCATGCCTACATACGATTTGGACATGGAAGATACTTTCACTACTGGGCTACACATATCATAAAAAATGTAAAATACCCACTACAAGGATCTAGTAGTGTAAAAGCAAGATACACAAAAGAACTCAACGACTGTCCTGCGGCCTGGACGTCCTGCTGTGAGGACGAAGGTGTAAGGAAGGCTGCAAGAAGTCAGAAATCAGTAAAAGTTAATCAGCGCTAACTGAATAGGCACAAAAGGATACACACACAAGGAACGCTCATTGAATGATAAAAGAAAGGATCAGCGCATAAGGATCGGCCTGCTGGATTGTTGTAGATGTGCGTGCGGCGATACGCGTGTATTCCAAGAATAGCACACTGTGACACGCCCATACCAATGCCCACGCCCACGCCCACGCCTACGCCTACGCTCGAAGTAATACGAGCCCGCAGGACCAACTTGAAAATTGTATTCGGTGTTGAGTAATTTGTGTGCCACGCTCAGAAAATCTGTTAAGCGGTTAACAAAACATAAACAAAAATCCTCCCACAGGGGTTCCGGCCAGGGGATGGTTGCTACCGACTGACTGACTGACTGACTGACTAAATATTAACCCCTAGCGCGACGGCTGATCGTATGCTGGTTCTGTTTCTGTTCTGCTATTTCTGAAAACTTCTGTGCTACTGAGGGTTGCGCCTCCTTGAGGCCTGATGTGGGCCTCCGCAAGGTTCAGGGGTATGGGAAGGGGGTGCTTGCTATTTACGTACGACTAGAGCGAATACAATGTGTGGGCTTGTCAATCTTCATTATGATTTCCTTAAATTGTGTATTTCCATTTTACATAAGCCCAAGTACCCGCAGATAAGACGATTTTCCTGTTTGCCAGGATAAGTAATGCAATTGAAATCGAATTCAAAGTTCCCACATATCCCACACACGAATCAATAGCGTCCCTACTCCTTAACTTTGTATCGTCAAATGAACCGTGAGTGATAAATTGTTCTATTTGACCTGCAGGCAAATCAAGAAATAATGTTTGAAAAGTCACACGCGGAGTGTACGAAAGACCTTTTGATTCCCGCGCGATAGGAAAGTAATTATCGACAAAAAAGTAACTGCAATTTGTATAGTTGTTCTTGATGCTTGTGATTACAAATGAACCGCAAGCAGCTGTGAGGTCCTTTGTAGACCTAAGATTATTCGTATATTATTACATTCAAACAAATTGATAATCTGTTCTTCCTAAGGATATTGTATTTTAAAATATCTGATCTTGACCCTTGACAACTAGGATCGCTTAGTTCGATAATATACCTAATTTATTCAAGAGATCGGATTACAGTTTAGGTATAGCTATATACAAAATCGATTGTTTGCCAAATAACAACTTGAATTGATCAATAATTTTATGGATATTGCTCTAAGGGTTCTTTTTTAACAATTCCATTTTTAGCCATAAGATTCGATGTGTATGGATGTTGAAGAGAATTCAATCAGCAATTGGGTTGGCAATCCATTCAGCTATTGGGGCACTTGGAGTGCCTAAAAATATATCAATCGCATCCAAAACTTATTCTATTTATATGCAAATTAATCAAGCAAGGAGAGAGAGAGAGAGAGTGAGAGAGAGAGATGGAGGCATTTGAATATTAAAGCAGATCGGAGCAAATTCGTACAGTTGCAAGAGGGATACTGAAGGAGGAGGCAGCTAAAAAAGATGCACAGATGCTGGGCTGGCAGCATCAGCTGCAAAACCAAAGCTATTAGAGGCGAATTCCTGTTCCTTTGTCTATGCACAAATTGCCGACAACTGCCGCTCATGTTGCCGCTGCTGCATGCAACACAGATACGCGCAGCTAAATTGCATTTTTATCTATTTTTACTTTAAGAAAATGCCGACGCAGCAGCAGCAGCAGCAGCATCGGCAGCATGCGGAGGATTATAAAGCAAATAGAGCGGCAGAGGAGCAGAGGAGCAGCAGCAAGCAAAACGCAATTTCCTTCCTGCTTCTGCGAGCGCACCAAATAGCTGTAATAATAAAAACTCAAACCGAACCGAGTTCGCCCAGATCCCACATCCCAGAGGTCTCGGTCTCGGTCCCTGTCCCTGTTGCCTGTTGCCTGTTTATGGCCGGGCGATCATGTTGCTGTAGGATGCTACAAGAAAAGCAGGAAAAACTCCTTGGCTTGGGCGGCCACACATACACACACACACACACACACACACATACAAGTGAAACGTAGAAAAAACAGAAACAGCCCCAGCTGCAGCTCCCAGTCACAGCACGTTGTCCTCCTCCTTCCTATGCCACAGATCGTTTATCTGTGTGTGTGTGTGTGTGTGTGTGTGCCTAGCCTGCTGCCTGTTGCCTGGTTCAATGAACTGCCGTCACCTCTTGGCGCTGCGCAGCGACAGCGACGCTGGCTGCACACAATCCTTTTTCTTTTGATTTTCTTCTCTGGCTCACCCTTCACTTGATCTCTGCCTTGACTCTTTGCCTTTTGCCTGCCCGCCTGCCTGACTGCCTGCCTGCCTTTCAGTTTGCCATAAGGAGCTGTGCAGGAGTTTGTTTCAAGGGTTTCGATTTATTTCGAGAGAACAACAACAACAGCAACAACAACAACAACAGCAGCAGCAGCAACAACAACGGCTACGTTGTCTTGGGGGCTTTGGATTTCACTTGGCTTCGCGTGGGGAAATGTAAACATTTCATCGTCGTCATCATAATCGCTGCTGCTGCTGCTCGCCAGGCTGGTTTTATTTTCTGTGTGCCTCCTCCTCTTCCTCCTGCCCCTGCCCCTGATCTTTGTATCCCTTTTTTCGCTGGAATGCGCTGGTTGTTTACTCAAATGAGTATTTGATCTGTTGCTCAGTTTTTTTCTCCTTTTGGTTTTGTCACTGGTTGGTTGCTTGGTTGATCTTTCTGTGGACCGTTGTTGTCATCACTGTGTGGCACTTGTGTTTATCTCCAAGGATTTTCAAGGAATCGCCAATGCAGCGAAATTTTAACCATAAATACGGTTGATCGTCTCACAATTCTTGACATTCCTCCATACATGCCATTAGATCTGCTGGGTACAGTTAAAAGGGTTGTCAGATCGTTTTAATGTGCACCATTTTAAAGTGCTCCATATTTGCAGTAGAAGCTGAAATTCAGTTGGGTACAGTTGAGCAGGATTAAAGTAGGATTAAACGATAATGAGTATCGATATTCTTATGGTTTAAGTCATGTCCTAAGACAGGTCCTTGCTTAAGCGTAGTATGTCAATATGTCAAGGATCATAATTCAGAATTCATATAACGAAATGTGGAGTGAAACTTTCGAGAACTTTAAAGTTTTTTTTTAAATATTTTATGTTTATTTAAAACTTTACAATTTTTGAGTACAAAAAACATATAACTTCTTCTTTCTGCCAAGTGCACCAACAGATCCTATCAGTTTTTATTAAGTTGAATAAATATATTATTTTAATTTCCAAGGTTTTCCCAACATTTTCTATATTGCATATACAATCTTAGCAACTGATTACAGCTTTTGTGGTTTTCCTGTGGTATTTACCAACACACCTTTAATAAGCTTTGAGGTTAGGATAACCTGAAATCCCTAAACGCCATCTCGATTGGGATTGAGAGCATTGCACAGATACACACACAATTGTCTAGAAGAGAGGCAGTTGAATGCCTGGAGCCTAGCTCTAGTTTCAGTGTAGGTACAGTCAGCCATTGCTCGTGTGAAAAGGATCGCGACAGAGGGACAGAGGCAGGCAAGAACAAGTTGCATGCTGCATGTAGCCAACTAAAGAGGCAAGTAAACAAAAGCAAAGCAGACCAAGTGCGCGGCACAGCAAACAAATCGGTAACCACCAACTACCAACCACCAACAGTGGTGGCAGCGTTGCAGGCAGCGTGGGGGCCTGGACCTTGACGCTGGCTTTAGGTGCTGAGCCTGAGCCAGAGCCAGAGCCAGAGCCTGAGATTGGGACTGGGACTGGGACTGCGACTCAGACCGAGACAGCGACTCTGTTGCGCATATCCTCCACGCACGTACAGTGTGAGTGGAGGGTCCCTGCATTCGCCTCGTGCAGTGCTTGGGCGATTATTCATGACTTTATGGACTTTGGGTAGAAGGACATTAAAATTGTTTTTACGCCAACTCATCGGCAGGCCAGAGGATCAAACTGGTTCTGCTTTGTATGCCACTCAGCAATCGCCAGAGCCAGTCCCAGGCCCAGTCCCAGGCCCAGTGCCCGTCTCAGGCAGAGTCAGAAAGTCAGGCGAGGCCGCTCCTTTGGAATCTGGAGAAACCAGTTTATTGCCTCCTCTACCTGTTGTCCATTGCCTGTTGCCCATTGCCTGTTGCCCATTGCCTTTTGCCGTCGCGGATCCCACGAAAAAAGGGATACTTGTGAGCAAACACAAACACACACACACACACACATTAATATCATGACAAAGCCTTGTTTATCCAATTTCTGTGTGTTTGCCTTTGCGCAATCCTTTCGTCCTCGCCACCATCACTGCTTGCCACATTTTGAGCGTTACTTTTTGGACCGTGGTCTCCTTTTTCGTTTTTGGGTACAGTTTCGAAAGGGTTTCAGCCAGAACAAAGGAATCAAAATACACTTAAAAAATATATCCAGCAAACTGGTCTGAGGAATTCACCTTTAGAGAAACCATATCAATTGATTCGGTTATTAGAAGATCATTTATCATAAAGGGAACTTACTGAAAGCAGCCTGTAAGTATGTGTAATGAGTTGAGTTTACAGCTAGATGATCTTAATTGTGAAATAAATATAAGAGTGATTTCATTTGAGTTAACTTAGAAGATACATTTATTTTTGCTGCATAGAGTTTAGTCTTGGGTTTTAACTTATACAGGATAGCTTAACCTGAATCTTGATGCACTTCTTGAAGAATTTGTCAACTTTGTTTGCCTCTTTTGACTTTCTGCTGTGCATAATAAGTTTAATGTGTGTTTGTGGAGGTTGCTCAAATGGCTTCTGCTCTGCTCATAATGCCTTTTGTTGTTATTGTTACTGTTGTTGCTGTTGTTGTTGCCGTAAGCCAAGCAAATGTTTATGGGTCCAGCAGTGGGTCCATGCCAAGCAAAGCCCTCGAACAACATTTGCAGTTGGGGCTGTGACGGAGAAAGGCACTTGAGCTGAACTCTTCTTCTTCTTCTTCTTCTTTTTCTTTTGGTATACCCTATAGCCATCAAATGGCTGAAAGAGGGTATAATAATGTTGAGCAAATGTGTATAACTGCATTCATGAAAGCAGAACTTTTGGGATCTCGAAGGCAAAATGCGTTATATAGACCAAACATATTGTTAGAGTTCTATAATTGTATTTATATTATCTATAACCTAGGCCACTAAAATCCAAAGTTACTCAAGAAACTTTTTTCTTACTGGGTATCTGCTAGTCGTTTACTTACGAGTAGGGCAATCCTACTTGTTTTTTATTGTTATGGAAAATGGTGCGCAAACGCAAATGCGAGGCAGCAAAAAGGCAGCAAACGTGGCAGAGAAAATCCACATGCACACTCCGAGCAACAACAGCAACAGCAACAACAGCAGCAACAACAACAACAGCAACAACACGTGCAACAGCGCAAGCGATTGGCGCAGGAAAACAGCAGAAAAGGGTGAACGAAAAATGCTGGAAAATATTGTGTGAAAAGTCTGTGTGTGTGTGTGTGTGTCTGGAGCAAGTTGAATGGCCTGCTTATGCCTTGAATTCCAGGTCTAGCCCCAGTTCTGACTCTGACTCTGACTGTGAGTGTGGCTCTGAGACTGCGGCAATTGCTCGGGTAATGAAGGGTTTTAGCTGGCTCCTCGGCTGAGCAGCCAAGTGACACAGCCGAAAGGGGAAACGACTGGAGAGAGATTAGAAACGTCATCGCTGTGGTTGGGGCTTTTGAGGCGGGCAAAACTTCACCTGTTGCTGGTGCAGTGGTGCAGAGGAGTGGAGAGGAGATGAGATGAGATGAGAGCAGAGCACAGTTCTCAGGATGCCAGCACCAATTGCCGGCAGGTCAGCGCCTGGGAAAGCACTTAAATGGTTTTTCATGCCTAGCCAGCTTTCCCAAGGAAATTGTCTAGCTCTTGGCCAGCAAGTTGCCCGTTGTGAGTTGCCAGTTGCCAGTTTCCAGTTGGCTGTTTTGCCATTGCGGTTTTCAGTTGGAATCGCGTTTGCCATGCTTCGGTTTGATTTGGGGGGCCCCAGGAAGCTGCGCAACCACAACTGCAGGCGGTTCGAGCCGTCCAGCACCGTATACGTAATTTTGTGCTGACCAAGAAGGAATCGCAACCACAGAGACCAGACGCGCGATCTCCGCTGCAGCCAGCGACAGAGCTAACCCCATTTGCGACACTCTGGCATCTTGCAATCTTGCTGCTAAATTGCTGAAGGAAACGCACGAGTGGCGCAAAAGTGGCGCAGGAGAGAGCCACAGTCACAGCCAGAGCCAGAGCCAAAGCCAGAGCCAGAGTCATAGTCACCGCCAGTGCCATATGTATGCCCTACTCTCTTGGTTCATTCAACTTCAAACAGCAACAACAGACGCTAGCAACAACAGCAACAGTAACAGCAGCAACAGCAGCAGCTCTAGCATTACACTGGGAGAATTCTTAGACTACGTTACGATTCATATTTTATTTATAGCTACTGCACTTATTCACGTCCTGGGTTTAAATCTTAGCTGTTGTGATAACTAAGAAAAAGGCCCATAATATTAACTATACTAAATAATGATATAAATAATAGTATTATTAATAATACTGACTACTTATATAACAATAGATTATAATGGATTATAAAAATTCTATAGAAAACAAAATGTTATTTTATTTTAATACATCTTTTTATATAATTTTTTATATTTTTTATTGTATAAATTACTTCGAAATAAAATTGTAAAATGTTTTCTCGACAATTTTTCAATAGTAATTTTACTTTATAACCAAATTATTCATACCTTTCCTTAAGCTAACAAGCAAAGTTGCTGAACAAATACTTTGAAATATCTGAAATTGCAGTTTATAAGAGAATTATTTCGAAAATGATTAACATTAGCTAGTTCCGTTGGAATTAATGGTTTTTAAAACGCATTGAGAGTGTGCTTAATTTTGTTGCCCAGTGTAGTAGGCAGCACAGGCTGCGTAGCTGGATAGCTGCTCGGATGGATAGTTAGTTGGATGGATAGATGGATGGATGGATGGATGGTTGGCTGGTTGGTTGGTTGGTTGGCTTGGCTTGGCGCTAGCTGCTTGGCTGACTGCAGTCAGCTGCGCAGTCGTCAGCGCCGTCGTCTAATGCTCGATATGCCAAAGCCAGCTGCCGGCTGCCGGCTGAGCCCATGTGAGCCAACTGGGAGGTATGGCCGACCACACCGAGACTAGACATCAAGAACAAGAAGGATGCACAGAACTGCAATGGACTGCGACTGGAAGTGGGGCTGTGGCTCTGTGGCTCTGCGGCTCTGGTAGGCCGATTGGAAGCGGTGCATTGGCCCGGTTTCTGGTGTGGCAGCAACTCAAATTGCAACAACAGCAGCAACAGCAGCAGCATGTTTTACAAATGGATTTCATGTTGAGTGCGTTATGTTTCTTGGAAAGGATTTCTTTGGTTAGCTTGTCATGGCCATGTCTGGCCCCAATGCGTTTGCCCCACCAGCTTTTCGAAAATTAACGCATTTAAAATTGCGACACGAGTCGCAAACATGAAACATTCAAATGCACAAATGTGGCATGAACAAACGCCTTGTTGCTTGTTGCACTCGGGAAGTTGTTTGCGTCCGCTTATTTGGTAGCTTAATGCCAAAAATGCCGGAGCAGATCCTGCCCGCCACTTTGGTGGTCAAATCGGGGCACACACTTTGATGTGCAGCGGGGTCAATTGTCAAAGTCATAAAAAACCCTAAGGCAAAATGCTACCGCACTGCCTCCCTAATCTCGGCCAGGAGTCTTCACGACTATAAAAAGCAATCAACATGATTTTATTACGTTTCCCACAAAGACATTCGAGCATGTTTTATGTGCAGGAAACTCTGAAGGGTTAATGAGCTGGACCTGAACCTTTTGGGGTCGCTGGCTGTATTGGGCTGGCCCACAGCAACAACAACAACAACATTGCAACGTTGAGAAAATTTCAAAGGAAATTGTTGAAATGCAAGAAGATACAAAAGACGCGATAAGCAGGAGCAGACGGTAGCTAAGCAGAAAACGACAAAAAAGACAAAGACATAACAAAAATTGATATAAATTCAAGCTGAAATTTCATTAATTCTTGAGTCGGCACAAAAAGGCAGAGACCATAAAAATATTCAAATAACTTGCAGGCCTCATATAAATTAAAACGAATTGCAATAAAAATTCAACTCCCGTTTCAGCGCAGATATATATGTACATACATATATATATATATGCAGATATATATATATATGTATATGTATGGCATATGAGCATGGAAGGATTGATCGCCTCCTCGAATGACATATTATTTAGCAAATTGAAAAGGCAACAAAATAAATAAAAAAAACTCTTTTCGCACGTTACAATTACGGCGAGTCTGCTGTCAGCCGCTGGCCCCTAACCTACCCCTCGGAAGGGATCGCGACTTCTTCTTTTTTTGGTTTTGTTTTTGTTGTTTTTGTTTGGGTTGGGCCGCCTTGCCACACACTTTGGAATGCAAATCAATGGAGTCGGCGAGGCAGCGGCCCAGGCGATAAAAGTATCCTCTGGCTTTCGAGGCTGGCACGAACGAGAGGCACCGCACAAAATAAATAACTTCTTCAGATCCCCCTACAGAAAAGCACGCTGTAGCTGTAGCTGTTGTGCAGTTGTATTCCGTATCTGTATCTGTGTATTTGGATACACTCGGCTGAGTCTGCTGGCAAGTCTTGAGTCGCTCGTCGTTTGGCTGCACCCTGTGGCGGCGGGCCAATTGTTTGCCGCACGTCCTCGTTTCGGTAGGTGCCTGCGTGAGTGTATAACTTACACACACACACACACAGACACACACACATATAGACTACTACTACCTATATGTAGAAATATATGTATATACACAGTAAACAATTTTGCTATAAATTAAATAAATCTGGGTGCTTATGTTTAACAATTTCAAAGATGAAACTAAATTAAAGTCAAAATATCATAATAATTAAAAACTTAATAAAAATTTAATTTTCCGATTTATTATACTCTAAAAAGAGCACGACAATACGTGCCATTTAATTAATTTTGAATTTAACTACTAACAACTAAAGTCTAGAGAAACTTTGATCGGAAATGGGAATCGAACTCAGATTCCTTCATTTAATTTCCACTGATCTACTCTAAGTCTACCCCAAAACAAAATTTATTATTATGAGGCACACAGCATTTTGAAAGCTTTCTTGGCGAATTTAAATGGTGAAAGAGAGACAGTAAGAGATAAAGACCGCAATCAAAATTCAAAGAGTTCTCATTTCAGATATTTTAAATGTTAATAATATTTGAAATCTTGGGTGAAATCTTATAATGTTTTTTTTGTGGTATTAATTGTAAATAGTATTTAGATTACAAGCAGGAATTGTATTGAAATTGGTTACAGTGTACATCTATATTTGATTGTGGCTGCCACAACCCCCTGCCCCAGCTCCACGCTGTGGCACCGAGTTTTATTTGCCGACTGGCGACCCCTTGGCAAGTCAAGCTCCCGCTGCAAGCAGGCAATCTCTGTGGTTGTCCCTGTGCCGGTCCCTGTTGCCTGTTGCCTGTTGCCAGTGAGTGGCTTAAAGTGGTGCAAAAGATAATGAAAGTCAATGTCTGTGCAAGGGTACAGGATATGCTGTATATGCTGAGTATATTTTTCGTTTTATTCCTCTTCGAGTAAACATCTCTCACACAGACAAGCAGACACTCAATGATGGAGCTCTGCAGACAGTGCCAGCTCTTTGTTTTCGAGTGCTCCCCCCTTAAAACGAGAGAGAGAGGGAGGGCAAGGCGCAAGGGGAGGAGATCGGAAACAGAACGGACTCTGGGAACTGGTAAAGTGCTGGGCGCAGTTTTTTGGGCCATCGGCAACTCATTTTGTCTTTCCCATGTAATTCATTCTCATATGTATCTTTCCTTGGCCTTGCACCCTGACAGGCTGGGGATTTTATTTAGGATCTTGCTGTTGCCCCAAGCGCAACAATTTCGCTCTGTGTAATTACGAAACACGTTTATCATTTTGGTGGTATTTGAGTCCTGCAATCAAACGAAAAGGACAAAAGCAAGGAGAAACTCTTGAGGATCGATTTCAAATATTAAGCAACAAATATGACAAACATGACGAATAACAAGGATAACCGAGTCCTCAGTCAACTCAAATCAAATATTTGCTTGTAATGATGGCCAGGTGTTTATGTCAATATATCCCTAGCTATATTTGATGAGGATCCGCGTTCCCAAGCAGACAGCGAGTTTTAAGCCACTGATTGCGTGTAAATAGGACGCGGGGGAAGGGGTGCCGAAACGAAGATACATAAATATCAAATTGTATCTAAATCGGGGGTTGTGATCCTGCAACAAGGATCGCTGCAGACAGCAACGTGGGAGAATGATTGAAGGGACAAAGAAGAAACCAGAAAGTCAACTCAAAGCCAAGAATATACAGCTGCCTAAGTGTGTGTGTGTGTGTGTTGTGTATCTGTGTTTTTATCAAGGGAAAGAGTTGAGAGTGGTAACAATTTTGTGCTGCAAAGGATACGCAACGTCAAGGTCCATTTGAGTAGCTCCAAGGCACTTAAAAACACGAAATACGATAAACGAAAAATACAAGAAATCAAGAAATCAAAATGTAATTTTTGGAAATTTTGTTCACATGCGACTTTTCTTCATTCCTGCAACGCAGGAGCATGGGAAATATTTTCAAGTTTTTGGCTAACGAAACCAGTTGAGTGTGTCTTGATTTAGTTGCCAGTTGCCTGTTGCCCCGTCCGTTGAGAGGGTGAAAGTTGCAACTTGTTGGCCCTTAATTATGACAGCGTGACGGCAACAGGATAACGATGCGTGTGCGTGTGTGTGTGTGTGTGTGCAGGTGCCTGTGATATTTTCATTTCAATTTTCACAGGATTAACGTGCAGCGGGGGGTGACCGCTGCTAAATGCGCGTGAAAATTATGCACAGCATGTGGAAGCAGCTCACCAAGGCAACAAGGCATCAAGGCAGCAAGGCAACAAGACAACAAGGTCGACAATTTTATGGTAATTTAATGGGTCTCAGGTCCCGAAGACAGCTACTGACTACTGGCTACTGGCTACTGTTGACCAAGAATCTACAATTTGGTTCACACGCGTGTCCCGGCCGGAGAATAAAAGTACAGTCAGTCTCTCTCCATGCTAAAGTGCCTTGTCATATCCGAGATGCACAGCCAAGAACGGAAAAAAAGGTCGTCACAATATTTCCGGATTTAAAGCCCAAAAACGTCATTAGCCAAGTTAGAAAAAAGTGAGAAAACGAATTAGAGACTGGGTGCTGGATGCTGTGTTTTGTGTCTTTGTTGCGTGCAGTGCATCGGAAGTTCCCACAAGACACCACAATTATGACGCAACATTATTTTTGTTGGTTAAAACCACGACTCGAATTGCTAATTGCTAGAAATTATCTATGTGCCAGAGTTAGACAAGCTGTATTGCTATGGACGTAAGGACGGTAACTATATTTTACATAGATCTATTTATTTAGGAAGATAGGGTATTATAAATTGAATAATCCTGAGTTTGACAAGTCATAAATTTTCAAGTTCTTGATTGAAAAAGTTATAGAGTTCAAGAATTTCCAGTTATAGAGTCATAAAGTTGAAGTTCTGCTGCATCACATCCTGGATATAAACAGTTATTTGGCAAGTTTGGTAATTGCAAAGTTCAAGTAGTAATGAAGAGCTATAAAATTAAAGATAAAGTTATAGTGTTATCTATAATCCTCTATACTGAAGCTTTGGCGGCTTGCCACGCCCCACTTGCCACAGTCGCCGTCGCCGTCGCAGCAGCCCGTCGCACACCTGGCAGTTAAGTTGTCTCTAACGGGTCGCAAGGTGTGAAATGGCATTCGTCTTCCAACTGTAGCTGTAGCTATTGCTGTATATGTTAGATGTTGTTCTTGTTTTTGTTCTTGCTTGGATATCTGTGTTGAATCAGGTGCTGCCTGCTGTCCGGACGGACGCTGCTTGACGTCGCGTCGTGAGCACACAATTACTAAGATCCTCCCCCTGCCAAACAGACAGTCGATAATTTAGAAATCTTTACAAAACATTTCTATGTTTCGATGATTATATGACGCTGTTGACGTTACCGTCACCGTCACAGTCTCAGTCACATCCACAGTCAAAGCTACCGGCAACAGCAGAAGCAGCCATACCCTTCTTGCATCTCAAATTCTCAGGTATCATCCTCATCTACTGGGATTCTTGTAGTCTTTGTGCTAATTGTATAATTCACCTTTTGATTAACTTTCGAAACAGGAACCGATACACAGCGAGATTCTTCAGTGACAAGAGAGATTTCTTGAATTATTATTTAAAAGTTCGTTTCTCGGACTTGTGGCTAAGATAAAAGTTCCTTTCGAAATAGAAGCTATAATCAGTATTTTAAAAAGAAGCTCAAAATTAAATTTGTTTTAATCTTAAAATTTAAAATGAGAATAAGAGTTTGATCTTTGAAACTAAAAATATTAAAATTTGTGGATAATTACTACTGTTGTTAATTAAAATTTGTTGTTTTAAGAAAAATATACAAAATATTTTGAATAATATGATATTTCGATAGACTTTTATTTGTGAATAAGTAAAGTGAAAAACATATTTGGTAGTATTCAATTTCAGAGGTTTGATACTGCCATAGTTTCAGACTTCTACGAATAAATAAAATATAATATCACATGTTACTCAGTTGGACCCAAGCCTGAACAAATTGGAAAGCATTGAAAGTAAACAAATCATCAATATTCCTACGTATGGACACACAGATGGAATCCTCAACTAATTTACAACACGTGTAATCACTCGGAGGTCGCTGACCGTCATCGCTGCCGCAGTCGCAGTCGCAGTCGACGTCGCTGCCGCTGCTGTTGCCCTGAGGCAAAGATCTGCTAGCAACCTAGATTGACAAACGAGATTCAAAGCAATCAGACAGCAGAAGAACCGGTGAAGAAGAAGGTAGGGAAAGCAGCAGACCGTAAAGGTAAGGAAGGAGTCGACACTCAAATGGAGAGGGAGTCAGGAGCCTTGCCACAGACAAAGTTGCACCAAAACGAATATGGAAAAAGAAAAATGGAATTGTAAATAGCAAACAGAACAAAAACAACAAAAGTGTAGAATCATAAATAATATTGCTTACACAAATGGTTCACGCAGATGAAGAGGTGAGGGGCAACCAACTCCTGTTGAGAATGCCCAAAACGTAGTAATTTAATTGTTTTCATTTTGGGGTTTTTCTTCTTCTTCTTATTTGTCTTCTTATTTTTGGGTCGAGATCCTACGCAGATATACAAGCTAAAAATAACGATGAGCTCAAGTTTTTGTTGATTACGAGAAAAGTTATAAAGTTTCAGGCTCGGGAGAGAGAGAGACGAAGAATTCCAGCTAACCCTATAATATGAGCAGCAGCAGTGCGTGCCCCATGATGGCGTGTAACGGGCGAGGAGCAGCAGCAGCAGTGGCGGTGTAAAAGGGGAGCAACAGGCTTTAAGCCAGTCAGTCACATAAAACGTTAACCAACAACAACAATAGTGTAGAGCCAAACAACAACAGGTAGAAATCAAATAGAAAATGGAATAGACAAAAGGCAAATGGAGGAAGTGGCAGCGCAAGCAGCAGCAGCGACGCCAGCAGCGACGTCGACAGCAGCAGCAGCATAAACATCCAAGCAACGGACACCAACAGCACCAAACCACCGGCACGTAGCCACGCACACACACACACACACTCTCTCACACACACACACACACACAGGCACACGCTCTCTTACACAAACTAAGTTTGTCTATCTGCAAAGGCATTTCGAGTTTCATTTTATGTTTTGACCCCTTTTAAGTTCAAGAACCCTTTTCCTCACAACCTCGCAAACACACACACACACACACACACACACACAGAGAGGCAGCCTAAACACGTAGCCACATACGCTCGCTCACACACAGCTCTCGAGCGCCAACTGAGCGCGCGCAAGCGACTCGTTAGAGATTTATAATGCAGGTCCGTACGGCCAGCCAGCCAACAGCCAAGCCCCACAGCGCTGCTTTATGCGGGCCGCACCAATACAGCTGTAGGTCGCAGCTACTGCGCAGTCGCCGCCAAGCGCAGAGAGTGAGTGTGAGTGTGAGAGCAAGTCTCCAACGAAAAGCTTAGCTCAGCTCAGCCCTGTGTAGAGTTGGAGCAGTGAGAATGAGAATGAGAGCGCTGCCAGTGGCTTGTTATTGTTTTGGCATTCGCTGTCGCTGTTTGGATTTTTTTTGGGGTGCTGTAGAATGCCAAGTCACATTATTTCAGCTTCGTTTTCAATACTGGGCGCAACAAGTGTATTTGGTTTTTGTTTTTATTTGTTTTTATTTTTGATTTATGCATGCGCTTTGGGCAGCGCTGCGATTCTGCTTCGAATTATTAATTGATTGTTGAAAACTAATTATGTTAATTGGATAATGAAATGAAATGTGTCAAGACACAAGATGTGGCTTCATTTTATGCATGCCGCTGTTGTTATTGTTATTGTTGTTGTTGTTGTTGTTGTTGTGTCAGACGTGTGACAAGCGAACTGACGCCTACTGTCAACGATTTTGTTGGTGCTTGACGTTTAGATGCAAGCTTTTCAAAAGATCGCACACAGGTACAACACAAACATGACGCACTCCCAGTTGGCAGGAAAAAGCTCAGCAGCTAACGATTGCGCAACTGACAACTGCTCTCAGTGTACACTTTGAGGGTGTGCTTTGCTGCTTTGCTGCTTTGGGCAGAGTACAGTTGTAAAGCCCTGCTGCTGTTGCTGCTGCTGCTGCTGATATCATCGACAAAAGCTCACAAGCCGCTCGCTGTCGCTTATCTGCGTGCCCAGCCCATGTATCTTGTTTCTAATGTGGCAATACAAATGAACAGTTACATCCTCCGCAACACAAACAACAACAGCAAACAACAACAACAACAGCTGAGAAGCCGTTCATGGTCATTGTGCCATAAATGGCAACGAAACGAAATTGAAATTAAGCAAATGAGTGGGAACAAAACTAACAACTAACAGAGACACAAAGACACAGACAGAGACACAGACAGAGAGAGAGATAGACTTGAAAACAAGTCGTCAAAGTCCAATTCTAAGATGCTGTCGTCTGTCTAGCATTGAAGGCGGATGCGCACCTAGAAACCAAATGAGGAAGAGGAGCAGCATGAATAGCATCAGCATCAGCGTCAGCAGCAGCAGCCATAAGCTGTGACTGTAGCGGATGCTGTGCCAAAGCTTTGAGCCTCAACTGGGGCAACAACAAACGAAAACAAAAAAGAAACAAAAACAAACAGCAAGCTGCGCAATCCGCTGGCTAACTGACTGTCTCTCTGTCTGTCTGTCTTTTAGTCTGGCAGGTTCTCGAAGGCCTTGTATTTATGGCTGGTGCGCATGCGTCTGACGCTGCCAGTGGCACTGGTTCTGGCACTGGCAACTGGCAACTGGGCCCACATGTCCCACGCGTTAATTTGCATATCAAAATCCAAGCAGCCTAACGGCACATTTTACGCAATCCCAGCGCAAGAATGCAACGAAAGCGGTGCTGGTTCAAAAAATCAACAACAAAAAAAAAGGGAGAGAAAGGGTTTCTTTCTTTCAAGTCGAACGTATCATAAAAATAAAAACGCGCGACGCTCTTAACATAAAAATATATATAGATATAAACACAGTGAGGCAAATACAGTTACAAAGCATGAATGAATGAAAGACGTGGCCAGCGATGGCATGTAAATTGGCGTCGGCCCATGTAAAGTTACTTTCCACTTTTGGATTTGTCGGAGACTCAGGTGGCGGACCACTGCTAACTGGCAGCACTGCAAAACGGACTATGGATGCACCATGGGCTGAATATCTATTTCAATGCTCGAAATTCCGAACAAACCGTTATATAACGGTTTATTCCATTTAGAACTGATTCAATTGATTTTTAGTGATTAGACTAACTAGTGGGCTTTCTTAGTGCATTCAATTGCAAAGTAATCGAAAAAGTTTAGATAACAAGAATAGATTTTTTGGTTCAACGATCGATCTTATTTATTAATAGCAATGGTTTCTAAACTTTAGAATAATATTTATCTGAATTTGAGTTAGGATAACTACTTTGTATCTTCTGTCAGTGTACTAAATTTAAGAGGGCCAAGAGTTACGGTAGCTTAAGTAATTGTTCTTGCAATACTTATAATTAAACATATTTTGCCATTTTCGCTCAGTGTACTACATTTCAGAGTAATCGGTCCAAATGTAATTTACAAGAATATAAAGAAAAAGTTAGGATTAATATTTGGCTGATTTTTGGTCACATGAACTATTTTGCTGTCTTCGCTCAGTTTACTAAGTTTCAAAATAATTAGGCCAAGTTGAGTCTTGATTTGAATTATCCCACCCAATACAGCAATTACGTAACAAGTTCAAATGAACTTATAAATATGCCAGAGGAGATTTTATTCCGATTGCAGACTACTTTGACGACTTCAAGCATATTTGATTAATATTTGTATTATTATTTGTATGTACTACCTGTAGTATAAGGTAATATGGTTATTCCTGTTACCACAACATATTATTAGGGCACGAGTTACGAACGTCTCAAAGTTTCTTTTTCGAGCGTGTGCCCATTTATGGAACTCCGGTCCGTGACAGACGACCTCTCTAGGTTTGTAAGTAAGTAAGTAACAAAATATGCTCGTATGGTTTACGGGCGGAGTCCTAAACTCGGCTTTGATTGCGGGCCAATGTGAAAACGTGGTGCATGCGTGTGTGGCTCACACGGCCTGAACCTCAACAGGTACAGGTTGCAACGCATTATTTGACGCGTTTTTTTACTGTTACGACTCGACTTGACTCGACTCGACTCGACTCGACTCTCGAAAGCAAAGATCTCTCCTCTCGCCGGTTCAATGACCGAAAACGGACGGCCGTCCCTCTTTCTGTTGTTGTCGCTTCTTTCGCGGTTCTTCCTGACTGCCTTCTTCGCCTGCTGCTTCGTCTAGCTTTCTATTGTTTGATGATTTCCAAAAAAAGAAAGAAAAAAAAAAATAACAAACGCTGGTGGGTTTTAACCCTACAACGACGCTGCTGGGAACGGGAATGGGAATGGAAGTGGGGAGTGGGGAGTGGGAAGTGAGGAATGGGTTGCGAGACAACACGCTGCCCACATCCACATTCCAACCTGTGCTTGTGTGTGTGATAATTTTTTGAGTCTTTTCTCTATGTTTTTGTGTCTTGGAGCACCGCTGAGGATTAATAATGCGAGTGGGCATGATCTATTGACGAGCTGTTGCCGAAAAAGTCCAGAGATTTTTGACACACGGTCATTGACTTTCCAATTATGTGCCAGGGACTTTTCTCAGCTCCGGTACCCTAACCGATTCCGATTGTGGCCCCATAGGGCTCTATGATTAATGGGTTTCTTTACACTATCCACAAATTAAATTGTGAATGACCAGGGACCAGGGATTCACATTATTAACACGTACACGTTTTCAAAATTCAGTTACCTTGTGACCAAATGTAATCTATCATTATAAGAAAAAAAAGAAACAGTCCTACCAGGTGCAGGTCTTTAAGAACATAATATATGCATTGCTGAAACCTATAAATTGTATTCAAGGCCGTCTTTGCTCTTTACTGACACCTGCAAATATATTTCAACACTAAGTCAGGTGAATACCTTGATTTGTTATGGCTTACATTCTGTTCTAACGATCAACTAGTGTGACAAAATGTATAGATCTTTCTGGTGACCAAATTGAAATTTTTATGAATATGACCAACTGCAAAAATACCGATACAATTTAATGTTCAACTCAATAGTTTTTAAATTTTTATTAACTTACTCCATATACATTTTTTGATTAAAAAAAATCTGGAATTTAGTTTTTTCATACACTTAAGATTTAGAATTAAACTAGATGCCAAGTAATGATCAAAATGGCCCCGGGATTGACAATCGGTTCAGATTTGACAAAGTTGTGTCAGTTTGAAGTCTGAGAAGGTCATTTATAAGGAACTTTTCTTTGTTTGGGAACTCAACAAGCCAATTTTTTTGTCACTTTTGGCGTGATTTTTGACAGAAAAATGAAATACCACAAAATCACTTTTCGTATAGTTTATTTTACTAATTGAGGCACCAACAATCAATTAAACGTAAAATTTCAAGATTCTATTTTTTGAAAAATCAAAATTGGTAAGGGTCCCCCCTTATGCTTTTTTCGCAAAAAAAATCCGAAATTTAATTTTTTAAAAAATTCATAAACTTGAGATGTAGAATTAAACTAGATGTTAAATAATGATCAAAATGACCTCGGGGTTGAAAATCGGTTCAGATTTGACAAAGTTGTGGCAGTTTGAAGTCTGAGAAGGTCATTTATAAGGAACTTTTCGTTGTTTGGGAACTTTACAAGCCAATTTTTTTGTCACTTTTGGCGTGATTTTTGACAGAAAAATTAAACACCACAAAATCACTTTTGGAATAGTTTAATATACTAGTTAAGACACCCACAATCAATTAAGCGTAAAATTTCAAGATTCTAATTTTTGAAAAATCAAAATTGTTAAGGGTCCCCCCTTATGCTTTTTTTGCCAAAAAAAACCAAAAATTATTTTTTCAAAAATTCATAATATTGAGTTGTAGAATTAAACAACTATTAAACTTATGACCAATATGGCCTCGGGATTGACCATCGCTTGAGATTTGACAAAATGGTGTCAGTTTGAAATCTGGGAAGGTCATTTATAAGGAACTTTTCGTTGTTTGGGAACTTTACAAGCCAATTTTCAGAGGCACCAAATTTGGTATATAGCATACAAGAGTAAAAAATATTCGTAAATATATTTACTTTTTAGATGCCTCTCGCCGATCTTCCAGAAATACGTATTTTTAGAGTATGACCTTCGGATTAAATATAGTCTCATATTTACGTGCCATTTTTATTGTCTACAAAATTTCATTACGATCGGGCAATGAACAAAGAAGTAATTTACGATTCACTGCAACATAGTTTGTGGCCAATGGAAGAAGAAGCAAATCAATTGCATGACGCGAGCAGCGTGTGTGTGTTTCCATATATGAATACAGGTAAATAATTTAAGACCTTCGATCAGGGTATATCATAGTCGGGCAGTGACGACTAGAGCACTCTTACTTGTTTTGGCTGAAGATTTAAATATTAAACGTATTAACTCAGGCTTCTACATATCAATAGATGGCGCCACTAGATCATTAGTTTCTCGGGTTTATTTGAAACTCCTTCTAGTAAACTGAGCAGCCATTGCCTTAATCAGAACCCAATCTTTTTGGCCTGCAGCTTTTTGGCTGAAACAGAGTACAAACGTGTTTAAAAGCAATGTTTCACATTCAATGGGAAAGTTTATAGTTTAGCTGCAGCGTCATGAAAGTTCCTTAGTCAACTCATTAGCATGGGCAAAGCACTGAGGCCCATTAAAATAATGCCTACCCTAATAAAATCAGGTAAAGCATTACGCAACAGGTCCGAAACACTGACAACAACAGCAATGATTTAACTGACGTGTGACGTTGTCACAGTCATGGGAAACTGCCAGCTCGGCCACCTACACGAAAGTAAATAAAACCACGATTTCGACCACCCCTCGTATTTTAACTGTAACAGGTTCACGCATAGCGCACCGAAAACACTATGAATAAAAAACAAATGCCAGACCGTGATATCAACAAGAGTTGCAGAGACCAAAAAACCGTAACGACTGCATTGAAATTCAATGTGATTTTGTCATGGCGAAGCTTGAACAGATCTAAAAATTAGTTACAAGCTGTGGGTTGGAATGGAACTACAAACAGGCGCTGTGTAGAAATATTTGTTATATGTGCTACTATATATATATATATATATATATTGTAGCAAGCGCGCCCCCGGCAAAGGAATCAATGTAATTATTCACCCCTCGCTGCGAGTGACGGCATTTCCGTTCCGGGTTCTATGTTGAGTGCCCGCACCATGTTGAATGGTGGCATGGACTTCGGACCATGGGCCTGACCCTCGCATTCGCGTTCTAATAGCGCGCCCAAGTGTCCGGAAATGAGATGCAAATATTATGTGGGATTCGTGACCATGTCCTTGTGAAGCTCAACAACAACAACAACATCCGCAGAACACACCCCGACAAATGCAAACCCTGGACAACAATTAAAACGGTGCATGCGCCGCTGACTTTGCAACTGAGGGTTGCACACATTCCTCAGATGCGCCTCTGCTCCTCGCATTATTGAAATTTATAAATGAGCTCATCTATTTACCCTATAGTCGGAGTCGGAGTCGGAAACGGAGACGCCTTCTGGCGGCCCAAGAAAATTGTCTTATCGTTATGCACGTGCATTTTCCACAAAGAAAATGAAAAATTTTCTTTGCTTCACTGGTTTTATACTACATAATTTACTCAACGACCGAGAGGTTGCAATGATAACATCTATCTATGGTACTTACATTAATTGTAGAAATTATGCAAAGTTCTTGATAATTTTTACTTGATCGTAAGTACGAAATTATTTCAGAAATACCTAGTATGGAGTTTTTATAGATCAGTTTCCGAGAGAGAGGTTTCTTTTTATAATGCAGGAGTCTTTTTCAGATCTTGAGAATTTATGTATTCACAATGATCTATTATGGAATTTCCGATTTTATAAGATAAGATATATTCAACAGACTAGTAAGATATTGTAGAAATCAGGGTTCCTATATCTTATGTTACTTGCAGTTCTACTTCTATCGATGTTCTAGATGTTTGGTCTATAGAACTATAGAGCATTTATTAACAAGCAAATGTCATTGATCAAATTGGAATTAGACCAGTCTTATTGAGAACATATTTTGGTTTATCTAGGTCAAACGAATGATTGCAATGCTTAAGTGCAAACACATGCATCTGGAGAAGATTGCACCAGCTACAACAACACCCCAACGGGCAACTCCCTGATCCGATTCATCGATGCAGTCAGCAACAAAGGGAATCGCCACAAAGACTGAGAATGGAACTGGAACTGGGACTGGACGGAGTGTGAAATTATGTGATTAACCGATTTTCATTGTATACTCTAGAAAAAGAGAGTGAGAGAGAGAGAGAGAGAGAGAGAGAGAAAGAGTCTCATTATTTATCATCCTCGCTGTAAGCATCGCAGCAGCAACCAACAGGAAAATAAGAATCTAACCCCCGATTTGGAGTGAGCGGCAACTGCCTCCAGAAACTAGGCGCAAATCATCAGCCGAGAAGTTCAACGAACCTCGCCGCATGTCTCACGCTCTCTTCCTCTCTCTCTCTCTCTCTCTCGCTATCTCTCTCTCTCTGTTTCGCTGTCCCTCCTCGTGTGTGTGCGCCTAGATTGTGTCCAAGCGCAACTACAAAGCATAAAAGGCTGGGGCCACGAGGGGGAGCGAGGAACGGGGTCTGGGGCATCACAGGCCGCGCCACGGACGAAACGAAAGCACAAAGCGTTACAATGTTAATGGATATGGATAACCACAGGCCCCGAGGCGCTGCCAGCTCCAGCAATGAGCAAACATAACATTCTTTTGCCCAGGGAGTTGTCTCTGGGCTGAGTAGCTAAAGAATTTCGTCGAAAGCTCGCTAGCAGAGCATCTCTAAGATATCTGTAATACTTTATGATGATCCAAGCATCAAACCCAAAAAAAGTTGCTGATATTAACACACAGAACCATAAAGCTGGGAAAGAATTCAAAAGACAGTAACGTTGGTGTCGGGCACTCCCAACTTAGCGAAACTCTGATCTGATCCTATCATTGTATGAAACTTGTCGACTTTATCGGGAAAATTATGGGCGATCTTAACTTTTTATTGATTATGTGGAGCAAGAAGTGAATAAAACTTAAGACTATATGTAGGGGTATACAAAAAGCCTATGAGTTTATTATAAATATAAGATCCCTAAAGACAAAGCAAAAATTGGGAGCCCAGGAAAAGTCTGACCCTATTCGCATTGCAAAGAGATTGTGAAATAGGAGCTATTATTAATGTCTTAATCTATTTTAACTGTTTAATATTTTTGAGAACTTATGTATTTATATATACTGCAGTCAGTTTCTTGGACAAATATCATTAAAGATTGTAAGAGATAGAGATAGAACTGGAAATTTTCAACAGCTAAGGTTGAAACACGAAAGTAAATATTGAATAGAATTTAGGATTTAAGCAGCTTGTTGGTTTTCTTGGCTTTCATTTATTTAGTTGGATTGTATGTGAGTCCTTTTAACGAGAAAGTGAATTGATGGCATCATTCAGTCATTCCATGAGGCTCCCCTCTTAATTGCCAGGCATCTATCAAGCGCATAATTTCTCCGTTTTCTTTATCATTTCAATTCATATGTACATATGTACATATGTATGTTTGTTTGTTTGTAAATGTGTATTCACATTAATGTATCAATTGTCAGTTTCCTTACTGCGTCCGTTTATGCATGCCACTCACTGCCTTCAACACATTGCGGCTCCTGACTGTGCGCCACTTAAATCAGAGCGTTGTCGTTGTTTCCTTAATGCTTTCTCTTCTGCTCCCATTTTGTACAATATAATTTCACCATCCGGCAATGAGCTCATAATTGCCAACCAGCCCCTCTCAGCTGATGCCCCCCTTTCGATAGGGATTGCTGCAGTGCAACAATCGCTTTTTTTCAGCCGTTCGGTTTATGGTCCTTATGTGTCAAGTGTTTCTTTCCTTTCCTTTCCTTTGCTTTGCTCACTTCAAGAGGATAAACTTGAGCGAAAGGGCAGGAAATATTGAATTAATAATATGTATATTTGTATATATGCAATTTATGCTGCAACCGTTGACTTTGCCAGTAATTAGTTCGCCGCCAACGGTCGCAATCTGCTCAAGCGAGTCACCACCGGGTAGGACTCTACTGCACTTGACGTGACTTGGTGCATCTTCCTTGCGGGTCTTTCGTGCCTTTTCCTGCAACGAGCCACCCCTGACGACGACAACATTTAAATATTGAAACGATCACTTCACACTCAGACGGAGAACGCGAAGACACCGTGATTCCACCACCACCACCACCACCATTACCATTACTTGTTACCTGCTATCCTAGGAGGGTTGCTAGACCATCTAATTATCATTTTTTATTATTTAACGTTCGTCTCGAGTACCGAGGTTCGCTGCCGTTGGCTTATGGCTCAGGTGTCGGAGTCATCATCAGGTGTTCGTGCTGCTCTCAAGGATTTCGGCGTCGCACGACTGCGCCCAAACAAA
Organism: Drosophila maculinotata; assembly: GCA_035045305.1. Lineage (NCBI taxonomy): Eukaryota > Metazoa > Arthropoda > Insecta > Diptera > Drosophilidae > Drosophila > Drosophila maculinotata. The sequence goes on from JAWNPD010000335.1 coordinate 12,210,284, forward strand.
CGTTGGCTTCCCCGCCCTCCCTCCCTTTGTTCGCCAGCTCCCCATGCCACAAAAGACCCTGCCCCTGACTCTGTTTCTGACTTTCGTCCTGACTGCAGACAATTATTTTGAAATGCGTTAATGTTTTCTTTTTTTTTTAGTCTGTTGCTTCTTCTTTGCCATCGCTGTACGTCTTTTGTGATCCTCCGATGCTCCCCTAAAAGGCCGCTTTATCACTCATGCACTCGCTCCCTGCATCGGGCCTTCCCTTTGTCTGGCTCGGACTGCAATTCACATTCCCGGTACGTCACAGTCCAATCGGCTGGGCTTTTGGCTGCCGTTGCTTTGTTGATTTTTTCTTATACCTGCACCGAAAATACACATTGAGTAGTTTAGGTTTGTGTTGAGCAGACAGACAGTTTTGGCTGGTAAAGCTATATACCATACTATTGACAACTATGGTAGAAGTAGAATTCAGATAGAGCGACTGTTAAAAATAATATTTGTATATATATTTTGCAAACTTGATATTATAATCTAGGTATACCTCTATAAAAGCAACTACATTATTGATTCAGTATTGAAAGCTTACTAACGAGAATTAAGCTCTGAAAAAAAGATTTGAATTGTTTATTTAGATAGATAGATTTTTCCCAAGTCAGACTTCGAATTGGGGAAATTAAACTATATCGGCTAATGTCTATACAAGAATCAGAGCAAATCAAAAATGGTATGCTTGTATATAAGAATTATACTTTGGAGTAGTCGTACATTAGCTACCTTGCAGTCTGTTCTTTTCAATATAATATAGCATATATATAATATTGCTATATTGCTTCTGATATATATAAATCGCATGTAAAACATATAGCATACTTTTAGGAATACTTTGTTTTTATTTTACTAGATTATTTCCTGGACAGAAACATATATGTAACTACAATAGTTAAATATAAATCATCCTATAACTGAGTTAGGTGCGGGTATAAGCAAGTCGGTCAGTTGCAACTTGTTCATGTTATTAACAATCTGAGTGGCAATTGCCGCTTTTGTTATTCCTGAGCGATCCGGGCGAACCCTCGCTGACTGTTTGGCATTAATTTCCTGAGCATCCTGTTGCTTGCTCTTGCATGAAACAGGATGCCAACGACCGTGTAAATGCACGAGCTTTATTTTATTTTTAGTTTCTCTCTCTCTCTCTATCTGTTGGGGCTTTAGCCCTATTCTAGAGCATTCAACTGTTGCTGCAACATTGTTTGGCTTTCTAATTTGATTGCCTGTTGCCAACAACTATGTAAATATGATTTTTTTGTATTATGATTGTTGTTGTTGTTGCTTTTACTTCAAGGTGTGCTAAGCGGCCAATTTCCGCTTTGCGGCATGGCATAAAAACTAATTGACTTTTGCAGACACAATCAACAAGAACTGAACTTCAAATTCATAATTTCATTTAATAGTTACAAACGATGTAAGGGACTGTAAATAAATGTAGTTAGATTTATGGCATGTGCTTATAGTTTTCACTTCTAAAAACCGAATCTTACCTAGAGGAAATCGCAAAATAAAAGCAAAGCTTAAATAAGAAACAACACCGAAATAAAAAGCCAACAAATCAAAATCAATTTGTCAAGCGGCACTTGCCACCGTAAATAAAAGCGAATAACAGCAATGACAACAACAACAACAACAACAGAAACTATGACCACAAAGGCAGCGGCCAGTGGCAAGCAACAGACGCTCGAACGGCAATCAGAAATCAAAACAAAAACCGCTAAAATAACAGAAAAAGTCTCAAAAAGTGGCGCGCATGCGCAAAACGAGTTTCGCTTGAAAATAAAGAAGAAAGATGAGGTGGCAGGTGGCAGGCGGCGGCGGCAGGTGAGCGGAATTGGAATCAGAATCAATAGCTGGGGAGAGAAAGAGTGAGCGAGAGAGAGAGAGAGGTGGAGAGAGCCGGCGAGCGGCAAACGCGTGGCAGTAGCTGTGGCAGTGGCAGCAACAATCAGCACAGCTGAGCACCACAGAGTGGGTTGCCCATTGTTCCGTGGCACCACACGTAGGGCAACCCATACAAATGAGTCAGACAGGTCGCCGCGCCAATTGAATTGAGCATGGCAGGAGTGCGGGGGAGGGAGGTGGGGTACAGGGGGGCAGGATCCGCTGTCCGCAACAATTGTCAAGAGCAGCAAACCAGTGGCTAAAGTAACTGGGCAAGATTTACAAGTGAGTGGAGGAGCAGCAGGAGGATCGGGGGAGTGATCGTGTGCATATACATATACATATATACACACATATGCAAAGCAATGCGACAACTTCATTTGTCGCCAACGCCAGAGCTGGGGCATACAACGGAAACGACAACGTTGGATCGTGGGGGAGGGAGGGGTGCAGGCAACTTGATGCACGTCGCGTCGCCAGTCAAATTGAGGTTAAGTAATGCAGTCAAATGCGTGAAAAATGGCAAAGAGAACAAACAGCAACAGCAACAAGAAGTCGACGCAAAAGGAGGACAACAACGGCGTGAGCGAAAAGAGCCGCCGAAAAGAGCCAAACCCACAAAAGGAGGAGGCAGCCCGCATGTAGGATCCGCTGCGTGACGGCAACTTAAAACGAGACACGTTGCCAGCAGCAACATCGAAATAATGTTGTCATCAGCAATTTGGGTTTTTATATTGGGGTCAGACAGTAGCTGGTAGCAAAAGTGACTCATGTCAGTCACAAGTTAATCCCTCTCCGCCCCCCCCCCCCCCCACCACTCTTTCGAAGTGTGGTAATTAATTTCGGCTTGAAGCTGACACCACGACACCTGTGCAGCGATTCCAGAATTGCAAGGCCTCATCCGTTGCCAAACTGGTTGCTGGCTGCAAATGCCGTTTGCTCTTTGCGCGCGACTTCTAATCCGTTGGAATTTCAGACACGCCAAAGTGGCACACAGACTGACGTTAGACGCTGCCACCAGCAGAGGCAGTGGCAGCGACAGAGGCAGAGGCAGCGACAGGTTCAGCAATCGTGGCAGCCAGCAGCTGAGCCCAGCCCGCTGAAGCTGCGCGCTGTGTGCCGAGTACCTGTCCGGCTGTCCACTTTTGCTGCATTGTGGCATTGACTGAGTCTGAACACTGTTGGCAAAATGTCAAAAGTCTGTCTACAGAATGGGGCCGCTGGCATAAGTAGGAACATGCATAAAGGTACTTCTGCTTTGGTTGGCCATAAATAAATACACGTTACTTAACTGTTTACTCGTTTCGAGATGAATTGCAGCAAGCTCTAAAGCAGTCTGCATCTATCAGGTATTCTTCGGAATTACACATATTTTATAATCCTGTTGGCTTTTTCTTTCGTAATCAAAGGTATACAAAGCTGTAGGCCCTGTATAATGTTCTTAAATTGAAATTCTATGAGATGACAAACTGGTTGATATACGTTTTTAGCTGCTTAATCCTGGCTTAAACATCTTTCAGAACTGCTAACAAATAATATATATTAAGAAATTTATACTAACAGCAAAATATTTTTCATATTTTTAATGTGAAGCGAAAGCCACCAAAAAAGTAGCTTTTATTTAATGGTACTGAATTCCAACTCACAAAATACCATATACCAATATATATACATATATATTTGTATAACTTGTAAAACCGATACTTAATATTGCACAGCATCGTTGGCACACTAAATCCCTTTAGAGCCAAGGCTTATATTATGCACTGAGCCGTTTCGCGTTTCAGATAATAATAAAGCAGCCAAGTAGCCGACTAGCTCCAGGGCCAAAAGCAGCACACGCTACGCGTTTATGATGGGTTATGACAAATAATGACAGCACTACGGGCCGCTTAGCTAGTCGCCCGCCCAGTCGCTCTAACTATCAGATGTTACACAACCAAAAAGTAATAATAGTTTGAAAGAAAAACTTGAAATTTTCACGCAAGTGTATGATGGAAGTGAAATGAACGATGAACGGTGAACGGAGACAGCCAGCGGGGCAGGCGGCAGCAGCAACTAACGAAAGCAAGTTGCAGTTTCCCGCACTCCCAAACAGCAGCCGCAGCAGCAACAGCAGCAACAACAACAACAGTGGAAAATGGCATACCGAATTCAACAGCAGCAGCAGCGACATCAGCTGCAGCGGGAACAGGCAACCAACCAGTTTCACTTGCGAAAGCAAAAACAGTTTCAATTTCAATTTCATTCGAGAGTCGAACGTTGTTAGCGAAAAACGCGTTTCGGGCTGCACTTGACAAAAGACTCCCAAAAAACGAAAGACTCTTTTTTTCGCCAATCAGTTGCAGAAGAGTTCAAAGCTAACGATGAAGGTAGCCGATCTGAATGAGCAGTATGCCCGCTTTCCGGAGCTCAAGCGGGCCGAGGTGCAGAAGCTTGTCGACTGGATACACGCCCAGCCGCACATCTCCGCCCACTTCTCCGAGGCGGAGGCGCTGCATTTCATCCACGCCTGCAAATATAGCATGGAAACGGCCAAGCGAGTACTGGACATAAATCTAACGGCTCGCACCCATCTCGATGACTTCTTTGTGAATCTGGATATCGAGAGTAATGAACTGAAACGAGCTATGAAAACGATGTATGTCATAAAACATTTATTGTTGTTGTTGGTCTGCATATTTTACACCTATATCATTCTCAGCTCGATAGTTCCACTGCCTGGTACCACGCCAGAAGGCTATCGTGTTATTGTGGGAAAACTGGAAGATCTGAATGCCTCGAATTTCAATTATGCCGACTGCATGAAACTGTAAGCGCAAAAACGAAGCGATGTGAGATATAGTAATCTGATTCTAGGTAATAGATATAGACCGGTATAGACCGTATACAATTTGCAGCTAATTACTTACTTATTATTTTGTTCGAGTTATATATAAAAAATGTTTTTACGTATTCTACAAACACACATATAGGTTTATTAGAACAAACCACATTTCTAATTAACGCGTAAGATAATATTTTACAAGTTAGAACAGGTTCTATAATTCGTATTGTTTGTATTTTTACATTTATATATTTTATTAACATAAAGAAAGAAAGCAAAATATTTAAAAATCAGTTACTCTTGAGTTGATAACTAATTAATTGTACTGTCATAGCTCTCTGCTGAATAACAGTCTTAAAAGCTACTCGTATATTTGAAAGTTCAAAATACTAAAATTAAACACTAATGGACTACGTGCAACTGACAAGGCAATTTCGAGTTTTGTCAGTCATAATTATTTAAAGTCGTAAACATTGGATTAAAAGATCAAAGTGCCTAAAGTCATGTATCCAGTGAAAACGTCAGTGCAACTGAAAAACACGCAGCACACGCTTGACATGTCCAGACACGGATACAGATACTATATTCCACAGATAATCACACATGTATCTGACAGATACATGTGCAGCTTGCTAGTGGCATTGGACAAAAAATTCACTTTTTAATAGTTACTCATTAAAAAAGTTAAATTAAAATGAACTAGTATAAAACATAGTCAGGAATAATGAACAGTGTAATTATGTAATCCTTGTAAACCCATTTCCAGCTATTGCATGGTATTCGATTATTGGATGTACGAGGATGGCATACAGCCAGGACATGTGATTGTTATTGATCTTAAGGGCTGCTCCCTGGGACATGTGGCGCGCATTGGATTGCTGCAAATGAAGAAGTTCCTTTACTATTTACAGGTAATTACAGGCTTGTAATTAAATTCCAACTAAGAAACCATTAATAATATATAAGATATTATATTATAATTTAGGAAGCGGCTGCCATACGTTTAATTGGCTTTCATTTTATAAACATTGTGCCCTTTATGGACAAGATAATGGCTCTAATGGGTCCATTCATGAAAAAGGAACTGACCAGCATCTTGTATCTGCACAGCGACATTAACGAGTTCTTTAAATTTGTGCCGCGCGAGATGATGCCCAAGGATTACGGTGGTCCACTTGAAGAGACCAGCGTAGCAAAAGGTTTGCCCCGAATTATTAATATTAATAAATATATGCATAATGTTTATAATATTTTATCAGAGTTATACTACAAGAAATTAATGGATAATCGTAAGCAAATGCTCGAATTCGAGACGCGTCATCAGGTGAATGAAAAGCTGAGGCCTGGCAAACCACAGAATGCCTCCAACCTTTTTGGCATCGAAGGTAATTTTAAGAAATTGGATATTGATTGATATGTATTTTGAATGTGGTTTGTTTTCGTTTTTTATGTTGGTGTTTGCTGAGCTAATAAACTTGACTTTATTTGATAGTTGTTTACATTTATGATTTTAATGATCGTTGGAGCATGGCTTCATTTCATGCAGCTTAGAGCTATGTTTTAAAATATTTCAATGTTTGATGCGCTGATACATAAAATGAATGTACATATGCTGCGAGTGGGTGACTTATTCTGTACGAACTTATCAACTATTAAGAACTAAAATTATACTTGTATTAAGCATAAGTAGGTCCATCTTATGGACTTCCATTATTTGAGATTAGGTGCTAAGTGAGCCAACTAATACTAATCGATATAATAAAATCAGCGAAGCTGTTTACATTTCTAGACAACTTATTATAGATATATTATATATATTGTATAGATTATTGAAATAGTTTTTATATTCACTTTTCGGCTTTTTACAGTTTTTCCAATTTCACGTCTTTCGATGCATGATGAAAATATATCGATTCGATTTCAAACATTAAGAACATTAAGTTACCTGAAAGTATAAAAATGTTTTACATTTGACAATCTTTTTTTCTATTATTAATATGGTACTCACTGCTGGAAAACGTGATTTATTTGGTTGTGGCGCATTGCCTGAGCGTTGCTGTTATTGTTGTTGTTGCTACGCCCTCGACTGTTGCTCTTGTTCGAGGTGCGACTTGTTGACTTTGCAACATGCTTCTGATGCTGTTCCGATATGTGAGCAAAGGGCGCATTGTTACTGACGGTGATGGGCAACTGAAATGTTTAAAATTGCTGATTAATACTGCATTTAACATAATGAGCATAATTTCTGAGAATTTCAATGATTTGTATGCTGGATGAGTAATACAGTACAATAGGTTAAACTCACGGGTATATTGTAACGCACGGGAATGGGTTGAGGCTGCTTATTTCCATAGCTAATGGGGTTGCGTTGACCCGTCATAAGCGTGTTGGGATGATGAGATGATGACGATGGTGCTATCAGTGAGACTGGGTTAACAATATTGTTGTTGATGTTGTTGTTGTTGCTGTTGTTGTGTGCTGTGGCTGACGACATTGCTGTGGGCAGCGAGACTGGCCGCAGAAAAGTGTTGTTGGGCAGCTTGAGCACCTCGGCAGGTGGCGGCGGCGGATTAACCAACGATATCATAGACTGATGCCACTTTTTGCTGGGACCAACAGAGGCGGCAGTTACCGGCGGCGTCCTATTCAATTGTTGATTGTTGGCTTGAGCACTGTTTCCGGCATTCTTGTGCGCCTTTGCAGGCGAAGCCTGCGGTAGCGATTGCTGCTGCAATGTAGCCTTCTGATTGCAGCTGGCCGAGTGACGCTGCCAGTGCATCTGCTGGCAAGGATAGTCGCAGTATGAAGTATTCCAGCAGCAGTAGAGTTGCGCCTCACGCATACAATTCGCACACCACTGCTTCTTCTTGGCATCCTCCACGGCTCGCATGCGCTCCAGAGTGCTGATCTGTCGCAGCTCGCTGATTACACGCTTGTTCTCCTGCTCCAGCGTCTTGCGCATCTCTGCGATCATTTGATCCGCGGACCGCTGCATGTCCGCCATCTGCTGTTCGTAATGCTGCTTGATGCGTTCGTTCTCCAGCGTCAGGCCGGCAACACGTGCCTGCAGCACACTGGGCTCCCCGACGGCCAGGTCTTTCAATGTATCCTCAATGACGGAGATGAAGTAGTCCGTGATCTGCGCATTATAAATTAGTGATAGTAAGTTGTTTATTGGAGAATCAGTATAATATATGCTCTTGGCAAGTTTATCAAAGACCACAATATACATTTTACCTACACTACCATAACTTTATTAAAGCTCACCTTGTGCGCATTTTCCTTTAGCCGCGTTGAGAGTGGCCCGGCGTGTGCTGGATAGATACTGGAGCCATCTGATTGCAGCGGGCCGGTGGGTCGTATCGTCAGCTTAGGAGGTCCAGAGCGCAATATCATTTCACTGAACGCCGTAGCAACACCCGATGGTATGGGCTCAGAGGGTGCAGTGGTCTCAGTAATCAGGGTATCACTGGGCAAACCATTTAGAGCACTGGCGAGCAAGCCACCGGAGTCTGCGCCGCTTACTGGTCTGACGCTTGTTGCAGTTACTGAGGTGAGTCCGGCCAGTGGCGGTGGTATCAGGGAGCTGGAATATGGAGGGCCAGGCAGCGGTATAGCTGTTAGCGACGTTGTGGTTTGCAGGGTATTCTTGGAGACTGCGCGCAACGGTGGCACAGGTATCGTCATGAGGTTGGAATTGAGATTGCTGCCGTTGCCGCTGCCACAGTTGCTACCGCCGCCACCGTTGCTGTTGGTGTTGCGTGAATCCATGGGTATGACCACCATGTTGGACTTGAGCAGACTTGAGGTGGGCGTTGGTGGCGGTGGTGGTGTCGTTGAATTTAAAGATTTATCGATTTTGCCACGCAACGGTTGACCCAACAGGGACTTTTGTGTCTGTGCCTTGGCCGACGTACGGCTAATGATGCAGCTGTTCAGGGGCATGGATGAGGTTGGTGGTGTTAACATTGGCAACGGTGCAAGTGTTTCTGGTGGTGGCGTTGGCGAATGGGCACCTGTTGGCAATGGGCCATGTGGCACACCCCTCAGCAAGCTGCGCTTTGGTGTGGTCTCTGGCATCTTTGGCGACTGCTTCTGGCTCACTCGCTGTATGGTTGTGTCACCCACAAAGCGCACAAAAGGATCGTTGGGGGAGGTGTCCATTGGTGGTGCGACTGGGGCATCTACAACAGTTGCCGTTGCAGGCGCTTGCATCTCTGCTCGATTAGGCAATACTGGCGGCGGCGGCATAGCTGCGGGCTCTGGCTGATTGTTGCCTGTGATTACCGGCTCCGGCTCCAGCTCTGGCTCCGGAATCGGTTCCGTTTCCATTTCCTCCTCGCTAAGCACTTCTTCCTTGATTTTAAATTCAGTAGCTGCTGGACATATGACCTGTTCCAGTGGTGCTGCGGTGGCGGTCGCACTGGTTTCCAACTCGTGATTAAGTAGCTGCTGTTGTTGTTGTTGAGGTTGTTGTTGCTCCTCGGCAGCCGGCGGAGGCTGAAACTCTTCCATGGCTGGCGCAGCATCCCCGCAATCCTCTGGCTCCGATAGGACCTCCCTTTTGATTTCCACAAAGGGCACCACCTTGCTGATCAGCTGCTGCTGTTGTCGCTCCACGGCGCGTTGCTTGGCCACCGTTGCATCAACTGCCGGTTCGCTCAACCCCGACTCCATTGGCTTGCAGGCAGCAGGTGGTTGCTGCAACTGTTGCTGCTGCAACTGTTCCAGTTGCAATTGCTGCAACTGATGCTGTTGCAATTGTTGCAGCTGCTGCTGATCGCGCGGTATTTTGGTTATAGTGACGCCTTGACGTCTTCGGACCAGCTCCACCACGGAGACAACTGTTGAACTTGCTTCGCCCAGTGCTGACTCGGAGGCTGCTTGTTCCGTCTCCGCTTTGGGCTCTTCCGTTGCCTTTTCTTTATCCTGTTCCATATGCTTTTGCAGGGAAGCTTGCAGTTCCTCCTGCGCCTGCTTGCGCGCATGCTTAGCACGTCGTTTGTGCTCCGTAATCCCGCCCAGTTGGCTCGTATCGCTACTGGCATCGCTCTGGGAATGTTTACGCTTGATTGGAGACGCCGACGGTGTCGCTGGCGCCAACTTGACGATTGCTTTACAAGTCTCTAGGGACTTGCGTTTTAGTACCACAGTGCAGCCGCGAGATTCCTTAAAAGCATCGCCAGCTCTTGGTATAACCTCATAGTTGCTGCTCTTCGGCTTGGGATGCTCATTGGTTGCCGGCGGAGGAGGCGGCGGCACTGTGGGCTCAGTATCGTGGCTGATTTTTTTTATAGGACTGCCGGATTGATCAGATTCATTGCCGGATTCGGTGGTCTTTGTTTTCTTGACAATGGAGAGCTTGTCGCCAGAAGTCTTGCGTATGAGAAATTGTAGCGGCGTCTTGTTGGCCGGCGCCAGTTGCCTGTTGATGACATCATGTACACCGGGCATCATTTCCTCCAGCTGCTGTTGCTCCTCCTGCGGATCGTAGGGCTTGCGATATGGCGCATAGTTGAAACTGCCAATTTTGCGCAGAATGTGCCTAATATGCACCTCCACCTCACGTATGCATTCGGCCAAGTCACGAGCTGAGCGTCGACTGGTCTGTGTGTTGGGATCATCGGCGGAATATAGGAAGCAATCCTTCACTGGGACATTGGCGCGATCGTGTTTGCCAAAGAAGCGAACATTGACGACTGCATTGGGGCCGGCGCCCATGGCCTTGGCGGGCCAATAGGGAAAACCTTTCAACTTGGCCCAGAGCAACAAATGCGGATGCGTGCAAACCTTGACGAACCACTCATCGTTGGAGTTGGCATTCAAATAGCACTCGGCACAGGTATCAATCTCGTTGGCCTCCTGGCGACAGACCTTTACCACAGCTTTGGAGGCCTGCTCCACTTTGGCATCTGCAAGTCAGTTAAAACACTTTAAATAGGGGATCATTTAAGCATAAATTTAAAGACTTACCGCCATAGTCTAAAATAAGTGCATTGTGTTGCATCCACTTGACTTCGCTGAGAAATTCATCGACGCTGTGAAATTCGCGATTTGTGATGCGCTCCGACAAACTGTCAAAGCTCACCGGATTCACAAAGTATTTGCTGTAGCTATCCGGCAGCACTTCCTCTGGCGCACGCAGTTTGTACACCTGAAAATACACATACAAAAGAGCGCCAAGCAAATGAGAGTTTGTTTTGTGCAGCAGCAACACAGCTGGAAGCAGTCGCCAATTCGCCGCTTAAGAGCACGGCGAAGAGAGCCGAGCGATTTATATTGTAAACAAACAAGTTTGACAGGCGAAATACAAACGACAGTAACGTCGCAGCGAAGAGTGGTGAATGGCAGCAACAGCAACAGCAACAACAACTATAGTAAGCAACAGCAGCAAGAGCACTCAAATGCCAGTATGTGCTCTCTCACACCTACATAAGTATTTATTTTAACAACGGCATCGAGTTGCGGCTGGCTCTGTGTGTGAGCGTAACTAACCTCAAATTACAAAGCGAACGAATGTCAGGCAAATATAAATTGCGCCATTGACGTCGTCGTCGGTTCGCTCCACCACCACAACCTCATCTGCTCTGCTCTGCTTGTGGTTGCTGTTGCTGAATTCTTTTCTGTTTGTTTCACTGCTTCTCTGCTGATTTGGGTGTTTCTTTTCTTTTTCTTCCTGTTGCCATTCCCAATATGAATACAGATTAATTACATACATATGTACATTTATATATGTACATATGTATTTGTACATTCTGCACGCATATGTATATGCAAAGATCAATGTATACTAATGAATGGATTTACATGCTTGGGTTAATGTACATAATGTTCATTATATGTAGATATTTACATATGTACATAGATATTATGTATGTATGTAGAATCGTTTGTCCATTTGTCTGCGGTTTGGACTTTGTAATTGTTTTTAACGCTCATTGCTAGACGACGGCACTAACATTAAATTAATTAATTAATTCCTCGCACATTTTTAGCACATTTACTGAACGAAACGTGGGCGTAACACATTAATTAAATACTTTATGGAGCTGTTGGCTACCCTCAGACGGGGGAGTTTCTGTTTCATGTTTGAGCATAATATTGTGCTCATATACGACTAGAAAACAAATGCCCAACAAAATATCTTAGCCATCCATAAAGTTGCTTCAAAATATGCAGAACATACTAAAAATCAATTTCAAAAGCTTTTTGCACAATTAATATTCAACTGTCTTTAAACAATAGAAATAGTACAATAAATGCTTAAAAATACGATTTTTAATTCAAAATAAAAACTATATATGTATGAATATATGTATGTATATATAGCAGCCCCTGGAATCATACATTGATTTCAGCTGTCAAAAACTGATAAACAAAGAAAATAAATGCAGTGAGCTCAATTTATGTACACATACACAAAAACAACTACAGGTGTAGTTATGTATGTGTGTATGTAGGCAATCGACAAATAAATTATAGGATAATTTTAGTCTTTACATGTAGCAATAATTATATTATTACAACTCAAATTATACATACATACATATATACACACATATGCATGTGTTGAACAGGTACCCGAGGGAGTCGCTCTCTCTCTCACACACTCTCACTGACGAAAACGCAGCAAAACTAACGAGAACGAGACCGTTCAAGTTTCTATAGTATAGACTCAATACGTTTCGTCATCGAGAGAGAGGTGAGCAGGCGGACCGGCAGATACAGTAGGTGAGTGAGGGAGAGCGCAAACTAAAGACCTACATGTACATGCATATGTACATACATATATACATAAAGCAATACTTGGCTGTATACGTATGTAAATATACGCGCCTATATCTGTAGTTATTGATGTGAGCACAAAACAATTTCGCGTGATTTTTGAATTGACAAACGACCGAAATCAGCAGATAATGAAAAAATGCGATCGGGTACGCAAACCGGGTCATACTATATACCATGTACTATGTATGGGAAGTATACATACATATTTTTTTTTTTTTTTTAAATTTTACTCACCCCGCGTACATGTTTCATACGCTCAAGTGCAAAGGTGAGCAGTTGACAGAGCAGATCTACGGATACATCATTGCGACGTGGCCTATAAAAAAGGATACAAAATATATGAACCCATGATCTATTGAATTCTGTTGTAAACATTTACCGCTTGGGTGCGCTCTCGATTAGCACACATTCTGGGCATTTCCAGGAGTCATCAAACTTGGTGGATGCGGGACGAACGCAAAAAGTATGAAAGGAACGCAGGCATTTGGAGCAGGGCATCACTTTGCCGCTCTCGCGGCATTTCCAGCAAAACGGATCCCAACCATCCTGCAACCGATAGGAAAGTACAGCTTTAAAACAGCATATCGATAAGCGATCAGCGATAGTCGATAACTTACCCTTGCCGGTGGCTGCCACAGTTCGGCCAGTCGTTGTTCAATATCCTCGCCCGCATTTGTGTCACTCGGCACATTCTTCGACTCACTGGCATCCGAATAAATGGAGATATTGTGATCTGTGTCCGCATTTGAACTGGTGCGCCACTCTCCGCTACCGGTTTCCGCATTCTGCGTCTGCTCAGCGTCCAGCGTGTCGTTCATGTAGCGTTCTAGAAACGCAGTGTGCTTCCGAGCGAATTCTTCGTTCTCGGAACGCAGATTGCTGCGTCGCGGTTGACGCTCCTCGCTGCTCAGCGAGACGGTCTTGCTGCGGGAACGAAAGCGTTGGCAACTGCTTAGCGGATTACTGTTACTCTCCTCGGATGCACACAGCTCAATCGGTGGCTCACCGGCAACGTTATCATATGCAACCGAATAGTTGCGCTTTTTCGATTTCATCAGCATGCGGATGGACGGCTCCTCGTACCACTCCGTCTGCGAGTCCCACAAGGGAGCGGGTATACTTTTGCTGCGCTTCAGCACAGTCTTCGCTCGACCCTTGCCTGATCCTGCAGTAGCCTCCGGTGTCATTTTGCGGACAGTGCGTGATTTGAGGCGCTTCAGCTTGGTGTTTTCGGAAACGTAGCCGGTGAGCACCTGGGACTCGTTGTGGGAACGTTGCAATGCCAGCATTTCCTTTGGAACGCGCACTTTACTGTCCTGCTTGGGTGTCGATGTGTTGGCGGCCTTCGTCACTTCGCTCTGCTGTGGCACCTTGGTTAGCTTCATAGTCAGCGATGCGTGGCCGCCAGAGCCACCAGCTGCGGCTGCTGAGGTCGGCCAGGCATTGGAGTTGGATGAGCTGCTGCCGCCATTGGCCGAGCCAGATGGAGAGCTGACCACATATTTCAAACGCTTGTTAGGCAGCGACTCCATCTCGTGGCCAGCCGGCAGCAGATGCGGCGGAGGGCTATCAATGGCAGAAGTCGCCTCATAGATGGGACGTGGTATCGACTTCACGCTGTCTGTCTCGTCGCTGCTATCCATGTGGGCGTTTCGCTTAGCTGCAAATGAAATATAAATGCTATAAAACACAGCTCCTCAAAAACTTAATAATGTCTCGACCTAGTTATTACTTAAGAACTCTTAATTAAATATTTTTGTAACACAATTGTGAATACATTTGTATTGCTGTAAGGCAAACGAGGATCCGGGCTGGACTCTTAGGATAGTTTATAGTTGTTCTCAATGTATTAGCCGAAGGACTTGGTTGCTAGTGTTTTCTGTATCTAACATATACCATATATAATAATGTGAATAAAATTATACTGTGAAATTCTTGGTCATAATTGCACACCCGATGTTATTTCTTTGACGTGATCAACTGATTAACTGCTTTTGAGGTTGGAGTCATTGAAACTTTTTGACTTACATAGGATTTGGCCATTATTTCTAGATTTCTCCTACTATTTTCAAATTTCCGGCTATATTCGCTTCTCTGGCACTTAGTTCATAATTTTAATTGGAAGTCATTTTTGTTTTTCTATGAAATCGAGCAATATGTTTAAATTAAGTCCAACCAGAAATTTTACAAATTAGTTGAGCAAATATGATTAAAAATTTCTCCGTATTTATGTACATTTTGTTTAATTCACCCCTCACTCTTTTTTATAGAAAATGTACATATATGTTATTCGCTAACTAGAAAAACATTTTAATATTGCAACGAGCTTTTCATAAGAAAGTTGTACCGTTCGCTTTTTTGTGTATTTTTGCTATAAATAATTACTCGCTCGATTTCTTCACTCGACGAGCTTGTCATTCGTTACTATTCTACTGTCACTCGGTCTGGCAACATTGGGCTAATGGGAAAAAAAATACTCACCAGGACTTTGACTTCAATGCCTCGGCATGAGCGAGATGAGTATACATATGTACAGTTATATATGTATGTAAAAGAGAGTAGTTTCTTTTTTTTGCTTCCGTTTTAATTTCACGCTTTGATTTCACGCTTGTCGCCTCGTAGACGTTCTGCTGACCATCGAAATGTGCTTGCGTTTCTTTTTGTTGTTTGTTGTTTTTGCCTTGCCTTGCCCCTTTGTTGTTGTGGTTGCCACTCTGTTATTATTGTGCTACGTGCAACTGCAAAATGTACACAAGATAAAAACGATTGAACACAATTAACATTTGTTATGTATAGCCATGTGCATATGTATGTATGTATATGCATGTGTGTACACATTGTATCTGCGTACATATGTACATACATAAATACATGCATATGCAGACCAAAAGTTTATTATTTTCACTTACCAATCTTTTTCTGTGTGAAGTCCTACAATATGTTGGCCGTTTTCTTTACAATTGTTAAGTGCTCTTATTTTTATATTCAATATTGAAGATTTTGTTGAACATTTATTTAGCCAGCAAATTTCCGCACTAAGAAAACCCAATCTCAATGCGTCGGCAAAACGACTGAAAATGAATTCGCCTCAATTGCGTTTCGCCCGTGTCAGTCAGATGTTGACGGCGCCTCGCTCTTTTTCAAGCGCTCTCGCTATGTTTGACAGTGGCTGTGAATCTCTTAGCACTTAAACCGCTCTCTTAGAAGAGTTGTGGGCCAATGTGGTGGAATTTCGTTTGCTCACCATTGATTATGATAATATTTTAAATATATGTACATACAAATGTATAAATGTATAGCATGAATGAAAAAAATTAATTTAATTATATGTAGGCAAATATAAAAAAGCAATTCTTAAAGTTTTATGTACATATGTATATTTGTATGTATTTATATACATATATACATATATAAGTATTTTTAAACATATATATATGTATGTACTTTTATACAACTTTCGGATGCATCAACTATAGTGTCATAAGTTTATTGCACTCGAATGAATTTAAACTATGGGCAAAAAATGTGCATTCCAAGTTTTATTTTAATATAAAAATTCATTGTCGTAACATTTTTTATGATTTGCGGAAAAGTTTATTAAAACTATATATATGTATAAGTATATAAACTTATTATGTACATTCCTTATTCCAAATACCCTACTATTACTAATTTTTTTTATGATTGTTTTCGATACTTTTATAATTTTTTCGATTGACAAGAAATGGCCATAAAGAACGCAAATTTTTGACAGTCTGAAAGAAGCGAAATGTTTAATCTACTCGGCAAAACAAAGTGCACTAAATATAGCTGTATTTACTATATATATTCATGGCAAATGATGGTTTGCTGCCGAGAGAAAAGCCAAAGTTGCCACACATGAATCCAAACCCATGCATAAAGGTCGACCTAAGCAGTCCCCTTATGCGACCTTATTTACACAGATATATTCATATGTATATACATATGTGGACCTGCTGTTCGTAACATGTCAATAAATGGAGATTACTAACATAATTTGTATTCCAAAATCCAAAACTGTTAAAAAAGTTGTTCGGCCCCAATTTTATGTTTTTTTATTTTTTTTGTTGTGTGCACGGCAAAAAAGTTTGTTTGTTTTTTGCTTTTGCGGGAGTGTTCCTCGGGGAGCAATTGGGTTAATATTTGGAACATAAATTTGCAAACGAAACACTTTAATCAATGCTCAGTCGGGGGGCACATGCCAGCGGAGGGGGGCCGCCTGCTATGCGGTGCAATGCACCTTTAAGCAAAAGGCCATATAGATTTGATAGAAAAACAAAAATACTGACAGCAAAAAAAAAAACAAAATGAAAGCAAAAAGCAGTTCCATGGGCATGGGACTGGACAGCTGGCGATTTTGTTGCTCCCCGACAATCATAAATTGCTGTGCACTTGCCTGGCCAAAGGGTGTAGCTGGAAAATGGCCTTAAGGCACAATTGTTTACTGGCTGGCTGCTGGATCTGAACCTACAGCGACGACGACAACGACAACGACAGCGACGTATGCCATTTATAACATATTGAATTTCATTCTGTTGATCTCGAGCCGCAGGCGGCGTTGGCTTAAATTTGCCACTGGATTCGGACTTGCATAATCGTTTGCCTGGAATTATACAAAAGCCTTGCACCACCTGAGTCGGCAGCAGGGGCGAGGTAGAGAGATAGTCAGGACACAGACAGAGAGAGAGCGGCAAAGAATAGTACACTGAAAACAAAAATTATTCCATATTTAGCTTAAGTATTTTTATATCAAGTTTTCTTTTTTGCACTCGACAAAAGTGTTGATGCTCTTATCAAGAATTTTAATATTTTTTCAATAATTTTATGCTGCATTTAAATTAGTATATAGAATGCTCAAAAAATAAAAAAAAAACTGTATACTCAAATCAAATGCAAGAGAAATTCTAATTTCAATAATCTTTTTTTTTAATTTATAAGGTTTTAACTACTATAATTTTTTGGTTTAAGTTAGGTGCTATTTTTAAAATTTTAAAGCAGTTGAGTTCGTAAAACATGTCTGGACATTTCTTAGCCAAGAATTTAAGAACTTGAAGTAAGAGTTAAATAATATAACTTTATGTACGAATTTTCTTCAGATTTCTTACCTAGGTTTAAGTGTTTGTTCTTATTGTATTAAGTATTTCGTACAAACAATTCAGTAGCATTTTCTTTTTATTTTCACAATTTTATAATGAATTCGAGAAAACCTTAGTACGAATCGTACAAGTACTACTCGTGATATCTTAAGAGCTATTAGGCTGAAAATGAAGCACTTAAAACCCAATTAAAGCTAGCCATGTGTTTTTTTCGTTTCTTTGTGTTTTTTTGATGTGTAGGCCACACTCTGCTGGCCAGCTGGGCATTGCCAATTATTGAGCGGTTGCCAAGTGAAGTAGGAGGAGGAGGAGGAGGAGGTGGATGGTGAGGAGGCATATATGGCCAGGAGGAGCTGCTGTGGGCGGCGCACAGAAACAAGAGCAATAACTGTTTGGCAAACAGATTTATTTTGCTGCCTACACACATTGTTGTTGCCTGCTGCCTCCTGCCTTCTGCCTTCAGCCTGCTGGCATTTGGCTGCTGGCTGCTGGCTACTTCGGTGCTAGCACAAATATTGGTTTCTAAACTTTCATTGCCAGTGCGGCTGCCAGGACGTTGTGCTGCTGCTTCGTCCTGGCTGCGTCCTGACTGCTGGTTGCTGGTACATTAAGTGCATGTTTTGGCTGCGACGCCGCCGCATCCACGACTCCAACTGCCTGCTGTCTGACCGCAGAGCACCATGGCTGCAGTGCATCATTTTTGCATTAGAAAAGTGCCCCCGCTCCATGAAAACTGTAAATAACCTTAGCCATTCCAGTGCCAACTCCAGCACCAGCCAGCTACAGAGCAACAGTCTCAATCCCAATGGCGCTGCTGGCCCCCGGAACCGGTTGCAGTTCCAACCGCAAATTATGCTTGTCAAAAATGAATGTTACATTCGTAACGTAACGTAACGTAACGTAAGGGAAAAAGTGTGGTGCCCTCCCCTCCAGGAGTGGGTGTCGAGATGGGTTTTTGCGGTTGCAAACGCTACGTGCTCAATGCGTCACATTCTCTGGAGGACTACCACATATGCTTGCCGGCGCAGCCTTCGCAAATGAAGCCAAGCCATTGATGGCTTCTGCCACCCTTCCGTTGTATGTATGTGAATGTGTGTGTGTGTGTGTGTGTATTGGCTGACTGACTTGGTGGTTTGGCGTTGCCGCAGTCACCACAGGAGCGTGAGCACCGGATGCTGACGGCGTTTGCTAGGCAGATGCTGGTAACTTTGACTAAATGTGTTTTGAGTGCATTAAGATGAAAATGTTATTACGCTTTCTGCTGCTGTTCAGCGGCTGCTTCCCCAGCAGTCATTATTGCAACATTTTGTTAGGTGACGTTTGCAGCAGCAGCAGCAGCAGCGGCAGCAGCGGCGCCACATGGAAGCGTCGGAGATTAAGCGCGGAAATGCAGCAAAATGTGAGCACAAACATGGCATCTGAATGGCTGCAGCAAATGGGGCTGCTGGTGCAAGGGGGTTGGTGGAAGAGGGGGGTTGGGGGAGATAGAGAGAGATAAAAGAGAACGGAACGGAAATTTGCACACAGATGCAGATACGAGTTGTCGAAAGTTTGATCAACAAGTGATAGCAGTCAAAGGATGCGCTTTGCCTCCCAAATTATGCAGATTAGCAACTGGCAAGGATATTCAAGGAAGTTGCCAGTTGCAAGCGCAATTGAAAAACTAACACAGCTCACAGGAACTGAAATTGATTGGCTGCACAGCAGTTTGGCCTCAGACTCAAAGCTTAGCCCAATTCTTCTATTCAAATATGAATGCTAAACACTTTTGAAAAGTTTCATGCAAACATATTCCATATGCGCTAAGTCTTATGACCTATTTTATAGCAATCTTATATACGAGCGCAATTAAATATGCTTTAAACTGAAATTTACTAACAGCTACATGGCGTATACGCAATGTGAGCATTGCTTTATGCGCATCTGTATTTATACTGGAACATATTCTGCAGATTCGAACAAATCCCGGTGCATTCAATAAAATCCCTTATGTATTTTAGTTTTTATTCAATTTATTTCATATTTCCATTTGTGTTTTTTATTATTATTTCATCTATGTTAATATAGTGTGTAGTAAAGCTTGACAATCTATACCAAAGAATAATGCTATCATCATGTATTTTAGTTATACATATACATATATATATTTATATTTATTTTTGGCAATATTTTGTCATGGTTTCCTCTCTATGTGTGTGTAAGTTTTTATGTGTGTGTGTGTGTGTGTGTATCATGTTTGTTTTTGTTGATTTTTTTCTCTCTTTGTAAGTTTGCATGTTCAAAATATGTCAGAATAGTGTACATTTTACAAATTTAGCTAATTTTTAATTTTGATGCAATTTTGAGTTAAAATACTTATTGTTCGATATTCCGATAGCCTTTAGTGAAAAGCATAAACAAATTGCACACATTTGACATGCACTCTCTGATATTTGACTCTGACTCGTCTTTTATATACATAGAATGCAGTCGATTTGCTCCTTGTTTGCAGCGTATATATACAAACGTGTATATCATTTTGCCGTTACACAATTTACTTCAGGTAAATGGAATACCGACAGCAATTTGTAAAGGTTAAAAAAATGCTACTACCATTCTTCATTTGAATTTGAGTTTATTTATTTTATGCATTCAAACAAAGCTGCATTTTTGTTTGATTTAAGTTGGCTTTTGGTTTTTTTTTTTTGTAATTTGTTGTTGCTTTGCTGCACATGCATGCGGAAGCTTATGTAATTGTATCCATTTATTTGATGGCGGGGACTATGTGTACATCATTGGCCACCAATGTGCCTATCCGTATTGTACGGGTTGATTCCATTTAAACATGCATATACATAAATGGTGCATGGTACATACATACATAGATACTTGTGTGTGTGTGTGTGTGTGTGTGTGTGTGTGTGCAACGTACTCAGTACAGCAATTAAAATTATATTTGTTACGTTCGCAACGCAACCTTTGCGAATATATAATTTGTATGTGTATGTGTATGTGTATGTGTGTGTGCATGTGTGTGTGTTTTTGTGTGTGTGTGTTTGTGTGTAGTTTAAAGCATAGTTTGCCTGTTGTCGTTCCAGAGTTTAGTTTTAATTACACTTGCTGTTAGCTGTTTGCATTCTGGCGGTTCTTTTCACTTTTTAATTAGTTAAAACGATTCAAAAGGTATTACATTGCCTAGCATCTGAGTTATTTGTAGTGAAATTTTACGGGATGTGTAATATAAATGTGGCTGTGTGAGATATACATATATGTACAGTTTTTTGTATACGAAAGTACATACTTTGCTATACAATAAATAAGTACAAGTAATTACTATTCGAAATGTAATTTGGAGGCGTAAGAAGTGAACAAAAATGTTTATCAGTTCCATGCCTCATAGAGCCACACACATACATGTAAGCAAAATATAATTTATGCAATTGAAATGTTAATAGAACGAACCTCTCTTGAAATCCCTAATTAAAGTATACAACTTATATCGAATGCAATTGTCATCTATACACTGACCTTATATGTACTATCGTGCAGCATCTAGGCATTTAATATATAGTACGTATTAACTTTGGAGAACTATGAGATCTGAAGGAAAAAGTGTACTATTTACTGACATTTATTTCTATTGTTTTTATTTCTTTTAGTTATTTTTTTTTATATATTTTTTTATTACTTTTATTATACTGCTTTGTGAAACGTGCAATTGCAATACTTTTGCATGTATTCGTATGTTTGCTATGCTGCTGATATCAAAAAACAACAACAAAAATGAAAAATCCCTTTGAGCATTCGCCCACAAAATACAAAAAAAGTGGGCGTGTATCAGAGTTGTGTAAATATTTGCTTGCATATGTATAAGTATTCGTCTGTACTTTGTTTTTTCATTTACCATTTTCCTTTTACCGCATTTTTATTTTGAATTTTCGATTTCTTTTGTTTTTGTTTTGTTCATTTTTTTCGTATTGTTGCATAATTTATTAATACATTTATGGATGCAGGCTTGCAGGATTCGTTTGCAGCAAGTTTGAGTTAGTTGGCATGCATATTACAATTAGCTTTACATACTTAAACAGCGGTTGCGAATACAAATATGTATAAGTATGTATGCATTCATGGTGGCTTGCGGCGATGAAAATGAATTTATGTACTTACATATTACAAAATTTATAATTTACATTTATATTATCAAGCTCGAGTTGTAAACATTCTACACAAAAATTATTATGCTGCATTTGTTGTTTTGGCATACATATGGGTTATACATCCATACATATACTATATATATATATATATATATATATATACTGCTACTGTATACGATAATACATTATATAATGTGATATACTCATACATTGTTGTTACACCCACATAGTACATGCATATTTTATTATAATTAGTAAAATGTTCGATTGCCAGATAAATCATGCCATGGCACATCGATGTTTTAGCTAGTTTATTGTTTTTACATCAATTTATATACATTGTTTTTATATAGGTTAAAGAATAGAACTGAGCAAAAACAGTAATACATTTAGTAGGTGAGACATTGAACATAAAATTTGAGTTAAAAACTTAACAAGTTTTCTTTCCTATGTAGGTACTAACTGGTTTGGCTTGGTTTTGGAAGAACATTAATAATCTAGAACTAAAGCGTCGTATTTATACTGGTTTCTATATGCTTGGTTGTATATAAATGTGCAGATGATATAATAAAAGCAACCCGAGGGCATAACAATTATGTTTAACATTTAAAACAGAGCATTAAAACATTTGGCACCACAAAAGTTGTGTATTTCAGCTTTTTTGCTTTTGATATTGAGCTGGGCTATAAAACAATCTTGATTTTAAAATCCTTGTTGATTCACACATATTTACAGGATGATCGTATGTTTATTGAAGAGGAATCAAATTGTTAATCTAAAATTAAAATATCCTCATTAAATGCTATCGCATGGCTAAAAAGTATATACGTACATATATATATATCTTGAAAATAGATAATTTAATATATATCAGGTATATTACTTAGGAGATCTAACACTATATGCATATATCAATGTGGCTACAGAGGATTATACAATGAGCAAAGGTATTCACTATAAATTTGGGATCTAGCACTAAAATCATTTTCAACCAAAAATCTCTCAAGCCAATGAAGCTCTGTACGAATATATATGTCGACTATATACATATATATATATATATTTACATATATGTTTTAGTACTGATTTTTACACATTTCTGGAGAAGAGTTTTGGTCTAGAATCGTTTCGTTTTAGGTTCACACTATGCATTTTTTAACAATTACCAAAATTAGACAACTACTGGATGTTATAGACGAATTGCCCTGGCTGAATGACATCCAGTGGAATGGGGCTAAATGTTAGGAATGGGTTACCATGGATCTGACCTATGTTTATACGACTAATTAATCTACTTATGAGAGTGTAATAAAATCATTATTAATCAATTTTGTTGTTGATAACATAACATTCTCATATTCTCATGGGTTTTCTTCTTATTTTTGTGTGTGTGGGTTTTTTGATTCTACATAAATTGCTCTTGGATCGCTACTACATAAATACTTATCTGCAGATCTTACTATACATATACATATATTGTAGTTTCGGCTTGGACTGCGACAGTCAATAGATTGTTCATATTGAATGCTATTATAAAATGTACTGTCTTTAGAGGGATTCGCTGCTTGATACATGATATGAACAAAACGATTGCCACAGTCGACTTGCTGTCTATGTATGTATATATAAGTGTATTTATTGTGTGGATTGTGTATTGTGTAAAGTGATTAAGCGGGGGGCAGCACAATCTATTGACCGGCAGGTGGCGCTAATGCGCTTGCTACTGCTATTTACACCTGCGTTCCGTAATACTAGAGGGACACAAATTCGCCACCGCCGCCCCCGCCGCCGCCGCCACCTCCACCGCCACCGCCCTTGTCCATGCCAGGTGACGGCTCCGTCGACTGCAGCTGCTGATGGACCATTGATGACTCGCCTTCCAATATGCTCGACTGTTCCACGGATTCACTGAACAGCGTCTCGTTCTCATCGGGCAGCGACAGCGTCGAGTTGCCCAATCCGCCGCTGGCGGTGATGCGTCGTCCCATGTTGTCATATTTCGGATAGGCGGAACTGTCGCCGGCTCCACTGCTTTTGCACAACGGACGCAGTGGCGTCGCCTCGACAATGGGCGGCGTGCTGCAGGCGGAGGATGACGTGGGCGCATTGTTGATGCAGCTGACGCAGTTGGCGGCGGACACCGGCGCGGCTATCGTCGTTGGGTGGTGACACTGGACAACAGCGGTTACCGCTGGTGGCGGTGGTGGTGGCGGCAGTTCCATGTCATTGTTGGCGCTGCTACAATGATAGGCGCCCGTCTCCAGATTGTAGGTAACGATCTCGTCATGTGGATAAAGATTAGTCGCCGCGCCCGGCTGCAGCGAGGGATCCTTCTTGAGAATGCCGCGTCGGGTGGTGTGACGTGGCAGCGTGGCGAAATGGGACACTGCCTGACCATCGCTGGAGGTGCTGGCATTGCTGGAATCGCACTGGACATCCTGCATTCGCTTGGGTATGTTCAGCAGATCTGGGTACATGTTTATGTCGGCGCCATCGAGCATGTCCTGCGTGACGGAGACGCGTATGAATATGTTGCCAAAGGTGGGATTCGGCACAATGTTGGAGCAGAACTCCGGCGGTGGTGGAAAGACGCCCACATTCAGCGGGAACTCCTCCGACAGCTGGGCATGTCCATGCGAATGGGAATGTGTGTGCGCCGGATGCTGCAACTGATGTTGATGCTGATGCTGATGCTGGTGCTGGTGTTGGTGCTGATAGCTGGCCATCGAGGTGGGCACACTGATCAGTCCACAGGTGGGATCCTTGACAGTCATCAACTGCTGCCGCATATGCTGACCCGCCTGAGCCTGGCCAGGACCGCCCTGCTGCTGCTGCTGCTGTCCAAGTCGATGATTCTCCACCGCATGGATCTCGATCTGATTGAAGCCCAGGCTAGAGTCTGTCTTATTGATAGAGCTGGGATTGTTGTCGATGCCATAGCTATCGCCGCGATCATTGGTGGTGGTCGTCACACTCGAATCCAGCAGCTTCTTCTCCTGATCATTGAAACTGACGCTCGACTTGACGCCGGCCTTGTTGGCATGCCGATGCTGTCGGGTTGTCCGCTTGCACAGGCACACCACAAACGAGATGGCGATGAGCAGAAAGACGGTGCCAAAGATGCCCATGATTAGGCCAAAATACCAGAACGTCTCCGGCGTCTTCACCAGCACATGCTGCACAATCTCGCTTAGGTAAATGCTGATATTCTGCGTCATGGAGCCAATCAGATTGCTGCCAGTGCAGGCATATGTGCCCGCATCCAGGCTGCTCACATTGAACACCGTCAGATTGCTCCACAACTTATCGGAGGCAATGCTCTCCGCATCGAAGAGCACATTATCATTGTCCACTATCTTGCCATTCAGCTCCCAGCTGACCTCGGGCAGAGGATCCCCGTAAACCAGACAGCTAAAGGTCGTATTGCTGCCAATATCTATGTTGGTGGCCTCCTCGTTGTTGAAGATCTCGACGCGTGGCGGGCAGCCGAAGAGCTCATCGTCGACACTGTCCCAGGTGCGATCCTTTTGCACCGGCGGCCCCTTGCACACCAGGCTCACGGAGCTGAGGCGACTGCTGACATACCAGCTGCGGAATTTGCGCAGCTTGCAGTTGCACTGCCAGGGATTTTCCTCCAGGGAGAGCGTCTTCAGACTGGACATGTGCTGGAAAACATACTCGCTCAGGCTCTCCAGCAGATTGTTCTTGAGATTGAGAAACTCGAGCAGATTGAGATTGGCCAGCGACATGGGATCTATGTAGGAGATCAGGCAGTCGTGCATGTCCAGAGTGCGCAAATGCGGCAATATGGGAAACTGATAGGCGGACAGACGCTTCAGCGGATTGCCATTCAGATAGAGGATGCGCAGTCGATCGTTGCCCATGAACGTGTCCTTGTCGAGCATCTCCAGCTTGTTGTCCGACAGATCGATCTCGACGAGTATCTTCAGATTGCGAAAGCTTTCCTTGTGTATGTATTGGACCTCGGATTTCTTCAGATAAATGCGCTGCAGATTGAGCAGCCCCAAAGCGGAGAACTCCTCACGATTCAGATATGGTATGTGATTATCGTTGAGCACCAGCACCTGCAGCTCCGTGCTCAGCGTGCTCGGTATGCTGGTCAACTGCAGCGAACTGCATATGGCCGACTTTTTGCCATTGGTCCACTTGCAGGTGCAGTTGGAGGCACAGCTCTGCGACCAGTCATCGGCCCACAGTCCGCCGGTCAGGCACAGAATCCACAGCAGCTGCTGCCAGGCTGCACACAAAAAAAAAGAAGGAAAAAAAGCACATCGTGAAAGAGACAATGATAAAAAGTAATGATTGACGACCGTAGAGGTCCCATTCTTTGTTTTATATGCCACACAGTGCTAGCTTACCTGGCAACCGGATAATGCTGCTCCTGCTGCTTCTTCTGCTTCTCCATTTGGCTGCCATGCTGTGCATTTTTGCGTCCAATGCGTCCTGCGTCCTGCGCCCTTTGCTGGCCCGGGTCTGGGTCTGGTCGCGACCTCGCCAATTGATGACTCTAAATGGCTTTGGCTGATTCGATTGCCATGTTTCACATCATGTTGCCGTCGCTGGCGAAAAAGGCTCCATTACATATTACTCGGCACTTTGGCTGCTGTGGCACAAAGGCAAATTCTAGTTGCACTCGACTGCGACAGATTCTTATTGAATTTTGCTTTTTCGATCTCTTTTCTCTCGCTCCACTACACACGCTTTGTCACCCACCCTTTCACTCCAATCGGTATACAAGTGTTGACGAGCTAAAACGAAAGAGAAAAATGCCAATATTTTAGAATTTTGTATATTTGCGCATAAGGAAAGGTTTTAAAAACGAAATATTGTTTGACGTGAGCAATGCCTCTAATGCAATCGAAAATGATTCATGGCAAAGGTATCTTTAAAAAATCGATATTTGGCACAAAAAAGGCTTGTCTTTACGCATTAAAATAATTCATTAAAATTTTTAAATCGATATTAGAAACAGTTGCAATCAACCAGAATAAGAGCAAGGATACAGATTACGATATTCGAAGATCTCGTTTAAGTGTAAAATAAACTACAAATTTGATAAGTTTAACTGCTATCTGAAATCAAAAAATAATTAATTTTTAATTCGTTTTTCAAAGGTTATAAAATTAATGAAGCATACTTTTTTTTACTATTTATTATTTGTTTCTTTATTTTTAGGAGATAACAAAAAGGTTTTTAAATTCCTAATCTAAATTTTAAATTAATTTAAACCATACTTCAACTGTCTTTAGTAATTGGGAATCATATACCAAATATTTTATCTCTAGCTACTATGATTATCTGAGATAAGTGAGTTATATCTATAGATTCGGCTATAAATACTGAGCAAGAATATATATATATAGTATATATAAAATCGTAGATGCCTTGATTTTCCTGCAAAATGCATTTTCACAACCTTAACATTCCCTTTCCTTAGATACAAAAACACAAAACGCTAGTTTAACGGTAAGAATAACGTGTTTGCCAACACTGGACGGCATACAGCTAATATTACAAAAAGTTTATCCGTCTAGCTATGCTGAAAGCAGCTGCTGCTGCTTCTTAAATTCTTAAAGAATTAGAGAATGTAAAGTTAGCAAAATCGGCTTTGTTTAGAGAATGATTTTCCGTAACAATGTGCATTGTGTATTTGCTGTTGTTGTTGTTTTGATTGTAATTGTAGTTGCCTCATTGGTAATCTCAATTTACCGAACCTCAGCCTTGTAAATGGAATGCCAAACAATGGCCAAATGGGATCGGCCTTTAGCTGTAGCTTTAAAATCGCCCATCAACAACAATTTGTAGTTTGTTGTTCATCTTGGTTTCGGTTCGGGTGGCGGGGATAGGTGGTTGGCAGGTTGAATGGACTAACTCATACCACTTGTGCCACAGAAGAACAGAGCAACAATGCGGCGCACCAGTCAGCCTCCCATACCCCCTAGTCCGCCTACTCCCCCTACTCGGGCAGCAAAGGCATCTTTACAAAATCAGCATCAAAAGCCTGTCGAATGCTTCTTTTTTTTTCATATTGTTTTTTTCTTTTTTTGTTTACGCTTCAAAGTGAGGGAGTCGGAAAATGAGGCAAAAGTGAAATTTGCCCCGTGCTGCAAAGGCAGCGAAACTGCAAACTACTGAATTACCCACCTACACACACACACACACACATACACACACATACATATATATATATATATATATACATACACAGACACAAACACAATGAAAACGTAAAACGCTCTGAAGGTTCATTTGTCAATTTGCCATTTGAATTTGTATTTGAGAAATTCACTTGGCCGCTTTTGCGCTTTGTCCAGCCCCGCTTGCCCCACTCAAGCATCCCCATCCCCATCCTTGGCAACCTTATTCATAGACCCTTTATCCCCTCCTCAATCCCTCTGCTCATCTTTTCTCCCTCCCTCTGCTCTCTATCTGGCTGTCTCTCTATATTTTTCGCTCTGACTTGGCTAAGATGCTTTGCCAATGCGGATAATATTTCCTGTGCCAGTGCAGCAGTTGGCAGGCAGCGCAATTGCAACGGCTGCTGCGCCCGTTCCGGCTTCGTCCTGTGCTGCTGCCTCACCACATTTCGTTTGCTGGCAATTCAACTGATTTCATTCCTGAACCCCCGCCCCGCCCATCAGACTGCCCATGTCTATGGCTGCCACATGCCAAAGTGTATCTGTGTGCAAGTAGAATGAGTAGAGCCTTACAATCGTCGACAGTTTTATTTGTGCAGCTTTATGAGCACTCTCACACTCACACTCACACTCACACTCACACTTGCGCACTCACACTCACACTCATATTCATACTCATACTCATACTCGTACTCATACTGATGCACTCAGTTGAAGAGATCCGCAGAGGCAGACACTAGTACTAGCTAGCTGGCTCATGGCTTGATATATTCATAAATGTGGCACAGTGGGCCGCAAAGGGCAAAGCTAATTTAATGGCCAATTGCCAAAATGCGACGGCACAATATATTGAAACCGTTGCAGAATATTAAAAAAAATATGATGATAGCATCTCGCATAGAAATACTGCAGCCAGATGTCGTAAACCAAATCAATTAACTGATGTCCTGATATGGGGACCTAAATGCAACAAACACAGTTATGCTTAAAAGTTGTGATACACCCAAATACTAAGATTGTTATGCCAGTTGCAGGCTGCACAATTCGATAAGGTTGCATAGAGCTAGAGTACTACTACATAGTTGGTTGTTGGTAACGAAAAGCAGGCCAACAAAATCAGTTAGCAACTGTTAGTTGGCAATTGGAAGCCGCCAGTTGACCGGCCGTAATTGGATTTCTTTGTGCAATATTTGTGATTGCCATTGTGCCAAAGTAATTAAGTTTCGCCAAATGCAGAGTGCTAACAAATAAACGACCATAAAATACAATATTCAATATACACATAAGAGTGCTAAATGCGAGAGTATTCGACGTGAAGATACCCTTTAGAAAGGTACTGATTAAATACATATATATATATACAAATGTTGTCTGTTTTCAGACTCTCTAGATTCTTGAATGTGCAAATATTCTTTTTTCTTACTTAGTGGGGGAAGTTATCAAAAATTTCAAATGAACTTCAATACATACGATATATGATATGAATATGGTGATTAATATCGAGGCAATCATATGAGTGTAAGCCCAGATATTCGGATACCGTTAGACTGAAGAGCATGATGTATTTAGCATCGAAAATGTCTACCTGTTGCACACATACCCCCACTTTATTTGTTTTATTTTTATCTATGGTAAAGTTGAAATGCATTTAATAAAAGCGTAACTTGTTTGTTTTTCTCAAATGTGCGCAGGAGTTGAGCGCGTGTGTGTGTGTGTGTGTGTGTGCTTGTGTGTGTGTTAAAGAAAATCAACTGGGAGTTGAACGTAAGCTCAGAGCATGGACGTCACTTTTGCATTATTTATGCAAGCATTTTAAAATCAATATTGACACAGCTAAGCATTAAAAATTAATTTCAATTGACGTTTTTCATAAATGTGAAGCTCGATTTGTTTTTAATTTGATGCTTTGAGTGAAAATGCATGGGCGTATAAATAGCTTAATTAATTAACATGAACACAATTTGTGTATTGCTTGGCTTATAAAATTCAGTTCAAATTTAAAGCAACTCATTATCTATAGTGTCATTTACGCATAATTGAATGCAATCAATGAGAGGAACAGTATTTATGCATATGAAATTATGCAATTTCAATTATTTTTGTTTATTTATTGTCTCAACAAAAATGTTTCTGTCGGAATAGTTTCTAGTAATTCAATTCCAAAGTAGATGGCCGTAGCAACGCCCTTTCTGATTCCAAGGATCTGGCCACTCGATTCGGATACAATTTCTATGCAAAACGACCGAGTTTTAATAGAATAATCTTAAATTACACAAAGTAAGTACGCAGCAATAGTTCTTTTGATATATTGCTGAGAGCTTTGGCATTATTGTTTGTCAGCTGTATTTAAATTCATTTTATTTATCTGTATATTTTGCAATATTAAAGCAGCTGCTTAAAGTTTAAACATGTGTATATATACTTTTACTATACTCATTTCTGATACTGTCTTTAATTGGGTTCTATATTTTAGTTGAAATTTGTATGAAACTATACTTTTCACACAGCAAAATAAATCTTGTTACATGCTAATAAATGTATACATACATAAAATATATACATTCACTCATTAGATTACAATTCAGTCTCTTGAGACTTGCATATGCATTTATTCGAATCTTTTCTGTCTCACATGTGAAAATCGAGACAGAAAAAGAGAGGAAGTCCTTCGCTCATGAAATATGTATACACATATACATATATACATATATACATATATATATGCAACTATATATATACATATATTTATATTTGTGCAACGCTGTCGCAATTTTCCCATTAATTTCAGTACACTACACTTTCCCCGACTTCCCAAACTTCAGCAATTTATACAGTCCAATTGACAAGTTATTTGAGCTGTGGCACATGTAAATTAACATTGCCACGCCCCGCTCATTTGCAAAACTAATCAAATTGCATGCTTCAACAACAAGTTCAACAAAATGAGGCGGGGTGCAAAAAAATAAACACCGACAATTCAAGGACTAACAATTAGAGGCAACGCTCTACGCTGCATTATCAAATTAAAACTGAAAAAATATATAAAACAAACAAAAACTAAACAAACTTTCGGAACAACAACAAAAAATAAAACAAAAAATAAGCAAATGTATATATATATATTGCAAAACTTTTGCCATGACGTCGTCCACCTCGTACCACGGTGCGTATGCAAATATTTTCACTTTGCCACTTGGCAGCGCCTCCGCAGACGCCCCAACGGCGCCGCCCATTCACTTTAGTATTGTTGATGCTACTGCTGCTGCTGCTGCTGCACGGTCCGAGGCACGTGCGAAAGTGCGTGCAAATGCAAATGGCGATAGAAAACTTTTTAAATTGAGCAAACATTAACGAAAAGGCCAGAGCAAGTGGTGAGAAAAAGAGAAGATGATGAGAAAGTGGAGCAAGCTGCTCTTATCTCACCGCTATTTGTTGTCGCTTGTTAAGGCTCGGCAATCTTTCAAGGACAACAAGCCAAGTGTAAACTGCAAAACTTGTGCATAAGCAACAGCAGCTGGGAGCAGAAGGGGGAGCGGGCGCAGTTCTTTGGGCTACTTGGCAGCCAGCAAATCCACATATAATCGGAAAATGTCAGAGAAAAATAAAATTAATGACATTTGGTCGCCTTGGGCGCAGATTAGTGAGCGTGTTGGAGTTTTATTGCTAAGCGGAAATGGAAATGGTTTCATAAACACACACACACACACACACACAAACACACAGGCAGCACTCACAGCACACAGATACATGCACTGGGCAATGCAATTATCTGTCAGCAAAGTGCGCGCAGTACGTGAGCAGCAGCAGCAGCAGCGGCAACAGCAGCAACAGTAGCAGAAACAGGACATTCGCCTTTGGAGGCCAGGCAGCTGCAACACCAACAACAACAACAATAACAACAACGGAAAGACGCTTAACCCCTGACATTGTTGTTGCTGTCAGAACTTGCAATTGTTTGCCATGTCGTCGTTGTTGTTGTCCTGGTCGTCCTCGTGGCTAGCTGCAATTCCGTTCCGAGCTGACGCTGCACCAGCAGCAGCAGCAGCCACATCTGCTCCTGCCGCGCTGCACTTGGCAGCCATATAACTGAAAACCATTTGAGTTGACATCGTCGCCGTCGCCGTCTCCAACTCCATCTCTTCCCTAGCCATCTACAATTGCCACACTCTCCGCGTCTCTGGCGCACAACAGCAATCATCGACGTCAACGGCAACGCCAGCGACATGGACATGACCTCAGCAACATGGAACAATTTGGGAGCCAGGAGGCTGCTGCTTTGTTGTGTGTACAGCACTGGGCTGCCAGGCTGCCAGGCTTCAGTATATTTGTGTGTAACCGCAAAAATACACAACAACCACAGCAGGATGACGAGCAGAAGCAGTTGACCCAACAGCAACAACAACAGGCGCAGCAGCAGCAGCAGCAGCAGCAAGGAGCAAGCGACAATAAACACAACGATTGTAGACACGGGCGCACACACACACACACACACACACACATACAGTATGTATACATGGCGGTTATTTGTGTATGCATACATATTTAGCCACGACAGACAATTACAATACAAACAAACGTGCAACAGAATGTGAAATGCCGCAACAGGAAGTGGTAGATGCAACAGCGACTGAAGAATAAGACTACGACGACGATGACGATGACGACGACGACGTAGAAGCAGCAGAAGCAGAAGAAGGTGGAGAAGAATGTAACAATGACAACGCAGCCAGGACTAAGGCTAAGGCTAACGTTGCCCGGAGCTCTCCCGAGCTCTGCGACACACAGATAAGAAGCAGCCAAAAGGAAGCGGCTAGCGATCTATTACGACAGTCAGCACACACAGACTTCATACACACACACACACACACACACACACACACATACACAGACATCACGAACTCACATTTGGTGTAGCGAGGTGTTCCCTAACTATTTTGGAATCTAGACAACAAGAGTGTTTTATTACAGAATCCGAATAATTTGAAAACATTATTTAAGCTAGATATAGCTTAAGCTAAGCTGACTAACTAAATAACTAAATAAGTAAATAGCTAAATAAAATTTATTATTTGAATGAAAGCTAAAACTCCTTTTAATTCTATGGGTTTACTTTTAGGGTGGTTGTTGCTGTTGGGGCTAGCTGGAGCTTTGTGGCACACCTCGAGTTTACATAGTTCATTCATACGTATGCATATGCATTATGTGTGTATATGTGTATGTGTGTGTGTGTGTGTGTGTGTGTGTGTAAGAGGCACTGCAGCGTCCATTGAGTAAAGTGGAAGTGTGTTAAGCAAACAGCAGCAACAGCAGCTGCAGCAACAACAATAATAATGCAGCATCCGTTTTGTCTGCTAACCAAAAAGGATGTTGACTTGGTTTTGAGGAACTGCAGTTATTCGTATGGCTCATACTCATATATTCATTTGCTTGACATGGCCGAGCCCACAGGATTCCAGCCCAAAAGGAACTGCTGCTGCTGTTGCTGCTGCTGTGTGCAAATTTTGTATGCAAACTATCCGAAATTAGTTACACTTCCTTAGCCCCTTGGCATCGGTGGACTCTGCTATATGTACATATGTACATTTCCAGGCTCATAACCCAAACCGCAGCAAACTCTGAATGCGGCCAAAGCAATGCGGAAGAATATTAAACGGCTTTTAGCTGCAGCATATTAAAAGAAAAGAAGAAAAATAATACAAAATTAATAGAAAGAAATAAACAATAATACAAGCACTTAAACAGTCCAGGTTGTTTGCTTTGGCAATTTGTAAATTAACTAGAAGACACTCGCAATACGTCTGCCACAACATGTTGCAACAACAACTTTTAGTCGATCATTGATAACAATCTTCATCCATTCAGGTCTAGGTTTTTGAGGCACAACGGAAAAGTGTAAAAACTTTTCCACCATTTTCTATTTAACTTTTATTCATTTGCTTTTTATTGTATATTTTTATGTCCCTCTAATATGTCCACTGGGTATTAGGTGTTGAGTGGAATGGCAGATCTGGCAGCGAATTTGCTGCATGCAAAAACGAGAGTTTCAAATTTCAAAGCTTTTTTTTATGTTCATTGCCCTCTCACCTTTTTCCTTTTGGTTCTTTTGTGAGTGCACATTCATTTATTCACATCGGATGAGTCTCAAAACGGTTAATGTGTTAAATAATTACAGAGCAGTCTCAGCTGAAAGGGTTGATTTTCAGTTAATTAAATGTGCCATTTAAATGAAAGCATCAAATATAAAAAACAAACTTATTTAAAGATTCTCGCAAATCACAAAACCTCAAAGTAAATTCATCTAGTATATACATATGATGAATTTGAATTATAAAAGCTTAAAGTTAGCGGTGAATACTTTTTCTAGAATTAAACTTTAATTCGCATTAAAAAACTTTACTAATTTCCATGCGTAATATTATTTTGCTTATGGTTGCTGTGTATTTTAATTTTATGACTTTCACAGCACTATTTTTTTTAACATTGTTTTTTCCTTATGAAAATAATGTTTAAAATTTACAGTTGAACAATTGAATTTTTCATTAATTGTGGTTATCAAAATTAGTAAAAGCCGCAAAATTTAATTGGTATCTGATGTACAAATTGATAGCATTTTTGGGGTTTATATTTATTTTATTTCGTTTAATAATAAATAGTAAATTCTACTTGGTTTCCTATTTTCATTGATTATGCACATAACAGTTAATTTGGATTTTGAAGAGTATACATAATGTTGTCTGATTATAAATATAGCTGATAAGATCCAGAGGGAATTCTTTAATTGGCAACAGTCCACTTCAGTGATTTGGATTTCTTTAGGATTATGTGTGCATCGGCGACTTCAGTTAATTACAACTTAAATTGCAGGCAACTGCAGTGGTCAATGACCAACCGACGCTGACCCAATTAGTGGAAGCCACTCTATGAAAAAGCAGCAGCAGGCGCAAAAGGAATGTGCACCGGAGGAGCAAGGAGCAAGGAGTAAGCAGCAGCAGCAGCAGCAGCAATAGACAGAGCAATCTAAAAGCGGCATTCATTCGAAATTCTGTTTATGGAGTTTTAGTAAAGTAGTTTCTCATTTTTGGTACGAAACTTTTTTGCCAAGTAGCAGCAATAGATTGCAATGAATACAGTTGAAGACAAGGCACTTTTGGGTTGTCAATTACAAAGGCAACAGCATCGCCACGTTCCCAGGACTACAACTGAGAGCGTGCCGACGACATAAGTAGAAGTAAGCATTTCTAAGAATTGAAAGGCTCAAAAGTTGATGCTCAGCAGAGCCGAACAACAACTTTTGTAATATATTTTGGCACGTAATATGGACGACAAGAAGATGCTCGAAATTAGCTTATAAATAGGCAATCTTAACAATACACAGCATGAGAAGGCAAACTACAATAAATTTGTCAACCTGCAGTGGGGTGGCCCGAAGACCGGGCGGACAGCAGTCATGTATTTTTCATGCAACGCTTTTATGGGCCAGCAAAATAACTTAACAAAGCTGTAAATATGATGAACTGTTGCCTACTGGTCTGGTTCCAGTTTCAGCATTATTACGTACCGGGGCGACAAACTTGGAAAAGTTTACTGGTGCCTGGAGGCGGCCATTTTCAACAGCTCGAGCTGAAAAGTTAAAGACGTAGCTGCAATTGTAGCTGTTCACTCACTCAGTCGGCCCAGTTGCCGCCGCCAGGCACTTGGCCTCCATTCTCCATTCTCTGCTGCCCAACCAAGTCCGAACTTAATCACACCACCACCACCAACAGCAACATCAGCAGCAACATCAGCAGCAACTAAAGCAACTGCTGCTTTAGTTTGGTTTGATTCAGTTAGTAGTTTAAGAGTTAAGTAGTTTTCTAAAGTTTTATGAATTATTAAGAGGATTTTCGAGTTTTCCGCTAGCCTTTCAGTTTTCTGCTATCCCAACAAACTGTCAACCAGCCCCCGCCCCTTTTGTTTATGCTCGTCAGCAAACGGCTAAAAAGCTGTCGAAATATGTATGCAGTTTTCATTTTGTTTTTTAATATTTTATGACAAATTCTGGCAAAGTGCCGACGTTGTTATTGCTGCTGTTGTTGCTGTTGTTGTTGTTGTTGTTGTTGTTGCTGTAAGGATAAACATTAGTTAAAGCGTTGACTTGTTGGTAACTGTTGACGCCCACAGCGAACACACAGCACAGAGCCATTCAGATTTTGGGGCACGTTCGTTTTGGACAAAAATTAAATACTTTTTATTGTCAATAAAATTATAAATGCAAATTATAATTTTGTGCTGCCGTTGGCCAATTAGCCGAGCCAACCCAACCGTCTGCCCTATGCTGTGCTGCCAGCGCGAGATAATGCGACCAATTCCCCAAACAGACCGTTGTCCAACACTGGCACCGTTGCTGCTACCCCCTGCTACCGTTACTGCCACTGATTCTGACGTCAATCGCCACGGCACTAGCCACGCTGGCGAATGGTGAATTAAAAGTTGAACATGTCGCACCACCGCCAGCGGCGAGTGTCCTTTACTTTTTTTGGGGGGGGCGGTTGGATAACTAGGTGGGAGGTGCTACAGAGCGTTGGCATGTTAATTCACTTTGCAAATTGTTGCGTCGTTGCCACGTTTTGTGGCTTTGGCTCTAGCGTTCTCCGGAATGCTAATCATGCCTAGGTGTACACAACAACAACGAGCACTGGCAAACAACTTTGTTGATTTGCTAAGTGAAACTTCGATTAAGCGCCCCACAAGCGAGCTGACAACAACTGTTGGTTGGGTCTTACACACTTTCATTTCACTTGCGGACCGTAGCGTTTATTCTCCGGCCGGAACGTTAAGCGGCTCAGGCTGGGCACAGGCTGGCTGAAAAGCGAACTAGGCGCATAAACTTTCGCCAAGTGAAATTTGTTATGCTCTATTTCTTTGCAAAGCAATTACCGACACACATATCCCGGTACCTAAATAAAAAATATATATATACATATGCATGTTCATTTATAGGCTCCAAAATCGAGCGCCTGCAGAGCCAAATGGATGTGTGTGTGTAGATACGGAAGCAAAGGGATTCATTCCTACACACACATTTGTAATCAACTTTTGAGGGAAGCGGCTGTAAATTGCTCTATACATATACCGTAAATTGAAACGCGATTATCAAGGTGCACAGTGAAGCCCAATCAAGAATGGAACTCGCGTACAATATATATGAACTTAAGATATTTTGGTCGAAATTCATGGAAAAAATTCTACACTTTCAAGTAAGAGTGCTCTAGATTAAGAAATGTATATATTTAAATTTAGAAATAACTAAAAGGGGATAAGACATGAGCAAAATGGCCTCCATCTTGGTAATCGGTTAAGTTTTGGAATAGTTATGGGAAATTAAATATTCAGATGGTCATTTATAAGGAACTTTTCACTTTTGGGCTCTTTACAAGCTATTTTATTTGTCACTTTTGGCGTGATTTTTGACACAAAAAAGAATTACTCCAAAATAACATTTTTATTGTTTTTTATACTAATTGTGACACCCCAATCAATAAAAAATAATATTTCAAGATTATAATTTTAAAAAATCAAAATTATCTTTTTTCTCAAAAAAAATCCAAAATTTAATTTTATCAAAAATTCATAAACTTCAGATGTAGAATCAAACTAGATGCCAAATAATGATCAAAATGGCCTCGGGATGGACAATCGGTTCAGATTTGACAAAGTTGTGGCAGTTTGAAGTCTGAGAAGGTCATTTATAAGGAACTTTTCGTTGTTTGGGAACTCAACAAGCCAATTTTTTTGTCACTTTTGGCATGATTTTTGACAGAAAAATTAAAAACCACAAAATCATTTTTCGTATAGTTTTTTATACTAGTTAAGACACCCACAATCAATTAAGCGTAAAATTTCAAGATTCTATTTTTTGAAAAATCAAAATTTGTAAGGGTCCCCCCTTATGCTTTTTTCGCAAAAAAAATCCGAAATTTAATTTTTTCAAAAATTTATAAACTTGAGATGTAGAATTAAACTAGATGTTAAATAATGATCAAAATGACCTCGGGATTGAAAATCGGTTCAGATTTGACAAAGCTGTGGCAGTTTGAAGTCTGAGAAGGTCATTTATAAGGAACTTTTCGTTGTTTGGGAACTCAACAAGCCAATTTTTTTGTCACTTTTGGCATGATTTTTGACAGAAAAATGAAACACCACAAAATCACTTTTCGTATAGTTTTTTATACTAGTTAAGACACCCACAATCAATAAAGCGTAAAATTTCAAGATTCTATTTTTTGAAAAATCAAAATTTGTAAGGGTCCCCCCTTATGCTTTTTTCTCCAAAAAAATCCAAAATTTAATTTTATCAAAAATTCATAAACTTCAGATGTAGAATCAAACTAGATGCCAAATAATGATCAAAATGGCCTCGGGATGGACAATCGGTTCAGATTTGACAAAGTTGTGGCAGTTTGAAGTCTGAGAAGGTCATTTATAAGGAACTTTTCGTTGTTTGGGAACTCAAGAAGCCAATTTTTTTGTCACTTTTGGCATGATTTTTGACAGAAAAATGAAACACCACAAAATCACTTTTCGTATAGTTTTTTATACTAGTTAAGACACCCACAATCAATAAAGCGTAAAATTTCAAGATTCTATTTTTTGAAAAATCAAAATTTGTAAGGGTCCCCCCTTATGCTTTTTTCTCCAAAAAAATCCAAAATTTAATTTTATCAAAAATTCATAAACTTCAGATGTAGAATCAAACTAGATGCCAAATAATGATCAAAATGGCCTCGGGATGGACAATCGGTTCAGATTTGACAAAGTTGTGGCAGTTTGAAATCTGAGAAGGTCATTTATAAGGAACTTTTCGTTGTTTGGGAACTCAACAAGCCAATTTTTTGTCACTTTTGGCATGATTTTTGACAGAAAAATGAAACACCACAAAATCACTTTTCGTATAGTTTTTTATACTAGTTAAGACACCCACAATCAATTAAGCGTAAAATTTCAAGATTCTATTTTTTGAAAAATCAAAATTTGTAAGGGTCCCCCCTTATGCTTTTTTCTCCAAAAAAATCCAAAATTTAATTTTATCAAAAATTCATAAACTTCAGATGTAGAATCAAACTTAATGCCAAATAATGATCAAAATGATCTCGGGATTGAAAATCGGTTCAGATTTGACAAAGTTGTGGCAGTTTGAAGTCTGAGAAGGTCATTTATAAGGAATTTTTCGTTGTTTGGGAACTCAACAAGCCAATTTTTTTGTCACTTTTGGCATGATTTTTGACAGAAAAATGAAACACCACAAAATCACTTTTCGTATAGTTTTTTATACTAGTTAAGACACCCACAATCAATTAAGCGTAAAATTTCAAGATTCTATTTTTTTAAAAATCAAAATTTGTAAGGGTCCCCCCTTATGCTTTTTTCTCCAAAAAAATCCAAAATTTAATTTTATCAAAAATTCATAAACTTCAGATGTAGAATCAAACTAGATGCCAAATAATGATCAAAATGGCCTCGGGATGGACAATCGGTTCAGATTTGACAAAGTTGTGGCAGTTTGAAGTCTGAGAAGGTCATTTATAAGGAACTTTTCGTTGTTTGGGAACTCAACAAGCCAATTTTTTTGTCACTTTTGGCATGATTTTTGACAGAAAAATTATTTTTGAAAAACAGATGTAGACACGGTTTGAAATTTTCCAGTGCTATAACTTGCTCAAATGTGATCCGGTTTTCAACAGCAGGTCCTGTTTGATCGCGGTTTGGCATATAGATTAGTACTGTATTTAAATTTTGTACTTGAATAGCTAAATACGTGCTGTCTTGCAAAGAAATTTAAGCATTAAATTAATGTTGACAAAGTGGACGACTTCTGGAAGACAATTTTCGATATCTGTCGAATGGACAGAAAATCAAAAAACTTAATGATGTGTGTGTTTTTAATGACCTTTTCACATTTAATTTAACAAAAACATCACAGACTTTGAGTCGGCAACACAGCAACAACAACGCACACTTTTTTTTGTAAAATTTACTCATCATTATACAACCTAATTAAAGCAAAATTATTTAAGGGAAATTCGTAAGACTCCACTACATTTCCATTTAGTAGAAAGTCGAAAACAAAACCAATTAATAGTTATCAACAAGTTCAAATTTCCAGCATCTATTTTGTGGCGCTGGTTGAGGACCACCAACACGTACAACACGTGGCATCCTTGCGCCAACAGAAATGGGAATTTTCCAGGTTTTGCATTTGTTGCATGGCGGGGCGCCACTACACAAATAATCGATAGCTTTTACGCAACAGACCCGAAAGGAAGCCATCATCGAAATACGATGACTGCGAATATTGGGCACAATGCATGACAGTGCGAGTGAGGGGGAGAGTGACAGAAAGAGAGATAGAGAGAGAGAGAGAGACAGATAGGGGGGTGGCAAAAGCGAGCGAGTAAATTTGTGCAGACAAAATTTATAAGCGCATTACAAGAGCTCGTATAGTTTTCGTGATTTGTGCGAGGGCGCTGATGGTCGCTGGGGTCGGTCGCTAGGTTCGCACCGGGCCTCTTAAATGGGGTCGCTGAGGGTACGGCACATACAAAGTGCTTACAAAGCGTTTGGCGATTAATCAGTTTGGCAGCCAGAGCAGCGCTCTCTTCAGTGCACTGATGGAAGTTGAGCTTTTGCCGAGGTTGGTTTTTTGTGGTACCAACTATATATGTATATACTATATACAGTAGTGTATGCAAGAGTCATGTCCTTGAGGCTGCGCCTCGAAGGACCTGCGACCACTAGCAGTACGCTGCATAGCAAAAGCAACAGCTACAGCTGCAGCTGCGAAGCCAAACGTCGTTTTGGTGGCTAATTAAGTCAATTATGCACTTAAAGCTTCAAGTGGCGTGCAGCAGCAACCGCAGCAGCAGCTGTTGCCCCAACACTGCTGCATTCAGTCAAACATCAAAGCTAGTCACGCTCTCGCGGTTTCTTACTCTCTCACGCTTGCCATTTTGCACACAGGCTCAACCGGCTGTCGCTGCTGGGTTTTCTTTCGTTTTTATTTTTTTTAATAATGAAATGGCTGGGTACAGGAAATAACTCATACGCGCCGTATGCCGCACTCGCCATACATCAGCGACAGTTGCCGTTGCTATTGTTGTTGCCATTGTTGTTGCCATTGTTGTTGGCATAAGGACGTGTTACTTACTTACACCAGTCTTATATATTGCAATGCCTATATATAGCATCCTATATAATATGTACATGCCTGTCTCACCAGCTGTACATGCATTAATATTGCTGTGTATGTGTATGTGTATGTGTGTGTGGGTGTGGGTATGTTCGTGTATGTGGCAGACACAAGAAACGATTTATCTCAATTTACATACTAAATGACAGGCAGAGCGGCTCTTGCAATGCTCCTTTGCTGTATATATGGCTTGTAGGGAAGCGGAGGGAGCGGATTGGCTGGTAACAGTGGATGAATTCATGGTTGTTGCCAGCTTCTTGGACTGCAATGTCCTTCGGTAAACACAATGGCGGCACAATGCGCCGTTTGTTAAATGAGGCCCAAGCATTGATTTCACTTTAAGTAAACGAATTCATTAAATGCATTTATCGAGTAATATAAAGGTGAAAATCTGATAATTACTGTTTCATGGTTAAATTGATTGAAGTGCCCAATGCAAACGAGCGCGTTTCCCTCAACTGTCATATACATTATACATATTCATGAAATTCGCTATGAAGTAATTAAAATCGCTTCGCTTTTCATTAAAATGCCAATATTAAAAAATATTCGCAGCATTTCGAGGAAAATCATGAATTATTATTAAATATTTTGAACATGCACATTGATATGTTGAGCTTTTGTTTTCTGAAAGTATGCTCGAAACATTTAATGTACAAAAATATTTCCTTTACAATGATTTCTAGAAAATATCTGAAACTATCCACCTTGAACCAGATGCACATTATAAGTTTATGGCACCATTAACACTACCATTTTGCTAAGTTGGAAACATTTCATACAAAACTGTCCGAACACTGTTTGAGCTAACT
Source organism: Drosophila maculinotata (assembly GCA_035045305.1). Classification (NCBI taxonomy): domain Eukaryota; kingdom Metazoa; phylum Arthropoda; class Insecta; order Diptera; family Drosophilidae; genus Drosophila; species Drosophila maculinotata. The sequence continues at coordinate 12,252,264 of JAWNPD010000335.1, forward strand.
TTTACCACTGTGCAAAGCCCACGCTGAACTCGCTCGTCACTTGTCAGTTCTGTTGCGAATGTAATGAAGGCGTTCGATGTAATAAATGCAAAATTTTAGTGACGTAAAAAATGAAATTACGCTCGCTCGTAGCAGTCATCAGTTTGCGCCGTGGCAGACAGCAAATAGACGGACAGTCAGATGGGAGGATAGCCGATGCCAATGGCGAAATCAAAATGAAATTTCACAGCCACTGCCTGCCCTCCATGCCACAAGACCCACATCAAGTGCTGGCTGTCCTAAGTCAAAAGCCCGAACCGCAAACCCCGAAGAAAGCAAAGCTTAGCTTGGCTTTGCACGCTTCAGTCATTTGGCTGGCCAGAAAGTTTCAGTAATTCCCTCGAGTGGCGGCACGCACATGACTTTTAATAAATATTAAAGAGGGGCGTCACAGAAATTAGTCAATGTGAAAAAGAAGGCGGCGGCGCCGCCGCTGGGATGACGACACGATTGAAACAAATATTAAATTACACTAATAAAATATTGAGCGATTGTTGTTTTCTTGTTGACAGCTCGCAGCATCTTATAGCTGCCAACTTGTGGTTCTACAATTTGACAAATGTGCCGCACACATTTATTGTTTTCGCCCCTCACGTGTCCTTGAGGGCAGACGCAGGCCGACTGGTATATACACGCGCCATACTCGCCCCCTCACATTGCTGGATAATTTAATGGTCTTTTACTATGAGTTTTGCAGGCCGTCTGACGGCATTTTGTTTTTGGCCCCAACTCCCCCACTGGCCGTCCATCCGCTTGGATTCGCATGTTTTAGGGAGCTTTGTAAGTTATTTCTTTCTACAAAAGAGGCGCAAAGTTGCGTAAATTATTGTTAACGGAGGCGTGTGCATTGGGTCGTTTTGGAGCCCACCTTTTACTGCGGCTGTGTTTTTGTAGGCCAAGTCGTTGGCAGCGCTTTTGTGTATTTGAACTTGGCAGTGCGTTAAATTGTAAAGGCCCAGTAAAGAACACACACTCCCAAACACACTCCCACACACACACACGCACACACACGTACATACCAGCACACAGTCAGTTGGCATTTGGAGCTAGCTAATCCCCAGGATGTTGCTCAGATTTGGCCAGATTCCATGCAGAGAGGAATGCGCATCGAAGTCGAAGGCCCACGAAAAGGTAGCTGTAATCGTCTTTGTTAATCATTTCCAGCTAAAAATACTACTCGATTAGAGATTATTTTAATCCAGCATTTTGATTAGGCACGTGTCTAACCCAAGGCACAGGTTTTGCTCCTCTGTCTATTTGCAATGTCATCGCAGAGTAAAGCAAGGCAAAGCAAAGCAATTGCAAATACAAATACAAAAACAAATACAAATACCATTGAAGCCTGGCCAGCTATGAATATTCATGACTGTGTGTGCGACTGCTTAAGATACTCGTGCGCCACAAAGCAACTCAGCGGACAGACAGACAGCCAGACAGACAGATAGAGACAGAGACAGACCCAATGTCATGTTTAAGGATTAACGAACACCAAAGATGGCTATATAGATACCTCCGACGCATATGTACATATATACATATATCTATATATACTGCTCGTATATATCCATAGTAACCGTATCGATTATTTTATGCAACATGTTGTGGGCGACTCAAGCACTGAAAATCTTTGTGTTTTCTTCTTCTTACATATAAGTCATCACTTAGCTGTGCTTATGACAATAAGATTCTTAAAATCGTATTACCTGTCAGCTACAGACACATATATATATATATATATACATATCATATACATATATGACTTTTTCGTTTTCAAAAGTTTTAAAAATATACTGGTCTGTTGCTCTAAGTACCAGGCGCGCAGTGTGAACAAATATTAAATAAAAAAAAAATCTTATAAAATCCGAAATTCTAAAATTGGCCATTATTATCAAAAAAAACTGTTAAAACATTTTTAAAACGGTTTCTAACGATTTACATCATTTTTAAAATAACAACGCCTTGGGTGTAACGAAGTTAAATTTAAATAGCATACTTTTAGGCTACGATTTGTGGCTTTAGCTAATTGGCGTTTATTACATTTGTGGGTTTAAGTAGACGTTGAATAATGTAATTATAGCTTTACCCATTGAAAACTTGAGCTCGCAGGGCTCGTTAAGTAAACTACATGACTTGATGAATTTGCAATTCCACAAAGTGATGCAATTTGCAACTCGCAACTTGCAACTTGACTGATCGATGTGCTTATGTGGCATCAAGTGCTTGGAAAGTGCTTGCTTTGTTGGCCCAAAGGCTCTAATGCCTCAGTAGTTTGTTTGGCCTGAGAGAAAGTTTCAGGTTATTAGCCTAAAAACAAAAATTGCATGCTCTGACAGGCAACATAAATGGTATCGGATATATCAGTAGTATTATTGAATTTGAAAATTTAAATAAATAAAAAAAATTCACAAATTTTAGTTTTTTCTGTACACAGATTTTGTTATTTAAATGTCTTGCAGCAATAAACACATAAATAAAGTTGCTAAAGTTAAGCAGGCTGATTGAGCGATAGTTTATCAGGTCAGAAACAATTCAATTCATCAGACCTATTTGAAAGCATCCTTTTGTTTGTCGTGTAGGAGTTCCGATGCCCGCTCTTGATTGTGGGATTTTATGGTTTTATTTGGGCTATGCAAAATGCCATTAGCTCAAACCAGGCTCAACCGAAACGAACTCGGCACATCGCAGATACTGTTTGGATTTATTGATTTTCTCTTTTTCTTTATTTTATATTTTGCATGTCTACATGTGTGTTGTCAATCAAAATAATACTGTGAACTAAGAAATGCCTAGAGGCAGACTTAAGCCAATGTCTAGGACCGAGCTGCATGTTTTTAACCAAACCTTTTTTTTTAAATTATATTCTCTATACAAAGATAACTTTCAAAACTGCACTGGCTTACAAAGAATGCATCAATGAATCAATTACTTGGACAACTTAATAATTTGAAGAGAACTCATTCAATTAAAAGTTCAGTAGCTTATAAAATTGCTTTGCAATCACGCTCCGAAATATTTTTCCTAACCAAAATCAAAATGCTTTATAGTTGATTCAATCGTATTCAAGTGTTTCAGTTTGCACAATGAAAAGTTGAGAAATTGCACTTGAATGATCAAATAATTGTTTGAAAAATATGAAATTAAAATCTAATTGGTATTTGATTGTTCTTATGTCTTATGACTTTTCCTTTGCCAATGCCAAACTAATAGAATTAAAAATGAACTTCAACAAAGCAGCTGCAACCCTTCGGTTCGATTGGCGGCGCTGTCGGTGACGTTAATGACCGTCAATAAAAGCCGTGCTTAAGTGGCAGTAACCGGGAATGCCTTTGGGGCGTTGGGACGTTGGGCAATGGCAAACACGGCCAAGCAATTAATGTCAAAGTCAATATGCCTTATCGCGCCGTTAAATGTAAAGGGTATTATAATAAAATAAATAACGCAAAAATCAGCAGCGCTAAAATTAAATCGAACATCAACAAGCTGTGGAGCACAACAAGCGCGCCAACAACTTTACAGTGGCGAACGCAATCAGGCTGACAACCACCGAGGAAGCATCTCATGGCCACATGGCCAGGACAGACCAGGACAGGCTGGACCAAGCGCCGAGAGCATTCGCGAGCAGCGGCACAACAATCAGCGGAGGGAGGGCTGCTCGGCTGGCAAGGACTTCACGCAACGCACCGGGGTAAAGGAATCAAGCGAAATCAACGAGGCATCCAGGCAACTTGGTTATCCATTCCATTGCCATCACCGACGTCTGAGCTGAGCGCCCCAAGCGTTTTCTCTGTATTTTGTTATTTATATTTTTTTTGTTGCTTCTTGCCTCTCTCTTTTCGGAGTGCAGCTCGTTAGGCACGAACGAGCAGACAGACGAGCAGACAGCCTGGCAAGGACATAAACAGCAATGGCTGCCTCATCGAAAATGGGGGGCGTGTGCTGTGGTCTGGTGGCACCTACTGAAAGGGGCGTGTTGCCATCGGTGTCGACACTCGCGCGTGTTGTCGGATAGCAGGCGGCTGAAGAGGGGGTCGCGGATGCTCGCGGATGCTCGCAGCTTAAACGTCAATTTCGAGCGCTGCATTTGCCAGTCAAGTCAGGCCATGTCCAGCCAAGAGCCAATCTGCTTGCCACTTTATCTGTCGCCTGCCTCGCCGCTGCCGTCGCTGCTGTCGTCCCCAATTTACAATGCTTTTTGTCTGGCTACAGCTTCAGCTTCAGTTTCTGCTTCAGTTTCAGCTTGAGATTCGTGGCTCCCTCTGATTTTGCATGTGTGGCGCATCTCAATGCAAAAATGCTGACAGCCCTGGCCAGGACGGACGCTGCCACAGCGGCAGCTGTTAACAGGTAATCCCCCACCCCACCACCTCTTCCCCAGCTACCGCCATTTTGGCCATAATTCAAGGCAGCTCACGTACATTTTTTAAGTTTCGTCATTAAGATTATAGGGACTAACGAATATTTTGCCAGAGCATGCACAGAATTTTTCATATCCTCGTTTAACGAACGAGCGGACAAAGCGCTACGCTAAAGAACGTACAATGGTACAAACTCCATTAAATAGCTTTTAAAAAGTTGTCCACCTTATACTCTTTGCTTCCCCAGCACTTTCCCATCTGCTGAGTACTTAAGCAGCTTACGAGACGAAAACAGTGAAAATGTGCATTTTCCGATACTTTGTGTGCTGTGAGATGTACAGTGGGTCCTTTGAAAAATGGAATCGTTTTAATATTTGAATTATCGAGACGATTGATAGTTGTAGTCAGGATATTTTTTGAACGTTCCTAAGTATATTTGAAAAATACAATGCTAGTTAGTAGTGTGGCTTTTTATTATCTGCCGCAAATACTATTTAAGAGTTTCTCTCGACTTGTGCACAGTTTACCAAAAACTAAGCACTTAAGCTGCTTAGACACCAGAAGCAGTAAAATTGTGATTTTTTAGAAATTTTGTTGACTTGAATGTACTGTGAAGTGAATATCAACAAATGTGTAACAAACGTATAATTTGGGTTATAGAGAAAGTTGTACTGCGAAAATTCTAGCTAACGGGTAACTTAAGAAAGCTAACAAAACTATCCAAAGTTGTTTAAATCTATCATAATTAATAATATAATCATTGTAAGCCGGTTTGACTTTGATCAGAAGAAACGTTTCATTAAAAAAAACTTGAGGATTTTCAGATATTTTGTATTTCTGTTTTTAGCTATAATAAATAATAAGTTACTTATATAGTCGTAAATTATCCAATATTTATCGACACTATCGAGAACGGTGCTAAGAGCATTTATCTACCTTTTTGTTCATCCTTGCAACCGATTAACTTTACACAGCTTTTAATAAATATATTTTAAATTAACTTTATTGGTAAAGGCGAACTGTATCGCTCGCCCTACCCGCTCCCTTCGCCTTTCTCCGCTTGCCACTCTCTTGAGACGCACGTCAATGCCACTTAGGAAAAAAATTGAAAAGCCACGCATTAACTTTGAATTTTTCTTACGTTTTCTTTCCCTACTCTGTGCCTCTCGCTCTCTTTCGTTGTGTGCAGCGAGCGACTTTAACACGTGCCGCTAACCTTTTACCAATCCCAAAGCGGGATTCCACACCCAACTCAACATGGGCGGCTGATGTTGCTACTTTCTTTTTCTTTTTCTTTTCTTTGTTTTCTTTTCCTTCACTCTTTGCTTGTATGCTTATTCTTGTTGCCGTTCTTGTTGTTGGCTGTGTAAGCAAATTGCCCAATTTTTTTTCTCGTTTTTTTCTTTCTTTTTACTTGTGGGCTCTACAAGCTGTGGGGGCTATCAACGTATTATCTTGTCAAAGGAGTGCAGCTCGAAACTGTTATGGCAGAAAGAGAAACAGCCGCGGCAACTTGCTGCGCCCCAAGTGGATGGGGGAAGTGGGATGGGGGAGCTGCAAATACAAACCAATTGGAAAGAACCCGCTAAAGTATCTGGCCGCTAGTTGATGCTCTATGCTCTAGACTAGGTTGCTTTTCCAATGCCGATGCCGATGCTGGAAAGCAATAATCTAACATTTCAGCACATTTTACAGTTCACTGAATTAAATAAAGAAACTTTGAGCGCACACATACAGACACAGACATTACACATAATGTGAGTATGTACGGGTGTGTGTGTGTGAGTGTATAAGTTCTCTCAAATGTATCCACAAACTCAAACGGGACAGTTAACAGAAGACAACCCTGGGCCCCAGCTACGCCTTCAGCTTCCACTGCTTCGTCTTCGTCTGCGTCCACGTACCCGTCTTCCTCCCTCCCTCGCTGCAGCCCCCTGCTCCACTCCTGCGGCAAGCAAGCAAAGCAATTTTTATGGAAAATTCTACGAAAATTCCACATTATGAGACTGGTAGATGCTTGGGCACTGGGACAAGGGCACAACGCGTGCCGTAGAAAAAAAAAAAAGGACACAAAAAAAAAAAAAATGCTGAGCTAACGATGTGTGATTTTTCTGTATGGGTTGGTTTTGGGGCACCACCGGTTTGGGGGCAACAATTGGGCGCTCTCGGGTGGCGCGAACCGAGCGTAAAAAATAATAATAAATGAAAGTGTTGGCGCTGGGCAACGTTGTCGTTTTGCCACTGCCACTGCCACGTATAATAACATTCAAGTACGCCAAGTTTAATCTCTCAAAATGCTTATGCAAAAGAAAAAAAAAATATATGAATGAAATAAAAAAAAAGGGCAGCAAGCAGAAAAGAATATAATATATACTGCTGAGAAATGTGAGGGTAATTTACGTTTAAAGCCGGCAAAATTATTCAAATTAAAATTGTAAGTATTCCAATGCGTTGGCTGCGTCAGCTGAGCCACGCAGCTGGTTACAAGGACCTGTGCCAGGAGCTCGCTGAGTTCTGAGCGCTGAGCTCGGAGCCTCTGGATGCCATTGCTAAATTAGCTGGGACACTTAATTTCTGTTGACGCGCACATTTTTCTATGGAAATTAACGCTAAATAATTTTTGGAATCATTTCTGTTGTTGCCCAAGGGGGCATGCGACCGTGTGGTGGGCGTCGGCCAGTGGGCGCGTGTGCCAGTGTGCCAGTGGGGGCGTGGCCGTTTCCACTAATGCTGATGCTGTTGGCTGGGGCTATAAGGCAGCAATTAGGCCCAGGGTGTTTGAATTAGTTTCGTGTTTTAATGAGTTTCATAACTTTTTGGTTCCGTTGTAAATTGTAAAAGCAGAAAATGCGCGTGCACACACACAAACACACACATACAACAACAACAACAATAACAGCAAGGCAAATGAGCAAAAATTGGAGTTGTCTGCGTCGACGACTGAGCCTATGTATATATATTTATATATATTTATAAGTATGTATATATATGTATGTATATTAGCTATACCCGGTTGACACAACCAGCCAAGTGGCATCGGAATGGGCGACAACAACAGCAACAACAACAACAAGATTTAAGCTCTGAAATATGCAATGATTTATGGCAAGAAGTCAGCAGTAAAAGTCTCAGATGTGAGAATGTGCATGTTAATGACATTTTAAAAATGTCTCCCACGCTCTTTATGCTCTGTTCACAAGCTAACAAAGAGTGTATTGGTTGCACGCAACAGCGTGACCTTACAAATATTATATGTATATAAGATGTTTTATCACATCTCCAGTTATATGCAAGAGTCAACAAATTAGATTTACTAGATATGAGCTGATTAATATATACATATATATCTTAAACAGTTTTGAAGCTAGACTCACTGCTGCTTGCTTATAAATGTTTTTAAAACTATTTTTGGCACACCCTCAACTTTGCTTTATAAGTATTATGCCGGGCACAAAGTATTGCCCAGTCGGGATCTGTAAATTTCTTTGAAGACATCACATGATGGCAATATGAGGGTTCGCTGTGGAAATTTCTTTGTATTGCGATTCGTTCCGCTTTTAGCAAAATTTTTGGCGCACATTTTTCATATATTGTACGAAATAGTTGCGGGAGTTAAAGCCAATTTTAAAGCATAATTTCAAGGGCTGAATAACTGGGGCATTGTTTCAATGCCCTGCCTGCTCTGTATTCATTTATACATATTTAATATCATGCAATTGCAATATTTAATGGCTCGCTCATTAATTAAACATTACGAAGTCGAGCATAAAGAAAAAATCGAAGCTGTATTAAAAATTAAAGGAAAAAAACGCCAGTTCAAATGATAAATGGCCAACGTTGAATATTTGTTATGGACCTTTGGGAAAGGGCACAAATTTGCACAAGCTGTGAAAAGAAAACATATTTGGCTAGCCCCAATTTCCGCGCTCCCACACTTTATCGCTGTCTCCCTCTCTTTCTCTCGGTATCTCTCTGTATCTCTCTCATTCTCTCTCTGTCTCTCTTTTCGCTGCTCTATTTTTTGTTTTTAGTCAGAATTCAACTGTAATTACTTACCAAGTCCATTACCCACCCGGCAATTCGGGCAATGAAAAATAAGCTTCTTTTCGGCAAAGGGCGCAAAAAAATACTTTGTATTTTCTTTTAATTTTTCATTGTTCAATTGCCGTTTATCTGCTATTTGCCTATACATATACACATACCATATATCTGTGTGTTTGTTGTGTGTGTGTCCATGTGTGGATGCAAGGGATGCGCGACAAAATAACAGTGAAAAAAGATAAAGTGAAACACCGCAGCGAACAGTGAACAGTGAACGGAAACCAAACCAAAAAGGTTGCCTTTGAAAAAGCAATTCAATGGTTAATGAAATTGTGAAGTAAACAGACATCGCCGCACAATCAGGCCTTTTACTATATAGTACTATAATGTTACTACACAGCTATGCCAGCATTCATACAAGCTGACCATTGGCAAATACAGCTCGAATGACGCTTTGCTTCAAGCCAAAGCACACACATAACTGAAAGTTGCGTATAAGCCACATTTCCTTTATCTGTCAAACAATTGGCAAATGCGAATATCTCCAAATATTTGCCGCACACAGCAGATACAAGATACACACGTCAGCGGTGGGTATCTAAATGCTGTGGTCCTGCTGCAGGCACGCCTCTTTGTGCGACCCGCAAAAGCACAAAAATCAATATGTTGATTTCAACTTTTTGCTTCTCTTTTTTTTTGCAGCAAAACTTTGCGTACCAGAAAATAAGAAGAAAAATATTGAATGTCCTTTTATGGTTGTAATACCCTGTTCCCTTTACAAATGATTAAAAAGTCGTTGAAATCAGTGTATCTGACCCTCTATACGAGACTATAAAAGCAAAAGATACAAATTTAGAAAGTTGGATTTCGAATAGCTGTATAAATACAGTTTGATACGAATGTATGTTCCGGCAATTAACAACTATATCCAGGGTATCTCCTATTGAGACCCTATCAACTAAAGCACTCTTACTTGTTTTGTTTGGCAAACAAACTCAGACAAATAAGATGTAGAAGCGAGCCAGCAGCAAAAAGAAACTAAAGGCTGCCATTATCTGTTTACATATTCATGCCTGCTGTAAGCAGAGCTCCCGAAATACCCTTATGTATCATATACATGTGTATCTATACATAAAATGTGCATGTTTATGCTTACATACTTAAGCGGATATTTTTGACACTTTAAAAATTGGTATATCTGAAGAGCATTGGCGACAGGCAATTTCTCACACAGCTAAGAACAAAATTACTGAAACGTTATCAAAAGTGTTTGCCCCAGCTGAGACCCAAGCCAGACCCGGCCAGGCCAGGCCAGGCCAGACCAGGCAAAGAGCAGCAGCATCGTCTTTATGGCCAAATCACAATCGAAGCAGATGGGAGCTGTTGAGCTGAGCCAGCAAGTGGATATGTCATGTAGATGGGCTCATGTCTGGTTTATCAGTTGTGTTTCTATATATATATATATATATGTATATATTTATACATTCTTTTTTCATTTACACAGTTGTTTTGCGTTTTTTATTATTTGCCAAATATCGATAAGAGAGCTGAGGAAGCGTTCTGCCTGTGCCCGTATCTGTATCTGTATCTTTGTCTTCGTCCTCTTTGCCACAATGTTGACTAAATATGCTCAGTAAATACGCGGCGGCTGGTATTGTGGATGGGAACATGTATCTCATGCACATATACATAAATTTATGTGCTTAAATGACATTTGGGACACATGCCGAGAGCAAGGACAACAGGCTCTACTCTCCCATCTCCTTGGGGATATGGAGAAAGCGAAAACGCTTATGTATATCTTATATATGCGCACTTTGTTTTAAAGCTCATCAATGTCAAATAGCATTTTTAATGAATTTCATTTAGAGCGGTATCAAAATAAAGCAATATACTTAATTAGGTCAAATATAGCCATGGATAAAAAGTACGTTGCGTATACGTAATGCCAACAAGTGAATTCAAACAAACAAATAAAGCGATAAGAAAAACAAGTAACATCAATAACAAATTAAACACATGCTCGACTAATTGAATCACTTTGATTTGAAATATATAATTTTACTAGAAAATTTGATTAGTTTTGCATAATAAATGCAATTTATGTATTTAAATTGAATTGAAATAGCTAAACAAATGAAAAGTGTGGCACAAATTAAATGAGTAGTTTGGCAGCTGAGTTGATTTATCCATCTCTAAACAGCACACAACCAACAAAGCACACAAACCACATTTTCACAGTCGCCACCACATGCCAAGTAGACACATTACGTATACGACCCATGAATGGTTGGCGTAGTTGACGATGTCATCGCTGTCGTTACATGTTTTTTTCATCTTTTTTTTTGGGGGGGGGGGGCTATGTGTGTGATATAGTTGTTGCTGTTCATTAGAGTCGCTACCCGAAATGTGTGTGGCATGCAACGCGGACGACTGCAGAAATTGTGTGCGAGAGAGAGAGTAAAAGCGGTTAAATGTTCTGGCCAGGAACTGCTTAGTAACTTGATGTTGCTTACGGGCTAACTGGCTGCTGGCTCTGGCTCTGGCTCTGGCTGGCTAACCGTGTGACTGACTGACTGGGTGGGCTTAGGGGCTGGCTACTTGCCACGGGTGATTGTTAGATATTATCGGGCAAGTTATTGGTGGCTGCTGCTAAGCATAAAATTTATTAATGCCGTTGCTGTTGCTGTGTGTTGGTCAGGCCACGTAGAAGCTAACGGAAGTTACGTGACTCGAGGGAATAAGCCGCAGCAACCAAAACAACCATTCCAGAGATGCTACCAAATATGCTTACCAAATTGCACTTTACCTTCGCATGCTTCGCTCTCTGCACTAATGCGGCAACAAAAGGGCGGCAGTGATAAATCCAAGCAGGAAGCTCAAATAAAAATGAAGTAGCAAAGTAGTAGCAATGGATTTTATGGTGCTAGTTGGTGGAATGTATATTTATATATATATATATATATATATATATATATATATATATATATATGTACATAGGCATCATAATGCTGGGCAGGTCACACGAAATATATATCGGTAGTTGGAGACAATAGCATCAAGGACATACGCGTAAGTGCTCATAGTTATGCAAATAGCGCCACGAATTACATAAATTGCGTATACGCAACGTCGCCAGCATACGCTATAAATTCATATTCAAATGGGAGCACTTGCCAAGCATTTGCACAACATTTAGATAGGGTGTGTATGTGTGTGTGTGTGTGTGTGTGTGAGTGTATCTGCAAGCCATTGATAAATGTAGGGAAAACTCAACACAAAAGGCCTGCAAATAGCGGAAAATGTTAAACGGTCGCTGTTGGCGTCGGAGGTGCGCAAATTGATATTTTTCTACAACATGCAAATAACAAGAGTAATGCGAGTAGGCGACCTCGCTACAGGACCGAACAGCCGTAACCGCTGCCCCCCACACCCTCCCTCCTCTAGCACCATAAATGATCTGATAAGACAACAGCAAACGTAAAAATTTATGCATACCAACTAAAGCACACATATACACACACACACACACACACACACGCGTGTGTGTGCGTGTGGAAGGCACGTGTCGGATGCTGTGGAAAAATGAAATAAAGTTAAACAGGATATTTCAACATTCAAGAACACAAAAACTCAACAAATGAACGAACCGACAAATGAAAGTAAAAGGCAAGGCAAGGCAAGGCAAGGAGCTGTTAGCAAGGACTGGAGGCGGTTGCAGCAGGGGGGTGTGGTACGTCGACGACGGGACACATTCCGATTCGGTGTGTTAAAATGTAATAGCAACGTTAATGAACACGAACGCAGTCGCAACACTGTGGAAATGGTCACATAAAAAGCAGCGGTCTCCCTCCCCATCCCTTTTGCAATGCCATCCCGCCGACCCCACGAGCTGTGGCTGTAAAACAAATACACACACACACAGATACACAGATACAGCTACAGATAGAGAGACAGGAGGTACACATATATATATACACGCCGCACATTAGGCAGCGTAGGTGGGCTTTAGGGCTTGGGGCACGCAGCTGGGCTTGGAGAGCATAACAAATCTCAGCATCGCACGTTCGCTGGTGCGCCACCTAGCGCCCAACGCTTTCTTTGTTGTACGCCGCAACCCCAAAAAGCAATTGCGCCGAGGCCAACGCAGGTCGCCGTTGCCGTTGTCGCTGTCAACGACTCAACGACGACGCAGTCAGCAAAGTCGCTGCGCCCCACTTTGCACCCAATGCCAAGCAGACAGACCGACAGACAGCGAGTGGTTTTCATTTGGGTACACTGATACCTACACTGAGAGAAAATAAATACATTTTTAAATCGAATTTACAAGTCTTGTAACAAGAATTGTTCATTATAGAGCGCATAATCTTCAAATAGTAGTAAACAAAAACTATAATCTCAAATTAAGAGTGTGTTCTTAAAAATAAGAATAAAAACTAGGTAATTTGGAGTCTATTGAAAATAAATAAATTACGATATAAATCGCAGCTTAAGTCATGCGTGACAAATTGCAAACATCTTATATATTATTAAAAATGCACTGTTAACTTGGAATAATATTAAAATAATTGTTTCAAGGTTGCTCAATCTAGAATTAACGAACTTAATCTTAGAATATATTCTTGGTTTAAGATTTTTGGTAACTCTGTTCAATTATAAAAACAATCACATTACTAGTTTGTAGTTTGTTTTGTTTTTCTCTGTGTATATATTCATCTATATATATATATATATACGCGCATACATATGTACATAAATAAGGTAAGTAGTGCTTTGAGACGCCGCGCAGCATTCAATGAGGCATTTTACACCATTTGGCTGGTATTTGATGAGCATCTCGTGCCACTTTGTCAATGTGTGCCCCAGCACCGCTCACCCACCACCGAAAAACTCAGCTTGTTGCTCCCTATTTAGCCCGGGCGTCTCAGCCGGGCTTAGGCATTTTTATGTCATCGGATCCGTTAACAAATTTTCCAATATGCCATTTTGATTTTGTTGGGGTCGCTGCAGCTCAATTTGCCAAACCCAGGAACGACAAAATTAAAAGGTTTGCCCCCTGCATGAGCTCAAGTATCATTAGCCACATAGCTGACAGGGGCGTAGCCCAGAAAAGGCGGCACTAAATGTTGATTGAAACCAGATTTTAATTTCGTTACCCGAAGCCATATTTAAATGAGAAAAAGTCGTAGTAAAATGTGATGCCTCTTAATATTCAGTAAATCTGAACTACGCCTTTGGGCTAACAGGTAGCAAGTTAAAACGTAAACGTAAACGTAAACGCCCTGCATACGCAACAATTTATGAATACCCTAATTTAGTTTGTTGTAAAAATGTTTACATGCCAAACAAAATAAACGAAATAAAACAACATGCTGGGCAAAAGGAAGCGGATAACGTGTTGCCAAGGACAACAACGACAACGACAACAACAACAACAGCAGCAGCAGCAACAGCCAACACGTCGAGAATGACGATGACGATAGACATTAAGCAGATGAAGGCAGCAAGGATGGCAGAGCCAGCTGGGTTCCCAGTTGCCAGTTGCCATCAAATATTAAATGGAATACCTTCGTAATTAAAGTGAAATGAATTTAAGTACACAAATTGAACGTCGAGGAAGTCAGCCATGCTCAAGTGCCCCTCCACCAGCCGCCTCCTTCCGCCACTACAGTCACATTTTGGTTGCTGGCTGTCCCTGTGCCAGGACGTGACTGTCCCTCTCTGTATGTGCACGGATGTGTGTCTGTTTGAAGCACTCGTGTAAAGCATGAGCGCAAGCAAACACACAAATGTACACGGAGATGCACAGAGAGAAAGAGAGAGAGAAAGAGACAGTGAGATAGAGAGAGATGGAGACAGGTAAACACTAACGTGATTGTGGCCAACGTGGTTGCACATGTCCTCGAATGGGGCACATCTCCGTTCGAATGCTCCATTTGACTTGACCAATCAAAGTGCCGAGTGTGTTGTTTGCGATTTTTAGCTTTAATGACTTGGTATTAAAAGAGTTTTGTTGTTTTGCATACCATTGCACGGGAATGGAAATGGAAATAATGGAATATTTTCTAGTACTCATGCATGGAGTTCAGTCAATTAGAGCTATTAGCTTGAGGAGTGCATCAAGTGCAGTTCACCTGAGCAGCGCTGAGCTTTTACTGATTTAGCTCACTAATTGGACTTGTTGATGCATACGTCTAATAAACATTGAAATTCACAATATACATATTTCATATTCATACAGCTCGACGAGCAATCGCATGCTTGATTAAATTCACTTTGGCTATTCCTGGCAGCAGCCAAATGTATCAAAACAAAAAATATATATCTATATATACAATATAGAATATACATATACGTACGCTCAAGTATACTACTCCAAGGTCTATGGCTTGTAAACAGAGTGATGTGTGTTGTTTGAAGAACACAAAAGTTGACGCTTTGCAAAGATAACAAAGACTCAATCTTCGTCTCTTTGCTCATCCATTGCCGTTGCCACTCGACGGTGGCCCAACAAAAACAGCCCAAAAATACACACATCCAATGATTTGGAGCCAGCACTTTCCACTGCTCATATCACGCACATCTGTCGTCACTCCGACTCCTACGCAGCTTATCGCATGCATTGGCAAATTGTCGCTATCATCAATGGCCGAATCTCTCTCTCCCTCTCTCTCACTCTCTCTAGCTTCAACCTACGAAAAGTTTGCAAGCTCCGGTGACAGTGGTTGCAATTAGAGGTATACTCGAGCAAAAGGCAACACAAGATATTTAAAAGCAATTTTCTAAAACATTATATTATATTTAATTTAAATATTCCATTTAGAACGTGGAAGCTTTCAAAAAACAATTATATCATATTTTGCTTGTCAAACTATCGGCTATCGATAATGTTGAATAGTTTACATTGCCGCTACAGCACTGATCTGGTCCACTGTTCAACAGCGGCATTTATGCTGACTTATGGGTTATTTATTGCCTAATATATTTCACAGCAAACCACTTATCTGTTTCCAATGTTCCATATATTAACGTACCAAATCCCATGACCGATATCCTTGCTTATTTATCGATTGCTGAAGAAACTTGACCTTGGTAAAAAAAAGCTTTCAATTATCGGTTATCGATTGTTTGTGATATTTTACGTTGCATATACATGGTATACTAAATTTATCGCTTAAACACTGATTGCACCCACTGTGCAACAGCAGCGTTGATGTTGCCAGCTACTTGAGAAGCGATTTTCTCTTCGTCTTGTACTTATTTTCGCAACCGACTCCCATTCCCAGTTCAACTGCGGTTTCATTAGCCGCGGTCTGTCGAGTTGTTGTTGTTGTTGTTGTTGTTGCTGTTGTTGCTGTTGTTGATGTTATTGTGGCTCTAAATGCGGTTGTGGCTATATCTATGAGCTTGCTGCTTGGCTTCCTTTCATTTCGTTAAGTTTTTGGTGGCCGCAGCAGTGGCTATTGAAATTTTTTTCACATTTAATGCTCCATAACCATAACAAGTTGAACCCACTGCACACAGAACGAGCGAGCTATGAAGTTGCTTAGCAATGACAGCCAACTACGTTTATATAGCTACATAACACCACCCACCCCATACAACCACCCACCTACCCACTCTCTCACCACCACCCTCTCCCACAAGCACCCAGTCGAATACAACTGTGGCTCGTTTTTAGCAAATGCAATTAACAAAACACGCTTCTAGCATAAAGTCATTAGTTATTCCATTTCATGAATACCTAGTATTTCCCTTACCAATTCGAACACTCCACTCACACTGAGAGTGTGTGTGTGTGCGAGCGCTTGGAGCATATGTAGCGTATATGCGGGCTGTTAACTTCAAATATGTGTGCGTAGATACAACATTATTTTGGTGGATTTTGGCCAGCGTTCGGGGCTTGGCCAGCAAACGACCGCCAGTGGCGACAAGGCCAACAACAACAATCCCGTCGTCCACCACTCAGCCACTCACTTCGGGCCCCATTGGATCTGCGCTAAATTGGCATCCAATGTTGTCGGCCGAGCCGGCCAGCGAAATGTTGTATGTGGCATGTACATAGCTGTTGGTATTCGGCGCCATGTTGTTTGCATTCACCTCAAGCAAAGTTTTGCAAATATTTTGGCCAGCCTGGATGACGGCCTACGGTGGGGGGGGGGGGGTTGGCCCATAAGGGCGGCGGGCTGGATAAAGTTTTCGGCGTGAGTTCTTACTTGTGTACTATATGCAAAAATGGTATTCAATACTTAAAGATTTATGAGTCTATGAATCTTGCATGTGTGTGTGTGTGTGTGTGTGTATATGTGTGTGGCGACATGATATACTGATACGGCAAGAGCGGGTTGCCAGTTGCCAGTTGCCAAGCAGCCGACGCTTCTAGACCCCTCATTTCGCCCGCAATCCGTTTACTGGTAGGTCGGACGCACTGGCGGCCTAGTGGCTCAGTCTGAAGCGGCAGCGGCTGCAGCGGCACATGTAGGGCTTTAGACCATGCTTTGCATAAGCCAAAAGAGCGTCGACTGCCTGGCCAAAGCCGAAAGTCCAAAGCAAACACCACAAATTAGTCGGCACAAAGTGGAGGCAACTCTCTCCAACAACAAAAGCACCCAAAAAAAAAAAATGAGCAAGTAAAAATGCTAGCAACCCTCGACTGCTCAACTAGAAGATACCCTGCAGCTTAACAAACGGGCAGCAACTGTGCGGGCCATGTGTGTTAAGGTTGCCTTGCAGGGTATACAAATCAAGGGGTATAGAAATCAAGCAAATTCTTTAGGCCTTAGTGAAAAGTTTGGGCCAGCTTTGGAAAAGCAGCAGCTGCCAGGACACATGAATCAGCACAAAGTCCTGAAAGTTTTTCAATGATTTAATTAGAATTCTTTAAGGTAAATATCTCCAGACCCAAAGCGGTCCTGTGGCAAACTGTGAGTTTAATTATGAAATTTTCAAGGTGACACAACCAAAGGCGCTTTCATTTCGTTACGTAGGCGTGCCAAATTGGCCACGTTAGCAAAATTCCACAAGGGCTTGTGGTAGATTAACTAAAGCCCACTAGACAAATTTGAATGTGTGAATAATAACAGTTTGATAAGTCAATCGCATGCCAATCTTTATAAATCGTTTGCAAGTTTTACGTTGCTGTATTCCGTATTCCGAATTCCGTATCCAAGCAGACACCACTGACTGACATATTGACAAGCATTCTAATTTCATATCATTTTATACGTAATCTTATCATGTTAACAGCAGGCAACGCAAATCCTTCGCACAGGCAACGCGGTGTTGATAATTGTGCCCCAGATTAGTGGTGTCTCATCTTTCAACTGTGTGTGTCCTTTGGAATTGGATTTTCATCGGTTCAGGTCCTGATAATGATAATTGCTATCTCCTGGCGGGATTTGCGTTTGCTTTTTCTATTTAACTTCCATCTTTTATCAAATACCGGAATTGGCAGCATCAAATACGCAAATGGCGCAGGATAAAGGCAAAATCACGTCAAGATTAATGTTTATTGATTTTCCTTCGGCGCTGATAATGCTGCGCCCAAAGCACAGCAATCGAAGGGGTGTTTTTCCTGGCTTAGTTTTCCCAAGGATTTGCTAAGCCTATTTAAAATTTGTCTTTTGCTGCGGAATGTTTTATGTGTATATACATTGGACTGAAAGCGAAGAAAGTTTTTTTTCTTTTTGTTGTTTCGTTTGCTTTAAGTTTGGTCAGGTTTCTAGGCAACGCTCATCTCACTTTACAGGATTATAATGAACCGCAGTGTATTGAGGAATTAGTATGAGAGAGTGCTGGAAATTTAAGTGAAAAATAAGTGAGGATTCACAATAGATTAATTTAGTTATCAAATATTTGGCTTACCATTAGATTGGTAAACCTTCTTGAACTTTCTTCGTTTTTAAAAAATACTTAGTATTTCTTAGGGGAGTTATTTAGGTACTAGACACATGTAAAAGTCAAGGACAGCTAATAAGTTGATTAGTATTAATCATAAGCCATCATCAGATAAGATATTGATTTAATTGACTAAATAGACGAGTCTCTTTAAGCTGTCAGATAATCTTTAAACATTTTCAAACAGCAAGGGAAAAAACCTTTGTTTGATACGTAACAAAATTTGACAGATTTCCAGAGCTCTTCGGACAATACTATTTCTATATGCATTCTTTCAACAGATGCCAAACTTTTGGGCCAGCTTCGGATTCTCTTTGCTGTTGTCTTACGTGATGTGCATCATATTAGAGGCGCCTTTCTCACAAGCTTTTTTAATATAAATCTAGCTGAATATCTAACTACAAATTTTAACTTTTACCCGAAATTTAGCAGAATTGATTGTGATTAAACGAAACGTTTTAAACACAGGGAACAATCCTTGATAAGGTATTTCAAACGCCATGCTTATCTTTATATGACGGCTGATATTTAACGCATATATAGTCAGTTTTCTTTCAAAAGTTAGTCAAACACAAATCCGAATTGGAATTAGCTCCATGCATATTTTCGCATCAATACAGTCTGTCTTAATAGCGCCCAATATGCACTACCTGAAATCTTTACGGTACGTTTTTCTCATGGTTGTTAAGTCAAAGCATGGATCCCTCATATCCAATTTGTGTATGTTTTAATTTACTGTGGCGGGAGCAACCCTTTGCTAACATCATATCTCATGCTGTATTCTCAGTGGACACCTTCTTGTTCCTCAGTGGCCTGTTGTTGGTAATGATTTCCCTGTGGTCGGTGGAGAAGTAAGTTTGCAGCAGCACCAATCAATCAAATCAATTACCAACATGCTCTCCTTCGTTTTCATCAGAACCAAGGGCACTCTGTACATTCCAATGATGTATCTTCATCGCTATTTGCGCCTCACTCCCATCGTGGCTGTGGCTATTCTCATGTGCTGGAAACTGCTGCCGTATTTGGGAGATGTTCTAATGTTTGTCAGCATCAATTTTGATAACTAAACACGTGGTTCTAGAATTTATCCTTCTTGCTAAACTATGCCACTTGGAAAACAAGAAATCCATTTTCTCATATTACGATGTGTTAAGTATTATTATACCTACAAAGAGGTCCCAGGATAGAACTTACTTAAACACACTGCTTTTATAGATGCTAACTTTTTGGAGCAAACTTTAGATATATATTATGCAATGAACGTCATGATGGAGGCACCCATTGGTGTTGTTGAAGGTACGCTTATGGTCAAACGCAAACATTGTTCACCAATACCATTGTACATAGCACATTATTAATATAACAGCTTGATAAGCACGTTAGTGAATTAGTCATAAATACTTTAAGAATCGGCACGCTATACCATCGTATATACGTATGCAGATAAAGGCTAGCACGAGACTTAAGATAACGTGGGACACACATACTTAAGGTTCAGTAGAGGTATACGTTATAATTAACCTATAGTTATTTTGATTACCGAATATTATTTCCAGTGTTTAATAAAAAAGGTTAAGGGTTTTATGACGACACAGAGAAAAACAATCACGACTGATCAAAATATATTTTCAAACATTAATATAAATATATTCCCAAAGACAGGAATCAAAAAGAACATTCCGGGAAATTTTTTAACTATTCGAGCTAACTGTTCTACTGAGAACTGCCAAATGGCTCAACCATTGATATTTATAGATTTCAACATAATCTGTTTCTTTCAGTCTATCTACACGTCTCTTTCTAACAACCTATTTAATTATTGATATCAAAATCAATTATATATGAAAATGGTTGACGCAATATCAGTATGATAATAATCCTTTTTGATAAGGCATTCATTAAGGTACTTCAAATTTATCAGACATGCTTATCTTCCTATTGTCGGGATTTCAAAGCGTATATAACGAGCATATTCTTGGGAACCAGGCTCATACTTGGTAATAGATTCGCCATTGAAATGGCCAGAATGGCTGTTCCGCTGCTGCTTTTTGGACTGACTTTAGTCTGTTCCATGCAGCTGGAGTCGGCTGATTTTATTGCCACCGAGAAGTACCAGAGGATAATGGATATCCGTCCACTGGCCGTCGAGTTCTCAGCCCACTTTGCGAATATCACACAGAGAGACTTGGATTTACCCAGCACTCGACTGCCCAGCCAACAGGATCTGCAGTGTCTCGCGGATATGACTCAGTTGATAACTAGTCTGTCCTCTGGCAACATGTGGGCAATAAAAAGTATGTACAGTAAACATTTCGTAGAATCGGACATAATTGCCAAAGGTTATAGTGTTCGATGCATGGGGCACAATACCAAAGGGAGTCATGTACGGCAACTTATTGGACATGGGCAACTACGACGAGTGCATTGGGATCAACAAGGCGATCGGCGATAGCTATCAGATAAAGGGCAAGTACTGCCTTGCGGGCGTACCCTTTAAGCAACTGGGCATCAGCATAAGGACAGCCGTTTGTTTTCCGGCTTCCTGTTCTGCCACGCATATGGATACATTCTTGAACCAACTACTCACGAAGCTTTTTAGCATCAATCCAACGGGGTCTTTGGTAAGTGAGGCTAGCTGTCGAACATCCGACAAGGAACCCCTCGATGGTCTTACTATATTCACAATGTAAGTATTATATCTGATTATCTTTCCTTACTTTACTGTAAGTATTGATTCTCGCCTTAATAGTGTTTTTATCTCGATCCTGCTTGCTGCCGTTTTCCTGGCAACACTCTACGATTATATCTGCTGCGAGAATCAAAGTAAGTCCCGAACTGACAACAACAATTTGGACCAAAAATTACGATTCAAGTTTGTAATTTAGTTTTAATAGAGAGACTGAACCATGATTCAAAAGAAAAGTTATGGTAAAGGAAAATTTGGACTCGTGCCTAAATATTTTGTTCTACATTTAAATGTAGTACTATGAACTATGACCTAAAAATGTTTAATCCTTTATTATTTATGTTCATCTCTCGAAGAACAACTACCAGCATTGATAAAGGTCTTCTCCGCACGGGCGAATTCCCGAGTGCTCTTTCGACTGGTAGAACCTAGGTCGAATCCCAATGTTATCGATTGCTTGCATGGCATGCGTTGCATGTCCCTGATCTGGGTTCTTTATGGACATCAGCACCTATTCGCCTTGCTTGCGCCGAATATAAACCAATTTCGCTTAAAATGGGTAAAATATATTAATTGACTACAATTAGCAAGCAGTCCTGCTAACATTGTTCGCTTTCTCTTTTAGTGGTTCGAAAACCCCTACACAAGCTTTGTCCTCCACGGCACATTCTCAGTGGATACATTCTTCTTCCTCAGTGGCTTGTTGTTGATAATGATTGGTCTGCGGTCGTTGGAGAAGTAAGTTTTAATTACCACGAATCAATCAAATCAGTTACCAGCTCCTTTTGCCTTTCTTTCTTTCCATCAGAACCAAGGGTAAACTGAATATCCTAATGATGTATCTTCATCGCTATTTGCGCCTGACTCCCATCGTAGCTCTGGCTATACTTATCTATATGACACTGCTGCCACTATTTGGAGATGGTCCGCTCTTTGACAGCATTAAATTTGATGATTATAATCATTGCAAGCGTACCTGGTTCTGGACTTTACTATATATGCAAAACTATGCGAGTCCGGATCTTGTAAGTCGAAAACAGACAATAACTGAGCTGATTCTAACGACTCCTTCTTATAGTGCATTAATCATAGTTGGTATTTGGCCGTGGACATGCAACTATATTTCATTTCTCCAATTTTTCTGATTTCTTTGTACAAATGGGGCAAGAAAGCCGCGGCTGGTATCTTTATTTTCATGCTTCTACTCTCCGCATGTCTCTTCAGTACAATGATGATCAAGAAATATCCCATCTTTTTGGAGTAAGCGCACAGAAACGAATTTTGCTTCTTAATCAAAATGTACTACTACGATTATCATCCTTTGCAGAATCGGACTCACTCCAGATGAAGCACAACGTAAGCTTTACTATGCCACTCACACACACGCAGCTCCTTGGCTGATCGGGGCACTCTTCGGATACTTCCTGCATGTGAATCGCAGCAGATCCTTTAAGCTGAATCGCATTTCGATCTGGTTGGCCTGGCTTATCAGTTTGGCTCTGATATTCAGCTCGATATTTGTGCTGTTGCCATATGCCCATTGGACAAATCCCTCCTTGTCAATGCTATCAGAGGCTTTTTATTATACGTTGAGTCGCATCGCTTGGCCCCTGAGCTTATGTTGGGTGGTTTTTGCCTGCATGCACGGATACGGTGGGTTGGCCAACAGTTTCCTCTCGTCACCACTGTGGCAGCCTCTCTCGAAGCTCTCCTACTCCGCCTACGTCTTTCACATATTCATACAACAAATAAACGGAAGACGTATGCGAACGAACACCTTTTTCTCAGATTACGATGTGGTAAGTGGAATTATGCTTATAAAGAGCTCCTCGGATGGGACTCATTATGTGTACATTCTTTCCATAGATGTTGACTTTCTGGGGTGGTTTCGGCTTCATTTTGCTGCTGTCTTATTTTATTCACATTATTCTGGAGGCGCCCTTCGGTGCTCTGGAAGGTATGCTTCTACCCAATCGAAGGTCTAGTCCAAAGCCTGCCGTATCCAAGGAGACGCAGATTGAACCCATCCCAGAGACAGAAAATGAAACATTTGCCTCACAGCAAGAGGTAAACACGGCAACAGAGATAACAAAGTCTGTGGTTGAGGGCAATCAGCTTTAAACACTTATGAAAGGTTTATATTTATAAAATTTCTTTTAATGTTACATTTCTTATCAGCTTGCTATGAAATGTGATTTCGGCTTAAATCTGTTGGCTCATTGACGGCACATTCATCTGATCAGCGATAGTTAATCGACAATGTCTACCTAAACCATGGACTTGATAACAATGCATATTTTAGAAAACCCCCACCTATTCTGTCGATCGAAACCAAATGTTGGATAAGTTTTGCCAGTCTGATTAGCTAATACGTAAAACGAATTACTACGAAGTTTAATATTAATATATAATCTATAGATAAGATTAATGAACACAATAGTTAAATACGTATGATAAGAATAGACATTTATTTCGAGATATTTGAAAATTTTTTTCAATTTATGAATTTATTATATGTAAGTACTCTATCTAGACTTAAATTGCCCTGAAGAAATAATTATAAAGTCTGAAATTCAATAAACCCGCGACTATGCTTTTTAAGTAAATATTTATTTTTGAGGGCTTTGTTAATTTGCAGTTTGTATTTATCTCATCCACTTTGGAGGCAAAACCAGTTTCATTTGTTTAAACAAGATCAAAGAGCTTTAACCATAAAGTAAACAAATAAATAAGAAATGAGCGAGTACCGCAAAATGTGTCAACATTGATGCATATTGTTTTTCTTTCATTTACAGAAATTAACCAGAAGTGAAACCGAAACCGGAAAATTGAAACTGCACGAATTGGCAACAAAGCAAAACCAAAAGTCAACCTAGTTTTGGACGACGCAACAGACAACTACGACGAATGCAAAGCGAATACATTGTATATGATATTGGGCTTTTTGTAAGGGAGCTGGGTTGTGTGGGGTGTTGGAGGGGGGTAGGACGTACAATTGGCGCCCTGTGGCGGATTATTGAATTTTCCAACATTTGACTGACACTTGGCGCCTCGCTTACCTTGTGATTTAGTTTCTATTGTTGTTGTTACTGACTTCGATGCGTGTGTTGCGTTGACAAAATTCCAATCGCGTTTTACATAATTTACATGTTTTTGAACAGCCCAACGGCCACTCTACCAAAAGCACAGTTCACTCATGTATGTGTGTGTGTGTGTGTGTGTGTGTGTAATAATGATACATGGGCCAACACAATAGGAAGAGGACAGCGACAGCGGCATCCGCTACGACGACGAAATGTATACACGATTATTTTTTTTCCACGCGAGACCCAAATTTTATTTTATTTTTTTTTTTACTTTTTTTACAATTGCGAGTTTTAACCGAAAATTATAGCCACATTAAATGCCGCTTTGGTCATAAATTTGGCAAGAATAGAGCAACACTTGACCCACTCACGCATCCAGGACGTTGTTTAATTGATGTTGCAAGGGGGATGGGGTGCACTGGCAGACGTAAAATTGTTATTTTTGGCAACTGCTTCAAATTCGGTTGTGTTTTCAATTAAAAGTGATTTAATTAATACGGATTTGGCGGCACAGCTCTCACGGATCCAGCTGCCTCCTTATGCACTCGACACGCAACGAACAAATACTGAAGAAACAAGCGACGGTTAAAGGAACAACGGTATTTTTCTTCTTTTTCCGTTTTTTTTTTTATTTGCTTCGTATTTTTGCTGATGCTGCGCGCTCTCCAATGCGCAGTGAACAGTGCTGCCCAGCGCGGCGAATTCACTTGCGCGTGCCTATTCCTATTGGTGAGAGTGTATGCGTGCCTGTGTGTGTGAGTGTGTGTGTGTGTGTGTCCGTGGGTCCGAGGAATGCGATAAAAAACGAAGCGTTAGAATGAAATGAAAATGTAGCATAATTTATGACTGCATTGTCTTTTAAATAATTGCACGCTCACATTAATACATACATACCATTCATATATACTGCCACACACATACACATACAAACCAATGCAAATTGTTATATTTGAAATGTGTATGAATTTACGGCAACTTTTACCTGCTTGGAGGAGAACTCTCTCATCTTGATAATGCCGTTTAAATAATTCATTTTTTATTTGCATTTTCACTTTTTAATATAATTTTATATGCCAAGAAAATTACCTCTTGTATTTGTAGGACGATAATTTAAAAATCTATTTATGAAGATTCACTTTTCGGTGCTAAGCTAAATTTTGGCTCGGCTCTGAAATGGGCATCTTAAACAAGCTTTATTCTCATAATTTCAATGATGAAACTTTCGTATTTTAAAACATGCAATTGCAAGTTAATATTATGTTTAAGATCCGCATGTTCTTTATTGTTAGTAGAATTTTGGCAAATTTTAGAATGATCGTAATAAGATATGAAGTATATAGTATGTATGTAAATCCTAAGAATGCACTGAACGCACAAAGGCCTGTCCAGGTAGCCACGACGGTGTACAGACGTTTAACACATTTTTGTCATATCATGATGGATCACATATGTGGAGTAACTGTGTACAAGTTTGTCATGTAAGTTGGAAAACCGCAAACTTAATGACGGTGGTGCTGATGCTTAAGTGCCTATCACTATAATTCAACATTGTTCAAATTGGAGCCGGAGGATGTGGGCAAATCAACATCACTGGGCGGCACAAAGGTGCCCATGGTCTGTACGCCACCGTGCTTGGCGCTCAGCTTAAGCATCTCGCATTTGAGTTTGTCGAGAATAGCATAGTTGGGTTGATTTACAGCCGCCTTGCTCTGTAGCACGGTAATCTCCTGCTCCTCCAGCTTCTTTTCCTTAAATGTTTTGATCGAATTGTTGCCATACAGACGCAACAGTGAGCCCCAAGTTTGAATGTGCGGATGCAGTATCTAGTAAAAGATATAAATGTTGTTAAAATAAGTTATAGTAATCTAGTCGAGTGTGCCGACTAGGAGATACCCTGTACCCAGAGCCGAATAGCTTTTCATATTCCAACATTTAGGCTACACTATACAATTCTGTGTTTGCTGTTCGATGACGTAAGGGGCACTGGAAATCGATATTTATCGATTTTTGGAGAACGTTAAGAGTTATCGAAAAGCTCTAATAAAAATTGTTTGCTACGTTATTAAAGTACCTACATCCCAAATTTCGTGTTGATCAAGAAAATAAGTACTTTATAGGGTCGGAGATGTCTTCTTTTTACCAAATTTGTAATGTTTAAAGGGCAAGAAAAAATAAAGAATGACCATTTGAGCTGAGAGTTCGGTTACCTGTAGAATGGCCTGCGATGCGAGTTGTTTGCCCTCGCGTTTGTTTTTGCACACCACCTTGGCCGAATGCTTGCCCACAGTCATGGTAAACTCGTTCTTGTTATTTGCGGTACGATTGATCTCTTGGGTGATCTGTACATCGCTGCCGTAGTTACGCTGCAGGCATGTCAGCAATATGGCATTGGGCGAGGGTTCCGTTGTCTTGTTGCAGAACTCGGTGACGCGCGGATCCTCGATGCGAATGTCATCGAAAACCTGTGGAACAAAGCATACAATTGTGAGTAGAATGATTTTTCCATAAATAAGTGCACTTACGGACAGATCACTTTGCGTTTTCTTGGCCGTTCCGCTCTTTTGATCCTTGTTGTTGCCCGTTATTTTGTCCTTAACATCGGGTATGAGTATCTCCAGAGTTTCGCGTGCCGCCTCCGATTTGGCCTGCTTCTTGCTGGTGCCGTAACCAGTGCCATACTTCAGATTGTTCACAGAAACTGTTGCCGAATAAGGCGTGGCAGCGTTCTGCAGCTCCTTGAATTCATATGTGGGCTGTGTCTTCAGCGCATGCTGCACATACTCGTGCAATATGCACACAAAGCTCTTGCCATTGGGATTCATGATCCACTCTCGGCGTCCGCGCGGATTTGTCGTACCGTCCGCACCGCTGGCCGCCAGAATGGGAAACTTGATGAGCTTGGTGCCGTCGGGCAACGTTGGTCGCTGTATGTTCTTGATGTGCTTGCGATTCTTGGTGAACTTGCGACGTGCATTCCAGCTGCGAAAGCGCAGCACGCGAATCACCTTGAATTTGAACAGTTTCTGGCAGTATGTGTTAAGCTGATCCGGTGTCACCGACTCCTTTTGCGTGTTCTCCTTGACAGTTACGATTTTAGCTGCCGGAATTAGCGCCTGCTGTGCCTCATTCGCTGCCCCGCCCGTGTTGGGCTCAGCCGCGGCAGGAGCTTTCTTGTTCTCCTTGTCATCCAGCTCCATTGGCTCGGCTTTTGCATGCGTTACAGGACAAACAGCAGCGGGTATTTCAACTGTAGTCTCTGGCTGCGCTGTGTCAGTCGTGGGCTGCTCCCTTACCTCCGACTCTTCGTCCAGGGCGCGTCGATAGTTCAGACAGGGTATGGCACCCAGCGGCACCGCATGCTTCCGTGCACTGCCCGTGCCCAGAAAATAAGGACGAGCAGCACAACAGACTCGTGTCTTCCGATGGAGAAATAGGGGCATGCCGCTGTTGTGTGTCACCTGCACCCAGCCCTCCGGCAGCACCTCAAAGTGATTGTAACGCTTCTCTGTATCAAAACTAGATCGTTATCAATTGGACAATATGGGATGAATAGTTACGGCTAACCTTCTAGCACAGTTTTGAAGCGCTGCTCGTACTTTGGTCGCTTTGACTCACGCAGATCATCGGGCAGCTTTTCGTCCAGCAGATTCTCAATTTCCTCATCGTCAAAGTCGGACGAATCATAGTCACCGCCTTCCCCATCGTCATCATCAGCATAATTGTCGCCGTTTAGTTTGTCGCTGTTGTCATCTGCAGAATAGTGTTCAGAGTATATGAGAAATTATGCATTCGTATTATCAATATGAACGTCAAGGGAATCATTCGCAAACTATTTGTTTTGAACAGTGATCGCTCGAAAACTAGAACTTACTGATAATGAAATCATAATTTTACACACTAAAATACTTAAATTAAAAAAAAACAGCATTTACATTGGTTCAGTAAGTAGACTTTTAGATTTTATAATTGTGTGCGAGAGTCATCAGATCTCTCTACTTTTCAAGTGATCACTGTACCTGATTTAAACGTTAGCCGCTCGTTCAATTCCAAGCGAACAATTGGTAGCATGCGCATGATTATTAAGCAGCTCCTCTGGCGGATCAGGGATTACGTATCACAGAAGTATTGTCATTGAATTGCAGCTGCACGGTTCAAAGCGAGCAGCTTGAAATTACTAAAGCAAATGCGCTTGGTAGATACATCCACACACATATACACACAGCTATGGTGGCTGTCAACTTAATTTTTTTTATCAGGTTTTATTTGTATAATGATAAGCTCTGGCAAGATCTTTAGATAAGACATGTAGAAGCTGTTGTTTTTATGGCTAAAGCCATGTGCCAGAGGCAGTCAACAGGTATGACTATTGTCTTACCTGAGTCATCATCCTCGCTGGCGGTGCCCACCTCGTCGAGCACTTGGAACTGACGCAGCTGCTGATCCATCGGTTCCGAAAGCAGCTCAGCGTCACGGGTTTGGCGCATTTCCTTAATGGCGCTGAGCGAAAAGCCGGCCACTTTAAGCTCCTGCTCTTCTTCATCCAAACGCGGACGCTTGCGCTCAACACTGGATGGCGCTTCAACTAAAGGATTAGCTGCCTCGGCCATTTTTATGTTTGTATTGTACTTAAACTAATGTTATTTGAATTGTTGTATTTTTTATTTGGGTATTTGGTTTCTTATAGCTGTGTTGGGGTGCTTCTGGCCAATAACCAATACTGAGAACATCCAACGATTTCGAATTGATTTTTCATTGGAAGTGCCACATTGGTTAAGCTAGAAAACCCGAATCGAAGAAGAACTCGGCGACCTGAAATTCCCTCTTTCTATTATTCGCCTAATCGTTTGCAATCTCGCACTTTGCACAATAATTACAGGCATCTTCATAAACACGTTTTCATTATGTTGTTGTTGTAGTTGCTTATGTTTCTTGTTGTTGTTTTTTGGAAATTGTATTCCGGCTACGCTTGGATAACTGTAACTGCTTTCGCAATGGGATTCTATGGCAAACTAAAATACCAAGGCAAAAGTTGCTACACTTGCTTCACTACGCGCCATTTTCATTTATTACTCTATTTATTTGCATAACTTACGAAATTAAACGTATAATAATAACCAAATAAATAGCTGAGCAACGATGGCCAATACTTAGTCAATAAACAGCTGTTTCCAAGCGCTGGCACAGTGCTGCCACATCATTTAAAGATCAGCGTTCCACATCTGTGTGTTACTCGGTTATCGATAAGTCAGTTACAAATAAAAATGGTAACACTATACGGCGATTTTAAAATGTTAAAAATGAAGACAGGCTAAATATTAATTTAATTAGACTTTTTGAGAATGCAACGATAAATGACAAAAATATGGCTTTTGCGCCTTATTAATGCCCTTCCAAGACTTCAAACTGTCATATCTTTGACAAAACTAAACCGATTGTTAATCTCAAACCGATTTTGTTCACGACTTATTTTCGAATTATTTTCGCGAAAATATCATGTACGTAACAATTTTTGAAAATGCAACAGAAACTTTTTTTTTGTGACGCTTTGTATGTGTTTGATAAGCCATACAGTATTACCATAAAATTGTCAACAAAAAAATAATAGCTTACCAAATCAATGATTAGTATTTCGGATGCCAAGCGGACACGCTCAATCTGTAAAGAAGACGTTATTATACAGAAACTTATTACCTTATTCCAACACAGTACCTTATTTATATTTGGCGATACGCGCGTTTTACAAAGATTCAAATGAAATGGCAAGCTTCGACGTTCGAGACCCAAGTTCACTTCATTCTCCAAATAATTAATCAGGAAGTATATAAAGTTGTCATCCAACCACTTGCATTCCGAAATATTCAGCGTGGTCAACATATTAAGATTCATAACTATATATATGAAATTAAAGTTTTTCAATTGGGCGGCATTTGTGATAACCATCATTGTCAAATTGGACAACTTAGTAAGAACGCAGATAGCAATCACATAGTTCGGATTGTAGAGGTTTATAAACTGAAGGCTACGCAGGTAAGCCATATGTCTTCCTTGTAAGCTTCCTAGCGACGTCCCAATGCGTAAATACTCCAAACCATCTGGACGCAGCTCACCAAACCGTTGTAAAACTTTGTCGTTCATATTTGTAAAATTTTCAATCTCCAAGCTTCTGAGGCGCGGCAGCAAAACCAAACATTCATAGCTCGGATGGCTGAGACTGTCAATGATGATTTCATTCAAATTTTTCATGTGTATGCAAATTTCGATAATAATCTCGTCCAGCTTCTTGTGTACGTTTAGGATCAGTACGCGCAAATTCTTAAGATAGACGCATACGTTGATCATATAAATGGAATTTCTTATCACTGGCCGCTCACTGAATCCATATTCCATGTCGGATACGCTCATCGTTCGCATTCTGTGCCCATTAAGCTTGAAGAATCTCTCAAGCTCCACATGTGTCCAACGCTTTGTTGCCTCGTGCCAGAAGAAAGATATGAATTGTTTTTTATAGACTATTTCGTAAACATATTGAAAGCGCTTACAAACAAGCGTTAATTTGCACTGAGTCATTGGCTTTAATTGTTTAAACAGCCTTACAAAGAACTCATTGGGCAAGTCCAAAATGTTGAGAGAACTCATTTTTGAATGAAATTTTTAAAAAATTATCAAATTTAATAAGTGTACACGATATAGCGTCGATTTACAAACAATGTATGCTAAGCTTTATTGTTACATTTGTCATATGTCATAAGCCTACTACTATTTCAAATATCTGCGATTGTAATAATCTGATCTAATTTTCGAAAATGTGGTACTGTTCTTTCTGACCTCTGAATGTATCCAGATGTTCGCCTAAGGTATATATTGGGACTCAATCAATAGACGATTTTTTTTCTGAAACGAATTTGTTTTTAAATTTACATTTATTTACAAACTATGTGTGTACGCTACGGTAAAGATTTTATGAATGCATATTTTCTATATCTATGTCCACATTATTGACCAATTCAGTGAACTTTTGTGCGTTTTGCTCGTGTCCCTTCGAACGGTAATGGGCATCTAAATGAGGGCTTCGCATAAAGGAAACTTTGCAAATTTCGCAACTATAAAAAAAAAAAACAGAATTGGTTTTTATTTTCAAACATCTAATACCAATAAATATTTTGTAAGTACTCACTGAAAACTGCGTACGCCGGAATGGGTAAACATGTGCCTCTTCAGCTTGTTGCTTACCGCAAAGGACTTGTCACACTTGGTACACTTGTATGGCCGATAGTTTGTATGGCGGCTGCAAAAATAAAGTCCAAGCAAATATACATCAGTTTTAGAGTGTCAATACAACTCCATGGGATTAACCTTGCCGGAGATCCAGGGTATTTGTATGAGGAAATTAAATTTAACATATCCAGAAAATATATCACAATAAATAAATAGATGATAGGTAGAGTGACTTACTTGCGCTCGTGCTGAATGCGTCCGCTGTGATCGGCAAATGTTAGCCTACAGTACTGACATGGATATGGCTTCTCACAAAGATGTGCCAATTCGTGGCGCCGCAACAAATGCGGCGTGTAGAACTTCAAGGGGCATTGCTCGCAGGCAAAGTTTTTAATGCCGCTATGACGCAGCAGATGCACCTTAAAGTTGCTAGGACAGGTGAAATGTCTGCCGCACAGCTCACAGATGCAATCTCGCTTACGACGCTCCCGCTTAAGCGTTACAATCTCATGCTCCGACAACTTGCTCCAATTAATGCGGGGAGCGCTTTTCGCATTTGTTGCAAAATTGACAGCCGCATAAAGTTTGGACTGTGGTTTACCAGGTTTGCTTGGCATATATTGTGTGGGAGCAGCTTCTGCCGGTGAATCTGCAGGTGCTACTATAACTGTCTCATCCGTCTCTAAATTTGAAAAGGTTTCTTCATTTGTTGAAAATTCGTCTGCTGGATTTTCGGGGATGTCTTCAGGCTGCAGTTGCTCTGGTATAAGATCGTCATTGTCCTCCTCTAAATAATCACACTCGGTGATTTCCTCATATGTGGTGGACAGTTCAGCCTCCTTCTCCCCTTCATCGTCATCTTCATCTACATAAAGATTTAAATTCTCTATATCATCAAAATCCAATTTTTCTAAAGCATCTAAAATATTTATGCTGCTTAAAAGGACTTTTTGAGTCTTTATGATGCGCTCTCGGAACCCAATAGCTTCGCGTAGTGCTATTTCGCAAGGTCCGCATATAAGTGCCGGAAATTGGCTTTGCTCATTCAGCTATAAGCAATACAACAAGACATTAAAAATGGTTTCATTTAATTTTGAGTTGCTTACAAAAAGTCCAGTTAAAGCCTCAATTTGATGTAGCATTATGTTGTCAGGCTGCTGAAATAGATTCCTTGTATTTAGACAGTAAATAATCTTGCCACAGGTACGACAGTGGGAAGACATTTTTTTAAACCATATTACAAATCAAAAACGAATAGTTTCCTTAATTTCATTAACAACTTGCGTCGTTCGCGGGAATCAGCTGTTTACAAATATCTGGCAGCTCGCATGCCATCGACTATTGTGAATGGCAAATATAATTTGCTTTAGATTTATTTAATAATTGATAAGCGCCCACCAGTTTCTTAAAAACATATTCGTCTATAGCAAAGTTTGTGCATGCACAAATATATATTTTTATATGCATGTAGACAATATAAAAAATATTTGTATTCTTTTAATTTAACTGTGTTTTTGTTATGAGTTCTTATAACCGCCCGCTTCGATAATTGTTCAAGAACTATCGCATATTCGCTTATACCGAATGTTTGTGTCGATATATCGCGTACATATATACTGTGATGCTTAAGTATAGATAATGATACAATTGATTAACAGCTCCTGTGCTTAAATTCAAATTAAATTTATTTCATGCCTTATAGTGTTTCGCGATTGAAATCCAAATGAATAGACCACAAAATTACCTATTAAGTCTGCGCAGCTAATCGATGACAGTATAACTATATATTGCCGTCACCAACGCTTCAAATTTCCATCTCTATTGGGGACATTTACTTAATTGAAAGTAATTTGGTGTATTTTTTGCAAACATGCGCCTAAATGAGCAAACAAAACTGGTTGGGCAACGCGTTGTCCTGGTGCCCTACAAGGCATGGCATGTGCCAAAGTATCACGAGTGGATGAGCTGCGAAACGTTGCGTAGTTTGACTGCATCGGAAGAACTGACTTTAAGCGAAGAATACGAAATGCAGAAATCTTGGTGCCAGGACAACGATAAGCTCACATTTATTGTCCTTTGCGCCGAGACATATGAGAAGACCAACGATGAGATTGCTGCCATGGTAGGCGACACAAATGTCTTCCTGTCCCAGGATGAGGAAAACCAGACACAATTTGTAGCCGAGGTTGAGATCATGATAGCAACTCCCGAGGCGCGAGGTAAAGGATTTGGTCGGGAAGCTATGCTTCTTATGTTTAAATACGCTCAGCAGCATTTGCCGTTAAGCAAATTCGAGGCAAAGATTGCCATGAGTAACTGTATATCGATACGTCTGTTTGAGCGTCTTCAGTTTGTTCAGACGCGTCGCATGGAGGTTTTTAAAGAGGTGACTTTAGAAAGGATCATAACAGCCGAGTGGCTGGCCTGGCTGGATGCACAGGTGCAGCTTACAGCTGAGAACTATGACAAATGCCTAAAATAGTGATCTCATAAGTAGTATCCGGGTTCGAATCGCAGGCTAGTCAATATCTTAGTAGAAGGCCTTTGTCCATTAGGGGAAATAGTTATATAGTGTATAGGTTATAAATAAAGATGTAACCAATTAAAACATAAGTATCTCTGTCTTCAATTGTAGAATAAGAATTGAGTTTGACAACAGAACCCCAGCAGTGTTAATTCTTCTAGATATTCTAATCACCTTAGTTGTCAGTGCTTATCCAAGTTCCGTTAATTGTTTATAACTGTATCCTATACTATATATAATAGATTAATAATTTCATTACAAACTGTATTTAGTTGATGCTCTGTTTATTACATTTATATTACAACTACTTGTTTTACTTGCCTGCTATATTTCATTCTATCTTTTGATGTGGCTGTAGTCGTTGTGTAATTAATGCAGTGTGTCAAGTGTGAGTGTGTATGTTTGGGCTGTGGCAGGAGTGGCATCAAATGATCAAATGATGTGCCGTTAGTCAGTTATCAAATATATATATATATATAGATGTGTATATGTATGTAGATCTGTGTCTGAATATGGTACATAAAACTAGTTGCTTAACGTTTTACAGCTGGTGTTTAAATTTTGTATAAAAATTATTATTAAATAATTAAAGGCAAACATAATCATAATTTTAATTGCAAATCAAAGCTAAATATTGTATACTCTTTTCTGTTTGCACTTGCACTTAACTTAACGATAGCTGCTCAAAACTTCAAATCTTAAACTAACATTTAGACGTGGTGCGCTTCCTCTTCATTCGTTTCGCTGCTATGAATAATAAATATGCTTTGTGTATGTATGCGGTGGTCGGAGGGCAGCCCTTTTAGGCGGCGGCTCCATCGATGGGCATGGCATGCAGCACCTCGTCCAGCAGCTGCAGGGCACGGTGCAAATGCACCTCAATCCAGCAGGGGGTCTCCTTAATCGATTGCCGTGGATAATCAGGTCCCCAGCCCTTCACAAAGCTCAGTCGCAGTATGCACAATCGACGCAGATCATCGACGCCAATGCCAGCGGCAGCTGTCATGCCTAAAATGTTGTAAATCGATTAGGATAAGTTGTCATTAAAAAAAAAAAATTGTGCTCGAAAATTGGAATTATTCTAATTTGTATTACATATAAATCGAATTATAACTAAGTTAGTACTCGTACCTGGCGAGGTTGGTCGGTACTATCCGGCCAACTTGATTCAGAATACATATAATTTATGGGGTAGGAGGTGTTACACAAGGTGTTACAAACTTCACGGCAAAATGAAAATTCCCTCTGTACATACATTGATTGCAATTTCTAAACAATATTCTAATTTTCTCGCGAGCACTGTATTAATTTTGATTGTACTCACTTCTGCCACCGCCGCCCATTTGTTGATTGGAGACACCTGCTACGGCGGCAGCTTGCGCTGCAGCAGCAGCTTGTGCGTTGGTGGCCAGCGAGTGCATCTGCTGATGGCATTGGCGCAAGTCGAACACCTGTCGTTTCAAACAAAATGTGGGTCAGTTATAGATTGATTATAGTTATAGAGGTAGCATTTACTTTTATGCAGGCAGCTGGATAGATTTTGTGCACTGCATCGCCCGGCGTTCGACCCGCCTCGCGATCCAGATAGTAGCTTTGTACGAACACCGAGTTATCGCTGAGGCAGCGCAGCCAGACATCGCCCTCGCCGCGCAAATCCAATTGGACGCCCTTGCCAATGTGCAGCCTGTTAAGGATAGAGTTGCTAGAATCAGTAAGAGCGTTCATAATACTTATGTATTAGATGCTGCTCACCTGGCGCGCTCGGACTGCTCGGTGCGATGCACATTGCTGAGGGCGCCCAGACAGAAGCGATTGCCGCCCGAGGGATCCACATAGCCATCGATAATAACGTTCGGCTTGGCCGACGGCACTTTAAATGTCTCGCCCACCTGTGTGTCCAGCTCAAAGTAGGCAATGGAGCACCAGTATTCCGGCGCCGGTTGACGTGACAGCAGACGCGGCTGCTGCTGTTGTTGCTGCTGCTGTGGCGGTGCCTGTTGCGGCGAGCCCAGATCGCCAGGCAGCGATGAGTTCCCTGAGAAATTATTATTAAAGAATAAGCTGCCTGGCATTCAGATTTACATTTCACTTACAGTAGCTGCCAGGCAATGAGCGCGGATCTGGCGGCTGCATTGACTGTGTGTAGGTGAGTGTATTGGGTCCGGTCCAGGTGCCGGCTGTTCCGCCTCCGCCACTGCTCTGTCCGCCAGCACCACCTCCAGCATTGGCCTGACTGCCACCTGTCGACTGTTGCTGCTGCTGTGCAGACGGCGGCTGCGTTGATCCGTAGCTACCGGCGCCTGTACCCTGGGCGTTCTGCGTCTGCGGCACATAGCCATTCTGTTGCTGGGCGTGAACTGTAGTTGGACCCGTGTTGCTGCCAGCATTGCCGCCAAACTTGCTCACATCGTTGCCGACGTTTTGCATTTGGACGCTGCCGGCCGGCGCTCCATAGTACTGATTGCCACCACCAGCAGCTCCAGTGGAATTACTGGTAACGCTGTTAGGTCCGTTGGGTCCGCCTCCAGGTGGCGGCTGTTGTTGCTGCTGCTGCATGGCTGCTAGCGTGGCGGCGTCTGTGGGTGAGCTGGCCTGGGCATGATGCACACCATTGCCTTGCGCGCTCTGTGCTTGTGTGGGCGGGGGTGGCGGCGCCATAACTGGACCGGGGCCAGGATTCATGGCACCCATGCCCGGCATGCCATGAGGTACGGCTGCAATGAAACAAAACAAAACAAGGTAAATACAAATCTAAAATTTAAAGTGGAAATTCATAATTGCGTGCAAAATATATGAAATCAACAAAAAGAACGCTTACAAAGAGTGTGCGGCGCTGGCTGGGATTGGGATTGTGGCTGCTGCTGTTGCTGCTGCTGTTGGGGCGCTGTCTGCTGCTGTGCAGCCTGACTGAGCCGCGACGGCGGCTGTTGCACCATCCACGAACTGCGCGCCCCGGCGCTGTCCGTTGGCTCAATTTTTGGTATTGCGCGCCCGGCAGCAAACATTGCACTCATTTGATTAGCATCGGTGACTACAAAATCAACAAAATCAAAAAAAAGTGGGCAAAAGAAAGGTAAATAAAAATCAAGCAACAGAAAATTATAATAAAACTTATATAAAAGCTTATGCAAATTAAAGTTTTAGCAACTTTTCATAAACTTTAAGCAGCATAAATAAAGCAGTTATCATCGGTGTGCCGAAGATTAAATACCCTTAAAGCTACAATACAATATAATAATATAGAAAGTATTAAGGTTCAATGTTCTCAGCTTTCAATTATATCCCACATTTGAAAGAAATACAACAATTTTGAAAAACTGTTCAATTGGCTTATAGAAATCATTAGGTTTACAATCATTTATAATTTTAAAATCTGATTTTCAGAAATTATAATCACCTTTTAATTAGTACAGTATTCTAACTTTTGAGCAATCAAAATATGAGATTGGTTGGGATTTCATTATCGTTCCAATGATAAAGTGATATGATATGATATATCAAAAAATAAATTGATCAAGATAGTTTAAAAACTGGAAGACTATACGCAGACAGGCAGAGCTATGTATATAAATTTTGTCTCTTTGAATGTGTTACTGATTTGGTAACGAAATTAAAATACCCTCAGCAAGGGTATAAGAAGCAAGCAATCTTTGGCCCATACCATATTCACCGGGCCCGGGCCCTTGAGGCGGATATCCATAGCCACCCGGGCCGACCATCTGCGTGGGATGATGCTGTATGGTGCCGATGTCGTTGCCATCGATGTCCATGCTGCCAACGAGAGAGCCGGCTGAGTATTCATCTTTGACCAGGCGACTGGGTCCCGACTGCAAACTGAGACCGGACAGATCGATGCCCGGCGAGACGACGCGCTCATAGTGGTAGGGATTCACGCACACCGAATCGCACTTGAGATCGAACGCAAAGGCGCAGTATTTGACGTGCTTCAGCTCGTTCTTGTGGAGATCGGGCCAGCGCCAAATGCGTGCATAGATTACATGCGGGAAGCCCTTGCGACCGGCAACCTGCAGTCGACAAAAGGTATCAAATTAAAAATCGTATCGCAACCGGAAATGCCACAAAATCAAAATAAATAAACAAATCAAGTAATGAGACCCCACACAGTGGAGATAAGGGCGGCTCAACTGGCGCTCACCTGCAGGCGTCCGTCGAGCGTGCGTTGAATGGTGACGCATTTGCTGGGATGGGCGCCGTTAGTGGTTATAGCCGTTATCAGCGAATCCAATTCGTCGCGCTTCTCCTTCAGCTTCTTAACGAGCGACTCAATGGCCCGCTTGGCAAATCCCTCGCTCTCCCCGCCCTGCCGGTGGCACATCAGCGAGTGCACAATGCTCAAACAGGCATCCGCCGAGGTGGGCGCATTCGAGGGCGGTGGCGGTGGCATTTGTACCATGTCACGCACAATAACTGAGCGAGAGGCAGAGAAAGAAAGATTAGTAGAGGCTAACAAAGAAATATTGCTAACGGTTGCCATGTGGAAAAATACCATTTATTTTAACACTTTAAGTACATACCATTATTATGAGAATAACGTTAATAAATATAAATTAGTCAAATTATTTTGATTCTTTCCATTATTTGTTAATGAATAACGTTATTAAATTTAAATCATGAAAGTCGCACTAATATTATTTTTTGTATTTTGAAATATGTAGTTTAAATTTTCAATTTCTAAAAATTATATTATTAAATTCTTTTATTTTGACACGACAAAATATGTGAATAAATAAAAAAATTCCAAAATAATGAATTTTAACTTACATTTAATTTAGTTCTAAAAAAATTTCAATAATGAATGGCTACAAATTTTAAATTTCTCATATTTAAATAATAATATATTAGTTTTTTCTAGGTACTTTTTCAAAATATGGCAACCGTGCTGTTGAGGTTGTTGTGGTCTTCACTTACTGTCCTGTTGCGCTATGGCACCGTACATGTGGGCGGGGGGGCCAGCGGCGGGTCCGGCCATGCCAAAGTCCTGGGCAATGCCCAGACCACCGCGTGTGTGGGCATCCACTTCGGCGATGTTGTTGGTGTCGCCGCCGTCACAGAATCCGTATCCAGCTGATGGCCACAAAGCGAAGCTGGCCGAAAGCGTTGCACGAAAAGCAGCGCCAACTGAAGACAAAGACAACAAGAAGCACGCGAATGTGCGCACAAAACAAACGGCAAGTCAGCGACCGTTGTTGTTGTTTTTGTTCTTGTTATTTCTCTCTCTCCCCCTACTCTGGCAACGCTGTAAGTTTACAACAGTAAGTGCTAAAAGAGAGCGCCTTTGGGGGGTGTTACGCACACATTGAAACTCACACACACACACACACACACGCGAGCGCACTGTTAAACTTGAACTCCCACAAAGCTGGCTGTAATTATGGCAACAGCGAGGCTTTTCTTTGCAGCTACTCTTACTTCCTCCTCCTCTTCCTCTCTTTCTACTTCTTGCACACAAAACGTCCGGCAGCAAAGAGAGAATCTTTCTTGCGCAGAACTGTGTTATTTTATCAACTATTTCTACCGTTATATTTGCACTATTCTTGTACTTGTATTATTTGCAGCGTTTGAATTTTCGGCACCAAAAATGCACTAAATAATTTTCCGCACATCCATAGCCAGTTTTCCACCCAATTTGCTTTTCTGTGCTTGTGCTCTTTTTAGAGATGTGCGGTATTTTTTTGATTAAGTACTACTTGTCACGAGTAACGAGTCACAGTTTGTGGTGGTGATAAGAATAATGATAATTGAGTTTGTTTTTATTTATATTATGATATAATATATTAGAATTATAAATTGCGTGTGTAACATATGGATCGAAGTTGTAAATCCCATCCATTAACCGAAATACATTTAAAGTTTCGATAAATATAAAAGTCAACATTACTTCTTAATTAACAAAATGTATTTAAAAATTTAAATTTTTAAATTTTAAGATTCATAATATTAATTAATTTTTACTTGTCGCCTGCTGTTATTAAATAATATAAATATATATACAAAAGTTCTGTTCAATTATTGGAAGAGGTTTATTTTTCTCATTCTTAATTGAGAAAGAGCGAACATGTGCATTACGCTCAGCCCTGATTGTTCTTTAGTGCAACCCTGGTGCATATTTTAACAAACGAAATTTTGTTATACTATTAGAATGAGTACTCCGGCTAAAAGCAACAATGGGACTGGCCTGGAGGATGTCAACATTCCGGGTCAGGCCTTCCTCCGGGAGGCACTCACCTCCTGCACGGATCCCTTGAAGGCCATCGAAAGTTTCCAGCTGGAAAATGGAGTTTTATTGCCATCTTTGCGTCCAATGCTTCCCCTCCTAGATTTACATGGAGTTCGTCGGTTGGACTTTCATACGTCGCTAATGGAGGAGTTGCGAGATAAGCTTATTGCCCATATTAACGATTTGGGGCAGAAGGATCCGCGGGAGCGTGAGAAGAAGTTGAAGGAGCTGCTTGTTAAGAGTTTTCCCGTAGTCCGGGTAAAATACTTGCGTCCCGTGGTGATGGCCATCCTACGGAATACGCAGCACATCGATGACAAGTATCTACGCATCTTGGTGCGGGATCGGGAACTGTATGCGGATACGGACACGGAAGTGAAACGTCAGATATGGCGGGATAATCAGTCGCTGTTTGGGGATGAGGTGTCGCCGCTTCTATCGCAGTATATACGGGAGAAAGAGCACATCCTCTTCGACCATACCAATCTGAATAACTTGTTCTTTCAGCCGACGCCAAAGGTGCGACGCCAGGGCGAGGTTGTCCAGAAGTTGGCCAATATGATTGGCACCAGCGTCAAGTTGTATGATATGGTGCTGCAGTTCCTCCGTACGCTGTTTTTGCGCACCCGGAACGTGCACTATTGTACGCTACGGGCGGAGCTGCTGATGGCCCTGCATGATCTGGAGGTGCAGGAGATCATCTCGATTGATCCGTGCCACAAGTTTACGTGGTGCTTGGACGCCTGCATCCGTGAGAAGAATGTTGATATTAAGCGTTCTCGGGAGCTGCAGGGGTTTCTGGATAATATCAAGCGTGGCCAGGAGCAGGTGCTGGGTGATCTATCGATGACCCTCTGCGATCCGTATGCCATCAATTTTCTGGCCACTTCGGCCATCAAGATACTGCAGCATCTCATCAACAACGAGGGCATGCCGCGGGACAATCAGATTTTGATACTGCTGCTGCGCATGTTGGCTCTGGGATTGAGCGCCTGGGTGATGATCGATTCGCAGGACTTTAAAGAGCCCAAACTAGATAGCCAGGTGGTGACCAAGTTTCTGCCGGCCCTCATGTCACTCATGGTGGACGATCAGTGCCGCAGCCTGCACGCCAAACTGCCACCCGATGAGCGTGAATCCGCTTTGACGGTCATCGAACACTCGGGTCCGGCGCCGGACGCCGTGGAGGCCTACATACAGGAGAGCTCGGTGGCCAGTATTCTGGCTATGTATTATACGCTGCACTCGGCACGCACCAAGGATCGGGTCGGTGTGCTGCGTGTCCTGGCTATACTATCCGCCTGCAAGGATGATCGCGCCTATGAGGATCCCTTCCTGCACTCGCTGATTGCCCTGCTCATACCCATGAGCGAGGAGTTTGCCACAGAGGACTTTTGCACCACACTCTTCGATGAGTTCATATTCGCCGGACTGGCCCGCGAAAATGTCACCTCCCGCCACATGTTGAAACTCCTTTGGTACATCTACAACAAGCTGCCCCTCGGACGCCTGGGGACACTCATGAAGGCCATGCAGCCGACAACGGCACACAATGAGCACATCCACAAGCTGTATGAGACGCTTCAGGAGCGCATTGCAACTGTAGCGGCGCCAGAGACGCCCATCGTTGATCATCCGCCGGTGGACTTTGATTCACCGTTGAAGAGCGTTCCCACACCCGGACCACACTATAGCGCACAATAATCCCATATATATTGTATACACTAAGTAAACCTAGTCTTGTTTTTAATATATCTATCTACATATATCTATGTACTTAACTAAACTAAACTCAACTCACAATTTTCATTTCATATGTATGCTCTCGTATAGCATACAAAGGTCAAGAATCCCCCGAAAATTGGAAAACATGTATCTAAATAAGGTCAGGTCAAAACTTTTCACTGCTATAACTTTGTCAAACCTGAAGATCTTCTTTTTTAGAATGTTTCTAGACTTTAAGTTTTTGCATATTTTAAGATTACATTTTCCGATTTCTGTCTGTCCTTCTGTATGAACGAGCTGATCTCAGTGACTACAAAAGCTAGAGACTTCATACAAGTTTATCATTTTTTTTCGATGTCTCGCCCCGTTTAAAAGTTATTGGAAAATTAAGATTACAGTCCAGTATTTTTAAGGTATAGCTTAAAAGGTAGAGGCACAAAACTTTGTATGTATATTCTCCTATAGCATACAGAAGTAAAACAAGTATTTCACATTTTGGATACCTCCACCCAATCTCTCAGAAATCGAAAATACGTATTTTTAGAGGCATGAGGTATGATTTTTTCGCCAAAAAAAACGCCAAAATATACATTTTTCCAAAAATCATAAATTTGAGATATAGAATTAAACTAGATGCCAAATTATGATCAAAATGACCTTGGGATTGAAAATCGGTTCAGATTTGACAAAGTTGTGGCAGTTTGAAGTCTGGAAAGGTCATTTATAAGGAACTTTTCGTTGTTTAGGAACTTTACAAGTCAATTTTTTTGTCA
The DNA here is from genome assembly GCA_035045305.1 of Drosophila maculinotata. Taxonomy (NCBI): domain Eukaryota; kingdom Metazoa; phylum Arthropoda; class Insecta; order Diptera; family Drosophilidae; genus Drosophila; species Drosophila maculinotata. The sequence continues at coordinate 12,294,843 of JAWNPD010000335.1, forward strand.
CTTTTGGCGTGATTTTTGACAGAAAAATGAAACACCACAAAATCACTTTTCGTATAGTTTTTTATACTAGTTAAGACACCCACAATCAATTAAGCGTAAAATTTCAAGATTCTATTTTTTGAAAAATCAAAATTTGTAAGGGTCCCCCCTTATGCTTTTTTGTCCAAAAAAATCCAAAATTTAATTTTATCAAAAATTCATATACTTCAGATGTAGAATCAAACTAGATGCCAAATAATGATCAAAATGGCCTCGGGATGGATAATCGGTTCAGATTTGACAAAGTTGTGGCAGTTTGAAGTCTGAGAAGGTCATTACTAGGAAGGAACTTAGATACCTTTCAGAAATTGACTTTACTGTTCTCTCAGCGTTTTCATTGCAGAATTGAGTTCTGATCAAAAGCAATACGAGAAGCAATTAAACAAATATTTTAGATTTTATATCAACTTTTAAGTTTTGATAACAGATTGATAAGTTTTGAATAGTGTGATACTTTTGCTATGTGGAGTTCTTAAGCCTTGGATGCAATCTCCAAGGCATTCTTAATGTCATCAATCAAATCTTCGGCGTCTTCAAGACCTACTGAGAGGCGAATCAGAGAATCAGTAATACCCAAAGCTTGACGATCTTCCGCTGGCACCGAGGCATGCGTCATGATTGAAGGTAATTCAGCTAAGCTTTCATAGCCGCCAAGACTCTCGGCCAAAGTGAACACTTTGAGGGCCTTGAGGAATGCCGTGGAATGCTTGAGGCCGCCTTTGATGTAGAAGGAGAAGACGCCACTATAGCCATAGGTCTGATTTAGGGCTATATGGTGCTGGGGATGTGACGGCAAGCCCGGATGCAATACTTGATCCACAAGGTCATGTGACTCCAGATAGTTGGCGACTTGAATTGCATTCTTTTGGTGTTGTTGCATTCTCAGAGATAAGGTCTTAAGACTGCGATTCACCTGATAACAATCAAAGGGCGACGGCACGATACCCATTGAGTTTTGCAAGAATTTCAATCTATTGTAAAGATTCTCGGAATTCATTGTTATGCCACCCATGACGACATCCGTGTGTCCATTCATATACTTGGTCAGGGAATAACAAACCAAGTCGACGCCCAATTCGAGGGGTCTTTGGAAATAGGAGGTGAGAAAAGTGTTATCCACGGCGATGATGACGTCACCGCTCACCTCCCGACAGATCTTCACTATGGCCTTGATGTCTGCCACTTTGATGAGCGGATTGGTGGGTGATTCAATCCAAACCAGCTTCGTTTCCGGTTTGAAGGCTGCTCGGAAACTCTCCAAACAGGTGGCATCCACAAAACTAGCAGTGATGCCAAACCGGGTGGCCATCTGGCGGATCAGGCGATTGGTGCCACCATAGACATCGTCACCCATTATAATATGATCCCCAGAGCTAAGCATGGTGATCACAGCGGTTGTTGCGCCCAATCCGGATGAAAACACCAAACCGTAGTTGGCATTATCCAAGGCAGCCAAACACTGCTGCAAAACATTCCGGGTGGGATTCCCACCCCGGGAATACACATATCCGTTATTTTTTCCCGGCTCCGGCAGTTTAAAATTGGTGCTCAATGTTATGGGTGTAATAACACAAGCGCAGTTCCACTGCTCCGGATCCTGACCAGCGTGTATCGCTTTTGTGGCAAAGCCTTTTGGTTGCGCTTTGAAACTCATTTTATGTACTTAAACACTTGACAGACAAATCACAAATGGAAGAGAACCTAATCTAAGTGAAGCTATTTATGGAAACTATTTATAACAGTGATCATAACACTAAAATTGACTGCACTGTTAGTAGATGCGCTTCATAATTAACAGCTGTAAATTGTTGCTAAAAGTTTCTAAAATAATAAAAATATATATATATTTTAATTTTAATTAACGATCATTTAAAAATAAATTAAAAATTTAGTGAGCAGCACTTGATTGATCACGCAAGTTTGTGCAGCCCTGAAGCAGTTCCAAAAATGATTCAAAAGAACAAAATCACCGGGTTGCCTGCCAGCCCTGGCATAGCTCACGTCAATTCATTTAGATATTTACATATATTTGGTCGTGTCGCAGTTCAGAAAAAAAGCAACAAATACTGATAAAAACGCAGAGGCATCCGGGTAAGTTTATAACAAAAAGTTTAATAATACTACTACCATGCATATGAACTGTTATTCAATACGAAAAACGACTTTGTTGTTTAATTAACTGAGGAAGTTTCCTTCCATTTGCGCCACGCGTTTCTTCCAATAAGAATTGTGAATGTGTGTGTGAATGAGAGTGTGTTTGAATGTGTGTAAATGTGACGAAATCGTAAAATGAAGGTTTTTTCTTATTTTACTTTACATACATATGTTAACATAACAGATAATTCTAAATAGAAATTATGTGAATTTTTACCGATTTCTATTCTGTTATATTTTAATGTAGTATTTATTTATATAGCAACAATTGTTGCTTTAAATTTCTGGAAGCACACATACAAGCGCACGTATGTTTATGTGTGTGTGTGTATGTGTGAAATAGAATTTCCTATTCACCCCGCCCCCGCTATTTCATTCACTAAATCACTTGGCAACAGCTCGTGTGTAGAAATTTGATATATAAAAAATAAACCATAGGATAAAATGTACACAAATTTTGAATGTTGAATGTACTATATTCAAGTTATTAGGAGAAATGTTGAAATATAAAGATTAGATATCTAATCTGTTGTATGCATTTATATAAATGTGTTGTATATTTATAGTAATTTAATTTGCTTGTGAAATATTAATTATTTCACAGTATTACTTAATTTTCCTATTTGCAACTAATTTCAAATGAACCGCGCATGTTATATGCTGCCACCAAGCGAAATTTGTAACGGGTGGCAATATATAAAAAGAAAGAAAAATACTAGTTTTGCCAGACGTGCAGTATTTTAAATACCAAATGATAAAATGCGTCAATGTATCTCAACATTGTGAGTCAACATTTTGAACGAGTGAGGCAACATTCTCTCGCAATCTTTTTCCGACGTCTATTTTGCTGCTCAGTTTACATTTGGAAGCAACAAAGCAAAGTACCGTTTAGATTGTGCGCGAGCGTTTGTAATTGTATGTGTGTGTGTTTGCATAAAAATTGTTATATTTCGAATTAAAATTAGTTACATGCAAAATCAAATGAATATCTAGAAAATATAGAAGAATAGCAAAGTTTACAATAGCAGCAATAATGTGCAGCTGATGAAAAAAACTCACCACTTTTAATTTAGTGCGTGGGAAAAATCGATCCACAAACTGAACGAAAAGAAGAAGGGAAAATGAAAAATATGTTGGCTTAAACGAGAGACTCTGACAACAACAACAAGTTCACTGTGATACAATTTTGCAGTACAAATTAGTTAAAAACTTAGCATAGCCAATCGACAACAACAAAAACAATTCTACACTTATTTTTCAAGTGCAATAAATAAGAATTTCCACAAGATTCTCAAGTAACTGTAACTAATTCATCTCAACATTCCTGCGCAACATAAAACAAACAACAAAATGGCTGTAAAAATGTAAGTAACAGAAAAGATCATTGCGTTAAAAAAAGGCCTAAATTTTGTCCACTAGTCAGTCATTTTTTTAACTTGTGTATATGCATTTGTTTGATTGCAAAACAAAAACAACAAAAATGTAGAAAAAATTTACGTGTTTGTTTCAACTCTCAAATCGTTTCCCAGCTGTTTGAAGCATAAAATTGTGTATGTGTGTGTGTGTGTGTGTGTATGCGTCCATCTGTGTATGTATGTGAGGGGAACAGTGGGAGCTGTTATTCATAGGTTGGTTGGGCAGAGAGAGAGAAACTATGCTGGTGCCCCCAGCACCAGTACAGTTATCCAAATAATTACGCACATCATTTGTGCTATCTAATTTGGCAATTTGACTGTTGTACATGAATCCTATGCTTATTTATTTACCCCAATATTCGTTTTTGTTTGTTGTTTTTTCTTCAATTGTTTTTTTCATAGTCTCTCAGTTTGTTATCGACTACAATTATGGTGTTTCAATTCCAAAGCGTTTCTCTCACACACACACTTATGCACTGGCAGTGGGCAAACAAAGAGTTTTGGATGTGTGCGTTGATGTTCATGTTCCCATTTGGATTTTCGTTTTGTATTCTTACACCAACACCAAGGTAAAAGTTTACGGTGTGTGTGTAAGCTTGAAATTGCGTCAGCCAATTGAAAAAATGTATTTTAATACTTACACACATACATATGTATGTAGATTTACATAGCCCCAAAGTTTTAGCTAGCTTTTAACTCGTTTTACAATTTTTCGTTAATGTACAGAAAATAACTTGTCAACTCTTTGATTGTGATTGTGTCTGTGTGTGTGTGTGTGCACATTGCCTCAAGTTGTATTTTGTTTTCAGTCTCTGCTTGATTTCACCTTCAGCGTATTTTGCTTTCTGGGTCATATTTGTTGATTTCAATTTGTTGGTGTCGTCCAGCGTTAAACACATAATACTGCTTATATTTTTGTGTGGTTTTTTTCTCTTTTCTTTCAATAACCTCTATAAGGGCTTCCTCACATGCTCATTTGCTTTTGCATGTGAATGTATATGTGTGTGGGTGATGTTGTCTTTCGTACCGTTTCTTTTTTTGTTTATTCCTTCATTTTACAACGCCCCTCTCAACAACATTTGAAATTTTCAAATTTCGAGGCGTTGGCGCGCATATTTTGTATGTTTTTTTATTGTTTCTTTGCACAATGATTTGTAGCTTCCTCTATTCAAGTATGTTTGTGCGTGCTTAACTGTTGCTAAAGAGAGAGAGAGAGTTCGAGCAAGAGACCAGCCATCTTGATCTTGACTCTGGTCAACTCGCCCCTCAATCCATTTCATATTTGACGTCTCGCCGTCGCCGTCTTTTCTCAATTGAGATTTCACTTGTAGTGATGCACCGTTATGCACAGTCTACCTGTATCTTCGGTTACTAGTCAAAAAAAAATTTGAAAGAAAAAAATAATATCCTATTACGGTATTGGCAACTGTCAAGTGAAATTTGAGTCCCGGCCAAAAAATGTAAAAAAAAACTTACTGGACAGCTGTTTGTCATATTTGCTGGGAAGACCGAAACCCACCAAAAGTGACGCATAGCCAAAAAAACGCTGAGCTTCGCTTTTATCTATCCACCACCAAGCGTAAATGAGCTCAATAAGCATTTTCAAATGCACACAGGGAAAGTTAATCTATTGTAATGTCAAAAAGGAGTTTTGAACCCACCCTACTAGGGTAATCCAAGTTGCCACTGGCAACAATAGTCGACAGCTCGTGGCAAGCTAAAACGACTTTTGAAGAGTCCACCCCTTTTTGGATTGTGAACAATTTTTGCTAGGGTATTAAAGGTGTGTCTCTAATTCAATTTAGGAGAGGTGCTGACACATTCCCATGCCAGCTGCCCTGTTGCAGCTGCCACCACTTTATCCCATTGTTGCCACAGAATTGTGGAATGAAACTGTGAACTGATACTTTGAAACTGAAAATATGATAATGATTTGTTCGAGTGATAAGATCGAATATGTATATCCCCAGTTTACGTCATGGAATGCTTGACAATACGTATAGATAAGAGAAGCACCCATAAGTTAGCATTAGCCATTTATGAAATGCCGTAATATCAGTTATATAATTGTCGTATCCGGTGGGCGTTTGTTTGCCTCATATTAAAACAAATCAGCCATTTCTATTTAGAAGATTACAACAATTTTTACATGGTTCGAAAACCTTTGTCTCTTATCGGTTAAGTCTTTTATTCTATTTTGGGTACGAAGTGCACACAAGTTTACCCAAATAGTCGCTTATCTACACTTTTATTTGCTGCCTTTAAAATTGAAAACTGTGCACAAATTCTTTAGTACATTTCATTCCATTCCGTCTGTCGTTAATGACAACTAATTTTAGTCATTTTCATTTTTATTTTTAAGTACTCAACAATTTACTTTGGAAGTCAAGCGATAGTACAAATGCAAATATATTTCAATTCGGATTCGTCTGGTTCTATTCAAGTAGTCCATTGACAGACAGTCGAGACACAGGCAACTATGTAGATAGTGAATCGGACGCGTGAATTTGAACTACTAAAAATCCAAAGTTCGTCGCATGATGTTGAATCAATTTCCTAAATGCATTTGAGCACAGATAGAAAGAAAGATAATGAAACAGCTGATAGAGAAACATGAGTACAATGCCCGCAATTTTGTTAGCTAACCGAACACTCGACTTTTGTTTCGATTTGTTTAGGTTGTACTCCTATTTTTGTTTATATCAGCATACATAAATACTTTTGCCTACATATATTTGTTTACATTGTAGAGTTGTATAACATTTTTAAACAAAAGTTCAATTGAACGAGCTCAGCGCTGCGATTATCGTTCATTAAGTTCAAAGGAACGGAACGATAACTAATTATTAATGTATCTTTATGATATAGGATAATCCAGTTGCTAAACTGACATTTTATACGTATTTTAATATATATGAATTTTGAAAGTGTCAAAATTCTACAGTTTTAAATCTTCAAAAACCACGAACAATGAAATAAGGAACAAATGAACCAAGTGAACGATTTGTTCTGAACTTATTCCTCGAATTGAACTACAGTGTTCAACTCTAATACAAACAAAAAATGTTTTGTTTTCTTCACTCGAAATGTCGTAAATTATCTGTGCAGCGCATGCCACAGGACAGCTGCTGCTGCTGTTGCGCCTGCGCGGTTCGTGCAACATTCTGTGTTTCCGCTTTTAGGGAACTGATATTTACATATGTATGTCTTTTTGTATATTTATGTATGTCTGTTGCAAGTGGGGTGGAAAATAATTTGAACGTTGCCGACGTCTGTGTGGCTTCCTGGGCGATATATACACATATATCTAGAATTTAGATATACGAGGCAGTTGGCAGCAGTGGGGGTTGCTGCAACCATTCGCCCTTAACAGCTCATTGCACAATTTCATTTGATAATTTCATCAAAGCCAAAGTCGGTGTTATTTAAAGCTCAAGGGTTGCAAATGTAAAGGGGAATGGTGGCATTGGCACACGAATTGAATCATGTAAGCTTACGCTGTGACTTTTGTACCTGTTTGCCGGCTCGTTCGTCTCGATCGACTGCGTGCAGCGTGACGCAAGCAACGCAGCAACGCATTTCCCAGTTGCTTAAACTGATGCAATTGTCGTTGTTAACTGTGGGACGACTTGCTCTCGAAAGCTCTTTGGCAAGATCTGTGGCTTGTGGAACGAACGGTAGCTTCAAGTGTCTGTCATTTGTTGACCTTCAGCTTTCAGCTTTAAATACGCAGCCCATCATCAATTAAGCGCTGATAAATGAATAAACCGTAAACACAAAAAACTGCTGAATAATAAGCGCTATCTCACTCGCTCGCTCGCAAGCAGGTGTTTGCTTGGTCGGTCACTATGCCCATCTCTTTCGCACTTGCGTGTGCGTCTGTTAATTAAACAGCGACACAAATAAAAATGATGAAAAATATTTTGCAAGCTTTTAACTTGCCTTTGCTTTGATTTGTTTTGATGCCGTGCACTTAGTCAAAAGCAACAAAGAATAGACAAACACACACGCACACACACACAACCACAATTCACTTTCGTTTTTCAAAGCAAGTGTGTGTATTTGTAAAAATCTCTCTTCCCTTTGTCTCAGTTTCGTCTCTCTATTTTAAATTAGTTTAGTTCAAGTTGCATTGCATGTAAAGCTTTTATGTGTGCTTTAAAACTGTACACACAAACAGACAAACATATTTATGCATATGGAAGTATTTCACACCTGAGCAGGCGGCCACACCTCCCCCTCCCCAACCCAACTTACCTCGTCTTCGCTTAAACACCGTTTCGCAGTTACGAAAATAGGCAAAAAGTGAAATTTTTTTATTACAAGCGCTCGCAAATGTTGTCCAAGTTGTGCGAGCAGCGAACGCCAATAACAATATTACCAACAACAACAACAATAATCAGCCTAGGTATAGCTCGAGTATAAATAAAAACATCTACACACACACACATCATATCGCTGTGTAAGTGTGTGTGAGTGTGTGTACGTGCTTTGCGTCAGCGTCGCGCGTAATATTTTTGTTGCCCAAAAGACCAACCACAAAATATACATAAAAATATTCAAGAAACCAAAACAAAAATAAAAAATAATTCGTTTTAGAAATTGTTAAATACATATAGATACAAAAGTTTTATAAAAAATATAAAATATATTAAGAGCCTTGAATGAGATCAATAGAACGATTGCCTTGTTAGATTGGCTGCTTAGAAGGCCACATCTGTTGGCAATTACACCAAAAAGAGTCGTAAAGAAAAAACAGATCAACTATCATTTTACACACATTCAACATTAGTGCATATGTATTAGTAATAATCCGAAGACAATTCAAGCTTCAGTTCTGGCTCTGTTGCGCTTTGTGAAGCGTAAAGATGAACTTTAACCTGAGCTTGACTTGCCGTTATTTCGGCGCTTTTGTTTGAGCTTTAAGCTCTGGCAATTAGCAGGGCAGCTGCTGTCTTGCTTGATGATAATGCACCGTCATGCCTGAAAATATCGAAACTAGTTTGGTGGGTGGTCGACCTTGAATTGAAACACTTGGGGGACTTCGAAAACTTGGTAGTTTCTTTGTTTGGCTCCATGAACGGAAGTCAAAAGCATGATTCGTCTGTTTTCAATAATCTGTGATATTTTTCTTCATATTCTGCATATGCGTCAGATAGTTATGTACATTTGATTTGCCCTCATCGGTTGGCTGATTCACGTTCATATATATTTATGTTTCGAAATATGATTAAGGTGCGGTCTCTTGGCGAAAGTTCAGCTCGTTCTGAATAACAAACCATACTTGATTCACATTTTAAACGAGTTTAACTTTATTTGAACTTGAAGAAGTATTGCTCATTTAGGTATTATTAACTTGGTATTTGTAACTCGTAATGTCAGGCCTTGTAAACTGGCTTTCAATAAGGTTAGTGACAACTGTTTTTAAATTCACTTGTTTAGGGTATTTACAGATGCCAGGGTTGCATGTTTACAATATTGCTCATTTAGGTATTATTAACTTGGTATTTTTAACTCGTAATGTTTAGCCTTGTAAACTGGTTTTCAATAAGGTTAGTGACAACCGTTTTTAAATGTACTTGTTTTGGGTATTCACAGATGCCAGGGCTGCATGTTTACAATATAAATTCCCTTCTTGTCTGCATTCAACTATAAATAGACAGCAAGCAATTCAAATTTTCTTACACCACAATATTTCATCTGTCAATTGCAGCATTTCTTTCATTGCCTTCAATTTCTCGCAGTTTTAAGTAGCGCTGTTTCAGATTTCGAAACTGTTTTCTTTGGCGCTATTTCGTTTTGTTAGTATTTATGTCATTTATCAGCTAGCTCTGTTTAGATTATTTAATGCTTTGTTTTCGCTCTCCTTCTTTGGCAATTACACAGCATCAGAGAAAGCTTGTCGCAGCTGTGACCCAGCCCTGGCGCTTATGTTGCTCTTATCTCTCAATCCCAGCGTAACCGATTTTGTATGTTTGTGTTTGTGTCAGGCGAACGCTGAATTGGAACAAGATGGCTGCCACTTTGTTTACTCAAGTGCGATCGGAGTGAGCTTTTGTTGTTTTCTATGATTTTTGTCTCTATAATTCTCTATCGGAATTCAATCATTGTCGAGAATTTAGGGAAGTCAATATTGTCGAAAATTCGCAGACAATTTGTATAACTTAGTTGAAATAACACATACATATATATGTATTCATGTTCACATCAGGCTATTTAAGTGGTCTGCCTTGAGACAATGATCGCCTGCTCCCCCACCCCAGTCCCCGCCCACAGCCTTCATGTCATGTTTGTGATTTGAATAAAAATGTAAGCAATTTATGTGTTTGAGGTCAGCAGCGCACTCAAAGAAATAAATAAAATGTATTCCAATGTCAACGTGGGCTTATTACACGTTTTGTCACACTGTGCAGGTGGCATAACACTCAATTATACATATGTGTATACTCAATTCTTCCAGTTTTATAAACTCAATTCAAAGTTCGTTCAACGTATTGCATACAGTTCAATTTATACTTTTTTTTTACCAATTTCAAAAAAAGATAACAACATTATTTACGAAGTTTACACACTTCAACATTAACGAACTTCATTTGACATTTAACATTACATACATCAATTTACACTGTTCAAATTTACGTATTTTTTTAACATTTTTTATTTATTTCTTTATTGACAATATATTAATTTGATTTGCGCAATTCTTGCAGCTCGTAAGTTTTTATACATTTTAGACACAAAAGATTTTTCCACTCACTACGGGGAAATCCAAACAAGAAAAAAAACCAATAGCTCCACAACGAGCTACCAAATACACTGTTAACAATTTCAGCGTCTAGCGTTTATTATCGTAACAAGCATTGAGCGAACACATAATAAACCACATTGACGTTAGAAATTTAATTTTTTATTCATTTTTTCCACTTGAAAAAAAAGAGAGAAGACAATTTAAAGAACAGCGTACGTTTTGACTGACTGATAGACAACAATTATATAATATATACTTGTCATCGTTATTGTCGTTTGTACACTGCACATATTTGTCGTTATATATATATATACATATATAATATATATTTTTCCAATATATGTATATTCATTGTTGAGGGCGTTTTGTTTGTTAACTGTTTGCAAATTGTTGAAAGAATTGCATTAAGGCTTTTGAGGCTATTAACAGAGCAACAGCAAGTTTATCACTTGATTTGATTTAATCAAACATTTTCGGGCTCTGGGCTTCTTAAACCAGTGTGTGCGTTACAAGTAGCAAACAGTTTATTTTATTTTCGGTTGCATTTGCGCCAGCAGTGGATTATAAATATATAAATTGAATAGTAATAATCCCTGAAGCGCTGCATTTCGGTCTTAATTTCGAGCTACAGATTGAGAGAGTACTATTGCAGTGCACTCGTTGATATCTTTGGAACAAATACTTTAAAAGTTGGCTTGAAATTTAGTTTTGGGCTTTGCTGAAAATAAAATCACATATCAAACAAGTTAAATAAGGGACAAAAATTTATTTCTTTGGCCTAAACGCAACGAGAGTTTTCTTTTGCGTTTCATAATATTCGATATAAGAACCAAAAACACAAAAAAACCTTGCCATATACAGGTACTAGGCCAGCCCTCACAATGTCTGTCCCTGTACGCTACTCTGCTGCCGCCGAATACGCCGTCGTTGATAGTGGTTTGGATAATACTCTAACCCAAGAAGAGCAATACCACAAACAACAACAGCACCAACAGCAGCATCAGCAACAGCTCGAACTCGAACAACAGCAGCTGCAGCAATACGAGCAATATCAGCAGGAGCAATACGAACAGGAGCAGGAGGCTCTACTGTATTGCCAATTGCAGCAGCAGCTGATTGAGGCGGAGGCGCAAGCGGTGCGGCAGCAGCAGCAGCAGTTGATGCAGCAGCGGTCATCGATGTTGATGTCGTCGTCGGTGATGCCACAATTTGATTTGCCCATCAACAATAACAACAACCATAGCAACAACATTTGCAACGTCGCCAACAACAACAGCATGGATGCAATTAGCATCAATGCCATCCTGGTCGATGATGAACAACCATCAACATCGGCTCAGGCAGCGGCTCAGGCGTTGTTGCGTGGCAAATCAAACAATGGTATCGACGATCACAATGCAGAGATGCCAACTGATTGGATGAGGATTGCGGACGAGGGCCGGTATGGGACACCGGGTGCTGCTGGCTTGGAATATCAAAAGTACGAACAACAGCAATCACAAGCAACACTGGAAAATGAAGCTGGAGCAGCAGCAGCTGAGCCATCAGCACTGAAGAAGCTCGAGGATCAATTACATGCGCTTAGCTCTGATGAACTGTACGAGACCCTAAAGGAGTACGACGTACTGCAGGACAAATATCATACCGTACTGCTGCTACCCAAGGAGTCGAGGGTAAGTTGAAGACGCTACTTGAACTCTATATATATGATTTGCTAATTGATTGTCATTTAACAGCGTGAGGTGACCGCTGGCGGACGTGATGGCTCAGCGTATGTGCTGCGCTGCCTAAAGATGTGGTACGAGCTGCCATCCGATGTGCTGTTCTCAGCCATGAGCCTGGTGGATCGCTTCTTGGATCGTATGGCCGTCAAGCCGAAGCATATGGCCTGCATGAGCGTTGCCTCGTTCCATTTGGCCATCAAGCAGCTGGACCTTAAGCCCATACCTGCCGACGATCTGGTTACAATATCTCAGGTAAGTTTAACATACACACATACAACCATGTCAGGTATTTATTGTGATTTATTGTTTGGCAGTGTGGTTGTACCGCTGGCGATCTGGAACGCATGGCCGGCGTTATTGCCAACAAACTGGGCGTACAGATGGGACATGCGCCCATCACATCAGTGAGCTACCTGCGCATCTATTACGCACTCTTCCGCAATCTGGCGAAGGAGATTGGCGGTGATTTCTTCAAGTTCTTCCAGCAGCTGATCAAACTCGAGGAGCTGGAGAATCGCTTGGAGATTTTGTTGTGCGATGTCAAGACGACGGTCATTACGCCGGCGACACTGGCACTAGTGCTCATCTGCCTGCATCTGGATTTCCACATCAAGGAGTCGTACACACGCGGCAGTCCCGAGCTTAAGCATGTCTTTGAGTACATACTCTTCCTGCAGCAATACATGAGGGTAAGCTCACATTAGAATACCTATATGAATATGAATTGAAATTTAATTCTATTCACTTTTTTTCTTGCAGATTCCCGATCGCGTTTTCACCTGCGGCTTTAGCATTGTTTCGGGCATTCTGTCCCATTACAATGGCCAGAATAAGGCGCCCTACAAGCAGCGGCTTGTCTGGAAATTATCCAGTCGCACGCTGCGCGTCCTGCGCCCAATCAATCGCTTCTCATCCGATTTACCCACCATCGAGGAGGGTATATCGAATGCCCTAGACGATGGCCTGCGTTCGAGGTAAGTGAAGATACAATTTTATATGATAACGTTTATATATAAACTTAAGATAAAACAGGATTGTAAATAGGTTGTAAATAATATGATGAGCAAAACAGATCAAAAGAAAGGGAGTGGTGGCCTGGTTGCTTCTATAAAAGGCACACAACCTTTTTTTCTATAACATTTCTGAGTCTATTGAAACAAAGACAGGGTCCGTTATTTATTTTTAGCACTATTATGTCGACTCTTTGGACTCATTTGTATGTAGGCGAGTGTGTGTCGAGTTTGGCGTAAACAAGTTTCTAGAATTGACGCGATTTCATTATCACAACAACAGCAAACAGCAAATAGCAACAACAAGCATAGAAAATCATGAGACCTAGTGGCTGGTTTTGCCTGCCTAACTCGAAGCATTTGCCAAAAGTGGTCTGACAACAACATCAACAACAACAACACCTACTGTTAGGCATCCAGACATATGTCTGAATACATACATATATATATGTACATATGTCTATATACATATACATTTATATTACTTTGTTTTGTGCCTTTGTTTTTCGACAACAATCTTATCAGAGAGCAACAGTCCGAAAGGGATGCGAGGGGCGAGTTAAACACACGCACACACGTCCAATAAAGAATAGTACGAGGGTTGAACCTACAGTTTCGACAATATTTAGTTCAACTATGAAATTCAGCTAACAGACTATATTGTGTGCGTCAGTTGTGATGCGTGGGTTGCTCTTTTTTGGCGACTTTCCATCATTTTTTGTTTAGTACATATACATAGTTTCAATATCATTTCAAGACCTTGATACTTTCTCATATATGCCCCAACATTGGACATATTCAATTTGTTAATCCGCTTGTAACGTTTAAATACAGGATATTAACTATTGTTATAGATTATTATATTAATTTGATGAACGATTCATAACGGTTGTTTGTTTTTTAGCCAAACAGCTACAACTGTTTTTATTTTTATTATTGATTATATTATTTGAACTTGACATTGAAAACTTTTGGCATGCAAAGAGCAAAGTTCGCCAAACAAAAACATATGCTTATTTCCATTGAGTTTTGGCAAGGGTATTAAAATTTCAATGCAACAACAGTTTCTTGTTTGCTGCTTTGTTAATTTGATGGCCTTGTGTAGTTTTTTTTTTTCCTTATCTGATATTTTTTTCTTATACTTTTTTTGCAAATTAGTCATAAACATTTTGAGTTCAATGCACCATTTGACTTTCACACTGCGTCAATTTTAAATTGCACTTGTGCAAAGGGGTATTATGAAAGCTTTCAGCAAACATCAGCTGATCAGGTTGATATAGTCGGCCTTCAACTTGATTTTGTTCGTTTGTGTGCGATAAAAATTAGCAACTAATAATGAGTTATACGTTTATTGTTTTTTTTCTAGAACCGAGAGTATTAGCTCTGAGGAAGAAGAGGACTGGCCAACTTCACCCATTATTCCAATTTTCGAACAATGTTAGTAGTACCCAGCAGCAAGTAAGCAGCAACCAAGCAAAGCAGCCCCCGAACGGACAACAATTGGCGGGCGAGATTGAAGCAAACAGCAGAAGCAGCAGCGACAGGCAGGAATCATCTATTCGCACACCGACACAATATTGTGGAAGGCAGTTTGGACACCAAAACATCAGACATATCTTGTGGCCCCATTTTGGACGGGGCACAACGTTTGGCGGCTACAACAGCAACAGCAATCACAACAAAAATGAGTTACTGCCCGCAATTTGTGAGCGCATGTGTGCAACGGGTGTGCGTGTGTATATATTGCTAAGATGCATCATAATTCGTTTAGCATATGCATATATTATTTACGCTGGTTCTACCATTTAAGAAACTATGAAAAATGCGAGGTCAGCCAGCGATTCGTTGCATTAGGCGACAGGCGAAACCATTTTTCGATTTATTTGCGGCAAGACAAAAAATACGTTAAAAAAAAAACAAATGCAAAAAAAAATATTAAAAAAAAGAAATGAATGATGCGGACCATCATACAAAAGATTGATGTCGTTCCGGACCATTATTGAGATCGGTGAGAGAAAACGATTTGAGAATTGATAACGACCCAACACAGGCGTACGGAATGAAACAGCAATTTTTTGTTGGTAGCGCTTGGAAAAAAAATTTAAACAAATCAAAATGCAACAAAAAAAATATTATCTATACCCCCCAATTCAAATTAGTTTAAATAACTTTTTGTTCTCCATGTTTGTTTTGTAAACACTTTAAAACTTAAAAAATGGTGGACTCAACAATATTAGCAGAAACAGAAAAGAAAAGAAAAAAAAACAACAAAAAATCTAAAAAAGTACAAAAAATTCATTAAATATAGACAGACTATTAAACGATAAGTTAAATGTTCAAGAGAAAGAAAAAAAAAACAAAAAAAAACCCCATAAGAATAACATCAAATTTTTCAATCATTTTGGCCGCGCTCAGAATTGAAGAACCTATGACTAAGAATTCGTATCAATAACTGTAATAAATTTAAAAAACAATATGTAGTTGTGTGTGTAGTCGACAAATTTTGCTCTATATATAACAAAAAAGAAAACTTTAAAGCGGCATTTCAATTCGCTGTCATAACGCTGAACAGAAAGCAGTCATTAATATTTCAATCTACAAACAACAAGATCTTTTGAGCAATCGCCCCCACTGTCACTATGAAAATGGGTGGTAAAATGTATTTAGAACAATGCAATTTTATATATATTATGCATATAGTTTTTAAAATATGCATATAAACACATTTCACTTTCTTTTTTGTTATATAATTTAATGATTATTTAATTTATTAAATCAAAACAATTGTAAAAACGAAAAAAATATAAATCAAAAACCAATCATATGTTGTACTAAATATACTATAGATATTATAACATCATAGCTTATAGTGAAAACTAAAAAGCAACCAGCAAAAAAAAAACAAAAAAAAAACAATACCGCAGCACCAATTTAGTTACTATCTTACAATATATTTTTAAATAGAAGCGCGGCGCTCTGATTTAAAATTATGATGCATTATAAAGAATATATACACGGCAAGGAAACACGAAGAATCATGCTCTCGAGTAGAGCAGAAAAGAATAGGAATGAGGAAAAACAACTTGTGCAAGAACTAACCGCAGAATGACAAACAATTTACATTTCTTAAATTCTATTTAATGAAAAGCACTTTTCAAGCAAATGCAATATCGAACATCTTTCGATACACATTTTTCTGTAAACTTTAATAAATGCGCGTGTCACTGTGCACAGTGGCATACAATGTCTGATGAATATTTGCAACAAATCCAAATGTTTTATTTACCTTTGTTCGTGTGTGTGAGAGAGTGTGTGCAGCCGTCTCCATATCAACCAGCTAGACTTAAAGAAGCCCCGTGGAAAACCCAAACCCACTGCCAGATGGCCTCGTCTCTCGTCTGACCAAATGTGAGTACATTCCCAAAAAAATCTTACAAAACTGCCCGAAATGCGACTGACTATATAGAGCGCACTCTGCACACCTGCAAATGTAAATAAAACATATTTGCTGTACAATTTCCAACTATTTACATACATTTTCGGTACTTGAATGAATGTGCAATAGTTATTTTATTTTTTAACAAATTTCTTGAAAAGATTTCAAACAACCATGGCAATACTCATGATTTTTTTTTTAAGCTAACAAATTTTGTATACAATTATGCCGCAAATGTGAAATGGCGAAAACTATTTTTAATATTTAAGCAAGACGAAAAAATTGTGTGTTCATTGCCAGGCTGCAAAACATTTTTAAACTTAGTCTAACTTTAAATAATGGCAAAGTGACAAATAAGCAAGAGACAAGTAACAAAAGAAGTATAGACCTAAGACTTTCTACAATGCAGAACAAGTAAGCCGTCAACTGTGCTGAGCAGTCGGATATTTTGAAACTAATTGTATGTATTTTAAAACTAGCAAATTTTACATGTATTTAGCGCGGAGTTAGTAAAATATTGCAAGGAAAGATCAAAAACCGAATCATTTTAAACAATTAAGTACATACAAAAAATATATATTTATTATTGTACATTTAATTGATTTACTAGTACACATAAGAACAACCAATGTAGTACATTTGGGCATAATTTAGTTTTTAGTTATATTTTGAAAACGGTTTTCAGTTTTGAACTTTACAAAAAAAAAAAAAAAAATTGTACATTTCATTGACTATAAGACAAACTTTTTGTAGTTTTAATTTAAAATTTAAACTAACTTAAAAAAAATCATTTTGTAAATTATCTATCATTCATTTATTAATTTATTCGAAATTCGAGTTATAATTAGGTTTTTAACGATTCGTGGCAAGCAAATGAACAATTAAGATAACTGAAAATTGTGTTAGAAATGAATAGAGCTGTACAAGAACAACAAAAAAACTCGTGATTTAATTCATTGTATACACATTGCAACAAATAAATTGAAAAAAGTATTATTAAATCGTAAACACAAGTCTTTTTTCAAAACTGATTGGTTACCTATAGCAACACTTGTGTAGCATTTTTAAATTGTTGTTATCGATAATCACTCATTGCTTAAAGTATTATTAAATCTTAAACAAATATCGTTTTTAAATTCGATTAATTGCCTACGACCAAAATACGTGTGTAGATTTTTTAAATTGATATATGTTTTCGATATGTTATCGACGAGCGCTCATTGCCAGTGCTGTAAATATTAGTGCTGAACAACACGAAAACGCAGTGATGCTTACAAAATGTATCGATACAACGCATGCAGTGTTTTTGCTTGCTGCTGGCAATGCCGCGACACATAACCTTCCTTTTCTAAATAATTTTTGTGCTGTGTACACGTGTTCTCCACAATGGCACCCGTCGAAAAAGCTAAAAAGGTCGCCAAATCGGCCAAAAAGGGCAAGAAACATCCCGTCAACTCTTTGCTGAAGGGCGGCATCTTGCGTTACTCCAAGGCTCAGGTAAAAATGCGATGAAATACATTGAAAAATGAGGCAGGCAAAATGACGCCTTCCGTTTTGTTCTGTTGTGTATGTGTGTGTGTGTGTGTGCGAGTGTGTATATGTGGATATCTGGTATCTGATTTGTGTCGTCTCTTTTTGCAGATGTACAAGCGCCGTGCGTTGTACCGTTTGAAGGACAAGAAGCATCCCGTTGTGCAAAAGGAGAAAGTGCCTCTGAAGAAGGTGAAGAAGATTGGTGGCCCCAAGAATGGCGGTGAGCGTACCGTTTATCTGCGCAAACCCAAGGCCAACTATCCGACCAAGACGTTCGTGAAGAAGCGTCCTGGCAAGGCCAACTTCAGTGAGCACAAGCGGAACACCCGCTATAATCTGAAGCCAGGCACTGTCCTAATCCTGCTGGCTGGTCGTCATCAGGGCAAGCGTGTGGTTTTGCTGAAGACACTGACCTCTGGCTTGCTGCTGGTCACTGGTCCCTTCGCACTCAACTCGTGCCCCCTGCGTCGTGTGTCCCAACGCTTTGTCATTGGCACATCTACCCGCGTGGATTTGGGTGACTTCCAGGTGCCGGAGCATCTGAACGACGCCTATTTCCGTCGCCTGAAGGCCAAGAAGCAGAAGAAGTCTGGGGAGGCTGATATCTTTGCTGCCAAGAAGGAGCGCTTTGTGCCCAACGAGCTGCGCAAGAAGGACCAGAAGGAGGTGGACAGCGCTTTGCTGAAGGTCCTCAACGCCCACCCCGATGGTAAATTCTACAAGAAGTACTTGCAGAACATGTTTGCGCTGCACTCATCCCAATACCCACATCGTCTGCGCTTCTAAATACAACTTCTGTTTAAGGACTTTTTAAATACTTTGTACAAGCCCGCTGATTACAAACAAAAAAAACATAAATACAAAATAAACCAATTTGTAAAATAAACATTACAAAATTTGGAACTCTTGTGTCAAGGTATGAAAAAGAAACCCGTAAAGCGTCTTCATTTATTTAGCACTAGACTCGACACACTTGGAATCCGACTCCTTGTTGACTTTGGGCAGCTCGATCTGTAAGTTAAGTGCGGCCGTGAATTTACGTCTTCCGTGTATATACCAGAGCATCTCGCGATATGAACCCGGCAGCACCTCATCCACAACGTTGTCCGCCTTATAAGTCAAATAGAATACATTTGTGGTCGTTATCTCGCCGGTCTTTGCATCCGAATTTTGGGCCACCGTCATCAGCTGTATATAGTTGTGAGCCGTATAGACCACATAGGCGGTCATCTGCAGGAAGGCGGTGACCTTGACGGGCCTCATGAAACTAATGTCCGATATGCATTTCAAGATAGGGCGACCACCCACATAGATGCTGGCCATGATGAAGCTCAGCTCGACCGCCTGACGCATTAGATAGCCACCGAATATGGTATTCTGGGCATTGCGATTCTCCGGAAACGGATTCATCATCGTTGTACGCTGGCTATCCACCATCCAGTGGCACTTGGGCGGCAACATGCGCTTGTTCAAATCGAAGCTATCCGGTGGCGTCGTCCGCTGCAGCAGGGCATACATAAT
Source organism: Drosophila maculinotata (assembly GCA_035045305.1). Classification (NCBI taxonomy): domain Eukaryota; kingdom Metazoa; phylum Arthropoda; class Insecta; order Diptera; family Drosophilidae; genus Drosophila; species Drosophila maculinotata. Next base: position 12,314,423 of record JAWNPD010000335.1, read on the forward strand.
GGCCTGCTCGTGCTCCAGGGGCGGCGATGTGAAGACACTTTCAGCATTGGCGCACTTGCGTTTCTCCTGCCGCTTCAGAGCTTCCTGCCAGCATCGCTGCTCCATTTCATTGGCGGGCTCGATGGCATTCACTGGCGCCGGGCCCGTATTGGTGGCATTCCGGGCGACCATCAGGAACAGGGCTTTGGTTACGTTCAGATACTCGCCATCCACTAGTTGACGCACATAGATTGTTATCTCCATGGAGGTGCGACCGGCAAACGATACAAAGCCGCTCAGCTCGATATCCTTGTTAATCTGGAGTGCCTCAATTTGGGAAAACTCCACTCTGTCGACCAGCAGCGTGACAAACGTATACGGCATGGGCACATCCTTGGGCAGATCGGGTAAACGGACATGGCGATGACACAGCAATACTAGAAATCACTTTTATTAGGTTCTCTTTTAAAGCGGGTATCTGTGAGTGGGCTCACCGGCAAACATATCCATGTCCTCCATTAGGCGACCCATTCGCACTCGGCCCATGTGATTAATATAGTGCTCCCTAATTATCTCATCCGCGCTCAGTGGCAAATTAACCGTAGTATACGAATCCTGCATGCTACGTGGCGGCAACTGCTCTGGCTGGGGCTGATGCTTGAGCAGATGCTCCCGAGACTTGGGTACAATGTGGTAGCCAATTTCCACACCAGTTCGCTTGCGAATCTTGGCCACAACTGAAAGTGGGATCAGATCTGTAATCTACGTCGGGATTGGGTTTGTAGCTTAAAGCTTACCTTCTGCCATTGTGCCGGAGTAATGATCCTTGTTTTGTTTCAAAAATTCACCCATCTCATAGTGCCGCACTCCATTGCAGGACAAAGGCCAACGTATCTGGGCCCTGAAATTTTAAAAAATATCTATATATTATATATTAAACTCATTCCCAGGATTCGGGTTCGTTCGTTCTATCAACTCTATAATTTATATAATAATGATCTAAAAAATCCGATTGGTAGCTGGCTATGACTTACCTGTATCCTAAATGCTGCCATCTTCCGGGGGATAGAATCCTCAGTCTTGCCATCCGTTGCATTTTGACAGTAAGCGGTTAATTTAAAAATACTGTTTTTAAATAAAAAATAAATTGTCCGCGTAATATAAACTAAATTGAATATATTTGCATTGAGCACTAGACAAACTGTTCCCTCATTCAAATTACGCAGCGAGTGCGGTACGAAGGTTGCCTCCGTCCGTCTGTCTGTCCGTCCGTCCGTCTGTGTTGGTAGATTCTCTCTCTGATCATGTTTGTCTCGGTCAACTAGTCTTCCGTTTACCCACTAATGCCAAGAGTGTTATAGTATATATTTATATGTATTTGTTTTTGTTACAACAGAAAACAGAGAACAAGCTAAAATATACATGTAGGGGTTTAAGTACAGTGAAAACTGCTTGCGTTGACCGTTGACTATTTGGTATTGGTTGACAACTCTTAAGGACATTTTTCAAACTATTAAATTATTTGCTAATACAAGGGACTTTTTCAAAAATTCTATTTTTTGCAATCCTGTTTTTCTGACAACAAACTAAAAGGTATTTAATTATAGAAGCTTTAAAAATGCAATTGAAAAGTGTTTAAAAAAGGAAATAATACAAAATAATTAGCAGAGTTAAATGCAATATTCAAAAGTGTTTAAAGAAGTTAACTAAAAAAGCAATTGACTTAAAAAATACCGATCTTAATCTCTGAGTAATTTTAATAAATGGTAGATAATTAGCAGCAATTGAGTAAAATTAATCAATTACAGATTGTTATTAGCATAATTAAAAAGATTGCAAAATAATGCTAGTTGCTGGCTTGTGCGAATATTTCTTGGGGTTCCCCCCAAAAGAAAAGCACATCGTAATTGAGTTTCGTCAACTGCACAGGTTTCACTGTAATTTTTAGTATTTCCAGACGAGCGCCGCTTATCATAGTAGCCTCTCATATTTGATTATCATATAGTATTATCTCTTCCCATTGCGCTAAACATTTATGTTTTGTTGAGGCCCATGCTATATTCGAACTTGCGGCGTCCCTGAATGTACCACATGGTCTCGTGGTAGGAGCGTGGCAGCACTTCGGTAACGGTATCCGGAGCCGAGAATGTGTAAGAGAAGGTATTTGTGGTCACCTGGTTGCCGGTGTGCGTGTCCAGCACCTCGGCCACAGTCATGATCTGCACATAGTTCATTTTGGTGTACACCACATAGGCGGTCATCTTGATGAACGAATCGACGCTCACCGGCTTATCGAAGCTAATATCGGCAATGTGCTCCAGCTTGGGACGCGTCTTGCAGTAGAGGACCGCAGCTGCCCAGCTAATCTCGAGAGCGGTGCGCATTAGAAAGCCGCCAAAGACGCGATTGTGATGATTACGATTCTCGGGGAAAGAGGGTATGGTGCTCATTTGAAACGAGTCCGACATCCAGCGACAGTTTGGCGGCAATATGCGCTTGTTCAGCTCCATGGTGCCGCTGGGCGTGGTCCGTCTATACAGCTCGTACATCAGAGTCTGTTCCGGATCGTTGGGCTCCACTTTAAAGATGGACTGTGCGCAGAGCAATTGACGCTGTCGCTTGCGATCCTTGCCGCCAGCTAAAATCACCGTCTCCTCCTCGTTGGCCGGCTTGATGGGATTCACGGGCGATGGGCCCGTATTGCTGGCATTCCGTGCAGCCATTAGGAACAGCGCACGGGTCAGCTTCTTGTAGCTGCCGTTCTGCATCTGCTCGAGCCAGACGACCACCTCCATGGAGCTAGTGCCCACCCACGACACGTGGCCGGAGAGGCGTATATCCTGGGTGCCCGATGCTAGCGTATTGCTGAAATCAATGCGATCCACGAGTATCGTTACAAACGTATACGGCAAATGCACATCAGCTGGCAGATCCGGCACCACCAAATGCTTGTGACAACACCAGGCTACAGAGATTCAAGACTGATTAAATTGATATTTAAATGGGATTTATATGAGGCGACCAACCGGCAAACATATCCATGTCCTCCAGCAGCCTGCCCATACGCACATTGCCCAAATACGTCACATACTTGTCCTGCAGCGAACGATCCGTGCTAAGCGGTATTATGGCTGACGTGAAGGAATCCTGCATGGCACGGGCTGGTAGATCCTCCAGCTTTGGCTGATATTTCAGCAAATGCTCGCGAGATTTGGGCACCGGTTGATAGCCCGACTCCAGGCCCAACCGCTGCATCATCTCCTGCTTAACTATAATGAGACATTAAGATTATTAAGGGAATTGGGATTAGGGATTAGAGATTGCGTACCCTGAGACATGGTGCCCGAATCATTTGGAACCGCCGATTGTTTAATGTGCGTGGGCGGCGAATAATGACGACTGTGGAGATACAAAAATATTAAAGCATTTGATAGAGGAGAAAATGAGGTAATTTTAGTTGTTTACTTTTTTTTCTATTAAAATCGAATTTGTAGCCATTTGTGGTATGTAATTATAAATAATTATATTTAATATGAAATTATGTAACAATTGTTTGACATACTTTAACACGATTTTGTTTACTTATTTATTTACATACATATGTATGTATGTCACATTTTTCCATTTTCTACTCACATGGATAACATGGAAGCCACATTATTTAAACTGCTTAAATTAATATTCCGAGTCTTGTTTATTGTTTTATTAAACAGACATAAACCCTTTTGTGCTCCCTGCAATGAACGCAACATTTTCCTTTCTAATAATTCCACAAATTCTGTATACGACTTTATGTAGAATACATATGTATTTTAAAGTGTGTACATACATATGTACGAACAGCTGATTTTGGGTTGCGCACAGTGGTCTCAGCATATACGTAAAAAGCTTCAAATGCGCACAAGCTAGAAATTTGAATTTGCTTTTACCAACAAGTGGGTCAGCTGCTTGTTTATCTTATCTAAAATGTAAAAATGCAATTGTTAATATTTATTATCAATTATACATTATATATGCACGTAAATCGTACACATGTTAGCTCAGGAACACAATAGTTCCACTGTGCATTAGTAGCATTTAGTGATGTCATCAAAACTTTGATTGTTGATTAGCAAGATTTCACTTATTTGGGAATGCCCGAGTTATCTATATTGCTAACTGCTCTCATTGAAAATAATTAGTAAATTAGCTAATTATTTACTACAATACAAAATTTTATAGTAATTCATATGTATTTCAGATAACAAGTTTTACAAGTTATATAAATTAAATATTATAATAAATCATATTCTCCACTAGAGATTCAATTCCTTGAGAGCAAAGCTGAGAACCATTGGCAGTAGACCAGCGTCCTCCAGTTCTAGAATCTGCTGGCGTAAGTTGTCCACAGGTCGTGATTGGATGAGCTACAAATGCAATCAAACTTATTGTAAAGCACAAGACAGATTGCTAAGTATATTTCCAGCTTACCTTAATTATCTTTTTGCGCTGTTCGGCGCTTTGGCAGAAAATAAGAACTGTGGCGGCCATATGTGGACGCTGGATGAGCACGCAGTGCTCGGCAAATTGGAATAGATTGAGGGCATGCACAACTGGGCAGCCCTGTAGACGCAACAGTGTCTTTTGTAAGCGCTCCTCCAGTGCGATTGAGCGCGTTTGCACCGCATTCTTGAGCGGATGCGAGAGCACACAGTCCCAGGCCAATGCCAGGCCATCCAGATGCAATAGTTGCGGCTTGCAGCTAAGCACATCGACCAACGCGTTTAGTTCGCGCACCATATTAAATATAACCATGCGCTTGAGTATGCCGTTCCAGATCTTGGGTAAATGAATATCGAAGCCCAGACAGATGTCGGCCATTACCTCCAGCGAGATAGGATTCTGTGCATTGCGCTGCCACACCATCTTCAATATGCTAATCTTATCGCAATTATTATCGGCAAACTTTTCAATATTCGAGTTGTAGCCCAGAGCTTTCAACTCATGGACACACTTGATGGTGATGAACTGGCGCTGACTTATGGTATTGCAGAACGAATTGCTACCATCATTTAGCTTGGAGTAACACTCATACATCTGCAGTTGCGTGGAGGTGTTAACAGAGCTGCAAGGTGGATAAACGACATGTATAGAAGATAAACTCTCTAATAGATGGTTTGAAACTTACCCGCCCTTATGGATTAGGCCCACCAGAAACTGCACCGCCTCCGATTTCGGCCAGCTGCTTAGTATATAAAATGCTCGTACAACATTCTCGCTGGCATTGCCGGCTTCATCGCCACCGTTGCTGCTGCCACAGTTATCAGGCCAATTCTGATCTTCAAGGAAGGTCTCTTCCATTATGGTGCCATCGGCGGGCTCCATTGTGACCGAGAGCCACTTTTGCAGCAGCTTAAACTGTATGGCATCTAGGTTAAGTTCGTGCAGAGTGCAAATCTCTTTGACCAACGCATTAATGTCCACCTTGCTGGATTTGAGTATTAGTTCGTGATGGTAAAGGCAATGTATGAGCTCTGTGGGATGCTCGACCAGGCGCAGCAGTTTCTCATCGGTCATGCCATAGACGTAGAGCAAATGCTGTGTCTTCTGTATGGGATATTTGCGCTTTATCTTGGCCAACTGATCCTGGCACTTGGGATCGTTATACAGCTCGTCATGCTCCTTGGCATATTTCCAGCACTCGTAGGAGGCCTCCACCTGATCGGCACCTTCAGGCGCATAGCCGGCAACAAAATACAATATGAGGAACACCTTGTTAGTGCTGTGTACGTTCTTCACCAAGCGCAGGATCTGCAATTTAATAATAATAAATTAATCAATTGAAAGAAGTTGAAATAAATTACTTACCGATTTAAGGAATGCATTGTTGGTGGGATGTAAACTCCATGACTCCGAATCATTTTTCGATTTGTACTCGGCTATGGAGTTCTTAACGGCTGCCATGCAAAAGTAGTCACAGTTTTGTGAGATGTCCTTGGAGTTTTTCAGCGTAGTGCACATAAGGATGAGCGGAAACCAACTCTGACAGTTGTCCACATTCAGTTCGCTATCTGCAAGTAACGAATTCGTCAAATAACAAGTGTAAAGATCCTGTTGCGCAGTAACGTACCGAGAATGTCTTTTAGCGGCTTCTCCACAATGGGCTTGAAGGGCAGGCGATAGCGAGCGATTTTGGGCAGCACGCCGTTCTCCTTTTGCGACTGCAGCCACATGTCCGTCTCCAGTTGACCAGCGCGATTGCGTCGACGCGTGATCATCTTGTGGCGCAGAAAATGCAAAATATTTATCCAGGTTTCCATCTGCTTGGGCGCTGCATCAAAGAACATGAGTATCTCAATAACGCACAGATACAGCTCATAAAAGTAAATGTTGATCTAAAGGAGAAAAGCATAAGAATTAAGCGTACATAAATTTTGTGACCAAAAATTAAACAGACCTCCTCAATGAACTGTTTTAGCTTGGAGGTAAACAGCTCCACATTCTTAATCTCATTAATATAGGGCTGGCACATATCACGCATTTCACGCACGGAGCTTTGCATGACGAGCTCTTCGTCACCAAAGGTGTCCGTCTTGATCTCGTAGCGCAGCTCCTGGGCTTTTAATATGCTCAGAATTTGAGTGATGAGCATTTTTTGATAGTCCAAACCGAAATCGTGGCTCATGCGCTCCAGCAGCTGCACGTTGAGCCGCTTGTTGTGGAATTCTTTCAGCAATTGATCAACATTATCCATTTCGGCATTAAATTTGCCCTTAATGCTGGGATCTTGCTGACAGAACTCCAAATAGTAATACAGCTTGTTGCGCCTAGAAGTGAACAATTGATATCAAACTTATAAAATGATTTTTCTAAGAATTTACTTGGCACGCAAAATTTGCACATGATCCATTTCATTAATGTGCTCGTTATACATGGCGGAGAGTGTCAGAAAATGAATCTTTTGCTGATCGGTTTTCACCTCCATGGACAGCTTATCTAGCAAAGCGCGTGACTCGGAATCCGCCACCAGCATTGTAAAGAGCTCTGTAATCAGTTCAGTAATTAAAGACAGCGAAAGATTGAATAACAATTGTGGTTCTTACCAATTAAGTTGGCTTCCTTATTGTTCATGGCATTGCGAAGTATGCGACGCAATTGCAGCGTAATGAAGCCCTCATTGATAATCTTAATGCTGCTATTCTGTTTTTGGTATTCAAGCAGATACTGTGACATAATATACCAAACATCATGTTCCTTGGCCTTGGTCAACTGCTCCAGTGAAATAAAGAAATCGGCACGGGCACCATCAATATCCCCTCTGACATTCTCCGGCAGCAACTGTTGCAGTTGCAGCAACAGCGAGTTATTCGGCTCAGCCTCAATGACCATGAGCAGAAGCGTGCGTGCCAAGAACTTGACAATGGGCAGACTGCCGCTAATGCGTTTCTAAAGAATGTACGTATTGTTATTGATGTACAGTTTAAGGACTGTTGTAGTTATAATTCACCTTCTGCTGCGGTTGCTGCTGTGGCTTAACATCGATATCATCGAACATGGACACCGAGTAGCGCTTCTTGGACGATGGCTCCACATTTGGTTTCACATCAATTGAGTTATTTAATGCTGTCGAAAAGTTGAGTGTTGTCTCGCCAAAGGCAATGGGCGCGCCATCCAATGCTCGGCATATTTGCTCGTTGACACTCTGCTCTTTGCCAAGATAGTGCGTCTCAATGGCATCCAACGGATAGTGGATGACAGCCACGCGCACATACTTGATAAGCTCGTTTAGGTCACGCTGACAACTGCGCTCGTGCAACAGCGCCTCGGTCAGCAGCTCGTAGGCGAGCGGAAAGCTCAAGGGATCACTCTCGTTCAGCATATGGAGCGAAGAATGCGTGTCTGGGGCGTGAGACAGAAACAACTCAATTATATTATAAATAAATATGTAATTTATCTTTTAGCTTACCATGACCGTGTGTCTTGGCATCGCCAATTTGCTGCGCCAGCAGCTCAACGCCAAAGTTGATAAAGTGGCCACTGTTGGCCGGCCCACAGTCGATGAATTCCAGAACGTGATGAGCCATAGCACAGCTGAGCGGCAGGCAGCCAACTAGCTGGCTAATGCGCAACAGTCCCTGAACCTTTTGGAGATCAAGTGCCGCGCATAGTTCACCCATTTCATTGACTATAAAAGCGCTCACATTCAATGTGGCCTGGGCGCGGGAGATGATTAGCTCAATGCCCTCATTCAGCAATTCATGACGTCTTTGCAGCGATATCAGATCACTACTGCAGCTCAGCTGCAGATTGAACTTTTGGCGCAGCTGGAAGCAGTGTTTGATGAGTAGATAACGATGCTTGTAAGCGGCATCTACTTGGGGCAGCATTAGCTTAAATAGCTCTAGAAGATGCAGATGCTCCTGCGCCTTTGTCTCATTGGCAAACGAGGCGGCGCTCATCTCAAGCAGATTCGCTAAGATATCAACGACATCGGAGCCTTGTTTCGAGGTCTTTTTGCTGTTGAGTGACTTGAAGAACTCGTAGGCCATCTCAATTTGACCACGTCGTGCCATCTGATAGCAGCAGTTGAAATTGGCGCTGGTGGATATCTCAGGCGCCGCTTTGGTCAGCGTGCGTATATCCTCCAGCATATCAGGTAGATTCAGCTTAACGATGCGCATCATGAACAGCTCCAGATTGATTTCAACGGCACTATCTGCCGGCCAGCCGTATTTAACCTTCATTATCTTGATCACCTGTATCTCATACTCGGCATTGATCTGAACGCTTACCGGATGCGTGGAGTTGCGCAGCTTGATAAGCGGCGCCAATGTTTCCGGCCAGGGCACTGGCGCATTCTGTAGTATCGAAAGGGCGCATTCCAAGCGACTATCCTCGTTGTGCAGCAGCTCAATGCAGGCCATTGCTCGCTCCAACCAATTGCTGAGTGATTGACGATTCGCCACCAGCTGTGCGATGTACTGCTTGATGACAGTTAATGGCTGCCGTCCCTTTTCCTGATAGATCGGATATAGAAAGTCCTTGACCAGGCTCTGCAAATTGTCCAAATGTGCCCGCTGCAATATACGCAGCGCTGTGGCATCTATCGAGTCCTGCATATAGTTGTCCAGCGTGAAGCCCAGCTTGTAGCTTTTCTTCAAAACGGATAAATCCTGCAGAGCATTGACAAGATCGCGCAACTTACCAGTGTTCCGCTCCTGCTGACGACCAACATCACTTCAGTAACAAAAAGTACAAAAAATACACATGGACACATTTTTTACATGATATTTTTGAAACAAATGTCGAAAAAATGTAATTTACAAATTTGCAAAAATTTGAATGTAGTATTAAGTAAAAAAAAAATTCTAAATTTTATTTTTTCAAAAATTCATAAATTTGAGATGTGGAATTAAACTGGATGGCAAATAATGATCAAAATGGCCTCGGGATCGACAATCGGTTCAGATTTGACAAAGTTGTGGCAGTTTGAAGTCTGAGAAGGTCATTTATAAGGAACTTTTCGTTGTTTGGGAACTCGACAAGCCAATTTTTTTGTCACTTTTGGCGTGATTTTTGACAGAAAAATGAAACCCCACGAAATCACTTTTCGTATAGTTTTTTATACTAATTGAGACACCCACAATCAATTAAACGTAAAATTTCAAGATTCTATTTTTTTAAAAATCAAAATTTGTAAGGGTCCCCCCTTATGCTTTTTTCGTCAAAAAAATCCTAAATTTAATTTAATCAAAAATTCATAAACTTTAGATGTAGAATCAAACTAGATGCCAAATAATGATCAAAATGGCCTCGGGATTGACAATCGGTTCAGATTTGACAAAGTTGTGGCAGTTTGAAGTCTGAGAAGGTCATTTATAAGGAACTTTTCGTTGTTTGGGAACTCGACAAGCCAATTTTTTTTGTCACTTTTGGCGTGATTTTTGACAGAAAAATGAAACCCCACGAAATCACTTTTCGTATAGTTTTTTTAACTAATTGAGACACCCACAATCAATTAAACGTAAAATTTCAAGATTCTATTTTTTGAAAAATCAAAATTTGTAAGGGTCCCCCCTTATGCTTTTTTCGTCAAAAAAATCCTAAATTTAATTTAATCAAAAATTCATAAACTTTAGATGTAGAATCAAACTAGATGCCAAATAATGATCAAAATGGCCTCGGGATTGATAATCGGTTCAGATTTGACAAAGTTGTGGCAGTTTGAAGTCTGAGAAGGTCATTTATAAGGGACTTTTCGTTGTTTGGGAACTCGACAAGCCAATTTTTTTGTCACTTTTGGCGTGATTTTTGACAGAAAAATGAAACCCCACGAAATCACTTTTCGTATAGTTTTTTATACTAATTGAGACACCCACAATCAATTAAACGTAAAATTTCAAGATTCTATTTTTTCAAAAATCAAAATTTGTAAGGGTCCCCCCTTATGCTTTTTTCGTCAAAAAAATCCTAAATTTAATTTAATCAAAAATTCATAAACTTTAGATGTAGAATCAAACTAGATGCCAAATAATGATCAAAATGGCCTCGGGATTGATAATCGGTTCAGATTTGACAAAGTTGTGACAGTTTGAAGTCTGAGAAGGTCATTTATAAGGAACTTTTCGTTGTTTGGGAACTCGACAAGCCAATTTTTTTGTCACTTTTGGCGTGATTTTTGACAGAAAAATGAAACCCCACGAAATCACTTTTCGTATAGTTTTTTATACTAATTGAGACACCCACAATCAATTAAACGTAAAATTTCAAGATTCTATTTTTTCAAAAATCAATATTTGTAAGGGTCCCCCCTTATGCTTTTTTCGTCAAAAAAATCCTAAATTTAATTTAATCAAAAATTCATAAACTTTAGGTGTAGAATCAAACTAGATGCCAAATAATGATCAAAATGCCCTCGGGATTGATAATCGGTTCAGATTTGACAAAGTTGTGGCACTTTGAAGTCTGAGAAGGTCATTTATAAGGAACTTTTCGTTGTTTGGGAACTCGACAAGCCAATTTTTTTGTCACTTTTGGCGTGATTTTTGACAGAAAAATGAAACCCCACGAAATCACTTTTCGTATAGTTTTTTATACTAATTGAGACACCCACAATCAATTAAACGTAAAATTTCAAGATTCTATTTTTTCAAAAATCAAAATTTGTAAGGGTCCCCCCTTATGCTTTTTTCGTCAAAAAAATCCTAAATTTAATTTAATCAAAAATTCATAAACTTTAGATGTAGAACCAAACTAGATGCCAAATAATGATCAAAATGGCCTCGGGATTGATAATCGGTTCAGATTTGACAAAGTTGTGGCAGTTTGAAGTCTGAGAAGGTCATTTATAAGGAACTTTTCGTTGTTTGGGAACTCGACAAGCCAATTTTTTTGTCACTTTTGGCGTGATTTTTGACAGAAAAATGAAGCCCCACGAAATCACTTTTCGAATAATTTTTTATACTAATTGAGACACCCACAATCAATTAAACGTAAAATTTCAAGATTCTATTTTTTCAAAAATCAAAATTTGTAAGGGTCCCCCCTTATGCTTTTTTCGTCAAAAAAATCCTAAATTTAATTTAATCAAAAATTCATAAACTTTAGATGTAGAATCAAACTAGATGCCAAATAATGATCAAAATGGCCTCGGGATTGATAATCGGTTCAGATTTGACAAAGTTGTGGCAGTTTGAAGTCTGAGAAGGTCATTTATAAGGAACTTTTCGTTGTTTGGGAACTCGACAAGCCAATTTTTTTGTCACTTTTGGCGTGATTTTTGACAGAAAAATGAAACCCCACGAAATCACTTTTCGTATAGTTTTTTATACTAATTGAGACACCCACAATCAATTAAACGTAAAATTTCAAGATTCTATTTTTTGAAAAATCAAAATTTGTAAGGGTCCCCCCTTATGCTTTTTTCGTCAAAAAAATCCTAAATTTAATTTAATCAAAAATTCATAAACTTAAGGTGTAGAATCAAACTAGATGCCAAATAATGATCAAAATGCCCTCGGGATTGATAATCGGTTCAGATTTGACAAAGTTGTGGCACTTTGAAGTCTGAGAAGGTCATTTATAAGGAACTTTTCGTTGTTTGGGAACTCGACAAGCCAATTTTTTTGTCACTTTTGGCGTGATTTTTGACAGAAAAATGAAACCCCACGAAATCACTTTTCGTATAGTTTTTTATACTAATTGAGACACCCACAATCAATTAAACGTAAAATTTCAAGATTCTATTTTTTCAAATATCAAAATTTGTAAGGGTCCCCCCTTATGCTTTTTTCGTCAAAAAAATCCTAAATTTAATTTAATCAAAAATTCATAAACTTTAGATGTAGAATCAAACTAGATGCCAAATAATGATCAAAATGGCCTCGGGATTGATAATCGGTTCAGATTTGACAAAGTTGTGACAGTTTGAAGTCTGAGAAGGTCATTTATAAGGAACTTTTCGTTGTTTGGGAACTCGACAAGCCAATTTTTTTGTCACTTTTGGCGTGATTTTTGACAGAAAAATGAAACCCCACGAAGTCACTTTTCGTATAGTTTTTTATACTAATTGAGACACCCACAATCAATTAAACGTAAAATTTCAAGATTCTATTTTTTCAAAAATCAAAATTTGTAAGGGTCCCCCCTTATGCTTTTTTCGTCAAAAGAATCCTAAATTTAATTTAATCAAAAATTCATAAACTTTAGGTGTAGAATCAAACTAGATGCCAAATAATGATCAAAATGCCCTCGGGATTGATAATCGGTTCAGATTTGACAAAGTTGTGGCACTTTGAAGTCTGAGAAGGTCATTTATAAGGAACTTTTCGTTGTTTGGGAACTCGACAAGCCAATTTTTTTGTCACTTTTGGCGTGATTTTTGACAGAAAAATGAAACCCCACGAAATCACTTTTCGTATAGTTTTTTTAACTAATTGAGACACCCACAATCAATTAAACGTAAAATTTCAAGATTCTATTTTTTCAAAAATCAAAATTTGTAAGGGTCCCCCCTTATGCTTTTTTCGTCAAAAAAATCCTAAATTTAATTTAATCAAAAATTCATAAACTTTAGATGTAGAATCAAACTAGATGCCAAATAATGATCAAAATGGCCTCGGGATTGATAATCGGTTCAGATTTGACAAAGTTGTGACAGTTTGAAGTCTGAGAAGGTCATTTATAAGGAACTTTTCGTTGTTTGGGAACTCGACAAGCCAATTTTTTTGTCACTTTTGGCGTGATTTTTGACAGAAAAATGAAACCCCACGAAATCACTTTTCGTATAGTTTTTTATACTAATTGAGACACCCACAATCAATTAAACGTAAAATTTCAAGATTCTATTTTTTCAAAAATCAAAATTTGTAAGGGTCCCCCCTTATGCTTTTTTCGTCAAAAAAATCCTAAATTTAATTTAATCAAAAATTCATAAACTTTAGATGTAGAATCAAACTAGATGCCAAATAATGATCAAAATGGCCTCGGGATTGATAATCGGTTCAGATTTGACAAAGTTGTGACAGTTTGAAGTCTGAGAAGGTCATTTATAAGGAACTTTTCGTTGTTTGGGAACTCGACAAGCCAATTTTTTTGTCACTTTTGGCGTGATTTTTGACAGAAAAATGAAACCCCACGAAATCACTTTTCGTATAGTTTTTTATACTAATTGAGACACCCACAATCAATTAAACGTAAAATTTCAAGATTCTATTTTTTCAAAAATCAAAATTTGTAAGGGTCCCCCCTTATGCTTTTTTCGTCAAAAAAATCCTAAATTTAATTTAATCAAAAATTCATAAACTTTAGGTGTAGAATCAAACTAGATGCCAAATAATGATCAAAATGCCCTCGGGATTGATAATCGGTTCAGATTTGACAAAGTTGTGGCACTTTGAAGTCTGAGAAGGTCATTTATAAGGAACTTTTCGTTGTTTGGGAACTCGACAAGCCAATTTTTTTGTCACTTTTGGCGTGATTTTTGACAGAAAAATGAAACCCCACGAAATCACTTTTCGTATAGTTTTTTATACTAATTGAGACACCCACAATCAATTAAACGTAAAATTTCAAGATTCTATTTTTTGAAAAATCAAAATTTGTAAGGGTCCCCCCCTTATGCTTTTTTCGTCAAAAAAATCCTAAATTTAATTTAATCAAAAATTCATAAACTTTAGATGTAGAATCAAACTAGATGCCAAATAATGATCAAAATGGCCTCGGGATTGACAATCGGTTCAGATTTGACAAAGTTGTGGCAGTTTGAAGTCTGAGAAGGTCATTTATAAGGAACTTTTCGTTGTTTGGGAACTCGACAAGCCAATTTTTTTGTCACTTTTGGCGTGATTTTTGACAGAAAAATGAAACCCCACGAAATCACTTTTCGTATAGTTTTTTTAACTAATTGAGACACCCACAATCAATTAAACGTAAAATTTCAAGATTCTATTTTTTCAAAAATCAAAATTTGTAAAGGTCCCCCCTTATGCTTTTTTCGTCAAAAAAATCCTAAATTTAATTTAATCAAAAATTCATAAACTTTAGATGTAGAATCAAACTAGATGCCAAATAATGATCAAAATGCCCTCGGGATTGATAATCGGTTCAGATTTGACAAAGTTGTGGCAGTTTGAAGTCTGAGAAGGTCATTTATAAGGGACTTTTCGTTGTTTGGGAACTCGACAAGCCAATTTTTTTGTCACTTTTGGCGTGATTTTTGACAGAAAAATGAAACCCCACGAAATCACTTTTCGTATAGTTTTTTATACTAATTGAGACACCCACAATCAATTAAACGTAAAATTTCAAGATTCTATTTTTTCAAAAATCAAAATTTGTAAGGGTCCCCCCTTATGCTTTTTTCGTCAAAAAAATCCTAAATTTAATTTAATCAAAAATTCATAAACTTTAGATGTAGAATCAAACTAGATGCCAAATAATGATCAAAATGGCCTCGGGATTGATAATCGGTTCAGATTTGACAAAGTTGTGACAGTTTGAAGTCTGAGAAGGTCATTTATAAGGAACTTTTCGTTGTTTGGGAACTCGACAAGCCAATTTTTTTGTCACTTTTGGCGTGATTTTTGACAGAAAAATGAAACCCCACGAAATCACTTTTCGTATAGTTTTTTATACTAATTGAGACACCCACAATCAATTAAACGTAAAATTTCAAGATTCTATTTTTTGAAAAATCAAAATTTGTAAGGGTCCCCCCTTATGCTTTTTTCGTCAAAAAAATCCTAAATTTAATTTAATCAAAAATTCATAAACTACAGATGTAGAATCAAATTAGATGCCAAATAATGATCAAAATGGCCTTGGGATTGACAGTCGGTTCAGATTTGACAAAGTTGTGGCAGTTTGAAGTCAGGGAAGGTCATTTATAAGGAAATTTTGGAAGGGCATTTAAAAAGTCCCTGAGTCATTTTAAATTTGTATTGGGAACAGGTCATAATAAAATACTTACGAGTAGATGAACTGTGCTTCCTCAAATATTTCCAATATATTGCCCGCAAACTCCAGACCAATATCTGGCCAGTGATCACCGTACTGCAGTTTGCGGGTCATCTCAATGCTCCAGTCGGTGATAAACGGCATAATGGTGGGATGCGTATTGCTGACCATGGGTACAAATTGGCGCAGCCACTGCACTACATTAAGCGGCTCTGTGCTGCTGGGTATGAAGCCTAGCAGTGTGCGTAATTCATCCACGTTGAGGTGTGTCAGAATGCTGCTCGAGTGACGCCGCCAGATTAAACAGGCGGTCGGCATATCACTGCTAAACATGCCCTTCACCACTTTCACCAGGTTTTTGTTGTAGACAAACTTTTGCCACTCGGTATTACATTCGTAGGGATCAATGATGGCCAGCGTTTTGAGGCGATGCAATTGCTCGTCTATTTCAAGCATATGCACCTCATCCTCCTGCAAATGTGGATATTAGAATGATAAACCAATCGCTTAACTGCAGTGCTTACCTCAAAGTCCAGTCTCTTGTGCACTTCTTTTAAAAAACGTTCTAAAATTTGACGCGAACTCAAATTGATCATTCGATTATTTTTGATAAACTCTTTGCTTTCGATCTGACCCAGCAGATTCAGCAGCATTTGGAACTTATCCTCCAGCTCGTTCAACTGTGCGCTGTTTGCGTTGGCATTGCACAGCTCGACCAGAATACGCTTTGCTCTGGCCTCGTATATTGGCTGCAGACACAGCTCAAACTGCTTGCCAAAGTCCTGAGGCAAATGAAAAGGAAATACAATTAAAAGCAAGAAAGAAAGCTGTAAACTTTTTTGCATAGAAACATAGAGACTTCATGTTGTTGACGGATATTGTCTCCATTAATGCATTATACACTTATTGACCAAATTAGAGCTCCCTAAGCTTAAGCATAATATAGTTAAGGAACAGCATGTAAAGTACCTCCGCCTCTTCCAGCCGTCCTTTAGCGATAAGTTTCTTTAAACGATCACTAGGATCCGTCTCAGAAACCATCATCATTTCCACCTCCGAAGGGATTTGGCCCTCTCCAATTGCCTTGGCTGCCAGATAATACAGATTGACAGCACTTTTGGGTTGGCGTATGAGCCACGCATGAAGCGGCACTTCCACCTCATTTTTGCATTTGAGCGCTAAAAGGATGCGATAAAAATCCGAAACCAAATCATGAGAAGCTTACAAATCTTACATGGATATTCGACAATTTTAATGAAGCGCTCTTCGTCTGCGGTGGGTTTGGTAAGTATTAATAGCTCCAAATGCTCCTCGCTGCACTCCATGACCAGCATGTCCTCGATGAGCAGCTTGCAGCTCTGTTCCGACTGGCACAAGCTAACGGTACGTGTAAATGGACAAATCTGCAGCAAGTGGCCGGACTGTGTCAAAGCAATGCTGCAGGAATGGGTATTTAGAATAAAGTAGATTATGTAGTAATAGGATTCAAACCTACACATAATGCTCCACATTGTATATGTCCTTAATGCTGCCAAACTGCGTCGGTATATTAATGCGAGTCACATCATTGGAAACGGTTTTAAAATTCAATGTGCCCTGTGCGCCAGTTATGATCAGCTCGTGACCAGATCGCTGTGTCTCCTGATTGTTCACTGCATAACTGTGGGCAGTCAGCTGCTTGATGAGCAGAGCGCTGTCCATCACACAATTGAGAGCACGACCACCAGGAGATGTCCGCTCAATTGTGACATCATCCAGAAGGGCAGCCATGTTTTCATTATCGTTTAAGGTAACATTGGACAGGGACTCCAGTGAAGCTTCATCGATTTCACTTAGACTGAAATAAAGCATGGGATTAGGCTAGGTTAGGTTCAGGTGGCAGAGGCTCAGAGGATCGCCCAAGGATTGTGTCGTTAGTAGGGATTAGAGATCCCAGTTGGGATTATAGAGAATCTATACTCACCAGTAGACGCTGCCATTCCGGCAGGTGAAGTAAAAGTGTTGCCCCAGTTGTTGAATACTTGTAAATGTGCCGCTTGTTATGCTCACATCCTCGATCTTGACACACACAGAGAACAACAGTAAACCCTTGATATAAACGCCATGGATTTCGCCATCCGTCAAACCGCAAACAATTAAGTTCCCGCTATTCGAGATGGCAATGGCATCGATTGAGGCATCAAAGCTGAGGAAACTGCACTTAGCCACCAGTTCATCCTCCAGGAGCAGCAGGCTCTGATCAATCGATATCACCATCTTGCCACTCTGCACAGAGGCTTTTATCAAAGGATATTTGGCAACCTAACCAAAAAATATGAAAAGAAAAACAATAACAATAAGTTATATTTAATTTTCTGCAAACTATTTACCTCAACATCGCTGCTTATTTTGAAAATACTCCTCGAGGAGAAGGCATTGGAAATGGTTTCATCCTCCACCACTGAGGCTTCAAAATTGCTCCACATCTTTTAGTCGCTATGAAACAAATTTAAATCAGCCAGCGCCAAAATTGTTAGCGTCACTCGCTTGCCACTAGTGATAACACTTTAACAATATTATCGATATATTTAGCTGAGAATTAACTGACGTGTTTTTAAACATTGTAATACCCACTTTCATACTATTATATTACTACAATTATCACAATTTCATAATGATTTAAAAGATAATTTATCAATTGAATTATCTGAATGTATCGAATTATGTTCAGCTTGCTATCGATATCTAGTTATGGTCACCCTATCTGCAAAATGAAGAACGGAATTTTGGTATTTCTTGTTGTCGAAAATACGGTCACCCTGGCTGGCAGGCGAGGAAAATTATTTATATTTTAGAATCCACGACGCTTCTCACACGAAAATTCTCCAAATATTGTTACTTCAAACTAATTTGTAAGCATTCACAATCAAATGACAAAGTGTGACACTCACGGGGGCACAGTTGTGTATAATTGCTGCCCAAATTGGTTACGCAGCAACCAATTTAATATAAATATATAGCCTAGCGGCCATCAACAAAAAAAAAAGAGACGAAACAAAATTTCAGATAGCATGGTAAAAATGCAAAACGTGCTAATTGTTTCAAATAACGGCATCTTCCGCAAACTTCAGTGCAGTTAACAAAAGAAAACCATAAAAAAGCAGCCGCTATTGCAAAAAGAACATAAAAATCAGTGGCAAGAAGAAGAGCCGCCAACCAAGTGAAAAGTTAAATACAAAAAAAAATAAGAGAAAAAGAAACAACAACGCTCTCAATTAATCAAAGATCATATCAAAACTCTTAATTATACGAATTTGTTGTATTTGTGCTGCTGCTGCCGCGGCTGCAGGTGCTGCCAACGCTGACGACATGCGCGCGTAGAGTTGCCAACTCCAAAATTGTGCAAAGGTTTTTTTTTTTGGACACTTTTTGGTCACTTTTCAAAACAGGGATGCACTGGTAAGCAATCAATCAAGTAATTGCTGCATCTTAAATACTCATTGAATGCATTCTACCATTTTAACTACGCTCTGGAATAACGCAGCTATTTGTACTTGCCACAAGCACATTTCCACAAGACAACAACATTTGCTACAGACGCATCGTGATCCCGTTAGGATGCACTGCTTGAGACGCTGCCAACAGTGACGACATGCGCGCGTAGAGCTGCCAACTGCGAGTTTTTGATCGCTTTTCAAACCAGGAATGCATTGGTAAGCAATCAATGAAGTTGAATCTATCAAATTCAAAATTGAAATGCATTCTTCCCTTTAGCTACGCACAGGACTAAAGCAGCAGTTGTTTTAGCATCTTTCAACAACAACAACAACAAAATTTACTTCAAAGTCGCGTCGTGATCCCCCGTTAGGATCGACGACGCCATTAGTTAGACATATTTCGTTCGCCCCGTAGTTAAAGAAAAGCTGCCACCATTCGGAAAAAAAACACTTCGAATATGACCCACAATATCGGTATGGCGCCATATCGTTTGCCGGGTCCAGCGGGCGGTCTCTGTCCGCCCGATTTTAAACCGCCGCCTCCGACGGATATCATCTCGGCGCCGAGTAATCCGAAGAAGCGACGGAAAACATCGAATGCCGCGAACTCAGCGGCGGCGGCTGCAGCGGCGGCAGCAGCTGCAGCAGCGGCCGCTGCCAATTCCATGCAGCAGCAACAATCGGCGCCACCAACGCCACAAGATCTGTTGCCGCCGCCACCTATGGGTGGCTTCGGCGACACGATCATTGCCTCCAATCCGTTCGATGATAGTCCCCAGGTGTCGGCTATGTCCAGTTCAGCGGCTGCTGCCATGGCGGCCATGAATCAGATGGGCGGCGCCGGCGGTCCGGGTCACTTTGGACCGCATCCGCATTGGGAGGAGCGCATGGGTATGGGCATGCATCCGCATATGCATCCACATCATCCGGGCGCTGGCGGTGGACCCATGGGCCATGGGCCACACGGACCGCATCATATGGGCGGGCCGCCGCCCATGCGTGGAATGAGCCCTTTGGGACCAGGTGTGCTTGCGCATCCGCATGCAATGGGACCCGGTGTGGGACTGCCGCCGCATATGAATCACGGTCGTGCCGGTGGAGTGCCCATGGGTAGTCCAATGGGCGCAATGGCTGGCATGGGCGGCATGAGTCCAATGAGCAGTATGGGCGGACCAAGTATATCACCGCATCATATGGGCATGGGCGGATTGTCACCCATGGGTGGTCCCAATGGGCCCAATCCGCGTGCAATGCAGGGCTCTCCCATGGGCGGCGCTGGAGGACCGATGCCGGGCCAGAACTCGCCAATGAACTCGCTGCCAATGGGCTCACCCATGGGCAATCAAATTGGCAGTCCACTGGGAGGACCCGGGCCAGGACCAGGCCCGGGACCCGGCCAGCAACAACAACAACAGCAGCAGCAAGGAACGCAACAACAACAGCAGCAGCAACAACAAAACCCGCAACAGACGCACATGAATAATGGACAAATGGGTCCGCCGCCCTTGCACAGTCCGCTGGGCAATGGACCAACAAATCACAGTCACATGTCCGGCGGACCAGGTCCGGGTCCAGGTCCTGGGCCAGGCGGTTTAGTTGGACCCGGTGGCATGTCGCCAGCCAACAGCAGCAATAACAACAGCAACATGATGGGTGGCAATGCGTCCAACAGTAGCAACAATAATAACAACAATAGTGGTAATAACAACAATAGCAACAACAATCAAAATCCTCATCCGCATCTGTCGCCTGCGGCGGCGGGTGGACGTTTGGGTGGTGGTGGTGTACCCAATTCGATGCAATCCAACGGTCCATTGCCAGCGGCATCATCAGCATCATCATCAGCGTCCACAGCGACGACGTCAACGTCAGTTACAGCGACCACATCAGTGCCTACATCCTCACCAGCGCCGCCAGCCATGTCACCGCATCATGCGCTCAATAGTGCCGGTCCCAGTCCGGGTATGCCCAATTCGGGGCCTAGTCCGCTCCAATCTCCAGCGCTCAGTGGTGCTGGTGGCGGCAACAACAACAACAATAACATGAACAATGGACCCATGATGGGCCAGCAAATGAACCCAAATGTTCCTATGCAGCAACAGCAGCAGCAACAACAACAGCAACAACAACAGCAGCAACAACAGCAGCAACAACAGCAGCAGCAACAGCAGCAGCATCAACAGCAACAACAGCATCAGCAGCAACAACAGCATCAACAGCAGCACGGTCCCATGGGTGTCCATATGGGTGGACCACCTGGTGGACCAGGACCTGGTCATGGGCCTGGCGGTCCAATGGGCATGGGCATGAATCAAATGCTGCCGCCACAGCAACCGCCACATCTTGGAGGACCACCGCACCCGCAGCTTATGAATCATCCGCACCCGCATCATTCGCATCCAGGCGGTCCACCGCCGCATCACATGATGGGACCTGGACCGGGCATGCATGGTCCTGGACCCGGCGGTATGCCACCACACATGGGCGGCGGTGGTAATCCGCACATGATGGGTCCACATGGCAATGCCGGTCCACACATGGGACACGGTCACATGGGCGGCGTACCGGGCCCGGGTCCGGGACCAGGCGGCATGAATGGACCGCCACCGCACCATGGAATGCCACCTCACCACTCACATACGCACCCACATCACCACGGCCACGGACACAGTCCGATGGGCGGTCCAAACATGTTTGGCGGCGGTGGTGGACCGATGGGTCCGGGACCTATGGGCAACATGGGCCCCGGCCCAATGGGCGGTCCGATGGGCAACATGGGCGGTCCCATGGGAAAACCGATGACAATGAGCGGTGGCAAAATGTATCCACCTGGACAGCCAATGGTGTTCAATCCGCAGAATCCCAATGCGCCGCCCATTTATCCATGTGGCATGTGCCACAAGGAGGTCAACGACAACGATGAGGCAGTTTTCTGTGAATCTGGTTGTAATTTCTTCTTTCACAGGTAAGCAAAGGCTATATGTAGTATATATACTAAATATTGGTTAGTTGGCTTAATTTGAAACACAATTCAAAAAGTTTAACAAACAAAATTTCAATTAAATAGCGCGAACACCTTTAACCTTACCACTATATATTAAAGCCCTAATCTCAACCGATTCATGCCATATATATACTAAAATCTGCTATCATTTCCAGAACGTGTGTGGGTCTAACGGAGGCTGCCTTTCAAATGCTCAACAAGGAGGTGTTTGCCGAGTGGTGCTGTGACAAGTGCGTGTCTTCCAAGCATATACCCATGGTCAAGTTCAAGTGCTGAAGATCTGCCCCATCATAAACGAACTTAACCAGCAACAAAAATAACAACGATAATAACCAATCAACCAACCAACCAACCAACAACCACCAGCTAGCACTCATTCACTCTGTATAAATATCCAAGCATAAACTATTTTAATTTTAGTGTCTAAGCAGTTAAGGGATCCATTAAACAACATGCGCTCAATAGTCAAACGGTCCCCAACGAATCCATCAATTTTAAAAGCGACGACTCACTATATATATATTAATTGGCCGGAGCAGTGTTGTGAATTTGTCGCTTCGGCCAGGCTCAATACGCGCATCCTTAAAATCAAACCTTAAACAAAACTTATAAATATAAAAACTGAAAACGAAATATGTATGCTAACTGTAATATAGTATAGCATAGTATAGTATATATATATAAATCTATATCTGAATGGTATGTGAGACAATGCGTTGTTGGTACTTAGCTAGAAAGCAAGATAAGCAACCGTAACGGAAATGGCAAAAAAAAAAACTAAAACAAAAGCAACAACAAAAACATACACATTGAAAAGACGAATGATACCGTCGAAATATGTATAGATGATAACGAAAGCAAATATCAATCTACTAGTGTGTATTATAAAAGCAAAATTATGAGAATTATGAAATATGAAAATAGCGTTAATATGTTAATTCAAAGCAAACAGAACGATAGAATGAAAGGAAGTCCCAGCTAAAGGACAAATGTGTACGGAGAACACAAAAATGAAAATTTTACACTTTGTTTTCGAATTATTAGCCTTTTAAGTGTGAGTTCATGCATATACTATACATATACACATAAGATATCTTTAAATCTAATAATCGATCTGACGATGAGCATATAAAATTGTAATGAACAGAAATTAGATGTGTGAAATTGATTTCGATTGTGTGTGCAACAAAAAACGAAAAACAGAACAAAAATCAAGTCTTTCGTGAGGTGTTTTTTTACTCTTGCGTCAATTTTGCATAAACTTTTTCACAAAAAATACTTAATATGAAAACACTAAACGAAATAGTATTAATGTATCGATTGGTTTGAGAAGAAAGTGTATTTACAAAATATTAAAGATCGAAAACTGAAAACAAATGCGAGTAAAATCGATTGCGAACAAAAAAAAAGCACAAGAAATTATTATGAATGCAGCAACAAGAACTAAAATAAGCATTAACAAGTTAACGTGTGAAGAAACTGTATAAATTTGCAACTTAAGTTATTTATAATTAAATAAAAATACATACAAAATAAGTTGAAAACTTAATGGTTTTTATTAATACAAATATGGAAAGCGTGATGCAATCAAATCACACAC
This sequence comes from Drosophila maculinotata, assembly GCA_035045305.1. Taxonomy (NCBI): domain Eukaryota; kingdom Metazoa; phylum Arthropoda; class Insecta; order Diptera; family Drosophilidae; genus Drosophila; species Drosophila maculinotata. Next base: position 12,337,917 of record JAWNPD010000335.1, read on the forward strand.
AGTTAAGATGATTAAGTAGTTAACAGTTTAGTCCGATCAGCTTACATATCCTGTAGCATCCGCCTTATAGAATTACATTTAGACGTCAGTTGTATTCAATATTTTATATTCCATTGACATACTTTTTCAGCTACAAATATAAACTCTATTTCGTATTGTTTCATATATACTCCATCTCTCAGTTATTATTGCATATGTATATGTATTTCAAGTGTTGTTTTGGAATACTTAAACTAAACACGCACAGGCCGAATTGTTAATAAACAAATACAAATATATAGATTGTTTTAGGTGTATGCGGTAATTGTGGCTAAAACTACATAAATCCTTTTGGAAACAAATGCCCAAAGTGAATGATTTAGTTAATACAATTTCATAATATAGCCAAATAGTTGATCATGACAGAATTGCAATAGTTACAAAGGGGCGCCGCTTAAATCTACAACATTATATATTTTTGATTACATTTAACTTTTTGCGTTATATATATTTTTTTAATCATATCATATTCATAGCACGCAAAGATCCGATTAGATCTTTGCATGGCTCGCAATTTTATCCGATCGCTGCCGTTATTAGCTCGGCCACATCCTGATCTGTGCTACGCACTGTTAGATTAAGCGTGACGCCCTCGGAGAGCGCCAGTTTAGCACGCACCAGCACTTCGACGCCGCCTCGGAAGGTGCCTGTATAATGTTAACATTTATTAGAATTTGAATAAATCACCGTTATGCTTTACATACCTGAGCAGTGTACGATGTGGAGATGCGTGCCCTCGGGCACTTTTTCAGACAGGTTTGCTGCGCCTAGACCCAGTATTTTAATAATGGTATTGACAGCGTCCTGTAAGTTGTTCACAGCTGAGAGTACAAAGGTGTCCTCGGCTTGTAGCCAATCTGAAATAAAGATATATGTGATATTGAGTAAATGTGTAAGGGCATGTCCAGCGAAAAGTCCAATGGGACCAGGACTTACCCTCGCTATCGGCGGCATCCCAGGCCACCTGGAAATTGTTCTTTTTCGTCTTTTGTATTTGGTCGGCGACTGTGATCTCTAAATCTTCCAGCATATATTCATCATCGTAGCCCTCATCCGAGTCTGGTTCACCTGTATTGGGATCACAGTCCTTGACCACGAAACGCAAAGTGGCGCCAAATGTAGCTGTAAAATAATGAATGAAACAATTAGATATCACCCAAAATAAAGATTCATTTGAGCATTACCTATGGAACTGCTGGCATCCGGCGGGAACTCCACAATTACGTATGTTGTTTGTAATTCATTGTATGGTAATTTAGGGCACGGAATGACGGCACGCGCCGTATAACCCTCGGGCAGCGTCAGTTCCACGCGCACGTTCTCCAGGAACTGATCGGAGAGCGTGTTAAGGCAATCAAACTGGAATACAACATGCTGGCCAAAAATATGCTTGATGCACTGCACCGTGTATTCCGTCTCGCTCTCCGTAAGCTGTATGGGCGCAGTGCTGCGATGAATGGGTCCCAGCACCTGTATACCCGGTAACTGCGCCAACCGGCCGGCGCTCTCCTCTTCCCGTGTGATTTTCGGTACACGTGGAGCACTTGTGACCATCATGACATCGTTGTTGATCTCGGGCTTAACAATCGCTGCCTTGGGCACAATGGAAATGTCAAAGTGCTCAAGCAGTTCGCCATTCAAATGATCCGTTAGCGCCTTCTCGAGCAGCGCCAGCGAGCAATTCTCGCGCTCAATAATGTAGTTCTTATAGAGCTCCGGCTTAGCCGTGTTAAGTATGGTCAGATAGTAAGTGGCACGATCGCGCACCTCATCATCGGGATCCATCTGGCAGCGGCCGAGCAGCACCAGAATATTGCCCAGCAAAGCGGGACACGAGGCGCCAAATTGGGCCAGCGCAGTGACCGCTGCGGCGCGTACAATGGGACTCTCCAGTATGACACGATTGTAGATGAAGCGTATGTACTTAGAGGGCGTGGCCGCAAAGGGACCCTCCTTGCCCAGTAGATGCAGGATGCGCACGGCCAGCGAGACGTGCTCGCAATCTTCAATGAACTCACACAGATGCGATAGACCCGACTCCTTGGCATCGACATTCTCCTCGATGATTGTTATAATTGTGTCTACAATCGATGTCTTGTACTCCAGACCGCCCTCCTCGCGCAGCATGCCACTGAGGAAGTTCATCAGAACTGTGTGCTTGCGCGGATATTTTGCGCACAGTGCACAAATCGCCTGGACGACAACCACCTTGAACTCATCGGAGATCTCGGCGACAAATGTCGAGATCTGCTTCATTAGACGCTCCACCGATGATTCGGCCCCCGTTTTAAGCAGCGTGGTGATGGCCAACGTGGCCACCGAACGATTCGAATCGGTAATTAGACCCTCCAAATCTAAATTGCATGTGGTCACAGCTGCCGGATGCGTCATGGCCACCTTGTTGAGAGTGCGCACAGCGGCAAAGCGCAACGTTGCTTTTGGTGAGCCACAGAAAAGCTGCAATATGGAGAATGCTGGCGAGAGCATGCGTGGACTCGTGTTCTTCAGATTGACAATGGCGTGGGCGGCCTCATAGATGACCATTTCGCTCTTGTGACGCAGACACGACTCAATGAAAGTGTATAACGGCGAATCGGACAGCTCCTCGGCGGGTACATCCTCCTCTTCAATCAGCTTGCAGGCAATGCGTATCTGTGTTGGAATAAATCATGGGATTTAATATATATATTATAGGGTATTCTATTCAGTCTTTCGATAGGCTTTGCACCCCAAAAATGAGAAGGATCACCAAATAGTCAGTCAGTCAGTACAGATTTCTTATATATATATAAATATTATACGGGTTCTCTTACCAGCATGCAAACGGCATAGGGACTCTTGAGGGACCCGCGCGTCAATTTGTTGACCAACTTGGAGACGGCAAGACGATCCGCTTTGCGAATGTGATAGAGCAAGCCGAGAGCGTGATACTGGACCATGATGTTGTCGCTGTTCAATGCCTCCTGGGCCTCGTTAGCCCAGCGCTTGACGACATCGCCGGCGGTGCTGGACAGACGAAGGGAGCTGACGAGAGCAGCACATGAAACGGCGGCATTCTTATCCACGATGCACTGCTTCATGTAACGCTCGACGGCCTGGAGCATGGTGTGATCTGTGATGCTGCAGAGTGCGCGTATGGCGGCGGCACGATACAGATCCTCCTTGCCGGTCATGTCCTTGGTAAGGGAACTGGTCACAATGATGACATCTTCGGCAATGGAGCTTAGCTCCTTGATGCCCAGATACACCATGCGACGCAGCACCACATCCTTGGACTGGAACAGCTTCGTCATGGCAAAGAAGCAATCGGTTGCCTCACGGGCCACCAGCTGCTCTCCCTGATTGATCAGATAGAGGATCTTGGTCAGAATGTGGATGCACTTGCGAGCATTCACCGGCGTCTCATTGAATGTCCTCGTCTCCTGCAGCACCGATGTCTTCTCCAGATTCTGGTACGCATTTGTCGGACCTGTGCGTTTTTTATGCGAATTTGAAGTAAAATATTTCATATTTTCAAACGGCAGTAAAAACCAAATTTTGTGAATGTTGTTATATTATCGGGATGTAGGCATCTATGGAGTAATTTATGTATTGGCTTCCTAGACCGGGGATGAGACAATATAAAGCGCTCGAACCCGGGGATCCTCGTTATTCAGTAGTTGTTCTTGTTGTTATTTCTCGTTTGTGTATGTGTGTGACTGTGTGCTTGTATGTGTACTGTTGGCTGCCAGCAGAGCACCTCAATTAACCAGTGTTGGCAGTTGTTTGGTTTGCCGCTTTCGGCTCGCCACTGTTAGTAATATTTCAGCGGTTTCTCAATCACTTACCGTCCTCTTCCTCATCCTTTTCGCGACGAAATGAACCCATTGTTATTGAGGCTGATACAAGAACGTTTTAAAAACAAATAAAATTGTAGAATTTTGCAGCAAAAATCGTTGACTTTTTGCTCTGCGTACACGTCACACTACACAGCAAGAAGAAGTTTAGTATTTAGCATTCAGCTGTAAACGTTGCTGCCCACTTTAACAGAAGTTTAACAGCGTCACTGCTCATATGATTTGCTCTGGTCTCTCAATCGTGGCTCTGCTGTAGTATCGTTGTATCGATTGCAGCATCGATGTATTGTCTTATTTTAATTGAAAGCGAATAAACGGCAAACACACATGCCGTATTTATCTTTAAATGAGAATTGTGCCTCTTTTGAATTTGAGCATTAGTTAAGAAATATATATTTGATGCTCACTAACATAAAATTACTTATTTTCCGGCTTTTTAAACGATGTTGTGTATATCGAGCAGACTATATTTATCGATATATTATAAATTCAGTAGGAAAATATCGATACCTTATAGCGATATCAGCAGAGAGACCCAAACGTTTGACAAAAGAATAGTCTTATGAGCGACCAAAACTTATATTAATTTTAAATAAAACATAAAAAATGCGGTCGCGTAGCAGAAGCCGCAGCCCTCGCCGAGATCGATTCCGTGACGGCGGCAGATTGCCGGTGCGCTCGGACAGGCCGAGAAATAAAGAGCGGGAAAAGAATGAAGTGCGTTCCACTCAAAGAAATGATCATGGTAATCTCCCAAAAAAGCGGGAACCACAGCGACGTCAGCGTTCCCGTTCCCGCTCCTCAAGCACCGACAGCAGCAGCAGTGGAAGTAGCGGATCCGGAAGCAGTAGTAGCGGATCCAGCTCCAGTAGCTCTAGCTCACGCAGCAGGAGTCGCAGTCCTGTAAGGAAACAACAAAAACAGGCAGTGGAACGCTGGCCAAATGATCGCTACCAGGACAACAACGAAAGGAATCCATTCAGAGGACGTGCACCCGAAGGCAGCTTCATCAACGATCCGGCGGAGCGCACAGGCCGTAGTCATCATCATCATAATCAACACCACAAAGGTGACTCCAAGGTCTCTAATGCGCGACGGGCGCAACGTGTCCGCATTGGCGAGGAGGGGGTGCCAGAGGTTTGGGGCACCAGTCCGACCCGATCCCACGACCATGATGTGAAGCTGGTTAAGGGCTCCTTTGTGGGACCCAATAAAAAGAAGAAGAAGCTCAAGAAAAGCGGCAAGAAATCGCATGCAAAATCAAAAAAAAAAGCAAAGAAATCAAAAAACAAGAAAAAGAACAAAAAAGAGAGCAGCTCCTCATCCTCATCCTCTTCATCATCATCCTCATCAAGTTCCAGCTCCAGTTCCAGCAGCGAGGATAGCTCTTCCAGTGATGACAGCTCTTTAGGTGAGGATGAGCAGGATCTTTGGGTGGAAAAGACTGCGGAAGGCATTAAAAAGCCCACCAAGAAGAAGGCCAGCGCCGAGAAAAAACACAATAAGAATAAGAAGAAGAAAAAGCGTAAATCAGATTCCGATAAGCACAAAAAGTCCTCATCCGGTACCAGCAAATCAAAATCGAAATCAAAATCAAAGTCAAGTGCTGCGAATAACGACGAGGATGTGGGTCCATCCTTGCGCAGCGGCGGCAGCCTGAATCAAAAGGACTTTGGACGTGCCCTGCTGCCCGGAGAAGGTGCTGCCATGGCTGCCTACATAGCCGAAGGTAAACGCATTCCCCGTCGTGGTGAGATCGGACTCACATCTGACGAGATAGCCAACTTTGAGTCCGTGGGCTATGTGATGAGCGGCAGCCGACATCGCCGCATGGAAGCTGTTCGTATCCGCAAGGAAAATCAACTTTATTCGGCGGATGAGAAGCGTGCTCTGGCCATGTTCAGCAAGGAAGAGCGACAGAAGCGGGAGAATAAGATATTGACACAATTCAAAGACATGATCCATTCTAAACTCCAAGCTAAAGATAAAAAGTAGCGATTAGTCATTTGTATATGTATCAATAAAATATATATTTTCAATTTGTGAATTACCTGTTTAGAATATCAATTCCGTAGTCACTTGCAAATCACAACTTTCAGAATTTAAAATTTAAGCCAGACTTTAAGCTACTATAAGTTTGTCAAAACTGATCCGATTTTCAATTCCGAGGGCATTTTGGTCATGGTTGCTCCTCCATATCAATTCTACATTCGAAGTTGAAAAACTAATTTTTTTCGGATATCTTGTCAGAAATCAAGGTTACAATTGTAGCATGCATGTGATGTTCGAAGCACTGAGAAATGCCCTTTCCAGACTTCAAGCACCTATAACTTTGTCAAAACTGGATCAATTCCAAGGCCATTTTGATCGTGTCCTTTAGATTTTTTTGTACAATCAAAGTTGATGAACCTAAAATTCCCAAATAGAAATAATAATTATTTAATTTGTTGTATAGAAAAAAAAAATTATTTAGTACAAATTAGTAGTGTTTTCAGTTGCAGTTAGTTATAGTTATAAACGCAATACAAGGGTTAACAATTCGCGCTTAAATGATCAAAAGCGATATGAATAATCGACCTGATAACGCAACGATACATTTGCATAAATATTAACTATCGCCTTCCACATGTATCGATATGTCGCGTGATATCAACAATTCCCTTTTTTTTCGTATTTCGCAACGCGTGCTTATTGGTTGCATGTTCTATTAAAAATATGCTGTATCACATAATATAATTTTTTAAAATAATATTAAAGTTGACAACACTAAAACCAATAAACGTGAAAGTAGTTAAAGCACAACTGCAAAGTACAAATTGAATTAGCAAAAATTAGTATTTTGTTAAAAGTCAATTACATGTGCGCGAAACGTGAGCGAGACAGCAACTAAGTGTGAGGCAAACGCTGCATGGGCCAGAGCAAGCACGCAGTATATGTACGAAGTGGGTTAGCAAAACAATGAAAAAGAAAAATTTGCAAACCGGCGGATTAGCGGTAGAAGCAGATACATAAATGAATGCATGATAGGCTACACTCATACAAACACACATAAATATACATATTTACTCATACAGATAAATCAAGACTTGAAATAAAATCTTATGGTATTTGTATGCATGTATAAAATATAAAAAAAAAATATATACTTTCAGATCCATACATACTTAAAGATACACATACACATATAGATATCATCATTCTAATCCTCATTTAATCACACAGATACAAACATATATGTACACTCACACAGATACACACACATATATTTACAGATACAAACACACACAAACCCAAACACACACACACACATCATCACCATCACATTCTAATCATAAAAGTGAAACACTCCTCTCTCGGCGCTTAATCAATTAGCGGGACACACCACACAACAAACAGGCCGTAGTCCGTTTTGTTGGTCTCAGTCTGCTGTTGTCGCTTGAGGCGTAGCGTGCGTAACGGTAATCACAATGCCAGCCAGCGAATTGCAATCGCCAACCAGTGAAATGGTGCTACTCACACCAAACACTGAGAATCCACCCAGCATTGTAGCCAAGTCTAAGGATAAGGATGCGGGATTACGTGAAGGATCAGAGGAATCGGATAACAGCCGGGTGGTCATGAAGAAGCAGCTGGGATTACTCGAGGGAGTCGCCATCATATTGGGCATCATCTTTGGCTCGGGAATATTTGTGTCGCCGAAGGGTGTCATCCGGGAGGTGGAGGCGGTGGGCACATCCCTCGTCATCTGGGTGCTATGCGGTCTGCTCTCGATGATTGGCGCCTTGTGCTATGCGGAACTAGGCACCGCTATACCAAAGTCTGGAGGGGACTATGCGTACATCTTTGAGGCGTACGGATCGCTGCCAGCATTTCTGTATCTGTGGGACGCAATGATGATATTTGTGTAAGTTGTGATTGGATTGATTGCTCAAGCCTAACCTCAGTTAACCGATCGACTTATGCAACTGAGCTTTCAGTTTCAATTGAAGCATCAATTGAATTGTATAGATTTATTCGCTTTCATCAGCTCAGCTCTGGGGGTTCAAGGTCAATTATTGAGCTAATGCAGCAGTTGCTCTCGGTTTTCATTCACTTTCTCAGACAAATTAAAATCGCTTATCAGGGATAGTTATCAGGAACAAAAGCTGTTTATGCAGGCGGACAAGCAGTTGTATTGATAAGCGCATTCTACTGCATTAATTACTTTATTATTGTTATCGCAATGCTATTTTTATTTACTCTCCTCGATAAGTGCTTAGCAAAGCAAATAACGAATCTTAGCAGTCGAGAGTGCTCGATTAGTAAATACCCTGTAACATGAAAATAGTCTCTTGAATAATTTATGTGCTCATCCGATCGTTATAAAATGTTCATCAAAACAGCCTTTACAAATTATATTTTTTGTAATTTTCAGGGGAACCGGAAGAGGTATCAAATAAGTTAATTAAACTTTCTTGTGAATGATATACGAGACCGCTTATACCCAATTAGGTGTTTTTAGAATGAGGACTGTAAATTGATATTTATTGACTTTGGGTGAATTCTTCGAAAACTGAAATCAAGATGATTACGTCCTCGAATTTCCTATTTCAAATCGCTAGCTAATTATGATTCTGAAAGACAGATGTGCATTGTGATATGAACTCAGCTTATTGTTAATGAGAATAAACTTATTTACTTTAGGGTAATGAAGATATTTCCTTCTATCTATTACAACTTCACTATAGCGTGTAAATAAATTGATAAACAAGACTTGTGAAAATAATTCCCAACCGTAAATAGTTCACATATTGTCCGGACTGACATAGACAAGGGCTTATACATATGTATGACATGTTAATCTTTCTTTTTATTTGTTACCCTACAGGCCAACTACAAATGCGATTATGGGCCTAACCTTCGCCTCTTACGTGCTGCAGCCATTTTTCGATGATGGCTGTGAAATACCAAAAATTGCCTTGCAACTGCTGGCAGCGGTTACCATATGTTTTCTGACATATTTGAATTGCTATTACATGAAGATCACAACGAAAATGCAAAATATTATTATGTTTACGAAAATTGCGGCACTGGTACTGATTATTATTGTCGGCTTGGTTTGGATGCTAATGGGCAATGTGGAGAACTTCAATCAGCCCTTTAATGATACTGAAACCGATCCCGGCAAGCTGTCGGTGGCATTTTACTCCGGCATCTTCTCGTATGCCGGCTGGAACTATCTAAACTTTATGACTGAAGAACTGCGAGATCCATATCGCAATCTGCCGCGTGCTATTTATATATCACTGCCCCTGGTCACAGGCATCTATGTGCTGGCCAATATGGCCTATCTGGCCGTGCTTTCCGCACCCGAGATGATCGCCTCGAATGCCATTGCGGTGGTAAGTATTCATTGCTTATAATTTGCTTATCACTTTCATTCATTATTCTTTTTGTTTGCAGACCTTTGGCAACAAGATTATGGGCAACTTTGCATTGATTATACCCATTATGGTCGCCATCTCAGCATTTGGCGGTCTCTCTGTGCATATTATGACCTCGTCGCGCATGTGCTTTGTGGGTGCCCGTAATGGACATATGCCAGCGATTCTGTCCCACATTAGCGTTAAGAGCTACACACCGCTGCCTTCGCTGGCTTTCCTGGTGAGTTCCGTTTTGACAAATTGACGCACAACAGAAGTTTCTCAATTGATATGATACTTGTTTGCAGTGCCTGCTCTCGATTGTGATGCTGCTCGTTAGCGATGTGTATGTTTTGATCACATACAGCAGCATTGTGGAGTCGTTCTTTATAATGCTCTCGGTGTCGGCTGTTTTGTACTTTCGCTATAAGCGCCCCGATATGGAACGGCCAATTAAAGTGAGTTGCTAGGCATTTCCAAAGTTTGTGATACAAGTATATAATATCTATTGCTTTGACAGGTCTCTTTGTGGATACCCGCTGTCTTTGTCATTGTATGTGCCTTCCTCGTGGTCGTTCCCGTTTACGTTGCGCCATTTGAGGTCGCCATGGGCCTTCTAATAACACTAATTGGCATACCATTCTATTACGTCGGCGTCGTGTGGAAGAACAAACCGAAATGGGTGCAGCACGCGATTGGTGCGTACACAAATAGCTTTGGCGTTGACGACACTATTTGAACTTTGCTCGTGTCGACATTAAAAACTTTATTTACATATTTGCATATGACCATATGAATAACATATTTGCGTATCTTCCATTCGCTGCTTAGATTCGATGACATTTACGTGCCAAAAACTATTTTTATCTGCCAAGGAGCAGAAACAGGACTAAACGACAAACACCTCTAACTCCCAGTGAAATAACTGAATTTCGCCTTATCAAAATTGGAAAACATCATATATATTATTACATATATCACATACATCACATATGTACATCACACGAAACGCTGACCATAAGTGCAAAGGTATCGAATATTAGTTTTCTATTATGTTTTTACGCATTATGTGAACTGCTATGCATATTTACACACATTCAGATATCTGGCAAAATCTTTTTATACAGAAAAATCTACTTTCCTAGTACCAAATAAGGGACCGTTTTTTAATTGTCCACATCATAGATATTTAAAATGTACACACAATTCTTGGAAAACTATATAGATAATAATTCAATATTTTGCCAGTTTTCGTGTGAATTTAGTCTTATTTATTACAACACTCACCAAAGTACGCCATTTATTGACCAAAGTCCATATTACATAATAATTTATTTACTACAAACAATCGACTTTTATTATTTAAAACAAAAAACTGTTGTTGCGTACATATAAAATAAGGTTGTCTTTGTTATTTAGTTAATGCTTTTCTTTTTTCATTATTTGTATATGTTGATTTGGAGAAAATAAATAAAGATATTATAAATTTAAAGTCTTCTAACGGTACAGTGGTCGCTCCCACATTATTAATAATAACAATTAAACTCTCTGGAAGAACCTTTTTTTCTACATAAGGAAAAACATTAGGATTCTATTTTTTGAAGCTATAATTTCCAATATACCGCTGTAATGCTTGATATTTGAATTAATAATTTATATATATTTAAACATTTGGAAAAATAAAGATTTTGTACATTTAAAGTATTTAAATATATTTATTTAAAACTTCCAGCTATTCATCTTTTAGGCGGAAACTCTTTTGGCACAAAAAGTATGCTATAAAAAGCCGACAATCGGAAATTAGTTTACATATTGTTTTTTTTAAAATTTTTTTTTAGTTTATCTATCAATCAATTATAACTGATAAGCTATATTAATAGAATGTTATTATTTTTAAGCCAAACCAGACAACATAATGTACGATGCTTTGCGATTTGGCAGGTTTGGCTAAATATAAACCATGGCAATCGATCTCACCAATTTTGGACATGCCCAGCACGTCGGAAATGACGCCAGCTTTATGGATATATCTAAGAACATGAACGGAGCACATGTACTCATAGCAAGTATGCCAGGCATAGATGGCTGTATCTAGGTGTTTTTAATTGATAAAAGTGTAGTGCACCTTTTGGCTGATTTGCATGCTGCTCAGGTGCCGCTGTGTATAAATATCTGGTCGAGATTTTATATATTCGCGTGTCTCTGGCTAAGTATTTTGTATGGGCCTGGCGATCACATGCGCTGATTTCAGCACCGATGTATCTATTTTTTATAGTTTTTTAAATATATGCCAGTGAAAAGACGAATTACCCAAGTATTGTTAGATCAGATTCATTCAATTTTATGGCTTTCTTTATGTTTAAATAATTGTGCTTTAATGTTCTCATCATTTCGGATGTGCCATCCCATGAATACACAATGATCAACCACTGCGCCCATGGCTCTGAACAACATTTCATTAATACATTTTGATAGTTTGTGTTATGTTAGTTGACCCAACTTAAATGATACTACATCACATGTTGTAGCAGAAAAACAAAGCTTTAAAATGTGCTAATTGTTCGCACGTTTTTATCGAACAGATTGGTACTTTTTTTTTTTTGTGGAATCAGTTCATATTTCTTGATCATCCGGGAAAATTGACATTGTTTTGTCTGCTGTGCTGATTGATTGCTAATTGAATTGCAATCGGTGCTGTCTAGTAATTAAAATATCTTTTTTTAACTAAATAGACTTAAATATTTGGCTTGATAATATTTAAGATATTGTTACGCAATTATCAATATACGATTCAAACTGTACATCCTTTAACTTGAACATGCAAACATCATATGGCTTCCATTAACACCTTATAGGGCATCATTCAAGAATCGTGTTAACACATTTATTTTCATTGTCTAACTATTAACACACGATCAAATATTGTTGCTGATTAATTTTTAAGCTTTATATACAAAAATCTATTGGTAATTAATGTATTGCAAATTTGGGTATAATTGATTGGATATTGGTCATAAAATTATGGCAACCTTTAATATAATTGATCTGATTCAGTGAAAAATTTGGATATTGCATATAAAATGTGGGTTATCTGGATTATTACTTTTTACTTGATGTCGTTTTTAGTTTTTAAGCTTTAAAAAATGGAGTTCTAAATATAATTTAATTTATATTACAAAACGTCGCGATATTATGAGTCAATGCACAATCGTATTCTAACTTATAAGTATGTGAACGTTCAAATGCATTAATTTGACGATTGTCAAGCGCTGTTTATAGTTCGTTTATTTCGCATTCTTCATGTAAATCACGATTTTGCTATACACATGTAAATTGGATGTTGTCGAATGCTGAACAGCAATCGGCGGGGGTCTGTATCAAGAAACTAACGATTTTTTATTTTTGTATATTTTAAATTAGAGCAATATTTTAATATCGCAAACTGATATTTGACCAAACCAAGGCTAAACAGAATTCTCTGAAGTATTGGGAAATTTAACGAAAAGCATATGACCCAGTAAATTGTATTTAAATAAAAACTGATTTATTAATATGTTCTGATAGTATTTAATAAGCATATACAAATGAAACGTCCACAGACAGATAAGTATCCAGGATTATGTTCCGTCAAGAGGGCCCAAGTACATCAATGCCTCGGAAGATTGAGAATCTAAAGATCCAATTGACAAACTGAATGAGAAATCCAAAGTTCTTTTCTGCTAAGAGAGCCCAATTTCTTGCTTATGACTGAAGATTACGGATCAGATGGATGAGAACCAATTGAGAAGAATCCAGGATACTGTTCCGTCAAGAGGACCCAATTACATCCATGTTCAGCTAAGGAGAAGATAAAGCTTTTATAATTGACCGACTCACAATGCCATAACTTCAGTTCAAAAACATTCGTACTTAAAAACTTTTGATGGCAATTCCACTTTTGATGTCGACGAAGCCAAATAAAAAAAACACGTGTAAAAAAAAAAAAAAAAGTTAAAAATATAAAAAAATAAATATAAAAAAAAAATGTTACTTTTGTATGTTGAGCCGTGTGCTCCCAATTTTGTAATGAGAAATCAGCACGGCTCAACCTTATACATTTTTTTTGAATTCCAAAAACGGAAGCAGGGCTGACTAGATACCTAAAAAACGAGCAGTAAACGTGTGAAAAACACTGAATGAATTCGTTCGACAATCAAATTTGGTTGGAGCGATAGCCATGCGATCAATTAGTAGCTTTCTGATCGATATTGACAATATTCTTTGGCATAGTAAACAGGGAGAGGGGCAAAGTCAAACAAATATTCATATCCTAAGTATACGAAATAGTATGCATGCAAAACAAAATATTATCAAATGATTGAAGGCAGTTTCCTCTTTTGTTTGCTTCGTGCATTAGCTAAGTGCGAATTATGACGAATGATGTTATTTATTTTTTAGTTGTCTGTTGCGTCCGTCCGTTCGTGCGGCATAATTTTAATTATTGTTAAGCATACGCAGTGTGGTGCAGCGTTAATGCTACTTCAAACTCGATTTCATTAAGTGGGTGAATTACAGCAAAGCTCCAACAGCTCAATACTTCAATACCCCAGACACAACCGATCGATGGATCGTGTGCTCGTCCGCCGTCTGGCGTTATTCGTGCGACTATTCGACAGAAAGTACGATTGTATCTATTGGTATATGTGTGTTTGTGTCTGTGTTTTTTTTTATGGTTTTTGTCACAGTGTGGAGCACGAGCTGTGTGCGGGGATTTAAGCTTTCGAATTTTCAATTAGTTCGTTGACGCTGAGGAAGTTGTGAAGGTGTTTCAAATGCCAAACGTCCGCGCAGTTTAGAATCAGCCACCCAAGCGCAAGGTGTTGCATTCGCTAAGTGCTCAAAACAGGACCTGGAGTGGGAAAGTACTTGAAAGGAATTTACAAAACTAATTAATTAATCGCCAGCCATGCAGTTGATAATACTTCAAGCCGCATTTCTCGTGATCTGCTGGTCTCAAGGTAAAGTGAAGTTGTGTAATATATAATATATCTAATTGAAATCGGTTATATAAAGTTGCACAGGTCGAGTGTCATGTGATACATTTGTCATTGTTCCAAAAGTGCAGCCATCAAATAAATCAAAGGAAAGCAAAAGTGTTTATCATTTAACGAAATTGCAAACCCAATCAATATCAATTTCAGGCGAACTTCTGCTGACTGTGTTAGCTATTCTTATCTTAAAAACAATACATAATAAAAAATGCGTGCGACCCTCAAAATAACAGAGGGTTACTCAAGGTTCAAGACTGTGTGAATCACCAGCTCCCGAAATAGCATTAGCTATACAATACCTTCTTACTTAAGATATCACGGTTCTAAAGTACACACTTTGTACATTTTATTGCACTATTTAATGGTATTTATGCCACTTGAAACATTTGAATTTTCAAATGCCAATTAATACATTTATTGCTGACATTGATTTTGATTGAGTGCATTTCATAGATAAATAGATAGGTGGGTGAGGTACTCGAAGGATATCTTATATAATAGACATAGCTGCCAAGTGATCTGACGTAAATTTGTACAAAACATAAAATATTAAAACTATATTGCTTATTGAAAAATAAAATAAATATTTAATTTGAAAGAAATGTTATGCAATTAACATAGGTATATTATTTGAAACAAATGTTTTTCTGTCTGCTTGCTAATTGTAGCCTGATCCGTCTAGAAATGTGCAAGTGTCATATGATATGCATGCTAATAGACAGATTGCTTGACTTACTAAACAAACTTAACTAATTATCATTGGCAGAATATCGGTTAATTTCGTCCGGCTTGTATAACATTCCGTGGAACTTAGTCAAAGTTAAAGTCACGCAACTGGTGAAATTATTGAAAAATATTTACCTTTGCCGCTCATTATCTATATCAATATCAATGATTGTGTCGATATCTTTTGTGTTTAGTGTGCCCTTGTGTGCCTTGTATTTTCATTATAAATTTATAAATTTATTTATTGATTTATCTATTTACTAAGCAGCAAACAGTTCAGTTAACATTTGTTTGCTGTCCAATTTATTTGCCATAATTCACAAGTGCTCGTATATGTCAGTGATAAACCCCATGTTGACTGTCTAATTTGTGGTCTAGCGGGGGGAACACGGTTAAAATACGGGGCACGTGATCAAAGACACATTCAACTCAGGCGATTTGCAAGCTTAAGTGTACATAGCATGTTACAGTGGTCGCTCGAAAATTATAACTCCATGAAATTACAATCGACAATTTATTTTCTTATATTTTTAAAGCACCATTGTATATAGAAACTATAAGAAATTTTTCATATGAAATATAAACAGGAATAATTTCATAAGTTTTTAAAATTTTTTCAATAAAAAAATCAGATAATTCTGCATCGAAAATAATTTTGTTCGATTTTAAGTGAATCACATCTGCAATTAATTTTAATGAAGCCGATTGGATAAAAAAAAGTTCTCTACAACAATTTTCTTAAGCCCCGACCAAAGTGTTATAACTACTGACTGACCACTGTGTTCCAATCATTCAACAAAAGTCTTGTACACTCATATTATCGCAATGTTTGGCATGCTCTGACTAATTGCGACTTTGCTCCTTGTTCACTTGCAGCGGTCAGTAGCCATGTGTTTGGCTACTCGGAGCCCAACCAGCGGCGCTGGGCGCGTCATCATGGCCACTGTGCCGGCAAGACGCAGTCACCCATTGCCATCACCTCCAGCCATGTAAGTCAATGCTGTGGCAGAGCTGCACCCAACTAGCTGCTAACTGCCCCCAAATATATCAATTTCAGACAATGCCCGTTCATATGCCGGCGGTGGACATGATTGGCTATCACAATCTGCTGCCGTATCCATTGAAAATGATTAACAATGGTCACACGGGTAAGTTGTGGGTGGACGGAACCTGCAGCTGCGTTGATTAATTACATGTTGTCTCATTTTGTAGTCACTATTAGCATACCCAAGGGAAATGTGAGCGAAGAGCAGGCGGAATTTCTGCCTTACATACGGGGCGGCAAGTTGCCCGGTGAGTTCGAGGTGGAGGGTCTGCACTTTCACTGGGGCGACAAGAACAATCGTGGCTCAGAGCATGTCATCAATGACATACGCTACACCATGGAAATGCACATTGTGCATCGCAACAAGAAGTATGCAACCCTGGGCGAGGCACTAAACCATCCCGATGGTGCTGCGGTGCTGGGCTTCTTCTTCAATGTGAGTTTGGGGTGCGATTTATGTAAATGTGGCACAATTGCTTTAACTATGACATTCAACAGCTGGATGAGGATGAGGGCCAAGGATTGGTAACCATCAATCGTCATTTGCATCTGATCGCTGATGCCAATGAGGAGGCAGCGCTTAATGTCACTTTTTCGCTATCATCGCTGATAGCCAATGTGGATGTGGACAAATTCTACACATACAAAGGTAAGTTGAGTTTGGAGTTATACTTATATTTCAAATACAATATGAATATGAATATGGGCGCAACGATTCGTTTAGTTGTCGCTGTGCCGGGATAAAATTGAATGACTGTTGATTAGATGACACCGAACAAGTTTAACTGTCATGTCACGTCTCTCATTGCTTGCAGGCTCGCTTACCACACCGCCCTGTTCGGAGGCTGTCACCTGGATTCTGTTTCCCGATCCCATACCCATTTCGCCCAAGCAGGTGAGTTTTCCACTGCCACCATACAGTGCGTATGAGTAACGTTTTTGTTATCTTTGGCAGATTTCACGTTTCCGCCAGCTGTCGGATACTCAGGATGGCGCATTGGTGGACAACTTCCGGACACTGCAGCCAGTTGGCAATCGCCGTATTTTTGCACGTACGGGACACGTGCGTCATACGTCGATTGCGACCCTGAAGCACGAAGGTGATTATCTCAAGTACGATTGGTTCTACTGAGCGGCGAATTGGATGCTCTAAGGCGGGGATTGCTCTGTGCCATGCTATTTTAAATTATGTTTAGTTTTTGCATTTATTAATTAACTCTAACAGTTGGCTGTAATGCTAATCTTTCTCAATAAGTAAATAATTCTACGCTATCAGCCGTGTTTTGCGACCGTACAGAGCCAGTGAATTGGGTATATCCTCCACAAAGAAATTGGCCGGCATCACACTGAACATCTTTTTCAGCAGATCATGCAATGTGCGTTCCACAGTTTCCACAATCAGTGGACGCAACGATTCGAAGAACTCGCGCCAATTCTCATTAAAGAACTGATTCGTGCTGCGTTCCACCTCCTTGCTGTGGCCATTGAACAGGTTGTCCATATACGTCCTTACACGGCCCACAGTCAGATTCACGCTGACCCTTGTCACATTGAAGAAGGTGTAGCCGCCCTTCTCGTAGAGCTTCGTCGTGGCGTTCATCCGTATGTCCAGATCATCTGTCATATGGGATGTAAATCGACGGTATTACGACGTAGTTTATTTATATAGTATTCGAATATTTTATAATTACCAATCTCGATAAACAAACTGCCATTTCCATGAAGCGGAATTAGTAGGATGCGACCGAGCATTTTGTAATTGCCATCCATTCGCATTTGAGGTATGTAAATTTGGTCCTGCCAGCTAAAGTCCGTTTTGTTGACCCTACAATGGAATTGAGTATGTAAAAGCCGAATATGAACATGAATGCAAATGTATAAATCTCTATATATCTGTTTGTCAATCAATCAATTTATCTGACTGTCTCAACATATGCATATTATATATATATATATATATATGTACATCTGAGTTTAATTTACATTTACGATCTAAACAATTCTCAAGCCTGCAAAATGCGACCTTAACGAGCTGTCTTTATTCAGCTGTATTCAATTATTCATTAACTGGATATTAATAGACAAATAGAGGTGATTACAAGTGAACTGAAAATGTCATGAGGTATTTACTTGCTTTCCTTGATCACCATTTTGGCAAAGCCGCGTATTACCAAATTGGTGAGATTTGCTGAGATGGACACCACATCGCTGTTATCCTGTTTAAATGTTAGTTGATCTTGGTTCATGGGGTCTATGGCTCCAAAAGACTCTTCAATCTCGGGTATGCCTTTGAAACGAACACTTTTTGAATAATGTGGCCTCAGAACTAATTATGCAATTAGCTGCTCACCTTTGATGACCGCGTTGAGGAACGCCTGAATCGATCGAGTTGAGCAGTTAGTAAAGTCGGGCTCATTAATGCGACACGATTCAATATATGAGGCTGTAAAGTGAATACATATTGTTGTTACACTTATATTAAATAGATCAAAATTCACACTAATTTGCTCATTTATAAAAACACAAGTGAACTGCATAATGTATTTATGGTTGAAAACATACAACCATTTTGGCAAATAAAACGCACATTATTTAATTAGTCTGTTCACAGTAATTAAATCATTAGCCGTCACTTTACCGATGCACTTACGCTTTTCCGTATAATATGCCAGACCCTCAACATAGCCGAGGCCGGTACAGAATAAGCCAATTACGAGCAGTCGAATGAGAATCGGTTCTAGCATCGTAAAATGTTGTTACTGTCACAGTTACCGTCACTGTCACCAGCCAATCGAGTTAGTCGCGAACAAATGAGAGATATTTCAGCCTGATGCTGGATTATATATGGCCTATATATAGCGTTTAACTGAGTTGTGCTGCATAAATGAATAGAGCTCAATATGCACTAGTTATACGTTGGCATAAAGCTTTTTTTATTCACGAACCTACAGTTTATATATATATATATCACTTATATCACATATATATATATACAATCTGTATCAAGTGATATACTTGTTTTGAGCACCGGCTAAAGCTGTAGCAATACCGCTTTGTCTCCTACAATTAACTTAATATAATTCTGGAAAATACGTCGACTAGCTGAGCAGTTTTCTCAAAGTATTTAATATATGTTTTAATACCTTCACTCAAAGGGGTAGATGTGCCGGCAATTGAAATGGTCAAGTGCATGACAAATATGTCTAGCTTTTTCTAGATCTAAATATATAATCATTATTTTAGTATATTAAATGTGTAGTTTTTGAAGTATTTGAAATATATATATATTGTTGGCAGAGAAGTTTTGTCTGAAGAAAAACAGAAAGAGGAGCCTTTCCAAAATACGAGCATATGGCAAACATTTAATAAATATAAATGAATGAAAGTGCTAACGATAATATGCATGTTTGTGTTTTTATTAACTGAACAGCGAGCGTATAAATATATATTCATTAATCTCCATTTTGTTCGATAATGTTTTGTTTTATTTTCATCACACTTACCCCACAGTAGTTATTTATACTTATTATCGACGTTTTATGGAAATTCCATTAGTCTAGTTAGCTGATACCGTTCTAAGAGTCTGACTGTAGTTATGGTAAAATAATTTTTCATCTACTGGATGTTGTTTTTTTTTATATTTGTAAAATTACATCTAAAATGTTTTATAAGTACGCGATTATTCATTTGATCCATGACCAACTTTGTCTTGAGATATTTTTATTTCGACATACTTGTAAGTAAAAGCTAGAACTAAAGGCATTTATACAAGTTCCTCTAATATTGAAATGAACACACTATAAAAAGTGAGTTGTTCAAATTTGATCAGTTTTCTGTGACTTTAAAAATAAATAATTAAATTATCAGTAGATAAAAATTAAAGTTTCTTTTTGAATTTCATTTCATCAAATAGTAAATACTATGCATTTTACTATGATCATAAATGAGAAAGTGTATATACAAAATCTGTACATTAAATTTCATAGTTGCTTACAAACATATTGAAGATATGAGAAGCAAAGTTCAGTCATCGTCCGCATGGTTAAATTTGCGATAAGCCCTCAACAACTACAGATACAAGTACACAGCAAAAATGTAAGTGCTTGAATATATTTATATAACATTTAAGTATATATTATGCACAAAGTTAAAGGCTTGGTACAACAAAATTAAATTCACATTTCATGAAATAACAGAATAATCGCCAGACGCCTTTATTAAAGCGACAGATTTTTCTCAAAGTGTACTTTTGTATAAATGAGGCAAACTAAGCAAGTCCCACACTAAGAAAATATTCTGCATACTGTGTCGAATCTTCCCGCTCTGAAATTTTTGCGCAACGCTTTCAGTCGTATTTCTTAGTGGATCGGAATAATTACTGCATAATGCTTGTCCGTAATATTTGTATATTTCTAATATTTCCCAGTTATCTGCTGGCACAGATTTGTGTTAAGACGGAATATAAGAATGTTAAAGGCAAACGGATTGTAAGTTGTGCATTAATTAATATTCGCCACAGTGATATAAGGCTTGAAACTAATCTCCGCAATTTAGACCCATCATGTGAAGGATTGCTGCAAGGGGTATAAACGCCTCAGAGGCGCGATATTTAAATGTGTTCCCTACTGCAGTCAGAATTGCGGAAGCGGAAAGTGCCTGAAGCCAAATAACTGCATCTGCAACAATGGCTACGAGAATCTTAACCATTTGCCATCTAATCGGTAAGTGATGCTTTTAACCCAGTGAAATACGCTAATCTCATTGCTTCTCTTTCTGTACGCCAGCTGCGTGCCCCAATGCAAGGGCGGATGTATGAACGGCCGGTGCGGATTCCCTGGTGTGTGCATATGCGCCACGGGCTACAAGCTTGATGACTCCAGCGGTCATTGTCTTCCATTCTGCAGCAGTGGATGTTCAAATGGACACTGCAAATCGCCAGGGAATTGTCTATGCAACAAGGGATTCACTCTAAATGCCACAAGTCAGATCTGTCAACCCCAGTGCCAAAAAGGCTACACATTGAATGTCACCCAAAATGTGTGCCAACCAATATGCAGCACTGGCTGCGATAACGGCTTCTGTAGTGCTCCAGAAATTTGTGAATGCAATAAAAGTTATCAGAAAGCTTCCGCTAACAGCTGCGTGCCCATATGCGAAGACGGTTGCTTAAACGCCAAATGTACGTCGCCAGGAAAATGTGAATGCCTAGAGGGATACTTGCAAATAAGTTATTCAATGTGTTTACCGAACTGCAAACATGACTGCAAAAACGGGTTCTGTAGTGCTCCAGATGAATGCTCCTGTAATGATGGCTACAGCAAAATAAGTGAGAACAGTTGTGCTCCAGTTTGTAAGGATGGATGTAAAAACGGATTATGTTCTGCTCCTGGAGAATGCACTTGTAATGAAGGCTACAGTAAAATAAGTGAGAACAGTTGTGCTCCAGTATGCAAGGATGGATGTAAGAACGGATTATGTTCTGCTCCTGGAGAATGCACTTGTAATGAAGGCTACAGTAAAATAAGTGAGAACAGTTGTGCTCCAGTATGTAAGGATGGATGTAACAACGGATTGTGCTCTGCTCCTGGAGAATGCACTTGTAATGAAGGCTACAGTAAAATAAGTGAGAACAGTTGTGCTCCAGTATGCAAGGATGGATGTAACAACGGATTGTGCTCTGCTCCTGGAGAATGCACTTGTAATGAAGGCTACAGTAATATAAATGGGAACAGTTGTGCTCCAGCATGTAAGGATGGATGTGAGAATGGATTCTGTTCGGCTCCTGGAGAATGCACTTGTAATGAAGGCTACAGTAATATAAATGAGTACAGTTGTGCTCCAGTATGTAAGGATGTGTGTGAGAACGGATTCTGTTCGGCTCCTGGAGAATGCACTTGTAATGCAGGCTACAGTAAAATAAGTGAGAACAGTTGTGCTCCAGTATGCAAGTCTATCTGTGAGAACGGATTCTGCTCTGCTCCTGGAGAATGCACCTGTAGTGAAGGCTACGATAAAATAAACGAGAACAGTTGTGCTCCACTATGTAAGGAAGAATGTGAGAACGGATTCTGTTCTTCTCCTGGAGAATGCACTTGTAATGAAGGCTACAGTAAAATAAGTGAGAACAGTTGTGCTCCACTGTGTAAGGAAGAATGTGAGAACGGATTCTGCTCTGCTCCTGGAGCATGCACTTGTAATGAAGGCTACAGTAAAATAAGTGAGAACAGTTGTGCACCAGTATGTAAGGATGGATGTGAGAACGGATTCTGTAGTACACCTGAAGAATGCACTTGTTATGAAGGCTACAGCAAAATAAGTGAGAACAGTTGTACTCCAGTATGTAAGGATTTATGTGAGAACGGATTCTGCTCTGGGCCAGATGAATGCACCTGTACTGAAGGCTTTAGTAAAGTGAGTGAAAGCAGCTGTGCACCAGTATGTAAGGATGGATGTGAGAATGGATTCTGTAGTGCACCTGGTGAATGTACCTGCTCTGAGGGCAACAGTAAAGTAGGTGAGAACAGTTGTACTCCAATTTGTAAAGATGGATGTGAGAACGGATTCTGTTCTGCTCCAGGAGAATGCACCTGTACTGAAGGCTTTAGTAAAGTGAGTGCGAGCAGCTGTGCACCAGTATGTAAGGATGGATGTGAGAACGGATTCTGTAGTGCACCTGGTGAATGCACCTGCTCTGAAGGCAACAGTAGAGTAGGTGAGAACAGTTGTGCTCCAATTTGTAAAGATGGATGTGAGAACGGATTCTGTTCGGCACCTGAAGAATGCACTTGTTATGAAGGCTACAGTAAAACAAGTGAGAACAGTTGTACTCCAATTTGTAAAGATGGATGTGAGAACGGATTCTGTTCTGCTCCAGGAGAATGCACCTGTACTGAAGGCTTTAGTAAAGTGAGTGCGAGCAGCTGTGCACCAGTATGTAAGGATGGATGTGAGAATGGATTCTGTAGTGCACCTGGAGAGTGCACTTGTAATGAAGGCTACAGTAAAATAAGTGAGAACAGTTGTGCTCCAGTATGTAAGGAGGAATGTGAGAACGGATTCTGCTCTGCACCAGATGAATGCACCTGTACTGAAGGTTTTTCTCAAATCAATGAGAACAGTTGTGCTCCAATATGTAAGGAAGAATGTGAGAACGGATTCTGCTCTGCACCAGATGAATGCACCTGTACGGAAGGTTTCACTCAAATCAATGAAAACAGTTGTGGTCCGGTATGTACAATGGGATGTATCAACGGAATCTGTGAATCCCCCAATAAGTGTAGCTGCTATGATGGGTACATTGACATAGAAGATGTTTGTATGCCTCAAGGGAGTGCTGAAAGTTCAAGTACAGCAAGTATGCCGGTAGCGGAAACGTTTGACAATGGGGAAGACAAATTAATGTATAATTGCGATCAAAGGTGTTGGAATGGAACCTGTTTGAATGGCAAATGCAGTTGTAAGAAAAACTACAGATTGACCGCAGATGTAAGCAACACTACAAAATTGCTATGTCTGCCCGTGTGCGAGAGGAAGTGCATCAATGGCTATTGTGCATATCCAGATGTGTGCATCTGTTATGAGGGGTACACGCCAGCAGAAGGCTCCGAGTGTCCAAGCTCAAAAGACACAGAAAACGCTAGTCACACTGGCAGCATGAATAACTTTATAAAAAATTGGTTATTCCTGGTTTTAATAGGCGTCTCTATAATCCTGGCTATAATAATATTATCGGTTATGTATATCTTTAAGCAACGAGCCTACAGAGTGGATAAGAAAGGTATATATATCTGTAAACCTATTCCGTTTTGATACTACATCAGTACTTTTACTTATCTTTCTTACAGAGCAAAAATATGGTGTTTACTATTCGGCGAATAAAGTTGATGTTATACGACCCTGATGCAAGCAGCCAAATATTAATTCTCACGTACTTACATTGAATTTGAATCACAGTAATTTTATTAATTAATAACTCAATGATTTACCATTTATGAATTTATATTATATACATATATACATTTAAATTGATATCACTATCGCAATAATGTAAATTTTATAGTATGGTTTTCGCTTGAGATATAAAAATATATATAAAACAATGAACATATATGTATGTTGTATAATATTTATTAAAATTATTGGTTTACTTTCCCATACAGTTGCTGTGGTGTAGGAATATCCTCGACAAAGAAGTTAGCTGGTATCAGATGGAATACCTTTGACATTATATCTTTGAAGATGGTCTGCACAGTATCGACAATTAGTGGCTTTAGAGCTTCATAGAAATCGCGCCAGTTGTCATTGAAGAATTGATTCGTGCTGCGCTCCACCTCTTTGCTGCGTCCATTGAAGAGATTATCCAGATGGGTGCGCACGAGAGACATATTAAGTTTCACTCGAACTTCAGTTAAATTGTAGAAGGTGAAGTCACCCTTTTTAATGAGTTGAGTCTTAGTAAGCATCAAAATGTCCAGATCCTCTGCAAGACAACATTTTAAATATAATTGAATTATTGAGTACATAATACTCACCGATCTCTATAAATATATTGCCGGAACCACTCAGTGGTATCAAAAGAATACGACCCGCCATCTGATATTTGGCATCCAAACGCATTTTAGGTAAATATATCTTGGTCTGCCAACTAAAGTCCTTTTTGCTGACACTGAAAGTAAAGAAATGCACTTAGTTGAATGTGAATTGACAGTCTTGTAAATCTCTAGATAAGTACCGGCTTTCCTTGATTATGGTGTCAGAGAATCCCTTGATAATTACTTCAGTCAGATTGGATCTTATTGTGGCTACTTCATTGTTGTCCTGCTTGAACACTATGTCCCTCACATTCATAGGATCGAAAGGACCATTGCTCTCCACAACCTCCGGAATTCCAATGCCCAGTTGATCGATCAGCTTCTGTACACTGTGTGTGGAGCAGTTGGTGAAGCCGGGCTCATAAATGCGACATGAGGGCAAAAATGATGCTGTTTAAACAGATAATCAACTGCATTAGTACTATTAATATTAACCTACATAGACAGAACTGAACGACTGAACTGAGTCGAGTAATAAACTATAATAGTTCACAACATTTTAAATAAAGCAAATATATGTCATGTGATACATTCGCACTTCACTCAAAACGGGTATTAACTTACAAAATATTGAAAATTAAAACGAGTAAAACAAGTTCTGAATTAACAAAATTTCGAGAAAATACTTAAATCTTGCTTTAAATACTAAATAAGTGTATAAAGGACTTACGCTTTTCTGTATAGTATTCAATAGCATCCACATTAAAGGATATCCAGTTCAAAAGGAATATTGCCAACAATCCGCCACACAAGTTAAGCGGATAGGAAATATGGTGCGTACCGTTCATTCTGACTGCAGCTGAGTATCTGAACGGGAATCTATACAGCTGCATCCAAGTTATAAATTGCAGTTGTCAGACTAGTCGGTACCTTCTCGCTGCATGATCTACCATTAAACACAATTATTCATATAGTATATATTGTATAGTTGTAAACATAAATGCAATGTAAATTACCTATTCTCTATAAAAAGGCAGGTTTTTATTTCGAGATAGATCTGGTTTTAATACGCGTCTCTGTGCTGCCTATTATTATTTTTATTGACATTATTATTATATATATAGTATAGGAAATATTAATAGCTATCAACCAAACTTGGAAATAGCACTGCTGACATTGACAGCAACCATCACATGGGACTCGAGTCCTCTTAGACATCGTTGCTATCTACCTATCATTTAATTTTCGCAAAAATGGCAATGCGGCAAGATGACTTGTAAACAATGCAACTTTTCCAAAACATAATCGATTATCCAGCTGGAGGCCATTTTGTTCATGATTCATCCTCTAAATAATTTCTCATTTAAATTTTTATATTTTTAAAAATTAAATTTTGACAAAAAAATTGGTCTGTAAAGTGCCCAAGCAACGAAAAATTCCTTTTAAATGATCTTCCCAGACTTCAAACTGCCACAACTTTGTCAAATCTAAACCGATTGTCAATCCCGAGGCTATTTTGATCATTATTTGACATCTAGTTTAATTCTACATCTCAAGATTATGCATTTTTGAAGAAATAACATTTTGGATTTTTTTGGTGAAAAAAGCATAAGGGGGGACCCTTACCAATTTTGATTTTTCAAAAAATAGAATCTTGAAATTTTACGTTTAATTGATTGTGGGTATCTCAATTATCATAAAAAACTATTCGAAGAGTGATTTTGTGGTGTTTCATTTTTCTGTCAAAAATCACTCCAAAAGTGACAAAAAAATTGGCTTGTAAAGTTCCTTAACAACGAAAAGTTCCTTATAAATGACCTTCCCAGACTTAAAACTCCCATTACTTTGCCAAAACTTAACTGATTTTTAATCTCAAAGCCATTT
The DNA here is from genome assembly GCA_035045305.1 of Drosophila maculinotata. NCBI lineage: Eukaryota > Metazoa > Arthropoda > Insecta > Diptera > Drosophilidae > Drosophila > Drosophila maculinotata. The sequence continues at coordinate 12,364,410 of JAWNPD010000335.1, forward strand.
TGTTCATTATTGATCGTCTTAATTATTTCTACATTTAAATTTGAACAATTTTTAAAAGTTACATTTTTTTGTCTTTTTTCTCAAAAATATTTTGTTATTATTATTCTTGTTATTTTTGACGATTCAATTTTTACAGCTTTTTTGTCAAAAATCCTCTAGTTATTTCTACATGTAAAGTTGTATATATAAAGTTGATATATTGTTGGCATTTTATTATTTATTGTGCTTGCCATACAGTTGCTGAGGTGTGGGAATATCCTCGACAAAGAAGTTAGCTGGTATCAGATGGAATACCTTTGACATTATATCTTTGAAGATGCTCTGTACAGTATCGACAATTAGTGGCTTTAGAGCTTCATAGAAATCGCGCCAGTTGTCATTGAAGAATTGATTCGTGCTGCGCTCCACCTCTTTGCTGCGTCCATTGAAGAGATTGTCCAGATGGGTGCGCACAAGGGATATATTTAGGTGCACTCGAACTGCAGTCACGTTGTCAAAGGTGAAGCCGCCCTTTTCATACAGTTTCGTCTTGGTAAGCAGCAGAATGTCCAGATCCTCTGTGACAACATATTTAAAACAAATTTGAATTATTGTGCTTATACCACATACACATATCTCTGTACTCACCGATCTCTATGAATATGTTGCCGGAACCACTCAGTGGTATCAAAAGAATACGACCCGCCATCTGATATTTGGCATCCAAACGCATTTTGGGTAAATATATCTTGGTCTGCCAGCTAAAGTCCTTTTTGCTGACACTGGAAATAAAGAAATGCACTTAGTTGAATATCAATTGACAGGTTTTTAAATCTCTTGATAAGTACCGGCTTTCCTTAACTATGGCGTGGGAGAATCCCTTGATAATTACTTCAGTCAGATTAGCTCTTATTGTGGCTACTTCATTGTTGTCCTGCTTGAACACAATGTCCCTCACATTCATAGGATCAAAAGGACCGTAGCTCTCCACAACCTCCGGAATTCCAATGCTCAGTTGATCAATCAGTTTCTGTATACTGCGTGTGGAGCAGTTGGTGAAGCCGGGCTCATAAATGCGACATGAGGGCAAAAATGATGCTATAAGTGGTTGATATTCAATTGAATTACAATTAGTGTTTACCGATGGAAAACTTACGCTTCTCTGTATAGTACTCAACGGCAGCCACATTAACGGCGACGCCATTAAAAATAAAGATTGCCAATAATCCGCCGCAAATGCCAAGCGAAAAGCAACTTTGTTGCGTGCCGTTCATGATGACTGCTGGTGTGTATCTAGTGTGAGTCTATCTAGAGCTACTCAGTTGCATCTATCTGTGCCATGACATAACTGGGCAGTAAGTTCGTTCTCGCTGCTGAGCTTTGAGCCAGCAATTAGACAACAAAATTGTTAAAATTAAGCGCTTTTAAGTCAAATGGAGAACTACTGTATAAGTCAGCGACCATTCTGACTAAACGAGTTTATAAATTAAGTTAATTTTTATAATATTTCATTAAGTGTATTATAAATCACGAGCACATCAGTAAAAGTTTTTGATAAAGTAATGGTCTAAAATCCAAGATCTGCGGTAAGATTTCGTAAGTTACATAATAAGAGATAATGTAAGAAACAAGAAATTTATTTTTTACTCGTACCACATTTCTTTAGCTTGGAAACGACGCCGGCATATAAATGACGTATACTTAATCTGGAGCAAGTTGCGGTAAGTCAAAAACAAACGAGGTTAAACCAATATTCTTCAAATTTATTTATTTTTTTGTTGGCTTACAATCAGTAAAAGTCCTTGATAAAGTAGGTAGCCGGCACATAAGCAAGTATACGCTTGGTGCGATCCAGCAGCACCGTCTCCAAGGTCTGTTCAATGGCCGGTCGCAAGACATCGTAGAACTGCGGCCAGTTCTGGTTAAAGATCGTATGGGCTACTTCATCCAGCTCCGCGTTTTCGCCAAACAGATTTTTTAGCTTAATGTGAAAGTTGCCGATCTCCCGGAATTGGACTTTCACACGCTGCACATCGGCGAAATTGCCAACGGGTGTGACGAGAGGTTTGACGACCAGTTCGAGGCCAATCACGAGGTTCTCTGCCATGTGGGTTGATTACGGATAGGAACTTGGTAAAAATGTTTAGTTTGCTTACCAGCTTCAAAATGACCCTTGCCGTGACCATTCAGATTTAAGGCCAGCACATGACCTTTCACCTTGTAGTCGAAATCAAAACGCAATTTGGGCACAAATGACACAGCTTTGGCCGTATACTTGGAGGGATTGTAGCTGAAATATATATGTATATAATGATTGTAGATACAAAAACCTGTTGTGAAATGTACCTGGCCTCCTTTATAGTTAATTGACTGGCGCCTACGACATAAACGTTCTGCATATCCGCATTAATGGCTATCGGGCCGTTTGCATCCTGTTCCAATTTCACACGCTTCAGAAAGAGTGGATCAAGGGAACCCACTGTATTTGTGCCAGGCACACCATCCTTCCACTCTACAAACAATCCCTGCAGATTGCTCGCCAGACATTGGTTAAAGCTGGGATCCTCCAAGATGCAGGGCGTTAGGAAATTGGCTAAAATTTAAGATAAAGTGTTTTTGCGTATTTAATGAATTGTATGCTTAAAATTCGTTGAGTTGCTTACGTTTCTCGGCCAAATATTTAGAGGCTTCGGTAACAGACATGTAGAGCAGCAAAACTCCCAAAATATTCCAAATATGTCTTTGCATTTTGTGTGAGTAAAAGTTGTCTCAGATTTAGAACCGTTAGCTTGGCGTGAAAGCACAGAATGTTTTATACTTGTTGAGTGCAGTCATTATATATTTAATATTCCAAATTAAATGCAGAAATCCAGAAAGCCCAATATATATATTTATATATATATATTTCATTTAATGTTTGCCTTTTTGTGAAGTTCACACTGCTGGATCAGTTAAGTAAACAGTAAACAAGTTTGTCGGCATTAGGCTTGTCTTCCACATACAGGGTGCTTTTTTAATAAGAACTTCAGAGCGGCATTCTCGTTGACTTACAGGTGTTCTATGGTAGACCTTGACACTTGAGCACTTTTTTTTCAGTTTTATTTCATGACACCTAATGACCCTGACCCCTTAATATTCAATAAGCAGCTGACAAGTTGTTTTTGACTCTAAGTGAACTGGTTTGACGACATACAAATAACAATAATTTAGCTACAATTATATACAAAATATAAATTAAATATATTTTATTCATTTAAAGAGTTTATTAGAAGCTAGAAACTATTGTCAGTGCAACTATTTTTGTTGAACTGAATTCATACAAATGTATAGATATACATAACTTACATCACATATGAGCAATTACGCATACAGATCAAGGTCAGCGGTTAACGGGTTGATAAACTCTCGCTCTTGTTACAACATCATATGCATGAATCGAAGGCGATATGTTTTAAGTTTTATAGCCACTGCCGAATGCTGTGCTTGAATAGTCCCCACTGTTGATGTCCAGTCCACGGCGAGCAGCCAAGTGAAGCGGTTGCAATGCAGCTCCATATTTCAGTTGACCAGTTGTGGCTTCTCATTGTTTCACCTTTGTGGTTTACTGTGGTGCAAGCACAACAGTTTCTACAGGAACCACGTGGGTATCAATTTGATAACTTATTTTATTTCACTACTAATTTGTTGCCCCACTGCAGCTGCCTTCTTGAAGCCATGTCCCTTAAATGATACGCAAAGTGGCGTCTGTTTATCCGGCACAATAGAAAGCATTTTCCAACACTGGCGTGATGGTGAGTTTGCAAACCCCTTTTTTAAATCATTTTTAAAGCAATTCAATTCATAGGTGTGCCTGGTCTGCGAGGAGTGGGTGCTCTAGATCCCTTTCGGGTGGCTCAAATACGCATTGCTCAGAGTGTGCCACCAAATTTGGACGTTCAAGTGGCCCTGCGAAATATGAGCACAGTGGGTCTGAGCCAGGCTAAGATACTGAACAGCACGTAAGCAGCCTGAAGTTAATTGTAAATTCAAAAATTGTTTAACAAATCGGTCTGTAGCACGGCCTTCATTGCCAGTAACTATTTACTTGGCTTTCATGTGCGAATTTCACAGCTAAACATCACGAGCAGATACAAATTAAAGGGTCACATTCTGCTGCTCAATCTGAACAGTTCTGGCCTTCTGAGCTCCGAAATGGGTGAGTTTGTGAAACGTAAATCACAATTTCCAGTTAAGACAAACACAATTTACAGATAAGTTGGAATTCTATGTGGCACTCAAAATGCATCCACAGCTGGTGCAGGGATTGACATTCATGAATGTCAGTGACGTCAAGACGGATATTGTAAGCATTGACGGCGTTCGAATCAACCTAACGAATCTATTTAATGGCAACAAGGAACTCGAGAGCAGCGCCAACGAAATCTTCAATGAGAACTGGCGCGTCCTGTTCGATATACTGCGTCCGGTGCTGACACAAACCTTTGATGCGGTGCTGCTGGATCGATTCAGCAAGATTTTCCAATATGTGCCAGCAACGTTTTTATTCGAGGAGTTTGCGTAACACTTGAGCCACTTTTTTATGTTGTTTTAAGTTGTTAGAATATAAAATCACTTAAATTAAAGTATATTCACAAAACCAGACGCACATATTAAGTATACGCCACATAAATAAAATACCTGTTAAATGCAAATTAATTTTTTCTAGAGAAAACAAAACAAGTCCAAATTGCGTAGATGAGAGAGTTGGACAGAAAAATACCCTGTGTTCAAATGTATTATACTTTCATTTTGTATTATTATGATTATTATTACTTTTTGCTTTTACTAACTGAACAAAAGGTAATCTATAATTATATTTATTAGTTTAAGTTTTTAAATGTCTATGTTAAATTTCAACTCTATCTATACGTATTCACTATTCTTCTGTGGGTAGAGATAAGAAGCATTTACTCATCAAAATATAGCTAATAATCAAATCATAAATTTACATAAATTTGTGATGCCCTTTTTTTGTCACAGGGTATACAAATATAGACACTATTTGCATTTCTTTGGTCCGCTGCCAACCAGTTTTGGAAAGATTGCAAATCGTTGACTAGGTCAGTGGACTGCATTTGGTCAGCTGCGAAAAAAGCCATAAGAAATGGCCAATAACCAAAGAGTGGTGCCATTAAACAGAGCGATTGCTGTAGCTGCGCTTTGTGATTGCGTTTTGTCGGTCCAAATGGCTAATCAGCTTGTTCAGGCATTCATATGCTTTGCATAACTGAAGTGCCTGACTTCTGCTGTCAATATAGAGAACTTCCGCATCTATTCCCCCAATCGAATTGCTGCACTCAGTTCGCTAAACGGTGGGGAGCTCATTGAAAATGCGTGTGTGCGGATTGGCAGCATAAATTGTCAGCAAAGAATTTTGTTTAGACTTTAATAACCTGATTGCTTATGGAATTCTGTTAAGCCAAAGGTGGGCGGGGCAGGTAGGGTGGGTAGGTGGAGAGGTAGATGTAGGGATAGCTGACTGTTAATAACGCTTTCGATTTCTGTGCGGCATTCCAAGCACTCGATTCAGTTCGTGCTATAGCTTCGTATATCGCAGCTGATCGCTGCTTGAGCCAAGTGGTCGCCTCAACCCCTGCACCTGCCCGATCTCCAGCATGTAATTTACTCTCGGCCGCCTTCGGCTCACAGTATTACTTGAAGTTTACTTATATATATATATATTTTTTTTTACTTGCTTTGCCGCACTTTTCGAAATGTTGTTCGTGGTATAAAAGCGTTGCACGCCCTGATTTTCTTTTGAGTTGTCGTTTCGTTGCGCAGAGTCTCGTGTGCATGTGTAGAAAGAGTCGCATTGAAGTCGCTATCTATTTGAAGACGTGAGATTGGTGAAAACGTTTTGACATTCGTCATTAGTTTGCATAGATTTGGGCAAAATGTTGAAATTGGTGAGCAAAACAAACAAAACAGTGCAATACGAGCCCTTGAAATTCAGATAGAATCAGTCAATTTGCTAAGTCAGGTTTAGAATGCAGTCGCAACCGGTTTTGAGTCCCGCTTACAAGCCAGCAATTTGTGCTCCAAGTGTCTACAGATTTATGCATATGATAAACTAAGTCTTAATTGCATGTCTTTTAAATATTTGTTGGCAACGTCCTTGAGCGTATTGCTATTAATTAATTCAAATGCTGAACAAGTTATCTTTGTTAATTGAATATACTAGTTTGGAAAACGCATAATAAGTGTTTTTAATTAAATTTGTATTTTGTTGACAGTCGAAAAAAACAGCACATATTTCAATATGTTCGAAAAAAAATACAAATTATAAATATAATTTTATGTTGTTTAAAAATTATTTTAAAGCATAATATCTTCTTATTCTTATTCAAGGCTAAAGATTAGTTTTTACTCACTTTATTACAGCCCTTTAAAGAATGCCTTTTGCTGTTGCTGCTGGCACACGTTGCGTATGCGCAACATCAGGATTATACCACACCTGTGCCAATTCTAAAGCAGATTGACAAACACAATGATGACGGCTCTTATACCTACGGCTACGAGGCTGCGGATAAGAGCTTTAAGATCGAAACCAAGTATTCAAATGGTGAGGTCTATGGCAAATATGGCTATGTGGATGATCAGGGCAATGTGCGCGAGATTGAGTACGGGGCCAGCAAGCGAGGCTTTGAGCCGGCAGGCAGTCACATTAATGTGCCGCCACCAACGCTGACGAACAGCAATCCGTATCCGCTGGGCCCCAACGAGTTGGATGATGGACAGTATCGTGAAGATCCCGCTGTTTACTACAAGGATCAGAAGTTCAATCGTCCGATTGCTGCCAGCAAGTTCAGTTTCAATGATTTTGGACGCGGACAGCAGCAACAGCAGCCCCAATATGCACCTGCACCAGCTCCAGCTCCGGCACCGGCTCGCCCCTATTACAATCCAACACCACAGTACTACAATCCACCAACACCACAGCCGCGTTATTATCAACCACCAGCGCCACGGCCTTACTATGCGCCACAGCAGCAGCAGCAGCAATATCAGCCGCAGCAGCCGTACAGTGGCCAGCCGGAACAGCATCATCCGGCGTTGCGTAATTTGAACCTCTACACGGGCTCCTACAGCATCGACTATACGGGCAGAAAGTAGTGGCGGACGCTTGTCATCATTTTGTTTTGGAGTGCACTCCGGCCTGCCCAGAGAGATAGCGACTGATGTCCGTGGACAATGTCAATTTGTTACTGCCAAATAAATCAGTCAGTATATATATATATATATATATATATGTAAATACAAGTTTATGTGTATGTGTAGGTGTATGTATGTATGTAATTTAATGTCGAAATTTGTTGCAGCACCTTAAAAAAAAAACTCAATAAAGTGCCGAATAACCATCGATGAGATCGAATAAAATTCCTTGTCTTTGTTTAGCCACAGCACACAATGTGGGTAAATTGTACCAAGTTTGGGTTCCGCTTCAATTAGGCCGAGCCAATCAGAGCCAATGAAATATCCAGCAATAATCGAGCACATTACGTCAACACTTGATGCATAAAAAGTGGACGGGCCAAAGAATGATATAGTAAAATAATTGTTACCGATTTAGATACCATTAGAAACCAGGTCTGGTTGTTGTTGTTATTGTTGCTTGTGGCTGGCCATTTTGTTTTTGTTGTTGCTGTTGGAATCGTCGGTGCACTTATGCAATGGCCCAAAACCACTTTCAAATGCACCGCCACAGACAACGGCAACCAGTTAGTCTATTGGGCACTGGACAACAGCAGCTACTCCATCTGGGCACCTCGGGTGTTCAAATACTATGTTGTGCAGGGGCGTTTGTTGTGTCAGCTGCTGTTAGCAGTTAGATTCGCACAGTAGCTAAATTTGATGAACATTTTTTGGAAATTCGATTGAAATCTTATAATTGACTTTGCTCTTATTTCAATTTGATTATTTGAATTTAAAATGACCTTTTCGAGGGTTTCATAATTTTTCCATAAGTTAAAAACACATTTAAGATTTTTAAAGAAAATGTATACATATATAAATAAATTGCAATCGATAGATCGGATCAATATAGCTGCTTTAATTCAATAATACAATATATATCTTAACAGTTTTTTAAAAATTGTATTGGCATTTGATTACCATATGAGTTTGCTATTATATGTTGTGAAAATTATGTTATTGTCGAAAAAAATCTTTTTCTATTACAAGTCATATAGTTTATAAATCTAACTAAAATGGGTATTTATTCTTTTATGTGCTGTTGTTATGTGTTTCTTTTAAATTTTAATGGTTTGCTTTATGGGCTTACTCCATTGTGCGACTTTGGTGGGTCAGACTTGAAATACTTTGTTGGCAACAGCACGAAGAATCAAATGCTAGTTGACTGCACCTATTAAATGCACACATAAGCCGTCGTACACTGCTGCTGCATGAGCACACACACACACACACACACACAGACACACACAACACTGTGGCAATGGAATTATTTTTTTGCAAGCGTTTATATAATTTTGTAGAGCAAATGTTGTGGCTGCTGCCATGAAAGTGAAACTTGTCTGGGCACTGCTGGGGCGTTGCCACGGCTCAAGAATTTCCTGTACAATATGGTATGGTATTTCTTGAATTTGTTTTATGTGATTTTATTTTGATTCTGAATAGTGTACAGCAGCTGGTGTCTGCCGCAATGGCACTTGAATCTTATGATTCACAAAGCAAACAAGCCATAAGAAGGCATTATAACATTTACAAATGGCAGGAAAGGCTTCATCTTGACGAAAAACAAGTTTTGTAAATAAAATAAATACATCAAAATGTTTTACAGGAAGCATAAAAGAATTTGTAACTGTTTTTAGAGTAAGCCTTCCTTTTTTTTACATCGAAATGCAAAGAGATTGTTAAATTTAAATAATGTTTTTTATTTTCATTAAACGCAACAAATATATATTACGAGTCTCTGAGGTTTTATATTTAAATAGATGGCCAATGCAAAAGAACATTAAGAGTATGTATTAAGTATTAAAGAGTTCTAAGATTAATATTAAGATTTGATTCAAGTTTCTTTTAGATACTTAAGTATAACCAAATCGACAATATCAGAGAAACTGAAAATATTATCATTAAAACTTATACTGCAATTAAAAATCTCTATAAATAATGATCAATTAAAATAAATTAATGTTCTTCGTGGTCATACTCTAGCAGTTATAGTCTGAAATCGTGAGAAATTTTATGACAATTGGTGACCTTGATCGGTGCGTACACAAGCGTCCAAGTTCAGGTGCACACGCAGTCGAAACTACCTACCTACGAATGTATCTCTGTCCCTTTTCCACTCTTGTTATGTAGCATGTAGCATATGAGAAAACCAGTCCAGAAACTTGACTTCCAAGCTAAACTCAATACGCATAGAGTAAGAATAATCGACTGCGTCATGGGTCAGGCTCGAGAGTTGTTGGTTTCCTAGTCAGCTGCGTTGCATGCCTTGCATGTTTGAGTCTGGGCGTTGTAATCCAGACAACAAGTTTAAGTATCCCATGGCACTGCATAGATATGTACATACATACTTGTGTATCTTGTAGCTACAACAATAACGGTGGTCTGCGTATGACTCGCTCTGTCATTACGAGTAATTCCAACGCAACAGCAAGGCCATGTCGATTGTATGTGTGCACACAATACTCAAGTAAAGGTGTATACGTTTAACTGCACATTTGCGTGTGTGGGCCGATCGGAGCAGCTTTCAATTCTGTATGTGGCTTGGCCAGGCACCGTAAATTACATGCCTTCGGCCGAGCACTACTGGTTCATTAACATGCAGCACAATGCGACAAAGCCAAACCAACGGAAGTGTTTGCATTACGCATACGCACAGTTGCCAGGCATAAGGCACAATCAATTTGTGGCTTCTTGATTATCCAATAAGCTGCTTACTTGCTGCCTTGAGCAATAATACCTCGGGATTGACAATCGGTGCAGATTTGACAAAGTTGTGTCAGTTTGAAGACTGGGAAGGCATTTATAAGGAACTTTTCGTGTTTGGGCACTTTACAAGCCAAATTTTTTGTCACTTTTGGTGTGATTTTTGACAAAAAAATGAACTTCCACAAAATCACTTTTCGAATAGTTTTTTATACTAGTTGAGACACCCACAATCAATTAAACGTAAAATTTCAAGATTCTATTTTTTGAAAAATCAAAATTAGTAAGGGTCCCCCCTTATGCTTTTTTCGCTAAAAATATACAAAATTTTATTTCTTCAAAAATTCATAATCTTGAAATGTAGAATTAAACTAGATGTCAAATTATGATCAAAATGGCCTCGGGATTGACAATCGGTTTAGATTTGACAAAGTTGTGGCAGTTTGAAGTCTGGGAAGGTCATTTATAAGGAACTTTTCGTTGTTTGGGCACTTTACAAGCCAATTTTTTTGTCACTTTTGGCGTGATTTTTGACAGAAAAATGAACTTTCACAAAATCACTTTTCGAATAGTTTTTTATACTAGTTGAGACACCCACAATCAATTAAACGTAAAATTTCAAGATTCTATTTTTTGAAAAATCAAAATTTGTAAGGGTCCCCCCTTATGCTTTTTTCGCCAAAAATATCCTAAATTTTATTTCTTCAAAAATTCATAATCTTGAAATGTAGAATTAAACTAGATGTCAAATTATGATCAAAATGGCCTCGGGATTGAAAATCGGCTAGATTTGACAAAGTTGTGGCAGTTTGAAGTCTGGGAAAGTCATTTATAAGGAACTTTTCGTTGTTTGGGCACTTTACAAGACAATATTTTTGACACTTTTGGCGTGATTTTTGACAGAAAAATGAACTTCCACAAAATCACTTTTCGAATAGTTTTTTATACTAGTTGAGATACCCACAATCAATTAAACGTAAAATTTCAAGATTCTATTTTTTGAAAAATCAAAATTTGTAAGGGTCCCCCCTTATGCTTTTTTCGCCAAAAATATCCTAAATTTTATTTCTTCAAAAATTCATAATCTTGAAATGTAGAATTAAACTAGATGTCAAATTATGATCAAAATGGCCTCGGGATTGACAATCGGTTTAAATTTGACAAAGTTGTGGCAGTTTGAAGTCTGGGAAGGTCATTTATAAGGAACTTTTCGTTGTTTGGGAACTCGACATGCCAATTTTTTTGTCACTTTTGGCGTGATTTTTGACAGAAAAATGAACTTCCACAAAATCACTTTTCGAATAGTTTTTTATACTAGTTGAGACACCCACAATCAATTAAACGTAAAATTTCAAGATTCTATTTTTTGAAAAATCAAAATTTGTAAGGGTCCCCCCCTTATGCTTTTTTCGCCAAAAATATCCAAAATTTTATTTCTTCAAAAATTCATAATCTTGAAATGTAGAATTAAACTAGATGTCAAATTATTATCAAAATGGCCTCGGGATTGACAATCGGTTTAGATTTGACAAAGTTGTGGCAGTTTGAAGTCTGGGAAGGTCATTTATATGGAACTTTTCGTTGTTTGGGCACTTTACAAGCCAATTTTTTTGTCACTTTTGGCGTGATTTTTGACAGAAAAATGAACTTTCACAAAATCACTTTTCGAATAGTTTTTTATACTAGTTGAGACACCCACAATCAATTAAACGTAAAATTTCAAGATTCTATTTTTTGAAAAATCAAAATTTGTAAGGGTCCCCCCTTATGCTTTTTTCGCCAAAAATATCCTAAATTTTATTTCTTCAAAAATTCATAATCTTGAAATGTAGAATTAAACTAGATGTCAAATTATGATCAAAATGGCCTCGGGATTGAAAATCGGCTTAGATTTGACAAAGTTGTGGCAGTTTGAAGTCTGGGAAAGTCATTTATAAGGAACTTTTCGCTGTTTGGGCACTTTACAAGACAATATTTTTGACACTTTTGGCGTGATTTTTGACAGAAAAATGAACTTCCACAAAATCACTTTTCGAATAGTTTTTTATACTAGTTGAGATACCCACAATCAATTAAACGTAAAATTTCAAGATTCTATTTTTTGAAAAATCAAAATTTGTAAGGGTCCCCCCTTATGCTTTTTTCGCCAAAAATATCCTAAATTTTATTTCTTCAAAAATTCATAATCTTGAAATGTAGAATTAAACTAGATGTCAAATTATGATCAAAATGGCCTCGGGATTGACAATCGGTTTAAATTTGACAAAGTTGTGGCAGTTTGAAGTCTGGGAAGGTCATTTATAAGGAACTTTTCGTTGTTTGGGAACTCGACATGCCAATTTTTTTGTCACTTTTGGCGTGATTTTTGACAGAAAAATGAACTTCCACAAAATCACTTTTCGAATAGTTTTTTATACTAGTTGAGACACCCACAATCAATTAAACGTAAAATTTCAAGATTCTATTTTTTGAAAAATCAAAATTTGTAAGGGTCCCCCCTTATGCTTTTTTCGCCAAAAATATCCAAAATTTTATTTCTTCAAAAATTCATAATCTTGAAATGTAGAATTAAACTAGATGTCAAATTATTATCAAAATGGCCTCGGGATTGACAATCGGTTTAGATTTGACAAAGTTGTGGCAGTTTGAAGTCTGGGAAGGTCATTTATATGGAACTTTTCGTTGTTTGGGCACTTTACAAGCCAATTTTTTTGTCACTTTTGGCGTGATTTTTGACAGAAAAATGAACTTTCACAAAATCACTTTTCGAATAGTTTTTTATACTAGTTGAGACACCCACAATCAATTAAACGTAAAATTTCAAGATTCTATTTTTTGAAAAATCAAAATTTGTAAGGGTCCCCCCTTATGCTTTTTTCGCCAAAAATATCCTAAATTTTATTTCTTCAAAAATTCATAATCTTGAAATGTAGAATTAAACTAGATGTCAAATTATGGTCAAAATGGCCTCGGGATTGACAATCGGTTTAAATTTGACAAAGTTGTGGCAGTTTGAAGTCTGGGAAGGTCATTTATAAGGAACTTTTCGTTGTTTGGGAACTCGACATGCCAATTTTTTTGTCACTTTTGGCGTGATTTTTGACAGAAAAATGAACTTCCACAAAATCACTTTTCGAATAGTTTTTTATACTAGTTGAGACACCCACAATCAATTAAACGTAAAATTTCAAGATTCTATTTTTTGAAAAATCAAAATTTGTAAGGGTCCCCCCTTATGCTTTTTTCGCCAAAAATATCCAAAATTTTATTTCTTCAAAAATTCATAATCTTGAGATGTAGAATTAAACTAGATGCCAAATTATTATCAAAATGGCCTCGGGATTGACAATCGGTTTAGATTTGACAAAGTTGTGGCAGTTTGAAGTCTGGGAAGGTCATTTATATGGAACTTTTCGTTGTTTGGGCACTTTACAAGCCAATTTTTTTGTCACTTTTGGCGTGATTTTTGACAGAAAAATGAACTTTCACAAAATCACTTTTCGAATAGTTTTTTATACTAGTTGAGACACCCACAATCAATTAAACGTAAAATTTCAAGATTCAATTTTTTGAAAAATCAAAATTTGTAAGGGTCCCCCCTTATGCTTTTTTCGCCAAAAATATCCTAAATTTTATTTCTTCAAAAATTCATAATCTTGAAATGTAGAATTAAACTAGATGTCAAATTATGATCAAAATGGCCTCGGGATTGAAAATCGGCTTAGATTTGACAAAGTTGTGGCAGTTTGAAGTCTGGGAAAGTCATTTATAAGGAACTTTTCGTTGTTTGGGCACTTTACAAGACAATATTTTTGACACTTTTGGCGTGATTTTTGACAGAAAAATGAACTTCCACAAAATCACTTTTCGAATAGTTTTTTATACTAGTTGAGATACCCACAATCAATTAAACGTAAAATTTCAAGATTCTATTTTTTGAAAAATCAAAATTTGTAAGGGTCCCCCCTTATGCTTTTTTCGCCAAAAATATCCTAAATTTTATTTCTTCAAAAATTCATAATCTTGAAATGTAGAATTAAACTAGATGTCAAATTATGATCAAAATGGCCTCGGGATTGACAATCGGTTTAGATTTGACAAAGTTGTGGCAGTTTGAAGTCTGGGAAGGTCATTTATAAGGAACTTTTCGTTGTTTGGGAACTCGACATGCCAATTTTTTTGTCACTTTTGGCGTGATTTTTGACAGAAAAATGAACTTCCACAAAATCACTTTTCGAATAGTTTTTTATACTAGTTGAGACACCCACAATCAATTAAACGTAAAATTTCAAGATTCTATTTTTTGAAAAATCAAAATTTGTAAGGGTCCCCCCTTATGCTTTTTTCGCCAAAAATATCCAAAATTTTATTTCTTCAAAAATTCATAATCTTGAGATGTAGAATTAAACTAGATGTCAAATTATTATCAAAATGGCCTCGGGATTGACAATCTGTTTAGATTTGACAAAGTTGTGGCAGTTTGAAGTCTGGGAAGGTCATTTATATGGAACTTTTCGTTGTTTGGGCACTTTACAAGCCAATTTTTTTGTCACTTTTGGCGTGATTTTTGACAGAAAAATGAACTTTCACAAAATCACTTTTCGAATAGTTTTTTATACTAGTTGAGACACCCACAATCAATTAAACGTAAAATTTCAAGATTCTATTTTTTGAAAAATCAAAATTTGTAAGGGTCCCCCCTTATGCTTTTTTCGCCAAAAATATCCTAAATTTTATTTCTTTTAAAATTCATAATCTTGAGATGTAGAATTAAACTAGATGTCAAATTATTATCAAAATGGCCTCGGGATTGACAATCGGCTTAGATTTGACAAAGTTGTGGCAGTTTGAAGTCTGGGAAAGTCATTTATAAGGAACTTTTCGTTGTTTGGGAACTCGACAAGCCAATTTTTTTGTCACTTTTGGCGTGATTTTTGACAGAAAAATGAACTTCCACAAAATCACTTTTCGAATAGTTTTTTATACTAGTTGAGACACCCACAATTAATTAAACGTAAAATTTCAAGATTCTATTTTTTGAAAAATCAAAATTAGTAAGGGTTCCCCCTTATGCTTTTTTCGCTAAAAATATGCAAAATTTTATTTCTTCAAAAATTCATAATCTTGAAATGTAGAATTAAACTAGATGTCAAATTATGATCAAAATGGCCTCGGGATTGACAATCGGTTTAGATTTGACAAAGTTGTGGCAGTTTGAAGTCTGGGAAGGTCATTTATATGGAACTTTTCGTTGTTTGGGCACTTTACAAGCCAATTTTTTTGTCACTTTTGGCGTGATTTTTGACAGAAAAATGAACTTTCACAAAATCACTTTCGAATAGTTTTTTATACTAGTTGAGACACCCACAATCAATTAAACGTAAAATTTCAAGATTCAATTTTTTGAAAAATCAAAATTTGTAAGGGTCCCCCCTTATGCTTTTTTCGCCAAAAATATCCTAAATTTTATTTCTTCAAAAATTCATAATCTTGAAATGTAGAATTAAACTAGATGTCAAATTATGATCAAAATGGCCTCGGGATTGAAAATCGGCTTAGATTTGACAAAGTTGTGGCAGTTTGAAGTCTGGGAAAGTCATTTATAAGGAACTTTTCGTTGTTTGGGCACTTTACAAGACAATATTTTTGACACTTTTGGCGTGATTTTTGACAGAAAAATGAACTTCCACAAAATCACTTTTCGAATAGTTTTTTATACTAGTTGAGATACCCACAATCAATTAAACGTAAAATTTCAAGATTCTATTTTTTGAAAAATCAAAATTTGTAAGGGTCCCCCCTTATGCTTTTTTCGCCAAAAATATCCTAAATTTTATTTCTTCAAAAATTCATAATCTTGAAATGTAGAATTAAACTAGATGTCAAATTATGATCAAAATGGCCTCGGGATTGACAATCGGTTTAGATTTGACAAAGTTGTGGCAGTTTGAAGTCTGGGAAGGTCATTTATAAGGAACTTTTCGTTGTTTGGGAACTCGACATGCCAATTTTTTTGTCACTTTTGGCGTGATTTTTGACAGAAAAATGAACTTCCACAAAATCACTTTTCGAATAGTTTTTTATACTAGTTGAGACACCCACAATCAATTAAACGTAAAATTTCAAGATTCTATTTTTTGAAAAATCAAAATTTGTAAGGGTCCCCCCTTATGCTTTTTTCGCCAAAAATATCCAAAATTTTATTTCTTCAAAAATTCATAATCTTGAGATGTAGAATTAAACTAGATGTCAAATTATTATCAAAATGGCCTCGGGATTGACAATCTGTTTAGATTTGACAAAGTTGTGGCAGTTTGAAGTCTGGGAAGGTCATTTATATGGAACTTTTCGTTGTTTGGGCACTTTACAAGCCAATTTTTTTGTCACTTTTGGCGTGATTTTTGACAGAAAAATGAACTTTCACAAAATCACTTTTCGAATAGTTTTTTATACTAGTTGAGACACCCACAATCAATTAAACGTAAAATTTCAAGATTCAATTTTTTGAAAAATCAAAATTTGTAAGGGTCCCCCCTTATGCTTTTTTCGCCAAAAATATCCTAAATTTTATTTCTTCAAAAATTCATAATCTTGAAATGTAGAATTAAACTAGATGTCAAATTATGATCAAAATGGCCTCGGGATTGAAAATCGGCTTAGATTTGACAAAGTTGTGGCAGTTTGAAGTCTGGGAAAGTCATTTATAAGGAACTTTTCGTTGTTTGGGCACTTTACAAGACAATATTTTTGACACTTTTGGCGTGATTTTTGACAGAAAAATGAACTTCCACAAAATCACTTTTCGAATAGTTTTTTATACTAGTTGAGATACCCACAATCAATTAAACGTAAAATTTCAAGATTCTATTTTTTGAAAAATCAAAATTTGTAAGGGTCCCCCCTTATGCTTTTTTCGCCAAAAATATCCTAAATTTTATTTCTTCAAAAATTCATAATCTTGAAATGTAGAATTAAACTAGATGTCAAATTATGATCAAAATGGCCTCGGGATTGACAATCGGTTTAGATTTGACAAAGTTGTGGCAGTTTGAAGTCTGGGAAGGTCATTTATAAGGAACTTTTCGTTGTTTGGGAACTCGACATGCCAATTTTTTTGTCACTTTTGGCGTGATTTTTGACAGAAAAATGAACTTCCACAAAATCACTTTTCGAATAGTTTTTTATACTAGTTGAGACACCCACAATCAATTAAACGTAAAATTTCAAGATTCTATTTTTTGAAAAATCAAAATTTGTAAGGGTCCCCCCTTATGCTTTTTTCGCCAAAAATATCCAAAATTTTATTTCTTCAAAAATTCATAATCTTGAGATGTAGAATTAAACTAGATGTCAAATTATTATCAAAATGGCCTCGGGATTGACAATCTGTTTAGATTTGACAAAGTTGTGGCAGTTTGAAGTCTGGGAAGGTCATTTATATGGAACTTTTCGTTGTTTGGGCACTTTACAAGCCAATTTTTTTGTCACTTTTGGCGTGATTTTTGACAGAAAAATGAACTTCCACAAAATCACTTTTCGAATAGTTTTTTATACTAGTTGAGACACCCACAATTAATTAAACGTAAAATTTCAAGATTCTATTTTTTGAAAAATCAAAATTAGTAAGGGTCCCCCCTTATGCTTTTTTCGCTAAAAATATGCAAAATTTTATTTCTTCAAAAATTCATAATCTTGAAATGTAGAATTAAACTAGATGTCAAATTATGATCAAAATGGCCTCGGGATTGACAATCGGTTTAGATTTGACAAAGTTGTGGCAGTTTGAAGTCTGGGAAGGTCATTTATAAGGAACTTTTCGTTGTTTGAGCACTTTACAAGCCAATTTTTTTGTCACTTTTGGCGTGATTTTTGACAGAAAAATGAACTTCCACAAAATTACTTTTCGAATAGTTTTTTATACTAGATGAGACACCCACAATCAATTAAAAGAAAAATTTCAAGATTTTTTTTTTGAAAAATCAAATGTGGTAATATCAGATTTGACAAAATTGTGGCAGTTTGATATTTGGGAAAATCATTTCTGAGGATTTTCGAACTTACAACAAACATGAAATCGAATGTAAGAGTTCTTAAACATCTTTCATTGTAGATGAAAATTTGTATGGCACCCTACGAAAACGATTTATGTATGTTTAGCAAAATTTTACTACAGTTCACTTAACTTTAACTCACTTCACTTTGTCTATTCATTCCTCCCCATTCATTCATTCATTAGCAATGCCGCCTGTCAATTTAGGTAATTTTTCACATTTATAGAGCTCACATTTTTTTTGATTTATTGTATTTCAATAGCGTGCGAGTATTTGGAGAAGTTACTGCAATATTTTGGGTGTGAAGGCAACTTATAAAATGTTGGGAAAAATGAACTGGTTTGGTCTGCTTTCTGGCTATAAAGTAAGGAAGTGTACATAAATATTTTCAAAATAATTGTGGGTCTTGCCTGCTTTGGAGTATAAAATTGATTAATCTATAAAAGTATTTGAAATGAACTTTGCAGATTTAAAAAGATTTAAAGATTACGACCTAAGTACTCAGTAAAAAATTGTAGAAAAATTACTTGTTATTTGGTTGACCATTTTTGATACAATTTTTAAAATCTCATAAGACCTGTCTTGATAGGCATGTGACTTTCGCAGCGCCAACCACTTCTTGACCATTCCTGTTGTTGTGGTTGTGGTGGCGCAAAAAAGCTCACAAAAGCACAGAGAGAACCGTCGCTGACGGCACAAGAGGCAAACTCGCCCAAGCTCCCAAGTTGTGCTCAATTGTTGTTGTTGTTGTTGTTGTTGATGTCGCTGCTGTTGTTGTTTGGTGTCTGTCCTTTTGCGCATGCGCCGCCGACTCGTTGGTGAAGTTTAGCTGCGCTGTTTGTTGGTGTTGGATCATTGGTATGGAAAAGGTTTTCCTCCAGCCATAAGCGCGGTATATAAAGCGAAATACAACAACTTGGGCGGCTCAGTTGCTGTCGGGCTCAAGTAAATGTTGGCGCACCGCTTCATGTGAAAAAAAATCAAAAGAAAAAAAAAACAACTCAACAACTTCAGCAATAGCAATAGTTTCAGTTTCAGTTTCAGTCCCGGTTCATTAGATCAATTGAAAGTGATTTTTGGTGCCATTGTTGTTGTTGTTGCTATTGTTTTTGTAGCTGGGTGTTGCCAGCGAAGGTCTTTTGGCGTTATTGCAATATTCAAGTTTTTAATCGATTCGTAATAGTTGTGAACAAAAGAAACAAAAACTAAAAGAGACCAAGCTGAAATGAAAGTGGTAGGTTCCAGAGGATGTGTGCAAATACTGACAGCAGCCACTGTACTGTGTACACTGTATTAACAATGCACTGGCAAAGGTTAAAGTTGAGCCTGAATGCGTGGCAAGCCAATCAGGTGCTTGTATAATGTACTTGTTGTTTGTTAATTGTAATAATGATCGGTGCCTGTCTGGCTGGTTACGTCATAGCCTCATAGACAGTGCCGTGTAAACTATGTGAAAATATCGCATAATTTGCTATGCAAATCGAGTCAAACCGTTAATTTGCTGATGCAGGCAGTCGAGCAATTGGCAAGATTGTAACAATTTTGTGCACCCAATTTGGTAACTGGATTTTTAACCTAACATAATTTATGAGCACAGCTGCCATCTTGTGTGTACACATTTATATATATATGTGTGTGTGTGTGTCTCTCACGTATGGCATTGTGCTACGTAGTTGCGATTTATTCTATAGAAAAAAGTTACAGGAACTTCAGCTTAGAAAAAGTTGCACTAACAAGCGCACTTCAAACTGCGAACCCAATACGCGGTTGCTTCAACTACCCCCTAGCCCTCCCACCATCAGCTCAGCAGCCAAAAGCGAAAATATCAAAGGCAACGTTGGCGACCAGCAGTAAATCCAAATTCCCAATGGCTCAGTTCACACGCTGCGACTGGTAGCCAACTTTTTCGGCCAGTTGCCTGTCGACCAAGCACAAAGCGAAAAACACAAAAAATTGGCATCAACTGAAACGTTGTCTATAGTCTTTGGCAGTGCATTGGGCCCGTGTCCATGTCCACGTCCACGTTCACGTCCACGCCAGCGGCAGTGGCAGCGGCAGACTGGCCAACAGCTTGGCAACGGTGAGCGTGAGCCAAGGCTGTGGCACATGGCATATGGCAAATGCCGTATGACATATGGAGCTGTAGTGAAAGGTTTTCGCATGCGGATTGGCCATTCAAAAGCCAGACAACGATAACGAATCCCTCTTCCTCAAAGATATGCTGACAAGTCGTGTACAGTAGGTGGATACTCAGGACCAGACATCCTGCGAATCAATCGACAGTTTCGAGCAAATTTGCTAGACTCTTGCACCAATTTGGCTTAGCCAAGTACAAAGGGCACATGTTGATTGAATCAAAGACAATCAGAATATTTGATGAGTGTTTGCCACTGTAAGATACCATGTAAAAATTATTATTTCAAAGGTATAGCATCCTTACGAAAATATTTAAAAGGCGTACTGATAAACTTGAATTAAGGTATACGAGACGAGATTAATTAGTACAAAAAGACTTGCTTGGCTATAAAGACTCTGTTTAAGATATATACTATTTATATCCTTATGTTTACAGGGTATAAGACCAGCTTAGCTACATGACGTTGACTCTGATGTTGATGGTGATGTAGAATACATACAGTTTAAATTATATTTACATCAAAGACACATGTATTTCTTAAAGGTATTAACTGACACAATACCGCTTATACCCATTTCGCGATTACAGGGTATATTAACAGCACAACACCGCAGTCAAGTGCTTGACTTGCTTGTCAAGCTGTCGACTGATTGGCAATTCAGCTGGTGTGTAATTTCTTTAGCATTTTGCATGCTTGAGATGCATCTTTCAGATACTTGCAACATATCTTACATTGCCATGTGTGAGAAATTTTCTTTTGCTTCTTATGGTGACTACAAAATGTACGGAATTCGCTTTGC
Organism: Drosophila maculinotata; assembly: GCA_035045305.1. Taxonomy (NCBI): domain Eukaryota; kingdom Metazoa; phylum Arthropoda; class Insecta; order Diptera; family Drosophilidae; genus Drosophila; species Drosophila maculinotata. The sequence goes on from JAWNPD010000335.1 coordinate 12,385,310, forward strand.
ATGTTTCCCGCAGTTCACATAATTTGTGTGTTGCCATCGGTGAATCGTTTGGCTGCACTCGAATTATTCAATCGCTGCATTGAATGGAAATGAGTGAGTGTTTCATGAATTTTCATGCATTTCACCTGTGGATGGATATTCAATTAAACTTTGCCCATTGGAAATGCTATCGCTTTGCGGCATATCGCGTGTCTCTTCGACTCCAGGCTTTATGCAACGTTGCAACATTGCTGTATAGTTTTATGGCACGTAGCCGTATCTAGCTGCCGTCATCGGTTCCTGCTTGGCATTGAGGGTGCCCAGCCACAATGACAAGCAGCCAATCGTCCCATGTCATTGGCCAGTAAAACGATACAAAAATTAAAAATAAAATAAAAGTGAAAGGTAGCCTGACTTAAGAGTTTTGCCGTCTTGTGGCAAATTCTTAATGTGCGCCGCCTCTGATCTCTGCCTCAATGCATTGTCAAGGTGTACGTGGCTACTACCTGGCTACTTGTCTGCTTGTCTGATTATCTCGCAATTAGCAAACCGGTTGCCATGTTCAGCTGTGTCTCACTGTCTGTCTCTATTTGCTTGCAGCTACAACGTTTACTGTTAATCGGCTGTCTGTTTGGCAGCCTGATCAGCGCTCAGGACTATCAGGACTATCAGCAGAGTGCACCCAGATCGACGCCACATCGACTGCAGGCCAGTGCGCAGCAGGAGGCGCCACGCCCCACCCCAGTGCCCATTCTGAAGCAGATCAATAAGTGAGTTGGCAACAAAAATTCATTGTGATATATTTATTTTTTTTCTACTTTATTTTTATTTTGTTATTTAATTTGATTCTTGAGATTTACAGAATATTCTAATCTAAGAAGTTGTATGTTAAAATAATGAATCTTTGTTCACTGAACTTAACTTTCGACTAAAATGTTTAATTTAAACAAAATTTTTAATTAACAGGCACAACGAGGACGGTTCTTATACTTACGGCTATGAGGGTGCCGATGGCTCCTTTAAGATCGAAACAAAACTGGCCACCGGCGAGGTTAAGGGCAAGTATGGCTATATCGATGCCGATGGCAAGGTGCGCGTCGTGGAGTATGGTGCAAATAAGTATGGATTCCAGCCCTCGGGCGAGGGCATCACTGTAGCACCGCCCACTCTGGTCGATGAGTCCACCAAGGAGGAGCCCGACTATGATGACGAGCCACAGCAGCGTCCGCAGCGACCATATGTAAGATGGGTGTAAATCATTTTAAAGTGAACTTGCCTTTAACTGTGCTTTCACCCACCAGCGTGTGCAACGTCCCCAGCAGCAGCAACAGCATCAGCCACGCCCACAGCCCGCACCGCGGCCACAGCCGCAGCCGCAGCCGCAACCACAGTATGTGCAGTATGAGGAGGAGGAAGTGGAGCCGCAGCGTCGCGTGCAGTATGCACCGCAACCACAGGCCTCAGTGGGTCCAGCACCGCCACGTCTGCAGGTGAATGGCGCTCAGCGCACCACTGATGTGCTCTACTCGCCACTGCAGCGTCCCGCGCGTCCCGAGCCCGATTACTCGCAGTCGCAGAGCTTTGGCGAGGGACCCTCCAATGTGCGCATTTCGCGTCCCGTCTATGCCCTGCCCCCCGCCTCGCCGCCACCGAGTAGCGCACGTGCTCAGGGCTTCCTGGCACCCGCCTCTGGCGGCCGACCGCTGCTGGAGCCGGTGCACTTCGGACCCACCCAGGGTTCCATTGCACAGCCGGTGCAGCAGCCACAACAACAGCCGCAGCGCAGCTATCAACCCCAGGCCCAGGGACGCGCAGGCGGCGGTGGCAGCCTTCTAGATCAGCTGGCACGGGATTATGCCCTGCCCGCGGGCAATGCTCAGCCGCTGCACGACATCACCTTCGGCTATTACTAGAAGTGGGGCACTGAGGAACTGGTGCTGGGTAGTAAAGGCGGCGCATCAACTGCTTCTTTGAGTCAGGTGCATACAACGATAATCGATGTCCAATTTCAAGTAGTTCCCCCCGCCGCCAATTTAGTGGGAGTTTATGTTCCAACTATTCTGCAAACGCCAGTGAGTCCTTGCTTCTAGATTCTAGAATCTATAATCTATATGTATATTCCATTCGTGAGATTTTATGGTCGAAGTTTTATAATTTAATAAAAAAACAATAATTTGTCCTATAGATTTTTTGGATTATATTTTATTTATTACGTATATATGCAAATATTATTATAATTATTATTATTTTTTGGGACATCAGTCAACCTGTCAACATAATTTAGAAAGAGCACTGGCTTCTAAGGCCTTTAGCTCAGACATTAACAATATCACTGGCCTGGGATTCGAGTTCGGGTTCTCGATGTTCAGTTGCCCGAATGATTGGGTCTCTTAGATAACGTTGCTATTTATCTATCATTGCTTCTACCAGTAAAGTTTTTGAATTTTCGCCAAAAAAACAAGAAATATTTTTAAAATTCAAATATTTAATTTTTTTTTGCAATAGTTAAATGTACTCCTTATCGCCCAAAACATGGAAAGTGCCTTATAAATGCCCTTCAAACACTTCGGCCCCCATAACAATTATTGTGTTTTTGACCTCATGCTAAAAAATAGGAATTAAAAATAAAAAAAATGTTATGTTTATTTTTTTTTTAATTCGCTGAACATGGCATACTTTTGGGAGCAAGGTAAAATTTTATAATTGTTAAAGTTCAAACAATATATTCGAAATTGTAATATACAAAATATTGCACAATATATGCAGACTTCTCTATAATTCTGAAATACTATTTTCAGTAACTTTTTACGACCGCTCTTTTGATGATTTCCACTTTTACCAGCAACAAAAAATTTGTATGGCTTACTTTTAGGCTTTTGGAAAAAAAACTAGACGTATTTAAATGTTGTTCAACGATTATTTATTATTAGATTAAATACTTAACAATTAGATAGGTAAATTTCGATGAATTTTCAGCCAATATTTGTAAGTGTATTTTAAAAGTTGAGCATCGTCTGAGCTAGAGATGAAATGTGGAGAAAGATCGTTTCGCTAAAACTAAAGAACTGAAAGTGCTGTAAAACTGAATGGGCGTGATCCACAGTTAGTGCCCGGGCAGGTTGAGGGCTGGAAGAGCTGGGTCTTCTTGGCGACTACTGCAGGTAGACTGTAAAGAGAGCGTCAGGTCAGTTGTGATTGAATGAGTTGATTAGCTTGGATAGCTTGGATAGCCATTTGCCAGGTGGTTGGGGATTTAGGTGTGGTATAGTGCAGTGGATGTACATAAAAGCGGTGCAAATAGAGTGGGTGCTTTAGATGCATGCTGTGCTGTTGGTTTTTGAAACACGTTTATTGCCTCTCGGGTGTCGAGTGTTGAGCTCAATAAATAATGACTACGGGATAGCGCTACCAATTGAGATAACATGAATAAATAAGGTTAAGACAAACTATAGATAAATGCTGCATATGACTTAGAGGACTATAACTAAAGGGCTGACGATATCGCAACATCGTCTTGCACTTGGATGTGAACTCTGCTCTACACTTCCAGCAGGCGATTGAACATCAGTGGATCCTGTATGTCGTAGTCCTGCACGCGGGGCAAGGGTCGCTTGGCGCCCAAATGACGTCGCACCTTGTAGCCTCCGCTGTAGCTGGGCCGTGGTGGTGGTGGTGGTGGTGCACTGTACACATACTTGGATTTCTGCACCACTGGCGGCAGATACTGGGCGGGGGACGTCTTGTGCACCTGCTTCTCAATGGAGTAGGTTACGGGCCCACTACTGCTGGGACCCTTGCGCTTGGCCACCTCCAAAGCGGCTATAATGGGTGACAGATCCCTGAGCGCATTATTCTTGCTGGCATGGTAGTTCTCCATGCGGTACTCATTGGTGGGTGCGGGTGGTGCGGATGGCGGTTGTGCTGGTGGGTAGTCGTATCCCTCGTTGGGATGCTTCTGTATGTACGCCTCCTCCGGTGTCTGCGGCCGTTTGGCCATCTGATGATAGATGTCAGCGGCTCCATGATTAGGTGGAGCCTTTGGAGCATAAGCAGCTGTAATAGACTCCGTGTGCGACAGCGACTCCAGTGTGCCCAGATTATGGGGCAGTGGCACGCCATAGCTGTTGTACAGTTCGGCTTGCTCCACATGGGAGCCAGTAGGTGGATGGCTGGTATCTAGTGCCACTGTCTTCGAGGCGGTATACTCTGTCTTGCCACTGGGCAGCAGGTTCAGAATTTCCTGCAGCTGCAGCGCTGCTCTGCGTGCATCATCATCGGAGAGTTTCTTATGGCGTCCATAGACGTTGAAGTCATCGTGGCCGCCATTGCTCACTGCGTCCGTGGTTGATCAGTGTTGTGGTTGTTGTGTGGATGTGTTTGATAGTGTGTGTGTGTCGTTGTTGTTGTGTATGCAATGAGTGAGATTTTATTAGATTTACTAATTGAATAATTTGTTTGCATCGTAGAGGTTTCTATTTACAATTTGTTGATTGGTTTTTTAATTTTAACAGCTGTATATATGTATATGTGTGTATGTGTGTGTGTTCATGAATGACTTTGAGCTGCGATTGATTTTTGTACAGATGTGGATGTTTTTATGCTATTATGTTATTTATGATATTTATACCCTTGCAGGGGGACAGACCCTCTTGGTAAGCCTTAGCAGCTGAGTCGATCTTTTTTTTAAAATTTATATTCACTTAACTCAATATGTACAAGTGTTTTTTCATTTTATCTATTATATTCTTTAGATCTGGTGGATAGTAAAGAAATCTCCATAATATTGCGTATACGTATTCCATCTGCTATAAGTATATGTGCAAGAGTATTTAATCTTCGGCAAACCGAAGTTATTTAAATTTGTATAACAAATCATCTGCTGTTCATTAAATGATTTATGTTTTAGTTGAGAATTTTTAATTAGTTGGATTACAAATTGCCAAGTCTTAAAATAAATAATTATATATATATACATAAAGATAAAAATAGGCATACACGTAGAATATGCAATTTCTATGCATTAGATATATTAAATATGTGATTGTTATTTGTTCAGGGTTTACACTAGACCGAATTTTATAGCTAACTATTTATATACAAAATATTAAGTATGCGACATGTTGTCGCACTTAACGACTCTTGGAATGTCAAAAGTGCTTAGGCTGGACAACAACACTATATATATATATATATATACAAATAATAAATGACGTGTTGCAGTTTAAATGATTACTATAACGCATATTTTATGTACAGAAAAAAAAACAATAAACGCTGCCTTTTTGCGGCTTGTGCAATGCCATTAAAATTGTGTAAGACAACGTTATTGAAATTGAAAGTTGAAGCCACGTTTTGGGACAAATAGAAGTGTGTCATAGAAACAGACACGCTGCTAGCTGTATGGGTTAAAGAGTGCTTTACAGAGTATAAATGCAAACATATAGTAGGAGTGCGAGTTTTTTTTTTGTTTTTGTTGTGTTAAGCATAAATCTGCGACGGGCTGTTAAGATGTGTATTTACAGTTTTGTCAGCATTTCGTTAACAAATTATGAGCTGAGTTGATGCTTTCACTTTCGTCTGGCTAGCAATGCACGGAAGTGAGGGCTCGTTAGAGTCATGATGAAGAGGAGGCGAGTATGGTGCGATGGGTTGGTGTGTGTGTGTGTGTGTAACGACAGTAGTTGATGTTTAGTTATCGAATTTGATTGCTGGTGGACAAAAGGCAGAGGCAAAGGCAAAGGCCTTGTCATTGTTATTGTTGTTAAAATGATGTGTGAAAGACTTGTTGAGTCAAGTTGGTTTGAATATTAGTGACATGATTAGAAGTCGTATTTACAGGCAATACGTATTTACAGTTGGGAGTTCTTAACTCGGCAGACTACGCACCATCTTGTCCATAGGGGGATGGCAAATAATTGCTCTGTGGCTCCTCGAATGCCGCATGCTGAATGCTGAACGGCGCACCACCGCCACCACCAACATAGTTGGAGCCAGCTGGTGGCAGATATTGATGCGTGGCGCTACTAAACGATGGCGGCTTCGATGGCGGCCCATAGTTGGCGTGTCCCGTAGGTATCTCGTACGTCGCGATCGCTGCAACGAGACACATTGTGGTGAGTGGCGGCAAGTGGCAAGTGGCAAGTGGCAAGTCGCTAAGTCAAAACAAAACTGAAATAGGCTAAAACATGCGAGTGCCTCTAACCAAAACGGGTTCGGTCGCCAGCAACCAGCGACCAGCGAAAATGAAAGTGGAAATGCTGGACGGGGTTCAATGCACGGAGTTCGATTTGCGAACGCTGCTATTGGAGTCGCCTCTTCCGTTGACCAGCTTGTTTAACTTTCAATGTTATGCTATGTTACTTGTGGGTATCGAGCGCTTTAATTGTTATTCAGTCGGTCTTACATACACACATATAGTTCAACAGCCGGGTGGACAATAAATGCGTTTGACGAGTTACATAATGACCTTAGTTTATATTTCATGGTCCAGTGCAAAGCAGTGCAGGGGGCGGGGGCGGGGTTCGCGGTTTTCAGAAGACAAGAAAATTGATGTTTTTCAGCAGCTGGCGAGCATACTCACTCTCTGAATGGATAACGGGACCTGGCGCCGATGAGGCATGCTTGTTGCCACTACTACCGCCCGAGGAGGCGCCCGACAGCGAGCTGAACTTGGCAAATGGATGCACATAGCCGCCGCCGCCGCCGCCGGAATGACTAGTGGCATAGGTGTGCGAATTAATGTGCGCCGAATTGATAATGGATTTACCCACTTCGGTGACCTTGTCACCGGAAGCGGCAACCAGATTGCCACCAGCACTCAACGCAAAGCCGCTGCCCTTGATCAGCTGACCCTTGAGCGCGGTCACGCCACCCGTGATGGCCTTGACTGCCTGGAAGATGGTATTCAGCACGGACTTCTTAAACGACCAAGGATCATAGTCCACCGAGTTGCCCTGCAAGGAAGCAACAGATCATAGCAATTAAGTAAGTCAGTTGGTTTAAGTTGGGATTTACTTACATGCACATGGACCTCGTGGGATTTGTAGCTATCGCCGCCGCTGCTGCCGCCGGAGCTGCCCGAGGCAATGGAGGCGGATGCCTGGCCAATGCTGGACAGCAGGCCGGACTTTAGATGCGCCACATAGTCAAAGCTGCCGGATCGTTTAGCTAACTGTGATTCCTTGACGCTCTCGCCCTGCTCGTTGTCCAAGTCTGTGTCCTCCAGCGACAGCGATTTGTCTGCTGTGGGATAGGCGTGGCATAACAGTGGCAGTGCAACAAGCAGCAACAGGCACAAACCGAGCAGCTGCAATGGGGGGGGGAGAAGGGGTGGTTGTTAGTTGCAGCCTTACGTAATCGTTCGTTAGTCGCATATTCAAAGTGCGACAGCTGGCAAATGTAAACTTCATTTGGCTTTCCACTGAATTCAATTGCCGGGCGAATTGCATCATTGCAGTCAGCCTGGCATGTGGCATGTGGCAGCCATAAACTTATTTCATTTCAGCCATGCATTCATTTGTCAACTCGCAACGCAATTTCCCACTTAATTTTGCACGCTTCGCCTTTTGCTGGTCAAAAATATTATTCAGCTCACATACACACTAATCATAATCCAAGCTGCGGGTACTCGTTACAGCTGGGCGCATTTTGTCTGCAGTTGCCACATGGCGGGGGAGGGGTGTGTTGGCCGCAGTGTGGCTGTGCCTGCTTAAGCGTTTTACAATGGTTTCATGGGCCATCAAACAGATTGATTGACAATCTGAATAGCTTAATTTACCAAAACGATAAATCAATAGACAATATGCATGCAAATTATGTGCAGAATCAGTCTGAAACTGTGAGAATTTCACAATTCAAATATTATTAACAAATCTCAATTATCATAGAGCATATCAACAACTGATCTGAAGAATATGAATTGCTTGACATTAATAACAAAATATTCGCATGACTTTTTTGGTTTTCAATCATTTAATATTTTGCTGCTGTTGGGCAATGATTTGCAATACTCTCGTTAAATTATTGAACAAATGATATCAGTTGAAAAATTATCTCTCGAATTTGGGTCGCTAAAGCACTTGTGCAATATACCATTAGTTACGAGTATATATGTATATATTGATAAATGTTTACATTTCTATTTTTTGCTTTTCCATTTTTAAATTGCCCTTGCGGAACCGCCCTCGAAAATAACCGCAGTTGAAACCCATTTCTTGTTGCAGCTATTGCTCAATCTCAATGCTGGTGATTTGTGAGCTCCAAATATGAATTTTGGTTTTGGTGTCTTTTAAGCCTGATTGCTTTAGCCCTCGCACGGCGCAATTGGCATTTCCGTTTGCATACAAATGCACTAATTAACGGGCAAACTCCCTGTACACGCCTAGGTCGTAATACTCATTTATTTTATATGCCATCGATTGCAACTATTCAAGTTTGATGTATTTTGCATTTGTTTTACGCAGGGGCCATAACAAATTTTTGTATACATGATGCGTAACTCTGGTAATTAATAAAATGCCAATCTATAGACGGCAAACATTTCATAACTGAGCGTAAATAAACGCAAATTGCATTTCGTTTTTTTTTTCGACTGTTTGCTAATGATGTTTCATTTTCTGTTTGGCTTACTTAATTGCCTCCATATGCTCGATTCAGATCACTGGCATATTGAACTCTGTATTGGCCAATTGGCAATTCGTTGCCAGACTCAATTAATTGTTTTAGCCGCTCAGAGAGTTGTTCGCATTTGTGTGCTGTCATCGCTGCTACTGAGTGTTAAATGAGTGTTTCGACTAACGTAAAAAGAGAGTGAAAGTGTTGCCGGTTTTCTTGGCTTTGCTTTTGCTACTCACTTTTGTCTCTTCTTCTTCTACCTTTTTGTGGCTTTTGTGCTTAACTTAATTTGCATGTTGCTCAATTGTTTACAATACAACAATATTTATTTATATCTGAGCTCAGTACGCACGTATGTCGTTTGTTTGTTGAAATAATTGTGGTAGGTTAAGTTTTAATACTCTTGCTGGAGGTATTTTCATTTTCTGGCCACGAATTACAAGACTTTTTTGAGTAAGTTATATATAAAATATATATTCTAGATCATGAGGATAGCGAGATTTGTTTGATTATAATCAAATAAGTATTATTATATTTTTCCAAGCCAGTCGTTAAATTATTTAGAGTTTCAGGTGACTTTATATTGTAGTTTTCATAGGAACAATTACCGGAATTACCCAAATTTTAATTAAAAGTTATGCCCGTAAAATCGCTTTTCATTTATACAACTTGGTCACAGCTATCAAGAATTGAACTACACTTTATCCAATCAATCAAAAATGGATTTTTTGTATATTTACCATAGCATAAGCAATTTAACAAAAATATTTGCAAGGGAATTTTAAGTTCGTAGCCCCGTACGTATTTATTCTTTCATTTTTTTTTTAGTAATGACCAAATTTATTATTTTTACATGTGGTTTTTGTGCTTAATGCATGTGTTGATTCACTCATTTGCTTTGCTGTGGTATTCGCCAGATTGTAGTCAAATTTCTACATAATTTTCGAAAGCCGCAACAATGACGACAACAATAACAACTACAACTCTACTAGACATCGTCTGACATAATAATTATGCATGGCATTTTACCTTCACACTCATTCAACTGGGCCGCGTTTCATTCGATCAGATGTGACATAATCCTGTGTGCTATGAACTTTTGAGTATATTCATATTGCTCGAGTGAATGCGATACATATTCGTTTGAAATGCTTTTCATGCACAAGCAAACAGCAGATGGCTCAAGTGCAATGCCGTCAAACTGTGGATTGGGATTTTTGGGTTATGCTGGCTTACATAACAAAGCGATTCAGATACAAATACAGATGCAACAATCAACAATCAGCACGCAGCTCTTTCATATGTTTGTTTAGCTAATAAAATTGCCGAAGCGTGGCCATCTCGAAACGAGTTTCCCGATTTGGCTAAGCAAAGTGAATGCGCTGCACTTGAACTTGTTTGGACCAAAAGACGTTGCATAAATAGCGAAGATGTGAGTGCGCTAATTTGGTCATTTGGTTATTGGCACGACCACTTTCACTGCACATTGCGATCTTACCTTCATGTTGTGTGTGTTTGCTGTATTTCTCTCGACGAAGGGCTGGGCTTTTGATTAGCTCTGCTGCTAATCAATGAAGCAACCGAACAACACTTTTTTGCTACAGTCGGCACAGCTGACTGCAAATTTTGAGATTGTTTTTGGTTTTTGAACACAACTTTCCTCACCGAACACTTGCAATTGGTAACGGCCGAAACACTTTTTCGAACCGCTTTGCTTTTGTTTTCGTTTGCCTTTTTGGTTTTTTTTTAGGTGTGATTTGGATATATATATTTCGTTTAAACAAGCCACAAAACAAACACACTGATTTCACTCGAAGCAACGAAACACGCGCGTTCGCGTCGACTTTCTTTCTGTGCAGCTCGCTTGGCTCTGTATTTGAATTTTGTGGTATTGGAGGTGGCACCTCGGCGACGACTGCGTTCGAACTGTAGTCGAAAATCTCAATGTGTGGCTCTTTTAAAGAAAATTCGCTGAGAGCGCTGCATTTGTCGGCGGCTTCGAATGATTTTGACTTGTTTTTGTTGCTCTTAGGGGCAATGCGAAGAGTCGTCGCTCGTTCGCTCACTATTCAATTACGAAGCCATTACACTTTCGGCAGCATCAGCGACTTTTGGCTCTTTGTTGAGTTTTGAGATTGGCTGACATTCGTCAGGGCAGCCAGGGGTTGAGGGGTGTTGTGTGCTCGAGTTGCCGAGTTCAATGCGTTTGTCAACATGTGTACATGTGCAGCCGGCTAATTAAATTGTGCGGCATTGACGTGTTTAATTGCAACGACTTGGCCATTTGTTTTCATTTGATTTTTTTCACTTTCGTTCCATGACCAAAACAAAAGACTTAGGCAACGAACTTGCTGCATTTTTATTGACTTTTGGTGATTGACTGACAGCAAGATCTTTATAGAATGTGCAACCTGGTTGATTTCAGTCTCAAATATTATTCTCAAAAACTCAAAAATTTTCAAATAAATTTCTTAAGTTCTTTTTTGGTATTGAATTATTTTTTCTACATTTTTCTGTATTTTTATATTTTCAATTTACTTTTTTTATTAGATTTTTACTAGCTCCTACACTCTTTCTATATAGAAATCCCTTCGAATTTGCTTAGGCATACAATACTTTGTTTGCTTTTGATCTTAAGTATTTCTAATTCTACAAGTATGGATTTGCAATTAACTTGAATGCTTAATCTAGATTTTCAATTTGACCAGGACTTTTAGATTATCACTTGGCCATTTAACTAACTGGGCTATAAGCTGCATTCCAATTACAACAGCCTTGACCCGTGCCTCTTTGCATTGAGCCACAGTCTGAACTAAACCTCAAAGAGTATTGGGATCGAGTGTCAAAGCGTAGTTCAGGGCATTGTTATCTAACATTTCAACTAATGTTTCAGTATAGTTCACTGTCACTATGCCAAAGGGGCAACCAACAGCATTAGGTACGCGCCAAAGTGAACAGCAAATGCGTCAAACAATTAAAGCAATCCAAACCGCATGAACAACTATTAATAACAACCTCCATCAACCTCGCCAGTTCGCTAAGATCTGCGCCCCCAAGTGCAAGTGACTTGAACTGCTCCCATTTTTCTTGCCAGTTGCTAGTTACCAGTTGCCAGCTGCAAGTTGTCCGCTTGCAAAAGCATCCGTTGGCGATGACTGGTTAAAATGCTGTGGCTTAATGGCTGGCTACTGTCATTGTCCTACGCAGCGGAGTGTTCAGTGCACAATTTATATAGAGTGCAGTTAAACTGCTGGCTCGGCTGCCCCGGCTGCCCAACCGCCACCCGTTCCTTGTTGTGGACGGCTGTTATCTAACCGAAAGTGAAATGGGCGCATATAGCAACAGCACAACAGCAACAACAGCAACAACAACAACAACAACAACTGCAGTAATGAAAACATGGAAAAACTTAGCCGAAAACACAATACTTATGTACGCGCAGTTAACAAACTGTAAACTCGCTAAAATGCAAAGAAAAAAGGCAAAGCAAATAAAAATCAAAACAAAACAAAAATAAAAATATAAACAGCAACAGCAACAACTAAAACGTGAAAGAGGCCTTTCATGTAATAGCCGTTGCAGTTGGCCCACACACACATGTGGTGGCCCCTGTGACCATCTGTGGCAAGCTGCAAGAAGCTGCAACTGGGTGCAAGGCAAGCTAACCCATAGATAATCCATTGGCCATAGGTTCACAAATGTTTATTTCAAAATGTCTGCTACAAATTTGTGGTATTTGCATATTTTACAATTATTATTGTGTAGGAAACTCAAATTTCGTCTAGTTGAAATTCATCAACAATGTGTCAGGTCAATTGTTTTCTTTTGGAGCTGCTTATCGAATTGTCAACAAGTCATGCAACATATACAAAAGTTTCCGAGACGAAGTTGCAGTTCGATTGTTTTGAATAATTTGTTGTGGCCAAACAGCATACAACCAGGTCGATAGTCGCTAAACGAGCGAGTGAGTCGACACATGCCATTAGTTCAACTTGATTGCATCTGGAACTATGATATATAATAATAATGCAATTATCGCTTCACATTTTCAGCAAGCACATAAAAGAATGGCGTACGAAATTATTGGAATTAAATATACGATACCGCTAAGCCGGTTTCCTAAAACAGGAAGTACGCTCACGGTAAGCTTCACTGGTTTAATTTTACGCAAATTTCCCATCAAAACGAAACAATTTATAATAAGAAATGCACACAGATGCATATATTTTATTATTACCAATAAATGAAAAACTTTCCTTACATGCTTTTTAAAATCTACCCCAAAATTTATTAAGTATACGTACATGTATCTAAGGTTGTTTTAATTTTGTCGACTTAATAAATGATATTAATACACTCATAATATATTCCTGGTATTCACATTTTGTTTCTCACGCAGCAAAGTAAATAGCTGGTATTACATTTTGCACTCACTCGTTTACTTAATTGACGTGGTGCAATTGTAAAAGAAAATAAACATGAAAATAAAAATCTGTGAAAAGTTTTCAGAGTGTAACGAGAAATGCGATAACAGGCTGGGCGATCGCCTTGACAGCACTTGCAAAATGTTGCAATATTGAAAACTAAAAGAAAAATGAAAAAAGGAAAATAAATGAAATGGTAACGGCATCCTAGTTGACTTCCTTGACTTCCTGTTGAATATTGCTGCTGCTGCTGCTGCTGCTATCTTGTCTGTTGCGCAATGAACTTCAACTTCAAAAGTCGCGAAAAGTTGCCAGGCGAACGACAAAAATCGAAATAAAATTAAAAATCGGAAATGGACTCGTTTTTGGCATTAGCGGAAGTGGCGCGCCGCCATCGCAACGCGCATAATTCAATTGCAGCCGTCGCCAAACTGTTAGTGTGTCTGTAGGATCGTACAGCTAGAGCTGGAGCTGGAGCTGAGGCAAGCCAAGGAGTCGAGCAGTCGAAAAAAGTGAAAGCTCACACACCAACTCAACGGCAGTAGCAGATCAATATTTGTTCAAAACTCTGGTGGCATTCCGCGGATGCGACTGACTGCCAAGGAAATTCACATTAGATGTGACCGCCTCTGGCCTCTTACATTGCCACAAATCTGGCAGCCGATGTCGTCGATGATACAATCGCCATTGCCGTCTGACAAATTGAGTAGCTGCTGCCGCTGCTGCTGCTGCTGCTGGCGCCACACACCAGCATCCTGCCCCGTGCCGGCTGTTGCTTTTAATTTTACTTCTTTTTTTTTCCAATTTATTACAGAGTTATATACGTAAATGTCGTCCGTTGCAGGCAACGTGGCACCTGGACAGCGGCAACGTTGCGTGTCGTGTTGGTGTTGTCATGGCTGGAATTGCATTTGTTGCCACACGACGAGCGGTGCGTCCACATTTTTCCAGCTGGCGCTTTAATTGTAGCTGGTTTTTTAATATTTACGAGTAGGTTTTTTTTTTTAGTTTTTTAGTTTTATTTGCATTGAATGCGCAATGCAATTTCATTATTTATCATTTTGCTGTCGGATCCCATAAGCTAGCATATATTACAGCTATTTCGCCATTTCTCGCTAACTTGACCGAACATGTCTTGCGTTTTAGCCGCAATTTCCAGCTCATGATTATTCTCGTTTGGCTCTGGAAGCCGTGCGACTAATTAATGAGCAATGTGCTCTATGCCCTAATAGAGTCATTTCCCAGCTAATTTATAACCATTAGCAAAATAGTTTGGGCCATTGGCTACTTGAGTAGTCAGTTTCAAATACTTAATAGCTTAGCAAGTAGTTAAAATCACTTTCGGGCGTTTTTTTGGTCCATTATAAAACTTATGGGTCCATTAAATGTGCTTGAAGATGATTTTGCTACCGAATTAAATTAAATGTAAGGTCAACAGTTTTTTGATGACTTGTTTACAAATATACCATTTGTTTTTGCTTTAATCTTCAAATGTTTCTGTTAAGTTTCCAGGCATCCAAAAAATATGCAATCCAAAAAACACGGGTCCTAAAAGTATGCTCAAGTAATTTTTATTTATTTAATTATTATTTTAAGTTTTTTTTTTTTTTTTTTTTGTTTTAGTTTATTAAGGCATACGGGGTAGGCTTAACACCCCTTTGTTGGGCGCGCCGGCTAGCCTTCCGGCTTAGCTTAAACAATTAACAATTAACAATAACAAAGTATTTACAGAACAAATTTACAGTAACAATCACAATTTTCGGAGCTATCTTCTGCTAGTTCTAGCCCTGGGAGATCGAAGCATTAGGTCCCTCGGTAGGCGCCTGTTTAATCTTCTTCTTGGACAGCATGCTCTAGTCAGGCCCTTTGCAAGACGATTTCGATGACGCTCAAGCCTATCGTTGTACCGGCTGGAGTGCTTATTAATCTCATCAAAGACCGTGGACAGTTTCAGGTCTCTATGTAGAGTGGTGTTCCTGATGTACCACTCGCATCCGGTAATTAGTCTTGCGATCCTGTTTTGGGCCGCCTGGACTCTCCTGATCTGACTATCACAAGTCAGGCCCCAGATTTGGCACCCATATTTCCAGATCGGCGCGATAACCTGCTTGTAGACTGTCACCTTGTTGTTGAGTGGTAGTTTACTGCGTGGGCTTAGTAACCAAAAATGTTTGGTGACCGCAGCTCGGATGCGAGTCCTCATTGCCGTCACCTGCTTGGAGAAGGTTAGCCTGCGATCCAAGATTACCCCAAGGTAATTAGCCGAGTTGGCCTGTAGGACAGGAGCCCCCTCAATAAGAACGGCCGGCGGCGTTTTGTGTCGCAGGGTGTAGCAGACATTGGCAGACTTGTCGCTGTTTATACCGATGTTCCAGCGACTCGCCCATCGCGAGAACGTTGTGGCGTACTCTTGGATCCCGTCGGCTGCATCGTGTTCACAGCTTGACCTGTAAGTGACACAGACGTCATCTGCAAACGTGGCGAGCATTGTTGGCAGGCTATCATCTGGCTGCGGCATGTCGCAGCTGTACAGGCAGTACAGCAGGGGGCCCAAGACACTTCCCTGTGGAACACCAGCTCCCACATCATACTTGGAAGAGGCTGCCGAATGGAAGCGGACCGCAAACTGCCTTCCCTCCAGGTATGACCGCAGTAGTCCAAAGTATGGAGCAGGCAACGTGTCCTTTATTTTAACCAGTAGACCTGTGTGCCAGACACGGTCAAACGCTTCCCTGATATCCAGGAAGAGGGCGTTGCAGTACTCTTTTCTGTCGAATGCATCCAATATTTGCTCAACAACACGGTGAAGTTGTTCGACAGTGCAGTGTCCAGCTCGGAACCCGAACTGGTGCTCAGGAATGATCCCCTGGGAATCCATGATCTTGACCATCCGGGCGGCAAGCAGTCTCTCGAACACCTTTGAGATCGAAGGAAGAAGACTGATAGGCCGGTATGACGCAGGGTTCCTTTCCGGCTTGCCAGGTTTGTGGATCATCGAAATTATCCCGAGCTTCCACTGGGTTGGGAAGCATTGCAGCCTTACGATAGCGTTGAACAGCAGCGCTATATAGAGGATCGCGTGACTGGGCAATGCCTTTAATGTGGCGTTGCAGATGGCATCATGACCTGGTGCTCTGTTGACGCTCTGGCGACCGATGACATCAGCTATCTCCCTAGGGGTGAACGGTCTGATAGGCAGGTCCATTTGGAGCGCTTGGGTTAGCCTGTCATGCGTCTCCCTTACTTGCTCCGGGCTGGCAAGCTCAAATGGCTGGAAGCGTTCAGCAAGGTGTCCCGCAAACAACTCCGCTTGCTCCAAGTCCGTCCGACACCATGTCCCGTTGCTGTCTATCAGTGGCGCCTTCCTGGTGCACCTCCTTTTGAGGGCGCGCGTGGCCTTCCAAAGCGAGTGCGTCGCGTCGCAGTCAGTGCCAGTGTTGGCCAGTCTCTCGTCAAACCATGCAGCTTTGTGATCCGCTAGTGCGCGTCGGAGCCTACCCTGCGCTCTATTCCAAGCTGCTTTGTCCAGTGGGTGGCGAGACCTCATCCAACTAGAGCGTAGGCGTCTCTTTTCGGCGATTAGTAGCAGGATCTCATTGGTTATCGGGATTCCTGATGCTACGGGTTTCCTGGGCGGGTTGCGAGTAGCCATTTGTGCTGCTGTCTTGACTTTGTCGGTAAATAGGTCAATAGCATCTTCTATGTCCTTCCCGGAGTTAATCTCAATGTCGAGATGCAGCGAACGCTCCAGTTGACCTTGGAACACTTCCAGGTTGCTGCGCCTGGTTATTAGCCGCTCCATCCTTGGGTATGTTACTGCAGCTGCATCCAGCGTGATAATCAGCGGTAGGTGGTCGGAGCTGAGATCAACGACAGACCGTATATCAGCATGGATGCCCAGGATGCCTCTCATCAATCCAAAATCTAGGCAGCTTGGAGAGCCTCTCCTGCCGTACGGGTACCGCGTTGGGCCCCCTGTTGCTAAGGAGTTCACCTCCGTGCTCAGGACAAGGTTAGCTAGGGCACGACCTCGTTGGTTGCACCTCCCCGCTCCCCAGAGCCAGTGGGACGCATTCCAGTCACCCGCAACGATGTATTTCGGACGATGCTGCTCCAAAATGCTGTCGAATTCGTCGGTAGTCCATGCAAACCTCGGTGGGCAGTATACCGCTCCGAAGTTGATGGTACCAAGTACCGTTTGGATGGCTGCAGACGCAAGTTGCACCTTTTCGGTGGCTATAGGTCTCAACGGGAAGTGTACCAGGCTGGACTTCACCAGAATCGCTGCTCCTCCTTTAGCGTTGCCATCGCTTGGGTCGTTGGCAGTATAGGCCTCATACCCATACAATTTTGGCGCTCCCGTCCCTCGGCAATGTGACTCGCTAAGCAGCAATACATCAATGTTGTGTCGCCGCACGAAACATTCAAGTTCGGGCAGCTTTGTGGATACGCCGTCGGCGTTCCACACTAAGATGCGCAGCGGCATCATTTTGAAGCCTGCTGCACTTGTAGTGCAGTGAGCAAATTAAGGATTTGCCCCTGCTGCTGTGTCTGTTGCTGTTGCTGTTTCAGCATCATCATTAGGAGATCCATCTGTTTCTCTTGGATAATGCGAAGTGAGTTGATGCTTTCATTAAGCGACTGCAGAATGGCTTCTGTGCTGTTGCTGTATGGTACCGGGTGCTGTACTGCATCACTGAGTCTACTTGGTCGGCTGCGGCTTCTTCTTTCGTTGCGCTGTGGCTGTTGTTGGTGTTGTTGTGGCTGTGTCTGTTTCGTTTGCTGCTTGTGTTGTGCGCTCCCTTTTGTTATATCAGCGTAGGAGATGCTACCACGGGGAATGGCCACCTGCCTGCCTCCAATGAGGGCTCGTGGCTCCGACCGCTCATTGGCAGTGCCTCTGGCTCCCACTCCACTCCTGGGCCTGGAGCGTTGCAAAAAGGCCTGGTATTTGGAGCAGCCCGAGTAGTTGGCAGGGTGCTGCTCTCCGCAATTATAACATGTGCATAGCTCGTTCCGTGGCCGAGTACAATTGTTAGCAGTGTGTTCTCCGGCACATTTCACACAGATGTGCGCCTTGCGGCAGTATTTAGCCGAATGTCCAAACTGCTGACATCGATGGCATTGCACGACGGCGGTGCGCTTGCGGAGAGGTTCAACAATGACCCTCATGTGGCATAGTGTCTTGACTGCCAGGACCTCCTTGTTGTTGGGCGCAGCGGCGATGTTCAAGAAAAACATATTTACTGGCCTGGCGTCGGCACTGCCTGGCTCGCTACGCCGATGGGGCGTGTGGGCGTCAAGCACTTTGTGGCCTAACTTTTCCAGTTCTTCCTTGATTTGGCTATGCAGTGTGCTGTGGTGTAAGCCTTTAACACATATTCTATATGGCCTGTCTTCCTTCAATTGGTAGCAGTGGAACTCATACTCCTTATCGTCTAGCCACCTGATAATGCTTCGAAATGTGTTCGCATCAGCCGCGTAAAGTCGCATAACTCCACCCAGTGAGGCCCGAAATTCGACCTTGCTTACGTCCGTAACAGTGTTGATGCTCTGCATCAACAAATTGACATCTTCAATGCCTTCCATCACTATTGGTGGTGGCTTAGGCTGCGCTTTGTCTCCGGTGGGGGATTTATCACTGCTACCCGCTAAGGTAGCATTGCGCGTCGCCGCAGCAATAGCGGCTTGATGGCTGGTGCTGGGCTGTTCGCACAAATCTTCATCAGCATTGCTCTCCGTCTCCATTTGAGCTGGAAGTTGGGCAAGTAGCCTGAAGCGATTTGAGTTGCCACTGTAGCTCGATTTTAGTGCGGAATATTCGCCATTTTCATCAAGGTTCGATCTTTTTCTCTCTAAGCTAGGAGATGTGCCTGATGCAGCCTTGCGCTTAATTTTTTGGAATCGCTGTGGTTCCTTACCACCTGTAGGACAGCTGGTCACGGCTATGGCTCCATGGACACTTGGAGTAGCACCAGTCGCGGCAATTTCAGCTGTCAAGCTCATCTCTTTATACGAATTTTCATTGACGGCTTTTTTGAGTGCTTCGCCAAGGGACACTCTACTCTTAGCCATAACGGACCGCGCTGTGTGTGGCTTTTGGATTAGCACAGATTTGATTGCACGCCCAGGAGTATGTTTTGTATTAGCTGTTTGCTTACACCTGCCGGCACGTGCCAGCGGGCAGCGGGCAGCGGAGCCCCAATTTGGAGGGAATTCACTTAATTCAATAAACTTTGTTTTGCACGTTGTTATCACTTTATAGTGACTTATATATTCACCGTTTGTGCCACTATTGTGGGCTTGTCTTTGTTCGCTAGCAGATAAATTAAATTTTCCGGTGACGTTTTCTACACGCGTGCTACACTCTATTATTTTTAGTATAAATAAAATATGAAAAATCTTAAAAGAAATTTAATTAATTAACAAAAAAAGTACAAAATAAATTATTCACTAACATGCAAATCAAAAGCTTATTGCGAAAAACTGAACATATATGGTTTTGATCAATGAGTAATAGCTTTAATCGTTTTGTTTTATTTAATGCTAAGTAAAATATTATTAATTTATTTATAAGCTAAGATACTTAATATACTGTGTGATCCGGATCTGCAAATTGAAAGCTTTATGACTAAATATGAATATATATGTTTATATTTTTGGGGTATACGTCAGTAATACAGATGGCAATATCGATTTTATTGTACTTATAATTGCGGTTTGCCAATGAATATGGATATTCCCAGTTAGTCACCATCTTTCCCACTGGATAGAACCCGCTAAACAGCTTCAGGCAGTAGCACACTTACGTGTCCACAAGACACACGACAATCGATAAAGATCATTGGCCAGTTTCACAAGTGACGCGTGCTTCACTTGCGTCCAATACTTAGTATTTACATATATACATACATGCATGAGTGTGTGTGAATCAATATGAAATGAATCAACTTGAGAAACTATTTGTGTAATGCAAACAAAGCTTTTGGCTTAAAGCTTTACTTTTGCTTTCAGCTGCTAAACAGCTGACTTTCCTAATATGAAATTGAGAGTGGATCGTTGTACGCGAATTATGAGAATTTCTATATAGTAAATAGATGACTGTCAAAGGCTACCTATAAAACTGATTATGACGTCACAAAAAACAAAGAAAAACAGCTGTAAAATAAAGCATGTTGCCGGTCTGTACATACGATCTCTCTCTCTCTCTCTCTCTCTCTGTGTCTCACTGTCTGCTTCTCTCTTGCCAAGCTTTGGTTAAAGCTGCACTTGTGAGCTGTCGGAGCTTAAGTGTGTGATATACTCAAACTTTTCGTTCAGTTGCTTTCTTGTCGCGCGCATCGATAAGCGTATAAAGTTGTCGTATGCTCTCGCTCTTGCCCGCGTGCTTCGCCGTCGCCAGCTGAAGCTCATGTGCATCACAAATTAAATGTTAACTATAGATCAGATCCAAGACGCGCGTCTCCCACAACTTTTTTGTGCGTTTTTTTAATAACGCTCGGAAAATCCCCGTGCGCATACTCTCAAAGAGCGAGAGAGAGAGAGGAAGAGGGAGAGAGAGACAGAGAGAGAGAGAGAGAGAGTCAGGAGCCGCAAGCTTGAGAAATTAGTCTGCTTAAAAACGCTTGCATCTTGCTAACTGGGATTCATTTTAGGCAAGGTCAAGCCAAGAAGCACATCGAGCTGCTTCTCGAACAAATCAGTTACCTATATGGCTTTTATAGATTGCAGGCTTAAATAAACGGTTTGGCTAAAATACGGATCATATTGATTGAAACTTGAAAGAAACGGTTAAAAAAACTACCAAAGTGAAAAGCAAAGCGACTAATTGAAGTGTCAGTTTCTGTTCGCAGACACTGTGCAAAGGAAACAAACAAAGCGGAATAAGCGACACATCGAAAGAGGCGACTGGAAACATTTATTAACAACAACAACAACAACAGCAGCTTCGACACCAACTACAATGATATAAAGAAAAAACAAAAAATAAATAAAAAAAAACGGGTACAACAACAACAATAACAACTACCACAACAGCAGGCTAATAAAGCCCGGCAATAATTTTTAGTCGTGCCAGTTTGTTTATTAAATATACTACGTAAAGCGCATAAAAATACACACAGACAAACACACACATACATACACACACACAAGCGCACGCACGCCGGGGCTAAACACGTTGACCTAACTGACTGTATACTACCCTGTAATCGGTGGAACTACTTGTAAATAATCTAGAAAAACCCAAAAAAACAAGAATAAAAATGCCTCCTATGTGGTGGAAACTGATAAAAATTATGTTGCTGCTCTTCGCACTCTTCGCAACGGTGAGTATTTTATTTGTTTTTCACTGGGTAAATTCATAATTCACCCGAGCATGTAGTTGCTTTCATTAAACAGGATATTGTACTACTCATTAGGCTTCCTATAAAATTTTGGCTTACATAAATCGTACATAAATTGTGGTTGTGGTTTTAAAATATATAAATATTTATTTGTAATTATCATTATAATTACTTTCATCTTATGCATAAAACACCCAGCTATAATTTATACATATTGAAGGGAATCTAGATAGTTTTTGTATGAAACCCGCTTTGATGTTCAAAGATTTTCACATTTTACTAATTTTCAAATGCTTTCTGTATAGAGATGAATGCGCCGTCACACGAGTATTGTAATAATATATGCAACATCAGACAGTTAGCACACGACTTGTGTGTATATAGCATTTGATTTACAATGTTTGACTAAATACTTTAAACAAAAAAAAAAACAAAAAACAATGCTAACAAGTTTTTCAAGAATTGTAATACTTTAACCAGAAGCTTATCGCTGAGCCCCACTTGAACAAACAAATGCGAGATGGGGTCAGAGGTGTTGCTTTTTAAATTAGTATGCGGAGTATTTTGAAATACAAAAATAGAGAGAGAGATAGAGAGAAAGAGATGTATAGGGTCAATTACGAGCTTTGCCGATATAGCAGAAAACATGAAATAGTAAGTAATAAAAAATGAAAATGAAAATTAATCAAGTTCTTGATAATCAACATGTATGAGTTGTGCAATTAGTTGCTTGGGAAAAATGCCAGCATGAAGTTGACGGAATCTACCAAGAATTATATGGAGCTTGATTTTCATTATTTGTTTGACGTAAGTATCTTAAGTATTTTTAGCTAGGGCTGGGCAAGCACGTTATAGATTTATTATCATGTTATAAAGCCACTCAAGTTGAACAAACAATAATGTGAGCACAAAGCAAGATCTGCGTCTTTTAACAACTTCATATTTAGACACATATAGGCAACTGTTTTGACTTTTGTTGTGCTTTTTTATTTATATTTATATTTAACTTTGTTTAGTGTTGCTGGTTAACGCAAATGAATTATTCAAGGCATGTGCCGAGAAAAAAAATGATAAGAAATCAATTTTAAGAAAATAATGAAATCATATCGCATATACCCATATAGAATGTGGTCACAAATATGTACGCCTGAGCATAAAAATATAATAAATCATTTGTACTTCCCCGCATGATACACATACATATATAATAGTGATTGTAGTACTCGAATAATCATTAATTACATATTCATCTTCACATGCTGATTACTCAAGCGCGAAACTGTTGTTGTCGTTGTCATCGGCGCGCTGCCAAAAAAGCAGCAATTGTTGTTGCTGTTGTTGTAAAGTGCCAAACGAAATGTGTTTGAGGAACGATTAGTGTGTTTGGCGTTTTATAGTGAAGTCACATACAACAGTCTTTCTTCAGCTATCTACCATCAACTAATGCTGCTTGAAGCTCGACTTTGTGCGAAGCATGATGAAATACTTACTCTCTTCACCTGTACTGTCTACACTCGGCAATGTTGATCAATATCGCAAACAAAACCTTCCACATGTATCTTTCAGATAGTTTGTATCAATAGTGAAATGTCAAAGCGACTCGAGGCTGAGGCTGAAGCAATATCAGTGGCAGCCGCTGCTGGAACGAACAGCTCCAATAATACGATGTCCTTTGTGTCCGACAATCTCTTAAGCATCATGCGCAACAGGGCGCAGGAGCAGGCGCCAAAGGAGCAGCAGCAGCCAGGCGAGGTGGAGGTGGGAAATGCATGGGAATCCCATCAATCAGATGTGCTTGTGTTATATGTTAAATTCATGTTGAATGCGTTTATTGTTTAATGTTTGTTTGGTTCTTCTTTGTTCTTTGGGTTACTCTGTACTTTTTTGCCAATCGAAAACTAAGCGTTTCCTCACTTTTCGTTTGACATTTCACTTCAGTTGCCAGCCGAGGATATTGACGATCGCGTTCGTTCCATATTTAAAGTGCACGATGGCGAAGGTGTGATGCTTTTTAATGTAAGTGAACACTTAACCAATCACATTCATTACAATCGACTCATTGCCATATCATATCGTATCCTAACCGTTTTTCTGTGTGTTGTGTGTGTGTGTGTGTGCTTTAAATAAAATTCGGCTTAAAAACTAACCGCAAAATTTACACACACAGACGACGACGACGAACGATGATGCATCTTTCATGCCCATAACCACAATGCTTGGCGATCAGCCGCCAGACAGCCAGGCATCTGAGTCTCAATCTGTAACTCAATCTCAGTCTCAGTCTCTGCCTGACGCTGAGAACAAGTCCAAGCACTATCATCAATATCAAAGCTTGAATCATCAACAGCAGTCGTTTAAAGTGCAGCGATCACCGGATGGCAAGCTGAATCTCGTCTTTAATGATCCCATCGTCTCTTTGCAGAGTACCGCACAGCACCAGTCGCAGCAACCACAGCAACCACAGCAGCAGCCACAACAGACACAGCAACCACAACGGCAGCGACGCCCCATTTCGGACAGTAAGTAACCCTAAAATAACAGCCTCAAAATCATTTCTATACGAAAATACACTTGATACAATTAACAAACTAAATCGATATCATGCTCACGTTCAACTCTCTTGGCACTTTGCCTAAAATCAGTTATCGTGTTTCCCGACTCTATAGACAAGTATCGGCCTCCACAGCCGGCAACTATCGATACGGGGGATCATCAGTGTGCGGATGGGTTTAATCAGAGCCGTTCCTTTTGCACCAAGGTCAGCAATTATCCAGACATATCCGGCCTGAAGGACATACTGTCCACAAAGTTTGCCAACCTCATTGTCGATGATCCGGTTCCCACGGAATTCGGTGTGCGGATGAATGGTGACGAGCAGTATCTGTGCAACAGTCATGTGAGGTACTTGTATCCTAAACTGGGCCAGAGATTGGACCTGTCCTGGCAGTACATTGTCAACACGGATGAGTTCAAGCAGGGCATTCTCATCGAAGAGTGCGAGTAAGTAAATCAACATAATAATTAGACAAACAATTTAATTGATTTAATTTTACTCGAAACAGTCACGAGGGCGAAAGCTGTCAGTTCCTGGATAGCTTTCCCAACAACTATGTGCCCATCTGCAAGCAGCACTATGTGATACGTCAGCTGGCTACCATCAACAATGTCAGCAGCGGTCAGCCCGAGGTCGCTAGCGAACCCTTCAAGATACCCTCCTGCTGCAAGTGTGTTATCAAGAGCAAATTCAGCGTGGACAGCAAACCCTGAGGCTCAACACAGTCCAGGCCATCAACTTAGGGACGGGGATTGCGGTGTGGCTTGCTATCTCAACCATGCCAACTGATAATATCGCCAGTCAATTTCTGCACATGTGATTTGATGTAAGCATTGCATTGTTTATTTTATTATAAGTACTCTCCGATTTTTTAGGGCTTGCAATGCAAAAAGGATTTTGTGTAATACTAATATATACCCGCGATATTAAGGATCAATATCCAACCACGCAAACTTCCACCCTTTTAAAAATCTATATATCCAGTTTTGGATTCAATGTTTTAGAGTTACCAAATTTGTTTTATTTAATTACCGACGACTTTTTGAATAAATGTTACTAAATGATGTTAAACTCGGAACACAGGGTTTCAACTTGTTAACTGCACATGGAATTTAGGATGGTGAACATCTTTTGGTCTGGTAGCATCTGCTCACTTGATTAGCTTGCGGAGGGTCCAACCCATGGCGTAGAATCCAACGAGCTTTATTGCCATTCGCTTGCCCTCCACGTTGCCCAACGTCTTGAATCGGTTGTTAAGGTTGCCAAACATACTATCCATTATAATAAACGGTAAACAGGACTTCACGCAAAACAAAAAAAATTTAATGTTATCACACGTTTACGTTTAGTATAAGTTTTATTTGCTGTTGGTTTTGGAATTTGTGTGCCTTTGTATTTAGTTGTATACAGACTGAATTTGTTTTCACAAACGGCCGAGTTGGTTGGGAATAATTCCAAAGCTACTAGATCTCAAATTTGAACTGTATTATTATGTATATCAGTACACATTTAACACAATTTTCTTCTCTTTATTTTATTTGCAGCAGCAACAAGTTTCACCCATCACAGAATGGCAGGCCAAACTGTCTAGGGGGATTATTGTTTTATATTTTGTAGACTAGTTGTTTTATATGCACATAAAACGTATCTTAATACACATAAGTATATATATACATTATCTATCTAATACTAATAATAACTGCAAACACTCATTAAATAGCAAAGCCATAAATAAAAAAAAACCTTAGCATTAAAATATTTACTGACGCGGCTATGCTAAAAAATATTCATGTCATGTCTGTACGTTGATTATTTCCATGTAATGCCTAGAATAAATGCATATAATTAGTCTTAGATTATGTTTAACAAAAAACGAAAAGGAAAAACCTTAAATCAAAAATAAAGCAAAAAATAAACTTAAATGCAATTGAAAAGCTATGTTAAAAAAACACGCACCCAATAAAAAAGATTATGAAAAATATTTATGTGTACGGTGTGTGCGGCTAAGTAAAGTTCTTTGAACCCAGAGGCACATGACTTAAACACGACGTCAACACAAATAATGGAAACAATTTTCTTTTAGCCAACTAGCCAACTGGGAAACAGTATTAGCCTGTTCCGAACTGCATGTAAACATATATTTACTTATTAATAATAATTCTGTGCGCCCGCTGTGTAAACTAATTACAACTAGTATGTGCAAACACACACACACACTCTCGCACATACTAGCACACAGCGCACAAAAGCAATTGACTATCGCCACGAGTACTGGGCGTATGCGCGATGTGTCTTTTGCCTTCCGCCGCCACGCTGCAATTTGGGTTGTTTTTCTGTTGCCTGGCGCTCCGTTTGCGCGAATCGATATTATTTATTGATTCCAGGAGCACAATAGCTAAGTAAGTATGTCAAAGTTAGGTCGAACAATGCGAATGCCTTGGGAAAAGTGTATGTGAGAATTATTTATGCACAAAAGTTGGCATTTAATTACCATTATTTTGTCTTTGGCCATGCGAACAGTTAAATCAGACATTGGGGTATTGCACGACCATTAATCATGGCGCTGCAAATAAGTAATACATTTTTATTTATCAATTATATGCTAGCCTTCTAGCACCAGTTCTAATGGACTTTTTCCCCGATTACGACACTGCCCTTCCAATCGGACTGGGTGGACAATATTTTGATTTGCGCCCACCCTCAGTTATAAATTATAGGAAAAAAACCCAAAGGTGTCATAACGAAACTGAAATACTCTTGCCAAATAAATTAACATGATTTACTTTAAGTGGCTGAGAAGTATTAAAAATGCATTTAATAAAATAAATTAATGCATAGAAAGTTTTTTCTAGATCAAAGCTACGCTTTTTGTATTTACCAATAGCATGACAAAGTACACATGCATTAAATGCCCTGCTAGTGTATAATAATGTACTGGACAGTCAGACAATCGGATTGTTGTTGCTGTTGCTGCTGGCGAGTGGTGCCCTGTAATTGCCGCAGCACATTTGCATGGCAAAAGGAGTTAATGGTGGTTGCCTGATTTGTTGTTGTCGATGTCGGGCTATTGTTGTTGCTGTTGTTGATTTTGTTGTTATTTGGTTGCTGTCGCTGGGTCGCGCAGCCTTATAAAAACCTTCTGCTGGCGGCAACACGGCTTCAATACGCCGGCAGTCGGTAGTTCAGTCGCTTTCGGTGCAAGTGCCAGTGCTGGTCTTTATTTTATTTGTTATGAATTTCACAGCAATTGCACTTGTGGTCTAATTTAGTTTTAGCCGATTCGCATTATGTAGAATTATGCAACTGCCGCAAAGGAAGCTTTCAACATAGACGACACCACAGCTCGGAACTATTCTCAGTATCTCTAAAAGCCATCTAAAAGCGGTCAATTCTAACGGCTGCTGCATTCGTGTTTCATTTGTATGCGCAACATGTGGTGTGCGGTTATGTGAACCCCATTCATCGGCTGCATCGACGCATATTAATGAAGTATTTTCCAATTTAAAAGCATTCATTGAAATGCTCTGAAAGTGCTTTAAGCAGAAAAATCACCAGATCTAACGAAAAGGCACACAGAAAATGAATAAACGATTTAAGATCAATTAACTTGTAGTTCCGCTGCTGCTATATGCAGCAAAGCTACAATTCTAATATGGATGCTGGACCGCCTAACAGCCGTAATCGCATCTGGACAACGGGCAGCTCGAATAATGGATTCTTGGATGAGAATCTGCAGCAGCAGCCGCTACCCTTACAGCGACATCAAACGCCGGGTGAGTATAGCAATAAAGTCAAAAAGACAAGTAAGCGTTGTGCAATAGATGAGAAAATACAGATCTTAATTGATTTCGCTTTGATGTTATATACTAGTGTGTTTATAAATATAATAGTTAGCTGAGAACAAACTTTTATTGATTTCTGTGATTGAGTAAATTAATGGAGCTCTTGAATAGTTTTATATAATTATCCTATGTACCCATTTTAATCGGGTAAAAAGGGTATCCTGAACTTGTGCTAATATATGTAACATGCAGAAGGATGCCACACCAAATCCCATTCTGGATCAGCATCAACATCTGAATCGATTCAGCCATGTTCATACAAAATCATATATTTTCCATTGCCATAACTTCTTCAAAATGTATCCGACTTTCTCGATATCAATTCTACATCAAAAGCTGAGTAACTAATTTTTTAGACTTCAAATTGCCATAACTGTGTTCAGTTGAACCGAAATATTTAATGCATAATTGAGTGAGGATCCTTAATACAATAAGTTATATAGTTAACTCTAAATTTAATGAGATCATGATTATTATTTTACATTCAAGATATCGAATGTTTTTTAATAATATTCAGATTCGGGAAATAATGTTTGATCGTCTCCATCTGAACTAAGTGTTTTCGCGCTAAGTGTAATCTCATTAATTTTGTCATATAAACTCGTAGAGTCTTCCTTTTGAGCATTCATTAACTTCTTTTCTTGGATGAGATTAGACTCTTCTTCTTCTTGGTTCAGTTTCAAAGGCAGGAAAGGATTTGCTTCTGGCATATCACTTTGTGTTGTCATATCTTTTTTCGGCATATCTATGACCTTAGGCTTTTGGTACTGGGCGACATACCATATCAGGTATATGGCTATCACTAAGGATAAGATGCTTGTAACGAACTCCATCATATTCTCTAGGGGATCCAAGACATTCGAATTAAATCGTATAGACGCTTGCATGATGTCACTTAATTCCGCGACATCCTCTGCCATGGCGAATATTTTAACTTCAAAGTCATAAGCTTCATAACCAAACAGTTTTAGAATTTTTGCCATTATTTTAATTTAATTTACTTTTTTTCTTGTGTAATTTTGTACAGTTAATTTAGATTGGCTGTGATGACAAATGAAACAAAGTAGCGGGATTTGGAGTGTAGTATGTCGTATTATTGTTTTAATCGGATATACAAACACATATGTATGTAGACATTTAATAGATTTCAAGGATTAGAAAAAGAAATTAATTAGTAGTTAATTGATATTGCAATATTATTATACTACTGAAGTTGCTTGATAAATATGCATGTTTCAATTGCATTCTGTCTATATTCTACAGTATGCACCTTTGGGGAATCAACATATCAGGTGCGCTTTAAATTAGTTTAATGTCGCCAGACACGCAAAACTATTTCAGTGCATTGAACCATACGCTGTGCTCAATGGTTTATGCATATTGCAGTTGAATGTGACAGGTGAATGCATTATGGCACCCCCACATATTGTCCAATTGTCCGAATTGTAAATAGCCACCCACAGCTCCATTCCACCCACTCTTACCCGCATTCAGAAATAGACATCCACCTTGCATGACAGCTGCAAGCAGAATGCCTAATGACGCCACAGCTACCAAATGGATCAAGATTAGACAGTAATACCGTGGCAGAGACCATGGTAGATGGCAGACATTTAAACTGACAAAAACAAACTAATTAGTATTAATATATATTGTCAGCCTTCGAGTTAAAAAATAAATATTTGCATTAAGCTTTCAGAACTCGTAGTTAGCTATTTTCCAGAACCATTTCTGGGTATATACTATAATAAACATTTCCAACTGTATGTAATTAAACTTGATGCCATGTAATACTTTTTTTATTACAGGCAATCGGAATGTATTGTCTGGCCAATTGGTCCCTGCATTTAGAGGCAATGGACATGCGGATAGTGCACAAAGCAAAGAGCAGCAATACCATGTCATAAGTCCCAATCTAATTGGTGTCCAGTCAAAGTTTGTACAACATCTTCCCACTTAATAGTACTATTTATATATTCATATATATTTTGTCTATAGGTTTCGTCGCAGCTATTATCACAAGGTCGTGCTGGGCGGTTTGGTGGCGCTGGTAATCATTCTGCTGATAGCAATCATAGTCATAAGCGTAACATGTGAGTAGCAGGCAAATTGATGTATTTGCCCATTCTGATCTTCCATTTGTGCTTTTTATATTCAGTTAAGAAATCTAGTAATATATGCCGTAGCAAGGAGTGCATCCGCACAGCGGCCAGCCTCATTTATGCCATGGACGAACAGACTGATCCTTGCGAGGACTTTTATAAATTCACCTGCGGCCGCTGGGCCAGCGAGCATCCGCGTCCCGATTCGGCCACCTCGAACGATTGGTTCCGGGAGCGTCAGGCGCATATAATGCGTGTGGTCCGCTCCTTTCTCAACTCGAACATTAGCAGCGAGGAGCCAGCGGCTGTCGGCATGGCCAAGACAATGTACAAGGCCTGCATGGACACGGAGCTGCTGGACGATCGCGATCTGGAGCCGCTTGTCTATTATTTGAATCAATTCAAGCTGCCGGTGCTGCCCTCGGTTCTCAATCTCACACTGAGCAGCGGCTCAAAGTATGGCATGGAAGTGGCCAACTTTAGTTACAACTGGCTGGACTCTGTGGCGGCTATCAAGCGGCATCTTAGCCTGGATCTGATTATAGGCTTCGATGTCTTTCCCGATCCGCTCAATCGTACACTCAATCGCATTGCTCTGGGCACCCCAGAAACCGATTCTGCATTTCCTTTGTATGTCAAACAAGAGTGCCGAATATTTTATACCCTTGCAGACTGGGTTTCAATTGCTAGCGTCGAGTTTAATTATTTATTACTATGATTATCTATTTATGGATATTATAAAATGACCAAAAAAATAATATCTTTTTAGTCCGATTATTTCTATGACGATATGTGAGTTAAGATATATTTTTTATACAAGAACTCAATTCTCCGATATTGTCGGAAATCAGATATATTCAAATTTGTCATACTCTCAGACCAGTTTGCATAGAAATTAACGGATGGTCAAGTCTATGTCGACTCGCCTTTTGATGGTCATCAATTATCAATTAATAATTTATTAGAATGTCTTTTAGTAAAATTCTGATACCCCCTGCAAGGGTACAAATATATATGTTGAAACCTAGCTCATCAATATTGATATTTCAATAGCAACAACGATGACTCCCACAAGATGCTGCGAAAAATACATAGAAGAACTATCTACATGCAGAATATTGATGAAACTGATGAGAATGATAATCACGCAACGGATGATGAGGAGGAGGAGGAGTCAAAGGAATCGGACTCTGGAATGTCCGCTTATGTGCTATATGTCCGCAAAATCATTGAGAAATATCTGCTCTATGTGGATCCGGATATCAATCAAGACGAGGCCACAATGGGCATTACTGAGCTCGTCAAACAGGCTGTAAAAGTAGCACGAAAGATTCACACGGTTAGTGGACTATTAAATGAAAACCATGTAATTAAGAACTCAGTTTTTCTTGCAGCTAAAAGAGGAGGCTGAGAATATAACAAAACCGTCCAAGAATCCTGTGGATGATATTGTTTACATACCGCTGCTGCAGCTGCAGAACCAGACGGACAAGAACATTGCACCACAAACAATGCCCATCTGGTCGCGATACATGAACCTAATTCTGGAGAATACCAAACACGCGGCTAACGTGGAGGCCACAAATGTGACGATTATAACCAGCCAGGCGGACATATTCTATCTGCAGAATGTGGTGGAATATCTGCAGGATACGCCAGCCATGCACATCGAGTCCTATTTGTGGCTCAGTGCGCTGGAGGAGCTGGTGCTGCACACCACCAGCGATATGAGACTGCTTCACGCGGAATACATGCGTCTGGTCATTGGCACCGAGGGCAGCACACCCCGCTCCCTCTATTGTGCCCACGGGGTGAACACGCTCTTCGGCATGGCCGTCAGCTATGTGCTGGCCGATGAGCGATTCACGAGGGAGACTCTGCCACGCGTGAATCGCATGCTGAGCGATATACGACGCTCCTTTGATCGTCTGGTGCGTGCCACCACGTGGATGGATGCGGCAACGAAACGTGAGACAATGCAAAAGTCGGCCGACATGAAGAGCTTTATTGGCTTTCCCTCCTGGCTGACGAATGCCACAGCTCTGAATGCGTATTATGCCGGCGTTAAGGTTAATGCGAGCACCCATCTGGAGAACCTAATGGGATTTGTGCACTGGCAAATGCTGGGCAAAATCAATGATATGGACAAACCGGAGCCAATTGGCTGGGCCACATCCCCGTCAAATGTGAATGCCTTTCATACGTTTCAGTCAAATGCCATAAGTAAGTTAGTTAGGCAAACAGTTTAATCTCTCCATTGTAATACTCTGATCCCGATGAAGGGTTTGTTGTTTTCAATAGAGGTCTACGTTGCTGTCCGTCTGTCTATCCGTATATAGCTAGAGACCTGAAAGTTGACAGATTTACTCTTATATAAGTAAAGAGATTACTTTTTTTTTGTTGCACACACTGAAGGTGGAAAAGTCACGAGTTCTTCAAGGATCTATAAACAAAGATACAAAGATTTCCGCAAATCCTATAAATCGCATTATCTTGCAACTGTAAATTAATGGCGGTAGATACTCACTTTTACTATAAACAACCTTAATTCGCAATTATTAAGTAGCCTGTTTAGTTTCCCTGTGATAGGAGTATCAAGCAGTCGGTTAAGTTCGGCTGTTACGTTCTAAATTTTATTCTTTTTACAGCGGTACCCATTGCCATACTGCAGTATCCATTTTACGACCTTGGCCTTGAGTAAGT
This sequence comes from Drosophila maculinotata, assembly GCA_035045305.1. Lineage (NCBI taxonomy): Eukaryota > Metazoa > Arthropoda > Insecta > Diptera > Drosophilidae > Drosophila > Drosophila maculinotata. The sequence continues at coordinate 12,417,872 of JAWNPD010000335.1, forward strand.
TGCTTTGTCATTGCCATTGTCCAGCCAGGCACCGAGCACAAATCACGCAGCACTGGTTACATTCCTCACCGCACTCTGCACTCTGCACCCTGCACACAATCGGTGTCCATAATCCCTTAAGATAGCAACTCAATTACATTTGGTCGAACGTATTCCTATTAGAGCCCTGAATTACGGCTCGATTGGTACGATATTGGGCCATGAACTGACGCATGGCTTTGACGACAGTGGACGTCGGTTCGACAAGGAGGGCAACATGGTCGAATGGTGGTCCAACCAGACAATCAACGAGTACGTCAATCGCACCGATTGTTTTGTGGACCAGTACAGTCACTACTATCTTGCCGATATTGGCGCATACGTACGTAACATGGCAACGGAAACAGCAGCGGGCCAATTAATTGTACAATTCGGTTCGGTTTGCAGATTGATGGAGAGCTGACACTGGGCGAGAATATTGCTGACAATGGGGGCATGCGGGAGGCCTATCTGGCGTATCGCCTCTATACAAAGGAGGTGGGCCGTGAGCGCTCAAAGCTGCCTGGCCTGGAACATTACACGCACGAACAGCTGTTCTTCATTTCATTTGGCAATCTCTGGTGTGAGACATACACGCCCGCTGCCTCGCGGTATGCACTGGAGGACTCGCATTGTCCTGGACAGTTTCGACTAAAGGGCGTGCTGTCCAATTCGGAGGAGTTTGCGCGCACCTTCAAGTGTGCCCGCGGCACGACCATGAATCCCGCACAGCCCAAGTGCCGCATATGGTGAAGAGGTACAGCTAATGAGCTGATGAACAGACAAGTGATTTTTCTTTGTAATTATACTTTTAATACCTAATGTCTAGAGATTGAATGCAATACGTTTACAAGTGTTTTTGGCTTGTATTTTTATATAAATATCCAATAAATCGAATATTCTGAGGTAGTTATGCATGCTGCTCTTTAAGGTTAATTAGTTATTCTGATATTGTAATTTAATGTGCATTAACATTGCGTATACGCAATTTACATTATGCTCATAAAAGTATGCAGCATATTTTACAGTAGATGAAAGTCAGTTCGGGCTTTTGCTGTAAAGTGTTGCATACTTTTGTGATGAAAACAAATATATAAATTAAATCATACCCATTTGTATCATTAACATTGAAGAACCATCGATAAGGATAACGTAAAGATTTATTTGGCGTGACGTAAAATAAGCGAAGCATATTTTTATTCACATTTATTTATGGATACTTTAATATACACTTTATTCATATACATTGAGTCAACATTTACAATAATACACAGAGTATATAGACACATAACTAATTGTGCATATCAATGGAGATACAGCACATCTTTGGTTCCGACGCATCTTTGAAATGTTTAAGCATAGATATCTGCATTTAAAACTGTGTGGAGTTCAGGTAGCTGGCGTCATTCACGTGAAACGCACCTGTGGGGTTCCTCGGCTGGAGCCTGGGTTGTGGCTCCTGCGTGGGGCCGGGAGCTACCGCAAGACAGTGGTCTCGGCACATGAAAATTGGCTCTGGAAACCGCATCAATTGGGATAGTTAACGTATGAGCATAATTATGGATTGTTTATTTACCATCTGCATAGAATTCGTGCGCAGCTTTCGCCTTGTGCTGATGTAGGTGGTGCAGGTGTTCACACGATGTAGGTGGAATGCATCTTCGGTTCCTTATCATATGGTAGCGGAATACAGAGGGATGACAACAATGCCAATTAACAAAATATGTTGCCAATAAGTGGATAATTTCTAATTAAAATCTACAAACTTTATTTTTGTGCTTACGCATGCAGAAGGTGAAATTTAAGTTACTGTCTTTTTTGTGCAGTGTACGTCATGCATATTGGCATTTGGCTAAAAAGAAAACTACTAGAACTAACTACCACCCGAAGGACATGCTGGATCAACCATCAACCGTTAGTCCAGTCAACAGCAACGATAATAGCGACAATTAGATTTGCAAATGCTTATGTAAGTATAAAATGTACTAGAGAGAAGGGAGGCACCTAATGCGTAATTTAGGTTTCCTGACTAGACCATCACCATTTCGGCGATTGTATTTGGAGGTCATCTCACCGGTTGCTTCATAGCTGCGCTCGCCGCGGCTGCGCAAATACCGATGCAAGCAGCAGCAGCGCCGCAGGCCCGGCACACGGTACATAATCTGTAGGAATCCGCCGCGGAATCGGGCATTCATATAGCAGTAAATGATGGGATTGTAGCAGCTGTGCGACATGGCCAGCCAGTGAAAGGCGAACCAAACATAGGGCAACGGTTTCCAGTTGGCAAACTCCTCGTCGTTTAGCATTAGCTGAAAGAGAATCGTAATTAATCCAAGATGATGGCTAATCGCTGTCAGGGCAACCACCCGCACCACTGAAACACCCAAGCATCCAAACACCCACCTGTAGTATGTTGAATGGCAGCCAGCAGCTGGTGAATACAATTACAACCGTCAGCATCATTTTGATCATCTGTAAGCAGAACAAGCATACAACAAAAATGTAATAAAACCTTAATTTTAGGGTTAGCCAAGCAGTTGACTTCCCCTCCCGCCTCAGAGATACTGCGGTTCAAAGTTCATGCACCTAAGGACACTTACATACTACATGCGCCACACATTTTGCTCTTTACTGGGATTTACGAGCTCGCACAGACGCATCTTGTGTTTTGCAAAAAAAATGTCACTTTGTGGCTGTGGCTGTGGTTGGGTGTGCCTCCAGAAGTGGCAACATGGCGTGGGTCCATTAAAGCAGGGTCAACGTCTAACTTGATTTATAAGAAACGGAAGCACAGCTCAGACTTGCTACTAATTTATCAAAGCACTGACGCCACCAAGCTGCATCTTTAATGCCCCACACTGAAGAAGATTAAAGAGTTGCTTCAAGTAATCAGGCGAGACAGGATTAAGGATTAAATTGTACAGTTCGCCTCAAGCGTGTCGCATACGTGTTGGTCTAAGTAATTGTGGCCACATAAATAAATAGCCGGAAGCACAGCTGGTTTCCAGATATAAAAGCAAAATAAATACTAAGCGACGCACAGCTCAGAAGTGTCTGCTACTACATAAAATGTTTAAAAAAAAGTAAGTTGCTTAAAGTTGCATATGTAGGTATTTTTTATTTAATAGGCAGAAGACTATTTCTGTCTTGTATGAGATATAAAGAAAATTATCGCTGATGTCTGAGTAAACTTCCAAGCGATTAAGAATATATGCTCAAATATTTGGGTATATCATTCGTCTAACTAGTTGCGTTATTTTATATTCTACCTAAAAGACTACTAAAAGCACAGTTCTAGTCTTCAAATAATTTCCATTTGCAAAGTACACAAACTTCAAGACCAAATGGCATACGATGTAATAAGCCATAACTAGCTGGAATATAAGACATCGTTTCAGTTTAACTTTACGATGTGCTCATCATTGACAACGAATGTTTCACGTGTCAACCTAAGCCAAAGAAAATGGGTGCACGACATGGCTGTTAAACATATTTGGCAATCAGACTGCCAAGACTAAGCTGCATATGGACCATGCTTGACAGTTTGGCAGCCAGTAGATGCCATTATGCGGAAATCCCCAAATACGAGTAGACAAACATGTGACGCGGTAGGGCATCGAAGATGTCAATAATCGAATCATATGCGAAATTTGATTGAATTTTGATGCTGCCATTCAAGTAACGGATGCAGGCAACATTTTTATCGCATAATCGCGCAGATATTGCTGACATATTTACATATGTGACTTGTAACTGTATCGTGCCAGGTCTGTGGCAACTGGCATACGAATCAAATCTAACGCCATATGTTGCCAGGGGCAAGAGTTTAATCGTAAATGGACCTTTTTGTATACCCTGCACATATGAGTAGGGCACAAGAGGTATACTTATGTGGGTTAAATGTTTGGTACTCGTAACAGGATCTCCAATATCAAAGACTATAAGACTCCAATATCAAGGACTAGAGCTTTGATATAAAAAAGAAGCAAGCTTTATATGTACATAAGTGAGTATGAATTTGTGTATAGGATATGTTCTTTTCGATTACATGCGTTCCTTTTTTGTGTCGACGTCAGCAGAAATGAGCAGGAATAAGGAATAAGACGACAGTCATTGGATTTTATTTAATTAGCATGTTTAGTTCTTTATCGAGGTCCCATTGTTATTGGTTAGCATTGCACGCATATTAACGAGTTCTTAACGAGAGTATTGGACCCTACTTTATGCCTCTTTCCATTACATTTCATTCCATTACATTCCATTCCGTTTGCCATTGCGTGCGCTTGGGCAACATTACTGATACGCAGCGTTGTACACACATAAAGTCAAATGCCAATAGTAGAACCTCATAGCTTTTGCTATAAATTCCACAATGTGTTGTTGTTGCTTAGCAACTATTAACACTTGTGGAAAGTGCGGCATACTTTAAGAGTCGAGTTTGACCTACAATAGCAAGAATTGTTTATGCAATTAAAGTTGCTCAAGCCGAAGGGGCTTAAATTTAATAAACAGACTTTGTAGAAGTTTTTTGTAATTATTTTGCACAGCCTTGACTTCAGTGTTGCGAATTGCATTTAATGAAGATGCACTGACCGAGACTTGTGCACCAAATTGAAGAATCTTCACATGATAAACCAGCTGCGGCCAGCTGACTCAGTTCGAGCATTGAGTTTGTGCAGCTGTTGTCATAACTAAGTATTTCGGTAGTTTGTTTTGGTACGTTACAATTTGTTTCGTTTACTCATTGCTACGGATAATTTGTTTCAGATTTGGCTTTTGGCGGCAGCTTAATTGTCTGCAGTTGCCACAGCCACTGCCGCAGCCGCAGCAGCAGCGGCAGATCGTATCAACTATTTGACACTTTGACTTTTAGCGCGGTCACATGAACCGGTTACAGTTATGGTTACGGTTACAGTTTATGCTCGCTGTTAGCTGTTATGTCCACCCATAAAGCTGAATGCCGCGGCTGGCGCTTACATAAAAAATGAGTTCATGTACTGCATGTTGTAATATATTAAAATGATTTCCACTTTATGCGAAACACCCTCGAAAAGCTGTTAAGGCCCAAATGTCAGACTGACAAATGATTTTCGCTCGTTTTGCAGGGACGGAGCCAGCTGGGAACTGAGTGATTCCTGCTTTGATTGGAAGTGAAGGTCGGCCCGTTGGTCCACTTTGACGCGGACGTGTCAAATGCAAAAGGGACAAAATGAGGTGCCAAGTTTTCAGTCAAATTATTCGCTAATTAAATTCCTTGGCACGTCGGAGTTGTAACTAGACTCGAATTGAGCAACGCCGTCGGGCAGCCGTTTAGTTTGTTTAATTAATGTGATGAGGGCTGCGAACTTGATTAAAATTTAAGTGCAAAGTAATTTGATTTATTTACTCTACTAGCAAGGCGTTAAGTGCGGGAGTTTTGCGATTATTTTTGGCAATTTAAGAGCTTTAACCCACTGATTGTCTGTGTTAAATCATTCGTATTGGACACGACACATAACATGACCGTTATACATAATGCATGAGGGCAGATATCTGAAGTAACCGTCGGATAAATGTCAAATGCAAACTATGACGAAACATGAACAATAAGCCGCAACTTTCATCTTTCAATTGGTCAAATATAAAAACAACAAAGCAAAACCATTTAAACTGTTTTTTTTTTAGGCATCTAAAAGGCTTAATTTTTGTTGTTGGCTGAGAAGAAAAAGTCGACCAGCCGTCTAGACATCAAACTGTCCAATCAGCGAAACGTGAGTCCAATAGCGGCTCGAACTTCCGCAGCCGACGGCCCCCGCTCGCTGGTGGCCTGAGAGGCGAGTTAAGCGCATTAAACCGCTTGATTGCAATTTTTGGGCTAGTCCCGTAATACTATTGTCCGCCTGTAATTATGTTTGGTCCGTTTTTCGGATTTACTTTTATTTGTTTACAGTACGCTGGGTACTGACCCTTAAGGGTGAAAAAGAAAACAAATAAAACCATCCAAGGAAAAATCGGATTAAATTAAATTGAAAATTATATTTTGTAAGCCAATCTATATTTTCTTTAGCCGCAAATGATAAATAATAAATGTTTGGGAATTGAAAAAACAATAAGTCTAGAGTGCAATCTCTATCGGAAAGTTTGTTGTCCTAACAGGGCATTTCTGGAGACTTGAAACATGACATGCCAAGATTGTTGTCATGATTTCTGACAAGAAAATTAAAAAAAAAAAGTTTGTTAACTTTGAATGTAGCATTAATGAGGAGGACAAACCATGAACAAAATGACCTTGGAAATGAATATCGGATCAGTTTTGTTAGTTATGGCAGTTTGAAGTCTGGGAAGAACATTTCTGAGGACTTGGAAACTTACATGTCCAAATTCTTGTCATGATTTTTGGCAGAGAATCCGAAAATTTGAAGTTTGTCAACTTGAAATGTAGAATTAGAAAAATTTGTTTTTCAACAAGTTTTGTTAATATCCTATTTACACATTTTGAATAGGAACAGAGTATACAACTTGCTAATCCAGTGGCAATTTGGCTTATTAAAAAAAGAAAAAGAGAAGAAAATGCTATCAGTTCATCACTGTCAAAATGATATCTAAAGCTATTAATCAATTTAGCCACTTATCGATTAGCGCGTGCTCGAGGGCTGCCTGTGGCCCGAATGAAGCCTGTAGCCTGTTGCTTAACGTGAACTTTCTTGGTGAACTCGGTCAACTGGCATGTCTCAAAGCGCTGTAATGGAGTGCAGTGTTAATTGCGAAGTAATTACGAAAGTGGTGCCCAAAAATGCTCACAAATGATTAAAAAGTTGTTAGCCCGAGAAGCGATTTGAAGTGCACCCAAACACAGTTTAAATTGTTTTCATGGAGTGGTAACAGAAATGCGGTAAAACAATGGCGGCGACTTAAACTAATCAACAACTAATTTGTTGGGCAATTTATTGCAAAAGTTTTAGCCATTGCTGGCCCTAAAGTGGACTGGCTGATTCTCCAGGTATCAAAATGAAAATGAAAATTAAGAAATAACAAAATGAGTGCTAAAGTATCGTAAAAATCCAAAAGTCATAAAAAATAATCATATAAAAAATGTAGCTCGACTTGTGTGGGGGAGCGAAGTGCAGGATAGGAGAGTCTCGTGGGTGAGCCAAACTGTAAATGGAATTTTTGTTGTGCAATTATAGCCAAGGAAATTTATGGCCCAAGAACAAAGCGTCCATTGACCGGCAGCAAGTCGGTAAACCATATTGGGCGATAAAACCAAATAAAAGTAAAGCCTAGTAGCAACATTTGTGGGCGTGGCACCTCAAGGTTTGATGGATGTTCGTGGCAGTTACGGAGCTGTTGGTGGGTCTTCCTCTAACGTACGTGACGCGACTTTTACTTTTACGACAAACATACATTATAATTAAGGTTCTTGAGGGTAGGGCGCATCGGAGGCGTGTCAAAAAACGGGCTAAGGAAAACGCGCAATTAATTATAGCGCCGAAAGTGTCATAAACCTTAAGCAGAAGGGAAGGAAGTAACAGACCGAAGCCACCCAAGAGCTGTCAATTAACTGAAGCAACCGGAGCCCAAAATCCAGGTCCGATGCTGGGCTTTAGTAACCACCCAGCGACAGTGCTAACGGTTTCCACTTAAATAAAGGTCATACAGTTTTTCATCCATCACGCGATATTTTGCACACGTTTCGGTCTTTTGTTTGGTCAAAGGCTATGACCAAAAGGTTCACAGCCGAAGGGTACAAACAATGTGCAGGGTATTTTAACTGTGGCACTAGATAGAAGAATGAATTTTTGACTAAGTATTTATAGAACAAATTTATTCCAGACTGACACTTAAAGAAAACTTTTAGATTTTTGAGTACTTTAGTTAAGAAAATATTACTACCGTAAGATCAATTTAATAAATGTGTCGGTAAGGGAATTTAATCTTCAACTCAGAGTCTGAAATAATTCTTCACATTGATTTTTCCTGTTTGTCTTTTATTAGTCCCTCAATTGATTTTTAAGTACTTATTTTCATGAAACAAATTGCTCTTGTGCTTTTTGCATTAAATCAATTGTGCATTGACTACTTAAAGTTGCTTTATTTTGGGTAGAGCAAGCTCTTATCGAGGATTACTCCTACCAAGTTACTTACATGCACTTGAAGCAATTGATAAGTTGCTTGTCTGGAAAAATAGTCAGTTGGGAAAGCTGCAACCACTCGCCAACAAAAACAAGACACAAAACTACAGCAACAAAGAAAATGCAAATAGATATCGAGGCCAAAACCGTTGCCAAATAACCGAAGACAGAAAAATGAACAGATGTGGGGTACAAGGTCTAAGGGGAAAACATATAAATTACAAACACATGTTGTCTTACTATATGTGTGGAGAATTTGGAGTTCAGTTTGCCGCATGAGAATAAAAGGAAGCAAACATTTTCAAGTGCCAAAAGCATGTAAAGCATTTTCCACAAGGGGAAACTATCGCATGAGTAACTTGATACCGCCCATAGGAAACATGGCAAAGGATATTGCCAAGTGCAGGAGCAACAGCAACAAAAGCAACTGCCGCAAATTTTTGTTGCTAAATGCCGCAACACAGAGAGCCAGAGACTAACTGCGACAATGTTGTGGTCGAAGCTAGCCTACAACAAAATCTATTCGAGTGGGTGGCATACATATAAAGTACATACAGTGGGTGGAGTGGTGTACCAGGCGAATCTGATTAATGTACGCCGGGCTATCTTCAGCTGCTATCCTTGCAACATTTTGGCAAAAAAGGGTAAACGCTATAAGAGCAAACTAGGAGTGCTTATATTATGTTGCATGGGAATTTTGCAATTTTCAACTTAATTGTTTTTAGTGCAGGTTGAAATTGACTATAGGCATAACTTTTTAAAACTAAGTTATAGCTTTTTAATCATGGCTTCGAATCTAGATAAATACTATATTTAAATTCGACTCTTAGAAAATTGTATTAAGAGACTGTTCCTAATTTTCCAAGGCTATAACTTTGAATTTAGAAATATACTACTTTGAAATGTTGCACAACATTTTTAGTTTAAAATGCATGTACAAATACGAATTTTGTATTAAGGGACGGGTCATAAATTTCAGCAGCCATAACATTGTCAATACTTAACCGATTTTCAAAAGTTATACCTTCATAATCATAGTGTAATAAAAAATGTGGGACTCCGAGTCAAAGGCCGCCCACAGCAGCTGGCAAAACATTTGGTCTGTTTGTTGGCCAAGCGACTTTGAGCTGTGCGTATGACTGATGGCCCATTGATTAGGCGGATAGCAGACAATGTTGGGTTGGTTTGTGTCTACATTTGAGGCGTCAACTGCACAGACATCCGGAAGCAAGACATAAGTATGAACACCACACAAAAATATGTACATGGCTGGGAAACAAAGGCAGCAGCACAAGTTGATGGCTTCGGGCCACCTACAACAATTGCTGCTGCTGCTGCTGCTGCTGTTACCTTTGGCCGCCAGCAACAGCAACAGCAACAACAGCAGCAGCCACAGCAACAATAACAAGGCGAAAGTGAAAGTGACAGAGTGTAGCGTAGAGGAAGAAACTGAAATTCGAGCGACAATGACAATGCGAATCTGCGGACAAGGCTGTGTATTTAAGGCATTAAAGACATTACACCAAAAACACAAAGAAACAACAAAATAAACGCAGATTGCAATGTTTAAAAAGTGAAACAACAGCCAAACGAAACTTGATAAATGATAAAAAAAGCAAGAAAAAAAGTAAAGCAGATGTAAAAGTTTGTCCATGTTTTTTTTTTCAATTGTGCCCAGAAGATTGAGTGAGTGTTGATGTGAAGCAGATATGCGGGTGCCGTCACTAGTTATAGCCCTAGTTGCAGCTTGTTACCAGTTGCCAGTTCGAATACTGGGGTTTCCCCGACTGAACAGCTGTAAAGTTTTTACGCTGGCTCAGCCATGGTAATTGTGGTTGGCCCAGCTCACTTTTAAGGGTGTCCCACTCTGTAGGGGACTGAAACTGTGCCTGGCAGCTCTGTTTCTGTCTGTGAGTTCAAACAGAAAGTTTTGGGAAAGTCATTCACACAAGTCAACTTAATTAAAATGGACTTCGCTGCCCCGTACTTGGCCCTCGGTTTCTTTCTCTTCCTTGTTCGACAAGCCGCCTAAGTGGCGGAAACTGTTAATTTACCCTCCTATGCAAAGATTAACAAAAAGGCAAAGCGCCAAAGCAAAAAGACAAACGACTGCCAAGGTTCGAAGTTGATAATAAAAAATAAAAATGAAAAACTATGAAAAATAAGCGCCGGCGGTAAAAGTCGGTATTTAAATTATGACCGTTATTCCGAGAAATTACTTTTTAATTAGTTTCTAGTGGGTTTGAGAACTTTTGCAGGTTTCAGCCTAAAAACACACATTTCTCGTTCGTTTTACAGTGTTTAATTAATTTTTTTTACTCCGCTGAATACAAGTTAAGCGCATAACTAAATAATGAAGGGAAAAATTAGTTTATATGGTTTTTAGGCTGTCCCATATCTGTCACACTTTGCTTTTTTTAAAAGCTGAATGAAAACGAATTGCAAGTTTATAAAGTGCTTAAAAGCTCTTGACAAACAATTTGCCTAAGAAGCCTGACCAGCTTTTCGAAGCTTTTCATTCTGAAAGGAATCCACAGAAGGGAACTCCTCTTATCGCTTTGCTTGCAGTGACGTCCTATACGACATTCTTGACGTCAATAATCCGTATGTGTGGGCAGTGCATGGGCGATAGGCAATAAGGGTATTAAAACAGCACACAAACCAACAAAAAAAAAATAAAAATTCAAAGGACGAGCACAAAAATCCATTTGTGCAAGGCTCAGGCAAGCCCATTTTGGATGATGGGAATCAGTTTCTTTAGTTACCAAAGAAATGAAGTTTAGAATCAATAGAAAATACATTTTGTTGTTTTTTTTTTGTAATTTTGTCACCGTTGTTTTTTTTATTGTGCATAAAGTACTTAGAACTAATAATATAATTAAAGTATATTAATATTTATATGTATGTATGTATTATGAATGGAGCATATTTCATCTCCCGCATTATCATCTTCTACTATTTTCTTCATTTTTCTGATGCTTCTTTCGCTATCGCTCGGATGACAAGTGAAGTTCCCTTCCCGGAGAACCCAGCACTTGTCATCTATTAGCTAAATGATTTTCAAGATTCTTGGATTAGGCAAGTAAGAAAGAGAGAGAGAGCGAGATAGATAAAATGGGTGATACTGTGAAATAACGATTGATGGTGGAAAAGAAAGTCGGAAACATATTATATACAAAAGTGATGGACGAAAGTGCCGTCCATGTATGAGAGAGAGCCTAGCAGAGACTAGGCGAGAAAATCGTCTTGTATCGGGTTAGTCTTCTCGTCCAGAGTTGGGTCAAGTCGCAGTTAAAGTGTTGAGTGTGTGTGTGTTTTTTTTTGTCGGGAATAGTTTTGTTAGCGCGTCAACGACAGGACTAGTCAGCAGCTTGATCCGAGTATGTGTCTGATTGTGGTAAGTTCGAGGTTCGTGTTATTGTTGTCGGTGTTGCATGGGCCTTAGTAGGGGCCGGACTTGCCGGGTGGGCCGTAGTTGCTGGATGGCGCAGAGATGCCTCCATCGCCACCAGAGAAGCCGCCATCGCCGCCGCCAGTTGAGTAGCCGCTGCCAGTGTTGGACTGAGTGAAGCTGCCGGAGCCGCCAGAGATTCCGCCAAGTCCACCGCCAATACCGCCGCCAATACCACCGCCAATGCCGCCACCAATACCGCCTCCACCACCACCCTCTTTCTGGGTCTTGTATTTGATGAAGTAGACCTCGGGCTTGGAGGGCTGCGTGGGTGCGGCCGTGGGAATGACAATATCTTGCTGATCCTCGGGTTTCTTGACCAACACGTAGACCAGGGTCTTCTCTTCGTTCTGGGGCTGCAGTGGGATGACTGGTGCCTGGTATGAGGGAGCCGATGGCGCCTTAATGAAGATGATTTTGTAGTGCTTCTGGGACTGGCCGACTGGAATATTAGGGCGTGGACGCACATCCTCCTGCTCTGGTGGTGGCACATGAACATAAATGTGCTTCTGCACCAAAGTGGTGCCACCGCCGCCGCCTCCGAAACCACCGCCGCCGCCGCCGCCGCCGCCTCCGAAGCCACCGCCGATGCCTGTAAAATTATCCAAGATTAGCTGTGAAATTGATTTACGTTTGGGATTGACGCACCTCCTCCGAAACCACCGCCGGATCCACCACCAAATCCACCACCGCCGCCGCCGAATCCTCCTCCTCCGGAGCCACCGCCAAAGCCTCCTCCTCCGGAACTGCCACCGAAGCCTCCTCCACCGGAGCTACCGCCGAAGCCTCCTCCACTGGATCCGCCGCCAAAGCCGCCGCCGCCGCCGAATCCACCACCAATGCCGCCACCGGAGCCACCGCCACCTCCGGGACGGTTATAGTTGTAGCCCGCTTCAGGGCGCGCCGCGGCCAGCGCCAGACAGGACATTAAGATGAAGGTTTTCATGGCTGCTTGCACACGAATGAATCGATAGACGCGTTCTTGGATTTGGGTATAGTATTTAACGGATTAGCACGCACACACTTGCACTGTCACAGTAATCCTGGGTCTGTGCTGTGTATTGGTGTGGGAAGAGTATAGAAGAGATTCGTGTTAGGATGGATGTGGATGTGGATGCTGCTGCACTTGTTGCTCACGTTTTGGGTTATCCTCGACTCTTGACTCTGACTCGGACTCAGACTCGGTTCACCGATGTTTATTAGACCAAATCAAATGCTTCACTGACGAACCAATGCTGCCGCATCATCAATTTATACAGAAATCCCAGCTACATAGATGCCACAGTCGCACCGTCGCACAGTCGCACAGTCGCACAGAGTCGGCCAGCGGCACACACACACACACACAGGCAGATACACATAGACTGGGAGAGGTTAACGATCATGATGTGGTTGATGATGATGATGATGCGACTTTTGGGGATTGCGCATGTGTGGCCCATGCCCGTAGCAGTATAGCTAGCTGGCCAGCGAGCTGGCCAATAATGAGCAGCCCCTCTCTCTCTCTCTCTGTCTGTCTCTGTGAGGTTGAGCGAGTCTCTCTGTCTCAGCAAGTGAAACCGAAATTACAGCACAATCAACTTATTACCGCACTGGCGTCTGCTGAGCCCAGAGCCGCAGCAGCACCAACGATTTCGCGCTGTCGGATGTGGCAGAGTCTGAGAGCCGTTGCCGCCACCGCCGCCGCCGCCGCCGCTGTTGCTGCTGCGTCATCAAAGCAAAGGCTCTCACTCTCATCCAGCCTTAACCCAATGTCGTGCACTTTCGCTCTCGCTGGCAGCAACAAAAGCTACCAGCTAGCAGCTAGCAGCCAGCAGCTGCCATCTCCCAGCTGCCACAGAGCGTTTCGGAGTCGCACTCGAGCCGTGGCAGGCCAAGCGATCGGCTGCGGCTGTTTGGCTTTCCTCGGGCCAAAAATTTAACTCGAAATGAAAATGAAAATGAAAATGCAACTGCAGCTGAAAATGCGCTCACGATCGAATTTGAGCTAGCGAAAAGTGAAAATCATAAGAAAACTAAGCAAGTCGTAGCCTGAATCTGCTGGCTGTTAACAATGGCAATTTGAATAATTTGTGCGCGTGTTGTGGGTTTTCCTTCTATTTGAATTTGGGTTGCCATTGTGCGGCAATCTCTACTTTATAAGTTATACACACACACACACATATGTATGTACATATATGATTAATGAGAATATGTGCAAAGTAAAGTTCACAATAAGAGAGCATGTGGTGTGTGGTGTGTGGTGTGTTTAAGTGGGACTCATTGTGACACTGTGCGCGTACAACTACGGTACAGTAGCAATTCACTAAGTGCAACATCAGTATTGCCTAAAAATTCGATTTTTGTCTCTCTATTTTTATAGACCAAATAACAATTACCTATAAATCTACTCAATTATGCACGTATACTTATAATACAAATTATATATTACATTTTTATTCGATTTTTTATGTAAAATTTATTGCTAATTTCAAAATGTATCTATTGCTTGTTCACTACTACCAATGCCAACATTACATAGTTTGCTAAATGTATTTACAAATTCGTGACGCGTCTTTGCAGATTTCCAGCAGAGATAATTTCCAATCCCAAGTCCACGAAACGATTGTGAAATGCTGTTAAGGGCCCATCAGATTATTATTTTAAAGCTTTAGTCAGGGCATGCAGCAGTCATGCAACACTTGAACATTTTGCATTCTTATTTGTTAGCATTTTATAACTTTTATTTATAGTCGAACTGCTTTTATGGTCTGGCGGACCTCACGCTTACGCATCGGAAATTAGCGTGTTGCGTAATTTGGTCATAAAAAACAACAAATAACAAAACAAAAAACATTTTGCAAATTGTCGCCTCTTCGTCCGAGCAACAGTAAAATGCCATTTTATTGTGATTACCGATTTTTGTTATTGTTAGCAATATTAAATCTGTGTTTTTTTTAAAACTTTTTTGTTGTTGTTTCTTAGTTGGTTAATTGCGTTGGTTACTTGCTGTCGTAATGAAATGGTTCAATCGATCGACTGTTCAATGAACTTCACAGAAATTGGTAGAGAAAATTGAACAAAGTGCCCAACGCTGTTTTTCAATTAGACGCCAATTTTCGGCTCAACAATTGCAATTGTTTTGCTTCTATCAAAGCGATTCGATGCGATTTTTAATTTTTATTAAACGTTGCTCAATGGGGGCTTTGAGACGAAGTTACAAAATTAACCCATTGATATTATCGTTGTATTGAATCAATTATTTGGTGCTGGCTTTATGGTAGCCTCGAAAATTAAATACATTATTTCAACATCAGCTGTAGTCTTTAGAAGCTTTGGCCAACACTTTAAAAAATAAATATTAATATTCCATATTTATATATTTGAAAATAATAACATTATATTAATTTATATTTATATTTATTCATTACCGATATATTTGAGTTGCGCTTTAGGGCAAATTTTATTGATCGTCAGTCAAATAAAGCATTCAATTTCTCTCAATGGGTTAACAAATCGTGTTTGGCGTCATAATTTAATTAATGGTTAAAACTGATAGTTAAATATACATATGCAATAATGCTTAAAACTTAATGCAATTGCAATAAACTGTCAATGAAATTTCATTTGTTGGCCAGCAACTGCATTTCCGGCCATTTAGCAAATGCCGGCGATTTCACCTTGAAATGCGCTTACGTAACCAGACTCCAGATCCAGTCACACTGCCGCGGGGGAAGCTGCTCACCCCCCGCTTCTGTAAGCCGCAACGCATGCAAAAATGTTTTGCTAACGAACATTGTGCATTGAGTGACTTTTCGACTGTGGCTTTTCGAATCTTTGGCTTTAAGTGCTTTTATTGTATTGCATCTCAGAGAAATACGGCGACAATAAATTGTGCGACTGTCTCACAAATGTGGGAAACTGAAGCTGAAATCAATTGAATGCCACAAAAACAGATGCTGCTGGCCACTGAGATGCAATCGTTGAGCAACTGCAGCAATCAGTGACGCCTCTGAATGAGTCGCCTCTGGTTGCTTTGTATTTGCGATTGGGATTCCGATGGGGATTCGCGGGCACTGCAAAGCAATCGAATTTGCATTTCGATTTGCATTCAAGTTCAGAGACAGCTCTGAGTTTTCTGAATATTTCAAGTGCCTCAACGATTTACGTTCAACTTCCGAGTGCCACGGAAATTTGAGAAGAGGGGGGCAAAGCTGAAATACTGACTGCAACCATTAGATAAATCTCACGCTTTGTTAAGTTGCAGAGACATAAAAAAAAGGACAGCCATCATCCATTCAGGGAACTGCTGTATTCTGTTATTGATTATTTACAAGTCAGTCAACTGAATTTGAGGTTAGTAGACAATTGTATTGAGTAATGTTATTAGACTGAAAGTCAAGGGCCTAATTGATTTATATATAACATTAACTATACTTTATTAGACATTATTATTTTTTCAGTACGATCCTGTTTAACAGTTGCTTAGCAAATTTATCACTATGCATCACTTACTTGATTATCTTTGCACTGGTTCATTTTTTTTAGTTCTGATCCCGTAACTATAACAAAGTATTTACTATTTTGTTATTGTTTTCCTTCTTTTCTCATTTTAATTTAACATCTAACCTATCTTGACTTCTAGCTAGTATTAATTAGTTGCTTTATTTTTGCAGTAATCTCTTTGTTGCTTGGATTATCTACAAGTCGACCTCAGAGAGCAGAGTGCCTGAGAGCATAGTTTAAGCCCTTTATCTCGCCCCTCAGCCAGCACCCAGCGGCAGGCAATTAGTGTTCAATCGAGAAGGATTATCGCTGCACGCAAATTGCATAAGAAATACCAGGAAAGCAGCTTAATAGACGCGGCATCCTTTACATTGCAATGTGTTTGTTGGTGGAGGTGACTGCGCTGTTGACACTGAAAGATTAAGATAGCTTCAGCTCACGCAACCAGCTGCGCGGCCGGTGGGTGCTGTGCATCCCGGGGGCAATTGTAGGAAGTTGATGCCAACGACGACGACAACAGTTGTTGCTTCCTGCATCTTTTTGTCGCTTGTTATTGTTACTCTGTGAGTCTCTCTCTGTGTGTGTGTGTGTGTGTGTGTCTGTGATGAGACAGTGGCATCTCCAGCAAGAGCAGCAGCCACGGCGCAACTTCCTGCTTGTTAGGCAAACATACAGCGACGACAGCGTGCAAATTTTTGAATTGCTGAATACAAATGTTATTTTTTTACCATTTTCAAATTTTTTTGTGGTTTTTGTTTTTGTTTTAAGCACTGGCTCTTGGACTGTTTTGCTTTTACATTTGACATTTTTAAGCCTGTTGCTGTTGCATGGGTTGTTGCTGTTGTTGTTGTTGTTGTGGTCGCTGCCAGACTGTGTCTGCCACAGCATCTTTCGGCGATGCGCGTTTCGCGATGCGCTCGACGACAGATCGACATGGCATATTCATAGACTTGTTATTTATTGCACTTGACAGCAAGTTTGCTATGTTCGCTTCAATTGCAAACACTGGCAGCCGAGTTGAGGTTGCGGTTGCAGTGGCAGTGGCAGCGGCAGCGGCAACATGTTGCTAACTTTCAAATGCTAATTAGTGTCAACGACTTTTTGCTGTCCTCAGTACACAGGTTCTGTAACGATTGACCATTTGGCAATTGCAGCCAAGATGGTCAACAAATTATTCGCTTACTTGGTTTCTTTTGCATGCTTCATCATTTGTTATGGATTGCAGCTTTAATTTAAATGCTATTAATTAAACAACATTTGCTTAGTGGCAATTACAACTTTTATGCTTCAAGTTGTAAGTACTTCAAAAGTTTTCACCTGTGCTTGAAACTTTGGCTAACCAAAATTCTCACGATGTCTGGTACTTAAAAGTCGCCTGCTGAGCAAATGAAGTTGGCAAGGACAAATAAACATACTGTCGCAAATGAAACTCTATTCAATGAGAGACATCGATATATGCTCAAAGTTTTTAAAAACTTCTAAAACATTTGCAGGCTTGACATTTGCAATGTTGATCTGCTGTTAATAACGGCTTTTAAGTATTTATCATGTTCGTTAAATGAAGTAAGCTGTTACAAACAGCCACATAGCATACTTATATACATACATGTATCTATGCACTAGACACTAGACACTTCCTTGCACTTGTGTTGAATATAACTTGTTTTGCAATTCTGTAAATAGGAAACATTCCTGGAAATGACTCGGCTGTCTCGTTAGCTGACACTTCCCCTTTCTGCTAGGGATGGACTTTTTGTTCTTGACACGAAAATAATTAAAGAAACTCGACACGCACGACAATTTCCATTAAAAAAAGGGTTTTCTATTTGCGTACGTATTAAAAGATTTACATGGAATTATAGTATGGTTAAAGCTTTTACTACAAAATACTGGATGAATATTGCCCTGGCTATTTAATAAGGGTTTTGTTCTTCTCCAATGAAAACACGATACTCGTTCAACTTTAGTTGCGGCTGTTGGATGATATTCGTCCTTTTAATTTAATTGCAAGGACGCTTCACATTGGTTGCATTGGACGCTCGTGGTTTTCTTCTCGACATGTGCAAATTGTGCACTAAATTTGCATGACGTTGACATTTAGAAGCGACTGGGAGAGTGAAATGTGCATTCGCATACTAATGTCTACAGTATTTTAACTTGTATTTCAACTTGCCAACGAACCCAGAGACAGCTCAGGATATGTTCCAGTTGTAGGTGTGAAAATAACATTTCTTGGCATGCACCCAAAGTGGCGAACACTGTGTAACATTTTGGGTTTCTCCTTTTGCTGTTTTCTTGGAGTATTTATGATGCGGAAACGGTTCAGGTCTGGACCTGAGTGCAGGTCGTGGCCACGGCCATGAACATTGGCATGGGAAACAGCTGCAATGTATTTAACACCAGACGGTTTTGTGTTTTAATTTTTGTCTGCTTTTTTTTTTTTTTTTATTTTGTGTCGACAACTTCAAAACGCACTTTGGCGCAAATCTTTGAAGTGGCAGGCAAATAACGTCAAACAAAAATTGAGGCATTCGCAGCATAGCGGAAGTGATGAGTTGTGGGTTGAAAGTGCAACACGCTTTATAAGATTTGGCAGTCCGTTTTTTTTTGCCAGCTGTGCGCGTTGAACATGATGTGTAACTTTGGCTGTGAAAGCGAGAGAATGGTGGGAACTTAAACGCTAACACAGTAACCAACACCAGCTGCCTGGCTGTCAGTGGAAACAAGTTTCTATGGAGACGTATACTCCAATCACAAGAGCGGGCGCAGAATGTGGGCCATGGGTTGTCGTCACCAACGTTTGCAACTTCAATTAAACGTATTACGAGCCAGTGCAACATGTCTGTCAAGGCAACAGCAAAAACAGTAACAAGTAAGACGAGCAACAGCGGCTGCAGCTGACATAAACGCGGCCAAGTCCGTTAAATGCTCGCAAGAAAGTGTCGCGCTCATCGTGGCGTATGCGTAATTTTTCAAATGGAGTGCAATGCAAATCATTAAAGCGATGAGTCCCTCATTTGCCTATCGACTTGAATGCTGGCGCAAATGTGTAAAGAGCAAAAACAACTTTAACATGGCTAACAATTGTTGCCTGTTTTTTATTCAAATCGTAAAAGTTCACGTAATGAGCTCGTAAAAGTCAACGACAGCAACCGCCTTCAAGCACTGAACCACACCAGCGACATTTGTATGAGAAATGACGCCAAATGAGCTGAAATGTCCAGCCTAATGGCAGGCGAAATTAAATAACAGCCCCATTAAAAACAACGCAACGAAGGACATTCCGGTAGTCAACGCGATATATGTGCGTGTTGCTATCATTTAGACAGCTGACTTTTATAATACTACTTTGTACTTGTATATGCTGAGGTTTTTCTAATTTTATAAGGATTTTTTGATGTCAGAAGTGATCCCTAAATAATTTCAGTCGAATATTATTGCATATCTCTCGAATTCACTCAAAAATCTATTACTTCTTTATTCTTTTTTAATACTTCTTTTAGAGCTCTGCTTCGCAGCTCATTGATTTTGCAGCATTTCACAGACTTTATTTGCTTTTCAGTCAGTGGCAACTGCAATTGCAACTGCAACTGCAACTGGCAGCTATGTCCGCCGTTGGCAGAGTTTCCTCAGTTTGCCAGTCGCTCGGGTTTCATTTGTCAAATTTTATTGCGCTTAAGAGCGAATTTTTATTGTCCTATTGTCGTGCGATTCGTGTTGCACTGCTCAAATGGTGTTGCCGTGGGGATTTTTAAGTATGTATGTTTCACAGCTGTTGCTCTGGCTGTGGCTGTGTCTCTGGCTCTGGCAGCAGTCGATGCGAGTCAGCTTGCCATCCGCCCCCCTACCCGTAAGTTACGCCCCTTTGCAGCCCGGTGCAAATCTGCGAACAGCAGTGAATAATAAAAGTCGAAGCCAAAGTGAAATCGCTGAATTGGATTTATATACGTACTTTTTGTATGCTTAAAATGCTTGTACATAAGGTCTGGTAGATGTAAAATTGTTGTTTACTGTGGGAAAGATGGTGCCAAACTCCATGGGATCGCGGTCAGTGTGGTGCTTTTCGAATCACCAAAGAAACGGCAAAACACAAAGTAAATATTGCAATTTTTGACAATTGAAAATTTACATTGAAAGCTTCTTTCTTTCTTTTAACAAGGAATATGCAAATATGGTTGTATATATTTTTGATTTAATAATTTTCGTATGCAATCGCAAACAACAAAAGACAGCACTCATCAGTCGAATACTGGCTGCCGTATTATTTTCGCATTTCCTGGGCTCATTTCTTTGAAATTATCTGGTAATTTCTGAGGTGTTTCGACTCTTGCACGTGCCCAAACCCAGCCGCCTGTCGACAACAACAGCAACAGCAACAACCACAATAACAACAGCGACAGCGACAACAACTATGGCAACAACATTAACAAAAAATCGACAACATTTGCATATCTGACGAAACAACTTGTCAAAGACAATTCCCCCTTCTCTCTTCCGCTGCCCCATCTAGCACCCCCTCCCACCGAAACGGCCCGCATCCCTGGGCCGCCATTCGCCGCTTTGTGAATATTTCGTGCAATTTGGAGAACTGGCAACTGAAGAAGATAATGCAAATGGTCATTAGACACAATGCTATCGTTGGCTCTGGCCCACTCGTTGTTGCAGCAGCACAGCAGCAGCAGCAGCAGCAGAGACTGACTGACTGACTGCCACCGCACAACAGCGCACCCAATCACTCCCCACTCCTTACTGCCCCCCAACCCCTAATGTCGTTTCTTTATTGTCCGGCCATTATGTAATCGTCTGTTTGTGCGCATCGAGTGGCTAGAAGAAACCACAATTATTTACATAAATGGCGCTTGGAATATGCGTGGCTTGTCCACCACTGAAGACCTCTTACTTTTTTGCCTTTCTTGGCAACGCCGATTTGTATCTGTATCTGCATTTGTGCGACTGTATCTTTTCTAGCTGGTCCGTGCGAGCGAACGTCTCCTTGACGTCCGTTTAAGTGATCGGCAGGCATATCAACGAGGTCCCCTCGGTGACCATCCCAACCCTAAGCTGTTGCTTAGATAACTGTTTAATTTATATTAGCCTTAGAACAACATCATTTGTTCTGGTACTTGGCTCTGTTAAGGCACTTAAGGAAATGTCCTTTCATTTCAATTTGGTACAGTGCACAGTTAATTGGCTTAAGGACTTTGCAATTGAATTTGTCAAGCAAAATACCAGATTTAATTAAGGGAATTTGGGACTCTTTAAAAAAAGAATTTCAATATAAATATTTAAGCAAAGTTGTATATAATTCGCTGGAACTGATATTAAAAGCAAATTGATGGCAAAGTCAACAAATAATTGGAATTTCCTCTTTCCGATGAATCAAACACAAAATTGTAATTTGCCAGCAGTTTTTAACACTTTCGGTGAAAATGAAGCAGGACATGCTGATGGCAAAACAACAGTCAAAAACTTCAGCTCAGAAGATTGATTAAGCATTAAAAAAAAAACGTCCGAACGAATGGAAAGCAAAACCATTAACCAGGCCAGATGCCAACCAAGGCCAAGCGGGCTTCAGTTGAAAGTTGGCAAAATAAAAAAAAAGTAAAGAATAACAAAAACACGAACCCGAAATACAAAAAACTTATTAAAATCAATTAGGGACAACGCCAGTAAAACGGAAAGTCAAAGAATGCCAAACGAAATGACAGGTTGGAAACTGATATCGAAACTCAATTCAGCTGAAGCCAAACCAGTACCAGGTTACATAAGATCAGCAGAATGCAAATGCAAATGAAAGATGCTTCAAGTGTGCCAATAACAATATCTGTTCGACGCCGCGATAATCAATACGATTTATGGCATCTACAAAACGCGTGGCAAACGCGACACAAGGAGGCCAGCTCACGGGGCAGCAGACAGAGATGCAACCCGGCTGCGGTGTTGCACACCCCTCCCGCACCCGCACAATCGATGATTAGGTAAGCGAGCGCCGGCGTAGCGCAAATTGAGCCAAAGATAAATGGCCATTCGACGGACCGATTGAGATTCCCACCAAAAACCGAACCGAGCAGAGCTAAGAAACTTTCGCTTTTCATCTTCGCACAAGCAGAGGAGGATGAGGAGATGTTGCGGTTGCCTCTTGCCTCTTGCCACTTGCCACTTGCCTCTGGCCTCTGCCTGCAGCTGCAGCTTCAGCTTTGCAGTCGTCTTAAAATTAATTTAAATGTTCGGCACAGGATCCGCTGTCAACTGAGACCCAAGTCAAATGAGCTCCGGCTCTGCTTTGACAGCCGTCTGCGATTTATGCCCAACACTCTGTGCTTGGCCATCTCTGTCAATTGGGATGACATATTGCATGGAAAATGTTATTGCCAAAGTTTTGCAGCCAAGCTCATCAAGTGAAATGGATTTTAACTGCCACAACAGGACCTATGACCAGCACAAAAGCACAGGTGAAAAGTGAATTTCGATTTTATTTTGCATTTCATTTTGTATGCAAAGTGCACATTTTTGCTGCCACTGTTGCCGGAGTGTGTTGTCGATGTTGTCGTCGTTTGGCCAACAGCAACTGCTTCAATTGCCAGCGTAAATATTAATGAGCGAACGTGTTTGAGTTGTGGCAACTGCTGTCGGCACGACTAAACGAATGCGGCCTCATATTATGCACGAGGGTCGCCAGTGCACTTATCTACTATGTAGCATATAAATTATGTGGTGATAATTATACCTTAACGAAATGACTTCATTGAGAGCCGGAAAAGCACTGTTCAATTGACTGGCTAAGGGAAACGGTCCAGTCATGCCGCCACTGTCAATAAACCATATGACATTTCAGCTGCAGCAACAGTTTTTTTTGTGTTGCAATGTGGCAAGGTCGTATCTACCAAACGGATGCTGAAAATTATGCTGCGTGCTGAATTTGCGTACAATTTATACATATTTTGCAAGTTATTTTCGATTTTTTTTTTAAATGTATATTTAGTTATTGATAGATCTGGCTACGCCTCCGTTGGCACACACACGTACCTGCCACACGGCTTGATGAGAGCCATTGCCTTCGAATATGAAAATTGTGTGCGGCACGAAAAGGTCAGTGGTTTAACTGGTTTTTTTTACTTATCGCACATTTGGACAAAGTTGCAGTAGTAAACCCCATACCAACCCCCCTCTAAAGAGTCTCACAGCAGCAGTAAATAAAACTAAAGCACTAACCACTTGCGGCTGCCTTAACTAGCCGAGCAGCCAGCACCAACACACTTAACCTTGTAGGCCTTGCCACAGTTGCAAACCACAACAGCAACAACAACAGCAACAACAACAGCAACAACAACAGCAACAACAACAAGAACAACATGCAGCCAGATTGGCAGGCCAAGGCAAAGGCAGGCTATGAAAGGCGCTCGACGGTTTGGCTCTTAACCTTTCGACAGGCGCCTGCATAACGTGCCAGGAAATGCACAAATCAAGCACGAGGCCCAAGGCAAAACCAATTCGAAGAAAATGCAACTGGCTAGCAGCACAAGAGATACATTTCTTTGCCAATAGATTTGGCTAAGATATAACACATATTACGTGGCTTTATCTTTAGGCATTCAATAAAGCAAACGAATAAAGATTGGAAAAAACTATAAAACTTTAAGTAATTGTTGTCATCATATCACAAGATCTAAAATGTACCTCTAAATCTAAAAAATTCACGGTATTTTAAAAGAGTAAAATTGCGACATTTTGTAAAGAAAAAGATTTTAAAGCTACAAAGTTATGGTGTAGGCAAGGTGAGCCCCAAAAAAATGATGTGAGTAACTGAAGACAATTAATAATATCAACAGCTAAAAAACAAAAGTATCTTCTAGATATATTCAAAAAATGACTTGCAAAGACTGCGTTTGCTTTCCCTAACGATACAAAAATATTAATGTGAAATGAATAATGCATTTTCAAGAATATCCCACATATATTTACAAGCAAGCACACTCAATAGCTAAAATGTGTGTTTCAACTATCTTTTAGACACATTTAACAAATACTTTGCCGCTGATGCGACTTGCGGTTCGCATTGGTTTCGCGTGCATGTGACATGTGGCATGTGGCATGCGCTTGAAAACTGAAAGAAACTTTCCACATTGAATAAAGATTTCAAACAAAGCCATTGTCTTCGACAAGAGCAAGAGATAAGTACGAGTATATTTACTTTTGAGTCACACACACGCACACACACACACACACACACACACAAACATAAAATGTATCCCATGGATGCGTGGACATATCAGCTTATGTAATTTGCTGAGGAATTACTTTATTTTTACACGATTATGCTAAATGCTTGGTTTGTCAACGCAGTTAGGCGACCAGCTCTAATTGGCTACAACGAACTCATCAGTCAATTGGCTCGACTTGGCTCATTGGTAGCCAACTAATACTTTCAACTCAACCCCCCCTTGTTAACTGCAATAAATGCGATGTGTCTCCGGTGCATACCTTTAATCAACCGTGCAACTCATTACGACAGTTGCGCATGTTTTAATTAAACTCACTGCAGGCGACGACATTTTGTATCTCATGGATACATGGGCAATAAGCAAAATCTCGCTGCAGTGAACTGCAGAACTTTTATTTGTTTTTCCATGATTTTTATTTGCCTGCTCTGTGCAACGAAAGTGAATAAATTACTTTTCACTCTATGCTTTTAATATTCACAGCATCAGATAATTAATTTTTCCACAGAAATGTTGTCATAGGGTATATTTTAAATTTCATTTATTACCCAAATACCTGACACATCGATTTTTTAATTTGGTAGGTTAAAGTTAGTCCGATTGACCTGAGATATGTTTAGATTGTGTTAAAACCGCTTTTTATTATTTTTATTTAAGACCCGGGGGTTTCCTACAGATTGGTATATATATGTAGATAAGGTAATTAGATTGTAGATTACTTTATATATGTATATACGAGTATTATTGCCGGTAGCTCAACTCATTCTTCTACCCTTTCTTTTGATTCGATTGGTGGCTTTGTGGCTGGGAACCCAATATAAATACGACAGACGTCGCTTTAATAGCTCCATAAAACGTGCCAGCAATAATGGTAGTATAAAAGCGAGAAACACACAAATGCCAAAACTAACTGAGAGTGCAAGTTCCTTCGGCATTGGCGATTGAAACCAAGCCAAGTGGTGCCACCTGAGGCCAACAGCATTTTGATGTCTGCACCACACGAAGTGGTACGGCATTAAAATGGCAATGATAGCACAATATTATTTCCGTCTAGAGAGCAACTAGCAAAACAGACAGTTGGGCAAAGGGACGTGCGACTTAGTGCGACTTGAAGAAAGTGCAAACTGAAGCGCCACTGGGAGCTGCAGACCAAGAGGAAAATTTATGCTTTTATTTACAAGACGAGAAATTATTTTTGCTTTCGTGCCGTTTATTTGAAAATAACGTGATGGTATTGCTGCGATTGCAGCTTCAACTTCAACTCCAAACTCCAACTGAAAATCCAGCATCAGCTTAAAGCTCCACTAGCCTCTAATGCAGTTCATTTTGGTTGCCACAAATCCCAGTGCCACACGGCACAAGCTGACTTTGCAGCCATTATAGCCACAAATCATTTCAGTCGGATGGGCTGGGATAATGCAGCAGGCTGCTCTGGGAAGGGATGAGCGACGTAATAAAGTTGTGTGTTGTTTTTGTTGTATTTGTGTTTGTGTGCGGTGGGGGACCATAAGGTGGGGGGGGGGCTAACAAAAACAAAAAGTCAACACATTAAGATATAAGTAGCATACGTGTGCGAGTGTGTGTGTGTTTGTGTGAGAGCCTTTAATAGTATTACGACACTTAACAGCTGAAGATTTATGCCACAATTACCGCAAGTGTAAACTAATTACGGCTTTCAAGCGGTTGCAGCTAAAATAATGCCAACAGACAACATAACGAATTCAAGTGAGCGTTAACTTTAAGCCGATGTTGCGGCGGCAGCTACTGCAACATGGCTAAACACCGCCAACACCTCCCCCTGCCACATTGCCTCGTGCTAGTTAAAAGCTAGCTTATCATTTGGAATTATAATAAATGTCCAAAATATTATATATTACCAACTAGACCAACTGCTTTTAGCCAGCCAACAACTGAAGGCTGCACCTAAATATAAATAAATAATTTAAACAATTCACTTTTTTGATACGCTTTAGTTCAGCTTTAGACTGATTTTATATATGGTCAAATTAATTTCTTAAATTTTCATGGCATCATTTTATCGTTAAATTGTTACCTGGATAAATCTCCAGGTCACGCCCCTTTTGGGGATTCTCAATTGAAAATGTTCATCGATTCGGTGGCCTTTTGTTCATTTCATGGTGCTGTAAACATTTTAATTACAACAACTTTGGCTCGTCTGGGCGGCAACCACTGTCAATGTATTTTCCCTCTTTTACACCATCTCGCTGTTTACATTGTTTCCTGACTTTTGGCACCATTGCTGCCATTTAAACCCTCGAGGGCTGATCCAACAATATGATCTCTGGATTAAAAACGGCAGCGGCAAACATGGTTGAAAGGTCTGTTGTTGCTTTTGGAGCTGATTGCCTACCGCAACAATTATAAACTTTTGTGCGGTTTTTTTTTAAAAAGTTTTTGCATTTTCTGTGCTTTACATATATGTTTGTATGAGTATAAATAATTACTATCATATCTATTTTGCCTGAAATCTATTTGAACTGGTTAGACGACTGGCTATTGAAATTCAGTGCGGCTGTTTAATGAGACGATCTGTAAACTGTTTGTCATTACGATCGCTGAGCAGTTTTAGTGCGTCACTGACCCGAATTTGCAGTATTAACAATCCGAAAACTCAACTGCAAGTCCAAAACCTTTCACTTTTTGTTGTAGAATAAACTTGTTCGGGCGTCCAAGCAAACAGACAAGATGTTTCTTTATGTAATACAAACAACAATAACAGCAACAGCAACAGCAAAGGCAAAAATAACAGCAACAACAAACATAACAAACAGCAGCAATGAGCAGATGTAACAACAAATGAACCGACAACTGTCAGCCAACTGTAGCCACCGAAGTCGCCGCTGTCGGCTCAGTCACCTATCAGGAACTGCTCCTTTATTGCAATGGTGCAAGTCATGCTGCATGCAACGTGGATGCCACTGAAGCCTCCGATGACTTTGAATCACCGTGGAGCACAGTTGTGAGCCAGAAACCAAGTAAGTATGTATATAAGACTGTCTATATACTGCTATCTACAAGATACATATGCCAGCTGGTGTTTAGCTTGTTTGAGACCCTGTTTACTGAACGCTCATTAATTAGCTAATTTATGGCCCAATAAAATGTTTTTAGTTCTATTTATTTAGGCAAGAACAAAGGTTCCCAGCTAAAAGATAGATGGACTGTTGAGTAACCCAACTGAATATGCCACAAAACCGATTATAAATAACAGTTTATTTATTTCATAATTGATGTAAGCATGGCTAAATAAATATTTACAGAATTTGTATTCATAATTGTACATTTACGAATACAATGGGTTCACCCGCACTTCGAGTATTATTTTTTTTAATTGTATTCAAAATGTGTTGACCAGTGAAAAACAAGTAAGAGTGCTCTAGTCGAGAGTGCCCGACTAAGATATACCCTGATCCAAGGTCTCACATTCATTCATAATTATTTACCTGTATGCATACATGGAAACACACACACGCATGCAAACACAAGCTGCGCGCGTCATGCAATTGCATTGCTTCTTCTTCCATTGGCCTCAAACTATTTTGCATTGATTCGTAAATAACTTCTTTGTTTATTGCCCGATCGTAGTGAGACTATGTATAATACGAAGGTCATACCTCTGAAAATACGTTTTTCTGGGAGATCGGGGGAAACTTTTTTCATTTTTTTATCCTACAGGAGAATATACATACCAAATTTGGTGCCTCTACCTCTACCTCTAAAAAATACTAATCTGGAATCTAAATTCATCAATAACTTTTGAACGGGTAAATATACTAAAACAAATTATGAGCTTGTATTAAGCAGGAAATACGGAAACTTAAATTACAAATATAAAGTCTGTAGCTCTTATGACTTTTAAACTATGCCCAAAAAATACTGCTCTGGAATCAAAAACGGGACGACATATAGAAAAAAAAAATTTCTGAATTTGATCTGACCCGGCAATACGACAGCTTATATTTTAAATATGAAGTCTCGAGCTCTTATATTCTCTGAGATCAGGAGCGTTCATACAGGCGGACAGACAGACAGACGGCTTTTGATAGTGATCATAAATATATATACTTTATGGGGCCGGATATGCTTGCTTTTGCCTGTTACATACTTGTGCACAAAACCATTATAATCTACATCTAAAGTTTATGAATTTTTAAAAAAATTAAATTTTTTGAGTGAAATAGATTTTTTAAAATATAGAATCTTGAAATTGTACGTTGAATTGATTGTGGGTGTCTCAACTAGCATAAAAAGCTATTCGAAAAGTGATTTTGTGGGAGTTCATTTTTCTGTCAAAAATCACGCCAAAAGCCCAAACAACGAAAAGTTCTTTACAAATGACTTTCCCAAACTTCAAACTGCCACAACTTTGTCAAATCTAAACCGATTGTCAATCCCGAGGCCTTTTTGATCACAAATTGACATTTAATTTAATTCTAAATCTCAAGTTTATGAATTTTTGAAGAAATTAAATTTTGGATTTTTTTGGCGAAAAAAGCATAAGGGGGGACCCTTACCAATTTTGATTTTTCAAAAAATAGAATCTTGAAATTTTACGTTAAATTGATTGTGGGTGTCTCAACTAGTATAAAAAACTATTCGAAAAGTGATTTTGTGGAAGTTCATTTTTCTGTCAAAAATCACGCCAAAAGTGACAAAACAACGAAAAGTTCCTTATAAATGACCTTCCCAGACTTCAAACTGCCACAAATTTGTCAAATTTAAACCGATTGTCAATCCCGAGGCCATTTTGATCATAATTTGACATCTAGTTTAATTCTACATTTCAAGATTATGAATTTTTGAAGAAATAAAATTTTGAATATTTTTGGCGAAAAAAGCATAAGGGGGGACCCTTACCAATTTTGATTTTTCAAAAAATAGAATCTTGAAATTTTACGTTTAATTGATTGTGGGTGTCTCAACTAGTATAAAAAACTATTCGAAAAGTGATTTTGTGGAAATTAATTTTTCTGTCAAAAATCACGCCAAAAGTGACAAAAAAATTGGCTTGTAAAGTGCCCAAACAACGAAAAGTTCTTTATAAATGACCTTCCCAGACTTCAAACTGCCACAACTTTGTCAAATCTAAGCCGATTGTCAATCCCGAGGCCATTTTGATCATTATTTGGCATAAAGTTGAAAAACTTAAAATTTTCGGATTCCATGTCAAAAATCATGACAAGAATGTTGACATGTAAGTTTCCAAGTCCTCAGAAATGCTCTGACCAGATTTCAAACTGCCATAACTTGGTCAAAACTTATCCGATTTCCATTTCCAATGGTTTTTTGGTCATGACTTGTCTCTAGTGATACACTAAAAATATCTTTAATACATTTAAAAGTACTTGAACGATTGAGTTATCAAGTTTAAATTTTTTTTTTTATATGTATATTCAAACTTTTGCAGCAAATCCCTGAATACCAAACAATTTCCTCATCGCTCAGACTGTCACGTAGCCTGAGCAATAAGCTGCATCGACAGTCGAAGCTTTCAATGGGCAAAAAATGTTGCAAAAATGCATGAAAATGTTGTGAATGTCATATTTTACTATGATATATGACTGCAATATTTTACAGCTAAATTCTAGTTTTGAAATGTTATTTGTATTTGCACAATTTTACCTTTGACAAGAAGACAGTTTTCTATTGCATTTGACTTGAATAAATTACTATAAAATTAATCAGTCGAAAACCAAGTGCAGCAAAAGTCCAAAAATGTTATTGCCGGAAAGTTGTAATGAGGGCGCCGACAGAATAAACAGCAACGAGCAGAAAGATACAAATGCACAGATAAATAACAACGATGCGTTGTGGGGAAGATTTCGGGTGGAAGCTGCAGCTAATTGCAGACGGTGTAACTGTTGCTGTTGTCTGTTGTCTGCCGCTGCGATATCTTTTAATTTGCCACAAAACGCACAAAATGCGCGACCCATGCGATTTTGTAGGTGTATGTGTGTGTGTGTGTGTGTGTGTGTAAGTGTGGGTGTGGATGCGGGTAGTCAGCAGTCAAGCAGTCAAGCTGCTAAGCTGCCAAGCAGCTGTAGCCAAGCCTGGGAATCCTCTCACTTTTTTTCCCAAGCACTCGCCATTGTGTATGTGTGTATGTTCAGCGATGATGAAGATGATGCGACTTGGGACTGCAACAGCGACCCAGCTGCCACTGGCCCCGCTGCCCTAGCCCCCCTTAGACCCCTGCTTGGGTGCCCGGGCAGCTTTGCTTGCTTGCTGGCTGGATATGACACAGATTACGTAAGATGAAATTAACATTTTAACACAATTCAACCAACGTCGCGACGTTGCAACTGCAGCAAAAGAAAGAAACTACAGCCACGTGAAATGCAGAAGAAGAAAGATGCAAAAACGATACATCAAATGGGGAGAGCCGGTTGCCGACTC
Source organism: Drosophila maculinotata (assembly GCA_035045305.1). NCBI lineage: Eukaryota > Metazoa > Arthropoda > Insecta > Diptera > Drosophilidae > Drosophila > Drosophila maculinotata. The sequence goes on from JAWNPD010000335.1 coordinate 12,448,573, forward strand.
TGTTTGGGCATTTGGCCATGTCTGGCAGCTCATCAGTCTTTGTTGTGGCGTGGTCAGCGTACGCTCAACCAACACCTAGGATCAGGAGGGGCTTACTGACTGACCAAACAACACACACTCTCACACACCTAAACACTCAAACTGCAGCCGGTTGCGCCTCTTGCAGTCAATTATGCAATTAAAGATTTACATGCGAGCAAGTAGCAATTGCAGCCAAATGAGGCAAATTTCCACTGCGCTGGCATCGATTTGACAAAGCGACAGCCCCCCAACACCACAACAGCACAACTCCATAGCTCCTATCATTGAGTAGCCCCTGGTCAGCATTATGCATGGTACTGCATTGCAGTCATTACATTTTATTTTGCCGTCTGTCTGTGTCGCAGCCCGGCTGTCCGGCTGTCTGTCAACTGTGACGTGTCATCGCCGTAAGTCAGCAGTTTTATTATTCCTTTTAGTTGATTGTTTTTTCATTGCATTACATTTTGGCTTTTGGTAGTGTTTTTCCCATGGCTGAACCTGCTGCTAGTCAAGCAATTAGTCGTCTGTGATTTGCAACTCGTGCACAGCAAAATTTTGGTATTGACCGAAATATTGCAAAAGCAATTTATCTAAAGTAATAAAGAAGAAGAAGAAGCTCTAAAAACTAATAATCCAATCAACCGAATTATGTGCAGCTCTAGTGAAAATGCAACGCATTACGTATACGCCACGTGTAGAAACTGAGTATGGCAATTCAGTTAAAATAAAGTGTAAGTACATTTATTTAGTTTATATTGGCTTTTAACTCCGGTGACGATTACGCGGATGTTCAGTCCGTTGGCTGTCATAGTAGTCAGCAACGTGTTCATCATCATCATTATTATCGTTATCATTATTATCGTCATCATTATTATTATCGTGTTGTGGCCGTAATTTGCTAATCATTTCAACTGCCACTTGGCCAACTATTTGAGCAGAGCAACAAGGAAGAAATTGTCAACTAGACAGTCATGAGAAAATTACAGAAAATCTACAATGATGGTTACATATTTGGCGCTTCAAAGGATGGCCCGAGATTGACCAACAAGTCGGCAGTCGACCGTCGACAGTCGACAGCGAAAAGTGAATGGCAGATGCTGAGATCGATGAGATGCTGCCACTACCACCGGCGCCTTGGGCACGAATTGGGTAACATTCGGTGGGAGCATGGGGCAGTGGGCGCAACTGTCTGCCATTATTATGGACGAATCTGTCGTTACGTTTGCCCAGCTATTGGTATTTCTTTTCATATTCTACTTAATCAGCAGATGCACATGCCTGGCTGACTACGAAAGATGGTGTACATAATTGACCAGCCAGGCCAAAAATTAAGTGATGGCTGTGCGCCACGATTGACATGACTTAATTAAGCATTGGCGAATTTTAATTAAAATCAAGCATTTCTTTTCACCCAATACCAATACCAAATTTGGGCAGCTGCTCAAAACCGCTCACAACCGCTTCAAATTGGCCAGCTGCGCCGATGATGCGCAGAGGTCATCGTCAGCATATATACATGTATACATTTATAAATTTATAAATTGTGTACCCTAACTGACTTTCTTTCTTGGCTTTCTTGGCTGACAACGGGCAGACGTCCACCTCTATGGAAATTCCACAATTCAATTGGCCATAAAGCGAGAAGGCTCGTTTAACAACTAACGTTACGTGGTTAGCAGCGCACCCGCAACGATCCGCCTGCTGTGTGACCCAAACACTTCCTGGAAACCGCAAACTGATCACCGACGCGACTTGCGACTTGCGACTCGCGACAAAGGTGGCATCTTTAGACGCAGTTGCAAGTAAGTTGCAGCCGCAACAGCTGATAGGCGACTCACGTACGAGGCACCAAGTAAGCGCTGCATGCGCCGCATAAATCTTCTCTTATTTATTTATTTAAAATACATACATATATTGCAAAGGCAACCAGCTGCTTGGGTTGGGTGGCTGTGGCAGTGGCTGTGGCTGAGGCTGAAGTTGAGGCTGCAGTTGAGTGTACGGCTGAGTTGGAGTTGTAGTTGTTGTAGTCTAATGCTGTTGATTATATGAGCATTATATGCGATTTGTAATGCTGACAAGCCTCACCTCCAGTCAAATCGTAACCCCCCCGAACAGCAAATCAGTTGGTTATAAGTTTGCGCCTGCTTCGGAGTTGAACTCGCCTCCAGGATATACAATACAATTGGCAAGCAATTGACTTAATGTCTAGCATTGACTTATGCCTAAACAATGGCATTTCATGCATTCAATATCAATCAGCTTTAGCATTTAAATATGTCAGCATTAACCTTTGTACACGACTTATTCAGCTATGCAAGTTATTCAGTTTCACACTACCACAGTGCCATAAAAGTCATTACACCAGTTCTTCCGTCTGACAATTTGTTAAAAGCATTCGCTTCAATATTCTGGTATCTCTGGAATGTGCAGACAACAAGCGTATACAAATATTTTTGAATTTAAATGAAACACTCGTAGCTAAGACAAATGCAAATATTCAGAAAATCGCAGACAGACGGCATAAAAAGCATTCAGATGGAAAGTGCGCAACACTTTGTGCGGGGGGAAGAGGGTGAATACAGGCAGAGACATGCTAAATATTTTAAGATGATTTTCACAAGGCATTTCCATATCTAAAAATACTTGCAGGCTGGCAAAAGAGTCCTTGCAAGGGTTAAAAGGATTCCGAGTGGTTATTTGCATTTGCCATTTGGCTAATACGGTTCTTGGCAGCTTTGGTAGCAACCAAATCTATTTTGCCACAAATTAGTTTTTGTGGTAGCTATGCAAAAGTGGCTAAGACTTACCTTGCGCTTGGAGCGCGCCATGCGCTGGTCCCGCGAATTCTCCGCCTCCCCCGGCGGCCGCTTGCCCCACACGGCAATGGCGATGCGCGTATAGGTGAATATGAGGACCAGCAGTGGCACGATAAACTGCAGCGTAAACAGCGCCAACGTATAGTAGTAATCCTGTTCGCCCGAGGGCCAGACCTCGCGACAGATGTATCTGAGGGTTCGGACAGCAGCAGCAGCAGCAGCAGCATCACAGGAGGATGGAGGATGCATCGGAGCGAAAGAGAATGTTGTTGTGTGGCATGCAAAACAAAAGAGCAAAAGATTGTATTAGTACAATGACATGCTGAAAGGGTGGCGGAGGGGGGAAGCTGGGCTGTATTGGGCTGTTGGTGGGTGGAACAGCGACACAAATTCTGCTGGCCCCTGCTCGACGAACAAGCTGTCAACTGCATGCATACCCACACACACACACTCAAGTACACACACACACAGAAGCTTGCTTAATTTAAATTTTATGTTAAGCGTTCAGAAAACTCTGCACTATGGAAAAAAAAAACAATTAAATTTCGCGACTTTTGCATTTATTTATGTTGTTTTTTTTGATGCGTTTTTACCAGTGTCATTTGGAGTATGCAAATGTGGGCAATTTTTATTTTAAGAGCTTGCATTTTTTATGCAGATTTTTTCTTTTGTGGCCCATTGTGCAATGTCAGCACATGTCTGCTGCTGATGGCCCACTGAGCGAAAGCTTCTTTGACCACTGACCAGCTGATGTGGTAATTAGGCACGTTCTTTTACAGTACAAACCGCCTGCATCTGCCACATTGCAACGTGCCACACATTTTCGCATTTTGTGCAACAATTTAAAGCTGATAGCGGCAATTGAATACGGAATGTGCTTTTCTTTCACTAATGACGCCAAGACCAAATTAGTTACATTTGATCCTGATTTTTGAGTGGGAAAACTTAAAGCCGTTTAGAGCCAAAAACTCAAATGGTATAATTTCTTTTATTTGCAGTTCACTTGAAAGCGTGACTCAATGTATACTTAGATGAATTTGACCAGCAATTGATGCGGTCTGATATGCATACATATTTTGAGAATGGCATCCAAGTAGACCACTACAGCAAAAATAGTCGGAAAGTGCTGCCATTCCGGCTATCGATTTCAGCAGTCTCAAGCACTCGACTTGCATGCCACCCACCACTGTTAGTAAGTCCATTGCCTGGAAACGCGCACGCACTGTAAATGACTTGAATGTGCCCACATTTAGTCTCAATTGCCACTCGACAGACAATTCCATGGTCATATCTTAAATGCTACACTTGAAGCACGCACTCACACACACACACAGTGACAGTGTAGTCGTCAGGGTTATTGTTAGGATGTCAATGGATTTGTACTTACTTCTCGCACTTCTCGTGCCATATCGAGCCGGGAACAACCAGGCGAGAGACGACGGGTATGGGAAACGCAGTTGCTAGCGCAATAAACCAAACGCCCGCTATAATAAATTTAGCATAGCTGCAATAAAGAGACAAAAAGAGTTGTGATAAATATAAACAAAGGTCGAAAATTAGCTGACGCACGAATGTTGCGCATACGCACGGGGTGGCCAGGCAATAAGTGTGCACTGCACGCACACCAATGTGTCCTCTCATCTTAGATACATATGAGCGTAGCTTTTAATGTTGAATGCGTGTGCATGAATTACAGCCGGGCTGGATAATTATAAACCTTATTTATTTAATGTCTCACAAATATTTGCACATGCCACAAAAGCCTCGCTCCTTAGAGCGCGCACGCACTCATTGAAAGGGCGTGACATAAATGCTAGTCTCATCCCCATCCCCATTCCCATCCCCATACCATATCCCCCTGGACTACCACCCACATATTTAACCGCCATTAAGCAGCGCCCAAGCGTAAAGAAACGCGCCAGCGAGTAGCTAAAGTCAGCTAGCTAGCTGTCGAGCTGTTGAGCTGTTGAGCATTGAGTATTGAGTGAGGAGCGAGGAGTGAGAAGTGAGCAGTGTTTGTTTTGTATCCGGTTACAAAGCAAATTGACGTTCAATGGCAGCCGGCGGGTCGGGCTTGCAGGATTTGCAGCAGATGCCGCCATGCGTCCGAGTGTCTTGGGTTACTGTTTAAACCAATTAACACAACGGAGCCGCAGGCGTGAGAAAGCGTTGCGTGTTCGAGTCCCTGGGGGCGCCGCCTTGTTTTGGTCAAGTGGGGCTGGCAGCCAAAAGCCGCCTAAAGCGCACAAGCAATGCAAATACGCCAGCGGCCACTTAACGGCGCCATAGCACGTCTCGTCCCAAATATATAGAAAACACAGCAACAACAACTAGTCGAGCTGGTGTTGGTGCCGGTCTTTCAATTAGTTTTTATGCGCCTTCAATTAACTTGAATGCTAATACTCAGCTTTGCATATTTGACTGCAGCTCAACGAAAACAGGATCAAGTTGGTAATCTAGCTTTACTAACTCCTAACCGAGATCTTATCATATTAATTTAATTTTTTTTAATATTCCAATCAAATATAAGCTGAATAAAAGTTAAACTAGCAGTAAATTAAAGTCAATACATAATATTCAATATATCGGCTCGTTCAAAAACTAATCTTACCCACTGTGTTGTTGAAATCTTTCAAGCTATTTCCTATTATATTTTTAAGACTTAACATTGATATGATTTTTTTACACTAATCAAATTTACATCAATACTTTGCATTATAAAAATGATATAAAATATAATACTGAATATAATCTTCTGATGATGAAACGGGACAGTCTACTTACCGCTTTGTGATCCGGGGCCGCAGAGGCCACATGATGGCTATGTAACGATCAATGCTGATGGCCACCAGTGTGTAGGCGCTGACCAGGACAGATACCACCTGCGAGTAGTTGACAAAGTGGCAAAGGACAATACCAAAGGGCCAGTAGTTAAGGATGTACTGCGAGATGAACGAGGAGGGCACACAGAACAGGGACATGAGAATGTCGCCGAGTGCCAAATTAGCTATAAAATAGTTGGTCACCGTTCGCATGCGTGGCGTGGATTGTACAATGTAGCAGACGATGCCGTTGCCCAGCAGCGCAAAAATGAAGATGGGTATGTAGAGCAGATAGACGACGCTCTTAAAGTAAACGCTTGACCACAGATCATCCGAATGGGATCCCACATCACTGCAGCTGAAGTTCAGCAGTACGGTCACATTGAAGCGTTCCATGGCGGGTGTTGTTGATGTGTAAGCGGCATCATCAGCCTGCAGCGATATTTCCGTGGAACTGGCATTGTACACCAGCGAGGCAGCTGCATCCTGGTAGTCATCCTCGTTGCGCAGCAGCGGCTGCTGTGGCGCTATGTAATACAATCGCTCGTCATTCACCATGGAGCGCTCGATGCTCATGCTTCGCTTGTGCCAGGTCAGGCTGCTAAAGTCCATTTTGTTATTTGAATTTTGGTAAGCAGAGTCCGTAAGCTTAATAGCAACGTTTAAACGTGTAACTTAATCTGAGAGAACTGTGCCGAAAGCAAATGCTAATTGCAGCCTCATTATAACTGCTGCGGAACTAAGCACCACTCGAGCCGTTGCTTTGCTCAAGTTGTTTTCGGATTTAATTTAGTTTTTCACAATTTGTGTATTGTGGCTCTAGAGTCTGTAAGTAGAAGAATATTTAACGGGTTAAGAATTTAAATTTAGTGAAAGTTATGAATAATATTAAAAACAGTGAGTGAGTGGCATGGGACTTATTTTCATAGCATGCGATATACAAGTAAAGTCCTAATTATAAAGTTTTGCTGCATACTTTTAGGAGTGCGGTGTTAATTATTTTTCCTCTTAGTGTGGGCACTTAAAAGTATTCATTTAAAGCCAACAACACCAAATATGGGTTTGTCCCCAAAAAACATCGATTACAGATTGATGCTTAAGTACTGAGGTCAAATGAAAGCTGTTGCGTACTTTTGAGCACAGCTAGTATAAAAAAAAAGTAATTTATAAATGAAAAACTGGATGACATGTGGCAAACTATTTTGGTAACATGGAAAATGTGTATGACATGGCCGAAACGCATGTGAATAAATCAGAGTGAAAAACCGACATTCAGAGAAACCAGAGAGCACACACGCACACACACACACACAGACACACACACAAAAAGGGCTAAAAATACAAACAAGATGCTTCAGGGCATGGAAGTGACTCTAATGACAAATGGGTCGCACTCACTTCAATTCCATTTTGTGCTGAGCAATGAAAGAGAAGACCAGAAAGCTTTGACATCGGGGCGACAAGCAAGAGTGTTTGATATTGGCAACAGCTAAAAAGACAATAAGGGAGTTGAAATTTGTAAGGATATTCCAGCCGAAAGAAAAAACAATAAATTGGGGAATATTTCGGAGCTTTAATAGACCTCAGGCAAGTATAAGCTGTTTGTGGTTATTAGGTAAGTTCAGTCAATTGTTTCACATAGCTTTACGTTTTACATTCCATGTATCTATAATCATATATTTTGGGGCATTGCATTAAAGAAATTAAAATGATAAGCCGATTTGCGTACGCGAACAATTATAGCTTGGCAACAAAAAACAATTGTTAAAGATAAGATGGGATCTAAAATTTCATTGCCAGTACTCGGAATTGTGTATGTGAAAAGAAGTCATTTCAACTTTTACTGACGCTCCGCTTTTAATGTCCCGCTAAATAAACTCTGACACTGACTGACAATGCCGTCAAACCACCCACACAGGCTACGGGATTTCTCGTGTGTGGACGGAATTTCGCTGTAAAAGCCGGATAAGGATATCAAGCAAGTAAATTGCTTATCTCAGCACAATAATGAGGCACTTGCAGAGGTTCAGGACAAAGCTGAGCGTGTGTGGGTGTGTGGGTGTGTGGGTGTGTGTGTGTGTCTGTGTCTGTGTGTGCGTGACTTGAGTATGTATTTGTCACTGGTATGTCGACTCCGTATGTTTTTCTTGATGTTGTTGTACTTTATCAATTATCTGTCCCCAAATATCAAATCCCTGCAAAGCTTCATAAAATTTCAGCAGACGATTGCGTGCCTAACAATTTTGTATTGGTATTTTTTCCTGACATGAAAAAAAAGAAAAAATTAAAGTATGCCCCTAATTCCTATTTTCAAGAGATTTTCATATGTGTATGTATATCGATTTTTTTGCTAATAAAGTCTATTAATTTTTAATTTAAATATCGAGCATACACGTAAATGGGGCAAAGTACATCGAGAGACGAATTACATGACAAGCCCAGAAATACAGTGCAAAACGCGTGAGTCGTAAAAAGGTCATAAGCTGCTTGAGGTGTTCCCTTAAATTGAATTTGACTGACAGAAAGATCTATTATCTAGAAACCAAAAAAAACAAGTCGTTTCAATTAATTAATTCAAAGAAATGCGTACACATATTTAAGCAATACAACAACGACCCTTCGAAAAGGTTCACACATATAATTATAAAATCCTGGGCGACAGTCTATTCATGAAAACCCATAAATATAATATTATGAAAACACATTGTAAAATGTGAGTGGCATACTAAAGTTAATAATTAACATGGCCAAATAAATCTGAAATAAATCCAATACGTGGAGTTCTGCGAAAAATGTCTCATCACATTCGAAATGAAAGCAATGGCAGCTGAGCGTAGTCAAGAAGAAATCACTTGCCTTTGACATAAAACATGGAAGAGGAAAAGTAAAGAAAAATGAAATATTGCAAGGCAATGAAAATGGCAAAAAAATCACGTACCAAAAACGAAATCACAGCACGTTGTGCAGGAGGATTGTGTTGGAGGATTGAAACGGTAGCTAACGAATTTTGTCCATAGTAAGTAATATATTTACATAGAGAATTTGTGTCCCCGCCAAAAATGGAGCTGTAAAAAAAGTGCCGCAAAATCAGATTTGATCGGCTTAGTTGCATGTAAATTCATTTAGCGCGCTTTTAGGCTGAGCGCATAAATGGAAAAGCAGACGAGAGCCGGTCTAAAATCAGGTGCTACGCACATAAATTCAATTTACAAAAGGGCGGGCAAAGAAAAAAAAAACATTATGGTAAAAAAAAAATCGCAAATAAGCCCAAAGCGAATATACGAATATATAGCAGTAAATCTTCAAAGCGAGCTATCCACAACAGCTCATATTTTCATTTGCCTGTATTGTGCTGCCGGATTTTTCTTTGGATTACATTCGCTGAAAAGCGCTCGTTTCATGTCCAGCAGCATCAGGACGTTAGGCGAACATTCCTGGAAGGAATCAACAGTATTCAGTATTCGCACAATCAAAAAACAAGGATAAATGCAGCGACGGCCAAGTGCACATTCAAACAGTTTTGACAACACAAAGTCATGCAAGACATTTGCTGTTGCCAAATTGCTTTTAAAACCACCACAAAGCAGAACTAGTTGTAGAACTAGAAGGAAAATATTTCTCCAGTTGTAGCTTCTGTTTGTCTTTGGCAGTCGTCAGTCAGTTGGCAGTTGCCATCGGCTAACCGCAATGTTGTTGTTGTTTTCAGCTTGTATGCCACTATTACCACCATTACCATTACCGTTACCACAGGCATTGGTGGAGTCGAGTTATTCGGTTGCTTTCTTCCGAGTGCCTGTAATTATAATTAATGAGCAATGTCAAGCACACTAGGCTGGCTACAGCTAAGTCAAAGTGCAAAGGGGCAAAGGTAAGGGTGGGTGGCACAACCATCATCATTGTCACATTGTTTTAGCGGTTGGCATTCGCTAGTTTCTAACATATGACTGATATTTAAATAGGCAACTAATGTCGCCAACAGCTCAGCAGGTAGCTATCCTTCATTTGGCCTAATTAGCCATGCTTAATATGAGAAATGTACGTGCATGTATGTGTATGCGTATACGTATTTATGTGTCTCAACTTGTTGTCTAATTCTTCACATTTCCATTGCTCGCCTTAGGGTGAACATTTGGTAATCGTGTTAGCTGTTTTTTCTTTTTGGCAAGCGCATTTGGCCACATATGAAATGGGGCAAATGTTCTAAGCTCTCTCGCTCCACATAACATCAAGGACCTGTTATTTATTTGCTGATAAAGCTGATTTATGAGCCGCGCAGATTTAACAGTTTGCGTTGCCTTTTAAAAGAGTACAATCGAATTTTATTCGGGCCACAAAGGTCGCTTGTGGTCAGGTCGGGATTTGCGTTTTGTATGCGCTTAAAGTCAGCCGGAGCCAAATGCGACTTAAATCTTTGGGATTGTTGGGTTTGGTTGGTTGACCCGGCGTTTATCAAATATAATGCTGACATCATGCTAGTATTCGGCGTAATAAATAAATTAAGTGAATTCAATTTGAATCGAGTATATATAGCATGTAAACAGCCACCCCTTTTTGCCGATTAATTTGGTTAATCAAGTGCGTAAAAATGCCGTTAGGCAGGCGACATGTTTGTAACAAATTGAAATGTGACACTTTTCAAAATGCGATTAATTTGAATTTTATTGAATTTTGTGATCGACTCGATTTCTGTTGCTGTTGCTGCTGCCGCTGCCGCTGCCGTTGCTACTGTTGCAAGCGTACACATAGGCATTTCTATAAAATATTTAACATAATTAAGCGGACGAGCCTTTCGGCCCTGCTGACCACTCGCGAACCTCGTCAGGGACTACACCCAGGTCAGGGCTCATATTTTAATTGAGTTATTTTTAATGGTGTGCAACAAAAGCTGCAAATTCAAGCGAAAATGTGTTAATTAAATGCCTGCTGCATGCGATAATATTTAATTAACAAGCTACTCTCGCTTAAACAGTGGATGCTAGTTTTAATTTCAGTTCGAAAAGTCAATCTCATATATATATGTTATTTTTTTCAGCATGTACTAGTTAAATGCTCACTAAAGCTTTATCAACGATTCAACAAATTAAACAAATTGTTTATTTGATAAAAACGTTTATTATCAGTAAATTCTAATTCAAACTCTTAACTTTTGATCAGATAGGCTGATTATATAACTAATTTAATAACATAAAATAACTTATTATAAATTAATAGTGATGCGATGAAAATTAAATTTCTTGTTATTTGTAGGTTTACCATATTGCTTAACTGTCGCCCAAAGTATGCCACAGTTGTGGACTAATAAAATAGCGAGTTGTTGAACAGTTGAGCATTTTTAGCAAATCATTCAATTGATGCGATCATCCAGTGTTCAATTAACACGAACAGGATAATCATGCGAAAGCGCATGGAAAACTCATTAGCGACATAATGCAAGTGCGGGCCAGATATGAACAGGAGGCAGAGGAGGAGATGTGTTAGTGCACAATCTATCATTGTTAGCCGGCTTTTGTTGGATGAGCTGGGCAATTGTTTGTTGTGCTCTTTGACACATGCTAGCGAATTGAATACAACAAATATCAACACAAAAAATATGGCATTAAGCTGAAGCTGAGCTACTTCTGGCTGCTATAAATTTGATATAAGAGCCTACTTACACACTGAAGTGATCTATTAATGTCCATTTAAGGGGGCAAGCAATTAAGTTTACTCAAAAGCATTATTTACAGCAGATTATGAGCATTAACTGCTGAGTGTAAACAAGTGCTATAGTTATAGATATGGCTGCCGAGTCTAAGATAAGGGCAAGACATGTAATATTATTGATGATAGGACAATTTCCCCAATCCCACAAGTGAGCTGATTGCGTCAATTCCAATTGTACGAGTGTATATGATAGGATCACCTCTAATAATGTGGCATCCACTAAAGTATTTTAAGTATTACTATTTTCAGTTTGCATATATTCTAATCAGTTTGAAGCACTCGAAAGTGTTTTTGAAGTTTATTGTACCCCAGCAAAGACAGAAATAGCAATTAATAGATAAATATTCGCAAGCACTTGGTAATTCCCTGACATTCTTGCCTATCAGATGCTAATTTCTACCTCCAAGCTAGCTATCGAATCGAATACCCTGATAAGATGGTCGGCTATGCGATAACTTCTTGGCGTGCTCTATAAAAGCGGTCTGTTGGCCAACATTATCCATCAGTGGAAGCATTCCCAACATGAAGACTATTTGGATTTTGGCATTTTGTGCGCTAGCGGGTAAATGCAACTATTATAAGGCTAAGTATACTTAACAATAACTGTATACTGTCAACAGCTTCGGCCTACGCTCTGGAGGAGTCGGAACGCGTGAATGGCGAGAACGGTTGGTATATTCCTCAGCTGGATGGTACCTTTGTGTGGGTCGACATGGACGTGGCCGAGGAATGGCTCGAAGGCCAAGAGATTATCGAGGGTCGTGAGCTTAGCTTAAACTCTGCGGATTTCTATCTGTTCACTCAATCGAACCCTAGCAAGGGCACCAAGATCACCGCCACCAGCAAGTCCATCGATGGCTCCAACTTCAATCCATCTCACCCAACCAGGTAAGACTAATACTTTTACATACCACATATGTACAGAAGCCAACCCTTCAATGAAACTCCTCTACATGCAGATTCGTTATTCACGGCTGGACCCAGAGCCATAATTCCGCCATGAACAAGAACATCCGTGACGCTTGGCTGAGCCACGGTGATTACAACGTCATTGTCGTTGACTGGGCTCGTGCTCGCTCCGTTGATTACGCTACCTCAGTTCTGGCTGTGTCTACTGTTGGCAAGAAGGTCGCCAATATGGTGAACTTCCTCGTTTCCAACAGCGGCATGTCTCTCGACGATCTGTACATCATCGGTCACAGTCTGGGTGCCCATGTGGCCGGCTATGCTGGCAAGAACGTCGACGGTCAGGTGCACACCATCATCGGTCTGGACCCTGCCCTGCCCCTATTCAACTACAACAAGCCCGCCAAGCGTCTCAGCTCCACCGATGCCTGGTACGTCGAGTCCATTCAGACCAACGGCGGCACTCTGGGATTCCTGAAACCCATTGGCAAGGGCGCCTTCTACCCCAACGGCGGCAAGACCCAACCCGGCTGCACCCTGGATGTCACTGGTGCCTGCTCCCACGGACGCTCCGTCACCTACTATGCCGAGGCTGTCACCGAGAATAACTTCGGCACCATCAAGTGCGGTGACTACGAGGCAGCCGTTAGCAAGGAATGTGGCAGCACCTACAGCAGCGTTCGCATGGGTGCCGACAGCAATGCCTACATGGTCGATGGTGACTTCTATGTGCCCGTGAACAGCAAGGCACCGTTCGGCAATATCCAATAAGCAACTGTGTCGCAATAAACGAATTTCATTCAAAAGCAATCCATTTGTTGTACAGCTTTGGTCTAGGAAATACAATTGTTGGGTAGTTGACTGTGGTCATAATCTTACAATTAGACTGACTAATCTAGTTGTGTTTACGACCCTAATCATATGGCTGAATGTCAAACCTTGAATTTCTAACCCACTAATAGATATCACCATCGATTATATATAGCTAGCGATAGAGTTGTCATCTTAGCAATCGCTTAGAAAGCATTTTAAAAATGTGTATTTTATGGATCCATTGTTATTTGAGGACATTTCTTACGCAGTCCATAAATCAGAATGACATTAATATTTGATTATGTGTGATAAAGATTTATTATCAGTTGTACTGTCAAAAGGAAGTGCAAACAACGGATTTTTTAATCAACAGTTAACTTTATCTTACTAACTTCAATCAATTCTGAAGTGCTTATAAAATGCTGACGATGATTAGTCAAAATATTCAGCAGGGGGCCTATAAAAAGGCAGAAGCCGCTGACCATGTACCACTAGTACTTCTGATTGCAACATGAAATCATTATTTATAATTGGACTAGTAGCGCTGCTGTCCGCAGGTAATTCACCTTGTTAGTCCACCAAGACTTCACAGGTTAACGAGGACTCTCAACCCTTTTCAGTAAGCGCCCTACCCGTCGATGATCGCGTTAACGGCGAGAATGGCTGGTACATACCCCAAGCAGACGGATCCTTCGAGTGGATGGATTTGGACGATGCCGAAGATATGTTGTCAAAGGGCGAACAGATGGAGGGTCGCATTAGCACCAATGCCGTATCCTTCTACCTTTACACCAAGTCCAATCCCACGAGCGGCCATGAAATCAAGGCTACGGGTTCATCCGTTTCTGATTCGCACTTCAACAAAGATCATGCCACTCGCATTGTTATTCACGGCTGGACACAGAGCTACACGGACTCGATGAACACAGAGATCACCAAGGCCTGGCTGTCCAGGGGTGACTACAATGTAATCATTGTCGACTGGTCCCGAGCACGTTCTGTGGACTATGCCTCCTCCGTGCTGGCTGTGCCCGGCGCTGGTGGCAAGGTGGGAGATATGATCAAGTATCTGGAGGAAAGTCACGATCTGTCCCTGGACAGCCTGTATGTCATTGGACACAGCCTAGGTGCCCAAGTTGCCGGTTACGCTGGCAAGACCGTTGGTGAAGGCAGAATTCACACTATTATTGGCTTGGATCCCGCCCTGCCCTTGTTCAGCTATGACAAGCCCAACAAGCGCCTGTCCTCCGACGATGCCCATTATGTCGAGTCCATCCAGACCAACGGCGGCAAGCTGGGATTCCTCAAACCCATTGGCAAAGGTGCCTTCTACCCCAATGGCGGAAAGACGCAGCCTGGCTGCGGTGTTGATGTCACCGGCTCCTGCTCCCACGGCCGCTCCGTGACCTACTATGCTGAGGCTGTGACGGACAATAACTTCGGCACCATCAAGTGCGGTGACTACGAGGCAGCCGTTAGCAAGGAATGTGGTAGCACCTACAGCAGCGTTCGTCTCGGCGCCGACACCAATGCCTACATGGTCGATGGTGACTTCTATGTTCCCGTGAACAGCGAGGCTCCGTTCGGCAACATTCACTAATTAATTTTGTCGCAATAAACAAATATCTATGAAAAGCAATTCTTCCTTCTGCCCAATCAATTTGTGTCCTATAAATTAACAAGTAAGAGTGCTCTAGTCGAGAGTGCCGGACTAGGAGATACCCTGAACCCAGTTCTTACATTCATAATTATTTATCTGCACTCATACATAGATGGAACTGCTTTGCTTCTTCTTCTTCCTTTGGCCACAAACTATGTTACATTTAATCGTTAATAACATCTTTGTTTATTGTTCGATCGTAATGAAATTTCTAGGACATAAAGATGGCATATAAATGTGAGACTATGACTTATATTTCAGTTCTCTGTAGTCTCTAGCCTCTGTAGTCTCTGAGATAAGCGGCTATTGATAGTGATCAAGATAATATATATACTTTATGGGGTCGGAGATGCTTCCTTATGCCTGTTACATACTTTTGCACAAAACCATTATACCCTTTTTTCTCATTTTTAATGGGATCAGGGTATAAAAACAAAGACTTGCTTTGCTGCATTAAATATAATCAGAGAGTTTTTACATCTTGCGATAAAGCTGTATCTTTAGCAGTTGTTTAAGTTGAGTGTGAAGTGTTTCTAACCCGATGGAAAAATGGATTTAGTATCTGATATGGCTGGCAATATAAAAAGGCAGAGGATGCTTTTCATATGCCACATATAACGGGGAATTCAACATGAAAGCTGTTCTTATTCTTGGACTACTGACACTTTTGACAGCAGGTAACATATAAGGCTCGCATGTGGTCACGGGTTAACTCGAATTGTAATATCTTCTAGTAAATGCCATATCCGTTAAAGATCGCATTAACGGCAAGAATGGCTGGTACATACCTCAAATAGATGGCAGCCTTCAGTGGATGGATATGGACAAAGCTGATGAGGAGTTAATGAGGCATAAAGCAATGGAAGGATAATAATTTATGCTTGATATTATTTGATAAATGAATCAAATTCTTTTCACTTATCACTTACTTTGTTACAAAACAAACATATATGTGCACATAATATATAATTTGAAAAAAATAACTGTTTTGTTGAAAGGTGTTTGTAATCAATACAATTAGTTTTAGCCAATATAAATCAAGTGTGAAGTGTTTCTAAGCTAATGAAGATAATTAACTTAAAATCTGATATGGCAGGCAATTTAAAAGGGCAGAGTCAGCTTTTCATATGCCACATATACCGGGGAATCCAAGATGAAAGCTGTTCTTGTTCTTGGACTACTGACACTCTTGTCAGCAGGTAATTATCCGTATCCTTATTAGCCTCGCAAATAGTCTCGAGTTACAGCGGGATCACATTTAATATAGAAAGCGTTCGCGTTGACGATGATATGAACAAAGTAGAAGAGTTGGTGTCGAATGCCAATCAAATCGACAAGGTGATTTCTGAGGCAAAGGACAATTTAATGGAAATAAATTCGACAGGTAATTTAAGATATCAGCCTCTCAATTGGTCACGGGCTAAGGTGAATTCTTATGCCTCTTAGTGAATGACATATCCGTAAATAATCGCATTCACGGCAAGAATGGCTGGTACTTACCCCAGACAGGTGGCTTCTTAAAGTGGTCGGATATGGAACACTTTGACAATGAAATGGCGCAAGCAAAGTCAGCAGGTAAATTAACATATGAGGCTTGAATGTGCTCATGGGCTTCTAGTAAATGCCGTATCCGTTAAAGATCGCATTAACGGCAAGAATGGCTGGTACATCCCTCAAATAAATGGCAGCCTTATGTGGATGGATATGGACAAAGCTGATGAGGAATTATTGAAGCAGCAAGCTATGGAAGCACGCTGTATCAATTCTGTGACGTTTTACCTTTACACAAATTCCAACCCCTATAAAGGCCAGAAATTAGAGAATATATTTTCATCTGTAGATCGTTCGAACTTCAACGAAAGACATGCCACGCGATTTGTGATTCACGGCTGGACACAGAAATATACATCCTATATGAACATCGATATCACCAAGGCCTGGCTGTCCAAGGGTGATTACAACATTATCGTTGTGGATTGGGCGCGTGCTCGTTCCTTGGAATATGCCTCTTCGGTGGCTGCTGTGCCCGCTGTTGGCGCCAAGGTGGGTGAAATGATCAAGTATCTGCATAAAAGTCACGGAATGTCCCTGGACAATCTGATAGTCATTGGACACAGCTTGGGTGCACATGTCGCAGGATTCGCAGGAAAAACCGTTGGTCATGGCAGAATCCACACAATTGTTGGCTTGGACGCTGCCTATCCCCTATTTTGCATAAGAAGGCCATCCGAACGGTTAACTTCTAGTGATGCCTTCTACGTAGAGACCATCCACACCAATGGCGGCTTATTGGGCTTTCCCACACCAATTGGCAAAGGCGCTTTCTACCCTAATGGCGGACAAAAACAACCAGGCTGCTTCTTGGATTTCGCTGGTGCCTGTTCTCATGGTCGCTCTGTCGTCTACTACGCCGAGGCCGTCACCAATAATAATTTCGGAGCCATCAAGTGCCGTAACCAGCAGGCAGCCAACTACAAGCAATGTGGCTCAACCTACAGCGGTGTTCTCATGGGGGCCTTAAGATATTCGAGTACGGCCGTTGGTGTTTTCTATGTGCCTGTGAATGGAAGGGCTCCATTTGGCACTAATAGCTTTTAAATTTGTCGTAATAAACGCATATCTTTCAAAAGCCATCCATGTTTTGCATTCCTTTGGTGTGTGCTATACATATATGATCTGGGATACTGTGGCTCCTAATCTATTTTGATATCCTCATAAGTAGAATGACTAGTTTAGAAACACGTGAAACCTTAAACTTTTATTCAGGTTAAATACTCTTCTCGATATATCTCTAATTTAAGGACTTTTTTTAAAAATATATTTCTCACGCATCCTGAAATGATCGCTTGATATTATTTGATAAATTAATCGATTTCATAAATTATCAATGTTACAAAACAAACAAATATGTGCCCTTAATATTTCATTAAAAAGAAATAACTGTTTCGTTGAAGGGATTTTGTAATCAATACAATTATTTTTAGCCAATATAAATCAAGTGTGAAGTGTTTCTAAGCTGATGAAGATAATTAACTTAAAATCTGATATGGCAGGCAATTTAAAAGGGCAGAGTCAGCTTTTCATATGCCACATATACCAGGGAATCCAAGATGAAAGCTGTTCTTGTTATTGGACTACTGACACTCATGTCAGCAGGTAATTATCCGTATCCTTATTAGCCTCGCAAATGGCATCACATTTCATTTTATTCATATAGAGAGTGTTCGCGTTGATAATAGTATGGACAAAGTAGAAGAGTTGGTGTCGAATGCCAATCAAATCGACAAAGTGATTTCTGAGTTAAAGGACAATTTAATCGAAATAAAATCAACAGGTAATTAAGATATCAGCATCTCAAGTGGTCACTGGCTAAGGTGAATTCGTATGCCATTTAGAGAATGACATATCCGTTAAAAATCTGAATCCCGGAGAGGATGGCGTGTACATACCCCAGATAGATGACACCTTGAAGTGGGCGGATATTGGCAAAGAAGATGAAATAAATCGATCAAAGTCAACAGGTAATTTACCTTATTAGGCTCGCATGTGGTCACGGGCTAACTTGAATTGTAATACCTTCTAGTAAATGCCATATCCGTTAAGGATCGCATTAACGGCAAGAATGGCTGGTACATCCCTCAAATAAATGGCAGCCTTATGTGGATGGATATGGACAAAGCTGATGAGGAGGTATTGAGACAGAAAGCTATGGAAGGACGCTGTATCAATCCTGTGACGTTTTACCTTTTCACGAAATCCAACCGCTATAGGGGCCAGAAATTAGATAGTATGTTTTCATCTGTAGCTCGTTCGAATTTCAACGAAAGACATGGCACGCGATTTGTGATTCACGGCTGGACACAGAAATATACTTCCTATATGAACATCGATATCACCGAGGCCTGGCTGTCCAAGGGTGATTACAACATTATCGTTGTGG
Organism: Drosophila maculinotata; assembly: GCA_035045305.1. NCBI lineage: Eukaryota > Metazoa > Arthropoda > Insecta > Diptera > Drosophilidae > Drosophila > Drosophila maculinotata. Next base: position 12,467,254 of record JAWNPD010000335.1, read on the forward strand.
ATTGGGCGCGTGCTCGTTCCTTGGAATATGCCTCTTCGGTGGCTGCTGTGCCCGCTGTTGGCGTCAAGGTGGGTGAAATGATCAAGTATCTGCATAAAAGTCACGGAATGTCCCTGGACAATCTGATAGTCATTGGACACAGCTTGGGTGCACATGTTGCAGGGTTTGCAGGAAAAACCGTTGGTCATGGCAGAATCCACACAATTGTTGGCTTGGACGCTGCCTATCCCCTATTTTGCATAAGAAGGCCATCCGAACGGCTAACTTCTAGTGATGCCTTCTACGTAGAGACCATCCACACCAATGGCGGCTTATTGGGTTTTCCCAAACCAATTGGCAAAGGCGCTTTCTACCCTAATGGCGGACAAAAACAACCAGGCTGCTTCTTGGATTTCGCTGGTGCCTGTTCTCATGGTCGCTCTGTCGTCTACTACGCCGAGGCCGTCACCAATAATAATTTCGGAGCCATCAAGTGCCGTAACCAGCAGGCAGCCAACTCCAAGCAATGTGGCTCACACTACAGCGGTGTTCTCATGGGGGCCTTAAGATATTCGAGTAGGGCCGATGGTGTTTTCTATGTGCCTGTGAATGGAAGGGCTCCATTTGGCACTAATAGCTTTTAAATTTGTCGTAATAAATGCATATATTTCAAAAGCCATCCATGTTTTGCATTCCCTTGGTGTGTGCTATACATCTATGATCTGGGTAACTGTGGCTCCTAATCTATTTTGATAGCCTCATAAGTAGAATGACTAGTCAATATGTGTTTAGCAAAATAAGAACCTAAAATTTGTCAATCATAATAAATACTCAAAGCGATATATTTATAATTTGAGGGATCTTTTGAAAAATACTTTATACATAATAATGTTTCTCGTTGGCTGGTATATACCCCAAATAGATGGCACCCCTAAGTGGGAGAATATGGACAAAACAGAAGAAGAATTGTTGAGGCTTAAATTTCTTGAATATAAGTGTACCGAACCCGAGTCGTTTCACCTCTAAACAAAATCCAACCCTGATATAGGGCAGTTATTAACGAAAACAAATTCATCTACAGCTAATTCAAACTTCAACAAAAGATACGCCCCGCTCTTTGTGACTTACGGCTTCCGTCCGGACTACAAGGGTCTGATCGATATTACCAAAATTCACACTATTGTTGGCTTGGATGCTGCCGGTCCCCGTTTTAGAAACAAGAGCGCATCCGCACGACTGTCTTCTAGTGATGCATTTTACGTAGAGACAATCCATACCTCTGTTCGATGGGGACTTCCCAATTGGCAAGGCCACCTTATACCCTTATGGTGGCCAGACACAACCTGGTTGCTTTTTTAACGGGAGATTTGCATTTTGCTGACGGTGAATGGCCATAAGTAAACGTTGCAAGAAATGCAAATATCTTCTAGATTTTTTCAAATTTTCGAGTAGCCTAATAAAGATGAACATCATTATATATATAAGTTGACAATATATATATAGCTATTCTATATAAGGTGAAGTTTCATGTTGGCAAAGGGAAGTGCAATGCTGGGATTTCCTATCAGAACCATGGGAATTATCTGATTGTGTAAGTGCTTATCAATAGCTAAAAGTGATTAGCTTCCAATATTCGTAGGGTGCTGCTATAAAAAGGCAGAGCCTGCAAGCCGCCTATCACAAATATTTGCGATCCCAAAATGAAAGTATTTCTTGTTGTTGCAGCACTGCTTGCCGCAGGTAAGCAACTGCTCAAAACATTCGAGCAACCTTAGCCTCTAACGGACCCTCATGGCTTTTTAGTAAGTTCGCTGCCTATCCAGGAGCGCATTCATGGCGAGAATGGCTGGTACATACCTCAAATTGACGGCACCAGTGAGTGGATGGATCTGGAGGAGGCCGAAGATATGTTGTCGAATGGCGAACAGATGGAGAGTCGCACGAATGCCGTATCCTTCTACCTTTACACCAGGTCAAACCCCACCGATGGCAAGGAAATCGATGTCAGGGAATCGTCCATTCGTGACTCGCACTTCAACAAGGATCATGGCACTCGGTTTGTTATTCACGGCTGGAATGGTCGTCACACTGACTCCATGAACACCGTAATAACTAAGGCCTGGCTATCCAGGGCTGACTACAATGTCATCATTGTCGACTGGTCCCGTGCACGTTCTGTGGACTATGCCTCCTCCGTGCTGGGTGTGCCCGCTGCTGGTGCCAAGGTGGGAGAAATGATCAATTATCTGCACGATAGCCACGGCATGTCTCTGGACAGCTTGATGGTCATTGGACACAGCTTAGGTGCCCATGTTTCGGGATACGCGGGCAAGACAGTTGGTGAAGGTCGCGTTCATGCCATCATTGGTTTGGATCCCGCCCTGCCGCTGTTCAGCTATGACAAGCCCAGCAAGCGCTTATCCTCCGACGATGCTTTCTACGTGGAGTCCATCCAGACCAACGGCGGCAAGCTGGGATTCCTCAAACCCATTGGCAAGGGTGCCTTCTACCCCAATGGCGGCAAGAAGCAGCCTGGCTGCGGTGTTGATGTCACCGGCTCCTGCTCCCACGGCCGCTCCGTGACCTACTATGCTGAGGCTGTCACCGAGGATAACTTCGGCACCATCAAGTGCCGCGAGTACGAGACTGCGGTGACCATGGAGTGCGGCAGCACCTATAGCAGTATTCGCATGGGCGCTGATTTCAATGCCTACATGCTCGGTGGCAGCTTCTATGTGCCCGTAAACAGTGAGGCGCCATTCGGCAAAATTAAATAAGTCTTCTATCGATGAATCTGAATAAAGTATCAACTCATCAATTTCATTCTGATAGTGCGTACTTGTACTTATTTTAGTCCACCTAGCGCTATCTTTATCAAGATACTATGCCCTGACAGACCACTTGGGGACTGTTATTTGCCCGTTGCGAGTGTCGAGTGTCGAGTTTTCAAAGGCACACGTCAGAGATTAGCAAGAGGCTCGCCCCGCCATGATATAAAATGGTGTTTGGTATTTTTTGTTTTTTGTTTACGCTTGCATTGCTCGTGCCAGCAGGTGAATTGATTGCTTTCGAAATCATCAAGCGATGGGAATTTTGATTTCAAACTCTGATAAAACAAGTAAGAGTGCTCTAGTCGAGAGTGCCCGATATACCCTGAACCAAGGTCATACATTCATTCATGATTATTTATCTACATTCATACAACTTCTTTGTTTATTGCCCGATCGTAGTGAAATTTGTAGGACATAAAGATGTGAGACTATGTATAATCCGAAGGTCATACCTCTAAAAATACGTATTTCTGGGAGATCGGGGGAAGGTATCTAAACAGCGAAGTATATTTTACTTTTGTATGCTATACTTTTCTGGAATCTTAATTTTCCGATATCTTTTGAACAGGTCGAAGATATCGAAAAAAAATGATGAGCCTGTATTGAGCCGGCAGTAGTTTGAAGTTTATAACTTTCAAGCTATGCTCAAAAACACTAGATTGGAATCGAAAAAAAATGATAAACTTGTATTGTCCCGGCGCTACAAGTACTTATATTTAAAATATGAAGTCTCTAGCTTTTGTAGTCTCTGAGATAAGCGCGTTCATACAGACGGACAGAGGGACAGACAGACAGACAGACAGAAGTACATGGCTATATCGACTCGGCTATTGATAGTGATCAAGAATATATAATTTATGGGGTCGGAGCTGCTTCCATATGCCTGTTACATACTTTTGCACAAAACCATTATACCCTTTTTCGCATTTCTAATGGGTTCAGGGTATAATCAGCGATGGCATAACCGATAGAGAAGCAGCTGAATGATGAGAGTGGTTCGATTTTACCCAACGGCACTTGGCTGGGTCTAAAGGAATGCTAGACATTATGAGAAATTCACTCGGATGTTACCTTCTATTTGTACACAAACAACAAAACCAGGGAGGCCTATCAGCTCAGCTACAACGAGGCATCTTATGCACCGAGCAGCCCACAAAGTTTATCATACACGGCCGGAAGGGCAGCTACAAGGACGCCATAAACAAGAGGATTACAAGTGACTGGCTATCACAGGGGACTTCAACATAATCGTTGTCGACTAACGGCAGCACGCACCGATGACTATGTGAGTGCCGCGAAGGCTGTGTCCAGCGCTGGCGCTGGCGCTGGTGTGGGCCAGATGATTGAGCACCTGCGTGTGCATCACAAAATGCCATTGGACACAGTCTGGGATCGCATGTGGCCGGTTTTACAGGTAAAACAGTTGCCGAGAGCGGCCATCAAGTGCCTACACCTGTGGGCTGGATGCCTCTCTTAAGCTGGAACAAAACGGCCAAGCGATTATCCAGCACAGGTGCCCACTACGTGGAATCTATACAAACGGTGGTTAAGTGAGCTTCGTCAGTCCCATTGATAGAGGCACCTTCTCTCCTAATGCTGGAATAGAGTCAGCCCGGCAGCTTTGGCAGCATCAAGTGTGGCAACTACTAGGCTGCCGTGGCCAACGAATGCAGCCGCCAGCTCAGCAGCGTTTGCTGATGGCGACTTCCACGTGCCTTTGAAGAATGAGGCTCCCTTTGGCATGAATGATAAGATGATGATTGAAATGAAATCAGTTCTAAAATTACGTAGCTATCTTTTAAGATTATGTATTTTGATTGCCTCTTATTGAGTGGCTGACATATCGCAATCAATCTGACACGAGTCAGTTAGCAAAGTGGCCGAAATAAAACAATAGCAACACAACAGACACTATGGTCATTCGATTTGAGTTATTCAATACTTGCTGGCGATTTGGTTGCCATGCCTTATCAGATGGGGGGTGGTGATTGCCAATCAACTGGCCAAATCTCAAGTGCTCTGCAGAGCGAACCTGTGACTTGATAAACTCGGATGCATATAAAAACACTAGCGGCGGCATGTCCAAACATCAGTTGAGTTGAGACTTTTGTGAGCGTCATGAAACTGTTTTTGGTTTTCGCATTCTGCGTTTTGGCAGGTAAATGAACTCAAAGGATTCTTTTTCAATCTATGTAAGCTAAAATGGTTTTTCTTTCCTCACAGCCAGCGCCGTTGAGCATCAGATTAATGGTGAGAATGGCTGGTATGTGCCACAGGCCGATGGCACCTTCGAGTGGGTGGACAAGGATATGGCCGAGGCCTATATGACAGCCCATGAAGAGCGCGAGCGCAGCTTGCTGAATCCCGTTACCTTCTATCTGTACACCAGGTCCAACCAGAACTCACCGCAGGAAATTAAGGCCAACAAGGGAAGCATCTCCGGATCGCACTTCAATTCCAACAACCCCACACGCTTCACCATCCACGGCTGGACCTCCAGTGCCGATGACTACGTCAACTATGGTGTCCGCAACGCATGGTTCTCTCACGGCGACATGAACATGATCACCGTTGACTGGGGACGTGCCCGCTCCGTAGATTATGCCTCCTCCGTCCTGGCCGTGCCCGGAGTCGGTGAGCAGGTTGCCGAACTCATCAACTTCCTGCGCTCCAACCACGGTCTGTCTCTGGACAACACCATGATCATTGGCCACAGCCTGGGCGCCCATGTGTCCGGTTTCGCTGGCAAGAATGTGAAGAACGGTCAGGTGCACACCATCATCGGTCTGGATCCCGCCATGCCCCTGTACAGCTACGACTCACCCAGCAAGCGTCTCAGCTCCTCCGATGCCTACTATGTCGAGTCCATTCAGACCAACGGCGGCACTCTGGGTTTCCTCAGGCCCATTGGTAAAGGCGCTTTCTACCCCAACGGTGGCAAGTCTCAGCCCGGCTGCGGTGTTGACTTGACCGGTTCCTGCGCCCACAGCCGCTCTGTGATCTACTACGCCGAGGCTGTCAACCAGAACAACTTCCCCACCATGCGTTGCGGCAACTACGAGCAAGCCGTCGCCAAGAGCTGCGGCAGCAGCTACAGCTCCGTCAAAATGGGCGCCGTTTCCAATGCCTACATGGTCTCCGGCGACTACTATGTGCCCGTCAATAGCGATTATCCCTATGGCTATGGCAATTAGATTGATCTTGTTTGTGAAACATTAAAGCTATATTGCGAAATTAAATATTGCCTTTATAAATTTCTCTCTTCATACCATTTACACAAACTTACTATGTAACTTTTGCACCTGTTGACAGTTCTGAAGTACTTTAGCACACACTCGAATTTATATATATACATATATATATACTTAACTACACTTCACAATAAATTTCAATCCGATTACTAAAAATAATGGTACTTTTAATAAAAAAAAACGCGATTGGCTATGCTAAACGACAACATACCTAACATTTTTCCTGATTTTAACATTTTTTGATCTCTGAAACGAAAAAATTTGTTTTCAAACTTTGAATGTAGAATTAATAAGAAAGACATCCCATGACCAAAATGCCATCGCAATTGAAAATCGGTTTAAGTTTGGAAAGGCTATTTGACTTTGATTGCATGATTTTGAAAAATTAATCATCACAAAATCCCATTTTTCTATAATTTGTATACTATGTATGACAATTGATTAAAAGTAAAATCCCAAGCACTGAAAATCTTTGTTTTTCTTCTTCTTACATATAAGTCATCACTTAGCTGTTATGACAATAAGATTCTTAAAATCGTATTACCTGTCAGCTACAGACACATATACATATATACATATCGTATACACATATGACTTTTTCGTTTTCAAAAGTTTTAAAAATATGCTGGTGTGGAAATAAAACTTAAATAAACAAAAAAATCTTTTAAAATCCGAAATTTGGAAATTTGGCCATTATTATCAAAAAAAATTTTAAAACGGTTTTTAACGATTTTACATAATTTTTAGAAAAAAATCTCAAAGAAAAAGCGGCATCAAAAAATGCAGGCTAAAAAAAAAATAGTAAAATGTGGTGCATACTTTTACCTAAAAGCAGACAAAAAAATAAAAAATTGCATCTTTCGTGCGCAGCAATTATTATTTTTTATTATATTTATTCAGAACATGGGTGAACAGCAGCTTGTGTTTGTATATGTGTGTGTGTATGTGTTTCAATGTATGAATGCAGATAAAGAATTATGAATGTAAGAACTGGGTTCAGGGTATCTCCTAGTCGAGCACTCTTACTTGTTTATTATTATTTATTCAGAACATGGGTGAACATTACAAGGATCAAAGACTGCCTCTAAAATACTATATTTTGTGTATGTCCATCATATATTGGTAATTGCATTATAATGGGATAATATTCATTAGAAGCAAAGTATCTTCCGGTGTAGCACTTTGGACTAGAACTTTATTACAAGCTATATTCGCCAAAGCTTATTTGAAGCTTTTACTCAAATCAAAAATTAGAGTAATTACTAAGGAATTATCTAATCGGTTTGTATTAAAGATTTGGATTTAATTTCCTCTGTTTGGCTAGATTGTTTAATTCCTATATATTGGCCAGTAGCAGGGTTAGTTGAATCATTAAAAAATTTCCGATGGCTGGCATGACATTGTGCTTATTCCTAACGGTTTGCGTGTTAGCTGGTGAGTACTTTGTACTTATTTGAACACATGTGAGTCAGTCGAAGATTAGCTAAAATGTTACTATTTTAGTCAGTGCATTGCCAGTTGAGCAGCAACTAGTACGAATCAATGGCAAGAATGGATGGTTTGTGCCCCAGGCGGATGGTGACCTAAAGTGGCTTAGCACACAAGAGGCCGAAGGTCAGCTGGCGGCTTATGAAACACTTAATGATTTGGATATCATTGAGCGTATGTCCCTGAATGCGGTTACCTTCTATTTGTATACGCAGAGTAATCCCACGGAAGGACAGATCATTACAAGTACAAGAGCATCCATTGATGCATCCCATTTCAACCCTGCCAATCCCACTAGGTATGTACGAATAGATAAAGTCTAATCTCAGCCTGCTAAGCAATGAATTATTATACCAGAATTACCATTCACGGCTGGAACTCCAATTACAAGGATGGTGTCAACACCAAAGTGCGCGATGCTTGGTTTCTCGCCGGCGATTACAACATGATTGCCGTGGACTGGTCACGTGGTCGCTCGCTGGAATATGCCTCTTCCGTAGCAGCTGTTTCTGCTGCAGGCAAGAAAATTGCCACACAAGTGGACTTTCTAGTGACAGAGTATGGCATGTCCTTGGATACGCTCGAAGTAGTGGGCTTCAGCATTGGCGCACATGTAGCCGGATTTGTGGCAAAGCAAGTGACTACCGGTCAGGTGCAAAAGGTGGTGGGTCTTGACCCGGCCTCGCCCCTGTTCAGCTATAATAAGCCAAGCAAGCGCTTGTCAAGCAATGACGCCTTCTACGTGGAAACCATTCAGACAAATGGCGGGACCCTGGGTTTTACTAAGCCCATCGGAAGGGCTGCTTTCTATCCAAATGGCGGCAAGTCACAGCCTGGCTGTGGCCTCGATCTAACCGGCGGCTGCTCCCACACTCGTGCCGTGTACTACTATGTCGAGTCGCTCAGATTGGACAACTTCCCCACTGTAAAGTGCCCCTCGTATGTGCATGCCAACAAAATGGATTGTGGCAGCACCTACAGCTCGGTTCGCATGGGTTCGACAGAAAATGTGTTTGTGGCTGTTGGCGAGTTCTATGTGCCCGTAAACAAAGAGTCCCCCTACGGATTGGGTGAAGTCATTGAAGCCAGCACACCAACACCGCTGCCCACTACGGTTGTGGAGGGAAATGACGATACGACTACGCCAGCTGATGATGTAGACAACAGCTCCAGTGATTCAACAACGCTGGGAGCAGAAGTCATCATAACAACATCGCTGCCCACAACGGCTACGGAGGAAAATGATGACACGACTACTCCAGGCGAAGAAGATATCACAACAACATCGCTGCCCACAACGGTTGTGGAGGGAAAAGACGACACGACTACGCCAGCTGATGATGAGACTTCTACTCCAGGAGGAAAAGATACCACAACGGTTGTGGAGGGAAATGATGACACGACTACGCTAGCTGATGATGAGACTACAACTCAAGGAGAAGAAGATATCACAACAACATCGCTGCCCACAACGGTTGTGGAGGGAAAAGACGACACGACTACGCCAACTGATGATGAGACTTCAACTCCAGGAGAAGAAGATACCACAACGGTTGTGGAGGGAAATGATGACACGACTACGCTAGCTGATGATGAGACTACAACTCAAGGAGAAGAAGATATCACAACAACATCGCTGCCCACAACGGTTACGGAGGAAACTGGTGACACGACTACGACAGCTGGGGATGGGAGCAATAGCTCCAGTGCTTCAACTCCAGGAGGAGAAGTTATCACAACACCCGCACCAGAGGAGGACAAAGATAATGGAAAGAAAACGAACATTTATGTCCTGAATTTAATATTCGTCAACGTCCAAATTAAGAAGTAGTGTAACTAGAGGATGCCCAGGCCTAAGAGGCCTCTTACTAATAAAGGGAAAGTGAAATCGAACTTTCCGCCTTAATTGCAGACTGATGCCTTTGATGTGAGTTTAGTGGGAGCAAAGCTGCCACGCCCATCTCTCACATTTAGCTATCTGCTTTAATTTAATGCGGCTAAATTTGGGTATGCCTTTAATTACGAGTTCGTCGCTGTTATCGAAAGCACTTTGATGTATTTTATTGCAAGACAAAAGGTGGCAGCTTGGTTGAGGCTGCACAGCGGGAATACTCTTAATTAAGAGCAGATTTGTTCGAAAGCCCAGGGACATTGAAACATGTGCTGCAAAATGTTGTAGACACCAGTCAGTCACGTACTTTTTCCAATGGCTGTCTGCTCCCCCAACATCAGACATCCAATGACCAATCTCCTTATTCCTAATTGGGGCACAGCTGATTTAATACCCAGCGCATTAATCTTCTTCCAGTTAATTCCGTTTAAGTAAAGAAGCTGTTGCTAGCCAAAAGTTACAGATATTTAGATATTCGCTAACAGATTACGAACAATTGAGATAATTAAACAATTCCTTTGGCAAAATACTAACTTAATAGTCACAGTTGTCTAAAAGCAACGCTATCAAAAACTTTCGCCTTCCAGCATATGATACTGACCGGCAGGCAGTCCAGAGCTAAAACTTGAGTGTGTAAAAATAATTAGCTTAAACGGATTAAAAGATTCAAATACTTGTATTTATGAGTTAATCGACAGTTTAGTTTATAACTTAGTTCGCCTGAAGTATACACACACAATTCTCGTCGAGAATGCAGGCGTTAATGCTGTTGTCAAAGTATCTACCATTATCACATTTCAGTGCTATGAAATCTCCATCGATGCATTCCAGATAAGAGGCACAATCATCAGGGTCTGTCTCCCGCTCACCTTCTTCGCAATTATCTGACAATGGAGTACAAACACCCTCATCGTCCACGATGCACCTCTTCAATGTACTGTGAAAGTAACTTCCGTATGGACATACTCCTCTCATCAGTTCACCATTGATGCACTGCCAAAAACCGGCGCAGTCTTCGGCATCCTCTTTTACCTCACTATTTGCACACGTTTTGGCTCTAGGAAAGCATACCTTATGTTCATCGATAATACAGACCTTAAGAGTTGTATTGAAATATGTACCAGTGTCACATTTCAGTTCGACGAGCGTTTCATTAACGCATTCCAAGTATCCAGCGCAATCCTCAGGATCCTTTTGAGTCTCACCTTCCGAACACTTTCCAGCTGCTGAAGAGCACACACCATTCACATCGATGACACATACCTCGTATGTTGAATTGAAATAGCTTTCTTCTGGGCATCTCTGTTTTAAAACTACTCCATCCAGACATTGGAAATAGCTAGCACAGTCATCTATGTCAAAATTGACAGCGCCTTCCTCGCAATCATTAGGTCTATCAATATGGAGGCTCAGAGATAATGTAGCTCTCACAACACAGAGTACAAGCAATATATGAAACACTATCCAATGGAAAATATAATGAGCAGGCTCCTTGCTGAAGTTCCTCCAATTCTTGCTCACCGTGGTAATTCATCCAAACTTTTCCGAACGTCATTATAGTAAGCATAGAGAGATTCAACTGAATTCCCTTCCACTTTGGAGCCGCTTTTATATTTTCCAAAGCTATTAGCCTAATGAATTTTCTTCTCGCTTGCAATTCTTGAGTTGTGATGATAAGGAAACGTTAATATTTACCTTTTCGAGGCTATTCAAAAGTGACATGTGTCCAGTCATTTAAAAGTAAACAAATTGTTTCACTTTCTGATCTATCGTATGCTTCAATTTGGAGCTGTCACGATAACAAATGGCAAAAATTATTATCTGTAGTTCTCCCAGCTAATAAAAGTCTCATTGTTTTTTAGCAGATATTGTTTATAATGTTGGAAAAAGACAAAACCAACACGAAAACATAAAATGAGACACAATATTAGTTATACGACAATACAGGCACTGATTCTAAGTAACCAGTGCAATCCTTAGGATCCTCTCGAATATCATCCTCCGAACATATTTCAGCATTCGGAGTACAGACTCCATTTTCATCGATAATGCAGATCTTCAGAGCGTTATTGAAATAGCTACCATTTTTGCATTTGAAATCTACCAGGATTCCATTAATGCATTCCAAGTAACCAGAGCAATCCTCAGGATTCTCTTGAAGATCCCCATCCGAACATTTTTCAGAAGTAGAAGGACAGGCTTCATTCTCATCAATAACACAGACTTGCATCGCGGAATCGTAGTAACTGTCATTTTTACATTTAAATTCAACGAGGCTACCATTAACGCATTTCAAGTATCCAGCGCAATCCTCCGGATCCTCTCGAAGCTCACCGTCCGAACATATTTCCGAATTCGGAGTACAGACTCCATTTTCATCGACAATGCAGATCTTCAGACTGGTATTGAAATAGCTACCATTATCACATTTAAAATCTACCAGGATTCCATTAATGCATTCCAAGTAACCAGCGCAATCCGTAGGATCCTCTCGAATCTCACCCTCCGAACATATTTCCGAATTCGGAGTACAGACTCCATTTTCATCGACAATGCAGATCTTCAGACTGGTATTGAAATAGCTACCATTATCACATTTAAAATCTACCAGTATTCCATTGATGCATTCCAAGTAACCAGCGCAATCTTTAGGATCCTCTTGAAGGTCACCTTCCGAACACTTTCTAGCTGCTGAAGAGCACACACCATTCACATCGATGACACATACCTCGTATGTTGAATTGAAATAGCTTTCTTCTGGGCATCTCTGTTTTAAAACTACTCCATCCAGACATTGGAAATAGCTAGCACAGTCATCTATGTCAAAATTGACAGCGCCTTCCTCGCAATCATTAGGTCTATCAATATGGAGGCTCAGAGATAATGTAGCTCTCACAACATAGAGTACAAGCAATATATGAAACACTATCCAACGGAAAATATAATGAGCAGGCTCCTTGCTGAAGTTCCTCCAATTGTTGCTCACCGTGGTAATTCATCCAAACTTTTCCCAACGTCATTATAGTAGGTATAGAGAGATTCAACTGAGTTCCCTTCCACTTTGAAGCCGCTTTTATATTTTCTAATGCTATTTGCATAATGCATTTTCTTCTCGCTTGCCATACTTGTGTTGTGATGAATAAGAAAACGTTAATATTTACCTTTTCGAGGCTATTCAAAAGTGCCATGTGTACAGCCGTTTTCAAGTAAACAAATTGTTTCGCTTTCTGATCTATCGTATGCTTCAGTTCGGAAATGACATAACAAATAGTATAATTCCATCTATAATTCCCTTCAGCAAATACAAATATAATTGTTTTTAAGCAAATATTGGTTTTTAAAAAGTGAAAAAGAAACACTAAAATATAATATGAAACAAAGAATTAATAAAACGACAATATACGCAATATATAACCATATCCATATCAAATCAATGTGACAACCTGAGAGACTGAATACACAAAACGGATTTCCATACCTATTACAAAATATAACTGTTACGAATTCAACAGATTTAATAGCACAAAGGTAAAAAATTACAAACGTAACATACCTGTGTGATGACTTAGGTCTTTTTGCTGAACAAAATTCATTTCACGCAATAGAAATTCAGGCGAGAGTGAAATTGTGTGGAACGCCAAAAATTCGTGTCGAGTGATTTGCATATTTCATTCTTTCCTTCCGTTTTTCACTTAGCTGAACAGAGGTCCTTGTCTTAAAATGCCACGCATATTGTTTTACATTGGCCCCATCGTCAAACCTTTATTGCATCAACTTGCCCTTGGCTCCAGACCATCAATAATGCACGCAACAATATTAACATGCCTAACGGCACCACTGAGCATTTGTTGCTTCGTTCGTCGGCATCGGTATGCGAAAAGGTCAGACAGCTTAACGGCCCGAAGGCGTTCAGTGCAATGCACTGAAGGAGGCGAAAATGCCACAGAATTCACAGTTCGACGCTTGAGAGCTCATTATTCACATGGCCAAAAGGTACACGTGTGGTAAAGGGATGTGCTTACAGCATGCTTAAGGCCTTTGAGCCTAGCTGGCCATACCTCATCATTGTTGGCAATGTTAATTTATCAAATCATTTCATAGCTGAACGATTTTAGATTCATTTCTTGAGAAAAAAAAAGGATTATAACATGTGTTTATAAAAGAGGTAACACAAAACAATAGATGTGAAACTCTTGCAGAAAAAGGCTGTAAAATATAAGTACGGAAAATGGTATTATACTAATTTGAATATGCAATTGCTTTGTTTCTTCTTCAGTTCATCTCAACCTATGTTGCAATGAATCGTAAATAACTTCTTTGTTTATTCCCCTCTACCTCTTATAACTTTTAAGCTATACCTTGAAATTTTACGTTTGTTGATTGATATACGAAAAGTGATTTTGTTGGGTTTCATTTTTCTGTCAAAAATCACGCCAAAAGGGACAAAAAAATTGACCTTCCCAGACTTCAAACTCCCACAACTTTGTCAAATCCGAACCGATTATCGATCCCGAGGCCATTTTGATCAATATTTGGCATCCAGTTTAATTCTATATTTCAAGTATATGAATTTTTGAAAAAATTCAATTTTGGATTTTTTTGACGAAAAAAGCATAAGGGGGGACCCTTACCAATTTTGATTTTTCAAAAAATAGAATCTTGAAATTTTACGTTTAATTGATTGTGGGTGTCTCAATTAGTATAAAAAACTATTCGAAAAGTGATTTTAAGGAAGTTCATTTTTCTGTCAAAAATCACGCCAAAAGTGACAAAAAAATTGACTTGTAAAGTGCCCAAACAACGAAAAGTTCCTTATAAATGACTTTCCCAGACTTCAAACTGCCACAACTTTGTCAAATCCGAACCGATTGTCGATCCCGAGGCCATTTTGATCAATATTTGGCATCCAGTTTAATTCTACATTTCAAGTATATGAATTTTTGAAAAAATTCAATTTTGGATTTTTTTGACGAAAAAAGCATAAGGGGGGACCCTTACCAATAATGATTTTTCAAAAAATAGAATCTTGAAATTTTACGTTTAATTGATTGTGGGTGTCTCAATTAGTATAAAAAACTATTCGAAAAGTGATTTTAAGGAAGTTCATTTTTCTGTCAAAAATCACGCCAAAAGTGACAAAAAAATTGACTTGTAAAGTGCCCAAACAACGAAAAGTTCCTTATAAATGACTTTCCCAGAATTCAAACTGCCACAACTTTGTCAAATCTGAACCGATTGTCGATCCCGAGGCCATTTTGATCAATATTTGGCATCCAGTTTAATTCTACATTTCAAGCTTATGAATTTTTGAAAAAATAATATTTATGATTTTTTTAGGCGAAAAAATCATAAGATGGGACTTTAACCAATTTTGATTTTTTAATATATAAAATCTTGAAATTGTACGTTTAATTGATTGTGGTGATCTCAATTAATATAAACAGGTAAGAGTGCTCTAGTCGAGAGTGCCGACTAGGAGATACTCTGAACCAAGTTCTCACATTCATAAGTCTTTATCTGCATTCATACATAGATGCAATATCTTTGCTTCTTCTTCTTCCATTGGCCCCAAACGCTCGTAATTAAATTTTTAGGACATAAATATGGCATATAAATATATATATTTGTAAAATCCGAAGGTCATACCTCTAAAAATACGTATTTTCGATTTCTGGGAGATTGGGGGGAGGTATCTTCTGTATGCTATAGGAGAATATACATACCAAATTTGTTGCCTATACCTCTTATACCTCTTAAGCTATACCTAAAAAATACTTGTCTGGAATCTTATTTTCCGATAACTTTTGAACGGGTCGAGATAAAATGATAAACTTGTATTGTCCCGCCACTACGAGAACTTATATTTCAAATATGAAGTCTCTAGCTTTTGTAGTCTTTGAGATAAGCGCGTTCATACAGACGGACATAGGGACAGACAGACAGACAGACAGAAGTACATGGCTATATCGACTCGGCTATTGATAGTGATCAAGAATATATATACTTTATGGGGTCGTAGCTGCTTTCTTATGCCTGTTACATACTTTTGCAAAAAACCATTATACCATTTTTCCCATTTTTAATGTGTTCAGGGTAATAATCAACAATAATCACTTTAGGCCTTGGGACACTGTCAAAACCAGGCACTGTGTTACCTTGATAAGCACTAGCGGCCATTGCTATTTTACTAGTTCAAACTAAATATAAATTGTCCCTCAGCCAACTTTAGGCAACAGTCTCAAAAGTCTGGCAACTAAACGGCGGTAATAAATACTAATGCTGTTTGGGCTGATTTTCAAAAGGAAATTGTTTTGCTACCTTGAGAGCTTGTTGTTTTTGGGTTTCCTTTGGTCAATGGATGCTCGTGCACACAGGAGCAGTGTGCGTTTGGTTGAGTGTCCCAGCAGCTAATAAGGGTCACCACAGACTGCGACAGTTTGCCACTGGTGGCCCAACTAACACAAATGTGTCAACTGGCATCCCCAATGACTTGGCTACTGAATGTGGCCATATACCAATAGCCATCTGTCGACAGCTGCACACTTGCAGCAAATGAAATTGCTGGTCGCACTATTAAGTGGATGGTTATGGTATGGCATGCTAAAGTAAAGGTATTCTTAAAATAAGAACCTAGATTTATATTATAACGCTTGAACAATTTTTAGGGCAGTTGGTTTTGTTCAATAGGGATACAGCTGAAGTCTCTCACCAAGCACCCAATAAAACCAGAGCTTGTGAATTTTGTTTACCCATGTGTTCAGCTTGGATGAAGCTCAATAGAAACTAAAGCAGTAAAAAAACAAACTACTTATGCCTTTCAAAAGGTCTGCCGAGGCATAAAGATGCTCCTGCCTGACACAGGATCACCCGAGGCGCGTACAATTCGCATAAAATTTCAAATTTATTCGAATTAATTTATGATTACATTTTATTATATACATACAAAGTAGTCGTCAAATCGTTTGGCCAGTCAAGTATACAGATGAGGACTGAGCGCCAGGGTCATTTGTTGCATGCCTCAGTGCCTTTAAGCACGACTATGTAAATATTTATGATGCATTGGCAAAAAATGCGACGCCAGAAATGAGGAACCTCACATACAAAACTAAGCAAACGAAAATGTAAACCGACAAGTCATTTTGAAAATGTATCAAAGATGTTTTATTGTAGCTAAAATCCCATTATTTGAAATGTAAGAAGGCATAACTCAGAAAAAAGCGGTTAACCTTAGGCTGGCAGGAAACAAAATATAGAAAATAAGCTGTTATGCTTATTACACATACGACATGTTAGCCCCTGATACCTGCTAAAGTTTTTTTTTCTAACAACTTTTAAAGAATTTACTCAACAGAATATTCCTAATCACATTTAAGAAATATTAAAGTGAATTATGCCCCAAAGGATGACCACGAACATTTAAGAAAATGACATACACCAGGCAAAATAAGTTGTTCTGTAACAAAAGCGCTGCGGCTAGAGATAAGAATCGCAAAATAAGACGAAACTTTGGCACTGGCAGGAAAACCAAACATAGCCGCAATAAGGAGCAAAGCAAAGAGTAAACTTGCTCAAAGTATTTTTTAATATGGCCACTCAAAACTTGTATCATTTTTGGATATACCCGCTGCTTAGCGGTTTTTTTTTATATTTTTGCATTTGAATATATCATGAGGGAGACTGTCTGCATCTTGCAGCTTGTGTTTGGGATTATTGTAAAAACTTTTCATAATATGCAAGCCAACTAGGTACAAAATAGTTGGCTGTTTGGCTCTTTAGTATGTATATGTTTTTCTGGCATGAAAATTGCATTTTATAAACAACCATCCGGTTTATTATCATACGTTGCCAACTATTTCAAAGTTGTATTCTTTTCATGTCCTTGGTGTATAAGTATAAACAAATTCAATTTGTTGCTGTCGCTTCAGCTATCTCTTAGTTCTCAAACGTGTTGTTGCTACATTGTGTTAAGTGCTTTCAAATAAAAAAAAAAAAAACTAAACTAAATTGAAGTGTGGCAGCGTCGACAACAAAAACATTTCTTATAATCTCAGCAAATTTGTGGCAGGTTATTTTGACTCATAACATGTTACATCCAATTTTTGTGTATGTGCTTTAAAACGAAATTTTATATGAAATTTAAATGAGCGGCTTAATTTTGTATGCGGAAAATATGATAAAAAATTTGGTACTTATTTTGAATACGCGCGTAAATAATTTTCATTAAAGCTGAACAATGGGCTCCTTATGATCTGGTGCATTTTGATAAACAAAGCCGCTCACTTAATGGAAAATTCTGAGAAATAAGTATAATTGGGCTTTAAATTCATCAGCATCAAAAGTCATTATTCATTGTGAATATTTATCTACTAATAGTAAAAGCTGAGCTTCAATTAATTTGAATCGATAATTTGCAAGTACTAAGTACGAAATTTTGAACTATTTAATTTAACGCATTTCCGTTCAATCCATTTAAATCAATTGTCACGATCTTCCACTTGAACTATTAACACATAAACGTGCAGCTTTTCTGCTGCCATAAAAAGCGGAAACTCTGAATCAGATTTAGTTTTTTATATTATTTTGCGCTAGTGAAATGTTATTAATAATGATGATGATGCCTAAAGATTGGAATTACAGGAAACGAAATAGCATTGATGGAGTGTTTTATTGATTTATTATTAATTCATATAGCAACTGAGCTTTAAATATACAAACATAATCTTTCTTTTTTTTAAAATGTAAACTCCGCAACAGCGTATGAAATCCATTTATTTCAACAACACAAGAAGCGCGAAGCCATAAAATCTGAGAACAACAGATGAACGCCCTCATGACACGCGTTGACATTAAAACGATACATAAACCAACGAAGTGTTTGGGCCGCAAATAGACCTGGCAAACAAAAGAAACAGCACAAAAGGCCACTTAGACCAAGCGCCAAACGTTTAAAGCCCAAAAGCTAAAAGCCAAAAGGGCATTGCCTGTCGTTAGGGGCCGGCTCAGCAGAAACTGCCGCTGGCATTTAAGCCAACTGGATTCCACCGTTAATTGCTGATAAAATATGCGCTCATCTGCAACAGCAGCAGCAGCAACAACAAACCCCACATATGTGAGTAAATTAGGCAAAAAACCCAACAAAAAAATGGAAAAAAAAGGTTCTACACAATTGCCAAAACAGCGACAGCGGCGTACTTTTATGTGTCGCCTAACCCAGCCCCGCCCCTAACTCATAATTTATAATTAACTAACTGTTAATTTTGTTGGCATCTGTCGGCGAGGGTAGCACACGTTGAGCATAGGAGCAATCCGGAGGCTCATTTCATACAATATTCAAAGATTGAGTTGGATACAAAAAAAACGACATTTGCTGCGCTACGATGCGTATGAGTAACATTTCCAGCGAAATCTGCCCTGTTTCACTTCCTGTACAACACTTTTATTAGTTTTTTCAAATTTCCGCACAATTTAAGTGCAACAATGACTCTAGATTGAACGCATCTGATTTATCAACTGCTGATTGAATGCCAAACGAATTCTGGAAATTGACTTTTATTACAATACAAAGCAATCAATAAACATCCGAATATGTGCATATTTCTAGGATTTGTAATAAATGGACTTGGCTTCGCAGACAAATAATAACTTGTATAGAGAGCTTGAATTGATTGACTTTAAAAACACATTGCTAGACCTTTGTTAGACCTCTAATTGACGTGATTGTAATCAATTACCAACAAATTTACATAAACAAATTTTATTTGCAAACTAATCACATATTCAACAATCACAATCCAATTAGAAGTTTTATCAATACTTTCATCGTCATAGATTTAAAGAACATTTTTAAATTTTTAAACTATTTAATTTTAGGTATAATACTAATCAAATCAAAACAAAATGGCATGCCTCAAATTTATTTTGACACCTTACTTCCATAATAAGTAGTCCAGAGACAAGGGTCGACTACAAATGTAGACTATTGGTTTTCCCTGATGCCCACCCTAAATTATTAATCGGCACATCAAGAAAGGAGACTGGCAAGTGTTAGCTGCTGTCAGCAGACAACTGACAGCTGCCAACTGAAACCGCAAGAAGACCCCTACGAAAATTGAAATTCATTGTTTTTGAAATTCCGAGTAGCCGAACTCGAAAGTACTGGGATTCATTGAAAAGTTGAAAAGTGATTGCAAGTATTGTGAAAAAGTTAACAGAACTATGCAAATGCGAACAATGGTCAAGTGAAACGTTAAAAGAACTGGCCCAGTGCAGGGCAAGGCTTAACTGGTTTTGTTAAAGTGTCACCTATCAAACGCAGGCGAACAGGCGAACAGGCGAACCTACAAAATGTGCGACATTTACGGAGCGTTAACAACAAAAGAAAACAATCAACGCGAACGACCAAAAAAAAAAATTGCAGCAGCAGGTTAAGCTCGTTAGCACTTGAGTAATGTTGGACATGGCTAAAGTGGGTGCAATGATGTTGGGGGTTGGGGTTGTACTTACCCCCGCTGGCGACTGTCTCAGGCTGGTTGGCGGGCTGGCTGGCTGGCTGGTTGAACAGCTCCCAGGTGACGAAATTAGCATTTAACGGCAATGCCAATGCCAAAGCAAACAGCTAACTGACCCGACATTCAGTTACGTGCACAAATTAACATTTGCATTTGTACTCGTTTATTGAACAACTAGAACAGCAAGCACAAACACACCACACACACACACACACACACACGCACAACAAATTGTTGCTGCTAACACATACAACACGCATACGACGCGTTGGCTGCTCGCACCTGAGTAATTGCAGTGGGCAAAGCGTCTTCGTAAACAGTTAATTAATTGCGGCTTTTATTGTTCGCATTTCTCGCATTGTTCGCATTGTTCGCGTGCTGTGCACATTCAAATCGCCACTCAAAATAAACAAATCGCCTGAATTGCGCTTTTATGCGTTTATGCGCCCAAATAGTATCAAATTGAGCAATTTGCACACACACACACACACACAAACCCGAAAACGGACAACGGCGACTTTGCCGGCCAATTGAAACTGAAAGCGCGTTAAATGACGCCAACACTACTCAAGCAACAACAATAGCAGCCCAAATAGAACCAGTAGCAGTAGCAAAAGCAGAAGCAGCTGCCACTACGTTGCGACGCACTCGAACACAGAAAACGAACTGAATTTGAAATCCGTGACTGGCAGCGGAAGCGCCCACGATGACTGAATGGAGATCAGCCGGCAACGAAGTTCTGAACGGCAAATGCCGCTGCACGAAGTTGAAGACGGCAACGGAAGGGGCAGGCAGCCTTCGGCCGCATATGCAATACGCTCTGCGCAGTTGCTAGGATTTTGGCGCCAAAGCGAGGCAACATGGCAACATGTTGCCAGCGCCATAGAATGTTGCGAGCTAAATTGTTTTGTTAAATTACGTGTTGTGTGCAAATATTAGCGGAAATTTTCTAATTTAGTGAGTGTTATATATACTGAAAATATATATTTATTTCTATATCGTTAAGAATTAAATATAAAAAAGTTCAAAGACATATTTCATTTGTTTCAACGAGTGACTGGGCGTGCAGTTTGTCAATTGTGTACTCAAAAAATTATAGTTGTAATAAAAATACGTTATTGCTCAATATTGATTGCTCTTTACACAATATAAGTTATCTATCCGCCAATAGAGATGACAACAGACTAAACATGTGATATAGGGGCAACAATGTACAGATACTATAAATACTAATATACTAATAAAAATATAAAAAAAACGTGCGTAAATTCTTTAATTTTTGTTTGTTTTCTGAACACATCTCGATTAAATGTTGCTCGCTGTTTGTTTATTAAATGGCAATGATAAGTGAATGTTCTGCTAAATAAATAGTATAAAACGAATTAGCTGCAAAATAAATAATTATAGTTGTTAAAAGTATTTTCTTTGCTAACAAGCAATTAATGATCTTGGAGGAAGCGGGTATATTATTGTGATAAAATTAATAAATGATATATTTAAATTGTATTTAATTTATGAACATAAAATATAAAGTTTAATCATTGCATTGAAACCTATAAATCTCAATGCGGAAAATCGCTGCAAAAGCAGGTTCGAAAATTAACAAAACGTAACCAATTAAACGATGTGGCTTCAAGGCCTGAAGGTCAAGTTTTAACACTTGAACACTGCAGCAGGGCCGATTGTCGTTAACTTTCATGAACGTGTTAATGAAAGGTTAAAATAAACTTGATTTTATGCAATTGCAAACCAATTAAAAAGAAGAAGCAGAAACTACAGGTGTATCTTTAGTAAATTCGAATTTTATTGTCTACAACATTTTAACAAACAATTTAACAATTTTATGTTTATGGGAAAGCAACAATCGAGATGTGCGTGTGGGGGAGGAGGAGGAAGGTGTGCATGTGTGTGTATGTGAGTGTGTGAGTGTGTGAGCATATGGGCGTGTCTGAAGCGGCACGCCATTTAGACTAAGTAGAAAATTCGCTACTGCAGCGCTCCTCCATTTACTTGAGCTTCTTCAGGAAGTAACGGCTGGGCGGGCCATAGTTGGCGGCAGGGACGTGAGATGAAGTGGGTGCGGGCGCATCGATGGCCAGACGCTGCTCGGGCTCCTCGACAATGATGGGCGCCATGGAGGGATCCTCAAGGCCCAGAGCAGCGGGTGCCGTTGCCGGGGGCAAATACTGATGGGAGGGAGCGGCCAGAGTGGTCTGGATTTCATCGCCAGTGTAGGCGGGAGCTGTGGGCGCACCGTAGATGGAGGATGGCAGGGAGGCGGGCTGCTCGGGCTCTAGTTCGGGTGCGGTGGTTGTGGGCAGCACATCGGCAACATCAGACATGGGCGCAAAGTCCTCGGCGGTGGCCTGACGGGGCTCCATGTCGGCGGGTGGGGGTCCATAGACGGGAACCTCCTCCTTCTTGGTCTTGTACTTGATGAAGTAGACCTCGGGTTTCGAGGGCTTGGTAGGTGGTGGCGATGGAATGACAATCTCCTGCTCCTGCTCGGGCTTCTTGTGCAGCACATAGATCAAAGTCTTCTCCTCGTTCTGTGGTGGTGGTGGAACAATTGGTGCACGCAGCGCCGGTGCCGATGGTGCCTTGATGAACACAATCTTGTAGTGCTTCTGTTTGGGTCCCAGCTCATGATGCACACGTGGCTGCACAGCATCCTCCTCCTCAAAGTCCTTGGGCGGCACATGCACATAGATGTGCTTATGCACACGGGTCTCCTGTGGTGCATTGTTATAGCCACTGGCATGCTGAACTCCGGACAAACGATGGGCCATGTTGTAGGAGTCATCATAGGAGCTGAGTTGCTCCATAGCCGGTGCCAACTGCTCATCCAGTTGCTGCTGCTGCTGCGGTTGCTGTTGTTGCTGCTGCTGCTGCTGCTGCAGTTGCTGAATTGGTGGCAGATAGTTCATTTGTGGTGCAGCAAAGTTGGCAAACGATTGCTCCTGGGGCAGCGACTGGTAGATGTGCGACGCCGCGGAATGCACTGTCAAGGGAGAAAGGGAGAAGTTGCAAGTTACTGTGTTGCATTATGGCCGGGCCGCGGACAGAGACACTCACCATTCAGTGGCAGCGCACGCTGGCTCTGCTGCTGGGGTAATCCATAGTAGGGCGATGGTGGCTCAGGACGGGCCTGGACAGCACCCAGCAAGGCGACGCAGCCAACAAAGAGCGAGAAAACACGCATAGCAATGGCAATGGCAATTGGAACACTTAAGGTTTTGGGTCTTTTTTATTTTGTATTTTGTATTTTGCTTTTAAAGCTGAACTTAGATCACGTAATCCTTGTTGGCTGATTGGCTTGGTTTGACTGCTTTGCACTGTTTTGGTGGTTCGATTGGAAAGCGCAAATCTCGACTGATGCCCCACTGAACTTGCCGTCGAGCATTTATATGATTCGATTGGGAGAGCAGCCTCAGAAGACGAAGCAGCCAACAAAAGCAAAGCCAGCAACACGCTGAGCGCTCAGCGACTTCGGCCGAAATCTCATTACAAAAGGCCGCAGCCGAAATGAATTTAATTAAACATCAGAAAGAGGCACACACACACACTCACAGTTCAGTTAAAACAACAACAAAAATAAAAGAGTTTTGGCGCAGGGCAGGAGCTAAACTGGAGAGCTGAAAAATGAGAGTCGCGTGTCTTTTGATGTCGCCAAACTGGGAAATTGGAGCAAGTTAAAAACTAAATGGCATCGAATGCACAGCAAAAACTGGAAATACATTTATATTTGCCGCTAATCGAGTGTTGTTTCGGTTTGTTGGATCAATTGAGTGTTGCTAGGGTGGCACAGTCTGACGTGGCAACGACACCATGCCAGCTACCTCAACCCCCCCACCTCGTTACGGTCGTTTAAAGACGTTCAACGATAGTAAAAAAATCACATTTCATATTTGTACATATGTGTATGTATGTGTGTAGCGGCTGTATCTTGCGGATGCGCAGACATCAACCTTCGCACGAGTGTGCCAAGTGTTATTTTCACAATTGGAGCGCACTCGAATATGTTGTCTTGAAATCGAAAGTGACCCACGATTACACACTTGGACAGCTCAGCTCAGATAGCTCAGATTCAGATAGCTCAGCCAGCCAGCCTGGCCCACGTGCAGTCCCCATTGATGAAGTTCATTCATGTTGTGCCTTTAAATCCGCTGTGGTTAGCAAATTGTTTGCTCACATTTACTTCAACTGTTGCTGCCACTTATTCGCATGAAACCTTATACAAATATTTGCACTAAGCAAAAGCTATTCTCCGATTTTAATCGGTATAATCGGTCTTGGCAGGAAGAAAGCATTTTAGACAAGGCCGTTGCGCATACGCCAAGTACGCCCAGCTGAATTTCAAAACTGTCAACTGGCAACACTTTCAACACCTACGACGACAGCTGCTGCTGCTGCTGCTGCTACACAATTATGAAACAATCGAAACAAACTGAACTACAATTGTTTAATTGCAGGCAAATAATAAGTAATACAAAAACAAAATAAAGCTACCAAAACAAACGCAACACGAAATACTTAGATTTGTGTTGCCACGGGGGAGATGAGGGAGACAGCGATAGATAGCTAGACAGCAAATAAACGAATTTAAACACTTGTCATCCACGCTGGCCACAAATTATTAATCGTAGTTGCAGGTCGCCTCTCGATTGCGAGAGAAATTGTGCAGAGTGGTCCCCCGACAAAAAAAAAAGATACACATATATATATATATATATATATATATATAAAAGAGGCAACAGGTCTGCTGCTTTACGTCATCGAAATGTGCGCGAATCATTGAAATTGGTGCACTTGGACACACTGAGGTAGCCAAGAGTCGACCGACCGATCGACCGACCGACCGACCGACCGACCGACCGACAGCAACATGCGGCAGAGGGCGCTGAAAGATCGCCACAAAGGTAACAAACAACAGCTGCAGCTGCAGGCGAGGCGTCGATTGCGACATAGCTGGGTGATGGAGGACCACGGCGGGAGTGGGGGGTGGCATATTGAAAATCAGGTCACCTGTGCAGTAGCCAACAAGTGGCAGCCAACGCGGCGTCTTTGGGTCTTTGGACCTGCTCAACGCATTGGGTCTACTTACTACTTACTGCCGATGTACTTATTGGCATTTGCGTTTGCCCTTCGATCGTTGGGTATTTCCACGATCTGGCAGCTTAAAATAGACGAAGACGGCGCTGAAGAATGCACTTGAGGGCTGCGTTGTTGCCACTTGTTGCACTCAAGTGCCAGCTCGCATTGAAATTGTTTGTCATTGCCACAGCTCGATAAAAAGGTATTGTTATAGTTGTGCGGGAGCTGGCATGCTTTTGGAGGCCCCGTCATTGAGATGCGACCCTACAAGTCGATTAGTTGGTCAATGCCTTCCAGCCGCATAGATGGCATCTCGAAAAGGAGTGGGGGGGGGGGCAGTGTGAATCTATAGCTACTTTCAGCTAATAGAATTAAAAGAGGCTTTATCAAGGACTCAACTCAAGGTAATGAGTTCCAAAAGCATCAGTTCATTTGCCATACTTTACTTTTATCTACTAACACTCGTATCTATTAATAAATTCCCAGAAATTATTTTTATTTTTATTTAATTTGTATTTATGTTATTTTTATGCTTTTATTGTACTTTTACCATAGAGTCCAAAAATAATGCAAATCATGGCAAAGTGTGTTACACATTTAAACACTTCAACCTACATTGAACAAATTATGACAATTTGTTAATGAGTGTCATGCCCGCCCCCGTTGCACTGCCCCCGTCCCCAATCAACTAAAGGAACACTAAGCCGCGTCGTCGTCAATGCAAAGTAAACCAAAATATTTGTTGACAAACCGTTGAAGCAAATTACTTAATGGCTTAGCCCGATAATGATGATAATGATGAACAGGTGGCTGCTGGCCGGCGGACGGTGGCTGCTGCTCAGTGGCTGATGGGTGCTGCCGCACTGTGAGCACGCAGCTTAAATGGAATTATGATTTAAGTAATAATAATCTATGTTGATAAGCTTATTGTTATAAACAAATATATCTTATACAGTGTTTATTTACTAAAAATGTAATCGATACTACATTAAATATTAATTTTAGTGTTTAAGGAACCATTATTGTACATAGTCTACATTTTCAGTAATGTTTTCCGTAGTTCGGAATCAGTGTGCGACGTCTCCATCGATTATCTTGTTAATTAACGTTCAACGCCAGGCAATTGCTTTTTTTTTGTTTTTATTTTAAATACCTTGCGTGTTTTCGCGCCAAGGCGATTGGACACAGTGGGCGGGTGGCTGGGCAGACGAAAAGGCAAACGATGCACAAGGTCACTCAATTTGCCGCTAAACGAGCACAATTATCGAGCAGCTATCTACATTATATAACGCATACGACCCGTAGGAAGTAATTTAAATTGGAGTTGCACGCACACTTCTTTTTCTCTTTTATGTGGTGGGTGGTTGACTTGAGTTTGTGGTAGGTGGGCTGTGGCTGATGTCATGTAGGGTATCCATGGCTTTTCAATTACAGTGATTAATGAGTGGTTGTTGGCGCCGACTAAAAGGTCTCAACCCCACAACTCATACCCAGAGCTCCAATGGAATTCAAAGTGTTGCCAAAAGGTCTAATTTTGAGCAAGTATTTTTTAGACGTGTTTGCAGCTATGTATGTGGTTAACTTGTAATTGGTAATTGTATGCATACACTGAGGGAAAATAGTAAATAAATTATAATGAAACCAGCATTTATTTGAAACAAGTAAGAGTGCTCTAGTCGACAGTGCTCGACTATGATATACCCTTATCTGTATTCATACATAGAAGCATACACACACATACAAACACACGCTGCAAGCTGCGCGCTTAATGCAATTACTGTGCTTCTTCTTCTCCTATTGCCCCCATACTGTGGAATTATATTGAATATCGTAATGAAATTCGTAGGACATAGAGATGACATATAAAAGTGTGAGTATTCAAAATAAGCTAAAGCTAGGATTACAAACTTCTACAGAAATGTTCGCTGTGTACTTCAATCCTTAATGGATTGAAGTGACGCATGGCTAAGCTGTAATTGCCAATTTAAAGGTGAAAGTTCAGAAGGCTTCTGCAAATAATTACAGTAATTTGCTGAGAAAGTTAAGCTGAAGCAAACCACAACTATAATCAAACAAATAAAATAAATATCGCTCAAGTCGGAAAGAGAAAACATTGACATTGAATTATAACGCTAGGTCAAACGCACAATAATAATGAACAATTGTTGTATAAATGCAGTGAGTACGTCAAAATAAATAAAGATCAACAAACACGCACAAAATGTGTTTTATTTTCGGCAGCTCACAAAACAACAAATAAGGCAGCCACAACTCAAACCACAAACCGCAAGTGGGCGTCTCTTATAAAAGTCACCCAAAACAAATTAATAAATGCAACAAAAGGCGGCAGCAATAGCAAAACACAACTGTCTTTTGACTGCTTAATGATAGCCTTAATGCCTTGCTGCCAGTTGTCCGGTCGGCTGACCCAGAGCTCCAATGACAAAGACAGCGTTCAATAAGCTTTAACACTTACAAATCGATTAGTTTCACTGACGTATCTTTTGGCTGCCCAATGCCAGTGCATGTATCTGCAGCTCTATCAGTGCGTTTGTGTGTGTGTGTGTGTGTGTGCTTGTGTCATGTTTCATTGAATGAAATGACTAGTTAAATACGGCTGCCGCAAATTGTATCTCATACTTTGTTTATTTACGCTGCCATCTGCTATTGTTTGGCGCTACAAGCTCTCCTCCTTTGTACCCGACTCCGCCCTGTTAGCTATTCCATTCCACTGTGTAAACAGACACACACACACGTACACACTCATACACATACAATGCAGCATTTTGTTAACCATTTGCAGTCAATCACATTTGCTTGTCAGCGCCCCTGTTTAATTTTGCAGATTTTTGGCTTTTCAGCTGTAGTTGTACATCTAGCTCTTTGAAGCCGTCGACCATCATTGCTGTTTACCACGGCGCGTATATCGGCCTAACTGGCAATTAACAATATATTTGCTGGCACGCTGCCATTGCGGCGCTTGGCGAACAGCAAACAACAGCAACCAACAGCAACCAGAAGCACGCCACTGCACTCAGCTCGAGGACTCACCACAAATCCGCTGAAAGCACGTGAAAAGTCAAGTGTGGGCAGTCACCTGCAGAGCAGCAACTCCTGGCGAATTTAGATGCATTTCATACTAATTAAAGTGGGCGCACTTGTCGTATACGTAATGCTTTCGCTTTGAGTTGCGTGCAGCAGTGTGTAAATGAACTAGCCGCTGTCAATAAATCAATCCGCTTAAATGGTTTACAAAAGCAATGCTCAGTTAACAGTGAAAGTTCAACAACTCTTTAAAGTCAGACTAGATTTTATCTATACTTGGCAACTCATCTCGCTGTTAAAGCTTGGCAGTAAGTTCATCAACCTGGTAAATGAGGATGTTAGGCAGAATGTTTTCTGCTAGACAAAACATAGCAGGAAGCTTATCAACCTGTTAAATGTGGCTTTAGTGGCAGACATAACTCAGCAAGGGATCAAATTTGTTAAATTTGTCTATGCATTGTACAGCTGACCGCAACGAAAGTTTAATATTTTTAATATTTTATGTCATTTTCCATTATTGTCATCATTTTGTTTATTCTGTATTTTTATAATTTAAACAGCTGTATTTTTCATTCACAGCCTTTTCAAGGTTAAGCGGCCCTCGTGTGAGCGATGTAATTATTAAATTCGCTCACTGGCGCCATCTACATGTCGCACTTGGGGCGGCTTATCAATAACTCAGCTGTTACTTCGCCTCTTACTTACTACCTTGAACAAGTTCAGCGCAAAAGCTTCGCCAGCGGCGCCAACGAACAAACAAGAAGCCAAAGAAAATAAATAAACAACAAAGAGAAGAAAAACAAGTAAGAGTGCTCTAGTCGAGAGTGCCCGACTAGGATATACCCTGATCCAAGGTCTTACATTCATTGAAGTTATTTATCTGCATTCATACATAGACACACACACACATATGGCTACGCGCGTCATACATTTGCTTTGCTTCTTCTTCTTCCTTTGGCCCGTCGTCTCAATATAATAATCAAAAAATACGACAAATACTGGGCGAATATTTGACGATTTTTTGACGATTTTTTGACGATTTTTTGACGATTTTTTGACGACATATCTCCGCTCTATTATCTATGACGTTTAACAAACGCCAAATCTCCGCCAACTATGTTACATTGAATCGTTAATAACTTCTTTGTTTATTGTCCGATCGTAATGAAATTTTTAGGACACAAAGATAGCTCATAAATGTGAGACTATGTAAAATCCAAAGGTCATACCTCTTAAAATACGTATTTTTCGATTTCTAGGAGATCGGGGAGGGGTATCCAAAAAGTGAAATGCATTTAACCTCTGTATGCTATTGGAAAGTATATGTACCAAATTTGGTGACTCTACGTCTTATAACTTTTAAGCTATACCTTAAAAACACTGTTTTGGAGAAGAAAAACAAGTAAGAGTGCTCTAGTCGAGAGTGCCCGACTAGGATATACCCTGATCCAAGGTCTTACATTCATTGAAGTTATTTATCTGCATTCATACATAGACACACACACACATATGGCTACGCGCGTCATACATTTGCTTTGCTTCTTCTTCTTCCTTTGGCCCGTCGTCTCAATATAATAATCAAAAAATACGACAAATACTGGGCGAATATTTGACGATTTTTTGACGATTTTTTGACGATTTTTTGACGATTTTTTGACGACATATCTCCGCTCTATTATCTATGACGTTTAACAAACGCCAAATCTCCGCCAACTATGTTACATTGAATCGTTAATAACTTCTTTGTTTATTGTCCGATCGTAATGAAATTTTTAGGACACAAAGATAGCTC
Source organism: Drosophila maculinotata (assembly GCA_035045305.1). NCBI lineage: Eukaryota > Metazoa > Arthropoda > Insecta > Diptera > Drosophilidae > Drosophila > Drosophila maculinotata. The sequence continues at coordinate 12,497,133 of JAWNPD010000335.1, forward strand.
ATAAATGTGAGACTATGTAAAATCCAAAGGTCATACCTCTTAAAATACGTATTTTTCGATTTCTAGGAGATCGGGGAGGGGTATCCAAAAAGTGAAATGCATTTAACCTCTGTATGCTATTGGAAAGTATATGTACCAAATTTGGTGACTCTACGTCTTATAACTTTTAAGCTATACCTTAAAAACACTGTTTTGGAGAAGAAAAACAAGTAAGAGTGCTCTAGTCGAGAGTGCCCGACTAGGATATACCCTGATCCAAGGTCTTACATTCATTGAAGTTATTTATCTGCATTCATACATAGACACACACACACATATGGCTACGCGCGTCATACATTTGCTTTGCTTCTTCTTCTTCCTTTGGCCCGTCGTCTCAATATAATAATCAAAAAATACGACAAATACTGGGCGATTTTTTGACGATTTTTTGACGATTTTTTGACGATTTTTTGACGACATATCTCCGCTCTATTATCTATGACGTTTAACAAACGCCAAATCTCCGCCAACTATGTTACATTGAATCGTTAATAACTTCTTTGTTTATTGTCCGATCGTAATGAAATTTGTAGGACACAAAGATAGCTCATAAATGTGAGACTATGTAAAATCCAAAGGTCATACCTCTTAAAATACGTATTTTTCGATTTCTAGGAGATCGGGGAGGGGTATCCAAAAAGTGAAATGCATTTAACCTCTGTATGCTATTGGAAAGTATATGTACCAAATTTGGTGACTCTACGTCTTATAACTTTTAAGCTATACCTTAAAAACACTGTTTTGGAAACTTAATTTATCGATAACTTTTGAAAGGATTGAGATATTGAAAAAAAATGATAAACTGGTCTTGTCCCGGCACTACGAGAACTTATATTTCAAATATGAAGTCTCTAGCTTTTCTAGTCTCTGAGAAACGTGCGTTCATACAGACGGACAGACGGTCAGACGGACAGACGGACAGACGGACGGACAGACGGACAGGGCTAAATCGACTCGGCTATTGATAGTGATCAAGAATATATATACTTTATGGGGTCGGAGATGATTCCTTATGCCTGTTACATACTTTTGCACAAAACCATAATACCCCTTTTTCCCATTTTTAATGGGATCAGGGTATAAAAAACACAAAATGAAACGAAGATTGTAAAAAAACACAAATGCGGGCAGTTATCAACTGCAGTTCCACACGAGAAGATCCCCGACGACGTGCCCGATAAACCCATAAATAAATCGCTCATACGCCAGCTGAAAACTCCGGAGAGTAGTCGCGTATCTGTGGCGAAATATGGAAGTATTAGATGACGACGACAGCTACAGCAACCAGGTAAGCAAACACCTGAAGCTTATCTGCCACATTCACAAAAATATTTCTCATTTCGAGCAGCTCATATTGGTGCAACAGAATCTGCGTACGATGCCCACAGAAATTGTGCAGCGCTATGCGGACACCGTAGAGCATTTGGATTTGAGCCGCAACTGCCTGAAGGATCTATCCTGGCTAGGCGAGTTCGAGCAACTGCGTTACCTGGTCCTGGACAGCAATCGTCTGCATGAGTCGCAACTGCGAACCCTGAAAATGCCACTGCCACAGTTGGAGGTGCTCATGTTGAATAAAAATGAGGTGAATTAAGTGAATGTGCTTGCTCTGTTATCAATACACATACATATTTAAATTTCAGTTCAGCGATCTGAAAGCTACGATAAAGCTTATCAGGCGGCTCTTCCCCAATCTACAGTACCTGAGTCTGCACGGTAATCCCATCTGCCCCGATGGCCTGAATCTTCAGCCCTTTTCCAGCTACTTACAATATGACTACAAATACTACAGGTGCGATTGCTTAAAATAATTTCTAGATATTTATATTTGATATACATATATATTTATATTAATATTTCCAGTAATTTAATTGCACAGTCGCTTAGCAAACTGAAGTTTCTAGATCATGGTCTGGTTCAGCGATCCTACAACTATGAGAGCTTTCCAATTAGCGGTTTTGACCGGGCTAATAGCCCGCTAGTAAACACTGTAAACACAACAAAACTTTGAAGAAAATCCAAATTTACACTATCTAACCTGAATTGTTTTTATTAAATATCACATCCCGGTATTTTAATAGAGTAAGCTCTGAAAAGCTCATAGCCATGACAAGAACCAATTATTATTGATGAAAGCAAAAGCTATATCGCTTAAATCAACAGACGAATCAGCGCACAAAGCAAAAAGCACAATAAAATTCATAAAACAATTTTGGTCTTATTTTGGAACACCCCTCATTTCCAGTAATAAACTTTTATTTTAATTTACATCTTAATTATAAAAGCTTAAGAAACAATTAAAAAGAAATGTTAAAACATTGATAAAAACCTTTAGAAATGACATAAAAATACCAAACAGAAGTAACTAAATTTTTCTAGTTGTTATGGTAGGTGGAATCGAATATCTTGGAAGAAATATTGCAGTATTAAAGTTGCATTTTAAAAATGCATTCAAAAATAACATTATTCAAATAAACCAAAAATACAAGGACCTCGAGCTTTACAGGGTATTCACATATACATACTAGCTTCTATGTTTGCCGGCCGGCAAAACAGATAACGAAGTGTAGAACTAGAGCGAGTCAGTGATAAACGTGTGTGGAAAGCAAATGAGAGAAACGCACATTATCAAAACATCTATAAAACGGATTGAGAAAGCTGCTGCAGCTTCAGTTTAGTGCGAACGCTCGAAAAGTCGCCACCAGCTCGGTTCTGTTCTCCAACAAGTGCAGCTGTCAGTTAATCAGTGAGGACTTGGACTTGACTCAATTGCAGTTGATATATTCAATATGGCAAACCCCAATGCGCAACCAAAGTATACAAAAGTAAGTAAATAATGTAAACTGACTACTTGAAAGTCTATCTCCCCATTAACATATTTGTTGTCTGTATACATATTGCTAAATATAGACATGCATTATTATTATAACGAGTGCAGAATTTCAATTACTTGAATACAGCTGGCGACAAACTGTGCAAAGTTATTCTAGTTATGATAAGCCTGCATAAAGCCTTGAACTGCAAACGAGTGAAGTTTGCTGATTTTAATTGAAGTCCATTTTGTTCAACTCTTGAGCTAACAGATTTGTTTTTGGGTACACATACTACCAGTTAAAAACTTGTTTTTTTTATCGCAAATCGCATTTTTACACATATTTGTGTTATATATAAACTGATATGTATATATATATATATATATATATTCAGTATAAAAATGTGTGTGTGACCTCCGCAGACCGCAATATGTTTCCAGTGGCTTATTTGATATACTTCATTAGATTGCTTGCCCATCTGGCGGGCTATCAGCCGTTAGGTAATAACACTCCATACACATAACTAAGAGGGTATAACGACCTATATATGTACTTGAAAATATGCCTAAACTCTATCTGAGATTATAAGCGACAAGCCCACAAAATTAACTTTAGCTTTGTAAAAATTATACACAACACTATAATCCCAATAGGTGATTACAGGGTATCTCTCTCACTTGTTTACCATTTTTGTACTTTATTGTTTGACAGCAAGTAATTATAGAATTTTATATAGTACCTACGCTGGTCTGATAATGACTTTGAGTTGATAAGAGACCATCACAATATTAGATTAGTTGCGCCCGAGTGTTGACTTTAATTTTATACGATTGTGTAAACAAGATGTTTTTTATATACCGTGAGATGGCATAAAAATTGTTATGTCCTTTACAAATTTTATATTAATTATTTAGTGTATTGGCATCCATCCATTAACTCCACTTTAGCAAATTGCTTTAAGCCGCGGGGTAATTTTGCAGCCGTTTATAGAAATTATTTTAAGTATTTCATTGACAATGTCATCATTTGTCACAAGTTCTAAGTATTCGTAAAACTAGTCTGTAAAAATCGTGACTAGAATTTCAGTTTTGTTTACATTGAACAAAACTGTCGCGTGCTTCTAAACAGGGCCGACTGACAATTTGTTAAGTTCACATATCGTTATAATTGACAGTTAACCGCATAGGGCATACAGAGGTCGGTTCGATTATGAAGTGGCACCAGTTATTGGCACGCCAGTTGCAGCAGCAGCTGGAATTGCGGTGCAGCTGCAGCACCAAGTCAAACTATGAGAATTGCCTGCCAGCGCAGAGCAATGTAAGGTGAACAGTTTGACAGGCACTGCTAGTTGATGTATCTGTCTGTATATACTACTCGAAGGCAGTAATGGGCCGACAGTTTCTCACCCGTAGTTTGAATTATTTTAAATGTTTAACGATTTAAAAATAAGTTAGAATTCGATTGGACTTTAATTGAAACAAGTCTGCAATCTTTAAAGATTTGTTTATTGGACATTTATAAATAAATATATGTATATATATACATACATAATTAATTGGTTTGTTATCTGTGCAGCTCTTTATCAACAATGAATTCGTTGACGCCGCTTCGGGCAAAACCTTTGCCACCCACAATCCAGCAACTGGCAAGGAGATCATTAAGGTTGCCGAGGGCACAAAGGTGAGTGATTGCCCGTGAAGATTACACTGATAACAAATTTGGGTGTCTAAACTGCAATTAACTTGTTTAGGCTGATGTGGATCTAGCTGTTGCCGCGGCCAAGAAGGCTTTCCATCGTGGCTCCACCTGGCGCCAAATGAGTCCGCTGCAGCGCACCAACCTGATGAACAAGTAGGTGGACTCACAGTATTCCAAGAAGTACAGATATAACCATAATTCTTTGCAGGCTCTGCGAGCTTATGGAGCGCGACAAGCACTTTCTGGCCAGCATTGAGACCCAGGACAATGGCAAACCCTTCGCGGAGGCGCTCTTCGATGTGACCATCTCGATTATGACGCTGCAGTATTATGCCGGCTGGACCGACAAGTTCTTTGGCGACACCATTCCCGCTGGCGGTTTCATTTCCATGACTCGCAAGGAGCCCGTCGGTGTTGTGGGTCAGATTATACCCTGGAACTATCCGCTGCTGATGCTGGCCTGGAAGTGGGGTCCCGCCCTGGCTGTCGGCTGCACCATCGTCATGAAGCCGGCCGAGCAGACGCCCCTCACAGCCCTGCACATGGCCGCCCTGGCCAAGGAGGCCGGCTTCCCGGCGGGCGTCATCAATGTGATCAACGGCTTTGGACCCACAGCCGGTGCTGCCATCACTGAACATCCCGAAATTGCCAAGGTGGCGTTCACCGGCTCAGTGGACATTGGTCGCATTGTCATGGAGGCGGCTGCCAAGTCGAATCTGAAGCGCGTCTCCCTCGAGCTGGGCGGCAAGAGTCCCGTGGTGGTCTTTGAGGATGCGGACAGTAAGTGCAAGAGAATATACCCGCTGTTTCCGACTCTCATTCGTTTCACTTTGCAGTTGACTACGCGGTGGACACCGCCCATGAGGCGCTGTTCTCCAATCACGGCCAGAGCTGCTGCGCCGGCAGTCGCACCTATGTGCATGAGAAGATCTACGACAAGTTCGTGGAGAAGGCTGCGGCCAAGGCCAAGGCACGCAAGGTGGGCAATCCTTTCGAGGAAACATCGCTGCAGGGCCCCCAAATCGATGAGGAAATGATGACCAAGGTGCTGGGCTACATTGAGAGCGGTAAGAAGGAGGGCGCCAAGCTGCAGGCGGGTGGCAAGCGGATTGGCAATGTGGGCTACTTCATTGAGCCGACTGTCTTCTCGGATGTCAAGGATGATATGCGCATTGCCCAGGAGGAGGTCTGTACACTTGAACAACCCACTGATTAGCTTCAGATCGTATAGGCATTGCTTTCTTTTGTAGATCTTTGGACCCGTTCAGTCCATCTTCAAGTTCAGCTGCATTGATGAGATAATCGAACGTGCCAACAATGTGCAATATGGCCTGGCAGCTGGCATCATTACCAACGACCTGAACAAGGCCATGAAGTTTGCCAACAGCGTCGATGCCGGCTCCGTCTGGATCAATTGCTATGATGCCGTGCTGCCCCAGACACCATTTGGTGGCTACAAGCACTCCGGCATTGGTCGCGAGCTGGGCAAGGATGGCCTGGACAACTATCTGGAAACGAAGACCATTACCATGAAACTTTTGTAAAGTGTTGCTATATATGTTGTATATGGAATATTTGTATTTTATTTGCACCTTCTGGCTTAATGGTTAGACTATTGCCTTTCAATTAAAACTATTCATCAAAAACTAAAAATATTGTTTAGGTTAGATTAAAACGAGGCACGAGTTCACTTAGCTTAGGCTTAGATAATATCATTGAATTGTTCGAAACCTTTTGCAAAAGCAGACATCAAATCCGATATACATATATATTTAATATTATTTTAGTCCTGCTAATCCTTTTCTGCTTTGTTCTGTTGGACATTGTATAAAAATAAACCTGAGATTTCTGTTGGACAAAGTCAAGACTGGGCCTCAAGTTGTTAAGTGCACTTGTTGACGTTGTTGTTGTTGTTGTGCTTTCAACTCGAGCAACGGTATGGCCACATCACTAAGTCGCGACTTGGCACTCTGATAATCATCATCCGACTTGGGTCTCGCCTCCTGCTTATGCTCTGGACTCGTCTGCAGCACCTCCGTGTAAACAGGTTGTACGGGCTGTAAGGCAGTTCCGTGACGATCGAACATATCATCGATATCGACTAGCTGGAAATCCACGGCAAAGGCATAGCGCAACACCATCACCATTAGTGCCAGGATCCACAGGATCATGCTAATGGTATAGCTGCAGCGGAAGAGATCCAGATACGCATCATGCGACACGCTGTGCTCGTGGATGAGGGGTCGCAGCAGGGCAATGGCGTCACCACAACTAAAAATACAATTGATTAAATAACTTAGATATTTAATAGACTCTAAAAGGGAGGCTTGACCCACCTTATGGCCAAGGGATTGCTGAGCCCTTGACGCAAATGGCCGCACAGACGCTTCAGATAGCCATTGGTTAGTATCGTATATGCCGCGCTTCCCAGGCTCATCAGCGTAAAGATCAGAATGGAGGGCACCACAATGCGCCAAGGTTTGGGAAGTACTCTAAAAAAGAACAATAAAAACCATTTTAAAGAACACAATTAACATTGCCGAATATACAATAAGTACTTACGATGTTTTCTTGTTGCCTGTTTGGAAGATGATGCACATTGCCGTCCAAATGATGGCCACCACCTCCGAAATCAGCGGAAAGGCGTAGACAAACTGTACACCAATGCCGCGACTCCAGCGTGTGGCAAGTGTATCGATGGACTCTAAAGAAAAATTAAATCATTTAACATACTCTATAAGAAAGCAGCTTCCATCGATACTCACGACTGGCCAGAAACTTGCGATCCGCATCGGCATTGGGCACCATCTTGGGTGGTGTGTTTGTGGTTGTTGTTTCCGGCGCATTCGCTTCCTGCTCCCGCTCACTGACCAGCCGCGCCAGAAGCGGTGCATTTTCCTTTGGCTCATAGATATGTTCGAATTTGTATTTTGGCTTTTTGGTTTCTGTTTAAAAATAATACAGTTTTAGGATGTTTGTATTACGAATCTGTCAGTTGACTCACGGCTGTCGGTCTTTAGCGATTGCGACTCTTCTTTTGACTCAAACGGAAGTTTGCCCACTTTTTGAAGATCGTGATAAAAAATCGCCTTGCTTCTGTTATCCATGTGTGCAAAATCTCTGTCCTTAAACATTACTTTGGCACTGATGATTCCATCGTAGAAATCCCCGGACAACATGTGCAATGACACACTCCAGATAATGGAGAAAATTGCCACAAGCACCATGAGACATATTACAATATCTATAAAATGCAACAACAATGGGAAATGCAATTAATAAATATGTATTCGTAGTGAATCATAAACATTAAATTAAGTTAATGATCAGCATAATTAGAACAACAATAATAATAATATTAACAATAATAATTATAATGTAAACAATAATAACAAAAGACCTAATTATAATGTTTATCACACTTTAAATTAAAAATTTCAATCAATAAATGATGACAAATACAGAAAATATCATAAATTATAACAAAAACTTGTATGCTCCAAAAAGAATTACTTATTACTATCACGTCTCTAGATCAAAGCGTAACCATTTTAAATGGTTATATGTATATGGACAACTACGGACATATTGGATACAGTCATATATACAACAACAACTATTTTAAGGCAAATGTTATTTTTAATACATTGTAAAATGAAAAATATGCTTGGGAAAGCTTAAGCACACATGATAAACTGTTACCTATATCTTCTTGACAATACATCGCAAAAGCAGAACTGACAGCATTTTTTACAATGGACAATAGTGCTTGTGGCACAGGCGGAACTGTAGGCGGAGGCAGAGGAGTAGGTGGCAGTCGGTGAGACGTGGCGGCGTCTGTTTTGTATACATATTCGTAAATTTACTAGAAGACATTGTGAAAACACGCAGTCAATAAACTAACATTATGTGTGTGGGGCTGAGTTTATATTGGAGGCATGATATCATGGCAGATGTTGTATGGCTTGGTTAACGAGCCACGAAAGCAATAACAACATCAACATCAACAACGACAACGACAACAAAACAATAACAATAACAACAACAAACGTTTGCCGATGACGTCGAAATTAGCGACGGAGCTGCTCAATAAAATCCATTTCAATTGATGCTAAATTTCAGTCATGCCGAGTTCAGACAAATGTAAAACGCTGCAGAATATATTTTAATGAACGAAATTTCAAAATTTTTGCCAAACGAAAGATGCATTGTGGCAAAAGTCAACAAACAAATTTACGAGTTGAAATATTTTCCATCATAAAAGTCCAAATAAAATGCGCTTATATTCTGTCTCGCCAAATGTGGAAAAATTCAATTTGGTTTTGTTTTTGCCATTTTAATGATTTGCAAGGACTAATAAAATCGTGAACATAATGGACAGACAATTTTGGAAAATGCGCACATGAACAGCGCAAATAAATGAATAATGAATAATCAACATTTTCATGCACAAGTGAACGCATAAATTCGAAATGTATAAATGGAAATACACGCTTGTACACATGTCTATGAGTAGCATTTATATGGTATTTATATTGTATTGTATGCCACTTTATATTGTGAGTTGCATGCAGCACTCGAGAGCAACAATGACATCATGCCCCATCTCCAACTGTGTCTGGGTGTGGACCATCATCGCGCTCAAAACGTTAATAGACAGAGGCCATTGGGCCATTGTTCTGCCACTAAGAGACTACTCAAAACTGCTAGCTGCTGACTGCTAACTGCTCATCTGTGGAGAGGGCAATATGAAACTAGCGGCAATGCTAGCCCAGAGAGTCATTAGTGCTGGCAGCAACTATTTTTGGTCAGTCAAATTGTCGATTTGTGTAACTGAATATGGCTCACAGGGGCAGCGGCACTTTTTGTTCGGCTGATGGCGTAATTAAGTAAAGCATCGGGCGAGTTATAAATAAATATTACGGCTTGAAACTTGATATGAAACCGGCAAAATTCCAATCCAGTCGCATAGCGAATGATTCTTAGACTTACTTAGACATATACATATACATATATTATACGGAGTTCATGATTTGCCAGCTGTATATTACTTACTAGCATTGGATCTTCAAAATAAAAGCATACAATTAATCGATAACTATCAATTTGTAAAACTAAATTCATACATATAACACAGCATTCGCCTTAAGATCAAATTATATGTTAGTAATAATAACATCAGTTAATATTTAATATATTCAATTTGGCCCGGAAGTTGTATATTTCAAGCTATTTGTTGGTGCCATTCAAAAGCTACCACATGGCGTATGCGCATTCTTTCATGAACTGCTCCCACTCAGCACTTGGCGCAACCCATCGAGCTGTTCATAAAACTGCACAAGATAATTGTTTATTAACATTTAAGCAAACGCAAACAAACAGCCAAACGTCAGAGCAACAGAAAGTGGCCAAAATAACAAGGTGGGGAAACCGAGGCGGGGGTAAGCTTCATTCAGTGTCCAATTAGCAAGCAGAAAGCCACGCATATTAACACTTTTTGTTAACCTTTTGGCCAATTTAGCACCTTAAACTGTTTGCATGGCCATAAATGTAATGCATTAGTCAAAAAGTGAGTCAAAGAGTTCAATATAATAATTAATAATATAATTAAATTTAAATTTGAGGTTTACTATCAATTTTGTTGCTTTCTCAAACGCCAAACGACATGTTGTGTCTTGTCCTTGGCTAATGTCAGAGTCATTCATCAAATTATTGACGACAGGCGCATTCCACACAAATGCTCACAGACGACAGACGACAGACGGACAGTTGGACAGGCAACATGTTGCCATAATTGATAAACATATTTGTGCTGTCAATATGGTATCCAATGAGGGGCAGCTTCTATAAAATTCAATTAGCTCTGTCAACTTTACACACATATAGCTGAATGGTATTTGTTGTTCACCTTAGGCCAGTTCCGCCGAAGGTTGTTATATATTTGAACAACGGCCCTTAGGGGACGGACACCATGACAAAAAAGACTATATATATTTAAATTACATATACGAAATGGCGCGTTTACAAAATGTTAAGAACATTAGGTATAATAATAGAAATCGTATGGTAGCAAAAGTTATAAACATACGATTCAATTTGCGTATATCGCCAGTTGTTAGCTTTCCCTGTTTATATTTTCTTATCAGCTCCATTGTCGCATTATTTTGTATATGTTGCGTTTGCTCTTGGATTTATAGTGCTGAGCAATTGGATTTGCGAATCGCGACTTTATATCCGGAATCGCCGATAAATTTTTCTTGTGGCGAATTTAAATGGAGGTTTACCACATATTTTTTATACAACGCACTTTTTTCAATTATTTACATTTGAACTTTATTTAGATACGTTGAATTGTTGCTTTCGAATATTTATGGAGAAGTCGATTTATTTTGGATTTTCATCAACTGTATAAATCTTTTTTTTTTACCCGTTTTTATGTTCCACATTTGTTTAGTTTTATGCTATTTTTACGAACTGCTTATTTGATCAGCTAATCAGCCCTAGTTTATTAACAAAATAATAAACAAATGGTGGGCGGGTGGTAATAAATATAAACAAAAGTCATAAATAAATTTAAATTAAAATCAATCAAGCGAAGCAAATAGTGAGGAATTGTGTGTACAATTAAATTCAATAGACCGAAACAGCGAAATTAAATAAAAGTAAAAGAAAAGAGAAGAGAAGAGAAGAAAGAAAATAAAAATAGAAGTTAATCTATGATACAAATAACAATTTAGAGACACTAATTCTAAAAGCTGATATTTTGTTGGTTTCCTAATATTTTTATGGGTATCAATTTGTTTGCCATATTACGTATACGTCACTACAAAAATTAACACCTATTGTTAGGTTTAAGCTCGTGCTGTAGGCTCCACACTAACTGTGAACTGGCGTGTTTTAGGTATATAAATAGTACTTTGTTTGGCATAGACAATCAAGACTCCAACTCCCGCAATGCACTCCTAACCGGCAGTTACCGTCACAGTTCAGGGTCACCCCCAAGAAGCAGTTTCATTGAATATTTATGTTATTTACATTATTGTTGTATCTCTCATTTCATTTGCATACACGCGCCCAAGCGTTGGAAAAACAAACCGATTGCCGAATCTAAACGTATCACGAATCAACACACAGAACGAACACCAACCGCAGCTCGACGCAGTTGCTCAGACACTGAGGCGGCGGCAGAATTTCATTTCGCTGGCCAAACATATTTCTCCAGCGTTTCACTGTGCTCTTTTGAGGCAGCAACTGAGCAACAATAAATATAGCGAGGGAGAGCGACAGAGTGCGAGAGTTTCTTGAGTTTTGTTTTGATTTTCTCAACTTGCAACTGGTTATTCATGTTGTTGTGTTCGTTTTCGTTTTCGGTTTTTGTTTTGATTTTGTTTTCTAATTGTTGTTTGTTATTTTTCGCATACGCTTGGTTAATATGAGTGGGAGATACTTATTGTTGTTGTTTATAGTTTGCATTGTTCTTGAATTTCGAAAACATATTTTCAGCTCGTTAGCTGCTAAGCAGCATACGGGACGTATGTGTAATATTTGCTTTATCACATTCAAAGGCGCAAATTTGCAGATATGTTATATATATATATGTATTTTTTTTAGCGCATTTCCGTTTATATAATTATTTTCTTTAAAATCTGTGTACTCGAATTTCATTCTTTGAATATTCGTTAGCTTTTGTTGTGGGGCACAATTATCGGCGATGACCTTGGAAACGAAAGCCGCTTTCTGAGCTCAAGGTTAGCTTAATTAACGACCACAATGCCCCGGGACTTGGTTTCTGTGTGTGTGTGTGTGTGTGTGTGTGTGTGTGTGTGTGTGTGTGTGTGTGTGTGTGTGTGTGTGTGTGTGTGTGTGTGTGTGTGTGTGTGTGTGTGTGTGTGTGTGTGTGTGTGTGTGTGTGTGTGTGTGTGTGTGTGTGTGTGTGTGCTTGAAAGGAATATGTATTTAAATCGCGTGCTAGACAGGCATCTAGTTTTTGTTCAACACAAACTTTATCTATAAACCGCAAAAATTTTACACTCAAATTTGCAACTTTCTTCAACTTAACCTTATGATATGCAATTTGTTTAAATAGCAGCATTACAGTTTAAAAGTATGTGAATCATGTAAAAGCATCTTTACTGATTCAAAAATTGTTCTTTGACTTTAAATATTTTATATACATATTTACATGTTACACAAAATGTAACATATGTGTTTTCTATGCTTAAGCTCAATAAAACTATATATATTAATAGACATTTATATGTAGTTATATATTTCAGCTAGTAAAATTCTTTATACCATATTTTTAATTGCCCCAATTTATAATCTTCAATTGGTCAAAGTTATCTACTACAAGCATAACATATCATACCATGCCTTATCATAATATACTACTATACGATTAACTCATGAGTTCACATTATTATATATTTGTAATATTTGCAGGAGCCACCACACATTTCTACAAAGCAAATATTAGCTTTTCGATTTCCTAATGGAAATTTCTAAGCAAAACATACATAAACAAACATATGTATTTATGTATTTACATTTGTTGTATTTACCAACATGTGTGAAAATCGAAACGTAGCTTTGGTGTGTTCCCTGTTCAAATTGGCGATGACGTTGCCCGCTTATGCAAATTAGCAATCGCTGCCACAGCAGAGGCGACTTCACCGCGACGTTTCATAAATTTATTACAACGTTACAGGCAATAGATACAGATACAGATACAAGGCTAAACAAAACAAAAAGCTACATTGCACAAAAGCGGTAAATTACATTTGGTAATCAATCATATTGAAATGATTATATGCTAATGCTGCTGAAGGACATAAACAGCGTTGACGCAATCAAAAACTGCAGCTTAACAATAGCAAAGACTATAGTTTGTAACAACAAATTTATAAGTGAAACTCCAAGTGGAACATATCATTGCGGATGCTTAATTTAGGAATACCATTCATAAACATAATGTTTTGATGAATATTGAAAATCTAAATTTAGTTAAAATATTCAAGAAAGTATTTTAGACTGTATTAGCTTAACTTTGCCTAGTAACTTAACTTTTATTTATAACATTTTCTTTTACTTAACAATGTAACTTGCTTAACTATATACTAAAGTCAACTTACATTCACATCGCATAACCTCGCGATGAGCATCCTTGGTAAGCATCTGCAGGCTTTCGCCTATTTGGCGAATCCTTTGCGGTGTGCTCCTTAGTGTATTTGCCGTCATTGTCTTCGCACTGTGAGTCTAGATATAGTAAAGCCTGCCAAGGCATATTTTCCAATTTTATTCTCTAATTGCCTTCTACATGAGGCAAACAATTAGCAAAATGGCAATGCAAAAACTTAGCACTTGGCTGCGCATTTTTCAAGTGTTTCTGAATTAGGAGACCACTCAAAATCAGCTAAGAAGATAGCTATTGGATGATTGTAAGCCACAGACGTAAAATTGAAGCGAGCGCGTTAAAATTGACGTTCAAACGAAGCGAATGCTCGACGAGAACTGTGCGCAGTCCAAGAACGCGACAGCCGTTTACGAAAACACGACTAAATTCGTGTGTGTGTGTGTGTGAGGAAAATTAAAATTCGGTGGCGTCACTAGCCCGTGGTAAGAAACTGAGCATAGATCCCGGCCAGCCAAGCAGCCAGACAGACAGTCAGTTAGTCAGTCAGACTGTCTGTATTACTTTTGGCAGAGCAGCTGTCTGTAGGGTGTGTGCTTGTTTGTGTGTGTGTGTTAGACACCCCTAAATGAAGGTCCTGGCACGCAGCGATGCCAATGACCGACCCAGTCCGCGTTTTGGGACACCTGAATAAATGTACGTGGTGCGTTGGGATTACCTTTGCGTTTGCGTGCCCAGCTGAGTTAACGGTTAATTAGTATAAAAGTACGGGCCTCTAAATGTAACACCTGGCGTTTGTTTTAGCCAACAATTTGGGGTTGTGATAGTAGTAGTATGTATTAAGTAGAAAAACAGAATAAATTGTCATTTGAACTCTTTGAATTGAATTGCATTTATTTATGAAAAATACTCGATTGTTTCTTAAATAAATTAGTTTAGTATAATAGTATAGTAGGTTGTATAATGCGTGTACTTGGTGTTAGTTACAAAAAAATTGTCGTTTGCAATTTTGCTTAATTTTTTACGATTTTATTGGTTTTATACAAAAATCTTACACACATAGGTAATTGCTAAATATTAATGGTGTTAATTAGACTAAAATTTCATAAAACATTTGTGCAACAAAAACGCATTGCAATTAACTTTTTACTTGCTCGCTCTATAAATAAATATAAAATTAACGTATTTGTATATATATGTTTGTATATATAAATTTGATCAATTTGTTGAAATTATTCGTCGAACAATACAAAAGGAAGTGCTCGCATTTCTTATTAAATCATTTAACAAGTTGTTTGCTTTGTTGCTGCTGTTGCATACATAATTACATATAATTAAAACCCGATTGCTTGAACAATGTTGGTAAATAAGTAAATCGATAGACAGAAGGTTTGCCAACGACTCTTACTTTTGAAAACTTACAGCTAGATTGTCTATACATAGAGCTCGATTACATAATACTACTAGTAAATGTTTGCTTAATAGAGCTTTATATTATTTGGATTTCAGAATTGTAAAATATTTAAATAAATTTTGATTTTGTTTGCTTTGCTTTGTGCATAACACTTATCAACAAATTCTATGAATTTGTATCACAAAGTATCTCAATCATTAAGTTTAAAAAATTATATATGAATAGTTAGATTTATAACAAAATAAACTGCGAGCCCTACTGCAAAAAAATGGGTGATTTTTGTTAATTATACACAAAATTACAACAAACAAAGCGAGATGAATTTTAAAATCATGGTAAATATAAATTGGAGAACCTAATACTATAATTATGCACTCATGTGGGTAAAGCTAACAAATAGAAATAATTAAAATTTGATTAATTTGATTAATTAGATTAATTAGTGGACGTAAGTAACATGGAATCGCATTTAAATCGAACAAACTCATTAATAAATACATAACTCGCGTAATTCCAATGCGTTTTTAGTTGGAAATTGGAATTGTGGCAAATAAATAGTTAAATACAGTGAATAGTTAGACTAAATTAGCATCAATAGTGAAATAAATTACAAAAAAAAATAAAAAATAATAATAATAATAAACATAACAGGAAACGTGTTTTGCAATACTATTCATTTTCATTAGAACTCCGCATTGTTGCTGGCTATTCGAGTAGCCGACTGGCTCTGGTTTCTTGCAGCGGGGAATGAGTTGAGTTACGGGGGAATAGTAAGTAGTTGTAGTAACCACAGCCAGTGCGAGAAATTAGTCTATTTGATGCGACGCAGCGGCAGCGTCGGGCTCTCCGGCGGTGTGTCGCCGCCAGCGCTGCCACCAGAACTGCCGCCAACAACAATCTGTTGCAGTGAGTGCTTCTTGGTCACACTTTTGAAGGGCGCGCCCAGCTTGCGCGGTCCACGTGGCGATGCCGAGGTTATGCTGGTATTGCTGTTGGCCTCCATAGCCGCCGTTGACCCAGCCGAGGCGGATGGCGCAATGCCAAGCGCTGGCGTCACATCAATGGATGCCTGCACCCAGCCTGCAATCGAATATTGAATTAGATAAACATTTCGGATTGGTTGTGTAATCTTAGGTTACCTTTGACAGAGGCGCGATTGTGATCGATCAATGCGGCGGCAAGCGGCGCACCTGAACTGCTGGCATTTGATTCACGCAGTGTGCTCAAAGTGGACAGCGGCATTGGATTGTAAATGCGACTGGCAAAGTCCTCGAAAGTGGTGCTCTCCTTGTAGCGCGACGAGACGCTGTCCAGCGACCGATTGCGTTCCTCATAGCTGTAATAAAATGTTAAGAAATAAATTAATGTTCTAATTAATGTTTAAAAAATGATTTAAAAAATTAATAAAAATTTTGGATTGTAAAGTTATTGATTGACCCTATAAATGCTCTTTTAAGACTTAAAACTGCCACAATTTGTTCCAAAACCAGAACCGGTTATCAAATCTAATGTCTTTTTAGTCATGGCTTGTCCTCCTTAATGATTCTACATTCAAAGATAAATAACTAATTTTGTTCGGATTCCAATACTTCAAACTGCCATAACTTTGTCAAAACTGATCCGATTTGCCATTCCGATGCGTTTTTAGTGATGGGTTGTCTTTCTTATTAATTCTACATCGACTATTGTAACTAGTATGTACAACTTACAATTGCTGATAGAGCGGCAGGGCGGCGCGCTTGGTGCGACTCGCATTGATGGCCGTGGCGCGGATGAGCGTGGCCAGGCAGGCGCCACTGACGACACTCTCGTTGGCCAGTGGCCCAAACCAGGGCACCTCCGGCTTCCGATTGACCGTCACACGAAACAGTCCATTCCGCAGCGGATAGACAACGATGAGCACATCGCAGAACTCCGTCGGCAGAATGTCACGTCTGTAGTCGCGATGATGTTCGCTCCAGACGATGTGCACCTCATCGTTGCCCAGATGGCGCGTCTTCAGCAGCATGGCCTCCGATGAATCCGAGGGCATGCGCGTCGCCACATGGTAGACAACCTCGAGGAAGGGCGTGGCATAATACGGAGCCGTTGCCCCGCAGCCCTGACGTGGCAGGCCGCCAAGGAAGCCATTATGCGTCTCCAGCTCTATTTCCCAGCCGAGGGCCGAGACGAACATTTCGTACATGGTGCTGCCGCTTGTGTTTCGCAATATGCTCGTCTTGTCCTCCTGACCGGCGGCCACATAGATGACGGCCATTTTGTGCGTTTCACGGCACTTTTGCAGATCCACGTTTCGCAGCTCACGCAACAGTTTCTCGCTGCGCTGCAGCAGATGTGTGCGCGAACGTCGCTCCCAGCCGGCCAGGCCCAAGTGGGCGAAAAGCAGGCGACAATACTGGAAGGGCGTCTCGGTACGTCCGGGCAAACTGCCAGCGCCCGTAAACGAATCAAACGAAACGGAGGCACTGTGCAGCGAGCGTTGATCCGGCTGCAACAAGGATGAGCTGGAGCCGGCATGCCGCAAAGCATTTGCCGACGACAGCTGCTGTGCCGTGTGCGCCACAAATTCCTGCTCCAGGACACGCTGATTGAGTATTACGGAAATAGCCTGCGCCTCCTGGGCGCTGCTCAACGGACTGGCGCAAGGCGCATTCAGCTCCGAGACACAAGGCGGCACACACTCCGGACTGGTATGACCTATATATGCGAGCATATCGTCCAGCTGGTCCAGATCCGGTGCCACATCCTTGGCAAGCGGCAGCACACCCAGCGGCCGATGACGCAGCGTGTGCCGCGGCAGCTGCACCTCCTGGCCAAGAATGGAGTCCATGGGTTGACACACCTTGGCATGCCTCGCCGGTCCATCGTAGCGCTCCGAGCTGAACGCAGCGTGAGCAGATGGTGGCAGCGATTCGCATTTGCGCGGCTCCGAGTAGAGAATGGAGGCATCCCAGCAGGCCTTGCCATTGAGATCGCGCATGAGGACTCGCACTTGCTTTTCGGCGGTAACCAGACCGGCGGTGATGCCGCCACCAGGCAGCTTCAGCGTGGGCAGCTCTATGAAGCTGGCCACCAGGCCAGTCTTGAGCATGAATAGCTGCAGATTCTGTGCGCTGACCACCGAGGGCAGCTCCACGGAGCCGCGACGCTCCAGCTGGCTGCCACCGATGCCACTGTAGATGTCATCCTGCTCCTCCACCATAGAGCTGAGACGTGAGGCG
The DNA here is from genome assembly GCA_035045305.1 of Drosophila maculinotata. Classification (NCBI taxonomy): domain Eukaryota; kingdom Metazoa; phylum Arthropoda; class Insecta; order Diptera; family Drosophilidae; genus Drosophila; species Drosophila maculinotata. The sequence goes on from JAWNPD010000335.1 coordinate 12,515,448, forward strand.
CCAATGCCCATGGGAAAGTGACCCAGATGGGTAACCAGATGCATGGCCACTGCACGGGCGCACAATCGTATGGCCGAAATGCACGCCTGGATGGTCTCCGATGTTTGGTAGCTGGCCTCTGGCAATCTGCCATCGCCCTGCAAATCATCGCTGGCAATGTGCATGTCAAAGTCATCGTCCGCTGTCAGTTTGACGCGTTCGTGACGCGGTGCACCTGAAGCCACCTGTAGCAGGACGCGCAGGACTTGAAGCACCAACGTGTCGCCTTGCTCGTTATACTGCGCCAGCATCAGCGTCGCCGGAATAGCCATGCAGAACTCACCAAGGCAGAGCATTAGCGATGTCAGTACCACTTTATCCGCATCCTTGGGCTTGGACACATTCTGTATTTCCAAAGCTTTGCAGAGTGCGGTGATAATCAGCTGCGGCACTCGCTCAATGGCCGCCAGTTGGCGTCCACGTTCCGCGCACAGCTTTAGCGCATCGACAGCGATGACGGCGATGGTGTGATGCTTGAATTGCAGGGCCTGGAGCAGCACTTGGAGCACCTCGCGTATGCGCGAATGATAGCAATTGGCCGTCGTATCCTTGGGCAGCAATATATCCTTCGGATGCGGCACCGACTGCTGGAACTGGCCACGCTGCGCCGCCGCTTTGTTTGTGGGCTGCGAGAGACGCAGAAGTAGCCACTGACCCAGCTGGCAGAGAGCAATGCAGCGCGCCTTGGCGGAGGGTTCACGGCGGGCGCAGCGTAGCATTATGTTGAGTATGTGATCCTGCAGATCGGGGCACTCCATCAGCTCAAACTGCTGTGCCGTCGGCTGCAGCACCGGACGCGGCAACAGCGTCGCAGGATATGAGAGCAGAGAGCCCAACAGGGCAGCCACTTCGGCGCGAGGTGTGTTGCGTGTGACCTCCAGGGAGGTAAGTAGAATGGCGCTCGCATGCACCAGATCCAGCAGTAGAAGCGTGTGTCCCGGCAGCAGTAGACTGAGCAGACGCGGTCCCTCCAGATGCTTCATGATTGCATAGATAAGATCCCGATCCTCGCCGGTGAGTAGTTGATGCAGTGCATGATAAAACAGTGCCAGCTGCTGCATATTGACAGCACCCTGCAGTGCCAGGGCGCAGAGCAGCTGCAGTGCCCACAGTTTGCCCTTCTTGAAGGAACGATCCAGGGTGAGGGCGCCATAGCACCAGGGCGCCACAACGCCAACTGGCGGCACCAGCAACGGCGGCGGTGGCGTGCTTTGGTTATCCGTGGATATGCCCTGATTCTGCTTGATCTTGATGAGGTTCTGGGTCATCTCCATCAAGTGCTTGAACACCTGAGCATGCAGCTCCGATTTGGGTATGCGATTCACATCGCCCAAGGCGCCCAGCATGCGTTTCCACATGATCGACGTGGAGTCGGGCAACCAACCGGTGGCTGTGCCTCCCAGCATAATCGAGCGACGCTCGGAGCCATAGCTGCCGCCGCCAAAGCTGCCTGAGTTGCCATCCTCGAGGCTGCCCGTGTCTGCGGCTAGGACATCAATGTGCAGCTGGGCATCCTTGATGGAGCCGCCCTCAATGCCGCTGCTGGCCGTGGGCGACGGGCTGCGCGAGCCGCCGCCAGCGCTCTCATTGTCCCCCACCTGATCCGCATCCTGATAGCCATCCACATCATCCACGGCGATCTGCGAGCCACGTCGTCGACGGTTCTTGCGTATAGGCGCCAGCGAATCTAGCGACATGGCGCGACGCATATCCTGCGCATTGTTCGACAAGCTTATGGCGACGGTGGCATCCGGTTTGGGCGCCGCAACGCGTCGCCGTCGCATGCGCGAATTCCTTGCCGCCGAAGCCAAACTGCCCTCGCTGTAACTGCGACTCAGCATGGGGGTGAGTGGAACGGGGCGAGTGCCGTGTCCAGTGCCGCCGCCATGTGATTGCGAGTGCTGGTGATGTGTGCGGTTGGGTTGCAGGAGCGGGGCCTGACTGTTGCTGCCCGCTTGAGAGTTCTCATCGGAGCGACTGCTGTTGGATTCGGCAATGCTTTCGCGCTCGCGCTGCACGCTGTTGCCAGCGCTGGCATTCGCACTGGTGCTGCCCGATCCCTGCCAGACGCTGCCAATGCGTCGCCGCTTGCCGCGACTCTCGGCCACGCGATTCAGCGGTAAGTCCATCAGATTGATGCCGTAGGTGTACCGTGAGAAGACGCGCGTTAGCGTCTGAATTGTTTTGTTCCACTCGACGATGAGCTCCTCGCGATGCGTCAGCGACTGCAGCACAATGAGGAACTTCTCCCACAGCACCACATTCACGGGTACATTGGTGTGCGCTCGTATCCAGGTGACAATTAATGTTTGGAATATTGCCGAGCCGAGAATGCCGCCCAGATTGCCGCTCTTTGAGCCACTGTGCGGCGGATTCTGATGCAGCACCACTGAAGTTACCTGCAGCAGCACCAGTAGCAGCTGTTCCCAAGTGCGCGACTCCATGCGCGTGTTCATCACCATGGTGCGATAGACATTCAGCACCTTCTTGCATATCTCCGTCTGCTCCTCCAGCGGCGTCGAGCGAGAGTCGCGCGAGCGTGTAGGAAAGCATATGTTTAGATTAGCGGTATTCACGAGGAATACATTCGCCGCATTCGTGACAAATACTTGCAGTACATTCTGCATGCCCGCACGGACCACCTGCTGCTGCTCCTTGCTGCCTTGGTGTATGGCGCCCACATAGGAGGGCGTGCGCAGTCGTTGGCTGCGTGGAGTGCCGCCAGCATTTGAAGTTGAAGTAGGCACCGTTGACTGTTCGTCATTTGGCTCGAGTAGAAACGGTGGCGGTGTGCTGCCCGTCATCCAATCCCGATAGACGGCAATGGCCGTGCGTATAGCCTCGATTTGTGCCTTGGATGTGAAGTTTAGCAGGAAAGCCTGTCGATAGACCTCGTGCACGAAGTTTATGTTCTCGCGGCTCACATAGAAAACGTCGCGTACGATGAGGCCTTGTTGGTAACCCAGCAGGCGCGCATGATCAACGCCCTCGATGTGGAGGGCGCAGTCCAAGCGATGGCTGAGAAGACGTTCATGCGTAAAGCGTGAGACCCAATTGATAAGGACGACAACACAGGAGGCCATAACCTCCTCCTTCTTGTGTATCGACCGCATGACGGGCATTTCCAGGCGCGGACTATAGATCGAGGTGCTGGCATCAAAGCTGGGCGAGAATACAGGCAGAAAGACGTCCTTGAAGCGCTGCAACAGAAAGGCAAACGCACGATGATCCTTCTGGGCGCGATTGTCGCGCCAGCGCAGACAGGCGGCCGTTTGCACCATACTATTGAGCAGAACCTCGAGTCCATCGCGCGGATCCGGCGGCGCAGACTTCTCGCTGGACGAGGGCGGTAGCAGGGCAACCACCTCGGAGCTCTGCACGGGATGTGAGAAGGCATTGTCATGAAAAACGGAGGCCATGCCACCATCAGCCTTCATATTCGGATGAGAGAGAAAATCCGTAGCGCTAAATTCCGTATCAGGACCCACAATTCCCTTCTGTGGCACTATGAGTCCCGGTATTAAGTCCGCATACATGGCGTGCACATAACCAGGTGCATTGTCGCCTAGCGTTTGATACCACAGCAGAAAGTATCTGTGAATTAAGAAGGATCCAATTAATCTCTGCAATTATTAAAAATCTAGGTCACTTACTTGACACCCTCTCGCCGCAGCTTGGGCGAGTTGCCCAAGTGGAGCAGCTTGGCCATAATCCGGCTAAGCGAGTGACATTGCCAGCGACGGGCCAACAGCTCCGGCAGCAGGCACAGTATCTTCTCCAGCAGCCATAGCGAGCCATCGAGTTCCTCGCGATGCGCCTTGTGCACTGAATTGGCCAAAGATAGAAGTAACAAAATAAATTACAAATTACAATTCGGGATATATATAGATTCTTAGTCCTATATCATTTAACGCAGGCAATACGAGTCCTAAAAGCAAGCAAATGTCGAATGACGGGACGAGCACAAAATGCGAGTGTCAAAAATATAATGCGAGTGAGAAAAGTTGATGAAACTAACTCTGATTTTGGTAGAGAAATGCAATGGAAATCAAGCTCGCAAATGTAAATTGAAAGTCTTTAATCTTCGACTATGCATATATCTAAAGGAACGCTGGAATGAAATAATGTTGTATTCAAAAGAGAAATGCAATGCAATCAAGGCAATAGAAACCAGCGAGGGTGAGAGAGGTAATGCGAGTGGAAAAGCTGATGAGTAATGTTTTGTGAATCCCATAAGGTCTGTTCCGATTAACACGTTAATACTTATTTTGCTTGCTTAGCTCATGTGTATAAAGCATTGAGCAAGTATATTCATATGCTAGAAGGATTGGTGGATTGGAACAGTGTTGTATACAAAATGCATTTAATATATAGTTTTGTGCAAGAACGCTAGAATGAAACAGGCATGCCCATAAAAGAGAAAAGTGCTGTGCCATCAAGATAGAAAATATACATGAAACAAAGGAAAATCGTTGCAATGGAAATGATGAATCGAATACAAATGCGTAGTGAAAAACGATAATATGAGGGAAACTTGAGATCAAAGCAAAGTTGGGATGTGATGGATTACTCAATCAATAAGTCAATAACATACCACACACAAACTTACCAATGTGAAACGGAAGTTCTGCCAGTATAAAGGTATACAAAAGAGAGGGCAAAAAATAGAAGGAATGCAATTTAGAGTATTTCATTTAACATAATCATAGAAACTCGTGATTTTTTTTGTCTTTTTAACATAGTCTGCGCAATTTAATGGGACCAAAACATAATAAACATATAAATGCATGTTTGTAGATAAAAGACACAGACAAGAAGCAATCATAAATTTGAACGCGGTTTGCTTTCTTAATTGGTACACGAAAGATTAACCAAAGAATATAAAAAGTGAAAAAATAGAGAAAAGCAAACTTATGTGTATATTTAATTACCCTTCTGCTTAAGATTGGCCTCGGCCTGAATGAAGGTGTCGTAGAGTATAAAGTAGACATGACTATAATTCGTCTCGAACAGCGACTTTGACTCTTCATAATCCACATTATCTGCAAAGAGAAAAAGAGAGATATTTTATTTTAGCATATTGTGTATTGTTATAAATCTGAGTAACCCCATTCCCCGAGCACCTGATAAGAACAGACCTACTGCTTCCTACTTGGGCAACAGGTGTTGGACGGTGTCATTGATTGGCCAATAAACAAAGAGCCAGCAAATGCAAGTACAGTGGTCTCTCTAAAATACGAAAGTCTTGGCTACATAGTTTACGAATATAATAATTCTAGCAAGGTTCCAGCTTAGTTGAAATATTGTAATAAAGTATACTGTGCATTTAATGATTTATATTATACAATTTCAAGGCGCTTTTAAAAGTGTCGAATTATTATTAAAAATGTTAAACAAAATTGTATTGTTATGGTACATTTTAGATTTAATGATTTTTGTAAACCAGTTCACAAAGTTTTTCTAAATTTTCTAGTTTACAAGCGTCCACTGTAACCCCCGATAACGACAGACCCCGTCTATTTCCATGTTTCTTGCTGTTGTGGTGCAGTTTCGAAAATTAAAACCACACATGACGAACTGGGAACTGAGGAAATGAGGAACCGGGCAAAAAACCGCAGATCAGCGGGCTGAAAAATGCGTTGAAAAACAACGCTTGATGAATCAGTGCGAGAGTGAAGATGCAAAGGGGTAGATGGGGAAGGAGGGGGGTCTGCCGGCATTGCTGTCATCAGCGAAACGCTGCAAAACAGAAGAAAGCTAAACGTTGAGAGAAAAGAGTAGGCCAAGAAACCTTTAAAAACTGGTTTCATAGAAGGCCAAACCGATGTTGATAAAGTTACAAACAATTGGCTACAAAAAAAAAAGAACTAGCTATAGATGCATGTGTGTGAGTGTGTATATATATATATATATGTGTGGGTAATTGCCAAGTAACAATAGCAACAACAACAACAATGGAACTGAGCACCTGTTGGGTGGTTGTTCAAAATAGCCCCGTTCAATGACACAAAAAGAAAGTTACACAGCCGCCACCTCCCCACCCAAACCAACCCACAACTACAACTGTGTGTACATACATACATACATACATATATGTATGTGTATGCATGTATTTTGGCTGGTGTTGAAATTGTAGCAACAAAGTTGCCACACAGTCAACAGTTGCCGCCAGTTGCTTAAAGCTTCGTAATAATTTTTTATCATTTGACGTTTTTTCACACATTGCGCGCTATGTGCGTGTTTGCATGTGTGTGTGTGCGAGTCTACTTTTTGCATAAATTAATGTGGCTGCCATATGTATGTTTTTGAGTAAACTGCATGCTGTTCAGTTAACAGAGTTACTGCGGTGGGCAATAGAAATATAAATAGAAGACTTGCATCCGCTTGAGCTTTTTAAGTATGCAAACATGTATGTATGTACATATGTGTGTGTATGTGTGTTCTGTTGTGCCTCAACAGGAAATAACATAAAGCGCTGTGGGCCGTATTTATGTATGTAAAATCGAATAACTAACATTTGTCATTCATGGGCTCATTTAAATGGTAACATTCATGGCTAAAACACCCACCTGAACAGCTACAAAAAAAAACCAACAACAATATTGTAGATATATGCAGACCAGTTTTCGTGTTTTTTTTTGTTTTTGTTGTTGAAATATAATTAACATTGAGAGTACTGTATTGTTAACATTACCTAATATGGTGCGCAGGTGTCGCAGGCGGGAGGCGGAATCCTTTTTGCAGTCCTGCAGCTTTGCCGTCGATTTTTTAACATCTGCATGCGATTTTTTAGTAAACATTTTGCACTTTTTTCCGTTTTTTTCTTTTATTTATAATTAATTATTTATTTGCACACATACTTAAGCTAAATTCGCTTTGATTTCGCTGCCAGAAAACATAAATAAATTCGCATACACACACACACACAAACTTGTCCAGCGGAGCACCCGGAGAAATTCTAAATAGCTAGCAACGAACCATCCCCCCCTTCCGACCCACTCAACAACCGTTAACGTTGCCTCTGCTGCTTCCACTGCTACTGATTCTGCTATTTGCAGCTCGCTGTAAATTATTTTGTTTTTATTTCATTTTAAAATATTTGCAGCAGCCAATTGCACATTGTATGTACACACTGTATGCATTATGGTTATTGCATTATTTATCGTTTCACTGCACATTATTAAACATTCTTCTGCGTTTTTACGGAATTTTTATTCTTCATTTGCGACGCGTATTGTGTGGACTAAAAAAAAAAACTAAATTTCGGCCAATCAACCAGGTGGAATGTTATTTAACAGCGTAACAATAACATTTACATTTACTCAGCTGTTATTAACAGAGTACGATATTTTTACTGCCAAATCTGCTTGATTACGGCTTGCATAAGCCATGTATCGGCTATTAATGTAATTTGCTGCAATATTATTGCAACTTTATACAAAGAATGGTGTCTTGGTTTGGCGTTTCAATTCGGAAATTTGAAATTAAACAGATGCTGCTACAAACTATCGTATTCGCTCTTGTCTTATACTGTTAATAAACATTTAGTACAACTATCGATATGCTGATATGTTATTAAATTACCAATATATATCGCAACCTATCGATTACTGTTGTGACTTAAACAATTTAAATATTTGAAACGTTTAAATAAAATTTAGTGAGCTGAATAATATAATTTTAACACTGTATTAATACAAAACATCTATTAGAAAGTTGAAAGTTTCCAGGTTAACATAGGATACATTTAAGTTAGATTAAATGCTTTTAAAATAAGCTTTACCCTAACTTATGTGCTATTCAAATATATAAAAAAAATGTAAACTGTTAAATGTTGCTGTTCTACGAGTGGCAATATATTAAAAGTTAAAAAAGGGCTGACCCCAAAAATGCAGTATTTAAAAAGTTACTAGTCCCGGTTAGTATTAACTTTTTTTTAGCAATTCGGCAACCTTGGCTTTGCTGTCACTTACCCCGTTTTGATGCTGCCACACTTCGTTCATTTACTTTTGAAGCGTCAAAGTCGTTAGACGTGATTTGCACTTTTCGAGCAGTGCCTTGAAATTACAAAATACTAACTAACCTGCAATTGAAATTCAAAGTCTAGCAAAAAGATGGCAGCCACCACACCGGCATCCACTGTTGATGAGCGCACCACTGCACTACAAAATTATCGCATCAAACTTTTGGAGCACCGTGAAATCGAGTCACGTCTGAAGGCGCTGCGGGACAAACACAAGGACCAGCAATCCGTGTTCGATAAGTCCGAGGATGATCTGAAGTCGCTGCAGAGCGTCGGCCAAATGCTGGGTGAGGTACTAAAACAACTAACGCCGGACAACTTTATCGTCAAGTCGGCCAATGGACCCCGTTATGTGGTCGGCTGTCGTCGCCAGTTGAATAAGGAGAAGTTGAAGAGCGGCACTCGAGTTGCCCTCGATATAACTACTCTGACGATAATGCGCTATTTGCCGCGGGAGGTGGATCCCCAGGTGTACAATATGTCGCACGAGGATCCCGGCAATATTGACTACTCGGCCATCGGGGGACTAGGGGATCAGATTCGGGAGCTGCGCGAGGTGATCGAGCTGCCATTATTGAATCCGGATCTGTTTATACGCGTGGGCATCAATCCGCCCAAGGGCTGTCTGCTGTACGGGCCGCCAGGCACCGGAAAAACGCTGCTGGCCCGTGCGATTGCCTCACAGATGGACGCAAACTTCCTGAAGGTCGTCTCCTCGGCCATTGTGGACAAGTACATTGGGGAGAGTGCACGTCTCATCCGTGAGATGTTCAACTATGCACGTGACCATCAGCCGTGCGTCATTTTCATGGACGAGATCGATGCGATTGGCGGGCGACGCTTCTCGGAGGGCACCTCCGCGGATCGCGAGATTCAGCGCACACTCATGGAGCTGCTCAACCAGATGGATGGCTTTGATGCTCTCGGTCAGGTCAAGATCATCATGGCCACCAATCGACCGGACACTCTGGATCCGGCTCTGCTGCGTCCGGGTCGCCTGGATCGCAAACTGGAAATACCGCTGCCCAATGAAATCGCTCGCCTCGATATACTCAAGATTCATGCGGCGCCCCTCACCAAGCGTGGCGAAATCGACTACGAGGCGGTCGTCAAGCTCTCGGACAGATTCAATGGCGCCGATCTGCGCAACGTCTGCACCGAGGCGGGTCTCTCGGCACTGCGCGAGGAGCGCGAGTACGTCACCCATGAGGACTTTATGAAGGCGGTCCGCAAGACGGCTGGCAACAAGAAACTGGAAACCAAATTGGAGTACAAGCCCATCTAAGGCGGCGGAACTCTCTTTTTTCAGTAGCTAGCCCCAAATGTAATATCGAATATGCATTTGAAAATACATTAATTTGTTAATTACTTTCGTTGACTTATTTAACTTTGCTGAAATTATAATTACCTAAAAGTTGGGTGTATTGTAAGTAAGAGTCGGAAGCAACATCGAACCTATAAAGTATATATTTTGTATCAGGATTAGAGGCCCGTCTGTCTGTGTGAATCGTCTATCTCTGAGACTATAGATATCCAATATCTGTAGACTTATAATTTGGAATCGAGGCCACTTCTCCAAACGTTATAAGAACTAGATACACCAATTTTGGTATGTATATTCTCCTATAGCATACAGAGGTTAAAAAATATTTAACTTTTTGGATACCTCCCCCGATCGACCAGAAATAGAAAAATAAGTATATTAAACCCTCGGATTTTACATAGTGTCAAATTTATATGCCATCTTTAGTCCCCCCCTTATGCTTTTTTCGCCAAAAAAAATTTAAAAATTTATTTATTCATAATTCATAAACTTGAGATGTAGAACTAAACTTGATGCCAAATAATGATCAAAATGGCCTTGGGATTGACAATCGGTTCAGATTTGACAAAGTTATGGCAGTTTGAAGTTTGGGAAGGTCATTTATAAGGAACTTTTCGTTGTTTGGGCACTTTACAAGTCAATTTTTTGTCACTTTTGGCGTGATTTTTGACAGAAAAATGAAACACCACAAAATCACTTTTCGTATAGTTTTTTATACTAGTTGAGACACCCACAATCAATTAAACGTAAAATTTCAAGATTCTATTTTTTGAAAAATCAAAATTTGTAAGGGTCCCCCCTTATGCTTTTTTCGCCAAAAAAATCCAAAATTTATTTTTTTCAGAAATTCATAAACTTGAGATGTAGAATTAAATGTGATGCCAAATAATGATCAAAATGGCCTCGGGATTGACAATCGGTTCAGATTTGACAAAGTTATGGCAGTTTGAAGTTTGGGAAGGTCATTTATAAGGAACTTTTCGTTGTTTGGGCACTTTACAAGTCAATTTTTTTGTCACTTTTGGCGTGATTTTTGACAGAAAAATGAAACACCACAAAATCACTTTTCGTATAGTTTTTTATACTAGTTGAGACACCCATATTCAATTAAACGTAAAATTTCAAGATTCTATTTTTTGAAAAATCAAAATTTGTAAGGGTCCCCCCTTATGCTTTTTACGCCAAAAAAATCCAAAATTTATTTTTTTCAGAAATTCATAAACTTGAGATGTAGAATTAAATGTGATGCCAAATAATGATCAAAATGGCCTTGGGATTGACAATCGGTTTAGATTTGACAAAGTTATGGCAGTTTGAAGTTTGGGAAGGTCATTTATAAGGAACTTTTCGTTGTTTGGGCACTTTACAAGTCAATTTTTTTGTCACTTTTGGCGTGATTTTTGACAGAAAAATGAAACACCACAAAATCACTTTTCGTATAGTTTTTTATACTAGTTGAGACACCCATATTCAATTAAACGTAAAATTTCAAGATTCTATTTTTTGAAAAATCAAAATTTGTAAGGGTCCCCCCTTATGCTTTTTACGCCAAAAAAATCCAAAATTTATTTTTTTCAGAAATTCATAAACTTGAGATGTAGAATTAAATGTGATGCCAAATAATGATCAAAATGGCCTTGGGATTGACAATCGGTTTAGATTTGACAAAGTTATGGCAGTTTGAAGTTTGGGAAGGTCATTTATAAGGAACTTTTCGTTGTTTGGGCACTTTACAAGTCAATTTTTTTGTCACTTTTGGCGTGATTTTTGACAGAAAAATGAAACACCACAAAATCACTTTTCGTATAGTTTTTTATACTAGTTGAGACACTAGCAATCAATTAAACGTAAAATTTCAAGATTCTATTTTTTGAAAAATCAAAATTTGTAAGGGTCCCCCCTTATGCTTTTTTCGCCAAAAAAATCCAAAATTTATTTTTTTCAGAAATTCATAAACTTGAGATGTAGAATTAAATGTGATGCCAAATACTGATCAAAATGGCCTCGGGATTGACAATCGGTTTAGATTTGACAAAGTTATGGCAGTTTGAAGTTTGGGAAGGTCATTTATAAGGAACTTTTCGTTGTTTGGGCACTTTACAAGTCAATTTTTTTGTCACTTTTGGCGTGATTTTTGACAGAAAAATGAAACACCACAAAATCACTTTTCGTATAGTTTTTTATACTAGTTGAGACACCCATATTCAATTAAACGTAAAATTTCAAGATTCTATTTTTTGAAAAATCAAAATTTGTAAGGGTCCCCCCTTATGCTTTTTACGCCAAAAAAATCCAAAATTTATTTTTTTCAGAAGTTCATAAACTTGAGATGTAGAATTAAATGTGATGCCAAATAATGATCAAAATGGCCTTGGGATTGACAATCGGTTTAGATTTGACAAAGTTATGGCAGTTTGAAGTTTGGGAAGGTCATTTATAAGGAACTTTTCGTTGTTTGGGCACTTTACAAGTCAATTTTTTTGTCACTTTTGGCGTGATTTTTGACAGAAAAATGAAACACCACAAAATCACTTTTCGTATAGTTTTTTATACTAGTTGAGACACCCATATTCAATTAAACGTAAAATTTCAAGATTCTATTTTTTGAAAAATCAAAATTTGTAAGGGTCCCCCCTTATGCTTTTTTCGCCAAAAAAATCCAAAATTTATTTTTTTCAGAAATTCATAAACTTGAGATGTAGAATTAAATGTGATGCCAAATACTGATCAAAATGGCCTCGGGATTGACAATCGGTTTAGATTTGACAAAGTTATGGCAGTTTGAAGTTTGGGAAGGTCATTTATAAGGAACTTTTCGTTGTTTGGGCACTTTACAAGTCAATTTTTTTGTCACTTTTGGCGTGATTTTTGACAGAAAAATGAAACACCACAAAATCACTTTTCGTATAGTTTTTTATACTAGTTGAGACACCCATATTCAATTAAACGTAAAATTTCAAGATTCTATTTTTTGAAAAATCAAAATTTGTAAGGGTCCCCCCTTATGCTTTTTACGCCAAAAAAATCCAAAATTTATTTTTTTCAGAAATTCATAAACTTGAGATGTAGAATTAAATGTGATGCCAAATAATGATCAAAATGGCCTTGGGATTGACAATCGGTTTAGATTTGACAAAGTTATGGCAGTTTGAAGTTTGGGAAGGTCATTTATAAGGAACTTTTCGTTGTTTGGGCACTTTACAAGTCAATTTTTTTGTCACTTTTGGCGTGATTTTTGACAGAAAAATGAAACACCACAAAATCACTTTTCGTATAGTTTTTTATACTAGTTGAGACACCCACAATCAATTAAACGTAAAATTTCAAGATTCTATTTTTTGAAAAATCAAAATTTGTAAGGGTCCCCCCTTATGCTTTTTTCGCCAAAAAAATCCAAAATTTATTTTTTTCAGAAATTCATAAACTTGAGATGTAGAATTAAATGTGATGCCAAATACTGATCAAAATGGCCTCGGGATTGACAATCGGTTTAGATTTGACAAAGTTATGGCAGTTTGAAGTTTGGGAAGGTCATTTATAAGGAACTTTTCGTTGTTTGGGCACTTTACAAGTCAATTTTTTTGTCACTTTTGGCGTGATTTTTGACAGAAAAATGAAACACCACAAAATCACTTTTCGTATAGTTTTTTATACTAGTTGAGACACCCACAATCAATTAAACGTAAAATTTCAAGATTCTATTTTTTGAAAAATCAAAATTTGTAAGGGTCCCCCCTTATGCTTTTTTCGCCAAAAAAATCCAAAATTTATTTTTTTCAGAAATTCATAAACTTGAGATGTAGAATTAAATGTGATGCCAAATAATGATCAAAATGGCCTCGGGATTGACAATCGGTTTAGATTTGACAAAGTTATGGCAGTTTGAAGTTTGGGAAGGTCATTTATAAGGAACTTTTCGTTGTTTGGGCACTTTACAAGTCAATTTTTTTGTCACTTTTGGCGTGATTTTTGACAGAAAAATGAAACACCACAAAATCACTTTTCGTATAGTTTTTTATACTAATTGAGACACCCATTCTCAATTAAACGTAAAATTTCAAGATTCTATTTTTTGAAAAATCAAAATTTGTAAGGGTCCCCCCTTATGCTTTTTACGCCAAAAAAATCCAAAATTTATTTTTTTCAGAAATTCATAAACTTGAGATGTAGAATTAAATGTGATGCCAAATAATGATCAAAATGGCCTTGGGATTGACAATCGGTTTAGATTTGACAAAGTTATGGCAGTTTGAAGTTTGGGAAGGTCATTTATAAGGAACTTTTCGTTGTTTGGGCACTTTACAAGTCAATTTTTTTGTCACTTTTGGCGTGATTTTTGACAGAAAAATGAAACACCACAAAATCACTTTTCGTATAGTTTTTTATACTAGTTGAGACACCCATATTCAATTAAACGTAAAATTTCAAGATTCTATTTTTTGAAAAATCAAAATTTGTAAGGGTCCCCCCTTATGCTTTTTACGCCAAAAAAATCCAAAATTTATTTTTTTCAGAAATTCATAAACTTGAGATGTAGAATTAAATGTGATGCCAAATAATGATCAAAATGGCCTTGGGATTGACAATCGGTTTAGATTTGACAAAGTTATGGCAGTTTGAAGTTTGGGAAGGTCATTTATAAGGAACTTTTCGTTGTTTGGGCACTTTACAAGTCAATTTTTTTGTCACTTTTGGCGTGATTTTTGACAGAAAAATGAAACACCACAAAATCACTTTTCGTATAGTTTTTTATACTAGTTGAGACACCCATATTCAATTAAACGTAAAATTTCAAGATTCTATTTTTTGAAAAATCAAAATTTGTAAGGGTCCCCCCTTATGCTTTTTTCGCCAAAAAAATCCAAAATTTATTTTTTTCAGAAATTCATAAACTTGAGATGTAGAATTAAATGTGATGCCAAATACTGATCAAAATGGCCTCGGGATTGACAATCGGTTTAGATTTGACAAAGTTATGGCAGTTTGAAGTTTGGGAAGGTCATTTATAAGGAACTTTTCGTTGTTTGGGCACTTTACAAGTCAATTTTTTTGTCACTTTTGGCGTGATTTTTGACAGAAAAATGAAACACCACAAAATCACTTTTCGTATAGTTTTTTATACTAGTTGAGACACCCACAATCAATTAAACGTAAAATTTCAAGATTCTATTTTTTGAAAAATCAAAATTTGTAAGGGTCCCCCCTTATGCTTTTTTCGCCAAAAAAATCCAAAATTTATTTTTTTCAGAAATTCATAAACTTGAGATGTAGAATTAAATGTGATGCCAAATACTGATCAAAATGGCCTCGGGATTGACAATCGGTTTAGATTTGACAAAGTTATGGCAGTTTGAAGTTTGGGAAGGTCATTTATAAGGAACTTTTCGTTGTTTGGGCACTTTACAAGTCAATTTTTTTGTCACTTTTGGCGTGATTTTTGACAGAAAAATGAAACACCACAAAATCACTTTTCGTATAGTTTTTTATACTAGTTGAGACACCCACAATCAATTAAACGTAAAATTTCAAGATTCTATTTTTTGAAAAATCAAAATTTGTAAGGGTCCCCCCTTATGCTTTTTTCGCCAAAAAAATCCAAAATTTATTTTTTTCAGAAATTCATAAACTTGAGATGTAGAATTAAATGTGATGCCAAATAATGATCAAAATGGCCTCGGGATTGACAATCGGTTTAGATTTGACAAAGTTATGGCAGTTTGAAGTTTGGGAAGGTCATTTATAAGGAACTTTTCGTTGTTTGGGCACTTTACAAGTCAATTTTTTTGTCACTTTTGGCGTGATTTTTGACAGAAAAATGAAACACCACAAAATCACTTTTCGTATAGTTTTTTATACTAATTGAGACACCCATTCTCAATTAAACGTAAAATTTCAAGATTCTATTTTTTGAAAAATCAAAATTTGTAAGGGTCCCCCCTTATGCTTTTTACGCCAAAAAAATCCAAAATTTATTTTTTTCAGAAATTCATAAACTTGAGATGTAGAATTAAATGTGATGCCAAATAATGATCAAAATGGCCTTGGGATTGACAATCGGTTTAGATTTGACAAAGTTATGGCAGTTTGAAGTTTGGGAAGGTCATTTATAAGGAACTTTTCGTTGTTTGGGCACTTTACAAGTCAATTTTTTTGTCACTTTTGGCGTGATTTTTGACAGAAAAATGAAACACCACAAAATCACTTTTCGTATAGTTTTTTATACTAGTTGAGACACCCACAATCAATTAAACGTAAAATTTCAAGATTCTATTTTTTGAAAAATCAAAATTTGTAAGGGTCCCCCCTTATGCTTTTTACGCCAAAAAAATCCAAAATTTATTTTTTTCAGAAATTCATAAACTTGAGATGTAGAATTAAATGTGATGCCAAATAATGATCAAAATGGCCTTGGGATTGACAATCGGTTTAGATTTGACAAAGTTATGGCAGTTTGAAGTTTGGGAAGGTCATTTATAAGGAACTTTTCGTTGTTTGGGCACTTTACAAGTCAATATTTTTGTCACTTTTGGCGTGATTTTTGACAGAAAAATGAAACACCACAAAATCACTTTTCGTATAGTTTTTTATACTAGTTGAGACACCCACAATCAATTAAACGTAAAATTTCAAGATTCTATTTTTTGAAAAATCAAAATTTGTAAGGGTCCCCCCTTATGCTTTTTTCGTCATAAAAATCATAAATTTAATTTTTTCAGAAATTCATAAACTTGAGATGTATAATTAAATGTGATGCCAAAAAATGATCAAAATGGCCTCGGGATTGACAATCGGTTTAGATTTGACAAAGTTGTGGCAGTTTAAAGTCTTAAGTAATTTTTTAATTTTGATTAATTAATGAATATGGATTAGCTAAATACAGCGTATCCACTAGTCGGGCACTCGCGATTAAATCACTCTTTGTTATTGTGTTACTAATTGTGTAACCGCTTACAGGTGGCATGTCCTGTGTGCGATAAGAATGCACCCTAATTAAACGGCAATTAAACTAAAGCTTATTTTCCGTCAGTGTCATGGAACACGTGAAAGCGGCAGTACGGCGTATACGCTCCTTTTGGCAGACGCCTCGAGAGTTCAGCTCCTGGACGCTGACCAGTAAATTTGTGTTGGGTGGCTTAGCAGTTGCCATCATTCAAAACATCCTTTGCGGACTTTATCCCTGTCGATTTAACTATAAGAGGAAGAAGTTTGTGTTTAACAAGTTGCTGGCCATTTACTGCTTGACTGTTTCCATGTTCTTTGGAGTATTCTATGTCAGCCAGATGTGGAATGATTTTAATGCCGGACGAATTGATCTACGGGATCCCATTCAGATCTATTGCTACATGAATGTATGTGTGGCTCTGCTCAACTACGTGACTCAATGGGCCATCATTCCAGAGATTTTGAGTTTTCAGAACAGTTTACCGTTATTTAATACCATTAACTTTTTTGGTATCTCGCTGAAATCTACGGGACGCTCTGTGTTCCTGGCCTTCCTCAAAATGTTATGCTGTCCGCTGTTGTTGCAACTGACTCTGTTGATATATGAGAAACACAAACATCCGGAGCGGAGTTTGATGATCACTAGCAAAATAATGCTGCCCATTTATCTGGGCAACCAGATGAACAACTGTTTTTTTGGCAGCATTGTGATAGCCAAGTTTGTGCTCGTCGAGATCAACAGGCGACTCCGTGAGATTCTCGTCGAGGTGAACCGATTACAGACACCCTTCGAGATGCTCCTACAGAAACCCTACTATCGCATGCAGCGCTTCTGTGAGCTGGCCGACCGTCTGGACGAGCTGACCTCCAAGTATACCCTGACCACTGGTTTCTCCATGAACTACCTGAAGCTAACTGCCATCTCGCTGGTCATCTCGATGGCCATCAACTTGATTAGCACAACACTGGGATTTTACACACAGTATCAGGCAGTTGCGGATTATACTATGCTTGAAGACTCCTACGATATACCCCGAGCAGTGGCCCATTTGGTTTTTCTAGTGGTTCCGTTTATGGAAATATATTTGGCGGCACGTGTGAGTCAACAAGTTATAGATGAGGTAAATAAGTGTATTTATTTTTAAACCAAGATAAAATATATATTTAATCTTATGCAGGCCAAGGAAACGGGAAACTTGCTTCAGATGATGAATTTGGAACACGCTGATATTCGCTTTAAACGGGTAGTTGATGTATTCTGGATGAAAGTCTCTTTGATTAAATATAAGTTTGTGCCACTGGGACTGCTTGAGCTGGACGGCTCCCTGATCAACATGATTTTCTCAACTGTTTCTGGTTTTTTATTGTTTCTCATACAGAACGATCTCACGCTAAGATTCTCGCTCAAATAAACCGTCAAGCAAATATTCAATGAAATTTCAAATTTTGTCGCGGTGACCTATCGGTAACAGCTCTTCTCGACGCGGTCGCTAATCGATATATAACGATAGTTTGCTAGCAACAATTCGCGTCGCTTACCTACACTTGTTTTTTGCAACGAACAGCTGAGTGTAAACAGAAATAAAATGCAAATATTATTTAATTTTTTTATTAAAATTTAGAAATTAGTGGTATATATAAGTGAAAAGTGTATGCAATGGCGCGTATTACATGGCGCATAAGTGCCACACAGAGTTTACTGTAAGTGCAAGGAGTTTCATTACATTTGTTCGTATACGTAAAAACTTTATTTAATTTACCGTTAGCTCAAAATTACGCATACGTTGGTCTTATATGAAACATTGCTGGCACTCGCTCACCTTTAATGCTCACATGAACTCCAGCTATGCCACAGATGTATGCATGACCCCTATCTTTTGGATTGTCGACAATTATACACATTGTTTAGGACCAGTAAGTAGTTATTGTTGTGGGTGAACATTGTTTTAGTACCCAATATACATATGTATTAATTAATCTTTCACTTTAGTTTTTCGTTGTGGGAGTTGCTATTTTGACCATTGCCGTTGTCAGCATCGCCTATTGGATTGGTTTTCCCTTTTGGTGGGCTAAAAGCAAGCTAGTGACGGTTTTGCTGCTCATCTTTGGCAATTGGCTGCTGCTGAACATTATATTTCACTATGTGATGGCTGTAATAACGCCACCTGGTCATCCACCCGATGGCGTTTCCCAAGTGGAGGCAGTCAGCATGTGTTCCAAATGCATTTCACCAAAGCCGCCGAGAACTCATCACTGCTCCGTGTGCAATCGCTGCATATTAAAGATGGATCATCATTGTCGTGAGTGAAATTTTATATACCAGCCCAGTTTTTAGTAAAATATGATTTTCTTTTAGCCTGGCTTAATAACTGCGTGGGTTATGCCAATCATCGTTACTTCTTCCTTTACATGCTGTACACCACAGTGGGCTGCCTGTTAATCATTGTTGCTGGCTTGGAGATTGGCTATAAATATCTGTGGCTGGATCACAGCGAGGCTTGGACTGAGTTAGAACCGCTGGAAGGTCAGCCAGTTAAATACAATCTAAGTGGACATATTATACCAGTTGTATGTTGATTGTTACACAACTTGATATCAAATTCCTGTTTAAGAGAACTTTTCTTACAGACGCATCCCAATGAGTATGATGACATCTTGTTGCCAGCAGCTGTGCATAACCTGCCCACACCTGCAGCGGACACGGATGAATCGTCGCCCGTACGGCGCCGCATCTTATGGTTTATGGCCGTTACCAATGTCGCTGTGGTGATTGCCTTGGGCAGCCTTGTCACCTGGCACGCCAAGCTAATTACGCGCGGGGAGACAAGCGTTGAGGCGCATATTAACGCGGCTGAAACTCAACGGCTTTTACAACAAAAGCGCATCTACATCAATCCCTACAATTTTGGTACCAAAAAGAACTGGAAACTGTTTCTGGGCCTCGTGCGTGGCAGGTGATTTTAATTGAAAAAATTAAATTTCTTATCCTATATATCTTATCCTAATATAATTACTTTGCTTATAGATCCTTTTGGCGTTCCGTGCTGTTACCCTCGTGGCACAAACCCGAGGGCAACGGCCTCAGTTTTTACACTGTCCACGATGCACTCTTCGAGGATGAGTGGCCATAGTCCTTGACCTGCGTTTATGCGCAGGATTGAAGCTTTTGTGATGCATTCATAGCAAAATAGTTTAATTGTTAGTCTGAAGTGAAGCGTTTCCAATAGAGTAGCATTTATTCAAATTTATTCCAAGCATCTATGTACCGTTTATTACCAAAAATGATTCTAATTCATATATGTGGAAATCCAATTTTTCTTTACAAACACAAAAAAAAACTATAATTTTAAATTTAAGAATTTTGAATACAGATCCTATTTAAAAGTTATAATAATATTTTAGATTTAAGGCTTAAAATGCATTTAAAAGTCAAATTTCAATATGTGCTTCCGTGCGGCTTAATCCTTGATATTCATTGTTTCCATAGAGATTATGATCCCAAGCCATTGATATAGAAACTATGTATGTACGATCCAAATAAACAAAGCCTGTGCTGTTTATTAACTATTAACTTGTTGAGTGGGTGCGTTGTCAAGGAGCCTTGTGCCGGTATGGCAACTTGTTGCCAGGACGCCAAATGTAATGCTTTTGGGTTTAGTCGATAAGAAAAACGGAAGAAAAGTTAAATTAAAGGAAACGTTAACTTTGAAAAATGTCGAAAGCTTCAGGCTCTGAGGATGAGCCACTGGTGCCTGAAGACTTTGATGATGACTTCTTTAGGGAGCTCAGCGAGAAGATGCCCGAGGTGAGTGACTTCTAATCTGGATTTAAAATTATGGAGTTGGCAATTGGAACTCATTAACAGGCAACGAAGGCGCTGCGTCAAAAGGATACGCCAAACAATGCGGATAATGTGCAGCGTCTACTCATCTGTGGCACGCGCTACAAGAATGATCTGCGTATGGAGGAGGGTCGCTCGCAGGAGCTGCGGGAACAGATAACAGCGCTCGAGGAACGCCTGGAAAACGGGGCACACTTAAGCAAATTGGATATGGCAACCATTGAGCAGCTGCGTGGTGTTATAGGTGAGTGGAGAGAGTCTATAGAGCATGTGGCACTTACTCTCTTGTATTTAAAGAGGGCGCCTGGAAGCAAAAGGATGCCGCTCAGATACGCGAACAGTCGGCGCAGGATGAGGTGCTGAGCCTGCGCCAGAAACTGGATGCCGCAGAGGAGATGGTGGTTCATCTGAACGAAAAGGGTCGCGCCATGGTCAACAAACGAGAGGACAGCAAAGAGTGCGAAAGACTCACTGGTGAAATCAAAGAATTAAACAAACGCCTCCAAATGCAACGCACCTACTCCGCCGAGGTGGAGGCCACAATACAAGCACTGGAGGGCAAGAACAAGGAGTTGCTCAAGCTGCTAGATGTGTGTAAAACATATAATTGATTTTAAAACTGATAAAATTTGATAATTCTGATTTTAAATTCAATCACAGAAAACATTTTTAATGATTTCTAAAATGAGTTTTTGAATATTTAAAAAACTTTATTTTTTTGAGCCTAGATATTTTTTTTAGATTTTTAGATATATTTTTTATGATTGAAACTCATAATATTGAGTTTTATTCCCATCAGGAAACCTCCAGCGATGCCTGCAACTTAAAGCGGAAGAGTGACGCGCTCGCCAAGGAGCTGATCATCATGAAGAGCGAGGAGACCAAGTATCTGGAGCAAATAGCGCACATAAAGTCGGCCAATGAGCATCTGACCAAGGTGAAAGTGCGTCAGAATCTGCAAGTACTCTCTCTGAAGACAAATATGGAGCATCTGAATACGCTGCACAATAGCACCTGCAATAAGCTGGCCAAGATAACTGTGGATCTGGAGTATACGGTGCAGGAGCGGGATAAAAACAAGCGTGCGCTAAATCAGCGAATTACACTGCTGAAGATGAGGGAGGATGAGCTGGTTAAGCAGCGGCAGGACAACGCCAAGCTGGCCAAATCCCAGGAGACTATCGCTCGCAGATATGGTGGCCTGGAGATGTCCAAGCAGGAGGTGGAGCAGGAGAACTTTCGGCTCAAGTAAGTTTCACATCTCGATTCAGATTAGCCACATTATTGAAAGTCCTTGTCAGAACGCAGCTGGGCACACAGGATAAGGAGTTGGAGTCCATGAGGCGAGTGGTGCATCACTTCGAGAGGAACAACGAGAATTTGACCAAGGAGCGGGACGTGCTCAAGCGGGAACTCCAAGGCGAGCATCAGAGCGCCGAGCAGAGCAGCGCTTTGTATCAGGAGTCGCAGCACGAGGTGCGCGCCCTCAAGGACACCGTCAGCAGCATGGATCTGAGGATCAAGAAACAGCAGGAGGACTTGAAGAAGCAAAAGAAGGAGAAGTCGAAAAAGCTGGACGAGATTCAGCAGTGGATCGACAAAATTGATGTGCTGCAGAGTAAGTATCCTTGTACCTACTCCTGATCTGACTAGCCTAAATCACCTGCTCCACAGATGAAATTCACCTGAAGGAGAACTACGAGATTGAGCTAAAGCGCACCATTAGCGACCTGGAGAGCAAGTGCTCCAAGTTTCAGCAGCAGCATGAGCTGCTAACCAACGAACGTCAAAGTCTGCAACGTTCGCTTCAAACCGCTGACGAGGATCGCCAAAAGTTGCGGGATCAGCTGGGCGCTCTGCAGGCGCAGATTGAGACGCTCAAGGGCAAGATTAGCTACCGGGATGGGGAGCTGAGCAAGCTGCAGCTGCAAATCGATCGCATGGAGAAGGAGCGTCGTCTGCTGAGGAACGATGTGCGGCATGCGCAGCTGGGACAGCAGCACACCAAGGCGGAGCTGCTGGACAAGCGGAAGGAGAACGATCGGCATGCCAAGTCGCTGCAGGAGGATGAGCAGCGACTGTCCCGCTTGCGCAGGGATGTGGACAACCTGATGAACGAGAAGAACTCCATCAGTGCGGCGCTGACCAAGCGGAATGAGGAATATGCGCGACTGCAGCACAGCTTGGAGAATCTGCAGACCGCCTACGATCAGACGGAGCGAGAGTGCTCACAGTGCCAGGACGATATGCGTCTGATGAGCGTCGAGATTAAGAACTTGCGCACGGAGCGCAATGTCCTGCGAGCTGATCGCGAAAGTGCCGCCGACCTGCGCCAGGAACTGCTGCAGATGCAGCGTCTCCTGAATCAGGAGCGGATCAAGGCACGTGCGTTGCAGGACGAAATGATGACGCCCATGAATGTGCATCGCTGGCGACTGCTGCGTGGCAAGGATCCAGAGAAAATGGATTTGCTCGAACGCATACACATCCTGCGCAAACAGCTGCTCGGCCAGAATGTGGCTGCTCTGGAGCAGGAGCGAGCCTTGAATGAAGCACAACAGCTCTATGCGGCACTCAAGGAGTTTATGCTGAAGCTGCCCAGCCACAAGGTGCAGGCGGAGCTCAATACTGTCAAGGTGGGTTTGGTTACGTGTTGAGATACTTGTTAACTTAGGAACTTGTTAGCCTTTCAATGTAGTTCACTCAAATCAAAAATAATGTTGTCCCCCAGATCAGTGTTTTTGGGGCATAACTTGACATTCCTAAGAGCTAGGACTTCATAAAGTTCTCGTATTGCCGGCTCAATACAAGCTCATCATTTTTTTGGTATGTATATTCTTCTATAGCATACAGAAGTAAAAAATATTTCATTTTTTCGATATCGGATTTTACATGTTTTCCCATTTATATGCTATCTTTATGTCCTACAAATTTCATAACGATCGGACAATAAACAAAGAAGTTATTTAAGATTCAATGTAACATAGTATGGGGCCAATGGAAGTTTATCATAAAAATAATATCAGATTAAATGGTGTCCCTCACATAGTGTTATGCCACAATATAAATTGTCGAATTATTCCACATTTATATAATTAGGACCCAAATTTCCTCTGTATCTCATTATATACCCTATGCTAAGTATCGAAGACAACCTTAGTATCTTCCCCATATTCCATATCCACAACACTTTTCCTAAGTATTTAAAATATAATCAGTTTCGTAATAAATAATAGTTTACAATTTGATCCATGTCCCGCTACATTTGTGCACCTGTTTTGCTTGCAGGCCAGCCTATCAGCCAAGGATCGCAAACTGAAGGTGCTCAAGGCGGAGCTGTGTGCCCGGGAGGCTGGCGAGAAGTGCAATGCCATGCAGCTGGAGGAGCTGCGCGGCAATCTGGCGCATACCAAGACCCAGCTGCTGGAGGAGAAGCGGCGCAAACAGAAGCTCCTAGAGGAACGTCAGCTCTTGGAGCAAATGCAGGCACATTGCTATTCGGCGCCAGCGCAGCTGCCACGCACCTTGGGAGCCGGCTTCAAGGTCATCAGCACGCTGCTTTAGCTACCCAAATAAATAAATGCAAATAAAGTCACCTGCTCAACTGCAAGAACTGCTACTGTTGGTAATGGTAAAGACCTGTTCCGTGTACGGATCGTCATTCGCTTGGCTCGCTGGCATAATGCTTCTCAGTGGTTTTTTGATATATCTGTGCGAGTGTCGCTGCTGGTGCTCCTTTTTAATGGTCCGCTGATACTCATCGATGATGAGATCTCGCGACTTGAGATCAATCTCATTGATGGCCAGCTCCGCCTTCATGGCCTGCACTTTGCGGCTCTGTCGCTGATTGATGCGCTGCTGCTGCCAGAGGCGATCCACGATGCTGGGATCGGGCATGTGCTGGAGCTGCTTCTTGAGCGTATCGTAGAGTTGGTGCGCTTCCTCCACCTTATGCTCCAGATTAGCTCGCACCACGCTGAGGCGAATGTTGCGCTTGAGCAGCTGCTGCACTTTCCGGATGAGCTGATACTTGCCGGGATCCTTGCCGACCAGGACACGCCAGCGATGTATGCGATACGGATACTTCATCTCCTCCGTGAACGCGGCCACGTGCAGCTGTTCACGGATAAGCTGACGCTCGAGTCGCACAACCTCGTGGCGCATATTGGCCGTCCCGGTAACGGACCGCTGCATGCAGTCATTGGACATGCGCAGATTGCAGATCTCCGTTTTGAGCAGTCGGATGTCGTCGATACGCTGATTATACTGCATGGTGCCACGTTTAATGGCCAGCTGCATCATCGATAGCTTCTCGCGCTGCACGCGCAGCTCACCATTGCGTCGCACCATTTGATGGCCGACAAGTGTCTTCTCCTTGGTCACCTCGTCCAGGTTGATGGAGACCTGCTTGAAGCGCTTCTCATCGTCCTCGATGGTATGCTGCAGCTGCTCGTTCTTAATCTTGATCTCCGTGAGCTCGGTGCGCATGCGTTGCAGCTGTCGCTCCTTGGCATGGATCTCTGTCTGCTTGTGCTTCACAATGTTGTCCAGCTGATCGATGCGATTGTTTAGGCTGATGATCTCCTTCTCATTTGCGGCCAACTGGTTGCACAGCTGATTAATCTGAAAGCCCAGCTTGCCGTTTAGACCCTGCAAATGCTGACGATCCCGGCCGCATACCTCAAAGTTCTTCTCCAGTATGGTCTTCTCCGCATGCACCGATTCCATTTGCTTTTTGGCATTCAGGTAGCTTTGATGCTTCTGCTCCAGCTGCTCCTTCATCAGCGCCAGAGCTTCCGTTTTTCGCGTCACTTTCGCTGTAGGAGCAACCAATTAATGTATATTTAGCATTAGAGCATTTGATAGATTTACCCTCCAAGGATTCGATAGACTTGTTCATCTCATTGGCCTCCACTTGCAGCTCGTGCTTTTCCCTATTGAGTTTGTGCATCTTTGCATCCTTCTCGTCCAGCATTTTGTTTGCACGATCCAGATTCCTTTGCACATCCTGCGTACGACTGCGCTGTAGGGCCAGGTCATGCTTCAAGCTAGCCACGTTATCATTAAGGCTTGTGATCTCGCCACGCAACTTCTCACGGTTGCGTTCCACATCCTCCTTGTGGCGAACCATCTCATCCAGCTTGGCCGAGGTAACCACCAGTTTCTTGTCAAGAACCGTCAGTTCGTTGCTGATCAAATGGGTTAGTTATGCATAGTTATAGTTGGGCAATTGTGACTTACTTTAGTAGCAGATCCTGTTCCGCGTACTCGGTGTTCTTCTTAGCCAAGAGCCGGAAACGTCGATCTAGCATCGAAAATAAGTCCGCTTTCTTTTTCATTTCCTGCAGAGTGGTTCGATTTAGTCGGCGCAGGTCATCCTTCTCCCGCAGCAACGCTCGGTTGGCAGTTTCCAAATCCTTGGCCGTTATTTTGCATCGACGCTTGTCTTCCTCGAGGCGTTGGTTGTTCTTCACCAGGGAGTAGTTCTCATGCGCAAGCCTTTCGATTGTCTGCTTCAGATGCTCTTGAAAAGACATGGCGTCTGATAATTTTCTTTCGGTTTCGCGCATTTCCTGGTTGACTTGGTACAAGTGATCCAATTCTTTACCCAGAGTGATTACTTTCTCCTCCAGGTTCTCCACTTGTATGCGATTCTTGTGCTCCAGCGTAAACATCTCGGATTCGATCAGCTTAACGCGTAGTTGCTGATTTTTAATTGTGCGCCGATGATCCTCTATAATGGCCTCCAACGAGTTGGAGTAAAAACGATTCGTTTCTAGACGCTTCTGATACTCTTTGAGTTCTCTGGCCAGGCGATCACGTTCCCGATAGACAACGCCACGGATTCGCAACTCCTTGCTGCAAGTGACAGAGAAAAAGTGTGATTTTAGATGCAGAGCTGCATCTCTTACGAACTTACGGATGTTCATCGTTATTGAGCTCGATTTGCTTGAAGCCATAACTTCTCGTTTGATGGTCCATTGGATTGCCCTGCATCAGGGTCTCGCGATAATGCACAGCATCCGCCACACGCCAGGCTTCCGCCAAGGATTCTCGCAGCTTCTCCACCATATCATTGGACACGGACGTTGTGTCAATCGCCAGTTGAAGCTTCTTGTCTGCGTCCCGTACTTTACTATGCATTGAATCGGCCGTTTCCACCACATCGACATAACGCTTGTGCATCCTGGCCAAAATATCCACGTAGCGCTTCATCTTGCCAGCCACAAAGTTGTTGAGCGGCACTAGTCGATGTACCAGCTCGTAGGATGTGTTGAAGAACTCTTCGCCCAAGTCATCAATCAGATTCAACTGCGCCACTTCCATATCATCCTCAAACCTTGAATCATGCGACAAGGTCTTCCAATGTATAGATTCTGATCTTTCGACGAATTTCTTAGGTTTCTTGCGGTCCCCCATTGTAGTTGGTAAACTTAATAACAACCCAAAAAAACCAAGCAAAAAAAAACAGCTAAGAAAAAATTCGAAGCAAACAAAACGAACAGAATTAAAATGCAAACTAACTTTGAAGTTTGAAAAAAAAAATTATTTCAATTTTATATATGATTAAAATCCGCTTTAGATAATGATCCTGTACGGTATTACCTTTTCGATTAGATTTATATAGATAGATCTATGACAAACTCTAAAAAACGCTGTTCTTTATAATTTTTTGTTTTTATTGATTTAAGCAAAATATCGTAAATATATATATATATATATATTCATTGAACTCAATTTACAGATTTTTATATTAGTTTTTATTCTTTTAAGTCAGAAAAATATATATGCATATATATGTATATTTATATGTAAAACTGTGTTTTATTAGGGCTGAATTTAATTTCCTGCTAGCTTAACGAATGGTTTAACATAAAATGGATTTCATATAAAGTAAGAACTCTATAGCCGTATCGCGCCGACTATTTATTTATATGCCCTGTACCATACAGTATGTTAAGAATATTTACTTAAATTTATTTTAATTGGCTTTCTAGGTGTATCTGCAGACGGTATGAAAAGTTAGGTAATACGTACATATTTTCTGTTAGGGAGTATACAGGGTATATAAATAACAATAAATCACAATAATGTTTTTGCAAATTTTTGCTAGAATTTATGTCTATTATTCTGCTCAGTTTGCTGCATATGCTTCAAAAATATATATACACTATGTTCTAGATCTTAAACGTGTTGGCTAATGACAGAACAATTGCAATTAAAGGCTTACAAAATTAGCTACGATCCATTTGCGTTTCTAATGCAGTCCCAAAAATCCAAAAGATCTATTGAAATGCAGGCCATCGGACACACATACATATGTATATAGAATTAATGCAATATATGTATAGAGTATGTATGATATGAACTGAAAGCATTTTTACAAGTTACAATTTACGTTTACATATGGTTACAGTTAAATGGATAGTTGCGTATATAATACATAGATCGAAGTCGAAGCTTTTATTGTACAGATTTGATACGACACTTAATTGGTCTGTTTGCTTGTATTAAATAAAAAAAAAAGATTTATAGGCATACATTATTCGCATACACACAAGTGTAAACGAATTTTATGTGCACTTGGAACTGTGCGGTTTGTCTAGGAATTATAAATGTTTTGGGTTTGCGTACAATATCAAAAGAAGCTAAAGCAATTTGAAAGAACGATTGCGATTCACAGTTTGCTTTTCCATCCATTGCGGCACCAGATCGGCAATTTTTTTGGTCTTGTTCTGCGCCTGCCAGCGCCATCGGCCAGCCCTAAGAGGCGCTCGCTGCCTGCGGCCGGCTCGCCTGGCTATGGGCCTGGCTGTGGGCCTGGCTGTGGGCCTGGCTGTGGGCCTGGCTGTGAGCCTGCGACTGACGCACCTCGCGCACGTAACACTCGCGACAGACGCGCACCGCCTTGGTGAGGCCATATTTGGGCAGCGGCGCGGATGCATTGGAGCAGACACCACAGAAAACACCGCCGCAGTTGCGGCAGTGATGACGTCGCCGGAAGGCAGTGAAAGGTGTCTGGCAGGACATGCAACGTGGCGCCTTGCCATCAGGTATCCAGGCAGGCGGTGACATTGTTATTGCTGATGCTGCTGTTGTTGTTGTGGTTGTCGCTGTTCCATTGGACGGCAGTGAGGTTGTGTTGCGGCGTCGGCTGCCACTGCGCGTGCTAACCGGTGAATTGTGCTCCGAGCTGGAACTGGTCGATGAGGCGCTAGAAGGAGAATTGCTGCCAACGGAATTGTTGCGCTGACGCTGCAATTGTAGCTGCATCTGCGCCTGCTGCTGCTGCTGAAGCTGCAGTTGCCGTTGTTCCTCCTGTGTGCTGTGGCTAGTAGCAGCCTGATCCTGATCACCCAAACTGCGACTGCGCGCCACATGATTGCGTCCTGCAGGCGTGCTTGATCCCATTGCCGAGCTGTTGGAGCTGCTGTTGCCGCTATCATGCGCCGAAGCCAAATCAATGGTATTGTTGCGCTGCATCGCCGCGCCAGCTGAGTGACGAGCTGCAGGGCCACTGCCGTTGCCTGTGTTGAACACATTATCCAGCTCGGGATTGACCTCCTCGGCCGAGTAAATGCTTTGGTTGGAGCCGGCGCTTTCTTGTATCACATCGTTTTCAGAGGCACGAAACTCGAATAGCTCCGATTCCTTTGTCTTTTCGGGTATGTCAATGTCCTCCTGTGCCGAGGACATGTTCATAAGGAACACGCTGCGCAATATCTGGCGCAGATCAGAGGCAAAGTTCGTCTGCAGCTGATCGGCAACGCCAGCAATGCAAACAAATAGACGATGCAGCAGATTCTCAGTACTCCTGTGTGAATGAAATAAAAGGGTTTTATAGGAATTGATTCCCATGTATCAATATCAATATCAATGCTCACTTGAACTTTAGGCGCGACGTGGTGTTGCGCATGGTCAGCGAGACATCATCGGAGAGCGATGAGGCTGTGCTGGTATCGGCGCTGGCCAAGCTATGATCCGTCTGCTGCTCAACTGTTGTTTCGCAGTGCTCCTGGCTGCAGCGTTTGCGGACGCTGCGATTTGTGCGATGCGGATGCGCCTGATGATGATGCTGATGATTGTGGCTGTGATTGTGCTGCTCGTCTTGTGTTGCCTGCTGATGGCGCTGCTGATGGTGATGGTGGTGATGATGATGATGATGACTGTGACTGTGGTGACTGTGCCGATGGCGAATGCTGCGTGTCGCTGACTGCCCTGTCGGTGATTTGATTGTCGTCTGCTGATTGCTGCTTGGCTCATTCTCGCTGCTGCTGCTAGGCAAACGCAAGCGCTGCAGCGTGCGCCTGGCGGCCAACATCGCAGCACTCGTGCTGGGCTCATCCTCTGTTCGCTGCTGCAGTGTCTCTTGTGGTTGTTGTTGTGGGGTCTGTTGCTGCTGCTGCTGTTCCGCATCGGCGTTACCAAACTCATCGTCTTCGCTGGCCACGAAGTTGTCCGTGAGTGGCACCTGTTGCGGCTGCAGCATATTGCCCAGATTAGTGTTTGGTATCAGATAGCCGGAGGCACAATCACCGGCTGCCACAATTGCCTTCAGTTCTGCTACAATATACTCCACTTCGCTATCGCTATCATCATTCAAATCCTGTTCATCACTGTCCAAAATTCCACACTCCTCCTCATCCTCCACATCGGCATTGTCGTCCTCATCATCGTCATCATCGCTCCAGTTGGCTGGCGGATTTGTGGACGTTGTCGCCGCCGACGATGTGGACGCAATGGAGTGCGAGGGAGTTGGCGATGGCGCTGGCGATGCTGTTGGCGTGCTGCCCGCCGATAGCGACAACATGGACGGAGAGCGAGCTGTTGCCTGAGCAGTGGCATTCGCACCGCAGCTGCTTGTCTGGCTATTGTTGTTGCGATGATCCACCAGACGCTCCACGGGCTTGTGCGTGTTTGTTGTTGTGCTGGTCTTTTCACTGTTGCTGCTGCCACTGCTGTTGTTGTTATTATTATTGTTGTTGTTGTTGCTGGTGGTGTTGTGCTCAGGACTAGGCGCCTCAATGCTGCTGGAGCCCACTGGCACCTGCAAGAAGATAAACATAAACAGTGAGTAAACTAGTAAAAGTGATATAATCCAGAGTATCTCATACTTTTAGCAATCCAATACGTACCTTCGTGTTGATGTCTTCATTTGTACAGAGCAGCTTCTCCAGTTGATACAGCTCCTGTTTGCTTAGGTTGCGCAACAGATCCCTGATCTTGATGAGAATCGTGCGGAATGGACGGAACATCTCCGAGAGCTCGTCGCCCGGCATGTCCATGTTCAACGGCCCCTTTGCATAGACAACCAACCCAGCGACAATTGCCAGTCGAGGTATGGAGAACATGAGGCCCGGATCGAAGGCATCCACCATGTCCTGATCAAGCAGACCGATCTTGAGGGCACGCTGCAGTGTTTCGGAGAAGAGTACGCCAATCCACTGCTGCATCTCGTATTCGTGACGCGACTTCACCTGCACCATGGCGCTCACATAGCTCAGCTCGAACTCGGCAAACAGATGATCGAATATCTTGAGGCTCTCGTATAGCTGCTCGGTGGTGGAGTCATTGAAGTCCAGATGCAGCATCTTGCTGTTGGGCACATTGTTGCGCAGGCATTGATCACGCAGCAGGACGCGCACATTGCCGAGACTTTTGGTAACGGCCTGGGCCAGTGGACGCATCTCTTTGCTCTCCGACTCGCGGTTCAGGATCGAGGAACCGGCGGCCAGGCATTCGGCGCCAAACCACAGCTGCCCGGCCAGATTCTCCTGGAGCACCTCCTCGGGAAATTTAGCGCGAAAGGCGCGCGGATCTCGTTCCTCGCCCAGTAGCTCCTCCATTATCATGTTGGTAATAGCCAGTACTTTGTCCTATAAGAAAAGTCTATGAGTATATGAGAAGATAGCCGAGTTGATGACACTTACCTGATTCTGTCGCAGTCTGCTGACCAGACGCGTACAGCGATCCGGCTCGGCGCGTCCATCGAAGCTGTCCAGCTCACTAGCCACGGCGGTCAACGAACGATCGGCATGGTAGAAGCGTGCCAGCAGCGATTTGTCATCAGCCTGCAAATAAAAATTACATGGATGTTTAAGTAACAGTTTGCTTGTTTTCCCTTAAAGGATCCTATGAATGAACGAATGACTCAGCTACACAAATGTAGTTGACGCTTAGGTTACACTAGCTAAACATAAGTGTCGCATTTATTTATTTCACAAGCGTTGCATCACGTAATCGGGCAATCAGCTGAGTGGAGAGCGTGCAAACTGAACTTAGGTGAGTAACCCAGCAGCGATTGCTTGCGACAGCCTCTGGCAAAAGTCGAGTAGAATGCACGTTCAATGTGATCAACTATTGCAGGGTAATTAAATAATACTCGGAAATTCTAAACTCTGAAAATTGTGAATTTTCCAGAAATATGGACTGGAAAAAGTAGAATCGCTCTTCTCAATGCCGTTTGCTGCATAACTTACTAATTTATATTTATTAATCAGCGATCTGATTTACATATGTACATATGTTATAATTTAAAATGCTAAATGGAATAGATTTAGTATGCAGATATTTTCTAGCTATTTTGAATTTTGAATGTTACACGATACGATGCTGCCAACTTGATGCAGTCAAAAGCTTCATTTGAGCTGCGATATCTACGGTCTGTATCTATATTATAGAGTCTATAAACATCTATATCTCTCTCTTTCTCTGTCTGTATCTGTACTCCATATCTCTCTTTGTCTCTTGGCCAGGCTATCAAGTTAACGGCAGCTGAACTTGTTTTATTTTTTGCCTTTCTGCTTTTTTGTTTGCGCTTTATTTTTGCATTTGTGGTGATCTGTTTAAATATGAAATAAAAAGCGGCAGAAAGACAACAGTGGAAGGAAACAAAATGTACGAAATGTGTTTATTATAAAAGCAAACACGTCAAAAGCGTTGACTTTGCCGTTGACTCCAAACTGCGCAGTTCGACAGGCGGCCAGGCCCCAAGGCAAGCGCGGAGGGGTAACGGCGCCAAAGGGCGAGGCTTTAGCAGTTGCGAAACTTTTGCGTAAAAAAGATACAAGCGAAAATGTTTTCAGGGAAATTACTGCAACAAAGCAACCAAAATAACAGAGAGAGACAGCTTAATTACCACGTTTCCAGTTAGTTTTCCAGTAAACGCAAGAGAATGGCCAAAACAAAAACGAAAAAATAATGAATCACGAGTGAATCGATAGCTGACGAATGAGCATGAAATCAAGCCAACAGAATTTGAGTTGAAAGCGACGCAAAGCTCAATGCCGACATCAGCGTCAGCGTCAGCCTCAGCAGCAGCGGCAGCAGCAGCGTTGACGTTGCTACAACATGTGGCAATTCCATTTGTTTACACAACAATTAAACGTGCAATAAGCGAACTAACCTCACCTCGATGGGGAGACCTCACAGCTCGTTCTATTGGCCCATGTCTAAGGTACAAGCCTTATGTCTAGTATCTAATATCGAGTATTTATGTTTGCAAGGCCGTGAGTAAGTAGTTCAATGACTGCCGTTACACGTTCTCACACCCGCTCTGGCTCTCTCCGTCTCTCGTTTTCTGACTACCTTTTATTTGCTGCTTTTGGTCAAAAAAAAGACGTCGCAGTTGATCGGCCATTTGTTGCTTAGCGCCAGATTTATTATGGCTTATTTAAATTGGCATTGCCACACTACGCAATAAGTTTTGGTCAAACTGCGACTCAGTAAGCCAACATGGCTCTTACAGCCGAAACTAAACATCAAACAATTTTGATTGATAAAGACTTTCGTTTGTTTTCCGAGCTTCTTCTTGTGATTCAGAAAACTAGCTAAATAATAGCTACAAGGCAGCCAGAATGGAATATCATTATAAGTTGGTGTCATTGACCAGCCTTGGGGCCAACACCAACACCAACACCGAATATATAATTATTCAATTATAAATACTTAAGTTACATTAAGTTTAATGCATATTCGAGTGCCAGAAATCTCAATTGTAATTAAAAGCAGAGCCCCAAGCACAAAACAGCAACAAGTCATTGTGTAATTATAAATTCCAAGTTCGTTTCGGCCAAATAAATTGTCGTTAGGGACTGTTAATGCCGGTTAAGGCGCCGTCAAGGATACGACATTAATGGCATTTCATTGTAATATACATATATACATAAGCGAATGTATACCCTAATATAGCTATCAGGCAGAACAGTTCATTTAAGTGGTATATATACTTTATATATTCGTGACTAACATTGAAAGTTGATAAGATATCAAATATTTTCAATTTTATATCCAAATTTCTTTGGAATCGTAAACAATCTCTGCACATATATCGATTGATAAGTGTAAACAAGTTTCGGCTTCTGCCAACTAAACAAACTTTTAAAGGTAAAGTTGTTTGATACATTTTTAATGAGCCACGTATGAAATTACGCCGTTACATAATTAATGACGGATTCACGTGTAGGTTTAAGTGCTTAAAATGTTCAAAGTTGTAATTATTTTGTAAACTATCTTAATAGGAAAACTTGGGCAAGAGACTGCGCTATGCTTAAGGGAATTAACTCGCATGTTGACAAGGGCATTTCATGTAAAAAAGAAAAAAAACAGAAATCAATATTTATTTATTTGGAAGTACATTTGGTTTGTGTCTGTGTGTATAAATTTAATCAAACAGGTCTGGTGTCGACATTTTTTAAAAGTATATGACATATCGTGCGCGTGGATCCCGCATATAAACAAACCACCATATATACAAATATGTTAAATTTTGTCCCAAAATAATTTATCGAGCATTTGAATTATTATTTCAACTGCTTATTGCCGGTTATCGCACCAGCAGCAACAAAAATCCAATAATAATAAATTAAATGTGAGTAAGCGAATCGAATTTTGCTGATAACACGCAAGAAACATAAATAAACACACACACACACACACAAACAGTGCAGTCTCCTATAGCCCACATATCAAAATCGGAGACACCCAAGTGTTTGTGTGGGTAGCGGGGATAGAGCCCGACGGCTCTGTTTGCAATTTCAAGGCGACATATGAAAAAATTTGAATGCCAAAACATTAGTCAATAATTTGCCAACCATGTTTAAGGACACAACGCCTTCTGACGTCACGAAACCAGTCTAATGGCCTCGGTACATAGAAGGGGCAGCAACAGGCGGCAGGCAAATGGCAAAGGCAAAGGCAAGTCCTTGGGTCGCTCGGGACAAGGACAAGCATGAGCAGACGCGCTTAAATTACAGGACACAGAATTTCGCTGACGTTGGCAGCAGGCAACTGCAGCTGTGTATCAAAATAACCA
The DNA here is from genome assembly GCA_035045305.1 of Drosophila maculinotata. Lineage (NCBI taxonomy): Eukaryota > Metazoa > Arthropoda > Insecta > Diptera > Drosophilidae > Drosophila > Drosophila maculinotata. The sequence goes on from JAWNPD010000335.1 coordinate 12,549,931, forward strand.
CATGAATAATAGCCTCATGACTAGCGTCACAAGCTGGCGCCACACTGGCTACAATTATCCACTCTCTGTCCTGCTCACACTCGCACTCTTTCCCTCTGTCTGTCTGTCCGTCCGTCTGTATGTTTTTGAGAGTGTTGTCAATCTATGCACTTGACATTGAAGAAGCGGCATGGGGTCGCATCTTTTCTGGCACTCAGTCACTCAATCAGTCCATCAATTGCCACACAAAATGTTAGCAATTGAATGCCTTGATTACACACACAGCAATGAGAATGCGAAAATGCGAAAAGCGCTTCAGAATGAGGTGGAGACCCAATGTTAACCCCACAAGATGACCTTCTTAAAACTATGAGTGCATACTTATATATACATATGTACATACATATATCTGAACGATTGTATAACATCAGCAAGAGACGCTTTGTTCTTCCGTGGGGCGGCACCTGCCGCACTTGGTTAATTGTCAATTTGCTTGGTGGGGGGGATTGTTTGACATTTTAATACTTCTAATGATATTTCAATTGAATTTAATTGCTGCACAATTGATGGCTAGCGAAGTGTCAAATTGAATAGACTTACCAACGGTGAGAAAATTATCAGACCACTAACAGCTGTTCTAGTCAGCCACAAGTTCATGTCAATTGGTTTTACTTATCAGCAATTATACTATATATGTATGTACATACATACATAGTTTTCCCATTATAATCGCCATTCGAACAACACAAAGAGCTTCAAGTTTAGTAAACACCTCACATGAAATTGCCACAAAGGCAGCACAAGATAATTTTGTGGCTTTACCTTCTTTATACATTTTACCAGTAAACCATAAAAATGTATAAAAGTTAGCAGCAAACAAACAAAATGCGTCGCAAATAATAAGCAAAAACAATTGAAACTTGAAGCACAATTGTACGAGGCTGGTTTAATAAGTAACTTAGAAAGTACATGTACTTTTTATACCCTGTACCGAGGGTAACAGGAAAATAGGAAGTTGTTCTGAGGTGGTTAATTTTTCTATTGAAATTCATGCCAAAAATACTAGTTTTGTAAAGTGGCTCTCTAAATGCCCGTCTCAGACTTCAAACTGCCATAACTTTGTCAAATCTGATCCGATTTCGAATCCCGAGGCCTTTTTTTTCATGGTTTGTTATCATTATTAGTTCTACATTCAAAATTGACAAACTCAATTTTTTCGGATTTCTTGTCAGAAATCATGACAATAATCTTGACATGTGGAGTTCCAGGTCCCTTAAGCTGCTCTTCCAAGACTTCAAACTGCCATAACTTTGTCAAAACTGATCCGATTTTCAATTTTGAGGCCTTTATATTCATGGTTTGTTATTTTTATTAGCTCTACACTTAAATTTGACAAACTAATTTTTTCGGATTTCTTGTCAGAAATCATTACAACAATCTTAACATGTGGAGTTCATGTTCATGGTCTCATAAAGTGAAGATAATCATGAATGAATGTATGAGTTGGGTACAGAGTATCTTCTAGTCGGGCAATCTCGACTAGAGCACTCTTGTTAAAAACTGGTTGTGGTAACTTTTGAGCTGTAATATATAATTAAATGAAATAAATATATATATATATTTTTTTTTTTTGTCTGTTATTATGGTGTTTGAAATTAAGTGTAATTGGAATTTTACCATATTTAAGTGTAATATCCCATAGAAATACATGCATACTTCATATGTATGACTAAGTTATTGTTCGTGCATATATCGCGATTGCATTTAATGAGGGTTTCCCAGCAATTAAATTAGCTATACAATTATCATTAAAATATAGTACATCTATATATTCCAAGTATATTCGGCTGTTTATTTTCACTCTCGATAGACCGGGATTGCACGAATTTGAATTGCTTGTAAAAAGATTGTGAAATTGTCGCCATTGGCAATGGTGTCGATAATTGGGGAGCTGTCCAACAAGGGAATGAGTGCAAATTAATGAGGCGCACAAAAGTGAGTCATGGTCAAATTAATTATATAAATAAATGATAATGTACGCATGCAAGCATATGTATGTATATATAGAAAAGCATGACAGTAGATCATGGGAAGCTACTGCGAAAGATTAACAAAGCAGCCGCATTTCCGAAGAAATATTTATAGGCGCAATTTATTACTCGCCTATTCTGATTGCAAAAACAAAGAAAATGGATGAAAGCGTAAAATTAGCTGGGAAATACATGAAGAGTCAGAGAAATACGCAAGTGAATCTGGATAAGGCTCATGATTCAAACAGATTGAACATGTTTATCCAATCAATTGGTGTAATAATAAATGACTTTTTTGTTTATTTTCTTTTTAATTTCCGGGTTATTCCAAAAGATTTGTCCAAAAGTGCATTCAACTGCCCAAATTGCGCAAAACAAATTACATTATATTTTTTTAATATTCTTAACGCATATATTACGTGTTCCGGCAAGGCGGTAAAACGGAAATGGACCCTCACGGATTACTTGATTCAGGTTCCATTTGCTTGCAATTTCAACGAGCTGACAACGCCCCCGTTTATCAGTCAACCAAAGTGGCAAAAATTAAACTTTTTATTATGTCATAATTTATTCAATTTGTTTACAAATAAAACGCAAAATTTGCATACATTACCAAACAGCAAGACGACACATGTAAATACATACAAGGGATAGAAAGAAAGAGAGACAGAGAGAGCAAAACAAACAAACAAACTCTATACGGAAGAAGAGGCAACAAGCCAACAAACTAGCTAAAGCAAACATCGAAAACATAATCCAATCCAATAAATTGGATAATAATAGGCAAGACTACGAGCCGCAGCCCGTTTAGGGCAATGAAAACTGGGCTGACCCCATTACATATTCACGAATCAGCGAGAAGACGTAACCCGGCCAACATCCTTCTATCATTTACTTTTCTTAATTCAATTTGATTAGAGGTTCAACCGAAAGGAATTTAAATGATTCCCACGGAGTATGAAAATACTTATAATTTATAGAAATAATCGCTTCAATAGATTACAATTTGTGACTCATGTACAAATACTTATAGGCAATAACATTGACCAATGAAGTTCAGATATTTGGTATATAGTATTTGTATTGCCAGAGAGATAGTTTTATTTTAAAAGGATATGCATAGTCGACATTTGTATTAAAGAATTTTTATTTGATAAGACTATCAAGTGTATGAAATTTTCTTTTTTTTTATCACATTAACACATGCATATGAGATTTGCATTCCAAGAAGCACACGTAACGGAAACTTCAGAAATACCTATGTTTATTTGGTATTTGCACTGGATGGCACGAAAATGAAGACAAGCTTTCAGGCTTCCAGTTATTTCACTCCTATCATATAAGTATTGTTTACTTGAAACCATCTTGAGGGGTGACCTTCCAATACGTACTTATACCCATACAAACTACTTTCAAAGAGGCTCTTCACAACTCATCGGAGCTGAGATACTTTTGCAATCCTGAGGTAACCGATAGATATACCGGGTTTAACCACAGATCAACAAGCTGCAGTGCTCGCTCCCGTGTCGCCCACGGATCTGTTGTCGTTTATATTGCCTATTGGGCCCCACTGGTGTTGCCCATTGATGACAAAGATGATAAGCCGCAATCGCTTTCACTTTTTTCTTTCCGCTTTTGTTTTGTTTATATTTTACATTTTGTATCATTCCTTTTGTTTTTTTCTTTTGTTTTTTCATTTTTGTTTCCCCTCACGTACGCTGCGTGGAGGAGGTTAGAGTGCAAGATACGCTGAGCAGACGACAAAAGCGTTTAATCATTCGATATGCGTTGTCCGCACTCGGAAGTGACGCGTCGCTAATTGAATAACCAGCCATTCTCAGTTAGCCAGCGGAGTCCGTAAGATGAGCACAGTGGGGGCGTAGTCACCAGTGAGCTTACACGCGCCGTTTCATGTGCCTCCGTCTACGTCGGTCTCCGATAGCCATTTTGCAGCTTTCGCATCTCATTGATATGCGGCACAGTGCGCGTGGTATTATGCAACAGCGGTCGCTTTAAGCTATTGATAAGCAGTCTGTGTAGGGCACTCTAGCGCCTAGCTCAGCTGTTGGGAGATTAGGTAATAGGAGTGCTTTTTTTTTGTTGTTTTTTTTTTAACGTGCAATCCACACAGCTGTCTGCTGCTGCGGCTGCGGCATATTCGAAAGTAGGAGATTGGCTGCTGGCCAGTGCATTGCACTGCTCGCAATGCAGACGACGATGCGACGAGATCGATTCAATGTGAATGGGAAAATTTCACCGCTTTTACTTTTTTTTCGCATTGCACGCGGTCAGCGGTCTGTTCGGCCATAAGTACATCTTTTATGTGTATATATAAATTTATATATGTTTTTTGTTTTGGTTGGAAAATGTTGCTGTCAGCGCATCGAGTAAAAAAAAACGTAAGCGTAATAATTGACATATTGGCGCAAACCACCTGCAAGCGGCTGCCAAGTTGTAGCAGGGCCAGGGGAGATCCCCTCAGTTTGTGTACCCTACGTATATGTATTAAATTGTTACATTTTCTGATTGCAGTCAATTTGGTTGGATGTGTCTAATCAGATCATAACTAAGTAGACCCATCAACAATCCGAAATATAGACAGCTGTCTGAGCGGAACGTTTTGATAACAGAGCTGATAAGCTATAAACTTCATTGACAACACGGCAACTTCAATAGTTGATGGGTTTTGTTAATGCAACCCCAAATTTCGTGATATATTTCACGAAACATGAACAAATATCGTTCAAGTGAAAATGAAACAAAGAAATCATGAATTTCCTTGTTGAACTCGTAAAATTTTCCTTTCTTCTTGCCTTTTGCTTTCAAAATTATACCTAACGTGACAATCGCCATAACTTATAAAACTGTCATGATTAAGTTATTTAACAAACTAGTTAACAGTCTCCAATTTAAAAGACTACTTTTGTACCTTGCTATATCGCATTATATGCAAGATTTATGTAGATTATGCCAACAAATCGCATTGAAAAGTGCCAGCCAATTAACAGTCAAGGCTTTCAGTCGATATTTTCACCCGTCGAACGTTGCTCGTAAATTACTTGATATATAGCCTATTGTAGATTAAACATTCACACTCTGTTAATTTATATGTGTGTCAGAGAGTATCATATGCAACAATTTCCAATATGTTGTAAGTTGCTAGTTGCGGCTGTTTTTATTCACTCAATACATGCGCGCTTTTCACAAGTAATCAGTTCTCAAACAACCCCTCTGCCCACCCTTCATTACATGGTGTGTGTCTGTTTGTGTTGTTATCACTTGTTTTTACTACTTGGGCCGCATGCGTCACAAAGGGCGCTTTAAACAGCGCATTAAGCACACACACTTCATCACTTGCACATACACAGACACACATACAAAAACAATTATGTATGTCTGTGTAGGTGTGCTTTATTAACAAATTGTGTATTAATTTTCAAAGTTCCCAGTGGAAAAGTTACAAGCGTGCCTGCCAGTAGTACATTGCTTCCCCGTACACCGAGCAAGCGACCTCAACTGTATTATTTCATATATATAGTAGAAGATTAAATACCCTTGCCCACATACATATAACAGATAGACAATATAGCACTGTGATCTTAGTCAAACATAAAGTGATGCCAAGTAATACAATGTGTACACATTTTGTGACAAAATAAAAATACCCTCTACAAGTGTATCAAGATAAACACTTTGATTAATTTACTCGTACTCGTATCAACAACAAATAAAATGGTTAAGCGGAATGTGAAAATCTTTCCGGTGACAATCATCACGTGCAAGTCATTTGGGATAAGCACAGTTCTGAGATTTACACTAAAGCCTAAACGATATCCAAGCGCACAGACTGAAGGGAACTGATGGATTTTTCCATTTCTTTAGCTCATGTTCGTATGTCGTAATACGGCATTTTCTGGCCTATGCTAGAAGCAACAACAAAATGGGGCCACTACGACGAGCGCAAAGCAAAAGTTGTTAACAGCGACGGCGGCGTCAACAGTGGCACATGTCAATATGGCCCAAATATTATGAGCCAATGGAAAACAGGTTGTTGTAGTTGTTGTTGTTGCTGCAACTGCTGTTGTTGTTGTTATTGTTGCTGTTGTGGGCACGCGCAACAGGCCGCGTCCGCCATTCACTTGGCGACACCAATAACGTACACAGACACAGAAAAGTATACAGACACACAGATGTACATAGTGAAGATTGTTGCAGTGGGCGCTGCTACGTTTAACGGTGCGTATGCGCATTGGACTCATTCATAAAGTGTATTTGCAGATGATTATTTTACTACACTGTAAGAATATCAAGTGCATTCCGTTTAAGGATTTCAATTCATTTTTAAATGATTTAAGATTCATTCAATTAAACAATTACATGAAACTATTTACAACCAGAAAGGTATAAGAAATTTTGTTACTTGAATTGTGAGCTTAAATACTTAAAGTTAAAAATTAAAAATCTAAACATTAAAATTTCAATTTAATACCTTAAGCTACAATTTAAAATATAAACCAGAAAATCGTATTTAACTAGTATCCGGAAGCAGAGTAACATTTATTAACACTTGGTGACCAAAGCATTAAATTTAACAGGGCTTATCACATATTTTTCAAATGTCCAGATAGTGAGCACTCTCATAAACCAAGTACTTTATTTTTCAGAGTGCATATTCGTATTATCGTATGGAATAATCGTGTTTGTATGTGTGCGTAATTAAAGTAGCCGTGGCATTACAATTACCCACATTAAGTATTCAATTAGCAACTGTACTTTGCCACTGGCGTTGGGTATTTTGTTTCACTTCAGTGTTATTTACTTCCTCAACTTAAGATGGTCACTGCGGTTGCAGAGCTGCAATACACACACAATTTTCTCGCTTTGTGTTTCTCTTATTTTTGGGGTTAAGAAAGCGTTACGAAATGAATTTTGAAAAGCAGCCGCATTTGAGAGTGTCATGCAGACGAGTTCGACCTCTATTACCCCACCAAGCTGTGGTTGGGGCCAACTTATCTCTTTCTCTCTATTTTCATCTCTCTACCTTACGGCTTTCTTTAGGCCAAACATTGATGTCAAAAATGACTGTTAAATGTTTTTGTAGTTTCTTATTGTAATTGTTTAAAATGCTGTTTGCCATTTTGCCTGCTCATGTTGTTTCCTTACACAACGACTATAATCGAGGCAGACAGAGTTTACTGTGTTAATGGACGGTTTGTGCTGATGGTGCGAACTTAAGTGCTTTACCCTTGCAACATACTCCGAATACAGAAAAGGCGAAATTGTAATTGTATAAAAATGAAAAAATAAAACTGTCGGTCTTTGGCTTTTTTTTTTTGTTATTAAAACAAAACGTGGAAAAACCCAGAAAACAAAAGCATTTTCAGCGTACTGAACATAAAATACCCTTCATTAACAGTAAAGTTTGGCAATACGTACATTAAATATATTTTAGGTGATTTTTATGTATAGTAATCTCCGAAGATAATCCTATTTGGCCACAATCGAGTTTATGTCTTTTACCCAGCATACAAAATTTATGCACTGATCTTTCCTACAATTTCAAAATACTCTATAGCTGTTAGTTAAGCTAGCTAGTGTTACTCCAAAGATTTCACTTTTATAATGCGCTACACTTTTTTTTGTTTGCTGACTAGCAATAAAGCAATTCAATGCCAACTTCCAACAAGTTAATGACGCACAATTGTTTGAGACACGCAAAACTCTCAAGAACAATGCAAATATCATTAATATAGTCGCAAATTCATATACTCGGATGTGCTTATATACATACGTATATATATCGCACCAACATATGTGCAAACCTACTTACGTATAATGAAGCAGGCACAAAGACCCCAATAAAAAGTTTATAAATAAATAGGAGAGACTGAACAAAATTGCAAATTGTGCTTATTAAAGATTCGCATTCCGTGTTTCATAATTATATCAGCAACAGGTAACAGGTAGCAGGTAGCAGGTAGCAGGTAGCAGGCGTACAAATTACGCTGGGATCGGAGAGGTGGGTGAATAGGCAAATCTATTGAAATACTATATATATATATATACATATACACGGAAGAATCAGAATCAACACTCCCACAATATGTACCTAGAAACTTATAAATAAATCTAAGCAACGTGTGTTGAAAAAGCGCATTTGAACATATAAATCATGGAATTAAAAAATATTTATTGTTCAGCTTTACATTAGTAAACATATAATGAAATAAATATAACGTTACGTTAATCTTTAATGTTACATAATGCTTTCCATATTGTGTATACCCCTGTATATTTATATACATGATTGTCCCCATTTGATAATCAATTACAACACCAAAACGAAGATCCTCCCCCTTTAGCCACGTTTTTAGGCTACCAGCTAACCAATGGGCTTGTATTGTTTTAACTGATGCTGAGATTCGCTACGCTTTTACTGGATTTGGTTGTTGTATTTTGTTGTTTTTATGTAAATTTCCAAGTTGTTATTCGTTGCAGTAAATTGCATGGCATGAATGAATTCCATTGGTTTATTGTTGTCTTCTTTAAATAGAGCGTTGCCACATCGTATAAATGTCAGATGGATTTGTGCGGTATTTGGTTCGTTCTACTACAATCACTGAGAAAACTAGCAACTTTTGAGCGCAACAAGATTGTTAATCTATATAAATAGAACTGTTTTTCCTAACTGGTGACCAACACAGTGAGTACTTAGTTTTGAAAAATGCAAGCAAGTTAGGGAATAAAATAAGTTAAAGTAGTTTAAAGAAAACAACTTCAAGACTGAATTATGTGTGTACTTTTTATTTTTAGACTCGAAAACAGAAATATAACTGCAATAACTATTTAAAAATTAAATTTTGTATATAAATAAAATCAATTCAGTAACAATATATTGGAGCAATGTGTGGGATATATACCTTTATATTGTACATATCTGAAAATATGTAAAATACTTTGGTCATACTTGCCTAGATTCATTAGGCTGCGTCTGGGCTCTCAGAATCGCAACAAAAGCGAAACAAAAGAAAGTTGCCGCAAAGCCTCAATGCAAACACACACAAGCAACAGCAACAAAGAAGCTCCAGGAAGCAACTGACAACGGATTACACATGTGCACTCAGTCAATGAAAATGGGTGGCAAGTGAAGAAGCAAAGAAAGCAAAGAAAGAGAAGCGAGACGATGACTAAAAGCTGAAATACTTTGATGCATTTTCTATTTCATTCGTGTGTAGTTGCTTTTCATTCACTTGCTGCTGCCCGCCGCCGCCGCCTCATCTTTCTTTTCATTTTGTTGTTGTAACGTAACGTTATTTATGAGGTTTGCAAGGCAAACAAAGAAGTGTGTTAATGAACAGCAAAGAAAAGCAGAAAAATAAAAAAAGAAATTGCACCAAGACTAACGAAGCAGCCGGATGGATAGTGAAGCAAACTCAAAAGCTGCTTGATTTTATTATTATTATATTTTTTGTGCAAAAAAATGTAGGAAAAACATTTAATTCACAGATACATAAGTATGCTCCTGTATGTATAGTGGCTTACACATACATATACAAATTTAATGCATTTATTGCATTGCAGTGCAGCGAGCGTAGAAATATTCAATTAAACGCAAATGAAAATTGTACGATTAAAAAAATACTGCTATATAAATTGGGTAAGCAGTAGAAAATTATAAATGGGAAGTAGGAAGTACCCAAATCGATTCAGCAATGCTTTGCTGCCCCGAAAGTCATATGTGTGTATTTAGTAGGACCTAGTTCAGATAGAGCCTAAATTGCCTTTGCTGGGTAATACCAAAAGAGTTAAGCGAATGGTGCCGTTAGACAATAAAGGTTATATGATCAGCATAATAACATTTGCCATTCCCTTTGGTCGTTCAGTTTGATGTTCAGGTTTCACTGTACCATTAAGTGCCTGATACAGGTTTTATTACACATTCATTCGATTCAGTCCATTTTCATTACTTTTATTTCAGTCCAATATTAGCTAATCTGTAAAGTTAGCTGGTTGCTTTTACCCGGCATTGCCCGGGAGAAACTGACATATTACATCATATTTCACTATTAAGTGAAATGTTAAATTTATAAATGAAAACTACTGTGACAAATATCGATTCCAAGCTCTTCATTAACTATCAATCAGTCAAAACAAACAGTTTTATATACCTAGGTAAGTTCGTTACATAGATCTTTGTATATTTTAGGTACCACGTGAAAATATTGCTGGATCCGGACAAACAAGAAGCCGAAAACAATCGACACTGACCTCCAGTTGTCTCGAGGTCAAGCACAAGTAGATTTGTTTTTTTTGTGGTTTTTTTTAATGGTTTTTTGCGTGTAAATTATTTCTAATTTCATTTGATTCGGTACACATTGTATTCGTATTTACACAGTTTGTTCACATTGTGAAATGAGCAGCGGGGCAATCAAAACGTCAAGCCGATTGATGGATTGACGTGTGATTGCATCTAACACTGTAAAACGTGCACAGGGGAGAGAAGAAAAGCGCTCAGCAAAACACTTAATTTGTTTTGGGAGGGATGTGTATTTTCGGAATGCCCCAAAATGAACAAGATCTCTCCAACGGGACACTTTAAAAGTTCCAGCCAACTGTGAGCGTCATTTGTTATGCGCCTAAATTTAGAATTCAATGAATTGGTATTGGTATTTTATATTAAGTAAGTGATGTGCAGTCTAAAAATACTTGTAAGATTTCAATCTTCGATATACAGACATATGCAACATCGATATACAAACGATTGGACCTGCTTTGCACTTAGTATATGATAGCTGCAAAGGTCTTTATGGAAATTTCACGTATTTTTCCATTGAAACGATGTTTTCCCACCAAATGCTGTAATTTTCAAAGTCGTCTCACACAATATCATACATATAAACATATCACTTACATATGTACGTATATACATACATACATATATGCCTTTAATAAAATCAAGAACAGAATCAAAATTACTATACGTAGATCGTAATTTACAACACGAACAGACTGGCGCCTGATATTGTTTTTGTTGTCGGGGTTTTTTATTTCTTGTTTTTTGTTTTGTTTTATCCAGTGTTGTCTAATTTTGATAATGCAAATAAAAAGCTAGTTTTTTTTGGTGGAACCAAGGAATAAAAGCTGCTTTTTGATTATAAATCAGGGTATAAAAATGATTGGGAAAGTAATATGATTTATTTGTGTTGAATATATAATAATATTTAATACTATCTATTTAAGCTGTGCCCGATTTTAAATTATTTTTAAAGCTTTTAAGTGCTTACTACTTCAATATTTTTGCATAAAAATTGTTTGCTTTTAAAATATAATTAATATAAACAAAGCATTATGAAATGTAAATCTAAAAAAATTAAAATCGATAACAGAACGTATAAGTTTCAAACTCTATCTTTTCTACTCTTTAAAAACAGGCCAGATTTGACGGTTAAAAAAATGGAATTGGCAACACTGACTTTATCAAGTGTTGTGCTCCGCACATGTAGCCAATTTCAATAGTGTTTGCATATGTATGCGTGTGTGTGTGTGTGTGTGTGTGTAACATATGCAGTTTCCACAATGTTAATACAACTGACTTTTTTGTACTTTTGTTTTTGTTATTGTTTTCCAAGTACTGCCAACGTCAGCGAATTAATCATGCAAGCCCCCCTCCCCCACCACCTACAGTGCCAACAATTACAATATCCACTACGAATAAGGAAAATACAAAAATGCGGTTAAAACGCAGCTGGCCGTGCAAAAGACAGATAGAGAGAGAGCGAGCGAGAGAGAGGGGCAGTAGTTACATACATATACGCCAGGGCCAAAAGCAACGCAGCGATGACGTCACACAGTTAGCAAGAAATACGTCTCGCTGCAAGTCTGACACCATTTGCGCTATTGCTCTTAATTAATTGCAGGTCTGTCTCTATTGTGTTTTTCTTATATGCACATACATATATATTTTTAGTTGATAGGACACACTATTTTCTCGTATGTGTGTGTGTGTGTGAGTGCATGACAAATGCAAATGAGGTTATCAATGTTTTGTTGTTTTTTTTTGTTTACTCTTACCTTTGGTTTATTGAGCCACTTGCGAAATGTATCCATGATTCAAATTTTGTAACAGCAGCCGTCAAAGGCAGCTTTACAGATGCTGACACACGCTAACTGTGAATAGCCAGCCACCTTCTTATTCTTATTCCCCGCTCCAACACTATTGACAATTAATCTGTCAAATGACAAGTTGGCGCCGATTTGCTCCAATAGATGGCGTCGTCGTCCTTGCCCAACGCGCGCGACTCAGACACAACAACAACATAAACGAAATGGCGCGTATGACAAAAACCAAACAAAACAAAAGAAATATGCAAGAGAGCACAATAACAACTCTATGCGTGTGTTCAGTGTGTGCGTTTACGTTCTGTTTGCTGCTTGGCCACACTGGGAGTTCAACGCATGTATATATATTTGTATGTGTGTGTTTGTTTGTTTGTGTGTGTGTGCGCTACTGTTGCATTCGCGTTCGCTTTGTTGTTGGATTTTCACTTTTTTTGGGTTAATTTTAAATGCACTTTATCGAATTTTACACTTTTTGTATAATTTAAAATTGCTTCGTCTCATGCTGCCTTTTTTCTTACATTTAAAGTGCTAATTTTTTATTTTTCTTTAATGCCTTTTGCACTTTGCTTCTTCTCGTCGTGTTTCGTATTCGTTTCGCCTTCAACACACAACAACACGCGTGACTATCGCGTGCTCTTTCTCTCTCTTTCGAATATATCACAAGAACTGCTGCATTTCTTTATGTGGAAATTGCGTCGATTTGTTAAAATTCTTAAAATATGTTAAAGCTGCATCAGAACACAATGTGGAAAATTTGGGTTTTCTTGCGCGAAAAAAACCATTAAACTCGCGCAACACTTTTTCATCCGCTCTACCGTCTACACACAAGCGAATCGTGTACGTTGCGTTCAAAGATTTTTTTTCGACTAACATCTGTTAAGTTTTTTTGTTATTAAAATATGTTAACAAACTGTTAACGCTACCTTAACCATCGATAGCTTATTCGATATCACTATCGATGCTTCTGCTTGTTGGAGATGATATGCTGTTGACGTGTAATGTACACGATACTTAATATCGCATACAAGCTTAACTTCTGCAAAAGCTTTCTTGACTGCATTTTTCACAGAATATAATTTATATGGTGGAATTTGCTCTTTAATTCATCATAAACTATAATTAGTGTGCTGTTCGGAGATTCTGTTACTCAAATGTTAACTCTACACGTTACATTACATTTGGCGCGAACAGCGTGTTAACATGCTCATTTCTGCGGTAACATGCTCTTTATGCGTGCATAGTTTTCAGAGATGCCGCCAATGAAGCAGAGTTGCCATACTGCTGTCTACTCACGGCAATTGTGCGAACGGGACAGCTAAATGTGGCGGCCAAATTTGAAATAAATTGAATATACTGCGGCAATTAAATTTATTTTAACGTGCAAATTGTGTGCAAAATATTATTTGTGTTACTGATACTACTGCAGGGCAATGCGTCGAAAGTGATTATTGAGCGGACCCTCATCCGAGTAGCCAGCTATCTCCTGCGGTATAATGCCCGATTCCTCAATTGAGGTGCACGGACGGCACATGCACTCCAGCGGCGCCTTGGTGAGTACCTTCTTAAACTTGCGCTCCCCATGCTTGACCTTTGGACAGAACAAGGAGACGGCCGCCTCTCGCTCCCCGGATTCCTGGCAGCACATACAAGAGCGCTCCATTTGCCAGATTTTGCTGCCCGATACCTGAGTGGGAGTATTGAACCAAAATAATAAGACTACGAATTATATGCTCCACTGGGCGGATGTCACCTGAATATAGCTGGCACAGCGACCCACGCAGGCAAACGATGGAATGGGCTTGGGCACACAGCCAGGATACTGCAGGACATGTATGACGGGCGTTACCTGGCAGTCGTCGCCAAGGTGTCCAATATCTGCAATCAATTCGCTGTTAGCCAATCCAAGCGCTTTTTAAACCAATTACCTCTGATACCATTGTCGCTGGAGGACGCCCCACTCTCCGCCTGCGCCATGCATAGCTTCAGCAAACTGACCAGGACACAGTACAACAGAATCACCACGAATATCCGGTTGTTCTCATTGCGCAGCAAGTGGCGTAGCATTTTGTTGTCACCCCCAAGTCGCGATGCCTTCAAATGGAAAACGCACACAGCCGCCCAACGGCTTTTATAGCCAGCCGGCAAACGTATCCTGCGCCGCCAGCTATCCTCGCTCTAATGGCCGCCCGGCCCGGCCTGGCATGACTTATTGCCCAATAAAGCACGCTGCCAGGACAAACCTTTTTGCCTAGTAATTGCATACATGAAAACAGCATTTATCCCGCTGCGCCGCCTGCGCTCATTTATTGACCCATACATATGCACAAATCACAGCTCAAACAGAAAACTAACCAGCGTCGACATCATTACCAGCATCGTCGTCGCCATCGCCAGTCCAGCAGCGCCGTTCCGCCGTGCCAAAAATGTAACCAGGCGTCCCAAGCGCTTATCTGCCCATTGAAGATTCGTCTCCACCGTGATCAGCGCCTTGCTAAGTATATCCGCCGAGCTGCCGAACAGCGACTGGCTCTCCTTGTAGAAGTTCGAGATCAGTTCGAGCTGCTCCCGCGTGGTGAAGTAGTCTGCCATATCGCTCAGCGCCTGAGCTGTCTTTGGCCAGCTATCCAAACTTCATGAAATAAAGTAGCATAGTAAATTAATATTTTTTTAATAATAATAAATAAAGTGAAACTTACGCATTTGCCAGCTGGGTGATGTTCTCGATAACCATCTTGAAAATGGGTGTTACCAAGTCGGGATTCTGCTCATAGAGCTGTGCGAGGGCAGCAAGCTTAAAGGACACACTGTTGCCTGTGCCTATGACCTCGTTCTGGTAGTGCGTCTGATAATCCCTCGTGCAGCTGGCGGCTCGCAAAAGAGGCTCCTTGTCGACGACATTGGTCTCATTATGATAGAGTTCCAGCACTCGGGCATATCCACCGGATCGTGAAGCTGCACAGTAGAAGATCTCTCGGTAGTCTGGCGTTGGTTTCTCCGATTTTTCCTCAAACAGTTGCTTCACCTGGTCGTTGCAGTCGTCCAACTGGTACTTGCAGAGCCAGGCCACCTGCTTGTTGCGATTGTACACATCCAGCACCTTATCACTGGAGCTCCAGTTAACGCCCAGCTTCTGATAGACCGCAGCTGTGATATTGCTCAGATACTCGTTGAAATTGGGCAGCTGCTGCGGGGTTAGGCGCTTTGCCACCAGGGTCAGGCCCTCATAGGCAGCATACCAGGGGATGTAGTCGGTTTCTGTGCTCATATACTCCATGAACTCGAACACCTCGACATAGTCAATCATTTCAGCGTGGGCAAAGTTGAAGAGATCATCGATGAGCGCAGCACGATTCTCAACGGGGATTTCACCGTGATTCTCCTCAGTCAAGGACTTTTGAATGCTGCCAAGGAGCGGTGCTTCATATAATACTCGATGGTAGTTGGACTGCTTTTTATTCAGTATTATCCAGTCGATCGGATTCTCAAACCTGCGCTGATACGTGCCAACGACTTTGTCCATGTAAAAAATGGGAGTGAGATTTTGGAAGTTTCGAAACTGGTTCGTGGTGAAGGTGATGGGCACCGTGTAGCGCAATTTGGCATCACTGCCATCGTCCGGATTAAGGAGGAAGCGTTTCTGCGACATGGAGACCAGTAGGCCGTCCGAGGAGAGGCTCACAAAGACCACTGCGTAGCCCACTTGCACGGTATAATCGTAAAATAACTGATACGAGTCCACATAGGCGTTCTGTTCAGGCCAGTTTTCTTTGAGATGTGCAATCAAATTGGAGGGCGATGTGTTACTCAAATGGCTTATGGAGAAAACAGAGATTTGGAGGATTGCGTTAAGGGAATTAGCACTTCAAACACAAATAATATTTACAAGCGAATTGGTACTTACTACTGCTTAAGATAGTTTCTTATTGCTCTATCAAAGTTTTCGCTGCCCATCAAGTTTCTCCACATTCGAATAATACTGGCACCCTTAGCAAAAGAAATTCTTCCAAACTTTTCGTCGATTTCCGCGGAAGTTCCGACTTTCGCCTCTCCGGTGGTCATGGACTGAGTGATATTTAAAGAGTCTGTCGAAAAGATATGCTGAAGTTTGTGTACGACAAACTGTTGGTCCAGCTGATACTCCGGATATAACTGCAAAGAGTGGTATGAAATTAAGGAAGACCCTATATGAGTGCTCTATCCGATGTTTCCAACTAGGAGATACCCTGTATTCAGCTCCTAATTGTCGAATAAAGGGAAGATAGATAAGCTAGATAAAAGTGGAAGCATACCTCGTGACCCATGAAGAACTCATAGTAACGTGCAAATCCCTCTTGCATCCACAAGAAACCCCACCAACTGATCGTAACACTGTTGCCAAACCACATGTGAGCATTTTCGTGGACCATGTTGCGAATGGTGAACTCCTTCTGTATCCAGCCATCCGTATATCCAGGCTCTTCCAAAACTACCTTATCCCTGAAATGAGTGGGTAAGACTTTGCCATAATTGTGTTACTGTTTAGCTCCACTTACTTGAAAATGACTAGGCCCCAGTTCTCCATGCTGTTGTGGGGAAAGTTAGGAGTAGTCGCATACTGCAGCACTTCATTGCCCAGATCCTGATAAGGCTGCTGGAACAGCTCATTGAATGCGGGAAGCACCCGTTCGGCCACACTGTAGCTGAACGAGGTGTAGTTGTAGAAAGCCGGTCTAGTATTAATGGACAGGGAACTGTTGCCTCGTGCTGTGTACTCGGATATTACGAAGGCCAGCAGATAGGTGGACATGACGGGTGTAACCTCAAAGTGATCCATAAAGCGATTGTTGCTGCAATTGTTATCTATAATCAATACGTTCGTGGATTATATATATATTTAAAATCTTACCCCTCGTCTACAGTTTTAATCAGCTTTGTATTGCTGATAGCACTGAGACCAATTGGTCGGCCAATGTGCACCTGGAACTTGGCCTTGAAGATGGGTTCGTCAAAGCAGGGAAGGACCAGGCGAGCGTTGATGGCCTGCATCTGAGTGAGCAGCACCCACTTCGTCGTTAACGTCGTCTCGTCCATGTAGCTGGTGGAGAACAGTCCCGCCATATCAGTTTGTACATTCCCCGTGTACTGGAAGTGCAGTATATAACTCTGATTGGCAGCTAAGGCCTGCGTCAGGGGCACAGTTAGCTGCTGAGTCTCCTGCTCATAGGTCATCCGAGGGTTGCCGATGCTCTCCACCAGTGCGCCTGCGCCGCTGTAGAGCGAGCAACTTGTGATCTCAATGTCGTCCTTGTGCAGCGTTATTTGAGACACATTCGCCTGCAGCGCCTGCAGCGTAATTTCGACATCGCCATCGAATTTGGTAGCTGGATTGGTAACACTGCCTCCAATGCTGATGGTCAGGTTGTAGAAAGACGGTACTACGCTGGTTCCGAGTCGATAATTGAGGCACTCACTGGTGCCTAGCCAAGCCAGTAATAGAAGTGTGACCAGTGGCCAAATTCTGACCAAATTGAAGCCCCGACTGTTCATGTCGAAAGAGGTTTCAATACTGAGTTCACTATAGGCCAACTGTATTGATATTGATATTTATTCATGTAAGCCCAAAACTCCTAAACGGGTGATTTTGGCCAGAGATTAGATTATGATGTGAAAAATCGATGGACAAAGTAATTCTGACACCTACCAGATAGTTCTTTCCAAAGAAATATTGGTATAGGTATACCTGGTATTTTGTGTTAGTGTGCTTGCCTGCAAAATTAATGAGTTGTTCGTGTGAATTGTGAATTTATTGCTTTTTATAAACTTAATAATGATCACAGGGCATTTAGTAACAAACAAAACTGATAACTATTCTTGTGGGAAGCACTTATTTTTTATTATGATGTATTGTGGTTGTTATATGGTTAGCAAAAGTTAAAATGTTGGTTCTTATCAGCAAAAGGGGGTGTGTGTTGAAACTCAACATAGTCACACAAAAAGGCAGTAATAAATATATAGTTTTTGGATGTAGATTCTGATGTAGATATTAAGATATGCAATGACTACAAGGTTATTATTATCATGTAGTGTATTATGGTTATGGCTCACATTTGTTTTAATTTACTAAAATATACATAACTTTTTTAAAAATAATCTGTTTTGATACCTTTGAATTTCCCTAAGTGTAAGGTGTAAGCTCAATTGGGTTTTATTTGAAGACTTTGAACTATTTTTAAAACCATTTTCTAGGTCTAAAAGCACGATGCTTATTAATTATGGCGTTAGTCACAAGATTCACAAATCCTGATTATTTACTAGTTAATTATTAAAAATATTATCAAATGTAATTAGATCTAACTAGTTACTTAATGGATTTTGGCAGTTGATTTCACCTTCAAGACGATTTTGTAATTATTACTTCATGTTATGGTATTCAAATTCCGACCTTCAAGTTGCGATCGTAAAGCTGATAAGCTGATAATTCCGAACTTGCTTGAATACATATCTTGGAATCATAATAATCTCTTGCTGTATGCTTGTAAAAGATATGCAACAATTAAATATTTGATTGGATTTTTTGAGTTTCGTGTAAAACATAAATAATTTTATAAAATTTCTCATTTAAGTCACAAGTTTAAGAACGTGGAAACCACCAAGAGGAGCGTCGTCGCCACTGTGAGCTCAGCAGCGCCGTTCCTCGCCAACAAATAGTTGCCAAGGCGACCCAAACGCTGCTCTGCCCATAAAAGATTCGCGTCCACTGTGGTCAGCGCCTTGCTAAGTATCTCCGCCGAGCTGCCGAATAGCAATAGTTCGTCGTCAATGAACTGAGAGAATTGCTGCTGCTGCTCCCGCGTGGTGAAGTAATCCGCCATATCGCTCAGCGCCTGAGCTGTATTTTGCCAGCTATCCAGACTGCAAGAATTGAAGGAGTAAATGACTATTCTAGAATAATAGCTGAAGTCGTACTTACGCATTTGCCAGCTGGGTAATGTTCTCGATTACCATTTGAAAAATGGGCGTTACCAAGTCGGGGTTCTGCTCATAGAGCTGAGCAAGGCCAACAGTCTTCAGAGACACGCTATTGGCTTTGGCCAAGATCTCGTCGTGGTAGTGGGTCCGGTAGTCCCTCGTGCAGCTGGCGGCGCGCCAAAGGAGTTCTCGGTCGCTAGGATCGGTTTCGTTTACATAGAGTTCCAGCACTCGGACATAGCCACCGGATCGTGAGGCTGCACAGTAGAAGGTCTCGCGATAGTCTGGCGTGGGTTTCTCCAAATTGTTCTGGAAGATTGTCTTCACCTTGTTGTTGCAGTCTTCCACCTGGTACTTGCAGAGCCAGGCCACCTGCTTGTTGCGATTGTACACATCCAGCACCTTATCACTGGAGCTCCAGTTAACGCTCAGCTTCTGATAGACCGCAGCTGTGATATCGCTCAGATATTTGCGAAAGAGGGGAAGCTGTTGCGGGGTTAAGCGCTTTGCCACTTGGGTCATGCCCGCAAAGGCTGCATACCAGGGTATGTATTCGATTTCCTTGCTCATGTACTCCATGAAGGCGAAAACCTCGGCGTAATCGGTCATTCCACTGCTGGCAAAGTTAAAGAGATCATCAATGATCGCTGCGCGATTCTCAACTACGATTTTACTGTGATTAGTCCTGGCTAGGGCCACCTGAATCTGGTGTAGGAGTTCTGTGTCATAGAATACTCGATAATAGTTAGACTGTTTCAGATTCAGCACAATCCAAGTGATGGGGTCGATGAAATGCAGCTGCACCAAATCCACTGTCTTTGCAAAGTACATATAGGGAGTTAGATTTTGGAAACCGGGAGACAGATTTGTGGCGAAGGTGATGGGAACCGTATAGTGTATATCAGCATCGCTGCCGTCGCCAGGATTTAGTAGAAAGCGCTTCTGTCTCAGCGTGATCATGCCGTGGTTCCGGCTAATGTTTACTGTGATCATTGGGTAGCCCTCCTGTTCGGTAAAGTCGTAAAGGAACAGATCCAATTGCAAATCATTTAATGGCCAGTCCTTTTTAAGATGTGCAAACAAATCGCTGGGCTCCGTGCTACCCAGCTGGCTGTTGGCAAAAATACAAGTCACATATCTAGGATTAGTATCAAGGAATACCAACTCACTGCTCCCTCAAGTAGTTGCTGATGGCCGTGTTAAATTTGTCGGCGCCCAACACATTGCGCCACATGCGCACAATGCTGGCCCCCTTGGCATAGGCGATGCTACTGAACTTGTAGGCAATCTCGGAGGGTGTTTCTATGCTGTCCTCTGGGCTGGTCATAGGTTGGCTGCTGGCCACGGAATCGGTAACAAGGACCAATTGAAGCTGGCGTACAACAAACTGCTCGTCCAACTGATACTCTGGGTAGAGCTGTAGGACTTTCGATATATCACAGCTGATCTTTACGTATGTATGTATGTATGTGTAGATATCTACCTGGTGCGCCATAAAGTACTCGTAGTAGCGGGCAAAGGCCTCGTTTAGCCAAAAGTAGCTCCACCATTTAAAGGTAACACTGTTCCCGAACCACATGTGCGATGTCTCGTGCGCCAGAATGCGAATGCAGTACTCCTTGTCCTCCCAGCCGTCTGTATAGTTTGGATGCTGAACTAGCACTGCATCCCTAAGAAGTAGAGCAGAGTGATGCATACAGATTAAATTATAGGTATGCATTTTAAGATATGTGTCACCACAGTTAAGGTTTGTCCCTGACTGAAAAAAAATATCAAATTGTCTAGGCCCCACTTATTAAGACTAATGGAAACTTGGCCTTACTTAATTTAGAAGAGATATAAGATATGGTTTCTGGTTTGAATAAATATACAAGTTGCATTCTTCAGCAACTGATTCCACACAAACTTTTCCCCATTCTTCTCTCACTTGGGGATCGAATATCTCACTGCTTATTTATGTGTATACATATTTAAGCTCTGCTTAGGGGCTAAAACCTACTTGTACAGAACGAGGCCCCAGTTCTCCATACCATTGTGGGGAAAGCGGGGTGAGCTCGCGTAGAGCAGCACCTGGTTGCCCAGCTCCTGATAAGGCTGATGGAACAGCTCGCCGTAGGCGGACAGCACGCGTTCTCCGACATGGTAGCTGAACTCCGTTTTGTTGTAGTACTCTGGCCGAGATACAACAGCAAACTCGTTGATATCGCCTCGTGCCTTATAATCGGATATCATGAAAGCCAATAGGTAGGTGGACATAAGAGGCGTCACTTCAAAGTGATCCACAAAGTGATCGTTGCTGCAATTGTAATCCATCAGTTGTTTCTATAATCTATGAGCTATATTTAAAAGCTTACCCCTTGTCGGTGGTTTTAATCAGCTTTGTGTTGCTGATAGCACTCAAGCCACTTGGTCGGCCAATGTGCACCTGGAACTTGGCCTTGAAGGCCGGCTCGTCAAAGCAAGGAAAGACCACACGTGCATTGATACGCTGCAGCTGCGTTAGGGCCATCCACTTGGTATTGCCCGTCTGCTCATCCACGTAGCTGGCGAAGAACAGGCCCGTCATATCACTGCGCACTTTACCCGTGTACTTGAAGTGCAGCGTGTAGCTCTGATTGGCGGCCAGCGACTGCGCCAGATGCACTGTTAGCTGCTGTGTCGTCTTCTCATACGACAGCGATTCGTTTGGCATATCCTGCACTAGGTCACCTGCATCATTGTACAGATAAGCGCCATGCAATATATCAATGTCGTCCATGTGCAACGTAATTTTATGCACATTCGCCTGGGGAGCATGCAGCGTGATTTCGACCTCGCCATCGAATGTTGTGCCCGGATTGTCAGCATAGCCCCGTAGACTGATGGTCAGGTTGTAGAAAGTGGGCAATACGCTGCGACTGAGCCGATAATCAGCACATTCCCCGCCGCCTAGCACAGCCAGTGATAACATGCCGGCCAGCAGCCAAATGCCCGGTCCCAAACTGTTCATGCCGAGAGCAGATTCCAGACTGAGCGACGCGAGTTGACCGAAGAGCTCGAGAGCAAGCTAATAAGCTAATAATTCACCCCAAAGCAGATGATGTTGTGTTGTATGGTGATGATTAGATAAGGTGGACAATAGGTGTCGCTGTGATGATTAGTGATTAGACGGCCACACCTCACTAGCCAATGCTGTTCGTGTTATTGTTGTTTTATGGTTCCGTTTGTAGTTGTCGCAAAATAATCTAAGCCTGAACTGATCTTAACCCTATACCTACCGTTGGTCATTTGCAAGCTATTTTATAAAAATTTATTTTTTTTGTATATTTTTGCATTGTACATTTTTGTATAAAATAATATTGACTCTAAATACTCGGAGCACATAGCATCGAAAAAAACGACTTGATGCCCTAAAGTTTTTAAGCTGTTTTGAACCAGTTTTAAATGGAACACAACCTTACTTATGTATGTATATATGTATATATTCTTGTTTTATATATAAAGTTAACAAATTATTTTTTTAAACTTTCAATTAAACTCACATCTTTTTTAAAAGGTGCTTGAACATATTTCAAAAAGCTTTTGAACATTTTGGAAACCAGTTTTCAATGAAACTAAAACCTATTAACTTTACATTTATTGTATTTGTATAGTGAATCTCAGCATTACAACGCAAACAAAAATATACTCTGAGAGCTGATTCGGAATTTGTAAGGCACATTAATATTGACTTATTTCATTATTACGCATCTACATAAGAATGCTATCAGTAAAGCTTTCATACCCTGAGATACTCGCGTATGTATGACCTAATCAAGCTGTTCTCTCAGTGTTATATACAAATTAAAAAATTCCCTTCTGCAATCAAGCTTATCAACGCAAATACAAATTTAAAATTGTTGTACAAAGTATAATTTTGTTTATGATTAAAAAAAAAACAAAACTAGTAAGAGTGCTCTAGTCGAGCATGCCCGACTAGGATAAACCCTAAGCCCTTAAGCTTTTTTTGTCAAAACTTCACAAACTTGAGATGTAAAGTTAAACTGCATGCCAAATATTGATCAACATAGCCTCGGGATCGACAATCGGTTCAGATTTGACAAATTTGTGGCAGTTTGAAGTCTGGAAAGGTTATTTATAAGCAACTTTTCGTTATTTGAAATTCAAAATTTAATTTTTTTTAAAATTTATAAATTTGAGATGTAGAATTAAACTGGATGCCAAATAATGATCAAAATGGCCTCGGGATCGACAATCGGTTCAGATTTGACAAAGTTGTGGCAGTTTGAAGTTTGGGAAGGTCATTTATAAGGAACTTTTCGTTCTTTGGGCACTTTACAAGCCAATTTTTTTGTCACTTTTGGCGTGATTTTTGACAGAAAAATGAAACACCACAAAATCACTTTTCGTATAGTTTTTTATACTAGTTGAGACACCCACAATCAATTAAACGTAAAATTTCAAGATTCTATTTTTTTGAAAAATCAAAATTTGTAAGGGTCCCCCCTTATGCTTTTTTCGCCAAAAAAATCCAAAACTTATTTTTTTCAGAAATTTATAAACTTGAGATGTAGAATTAAATGTGATGCCAAATAATGATCAAAATGGCCTCGGGATTGACAATCGGTTTAGATTTGACAAAGTTATGGCAGTTTGAAGTTTGGGAAGGTCATTTATAAGGAACTTTTCGTTGTTTGGGCACTTTACAAGTCAATTTTTTTGTCACTTTTGGCGTGATTTTTGACAGAAAAATGAAACACCCCAAAATCACTTTTCGTATAGTTTTTTATACTAGTTGAGACACCCACAATCAATTAAACGTAAAATTTCAAGATTCTATTTTTTGAAAAATCAAAATTTGTAAGGGTCCCCCCTATGCTTTTTTCGCCAAAAAAATCAAAAACTTATTTTTTTCAGAAATTCATAAACTTGAGATGTAGAATTAAATGTGATGCCAAATAATGATCAAAATGGCCTCGGGATTGACAATCGGTTTAGATTTGACAAAGTTATGGCAGTTTGAAGTTTGGGAAGGTCATTTATAAGGAACTTTTCGTTGTTTTGGCACTTTACAAGTCAATTATTTTGTCACTTTTGGCGTGATTGTTTGACAGAAAAATGAAACACCACAAAATCACTTTTCGTATAGTTTTTTATACTAGTTGAGACACCCACAATCAATTAAACGTAAAATTTCAAGAGTCTATATTTTGAAAAATCAAAATTGGTAAGGGTCCCTCCTTATGCTTTTTTCGTCAAAAAAATCCAAAATTTAATTTTTTCAAAAATTTATAAACTTGTGATGTAGAGTTAAACTGGATGCCAAATATTAATCAAAATGGCCTTGGGATCGACAATCGGTTCAGATTTGACAAAGTTGTGGCAGTTTGAAGTCTGGGAAGGTCATTTATAAGGAACTTTTCGTTGTTTGGGCACTTTACAAGTCAATTATTTTGTCACTTTTGGCGTGATTTTTGACAGAAAAATGAAACACCACAAAATCACTTTTCGTATAGTTTTTTATACTAGTTGAGACACCCACAATCAATTAAACGTAAAATTTCAAGATTCTATTTTTTGAAAAATCAAAATTTGTAAGGGTCCCCCCTTATGCTTTTTTCGCCAAAAAAATCCAAAACTTATTTTTTTCAGAAATTTATAAACTTGAGATGTAGAATTAAATGTGATGCCAAATAATGATCAAAATGGCCTCGGGATTGACAATCGGTTTAGATTTGACAAAGTTATGGCAGTTTGAAGTTTGGGAAGGTCATTTATAAGGAACTTTTCGTTGTTTGGGCACTTTACAAGTCAATTTTTTTGTCACTTTTGGCGTGATTTTTGACAGAAAAATGAAACACCACAAAATCACTTTTCGTATAGTTTTTTATACTAGTTGAGACACCCACAATCAATTAAACGTAAAATTTCAAGATTCTATATTTTGAAAAATCAAAATTTGTAAGGGTCCCCCCTTATGCTTTTTTCGTCAAAAAAATCCAAAATAAATTTTTTTTAAAAATTTATAAATTTGAGATGTAGAATTAAACTGGATGCCAAATAATGATCAAAATGGCCTCGGGATCGACAATCGGTTCAGATTTGACAAAGTTGTGTCAGTTTGAAGTCTGGGAAGGTTATTTATAATTAACTTTTCGTTGTTTGGGCACTTTACAAGCCAATTTTTTTGTCACTTTTGGCGTGACTTTTGACAGAAAAATGAAACACCACAAAATCACTTTTTGTATAGTTTTTTATACTAATTGAGACAGCCACAATCAATGAAACGCAAAATTTCAATATTTTATATTTTGAAAAATCTAAATTGGAAATGAACGAATGTAAGACCTCTTACTTGTTGTGGATGTATTACGATCAGAACTCTTACGAATATTGCTCTAGAAATCAATAATAATATTCCATTCATCGGTGGCACTTGCGGATTGGAATTAGACTGTAAGGCATTTCTGTACCTCTCACGTTCCACTCAATAAAAAATAAACATAAATTTGCACAATTCCCAGAATGTAACAGCAATAAACTAAAAACTATAAAACATAAGTGAACTCCCATAAAGATTAGTTGAATTTTATTGTAATGTTAGCCGCTATTGTAGCTTTACTTAATGCCATCTTATCTGGATAATTTATAGACTTAGAATAGGCGGCAAGTGTACAAATACTTTTGTTGGACGAGTACTTCAATTGCAGTTAGGCAATTGGCTAATCTTAGCTTAAGCCTCTAGCCTTAGCGCAGCAATGTGGTCAGGGCCACCAGCAGCAGGGTGAGAAGGCTGAATCCGCTGAACATGGCGCTGCCGTTGCGTTTGGCCAGATAGACGCGGAAGGTGTCCAGCTTGGATTCGGCCCAGTCCAGGTTCTCCTTGACGGTCACCTCCGCTGCCGTCAGCGTCGATGCCGAGCTGCCAAACTTGGCGCTGTTGTTCGTGTTGAAGCTTTTCAGATCATCGTACTGCGATTGCTCGGTGAAGCGAGCAGCAATGTTGGAGATGACGGTCGCCACCGAGGAGTAGCCACCCATGCTGTTAACAACAAATAATAATAATAAGTTAGACATTATACACCATCTAGAATAATATGCAGTGCTTACGCTTCAGCTAGTGCCTCAAACCGTTGGGTGACCAACAGGAAGACGGGGCTAACGTTCTCATTATTTTCGGTGTACAGGGTGCTCAGCACTGAGGATTTGTCCTGTCGGCGAATCTCATCAGACAGAGTCAGATTAAAGACGCGCTCGATGAGCGCCTGTTGCTTCACACAGCCAAAGGAGTTCTGCAGAAGATTCTCCTCCGTGGCGACAGTTTCGGTCTTGAACTTCTGATACAGTGCCTCAAATTCGGTGCTGCCACCCTCGCGCAGCGACACACAATAGACCACGGAGCGTATGTTCTTGGGCACCGTGGAGAGTGAGTTAAAGTAGGTCTTGGCGCTATTGATGCAATCGGCATTGCCAAAGCGACAGCTCCAGGTTAGCACCTTGGTGCGCAAATAGATATCCAGCGCCTTGTCCGCAGTGCTCTCGGCAAAGCCCAGCTGGCTGTAGGACTTCGCTGTCAGCTGCTGAATGTAGTTGCTGAAGTGGGTGGTATCCAGGCCTAGGCGTATGGCCAGGTAGTTGAAACCGTTAAAGGCCGATGTCCATGGTAAGTAATTGGTTTCCGTTTCCAAATACTCCAGAACTTCCAATGTCAGATTGTAGTTAATGTGTCCGGCGCGTGCCAAGTTAAGCAAATCGTCCACAATCTGGGCGCGATTAACCTCATGTATACCGCCCCAACTATTGCCGGCGAGCGCGGTATGAATCGCATTCCAGTTGCTCTCAGTGTAGTTGACGCGATAGTAGCCAGTCTCCTGAATGTTGGCAATCACCCAATCGACGTCAGCGGCCAGTGTGACATCCTTAGTAGTGGCACCTTCCAACACAAACGCCGGCGTCGTATTGTTGAAGTCCTTCGCCAGACTGGTGGTGTAGCTAATGGGTACGGTGTAGACCAGGTTTTTGTCGGCTCCGTCATTCTCCTTGAGCAGGAAACGTTTCTGGCTGAACACGACGCTCTTGTTTCCGGTGGAAAACTGGACATTGATCAGGGGATAGCCCACCTGTGTGGTAAAGCTCTCAAAGATACTCTCCGCGCTGCTGTTGAACCTATCGTTTGGCCAGTTCAAGCGCCATGCATCCAGCAGATACTCTGGCACCGATGAGTTATATTGACTGTGAAAAAAGGAAACATGTCAGAACACAGCACTCGGAATGACCCACTACCAGTGTAATCATAAAAGAGACTTCTTGTACTTACTGTTTAACGAGATACTCCTGCAGAGATTTCTGGAAATTGGCCGTGCCCATGGTGTGCTCAATCATACGAATGAAGGAGGCGCCCTTGTTATAGGAAATGCTGTTGAACATGCGGCTAAGATGGGATGGGGTGTAGGTATTCAGATCGCTCAATGGATTTGTGGCATTGGTGGAGTCCATGGTCATTACCGACTGGATCTGATCCACGACAAACTGTTTCTCCAGCTCCCACTCCGTTTCGACGAAGGCGGTGCCAAAGTATTGGAAGAATCTGGCGAAACCCTCATTAAGCCAGGTGTAGCTCCACCACTTGCAGGTGACCAGATCACCGAACCACATGTGCGCCTGCTCATGGGCCACAACTGCAGCAATGGACTGGCGGGATGCCAGCGTGGTGGCGGATTCATCGACCAGCAGGCTACGCTCTCTGTAGGTGAGGAGACCCCAGTTTTCCATGGCGCCCGCTGAGAAATCGGGTATGGCAGCCATATCCATCTTATCGTTGCCCAGTGTATAGTAGTCATAGTTCAGATATTTGCCAATCTCTTCCAGAATCTGGCGACCCACATTGAAACTGTATTGCGTCTGGGAATAGAACTCAGGACGTGCCAGAACACCGAATTTCTCGTCACTTCGCTTGGTGAACTCGGATATGATGAAAGCCAGCAAATAGGTGGACATCTTGGGCGTTGTATTGTAAATATCCATATAGTATTCACTAGAGGCAGTGCTTAGTTAGATGGGTTAATGTACAGAGAGATGAGCAGCTCAACTTACGGATCAACGGTGGGAATGGTGGCCAACTGCCTTGTGTTACTAACGGTAGTGAAGGTTTGGTGGCGCTTCAGGCTCACATTGAAGGTGGCCTTGAACTGCGGCTCATCGAAGCTGGGAAAAGCGCGACGTGCATGGTTCGTCTGGAATTGTGTGGAGCCCAGCCATCTGCAGCAGCAACCAAAAAGACACATAAGCTTTACAATTGATCTCCACTGGTACTATAAACTCAAACTCAAACCCACTTGGTCTCATTGTTGTCATTCACATAGTAACTGCGATAGAAGCCGTACATATCATCACCCAACAGACCCGTATACACGAAATGCAGAATGTAGCGCTGTTTGGCCGTCAGATCCGCGGCTGCGGTCAGATTCCTGATGTCAGTCTCATCACTCTGCTTGGGATCGGTCAGATTTAGAACAGTCGGTGTCACGCCCACCGCTGTCTTTGCCCAGTATTCGCTGATCGAGTAGGTTAGATTTTTCGAGTGCAGCGACACGAGTTTTGTGGTCTTGTTCGGCTCGATTTCAATCCACACCTCACCATCGAAGGTGAAACGTTTGGCGCCATCGCTTTCCAGCAAATAGGGACGCAGTGTAATGTTATAGCTCACGGGATCAATGTCCTCCGACAATCGGTATTCATAGTCAGCGGCGGCATATGTTGTGGGCGGCTGCAGGTCCAGTTGCCTGGTGTCCGCCAGCACGGCGGACAGGCAGACTGCCACGAGGACAGCCAACCGGAGGGCAAACATTTCGACTGTAAAGTAGGGTTAAAGTTTAGCGATCAGTTATCGGCTCTGGCAATTTCACCACGTTATGTAAACGCTCAACACTCACTTTTGGATATTTTCAACCGCGACTAGAATATTATTCACATGCGTTGCGGCACGCGATTCGACAACTAAAGTCAGCTGCCAATGAACGGTACTATATAAACGCTAAAAATGGCTATAACGACGATTTATCTCTAACCTTATAACATTTTATTTCAGCCAAGATAAAGTGCACATTGCCTATAGATTATGCCGCGATTACGATGACGCGACGATAAGAGCGCTAAGGCGGTGATTTACGCCTTCTGCAAGCACTTGCCAATCATGTAGTTAATCATGGCCGTGGGTTATATATTCATAGATTTAACGCCAGACTGTAATCCAGGGACACGAGCGGATATGAGTCACCGTCAAATGAATGAATCGATTTTTGAGGGGAACAACTATTAAACTTTGAACTATTTTTGAAATTTAAGGAACAATTTTCGGTTTTTTATGTCTATGTATATAATTGTTTCCAAATATCAGCGTTATCTTCAAAAATGCGAATTTTTATTTAATTTTTCTTTTTTTTTTGTGTTGAGGTTAAGATAATGTTTTGATTTTTGAAACACGTATAATTTTGCATGTCATCTTTGTATGTAGGAAGTATCATAATATCAGATAATAAACACAGTGATTGCTCTACAATCAATTTTCTGTAGATTCTTCTACTTGGTTCTCATTCAAGTTCCATGTATGAATATTATTTTTTTATGCAATTAGTATTTGTACTGACTTTGACAAGGAAATAATCTTTATCTAATCGCATCGATCATAAATTGAAAATATAAAGGGAATTACATGCAATTTCGTCTAATAAAGTAATAATAGTTTATATTCTACTAATGATGGGCAATAAAATGATAGCGATACGAGGCTTATTACTAATCTCTCAGTTTCGTCCAGACAACACAACTAGGAGACCTATTTAGCGGTTTAAGATCACTAAATTTCATTGAGAAATATATCCGGTAAAAAAGTCGTATTAAAACTAATACTTTTTGGATCTCTTAAATGTCACTTTTAATATCTTCAACTACATTTTATGATACCATCGCATTTCGCACGTAAAATGGCGCTAATCAATGGGGGATTAACTGAATGCTGATTGGCTAATTGCCAGCACATGTTGTTATCGATAACTTACACTTAAACTTATTGTTACCATGTGATCGTATTGCTCGGCGATAAGTAATTGCGATATTTATGACTGATATAAATGAAAAGTTTTAAAGTTTGAAAGAACGGGCGCTAATGCTACATTTTAGTTCAATCCAGAATATAAAGATAATGATCATAATAAATTAGTCGACAAAACTATGTGTTAATTTTATTGTCAAACGGAAATATGAAGAATTTCTATATACATACATACAGTTGTGAATCGAGGGAGTCAGTTCTTAAGCTAACTTACAATTTTGTGTAATATCTAAAACAATTTGGCGACCAAAAGGCACAGAGCCACGGCGAAAATAGATGCACCCATAGCCGGACTGCCGTTGCGATAGCTGCGCACCCACGAAATGATGGGCTCACGATTGGCAGACAGCCAGTCCATGTTGGCCGCAATGGTGGCATCCACGCTCACCTGCAGTGTTGAGGGCACCAAATCGGAGTCCTTGACCACATCGATCAGCGTTTGCAGCTTTTCCTTTTGGCTCTCACTGACCACGTAGGCAGACATGCCCAAGATGTCCGAGTACAGTGGATTAACGCCACCAAAGCCGGCATTCAGATTACCATACGCCTGCCAATTCTCCAGCAGGAAATCAATACAGACCAGCAGACCCACCTCGCCACGCGAATAGGTCGGACTGAGGAGGGTGTAGCGCTCTTGAGTGCGCAGCTTGTTGCTCTCATCAATGCTGCTGGACACATACTTCGCCAGCTGCTTCTCGTCCTGAGCACAGCCCAGCACCGAGATGAGCAGGCGACGTTCGGCCTGATCGCTGGAGTTCATCAGCTTCTCGTACACAAAGTTATAGGCATTATCATCGGCCTGCTTGAGGCCATTGCAGTAGACGGGCGTTTGTAGATTCGGTTCAATTGGAGTGCCATTATCGACCAATCCTTGGAGCTTGGCCTTCGTTTCGCTCAGGCAGCTCGTCACGCCAGCCATGCAGGCCACATTGATGACCACGTTGCGCGTAAACTTCACCAAATGCTGCTCGCCATTAATGTCATTAACGCCAAACTTGTCGAACTGATCGCTAACCAAGGCGGACACGTAGAACTGGAAGTGCTCGTAGGCCTCATCGCTGCCCAGGTAGCGATTGAAGAGGGTGACAACTGTGTTGGCTGCTGACCAGGGTGCATATTGCGTCTCCTGCGGCAAGTATGTGAGCAGCTGCAGCAGCGTGGCATGTGGCAAGCGTCCGCTGGTGGCGAAGCGATACGAATCGCTGATCAGCTGGGCGCGATTACGTGGATGAATCTTGTGCGGACGACTGATCAAACCATCGGTGATGCGCTCCCAGTTGCTGCTATCGTAGTTGATGCGATAGTAGCCAGTGGACTGTTTATTCAGGATCAACCACTCATCACTGTTCAGCTTGGCATCCGCGACGCTAATCTCCGCCGTGTTGAGCAGATAGTGTGTGGCCTCGGTTTTGCGGAAATCCGGATTCGATTGGACTGCATAGTTGACCGGCACATACCACAGCTTGCTGCTCTCGGTGCTCTTGTCGTTGGTGTACTGCTCCTGCTTGATGCTGAAGGAGCCATCGTTATAGTTGCGCTCTACAGTCAGCAGCGGCACACCACCCTGACGTGTCCAGCTGGCGAGCATGTCTCCAATGAGTGCGGGCACTTCATAGTTCTCCTCCCGTGCGGCCAGCGAGATGGCGTCAAACAGATCCGTCTCATTGGCAGCGGAGTAGGCTCTGCAAATCGCTCAAATTAGTACCTTGAGCTGTTTCGAGTGTTGTGACATCACTTACTTGGCCACCAAATAGTTGTGCAGACCTCGCTGGAAGACAGTGTTGGTCAACGCATTACGCCACATGTCCAACACGGAACCGGCCTTGGCATAAGCAATTGAATCGTAGAGCAGCGAAATTTCCGAAGGCTTCTCCGCGAAATAGGTCATGGGACGCACAGCGGGATTGGCATCGGCGATCAAAGCGCTCTGATAGGAGGCAGCATGGAAGGTTTGGAAGATGTCCCACTCCGGATAGGCCTGACAGGAAGAAAAAAGCCCAATTCATGTTAAAGATATGTAAACAGTTTTCTATCCAAAAATCGCTTACCAAGTCGGTAGCCAAGTTCTCGAAGAGCGTGGCAAAGCCTTCCTTGAGCCAGAGATAGCTCCACCATTCGATGGCAACCAGATCACCGAACCACATATGCGCATCCTCATGCGCCTCGATTGTGGCAATGTTCGTCTGTGTGTTGGTCGTGGAGTTTTCGGTGTTGTAAAGCAGATACTCCTCGCGATAGGTGGCCAGACCCCAGTTCTCCATGGCACCAGCAGCAAAGTCAGGGATGGCCGCCTGATCTAGCTTGGGTAGCGCAAAAGGCACACCAAAGTATCCGGAGAGACGCTTCTCGATCAACATGCCCGTGGTCAGCGCCCATTCCTGCTCATGCTCGGTGCCCTTGCGCGAGAAGACGCGCTGTGGGAGACCGTTGAGCTTACCCTCCGACGACACAAACTCAGATACAATGAAGGCCACCAGATAGGTGGGCATACTGACGGAGGTTTCGAAAGCCGTAACGCCAGAGCTACAAACAAAATTTGACTTATTAACGAGTTCTAACTATTATGCGGTTAATGGCGAAAGTCCGGAAAACGGATATTTTAAATCAAAATGAATAAGAACAAACCTCGTTTTGGTGTCATTGACTGGCATGTTGCTGATGGCATTGTAGGAGGGATCGTGATGGATGGTAATGGTGAAGTTGGCCCGTTTGGCTGGCTCATCATAGCACGGGAAGGCGTGGCGGGCATCGGTGCTCTCAAACTGTGTGGTGGCCAAGTATTTGGTAGCACCTGTCTCATCCGAATACGAAGACAAATAGAAGCCACCGTTATCCGTTCGCAGGTTGCCCGCATATTTGATGGTTAGCAGCCAGCTGCTGCCTTCCTCAAAGATCAAATCCGTAGCGGATAGCTTGAGGAACTCACGGTCTAAGTCCTGTGCTACCACTAGTGTAATATCTGTTGCTGTGCCTTCAGCATTGCGTATGGTCGCGGTAAAGTTCTCCAGTTGACGTGCATGCACAACAATGATCGAGCTGGTCTCAAGGACCTTCAGGCTGATGGTCACGGTGCCCGTAAAGCCTGTCTCGCCCTTGTGCACATCGGTGTACAGTTCGACGGTGTACTCCACGGGTTCAGTGTTGTTGGGCAGACGATAGGTGTCCTCGTCGGCACGCGACGACACACGCAGATTGGGATTCTCTAGGAGCTGCAGTTGCTCGAAGGGCGGAAACTGACGTACAATGGCAGCTTGCGCGATGGCCACCAGGAGCAGGGCCAAGATCGATGCTAGAGCGCGAGCCATGTTGTCAACGGTGCGACGACAACTGGTCAATAACTGAGCAGCGCCCGCTGGTTTTACACTTTTAAGCTAATTTTTAGCCTTAACTGAGACAATTGCCTTGTACCTTTTGGCTAGTACAGCTCATCTTATCGCCTGGCCTAGCATAAAGATTATTTTAATCACACACGGCCAAGCCCAATTAATGCCGTAAATCAATGAACCGATCTTTGAGTCCGTGGCGTGTGCTCCGTCTCTGGCTTTGGCAATAGAACTCATCGAGTACGGTTGTCAAGTTGAGCAGACTGTTCAACTGTTAGATAACAAATCAAGTGGATGGCATTTAAAGATACTAATATCATTTAATATGATAGCATGCTGAAGTAGCTTAGATTCCGTTGAAGTGTATCTGTTTGTTGTTATTATGTCTGACATTCAGAGCAGCAACTTAAAGTCTACACATAATAATAGCTCTATCGAATATAGTAGCATAAATAACTGGTTAAGAATTCAGGATTATTAAATCGTAAATTCACATGAGGAACAAAGGGCAATGTGCAACTGTACCTATACCTGGGAAAGAAACGGGTGAGGAAGCGCCAATTGAGTGCGTTCGACTAGCAGATACCCTGTTCCTAAATCTGAAATACGATATATCCTTGAGACGGATTCCCTTAATCCTTAATGGCTATATCGAGTCGTCTAGATTATATATACTGTAAAAGGTCGCATTTGACTGTTTGTGTGTGTTATATACATTTGTACCGCTATACAGCCATTTATATCATTTATTTTTAATGAGTACAGGGCTAAATTATGACTGTGGCCTTGGCAATTAGCCACTCGAAGAATTCTACGCTTGTGTTGTTCATAAAAACATTGGGTTTTATAGGAACATGAGTAGTACATATTGTAATGACAATTGTAAATTGGTTTTACTCAGAACTATAATCATGTCATCTATCACGGCAATATTGGTGCTGCGTAAAACGCGATAAGATTGATCAAAGTCAAGTGCGGCTAATAAAACCAAATTCCCGGTAATCACGTTGTGGAGAAACTGTTATTAGTAGTGCTGCTAAACTGAAATGAAGATAATTTCACCACAAGTGCAAAAATACAACATATGAAATATACTATGTTTAAAAATACCATAGACCCCATCAAAAGGGGGATTACTTCGATTTATTGTAGGATTATTATATAAAAATCTGTATTTAATAGAATCTAAACAGTAGCAATGTTATAAACGTTGCCAACGTAGCGAAGAGGGAGGCGGAGAGGGAAGAGCTACCGTTGCCCCTATAGTCAATTAGCCAATTGATAACAGGATCGCGATTCACATTCAGCCAGTCAAAGTTAGCCTGCATGTTGCTCTTCACAGTGGTGTCTAAATCGTCATTGACATACTCAAGTCCACTGGCCTGGATCGTCTCCACCAGTGCATTAAGCTGTAAAATATCAGTGAGTATAGGCAGAATTAAAGGATTTGTTAGGATTTTCGATTTACCCGCGTCCTTTGCGTCTCGCTGACAACTGAGCTGGCAATTCCGCGCAGTACATTGTCCAGTGGCTTATCATGGGAACCCTCAATGTCGCCGTATGCCTTCCAATTCGACTCCAAGAAGTCCAAGCTAGCGGTTAGGCCAGCCTCGCCTCTTGTGTAGGCGGCAGCGAGCAGGGAGGTGCGTTCCGATGCGGTTAGATTGATGGTCTGATCGATGGAGCTCTCAACCAGTTTCTGGAGCTGTGCTGCAGTCTGGGAGCAGCCCAGTGAGGAGATGTACGTCCTGCGATCGGTGTCAACCGTGGAGGACAAAAGCTGATTATAGGCCAGATTGAAAGTAGAGTTCTCGGCTTGGCGCAGTCCAGCGCAGTAGGCCTGCGTCCTCAGAGTGGGTTCGATGACAATGCCATCTTGCAGGAGCTGCTGTAGCTTTTGATGCGACAACTGGGTGCATTTGGGGCTGCCCACCTGGCAGGCCAGGCTCACCAGCGTCACGCGCAGATAGTTATTCAGATAGTGTTCGCCGGGTATTTCATTGACGCCCAACTTGGTGAATATATCCGTGACCAGTTCGATAACAAACTCGCGGAACAGCACATATTGCTCATCGCCTCTCAGATATGTATCGTATATGCTGAATATGCTGTTGGCCGTGGACCAGGGTGCATACTGATTCTCGTTCCTCAGATACACCATCAGCTGGAGCAGTGTACCGGGGCTAAGGCGACCCGTATCCACAAAGCGATACGTGTCGTGCATCAGCTGGGCGCGATTGCGTGTGTGGAAGCTGAAGGTGTCATTCAACAGACCCTGGGCAATCAGCTGATAGTTTTTCTCATCGTACAATATGCGATAGAAGCCAGTGGATTGCTTGTTCAGTATCAGCCAATCCTCGCTGGCAATCTTCACATCGCTTACAGTCGTCTCCCTTTGATTGAGCAAGTAGTGGGAGGCGGTGGTGTTGCGGTAATCGGGACTCGATGCCGTTGCACAGTTGATGGGCACATACCAGGTGGCCTCATTAGCAGTTTCCTTATTGTTGATGTAACGCTGCTGCGTAACGGTAAATGTGCCACTGTCATAGTTACGTTCCACGGTAAGCAGAGGATAACCAGCCTGCTGGGACCAGCTGGAGAAGATGCTTGGAAGTGTAACAGGCAATTTGAGACCCAGCTCATCGGCTGCCTCCTGCAGGGATTGGAACAAGTCCCACTCGTCCGTGGAGTTGTATTGACTGTAGAAAAGAATTATTTACACATATAGAATAATCATTATATACATATGTATGTCGCAAATTAGAACTGACAAAAGCATGACAAATTAGAAAAATATGACATTGGTGTCTAGAAACTCTGCTCTGCCAGGAAATTTTCGGTTGAGATTCATGTAAAAATTTTAGCCACAAAAATCGTCTGTTCAAAAATGGACAGGGCCTACCTCTTATATATTATATATTATATATTATATACTCACTGTGTTGTTAGATATATGTTAAGCCCACGACGGAAGACGGCATCTGTGAACGCATTCTTGAACATGTACAGCACACTGCCCGGCTTAGCATATGAGATTGTACCGTAGCGTCCGGAGATCTCAGTGGGTGTTTGCACGTAGTGCGACATTGGAGTGGTTATGCTTGCATCGTTAATCAGGGCAGTGTTGTAATCGCTAACGTGGAAGATTTGATAGGTATCCCACTCGGGAAATGCAATATCATTGGACTCGTAGGAGAAGAGAGTGGCGAAGCCCTCTTTCAGCCAGAGGTAGGTCCACCATTTGAGTGAAACCAAATCACCGAACCACATGTGCGCAAACTCGTGTCCAATAATGTTGGCAATGCTCGTTTTGAGATTAATGGTTGACTTCTCCTTGGTCCACCACATGTACTGTTCGCGATATGTGGCCAAGCCCCAGTTCTCCATGGCGCCGGCGGAAAATTCGGGAATGCCCGCCTGATCCAGCTTGGGCAAAGCAAACGGCACACCAAGGTATTTAGCCAAGCTGGACTCAACCACCAAACCGGACCACAAGGCCCACTCCTGCTCATCCTGCTTGCCCTTGCGCGAGAAGACGCGTTGCGGCAAACCATTTAGCTCTCCGCCCGTCGACTCAAAGTCCGACACAATGAAGGCTATCAGATAGGTGGACATCTTTGGGGTTGTTTGGAAAGCCGTGACGCCAGCACTATCATAAAGTCACCGTTGATTGCAACACTGGTAAACCATATCTTAAAAGGACTTACCTCGATTTGGCTTCATCTACAGGCATGTTGCTAATGGCAGTGTGTGTGGCAGTATGATGAATGGTAATATTGAAATTTGCTCGTTTTGCAGGCTCATCATAGCAGGGAAAGGCGTGACGTGCATTGGTGCTCTCGAACTGAGTTGTTGCCAGAT
The DNA here is from genome assembly GCA_035045305.1 of Drosophila maculinotata. Classification (NCBI taxonomy): domain Eukaryota; kingdom Metazoa; phylum Arthropoda; class Insecta; order Diptera; family Drosophilidae; genus Drosophila; species Drosophila maculinotata. The sequence goes on from JAWNPD010000335.1 coordinate 12,587,280, forward strand.
AGCTGCAGAGAGTGAGAGTCCCATAAGTACCTGAATCCTTTGTAATACAACTAAACTTACTGAACTGTGCCGTTGTCATCCGTATAACTGGACATATAGAAACCGCCCATATCACTGCGCAACAGACCCGTATATTTAATGGTCAGCGTCCAGTTAGTGTCCTTTGCGAAAGTGGTGATGTTGTCCGCTGGTGTTAAGATCAGGAACTCACGTGTTGCTTCGACGGTGACATTGAGTGGAATGTCTGCAGCTGTCGCATTGTCCTGGCTTTTTATGGTGGCTGTAAAGTTGTCCGTTTGCCGTGCATGCAATGTGATCGTATTGGAGGCCGTATACACCTGCAGATCTATTTTGACGGTGCCATTGAAGGCACGTATGCCGGTGTCCACCTCTGTCCACAGCTCCACATCATAGGCTATGGGCTGTGTGTTGTTGGGCAGGCGATAGTTATCAGCGCTATTGTTATCATCACGAGGAGCAATTTCTGACACTTGCTGGTATCCTTTGGTCTCTAGCTGTGAATAATTATCAACCTGCGGCGGTACGAGTCCTGCCTGTAAACTGGCCACTAGCAGCAGCAGCAGCCCCGAATTTATCACCCAATTCGCCATGCTAAGCACTCTGGAGTCAGATGACTATAACGCGTAGGCTGCGCAATGGTCGCGAATTTATGGAAAACTTCATATCTAATCCTAATTAGCTGATTGCCATAAAGATAAACAAATGATAAAGTATACGCAATGCATTTACTGCCCCAAATAGTTTTGTCGGCAGTAACTTCGATCATAAGCACTTATTCGACCGTTATATAGTCGATTTTTCCAAGTTCTGGCAGCTTATCTCTAGACTGGTCTATAAATGGCTTTCATTGTTTATTCTGCTCCACTAAAATACTTTACAGTGCCACTACACTTGTACTTAGGAATGACCTTATATTTCTTGTTTGCTTACTATAAAATGTGAATGACTTTTGATTTTTTGCTCTTCAATCCGTTAAATATTATCAGCAGCATTGAAATCAATGGGTATCGGACCCAGTACACGTTATCGATAATCGCTTATCGATTTTGTGGTGATTATATATATTGATTGCCTCGTTGAAAGTTGTCCATGACAAAAGCTGATTGATTGGTGAATAAGTATTTCAAATTGCTCTGATTACCTATTTATACCAACGAAATTAATAACTAACAACGAACTCAGTTCAGGTCAAGAAATGAGAATCGGTTAAGAAATATCATATAACAAGAGAAAAAATCTATTATAAATAAAGATGATAAAGTATTTACAAACGGAAAAGTTATCTTAACTTTCGATCCGATGTTGCAATACCCCTGAATTCAAATGTGATATATGAAAGGTTTTCATATTTGTTATAATTGATCTACTTAGTTACATTTATTTTAGTTAACTTTGGACTTAAATCTTATGCTTAATACAAACAATGGCTAAAACTGCAGCTTCACCCCAATCGCCCTTCGGACCATTTGGCCGGCCACCCGCATGAGGCTTGTGGGTCGGTTGGAGCCATTGCCCACACTGAGGGAGGCCGCATAGAGGCTTTCACTCTCCGATTGGGGCAGCTCCTTAAGCAACCAGTTGTGTATCTGGTGCTCGAACTTATCCAAGAACTGTTCGCTATTGCGCATCTTTTTGCCCACCCGTCGTGAGTCTGAATCGATCAAAGTATCCTTTGGATTCAGGTGTTCCTGTTCCCGATACATTTCTATGTTTTGGCGCAGCGTAGCAAACTAGAAAGTAAACAACAATGGTTGAGTTCAATGCATTTCAGTAACATAACATCAACTTACGTAGGACAGTTGGTGCTTTGGTAAAAATTCAGTAATATCGTTAAAGAGCTGCACAAAATGCGGTAGGCGACTGAGTAACTTGTAGTTATGATCAATAAAGTGCCAGATAACGGAGCGTGCTGCCATATTTGACTTGTACACATAAGATAGATACATCATGGACTCCCTTTCATCCATTAAATGATATGTTGAGTTTTCGCCCATCAACATGTCAAAATATTGCCTCAAATGTCGATGATTTCGAGTGCAGCGCAGCGCATAGATTATATCATCGAAAAGCGCCGTATTCCGTTCCGTCACATGGAGCAAGTCGATTAGTTGAGTGAATTCCTCGTCGCTCATATGACTGACACCCATACAAAGGACCACATCATGTATGGTATAATAATCCGGATAGTCGCTCTCAAAGTTGGCCTTCTTGAAGAAATACTCATGCGCCAATTGGTGCGTATAGTCCAGACACTCGGCCAAGTCAACCCGACATGCTAGGTGCAGTATTTCCGATCGCCCCATCATATTCATTGTGGTATCGATGGACTTCTGTTTGTGAAATAGGCGCAGATATGTGGGCGTGATCAGGCGACGGACGAATTGCTTAAACAGCGAGTATGTTGTGGTACCGAAGAGATTACAGTCCAGGAATTCCATTGTATTGGCCACCTGATTCCAGGGCGTCAGATCCTCCTCTAATTCCAAGTACTTGAACAGCTCGAATAGCACATCCACCGACTCGATTTCGTTGCGTTCGATCAGTGGAGCCAGATCCTGAAACAGCGCCGCTCGATTCATGGGATGGATGACGGAGTGATTCTGTTGCAGCTGCCGTGCAATGGCCAGCAGATTGTCCGTGTCGTAGAGCACATGATAGAAGCCCGTCTGCTGCTTGTTCACGATCAACCAGTCACGCCCACCCAGCTGCAGATGCAGCTCATCCAGGCTAATTGTGTGCTCCATCAGCGGCGGCAGAAAGTATTCCGCATGTGTGTGCTCAAAGCTGGGCGACTGTGGGCTGGCAAAGTTCAGGGGTATCCACCAGTGTTCGCTTTTGGAGTGTATCGAACGCTGGCGGAAGGTGATCGTATTGTTCTCATAGTTGCGTATGACCGACACAATGGGTAGCCATTCGCTATGCGTCCAGGATAACATGATGTCGCTTATTATATGTGACCAGGATTGTTGCGAAAACTGTCCATCCTCCAGGATAGCCGCCTGAATGGCATCAAAGAGATCCAGCTCACTAACAACGCTGTATTGGCTGGAAGAGCGTTAAACTTTGGCACATCAATTGCAATTGACCAGTTCAATTCTCCCTCCCGGGGACTTACAATTTCTTCAGATATCGGCTTATGCCGTGCACAAAGGTCTTGCGATGAAAGGCGTGATGGAACATCTTGATGACGCAGGCGGAACGCTTGTAGCTAATAATATCGAACACATTCATAATGTCTGCCTCAGTCTCCACATAGGAAGTCATCGGGCGTACGTCGAAGAAGCTACTGTAGCTGAATGCATGCTCTGCTTCCTCCTTGATGAATATATCCATAACATGATCCTCAGGATGCAGCTGCAAGCAAACGCTTCGATTACTATCTTCATCGTTAAACAGTCACACAAAAAACATACCAAATCGGTTATAATATAGCCAAAGTATGTGGCAAAACCTTCATTAATCCAGACGTACGACCACCATTCCGGCGATACCAGATTACCGAACCATTGATGCGATATCTCGTGATTTTGCATTAACTTATTCTTGATGCGCCTGTGCCGGTCAGTTACGCCCTGCGTGAGTAGGCTGTCCTCCTTGAAGGTGATGAGACCCCAATTTTCCATAGCTGCGCCCTGATTCCTCTTCAGCGCCACATGATCAAGCTTTGGCAGCGAATACTTCACTCCAAAATAATCCTCCAGCGCGGCAACCGTCAGCACTGCATTGTGAAGTGCCTTTCGACCTTTGTCCATGCTAGTCGGAGAGGAATAGATGCTCTGGGTAACGCCACGATATGTCTCCGAGATGTGCTCAAAATTGGAAATTACAAATGCTACCAAATATGTGGACATGATCGGTGTTGTCTGGAACGTGGTTGTAGTCATCTCGCTGTACTCAATGAAATTACATAATATAGTTTCAAGGCATACTTTTCATTATAGTACAGACTCACCCCTGATTTTCTAGTTCAAGTACTGGCATATTGGATACTGCCATGAGACTGCTGCTGTGCGTCAACTTGATGCTATAGTTGGACTTAAAGGCGGGCTCATCATAGCATGGAAAGATTAGACGTGCATAGGTCGGCTCCGCTTGTGTGGCTGCCACATTGCTGTGAATAAGTAATTGATTAATTTGTTATGCCTTCCGAAAATCCCCAGATCTTTCAACTGCTGTCAACAATTCGCTAAGATAATCCACCGAATTTCTCGCTTAAGCATAATCAAAACAAACCCATCGCCATGTTGGGATCGAGATTCATTCAGAAACAAACAATAATAATAAAATACGTTGATCAATTTCTATTCGTTGTAGCTTTATCGGGTCTGTTGGTTGCTTAGCTGTCTGCGATAAGGCACAGTCAATTGTCGTAGCCGGATTTTGTTTCACTCACAGTCATACTTCCTTATGAAGAAAACTTTAAGCTATTCCACGAGTATGTATGAATGTGCGTCTATTTGTATTTGTTTACATGCAGTCAAGTGACGCGCATAACGAATACGAGTACTCTCCCATATAAATATATACTATACGATAAGGCCAAACTTGACAACACATTGCCATGCTATCAATAAATGAGAATGCTTTAGTCAGGAGTGAATGATTGAGCGATACCCTTTGCCCAAGTATACAGTTATATTATAGATAAATTGTCTGTTTGAATATACGAAAAAATATCTTTGGTGAAGGTTTGTAATTAATTTTTATCGCCTAAATAGAAATCAGGCAGCAAAGTTCAACGCTATTAAAAAAAACGTTATGTAGCTGGCATACGAGAAGCTACATACTAAATTTTTCTGTAATTCTGTCTGTAGCTACTTTAATTTCGGAGATCAACGACTTTATACTTTACTGACTTGTCTGTTGCTGCCACAGCTTTAAAATACCCTTTAACATAATTTGTTGGATATAGGGTATGAAAAGTGAGAGTTAATTAACGCAAAAACAAAAGCAAAAGTCAACTGGACATGATTATGCGTATATACTCGATTCAATTAAAACCTTTTGATTATATAAAAAAGCAAGCAATAATTAAATATGGAATGCATTTACGCCATTGAATTTAGTTGCCGAAACAACAATAACAACCACAATATCAACAGTTCAGTATCAACTCACACAGTGCGATTAGTGATCGCATCTTCGTAGGCCATCCAATACAAGCCCTTGGGACGCGTGCCCATCAGACCCGAGTAGGAGATGTGCAGTCGGTATCGCTGGCCGGCCTCAAAGGCCTGGTAGTTGGTGCGGGGATGAATGATGAGAAATGTGGCATGTGGATCGTACGAGTGCGTCACATCATCCACAAGCTCACCAACAGCTTCATGTCTGGCATTGTCTAAGAGTCTCAGCGTTATCTGAATATCGCTCAAGTTCTTTGCATGTAGCACAATTTCATTCGTCGAACGCCTAATCTCAATGTCTATGGTGGCATTTCCGCTGAAGCTAAAGTCCCCGAGATGTATATTGCTGCTAATGTGCAGCTGATAGCTCAATGGATACGTATCATTGGGCAGTCGCAGCGATCGCCTGGACAGCATCTCAGGATATGGCGATGCTGTTGATGTTGACGTCGCAGTCGCCGTTTCCTCATCTGCCTTAGCCTCCTGCGAGAAGCCCAGAGCCATTATCAGCAGAATTATAAAACACGGCGTAAACATTACGGCAATGTGATTATGCGAACGCACACGTTGGCTACCGAAACTTGACTAAACGTTGGGGCGACTGCGACGCTGCGGTTAAAGCTCACTAAATCCCCACTGATTAGATAAGAACTGATCGATCGTATAAGAGCGCTGTCTCCTACTACTCTCGGGAGTGAGTCAAATTTACTCAACAGAGCTCTTTCGAATCACATTGTGCTCTTTGAATCCCCTTGCGACAGGTCAGGGCTTAATCCTGACTCTCCTTGACGATTGTCTGAAGTTTCGCGCTCTTAAGTACGCTCTTTATTATTTATTTTTGTTTACGTGAAGAGATTGCGAACTGCAAATTAACTGTTGTGCACTGGGCGAAATAATTAGCTAAATAAATAATTAGCTAACAAATAAAACAAAAATCTATACCAGGTACTTGCAAACCTGAAGATGGATCGATAATTAATTAATTATATCGAATGAACAAATTTATTATTTATTATATATTTTATTACCCATTGTTCCAATATATTTTATATTTTGTTAAATAAAAATGCAATGAACACATATTTAATTTCAATTTTTTTTAGCTTTTTATTGCAGTGTATTGCATGAGCTAAATTACTGAATTAATTGCCCGTATGGGTTCGGCAAGCGTTCAGCTCGTTTCTCGCGAGTACGACAGTATATGTATGTACATTGTACATATAGCGATGGGTTTCACAAGTCAAACGCTTCAGTCGACGCATTGCTTTCTTAACGTTAAAATGTCAATTTACCGCCGCCACAATTTGTTGCTGTTTTGGTTTCTACTTGGCGTATGTGCTATGCACTATGTGCATGGGCGACAAGATAACTTAGGTAGAAGCAATTGCGCTGCCGATTTTCAATATGTGAGTATACATTTATATATAGGTAAACAAGTTATAAGAGCAGTAGCTAAAACTATTGAGATTTTTAGTGCCAAACGCACGGGGAATGTTGCTCCCGCAAATGCATGACATATAAGTGTGGGCCAAGAATAGAAGAGAAATATCCTTATGACAGCCGAACCGGCTACAACTATCTGGAACAATCTGGGTGGCCTGCAGGTACAAACACACGTCTTCAAGAAGAAGAGCTCGAGATTGTCCCACTAAAAGATGATGGTCCAACAACAACAGCTGAGTTCAATGAAAACCACAGCCAATCAGTGGAGAAAGCGAGCAATGCTTATGAGATAATAAACATACCGACGGCTGATCCAACTGAGAGCAGAACCTGCAGACTCGTTGGCGATAAGGTAAGTTGCTTGTATATATACTGACTACTCCCTATATTTACACTTTTCTTTTCATTGACCAACTTACAGTGCTCAGATAGCAGGGAATGCTGCACAATGCGTTGCCACACCTATCTACACAAATGCGTCACCTGAATCCCACTTAAATATATTGCATTCGTAATCATAACTGTATACATATTACTAATAAACCAGTTTTTGAACATATTTACCGATATAATTTTAATTAGGCATTACTAATCGGCATCAGCGATGTTAACAGTTTTACTTAGTATATGATGCATTATAATTAAAAATGTATACGTGAAAACTTATACTGAGTTTTAAACAGTTCATTGAGAAAAACCTTCACCCTATTTATTGATGGTATAATTTCCATTTGTTAATAGCAACATTTGATAAAATGCAAATACCCTTAGCTTAAAGTAAATGCTATTATTTAAAAAATGTATTATTTTTATTTTTTACATTATTTGTAATCCCGTAGCTGATAAGAGAAATATAAGCAAAATACCCATATGTATGTAAATTCATTTAAAGATCGTAGTGAATTTGCGGTTTAAGTAATAAAACCCGCATATAATATTCAAGTATTTAGTACGCGAGTTCCCCACATAGTGGAGAATTTGGGAAACGAGATGAACTATATAGACTCAAAATAATTCTTGTCTCTTTGCCCTTAGTCGAAGTTTTTTTTTTGTATTTGCAGGGTTCTTCCCGCTCTCAAATAATCTAGAGATATGTGTTGCCCGTTTATTAATTTAATCGATGAGTTCGATGTCAACAAATTTATGAAATAAAAAATGGAATTCGCAATTACAGCCAACATAATTATAATATTTTACAAATTTCGATTAATTTCCGACAGCGAAATTAGTTGTTGTTTTTGTAGTGATTAATTCAGAATACGTTATAAATTACGTGACGAAAATGGCAATACCATTAACGAGGCCAAAGAAAGAGCAACTTCGGCACTTCAAATGAACCTTGGTTACACTGTATGCTCATTGAGTAACCCATCTTAAGGTCGAGCAGCAGTCAAACATTGATACACAGTGTTATCTGTTACTGTTTCTGTCTCGTTTCGTATGCCTGACTTTAAATATTTGCCCAGCAATTTTGCTGGGGCTACTATATTCAATTATCTCGAACTCTTGACACAAATGTCGCCAACTGCTGCTTGACTTGGGCAAATAGCAAACAGCGTAGTAGCATGTCAAACGAGCTAAAAACTTGGCAATTAATTAAAGCCCGGGGTCATCTAACTACAAACTGCTTTTAAAATCAAACCGTTCTCTGGTTCGCAATTCAGTTCACTGGAATCCAGGAGAGTCAAACAATTGCCACAGAAAATATGATGCCCACTCTGCTGATGCTGCTCCTGCTGTTTGCTGCTGCTGTAAGTGACATTTGACTATTATATTGTTAGCTGTTTTGAGACTCATTCCACCCACTGCAGACAGCCAAGGCGATGCCGGCCAATAGCACTGCGGTCAAAATACCAATGATGCCGCCGACGCAGCACAATTCTGGATCGCTTAACCCGGAGGACATTACGCTGTTCACCACCATGTTTCTCAACCTATTCAAAGGCATTGGCGATTGGCGCAATCAGGTGGCCATCGATACCGTGCAGAGCGTGTGGCAAAGTCCGCCAATTGTTGATTACAGTCATCGCCTCTTTGCCACTTAGTTTGCTTTATAAAACTTTTATTTTATATACTGGTACAGGGAAATGAAATTCTAGCCACAAGTGTTCCCATCAAATAAATGCAAGAAATAATATTATATATAGACATACATATGTACCTCTTTATTAGCTTTCAGGCTGCCTATAAAAGCCACTGCAATTTACAAAACCATTTAGTATAAATTTACAATGCAATTATCTAGGAATACAGTATTGTTGGTATTAGGAGTTTTCACGCTGCTCTTTGGGATTGCTTACAGCGGAGTTATTGGCAAACAAAAACCAAATGAGGTAAAAGAAACGTCATCGATTGCGTTACCACAAAATACATATCTTAATTAATTTATCTTTATCCAATTGCCTTTAGAAATTCCTACCGCTGTACAAAACCGATACCGAAACAATTCCGTTCAGAGATGATTTAACACAGGTGCAAGCTTTCTCATAATATTTGACATATTTCCCCTTAAGTGTTCTATGTTATCCTTTAGATGAAGCGTATGGAGTTGATGGACTCATGCATTGGCATTGGCAGGAACTGCACTCGATCCGAAGAATGTTGCACTCTTAAATGCTTAGTCCAGTCCAAAAAGTGTACTTTAGTTTAGTTAATGTTAGGATTATCGACTTAATAAATATATTGAGATATTCTAAAATATAATTCAAACTGAAATTATTACTTACTTTGATTACTTATTGCTGAAGCGGTCATTATAGCCTGAACCCATTCAAAATGGGAACGGCATCTCCGACCCCGTAAAGTAAATATATTCTTGATCACTATCAAAGGACGAGTTAATTTAGCCCGTCTGTATGTCTGTCTGTCTGGAGTTTGTGCTTATATGTATGTGTGTGTTCCTATGCACGATTGCAGATAAATAATGATAAATAAAGAAAAGGGCCTGACCCTCCTAGTCGGACACTCTTGACTAGTGCACTCTTACTTGTTTTGTATTTATTTGTCCGCACATATCTATATCATTTGTATGTATTAAATATCTTCGACTTATATATATATATAAATCTGTTTCGACTTCCGAATAACTTTCATATTTTCGCTGCGTAAAATTTCAATACAAATTATTATATATTGTAGCCTCAGCTGTTTTCTTGTCTAAGCATTAGAAAACAGACATAACCACAATATACATATGTATATATATCGAAGTACATATGTACATGCAATTATTCTGAGCTTAGCTGCGTATAAAAGCATCAACAGTTTTATATCACATTCAGTATTAATTGTGCTGTAACTGAAAACAAAATGCGAATTCCTTTGCACGCTTTCTTTATATTATTAAACCTGAAAGCGATGCTCCTTGTAATGGCGGATTTTGAGGAATCAAATGAGAGAATACAAATCCGTATGCAGGGAGACGAACAACTTACAATGAGTCCAGCTAAACAATTGGCACTGGTGATCAAAGTCACATTCACCTACATACATATTATTATTATTACTAATGATCGTCATCGATTGTGGCTTTCAGATAAGACGAGCATATCCCCCGCCAAAGTATAAGCACGATTTCGCACTTATGCCGCCATCGAAGAATTTGTCACATGTATTGGTTGAGTTTGTGCAATATTCATTTCATGCTGATTATCGACTTGCTTTCAGAGGGAAGTCTTGACGTTAATCGACTCTTGTCGGTCGATTGGTAGACAGTGCGTTCGACCGGAGGAGTGTTGCTCCTTGAGATGCTTAACACATTCCAAGTTGTGTGTTCTTTAAAAGTGGATCAAGTAAATCTAATTGAGTACATGAATTGATTGCAATACACAGGAAAAATATACCAAATGTATACCAAATTATTATATAATTTTTTAGCAAATAATAGAGAGTGTTTGTTCGAGTAAAATATACCTGAAATTCAGTTATCAAAATAATATCCTGTGAAGAGTATTTCATAATCGGCCTTTCGTTCTTGCTCAAAGTACTGCATTATTGCAGCTTTTGACGTACTTTTAACTTAATTCGATTGAATGACAAGTCCAACAACTTTGAGCCATCTGCTTTTGCAAACTTTTGAGACTTTTGAATCACATGTTCTTGAGTTCTCTGAGAATGCGACTAGTTTCGCACCATTATCAGCATTCCCTCTTTTTTACAGTCCCTCTATTTATATTTTCATATATTTATATATTTTTTTTTTTTTTGTCGTCGACATTCAGTCGGCTGGTAATAATCAACTGTATCAACTGACACGCCCATCACCCATGCGCCCTAACCATAGACAGTAATGTGAAATGAAGTGTCTGCTTGCGCACAATCAAATGGCATTTGTTTGTGTGTTGCAACCATTAATAAACCCACACACACACATACACAAACGTCGCATACCCATGGGTGTGCACACAGAGCTCACACACACACATACACACTCACACACTCTAGTGAATCACAACGGCAAACAATATTTCCGCCAATGCAGACAATGCGACAGAGATGTCATGTAAATTTTTATATTCATAGACATGCATTGACACATACACTTACACTTACACACACACAATCACACACACACACACGTATCTCAAGTGATCCGTTTTTTGCGCCACACACAATGAATTTAGACAGCAATTGTGTGGTTTCGTTGCTGTTGTTGTTGTTAATATTGTTGTTGTTGTTCATCTGTTAGTTGGCTCTTTTGTGTTCATATCGGCTTATTCAATATGACAAGATTTTTGCAGTGTATTTGCTTTTACAGCTGTAAATAAAAGTGTCGAGAACAAAAAACAGAATAACATCATATCTTCATGTTGTTTTTAGGGTATTATAGTTTTGGGGTTTTTAGGCAATAGCGATTGGCAATCATTTTTGAGTATTTGAGAACTTAAACCTTATTAAAACCTGGCTTAAATTATAAATAAATGTGTATTGATGAGTTTTATTTAAAGATCTGCTGGAGACAGATAGGAAGGCAAACTTAATACTTATGAACTAACATTTAAATAAAAACATCCAACATATCCTAATAATAATATAGTTAGTATATGCACGTACTTCCTGGTTTTTATGTATTTGTGATTTCAAATTAAATATAAAGGTCTAATGGTCTTGAGCACCTTCAGTTCTTTCTCTAGAAAATACATTGCAATGCCAGGAATTATTTATTTTTTTGGCCGCCTCAGCCAAAGCAATAATAATATTGACTTGCTTAAGCGCAATTTGTTGCTGTTGTTGTAGCTGCTCTCATAGAATTAGAATATACATTTATATAGAATACATTGTATATATTTGGTGTACGTGCTGCTGTTGCACATACGCTTTCAACATTTGCATACAAATCGCATTCATAGTTGAGATGTGGCCTACTAGTGTGCAAAGAGTGGGGGGAGCAGGGCCCAAAATCAGAGAGCGCACAGGTAAATAAAACAGCAGCCCAACGATTTCGGGTTGCTTGGCAGGCAGCCGGCCTCAGAACGTGTTTCAATTTAGTGTCTTGAATTTTGGGAGCAGCGGCCATGCAAGTTGGCAAATAGCTTTCAGTTCTGCAACTTCACTTATTATTATTTTGCGCTTATTTTCCTTTTGGGGAGGAAGACATAAAAACAACGGAAGCGTTGAGTATATCCGGCATGCATCGAGAAACTGTTATAACCGCCCCTCCCAGTATTGAGCGATAAGAGTTCGGTGCGCGACACAATTTTGGTAAAAAGATTTTGTGTGCTTTTTTGTTGTTGTTGTTTGCTTGCTGGGTACTGCCAGGAAATCACTTTTCATGGTATGCTTTTGCTTTGAAAATCGATTGCTTTGGCCATCAAAATTCCATATTCCATATGCACAATCGGGCTCAGACTGATATTCATTTGCCTTAAAGTATGCAGTGAAAAGTGATATGCGTGTTCAATTTGTCATGTGTGGCACACACACACTCAAGTCACCCTCACTTACCCTCTCATCCATTTCTTGTTGGGCAATGCATTTGACAGTTGCTGTTGAATGTGTCTTTGGTCTCTGCTTTCCTTAAATTTGCTTCCCTTTTGTGGCTTATGTGTGCGTTGGCGCATAAAACTTTTACATTTCACTCTGCTGCCGCTGTGGCAGACACTTAAATGTCGAATGAATAATTTCACATGCCACGATCCGGCCTCCAAACTTTTACGGTTGACGTCATGTGGCAACTGTCTCGAATTTTATGCAAGAACTTTGTTTAATAAGTGGGTGCAATTTCCCTTTGCCATTTGCGAACTGTTTAATTGAAGTTTTAGCGCAGGCAAAACTCTGTGTTTTTTCCCCATGTGCAAATAATTATATTTCTTTTAAAGACGATGTATAAATAAAATAAACAAACTGCCCATTCTCTCGAGTTTCATTGTAGTTTCTACAATAACTATAAATCAACATTTAATACAGTTGTCATAGTTGTTATAAAAATAACTTATGGTTTATAAAGCTGCGTCTTATTTTGATAACTTTGCATTACACATGAGGATCATATTTCTGCCAGTGCATTCTTTGTAACTGAAAGAGTTAACGTACGACTAATTGTTGCCAGTTCCAGTGCTTTTCCGTAGTCTGGCAGTGTCAACATGACCCAGATGAACTTTTGCTTCCGCCTGGTCAAAAGCAGGAAGCGCTCGCAGTCCATTGAACTGGGACAAGCAGAACGCGTGCATAATACGCATACGACATGGTGCACCTAAATTTTGTATGCTTGACTGGCTTATCAGCAATGACCTTCATATGGCACCCAAGCCACGGAAGCTGTCGAGCTAAATAGAAAAAAATAAAATCATTTTGCAAAATACTAGAAAGCATTTTTGTCAGCAGCTGTGTGTGTATGTGTGTGTTTGTTTGTTTGTGTAAGGCAGTCAAAGCAAAGAAAAATCACATTGAAATACCTGTGCACATGTTTATATTTGCATATGTCTAAGCTCATGTGTCTCATGTGTCTCATCGGACTTGACGACAGCGACAACAAAGAGGACAGTGACTCAGCAAAGGCTGGCACTTATTCACCTTTTTTTGTGTGACTTGTGTGGCATGCCACAAAAATTGATTTTAAATGTTACGTTGCCGAAAGCGGTGTCAATGAGGTTTTATGAACCGCAGCTTAAACAGAAAAAGCTAGAACCTGAAAAAAATGGATGTGGCAAAGCGAGATTAAGTCAGATATAAGGCTGGGCCTGGCGTTGTCCTTATAACCACACGTATGACATCAAATGGCAACTCGTTAGACGGCTTTGCCGGAAAAAAAAGACAGAAAAAGCGAACAACACAGCAGCAGAAAATCAAAGCGAATGTCCATCAACATTATGAGACTTTCAACAGCAGCCTGGCAACATTGTGGCACGTGAATACACACACCCACACACAGAGAGCCACACAACCACACACATAGAGTTAGAGAAGGATGCCCCGCGCCAGGGCAAAGTGTCAACGGTTGTCGCTTTGTTTGCCAGCTGCGGCTTTGGTCTGGCCAGCGAATGGCTTTGAGCATTCAAACGAAACTCATTATATAGCATATTGCACTTGTACGAGCGTGTGCTTTCCCTTTCTTTTTTCCAATCGAAAGCACCACGGAGTTGGCAAACAATTTTCCTCTCTCACACCCTGCACCGAGAAAACTGTCAAAAAAAAGAGCGTGTGATCCAGTTTAGCATGTGTATAGCTCAGACTGATACATATACGACCCTATGAAGTACATAAAATTATATATATTCTTGATCAGAATTTACAGCTGAGATTTTAGAATGAGTGGTTTCTTTTTAAAAATTGTGTTAAATTATTTTAAATGATTTTTTATCGATATAATAAGATTTACCACATGCAAGTAACAACAATGTTATCTACATAAATATTCTGAACACTTGAAAACATTCAAGTTAAAGCTGTGATAAATTCCGCCTGAGCACCTGAGCATCAGATCAACATGCAGGGTATTGCTTTGTCGATCAACTGCGATTAGAGAACTTGTACTTATTCTAATACTCACATATTTTGCATGCGTTTACGTTTGCCTTTGTCAGAAGAGCAGCGCTTTGATGTTCAATAAAAGCCATAAGCTGCACAAAGTTAAGAGCTGTTTAAAAACCACAAGCACCCGAACGCACTCTCAAATACACACACACACACACACACACTCACATACGCCCTAAAGTCACCTTGACCGTTTGGGAGTTTCAGTCATTGTTTTTGGCCAGCATTTAATGCAATTTTAGGCCTAGTTGTAGTTTTAATTGGATTTAAGCCACTTAAAATGCATGCCCTTCAAATTAGCATTTGTATGGAGAGCACAGCTAATCGCAGCAGCTACCGTTAGGCGCCACATAAAATTTAATGAGCCATTAAACAACCCGCCACACCGTCGCTCCAACGGCGCTGCACAAGAGGCAGCTGCGTGGCTCGATTTGGTAATTTTGCTTGTTGAGTTTTTCAACTTGCTGTGTTAATTGAATTGGCCAAATGGCAATGCGCAACGAGTAGTCGCAGTCTTTTGTTTGCCCACGGGCTGACTGTCAGAATGGATCGTCAAGTGTCCTCAAATTGCTGGGGCTAAAAGTGCTTGTTATGCATACGCCCCGTGTGCCAAACAAAACTTTATGCGACGTACAAAAACAGTTTGGAGTGCTCTCGTGATTTTGGTTTTGTGCGACCTTACGCAAAACACACAAATACACACGCGCCACGCCCATTTAAATAAGAATTATATAAGTACATATGTATGTGTGTACTATGTATGTATGCACGTTAGCCAATGTTTGTTGCAGCGCCAACAGCGTTAACAACTTTTTGCGCTTGTCGTAAACATTTCGTTCAGTTTGTCAGTTGCGGACGACAGTTTCAGCAAAAGTAGTTTGACCTCTGGGAATTTGCCTGGGTCGCCATAGAAACAACAAAAACTAGACGAGCACTTTTTTTGCTATTTTGTATTTGAGTTTCATACTGATTTGATTGTGCATCCGTTTCAGTTGAATCAGCATAACTCAGAAGCACTTTAAATGCGCACTGCTAACCGCAGATCGGTACTGGGATTTGCTGTAGCTTTTGAGAATTGACATGCAACACCTGAACTAAAGTTTTGCTAGCAAAAAGATTTCCGTTCTGTATAAATATTCAAATTAAATGCTGAAAAAAAGTGTTTATTTGAAAATAAATGTTAAATTTAGACATAGCTCACTTTGTATAGCACCTATTTTGACATAATTGAGACGGCAATGCACACAAATTATTTGTAACTGTAATGAGTGTGCCATAAGCAAAACAACACACCAAAACACCACAAAACAACCAAAAGCCTCAACACAAGCAGCCACAATGATAATAGCAACAACAACAACAAAACTTATTATGCTGTAAAAGGATTTTCTTGTCAAGGCCTATAGCAAAGCAAGTCAAAGCTCTATGACAATATACACACACACACATATACACAAACACACACAAGCAAGCACACACCCAAGCACTGGGACAGACGCGCTTATTGCGTATACGCAGTGTGTGCCCGAGTTTATTTGCCTGCTGGCTTTAATGAAATTATTTTGTGCAACTTGGCCAAAAGTGTTGCAGTTAAAGCTGCACATGAGACCAGATTTAATAAAATGTTCATGTTAATTCCATTTGGCTTCAATTTTGCAACAGGCGAGAGTGACAAGCACAAACAAGACTTATTTCAGACGGACTGACAACTTTTTAATTCTACCTTTTGGTATATAAATATATTGATAGTAGTTTTTATTCGTAATTTCTCAATAATCCAATTATTTATCAAATATACTATATAATAGAGAGTAGAGTGCTTGGAAAGTTGATATCTTTTTGTACCCAGATCCCATTCAAAATGGCAAAAAGGGTATCACGAACTGATGCAAAAGTATGTAACAGGCATAAGGCATAACAGGTATATATTATTGACTTAACGATTCAATGCAACCTAGTTTGAGGCCAAACGGAAGAAGAAGCAAAGCAATTGCATGACGCTCGCAGCGTGTGTTTGCATGTGTGTGTTAGTTCCCATGTATGAATACAGATAAATAATTATGAATGAATGTAAGATCTTGGATCAGGGTATATCCAAGTCGGGCACTCTCGACTAGAGCACTCTTATTTGTTTGGTATACATTTGCTTTCCGACTTTATCCAGTCCCAGATCAAGTTCTAAGGCTATTTCTCGTTGTCATTTCAGTTTCTATGTGCCGGCTTCTGATGTAAAACTTTGCTGCTTGAGACTGTCAGATGTTGTCAGGGTAACAAGAATGTGCAACAAGCGTGTGGCAGGGAGAAACGCATAGCATACTTATAAGCTGCACGGCTCAGTTGCTGCCACCATAGTCCATAAGACACCAGACACCTGTGTGCATCGCATCGTCCTCACTCTCGGCTCTGTTGTAATCTGTTCGCTGCATTTATCAAAGCCATGTTACCGCACGCAATTAATGAGAAACGTTGCAAGTGATGCAGCTGCAGATTCATTTCCGGTTGTGTGCATCTGCGAATTGCTGCCAGTAGTAATTACACGCTGACTAGTTCAATTTTCAAACAGATTGAGTAATTCCACAAGCTGGCCAAGGCGTAGCTTAAGCAAGGATTAGACCTGCCTTTGGTTGGATAATTGAAAATGTCTGTTGAACAACATCAATTAGTGCATTTGCGTTTTTGGGTATTAATGTATGCGGCATATAACAGTTTACGCAACTTATGTGGCTTTGGCTTTCAACAATGATTATGCCACAAGTGCATGCAACACTCAACAACTTGATTTAAATTGACAGGATATTAGTGTTTTGTTGCACAATTTAATAGCACTAATTAAGAAGGACTTCTCAATTGATGCATAGCAGCTCATTATGGTCTAACCATAAGAGGCAGCATGTACATCGATCTGTGATGCTTAAACTGTCCTGCTGACCATTTATTGTGGCACCAGCTTGTGATGGCAGCTGCTGAAATGCTTTTGGCCATTAATCACACACACAGACACACACACACAGACGGAGGCAGCTTCAAGTGTCATTCATTGTTAGTAGAAGATAACTGTCATAAACTTTAATTATATTTTCATCATGACAACGACGACAACAACAACAACTCACTGTTGATGCGACATGATGCATGCCTCTCACGCTTTCCTTTTGCTTGCCAGTTGCTCCAGCTGATGTGACTAGAACAGCCAGCACGTGCCACAGGCGCTAGCAACCAACAGCTGTAAAAAGGAAAAGTTGTAATACCAAGAAAAAAAATGAAATGAAATTGCCAAAAGTGTGGACCAATTTCGTGTGCAGCCCTCGCCAGCACCAGCGCCAGCTGAAATATTATATCTGTGCGCTGCACTGACAGGCCAACTAGTTGCATGCCAATAAAATTGGCATTCAATTTCAATTGTTGCCGCCACTGGCGTGTAAATGACAGTTCGAGCTTGCTATATCTGTTTTTTTTTTTTTTCAAATTAAAATCGAGCCACTTAATCCTGCACGGGCAGTGCTAAAGTCAATTAAAACGAAGAGAAATAAAATAAAATGTGTGCGTCGATTTTTATTCAATTTGTGCCCTTAACTACCAGCAGCACCATAAAGCGCACTCTTTCATTATATCTCGCTTAAAAAAAAATGCAAAAAAAAACACTGCGAGCATAAAGGGACTATAAATATACATATATGGGCCGTAGGCCGACATTGATTGCCATTTAAGTGACTTAACCAAGTTATAGATGAAGTATGACAGCGATATAAACAGAATGCGCCTAACGACTATTTAACTGAAACTCAATTGAAATATGAAACAAAAGCCCGTCCTTTCAGGCAACATAATCGCCTCATTAGCATTAACAAGATTGCAATGTGCGTTGACAGACATGGCGTATACGCAATATCAGAAGTCAGGGAAGATACCGTCGCATCGTTGGTCTAGCTGGCAATTTGGCTATTTAAATATCAATGAGGGTCTGGGCTGGGGATCCACAAGTGCCAAACAAACCAAATTCAATTAACAGCAAGTGAGACAAATAATAGCCAAGACATGGCTGAAAAGCAAATTCGTTGATTGAGTTTCGGGATTAGTTTACTGCATTCAGTGGCCATTCAATGCGTTGCCAAAAACATACACATATACACAATCAAGCACAGAAGTCAGCCTCAGCCGAGCAACAGGCGTTTGTGAAGAAGGATGTGCATGAAGGATGTTGCATGCAGCTTGGGGGCATGTGGCAGCGATGCGCAGCTTAATTGCTTTGGAAATTACACACGGCGTGCCATATGGCAATTGGGAAGTGGCTGTACCATACGCGTCGCTAATCCATTTATAGAGCAATTTCGAGGGCGTTTACGAGTAGGCATGTATGAAGTGAGATTGAGGAATCCATCTAGCTAAGTTTCGTAACAGCAAAGTACTTATGATTTATCTTCAGGCATCTGAAGAGATGCATCTAACACAACTAAGTATAACATTTTAAATAATAAATATAATTTATGAATTATTCAGTAATAAGTGAAATTGCTTAAGAGGTCAGGTGTCAGATATATGATATGTAAGATATATGTTGGTTGTAGTTATGGATCAAAAAACATTGGTTTTAAAAATTGGTTCAGTTTCGACAAAGTTGCATGCCAAAATCGTTATCATGACTTTTAATAGAAAATCCAAAAAAAATTTGTTATTGAACTTTGGATGTCGAAATATGACCTCGGAACTGAAAATCGGCTCAGTTTTGACAAAGTTATGACAGTTTGAAGTCTTGGAAGGGCATTTCTAGGGACTTGGAACATCACATGCCAAAATTGTTGTCATGATTTCTGACAAGAAAACCGAAAATATAAAGTTGTTCAACTTTGAATGTAGAATTGAAGAGGAGGTCAAAACATGACCGAATTGGCCTCCGATTTGAAAATCGGTTCAGTTTTGACAAAGGTATGGTCGACGTTTGTGACTTGATTTTGACCATGAAATATATTTAATCTAAATTTGCTATCAATAGAAGGTCAGAAGAAACTTTTTCATTAAAAAATTGACTATAATCTAAGAAATCCTCTTCAAACGAAACCAACAGACTATTGGAAATTCCATACAATGCCACATCCATCACTGAAATTTTGTATATTTTTTAGTCTATACAGTTGATGTGACTCAACAAAAAAAAAGAGAAAAAAACACTACTGTCTGTAACGGATGTTAACCGAGCGTTGTTATATTTTTAGCGTTATTCTGCGCAAATGATAACTGTCAGGCGCTAAAAATGACAATGGCTTTAGTGTTGTGCCGGCCATGTTTGTTGATGCGTCGTTAAACTTTTCAGCCACACGCATAGCACACATCAAGCCCTATGGGGGCACCTACATATCAATGCCTTATGTACGAATATATACAAACAGAGCGCGAGGGCAACGCTGCGGCTGAAATTGAATTATAGCACACATCCAAACACACTCACACTTACACACACACGCAAACGCACACACACACACACACACTAAAACACAATTCTGAAGCTGAAGCCTGACATATCGAGCGAGACGTAATGAAATATCTGACTCTCTGACTGCATAACGCTGCGTCGACTTTGGCATCGGCATCGGCGTCGCAATACGCGCAACGGTAACTGGAATAGAAATGGTGGCAGAACGAGGGGTGGCATATGGGCATGGCAGCCATGGATGGATGCTATGCAAACAGCAGCCGTGCCACATTGTTAGACTCTTTCATTTTCAGCTTCTCATTTATGTATCTCGCACGTTGTTGCTGCTGTTGCCGCTGTTACTGTAAAATATGGCTACGGCCGCAGAAAAATAATAGCAAATAAAAAGAAGAAAGACTGTTTTTATTTTTGGTATTGCCGCCGTTTAAATACCCTTAAGGCATTTTAAGAAAATTATCGTATTTTAATTTGATCATAGCCAACATATTGTCAAAGTGTAGTAGTCCTTGTTTGTTTTTATATCGTTTTCCATAGATCATCACAATTTTAGATCATTTGATAGCAATTCTATGATATACAGTGTTCCCACCAGGCCCAGCATAGTTACGAATGTGTACTCCAGATCAAAAGTTTATATATGTATACTTTATGGCTTTGGATGTGTCGTCAGCTATGCGGTTCACAGTGCCGTAACAAACTTATAATTCCAGTGTAAGGGTGTGATATATAAGGTGAATCCTTACGCCACTGCAGGAGCCAACAACCTGTGCAGGATTCTGACTTGGGCTGCTCCTGGTCTGGCACCGGCATCGGCATCGTCATCGCCATCGCCATCGGTATAGGCATCGACTTCGTTTTATTCTATTGTTTCATTTCATTTTATTGTCGTATGTCATACAATGGCGTTACATTTACATTTCCCATTAAACTTTTTGCTATCAGTTGCTGTCCTTGTTATTGTGTAATAAATTTAAATGCTTTGTAAGCCATTTTCATGAATTATATACACACATATAAGTATGGGTGTGTGTGCTGCTGTCTTTGCAAAAGGCATACATATAAATCTAAAAAATTTCGATTGCTAAAGTTTTGCATCTGCAAGTCGAACAAATTGATATTTTGTTACTTTCAAGACAAAAGTCGAAATTTTCCAAGAGTTTTTGAATAAATAAAAGTATACAGAATGTTATAGCCTCATTACCACTTTTAATGGTTTATGCTTGCATGGCTGAAACAGTGCTTAAGTAAAATAAAAGGAATACAATTAACTTATTCAATTTGAATTATTTTTATTATACGCTTCATTTAACCATTAAACTACCATTGAAATTAACACTGTAGCTATGGCAATGTAAATTCCTTGAAATTCCATATACGAAAATACCCTATACAACATTGGAATGTCACTGTGTCTATGCTTGTTTGTAAAAAGTAAAAAGCCCAAAAAAGTATGCAACGCAAAACGTTCAAAATCACTCAAAACAATTTGGGGACGAAAAAAACAAAATGAAATTGCAACTGTAAACGAAATATTGATTTAAGCCTGCACACCGGCGTCCCTGACGTGCTGGCCCACTCCTACACACATACACACACACACCCCCCACACCCACATTGACACACGATGCCAGATCGCTCCTTGCAGATGCAACAATTTGTCATTGAAATGCAAGCGCATGAAAACCAACCTAAAAACCAACCGAAAAAAATATAGTTAAACAGCTGCCGACACCAACACCGACGCTGTTGCTGCTGCTGTTGCTGTTGCTGCTGTTACCGTGTGTTGAACAACACGAAGAACGTGACGCAGCAGCAGCACGAAGAAGGATACGGTGGATTCGTGGCCATGGCCGTGCAGCTGCCGAGCGCTATATCGTTTACGATAAGCGCACGACCAACAGTTGCTCGCTACTGGAGCTGGAGCTGGTTTATATAGGCAGCATTGCGGCCAGGTTGAGGCACAGTCCATAAACGTCCGTTGGGCTGCTCAGTCGCGTTGCACGGCAGTCGTCAGACATATCTACTAGTGTCGCGTTGTGTGCCACACATAACGGAAAAACAAAGATTTGAAAATCAGAAGAACAAGTACAATATTTGGTGGCAAGTGTGGCAAGTTACAGTTTGAAGTGCAGTTGAACATTGCAATCGCAATTGGTTTTGCGTTGCTGTTAATGGCCGTGGCGCTTGCGTCGACGGCAACTGTTGCTGCAGCTGCTCAAGTTGTACATGTAAGTTGCAATACACATACATATACAGATATATGACAGACACACACTCATACAGCGACACTTAGTGCATACAGACAAAGACTGAGATTGCGCCATCAATCTTGGCATTAAATTAGATCAATCAAACAGGATATGTTGCGATATGTGAAGTGTTATCGATTTAGAGGCAACAGGGCCAACAGCCAACAACACACACGGCCAACAGACTCTCAGCCAGACAGGTGCCAGTTGAGGTACATCTGCCTAGAAAAGTATTCTAAAAATATGTGGAGCACCAGCAAACAAAGTAGACGACGGCTACGAGGACGACAGCCTCCTGTTTCGCTGTCTGTAGGATTAAAGCCTCAGACAGCAGCATGCATGAAGCTAGCAAATTGCGGCATCTAAAATTAAAATTTAAACTAACGGCTTATACATAAATGATGTGGCTAACAAGATATTCAAAAATAGATTGCCCAAAAGAAACAGTTTGTACCGACTCATGCATTTTTTACTGATAAGATTTAGTGCTTAATCTGATTTGTATTCAAATTAAAATAATAGAAATGTCTTTAATATCATAAAGTCATCTAAATATATTAAATAAATATAATATTTATTTAAATTCGTCCAAAATACACGCACATATTTTAATAATATTTTCTGATACTTTATATTGGTCTTAAAATACATTTTAAAATAAAGTTAATGTACCGAATATTAACTTTTCACTTGTTTCTGATTCGATGCGTAAGTGCTACCGTTCATAACTTCTAGCAAGCTGCAGGCCCCCCCATGTTGCATATCAACTTTCACATACCACACACAGATTCGATTTTGAATATTAAATTTTCAGCCAGAACGGTCGAAAATCGATACAAACGAATAGTCAGTATTTCCTTTAAACACACATATTTTACCATGTCTTTTAACTATGTTAAAAGTTTCGTAACCATTGCAAATTAAGTACACACATTTAGAAGGTAACATATTTTTGTATAGAAACTAGCACAATAAATAACAATTTGTATTAGCTTATATGTTTGTGCGAAAAATGAAAGAAACTAGCGACCAGATATTATAAATTCCCAATACGTTGAATTGTGCTTAAGATTAAATATTTTGTAAAGTTCATGTTAAACATGCCAACAACTCCTTTATACTATGTTCTCTACTTGGCAACTGCATTCAGTCTCACATACTGTATATATGTATATGTTAGCCATCTGCCAGAGGCCAAATATGTGGAAAAGTTTTTAAAGTGCTTGACCGCTGTGAGCTTTACCTGTGACCAGCTGAAAAGCAATAAGCAATGCGCTTCTGCCGCTTCCCCAGAAGAGCTGCCTTTCAATGGCTTGTCAGGCATGAAAGTGGTAGGGGGCATGTCCTGCTGTGCATGCCTCGCATGTTTCCGACTCGCTAAAGCGCAGACTATAGTATCCATATCCATTGAAGTGAATGTCACTCAATGTTGCAGAAGTTCTTTGAAATCGAAATGAAGCCAAGACGATTTCCGTGGAAAGAAATGGGCTTAAAGGAATGCCAAAAATCAATGGGAAACACACGCCCCCGGGGCCAAAACTGAAGGCGGCATTTAATGCACACCAAATGCCGCTGGTGGGCGTGTCAACGCCCCACACTTAAATTACTACTTCACACACTTGTATAATGTGCTATAAGAACCAAAAAAAAAAGGAGAAGTCATATAAAAAAGAAACAACACGGAAAGCGCAAAAGAAAATCCAATGGCAGAGGTAGGGGGTTTGTGGGGCAGGCAGGGAAACTAGTCATCGACATCGTCATCTTGGGCCACATTTTCAGCGTTTCGCTTAAGGAAATTTGTTTGGTAGAAGTACGTATACAACTATGTTTTTTGTCTGGGGGCGTGCAGCGGCGCTTTACAGTCCCCAGCGGCCTGATTAAATTCGTATGCCACAGCAGCCGGCCAACCAAAAACCAAAAAAAAATGGCCAACAGCCATGAGACACTGAGATGGCCTGGAACTGAAACTGGCACAGGATGCGTTTAGTGCGGCGCGCAAATGATGAAATAAACGAAACTAATCCAAAAGAAAGCCCAAAACGCGAACGCAAAATGCCAAAATATTTAGACTGACAACCACAGCAGATATAGCAGCAGCCACTAGGTGCCCCCTGCCGCCGCAACCACACCCGATCCCCCTCTGGCATGGTTTCGGTGGCCAACCGGCTCTGTGATAAACATCTTTGCCAAGTAAGCAACAATTTTTCGTGCCCCAAATTTGGGTTTTCTCTTCTTCTTTTTTCGGTAGGGTGGTTGATTGGATGACGAGGCTCAGCGCGTGCAGGCAAATATTTTTAATGATTTTCGTCCAGGCAATGCTTCGATCCGAGGCACAGTGTCTGCGTGTGTATTTTTTTACGCCCCAGTTAGTGCAAAACTAATTATATAGAGCCAGCGCTAAGGCTGAGAGCCTGGGATATGGCAACAGAAGCTGGACAAGAATTTCCAATTATACGCGCACCGAACTCAGATTTCACACTTCTCGGCTTCTCCTTTAATCAACATCAGTCCATCAGTTACACCGCTTGACAACTTATGCGCTATATATACAAATTAATCAAATTACATAGCTGCGAAATTTTTAGAAAGTAAACGATGGCAAAGTATTTCTTTTGAAAAGTCGAAGTTTAAAAACACTTGTTGAAACCTGTACAAAATATACAAAATATATTTATATTTTTAATTTAGAAAATATCTTTAAAGCTTCATTCATAAGTGTTAGAACTATATTTAAAAAAATTAAAATACTATACTCAGTAAGACAAAAACTTAAAAGTTATGTTTTAGCTCTAGATAGTATTTTATCAAACTTACATGCAATTTTTTACATTGACTAAAATATTAGGGATTAAAACACACAGATTTCAGTGAAGAGTACTTGCTCTACTTATTGCCTTTCTTTCCAGTTTTTACATTAATAGAGACAAATATTTCAATAAGTAACTTTACGACAGTTTCTTAATGCCTTAGGAGTAGTGTATGAAGAACGGGTAACACGTGAGCCCTTTGGCTTATTCTCATGCAAATTTGTATCACGTTCGCGGACATTTTCAATGAAATGTGGCGCAACCATAAAAGCTGCTCTCAGGTTTTTTCTTCTTGTTGCGTTTGCTGCTGCTGTTGCTAATGTAAAATTATGGCTTTCAGCTCAAACACGCTTGTACATTTCCGTTTCCGCTTTCGCCGTTGTAGTTTTAATGCATAGCACGTGTATGTATTTGTATGTGTATGGGTGTGTGTGTGTGTGTGTGTTTGTGTGTCTGTCTGTTTTTGAATGAGTGAGCAACACGTTCCCTTTGACATTGATTCACTCGCGCGTCATCAGGATAGACATTATCCTTTCCTTTGTGGGGTGGAATGGGGGCGCACGCAAAATGATTGAAGTCAGCTATTTTAAAAAGAAAAGCTCCATAAAAAACGATGAGAAAAAACAGGTGCTCTAATCAAATTTAACTGAGATTACGCTTTGCTAGCTGCAAGCTTGTTTCCATAGAAATCTGGTTTCAACTGCAGTTTTATTACGACAGTGCCTTGGCTGCAGCCAGGACTCGTTCCTGACCAACAGCCGCACAATCCTTCACTTGACCAGCCAATTAGGCCAACACGAGTGGGCAGAACGTGTGTTGGCCATATGCATCGGCCCACTTAACAGCTGCTGGCTGTGCTCAGCCTTTGGTCAATCCCTCACTCGCACCACCAACCCCAATCCTGCTGGAGGGGCAATTAAAAAAATATTTCTGTTCCGTTGCCATGGCTAAGACGTGTGCCGTCCCTTTCGAAGATTGAGCCGGCTTCAGCTGGCGGCATAACTTATTAATTAGCTGGATACAAGAGGGAGCGCCAATCTGAATGTAAATGCAATTTTAATTAAATTTGAAAAAATGTTTAACGCCCCCCGCGAGCAAATTGCATATAAAAAGTGACCATGAAAAGCAAATAAAATGCTCGCTAATTCAATTTCTGCTTAATTGTTAATTAAAGTGCAATAAAGAAATACAAATTGCTAGCGTTCTATAAAATTGAGGGGCTGATTGCGGGGAATGGCTATAAATAGCTTTCCTCAGTTATTGCCTTTTCATGATTCTGTCAGCGGCTGACATTATAATTTGCTTATAAAATCTGCACAAAGTTTCACTGGTAACAGTTTCAATTCACAAATTACAAACTCAAAGTGCAATTACAAACACGCTTGCATGTGTTTAACAAGCTGATATTACATGCCACATGGCGCACACACACACACATATACACAGCCGTTGGTGGCAAGGCCTCGCACCGTGCCGACACCCAAGTGGAAGGCAACAGCAAAATCTAATTTTGGGCTGATGGGCAGAAACAGGAACCATAGCAGCCACAGCCACAGCCACAAAACCTCAAAACAGCATTCAAAAGCCTTTAGAATGTGGCATCTCAAACGCAGGCGCTGCTCGGACCACAGGATGTCCATGTTGCTGGTTACCCAACCAAGCCGATTATCTTTTCATGCTACATTTGTATCACAAAAAAGTCAAATGGCACTAATCCAAGCTTCACAAAAGGCGAACAAATTCAAAAATTTCAGATACAAGCTCCTCTCTAAAGGAGTGTCTTGTGTGTGTGGTTCTCTATATATGTATGATATGTGTGTGTGCACTCCTGTTTTGGGAAGGCTTAAAAATATTGCAGCCTAAGCGCAATGGCAACAGCAGCAGGATCAGGTTTTGCCCCTTACACATTCGTGTGTGTGTGTGAGCTGCAAAAATTAATTTGACATTTAATAGTGTTGTCCCATAAATACTCTAACTGAAAATATGACGACTTTTTTAGTAGGTTTGTAATACACAAAACCTTTAGTAATTAATTAAATAAATAGCTAAAAAAAAAACTTCCACAAACATTTAAAAACAAAATTTTAATTTCTTAATATTTAAATAATTTAATCTATCAAAAATAATTAGTTACACAGTTATATGTATATGGTTACTAAATGAGCATTTAACGGATTCAAATAAACTTACATTACTTTTTCCACCTACTACTCTATCTGATTCTTCTTAGACAATTCCATAGATAGCGTATGTAAATTTTTGTGCGTCGTACAGCTATGTTTTTGTTGCTCTTGTTTATACTGGCTTACAGTTTTCGCCTCCTCCCGCTATTGTCCTTGTCGTTTGTGGACGCTGCTGCTGTTGGCAGCCCCACATATAAAGTTGTGTTTATCTCAAGAATGTAGATTGCCTGTAAAATATTTAATTACACACTGCGGTGCTGCCGCAGTCGCACAGAGCCTGGCAAACGACAGCAACAACAACAGCAACAACAACAACAGCAAGCAGCAAAGCGAAAAGGACATAACACGCATACGCCATGTGTTGCTCTGGCGTGTGCTTGTTCACTTGGCAATTTGCAAGTGTTGGCAAGTGTGGAGTGTGCTACACACAAGTGACACTTGTATGCATGCGACTGAAGTGCTGTTGATGCGGTATATATGTGTGTGTGTCGGTGTGCGTACAATTTGCTGTTTATTTATTTGCCCTACAGACTTGTGAGTAACCTGGCTGTCAGCTTAACAACCAAATAGTTAAGCACTTCTTGCATTTTTAATAAACTGTAGCAGCTCACTTTGCATATGAAATGTGTATGGAAAGAAGGCCACAATGTTTTTCAGCACATTCATTCATTAGTTTGCCCGGCCACGTCGACTGCCAAAATGTTAATTATGTTTATTGAGCGCCCAACAGCACAAACAACTCATAAGGCAACTCGCATACTCGCATAACAAGGAGCCCAAACCGAAGGTGTATAACAGTTATCGCAGGGGACCGCACTAATACACTCGTAATAAAAGCAGTGCTTAAACTCAACCAAATTTACGACGATGTCTCTGCACTCAAAATATTTCGTCAACATTTTTGGTTTTTTAGTTTACTCAAATTCACTTACTAAAATTCAGTTGCTTTAACAAATACGAAATTCGAAATACTTTTTTTGAAGTAGGTTATAATATCATAATATATAACATCACTTAGCTAGAAACAACGATCTTAGGTAAAGTGGAAGATTTCTTCGTTCTAACATCGAATTTCTGATTAACTCACATCTTGTGTATATTTCAAAATCTTTAATACCTGTTATTTGTATATCAAATTGTATGCCCCATAATTTCTCTGGGTGTAGTCGTACACACTCTAGTTCTAGACAGTCATTGCCGCTAAATCGGCTTTGACCTTTCATGAGAGGCAAACGCGTTTCGCTGGCTGCAGGAAAACTTTGCATTTGATTTGCACGAAGGTCGTTTTAAAAATAAAAATAAGCGGGGTGCCAACTCAACCACAGAGCCACTGACAGACAGCCTGTCGATCAGAGCAGCGCGTCAGTCATTCAGTCAGTTAGTCAGTCAGTTAGTCAGTCGGTTAGTCAGTCGGTTAGCCATTTGAGCATTTCGCTGTAGCCTTGAGCGCGCCCAGCGCCATTCAGTCTTTGCATTGACATTGGGTGCGGCCAGCCAGGGGCTGGGCTACGCTGTTCGTGCCACACACAATCTGACGTGCGTCGAGGTGCTAAATGGCGCTCATTGGCTACCTGGCTACCTGGCTACCTGGCTACCTAGCTACCTGGCTGACTGTTTTGTGCTGCTCAATTCCGCTACCAGGCACATAATTAAAAGCGACATTTGCTTGGCTTTTGTGGCATTAGAAAGTTGTTGCAATTACACAACTTTAATGAGCGCCGCACATAAAACAGCTTCGATGTGCCTAATGAATGATTGGCTATAACTTAATTAGAACAGCGGCGGCAATTGTAGCCAGAGCCAGCGAAATAGCTCGAGCCTGAAATTGACTGAGCCAACGAGATTTGTGTAACAAGACCAACTGGCATTAACTCATCAGCATATTTATAGAGCCTTGCAACAACTCTAGCTCAGTGCGAAGGATATTTAGATCGTGTCCAACGCTCGACTGCAAAAGTGGGGATTAAGTATGCTTGGACTCGCCATGAGCTGCACCTGCTCAAAATGACCTCAAATGCGGACATTTAATTTTATATTATTTATTTTTTGCTTTGCTTTGCTTGCGTGTCACAAACAATTTTCGTATATTTTTATAGATTAGAACAACAAGAAGGTGTACAAATTGATTATAGGCTTTCAATAAATTATGTTTATTAAAGCACGCCCCTAAGTTATATTTTTTTCTTGTCAGATTGTGTCACTAAATAATGTCATCTATTTGCAAATAAAGAAAATATTAAAATGCTTTCACGTGATTGCCTTTTGAGCGTTACCAAACAATACTTTCATTGTAAAATATTTCAAATATTTGCTTGTCCAAGGACTTAGGAAAGGCGCAAAGGCCACTAAGGTGACGCCCGCCTGCCTTTGGGCTATTGTTGCCATAAAATATATGAAATATAAAGGAGCATTTGAATATTGTAAAGTAGGACATTGTACTGCATGATCTTTTACGGTTCCTGGGCCTGAATGTGCTTCATAGCTTTATAGTAATTTAATTAGTTGATGCTCAACCTGTGCGAGACGAAGGCGTAATTGAATTATTATTTGATGCTTGCATGCTAATTAGAAATTTGTTGCGTTGCGCAGCAAATTACAAAACTTTGATGCAATTAAATGTACATTCAAAATAACTCATACGCACTGTTGCGCCCGAATTCAAAGCAAGAATTGCTGTAACATTTAGCATTGAAGTAGATTTGTATTGCGTATACGCCATGTAATGCAGCAGAGTAAAAAGCTAACACCTACATGTATTGACATTCGTCCGAGCGTTAACGGGTTGACAGCGGGTGATACGGTGGTGGTGTGGGGGGAGGCCATGGAACAACGTGTCAAAGAAATGGCTTAGAGAAGCGAAAAGTGTTGCAACATGGAACGTGTCAATGAGTTTTTAAGCTTCTTGCTGCTTGACTAGCAGGCACTGACTGACTGTCTGACTGACGCACTATCATTGCCGCACCACCTGCCCCTGTGCCCCATGACCCATGCTGAGCTGAATCCGTGCCTGGCCTTTTGTTATAACATATTACTTTGCAGCTCAACATGTTGCGGCTGTGATGGCAACAGCGTGCAAACAAACAAAAAGCGAATGCAGCAGTGGCAGCAGCAGCCAAGGAGCGCAGATAAGACGAGTAGCTTGCAACGCGATGTGTGCGTAAAAGAAAAACACAAACATCAACATACACACACACACACATACACATCTCGACTTGTACAAACAGCAAACGAATTATTTGTTTTCGGCAGCCTTTCTTTGTTTGCTATTCATTTTTTGTATTTTTTTTTTTTTGTTTCTTTGCTTTTCCTGGAACATACAGCCCTTTATCTGCAGTCCGTGTGCCACCTGCCTTCTGCCACCTGCCTGCTACAGCATGAATACACACACATGCTTATATAATGTGTATGTGTGTGTGTGAACCATGAATAAGCTAAAGTGCTGGGCTTAAGCCTTAGGGTTAGGCTTGCTTTTGCATGTGCTAAGTACTGTCATAATATGACTGAAACTAATTTGGGACAGCTTAGTAACTACTGAAATACCTTTGCAGCAGCAGCTGTCATAATACCAAACTTGCAATATTGTATGCTCACAATATAGTGCTATGTGCAGCTATCGTATTAAAATCGGAGCAGACAGAGCCCATTATATGTGCCTATAGTCATCATTATTGCCGCGCACAAATTAGTGCGCCTGATAAGGCCAACAACTTTTTTGCAGTGTTAATAAAATCACAACAGCTAGCTGCCATTGTTGGCCAACCCATGTCAGCGTCCCATTCCCACAACAAACGCGACATTTTCAATATGCTGGACATGGGAACTGGGCAAAAAGCAGCGCGAGGCGTTGAGCAAACATTGGTCAGGTCCGTGCTTACATGTGCGCCTGCCGTGGCATAAACAAACAAAAATAGCCAACTCAGCCACACACACACACGCACACGCACACCATTACACAGACAGCGACACTGACACTGACACCGAAACATATACATATACATATACATAGATATTATTGCTGCTGTTGCTCGTTTTGTTGTTCTTGTTGGTCCCGCTGGTCGGCCTCTAACGTGTGCAGGAGTCAACTCTAGAGTCCTCCAAGGCTCCGAGGTGGCGGTTGTGGTCATCGCACGAGCTGACGCTAACAATGTTATTAAAAACTCATTCAAAGTCAATGTGCGTGTTTGTATACATATATACCACCCCACCACCCACCCCATCGCTCTCTGCATATATCTGTCTGTGTGTGTTGATAAGGGGCAAAAAATGAGCATTCGATTTTCCAGAAAACCAAATGACACATGATGCATGTGGCATGTGGCATCTGTTTTTGCATTCGATTCGTTTCAATTAGCACTTGAACGCGTCACGCATCATCATATCTTGTGCACGGGAAAGCGCACTAACAATTTTACAGCACAGGAAAAAGTGATATACATACATACATACATAAATAAATTACAAAAATTCCTGCTACTCATTTGAATTTTAGCATACATTATTTAAGTACTTTTGTACAGCAACAGAGTCACTTTTTATGTAGCTACTCATAATGTTTAAACTTTCATATCTGTGTCAAAAATGGTATATTAGCATTATAAATATTATAGTCTAAAGTTCCCGACTGGGATATACCCTCAACCCAGCCCTTACATTTATTCATGTTTATTTATATGTATTCTTACAAAGAGGCACACGCACACACATACAAACACACACTGCAAGCTGCGCGCTTAATGCAATTGCTGTGCTTCTTCTTCTTCCATATTACATTGATCTTAGGCCGATCTCTGGATTTGCTGTTTAAGAATATATGTGTACACATAATGAGGACGAAGATGTCTCACAAGCAAATCACACCCTGGTATACATTTGAAATGTCTAGAGGGTATATCAATTATGACAATAATTGCTTTGGCTTTAGCATTAGCCACAGCTAATATCGAATCCATTGTCAATGTTGATGAACTGACATCAAATGAATGAAGGAAACTAAAATATTGGCTGGCATTTAATTTCCTGTAGCTGGCAATCAATAAAAAGTCAACTAAAAGCGACTTATTTGCTGGCAATGTCTATGAAACATAAAACCCAAAGGGTCTACAAATAAACAAGCGCCAAAATAAAGTGTAACCAAAAGCCTTTAGCCAAGGATTTGCGGCAACGGCGATGAACTGATTAAATTGTTGACGGAAAACGGAGCCGGGTACGTCGCTAGGGGTTTGCACAGCGCGGCGCTGGAAACTAATTCCGGCAGCGAAGTGCTGCCAATGGGTAGCCAGTCACATTCCTCCTTCACCCCCCCATCACCAAACATCAGTTAACTTTTGGCTGTGCCAGCCGTTGAACTTTATCGATAAGCGTCGAGGCAAAAAAAAAAATGATGTTAGGGGAGATCTTTGCTGGCTAAAGGGAAATACATTTTTATGGACAATTTGGTTTTTATGTCAATTTACTGTTGTTGCCCAGTGTAAATATGTACAGGACAATTCAAGCAGTTGCACAGCAAATTCCAATACCAATAACCCAGAGCCCGAAACCCAAACCCAAACTCAAACCCAGAACAAGAGGCAGAGCCAGAGCCAGAGCCAGATCCTGAGCCAGCGCCAGTCAAGTTGTGCACATTAAAAATGGGCGTTGTGGGGCGCATC
The DNA here is from genome assembly GCA_035045305.1 of Drosophila maculinotata. Lineage (NCBI taxonomy): Eukaryota > Metazoa > Arthropoda > Insecta > Diptera > Drosophilidae > Drosophila > Drosophila maculinotata. Next base: position 12,620,153 of record JAWNPD010000335.1, read on the forward strand.
GCTCTCTGTTTTGTCTGATTGGTTGCCGCATTTTGTTGTACGCTCGTTCGTTGGTGTATTATTGTTAGTGCTTGCAGGACGGCAAGGACGATGACTGCGACACGATGTTGTGATAATTGCCAGCAGCACTGGCAGCCAAAGAATGGAATGTGCCCTCCTCCTACTCATGCCTTGCCCCCAACTGTGGCACGCTGAGACTTTAAAGATTTTCCCCGCAGCTTGCTGAAAGATTTCAGTTTTGTGGCAGCTGTAAACACAGAGTCAGGGATTTGCTGTTAAGCCGCGCATAAAGCGTCGACTATGTTTCATACAATGCGCAACGTGCTGTAAAGTGGCAAGTCCTTTATGGTTCATAACTTACGAGTCCACACAAAGGAGCAAACAGCAGCATATGAACCCAGTCTGAGATATGCATTAAGCACAGCAATTCAATTCGATAGTATAATCATTTTCAAAAATGAAATTTTATATATTACTTTTTTGGAGCAAGCCAAGTCTATAGTTATCGCAGATCTTGCCATGAGCCACAACTATGTCAGGTAGCTATTATGAAGAACCTTATTCTCTTAAGTAATGTTTTAATTCTGTTTCCCTAACATTTAAAATCTTGGCAATGTTCTCCTGCAGCTAAGTTATCAGCCTAGATTTTTCTTAAATGTCTTGTTTTTATCAAAGTAAATATTTATTTATTTTAAAATTACAGAAAAGAGCTTTCAATAGATTTTTTGATAATTCGCTTTATTTGTTTTGCTAGATGGTTTATTTTCAATACTCTTAAATGCATTCAAAAGTTACGATTTTTTGAGCTCGTACTAAATTTTCCTCGATTTATTTCAAAGAGATTGTCAGGGATCTCTCTGCTACTCAGGATATAAAATGTAGAGAAAATCTGCATATATAAAAACTTTGTTAATATGGAAATCATTCAAGTAAACATAAATCCACAACTACTTGGATATTATTCTGAACATTTTATAGGCTTCAATTATTGTTGTATACTAAGGGAATTTCCACATATTTTCTGTTGCGTCTGCTCGTTTGTTTGCCTTTTTATTGAGGCCACATTTATAATTCATTTTGCGCTAATTTGGACTATATTGTTGGTGGCCACCGCTTTCCAACTTGCCTCTGATTTGGCCGGCAATGCAGTCAACAGTAACGCACGCACACACACACACACACACACACACACACACACACACACACACACACACACACACAAACACAGACAGAGACAAAGACACACTTGCGGCATGTGTGGCAGCAATTTCTCATTTTAATGCCTCGACATGTTGTAAAACCACATTAATGCGATGTAGTCCTTCAACAACAGCAATCACAGTAACACCAACAACACCAGCAACAACAGCCAGAGTGCTGACAGAGTGTTGCATGTGGCACAATCACACTCACTGCCCACCCACCCCACTCCACGTTCTCCCAGCCTACTATCTGTCGTTTGTCTAAGCTGAATTATGACTTCCTGGCAACACGTTTATACATTTCCGTTTCCGTTGACTGAAATTATTACCATAAAAGTAAGCAAAACTGCCAACCCACCGCTGCCCCACTAAAGTGCACAATTACGCGCTGCGGCTCATGCCGTGTTGCTTGCTTGGTTGCCCATTGGAATTTCTAAATAAATCTTTAACGATGCACTGGGGGGCTCACGTGCCAGCCATGCTAGCTATCGCTTCGTCCTCGCGCTGCTCCTTGAGCTCTACATGTTGTCATCGGTTGGCTTGTCTGGCTGCCCCACCATTTGTCTGTCTGCGGTTCCTTCTATTTTTTTGTACACATAATTCGCTCGCTAATGCTGAAAGGACAGCGACGCGACAGCCATTAAATGTGCCACAACACGTTCTCAAAAACGTGGCTTCGAGTGGGACTCGAGGATGTGTTTTGCTGCTGCCTGCGCAATTTCTCATAATTTCATAAATAATTACATAATGCGTTGACAGCATTGGCAACAAAAAGGGACAGACAAAAATGTATATATATATACATATATATTACAAAACGTTGCTGTGGTTTTTACAGTAGCAAACCACTTTGTGAGCTTCTCGGAAGAAGGATAAGACGTGAGGATACAACGTCCATGTGTTCTAAGACTTGTTGGCAACACACAAAGAAAACTGTCCAACCAGAATGATCTATTAGAATGAGTGTCAAAATATATAACATCGAATTATCCATCATCAAGTGTACAAATTTAACGAGCAGGCAGCAACATCTATTTATGAATTCAGTCAGTATTTAATTATATGTGCTTTAATATCTGTGGCAAGCATGAAATTTCATTATAATTGAAATATTTGAAAATGAATCAAAGCAAACTATTTGATAAATGTGCTTACCAGAAATGTTTCTTTTTTTTTTGTTATTTATGTGCTTTTCGCCACAACTACCGCAATATTGTTTCATTTTGGCCATGTCGCTGATATACACAGACACATATTTTAATAAAGAACAGTTTTCTGCATAATTTATACATTGCGACGCGCCCCCATTCGGAATCATGGGGCAAAGCAACAGAAATATTTCAACGATGGGAAATCAAAATGCAGTCACACAAATGAAAAACCATTTCCCACAGCAGTCACAAATTGCGTTCTGAAAAAATGATAAATAGAACTGGGGAATCATTTGCATGTTGCTGAATGCCTTTAAAGCCTGAATTTTAAACCAAATGCATTTCTCAATAACAGCAAAACATGAAAAACTACTCAACAGTAAATATGCATGTATATGGGTTGGCATAATATCATAATGGCAGCGCAATTTAAGCCCTCCGTTAGCCAGTAATAACACTTGGTTAGCTGTGATTACCCACTTACATTGTGTGGAATTGGATGTAATTTTTAATGTACACACATACATATATTATGCCACAGAGTTCGCTCAGCTCTTGATGTACTCGACGGCTAGCAAATGGGAAATTATTGTTTTGTTATGTTTTTTTCCTCTGTAGCAATTATAAAAATTGCTTTTTAAAGGCTATTATAAACATAGCTTTATTTGAATAAGTATATTTGAAATATGTCTGCGATTTGTACATTACATTTTAAAACCAACGGGAACGCTATTTAAATAAACTCTACACGAATCAATAAAAATATTTAAAGATAAGTGGTGTTCTTTAGTCGAGAGTTGTGTTTTGAAAAATGTACGTTATTACAATGTTGCATTATAATTATATATTAGGCATCCAATACTTCTAGAGTTGATATTTCGAACCCAGGTCCAGGGACAGTCATAAGCAAGCAATGTCAACTATTTATAATTTATACTTACAATGCAGTAATTCTATCTGATGCAAAAATTATGTACTTAGTTAACACTAATAGGCAATTACTGCATTATAAAACAGAAACTGTCAGTCCGAAACAGTCACAGTGCGGCAAATAAAGTGAAAGTGGCATCTGATTTCAGCAAAGACTTTTTGTCCAGAGAAATGTGCAATCAAGAAATAAAATCCTTGCAAAGCAATTAACTTCCGCTGGCAAAAGGATGGATTGAGGAGGAGAGCATTTTTCTGTGGGCTTAAATTAAGTATACGTATTGGTGTACTTTTACCTTATACCTACTTTTTATATGCCTAAAGTTTCAAATTAAACTTTAACAGCATTTTCAACGAATTTGTCGAGTCTAAGAATAAGTCCAATGAATAATCAGAAAAGTTATTTAAGTTATTCATGAGGGTAACTGCTAGTCAATCATTCTTGCTCTACATTTTTGTCTTTTATTATTTATGCAGCAAGAACAATTAACATTTATTTGGGCCCAGATGCGCCGGATCTATCTCTCTCTCTCTCTTATGAAACGAGTAGAGATGCAGTTGTCTGGCAGCGAGTTGCATATAATTAGATGAAAGGGCAAAGTTTTGCAAACTGGCCTTGGGGGTCAGCTGGGTTCAAGCTGTCAGCTAATGAAATCAACAATGGTAACAACTTTCCCAACTGTCGACGAGCTGTTTGCAAGTTTATCGCATTCACTTGACAATCATTATTTAGCGCTCAAAATGCAGAGCCAATTTGTGAGGGGTGGGGGATGGCTAACAGCAGAGCTGCCCCGCTATGCTGTCCCGCCAGTTCTGATGTCCTGTTGCTCCTTCTCTTGTTCGTTATGGCACGTAGCTGCGCTTCCATAAATCTGTTGCATAAACTTTGGTCGCTGCGGCGAGCAGCAGCCAGCTGGTGGCAGGCACATTAATGACTTCGTTGGCGCCAGCCACTCCCCCCATGAAAGATGCATGAGACAGGCGCGTGCAATAATAACAATGGAGGCACGAAGTAAGTAACCTGGCTCCGGCTCCAGCGGCACAATCAGGCTGGCCAAAACTTGGCTCCCAGCACGGCAAATACTTTATGTGATTATAATAAAGTCAGCTCCATAAAGTTGTCATATTCAATTCCCCGCCGCATGAAGCGGCATAAATTAGGCTTATAGCAAGGTGGGGCAAGTTAGGGATTGAGACTTGCTGAGGCACGAAACTTTTCATGTTTGCTGCTGTTAATGTGGCCGTTGTTATTGCAGTTGCTTCACACATATTGATCGATCGATTGAACATGAAAATGTCATAAGCACACTGAATCAATTGGCACATACAGCTGGCCAGACTGCCAGCCCAGGGCTACAGCAAATGTAGAGGATGCAGCACGCAATATTTTGCTGGCTTAGCGCACACAGGCTGTAAGCCTTTAAGGCCTGCTAATTGAGTGCTTATCGATTAATGTGCGGAGTCCAGCACATTAATTATGTGAACACGCAACGGACTGTGTGGGGCTTGAGGGGGTTTGTGGGGGGTTAGAGTGCGTATAGCATTTCCACACGGCTGTCTTTAATTTGTGTATTCAAAAATTCCGCTTGCGAACGCATAAAATATGAGCGTATCATAAAATATATGGCACAGAAAATGACAGCACGACCATCCACGGGGGCACAGGATGCTGCGCAGCAGGATAACAACACCAGCAGCATAATTAATGTTGTTGACAAGGCAGCGGAGGAGCAACTTTGGCAAGGACAAGGACAGTCTCGCCGGATACCACGGCAGCGTTACATAATTAATGCCATTATTAAATTCGGACACTTTAATTGCGCACAGCCAAATTTGAAACAAGTTGCCAGCACATTGCACATACGCAATGTGGAACCAGAGACTCGGTGCCAAAACATTCAATTACTACAAGGGGCAGACGGTGGAGGGGGGGGGAAGAGAGGCGTGCTGGCAACTCGAGTCAGTGGCATCATCAAAAACGCATCAGTGTCATTAGGGCCTGGAGCGGCAGGCAGTTGCTCTGTCATTTTATGGCCGTGTCGCCTGCTTGGCTGCTTGCCTGCCACGTGCCTGTCTTTTGTTTACTTTTCGTTTCGTTTTTCGTGTGGAAATGACAGTGGCAACCAGCAGCATTAGCTGAACCCGAGCTATGCAACAACTGTGTCAAGCTATTTTGAGCTCGAATCGTTTGTGTAGCTAGCGCCAAATGAGCGCCATTTACGGTAGGGTGGGGGGGGGTTGTTGATAGTTGGGTTTCGGTGTTTTGTGCTCACTAGCGCTGGCAATTTGCAGCAAGTGTCGCCAACGCATTTTGCAGTTGCTGCACAAAAACTAAGTTTCATGGAATTATCATTGGGACAATCATAAAAACGTATGCCAAGGGATACCGAATGAGATTGGGGGAGCTGAAACTGGCTCTAATGTGCTGCAAATGGAATTACCAGCCTTGATATGTGCAAACACTTGTGAAACTCGTGAGTTTAATAAATACAAAAATCAAAGCCTATCGTTAAATCTAATTAAACAGATGATTCCTGTGTCAATTATGTTATAATTTCATCAATATTATGATTTAGAAAAGGCAAAGATGTATACTAATTGTAATATATATAATATTTTCCAGGAATATGTTAAATAATACCTTGCATATTAGTTTGACATTGCTTTTCACCAATAAAGTAACAAAAACAAATCAAGCAGACCATAATTGGATTTTCAATAAAATTTTGAAAATAAAAAAATTCTTAGAGGTTTCTTAATGTCGCAAAAATGTAGTTATGTAAACAATTTGTAAAGTTTTATAATATACAAATCTGTTAAAAACACAATCATAAAAATTGCTTAAGTATGAAAGTAAAAAAACACTTTCAGTATAACATTACAAAAAAAAACTACAAAAGTGAAGATCTCGTTTTTTCGCCACGACAATTTGCGCATTTAAAATGCCAAGTGTCGTGGCGGCATTTTGCATTTATGCGCTATCTTTCTGCCGGATATAAAACTAACAGCATACAAACTACTTGAGTGTGTGTGCGTGCGTGTGTGTGTGTGTGCTGTGGCATGTGTGTTGGTATGTATATGTGATTTTTACCACAAAGACAAAGCCAAGTGGCTTGGGGCGGAATTTTGCCATTGGCGCTCGTTAAATTTGCATGCGGATGTGTGCACATACACATATAGTCTGTGTGTGACTGTGTGTGTGTGTGTGTGGGAACAGTGCCAAATGAGCGCAACAGTTACAGCAGCCCGTCTTGCCAAAGAGTTCTAGACTCTTCTTCCACCAGGCAGACGGAATTCAACTTCATTTGGCATGCAACAAACGTGGCAAGCACCAGTCAACTGCTGCCCCAACCCCGGTGTGTGAAAACTGTATGCTGTTTGCCTAGACCAAAATTGAAATTGTCTTTTGCGCAATTGGCAGCTCGCAACAGTCAAAGGGGCAACGGACAACGCGTCGTATGCGTAACTTAGTCTTATTTGAGACTAGATGCAAAATGAAAATATTCATCAGTTTGGCTGACTCAAATATTTATTTAAAATTTCGCTTTGATTAAAATGCAAAGGATTTATGTGACTGGCATGAGTCAAGCTTCCCAGCTGCCTAGCTGCCTAGCTGCCTGGCTTCCTAGCTTCCTAGCTTTTTTGCTTCCTTGGAGAACAATCTATGCCAAGCCTTATGAATTAAGCAACAGAAACAACAAAAACGCAAGCCGAGAAGAGTGACGCGGTTTGTAATTAAAACTTACCAAGCGCACTTGGAAAAGTTCATTATGCGGCTGCCAGGCTGCCAGGCATACCAGTCCGCCCACATCCAACCCCACATCCTGGCCAGGGAATGCTGTCAAATTCATAATCTGTGGCATAGTTGGCCCACTGCTGTACGCTTTTGGCTCAAAAGAATGGTCGCTGCTGTTGACAATTTGGGTTTTCAGATGCCAGCCCGCAGCACAAGCACACACGCATTACTGCGGCCAGTTAAGTTGGGGCATGCTACAAGCGCCATTGTTTGGACCCCTCTGAAATCTGACATACCTGACCGGACCGCGCTCGATTGTCAAAGCAAGTGCGGATTTTAGCGCATGATTGAAAACCGCAGGCTGTGGGGGCTAAAAATTGCATAGCTTTTGTGCAGCTGCTGCCAATTAGGCTGGCACTCGGAAAATATCCTGCATGTAGCTGGTACGAAGCGCTTATCCGCGGTTGGCCATCAATTTGCATTTGACAGGAAGTCACGTTGAACTTTTGACGAGATTCACAAAATTTTAATTTTTTTTTGTACAGGTGCTGGATACCTGTCTACCCCTTTCTTGATATCGCTATCCCGGCTTTTGTTTGCTTGATTAAATTATTTTTCATCATTTGGCAAATAAAAGCAGCCAGCCAGGACACTTGAGCAGCAAGGACAACGGCTGGCTTACACATTTAATAAGTTTATTATTATCAAAAAGGCAAAAAGGCAAAATAAAGCGCGCCATTATAAAAAAATATCTTATCTACAGGATGGTATAAAAGGCGAGGAGGATTTGCCATTTTGGGGCTGTGTCAACACGCAGCACAAAGAAACTCATTTGTATACCCAGCAAGCAAATTAACAAGGGGTATATGCGTCTGTTCCTACTTCAGCATTTTATGTGTATCTTATGTATCTATTATCTATATATGCAAGGGAGAGGGTATTATAATTTTGACCAGAAGTTTGCAACGCATAGAAGGAAACATTTGCGACCCCATAAATTATCAGGACGACAAGACGAGTCGATATACCTTTGTCCGTCTTTCCGTCTGTTTCTCCGCAAACTACTCTCTCACTTTACTACTTTTTTAGCTATCTTGATTAAACTTGGTACAGATGCTAATTTCTGCTGCACGCAGATAATATGTCGGAATCAGCTGTATCAAACCACTATAGAATATAGCTGCCATAGGAACAATCGGTCAAAAATTTGTGTTTTTTAATATAGCTCAACCAAACTTACCAATTATAAGTCTTAGCATTATCTTGTCACGCTCAGAAAATTTCATCAAAATCGGATCACTTTATTTTAAAGCTGCCATAGAAACAATCTGTTGAAAAACTTTTTTGTTTCTCAAACTATCTTAACCAAACTCAGTATTTGCAAGTTTTATTATATTTTTTATAGATTGATTGAATTTGTTTAAAATCGGACGACTATATCTTATAGCTGTCATAGGAACAATTGGTCTGAAATATTGATTAAAATAAGAAAATTAATTTTAAAGGTAGCATTGTCATTCTCTTTTTGTATAAGCAAGAGAGTTTCATTATATTAAGCAGCTTCAAGGGTATACTACTCGCTTTGTTGTATTTTGTACAGGGTATCTTATTGCTGGGCCAAGTCAATAGCAAATTATATTAAAGTCAGGCCTCGTGCTTTCTTGCTGTACTCTTCCCTTGTCTTCCCTTCCCTTCTCTTCCCATTTGTTTTATTAAATCAACTTGAGTCGCTGCACCGAGCAGCTTCATTAGTTAAGCTATATATTAATATTACAGCGAAAGATATGGATACTTTCAAGGAGAACAACATTTAAAGCTGCCTTTTAAATCCAAAGCACATCGTCCGCTGCAATTTCATTCGTCGCCTTCTGAACTGCTCCATTCAACGCGTAGATCCGCTTGCGGTCAATTTGCAGGACCAGTGGCGCCAACCGCAAGGCCATCGAGGGGCTTAGGCAGCAATGCTGCACTATAGACTCTTGAAAGGGTAAATTACTCGTATTACCTTGGCGACGCGGAACTCAAGGGCTGCTTCAGTTTCATCTCAAAGAAATATTTAAATAGAAGGGCGCACTTGTTGACGACAGCTGAGCTGCTTTTTATATATTTAGACATGCAAATAGCTGCTAGTTATTATGCTTAGAAGCTATTTTTAACAATAAAGAGCTTTTAAATTTATAAACTACTTTGCATGCTATAAAGTTTGTTACAGTTACCGTTTCAGTTCCGAAAATAGCTTTGTGAATTGTTGTCACTTAACGAAAGCTCAGTTAAGTTGGCGAAGTTTGTGGCAAGTTAAGATTTAAATGTATTATTTATATAGAGGCCAACTAAAAGTGCTCTCGCCGAGAGAACTAGAAGATTCAGACCTTGTGTCAAATTTGGTGCCGCCAGCTTTAATATGACAGTTGTAAACCTATTTTACCTATTTAACAGGGTATTTTTAACAAGTTCTTTTTATTTGAAATTTTTTAAAATTGAGTTTGACCAAACAGCGGAAGGCGATTTGTGGCTTTCTTTTGCCACAAAGATTAAGCATCCACTTTGACCCATTTCAATGTTTTGGCCAACATTTTTGTGCAGCTGACAACCAAAGAGACTAAGCTCTACTCTTGTTAGCACTCAATTAGCATAGAAATTGGCTTTCAGCTTGATTGAGGTGCAACAGATTTTGTTGCAGAGTTTGTGGTGCTTGCGAAAAGTGTTTGAAAAGCCAATTGTTAGTTGTCGCTGGTGCTAACTAAGCCAGATTGTGGCTTTGGACCGACACCCGGCTGACAGGTGTCAGCGAAGGATTAACGCACATGTTGCAGGATTATATAAACATGCCACAAACTGCACAAAAGCAGAAACAATGGCTTAGCTCTGTAAAGCAAATTAAATGTTACAAATTGATTTAAGTAATTCAATTTCCATTCAATCAACTGGCCAGAGAAAGTCAAAGTAATACCAAAACAGAGTGCCAATATTTTGATATATATAGAGAAAAATATATATATATATATATATATATGTACAGTTTGTATGTTTGTAAACGCATAACTCAATTTGGTGCTAAGGCATTTGCGCACAGTGCCAAGACAAACTTATCGATTTGTTGGAAATTATATTTGAAAAGTTGAAAACTCAATTTGGCGTTGCAATTTAAAGTCCTGTCAGCATCCTTCCTATTGACGGCACCAAATGCAACAGTCTGCAGACAAGTCAAGCAGTACAACTTGTGCACCAAGTTTGCCAGTTTCCTGTGAATATTTAGTTTTAAATAATAAATAGCATTAAATGTGAAGAAGGAAATCAGCCCTGAGTGGGCAGAGACCACTTCAAAATCAAGTAGCATTGCCGGCACAAATCGTGCCACAACATAATGAGCACCAAGGAGCAGAGCACAGGGAGGACGACAACAGGATGCAAATGTCGCCAGCGAAATTGCATTCCCAGCCACTGGTCCCGAGCTACCTGATCTGATCTTTGGGGTCCTGTGTCTGCCAGTTGCCGTTTGCAGGTCGCCAGTTAACGGCCACAAAATTAGTTTAAACTTAGCGGAAGCAAAGGCAACAGCAAAAGCAAAGGCCAAGACCAAGACCAAGACCAGTCGCAACTGTAACATTTTACCAATTGCAACTCCTTGCCTCTTACAGATGCTGCACCTGGCCAGAGACAAGGCCATCCACAAAGACGTCAGCACCATCAGCGATGGCAAAGTAGGAGTAGAAGACGGACATCAACAGCTGAAAGGAGAATAGCTTGCAAATTACCATAAAGAGTTATAGCAACAACAACAACTAGTCAAAGACGTTGCATAAAAAGTCAGCTAAGATGCGTTATCTAGCCAAGTCAACGGGCTTTAATAGCAGCGATGCTGATCTGAGTGGTTTGGATGCTGCAAATAGAACCGAGTCTATATACACCATTAAATTGAATTGGATTACAGAATGGTAAGCATAACCGTTTTATTAGTCTGTCACTAACTGGCAGATTATTTGTTTTATTGAGAATACTAATGCTATTTTATATTATTGTATTTCTACCGTCGATAAAATCTACTTTCAAAAGCGAAATTTTAAATAATCAAATATTTCAAATAATATTTAAAAAAAGATATCCAAGAAAAACAATGATTATATAATTTGATAATTTTGTGATCCGTTTCTTCAATTTCCAATGTATATCAAATTAGGCAATTTTTCTAAAATTCTTAAAAGTACGGTAGAATGAAAATAAAAGATATAGCTGACTATAATCTAGAGACGATAAAGTACTCAATATTTTCCAAAAATGTAATGTCTTACTAATATAACCTAACCTACTCTAATGTGACTAAAAAACCATTAAAATCTTCCCCGGAATCTTCTTTAGGCGCATACGGAAGGAGCGAGAGAATCTCTGCCGTGGCCTCTACAATCGCGTCATAGAACACGGCGAGTGCCAGCGGCTGTTGGAGGCGGCCAAGATCTATGGCGAAATCACTGACTTCAACTCGTGGTCATCCAACGAGCAGTTGCAATGGTATCGCAATTTCGGTGTCAATTTGACCAGCTTTGGTAGAAATAGCTCGACGGAGACGAGTGCCACGCCCATCGAGGACAGTGGTCCGGCGCTGGTGTTGCCACCATTTGAGACGTGGCAGACTATTGCCATCGCACTGTGCCTGTTTTTATGCATCATCCTGACGGTGGGTGGCAACATTCTGGTGCTGCTGGCCTTCATCGTGGATCGGAATATACGACAGCCGAGCAACTACTTTATTGCCTCACTGGCTGCAACGGATATGTTGATAGGTGGGTAATACGAGTACAGTGCTTTTTAGCTTTATAATCAGCAAAGTTAGTGCAATTCAAGCGAAATTTGCTATAGATATAAAGTGCATTAGCCTAAGAATTAAAATAGAGGACAAATAATGACCAAAATGCCATCGGGACTGGCAATCCTTCTAATTTTCTCGCAAAAAACGTTCAAAAAAAAAACTTTTTAAAAGTCTATAAACCTTAGATGAGGAATTACAGTAGATGCCAACTTATGACCGAAATAGCCTCGGTATTAAAAATCAATTCAGTTTTGACAAAGTTGTGGCAGTTTGAACTCTGTTAAGGTCATTTATAAGGAACTTTTCGTTGTTTGGGCACTTTACAAGACAATTTTTTTGTCACTTTTGGCGTGATTTTTGACAGAAAAATGAACTACCGAAAAATCTTTTTTTTTATAGTTTTTTATACTAATTGTGACCCCCGCAATCGATTAAAAACATAATTTCAAGAATCAATTTTTTAAATATTTCAAATTCGTAAGGGTCCCCCCTTATGCTTTTTAAACAAAAAAAGTCAAAATAAAAATTTTTTAAAACTGCATAAACTTTAGATAGGGAATTCAAGGCGATGCCAAATAATGACCAAAATGGCCTCGGGGTTTAAAATCGGTCCATTTTTAACAAAGTTGTGGTAGTTTGAATTCTGGTAAGGTCATTTATAAGGAACTTTTCGTTGTTTGGGCACTTTACAAGACAATTTTTTTGTCACTTTTGGCGTGATTTTTGACAGAAAAATGAACTACCGCAAAATCATTTTTTTTATAGTTTTTTATACTAATTGTGACCCCCACAATCGATTAAAAATATAATTTCAAGAATCAATTTTTTAAAAAATTCAAATTGGTAAGGGTCCCCCCTTATGCTTTTTAAACAAAAAAAGTCAAAATAAAAATATTTTTAAAACTGCATAAATTTTAGATAGGGAATTCAAGAAGATGACAAATTATGACCAAAATGGCCTCGGGGTTTAAAATCGGTCCATTTTTGACAAAGTTGTGGTAGTTTGAATTGTGGTAAGGTCATTTATAAGGAACTTTTCGTTGTTTGGGCACTTTACAAGACAATTTTTTTGTCACTTTTGGCGTGATTTTTGACAGAAAAATGAACTACCGCAAAATCATTTTTTTTATAGTTTTTTATACTAATTGTGACCCCCACAATCGATTAAAAATATAATTTCAAGAATCAATTTTTTAAAAAATTCAAATTGGTAAGGGTCCCCCCTTATGCTTTTTAAACAAAAAAAGTCAAAATAAAAATATTTTTAAAACTGCATAAATTTTAGATAGGGAATTAAAGAAGATGCCAAATAATGACCAAAATGGCCTCGGGATTTAAAATCGGTTCAGTTTTGACAAAGTTGTGGCAGTTTGAACTCTGGTAAGGTCATTTATAAGGAACTTTTCGTTGTTTGGGCTCTTTACAAGCCAATTTTTTTTGTTTAATAAAAATATATTAACAGTGCCAAGCTATAAAGATGTTGTCCATCAGATGTTCACCATTAACTCTTTAGTATAGATTTGCACTTTTAAATATAACAGATTTTATATATCATTTTATCCTGTCTATCTTCAGGCACTGTTTCCATGCCCTTCTATACAATATATGTGCTGAAGGGTTACTGGGATCTGGGGCCGTTGCTCTGCGATTTGTGGCTATCCGTTGACTATACCGTTTGCCTGGTCTCCCAGTATACCGTCTTGCTGATCACCATCGATCGCTACTGTTCCGTGAAGATAGCGGCCAAGTATCGCGGCTGGCGCACCCGGACACGTGTGATTTATATGGTCTCGATCACTTGGATAATACCAACGCTGTTGTTTTTCATCTCGATCTTTGGCTGGGAGCACTTCACCGGCAAGCGGGATCTGTTGCCGGGCCAGTGTGCCGTGCAGTTCCTCAAGGATCCGGTCTTCAATACGGCTCTGATCATTGGCTACTATTGGACCACACTGATTGTGCTATTCGTGCTATATGCGGGCATCTACAAGACGGCCTACGACATGCAGAAGCGGAGTGAGGCCAAGCAGCGCAAGATGCAATCGATGGTGGCTCTGAGTGCTGGTGCCATGTCCGGCATGGCCGGTCATGCAGCTGGCATTGGAGTCATCGAGGAGAAGATACTGAAGACCAAGGTGCAGCTGGCCAGCGCACTTACGGAGCTGGACAGCGGCAGCTGCAACACGACCGTGAAGCGGCTGAGCGGCTCCGGTCAAGCCAATCCGCTGGCGCAGGCCACGGAAGCCGTTGACATTGAGAAGATGACACCCGAACAGCGTCGCGCATCGGAGGCAAAGATTGAGGAGAACAAGCGTGCTGCTGCCGAGGCCGAGAAGAGCGAACGCTCCAGCAGTCCGGCCTTTGACTCGGATGAGGAGTCATCCGTGAATCAGACGCAGTTGCTGCTTAACCAGCAGAAGCTCACCAATCTGCGCAAGCGCTCGTCCATTGGCCTGGTCTTTGGTGCACAGGCGGCGCTGCTGGCCACACGCAGCAAAGGTAACTTGCAACAGAGCACGACCAACTCCAAGTCAATTGAGGGCATGCACTCCATGGGTGGCGCCCGATCGCCGCACCAGCAACCACACCACCAAACGAGCCTGCAGCGGGCGCAGAGCAAGGAGGAGGTGGGCATTGGGCATTATCATGTGCATACGCCGCTTGAGCGGCCCAAGCGCACCTCCTGCTCCACGCTCTCCCAGATAGCCGAGCATGAACGCCTCATTGATTTCCATCAAACCACAAATACCACCAACACCAACACCAACCCAACCACTGACCCGCTCTCGCCCGTGGATCTAGCGCCAATTGAGGTGCCGCGCGATCAGGTGCAGCAATGCCTGGTCCAAGCCATCCTGCCGCCGCCCGAAGCCTTCCAGTGCCCCACGCCCCTGTCCGACTACTCGGACCGACCCTTTGGCAACAGCTCCGGCAACAGCGAACTGGCCATGACCTACGATCTGCTGACAAACAACTCTGAGCTGCGCTACATGGACGAGAGCTCCGCCATGCAGGCCAGCTCGCTGGCCACCAATGATAGCGTCAGCTGCACCCAGAGCGCTCGCTCCCAGCGACCCACGCCCTCATCTGTTTCCTCGGCTACGCGCAGTGCCATTCCACCACCGCCACCCGCACGCAAACAGCTCCATACCAGCTCCCCAATCAGCCAGACAAACAGTCAGAGTCAGAATCACAGCCAGGAGCAGGTTGCAATTGAAAAACGTCTTCTCGTCTCATACACAGGCATCGAGGACTTTGCCAAGACGCGACGCGAGAGCTGCATCGAGGCCATCTGTCTGCTGGACGTGCCCGGTGCCAATGATAAACTGACGGCGGACTGTCCGCATCGACGCGCCTCCAGTCCCATGGAGACGAGCAGCAAGGATGCGGTGCTCTATTCGCCAATGCCGCCGCCGCCGCCACCGCCAGTGAAGCCACAGCCAGCAGCTGTTGCCACAAGTGCTGCCCAGCTGGAGCGGATCGATGAGCGTGAGGCGTCCGATAGTAATACCAATAAGATGCCCTCCACATCGGGCACCACCAGCAGCTCGGCCGGACTGGCCGGCGGCAGCAGAAAGGATACCAACGATTTGGATGAGGGCGGCGGCGTATCCCGACGTGGTTCCAGCAGGCGGCACTTCATGCACTCCATTGGCAAGCATTTCAAGAGCAAGAAGGCGCTGCCATTGGTCATGGGCATTGGCGGCAGCCGGCAGAAGTCCAAGTCGGAGAATCGTGCACGCAAAGCGTTCCGCACCATCTCCTTCATTTTGGGCTGCTTTGTCGCCTGCTGGACGCCGTATCATGTGCTGGCGCTCGTCGAGGGCTTCTGCCGCAATCCGCCGTGCACCAACGAGCATTTGTATATGTTCTCGTACTTTCTCTGCTATGCCAACAGTCCAATGAATCCCTTCTGCTATGCCCTGGCCAATCAGCAGTTCAAGAAGACATTCATGCGCATCCTCAAGGGAGATCTGCACATGACCTAAGCGAACAGAGGCAGGAACAGTAACAGGAGCGGGAGCAGGAACAGGAACAACCGCCGGATCCGGTTTGGCATTGCATTTGATGGCGGCACAGCATTCCCGAGAGCCCCCCGGAAAGTTGTGCCAGAAACTTGGTCTTCTACGTTTGGATTATGGTAAATGCTCCGCCAAACTGGGCATCCAGTGGTTGCAGCCAGTAAGTCACCAATTGAATTCCAAATTTGAAAGGTGTGCAATGGAAAATTGTAATTTAAGTAGCCAAAGGTGTGTGTTAGTTAGAATGGAACTGTAAAGTTTCCTGCTGTTAGGTCGGAGCTATATTAGTAAGTTGAGGCAAATGTTTTAGACAATAAATAAATTAATGTTTATATTTAAACTATGCAACCTATACATATGAGATAAAAACCCCTTGGTACATAGCATATATTAGCATTGAGTATATGCAGCTACATAAATGTATACATAATAAGTACATACATACATACATACATACATACAATATTGACTATAACCCTAATACATATGCATAACATATCCCAACTGAAGAATTTTTGTTTATCATCAAAAGTAACATACGAGTAATATATAAATCAGAATTTTTAGAGAACGCATATATTTACAGATTGCTGTCATAAAGTGTAATAATATTCTATATACATACTATACATACATACATAGATACATATTTACTATATATGAAAACCCATTTGCAAACTGAATGTTCAACAATAAGAAGTATTAACCATAACAAAGATTGGTGTAAAACAAATATCTAATAAATATACAAAAAAAAAAAGAAAACATTTGTATGTATACTCGTATATAGATATATACGTATATGAACAATATATTGGAATATAAATTATATATCCGTGTATAAATGTCAATTTCTGTGCGCGCCACTTAGAATATGGAAACGGGAACGGGAACCGCAAATCCAACAATAACAATAACAACAACTGCCCAAATGGGCAGTATTGTGCTCTATAATATATAGACAAATATATATACAATATATGTGTAACTAATAAAATTTGTATTATAAGTATAAACCATATAGTGCATATATATATACATATATGTATTTCGCGTCTATGCCGAGCTGCCTAAAATCAGTTGACTTTATTACACATGTGGTATTTATATAATTAACTGTTATTTGTTAACAATTTGTTTTATAGTCGTATTGTTTAAAAAGTACATATATTATATATGTATATCTTATCCTATGCCAAGTTGCCTCATTAAGTTCATTTTGTTTAGAGTCGTAAATATTTAGCTGTTATTTGTTAAATTTATTGTTTATAAGCATTTCATTTTCCTTAGCACCTAAGAAAAGAGTGTAACAATAACTACAGCATTAAATAAATAAACATTTATGTCAGAAAACCACAATTGAAACTCGAGACAATATTTTTACAATTGAACATCTAGTTTCTAGAGATTTCGTGATATTTTGTTTGTGTGTGTAAGTACATATATAATTATTATATATTATCATTTATTTGCGAGTTTATCATAATTTTTACAATTTTCTGTTAATCATGTAAAATGATTATATGTTATATTAAGTACAGACCCATAACAAAATCTAATTCGATTTAAGTTTTCCACTATTGATCAACATATCAAATTGTTGGAATTTCAAAATTTTCCGACTCATGATATTTTTGTATGAAAACTGTACTTTGATTTGGAGAAAATCATGAAGATTGAATAAGAATTGGTTGCTACATTTTAGGAGTTTTCTACTCCAAGTTCATTTGGCAATATTTTCTAAAAAAAAAAAAATGTATCTCAAATTTAGTGTATAATTTTCTAAACCGAAAATGATTTCTAACGGAATAACAAAACTCTCTTAGCATAGATTGCAAACTATGGTCAAAATTTAATGATTGATTTGAATTGGCTTTGCAGCCCTTTACAGAATGAAAACTTTAACATTTCGCAACACTAGAAGAGCAGACATTTCAATTAAATGGGAATTACATGGGCAATCGAAACGTGATTTTGTAGTCCGCGATCAAACGCCAAAGCGAACAGTCAACGCGAACAGTCAGCGGTGACCATTGGAATCCCATCAAGAAATCAGAGCCACTAGCAATCCATTTGCCAAGCTACACCGGAAGCTCAAAGTACAACAACAAATCGCATTTGAATTAGGCTCACCTGTTGACCCCGTCTGCTTGAGCTATTGACAATCGAAACGGGAACCTACAATGGATATTTTGATACGTATTATTGGACTGATTGTGACCTACATTGGCATGCTAATTAATACGCTGGTGGATACGTTCCTGACGCGCCAGCGGCCCAGCTATCCACCAATCCGGAATCCCATACTAACCAAATCGGTTATTGAGCTAGTCACCCAATTGCGTCGCGGTCAGGTAATGATGATGTTAACCTAAATGAGATTCCAGTAATGCCTTCATCAAGCGCTTCTCAAGTGCAGCTCAAATCGGAGCAGTTGGTCAAGGCGTATGTGGCACGTGTGCGGGAAGTGAATCCCTCGCTGAATGCGGTCACTGAGGAGCGATTCGAGGCGGCACTGGAGGATGCCAAGCATGCGGATGAGATTATGGCCAAGGCTGTCACCGAATTCGATCGTGTGGCGCTCTTTACACGTTATCCGCTGTTGGGCGTTCCTTTCACGGTCAAGGAGTCGTGCGGGTTGAAGGGTAAGCAGCCGGACTTTTGACTTTCCTGATCAAATGGTTACGCATTTGTTTCTTTCCCGCATTCCTCGAGGCCTCTCCTTTACGGTCGGCAGCATTGTGCGCAAGAGCGTCAAGGCGCCACGGGACGGTGATGTCGTGGAGCTGGTGCGTGCCGCCGGCGGCATACCGCTGCTGGTCTCCGCCACTCCCGAGTTTTGCATGAGCTTCGAAACGAACACGGTTGTGAACGGTCGCTGCCGTAATCCCTATGACCTGGCACGCTCATCAGGCGGCTCCTCCGGCGGCGAGGGCGCATTGAATGGCTCCGGCGCCACGCCCTTTGGCATTGGCTCCGACATTAGCGGCTCCATACGCCTGCCGGCCATGTTTTGCGGCGTCTTTGGCCACAAGCCCACCGGTGGCCTCACCTCGGTGCGGGGTCATTATCCATACTCGCTCATCGACGAGAATTTCACCAACTATCTGCAAATTGGACCAATCACGCGATTCGCACGCGATCTTCCCCTGCTCCTGGAGATCATGGCTGGCGACAACAAGCACAAGCTGAAAATGAACGAGCAGGTGCCGCTCAAGGAGATTAAAGTATGGTTTGCATAGATATATCCATTACCTAATGGACTTTTGCCATTGACATTCAGTGGTAGATCGCAAATTAGAATTGTACATAAATTAGAATCGTCGCTTTGAATTGAAAATTTCTATGCTAGACAAAATTTGTGGTACCATATTCAGTTTTTAAATATTCCGAATTTCAAAGGAATTTCGAAAATTTCCAAATATGGTTTATTGCAGTAAAGTAAGTTTTTATCAGCTCTAGAATTGCAGAGTTATACCTAGTACATAAAGATATGTACATATATTAATTACCACACTCCAAAGCAAGAGCTTCCAGTATCGAGAATTCGGTAGTTCTGAAATTCTAGAATTATTCACGAATTGAAATTAACCGACACTAAAGGGACCACTGCATTTATTATATATGTATAGTGTGTATGCATGTATTTGAATTTAAATTTGCACTTGTAGATCCACTACGCCTATGGCTTCTCCGGTTTGAATAGCCTGACACATCCCACCGTGGACTCTGATATCAAAATGACCATTGTGCATGCCCTGAAATGCTTGGCCAAGGCTGGCGTACAGCACAAAGAGGTGAGCTCAAAACCGAGTATATCATTTGAAATATAGGAACAAGCGGTAATGATCTGTTTGTAGCTGGATCTCAGTTTCCTGGGCAACTCATTTGAGGTGTCGCTGGTGGCCCTGGTCGATCTGAAGGGATTGCCGAGCATAATAACGCAACAGGCGCATCGGGCACCGCGGATGCGGCTGCTGGTTCAGGAGATGCTTAACAGCATGATTGGCCACTCGATATTCACCAAGGAGGCGCTGTTTGTGGAGCTGCTGCAGCGCTGGAATGGCTTGATGTGCCCTCTCAAAATGGAACAGTATCGCCAGGAAGTACATCAACTGAAGACGCATTTAACTGTAAAGTATACGCATATATTGTTTCCCAATGTTTTACTTATGCTATTGCTTTGATTCCTATAGGAATTGCTTGGGGATCGCGGCGTGCTGTTCCTGCCCACGTTCCACACCAGCGCCCTGGGCTTCCACACATCACTGTTAAATATTACCGGCATTGATAACCTGCTGCTCTTCAATGTGCTCGGATTTCCGGCGACGCACGTGCCCATTGGTCTGAGTCTGAAGGGCATGCCCATTGGCTTGCAGGTGATAGCGGCGCCCTACCAGGACAAGCTCTGCCTGCAAATCGCCGCCGAACTGGAGGTCGCCTTTCTAGGCTGGGTGCCACCTGTGCCCCACCAGCTGACATTGGCCTAGACAAATAAGAGTTAATGGTTAGTTAGGGTTACGGTGCAGTTCTTAAAACAGACATTCACTAAATAAACGGCCAAAGCGCTATTCAAATCTTAATGTCGTATCTGTTATCGATAACACTTATCGTCAGCCTTGACAGTAGAAATGGCCAGTAGGAGTTGTGCTACAAATAAAATCGCAACAATGTTGACAGCGTTACCGTTAAAGCTGTTCTTGTTCTCAAATTAATGATTGAATATGCAAATTTTGTGTTTATCTAAATTTAAATCATTTTACAATTATTACAATAATTTACAGACTGAGGCGCATATTCTTGTGGACCTAGTGGACTTTCAAATTATATATTTTTACTAAAATTCCCATTTCCATTCAGTAAGATACAAATATTTTGAATTAATAAGAACAGCAAATATAAATAAAAAATGTACGAACCAAAATGTAACTTTGTAGTACTTATTTACTTATTAATTAAACCATATTAAATTTTTGCTCATCAACAGTTGGCAACCCTGAAGCTTTGCAAACCGCACTCAAACATTTCGCGCGCGCTTTTTCTGCCTCTCTCTCGCTCACGCTCTCGCTCTCAATCGTGCCAACTGCAGTTAGTAAACAACTCTTGCTGAATTGCTTCTCTCCATTGATTCGCACTCAATATCATTTAGTCTGCTGCCGCCTTCGCAGCAGTAATGTGCTTTGTGTCTTCTTCTCTGTCGCCTTTTTGTGCTTTGCAATGGAATTTTTCGTGCGTTTGCTTTTAACAATCGTTAAATTTGTCGCTTTGATTTTGCATACGCTGCAAAGCGCCATTCTCTGGGCACGTGGACGACAACTGAACGCCAGCCGCCTGCCAGCGATCAACAATCGCCTGCTGACACTAAATCTCCAGGAGCTGCGCTCGCAACTCCGTTCCCGCCAGGTGAGAGAACGGGAGAACATGCCGACCAATCAACAAGAAGTCTGATATCCCTCTCTCTCTCTCTCTCTCTCTTTCTCTTAGCTCACTTCCGTTCAACTGGTGGGTGCTTATATCGAGCGAATTAAGGCGGTCAACTCCCAGCTGAATGCTGTTGTGGAGGCTCGCTTTGAGCCGGCGCTGCAGGAGGCGTCTGCCGTTGATGAGCGGATTGCAGCTGCCGGCGCTGATGTGGAGCAGCTGTTTGAGCGGCAGCCGCTGCTGGGTCTGCCCGTTACCGTTAAGGAGTCCTGTGCTCTGGCGGGCTTGTCCTTTGCCGTCGGCAGCCTGACCAGAAGTCAAATGCGTGCGGATGCGGATGGTGCTGTTGTTGGGCGGGTTCGAGCCGCTGGTGCGATACCGTTATTGGTTTCCGCCACGCCCGAGTACTGTTATTCCATTGATACGGATACGATGCTAAATGGACGCTGCCGCAATCCGTATGACCTTGAGCGTACACCGGGCGGCAGTTCCGGTGGCGAGGTGAGTAGCCACTAGGCGAAATCAAAATATACAAGATTTTTACCTGATTCTCGCTTGGTAATCAACGACAAACCGTAAAAGCTTAAAAGCTCAAAGTTACACAATAGTTTTCCTTGAATAGAGCTAAAGAAAAAAAGAAAAATTTGTATTTAAAATCTTGAAACTAGGCATTGTTAATTACCAGGTGACTAAATTAAAGGTGAAAATTTAGATTAAAATTGTCACCCCTCTATTTTCATAGGGTGCACTGAACGGCGCTGGAGCCTCGCTCTTTGGCATTGGCTCGGATATTGGTGGCTCCATACGGATTCCCAGCTTATTTTGTGGCGTCTTTGGGCACAAGCCCACTGGGGGCGTGGTCACAGTGGCGGGACACTTTCCACATTCCGAGGATGCTGACTTTGAGCAATATTTGGTGCTGGGTCCGATGACAAGATTTGCTGTCGATCTTGCCCAGCTGCTGGAGGTGATGGCCGGCGAGAAGGCGCCAAAGCTGCGTCTCCAGGAGCCGCTGCAGCTGAACCAACTAAAAGTGCACTACGCTTTGGGCTTTGGGGGCATCAATGGCATCATGCATCAGGCCGTCGACGAGGACATCAAAGGAGCCATACGCAAGGCGGTGGTGCATCTTAAATCGCAAGGCCTCTCAGTGCAGCCTGCCAAGTTGCCAGGATTCAGCGATTCCATGGAGATTGCCCTCGGCGGCATGGCACGCTTATCCCAAATGCCCTTTGCCCGGACGGCGACTACGGCCGGGAAAGTGCGGGAGACATTTCTCCAGTTAGTTCGCTGCCTCCTCGGCCTCTCCAATCACACAACTAATGCCATGATCTTTGATCTAATGCGTCACACAAACGCCTTTATGCCCGTCCAGAAACTGGAACACTATCGACGGGAGGGGCAAAAGCTTGCTGTTGAATTAACTGTAAGTACACTGCAACTTATTTAGCTCACTTTGCAATTTGAAACTACGACTGAAAAGCAGCAGAAATTCTCATTTATCTGAAATTGTCTTAAAAAATAAAGGCAATAATAATAATAAATTAAAAGCTCACATATATAAAGAAGTAAAACTCGAATCGTGCTTGTTTTTAACTGTATTCAACTTACAGTTGCATTCAAATTTCAAAGTGAGCTTTCATAATGAACCTAACCTAACAATTTCTCTCTCTTCCTTCCTTTTCTCTCACAACTGCAGCATCTGCTTGGCGATAGTGGCGTCCTGCTCTTTCCCACATTGCATACGGCAGCCTTTCGTCATCTCTGGTCGCCGCTGGAGCTGTGGGGCGTGGATTATACGCTGATCTTTAATGTGCTCGGATTGCCGGCGACTCATGTGCCCATGGGCGTCAATGAGGAGGGGTTGCCCATTGGCTTTTCGGTGATTGCGGGTCGTTATCAGGATCGTTTGTGTCTGGCAATGGCGGTTGAATTGGAGCGTGCCTTTGGCGGCTGGCAGCCACCAACTGCCATCAAGTTGATCAACTAATCTAAAAATATACTCAACAATAAGCATAACTTAATTTTGTAACGGAATTGTTTTGTTTCGCTTTCGAATTTTTAAACTGTGCGCAGCGCCATCTGGCGCAAATACGTTGTACTGCAGAGCTACACAAGTAATGAGCTAAAAAATGACAAAAGTAAAACAAACTCATATATTTAGTTCATACACTTATAAGATTTAAATACAAAATATTTAGTGCAACTATTATTATATGCACAAAGTTAATCTATGTACTTTTGCTGGTTAATTAGCGATTTTAAAAAAAAAAACAAACTTGGCGCCATTAATAGTCAGGGCTGCCACAAAATAACCATATTTAGCACATTTCTACCAGTTCTTTGGTATTTTCATTGGCTCTCAACAGATGATATCGCGCCTCTCTCTCTCTCGCTTGCACCAACCACCCTGTATTTGTGTGTATTTGAAAACTCGTGTGCTCGTTTCTTCTTCCAGCGCCCACTTCGTTTGTTGTCATAACGCGAGAGACTTTCATTGTGGACGGGCGCATATTTCTGTGTGCTCCGGACTAAAAAGATTGACAATACTGTTGAACAATATTCCGCATTAAAAACATAGCATGTGGAATATTTAAGCAGAGGATCAATTTTAAATTTATAAAAAAATAATAATAAAGAGGAAGCATAGATAAAAGAGCAGAATAATTAAATAAATGTGCGCGTGTTACAATAAACAACAAGTGTAAATACAACAAAAACAACGGGAAGTGCTCAACAAGTGTTATTACTGGGATTATCTAATAAACCAATAAAATACACACACATATACATAGAGGCAGCATAAAAAATATATTTTATTCAAAACTATTCTCGTGTGTGTGTGTTCAAGTCTCTGTATGCATGTGTGTGTGTGAAACGAGCAGCAACATCAGCTATAACAACAACAACAACAACCACAACAGCTACTACAACAACAATACGGCAACGTCAACAGCACGCAATTGCTGTGAGCGCGACGGAGACAGCAACAGCGTGAGTCATAAAAGTGAAATGAAAATGCGGATAAAGAGAGAAGCGCCGTGTCTTCTGTTATTGATGCCAATACAAAATAACAACAACAATAACAACAACAACAATCGCATTGGTGGTAAGTAACAAAAACAAACAATAAGAAATTACAGTTTATATCATTAGCTAGTATTTTGAGTTTATAAAAAAACCAAGCATCATTTTTTTATTTTCCCGCCTGCTGTTTACTTTTTAAACTTTTGCGCGCTCAAGCGCAAACCCTAGTTGGATGAGGGGTGTAGGGGGGGGAAGCGCACAACGATTGTCTCTGCTTGTCTGCAAAGTCAGAGGCAGAAGCCGAGAAGCATCAGCACAAGGCAGAGAGGCGAAGAGTCGGGTTTCTACTTACTTCATACGTGACTCACATTCGCGTGTTTCTTTCACAAATAAAAGCAAACGAAAAAAAACGAAGCTTATTTTTTTGTGGAGTACAACAACAACAACAGAAAAATGTAAAGCAAAGCAGGTTTATGCGACGGACTGGCAACGCTGGCAACGAAACCCGCTTTGAAACGACCTTTCGAGTACGAATTCGTCGGCACAGCAACAACAACAACAACAACAGTAAAAGCAACAGCCTCAGCAACAACTTTAAAACTTGGCGAAGTTTCAGTACACACATGCATGTGTGTGTGTGTGTGTGTGTGTGTATTGCTGTGCAGTGCATTGGCATGCGATTCGACTTGTTTCTGAGCAACACTAGCAAAAACAACAACAACAACGACAACATTTCCTGTGAAAAGTTTTGTTGGTTTTTGGCTTTTGAGGTCGCTTGTTGATAACACAACTTCCATTTTATACAATTTGTTGCTTTTTTATTTATTTATTTTTCTTGCCTGCACAGCATAAAAAAGCTAAAGTACTAACAGCAACTGCTTATGCGCTTGCCACTGATAAGGTTTCTCCTATACACACACGCACACATACACACATGTGCATAAGCTTGCCATTCATTTCTAAATGATAAGCGCTCTCTTTAAGCTCTCGTGCCCTTTTTATGTGTTGTTATTGTTGTTATTGCCCGCTCGTTTGTAAAGCTTTGCATTTGAGCCTCGCTTAGGTTTCGATTTCGCTTCGCCGCTCTTTGCCTTTGCCTTGTGCGCTAATCAAGCTGCGTGCCGAAATAAATGTCTTACGTCAGTTTGTCAAAACAGCAGCAGCGAATATTTGCGGTTTTTTTTTTTCATGAATACAAATGTATGTTTGTATGTATGTAGGAATGCGCATGTATTCATGTGAGTCGGCGCGACAAGTTTTTTTTGGTTTTTGGATCGCAGCGAACGATGCTGACGTCATCTGATCACAACTAACAAATAAATATTGGAATGCATAATCTCTTCATTGCAGCTAATCACAAGGACTATCCCAACAACAAGCGATCCAGGGAGAATCTGGCATGTGACGAACAGCAGCTGACGGCGACGTCAACGTCAACAATGAATGGTGGCGCCAACAATGGCGGTCGAACGCCGCTGCTCATGCGCAGCTGCTCCACTCCGGCGGTACATGGTGAGTACATAGCCTAACTACATAATTATCAACATATAAACATATGCATGCATACAAAATATTCCATTTAATTTCAACTGATTAGTTCACATGAACCAGTTCGGCTGCAGTTTTGAATTTGAGTTTTCCGCTCATTCCAGTTATCTATTTAGCATGTTTATCTATCAATCTGTCAAATCTGGTGTCTGCATTTTTGCATGTCCGCTGTTTGTGCTTTTCAATGCATTTCATTTCCTACTGTCAGCCTAGCTTAGACTTTCGCTCTTGCTGCGGGGCTCTTGAGAGGGGCTCTCTCTCTCTCTCTCTCTCTTGCTCTCTCTCACTCGCTGTTTGCTGTGTGAAGCTTTGCTTAACATTATAAACAAACAATGTGTTGTTTTTGTTTTAGCACGTGCCGCGGAGATAAACTCTCGTTCTGATTGTTTCATACTTTTGCACGTTATGAAATCAACATATGCACCACAAGCAGCAAAACATGCACAACAATAACAATATTAATTGCATTTAACAGTAAAACAAAACGACGAGAACAGCGAAAAATGTTTCAATGTCGCTGCTTTCGGCAGCTGCGGCATTATTACAAATTACTCATTACGTTGCGTTTTGTGTGTAAGCTTTTGCATAGGTGCAAACCCTAAAAGCTGAGCCCTAAATCAGCTTTTTGTTGTTGTTGTTGTTGTTGTCTTCGTTGCTGTTGCTGCTTTCAGTTGGCAGGCATGTGATCGCACTGAGATGCAAATAGATTTCAATGTCGCGCTGTTTTTATGACAACAGCGCTAAGATTTGTTCCCTGCCTCTCGCTCGCTCGCCCGCTCATCCGCTCGCTGTTGTTTTCCTGCTCGTTTTGACAGCTTTTTGCGCTTTACGCACTGTTGTTGTTGGCAATGCATTTTCAATTCCTGTTTACGTCACTCGCGAACCTCTATTAATTTGACTCATTGCGCAAATATTTTAAAATATTGTTGATTTCAGTGATTTAATAGCACTTACTTAATTCGGTTTTGTACTGTTAATTTGTTTATTATCAGTGGATGGTGTAAATACCCCCATATATAATGACAAATCACATTTTTGGCGGGGGTCTTACCACGTCGTTGTATGACTAATGCAATTGATTTCCGTGCCCCACGGTGACCCACAAATGTAATTACATATGTACATATACATATACTATATACAAATACTGTATATATTTAGGCCCAGTTGTGTTGCCTTGGCTATCAATTAACACGCGAGCAACCACAATCAGAAATAATCAATGTATTGGAAACGGGCAGCAGCAGCAGCAGCATAATGCAAAAGCCAACAACATAGAGGCTAAGCATAGGCAGACCAACACTATATACAGTTACAGATACGTAAATACTCATATACATATATATATATGTATATATATATGTGTGTATAAGCTGAACGATTGTGCGCCTCATTGAAAGTGCTACGAACTCGGCAAACGACGCAAAATGTTGTGAGATGGCAAACCACCACAAAACGGGGCAGCAACCCCCTCTCCCTCTTCCATCCCAACCCCACCCACCTAGCCACCCTGCTTAGCCCGCAGACGCCCACATACACACACACACACACAAACAAACACACACAGCAACTGCCAATAAAACTAAACTGTGCGATTGCCAGGCATGACTCATGCAACAACAACAAACGAAACGAAGGCGCAGCAACAAAAATAAACAACAAATTTGTTGTAGAAAATTTAGACGCTGTTGTAAACACAAAGATACATCCGCACACACACAAACATGCAACACACAATAGATTGCTGTTGTTGCTGCTGCTGCTGATTATAATGATCATTTGATGATCATCATTTTGTGGCAATGGCGCTTTTGTTGCATGACATCGCAATTGGCAGACCCAAAAGAAAACCCCAGAAGAAGCAGCTATCAGATAGACAATGCGAAAGAGAGATCGCGTCAGATCTTCAACCCAGTCGCATTTCGCCTTTGTAGTCACATCCATAAACATACATATACATACATATATATACAATACCAATATCGCATGGAACTGTGTATGTTTAGACTAGCACTGATTTCCAATATACAATCAAATATTTACCAGTTTTAATCTTTCAATTATTTTAAAATACGGATTTTTTTTTATCGTAGATTAAAATTAAAAATAAAGAAAAAACAAAAATGCTTACATTTAGTTGAGATTACTCACAAGAGGAATATATTTTCAATGAAATAAATAGATAAAACAAATTTGGTTTTATCAGGATATGGTTTTTTTTTACAACATACAGAATCATAGATTTTAATGTACATTTATTAGAGACGCCTTGAAACTCACTTCCTTATGTAACCACATTTGTTTTTATATTTAGTTCTCTATCCAATAGAATTGGTCTACAGAAACTATTGAATTTAAAGTTAGTACTTTACAAACATGAGTTTTTCATTCCCTTGGATTGTAAATAAGATTAAGATTTATTGAAATTAAAATTACTAGTATATACATATAATCAAATGACTGATGTGCATTATGTTTGTGTATCTTTCAGATCTTGAAACACATCCCGCCTCGCCAGTATTCCCACATCTGCTGCTGGGCAATGGCCGCGATGCAAATGATCCGAGCAGCGTGGGTGCCAATTGTGTGCTGAATGTTACCTGCCAAAATCCCAGCGAGAGTCATCTGCAGGGATTGACCTATCTGCAAATACCTGCTAGCGATACGCCCCATCAGAATATCAAACAATATTTTCAGGTGGCCTTCGATTTCATAGGTAAGTGACATTGATTATTATCGATTAACGATTAGCGATTAGCGATAACCAACTATTGACGTAGAAAGGCAACAATCTCTTGTGATTTGTCATCCGACATTGCCTGATAAAACGTGACTGGCTATTGGATGCCAGTATTAAGGGGTTGGGGGCTCTTTGCATAACGGTTTTTTTCTTTTGCCGCCATTCGGAAAATTCGTTTGCTTTGTTTTCTGTTGTCTTCTCTTATTTTTTGCTGCCATAAGCAGCTTTTGTTGTTGTTTTTCAAGGCATATTCAAAGAAGCTCGTATATTTAGTTAATTTTAAGTGTAATACATACATACATACATATATACACATTTGTATGCTTGTATTTGGCGTAGTATCTATATCTTTAGCCGTGGAATATTCTGCTGACGTCAATCGCATTTTTCCATTTTCATTTTCTCGTTGGCAAAAGTTGTTCTACGCTTTGGTACATATTTAATTTTTTTCTTCTTTTTTTTTCGTTTTTATTTGTTTGTGTTGCATTTACTAGCTTTATAGCTTACCAAGTCTCGGCACGTGTTGCCACAAGCTTAGCATTATTTGTTGCCGTGTCTGTAGCAAATATTTTATTTTAAAACATTCCGAAATATTACTGACTAGCTTGAGTGACTTTTTAAGATCTCGTGCGCTTAATATAAAAATTATCCAAAAGGTTAAATAAAGTAATTATTATAGCAAACATTAAATTTGAAATTATATTTTGAATGTTTACGATCTGTAGATTCAAATGCATTTGAAAGCCTAGACATTTTAATCTACACAGTTTACCACTTTTTGGACTCTCAAATTTTCAGCATTTTTATTTTTACCAAAGATAATATAGGGTCTACCTCCGTATTATAATCTGAGATTGTAGGATACTGCATTACATATATGCCCATTGCTTAGATTGTAGGGTATGCAATATTTATTGTCTGGTCGACTTCAAAGGGCCCCCCCTCCACACACAAAAGCAGCCGAAACAGTTGAATGGGTGGGGGGGGGGCAACAATGCCGCCAACTTCCTCGTGTCGAGAGTCCCATCCCCATCCTCAGAGCGCCTGCCCAGCTCCTACGTTTTCCACGGCATTCGTCGGCAAAGCGACGTCATTGTCGCCGTTGCTGTTGCCGTTGTTGTTGCTGTTGCTGTTGCTGTTGCGTGTTGGCGTTGGCAGACAGCATGGCGGCTGCGACAACAACGTTGCCATCGTCATTGTTTGTCGTTGTCGTCGTTGCGACTCGGCTTCAACTTCGCCAGCGACTTTAACAGCAACGACGACAACGGCGACTGTGCTGCTCCTGTGCTTTGGTTATGGCTTTGGTTTTGCTTTTGGTTCTGTTTGCTTTTGCATAATAGGCGATGACGCTGACGTCCAGCTACGAGTTACACTTTTACGCCATTGCGCAGATTTCTGGTATACCCTTACAGATGAGGTATTATAATATTGTCATCAAGTCTGTAACGCATTGAAGATCACCCCATAAAGAATTAAATTGAATCAGTAGCACCTAGCCTAGTCCATATAGCAATGATCGTGTGTCTGCCGTAGTCGGCCCGATCAGTTTTCTACTATATCATTTGGTCTAAAAGGGCATATAATCTTCGGTGTTAACTGTTTTAGTTCTTGTTGAATGGAAATTTTATGCAAATTAGCAGCGACAACCGCAAACGTCCTTACTGATAAGGGTTGTCACTGAGCACAGACTTCTCCGCCTGCCCTACTCCTACCCCTGCCCATTAATGCTCACGTACGCAATTTGCTGCTGCTACTGTTTGGTGTTTATCTTTTTTTGGCCGCCACTGTAGCAGCCCTGTCGCATGACTCATCGCCGGCATCGTTTGCAGTGCAATGTGGAACAGCACACACAGACACGCACACACACACACACACACACACACACAACGGGGGCACACTCCTTGTAGCATTCAGCCAGCCGCATCGATTTTTCTCGTCTTATTGTTGCTATTTATTGCCAACGGTATTCCACCCCCGCCAGCTGCCCCGCTGTCAGCTGCGTCGCGTCGCTGCTTTTGCTCATTGGGCATATGTTCTATTTTTAAGCGCACGTCGTTCAGGACGAACCGACGGCCCGTCAATTGCTGTTGTTGTTGTTGTTGTCGTGTAGTTCCTGCTTATGAGTCATCGTCATTGACGTCGACGTCGACGTCAACGTCAACGTAGGCGTCTCTGCCGGCGTTATCCTTGTGCGTGGCCTCGACAATGCCAACGTTGACGTCACGGCCGACGCTGACGCTGCTGGTGCTGCTGCTGCTGCTGTCAGGTGCAGCAACAGCTGCTTTTGTTGTTTTCGCTTGATCATCTTCCATGAGGAAGAAACGAACAAACGCCCACCCACTCCCATTCACTCTATCTCCCCTCCCCCCTTTGCTCATTCATGCTTAAAACATGTTCAAGTATGTATTATTTTTGTAACTCTCTCACTCTCTTGCGGTGCTCTCACCACCATTCACTCACTCCCTCTCAGTCACTGTGGTGCTGCCAAAACACATTAGTACTCAGGCACGAAATAAAAGAAGAAAAAAAATTATATTGTGAACGAGTGCTATGAGTCATGATTTCGCTGCCGCCTGCTACTGCCCTCTGCGCTCCGTTCGCTGCCGACGCCAATGTCTGCCTTTTGCGCATTCGTTTTTCGTTGCTTGGCTCCGTCGTCACCTTATGCTTATTATTATTACTCTTATGATTGTCTGTATTTCTTATAGTACTTATGATTTCTCATTGTTACTGCTGCTGCGTTTCATTCATCATAACAATATAACAGCACACTGTGTGTGTGTGTGTGTATGTGGAAGTGAGAAGGGGGCAAGCACCGCTAAGTGTGGCTTGAAAGCTCTGGTCTCTGGTCTCATTAGGCGAGTGAATTGTCGTGTTGCTCATGTCTCATTATGCTTTGAACTCGCCTTTTGTCATTAACAATAGTTGAGCATAAATAGGTAAATGAGCTAGAGACTTAGGCACTTGGCCTAGAAAGCAATCAAAGCGACATGCGATAAACGAAACCAATCCCAACGCAACCCTACCAATCAATTTGAAAGTAACGCCACCCTGTCTGATTAGACTGTACCTGAATGTAAATATGTACATATGTATACTATGTACATATGTGTGTGTGTATATGTACATATTTATTTGTGCAGTTAACTTATCAACGGTACTATCTGGCCGCCAACAGAGGCCTCTTTTGAGGCGAACTAACAGTTATTTGGCTAGCTGGTGGCCGCAAAGTTGACGCACAGCTAAATAAACGCGAAACGGAACTTTTCATTTACCTTCTTCTTTACCCAGCTCAAAATGCTATCTCTATTTGATAATATAGCAACTGGCAGAAGTTTTATCAGACAAGTCTGACGACCGAGCCGATAAGATATAAAATAAACACCCAGTCAAGTTTACCTGCACTCAGTGCTTTCAGAAATTTCTGTTACGTTACGTTACGTTACGTTACTATTCCCAGTAATCCTGGGAGTTGTTTTTGTTTGTTTTTTTTTTTGGTGACTAACCCGACGACGTTGACGACCGTCGGCCTCGAGGCGACATTTTTCGTCGGCCCCGTGCACATAATTTCAATATTCGTCAGCGAGCTATTTATAAAATGCAAAAAACCAAAAATAAAAGAAAACAAATCTCTGTGTGCAGGAATTTTGAAATTTTCGGACGGTTTGTTGTTGTGCCGGGCGCACGAGAAATGCGCGGCGCAAGAAAATTATAAAAACACTTCATCATATATTGTATTATTACAAGGAACACAAACACGCCCCCACCCCCGCACCCGCCCAAAAACAGACGACTTACTCACTGACTTATGGAACTGCCCGCGCAATTCTCGAATTTGTTTATGAAAACTTTTCGCGTATTATGAATCACAATATCATGAGTATTATTCGCAAGCCCTCTTTGTACCCATTAAAATGTGTATAAAATATTGCCACGGTAAACATCTTCAGAGAGTTCCGACTCAAATATATAATCATATTATACCGATCATCAATCTTTTATCTCAGCAAAGTTATCTCTCTTGAAAACTTCTTTTGATTCCTCAAAAAACGATAAATATCGATGTCCTTATCTAATATTTTGGGTAGATCTCAAAGATTCTAAAAGCTACAGGCACACATTTTGGAATGTATTTATTTCTTTGACTGATCTTGGACAATTGGCGAGGAAATTATTTAAGAAGCCAGTTTAATATTCCAATATTAATTGATACTCCATGAATTTGGATTGTCAGTATCGAAGGGTATCTGTCAATCGAGCACTCTCGACCAGAGACCTCTTTAACGAGTTGAAGGCAAATCATCAAAGTACAGGCAGCGAACGGATTTCAAGTCGGACATGAATCCGCTTCGTTTCCGTATGACTCGTCGTCGTTTGTCAAGTTGAAGGTCAAGCTTGGAGCTTGGAGCTTGGAGCTGAAGCTGAAGCAGCGCTTCATCAGCTGCTGAGGCGCAGCGTTGACGGAATGATTCATATGAGTCCCATATCGGAGGCATCCTGAGAAGCACCTGCCTATATATATATGTATATGTATGTATGTATGATTGCAGCACGGACTTCGAGCTCGGAACTCAGAGCTCTGAGTAAGCGCAGTGATAAACAGCGAAACAGCGAGACTCAAAAGTAATTAAATATTTAAAAAAACAAATAAACTACTTGTTGCCCGCCCCGACAAACAGCATATACACTATAAATATATATATATATATATATGTATGTACATACATATGAGAAGTCGTGTACGATATCATGTTGCCGGCTGTTACTGTTGGCTGTTTCTCTATATTTATACATACATACATACATATATGTATATATTGTTGTTCTCTGTTTCGGGCCATGACTCAGACTCAGGAGGAGTTCGCTGTGTTGCAAGGTAATCAGTCTGACCCTTGGTTAATCATCATCGGCAAAAGTGAGAATGATTTTTAGAATGAGAACATTGCCATTGCCCATTGGCCCATAGTCTGTTGTCGGTCGACTGTCGACTGTTGACTGTTGTCTGTTGGCCCAGTTCTGTTGCCAATGACGCACCCGAGCCGAGGCCAAATAACGCACAAAAGAAGGCGACAACGACGACATCGCCATCGCCATCACCATCACCATCACCATCGCCGGCTGCTGTTGCACTTAATCATCAGCGCACGGACGGACAGTTTTGCTACCCAATGTTGGCATTACGCATCATCACATTGCTGCCCCCAAAAATGGAGTCACGACAACGACGCCGACGACGACAACGACAGCCCTATGAATGGCGGGAATAGGGAGCGCGATTTAATAGACACGATTCCGAACGAATCACACTCATCGCCGGACTATGCGAGTGCCGCCGTTTAGTCATAAATGTCGCACCGTAATTGATGATTACTAATCCCCGGTGGCACATATGCATTCACACATATCGCTTGAACATACATTTGAATGTATAAACCGTAAATTGCCAACCTATCGTCTAAACGCGTTTCCCGATAATCCCCCGGCAACAGCATGTTTTTCCAATTAGATATCCGTTTTAAACATGACGAAATTAACTTCTTAGGAACATCTTTGTTTCTCAACAATCTTAGCTGCTAGAATCTAGAATTTCTAGAATCTATTGCATATATTGCAAATAATTATGAAAGAACACAGTAATTTATTGATATCATCTATGTACATTGATCAAGTAATTTACATTGAAATTCCCAAAAGCTATCTCGAACCAAATGGAATAACGGCAGCATTAATTTCTTTGTGAATTCGTTCTATTATCTGAAGCATTTGGCAAACATTAAAACTAAAATCATTATATAATATTTTGCAATCAGCTGACATTATAGTTGCTATTTCCTATATAGGCTCGTAATATCCTTATCATTTCATGATTAATTTCTAATTTAATTTATGAGTAGACGACAAATGATCTCACTATTTATAGCGATCGCCGCAAAAATCAAGTGGTTCTGCAAGTTTTCTACTTTTTCGCATGTCGGTCTCTATCTCTCTCTGTCTCTCTATCTCGCTCTTTCTCTCAGTCATTTAGTAAATCTTTGGGCTAAAAGGGGGCTAGAATCGTTGGCCCACTGTGGTCTGGGTCTCTGTGTCTGTGGCCAATGCCTGGTACCAATGAGTCACTATGCGACCGGCCCGTTTATAGCGCGTTTTATGCGTGTTTTAACTGTCTGAGCGATGGGGTCATTAACTAAGGAGGATTTATGAGCGCCATGAGCACGGTGACCAGTTGTCTGCTGACGACAAAGACGCACATATAGCGCAATCACAGATCTATACGTGTGGTGTATATATAGTACACACATATGTACATATGTATGCCTAACTCTGATGAGAGTGTTTATTTTTGGACAGCCTAGAACAGAGAATGGCGAACATGCCAGACCCAACCCACTACAAGTTCTGCACTTAAAAACTCAACTGACGTACTTATTTTGATATCTGGTATTTTTTAGTATACTCGCAAATAAGTACACTTCAGATATAATTGTAACTTCTGATTTAATTCAATTTATTATGTGTTTAAAAATAGAAAAACATTCTCAATAATAATAAATAAATACAGTCTATTCAGAAATATTATATTATATTATTTTATTTTCATTAAAAAAAGTTAATATTTAAAATTAAGTTCTGTACATTTTCTGAAAGTCATAATTATCGAGCAATTACTGTACTTTTAATGCTATACGTATTATAACTTATAATGGTTTTTCCACATTTCATAATTGCTAAATCATCGTTGTTT
This sequence comes from Drosophila maculinotata, assembly GCA_035045305.1. Lineage (NCBI taxonomy): Eukaryota > Metazoa > Arthropoda > Insecta > Diptera > Drosophilidae > Drosophila > Drosophila maculinotata. The sequence goes on from JAWNPD010000335.1 coordinate 12,655,473, forward strand.
GTTTTTGGTCGATTACCGCTTTCTATGACTATCATGGCTATAATGCTGATAAGCGATAACTAACTTGATTTGATTTCTTGCCTGGACACAGTACTTGAAACCTTATGAAATTAAACACAGATCCCTATACCGTTACTTGTACTACGTAGTGTTGTATGCAACACTAGTCAATAGCAAAAGCAACCGCACGAACTATTTCTTATCATCACACCACTTTGCACTCATTCATTGATAAATCAAATGTATGTAAGTTGTGTGTGTGTGTGTGTATTTGACTTGTATAGTGATAAATTGCCTTTCGCAGGCCACTCGAAATTTCCAGGCGTTGTTGGCTTGGATTTACACGCGTGTATAACGCTTATCACTGATAACTGGGCCTCGACAATAATTGTTTCCTTTTTCCCCCGCTGTGGTGTAAATAGCAGTTGACGAGGGGGTGGTTGGTGGGTGGGTGGTAGAGACACACATGCAAGGCGCCAGCCTGACGAAGTGTCCGCGGACGGCAACGGATGACTAATGTTAATTGACTGACTGCAAGGCTCAACGCTGCTTATCAGCTGCTTGGCTCCGTTTGGAAATCAGACAAGTGTTGACTTATTTGATTTCAAAATATATGTACATATGTATATAATATACTATATACCATATAAAAATGAGTAATCATTGATTAGCAGCTGCAAGGCTCAACCCCCACAATCGACCCTCTGCTGCTATGATTAGATAGCCACAGAAAAAACAAGAAAGAATAAAAAAAAGTATGAAAAAAAAAGAAAGCCAATAAAAAAGGAGCTGCGTATGCTTGCTGCCTGCCTTGCTTGCTTATCTTGCCCAAAAATAACAACGTAAATTATGAGTTAATGGGCGCGCGCGTGTGTGTGTGTGTGTGTGTGTATAAATATTCTCGAGCGCTGTGTGTTTGTCAATAAAGCGCTTTGGGCTGAATGACTCATCCATAGCACAGCAAATTCAAAAAGTACACACACACACACACACACACACTCGCACACGCAATCATGTATAGAGGCCGGAGAGCAATATGCACCAATACAATTGCACTTATCGACAGCAGCGTGAGCGAGCGTCAATATCAGCAACAGCAACAGCAGCAACATCATCAAAGCTTAAAAGCCCGCGGCAAAAAAGTTTCTCCCAGTCCCCAACTAACTGCACATGTGTCAGAGAGAGCCACAAGAGAGCCACAGAGTGGAAGAGAGCACGAGAGCAGCCCATCGTGTTGGTTGGCAGCGAGAAGAGCACAGCAATCAATTTGCGTTGTCGATAAATTTTCAGAGCTGCTGTTGAATTTCAATTCTTTTTAATACGTATACGCTGTTATCAGAGAGAAAAGGAGTATATTCGTTTGCTTATTAATAAGAATCAAAATTGTGTTTTGCACAGTTTGTTCCATAACTAGAAAGATGTTGTCCCACTGAAAACAGGGTATTGCGCAGACGTTTAAGTCCGACTACTTAATGTTGTATTATTTATTTTGTTATTTGGCGCATTTAACTGCCTTTTGCCTATGCAAATTAGCGACACACGCCATCGCGTTATCAGCTGATAAGCAAATAATTCAAATGCTGAACACAGTGATTAACTTTTGCTTAATCTTTTCTATCTTTGCAGAGGAAGCACGCAAAACTGGTTCCCGTGTCCTGTTGCATTGTCATGCGGGCATTTCGCGCAGTGCAACGATCGCCATTGCGTATGTGATGCGATACAAGGCGCTGTCGCTGCTGGAGGCCTATAAGCTGGTGAAAGTGGCGCGGCCGATCATCTCGCCGAATCTGAACTTTATGGGGCAGCTGCTGGAGCTGGAGCAGAATCTGCGCCAGAGCGGCATCCTGGCGCCGCTGCCCGTCTCAATCGCTGCGTTACCCCCAGCAACTAGTCAACAGCTTGTGGAGCAACCGGAACAGGAGGCAGCTGCGGCGAAGATGCCGGAGCCGATGTCGCGTGCGGTGCACAGTAAATCCAAATCGGATAGCGAGGCCATGGATGAGGATGTCTATGATTATGATGATGTGGACAGCGGTTCTGGCAGCTTTGCCGGCAGCAATTGCTCCTCGCGCCTCACCTCACCGCCCATTACGCCGGATGAGACGCCCTGCACATCGGCATCGGCGGCGCCATCGACGGCCACCGAACTGGATTCACCCTGCTCCAACAGCAGCAGCGGCATTTACTCGGTGACGACGCCGTACCGTGCATCCAACAGTTATGCAACAGCTGCGGAGGCAACATCTCCGGCTTTGGCTACTCCGGCGCTGCTGTCACCAACGAGACCGCTGGCGTTATTCAAACGCAACTCGCCTGCAAAGCTGCGGCTCAATCTGGAGTCGAGCTATACGGCAAATATACCAAAATCCATATCCTGCATATCCATACACAGTGCCAGCAGTCCGCTGCAGCGGGAGGCCCCACCCACGCCCAGCTGTGAGGCGCCACCAGCCGTCGATGGCAACAATTTGGTGGTGGCCGCGTCGAGTGATTGATTCGCCCGGCGGTGGCGTCTCCGACGACGTCGCCCCATAGCTGTGAATAAATTAAAACGTTTGTGTACATTCAAGTGATGCAAAATTCGTATTTTTATATACAGACGAGATCAGATCAGATCAGATCAGGATTGGGCCTACGATCGGCCACTGAGCGTGTATATCTTGTACCTAATAATCTGTTTTCACTACAAAAAGAAAACCACACAACAACAAAGCGAAATGTGCTTAGTATCAAAATGGGGTCAACAAAAAAAGAAGAAAGAAAAAAAATGGAATATATAGTATAATTGGTAATTTTAAATCTTTTGTAATGTATTTTAGAGCCGAACAAAAGAAGTTGAAATAATGGCAAAATTGAACTATAATCCAAAAGTATCCACTTGTAATGTGCTGCTATTATAATTTGTTTAAAAACCTCGTAATGTTTAAATTAGTATAATTTAGGTTTAAGCAACATCTTAACTATACATATAGTAAACAAAAAGATACAAAATAATCATATATAATTACAATGAAATTTTCAAACTGCACTGCATAATATTTCTGCTAACTTGCCACAGAACGAACCCCCCCCCCCCCCCAAACAAAAAAAGATTCACATCCAAATTGAAATCCAATTAGAAAGATGCATACTATCTGCTATTATTATCGAAACTGTTCTAAGTTTTATTCAACTACTGTATCCAGCCACCTACACACACGCAGACACACACATACACACGCACACACACTAATACAGAGACACACTCAGTCACGCTTTACAATCTATAATTGCATGTATGTACTATATTTAATCTTTTTAAAGTGAGCGAGCAAAATTTTGTTTGGTTTTGTGTTTGTGTTTTTCTAGTTTTAGTTATTTATATAAACAGATGTGAAAGAGAGAAAGCGATAGAGAGAGAGAGAGAGAGTTGAATGTAATCTGATTCATTTGGTTTTAGTCATTAAGAATTCTAAGTTAAGGCTCTACACCCAAAAAGTGTAACACGTGCGTTAAGTAAAGAGAAAACATAAAAGTAACCAAATATCAAAACGGCTTTCATTTCAAATTTAGCGCCATGTTTAACCAGTAGATACTCAACACTACCGTATGACATTCACTATCGAAACGTCTCATTTTAATTGAGGCGCCAAGCGTCAACCAGAGTTACTCAGCCCTGCCGCATGACATTCGCAATACAGCGAACAAGTGCAACCCTGCTTATCAGTATCAGCCCTGGCAACGGCAGCTCATTTTCATTCCGAGCGCCTATTCGATTTGTGTTTGCAAGTTCTGCACTGCTGAAATTGTATGTGTAATAATTTATAGTCTCACTACATAAAATTAACTTTTGACTATTAACTATTTATTATTTCCAGCGCAGTGTTTTTACGTTAATTACTGCATAGGAGTTTTGTGATAAAATCTTATTGCGTGCTTAATCTGTCGCCATTTTGTTTCCCCTAACAAGGAAATTTACCGTTTTATTGCTGACACTGCAAAAAATTACATTCGGTAATTTTTGACACTTACAATATGTCCGAATTAATCTGGCACGATCCGAATTATGTTGAGAGGACAGAAAGGTACGCTCAACGTGACGAATACTCCCGCGAAGAGGATGAAGAAGGGGGTATCTACAAAAGGGAAAGAGACAATCGCGAAGGCTACAGCAGCAAGCAGCGTCGTGAGAATAACGGTAGAGATGGCAACGCTGGAGATAAGTTTGAGCATTTTTTCAGCGAGTCGCTAGAAATACCAAACGATTTGATTGGTCGCATTATAGGGCGCGGGGGATCGAATATAACGCGCATTCAGAACGAATTTACAGTTCGAGTCAATGTTGATAAAGCCGAACTACTTGCCAAGGTCTCGGGCAGCTTTAGGATCAACGTCAGCGATGCTATCAATGAGCTGCGAAAGCAAATCAAATACGATAATGGTGGCGGTGGGCGTGAGGGTAGATCTTTCGGCGGCGATGCTGGAGGATATAATCGCTCCAGCGGAGACAAACGATATGGTGGCGGAGGAGGAGGTGGTGGTGGGGGTAATTATGGGGGTGCACGTAACAGCTATGCACCGCCGCCGACACCGATGAACATTCCGGATACCGGCGACCTGACCGGCACTATCGATTGGCAGGCGCTGAATAAAGCATCGGTAAGTTTATTTAACATATTTCATTTAATTATAATAATAATTAAAAAAATAGTAATATTAATACTAATTCACTACGATGAGTTAGTTTCTAAGCTCTAAAATTTCAGAATCTAAATTTAAAAAAAAAACGATAAAATTCAAAAAAAATATTTTGTTTTTAATAATCCAAAAACATTAATTGTAGAATTGATTTAGAGGTCAACACATGATCGAAATAGCCTCGGGTTGGGAAATCAGCGTGATTTTTTATTGAAAAATAAACTACTTTTGTTATACTTAATAAATTAAAAAAAAAAAAAATTGTAATGGTTTCCTCCTTATGGTTTTTAACAAAAAAAAGTTTAAAAAACAATATTTTTATAAGTCCATAAACTTAAGATGTGGACTTTAAGAAGATGCTAAATAATGACCAAAATGGCCTCGGGATTAACAATCGGTTGAGTTTTGACAAAGTTATGACAGTTTGAAGTCTGGGAAGGTCATTTGTATGGAACTTTTCGTTGTTTGGGCACTTTACAAGTCAATTTTTTTGTCACTTTTGGCGTGATTTTTGACAGAAAATTGAAACACCACAAAATCACTTTTTGTATAGTTTTTTATACTAATTGAGACACCCACAATCAATTAAACGTAAAATTTCAAGATTCTATTTTTTGAAAAATCAAAATTGGTAAGGGTCCCCCCTTATGCTTTTTTCGTCAAAAATATCAAAAATTTAATTTTTTCAAAAATTAATAAAATTGAGATGTAGAATTAAACTTGATGTCAAATAGTGATCAAAATGGCCTCGGGATCGACAATCGGTTCAGATTTGACAAAGTTGTGGCAGTTTGAAGTCTGGGAAGGTCATTTGTATGGAGCTTTTCGTTGTTTGGGCACTTTACAAGTCAATTTTTTTGTCACTTTTGGCGTGATTTTTGACAGAAAAATGAAACACCACAAAAACACTTTTCGTATAGTTTTTTATACTAATTGAGACTCCAACAACCAATTAAACGTAAAATTTCAAGATTTTTTTTTTTTAAAAATCAAAATTGGTAAGGGTCCCCCCTTATGCTTTTTTTTGCCAAAAAAATCAGAAATTTAATTTTTTCAAAATTCCATAAACTTGAGATGTGGAATTAAACAAGATGCCAAATAATGATCAAAATGGCCTCGGGATTAACAATCGGTTGAGTTTTGACAAAGTTATGACAGTTTGAAGTCTTTGGGAAGGTCATTTATAAGGAACTTTTTGTTGTCTGGGCACTTTACAAGCCTATTGTAGTAATTTTTGACAGAAAAATGAACAACTATTAAATTATTATTTGATATTAAGTAAGTTTTTCGTTTGAATCATAAATAATAATTTGATATTCTCATTTATTACCAGGAAATAGCTCAAGCCGAACGCTGGAGTCAATGTCCGCCATTGACGAAGGACTTTTACAAGGAGTGGCCCGAGGTGGCCAACTTGTCGCAGGAGCAAGTGGAACAAATCCGCAGCGACAATAACAACATCAGCGTTGCGCATGTGTTCGATGGGGATAGCGAGTCACCTATTCCGAATCCCGTTTGGCGCTTTGAGCACTGCTTTGCCGATTATCCCGATCTGCTGGCCGAATTGCAGAAGCAGGGCTTCTCCAAGCCCTCGCCCATTCAGGCGCAGGCCTGGCCAATTCTGCTCAAGGGCCACGACATGATTGGCATCGCCCAGACCGGCACGGGCAAAACGCTCGCCTTCCTTCTGCCGGCTATGATACACACCGAGTACCAGAGCACGCCACGCGACTCACGTGGCGGCGCCAACGTGTTAGTCCTGGCGCCTACTCGAGAGCTTGCTCTTCAGATCGAAATGGAGGTGAAGAAGTATCCCTTCCGCAAAATGAAAGCGTGAGTACTGTTATAAAAACACTAGTTATTCTAAACTAATCTATATTTATGCTTATTTCACAGTAGCTTCCTTTTATTTTTGTTTCTGTTTTGAAAAATTCCTCGCATAGGCGTGGACAAAGGATGGAAAACATCTCTTTTTAAATTGACTGAAACAAATTTTTAAAGATCTCTTTGAAATATCATTTAAAATGCAAGGTTTCTAGAAGGTTTCAATGGACAAAAGTTTAAAATTTGCACTCAAGTTCTAAACAATGTTTACTTTTTTGTTGATTTTGAAATCCACCTCCACGATTGGCAAATGTTTGAATCTAATAGTTGAGATAAAAACTGTTCGTAAACTAATAATTATTTGTCAACATATATTTTGCAGCGTCTGCGTCTACGGCGGCGGTAACCGTCAAATGCAAATTTCGGATGTGGAACGCGGCGCCGAGATAATCATCTGTACGCCGGGTCGCCTGAACGATCTGGTGCAGGCGGGCGTTATCAAAGTGTCTTCGATAACGTATCTGGTGCTGGACGAAGCCGATCGCATGCTGGACATGGGCTTTGAGCCGCAGATACGCAAGGTACTGCTGGACATTCGTCCCGACAGACAGACAATCATGACGTCGGCCACCTGGCCGCCTGGTGTGCGTCGCCTGGCACAAAGCTACATGAAGAATCCCATACAGGTGTGCGTTGGCTCACTGGACCTGGCTGCCACGCATTCCGTGAAGCAGGTGATCGAACTGGTGGATGGCGACCAAGCCAAGTTCGAATTACTTAAAAATTTTGTTAGCAACATGAAAGAAACGGACAAAATAATCGTATTCTGCGGTCGCAAGGCACGCGCCGATGATCTCTCCAGCGACCTAACCCTGAACGGGTACTCCACGCAATGCATTCACGGCAATCGTGAGCAGATTGATCGTGAGCAGGCCATAGCCGATATCAAATCGGGCGCAGTCCGGATTCTTATTGCCACTGATGTGGCCTCACGTGGCCTGGACATTGAAGACATAACGTGAGTGAGCCAATCTTCCAGATAGTAGAATCCTTCAGATATTTCAATCGTAATTTTCAATGAGCATACAATTTTTTTCTGTCACTATTTTATTATTTAATCAGTTTTGAGAATAGAATATTCGTAAACCTTATCAAATTGAATTGAACTTAGTTTAAAATTGAAAACAAATTAAAGAAAAATTAGATTTGAAGAAAAGTTCAAATTATTTGCTAACTATAATCTACTATTTTAATCATCATCCTTATATTGCTGCCTTTTACAGATATGTCATCAACTACGATTTTCCACGCAACATTGAGGAGTATGTGCATCGTGTGGGTCGCACGGGCCGAGCCGGACGCAGCGGCACCTCCATTAGCCTAATTACACGCGAGGACTGGTCCATGGCCAAGGAGCTAATTGATATCTTGCAAGAGGCCGAGCAGGAAGTGCCCGACGAACTGCGCTCGATGTCCAAGCGCTTTACGGCTATGAAGGAACGTCGCTCTGCTGAAGGTGGAGGTGGTGGGCGCGGAGGAGGTGACGGTGGCGGAGGACGCGGAGGCGGTCGCGGCGGGGGACGCGGGGGTGGTGGTGGACGCGGCGGCGGACGTCGTGATCGTTATTAAACCATTGAACAAACTTTATATTATGCCATGAAGCACTCGACTTTTTAGCTTTAATCCAAACAAGACGACGCACTGAAGCGCACGAATTTATAGTTTATAAAACTATTGTTATTTTACTGATATATAAAACCCATTTAAATGTAAAATTATGCGAAATTTATTACTACTACAAAAGAGCTTAATTTGCGACACCAGCGTATTTTTGTAATAATTCCTGTTTGCGCCTTTGCAGCAACGCCTCCTGCACATCCTGTTGCGTGGGCACGGGCACATGGGCAGTGAAACGTGGCGCCAGCATGCCTAGCGGATCATTCTCAGCCACACGCGACTTTGCGTCCTCAGCGGCCTCTCTGGCCGGCGCCGAGAGCGGGTAGATCTCGTCATCGTCCTCCTCGTCGTCAATAATGCGACCATCCCGTGCCATTTTCTCGCGCCATTCCTGCACTGCTTTTTGAAGGGCTATCCGCTCGATTTTCTCCTCAAGTGGTATGAGGACACCGTCCTCGTCATCCCGGTAGCCATAGTATTCGGCATCCACGTCCTTCATCAACTCGGCGCGTGTTTTCCGCGGCGGCGGTGGCGGATCCTGTTCGAAAAGTTCACGCACCCCGGGCAAATCCTTTGCGGCACCAAAGTACTTGTAACCCCGATTGCCGGGCACCTCCCTACCATCCGCATCGAACATCTTTGGACCATAGCGACGATAGTGAGGACCACCCAAAGAGGAGATCTGATTCTCCCAGTGCCGCTTCTCGCGCAGCAACTTGTTGATCTCATCGTTGAGATCCCGTATGCGGAATTCACCCAATCCAGCTGGTAATTACAAAGTTTTATATATAATCTTTAATATTGTCACAATTATTTACCATTTTGAATTTGTGCCACTTTTTTGGAGATTTCTCGAATTATTTCCAGGCGAAACTTTTCGCATTTGGGCAAGTCGTGACACTCTGAAGCCAAGTAAGGACGACGTTCCTTTTCTCCCGTTTCCACTTCCTTCGCCGCCCGCCAGCGCGCCAAGGTAGTCCTTAATTAATAATTAATTGAAATAATTAAATATCAATAATTTCACACAAAACACACACTTACATTGCTTTCTCTGCATTTCGCGCCTAAAATATAACATTTGTTAATGGTTTATTTCATATTTTACAAATTAAACGTTTACTTACCATTTTTAGTTGTTGTTTATATTGCTGTTTGTGGTGGCTGGCCGACTGCTCAAATCAGGCAGCGAATTGCCATTCCCACGAAATCAAATTAATTATTCGATTTTATTTATCGATTAGGGTTGCTTCTGTTAAATAACAGCTGTTATTCATCATGGCTCCAATTTTGGCTTTTGAGCCATTTAGCAGCTATCATTTCACTTTTTAGGCTAATACACGCCTGTTGGAAAGGCTTTTTCAATATTAAATCTCGTTTGCAAAGACTGTAATCCATTTAAAGAATTTTTACTGACACACATAAACAAGTTGCCTGTAAATAACATTTGTATCGCACTAAATGGACGATTAATCGACTAGTTGGTTCATTTCTAGTGACTCGTTCAATTGAACGTGTTCCGATACAACCTACTGCTGTTTCGCCTACGCCATTTATTTGCAAAGGAAAAAGTTTAACAAAAAAACAGCATAAATAATGTTGGCGCTTATCAATAGAATCCTGGACTGGTTCAAAAGCATCTTCTGGAAAGAGGAAATGGAACTAACGCTGGTCGGCCTGCAATTCTCGGGCAAAACGACGTTCGTCAATGTTATTGCAGTGAGTTCTCCTTTTTTTTGTATTGCAAATAATGAGTGATGAGTCGTTTGTTGGCGGGGGAGGGGGGAAGAACGCAGTGCCGCAGGCAATGGGAAGAAAAGAAACCTAAAGTAAATGTCCAAGGGGGTGGGGCAGGGACTAGGCAAATGACAAATGAAGCGCTGTTGTTGTTGTTTTCCTTTTGCTATTGATTTGCCTTCATGTTTTGACGTCACACGGTTATCACAATCCCTTTTGTTCTACTATTCTTACATTTTATAGCCGTTAATAATTGACGTTAGTGTTAACTTCTTTTAGCACTAATTTTATTGTGTTTCGCTTTAATCAATATATTTCACATACATATTTGCATAAATCAACATTATATATATGCATATAGTATTTATATATATATGTATATATATGTATGTATGCATTCATATCTCACATTCACTGATAAGTCGCGATCCAGACTTCAAATCGGGAGTCTAAAGTTGCACGCAAAACAAAATGAAAAAAAAAAAAACAATATGCGGGCGTCTTTGTTGTCGCTCAATTTCCGTGACTCATTTGCCTGCCCCCCTCAACTAACAGCAAATTTAACTTAATTGAAATCACACAATCACATGTGTGCTTTGAGTGGACAAATACCAGCTGGAATTATTAACTATATATTATTATTATATATTAGCTAGTAATACAACATATTATTATTCATGAGCTGCTTAATATATATAGTGTTTTGAATACTATAAGATAAAATCTACGATTCCTATCCAGAAAAACAAATACAGCAATCGGTCACCCATTTTCTCTGCTCGGGAGCAGTAATTAATAAATAAATATTTCCCGTATACAAGCCTTAACTTAGACTAAATTATTTATACTTTAAATTTACAGTCCGGCCAGTTTGCTGAGGATATGATACCCACAGTTGGTTTCAATATGCGCAAAATCACCAAAGGCAATGTGACAATTAAGGTCTGGGACATTGGCGGCCAGCCTCGATTCCGCTCCATGTGGGAGCGTTACTGCCGCGGCGTCAATGCAATTGTGTAAGCAACTCACATTTCACCAACTTTCACCTCAATTCACATCTTTAATTACATTTTCTAGCTACATGGTGGATGCTGCTGATTTGGACAAATTAGAGGCGTCGCGAAATGAGCTGCACTCGCTGCTAGATAAACCGCAGCTAAATGGCATTCCAGTGCTCGTCCTGGGCAACAAACGTGATCTTCCTGGTGCGCTTGATGAGACCGGTCTAATTGAGCGAATGTGAGTTAGATATACATATATATTTAGCATATCTAAATAATGCCACCTTTTAATTTGCAGGAATCTATCAAGCATACAGGATCGTGAAATCTGTTGTTATAGTATTTCGTGTAAGGAAAAGGACAACATTGACATAACGCTGCAGTGGTTAATTCAGCATTCAAAAAGCCAAAGTCGTTAGATTGTAGCCTCCTAACGTTCACACACACTCATACATATACATATACACACATACACACACACACACACTTACACATACACAAATTTATGCACTCGCATACACACTGAACAAAACTATATTAATTTGCCGTATAATAATTCGGAGTAGGCTGTTAATTAATATATCAGAACTTTTGCAATGGCTCGATATGTTTGTTAGCTTGTGTGTTTGTATACAATGTAACCGTGTTTAAGTGTAGGGTGCAGTCCATAGAATTCGCGTTGGGGAGGGGAGGGGATCTCCTCGCTAGGACCAAAGTTCTCGAATTTGTTGTAGTTCACAAAGAAGGCAAATGCTAAATGAAAAATGTCAACGGATTCTGTTTTAATTTAAGAATATATACACAAACACGAATAAACACACTCTTCTGACCTTAACAAATACATTTACACTGCGAGAAATTCGTATAGTATTTTGCATTATGGGCTTTCAGCTCATACAGCCGTTGAATTTGATGTCTCTAATTGATTCGTTGCTTGCGTCAACAATAGTTAGGCTTATGTTTAGTGTTTATTATTGGTGTGATTATACAAATATTAATTTTTTATCATTTTTATATAGAAATATACAAACAAATACATTTTATGATTTACAATTGTAATTACAACGCAATTATTTATTTATAAATTACATTTTTGCTTAGCGAAAATTTTAAAAAATACGTTTGACACTAAATATGTATGCATATATACATATATATAAATATGTGCAAAATAAATTAAATTAATAGAATGTTTGCATGCTTAAAAGCCATTGCTGAAAGTATAATTATAAAACCAAATACAAATTACAATTGATACCAGTGTTAGATACATTCAAATACCGATTGCTCTGTTTCTTCAATCATCCAATTTTGTAAGCGTTAATTAATTAATTTGCTTTATGAACCAATATGCAAGCGCCGGCACGCTTTCTGTATAACATCTCTTCCTCACACACAGTTAAAGTTAAATCATACGAATGTACTATAATTTATATTTTAATAACCGATTCAATTTATAAACTACAATATCTAACTGACAAAGGAGAGGCCCACTGGCGAGCAAAGCATAAAAACTAATAAAGACTATTATAAAAAAAAACAACACAAAATGAAAAACGATGAAAATCGAATGTGAAACGCTTCCCTGATTCCAGGAAAAAAGAGGGCGTTGCAGCCTACTAAAAAATAAAACAAACAAGTTTTTTTACGAAAAAAAATCTTTTTAAATCCAAAATTTGAAAAAACCGTAAAATCAGTTTCAAAAATTTTTAAAAAGTTATTTTAATAATGACCAATTTTTGAATTTCGGATTTTAAAAGTTTTTTTTTATTTAATTTTTGTTTCACACGCTTTTCCGCGTATTTATTGTTTGTAGCCGCCGCGCAAAAGTATGCTATGAAAAATTATCTTAACTTCTCTTTTTTTTCAGTTTAAGTTAAATTTAATAAACTAGTTTTTAGGGGTGTGTAGGGTATGTTTGTATGAATATCATTTTCGGAAACATTAATTTCCGATCACTTTATTATAACTATTATAACTATTTTAAAACTGGATTCTGTTTGAAAATTCAAATAGAAGTTCAGTTTTGGAAATGTTGCGAATCATCAAAGTTCCTTTTAACCTAATATAATAATGTAGGATTACTATACTATGAACTTAAGCATTCACTAGTGGTGTTTAAATATGTTCCTATTCTGAATATATACATTTTATGTTATTAGGATAATAAGCTTAAACTGAAATTGGCAACTATTTAATTGATGATACAGGGATCGCTAGTTGTGGCTCTAACCTCAAATTTATGAATGTCAATTTATATGCATTATACACACATTTACTGTGGGCAGGTATATTGATTTTGGGGTGATAAGAGCATGCACAATGCTGTCAAACCCATGAATCACAGACAAGTGACAACGTAGTTGTTAGCCTAGGCCAAAAGGGCCATCAGTTATTCCGAACGTATATCGAAAATAATTTATAGTCGCATTTGAGGCGCTGCACAAGACTGGTAGTTGGCCACCCAGTTGTCGGATCAGACAACCGACAACAGACAACCGACAACAGACAAACAGTTGATCGATGCCTCAAATGCGAACGAATATGAACGCATAAATACTCCTAACTGGCGGCCCAAACCAGAGCCCTTTGCAGCCAGTGGACGGTGGCCAGTGGCAGTCCCGGCAGGCAGGCTAATTAGGAATTCTGTTCGCAGTGCGAGTCAGAGGCAGCGTTCCAGGAATACGTGTCAAGTGCTTGGCCCCGGCTGCACTGGCTCTGTCGCCGCCTGACTCCGTCTCCACGGCTACGAGCACGAGCACGAGCCGTGTGTGACTCATGAGCGAATATTCTCATGCCTGGCTTTGGTTTCCTGCTTCCTTTGGCCCGCTCTGCGTGCGCAGCGCAACAAGTTCGCTGCCTAAGTCTTTTGTTTGGCGCACTCCCCCCACCGCGCCTAATAATTCAAATTGAGTTAATTACACTTTTAAATGCTGGAAATTAACATTGCGCCGATAAGCATCTCGCTGCTGTGCTGTGCCTTCGCTTTGCCACAAGCCACAAGCCACAAACCACAAACCCCAGGCTGGCCATAACTTGAGCAAATCCGTCGAAACGACGTGCTCGTGCTTAAAGTTGCGACAAGCTCATAAATTTTCATAAACATAACACAAAACATAAGACAACAAACATTACGCAAGAAACTAACAAAAAAAAAAACTAAATTTCAATTATGTTTTGACTACAACTACAACAACTACAACACACACACGAAATGCTCGAGCTATAAAAATTAACTAAAATTCTTTCTCGCTGGTTAATTTGTAGTTGTTTATTTTTTAGCAACTTGTGCGACTTGTGCTGATTATATAATGACATTAAAAACATGCCCAAAATGTTGGGTTGGCAAACAACATTTAAATATTTGCAGGCCAACGGGAACGAGATCATTTGTATGCCATCGACATTCCGCCAGGCAGCCAACCAGCCAACCAGCCGCGTGACTCCTTTGATGAAAAGCCGTCAACGGCCAAAAGCTGGGCGGAGTGTTGACCATAAATATGCGTAATATATTAATTAGCCAATGCCCAATGGACTTCAAAAGGGCTGTCAGCGAATCGAGTATCAATCATAGATAAGCAAACTCAGCCTGGAGATGATCACTGAAATGATGCCTAAATAGATTTTAATTGAAAACACACTAGTGTGGTTTGTGGAGCCCACCAAAAGTGTGTCTGCCCAACATGCTGTGCCACCTGAAAAGTTCCTGGAATTGCAGCACTCAAATAAAAGAAAGAAACGCTGGCTGAAACAATAAGCCAAACAACAGCAGCAGCAGCAGGCATAAAGTTCAAACCTTAACAAGATGAACAAACGCTGGAGCCTGGCCTGGACTCTTGACTTGGACTATAGGCTGTGGCTACCTCCGTGCCTGTGCCACAGTCCGCAGTCCCCAGTCGCGTACTTGGCAGACTCGTGGGCAACAATTTTCATGTTTTTTTGTTTTTGGCTGAAAGTTGCCTGTCAGTAGCAAATATCGCCACAACAACAACAACAACAACAACAATAACAAGCAGGCTGCGCTGACAACGACGAGTTGGACTTGGCCTGACAACAACAGCAAATGCAAATAAGTTTGTCTCACTGGGTTTTCTGCTGAATTGGCCAAGTTGTGCCCCCGTCGCCGGGTGGAGTCCGCCCGCCCATGCTACCTTTACCACCTTCAGCTTCCAGAGGGTCTGCCTCTCTTGCGCTCTCTTCCAATCCACAGCTCGTCTGCCTTGGGTGATTTATCGGCTTTTATCGCCTGCGCCATTTGCCTTTGGCTTTGCTTTATTGCAGCCAGCTGCCAGCTGCAGGACTAGGCCATAGGTGAACCATAATTCACGCAGCAATACAACAACAACAACAACAACAACAACAACAACAGCAGCAGCAGCTCAATCCGAATCCCCATTCCAATACCCATTCCAATCGCTGGCCTGCTGCACTAATAAAGTTCTCAGGTGTGAAGATGCTGCTGCAAGTTGCTTTTCTCTCTCTCTCTCTCTCTCTCTCTCTCTAACTGTCTATCTCACTCTTACTCTTTTGCAACGCTCGCTTTAATTGATGACAACATCTTGGAATTTTTGTTGGTATTTTTGCGCTCAAGTCTTGTCTTGTCGCCTTATTTCACACTCGCATTCCCAGCTAAGACCAAAGCAGGCCCAGTGGCTGCTAGCCAAGGGCAGCCAGCTGGAGTTGGAGTTGGAGCTGGAGCTGAATCTTGGGGACACAGCAATGAAATCTCTGGCTGTGTGCGCTGAAATCTGTTAAATAATGAAACATTTGCACGATACTGGAATCGTATCGGCCATTGAGAGAGACAGAGAGAGAGAGAGAGCCCTGGTTACCAGCTATAGCTTTGGACCCAAAGCCAATCCTTACAATCCTCAATCCTCAATCCGCAATCCGCAAATCCGCCAGTTGGTTTTGCTGGTGCAACATATCGTACAAGATTTCCGGGAATTGAAAACTGCTAAAAATCGTGTTTGATTTTATACTGTATGTGTGTGTTTTTTTTGTCTCATTGTGTGTGTGTGTGTGTGTGTTTGTTTCTTGGTCCCTGGTCGGTTGGCTGTGCATGCAACAGTAGAGTAGCTGCTCGAGTGGAAGCTGTAGCCGATACCTGTAGCATCTACGATATGCGTCGTGGTTCAACATGCAATCGCAACAAACGAAAGCAGCTTGTTAACTAATTAAAACCGAAATATATGCAAATCAATGGCCACTGATACGAAGAAACAGAC
The DNA here is from genome assembly GCA_035045305.1 of Drosophila maculinotata. Lineage (NCBI taxonomy): Eukaryota > Metazoa > Arthropoda > Insecta > Diptera > Drosophilidae > Drosophila > Drosophila maculinotata. The sequence goes on from JAWNPD010000335.1 coordinate 12,671,614, forward strand.
AGAGAGACACTGAGAGAGAGAGAGAGAGAGAGAGAGGGTAAGAAACCACAGAAACCACTGAAACCACCACATAGTAGCTCATGGCCTTTGCCAAATTTTGTGGCTACCGTTTTGCTGTCTTTGCGCTACATGGCAATTAAGAGTGGATCGAGTGGATTGGATTGGATTGGGTGGGATGGGATTGAATGGGATTGGATGGGATTGGCTGCCATAATGCGACAAAACTAAATAGCACAAAGCGCATTGTGCAAAAATTAATTGCAACATTTTGGTGGTCCACCCATTCGCAAATGACGAGCCACCGCAGCCACCGTAGCCCAACCACCGCAGGCAGAGTCAATGCAATCAATTCAAATGGATTTCACTCGAAGCATTGCCAGCGGATTTACGACAATGCTACTGCTCTGTGCCTTTTTTGCCTTTTCGAGCGTTTTTATTGGGTTCATTGTCGAGAGTATCGCGCATCCCCCCAGGGCCTCGGGGCCTCGGTGCCTCTGGGTACCCACTGGCGAGGGCGGCTGACCGTCGTCTTTTGCAGCCAAGGTGCGGGACATATGTAAAACAAGCCATGAACAACCGCAGAGCCAGTCAGGCAGGCAGGCAGGCAGAGCAAAAAGGATTCGGAAGTGAAATTTATTTTGCATATCGTCGCTTGACAATGCGACTGTGGGGCATTGTCCCCGCTCTGCCCGCACTACCCACCGCCCAAGCCTCACAATGGGGCAGACAGCAAGTGCTCGTGCTCGTGCTCCTGGGAAACTTTTGCGCGTCGCATTTATCAAGGGGCAGTCAATTTGGCCAAGAGCTACGGATTCGATTGTCACTGGGAAATTATCCAATTTTGTGCCTTCGCATTCAATTGCTCGCTGTCAATTTACAAGGCAGATTCGCCACAGCGGACGAGTAGCTGTCATCGTGATGAATGCAATGCCAGCCTAACTCTGGCTATCTGTGTGGTCTGCCTTAACCTGGTAATACACAAATATATATATACATGTATATATATTCATGTTGCTTGTGGAGGGCAAATCATAATCGCCAGCGGCTGATCAGGTCGCGATCCCTTAGTACAAACCCTAAACCGAACCCTTACAATTGCTTCCGGAGATGCGTGCCAAGTCAAGCCATAAATGCCGCCGTTTTATATTCCTTTTTTTTATTGTATTTTTTATTAATTGCATCAAGATCCACTGCAGCAGCGAACGCCGCCAGCGCCAAACTTGTGAAAATATGATAAAAAAAGAGTATATATAAAAATTTCGCTAATGAGTATTTACCTTTTGGACAGGAGAAACCGGCCCGGTTGAGGTGTACGAGCATGGGGCGTATGCTTAATGCTAGATTAGTATCGCGAAAGAAAAAAAACAAAATTTCATGTGCGCTGAACTTAACGGCTGATCGCTCATAAAATTAATCAAGCTGCTTTAGGCTACTTTAAACGCTGCAACGTTGCCAAGTTTGCAACAACATATTACATTGAGTTTTTTTTTTTGTGTTTTGTGTTTTGTTTTTGGGCTGGCTGTTATTATTTTCACATACTTTGGTGGGATTTCCTTTCGTTAACAAATTGCTTTCGTTATCGATGCCGAGTCTGCAGAGTTGAATGCACTCAACATACATACATATATATATATATACATATATCCAGTACCAGCTCCAGCTCCAGCTCCGGCTCACGTACACCACCGGGCAGTCGGGCAGTCGGGCGGTCGGGCGGTCGGGCGATCGATCGATCGACTTATCCCATTCGCCAGTTCCAATGCTGGCAATGCGACGTGCCATTTGTTACATTATAAAATATAATAAATTTGTGCCATTGCTGTTTGCTAGACGAATGCATTTGGCCATAAATATGCTGTGGGCCGCCTGATGGACTCGCGATTGTCGCCAGCATTTGCATAAGTTCATCGGCGAAATGTCAATTTTAATTGAATTTCTATTGTACACGGCCAGGATCTTGACGAACAATTTCGATTTATGTCCGCCTGTCTGCCGCTTAATGGTAATAAACATGTCAGCCGCAAACCGAGCCAACTAATTTGAGCGCTAGTTCAATATGCTGGCTGTTGGCTGCTGGCTGCTTGCTGTTTGCTGTTGCCGGTTAACTGCTGCTGTTGGCCATCTGAAGAAAACCTGCTTGGGAAACAGATCTTGTCTTGTCTTGGATGCTGCAACGCTGCTGTTGATGCGGCAACACACACTGCAGAAGCTGGCGTTGCACCAATCCCAGGCGCTAGCTTAATGCCATAATTTATGCGCACAACTCGCTTTTTGTTGGCTCCGCCTTTTGGCCAATCAGCGGCGACTTTGCAGCTTGTCTATTTACCGAACGTAACTGTATCGGAATCAGTTTTTACTCTCCACAGCAGATTGCGCGACTATCTTGTTAATGGTGTGAAAATACCATTCAATATCCTTTGCCTTTTCAACACCCTTGCAACAGACACAATTCGTTGTCATAAGGAAGCATCTCCGATCCAAATCTTTCTACAGCCTTCAAACTGACACAACTTTGTCAAATCTGAACCGATTGTCAATCCCGAGGCCATTTTGATCACTATTTGACATCAAGTTTAATTCTACATCTAAAATTTATGAATTTTTGATAAAATTATATTTTGGTTTTTTTTTTCCGAAAAAAGCATAAGGGGGGACCCTTACAAATTTTGATTTTTCAAAAAATAGAATCTTGAAATTTTACGTTTAATTGATTGTGGGTGTCTCAACTAGTATAAAAAACTATGCGAAAAGTGATTTTGTGATGTTTCATTTTTCTGTCAAAAATCACGCCAAAAGTGACAAAAAAATTGACTTGTAAAGTGCCCAAACAACGAAAAGTTCCATACAAATGACCTTCCCAGACTTCAAACTGCCACAACTTTGTCAAATCTCAACCGATTGTCGATCCCGAGGCCATTTTGATCACTATTTGACATCAAGTTTAATTATACATCTCAATTTTATTAATTTTTGAAAAAATTAAATTTTTGATATTTTTGACGAAAAAAGCATAAGGGGGGACCCTTACCAATTTTGATTTTTCAAAAAATTGAATCTTGAAATTTTACGTTTAATTGATTGTGGGTGTCTCAACTAGTATAAAAAACTATGCGGAAAGTGATTTTGTGGTGTTTCATTTTTCTGTCAAAAATCACGCCAAAAGTGACAAAAAATTGACTTGTAAAGTGCCCAAACAACGAAAAGTTCCATACAAATGACCTTCCCATACTTCAAACTGCCACAACTTTGTCAAATCTGAACCGATTGTCGATCCCGAGGCCATTTTGATCACTATTTGACATCAAGTTTAATTATACATCTCAATTTTATTAATTTTTGAAAAAATTAAATTTTTGATATTTTTGACGAAAAAAGCATAAGGGGGGACCCTTACCAATTTTGATTTTTCAAAAAATTGAATCTTGAAATTTTACGTTTAATTGATTGTGGGTGTCTCAACTAGTATAAAAAACTATGCGGAAAGTGATTTTGTGGTGTTTCATTTTTCTGTCAAAAATCACGCCAAAAGTGACAAAAAATTGACTTGTAAAGTGCCCAAACAGCGAAAAGTTCCATACAAATGACCTTCCCAGACTTCAAACTGCCACAACTTTGTGAAATCTGAACCGATTGTCCACCCCAAAGACTTTTTCTTAATTTCTAGGGGATCGGGGGCAATCATCCAAAAGGTAAAATGTTCTCTACTTCTGTATGCTCTACGAGAATATACATACCAAATTCTAGCTTTTATAACTTTCAAGTTTTGATCGATAACTTTGCAACAGAACGAAATATTGAAAAAAATATGATAAACTTGTATTAACTCGGCACTACGAGAACTTATATTTCAAATATGAAGTCTCTAGCAGTTTGAAGTCTTGGAAGAGCGTTTTAAGGGACTTGAAAATCCACAATGATGAGTTGTTAAACTTAAGAGTCATGGCTTAGCCTATATATACTACATTTTAATCAAGAAACACTATTTTTGGAAAAGTATGTGAAACTCGTGTCTGTTCTGATAGCTTTCCCATTTCGATATTTTGTACTCATCTGCTGGTTGTTGTTGTTGAAGTATTTGTTGTTGTTGCTGTTGTTATTTGGTGGCACGCTGCGGAAACATGAATTACAAATTTCAGTTCCAATTTGGCTCGCACGGAATTGCACCTGCTGTTGGCCAGTGGCCCGAATAGGGCCTGCGGCTGTTACGCAAGCGATGCTGATGAAGCAATAAAAATGCAGCGCGTGCCAAGCGACCGAGAAGCCGCCAAAAAAGGTGCAAGGTGCATCCATGTTGCATTGCCACAAATGTAGCGCATCCACGTACCACACAAATGTAATTAAATGCCACAGCCAATGAACCCAAACGGCAGCAAATACACACAGCGAAACCAGCTTAGGAATGTTGACTGTGTCCCGATTTCGTCCTAAGCCCAATTTGGTCCAGCGGATTAATGCATTTCTCGTTTTGCGCTCGACTGAAGAATAGTTTTGGACCACAGACAAAAACAGAGCGAGAGGGAGGGTAGGCAGGGTGTGAGAGAGAGTGAATGAAAGAGATTCTCGGCTTGTGGTTCGCATTGATTTGTACAGCGATTTAACGGCTGATTGGCTAATGGGCTGAGCGGCTTTCAAGTGGTTGCAATTGCCAGTTGCAATTGTTAGTTTGTTATTCTCTGCGTTTGTCAATTGCCAATTGATCTTTTCGGCAATTGATCCGCTTTTCGCTTACCGACTGCGTGCGAAAATTACACACAAAAAAAAAAGATTGCATACACAAAAAAAAAACGAGAAAAAAAAACTGTTAAATTAATGCGCGCACATAAATTTTTAATTAATTTCCAATGCGAAAAGCGGCTGCTGTTTTGCGATTGCCATCTAAATGTTGTATTAATTGTGAGCAATTATGCGCCACATAGCCATAAGATATTTGCACCGCTCGACCCTCCCCCTCCCCCACCCAACACCTATGCCTGCTGTCACACTGATAGCCGCTGGTGTTATACGGTGGACGCATAAATCTGTTGCCTTAATTGCAGCTTACAGCTTAGCCAGCTTAGAGCTGAATTGGCGCTTGGCTTGGAAATTGATTTCGAATACAAAGTTTACGAGGCGCCGTAAAAAATCGCATCAAATCGAATCAAATGCAGGCAAATCCGACTACAGAGCCAGCGCACGTGTAAATAAATTGCTAACGGCAAAAGCCCGGTCAACCCTTTCGACCGTTGTCCTTGTTATCAGTGCTGCCCAAAGCTGACCCAAAGGGTTCACTCGCCTTGCCATATTTGTCCACTAATCCCAGTCAATAAAACACAATTTCTGCTGGGAATGCAGCAGGCGAAAAGGAGAAAAAAAAAGGAAATAACTGAGCTATATTTACTTTTCAATTGCGTTACGGGCGTTGTCTTGAGTGGGTGGCAGCAGGAGGCGTGGCATATCTGCACACTGTAGCTAAATAAATAAGAATTGTGCCAGTTGAGCTGTGCGACAACAACAACAACAACAACAACAACGACAACGACGACGTCAAGTTTTATGTTTGTTTATCGCCAAACTGAAAGCTGGACAGCAGCCGGATAGCCGGATAACTGGTGATGGCCCGAAGGCAGAAGAAGAAGCAGCGGGACAGTTAAGTTTGTAAGTCTCACCCACATGCTTAGTGCAGTGGGTTGCTTCACAATTTGCTTGCCTTGCGATTTATGCGTTTGACTTTGGCTATTTATTTTCTTCAGCTATTTCGTTGATTTGGCAATTTTCTGTGCATTCAGCCATGTAATTGAGTTGGCAATTTTTATTTGGAGAACGAAAAAAGCGCTTTTGGGTTTTGTGGCCCATCAAAAGGCTGAAGTGACTCTCAAACTAGCTATATACATAGATGTATGTGTGTACGTAGCTATAGCTAAAGTTGTACTTAGTTATGGCCGGGCAGAAGATGCATATCGCGTGAGACACAACGCATGCAGCTAAGCAAAGTTTTTATGGCTCATAACTGCTCTAATTAAGGGCATTGCCAGGCAACTAGCAACAGCAAATAGCAATAGCAACTAGCTACTGGCAGATTTCTGCGACTTGCATGTCGCCAGGGTTCAGTCGCCCATTTAATTGTCATGTTGTGCATTGAGAATGACAGTATTTTGGGCGCTGAAATGCGACAGCAGCACGTAAGGCGACAATTATGCAGTTTGCCAACAAACACTGGCCCAGCAACATTGTCGCTAGCAACATGTTGCTGCCGCCATTCTATCAAATGTCGCTTACGCAGTATTTGTAAATGAGTTTGGGTCCAAAACTGACACAAAGTGGCATAATTACATGTTCTGATGACAAGACCTGCTAGCTTTGTTCACGCGCTCGTTGCTCTCATTGTGAGGGGGAGGGGGGGCAAGGGACTGACGAGCTGGCGTCGCCCAAAGGAATGCTGCACGAATGCACTGAAGGAATGACCAAAAATAGTCGCCAGTCGCCACTGGCAATTGCATTTTTTTGTGGGTTACATTTCGCTCACGTTTCGGCTGCAATTAAAAACGAACCGAAAACTGAAAACTGAAAGAGCTGGCCAGGCCAGGAGAAGCAGCCTACGAAGCGGAGGCGCAAAAGGCCGCGTTTAGCCAACTATGAAGATTTAGATAAGCGGCTCATTTTGCTAGCCGCTGGCCGCTGGCCGGGGCCCGGAGCCCGGAGCCGGGACCTGGTCAGTTTGGGTTCGGTTTTTTTTGTGTGTTGTTCACGTTTTCCATTTCATTTCCCCTCTGCGTGCATTGGCTTTGGGTTACCATTTGGCTAAATTGTCGCGCAGACCTTGAGTGTCCTACACTTGCATTTAAATTACACAAGATACATTCTTTTATTGTGTGCATTTTGTTTTTTTATTGTTGTATTTTACGAGGGTGTAAATTGTATGCGGCTGCAGCGCTCAGCAGCCACCCTTAGCAAGCTGCATCCACAATTTATATGTCATAATGTAGTTTTAAATGTTGCCATTCGCTGTTGCTAATGACTTTTTGGCTGGTTGTATTACATTTAAATTATACACACTATCATTTGTTGGACATGGACATGGAGAGAGCAGAGGCGTAGAGTGGGGCCAAAATAACATTTCGTACAAATTGTATGCCACCCAATCAAAACAAATCGGCACCCACTGCACAGACACGCAGACGGCAATGATGGTGGTGCTGGTGGTGGTGGTGTTGGTGGTGCTGGCTGATCCACAGTGGGCCAGTCGTGGTCGTTGGCAATCATCGCCAGCTGTAATGATTGCAAACACAATCTGGGCATGTTGATCTGCTGCAGGCGGCTGGCGAGGCACAAGACGAAGTCGCCGTCGAGGCACAGTCCCACAGGCCGCAAAAGTTTTCCGCAGAATTTCCCTCAGTTTTCTATTGCCGCCGCTGTATATATATGTGTGTGTGTGTGTGTGTTGCTGTGGTCATGACTTGGGCGACTGCATTGAATTTCAACAATAATCGCAGCGAGCGCGGCTAACAAACCAGCAAACAAGGCGAAAACAACACACAGACAACGGCAGCAACAACAACAACAACAACTACAACAACAACAAGCAGCTGGTATCATCATAATCATAATGCGCATAAGCCGCGTGGCAAGGCTGAGGGCGGGCTAAGGGGCGTGACGGGGGAGCAGGCGGCATCGGGAATTCATTCCAACGAATTCGCAATTCTGCGAAATCAAATTGCACAAATATTTCTCTTATGCAATGCTGCCGAGGGGGGCAAGGGGCGCTCCGTCGATCCCCCAGTTGCCATGGCCAGATGGGGCCCAACTAAGTAACTAAGCGAAGCTCCTCCACTCAGCAGAGCGCAGTTGCAGCCAGTTTAGGTTGCCCCGCTGCCATTGTGGTGGCCATTGTTAGACATAGACACACAGACACCACAGATGCAGTCGCCCCGAGCGTGTTCACGTTTACACGTGGCCATCAATTGCGTGTAAACTTTTCGTGAGTGTACAAAATATTTAAACATATTGAAAAAATCAAAAAGTTGATCCGCCCCCGGGTGGACTCGAACCACCAACCTTTCGGTTAACAGCCGAACGCGCTAACCAATTGCGCCACGGAGGCAGTTGATCAGCTGTTGGCAATATATAGCAGATAAGACATATACTTTTTAGTGTGAAAGTAAAAGCTTATAAAGCTAACATTTTTGCATATATTGTTTATAATATTTTTCTTTGTCTGTTATCTCAAGAGCTACTCAACGCAATTCTTATCAATGCAAAAAAAAACAACAGTTATTTACGTATATAAAAGTTTATGTCTGCTCAGATCTTAAGCTTGTAACGAAGTAATATAAAGTCTATTCAGATAGTAAGTAAATAAATAAAGCAATATGTAAGAATAACAGAAGTAACATCGAAAATATAAATATAAAAAAATGTCGATCCTGCCAGGAGTCGAACCTGGAATCTTCTGATCCGTAGTCAGACGCGTTATCCATTGCGCCACAGGACCGCTTGTGAAGCTCACGCTTTATTTGCACACATGTAATATGTACAAGCAAATTAACAGTTCTATAAATATACACGTGTTTGTAATATGATAATTGTGTCTAGCGTGTGTCCAAGCATATTTGCATATCAATAATAAAAGGTAATCCGGTTTACGTTTCTAGCTCGAAATTTGCTGTACAATATTCTTTATGATAAATAAAATGTTCTTTGCGATAGCTGTTCTCATTTCGTTTAACATATTATTGCATTATAGATCTGTGTATTAAGATAACAGCATATGTCAGATGCAGTCTGATGTTTTCATTTAATTAACTATTCCCATGATATTTTTAATCATTTTCTCAGTTGATATATTAAATGAAACATTATTGAATGTTAAGAATATAATTTTTGTTAACATATCAGTCTCTTAGTTTTCGCTTATTGATGAACAAATATTTTCTTGATCTGTAATCGTTTATTAGCAACTTCGTGTAAACTTTGTTAGCGTCTAAGAGTCTCCTGTGAACGTGATAAGCTCGAAATCAACCGCATCGTCACCGTCATCATCTTCGTCGTTGTCGTCGTAGTCGTCGTGGTGGCGACCGCCACTGCTGCTGTGGTTGCTGTGGCTGCTGTGACTGCTGCTTAGGCAGAGAGTCCAATCGGCATGGGCAAGTCAAGTCAGTGGAATTACAGCAACTCTAATCTCTCGACAATTGTGGGCGCACACAGCGCGCAGGCGCAGCGAAATCATGCGAAGAGGAAATGGAATCGCGCAATGCAACCGCGCAAGAATTGCAACTGGGACCCCGGCCCTTGGGGGTGGGCAGGAGCAGGCGGTAGAGGCAGGAGGATAACAGCTATAGCGACAGAGAGACCCCAAGCAGTCTGCGAGTCTTCGCTTAATGTTCGGTGTTTGTGACTCTGTTTTTGGCCATGTACATAGCCTGGGTCCTGATCGTGTCTGGCTTCTAAGTTGGGAGAATTCCTTTAAATGGTTTTTGCATCATTTTTGTTGCAGTTACTGTGGCTGGCTCAAATGAATCATCCCAGCTGAGCTCCTCCCCGCTGTGGCGTCGAGTGCTGCACAGCGTCCAGTCGCGCCGCAGCGACAGCGATGTGTGAATTTCTGGCTCTTGGCCCCGAGACTCCAACTCCAACTCCAGCCTCGACTGGCCTCGACTGCCAGTCGACCCGATCTGTGGCGAAAGGAGTGAAAATTTATTGAGCTGTGGGCGCGCATTATTCATGCACTGCACCAGTAAAACGGCGACCAGATCTCTAACCAACCGCCAGCGAGTGGACGGCCTGGTCCCAAAAGTAGGCGACACCGGCCGCTGTTGCTTGGGGACTTGGTCGCCGTCAGTTTGGGTTAACAGGTTAATGTTGTCCACCGGTCTGAGAAACTACAACAACAACAACAACAACAAAAATAATCTACTATGCGCTGCTATTGTTTCACATGAGCAGACCCGGCCAGAATGGACCAGACCACTTATCGCCTGTCAAATGCAATCGATGATATTGTTGTTGCTGCTGCTGCAGCGCCGTTGCACCTAATGATGACGAAAGTTGCCGTTGTGGTATCTGCATCTAATCATCTCACTGTTTTACACTCTCCAAGGTGTTGCATGCTTATCGCCTGGCTGGTTAATTACAACAGAAATGATGTCGAAAACAATAATTCGTTTGGCTTAATTTCTGAGAAAATGTTATTTATGCCTCTTGTCTCTTGCCTCTTGCAGTGGCTGTGGCCGGCTTTAACGCTTTAACACTGCGATTCGAACTTCATGCTCGGGGCGTGTTTATCGTGTTGCATCAATAAATTGCCCAGTCGAGCAGCAGCAGCAGCAGCAGCAGGAGCAGGAGCCGCAGCAATCGCAGGTATCAACATTTCATAATATTTACAATAAACATGCAACTGCTGAACGAGAAGGACTCTCGCGCATTTTGAGTCGGGTTTGGAAGATGGCAGCAACAGCAGCAATCACAGACAAAGCGGTCCACAAAGTGTTGCACAGTTGCTGGCAACATTTAGCGCATCATGTTGCGTGAAATTTGACACTTTAGCAATTGTTGTTGCTGCTGCTGCTGCTGCTGCTGTTGCTGCCGCTCTTAGCAATGACGACACAGTCAAGCTGCCAGACACACGGGCAACATTTGAGTTTTGTCTTGTTGCTGCTGTGTCTGTGGCGTTATTTATGTGCGTCAGTTTTAGCAGGCATGGTCCGAACAACAAAACGGCTTTGGGGGCTACCGAATTTATGTGCCTTTGTCATATTTGCTGGCGGCCTTATAACAATAATAATACACAAATATGGCCAATGCGTTGTCAACAGCTGCAGCCCTGCCAGTGTCCAGATCCAGCTAAAAGTTCGACCTCAGTCTCAGTCTCAGTCTCATTGCATGTGGCATGCTGCATGCTGCATGCTGCATGTAGCCATGCAGCCATGCAAAAACGCACACAATCAAGCGACAAATTGATCGCACTCTGAGATAGGCAAACTCCAGCTACAGCTCCAACTACATGTTGATAGTCCGCGTAGGCCTACAAGGCAATGGACAGCAAATACGGCGAATGGCAAACGGAGAACGGAGAACGGAGCAAACGAAACGAAACGAAACTAATATCTGTGCAATTGCCAATGCCAATTTTCCTATTTAATATGCCACGAATTGACATGGCCGTTGCCATTAAGCATTTGATATGGCCAGGGTCCAGGTCCAGCTTCAGCTCCAGCTTCAGGTCCAGCTGCAGGTCCAGGCCTAGTTGGGCCAATGGACATGTTGTGACATTAAAAACAGCCAATTGGCATTGCCATTGCGACAGGCTTAATTTAATCAAATTAGCTGAGAAATGAAATTGTTTACGGGACTGGGGGTCATTTAGTTAATCAGAATCTAAAGCAAATTATGACAGAGCTCAAATTGCATGCGTAATATTGCAATATGCCTGCTAATGGCAATTGCAATTGCAATTTATATAATTAATATTGCACACTCTCTCACACACACACACACACACATGCACACACGCATACAGAATTTGCAATTTAATTTCATTAGGATAATTCTAATTAGAACGATGAGCTGCAGTTGCTATTTTCCTATCGCCTGTGCCCAATCGTTGGTTGCATACAAAGGTTTAGTATATATGTGTGTGTGCTTAAACTGAAATTTAATTGAAATTGTGGCTGTCATTTGGAAATTAATGAATAGAGACAAACAACACATGCATAGAAAAGCAATTACATTTAACTTCTGGCTGGGCAACTGCATTGATGAGCTTTGCAGTGATGCAGGCTGATAAAAACACATGTATCTATGTGCATATATATATTTGTATATATATATTTGTATATATGTAAATGTGTGTGTTTAGTTTATGTGTAGAGCCATTACAATATTATATGTGTAATGGCTGTGCAGATTATAACGTATATTTTCATCTACAACCAACAGGCTAATTAAATTGGTTTGCAGCTGAAAGGCGTCGGCGTTGAACTGAGCTATATTAAAATCCATTTAAATCTAACAAATGTATCGATACTCATTGGACCAGTGCAGTGGTCCAATGGACGGACACACAGTGCTGTCCTATCATAGTTAATCATCTAAAGAAGCATTTTGTTTGTTTGTGCCCGTTGTTTCGCTCTGCTTGTATTGGTGTGCGTGGCCTTTGCTGTTGCTGTTGCTGTTCCCGTTGCTGTTGCTGTTGCCGTTGCTGTTGGTGTGTGTCGCCATTGTTGGCCCATACATTTCCAATCAGATAAGACGGCAAACGAACGCACGAGCGCCCAAACCATGGCCGTGCAACAGTCAAAGGAAGTGGGGAGCAGCAGGAGACAGGAGGACAGGAGGACAGTAGGAGGCGAAGGTCCAGTGTTATCGCTACGTTATTGCTGCGGCCCCTAATTAGTTAATGCATGACCAAATATTTGTTGCCAGTGCTGCTTTGTTTGAGTCTCTCTCTATATATATACATAATATAATCCTAAACATAATTGCGTAACAGTCCAACCAACAAAATCCTTTACAATACGAGTGTGTGCAATATTATCAGATATTACCCTGCTATGTCTGCGTAGACAATGGGCCTCACAGATGCGTTGTGGATTCCATTGTGCTTCTGAAATTCACGCGTGAAGTAAACTTGAATTATTCAATTTTACAAAACACCGTCAAACTGGAAAATATAATTATTTACAAAATTCATCTTTAAAGTAAGTTTTATATATAACGATATGCCTATTATTTTATTGTTAAAAGCGCATCTGGACTTGAATTTTATCTTATGTATAAATACCTTACGATAAACTTGTTGCAAATTAAATACCGAAAATTTTTCAATAAGTTAAAAAAAAAAAAAAATGTTATTTATTTAGTCTACAAGAGATATTTGCGAGTATATTGCTCTCTTAATATTTAATATATAACAGAACACAATATTTTTTTGAAACCAACTTCTTTTTTAACTTTTAGTTTTCTGTTAGGTTTTATGACTAAAACAAAAGTGTGGAACTATAAATCTTGCTGCTTTGAGAGTTTCTTATATATTATTATGTATTCTGCACTCTTATAATTTTCAAAGTTAACTATATATTATTATGTATTCAGCACTTTCAAGTGAATTACCTACGCAACAATTTACTACCTTTTATTGATTATAACTGCAATTTCTATATGATCATCTTTATCTTTCCACCCTACTACTAACAAGACTTATAATCACATTGATCTCAGAGACAAAAAATGTTATATGTTTTTACTCACATACCAAAAGAAAATGTATTGTTTTTCAAATTTTTAGATATACCAATCCAATCGTTTTGATAGAACAAATCGAACTGCTACCGCATTCCCTTATCAGATAATCGAAATGGCGCCCAGCGAGTTTGTCCTATGCCTGGACGTTGGCCAGGTCGAAACGCTAATTAGTTAATGCATGCCCAAATATTTGTGACTGCTGCCTCGTTCACAAACCCATTGATTTATGCTCATATTTTTTGTTTGCCTGGTTTATGTTTATGATATGGTTCGGTTATGGTTAAGGCCAGGCTGCGTGTGTGGTTGGTTAGTTTTCTGGTGGTGTGAGCATTTCCCAGGCAGTATATGCAAATGGTATGGATTGCTTATCGCAGATGCTGATTAACTGATTTCAATGGCCAGTCATTTGTAATGCATTGATCACCGCGCTTAGAGGAGAGAGAAAGAGAGAGAGAGAGACAGCCCATAACTGATAGACAACAGTTAAGCTAATGTCATTGGCGGTATTTGTGATTATTTCAAGTTAATTGCACTGGCAATAACCGAAAATGACATACTTATTTTGTCCGAATCACAATGTAATTATATAACAATTATGGGCGTGGCCAGCTGGAAACATTGTCACATGCAATTAGCCAAATTGGAGACCGAACAAGCAGAGTCGAGTGGCACAGAACGGTACAGGGAGCTCGTGTCATGCGGATGCTGATGCTGTGCATGCCACATGGTGCCTGCTTCTCTGACATCGATCACTGCAATATGTCAGCTATAACATTGATGTGCTTGGCTGCATTTAACGTGCATTTAATTGTTGGCTCAATTACACACCCACACACACCCACATATACATACACAAGATGCAAGTGATAAGCATGTTATATTATTATTATTATTAAATAAAATAGATGCTTGATGAGCCTCGCATGCATGCCGAAGGTTCGCTGTTGCATTCCAACCCTTGCGAAAAACAAATTGCATGTGGCACAAGGTGCAGCGGAAGCGGATGCCAGTTGACAATTAAAGGCATTCACGAATGCGCATTGATATGTGCCAGCGAATCAGCAGCAATCAACGAAATTTGCCTAGCTGGATGCCGCTTTATGGCCGCCAGACACGCGTTGGCCATTAATTAGCACTAGCCACAGAGGCACAGCGCCACAGCGCCATGCCCATATAGCCAAACGGCCGTCTAGTTTTTAACAGCTCATAACCCCTGGCAAAGGGTACTTACTTACTTGTTTGCTTATACTCAGCTTATGTGCGCTTTATGACTTGCCGCCGCACTCGTAAAACAAAAGACTTAGGCAACGAACTTCAGCTGCCTTCGCTGTTAGCTGGTGTTGCCGGTGTCGTACTCTCTCTTGCACACCAATAAATTAACATGCCATTTCACGCCTCAATACAAGCAACTGTGACTTCAGCTCATAATTCATGCGTTCAATAACAACAAATGCTGCATAACAAATGACCAACTGGGGCAAAAGACGTTAGAACCCAAGGAACACTGGAACGCTGGAACGTTGGCAACGAACACATCGCACATCGGCGACGGCGCACGTTTTGTATTGAAGACGCATCGAAATTTAAAGAGCAATTCATAAGCATAAATGGGCATTATAAAGACATTGCTTCTCCCATGTCTATACAATTAACTTCGTTCGCTTCGACTGATTTCGATTTCGATTTCTGTCCAATCATCTGGCGGCAATTAATCAATCTTAGCCCGTCAGTTACCGTTCTACAGTTTCACTCGCACAATTAGAAGCACTCGCATTGTATATTCTTTTTTCATAAATTATTTTATTTATTTTTTTGTTGTTTTTGATTTTTTGTTGTTTGCTTGTTTTTTTTTGTTTTTCGATTTTTGTATATGTTTTCTGGTGATTGCCTTTAAATTTAAATAAACGTATGTTTTTATATATTCAACTATCAATATGGCCAATTACAATACATTTATCGCATATGCTTACAACATACATACATACATATCTGTATTTCTAGAAGTAAGTATACATACATATTACATATTTTGTTTATGCCTCACACATACATAAATTAAGTTAAACACTAAATTTGTATTATATGTACACAGAACTTAAGCGGTTATTATACGATTTATAAATACTTTTTCTTTTGCTAAAATTATACAAAAATTGCTAACAAATGTTTTTTTTTTATTTTTCTTCTTTTCATTTTCCTCATATGTTACAAATTGCCTTTAACACTGAATTGATTTAAACGTATTTATGTATATATAATATATATATATATTTATAAGACTTAGGCATAAACATTGAACATATATATGTACATTTAGTATATGTATGTGCATAAATATGTGTATGTGTTTGTTTTTTAAAATACATACAATGCGGTTCATTTGACTTACTTTTGCTTTTGTTTTTGTTTTTTGCTTTTGCTTTTTCTTTGTCTGTCTGTTTAGTTAGATGTTTCTGTTAATTTTTTTTACAATTATTAAATTGTTAAAATTAATGTTTATGCTTATGTTTTTTGTTTATCACGTCTGTTTGCTTAATGTCTAATAATTTAACTAATTTACAGTTTAAAGTATTTTGCAATTTACAATTGCATTGCGAAATAGTAGGACAAACATTTTGCAGTTGCTTATGCTTTTAGTGTTTTTTTTTGTTGTTGTTCTTTTTTTTTTCTTTTTGGACGTGCATTTTATTAGTTAAATCTAAGGCTTAGTTATCGTTAGTTTCTATGTGCTTGTTGTTGTTGCTGTTGCTGTTTCTAATGCTGCTCTTGTTTTCAGCTATACATATATACATATTTAATATTTATGAAATTCCGTTTGTCGGGTTTTTGCTTTTATATATTTGTTTATATAGTGTTTTTTATTTGTTTTTTTTTTTTGCTGTATATTTTGTTTTGCTGATTTTATGGCAGTTCATAAAGCACAATTAAATACGCCGAATTTGCGTCGAGAAATTAAATTAATTAAGCACAAAATAAAACAATGAATTCACATACACACGTACACACACATACAATTACACACAATCACTCAAAGCACACACAAGAGCAATAAAAATAATATGTGCGGCCCTTTAATTAATTTTAATGGGCTTTTGCTTTAGCTGCTGGCCGACGACGAAAACTTAAATAATTAAAAATTGCACGCAATGTTTACAATTAGGAATAGCCAGCGCTTGACCAGCGCACAACCGCTCCAGTGTTCGCCTCCAAGAAGAGACTCGACAAGACAAGCTGCGGTGAAGATTAGGCTCGTCCTTGTGATGGTTCCCCTTTCGGGCGTCCTGTCGCCGCTGGATGAGTCGATGGCTGCGAAGGGAGTCCTCAGTTTGGCATTGTGTTTGGAAATCAAGTCAGTTATATATCGGCGCTGCTTTAGCTGAACAAGTTGTTGTTCAAATTGTTCCCGCTCCATCACGTGTAGTCTGTCCGCCATGTGCCCTACAGTTGTCAAGAGTGGGGGGAGAGAGAGAGAGAGAGAGGGGAAGCAAATACAAGTATTAGCAAACAAAGTTCACTTTCTCTTATACACACACAGAAGGTCGTCTCTTATACGACGCTACTCACCATTGAACTGAGACCCAAGTGATAGGGCTGAGAGTGGGGCACAACGCCGCCACCCAGCGAGCCGGCCGTGGAGAAGCCACCCTGCAGTCCACCGGAGGCGCCCAATGCGCCCATGCCGCCGGTATACCAACTGCCATGCATATGCGCATGTGCCGGATGCAGCCCGCTGGAAAGGTGTCCATGTTGTGCTGGAATGACAAAGCAGAATGCGTGTTATGGTTTAGCATGGCGGATGCGCTGCTGCTGTGTGCTCAGTTGATGCTTACCCATGGATGCGGAGAAGCCGCCTCCAAAGCCCTTGGACGGATCGAGCGGCTTGAAATCGCCCATGCCCAAATGGCCGCCCATTGGCATACAGCCGCCGCCCAATCCCTTTTTCTTCTTCGACTTGGAGCTGAGCTTGCGATTACGCGTCTGAATGCCCTCCTTTTTCATGGTAAGTGGACGATTGACCTGCAAAAATAAAAATAAAGCGAGAAATGCCAGCTGTTTTAGTGGGTGTTGTTGCAACTGGGGAAAATCAATAAACTGTGTCTGCTGCTGCTGTTGCTGCTGCCGCCCAGCGGCAACTGAAATGGGTCAAATTTATGCAAATTCACGGCGTAGCCCTTTTGGCCGGAAATGCCGCTAACTGCACACGCTGTCTGTTGCAACGCACTGTGCGGCAGTTGCGGCTGAGTGGCAGTGTGGCAGTGTGCGGCTGGCAACCGGGAACCGGGAAGTGAAAATGAAGTATTACAAGCATTTCTACACGATCAGATAAGCGACATTTGCGAATGCGATTAGTTGGCGCTGATAGCAAACGACGACGGACCGCGCAGCACCCGGGCACCCGGGCAACCCGGGCAACCCGGGCACCAATTTTTCCTTTTTTTTGTACTTTATATTTTTTTCAGCTCAGCTTTGGCTATTGTTGAGGCTGCCTGCCCGCCGCTTCATATGCAATTTCTTATCACTTGCGAACATCTAGGCAGCAGCAGCAGCAACAGCAACAGCAACAACAAGAACAACAACGCCGCCTCATTGCGCTACAATTACAATATTGAGTTACCCATTCGCCGAGGCTGCGATGACGACAAAAGAAAGAAAAGTTACATTATATTGTATATTGTCGTAGTACTTAGAGGTAGAGTGCAGAGTGCAGCCCTCCTCTCTCCCTCTCTCTCTCTCTGTTCCTTTGGCTACCTGGGCGTGGATTACGACATTGTTGTTGCCTCTTTTTGTTCCAGTGCAAACACAGAAATTGTTAAATTGCTGGCAATTGTATGAGTTGGTATGTGTGTGTGTGTGTGTATGTGTGTTGGGATTTGTTGCTGCTGCCTACGGCGAGGGTTGATTGTGTAATGCGCCGAAAACAAGGGCAAACAAGAGCAAAACGTATCACTTACAGTGGGGATGCTGAATTGGACGATCGGCGGCGGCGGTAATTGATAGTCTCTGGTCTGTGCCGCTCCCTAGCGTTTAGCACAAATTGTGGCAATTAGCAACTCGCCAGCTGCTCTGCTCAAAAGCTTTAATTGATATGCAGCAGCAGCAACTGAAGCAGCAGCAACAACTGAAGCAGCAGCAGCAGCAGCGACTAAACAAAGCATAAAGTTGTTAATGTGCTCAGGGCCCAGGCGTAGCTCATTAAGGAATTCAGCAGAAACTCACTCAAAGCGCAGCGCAGATTTTTATGCATAAAATCTTAATCGAGCATGCAAGCGATTGGAGGCATGGGGCATGTGGCATGGGGTATGCTGCATGCATTTCATTGAAAAGGGGGCAAGGCAACACGCGCCGCTGCAGTTGACTTGCAATTTGACAGGCTGAAAAGTTAGCCGAGTGGGTGGGCCACATATATACAGATAAAGAGAGATAGAGATAGATAGAGTGAGTGAGTGAGTGAGGCAGACAGACAGCTATAACAGTGCTGCTGCCTGTTGTTGGCAAATTGACTGAGACGGCGCCAGGCTTCAACTCTGACTCTGATTCTGTATCTGTATCTGGCACTGGCACTGCCACTGCCACTGGCGGCACTCAGCACCGTTAGGTCACCTTTAACTGTATGCGACATATATCATGCTGACGCCACAGGACACTCAGCAGCTGCAGCAAAGCGCAGCAGGAGCTGATTAACTGCTGCTGATAGCAAACAGGACGTGTGTCTGTGTATGTGTGTGTGTGTGTGTTTCAGATGGCAAGTGTCTCATTTGCTGTTAATTAGCAGCAGTTTGCAGCACTTTCCAGTGAAATGCGTGAAGACACGCGTAACGCTACACCACCCCCCTCGCTAAAGGGGGGCTCTGAACTAAATGCAGTCAGCATTTCCATAAAATATGCCAATCACATGGCCAGATCACTCAGCAAAGAGGCCCACACAGACCGTCAACGACGACGACGACGACGACGACGGCTGCGACGATGGCGGCCAAATGACAAACGAATTGAATTGAAATGAACTGCTAGCTACGTTGCAGCTACAACAACAACAACAACAGCAGCAACAAACAGCTGAGCACTGAGCACTGAGCACTGAGCACTGAGCAATGCAAAAAAGCGGCGCTGATTGGCATCTTATCAAGATGGGACACTGTCCAATTGAAAGAAAATTTTTGCAAAATAAATTTCGCCGCTATGAATGCGCAGGCACATGTGTGCGAGTGTGTGTGTGTGAGTGTGTGTTATGCTAGCTAATGGCCTACACACATAGAGCAAACATTGACAGCCACCCAGCTAGTTGCTTTTTTTGGCGCATTGCTCATACGCCACGTTGCAAGCAGCCGCCGCTTTTAGTGTTTACAAGTTTACAAATCAGATTAGATTAGATATATGGAGCATACAATGTATGTGGCCAGTGCTCACTTTGATATATGTACATATGTATGTATGCCCCACTCTGACTTTGCCTTTGCCTTCGCATTTGCCCAAGCTCAATTAAAACATTTCGCCCCACCGATTGCCATCGAATTCGGCAAATATAGCTCTTCAATTGCAGCCACAGAACAGAACCCACAGCTTAATTAGTTTGCGGCACTCGCTCCATACACCACACAGGTGGCCCATCATTTGGGTGCCACTGACATGTAAATGTGCTAAAAGTTCAAGTGATTTTTCTCAAACTTTGCCACATTCAACAAAACTCATTAAAAGCTGACTGCAGGCATTACAACCAAAAAGAAAGAAACAAAGGTACAGCAAAAGGAAAAGAATGAAAAACAAACTAAAAGGTGAAGGGGCGGTGCTTAGAAAATACCCTGTATTCAAGGATGACTTTAGTTATTAAATAAGACTCACGAATTTGTCTCTTGCAATGACAGATAAATTAAAGTAGCCAGCAGTTGCTAAATTTCAAGCAATCCTTTTTGACTATCTGGCTATTTACAGGGTACACAAATCGCATAGCGGGAGCGCTGTCCTGTTTGGTGTGACTAATGAATATTTAATAAGCCAGAAGTTGGTCAAAACAACCCTCTAAAGGGGGGCGACGAATGCGCTCCGGGCGCGAAAATGTTATTAAATCTAGTTTCCACATGGCTCGACAGCGTCTATATCATTGGCTGCATATGGATGGGCATGGCAAGTGAGGGGCGAAAAGTTAGCGCAGTGAGCCGTAGTCTATTACATAAATTACGCCAATTTCTGGGCACCCGTCGCCGGTGCCGTCGCCGTTTTGCCGTCGCACGCGTTTGGCATAATAAAATCAAAGCTTATCGCATTTTCACAGCCAAACACCAGACGCTTATCTTGCAACAACAACAGCAACAGCAACAACAACCACGACGGGCATCTTTAAATAATCATCAACAATTCATCATCAGGGTTGCTGCTGCCGCAAGTGCAACCTGCCACCCAGTCGCACAGTCACCCTCTGGGGTGTCGGATACAAAGGGGGCGTTTGGGGATGGCAGGGATGGAGTACACTTCATTTTTGTCACTTTTAATCTCTGTGTGTGTTTCCCGTGTGCACAGCGTTTGCCAGCTTCCGTTGGAACTCGGAACGCTCGAGTGGCCCGAGCCGTTGTTAAATGTTGCGTTAAATCGCTTAAGCGTTTAACGAGGGTTAAGAGCGATACCCAAAAAGAATCACAAATCGATGCCAGCGAGTGGCAAGGAAGTGGGGGTTGGAGGGTTTTCGATTTCTGATTTATATGTATCTGGTGTTAGAGTATTTGACTTTCTACTTACATTGTGCAGCTTGTAGTACAATCCGCAGGCATTGCAAACGGGCTCGCCGCTGGCATTGCGCCGCCAAAGGGTTGTGGTTGTGGTCTTGCAATTGGCGCAGGATGTGCCCGCCCGCTTGGCCGCGCTCTGCAGCGACTGTAGTGTCTGTAAAAAATAAGGAGAAAATTGTTTAGTTAGCTGGTTAGACGCTTGAAGGAGTTCACTTGACTTGTGGCAAGGGAAATAAAATTGATTATGCTAATGTTGCACGCCCACAAATATGTTGGCGCGCTAATTGAACGGTGCCAAAACTAACGCATGACACACAAAAACACAGATATATAACACACACACACACACATATACACATATAAAGGTATGTGCATAGCATACTGGCCTTGTTGGTTCTGTTCTGCTCTGTTCCTGGCCTGGCCTGAACTGAACTGAGTTGGCATCTGCCTGCAACTGGCTGGCTGGCTTGCTGGCTTGCTGGCTGGCAAACAAAGTTGCTCGACACACCAGGCAACAACATTTTTTAAATGGCATGCGAGTGGCAGCGTTTGCGGACTCAACTTGGGGCCTTTAGCAGCAGCATCAATTCATTAAAATGACAATTTTTACAAAACTGCCCAAAAACAACAGCAGCAACAACACGGCAACAACTGGGGAGCATGTCTGCGCCACGCTTAAATTTCCACGAATTGGCTACAAGAACCGTAGCCCCAAACTCGAGTCCCAAACATTGTCTGCTGTGGCAAGACCCAGAGACGCAGAGAACCACAAACAGAACCCAGACCCAAAGTCTGTACTCTAAAGCCTTTTGGTATCTTGTCTGCGCCTCCGTCCCATTCCCAGTCCCAGTCTCAGTCACAGTCTCTGTCTCCATCTCCATCTCCGTCTCAACCTCAGCCTCTAGCTCTGCAGTTTTAGCTTTTGGCTTATGTTCATGTTGCTCGTACAACAGCAACAACAACAACAACAACAATAGCCAGAACACATTGCAACGCGTCCCTAAACTGGCGTTGATCATGTTTGACTTTGATTTTTAATTGTTGCCTCTGCCTCCGCCACAGTTGCTCGCTTGTGGCTCACCTGTTCTGGTTTCTTTTGCTGCCTTGCTGCTTGCTACCTTGCTGCCTTGCTGCACGCTGCCATTAACATAAATCAGAGGTCATATCCCAAAGATACTCGGCACAGACTCGGCTCTGTCCAACTGCAGCCTCTGCAGACAGTCTGCAGATGCATATGTATTTGATTTTTTCTTTTTATTTCGGTGGTGCTGGTGGTGCTGGTGGTGGCACTGGTGTTGTGTTAACGAGCTTGTAACAATTTCACATACAGACAGCGGCGACTGCTAAATCCAAGTCGAAATGTGCGAGAATTCAAAATTAATTTCCAACGCCTACAAAATGCCCAACTCGAGGTAATTATGTGGCTGCAAACAGCAGTGACAAGCTGGCCAAAAAGCCTATATATATATATGTATGTATATTTAAGCACTTGTATAAATTAAGTTGTTAACATGACGCAGCAACAAAACGCACTAAGCTGGCAACAACAACAACAACAACCAGAAAATGTAGCAATTCGCCTTTGCATTCCAAGTCTCAATTCCCAATTCTCAAGCTTGATTCCTTAACCAGGCCAACTGGTTGTAGGTGCTAAATTGCAAAGAGTTTGTTTGTTGTGTGTTGCTGCGGCCGAGTCTTACTTGTGGGCAATTTAAGCAGCACTGTTAGTTAACAGTGCCTCAAAATGTGGCAAATAAATCAATGTCACAGCGCTTGCAGGGGAATCAGTTGTGGCGGGGGGTGGGGTGGGTTGTGTGGGTCGCATTGACAAACTGTCAAACATTGTCAGGGCGCAATTTAATTGAAATGCAAAAAGCGCAAGCGCCAACAGTCAAGCAACAACAACAACAACGACAACAACAACAACAACTCGTATACAAGATGGCGTTTGCGATAAATAATACTACACAAAAGCAGAATACAATGCAATGAATTCCCATATAGATATACATGCATACATATAATTATAAATGTATATATACATATATGTATGTCTTGAGTCCATAAATTTCAATTTCTCAATGCGCTTAAGCATGACAAAATGCGCTTATTTTGATTTCATTTAATTTCATTTCAGTTTTCATCTTTTCTGTTGCCACCTTGCGTTGATTTATTTGAATTGCAGCGGCGCACAAAATGTCTGCAGGCCACAAAATGGCGACTGTGCGAGCTTTTTGTTTTTGTATATTTGTATTTTTGAGTTTTGCATTTTGAAATTGTTTATGAAAATGTAGGCAAATTGTGTTTTCATTTACAAAAAGCAGCGCATTTAAATATTTAATTGAAAAGCGAACAAAGCAAACGCAATAACAAGAAATGTGCCACGAAAAGTGTGTAAAGCAAATGAAAAGCGTTGCCGACAAAAGTAAATACTTATGTATACATAGAGAGGAAAGAGGGAGATGCGTCGAGGTGCTGGGTCAGACAACACAGCTACAGTTCTATTTATTGCGCAGCTTTTGTGCGCCTTGGATGGCAATGCCCTTTGCCATCTTAGATATCGCACCAAAGGCGCAGGCCAAGGCAGTAGCGGGGCGGGGCGGGTTCGGGACGGGGCAGCAGTGCCACTCAGCCACAGAGAGAGAGAGAGAGAGGCTGCCCAGTAAATGTTACGTTTATCTCAGTGTAACATCTTTCACTTGGGGGCAGTGGCAGACTCTGTATAAGTATGTACTCCGTATCTGTATCTGTATCTGTATCTGTATCTGTATATGTGTGCTATGTATCTGTAGCTGTTTATGTGGCTGTATCTCTATCTCTCTCTCTCTCTATGTGTGTGTGTTACCCCACTACCCACACAGAGACAGACATTTTATCAGCTCGTTTCTGTTTTTTTTTTTTTTGCTTTATCTGACAAAACATTCATTAAATTGTTCGCAGCCAGCGCAAAAAGTCGTTTGCAGTTGCTGCCTGCCAACCCTCAGTGCTGAATTGCCCTTTGGGGGTTGTTTTGGAGCAGCCCCCACAACGAACACACACACACACACACACACTCACACACACAAAGAGAAGATGGCAAAAGATAGCGCCCAGATCTCCGGCAGCAGCGCAACGAAATTTTCTATATCTGATGCTGGCTTTGACTTGGGTAACTGTCAGTGTGGTTGCGTGGTTTGGGTGGTTTGAGTGGTTTGGGTGGTTTTTTTTTTGGGTGGCTGCCAAACGAAACGAACGAAATGAAATGAAAAGCTCTAACAAAATGTCCGGGCCATAACAGTTACATTTAGACCTATATATATATATATATATATATATATAGGCGATATATATACGCATTCAAGCGCCTACAATTGTTGTTGTCTGTCGTGCTGTGCAGAAAATACGTACATACATACATATATAACAGAAGAAAGAATAAAACTTGTGCGACTGTGAAATTTAATTTAAAAATTCAAATTTCGGTTTTGCGGCAGGACAAAATGGACACGACCGACTCTTTTCTCTTTTCTCTTTTTATTTTTCATTTTTTTTTATGTTTTATTTTTTGTTCGTTTTCATGTCCTGGCTCATTTCCTTTGCAGGCGGATTCGTTTTGCTGAGCCCAGCCACATGCTGTTCGCTGCCGCTGAGGCGTGGCAACACAGGCTGTTGCTCTGGCATTTCGTCTTTCATTTGGTTGAAGGGGTTGCCAAAACCCGGCTCGTTGATTGGCTTCGTTTGCGCAGCGAGCTGCCACACATTTGCCTAATTAATACATCAGCTTAGCTCATTTTCTGGCACGCACAAAGAAAGCGAAAACTATTGCTAAAAATCACACCTGCTGCAAAGTCACAAAAAAAAATCAATAAAATATTTTACTGAACCGGCAGAGCAACATTAACATCAACAGCGACAACAACAGAAACGACAAGCCATTAATGTCGCTCATTAATGCTGCTCAATGAATTTTACGAGGCCTTTGGAGCTGTTGTGGCATGGAAATGTGTCGCTGTCAGTGCCCAAAAGGTTTCGGTCTTGTGCATTTTAAACAGCAACAAGCAACAACAACAGCAACACTGACAACTACATGGTCAAGTGTAGGCAAACAGGCGGAGTATGGCTCTAACTCTATTCTCGTTCCTGCTCCGATTTGTGAAGGCATGAAAATCGTCATTAATATTTGTCACTGGACATTGCAACTGCATATATAAATTATAGAGCCGGACTACGCGCTGGCTAGGAGCTGGCTGGCAGGACCCGGCCCGTTGGGCAGCTGCTGTTACCAAAATGAATGTGCGCTTAACACGCGCTTTTTGTCCACCCGACTTGGGACTGGGTCTGCGTGCCTGGACACATTTTCACATATATTGTCTGAGTAAAATGAAAGGGTTAGAAATGCAACCCTTTTGGGTCAGGCTTTTGGGCCCCTGTGCAAATTATGCCTTTGCATATTAAATAGGTTTCATTTTCAACCCGTTCACATTAAACGTAAAACTCGTAAAGCACCTCAAGGCTGGCCACAGACTTATGAGCCCAGTGTAGCCTTAACAAGCAGGACGCGGCCTTAATCATCTGCGACCCGCGCACAGACTCCACTCCACTCCACTCGCTCTCTCTCTCTCTATCTGCTTGTCTCTGTCTATCTCTGTGAGAGCCTGTTTCATTATATTATTGGCACGCCCAGTTTTGCGGCTGCGGCTGCGCTTCATATCGTTAATTTTTAATTGATCTGCGCAGAGGTACAAAGTTGCAGTCGACTTGAGGTTCAGGTTCGTCAGCTTGTGCCCCAAGCAGAGCAGCAGGAGACATGAATCCCGTTTGGCTACCCCCGCTCCCGCTCAAGTGCATTTTAATGGCATTAGGCTGCCCACTTGATGAAATGAGCGCGATTTTAACAAGATCCTAGCGCCCCAAAAACGAAACAAAACAGAAAACATATTGCTCTGGCCTCTGGCCCAGCTACACACTACAGCAACAACAACAACAGCAACAACATCAACAAAATAAGAAAGGAAAACAAAAACCCAGGCGACTTAATGCGCTCGATTGCGTATACGCCCCGTTTGCAGAACGTGCATTGAACTTTTACTTGGCCTCAGTTGTTGATGTTGTTAATATTGCTGCTATTGCTGTTGTTGTTGTTGTTGCCGTTTGCCTTTGCTTTAGTTTTGATTCGTTTTGTTCTTGTTGTTGTAGTTTTATCGATCGCTTTGACTTTGACTTTCATTTGGCGCGCATTTTGGTAACTTGATTTATACGCACAGCGTCTGCGCCTTGCATTTAATTTTTGGCGTCACTGCCTCCAGAATCGATGCCCAGCTTGTTGTTGTTGTTAGCCACGGTTTTTAATTCGCCTCATACGCGAAATTCCCACGCCAAAGGGCTACCAATTCAATTCGATCCAGTTTCATTTCCAACGTCTATCGCACATATGGCGCAAACACAATGCGAGAGCTCAGCGAAAATGTGTTAATTAGAATTTCGTCTGTTTTCTTGTTGTTGCTGTTGTGTTATTTAAGCTTTTGATATGCGTAGCTCATGCCTCACCCCCGCACCCCATAAAACTGTCGAGTCAGCGTATGTCAATCACTTGACGCCAGTTTAATTTATTGATGTTTGTGGCTTTAAGTTCAGCTAGTTGGTATCTGGCATCAAGTTTCTCGTTGTTGATGTTCCGGTGGCTGTGCCTGCACAGTGGGATGACCACCAACATTTGAAATACCGACTTGGACATAAACCTAGACTTTAAACACCCACAACTTTGTCAAAACTGATCCGATTTTCAGTTCCGATGCCATTTTGGTCATGATTTGTGTTCCTTATTAGTTCTACATTTAAAGTTGAACAAGTATTTTTTGCGGATTTCTTGTCATTCATGCCAACAATTTCTTTCCCAGTCAGAATTTCTGTGTTTACCCGATTTTGCTAATATTTTCCACAAATACTTTTTCCCCAGTCCATAAGTTACTCTTTTTGTAAGACCTGTTATCATAACAGTCAACATATCAAATTTATAGCTGTCTTGATATGTATATTTGGATTAAGTTTTGTTTAAATAAACAATATGACTAAGTAAGGGCATTCCAAATCAAAATTGATGTATTTAATAGCCGTTAAATGACGACTAATGTAAACTTGTTGTTGTTGCTGGCGTTGAAATACGCCTTTGGTATATAATTAATTAAGCAGCTTTGGAGCCACTTAAATAATACATTTATAAATGATTGTGTCAAGTGTTGATGTGTTTATTGTTACAACGACGGCGGCAGCAACAACAACAAATGCAGCAATAAGCTGCAAATGGCAATTGCAAGTTGTTGTTGTTGTTGTTGTTGTAGCTGTTGTTCTTAGTGCTTGGCAGTCTTTGAATGCAAATGATAAAAAGCAACGTAATAAGCATAAAAATAAACAATTTTGCAGCGCTTAACAACAATATATATATATATGTATATATATACGAATGAGCAGCAGCAACAACAACAACAACATCAAACGTTTTGTTCAATTTATTGTGTGAAAATTCGCATAAATTAAAAAACCAAACAAAACAACAAAAAAAGCGACTACGGCATAAATATTATGCAAAATGCAAGCAACGCCCCTCCCCCCTTTAGGGGCTTGACTAACACATGCCGCTTATATTTATATTTATATAAGTCACGATTGCGTTGCTGTTGCTATTGTTGTTGCCATTGCTGTTGCTGTTGCTGTGGTTGCTTTTTTCTGAGATGCGCCTGCAATTGACCTTAACAGCTGTGTTCCTAAGCACTTAACATGCATTTGCAATTAGGCATAGTAGTCATAGCCTTAAGAGCACAGCACGTCCAAATGTGACAAATCCATTGAAGGTTGCTGCAATGGGCAATGGGGCTTGGCCTGGACTTGCCACACAGCCTGCGGCAGCGAGTGGCGCACAACTTTTTGGCCTTATAATTAAATGCAATTATTGAAACGCCAGCGGCCAATCGGCCAGCCGAAAAAAAGACTAAAACAAAATGCGAACAACAATGAGAACAACAACAACAACAAATGCAAACATATGTAAGCGAAGGCGACTGAGTCGTTGTTGCAGGCTAAAATACATAAATTAAAAATTTGCATTGTTCTGTTTCAGCAACAGAAACAGCCACAGCAACAGCAACAGCAACATCAACAGCAACAACAAAGAATTTTTGTGCTGCTCAAAGTTACGACTTGTTGACTGTTTTCATACAATTCGGAAATTTAATTAAAGGCGGCCGAGCAGACAATGAGATGCGCAAACCACAGTCGGAATCGCAGCCGTCCAGTGGGGCAGGTGCAGGTGCAGCTACAGCTACAGTTGCAGTTGTCCAATGGCCAATGGCCAATGGCCAGAGCGATATATGCAAAACTTTTAAGCTGCAGTCTTGACCCTCAGTCGCTCCGACTGGCGAAATCAATACAATTGCCACCCAGCACGACCAGCAAGTCGAATCGCAGTCAATTTCAATGGCAGCGCCCAAAACAATTGAATTGCATATCAGAGAGTGAGCGAGAGAGCCACAGGCGATGCGGCCCTTCAGAAAGGACATTGATGTGCTGCATCCTGTTTTTTGTGTGCAGCACGGGCACACAGGCACACAGGCAAAACAGTCGCTGCTATAAGTCAACGGCAGCGCACATAAATTTTAATTTGTTGCATATTTTGTCAACGAGAAATCAACAAACACTTCAAGTGGGTCCCCAAACAACAACAACAACAACAACAACAGCACCAACAAACACCAGCAGAGTTGCCTCAAGCTGTGAATTTCTTGGGAATTCCCTGCCACGTCAGTATTTGTGTTATTTTTGTTTCTCTTCTTTTGGATCCAATAATGGTTTATTTATGTTAATGTTATGCAATCAAAATGCATACGATTTAAATGCCAATAAAAAATCAACGCGTACAGCTAAGACACAAACCCTCTGCCAAACTGCATTTAACAGTTGTTTATTGTTGCTCGTTGTTGTTGTCGTTGTCGTTGTTGTTGCTTATTTTGTTTTTACGCATGTTTAATGGACTAATTTTGTATAAGACAGCGGCAGTGAGCTGTGCTGCGCAGTTGCTTTCTCTTTCACACGCAATGACAGCGTGTGAGTTCGTTGCTTAAGTCTTTCGTTTGGGCAGCGCTCGCTGCTGTTGTTGCTGCTATTGTGGTTATTGTTGTTGCTTTTGTTGCTGCTGCTGATGTAGTTGGCGCCAGGGCAACCTTCGGACGGACAGCGTTACATATATTTTCATAGTTTGTTGCTGTTGATGCGCGCGCCCGATAAAAAACGATAATGTGCCTCGGCCAACAAGGCAGACAGAGATGCAGACAGAGGAGCAGGGCAGTAAGTGGTGGGCAGAGGCATCTCCATAACCCACACACACACGCACACACACACAAACGACAGACTGTGGCTGTGGCTGCTGCCTGATTATGTTTTTAGTGCGTTAAGTGATAATGATGATGCGCCTTGATTGTTATCAGCCAATGCGTTCACTCAGCCTCAGCTGCAATCAAGACGCCAGCTAGTCAGAAAAATGATAATTAAATACATATACATATACATATACATATACATATACATATACATATACATATACATATACATATACATATACATATACATATACATATACATATACATATACATATACATATACATATACATATACATATACATATACATATACATATACATATACATATACATATACATATACATATACATATACATATACATATACATATACATATACATATACATATACATATACATATACATATACATATACATATACATATACATATACATATATGCATGTGGAGTGTGCTGTGTTTTATTCCTGGAATTATTATGACATTTGAGAACTTTCACGCTGTTTTTTATGGCTTTTGGCGACAGCAACGTGCGCTGAGATTGATGCGCCAGCAAATTCCCAGGAATACAGTTGATAAATTTATTGATTAATTTGTGGCAATGTGTGGAAGCTCCACACAGCGGGGCCGGTGAGTTAGAAATGGGCAGAGAGAAAGAGAGGGGCTAATAACTGTTGCATTTAACTTACCAGTCTTCGCTTTGGCTTGATCAAGGGCCGATTCTGTCCATTCATTTTATAGTAGAGTCCACACGCATTGCACAGATAATGTCCAGTTCCATCGCGTCGCCACAGCGGTGTCGAGGTGGCACCACAGTTGACGCACTCGCGACCCTCTGCAAAGACACAAGAAATTTATAAAGCTCTTATCGTAAATAGCTTGGAATAAGGTTTCGATATAGTATATATGTGTATATAGTTAGCAAAAACTGAAGCTTAGTCCGAGTGCAGGCAACAACAGCGAATGCCAAACGTAGCAACAACAATGGAGCAGCTTGTTAAACAATAACAGCAACAACAGCAACAGCAACAGCAGCAACAACAGCAGCAGCAACAACAACAACAACAACAGCAGCAACTCGCTGCGGCACACATTTTTCAGCTGTTTCTCAGTCATTTTTTTTTTCTTTTAGTTTTTTTGAATGTTGTTTTTCTCTCTTGTGTTTGCCGTTTGCTGTTGTTGCTGTTGTTTTTGGCATAAAACGCATGGAAGCGGAAATGATGGATTCGCTAGCACTGGGGTCTGGGGCTGCAGCGCTGCCTTCCTTGCTGACTCTACACATTTTAATTAAGCAGCGCAGCAACGTCGCGTCGTCGGCGGTTCTAGTGACTGCAATCGCCCTTACTCCCCCTCGCCTCGCCTCGCCCCCGCCCCGGCCCCCGTCGCCCATTAGCGACGAGCTGCTCCTAACTGTTTCGCTTTGCAGGCCGCAAACGCAACTCATTTGAATAACTTTAGGCATAATTTGTAAGCGACTTGACTTGGGTTCCAGTTCGAGTTCGAGTTAGAGTTTGAGTTCGGGCTCGGCTTTGGCTTTGGCTTTGGAAATGAAGTTGCAAATGTAACGCGTTATTAACGTTCGTATTACAGTTGCCTTTTGCCTTTTGTCTTTGTCTTTGTTGTTGTTGTTGGTAATTTGGCCTTTATACTACGCTGCTTGCTTGTCTTTATTTGTATATTCTTCTGCGCATTTAATGACGCCACTAAATGGGCTTCATTATATCGTTTGTTTTCGCTCGCTGCTTGTTTTCAATTTGAAATTTAGTCATAAAAACCAGACAGCTAACTGTGGGCCGAGCTCAGCTGAGAGATTTAACGCTACTTTTGGCCCTAAAAAGCCAATTTGGCTAGCTTATTTCTGCATTGTAATTAATTAACGCTGCGTTTTTACATGGTCACATGAGCATAACTATTATGCTGTTTGCTTTTCATTTGTATATCATTCTTTTCGTTTTTGTTTTCATTTATGTTTTTTTTTATTGAATATTAGCGGTCACACCCAGCGCAGTGGGTCAAGTCAGCAGTGGTGCTCATTAAATGCGTTGTCAACTGCGTTGCCTGCCCAAATCCCATTAGGGCCACATTTTGATGACAGAATTTTTGTTGGCGTGTGGTTTATTTTTATTCTTCTGTTGGTTTTTTAAGAGCTTTACGTGATTTGCTGCGGTTTATAGTGGGTTCGACACAGCAGGACAATCACACGTGTCCTGCGGCTACTTCTACTGCTACTGCTGTTCCTGTGCATTATATTGTCCTGTTGGCATGCCAAGCATTTTGTTTTTGAGCTTTCAAAGAAATTAAATTAAACGTTCTGCGTGTTTCATGGCCCACAGCAGGCGGCGACGCATTGTCCACACCGGCAACAAATACACAAGCACCAGCCGCAGCAACCCCACCACTCCACTCCACTCGCACTCGCACTCGCCAGGGGCGCGTTAAATAAACAGTTCATTTGTTTTCATTTAATCGCAACTTTACTCTGCTTTTTTGTATATACATATATCCATGCATATATATCTTTTTATAGCGCGTGTACTTGATATTTTTTTCAGCTCGCTTTCGTTTTCTTTTCTTTCCTTTTTTTTTTTTTTGTTGTACGACTTTTTTAATTGCCGCACATTTGGCACTGGGCGTTATTTGGTTTTCAGTTTTGTTTTTTTTTTGGTGCTTTTCGGGGGCTGCGTAACAAAGGCCCGAAGCCAAATTGCCGCCAATCAAAAAAAACAACACCCACTGAATAAAAATTGCATAAATTATACGAAAGTTGCTGAAATTGTTTAAAGTTATTTGTTTGCCTTGACACTTTTTTATACATTTTTGAACAACATCAAGAGTTCTGCAAATAGTTTTCGCTAATTGTTGTGACAATTCTGCTTATTGAGCTGCTAAAAATTCAGATGGTAACTGTGGAGTGTCATGTCTTATTGAGCACATAATTTGGATATCATATAAAACTTCCAAATTGTAGAGAGATATAGATATCTTGTATTTTATTTTTGGTTTGTTTTTTTTTTTATATAATTGACTGCTCAATTTGCATTGCTTTCAATTGCATTTTGCAGACACTTCTTTAATATCCAAAAATCTTTTAGCATCGCAGTTTATCAAGTTGCACAGTAGCCGTTGAGTGGCGGAAAGCGTTATGCATTTATTGGTTGTTATAAACTCTCATAGAGGTCGAGTGTTTGCTGGGCTGCTGCATTCAGCCATTCCATATTAAGCCATAAAGTGTGGCTTTGTGGCATTGTGGCATTGTGAGTGCTTGCTGCGGTTGCTGTGGTTGTTCTTTTTTTTGTAGTTGTTGCTTTTGTTCTAGCACAATTCCAATGAAGTTCGCTGTGGTTGCTGTCGCTGCTCCAAGCCACTCGCCAGTTAATAAATCAAATGTGTTAATGATGTTTTTACCCAGTGTGCCCACTTTTGACAACAAAAGGCAACACAAGAGCCAACAACAAGCAGACGACGACGACGACGACGGCGACGGCGACAACTACTGCCCCTGCCCAAAGTATTTGTATCCGTAATATGAATCCCTTTATATGGTTGCTATATGCTATCCAGAATACACGGCGCACGCGTACAGCTTCTCTCTCCCTCACACAGTAATGTTGTGGCTCTTTTGTTTTAGTACATTTTTATATGATTTCTGGGGCTGCTGCAGTGATCTGTATGATCCTTTCCTTGATTTCTCTCTCTCTCTCTCTATCTCTCTCTTTCTCTCTCCCTGTTTTTCTGGTTTTAAACGCCGTGTGTGTTTTTTATGGCCATTAAATGTTTGGGTTCTTTGTTGTTATTGTTTTGATGTCAATTTGCCTGTCGCCGGGCTGCTGTCTGCTCGGTTCCGTCTCGGACCGTCTCTCCGCCTGTCTCCATGGATAGCTATGACAGTTTTTCACATTTTATTTATTTTCATTTTCATTTTCCACACAACACGTAGCAGGTTGGCCAGTTCTCAGTTAACCTATGATTTAGTAGCATGTTATAACTGTTTCTCTTGTGGCCTGGTCCAGCCACATCCCAAGTCTAAAGCCATAGCCATAGCCATAGCCACATCCACATGGGCACAATCATCCACAGCATTGCGTTGTAATTTCTTGGAAATTTGTGCACACTTTGGTATTTCGTTTTCGTGTGCTCTTCTTTCGGGTTTTCGTTGGGTTTTACGGCCACGGGTCCGTGTGACATTGTCTGGCATTGGCCTGAACCCGAATGCCGTGGCCCAAGTCTCGAGACTGAAACTGAACCTGTTTTTAGGGCCTGATTTGGCATTAAGGTCTTGGCTATAGATGTATATGCCGAGTTTAAAGGTCTAACTAACTGTGGACGCTGCTTGATTTGACATTTGGCGTCAGTGGCCATAATTGTCTAGAATTTATGTGTTGTACCTTTTCAGAAAATTCCCTTTAATTTGTTAGTCGCATGTGGGCAGGCTGACCACGAAGGGTCAACTGCAGTTTTAATTAGTTGCTGTTGTTATTGTTGTTGTTGTTGATGTTTTTGTTGTTGCTGCTGCTGGTCGTTTTGTTGTTTGTTGATATTAATAAACATTTATACTAGTTAAAGGTTACATAGATAACTTTTTCAGATACATAGATAGACAGTTACATAGATAGTGATAGAGAGAGAAAGAGAGAGAGAGAGAGGGGGAAAGAGAGACATTTACTGGTGAACAAGACAAAATACACATGTGGATGTGTGAGTAAATAGTTGTTGTTGTTGAATTTGATATATTTCTTTTGCTTTAATGAAAATGAAAATGCTTAAGAAAGTCAAATACAAAATAAATACAAACATTTAACGAAAACGAAAACAAAAACAAAAAATGCAAGCCAAACTAAAAAGTATGCGCTTAGTATGAATAATTTACACACAGAAGGAGTCGCGAGTCCGAGAGTCCAAGAGTCACCTGGGAGATCGTAGACTGTGGCATACCACAAGCCTGGGCCAAACCATGCCACGCATGCCTCAAATAAGCAGCAAGCGCCTCATTTTGAGGGCACAGCTGTCAGGGCGCTGGACAAAGGAACAATGGGCGCACAAGAAGCTCATCCCTGCTGTTAAGCTGCGCCTGAAGACAACGGACAACGCCTGATTGAGTGAAGGCTGCGCGGATCGCAAGACTGCCATAGCCATAGCCTCGTAGGTCCCGGGCTCGTACCCATATCAATTACTTAAAGCTCATTCACAACATTTTTTATTTTCACCTGACAAAAGCCCAAATGGCATCCAATCAATTTGGCCAGGCGCTGGCCAAGCATAAATCCCAACCAAACTGCACACACACTGGACATGTGGCTAAAAAGTGGAACCGAGACACCACTCCACTCCACTCCACTCAACTCCACTCCACTCACTGCGATTGGGGAATGCGAGTGGCTGGCTATTGATTTGGGCAGTGGCCCCAACACATGTTCTTGCGCCCCGAAAAACTTATCGCAAGCGATGCGATAAACGATAAATAAATACAAAAAACAAACAGACAGCGGACGGAGGACGGAGGACAGCGGACGGTGGACGGTGCATAACGTAGGACGTTCAATATTGGCTAACGAACGCGCCCAGAGCCCAGCAACGGGAACAGCAACAGCAACAGCAACAATAATGTTGCAGACAACTTTTTATTTTTCTTGGTTAGTTAAACAGCAACAAGAAAAACTGTCGCCTGGCCGGAGAGCAAATGAAATAATATGAAGCGCAGGCAAAACATTTTGTCAGCCCGCAGCTTCCTACTACATCACAAATACACAGATGCAGATGCAGATACAGATACAAAGACGCAGATACAGATACAAAGACCTCGAATACTTAGTTCACATGGCATCTTTTTGCTTCCTCATTTGACTCAACTGCTCGAGTGCATGTGTGTGTGTGTGTGTGTGTGTGAGTGTGCTGAGAGCAACTGCAACATTAACAGTAACAGTAGCAATAACAGTAACAGTGCATTAACAGCAGTCTGTTAAGCTTGGCCAGCTGCTCTTATTCTCGCTGCTGCTTTTGGGGGTTGCAACTGCAACGGCCGGCCCCGACCCCGACCCCGACTCCGACCCTCAACCCTCACGCATTACAGCGGCTATAAAGTTGTCGTTGTTATTGTTGTTGCTGTTGTTGCTGTTGTGTTGGAGTTACTGGCAGCGACATGCGAAACCGGCTGAGACGGCGACTGCGAAGCAGGTGCAGCGACAAACTTCCGCAGCGACTGCCAAGCATGAGTGTATATGCATGTTTGTATGTGTGTGTGTATGTGTGTGTGTGTAGCAGCAACATGAAGTAATTAACAACTACAACACAAAACGACAACAGCAACAAGAAACAAGATGATGACGCAGTGGAGCCAAGCCAAAGCGTTGACAATAGCATTGAGGTTTTTTTTTTTCTTTTGCAGCGGCAACTGCAATTCTGCTGCTTCTTCTTTAACGTCTTCTTGTTGTTGTCATGGTATTGTGCTGACTTCATGGTGAACGCACGCGGCGTATACGCAATGCAACAAGACTCAAAGGCAAACCGGGGGCGTGTTTGTTACACAAATCTGAATTGGCCTGACTGCATACATATATTAAGAGTTGAGCCGAGCAGAGCAGGAAACATGCCCAAGTGGCGGACACGGAGTGAGACAGAGGAAGAGAGTGAGTGAGAAATAGAGAGAGAGATAGAGAGAGAGCACACATGTCAAGTGCCGCTGGAAATGTGCAAGAGTGCCACAGAGTGCAGTTAAGTGAAGAGCTTCCCACGTGCGCGAGCGTGTGAAATAAAAGGAAATCAAAAGCCAAAAGAAACCAATGATTAAATGAGTAAATGAAAAATAATGCTACAAAAAACTAAAACTAAAACTAGTAACTAAAACTAAAACTAAAGCAGTTAAACGATAAGTGTTTTGCGGACAACACACATCTAAATATAAATATAAATTGAAATATCAGCAAATATCGTTTATCGATCAACAATTGATCGATCAATCGATCAACGGTTAACAATTATTATTTACCCACACCAATTTCGCAACTTGTGTTAACTTTTGTCTTGCTTACCAGCACTGGTCCTGGGCTTTGTGCGCACGGGCTTCACATCGAGACCAACACCACCGCCGCCGCCACCTGCACCACTGGAGCTACTATGACCGCCGCTGCTCATGGCGCCCATGCTGCTCATGCCACCAACACCGCCAGCGCCACCGACGCCGCCGCCATGCAGGCCCGAGATGGAGCCCGTGCCGGAGCCGGCGGAGACGGACGCACCATGATGATGACTATGACTGTGATGGTGATGGTGGTGCGCTGCCGCCGCCGCAGCAGCACCCATGCTATGCCGCACAGCGGCCGCTGCCACGGAGGAACTTTGGAACATGTTGGCGGCAGCAACGGCCGCCTGATGCTGCGCCGCCGCATGGTGATAGGAGGCATAGCTGCTGTCGTAGCTGTTGGCATTGTTGGCCGCATAGTGTGCCTGGGCAGTGCCATCGAATAGCCCATTTGATGTGGATGCGGTGGCGGATGAGGAGGCATTGCTGTTGTTGTTGTTGCTATTTTGCTGCTGCTGCTGCTGCTGCTGTTGTTGCTGTTGTTGCTGCTGCTGCTGCTGTTGCGGCGCTTGATTGCCGCCGCTGCTGCTGCTGCTATTTGAGCTATTGGTATTGTTGTTGTTGCTGTTGTTGTTAGTACTACCTTCACGCTGCTTGGGCGCTGAGGATTGTGGAGGTCCAACGCTGCCGGCATGCGCAACGGATGCGCCACCATTCTGTATGGAGGGCTTGATGTCCAGCGCACAGCTGGCGTCCGTCAGTGAGGTAGAGCCCGTGGCCTGCTGGTGCATAAAAGCGTTCATTACAGCCTGCGAACGGGAGCAAGGATAAGGCTTGGTTAGAGCATGGGAACTGCGAGCAGGCAGCATGGAGTTGAGAGAGTTGATGGCTTACCTGGTACTCGGATGGACCGGTTTGTACTGAGTCGGGCGTGGAGTCCTTTGGCGGTGTCGGTGGGAATGGGAACGAGTGCTGGCCGGCCGCCGTTGTCTGATGGCTCTGGCCCACCTGGCCCAGTTTGTGCTCCACCTGCGGCTCCTGGGGGCAGGCGAACTGACCCATGCCCCAGGCGCTGGCGGGTGCAAACGATTTGTGCTCGCTGGTCAGCCAGGGACTGAGCGGCGTATGAAAGTGCGGCCGGCACACTTGGGGCGTGGCATGTGAGGAGGGCATGCGGGATGCTGCAGAAAAAAGAGAAAACAAAGAAAAGAAACATAAGATAAGAATTTAATAAAACGCGCCAAAAACAAAAAATCAAGTTAAATGCGGCATTAAATCAATTATGGCCAAAATTTATAACGAAGATTAACAGCCTAAGCCGAGATGAGATGAGAATCAAAGAGGGAGATGGATGCGGGAGAGCAGGGAGAAAGACAGAGACCAGAAGCGATAAAAAATGCATAATAAATGACGTTGTTCGCTTTTCGAGGCGGAAAAGCTGCGTTATAATTTATGAAACACCAGCAACAGTTGCTGCTGCCGCTGCTATCCAGGCAGTAAGGCACTGACCATTGGCCACAAAATGACGCTCGCGGCCTTAGCGCAGACTTTGCATATGGGCCAAGACAAGCAACTGCTGCGACTGTTGCTGTTGCTGCTGCTGT
This sequence comes from Drosophila maculinotata, assembly GCA_035045305.1. NCBI lineage: Eukaryota > Metazoa > Arthropoda > Insecta > Diptera > Drosophilidae > Drosophila > Drosophila maculinotata. Next base: position 12,709,517 of record JAWNPD010000335.1, read on the forward strand.
TGCTGCGGTTGCTGCTGCTGCTGCATTGTCATAAATTGTTTAATTTGTATCATAAACAATCGCGTTAAACTTTTGTCCCAAAGCTAAAAAGATCGATCAGCGGTTCGAATGCGCCGCTGCCTGAACACCCCCCCCCCTGCACCTCCCTCCTCATTCCTGTACCCCTCAGCTTGGCCTGGCTAAAAGTGTAGCCTAAATGTCTGGCAGTGTATAATTTAGCGGACACCAAGTGAGATTTATGTGCGCCAATGCTGCCGTTTCCATAGCTGCAACGCATCGCAGCAACGCGCCGCATGCCACGCCATATCCATATCCTTGGCGGCGGGGTGTTGCAATTGTTTTGGGGGGGCGCGCACTTATTCTTATTATTATCATTAATATTGGGCCCCGGCTGCACCGATCTGTTAGCTCTGGGGCTTGTTTGTATGTGAAATTATTTTTGATTATGCAGCAGCCGTTGCTGCAACTGAAGTTGTTGCTGTTGCTGTTGCTGTTGCTGAAGTCGACGCCAATGTTGCCACGAAAGTCGCTTGGATTGTCTGTCTAACAGTAGGTCACTCAGTTCAATGGACGCCAGCTATGGATTAGTTTGAAGCGCAAGTAACAATCATCAAAAGACGTAGCAAATAAAGCCATCACAGCCAAGACGAATCGCAGATGCTCTTTCCCACAGTTCCAAACTTATAGCTGTGCATAAATTGAGTTGAGTTCGGCTCAAACTATGAACTAATGAGTTAATCTGAATGCGAAAAATCAAAGGGCAACTGTGAAACGTTTTCAAAGTATTCGCTATAGTATGTATCGCTGGTATACAAAGTTCTGTTCTGTTTCGGCCGCTTTCCCAAGGGTATTGCAAAAGGGCAATCAGCCTTGGACTCCTTTGGCTTTGCCACTGCAAGCTGCCTGCTGCCTGCTGCCTGTTGCCTGTTGCCTGCTGCCTGTTGCCTGTTGCGATCGATCGCTGCCTGCGATAATATCCATTTGATTATCCTAATAACAGTGCTTTAGCATCGATATTATATGTACGTGTTTCTGATTATAGAAATTATGTACAGCAGCAACCGTTGCAGTCGCAGTCGCAGTCGCAGTCGCAGTTGTTGTCTTTGTCTTTGTCTCGACATTGCTGAGAGTCTGCTGCAGTGCAATGCCTCAATTGTTGCTGCTGCTTGTAACAAGCCAGCGCAGATCAAACTTCACACTTTTGCGCCCCAAAACAGGGCAGCAGAGACAATTGCTGTTGGCCGATTGCAGCTACGTGCCACAAGAAACGCAACAGTCAATATTCAATATCAAGAACTTGTAGTTAAGGAGTTATGAATATATGAAGTCGTCATCGCCGGCGCTGTGTGTATAATTTTGGGCCAAATGAGCGCATTGGACATGCCAAATTATATATAGTCTTTCAGTGAGGCTGTTTTGTTGCCAGTTGCCAGTTGCCACAAATCAATGGGCCGCAGACCGCAGCGATGCGAGCTTTAATTGCGGCAATGAAAACTTTCAATTTGGCGATGGTGTTGGCGATAACAGAGCGCTGTTAAGGCTGCTGTTAAGCGGCTATGAGTCACTGTTAGCTGTTGTTGCTGTTGCGGTTGCTGCTGCTGCTGCTGCTGCTGCTGATGTTGTTGTTATGGCTGTTGGCATCTTTTGTATAAAACAATTCGCTAATAAATCAAGCTGAGTACAGCAATTAAAGTTGCAAAAACACACAGACACACACCGCGACATTTTTTTGTTGTTGTTGCTGCTGTTGCTGCTGTTGCTGTTGTCATTGTCGGTATGCAAAGCTCGTGCTGGTGAAAAGCGGCAACGTCGTCGCTGCCGTCGTGCCCTTGGCCGTCCCCCAAAGCCAAAGGCCTGGCTGACACGTTCTACACAACAGCTACAGCAACAGCAACAACATTAACAGCAGCAACAGCAGCCGCAGCAACAGCAACAGCAGCAACAGCAACTACAACAACAGCAATAAACAAAGTGCTACAATAAAATCTGCCTTTAATTTTTGTTGTAGCGCACAGAAAAACAACATTTTGAAGTTTTTGGCCTGCGCTTGATTTCTTCAAACTGACAGATCAAAGCTACAAAAGCCGACTCTCTGTGTGTGTGTGTGTCTGTGTATGTGTGTGTGTGTAAGAGACACTTTATAAAGCAAGGCTTGGACATGTGTGTGGCGTTTTAAAAGCGTTTGACAAGCGCTCAACTCGAACTCAACTCAACTCGAACTCAAGTCAACTTAAAGCCAAGTCAACTCAGCGCCTGTACGTCTAAGCCGTGTCTCCGGCTGTAACTCAAATTGAAGCCAAAAGCGTACCGAAAGCGCCTTTTAATTGCAGTTGCAAGCTGGCCAGCTCGCCAACGTGAATGACATAATTAATTGTATGCACTGCCAAACGGCGCACTTAGCGCGACGTGTTTGACATTTGAAGATGACAATCCCACTGACACAGCGACAGTTCGAACAATCCACCAATCCACCAATCGAGCAATCCAACCAGCAGCAGGTGATGGAATAACAGTAAGTAAGAGTAAGAGTAAGAGTACGAGTAAGAGTAAGAGCCTATGGCCATTCAATTAACCAAATGCAGCTAAATCGGCAGCTGGCAATAGAATCGCTATCGCCTTATCACTGCCAGCGCATCTCATTTGAATGATCAACAACAAAAGGACGGCAACTGAAACCTCAGTGACAACACTCTGGCGGCTCTCTATTCATTGTGGCGCGAACATCTTGATAACGAGCCTGGGATGCCTGGGATGTCTGTGATGCTACAGGCAGAGGCAGTGGCAGGGGCAGGGTCCATTGGGTAAATGTAACAGTTTTCGTAAAAGGATTGCCAGCTCTTTGGTAAATTAAATTCACACCAATGCGGATTAGGGGTGAGTGAGAGAGAGAGAGCGCGCTGCTTATCAGCGCCAGCAAATCAAATTGTCAAATGAGTGCGAGTAAAACGAGGCTGGCGAAATGTAACGTATGTCAGTCAGTCAGTCAGTCAACCAGCCAGCTAGATCGGCTCAGTACGTCACTCAGTCGATTAGTGAAATGCGTCGCCGGCTTCAGCTGCTTCCGGCTGGCATTAAGCCACAATCAATCATACAAAAGGCAGACAGACAGAAACCCAAAGTCTTAGACAGTCAGTGAATCCTTCAATGACCCCTCGCTGCTGCTGCTGCCGCTGCTGCTGCAGGCGCTCGCTTAATTTATAACCTGAGCGACCCTCGAGGTGAAGCCAGGACATGACCAGAGACTTTTCACCTGCCTGGCTTGTAGGCGCGTGGCTGCCACTTTGGCTCCAAAATGCGGTCAAGTGTCTCCGTCTCCGTTGCCGTTGAGTCGACTTTTGCTGCCGCTGCTTACACCTGCTCCAAATTTAAAATGCGGCAAGCGGCGGCAATAAACTATAACGGATTCCAGTTTTAGCCACCACCACCAACATCAGCAGCAGCAGCAGCAACACCAGGCAATTGACTAGCTCCGCAGGTAGGTAGGTCAGTTAGTGGCCGTGCCGCAAAAGACACCTTGAGCTGCAGCAGCGCAGAGCAGCGACTTCAGCTGGGAGCTGCTGGCTGCTCTGGAATTATTGAGCTCCTGAGCTGTTTAGCATTTTGCGCTCTTGTTGTTTGTTTTAATTATTTCTTTGCTTTTTTTCATATTTTCTAGCTTGGCGCATATTGCAGCTCAGCTCAGCTTGCGTGCCAACTGCTTGACTGACTGACTGACTGGTTGGTTGGTTGACTGACTGACTGACAGGCTGGCGGCTGCTTTATTAAGCGCAAACTGCGCTGCCATTCCCATCTATATTATTAACACTTTATTTGCGGCTTGCTGCCGGTCTCTGCCCCGTCTCTGCACCGTCTCTTGCGCCCTTCTCCTTGACTACATACTACATTTCCGTCATCATCACTGGGCTGTGCTCCAGTTGCATGCCAGCTTATCATTAGTCATAAGTTGTCAATTGTATTTATGATAATGCGTTTAATAACTTAACCACAAGCTGCCTGGCTTCGTTGTGCCTCAAAGTTATGCCACTCATATATATTCGCATTGTTGCCAGCTATGTTGCACAACATCTCAACATAGCACAGCTATTTTTTAATACCTACTATATACATACAAGTTTAAAATTGCAAATATTTTTTAAAAGTTTAATTCGTTATTAATTGCTTAATATGTGCGAAGAATATATTTGATATTATGGGACTATATATTTATCCATAATCTGCTAATTTATGTTAAACGTCAGAATTCAAGTAAAACATAAAGCCATAACTTTGTCAAAACTAAATCGATTTACAAAAGCGTAAAAAATTTGTAGAAAATAGTCCAAACCAATTAAGGATTCGGTGCCTTAAATGTCTATTTTTATATTAGCGCCAAGTTTGATCGAGAGTAGTTACAAATTATAAGCTAATTACCCAAGTATTTCCAAACATACTCAGCTTTGAATTTTTTCTTTTGGTTTTTGATGAGGTAATAAATGATGGTTGAGGCACAAACTGGAGCTGTGGTTAACAAGCATATTTAGCTTAACGTGTGAATTACGTGGCCTGACTAACTTTTGCATACGTGCAGCAATGTTGCCACAAAACATGTTGACAAGACGACAAGCCGCAGCAGCAGCAGCAGCCGCAGCAGCAACGAGCGACAAATGTTGCCGCACTAAATAAAAACTTGCAGCAAGGCGAGGCAGCAACAATAGCAACAACAACAACAACCAGCACATGTAAAAAACCAAGTTGAGGGTTTGAAATGCGCCATTTTCGTTTGCCATTTGTTTGCGTTTGCTGCTCTCGTTGCTGTTGTTTGCCGTTGTTGCCACACCATTTTCTCTCCAGCTTTTTGTTGTTGTTGCTGTGGTGGGTGCTGCTGCTGTTACGGCTGAAAAAATGTTAATAATGCGGCTGCATTTGCAGCAGTTGGCAGCGTGCACGCGTACTCATTTTGTTGTAGCTGCAGCTGGGTCCGTGGCAGCGTCCAAGTTGATGTTGATCCTTTGGCTTTTGGCTTTCGGCTTTCGGCTAGCACGCAAGCATAATAAATTTATGCAAATGCTAGTCCGCTTGTAGCCGGACTCTATGCGAGTGATTGGGCCGCCACTGTCACTCAGCCGAGGCTCAAGTCACGCTGACAGTTGCGCTCTGGCCATTCAAAGGCATGGCTAATGAGCAACACACCACAGTGAAAACACACACACACACACACGTACACACACACGCATGCATGCATGTAGCCTTTGTCAGGATCTGGCAAGCCTCAAATGCCTTTGGCGCACTTATGACAGTTCGAAGCGTCAGCAAAATCATTAAAATTGACAAGTTTTTATATGACACAACCAAATTTGGTAAGCCAAAAGCCAACAGCGAACAGCAACGCAACGTTTGAAGTGTTGTTTGCTGTGCTTGGACAACTTGTTGTTTTTGCTCTTGCTGTTGTTGTTGCTGCCGCTGTGGACCACCAAGCAGGCGCTGCTTCACATGTCATAAATAAGAACGCGTTGACATTTATCACAACAAAGGGCTCCAGGCTAAAACAAAGCTGCCCCCAAAACACACACACGAAAAAGCGAAAAAAAACGCCGAGCCAAAGAAAATCGTTGCATAAATTCATAAGTTTGAACTTGAGAAATTCAATTGATGCGACAACGGCGACGGCGGCGGCAACTGTTGCTGTTGCTCTGTCCACTTTTCGCATATTAATAAAATATTTTATTAAACACACGCGCCGACAGTGCTTGAAGGATGCTAGCTGGAAGGAGCAGGCGCAGGCGCAGGAGCAGGAGCAGCAGCAGGAGCTGTTGCAATATTATGCTAAACAGTGTGTCCCAAAAAAGGCTGCAAACGAAAATCGTGCCTGGTGGGTCCACAAGCCGCAGCATCGCACAGCGCGCAACAAATTTTTGGCGGCGTCTCTTGCGACACACTCGTATGACATATTTTTGCCAAGAACAACCAGCAACAACGCATTATTATTTTCTTGTGTATTTTGTGTATGTTTCTGCTGCTTTTATTGCTGCATTGTTTGAGCCAAAAACCAAAGAAAAAAGAGTCAAGCATTTATGCTAAGCAGGCGGGCTGAAAGATATGCAAACTGGTTTTTCAGTTCAAACACAGTTAAGTTTGAAGCGCGAGTTTCTCAACAAATTTCGCTGCTCATCGAATGCTAATGAGCCGAAGGGGGGGCGTCATTTGTTAGTTTTTGGCCAAATAGGCATTACACCTGATCAACTTGACCAGGTGGTCCGCATCGTTAAGCGTGTTCGCTCGCCTTTAGTTCTCGGTAAGATTGTTCTATTTTGATAGTTGGCTTGACGCTTCTTGGAAGCCATTAACCATTAACTATTAACCATTAAGCATTAGACATTAAACATTAGCGATTAGCTGCCAAGGCGTACAATGACTTCGACTGCCTGATTAATATGCCATTGGGGCCGCAGTCCCTGCTCGCTCGTTCGCCCGTTCACCCGTTTGCCCGTTCACCCGTTTGCCCATTCGCCGAAGATCAGTTAAGGCCATGTCGCAGCTCGAACTGCCAAAGTCATTTGTAAACTTGACACTGCCAAATGCAGCCAGGCAGCACACACAAAGCCAAACGGCAAACGGCAAACAGCAAACGGCTGCACAAATGTATTAGCAACAGTTTATCACAAAATGTTGCTGCTGCTGCTTGTTGCTGTCGCTGCTGCAGTTGCAATTGCATTGACAGCGGGGGCGACAGCAACAGCAATAGCAGCAGCAGCAGCAGCAGCAACCAACAATGCGCTAATATTCAATATTGTAATTGCAGTCACAAATCGTGCTCGACTGCAGTCAGAGGAGCAGACGGCCTGGCAACATGTTGCTGCTGCCGCTGCTCCTGCTGCTGCTGCTGTCTGTTGGCGGTGAATGTTGCTGGCTGGGCATAAAATTAATGAATGCAGCCGCATTGCGCTTTGTATGTTCAGTGTCGGCATATTGACCGCTTGCTGTGTTAGACAAATCACAACAACAGCAACAACATGCACAACATTGCTTGTTGCTGGCGTGTGTTGCAGCAACATGCGTAAGCTTTGTTCGCCTCTTGTCATTATAAATCGCTTGCGAGCAGCATTTTGATTTTACAAATTAATAATGAAAGCAGCAGACAACACAAGACAACACAACACAACACAGCAGCAAACAAGGCACAGTAGCAACATTATTGATGATGCACGTCAGGCAAGGGACACTTGCACATAAGTATATATATGTGTGTGTGTGTGTATGTGTGTGTTGCAGTTCCAGGAATCTGGGTCTGACAAATGACAAGCAAGCGGGCAAAAGGATGTCGAGTGCAAAAATGCCAGCTAGCTCAAAGACTTCCGGCCTAGTTCGTCAGAAGTGGCGGCAAAAGCTCTCAAAGAGCGCCGCGGCCGCCATCTTGGCGAGGCGAGATTGATGCCAGCAACAGGCAGCAGGCAACAACAGGCAACAACAGGCAGCAGGCAACAAGGGGCAACTAGCAAACCAGCAACAGGCGACATTGATAGTGATTGAAGGACAGCTGTTCACACTAGCCAAGCGAAAAGCCCCGCGGGCAAAACGAAATGTCAAATTAGAATGCGAAACGTGTTGCCAATGGGAATGTAGTGAGTTGGGAGCTCGGAGCTATAGTTGTTGTTGTTGTTGTTGCAGCTGGACAATGGAGTTTGTAGCTGATATTGGCGGCACCTTTGGCTCTGCGGCATGCAAAGTAGCCAGTTAAGTTAGTCAGCTAGTCGGGCAGCCAGTGAGGCGACAACGGCGACTGTTGCTGCAGTGCAAATTAATTGAAGCATCGCGGCAATGTCAACGACAGCAGCAACATCACGTGTTGCATGTTGCATTTGGCGTAGGCAGTCCAAGTTGAAGTCGAAGTCGAAGTCAGAGCTGAAGTCAGAGTCGGCTCTGGGGGCCAGTGGCAGGCACATTCTTATAATTATGTCATTTAATTAAGCAAAGACAGTTTGCCGTTGCCACGACTAATTAAAACATCGCGCCAGCAGCAACAGCAGCAACATGTGCAACGCGGGCGGTGGCAAAAAATACAGAAAAAAAATTGCCATATGAATGACCGGCCACTGTCGAATGCAATAAACAATATGCAACAACAGCAGCTACAATAGCAACCGGCAGGCACAACAACAAACAGTTTGCCGCTGCATCATACGATGTAAAGAATGCTTCCAAGAATTTGGGTCATAATTAATGTGGCATGATTTCAAGACATTTTAATCAAAGCGAATTGAGAGGGCAGCTACAGCAGCAACAACAGCAGCAATAGTTGCTGCCGCAATGAGCAGGCTCAAGGCTTGTAATACCTTTGAAAAGTGTCACAGATACAAACACATTTACACACATTTACACACACACACACACAACCAGCACACGCATAGTGAGCGCATTTAAAGTCACATCAATCATACGCAGCGGTGGCCCAGCTGTTCAATTGCAATACCATAACTCATTTTTATAGGCCGCCGCCACGCTCCCAGTGCCCAGTTCGCTGAAAACTTGCGCACCGGGATTAAGATTTGCGGTTGAGATTCCGGGCCATGCCCAGGCTCGCAGTCGCAGTCAGTAAATTACAACAACTATTACACACATACATACATACATACAAAGAGAGAGAGAGGCGCACAACATTTTTTGTGGCCGTGCCCGACTGTCTGGTGCTGTTGCTGTTGTTGTTGCTGTTGTTGCTGCTTGCTGCCTGCAGCCTGTGGCCTGTGTCTATGTCTATGGCTTTTGTGCTTTTGTGTTGGCCGTGTTGTAATTTCTTGGAAATTTCTGTTTTATGCGCGCACAACTTGGGCCCAGCGCGAAAATTTATGAGACTGGAGCGCACCAAGTGCAACACCTGGTAGCCAGGAAGCGCAATGGCTCAACCAGGCTTGCCTTCACTGGCCTTCACTTGCCTCGCAGGCTCAGAGAGCTCAGTGAGCTCAGCGAAATTGCATTGGCATTGCTTGCGCCTAAATGGACTTTGATATTCCTGCTGAATGGGCCCGCATCCATTTGATATCCCTTTTGTGACTTTGCCACTGTGCGTGACATTTGCGTTAAGTGCGTCAAGAGTTGTGTGGGAATTTATTCTCAAGTCCAGACAGCGATCTGCACACAGACATACTGACAAACTGGCAAACTGGCAAACTTTTCATTTGTCCGATTTTGTCAACGCGATAAGCAACAAAGTTGCAACAACAAATCAAAATGCACGAAACACAAAATATTGCCAAAAAGGCGGACTACTTACCAAAATCTATCTCGCTCTGTCGATTAAATGTGCGACTGCAATGGCAATGCGCACAGCTAAAACCGTTAGCTAGTGTGTGTGTATGTGTGTGTGTCTGTGTAGGTGTGTAAGAGAGCGCGAGCAATTAAAAGTGCATTTAACGCTAAAAATAGTCGCGATTCTAGACCAAATTATCTTTTGACTTTTTTTTAGCTTTGTTGAAATACTCTCAGATTAAATAATAAATAAATAGCTAATTAAAAATGAAAAAATTACGTGGCACATTAAGAATGTATTAGGCGTAATTCGACCTATGGTATACGATTAAAAATTATATTAAAAACCGAACTATAGCTAATTTTGATATTAAAGCTTTATAATTACAGCCGATTGTGTTCTCATAGGTAAAATTTGGATACGTGACACTTGGACTCCAAGGCGAATACGACAAATTTGTAAGCTTAATATTAATGGCAGGGGTCACGACTAAATTAGCTCATTATTATTTTTTTCTATAAGCCCTAATGATATAAATTAAGTTAAGTTCCCCAGAATCCACGCTAAACAGCTAAGAACAGATGCGATAAGAAATTCATACCATCCGCTCTGTCAAGTGTATGAAGCTAATATTGTAGAGAACAAACAGCAAGACGACAAAAACTTGCTAAGTTTGCCAAAAAGTTTGTTGTGGCCATATTGTAGACTATGTATTGTAGTATATGTTCAAATACGTATGTGTATATTTTTCATCGAAAAGGCAACCCAGAAATAAGAAATGAGCAACAACAATAAAACACAAACACAAAATAAAAAAATCCGACGAAAACAACAAAGTTATTGCCAAATTTTCGGCATGTTTGCTTTTGAAATTTAAATTTCACATGGCTGTTGCTGTTGTTGTTGTCGCTTTTATGGCTTGTAGCATCATAAAAATCTCGATGTGTGTGCGTGGTGTGTGTCTGTGTGTGCTGAGTGTGTGTTGTGTGTAAGCGAGCGCGTCAAAATCCATTAAACTGCATTCGCATACGCACAGCAGGCGTCTAAATGTTTGTTTGTGTGTGTATGTAAATGAGTAAGCAGCACCGCCCTTGCCGCCCGCCCGCCACAACACTTTACATGCTGGTATTTAGACCGCCAGCAAATGTAAAACACACACTAAGCTAAGCACTACTGTCATAATGACAACTAAATTGAGTTACTGTTAAATTCCGTTTTTGACAACTCTGGCAACGGACTCATCCCAAAATGTGACACATGCAGACTAATGAATTTTAAAATCAACGCTCGCCACAGGTGCTCGCTGTGTGCAGCAGCTTCAAGAGTAGCTCGTAGCTCTGTGGCAGTCGCATCAGTGGAGCAGCCGACAAACTGTCTGTCAAAATGGCAGACAAAGAGCGCGATTTGAATGCGCGTTTTGAGTGCATGAATGAATTACAGCAGCCAGCCAGCCAGCCAGTCAACCAGTCGGATCAATGTGGACTCCCAGAGACACGGAGATTCGAGTGGCATGAAATCAAATCAAGCAGCAATAAAGTCGGCATATGAATAACATGAATTAAACATAAATGCAAACGGGGCAATCGGGCATTGGGGCTAAGGAGCAGCAGCATTGGCATTGGCTCCAAAATGCTGATTGATCACTTGCAGCCACCACCCGCTTGAAGCTGCCTCCAACGGGCTCACATTCCGTGGCAAGAAAAAATTGTAAATTAAAATTTTCGCACACTTGAAGAGCAGGAAATAAATTCAACGGCAGCCGCATCGATGCATGTCACGTCCGTCCGTCCCTTCGTCTGTCCGTCCGTCCATCCGTCCGTCTCAGTCTCAGCCTCAGTCGTTCGTCGCGTTTTACGTGGAACTGTCAAAATGCAGGCAAAAGCTGCGCTCAGGCCAGCCAAAACCACAGCAATAACAATGGCAATGCAATGCAATGCTAAGTGCCAAGTGAAAATGGATTTTCGGGGAGTCAACTGTCAAAAGTGACAGCAGCAACAACGGCAACGGCAGCCGCCGCAACGGTGGCACCCACTTTTTCAAATTGAAAATTAACTTAGCGGAACTTCAAATTTCGGCTGGCTTTTTGGCCCAGAAGAGTGTTCACATTTTCAGAGCAATTTTTGGGTTTTTGTTGGAGGCGTGTGAAACTAGAAATTGATGTCGTCTGCTGCAGTCTATCGTTGTTGTTGTTGTTGTTGCTGTTGCTGCTGCCACAACACTAATGAGCATAGATAATTTGCTTATTTTTTCTATTTTTTTTTTTTTCATTTTGAAGGCAACAAATTGCGCGCAATTAGAAAACATGGAGCTGCAGCTGGGAAAATGTAGGTGAGCCGAAAAGCTGGCGCTTGGAGTAAGTTAACCCACAATTGTCGGGCTGTAAGTGAGCTGTTTACAGTTTGAAAATAACAGTAATAGATGAGGTGGGTACATTGACATAGAGAACAACTTGATGAAATAAACCAATTCAGCAGCTAGCAGAGATTCTGTAGTAGTCTATTTGCTAAGGGATGCAAACGGAACAGCCCTGTTGTCGACATTCCGTTTGCCCCTCCCCTGAGCCGTTACTCCAGCCAACAGGAAGCGTGCGCTCAGCGACATAAAAAAAAAGGCGCGAAGCAATCGATTTGTGGGCTGAGCCCCGCCTCCGAAAACCCACACACATGACCATAGGGCCGGTTAGCCACCCTGCCACCCTGCAATCCCCGCCCATGCATTCATTAAAAACGCATTAGAAATGACATTAATACAAATGTAGCCTCGGCGCGCCACTAAAATTACTTAAACAATAAATAAAACATAAACCCCATTTCACTATGATCCCAACGGGCAGGAGTTATGGGTGGTGTAGGGGAAGTGGGAGTAGGTGGAGGTGGAGGTAGTGGTAGTGGTAGTATAACTGTTACTTACTGTGCTGATGATAGCTGGGATAGTAGCGTCGATGATGTCCATTGCTTTCCAGCGCATAGAAGGCGCTCATATCGCTGGTATCCAGTCCCAAACCGGCGCCAGCGCCGCCAGCACCGCCACCGAGGGCGGTGCCGACGCTGCTGCCCGCCGATGAGGCGCCGCTGGACAGGCTGTGATGGCTGTGGGCCAGGCTACTTCCGGCGCTGCCCAATCCGTTTGTCTGTGGTGAACCCCCGCCGCCACCACCGCCGCCTAAGCGCGGACTGTCGTACCAGCTGCGAGCGGCAGCCTCCGCTGTTGAGGTCATATCCATTTCGAGTATAATTTTGAATGTTTTTTGGTTAAGATGTGGGCGAGCAAAATTCTACAGAGAATTGCTATCTCTGTGATCTCTCTCTCTCTCTTTTGTCTCCTTTTCTCCTTTTCTCCCTTGTAAGTTGCACTTGGAGTGTGTTGAACAGTGGCGATTTGTATGCACGCGACGCTTTTCAACACATGTTTATGCACGCGTTTTGCAACACTGGGCTAGCTGTAAATGATTACTTGGATTTAGTAAGAAACTTTGAAACTTGCATTCAATTGTCTCAAATTCTACACGCAAGTGATACGATTTTAACGGTAGCTCTTGTGTGCCTTATCAGCTTCACACCTTTGCTTATCAGCCTCAAAAAAAAAGAAAATAAAAATAGTAAAAAAAATAACCGAAAATAATAGAAGAAATATAAAACTTTGTATTTGGTTTCTAATGTCTATTTATAGTGCTAGCGTACAGTTGGCACTCAGTTATGACCAGTTGATTTACAGTTGCGCGGTAGCCACAACAATATACATACATATGTATGTATGTATATACGTAGAGGTGAAATAGTTCTTGATTAGAATTGTATGGTCACAGACGTTAAACGAAAGGCTACGCATATATTGCTGAAGTGTGGGAAAAAGGAATGCACTTCGGTTGCTTTTGATTGATGACAAAGAACAACGAGGCAGCCACATTTTGCAGCAGGCCTCCCAGGGGATCTAATAAACATGTCGCATTCAGAGGGCCACCAGCAATTTCGGGCCATTGTTTCCCACTGTTTGCCAGTGTTTACACTGCAACTCAACTAATAAACCAAAACAATGTCAATTTCTTGTCAATTGTGTGCCGAACGCTGTGTGAATTCCAATGGCTAGTATGCTGATCAACGAAAGCAAAAAATAACAAAAGATAGATCGCTGCTGATAAATACCTTTAAATTGATAACTATTATTTGGCTCATGACTTTTGTTGATTATAATGAGCGATTCATTTGACTCTCATCTATTTTTGGATAGATGATATAAACTATAATTTAAATGTACAATTTTAATAGATAAATGTCAAAATGTTAAAAAAAGCACACTATTCAAAGCAAATTTACTCAAAAATTAGAGTTTTAAAAGTTTGAAAATGTAAATTCTAATGTATGGATAATTCTAATTTCTGCGAGACTGTATTTCATATATAATTTGTAGTAGTTGTTAAGTTATTTAATAGTATTACTCTTGAAGTTAACTCTATTGCTAGATGAACAATTGATTTTTGTGCGTGCAAAATGTGCTCTGCATACCTAGCTTAAGACTGCCTGTCTGCCTGTCTGCCTGCCTGCCCGCCTGTCTATGTGCAATTGTCAATGTCTTTTGTGTTGCTGTGGCGCTAGCTGCAACAACCGAATCCTGAGAGCTGCAACTTGTTGTGTGGGCGTTAGGCACCGACGGCAACTGTCCGTGAATGCAGTTGGCAAGTGGGAAAGGTGTGTTGTGTCACTACACCTGGCCAGCAATTAGCGCTAAACATGCGGTTTATATCCTACGCTCGACTAGGCCCAATTAGACTGTTGGGAGTGTCAGTCGCATCATTGAGTCCACAAAGCAGCATTTATCTATGTGTGTCTGGCTATTTGTTCTGTTTCTATTTAGACAGGTAGCTGAGCAACCAAAAAAAAAAAAAAAAATTTTGAAAAATTCTTATCAGGCATGTTTGTGGTTCATGCTAGAGTATCTTTATGTTGTATCTATCGATGTACATATGTGTGTTTAGTTCTTGCCAGATTTTTATCAATTGATATTTTCCATGCGCGGCTGACTACTTTTTGTTTGTTTTTTATTTTGTTTGGTCTATTTGTTGTTGTTTGCTTTGGCTTCAACCAAAATTATTAATAATAAAAAGGCAGCACAACGCGGTTTGTTGTCTCAAGACCTGTCCAGGTTGTTGCTGTTGCTGTTGGGCCTCAGATGCCTATCGCACGATTGAAAATTGCGCTACAAATAACCGGGCAAATGATAAGGCAACATAACTTTCGACGATGAACACTGCGCACTGTTTTCAGTCTTTGATTTCGATTGTTTAAGGTTTGCCTGTGAATTGTTGTTGCCCCGAAACTCAATCAATTTATCAGAGGCAGCGATAACTGCACTCGAGGCAACATTGTTGCTGCCTTTTTTTTGGGTTTTTGGGGAAAACACTTTTCATTAAAATTTAAGAATTGATAGCAATAAAATGATAAGCAAACTGTCAAATATTTTTGTTAATGACGCAGACTTTTAACTATGAGTCATTTAATATATGTAATTAAACATATATATGATTATACATCTTTGATATATGTTGAGGCTGATACAAGGCTGGCTTTAATAATGACGTTAAAATCACACCCATTGCGAGTTTTCTTTAGTTTTGATTAAACACTTTTCGTTATAAAATTTTTCAAAAATTAGTATTATCTTCTTACATTTTGCACACATTTGTTTTGTTTATGTTTTCTTGTGGTTTGTTTTGTTATGCTGTGCACTGTGGATAATAAGTAGCACTTTTTATGGTTTGTTGGTTTTTGCGCGCTTTTGCCGACGCGTTTTCTATTGCTTGGCTTGTTGACGTTGCCGCTGTTTTTATCGATGATGATGATGCGAAATTGTTGTTGTAGCTGTTATTGCTGTGTAAAACGCACGCAAACGCGACGCTAACGTATACGTAATACGTATCGAGTGAAACACGACTAACGAAACGAGCGAACGGGCGAACGAGGCACGAGCAAACACTTCAACGGCCGCAGACCAACTGAATACGAAGCGCAAAACAGGAAAAGCCAGCGGCAGAGACACACGCGCTGCCTCTGTGTGTGTGTGTGTCGCGTCAGTGTGTGTGTGTGAAACTCGTCTGACGAGGGCCGGGCTTTGGCATTTGGCACATACAAGATGGTCGCAGTTGCATGCGGCCGGGCTATGCGATTGAGCGAGACGGCAGTAGTGCTGGCAGCAATATGCTTGTCACTGTTTGGCCTGCATGCATGGGGCGTGTTTTTTGTTTGTTATGCAGCGGCCAGGTAAACCGGTTTTCGTTTCGTTTCGCTTAGGCTGTTGTTGTTGTTATTGTTGTTCTTGCTGCTGCTGCAGTTGCATGTTTGTTTGTTTGTAGTAGGGCTTGTCGCTGCCGCTGCTGCTGCTGCTGCTGCTGTCGTTGCTGTCGTTGCTGCTGCTGCTGCTGCTGCTCGTCATGCTCGAGTGCATCGTTCAATAATCTCTCTGTGGCACGCCTCTCTGCGCTCTGCACTTGGCACGGTGCTTCAACGTCGACTCGCTCATGCGCCAGGTGAGGCTTTGGCTTTGGCTTTGGTGTTGGCTTTGGCTTTGGCTCTGCTTTGCTTTGCTTTGCTTGTCTGTCGGCTCTCTCGAGGCGTCGTCCTCTGCTGCCCTGCCTCTGCTGCCTCTGTCTATGTTTCGGCCACTGCTTTCTGCTGTTGATGTTGCTGTTGCTGTTGCTGTTGCCTTTTACCATTGCCATTGCCTGGCTGTCAAACAGTGACAACAATCATCGATCGTTCCGTTTGTGATTATGTGGTTTATTTATGGGCTTTAACATGTGTGCAGATTTGTCTGCCGATTTTGAGTTATGTATGTATGTATGTGAGTCTCGCACTCTCTGTCTGTCCGTGTGTGGGTTTTTACTGTATGTGTTGGTGCTGCTGCTGGTGTTGGGCGCACATGAAACTAAATTTGCATAAATTAGCAGCTGGAAATTAAGCTAAATACCAAATTATGCCTATGTTTATTCATACAACTGAACACACTCTCACACACACACTCACACACACAGAGAGTGACTTATGTATGCAAAATAGCAAAGAGCTACATTAGGCATAAGATATATAACACGTTTGGCCTCCAGACCCCAGCCCCGACTTCTTCAGCGTCTGTTTTCTTTCGTTTTTTTTCTCAGGAAGCAGCCGTCGCAGCATCTTTTGGCAGCCACACAAACTATCTAGATACAAATTATTAATATCGAGCTCATATTTTTTATTTTGTGGTTGAACAACTTGGCAAGTTGGCTGCCGTCTTCAACTTTGTGCTGTAGTTGGAGTTGGAGTTTGTGTGTTGCCTCTGTACAGCTGCTGCGCATAAACATCAGGCACACACACACACATACACACACAGATGTATATGTATGTATATAGGAAGCGATGCTACGTGAGCTGCCTTTTTGGGGTTCCCGCATTGATTTTCGCTTTAAAAAGTTTTCATTTTTTGTGTGCTCCAAACTTTTTGGCAAAAGGGTTAAATGCTTCGATTGTTAATGTTGTTGCTGTTATTTGCTGTTGTTGCTTGCACCTGAAAGTAGCGCAGCGACTTTAGCAAGTGCCCTGCAGGATGCTGCGAAGTGGTGCGACGAGTCGGTTGAGTTTGAGTTCTTGCCACAGCTGGACCAAGTTTCCCAGGACTGCCCCGCCAACATATTTTGAAACATCGCATTCTCATTTCATAAGTTCATGCAGCCCAGATAGAAATCTGAGTGGCTGGCTTTAGTTTATGGCATTAAACAGCTAAATTTGTGTGCTGTGCTGGCTGCCCCCCCAAAAAAACACAGCAGTCAAAAGGTTGTAATATGCTAACAGATAGCGCCGCCGATAGTAACAGATACATGGTTAAAGACAGCACAAACACACACACAGATACACACATGTAAATGTTGTTGGGAAAACTCGATTTCAGATCGACAAGAACAAGATACTTGAATATATGTAGAACAACAAGCGCAACATGTCAATAAGCATAAGCATGGGAACAGCCAAAAGTAAGTAGGTTAAGATATTTATATACATACATATATATAGACTCTATATTATAGAGGTATAAAGTGAAAGACAATACTAATGCAAATGAGCGACGAAACGGAACTAATACAAATACACACAGATAATAAATTATAATATAACTTTTAAATTTAACTTCTGATCAACAACAATTAGTGCCACTGTTGGCTAATCAAACTATTTAGCAAGTTGATTAGATTAGATTTCTAAATCGAGGTGACTATACTAAAGCAATAAAGCGTTATTGTCGTCAGCTCAATGAAAAGAGCTTATTTTAAAAACCTTCACTTATCAATGATTACCAAATTTAGTGTGTCTATTTGGAATTTATAGTTTCATAACAAATCGAAATCAGACAAAACGTTTAGAATGCGATCGAATATTATAATTTCAACTTCTTATACCATATGGAAACTTTAGTTAAAAAGCCGACTAAGTTTAATAAATTATTTTCAATTTCGTATTTAAATTCTATTTATTGATTAAAGTTTAATAAACTGGATATTTCATAGCAAAGAATTACAATAATCGTATTTTAAGCTCGTTTAAAATTTATTTAATTTAATTGTCTTTTCATTGTTAGTAAACTTGTTTGCATTTACCGCATTTTTTCTTCGTCTCCCTCGATCTGGAAGCTAGTAACAGGCTTTATTTCGTTCTCAGCTTCAGCAATTATTCAACTTAACTGTTCTTTAGTACTTTTCTTTTAGTTTTTTATACTTTTCTCCAACTTTCTTTCGATTTGCTCGCAGCCTACGCAGAAATCATTAACCATATAAATAGCTCGACCTGTGCAGGTCTGCCACCCACACACACACACACACACACACACACACCCGCACGCACGCACACACACATAGTGGAAAAGTACTTCTAATGCATATTTTTCCAGCACGTGCGCAGCTTTTCCGGCTCCGTTTGCGTCGTTGTCCACGTCCAACTCGACGTAGTCGCCGGAGCGGAGCAGAGCAGAGCAGAGACAAGGCCAGCCCCCAATAGAGTAAGCCATGTGCAGCGCAGCGTGTGGAGTTACCCCCTCTGTGTACCCTCTCTACCCGCACAGCCCCCCTCTCTACCGATACATAGTATATCCAGCAACGACTTGAAGCCGACGCACGTTGCGTGTAATTTTGATTTTAATCGCATAAAAATGTTTTGTTTATATGTATAATTTAGTTTTAACAATTTATGTTAACCTTTTGTTACCATTTTTAATTTGCCGTCCGTCGTTCTTGTGGTTGTTGTTGTTGTTGTTTCAGCTTATAAGCAGCAACAATTAAATGCGCCATAAAATTGGTTTAAATACGGCGGCTAGCTCTGAAATGTATCTATGAGTATGAATGTATGATGTATATAGTATATTTATCTGAATACGTATATTATAAATGTGCGCCACTCATTTATGTACGCGACATATAGACAGTTATTATGATGGTTGTTGTAATTGTTATAATCATTGCCATGCGATAGAAATCAGCGACATTTTTACAGCATTTAAACAAAGCATAAATTCTGATTTAGCTCCAAAACTGTCGCTGCTTCTGTGTGCTGTGCATGTGTGTGTGTGTGTCTGTGTGAGTGGGAGTGGGAGTGGGAGGAGGGGGTATCTGTGTGCATGCATATGCTACTGAAATATAATCATAAAAACAGTGCGGCAGATTATAAATAAAATAAACAAATAAAATGCTATTTAAATTGCCACTTGTAATTGCAAATCTCTCTTTATGCCATCTAGTCTGCGTCAACGCCCCCAACCCTCAACCCCCTACCTTGTCCATTTGTTTGATACAGCTCCACTTATTATTGAGGCCATAAATATGCATGCCACGTTCTATCGTTCTATAGCTAGAGCGAAATGATCCACAGTGAACTGAACTAACGTTTCATGAATGGATTTTCTACATAAAAGATACATATTTCTAAAGAGCTCGCACATGATACTCTGGAATGTGCTTGATAATAGATAATAGTTCGACAACTATCTGAGTTAGAATAGATAGCAAATGAACTGAAATTAACTTGCAAGATATATGTCCCGGGTAGTTCTAAGATAAGTACTAAGCTTCTAATCTTTCACTTTTTCAGACTTTTTTAGACTGCCATAACTTTGTCAATACTCAACCGATTTGCAAAAGCAATGTCTTTCTAATCATGGTTCTCCACTTTGAAACAGCATTTCCAGTTTGAAACGAAATTTTGGATCGCAGTTCATGTGAAAATGATGCACGACAAAATGGCATGTTGGGATGGTTCCAAACTTTCCACAGCCATAACTTTGTCAATACTTAACCGATTTGCAAAAGCAATGCCTTTATAGTCATGGTTTTCCGACAACATTAATACTTGGTATACATCTAAAAACAAATATAAAAAAAATACTTTCTCAAAAAAACTGGACTACACAGATGTATTAAAAATAGTGTGTGCATGCGATACTCGTATTTTATTAGTTATAAAACTCATCGAATAAGAATTTAATTTAGCGTCAATCCAATCATCAATATGGCCCAAGAGAAACCATCAATAGTCACGTACATCACCCTTGGCAATAATCAGCAAACATTTAGCTCAACTTGGCTGTTGATTTTGTTTAGACCGATGTGTCTATATGTACATATATAATTTAATAACTATAACAACTACAACTACAACAACAATTGCAATTGCAATATACGCCCGAGCAGTTCATATGTCATGTGCCAGTTTTTGCAACTGCATTGCAGCTCCCCTTCTTGCCCCTTCCGGCACCCGCTCTAGTCCAGTTGGCTACGTTCTAATTTCATAATAAACTGGCTGGCAGCCATTGCAACAACAATAACAACAATAACAACGGCAACAATGTGAATGCATAGCGGGGCAACCTGCAACAAGAACCAATTCAAATTGACTGGGACCCCAAACCGCAATGGGTGTAAATTTCATGCGATGGCGGACGAGTGAAATGGGTTGGGGTGGGGTTTGGAGGGGTGCATGGCAGAGCCTGGCGGCACATCCTGTGCAGCTCGTAAGCACCTCATGCGCCAGGCTATAAATGTAAATTGCCTAAATGTGCAAAAGCTCGAGCATAGAACATACGTTGCCCGCACACTGACACTGGACTGGGTGCAGGTTGCAGGGTGGAGAAGTGGAGAAGTGGGGAGGGGAGTAGGGTAGGTAGGGGTGGAGGGGTGTGCGGCTCGTAAATGAAATCAGTTGGTGCGCGAATCCTGCATGGGTCAATTATGCAAATGTTTCAGCCTCGTTCTCGACCTCGTCGGCGAGTGCATGCATGTGCATGTCCTGGCCCAGGACTCGGACTCGGGCCTCGGGCCTCGGACTCGTACGCGGACTCGTCCTCATCCTCATCCTCATCCTCGACCTCGGACACTGTACATGTGCGGCATGGCGAAAGTGATTTGTTGTTTGGCAGCGCAAATCTGTTTTCATATTAAGTATTTTAGCGCAAATTAAGTTGAAAATGGCAGGCGAAACAAGCGATCCAGACATTTGAATGGGCAAGGCTAGAGTGCTTTGGGGCTGGCAACTCCTCAACATAATATCCAATGCCCAACAACTTTCACTACCCGCCCGCAGTGCTTTCCATTTCGCAGTTGAAGCTGCCGCATTAGTAGTCAAACAAATGCCCGGGCACGTATGCAAAGCATGACGAACAGGACAGCAAAGCAGACAAGGGAAACAGACGGACGGACGGACGGATGGACGCAGTGCAGCAGCTACAGTACTCATGCATAGTCTGTCTATGTATCGCGCACTTGGGTTAGGTTTCTTTCTTGTGGTAAGCATCAGGAGCGGAACTGGCTTTATATATGGGAGTATCTATCTGAACTATTGAAAGCCTTCTATTAATATAAAATGGGGTTTTTTAGGTTTATTGCGATGCTACAAAACAAGGTTGTTTCGTTTTAAGAACAAACTTTTTCAATCGAGGATAACTTAAAAATCTTCAGCTCACATTTTTGTTTTTATTTCGAACTTATGGATTTTATGCAAAGGTGATACTAATTATGATCTTTCATTGTACGAAAACTGGCATAATTATCATATATTTATTTTTTTATTATTATTATTTATTGAACAGAAATTGTTGACTTACATTTTGTCTAACTATTTTTACCAACACAGACTAAATCAGAGTGTTATCAATTGGATTTAAAAAAATAACAATAACAAATACAATTATCGTTTATTTATTTTTAGATGAGTAATAAAAACTTAGAGATTATTTATATTTCCTCGCAGATAGTGAACCAGGTTAAAATTGCGTTCTACAACAAAATCAAAGCGTTATTTAAAATGTTCAAGTGGTTCTACGCCGTTCCACTCCGTCCCGGTTTCGGTTGTCGAATCTACAGTCTGGTAGAACAGCACAACGTCCATTGTTTGCGCACTGTCTGCCTCAAGTTTTTTGCCAATTCATGAGGCGTTGCCGTTAGTCTCTGTGTGTGTGTGACCGTTAGTTCTGCTCCTGCACAATACGCTTGGCAAATAGCGGACAGCAGCGTGCATGCCATACATATGCATGCGAGTTTTCCGCTTTTCCGGCTGATGCCATGAAACGAACTACGTGAGGCAGGCACATATGTATGTATACATATGTATGTATGCACAGTCTGTATGGGGCAGACATCCTGGCTGACTGGGGCTGTGGCCACTTCCGCTCCTGCTGCTGCTCCTGCTGCTACTCCTGCTGAAAGCTTGGCTAAGCACCTGAGCAAACTTATTGTTGGACTGCGCATTGTTTGCCAGCGCCGCCGTCGTCGTCGTCGTCGTCATCGTCGTCGCCGTCGCCGGTGGTTCGAAATGAAACCAAAACTGAATACGTCAAGGTTAACATGAGTGCGGCTGGCTAGCTGGCTGACTGGCTGACTGGTTAGCTGGCTTCTGGCCACGCGGCGACTAAATAACGACGTGTCTGCCAGGATAATTTTACGATTTCCTTGCCATGCATGCAAAAGCGAACAAAGCGAGCAACTGGGCCCCGGCTTTCATTGCATTGCACTACCGCTACCCATTAAGCAATCTGGCCATGCCACCGAACCCAGACCCCAGACCCAGGCCCAGACCCAGACCCGGACCCAGTGACAATCCGTTCAACACCTACAAAACAACAATAACAGAAGTACAAAAGATGAGACACAATCTTCAAAAAATTTAGCGACAAGCGAACCGAAAGCAGATAAAAAAAAACATTCATACACATAATGCGAATCTCTTGCAAATTACTTAAACAACAAAAATCTCAACTGATGGTCGAGTTGTTGTTGTTGTTGCTGTTGTCAAAAGCCGCCGAGAGATGAGACGCGAGCGATAAACTCAGCGATAGACGATAAGCGATAAGCGCTTACGCATTTCTGAGTGCGAAAGAAGCGTTTCGGATGCGGAGATTCCTGAGGGCAAGAGGGGTAGGCGAGCAGGGACAGGGGCAGGGACAGTCAGAGGGCCATGTGTGCTAGAGAGCATGCCTGAGCGACAACAACAACAAATGCTCTTGAAATGTTTTTTTTTTATATATATATATATTTTCTTTTTTTTTTTGAGAGTTTTGCGATTGCGCTGATCAGATAGGCGATCGTGTGCGACGGGGCGTGCGGCAATGCGACAGGGAAGGAGGGAATGGCAAACAGAAAGGGAATGGGAACGGGAATGGGAACAAGAATGGGCACAGTGGAAAACAGGGTCGTAGTAATTTGATGTCATATTGTGTCACACACAGAAAAATAGAGTGCTAGAGATATGTAGAAGATAGGCGCAGATCCTAGATCCTAGATCCTAGATCGTAGATCCTGCGATTTACCTGCCTTGGCAAAGCGGCAAAACTACACACAGTTTGTATAAGTATTACTACCGTTTTGGCGCTGTCTTTGACTTGATTGTTGTTGTTGTTGTTGTTATTGTTGTTGTAGGCGGCCGATCTGCCACTAGAATGATACACTCATCTTTGGCATCTCGGCGCTGTTTGCCGTTCTTTGATTACAAGGAATCCAATTTCGCTGTGGCTTCCTTGTGACCAGACTATATACTACCGACTGTAGATATCTATGGCTGGGGCCAAGCACGCGTTTGTTGTTCATTGCTTTTGATGGCGGCGCTACTTTAATGGTCACTCAGTTGTTGTTGGCTGCTGCTCCTCGACTCCGATTTTGGCTTGGAACGTTTGAAACGTTTACGAGCTCTGCAGTTGTATATCTCTCTCGGTTTTTTTATGATACTCGTTGCGCTGCGCATACAAATGATTTGATTTTGATGGTGATTTTTGTTGTTGTTTGCGTGTTGATGCGTGTGCTCCGCTTTGGGGCATGATTTGAGTTACTTCATTTGTCACTTGGCCATTTAATGCGTTTTCCTGGGAATTCGCTTGGCCGGCTATTGACTTTGATTTTTATGACACTAGCCGCTCCTGAGCGGCTCCTAATTTCACCGCAGCAGCTCGCCCGCTCTGCACTTTCTTTAACCGCTCTTGATTTGGCTGCTGATTGCCGTTGGCCAAGTTTCTTCTGCTCGATTGTGTACCTGTTAATGAGTTCATTTTAAGTAGTCCACATTGCCCATACGATCTAATTTGGTTCGATTTGTATCTGGGAGCGCGCTCTTTAAGTGGCTTTTAGCTGTGATTAGTTTTAATGACTAGTTATTTGGTTACTACTACTACTACTACTACTACTACTATTGAGGTTTATGTTTAGTGCCCGATATCGCAAATAGCGCAATAAATTGCTTTTACTCGGCCCACAGATAGAATGCAACACTCGACGCTGTCATTTAAATTAAATTGCGTTTTTAATGAGGCCCCCGACAGCAAACAGACAGAAAGAGAGAGAGAGAGCAACAAACATTTGTTAGCCACATTGATAAATGTCGGCCAAAAGCCGTTGGCACCTAATAAGCCAGTTTTTGACAGCAGTTGGCAACTTGTTTCAATGAAGCAATTAACGCGCAACCGCAACAAAAACGAGCACAAAACAAAAAAAATAAATAATGCTGTGAAAATTGCCAGCAAATGAATTGATCCAAACATTTTGCGGAAGGACATCAAAAAGTAAACATAACACAATTTGCATGGGTGTGAGTTTGAGTGTGTGTGTGTGCGTGTGCGCCTAAAAGGCTGCAGCTGTCGACGTTTTGGCCCGCATAAAGCAGGCGCAGCGCTTATCACAGATGCAAATAGCAAAAAGTGCGACAAACACAGCGTGCGAATTCATATGTATGTGTGTGTGTGTGTGTAGTGTCTTTTGTCTCCATTAGCTGGCCTAAAGCAGCAAACACACACACACGCACAGCAGCCCATTGCAAATATTTTTGACGTTCACTGAACTTTGCATAGAAAATTATGCAAGTCGCCATCCCTCTCTCTTTCTCTCTTTCTCACTATCTCGCTCTCTTCATCTCGCTCTGGCTCTCTCAGCGCGCTGTATGAACATGTGTGTGTGTGTGTGCGTGTGACAGCTGTGTGACCAAAATATAGCAGAAAACTGCAGCAAACAATAAAAGCGAAACGAGCTAGAGACAGCCAAGGCAAAGTTTTCTGGCTGCTGCTGCCGCTTCTGCTGCTGCCGTTGCTAAATGTACCATTTTTAATTTCTTGCAGTCGACAACAACACCGTTGATGTTCGGCACATTGCGCATGTCCGTGGCCAATGAGAGCGCGTCAGCCAAACGCCGCCCAAATCAAAAATGGCGAGTTTAAAACAGAGAGCACATGCCTTCGAGCTATAGCTGTCTCGCTTCAATGCACGCGTTCGCAGGCAAGCGAAACATTCGGCTGCGGCAAGCAGTGCATGTCGTCAAGCAGTGCCAGTTCCGTTGAATGTTTCCCGTTTTTTGTTTGGCCTGCTTTTTTTTTTTGAGATTTTTTTAAAAAATGATATAAAATTGTTAATAACCGGTTTAAAATTTTTTTAAAAATGTTTTTGATTAAAATGATCATTTATAAAATTTCGGATTTTTTTTATTTAATTTTTTTTTCACAATTTTCTTCTCAGCAGCTCATCATTGAAAATACAACAACTGTTGTTGTTGTTGCTGTTGTTGTTGTTGCTGCTGCTGCTGCTGCAATCCTTTTCGTATTTGATTTCAATTTCAATTGTGGCGCATCCTTTGACGTCGCCATTTTGTTTGTTATCAACAACGAAAGCTGTCGCTTTTGTTTTCCATGATAATTGCATTTGTATGTGTATTGACGTTGTCTCTCCCACTCTCTCCCATACTCTCCTACCCACAGTCTTTCTCCCTTTGACAGTTATCAATTTTTGCTGATTTTTTGTTTTTATTTGCGAGATTTTCACTCGTTGCTTTCTTTTTGAGCTTTGCTCGACAAAGCGTGCAGCGCATGCAGATTAACTTTTCACCTGTGCACAGGGGCAAAGGTGAGGGGCGGGATTCATACATACATACATACATATATATTGCTGCGGGCTCAGCAATCAGCCTGAGTTGTCATTGAGCTTTCCAACTGTGCGGCTGATTCTGTGGCTTCTGTTGCTGTTGCTGCCGGGTTTTGATTGAATTGCTGTTTGTTTTAAGCCGCGGCAGTGGCTTTTATTATTGCTCATTCGCAGCCAGCAAAAAACAATGGTAACATTTTAATGAAAATTGCCGCTTGACTTCATTTCAACAGTGCGGCATTGATAAAAAGCCCGAGCGGGCAACCGACATCGCATTTGGCATTTTCATAC
This sequence comes from Drosophila maculinotata, assembly GCA_035045305.1. Taxonomy (NCBI): domain Eukaryota; kingdom Metazoa; phylum Arthropoda; class Insecta; order Diptera; family Drosophilidae; genus Drosophila; species Drosophila maculinotata. Next base: position 12,735,427 of record JAWNPD010000335.1, read on the forward strand.
AATAATAATTGTGCTGAAATTTGCAACAATTGTTCTATGCCACAAATGCCACTGAAAGTGGCCGGCCAGTGATTTTAGCGACAGATTAGAGCAATCCACCCACACGCAGGCATTGATACCAGTACCCAGCAGCAACCACCGCTTGCAACCCCAAAGAAACAAGCCGAACCCAACCCCAACTGCCGCTTAATGTCCACAAATCCAGCAGCAGCAACAGCAACAGCAGCAGCAGCAGCCACAATCCAAGTCCCATATCGTCGATCGCATCGTTCTATTAAATTACCAAAAGCTGTCGCTCGCTCAAATGGCAAAAACCCAAAAAGGCAACGGCAACGGCAACGTGTGCAACAACACAAGTTGCAGGCTTCAATTTAGGGGGGGGGTGGTGATTGCCAGCTGGGATTGCCTGGTCACAATTGAGATAAGATTGCCAGCGCTGCGATACAAGATATGTCATGTATCGCACGTTTGTCTGAGATTTGTAAAGTGGTTGGGGTGGTGATGGGGTTGGGTGTGGTTGTTGGTGTTGGTGTTGGTAAGCAGGGGCTGGCTGCGTGCCTGCCGCCTTAGGGCATATCAAAATGCATCAAAAACCAAATTACATCAAATTCAAAGTGCCATCCTCGCAGCTAAATAATTATTATACAAGCCACAGCAGCAGATCGAAGATAGAACATGCATAGAGAATATACTTGCCACAATCCAGCAATATATGTATTTACGCACACACATACACACACACACACCGAGAGAGACACTTATTGGGCGTGCATAATAGAAATTTGCATGCGCAATTATTTGAACAAACCGCAGCAATTACACGCGGGCAACACGACGCACAGCAGCAACAACAGCAATCGCCAGACAAGCTAATTAGCAAAGAAAGGTCCTGGGAGTGGTAGCTGCCTCTGTTACCCGGTATTCCGCTCATCCTTACCAGCCGCAACGAATCGATTTTCGTATTTTATTGCCCGTGCAGCAATTGCTGCTGCTCAACCCGCGTGCGATGGCCAGCAATTTGTGCATCGTTAAGGGTTAGTGCATCGCCAACACCATCGTCGCCCCACAATGTTATGATTTGTTGTGACAGTTTCTGGCTGGGAACGTGGCCCGAAATGTTGTTATGCAAAAATTAAGCGCATCATTTTATTGCCATTTTTATGATCGAGCAGGCGGCTTGCTTTGCCTGGGAATCTTGGCCAAGCTGATGGCTATTTAATTGCACCAGCCAAAAACTCTCAACCAGAGCTGTGAGAAAGTTGCGCGTGGCCGTTGCGGCTTCTAATTAAAAATTATAGCCATTTATGGATTATGGGAATCCTTCCACAATTTGTGCGGCCTTTGTCATAGAGTTTTTTTTTTCTTTTTGTTTTGAGCGTGCCTTCCTTTAATTATGATAATTTCACTTGAAATCCTTTAGGCAGCAATTCGAGAATCCCTTTGATTTTTGAACAACAACTCAACAAAAAGGAAAACCTCTACACCTGACATATCCAAAAGAGAAGTTGAATAAAAGGTTGATGAAATGCGGTTCATGTTTGGCAACACAACAACAACAAGCGCCGATTTTAGGCACTTAAGCAACAACAACAAACAACAAGAGCATGCACTGCGTTTTTCCCTTTTTATAACAATGCATGGAAAATTATGAAAATTGCGTTGAAAAACTGTCACATCATCGTCCGATTTGCTGTCCTCATTCTTTGTCCTCTCGGTCGTGTTGCATTTGCTTTGAGGCAGCACATCCTTTTGTCTGACTGTCTGACAAATAAAAAAAAACTGGATTGTTGGGGCGCATAGGATTACACAAAAATACCGAACGAAAATGGGTCCATTTAGAGATGACAGCGTGAACTGACTGATATAAATCTAACCATAAGCGCGAAATTTACTAAATGAAGCACAAAATTCGAATTCAAGTAAAGGATAAATAATGACCAAAATGGCTTTGGGGTTAACAATCGGTTCAGTTTTGACAAAGTTATGGGTGCTTGAAGTCTGGTTTACTGATATCTAATGATCAAAAAACTTTGTTTGCTTCATTTCGAATTCGTGAGCCCGAATCAATTGCTCCTCTCTGATCCAGTTTGTGGCCTACAAGTTGCTGCCGCAGATCCTGCTGGTCCTTTGTTGTTTGTTGTGCAATGCACTCGACATAGTTTTCTTTAGGGCGTTGCCTTTGTTGCTAAAAAAAAAAAGAAAAAGAATTGAAAACCAAGCAATAGAAAAAAAAGTAAAGTAAATAAAGGAAAATTATTGAAATGTCGCTGTGATGGCAGTCAACACTTTTTCGTTGCCTCGTTGCCTGTGGCAGGTTGCACTTGAGTGACGCTTCCAACGATTTCTGCAATCAGAGAGCCGCTCTATTGTGCCGCCAAGGAATACTATTCATATGCCCAGACTCGCTATGCTATACGACTACGTATACGTACTACCCCCGCTGCCCTTTTGGCACATAGATACATCTCTGAAAGCCATAAATTCTTCAAACGGAGCGGCGAGCTCCTAAACCACCACCAGGACCACCAAATGCCTCCGTTCATTTATCCGCTTGGCAATACAACAAAAACAATAAAACGTGGCAACAACAAGCACAGTGCTGCTGCCCTCCAACCCCCATCCAATGACAACCTGCCCACAAGTTACGGGCCAAAGTTGATGTTGTTGTTGTTGTTATTGTTGTTGTAGTTTCTTTTGCTTTGCTTTTAGCTGGCCAAAAACAGCGAGCACACTGTACGCGCCATTTTCCGTGCGATTGCCGATGTTAAACGCAGCATCAACCACAGCAACCCCTCAGTAGCAAACACCCAACAGCCCCCCTTCTTGCCCCCTTCCCCTCTGCCGACCTTTGACTGGTGTGGGCGTCCTTGCTCCGTGGCTGGTTGCCGTTGTAGCTCCCTCTGGACCAGAAAAAGAAATGTTTCGCATAAAATGTTATCGCAAAGATTTACGACCCGACTTTTGCGCATCACACGCCCGCTGCTCCCCACCCCCGCTCTTCGCAACCAACGCTCCTCCCCCAACCACCCCCCATTACCTCACTGTTGCTGCCCCCTCTCATCGCATCCAGCAACTTGTTTTATGATAATATACGAGCTTTCTCCGCTGAAATATAAATGTTGTGTGTATGAGCTGTCTCTCTCTCTCTCCGTGTGTGTGTGTGTGTGTGTGTGTGTGTTAGTGTGTCTCCTTTGCGCCATTTTTGTTGCTGGCTGCCTTGTCATCCTTTCAGGAGGCATCACATGGCCACGCTATCTATTTATCTGCGCATTTGTACATATTTATTTTAATGTTGAGCAGCCACAGCAGCAACAGCAACAGCAGCCACAGCAACAACAGCAGCAGCAGTTGCTACAATTGCGTTAGTATCCACCTAAGAAGTAAATCTACAATAAAAATGGCTGCTGTATCCATAAGATACATGCCACTGATTTTGGCAGCGCTTATCTCTATGCTGAAGCTGCGCCTAGCTCACTTGATATGTTTAGCCTCGTCCTTCACTGCTTCTACTCCTGCTGCTCCTTCTCCGCCTGCTCCAAGTGTGCGTTTGTGTGTGTGTGTGTGTGTGTGCCAAGAATCGTAAAATGAAGATTTTTCATGTGGATTGTTGAGGCGCATCCTTGTCGCTGTCATTGTTATTGTTGCTGTTGCTGTTGTTGCTGACTTCTTGGCTAATGCCAAGAGTTGCTGCTGCTGCTGCTTCTACTTTTGCTGTTGCTGCTGTCGTTTCCCCAACGGAAGTAATTTATGACTTTTCGTTTTGCAAATGTTTAAATCTAAACATAAATTTCCACGCTGCTTGCCCTGTCCCTTTCCCTCACTCGCTTTGTATCTCTATCTCATCTGTATGTGTGTGTGTGTGTGTGTGTGTGTGTGTGTGTGTGTGTGTGTGAAGCATATGAGCAGCGTTTATATTTATTTCGTTTTACGCTGCTTTTATTTGCACTGATAAATTGTGCAATATATGATAGCCATAAAACGACAGCTGAAATTGGCTTAAAGCGTACCAAAAACTTAAAGATACAATTTCAAGTCGAGCAGTTGAATGACAAAACAATTTTGACTCGTGCCCACACACACTCACACACGCACACATAGGGACAGGCAGTTACACACTTAATCAAATTATCAGATATGTCAACTTTATCCGCGTCAAAACAAACACGGAGCTAAGCCGACTACAAAAGCAACAGAAACGTAGCAGAATCGAAGTGAATCAGACAAATTAATGTTATTAAAAGCAAATATTGAATAACTATGCGACAAACCCACACAGCGAAGGAGCGAGATAGATAGATAGATAGAGTGAAACAGCGAGAGAGAGCAGAGACCTTGGAAATTAATGAACTTCCAGCGATTATCCTTGCGACATCATCAGCGTCCAATATCAATAAAAACAAAACACAAATTCAATTACTTATGCCAAATAAGTCGAAATGCTTAAATCAACAAAACTACAATACATATAGCCTACAGATACTCACACGTACACAACCCAACGTGTATGTATGTATGTAAGTACAATCGATAAGGTCGATTTGTGGCTACCATTACCAGGCAGACTGGAAGGCTATCGGGCCGAGCCAGATAAGCAGACGGAGGCAGCCAGACAAACTGATCAAATATGCTTAATTATAATTTGATTTGATTTATGATGCTCGTCGATTTCATGTGACATTTGTAATTATTCTTGTCGCGCCCGAAACTACCTCTGCCACGATCATCGAAATCACAACAGCAACAATCACAACAGCAGCAACAGCAGCATAAGCAACAGGAACAACATCATCATCATCGCCAACAATCGTCGTTGGACCGACCCATGATCAACGATGTCGTCGATGACAACGACGAGGAGCAAGCGACAATCCTGAGCTGCATACGAAACTAGTAGTATCGCTCCGAGTGTTAGTCAAGACATATACATAAATACTGTACACATACACACATATAGATCTGTATTTCTTCAGAGGGAGTTGCGTGCTCGTTTGTATCGCTAATGTGTTTTAATGTGTACAATGATATTTATTTGTTATGAGTAGATATATGGGCACAATGTAGAAAAAGCAGTGACAACTGAATATATTTCAACTGTTATACGCTGTAGTACAGTTACTGAATTTAAAAATTGCCTTTCAAATTGGTACTGGTTAGCCGATCCCTACATCGATATATTTTTACAAGTATATCAATTTGCTAGGAAAAATAATACTCTCTTGTAAATTAAAATTGTGTGTTTTGACTTTGCTAAGATATACTCTATCTATAACTCTCCGATTTAGCTCTCTTTTTAACGCTTTGATATAACTCTTCAAATAGTTTGTCTCGTTCAGTTATCTAAGTTTTCACAAAAATGTACAAAATTATTTATAGTTAGAGCATTTACAATTCGAACGAATCCCAATTAAATATGTGACCATTTTTCATGTGTAATACCAATTTTCATGGCCTGCGTTGCCTGCGCCTGTTGACTGCTTATTATTATTATTTTTATTATGGCAAAGATCACATGTACTTAACTAAGAGACTCCTCATCCTCAGGCGTGCCGAGTCAGCCAGCCAGCTAGTCAAGCGTCTATGGGGAATAAATCAACACGCTGTGTGGCTTCGTCAACGATCCATCTTTCTTTCTTGCCATATACAAATACATACATATACCTATAGATATATATATATATATATATATATATACATTTAGTTCTCGTTGCTGCGGATCTTGTGGCGTGGCCTGCTGCCGTCGATCAAAGCCTGTTGATCGGAAATTCTCGCCTACGATCGAGTGACAACGTACAGAAAGAAACACAAACAATACAACAAAAAACAAAGTAAACATGAAAAAAATATACTTATAGTTTATATCTGTTTATATATATATACATATGTATGTGTGTGTAGGTAGGCTGGTCTGCGTTGCTTTTGATCAATGGATCTCAACAACGCCCCAGCGCCCGGTTGCCAAGCTTTATACACTAACAATGCTCGGACAGAGAGTTGCTTAGCTTTTTATGATTTTAAAAAGTTTCATAGCCAATGCCAATTACATCAAATTAATCGGAAAAATGCATATTTATTAATTCACAAAGGTTTTATAAACGCTATAATTAAGCAATTATTACTTAATTTAAATATACATTTAAGTTGAAATTGTGTTGTATTATTTCTGGAAACTATTATATAACTATGTAGCAAAGCTTGGTTAATTGTGGAAATAGAGCTGGCCTCAAAGTGTATTACAGTTTCGTGGAAAAGCGTATTTCTCTAGTTGTTCTGTTCGTGTTTGTGTGTGTGTGTGTGCTGATTATCGCGGCTCGATCACAAGTTCGATCAGTTAAGGGCAGCGCACTTTTGCGCTGGATAATAAGCCGAATAGGCGTATGACAATAAGCCATGTAATTAAGTGGATGGCATATCAAAGCAGAGCAACTGGAGCGGCTGTACCCCAGAGGGGGGGATTACCGGGAACTGCGTGGGCTGAGAGAGTCAAACTCGAGACCGAGTGTAACTCGACTCGACTTCATGGAATGTGCACGTAATTGTGGTTGACAAATTGCAGTCAAAATATGATAGATTGCGCAAAAACAATGACTCTTGAGAGCGGGACAGCAAACAACCTGCTATTGTCTCGCTCTCGAACTGTCTGACTGTCTCACTGTGTATCTGTCTAACTGTCTGTCTGTCTGTATGTCTAACTGTCTGCTTGTCTCCGTCGGCTGTTTGTGGTCTTTTAATTAGCATGTCATGTGTGTCAGTCGGGCACTTGAGTTGGCCCCAGCATCACTTTTGCTGCTCCTGCCTGCGCTGATGTGCCACGCCCCATTGTACACTGGGCTGGGCGCGAAATGCATTTCGTTTCATGACTTGCACTAAATTCAATTTACTTTTTAAATATTTTTCCGTTGTTGTATTCATTTATGTACATGTATGTATGTGTATATTTGCTGGCTAGCTGCCACTCAACCGAGCCGCTCCTGCAATGATCGGCGATTTTTGGGCCTCGCCAGCTTACGCAGAATTGAGCTAATATCGATGACTCGACCATTGAGTGGCCTCTCTCATGGCTGGCTGGCTGGCTGGCTGACAGACTTGGCCGCATTTATTAGCCCAGTGGTGTGCATTTTGGGAACGCCACTTCAAACCGAAGTTTGCCTTTGCGTTTTTAATAAGCGGTTGTCGTCCGTATACCTTTAGTTTGCTGGGCCACTTTTCAATTAGCCCGCTTTGGGACTTGGGCTATGTTGAATGGCCCGCGGCTTGAGCTCTGCACTTTAATTAATCGCCGTGTCTAACAAAATATGACAAGCGCCATAAATTAAAGGAACTGCTTTCAGCTTCCAACTTCCAGCTTGCAGCATCCAGAGTCCGGGGCAGGTGTGCGCCACAAAATTTGCGTGTGCGGACAGCTAAACGGCTACTGTGGCTGTGTTTAGCTGCCGCATATAAATGAGAGATGTTTAACTAGGAGACAGTGACGCCAAAAACTGAGCGCGTTGCATGCAACCAGCGGCAAGGAATGGCAAATGAATAAACCGTGGGTAGGCGATGGTAGGCTTGTGGGCTGACTGGAAAAGTGCCAGGAATCGGTGCAGTTATGTAGAAAGGTTTATAAGTTATCTGAAAGAAATTGTAGAAATATTTTAAAGTTTGTTCCAATAGACTTGATAACTGTAATGTTATTAGAGTAACTGAATTTCTGAATTTGTGATGAATCATTTGTATTTAAAAAAGGGATTCCCAGTATCTTAAATTTTTAAAAGTATCCCCTGCAGTCGCAGTTGTTAATTTACTATAAGTTTGGATCATGCTTTACATTTCCCAAAGAAGCCAAGCCATAAGAATTTAACCTTTAGCAACATAAATATACCTTAAATCAGCTCATTCGAATTGTAATTAACTCTTTTGGAATTGCAATTGCAGCTTTGATATCCTTATGGTTTAACTAGGCTACTAGTATTTAAATCACAGTTAAGCCCCTTTCTCATTCTTAACTACCTCATCCTTTATTTTATACAGTTATATAATATGGCAATAAATTCCTTTACAGCCGTATATAAATTATAAAAAACAAAAGGGTTTCGCAATACTTTCAATGTGCCAGGGGGGCGGAAAAGGGGGGGCGTCGAGGCGCCACACAAGCCACAACCACGCACATAACTCAAGGAGTTTGTGACATTTTTATGGCATAGTATATGCGAGGATATTTTATACGTAGATTTTTCGTCGCTTTTGGGCATTACGCGTTCTGCTCCTGTGCGGACCAATACAATTAAAACAAAAAGGGGCACATTAATCCTTTTTACACAATATCCTGTATGCTGCATGGCCGCAATGTGGGCGGCTAAATGGGCCACCAGCCGAAGCAGCCGAAGCAGCAGGAGTAACAGTAACTGGAGCCTGGTCGGCCATTTTCTTTTGCCAGCTGCCATTTTTATGCTCATTTTTTGCGACTCTTTTTTGCGCTGCCTTTAACTGTTGTTATTTTTGTTGCTTGGCATTAAAAATGTTTTATGTTGTGTGCGATTTTGCGCAACCTACTTTGCACATGCTTCAATGTTGGCCAAAAGAGCGAGAGGGAGAGAGAGAGAGTGGCAGGAAAATTTGTAAGCCATGGGTTTGTTTTATTATATATCTAAATACCTCTTAGTTTAGGTTTAAAGGGCATGCCAAGTGAGTTGGATAAGTTAATATAGCTTTTAAACTAATTTTAATTATAATAAATTCAATTTTAAACAATTTCTGTGACAAATGGGTTTGAAAAATAATTATTAAACTAAATTTGTATTTTAATTATTATAATAATATCATAAATCCTACTTTAAACTAACCTCTTTAAACCCAGAAATAATTTTAAAATTAAAATTCTGGTCTTGTACATTTATTTGTTGGGTTACCTAAAGAGTATCTTGTTTTTTATCCTTCTAGGTAAACGCATTTTTACGGGTCTATAAATAAATGTAAGTGTCTATCTACATAGCTGGGATATGAGCTCGTTTGTTTATGTAGAAAGGCTTAATTTGTACAGTGAACCACACACACACACACACACACACACACACTTACACGCAGAGTGTGAGTGTAGGTGTGTGTGTGTGTGTGTATAACTTTTGTCTTGGCTTTAACTGTTTTTATGGCGCATTGCGACTTTTTATGGCCTTGTCTTGTTTTCGCTGTGCCTATTCTAATGTGTAGCAGAGCAGTGCCACGCCCCCCCACTCCTGTTGCCACAAAGTCAAAGCGAAGGATAATAATAAAACTGCGCTTATCGCTGATGCTGATGTGAACGCCGCTCGCTGTGCGTTATAATAAAACAAATGGCAGGCTATTTAATTGCTGGCCATAAATGGGCGCCCTTTATCCTTTGAAGGATGAAATGGCTGGAATGGATGCTACCAAAACCAGTTAGCTGCTGCGGGGTATGTGAGCGGAAAGAGGACCTGGAGCAGAGGAGGAGCATGCGTGAGGTTCTCACTTGTTTTTGGCCAACTCGACTTTTTATTATTATTAGTATTTAAATTTATTTGTTGCTTTATAGCGTGCACAGCAATGCGATAAATCTGGGCAGCGTTTGTCGTTTTCATTTTCATTTTTAATGGCCGGCCATAAAAGGTAAGCCCAAAAATTATATTATATAATTTGAGCACTTTTTACATGCGCTGCACATAATCAAAGCAACTTAAAATTCCATTTAACATTTGCGATATGACATAATTGAGTGGACGCTTATCTTGTTTGCCCCAAAATGTTGTTAAAACCGAAACTCAAATCACAGCATATGCAAGGTCCATTCTGTGGCAAGGACAACCCGTGGCTTTTGTTGTCCCAACTGCAATACAATTAATGCAATTGCACAATTGTTATTCTTCTTATGCCCGCAATCAAATTGGCTACTTGACAACAACAATAACAACAACAACAGCAGCAAGAAGAACAAGTTGGGCAAAAGTTTTGTTAACATTTGGCACATTTGTTTTTATGACTCAATTACGCAACTAATTCGTGGGGAGTCAAACGACTCTATTTGCGCTCGAACCCTACCAAAAGGATACACTACGTACTGTATCTGATAGATACCACCGCTGAGATGTGCAGCAACCCTTAACCAAATGCCTCATTAATTACGTCTGTTGCAACGAGCACCGGCTACAACAACAATTACAACTGCATTTGTTATGATTTTTCGATTTCAATTTTTCAATTTGTGTCTTGCTTGTTGATTAATTCAGTAGCCACACCTACTTGCACCGACTCCCCCTTAGCATGATGATAAATGAACATACGAACTGGCGCTCTCCTCCAGAGTATCTGTTAGATGCTTATCCGTGGCATTCCTGCCGCCCAAAGTGTCATTGTTGTCGATCATTTTTATGTGCCTCTCGCCCCAGAGCTCCATTTGATTGACATGCCAGCATAGCAGTCGCCAAGACGCAAGTCGAGTATCTCAGTTCATTTTACCAGCAGCGATCATCTTTCTCCCCGCTGCCCCGCTCGATCTTGGTATTCGTTTTATGGGCAGACAACTTTTGTGTCGCCTTTTATGATCGGGCTGTGAGTGATTTTTACGAGCCAGCATCCAAAAGTTATTAACATAAAATGCACATTAATCATTTTATAGGCTGCATAATGAACTGTGCGCTTAGTTGGTGGCCAGTTTTATTTTGTTTTCATTTTGGCCCAACTCCAAACCGAAAGGCGGCTCGGCGCCAAATTTCCAAATTGCCAAAAAAAAAAAAACAAACTTGGCACATTGCAGCATAGATTCGTTTTATTTGTATTTTGGATTATATAGTCTGACAGTGGCTTTAGTTTTAGTTCTGGTTCTCGTACTGTTTCTGGTTGTGGTTCTGGTTCTGGTTCTGGTTGTGCTTCTGGCTGACTAGCACTTAATCCTGGCGCACAACTATGCCGTTTGCATTGTTTCACGCACAATGGACACAAAGGACATGTTTGCACTGATTATCAGATTAGGCCATTGTACGTACAAATTGATATTGTCATGTTTCAAGTGCCCAAGCCGCGGACATCGGCGGCGCACACAAAAACACAAAACTCATTGAATGCTGTCGCCAGTGCCGATTAAGAGATTTTTTTGTTTTTCGCACTCCCAACCAGGCAGCCAGCCAAAGCGGCCAAAGCGGCCAAAGCAGCCAAACTGGGCACCGGCAACACAATGGATGGCCAGCAGGCAGAGATTTGCAATATTTAGGCACACACACACACTCACACACACACAGCACAAGGCGCAGCAAATTTTTGATGAAACAATCGCCAGACAATGAGCGTTTGAGTGGTTTTTACACTGCGGCTATGGTCTGGTCTAGTTTTTGGTCGGCTCGATCATTAGCATAAAGCCACAACGGCGGCAGACACTCGACCTCCCTCCCTTCCTTCCTCCCTCCTCCCTCTCCCTCGCCCAGCCCTGTGTCTGTGCGGGGCGTTAGCCGAGCGTGAGCAGAAGGATTAGTAAAAACATCGACTTGAACTCGGATTCGGACCCATGGAATGTGCATATCATTCTCGATCAGCGGCGTCACTCTGTGCATCGAGTGGGAGAGAGATCTTACTGCAGATCTCGTACTCTGATAGCGATTTGAAGATTGCCGATCAGACAAGTGCTTATCTATCGTGTGCAGCAGGCGTCCTGTGTGTGCCTTCTTCGATCTCATATCTGCCATGGCGTTGATTGTTCTGCCTGCACATTAGGTGGAAAATCGGACGAATCATATCAGATTTCTCTGGAATTCGTACAGTTTTTAATCGCAGGGATTTGCCTATCAATGCAAATGAATCAGTTGCTGCATCGCAGACATCGTAGACAAATTGTCGGGCTCAAATCACATGCAGATGTGGACGAATTTGTCCTTGTGTATGCCCAAAAACTGCGATCCTAAGCCAACTGATCAACTGAAGATTGGACATATGATCTACATACAAATATACAAGCATTTGGCTACACTCGGTTCCGATGATCGTCCAATGTGTTGACTGTCTTTTATCAACTATGTAGATCAACATATTAAAGACAAGTCTGCTGAATTTTCAAGTGATCTTTTGACACCTAAATAATATCAATTCAATCAGCAACAATTTGAGAAGTATAAGACGATCTTAAGCTGCAATACTTTTAGATACAAAATTGATACACCCAACTTGGGCATTTTTAAATCCAGGTACTATCGATCCTTTATATAGTTAAGAATAATAATTGTATATATATATTTCACTCAACGTGTTGACTAATTAAAGTGTTTTTGTAATCTCAATAACGAAATAACTTAGTAAATAATTAAAATAATCAGGTGAGCTCGCTATCAATCTATTAGTTACTTTTGAAGGAAATAAAACTGGAAATACCCATATTTAGCAGCTTTTGCCATTGAATATACGGTTTAGTCATGATGGGCATGATATCAGTACTATAGTATTATAATCAGGAAAGGCCTTTGTAGATAACTCAAGTTGGTTGGGCAGCTCAATATCAAAATAATTTAGTAGATAATATATAAGAATCAGGTGAATTGAACAATATCAATCCATCATTTAATAAATAAGTATATTTTGTTTGGCCACTCGAATATCTGCTACATAATAATCAATACTTATAAACCGTATTTTAGAGCTTATCCTTTTGAAATCCTGGCGCCAGTCGAGAGAGAGTTTTGCCCGTACGATCAGCCCGTAACACAGCATGGTATCTACAATAGTTGTATGCATTCGATGCACTTGCCAAATGGCTTTCACAGCCTTTTGGGCCAGCAGTCCTAGCGCCGGGTCATAACTCTTAGCGACCCGCTATTTGTATTTCATAAATTCTCTACAAGCGGCAATAAAAATATTGGCCTGCCTTCGGCAAGTGCGAGCACAAAAGAATTGCACCATAAAATGTATATACACAGCAGCACTGGGAACAAAGCGCCGCGCGGCTAAAAACTATAGCCTTTTGTCTCTAAGAACTCAAAACTAGTGCAACACTTTTGGCTTATAGACAAAGCCAGCAACCTGCAACCAGCAAGCAGCAACCAGCAACCAGCAACCTGCAACCAGCGCTTGCAACGCAGTCTGAGACGGAGACCTGATCACAGAGAGAAAGACCTGAAACGGAGACAGAGGCTGGCCATTGTCTTCGCAGAAGTCGTTAGTGTGACAGGTTGGATTTGTTTTGTGTACGGTGCCTAAGTCTGTCATCATCATCAGCATAAGACTTGTCTGGCGCCAGCATTAGGGACAATATTTTCGACTAAATATTTCGTCACAGGCAGCAGCAGCCGCAGCAGCGGAGGAGAGTAGCAGCAGAGGGCGTAGGTCGAACCTAGATATATCCCTGGCTACGAACTCCGACCACTGAGGTTCAAGGTCTAGTGGCATGTAGACGGCACTGCGGGCGTTTATTTTGGTAGATTTCTACTGACCCCTTAAGGTTGTTGCATTGATGATTTATGCACTAACTAAAGTTACAGGTGCATTGGGTCAGGTAGGATCGATATCGCTATCGATGCCAAAGCATTTCATTCAATTGAAACGTGACTTCATATCATGTCTGATACATAAGACTCCATATCCAAATTGTTGTCATGAATTTCGATATAAATTTAGTTTCAAGATTTAAATGTTGTATTATGATAGGGGTCAAACTATGACTAAAAAGCTTGATCAGTATAAAAAACTATACGAAAACTGATTTTGTGGTGATTTGTCAAGATTTAAATGTTGTATTATGATAGGGGTCAAACTATGACTAAAAAGCTTGATCAGTATAAAAAACTATACGAAAACTGATTTTGTGGTGATTTATTTTTCTGTCAAAAATCACGCCAAAAGTGACAAAAAAATTGGCTTGTAAAGTTGCCCATACAACGAAAAGTTACTTATTAATGACCTTCCCAGACTTCAAACTGTCATAACTTTGTCAAAACTCAACTGATTGTTAATCCCGAGGCCATTTTGATCACTATTTGGCATCTTGTTTAATTCCACATCTCAAATTTATGAATTTTTAAAAAAAAAATAATTTTTGATTTTTTCCCAAAAAAGCATAAGAGGGGACCCTTACCAATTTTGTTTTTTTTTTTTAAATAAGAATCTTGAATTTCTATTTTTAATCGATTGTGGCTGTCGCAATTATTATAAAAAAAATCTAAATTAAAAGTGATTTTGGGGTGATTAATTTTTTTGTCAAAAATTTGTTAAAAATTACAAAAAAAAAATGGGTTTGCAAAGGACCCAAATCCCTATAGATGGCCTTATAAATGCCCTTCTAAGATTTCAAACACACATAACTTAAGAAAAAACTGAACCGATTGTCTATTGGCTGTTGATAGTGATCAATAATATATATGCTTTATGGGGTCGGATATACTTCCTTATGCCTGTTGCATACTTTTGCACAAAAGCATTATACCCCATTTTTAATGGGTTCAGGGTATAAAAAGTTATACTTCATAAAATGATTCGTTCGTATGAAAAAGTTAACTTTATTGTATAGACGACAGTTTAAATGTTAGATCGAAGCCTCAAGTTGCAATTTGATAAACTTGCAATTAAAATCAGTTGCCAACACGTACATTAGGAATCGAAATATGCAAGATGCACATGTGCAAAGGCTGTCGTGTCGGTGGGTATGCCTGCCTGGTGTCGGTGTCGGTGTCGGTGTCCTTGTGCTCGTATCCTGCCAATAATGCGATGGCATGTGCTACGGTTCGAAGTTGAAACATATTGGAGCACTTGAAGCGCCTGGCCTCGGTGCTACTGGTGGCTAGGCAGCCAGGAGGTGCTCGCGAGGCACGCGCGCTGCAACACTTGAACTCCAAGCACCAAGTGCTGCTGTAGATCCTGCAGCACAAACCCGGCAGACGGGGGGTGGCTGGGCTTGAAAAGTTTTTACCAGCCGCTTTTTTCTTTGGCAAAGAAGTCGCACGCTCTCTATTGGAATTTGCACAATGAAAACACTTGAGTTTCTTCGTTATTTTTTTTGTTTTTCTGTCGAGACGTGTGGAGTAGCTGGCGGGGCTGGCGGGACTGGCGGGGTGGTCTGAACTTTTTGGTTCAAGAACAATGGTTCAAGAGCTGCTTGCAAAACAAAAAGCGTTTTAAGTTTTAATTACAGCAGGCACAAAAGGTTGCAACAATGAAGATGGGGACGAAGCAGCAGCAGCGACACGTGGTGGTCCGTTGAAATATATATATGAGTGGAAAGGGTTGCATGAAGATGGAGTGGGCTGTGCTCTGGTTGGCAATCGGAAATTGTATATACCTTGAAAACTTAAGGTGGAATTGACTAAACTAATGACAGCGCCAGGGCATATTTAAGGTAAGTGGTAA
Organism: Drosophila maculinotata; assembly: GCA_035045305.1. Lineage (NCBI taxonomy): Eukaryota > Metazoa > Arthropoda > Insecta > Diptera > Drosophilidae > Drosophila > Drosophila maculinotata. The sequence goes on from JAWNPD010000335.1 coordinate 12,750,739, forward strand.
GCGCAGACAGCTAGCTCTTGTGCTTGGCACGACGCTTATCAAGTGGCACAAATCTTTAGCCACCTTTCGAGCAGTTTCAATGGGCCAAGTATAAATGGCGGAGCCGCATGACGTGCCATCTGAAACTATCTATCAAATACAGGCAGCCATAGCTTGTCAGTGATTAGATTTCCAGCTCTCCAAAGAACTTCAGCCAGCAATGCAGCAACAAAAACAAAAAATGGGAAAAAATTATAAAAAATTTCTCAATTGTGACTGATTAGACTTTGTTTTCAATTTGTTTGTCGACGCGCGCGGAAGGTGGCAACAGAGGAGCTGACAGAGCTACTACCTCTTCGTAAAGTTTTTAATCAAAATTGTACAGGAAATCAAAAATCAGTTGAAAAATAAAAATCACAGTTTCTTATCATGATGTTTTCAAACGCCTTACCCCAATTGCTATCCCCCACCATCACGTATTTCTAGGCCCTGTAATCAATTGTCATAAGGGGCGTATAGATTTTGATTAATGTATAATCTGGTTGGGAAGATTAAATTATAATACAAATAATAAATAAATACAAATATACGCCTTAATTCTTGCTTGATAAATAATTTTAATATGAAATGAAAATTCGTATTTTTTTAATGACTAATCATTATAACAATATTTATAGGGATACTTTTTGATCAGGCTTTAAGTATCTCAAACTAAATACAGGGCATCTTATAGCATAGCATCTGGACGTGGATGAAATGTGTAGTTGTTTCTGTTTTTGGGGTTTTTCAACCGTTTTCTTCGACTGTCTAAACAATAGGCTTGTGAAGCCTCTGCGGGCCCTTCTTGCCGTGTAATTTGAAGAACGCAACGCAGTAGCTATGAAATCAATTACGCGATAAAGATTTGACAGCACAAGCGCAGCAATGTGGCAGTCGATAATTAATTTTAACGCTTTATCGCATTGAGGTGCGCCCCGTCTGATAGTCGCTGATAGCTGATAGTCGATAGCTGCTGCCAGCAACCGTAACACAGCGACAACAACAACAACAACAACAGCAGCAGCAGCAGCAGCAACGCAACAGCGTTGTCCGATTTGATTGAAGTCTGTCTAAAGACGTTATTTTTTTTTTAATTTTAATCTGTTACACAATTGGAAAATTATGAGTATGCCGCATGCCTATGAATTTATTAAGTTTTTTATTTTTGTTTATTTTATTTTACTCCTGCTTTATGTTTATGGCAGCACTCTTGTGGCGCAGATGTTTCCCATGATATGCAAACGAACTCAATTATTTATTTTATCACAAATGATTTTGCTTATCAAATCTAGAAATCGGCTCGTCTTCAACAAACCACAAGCATCCCATCTTTCGGGCTGCGTTTACCTTTTCTCAGCTACCACCAACTCCAACTCCAACTCCAAACTTGAAAACTCAAAAACTCGAGCTCAGTTGAGCTCTCTCATCCCATGGCATCTCATCTCATCTGTTGTGTGTTTTATGTTGCTGTACCCTCTTGAGTTTTTCTTACAATTGCTTGGGTCCAACCCGTGGCCGTCCTGTTCGTGGCCGCCATTATTCAAGGAGCCAGCATTTCGGAGACGACTCCGAGACTCTCATTCGCAAGCGGTCGTCGCATCTTTTGGCGCTATCTTTGCGTTGAAATCTCACAGTTCATGTCAAATTTCTTGTGTTTTTATATATCATCGCCATGGCAGCCTTTCCTTGCTTTCCTTGTAAGTATGTAAATGTCGTTTGAGTCTCCGCATCTCCGAGTCGCGTTGCAAGTTGCAAGTCGCGAGTTGAGAGTTGCAGCTGCGTTTTGCACTTCCCCCCGCAGCTGTGACTGATTGTCGTGCGTTTATCTTTTGATGTGGAATAGCTTCTGTGAGCAGATACATCTCTGAGCCGGCGTTTGGTTAATTAAGTTTCAAGCAGGTTCCGCCTGGCCGTCGCCAACGCCAATTTTTAGCACCTATTGACATGCAAAGTCCCTCTACCAAAGGAGCACTTTAGACCAGGGCCACACAGGCTGTAATTGGCTCCGCCAAATCAATCAATTCAACACGCAATTTAAGCCGCAGTCAATGTAGGCAATCCGATAATTTCTCTATTTTGACTGCTGGCTGGCTGCTTTAGCTCCGAGCTGCGACCTACGAGCTACGAGCTCCGGGACTGACAATAAATAATAACTCAATACAAATCCCAATTACAGTCGAGTGCCACCCGCCTAGTTTGGCCAAAACCGACGAAGCCGAGCAACCCCTCTGTGTGTGTGTGTGTGTGGAAATCCTTGCTAGCTACCAGGCAACCTTCTGATTGTCCTTTTTTTTGTGTACACCTCTGCCCCCTTGCCATGTGTGTGTTCGTTTTATTTGATTCGATCAGCGGGGTTTCGCCTACGTGGGCCACAAACGATGACGCCGTCTAGCGCCGGGTTTTTTGGTTTATCCTTCACTCGCCCCGCCAACATAAATCGTTTGTTTTGCCCCGGGGCCAGCCCCTGGACTGGATTGAGTGTGTGCGGGTCTCAGCGTTTTCTCTTTTATTTAAATTTTCATTTAATTTGTTATTTGTTTACATGAAATACACCGACGTGCGACGACAACGGAGGCGACATATGACAACATTCTCAGCCGGCCACAATTGCCATTGTCTGCCTCTCAACGCGCCAATTCAGGAGCGGGGAGCGAACTGCTTTTTATTTGTGCCTTCTGACCACACAGAAACACACACACCTGGACACTCGTGGCAGTTGGCCACTGTTTGGCAACTGTGTCTAATTGCGACCCTTATGCAGGGACAATTCCGTGGAGAGAATCCTATGCTTGATGCAACCAAAAGACAAAGATCACAATTGATATTTCTAAGAATCTGACTCTTATTAGAGGAAAGGGCTGAACATAATGGAAATATATTTTGATAATGGCAGGAAATATATAAAAACTTGAACTCATTAATCTATAAATATTTTCAAAATATAAACTGATTATTTTACAACTGTCTCATCTGCATTTTTTAGTTAAAGCAAGCATATATTTTATAATAATTAAATAATTTTAAATGTATTTCGCTGGAAAATACTCCAGGGTTGATGGATAGATATAAAAAGCAAGAGCGTAAAATACAAGCTTGGTAAAAATCAGCATTTAAATTACGAGCGGTCTGATAAACAAAAGTTTAATATCCCCAATCTGAGCTTGTTCTATGTTTATCAAATAAAAAACATAAACTATTAAACTAGTTTGTATTTTAAATGTTTTATAATTACTTTAATTAACGAAATAAATAAAGACGCAAACAAAGACTTGCCAAATTCTTAAAGTTTTCCATGTCAATCTTAAGTTTGAACCACACCTCTTATCAGTTGCTTATGCAAATGGCGTACATTAGTTTTAATGCCTTCCAAGAAACATTAAATGCATTTTTAGGTATTAAACAAACTTGTTGAGTTTCAGAGCGCTTAACATTCAAACGGTCGAATAGCTTTTTCTATGATAAACAGCTGGCCATAAATACCAATTGAAACGAGCTGAGGAGAATTAGTAGTCGAGCAGTCTTTAAAATGCGGCAAATCTGAACAGCATCTCGAACAAATTAAGTGGACAACAATAAATCAGGGGCTGACGACGAAATTCAAATGAAAAATCAATAAGCTGAAAAATCTATTGGCCACGACATGACCAGACCCAGCTCAGACTGAATCTTCGAATCCGACTCCGATTCCGATTCCGATTCGGACACTGTTTGAGGCTAAAGTTGTAGTTGGGCTGCGAGCTGCGTGTTTAACAACAAACAATTAAGATGGCGACCATTTGATAAGCTAGCAGCCAAATCATCAGCCATAGCAACAGCAACAACAACAACAACAGTCACAGAAGTTGTGGCCAATGGGTTTGATGAAAGAAATGGCTATAATGAAATAATTATGGTTGCGCCTTAGGGCTGACCATTTATATGATGGCTAACAAGACACACGCTCCGTTACAACGTCTGAGACCTAAAACGCATGTTAATCAAACACTGATTGCAACAGAAATACTAACAACAACAACAACAACAACTGGCACTTTATCGTTGCAACATATCGAGTCGGTTTTTGACCAGGACGTGTGTGAGTGTCTTCAGCAGGATCCTTGGCAAATGTGTGCAATGGTTCGCTTATCGACACATTGGCATCTGCCAGTTGCCAGTGGCCAGTTGATGGCTTTGATTGCTGCTTTTGGCCATGCGTGATATTTATTTGTTATTTGACACAAAACGCCGATTGCCGAGCTGCGCCCAAAGCCGGACCGGGTACTGGTCCAGGTCCAGGTCCAGGTCCAGGTCTGTGCCACCTTTTTGGCATGTGTCGTGGCAGACAATTGAGTGACCAACATGAAAAATGAAACGCAGCCCTGCAGCCAGACAAGCCAAGACAAAACGCCGAGCTGGCAAACATTTTTAATTTGGCTGCCATTGTGAGGCAAGCAACAGAAAGAAAAAAAAGTAAAAACGAGGAGGACGAGGAGAAGGAGAAAAAAACGAGCTACCAAATTGTAAACATTTTTGCGCGCCTGCATCAAGATAAACAACCGCAACACAATGCGCACTCCGGAGAGGACTATTTGGCCAGCGAGAAATTAGACACGTGATGGCCCGTACTGGGACTAACTGCAACTGCGAGATGGCCAGGAACAAAAAACCCACTGATAATCGACAAGAATACAAGAAAAAACGACTCCACTTTTTGTCTGGCTTCCCGCAAAATGCAGCTAAAGACTTCCGAGATTAGGCCCCGGCCGATTCAATCAGACCATCTACTCATCATTTGAATAGGTGCGAACAGCGATTCAAATGTTGTGATAAGCAGCAACAGTCAGAGAAACAGGAAGCCGTTCAAAATCGAGGCTGCTGCCAAATTATGACTAGGCATAGGGGACGACAGTAGAGTCGTTTAGAGTCGTTCAGTTGCCACAGTTCTGGGGGCACTTCGGTGGCATCCAATTAAATTCAATTTTCGAACAAGCTCGAGCGATGCTACTGCGATAAATTAAGCAAACATTTGGTCGTTTTTCGATGTCCGCTGCAAACAACAAGTGGAATTTTGTATACTGATACGACCTGTATATACCCCATATTCAAGAAAAGTTGGACAGATGACTCGGTTTTAGAATGTTTAAATGAAGTTCAGAGGCATAATAAATTGTATAAAATTTCATAAAATATCAATTATATTTTAGCAGTAGCTTTCATATCTATTTTATATTTAAAAGTATTTTAAAAAATGATACATAAGAAAAAGAAAATGTCAAAATAGTTTGGATGACTTTTTTTCTCATTCATTTAATTTAATTGACTTTTCGGTAATTAAACTCTATTAAGAATAGATTTTTGTGAATAATTGAAATATTTAAACATTGTTTACATAATTGCTGCCAGTCTTTACTTAGTCTGAAACTTGATATACCCTTTGCAGCTGGCACAGGTGCAGGGTACACAAATCAACACACAAACAAGACACACAGTACAAACACTGCAAGGCGAGAGGCAAACACAACACGCTGATAATCAAAATTTGATAAAACATTAGATACCAAAACACACACACACACACACACTTACACATAGTACTACCATATCGAGAGGACTTCTATGCCATGTTTCGGTTCACTTGCTCTGCTATATAAAGAAAGGGGGAACCCAATCGTAATTTCTAACGCGCGCTACAAGTTTATTTGTGCGTAACAAATATTTATTGGAAAGGTAACACTTGCGACGACTATCGTTGTGGTTGGTGCAGGAGAGAAGGAGACGGAGAAGGAGAAGGAGAGGGAGAGAGCGGGTGCAGGGCGATAGGTAAAACAAGGTCCAACTGTTGCCCAATTGACCAATTAAGAGTTAGAAGCTTGATGATGTGTGTCGCCACATGTGTTTTCCCTGGCACTGTTGCAGCTACAACAACTACATCGATTTTTAACACTGTCATTATTTGTGGTTTGTTAGCATTCAGTTGGGAAAGCCAAAAAACGGGTCAGCTTTTTAAACGGTACAGTGTAAGCCACGCAGATGGAACAGTTGCAATTAATTATAATTAATTCTAATCGAACAATATTTGAAAAATAATCAAGACTTCAAGCGGGATTTCATGCTGAAATAATAGTTGAAACCTTTTTGTCTGATTTTAACATTTAAAATTGCACTTTTAATATATTCTCAGTTAAATAACTTTTATTAAGTTTTGAAGATTATGTACCTAAATGTTAAATGATTAAAAGATTGTGAAATACTTAATTTAATTACATTTCAATATAAGTGTAAATTTGAACATTTCAAAAGTATTGTATGTCTTTATGCTAGGATTTTATAATACATCAGTTCGTCAGTTGTCAATGTTCACTGTCACAATTACATGAATTTCTATGCGGAATTGTCAAATTGCTCATACTCCTCCCTTTCTCTATCTTTCTCTCTCGCTCTCTTTGTGTTATTTCTGTCATTTTGGAGGCGCCAGTGACGATGACTTGCATTTTGTTTGCCATTTTGCTCTAACAACTTTGTAATTTTTTGTTTACACGCTTAAATTGTGGCGTAATTGCTTTGGGAAGTGGGAATTGCTATGTGTCTGTGTCTGTCTCTGAATAACGTGTATTGTATGGTTTGTGTGTGTGTGTGTGTGTGTGTGTATGTGTGTGTGTGTGTCTGAATTGTAAGGGGTGCTGCGAAAGCGCACACATGTCACAAATAGAGTCGCCACGACTTTTGAACTTGGCCAACAAAAGCAGAGAGCAGGGTCCGGTAAACGCTCGCACGCACTTGGTGCTGTCAAAAGCAGCAGCGGCAGCAGCAGCAGCGGCAGCAGAGATAAAACAGATGCTAAGGTGGAGATAAGTTGAAGCGAACGCTTCGTAATTCGTGTAATTATATTCTCAATTACTTAACAAAAGCGACTGGCCAGATGCGCAACCAGATAGATCGAGATGATGTCGTCTCGATTAGAGTCTCTAAAGCGTTTTTCACATTTTCTCTTTGCTGCCCAACCGAAATATGAAAAATCAAAAGCAGTCCAACAAATATAGCAATGAATGAGATAAACTTCTAAACGCTGCTCACTCGTGCAGTCAAATAAGCAAGCAAACAAACAAACCCAGTGTGCCAAGGGGCGGAGCTGATGCCAAAGGGAATGGGTTTGGAACTGGGACAGGGACTGAGACTGGGTCTGGGGTCTGTTACTGGTACTGTTACTGGGACAGGCACTGATACATACATATGCAAATGGCAGTCATCCTGCGGCCTGTCCAGGCAACTTAAGTGGTTTCTGCTTGGCAGCAGCAGCAGCGATGTGATGCCTACAACGATATGATATGATTATGTTAAACGCTCGTTTTGTGTGCTCTCTCACTCACATGCACAGATTCTGATTCGGATTCAAAGGCACAGATAGAGATAGAGACACAGAGGGTAGGGAAGAGGGAAACGGGCAACACGCTGCCTGCTGTCATTGGTCATTGGCGTAACGCGCGGGCAGCTGCTGTTGTTGTTGTTGTTGTTGTTGTGGCTGCTGCGTCGACGTCGTCGTCGTCGTCATGCTCTCTTAACTGATTTCCCAGTCTATGAGCTAAAAGGAGCAGCAGCCAGCCTCGCTGTGGCTGCATTCAGTTCAGTTTCAAGTTGACGATTTCATAATTCAATTTACAAGATAAGGCGAACAAACCAACCAACAAAGCGACCAACAACAACAACAACTACAACTACAACAACGAGCGGCAAGCGTTTTGGGGCGTGTTGTGAGGAGTAAACAACAAACAAAACAAAACAAAATACAGCAACCACAACAAAAAAGAAGAAAATCAAAACCTTTTAATTAATTATGCATCAGCGATTGCGTTTAAATAAAATGAATATCAGTCAAATCTATTTTCAGATATTTTCGCATATTTCTCCTTCTTTTTTTTTGTTTGCTTTGAATTTGCTTTTGTCAGTCAGCCGCAGATGCTGCAGCTGTCGCACATTACGCATACGCCGTGTGGCACAGATGTGAATTATTAAATATGTGTTAATTATAATATGTTTGACTTAGAATAAGCCCATTATATCCAAGACTTTGTCAGCAAACACTAACGGCTCATTTAATTTTGACTTAATTATTTATCATACAAACAACAATTCCAAACAAATAAATACGAGTATAACAAACTTTACCTTTAAGCATAAGTCAACTACTTGAGGTAAAAGAAATCATCTTCGTAATAAATAAAATTAACAAGCAAGTAAACAAACATGCCCCACACTTTTTGCATGCATTCAACAATTTCCACATAAAACAAAAAAAGTGAGGACGAGTTCTGCGTCTGTCTGTGCAAATACTCGAAATCCTTTAATTCCCTGCATAATTTCAAATCAGACAAGCGTTAAAAACATTTCATTATAACGCTACACAATCGGAATATTTAATGATTTAATCGGCCAACGAAATCAGCCACAGCAACAACAAAAAACAGACAACAACAACAACAACAACAAGAATAAGGGGCAACACCTAAGCAGAAGCTGAAGCTGAAGTTGAAGTTGAGGCTGGAACTGAACTGAAGCTGCAGCCAACTGCAGACAACGTTGCTCGATTAACTGCTTCAAATTCACAGATTTTAAATTTAAAACGTAGCCACAGAGCGCAGCGCAGCGCAGCATAAAACATGTAAGCCCGATCCCTTCAAGCCCCTCGTCCCCTCGTCCCCGCGTCCCCACGTCCCCACGTCCCCACGTCCCCTCATGCTCTGTTGCAGTCTCTTGGCAACGTTCAGATATAATGGCGCGAGTTTCATGTTTACAAAAAAGATTATGCAGCGCACAGCAAACGTGCTGGAGTTTGGAGCTGGAGCTGGAGCTGTGGCTGCAGTTGGAGCTGTAGCTGGAGTTCTAATTAAACAATTCGTAGAATTTCGCGTTAATTGCGAGAAAACGACTTGAACGTGCAGCGTGGATGCGAATGCGCTTTGTAGGTTTTCGAGGCACTGAATTTGGCTGCCGCAAGAGCGAGCACCTGAGAGGTGACACGTTTTCCAAACATTGGAGCAGTGAGAAAGCTCTGAACTTTGATTAACTGCCATTATACTTATTATATGCAATAATTATGTGGGCAGCACTCTTTAACTATAGCTGACCCGCATCGGGCCAGGAATTCATCAAGTAACCATGGCTCTATTATTAACAAAAAAATATACACCCAAAAACTGAATAAACCACACGTGACATGCCAAGCAAACACAAAGAGACAGAGAGAGAGGGCAGGGAAGGGGGCAACTAGTGAGAATTAAGGATCGCAAACAGAGAAAACTCAATTCAAATTATCGCCATACAAGATCGACAGATGTTCAAGCAAAAAAAAAAAAACAAAAAAGGAACAACAGCAATGAAGACGACAACCGACGAGCTCTTTCAGGAGGAGAATGAAGAACAAGCGATTGAGGACGACTGCAGAGAAGAGGTCAATGAGGTGCAGCGACCGATGTCCAACGACCAGATCGATCCAACGTGCCACAAAGTCAAAGTCAAAGCCCAAGCAAAAGCCAAAGCAGTCGCACGTTTCGCTGAGCAAATAACGCCCCATTTGTTGCCAAAATACTAAACTAAAGCCCTTAATCTAAACCACTTTGGGCAATGGACGGGTACAAGCAGCAGCAGCAGAAGGCAGCAGAAGGCAGCAGCAGATCGTTCAGATCGGTCTGAGCGATCGACATTCGACATTCGACAACGCCACGCATATTTCGCATAACCCAGGCACACCTTTTGCACAAAAGCCTCGAACGCGAAACCCACCAAAAAGGGATAACCACACAGCAACCACAAAAGCATAGAATATCAGTATGAGTATGAGGCAGTACACATATATACTCATACTCAATTTATATATGTGTGTATGTTGTGAGCATTGTTGTAGTACCCAAAACCCGCACGCAGCCAACGTCAACGCAACGCTACCGTCGATCATCATGCTCGTCATTGTGGCTCGTCATAAGCAGCGGCTCGTCATCGCCCAGTGCTTGGCAAGAGGCCCAATCCACATTCACGTCCAGCAGGCAAAGGGACAGATCGACAGACAGACAGAGAGACAGACAGCAACTGGGCTTATCAGCGCCGATTAATCTGCATCGCTGCTGCTGATAACGCCAGGCGACCCGGGTCGCGAGCTTGCAGCCCAGTGTTCAACGCATTTGTTCCTCCTCAGCAGCGGCAGCGGCAGAGGCAGCCACAGCTGAAGTCGCCTCTCATTGTTGGCCGTGCGCAGTGGCAACCAACACTCATGTTTAAATTATGATGGCTTCTAAGTTGCGCCCCGACTACGCTCAGCGGTGGCAATGTCATGTGCACACACACACACACACACACATACACATACACATACATATATACATACTACATATGTGGGCATATGGGCAGCTCGTTCAAATCGTATTAGAATTCATAATCTTGCTGACCCATTGACGATCACATGTGCGTAGATATCTGAGTTCATTCTTAGAGTAACTGTTGTCAACAAATATAAAGCTTTTGATTATCAACAAATGTAAAGCTTTGCGTGCTTAGACTCATTGTTGCTACACTGAGAAGATTTTGTATAATCAAAAAAATCTCGTATGTGATGTTTTATTATTTTTTAAAATTAATGCATCAATATTTTTCTGTCAATTAATTTAATTTTTTTTCTGCTTTTCTTTTTCTATTGATATTCTTATTTCGTGCCTATCCATAACAGATTATTTTATATTCAATTATAATACATCAGTTACCATTTAGTCATCTGTTTTCTATTTCATAAGATTTAAACAACTTTTACTTCTTGTTTGTTAAGCTAGTAAGAAAATATAATAAAATGTATTTTTAATTTTTTGTTTAACTATCTTATTGATGATTGAATATATGTTGCTGGACATCAATCAGATCATTACAGTTTTCAACTGTAGAAATGAAGAAATAAAAGCAAACTCAACATTGTTGCAGACTGCCCAGAGGGAATATAATAATATTACACACGCTCGCTGTCCGGCTTATCTTCGTAAGTATATAAGTAAATATACAGTACCCCCCGCATTCCACACCCCCTCCCACACAGGGTGGCGATAAGCCCGCAGCAGCCGTCGATGCGGCAAAGACGCTTGTGTTTTTAGTGTACTTGACGCGGTTTGAAGCTTCGGTTGTAAAGCTCTAACTAAATCAAATCAAGCGGTAAATAATATATAGTATCGGATATAGCTATGCATAGGCTTAGTCTGCTGTTGTTACTGGGATTACTGCAATGCCTGCTGGCGTCGCCCATCTACGATGACAATGATCGTCTCAATGTAAGCGCCAGCTGCCCCACTGCCTCCTGCAGTCTGTGGGAGCTGCAGAGTGACTATCAGCATCCACTGAACTACTCGGCAGGTGAAGTGACTCAGCTGCAGGAGCTGCTGCTGGGCAACTGTCGCATGCGTGTCCTGCCCGGGAAGCTGCTGCGTCTGACGCCCAATCTGCGCATCCTGCTGGTGCAGAACAGCAGCATTTATCATGTGAACAAGGAGGATTTCCAGGCGACTCCACAGCTGAGACAGCTGCTGCTGCAACGCACTTACATCTCGCAGCTGAGGGAGCAACAGTTTGTGGCACTGCAGCAGCTGCAGTTGCTCCAACTGGACCACAACATTATCCATGTGGTGCACGCCCGCGCCTTCGAGGGTCTCTCCCAGCTGAAACTGCTGGGACTGCAGGGCAATGGGATTAAACAGCTGATGCCAGGTGCTTTTGGGCCACTGACCAATCTAACACATCTCGATCTGAGCGATAATGAGATTGGGCAGATCAATGCCGAGACATTTGCCAAGAACAGCAAGCTGCAGACGCTGCTGCTCAATGACAATCAGTTGGCCGAGTTTGATCCCAGCTCCTTAATCACTTTGAGCAATCTGCGGCTGCTCGATCTGAGCAACAGTGGCAAGCTGGAGGAGCTGCGTCTGCTTAGCGCTCACTGGCTGCTGCTGGAGCGTAGCGGCTTGCAGCGCTTATTCATCGACGGCGGCGTTATCAATCTGCAGGCGGGCAGAAATGGGCTGACGCAGCTCAGCATTGGCGATAAGAGCGCCGTCATCGAACTTGACCTGCACGGGAATCAGCTCGACGGCACGGCGGCATCAATGCTGATTGACGGCATGTGGAATCTGCAGCGCCTGGATCTGTCCGAGAACAATATTGAATCACTGACCAGTGTGGGTGGCAACTCCAGCTCGCTCAGCCTGCTGCTGCCCAGTCTCACCCACTTGAATCTGGCGCACAATCAGCTGCGGAGTCTGCCGCCGGATGCGCCGCTGCTGCCGACGCGTCTGCTCCAGCTGGACATCTCGTTCAACCATCTGCTCTCCGTGCAGGCACAGAACTTTGCAGCACTGGCCAGTTTAAAGCGGCTACACATGGAGGGCAATCGCCTGGCTGACTTCGATCACGAGCTCTTCCATCGGCAGCATCCGCGCCTCCAGGAGCTGGGTGTCTGCGACCGCGAGCTGAGCTACGGCTCCATGCACAGCATGTTCATCTATCTGAGTGATCGGGGCGTGCATTTGCCTGTGCACTGCCGGCACAAGCCGCACAGCATCCGGGACACCGCAGCCGTGCAGGACGATGTGGAGCCGGAGGAAGCAGCTCAGACGCAAACACTGGCGGGTGTGGGTGGCATTCATCCGTATTGGACGACACGGGATGTTTTGGCACTCCTTACGCTTATCGTGGTCTTTATCATACTGCTGATGCAGCTCTACCACATCCTGGAGGAGGAGGGCTGGCTGCGACGCATGCAACAGTGGCTCATGGGCAGCCAGCCAGCTGTGGCAAATGGCACCAGAGCGAGGCGCCTCAACGAGGAGGACTCTGAAGTATGAATTGGCAATTGCAAGCATTTCTTTTTCTTTTTCTATTTTTGTTTTTTGTTTTTTATTTTTCAACCGTTTTTTTCCCCACTTAACAGAGCTCGAGTGCATAATTGTGAGAGCAATGAGAAACAGCAAGCATACACTCAGAGAAATCTTGTACACAAAACAATTGGCTAACATAAGGTAAAACTTAGAAATCAATTTCCTAAATTATACACAAATTAGAAAATCAATAAAAAAATACAAATAAAAACTATAATAGAATAATGTAAAGAAATATGAAATGAAGTATTTTATTTAGCTAGAAATGGAATAATAATTATCAACAAAAAATAAAAATGTTGCATTCAATGTTCCATAAATTTAGAGTTACTATTTGATATATGCTACAAACTAAATTTATAAAATATTTCAATAGTTTTCTCGATTTATACACAGTTTGTTTATTTTGTCTTGTAGTGCATAAGACTTATTGTAGGCACATGTTGCTGGCAGTTGGCAGTTGCAATATGTTGCTAAGGCTTTAAAGCTGCAAGAGCTAAACGACAATTTAGCGCTAGTTTCAGTTGCCTGCTGGCATTGTTGTTGTTGTCGTTGTTGCTGCGGTTGCATATTGGCATCTAGTTGTAGGTTTGCATATGAAATGTTGCCCAGGCAGTCGCAGAGACAAGATGCATTTACAAGATTCGTACAAAATACGAATTTAAGTTCAAAATAATTGCACGGCATGCACACAGGAGGACAAGGCGAAGCCGCAAGTCGTGTGTGCAACATGTGACTGGAACTGGTGGTGGTTGTGCTGCTTGTTGTTGTTGTTGTTGCCTTGGCAGCCAGAGTGTTGCCTCTGCCTGACCAATAACGACAACATCCAACAGGAACAACTTGAACAACGACTTTTCCGCCTCCGTTGCCAGCACTTGCGCCACGCCACCCGCCGCCCTGTCTTGGCCCGCCCCCTTTTGGCCAAGATTTGCCTACGACATGTTTTGGGTGGAAATTGTGCCCATGTTTAGTTTCGTATTCGGGTTCTGGTTCTGGCTCTGCTTCGGTTTGGCTTGGTTTGCCACTCGCACCCAAGATTTTGATATGGCATCACAATTTCTGAGAAATTGTATTTTGATTTATTTATAATGTTACAGCGACATGCACACATAGCACAAGGCACACACAAGGGACGAGGGGGGCACAGTCGTGGAAGCGTTGCGGCCTTGCCTCATCGCAGTTGTTGTTGGCTGCAGTTGCTGCATATTCAATTTGGATTTATTGTTTTTGTTTATGCTGTGAAATCATTTCGATTAAATTAGAAATATGCAAATTATTTGCAGCGCATTAATTATGCAATACCCCCCCCCCCCCCACACACACACACATGATTTGGTCAGTGTGATAAGTGTGCACATTAGAGCGAAATGGCTGTCACGCGTTTTGCTAGCGTTTTAAAACGCATTAGGCTCTTGCTGGCGTTTTTAGACGCGCACAAAACGCGCCGCAATTAAATAACTTCACACCAGCGTTTCTTGTGGGCGTTTAAAAGTAAAGCGCGCGCGGCTTTTTTTTATGAAAAATATTTCAACGATTTGTAAGCACAAGAAATAAAATCGAAAGGCAGCGATTGCAACGTTTTTTTGTTATTTTTACAATTGTGCCACAAGCAACGTGCAACGTGCAAAGAAATTGAACGGGGCAGCGCAACAATTTACCAATCGTTCACGCGTCCAGGAGCGTCCAGTTCACAGAGCATTATTGCGTGCCAGTAGAGTAGACATACACCCCTACCCCCACTATCCCCTCCTTACCGCACAGCCCAGCGCAGCAAAGGCGGCGACTCACCCCTTTTAGCCGTTTTCGGGGTGGGCGTTGCCGCGGAGGCTGTGCAAAGTGTAAATTTATGATCATGCGATTTTTATCGAATGCGAATGCGAATGTGAATGTGAATGTGAAAAAGAGTACAACACTTTTTGCACTTTATAAAAAAGAGGCAGCCTACAGCAACCACAGTCACAACCACAGTCACAACCACAGCTACAATCACAATCACATTCAGTGCCACAGACAAATGCTGAACCCGCCGTTGGCCTGGACGCATTATTAATACTCGCACGCCGTCGTCTGTCATGTTTTGTATTTAGTCAATTTTTATTTAGCTGCATTTTTATTGAATGGTTTTTCTTTATTATTTTCATTTTTATTTAGCACTTTATGCACATTATAAATCATGGCGTGTATTATATTATTTATTTACTGCTATTTTATTTTTTTTTGCTCTGCGTTTATCAAATTTTCGCACACTTGGCTCTGGCTGGCAAATGTGATTTTCCAAGCGTTTTATGAGACACGCCTCGACGCGACGGGTGGAGCGGGGGAGCCCAAGACAAAGTGCAACAGCAGCCGCCGGCACTTCCCAGCCTTTTGCCCGGGCACGACAATGACATGGCGCGACCTCAACGACAGTCACTCAGTCAGTCAGTCAGTCAGTCAGTCAGTCAGTTAGTCAGCTCACACGTGGCTGAGGCTCCATTAATGCGATTATTTTGTGCACTTTTTGGCAGTCGCAGCCACGCAAAGTTCATAGAATTATTTCCAAATCACTGAGCGGCATAAGTCTTGAGTTTGTGTGGAGATGGGGGGCAGGGTTGGGCAGCGGGGCATTAAAGACATTTTAATGGTCTGACAGCAGGAGGCAGCCAGTGGAAAGACAATGCCCAACCGCAGCGGAAAAGTAAACTCTTCACACTCTCTTTCACATGTATCAATAATTTTTCATTTCATTCTCCCTAATATTTCACACCATGCTTAGGTGGAAATTTGTAGCTCTAATCCTTGCCAGCGCCAGGCAGCCAGGCAGCCAGGCAGCGAGGCAGTCAAGCAGGCAGTGCGTCAAAGCGACGCTGTCTCATTAGCGCCCCATCCACATGCCGCACTGGGAAGTGCGCTAAGCGCTGCGTGCTGCACGTTAATCGCATTATTTACAGCAAACAGGATCAGCGGCATGACTTTTGCGACTGAGCGGAGCAGGGAGCAACTACTACTTATTGTCCTGCCCGGACGTTGCCCTGCTCTGCCCTGCCCTGCCCTGCCGTGCCGTGCACTCAAAAGTCAAGGCGACAAACACTCCCACGGGGATATCAGTGACATATGTAAAGTGTAAGCTCACCCAAGGACGAGCGTCCTCCTGTGGGAGTGGGGTGCAGCGGGGGTTGGGCTGACTGACTACTGGCTACTGTCAAAGCGTCGGCGCGTGCCGGCGTGCGGTTCGTGTAATGAATATCCGCTTAGCTGGTGCTGCCCAGGATGCTGCAAAACGGGGTTGCAAGTGCCACACCAGCCACAGCAGCCACCCCAACAGGCTTAGCCGCCTTTTCGGGTGTATCCGTTGCGCCGGGCGTGCTATGGGAAAGCGATCGGAGTGACTGCAACAATATGCCAGTTTGCGCAGTTTTCCTCACATTTGATTTGATTGACTTGCCAGCAAACAGTCGCTGCAAAAAGGACAATCTGTAAAAAAAATAATTGGTAGTGTGAGAAAAAAAAACACATTAAACTTGACTCGAAGTTTCCCTGCTAAATCTATTTTTTAATGTGAATATAATTATTATTTTCAGAATACCGTAGAGTTACAATAGATATGAATTTGACATTATAATAAACATTAATTTTGAAAAGTACCGACTATCCTGACTATTGGCCAGGACATTACAGCATAAATGTTAAACCGATAATAACAAAATATAAATATGTGTTTTATGATGGAAATACATTTCTAACTGCATCAGAGCTCGTCTTGGCTTGTCAAGAAATATAACATTTCAAATATAATATAATATGTGCATATTCGAAATCAGTCTGTTTGGTAGAATATTTATAATCTCTCGGAAACACATGACACATGAAATTGGCTGCTGATGCTGATTAAGTATTTCTACTATATAGAGTACATTATATAATCGTGACTGTCTTCTGCTGACTGTGGCCCACATTAAAACGGACTGATGATGATAACCCTTTTATACATTTTATAGACCATAGAGCATATAAACGGCAACGGTAACGGTAACTGGCTAGCAGCTGCGGCGACTGACTCTTCGGTTATTGGAAAACACACATTAATTTGTTCACTTGAGAACTTTTCACGCGTTTTTCCACAGAAATGCCATAAAATTCAAAGTGAGCAGTGAAAATCCCCAAGCCGAGGTAATTAACGCCAGCATTAAGCGCAGACACACAATGCAAGTGTAAAAGAGAGAGGGAGAGGGAGAGGTAGAAAGAGAGATATGCCAGTAATTAGTTTTGTCCCCAGTTAATGCGTTCCGATAGCTTCCCAGTCACTTAAGCGATATGCGTATTTAAAGCCTTTCTCGTTGATTTTTATTTGATTTCTTTTTTTTGTTTTACTTCATTTTACTTTTGGGTTTTTAATAACATTCCCGAAAGTGGCAGCCATTAAGTGGACGCCAGGACATGACTATGGCTATTTTTATGGACTACCAGCGGGGAGTGCTCCAATAATAAAACCTTTATTGTTGCCAGCTAATGAACCGATGCGTCGCGTCGGGGGAGGGGGGCAGCGTAGCAACGCTGTCGGCACAGATTAACATATTAAACGAAATCGATAGCGATAACGATAAGGATAAGGATAGCAAAAAGCAAGCCAGTTAAAGGATATTGCGGCACAAGCGCACGTGATGCGCTAATTTTTGCCTTGACACTTGCCCGCAGCTCAGCGCAAGGATTGGGGGTGGCAACAATGACGACGACGAGGACGACGAGGACGAGGACGAGGACGCCGGCGTGTGGTCCGCCGGATATGTCAGCAGTGTCGTCATTATGGCACGTGACTCGCTTTACGAAAAACAAAAAAAAATACAAAGCCAACGCGGGCGGTCCTTGCCAAGGACTTTGAGGGCAATTGCAACTGAGGCTGCGCTGCAACTGTAACCGGAGACAATGCGACGCCACCAAAAGTGGCAAAGCCGAACAATGTGCTTTAATTTGTTTCTATTCACTTCACTACAACGCGAATTGCTCAAAGTATCACATATCACACAAGTGGGGTCGGAACCTAAGCGCCAGAAGCATCAATAAGCAAGACCAGTTCAAGTCCCAAGAAAAGATGCAGCAATATTATCATCAAGTTTCAGATGACCAAAATGGAATCGGGAATGGCGCTTTCCCATAGTTTTGGAATTTTGCAAGCAAATTTTTGTCATTATTGGCATGATTTTTGACAGAAAACTTAAGCATCACTTTTTCCATAGTTTTTATACTAATTGTGACACCCACAATCAATTAAAAATAGAATGATATTTTTGCAAAAAAAGTCGAAAATATAAAGTTTTCAAAAGTGCACAGACCTTTAACGTAGAATCAATGCAGAGGTCAAACTATGACCAAAATGGCCTTGGGATTAACAATCGGTTGAGTTTTGACAAAGTTATGACTGTTTGAAGTCTGGGAAGGTTATTTATAAAGAACTTTTCGTTGTTTGGGCACTTTGCAAGCCAATTTTTTTATCACTTTTGGCGTGATTTTTGACAGAAAAATGAAACACCACAAAATCACTTTTCGTATAGTTTTTTATACTTATTAAGACACCCACAATCAATTAAACGTAAAATTTCAAGATTCTATTTTTTGAAAAATCAAAATTTGTAAGGGGGGACCCTTATGCTTTTTTCGTCAAAAATATCCAAAATTTAATTTTTTCAAAAATTAATAAAATTGAGATGTAGAATTATTCTTGATGTCTAATAGTGATCAAAATGGCCTCGGGATCGACAATCGGTTCAGATTTGACAAAGTTGTGGCAGTTTGAAGTCTGGGAAGGTCATTTGTATGGAACTTTTCGTTGTTTGGGCACTTTACAAGTCAATTTTTTTGTGACTTTTGGCGTGATTTTTGACAGAAAAATGAAACTCCACAAAATCACTTTTCGCATAGATTTTTATACTAGTTGAGACACCCACAATCAATTAAACGTAAAATTTCAAGATTCTATTTTTTGAAAAATCAAAATTTGTAAGGGTCCCCCCTTATGCTTTTTTCGTCAAAAATATCCAAAATTTAATTTTTTCAAAAATTAATAAAATTGAGATGTAGAATTATTCTTGATGTCTAATAGTGATCAAAATGGCCTCGGGATCGACAATCGGTTCAGATTTGACAAAGTTGTGGCAGTTTGAAGTCTGGGAAGGTCATTTGTATGGAACTTTTCGTTGTTTGGGCACTTTACAAGTCAATTTTTTTGTGACTTTTGGCGTGATTTTTGACAGAAAAATGAAACTCCACAAAATCACTTTTCGCATAGATTTTTATACTAGTTGAGACACCCACAATCAATTAAACGTAAAATTTCAAGATTCTATTTTTTGAAAAATCAAAATTTGTAAGGGTCCCCCCTTATGCTTTTTTCGTCAAAAATATCCAAAATTTAATTTTTTCAAAAATTAATAAAATTGAGATGTAGAATTATTCTTGATGTCAAATAGTGATCAAAATGGCCTCGGGATCGACAATCGGTTCAGATTTGACAAAGTTGTGGCAGTTTGAAGGTTTGGAAGGTCATTTGTATGGAACTTTTCGTTGTTTGGGCACTTTACAAGTTAATTTTTTTGTCACTTTTGGCGTGATTTTTGACAGAAAAATGAAACACCACAAAATCACTTTTCGTATAGTTTTTTATACTTATTAAGACACCCACAATCAATTAAACGTAAAATTTCAAGATTCTATTTTTTGAAAAATCAAAATTTGTAAGGGTCCCCCCTTATGCTTTTTTCGTCAAAAATATCCAAAATTTAATTTTTTCAAAAACTAATAAAATTGAGATGTAGAATTATTCTTGATGTCAAATAGTGATCAAAATGGCCTCGGGATCGACAATCGGTTCAGATTTGACAAAGTTGTGGCAGTTTGAAGGTTTGGAAGGTCATTTGTATGGAACTTTTCGTTGTTTGGGCACTTTACAAGTCAATTTTTTTGTCACTTTTGGCGTGATTTTTGACAAAAAAATGAAACTCCACAAAATCACTTTTCGCATAGATTTTTATACTAGTTGAGACACCCACAATCAATTAAACGTAAAATTTCAAGATTCTATTTTTTGAAAAATCAAAATTTGTAAGGGTCCCCCCTTATGCTTTTTTCGTCAAAAATATCCAAAATTTAATTTTTTCAAAATTCCATAAACTTGAGATGTGGAATTAAACAAGATGCCAAATAATGATCAAAATGGCCTCGGGATTAACAATCGGTTGAGTTTTGACAAATTTATGACAGTTTGAAGTCTGGGAAGGTTATTTATAAGGAACTTTTCGTTTTTTGTCACTTTTGGCGTGATTTTTGACAGAAAAATTAACTACCCCAAAATCATTTATCGTATAGTTTTGTATACTAATTAAGACACCCACAATTCATTAAAAATAGTAATTCAGGATTCTAATTTTTAAAAAAACAAATTATTAAGGGTCTTCCCTTATGATTTTTTTACAAAAAATGTGAAAAAAATCTGGATTTCGAGGTATAAACCAGCTGAACAGAGAGAGGTTCAGTAAGTCAGTTTAAGAATTGATTACCAGTTTCAATCGGCCTACAAAACAGTTGCTAAAATGTTTTAGTTCCGTTTAAGACTGGTTTAAAAATCGATGAATAATTAATAATTTAAATGGGTAATTTGATTTAATCAACTTGATATTTAAAAAAAATTAAATAAAATTATTAGTTGTAAATATTTGGAATTTAATGCGAAGGGTGATTAACGATTAATGGCAGCTGCAGGGGGCGTTGTTTTTAGTGAGCAGCCAATCCCCTGGCAAATGCAAAATAGGCGCAAAAATCACAACAACAACAGCAACTGCAACAACAACAACAACTGTGGTCAGGCCGCTCTCATAATGGGCAACCTGGCTGTTGTTGTAGTTGTAGTTGTTATTGTTGCTGTTGCTGTTACAACTGGCGAGGCCAATGCAAAAGGATTGCATCTGATTGGATCTCTCTCCGCTGGCACTCGCCCAGGTCCAGGCCCAGTCGCAGACCCAGTCGCAGTCGCAGTCCCCTGTTTGAAGCACTTGCAGCAACGACTCATGGAATGGAGCCCGAATTGATGCAGATGCAACGTGATGCTTGTTGGTAATAAAATTGGTGCTTAAACGAATCCACTCACAGCCATTTAGCAATATCAGACATGGCTGTAAAATTAACAGAGCAACACACAACGACTACGACGACCCAGCCACAAAACGATGGACCGAACCCGAACCGGCATCCAAACGAGGGAACGGCCTCAAGTATTGCTGTTGCTGTTGCTGTTGTTGCTGCTGTTATTATTGTTGCTGTTGTTGTTGCTGCCATGTGCAATTATTTCTTTGTTGTTGCTGTTTGCAATTGCCTGTTGGCCGCGCTCGCGTTAATGATGCAGGAGGAGTCGGGGCAGCGGCTGGGCGCCCGCTTTTTTTTTTACTCTGCAAAAAAATGGCAGACTGGTTTCGCGAGGCCAAAACAGAAGAGACCAGACCAGACCAGGCCAGGCCAGACCGGAGCGGAGCGGAGCAGAGCCAGGCCTGCCCAGGCCAGGCCAGCCATTGCGTCTGCTGCATCAGGCACTTAGCAACACCCACTTTAAGATCACGACAACGACGACAACAACAAGACGAATCACAACAATAAAAAGAGTGATCTAGTCGAGTGAGCGTGACTAGGTGATACCCTGTGCCTAGCATACTTGCATGTTAATATTTAACAATTCAAAAATTAAATGAAAATTAGTTGTGGGATTTCATGTAAACAGTATAGAATATAATAAAATAAATATCACTTAATAAAATTGGAATTTTTGTAAATTAAATTACAATTACAAATGTTATAAATGTAAGCTGCTTTACTTTTTAGTAAATAATTTCTTGAATGCCGATCGTTATAACATTTTCAGGACACAAATATGCCAATAAAATATGTGTAAACCAAGTATCAGGAGTAAATAGATCATGAAAGGTGCGGGGGAAAGTTATATAAGTGCTTCTATACTATCACAGAAAAGGGGGTATTAGATTCATAATTAAAAAACTACTTATAATATTCAGCAAGATTAGACTTACAGATACTCCATATCGACTAATCTCATCGTCCTGATCAAGCATATATTTACGTATGTATATACTTTAGGATCAGAGATGTCTTCTTCGGTTGCACCACTAAATTATGCCATTTTTAAATCACTTTCAATGTTATGCAGGGTATAGCAAGGGTCGGTGCCATATGCCATATGCTCTAGTGCCGCATTTCAGTTTATTTTATTTGGCGTCCAAAGCGCAGTTCGATCAAATCGTTTCGCCCTCGTCTTGGCCAATTGGTAACTGCACCGAAATTTATGACAAAAGCTCATGAGCTTTTGATGAGCCAAACGGCGTGTTTTTCATTTTTTATTGAGATTTTCGAAATTCTGACAAGCTGCTTGCACTTTGTGGTCATGTGGTTTCCTTGTGGATTTCTTGTTGGCCAGAGCGGAGAGGAGTGGAGCGGAGCGGAGCGGAGCTGAGCGCTGTGCACGATCGCATTAATTTATTAATTTAATGGCAAAAACGTTATGCGGCCAGAGGGGTTAAGCAACAAGTGGGCGGATGAGGTATAGGGTGGTGAGGGAGGGGGATGCGGCCTGCCCCACAACCCTTGGGGCAGCAGCAGCAGCAGCGTCGCATACACACGGGGCGTTTCTAACAATTTTATGCCAGATGAGCGCCTAAATGATCGCGATCAGTTACCTGCCAGCCCCATCCATCTGCAGCCAAGCCAAGCCAAGCAGTTGGTGCCGGATCCAAGAGCAGGCAGGACCAAGACCCGGCAAAACGTGCGTCCACTTAAACCGCAGACAATCTTCATTATGGCCACTGCAGGGCACATTGCAGCTGCAGCAGCAACGATTTCTCAGATACAACAGCGCTGATGCTGATGCAGTCCACGTTGTTGTTGCTGCTGTTGTTGCTGTTGTTGCTGCCAGGTGAGGTGTTTATTAAGGTGTAATGCAATTTTTCATATTTCTTTTATTCTTTCACGTAGCGCGTGGGCGGAGCAACTGGAAAATTGCAATAATATGTTTGTGTATCTTTCTTTTGCCAACCAAAATGGATGCACAATGCAGGCCATGAAAGGCATCGGCCAAAGGCTGCAGCAGCAGCGGGTTGCGGGTAGCGGTTGCAGCGGCGGGCAATGGGCAAATAGTAAACGGCAAACGGCAACGGCGCAAAAAGTGTGGCAACATGTTTGAGGTTTTCGCTTTTCCGACATAAATAATGGTCATAAATTGAGCATGGCCGGAGCTAAAAATTCAGTATTTATAGCCAAATGATAAAAATAAGATTTATTAACATTTTGCTGCCCCGCACACACACATACACACTCACACACACATATATATACGCAGCTCTTTGCGATTTTCACACACCCCGAAAAAGAAATAACAGACTAAAGAGGAAAGCACCGGCTGCCGGTCCGGACTCTGGACTCCGGACTCCGGAGCCGATGCCGCGCAAAAGAACATCCGTTTCGTTTCACCGTTTGGTTGATCCTGTGCTCATTGTATACATATATATATATATATATATATATATATATATATACTAATTTTTTTGCACTAACTCTTGGCTGAAACGCAGGCGACAATCCAACTAATTAGTTCTCTTTTTAGGCCACATTGAATATTTGCCAAGTCGTCTTTGCCTTTTGGCTATTTTATTAAGAGGATAAAATTTAAAATTAAGTTATTATATTATATTAAAAAAATGTTTCTATAATACTTAAAGCTATGGATAATCCTTTCTTGAAACAGATGAGCGATACAGATACTAGGTACTAGTTTTAAATGTAGTATTAATATGACTAAAATAACGTAATTTCTTAAAGTCGATTCAGTTTTGACATAGTTATGTCATAAAATGTTTCTGTAAATAATACAATATTGAAGACGATTCTATTAAGTGGACCTATACTAATAATCTCTGACAGTTCTACGGTAATCGAGTTCTTGGGGGTAGCTGCCAATTTGTGGACGCTCCTTTTATGGTGATTCACAATTAGTGCAACGCATCGCCTGCGGATAACTTGCTGGCTGTGGCCACAAACAAGATTTCAATAATAAGAAAATCCGAAAATCAGAAAATCAAGCAAATGTAGCAGCCAAAAGCCAAATAACAACAGTAACAACAACAACAACAACTACAACAACTGCGACGCACACGCAGCCTGATTTTTATCAAATTCACAGCATTGTTTGCCTGTCAAGCAGCAAACTGCGATTATCAAAAGGCGCAGGACGAAGACGAGAACGAGGATGAGGATGAGGATGGGGAGAAGGACAACAAAAAAGGCGCGACGACAACATTCAAGTTGGAGTTGTTGTTGTTGTGGCAAATTCCAAGCGCATTTCATACGGCACCACAGGCAAAGCAACAGCAGCAACAACAAAGCTGCTCCATATTGTGGCATCGCCATTGCGCGTGACCACAGCTGCCCCAAGCGTTGTGGAGTACCCACCCACTTATCGCAACATTGCTTTATGGCATATTCGCTAAAAAAAATATAAAAAATTCAAAAGCAAGCCTGCCTTGCTCTTGTAAACTTTAATGCGAAACTCATGAATATCATTAAAAACGCGTAGCAGCCATTAAATTTGTTGTATGAACAATAAATGTGATGCGTCGCAGATAAGTTTTTGAATTTACGTTAATAGGCGCGGCAACATTTCAAGTATTTAAGGGCGGTCAACAGTGACGTCAGTCGCTACTTTTTAAACCCAGCTGGCAGTCGCACAGTGCTGCCAGATAACATAAATAAGGTTCCGAACGGTCACACTAATTATCGCCAACTAATACCATCGATAGCTGTGTAGGCGTTTCGATAGTGTTTGTCGTAGTAAATATATTAGGAAACGTTTCGATACAACTCTGTAGTGTTTGTTGTCGATGCGTTGCGCTGCGATTAGTTTTTAGTTGATTAAAAGGTAAATAAATACAATAAATAATGATTGTTAACCGCGCTGTTGCTTACAATTGTTTAGTAGTCTTGTCTATTCACGCAAAATGCAGAATTACGTGATGAGCGTTTTAACATTGGGCGACAATTTTCTTTTTTTGTTGCGCTTCTCGTTTACCGTTTAATTTGTGCGTCATCATTGCGTGTGTGACCAGCTTCAGTATGTCAATATGTGCAATATTGTTGACGAGCTAAACACTATTTGCCGGTGCACTGTACATCTTCATTCGCATTCGTTTGTGTTTGATTAGAAAGTTCGGCAAACGCAAGTCGTGGGTATGAGCGGGGTGCGGGACAAGAGAAATTTCTCAAGGCGAACCCCGCGCGAAAAAAAAAGACATAATATAATCAGTGCTCACGCAGACAAATAAAAAAATAGAGCGCACACCGCCACCCCCTGGCCTGTACTCATGCGAGAGCACTCTGTTTGTCGCTCTCTCTTTGTTTCTCTCTACTTCGGTTTCGCGCCTGATAGATGTTCAGCGCTCAGTGACGAAATAAAGGCAACGTCGGCACGCAGTTGTTTTTGTTTTTTTGCAAAGGTCACGGACGGGCGGTCGGCTGGTTGGTTGTTTGTCTCCTTGCAACTGAATCGCTTTGTTAGTGTATTTCATTTTGAGGCAAAATAAATATTAGATCAATTACAATGCTTTGTTTTTTAGAATATTTTGTAAATAAATAATGTAATTAATACATTTATTATTATAGATGCATACACACTTTAAGGGAGACATATTAGCACAGATAAAAGTTTTATCATACTACTTTGCACAGAACCGCTTTTTACTGTCGAAGTCGGTCGGATCGTAACACAATATCATATAACTGTCATATGAACTTGATCTCTTAATGAACTCTTGTAACAAAATTAAATCTCGCATTAAAACTATTTTTATTTTTGAATATATTAAAATCACAAAAATTTTACCAGTATATTATAACTGAAGGGTATATAGTTTTGGGCAGACAAAAGGTAACTTGTATAATTTTGTTTGTGATTTGGCAAAATACAGTTAACCAATTAAAGAATATTTTATTTGTCGTCAGGCGCCAAGATGGATTTCGCAAGCGTACTAAACAGAAGCGAACCACACCAGCGCACTATAATACACCTGGACATGGATTACTTCTATGCCCAGGTGGAGGAGTTACGTGATCCGACGCTGCGCACCCGCCCGCTGGCCGTGCAGCAGAAGAACATTGTGGTCACCTGCAACTATGTGGCACGAGCGAGCGGCGTTACCAAGCTGATGCTTGTGGCGGAAGCACAGCGACTTTGTCCCGAACTGGTGCTAGTGCTTGGCGAGGATCTAGCGCCGTATCGCCTCATGTCGCAAAAGATCTTCGATCTGCTGCTGAACTACACGCCCGACGTGGAGAAGCTCGGCTTCGATGAAAACTACATGGATGTGACGGCGCTGGTGGATCTGCGGCAGGCGCATGTAGCCGAGGCGCAACGGAAGCCAGCCATAGGACACATTTATCCAGATGGAGCTCATCTGGCTGCCTGTAGCTGTGGCTGCGCCCAGCGCCTTGCAATTGGCACCCGCATCGCGCAGGAGATACGCGACGAGCTGCATCTGCGCCTGGGCATAACCTGTTGTGCCGGCATTGCTTACAACAAGCTGCTGGCCAAGCTGGTGGGCAGTCAGCACAAGCCCAATCAGCAGACGGTGCTGGTCTCCACCTATGCGGTGCAGTTTATGCAGGAGCTAAGCGGCCTGCACAGCGTCACGGGAATTGGCCAGAAGACGCAAACGCTGCTGCTGGAGGCGGGAGTTGTCAGTGTCGAGCAACTGCAGCACTGCGACATGGAGTTTATGCGCAAGAAGTTCGGCTTCGAGACGGCCACCAAACTGCGGGATCTAGCGATGGGCCGGGATGGCAGCGCAGTGCGTGTGACGGGCAAACCCAAGACCATCAGCGTTGAGGATTCCTGCAAGACCATCTCAGTGCACACGGATGTGACGGACAAGTTTCGCATGCTGCTCAAGCGACTGATGGAGCAGGTAGGTTGATGCACTCTCCTACTTTGAGATGGAACAAGTAACTTTCGAGATTTTTAATATTGTTTAGCATTCATATAAATAATATTTTTTTTGGGTAGAATTCAACATACACCTTTTTGGCTTGTTTTCCATTTCGATCATCCTCATGTAAATCGCATAATTTCTATCTTGTTACTTTTTCAAACAGGTGGCTGAGGACGGTCGCATACCCATTGCCATTAAGGTGGTGCTGCGCAAATTTGATATGCAGAAGAAGAGCAGTCACCGCGAGACCAAGCAGGCCAACA
This sequence comes from Drosophila maculinotata, assembly GCA_035045305.1. Lineage (NCBI taxonomy): Eukaryota > Metazoa > Arthropoda > Insecta > Diptera > Drosophilidae > Drosophila > Drosophila maculinotata. Next base: position 12,777,907 of record JAWNPD010000335.1, read on the forward strand.
TACTGCCCTCCCTGTTCAAGACCTCGGTATGCCCCGGCGAGACGGGCGTCTGCAAGGTGCAGCTGGCCGATGGCGCACTGGACAAGCTGCTCAAGATCATTATGCGGCTTTTTGAGCGCATTGTGGACCTGAACAAACCGTTCAACATCACACTGATAGGCTTGGCGTTCTCCAAGTTTCAGGAGCGCAGAGTGGGCTCCTCATCCATAGCCAACTTTCTCATTAAAAAAGCTGATTTGGAGGTCCAATCGATTACATCTCTAACGAATACGAGTCTCACCAGTCCCACGTCGGATAGCAGCCCAACATCAATGGGCGGCGATGAGGCCGCCTTTCGCTCCTCGCCGACCACATTCAAGCCAAGTGATCAGTTCTATAGACGCCGAGCGACGACAGCGTCACCGGTGCCAATGATGCTGGATAATGGCTCCGAATCGGCGGCCACCAACTCAGACTTTAGTGATTTCTCCGAAACAGAGGTGGAGCCATCGCCCAAAAAGAGTCGCATTGCTCGTGTGCTGGTCTCCAAGCGAAGTCGCCTCGCTGTCGACGTCGCGGACACCGCCGCCGATGTGGCCTCTCCTAGCAAACTGCGTGTATGCGATCTGCGTCTCAACTCACGTGACAGTGAGAAGGACTATCCCATGAGTCCCATTGCCGCCTGCACACCGTCCACATCCGGAGCAGCAGCAGCCGCATCTGCCGCTGCAGCTCCACGCTTTCGCAGCATTCAGCCGCCCAACACGCTGCTCAATCGCATCGATGGCAGCCTGCGTTTTATAGCCACGCGCACAGCCAGTCGCATGAGCTCTAATGCCAGTTCGACCGCCTCATCCCCACTGCCCTCGCCCATGGATGATACGGCTAGTGCGCCAACCACGCCTACAATGCCGCCAGCGCTACAGGTGGCCGCGGCAGCGCCCAGTGTGATGAGTGCTGCCAGCGCCGAGGCAGCCACTGGGGATTCACTCCCGCATATTGCCTGTCCCGCCGGTGTGGATGCGCAGGTCTTTAAGGAACTGCCCGTTGAGCTGCAAAACGAATTGATTGACTCGTGGCGCAGTTCGCTGGTGGTGGCAGCCGCCAATGCGGTGGAGCAGGCAACGACTAGCGGTGGCGGTGGCAGCGTTGCCGCCAACTCAGCCAGCGCCAGCAATGCTGGCACACAGAAGAATACCCTGTACCGATATTTCCTAAGGAACAAGTGATTGTTGTAGATGATGCAGTGCAGCGTTCAACGCTGCTTTGCCTAAATTAGGTTTAAAGTCGATACATTTGTACTTTATATAAATACAAATATACATACATATATCTTTATATATATGTATATATTTTTGTAGGTTTGTGGTATTAGCAATGTATGCAAATTGAGCTGAATAAATCTATGTTGCATTATTCAGTACATTTATTAATTCATATACTATACAATTCATTAAATACTCACATATGTGGTTACATACAGTTATTTAGGTGCCCTACTTAAGATTACGAACCGAACATGATCTGAACTGGAACTTAGTATGAGCTCTCTTACATTTTACATATACATTTGTTTACAAAAGAAAAAAAGTATATAAAGCGCATTTTGTTGTTTTCCCCCGAGATGAAATCGGGTTTGATATACGCAAATAAACGATTTCATTACTTGATACAAGTTAAAGTGAAATACATATAAATTGGAGTTGCATAGTTTACCGCTAATGGCAACAACGAAATCTGTACAAAACAGAATAAAAATTGTTTAGGGCAGCCTATTATCATACATTTTAACTATAAAACTACATAATAAAATAAAGATTAAAGTCTTTGAAGCAGTGAATCGCTATTCTGTTTTTGGGTAATGGAAACAACGGCAAAGGGCAGCAAGGAAAGTACGTTTAGTGGCTCAGCCAGCCGCATTTGATGAAGAACTTGCGCAGCGAGATTTCTATGGGACTGCCGAGTGATGGAGCACCGCTTAGGCAGAGCGTTTTCAAGGATAAATACGTAGTGGGCGTGATATTGTGCGTTTTACATATATCCAGCTCATTATGATTGAGCAAATTGCTGCCCAGCGCCTGTGGTAGACGTTTCAGTTCATCCAACTGGGTGCGCAGTATATAGCTCATGCTGGGCTGCTCCTCCGATGAACTATAGCTGCCGGCGACGACCTCGCTTATTTGCAGCTGCGGCTTGACGCCTGGCAGCAGCTGCTGCTGATGTTGTTGGTCGCCCTTCGCTGCTGCTGTCGCTTGGGGCAGGTTCGCCTGGACTGCCGTCATCGTAGCCGTGGAAGTCGCTGCCGTCGCTGTTATTGCCGAGTCCACCGTCATTCCCACTCCCATCCCCATTCCCATCGCCATTCCCGTCGTAGTCGTCATTGTCGTCGGCAGCATCATTGTCGTAGCTGCCGACGATGTCCGATAGCTATCCAAGTAATTTCTGCTGGGCAATAATGCGCCTGAGCAGATCGGGTCGCCGATGTGGTGCATGCTTCTTGGTGCGATTGAACTTGAACTTGCCTCGGCGCCGCTTGACGGTTCGCTATTACAAATATATAAGATATTAGATATATTTATGGTTCTATAGCCTTCTCGATCGAAGCACACTTACGCCTTTCTGGGGTTCGCTTGAGGGGAGTGCAAGGAAGAGCTTAGCGGCCGATGACTTCCACTGTAGGGCTGTGTGTTGTCCTGTGGTTAAACATTGTCTTATACAACCATTCAAACGCTGCGAGTTGGGCGCGTTGATAATACAAAGGAGCTGAATATCGTGAAAGTAGACAAGAGACAAGTAGGAAGGAGTTTTCATTGCACTGCGTTTCTTTCGATTCTTCTTCTAGATTACATAGCTGAAACTAGAGCTGGAAAACAATCGAATGGCTGAACGTTCGATGGTCGCTGTTTTCTTTAATAATAATCCGTAAACAATCGACTCTGTCGTCATTGCTCCACCAGTTTTCCAGCTCTAGCAGACACGATATTCAACTCGCCATGCATTCAAATCGGGACAAACTTAAAAGCTTAAATAACATGGCACACTTACAGTCTTCCCATGGCCGTAGGGTCCTGTGGGGCGATGTGTGGCCATTGCCGCATGCTGCTCAAAGTGACGGCAGTCATCAATCTTGGTGATGCCATTGTAGCGATAACGATACAGCTCGGACTGGCGTATGCGCAGCTCCTTCTCGCGCTCCAGTGAGCCCAGCAGACGATCATACTCATTGCTTGAGTGGAACTGGGCAAAGACGCGGAAGCGATCGCGAAACTCCTTCTGCTCTTTGCTCAAGCCTGGATGCTGGGCATAGTTGCGATTGCGAAAGAAATTCGATACCAGTTGATAATCCCGGACCATGCGCTTCCGACGGGCACGCTCACGCAGGCGTCTTGTATAGATGTCAACGTGAGCCAATTTCAGCATAACATCCACTTCGACATCATCCGAGCTGAATGTTATCGTCGAGATCAACTGTTCCGCCGTGGGATCGTATTCCCGCTCAAAGCTATCACGATTGGGCATATAGCCCAGTTGCAGCGCTTCCTCGTTGCTTATTTCTAGGGGTGGCAGGCGGGCCAGAGCATTGGCACCCAACGGACCAGTGTCATCCTCTGTGTGATCAATAAGGATCGGCCGCTGCGACTGCGCCGGTGTCCATGTTGCCTTGCCAATGGCGCCGTTTACAAACTTATTTACATACTCCTCTTTGGCATCCTCCGCTGACTTCGTCTCAATATGCTTGCTTACGTCCTCCCAGTTGCCAAATCCATACTGTTCAATGGCATCCAACAGGCGAATTTCCTCGCGCGCCGTCCAAGCTCCCTTGCCGCGGTATACGCTCAATATGGATGTGCCTGTGTCCATAAACTGATATGCATGGTTGTTATGATGGGCGCCAATCTCAGCGCCAGTAGCAAAGCACTACAAAAAGAACAGGAGTGCTTTAGTTTTGAGTGTATGACTAGGAGATACCCTGTGCCCAGACCCTACATTCACTCTTAGCTAGCATTTGAACAGGTATTTTGACTGAAAATTGTGTTTTTAGATTTGAATGCTATTTTAATATAGAGGTGAAGCCATGACTAAAGACATTTCTTTTGAAAAAAGGTTCGGGTTTGAAATAGTAATGTCGGAAAAATACATTTATCGATATTTATTAAACGGTATAAAGTATCGATTAAAGGAAATACACTTGATCTGAGCAGAGCATACGAGAATTTTGACTCCAAATATAAAGTCTCTAGCTCTTTTAATCTCTGAGATCGGCTATTGATACTGATCAAGAATATATATGTATGTATACCCCAGTCAAAAATGATTTCTTCTGTCTGTTACATTCTTTTTCACAACTTCATAATACCCTTTTTACCCATTTGCAGGGTATAAACATAAACATAGATTTAAGTTTTCTTGCTGCGTACACAGAAAACAGCTGTTCAAAAACAACATTGTGAAATCGCCCGGCTATATGTACAGTTTTAGATGCGTCAGCACTTATACCAGCTCTTTTTTGCCATATCTTTGGATGTGTGTGTGCCTACATAGTAGGTGTGGTGCCAGACGCACACATACACACATATATGTATGCATGTTCTTATACTTACATGCAGGCAAAGATCGAAATTTTCGCACTCGGCACAATGTACACGTATGCCCTGAATATCATCCTGGCAATTTGTGCAATTGTATTTGGTAAACAAATCCGCAATTGTAGTCATTTTGGACTTAAATTAGCGATTTTTCTTGATAAAATGTATATGCGAAAAACGCACTATGCGACAGTCGCCATCTTGGCCCAAGAATAGAGTTGCCAGATCGACCAAAATATACAGACACCATTGCTTACTATTTTAGTGTGACCAGCGCAGCAGGAATCAGTTTCGCGCTCAAATTTAAATAGAACATTTTCTTGGATACAATATAATATATTTATTAAATTTCAAAAGTTTAATTCGAGTTTTGCCATTTTTGTTGTAATCAATTTGTTACGCTAATATCACAAAAATAATATATAAAACTAAAATATAAGAAATTGTCGCATAATATCAAAACCGAAACCAATGAAATACATAAATACATATTTATACATATATAAATACCGATTAGTTAGTGATTAGCTTAAGCGAAACATAAAACTTGTTATCAATGGGCTGAATATAAATACAACGGTGGTTACGGGAAGGAACACTTATAAAAGTATACAAATCATCAATTAACGATCAAAAAGCAATTAATGTAATGTAATGCAAATGCGGTTGAATGATAAGATAAACCAATGCTTAAATCTAAAAATGAATTGCGCTGGGCTTTAAACATTTGAAGGAATTACAATGAAGCTTGCTAAGATAAGGTTATATTAAAGTTGATTATTATCGATTAGTTTTATACGTTGAATATGTTTATAATATTGCTGTGTCCTTCCGAGCAGCAGCCGCTTTGGTATTGGGTTCTCAGGACGATGAGGACTAGTTTTTGTTTTTGTGTTTGTTGCGTTGAATTTGTGGTTACTGTTGCTAGTTTGCTTAGACCAAAACAAAACAAAAATTGAAAATAATAAACAAGTAAAGTTTTACACAGTAAAAACAATATGAAAACTTTAACATAAATCTTATGGCAAGTTATTGTAGAGCTGCGTTTTAAAAACGCACACTTACAAAACACTTCAATTCGAATACCTAAAAATCATCTAAATAAGTCTATTTGAGCGCCAAATTCGTATTCAAGAGTCACGCCTGATTGTGGAGAGCACACGGCTAGAAATATGTTGATTGCATTATTTTGCTAATGCATTCGAGATTCACAAGCGACCAAGTTTCATTTCTGGCAGTTGATCGCACAATTTCACAGTTCAGTTTTCAATTCGATTTTGATTGCAATTTGTGGCGTAAGGAACTAAGAATTAATATATATCCACACGTTCAGGCGCGACGGCAAGCGTTGTCATAAGCGACAGGCAGCAGCCCAGAACGTTCTGGGGCCGCATCCTTGTCACCGAAACGAGACTCATAAGTAGTTGTTGATCATAATGCCCTGGGTGGGGCAAACCGAAGAAAATGCAAATGCGATACCTAAAACATAACTATTAACTAATTTGGTATGTAAAGTCTTTGTGTCTTTGTCCACAATTTGATTATGATAGAAATTCCGTGGCGCACAGTAACCAGCAAAGCATACTAACAACAGCAACAACAAACTGCCAGTTAACTCACATGGGTATTCGGATTCCTTGATTATTATTGGGTTATTCGCTGCGGCTGCTGTTTCGATCGGCTTTTGTTGCTCGTCTCCAGTATCGTCAGTTTTGGGTTGCATTGGTATTGGCAAGGAAGCATCTAAACGTTGGCTAAGCATGGCTACAACTGGCGCTAAAGCCAGACGGGGGATTTGGGTTGGGCTGGGAGCGATTCGGGGATTGATTCGGATCACGCGCATATGCAGCTCTGTGCATAAATTGTGCTCCAAAACTTTCTTATCGCGTTGGCTGCTGATGCGGATGCAGCTGCTGCTGTTGCAGCGTTCAACTCTAGGTGTCGTTGGTGCGGAATTATTAGGTGGTTGTGGGTTAAGTTGCTTCTTGATAAAATACTTGTGGGTTTTGTTCATCTTTAGTTACGGTTGAATCTGCTTCTTGGGTTTTTTTAACTCAGCATCTTCGTCACGCTTGACTTCAGTGTAACGCTCTCCCTTAAGCGAAACAATCTTGTTATCTCGATAGCGCACAAGCTTCCGCGGCTCCATTTTGGGCACCACCGGCTTGTACTCGCGCTGTGTGGCATTCTTGTCCACGTAGGAGTACCTTTATAGAGCAGATAGCATTAAAAGTTATCTATTTAGGGGATTCACGCCATTTACCTAGCGATTATGCGATTCTTAAGCTCATTGTCATCAACAACTATGTTCTTCCTCATGCCCACAGTGTGAGTCTTGTCGGTGAGGCTCTGGTTAGTATCCTGGCGATGCAATAGTATCTGAGTGGCCCCATCGATGTCACCCTTCGAAATGGCAAGGCAATGCTTTATCTGCAATAATATTTACATAGTTTATTACATTTTATTTTTTGGATCACATTGTTAAGGATACTAAGCAATGCTTATGCGTTTATGTGCAACCTGAAAATTTTAACACTAACGTTATTTTTAAGAAAATTTGTACGTCTGTTTAATAATAATGGTCGCTGAGAAACTTGAAGAAATACGAAATTTCTAGAAACTAGGAATCATTTTCTTGGCATCAAACGTTATTATTATTTTAAGACATTGATTTCTATTATATATAAAAAAATAAATTATATTATATATATAATTTTTTGTATGTATACATACATAATTTTTTCCTATGGAAAAACCACATATTTTTGATGATCGGACCGCTTTATAAGACATTTATACACTACCGACTCACCTCCACGTAGGCGGTGTCCGGAAACATTTCCTGCAGCACCTCGGACTCATCCAAAAAGTATTCACAAGTCGAGCTGGAGCTATCTGTGGAGCCGCCATCGCTGGTCTCCGACAAGTGCTGTGATCGCTTGCTGCTGCAGCCCCCTCCGCTGCTGCTACTGTTGTTGGAGGATAGCTCATCCTTTTCAGAAATGGAGGAGTTGCGTGCACGCAACTTGGACTCGGGTATAATGCTAGAGAGGCTCAAGGTGCTATGGGACACAGAGAGTCAAATAAATGCAAATGAACATATACATGTCATGGCTTACTGGAGCGATAAATTGACGGCGCTATGGTTGCCATGATTCTTTTCCATATCGGTTAGTTCGTTGGCCAGCTTGTAGATCCATTCACAAATGACGCCCTGGTCGATGGTGGAGAACTCCTCAAAGTAGGCACCCATCATCTCAACAAATCCCTCAACATCAAAACAGGGGTCCTGGGAAGCCTCCTCCAGAATGGATATTATATAGGAGAGGACAATTTCATCCACGACGCTAAAGTCGGCACCTGGAATGTGCGCACTGATGAATTGGACGAGACTCCGCTTAACCATCTCGTGTTGCTTTTCCAAATTGGTCATAGCTCAAAATTTATTTTTCTGTTTTTGTTGATTTTTTTTTTCTTTTTTATTTTTTTTCTTTCGGCAAATTTGTTTCGTCTGGTTTGCACAGAAATGTTAAGCCAATTTCACGTTATTCAATGCAAAATGTGTCGCACAAGTGTCAAAGTGTAAAACATTAATAAAAGCGCGACATCGAGGCAAACTTAGTGAGTGAATTCGATTTAAATAGCGGACTTTTTGCTTGCTGCGCCTTTCTTTTGCTGCTGCTTCTTCTTCTTTTTAATCAATAATACTTTTGCAGCGCAATTGTGACGAAGGCTATCGTTATCGATAGAAAAATACTAACTACAATAATATATCGCTAAAATACTGTATTTGCGTGGCAAAATTTGAATTAACATGTCAAAAAAATACCGAATAGATGTTAGTTCCTTTGAGGATAATGTATGTTATTATTATTAATTGTATCGGACGATTTTTGTATTTCAAATGCGCCTCATGGCTTGCTTATTATGACAATTTTGTTTTATTATAGAGCCATTAACAACAAAGCACAATTTAACAGCTATGCACCAATTTGCCAGCATCAGAAATATACACATTTTTGTTGATGTGATAACTTGTTACGTTTTTTATAATCATATCAACAAATAACCTGTTAATGCAAGTGTATTGTTTTTTGTTCTAGCTGCATGTTTTTGTTAGTATTGGTCCAATTTTAATATATTTGAATCAATTGAATTTGTTCAAGTGTATGCCAGACATATTCTTTATTTTTAAATTCTATTAACCTGAATAATTTAAAGACGAGTAAATTTATATATATTATTGTCATAAATTTCGACACCAATTACTTAGAGATTCAAAAATAGCATATCTTAAATATGAGATTGTCATTGCCAACAGGCAGAATATTTCCCATTTATATGTCAAAGAGATCAGCTAATAAAATATATTTAAAATTCACAATAACATTTAAATTCAGTTAATTCAAATTCAATTAATTTGCATTTGCCTACTGGAGCTTTTGACGTCTACATATTTAAACATAGTGCATTACCATTGTGTAATTTATTCAAATTAAGGCTACCGTCAGACTATGAACTGTTGTACCAACCAATAAATTTGAAAATATGGATCAATTCGCAATCGAAGCTTTGTTGCTGATGAAAATACCACGAATAGTTAACGTAGAAAGCCGTTAATTGAATGTAATATTTTGAAATATTTTACAACACTACCAGCAAGTGCTAGAATTTAAATGTGTAAAAACAACAAGTGCGCTTTGTACTTGTGGGCGTACCAATAGTAGGTTTCAAATATTTTCAACAACCGTGAAGCATTATATAACACTAAATCAATATAATGAATAGCTCCAATTGTCAGCTGTAAAAGGTTTCGTAATACGTGTCAAAGCTCAATGCTTTCACAAATTATTTAAATATTACTTTGTTACCTTACTACTTGCACATTTTGTGGATCGACAACAAAACCAGGTCAATGTTTCAGTAAAGCCAAGGCACTGTTCTGATAAACTCACACGAGACAGCGCTATCAAAATCTCGGCCAAGGAGCTGCCAAATCTGCCTTTGAAGTAGTATATGTATCAGTATTAGTTGATTGTAGCGGTAAACGTTATTATATTAAAGACGATGACAGTATATATCTTTGAAGTTCAAGGCCTTAATCGCCGCCGCTCAAAAGAGAATCACTAATTAATAAACACGCAAAACGCATACCGGTGATAAACCAAATTCCGAATATGTAAATGAAAATCGGTTTTGAAACAAGTATTTTTAGATGAAAGACCCGGAAGACTACTGACTATTGAACCGCTATAGACAGACAATTGAATTGCTTATGTGGACCAGAGCAAACAAATATTAACCAACGTATTTAGCAGCTTGGTTTGGGAAAGCTTCAACTGATCCGATGGGCTATTTTCCCATAAACGAAATGTGTTAACTTGTGGATTTGCGTAATTTCTCATAAAGTACCGTAATGGACACATGTCATAAGACATAAGACATTACAATTTGCTGCCGTGACAAAGATAATAAATCAATTATGTATAATAAAAATGAAGCTTTTTTGCGCTGGAGTAGTTGTTGTTTTTATTATATTGACGGGATATTTTTATTTGGATTCACCTGGCGGTATCGTTTCGGCGAGGTTAATAAACCTTTTATAAATAAACAAGCAAATTTTGCACAAATTGGCAAATTCGAAAAAAATAACAGTTTTGCTTTCTTTTGGCCCGTTTAGCATTCGCATTAATTGCTTCAAACTTGACCTTACCACCGAAAAACCCAAATTAAACTCAAATCGGCAATTAACGCGACTTCAACTTGCATCAATCCGCATAACAAAGAAACGGCAAATGTATTGACCAAGACCAATCCGACAGACGTGCTTGGGCCCGTGTCCGTCTGTCTGCCTCTCCGCCTGTCTATCTCTCTCTCGCTCTCTCTCTCTCTCTGGCTCCGCGTTCTGGCCGCGGTCGACGCTGACGTTGGCGTTTGCTGCGACGTCAACGCTTCGGCCGCCGGCGGATGAACGCGCATATTTTGTTTATTTATACAGCCGAGCGTTGAGAACTCCGTATTAGTGTCTTCTTGGCGTTCGCCGTTGACGGTTTTCTCGTATCCATCCACCAGCTTCCAGTGTGAGTGTGACAGCAGCTCATTGCTCCGTGGTCTAGTGCGTGTTTTTCAGTGTGTGTGTGTGTGTGTGCGAGTGTGTGTGTGTGTGTTCAACGGGATCATCACAGGCAGTTACAGAGTACAAACAGGTACGGAAGTGATTCAATATATATATATATCGGGAAAAAAAACCCAGTGCGAAAGTGAACTAAGCTGGTCACAAACCGCTGATTGATGGCACATAAATAAATGCACCAGTGCATAAATTAGAATTGGACAACCGAGCAGCGGTTGTTTTTTTTGTATTTTTTGTATTTTTGTTGTTTTGTCTTTTTGGAAACCTGACGAAATTTGAGCTGGGCTATGCCAAAGTTCAAGCCTGGGCTGTGCCCAACCTGCCTGCTAAATTCGTCAGTTTAACAGATGTGTGCTGTACAGTGTACACATACAAAGTTGGTAATGACTTGGCTGCAGTTGCTCGACTCAGTTCAGCTCAGCTCCGTTTAGTTCAATTCATTTGAGCTCAGCTCAGCTTGGCTGCCTTGACGAATTTTTCGTTAGTCAGTTGCCATTTGTTGCTCTTTGCTAATGCTTCTTTATTGGTGCTTGGCGCTTGGCGCTTGGCTCTGGCTGTCTGATTTTTCTAGTTGACCTTAACCCAATGCAATGCACATAGATTAAGTGCTGAAAACTTGTCTGAGGAGCTGCGGCTGCTGCTGCTGTTGTTGCCACTTGTGCTGCTTACTGGCTGCAATTCTGCCAGTCAGCCAAGGCCAAGACTGACAACTTTGAGGCGGCCAAATCTAAACGCTTTGAACTTGTAATCAATAAAAGGCGATTGCATTGCAGCTGCACGAAGATCAGATTTAACAACTGCCCCCTCCCAGCCACAACCAGCTCCTTTCCCCCCATCCCCAGCCCCAGCCACATCCCTCTTCACATATGTATCATTTCATGGCTAAACTTACAAATAGAGCATTGCTTTCGAACCGAAGCACGTGCAATATTCACATAAATACCAAAGCGTATGACAACTTAAAAAGCTTCGAATAGTTCCAAAAAGCCAAAAACCCAATTAACGTTGCAAATATTTACCAAGTAATTAAACACCGCCTCTCTCTCCCTCTCTCTCTCTCTCTCTCTCTGTCTCTCTGGCAAAGACGTACCTCCTCAACGGTTACGTACCTGCCCCCTCCCTCATCTATCTACGTCCGCCTATTGCCAACAATGTAGTTTGGTCTGGCTGTCAAATAAATTTGAGGGCACCGTGAAAACATTTTTAATACGCAGTCAAAACTGAATGATTAACCCCAGCACATTATACTTTCATTTCTGCAAAAGACAACTGAATTTACTTACCATACATTAGAATATGAAATAATTGCACAACATTTTTTGTTATTCAATGCTAAACCTAACCATGGAGCGTAGAAAAGTATAATAAGGAAATCAGTTTTTAAAGCCGATTAAAAAACAACGCATTAATAAAGTTTATAATAGGTGAAGCCAAACTTGCGATTTAATGTTTATTTGAGCGCAATTTATTTCTAGAAGTACATACACATATGTATGTATGTAGATAGGATAGCTAATGCATACATACAACAATTACACATGTATAATGAAGAAAAATATATAAAATGGAATTTTGTAGTCTTGGCCTGCACTTTATTTTATGATTTTAGCTTTAATTATCTTATTATTATTTGCATTTAGTAAAATTGGTTTTCTCAATGCTTTATTGTTTGTAAAGCTATTTCAATAAATTTCGTATTGAATAAGCTTTTAAGCCAACTGACTCAAGCCTAATTTCCCAATGTACATATTTACCAAGTAATAGTTTTAGCAAATTTTCAAGCATCTTAGTAGGGGTTTATCACTAATCTCTCTCCCTGTCTATGTCTATGTACGATTGTTTGATTTTACATAGCACGTATGCGTGTGAAAATCACGTTACAGTGTGTGCACATACCAAACATCCGTTCATAGGGGGGATGGTGGTAGGTTTATGGGGGTTTCAGATCTAGTGTTAGAGGTGATGGTGTTGCTGGCACTTTGGGCCTGGGCTTGGGGGTCACACGGCACTTGTCAATTTGTGTGAAAAACGAGAGGGGAAAATAACAAAACACATTTGTCGCCCATTGCCGTGTAATTATTTGTGTGCAGTGCAATTATCTAAGTGCAACTTTGCACGTTGCAAATGCAGATGCAGATGCAGATGCAGCTGCAGCTGCAGTATAATCTCATTAATTGTGGCATTAAAAGCGTGTGAAATACAACAAATATATGAGCACATGAGTACATTTAGGTACCAAGATGAAGAATCAGATAAAGCGGTGCTGTTTTGAACTCAGGTCATTGATCGAAATTGACATCATTTTTTATATATATATATATATATATTTATTTTTTTGTCAGCTGTGGTTCGCTTCTGTGTGATTTCCCCGCCTCAATTAGATGTGAAGCATTTGAAGAGGTTTGTCTGGACACGAGCACAGCCAGAAAACAGTTGCCGTGTGGTTACTATAACAAAATCGTATACAGTGCTGGGCAATTCCGATTCTGACAACGCTGCGATTTTAGACAGTTAAACAAAAAGCAACAATAACGAGACAAATACACGCTGTTAAAGGCTACAAAATTCGCAAAATCAATTATGCATACAAATCAATTTTGTGCTGCGTGCGCTGCTGTTTAGTTTTTATTATATTATTTTTTATTTTTCACATTATTGCTTTCATTTGTTTATTTCTTTATTTATTTATTTATTTACTTGTTTTATATGTTTTTAACATTTTTGCTTATGTGACGGGGAGAGGGCAGCGGACACGGCGCACACGGAAGAGCCTAGACATATAGACAGCTCACAGCTCCCAGCTCACAGCTGGCTCTGTCGGCCAGCGGCCTTTTGGCTTACAAAACTGTAGCAGAGCGCAAAAGGTGCGCACGCTGCTGCCAAACTTGGCAAGGGCAAGTGCAAGTGGGGACTGGACAAAGCCAGCGTCAGTCTGTAGAACTGTCAACTGTCTGTCTCTCTGACTGTCTGTCTGTCTCTCTGTCTGTCTGTCTGTTTGCCAATTGGCGTCACATTTTTGGTCGTGATAATGCCGCACAGCTCATTTTCCTGTCTCCAGTGTCAACATGAATCTGACGCTAACAGCTAACAGCTAGCAGCTAGCAAGCCCAGCAATGTCTTGCATACAAATCAGTTTGGGGGGCAGAAGATCGTAAGCGTCACTGCTCCAGCGAAATAACTTGGGACAGGGCCTGGAATCGGACGGAGCTGCAAATGTGGCACAGTCGTTGGCATTGCACTGTCCGTAATAGAGTGATCAAATGTTCGTTGTGATCAGACTTGGCGACAGGTGCTTGGCTGCCACAGTCTCTTCATTTCAGTTTCATAGATTTTTTGATAAGTACATCAAGCATACGCCATGTGTGTTGGCCAAGTTTTTCGTGTTGCGCGTGTCGTCGCTTTGCATAACAATTTGTAACTAGAGCAGAGCTCTTGATCGGTAGATTGTGCTGCTCAGAAGGCTGTGTGTAGAACGTTTCGATTTCGAATCTGTATTGAAAATTCACACATTTATCTACATCAAGTTCAAATCAAAAATCGAGGTGCGCTTTGGAGGCCTAAATCCGCTGAAATTCCAGTCAAGAACAGGAAATTTTCAAATAACTTGCACACTATACAAAACAAAAAAATACTGGATTCTACAGTGGCCCTTGCGAGGCCACTAACCGGAAGTGTTGACTGTGATACGGATCTGCTCACTAGATCAATTCACATACTATTCTCAAGTTAAAACAACAAGTTGCTCAACTGCCAAAACAAAACCAAAGAAACGTAAAGTAATTGAAAATTAATGTCTCTTAATCATTTTCCATAACACATTAAGTTGAATAGATGGCTAGATTGACATGCAGACAGACCCCCGAAATGTAGATAATATACATTTATATATATATATATATGTATATATTCGTTATGTGCTCAATGTTGTTCCGCGTGCAATTTAAATAACAAAAAGGAATATACAAATAGATATTTAAATAAGCGAGCCACAAGCGAGTTATGCAAGCCGAACATGTTGCTATGTAAATGCTTAGAACATTGCCTTTATGTGTCGCAGTATCTATGTGTGTGTGTGTGTGTGAGAGTTTGCGCCATTTTGAATACTAAAAGCAAACACATGTAGATACACTTGGCATCTGCAAGATGAATGCCAAAGTTATACGACTTTAGTGCCAAGGCGAAAAATTCAAATCTAGCCTTGTAGAATGCCACAACACACACACACACACACACACATAGAGCTCAACTTGATCAGGTCTTTAAGCCACTAAGTTGCGGTCGTAGCCACAGAACCACTAAAGCCACCAAGAAGCACGTTTTAATTATGCGAATTCTCTTATTGATATTTTTTTTTTATTTTTTTTTAATATTACTTTTGTTTTTTCATTTTTTGATAGCAACTGGCTGCACTGACTTGGCATATGGCATTGATCAATTGACGCATTGAAGCATTGAATCATTGATTCATTGTCGAGCTACTGAAGCCAGTTGCAGCCTCAGTGGCAGGCAGGCAGGCAGGCAGGCAGCTCGCCTCAGTTGCTGGCGTCATTTGTCGTCCGTCGTCCGTCATTCGGTTTTTTGGGCTTGCGTCGCAGCGTCCCCCTTTGCATATGGGATAAGCATTTTCTTTTCATTAAATAAAATATTTGCGTGCGTTAACTGCATTCCTATGCCGCGCACGCTCACTTGCCGCGAGCATAATCAAGCACTCGGTCTCGTTCTCCGTCTCCGTCTCGGTCTCGGTCTCGGTCTCAGTCTTCGTCTCGGTCTCTGGGCTCTGGTCTCCGGTCTCTAGCTCCAACTCAATTCGATACGTAGCGGCGGCGTCAGACGTGAGCGGCTTGTCTAATCAGCTTCAGTAGCAGCAGCAGCAGCAGCAGCTTAGAATATTTCATTCAATAATTTGGCAACGCGCTGTGCGGACGTCAAGCGCCCAAAATACAATCGAGCTAACGAAAATTTCTAATGTGTTGCCGTCTCGTTTTATTGCAGTCGTAGCTAATCAAAATGACGACCTATATGAAGATATTCGAGGAGCGCATCTCCGGCCTGGCCAAGGGTGTGGGTGAGTATTCAATTGTCCAAATAATTGCAAAATAATTACTAATTGGCAACGGATATTTATTACATTTCTCTCTCTCGCATAGATGACACGGTGGATAGTTGGTTTCTGATGAGCTCACCGGCACCTGTGATGGCTGTGGTGTTGGTTTATCTGGCATTTGTGCTCAAGATTGGACCCGAGTTCATGAAGAATCGCAAGCCAATGGATCTGAAGCGCATTATGGTGTTTTACAATGCCTTCCAGGTCTGCTACTCCATTTGGATGTGTCGCACGGTGAGTACACGTGGCGTATACTTAACATCACATCATTTTGCTAACGATTATCGGTACTCTCTCTTTTCTTGCTTTTTTTTTTGGCTATTCCACAGTCGTTTCGGGAGAGCAATGTTATGTCCTCGATATTCTCAAAGAAATGCGAAATAAATCGCACACGTGACCAAAATCTGGCGCTTTATTCGGGCGCCTGGTTCTACTTCTTCTCGAAGATCATTGATCTGCTGGACACCACATTCTTTGTGCTGCGCAAGAAGAACAATCAGGTCTCGTTCCTGCACGTCTACCATCATACGATCACAGTGCTCTTCTCCTGGGGCTATCTGAAGTATGCGCCCGGCGAGCAGGGCGTCATCATTGGCATTCTGAACTCGGGCGTGCATATCATTATGTACTTCTACTACATGGTCGCCGCCATGGGACCCCAGTACCAGAAGTATTTATGGTGGAAGAAGTACATGACCAGCATTCAGTTGATCCAGTTTGTGCTGATTCTCGGCTATATGCTGGCGGTGGGTGCCAAGGGCTGCAACATGCCCAAGACGCTGACCTTCTTCTTTGTGGGCAACACGGTCATCTTCCTCTATCTGTTTGGCAATTTCTATCGCAAGACGTACAAGAAGTCCAAGAGCATGGAGGGCAAGGGTGGCAGGAGCCTCAATCTGGCACAGTCCGCACTCCGCGCTGCCGGCGGCATGGGATGCATGCCGATGCCATCATCCACCAAGAACACCAACAGCAGCAGCGACTTTAAGCCCTATATCGATCTGAACAACAACAGTGTGAAGGCAGTGAAGGCGGAATGAGCCATTTGGGCTTTTTGGTGGGGTTCTTGTCTGTAGGTTAGCTTTACGTTTGTTTGAGCGGGGCTTAAGTCTAGTGTTAAATGTATCCATAACCCTATCTGTATATGAAATGAATCTGAAATATTGTAGCATGTATAATGTTTATGCCAAACAGCAGAAGAGTACTTCCAAATACCTAGGCGTGTAAGTGTTAGTGTGAGTGTCAGTGTGAGAGAGAGAGAAAGAGCGAGAGTGTGTGTGTGGGTGCATCTGTGTGTGTGAGTGACTTGTAAGTCTGTGTATTGCCCTAAGTAATGAAATATGCAAGAAACTTATTATTAATATTCGAAATTTAATTGTTTCCAATTATGTGAATTCTGAACAAAATAAATATACAACTTTAACATTTTTATAAACAACTCTCGATGTTTCTTCATTCTATCACTCTAAATGTTCTGTGCCGCATTAACCTTCGAGATCTTTCTAATCACATGATAAACCAGTTATGGAGCGATATATTTATGACAGCCCCAGGGTTCTCCCAAGCCCCGAAATATGATACTAACGCTGAAAATCAGCTCGTGTAGTTCCTCCACTAAATTTATGCAGATCCCAACTGTTGAATTTCATTTATTGCAGTGATTAATGCCCCAACAGTTCTCAGGGCCTTCGGCCCCGACTTGGCTCGCGTGCCTAATAGTTATGCAATTGATTTTTGTTTGCTAAAACAGGTTGGCTGGTCGATCGCAACGCTGAGACATTATGGCGACGGCTTAGAATAGCATAATCAACGATAATTATAAATTCTAATTTCTTTTGATACCCAGCTACTTGGGGACAAAGGGCATATTGTTTTTATGCCATCAAATTGCCAGATAGATAGTTTCTTATTTAATATCTTGTTGTTCAGCATCTTGATGCTCAATCAAGTTTTGCCATAGCAAAAATGTCAAATTTTGTACGAGTCTCTCTCTCTCTCTCTGCATACAAGTTATTCCAGAATTTGGAAGGTGAGGGATCTAATATAGTCGGGCACCCTTGACTCGTTTCGTGGTCGTATATTATCTCATTAATCACCACATATGCAAATTAATTTAGAACGTTGCTGAACGGGTCGTGTCTTCCAGAGATCAAGTATGAAGCACTACGGTCGCAAAGAATCGCTGATTGGTCAGCTTTATATATAGACTGTCGGCGCGGGGATGGGATATTTAATTCTTGTCGTGTTTATGGGTTGTTAAGTCCACGTTTCTAAATATAAAATACCTTTTTTTTTTATTTTGAGAATAAACACACATAAGGAGTCATTTTTTTTTAAAGCAACAATTGTGCAAATATGAATTGATTAAAATAATACAAATTTGAAATTTATGCATAAAAATGCTGATAAATCATTTTTTTTGCTTTTGTTAAGATTTTTGGAGATTTTGCATTCAGGCGAGGGGAATCCCCGTGAATTTATAAAACGCCTTATAATGCATAAGCCAGATTCAAACAAGGGCATTTTCGGAAAAATGTGGCGCTTGTTGGAAAAATATTAGAGAACGTGCACTGTGCAAAATATTTTAGCATACTTTAAGGCGACTGCTGAAAATGGTGGGGAAATGAATAAAGAAAATACGGCTAGGGATTTGGCATTGAATTAATCCTTGTTCGTATATGATAGAACCTCAGTGGTGTACATAATGTACATTTTATATTCATAATCTATGTATAAATAAGTTGTTTGGTTTTTTTTTAAGAGTAAAAATTTAGACTGACATTTGATTCACTTGGTTCTTAAGTGAAAGTGGGTTCTAGTTTTGTACTTTTTTCGAATCTTAAATTCTTGTTTCAGGACAGAACTTAATAAAAAGTATAGCTGCTTAAAAAATAAAATTATAATAATACCAATAACATTTAAATTTCAGAAAAAAAACAACCATAAATTGATTAGGCGACCCCAAAATTCGGCCATGCGCCGAAATCTGATTTAATCTGAACAAAATCATGCGAAGATAGAAGACAGAGCCACACAATGAAACACAAAGGCGCTTAGAGCTTGTGGTCAAGATCAAGGCCAAGAGTAAACCGGCTTAAATGCTACTGTTCGCAGCTCGTTCAGACGCTCTTCAATGATGCTGTTAGCTTCCGCTTTGGCTTTAAGGTTCCGTTTTGACTGATTGATCAATAAAAGGTTGTTGTTGTGTGAAAAGCCCAGGGCTTGTTCAGATTAAATATACTTATTGGCATCTCAACAGCTGCCATCTTCAAGGTCAGCCTGAAATCAAACACCTTTGCAGCCTTTGATTGAACCTCTCCGGGTTCTAGTCACTAATATTGTTAACAATGGCCACATCTATTCTGCAATTATATTAAAATTCATGAACTGAGCATCGATCAGCACTTGGACCTGTTCTGACACGCCCAGTAAGATTTGGCCAACACTTTGTTTCTTTGTTTTTTTCCCATGTTTTCGATATGTATTTTCTGCTTCCGCTATATTTAAATATATCCGTATGCTTAAGATAATTTTGCAACGATTTTGGAAGTCAATCAAAATTGCAATTCATTCAATAAGAACCAGAAATTGTACGCAATGTGTAATTATTTTAAAGTATTTTTTAGAAAAATTTATAGATTTATTTATATTTGTGTGTGTTTTTTTTCGTTTATGCCTAAGTACTTTACATACCAATATATGTATATATATATAAAATCTAAGCAACACATTTGCGTTTGCCAAATGTGCCTCTTAACTTATTTACACAACTAATTCCATTTTTTGTTCCTAATAATGAACAAGGGTTTACTTAACTTAAATCGGCTTTTGGTCCGAAAAACGTACAACTTCTTTCATTTGTGTTGTTCATAAAGAAACACAAACATACATCAAACGAAGCGATGGCTGCGAAAAGCATTTAACTGTTTGCCTACTAACTCAAACTTCAATTTCTCAATATTTTCTTTTGTCTTTTGTTTTTTTTTTTGTTGTTTTTGGCGGCGGATTACTTAACAAACTAGTCAACAAAGTTGTACATAGAACAACACCTGCTCCAAAGATTTGGTCATCGGATGAATTTACCCCTTTGGAGTCTGTGTTGTGCCGTGTGTGTCCCGCTTTGTACGAGTATTTAGGGGGAATAAGGAGTTGGGGATTTGGAAAGATGGGAAGGTGGGAAAAGGATGGAAGGTTTATTAGGAGTATTAGCCGCTGTCTTACAGCACCTTCTTCTGTGCTGTCGTTGATTCAATTGCGGCATTGAGGTTCTTGGCACAGCTCTCGTTATTATTGTTATTGTTAATTGCCTTGTCGGCCTTTGCCTTGGCAGCCGCCTGCTTCTTCTTGTAGGACTTCTGGTAGAAGTCGTTGAACAGGAAGTAGAAGAACACGGCATTGGGCAGCGTAAAGCAGACAGACCATCTCGGATAGCCACAGTCGGTGTAGAGCAGCTGGGTTTGATGAATGAAGGCGCAGCAGAACTGGATCTATATGGGATAGGAATGCAAATGATCAGACAGAGATCGAATGTGATCCATTGGCAAATGATTGCTTACCATTTGCAGATTGGTGATGTACTTCTTCCACCACAGATACTTTTGCATTTGTGGTCCAAAGGCGGACAGGAAATAGTACGAGTACATGATGATGTGCACGAAGGAGTTGATCCAGCCAATGAAGGTGCCATGTCCGCCCGGATAGTACTTGGAGGTGCCCCAGCTGATCATGGGCATGACCGTGTGATGATATACATGCAGGAACGTCACCTGCCGATCATTCTTGCGCAGCACAAAGAAGATCGTGTCCAGCAGCTCGGTAATCTTGGCCAGATAGTAGGCATAAACAACTCTGGCTTCTCTGTAAGCTTTTGGCGTACGTGACCAATCGACCGGCTGGCAGCGCCAGCTATAATATTGCCAGATGACGACGCCCTCGTACACCATCCAAACGCTGAGTGCCACCTGAAAAAAGTTGTAGACCAGCAGCGTGCGTTCCAGCTTGAAGGGTTTGCGATCCTTCATGAAGCGTGGACCCCAGGACAGCACAAAGTACAGATAGAGGCCCAGTATGGTCAGCAGCGGGAGCGGCGACTTGATCAGGAACCAGTCATTAGTACGTGGATCTAGAGTGCATAAGGAGTGGACTGTAAGTGCCAAGAAAAGTAGCTGGTTGTCAAATGAATTACTCACCGGCCAACTCGATGAACAAAAAGTTCCAATAATCCGTTTGCGATGCGTTAACGGCCGCCATTTTTAAATTGATCGACTTCCTCTTATTGCCGTTGCTTCAATGGGTTTGTTGTTGAAATTTAAAAATTTGCTAAGCGCGCATGCGACTATCACAAAATGCTCGAAGCGAACAAGTTTTGTCCAATGTTCTGCATGGGGGATTTAAAATTGTAATTAATGTTAAGAAAAAGTTAAGTTCATAAATATTTAAAAATATGTTAATGCCGATCACGTAGAAAAAAGAAGAATTTGAAGACCAGTTGCTTGGTATCAACAACATCTTTTGCTGTCTTTTGTTTTGCTGCTGCTGTTGCTGCTGCTGCTGTTACTGCTGATGTTGCTGCTGTTGCCGAGCAGGCATGACTTGGCCAGAAATGAAAAAACCCGAAAGCAGTTGGCTTCTTAGTTGCGGTACGTTGAAGCGGATTGAGATGCAAATTCAGCTTTCAAATACAGATACTAGAGGCTGTGTGATGTCAACTTAGCTTAGGGCGTGGCTTTTAGAAAAACGCAATGTTTTTGCTCTCAAACTTTGTTGTTGGTCACAAAATAAAATAACTTTAGTGCTGAAAGCTGTCGCCGTTTGCTGCGAGTTGTTGTCGTGTGTCTGGCTGCCTGTCTGTGTCTCTCTCTGTGTGTGTGTGTGTCTGTGTGTTGACTTGTAGGTGTGCAATGCGAAATTATCATGTAACAGAGTAAGAGTAAATTATATTCATTATTATTATGAATTAAACAACCGCAGACAAACAAGTTGCTTCACAAGATCACAGTAATTGGCGACGACATCAGCACTCAACCAACCAAAGATTCGGTACTGTGGTAGCCACCACATTCACGTGTGGCACAGTGGCCAAGCGGCAGCAAGCAAGCCAAATAACAACAACTTTACGTTGATCATACTTGTTTGTGTATTTATATGTTAGACAATGTTAAGCATTTTGTTTTTTTTGTTTTTGGTTTTTTACCCCCAGTTCGCTGCGGTTAAATAATTGTCAAAAAGCAACAGCAACAGCAACAACAACAACTGAAAGCAGCGCTAGTAACTGTAAGTGAGGTGGTAGGCAGCATGTGTTAGCTGCATCTGGTGGCAACTTGAACTCAGCAAAGGCCATTTTCGATAGCGACCATTTATCAAGCGGCTATTAAGTGGCAATTGCTACCATCGCTTGTTGATTGCCAGCTTTTGCTCGGCTTTGGGCCACTTCCGTGCTTATTTCTGTTTCTGTTTCTGTGTCTGATTCGCTTTCGGTTTCTGTGTCTGTTTCTGTTTCTGCTTCATTTTTCACACCAATATTCTATGCAGCTTCTTGAGCATTTCATATTGAGCTCGATCAAATAAATCTATGAATATTTGCTGAAGGGCAAGTTGGCTAACTAGCAATCAGCCATTAGCAACTGGTTTGCTTAGCTTGGCTCATTTCCTGCACTGGGCTTTTGTTTTTGTTATTTGCTGCAACAATAAACGCAGAACGAGCCAGAAAATGAGCGTTAAAAAAACAAAAACCCAAAAACCAAAAAAAAATAAAGGTGCTAAAAGGCGCGCGACTGAAAAACCTTTTGGACAAAACTGTGCCGAGCAGAATCGGGTTTTCAAATTATCAATTTTAAGACTGACAGTCAAATAAACAAATAGACGTTCAAATGAACCATAAAAATTTGCGCTTGGCTAATGAACAAATGATGCCTGAGACCTTGCCATATATATGCTTTTTTGTTGGTTGTTTTTGGAAATATGTTTGGTTTGGTTTGGTTTTGGTTTTTTGGTCAGCGGCCAGCGGCCAGTTCTGACCAATGCACACCCACGGAGAAGCAGAGGCGCACGCTGTGGGAACTCGACAACTGTCAAAGAGTCACATTAACTGCGGTTCGCTGCGGTGCCCTGTCGCCGAACGTCGTGTTTGGCTGATCATCTTGAGATTCGGATTCGCCGCATTTCCACTTGGTTAGTCATTTGTTAAAGTGCGCTTGGAGTTTTCGTAGGCCTTGGCTACGCCTAATGTGAGCAGCGAATTGTGTCAACAATTGGCAAAACCAAAAACAAATTTCGTCAGAACCTGTGCGCCATTTGTATCTTTAATAAGACGAAGCGGCCCAAGTAAAAGTTAAAACCTTTTGACACTTGTCGATTTGCATTACATTTGAGTGCTTTGCACTGTCGAGCTGTATGCAATGCAAAATGGTCGCCGGTTGCATGGGGCGGCTACTTAATAAGCGTCGTATCCTTTCGATCACACTTATGTACAACACGATGTACATACTTTACATACGCATATGTATTGGTAGACGACACACTGACAAAATCCGAGCACAAGCACCTGTCGCAATCGTGTCTCAGTTGCCGTACACTTAATTTAAAGCAGCAGCAACAACAACTACAACAACAACAACAACAACAACAACAGTGACTGCTCTTAATGCTAACACCATGACAACTGTTTTTCTTTTTTCGCTTTTTTTTTTTTGTTTTTTTTTAGTTTTTAGATCTTTTATAACTATTGGTATATTAAGGGAGACCTCTGCTGGCATCCGCTATCCACGAGACTTGTACGCGTACTGAACTGCTACGCCGATTTGTGTGCGGCTATGTATAAAAATTTCGTCTATAGCTTTTGATTTTGTCTTCCCCCCAGCGTCGTTGTTTAGTTGCTGTCTCTCTGCTGGCTTTGATATCGAGTTTCTACTTATTTGCTGCTTCTGCTGCGGCTGCTTCTGCTTGTTTTCGTTGTTGGCTCATCTGCTGTTTAAATGTTCTTTTGTGCCGCTTCATTTGCTTGGAAGCTGCGTTTCATTGCGTCGTCTAGTCTCGTTTTTATATTGATCATTATAATGACAACAGCTTTTGGCCACAGCTCAGAGGTCTGGTCAGCTTTGGGCCATAGCTGACACTTGTTGGCTTGCTTGCCGGTTATTGTATTTCGAATATTTGTTGACTGAATTTTAATTGATTTGCCGCTTACTTTGGCAGCATTCGTTTAATAAATAATGTTTTCCATAATTGTTGCTATTGGCTAGAAAATATGGTATTCGCCGAAAGAGAGCATCCAAGAACTCGGAAATATGCTTTAAACATATGACATATGTTTATGCGATTCCCGCTTTAAATAATATTTATATACAACATTCTTAAACCTTGTTCCATATTTCACTTTTTTCTTCTTTCGTTGCGTTGAACTTTAAACATTGTCGTGAACATTGTCCAAAAGAATTGTACGCATCGACTAGGGCTTGTAGGCAAGTGCTGTGTGTACAAAAAAAATGTATACACATGTTGTAATTTCATGTCTTACACAAATGTGTAGATGTCTAGATGTGAGTGAATGAGGCAGCAAAGTGAAAATCTTCGTGCGCTCAAGGTTGTCATTTGGCGGTCTATAGAGTTCCGTTGATTGTGGCACTATTCAAGGAGACAACTGTCCGGTAAAAAACCAGTCGAAGATTATTATATCATTTTGATCATTTACATATGAATTCTAAAGGCCCAGGGCTCGATTCTTGAGCACAGCACAAACATCACGGCGATCGCATTGCCAAGCAATGCCACTTCCGGGTCAAGTTTGAGGCTAACTCGGCTTTGATCGATCCGAATTAATGGCCAAAGCGGACTAGCTGTGGCTGCGGATGAGGCTGGGGTCACTTGAAGTTGAAATTCGGATAACTGTGTCACCGGCGAATTGAACTTGACCCTGCTTGACCAACGACAGACAGTCTTGTTATGCTTCTCTACATTTTTACTTTTTTATTTTGTAGCAAAATTCGTCCAGTTTGGCTTAAGCGGGTAACCACCGGTTGATGGCCAAGATTGCTTAAATATGCTATCGTATGCTACTGCGCCTATTGCATTTAAAGCAATCAATTGTTTTTGAACTGATCAATAACTTATCCTTAGCCAAGCTCAAGACATCACTCATACGCAACGTTGCTCGCACTCTTCCGGTCGCATCGTTTGGCTTCATTTAATATGTGGCCTGCCTTTGTTTGTCATATCTCGCATCATCTCAGATCATTCACACACCATCATAATCATATGCAAAAGTTTGCTTGATTTGGTTTATTATCTTGCTGCAAATGTATCCACTTCGGTTTGAGAGACACGAGCCACTGCAGACTATGCAAATTTCTTCCGCAAACATTTACATACGCATATATATTAAAGAAACCGTTAACAATTATTATTGGCATTTAATTATTAATTGTGTATTTCGTTTTGTGATTCTTATTCACAAAATATCGCGCGATGATCAATTAAATGTATTCAACTACTTTTTCTATTTGTTTTGTGCTCGCGCTTTGTTTTATTATAGAATTCCTATTTTGACAATACCAAGTTCCGAGCAATAAATAATTTTTTGGCTCTACGCATTTATTGTCGCCAAGGTCACATCTGAGCCCAGCAACTTGCAATAGATCTAAACTTTTCTGCACAGCCGGGATAAATCGAATTATTTAAAGCATTTAGTACGTAATTAATTATTAAATGCATTTATAATTGACTTAATCATACAATTAGCATCTTTATTAGTGACAGTTAACGACAAGTTGTTAAGCTCTTGAATTTGTAATTCAAAGTTTTATGCATCGTTAGATTGCTGCTTGAATTTTCGTAGCTGCTGTACAGTGCTGTTGGCGCCATCTAGTGTTCGTTTTTTTTAGCTTGACTTAAAGCTTTTCCAGATTTTGACAGAGTTTTTCCAAAGCTTTGCTTTGATTTTGCTATCGCAAAAGCGATTTAAGTTTTAAGACTTTGAATCCACGATCAAAGCTTAAAAGTATGAAAAATTCTATTATTTTTTAAATAGCTTAATTGAAGCTCAACTAAAAACTAGCTGGTATTATGTAATACTCTGCAGGAAGCTTACCAGCATTCCTAGCTTAACCGTAATTGTAAATAGTTCTCTTAAACTTCAAACTTCTATAACTTTGCCAAAGCTGAATCGATTTTCATGTGGAACACCAAAGCCAAAATTAAATTTGTAATTGACTTTGGGTTTAAAGGACGGAACAAGACAAAACTATAACCTTTCGAATTGTTAGGAACCCAAATCAAAAATACTTTTTAAATTTGAAACCACTATACAAATTTTACCAAATCAATATCATTCTTATGTGTATTGTAAATGTTACTTCCAGACTTTAAATAGCCATTCCGTATTCTTAAAAAAAAGATAGTTTATCATTTTGTGTATGTAAACTATTTGGCTTATTACATTTCTGCGTATTATGTAAAACTCCAAAAAATATAGCTCTATGTCATAGCACTGCTACCCATAGTAACATAGTCCATAGTCCAATTTTCTTTATGATATGCCATACTATATGTCGCAAATTAAACTAGTTTTAAAGTACGGAAATAGTGAGCCCCAAAGACAATGTGCTTGGAGCTCTGCTAAATTATAGCATGCCGTTTAATAATTTAGCGCCTGATGTGTGGATCGGTCTAGCAAACGTAACCTCAGCACTTTTGCGGCTAATCGAAATCAGCGAAATACCGTTGAGGCTATAATGCCCTTGCCAGAAACTCGTTTTACACATTGAAAAAAGATTAGTATACAGAAAAAAAAAATATACTTCCGTTTCCTGATCGAAGCCGATAAACCTACTTACAGTTAGAGACGGCTTGAGAGTCTCGATAAATGCAAAGTATTATATATACATACGTATGTAGCTTTGTGTTTGATTAATTTCAATTAAATTAGATTTATAATTCTAGATGCCTAATCTGATGAACAGTTCTTCGGTTTAATTAAGAGCCGACCAAAATGTGCGAAGCATAAGAACATAACTATGTCAAGTTCAAGCAGATCTTTTATTGCTGTCTGACGATCTATTCTTAGGCCAAAACGAGCATATTATTTCATAAGCCAAAAAGTTGTTCAAGTTCAGCGTCGGGGGTTAAATGTTGCCAAGAACATTTCCAGTTTGCGTCTTCGCTACATATTAACTATTTGTTAAACTAAACGCCGTTTACGATTTCAGTCTTCAGTCGTTGGGGATTTTATTTCTCGCTTCGAGCTAAAGCTACAATATATGTATATATAAAACTTGTCCGGTTGTTGATCCGTCATGACGCGACTCTGTACTTTGACTGGCCTCAAAGCCAGCGATGGGTAAGTGCATAAATATGATGTTCATTCAGATTCAGTGACTCTGTAACCAACACATATGTATATTTGGCCAACTGATTAGCATCCAAGCTAATGGCACATGGCCATTGGCATTTAGGCAAATTAGTGAGCGTCGGGAATTGGCCATCAATGGTCTCATGGATCATGGATCGCTCCTCGGCCTTTCCTATTTATTGTATTTGCCACTGCTACCGATTATTTTGCCCGCACCCCACAGCCCGCAGCCATAGTAATGAGGGTTGCCCAACAAACTTCTCAGCTTGTGCTATCAATTAGTATCAAATTAGTTGTGTGCTTGCCAATAAATGACAAACATGCTAGAATTTGAGATACTCTGTAAACAAAGTCAATATGTACTTCACCATCTGCATGTATTAATTATTATTATATTATAAATTTTATATATTTAGTATAATTTCTTATAATGCCTTATATATATTCCTCACTATTCTGATGCATATAAAACTCTTACTAAAAGAAATAAATGATTGAGCCTAATGGCCACACAAGGCGCAAACCTGTGATATTAATGGTCAAATATAAGTTTGGATTATTAAAAAAAAGGTGTTTATTTATTTTGTTTACGCCAAGTTTTTTGAACTGTTTACTTATGCTCTCTTGAATGGTATAAGCATTTA
Organism: Drosophila maculinotata; assembly: GCA_035045305.1. NCBI lineage: Eukaryota > Metazoa > Arthropoda > Insecta > Diptera > Drosophilidae > Drosophila > Drosophila maculinotata. Next base: position 12,805,697 of record JAWNPD010000335.1, read on the forward strand.
TTCACAATTGAATAAGGCATGTCCGACCTTAGAGACAATTTGTATTAAATCAATAAAGATACTTGAAAATCTTTTGAAAATCGGTTCAGTTTTGACAAAGTTATGGCTGTTGGAATTTTGGATTCAGTCGATTTTAGTGGCTGGATTCTGAACATGATTTTTGACCGAAAGTTTGATTTCTAGTTTTAAATGTAGGCTTTACATAGATTCAAAAACATAACCAAAAAGGCAACGTTTTTGAAAATCGGTTCAGTTTCAACAAAGTTATGGCAGTTTTTCAGTCAGGTAAAAAGTTAAAAACTTTAAAGTGAGCGGTTCGCAGAAAATAAAAAATTGCACCGCAATTAAGTAACTGTTTCCATGACGCTAGTAATGGTGTAACATTGTCAACAACATCGTCGATCGAACTATGTAATTACAATATAATGCATCGAATAATATATCAGATGAACTGCTTAATATAATAGCTGCTTATTAATAGCCAGTTAGATGCCGGAGGCCTTTCGAAAAGTTTCCATTTATCAATGAAAAAAACATCAGCGGTCAGCGGTCAAGTGTCCATAAAAAGTAAGATTCCTAGGTGAAACCTACGCCCCTGGCACGTTGTGCTAATTTAATTAGAAATTTATTGATTTAGCGTGTGGTAGTTAATTAGAATTATGGCATTTATTGCGCTAGTTTTAATTGTTGCGCAACATTTTCGAAAATGTTTTCTGAGCTTAGAGATTTATTTGACGGCTAATGACGCTGCACTTTCAGGGCATGACTTATGAGTTTATTGCGAATATTGATATACACCAATTAATTTAACAAAGGGTTTGGCAAAAACTACTCAATTTTTCAACAGATCTGACCCGATCAACTGATGACAAAATGCATCACCTTGGCAATTAATCAATAGTGGCTTCTTTAACAAAATATTTTAATAGACAAATTATGATTAGCTATGAGTCAAAACATTTTGCCGTGGGCCAACTGGAGCTGGCCAGGCGGTAGCTTGATCTTTTCAACGTATATTTATCATCGAACTTGGTCAGCTGTTTTGTCGCCATTCCACTTCCGACAGCCGGTATCGCAGCAAGACCTAGACCTAGACCGTGAAAGCCAACGCCGGCTAACAGATCCGGCTTTGTCTGAGCTGGCCAAAACAAAGCTCAAGCTGAGCGCGTACTAAATTGTTCTCATTATGAAAACCGTTAGCAACAGCGACTGCAATGCCATCCTGATGCCATTGAGACGAAAAGGTAGTCTTAACGTCTTCGTCACAGTGGCTACAACAACATGTCAACATGGCCAAAATAATCAAGTGACAGAGGTCAAGTGAACTTTAAAGAACAATTTGGTCGCGCGTGTCGTGTTAACTTGTCCAAAATGGTTCTTTGTAATGTAAACAGCCCGACAATTTTATTGTCCACGCATCATTAAAGTTTTCATTTACACAAAAATGTCCACAAATTTCAGCCTCGTCGATGGTATCGCTGCACGTCCCCCCCAGTCAAACATACTTATATAAAGGGCCAAGCCTTTTGGCTTAGACCAAGATGATTGGCTTTGTACACGTGTAGATCGATACCTCATTCGATTAGATCTTAGCTTAGACCTTTCTGGATGCTTAATACGCATTTAAACTCAAATGATTTACTCCAAGGGTGCACAGAAATCTGGCTTGGAGACTTTGAAAGTTGATAAATATGAATGGATAGGTAAATTTAAAATTAGACTTGAGCTAACAAACGCGACAGCCGGGGAACGGCCAATATTATACAATATTCTTGTTTTCTTCATTTACACGGTGGCGCAAATCACAATATTTTTACACGCAAATAACAAAATAATTTACAGAGTCTTTGGACGGTGCTTTCAATCATAGAATTGGAAACTGTTTGTTTTATGCATATATGCATTTGTGTATTTAATTATGAAATACTTTGTACCTATGTTTTGTGGCCCATTATTTTGTACAACACTAAAGCGAGATTGATCAAAATCGAAATATATCACAAAAGTATCATAAACCTAATAAGGAAAATCTGGGGTAACATTTGTTTGCTAAAAATATATATGTATTTTGATTTTGTAGCATTGAGTTTGTTCCATAGTGCTTATACATATAAATTCTTTATGTGAACCTGTTTTAAATTTCAATTCTTTTCTGGTTTTGAGAGCATTAAAAGCATTAAAATAAGTTATATGTATATACTTCTGATAATGGAAATAAGAAATTAACAAACTCTCATATAAACCAGTAAGAATTTGTAAGTCAAATATCAAGATATCTCTCATATAAACTATCTGTTAAAACTACAAAGCTGAATGCAAAATTTAAGATTAATTAGCTCATTAATTAGCTTTAAAGTTAATGAAACAAACTGTGCAACTATGTTTGGGATCTGCATATTTACTTGCACCACTTAATAGATAGATGAAAGCTAATAAATATACATTTAACCTGTTTCTGAATGTCTATAATTCATGATTTTTATTAGTACAAGTAACAAGCTTTAGTTTAGAAAAAAAAATTGATTAAAAAAACTAAATAAATATATAAATAATAATTAGTGCAGTGAAAATATTCGGATGATGCAAACACCACAATTTAAAAAGCTATGTTTTTAGGCGCTTTGCGGCCTCATTTATAACTGCTACTGGATATTACTGTAATAAATGTAATTGAATTATTAAGCTAGTAATATTTATAAGTAAGCAAAATTAATTACGTCAAGTGTTAATAAGTAAATAAAATATATGTTAATAATATAAATATAAATTTAGCGCTTTTATTGGCATTTATCGAGACCATCCCCCGTGTCGCAGTACAATGACCCATAAAAACTGCAATCTGGCTAGTGATAACTTAATCGGCCAAGCTCGCAACATGATTACAACAACAACAACAACAACAACAACGGCAACAGCAACAGCAGCAGCAACAGACACTAAAAAGTTGAATGCCATTCGGAACTTGCTAAATAAGCTAACACCGCAGCAAGCGCTCGCTCAGTGGGCCAAGCTAAGCTGCACACATACCAAAGCGGCACTTGGAGGCGCACACACACACACACACACAAGCACACTCACACACTGCTGGCAGCGTCAAAGTGAACGAAACTTCCGCCGTTCTGTGTGGATTGTTCAAAACGTTCGTCAAGTTTTTGAGCTTAGCAGCAACTGAGCCAATCTATGTATGTATGTGTGTGTGTGTGTGCTTGACTGTATCTCTATGTGTGTGTGTGTGTGAGTGTGTTTTGTATACTGGGGTACTATACTATACTCGTAATACTTGCAAGCCGCTGTCGACGTTAGCGTCGCTGCTGGCGCCGCTGCTGCTGCTGCTGCTAAAAACTTACTTTATCTTGTGATTGCTGAGAAGTTTTAGATTCAGTTGAGCATAAACATTACTACGGTGCGGTGGTTAATTTGGTGGCTAAAAAGAATTTGATGCGTTTCAGCGCGTGGTACTAAACAGACTACTTACAAACTAGATCAATTCTACCAAAAGTGTTTTCTAACAAGTGTGAACAAATTGTGGCAAACAACACGAAACTCAAGAAGCAGCATGTCGTATGCAGCAACCAGCTAGCAGCAACTGTAAACTGGACACCCTGTAATCGAGCAACATTTGTATAGGATATACACACACATATATATATATATATATATATATATATAGGAATTACTTACCTCAGAAGCAATAAAAACATAAACCAACAAAATGACGATGAACTACCAGAACTACAACAGCAGCACGCGCTTCGAGATGGTTGTGGAGATCGCCAACATTGCTGTTGATGAGTTTAAGACCCATCATCTGAGCCGCAATTACACGGGCCTGGTGCAGCGCTACTACCAGCTTGTCGAGGAGGATTACGGCGGTAGGTGTCAGCTCGCAAATGCAAATTGCAGTTAATAGGTCTCGCAGCCATATCAAATGTGCGCCAATAAAAAAAACACCACTCCTCTCATTCCGCACTTGAAGTACAACTTGCCCAGCATTGTCTGCTGTCATTGCCAGCTATCAAACTGTTATTTTTTTTTGTCCTAACACTTCGGGAAGTTATTACTAAAAGTCCGTCCGTTGTAGGCCCCGCAGCGTAAACGAGACTTCAAATTATAAAGTCATAAAACGATGAATTGCCATTTTTGTTCGCTAACCAAATCATAACAAAACAAAATGCCAACAAAAATTGGCAAGCAACGAAAATATTAATAAAAATATAAAAAAAAAAACTGCAACAACAACAAAAGCAACAAGCGACAATAACAAAATAAAGCAAAGCCGAATGAAAAAAAAAAAAAGCTTCTAGGACAATTAAAAAAGGTTTCTTTGTGTACTTAATTGCGACCTTGGCAATGCCAATTGTATTTTTGACAATTATTAACGTAATTAAAATGTATTTACATAGTTGATCTTAAACATTTTATGACGCGACCGTCGTCATTTGTAGCTCGTCTGCCGTGTGCAGCTGAGCATGTACAGTACAACAACAATCAACAATCAACAACAACAATATCATTGCTGAAGATGATGCATATACCAAGTAGTACTTACAATACAATGATTTCTACTCATATATAGACATATATACATCGTACTTCACTATTTTTTGGTTGGCTTTTCGTTTTCGTTTTCATTTTCATTTCAAAACGTGTTCAAGTACACTCCGCACTTCCCGCACTTCCCGCTCCGCGCATATTGACATTCTTGACTGCCGCGAGCGGGTGAAAAGGTCAATGGAAGGTACCAGCAATTAAAAGCAATGCAAATAGTATACAAACATACACATACTGACAGAAAACACGAGCCAAACCAACAACAATGCCAGCGAATGCCAAATGTTCCAAGTCCGACCTAAAATAAAAACCAAAAACACAAAAAAAAAAAACAAAAGACTTAGAACACAAACTTGAAAGTGGACAACAAAGTAATTTGAAATTTGTAAACATTTTGATTGCCGCTAATGTTGCCATAACAAAAAACATGGAATACGAATATAATCAATTTTAGTATACATTACATATAATCAAGAATTGGAGAGACATAGACAGATATTACAGCCACAAACTGATTGAAAAAGTTCAATTTTTTTTTCAACTAAAAAAAAACAACAAAATTTAATAGCTTTTAAAGTTCATACAGAAACGGATATAATACCTGTCAAAAAGTTGCAAATATGCTAATTTGTAGACAAATATATTATATCGTTTTTGGAGTTATATTGCTTAACTGCCATATATCAACGAAGAATCTAAATGATATATTTAAAAATCAATGGCATTCAATGACTTGGAAAATGATTGCAATAACAGTCAAGAAACTATTTGATTAGGATGTTAACTCTGGAAAAGTTTTCTGACGGAAAATGGTTTCGAATGTCAATAACAAATTCTTAACGGGGGGGTTCACTTCACAATGTATTTATTCATTACGGACTATGACGACAGTGGAAGTGTAGTTGCATTCTGAACACCAGGCATTAAATAATTCACTTGCAAGTCCAGTACAGTTCTATAAAAGAACAACTTGAAAATCCGGTTCTTATTGCCGTTGTTGTTTTGGTTGTGTTGTGATTGTGATTGTATTAAACCCTAAGTGCACCTATTGAATAAACAACGTAATTGTCCACTTGCGTTCAGTAATACTAGTGCTTATGCTCAATATAAACAAACAAGCAAACAAACAAGCCGGCAAATTGTTTAAGTTTTATTTCAGCTGGCCACGATTTCATTCATTCGTGCAAATTGGCTGCTGGCTTGAAGATTAATTCATCAGATTAGTTAACGTAAATTGTTATTAATTAAATGCCACTGACTCTGTAATTTCACATGGAATTCGAATTTAAAGAAGATACATTTTTTATTTGAATATATTTTGCTTTTATTTGGATGCAACAGATCCACGTGCCGAGCGCTTTCCTCTCATGGAGCATCCGCTGTTCACATTCGGCCTGGTCGCCATTTATCTATCCTGGGTCCTGGTGCTGGGACCGCTCTTTATGCGGGATCGCAAGCCGTTCCAGCTGCGGCGCACTCTCGTCATTTATAACGCCTTCCAGGTGCTGATTAGCGGCTATATGTTTTATGAGGTGAGTTTCGCTGATCAAGGAAGCAAGGTGGCTCAACAATATTCTAATCGATTTTTTATGCACAGCATCTAATGGCAGGCTGGCTGAACTACTACAATCTCAAGTGCCAACCGGTTGACTATTCGGATGGGCCCATGTCAAAGCGGGTAAGTTCTAAGCCCGGATACATTTGAAATTCAATTCAAAAGACTTGAAATTCTATTTTCTTGTCTCATATCTTCAAATTCTATAAATATTAATGTATTTATTAAGTTGTATCAACTTTGTTTCTTTTTTTTATTGCTGTCTGCGCACAAGTTCGTTGCCTCTGAATGATTCATTTCAAGTTCAGACGCTCAAAGTTAACTATGTATATAGACATTAAAAAAAAGTTCAAACCGTTTTTGACCAGTCATTTTGGCCAGCTCTTTTTGTTGGCAACATTAGCTTTAATTACGGCTTATGACGTTGCCACAAAGTAGCTGCCAAATTTGAAGGGGCCCAATTGAAAGTGCGCTCGATTCTTGTTTATCCCCAGGCAATTTGTTACGCCTGTCGATCTTATTGTTTACCTTCAAAGCTTCCAGCTATTCAATTTGTCTGCTCACAATAACATTTAAATAAATTGTCCCGTAATCAGACTTTTAAGTTAAATGCATAATTTTTGAGCCAATTTGTAAGGCATAAATAGCAAAAACACAGACCACAAAATATGCGTCACTTAAATTCGAATAAAAAGTGCCACAAAAAAAAAAGGCGAAACACTCAAATTTACAGCATTACGTCTGTGCAACAATTCAAGGTTGCTGTTTATTGTTAAACATTCAAATTAACAACATTTGTGGGACTATAAATTAAGGCAATATTGGCGTTTGTTTGAGCAGCAGATCAATGAGCTGCGGCGCTCATAAAATTCCATGTAAGCCATAAAAAAAGGCACACAAGAAAAACTCTTCCATGCCCCAAAAGCATAATGCTCCTCTTAATGAATTTCACATCCGCTTAAAGACCCCCAAAAATGCCCAAGACCACGTCAATAAGCTCAGCCTCGAAGGGCAATGGCTAATTTACAGAAAATTTCATTTTATGGCGCTTTAACACCTTCAACAAAAAAAACCAACATTGTTTACATTGCGCATACGCCGCGTGGCTCGCGCACAAAAGATGCCAACGCCACGCGTTTCACTTTTCGGCAAATGAAATACTTAAAAATGAAAACACTGCCAATGTTTGCAGTTAATATACAAGTTTGGCATGGCCTTGCCACCCAGCTATACTTACAACTCTCTCTTGCACCCCCTCCCATCTAGATGCTCAACCTGTGCTACATTTACTATCTGTCCAAACTGACCGAGTTCGCCGACACCGTGTTCTTTGTGCTGCGCAAGAAGTCATCGCAAATCACGTGGCTGCATGTCTATCATCATTCGGTGACGCCACTGGAGACCTGGGTGCTGGTCAAATTCCTGGCAGGTAACGTATCAATTGATCCAGTTAATGGCCCGGCAAGCGCTTAGTTTCGTATTTTTCAGGCGGCAATGCGACATTCCCCAATCTCTTGAACAACTTTGTGCATGTGTGCATGTACTTCTACTACATGATGTCTGCCATGGGACCCGAGTATGCCAAGTTCCTGTGGTGGAAGAAATACATGACGGAGCTGCAGATCGTAAGTGTCGCCAAAACCATTCCACCCAAGACATCAACTCACCCCAAAAAAACACAAAAAAAACTTGTTTAGAATTTAGTCTGTGCGGCATAGCCAAAATATTTGATCGCAAACCAGTTAGACCTGACGTGCCTGTGACCGAGCCTGTGCCGCCACATCAAATCGTATTAAGCACCCAGCATATAGCTATTGCCAAAAAAAAAACATGTTAGCCAATGCTTCTAACTGTGTCTTGCAACTGGCCAGGCAAATGATACTCAGTCACACTCAGCTGCAAGTGGAAGTGGTTTGTGTGTTGGCTTAAATGCACACACACACACACACACACACACACACACACACATACATGCACACTCAGTTAGACAGCTACTCGCAGTCAAAGGCCAAGTTGTCAGAGTTGTGCAAATTGCACAATCGAAAACTGTTATCGACAATCATCAGTTTGAGCTCCGTTTTTTGGGTTCATTGAGCCGCTGTCACTTTCGTTACTCGAACGCCCCACAAAAATTGTAGAACACGACAACTCGTTAATGCTAGTTGTATATACATACATACATATATATATATCCATGCTGACCAGTCGAGTGGGTTTCTGTGTTTGCTGTTAGTTTAAAGCTTGGAATTACTTTCAGCTATAGTTTTCGATTTCCATTGCTGGTTGCTTGTCTTTCCGTTTTCTCAGTAGTGATGGCATTTGCGCCACTCCACTGATTTTTCATGTAGTCTTCTAATATATACACATGTACATGTATGTATGTATGTGTAAGGCATGGCATTCATCGGCAAATACGTTTCCATTGCAGTATTTCAATGTTTCGAAATTCTTGAAACGCATTAAACTTGGTTAGCTTTAGTTAGTTCTGCTACTGTTGTTGTTGTTGTTGTTATTGCCGTTGGCCTGCTTCTAAATGCTGTACATGTGTGTGCGTGTGTGTGTGTGTGTGTGTGCTGCCTTGAAGCACACTCGGCTCCACAGTTGAGTTGTCAAACGTTCGGCGACTTTGCACACGTTTTTCTACAGATACAAAGCTACAGAGATACAGATATACATATGTATATATGCAATATCAAGTATACGCCATGCTATGCTCCTCTATAAACGATATACGCCCAAGTAGCATGTCTTGCTTGATTCTTTGCTGCGCTGCGTTGACATTTTTAATGACGCTGCAAACGGCAATCAAATGCTAAGTGGATGAACAGATAAACATGGGTGCATCTGGCGGATAGCTCAACAGCAACAGCAACAGCAACTGCAACTGCAACAGCAAGTGCAACAGCAATTGCAACTGCAATTGGCTGTTGTTATTCTTTGTTTCTAACCACAAAGGCAGCGCCCGAAAAAAAGCAAAACCGCAACAATATAAACACGCTCCAATTTGCCAAGAGACGAACAAGTTTAAGTTCCAATTAACCAACCGCTGGTCACTGCCGCTGTTGGTGGTTGCTGCCGCTGTCGCTTTGTTGCAACATCCTTGCAGTTTGGCCAGTGCGCCAATTCCACAAATTGCCACATTTTAGCGCGCCGATCCGACTAGTTTCGATTACATTATCTTTGGCTTGGCATTCGCCAGTTTCTTGCTCGCTTGCCTGTTCCGTTTTGCGGCAATGAATGCGGCTCGTGTAGCGTTCACTTTTTACTGCGCCGCCGCAGCGAACTTGCCACACAATGTGAGTGTCTATGTCGCCGACAGCCAGCGCCAGCCAACCACATCCACATCCAGTAAGTCGCTGTGATTGTGGTTGTCTTTCTGTGGGTAAAAGTTAACCGGCGATTTTACCACTTTCAGTTTCCAGGCGCCTACCATATGTACATACATATATATATATCTATATATATATATGTGTGCATATATATTCCAGACAAGTCCAAACACTCGTTCGTATTGCAAGTGCAACTGCATTTTTAGGTCGCCGGCAACGTCGACTGCCCCAAAGACCACGATTTTGCAATCCAAACGGTGCAGATGGCGCCAACGCCAACGGCTGGCACAGTGGTTTAAAGAGACTTTTCTGTATATATTTAAATATTTGAATCCGTTAAGAAACACACAGACTTTCTGTTTAGAGTCCAGCTGTACAAAGATATAAAAGCCAGATTTATTTGAACATCTTAAAGTTAGTGGTATATGAAAAATATTTATAAATATAAAATATATATATATATAATTTATTTAAGCCAACTAAAAAAGCCCATATCCTTAAATGTTGCATGCAAAATTCAATATGCTTTCACTTTTCTTTTAATTTCAACAATTTTCCATTTTGTGACTTAAAAAAAAGCTTAAATTTCTTCATATTTCATTTAATCAAGCAAAAAAAAAAACGATTTTAGCTTTATTGACCTAATAAATCTGTTAGTTATTGGTCTGAAACATAAAAGGGGACTTGGTAGACAAAGATATATATATACATATATTTATATATATTTATATATATACACCACAAAACGGACATGGAAATAAAACAAATACTTTGACTAGCAGTTAAGTAACGAGGAAGACGTAGGTCATTTGATTTTAGCCAACTAATTAAACGAGATTATCTTACTATGTGTATAACTAAAAGTATAATGAACAGTAATGATTTTTGGGCTGGTCAGAGAGCCAAACAAAAACCATATATGAAAACAAATATACAAATATATTGTATTTTAGCAGCTTCCGTTCTTAATGACCGGCCATAAATATGTTCACGTTTTCCACTCATTCTACCAATATGCAAGCAACGTGCACTTTGATGCACTTGTACAAACAAACACACACACACACACACACACATATGTAAAACAATGCACATCTGTGTGTGTATGTGTGTAATGGAGCGTTTAAGTGTTGACGTTGGCTTTCAGCGCTGCAAACGGCCAATACCGAATATGGCCAAAAACGAGTGGCTTTTTGGCCAGCCAGCTTTTGGCCAACTGTGTGTTGTGTGTTGGCTGCTTATTGTGTGCAGCGTTGTTGGCTCAGTGACTTTGCTGCGATTTGCACGGCTGTGTTAATGGAAACTTGCAGCGCTTGGTTGACCAACATGTTGCTCGTTGTTTGTAGGTCACAAGCAACGCAACAAACAACTAACTGAAAAACAAGATACAAAAAAAAAGAAAAATTAAATAAAATTTTGTGGGCGTGTGCGCTGCATTATTTGAAGTGATGCTGACAATTAATAGATACTATATCGAAATATGAATAAATATCAATATCAATAAAAATAATGGTAATTATCGGTTGTATAATGCTTGCACTTAAGGAGTGTGCGAAAAAGGTCATTGGAAGCAGCAATCAAAAGACTTAGACGACGAACTTGTTGGCCGCTAACAAGTGGCAGTTAGTCGAACAGGCAGACAGACAGACAGACAGACAGACAATTAGACGAGCTGCACAAATGGTAATCAAGTCAAAGTCAGCGCCAGACAAACAGGCAGCAAACACCTCGTACAGTAGACACTCGTAAACTAGAACGATACAGTTTATGGCATTAATTCTCATTTTAGTGTAATTTTCTAGGCAAAAATCAAAAAAATAATGATTGATTTAAAGATTTGTAAAGATTAATTCAGATGAAGTAAAACTACAATTTTTAAATATATATATCAAATAATAATTTGAGTTTTATAAACAGCATTTCTTAAAATTTTTATTTTTTTTAATGTATAATTATAAGTGCTGCTTGTTCCAGTTTTAAAGAAAGCACTGTATTTCCTATATATTAATCAATGTTCGCCTAACAAACTTAATATTTACATAACAGTTATTATCGCAAATTGCAATCTTTAGAAACATGTGTGGTGTATATTTATGGGCGTCTATATTTACATGGCAACAACAACAAACAGCAGAAACGCTTTTTGATTACCTTGCCACGCTCAAGGGTGATTTTATTTGAAGCAATTAAAATTCAGTGGCTATAATTGAGCACACTTTTAGTTCCGTTCAACATTATAGTAGTGTATTTGCCATTGCACTTAATGACAGCCCTAACACCATTTCTCAGAATTCAAATCGAAACCGTTTTCAAACTATTCACACGCTGCACAGCACTTAAAGCATGCACATAACCTCACAACATGAATCTGTATAGTTTTGTTATACTGTTATACTATTATACATTTGAATTCTTATTTTTCTAAACAGGCGCAGTTTGTGCTTTGCATTGTACACACCATGAGGGCTCTGTTCAGCAATCAGTGTCAGTTCTCCAAGTTCATATCGGCGCTGCTGCTGCTGAATGCATCCATATTCTTCTGCCTCTTCATGAACTTTTATATGCAAAGCTACAGGAAATCCAAGCAGCAGCAGCTGGCAGCGACGGCGACTGCGACTGCGACTGCGCCGCTGGCGTTAAATGGCAAGGCCGATAGCAACAACAACAACAACAACAGCAACGACAATGCACTGCAACAGGATGTGGCGTTGCCACATAAGTTGAAGGCGCACTAAAATATACGTGCTGCCAGATCGAACAGATAAGATGCTTCCAAGCGCTGCTCGCGTACTAAAATTTGTATAATACGATAGAAATTGGTGTTGGTTAAAAGCAGGCAGCTAAAGATAATTGGAAGTTGTTTTGGTACAAAGGTTTTACTTTAATTGAAAATGGGCAGCCATACCAGATTAGCTAGAACTGCACAAATGCCCAAGCATTAACGTTTCGAATTCTGCCAATATATATATGCATATATGTATATGTATATATATATGTAGATAAACAGACAACGAGTAATATATGTGTATATATAATGTTTATTGTTGACCATATTGAAACTCTGCTTGATTGCTTGTCATTGAATTTTACTAGAGACGAACTGGGTCAATTTTTACGATCTTAAGCATAAGTTTAAGTCATTTAATTTTAGAACCACGAAGATATATTTTTTATTTAATTTGCTCGTTTTGGCCGAACTATCCGTTAAGTGTTAATTGTAATGTGTATAGAAGAGTTTTGTAAATAGATTTTGTATTCGTTAAATGTTAAATATTTGTAGACGTTAAGCATAGCCTAAGCCAACTAGTCTTAGTTACAAAATGCGAACGGACAAACAGAGCAATAATAAAAGTTAAGACAAATATTCAAGAATAACAACGTGAACTCATTTATTGCTTGGCAAAGATTGCGGCACTCTTGAAAAAACCGTTGAGTAACGGAAGCCGAAAAAAATACTTGAAATTATAGAATGTTGTCTTTGTAAAAATTGGTTAAAAAAAACACTCTTGTTTATACAAAAAGAGAATGACAATGAATTTTCTTATTTAATTCAATATTTCAAACCGATTTTTCCTATGACAGCTATAAGATATAGTAGTCCGATTTTTTTGAAATTTTCTCAGTGTGCTAAGATAATGCTAAGACTCACAATTGGTAAGTTTGTTCGAGCTATCTTAAAAAACAAAAATCGTCGACCGATCGTTCCTATGACAGCTATAAGATATAGTCTTCCGATTTTGACCAAATTCAACCAATCTATATAAAATATGATAAAACTTGCAATTAATGAGTTTAGTTAAAATAGTTTGAGAAACAAAAAAGTTGTTCATACAACGACTCATTTTTCAACAGATTGTTCCTATGGCAGCTATAAGATATAGTTGTCCGCTTAAGCTTATATTTGGTAAGTTTGGTAATCTGTCAAAAATCACGCCAAAAGTGACAAAAAAGTTGGCTTGTAAAGTGCCCAAACAACGAAAAGTTCCTTATAAAAAACCTTCCCAGACTTCAAACTGTCATACCTTTGTCAAAACTCAACCGATTGTTAATCCCGAGGCCATTTTGATCATTATTTGGCATCTTGTTGAATTCCACATCTCAAGTTTATGGAATTTTGAAAAAATTAAATTTCTGATTTTTATGACGAAAAAAGCATAAGGGGGGACCCTTACCAATTTTGATTTTTCAAAAAATAGAATCTTGAAATTTTACGTTTAATTGATTGTGGGTGTCTCAATTAGTATAAAAAACTATAGGAAAAGTTATTCTGAGGTAATTCATTTTTCTGTCAAAAATCACGCCAAAAGTGACAAAAAAAATGGCTTGTAGAGTGCCCAAACAACGAAAAGTTCCTTATAAAAAACCTTCCCAGACTTCAAACTGTCATACCTTTGTCAAAACTCAACCGATTGTTAATCCCGAGGCCATTTTGATCATTATTTGGCATCTTGTTTAATTGTACATCTCAAGTTTATGGAATTTTGAAAAAATTAAATTTCTGATTTTTTTTAGCGAAAAAAGCATAAGGGGGGACCCTTATCAATTTTGATTTTTCAAAAAATAGAATCTTAAAATTTTACGTTTAATTGATTGTGGGTGTCTCAATTAGTATAAAAAACTATACGAAAAGTGATTTTGTGGTGGTTCATTTTTCTGTCAAAAATCAGGCCAAAAGTGACAAAAAAAATGTCTTGTAAAGTGCCCAAACAACGAAAAGTTCCTTATAAAAAACCTTCCCAGACTTCAAACTGTCATACCTTTGTCAAAACTCAACCGATTGTTAATCCCGAGGCCATTTTGATCATTATTTGGCATCTTGTTTAATTCTACATCTCAAGTTTATGAATATTATTAAGAATTGTTTTTGCGAAAAAATCATAAGGGGGGACCCATACCAATTTTGATTTTGCATAAAAATGATATTAAAGAAATTATTTACAAATTAAAAAAAAAATCTACAATCAAAAACGATTTATGGCGTGTGTGTCTACACTTAGCATGGTTGCGAGCTATACTTAAAATTGAAATATCAATTGCTCGCAGCCAACTTGGTTCTGAACCCAACTATATTCTAATGAAAAACTAAAGCGCAGCCAACTTCACATTACTGCAACCTGAAGTTAGCTGGCTAGGTGGCGCTACTAGTAACAGCCCACTTCACGTGCTAAAAATGTATTTGAGCCAACAGTATTTTGACATATCCGCCAGGGACCGCTTCACTTTCATGTTAGTTAAATATTTCTGCAGCATTTAGTTCTATGATTTTCCGCCAGGTGTCGTGCTAACTTCAAGTGAGCTTATAAAATGTGCCGCTTGAATGTTAACTATAAAATGTTGCCTCACCTAGCGGACATTATTCAAATATAAGCAGCGTCACCGCCACTTTAATAACATTTTAAAATGGTAAGATTTTCAACACAAATATATTTTATGAAATAGAGCTTTTATGCACATAACAAGCAAAAGAAGTAAAAATATGTTTGTAAATATCAACTATGTATAAAATGTATGCTTAATTTAAAATCTTGCAATAGGAAATGCGATTCTTTCTTTTGTGTTTTTGACATTCAGCCGCCTGCGCTATGTTAGCTTTACATTCTGTTTGTTAACATTCAGAGTTGATGTTAGCGATGTTATCAAACTGTATTTATACTCTGCTAACAAACAGCAAAGGGAATACATCAAAAGAATTATAATGCGATAATAATTATAAATAAATTAATCACTTGAACTCATTAGCAGTTAAAATTATACTTTTGTTAAATAAATTGTACCATGTGAAATTTATTTTAAACATTAGCATACATTTTGGCTTCTAGTAGAACATAAATGTACCAAGCATACCGTTTACAGGGTATTTAACAGTCAAACAGCTTAACGGCGGCATTATATCTTGTTTTAACATCTGGCAGTTAGTCTTATTGGACAGCTGCGCGAGTGCGGTTATGAGAGAGTCGAGCGCTTGCTGTGCGATTGCGAATGCGAATAGCATAAAACCGAAATCAAACAAATTGAATTAAAAGGCGAGCCAAGTGCCAGTGTCAGCAAAACAGAAGAATATTATTTATTAGAGTCAAAGGCGAAACCGCAACACAGACACAAAAGTGTCTATTGATTTTCTTGTTTGTGTGGAAAAGGCGACACCACTTGATTTTCTTATAAGAAGCGAGAGATTATCACTTGCGTCTTGTTGGACAATTTGCCAACAACGAAAACAACAACAACAATGTAAGGTGTATGTTGTCTAGTTGGAGTAGTGCAAGGGAAAGAGAGAGTGAGAGTGATAGAGAGCGCGCAACAAATGCAATAATAGTGAGTGTATGTGTGTGCGTGTTTGTGAATATATTTAAGAAGGTGCAAAAAGGCAAACAAAAAATGTGTTTGGCAAGTTCAAATTATTGTCATTGAAAGCAGCAAAAGCAAAAGCAACAGCAAATTAACCGGCTGCTTTTTTGGGGAGTGGCCTTGGACTGCGCTTTAGCCATATTCCAATTGGATTTCGACAAAAAAAAAACCAGCAACAACAAAACAATATGTGGATACCATCAAACAACAAATACGGCGTCGGTGAGTAAAAAGTCTTCAATACAAAAAATACAAAAAAAACAAAAACGTGTATGTATATGTGTGGCTGACTGGCCACAACACCCCAAGCAACACCCCATTTGCGCCCACCCAATGCTTAGACAAGGGATGGCTGCAGGGGGAGGGGGGAGGTGCTGCTATGCGTCACGTGCGCTTTTCTTGTTATTATTGTTGTTGTAGCCATGCGTTGATTCACCGTTTTTTCCGCGAAACATCGCGCAGCATCTCAGCATCAGACAACCAACCGCCACCCCCCGCACTCATCCCAGCCACTATGTTGGCGTGCCGGAAAAGCGGAAAAGCGATTTTTCTACTTATTTTTATAGTACGCCTGCATCTCCTCCTCTCTCCTCACCCCACGTCTCTTTTCTTCTTCTCTTCTTCATCACTTTTCATTCAACTCAAAGAGATTTGTTTTTGTTGTTGCTGCTGCTGCTGCGACTTGATGTGTTTATGTTTTCATTTGTCGAAGCTCCCCCCCCCTTCCCGTGTCCCTGTCCCTGTCCCTGGCAGTCAAACGCTGCCAATTGTGGTACACCAGGTGTTGCCAATTTAAATGCCGCTGTAATTGCCAGCAAACGTTGGCAACGCTGCTGCTGCTGCCGCTGCTGCTGGCACTGTAGTTGCAACTGTAACTGTGACACTGGCAGCGTACTTTAAACTTGTTTTGATAAGCACTCGAGACTACGAAATGCGAGCAAATAAATATATATGTACATATGTACATATATCGTTGTCTTTGTATACCCTGTAAGCCATTAAATATGGATAAAATAAAATAAAATGTTTAAAGTGGCGTAAATCCTATTAAATGTACTGTATCACTAGATTTTGTTGTCTATTTCCGTTATCTATGCAATTAAATTGTTGTTTCTTATATCATTATATTTAAAATAGCTTAAGTTACTATAATTGATAAGAATTTACTCATTTACTGAATGAAAAAGTAGTTTTTTGTTATTAAGAAGTTGAAAAATTAGATTTTTTCTCAATGTGTAAACTCATTCTTGACACACTGTATATATTTTTAAGCTGAATCGATCGTATCGTATCTTGCATACGATTTTTGAAGCACACTTTGAATCCACAAATCTCGACAGATCTGGGCAATTATAAAAGCAAAGCATATTAAAGTTTGTATATAAGTTCATATGTCGGTCATTATTGGAACAGTGGTCGCTTGGAAAACAGAAATTATAATCGTAAGCGTATTTGTTTGCTGTTTTATAGTTAAATAGAGGGTATCTACATAACTGTCACTCTCAACTGTAGCATTCTTATATTTGTTTTTACAAGTCTTGCTTGCAAAGTAAGTAAGTTGTTGTTAATATTGTGTTATGGCGTTTTCTCCACTGCCCATTTGTCTGTTTTATTTTCACATTATCTTCGCATTCGTCGCACTTTTCGCTTCAATGGCAACTGCGACTTGAGGCAGAAGCTGCCTCTGTGGCAGGGGCAGGGGCAGGGGCAGTGGCAGTGGCAAATGCTGGTCAGTAGCTTCACTTCCGTCTGCGTCTTGTGTGCCAGATAAGCTTCAGTTGTCATCTATGTTTGCATTGTTGCCGCTGATGCTGCTCCAGTTTCCATGCATCTGCTGATGATTTGTGACATTGTGCGGCAGGCAGTCAAAGTTTACACAAATCAATCAGTCAGCAGGGGTTCCTTGGGGGGAGTGTGTTAGATTGGTCCATGTAAACGCCATTAGCGGCTGTCATACTCAAACAGCAACGCCCTAACCTTGCGCAATAATGGAGGAGGAGGCTGACAAGGAGGAAGCTGAGAGCTCTGTCCGCGCCACGTGCTGGTCGGTTGCAGCTTTTGCCTGGGCAATGACTTCATTAACATCCGCATAGCAGCCCCGACCAACAACCACACCACGCACAAGCTCTTTGTCTCTTTTGTGTATACCCTATCAGAGGGTATTTTTGTCACGATATATGACAATGTAACTCATTGAAGGAGCCATATTTGAAACCATAAGCAATATATACATGTGCAAAATTGTCATAAATAATAAAAAACGATCGAAAATGAAGTTTCATAAAATAGCGTTCTCTTCACATTTTCTGTGTTTAAAGTATTTTAACAGCTCTTGAGTTCTTGTATAACCACCAGTTTCTTTTTTCTCAATTAAGCGTATTATTATGCTCCCGAAATTTGAAATATTTTTTTGCTGCTGCTGATCTTGAAATTATACAAAAATGTTGTGAATTTAGATTACTCGCGGAAGTCTGAAACATTCGTAGATTATTATTTTGAAATATGTCTTGACCTCACTTATATTTATTATCAATCTATAACAATGATGTTCTAATGATCTTGAAGCGTATTTAAACTTCGGTATGACGAATTGAACTATTCCTCTTGTTGCAGTAATTGTAAGCATCGTTAGGGCAACCAATCAGCGCTTTTTTGGTCGCTCTCAATTACGCAGTTAGTGCGGGACACTTTTTTTGGTGGTTGCATGCAACTGAAGCTGCTGGCGACTCTCAGCTAGCAACTTGCAAACTGGCAACTGGCAACTGGAAACTGGCAGCAGGGCCATGCGGGCAGTTTTATCTGCGCGCAGCGAATTGGCACTGAATCGGAGGCAGAGTTGCAATCGGTGGCAGAGACAGAGGCCGAGTCAGTGGCACTGAGAACTGAGAACTGTTGGCGCAACTTTGCCAAAAATTTCTAGACAGGCGCAGGCCGGATGTTGCCAATGCCTTTTCCAGTGAATTCCGTTGTTGTTGTTGTTGTTGTTGTTACTGTTGCTTTTGTTGCTGTTACTCGACTAGGGGGCAAATTCGTTTTCAACTTTAATTTAATATTCATTTTATGCATTTGGCCAGTGGCAGTTGTATGAGTGAAGCCAGCACACAAATTTGTGCAGCGTTTCCTTTTCGTTATGCCAAACACACACACACACACAGATATACTACATGTGTGTGTGTGTGTGTGCGCATTAAATTGATTCATATTCATTGTTTAATATGCTTGGCGGCAACAATTTTTGTGTCGCTACTCCCTCCGACCCTTCCTCTCTCTCTCTCTCTCTTGCTCTTTCGCTCCAGCCATTCGCTCATCCGCACATCTGTAGGGTTGCGTCTGCTTGGAAAGCATGCCTTCAATTCGGCAGTTGGACTTCCATAATTTGTCTTTAACGATGTATTTATGATTTGTGCCATGGCACTATACCACTACCACTACCACTACCATTACCACAGTGTCTATGATTAACTACGCACACACACGCACACAATATTTATCGCACTTCCGATTAGTGCGTCGCATTATCAGTCACTTAACCGGAAGAAGCACGTTCCTGTCTGAGCTCTCTGCCTTGTGCGTTTATGTAAATGCAGTCAAGACCCCAAGTGCATTGGTCAACTCTGGCAGCTCTAGCTATCTACATAATATATCTAGCCACCCACTTAACGTATATATTCGTTGGCCCCACACTGTCTGATAAATGCCTGGCGATTAGACGTCATAAACAAAGTAGATAAGCACCCAAATACTATAAAATATATATAAGCATGCATATATATATATATATAAACAAATAATTAACAAGTGTGCCGCATTCCGCTTCCGCTTGGCCTGGGAAAAAAAAGCACCAGAGGGGGAAAAACTATCTATCAACAATTTTGGTTTATTGATAACCCATTGATAATTTTGCTAAAGTTCTGTTAGGCATGTTCACCTGTGCATTATCTATGTTTAACTTTTCAAAACTCATCATTTTTTACTTAGGTGCGAGCATAAATCCTATATGCAAATGTGCATTCGCAAATGAGCAAACAGTCGTTGAGTGTTCAAATATTTATCATACGGCTTTTGGTTAATATTTTATATTTGCATATTTACCCTTCAATTGACAAACTCAAACTCAAATGGCTGCGAAATTGCATTTGAGTGACATATGCGATGCATTTAATTACAGTCAGAACGATGGGAAGTGTATGAATATCATATTTAAAGCTTTCGAATTTAAAGTCAGGACTAACAGACAGATACTCTGACAAATATCCAGATCCTTTGATTAAAATCGAATGATTTTCAGAGACGAAATTATGATAACTTTGCAACTTTACCATTTCCATTCCAAGTTATAGAATTATAGAAAATAAGTTAGAAAAATTTTTCACAAAAAAGTTAGTATACCTTTGAACAAAACTTTTGTTCAAATACTTGCTACTATAAGACACCATTTTCAAAGATACTGTCTAATCGGTTTGAATAGATAATGCACTTATTTGTAATCAAGCGTTGAATCATATGTAGATAATAAATTTATAAAATTTGCAAATTTAATCTAATCTTCATGCGAAATAAATATACCCGCCCAACATAGAGTATAGAACTGCATATTGCATGTTTCAGCAGCAGGCTAACACGTTTTCATATAGCAAGTGTATATGTGTATATACATATGTATGTATATGTAAATATGTGCATGTGTGGAAACATGATGTCAGCTACAATAATGAAAAGCTGCTCGTCAAGTGGAGAATGAACGGAGAACATTGCACAAGAATTTACTACTCAGTTATTTGCAACTCTACGGGAGAGAATACAACTGAATACAACTCACAACTGTTTAGAAAAGTTTTTCGCTTTCGGTGGCCAACTCTATTATATAGTACATCATATAATGACATATGATTGACATTGAGGCCACGTTTCCTGTAGACGTTAGTAGCTCACATCAATGGATTCATATCGCAGCCAACAAACTGTTGCTTTAATTTCTAAAGAAAAAAATGATTATTATTTATTTGAAATTTTCTTTTTACTTTTTGATATTTTATAATTGGAAAATAACTAATTAGTGTGAGTTCAGGTTCACTTAATTGATTGAAATTTCTGCTAATCAAATTTTCATCCACTCTTGTCGTAATTTGACCCATTTCCCGATTCCCCATACACACTTGACAACCCCCCTTTGCCAACGTGACTTTACACTGTGTGAAACATAACAATTAATTAATTAAATTCTTGAGCTCCCAGCGCACACTTGGGTCAAGTGTGAAGATTCTCCTTTGTGGCTTACCAGCTCCCATTGCTGTTCCCTTGCTCTGTAATTTCACGTATACCCTTGCAAGCGTTGTGCTCTTTTGCTTGTGAAAACCCATATGCTACCTCAAGTTATATGAAATAATCACAAAGATTTCGTTAAGAAAGTTCATTTTAAGCAAGAAAATTACTGAACGGCAATCAACTATTCGTTAGTTTTGAGGATTTTTTAAGGAATCATCGAACATTATTTTAATCATATACTCAACTATATGATTAACATAGTCTGAGGTCTGAATTTTCTATGGGGCCAAGTGATACCAACAATGTAAGGGTATCTAAGCATCGGTATTGCATAATGTATGTTTTGTTCTGGTTTTAATCTATTTGATAGCTTTGCCCCAAGTATGTACAAAATGCCTGACGCTGTGTTGTTGTAGAAAGCTTGGACTGCAATTTTTATATGTATATTTCTTTATACATATATGTATATATGTATGTATCTGTGTATCTGTGTATATGTATAATCATGGGGTTTCATACTTTAGTTGTTGCTGTATATGACGCGCTCATTGCACTAATGCAGCAGCTCTTTTATTTAATTTAAAATTATTTCGCAACTGCAGCCGCTGCTGTCAGTGTATCTTTCTTGTAGTCTTCTTGTTGTTGCATCCACTTGGCTTAACGACTTTTTTATTTAAATACGTTTGTTGACATTGTGGACTTGTTGGACTCTCTTGCTCTTACCCTTACCCTTACCCTTACTCTTACCCTATCTCGCTTTTGTCTTTCGCTGTGTGCTTTGTTTTTGACGGGTTGCCGGCGCACAAAGTGAAACTCTGGAAAATCCCATTTGTGTGCGCGGAGCCATTTATCAAAAGCGCAATTAAAGGCCAGCGGTAATTATCTAGTGAGCGAACCCCACTTAGTAGCTATTTCAACTATTTCATGCAATGAAATATTAAATTTCTGCCTCATTTTCATTTAATGCCTAAGCCTAAAAAATGCTCATTAGAATTATATACATGCATGACGCCGGATGAATGTGGGTGGTTGGTGGGGGAATTGGGGCCTGGACTGGGCTGAATGTGGTCGCAGGACGAGGCGTTGGCTCGCTTTGCTTGCCAGCCCGACGCCTGCCTAATGTGACTGACCTAAATAGTGCGACGGTTGACTAACACTGTGCCTGCCTCCAACTGCCACAGAATTTATACATGTGTGTGTGTGCTCATTTAGTTGAGTGTTTGCCAGCGCAAGTTGAAGTGCTACACAGCCCAAGCACAAACCCAAACCCCTCCCTTTTTTTGTGCAGTACCATTTAAATTAGAAAATTTTAGCTATTTAGCAGCTTGAAATCCATTTAAATCAGCACCGGCTTCAGCCAGTTGCAAAAGTTATGCTCCAGCCACGACAATGTTGAAGTGAAGACGCAGTAGAAGAAGACGAGGCAACCATAACGCACAGCACCGCCGATCAACAACAACAAGGAGTATGAACGTTGCTGTCTACTCCCTGCCCGATACTCTGTTCTCAGCGTATAAATAGCTCAAAAAACAGTTTGAAATGAGCCCTTTTAATTATAGGGACAAAAGTAGAACTCATCGGTAATTCAAAAAATAGTGGTGACTTTAAATTGATATTAAAATATGTGTAGATTTTCAAGTTTCTTGTGGCTGGAACAGCAATCCTACAAGCTCAACTTGGCGAGTCTTAAACTGTGACTTTGATCTATGATTTTAAAACTTTGGAATACAATGGTCACTCAAGAGCTAGATCGCCTAGGTTCTAAAACAGCTTGCTCTAAAAAACAAATAACCAAAAATTTGTTATTTGGAATTTTTTTTTGTAAATTTTATAAATTTGAGATTTAAATCATTCTATAATTTTCGTGATTTTCGGAACCAGGCCAAAGAATCCTAAAACCATATCGCTCATACGAACAGTTGACCAAAAGCAATATATATACTCTTTTTGAACTAGTTGGAACAGCGTATAAGAGCGACTACAACAACAGCAGGAAGCAGTTTGCCCATTTCCATCGCAATGAAGCATTTCATTTGACAGACAGACAGACAGACATAAAGTACTTACATCCAAGCAAACCTCTCCACCCCCGCCACAGTCACGCCTTCCGTCTCATGTCTGCTTGTGCGTTTTATTAGCTCCTTTCGTTGATATGCTCATGCCGTGCTCGCTCGTTTGTCTTTCAGCGCACACATATATACTCCTACCCCCACCCCTATACACACACACACACACCTACACATACACCCCCCCTTGTGGCGGCTCATGAGCAGCGTAACGTCGCGTCGTCTCGCGGCGCCGCCCGGACTCCAGTGCGTGCCTAGCATTTGCAATTGGCTGCCATGGCGTCCACATTGCGGATTTTGTACTTCTACTTATCAGCAGCTTCCCTGGCGCTGCTCCAGCTACAGCTACAGTTCCAGCTACAGCTACAGCTATTGCCGAAGCGGGAGCTCTTTATTGTTCATTGGTTGAAAGCAAAGTGTTCAATTGCTGGCGTGCCCAAGTGCTGCTTGTGGCTGTTGCTGTTGCTGCTGCTGCTGCTGCTGCTGTTGCTGTTGCTGTTGCTGCTGCTGCCTTCTCCTGCTGAGACATACGAGTATATATGTACACCCCCCGATATGCATAAGTATTTTGTTTCCAAAGCCATTTGCCTATTTATAGTTGAAGTATTTATTGTTGTTGTGCCACTCGTGGCATGCTCAAGTGGCCACTCATTGGGGGCACTTTAATTGCCTTCAATAGCCCAGTCGTCTTCCCAATCCGCCTGCAATGTCATGGCCAATGCGCAACTGGTTGCTACCAAGCCAAGACTTATCCTCAACCACACATATCCTCTTCATCTCTTCCAGCCATACACAATTGGCATGGCGATGTGCGATTTGGACTGCCGCTGGACGTTGGCGACTCTGTGGATATTGTTGAGGAGTGCCACTATTGGTATCGCGGCTCCTGTCCACGCAAATCCCGGGCCGTTGGTCTCTTCCCCAAGACCTACATACACATCAAGGATTTGTCGAAAATCGATCCTGTCGTCGCCGAATGCACACAAGTCTTGCGCGAATGGTCCGAGATCTGGAAGCGCCTCTATGTGGTAAGTATTAGCTGCATGTATAAAGTTCTTAAGTTAATCACTTCACTTCTTACAGGATCGTGAGGCGTACAAGTTCCAAACGCTGCGCAAGGTTATGTTTTCCATATTGGAAGGTCGTCGTGAGTTATTAAGTGCTACAATGACCCAGGATCAGACAATCGAACTACAAATGGTTGTGGTCTCCAAAATTGATTGGGGCAATCGGTAAGTAAAAGAGGCTCATTTAATAGCTATAACTTTTATAAAGTGCATAAAATCTGTTATCATAAATAGAAACCACAAAAGCGAAGCTAAAAAAAATGTAATGTTAACTATCAAACTTAATAATTGTCCGACTAAGGATGGATCTTAAATTAAGAACATATAAAAAAAAAAACAAAAAATTACTAGCTATAAGTGTTAGTGTAGGAAATTTGAATTCAATTATTTTCAATGCTTCGAGACTCAGTAAAGCAATCTCAAGTTCTTTCCCGAAACCAGCTTATCAAGTGACCTTTATGTTTTCCGCTCTAGCACAATCCAAAGTTTCCCTCAATTATTGTTTCTCTATTCAAATTCTTTTGGAATGATATGTATGTTAGTAGAATAATGATAAAATTGTAGAATTTGTACATGGCTTTTGACCAAAAATGCTGTTTAAATCACATCAAAAGTTCAATATATATTTACAATACAAGTAAAATTAGTTTAATTGATCGTTTCAATTAAAGTCCTAAGTAAATTTCTCAAAAAATATATATTTTTGTCGAAATCAGTTTTAAATTCGAATTCTACAAGGTTCCACAAGAGTATTTATGATTTATTATATGTGCAATCATCCAAAAAAACCTGGTCCTGCTGGGATTTTAAATCTGAAAATGTTTCAAGATTGACTGAAATGTGATATACTCGTATTTCGTATTTATTACAATTTAAAACTTAGATAGTTTGTTTTTCTTTATGTAAAATGTGTTCTTTTCTAGCAATAATCACAATAATTTTGTTATAAACAAAATTGCTTAAAATTACATACATTTGTATACTAAACGTTAGGACAAAAATAGCGAGAGCATTTGCTTATTTTATTATTTTTGTTTTTTTTTTTATGTCTTTTTGTTGTTTGTCTTTTTTGTGGTCATAAAATTCGATTACTACAGTTGGATGCAAGTATGTCTCTGTATATGTTTAAATCAACGTTACGTGAGGGTGCGTGATCGATGAGCTGTGATCATGATAATCGTGTCGTGATAATCGTCTTGAGAACGAACCACGCAACGCCTCAAAGAGCAAAACTATAGAGCTAAGGGGTAAACTAAATTGTATATATTTAAATGGCGCATCATTGTTAACGTTACTACGGTTACAAGCTTGTATTATAGTAGTAGTAGTAGTAGTAGTAGTAGTAGTATAAGCATATCGGATAATTTAATTTCATTATCTTTCACAATCCAACCTACAAATTGCACGGTCTGCCTGTGTGTGTGTGTGTTTATGTGTATGTATATATATCTCTCTCTCTCTCACTCTCTCTATTTCTCACTCGCATTGACTTCCTCTCTAAGTGTATGTGTGTGTGTGTGTGTGTCTGTGTATGTCTAACGGCTTTTGCCCTTTGCCTAGGACCAAGTTAACAAATTTGCTTTATATAAGAGAATAAAATTTTGCTAAATAATTTTGTTTTGCTGACGTTTCTTCAAATTCATGTTTCACTTAAAACAGTCTTAGAGATGTACATACATTATATAATTAGAAAGCCTAAAAGCCTACAAAAAACCTCCAATTGCCTCACATCTCTGTCTACAAATATTATTGAGAAATCATTGAAATTATTAGCGCCCAAAGTTGCGTAGCGCCTATGTTTCGGTCTCCTTGCCGTCGAATGGCTCCACAGGTGGATAAATCGGATGACTGATGGGATTCATTTCCAGCGTCGAGGGGGCGGAGGGCGTGCGTGTGGCACCCAGCAAGCTGCATAGCTGTTGCAACGTATCGCCGTACGATCGTGTGCTGAGATTCTGGCTAAGGAAGTGCAAGATCAAGAAGTCGCCAATCTGCAAAAGCGAACAATAAATAATCAATTTTTGAAAATATATATTAAATATATTAGCAAAATTCAAACGCACCTCCAAACGCCTAACGAGTGAAGAAATTTCCTTGCGTTGACCCGATCGATAGGAGCGCTTGATGATCGTCTCGCGAGTGGTGGGCATCATCACAACCACCAGGGAATAGAGCACAGCGACGCCGGAAATCGTAGCCAGTATAATAAACCAGAACCTGCATTAAAATCGAAACCCTTAAGTGGACATCCCTCAATGTTTGAGCATCCTCGGCTTACCAAAGGAAAATGTAGATCTTCTCGTTGAGAATATTGAGGGCCAGCACACAGAGCGTATCGTGCTTCTGTAGGGATCCACTGGGACCAAATTTGCGGAACGTGCACTTTGTCAGTCTTGGGAAAACCTCAATCATGGGATCGTAACGCATGTCCTGGTCCATGTTCGAGAACTTGACGACATCAGTACCATAGGACATGAAAGCACCGCCCAGAAACTTATCCACCATAAAGATATTGAGAATCACATTGACAAAGTTGAGCAGCTCGCAAAAGTAATACGCAAAGGAGTAGCCGTTGTGCGAGTTCAGGCTTTCGATAAAGTATTTGATGATGCGATCCTGACGATCCTTGCGATAGCCCTCGGGCACTGTGACCATGCCGCGCAAACCATCGGTTATCATGCGAATTTTGCCATCCTCCATATTCTTCCAGATCCAATGGGGTACATAGAACATAAGACCCTGCAGGTGGGATTGACAAACAGTGAGAAAACTTTGTGGGCTGAGAGAGTCTCAAGAACTTACCTGAAAGAAGAGCACAAAGGGCACCCACTGATAGTAGCTGTGATAGCGCTTCTCCTGTCCGTATTCGTTGCCCAATCCCGGACCGGCGACATCGGTGCCAATCTGTCGATGCTGCTGGCCGGGTATCGTAAAGGTGTATGTTATCCAGCAGAATGTGTTGATCACGTGCATCGGTATAGAGCCATCGTTAATGCAGCTTATCGGATCACCTGCAATATAAAAAGTATTAATATTTATGTATAACCGAAAGAAATCGGATGTCAGCAACTTTATATTTTTATGCAATCCGATTTGGATTGGACTTGAAAAAGAGTTAGTTAAGATACGGGCAAAGCCGAGTAATACCGGCTAGTATTATTTAATAGATACATATGTTAAATTTTTGCAATGCAACTGGGCAGCTTGACCCCGTTAACCCCCCTTGGATGAATCCCAATCAAATGCACGCGCATTTCTCAGTGCAGTCAAATGTCGTTCATCAGCCTCAAGTGGCATTAAGGCAATCTAAATCTTTGGCCAGGGCCGCACAAATTTGTCTACACGCTGGCTATTGTGGGCGCCGCCAACTTTATGGGTGTGCCGTTCAGCTAGAACTTAAGCTTGACTGCTTCCTTCCCCTTACTCTCCTCGCTCTCTCTTTCCAGCTCGCTTGCGTAAACAATTGGGTGGTTACACAGTGATAGAGAGAGAGAGTATGGAGAGGGGCAGAGGGGGTATAGTGTATGCTTGAAGTTTCCTAGAACTCAATTGTAAATATTTATACTGGGACCGTATACTTTCGGAGCGCTTCTTTTAATGCACAAACATTGGCTTTGGCTCTGGCTCTGTCTCTGGCTCTGTCTCTGACTTTTGGCCATAAATGAGCTCTTCAACTGACTGAGTCGTGCTGTAGTTGCCCCAAAAGCTTGTTGTCTACCTTGTACCTTTTTGGAGTCGCCTAATGCGCTACATTGATCTTCACACAGCCAAAACACGCACCGCCCGCTGTGACTCACATTTGAATCATTTGAGTATTCATAATCGTATTCGTATTCGTACTCGTATTCGTCTGAAATCTGATGAACGTGCCGCAGACATTCGAGATCGTAGCCCAGGGGGGGATTGGGTATTGAGAAAGCGCAAATGAGTCTCAAAATGCACAAAGCGCTCAGTTAACCATTTTTAATGCTGCTTTAGCGCATTTGCTGTAATTGTATGCACAAATATGGATAAAATGCATGCTTTGCTCATTTGCATGGAGTGCACTAATTTTCACAGTTGGCTTCAAATTTGGCGTCGTGCTGCGCTAAGCAGACGCTAAAATCACTTACCAATCAGATTGTTGGCCGTCACGATAATGCAACAGGTGAAGAGTATGGCTGTCGTAATCCTGTAGTGGCAGCGAAATACCATATTATCGATGACCGCCTTGTCCAGCAAATAGCGTATCTTGACGAAGGTGGACACAGCCGAGACCATGCCAAAGAGCGCCATGATGATACAATTGTTGTACTTGCTTCCACTTGTTGCTAAATGCTTTTATTGTTGTTTACTAAACTAAACTGCGAATTAGAGGGAGAGAGAGAGAGAGAGAGACAAAGAGAGAGAGGAAGGGAATAGAAATTATAATTTATGTATGCTTTTATAGTGTTATGTAATTAGAGGGGCAGACTCTGATGACATACGCTGCTCATGTAATGTGTACAAATTGTAGCAATGTATATTTAGTATATATGTATGTATGTATCTGTGTGTGTATATACGTTATCTGTCGCAACAGACGTGACATATTTCAAATGATCATGATTTCCGTTGCCTGCCTTATCGCGAACGTACAAGCCGCACTTACAATTAAGTAAGTGCTCTTGGGCAGCACCGAAAACTTCTCTCAGACGGTTTCTTCCATTTATTTATTTATTTTTCGGCATTTTTTTTTCTGCGTTCTAATCTAATCTTTGTCTTTGAACATGAGTAGGTTGAATGGCCGCAGAGCGAGTCTTTGCTCATTGGGCTTTGGTTCTTTGGCTCAGAAACAGAACCGGTAAATGTATCTCAAGCTTTGTCAACCCACGCATAAATTTCACTTTGCTGCCTTGCCTGTCTGTTTGTATGTATGTTTGTAGACATACATACATACACTATCTGTATATTTTCCACTGCGTACACTTGAAAGTCAAAGCTTTTGTAGTCCTATATATATATATATATATACATATGTATATCTGAGCTAACGGCTCGAATTCGATCAAAAGATCAAGATCAGGTTCTGTTTGGCTTTTGTTTTCTTTTTTTCTTCTCTTTTTTCTTTTTGGGGGACTCGGCTTGAAATTCTTTGGCGCTTTGTTTATATGCAAATCTGTCATGTTTGTTGCTGTTGTTTCAATTTCGAGCTGTCTGTCTTTCATTTCAGCAACGCATATCGTATAACTCTAAAATACACACAAATACATATATAGACACGCACGCACACACAGATACACACATATGCGCTCATAGAGTCGTCTCTGTCGCACACGCTGCAATTAAAGTCAAAATGTATCTGCATCTGCGCAACGGCAGCTACTCCTTTTCAAAATGCAGCAGCTTCTGCCTTCAGCACTGAGCATTGAAAGTTACACATAATGTTTTATGCTCTACACACACGCGCGCGCATGTACACAATCACACACACAGATACACTCAGACACATACAGATACAGCGAGCGCTCACACAGATACAGAAAGAGCAGCACTTCATTTCAACTTCAATTCTTTTGCTGCTGCGGCCGCTTTTTTCTTTTTCAATAAATTTTTCAAAAAACTGGTTTTAAGGTATTTTCTTTTTCGTTTTTTGTGTTTTTTGTTGCTTTTGTTGCTTTTGGTTGTTGTATTTTGTCAGTGCTCAGCGGCGAGAGCGAGGCCCCAAGTTCGGTTCGGCTACGGGTCGGGAACTGTTGCCACTGTTGCGCTTTGCTGCCGTTTTTTTGCTACCAACATTAGCAGCAACCTGGCTGCAGCATTTTGCGGATCCCAGCAGCCAATGCTCAATCTCTGTCTCTGTCTCCCTCTCGATCTCTCACTCTCTCTCTCTCTCGTTGCCCCGCTACGTTTAAGTGATTCTTTTGCTCCTGCCAATTTGGCATTTCGCATACTAAATTTATAGCCACTTTGACACTTTGAAAACTTGTTTTAAACGCGTTGCGGGCCAATAGATTTATAGCTTGCTCTCGCTACATGTTTTTTTTTTGTGTAGTTAATATGTGTTGTTGTTGTTTCAAGTTGAACACTTTGTTGCAAATTTTGTTTGAGCTGTCCAAGATTTCTATAGCACACACACACACACATACACAGACAGAGTGGCCTCAGCTGTGGCTGCATTTGTATCTGCATCTGTATCTGTAACTGCATCTGTGTGTGTCTGTCTTTTTTTTCTTTTTTTTTTATTAGTGTACAACTGCAGCTTAGAGTTTATGACTGTGATTACCGTTTGCTAGAAATGTGCAGCTGCGCTCAGCGGCGTTCCAAAACCTACTGAATCTGAAAAGCTTGGCCACCGCTTGGTATTCATACAAAAACACACAGATACACTCTCTCTCTCTCTCTCTGTACAGATACTTACGCTCTCTGTATCTCTCTGTGTGTCTCTCAGGGAACCAGTTGGTCGATCACAATCGCGACTGGTTCCGGCTCACGACTTGGAAATAACGCTCAGATTGCATTTGTACGGCCTGTTACCTAGCGAATGTTACCTGGGCGCAGTCTCAACCTTGCCACCACCTACAGGTAGTAGCCAAACTCGCTCAATCGCTCACTACTCACTTATTACCCACCCTGCATTAGAGAGACCAGGCAAATAGCATTCAATATTGATTTACTTGCTTAACCCCACGACCATGACAACATATCTGGATTAAAAGTAATCTTTTGTTGCCTCGATCCACATTGTCAGCGACAGCATTGGATATTTATTGCTTCATAAGAAACCTGCTGCTGCAACGTACAACTCTATCTAATATATGCTTGTTGTTGTTGTCGCACTGGGCCGGGTCTTTGGCTTGGAACTGGTGGCCTGGTGGCCGGTGGCCAATGGCCGGTTCGGTCCGTGACTTAAGAATATTGTATAGAATGAAACAAAACTTTGCCCAAAAAAGGTGTGCAGCGATTGAGCTGTGCTTGTTGGTTTTTGAATCCAGTGGATACCCTTTGTGGCAACAAGATTATCTCAAGAAATCTAAACAGCTAATATTCTATGTAATTAGCATTTCTGGCTTTATTTCAAGAGTTCTGATCTTTCATTAATATAATTTGTTCTAGTTTTCCTAATATGCATTAGCCGTACTCAAGTTTGTAATCGCATTTCCAATTCCATATACCACAGAACTCCATTAAAACCTTATAATCCCTCGGATCCGAGTTATCTATTCTCTCTCATCTTAAAAAGTCTTCATCAAACAAATTAAAAAGGACAAACACTGAATTAAATGATTGTAGCATAGCGTATTTTCGATCCAGTCGAATATATTTTGTAGTTTTGGAAAGTTACAAGATTTGCTGTAAAAATCTGCAACAATTTCCAACATAGAATATAGAATTCTACTCCAAAATCCACAAATGAAGTTGCTTAAATGCATTCGCCTCACTATTTATTATATTACAATCAGAGCATCTATGCTTCGAGCTTTGATTGGGAACAATCGGTTGCCTCTGTGCCAATCCTGAGCGGCTGAAGTGCGTCCAAACAGCTTTAAAGTGTGACGCTGGCTTGTCGATTCTAGCAGCAGAGGCACACAAGCATAGCGTCATGGATCAATTTGCATGCAGGGAACTCGTGGAGCCGGCTAGAGAAGCAACGCCAACTTGTTGCCAGGCGTTAATCCAGCGTCTTCTCCTCATCCCGCTCCCGCTCCTCCTCCTCCTGCCGCAATTTCTTCAAGTTCACCCTTTATGTGGCAAGTTGTTGGAAAGATGACTCAGCCGGTTAGTTTGCTGCCTGCTCTTTGGCTTTGGCATAATGAAATGGCATTTCGAAATGGCTGCTGTTGCATGTCCTGCCCCGTTTGTTGCTTGTTGTTTGTTTATTGTCTGTGTGTGTTGGCCTCGTCTGTTTTGGGCTGCCTGTGCCTGCCTGGGCCTGCCTGGTTGCCTCAGTTGTGCTTGAAATGTATCTCAACAGCTACACCTTTTATAAAGACATTAAATACGAGATATATGGCATGTGTGATTGTGATAAAAATGTATCTGTTACTGCTGCGACCTGCAGATGCAGATACAGATACAGCAACAACAACAACAACAACGGCCAACATCGTGTTGCTGTTGCTGTTTGTGGTTGACAGCGCTGCCGCCGCTGCTTATCGATGTGTAAATAATTAATTTTTTTCTCAATATCACCTTTGCAACGCCTCGCTGTTGTCTTCCACTTGTGCTTCTTCCTCTTCTTCTCTGTGGTTGCGTCCACATTTTATATCGTATCGTATCATATTTTCATAGATTTTTCAACACTTCAAATTGCAAGCTCTCAGCGCCACATGACGCTTAATTAAACAACAAATTTGTGAATTTATTAAGATAAAATTATAAATCACGCTGTCAAGCACACACACACACACACACACACACACACACACACACACACACACACACACACACACACACACACTTTTGTAGATACTTTTTTTGTTTGTGGCAGGCGCGCTTTTTTTTCACCTGTTGAGCTCGTTGCGGGACTTAATTAAAAACGATTTAAAGGGTTCATTACGAGCACTGCTACCGTATGTGTATCGTATGTTGAGTCAGCAGTTGAGGCAGCCAACAGCCAGTTGCGGCATCCGCGCACGCGCGCCTCTCATATTTGTATCCATGAGATACATTTTGAGGCGCAGGCATTTCTTTTGGTCACGTCAACTCCACAACAGCTCCCCAGTTGCCCAGTTTAAGGCGTAACAGAGGTGGCTCAACACACACACGCACACACACACACACACACACACATCGATACACACAAACACAACTACACACAAGCAAAGCAAAGAGTGTTCGCTCAGTTGTTCTGCTCTTGGCCGGTTCCAGTTCCAAAATGGAAACCACATTTACTTTTGCTCTCACACTTGAAATTTGGTTAACTCTCCCGCTCCCACTCTCTCTCTCTCTCTCTCTCTCTGTCGATCTTGCTCTCTCAGCGCACAACAACAGCAACAAAGCCGTTTAGACCTCGTTAACAACAAAACGGCTTCTTGAGCTGCTCTGGCCAACGCGTTTAGAGACTGGTAAGACGCTAGCCCACTTGCCGTCTCCCTTCCTCTCTCACTGTCTCTCTCTCTCTCTCGCTCTGTCTTTGCCATCTCGCTCGCTGCGTAAGCCAGGTAGAAAACTCAAGCGTAGCCGAGGTAGCAACATCAACGACAACGGCAACGACGACGTCGGCAACATATTGCTGATGACGTTGGATGGCTCGGTCGGCTGCTGTTGCTGCCAGGTTAAGTCTCGTATGCGCCACCGGAATGCCGTGAACCCATTACCAGTGCCTGTTGCTTGTTGCTTTTGTGGCTGTCGCTGTCGCTATGGCTGTGCCTTGTTGGCTGGCCTGGCCTGGCCTGAGCCGGGCCAAAACGAGAAGCAGCAGCCGAAAGAAAGACTGGCAGCCACTTTGTAAGCCAAATTTATGCGTCATATCATGCGGATCCAATGGCAAATACGAGAGAACTTTAAGGTTGATTATCACGAAAATTTCTCTCTGTTTTGGACTTTAGCCCAAAACTCTAACTGGAAGCTGCTAACACGAATGATCTGTCTGCAAGCTACCTAATATTCAGGGCTAGAGAATGAACGATTTTGTCGTTTAGATTACAATCTTAATTGTACTTTGGGATATGCTATTTGAATGAAATTAATTGAAATTCTCACACATGATCAGTGGAGATAACAGGTTATTATTTTTATTGAATAAATGCTAGAGCTACAAATCATTAACTTAAATTATAAATATCACTGACTATTATATGTAATTGTGGGGTATTATCCGGTTGCGAATTTTTAAGTAATCAGTGTTTGACTTATGTATGTATTATTAAAATTTTCTTTAAATAGTATTAATATTATTTATTCTTAAAGAAAATCGGAAAAACGGAGTCCGCTCGTCGAGGATTTTATACTTTTGAATATATATTTTTTATCGAATTCAAAAAAATGGATCAAACATTGAAAAATATATATTTAAACTAAATTAATTTTAAATTAATTAATTTTTAATAAAGTTTAATTAGCTACCTTATATGCTTGTTATTAATTTTCCAACTTTATTTACTCTTTTTATGAATTCTAAAAATCATAATATTTGTATCGAACCTTAAAGCATAATACAAATCACTGATTAACACGATCAACAAGATCTTTCTATGTGCCCAGAATTAACACCCCGAATATTCTACAGCTCTTTAACACACCTCACCTTCCCCCTGTCCATGCGCCAGTTCCATTCCCTTTTCTATGTGCTTCACACGTTTTATTTTTGGAAACACTCTTTGATTAATGATCCCCATGAGCCGCATGGCGCTGACTGACCAAATTGAATTAGAGATGTTGGCGCACCACTCGACTCCGACTCCGACTCCAAAGCTGGCAATTAATAACGAATGCGTCAAGTTCATTTAAGCTTCGATAGTTTGCCCAAATAAACGCAGCTGGCTTCCTTCATTGATTCATTTCCATATTGCATATCAGCCAGCCACTTGGTACGTGACTAAGTGGCAAAGTTATTTTAGCTGTTCTCGTTTTATCGCATTTGTAGCTTAACCCATCAGCAATCACTCAACCAGCTAACAATCTTTGTTCTTTGCAGCAAACTGGGCCTCGATCTGGTGCCGCGCGTGGGTCCCTTGGCAGTGGATCCACATGGCATTGGCATCGTGAAGCTCTACAATGTGCACGTGAGCAGCGCAGATAATGCCAAGGCCTCATCGGTAGGTAGACACTCAGCTCAGTCACCAGATCAATCCTTCTAACACCATTTCCCTCCTGCAGAGCCGCGGCACGCTGCGCAGAAAAACCCAGCGTAAGATTCTCAGTCATCATTTGTACTTTTGCATGCGGGATTTTTGCCATCGCATTGGCGGCGATGATGCGGAGGTTTATTTCTTTCTCTACGATGGCAATTGCATGCGCCCCGTTTCCGAGCGATTTCTCGTCAAGATCTCCAAGGATGGTTTCTCCAATTACATTGAGAAACTGCACAGCAATTGCACGGTGTTCACGGATTTAGGTAAATGAGGATCATCTAAAGCCAATGTCTAGATTTTTACATTTTATTATTTTAAAGGTGCTGCCGATCTCAATGAGGAACTGCATCTGGTTGCTGTTGTTATGCGCGTGGGTAAAATAATACAATCCGATTCGATCAAGAAGACTGAAAAGAACAACTCGTGTGTTGGTGGCGCCACCTATCGGCGGCCTTTCGGCGTTGGCGTGCTATCCCTGGCGGACATCAGTCAGTTTGACAACAGCCTGGAACAGCAGTCTTCGGAGGAGCGCGAGTATAACTTCAAGCTGTACCAGAGCGAGGAGAAGGATTTCCATTTGCTGCCCGAGCATATCATTAAGAAATCCAACGGTAAATTCTCGCCCATACAGCCGGGCAATCAGAGCAACCAGGGCATTGTGGTATCACTGAAGTTGCTGCACGGCGGCCTCGGGCAGGCACGCCAGGAGCAGCCGCTGCTCTTCCAAGGCACGACAATTACACGGAAAATGGGCTTTCCCGATGTCATCATGCCGGGCGATGTGCGCAACGATCTCTTCCTGACGCTGGAGCGCGGCGAATTCGAGCGAGGCGGCAAGAATACCGGTAAAAATATTCTCGTCACCGTTGTGGTCCTCGATGTGGCGGGCAATGTGCTCGACGATTGTTTGTGGGGCGCCTCCGGCATGGATGCACTGCCGCAATACCGCTCCATGATACTCTACCATCAAAATGCGCCCAGCTGGAACGAAATGCTACGCCTCAGTGTGCCCATCGATAAGTTTGCCACCGCCCATGTCCGCTTTGAGTTCCGCCATTGCTCGACGCGTGAGAAATCGGAGCCCAAACTGTTTGCGTTTAGCTTTGCCCGACTGATGGACACCAGCGGCGCCACCCTGGGCGATGGTCAGCACGAGCTGTACGTTTACAAGTGCGAGGATCCGGCCAAGCTGCAGGCCGCCAGCTATCTGCGTCTGCAGTGCCGGCCAAGGGATGCCCAGGCCAAGCTGGATTGCGCCAGCTGCTTTAGTCGCAGCTCCAAGGAGGTTTTCGTGCTGCGCTCCCTGCTTTGCTCCACCAAACTGACGCAGAATGCGGATTTGCTGTCGCTGCTGCAGTGGCGCGCACATCCCGATACCATACAGGACTCGCTGACGGGCGTGCTCCGGCTGAACGATGAGGAGCTGGTCAAATTCCTGCAGGATGTACTGGACGCACTCTTTGCCATGTTCTCCAACGAGGAGGGCAACAGCACACAGCACTCGGGATTGGTCTTTCACGTGCTGGTCAGCATCTTCAGCCTACTCCAGAGCAACAAGTTTCAGCACTTTCGGCCTGTGATGAACGAGTATATTGAGAATCATTTCGCTGCTGCGCTGGTCTACAAGGGTCTCATCACGTCCGTTGAGCATATGGCTGTCTTCATGACCAAGGCCGAGCATCCGGATCCCTTTCAGAAGTGCTTTGGTTCGCTGGAGTATATCTTTAAGCTTTTAATACAATCGCGCCGTTTATTTGCCCGCGCCACTGGCGGGCAGTACGAGGACTCCTTCAGAAGAGATCTCCACTCGCTGTTCACGGCATTGAATGGCATGTTGGCGGTGCCGTCGTACGATGTCATCATACCCACCCAGGAGGCACTCCTGAGCTCCACCGGCGTGGTGCTTGAGCAGCTGAAGGACACATTGCCCGCTCCTGAACTGGGCATGCTGGCCCGCAATATGTTGGATGCGATACCACGCGGTGCACCCAATCGCCTCATACAGGCCAAACTGCAAGCAGTCAAGGATCTGGTTTCGGGCGAACTCTTTCACGAGGATGGTGAGCTACCAATAATATATGCTTGAGTTGTTTACTCATAATGCTCAATGATTTTTTTTCAAAAACAAATCGATATAAAACTACATATACCTTATATGTGGAGTTAAAGAAGAGGACAAATGAAGACTAAAATGGCCTCGGGATTAACAATCGGTTGAGTTTTGACAAAGTTATGACAGTTTGAAGTCTGGGAAGGTTTTTTATATGGAACTTTTCGTTGTTTGGGCACTTACAAGACATTTTTTTTTTGTCACTTTTGGCGTGATTTTTGACAGAAAAATGAACCACCACAAAATCACTTTTCGTATAGTTTTTTATACTAATTGAGACACCCACAATCAATTAAACGTAAAATTTCAAGATTCTATTTTTTGAAAAATCAAAATTGGTAAGGGTCCCCCCTTATGCTTTTTTCGCCAAAAAAATCAGAAATATAATTTTTTTCAAAATTCCATAAACTTGAGATGTGGATTTAAACAAGATGCCAAATAATGATCAAAATGGCCTCGGGATTAACAATCGGTTGAGTTTTGACAAAGTTATGACAGTTTGAAGTCTGGGAAGGTTTTTTATATGGAACTTTTCGTTGTTTCGCCAAAAAAATCAGAAATTTAATTTTTTCAAAATTCCATAAACTTGAGATGTGGATTTAAACAAGATGCCAAATAATGATCAAAATGGCCTCGGGATTAACAATCGGTTCAGATTTGACAAAGTTATGACAGTTTGAAGTCTGGGAAGGTTTTTTATATGGAACTTTTTGTTGTTTGGGCACTTTACAAGACATTTTTTTTGTCACTTTTGGCGTGATTTTTGACAGAAAAATGAACCACCACAAAATCACTTTTCGTATAGTTTTTTATACTAATTGAGACACCGACAATCAATTAAACGTAAAATTTCAAGATTCTATTTTTTGAAAAATCAAAATTGGTAAGGGTCCCCCCTTATGCTTTTTTCGCCAAAAAAATCAGAAATATAATTTTTTCAAAATTCCATAAACTTGAGATGTGGATTTAAACAAGATGCCAAATAATGATCAAAATGGCCTCGGGATTAACAATCGGTTGAGTTTTGACAAAGTTATGACAGTTTGAAGTCTGGGAAGGTTTTTTATATGGAACTTTTCGTTGTTTGGGCACTTACAAGACATTTTTTTTGTCACTTTTGGCCTGATTTTTGACAGAAAAATGAACCACCACAAAATCACTTTTCGTATAGTTTTTTATACTAATTGAGACACCCACAATCAATTAAACGTAAAATTTCAAGATTCTATTTTTTGAAAAATCAAAATTGGTAAGGGTCCCCCCTTATGCTTTTTTCGCCAAAAAAATCAGAAATTTAATTTTTTCAAAATTCGATAAACTTGAGATGTGGATTTAAACAAGATGCCAAATAATGATCAAAATGGCCTCGGGATTAACAATCGGTTGAGTTTTGACAAAGTTATGACAGTTTGAAGTCTGGGAAGGTTATTTATATGGAACTTTTTGTTGTTTGGGCACTTTACAAGACATTTTTTTTGTCACTTTTGGCGTGATTTTTGACAGAAAAATGAACCACCACAAAATCACTTTTGGTATAGTTTTTTATACTAATTGAGACACCCACAATCAATTAAACGTAAAATTTCAAGATTCTATTTTTTGAAAAATCAAAATTGGTAAGGGTCCCCCCTTATGATTTTTTCGCCAAAAAAATCAGATATATAATTTTTTCAAAATTCCATAAACTTGAGATGTGGATTTAAACAAGATGCCAAATAATGATCAAAATGGCCTCGGGATTAACAATCGGTTGAGTTTTGACAAAGTTATGACAGTTTGAAGTCTGGGAAGGTTTTTTATATGGAACTTTTCGTTGTTTGGGCACTTACAAGACATTTTTTTTGTCACTTTTGGCGTGATTTTTGACAGAAAAATGAACCACCACAAAATCACTTTTCGTATAGTTTTTTATACTAATTGAGACACCCACAATCAATTAAACGTAAAATTTCAAGATTCTATTTTTTGAAAAATCAAAATTGGTAAGGGTCCCCCCTTATGCTTTTTTCGCCAAAAAAATCAGAAATTTAATTTTTTCAAAATTCTATAAACTTGAGATGTGGATTTAAACAAGATACCAAATAATGATCAAAATGGCCTCGGGATTAACAATCGGTTGAGTTTTGACAAAGTTATGACAGTTTGAAGTCTGGGAAGGTTTTTTATATGGAACTTTTCGTTGTTTGGGCACTTTACAAGACATTTTTTTTGTCACTTTTGGTGTGATTTTTGACACAAAAATGAACCACCACAAAATCACTTTTCGTATAGTTTTTTATACTAATTGAGACACCCACAATCAATTAAACGTAAAATTTCAAGATACTATTTTTTGAAAAATCAAAATTGGTAAGGGTCCCCCCTTATGCTTTTTTCGCCAAAAAAATCAGAAATTTAATTTTTTCAAAATTCCATAAACTTGAGATGTGGATTTAAACAAGATGCCAAATAATGATCAAAATGGCCTCGGGATTAACAATCAGTTGAGTTTTGACAAAGTTATGACAGTTTGAAGTCTGGGAAGGTTTTTTATATGGAACTTTTCGTTGTTTGGGCACTTTACAAGACATTTTTTTTGTCACTTTTGGTGTGATTTTTGACAGAAAAATGAACCACCACAAAATCACTTTTCGTATAGTTTTTTATACTAATTGAGACACCGACAATCAATTAAACGTAAAATTTCAAGATTCTATTTTTTGAAAAATCAAAATTGGTAAGGGTCCCCCCTTATGCTTTTTTCGCCAAAAAAATCAGAAATATAATTTTTTCAAAATTCCATAAACTTGAGATGTGGATTTAAACAAGATGCCAAATAATGATCAAAATGGCCTCGGGATTAACAATCGGTTGAGTTTTGACAAAGCTATGACAGTTTGAAGTCTGGGAAGGTTTTTTATATGGAACTTTTCGTTGTTTGGGCACTTACAAGACATTTTTTTTGTCACTTTTGGCGTGATTTTTGACAGAAAAATGAACCACCACAAAATCACTTTTCGTATAGTTTTTTATACTAATTGAGACACCCACAATCAATTAAACGTAAAAT
Source organism: Drosophila maculinotata (assembly GCA_035045305.1). Taxonomy (NCBI): domain Eukaryota; kingdom Metazoa; phylum Arthropoda; class Insecta; order Diptera; family Drosophilidae; genus Drosophila; species Drosophila maculinotata. Next base: position 12,845,788 of record JAWNPD010000335.1, read on the forward strand.
TTCAAGATTCTATTTTTTGAAAAATCAAAATTGGTAAGGGTCCCCTCTTATGCTTTTTTCGCCAAAAAAATCAGAAATTTAATTTTTTCAAAATTCCATAAACTTGAGATGTGGATTTAAACAAGATGTCAAATAATGATCAAAATGGCCTCGGGATTAACAATCGGTTGAGTTTTGACAAAGTTATGACAGTTTGAAGTCTGGGAAGGTTATTTATATGGAACTTTTTGTTGTTTGGGCACTTTACAAGACATTTTTTTTGTCACTTTTGGCGTGATTTTTGACAGAAAAATGAACCACCACAAAATCACTTTTGGTATAGTTTTTTATACTAATTGAGACACCCACAATCAATTAAACGTAAAATTTCAAGATTCTATTTTTTGAAAAATCAAAATTGGTAAGGGTCCCCCCTTATGCTTTTTTCGCCAAAAAAATCAGAAATTTAATTTTTTCAAAATTCCATAAACTTGAGATGTGGATTTAAACAAGATGCCAAATAATGATCAAAATGGCCTCGGGATTAACAATCGGTTGAGTTTTGACAAAGTTATGACAGTTTGAAGTCTGGGAAGGTTTTTTATATGGAACTTTTCGTTGTTTGGGCACTTTACAAGACATTTTTTTTGTCACTTTTGGTGTGATTTTTGACAGAAAAATGAACCACCACAAAATCACTTTTCGTATAGTTTTTTATACTAATTGAGACACCCACAATCAATTAAACGTAAAATTTCAAGATTCTATTTTTTGAAAAATCAAAATTGGTAAGGGTCCCCCCCTTATGATTTTTTCGCCAAAAAAATCAGATATATAATTTTTTCAAAATTCCATAAACTTGAGATGTGGATTTAAACAAGATGCCAAATAATGATCAAAATGGCCTCGGGATTAACAATCGGTTGAGTTTTGACAAAGTTATGACAGTTTGAAGTCTGGGAAGGTTTTTTATATGGAACTTTTCGTTGTTTGGGCACTTACAAGACATTTTTTTTGTCACTTTTGGCGTGATTTTTGACAGAAAAATGAACCACCACAAAATCACTTTTCGTATAGTTTTTTATACTAATTGAGACACCCACAATCAATTAAACGTAAAATTTCAAGATTCTATTTTTTGAAAAATCAAAATTGGTAAGGGTCCCCCCTTATGCTTTTTTCGCCAAAAAAATCAGAAATATAATTTTTTCAAAATTCCATAAACTTGAGATGTGGATTTAAACAAGATGCCAAATAATGATCAAAATGGCCTCGGGATTAACAATCGGTTGAGTTTTGACAAAGTTATGACAGTTTGAAGTCTGGGAAGGTTATTTATATGGAACTTTTCGTTGTTTGGGCACTTACAAGACATTTTTTTTGTCACTTTTGGCGTGATTTTTGACAGAAAAATGAACCACCACAAAATCACTTTTCGTATAGTTTTTTATACTAATTGAGACACCCACAATCAATTAAACGTAAAATTTCAAGATTCTATTTTTTGAAAAATCAAAATTTGTAAGGGTCCCCCCTTATGCTTTTTTCGCCAAAAAAATCAGAAATTTAATTTTTTCAAAATTCCATAAACTTGAGATGTGGATTTAAACAAGATGCCAAATAATGATCAAAATGGCCTCGGGATTAACAATCGGTTGAGTTTTGACAAAGTTATGACAGTTTGAAGTCTGGGAAGGTTATTTATATGGAACTTTTTGTTGTTTGGGCACTTTACAAGACATTTTTTTTGTCACTTTTGGCGTGATTTTTGACAGAAAAATGAACCACCACAAAATCACTTTTGGTATAGTTTTTTATACTAATTGAGACACCCACAATCAATTAAACGTAAAATTTCAAGATTCTATTTTTTGAAAAATCAAAATTGGTAGGGGTCCCCCCTTATGCTTTTTTCGCCAAAAAAATCAGAAATTTAATTTTTTCAAAATTCCATAAACTTGAGATGTGGATTTAAACAAGATGCCAAATAATGATCAAAATGGCCTCGGGATTAACAATCGGTTGAGTTTTGACAAAGTTATGACAGTTTGAAGTCTGGGAAGGTTTTTTATATGGAACTTTTCGTTGTTTGGGCACTTTACAAGACATTTTTTTTGTCACTTTTGGTGTGATTTTTGACAGAAAAATGAACCACCACAAAATCACTTTTCGTATAGTTTTTTATACTAATTGAGACACCCACAATCAATTAAACGTAAAATTTCAAGATTCTATTTTTTGAAAAATCAAAATTGGTAAGGGTCCCCCCTTATGCTTTTTTCGCCAAAAAAATCAGATATATAATTTTTTCAAAATTCCATAAACTTGAGATGTGGATTTAAACAAGATGCCAAATAATGATCAAAATGGCCTCGGGATTAACAATCGGTTGAGTTTTGACAAAGTTATGACAGTTTGAAATCTGGGAAGGTTTTTTATATGGAACTTTTCGTTGTTTGGGCACTTACAAGACATTTTTTTTTGTCACTTTTGGCGTGATTTTTGACAGAAAAATGAACCACCACAAAATCACTTTTCGTATAGTTTTTTATACTAATTGAGACACCCACAATCAATTAAACGTAAAATTTCAAGATTCTATTTTTTGAAAAATCAAAATTGGTAAGGGTCCCCCCTTATGCTTTTTTTCGTCAAAAAAATCAGAAATTTAATTTTTTCAAAATTCCATAAACTTGAGATGTGGATTTAAACAAGATACCAAATAATGATCAAAATGGCCTCGGGATTAACAATCGGTTGAGTTTTGACAAAGTTATGACAGTTTGAAGTCTGGGAAGGTTTTTTATATGGAACTTTTCGTTGTTTGGGCACTTTACAAGACATTTTTTTTGTCACTTTTGGTGTGATTTTTGACAGAAAAATGAACCACCACAAAATCACTTTTCGTATAGTTTTTTATACTAATTGAGACACCCACAATCAATTAAACGTAAAATTTCAAGATTCTATTTTTTGAAAAATCAAAATTGGTAAGGGTCCCCCCTTATGCTTTTTTCGCCAAAAAAATCAGAAATTTAATTTTTTCAAAATTCCATAAACTTGAGATGTGGATTTAAACAAGATGCCAAATAATGATCAAAATGGCCTCGGGATTAACAATCGGTTGAGTTTTGACAAAGTTATGACAGTTTGAAGTCTGGGAAGGTTTTTTATATGGAACTTTTCGTTGTTTGGGCACTTTACAAGACATTTTTTTTTGTCACTTTTGGTGTGATTTTTAACAGAAAAATGAACCACCACAAAATCACTTTTCGTATAGTTTTTTATACTAATTGAGACACCCACAATCAATTAAACGTAAAATTTCAAGATTCTATTTTTTGAAAAATCAAAATTGGTAAGGGTCCCCCCTTATGCTTTTTTCGCCAAAAAAATCAGAAATTTAATTTTTTCAAAATTCCATAAACTTGAGATGTGGATTTAAACAAGATGCCAAATAATGATCAAAATGGCCTCGGGATTAACAATCGGTTGAGTTTTGACAAAGTTATGACAGTTTGAAGTCTGGGAAGGTTATTTATATGGAACTTTTCGTTGTTTGGGCACTTTACAAGACATTTTTTTTTGTCACTTTTGGTGTGATTTTTGACAGAAAAATGAACCACCACAAAATCACTTTTCGTATAGTTTTTTATACTAATTGAGACACCCACAATCAATTAAACGTAAAATTTCAAGATTCTATTTTTTGAAAAATCAAAATTGGTAAGGGTCCCCCCTTATGCTTTTTTCGCCAAAAAAATCAGAAATTTAATTTTTTCAAAATTCCATAAACTTGAGATGTGGATTTAAACAAGATGCCAAATAATGATCAAAATGGCCTCGGGATTAACAATCGGTTGAGTTTTGACAAAGTTATGACAGTTTGAAGTCTGGGAAGGTTATTTATATGGAACTTTTCGTTGTTTGGGCACTTTACAAGACATTTTTTTTGTCACTTTTGACGTGATTTTTGACAGAAAAATGAACCACCACAAAATCACTTTTGGTATAGTTTTTTATACTAATTAAGACACCCACAATCAATTAAACGTAAAATTTCAAGATTCTATTTTTTGAAAAATCAAAATTGGTAAGGGTCCCCCCTTATGCTTTTTTCGCCAAAAAAATCAGAAATATAATTTTTTCAAAATTCCATAAACTTGAGATGTGGATTTAAACAAGATGCCAAATAATGATCAAAATGGCCTCGGGATTAACAATCGGTTGAGTTTTGACAAAGTTATGACAGTTTGAAGTCTGGGAAGGTTTTTTATATGGAACTTTTCGTTGTTTGGGCACTTACAAGACATTTTTTTTGTCACTTTTGGCGTGATTTTTGACAGAAAAATGAACCACCACAAAATCACTTTTCGTATAGTTTTTTATACTAATTGAGACACCCACAATCAATTAAACGTAAAATTTCAAGATTCTATTTTTTGAAAAATCAAAATTGGTAAGGGTCCCCCCTTATGCTTTTTTCGCCAAAAAAATCAGAAATTTAATTTTTTCAAAATTCCATAAACTTGAGATGTGGATTTAAACAAGATGCCAAATAATGATCAAAATGGCCTCGGGATTAACAATCGGTTGAGTTTTGACAAAGTTATGACAGTTTGAAGTCTGGGAAGGTTATTTATATGGAACTTTTTGTTGTTTGGGCACTTTACAAGACATTTTTTTTGTCACTTTTGGCGTGATTTTTGACAGAAAAATGAACCACCACAAAATCACTTTTGGTATAGTTTTTTATACTAATTGAGACACCCACAATCAATTAAACGTAAAATTTCAAGATTCTATTTTTTGAAAAATCAAAATTGGTAAGGGTCCCCCCTTATGCTTTTTTCGCCAAAAAAATCAGAAATTTAATTTTTTCAAAATTCCATAAACTTGAGATGTGGATTTAAACAAGATGCCAAATAATGATCAAAATGGCCTCGGGATTAACAATCGGTTGAGTTTTGACAAAGTTATGACAGTTTGAAGTCTGGGAAGGTTTTTTATATGGAACTTTTCGTTGTTTGGGCACTTTACAAGACATTTTTTTTGTCACTTTTGGTGTGATTTTTGACAGAAAAATGAACCACCACAAAATCACTTTTCGTATAGTTTTTTATACTAATTGAGACACCCACAATCAATTAAACGTAAAATTTCAAGATTCTATTTTTTGAAAAATCAAAATTGGTAAGGGTCCCCCCTTATGCTTTTTTCGCCAAAAAAATCAGATATATAATTTTTTCAAAATTCCATAAACTTGAGATGTGGATTTAAACAAGATGCCAAATAATGATCAAAATGGCCTCGGGATTAACAATCGGTTGAGTTTTGACAAAGTTATGACAGTTTGAAGTCTGGGAAGGTTTTTTATATGGAACTTTTCGTTGTTTGGGCACTTACAAGACATTTTTTTTGTCACTTTTGGCGTGATTTTTGACAGAAAAATGAACCACCACAAAATCACTTTTCGTATAGTTTTTTATACTAATTGAGACACCCACAATCAATTAAACGTAAAATTTCAAGATTCTATTTTTTGAAAAATCAAAATTGGTAAGGGTCCCCCCTTATGCTTTTTTCGCCAAAAAAATCAGAAATTTAATTTTTTTCAAAATTCCATAAACTTGAGATGTGGATTTAAACAAGATACCAAATAATGATCAAAATGGCCTCGGGATTAACAATCGGTTGAGTTTTGACAAAGTTATGACAGTTTGAAGTCTGGGAAGGTTTTTTATATGGAACTTTTCGTTGTTTGGGCACTTTACAAGACATTTTTTTTGTCACTTTTGGTGTGATTTTTGACAGAAAAATGAACCACCACAAAATCACTTTTCGTATAGTTTTTTATACTAATTGAGACACCCACAATCAATTAAACGTAAAATTTCAAGATTCTATTTTTTGAAAAATCAAAATTGGTAAGGGTCCCCCCTTATGCTTTTTTCGCCAAAAAAATCAGAAATTTAATTTTTTCAAAATTCCATAAACTTGAGATGTGGATTTAAACAAGATGCCAAATAATGATCAAAATGGCCTCGGGATTAACAATCGGTTGAGTTTTGACAAAGTTATGACAGTTTGAAGTCTGGGAAGGTTATTTATATGGAACTTTTCGTTGTTTGGGCACTTTACAAGACATTTTTTTTGTCACTTTTGACGTGATTTTTGACAGAAAAATGAACCACCACAAAATCACTTTTCGTATAGTTTTTTATACTAATTAAGACACCCACAATCAATTAAACGTAAAATTTCAAGATTCTATTTTTTGAAAAATCAAAATTGGTAAGGGTCCCCCCTTATGCTTTTTTCGCCAAAAAAATCAGAAATTTAATATTTTCAAAATTCCATAAACTTGAGATGTGGATTTAAACAAGATGCCAAATAATGATCAAAATGGCCTCGGGATTAACAATCGGTTGAGTTTTGACAAAGTTATGACAGTTTGAAGTCTGGGAAGGTTTTTTATATGGAACTTTTCGTTGTTCGGGCACTTTACAAGACATTTTTTTTGTCACTTTTGGCGTGATTTTTGACAGAAAAATGAACCACCACAAAATCACTTTTCGTATAGTTTTTTATACTAATTGAGACACCCACAATCAATTAAACGTAAAATTTCAAGATTCTATTTTTTGAAAAATCAAAATTGGTAAGGGTCCCCCCTTATGCTTTTTTCGCCAAAAAAATCAGAAATTTAATATTTTCAAAATTCCATAAACTTGAGATGTGGATTTAAACAAGATGCCAAATAATGATCAAAATGGCCTCGGGATTAACAATCGGTTGAGTTTTGACAAAGTTATGACAGTTTGAAGTCTGGGAAGGTTTTTTATATGGAACTTTTCGTTGTTTGGGCACTTTACAAGACATTTTTTTTGTCACTTTTGGTGTGATTTTTAACAGAAAAATGAACCACCACAAAATCACTTTTCGTATAGTTTTTTATACTAATTGAGACACCCACAATCAATTAAACGTAAAATTTCAAGATTCTATTTTTTGAAAAATCAAAATTGGTAAGGGTCCCCCCTTATGCTTTTTTCGCCAAAAAAATCAGAAATTTAATTTTTTCAAAATTCCATAAACTTGAGATGTGGATTTAAACAAGATGCCAAATAATGATCAAAATGGCCTCGGGATTAACAATCGGTTGAGTTTTGACAAAGTTATGACAGTTTGAAGTCTGGGAAGGTTATTTATATGGAACTTTTCGTTGTTTGGGCACTTTACAAGACATTTTTTTTGTCACTTTTGGTGTGATTTTTGACAGAAAAATGAACCACCACAAAATCACTTTTCGTATAGTTTTTTATACTAATTGAGACACCCACAATCAATTAAACGTAAAATTTCAAGATTCTATTTTTTGAAAAATCAAAATTGGTAAGGGTCCCCCCTTATGCTTTTTTCGCCAAAAAAATCAGAAATATAATTTTTTCAAAATTCCATAAACTTGAGATGTGGATTTAAACAAGATGCCAAATAATGATCAAAATGGCCTCGGGATTAACAATCGGTTGAGTTTTGACAAAGTTATGACAGTTTGAAGTCTGGGAAGGTTTTTTATATGGAACTTTTCGTTGTTTGGGCACTTACAAGACATTTTTTTGTCACTTTTGGCGTGATTTTTGACAGAAAAATGAACCACCACAAAATCACTTTTCGTATAGTTTTTTATACTAATTGAGACACCCACAATCAATTAAACGTAAAATTTCAAGATTCTATTTTTTGAAAAATCAAAATTGGTAAGGGTCCCCCCTTATGCTTTTTTCGCCAAAAAAATCAGAAATTTAATTTTTTCAAAATTCCATAAACTTGAGATGTGGATTTAAACAAGATGCCAAATAATGATCAAAATGGCCTCGGGATTAACAATCGGTTGAGTTTTGACAAAGTTATGACAGTTTGAAGTCTGGGAAGGTTATTTATATGGAACTTTTTGTTGTTTGGGCACTTTACAAGACATTTTTTTTGTCACTTTTGGCGTGATTTTTGACAGAAAAATGAACCACCACAAAATCACTTTTGGTATAGTTTTTTATACTAATTGAGACACCCACAATCAATTAAACGTAAAATTTCAAGATTCTATTTTTTGAAAAATCAAAATTGGTAAGGGTCCCCCCTTATGCTTTTTTCGCCAAAAAAATCAGAAATTTAATTTTTTCAAAATTCCATAAACTTGAGATGTGGATTTAAACAAGATGCCAAATAATGATCAAAATGGCCTCGGGATTAACAATCGGTTGAGTTTTGACAAAGTTATGACAGTTTGAAGTCTGGGAAGGTTTTTTATATGGAACTTTTCGTTGTTTGGGCACTTTACAAGACATTTTTTTTGTCACTTTTGGTGTGATTTTTGACAGAAAAATGAACCACCACAAAATCACTTTTCGTATAGTTTTTTATACTAATTGAGACACCCACAATCAATTAAACGTAAAATTTCAAGATTCTATTTTTTGAAAAATCAAAATTGGTAAGGGTCCCCCCTTATGCTTTTTTCGCCAAAAAAAATCAGATATATAATTTTTTCAAAATTCCATAAACTTGAGATGTGGATTTAAACAAGATGCCAAATAATGATCAAAATGGCCTCGGGATTAACAATCGGTTGAGTTTTGACAAAGTTATGACAGTTTGAAGTCTGGGAAGGTTTTTTATATGGAACTTTTCGTTGTTTGGGCACTTACAAGACATTTTTTTTGTCACTTTTGGCGTGATTTTTGACAGAAAAATGAACCACCACAAAATCACTTTTCGTATAGTTTTTTATACTAATTGAGACACCCACAATCAATTAAACGTAAAATTTCAAGATTCTATTTTTTGAAAAATCAAAATTGGTAAGGGTCCCCCCTTATGCTTTTTTCGCCAAAAAAATCAGAAATTTAATTTTTTCAAAATTCCATAAACTTGAGATGTGGATTTAAACAAGATACCAAATAATGATCAAAATGGCCTCGGGATTAACAATCGGTTGAGTTTTGACAAAGTTATGACAGTTTGAAGTCTGGGAAGGTTTTTTATATGGAACTTTTCGTTGTTTGGGCACTTTACAAGACATTTTTTTTGTCACTTTTGGTGTGATTTTTGACAGAAAAATGAACCACCACAAAATCACTTTTCGTATAGTTTTTTATACTAATTGAGACACCCACAATCAATTAAACGTAAAATTTCAAGATTCTATTTTTTGAAAAATCAAAATTGGTAAGGGTCCCCCCTTATGCTTTTTTCGCCAAAAAAATCAGAAATTTAATTTTTTCAAAATTCCATAAACTTGAGATGTGGATTTAAACAAGATGCCAAATAATGATCAAAATGGCCTCGGGATTAACAATCGGTTGAGTTTTGACAAAGTTATGACAGTTTGAAGTCTGGGAAGGTTATTTATATGGAACTTTTCGTTGTTTGGGCACTTTACAAGACATTTTTTTTTGTCACTTTTGACGTGATTTTTGACAGAAAAATGAACCACCACAAAATCACTTTTCGTATAGTTTTTTATACTAATTAAGACACCCACAATCAATTAAACGTAAAATTTCAAGATTCTATTTTTTGAAAAATCAAAATTGGTAAGGGTCCCCCCCTTATGCTTTTTTTCGCCAAAAAAATCAGAAATTTAATATTTTCAAAATTCCATAAACTTGAGATGTGGATTTAAACAAGATGCCAAATAATGATCAAAATGGCCTCGGGATTAACAATCGGTTGAGTTTTGACAAAGTTATGACAGTTTGAAGTCTGGGAAGGTCATTTGTTTGAAAGTCATTAGAGATACAGCTTTATATATGTAATTTAAGTTTTCGTATTGTCGGCTCAATGCAAGCTTTACTCGATCTAAAGTTATTGATGAATTTAGATTCCAGATTACTGTTTTTTGTGTATAGCTTAAAAGTTTTAAGAAGTAGAGGTAGCATACAAAAGTAAAAAACATTTTACTTTTTATATACCTCCCTTCGATCTCCCAGAAATACGTGTTTTTAGAGGTATGACCTTCGGCTTATATATAGTCTCACTTTTACGCCATCTTTATGTCCTACAAATTTCATTACGATCGGACAATAAACAAAGAAGTTATTTACGATTCAATGCAACATAGTTTGAGGCAACCGGAAGAAGAAGAAGCAAAGCAATTGCATGACGCGCGCAGCGTGTGTTTGCATGCATGTGTGTGTTTCCATGTATGAATACAGATAAATAATTATGAATGAATGTAAGACCTTGGATCAGGGTATATCCTAGTCGGGCACTCTCGACTAGAGCACTCTTTCTTGTTGACTATTATATTGTACCGTAAGTTTCGCCCAGAGCATTCTAACGGGAGAGCTACTTCTGCATTTTAGATTCACGCACCGTTGTCCTGTCGGTGGCTTGCAAGCATCTGCGCATGCATCTCAGCCGGCGCGATGAGCTGCGTCTCTGTGCCGAGATTCTGTCAGAGATTCTGACCCAGCTGTATGAGTTGCAGCGGGAGCAGCGCGATAAGGTGACAAATACGCTGCAGCATGATCTGGACTCGCTGTGCAAGAATATTCTGGGCATACTGATCAGGACGATAAGTATTATAATGGAGGGTTCGCATGCTGTGCTGCCACAGCTGGTGGCCTGTTTGTTGGGCCTATTGCAGCTGCTGGACGAGACGCACTATAAACGCTACTGGGATGAGCTGACGCCCAACAAGGATCCGCGCGATCTCAAGGACTTTCTTAGCAAATCACTGCTGGTCTACGAGGAGCTGCTTACCCAAGATTGGTTAGTCTTTCCCACCGACTGGCTGATTATGAAGCTGGCCGCCAATGATGTGATGCGCAAATCCCTGGAAGAGTTTGCCAAGCCACTGGTCTATCGTTTCCTTGGGCCGCAGGCCTTTGACTCGCAGCTCTGGTGGAGCTACTTCAGCCTGGCAGTCACATTTCTCACCCAGCCCTCGCTACAGCTGGAACAGTACCGGGAGCCGAAGCGCCTGAAGATCCTGCACTCGCATGGCGACATGCGTGTGCTGATGGGCTTCCAGATACTCAGCATGTGGTCGCAGCTGGGCGAGCAGAAGCTACACTTTATACCCTCGATGGTGGGCCCGTTCCTGGAGGTCACACTGGTGCCGGAGCCAGCGCTGCGCAAGGCCACCCTATCCGTCTTCTACGACATGATGCAGTGCGAACAGGTGGGTTAATCTATACTTAAAAAATGGGTTTCATATTAAAGAGATTCCTATTCTATCCATAGGCCGCACGTGGTTCATTTCGCCTGGTGGAAAGCGAGCTCATTGACAAGCTGGATCTATTGATTAGCGAGAACAAGGGTGACGATGAGTATCGTGAGCTCTTTAGCACCATGTAAGTAGTTCAACTATGTATATGCATATAAGGTACCATATGTATATATGTACTATATGTTTGCTAAAATGTATATATGTCTGTATAAATGTCTCACCTCACATTCATTGCAATCGCCAACCATAAAAGGGAACATCTCAGCTTGGTGTAAGTTCAACTCGCATTTTGCCTTTGTCGTAGAAAATCCTTTTAACTTAAATATGCTTTACGCCTACCGCAATCTTGCTATTCCTTTGGTATTCCAGTTTCTTAAGTTTCTTCTGTAAAATACTTTAGTTATCCCAAACCTTAAACTCATACATAACTAGCAGCCTATTAACTTGGTATATTATATTTGCATCAACGCCCAGTTTGCTGGAGAAGGTGCAATCGGAGAATCCCAACTGGAAGGATGCGGGCACTGCGTTCATTGCCTCCGTGACGAGGCTGCTGGAGCGTCTCCTGGACTATCGCAGCGTGATGCAGGGCGAGGAGAATCGGGACAAGCGCATGACCTGCACCGTCAATCTACTCAATTTCTATAAAAACGAAATCAATCGCAAGGAGATGTATCTGAGGTGCGCTACTTGAAATGAAAACAAAGAGAAATCAATTTGTATTAATGTTAAAATATCCAACAGATACATATATAAGCTGCACAATCTGCATCTTCAGTCGGAGAACTACACGGAGGCGGGCTATACGCTCAAACTATATGCCTCCATGCTGAGCTGGGATCGTGAGACGCAAAGCTTTGCACCCTTCGACAACAGCGGGCAGCCGGAGTGGCAGCGCAAGGAGCGACTTTATCACGAGGTATGCAACAGGTGGCAACATTAATGATCTTTCATATTAAATTTAAAATTGGTTTCATCCAGATACTCAAGTATTTCGACAAGGGCAAGTGCTGGGAGAAGGGCATCCCGCTGTGCAAGGAGCTGGCACAGCTCTACGAGACGCGTCGCTTTGACTACAACAAGCTGAGCGATATACTCATCTTGGAGGCCAAGTTCTTTCAGAATATACTGACGCAACTTCGACCGGAACCGGAATACTTTCGTGTTGGTTTCTATGGCATGGGTCTGCCGCTCTTTGTGAGGGTAAGCAATCCCCCAGACAGCAAGTAGTGGTTCCTTCCTAATCCGACAATCATTTACAGAACAAGCAGTTTGTCTATCGCGGTCTGGAATACGAGCGGATTGGCGCCTTTACGCAACGTTTGCAAACGGAGTTTCCCAGCGCACAGATTCTGGCCAACAATAGTCCGCCCGAGGCGGCTATATTGAATGCACCGGATCAGTATATACAGATTAGCAATGTGCGGCCGTTGGGCGATGCGCAGGCGCTGAAGACGGCCATGGTGCCGGTGCCGGAGAAGATAGCACGCTTCTACGAGGTGAACGATGTGACGCGCTTCATCTACGATCGGCCCATGTACAAGGGACCCATCGACAAGGACAACGAGTTCAAGTCCTTGTGGATTGAGCGCACCACACTGGACATTGCCAGCCCGTTGCCCGGCATCCTGCGCTGGTTCGAGGTCAAACAGAAATCGATGCAGGAAATAACGCCTGTGGAGTACGCCTGCGAGATCATCAACAATGCGGGCAAGGAGCTATCGGAGCTGATCGTGCAGTATCGACGCGATCCCAAGCGCAACATTAATCCATTCTCAATGCGGCTCCAGGGCACTATCGATGCGAACGTCATGGGCGGCATCAGCAAGTACCAGGAGGCCTTCTTCTCGGAGCACTTCCTCAAGTCGCCGCAGGGCGCCGGCCAGCAGGCCAATGTGCAACGCCTGAAGATCTTAATACTGGAGCAGATACAAATACTGGAGCAGGCGCTGGAGCTGCACGGTCAACTGGCGCCCGCCGGTGTTCAGCCGCTGCACAATCGCCTGCTCGAGCGCTTCTCGCAGCTGAAGCAAAGCCTCTCCGGCATGGGCCGCCTCAAGCGTCAGCCCTCGGAAAGCATTGTGAATACACCGCTGCCGCCACTGCCAACGGAGCAGCGGGCAGCTGTCCAGCAATCGGCCGCTGGCAATGCGAATGCCAACTATGTGTACGAGCTGGATGAGATATATACGCGACCCGGCGACACGCTGCGTCCCGTTGAAACAATGAACTCCTATCAGACGCTCAGCAAGGAGAGTCTCAGCATTCCCCTGCCACTGGCTGAGCTGTGCGAGGCGCCGCCGGTGCCCAATCGGCCACGTTCACAGAACTTTGTGCTGAACGGCGCCATGGACAGCCCAGAGGTGCCGCCCAAGCGCCAGCCAACCAACAGCTCCCCGAATGCGCCACCTTTGCCGCCACGCGGCATTACGCCGGACAAGCGCGCCTCCAATCCATTAATTTTCAACGATTTTGGCAGCAGCACAGAGGCTGCTGCACGCCGGCACTCCGCGCAGCAGCAGCATGGCCAAAAGTATTCCGTGGTGGACATAAGCTTTGATGATCCCGAGGCGGATCAGCAGCCGCATTCGCTGCCACACAATCTGCAAGAGGCTGGCAACCATCTGAACGTTTGTTTTGCGCCCAACGATTTTCGGGACTCGGGCATCTCCACCACCAGCTCACGGGAGCTCAGTCAGCTAAACAATCTAAGCGAGGAGTCATCCTCCATTTCACTAAGCACAGTGCATCATCGCGATCACTGTCGCATCAGTTCCAATGGCAGCCTCGATATGCACATTCATGGGGCACCACTGAACATCACGCATCGCGACAGTTCCACCAGTTCCTTTGATGTCGAGGATATACCTGTGCCGCCGCCACCCATACCGCCCAAGTCATTGGGCTTGGCGGGCAATAGCTTGGCCGTTGCCCACGCCACCGATGAGGCGCATTCACCCAATACACATGCATCGCTTAATCATTCCATTATTAACAATCACACTCATCTGCCGCAGCAGAATGGCGATGGCGACGGCGATGGCTACAGCTCCCCGCAGCATTTGACGGCCAATAATGTAAATGGGCTGGCGGGTAGCGTGGCTATTGCGCCGCCGGCTGCCACTGCTGTTGAGGCGGCCACATCTTCATCCAGTCATCATCACGATGGCGGCACTTTTTGAGTTACAATATGTCGCTGCCATCATCCACCCGATCAGCCGCATCAGCCACACAAGCCATCCTCATCTACATCCACCTCGAGCAGCACCTCAACGGACACCGCTACAGAAAGCTCCGACGGCAGCTCATCGACGCAATCGCTTACACCACCGCCACCACCACCGCCGCCGCCGTCATCCTCCTACAGTCATTTCCATGCGTCGCATAGTCATGTGCATGCCCAAACGCCTGGACCGGCGGCGCACTACTGCCAGGATTGCCTGTCATCGCCATCGCCTACACCGACAATCATTACGGAGCAGGCACTGGTGCATGCCACGCCTGTGCCTTTGTTGGCGCCACCGGGCCAACCGCACATTGAGCACTGCTCCTGCGGCCTGAGCTTTTCCGTGCAGCAACAGCAGGCTCGCCACGCCTATGGCTATCAGTTGGAGCAGCAGCTCAGCTGCCAGCATCAACATCAACATCCACACCATCATCATCATCATCCTCCTCCTCCACCACACAGCCAGACGGCAGCTGCCCAGACCGACGACTGCTCCTATGAGCCACGCTGAGTGGCTTAGTCGCTATCGTTTACCCATAGAGAGTGAGGTTTAGTTGCTTAGCTACAACTACAAGTATTGTGTCGATATTAATATACATATTCTATTCTTTTAAATTATTATTATTATTTGTTTGGTGCCAAATGTCTCGCTGCAAATCCAAAGCGCAAACGCAAGTTGTAAAAATAGGTTGCTGCATGAATTTTTCGAATTTAGTTGCACATTATTTATATATATGTATGTATCTATGTATATCAGTTAAGAGTCAATGTTATGCTTGAATATTTAAACCGGGGAATTGTCGCTAAAGTTACTAAGCCAGATCAATAAAGCAAAATACTTGTAAAGCTATATGCATAATTAAATCTAGACATAAGCGAATAAAGATGATCAAAGTTCTAAATATAAATAACATATTATCAAAATCTAAACCAAAATACTGAACGCTAATCAAAATGAGTAAAGCAAAATTTACATAAACACAAATACATATTTACAGACAGACATATACTAGATAACACCGACGAAATGTGCAATGCAGTTTTTACTTTAACAATAAATATATACATATTGATAAAAACGTATTTAATGCATACATACATATGTACATATTTATATGTATATGTATAACTATCTGAATTCTTCATAGATAACGCCACATACGTTTTCCAGTTTTGTACATTTTTTATCATATATAAGTATATAGTCTTTTTATAAACGTAAGAAATACCACGTATCAGAAGCGCAAATAATCATATTTCAACAGAATTAATTATTCAATTTTAACAACTGAGAATACTAGTCAACAACGATAGCTCGAATAGAGTTGCAAATTAATATATAACATTTTTGATATATAAATATATATAAATAAATATACTCCTTTTAGCGCGCATATAAAAAGAGTATAAACAATATGAATTTAATAGAAATCAATAAAAATAATGAATTTCCTCATAAAGATAATTATTTAATGAGCGCATCATTTCCAGGTTGACAAGTGAAAATTATTACAACTTCGCAATACTCTGAAATAAACAAACTATATAGAAAAATTAGTTGGCATAATTTATTTCATTTATATGTATAATATTTAAACTTAAGTAATGGTCTTAATGAGTACAATTTGGAACGCGCGCTGCAAGTGGGGAACTTAGTTTGCAGGTCCAATGCCCGTCATTTCCTTGAGCTCTTTGATTAAATGCTTGTTGTACTCCTTGTGATTGATCGGAGTCATGGACTGCACGGACAGCTTGTTACGCGTCATATCGCCGTACATTTCGTTCTTGCAGCGCAATTTGAAGATGAACGAGGAAAAATTAATATCGGCAAACATTTTCTCAGCTGCAGATGGATCATTCTCTAAAGCATCGCCCACTTCTTGAGCGGTGTGTTTGAGCAGCTGCTCGCCAGCCTCATTGAAGCAGGTAACCCAGCGGTTCGATGTCCAATCTCCAATGCTCATCTGTAGACATACAAATTTAATAACAATTTAAAGCTTATATAGAAAGATTTGAATACGCACATTGACCAGCAAGCGGTACTTGAAGTTGGGATAAGCTGCATTGCAGCGCTCGCAGCGATACTGGCCATTGCCCTCATCGACGATCTTCTTGTTGCACTCCGTCTGGGGGCAGGCTTTGTAGAAGGCGTTCTCCTGCTTGACAATGTGCACGACTGCCTTGCATTGGAAGTAGTCGGGCTTGTCACCGGAGCCCAGATTGCGCATACGAGCATCCTTGAGAGTCACCCAATCGGTGCTGAAGCTGCCGCCGCCCGTGCGAGCCGAGACCAAGGTACTGATATTATCGCCACCCCCGTTATCAAACCAGCCACGCAACTTGTGGGCCTCCGGTATGTCCGGATTGATTTTAAGTATAGAGCCACCGCCCATGCTGAGACTTTTGCCGCCATTAAATTCATTGATGCGCGATCCCTTCACCAATATGACCGGCTGCACATGGCCATCGAAATTGACGGCTTCATCGCCCCAAAGTGTGAGATTGACTGCGGCATTGCTCATGTCCACCAGGGTCAGTTCGCGCTTCTTGAACTCCTTGTTGGTGGTGCGTGAGGTGAAGGCCTGCAGTTCGCCAACATCCTTGCAAATTCCAATTGTATCAACAGCTGCCTTGTTCTCCATGTTCGCCACCTGCGAAATGGGCACCAAATCAAATTTGATTTCAGGTATGCCACCATTATCGGCATCATCGCAAGGCTGCACCATCGTCTCCCCGGTGAAGGTCATCTCGTAGTCGTTCTTCAGCTGCGAGAACTGCTTGTTGGCTGGCTTCAGCTGGCACTTGGAGAAGAAGTAGACGTTATCCACCTCGATTAAATCATAGAATTTATCACACTGCTCCTTGAATGCGGTGGCACGAATCTCGCCCGATTCGTCCATTAAATCCATGCTGAAGAGCTTGCCCTCGCCGCGTGCATTGCTCCAGGTGCGTATGGCTGTCTTGGAAGTGACGCGCGCCTTGATCACCCACTTGTTCTGATACGGACTCAGGCTGGCTATGGGATGTGTCAGCGAGGAGTCCAGTGTGCCATTCAAGGTGCTGTTGTTGTCGTTATTATTGTTGTTATATGACTGCTCTTTTTTAACGGGTGCAGCTGCTGGTGCAGGCTTTGGAGCCGAATCCTGTTTGGCTGCATTCTCATAGGTCACGGGTTCTCCTATCTTGGTTTTAACCTCTTCGCCCGAATTGAGAACTGTTAGTTCGGTGACAATCAGAACGCGTCTGGGGAGGAATTAGAAGGAATTGCTTAACATAGGAAATTTAATTATATATCACAGAAATCTAAATTATAATTTTAAAAAAATTATATAAATTTTCAAAAGTTAATAACATAGATTTAATATAATTCAATTTTAAAGATTCTGGTGATATAGATATAAAAGGATAGAAAATTCCATTATAAAGAGATTTCCGTCGGGAATACGTGAAATAATACACTATTTATATATGATTTATAAGTACACATGCCAAACTGTATAGTCAGAGTAAAGATAGCCAACTTACTTGCCGGATCCCTCCTTGCCCACCATGGAGGTCATATACTTATCCAGGCGGACAATCGTATTCTCCACGAGCAATCCCTTGTGCTGCATTTCATTCAGTTGACTGGCCAACATAGCATAGCTGTTGTAGTACTTGCCATCCGACATGAGCAGGCGATAGCGTTCCTGATCCGAATTCGTATTAATCCGCTTGATGCCCAAAATTTGCAGCACCGGTTGAGGAACATCATCGCCATGCATAATGCGCTAGAAAGGGACAGCAATACAAATAATATAATTGCTAAAATCACTCACTATTCACAAATATTTACCGCAATGACTCCCGTGGTTAAACTTCCGATTGCTGACATGTTATGATTTATATACTGTTAATTTCTGTATTATATTTTTTTTATATTTATATTATATCTAATATTTGCGAATTTCACAAAGACGGCGCAATTTTAGTATGCGATGCGCAAAGTGGCGGGAATGTTAAGCGATGTACACTTATCGATGTTTTAATCGAGACAGCACAGTGTTGCAAAATAAAAACATGAAATACAACTCTGCGCAGTATCGATAGCTTATTGAGCGAAGTGCGATCGAAAAGTCATCGTAGGCTGAAATACTGCAGGCTCGTCGTGCTCGTTTCGTCGTACCTGCTTCGTTAGCAAATAAAATAATTTCGCTTATCATCGCATATTGCGACATAGTTGCCAAAATCGAATAAAAGTACAACTGCTGCGAAAAAAAGTGTGTGAAAAAAGGAAGAAAGCTGCTCAAAAATTTTCAGCTGCCAATACGAAGCAAGGCACAAAGAGCAAACAAAAGAAACAATGAGCGAGTGAGATAGCAGATAAAAGTGTGATAGCTAGTGCAGCTCTTCTGTCCAAATAAAACAAAACAAAGGAGAAACAAAGGATAGAAACCCCGAAAACTCCACACACACACACACACATACACAATAGGAAGAAGAGCAGTCGAAACTGGCCGGATCGACAATAAATTAAAAAATGTACGAGACCAAAAACATAAATATTTTTCTTAAACAAAACAACTGTAAACTAAGTGCTTAGTTTGCAGCTATGCAGCAGGCAAACTGCAAGTGAAAGGAAAGGAGAAAATCCATCATCAAAAACTGTTTGTCTGTGTGTGTGTGTCTATCTTTCTCCCTCTCGCATGTGTGTGTAAGTGTAAACGGAACTCGAAATTGGAATTGTGGAACTGGAATTGGGTTTGGGGTTGATAGATAAAATTGGTGAAAAGCGATAAACGGCACAAGAATTTTCCGCCCCCCTCCACACCACTCCCCCCAAACCAATAAAAAAAATGCCCAGCGCATCGTTCACCTCCTCGCGCCCCTATGTACGTCGATCCCGACGGAAAGGAGCCAATCGCATTGCGATGCCAAATCGTCCCACTGGCAACATAATGGATCCCATGCTGCAGCAATCGGCGCATGCCCAGCAAAACAATGCACCATCCTCCACCAGCAACACTGCAGCTCCTGCAGAGGCAACTAGCTCCAACTCAACCAACAACAATGCCGTATCCGGCAGCGGCAACTCGGCGGAGTACTTTGATAGTGGCCAATCCACAAGTAGCAGTGCCGCCGCCAACGCCAGCAGTAATCCCGCCAGCGCCATCAATCAGAATCCCATTTATAATGCCGTGCAGATCATGGACACCACGGATGCCAGCTCAGCGCTGGCCAGCACTTCATCAGCAGCTGCCGCCGCAGCCGCCGGCAACAGCAACAGCAACATCACCTGCAATTCCAATTTTCCCAGCACATCCGCTGGTAACTCCTCCTGCTGCCATCAATCGCCATATGATTTGAGGCGTAAAATATCCGCCGTTAACAATCACGATCAGTGGTGCTCCTCGAGCAGCTCAAACGCTGCCCAAGCGGTGGCTATTATGGTGGGTCCTGCTAGTAGTTCACCGCCTCTGTTAAATCCAAGCACATCACCTGCCAGCTCTTCAGCGTCGTCATCCTCATCGGCATCAGCATCATCCACATCGTCATCCAGTTCATCATCATCGCCATCGGCCATTGTGCAGGCGCCATCGACAAGCGCCACATTTCCCGTAAATAATGCACCCACAACGGGGGCGACTCTCGCCCAGCCGCCAACGGTGCACAGCTCTGTGCCGCAGCAGCAGCATTGCGGCGCTCTGCCCGTGGGCGGTGCAGCCGCTGTCATTGAGGAGAATAACTATATGCTGCCGGCACGGAAACGTTCGCGACGCCTCTATACGCAGGGCGGGGAGACGGACACGGCGGCAGTTCCCAGCATGGAGGCAGGCAGCGGTGGAGGTGCGGCCAGTGGTGCTGGACCCACTGCGGCACAATATCTGCAGTATGAACTGGCGGATGAGGTACTTCTGGCCATATTCTCCTATCTGCTGGAACAGGATCTGTGCCGGCTGGCGTTGGTCTGCAAACGCTTCAATACCATTGCCAACGATACGGAGCTCTGGAAGCGTCTCTATCAATCCGTTTTCGAATACGATTTACCCCTCTTCAATCCGGAGCTGTGCAAGTTCGTATTCGAGAAGCCCGAGGAGTCGGAGTTTGCCAATCCGTGGAAGGAGAGCTTTCGCCAGCTCTATCGCGGCGTCCATGTGCGTCCCGGCTACCAGGAGAAGCGACACTCCAGCCGCAACATCGTCTTCTTTAATACGATTCAGGCTGCCCTTGATTATCCGGAGGAGCGTGCCGCTGCTGCCTTTGCCTCGGGCTCCAATGCCGGCGCTGGCGCTGGCAATGTCAATGCGGGTCTCTCTAATACCAGCAGTGGACCAAGTGGCGCCGCCAGCGTCAATGCCCTGGCTAATATATACGAGGAGAATGTGCCGCCGGCGGAGCATCCGGGTCCTTTAATATTCCTGCACGCCGGCCACTACAAGGGCGAATATCTGTTCATTGACTCCGATGTAGCACTTGTTGGAGCCGCGCCCGGCAACGTGGCCGAATCGGTGGTTCTGGAGCGCGAGGCCGGCTCCACGGTAATGTTTGTGGAGGGCGCCAAATATGCCTATGTGGGCTACCTGACGCTCAAGTTCTCGCCGGAGGTCACCTCAACCGTTTCGCATCACAAGCACTATTGCCTGGACATTGGCGAGAACTGCTCCCCGACAGTGGACAACTGCATCATTCGCTCCACATCGGTGGTGGGCGCTGCCGTTTGTGTGGGTGGCGTCAGCGCTAATCCCGTTATACGCAACTGCGACATCAGCGACTGCGAGAACGTCGGACTTTATGTGACGGACTATGCCCAGGGCACCTACGAGCACAACGAGATTAGCCGCAATGCCCTGGCTGGCATTTGGGTTAAGAACTTTGCCAGTCCCATAATGCGAGAGAATCACATACACCATGGACGGGATGTTGGCATATTTACATTTGAGAATGGCATGGTGAGTGTGAACTTATACAAGTTTATAATACACAAACTCAGTTTTCCTTTGATAGTTATATGATATAGTAATCCGATTCTTCCGACTCCGAAATATATATGCATGCAGCAAATAGCCATTATATCATATTTAATCAAGATAGCTCCAAAAATAAACATGGTTTCACATATCGACTCGGCTATTGATAATGATAATATAAATATTTACTTTGTCGGCTAACAGATATCTCCTTTAAAGACACATTTCGCGTTTAGTATACCCATTGTAAATAACCGGTTCGAACGGTGAATCCACAGTTTTTAAGAGAGTAACAAATGGCAATAAATTGTCTGGAATAATTAAACTGGGTTTCATATGATATTAAATCGAAAATTCTCTTTGAAGTTAATCATATAGCGAGGAATATGTTTTAAAGTCTATGAAAAGACAAAAAACTTATTGAAATAAATAATATTTCAAAAGCTTACTCTACGATTAATCTATATTTAAGCGCTTTAAACTTTAAGCAAGTGTCATTACTGTTCACTTTAACGAGGGGATAATTAAATTGGTCATGGTTGTAACTACATTGATTACGAACTATTATCATTTCAGGGTTACTTTGAGAAGAACGATATTCACAACAATCGCATTGCCGGCTTTGAGGTCAAGGCCGGCGCCAATCCCACGGTGGTCAAGTGTGAGATACATCACGGACAGACGGGAGGCATCTATGTGCACGAGAATGGACTGGGCCAGTTTATAGAAAATCGAATTCACTCGAATAACTTTGCAGGTATGTGAAAAGCTAAACATATATAATAACGAAATCAATACTATCAAGCTAAAGAAATATAAATAAATATTTATTATAAAGAGTACAAAATATGTGAGATTGCAACATTGATTTCATAATTTATGTATACTTTACAATATATTTAAGTCTTGTTTATTTTGATAGTATCGATTTCTTAAATGATCTTTGCAATATTACCGAAAATGTATGTTTAGTCCTAAGAAATCTAAGATTGGGCAACTAATAACCTGTTTTTTATGCAGGTGTCTGGATAACATCCAACAGCAATCCCACCATACGCAAGAACGAGATCTATAATGGCCACCAGGGCGGCGTTTACATCTTTGGCGAGGGTCGCGGCCTAATCGAGCACAATAACATATATGGCAACGCACTGGCCGGCATTCAAATACGCACCAACAGCGATCCGATAGTGCGGCACAATAAGATCCATCACGGCCAGCACGGCGGCATCTATGTGCACGAGAAGGGTCAGGGTCTGATTGAAGAGAATGAGGTGTACTCCAATACGCTGGCTGGCGTCTGGATAACTACTGGCAGTACGCCCGTGCTGCGACGCAATCGCATCCACTCTGGCAAGCAGGTGGGCGTCTATTTCTATGACAATGGACATGGCAAGCTGGAGGACAACGACATCTTCAATCATCTGTATTCGGGCGTGCAAATACGCACTGGCAGCAATCCCGTGATACGTGGCAACAAGATTTGGGGTGGACAAAACGGCGGCGTGCTGGTATACAATGGTGGACTGGGTCTGCTCGAGCAGAATGAGATTTTTGACAATGCCATGGCGGGTGTTTGGATCAAAACCGACTCAAATCCCACACTGAAACGCAACAAAATTTATGATGGGCGCGATGGCGGCATTTGCATCTTCAATGGCGGCAAGGGAATACTCGAGGAGAACGACATCTTTCGGAACACGCAGGCTGGCGTTCTGATCTCAACACAGTCGCATCCTATACTTCGACGCAATCGGATCTATGATGGCCAGGCGGCTGGCGTGGAGATTACAAATAATGCGACAGCTACGTTGGAGCATAATCAAATATTTAAGAACAAATTCGGTGGCCTGTGCCTCGCCAGCGGAGTGCAACCAATCACGCGTGGCAACAACATATTCAACAACGAGGACGAGGTGGAGAAGGCCGTGTCTAGCGGCCAGTGCCTGTATAAGATAAGCAGCTATACATCATTTCCAATGCACGACTTCTATCGCTGCCAGACTTGCAACACGACTGATCGGAATGCCATATGCGTAAATTGCATAAAGAATTGTCATGCAGGACATGATGTTGAATTCATACGACACGATCGGTGAGTAACAAACATCCGTAGTGGTTATAGTTATTAAATAATTCTTCGCATTGCAGTTTCTTCTGTGACTGCGGTGCCGGCACCCTGTCCAATCAGTGTCAGCTGCAAGGCGAACCCACGCAGGACACGGACACGCTCTATGACTCAGCCGCGCCCATGGAATCGCATACACTGATGGTTAACTAGGGCAGCCGCATCAATAGCAATAGTTACAGCAGCAGCAAATAAACACTATAATGGTATTTTATTTTTTAAATTAAGCCCCAAGCTCTCAACTGTTTTAGACTTTAAGGCGCCCGCTAACACGCCCACACACATCTCTCTATCACACAAGTGTTGCTGTACATATTCACAAAACACACACTCAATAATACAATTGATTGTATATAAATAATAATTAACCTGCGTTCAAAATTTAACTCAATGTGCAATTTAGTTTAAACCAATTATGCAAAGAATTCAATATTTATGGAAATGCTTCGCCTGTCCACAAAGTCCACAACTGTCACAACGAACATATACAATTTATAGTAATGCATTTCTTTTGTACGAATCGTATGGTAACGAGAAATGAGAGTATATATGAATTTTGGGTGATACAAACAAGAATGAGAAACTTAAAACCCAGTGAAGAAAACAATTTTGTAATGTAGCTTAGTAGTTTTTTTAAATTCCAACAATTTAAAATGAAATGAAATGTATTTTAACCCGTAGACAAGGGCGGTGCACCGCCAACAACAACAACTATTCGAAAAGCAATTTTAAGTATTAATAACAAATTAGATAAACGACAGCAACCGCTTTTTGCTTCAGCAACTAACAAGCATACAATATAAATATAAATAAATACTATATCTAAATATACATAAATACGGTAAACAAACAAGTTACAGAATCAAAAGCGTTTGCAAGCATCAAATAATGAGCAATATTTCATGTCTAAATGTCAAATTTATAGCAAAAAGAATACGAATATGTGTCATTTTAGCAACGTAAGCTTAACAACCTGTACTGTTTCGGTTTGCTCATTGCGTGGGTGACCCCTGAGTATTCGAATTATGCAAACTCATTATTCTAACTATAATCGGTAATACTAAGTAGCATTATATCGTGTATGTACTATGTAGAGGTATACATCAACTAGTTTTGTACTATTATAACACAAAGCGTACACGAGTTTATTCAATAACTGTGCGTTTTGTTTGATACTTTTTTGTTTAAGTAACTAATTAGTTTTGTTTTTTTCTATTTTTTTATGTTGCCAATAATTTTATTTATGTTACATTTTGCAATTTGCTTGTTTCATTATTTTGCATAACACAAAAATAACTTTAATGATAAACAACAATTTAAATTTAACAAACAAAAACCATATACATAATATACATATACTATACATACATACTTTACTTATTCTAAATATAGGCAAAAACAAACAAACAAACACAGACACATACAAACAATCACAATCACATACAAAAATTTCAAGTATATAAACATACTATTTACTAACAATTGCGTTGATTGCGATGCATAAATTTGATAATAGCGATGTGCTTACTACTATATACATATGTATTTGTATTTCGATGTAAGCAAAAGCAACGACAATTTTGAATTGTAAAACACACCCACACACACAGACAAACACACTCACACTCACAGACATAACCCTATATTATGTAGAAATGAATTTTAATGTGTTACCTACGCATCGTCGTCTTGGACTCACAGACAACAAACTAATTATACATATACCAGGTATAAGCTAAAATTATATTTGAAATTATTTCACACAAAAAAAGACGAGCACGTTTTTTTTTTTTGGATACTTCAGCAAAGGCATTTATTAAGCCAAATCCTAGGTTTTAATTCATTCTGCTGGCGCACAACATGCCTACAATTTCATCATGGTTGGCTGCCTTTGCATACTGTATCGGTCCCAATCCGAGCGCATCCTTTACGCTTGGATTGCAGTAGAAGGGCAATAGATACTCAACGATTTCCTTCCGGCCCAGCTGACAGGCATGATGCAGTGCCGTGCGACCGGTGCCATCGGGTACCGTTAGATCTGCACCCGCCAGGCGGTAGGACTCTAGCCACTCGACATTGTCGTGCTCGGTCAGGGCGCGCAGCTGCTCGGCCATTGCCGCCGGCTCATCCGGCAGCACGGCGCCGTGTTTAAGAAGTAATGCAATAATCTCACGATTACCCGAATCAATGGCCTCATGCAGCGGCGTGCGGTTAAATCGATCCGTTAAATCCGGCGGACAGCCCGCCCTTAGCAGGCATTTAACGCAGCTCTGCTTGCCCATAAAACAGGCCACATGCAGAGCAGTGCGTCCCTCAGCGTTGGTATCGCACAGATTGGCACCATATTGCCGGAGGAGTTGCAGCTTCTGCACATCGTTCTCCCTGACGGCTGCCTCAACGAGTGCTGGAAAGAATGTGGAACACATTTGATCGCGTTCCCTGCAGCTGGACACATGCAGTGTGCGTGCCACGCCCTCAATCAGGTCGACGTCGTCGATCCTTGCCACTTTGTTGGTGGTCATCTCGCCGCGTATGCTTAGCTTCATAATCTTCCGCTTGTTAGCCAAGTCCCACTGTTGGTTGCCCAGTACATAGGCCAACTTTGTGAACGCCGCCTCTTGTGTCATATCGCAGCCGGCTATCACGCACTTTTTCATCCAGGAGCCCGTTGCGTAGATGGGCGCAACGGAACCATTTGAACATTGTGTGATATTGACAATCATTACGCCACGTTCCGCAGCCTGACGCAGCTCGTCGACTAGTTCTGGCTCATTGGTGGGTATATTGCCGGCACCAAAGCTCTGTATGACAACACCCTTCATTGGTTCGCTGAGAAAGGTGCGCAGCACAGCGGGAGCAATGCCCGGATAGATGCGTACCAATCCCACATTCGGCTCTAGATCGGTCTGTACCGAGAACGCGCCCAGATTGCAGGGCCTGAATATCTGGCGACTGTTAATGTCAATATTAACGCCAACTGTGCCCAGTGGCGGCTGATTTGGGGAATCAAATGCATGAAACGACTCCGAGCTGATCTTCGTGGTGCGGCAGCCGCGCAGCACCCGGTTGCCAAAGAAGAGCAGCACCTCGGGTATGTTATAGTTACCCGCCAGCACCAAGGCGCCAATAAAGTTGTCGCGTCCATCTGTGCGCATCTCAAAGATTGGTATCTGGGCGCCAGTAATCACAACGGG
Source organism: Drosophila maculinotata (assembly GCA_035045305.1). Classification (NCBI taxonomy): domain Eukaryota; kingdom Metazoa; phylum Arthropoda; class Insecta; order Diptera; family Drosophilidae; genus Drosophila; species Drosophila maculinotata. The sequence goes on from JAWNPD010000335.1 coordinate 12,872,498, forward strand.
TTTGCTCAGATTCTGCAGCATAAAGGCCAGGGCGGAGGCTGTGTAGGCCATCGTGTCGGTGCCGTGGAGAATAACAAAGCCATCATAGAGATGGTAGCAGTCCTGCAAGAGAAGAGTGCGCTTAAGTGGTTGTTAAGAGAGGAGTTGGGATAACGACTTACGCCCACATCTTTGGCAATGCGACGCCAGTCATCCATGCTCATGCAGCTGGAGTCCAACAGCGGTGTATACTCCATCAGTTCGTACACCACACGATACGGTGCTCCATCAACCGGTGGCAATACCAACGGAGGCTCCTTGCCGTTTTCGTAAGTCGGCGTATAGCTCTTATCGTTGCAGTTGGGATATTCACGCAGCACATTAGGCAGCTCATTTGCAATTGGCACAAAAGCTGCGAAATTGTTTTTTTCATTAAAATCACCACAAATCTCAATTATTACTCACCGCCCGAATCATTGCGCATCATGCCAATAGTACCGCCAGTGTATATGACAAAGACACGGGCTTCCCTCGTTTGCGAGCACATGCATTTGATATCTGCCATTCTTTCCAGCTGTCTACTGAAATTTTGAAAAAGGGGTTCTTGTTTTGAACCTACCGAAACAATGGACTACTACGAAAAATTAGTCTTATTCATTACTTGTTAACAAAGTTTTTATATCGGATTCCAAACTTTCCACAGAAACTGAACCGATTTTCCAAAGCAATAGTTTTTTAGTCATGGTTTAGCCGTTTTATTAATAATACATTTAAATCTAAAAAACGAAAACTTCGGTCGTTTTTAAATTCTACGAGTTTTTTGGCAGCTGCACGTTAAAATATTGCAGCGTTGCCATATAGCCGTAAACAGAAGAGAATACACACGAGGTCGTTTTTTGATTCGCTGCTGTTTTTATTTTACTACCATTAATGTTATATGCTCTCAACCAGTAAAACACTTTAATATCAAACCATTTCGCGTATAAGCCAATTAGATTATTAGGATTTCATTTTGAATGCTCTTCAATAACAGTACTGCGAATGCTAATGCTGCTGAACTCGCTGTTAAATAACATTTCCGCCTAGCTGGCCGACATATTATTGTGTGACCATATTCATATGTATGTTATGCTATGTTATGTATATAAATATACACCTGCATGTAAACAAATAGAGCACGTTGAAAGGCGGCATCGCATCCGCCGGGGGCCAAACAAATCATTAATTAGAACAACAGCATCAACTTTGACGTTGATTAAGAATTGTGCGAAAGCGACGTCAGCGGCAGTAAAATGATTTTTCATATTGGCTGCAGACAACAGCAACGTGGTGTGTTCAATTTTAACAGCAGTCGAGCTGCGAATTCGCTTAGGATCGCAGCTAAAGAGCAGCTGTGACGTCACGTGATACTTCATTGGGTGAGTAACTCAACTGGGATGTGGGCGTGAAGGGTTTTATTTAGGTATTGGCTCTCTGGACCGGGGATGAGACAAGCTAAAGATCTTATTCCCTCCAGAAGGAGCCAGTGCCTGGGCAGTTTTTAACGCCTTCTCGGATTAAGACTGCCTCGGCAAGAGATTTATTCTACTTTATCCTTTGATGAGGTAGAGTTGCTCTTGTCCCCAGAAGGGGAACCTTAGGGATCCTCGTAGTACCTTTCCTTTGAGACTCCCTTTTTTATAATAACACTAATTATAACTCACATATATCAGGTTCTCCTGGACAAATGAATTACACATCATCATCAGGACTCACGCATGGTGATGACATTTTTAATTAAGACATAAACCAAATGAGTTTCCGCACGTCCGTAATTAATGAGTACAACAACAATGGACTGATGCGAACAGTTGTTGCCAATGTCTGCCAAGAAAAAACCCAAACAAAACAAAAAAAAAAAAACCAAAGGAAAGGAAAAGAAAAGAAAGAAGCCGCAGCATGCAACAGCAGCAACATCAACAGCCCAGCAATAATAACGGCAACAAATTATTTGCGACAATTGAGCAATTTGCTAGTTCTTCGTTACGTATACGCAATATTAAAAATAAAGTACGAGCGCCCAGCGAAAAGGCAGCAGCTAAAACGCACAATCCGTTTAGAAGATGAACAAACGGAGCATCATCATTGTGTGCATCATTGCCACGCTGCTGTGCACTGTGCTCGGCGCCAACTTCTACTTCATGTACTACCTCAATGCCGAGGAAGGGCAACTGGCCAGCGTCCGCGCGCTGGAGAATATGATCCGTCATAAGATCCGTCACCTGAAGCCGGCCTATCAGAATCGCAATCCCCGCTTTTTTATGTTTCGCAATAAACTGCTGAAGAACTACAAACTGACTAGCTACGAGAATGCCAGCGTGCTCTGGGAAATCGCCAATTGGGTAAGTTGCCATCTATATATATGAACGTATGCATATATATATATATATAGGCTGATTGACTCACTAATTTATTAACGCACAGCCCAAATCGTAAGAGCTATAAATTTGTAATTCCGCAACTCGACAATTTCTTACAGTGGCCGCACGAGAACGAGATTTACCCTATGTATGACTCCTCTATGGGTCAGCTGTTGAAAACGCTGCGAGATGAGCCCATTACTCGGGCCAACAATCTGGGACGTGGCACGCAGCTGAAGCTACTCATGCGTCTGAGTCAGCAACAGAAGGTAATCTTCAAGCCGCAATGGTATCCGCGTGACATTGTGCTGGAGGGTGTCGTTTACAGCGGCAAGGATCGACACGTAGCCGAGGTGTATGCTTTCTATCTAGGCGCCGTGCTGGATCTGCGTTGGACACCCATTGTAGTGGGTCGAGTGGTGAATCTCAAAAATGAGATATATGCCAATGGCGATCAGGAGCTACAGAATACCATCAACATTGAAGTGGATGAAGATGGCAAGGAGACATATTGCTTGTATGGCAAATGTCACTACTGCAATGAGGAGGAAACCGTCTGTGGCGATGACCAGCACAACATTGAGGGTGTCATGATCTACATTGTGCCTGGGACGCTAGCTAAACGGCGCTCGCCCTGGCAGCGCACCTACAAGGACGACAAGCGAGCAGCCTGGGAGGATGATATGACCTACTGCAAGTAGGGACATCGCTTTATCTTTAATGGATTCAACCCACATTAATATGTACATCTCAATTCTGTTTTGTAGACCTCTGAAAAACAAAATGGAAACCATACGACTGCTGGACCTCATAGATGTAGCTATTTTCGACTATCTGATACAGAATGGTGATCGTCATCACTACGAGACACGAGAGGAGCGTGTGGTGCTCATCGACAATGGCAAGGCATTTGGAAATCCCAACAAGGATCATCTGGACATACTGGCACCGCTCTATCAGTGCTGTCTGTGAGTCGAAATTTTAATGTTTTTTTTTCACTATCTTAGTTTGGTTTTCTCTGATTTAAGTATTCGCAAATCTACGTGGGATCGCCTGCAGATTTTCTCTGGCGGCGTGCTAACTGAAATAGTAGATCGTCTATCCAAACAGGACGCGCTATATCCCCTCATCACAGACAAGCACAAACGTGGCGTCGAACGAAGATTAATTGTTGTGTTTGCTGTGGTGGAGTACTGCATGGATAGGGACGGTGATAAAATGTTTAAAACGCTTTAGCTCTAGTTAATTAGATTAGGCCTAGGTTGTTATTAGATTTAGTAAGCAGTTTGCATATATCAAGTGCCAAGAATCACGTCACTTTAAACATGTGTCTAAACTTTATAATAGGAACCAATTTTATTCAACATATTTCTATAAATTGATTGTGAAAAACCTATTTTAATACAGTGGTTACTCAAATTTTGTATTATTAATTTCTGAAAGTTCTATTTCTCTATAAAATAAGTAACAAATTTATGATTCAAATATAACATATTTTAAATTTTATGATTATGATAGAAATGTATTCAAAAGTGTTGAAGTTTTTTAGTTTATAAATTCAGAGTGATCACTGTACTTGATTTACTATATAGAAGATAACCAATATGAATATATTTCGAACAAAACGGTTTAATTTAATGTCACAATCTGTTGTAACTATTAGTTTTATTTATAGTAAAGATTGTTGGCTAGTATAAAAGTATACCAAATGAAGGAAAACATAACGAAATATGTAAAGTGTAGTTTCCTAACTACATAAAATGTAGGTATGCTAATGGGGGTACACGGATCGAAATTTTTGCATTTCTCTGTCATTTACTTCTTTCTCTCTTTGTTGACATTGCTGAATGTAAAGAGTTTATTGAACTTTTTGTTGTTGCGATTGTTAGGTCGACTCTGCAAATTCAAAAGAAAGTGTTAAGATAAAAACCTATAATAGTTTGCATTATGTAACCCACCTTGCCGCGCATTTGAGACTTGATCTCGGTGCCCTGAGCTCGCTTTGCGCCTCCCTGGAACTGTCGGAAATCGACGGCTTTATAGTCAAAGTTTTGTTGCGTTACGGTAGCAACGGGCAACTGGATAGGTCGGTTGGAGCTCTGTGCCGTCATTCGTGACTTGGCTTTAAAGTTCTGCTGCTGGCGTTTCTGCTGGCGCTTGCTTAGAACAGGAGTTGGATTTTCCCTCTCAGTTCTTTCAATTGGAACTTCGAGAACATCTCCATCTACGTTATCGTCTCCATTTTGCTTCTCATCAATTGGAGTCGCAGTAGACTTCGATGTGCTGGGCGTGGCGTTGTCTTCAATTCGGTTGCGTTTTGCCAGGTTGGGTTGCTCTGATGGCGTTGACCGCTGATGCTTTCGTTTCAGTTGCTCTTTTAGCGGCAGACTATATACAGCGTCGTCCTGTTGCTCCTCCTTTGGCAGCGTTTCCAATTTTATGTTGAATGGCGCCGGTTCCGCGGGGCACAGACGTCGCTTTTGCAGCTCACTGTTTTCGAGTGCGGTCTGTTCAATTTTCTGCTGTTGCATGAGCGGCAAAATGGCCAGATAGCGCTTGTAGGGCATGCGCATCATTTGACTCTCCTTGCGTGCCTGCATCCAGCGCTGCTCCTCCTCCTGCTTTGGTTGCTCCGATTTCTGGAACAGTGAAAGCGCCGGCACCGCCAACGGAAACCCAAGCGCTTCGATTTTCGGTTGACTCGGACGCTGCAATTTTCCCGTCACCGTGTTGCGTCCAAGTAGTGTGGGCAGATCATCGCGCGTCTCCTCCTGATGCGAAAAGTCGTGCGGGCAGTTCAGCTTGCTGTTAAAGTCCCTGGTGGTTGGGGCCAAGTTAACGGGTCCATGGGCGCCGGTGCTGCTGGCTTCGAGGATGGGCTGCAAATATACAAAGTAATCAGGTTTAAAGTAAAATAAAGAAATAAAACGTTTTGACGTTGAAAGACCATCAGCAGATAGTCAGAACTGGTATCTAGTCTTGACTTATACTGGAAGACTCACTTTGACGAGAGGTTGTTCACGTGCCCGCAGAACGATTTGATGCAGCGTATGCAGCTGCTGGCGCACCAGTGGCGGTATGGGATTACAGCAGGCCAGAATGCCTTGCATTTCACGGGGCAAACTCTCGGCAATCTGAAGCATCATATGATTTGGGAGCACATAGCCATAGCTCTCATCCTCCTGCCGGGCGGTTGCATCTCGCCAAGTAAAGATGCCGCGTAGCGCATACAACTGTCGATTGTCAAACGAGCGCTTCGTCTTGCGCACCAAATCCAGATGCGAGTCCGTCCCAATGTGTGGCTTCGAGTAGCGTTTCTTGCAAATGTCCGTGCTCTGCTGATAGACCATGCGCAAAGCCTGCGGCTGTCCATGTTCCGATTTGAGCAAATCGTTAACCATACGCTCGTACACATAGATGAGATAGTGTGTGTCCTGACGCGCATAGTCAACCAGTTTCTGTGGCAGTGGCCGCATGCGCCAGTCCGCTAACTGGAGGCTCTTGTCTACATCCAGATCCAAGTAGAACTTTAGCAAATATGCCAACGATAGTCGCGCCATATTTAAAGCCTTGGCAGCGCGATGCGTGTCAAACATGTTGACTATATATAGGGAGAGATCGCGCTGCAGCCACTCGATGTCCAGATCACCACCGTGCAGTATCTTGAGCACCTTGGGATCGGTGAGCACCAGATTCAAAATGTGCATATCGTCGCGCAGTATCAGCGTATCGAATAAATAGTCCTTGGTGCGCGTCGACATCTGCACCAGGCAAGTGATGCCCATGAATGTGCGATACGAGTGATGCTCCACATCGATGGCGATCTGATTTGCCTGGCGCAGTTCATCCAGCGCCTGCTGCAGCTTCTCCACGCTGTCCACTAGCATTAGTTCGGTTTGCTCAGGTGGTGCTGGCAACAGCGGCTGTTGCTTCTGCAGCTGCTCCTTTGCCGGCTCCCACTTCAGCAGCTCAAACTCATACGGATGGAGAAATGACACCACATCGCCAGCCTCATCGTACTCGGGCAGCAATGCCAGAGGCTTCAGCGAATTCGGCTTCTCTGTAAGACGTGGCCTGAACGGATGCTGTGCGCTATTATCGACCGGTTCCTTAAACTGCATCTGTGGCCGCATTATATTCTGCGCCGTAAACAGACGGGCCGAGACCATGTTGCGTATAGGTGTGCCCACAGTTGTGCTGGATCGATTCCAGCTACCAGCACGCGGTGTTATCGACTCATTTGTTATTGTTGTTGCTGGCGTTGTTGATTTTGGTGTGGATTGAACATCCACCTGGGTTTCAACAACCATATGGTGATTGCGTCGCTGACCGCTCTTAATGTCTAGATTAGTAGTGATACGCTCGAACAGTATATCATTACATTCCTGCACCATTTCCAGCTGTTCGTCACCTTGACGCCTGTTTATAAAATAAATATGTTTGATTAATCATGTGAGGACGACGTTACCGTCCGCAATATACTGTTTCCTTTACTGTGTAAACATAAGCAACTATTATTTATTTTGGCATGAAGTTTCAAGAAGGTGTCGATAATATGTTCGACTATCTAGCCTTTCCCCCTTTTGGAAACAGAGTATAATTATGTTGCAATACTTACCGCCTAATGTCGCCCGTTATCTTCTCCGCTTTAAGAACCTTGTTGATCAGTCCTAGCACTCGCTGCGACTGCTCCTCCAGCATGCGTGCGTAGCCCGGATAGCTGAGATAAATGGAACGTGCCGCACCCTGGGGAAAGGCATTGCAGCAGCGTGTGGCAGCAACCACGTTACGGAACGCCTCCTGTTTGCAAAAGTGGGTGAATTTAGGCAAATTGAGGCTGTAATCTGATGCAATCATTTACCGCTGTGAAACTGGTCAAGTCTGTTGTGTTTTGAGTGACTACGGATCCGGATTGGGAAGAAGTCGATGGTTGAACAGCGTTGGCATCGTCATCGGCTGTTGGCTCTGCATCTGCATCCTTTCTGTTTCGTTTCGGTGGCTGCGGCATTTTATTTACGTTATGTTTTGTTTGTTTTTTTTTTATAACTGTTTAGTAGTATTCTTGTGGGAGCTAAGAAAATGTGCGTTTTTCTTCTTCTTTTTCCGAATGAATTAAAAACACCGATAATTTAGGGTTGTCAATACTACTACTACCAGCAACAACAAAAAATTTTAGTAGCTCATGGAATGAAAGACTCCAATTTGAGCTGGCCATACAAATTAACAGCGAAATTATATTAAACAAAATTAGAATGTGAGAATTTAAATCATTTTCGACAGCATATTCGACGCACCATGTTTGTAATCTTTCAAAACGCACACTTGCTCTCTGTCACCGCTCAGAAGTTAAATATCGATAGTTGTGTAAATCTATCGAAACCGGTCCGATGCACTGCAAATTGGCAAACTGACAATCGAAATCAGCAAAACGAAACGTAATTATAAAGTTTGATTAAACCCATACTAAACTAACCCTAATCATGCTGGATCTGTACAGACGCACAGTGACACGCTTCCCACTGGGCAACGTCAGTTACATGTTCGCTTACGGCTCCGGCGTCAAACAGCAGGTTGGCTATGAGCAACCGACTCAAAAGCCGGATGCAAAAAGAGTCATTGATTTAATATTTTGCGTACGGGATACTCTGGGTTTTCATGCGGAGAATATTTACAGACATTCCTCTCATTATTCGGCACTGCAACATCTGGGCGCCAACTTTGTTGCACAGTATCAGGAGCGTTTGGGTGCACAGGTTTATTTCAATACTTTGGTTCCTCTACAGGATCTGGGCATAACCATTAAATACGGCGTGGTGCATGAAGATAATTTGATTGATGATCTGCTGCATTGGCGCCACTTGTATTTGGCTGGACGACTACAGAAACCGGTTACAGATCTCGTCAATCTCGCCGACAATCCTCGCCTGAAGTCTGCTGTTGAGCAGAATTTGGTGTCCGCCTGCCAAGCTGCACTGCTGCTGCTGCCGGAGAAGTTCACCGCCTACGAGTTGTTCTATGCGATTGCCGGACTCAGCTACAAGGGCGACTTTCGCATGATATTCGGCGAGAATAAGCAGAAGGTGCACAATATCGTCATGCCCCAATTGTCCGAGTTCCTGGCGCTCTATCGTCCTGCCATGCGGCATCTGTCGCAGTACATGGCTCTCGATATGCATGGACTGGAGCCGGGTACACTGAAGCCGGCTATTGTCTTTGAGCAGGATAAATCTCAAACGGCCACCCGATTTCATTTGCGTCACTTGCCCAAGGAGCTGTGCCGTCGTCTGCAACGGAATGCTGCCTGTCGCGGCGGCTATGCGGATGTGGTTGAGCATCTGTCGCTGGCGCCGCTGCTGCCCAAGATTGTGCAAGTCTCGGTAAATGATATTGTGTGGCGCAGCAGTGTAACACAGTCCCTGAAGAACATAGCATCTGCGGGCATCTTCAAGTCGCTCGTCTACAGCTATCGTAAGGCAGTGAAGACATTCGCCGTTTAAGCCGTTTCTGGGTCCGCTAATCCTCCCTGCCATTTATTGACTAAGTTGCGCTTCCTGTGCAGTTCTGTTAATTAATTTTAAGCCCCAAAGTTGTTTACATTAATAGAGAATCTGTAGTTTAAATCAAAACTAAACCGGCTGAGTTTTCATTGTCATCATCATTCTTGACAATTCCAGCAGCCATGACCAGCGATTCCAGCAGCTCAAGCACCGAGGAACACCGGCGCAGGCGCAAGCATAAAAAAGAGAAAAAATCAAAAAAGCACAAACATGAAAAGCGTCACAAGGAAAAGAAGCGCAGCAAGCGAGACGAGCCGCTGGAGCAGGAGCAACTGCCCCAACTGATGCCAGTGGCGCCGCCAAGACAACTACTGGAGGCTGAGGACGATTCGGCTGCCTTTGGACCCGCGCTGCCACCTCATTTGGTCAATGAGTCAAAACCTGAGCCCCTGCCACAACCGACGGCGATTATAGGACCCGTGATGCCTGGTAATCTTCCAGAAACAGCAATAGTTGAAAAGACTCCCGATGCAGATAATGATGAGGATCTGACGGGCACGTTTGGGCCGTTGCCAAATGCCACACAAGTGGAGCTGGAGGAGCGTGCGCTAGCCTTAAAACTGGCTGCCTTGGAAGGTGGTGGCATTGGCTCGACAGCAGATCAAGATATGCGCGAGGAATGGATGCTGGAGCTGCCCCAGGTGGGGCTGAAGACCGGCCTGGCAGCTCTAAACAATTTGAAGCGTACTTTCCACCAGGGCAAGGAGCGACCTGACTTTAGCGACCGCAGCTCCTGGACCAAGACACCACAGAGTGTCGCAGCAGGCCCAAAGCCAGTCAGTTCCAAGGATTTGGAGCAGACAGCGCAGGCAAACTATGAGCGGCTACGGGACGAGGAGCAGGATAGCATGGCTAAAAAGCACAAGAAGAAACACAAACGGGATGAGTCTCTAGTTCACATACATCAGAAAAAGTTGCGCAAGGAGCAGCGCGAACGGGTGAGTAACTCATCTTAACCAGACCTTAAATTACCCAGCGTAAACCACTTGGTTTCTTGCAGGAAAAGGAACTGGCTGCCTCTGGATCCAAAGCTGAACGGCGCCCCTTTACACGCGACGTGGACCTGAAGCTCAACAAGATTGACAAGAATCAAACGAAGCAAATTGTCGACAAGGCTAAGATACTAAACACAAAATTCTCGACCGGACAAGCCAAGTATCTTTGAGTATTAAATTAAGCAATATATTCTCTTAAATTAAATGCAAATTTTTGGATGCATCAATAGTTTCTGTTCATCTTAACGCTGTGGAGGCGGTTTGGGTTTAGGTATTTTGGATAACAGCATCTGAATTTCATCCTTCTCCTTCCAGTCCTTCCACAGCTCATACAGATTAACAATAGCGCGCACAATCTCCTGCACCTTGTCCAGGTCAACGTTCAGCTCGGCGAACCACTGTTTAGTTGCATCCTTTTGCAGTATGACGCAAGCGATTTGCAGACAGGCAATTGCAATCTAGAAAGTCATTAAGTGATTAGTTGATTGTCACAAAATTCAAATAAATGCTTTGTAGGGCAACAAACTCAAGTAGTTATTCTTACCTGATATGGCGGATATAGTAGGCAGACATCGGTGCGCAGGGAATCGTTAACAATGCGCCAGCTAAGCGTCAACAGCTGATCCTCTTGGCCCATGTCCTGGACGAGCTGCAGCAACGGCCGATACGGCTGGAACACAATCAGGCAGCAGTCGAGATTCTCGAGGAGATAAAACTCGCACTCGAGGATGTGATTGGTGCGATATGGGAACTCCTGTGTGTAGGCATAGCTGAACTTGGTCTTGATGGCTGACTGGCAAATGGAGATGAGCCTCGAGTTGGATATGACACCAAACTCCTCCACTTTGGAGGCCAGCAGGATGCAGGTGGGCGCCAACAGCAAAGGATCAATGTTCTTTAAGGAATTCCGCGCATAGAAACGCTTAAAATAAACCGTTGCCGTGGCAATAACCTGTTGCCGTAGTTTCAGCTGTTCTCCGAGCACCTGAATGACATTCGCGAAGAATATGAAGATCTTTTGATACTCATCCTCACTTAATGCTAATAAATCATTTTGGCGCTCTCGGAGCAAATCCTGTTTGTCCAGTATCCATTGTTGGGAGTGGGAGCTCTGCCAGAAGTTGCCAGCCATTTTAAAATTCAGTCAGTTGGCTTTGCTTATTCTGGCCGTAAACTAAATTGTAAGTATTTTGTTTTGAAAAAAATTATCAAAAATTAAACACAGCCTTAAGGAATCAACAAAAAAGTCGCGTTGCCAACTACAAAAAGTGTGACCAGAGCCGTAAGCCATTTAACAGCTGATTTGCTGCTGCCAACTTAACAGATTAACGAGTGTGTGTAATTTTTTCAGCAGGCGCCGCGAACGGGAACGCAAAAGGTTTTAAGTTATTTCAAGTGCTTAAAATATTTAATTAATATATAAGAAACGATGGCGTTGCGTGTACTTGGAGCAACGCAAAATATGCGTACATACATGCGTGGCGTTGAAGTCATCAAGGTAAGCAAAAACGTACTATTGTTTGATTACATTCCAGGATTTTAAATTACGTAATTGTGAATTTTATAAGCTTGGCAGTTGCAATTGGCCTGTGGCATGTGTTGCAGGTGCCACAAATTGAAACCAAGTGTGCATACGTCCGTTTCAATAGCAAGTTGTTTTCAAAAGTGCACACAAATAGTTACAAAATTGATTTATCATATTTGAGGTTATGTTGCCAATTTTTTTTGATTATGTTTTAAAAATATTATTTTATATATTTTACAGCGCTACAAATCGGCATTGACCGTTAAGAAGACGCTATTGAACATACCCGCCACGCAGGTGACCAAGCTGGACAATGGGCTGCGCGTTGCTAGCGAGGATTCGGGCGCCGCCACCGCCACCGTTGGACTCTGGATCGATGCTGGTTCGCGTTCCGAGAACGACAAGAACAATGGTGTTGCCCACTTTCTGGAGCACATGGCCTTCAAGGTGAGATCCCAATCAATTACATATAAATCGTATCATTAGGTAATATCACTTCCTTTATCAGGGCACTGCTAAACGCTCGCAAACCGATTTGGAGCTGGAGGTTGAGAATATGGGCGCCCATTTGAACGCGTACACATCTCGCGAGCAGACTGTCTTCTATGCCAAGTGTCTGTCTAAGGATGTGCCTAAGGCAGTTGAGATTTTGGCCGACATCATTCAGAACTCAAAGCTGGGCGAATCTGAGATCGCACGCGAACGCTCGGTCATTCTGCGCGAGATGCAGGAGGTTGAGAGCAATCTGCAGGAGGTGGTCTTTGATCACTTGCACGCCACCGCCTACCAGGGCACACCCTTGGGCCAGACCATTCTCGGTCCCACCAAGAACATTCAGTAAGTCTGAATGATTGTGATTGAGGGTTTTAAAATTTAATCAAAATCTTTGATTTGCAGATCGATTGGCAAATCCGATTTAACCGACTACATTCAGACGCACTACAAGGCATCGCGCATTGTCTTGGCTGGCGCCGGTGGCGTTAAGCACAGCGACTTGGTTAAGTTGGCGGATCAGTCTCTGGGCCGCTTGGAGGCTAGTGTGCTGCCACCAGAAGTGACACCCTGTCGCTTCACTGGCTCCGAGGTGCGTGTGCGCGACGACTCGCTGCCATTGGCTCATGTGGCCGTTGCTGTTGAGGGCTGCGGCTGGACCGATCAGGATAACATCCCATTGATGGTGGCCAACACTCTGGTTGGTGCTTGGGATCGCTCGCAGGGCGGCGGCGCCAACAATGCCTCCAATCTGGCACGTGCCAGTGCCGAGGACAGTGCGTATTATAGCCAAGTCAGCTATGTTTAGAAGTATAATCTTTTGTTTGCTTTGCAGACTTGTGCCACAGCTTCCAGTCGTTCAACACCTGCTACAAGGATACTGGCCTGTGGGGCATCTACTTCGTATGCGACCCACTTCAGTGCGAGGTAAAGCCAAATCCCATTTCCAAATACCATTTGCTTAGCTACTAGTAATTCATTTCTTTGACAGGACATGATCTTCAATGTGCAAACCGAATGGATGCGTCTGTGCACCATGGTCACCGAGGCAGAGGTTGAGCGCGCCAAGAACCTGTTGAAGACTAACATGCTCCTGCAACTGGATGGCACCACACCCATCTGTGAGGACATTGGCCGCCAGATTCTGTGCTACAATCGCCGCATCCCACTGCACGAGCTGGAGCAGCGCATTGATGCCGTCAGCGTACAGAATGTGCGCGATGTGGGCATGAAGTACATTTATGACAGATGCCCCGCTGTCGCTGCCGTTGGACCCGTCGAGAATCTGCCCGACTACAACAGAATTCGCTCCTCCATGTACTGGTTGAGGGTCTAAGCGACTTCGCGCTGTGTCCAAGACATTGTTGCTAGCCGTGTAGTTTAATTGAAAGAAAATTTGATGCAAAAGAAACAGTAAAAACCAAAATAAAATACAACAAACCACTAAAATAACATTGATCCAATAATTTTATCGTTGTAATTTATTGATATGATATAATCTTAATCATGCGAGTACTTAATGGGATTGCCACTGAGTCCCTGTTGCAGTTTGGCTGGTTCCGTCTGACCCAGCGCCGGGTCCAAGCCTTGCCAAGTGCGATCCTCAAACGTCAGGCCCGTGTCAGTTGTCATCAGTGCCATTTTGGCTTGTGTAGCCACCGTATTATTGCTCGACGTCTCCACATTTTCATCACAACCAGTGCCGCCTCTCATGCGTCCGCTGACGAGGCTCACGTCCTGCGGCTGCACGGCTTGCTCATCGAAGGCCAGAAAGCTGCGCCCCTCGGGCAGCAACTGCTTGAAGTCTGTAACATAGGCATCAGGGTACTTCATATGCCAGGCTGGATTCAGTGCCATTTCGGCTTCAAATACGGAAACAATGGGCTTATAGTACTCCTTGGAGTTATACATATTATTAAAGGGGCAGCCAATAAGTACAAAGCAGTCAATCTCCAGAAAGTTGGCCAGTTTGGCTGGGTTTATGCGACCCACAGATATAAGCTGCGTTTTGATGCCGCGACTCTTAGCCATTGCTTGTAGACGCGTTACCACATCCAAATAACCAACAGCGCTTAACGTGGCCACAATCAAGCCAAGGGTCTGTGCATCCTTGCACTTCTCTATGTAGTAATAGCGACGGCGTATATATTGAGCCGTGAGAGGATTCTTGCCGCTCACTGTGGCAGTGGCACCATCCAGGATATGCCACTGCAAAGCGCTTGTGGTCAGTGATAGATTGGCAAAGCGCTGATTATCAGCACCCACAAATATGCAGATGCGCTCGGCAGAAGACGCAGTCTCGGAATCAGCGGGCTGCTTGATCTCAGCACACTCTTCAGCTGGGGGTGGATACACCTCAATGTGCAGCTTCTTCGGACGCAGCACCTCTTGCAGTTGGCTATGGAGTGTATCCTCGCCCTCGGGTAGCTCACCTAGATGTTGATAGCCAATGTCCAGATAGACGCACACCTCCCGCTCACCACACTCCGGCTGCAGTTTGGCTAGCTGTTGGAGCATCTTCGGCAGCTCCAGCGGCAGCACTGGATACAAATAGAGCACCGGCAAGCGGCTGGCCTTACTCCTGCATGCATTGCCAAAATGTATCACGCTATCCGAATCCACATGAGCCGCAGCGATCTCATCCACGCAACAGCTGCCATATGTGGTATCCGCCAAAATGAAGATTTTGCAATCCTCTGTGGAGAGAGCAGCTTGCAGCCAAGTGCTGATGGCGTTGCTGTGTGGCAAATAGTCATCTGGAAATTGCAGACAGATCTAGGAGGCAGGTTATAATCTATATTCCAGTTAGGATTGGGGGAGGTTCCAACTTACCCGTTTGTAACTATTTTTTTGTATCCAATTGCTGCTGATTTTTTTGTGAGCCTCGTTCCAGATTTGTTCAAATGTCACCGGCAGCTCGACTGCCACTTCTGTCTGTCGCTCCAGCGCCGCCGTATCCTGGCTGGAAAAAGCGGATGCTGTCGTATTACTCATTGTTCTCCAAAAACCGTAAAATAAACAATAAAAAGTGAAAGGTCGATTTGCACTACGATTTATCGCTGCCTATCGATAAGTGAAGGTAATTGTATAAATTCATCGCTGTCTCGCTCATGTTTAATTGTACAAGGTGGCGCAAATTACTCGGGTTGGGTGCTCTCTGGGCGCTTGTCTCTCCCTGACCGTCATATAAGAAGACCGGCAATGCACACATGCATAAACACAATGCATACATATGTACATATGTACTTTAACATTCTACCCCATACTTATATAAAACGATAAGGCGAAAACAATAAAATTGAGAGACTGCTAGTGAGAGTAAAGCTAAGGAACACAAGAGAGTAATATCCTCTACGTTGTATAAATTCATAACTATGAAGTTCCACACGCAAATCATCGCTTCTAGTGAAAAATCGATTTATCGATGCTTTCATATTTTTCCCATCACTAAGTTCAACTGCTCACCAGGCAACAAGGCAAGCGAAATTTGTCGAAACTGACCAGACATACGTATTTTTTCTGGCATTCAGACGCGCCAACAAATGCGGATAAAGCGCGCCGAAATCAACTCAAACAGCAAAAAAGAATAAGTTTAAATTTGAAAATATATCACTCGCCAACGCTAAACCAAACAAAACATGGATGAGTCACGCGAGGAAAGCCAATTTATTGTGGATGATGTGAGCAAAACAATCAAGGAAGCTATCGAATCAACTATCGGTGGCAATGCTTACCAACACGACAAAGTAAACAACTGGACCGGCCAGGTGGTCGAGAACTGTCTAACGGTGCTCACCAAGGAGCAGAAGCCCTACAAATACATAGTCACCGCCATGATTATGCAAAAGAATGGCGCTGGTTTGCATACAGCCAGTTCCTGCTATTGGAACAACGACACAGACGGCAGCTGCACAGTCCGTTGGGAGAATAAAACCATGTACTGCATTGTATCCGTTTTCGGCCTAGCTGTATAGGATAGACGGAGATAGTAACAACAACAACAAAAATAAACATAAATCACTAAATTAACAACAACAACGGGGGAGGGATTAACAAGATTGCCTTGCATTTGTTTTTGCGTGTAAGTCCATAACTATAAATACATAAATTATTTATTTATTAATTCATTCAGTTATTTATTTAATACCGACTAGTGTCTCTAGTAAAAAGTATTTAGTAATGCAAAAAAATAATAGTAAAATTTAAAAAATATCTGACTTATTAAAGTTTAATTAAATTAAAATAATTGACAAGACAATTACAATGTAAAGTTTAAATTAACATTCTCATATGTTTTCCAGCTTACACAACCCAATTCTCGATACTTCTTCAGCAAAATCCACTTTATAAGGAATCTAACGATGTCGAATTCTGAGAACACGGCTGCAAAATTTCCAAATGTTTCAGCAAAAATGAATTGTTCATGTATTATTTTCTGAGTTTCTGATTAACCACTGCACAGAAAGTGTTGAGCCGTTATTCACTATTTTCACAATTTAAATCTAAATAAAAATAAATGTAAAAATAAATCATGTGTGTTGGGTGAGTGGATTTTAAGGTTTTACAATCGACCTTGAACTCAACGTGGCCCAAAATTGTTTAATCGATGCAACTACTGCAATGAATACAGGGTGTTTTTTACATCACATTTCTGACTACAGTGGTCGCTAGGGAATTGGAACATACAATAAACGTAATTCTAAATAACTTTTTATTATATTTTATTTTAAAACATTTGAATACCGTATAGTAATCAATTAAATTGGAATACAAACATAAGTATTGTATTTAGAAAAATTAAACTTGGAATCTATATCTTAGAATCCGAGGCGTTATCATTTTCGATCGACCACTGTACTACTTTTTGCGCTGAAAACGCCTGGAAGCCGTAAGCGCTGGCACTGTGCTGGGCAGTCGCAGTGAAATCACATCCGAGCGAGATTTGGGGCGAGCATTGACAATGTGGGCATAGGTAACGATACGCTGCTTGGAGGTGCGTAGAATGCGTGACAACATTTTGCCGTCCACTTCGTATTTTTCGCTGATGAGCAGCGCCAGGACAATGAAGTGGGTGAGCGCCTTCTCTGTGCTGAAGGTGGTGCGAGTGCAAGATTTGACAGCATTGGGATCCGCAAACCGATGCCGTATATCATTCTCAACCTTTTCCGTGATGCGGGACAGTTCGACGCTTTTCATTTGTCGCTTACGCAGCGCAATCAGCGATTGCAGCGCATCCATGTAGATGATCAATTTGACGTGGAGAAAGTCCTGCTTGGAGGTTACTTCCTTTTCTTGTATGCGCTTAAGGCAGTCACGCAAAAAGTCCGATTCAATGCTGCAAATGGATAGTTATTAGGTGTATGTTGATTATTAACGCTTAGTGCTTACGGTAGCTGTTCCAATGGCGTTGCAAACACACTCTTAGCTTCCTCGTCCAGGCGGTCCAGCAGTGCTTGCGGCACCACATTCTCCACATCGTAGACTTCGCTTATTTTCGTGGCCATCTTATCGCACTTGGGTACAATGGTTGCCAGGTAAGCGGCATTGTTGGTGTCCACCTCGGGCAGCGTATCATCCTCCTCGTCGTCTTCAGGGCGTATAGAATTCTGAACGGTCTCGTCCAGATCCTTACGTAACACATTCACATTGACCATCATCTGCTCATTGTTAGCCACAAAACGTGATGATTTGCGTCCTCCGAATTCCTTGAACAGCTTTTTCGTCGCCTGCTCTTTACTCAGCATCGGTTGAGTATTCTGCGTATCCAGCTTTTCGTATATATGATTGGAGAGCAGCGCCTGATCCATGGGCAAAATTGTTGCTTTATTTGTGGATTTGTTGCGTATGCAAATATATGTATCATACTCGTCGCTCTGCTGCAGATCGCCCATATACGCATTCGCGCCGGCCATAATCAGGGCTCGTTTACGTGGATTTCGACCAATACTCTGAACCAAAGTGAAATCCGAACTAGCTCCCAAATTGCCATTTTGAAAATTAACTGAAATTTTTGTGCAGAAATTGTATTGAATTGTTTATTAATGATTTAAAATTAGTCCAAAATTTGTGTCAAGGATTAGTGAAAACCCAGAAAAACCCCATCAAACCAAATAAATAAATGTTAAACGTAAGTAAACATTCATTTGTTAGGTACATAAAATTAGATTAAAATAATAATATTTAATGCACTAAGCACTTACGCAGTGTAGGAAAATGTGTATCGCTTTTGCGTTTGTAAACAGTCTCAATTAATGTTTTATCATCCATTTTATTTTATTAAAAAGTAACTTAAAACTGTAATTCAATTTTGTATATGCCTCTCGCACGTGTAAAAGTAACAAGCGGCAAACAGCTGATGTGCGCCGCGGTAGAGTTGCCAGATGGTTGTTGCAGCGCTGCCACAGGTTGGTAGCCCCTTATTTTAAAAATATGGGCTTTAACTACTTTAAAACGCGCCGTTATGGATTTCGAACTACTTCTGCGTTAATATTAAAGCCCGAGAAGTTGTAATGTTTGGCTTTGACAATTTTGACCACTTGCTGTAAAATTGAAAGCATGCTTTAAATGTTTTGTATGGTTAAGAGATTCATGAATACTCACTAAAACGAGTTTTATTAGAAACACTGCAAATGTTAGAAAATTAATGCTCATGATGGCAGCTTCGGGTGGAAATTCCAAATTCGATTCATCCAAAAGGCCGCGTCGTCGGCGTCTGTGCCGCTCCGTTGGCTGCCACAGCACCGAGAATTGTTGCTCTATTGAAGATAAATATCTATGTATACGAGGCCAACTCGTAACTTAAAATACGCACCAATAACTTTCATCAGATTGTCGCGCAGCTGCTTTAATAACTTAATTTTATTTTCTATTTTAAGAGCTGATTTCTTTATCCAGGTGCTCTGCATTGATTTCAGAAACTTTAAAAAACCCTGCATGCTGGGCAGCAGTAGTTCACCCCCATCCTCATCTGGTTGCTCCGACTGCTCGGTGACCGTTTCCGCATCCTCTGCACTCTCCACCTGCGACGAGTGGCGTCGCGAGGTGGTTTCCACTTTCGGTGGCAACACCACATCGACATCCACTGGCGGCACATCTGTGCTTTTGCTCACCACCAGTTTGGTCCTGGCCTGAATCACCTGACTGTTGTTTGGCACCACAATTTGTGCGCTGTTCTTCAAGCCGCCCGCATTGCTGACAATGAACGGATTACTGTGGCTATTGCTGTTGCTCTGACTCTGGCTCTGGCTGTGTCCAAACCGTTCGCGCTGGTACTCGATCCACACAGCACTGGGTGTGGTGAAACCATCGGGATTAACTTTATCCAGTTGGCCATCTGTTCCGACTGGTTGCGACTGCGTCTGCGATATCTCCACCCACTCGGTTATGCTGCAGTGCAGCAGTGCCAGCAGCAGGCACAGCTTAGCCACATAGTGTTTCATCTTGTTCGTTGGGTATTCGTAAAGCGACTGCTGGAAAAAGTTTGCTTAAACATAGAAATTGTATTTGAAAAAAGGGTGTCATTGGTTGCAAGTCAGTGAATGCGGAATTTTAGCGATTTGTGGCACAGATAAGCTAGAATTAATGTTCTTTATTTATATATTTGTTGCACTTGTTGTTTCTTCTTGTAGTTGTTGTTGTTGTTGCTTTCTTTTATTATTGTTGCAATTGCAATTGGTTCTAAAATACGAGTACAGCTGAGCGTTGCATACGTTTTTAAATTGTTCTTGTTGTTGTTGTTGTTGTTGGTAGTGTATTGTATGCATATTTTGAAGTACTGTAATACGTTAGTTATTAAGCTATATACTAGTTTTGATTCTTAAGAAAAATTTAGCACAGAGATTTCAGTTATAAAAGGTATCGAGAAAAGCGTGAGAAATATATATAGTATATATATATATATATATAAATATAATTTGTTCATGGTAAATGTTCTTAGTGAAGCGAAACATCGAGAAAACGTCACTTGAATATGAAAAAAGATATTTCGAAATTCAACACACACATTTAATTTGTAGTAAATATATCTAAATTTTGATCAACTATGCTGTTATCAGGTGTATTGAATATAAAACGCAAATAATTTGTCAATATTCTTTTGTCCAACAAGGTGCTAATTAAAAGTTACGGTAATTTACAGTCTGACAATATGTATATTTGTATATATAGTATATATATATAAACAAAAAAGCTATGATGAGCGCTTGGTGGACGCTATTTGATGTGCTTGCAAAGATGAAAACGCATCCACTTCAGCGCCTTGTCGCCAATGGCCGCCACTTTCGGTGAGCTGGAGAGCCGATGGCAGCCGGCACAGTTCGATGGGGATGGATAGCTTTCGTTGGGCACACTATGGCTGCCGCACAGCGGCTGCATCAGTTCGGCATTTGTTGTGTTCGCTGCTTGTCCAGGTCAAATGTCACCAGCGCTGTCCCAGCGCACGTCATCCGCCTCGTGGGTGAGGTAGCGTCCCAGACCCACCTGCGTCTCCAGGCTGCGCAAATCTCTGTAAGTCTGTTTATCCTGCAGCCAGTAGTGCATAAGACTCTTGTCGCAAGTGTAGCGCTTGCGCTGCTTCACCTGCAGCAGGTTATTGATCAGGTCAATGGCTGCAAAGGGATGAATTTCCGATAATTTCATAATTTCTTGCCAGCAAGTAAGGGCGTAAAACTCTCTCGGAACTATCAATTTTAAATCAAATCCCATTAAAAAAAAATTCCTTGATAAAGAAATCAACTTTTAATAAATTGTTCCTATGGGTAATATTTTATATACTATTCCTGCTATATAGCTATATCTGCTGATTAATTTTATATATGTATATATATATATATATATATATATATATATATATAATATGCAGTCTCAAGCTTACCATTTGAGGAGATCTCCTTCCACGGATTGGGTGGATACATAAAAGCAGCGTTCTGTATCTGATCGTTTATATCCTCCTCCTCGTTGAAGGGAAATGTGCCGCTGAGGCTCACATAGATAATCACACCCACGCTCCACATGTCCAGGGAGCGATTGTAGCCCTTGTTGCGTAGAACCTCCGGTGCCAGATAGGCGGGAGTGCCGACAACCGAGCGGCGGAAGGATTTCTCGCCAATGATGCGCGCATAGCCGAAATCACAGAGTTTCACCTGGGGAAATTCAGCATCCGAGGAGAGCAGCACGTTCTCCGGCTTCAGATCGCAGTGCACAATGTTCTGGGAGTGGAGATACTTCAGTGCAATAAGGATTTGGGTGATGAGAAACTTGGTCACACGCTCGCTGAGGCGTCCGCGTGAATGCGAGAGTATCATCTCCAGCATATCACCCTTGAGCTTCTCCATGACAACGAAGATGCGCTCGGGTGTCTCGAACATGCGCTCCAGATTGACAACGCCGCAGTGGGTAATGTTCTGGAGTATGGCCACCTCGTTCTTCAACTGTGCCTCCTGCTTGGTGGGAAAGCGCAGCTTGTCAATGACCTTGATGGCCACTTCCCGCTTGGTTTTCTTGTGCACACCACCGTAGACGACACCGAACTGGCCGGAGCCGAGTACCTCGTCGGGAAAGATCTGATACAGCTGACCCATGTCCTGCACCTGCTCCTCCGACTCGCAGCATTCTTTTGAGCAAAGCCAAGGATTAGTTTATTTTTAAATATAATGAATAAAAAGAAATAAAATTGAATTCTTTTTCAATTCTACTTTTTAAATGATATATTTAATTTTTAAAATTTAAAATAATTGTTGGCAATTTTCAGTTTAAATTGAAAAAAGTTTTTGGCTTGAGTTCAAATTTCAACAGGTGTAATTATTTACGGATTTTTCTTGAATTTATGTGGATATTCCATATATGGATACTTGGGAGCTACTCACGTGTATTGGTGACATGCACGTAGGCCTGACGGATGCTCGTCTCCCAGCTCTTGGCAATGTCCGCGCCAATGCCACTGTCCGGCGGTGGGAGGCGCACGGCATGATCATCGCCCACGCCCAGCTGTGGATCCTGGCCGACATAGTAGCTGAGATTGGCGATGCACAGCTCGAAGCAGTAGTTGCTATCGGTTTGAGGATTGCGGTGAGTTTCAATTGAAAGTAGCTCGGATAGCGGCAGCTCCTTGTGGTACTTGCTGCCCTGCTCCGAAATGAACAAAGTTATGCTCTTGGAGTCCATGCGCCAGTAGTAGCGCTTGAGTGCCTTGTCCAAGGAGGTATAGTGCACCAGCCAGCCCTCCTTTAGGGCTTGGCCGCCGCGTTTCTTGGTGTGCTTCACGGATTGCACTATGCGCATGAGGGGAATGTTGGCGCTGGGTGAGGATGAGGATGAGGACTGCGACTGCTCAGATTGGCCATCGCTGGATTTGGAGTCGCCGCCAGCAGTGCTCTCATTCCTGCCGCCATTGACCAGCTCCGGCGGTGAGTTGAAGGCATTGGTTAAAGCCTTTGGCGGTTCACGTGGTCGTCCAGCTACCAGATTTGTGCCGCCCGTGGCTTGATTATATTTGGTGAACTCCTGCGGTGGACCGTCCTCAAAGTCACTGTCATCAAACTCCTCGCGAAAGAAATTGTCACGCTCCTTGCGCGGCGTCCCATCTTTAATCTCCGCCTGCAATTGACTCAGCTGCGCCTCGCCCGTACAGTCCAGCGGCACCTTATCCATGCACTTCTTGTGAGTATTGTACTGGCAGTCGCGGCACTGCAATCCCTGCTTGAACAAACCCTTCAGCAGCTTCTTGCACAGCTGACAGACCGTGGGTAACCCGTAGGTGTGCACCATAAAGGTATGTGGAATGCGGAGCACCATGATGCCGTTTCGACTGCTGGCTGAGTGGGTGCGCTGATGACGGGAGCCGTAGCCGGGTATATTCTATGTGTGCGAAAAAACATTGATAAAAACTACTAACAACAAAAAATCGGAAATTTCGAGAATTGACTAGAAAATACCCTATATACCCAATTATGCAAGTTATTCAGTCTAGGAATATGATTCTAACGGCTTGAAAATATAGTTCTTGAATAATATTATCATACTAAAGGCCAAACTTTTAAATTATTCAAGAATGTTAACTAAATTTGGACTACTTGTGGTATACTTAATATGTAGACCGAATATTAAGTATACCACAAGTAGTTCCTTTTGCTTGCCATATAATTATTTACATTTGTATAATGAGAAAAGTATTCAATACCCAAACTACTCTCAAAAACTTATAATTTCTACTTCTGCTAAACTCCACTTAATTCTTCTCAATACTAATTTTGATTATTTCTACGAGTATTTAAACGCAATTGAAATAAAAGCCAATTGAACTTTTGTATAAAGTAAGGAAATTTATTCATATGAAAATAATACAAAAAATGAAAAAAAGAAATGCAATAGGCAAAGAGATTAAGTAAGTGTTTTAAATACTCGTAGGGAGCCCCAATCACCGTTGACCATTAATAAGAACCACTAAATATCTTATGCGACAGTTTGTTCCCTATGTCACTTCTTAATAATATCATTCATAAGCTCCGACATGCGTTTTACCAGTGAGCTGCTCGAGTCATTCCGACCCGTCGACTCCTCGTTGGAGACGAGCGACAGCTGTGAGCTTCCGGATGGGCTGCGGGGCGGCTGCAGTGTAAAGGAGCGTCGGGATGTGGCATCACTCGACCGGTTGCAGTTGTTCGGTATTTTCACCACACATCGCTTGTGATAGTTCTGACCGCAGCCTGTGATGCCAGCGTGTATGTGAAAATAGTACATACCACAATCGAGTTAGTTTTTATGAGTGTGTGTGTGTGTGTCTGCTTTTGAGTGTATGGATTTGAGTGTCAGCTGTCAGGGTATACATACCATCGCACTTGAGTCCTTGACGCACCAGACCAAACAGCATTTCACCGCAAAAATCACAGAATGTGGGAGCCTTATAGGAATGCACGTTGAGGCTATGCGGCTTTAGTGTTGGCATTTCCGACGTCGGATACAATATGGCTGTGAATGGTACGTATGGATGGGATATTGCTGATGACACTTCTTAAATGGCTAAAGTGTATTTTATATGCTTTTCTTTTCTTTTCTTTTCTCTTTACCACGATTGAAAGGTTATATACCGTCCGTCATATACCACTTTGTGTTTACTACTTACGACTGGCTGTTAATACAATTTCCACCAATGTCTCGTCCACAACTTCCGCTGCGGAATTGATAATGTGCAGCACATTGGGCGTACTGTAGTCGTGTATGAAGAGCAGAATGCGCTCGGATAGATATGTGAGTCCGCTATCTGGTATCTGGGAATCGAAGAGAAAATTCCGGTTAGTGACGCCAATGTTCATTTTGATGTACTGGTTAATTTAACGCTCATTTTTGCATATGGTTGCTATTATCATTTCATATGATATCATATCTTAATTGATTGTGCGATAAGATTTCTGGTGTCCCACACACTTCTACACATGTATATATGTGTGTATATCAAATGTGATATTGGTATCAATTAATATAAAGCAACAGAAAGTGTAATCAAATCAGATGGAAAATGCTACGCTTGAAATACTCTTTTAATGAGGCATGATTATTATTAGTTTAATCATTATAGTATTCGATTTAAATAGTCTTACTGATTTTTTTTTTTTAATGGCAATAAGTTTTTATTTCGCTGCAAATTTGATTGGGACTGTGGATAGCATTATTATTTAATTTATCTAATTACCTGAAATCTATATTATGAATATTTATATTTTTAATTGCATATATATTGCAAAAACTATGCTAAACGATTTCGTTTAATACTTTGTATTATTGCAATATTATTTTATACAAATAATTTTCCCTAAGCAATTATTTTAAATGATATATGGCTTTTTCTATTACTATACCAGACATAATAACACATGCACCAATCAATCTGTTTGTGAGATATTGTTATTTGATAGGGCAACATTTTGTTATTGGAAAATAAAGAAGGAAGGAAACGCAAGCCATGATTTGTAACCCTTTCTACCACTTAGTACACATTACCCATGTGCTAACATAGTCATCATTGCCCATTATTTAGTATGGACATTGAAAAATGATACTTGTGTCAGCGGGAGCAGCTGTCAAACCTCAACTAAGCTCCTGCAAAGGCCACCGAACGTGCCACTGGGGCACTCGGGCAGTCGGCAGTAACATTGCGTAACGAACGCGCTACCGATTGGGGCAAGACTAGGAGCAGTGTCGCAGCTGCCAGCTGGTTAATTGAATTGGTCATGGATAACAGCGCACAAACGGAAGTATATAGCTCTATATTTATATGCGTATGTGTGTGTGCGTATGTGTGTGTGTGTGTGTGCTTATGCAACTCTGACTAACTTAATGAAATTAAGCAATTATTTTGCGCACATAAATTTATTAGGTACACACACACACACACGCGTGCACACACAGATACTCTTACCACGGGGACATGGATAACGATGGTCTGTTGACTTGACCGCGTTCCGCCAGCGCGGACTGTTAAAATATTGACTAGTTGTGTCTGCCTTTTGCATAATTAAGTCGACAGATGTTGACCCGCTTAAGCTATCCCAGCACCACGCCCCAACCAGCCCAACCACCCACACACCCTGCCCCCGGTTAACGCCCACTTACCTTGGTGTTTATGAAATCGCATGCCATATCCTTGAGCGATTTGAGCGTGAGCGCATTCACCGGCACAGCAACTGCATCGCGTACGCTGCCAAATTGAAAGAGGAATGTCACCTCCGGGCCCTCCATGATGACGGGCACGCTGCCAACGGCGCTGCCGTTGCTGCTGTGGTGCTGATTTCGCTGGGCCACGATTGCTCCTTGGTTGGCTCCGGCTCCGGGGTTGTCCCGGGGTCGGTGCGTTGCGGTGGGTTGGCGTATAGTATCTCAATACAAAATTCGTTTTCCTGCGCGACGGCAGCAGCTGGTCCTCCTTTCCTGCTTGATGGCCCCGCAAATGCCAAGGACGAAATTGTTTTGTACTGCTTTTGCGCTGCCACGGTTCTTATTGCTATTGCCTCAATTTACTCCTGTTGTTGTTGTTGTCAGTGTCGCTGGACGTTTTAATGCAAGTTTGCGGTTGGCCTCGGATTCGGATTCAGTTGGCGGCGGGTTTGCGGCTTATCACTGCCCCTGTGGCGCAGTCAGATGGGGTTTAAATGGGCTCCCTGCTAGACAGCCATTTACGGATTGTGCAAAATAACTGTAAATATCATTTAAGCATAAAACATTATTTATTTGGATTTTATTGCATTTTAGTTTCTATTGACCTTTATTGGCAGACAAAATTGCACTTCAATAAGTCTCACGCCCAAAAATATAAATAAACAAACAACAACAAAAAAAAGCAATTAAAATTTGATTGCCCGATGGCAGAATACAAAATGGGTTACGACAATAAAACTCTGGCCGCAGACAAATAAAATCAAATTTGTGCTCAGCAAATAAAATTGCAATTACGTAAATATTTTGATTTGATTTGATTTTCTGTGTTTCAATGCACATTTGAAATCATTTGTGTAGGATAATTCAATTCTGAAGAATGTTGCTGGTCTCTAACTGAATAAAAATCGAAAGCTCTACTTATCACATGCTAATGTTTGTAGTTTGCTAAGTTTAACAAAGATTATGCATCGCAGACCCTTAAAATCACCAGCATGTTGATTATATTAAGCTAATTGCCTGCAAACCCTTTTGAAATCGTAGATTTAGTAAGTTAGGTCATGGAACGTGTATCTCAAACAATGGAGCTATAAATAATGTGCTCGTGAATTCAAATGCCAATTTCATTACGTCGTATGCATTCGATTAGGTATACAAGTATATTAGAAAGATGTAATTGGGATTATTAAAAAAAAGAAAACCGGTTGCTAATCGTCATTCGACCAAATAAAACTATGGGAACATTGCTTCAAGTTGCATATAGGCACATACAAGTAGGAGATCTAATTGACTGACTTTAATTAGTTTTAAGTATACATATATATGAGAATTGATGCAGCAACGAATAATTTTGTACTTAAGTTAAGAAAATTCCAGATAATAAAATGAAATTAATAAGCAGACTGAAAGTATTTGTCGGCCGGGAAAGGAATGCAGAGAGGTAAACGAGAGGGAGGCAAGTAGTATGTATATATACATGAATGTAGAAGACAAGAGACCCAAGTTAACGAAATGAAAGCCATGCCAAGAAAAAGACTCAAGCGAGAGGCGGCTGACAAGCAACTTTCTAAATTTTTAAGTAGGTGTATAGAGTGTAAATGTTTTTGTTGCTGCTGCTGCTGCTGCTGCTCCGACTGCTGCTGCTAGATGGCAGAGGGATAAGCGCGTAGGAAACAAGCCAAGTGCGTTTCGTATTTCAATTGAAGCTGGCTTGTGGCCTGGCCAACTGGGTGAGGCTGCTAGACTTGCAAACAGTTAGAAACACTTCAAGTGGCTGACTGAATTTGGACAGCAAATGACGCAGCACTGAGCCCAAAGCCAATTCTGGCATTTTACACACACGCGCTAAACACACAACCGAGAAGTTGACAGACACACATACACATAGATACAGCATTAAATCTTATTGGTATCCATGAGATACAAGCAGCTTTAAATTTGAACATTTTACATAACCACTGAGCAACAGCTGCCGCACATTCAATTGTTTTGAATTATTCTTAAATAATTTTGATACATATTTGAAGTTATATTTCGGGTGGCTGAACGTTTTTGTATCCACTGTGACTAACCCGTTATATCGTTTGCCGCTTGTCGCTAGTCTCTTTGTCTGTTGTTCGTTGTTCGTTGTTCTATGCGTTGCAATTTGATGTTAGCGCCATTGCCGCCGCGGCACGTTCTGAGTTAACTAAGCCAAAAGAGCAACTGACTTGGCCAACTGAATGAAAATGCGACACCAGCAGCAGCAGCAGCAGCAACAGCAGCAACAGCAGCAGCAGCAGTTGGCAGTTGGTAGTGGCAGTGGCAAAAGCCAACTCAAAACCCGTTTTACGACACCAGCACACACACACACACTAAAGAGCACCAGTAGAGAGAGCGAGAGAGAGAGAGAGTGAGAGAGTATGTGTGTGTGCTATGAACCAAAGCAGTCGACCCAGTACTACACTTCATCCGTCCCCCCCCCGCAACTTGCCCGCTTTGTTCTATGCCCCATCGGTTTATGGCTCTTCGCCCCATAATATTCGCCACTTTGTTTGTTTCCTTTGTTGGTTTGTTGTAACGACCGTTGCCACTGCCACTGCCACAGCCGCTGCCGCTGGCGCTGCCGTTGCCTTCAAATAATCAACTAACATTGTTGCTGCTCCGATTTTGCACTTTTTCTCTTTTGTTCAAGCGCCCTTCTGCAATACTATGCGCACATTTTCTTTCGCTGTCATTGTCAAGGCTGTGCGAAAAACTACCTGTGGTAGCTGATAAGCGCTTTTCATTGGAACATCGCGCGTTTTCCACGGCCCAGAGATGCGCACGTGACGGAGCAAATTGTTACGTATTTCTGAACTCAAATTGTTGGCATTGCCAGGCGCTTTTTTCAGACATATTTGAAGTTTTTATATTTTAGATATTTAAGGTTTCTCTGAATATTTCCCATATGGGGACGGTGTAATTTTGGGTTTTGGAGGTATTCCAAGTATTTAGATCCCATTTACCGAATATAGTCTTAATAAACCTAGCAGTCTCTTAGTTATATCTGAATATTTAAAGCGTTATTTATTTAAACTTAAAAATATATTATTTATTATTTTATTCAATGTTTCTTAGGCAATCTTGAATTATAGCAACATATAAAGACTAGTATTGATGTGTTTCGATATAATTGTTTATTGACATATTTAAATTGTTAGATTTATCTGTCTGCTGTTTCCAGGGTATTCCACAGTCGCAAGTAATCAGCATACTCTTATCACTACTCTGATTATTGTTAATATTTTTTCATATTCAGCTAAGAGGAATGATTGTACAGAAAATTAGGCTTTATATAATTATAAGAAATGCGCAAATTAGAACTGGAAAAAGTCACGTTTAAGAATCCGTAAGCTGCTCAGCTCTGTTGATTGCTGCACTGTTTACATAGTCAGTATTCTGTTCTTGACAATAGAATAGTAAAGGACACTGAGAGTACTTTGCTATTGTTTTGTTGATTCTGTCGCTGTTATTCTTTGTTTGGCTGTCTTATTTTAGGCTGGAGGCCATGCCCCAAACACGAAAGCTCACATGTTTATTTGTTAAAATATTATTCGAATTTTATTTCACATACAGCAAACAGAAATGAAATGCAAATACTTGAAATGTCGCATCGACCGCTTTGGGGCTGATAAGGCGACAGCCAGCGGAGCAGAGAGCGCGCTTGGCAATGGCATCATCATCATCGACAGATAATTAGCAAGGTGATAATGGGGCCACTGAGAGTGAGAAGCTGCTACCACGCCACAATACGAAACGACGAGTTCAAATTCCAATGTGGGTGGAGGCACAATAGCAGCGACAAAGGGCCAAAAAAGCCATTAACTTTTTGGGAAGGGAGCGAAGAACTCATAAATCCAATTTCAGTGTTCGGAGCGAAGTTTTATGTCAAGTATGGGACAGCCTGACGCACTGGTCATAAATACCAAGGCCAAGGAATAACTTGAACGTGTTTTCTTTATTTGTTTGTCTTTCTAGCCACGCTCCACTTGTATGAAGATGGACATGCCCCCAATGCTGCAAGATGTCTCTTGGTTGGAGGCAGAGGCGCTGGCGCGGCGCGGCGCTGGCGCATACAAACATTTACATTAGGGGGGGCAACAACAAATGGCAAATAAAATGACACATACTATATAAAAAGCCAATGGGGAAGCTTCTCATCCCAATCGCCATGTACTCACTCGTATGCAAAAACCAAACAAATACACAAAAACCTGCTCTATAAAGTTAGTTGGCACTAGTGTCGCGATGACAACGCTTGTCGCTCATCTTGAGCATTTATTGTTTCATCTTTTTTTTTTCAATTCTCTTGAATTCTATTAATTTTATAATTTGTTAGCCAAATATTTGTTTGAGTATGTGATTTTCAAGATACAGGCAGAGGAACTATAATATGCTTGTTATATGAGTTTTCATTAGCTGATACTTGCAATTTGTTACTAAAGCAAAAAAAAAAAAAAAAAACAACTTGGTCTGGCGTCATCTGCTTGGTCGAGTTTTTCGCTCATCTCATCTAATATGAAAGGCTGCCAGCTTTTAGGTATATACATATATAGAGGTGTATAAATAATGTATTTAGCTACTTGTGCACTTGTAGCGTATTTCTTGCAATTAATTTGAATAATTAATATGCACTGCCAACACACACACACACACACACACACCTATAGAGCGAGTACAACACACACAAACACAGGCACAACCGACACACCTTCACTCGTGGCCCATTTTGCCAGGCGCTTTTCTTTCGAATTTGAAATTTTCTACTGTGTCAACGCGACCGTTGTGGCAGCATCGTCCACGCGTCGTTAGCGCTCACGTTGTCCCCAATGTGGCAACGCTAACGAGGATAATTCGCACGTTTGTACTTTGGCTCGCTTGCCGCGCAACTGATACAAAAAACTGAAGCCGAACGCCACCAAAACCCAATAGCATCGCCAGCTCAACTCAACACATTTCGCTCCGGAATGCGCTTATTCTCCCATGCTCAGCGCTCGCTTGGCTCAGTGATGCTCTCAGAGCAGCCACCAGCCGGAGAAGAGCGAGCGCCATTTGTTGTTTACGATAAGTTGACGCAATGTTCATACGATTCATGATGCTACTACATTTGCCCCCATGGCGACTGTGGCGACTGTAGCGACTGTAGCGACTGTAGCGAATAGAGGCCCATTCTTGACGCGTTTCCTTAATTGCATCTTCTATTGTTTATTTATATAATTTGCTGTTGCGTTACGTTTGTTTCTTGGGCCTTCAGCTCTTTGTTTACATCGGCTGGGAATTGCCGTTTAATTTAATTGGCCGCCTTCACAGGTGTCTGTGGTTGTGGAGTTGTAATAAAAGAGAGAGCGGCGCATGTGTGAAAGAGCAATTGTGTTGACTTAAGAGTAGACGCTGTGCAGAGTTGTCAGGTTACATTAGAAAATTAATAAAATTATAATAATCATTCGAATAATACGAAATATAAATAACCTTCGAAATAGTATCAAATATATGAAATATATGACAAAATCATATTTAAATCTGGTTTGCTTTATTAGTATTTGAGATAATATTTATATAATATTTGGTATCATCTTTTTTTTTTAAAGTTAGTAAATTCAGTAGTGTTTATTCTTGCATTGAGTGTAACACCTGGCGTATGCATAATATTTTCTATGTCTTGTGCAGCCTTAAAGAGCTTCAAAGCTTAAAGTGCGCTCTTCGCCGCTTTAAAGAGTGTCACACAATTGTGCTTTTGACTGCTCTCTCACTTTGCGTAATGTCACCAAGCTTTTGGTACACTCAACAAAATTGCACATACGCAGCGTGAGACAATTTGTATAACATACTTTAATATTTTCATATATTCGTACTTTATTTAAGTAGCATAGCCAAAGGCATTTAAAGTGAAAATGTTTTTTGTTGTCTCCTTCGCTGAAGTCGCATTGTTTTTGTCTGCCCGCCCCTAATTGAAGCGCGTAAAATGCACGTCAAAGCGGAAATGTAAGCGGAAACGTGAAGCTTTCGCTAACTGTGGAGATGGCAACAACGTAATCGTTTTTCCACGCTAAGAGCTTTTCATTTTCAACAACCGTACAATTACTGAGCACAGCAAAACAGAACTGGCACACGAAGCAACTTCAAAGAGGAAGCGTAAAATTGTGCCAGCAACACATGTCGCACCCCGTGTTTCGCTTGGGTGGGTGGATGGCTAGCTGGCATAAAGCTATTGGAGTTCTAGGTCTGCCAGCAGACAACAAAAGCGCCGCACGTAATATAATAAAGAGATTTACCATAGCATACAAAGCGGCAGCTGGGCACACAGTTGCGTGGCCCATGGCTCTGATATAGCCGCCACACATTGTGCTCACATTCGTATCGAAATCGGTTTAAGCTGAGCAAAAAATAATTGGCTTGGTATTTTACGATTCTCTCCGCTTTGTGCAGATTACTTTACTTGTATCGTTTCATGCTTTCTGTTCGCTTTTGACTGGCTGCTTTGGCTAATCAACAGCAACAGTTTGTTGGCACGCGTTGCCTATTCGCCTTTAAAGCAGACAGATAAATGTATACGTGTTACATGTAGAATAATTCTAAAGGATAAACAATGAACAAAATGACCTGGGGATTGAAAATCTGTTCATTTTGATTAATGGTACATGATTTCTTAAAACTGCATAAATCTTAGATATTGAATTAAAGAAGAGGATAAATGATGACCAAAATGGCTTCGGGATTCAAAATAGATTCATATTTGACAAAGTTATGGGAGTTTGAAGTCAAATAACGCTATTTATAGGGATTTAAGCACTTTACAAGCCAATAACTCATCCAATAGTTTTTTAAACTAATTGCGACACCCACAATCGGTTGAAAATCGTAATTCGAGATCTAATTTAAAAAAAAAAAAAAATTGGTAATTCCCCCTTATGCTTTTTTTAACAAAAAATTAAAAAAAAAATTATTTTTAAAAGTCCATAAACCTTAGATGTGGACTTGAAGTATATGCCAAATAGTGGCCAAAATGGCCTCGGGATTAACAATCGGTTGAGTTTTGACAAAGTTATGACAGTTTGAAGGTCATTTATAAGGAACTTTTCGTTGTTTGGGCACTTTACAGGCAAATTTTTTGTCACTTTTGACGTGACTTTTGACAAAAAATCGTCTCAGATTTGGAAAATTTATGCCAGTGCAATATTTGGATGATTTTGTTTGGAAGATTTTTGTTTGGGTACAGGATTTACAAATATTATCTAAAGTCTGTGTTTTGTGCATTAGTTTATATTCAATGAGTTTTTATTTTGAGGACATATTTTACTTGTATAATATATTTGAAGGTCTTTAGTGTGATCATATAAAAAACATCTCGTTGGACGCCACAATTGATTAAAATATCATACATACACAGCTTAAACCTTTTTATAAAACTCATTGATGTGCAGACATTTCCATATCCTCTATATTACATATATTGTGATACACAAACCTTAAGTTGACCTTTTAAGTGTTTTGAATAAATTCATATAACGATATTCAAAAGGACATCATCAGGAGTACAGAAATGAGGCAAATATATGGTGATTTTCTAATTGAGCGCGCTTTGTAAATCTGTGCATTTGACGGGTTCATGTGCTTCTCTTTTATGGAACACAAAACAATAAAAGAAAGAAAAGCAAAATAAAAATCCAAAAAATAAAACACAAATTCAGCAATTTTGTTAGCTTGCACATTAAATTTGCATATATTTCTATGAGTAAAACCTAGAGCAGTCTCAGCTTCAGTTGCAGACCCTTAAATTTGGGGTTGCTCTAAGTGGCCAGTTGGCCGATGGCTGTGGCTGGCGCAGGGGACCGGGACCGGGACCGGGACGTGCCGGCTAATGCGGCAATTGTTAAGCCAAATGCAAATAGATGTTGAAGTTGCAGACTTCCTCCTATGCCGAGCCGCGTGCGCTACATAAATCAGTTCCCGGACTACAGCTCCAGCTCTGTCGTCCTGGTGCACGCCTCCCTGTCGACTGTGAGTTTGGTAACGCGCTGCAGCGTTTCTATGGTTTGCATGTACAATCTCTTGGCCAATTCCTTGTCCTGGCCAGCCTCCGAAGTTGGCGCAATTTCGCAGTCACTGCAAGTAGCCAAGAAATGTTGCATACAAAAAGCAAAGGAAAGCAAGTGTCGCGCTAATGCGGCATCAGCCGTTTCCGGCAATGGCAACTCACTTGAAGTACTCGCCAGTTACTTGCTTCAGCTGCGGATCCGTGGCCAGGCGTATGGCGCACTGGGCGCCCTCGTAAGCATTCTTCATGAACAGCCACATCCACGGGTAGGTGATCACTTTAACGCAAATGGCCGACATTAGCGGTGAGCTGTGTTCGTGTTGGGCGCATCAAAAGAAAAACAAGCAACAAAAGTTAACTAATTTCATTTCCATTGTAATTAAAATGCAAAACAAGTAAGAATAACATAAGCGAGAGTAGACGACTAGGAAATACTCTAGGAATTGCTAGAGTGGCATGTATAATATTTATATTTATATATATATATTTATATTTATATGTATGTATATTTATTAAGACTAAAGACAATGAAGGTATTTTCAATTTTGATTGTAAAACATTTGATTATTTGAGTAGGGAATTTTGTAATTTTATATATGAAAATGAATTTATGTTAACTGAATGACTTGGTGTGTAATTTAAAGCCTATATAGCATATTAATAAATTAAAATGTATTTAATTTGCATAAGAATCTGCAAAACAAATAGTGAAGTCTGTAGGATATGCTTTGAATGACAAGACTAATTAAGAATATCCACTTTACTCTAACACAGTAAATTTAAAAAAGATTTGAACTTTGTCAACTCATCTCAAACAAATACGTATTCAAAATGTATATTTTAACTTGTGTATCTTTAATATTTGTGAGGCAAAGTGATTAGAACATTTGGACAAATCTATGAAGATTCATGTCACTTACTGACATTAAGTTTAATCAATGTCTAACTGTCAGGGATAAACTCTTTGACAACTCGAACTTTTCTTTTCTCTCTTGTGAATATTTAAATTCGGTAATCTTAAGAATAAATTAATCGCACCCGAAATGGATAAATTAGTTTCATTTTTGACTGTGCTGTGCGAGCTTTTGAAAAAGGCTCTCAAAGTTCGAGTAGGGTTTCGCACTGATAATCTGATGACAATGCGTTTCTGCCACTTTCCAGTGCCGGTAACTTTAACAATGTTTTTGCGCATTGTTGTAATTACGTATATAATTATGGTGACAAGAGACAAAAAACAGAACCCATTTTGGGGCATACTTAAATTTAAAATGCGTCATATCAACTCCGAACCCATCTAAAAGATAATATTAAGTATACGCCATGCAGATGCAGATTTAAGCAGGATTACGAACCCGCGCTCAATTGGCTTAGCTGTCATTGTTGTTCTTATTGCTATTGTTTTTTGTAGCTGTCGTCAGTGCTGTTGTTGCTGCTAATGGTTGTTCACAATGGCGTCCAATGGCCCAAGTTCACCGACACTTGAACATAATAAAACGATAAATAAATAATTAATGCGTTTAACTTTTCCATTTACGCTTTTTCCGTGACTTGAGCATTAACTGCTTTTCATTTTCATTCATTTCATAGTACGACGAGCGCACACATACACATACACCCACACCCACAGACATGCAGTCGCACAAAAGCTTGTCAAAGTGTGTGTGTGCGTGTGTCTATCTGGTTGCTTGTGCTTTGTGTGTGGGTGTGTATGTGTGTGTCTGGTCGGTTCTATCTGGCCCTGCTCAGCGTGCTAAAGGTTCCATTCAACCGACCAGAGCCATGCAACGCTTTTAAAAACACCCCAGCTTGCCCTTGCCCCGACCATCAGCACTCCCCCGCCACGCTCCTAGTTCTTTAGATGCATTTCTGAATCGCATTAAGCGCCCGTAGGGCTTGCTGGATGAACCGCTAAGCCGGGCAAAGTTCACGTCCATCGACCCACCGAGGTGCAGCTGATTACATGAGAATGTTTCGTGTGAAAAGCGCAGCAGAATACATGCATACATATGGTATAAGTACATGAGTACACATACTATAAGTACATGTGTTTAAATTGTATGCACTTTGGCTTCGAGGTACTTATGTGCAAAATGAATGAGTTTTGACCAAGCTTTTTAAATCACCAATTCCAATTTCAGCGAAATACTCTTAATACAGAGTACGGCATTCAAAAGCTTATGCCAGCTGGTAATTTTCATAGAGGCTTCAGTAAACCTGAAACTTTCTCTCATAATTATCGTTCATGTAATTGTGTAGTATTTTAATTACAAAGTTGAGTTCATGCCGCAGCTTAGCTACAAAGCTGTTATTAAGTATACGTATTTTTTTTTAGCTTGCTATCTGAACAATTTTAATTAAAGTTAAAAAAATATACATTTTGGTCAGGAAGCGAGTAAAAACATTTAAGCGAACTTGATCTGCTTTTCACTAAAGAAAATGAAACAGAACTGTAAAGTGAAAACTAAAGGTTCTGTCGCTTAAATTGCGCTTGAAATAAAACTTATCGATTTAGGAGTGTAGCGGAGAATACATATATAAGAAATATGAAAACAGATACACAGACATAAAAACATATATATATATAATTTATATTTTTTTGTATATCTCCTTGTGCCCAATAAAATTGCACAACTTTATGATAGTTATTTTGTGGATAGAGTGTGAAATTCTCGTTCGCAAGATACTCTGTTTATAAAAGTGATGTTCAAGTTGAACAATCAGCACTTTGCATTTAAAATCTTACTTACATAAGCAATACAAGTTGGACAACTAAAAACCAAGCCCTTTCAATAAATTATCACAAGAAACAAGATGATTGGCTGACTGGCTGACTGACTGGCTGACTGGCTGACTGACTGACAGGTTTGCAGCGTATTCTTGGCAATGGCAAACTTCTTGACCGACAAGACTTTGGAAAAGTGCAACACATAGCTGACAGCTGTTTCAGCAGATACGAGCCTGGCAGCCATAAAAGCAACAAAAGTCAGAGTGTTATCTCTCAGATGCTTCTCGCTGCAGATGGTGTTGTGTATGTGTGTGTGTGTGTGTGTGTGTGTGTGCCAAGTATAACAAAAGTTCAATTTGGCGCTACGAAGTCTGTAAATAGAAACTCTACTTGGAGAAGCAAAACATGTACAGAAAAAGTTTAAAGCGACGACAACGGAAGGGAAAGGAAACGGGACAGGGAACTGCAACTGGAACTGGAAGTGGGGCTAAGAAGACGCGACGTGTGGGAGCGGATGAGTGCAGGCAGCCAATGGACAGGAAGTAAATGCATGCAAGCTGCCATGTATCTATGTATGTATGAAGGAAGCAATACACACACACACACACAGACACATGCATAGACCTAGGTGAACTGTAGGCCATCTCATACACGTCCACTTGACGTTACTTCCGCTGTTCATTTGCTGTTTTATTGCCACAGCCGGAGGCAGTTTATGTGTGGCATGGTATTTTGTTGGCGCTGCTGCTGCTGCCTGGGTCACGTGCCACGGGCCTATTGCCAGTTACTGGCCCTCTGACTTCTGCCCACCCTCACCCTCCCCCCCCATCCCACAACCTGTCAAGGTGCTGCGTTTTATGTCCAAATGATTTGTACGCTTGCCCCGGCATTTGATTTCTTTCATTGTTGCTTCTTTTGTTTCACTGTGCAGCACTCTGCACGAAGCATTTGCAAATTGTAATGACGCATGTTAACAATGTTTCGGTCTGGCCATGTGGCAGCTGCCACATACATCTGTATGTATATGTAGACATTACAAATTTCGTGTCTATGATGGATTATGCTTTTGTGGCTTGTGACAGCTGGGCGTCATATCGAACCTGCCTCTGCCACATGCCATTCGCTACTCATTTCACCGTAACTATATTTCAATTATTGTTATTCAATTGTGTGAATTTGTGATGCGTGCTGTGTTGCACACACACACATTGCCACAGGTGTGCTAAGCCATGAGAATGGAAGCCTGGAATTACATTCGAGCATGAGTTCTGATTGTAATCGTTTTATACATACTACAATATATGTAGTTGCAGGGCTGCTAACTGTTTTAGTTCTGCCAACATTCGTACACGTCAGTTACAGTCATTTATCTGGTTTATTTCGGTGAAAACTTGTTAAGCCAACTGAATCCTAAATAATACCTGGCAAAAACTTATTCCTAGCTAGCCCAGATTAATGAACGTATCTCAATGTCAAAAGCAACGTTTAAGATATGAATGTCTTTAACACTTTAGAGGAAGTATAAGCTCACAAGCGATTTAAATATGAGCAGAGACATTGGGGCTTAAAATCCGACTCGGACATCCGAATCAAAGCAAGAATAGGATTGGAAAGGATTCATGATCCCCAACTTGACTTCTAGCTCAGTTGTGTGGGTGAAGAGGTGGCAAAGGAAACACATCCTTTCCTAATCCGTCCTCTCAGCAAGTCTATGTAGTGTAGGCAAATCAGCTTTGGGTCTTTTCGGCTCAACGGAATAAGCATTGTGTGGGATTAACTGCATTTCATATTTTGTATATTGCCCCTAAAAGTATGCTGCTGTTTTTTTAAATACGATGTAAAATATTTAAAAACCGTTTTACAAATTTTTTAAAAGTTTTTTTTTGATAATATTGGTTAATTTTCGAATTTCGGATTTTAAAAGATTTTTTTGTTATTTAATTCTTTTTTTCACACTTTTATTCCGCGTTTGCTGCAGATTTCTGTTCGCCTGGTACTGATACTGAATTGCATAGTGTGTTCGATTAAAACACAATTATAAAGGAAATTATTTTACAGCTCGAATTATTGGAAATTATTGGTAATAAATAACTATTGATTAGTCAATAAACCAAAATTATGAGCAAATAAATATTTTGTATGCCTCACTTTAGTACTTTTAAAATTGAATTTATTGTCTGACTTTCTAACTTTCTCTTCTGGTTGACTTTCAGTCAGCAGATTTCCATTGAATGACAACTTTAACTATTCGAGTTACACCAAAAGCAAACACAAATGTATTTATTTCCATTTGTCTTTATATATATCCATATACGTTGACGGACTGTGACTATATATATCAGCACATTGTCATTGTGAATGAGTTCATCGGTTGAAAAATGAGTTTGGATTTTTGAAGCAACGCATTATATCACATTGTCTGGCAATGACTAATTTATAACTGACAAAAAGTTGCAGATTTGCTGCGATTGCACGGGAAACAGAAGCATCAATAAATCTTGCATTAATTCGGTGCCCAAGCCGGAAAAGCGTTGACGACGCCGTCGTACGCTTTGTCATTTGAACTTGCTTTATGTGGATTTTCTGACACAGCGACGCCAGCAGTCGCCAGCAACAATAACAACATCAGCAACAACTGTCAGCTGTGTGCGTCTGGGCAATAACTCAAAACTGCACGATCTGGGCAAAGTTTAGGACGCGAGTTGTCCTTGCTCTGGCCCAAAGAAGTAGGCAATTGTCAAGTGTTGACCGAATGGCGGCTCGTGCTTGGCATTTTAATTATAACGTTTCACTTCTGTTGCATAGGCAGAGCTGCAAGTGTTTGCATGTGGCAAGTGCCACTCGATGCTGGATTATCTGCGCAGTTCTTGATGAGCGCGGCGGCTGCGGAGGCAGTGATGAGTACTCGTAAGTTCGTTGCAGCTGTTGGTTCGTTGCTGTTGCAAGCTTGCTGCTCGTTGCTGTTGCAAGCTTGTTGTCATTCTGTCCTTTCGCAATTTGCAACTGTTTGTCGTGTTTGCACGTCCTTTTCTGTGTATTGTGCAAATTTGGTTTTTTCTATACCCGCACACAAACATGCCATAAGGATAAGGAGGCGGTGGAGGGGGGTACGGGGGGCATACGCTGACAGCCAATTTGCATGCACAGGCTATAAGCCTATGCCATCAAGCTACTCTTTTCCCCATTTCTGTTCGCTGTGTAATGCAGCTGCTGTCCTTGACAGTTATCCTAATGGATTTTCGTTTGTTTAGACAGTCCTTAAATCTTTCAAAGCAATTGTGCAAGAGATTGCTAAATATACATATACATACATATATATCTGTATACTCGAGATGTGTACAGAAACCACTAATTCTGCTCTTGGATTATGGTTAGATTAGCAGATGCATTTCAAAAAGGTTATCTGGATAGTTACCGTAATGGTTTTTTGGTTAGCTTTGACAGTCTTTAAATATTTTAGAAGGTTTTGTCCAAGATATTGCTGAATAATAAAGTAAAAGTTCAAAAGCGAATACTTGAGGTACAGGGAAAAAACGGTTTGGGTTTGATTAAGAGTTCGACTGGTGTCATCCCTACTTTTAAAGACAATCCATTTAATGGCTTCTACGGATGTTCCGTAAGCTTTTAACTCCAACGTACCTTCAAGGATTGCCACTTGAAATTTTTAATTACATTTACATTTGGCCTTCAACATTTGATGATGCCTTGATGTGATGCCAACTGACTGGCCACGTTCAGGGTTTT
This sequence comes from Drosophila maculinotata, assembly GCA_035045305.1. Lineage (NCBI taxonomy): Eukaryota > Metazoa > Arthropoda > Insecta > Diptera > Drosophilidae > Drosophila > Drosophila maculinotata. Next base: position 12,912,614 of record JAWNPD010000335.1, read on the forward strand.
GGCCGATTTGAGCACTTGGCCACGCTCGACGCTGCCACGCCCACACCAGCCCGCCCACCGGTCACGTTTGGCCAGAAATGAAAAAGGAAAAAGTTTTTAGCGCGGCCGCGAAATGAGCTTAAAAATTTAGTTGCAGTTGCACTTTACCGCGAGTGCAACTTTTGGGCTTTTAGTTTTGGGGTTTGGAGTTTTCAATTTCAATTTCAGTTTCAGAGTCAGAGTTTTGGCGGCGGATTGGCCTCGTTACTTACTTGCGCAGGTGGCGGGTGCCTCTCACAAGTCCGGGCGTACAGCAGTTGACCGTAATGGGGGTATCTGCGGGGAAATCAGCGTTTCAATAATAAGTGGCATACTCTCGCCCGTCTCAATAATTTACAGACACTTACCTTTGAGCTCTCGGGCCAGCCAGCGCGTGGCCAGAATCACGGCCAGCTTGGAGTGGGCGAAGGCATCGCGTGCATGGAACTTGACCGCCCAGGTGCCCACGTTCAGCGGATCGTCGAAATCGATTTTGGCCGACTGATGGGCGTGGGCGGACACAAACAAAATGCGGCCCTGCTCCGACAGTCGCAGATGCGGCAGCAGCAGCTGCGTCAGCAAAAACGGCGCCAAATAGTTCACCTGACTGTGCGGCTCGAAGCCGTCCGGCGTGGAGAGCCGTGTGTCGCCAAACACAATGCCCGCATTGTTCACCAGCACATCAATGCGCTCGAATTCCGACATCAGCTGGCTGGCAAACTGATGCACACTGCTCAGCGAGCACAGATCCAAGTGACGTGCCTCCACGAAGTAGCGCTCCGCCGGACTTATGCCATCATCGCTGCTGGTTGGCGTGCGGCAGCCCAGCTCCCGCTTAATAATGGCAGCGGCACGTTCGGCCTCCACCATGTTGCGGCAGGCGAGGATAATGCGGCCGCCACGAGCCGCCAGCGCTTTGGCAATCTCAAAGCCAATGCCGCTGCTGCCGCCAGTGATGACGACAATTTGCTCCTTGATTTGATTGTCGTTGGGACAACGCTGGCCGCTCATTATGGTGCTGCAATGCGGGTAAGTGGCAAGTTGTATATATGTACATATATATATATATATATGTGGATACATAGATTATAGACCAAGAGTTGTGCCCCAACTTAATTATGTTTAGCCATCATGTGGCCCGCTGCATCTGTCATGTGTGCGTTCCTCTGTCCCTGTGTCCCTCTGTCCCTGTGCCCCTGAGTCCCTCTGGCGCATTGAAAGGCGTTCATGAAATTTGTTGGCTTATTAGCATATACAAACAGATAATTACGTTTTGATTTGGCTCAGCAATTGATGTCTAATTACTATGCCAGAAAAGTATTTGATTTATTAAAAGATCAGTTTTGGGGCATGAAAAACTAATAAAAGTAACACTAATAACAATTAAGTATTATAAAGTGTACATTATTAAATGATGTTGCTATTAAAATCATAGCAAAATGGCAAATACTGTTGAAAGCAATGTCGTAGATAAATTTAAAGAGGTTTGGTTTTTTTGTACATTTAAAATATACAACTAGAACTTATGCGGTGGAAAAAGTATATTTTAATGGATTAAAAAGATTGCTGACAAAATAAAAATACACATTGCAAGGCATAAGAATGGCATTGCATGAAAACTACATAAATTGAAATTTGAAGCTAATGTTCCACTATTATTGGAGCCATATAATTGTCAGCGAGACGCTTATTGAATTAGATTTATTTGATTTAGTGCCGCACTTTTGCAAAGTTTTTCGAGAGTGTGTATTGGGATCTTCCACTTCATTGGCTGACAGTTATTTGGCACTCAAGTAAGTTTTGCCTGCACCCCCGATATTTGCAACGCTTTCAGAATTAATTTGCCATCGCATTTACTTTTCGCCAACTTGCGTAAATCCACTTTACAAATATTTGCAGCAGCTTTTGGCACTCGCCGCAGTTGTCAGTTGCCGGTTGCCGGTTGTTACATATTGCAATTTCAGCAGCACATTGCTCACTGCCACGCCCCTGAGTGGCTTACACCTGCAACTGGGGCATGCCACAAAAACCGCGATGCTCAAAGCGCAGCGCGCAAAAATAATCTTTAGATATTACATATTATCCAGCTTCGTTGCCGCTGAGTTGACTCAGCTGGGGGCGGCGGAAGTAGTGGAGGTGGAGGTGAAGGCGAAGGTGGAGTAGCGGCTGTTCTTAGCCAACGACCCTCTTTATGAAATCCACTTAAAAAGTTTCGAGTTAACCGAGTTTTTACTTGGGCGCGACATTTATGTATATACGTGTCCGGCAGCGACGCACCCATCGTGGCCAAAGTTTGCAATGGCCACATCTTATCGTTAGTGCTACGCGTTTTCCTGCTGCCTCATGAAAATGTATGAGACTGCCCCAGACTGCACGACACCACGAAACACCCACTCACCGCACGGTAATCACAAGACCAACAACCAGGGCCGCTATTGTAGGCCACCAGGTGGAGAAGGGATCAGCCTGCTCGAATATGGTCAGCAGGCGCTCCATGGTAGCTGTGTATGCAATTTCAAGACTGTCTCCACGCGCTTATTGATGGAACGAATCTGAATCTGTGGTGTGCACTGCCTGCGAGCCCGGACTGAACTGTAATCGTAATAATAAATATAAATTCGGATTGCCTGCACCCACGGCGGGAAGGCTGACCCCCCCCCCCCTCCCCCCCTCTCTCGCTCTCTCTCACATGTACGGATTTCCATGGCGACACGAGATGCGGCTGACAATTGAATTTAAATGGCTGCCCCGTTCCGGCATATTTTCAATTTACATAAATGCTTGTTGCGCGGCATTTAAATGAGCGCTAGACAGAGACGCACATTGGACTGCCTCAGGAGAGGGTGCGGGTGAGGCAGACGCAGAGGCAGAGGGGGAGTGGTATGCTGTGTGCCAGTGTTGCTAAGCACCTGTCGCCCACTTTTAGGTTAGGTGTAAATTTTTGCCAGTCCCGGCGATAAAAACCCGAACGCTATTTACACGCGCTTTTCCATATTTCATTTGGGTTTTAACTTCGTTTTTTTTTTTTATATATACTTTTTTTTCTGGCGGTTTTTCGCATTTGGTTTGCATATTTTTTGACTCTGGCGGCTTATTTAATTTATTTAATTCATTTGCGTGCTGCCTTCCCTGCGAGAGCATTGGCCACCAATTTTAATTACATTTAACAGCTGCCAGATGGCGCCCGTTTTTAGTAGGGGTGCTACGTTTTTCTTCTGGTATAGGAAAAGATGATGATATATGCTACTTAGGGATGAAGCTAAGTATTTGTAATCCCAATTGACAGGAGGCATTTAACTATGCTGCCAGTGGGCAACTTTGATAAGAGTTGAATTTATTTAAAATTTTGTTAAATAATTAATGAACTTGTGAATTCAGTTCAACTAAAGACAAACCTTCATCTTGCAATAAATTATATAATAAATTCCATAAATTTAGTAAGAGCTTTTCACATTACAGTTATCACTTACTGATTTACTGATTTACTGATTTACTCATCACTACACACATAAGAGCATCAGTTACGTAAGTGCACCCTTTGTTACTCCAATTTAATTTAATCTAAATACACAGTAGAGTGGAGTAGCTATATGTATGTGTATGTGTATGTGTATGTGTATGTGTATGTGTATGTGTATTTACTTACTGACCCCTATAACGACAGAACATTCAATCACTGACCGTTGCAGTCTTTCGCATCCATTTCCGGCTATCCAATTGAATGCTTAAACGAATGTGCGAGAAATGAGTCCCAAGCGCATCCAGAGAACTGTTTCCTCCATGCCCGGCACCAGCATATTGATGTTGGGCACTTACAAGTACAAGTGGAGAAATCAAATTGCATGTACAGATGAAATTTAAAATAATAATGTTTTTTTGTTGTTTTGCTTTTATTCGTTTATTTAACGCTTCTTCATTTTACATACTCGTATAGCTGATGGCGCCTAATTTTTGCTTTTGCTTTTGCGTTTTGTTTAGTGTTGCTTTCACTTTTGCTTAGTCATTCGCTTTAGTTAGTTTGCTTTTGCTCAGACAGTTTGTTAATATTTAATGATAATTGCTAAATTGTTTTGGATATTCTGCATTTGATGTGCCTTGCGATGCGATATGGCTTCCTTTTCGCTGTGTGAGTGAGTCCGAGTGTGTGTGGGTGTGTGTGTGGGTGTGTGTGTGTGTGAATATTTGCAAGAATTGCCTGGAACTTGTTTACTTATGCGTTGCTTAGTATTTCTTATTGTTAATGTGCCAGTGTTTTTTAAATGTAGTATTTATTTTAGTTGATATACGAGTACTTAAGTGTTTTATATTGTATTTCATATTTCTCGTATTTACAATCAGTTGCAGAAATCATTCAAGCTGAATTCAACAAGCAAAAAGTTGTATAACACAAATTACATAATTCAGAAATGAACATTGTACTTATTCAACTAACTATATTTGGTTTAACTAAATATTCTAATTTGCCTTATCAGATGACTGAGCTGGCGTTTTGAATAAACATTTTTATTCCAAGCATCCATCATGGATATATTTCATAGAGTATGTATCCTTTTCATTTAATACGTAAGCTTAATTCAGCTGAATAATAACTGAAAATCTTTGATTATGGGAAGTAATTTTCACAATTTTACGGTGTTTACTCAAAGTCATCGCACGCAAATTAAAATATTTGGTTAAACGCGCTCTATGATAACTAATCTGTCTCAGAATCTGGACTTTGCTTGTAATTTTAAAATTAATATCACTAACAAGCCTTCCCTTTCTTTTTGTTTTTCAGAATTTTAAGTGAAGCTACAGTTGCGGAAAAGGAAACGACATAAGAAACCGTTTTATCTATATGAAATTTGGAAATCTACATGAATCATGCTATTAACTCACATGTAACATAGTTCTTAAAGATTCGCACTGCCTTAACTAGTCTATTCAGTTGGCTTCAATTTAGTTGCATTTATGAATGTATTTAAAGTATGATCTTTAGAGTTTCTAAATATAAAGTTAAACTTTCGTTTGGTCGTCAATTGTTTTTATATATATATAACTTTCTATAAGCATATAATTTCTATAACTATTCATTAGATTCATGTATATTCAGCATGCATACATCCTTCGATCCCATTGCTCTAACACTATATATTTTACAATTCTCAATAGTTTCTGGTGACTGCCTACTTAAATACTACTGGCTAGAGGAGCGAAATAAATCATTCCGCCCCACAGCTCACCCCCGCCAAGGCCATGCATCTCAACCCCTTAACGTACCTACATTGAACTGAGTAACAAACTGGGAAATTAATATTCAGAATAACCTCTTAAATATTTACAGCTTACATAAGTGATAATTTATGAAAACTATGTCTATCAGAGCACTATTTGCATACTAAATTTGAAAGTGGTTATGCAATTTGATAATCCTTTGTGGGGGCTTTGGAATTTGTTTGACTCGATTTTGGTGTCGTTAACAATTTATAGATATTACAATTTGTGTTATTTTTGAAATCTCAGCGCTTTGAATGTGCCAAATACTCGTCTGCATAACTATCTATATATTTATTTATTTATATCCATATTTGTGTTGCAATCAATAACACGTCGGCGCTGTCGGATCAATTAGTTATAACTATGTTATATATACACATATATATATATATATGTGTGGGTGACTATAGGGTTAATAGACACTATCCATATGTATGTGAATGTATGCATGTATATATATGAGGGCTTGCTTTAATACTACTCCACATTTTGCGGGTCATCTATGTACAAATTGTCGCATGCTCAGTTCCGCTGATTTATACTGCAGCGTTTTTGGTTTTTGCTGCTGGCATTTTGGTGTTTTAGCTGTTTGGTTTGTGCTGCATTTAAGTGGCCGAGATAAGGGTCGTAATATAATCTGCAAATATATGTAAGCAAATATGAAAATTCGATTAGCGGCTTTCCATTGTGTGCACTTATAAATCATTCAACAGCGAATCGATGTCAAATATGTTACCAAAGTTTGGCAGGTTAAATGTGTTGATAGAAATATGTAAAGCAGTGTTATAAATATTACAAATCATTCGGCTATATAGTATATATATATATGATATTTCTAGTTACTTTATACTAGTAAATTAATCAGTGTACATTAATGAAGATGCTTGAGCTTCTAATTAGCTCACATAGTATATACAAATAAATTTTTGTACATTTTCCTCATTCATTTTATGTTACAACCTCTTCAACAATGGCTCACCAATACCCTCACATACTGCTATCATTAGCCATTAGCCCTTTAAGCTTGCTTTTGGCAAACCCATTGTGTCTAATGTGCTATTCAGTTATTTGTTATTACCTTAACGAGCCCCCATTAACTCAAAATGTGCTATAAAGCAGTACAACATCAATGGCAATAACCATCAAAAAATCAATCGATTTTAATAGACATTTTTACATACATACACGGTCTGCTTTAGGGTAAGCTTGTGGTCAGAGTTTATATTTTTGTGTATCAGTATACTCAGGTATAAGATCATGAAGCTGTCTGTTTAATCTATGCTGTTTTTTGCAAGGCCTTTATTAAAATTTAAAAATAGTTCGTTCAACCCTCGAAATTCCGACAAATATTTGGTTTTTACATATGCATACAAGTCAGATGCCAAATCCATTAAGTGGAAAAACCTTGACCAAAAAAAGTATTCAGCATGGATTTCCATTTCGATTCCGGTTCAATTTCGACCGATTTACATGAACTGGCAGTCAACGCATTTTAATATTTTTTATTGGGAAATTTTACTCATAAAAAATGGACCACTTTAGAATCGGCTTTAAAAATGAGTAGTGTTTAATATTAAAATTGCAAAACATTTTTATTTTCTAAAAATTTGCAAACGGGATTAAAAGATAAATTTTAATTCAAATGTTTTTTAACAAATGTGTTAAATATTATTACCAAGTTATTATAAATTGCAAACCACGAATAGAAAGGTATGGAAAATAAGAAAGTACTTTAATTTCAATCAAAGCCATCTAGAAAACCGTGTACAAGAGTACAATGAAATATTAGAGGATTCTGATTCTAAGAGTGTGAGTTATTTCCTACAACTGTAGATAATTATTTGTATTGCAGATGGGAGAGAACCTGTTTGGACGAACCTTTAATGCTGACTGCCAGAGATACTACAGTGGTATACACAATTTTGCAGAGCCAACAATGTTTGTGTGAATGTTATGTCCATTTTGGCACGTGCTTACTTTGCATTGTTGTTGTTGTTACAGTTGTTTTTCTTGTTGGCGATTGTGGCATGAACCTTGATTAACGCGACAGGAGGAAGGCGGCAAGCGGCAAGGGAACAGGGTGGTCTGGGTCGCCACTGCTGTGTGCCAAATCTCTCGACGCTGTCTCTCCAAATTTTAACTATGAATGTGCCCAACTGGCAATGCCAACAACAACGCCTGCGCCTCTACGGGTGTGTCTGTTTGTATTTGTGTGTGTCTCTGTGTGTGTGTGTGTGTTTGTTTACCGAAACCTTCTTAGCTTGGCTTAGTAGCCCCTCGCCGACATTGTTTGTGTATTTGCATTTGTCCCTCAACTTTCGCACCCCTTCGCCGAGCGAGTGTGAAATTTCATGTATGTATGCATGTGCCTCTCTGCCTGTGAAAAAGGACCAAACACTGTGGTGTTGTGTGTCTGTGTCCGGGTGAATATATGTATATATGCATATACATATGCATGTGTGGGTGGGTGTATGCTGCCCTTTTGCCAGTTTGGTCTTTGCCGCTTTTGTTGTAGCTGTTGCTGCTGTGTTGCTGTGTTGCTGTTTAGCTTTCTCTTTTTTTTTTTTTTTGGTGGCAGCTTCAAGTCAGTCGCTGCCCTTTGACCAGGTAAAAGAATCGAATGCTGGCCAAGCACATTAAAATATGTAAATATACATATGTACATACATATGTATATGTGTGAGTGATATATAAAATGGTCTCTGCTCCTTTTGTTGGCATTTTAAATTTGACCGCATAAACAACAGCAGCAGAGCGAAAAGAAAGAGCAACTGTAAACCAAAGCCAGCCGCAACAATGTTGGGAATGCATAAAAAATCTAACGCCCAGCGAGCGAAGCAGCACGTGTTGTGCCCACCTGGTTGAGGTTTCCTTGTGCCGCATTCTCTCGTATCCTGGTCAAAAACAATTTAGCTGTTTTGCTCTGTTGCTGCCTTGCTGTTTTGCTGTTTTGCCTTGCTTGCCACTTTTTTTGTACACAGACTGTTTCATTTTTATTAGATTCACTCAAAATGTTAATTTAAATTTCTAAACTCTATTGTTTTGTGCCTTCGCTTCGTTTACAACAGGCTCCTGGACCTGGACACAGTCCACAATTAGCATATGGAGCAGGGGGAGACGCGGCCCTTGAATGCGCATTAAAAATGATTTCCTAAGTAGATTGTAAAAATTGCTGGCAATTATATTTAATAGCCCCGACTTTATGCAGTATTCAAGTGGGCCATAAACAAGCCGTAAAGCTTCGAGAAATAATGCAAACAGCTGTGGGTTCTTGAGACTGTCGCACAAGCAATTTGTCAAAAAACGGTCAACATTATTTGCCTATGAAACAAGTCTATCTGAGAGCGCATGACATAAGTGCGAACAGAAGTGGACATATAAATGTGATTAAATTTCTACCTTTCTACCTACTTAAGTTATGATTAATTTTAATATTTTGTATACTTAGTCATTTTATTTTAAAGAGCTGTACACTTGTAGGTTTAATCAAACTAGTATTTATATTGAAATATATTTTTGTAAGTTCCACAAATCAAAGAAAATTGTTAGAAAATAAATAAATTCTCTACATCGATTCTAAAATACTAAGAAATTGGTATTCTACAGTTTCAGCACTACTTTTTATAATCAGTCAAAAATGTTCTATGACTTAATCAGCTTTTTACAATTAGTTGTAGACTTATTCTTAGGTGTGCATGCTTTAATATTGTATAACTAGATGTTTGAGTAAGTGATATTGTAAATGAATTAAATTGAATTATGTTTTGATTCAATTAAGCTTCATTGCCATTTTGGCCTGCAATCAAAGTTCGACATCATCAAATAACCCGAACAAACTTGACAACACGGCGCAACAGAGGCACTGGCCACAAAACAATCAAAACCGGCCACTGAGCAATGGGCAAACTTTATCAGATGCTTGGCAAAGGTGGGCGTGGCACACATACACATACACATACACCTACACTTAAACAATATACATCATATACATACGTGCTGGCAAAGTGGCAAACAATAACTTTCATTATGAATATTTTAAGGTGCGGAAGTGAGGTAGCCGAAAACTTGAATATACGGCAGCATTAAACGGAATACTAGCTGGAAGCAAGCTAGGTGCGACAGCCAAAAGGACAAAGTTTCGTGCAGTGCAACCGTTAAGGAAATGGGGCCGCAAAACTTTGGCTGCAAGGCGACAGAACACGACACGTTGACTTTGATCTTGGGCCAGCGCCGGCGTCGACCCTCTCTCTCCCTCTCTCTTCGTCTCCCTCCATTCACCTTTTAGCAGTTGGCAAACCTGGCCAAGATGCTTTGGTGCGGCTGCTGTTGTTCTGGCCTCATTGTTTGCAATTCAAACGCAATTAAGCTGGCCTCTGAACAAATAATGGCAGCAGCGTGGGCCAAGTTAAATAGCGCAGCACGGACCCAAAATTAACTTCAGATAAATATGTATACATGTTGTAGATGTATGTGTGTAAAAGTTAATTGGCTTTGCGCTTGCTCTAATAAGCATAATAGCTGGCTGGCCCGCACTGCAGGCCACTGTTAATTAATAATTAAATTGAATTTCCGCCATGGCAGCGCCGTGTGCGCCATTTAAAGTATTAATTGCATCGCCGATTGTGGCTCAAGTTTTCAGCGGGGCCAAGGCTGGCCCGGACCGGAACTCTCAAGTGGAAGCACACACAGAAAGTAAAGAACAAAAATCTGACAACCCGACAACCCGACAACCCGACAACGTATATCAAAGCAGCACATCCGCTGCGAGCGGCTCCAAAGTGTTGCCAGTTGCTTCCGCCGCCGCCAGCAAATACCAATTGCACATTCGATACACAGCGAGGGCAATGGCTCCAAAACGTGTCAGCGGGTGCCTTGCTGGCCGGGATTGAATCGAACTATCATAAAAAGTAAAAAAGAAGTAAGATGAAAATTGCCTTGAATGAAATACGATGCATGATGAAAGTCTCCGCTGTGTTTGTGGGATAACAACCGGTGGCAGTCCTTGGACGCGCTGTCATATTGACAGACCCACTCTTATTAATATTACATCAATGTGAAACTGTCGATCCAGTGTGCTCCCAATGGCCACATAAAATGCTTTAGTGCACACACACACACACACACACACACACACATAACACTGACAAACTGACAGCTAGTGGCAGGCATCAGCAAAGCGTATGGTAAGCATCCGTTGGCCATTGTCAAGCTGTAACGTTGGCTCAAGAGAAGATGTGTGTGCGGCAGGGGGTGGGGGCTTTGGTTACAGAAATTGTATTGCAATAAAATGATTTATTTGCACGTATTTTCCACACTAAAAGGCAGCAGGATGTGTCGGCGTTGGAGCTGCAGACGTAGACAAAGCTAGTGACATGTTGAAATATGTCCCGGCTCCGTTGACGGTCTTGTCGCAGGATTTTATTGTCTTACGACACGCGTCGTGCGAATTTCTCGTAAAAATGAAATTATTCCATTTACAGAACGCAGCCGAAACTCGGCCATATCCAGGCAAAGGACCAGGCTCAGGCTTCGGCCACCGCATGTGCGCCTACAGATAAGAGCCGTCTGCGTCAAGGCATAGCAACAGATTTCAGCAACGATTCCTGCGCAGGACATTGTCAATGGGCCAGTTTTGGTGCGTTTTTATTGCAGCCGCAACTTTTATTAAAAGGCCAATGGCGCAAAAAAAGAAACCTCCCCCCACCATAAACAAAAAGGGAATGGTAAACCTTATCTGCAAATGTTGTTTGTTAGAAGTTGGTCGTCGCCTTTGCTTATGTTTTTTTCTGCTTCTTCCTTTCTCATCTGCCTTGCTCTTTGTTGAAAAAGGATTCAGTATGGCCCATTTGCCTGCCAGCCAGCCAGTCAGCCATCCGGCCTGACTTTAATGGGCTTAAAATACACGCTACTTGCCATGCAAACTTTTATAGAGTTTATCAAAACGATTGGCAGGCATTGACATAGATACATTTCATTTGCATCCTTTTTGTGCTGATTTCGAAAACAAATTTCTTCGACGTGGCACACGCAAGCGGCATTTGCAAACAGCTTATCAAAGCGGCAAATTGAGTTAAGCCATCAGAAAGCTGGCAGAGCAAAGCCGATTGATTCCGCATAACTTGGCGTATACGCAACGTGCGTATGTACGTACGTTTTGCGCATACGACCTGTGTGTCCCAATTGATTACTCAATTTTGGAATAATTGTTGGCACAATCAATTTTATTATTACGTTTTCTCTGAATATATTCAAATTGGCTAAGCAACAATTTCTGATACTCAACAATTTTTTTGAAGTCGAGAACTTTGGGCAATGACTGAATTTGAACATACACATATTTATTTATTTACATAGGTTTTGTCTAACTCAAAAAAATTCAATGAAATTGTATTTTGTGCAAAATAATCATAATAAATAATTTTACAAATTTATTGTGTCTGTGAGTTGGAAAAGTAATTGTATTTCTACTGATTGCCTGTGGTTTAGTTATGGAAACAGAATAAATTTCTAGCAATAAATATAAAATAAACATTTCATGTGTACGTTAGTTAGTTTTTCGTGCTGGCCTTTAATCTGCAATGTGTTAGCCAATCATTAAATTGCAATTTGAGCTACGCCCACGCCGTGAAGAGAGACCTGTCACTCACTGTACTCCAATAACGTTCGTAAAACGCAACGCCCCCTTGACTAACGGGATTGACGAGCCAGTTACAGCAACAACAATGGACAATAGGATACTTCGATCATTATAGGATTCGCAGCAGTTACGCAACGAGTCGGTTGTTAGCTGACATTCAATAGCACAGTAAAAGTAACAGCCATACGACCTTAATAATTAAAATAAGGATTAAAATGCCAGGCCGTAATTAAAGAGCCTTTCAATGCTGCTGCTGCCTGTATCCAATATGCTGCAAGCCTGTGGCTGAAAAAGGTAACCTAATGACATTTTGATTACAGTACAAAATGCAAAAACCCAAAATACATTTCAAGGGTTTCGAATCCCGAAATGTATTCAACTCGTTTTGACGGACTGCTGTCAGCCTTGAAGCCTGGCCAGGATTATTGCAATTATTGTTGGTTCCGATTGCTGTTGTTGGTATTTCATGACTGCTGTCAGAGCCGTTTCTTTGTGGTATTGGTTGCCTTGGCTATAAATTAAAGTCGCTCACTAGAGTGTCCATCATGATGAAATGCTTGAATTTTTCATTGCTTGCATTTCAATTTCATGGCCAGCCATTAAAATTGACAGTCAACCAAACGAACAGACACACACCACACACACACACACACATACATAAATAACGTGTTGATGTGGGTGAGCTAAAAATGTGGTGTCCATACTTATATAGAACATCATGCCGAAAGGCTTGCCAAAAAAGTGACAGGTCTGGTTTTCGGGGCCAACATTACATATATATATATTTTTGCTTTTTTTATGTTTGCTGGGCGCATACTTTGCAATCTGGACTATATTTTTTTTTGCTGCTGATTCTTCTGCAGCGCTTAAAAGCATGTTGCATAATTTAAGCAGTGGCTGGCAAGTTGGGAGCTGCAAACTGGGCGACCAAATTGTTTTAATGCTTGCGCCTTGGTTGACGCAGCGAAATTGTGCGCTGAAAAGTATGCTACAAAAACGAACCTTATCCTCAGTATGTAACGCTGCTCTTACTGAAAAAAGGGAAAAGCTGGCGAATACCATAATTTAGCCTTTAACTGAGCGTATGACTGACTGGCTTATGACAGCGAGCATTACGTATTTATGCGCACATCACAGAAAACAGGGCAGTCAGTTTTTCAGCACAGCATTGACAGAGTGTTGAGTGTTCATTTTTGATTGCTGTGGCCCAAACCAGTCGAATTGTGGCAAGTGTCGAACTAATTGCCTGTGGCGACCAACCAATTGTCGCCAAAGTTAACTTTGAGCCGCATACGTGTAAATTTTTGACTTTAACACGCTGACCTGAGGGTGGCCGCATCATTGTCATCAATTAATTGAAATATTAAATTAACGTTTCACTTTAAGTAAACTTTATAATTAATGAAATTCGCATAATAAATGAACTTAAACATTCAAATGAAGTGCAAACAGTACAGTTGCCAGACGTGGATGCGGGGGGTGTGGTGGCGGGGGGCTTGTCGGTCTAACCGTGTTCTCTGTGGCATTGTGGAGTGGCTGCTTAGTTATATTATTTTAGCTCAGCATTGAATGACCAACGAAGCGTACACACAAATAACAAGCGACAGCAACAACAATTGAAACAACAAGGCAATTTAATGCCGCTCACATGAATTTAATTTGCGTAAAATCAATTCCAATTTGCAGATTGAAATAAGTAACAAGGGTCAGGACGAGACTGCTCGACTGGACGTTACTCTGTATCTAGAGAATCCTAAATGAGTTGTTTTTTGATTAAGGATTCCTAAATATAATATCACATATATATTTGAATGTCTCCACCTCATATACGATATATACTGACAGTTTGATGGAAGTACAGGCAGACGAAGAGATCCAATTTGCTTTGGCTGCTGCTGCTGCTGATCAAGTATTTATATAATTTACAATGCCAAAGCAGTCTGCTTCTGCCTGCTTGGAAAACTTTCTGAACTTTATAACACCGCTTGCTAACAATTTGATGGCTACAGGGTATAATAAAAAGCAACTGAACAAAAGCATCACGGATTGTTGACAGTGTCATTGTGGCTATGGTTAATGGCAATTGTTACTGCAAATTTGGCAAATCATGCAATGGAAATCCTTTAAAACACAAAACCAGCAAACAAGCCGAAAAATATCTCACACAACTCTCGCATACTCTCCCAGCCTTGACTCTGATTTAGTATGCTATATGAACCATATCATATTGGCTGACTGTCTGTTTGCATGTGGCGCTTTGTGTTGTGCAAACACACACACACACACACACTCATTCACTGACTCACTCACTCACTCACTCACTCATACACCACACACACAAACACACTCATAGAGAGCATAGAGTGGCAACAAATAATAGAATTTGTCTGGTTTTAAGCATGACAGGCACAAGAGGCAGGATAATGTGCATGGCAAGCGAGGCGCAACTGAAAACCATTTCCGTATACACAGTCACTCCGGCCGGATGATAATGTACGAGCTGTGGCATAGCCCTGTGAGACAGCCTCACCTAACCGTAGGCCCAATATCATCATCAATCAAGCCGAACATATCAGATGTGCATTCACATGTACTTATACATACATAGTATGTACCATGTATCTGGGGGCTTTGTAAACGATGCCACGATGGGCTCTGAAATTTGTAACTGCAGATATGAGCAGACATGAAATACTTTTTAAATCGAGTAAGCTGCGTTGCTTCACTTGTTTCAAATGCTTGATTCAATTAATTCAACAATTAAAATCCTTGACACTACTTGATTTAAAGTGAAATTCATGATTAAACAACAACAAGATTTTACTCTGTTTTCACTTCTTGACACTACTTTATTTAAACTGAAATAAATTGGTTGGTTTATTTTCACTATTCACTAGAATAATCTTATGCTGCTTCGCATTTCAAATATATGTAAATCTCATTCTATATTTCTGCTGCAAAAGTATATTTGTCACTATCGAGAATTGATAATAAATTCTTGGATTGTCGATTGGCTTTGTTGCTATTAATTTAGTTTTTATTGAAATTTTATTGATGTGACTAAATGAATGCATTAAAATTTAAATTTTCAATCCATGTGAAATTATTTATAACTATCACTGCGATTGATTCGACTATTGAATATATATTTGCCGCTAAACCAAATTATCGAGTTTGCAACACTAATGCCTATTCAAAAGTTAATTTGTTAACTTGTATGCATTTTACGCTGAAATATTAATGTAAAATGGTTCAAATGGGATTCAAAATGATATGCCACCAAGTCTCTGTAGACGGTCGATATGACATTGAATAGATTTCCAACTAAACCCTAATAACATACACTTAATGTATGGAAATAATTATCACATTATTGCTTGAATATAGTTTTTGCTTGCCCCCGTTTCTCCTTGCCTTGCTCCTTACTGCTTACCCCTTACCCCTTACCCCTTACATGCTTAAAATGTGCACTTAAAAATTGTGTTGCCTGCTTTAAGAGTGCAGTTGGCGCTGACAAATGCCTATGGGGGGGCCTAAGTATGCAAATGTGGGCTCAAAGCGGCCTTATGGGCAGTCACGTGGTAATTGAATCGTGCCACGAATTGTAAGCGAGTTGTAATGCGCCTTCGTTGGTGGCCTGTCGCAACAGCCTGGGGGCTGGGGTGCAGCCATTAGAAAAGTGCACCGGGTACATATGCATATTGGGTGGGAAGGAGGGTGGTAGGGTGGCATGGCGGTGTTGAGGAGTCGAGTTAGCTGTGTGTTTGGCAAGCAACATTTCAATGCTTTCAACGCAGAGACAAACTAACAAACAAACAAATATCATTACAGCGACTTACATATGCAAACGGCTGGCTGACAACACATAAAATAAGTATATGCACACTCGAAAGGATATGAAAGCCAGTGACGACAACGCATATACATAAAAGATGAAGAAGAATTGCATATAAATACTCGTATGACACAGTGCACAGAGGGGAGAAAGGCGTGGCGGTAGGGGCTGTAGGGGCTTGAGGGACAGGCGACATCTGCGGGTGCGATTCTCAAGTGGTTGTACGCGAGCGCCCGCTTTGATCGAACTTGCCGTGGCGTATACGTAATTTATGCATATAACTACACGAGTACTAACATATACTCACATACATATACAATAAGGATATATATATGCATATATAGAGCACTATTCTCATATTTGCAATCGCATACATCTTCATTCAACATACATGCATGTATTTTTCGAGCTGATAGCTGGCAAGAGGAACAACAACAACAACAACAACCACAACAACAACATCAGCTGCGAAATAACATTACGAACAATAAATGTTAACACGAGGCACTGTGGGAGGGCATAAATAAAAATGAAAAAACACGGAAGTAATGGAATGGTACATGATCCTTGGCATTATTATACTCTGTTTTACAAAAAGGGTTCATGCAATGTTCACATGGAAATAATTGTACACATTTTTGTGGCCATGGTCTGAAATCCTGTACCCGAGAAGGAAATTCTTATTTCTAGAACGTTTTTAGTAAGCCAAAAAATTCCTGAACGTAGGAATGTTATGTAATAAACTATGTACGATTGTACTGATTTATATAAAATTGCTTTTATCTAGAATTTAAGTACTAAAATTAAGAACAAGAACTCTTTTAACCAATTTATTTAGGTGCAAGAATGCTTGTAGTAAGAATTTTGAATTTTATACCAAAACAAATTGTCTTTAAAAATGTAAGGAGCAAATTAGATATAATATCCTGTTGGTGCTTTATTTATATTTTTATAAATATAAATAGTTGTTCAACTGTTTGTACAATTGGAACAATGTATAAAGCAGTCTTGTTCCTTTGTTTATTTGTAACTTTTTTACTTTCGTTGTAAATTCAAATCCCATTGCACTTAACAAGATGCCGTTAGCCGGCGGCAGCTGCTACTCCATCAGTTTTGCTTTTCTATTGACAGCAGCGTACACTTTGAACTAGCGCCAGAATAGGGAGGCACCAAAGGAGAGGGTGATATAAGGGGCATGGCAGCCACATTTGCGTGGTAATCTTTGCATACACAATGAGCTTCCGATGCGTTCATTCCTATGCGTGTGAGTGTGTGTGTGTGTGTGTGTGCACAACCTATCCGGCCGGTTGCAGTGTCTGAAAACATTTTGCACGAGCATGCAGTGCAAACAAAACTGGCTGCGCAAATGGCCAACGATTTGATCTGCAATTAACTGGCTGACCAGGCACAAATTCCTTAAATGCGCATCACGCATGGAAATCCAATTATTGTTCATAGTACGGGATTTTCTAAATCCGTGTGTTCCAACTGTAAGTATTGCTCTCGACCGCATGTGGAATAGTTTCAGAGAAAAAGTTCGAGCTATTCTCGGATTTTGTTTTAAACGGATTTCAACTCTAATTAAAAAACTTAAATAGTTAGTTTATAAATGTTGCCTCAGGCTTTAAACGGGAAAACTTTGACTACAAATATTCTAGAAGTTGTATTTTTAGCACACATTTTCAATACACGAAAATCGCAATATAAAATTGCATATTAGGTCATTTGGTCAAGTCATGGCGTTTGTTTAATAAACCTTATTGGTCATAAGCGATTGTCATAAATAACTGTATGAGTAATTGCCAAGAAATGACACTGCAAGAAAATGAAATAACATATCAACTTTAATATTTTCATTACTCATAAACCGAGGTGCTGCTAAGAACCCCAAAACCAACAGACCGCAAATGTGCTTTAAATTAACCAAAGGCAGCCTTGTTTTGGGCTCCAAGGAGTTGGAATGGTTATCGGGATTGGGATGGGTATTGAGGCTGGGATTGGGTTTTGGGCAACCTTCAGCTGCATAAACAGGCACTCAAAATGACCATAAAGCATTAACAAGCTCGCAGTGGAACTGTGAGAGTTGCTCGACTTTATGATTATGACTTGGTCGTATGTACTTACACACGGTTACACTTACTCACACACACACACACACACGCATACGCACACGCACACCCACAAGTTGCGTCACGGATTGTGGCATGGGTATAATTAAATATGAGCACATATGTTTTCCCTTTGTTTTTCTCTGTTTCACAACTGACAGGAAAATCAATAAAAACAATGCCAGTGTAGCAGTAACCATGCCCCAGTCCATCCATTCGCATTTCATTTACCATATTTATTAAGAGGCATGTGGCAACAATGGCTGCTACCACTACCACCTCGAGTAGTTTATAATTTAAGCAAATTAAGTAAATCAGCTCACGAACTTACGCATTCAAATATTAATAGCTCGTCGAGCTGAGCTGGCTACAAATTTAATGACAGAAACATAAGCGGTAGGAGTTGAAACAAGTAGGAGTGGATGGCTAATAGAGATGAGCAAGTGTCGTGAGTTTTTCACGAGTCTCAAATTTGATGCACACAAAATTATACAAAATACTAGACAATTATAAATACGTCAATAATCAATTTTCTTTTTTTTTTGTAATTTTTACAGTAGTTCTGGCTGTCAATAAATATTCGTGTCACGAAAGTAGACGATATGTGGCCATCTCTAAGTTGCTAGCGTAATGCTATGGCGTATGGGAATATAAATTGAGTGCGTCACAGCAGAGGACTGTGGCTTCGTCTCCAGTGCGTCAGCTCTTAATATTTGATGTATTTTTAAAGCGCTGTTGGCCTCGTCACTTGCCTCATACTCATAATCACGGTCTTAACGATCTTAATTCGCGGACATGGCCATAATAACTAGCAGCGTGTGTCACAGAGGCTAAATCTGTGGCAGTAGCAGATACAAATCAAGAGAAATCCCTCCAAAATCGCTGATGATGCTGAAAATTCAACAAGAGCCGAAAAAAAAGTACCCCAAAATAAGTGTTCAATTAAACCTTGTGTGTGGTGTTGGCGGGGCGTGTGGCGGTTTTGGGTGTGTAGGAAGCCACTCGAAACGAACTAAATATAGCAAGGGAAAATAACAAGGGGAGATAGCTAGCTCGTTTTTGACGCACTTACGATTGCAGCAGAGTGTGCCTCAAGTGGCAAGCAGAGGACGTTGTCGATATGCCAAGATAATGCCAACTTGTTGTCGTTGTTGTACTTGTGCAAAAGTTGCATTCAAGTTGGCTCTTCTTCTCCAGCACACACCTACACATCAGCACACCAGCACACCAGCACGCAGAAGGACTCGCCAAGGAGCTTGTTTTGCCCGCTTGTTTCTTCATTTCGTTTCATCTTTGCAGCCACGCACATGGGTCGGTCCAGCAAACTGTTGGCGTTGTATCAGCAGCTGCACTTGCAAGTTGCAACACAATTGTTGCATTAAATAAATGTTTTGTATGCTAAGAGCCATAAGCAAAAGTTACCCACCTCCCTTCTCCCACCACCCGTTGCCATCCTAGTTACGTAGAGTGCCTCCCAGGCACAAAGACGTTGATAGATTTGCATATATCTAAGCTGACTACATATCCACTTACATATGTATGTATGTATGTATGTATGTGTGAAAGTATGTACATAAACATACGTGCTCGCATGCCACAATAGAAAGCGGGTCTAAGAAAGCAACTAGGGACATGTTTGCGGTGTCTATGGTACTAAAGCATATAGTACAATGCTTTTTAATGAGTTTTTGTTCTGGCGCAATTATTCTTTTACAGTTGTTGCCAAGCACTTGTAATCAGCATAGTGATAAGAACTGTATGAAAACTGCAGGCGTTTTTGTAGTGAATGATGCAGAGGTCAACGGCATCGGCTTCCAAGCGCGATTTTATATATACTACGCAAGGTTTAAGTTCTTGACTCTATCGTAGTCTAAAGCTAAAGAATAAATAAAGTATAAATTCCATACTAATTATAAATAACTACTATGTTTATTATCCTATTTTCCTGTTAGGTTTTCTACCCTTCTCCTAAACACACAATGAAAGCTCTGTAAAAGTAAAATCCACAAATCACAAAACCAAAAGAATGTCAGGCTAAAAAAGGAATTGAATTAAAAATGTGATAAGTATACATATCCCAAAAATAGGCTTGAACTTTCAAATGTAGTTAATAATTGAATTTTGTCTAAAACCCCAGGGTAACAACAATTTTAGCTTTCGTGTGGCATGCCTTAGTCAATTCCAAACATTACAATTGTAAACTTTGTGAAATATGTTGCAAGCATCTAAACCAAAATAACTGTAACAAAGGCACAAATGTAGAGAATTTAATTATTATTTAATGTCAGACAATGGAATTTCAATGCAAGCTAAATCAAAATGTTGTGCAACAAAAGCCAAATGCATTAATCAAACACATGTTAAGCCCGGATATTATGTTGTTGTTATTTGCATTTACATTATGGGATTTGCACACATATGTATGTATGTGTGTGTATAGATACTATATAGCAGAACATTGGCAGAATGTTGTCCACATTATTAGTGGTAAAACCTTTTATGCCATTTACGTGCCAAGCCCCTTTGCCACCCATCTGCTGGCTGCCAGTCAATTATGCTATTGTTTACATTAATTTGACAACAAATTGCATCTGATTTTAAATGCAAGGCATGCACATCGCACATCGCACATTGTACATTGCACTTCCTTGCCCCTGCCCCACCGGGTGGCAGCTCGAGACAGGCAGCTGGAAACTGTAAACAAATTTGAACTTTTTGTTGATTTATTATGCGCATCGGCTGTTTAGTTAATTAAAATGTTATTAAAAGCGACGGCGTCAACATCAACATCAACGTCCACGTCAAGTCAGCGGTGTCAGCAACTGCCAAAAATGTTGGCCTTTGCCAAATCAATTGCAACTTGGCGTGTTGCATGCACACACACATACATACGCATACATATATACTAGAAGGTGCAACTCTGCCATTGGCTGGATATAATTTTTTTTTTTAAATCTTAACTATAATGTTCAACCATTCAAGGCTTTAATCTCTCATAACTTTGTCAAAACTGATCCGAATTTAATCCGAAGTCCATTTTAATCAAAGTTTGTTCCCTTAAGTTATTCTAAATTTAAAATTAAAGCACTTACAGTTTTCGGCTTTTCTGTCGGACAACGTCCCTAGAAATGGCCTTCCTAGACTTCAATCTCTCATAACTTTATCAAAACTTATCATATTTTCAATACGATGGCCATTTTTTGGATGCATTTTCTTCTTAAGTAGTTCTACATTAAAAGTTTGAATACTTAAATTTTTGTGATTTTTTGTTAAATATTTTGACAAATATTTAATATTCATATCAATTTAAACTTGAATCTCTCATAACTTTGACAAAACTAATCCTATTTTCAATCCAAGAACCTTTTTTTTTAAATAATTCTACATATAAATCCTAATTGCAACATACGCAAATTTAAATAAAAGTTCATATGGATACAGACTCTTTGTTTGCTCCCATCTCTGATGTTTTAGCCCCAGCTGCGTTATTAAAATTATGAATAATTATCATTAAATTCAAATTAATGCGAAGCCAAACAAACAGCCACAAAATGTCCAATGGTTTGTACATTTGGTTGATTTTTGTATTTTTTTTTTGTGGCGAGGATTATAATTAAACTGTGTACACTTGTATGAATTTAATGCGTATGCAAATATGTATACTGTGAGGAGACAAATCGATATTTAACTAAAGACTTTGTGCATGGTTATTGGTAGATGATATCTACTCTAATCTATATACTCAACAATTCACTTCTCCCATATACATACATACTTATATGCTGAGTGGTTTAGTGGGCTAATTGAAATATTTAATCGGGAAACTATAATTTTGTTCAACATACATAGAATCTTGCGTGCTGCCGCTAAAAAGAATTAAGTACTCTTGTGTATACTATATGTAGCATCAACGAGTGTATAAAGCACATTTTTTAGTTGCTGCGCTTTTTACAGCAATTGAATTCCCCAATACCCTATATTCATAAAATAGGTTGGATGGGTATTATAAATAAGATGCCAACTCTTTTATACTCCCAAATATCAAAAACATAAAAGATTCAGTTTATATTTATAAATGGATATTTATCTCTCGCTGAAATATCTTTACAACCAAACAATTAGAAATGCAGGGTATCCATTTGTCAAGCACTCTCGACTAGAGAGAGCACTCTAGCTTGTTTTCCGTTGTATATAGTATATTAAACGCACGGATGGACGGTCGAGCGGATGGCCATCGGGCTTATGCCGCAGCAGCCCGGGGTCTGGGCCTGGGACCAGGGGCCAGGGGCCAGGGGCCTGGGCAGCAGCCGTGCGATAGCGCAACATTTTGTTTTCAATTTTCAACACTTTTAATAGCCAATTAATTAAACGGCCAAGCAACAACAAAAATAAGGGTATGTTATTACGTATACGTATGCATTTTCTATGTGTGTATTGGTACAACTGAAAAATTTTCCGTTTTTTTATAATTGCTGTGCGAGGCTTTATTTTTTGCCGGTCAATAGACAAGGAATTCTCTCAGTTTTCCATGGTTTGGAAAAAAAATTAATAATACGCTATCTATCGCCAGCTACATAAATCATAGAGGCATTAATATATGATGCGAAATGAAAGCCTGAATAATTTATGCATTTAACAATTGCAAATTATGATTTTTTAAACAATTGTCGGAAGGGTCGTAAACTATAAATGAATAAATAACTGAATGCATGCGGCTGGATGGACCGTCAAGGGAGAAAGCAACAACACACTCAATTAACAAAATTACTATTTATGGGATTTTGTGAGACACACACACACACACATACACACACTCACAGACACACACAAAATGTTGACCCCTTTAGGATTAGTAGCAATTTGCTGTCTGTTCTGAGTAGTCCCAGGCTGGACGATAACCAAAACTCAGTCGGAGACAAACAACAACAACAACAACTGAGCATCTTAAAAGTCTTGTCAAAGTTTTATATTTATTTCTAAGCATGAATTATTTATGAAACAAAAGCCGAGCTGGCTCTGCGCTCTGGACAAAACTTGGTCGATTAATGTGTCGGGACAAAAGTTGTTGTGCTTTAGGTGTTAAGGCATGGGGGTTGTATTAAAACTTTTCAGCATACTCATATGCACAGAACGGCTACGGCCTCGAAACATTGTAACCGGAAACACGGTAACATTTTAAAGCATTTTACAAGAGCTCCAAGTGCGATGAAAACAAAACTTTTGCGGGGCGTTGCAAAGATTCTTTGACAAAACTTTTCACCTGCCTTTGTCACCTGTGTGGCCGAATGTGTGTGCACAATCAAAGCATATTAGAGGACAACAAGTGGCTGACAAAAGCGCAAAGAGTTGCTGTCAGCATATGGACAAACAAACACTCGAACCGAGTCCAGAGACCTCTCCAGAGACCGCACTCAGTCATTGTTTTTTGTGCTGTGCTTTTTTTTTGTAGACTCGAATCTGAACATGGCTGCCAGTGGGCTACAAGTGCCATAAATTTGACAGCGGCCATTAAAGAGTTTTTGTTGTGTTTGCCCAAAACGTGGGGCGTGACGCTGGCCCATTGCGTTGGCCAGCAATTAAATAAAGCCCCAAAGCCAAAAAGAATGCAACGAGTGATGGGGGCTGTAAAGCAACATTGAAACTTGGCATTGAAGCGGCCACATTTGTCACGGACAGACTCTTTGGGCTCACAATTCAATTGAATTCAAACCAAAAAAGATATAATTGAAAAAAAAAAATGGAAAAATTGCAAAGGAAATTGGCGACAGCTGCGTCAAAAGATGATTGAATAATAGCCAAGGAAATCAAATTCCAATTCGATCGTATTCATATCACTGGACTCTGCTCTGGGCAACAGGTGCAAAACACTTCTTGGCTTTGTATAATGAACATTTTATTGAAAAGAGCGAATCATTCAGACATTATGTCAGATGTTGCCTAAGAGCTGAAGAACTATGATTTACAGCTTCACAAAAGTTTCTTATACATACTATAGTATCATACATGTTTAATTTATTACCTATAAATTTAAAAACTTTTTGTTCATAAAGCCTTTCAATGAATGTTTTTGGATCAGTAAAGTTATACTTTAAGATATTTTCAAAACGTTTGTGGCTTGTTTTCAGAAAATTTGTATTTCCTTGTTACTAGTTTCTATGTTTAAAGTTTAAATTCTCTGCGATAGTTATTTTTCATTATATGAGACTTAAATACACTGATCAAAATAAATAAAAACTGATCATATAAATCGAGTTAAAATTCCATGGAAATAATAATAATAACTGAATTATCATACTCACGCATTATGATCGGCCTGCTAAGGTGTTCCACTGCCTAACACTATGAGCTGCTCGCCGAATCGCCAATGGGCGAGGCAATGTTGCTGTTGCTGTTGCTCTCCGACGTGGATAGTGGACGGCAGATGCCGAGACGCGTCTTGCCCGGCGGCATGCCCTTCAAAATGGCCACCGCCTCGTCCAGTTCGAGGCCTTGGAGCGTATGTTTGCCAACGCTGATGAGGCGATCGCCGGGAAAGATCTCGTTGGTTGCCTCGGCAGCACCACCGCGGATCAGGCCACGTATCACAATAACACTGCCCTCCGCATCGAGCGGATCCTGATAGTCGAGTATGGAGAAGCCGAAGCCCAGCTCCGACTTGTCAATCTGCACAACCGTCACATCGCAGCTCCACAGCGCCAGACCGGACACGTTCTCCAGCGACTTGGAGCGCGGCGCAGAGGTTCCGGTCCCGGTGGTGGCGGCGGCGGCGCCGGCAGTGGCAGCAGCACCGGCGGTGGCCGATTCCGTCAGCGTTGCCGTGCTGGATGTGTACAGGGAGCTCTCCGACTGCGCCTTGCTCAGCAGATTCTGGAGACTCTTATGGCCACCGGTCAGCAGGCTGCGCGATTCGAAGCCCTCCACATTCTGCGCGGTATTTATGATGGATGGCGGTTTGGTGCCGCGGGCACAGATCAGCTTGACGCTGGCCGGCAGCTCCTTGAGTATCTTGATCACATCGACGTGACGGAGTCCGAGCAGCCGGTGCTCGTTGACCTGGAGCAGCTCGTCGCCCGGCCGCAGGATGCCCTGCCTGCCGACGGGACCGTCCTCGAGGATTGAGCGTATGTAATGATGCGGACGCTTCTCAACGCCGCACTCGACTTCGACGGTGCCCTCGAGGCTGATCCCTAGAGCTAAAAGTTTATTTATTTCGGCAACTAAAATTTCTCTTTCAGGAAACTCACTTTTCCAGGCCACCCTCAGCGAGTCGGCGCTGGGACTGGCCATGGCTTTGGGCGTCGCCGTGGGCGTGCCACTGCTCTTGAGCAACGTGGGAGGAAGTGATTGCGCCGGCTCATTGGTGGGCGTCATGCCATGCTCCGGCTCGACGGGCTCAGCAACGTCCGGCTCCATCTCCGGCTCTGGACACTGCTCGTCGGTGTCATTGCCGCTGTCATGATCATGCCCATCGCCGTTTGTGAGATGCGGCGCACTTGGATCGCTGCGGTCCAGCATGTGCGACATATTCGATTCCACGGTGTCCCGGGAGGGCAGCTCGGGAAAGTCCGGCAGCAGCTGGCCATCGCCGGCATCGCTCACAATGGAGTCCGCATCGGCGGATTTCGGAGGCAGCCAGCTGAGCGTCGCTATGGAGGGCGAGGCGGGCATCGATAGCTGCGACTGGGAATCGCCATCGTTGGCAATGCCGACCTTCATCTCCGTTAGGGCCACCTGCAGATGCTCGTACTTGCGACCGCGTAGGAAACGCTCGAGCGTCAGATGCACCTCAATGTCCGTATTGCGCAGCAGCTCCACAGCCTGATGATTGGTCACACCGGCCAGAGTGCGACCATCCACGGCGACAATGCGATCGTTGATTTGTATCTGGCCACTCGTCTCCGCGGCGCTGCCCTCGATGATGCTCTTCACAAATATGCCCGACAGATCCTCCTCCTCGCACACATAGCCGGCCACCGTGATGCCCAGGCCGTACACGTTCTTGTGCAGCTCCACAACGTACGTTTCCGTTTCCGGTGAGTCTACATATGTGGAGGGCGACTCGGAGCCCAGGGAGCAGCAGTCACCGTCGTCGGGCGTTGCCGTTGCCAACTTCGTGCCGGCTATCACAGTGCCATCGTCATCCTCATCCGCTGCTGTGCCCGTCCAGCGGTGACCCAGCGGCAACTGCAGCGATTGTCGTGCCGTCAGCAGCGCCGTCGTTGGCGGCGGCGAGAGTATCGAGTAGGGCACAATATCCAAATCCTGCCGTCGCTGGCCGCCATCCGTGCTGCTGGTGGGTATGGGAGGCAGGGGCAGATCGGCCAGTTCCGTATCGGGCACGGGTATGGGCCGGGAAGTGGGCAGGGACGCGGGCACGGGCACGGGCACCAGTGCGGAGACATTGCCTTGATCGGCCGTGTCGATTGCTGGGCCGCCGGTGACGAGGCCAACCAGACTGCCGACATCTAGGGAGGCTGTTGCCGTGGCTACGCTCGGATTTTGAAAGAGATGCCGCGACAGTTCTTCCGGGTCGGAGAGGAGCTTAGTTGGTATAATGGGGGCATGACAGGCCAACGTATTATAATCGATGGCCGTGGGCTCAATGGGCCGGGCCACAATCAGACGCACCTGAGCTCCGGTCTGACGAAGAACTGTGGCCACTTGCTCCGAGCTGAAGCCACGCAGATTCACCTCGCCAATCTGCAGCAGATGATCGCCCAGCTGCAAACGCTGATCACGCTCGGCGACGCCACCAGGATTCAGCGCCTTAATGACCACGCCCGTGCTGCGTCCGCCCACTAGAATGAAGCCCAGGCCGTTGCCATCGTTGATCAGATCGATAACCTCCACCTGAGACCATTCGGTGCTTAACACCATGTCGCCGCTCTAGTTCCAAATGCTCCCGCTCTAGTAAATACTACGGATGATGTCCCAGTTCGTTCCGGATTTCTTGCTGCTAACATGTCGCGCTTTGCGTGCCAAATCCGGACACGCTGGTGGTATTGTTGGCAATGTTATTGTTGCTATTGCTGTTGTTGTTGTTGTTGTTGTTACTTGCTTTAGTTGCTGCCGCTTTCGACGCTAACGCGTTTATGTTTATGTTGCTGCCACAGTTGTAGTTATTGTTATTGCATTTACTGTTAGTTTCACCTTCGAATGATGATTAGGGCTACTAGCTGGATTAGCAGCTCCCGGCACTGCCAGCGCCAACGGCATTATCGACCACAGCCGCACAGCCGCACGCCTGCAATTATTGAAAATAGCACTTAGAGCGGCACACGTCGCGTATACGCAACGCAACGTGAGACGCAGTGAAAGCAAACGGATGGCGGGCTTAATTTGCGTGACGGGCGTGAAACTCGCATTTGAATTGCTGCCCTTGCATTTGCTACTGCTGCCACTGCTTCTTCTTGTTTATTTATTTTTGTATTATTTTTGTTTTGTTTTATTTCGTTTTTTCTTGCGTTTTGTTGTTTGGAGGCAGCGCCGCGTGTTTAAGCGCTTTTTTTAATGGCACCTTTTTTGCACGATTTCGTAATTTACATGCACACACACGCACGGCCGCACACACCCACACCCACACACACACACACATGCACAGTAATATGAAGCGAGCTTGTTTTTGCCTGCCGTTCACGTGCCACGCATGTTTGGCATTCACCTGTTCCACTGCTCGCCCCCGCCACCTGCCACCGACCACCCGCTACCCACCGGCTGGCAATTAATTTGTAAAATGAGAAAAGTACCGGAATACGCGACAAGTTTGCTGGCTTAGTAAGTTCCTGTCGCACTATGTATGTATGTATGTGCCACAAGCACAAATTGCACACAACGACAACTCGATTGGGGCACCAATAACTGGCAACGTCCCTTTAACGGTTTTGTGACTGACTTTGAAGCATCAGGCCTGATTGCAGCGCAGCTTTGCTGTGGTTTCTACTAATGATGCGACATTTCCAGAGATGAGAGCAATTTTGATGGCAATCACTATTCACGATTTCTTCACAATTTTAGGTAACAGTTTTTAAATTTCATATGAGCTCAACTCAAAATGAAGCTAAAGCTAAACAAAAAATTGGCTAAAAATGTAAAACTGTATTTTTTTAAGAAAAACAAATAAATTAAAGTAAAACTATTGAATTGAATAAACTAAACGCATAAAATCTAGCTGTATACAAATTGAAAACATTTAAAATAAAATGCTGGTTGATAATTTTAAGTGCTGAATGCTCAATACTTATTGTGATATATATATAAATATTTATATATTTTGGGAACAGCAGCACAAAAAAAATCAAATCTTTTTTGGTCCATAACCTATGCCAATGATTTTCTAATTGAGCAAACTTTTCTTGTCGAAAAGTACAAATTTGTAATATATTTTACTTTAAGTTTTAAGTTTCTCATTGCACAAAATTTAAGCCAAAAGTCATAGTTCATTCAAAGTTAAACAAACTGATGGCAACTTTTTAAATTTAATTTTCTACTTGATAGGCTCTAAAATAAAACCAAATGAAGCCAAACTATTGAAAATACAGAAAAAAATAAATTAAAAATATGGAATGCTTGAAATTTAGCACTGTGACCAAGTCAACCGCTAACTGTTTAATGGATCGCTTCCTCTTAGTGGCGCTCATCTCTGTTGGCTAATGACGCTACACGGAACATTGGCTGATGCCGTCATTTTTGGCTTTTGTGCCGCGTTGCGCTGCTGTGGCAGTCAGTGCGACCGTTGCAGCTGTCAATTAAACGCTGATTGACTTTACGTTCACAGAGCAGAGATTGGCGCACGGGTCGTATGATTAACGCAGACTCCTAGCTGCCCAGCTTGGTAACTGCTGCTGCTTTTGGTCATTTGTTTGCAGACCTAGCCACCCCTACCCACCCCGCAATGTGCTTCATTTAACTTGGTTGCGGTTGGCAGGAGCAAGGGACAGAGCTACGGCTAGGACGAAGGTGACTGCGAGTACTTTGGCATCCCAGCCCATTACACAAAAAGTAGGCCAAGCGCGTTTGAAGTCTACAATGCGTGTGCGTCTGTGTGCGGGCATTTGCTATTGTGTGTGTGTGTGTGCTTATAGGGTCTGCTATTTTTATATGTCTCAACTTAAGGCAGCTCCAACTGCGGCTCCAACTGGTGCTGTGCCAGTTTTCACGTTCACGTTTTCATTTTCATTTTTTATGGCCGCTGGCCACTGTTGCTTCTAACGCACTTCAAACAACAACAAAAAAGCTGCCGTGCCGCTGACCTACTGAGCATTATTAGCCGGCGCTCAGTTTGGTGTTTTTTTTTTTTTTTTTTTTTTTTTTGGCTGCCTGCGCCTCTTTACCAAGCAGTCAAGTGTCAAAAATCGATAAATGAAAAAATAATATATATGTATATGCACACACATAAGTAGTATGGAAAGCTGGAAAGCAGCTGTAGCCGCATTCTGACTTGTTTACTCCTTTTTGTGTTGTGCACAGGCCAACACGCCCACATTGACGCACCCCGCTCCGCCCACATGCACGCCCACATCAACGCTTACGCCTACGCTTAATACCTAATGAATTTGACTTTCGACTGCTTTTGCCAGCTCTACTTTGGCTGGCTGTTGTTGTTGTTGTTGTTGCCACAGACTGAACAGGCTCCGACCGCATGACTTTGCCAGCGACTGTTGCTGCGGCTTTGGCATGTGGCATGTGGCTGCGCCTTTTGACCTACCTAAGGGCGACGATGGCAGCGATTGCGACGGCTTTTAGCCAAATTGCGCGAACATTGGCTGCAGCTTTGGTTTTGGTTAAACTTGCGCTCTGAACTTGCCAGCTAAAGTCGCGCACGCAATTACTTAGCGGTTCAGTTGCTGTCGCCAACTATACCGCTATATCGTCAGATATCGTCGCTGGCATTAAAGCACGCACAGCGCGTAAGTATTTCTATTTCCACTTCTATTGATTTAACAAGCTGATGCAGCCAACAGTCAACAGCCAACAGCCAACAGTCAACGGCCAAAAGTAGTTCATATATCTCCTGGCAAATGGGCTGTGCATCCATAACCATAACAGCCTGAGAATCAGCCTTGTATGTGTGTGTGTGTGTGTGTGTGTGTGTGTCTTAACTGCTTGGTGTTAACTCAATTGTTAGCTAAATTCAACTGCATTTGCCAGCTGTTGAATATTATTCATTATTTTAAGTGCCACTTTTGACCGGTTTAATTAGCTCGTACTTGCGCTTGCTGGCCAAACATTTGGCCGTATTATTTTAGCCACCTTGTTGCCACTTCATTCGCGTTCATTCACTTCGTAAACACACACATTTTGCCTGGCCAGCTTGGTTAGCTTGGTTAGCTGGTCTCGTATTCGGTTTTCTTTGCTCTGTTTCTGCACTTATTGCTTCAATTCTAATTATTGTGCTTTATGCTGCTTTATGATTTTTTCCAGTTTTACGCGCGCATTTTCCGGCTCGAGAACACGCCCGCACGCCACGAATCTTCTTGGCCAAATGAATTGCCCGCTGGCCAGATTGCCTCTGCTCCGCTACGCTCACCACTCGCACACTCTCTCTCCGCTCGCACGTGGCGCCTCCACGGGGTGGCTGCTCTCTGCACACCGGCGCACTGCTCGGCCGCCTCTCTCATCATCTGCTCGGCACTCGGTACTCGGAGCTCGGTGCTCGGACAATATTTACATATGAAGTTGACGGCTGGCGGCGGTTGAAGTTGCCGCCGCTTCGCATTCATTCAACTATCCCATTGTGGGAGAGTGCGTAAGGAAGCTTTTCGCAACCAGTGGCGCTGGCCAAGACCCTTGCAAGGGGGATTCAGGAACAAACTGGTGATTGCTTCACGACATTAATCAAATATGGTAAGAAAAGAAAAAAAATAAAAATAAATGGGAAAAAAATGTTGATCCTCCTATCAGCCTCAATTTGAAAACTGACAATTTAAAAAGATTTTGCCTTGCCAAACATTTGCATTTTAGTTGACGCAAAATTTTCAGAAATGCAATTCAGATTTAAAGCTTGAACTGTTTGTAGACATTTCAGTATAAACATTTTTTGATCGCAATCGTAAACATCTATTATATTCCAAAATTATTTTAATAACCTTTCAACCGTCTGGACAGCAGCTTTCAATCCAAATATTTGGTTTGGCAACTTAAAATGCTGTAAACTAATGATAATAATATTGTAGATTGATTGAGTTTTTTGTAATATATTTGCTAGCCAAGCGTGGAAAAGAAATGGAGAAACACCTCATATGATAACTAACTATTATTCATATAAATATAATTTTTTGTATTATTATTATTAATATTACTACGCTTGTAGGAATTATGTCAAAGATAATCGCACAACAAGTGTGCACTTTGAAAATCGTCTGGCGCTAGGACAAACAACAAACTTCCTGCGCCTGCTCCGTTGTCCACGGCAACCTCAGCCTGCAAGGGCTACCGAACCCAAATAAACATGCTGCCAGGTGGCAGGTGGAAATGGAAAGTCAGTCAGTCAGTCCGGCTAGTAGACGGTTGGCAGCACCACCTTAAGACAGTCGAAAATCAAAGTAAAAGCCAAAACAATCTATGATACGAGAAAAGACGGCGGGTGTGAAGAAAAAAACAACTAGCGAAACAAAAATAAATAAACTATTAGCCGCAACTATCGTTACATGGTAGCACCTGCCTCAACCTCAAGCTGAATTGTTGTGGGCGCAATGGGTACAGTGCACCATTTGGTCGGGCCGTCGGTGTGCCACATAATATTAGTCAAGTGTAACAAACGAAGCGAGAAATCAAATTCAGTAAACCCAGTAATCTGTGCAGGACATGTTCTAGTCGTATAAAGTCTATAAAAATGCTCAGTGTGTCCGGGACTATACTCCACAATACAACTCGATAAAAATATATATTATATTTGATGTAATTATTTGACAAAAAAAAACGTGAAAAAATAGTGAATAAATAGGCTTATAGATTAACCAGTACGGCAATAAAATGACAGCACCGCCAGTCAACTCTGATGAAGATTATTACATAGACGAGCCCTTCGACGAGGAATCGCTGTCGGAGGTCGAGGAGGAGCAGGAGTTTGAGGATGGAATGCTGGATGAGAGCGATTCATGCAGCGACACCGATGTGGAGGCCGAGTATCTGCGCGGCAATGTAAGTGGAACGCAGCAGGATCAGCCACAGGAGCTGACCATTAAACAGTTTAGCCTCAACCATGTGCCACTCTTCCCACAGCCACATGCACGTCGCCAGCAGATCCTTGCAAAAGGCAGTGGTGGCGGCAGCGGATTCCACCGTGATAGCAAATTGACATACGCTAGCTCCTCTTCCGAGGACGAGACATTAGTGGTCATGACAAAGACGGTGGCCGAGGTAAATCTATTATCGCTGCGTCCGGAGCAGCCAGATGAGGAAACAATTTCAGTGCGTACACTAGTGCCGAATAGCGATAAGGACGCGGATCAGACTGAATTCGAAAATAATGATATAGACGATAATGAAAATGAATTTACTGAGGTGGAAGACGATATGGGCGAGGAGGAAGAAATTCTATCTGATAGTGATGATGATCCAAACGATTTCGAATCAGAGAATGATAACGATGTGAAAATAGGTCAACTAGACTACAAAGACGAGCAGCAAAAGCAAAATGACACTGGTGGCAAACTTCAAGTGCAAAATAAGGACCTTGTCGACGTTGTCGATGCCAACGATAGCGATATGGAGTCGCCACAAACCACAGACAATGAGTTTGACGTGATGCCGGTGTCACAGCCACAGAAAAAGAAACGGTCTCACAAGTTCCAACTGGATCAACCGGGGGAACCCATTGGTGTTAGCAATGGGCCACGTTTGCCCGAGCTAAAAATATTTCCAGATGTAAACGATGAAATGAATGCTCTGGATATCAATGGATTAGGCACCGCAGAGCAAGTTAATGTCAAGTTTCTGGAACAGCAGATGAAGCAAATGTCGGAGATGATCATGAAAACCTATCGCCTCAGTGGCGGCACACCAGACAATAGTGCCTTCGAGCAGCTTGCCATGGCCACGAAGCTGATAAAGAAGCAGGGAAAGAACATGACCGAAATGTACATGGAGGAGGAAGAGGACGAAGAGTCCATGTCAACAATCGGATCGGAAAAGCCTCCGACTTCGGTGCGTTCGGAGGAATTCAACCGTCGCAACTGCCGTTGCCCGGCAAGCACTGATCAACCCGAGCAGGAACCCTGTCTGGTGGATGAGTGCGGACAGGGCGACGGTCTGATGCGATATTCCCATCCGAAACAGCGGAAGTCAGCTCGCGTATCCAGCACCACTCCGAGCAGCTATAACAGTGACAACTGTGGCTTTCACATCGAAATCGGACGTCCTCGCTCCGCCGGAGCCTCCTCTTCAGAGGTCAAGTGAGTAGCGTCAATTTAATTGTTCCATCCCATATGCAAGCTGTTTCCATTTCCAGCTACAAGAACTTGGGTCGCAAAAGCTTCAGCTTCACCAATCCGCAGGTGCGCGAAATTGAGCGACAGAATAATATTTTGCTAAAGAAAATGATGAACGTGAAGCCAACCATCAGTGCAGTCAAATCCAACACTAATCTACAAGCTAAGGTGAGTTTTTTGTTTATGAAGCCAACAGATCAGGTGTTAATAATACCATTACAACTATAGAAACAGCCGCCGGCGGCACCTCGCTTGACAAGCGCTGCCGTCAACCGCAAGAAGTATCAGCGCCAGATCGACTTGGATAATGATGTGCTCAAGCGCAAGCTGGAGGCGGTCGGCACTCGTCGACCCATATTCAAGTGAGCTGATCTGTTCATTGATATATGATTATTATAATATTAGAAATGTTTAAAGCGAATTTACCAAATTAAAATTTATTGCAAGTTAAGATATGCATGTAGTAAATATGTGTGTAAATATGGTCTAAGTGAGATGAAGTACAAATTTATAAGTAATGCCCAATAAATGGCACAATTAAGTAGAATTGGAAATACAATTTAAATGTCTTAAGTTAATACGAAGAGAACTTGTCCTAAAAAGTCATGTCGTTGATATTGGTCAAAAAGACCATAAATATAATAGATAATTAAAATAAAATTAACAAAATTGGAATCTCGAAGGTCTGGCAAAGATACAAAAGTATTAAGTAATAAATGTAGTATAATTATAATTAATCTTGCTTAAAATGCACAAAATTTGAATTCACTGGGCTTAGAGTGTAATTTCGTTGATCTTGCTCAAAAAGGTTTCGCCCAGCGCCTTAACAGCTTTGAATGCAGCATCGCCGTTTTGCTCCTTGAACTCTGCCTCGTTTTTCAACTTTACTTTTTCGCGCTGATCTATTTCACGATAGATAACTTGACCAATCTGAAAGAAATTAAATAAGATATTGAATTAGGATTTAGGTATTTACATAAAAGTGTTGAATCGAACATTGAACTTTTGGCCAGTGTTAAGCCTAAACCACTAAAAGTGTCTTTATTTGTAAATGGCCTTCCCAGACTTTAAACTACCATAACTTTGTCAAAACTCATTTTACTGTCAAAAAACACGCAAAAAGTGACAAAAAATTGACTTGTAAAGTGCCCAAACATCGAAAAGTTCCTTATAATTGACCTTCCCAGACTTCAAACTACCATAACTTTGTCAAAAATGAACCGATTGTCGATCCCGAGGCCATTTTGGTCACTATTTGGCATCTACTTCAAATCCACATCTAAAATTTATAGACTTTTGAAAATATTTCTTTCCGTACTTTTTTTGAAAAAAAAGCATAAGGGGGGACCCTTACGAATTTTGATTTTTCAAAAAATAAAATCTTGAAATTTTATTTTTAATTGATTGTGGGTGTCACAATAAGTATAAAAAATTATAAAAAAATTCATTTTGGAGTAGTTCATTTTTCTGTCAAAAAACACGCAAAAAGTGACAAAAAAATTGACTTGTAAAGTGCCCAAACATCGAAAAGTTCCTTATAATTGACCTTCCCAGACTTCAAACTACCATAACTTTGTCAAAAATGAACCGATTGTCGATCCCGAGGCCATTTTGGTCATGTTTCGGCATCAACTTCAAATCCACA
The DNA here is from genome assembly GCA_035045305.1 of Drosophila maculinotata. Lineage (NCBI taxonomy): Eukaryota > Metazoa > Arthropoda > Insecta > Diptera > Drosophilidae > Drosophila > Drosophila maculinotata. Next base: position 12,947,541 of record JAWNPD010000335.1, read on the forward strand.
TCTAAAATTTATTGACTTTTGAAAATATTTTTTTTTGTACATTTTTTGCAAAAAAAGCATAAGGGGGGACCCTTACGAATTTTGATTTTTCAAAAAATAAAATCTTGAAATTTTATTTTTAATTGATTGTGGGTGTCACAATAAGTATAAAAAATTCAAAAAAAATTCATTTTGGGGTAGTTCATTTTTCTGTCAAAAAACACGCAAAAAGTGACAAAAAAATTGACTTGTAAAGTGCCCAAACATCGAAAAGTTCCTTATAATTGACCTTCCCAGACTTCAAAGTACCATAACTTTGTCAAAACTCAACCGATTGTCGATATCGAGGCCATTTTGGTCACTATTTGGCATCTACTTCAAATCCACATCTAAAATTTATAGACTTTTGAAAATATTTTTTTTCGTACTTTTTTTGAAAAAAAAGCATAAGGGGGGACCCTTACGAATTTTGATTTTTCAAAAAATAGAATCTTGAAATTTTATTTTTAATTGATTGTGGGTGTCACAATAAGTATAAAAAATTATAAAAAAATTAATTTTGGGGTAGTTCAATTTTCTGTCAAAAAACACGCAAAAAGTGACAAAAAAATTGACTTGTTAAGTGCCCAAACATCGAAAAGTTCCTTATAATTGACCTTCCCAGACTTCAAACTACCATAACTTTGTCAAAACTCAACCGATTGTCGATCCCAAGGCCATTTTGGTCATGTTTCGGCATCAACTTCAAATCCACATCTAAAATTTATTGACTTTTGAAAATATTTTTTTTTGTACATTTTTTTGCAAAAAAAGCATAAGGGGGGACCCTTACGAATTTTGATTTTTCAAAAAATAGAATCTTGAAATTTTATTTTTAATTGATTGTGGGTGTCACAATAAGTATAAAAAATTATAAAAAAATTCATTTTGGAGTAGTTCATTTTTCTGTCAAAAAACACGCAAAAAGTGACAAAAAAATTGACTTGTAAAGTGCCCAAACATCGAAAAGTTCCTTATAATTGACCTTCCCAGACTTCAAACTACCATAACTTTGTCAAAAATGAACCGATTGTCGATCCCGAGGCCATTTTGGTCATGTTTCGGCATCAACTTCAAATCCACATCTAAAATTTATTGACTTTTGAAAATATTTTTTTTTGTACATTTTTTGCAAAAAAAGCATAAGGGGGGACCCTTACGAATTTTGATTTTTCAAAAAATAAAATCTTGAAATTTTATTTTTAATTGATTGTGGGTGTCACAATAAGTATAAAAAATTAAAAAAAAATTCATTTTGGGGTAGTTCATTTTTCTGTCAAAAAACACGCAAAAAGTGACAAAAAAATTGACTTGTAAAGTGCCCAAACATCGAAAAGTTCCTTATAATTGACCTTCCCAGACTTCAAAGTACCATAACTTTGTCAAAACTCAACCGATTGTCGATATCGAGGCCATTTTGGTCACTATTTGGCATCTACTTCAAATCCACATCTAAAATTTATAGACTTTTGAAAATATTTTTTTTCGTACTTTTTTTTGAAAAAAAAGCATAAGGGGGGGACCCTTACGAATTTTGATTTTTCAAAAAATATAATCTTGAAATTTTATTTTTAATTGATTGTGGGTGTCACAATAAGTATAAAAAATTATAAAAAAATTCATTTTGGGGTAGTTCATTTTTCTGTCAAAAAACACGCAAAAAGTGACAAAAAAATTGACTTGTAAAGTGCCCAAACATCGAAAAGTTCCTTATAATTGACCTTCCCAGACTTCAAACTACCATAACTTTGTCAAAAATGAACCGATTGTCGATCCCGAGGCCATTTTGGTCATGTTTCGGCATCAACTTCAAATCCACATCTAAAATTTATTGACTTTTGAAAATATTTTTTTTTGTACATTTTTTGCAAAAAAAGCATAAGGGGGGACCCTTACGAATTTTGATTTTTCAAAAAATAAAATCTTGAAATTTTATTTTTAATTGATTGTGGGTGTCACAATAAGTATAAAAAATTAAAAAAAAATTCATTTTGGGGTAGTTCATTTTTCTGTCAAAAAACACGCAAAAAGTGACAAAAAAATTGACTTGTAAAGTGCCCAAACATCGAAAAGTTCCTTATAATTGACCTTCCCAGACTTCAAAGTACCATAACTTTGTCAAAACTCAACCGATTGTCGATCCCAAGGCCATTTTGGTCATGTTTCGGCATCAACTTCAAATCCACATCTAAAATTTATTGACTTTTGAAAATATTTTTTTTTGTACATTTTTTTACAAAAAAAGCATAAGGAATTTTGATTTTTCAAAAAATAGAATCTTGAAATTTTATTTTTAATTGATTGTGGGTGTCACAATAAGTATAAAAAATTATAAAAAAATTCATTTGTGGGTAGTTCATTTTTCTGTCAAAAAACACGCAAAAAGTGACAAAAAAATTGACTTGTTAAGTGCCCAAACATCGAAAAGTTCCTTATAATTGACCTTCCCAGACTTCAAAGTACCATAACTTTGTCAAAAATGAACCGATTGTCGATCCCGAGGCCATTTTGGTCATGTTTCGGCATCAACTTCAAATCCACATCTAAAATTTATAGACTTTTATAAATATTTTTTTTCGTACTTTTTTTGAAAAAAAAGCATAAGGGGGGACCCTTACGAATTTTGATTTTTCAAAAAATATAATCTTGAAATTTTATTTTTAATTGATTGTGGGTGTCACAATAAGTATAAAAAATTATAAAAAAATTCATTTTGGGGTAGTTAATTTTTCTGTCAAAAAACACGCAAAAAGTGACAAAAAAATTGACTTGTAAAGTGCCCAAACATCGAAAAGTTCCTTATAATTGACCTTCCCAGACTTCAAACTACCATAACTTTGTCAAAACTCAACCGATTGTCGATCCCAAGGCCATTTTGGTCATGTTTCGGCATCAACTTCAAATCCACATCTAAAATTTATTGACTTTTGAAAATATTTTTTTTTGTACATTTTTTTACAAAAAAATCATAAGGAATTTTGATTTTTCAAAAAATAGAATCTTGAAATTTTATTTTTAATTGATTGTGGGTGTCACAATAAGTATAAAAAATTATAAAAAAATTCATTTTGGGGTAGTTCATTTTTCTGTCAAAAAACACGCAAAAAGTGACAAAAAAATTTACTTGTAAAGTGCCCAAACATCGAAAAGTTCCTTATAATTGACCTTCCCAGACTTCAAACTACCATAACTTTGTCAAAAATGAACCGATTGTCGATCCCGAGGCCATTTTGGTCATGTTTCGGCATCAACTTCAAATCCACATCTAAAATTTATTGACTTTTGAAAATATTTTTTTTCGTACTTTTTTTGAAAAAAAAGCATAAGGGGGGACCCTTACGAATTTTGATTTTTCAAAAAATATAATCTTGAAATTTTATTTTTAATTGATTGTGGGTGTCACAATAAGTATAAAAAATTATAAAAAAATTCATTTTGGGGTAGTTCATTTTTCTGTCAAAAAACACGCAAAAAGTGACAAAAAAATTGACTTGTTAAGTGTCCAAACATCGAAAAGTTCCTTATAATTGACCTGCCCAGACTTCAAACTACCATAACTTTGTCAAAAATGAACCGATTGTCGATCCCGAGGCCATTTTGGTCACTATTTGGCATCTACTTCAAATCCACATCTAAAATTTATTGACTTTTCAAAATATTTTTTTTCGTACTTTTTTTGCAAAAAAAGCATAAGGGGGAAACTCTTACCAATTTCGATTTTTTAAAAATTAGAATCTTGAATTACCATTTTCAATCGATTATGGGTATCGCAATTAGTATAAAAACTATAGGAATAGTGATTTTGGGGTGATTAATTTTTATGTCAAAAATCACACTAAAAATTTCATAAAAAATCGGCTCTAACATCGAAAAGTTCCTTATATTTGACCATCCCAGACTTCAAACTGCCACAACTTTGTCAAAACTCAACCGATTGTTAATCCCGAGGCTATTTTGGTCACTATTTGGCATCAATCAGTATGAAGTCTATTATTTGGTACTCACATAAACATCAATGGCTGCATACATCAGTTGATTCTCGTCCAGTGGAATAACATGCCACTTGCTCATTCGCACTTTTTTGCTCTTGTCCATGGCCCTCTTGGCTATGAAGTTAGCTAGGCGCTCCAGGCTCCACCTGCCACCAGTATCGCAGACTTCATTGCACCACACGCCCAGGTCGACGCATTTGTCAATAAGCGGCTGGGCAGGCACCTCGGGAAAGTCCCTCTCCAGCTTCCGAAAGTCGCTAACAGATAAGAGATTGGTTTACAAACATATTGTTTGAAATATTGCAGACTTACGCCTTGATATTCACGCCATGCAGTCGCACTTTGGGATGATTTATGAGAGCCGCCAGCGCTGCGGGTATTTTCTTCAATTTACTTAACTGGTAGACATAACAGCAACCCTCATCTACGCATATTTGTATAACTGATGATTTGCCCGGGCCCGTTTGAAAAGAAAACGGCCATTCCATGTCAAATGCCATGGGCACAACATCCACTTCCGTTTGCTTCTCAACCCATTGCCTGAAAAAACAGAAACAGATTCTTAGCATGTACTTTTCTTAGATATATCTACACTTACATGACTTCATCTGCTGAGGCTGCGATCTCCTGGCTCTCTGTGTAGTATTTGATGGCTCCGCGATACTTGATAAATGGCAACTTCTCCGGTATTGGCTTTTCCGGCGAAGGTGTTCCGCTCTCAGCCATTGATCTCGTGCTTCGTGTCACGCGTCCACTTCTCCGCTTTGGTGGATTTTCACTTTCGGCGTTTTCCTTGTCCTTAATCTGAATTTAATTGTTATATTAATTATCATTATTTTTTTTGGATTTGAATGGGTTTTTTTTTTGGCTTTTCCAAATCCTTACAAATGTTGGACCAATGCTCATTTTTAATATCCCCAGAAACTTCTGTCTATAAATAAATAAATATCTTACTATTTCCGGTGTGTCTTGAGACTTCCGCTTATTAGTATTGTTAATTGCAGTCTTTTGCTTAGATTGCTTTGCTGTTTCTTCTTTTGCGGGCATTTTCTTTGAAGAAAAACATAAATCAAATACATATTTCAGACTTTGGCAATTTTTTTATACATACTTGCTCTGGCGCTTCTTTACTTTTCGATTTCACAGGCATTTTGATTAAGTATTTATCCATTCTCTTCTTTGGAGCTTGTTTACTATAAATTCCCGCCAAAAAAACAGCCAGTATTGCAAAGTGCATTATTTTTTGGTATTTTTTAATTCCTTTTGATTCCACTTCAGTCTCTGGTTGACTGAATATACTTTACAGTTCTAAATATCTCTTATTTGCTTTTAAATCATTTTTAAACACTTTCAACTTATTATTTGTAATTGATTTTCCAATCAGTTTAAGCCGTGAGTAAATTACTGTTTTAAATTCGATTCAAACTAATTATTGATGAGAATAAATACAACCCTGCTATGTTAAACTCAAATTTGGCTCTGTTGCGTATGCTCACTGTTAACTAACAGAGTAGTAAAATGTTAATTCTTTGGATGCCAAAAAACATATGTTTTCGCCAAACGACCGGCAACATTTTAACAAACTTGTCAACTTTGGCTGTGTAATAAGAAGTTTATCAATTAAAGCGGTGAAATGAGCGCAAACGTAGCTGCCCATTACATTTCGGAGAAGGTGTCCAAGGTGCGCTGGATACCAGAGAAGCTGCAACAAACGGAACGCTTCGTGACCGGCAGCTGGGATATGGAAAAGAATTTTGTGCGCATTTGGCGCCTTTTATCCAATCCATATGCTCAGATTGTTGAGCATACACCCCGCTGCTACGACAAGGTGGCCATGGAGAGCGATGTCACCGGCTTAGAGTTCGTCAACGAGGACACAATGGCGGTGAGCTGTGCGGATGGTAAATGATCATTTTAATTTAAATTTGTGTTCAGCAAGATATAATTTGTTAAAATCTATGAATAAACTGCATGGTATTTAACATACCTTCAGTCAAATATAATAATATTAATATAACAATAATTATTTATATATTTCATGATATAGGACATCTCAGTATGTTCAAGGTGCATCGAGCTGTCGAGGAAGATCAATTGCAGCGTGTGGCACGTAGCGAGCCCCTCCACGAGTTCAAACACAGTCAAATAAGTGCTCCTTGCACGGCAATTGATGTATACGGAACTGATGTAGCCACCGTTGGCGAGGATGGCTGCGTCAATGTGTTGAGTGCTAACAATTTGAAGCAGGTGAAACGCACCATCGATGCCGACAGCATCCCACTTGTGGACGTATCCTTTGTTAGTCAGCAGCAGCTGGTGACAGCCAATAGAATGGGTGTCATTCGCATGTTTGATGTGCGAATGGCGAGCGAAGGACAACCGAAGATTGCATTCATTGTTGCCCGTCAGGATGCAAAGAGTTCGAACTTTGTCTCCTCGTTGGCCACACATCCAATGCAGCAACACATTCTCATATGCGGCAGCGAGGAGGGCTCCATAACAGTGTGGGATCTGCGCAACTTGGAATACCCAGCCTCGTATCTCAGCGCACACAGCAGTCCCATCACAGATATTGGGTTTCATCGGCAGGATCCCACAAAGCTGTTCAGTGCCGCCGACGCTGGCGAGGTGTGGATGTGGTCCGAGAACAAACAGCACTGCGACGCAGGCCAAAAGGATGGCAGCAGTGCCTGGCTCTGCGGCGATCGAGTGCGCTCCATGGTCAATGTGGACGGCGTGCTGACCAACATACGCAAGAGCGTCAATTCATTCGATGTGCACGACTCCAAGCTGATCTGTGGCAGCGACGCGGAAGCCGTTTATATTGTGGATGATATTCTTTAAAATCAATTTTCTTCCATATCTGTTGCATTTTAAATACATTTTTCTACACCTATGTTACCTATTAAATTGTTATGTGGCTTTATTGTGGCTCTGGGAAGGATGTGGTAAAGGGTAATAGAGCCTTTTGTATTTGTTATTCCATCGTTCATATTACACTTAGATTTAGTCAAAGATGGCACCATCTAGAATCTATATAAATGATATTTGTATACGTTTCATCTCCTGCTGAAAATATTATTATAAAATACTTGGTAATGTGAAGAAATTATTCAATTGAAAATATTGTATTAAAAAACTTGAATAAGGTGAATTTTCCAAGATAAGATTTCTAAGATAAACTTGGAACCGAAGCTTTTCTGATTTGAGAACCAAATTGAATATCTTTTGGCATATAGTATTCGTGTTTTTAGACTTCTGACATACATAGGTCTGTATCGTCATTTTGTATTGCTGCAGAGAAAGTGTTTTTTGGATTGAGTTAAAGATTGTAAGACTGGTAAGTATATTGTATATATATATTCCGTATTTTATTTCCGTATACGCAAAATTGGCTTAAATCAAAGCACCTGACTTAAAATTATGCCTATAAATACGCCTACATCTAAATATACAATGTCTTAAATAAACCTTTTCTGGTTGCTGCTGTGTGATAACTACATAGGCGTAACCAAGGAAATTAAATTGCAGAAACAGTTTTCTTATGAGAAATTTAAGTATAATTTATAAATGGCTTACTTACATTTTGAAAATAATAATTTAAATATTCGAACTCGATTTCGAGATTAAGATAAAAAATCAAACAGTTAAAATAATTCTTTTGACTGAAATTCCAACTATTCAAATTGCAACTGAAATAATATATGTAGAATTTGTCAAAATGAACTTCACATTCTTTGTGGTATTGCCTAGCTTTGTGTTCACTTAAGATATATTCGTTGGCTAATTTTGGATAGAATTATGCGTGTTTTTCAACTACCATATACATACATATGTGATATAAGCTAATGTATTATGTATATGCGATGTGAGTAATAAATACAAAATGATTTCATATATATATATAGATGTATATACAGTTAAGCACTTAGGCCTCGATTAGTTTTAAGTTTTTGTTTTAGTTATTCGTTTTTGAAGTTTGTCGATGTCAATTGGACTTTGAGCATTTACAATTGCATTTCAATGTGGATCTTGGGGACCTGTAGCTATTTGCGAGTACCGCCTTTTGTAGGTGGAGTACTAAATATTCCTTCCCGATCCTAATAGAACCGGTCGAATTTGGGTGGCTTGTTGAGTGCGCAAAAATAATACCCTGAATAGTTTTGTGTAGCGCCGGGTGGAGTATAGTCACCGATGCTGTAATTGCCGTAGTCATAGTTCGCCATATGAGCGTGGGCATGGGCGTGGTGATGCACGTGGTGTGGATGGGCATGCGGATGTGTATGCGTATATGGGTGCTGGTGCTGGTGCTGGTGCGGGTGCGGATGCGGATGCGGGGGATGATAATGCTGAAAACCGCCTGCACTACGCGGCTTTTGTCATGTGATGAGACTGCTTCCACCCCCGCCGCCATTGCTGCTGCTGCCTCCACCGCTGCCGCCGCCGCCGCCGCCTCCACCGGTACCATTCGCATTGTTGCCATGAACGCGCATGTGCCGATTGAGATTGCCCGACTGTGAGAATCTATGTACGAGTTAAGGGAGAGGGTAAGTTCCAGTTTATTCCAGGCGATTGATTGTTGTTTGGCCAAGAACTCACCTGAGCAAGCACAATTTGCATTGGTAGGGCTTCTCGCCGCTGTGGATGCGCAGATGTTTGGTCAGCGTGGAGCTGTCCGAGAAGGACTTCTTGCAGGAGGAGCAGCGATAGGGCCGCTCACCGGAATGGGTTCGCATGTGCGTGGTGACGCTGGAACTCTGCGAGAAGCGTCTATCACAAATGGGACAGCGGAACGGCTTCTGCCCCGTATGTGTGCGTACGTGGGCCGTCAGATTGGCGGCCTGTGAGAAGCTCTTGTTGCAGTCCGGACAGCGATACGGCCGCTCCCCGGAATGGGTGCGTAAGTGCGTCTTCAGTGTGCTGGGCCTCGCATACGTCTTGCCGCACAGCCGGCACAAATTCGGCTTCATATCGCCAGCGGCGCTGCCCTCGCCATCGCCATCCCCATCATCGATGCTGTCCTCCTCATCCTCAAAGGCGGACAATCCCAGACTCAAGGCGGCCGCCTGATAACTGGGACTCTTGTGTGGCGGCGTATAGCTCTGGCCACCACCCGTTGCATAATAGCCCAGGGCAGCTGCTGCACTGGAGGCCGGCGGCGAGGGCGACTCCTTGTCGGACAGCGATGGAAGTGCGCTGAGTGCTGTTGGCGGCGGAGCACGGAAGTCGGCTGTGAAGGAGTAGGTGGCCGAGGCGGGATAGTGCGTTGGACTCAATAGCGGCGGATAGAGCACATTGACGGCCGTCGACGAGCTATTTGGCGGCGTCCAGTTCATTTGGGAGCACGGCATGGCCACCGCACCACCATCAGCCCCATAGCCATGATGCATGGTCATATTCATACTGACGTTGACACTCATGCTGGGATACATGGGCGGTGCTGTTGCATTGGAGGCGGCATCGTAGTAGCAGGCGCTGCCTGAACCGGAGCCACCAGTTCCCGGAGCATTGCCAATCACGCCGCTGCTGTTGTGGCTGTGGAGCGAGTTACCACCATGCGATGCCTGATTGAGTGCCTGCTGCATGTGCTGGGACTGAAGCTGATGGGGATGTGTGGACGATGACTGGTTGTGCTGCTGCTGACTGCCGTTCGGTGAGATGAGCATCTGGTGCGGATGCACGGTGTACGAGAGGGAGGCCTGATGCGGATTGCTGGCGAAATTGTAGGAGGCGCCGCAGGGCGAGAAGGGAAACAGACTGGGCAGCGGATCGATGTCCAGCGGTGGTAGGCCGGGAAATGTGGAGGCCATCTCGTCGGTGCTCCAGTAGCTGCCGTTGCCAGCGAGCGAGGAGCCGTTGATGTTGCCGCTCCCACTCGCCGATAGATTACTGGCCGGCGGCGTTGTATTGATCTGGCTGCTGAGGATGCCAATCGTTGGATCGAAGCAGCCGCCGCAGTCAAAGTCGCTGCTGGTCAGGGAGGAAATAGGCAGGGCGGTGTTGCCTTGGCAGGATAAGCAGCCGACGCAGGATGCAGCACACTCTTGCTATATAAGGGCGAGATGCGGAAAAATCTCGTTTTAGCCAAAAACCGACACGGAAACTTAAACCCGACAGAGAGGATTGGATTTTTTGTAGCGCGTTTAAAATACCTGCGGACTGTCCAGCGCCAGGCCGAATAATGGATTATTGGGCACGTAGCCCGTTTCTGGTTCCACAGGACCTCCGTTTGAGACATCGCACGATATGTACATAGCTCCACCCTCTTGATCTTCCAGGGAATCTGCGCAGGTGTGCCCAAAAAAGGGAGAGAAAATCATTTGGAATGATTCACAAAAGCAATATGCGTATCTGACAGTTACATTTCACACAGTTCACCGCTAGCTGCGGCCCACTGTGCGCGAAACTCCGCCCCTAAGCACACACACACACACACACACACACACAGATGCATGAGTGAACTGGCCGCCATTTGCTTTTGCTCTGGCCTATGTTCTCTGTGTGTGTGCAGGCAGGCGGTTTGGGGCGGCTTTTGACGACTCCATGGAATTCAACACTCACCCAGAATTGTGTTCAAGAGTTTGGAACCTTTATATAACAATCCCATGACATGACTCCAGCTGGGTTTGGCGTTTTATTTCTTGTTTTTCTACGTTTCATTTTGCTGCGTCAATTGCCATTTCCAACTGCAAATGCACAAAAACACAATACACATTTATTTGTTGTCTATTTTTACCTTTATAAACCCTGAATATTCATATACTGCAAATATTTTATAAATTTAACTCGACACCTAGTTGAACAGTTAAAACTATATTCTCAATTTAATTGCGATTGTGTTTTAAGCTGAGTAAAATTTATTAAAACTCAAATACCAAAGAAGTATAGTAAAAATTTAAAATAATTGTATTGGTTTTTGTATGTTTTTATGGTTACTTTAAAAATTATTAATTATTGACTTTATGAATATTATTGAGCACCATGTATTTGTTGGAAAAATCTTCATTACGACAGATTTATGGCATAGATTTCAATGGCATAATTTTGCTAAAAATATAAGTTTACTTTCTACACATTTATTAAAACGAAATATCGAATTATTAAGAGCTAATAATAATTTAATATCTTTCAATACAATTTTTAATGATCCCTTTATGCACTAATTGCGTTTACAGAAACTATGGATATACATATATAAAAATTAGTTAAACATTTCATTTATTTTGGAGTTTAATATGGATTTAAGAGTATATCCTTAAACTGAATACGTGTTGATTTTGATTCAAAATGTTTGAAATCTATTTAAAAACTTTTTTAAAAACTTTAAAAATTGTTTCAAAATCTTTTGTAATCTTTAGTAGTTGGTTGACTTCGTTAATTTTTTCTCTTTCTTCATAATAAACCACATCCGACTATGTTAATATCCATTTCAAATCGAATATTGTAAGTAAGTTTATTGAACACATATAATTTGGTTATTAGACGATCTTTAATATAAAATATTGATTATTTATAAACCGCACCTTCTTGTTAAACATATATGTCTCATGGCCAAGACACAGCACTAAATATAAGATATTAAACGTAGATATTTTTGAATGTTTCACAAATTTTATTAGCGCTGGATTTATATGCACAAACTTTGGAATCTTTAATTTTATTAATATTAGTTTAGAATGGCACACGATTGTTGGAATTTCCTTGGGGTGTAGCTAGGTAGCAAGTAGAAAGAACCGTTTCCAAAATGTACACTTTAAGTTAATGCGGGGGGTGGCAAGAATCGACTTTCGGCGACGAGCAGAAGACGGCAACTAATTGTCAGTTTCAGTTCGAAGTCTCTCGGCCGATATTGGCGATGGCAGCGTCAAAGCGACAACCACAGAAAAAATGCTCACTTAATTACAAACAACAACAAGCGACAAAAGGGCGCAAAAGACAACGTCAAAGCAACACACACACACACATACACACACACAATCTCACACTTGCAGCAGATACAATGACACAAAGTGCTCAACTACACATGAGAGACCCTTACAGCAGAGTGCTGTTAGTGTTGTTGTTGTTGTTGTTGCTGTAGACACCCCCTCCAGCAGCAACCACCGCGGGCAGCAGCAGCAGCAGCAGCACGGACTGTAAAACAGGCCCAGGCCAGGTCAGGCCAGCCAACCAATGCGCTCCGGTCTCCGTCCGCGTCTCCGGTATGCCGGCTTTTTGCTGCGGCTACTAAACCCAACAAACCACCCCCAACCCCCGAGCCCGAGCCCTGGCCCGAGAAGCTCATTCATACGTAGCAGTGGCAGCAGCAGCAGTTTTTCAGTAGTTTTTATTTGTCACCCAATATCTTTACAGCTCGACACCAGATACCATCCGAGGCGAGCCGGCAGCCCCCACGACGGACGAACGGGCGGACGGGCGGACTGCTGGACGGATGGACGGACAGCGACCATTGATCGTCTTCAACGGCAGCAACTGGCAGCAGCGTTGGCTTTCTGCTTCCTTCGTTCCATTCTTTGTGGTTAAACGTGTTTGCCTTTGCCACTGGCTCTGTGTGACAGTCCATCAGTCCATCAGCCCGGGCCAGGCCGGGTCGGGCCGGCCATCTCTCTCACTCACTCACTCACTCACAGTGGCAACAACCCTCTGCTTCTGTATCTTCTATCTTCTATCTTGTATCTCGTATCTTGCATCTTGTATCTTTCCGAGTGCTTATTCTCATTTCTAGCGCAACTCGCCAACAGCAACAGCCAATGACAATTGTATCTGTGCTCTGCGCATTTAAACCCTCCTCCTACAAATCAAACGATCGATCCATCCATCGATCGTTGCTCTTTTGCATAGTTACAACAACCCGACAATTGTGAATTATTTTTGCGACATTTGATATTGCGTTTTGTGGTCGTGTTTTGTTGTAAGTTGAAAGCAAAATATCTATGAAAAAAAATGATGAAACATTATTATTTTCACAGTGACTTGTCATCGATTGACTTTAGCCTAGTCTTAACTTGGCAATAGAATCTTCTCCAACAGCAACTATTTAAGAGCGCTTCCAGCAGAGTCTAAAAATTCACACGTACAAAAAGATGGGCAGCAAAAAACTTCAATTATTTGAGTCAGTTAAGTGTAAAGGCTTTCAGTGATTGCCTGGAACTCATATCAGCTTACCATATTGGTGGGAACTTTAGAATGGGGACTACAGCAACGTCGTGTGTGTTAAAAGTTTCGGATAATCAAAGTCTCTGGCTGGGATACTAACCAGTTTATGCTGTTGCTGCGATCGGTTTCATGTCGACAACTTGGCCAGGACATGAGCTGAGCCTGAGCCTGAGCCTGAGCTGAGTCTGAGTCCATGTTTTGCTGCCGATTGTCAGATCGCATTAGGGTCAGTATCAAAATCAGAGCAGGGAGTCTGGTAGCTGGTATTGGGCATGACTGGATATCAATAACAATTTCGGTTTATTTACGATGATTAGAAATGATCGCTTAGGTTTCAAGTGTGCTCAGGTGTCAGCTGTATCAGCTCACCACACGCCACCCCCCCCCCCCCCTCCCCTTCACTTAACAATCAAGTGCGGATTGACTGAATTGCATTCCCTCTGATTTCTCTGGAATTGCTGCTGTTGCTAGGATTCGTTACAAATTAAGCGGCGGGGTAAACATGGGCTAAAGTTCAACTCAACCCGCCACCCTCTTTTGTACCTGTTATCACACCAGCGCATCATGAAGCTCGCTACATTTTATCAACTGCCCTGCACGTGAATTTGTTTGCTCAGAGCTCAGCTCTATGGCCACTATTTATTTAAAGTATTTTCTCTGGTACTCGCCCTGGTCCTGGTCCTGCTCCTGCTCCTGCTCCTGATTGTGGTCCTGGTTTTGCCACAACAATTGTTGCTGCCCTGCCTCCAACGCAAATTCAGTGAAGCATTCGTTTCATTTTATGTTCTGTGTTCTCTGTTCTGTGTTCTCTGTTCTGTGTTCTGTATTTTGTTCGGTGTATGGAAGAGGCTTCAAAAATCAATGAAATACTTTTCGGGCGGCACTCTTAGGGCTTCCCAAGCTTGGCTGCACTTTGCTTTTCATGATGTTGGTAGTTAAGTCATTCGACATGCTAATGTCCGCTAGATGTCAGTTAATAACAATATTAAACATACATACTTGCTTAGAAAATGGGTGCAAAACAGCAATTAGATTGACAGTTAGCCCAATTATATACATATATGCAATATATGTGTAATCATCCAAGATCAAGCTTAATAGATGTCTATTTACATTTTATTTTGTAATCGTTGCTTTTTTTTTTTGCTTAGGTCTAATTTTTTCTTGTTCTGTGTAAACCTATAAGCTCTTTGCTATTGCGTGTAGCGCATTTAATATGCTTTAATTTCTTTTTGCGTTGTACGTAGGAAAACTACAAATATAACTTTAATTTGAATTTTTGGGAATTTTATGTTTCTGTCTCGAATTGAAACTTATAATTTAATACAATAATTATTCTTTAAACAAAATAACAATACTTAAGTGAATTAAGAAAAAGTTTAATAATAAAAATAAAGAATAATAAATTATTGCAAATGTTAAAATCTTAACTAATTAATAAATTAGCTTCATATGAATATCACATATTTTTTTGGCCATTACTTTAGCATCTCAAATAAATTTAAACTACTAATCTTTTTTATTTTTGATATTTATTATAAATAGCGCATATTACAAATTTAGCATAAGGTACAAAATATGATTTTATTTTTTTTTTGCTATGTATATTATTAATAAATTAGTTCCTGCAAAAGTTATAAGCTGTAAAGTAATTAAAATTTTCATTAAGTTTGGGTGAATAATATTTGAAATATGTATGAACAACTGTTACTTGTGCCCTACAATAAACTGTCCACAACACAACAGACGTCATTTTGGCTATGGAAAGTATCGATGACCAATTGACAGCCGCAGCAGGACTCTTTCTTCATTGCTGACAGCTGTACGAGCCAGGACAGAGCCCGGCTCATAGTCGAGTTCTTATTAAAAACCTAAGCCTGCTTATTAAAGGCGCGAGGCGACGGCGACTTATTGCTAACTGAAAGCAGCCGATGCGACAGTTTGAGCAACTGACAGGGCCAGGATATGTCCTGTGAGCTGCCCCCAAAAACGACTTGAATTACAGTTGGGATTGTGACTCCGAAATATGTTTGTGGATACTACGAAAATACACTTGAATGAAGCGCGCCAAATTAAATTTGTAAGGCGATACTTTCAAGGGCCACAAGCAGCAAGGCAAGCAAGGGTTCGTCCCTTATCAACTGGGTAAAGTTCCTTGACTGACTGACTGGCAGCTACAAGCCAATGTAACAATAAAACTCACTCGACTCTCAGCTACTGTTTTTTATTATTAGAGAATCACTTCCGCAAACAAACGCGCTAAAGATAGGACTATGACAATTTCTTACAGCAGCAGGGCGTGGTGATGAGGGTGTTGTGTGGAGGGTGGAGGGTGGCTTCTCAGGGGGCAATTATCGCCGTGGCACGTTTCGTTATCAGCGAATTGCGTTTTGGCAAACACAAACCGCAAATGATTATCCTGTAAGCCTTTGGATAAATATTAAATTTCAATTATAGTCGTTAACATATTATTAGCCGCCAATCATCATCATTGGCGCCAGGCGTCGGCGGCGAAAGGACCACTACCGGAACCAGAGAAGTCACGTGTCAACCAGTCGCTGATAATAATCAGTTTGATCAACCGCAGAGGGGTGCCATCGAGCTTGGCAAAGAGACAATGAGATGCGCTCGCAATTTCATCAGATTAAGACCCTCAGCAGCAGGAGCAACCGTTCTCCCTTGAGTGTATCCTTTGCTTGCCCAACCACCCGCCCGCCTACCCCGCCTAGCCGCCTCCCTGCTCATCGAACCTCCCTCAACAGGTGACAATTGAACGAACATTGTGAGAACTTTTTTTTTTTTTTTTTTTGGCTACCAGTTTAGTGATTCTTCTTTGGGTATATCGAATTTCTCATTGGCGCTGTGATTTGTCGTTTTTATTAATTCTCATGAACTGAAATTGAGCCTCCAAAAGGAAATTAAACAAGAAGCAACCATTTTTGTTAAATTTTGAGCTTTGAAAATTGTAAAAAGTTAAAATAGCAAAAAAAAAAAAAAATGCGGAAAAAAATTGTGAAAAAAAAAATTAAATAAAAAAATTCAAAATTTTAAATTTGGCCATTTTGATCAAAAACATTTTTAAAAAAATTTTAAACTGGAATTTAACGATTTTACATCACTTTTTAAAATAATCTCAAAAAAGCAACGGGAAACAAGCAGTGGAATTTCAAAATAAAGCACAGCTAGTGAACTAGTTCTCACTTAATAGTTTCACCGACTGCTTGCTATAGCTAAAAAAAATACTAAAAAAAGTATAACAGCTAGCAATAATACCATTAACATTTGCTAAGCTGTTATTAACAGCGACGCTAAGCAGCCGTTACAAAAAACTAATTAAAAGCTTATTATGTATAGTTTTATAGTTTTAATATTTTGGATAGTTTTAGTGTACTGCAACTTTAATAAACAATGTAAAGAGCTAACTAACTAACTAACTTTATCATCAAGTAGCTATTTTGGTTTTTCGAAATTATTTTTGGTACTTGGCTTATCTTTCCAAAAGTTCTAAGAATTCGTTATATAAACTCGATTTAATCTCATGCCGTAAGTAGTTGAAGATAATTTAGCTTTTACTAAAGGTTTTCTGTATTTATTGTATTTATGTGAAGAACTTAAGTTTATGGTTTACTCCCCCCAATTATGGATAGTGCAAGTAATCAAAATGTGTAAAAAATAGATTTTGGGTAAGACTTATTAAATTTTGGGCTCCTGTGGCGTCAGCTTGACAATCTTAACAGACTCCTCCCAAATCTGTCCGGCCTTCTCCATGTCCATAGCAGCTGCATTTAAAGTCGCCTCCTTGCAGTCAATGAAATACTTGCCAGATACATTGGCCACCTCATCGGAGGTCGCCAGATAAATGGTGGTCTGTGCGCCGGCTTTGGTTGTTTTGAAGAAGCCCTTCGTGATGGCCATCATCGGCAAGTTCAAGGGGAAGGGCACATTGCGCCAGATGCCGGAGTCAATCATGCCCGGATGCAAGTAGTTCACCGTCACATTGGTGCCCTCCATACGCTTGGCCAGCTCGCGGGCAAAGTAAATGTTGGCAAACTTGGACACATAGTACAAATAGGCAGCGGGAAAAGTGCCAACTGGATTCAATTTGTTCAGATTGACGGAGGCCAGGCGATACAGCTCCGAGGCCACGATGACAATACGTGCCGGTGCGCTCTTCTTCAGCACATCGATGAGCAAGTGCGTCAACAAAAATGGACCATAATGATTGGTGGCCATGGTCAGTTCGACGCCATCCTCGCTGGTCTGGCCACGGAAGGCCAGTGCCATACCGGCATTATGTATCAGTACATCGATCTTTGGCTCAGTCTTGACAATATCCGCGGCAAATTCGCGCACAGATTTCTGAGAGCCCAAATCAAGCTTCTTGACCACAATCTTGCTGTTATTGGTCTCCTTGATGATTTCATCTAACAAAAATCAATAAGCACATCTCTTAGCAACGAATATATATGATTGATATTTTAAATTTTACCCTTAACAGCATTGGCTGTTTCCAGATTTCTGCAGGCCATGATGATACGTGCTCCACGTCCAGCCAGATCCTTGGCGGTTTCCTTGCCAATGCCGCTGTTGGCTCCGGTAATGATGACAGTTTTTCCCTCCATTTTTGTCTAGAAGATATTTGTGATATTTGTGTTAATCAGTTGGCGTGGAAAATCACCTGGAGTTGTGTTGAATGGGCGGGACCGGTAAATATTTACAACCCAAATTAAAATGTGTAGTTAATGTAATCATAGTTTTTTGTACTCGGATCGTATAAAAAGCTACGCTCATCAACGGTGAGTTTAATTGCCGACCCCCGTGGATTCCGTGAGCGTGGAGCCCATAAACCCAAGCGCTTTGTTTTTCTAATTTAAAGGTAAGCGATCTCGTCAGTTGTAATACAAATACCGTAACAGTATCTGGCTTTCTTGCTAGAATCTGACGTACAAATCGCCAGGTGGCTTTGCAAAGCTAATTAAGTGTACACGTCACGGCTTAACCAGCGAACAGAGAGAGAATAAAGTTAGTTAGTGTTTCTAGCAGTGTAATAAATATTCATGGCTTTTGAAATACATCAGTACAATTCCTACGATTAACGAAACATTCAAGTTGTAAGCAATTTTCAAAGACAAATCACGATCTGTTAAGTCGGAACGGAAGTTCGGGTTCGGATTTGGGATTTCGGGGTAGGGCTGGTGCTGGGGCTGGGGCTGTTAGGTTTACCTCAGTGAAACACCGGCCCGCCGCAATCCGCAAATAGAAGCGAATACTCAGCAAGGTGGCCGCAAAAGCCGCTGTGAGTGTTATGGCGAATATATCACGCACATAATGATCACTTGGCAACCAAGACAAGACGAAACCCATCCTATAAATAATATTGTGCACAGTATTATGTATATATATGCAAATAAGTTTATATAATACGACGATCACAGCAACAACAAACACCTCGATTGTCTGAAATCAAAACACGTTTTGAGTTTTCGGTTTATCGGTCAGTTTGGTAAAGTGCCGAAATCATTTCCCAAACGTAATCATTAGCTTCAAATTAAAAAACCAATACGAAATTTATGCTTTCACTTTTCATATGTGCAAGATAAATAATTATGAAACGCGGCTGAAGCGCTGGTCGAGGCCAAAACAAAGTTCATTGCCGTTACTACAGGTAGGCAAAAGAAAGCCACAAATTGTATTGTTGTTGTCGGTGTTGCTGTCGTTGTTGCTGTTGTCGTTGCTGTTGTCGTTGCGTTGCAGCAGCAACCGACGAGTCTTTTTCACTGTCCACGTCACTGAAAAAAAACGGTCTGGCTGGTTGAGGCTTACTGGTTTACTGGTTACGCTTCTATGCTTCCCTGACTGCCTCGCCCTGAATGCAACTTCTTCAGACTAGAACTGACCCGTTTCTTGTTGTTTTTTTTTCGGTTGAAAACTGCTGCGTCAGGAATGTACATATGTGATATTGCGAATTTCCTCACACTCACCTGGTAAAGCGTTCTCTGATTTATGTGTGTATAGTATATATTATTGCAATCGTACGTAGGTAGGTTTGTACTTTGAACTGCTAGCTGCGGAAAGATTCACGGCTCAAAACTGAAAGACGATTTGACGACTCAATCACAACCTTCGCCTTGAACGCTTGCTCGGAGACTGGCTGCAGAGTTGCTGCTGGAACGTCTCGCGATCGGCGCTGCTCATTGTTATTGTAAATAGTTGTTATTTATTGTTGGCCCGGTTGGCCGGCGGAACAAGTTAAAGCTCAGCTTGAATGCCGCCGACTCTCAGACTTTGCTTATTATTATTTTTGTTTCTTTTCGGGTTTTTCTTTATGTTTTAAGAGTACAAGAGTACAAGAGAGTGAGAGAGAAACAAGCATTTTCTGAATATATCATACAGATCTGAAGCTCAGAAGTTTTCTTAATTATTTGTAGCTATAAAATCTTATGTAGTTTTAGCTATTCGATTTTAATATATAAATTCATTAGTAAAAACAAAGTTTCCTTAAATTTTCTTTATTAATAAAATAGTAAATCTATAGTCTTATTTATTAGTGATGAGAACAAGTTTCTCTTCTCTTAAGATTTATAATTTCTCTTTTTAATATTTATATTTAAGAGCTTAGATTGTAGTTCGACCTCTTTTACATTTTCATAAATGGAAAAATCTAAACTTCATCGAAAATTGAGTTAATCCGTTAAAAAATTAGAAAACAACAAATGAATTAGTTTCATATTAATATCGTGAATAATAGAATAATCATCTTTTGTAGTTTCCAGATTTATATAATAAGTATTGTACATAAATACATATTTACATTAAATGTCACAGATTTCACTATTTCGAAATCCTTAGTTAATGTTAACTGTAAACTTTAGACTATTTATCTATGGCATTCTCGCCTCCAGTGCTGGGAGGACGCGGCTTTCCGGTATTATCATCCAAATGCTTCGTCAAGGTGTTGTACCACTCATTCATATGGCGCGAGATGATGCTCATAAACTTGGATACCTTAGACTTAACGGTGGTAACTATCTTGTCCGACAGTGTGACCTTGTTATACGTTGATGATGGCTCTTTTGTGGCACTGATCTTCATGATTGTCGACTCAGTTGGTTCTGTAGGAGGATTTACCGTGGGCAAATCAACTTTGTACTCATAGACGGAATAGCGTCCTAGAGGCAACAGCTCCTGCTGATCATCCTTGTGGATCACATTGGAGTTGAGTGTCTCGTCGGCAAAGTTGAAGGGCATCGCACGACGGTGTCTCAGTGCCGGCATATTCCACCAGGAGGTGATGCTCTCGTCGGTGATCTTCTTTTTCAGTCGCTTGGGTGCAGGAGCTGGTGCTGGTGCTCTTTTCGTCTCCTTGTCACCAAAGTAATCCTCTTCATTGTCATTGGCATGCACTGGCTTTACATGCGGTAGAATCTTTAATTCCCTGTCCAATGCGTCCGTCTCGAGGGAGGATTCGCGCAGATTTTCATTGCCCAGCGAGAATTCCTGCTCGTGCTCATTGATGTGACTGAGGAAGTGTTTGCCCAGCTCGCGCTGTGCCTGCAGAAAGTCACTGGCCACATGGCCAATCTTAGCTGAGCGCTTTTTGTTGCCATCTCCCTCGACCGGCTCCACATCCGGCTCCGGTTCCTCCTGATGTTTGCTCGGGGTCTTGCTTACGGTGCCCTTGCTGGAGAAGGGTTCGGGAAACAGCAGCGAATTCAACGTGGCGCCGAAATTCAAACGTTTGCCGGGCTTTACTGCCGGCGCTGGCAAAGCCTCAAAGAATTCCGTAGGCAGCAGACGCGGTTTTTGACGCTCCTGCTCTTTGGGGGAATCTACCAGATCCTCCAAGCTTTCTTCCTGCGATCGCTGCAGAATTTTCAGCTGCTTTCTGAACGTTGGTCGTCGTTTCTTGTAGATAAACTGCTCCGAGTCCGGCTGCATTTCACTTTCCTCCCCGTCGGGCGTTTCTATGTGCTTCAGATGCACATCGCCCTCGGGCATACGTGTATACGGTGGTGGCTCCGGCTGCTCGCCCATTTTCTTGAAGAACTCTTCCTCGTCAAACTCGGCCAGATCGAAGAGTGGCTTGATCTTCCTTTCCGGCTTGCGTATCTCTGTTATTTTCTTGGTCAGCGTAGTCTTTTTGCCGTTTCGATTGTAGAAGAAGGGGCCGCCATAGTCGGACGCACTGCGTCTACTGCGCCCGTGCCGTTGCATCACTTCCCGACTCTGTTCCATCACCTGTCTCAACCAGGTCAATGCCTCGCACGGGCGCACCGATTGCGTCCTGGTCTTGGGCTCAGCTTTCACCTGCCGCTTAACTGGTGAGACTGCAGCTGTCTTCTCTTGCGGAAGATTAAAGGGTTGCAGCAACCTACCGAGCAGGGTTCCAGGCTCTACCGTCTGTGGATTATCTAGGACAAAACGCCGATGTCGATTGATGGTGCTCTGCAGGGATCCCCGGGATACTGCGGTCTCCTCGATAAGTCGCTGGAGCAGCCGATCTGCTGAGCTGTAGCCAGTGGAACGGCGACTTACGGCCGATGACTCTGCGCTGGAATCCTCAGCTTCGACCTCCGAGTACTGACAGTGCTCCACCTGAACGCTGGGCAACACCCAGAAGCCAACTGACATGCTGGGCGTAATGAGCTGCAGTGGCTTAGTGGAATCCTTGGACTTGACCAGTGGACGCAGGGTGGAGTTCAACGATAGTTTCATGTTGTTCAGGCGCATGCGACCATCCTCGCCGGATAGGACATATTGCCAGATATCGCTGCTGGACAGACGACTCGTGCTGCGCACAGTTATCGTCAGGGGCTGCTCCTCCGTGTTGACCACCATGAAGGCCAAGCCACCAGACACAGCGTTGGCGCAATGTGTGTACAGTTTGTTGCTGGGGGAGAACACATTCAGGGGTCGCGCCGGAAACACCCGAGAGCCCATCACCTTCTTGAAGATGGCAGTCACGTAGTAGCTGAAATTGGGCCGCTCAAAGTCCTCGACACTCATGCGCTTGAAGACCACATCGAAACCGCCACTCGCCGCATCTCCCAATGTCTGTGCCCAGCGCAGTGCATCCGTCGTCTCATCGCCCAGCAGCCGCTTGCTAATAAACTGTGCCCCAGAGCTCTCCTCCGGCAGCGTCAGCCACAGCGGCACCCGTTGCTGCTGCAACGTCCTCAATGCCGGATCGCTGTCGTAAATGTAGCTACCCAAACTGCTCGTGGGCAGCATGTTGGCAGGTCTGTTAAAAGGTTAAAGTTCGATTACAATCCTATTATATTTAGATAGTAGGTTTTACCCGGATTTTTAAAATTGCTTTCTAGCTTTCAATCAGTCAGCGTAATTAGTTGAATACATATGGATAAATACTCACTGCGTCCAGCCAAATGCAGCATTTACATCCTTGGAAATATCCACATATTTGCGCGTCTCCTCGGCGCTGCTGCCCGCTGAAATATCCGCGCCCATAACACGCCAGCTATCCACATAGGGACTGAAGGTGTCCGTCATTAGCTTCAGAGTGCTCAGCTCCTGCACATAATCCTTGGCGCGCGATGTGCCAAAGTCCGTTCCCAGCTGCCAAATGCAGTCCGTAATGCCCACCATATAGGAGGTGTTCAGTATCTTCAGCGTGTGCATTGAGTCCCACTCGTCGGGCGCATAGGGCACCGGTATAATCATGGTCCAATTGACAGCACTTGAATTTAAAGTGGAAGGTGCACAATTATTATCAAGCACACACTGCACAAATCCTTTAGCACTTACCGTGTCCAGCGGTTGAATCCCTTCCAGATGATCTTGGTGGGATTGCGTAGACGTTGCGGCGCATTGCTGGCAAAGTAAAAGTCGCCCACAAACTTGACATAGGCATCGCCAAGGAGGGCGGCCATGCTGGTGACTGCCTTTCGGTTCTTACCATCCAGAGCATCGTATAGATCCTCCGGCTTAACCGTAAAACTCACAAACTTCTCGCTGACATCGTTGTAGGGACGATTGACATGCAGCTGAACCAAGGTGTCCGCCTGGCACTGCCTGGTCAGCAGTGCGAGTACAAATAGCGCCAGGTGTAATCCCAACATAATCGACTTGACCGGAGCTCGTTAGTTCCACAACTGCGCAACGCTGGCCAATGGGACGGGCTAATAAGCTGCGCTGTCGTCTGTTTGCGTTATTCGCATGAAAAGAGTTTTGAATTCCATAATGGGTAACTTCCATAGAAATCTGCTGCAATTGGCAAGAATTTTTCGCTGAACGCTGCCCTCAATGCAATGACCTTTTTAGCTGCATTTCACTGAAAACACGTCGCTATGTGGGCCAACCAGCTAACCAACCAACCAACCAAAGAGGCCAATAATAATAAAAATAAATAAAAAACTTAAGAACCCCCGCTTATTTTGGTATGCTGCATTTTATTAATGGGCGCTATCTTTGACCCAATAAAATTACTTTATGTAGTAATAGCCTAGGCCTCTTCTTCTTCCGTTAACATGGCCTTGAAGCTCAACGGCTGGAACTCGTAGCCGGTGCCCGTATAGAATTTGCTCATGAACTCCACCCAATGGAGACGCAGAGTGTGCAGGAAGGCGGACAGACCCTCCATCATGACCATGATGGCAATGGTGAAGAACACCCAAACGGCGAATATGAGAAAAACGGCAATGACGCCAACGTAACCGCTCATCTGCAATGCCTCTGACAACACCATGGTCCACAGGACGCTTGAGAGCTCTGCAAGATATAAGAAACTTTAGGATTACTAAAGAAAAGTAAAAGTATCGGAGGGCTGCCAAAGAGTTATGATCCTATAAAATACAACAGATACTTCCGATGGGAGCAATTAGATATCAACTTTTGTCACTTGGTTAAGCTATCTTTGAAATCAAAATAAATTTACTAGCTTCTACGTCAGCTATATGATATAATTATGGGATCAGAGATGTTTCTTTGCTTACCAGCGTGGGCCAAGGATAAGGCCCAGAGACGCAGATAGGAGGCCGTATGGGAAATAGTACTCAGAATGTACTCAACAGTGTGGATAGCCTGATGTATCCAGATCTCGCTCATTGGTTCTTCCTCCTCCTCATCATCCTCTAAGAGCGCACCATTGCCATGGTGATCAGCTACCTCTGTAATAATGACTTCCTTGCCGGAGATTTCAATTGTCTCCATAATGGTGTCGCCATGATGGTGTTCAACCTTGCCCTACAGAAGACTTGTTAGTCGTTACCGTCTTTATCTAAGGCGGGTTTTCATAACGCACCATATACTTGCGCTTGCACTGGATCCAGATTGGCATGCCGAGCAGAATCCAGGGTATGCATATAACGCCCACAACGAGCAGTATCGTCTCCAGCTGTCTTTGTGCGGAGAACATGGTGGGCATGCAACCCCCCGAAGCTACCTCAGTTTTCAACAGAATCATGTCGATAAACATAATGAGCACAGACGGGGCACAGCCGGGTGAATTGGCAATATCCGTGGTGCTGGCGGAGTATTGCACCCACTTGAAGAACATCATGAAGACCATGTAGCCGAACAACATCAGCAGGAAGATGACCTGCGGCAGAAACTGTAGAAAAATGTAGGCATACTTCTTGAAGTAGACATAGTTCTCAACGGACACACAGACGCCAAAGACCATGTGGAGCACGCCAAATATAATGGACAGCTTCATCTTGTAGGTGTTCAAGAAGATGATCTTATTAGTGGCCGACTGCCAAATGGGATCAATGCCCATGGGATAGACGCCACGCTGGTCTGTCGTAGGATTCAGCTGGAGTGCAGGATTCGTGAGCACCGTGGTCCGATTGTACTGCACTGCCCAGTGCGAACCAAAGACATTGAAGGACTTGGAGAAGCAATCGTTGTAGATGAAGCCCGTGTACATTGCAAACATGCCCATCAGCATTATGATATACCGGCCACCGAACAAAATCTTCCAGATCTCACCAGCGCGCATTTTGGTGAGACGCTTCTCGTCCAACACCATCCATAAGCCGAGCAGAAAGACAAGGAGTCCGTGTCCCATATCGCCGAACATCACGGCAAACAGGAAAGGGAACGATATGCAAGTGTAGAGACCCGGATTAACCTCACGGTAACCAGCAATGCCATA
This sequence comes from Drosophila maculinotata, assembly GCA_035045305.1. Lineage (NCBI taxonomy): Eukaryota > Metazoa > Arthropoda > Insecta > Diptera > Drosophilidae > Drosophila > Drosophila maculinotata. Next base: position 12,972,822 of record JAWNPD010000335.1, read on the forward strand.
GGCATCGATCAAGACTTGGAAGCCATAGGTGAACTTGTTGGTGCGGAAATATGTGGGCGGCTCCTTCTTCGTGTCGAGTATATTGAATATGGTTGGCACTGTGCTGCCCAAGGCAAGCGATGCCTCGGACAACAAGGTCTCCACATCCTCGAGTTCACGCGTGGGCACCCAGCACTCGCCAATGAGGCACTTGCTGCCCAGATCCACATTGAACATGTTCAGAGTGTGATAGATGGCCTTCATTTTCTTGATCATGGCCTTCCAGTTGGGTATCTGCTTCAGGATCGCCTTCAGCACACAGGAGCGATGGTCCTCGGTCTGGTTAATAATGATCTTCAAGTCCTCGAGGCGCGTGTGGACGCTGTTAATCATATCCACGCGCTCCTGATGCGAACTCGGACAGGGATACATGGAGGCATGGAAACCGGTGCACACTTTGCGTATACGCGACTGCAGCTGATCGCCCTGGAAGAATACCACAAAAATGGTCTTGTAGACCACGTCACCCGTACGAGGATCCTTCACTGGCGCCTCCATATTGCAACTGCGCACCAGGATATTGCCACGCGAGACGCGCCACAGCATTCTCTCGAAGGCGAACTGAAAAGTCATTTGAAAATTAATTAGATAGATGGATTTGCTTGGGAGTCCTTCGCACCTGTCGCTCTCGGCGGATGACGCCTGCCACAAAGCCCAAGCTGCCGTCACATTGCTCCGGATCTCTGTGGGTGCCACGCTTATTCAGATCAAAGTTGTGCGATTCCTGTTCGGAAAAGAACTGCTCCGTTCTCTCCAGCACTTCAATCATTTCCGTCAACTCCAAAAAGTTGGTTTGCAGCCGAACGTTGTTGGCCGATAGTTCAATGATCTCAGTCTCTGTCTTCTCCAACAGCAACTCTAGCTCTGTAATCTCCTTCGGCTTGGGTGCGGGCGGAAAGTCCTCGATCAGATCAACCGCCTTGAGACCATCCTTGGACAGCTCCGAGGTTGCATATCGAATCTTACGCTCCAGTTCGTCGCAGCGGCGCACCTCGTTGACAAACTTGCGCTGCAGCGACGTAATACCCTCGTTCATCTTCAAGGACATGGCTTTTATAGCAAGCAGGATAATTGATCAGTTGATATAAACTTACATCGCGAAACTGCACACAGCCCATTTCGCCCAGCTGCGATATCGTCTCATAGGCCGCCTCTGGCTGCAAAAACATCTGCGCCAAGGACATTTGCTCGCTGCGGAAAATGCTGTCCTGCTGGCCGGTGCCGCACATCCATCCTTTTATTTTGCTGCACATTTTCAGTTTTCTTCAATCTTCCAGTGACACCTCCGCGTACTTTGATGACGCCAGGCGAACTGATCGTCGTGGTCAAGTGACTTTTACATTGAAGCTTGGCCATATGGGTTGGTCTTATGTACAACTTTCCAGGCTTATCTCTGGGCGCATGCTTTGGATAAACTACAATGCTACAAGGTGACAAAACGGGCGACTTGATGCATAATTGAGCCATCTATCAACCTGATTGAATAGTTCTTATCTGCACACTATTCGATATGGAAGAAGACACCTAGGCCCGAGGGGCATTAAAAACCAATTGCCAGATAATTAGAAAACCATTTGCAGTAATTTCTTATGTACAAATTTCCGTAACGGTCTTTCATTAGTTGTGAAAAGTTCGTCAATGGGATAGGTAGTAAAAACTGTCATAAATTATGAAATGCCGTCCACGGTAGCTGCTCTGCAATGAGGCAACTGAACAGCAAGGATCCGGACTAAAATCCTAGGCTAGGGTAAGAATGATTTTTTCATATCTAGATTTAAATGCAGCACTTTTATAATGCTAAATAATGACCAAACGACATTGCTTTTGAAATTCGGTTACTTTTCGGCAAAGTTATGGCAGTTGGAAATTTGGACCACCTACAGTTGATTTTGTTGTGTCCATCATAATTTTGACCCAACTTTTCTCAAGCGGTAACGGGTATAGGGTAGAAGAAGAATAGATTAAAACCAACAATTTGCTGCTCTCTTCTTACTTTATTTTATCAATTAGTTAAATATTTGCTTACAGTTTATAGAAACGATATCTCAAGTCTCACAGATATCATGGCAATAAATTCTAAACAAGCATTTACAGAATTGACTAATTCATTTAAAATTATTTGTAACAACGAATATCAAATTATTGCTTCGAAACGATTTATGAGAATACATAACAAAATACACGTAAATATTTTGACAACTGATGGAATACAATGACAGAAGAAACATGTGGGAAGAGCACCACAATACTGGCAGTATTGAGAAAACAAAAATATTTAACAAAACGGAAAAACCATAATAAACGAGCTCATTAACATATATTATTGATATATTTGTGGCCGGGGAAATTATTCCTCTTCTTCGCCATCAATGATTGCCTTGAAGCTGAAGGGCTGGAAGGCATAGCCCAGACCCTCGTAGAATTTGCTCATGAACTCCACCCAGTGCAGACGCAGGGTGTGCAGGAAGGCGGACAAACCCTCCATCATGACCAAAATGGCCAGAGTGAACATGCACCAGGCGCCGAAAATGATGGACAGGCCAATGGCGCCGGTATAGGGCGGCATCTTCAAACCCAGCGACAGCACCATGTTCCACAGCACCTCGGACAGTTCTAAAAGAAAGCAATGAGTATATTATAATTAAGTTTCAAGTGAAGTGTCTAGCTGGCAGCACTTACGAGCATGGGCCAGGGACAGAGCCCAGAGACGCAGATATGAAGCTGTGTGCGAGATGGTACTGAGCACATATTCGATGGTGTGAATGGCTTGGTGAATGTAGATTTCGCTCATGGGCTCATCATCATGGCCGTGGGCGCCACCAGCGCCTTCCTCGTGTCCCGAAGAGCCAGTGGGCAATGGTGTCTCTCCGTCGGCCAGCTCCATGTTGCCTGTCAGCTCACCATTGTGTTTGACCTGTCCCAGGATTGAATATTAATATATATGCTATATGTGCAGCTATGTGGTCCCACTTACATGTGCGACGGTGTTGCGACGAGTGAATTTGATGTACAGCGGCTTGCCCAACAGCATCCAAGGAACGCAAATGAGACCAATGATAACAAAGATCTTCTGCAAGCTGGACTGCGCTTCGAACATGTACTCTTGGCAGCCACTGAATGGTGGTGTGTTCTTGAACAACATCATGTTGATAAACATGATCAGCACGGATGGAGCACAGCCAGGTGTCTCAGGCTGGTAATCGGTGAAAGCGGTGTATTTGAACCATTTGAAGAACCTGCGAAAAAGTAGAAGAATATTATATAACAGTTTTATGTATGCATATAGATATAGTTAGCTTACATCATGAACACCATGTAGCCGAAGATGAGCAGCAGGAACAGAATTTGTGGCACAAACTCCAGGAAGATGGAGGAGTAGCGCTTGAAGTGCACAAAGTTGCAAACCGACATGCACACACCAAAGATCATGTGCAGCACACCGATAATGATGGACAACTTCATTTTGAAGCTGTTGAGAAAGATGATCTTGTTGTCGGCCAGCTGCCAGATGGGATCCAAGCCTAGAGGGTAGACCCCCTTGGCGGAGGTGCGCGGATTCATCTGTAGACTCGGATTAGCCAGAACGGTGGATGTGTTGTAATTGTTAAACCAGTTGGAGCCGAACAAGTTCATCGACTTGGAGAAGACATCGTTGTAGATGAAGCCCGTATAGCAAGAGAACAGACCCATCAGCAGAATGATGTAGCGACCGCCGAAGAAGATGTTCCAGATCTCACCGCCATTCTTGATGCGCGCCAGCTTCTTCTCGCTGAGCACCATCCAGCCGCCGAAGAGCAACAGGATGAGACCATGACCCAAATCGCCGAACATGACGGCGAAGAGGAAGGGGAATGTAATGCAAGTATACAGCGCCGGATTGCACTCGCGATACGAGGCAATGCCATAGGAGTCGATCAAGTTCTGGAAGCCGCGTGTGAACTTGTTGGTGCGATTAAAGGTCGGCGGCATTTCGTTCGTATCGATGACATTGAGGAACGACGGAATCGTGCTGCCCACAGCAGCCGAGCCGTCGGACAGGGCCTTCTGCACAATGTGCAAATCCTTGGTGGGCACCCAGCACTCGCCGATGAGGCACTTCTTGGTCACATCCATGTTGAACAGATTGAGCGTATGGTAGATGGCCTTCATCTTCTTAACCATGATCGACCACGAGGGCAGATTCTTGGAGACGGTGGCCAGCACACGGCTGCGATGATCCTCGGTCTGGCTCAGCACCAGCTTCAAATCCTCGAGGCGAGTGCGCACATTCTTGACCATCTCCTCGCGCTCGTTGTGCGAGCTGGGACAGGGATACAGCGAGGCGTGGAAGCCGGTGCAGACCTTCTTGATGCGATTCTTTAGCTGCTCGCCCTGGAAGAAGGCCACAAAGACGGTCTTATAGATGGGATGACCAGTGGCTGGATCGTTAAGGGGCTGATCCAAATCGGAGCGTTTAAGGAACACATTGCCACGCGAGATGCGCCACAACATACGCTCAAAGCCAAAGACACGCTCTCGGTTGATGACACCAGCCACGAATCCTAGACGCCCGCGATGCTGGGCAGTCGCTTCATCGATGACACCACCGCCGCGATTGCTGGAATCCAGATTGAGCACCTCCTGGTCGGAGAAGAAGCCCTGTGTGTTCTCCAACACCTTGCGCAGTTCCGTCAGCTCCAGATAATTGGACTTCATGTTCACCTCGTTCTGGGCCAGCTCAATCATTTCGGTTTCGGTTTTCTCCAGATGCGCCTCCAGATCGATGATCTCGCGTGGATTGGGCGCACGCGGAATGTCATCCTGGATATCGGGCAGCGCAATGCCGTCCTTCTTAATCTCCGTCTCGATGTAGCGAATCTTGCGCTCCAGCTCATCACAGCGACGCACCTCCGTCACGAACTTGCGTTGAAAGACATTCACATTGCAGTTCAGCTGCATGAATGCATGAATGAAAAAGGATAACCGATTAACGATTAATGACTTTCATTTTTGAATAGTTCGTTGTACACTTACGTCGCGAAACTGCACACAGCCGGTTTCGCCCAGCTCCGAGACGGAGGTGTATGCGGCCTCTGGTTGTATAAACATCTGGCATAATGCCATTTGCTCACTGCGGAACATATCCCCCATCTTGGCGACTCTTCACGTTCACGTTCCCTGCAAAGCATAAAACAAGGGAGGGGTGGTTGGTATTAGTTCGAACATTCCACAGACATGCAATTAAAATTCAAATAAGAAAAACTCAACAGCCAGACGACGCGACGAAGACGTCGTCGTCGTCGTCGTCGTCGTCTTCGTCGCCTGGCCAGTGATTTGAATTGTTTTTGTCTATCGTTTTAGCCAGGCCATGACAGCCAATGGCTTCTTTTGTCTGGCATATCCTATACGGCATATGCATACATCACATACATATATGCTTATATAGTATTTATATAGAAGCATATGTTGCTTGCAAAGCCAGCACAAAACATTGGGGCATTTTTATTGGCCCCACTGGCGCTGTTGCTAAAAGCAAATTTGTTTTCTATTTATCTACACAGATTTGTACGTACTTAGTATTTATTTTTCTTTTCATTTGTTTATCATTTTCCTATTCCTATACCTTTTTTTTTTTTGGTTTTTGTTTTTCTACAATATATTTTAGTGTAATTAATTCTGCACATTTCCATTTGCCGGTGAAAAAGGCATTAGCTCATGATATTACGTAGGTAAATTACAGGTAGGGAAATTCATTCCCAGCTACAGTAGTCACTCGAAAGCTGAAACACGTCGATTCTAAGCATGATTCTAATTAATATTTTAGTTTTAAACAATTTAATATGATTTTTATTAATTAATTATCATTGAAAAAACTTTACATTTTGTAAACGAAAATTATATTCGAGTCTGCACTGTAGTGTAACTATGTATATTTTGTGTATGTTTACATGTCTGTTCAGTATAGTATTCTAAGGTAACAAATCATTGCCAGTACATAATTCACTTTTATAGTATTTACCCAGCAAATTCGAGCGTCTTTACTTCACTGTTTACACATGCTTAGTATATATGTACATATCTAGTTTTCGTATAAACTATAGAGCAAGATAAGTTATTTACCACTGACTCATTGTCTCGCAATTCCTGTGAGCTTCGCCCCAAAATTATATTTCCATGAGCAACTTTGCATATTTGTTAGTTTATTCACAATATTAAATGCCTTGGCAGCATATTATAAATGTAGTGAAGTTGATTAAACAAATTAGTTGATAATTAACGTATTATCTGAACGCTGCTGCCCAAAACATATGAACATAATTCGGCCGTGTATTGTCAAAATCGGGGGCACTTAGATAATGCCTGTTTGATTAATGTATTTGATTTAATTAGAACGCGAAAATGTTACTTTGCCTGGCGTTGCACTCGAAGCGCCGCCTGTTGAGTGTACTGGCTACGGCTGTCTGTTTTAACTGAACTGAATAAAAAAATATATATTTATATATATATATATGTATGTATATATAAAAAAAGTGTACACACAGAGGCGACGCGCCAAGGTTCATTGTGACATCATCATCAGCAGACTCGGAAACAGTCAACGACACGGACGACAGTGCGACGGACGCGTCGCACATTATCGAACTTTAATGGCCTGGCCAGGAATTAGCTTTAGCTGTGCGGTACATACATACATATGTACATATACATGCATACATATGTACATATCAGAAATGTATGAAACATCATAAATGTACATGTATATATGTATGTACATATCATTTGTACATTTTTTTGCATAAAGCTTACGGATGGCCCCTTGGCTGTTGGCCAGGAGCATAGCAAATGGAGCAGTGAGGACCAAATAGCAGAGCAAACGATACATAAATATACAAATATACATATGCATATCTATGTATATGATACATATGTATGTATGTATGTAACTCTACACAATAGCCACCGACTTCTTTATCGCGCCTGTTGCTTATTCTTTATAATAATTGTTGCCTGCTGTTTGTTGCTCGAGAATATTTCAAGTATATTTTGCTTAGTGTGGATTTTTTTTCCATTTAAGATTACTTGACACCCGGCTTGGTATTTTGTAACTTACTTATTTTATCAGAAGCAAGTCTATATATAGCATATGCAATGAAAATAATAATTTTACGAGCATTGCACAATTATCGCTGCCTTTAAGTACTCGCTCAATTTCCTAATGAAAAACAGTTTGTAACTTCAGTTTGATATAGTGGCTAAACGGAAGTGGTACTTGTATTAATTCATTAATCAACACTTGACAGCCAGCGTGACTGTACTGACGCTAACGTTTGTTTTTGTTTGGCTTTTACAAGCAAATTATCAGACTTAGAATTTCACTTCTTAAATTGAAGTTTAAAAATGTTTATATGCCTCTAATTTATTACCTTAAATTGTAAATATTTGTAGTAGTAAAACCGTTGGAATCGTTCTACTTTTTCATTGATTACTGTTGGTAATTCCCTAATAGATAACATTTTATATCGAATTGTTAGCGTGGTGCCTTCTTATTAAGTACTTAATAATATATATACTACATTTAGTCGCGCTACTAGTATGGCAAATCCCACTTATTGGGACCAATAAAGGCAAGGGCTCATAAATAATTTCTGTTAGTCGATAGCACCTTGAACTTATCAAGTTAAGCCAGTTGCAATGTAGATATGTGTGTGATATATACAGAGGCGGTCAAAAGTCTACGTACAAAGAAAGGAATCTACTTTTTATTGGAAAAAAATTTCCAACACCATTAATCATTATAAAATTGTTAACTTATATACATATGTATGTATGTATGTATGTATGTATGCATATGCATATGCGTATTTGTTTATGCAGCACTGTCAGCAAGCCTGAAACACACACACAAGAGTCGCATATCGTTTATAATTTAGCTTCAATTAATTTGAAACGTTTTCTGGCTGAATTGCAAACACGATATGCACTTTCAAGTCAATAAATAACTAAATGAATGTACATTTGTACAAGCATGCGATGTACAGTGAGTCAAAAAAGTATTGGCACACCTCTCTTTATAGTTTGTTTGTATGTATATATGTACGAGTGTTTCTATGTCGACAACAAGCACAAATAATACAAATAATTTTCAGTTTCTAAACACGCACAAAAAAACGACAAGCAACTGTAAACCAGTTCAACTTCAAAACAACTAAACACACCGTTGTCGTCGCTCTGGCTGACTTGTGGCCTGGCGTTTGCCGTTTGCTTTTCGCTGGTCATTTTCGTGAGTAAGTCGGACTGGACGTGGAACGTGTGGGTGTTGTTGGTTAGTTTGTGTCTCTGTTTGGCTTTGCAATAATTCAATACATATGTATGCATACCAAATGTATGTACATATATGTGTGTGTGTGTGTGCTGTCGCGCCCGCATACACGCAAGAAGCGGGCGAGTCTTAATTACATTTTAACGAAGCAACAACAATTCGTGTTTAACGCCAATGACGTTGGCGTCACCCCGCTTAAGCGCGCCCATGCTCGTCGCAGTTAATATCACTACGACAACAGCGGAGTTTCGTTAAAATTTTTGTTGTTTTGTTTGTTTCTCGCTCTCACGAGCGTTTCCTCTCACTTGCATGTGTGTATGTGTGTGTGCGAGTGTTATTTGGTATTTGGTTAATAAAAAAAAATGGTATTGTACTCTTTTCTACTGTTTTCATAACTATTGATAGGGAAGATCACTTTCGTATAAGGTGGCATTTAAATATAAAAAGTGACAATTGCTTTGGCAAATTGATAAGAAAACTTGATAAACTTTGGGCGAAAATATTAAAAAGACTTAACTGTCAGGCGCATAAGCTGACGCATAAACCCCGCCCAGGCGTTGATAACCGAGCAAAAGTTACATAAGTGGGGACTACGCTGAAAAAGTCGAATGCTTCTTTTTTTCTAGAGTCGAAAACTAATTCATAAAAATGCAAACAATTTGGAATGGGTCTAATCAGATTGATTGATTAGGGTGCTTGTGAGAGTTTTTATGATCCAGTCATAAATCATAATACAATTGAAATTCATTATTGTCCACTTACTATTTGAGAGCTACTCAAATATTACTATTAAAGATAAACACGCATTCCGAAGATGTGCTGACGAGAAAAAGTGCAGGTCACATGATATGCGGATTGCATAAAATGAAACTCAGCTCGCAACCAAAACTGCTGACTCGAGTGCGTAACTGAGAGATACAGACATAGATACATATACACAGATACAGATACAGATGCAACGAAATAGATACTCTCGCTCACTCTCTTAGGGCAGGTGTCGGTCGTCAGCTGGTCTCATGACTAGCTGCGAGCTGGGTCTACAAATTGGGGAGGCTGTTCTACGAGATCACGTGCTGAATTTTTAATGAATTTTCATTGCATTTTTCATTTGCTGTTTTTAAATTGACTCCATATTTGCACTCTCAACACGTATCGCTTATATATTTAACAAATAGAAGATCACCTTGAAGTCACACGCGAATTTTTATATACATACGTATATTTATATATATTTTCAGCTGTCGCTTTTATCTCAGTTTATGGTATAATTGTTTAATTTTGCGTTTGTTTTGCTCGCTTACCTTTACAGTGTTTGAGACGGCTTTTTTTTCTACAACGAATTTCAAGATTTCCCAAGTGTTAAATTTAGAACTTGTTTTGCCCGTTGCGCCTGTTTTTAGGTTAATGAAACGATCTATCTATCAACGGAGCCAGGAAAAGCACACGTCTGGTCAACACCAGCGTTCACTTGCTTTTGATATTTAAAATTCAGCTGCGGCGAGCGTGTTGCCAAACTTAGCGCTCTCTCCCCCTCTCTCTCTCTCTCTCTCTCTCTCATTTGGTCTCGTTCTCTCGCTCTTCTCAGAGAAGTATCTCGGTGGTTGCATGGCGGCCTCCATATTTGTGTGTTTTTGCATATGTGTATGTGAGCATGTACAATATGTCTGATCAAGTTTTTTCTCTTATCACAAATCGAAATACAAAAGTCCAAGCCCTCAAGTGCTATGTATATATTTTATATGTATATATGTATCTGTATCTGTATCTCTGCAAGAACGTCGATGATTTTCAGAAGACACTATCAATTATAATTAACAACGCTTCAAAACTGTAATACCCTGGTCTTGATAAGCCAGTTGATATTGATTATGTTTTGTTTAAGCTATGGCAGTTTTATAAATCGCCTTAAATTTTCGTTCATAAAAAAATGGGTCTTGGCAACAAAATACGTTAGATTTAAATTATTAGCACAGTGTTAACCAGGGCTGCCGCAGCGAACGGCGGTTGTGGTGGCAAGCCGATAAGTTGTTCTTAGCACACAGCTGTTAGAATAAATATTTTTGTTTTTTATTTAGCAAACCTTAAAGCTTTTAAAATGTCGTACGGTGGATACACGCAACTGCCCAGCGGTAGCATCGATCAGGAGCATCGTCAGCAGCAGGTGGTAGCCAACACCTATGATGTCCTTCAGCGCACAACAGAAAGTATCCAAAGGTCCCATCAGGTCGCTATCCAAACCGAAAACATTGGAGCCGAGGTGAGTAACGGGTATTCCTCTCTTTGAGTCATGTTTACAGTCTGTTGCTCCCTATAATAAAATGTCCGATCTCTTTATATCTTCTTTCAAAGATTTTCAACAATAATTTGTCATTGTTTCTGTTTTTCTATTATGTTAAATCTATAATTTTAAAATGTATACTTTTAAATTCAATTCCTATCCCATTTTCATATGCAGGTTCTGGGAGAACTGGGTGAGCAACGTGAATCACTATTGCGGACCACCCGCAGACTGGAAGATGCGGATCAGGAATTGTCCAAGTCACGAATCATCATTCGGAAACTGAGCCGTGAAGTTCTTTACAACAAGATTGTTTTGATATTAATTATTATATTGGAGGTGGCTATATTGATTGGCCTGTTAGTACTAAAGTTTGCCCATCTATAAGGGGGCGGATGATTATATTCCAAAGTTGAGCTCTTCTAGGAGTGGATATGGACTTTTATTAGGTATTCTTTATTAAAACTAACATCTATGTTAAATCCATGTCTTAGACATGTAGGATTAAGTTACTATAAATGGTATATAATCGATATTAATAAAACACCGCTAAAACTTATGGAGATTTTCTCAGCCCCTTATCTACAACACATTTCACACTTAGTACATGTAGTAATAACAACGATAATATATTCATATTTATATATAGTATGTATGTATATATGCATAGTATATGTAAATCGCGATTATTTGGCATAAAGCAAGATTGCATGCTATGGATAAAGAACGTACGTACGTATCTGAAAAATGATGTCTTGTTCGCATAATACTTGATACGATATATAAACGATACACGATGGTTTAAGTTAAGCCACAACTAAACGCTGATGATGTGTTCGAGAGATATTCGCTTTCATAGAGATGGCTTCAGTGGAAGCGTCTTAAGTTTGTTCTTCTTATTTTATGGGCTGCAATGCGGCTCAACGTTTAAGTAATTTTCAATTGTCCTTTGGTAATACTATGGACCAGCCAAATACGCGTCGATCGAAGCCGCAGGAGAACAAATCACAATTCAAGAGCGGCTCCTCTGCCCATGCACAGGAGGAGACCATGCGACGATGTCCCTGGCGGCTGGTGCGCGGTAAGCGAGCCACACGCTGCCCATTCAGATCGAACAGACGAATTTGTCGGTTGTCGTGCGGTATGGCTATAATACCTCCACTCGAAACAGCCAAGCGATTGACCGATGAATCCGTCCGTATGGTGGCCAGGGCTGAGCGCATGTTGCGCAACTCCCAAACTTTGATGGTGCGATCATCGGAACCGGAGACAACTTTATCGTCGCGCGCAAAAACGCTGGAGGTGACCGTTTCCGTGTGTCCCTGGAAGACGGACACGGCGGGTATCGAATCGCGGAAGTCCCACAAACGAAAGGTGGTGTCACGTGAAGCAGTCACAACCAGACGCTGCGTTGGATGTGCCGAAACTTGTGTAAGCTCATGATCATGGCCGGTGAGTGGTTGCAGCGGCTGTGCCGTCTCCACATCCCATAGAATCGCAGTGCGATCCCAGCTGCCGGTGATAATCTGATCCATGCTCGACAGCCAATCGGCAGCAACTACAACCGAGAGATGGCCCCCGGGGCCTGCAAACTCACAGAGCGGCGTACGTAAGGACTCCACCCGATCCGGATCCTCCAATTGACCATCGCTATCATCAAGCTCCTCCTCGGACGAGTGACCCTTTCTACAAAAAGAAATTGATAAGAGTGAGAATTTAACTATCTGCATAGTCTCTTCTTACTTGGGCAACTCCCAGTTGACGGCCGCCTGCCAAATATGTGCGGATCCATCGCCACTGCCTGTCAGAACGAGATCCCGATGCTGATGGAACTTAATGGAGTTTACAGAGCCGGCGTGTCCTTTATACTGCAGCAGGCAACGTCCGCTCTCTATGCCCCAAATGCAGGCGGTGTGATCAGCAGATGCAGTGCCAATAATGGGTTGACCCACCTTGGCGGCCACTTGCCAGATACCATCCTTGTGACCACCAAACTCACGCACCACCGAACTCAGCACTGTCTGTGCCTTGAAGCTGGACACAATTCGACTGGTCTGCGCTTTGATCTTGTTGCTGGCCTTAACCTTGCTGCCTCCAGTGGCGCTGCTCAGCTTGGCCTTGAGACTCTTGTGTGTGCTGGAGGCAGCTGCCAGCACGCTGGCACCAATTTCATCGACATGCGGTGCTAATGGCGTTGCAGGCGTGGCGGCCAAGGAGGTGCCCCCACTGCCTGTAGGGACGAGGGCGCTAGAGACGCCTCCCGCTGCGGAGCGTTGATCGTGCGGCGTCAGCGAATCTTTGTGGTGGGCGGTGGCAGCTTCCAGTTTATCTTGCACTGCATGAAACGTTTTTTATTATTATTATTATAACAAAGTCTCACAACAGAGAAGGGTGAGCATAGTAAATAATGTTATCTTGTATACCAAAATTCTTAAAAAGGGGAATCCCACTTACGAGTTAGGTTCTCTAAGTAAAGTTGCTCGAATTCCTTTTCGATCTGGGCAAAGAGGAAGTGGAGGCGGGCACGAAATGGCGCATCTTCGGGTATACTGGAAATGTCCTCCGTGAGACTCGTTAGCCGCGTTTTGTTGCCACTTGTTGTTGTTGATGTTGTTGACTTCATTCTGTTTGTTTTTGTTTCCGGTTTCTGTTTTGTATATTTTTGTTTCCTTCTGTTCCTATCCCTGTGTTTCACGTCACCTGCGTTTCCCGTCAAACAATCCAATTAGTGGAAAGTTTTTAAATGTTAGCCAGTCGAATTTTATTGATCCAATTCCATTATAAGTATCTGTTTCTGTTGCATGGGATATTTCTCTATAGTTTATTTTTGTCTTACAGTGTTGGAAAACATCCGTTTGCGGATTGCCATCTTTTGCCACACTTTACACGAAAACAGCTGCATGAAAGCAATGAAAAAAATTCAGCTGTTGTTGTTAAACCTTATGTGTGACACAATGTACAAATGCCCACGGCATGTTTAGCAGAGACGATCTATGTTAACAAATTATATATACATATATGTATATAGCTTTCTCAAATAGATAATTACAATGAGCATGAGAAATAAATCATGTAATTGTATTCATAAAACTGTTAGTTACAGTATAGTTGATTGCATATGCAGGCCAGCTAAATAGCTGCCGTCAGTTGGTCACATAAGGGTTAAGGTTTGTTTTCATGCACAAGACTTGGCCACATAGCTGACGCTGACTGAGAAACAAATAAACAATATACTCAAAAACTCTTTATTAACAAATAGAATAAAATGCGCAAAACATGGGTAAAGCGCGAGAATATTTATTTTAAGCCATTTTACAAGGACAAATCAAAAATGTTTTTGTTGTTAATATTTTTGGTTGGAATCTCATTTATTGCCTATCAGGTTGGTAAACAATTTTCGTGTTAAATGTGCGTTGATAAATATAAATATACAAATAAATAAATAATAGGCCTTCTCGCTGAATCAGTTGCCCAGCGTGCAGCAGCTGAGACGGAAGCACAAACAAATGATGCAGTCCCTGGGTAGCAAACAGCGTGATGTGGACGACTTTGCCGGAGGCGGAGGAGGCGGCTTCAGAGGCAACGTCGGGGTGGGCGGAGGCGGTGCCGATCTCTCTGTGCCCGCGACCCAAGATGCAGACGCTATCAAAATTATAAGGTATATTCAATACTTGTATGTATGGTGCAATGTATCTTTAATATAACATATACTTATTTAGGGGCATACGTCTTTTTGACTATGATGCTTACAAGCCAAACTTCAATAGGATGTTCAAGTGTCTGGATGGCAGCAAAGAGATACCGTTTAACCATCTCAATGACAACTATTGCGACTGTGATGGCGATGGCAGCGACGAGCCAAGTACAAATGCCTGTGCCAATGGGCGCTTTTATTGCAAATACCAAAAAAGACATATCACGGGTCGTGGCCTGGACGTCTGGGTTTGGACGTCCCGGGTGAACGATAACGTTTGTGATTGCTGCGACGGCAGCGACGAGTGGACGACACATGCCAAATGTCAAAATGATTGTGCGTAGTTTTGGGTGCAACTTGGCATACAACCAATAAGGACTTTATACATATACACCTATCTCACTCGCATCTCAAAGATTACTCCATTGGAGTCAGAAAGTGTGTCAGGCGCATCACAAACGATATTTTTTGTAGAATTGTTTTTACAATAATGTAATTTATTAAAAGAAAAGAAAACTGGGCATTATATTTAAGTAGATCGAATAAAAATACAAAAACAATACAAATTTGATGTGTACATTATTCGAAAGGAAATGTTCGCACAAGAAACTAAAATTGTCAAAGGTTTTTCGAAAAATAACTAATTTTTACCTCTCATTCCATAAGTTTCCACTGGATAAGATAACCCATACATGCAAGTTGTCCAAGTTGTATAACCCCCATTTAAAGCTCATAACTGCACGCTGGGATATGCTTAATATCTTTTATTACTATACTCGCATAATTCAGAAGACTGTTTACATATAACTATATTTTATAATGCAGAAGAGATGCCTAGCATAATTTAATGCTCTTACCAACATTATCATTTAATTTGTCTTCATTTTTGGTTTAAAATCCGCAGTATATTATTATTCAAGCCGTATAATTTTTACTGACAATTTTGAACTGCAAATTCTACAAAGGTACGAAATGGTTGTTATTCGATTATAAGCCATATTATAAGTATTTAATCACTTTGCTTGTATTTGTATGAAGCACACGATAAGTTTAGTCTGCTGTCTGCTGCATTTGTCTGTTCAATAAGTGATAGGTTTGGATTTAGTGCTTGTATTAAGGAACGTTCTTGAAATGTAAAAATTTTTGTTTTGTTTTTATTTTCGTTGAGATGGGCTACTTAGAATTTCGCAGTACAAGGTGAACTACGTACACAATACATAGAGCAAAATCGTTTTTTTTTTGTAAACTTACAAAATTCATTAAATAAAGTACAATAAAGGCATTAATATTAAAGTGTTTCTTTTGTTTTTGTAAGCCTACGTGTTTTAAGGTTTGGAACTTAAATTATGCTTACTTAACGCTAAGTAATACTTAATCAGAGTTTTTGTTTTGTTTTCTATATAGAATATTGTTTGGATACTTGCGGCTCTATGTTTGTGTAGATAAATTGTAATTTTTATATAAATTCCCCGATCGAAACGTTTCTAGTAACGTCTAAAGATCAATTAAACGCGTATACATTTTAAATAAGTCGATGGAAGTAAACAGATTACATAGACAAAATAATAAAAAAAAAAAATGTATTGCACTGACGAGATTTTTTGCTTCAGCTTCAGTTTTAGCCAATCATAGATAATACAAAAATGGGATATGTATAGAAGGACAAAAAATAGAAGTAATAAATAAATATTTTGGAAGTCAAACATAAAATAAAGAAAAATATACAATTAGAATCTGTTTCAGCACAATTGACACGACTTTTGAACTTAAACCTTAGCTTTACATAGTATGTATAAAAAGAGAGTTGAGTAGGGGCGCTTATGCTACTCTTAAATGAAATTGGTTTCCATAAAATGTACGTATAGGTAATTAATAATTAGGTGTACAAGTCTAACGGCAAAGCGTATAATACAGTTTTTGCAGTTTGCGTTTCGAGCGACACTGATGATGGTTGTGCGAATGATTTGACTGGTGATGATGGTGATGGTGGTGGTGATGGTGATGTCTGTGAGAGTGCTGGCGTGAATGTGGTTGTTGCTGCTGCGGTTGCTGTGGTTGCTGCATGTGTTGCTGTTGCGGATAATTAGGGCGTGCTAAACTGTGTTGTTGTTGTTGTTGCATATGGCTTTGATGATGATTATTTACAAGGCTCGCAGTGGCAGCCGCGGCAGACGTCGATGAAGCACTGAGGGCCACCGCTGAGGATATCAGTGCCGCGGCTAAACGCGAAGATGATGACGAGGCGGTATTTGTGGAATCCAGCAGCTTATGCTGTTGGCGAAGCTGCTGCAGCTGCGCTCTTTTAGCTGCGGCGGCGCCTTTGCGCATCGCATGCAAACGCCGCCTGTGATGATGGGGATGCAGTTGAAGCTGTCACTTTGCCTCCTCGCTGGCATCCAGCAGATTGTTGCTACCACTGCCATTATTGGTAGCCACAATTGGCAGCTCGTTGCCAGTCGGTTGCTGCAGCTGCTGTTGATTGAGTGAATGGACATGCTGGCAGAACGCTTGCAGCACTTCAAAGTGCGTCATCAGATTCGCTGGCTGATTGTCATAGTGCAGATGTCGCGTAATGGGCGCATTTAAGCGGCGCAACATTTCCGTAAACAGTTTCTCCTCCTTGCGTATCCAAGGCCGCCGGTCGTCCTGCACCTGATACGGCGTGAGGTGTACATGTATGTTCATGCCTAAAAGCCCAATGAACATTATAATTAGCATATCAAATAATAATTCAATTAATAACAGAACGCACCCATTCGCGTGAGCGTCTCGAGCAGGCTTCGCGATGTAATCCATGTGTTCTTCTGGCCACCGTGCCCGCCGTCCAGCCAGTACATGTCCGTTATGCGCGAGAGCAGCCGGCACATACTGCTGTCGTCCGGCGTCAGCGTTTTCAAATAATGAAACTCATAGATAAACTGCAAGAAAAGATGTCAAAAGATACATGGAATATGTCAGTTACAGGTTCCTTGGTGACGGTTTCGATGAGTTCATATTTGCTAGCGATTTTTACACTAAATTTGACTCACTTGATTGAGCACGACGCAGCCCTTGCTGAAGCCAATCAGCACCAGCTTGGACTTGTCCAGATTAAGATTCTCGCGCCACCATAACGGATTGTTGTCCGACGTTGGCGTTGGCGGTCGCGGCTGCTGCGGTTGCGTTGGCAACGTCGGCAGCAACGCGGCGCAATCGTTGCTACTGTTTGTGTTGTTGTAGTGCTCCACATTGTTTGCTGGCGCCGTGGCTGCTTTTGTGGCTGTTTGCTGCTGCTGTTGATTGTTCGACTCCTGATGGCTATTAGGGGAAGTGTCATTGTTGTTGCCGTTGTTCATGTTGTCGACAGAAATAACAACATTATTTGTAGCTGTGCCTGTTTCCGTGGAACCAGCGGAGACTATGGGAAAGATCACAGCTCCATCTGCATCCACCGTAACATTCTCCTGAACCTGCAGTATGTCTATATCCATCTCCTGACTACTGTCGTTTGACGCCGCTGGGGATGAGCCGGACTCTGAGTTAACCGTGGCATTGGACAGCGTCAATGCTGCGGCTGCAGCAGCAGCAGCAACGGCAGCAGCTGCGGCCGCCGCCTGTGCCGCCTGATCGAGTATCTCGTTTTCGGGTATTGAGATCAGGCGTTGCGATAGATTCTGTAGCAGTCTGTGGCAGCGATAAAAAGTTTAATGTATTGTCAAAAATATTATCATTGTATATCCTTTTTGATTGCAACTCACTTTTCTAAATGTTGCAGTGCATGGTTCATGGGCGTATGATCCGGAACACCAGCGTTATTTCCACGTACGAAATTGTCGAAGCAGCTGAAGGTCTTGAATTCCATGCTAAATAGAAAATTGCACATTTTAATTAGGGGCTACAAATTATATTAAGATCAGATACTTACCGCACTGGCCGTATGACTATGATGTGGGATCGTGGGAAGGCCTCACGTAACAGTATCGCAGAGTTTTCCAGATTATATTTCATGTAGCCGCGACTGTCGCGATTCGTTTCCATGCTCTCCGGAAAGTCCTGCACATCGCCGCCGAAGTAAATGATAGCCTTGGAGTCGTCCACATGCTGTGACTGCTGGCGCACTATGGGCGGACAGTAGACAATGTCGTTGGCGCGATTATTGAAGCCGGCCACGGAGAATATGCGAAATGGTCCAGCCGAAGTGCTTGGCGTGCATAAACGCTCCCCGCTGCTGCCGCCAAGCATGCCCTCGAAGTTTCGTATCCGCTCTTGCAGTTGCAGAAATTGATCAATGGTGAGCTGCAGGAATGGGATTTAGAGTGCGCATCATTAGACAGGATCCCGATGCGCCAAATTGGACAGCCAGCTCAGCAAAATAAATAGACACACACACACACACACACAGACAGACAGACACACTCACATACACACAGGCACACCTCAACCTCAACATTCACTCCTAGTAATAGTCATTTTCATATAGATCACGGGGATCGCCACAGCAGCCAACGAAACGCAGACGCGTATCCTCCACGCACAGCTTGGCATCCTCCTTCATCTCCTTGAGCTTGACGCGCACCTCCTCGCGCATTAGATTGCGACACATGGCCACCAGTCCCATGCCCAGCAGCATGTATATAAAGTTAATGGCCAGCTTCGAGTGCTGATCGGTGATGCGCTGCAGGTCCGACAGTTCATTGGGATCGGCGGCAATGTCTTCTCTCAGTTTATGTGTGGCAGCATCCACATCTGCGGCAGTGGTCAATGAGGCGCCCGGCACAAAGTCACCGAATCCAATTTTACACAGAGATGTCATGCAAAAGTAGAAGCTATTGAGAAAGCTCCACTTCTCCCAGTTGGCAAACATGATGGTGCCCGTGAGCACGTAGAATATGATAACCCACAGACAGGCTGTGGACGGCACAATAATCTTCTTGCGCAGCGTCAGAGCACCCAGGCTGCCATTCTCCAGTGCCTCCAATCTGGCATCATAGTTGCGCTCCTGGGTGCAGTCATGCATCGACCGATAGAGAAACTTGAATGAGCGCGCCAGCACGCGACCCATATTGAGAAAATATAGTATATAGAGGGGTATGCCAAAGGTGGCATAGATGACAGTGAAGCCCTTGCCCCAGGGCGTGCGCGGCACCATGTTGCCATAGCCGATCATTGTGATGACCGACAGGCAGAACATCAGCGCTGCCGGAAAGCTCCAGATCTGCGCCGGACTGCGACCCACATAGCCATTCTTAATGATCGCCGCTATCTGCACCTGATATTCCCTCAGCACCGCATTCGTTTCGTTCACCCAACTCGGCTTGTCAATCAAATTATGCACCTCGGTAATGTTCCACAGTCGCTGCGAGCAATTCTGCCGCAACTCGAGCACATGGCCTGCCGTCTTGTCCACATACTCGCGCTCGATGTTCATGAAGGCGAATGCCCCGCAGATGGCATAGAATACGATTAGGGCGCCAACGCCCACCTGCGTGCACATAAATGTGACAAAGTCTCTGCAGCAGCGCTTGACGCGTTTGCGCGGCTGATTGCTAGCCGTTGAGGAGACGGTGGACGCATCCAAGCCTACGCCCAGCATCTGTGGCGAGCTGCGTTGAAATTTGTTTGACATAGTTTGTTTGGCAAGTGGCAACACCAATTACATAGTTATATAATTGGCAATATTTTTGCCTGTAGATAAATCTGTATAAGCACTAAATCTTGCTCATTAACGAGTTTATTTTTTTTATGTTCAGTTAATTGGAAATTTGCTTTGGCTTTTCCGATTTCATTTTTCACAGCAGATATTTTTGAAATCAGCACAAATATGCTATAAATAAATCCACGCACTGACCACCATACAGCATTTGCCGTTAACGAGACGCTTTACGATCCGACGTTGAGCTAGATGTGTTCACTGCGACCGACAAAATTCAACTGTGTGTGCTCCAAAAACTATTTTCTCTTGGGCAGAAATATCAACAAGCCTTTTAACCAAAAACAACCAGGAAAAGCTGAAAGCGAGGTGCCGAAGATTAAATACCCTGCTATTGTATTCTGATTGAATCCAACTTTTAACCGATAGTTTCTTTGGGATATATATGATATTGCCCAGACATATTCAAAAACACAATCTTCTTCATCTACATAAGGATTAATTTCTTAATTTCCCTATAGGAAAAATTTATAGAATAAATACATGTTAAAAAGATGTTGCCAAACTTATTAGGATCATAATATCATTCATAATGGTTGATCTATCTAAATTTTATCAAGACTTCAAAACTAAAAGGCTAGTTTATGTAGATATTCTAAGCTCTAAGATGTTTGTTTCTATACGTTGCATACTTCGACAGAAAATTATCATACACAAAATAATTACACAAAGAGTATAACAACAACACAGAGCATCTCACTAGGGATTGACTAGTATTATTTTAGGATACACATACATATATATGTGTTTCTACGATTTATGAACTATGGAATCAAAATTGAAATTCGAAAGAAAGCCAAATCGCATTAATAGATGTTTGCGTTATGGCGAGTGGATGTAGGCGTGTGTGTGTGTGTGTGGATACCACAGACAGACAGACAGACAGACTGGGAAACGTCTGTGATTAATGGATTGAAAAGATAGCAGATATATTTATATATATATATATACTATGTGAATACTATGAAAAATCAGCACACATTATTTATTTGATTTGCACACGCACAGAACACAGAGCAACAGCAATAACAATATGTAAGCAAAACAAAGTGTATGTAAATATAAACAAAGAATAAAAAGCGCGAAAGAGAGCGCAAAAAAAAGCGGCACAGTGCGACTTGACCCAAAACGAACCAAGCACAAATAAATTTATATTTTTGAGGGGGGTGGTGTGGGGTGAGAGTGCATTTAGACTAGCGACAGTCAACATAAGAAACTGAATTAAATGTTGCAAAAATTGTAATTTAAATTATTAATACTCTAAAATTTAAAGTTTCTGGTGGTATGGGGGGAGCATTGGTGCAACATTGGGGAAAACCCAGAAAAAAACCCAATCAAAGCTATTTTAAGGGTCGTTCACATTTGGGTCGGCTTAGCCGGTTTAACCTGTAACAGACAACAGATACACAAGAGGCAGAGGAATATCAATGAAAAAAAAAAAACGGGTCAGTGGCGGTAGTTTTTTTGCGGTAGGAGAAGCTTCGTTGCATTACGTGGGCGTCATTTAGGGGTGCTCACGGGGGAGGGCGGGGGATGCAGTTCCGCTGCTCAGCAATGACCCTGAAGATGTCTAGCAAAAGGGCCAAGCACAGCAGCAGCGACGTCGGCGGCAGCAGCAGCTCTGAGGGGTGAAATGCGTAGCCAAGAGATGGATTTTTTCAATACACACACACACTCTCACACACACGCTTACACTTTACTCACACACATAGGCAAGCGCGCATACACACACTCACACATATACAAATTTCACAAAATTTATGCAAAATTTTCAGGCGCACCGCGCGAATTTTGCACTCGTTGTACATCGTTCGTTTATTTATGTACTTACGCCGTTTTTTGTTTTAATTTGTTGTTATAATTTGCTTAGGTTGTAAAAATATTCCCGCGTCTTTTGCTGCTATACCGTTTTTCTTTTATCTTTGCGTCTGTATTTTTAATTTCGTATTTTTACATTGATATTTTCACTCAGTGCAAATATGGGCACACAAATCCTGTTAAAAATCCCAAAACTGGGCACTTTGGCGTCGGTGTGACCGCAAAAATACGGTACAAGAAAATACTAAAAATACTGTGCTTTCAAAATATCAGCTGTGTGGTAGATTTTTTTTTGTCGAAGTGGCAACCTTCCATTTGAATGTGTGGCAAAAAACTGTTAGCGGTTTTTTAAATTATTTTTAGATATATTCCTTAAAGTTCACATTTTGTAAAAACCTTGCGTGAATCTCTTTTTATTTTTATTGAATTTGCCAAAAATGTATAAAGCTTTGTCATGTGAAGTTCTTAAACCCATGGAAAATACCACAGCAAATAGTTTTGTCAAATCTGAAGCGATATTCACGATGGATACTATTATCTTATTTATATTTTGATATTCAATTTTACGATTTTTTTTTTTGAAACGTCATCTGGAGATTTTGTTCCTGTTGAGTTTTCATTTTTAAAACAATAGTCTTCAATTTGCAAACGTTGTACAATAATACAATTGGCTTTTGAATAAACCTGCTGAAAGCTCACAATATCCTATTATGATAAGCCGAAATGTACTTAAAATGCAAGCTCAGTTTCAGCCTGTTATAAATATGTATGATTTATGTGTATTTATAGGCTTTTCCATTGATTTCCAATTGACAATCTATACTTTCTATGATACCACTAAGCATACTTACTTAAATGTTCATCACCATGCGCATACTGATACCTACATAGTTTATATATACCGGAATCGGGCTGAAAAGAAAAAATCTCCCACAAGTTCACGCTGAAAACCCTATCGATTTGAATTGTGCTTCCAACGGAGGATTTGAGTAATAGAATCGTAGAATCGTGCCCTATATAAAACTATGTTATTTAATAATAATCATAAATTTTATTTGGTTTTATTTGTTGACATTAAAATGCTGCTAGTGGTGTTTATTATTGATTTAATTTGAATAAATTTGCAATATTTGCATATACTCGTATATATGTATGTATTTAGTATATGAATTGATTTATATAAACTTGTAGACGACGAAAAAATTGGTTTATAATATTAGCCATTAGTGCCATGATTTTATATGTTATAGTAATATGGCACAATATGCATACATATCCATATATGTATATGTATTTGAGCACGTATTATCATTAGTTGTTGTTGTTATTATTAATATAAAATTGTCGAGTGCAGAGTGAAAAAATAATTACATCAATTCTGGTTTTATGTGGTGCAAGTTTTTATCAACTAACTTTTCGCTCATCTTATTTTATTCCACAGATGGCAAACCCCACAAATCGTTTGAGTTTTATATATATAAAAAATACTCCATTTTCCAGTTGCTACCATATAAAATATAGCGCTCGAAAAAAAGTGCGCTCCTATGAGAAATCCTTTGGTTAGGTTAGGGTACTCCCCATTCTAAATACGTCGAGTATGTAGTAATTTGTATGTTTTTAATATAATTTCATATCTATTACATTTTTGGTACATTAAATCTGTGTGTTGTGTTTTGTTGTGTTGTTTGATTTGCCTTAAATTTGTGCTGTTTTGTTTTTTTTTTCTTGTAGATGTTGCTGCAATTTTGTTGGTTTATGTTGTAGTATTTCAACTGAATAGTTATAAAACTAAATAAAATTATAATTATATTTTTATATACACACATACATAACTTAAAACAGTGCTCGAAACTTAAAGTAGTAGCAGTAAATTATAAGCTAAAAAATTATTTTATACATTTTGTGCTTTGGACCGAAATATAACAATTTTGATAATTATGTATATAACAAAGGCTGTCCTAAATAAATATAATTAACAGGCAAGCAACATAAATGTGAATTATAGTAACATTATTTCTATGTTGCCTTTCCTTAATTATATTCGTTTCTTTCTCTATAATTTTGTTATGTAAAGTTTTGTGCCGAAAATATCACATTGATTTTTATTTTTTTTTTTTTTTTTGTTTTGCTTTGTTGTTTTCATTTTAATTTTTCTTTTTCATTTTGCCATTATTAATTTCAATAAGTGCCAAACCATAATTTTGCTTATCACAAAATGTTTAAAAATAATAAATTTATGCAAGGATTTTTTAATAGCAAGTGTATAATAAAGTGCTGAAATGATCTGATGAGCTCTAATCGCATTTACTACTATTTACTTACATAGTTTTTTTTTAGATTTTATAAAAGCTTTCAAATAGCAATTTTATTGATGGTAAATTTAGTTTACTTAGTAGTTTCTGATATGAATTATTTGAATTTCATTTAATATATATTGTTTTACACAAGTTTTTTTTTTTTTTTTAAAGATTTTATATATTATTATTTGTATATAAATATAAGCAAGCTTAATATAATTGTTTAACAAAATTGTGAGGTGGTTCAAGTGGTTCGCATTTAGTCTAAGAACTTACAACTTATAAAGAACTTTACCCATACAAAAAAATTAAAAACACATTTACACGTAAACAAACAAACGTACAGTAATTGAAACATTATTTGCAAATTACTAATGGTTGTTGTTTAAATTAAAATAGTTGCTATAGTATTTAGGTATTTAATTAATTATAAACACAATTCATTAAAATTAAGCAATCAATCAACAATAAAACTGAAATGCATCTGAGGTATATCAAAATTTCTTCGTAGTTCTTTGAGTAATATATATAAGTATGTACTCTGTTTTTTTTGCAAAAATTATAATTATGTATATAGTAAAACTAATAAAATTATATGGTATACACATATACACATAGATAAATGTATGTATGTATGCAAACTAAATACTAATGTGATAATATATGAGTAGTACGAGTAGGTGACTGTGACTGTGACTGCCTTAGGGGCCCGGGCAAGGCCGGAACTTGCCTTTTGAGCCCTGCATTTAACATTTAGATTTTCTGTAACGATTTACATTTATCGTAGGTATAGTATTCATATTTATTTGTTATATGCATATGTATTAGGAAACAACCCGCAGAAACCATTAAAGTTGTTTTTGTTATGTTTTTTTTTTTAGTTTTTGTTTTTTGTTGTAGTAGCATTAGTAAAGTTTACATCAATTGTAATTTCGCTTTTCATACCATCATCATCATCATTGTATGCACTTAGTTCACAACTCCCCATCGGTAGGGGCTCTATTTTTGAATCAATCGAAACCAGTTTTAAATGAATAAAGCGCCATATGTTTTTTATTAGTTTGGTGGATCTACTATATTTATATATTGTAGTATCCTGCCTCGCTTTCAAGATGGTTTCCTTGGCTTTTCTTTTTCAATGTTTTGCCTCCATTTAAGTTTGTTAGAACAAAGTTTTTACTACTAGCCATGCATATGGTATGTACTTGTTTTTTGTTTTTTGCTTTTTATTTGTTTTCATATATTTATATATGTATTTTATATTTATGCCTGCTGTATCATAGGTATATATGTATATATATTTGTAAGTATATAGTTTTTAGCATCTTCGGTTCTATATAATTTGGGTTATTGCTTGTGGCGTTAAACTATTTGCCGTTTGCTGTTTGATAACTAAGCGGAAAATGTACAAAAGCGACTTTGGAGGCGACTAAATGCAGAGAATTACAGTTACATACATATCTGGGTTATAGTAGCTAGATTAATATATTTGATGGATGTACATAAACTCCGAGTCAAAAAAGAACTTACACGTTAGTAGGAAAAGTCGCGAGTGAAACGCTTAACAAATCTTTTTTTATGCCTTTTACATATTGCTGCTGTTGTTGTTGTTGTTGCTGTTGCTGTTGTTGTTGCTGTTGTTGTTGTTGGATTTAGTTTGTAGACCCGCCCTTATATGGAGGAGTTGAGCTTGAGCAGCCGATCCGGATGCTTGACCCGCAGATGCGAACGGAGCGTATCGATCCGACTGTAGGTAGCCGGGCAATAGGGGCACATGGATCGTTGGGCTGTATGCGAGTGAAAGTGATGCCAGCGATTGGTTACCTCCTTGCCGCAGGAGCGGCAACGCCACATGGTGCCAGGATCGCGGGAGGGCGTAAACATATTGTGATAGGACATGGTGTGATGTGAGTTGTGTCCGGTGCTTGTCGGTGTGCTGGCCCCGCCCAAGGCGGCCGCCTGCGTCTGGTTATAGCTGTGGGCGGGCGGTGTGCCTCCGGCGCCGGCGCTGTTGTGGCCATTGCCCGCGGCGCGGATGTAGTGCAGCGGATGATGATATTCGCTCTTCAGGGCGGCGGATAGGTGCATGCCAAAGGACGGCGGAGGCGGCGAGGCCGACGAGGAGGTCGAGAGCGGTGTCGAGAGATGGTGGCGAGCGGCGACGCCTGTGTCGAGAACGAGAAAGAGAAGAACAGACACACAACAGCCCGTCGAGCGGGACGAAAATCAGCCCAGAGAAATAGATCGTTTTTTTTTTGGTTGGTTTTTGTTTTTTTGAATTTTGGTTTGGTATTTTTTTTTTGTATGATAAGGATAGCAGGAGAATGACAGACAGAGAGAGAGAGAGAGATAGGGGGAGAGTGATAGACGTATGGTATAAGAGAGAGAGAGAGAGAGAGAGAGATAGAAATAGAGTAGAGTATCGTTTTTGTGAGCAAAAATAATTTTGTCATAGGCGAAGTAATACAAAACTAAAGTGTCGTAACAAACTAAAAACTAAGTACAGTTACTAATTAAAAAGGAGGAAACAAAAACAAAACTATATATATGTATACATATATTTATATATATAGTATATATAGATGATGGCTAACTACGATCAAGCAACTTAATCAACATAATATGCGCCATTAGCCTGGGCATATACAAAAAACTAAAATATAATCAAATACAAACATATTGACATATGCTTTTAAAAACAAAGAAAAATCAAACTAATTTAAAAAATGACTAATAAAAAAAGTAAACATACAAATCATTATTATATCATGGGTATAGCTATGTTTGCCTTCTAGGATGTAAGTTCTCAAATTCCTTTCAAATTCAAGCGTGCAAGTTTTGTTGTTGTTGATGTTTTTTTTTTAATATTAGACATATATAATTGTTAAATTTCAGCTCATTTGTGCTATAAATTTCTTACTTTAAATCTTTTAAAGTTATTATATATAGCTTAGCAATTTGTTTCTATAAAATGCCTCCGTTGAGTTTGCTCACGTTTGCTGAAATATGTTTGGATTGATTTCATATAGTTGATAAAAATGAAATTAGTCACAAATCAGCTGCATCAAATTATGATTAGGTAAACAAGTACATTGAGGTATATATATAAATATATATATATATATATTGTAGATATAATAAAGTTTGAGCACAAATGGGAAACACAATTGATCTGATGACAAGTACAAGAAATCGTTTTATATATGTGTTCGTTGGTGTGGGTGTGTGTGTGTGTGATTAATTAAATAAACATAAAATTTAATTTTATATATATATGAAAACTGTGCAGCCCAGTTTGGCACTTAGCAGCTTGGCTTAAACATATTTATTTTGGGTGTAACTCATTTGTGCGAAGAATTTTTTGTTGCCTTTTTATTTTAACGTTTGGTTTTGTTTTTATTAAACTTAACGATTTGGGCTAAACTCAAAAAGAAACCTAAAAATGGGTGAATGATTTAAAAAATGGTTATAATAATTATAAATATATAATAAATATATATATATACATATACATATATAATAAATAAATAATTATAAAAGTTATAGGTAAAAAACAGGAAATTGGGCCGAGGTTTGAAAATTTGACACACAATGCATGTGTATTTGTTATGTATGTATGTTTGCATGTGTGTGTGTGTGCGTGTGTGTATGTGTGTGTGTGTGTGTGTTTATATCTATGAATGATAAGTTTCTATTGGGCACCCCCTATGTTTTTGGAAGCACAATTCAAAGCGAACAACTCAGAAAGAAAGAAAAAAGTGATCACCATTTTTTTGTTCGGTTCCATAAAATTCAGTTTATTTGCATTTAAATTTAAATTGTGTGTCGGTTGATTTGCCTGTTCTTCAGTTATCATTTGGGTTATTTGTTTAATTATTATTATCATTATTATTATTTCGTTTATTGTTGTGATATTTTGCACTCATTTGAAATTAATATAATGCTGGCATTATGGGTAGAATTTTTATTAAGAATGTTTTAAAATATATGTAATCATATATATAAAAAATTGTAACAAATGCTGCAAGCAACTGAGACTTGCTTCAATTTGCTTAGCGTTAATTAAACTGATATTTGTTTTTTTTTTTTCATTTTCATTTTCATTGTGTTTGTAATATAAATAAAACTAAAATTATTTGTATTGCGTTTTATTAATACAAGTTATATTAATACTTAAAAACTAAGATTACATTGAAACTAGTTAAAAGTTTATAACTTTTTCATATCGAACTGCAACAAATGCGCTAAAATTGCTCGGCTGTTAAATTAGTTGAACAAAGTTAAATCAAATTTGTTGGGTGTTTGTATTTTTCAAAGTCTTCTTGGGGTTAAACAAATTAATAAATATGCATTGGGCGGGGGGAAGGGGATGTGTTTGTGGATTAATTAATTGTTTGCTTTGTGTCGTTTATGTGTGGCTTTTTGTTTGCTTGTTGTTGTATCGTTTATGGTAAGTTATGACATTTAAATATTTAAAATAGACACAGAAATGTAGCGAATATTTATCATTAACTAACTGCAGTATACTCGTATGTAGTACAGATACAAGATACAGATACAACACATACATACATATCTATATTCATAGCTATAGTGATATGCTAACATTCGTTAAAATGTTTCTATATATCTATTATTTACTCGTAATTCAAATGGTTTACTTTTGAAATACATTACACCCGCCCACATTACACATTCACATTCCCATTCACTTTCCATATTCCATATTTCATAATTCCATAATTCCATAATTCCATATTCCACTTTCCACTTAAACAAAAACTAGTCATATTGCACATACATAAGTTCAAAAGCTGTCTACTGTTCGGGGGTCGTCTCGGGGTAAGTAGTATCCCTATGGGTAGCTTTGCATTTAAAGTATATTTGGATTTAGCACCATTTTGCATACCACAAATTAGATGTACATATCATATCATATCATTTCATATTATAGACTTCTGTTCCATATTCATATTTTTGCTTGTGTTTTATAATTAACATAATTTCATTTTGTAATGTGTGTGTGTGTGTTTGTGTGTTTGTGTGTGCTTAAGTTTAACTATAGTTATCACATCATATATAGATAAATTTCATGTTGTTTAACAAAGCAAAGTTAAAATAAACATAAAACAAACATTAAGTCGGGGCAGTATTTGATGTAGCATTAATTACTAAACATTTCATGTTAAAAATTAGAACAAATAAATAGTATTAATTAATGTATTATGTAATAACATTTTTCATATGTTTTTGTTTTGTTTTTTTTTATAGGCAATTTATGTGCTCACCAATGAAATCATAGTGGCAACAAAATGTACAACAACAAATCAAATTTACAAAGCTACTTAGTGAAAAAAAATTTGTAAAAAAATATATATGTGTATACATCATATATATATAAAAGTATATATACAGTGGCTTATAAAAAAATGCTGCAAAATTAATCGTAATATTAATATAACTAAATTATATAGACTGGATAACAAAACACGCCCTGTATATAGCCCTAGACCCGACACTCACATGCATTTTTCGATTGTTGATAAGTTGGTTTTGATTAATGGCGTTATTGTTGATATAATACAGGGGAGGAGATGGTGTTTAGAGGGTGGCAGGGGGCGAGGGGGGGGGAAGCGTGGCTGTGGGGCTTGCATTCACACACTCACACTCGTACATACACGCGTGTATGTTATGTATATAAATAAATTAACATTTGATAATTGTTTGTTAATTAATTAATTAATAATTGTATACTAATAGGGCATCGTATGCATGTCTTCCAAAGTTTAACATTAAAACGCACAAATTTTGTACATAATAAATATTTTTGTCAAATTTATGTTTGTATGTACTAAGTATATATATATATATATATATATATGCTGCAACTGTACTTTAGGTAAGGGAAGTATTTTATGATTCATTATATTATTTTACAGTGGTGTTATGTTTTAAAGTGAATATATATATATATATATTTAACATGAGTACTACATTAAGAATTGAATTCAAATATTAGCTGCACACAAAATCTCTCTCTTAATAATGTCTTACAAGTTTTGTGCCTTTTAAATCTCAAATTTCGGTTTTTTGTTAATAGTTTTTCTTCTGTTTTTTTTTTTTAAGAGTGAATGTTTTGAGAGGGGTGCATTAGTGGGCATTGCTGTAAGCATGTGCATATTAGTGTTAAATGCAACAACGAACAGGTGCAAACAGGTGTGCAGCCAATGAACAATTGGCACAATACTTGCCACACAATTAATTGGCACCAAAGATATTGAAAAGGGCCAGCACAGTAATTGTATATATATATATTTTTCTTAGCTAACATTTAGAATTATGTACTGATAAAATTGTCATATATATATATAATATATATATATATATATATATATATATATATATATATATATATATATATGTATTTACTGTAATTACTTAGTGTTTGTTTTGTTGTTGTTGCTGTTGTTGTATTTTGTGAAATGTCCTATATATTTTGATTATATTTTACTGCTGCGCCTTCAATCGCCATAAGTCCTCTGTTGGCTGCCTTGGAAACCCAGTTGTTTGCCTACTGCTACACAAGACCTTTATGATTATGTGTTTGTTTTGTTTTATATATATTTAGAGTTTTCTTAGTATGTAGTATCTATGTAACTATGCAATTGCAACATCTGAATCCAGTTGAAACCATGAATCGTACACAGGTCAGCATTTGATTCCATTCTTTTTTCCATTTCCATTTACTTTCATATTGTTTTCTTTTGTTTTTTGTTTTTTTTTTCCTATATAATTGACAAATAAATTTGGCTTACCATAATATTTTGCAATGCATGGTCAACATTAAAGATTTCATTCAGTTATTGTTTATATGTATATATTTTGCTTAGTCTGAGTATCAATCGGTTGCCTTGTTGTTGCTGTTGTGTGCGGCTGTTGTTGTTGTTGCTGCTGTTGCTAGTGTTGTGTTGCCAGCCACTGTTCATGGTGGCAGCTGCCTGTTGAAGCTTCTAGGGTTGTTAGCATAACGATTACAATTATTATTATTAGCATTAGCATTAGCATTATCATTATCATTACTAATATTAGTAGAAGTAGTTGTTGAAACAGTATTAGCTTCCATTTGATTGGCATTTGTTGAATTGTTGTTCTTGCTGTTATCGCTATCGCTGTTGTTGCTATTGCACATGGTTACAACGGCAACATGATCGCTGCTTGCAGCACTGCACGGCGCCATTTGCTTCAGCTGTGCCATATAATGATTGAAGTTACGCCGCATACAATTGGCTATGCCCCGTGGCTCCTCCTCCATCTCAGTGTCGCTCTCATCAATGACAATCGTTTGCTGTCGCTGCCGCTGTTGCGCTCTCATGTTGCTGTTGTTAAATGTTGATTGTGATTTGGCCTCATAGTTTTGCTGATGATAGTTGCGTGCAAAGAAATTGAAGGGCTCTGCAAGACGCTGTTGTTGCTGTTGTTGTTGCTGCTGCAGTTGCTGCTGTTGGTGTTGGTGGTGCTGTCGCTGTTGCGGCTGGTGCTGGTAGTTGGTGGCAAATTGCGGCTGCTGTTTCATGAACGACTCGTCTGGGCTCCATGCACCACAGTTCCAGGCCAGATACTGGCTGTATCATTCGCTTGTTGCATTATGTTGCTGCTGCTGATGATGCTGCGGCTGCAATTGTTGATGCAACATATGCTGCTGCGCCAATGCATGCGCATGCTGTTGCAGCTGTGATTGCTGCTGTTGCTGCGACTGCTGCTGCTGCTGTTGTTGCTGCTGCTGCTGCTGCTGTTGATGCTGCTGCTGCTGCGCTGCAGTAAAGGCTGCCGCTGCCGCCGCTGCCATTGCCGCCTGCGATGCGGCCGCTAGCTGTGTGGCCGTAGGCGTGGCCGCGCCCACCGTCGCCGACGCCGATGCGGACATAAGGTTGTCGAACTTGCGAGTGTCCGGATTGTACATGGGGTGCTTGAACTTGCAGTGGGTGCGCAGATTGTCGCTGCGGGTGTAGGTGGCGCGGCAGAGGGGGCACTCGAAGCGGCCGGGGAAGTGGACGTGATAGTGGTTGCGTATGTGCGTCACGACCTTGCCGCACAGCTTGCAGCGATGCAGGTTGCAGCCACCCGAAAGGCGCTCAAAGGTGAGCCGCATGTGCCAGGCCTTCGAGCCTTCGATTGCATAACGGTATTCGTATTTGTTTTTATTTCATTATTTGGTATTTGTAATTTTTTTTCGGTAATTATTTAATTTGTATTTAAAATGTATTTGCATTTGATTTGATTTTTGGTTTTTTTTTGGTTTGGTTTGGTTTGGTTTGGTTTGTTCGTTCAAACGCGTAAAGAAAAAAGAAGAGAAAAACAATGTTGTTGTTGGTGATTCACAGAAACAGAAAAATTATTTTATAATTATTCTTAAGCTGTATAATTGAATGGTTTCATATACTGCATTTTTTTTTTATTTTGTAGCATTCTCTAGTTGTAATTGTTGCCCTTTGTTTTTTTAGCATTGCCAATGGATAGTTTGAAGTAACGAAAATTGTTGCAATATAATCTAGTTCCATATGATCTAAGACGTGTTGCGTCTTTTCTGGGTTTATTTTTAGTAATATATTTATTGGAAACTTAAGTGTGTTGCTTGGGGGAACCATGAGAGGTGGTGGGAACTTAATTGAGTTTAATATATAGGAATGTTTTTTTTGTTTTTATCAATTAAAAATATAAATTCACGCAAAAATTTTGTTACACCCAAAACAAAAAAAAAAGAAATTTATTAATTAGTTAAGTATTTTTAATAATTTTGGAATATGTTGACAACACGTGAGTTGGAGGGGGGATAAACCAAATCAATTGTACAAAAGAGAATTGAAATTCAACCATTAAATAGTTGATGAGAATAACAACGCATTAATTGCTTAAGAAATAAGTATATAAGTACTTTAAAAATATTATTTACAATAATCAATATTTATAAGTCGATTATACTCAATTTCAGGTGCTGATACTTTGAAGAACCCAAACCAAATAATGTATGTATACGATTATAAGTATATATATGTAATGAGCTTTTTTTTCGAAGATGCCAATTTTTAGCATTTTTGTTTTGTTTTTTTTTTTTATAAAAATACTAAATATTTATAATTTGTTTAATGGTTTAATAGATGATGAGTGTTTTTTGGTTGGTTGGTTGGATGTTTTCGTGGTTTTACTGCCTGTTAATTTTTGATTACTATTTTTTTTTTGTATTGTTTTTTTTTTTGTAAAAGCCGAAACCGGATTAGTTTCAAGATATTGTACTGGTGTTGAGGGCAGTTTTTGTCGTTGGTATTGTGGGGATGCTCGAATGAATGTACAAAGGGGTTACAAAGAGGGTCAGAATTCAGGGATAATATTCGATACAATCACGTCAAATATTTTGGGTATTTATTAATACTGATAAGAAATTATTAAGATATATGTATATATGTATATAAAAGAACCAAATAAATAGTAACAACAAGAGCAGAGAGTCAACTCAATTGCCAAAGATTGGGCCAATTCAAGTTTGAATAGTTTCCGTGTAAGATCGAAAATTGTGGAACATTAGCACATCGATATCGAACATATTTTCAACACCCCTCCTGCCTGCTGCATACACAAATATAAGAAGCTCAAGTAACAAAAATCCTTTCGAAAACAGAGCGAGAAAGACAGTGACAGCGAGAGAGAGAGACACAGAGAGAGAGAAAGACGGATAGAGATAGAAAGTGAGTGAGTAAGAGCAAGTGTTTCAAAACATTAGAGTAGAGTAAACATTTTCAATCGTTTTGGCCAATTCCTGTTTTTTTCCAGTAATTTTATAAAAATTTAAAATTTGTCTTTGTATAGTAGCTTTTTAAGATATAGAAATCACATACATAAATCAATACGTAACTTAAACACTTATGCATTAAAATTATTTATAATATAATGAAACATATCTAAATCATACAAATTACAAATTAACTTGAGGTTATTGTTATTTAGAGCTTAGAAAATGAAACTTACCGTAGGAAGACAGTGCGCTTGTAGTTTTTTATTATTATTAATTGAAATTGAATTTTTTATTTGTTTTTTTTTTATCGAATAAACTGGGTTAAGATGGTTGATCTTGTTGTTAGTTCAGTACCTAGGGGCAATATTTGTGATATTTCTGTTGTTGTTTTGTAAAGTTTATTGAAAAGAACTGGAATTTGATTTGAAAGAGATTTATTAAGTAAAGTTAAAGACGTTAAGTATTGTTTGCTGCTTTTGTTTATCTTTTAAATAGAGCTTGAATTTGCATAATTTGATTTCTTTTGATTTACACTACGTATATTTTTAAATACAATGCATTTGATTTGCTGTTTAATTGTTATTGCTATTGTTACTGTTATTGCTGAGTATTGTGTATGGCTAAAAATAATGATCCTTTAGCAAACCACTTTCAAATACATATTTTTAAGAATTCAATTTATAAATTAAATATGCAACTAATGGACTTCGGTGGGTGTTTTGCCAAAGATACGAGTTTAAGAATTCAAAGAGCGCATAATTTCATTGCAAATACAATACATATCATATACCGTTATGTAATGTACGTTTCGTAATCTGTGTAAAGATATTTTCAGTGCATGTGGGGCTCATTTTCACGGTGGCACTTAAGTAATTGCAGTTGAAATTAGGCGCATTCTTTTTGTATAACAATTTGATATATGTATATATTTTTTCTTTTTTTTTTTGAGTTCCAACTTGATGGGTTTATATTTAAAATAGTTTTGTTCTTAATACTTTATGAAATCGTGATTGATCTCTTTTGCTTTTGATTTCGTTGTATCTGTTTTGATTTTCCAAAGTTTCAGCTACTCATTAGTCTCGTTGTTGCATGCCTCACTCGTTGCATCTGGCGTTAAAATTATGTTCCTCTGTTTTTTCAGTATGGACGATAAAATTGCATTTTCAGATATTGCTTTCCTTTTCTATTGTATTTCATTGATAAAACATACAATGTTTATTTAAGTACTATATAATATGGCACACAAAATAGTATTAGTTAAAACTCACTACAGCACATGTTAAATGATAACTTTACAAATATTTTGATATCGAAAAAAAAGAAGAAAAACAAATCAATAAATAAATAGATAAACTGGTAACGTAAGTCGTGGAATTCTAATGTAATACTTTTTAGTGTTTGCTCTTAAGTACTGGTATCGGTATGCGGTATAAGTATATAGTCGGCTAACAATTCAAGTACCATATTTAATTGATGTAAAAAAGCATCTAAAGGTTTATAAGTAACAATAATAAAAAGTCTTTTAAATCAACTACGAGAGTACAATACAATACATATTTGTTATCATTTTTGATTTTTGATTTTTGATTTAGCTAAAATCTGCTCGAATACCTCAACGTTACAATATTATTAAATTACGTATGTAGTTTAGTTATATAATCGTGATAAGATATATAATTTGAAAACCTTTTGTTTTGGATTCGATTTGATTTGAATTGATTTGATTTGATTTGTTTAACTTTGTTTGTCCTGCCTTTAAGTAAATTGCGGTGAGCACTGAAGAAACTCTCAGAAATTCTTAGGGATCTAAGTATACGACGTATAAGTATAACTGGGTGCAGACTTTAAATATCGGGCTGTTGTAGGGTTTATTAGATACAATACATATCGATGCATGTACGACGGCTATTCATTCATTCATCGGCTAACTATCTAGAGAAGTGATCACATATGTACATAATGGCTGAAAAAGCGATCCTTGATATCCGCATGCTTGATCTTGCAATGCGCCTTCATATTATCCCGCCGCGTAAACTTCTGTCCACACACAGGACACTCGTGACTCTGGGGCCGATGGATGTTGGCATGATGCCAGCGATTCGACACGATCTTGTTGCAACTGACGCAGCGATAAAGCGTCGGCAACGTGCCCGACAGTTGCACAAACAGCGTCGAGTAATCGATATTGTGATCCCGACGATTTGCCGCTGCAGCAGCGGCAGCAGCAGCTGCTGCCGAGGTGCTGCTGCCGGAGGCGGACGATGAGCTCGGCTGCGGCGACAGCGGTGCGGCGGTGGCGCCACCGGGCTGATAATGCGGCGAGTGGTGGGTGTGGGGCGAGGCAAGATGACCATGATGCGCATAGCTATGCGCCAGCTCCAGCTGGTGGCTCTGCTGCGTGGGCGACTGCTGTAAGGCGTAGCTCAAGTGCGGCTGCTGCTGTTCCCGGTAGCTGCTGCTCGATGTGGGCGTGGGTGAATATGCTGCTTCAGCGGCGCACAGCGTCTCTGCCGCGGTGGCCGCCACAATGGCGCTGCTGCTGTGCCGTCCCAGATTCAATGCGGTTTGCGGCGCCGTTGCCACCTGATGTGGATGCGGATGTGGATGCGGTTGCGGATGATGCGTCTGCGGATGTGGATGTGGATGATGCTGCTGGCGACTGCAGCGTATGGCGCGCATATTTCGCTCCTTGCACTTGTACTCGCAATTGTAACTGTTGTCCGTATACATATCGGTTGCCGGGATATCCTCATCCTGCGGCGCATAGATAATGGCACGTCGATACTTGGGCGTGGCATGATAGGCGTGCGTGGTCTCCTCCTCCTCCTCATCGTCCATATCATGATCGTGTGCATCGTTGACAATCGGTGCCACAACGGCCACATCGACATCGACATCGATGCTGTCCGTCTCGTGCTTGCTGGCACTGTTAAAATATTTAACGCGACCTGCAAACATTTGCGTTTTCGTATTATGCGTTATCACTGTGTGAGAGCGAATGGCGAATAGTTGTTTTTTTTTTTTTTTATATAGTTTTTTGGTTTCTTTTTTTTTTTTTTTTGGGTTTTGCTGATTTTTGGCGACCATGGAATGCAATGGCAGGGGGGCCGTGGGATGCGCTCTCGTTTACATTCCATGCGCACGCACAGTGGGCTCTGGCCAATTGGTAAATGGAACTTAAAGGTGTGTGTGCGTAATCTGGGCAACTTGGCAATTCGTAAGGTTGCATATTTGCTATATGGTATTATATGTGGTATATAATGGTGTAGTAGGCGTTTGGTACTAAGTATTATTATTATATGGTAGATATATGTACGAGAGTATGTTTAGGTATGCAAACGAATGGAATAACAGACAGCTACGAGAATTGTTCTTGGTTTTTGGATTCAGTTACATGTATGTGAAACATTTTGTAAAAGTTCTCATTTCATTTGATTACGATTTTTTGTGTGTATATGTGTACTTTTATTTTTTTTTATTTTTGGCATATAGTATATATAATTGATAAGGCAGAACGTAACGAAAATTACATGTCAAATTAAATGCATTGACAATGGAACTAGGAATTAAGCTGGCTGGCTATAGCTGGGTGTTCTAAGGTTTCAAAATCATATCGAATTTCATAGGAAACACAAAACAAATCATAATAAACGGAAACGTATTTATATAGCATCTTATTGTAATTGGAACATTTTGTGGTCATCTAAAACTAAATTAATAGTAAACACAAATTAAAAAATTGGACTTAAAGCTAAGGTATCGTTTGGTTTGGTTCAGCAGGTTTCATAAGGACATTAGAGGCTCTATTAAAACAATTCAGCTATAAAGTATTTGTATTTGTATGTATGTATATTGCATTATATGGCATATAAGGATAAAACAACAGTGTAAACAAATCAAAATGTTAACTTTATATGTTTGTGTGTCATTTGTGGACATTTACAGTATATAATACAATTTTTCGGTTTTTTTTTTTTATTACCAAATGGTCTTTCATTTTAGTACTTCAATGTTGCAACAAATTTTCAGCAATATACGATATATATATTCATAGTTTGATTTCATTGTTTGTGATACTTATTTTAGTTTATTTCTCTTTCTTTTCTTTTCTCTTTTTTTTTCTTGTGCAAATTCCAGTTCTTTTTTAGGACTAAGTGAGGGTAGCTTGCAAATAGTTTGGTGAGAGGGTTTGTTAGGGTTCGATTCTTGCATCGGTTTTGTGATATGTCGAACCAATGTGCACGGTAACGGTAATTCCTTCACTTTGCCGTAATTATTGCGCTTAGAATTGGTAAGACCGTAAGACTAAATCACACGCTCACACACACACACACGTGCGCATACACACACACACACACACATATATACACGAATAGAACGACACATACACATAAATATAGTATATATGTATAAGAGGCGAAAATATATTCGAAAAACATTTAGTAGATTGACAAACCAATTAAAAAACAGACAATCATTTACATCTCGTTAAACAGTGTGGCAAATAAACTGAGCTCACATTAAAATATATATGCAGCATGGTTAGTGTAAATATTCAACATAAAAATTACATAGAAACTGAATGAATTTTGAAGCGTTTTGTTTTTTGGTTTTATTTTTTTTTTATAACCAGTTTGTTTTTGGTTTTCTTACCGAAAGTTTTTTATTTTTGTATTCTGTTTAATTATTCAAAGTTGTTGAATTTGGTTTTGGTTTTTATGTATTCGATTTTCTTAGACAATAAGTTGCAACATTAAAGACGAAAATAGAGTTGAAAAATTTGAGGGTTTTTCTTTAAGTTTAGCATAGTTATAAATAAGTAGTGAGAAAAGTTTTTCAAAATATGTTAAACAGAAACAACGCTCAAAACGACTTCAAAAACAAAAAAAGTAAAAAAAATGTAATAATAGAAGTAAAATAATGAGCAACATATCTAGATGATAAGCAGATAGTTTAAAGAATTTCAAATTTAATTTGGGATAATGTATGTGACGTGTGTGTGAGTGTGTGTGTGTGATTTCTTGTGTGTCAAGCTTTCAATATTTGAGTTTTTTTTTGTTTTTATTTATATTTGTGGTAAGTTTTTTTTTATTATTTATATAATGTATATGTGTGTTGTGAAATGTTCTTTTTTGTTGATGATGTTATGTGAGCCAATTTGATAAAACTCAACAAATTCGTGGGTGTCAGCGGAGGCATTTCCTATATAAGTACAACTATGGTTCATAAAAAATAGTAATATTAAAAAAAAAAAAAAATTAACTTAAGTTTAAAGTAGAGAGTGAAATGAGTAAGTGAGAAATAATTAAGAGTAATAATAAATATGTATCGATACATAAGGTAAAATAAAAGTGGGCGTGTGTGTATGCGTCATAAACATGCAACATGCGGCAACATACAAAACTAAACCGTAACTATACGATTACGATTACGATAACGATTACGATTACGATTACGATATGTCAGCTAAGGTAGATTTGCCTAAAGCTATATAGTAG
Organism: Drosophila maculinotata; assembly: GCA_035045305.1. Lineage (NCBI taxonomy): Eukaryota > Metazoa > Arthropoda > Insecta > Diptera > Drosophilidae > Drosophila > Drosophila maculinotata. The sequence goes on from JAWNPD010000335.1 coordinate 13,012,221, forward strand.
AGATAACAATATACGAATAATACAAAATAATGATGGCAATACGAGTATACGACAAACAACAAAATAATTAGATACATTTCAATGTATGTACTATATATGTATATATGTACATATATAGCATAAACTATTTGGTAGGAGAGGTGTTGATCTGTTGCTCTAGCAAGTGGCATTTCTTTCTCAAACGAGAATGATGTGGTTTTTTTTTTTTTTTTAATGTTTTTTATATTTTGCTTAAGAGTTATCATTCAAAACGCCAAAAAAAAAAATACATTCGGAAAATAGATAAATACATAATTACAAAAGCATAAAAAGTAAAATAGGAGGGTAAATAAAACTTGATATACATACTATAATGTAGGTAGTAGGTACAGTAAAACTTGTCTTTCAACGCATGAGGAAGGAAGGTGTAGAGGGTGAAAAGTCCCTTTAACTGCTTTATAAGTGAATTGGTTTCGGGTCGGTTTTGGGGGTAAGAGGGTATACGTGGGTAGTATGGATACGATCAAATGCATGCAGGATATAATTTTGGGCTTAAATGTATATCGAAATACTTGCATACAGTGGGCATGGAAATTATCTTTCCATACAACTATATTGCTTAAATTCATGCCCAATGTAAGCAGGTATTCGTACACTCTAATTTGGCATAGGTATTACAAAATAAAACTTTTTTCTACAGGAAAGTTCGCTGGGATAGTTAGGAACGGGTTATACGAAAAATTAAGCTAAAAACTACGGTTTTTTTTTACAGTTTTCTTTTTACAATATTTTTGTAATCGCTCGGACTCAACGAAAAAAAAAAATAATTTTTACAGAAATCAAAAGCTAAGTAAATAATTTGACATATGCAAAGTCTTGATTTTTAAGTACTTTGATATAACTTTTTCATATCGTTTAGTTTCGAGTGCATTAGCTTTGAAGCACAGATAGAAAATAACGAAACACATATATATATATATATAGATAGATTGTATGGTATATAGATGAGAGGCACTACTCACCGTCAATGTTGTCCGTCGGATCCAGTGGCAACTGCTTGGCATCGTTGTGCTCCTCCCGCGCATCGGCGGCCTGCAGCGCATGTTGGGTTAACAGCGTTGACATATCCTCAGCGTGCATTTTCAGAGCAGCGGCGCTCTAAGGATATGTCAGTCAGATATTGCAGAAGGAAGGCAGGGTGAGACAGAGAGAAAGAAAGAGAGAGGGAGGTTGGGAAAGAGATGTTGACAAATTGTAATTCAGTTTAAAGTTATTTCTTTTTTTTTATTTGTCAATTGCAAAATGCTTCAAGCTGCTTAAACTAATTATAAAAGCTGCTAACACTAAACCTAACACTAATCCTGAGCATGTGCATCATATGTGTGTGCGTGTGTTTGTGTGCGTTTATATATATTGACGCGGGCATATTCAATTTGACATCAGGCGCTGTCCTCGCCCACATTTATGGTTATGATATCAGGCGGCACAGGACGATTGGATGCCTTGGACGTGCTGCTCTTGGTGCTGCTACTGCTGGTGGTGGCGGCGGCGGCTGTTGTGGCCACATTGGTTTGCTCCTGCAGTTCACGCTCGTAGCACAAGCGGTGCGATTTGCACTTGTTGTGATGATTGACAATCTCCAGGCGAAAGTTCGAGTTGCCCTCGACAAAGGAGGTGCGTATATCGGCCAGCTCTGTGCTCCACTTGCGACAGTGCTTGCAGTACATCGTATTGGCCAGCTCATCGAACTGCAGCCAATCGAACTGATATAGCCAATTGGCACGGAAGCGTCCGCTCTTGCGGGATGTGCTGCCGCTGGCAGCGGGGGGTGGTGGTCCAAGCAGCTGTTTGTGCGATTGCTGCTGCTGTTGTTGTTGCTGCTGCTGCTGTTGTTGCTGTTGCTGTTGTTGCTGCTGTTGCTGCTGCTGCTGCAGCAGTCGCTGCACGGCGCTGTCTAGCGTTTCCTGCTGATATTGTAGCTGCAGACTCTTGAACTGCGCCTCCACCGCCTGCTGCAACAGCAGCTGATGCATCGAGGCCGGCGCTGAGCTCGTTTTGTTGCCTGAAAACGCGTCAGTGTCTTTTGTGCTGCTAGCTTTGGACTACACACAGCAATGGACAACAAAATAAAACAAAACGAAAAAAATCAACTTAAGAAAAAATGGCAAAACAATCTACTGGTAGAAGGAAGGATTTTTCGCTGTTTATTTTTTTATTATCTTTTTGCAAATTGTTGAGATTTTTTCTTTTTCTGGGCCGATATTCCATTTTGAGATATTCGAATTCCGAGAAATCTATGAACAAACCAAACAACCAATCCTTCGTTCTGCTCGCCGTTTGCTTTACGCGATTTTTTCTTAAATTTTACAAAACAACAATTCGTTAGCAGCTTTTTTTTATAGAATTCTTTTTCTGTTTACTGTTTATTTTTTGTTTGTAGCATTTGAAGCATTTTGCAATTGGCTTAAAGTATGCATTTGTATTTGTACATAGAGTAAATTTAAAAACAAAAATAATGAGCTGCAGATTTTTGTACATATAAGAACAGAAACAAATGTAATTGGAACCATCGCACCGGTCCAAAAGAAAAAACCTTAACAATTAACTTAGCAAACTAAAAAGGCATTTACGCAATAAACTCCCTCTATATACAATATATGCAGGGAAAATCGAGGATCGGCACTTACCGGCAAGTATTCGGGGGGCAGCGCCACATGATGCTCGCGATGCTGCTGCTGCTGGTGCTGCTGTGCATCGATTAGCTCCTGCTTAATACTTAGCGACTGACTGAGGCCGCTCAGCGCACTGGCCGCGCCCACATTACCACCGCCCAGATGGCCAACGGTCATCGACAGCGGCGAATCGCGTCTGCCGCCGCCCGCATCCTCCGACTCGGATGTGCTGCCGCCGGTTTTCGGCACCGGACTCGACTTGAAGTTGTGTGCGCTGGCCTGCAAAATTTAACAAAAATACATATACGAATTAGCATACACTATACTTTAGCTTAACGTATCACAATTGTTTTCAAGTTTTACTGTTGTTATTGTTATCAGTGCACAAGTGACATAAAATGCTGATTGCGCAGTGAGAGCGGCACGTGGCAGGGGCTTTAAACATCACCACGATAATTCACACACACACACACACACACACACAAATATCATTAAAGATCACCGGCAGCTGATAGGCTGTGACTTGCCCTATCGTAAGTGCCAAACAAAAATGTCGCTGTTGATGTTTGTTAGTATTTCAACTCAGCCTGATAACCGGCCACATTTGGCAAAGCTTCAAAACTTTAGTATACCCTAATAAATTTACACATAATATTTATCGATAATCAACAATGAAATTATTTTCATGTGCTCTGATATGTGATACCCTGTACTCTCTTTGACAGAATTCAAAGTATTTTCGGAGAAAAAAAATATTGTTTTTATTTAATAAACATTTAACCTGCGCCTGAAGCCAAGCAAACGCTGTTTTGAATTGAAGATAAGCTCAAAAGTAATTAAAGGAATTTCCATTTACTGATAGTACGAGTTTTCAAGCACTAAGCTCGCATTCAGCAATATAGCTTTAGTGCTGTGAATTAATCTAGCTGATCAGTTTAAATTATAATAACTGACCCTGCATTTAAATTGTCTTAATGTTTAGAAAAACGATCATCTATTAATAGCATAAGGCCTGTTTAAGATAACCTGTTTAAGATAATTCTACATTATAAACACATAACAGTTACGTTCTATTAATTATAATTGCGTGCTGTAATCAATCAGTTTTTAACCTTAATTCGATAAATAAACTCAGTCAGACGAACTGGCAGACAGACTTGGCTGCACATTTATTTAGTTTTTTTTTCTGCATTGACATTCTATTGGCATTTATTATTGGCTTTATGTCTCGCCTACTTAATTACAGGCCAGGCGAATTTTTGGGGCGTGATAAACACCTACAGTGTTGCCAATTGAACAGCAGGACGTTTTCCCTGGGTATTTATTGGTATTCATATTTCTGGATTTGGTATATAAGCTGAGCATGTTGCATTCTGGTAGCAGTTACATTTGAAATGACAGGGATATTCAGTCTGACAAAGCCAGCTCCGCTTTCGATGCGACTAGGTTCCAAGAAGGGTCGCACCTATTTGTACCGGGGCATGAAGTTCCTTGGATTGCTGCCACCACAGCAGGGTATTAAGCGATATGTCTACCTACTTTGGACGTGCTTTGTAATTGCCTTCTCAGAGACTTATTTACCCATTGGCTTTGCACTCAGCCTTGCTATCGACTCTAAGAGCTTAACGCCAGCAGAGTTCCTTAGTCTACTCCAAATATTCCCCAACATACTTGGAGAGACCGCCAAGACTATAAATGGTATATTCTTATTATCCTGCCTGGCCGAGACGGAATCGGTTCTCGACACCCTCGACGAGCTACTTCACAGTGACAGTGATCGCCGGAGGATCCACAAAGCTGTTGCACTTTCCAACTACGTTTTTTTGGTATATTGGTACTTTTACTTTGGTTACACATTGTCTGTGCTTATCACCGGTATATGGAACGGACAGGCACCCTGGTTGATCTACAATCCGCTATTCGATTGGCGCCAAGGAGTTTACCGTTTATGGATGCACACGATCCTCGAGTACATGGTAATGACTCCGGCGGTGATTATGAATCTGGTTTGGGACTCTGTACCTGTCGTCTATATGCTTTTATTTCGGGCACACATCGATGTTTTGAAGGATAACATTCGAAATCTGCGTACTGATCCGCTCCAGACTGAGGCCGAGAACTATGATAAGCTTGTGTCTTGCGTTATTCGCCACAAACTGATCCGCAAGTAAGCCTGTCCAATAATAATCATATTTCATCCGATATCCTTTCTTTTATATACCACAGATGCTGTGAACTAATGCGACCACTTATATCGCGCATAATCTTTATACAATTTCCTCTAATTGGCTTAGTGCTGGGACTAGCTATGATTAACGTTTTTAATTCATCTGATATATTTCGTACAATTTCTGCAGTCGTTTTTGTCGTAGCGGTCTTAATGGAAACATTTCCCTTCTGCTACCTTTGCGATTTACTCGTCTTGGACAGCGAGGAATTGTCCAACTTATTGGTTCAATCTCACTGGATCGATGCTGAGCCCAAATATAAATCTACATTGAGGATATTTATGCAGCAAGTGCAGCAGCCAATAATCTTCATTGCTGGAGGCATATTTCCAATATCCATAAACTCAAATTTGAAGGTAAAACTACATACTTATGATTTATTTTTTTTAATCATTTTAATTTTTAGATGACAAAGATTGCATTCAGCGTTGTGACTATAGTGCAGAAAATGAATCTGGCTGATCGATTTACACAGCTTTATTAATAGCCTAAATAACATAAACAAAGTGTGGCAATCTTAAGGATTTAATACCCGAACTCAGCTAGTTCTTTGTGAACTCCTCAGTTGATGATAGCTAACACATTAAATATTCAATCTAATTAATTAACTAATTTAATTTGAACATATTCAAGTTGTGAAATGTTATTAAACTCACATCAAAAATGTAATTTCAATTGTCATTCGTTTTCTATTTGTTGCGGAAAAATCGGAAAAAAAACCGCAGCGGCGACACAATAAAAATTAATAGTTAAAAAAAACTATAAAATATTGCCATGTTTGGCACGCCGAACATTACAGACCCTTGCAAATTTCTTTACATAAATAAACAACAAGAACTTTAGCTAATTAAGCTCATGTTTGGTTTCGGCTGACTAAAATACCAACATATTGCAAGTTTCAACGCAATGTGTTTAAAACAGACGGACAAAATGTTATATACATAATCATACAACTGTCACACATTTCGTGACAAATGTTATAATACCCTCTTTACAACAGGGTACTTTAAATGCTAATGATGTAAATATTTGCAATTATTAATACCACATTTGTGGCTTTAACATTGTGCGGTTAGCTCACCTGAGAGTCCTGCGCGTAGTGTCTGTCCTGTATGTGGGCCGCATTCGCATGGTGGCTGGAGGACAACGAATTATCACAGTTGGATGATGAGTTCCTACGTCTGCGCTTACTACTACACAGCTGATCTACGGGCGTTGTGGACAGCTCTCTGTCCCGATCTCTATCTCTGCTATCGTTGCGCTCTCGATTGTTGTTGTTGTTGTTGCTGCTGCTGTTGTTGTTGTTATTGTTGCTGCTACTGCTGCTGCTGTTGTTGTTATTATTGTTGTTGTTGTTGTTACTATTGTTGTTATCCTTAGTACTGTAGTCCAGCTGCAGCAACTCATCCCGACTATCAGCACGCTCCAACGTGCCCCTCTCACTGCCCCGATCGCTGCATGCATCGCCGCGACTATTCAGAGCATCGGCGCTGGCGCTTCTATTGGCAGCGGCGGCCACAGCGGCGGCCACTGCAGCGGCAGCGGCACTGGCGCTGCCCACGCTGGGAGATCGTTCGCCGGCGCTGCTTGTCAGACCGAGCGCAGCGACAGCGGCATTTACATTGCCACCGGCGGCGGCAACAGCGGCAGCAGCGGCTGCAGCTGCGACAGAGTTGCGTTCGCTCAGGCTGAGGCTGCTGCTGCTGCGCTGCAGATCGTCGCGCAGATCGCGTTCGCAGCGGGAGCGCAGGGAGTCACGTGAGTCGCGGACATCGGCACCAAGGCCACCATAGCTGGGACCACGGCCAGTGGGTGAGCTGGCGGCTGAATCGCGCAGCTTGTCGCAATCGGAACGAAAGTTCAGATTGTTGTTGTCTGTGAGGCCGCGCACCTGCACATAAGATACATATATTAATTATAAACATATTATTAATGTTTTCCTGCAAACTCACCTGTAGACTTTCGGCGGTTTTCAGAAACATGGGCAGCGAACTTTGGCCCACATTGACCTCGCCCTTGTACATAAAGTCCAGCAGGGAGCGCATCTCTGAGTATCGGACATCTTTCAAATAGATGATGGGATGTGGATGCTGATTCTGTAGGAAAATCGTCTCGAAATATGGACTGCAGGCTGACAGTATGGTTTGATGTGCCTGTCAATTGGTATACATATGTTAAATATAATCGATTTTTTGTGGATTGACCTCAGTGCCTGCCTACCTTGACTGTTTCACCCTCACAGGCGAGAGTGACATCGCAGAGCGCCTCACGCTGCAGCAGTGAGGTGAGCACGCCGGTCAGATTTGTCGGATGATTGTTCCAGCGTAAACAGAATTGCTGGTCCATAGCTCCTTGTTCAGTGTTGTACCTGAAAATTGAGCAAAAATACTTTATAAGTAAGATATTCAAGTGTTGTATTGAAATACTTTATCACAAAATAGTAGAAGAGACTAACTTAGTAAATAAATAATAAACGAATCTAAAATCGGTTCAGTTTTGGCAAAGTTATGGGACTTTTACAAGAAACTTTGATAATTTGTAGTTTGTCAACTTTAAATGTTGAATTTATAAGGAGGACTAACCATGCACAAAATGGCCTCGGGATTGAAAATCGGGTCAGTTTTGTCAAAGTTAAGGGAGTTTGAAATCTTGGTAGGTCAATTTTAAGGCAACATGAACTTAACTTAACTGAATGCTAAGCAGACAGGGAGAGATTGTGTTATATTAAAAATGTTGTTAATAAAACGCTATTAACACATCTGCCAGTCAGTTTCTTTTCAAACTATTTCCGATCGTCGCGTCGTGACTTTATTATCTCTTTTAATCAAAGTTTAATAATTGTAATGCACGATGACAATAATAAAGGAGTTAATGATATTTATGTTTTTATTTGTATTCACTAATTCGAATGTTGTATTTTTGTATTGCTGATAAGTAACATAGTTAAATGAACTAAAATTATCCTATGTTCACATTTCCTGCACTTGTTATATTTAAAGTTTTACCACCTGCCTATCTTTTAATGTTGAAAACCGTCAGCTATTTATCATTTTCTAAGTCGGAAGCGGAAACGGAAGCGTTGCTCCTTTTTGGCTTGTTATCGTTATCGTTATCGCCATTTATTTGCCTGTTGCCAGTAACAAATTGTAATTTGTCATTGCTACAAGTGTGGGCGGATGCCCTGCGAGCTCCGATACGGTTGCTGGGCCGAATTATTAATTGCATTTCCGTTAGCCCAGATAACGAGCGCCAGGCGTGTGCCAATTTTATCTTCCTCTGATATACGCAGTGCGTGCGCGTGTGTGTGTGTATGTGTGTATGTGTGTGCGTGGGGGAAGGTGTAAGTGTGTGGAGTACGTGTGCGTGTACGTATGTCGAGTGTTAATTGTCGTTTGTTGCCGCCATGTTTTGACTGCTGGCTAACTGTTAATTACTCGAGCAAATGCCCATGAACATTTAGTTGTAAGCTGCGGGATAAGTTCGTGTACACTCTGGCAATTGTTTTGCGGCCAAATGTAATGGCCTAGATAAGCCATTGCTAATTTATGAAGCTGTTTACATATATGTATGTATAAATATATATATTTATAGAAAGGTTTTTGTGCTACTCTTGCGTATACTTGATTTCGGACACTATTAATAGATTTAAATGTGTAGGTAAACTGTTTTTTGAAATGGGTAACGAAGGTACTGGGTATCTCCGAGTCGGGCATACTCGACCAGAACACTCTTACTTGTTTTTGTCAGCTCCTGCTAATCTTAGCTGCTTTTGGGCAAAGTTCTAATGCAACAAACAGAAGGCAAAGTAATGCAGGAGGATGGGGGCCGGGGTGTACCCAAAACAACTGATAAGAAGTACTTTTGCTTTTCATTACGTTTTTTTAAAAAACCAAAAACAAGAGAGAGAAAAAGAGAAAGAGAGCGCGCGCGTGTTCTCGAAAGAGCTTTGTGCAAAGCTTTCAGTAAGAGAAATACAAATGATGTTTTGTTGCTGGCTGACGCGACGCGCGCAGCTTAACAAAATAAATAAACAAAACGTCAAAGAACTTTTTCGCAAATGTGTGTGACCGTGGCTAGAGAGAGATAGAGAGTGAGTGAGAGAACGAGTGTGAGAGAGCGGGCATGACTGAGGGGGCGATCGCATGTGTGTATGTGTGTGAGTGTTATATATGTATGTTGAACAGTAACAATAACAATAATAACGATTACAACTACACGCAACAACAAAGCGTCGAGTATTTATGTAAGTGTGTGTGTGTGTGTGTGTGTGTGTATCTATGTGTGTGCTTCATGGGGCCCGGCGCTGTCGTAAGCGTTTTTTATTTGCGGCGCCGACGCCCGTAATGTGTATTTTTTTTGTATTCTTTAAATTTTTTTATTTTACGCTCTCAGTGTTTGTGTGGCTTCTAAAATTTAATAGCCCAAACACTCGTACATACATACACACATACAGAAACACATACATGCATACATGCATACAACGGGCATTAAACTATCTCTCGCAGAGAACTTTCGCTTTCAGCTGAGAAATCTTTTGCAATAACTTTTGCCGTTAATTTTGTTCGCATTTTATTTTTTTTGTGTGTTTGTACGTATGTATGTATGTGTGTGTGTGTGTGTGTGTTGTTGTTGTTGTTGCTTTCTTTCGTTTTCTGCAAACGTTCTAAATTTGCAGGGACAGACGATCACGCGGCTTTCATTTGATATTACAATTTTTGATTGTCGTTTATTTGTAGATACATATCTATGTATATGTACAAACATATATCAGCAGAGATACATATTAATATACATTCGGTTTTTATATTCCCAACATTTCGCAATGCAAAATCACTTGTGCATTCATTTTGGAAACTAGAATGTTTTGATATAGTATATTTTACATATTTTATACTATGCCATATTTTATTGTGGTTTCTTTTAAATCTTTTGATAGGGTCCCATGATTATGACGACCATTTTAGTTTTATTTGTCGCCAACTGGGATTTCCCAAATAATGCAAATCACACTTTAACTGAGCATGGGTATATATCATATCTTATCAATTTTGTCGTTTCGAGATAATTTAAAGCGTAACTAGAACCGTCATTGTTTATAAAAATTAATTACATAACTATTTACAAGTTCGGAGCTTTTCGTATTATTACACAGTACTATGATAAATGTCTAATGCGTATTTTATTGAAGAATTCCCGGAAATACATCAATTACACTCTGTAAAACTACACCATGTAATGTGATTTCAGACCCAATGAATGAAATAATATCTAATCAAAACAAAGGCTCAAATTTAGTAGATGTACATACATACACACACATATACATACATAAGTGTATAGATCGATTTTCTGCTAATTGTTTTTCATATTAAAGTACACATTCTTTTTATTATAATGCAACAAATTTGCTTAAGGCAGATTGTAAATAAAAAAAAATATAAAAAAAATGGAGAAGCAAAAAGCAAAGTAAACGAAAACAAAAACAATACATAAATAAATATTAATAATACAAAAAAAAATATGCAGCGCCGGCGCCAGCAGCGAAAATAAATAAATAAACGCAACGTTTTAATTTTCATTTTCGTTTTCATTTTCATTGACGAAAGTCGACGTAATTTCGTAGTTTACAGTTGGCAGTTTGTAATTCGCGATTGCAATTCTCATTTGCACTTGCACTTTCAATGCAAATTCGCAACGAATGCAAAAACAATTTGCCCCGTGCCCCCCCTGCTGCTGCTGTATTTAATTAATGGGTGCAATGGCAGTATCAACTTTTACTTTCAGCTGCTTACGTAAAATTGTTTAAATATTGTTTGCGCACATTTGGCGCTTATCAGGCGCAGAGAAGGGCGAGGGTGGCCAGGCAAAACACTTGAGAATACAAACAGAACACACAAACAAAATAGAGCCCAAAAGAGAACTGAGAGTTGAGCGATCAGCAAATTGCGCAATATGTTAAATATGTCCGCATTATCCGTTGCCTGTTTGCTGTTAAATAAAGCGACTGCTGTAATATTTAGCTGCGAAACATCTCAAGTTTATAAGCTATAGTAGCATGATATAATATTCTCAAGTGGACATTATAATTTTGTTTATAGTATAAAGTTGCTCTCTTTAAATAGCTTTGCTCAGCTCTCACTAACAGCTGATTGTTATATTTAACAGATGCAAGCTAATATTGTTATCTGATACATTTATAAGCCGCACTTTGCGATCACACATTTAATTAATTCAATATTAAATGAGTGATTAAAAAGTATGCGTTATTCTGAGAATTTAATAATAAAACCAAACTAATATTTTAATAAATACAATTTCTGGTAAAGACAACTCATTATAGCCACAAAGCTAGGCAAATATTTGTAGAGCTGTCAAATGTGTTAAAACAAAAATAAATAAAAATATAAACAATTAATTCAAGTTGGGAGCAATCTGTCCGCCCATCTCTAATGCAGATACAAATAGAAGTGTAGAGACGTTTTGTCACGTGCCTCATGTCGCATATATGACATATGTAAATAAAGATACATATATAACATTATTACATATGTATGTATGTTGGTACTTAGATAATCAATGCTAACAACTGGCTACACACACAAGCGCACATTTACACATGGGCACACACAATTGCCAACACACGCGTCCCACGCGGCGTATCAGCAATGGCCTTCAACTTTTAGTTAGCTGCGCCTTATCGTGCGCAACAGCGACGCTGGCAGTGACGTAGACAGAGGCAGCAACAGCAGCAGCAGCACACGCTGCTGTAACAGCCAAATAGTTTTTCAATTTACACGTTCTAAATTGGCCGTTGGCCAGGGGGTAGGCGGGCAGGGGTACGGCGTAGTGCCCAAGAGTATCTGAGAGATACACGAGCACTTGAAATGCCGGACTGCGATAATAATTATAAATACAAAGTAGTTTGTTGATATTTGTTGTGGTTGTTGTTGTTGTTGTTGCTCGTTTTCAATTTTGCCTTTGTTTATCTTTGGCTTTAGAAGTTTACATGTTGGCGTAGGTTTTTCGCGTTTGTCGTTGCTGCTGCTGCTGCTGTTGTTGTTGTTGTTGTTGTTGCTTTACTTGTTATTAATGTTTTTCGTCTACATTGTAAATTTACCGTTAGGTTGAACGACCGCTCTGCGAAACGAGCGTGAGCGTTACAAAACTGATCGCCCACATGGTCGCTACGCAAATCAATCAGCCAGATAAACACATATATACATACATATGTACATATATCTGTGCATGTATCTGTGTACTCAACAAATAGATCATAAAAATGTTGTGTGTGAATTGGATTTGAAAACTTGCCCTTCAACATTGAAAGCGGCACACAAATCAACGCGAATTGCCAAAAGATGCGCCAATCGAGATAACAAAAATGTATATTTTATATTTATTAATGCTTGCATAGATACATATTTATACACACATACATAGATCTATGCAGAAGGTAAACGAGATCAAGATTAGCGCTTGAAGTTCACCTTGGCTCAATGGTCAAATGTGCAAAATGCCTCAAAACGCTTAAGTTGAAAATGAATCAGCCGACAGGCAACAACAACAACAACAACAACCAAAAGATTTAAATAAGCCGAGTAGCAATAGGTAGGTTTGGCCCCAGCCAGCAGCAGCAGCAAAATTGTAAAAGATGAAGGTCAGCAGTTACAGATACATAGACATAAATATAGATACAGATACTTGGCAAACGATGATTGATTAAGCGGCTAAAAAAGGTTTTTTAGCTATTGACTTTTAGTTAGGGGTTTGGCCAACTACCACAGCAAGGTCAAATGCCAGAGGTTATCGGGTGAACCTCTGGACACAGAATGTAGGTCAATAATGGAGGCTAAAAACCAAAGCGAAATCAGCAATTAATTTAGACAAAATCAAAAGAGTACAATTATTTTAGGGGTGCCAAAGTTGAAATACCCTTGCTTATACACAGATACATTTTTTAATTAGTATGAGTTTGATTTAACAATTTAATTAGCTTTGTGTTTTCGAGTCTAAACTTAAATATCATGAGGAACGGTATTTAGAAAGGTTAAACGCATATTTCATTTGCATTTATCTTTTGCTATTTATTTTTCATTTATTTATTTCAACACTTACACTGCCAGCTAATAATTTAAGTAGTCTCCCATTATTTTAGCGCACAATGTGCAATATTACGCATCCCACCCAGTGATGGCTGCGAAAAGTGCAAGTAAACGGTTAAAGATACGAGCGCACAGATTGCATTTGTCAGATACAAATGTGTTAATTGCGCTGCGCTTTGCAGTGCGTGCGCCAGGAATAGAACGCCCACACGCAACTGTTTACAGAGACTAATCGAGGGGCAGGCAGGCCGGAGGGGCAGAGGGGTGCTGAAAAAAATGGGCTGTATCAAAGCAGCGCCAAATTGCCGGCATCAGCGCCAAAAACTGAACTGTGTCGAGTGTCGTGTGGGCGGCGCACACAGAAAATAAAGTCAAAATTGCAACAACAACAACAGCAACAACAAAATTAAACTACTGCAAAGTGCGAAATTGTGTAAAGAGCGACACAATCTGCAATTTGTTGACGTTGCGACAGCGACTATTTTAGACTATATACACTTGCATCAAATGATCATAAAACGATCCATGCGCCTGGATGTGTGCCTCAGAATCGTGCAACACAAGTAAAAACGTTGCAGTTGCAAGTTCTTTATTAAAAGATACTTTATTAATCATTTAAAAAAAACTTAGATCGTAAGACAGCCAGCTTAAGCACTTATTAAAACAGTGAAATAAAAGTTTAAGTAGTTTATCACCACAATCCAAATAAAATGTGAGAATATATATGCAAAAATATATATACCAAGTTGGCGTCTCTGTATTCAATCTCAAAAATATTGAAGAATTTAAATTAGATTTTCCTCGAAACTAAAATTCTTATTTTTGAAATACATCGACTTATAATATTTAGTAATAAGCATTACATTTAAAGCTTTGTATTGCAATCAAAAGTTATAATTTTTGTGTCGAAAATAAAACTTTTTTAGAAACTACACGTATCAGATCCGTAATCCAAGTTTCGAGGGAGCTCTGTATACACTAATTCAGCGTCGGGCACAGGGTATATTTGATGGCCTGTGGCTGTGGCTTTCAATTGCCTTCCGCTTACAGCGGATGATGTCATGCACTGGACCCTAATGAATGGCCGCCTCTCATTGGCTGCAATACCACGCAGCAAATGCCAAATATGTGTTGTTGTGGTAAGCCGCATGCTCCATGTGACTCACTCCACTGGGCGAGGGGAGTACGGGGTTGGAGGGCATGCTCTGTAATTATTACAGTTATGTCGCCCTGTTGCTCTACTCGTTGTGGGTGCCAAATGGCATAATCTGGTACTGTTCAGGTGGAACTTGTTGCCGCTTTTAGTTCACGGCTCACACATATAGGCAGAGGGGAAGCCAACAGTGTAGGGGGGCGGGACAGCAACAACTTGTTAGCACTTGAAAAGGCAGCGCCGTTCATCGATGGTCGTTTGTTGCTGCTTGTGAAATTTGCCGTGGGCTGCCAAAAATAAAAAAAGACACATGAGCGAAAAACTGTTGTTCAATGAATCTTTACAACAATTGAGGCTACGAGACTCCAGCGGCCAGAGACTCACTCCCTTTCGGCAGCTTGTTATCGTTGTCAGGTACTTGGCGACCAAACTCAACGCGATGTTAAGCATCTCTCCAGCTGTCGAACAGCTCATGTTTTTCTGTCTCTCTGCGTGGGTGTGTGTGTGTGTGTGTGTCTTTGTGTGTGTGTGTTGACAGTGGCAAATATTGTGATGGCCATTAACGCAATGTTAATTGTGAGCAGAGAAAAAAAATGAAATGTTGCCAATACTGAATTAGCACTAATTAGGGCGAACTAAGGGCTAAGCTGGGATTTTCCAGATACATATGCAAAATATGTACATATGTACATATAAGCATAAGCAAAGGGTTCGCTGCCTTATGAGCTGCTAAGTGTCAGCATTTGCCCAACATCACGCGTTGTTTCGTAGAATTTACTAGGCGTATGCGCAACGTTTTTGAAATATTGCGCATACGTCACGTGTACCGCAGGTCAGTCAATTAGCACACAGTCGTGAGCAGCTGTGAAACCTATGCGCAAATTGCATTTATTGAACGTATTGGCACACCCGACCTAAACATACCCCTTGTTTAGCAAGCACAAAACCGAGTTTGGGATCAATTCTTGTAAACTTCAGCTTAAACTGCTATTTCTTAAGTGAAAACGACTGTCAACCTGCTTGACTCAGATAATATCGTTCTGGTCAAATCACTTAAGCATTTTATAGCATATGTATCCAGCTTTACCGATTTCTTTTTGCATATAAAAGACAATTGAAAGCTATATTTAAAAGTTTAACGAATTTAAAAGTTGCCATTTGCTTTTCCAATTCAACGCCTTTACAGAGCGCAACATAAGCGCCTGCAAAGTCAGAAAAGCATTTAGGGTAGGGTAGTGAAATTAATATTTATATCTATATAATATGTATATTTGAATGCTGTAAGCAGACGGCCTGCGTTTGGGTCTGTCAAAAATGCGCGATGTGCAAAATGCAAGGCAGAAAGTTGTCTGGGCAATTACGTCAAGCGCCTTGTTGCAGACGTCGTTGTAGTTGTTGTTGCTGTTGCATTTTGTGTGAGTTGCATTTACGTCTGCTGGTGTTGCTGCTGCTGCTGCTACTTGGCAGACACATTTTAGGCAATTAAATGCGCTAATTTTCATTTGGCGAGCATTACAAACTGAAAATGAAAATGATGACAATTTGCGTTTGGTTTTTCCTTTAGCGCGTGGGCACACGCTGTCGTATGAGTGATTTTATTTTGGCTCTGCTGACTCGACTGACTGACTGAGTGAGTGAGTGAGTGTCGCTGCTGCTGCTGCTGCCTGCGATATTTGCAATTACAATGACACTTTGTGGCCGGCATGACAGGCAGGCAGGCAGCGTTCAGCGGCAGCGTCAGTGCGTAGAAGAGCTGACCTAAATTTGAACACACTTAGAAATTGTCTACAAGCAAATACAATAACAACAAGAACAACAACAACGACAGCTTCGATAGCACTAAGTACACAACATGAAAAACAAATACAGTGTATGTGTGTCTTTGTGTGTGTGTGTGTGTGTGTGTGTGTGTGTAGGCCCACTTAAACCCTGCCGAAAGCAACCTCAAGCATTTGAAAGAACCAACAAGCAAAATGTAAGCACACAATATACAACAAAAAATAATAAGAAGAAAAAAGTATTCAACTGGCTGACAAATCGCGTAAATTTTTGCGCGCGCATTGCGTGGGCAGCAGCAACAGCACTGAGTGCGTTTTGTTGTTGTTGTTGATGTTGTTGCTGTTGTTGCTGTTGTGGATCGCCAACATGTGGCCCTAATTCATGCAAACAAACGTATGAGCGAATCAGCGATCGTAATTATGATTGTGCGACAGGAAACGCCTAAGGTAAGTCAGCGTTAAGAATTCAGTTAACTGAGTTCATTTATTTGAGTTTTTGTAGACGACGAAAGGGTTCAAATACTTATGAAGTTTAAAAACTGTATTTCTCAATACAGAAATTGTATCTGGAATAAAAGTTAAAATCACAGTGATTAGTCGGTGGAAAATTAGAATAGTACAAAACTTAGAATCATCCTATTCAATTTACAATTCTTATGTTTGAGATATTTTTGGGTGTTGCTTCTGTTAAAATATAAAATATATACATATATATGCTATTATTACAGACACCTTACCTAACCATTCATATTTATCTGGATTGGTAATCCAGCGTATTTCAGAAATGATGTCGTAATGCAAGCTATGCATAATTTTATTTGTCAACACACGATCGTATCTGAGCGTTACTGCTGACGCTTAGATAGAAATGAAGTGGGGAAGAACCAACGTCATGAGTTGACGTTAAATATTTGGGAGCTGATAAGCTAATCATGTTGTTTCCGATGGATTGAAGTGGATTCAACAGCGGAATACAGCGTACATTATCTTAATTTTAGCACTTTTTATTCATTTATTATTACTACACATAACTTAAACTTGAATGCCGCACATGGTGCGATGTATTTATTAATAGTTGATTTTTTTTTGGTAGCAGGCATTTATAAATATGCGTTTGAACAACTCAAGTATCTAAATATATAACGTATACGAGATGGATTTGAATTTATGTTTTTGTTTGCAAATACTTTTGACTGTAGTGAGGTGGCATGTCTCGAGTTGGCAATCGGTCCAACAAACTGGCAACAGGAACAACGGCAAAGCCAAAGGCTACATATGAAAATAATATTCGTCTTATATATTCTTTTTTCTTCCTATTTGTTGCTTTTCCCAACATTTTGCCAACAAATTTATTTTTAAGATACGTGAGCAAAATAAAGAAAAATTTAAAGAAGAGTTAGCTTTGGGTTGCCAAAGATTGAATACCCTAGTAATTATTGATCTTAGCTTTCTCAGTGCCAAAATAGTTAATGATAATTTGCTCCTAGAAAGAAATAATTCATTTCGAAAAACCTTGAAGAAAGGTTTTGCAATTCTAGAATACCTTCAAAAGGAGTATAACAAATGTGACCACCAGAATAAAAAATCGTAAGCTAAATATTTACTAGGAATGAGTTTGAAAAAAAGCATTTTTGGAAATAATTTTTTTACATTTTTATAAGTTTGCAATAAAAAGATCAAGTAGTTTATTACGGCTTAGTTCATCATACTGATCAAAAATAAATAAATGCTGGTTTTTGTATACAGATAGTTAACTAACTATATCTAATAATAAAATATAAATAAGTATGTACAAATAGCTTTCACAAATTACTTTAATTCACTTACAAGTTAGCTGCCACAATTAAAATACCCAATGCCAAGGGGTATGAAAAAATGCAAAATAAACTACAACAACAAAACGATTTGCGCCTCTGCTAAGGGAACAAGCAACAACAAAATGAAATGAGGCGTAATGGGCACACACACACACACACACAAATACACGCACACATAGACATGTTGATCTACTACGTAAGCAGCACAAGGTGTGCGGTAGGTGGGTGGGTGGATGGGTGGATGGGTCGATGGGTGGCTGCTTGTTGGGCTGTTCGTTCGGCTAGTCGGCAGGGAGAACTGACATACATCCCCAATATACATATGTATATCTGCTGGTATTTTGCCAGTGATCGGTGCAAATAATCCGCACTCACACATACACATACATATGTATGTATACCTGGGCCCAGGGCCTGGCAATACTATATAAGATAGGGTACTCTCATTTCTCTTGTGCTCGTTCTCGTTGAATACACAATAATAATAAGAGCAACAACTACAACAACAACAACAGCAAATAGGAGCTCGCAATATTTGCACAGTTGGCGCAAAGTTTTGGCTGTTATTCTTACAGTAAAAATAAAACAGGAATAAATACTTTTAATAATAATAAATATTGCATAAATATACAACTAAATAAATACAACAATGCGTTCGCTGTGCTTTGAAGCGTTCCTTCTTCTTTTATTATTTTAAAAGCGGGTAACAAATGTTATATACTCTATGGTTTCTTTTTTTGTTGTGACAGGCAGGGTGCGCAGGGGGCTGTGGGGCGTGGCTGCTCAGTGCTTTTATCTAAATTGGCGCATAGTAATGTGTTTTTTTTTCACATCATTGTGTGTGTGATCGCTCGTTTTTTACATATATGAATGTATATATATATATATATTCTCTATATATATTATGTATCTCAGACTGCTCTCTCACTCGTGCCATCTCTGTCGCACATGTAGCACGCTACGCGCACACCCTTAATTGTGTAAAATAAATTGGCGCTGCCGGCGTCGCTGTCGACGTTGCCGTTTGACGTCAGCTCAAAAGCTTTTTTGGGCAGCATTTTTTTGTTTTTTTTTTTTGGTTGTTGTTGCTGCTACGTATAATCGCACACATATTGTAAAAATTTAAATTTATAGATAAGTTTCGCATGTTTCTTTTTTCCTGTTATTTTGTTTATATAGTATTTTTACTATTTATATCATGTACTTTTACTTACGCATGACTTGATAATATCCAAAATTAAAACGAGTAACGGAACCTTTTACAGCATAAAAACACCCATTAATGTTATATAAGAGCAGATGTTGGGCCTGAGGGCATCAATAGGATGATGTAAGAAATAAACCTAATACTAACAATATATAAATACGAAAAAATTTATTTCGCTTATTACGAAAGTTTGTACAGTTCCAATTAAGGTTATATTTAGGGAACACCCTCTTGCAGATAAGATAAAATTAAGAACTAGTTTATACTGGACAAGATAGTTTGCACACAGTTATATAACTAGTTTGCACAGGGCTGAAAAGATCCCAGCAAGGTCATAACAGCATTTTTCATTTGTGATTTCAGTTTTGCAAAAATCTTACTTTAAAATTTCCAATTGCAATTATAAATGAAATTTCATAGACGCATATGTATGGTTTTAACTATAATTGCGAGTTGTTTGTTATCTATGAGAATAACAGCGATTGAATCATTCATTATTTATTTTATAGGTGTTTGTTTATTACACACATATGCACTTTTGAGATCTCACCTCACACACACATAAAAAGTTATATAGTAAAGAAGGCGGTAAAAATTGTAGCCCAAAATACAAAATATGTATAAATTATGGAAGTACTTTAAATTCCGTTGAAACAAAAGTCCTGATAAATAAAAATATCCATATACATATATATATTTAATTTTAGGTTCAAGATTAATTTGACGATAATAATTTCTAAAACAATTCCACTCAAATTCTGGTTATTATAATTTTTGAGCTAACATTGTATAATAAGCTTTAGTTGAGAAATTTAATAGAACAAGGAATGGAATTTGTTAAATTGTAAATTAACTGGTACAAAACAATAATAAATAAAAAACTACTTGTCTGCAAGCGGAGCTTTATCAGCTGATCTGTTACATAATACATGCGAAAGTTGAAAACTAGATTAGTCCTGCTCATTCCCTTAGTGTATAATTGTTTACCAATTAACCTAATTTCCTGTAGATCACCCAGTGCTAAGTTCGCTAGCATTTACTTTGAAATTCGCAAGAAAAATGTTATCAGCACTTGTACTATGTCACCATATATATACTGTATTATCTAGTCCATATAATGTATATATGTATGTATGTATATACTTGCTAAACGACACTTAAACACTTTTGCTTTCATTACGACAACGAACCCATTCATCATTTGTCATTTGTCGGCTGGCTGACTTGGCGTATACTTAATGCGCGTACTAACCTTTCACAGAGCGACTGCAACAGCCAAAAATTATTGTAATCCAATTTGATGCGTTTTCAAGTGTGGTACAGTTGGCCCTGGAGGCAAAAATAGTTTATCCGTGTATTATCCAAAACTTTTGGCGTGAAATTGTTGTATTTTGTATATTACACTTTCTCGATCAATTTATTATTTATTAATTAATATTGTACCAAGGCACCACATTTTCTTAAACTGTAGGCTGTGATTTCATTTAATAATTTATATTTTTTGTAACCAATAATTATTTGTAAGGCACTGCAATTTGAACACTTTTGATTAAGTTACACAATTAATTTAATTTTCAATTAATTTTTTTTTTTACTTTCTAGAACAAATATTGTTCTTTAATTATATTTGATTTTTGTTACTAGATCTTTTGGGGCAACATTATCGCGTTTGTATGTGTGTGTGTTTGTGTATTTGTGTTGTTGGCTAGTGTAAGTGTGCGTGCTTAGAATCCGCGCAAGCAGCGTCCGTGTCCGACGCGTATCTGCCACGCAACATCACAACAAAATTGTAACTAATGTTCGGTTCGCGAGAAAATAGGTTAAGAGTGTCGCGCAGTGGCAGCGGCAAACTGCGTTGGCGTCGACAGCGACGTTGACTGCGACTGCGACGGCGACGTCAACGTTTCAAAAAACTAAACGCGCACGCGAGCGGAGCACACGAGCGACGCGGCTATGTTGAGATCTCTGCATTAGCAATTTGCGAAAAAAACAAAATACAGAAAATATATATGAAGCAAGCCACAGCTAGAAAAAGGCGCAACCGCAGCAAGCAGCGCAGTTAACAACGGCAGCGACAGCGGCAGAACAACATCAGCAACGCCGGCGTTGACGACGCGACCTACCAACCGACTGAAGCGGCAGCACAAACCAAATTGCCAAAAACCTTGATACCGATCGCGCCGCACATACACACACACACACACACACAGGCAAAAGTTAGTGTGCTCCTGCTCAGAACCCGACTGCTTAATACCCCTTACGAGGGTAACTCGCAACATCTCAGCAACAATTTGGCTGTAAATAATTCTCTCTTGACACTAAAGCTGCATATAAAGTTTATATTATAAACCAATTCAACTCCAGCACCAACTCATTTGCATACATATACATATATAGAGCCAAGTCATCATTTGCCTGTTACATTTCCAAATATGCCCCCATTGCCGCTTGCGTGCAGGGTATTCAAAATCGCAAAAGGCAACAGCAACAACAAACAACATTTGCGCACAATAAGAGCGGCGCTGCCAGCAGAAGAGAGCAAAGCTAACCAAAGAGAGCGGCAATGTTTGCAAAAAAAATAAAAAAAAAGCTGCGCCAAAGTAACACAGCAAAAACAACAAAAACGAAGCAGCAGCATGTGCAGCGTCCTCGCCCCCGCTATAAGCAGCGATCTGATCGGCTCTCTTTGTAAAATGCGCTCACCAAATTAGATTTTGCCGCTGCCGCACACACATTTATGAGACAACAACAACAACAACAACGACGACAATGGCATGCACATAGCGTCATCGTCGGGCGCTGCTGACGGCTATTGAAAAAAAGCTTAAACTGGGCGCAGCATAGCCAACGAATGAAACACAAAAAAAAAACCTGCAATTTTTTGGCCAATTTTCGTTGTGTGTGTGTGTGTTCGTATTTTGAAGGTCAACTTTACGACCCATAAGCGCAAAATTTGTTGTTGCTGCCAGTTTTACTTGGCGTTAGTTGCGTCGCCGTCGCAGTCGCTGTCGACGTTGATTGTTGTTGTTATTATTGCTTTATTTTTGGCACATTCGGCTTTTTGGTTCTGCGCTTGCGAGTATCTGTGTGTGCATGTGTGTGTGTGTGTGTGTGTGTGTGTGCTCGGGTAACTTTACATGCGCGTGTAGGGTCCGCTGCCTTTTTAACGGCCGCTGCCTGCGTCGCTGCTGCTGCGCCGGCTGCCTTGATCACACAGATACACACACACTTAAACGAGCTGCCCAATTTGTTGTAGCTGTTAGCGAATAAAAGACATATGTACATACATATGCATATGTGTATGTGTATGTATATGGAGCTTTGTTGTTGCCTTTTTATAAATTTAGAATTTTTGCAGTTTGTTTTTGCATTTATATAATCAAAACCGCTGCTGGGTTCGTTCCGTTTGAGTATTTTTAATTGTTGGTTTTTTATTGCCACAAGTTACATATAAACATAATATAAATATACAACTGTATGCGTACATATGCATATATGCATGTATGTATGTTTATATGCGCATAAGACGTGATCTTTGTTAAACTACATATGTACATATACCACTTTATTGTAATAAGATCCGTTTCAACACTCAAACAAGTTGACATTTTTTATGAATGAATATCAACAAACTGACTTCAAAGTATTGATAAGCTTAGATAACTCATTTTGATTAAATATAAGCTTTCTTTGTTTTTTATATAGTGCTACTGTTTTTTAAGGGAAAGTAGTCGGTTAGAAATAAGACATTCTAGAAATTATAATCGGCATTTACATACATATGTATGTACATACATATATAACATTGTGTTCCTGAAATCTTAACTCTTTGTTTATTTTAAAAATTTATAGAATCATTACATTTTAAATCTTTTTTTTTTATGGGTAATCAAAATAAAAGATTTTATAATACAATTTACAGAATATAGTGATTTGGCAACTTTCAATCTTACACTTTTTTTTAGCGAAAGTATTTTACTTTAACTTTCCGTCTTTAAACAGTTTGAAAATTTGTCATAACATTTGAAATAAATACTTAAGTGATGTAATATGCTAGCGATGACTGTATTATCTATTGAAAAGTATTATTAATTAATGGTTCTTTAAGGTTTATATTCGAATTGTAAAATTACTTATAGTAAAAGTATGTATATTTATATACATATGCATGTATTTATCTCAATTTATATTAAGGACCTCTTGAACCCAATGGACTTTTGATTCCAATTACGAATCAAACGTGCAATCGCATTATCTACTCATGTTATAGGCATTTGAAAAGGGCACGATTTGTGCTTCGAGTATTCCATATTTATTTACATGCACACATATGTATGTATGTACATACACTGTAATACATATGTATGTATGTATGCACATATGGTGGCGATTGACAACACGATTATCAATCACGAGTGATTAGACGACGCTAAAAATACGCAATATTATCGCTTTCAGTTCGGTTTCACATTCACGCCAATTGGGGCTTGCAATTATTACAAGGAGCTTTTCATATCAGCATTTTTCTATGCATACACATTACACACGCACACGCACATACACACACGCTCGCATTTCTATGTGCTTGTGTGCATATTAATCAACGATAAACTTCACTTTCAGCACAAACACACTCACACACACCTTTACAATAACGCGCGAGAGAGAGCGAACGCAGTGCAAAAATCCAGAGCGATTAGAAGAAGAATTACACCGCATGCCGCTTAGAAAAGAACTGAACACGCAATAATGTTGACTGCGGCGTCGCGCTCACATAATCAAGCAGCGGCAGCGGCAGCAGCAGAGGCAGCGACGCCGTCGCGGACGGCGGCAGCGACAACAGCTACAGCAAATTATTAAATAAAAACGCACGCGCACGCACACAGCGAAACAGTTATGCGAAATATAGCAAAAAAATCAAATGAAAAGAACGGTATTTGCGTCGCAGGCAATTGGAAGAGTACTGAAGTAAGAGCACAAAAAAAGAGCAAATGTCAGCAGATCGAAGAGCGCTTCGTTTAGCAAGCGACTCGCGCAGTCGTCGTCGCGACACGATGCTTGATCAAAGAATCATTTGTGTCTGTGTCTGTGTCTGTGTCTGTGTGTGTGTGTGTGTGTGTGTGCGTTTGTATCGTGACGCTGATGGTGCGCCTGCGTTTTATACGCTATGGGGGAATGCAGAGAATTAGGACAACATTGCAACATTTTCAAGTGCTAGAAGTTGGAAAAGCTTTCACACAAAAGATAATTATAGTGTTAAAAGTGTGCTTTAAGATAGATAAATAATACTGTTAATATAAATAAATAAATAAAAATCAATGAATATTTTGAATGCAATCAAGTATTAAATTTGTTAATAGATTAACTGCTCATATTTAAATCGACAAATTTAGCAATTTATGTAAATATTTTGCCAACAATTTTGACCAAACGCACAGAGATACGCTGGGAATCACGAGGCTCCACATTTTAGCCGTGACTGTTAATAACAAAAGTTAATTTCAGCTCTATTAGCGCCCATTAATTAGGAGCCGCTGATCAGTTGGCACTGTGGCAACAGTGCGCGCGTTTAAAATATGAAATCCAAAACAAAATGGCCATAAAAGGCTGATATTCAGTTAGCAGTCGCTGCCACAGTGGACGCCACTTGGACGTCGACACAAACACATACATACATGTATGTATATATTCGTTGCCTTGACACACTCGCCCAAAACGTGTGGCGCATGCGCCGTGCCAAAACTCAACTCAACCCAACCACAACAACAACAGCAGCAACAACAACAGTAAAGGCAAAAACAAATGAAAAAAGGCCCAAACGGGCGCTTGTCATGTAAGCGCAAAAATCGCAGGCAACAAAACCTTCTGGCGCCCAAAAATGGCAAATCTTGGCTGGCATTTTACCTGTTGTAAAAACCATATTGTGAGCGTGAGAAACTGCTATGGATATACATATACATATACATAGCTACGTATCTTATGCACATACGGCCGTAAATACATACATATTTTCTAGTAACAGATATAGATGCCGCACAAAGTTCACGTTCACCGTAAATGGCGTGTGGGCGACCTCAGCGGGCCCCGGGGCTCTGTAATGCTTTATCAGTAGTTGCTTCGGAATGGAAAAGCGCGCAAAAAAATGCAAAAAAAATAAACATAATAATAATAAAAATACAATGCCCGTAGATACCGTTACGCGTTCAAGTTGCACGTAGCAAGTATATACGCGGCAAGCAGATAAGTAAATAATGTATATGCAAAAGTAAAAAATGTATATTTATCAGCCAGTGAGAAAATGTTATCGTAAATATTTTATATATATCAGCATTTCAACGCGGTCATTTTTTCTTCATTTTCTTTTCTTACTTTTTTTTTTTTTTTTAGTTTTTTTTTTTTATGAATACTTTTGTTTTGTAGTCTTGTTGATATGTGGGGCAGCCATGAATGAAGTGGTTGCCGTTGCCAACAACTCATTTACTGCGCATATTTACACTAACAATTTAGCCAAATCAACTAACGTGTGCGTAACTAATCAGCCAGCCAAATAATCCCACAAAAACAGCCCACAAATCCCACTTGACCGGGCCAAAACACAAATGAATTCGCAAAAGTTGATGCAATGCGCTAATAAGCTAAACACAAATTGTGCGCCGAGTGCAATTTGTAATTAACTCGCAGCACAATTATTTATTGTCAAACACAGCGTCTGTTTATTTTGGCCATGTAACCCACACACACACAAGCAATACTATATAAATTACAATAAATATTTCATTTCTGGCCCAGCACATTTGGCCATCAGCAATAACTGTGCACGCATATGGCTCTTAGTGTTTTGGGCCCATAACTTTATTAAGTATACGCAAATTCATAAGTATTAAGTAATATCAAAAGCAAGAATTTGTAGTCCGAAATACAATTTGGCAAATAATATTATAAGTATATTGTTGTATTTTTAATACAGTTTTCCAAAACAAATTATACTGTTTGTTTTTAAATATCGAAAATGTAATTATAGAATGTATAAAAATAATAAAATAAAATATACATAAATTGCATTAGATACACTTCAATAAAATTACATGTATTTACTTTCCTTTGGGCGATTTTACAACACTTTTTTAATATCAAACAAAATATATTTTTATTTTGATGAATGTAAGTGTGGGCACAGTTTTTGTTTTATTTGTGTACAAATTTGGCCGGTCAGTACAAAAAACAAATAGAACAAGTATACATTTAAATAAATAGGAGAAGTCTGTATATTTAAATGGGCAATACATTTGGGACGCCGATTGCCGGCGCTTTGAAAATGTTTTTACAACATTTGTGTTGCCTGTGTGATAAATGTGCTGTATATACAGATATTTACTATATGCTCGCATATACATACATACAAACATACATTCATATGTATATTTGATTATTCACTTGTGCTGCATATTTTAAGGCGGCTGAACGCTTGCGTTGAGTAGTCGTCGGTCCTCGTCGGTCCCCTTGGGGCCGGAGTCGGTGTGTAAAAAGCAATAAATAAAGTATAAAAATGCACAAAAATGCATTTGCTTGTTTAATTTAATTTTTAATGCCCACAAAATATGCATAAAATATTAAGCGTGCAGGGTTATCAATATCTTTTTGTTTTTCGGTTTTTCGGTTTTTCGGTTTTTGTTTCTTTTTTTTTCCGGTTTAAAGTTTTCAATTGAAGGCATTTGCATTTCTGTCTGTGTCGCAACAAATACAAATATCATTGCGCAATGCGCAGTATGCACATTAAAATCAATTAAATGACAAATTGAATTTCGGCAAAAAATGGCGGCCATAAAAATTACATGCATGTCCTTCTGGCGGGAATTGCAATCAGCGCGTCATCAGCGCGAATGTCAATTTAATAACTCTTGCAAAAATGGAGCGTGCCACCACGCCACCACGCCACATGACTGCCCCATCCCCCCCTCCCCCTCTGTGCGGCACAGTGGGCCCGGGTCTGGTAAATTAACACAACAATGTTGGCTCATTAACAGCCTCAGCAGCAGCAGCAGCATCAGTGGCGGCGGCGGCTTCTTTTACAACTCCACAAAAGTTGGGCAAATAATTAAAAAACAATGCGCGAAACGGACGCGGTTTGGCGACATCGCCGCATGACAGCGAAATTATAGCGTAATTAAGAGTTGGCCAAGAGGGGGGAGTCGCTCATCGAGTGGTGGGAAAGGCGTGAAGCTCTGTAAGTCCCTGTAAGCAACAATGGGCCCAGGAGCTGAGATACTGTCAAACAAAGAGTTGCCATTTCTGGACAAGTCAACTGACAACAGAATCGCCATTAAAAACAAAGCAGAAAAGAAGGAAAATGGAAAAAGGCTGCGCTGCGTGAAAACAAGCGACTTTAATATCCCAGCGTTCAATTGTCAACGCAAGAGCTTTTCAATTGGCCGCCATGAAAACAGTTTATTATTTGTGCCCTGTTTTTCCATTTATTTTTCTTCACGCCGCCTGCTCGCCATTAACGAAAATATACGCAAAAAATTGTAATTGACTTTAATAGCATTTCAATTTTGCGGAAAGAACAACCGCAAAAAATATTGTAATAAATAAAGAGTAAATGCCATAAATAAGTACAATAAAAGCGACATATCACTGCATGTCATTGTAATTTTATTAGCGTATGCATATCATTATGAGCTGCAGATAAAATTTATCGAAATGCTGCAATACTCTTTATTGTACAAAATTCCACAACTGTAAATTGAGATAATTTATATAATGCCTTTGGCGTATACATCCCATAAGTTGTTAATCTGTTTGTTTTTGGATCAACTCTTGTGCAATTAAAAACATAAAAAATTTCAAAAGTCTGAAGTTGCTTTGACTGATACTTTTATTCAATTCAATTTAGTTTTCAACTGACAACTTTTCTAGATTTATTTATATTTATGAGTAGCAAGTGCTTTTATGACATTCATCTCTTGAGTACATACTTTCCTTAGATGTAAGTTCAAATAAACCATGTGAGAGTAATAAAAATTGTGGTGCGGAAAAAGGGGAAATGGAAAAGTGTGTAATGCATTGCACAGCTTTGCTGGGCTTAAAAATATGCCAGAGCTCGCTTACACAGCCATCAAAATATAATTCAATTCGCAAACAAAGACAAAAACAAATACTAAAGTTAAAGCGACGCCGCACTGAACTTCCGGTTTAAAGCCAAGGCTGCATTTTGGCCAACAATGCTGGACAGCATTGAAATGTGTCTGGCGGCTGTTGTTGCTGTTGCCTTTTGTTTGCAAAAAAATAAAATAAAAAACACAAAAAAGAAAAACCAAAATCAAAATTGAGGCATTGTAAACGTGGTGGCTGTCGGCGGCTGTCTAACCAAATGGCTGCGTGCGGCTTGTAAATGTGAAAGTGAACAAAAAATATATATGTGTGTAGACGCAGATACATTTAGGTAGAGATACAGATACAGTTATGCGTATGTTGTAGATGGGCGCGTCTAAGCCGCGTAACGCACTGAACTGTGAAATTAAATAACGTCAACGAGATCTGTAGAAAAATGCGATAGATTTTTGCTGCGCCTCAATGAGAGTCTTCAACGAAAAAGAGATTTCAGATTTCTTATAAAACAGTCGAATAACTGTAAGCTGACCCACAATTCACTTGCAGATCTGATAAGCTTAATCCGAAAGCGAAACGTTAAGCCCGAAAAACCAGATTAAATGAGCTGCGCTCTCGTTTTGTAAATCCAGCGCCGGCCCACACGACGTATACATAATCATTATCAAGTGACGGCTACCTTGACCCCGAGAGCGCCGAGCGAAAACTGCCAACTGAACGAAGCTGTGAGAGTACGAGTTTGACGAATTGACTAACTGACTGACTGAGTGAGTGACTGACTGAATGAGTGAGTGACAGCGCGAATGCTGAACTCACTGTGCTGGGTGAAAGGGGGGCAAGCTGCAAATGAGCGAAACGTGAGTCAGTTTACTTTTGCAGCTCCAGCGATGTACAGAATGACGACGATGTTGCCACGGCGACCTTCAGTCGTGAGTGGCTGAGCGGCTGGACGGTTGAGCAGTGGAGCGGTTGAACGTTTGAGCTATAGTGCCGGTAATCTGTCTGCTTTGACAGACAACCAACGGCAGCAGCCGAGGTTGTGCTGCAGCACTGCATGCGGCTGCTTGTGGCACGCTCTTTAGGCCAGCATAACAATGTCGAAGGTGTTGGCGGCATTTTGTTCTTTTTTTATACCCTGATCCCATTAAAAATGTGCAAAAACGGTATAATGGCTTTGTGCAAAAGTATGTAACAGGCATAAGAAAGCATCTCCGAATCCATCCCAGTGGCGAGACAACACAAGTTTATAATTTTTATCGATATCTCGTCCCGTTTGAAAGTGATCGATAAATTAAGATACAAGAACAGGGTTTTTTTTAGTATAGCTTAAAAGTTATAAGAGGTAGAGGCACCAAATTTGGTATGTATATTCTCCTATAGCAAAGAGACGTTAAAAATATTTCACTTTTTTGATACCTTCCCCCGATCTCTCAGAATTGGAAAGAGGTATGACCCTCGGATTTTACATCTAAATTTGTAAGGGTCCCCCCTTATGCTTTTTTCGACAAAAATCTATAAAATTTTATTTTTGTCAAAATTCAAAAACTTGTGATGTAGAATTAAACTAGATGCCAAATATGGATCAAAATGGCCTCGGGATTGACAATCGGTTCAGATTTGACAAAGTTGTGGCAATTTGAAGTCTGGGATAAGTAACTTTTCGTTGTTTGGGCACCTTACAAGCCAATTTTTTTGTCACTTTTGGCGTGATTTTTGACAGAAAAATGAAACACCACAAAATAAGTTTTCATATAGTTTTTTATACTAATTGAGACACCCAGAATCAATTAAACTTAAAATTTCAAGATTCTATTTCTTGAAAAATCTAAATTGGTAAGGGTCCCCCCTTATGCTTTTTTTGCAAAAAATGATAAAAAAAAATATTTTTAAAACTGCATAAACTTTAGATAGGGAATTAAAGAAGATGCCAAATAATGACCAAAATGGCCTCGGGATTGATAATCGGTTCAGAATTGACAAAATTGTGGCAGTTTGAAGTCTGGGAAGGTCATTTATATGGAACTTTTCGTTGTTTGGGCACTTTACAAGTCAATTTTTATGTCACTTTGAGATGTAGAATTAAATGTGATGCCAAATTATGATCAAAATGGCCTCGGGATTGACAATCGGTTTAGATTTGACAAAGTTATGGCAGTTTGAAGTTTGGGAAGGTCATTTATAAGGAACTTTTCGTTGATTGGGTAGTTTACAAGTCCATTTTTTTGTCACTTTTGGCGTGATTTTTGACAGAAAAATGAAACACCACAAAATCACTTTTCGTATAGTTTTTGATACTAAGTGAGACACCCACAATCATTTAAACGTAAAATTTCAAGATTCTATTTTTTGAAAAATCTAAATTTGTAAGGGTCCCCCCTTATACTTTTTTTGCAAAAAAAATCCTAAATTTAATTTTTTCAAAAATTCATAAACTTGAGATGTAGAATAAAACAAGATGCCAAATAATGATCAAAATGGCCTCGGGATTGAAAATCAGTTCAGATTTGACAAGGTTGTGGCATTTTGAAGTCTGGGAATGTCATTTATAAGGAACTTTTCGTTGTTTGGGTAGTTTACAAGTCCATTTTTTTGTCACTTTTGGCGTGATTTTTGACAGAAAAATGAAACACCACAAAATCACTTTTCGTATAGTTTTTGATACTAATTGAGACACCCACAATCAATTAAACGTAAAATTTCAAGATTCTAATTTTTGAAAAATCTAAATTGGTAAGGGTCCCCCCTTATGCTTTTTTCGCCAAAAATCTACAAAATTTTTTTTTTTTCAAAAGTCATAAACTTAAGATGTAGAATTAAACTAGATGCCAAATATGGATCAAAATGGCCTCGGGATTAACAATCGGTTCAGATTTGACAAAGTTGTGGCAGTTTGAATTTGGTATTCTATTATAGCATACAAAAGTAAAACAATTTAATTTTTTAGATACCTCCCCCGATCTCCCAGAAATACGTATTTTTAGAGGTATGACCCTCGGGCTATACATTTACGTGCCATCTTTATGTCCTAAAAATTTCATTACGATCGGACAATAAACAAATAAGTTATTTACGATTCAATGTAAAATAGTTTGAGGCCAATGGAAGAAGAAGCAAAGCAATTGCATGACGCGTGCAGACAGCAGCTTGTGTTTGCATGCGTGTGTGTGTTTCCATGTATGAATACAGATAAATAATTATGAATGAACGTTAGACCTTGGATCAGGGTATATCCTAGTCGGGCACTCTCGTCTAGCCTGTTTATTATTGCTGTTCGCCGTTTGCTTTTCACACATCTCTGCTGCTCCATGCGGAGTGTAACAACTTGTTGCACTCAATTATGCTGCTGTCGGCGGCCAATTAGCCAAGTTAGCCACACCGCCATTCCTTGCTCTTCGACTCTTTGTGCGCTTGGCTTATATTTACCTAGCAAATGGTAGCAAGCTAAACAGGCTCTTATGGAAAGTACTCGTCGACAGGATACTTTACAAAAAACAAATCAATTCTGTAAGGAATACAATTTACGTGCTAAAGTAATACAGGAAATACTATGAGCAGTTAGGATTTAATAACCTAAAAGTAGAATTATTTTTATTGTATGCAGAAAATTAGAATTGAACAAATCAAATTTAGAATTGAATACCGAATTTTGCAATAAAAACATGTTAGAAGAGTTGAAATGCCTGTTATTGAAATTAAAAATAAATATATATATTTAATAAGTAGTCTCACGGATACTAAGAGACTTTAATACTACAGGGTATTTCCCAGTCAAGTATTTGCAACAAGACAATTTAACTTCTACTTCTAGATGGATGCTGGCTGCTGTTGCTCTGTTTATTTTTGCAGTAGTATCTTTCGCCGCCAGGTCGCTGTTGTTGTATTTATTGTTGTTGTTATCGCCACTGCACTTTATGAATGATGATGTGCCGGCACGTGCCAGCAACAACAACAATCATTACAATGCTGTAGTACAACAGATACGGCAAGTTGAAGAGCGTTTATTCAGTTACGCTACAATTTCCAGCATAATTACTAGATTGTTGTTATTATTGTTGCTTTTGTTATATTTTGGCTTATATTACGGAAATCGACCAGCTTAAATAGCTCATTGGCGCGCACGTGTTGACAAGATTTAAATGGATAGTAAATGACCTGCAATTATTTACGACTGCTGGGGGCAATATTCAATCCCTGCAACACAGCCCTAATTGACTGGCAGAGACGTTTAATTAAGTACTCATTTGTGGTAGATAAAAAGTAATGCTTATATTATGTAATGAAATACATATAAAACGTTTAGTTTACAGTTAATATGCTACAGTTTTTGGATTAATTGTAGAATTTTAAACTATTAGGAATGTAAGCTTCAGTTTATTTAAAAATACAACATACTTTTGTAGTTTCCATATCTATGAGGAAAAAGATACTTCCTGAAAATGAATTTTTTTAAATAAAGCATTAACTAGCTATTTATAAACGAGAAACTAAGATTTTAGCAAAGTATTTTAATATTGATAATATTGTCTGGTTTGCGAAAGAGTTGCTTATTTATAGTAAATAATAATAATAATTTGTGTATTAATAATAACTCCATGATATCAATAAAATTATAATTATTATGAAAGTAAAATACATAGTTCGGAATATCTAACTTCAGCTGAGATTCGAACCCCTAGCCTCAATGCCAACCTACTATTATTACCTCCTGCTAAGACATGTACAACATACTCCTGTCTGAGGTTTGAACACCAATCCTCCTTGCTCCATTCTCCGTATGTCTGAATCACGTAGATAACTCATCAACCTTAAACTGCATCTCACAAATAGATTTCGCAGTTGCTCTTATTATAGCTTGGTGTCTATTAGTCGACTTAATATCACTTGACTATCGCAACATCATATGGCTGCCCCCACCTACCGCCCCGCCCCCAAGCGGAACGCAAGCGAAACGCTTAGCCAATTACTCGGGAATTAACTGTGGCTGCTTACTGGCGAGTGGTGCATACTGAAAAACCGTTAAGTGGCTACATGAGATGAGCAAACAAACAAACACACACACACACACACACACACACACATATACACACACACTGCAGAAAAAAGCGGTGCGAATGATGTGTGGAAGGAGAGAAAAACTGTGAACATGGGAGTAGTGGGCTGTGGGTTGGGGAATGGGGGATGGGGAGGAGAGGGGTCTAGGAGTGAAGTGTGCTATGTGAAATATGCAACGTTGATGCGCGCGTTGATTGCACACTGCTTGCTGCAGTCAGGTTGTTGTTTGTATGTGTGTGTGTGTGATGCTTGTTGTTTGTGTTGTTGCTGCTTGTTGCTGCTACTGATTGAGTGAATGTGCCACATTAGCGGCAGGTGGATGACGAGAGGGAGAAAAGGAGCGTCAGAAGGGACGAACGTCTGCTAAAAAATAATAATCATAATAATAATAATAATAATAACAATAAAGAACGCAAAGTACTCGCATAAGCGGCAAAGAACAGAAGCAAGAAAACAATAAACAAGCCAAATATGCTCGACTGCAAAATACTCTGTAGTTGGGCATAAAATTAACTTAAGATCTATAAAAAAGATTTTGCTTTTCGATTTATAAGAAAATGAATATACCTAATTATGAGGTATGGAAATACCCAAATTAAGTATCTTGTGCTTTTAAAGTCTGAACTGGCTGATTAAGAAATTATGTCTGTATATATACATTATTTAAATATTATTTAATTTTTGAATGGTTCTATTTAAATGTGAAACATTTTAAAGCATTTAAAATGAAAGTCTAACTACAGTACATCGATAGGGGCTATCCTAAAATTGCGTTTATATGTGTGTGTTGTTTTTTTTATGAATACAGGGTATTAAAAATCACATGAGCAGGAAACGACGGCAGGCAGCCAAGTGCAGCCAAGCCAAAGTCATGAAAAACCCACAACCATAATATGCTATATACCCCCAAGCCACCAGACAGCACTTCATCTCCCTCTCGACCCACTCTTCGCCTCTCTTAGCCCTGTGTTTATTGGCTAGCTGGCTGATTCTTTGCACGCGCCTGGGCTCATTTTATTGATGGATTGCCAACTGCCTTTGCGCCTGCAAGTTGTAAAAAAAAGAAATGTGCCACCACTGCTGACTGCATGACAGACTGTAATGCAGCTGCCCCACCCCGCCACACAGCCCCTAGCCCCTAACACCTATCCCCTATCCCTTAGCCATGCCGCTGCCTCGCTGGCTGCTGCTGCTGACGTTGCATGTGCAGTTTGTTTCTTCTCTTCTCTTTTCTGTTTTGCTTTTTCTTTTCTTTTTTCTTCGTCATTTTTTTTTCTTGCCACTGAGCTTTTGGACAGCCATGGCTGGCGATTGTTGCTCTTGTTGCAGTGGTTGTTTTGGGCGCTTAATTCTTTGGTGCTGTTGTTGTTGTATTATTTCGCTGTGCAACTGCAACTGCAACCGCTTTTGACCCACGAAGCGTGTCGTGGCGCCAGCGATTATGTTTGTTTATAGTATGCTTGCTTTGGTTTTTTCTTATTGTTGTTGTTTTCTCATGTTTTTGTTGTTGTTAGCCGGATCGCAGCTTTACTGTTTTTTCTATTTTTCATAAAAACATACGTACATATTTATATAGGTATGTTTTTTTTTCTGGTTGCCATATTAGTTGTTGCTATTATTATTATTATTGTTGCTGTTGCTGTTGTTGTTGTTGTTGTTGCCGTTGGTGGCACGCTGCAGCGATTTTGACGTCGCGCATTACTTCAGCACCGTTAAAACAAATTTACAAGCCACGTTAATTCTTAAAGTGTGGCCTTAATTTGATTTGTTTAGATTTGCTTGGTTGCCCTTCCTAACATGCCTTTTTATTTATAAGCCCAACATGATTTGATATAGGGAGCTGCAATTCAGATTTTTGGCTAATTTTTCACTGCGGCTTACTGTCTTGTAACTGTTATTAACTTTCTTATCTTTTTTATATTTATACCCTTAATAAATATATGAATTAATGTATTTTATAACGTTTAAGTTGTAGAGATTAGATTTAAATACTGTTTTTTTAAGGATATTTTCAAATACACACCCAAATCTCAAACTCTGACTTAGTTTGTTTTTTAGGATATTACGTTAAAGCAGCTTTGAATATAAAATAAATAAATAAAATAATAACGAGGATTCAAATCCTATGAAAATTCAAAATCTTGTAGCTCTAATAAAATATTTGCAATATTTTTCAGTCTTTTCAGCTAAGAATATTATTATATCGGTACAAAGGAGATCTCAAATGAAACTGATATACGAGTTCTAAGCGATGCGTATCACAGACTTGGCCCAATTTGAAATCAATTTAGGTACACATATGACCAAAATGGCCGCCACCGATTTGAGTTTTGGCCACGTTGCACATTTCGGTTGGCCCAAAGTTAAAAGTCAAATGTGAGCTTGAATTACCAACAGAGTCGCAGCAGCAGCAGCAGCAGCAGCAACAACAACAACAACATAATGTGAATTCTTGGGGATTTATGAGCATGCAAACGAAACCGGCTTAGGCAAGGGTTTAGGCCACCGTCGAGGTGCGGTGAATGCCTGCCTGGCTGTGTCTCAAGCTTGGGGCCTAGGGCGACGTCTAACCAAATACGAGTAAAGCGGCAAGTCAAGTGGCATGCAATAGTATTTTTTTTTTCATTTATAATTTTTTTTGGCTAGCCAAAATGGCCAGCAAGCTAAATGCAGCTTATATATATATATATATATATAGATATGTGTATATATTATATTGGCCAAATATGGCGATCGCATGCTGCGGCTCCAAAGTGGCCATGTGGCAGGCAACGGCACAGATACATTACGGACCCGCCGACTCCGATTTGGACTTTGACTGCGGGACGCAGAGGGGCGCAAAGCGGAGACGCAGTTAAACGCTGCCGCCGCCGTCGCCGTCGCCACTTTGGCCAATTTTTGCACTTGCGCAAAAGGTCTTAAGACAGGTTACGCGCCTGCGGCGATTTAACCGTTTTCATGCAAGCAGCAGCAGCAGCAGCAACAACAACAACTTGAAGCAGGCAACGCTGCGTTGTTCGTGCCGCCTGCCTTTATTGGCCTCGCTGTGGTCACGCCAACGCCAAATCGCTGGCTAACAAACCATGCAAAGGGTCAGGCAATAACAACAACAACACTAACAAAGGCTTACATTTGGCATCCATTAGAAAGCAATCCGTCAGTGCGGTTTAGGCCAAACAAGATTCGTTGCTGCTGCAACTGCTGCGGGCTGCTGCTGTTCCAAGGCTCAGGCTCAGGCTGAGGCTGAGGCTAAGACACCGGCACACCCACGCCCTGACATGCCACAAAACAACAAAAAAACACAAGTAAGATTACACTAGCTAAAGTGCTCGACACGGAAATACCCTGTACCCAGCTATAAACCTCACTAAAGCACATTTAGAACTAAATAAAAAATATGTTTAACAAAAAATAAATTGAGAAAAATTCTACAAACTAAATCCGTTTTTTACCGATGCTACCGATTCCACACTTTGTGAAAATAGTTTATAAAATAGCTTTCAGTATTTACAGTCTGCAACTACCTGCTACAAATATTTGGTCAACTTCATTAGCCATTTGCAACCATTTTAATTGGGTACAGGGTATATGAAAAAACCGGTCGCTTGGTCAGCACCCAAAGTTCTCCTTGACTTTATTACGAATCACGAGCCAAAGCCAAAGCCAAAGACAGAAAGAACAATGCCAAAAAGGAGCTGCCGCCTGACCCAAAAGCACGAAAAAAGGTTTCTCAACGTGGACGACACAATTATGACTAATGTTTTGGACTGTGGTGTCTGGCTCTGGGTTGCTGGCTACTCGCATTTGCCACAACAATGTTGCACAGATAACGCGATCGGCGGCACGGGCGTAGGCAGCTGCCCGGCAGGTGACAGCACAGAGCCACATGGCAAAAGTATCTGACAGATGCGCACTGCACAGCCCACATGCAGCATGCAATACATGGACACATACAGATGTATCTGTGTATCTTTGTATCTGTGTCGCGCTTTTTCGGTGCTGCTGTTTTCGGGCGCTGACATCATGCGACTTAAGAGATTTGCATAGATTTCGCGAGCATTGAGTTATGTGGCGGGGTCTGCAACTCCTTCTTTATCTTCGTCTCCATCTCCATCTCTGTCCTCGTCTCCATCTCCATCTCCATCTCCATCTTCGTCTTGTTTATTTGTTTAATTAATTTGTGTGATGTGTGCTTTATGGCTTTATTAGCCAATGGCTGGCTGCCCACGCGTCACTTGCAGTTTGCAAATGAACAGCCATTAAAGAATGGCCAAAAATATGATAGGCAAATGCAAATGCATTAAAAAAATTGCGCATACGCAATGTTGCACCGCTTGATTGCAGCAACTTGGGCCAAAAGGCAAAAGTGCTGCTCACAATATTGCTGCTTAAGCGAAAATTTATCTGTGCACATTAAAGTTTATGGCATTCAAAATTGCTGCTTTTATTTGCCCAGCAATTATGAGGCGCTGTGGGCGTGGCCCAAAGAGGCGTCCAGTTTATTACGCGTTTTTATGACAATTTTGCGCTTTTACTTTTCGGCCGGCAAGCGGTTGGCAAACCCACCCCCCCTTTCCCCAGCCATCATCCTCCAACCACACGCCTTAGTTAAACGTTGTTCCCTTGTTGCTGTTGTTGTTTTTACCCTTGTGGCATTTTTTGTGGCTTAATTTACATTATTGTTGTTTTGCACGTTATTGTTGTTCTTGTGTTCTTCTGTTGCTGTTAGCCTTTCATTGCTGCGGTCAATGTTTTTGGGCGCTGGGGTAGCGACAAAGTGGAATTTTAAAAATGCAAGAAAAAAGCCAGCGTGAAATTTATGAAGTTCATTGAGAGTTTAAAGTTTGTATTGGGGGTGTTACATGAATATTTCCGTTATTTATGCGGCTAACAGTTTGCGGTCAGTTTATTGCAAAAAATATAATAAATGGTATTTCTTTGATTATTGAAAAGTTAATACAGTTTAGCATATTCCTTTTATAGTTAATGGCCACTTGAAAATGCGGTTTATTGCCACATTTAATTGAATGTTAAAATACAGCCCATTTTAAAATGTTGTTAACATGATGAATGGCATTTAAGCCTTGGTATTCAATTCATATTTATATATCTTAAATGTAATTACCTGTTTACACATTAATTTGGAGTTTACTTAGATGATTATGTAGATCACTTAGAAATTAGTGGATATTTCATTCAATGGAACTTACCTAAAAATAGAGAAAAATTGTAATTAGCAGAGTTTTACAATAGAGCTGGCTCAAAAATAAAAAATAAATGCGTGATTTCAATGAATACAAATGATGGAAATAATATTTGTAATGAGCTAATGTGTTCAATGCATATCTTTGTACAGTTACGCTAAAATGTTTAGTTGATGCTTTTGTATTGGTTTTTATTTAATTTCTGTATTTATTTGTATAATGCTATTAATGTTTTTGTAATTAATATGAATGCATACTTAAGCTAGTTTTATTGAATATATGTATATATATATTTTCTGGATTATGTTTTAAGTGTCAACTAATTTTCTTTTGGCCATGACACACTATAGTCTAACAAGCAAAGCAACTCGCAGTTTGCAATTATTTAAAACTACTTACAACTAAGCATACCTACATTTATTTATATATATTTATATAACCGACTGTCTTAAGACTACAGTACTGGGAGCGGCCACGCCCAGGCTATAAGTTGCGTGTAAACGGTTTGCAAATTACAACAATTTGGCCACTCTTTTTATTTAACTGGTCAGCAGCTTCTGTAGCCAATCTGCCAATCTGCCAATCAGCCAGCAACATGCAACTCTATTACATCAATTCATCAAGCGCTTTTGAAGTGCAGCAAATTCAACCAGGAACTGACATCGCGTCCGGCCCATTTAAGTGTAGTTCAAGCCCCCGGGACAGTACTCAGTCTGGGAATAGCTGTCAATCAATGTTAAGCTG
Source organism: Drosophila maculinotata (assembly GCA_035045305.1). Lineage (NCBI taxonomy): Eukaryota > Metazoa > Arthropoda > Insecta > Diptera > Drosophilidae > Drosophila > Drosophila maculinotata. The sequence continues at coordinate 13,051,265 of JAWNPD010000335.1, forward strand.
TAAACGCAGTCAAAAGAATCGATTTGTACAGCTTATAGCTAAGGCCATCAATCCTGATTCTAGAATTTGGTCAACACGTGTGTTGCCAACTTGTTTTACTATAAACAAATTGCAGTCGATCCTCGAGTACCTAATAATGCTCATGATTCCATATATTTCTGATATAATCTATTGTTTCGTTTCAGATGCTGCAACCTCATGCAACCAATTATGTCGCACACAATTTTTGTACAGTTTTTACCGATTGACGTAGTGCTGGGAATAACTATGATTAACGTCATATACTTTTCTGGCATATTTCGTGCAGTTTCATCAATACTATTTCTCACAGCAGACTTTCCCCTTCTGCTACCTTTGTGACTTGCTCGTCGCAGATAGCGAGATATTGTCCAATTTATTGATTCAATCGAACTGGATTGATGCTCAACCCAAATACAAGTCGAGGCTCATGATTTGTGTGCACCATCTGCAAAAGCCGATAGTCCTCATTGCTGGCCGAATCTTTACCATCTCAATGATGATGATCTAGCGATAAAAATAAACACCTGCTTGGATTGCATGGGTATTAATATGCCTAAGCTAGTTGACACATTCAGTCATTGTATTAATGACCAGGCTGTGACCAGACTAATAAATCCATCTCCACTTTCCGTTCAGATAGGTTAAGGGGAGAGTTGTACATATGATTATGGCAATCTTAACATGAGTTACCTTTTGTCTGTTTTATGGCTAGTGCATTAAATGGGCTACCTGCCTGGCTACTTTACAATCCCCTCTTTTGGATGCAATCAATCCCAAAATCAAAAAAATCGCATTACGTATACGTATAACTATGGTAAAAGAATGAAGGATACAACTTGAATAGGTGCAGGTAGCAATATTTTGATATTGGTAGTAATCATAAAAATAAAGGAGCTGAGCCAAAGCTTGAACAAGAGTTTTCTCTATATATAGTTAGCCCCTTGTATTGGTTAAATTCATTTACAGCTACCCCGACAATTTGTCCAAATTTAAATATTCTCTCAGAGCAAATCACAGCCGAGGACTCGAATATGATTGACATTTGACTGAATAATTACAGGCCAAATGATTAACACCTTCAACAGCTGGCCTTATTCCATTTCTATTCATTCGGGCATTTAGTATAAAAGCGAAGGACACGTCCTGCTCTGGCCACAGTGGCAATTGCAATGGCCAGGATATTCGAACTTATTTATCCCGCTTCGTTGTCGGTTCGGGTGCGTTCCAGAGAGGGTTGCATCTACTTGTATCGAACTATGAGGTTTGCTGGCTGGATACCACCAGAGCAAGGAATACTCCGATATCTATATATGGTTTGGACGTGCATCTATTTCGCCTCTTCATCTATTTACATGCCAATTGGCCTCGTCCTTAGCCTTGCTATTAACTATAACGATTTTACTCCCGGAGAATTTCTTAGCGTTCTCCAAGTATGTGCTAATATATGTGGAGCATCGATAAAGAGTATAATAATATTAATTGGCCTTCAACGTCTTCACGTGACGCAATCGCTACTCGACTCCCTGGACCTGCGACTGAAGACTGACAGCGATCGTTGGAAGATCCACAAAGCTGTTGCTGGCTCAAACTTTACAATTTTTGTGTATGCCAGTATTTACATGGGTTACTTGGTGTCCGATTGCATCGCCGGAATGGTGAATGCCCAGCCGCCCTGGATAATGTACAATCCGTTTTTCAATTGGCGCAATGGAGTGGGCTGCTTGTGGATGCAGTCGATCATTGAGTACTTCGTTATGTTCAATATGGCGTTAACGATACTAATTATGGACACATATAATATAATCTTTGTGAATATATTTCGAGCTCACATCGATGTACTGAAGGACCACATTCGTAATCTGCGCACCGATCCTGTCCAGACAGAGGCGGAAAACTACGCTGAACTTGTGTCCTGCATCACCTACCATGAGTCGATCCTTCAGTAAGTGTGTCCAGCATTTCTAGTAATTTTCGTTCCATGATCTACTTTTACCAGATGCTGCGACATGATGTGTCCCGTTATGTCAGGCACCATTTTTATACAGTTTCTGCTGATTGGCATTGTGCTGGGACTAACTATGATAAATGTTTTATACTTCGCTGGAATATTCCGTGCAGTTTCCTCGTGTTTATTTCTCACTGCTATTTTGGTGGAGACGTTTCCCTTTTGTTACTTTTGCGATATGCTCGCCGGGGATTCCACGGACTTGTCTAACATTTTGGGTCAATCCAATTGGATCGATGCTGAGCCCAAATATAAATCAGCGTTGAAGATTTTTATGCATCACGTTCAAAAGCCGATTGTCTTCATTGCTGGCGGATTCTTTCCAATCTCATTGAACAGCAATATTAAGGTGAATTGTATCTTTTTCAAAGGCATTCGATTATGATAAGTTTTTTTTGTTCTTCAGATGGCTAAGTTTGCATTTACCGTTATGACTATAGTGCAGGGAATGAATCTGGCTGATCGTTTCAAATAAGCTTACCATCAATTAGTGCTCAGTAGCAAAAACTTTGATTGCATTTTAGGTAATTGATTCCTACAATATTAATACGATGAAATCTCAATTCATATTTTTGAAATCACTGTTACTAATGCCAATTGGAATGCTTTTAGTTTAATTAAATCTTCAATATATTTATGCCTCATTCCAATTAGCTTATAATTTCCATAAGTAAGTGACGTCACACATTATTGGGGTGTGAAATTCCGCAAACTGTGAAAACAACAGCAGCTCCAAATCAGTGAAGACCAAACACTAGGTGCCAAAAGTCAACTACCCAAAGTGTGCACAGGTCTGAAGGCTCTTCTGAGTGTAATTGTGTAAGTACTCTGCATATACATATATACAACATTTGTATGTGTGTGTGTGTGTTTATTTGTCCCAATGTCTGTGACTCTACCCTGGATGTTTGCTTGCGACTGCCCCTCGTTTCAATATTGACTTTTGAATGTTACGGTAGCGCGAATTTGAGGCAAGCCGCACCATCAGATACGTTTGTGTGTGTGTGTGTGTGTGTGTGTGCAACGAGCTGTGGCTAAGCTGATGATGGCTTAATTAATGAATTGCCAAAGGGGAAAATTGTATTGTTTTTCACATCAATCAATGATGTGACGATAAGCGTACTCTGAAAACCTGTCTGCTATGGCAAATTATTAAAAGGAAATAGTTGACATTCCTTGGTAAATATGCAACTGCAACGGTAACTGCAACTGCAACTGAAACTGCAACAAGCAGCAGTAAGCAGCAAGCAGCAAGCAGTAGCTGCAACCTGAATTAGAGGCAAGTTGTCGATGGCTGATTGCCCCTATAAGGAAAACAGCCCGTGCCTGGCAGCGCTATCTCTATTACAACAACCAGTCAGCAATGAGAACAAATAGCAAACAGCAGCCGTCTTGTCTTGTTCTCGTTGTATACATATACACATATATATATATATACATACATATATATCTGTCTATATAGAGTTTTTTTTTTGTAGGACAAACAATTTCCGCTGCCATTGCTGGCTGCTCCTGGGCATTGGCAAATGCCAGTAGTTATAAAAAATATACAACCTTTTTTTACGATTCAGCAGTTATCATTATTTTATATATTTTTTTTCTACAAGTCGGTCGTGTTTGCTGTTGTTGCTGCTGCCTGGTTTGTTGTGGGCCAAATAAATTCTATAAGTAATAAGCCAAGATCCAACGGACTATTGCTGTTGCACTTGCCCCAACTGGCCGACGTCGCAACGTCGTGAACAGTTAGAAACGTCGACGTCGACGTCGCTTGGCGCTCAACTGGTTTGCGGCAGGCAGAAACAGAAACAGAAACAAGTGGCGGCATTGAGGCCGCCGAACAGCTTCCTCCTCCTCGTGGTGTACCTTAAGCCAGCGAAATTCTTGGCCAAAAGGGTATTTCGTGCGATACGAACAGCAACAGCAGCAGCAACAAGCAACAGCAACAACAACAACACTGGCAATGTTTTTTTTTCCGCTCAATGCGCCGAGTTTGAGAGCCAGTTCGTGCAGTTTGCTGCGAGTTGTTTGGCTGCAGCTAGATAAAAATGCAGTTAATAAAACTGTAAAAACTGGACGCATGCGCACACACACACACACACACACACAGACACAGACACAGGCAGTACGATCGCCTTGGTCTGGGCAAGTGCAGCAACTGCAACTGGAACTGCAACTGCAACTGTGGCACATTGCTAGCTTTTGCGCCTTTTGCAACGCCATTTAATTGCCTGTTTGCATTTCACATGAGCCGCGTTAACAACGACCGCGGGCGGGGCTGAAACAAACGGAAAGGGGCGGGCTGGCTGGGCTGGGCGACTCGAGCTGAGCTGAGCTTTATGCTTCCATTGAATATGTATCTATCTATATCTCAAGGGGGCAGGCAGCAAATGGATCGTTGGTTCTTATTTAAGCAGTACTTGATTTTGTTTTGCATTCTTTATGAAGAGGGTTGATCGCAACTTTACCTATTTGAGTTTCAAGTTTGATCTGATTAATAAAACATTTCATATCAAAATTAGCTATGGCAAATGTGTAAAAGTTTTCGAAATAAAATAAAGACAATTTTAGATTAGAAGTATTAATAATATTAAAATAAATGAAAATAAATCTTAGAAAAAAATGGTAGCCAAAGAAATATATGTAGTTGAGTAAAAAGTGAACCGGCACAAAACTGACCTTCGTTCATTAACGACAACAGATCGCATAACAAGACATAAACCTAAAAAAAAACCGCCATATTTGGCTAAGAAAAAACCAGTTAGCTGCAGCAGCTGCGACTAACTAACTAGTAGTAAAATTAACTTTAGAATTTTTGTGTGTTTTCTTGTGTGTGTGTGTATGTGTGTTTTTCAAGATTTTAATTTGCCAAACCGACAACAAAAATTACATAAAAAAAGAAAAATATATTAAGAGACGAATAAAAAACATGCTGAATTAATTTCGCATTAGAACACGCGCATGCAACGCGGCCAAAACGCAGCAGCAGCGGCAGCGGCAACAGCACAAATTGCCAAATGGCCAAATGGCAATCCGGTAACCGAACCAAGGGGCGACTACTAGTTCGGGAATCAAAGTGGAAGTCGTCGACTTAGCCAAGCAAACTGCACGCTCCGCTGGCCTTTTAAATTAACCAAAAAAAAAATAAAAAAATTAAAAAAAAAACAAAAAACTAAATAAACTTGTTTGGCAAACAAACGAAAAAAAAAAACCGAAATTAACTGTAAAAAATGTGATAAACCAAAAATATTGTCAAATTACAGCTATTTAAAATATGCTATAAACTATTTGCATGTCATGAAAACTATGCAGTAGTTATTTTAATATTTATTTAGACTGTGAAAACTGGTAAACAAGTTTTCGATTTTAGTTAGTGGGTACTGTAGCAGTTGTTCTCAAAATCCCTAGATGTCTGCAGAGTCATAATTCATGCAGCCTAAAAACTCGTAAAGCTCTCTTGGCCGAAAAATTGTTGAGCAAATTTGTTGGCCGTTTATTGCCAGCTAAGCGGCACATTACAGCACTTTAGTGTCTTGCTTATTGTTGCTGTAAAGCATTGTAAGTGCCATTGTTGTCGAACAGTTATAAATATATATACATATATACATTTTTGAATTGCATTTCGGTTTGCGATTTTTGCTGTGGTTGCTGGCGCTTGCGCAGACCTTCATGAGGGTTGTCTCCCCGCCACCGTTGGCGCCAGCGGGCTCAACATTGTAAGCTGAGAGGCCCCCCAACTCGGCCCAGCTGCGTCAACAAAAATTTCAGAGGTTTTTTTTATTAAAATATTTTTTGCGTGGTTTTACTTAACAGTTCAGCAGAAATTGTTATTATATTTTTTGTTGTTGTTTTGTTTTGGGCCAAGTTTGTTGGCGCTTGTAAGCGATTTTAACGTGGCACAAAAATAATTATTTACAATATGCGAAAATATAAAAATTGTTACTCTTGTCTTTTTCGTAAATATATTTTATTGTTCTTGTGCAATTGGTCTAATTTTTTTTTGTTTTTAAACTTATCATGCAAGTAATTCAGCAGTTTTTAATTCGCCCAGATTACCTTTAACCTATTTAAATGTATTTGTTACATTTGTACATCATTTATATAACTTGAATGATATTTCTTTGCTCTAGTTTCAGTATTATTATAATAAAATGCAGGTAAACGAAAAGTTGTTTTAAAATTAAAAAGAAAAAGCTTAGAGTTTGTTTTCATTCGTATTTTATTTGTATGAGAATATGTTAATATGCCTACACCTTCGCCTACATTTGTTGTTGTTGTTGTTGCCCAGCTTAAATGTAAATGTAGTTCGTTGTTGTTGGCTGGTGTTGTTGCCGCTTTTGAAGGTTAAACGCAAAAAAAAACAACAACAACAACCAAATTCACCGTTTAGATTATTGCCAAATTAGTGGGTCGAAGACAACAGATCCACTAGACCCACTGACATAACCAACAACAACAACAACAAGAGCAACAACAACCACAGCAATAACAACCACTTCATTACCCGTCCGTTTCGCCGTCGGCTATTTAACATAAAATGTGTGTCAGCAAGGTAAAGGGCGTTCGCTGAAACCACCAAACCACCGACCGACCGACCGACCGACCGACAGACCGACCGCTTTCCCCCCGCCTCTTTATACCTGCCACCACCGCAACCTCAACAACTGACTCCCGCTACGCTGCACAGTCACAAGCTGTTCGCGTTGTAAGCATTTGAATACCTAATAGGTTTGGCAGGCCCATTTTACAGTTGTTGTTATTGTTATTGTTGGTTTTATTGTTGTTGTTGTTGTTGGTCTTAGCTTGACGCATGCGAAATTGGTTTTTCAATTTGTTTTGTATTGAAATTTGCGTTGGCTTACAAGAAATTTGCCTCGTTGTCTGAGTTGAGCTTCAGGTTAGCCTTGAAAAAATTTGTTGCTAATTTATTGTTGTTACACGCATTTTAATTAAGCCAACTACAACGTTAGCTGGCCTGTTCATTTTTTGTCCGCTTTGTTTTAATTGTATATCTTTAGGCGAATTTGTTTGTTGCGGTCGTTGAGGTCAAAACATTTTAATATTAACGAACATTTTCAAATTCGATTTTATCGGTACTTGAATTTAATGCATGGATATTTTAGAAATTTATTTGTACGTAAATAAGGTAGGAAAGGTTCAGTTTTGGCAAAGCTATGCTTATATACTATTCTCTTGGGCCGTATTCAACGAATTTTGACAACAAATTTCAAATTAAGATTTAAATGCAACCTTAATTTTGAGGTCAAATTATGAACAAAAAGACATATCTTTTGAAAATCGGTTCAACTTTGACAAAGCTATAGCTGTGGAAAACTTGGACCCACTATGATTTTTGTGGAAAGTGTTTCGATTAAGTTTCTAAGAACGAATGAGGAATATATAATATATAAGTAATAAAATGTATACAAATCTTTAGAAATTAAAACACGTAGTTTTAGTAAGCTTAAAAATCGACTTTCTCTTGCAGTTTATTCCACCCCTCAATCCTGCTACTTGGAGGCGACTTTTCAATGGTTGCCGCACCGTTGCACGAGTTGTGATGAGTTGACAACAGCAGAAGTCGAGTTGAGGCTGCGGTTGTTCGCCTGCCGTTGCTTTGATTTGCTAGCTTGCATATTTGCCACATTTTCACGCTGTTGCCAGTGTGGCAGTGTGGCTGATTGCCGCTTCGCTGCCACAAGTTGCAGTTACAGCCACACGCAATATACATATGTGTGGCCGGCTTGTAAGGTGGCTTACCGATGCGCAGCAATTTTGCCACCACTGACTCATGCCAGGGATGCGATCCACTAAAAACAAATACACACACCAAATGTATGTATGTATATATATGTATTTGTGGCGTCTGGCATGACTCAATTAATTTAGATGCAAAAGTGTCCAGACGCAGGCAACTGGCAGCTGGCAGCAGCCACAACACGCCCAGTCTGGAGCCCATCACAAAAGGCAGAGCGCTAAGTTGACAACGTCGAGGATTATGCAAAGTTGTCGAGGAATGTTTAGAGCTGCTATATGCACATGTGTATACATATGTATATATTGGGTTGGGACAGCAAGAAGAAGCAGATGTGTCGGCATTGCATTGTGATTCATGGGCGTGAAAGATTTATATGCGAAAGTCAGGCAAAAAGTAATATTCAAATTATTGTTTGTCTGATTTCTTGACCACACACAACAGTCGCCGCATTTAATTGGCCAGCGCAAAAGGCATTAACAACGAATAAAATAAATGTGCGCACATAAAAAATAAATAAATAGCAAACAAAAATAATAATAATAGTATGCATACCGCAAAGCAAAAACAATAACAAAAACCAATTTTGATGACGGCACTTCCGGTGCAATTAACGAGTGCTCGGCGCAAATGTTTCGGGGCTGGAAACCAAACTGGAAGCCATCTAAACTGACAGACCCCAAAAAAACAAATGCATATACATCTAGTAAATATATACATTTACAAACACTGCGCTTTGGGCCAAGATTCTATCTTGGTTTTATTTTTTTGTAATTGCCATTCGCATAATGTGCAGCGACAGGCAAAATGCTAATGACAAATGCAGCTGAGTGTTGTCCTCTTCACACTTAATAAGACATAATTTGCGCATTTTTATGAGAGGCAGCTTTTCATTTTCATTTTCATTTTCATTTCCATTTGCCGTTTGCCATTTCACATGCGTGGGCTCCAGCGGACGAAATAGAAGAGGAACCCAATTAAATGGCCAGCATGTTTTGCATTTGACGAAAAATGTGATTATTTACAGAAAACACAACACACAACACACACACAATTATTACAGACACCAGAGGAGTAGCCGGCGGCCTTTCTGGGCACACCCATACATACATATGTAGATGGCAACGCCAACGCCTTCGCCTTCGCTTTCTGTACTCGTTCTGTCAAGCAAAATATTGCTCGACCCGGTCCGGTCTGGTGCGGTCCGAGGCGACAGGTTGGGATGGGATGGGATGGGACGCATCGGTGCTGGGTGCCAAGTCCCCGGCACTTAGTTGCTTGGGACAAGTTAATTTACGTGGCATCTTTTGTGTTTTCTGCTTTTTGGCTAGCTGATTTATTTAATTTGCAATTGCTGCAGACATGCTGACTTTATGCACAAGCGAAATGATAAATTACAAGCAACAAAAGTTGTGCTCGCCTTTTGTCTCAATCAGGTTACGTGGCGTATGCGCAATCTTTGAAATTAATAACACACAGAGGTGTTGGACCAAGACCACTGCTCTGCTCTGCTCTCTCTCTCTCTATCTCTCACTCACTTCTGTTGACATTCTAATTAAAATAAACTATTGGCACATTATACCCGGGCCCGTGTTTGACAACAATTGACACATGGCATAATTGACAGAATTAACAGAATTAACAGATTTAACAGCTGCACTGCATTTGCAGTACTTTCATCTCGCGACTCCAACTGCAATTGGCATCTTTTGGCTGTCGCTTTCATCGGCCTCTAATGCTGGCTAATAATGCGGAAAGTGCTGTCACAGCAACTGTCACAAAACTGTCATTTGGATAATGAAGCTGCCTGTGGATTCGTCTCCTTTGACAAATTACCCAATGCCTTAAACTGACTCTTGACTGACTACATGCTGCAAATATTACAACAATATTACACAAAACGCATTGCAAGTCAAAAGCTGACAATTGTCGAGTACTTTAGAGATTACTTGACTTTCACATACCCTGTAACCAGCTGGGTATTATTGATAAGCCGGAAGTTAAATTTGCTTGCGCGAAATTCAATTCGATCTTAGATTTGTCATATTTAAATTAATTCTATAAAATAATAAGGAATATAATTTTAATTTCAAGCAGAAGTCAATGTGAGAAAGTTTACCACATTTAATAATATTTCTACTATATCTTCTGATTAATTTTATATATGGTTTAATTTTAATAAAATTCTTCATTTACAGAATAAACGATCGATATATATATTATTATCAAAAGCAGCGCATCCCCATCGCCTACATTCGCTACAGGGTATACGCACCTTTGCATGTTAAAGATACCCCAAAAGTGTTGGCCATCCACAATATTTGCCGACTTTTCAGCTGTCAGCGAAATTGGGTCAAATTAATAACCACAAAAAATGTGTGTACAAAATGTGAACAAGTAACGCGAAAGCACGCATAAAAATAAATACAAAACGATATACAAATTATATACATGCACGCACACACACACTCACACACACACACATGTACACGTACATTATGAAAATTAAAAACTAAATTAAAAACTGCAATAGGCAGGCGAAAGATGTCTACAAATTTACAAAGCAGCCAAAAACAAGCAGCGCTGACACTTTCGATTTTAATTTAGTCTATCTCCCTGTACGTGTGTGTGTGTGTGTGTGAGTGTTGTTGTTATTGTCACTTTGTTGGCCATCTTGGCCGCATTGTCAGTAAAAATTTTGAAGGTGGCAGCCGACGCGACAGGTGCAAATGCTGGCGACAATTTTTAATGAGCTGCAAAAAGGCAACGATAAAAATTTTCATATATAAAGAACCGAAACCGCACATAACAGAATTCAAATAGCCAAAGTCGTAGAAATTAATTAAGTTCCCAAATCTAGCCACTACTTAATGTCATAGTTTTGCAACCGGGAGAAACGAGATCCAATTGATTCATTTATATGTATGTAATAATTTCTATAGCCAAACGAAACTCGGTATTATATCACAAATCATGACAAAATGAGCTACTTTAAAGACCTACCAAAACATAAATAAAAAGAATTTGAGGTGAATTAATATAATTGCCAGCTCCATTTGGTGGATTAAATGCCACATGGTTACCGCCAATTTTAGAAGTTCTCATTAAAGCACAAAAAGCAGCTAAATTTAAATGCATACGTACAACAAATAATTATAAGCTACAACAGCAATGCGTGCGCATTGTTGTTGCTATTGTTGCTATTGTTGTTGCTTTTTTATTTCTTTATTATTATGTATTATATTTGACTGCTTGTTGTTGCTGCTTTGTTAATATTGCTTCCTTTTCAGCATTTTGCAGTCGGAGTAACGTAATATAAAAAAATAAAAAAATTTAAATAAACAAAAAAAATAAACAACAGTAACGTATCAGCAGCAGCAACAGCGGCAGCAACAACAACAACATCATCAGCAGCAAACAAAACGCAAAAGCAAAAGAAAAAATTTCAAGGTCAGTGCCGAAACGTGCATGCAAAAATTAAGCGCACAAAAAAAGAGCGAATAAAAAAGTAAGCAAAGCGAAAAAAAGGCAATCTAAGAGAGCAGCAAGAAATAAGCAAAGGAGAAATCGGAAAGATTTTTGTTGCTTCCAAAAAATGGGTAAAAAAACATTGATATAAGAATATGTTGCAAGTGTTTGCAACAGGCTGAAGGGAACAATTTCGACTCAATAAAAATGATTACGTATACTTAATATATTAAGTATACTAATGGGGTCAACAAAAAGGGTGCTTTATAGTCGATCTATGTATGCACTCTTTAGTGGGTTCCTTAGTTCCTATATTTGCTATTTGGGGCTGGTATTTAGTATTTTAGCTGGAATTATACACTATATAGTTCATATCTGGCTTCTAACTAATAAAATGCTGGTTTACTTTTTTAACTACACATGTACGTGTGTACCTACGTTGATGTTCATATGTACTTGTGTACTATATTGTATCTGGCCGCCATTCATTCATACTTATTCATGCTTAATGCGTATAAGTAATCAGCGCTGCATGATAAGAAAGTGCAAAGTAAGCTCGAATGTGAAATAAATGAAGATTACATCACGTTTATTTAACAGCTGATGTGTGTACATAAATTTCACATACAAATGCTTAGTATGTATACAAATGTACATACATATGTACATACGTATGCATTAAGTATACGTAATTACAATTTTTGAATAAAAGACATTATAAACTATTAAGATATCTCCGCTGGCATCTAAACTAGCATTTGTAAAAGCAATTTCAGACTTGTTTCAATTCAAAAACATTCCAACAAAGCACAAAACACAACAGAAGCGGAGGAAAGAAGAAGAAGAAGAGGAAGAGTGACTATGCGGTATCCATCCCGAATCGGGGCAGTAACAACCTAATAGGCAGAAACAGAGCAGCAGGCAGGCATTCAGGCAGTCAGTCAGGCAGGCAGGCAGGCAGGCAGAGCGGACGACTCCAGCCACTTGTCCTTGAATGCTAAGCGAAGCAAAAGAAGATCACAAAACGACAAATGAGCAGCCGCAACGACGGCAGCGACGCCAACGCTGGCCAATGCAGTCAACGTTAACGTCAGCGGCGACGCCATTAGACGACGCGACGTTGGCGTCGACGTCGCTGCCTTGGGCTTGGCTGCGAACAACTGTCGCTCTGCTTGCTGTTGCTGCTGTTGCTGTTGTTGCTGTTGTTGTTGGCTCTCAGCATAAATTCGCAAAGTATGCGAAATTTATTAGGGTCTGCTCGCATGGGCAGCTGTTGTTGTTGTTGTTGTTGCTGCTGTTGCTGCTGCTGTCGTGTTTCGTCTAATTTAAAGTTCACACACATGCACACAAAAGGCTGTTGTCTGTTTGCATGTGTGTGTGTAACTGAATACACTCTAAAAAACCCGAAATAGCAAACAACAACCATCTATGTTTGTATGTACATATGTATGTTTGTATGTATTCGCCACTAACAACTACATCAAAATGTTTATATTAATTTTGTGTTGTTGTTCTATTTTTTTATTATTTGCTGTTACCGTTGTTGTTGTTGCTGCTGCTGCTTCGCTTCTTTATTTGTTGTGCTCTTTTAATTTTTTATTGATGTGTATTTGTTAAATTTTTAGCAAAACCAAACCAATACAACTGCACATTTTATTGCTTCGGTTCCATCGTTCTCTCTCTGTCTCTCTCTAGCTCTCCCTCTTTACATTTAAGTATTTGCTATCGCTCTGCGTGTGTGTGTATAGATTTTTGGCAGCTGGTGTATGTGTGTGTGTGTGTGTGTGTGTGTGTGCGTGAAGCGATTAATGATGTGGATTAAACAAATGGAAGCGCGCGTGTTTGGCAAAGTTAAATTGTAAGCATACAAAAAATCAAAAGTTGTATATTTGTAATAAAAACCATTGATAAGCGAACGGAAAAGAGATTTTTATTGTGCCCATAATAAGTTTGCTATCTGCTTAAGCATTCACTCAAGGTAGGAATTTTCCAAATATTTAGGAACAACAAGCACTTTAACTCAAGTGTCTAACGCTTAACAATTGATGAGTTTATGATTGGTTTTCATTCACTATTTATTTATACATTTATTTTTAATGAATGCAAAATTGTGAAATCTAACAAAATGATCTATAAATTCGTTAATATTATCAGTTATCAGCTATGTATGAAATAAAATAAAAAATATATATGTATTTACATCTGTATGTTCATTGATGTGTGCAATAATTAATTACTCCAAATTTTCAGAATTGCTTTAATGTTATAACATTTTTGATAGATGTGATTACATTTAATAGATTCCAATCCTAAGTTTTTGAAACTGCATTAAGTTTATAATTTGCCGATATTAAATTTATGAATTTTACCTATTGCTAACAGTTTTATACTTGATTAAGTTCATTGCGAATTAAATAAGATTCTAAATCTAGACATTGATTAAAATCATGATATCCCTGAAATCCGACATCGTATTTCGTAAAACTCAAATGGGCATTTAAGTTAATTTTTTTTTTTTTTTTTAAATTCAACCAATCCGACATGCTGGCATTACATAACCAATACCTGAGGCAGCTCACACCTCGGAACTGCCCCTGAGGTCCGAGTTAGTAAATGTAGCAGGCCATTAGAAACGACTGACTGGAAAACCTACTTCAAAAACATGTTTTAACCTTTTTCGTGGCGTGCAAAATTCAAACTCAAATTGGTCAAGCGGCGCAGCAGCTTTACAAGTTCCGAAAAAACAGCAACAATATATAGACACAAACACACACACACACACACTCACTTGACAACAAGAACAAGGCAAAAGGGTAAAAACGAAGCACGCCAAAAATTTGCAAAAATGGCAACAACAAAAAAAAAGCGAATCGAAAAAAAAAACCGATGTTGAAGCCGCGTCGCAGTCCGTGGCCAAAAAGAGCGCATGTGCCGCTGCTGCCGCTGCTGCTGCTGGCGTCGCTGCTGGCGTCGCTGCTGACGTTGCCGTCATCGTTGACTGTCAAACCTTTGAGCGGCGATGGCGACTTAGACGTGACTTACAAACTAAATGCGCGCAGCTCAAGGTTAAAAGCCGTTTATTTGTTGTAAGCAACAACAGCCAACAGCCAACAGCAGCGAATAGCCAACAGTTAACAGCCAGCAGGCGATGGCCAACAAAAACGAAACTGAAAACGCCAAAAAGAATCTTTGCAAAACTCAATCTGTTGTCTGGCTGTCGCATTGTTGCTGTTATTGTTATAGTATAAGCGCTTTGTTTTTGTTTCGTTGGAGGACTTTGTCTGGGGCGAGCCTGTGCCCGTTTTTGGGGCGTGTTTGAAATGCTAACAAAACAGCAGTTAGAAGCTGCCAGCTGAAGATTTGCTGCTCATATTGCATTGGCCGTTATTAAAGTCTATTGTTGCTGTTGCTTGTAATAATAGCAACAGTTGCTGTTGCTGTTGCTGCTGCTGCTGCTGCTGCTGTGAAATTGATTGCCAGTCGGCTTTTGTGCGCGCGATAAAATGGCTTTCAATTAATTAGCAGGCATTTGCAATGGCATATCAAATGTGTGCTAAAAGAAAAATCGTGTTGCAAAACAAATGATTCAACTTTAACCTGACCCTGCATGTCTGTCAGATTCAGAGATTCGCAGCAGCAGCTGCAGGATGACATCACTTTGAATGCTGCTGCCATTTTGTTTTCGACGCAACGAGAACCAAAGTTAGCCAAAGTCGCATTCGAAAATGTTAAATGTTATAAATTACATTGCGCACAATTGACCAAAAATGTGCATTTGCATTGATTAGACAACGGGGTTGCTGCTGCTGTTGCTGCTGTTGTTGCTGTTGTTGCTGCCACCCACAACAGCAACATGCACGCTTGCGCCCACGCCAGCACAGCCAAAGCTGTCAAAATATCAGTTGCAGCGAGTGTAACAATAACAACACCTGCAACAGCAACGACAACTAAATAAACAATTTGACAAATGCTAAATCGGTAGTTGTTGTAGGTGCCACAATTCAAATTATTCAATTAGCATGCATTGCGTATTTTCATCTATTTTAAATTGATGACGTCGCCACTTTGAGCTGCTCCTATTCAGCTTAGCCCCACATTGCCATAGTCAGAGTCAGAGTCAGAGTCAGTTCATATAGCTATAGCCACACGATCAATTCGATTTGTCCTTCACAAGCCGTTGACTAAATTGGAATTGATTTGGCAACGTTTGCAGCAGCGGCAGCAGCAGCGGCAGCAGCAGCGGCAGCAGCAGCGGTGGCAACAGCAACCACTTCGACTTTAACCATATGGGCGCGGGCAGACGACTTTTATGCTCAACTTTAATGGCTTCGGTTGAAGTTACTGCTGTTAAAATTAATTTCAAAAAAAAGGAAATCCAGCTGGGCGCAATATGCGGGCCACTAAACTTGGCCAATCAGCAATTGTTGTTGACCAATATTACGAATTGTAATTAATTTTAATCGAAGAAAATTGGTGTCTTTGATATTAAAGTTCATATATTTCAAATTGCTCAGTAGCTTCTGACATTTAGTTGTTATATTCATATAGAACTCCAAATTGTATATATGCTATAACATATGAAGGTATCTGATAGTGTTTGATGTTGAATTTGAAGGATAGATAGTATTTATACAGAATTATAGGTTTTAATCTAAACCTCCACTATTTCTTTTACAAATTTCGAGCAAATTATTTAGGAATAACACCCGAATGAGAAGAAGAATAGTTAACTAGATTTGGATTCAAGAATTTGCTCAAATTTTGTAAAATTATGTTAAAGAAATTAAATATTAGATATAAAAGCATCCTTCAAATATTACGCTGGTATTATTAGATACTTTATCACATCTATTGTTATGGTTATATAACAGAATCCATCACTTTTGAAGTATTTGTAATTTACCAACCTGGTCATTTCCGCAAAATAGTTGTGTACGCCTTATAACATTTGTGTGTGTAAATAGTTGAGATACATGCAGAGTATCTTTTTTTTGAGTATTTTTTTCCGATTTATATTTTGTTTTTATTTTGTATTTGTTATATTTGGTATGCTGCAGTATCTAACGTGTCCAACTTGCACATCAATTTGTTAAAGCACCAATCAATATTTTATTGTATCTTTGTATCTATGTATCTGAAATACACACACGCATTCTAACGTTCGACGGCCAACGTGCGACTTCCTACGCGAACGGCAGTAATAAATTTTATGAGCTGTGAGGAACACGCGAAATATTTGTTGTTTTTAGTTATTGTTGCTGCTGTTTGGCATTTTGGCAAATTATTACACAATTCATTGAAGAGAGTTCCCGCCCCGAATCGAAAGAGAACGGACGACTGTCTTGTCTGTCTGGCTAATTAGTAGCTTGGACTCGTATCTGACGGATACGGATATACTATGTACATGCTTGTAACACGGTCTTGGTCTAAGCACACGAAAGCAAAGCGAACCGCATCAGCACGTACCGCCGACTGGCTGGCAGTCCGGCCATGCGACAGACGGACCCTTGCCAATTCCCAAGTAAACAAAATAAATAACATAATTTAAAAGCACAAAGCGCAAAAACTGAGCAAAAATTCGAGTATCTAAAGGCGGCGGACGGCAAACAGCAAACAGCAAACGCTCTTTATGCTTTTGTATTAATTTTTGTTTTGTTTTCTTCTTTTTTTTGCTTCATGTGTGTGTGTGTTGCCAAAATTCGGGGCCGGGTCGGGCATGGAAAGGGACAGGCAAGGCGGCGGCGGCGGCGGCAGCAAAGCTTACAGATACGTTGCTGCCGCTGCTGCTGTTGCTGCCGTTGCTGTTGGCGTCGCAGTCGCAGACAGCAAACAGCAAACGATCAAGGGCATATTGGACACGACGGCGTCGCTGTCGCTGCTGTTGTCTCACCCTTGAAGGCGCTTACAGCAGCGATCTTGCAGCGCACTCGTATCTGTGTGTCTGTATCTGTATCTGTATCAGTGTATCGGCGTATCTGTGTATCTGATGGTTGGGTTTTCGCTTTCAAACGAGCAATTTGCGAATTTCTTCGTCGGCAGCGACGCGTCTGCTTAAGAGCATTTTATTCCTATTCCTCTTTTGCCTGCTAACCTAGTACCCGATCTTTGCCTTTATATACATGCATACATATATACATATATATCTTTTTTGTTGTTTTCTTGTTTTCTTGTAAGTCTTGTTTTGTCTCTTTTGCGTTGCGTTTGCTTTGCTTTCGTTTCTGTTCCGTTTCGTGTGCTCTCATCATCATCCCCAAAAAAGTCTCAGCTCAGTCTCATATCATTTTAATTCCATGGAATTGTCTGAAAAATTAAGCGCAAAAAAATTCAAGCGATCAACGTTGCCCGTTGCCCGTTGCCTGTTGCCTGTGTGCAAAATGTGCGCCTCACATGTTAGACATTCAAGGGACTGACAGATAAACATGATGACGATCTTTAGCTCCTGCCGCCACAACTGCTGCGGTTCTCAATCAGCTCTTTAATGATCATCAGCTGTTTTGAGCTTTGCCTTGGACTAGCCTGCCTTTTGTGCGCGCACCTTTTGTTTTTTTTTAGCGGAATTTCAAATTCTCGATTTGCATTTGTTTTTTTTCCTGCTTACAGCACATTTTATAATTTACATTTTTCAATCGAACTCGAATTGAGATTCTAGCTAGAATAAGTGCATTCAAATATAACATTACATTATTACGAAAGTATGCCAGCAAATACGCACTCGTTTATGCAAATGTTTTAGTAATAAGTAAGGGCCTAAATAAACTTCTATCGAAATGCCAACTTGATTAACTTCTTCTAAGAATTGTAGACTAGTTTCGAGCAGCAGTTATTCAGTAAGTCTTAGCTTTTCTTAGGCAGCCAAAATCCTCCCACATACTTTTCTCAAATAGCCGCTGATCTCATTTGGGCTGGCAATAAGTTCAATATGTTGCGCGACACATGTTGCACGCTGCCGCTGATAAGCTGAAGTTGAAGATTGCTGAACGAGAGACGTTGGTTCGGCTTATCTGTTTAATCAGTCGTCATTGTTGTTGGTTTGCATTGTTTGCAATATTGCACCGCTGCGCCGATTGTCTGACTGAGATTCTTCACAGAAACACTTTGTTGCACTTGTTAGCTGGCAGTAGGCAGTTAGTTCACAGTTAGCCACAGTTTGTCTCTAAGACTAAGATCGTTTTTTTTTTTTGATTTCTATTATTATTATTATGTTTCGTTTTTTTTTTTTTTTGTGTGTGCTGTTTGTTTGTTTTGTTTTTCTTGTTGCGATAGAAACGCGTGCCACAACGTTGCGGTTGCAGTTGTTTTTAGCGAGTGTTCGTTGCAAATGCTGCAAATAATGCTAAAAGTCTAAAAAGAACACGTTCAGCAGCGGCAGCCGCAGCCGCAGCAGCAGCAGCAGTAACAACAGCAACAAGAACAACAACAACAATAGGCTACAACTTTAGCGGCAGCGTCGCAGTCACCGCAGTTGCAGCTGAGAGCAAAAGCAACGTCGCCGCATGTGGCAAATGCTGAAGCTGGCAAAAATTGCAGTTGCTCTCGCATTCTCTCGCTCAATCGCGCTTTCTCACTCTTCTCTCTGTCTCGCTCTCTCGTGGCCAGGGCCTGCATTAGAATAGACTTAGATTAAGTCTAAGTCCGAGCCAAAGTCCGAGTGGGCTTCGTGCCTTTGGCCAGATCGGTTGCTTTCTTGACTTGCCGGTTTGCAGCTGAGCAATGAAATGCCGTCTGTCTCTCTATGTTTGTGTGTGTCTGTGTGTGCGTGTGTGTGTGTGTGTGTGTGTGATGCTCAGTTCTTGCGGCACATGTGCGCAACAACTCTTAAGTGGCTTTCGAAGTGCTGTCGCTGCTGCCGCTGCTACCGCTGCTGCTGCTGCCGTTTGCCGTTTGCCGCTACTGGCCCAGCTACAAACACAAACACAAACACAAAAGCAAACACAAAGACAAACACAAACAAAGGGGCAAGGGGCCGTGCGTAAACTTTGCAAAAAGCACACACAAAAGATGGGCACACCAAAAAAAAAACCTACATAGATCGCTCGTTTCGTTTATGGCGGCGGACGGACAGTCAAACTATCTGACGCTGCTGCTCAACGCTTTTTTTATTTTTGTTGCAAACAATTTTGCGCGCCTAAGCTGTCTTGCTCTCTCACTCTCTCCGCCCTGCTCTCTCTTTCGCACTCTCTCTCTATTATCCACTCTCACACATATTCGCATGCTCTCTTTGTGCATGACTCTCTCATGTAAAAAACAATTTGAACGCCAAAAGATACACAGCTGTATCTCATAGATACACAGACACACACACACACATACGCAAACAGCACCACACTCAGCGATCGCACGCACTCAGCGCTGAGCAACTAGCGTCAAATTTGCGCTAATTATTTGCAAACATTTTTTTTCATTTTTTCTTTTTGTTGTTGTACATATGTACATATGTTTATATTGTATATGTATGTAGTAATGCGCATATAAATCGTCTTCAGTTTTGTTGAGTGGGCCGCTCTTAGATGCTTTTAAAGAGCGCATCATGTGTAACGTAAATAATTTTAAGGTTTGCATTTAACCTTTAACATTGCTTAGTTAACACACACACACACACACACAAATACACATGTACACACAGATACTCATCTAGCTCAGCATTCGCCACGCATACGCAAACAGTGCGCGGCTTCGTTGCGGAGGAGAAACGTAAAAATTGTGGCTAGCTTGTGGATATTTGGGGGAGTGTGGTGGCCGTAATTGGCAAGGTCGTTTCGGCATTTGTCGTAATCATTGGCAACGTTTTGCTTGGCTTCTGCTGGCGCTGCGTTTGCTTTTTGGCCAACTGCAAACGAACGAATGAGCGAACGAATGACAAAACAAACTTTGCCTGTTTGCATTTGTTGTGTGCCCCATGAAGAGCAGCACTCGGGCACCGGTCGCATTGTCAGTTGCCAGTTGCCAGTTTGCCGGGCTAAGAGCACAGCGACAACAACCTTAAACAATGAAAAACACTGGCAGATAAAAACAAAAAATAAAACAAAAAGCAGGAATGCAATGCTTCTGTCAAATTTGACATTGGGTCGTTAGACAGCAAATATTGAACTTTTACATTTTTTTTTCTTAATATAATTTACAAAAGAAACTAAGAAATAAATCAGTGAAACCTATTCGCTTGATTGCGCCTTATTCGAAAAAAAATACAGTAATCAATTTGGAGCTCATTTTGGCTAAGAGTTACGATTTAGGTCGGATAACATTAAAAGGACAATTACATTATACTTCTTTGATTGGTTTTATGATATATATTGTATAGTAGTCCAAGCTATTTTTTCCAATTTATTAGTGAACTCACTAACAATATTTTTCTTTGTTAAAAAACATAACAGAATCGCAAGCACATTTAAACATATTGAAAAAATTATAATAATTTTTTTGATTATGCAAAACGTAGTAAAATTTTTGCAAAAATCAATTTAACCATAAGAGTGATATTATAAACAGTTTTTGAAATTTTTAATAAATTTCTGTGCTTATTAAGCTAAGAGAAAAACGTTTAGTTAAGAGACTATCAATCGCTGCTACATATTAGTGCTCAAATATTTATTTATTTACACATTTTAAAAACTACTGAACGAAAAAACAAAAGAATTCAGCGGCGTTTGTTATCTTCTGACCTGTCCCAGTGATAAACCAATAAATAATGCATACGATTTGTTCATATCTTATCGGAGCTATCAATCATAAACTGCTGTTAGCATAGTCACTAGTATATATATTACATTTAGTATATAACATGAAAATGAAAGTGAATGTTTGTTGCAGATTGAATTCATAGAATGGTCAACTAATCGCACAAGTATGTAACCTCTTTATGGACTAACTTTCAAGCTGTTGTTTATTGTTGTGCATTTACAGGGTGCCAGCAGCAGGATAGCCACTTGGCCAAAAGAACGCAACGGCTCACGCTGCGTATGCGTAACGAGCAGTTCTCGTATACCGTATATTTGCGTATTTTGCAAATATTGTTTACCGTTTTTTTTTATAATTTCATTTAGCATTTGTTAAAAGTTTGCACACATGTGTTTTCTTTTATTCAGCAACAGCAACAATAGCCACAGCAACAGCTTGTTTTACAAATAAACGCCTGGAGGTGCCCTAAATTTCAATTTGGACCGCCTCGAAAAAGTACCATAGCGCAAATTTATGTATGTTACTATAATGCTAAGTATATCTCGCCAAAATCGCTAGATGGTGAAGAAAACCCAACTAAAAGTAGGGCGCCATATGCACACCTAGCCGGATCGGGCGCGATATACAAAACAATATGGTTTTTATCGCCGCAATTTTGATTATAGCAAAAATATTACACGCTGTGGTGCTGTGGGGCTGTGGGGCTGCCTACAATAGAGCTATATTATATATACACATCAAGCTACGTACATACAAACGCCTGTATGCCTTACAAAGTTTTTTGTTTACCCGACCTGTTTGGTTTAGTCGAATGTGCGTAATTTACTTAGCCCAATTTGAAATTCCGCATAAAAGCAATGTTTACTCGCATTCAAATTCTTGTTGGCTATTGAACCGTCTAACCAATCTGCAGACTTTGAGTTCCTCCTTCAAATGCACTCAATTATGTCACCCACAAGTATTTTGAGCTGCTCATAAATTTCGTTTAATGAATTTAATTGCCAGTGCGCATAAATCTAAAGCGCCTCAGTTCAGTTTACTCAGAAAACAAAGCGCCTGCGTTTGGCGCCGCTCAATTTATTAAAATCAAGCGAAAATTGCAAAAAAAAACGAAGCAAAGCTGCTGTCCACGAGGGTACTCGACGAGGAAATATCCTAGATATATTCCTCATATTTCAGTTTCAGTTTTAGTTTTTTACTTTTGCTTCACACTTTATTTTAATGTTGACGAACTCAATTAGATTGATTCTGATCGGGCATTTGTATACTTTTAAAGATTAAAGATTAGATATGTCTACTAATTAATTTCGTTACTTTAAATTATTAGATATGTTTACATGTTTATCCATTTTTAAGCGTGTAGATAAATTGAAAAAAAAATGCATGTTTGAAATAATATTTTAGTTTTTTACTATTGTTTTTGATATCAATTAATATTTTTAATAATTGACATTTATTTATTTGATAAAGTAAAAATATATATTTAACTACTATTGACAGTTACCGACACCGAATTCGTTGCAAACTTAATAAGTATATTGTCGACTTTTTACTGTAGGGTATACAATAGCCAAGACGATGACGAAGCATTGCAACGTTGAAATGACAACAACACAAAAAAAGCCAAAATTCGCGCATTTGCCCTTGAAAATAAATTTTAGTTTGCAAAAAATGTGTTGTTGCTTGTGTTTTTCTGGTTGTTGTTGGATTTTGCGTTTTTGGTGCGCTGTTTGCATTTTGTTTAACATTTGATTCACACAAACCTACAACATAAACGCAGGAAGACACGTCGCCAAAAGCTACATTGACAGCAACAACAACAACAACAACAACAGCAATAACAATAGTGCGGTAGCAAATAAAATAAATGTTTTAGTTTGCATTTTGAATGCTTTGCATGTAATTTAAAAACTGGTCTAGCGGGGACCTTCGTTAACTTTGCCAAAATTATGCGAGTTGCCCTCAACCGCTGCCCCATGACCGCCTCCTGGCCCCTGTGGCAACGACAGGTCGTCTCTCGTAATTTATAGCAAAAATCGTTGAGCACCAAAATCAGCAACAACAAATAAGCGCAAACACAGTGACACCAACATTTTTTGGCAAATACGGAAGTTTTACTGTTGCTGCGTTTTTGGTTGTTTTATTTTGTCTTAAATTGTAATAAATTTGTCGAGCATTTGTTGCAGTCATCGAATCACGCATTTGTGGTTGCTTTTTTTTATTATTGCTATTTTGTGAACTGAGCTTAGATCTTTTGTTATTTTTTTTTCCTTTTTGGGTGCTGCGACTAGTTAATGTATCTGCTCGGGTTTGGGCCGCTGCATGAGAACAGCCTTCAAAAACGTTTTCGTTATCGCCGCTAATGGTTTTTGTTGTTGTTGGTGTCGCTGATTTGCTTGTCGACCTTTGCTATTTCGCATTTAGATTTTTTTTTGCATATTTAGTTGTTGGTATTTGTTTGTGTTATGGTAAAACATGTTTTCTCAATGCTTACATAATCCATGACGCAGATACAGTTTTAGTTATGCAGATGATCACAGTTTGTCTTTATGAAAGCAATCCACAGATTAAAAACTCCAGTTGTTAACACAATATAATCAATTTAATGCTACAGTTAATTAATAACGTGTTTATTTTTGTAGATCATTTTTGTGGATGAAATCTTTGAGAAGATCTAGCCCAATATCATTTTAATGTTACTATAATATTATTTTAAGTGATTCTCATATTTTCTTATTGAAATGTTTACAAAATAAAATAACTATAAGAAGTATTTACTTTTTGTATGCTCAGTAAATATTGAAAAATTAGAATTTCCTGCATTAAACATATTACCTATGTATTTGTTAAATATTTTGCATTGCATGCTTTTAGGCAATGTCATTTGATTTATTGTTCCATAAGATGGGAGAATTGAAGAAAAAGTATTAATAAATATTAATTGAAGTAGAAATATAATCGAGTCATTGATTTTTCAATTGGTCAACTATGTATTTTATACAGGAGTTATAATAATGTACAGTTGTGCAATACTTGTGCCTCCTGTAGCTTGGCTTCCCCTTCATTGATAATGCATATTTCGAATATGAATATGGTTTCGAATGCCGCCTAGCCTGTCTGACTTTTGTTGTCCCTAAGTGGCACATACATAGTATGTATGTAGATGGCCCGTACAGCGGCACCAATTAGCGAACAAGTTCGTCTTGATTTAATGCAATGACTGCAGGGCAAGTGCGGCGAGTCCAAGTGCGAGGCTGGTGCTGGTGCATTAACCTCTTGCGTAATGAACACCAAGAGCGCCACCAACAGCGCGACAGGCAGTCAGGTCGACATAGGCCGGAATGGATGTACAAAATGGGGACAGGGGGCTGTGGCCAGGAGGTGTTCCCTGTGAGCAGCCTGGCGCGCAGCTGCGTTGTAAAATTAGAATTTTCAGCCGGGCCAAAGTCGCTGCCGAAGATGGCCAGGTAGCTGATAAAGAGTTGCGCTCAGCAAAGCCAACGCCAGAACGAAAGCCATGGCCAAGTAATTCCATTGGCTAACAGAATAAAGTGCGCTACAAAATAATTGCAAATAAAATGCAGCCAGCTTCAGCTTCTCCAACTCCAACAGTTGCAGCACAGTGTTGCACCTGAAGCCAAAAGCCTTCGTTCTTGGCCAGCACCTGTGCGCGGCGTTTAATTCCATACGAAAACAAACAGCCCAGGCAACAACAACAACAACAGCAGCAACAACAAAAAAAGAGTGTTGCTGTGTGTGAGGCAGGCAACAAATGTTGCATGATAGTCAACGTTGCGACGCTTCTTCCTGTGCTTCAGCAACAACTGCAACAACCAGGGCCTAAGCAATGCGGCTGCAAAGTAACAGCATCGAAGAGCCGTTATCAATATCTGGTTTGTCCACTCAGCTCAGGCTCAGGCTCAGGCTCAGCTCAGCGGGCGACGGCCCAGCGCAGTGCGGCTAGATAGGATTGGGCCAATGTACCTGAGAAGAGAAGCAGCCACTTTGGCCAAGGAATGCGTTCAGCAGGCTGCAAGCAACAACTATGAAGCGGACATTGGTTAACTGCAAATGCTGCCATTTATATGGCACAATAAACATTAGGTGTTGCCTTCTCGCATGGGTGTGGGTCTCTCATGGTTGTTGTATAATGTTGCTGTTGTTGTTGTTGTTGATGCCCGGAGTGTTATCCCGTGCCAGCGCTTAGTTAGCCAACGTTTTGTATGCCCAGCGCCTTTTTGTTGCTGCTGTTGTTATTGTTGTTGTTGTTATTGTTGACTGGCCCCAAAAAAACACTGCGCTCCTGTTGTTGTCTCACAGCTTTTGCCAGGGCCGAGCAACGGTGTTTGTTGCTTTTTCTATTAAAATTACCATCAAGATTTACATTTCAGTAGGCAACAGGTTCGAGGAGTTCAGGTTCGAGTTTGCTTTTGGGTCTTGGGTCTGGGTTCTGGGGCTCTGGGGTTTGGGAAGCTCGGACTCCTTATAGGTAAAAATGTGGGCAGTGAGCAAACCGACTGAAACGGAGGCGACTCCTGCGGGGCGGCTCCCCTGCTAAATGCCTTGGCTGGCCTCTGCCCACTTGTTCGTAAATGCAACACTCAAGTCAAGTGGAAAATTGTTGTTGTTGTTGTTGTTGTTGTTGCTGCTGCCGCTTTGCGGTTACTCTCATTTTGCATTTAATGCCCATATTTAGCTGGCAAGCCACGCGGCATTAGCGGCAGCAAGATAAACAGTAACTACAACAAATATGGCAGATCATTCTGTGATTGCATTGACCAAGATTTGCAGTTCTCAAAAAAGAAAAGAAACACGTAAAAATATTTAGGAATACAGGTTGCAATTACTAACCAGTTGACAGGATTCCAGAGGGAGCGCTGCATGTTTCAAGATTCATTTCATTACTATTAGCTATTTTTCTAAGAGCAAGACTGTTAATTATTTAAGCCCAACTTTACCTGACATACCCCTGATTAAATTTAATTTCAAAAAATTAAATATTTAAATTGCCATCACATTTGAATTCACTTTAATTTTTAAATAATTGTACTTAATTGTTTTTGTACTGTTATATACACCAATTAAATTTAATCAACCGAAGTTGCAAATCATTTTTTGAAAACTTATTAAATTTTATGTGAAATTTACTAAGTTATTTTTAATTCCTTTTAATCTGTTCTTTTGCAACTATTTCGTATTAAAGTTTCGAATGGTTTGCATTCATCGGAATATACGTATTGCGTAGCTAGACGATCAAATGGTTTTCTTTTAGGTGCCTTGGGATGGGCGGTACACTCAGCTGCTGCAGTTGTGGCAAGTAGCAGGTAGCCAAGCTATAAGCAATTGCGATAAGGCATTAAACGCTGGCCAGCTGGCTGGCTGGGCGATCAGTTGGTCATATGTGCAGACGTCAATCGCCGCTCGGCAATGCAATAAATTTGAGTTTTATTTAACATTTTACAGGCTCTCAGAAGGCATAAACAGAAATTTAAAGCAGGTACAGCGGTAGCCCCAGTAACAGCAATTCAAGCAACAACAACAAGTCAACGAGGCAACGAGGCAAAGAGGCAACAAGGCAAATCCCAGCCCAACAAGGAAGCAATTGCCTTGTAGCTCTCCAGCAGCGTTGCTTTACGCATTAGGACATGCGTTCGGCCCAGTCGGGGAGGTGGTGTGGATGCAGCAGCCGCAGAAAGGTGCAGCTGAAAGGGGCAGCTGACAGCACTCCAAAGCATAAAACAATTTAAATATTGCCGCGCTGCACTTGCAACAACAACAACAACAACAACAACTAGCAACGGCAACTGCAGTGGAGCAAAACTAGTTTTTGGGATAAAAAAAAAGCTCGCGTATGCATCTGCAATCTGCAATGAATCGCGCTGCCTTGCCGCTAATCTTCATTATCGCAGCTAGCTCATAATGATGTTTCGTCAACGGTGTCAGCAATGGGCAACTCGAACTGCAATCGCCTGGAATCGCAGCATGGCCAGAGCGGAAGATCAGCACGCATGGGCCTGGGCATTAGCCGATGTCCCGTCGTCCCGTCGTCCCATTCAACCAGCGCCATGTTCATTTAAATCTACAACTTTTCGAGGGACAACTTGACTGGCTGCACCAGACCAGAGGACGGGTACCGGGTACCGGGTACCAGATACTGTGGGCACTGGGATACCATGTGAGAAAATTGCGCACTTGAGCGACGCGACGCGACGCGATGCGACGCTGGCTGAGAACCTTCGGGCAGCAGTCGCAGTCAGCAGAGTTGGATACGCTGGGATCGCTTTAACCCCGTTGCTCGTATAAAGTGAAAATTCCTAGCTTTATCCATTCTGTGTAGCTGGACGGACCGGCATGCGAGTGAACGGCAAAGTCGCGACCAGCTTATCGCGAATTCATTATTGAAATAACTCTTTACTCTAAGCCCTATGCGAGCATGGACTATCCCATTGCTGTAGTGGCATAACGGTAAATTGCAAGGGATCTAGCCAACATCTTAATGAAAATTGAATTTTATGTTTATTACGCAGCCTGGCTGGCACTTCAACTCTCCCAATGCTCCCAATGCTCCCAACTCTCGCAACTCTTCCAGTTGCTGCCAGCCATCTAGCCATCTAGCCAGCTAGCCCTCCACATAACCTTTAAATATGCCAGACGACCGGTCCGTTCTGGCCAACCAGATTCTAAACGCTGTTTTTGCGGACCTACTCGTTGGCCATAAGACGCGACCATAAGAAAGATAGCGGACCGTCCACCATTTGCCATTTTCCTGTGGCAACAAGTTAGCGGCAGGGGGCCGTGCAACGGCAACATGTTTCTCTGATAAGTGAAATAAAAGTAATAGAGTCCAATGCAAAGTTAACTTCACATAAGCCGACGAATCGTACACTCTAATAAATGAATACAAATTATAGAATATCAAATATAATCTTTACTTACTAAAAAAAATGTATATATATATAGTTTGATTATATATATATATATTCAATTAATTTTAATTATTTAAATCACATTTTATGAATTTCTTTCTTTTAACAAATAAAAATATTATTAAATTTTTATGAACATAAATAAAGTTTATATTAATATTGAAAGTTTTGTAAGAAATATATATAAATTTAATTATTTTGTTGCATGTTGCACACGATAAATAATTGATACTGCCCATTATATCACAGTCCAAGGGACAGCGACATTTAGAACCCGCCAAGAACCAGACGAGTAGCTTCCTCTGTCTCTGTCACACACATACAAACAAACACACACACACACACACATGGTTACACAATTACATGGGGCAGCTTGGTGCAACTAGGAAGCAAACTGATCTGGCCTGCGAGCAGGAAAGACCTTGGTATGGGGTATGTGGCATGGGCCCATTGCAACAACCAACGAGCAACGGCAACCTGCCACACGCGGCCTACGTAAGTGGCAAGATCGCACACAGCCGCCGAGGCTGCCACTAAAGGATGCCAAGCGAAAGGTGGGCAGGTAGATACACACATATACACACACACATACACACGAACACACACTCGCACATAGGTGCAACGGGCTGCATGTGGGATGCTATTGCTGCCACTGCCTGATGCCGCTGCTGCTGCCATGCCCCAAGTTGTTGCATTGATTTAGCAAACATGCATTTTTATAGCCTTACAACGCGCCCAGGCAACAACAAGTTTCTCTATTATTTATTCCAACCTGGCGGCCACAGTCCACGATTGCACTGTTTTTCTTCTTTTTTGTTGTTGTTGTTGTTGTTGTTGTTCTGCCCCCTGCCTCACCTTTGATTATTTCGATAGCGCAGCTGCAGCTTCCACGTCACCAACCCCCATGCTCTTGCTCTGTTTTGCCGCTCGCTGGATTAAAGTGTTATTAATGTTTATTATGCCTGAATGAGTTTTAATGTTTGCTGAAGTTATCATTAAAATGTTGTTAAAATTTGAATACCATGTGAGAACAGAGAGCGCCGTGCGATCGTCACAGTAACGAACGCTACGTCCAGATCTTTGGCTCTTTTTTTTGGCCAACAATGTCTCTGGCCTCACTGTAATTGGCCGCCTTCTCGCAGCTGCCCCCCCAAAAACACAAAGTCTCCGCCGAGCGGCTGCTCAATGCAGCAATGGGCAGGAAGAGCGTGTACTTTATTTTGATTGGAGCTGCCATGGAATTTCTTTTGTGTGTTCGCAGAGATTTTTTAATGATCGGTGACAGGATTATTAAAGTCATTAAGCGGCCACTTGCAGTTGTTGCCGTTGCCGTTGCAGTTCTCGTTGTTGCAGTTGTTGTTGACTTGTTCTCAATGGCGGGACTAATAATGTTAACTGTAACTGCCAATGACAGTAGTAAAAGTTGCAACACGGCTGCATCGCCCGCTCATATGATGATCTGATGTTGATGCCTCTGACGCGAATCATACATGTATACATATAGAAATACATACATAAATACATAGGTGCTTCACGGCTGGATCGTGTTCAATTTGAATGCTTGAGGGGTATTTATAATTTTGCAACTCTAATAATATCCTTTTCAAAACATTAAGATTGTCTTTAAGCTGAGCGACTTGTTGCGAACAAGCAAACGGATCAAAAATCTATATATTTTATAGGTTTGAGCTATTATCTCTAAGACCTATATATATATAGTACAAGTACAAGTACACACATGAATATTTAATACTCAGTACAAATCGAAATATGAAATGAATTGACATTTCATACTGACTACTAATTACAGGCTCTGCGAGTTCCTTTGGCGTGAAAAACGCCAACATATAGTGACATGAATAGAACAGCTGGAGAAATCTCATGCATATGGGCAAATTTGTATTCCTTAATAGGTGCAGTCGAAAATAGGGTCTCATCGTGTTCGGTTCACAGTGGAACTTGAAATGACGAAAATATTCCGACTTATTTATACAGCTCCGCTGTTGATTCCAATACGTTCCAGGGATTGTTTCACCTATTTTGATCGGGTTATGAAATTACTTGGTTGGATACCACCAAAGCAGGGCATAAAGCGATATGCATACATTTTTTGGACAATCTTGGCCTTTACTCTCTCAGAGGTTTATCTAATTGTTGGCTTGATCGTAACCATTATTAAAAACTTTCACATGTTAACGCCCGGCGAGTTTCTTAGCATGCTCTACGTGTTACTCGCCCAAGTCGGATGCAAAATTAAAACTATACTTATGTTGATTTTCTGTATGCGTTTGCACGCGACGAAGTCGATCCTTGACATTATGGACGAACAACTGGAGAGTGACAGCGATCGCCAAAAGATCCACAAAGGTGTTGCTCTTTGCAACAAAGTCTGCTTAATTTACGGAATTTTTTACGTAAGTTACATCGTGTCTATATTTAGCGTAGCTGGGTTGATCGGGCAACCACCTTGGATGATATATAATCCGCTCTTTGATTGGCGCAATGGAGTTGGCAATTTGTTGATGCACTCAATCCTTGAGCTCATAATTACCACCACGGCTGTGTTGTTTCTCCTGGCTTGGGATATATATCCCCTCATATTTATCATTATTATTCGAGCGCACTTTGATGTTCTGAAGGACCACATTCGACATCTGCGCACCGATCCGTTCAGGACGGAGGCAGAGAACTACGATATGCTTGTGTCCTGCATTAATTATCACAGGCGAATTCTGGAGTAAGTCAGTCCAATATTCCAAGTACTTCGTGTTATACGAATTATTCTATTTCTACCCAGATGCTGCAACTTAATGCGTCCACTGCTGTCAAGCACCATTTTTTTACAGTTTCTAATGATTGGTGTATTAGTGGGGGTGACAATGATTAACGTACTGTACTTCTTGGATATGATTCATGGCATTTCATCAATTATATATCTCACTGGTATCCTAATGGAATCATTTCCCTTTTGCTACCAATGTGATTTGCTCGTCGAGGATTG
This sequence comes from Drosophila maculinotata, assembly GCA_035045305.1. Classification (NCBI taxonomy): domain Eukaryota; kingdom Metazoa; phylum Arthropoda; class Insecta; order Diptera; family Drosophilidae; genus Drosophila; species Drosophila maculinotata. The sequence goes on from JAWNPD010000335.1 coordinate 13,082,113, forward strand.
TGCGATATCGGCCAACCTGTTGGGTCAATCGAACTGGATGGATGCTGAGCGGAAATACAAGTCAACGTTGCAGATATTTATGCACCATATGCAACAGCCGATAACCTTCATTGCTGGTGGCATCTTTCCTATTTCAACGATCAGCAATATTAAGGTGGGTATAAATAAATATATTTTATATTTTGTTCTGATTTAATGCACCAATATTGCAGGTGACCAAATTTTCGTTCAGTGTTATGACTATAGTGCAGCAAATGAATCTGGCTGATCGTTTTGAATGATCGATCTGTTGAGCTGAGCTAAAGTTCTCAATATTTAAATATATATCCTTAAGATATAATCTTGATGCAAACAAAGTGAAATATTAAATAGTTATTTTATATTATTATTATTAAATAGTTATTTTATATTTTATATATAACATTTTTTTTAAATTATATTATATTTTTGTGTACTAAGATAATATTGTGTCATGTCGGATATGGATCCTTCTACCCTACAACAAATATTTCCACAGCTTAATAAAACCACTTTCACACATTTTTAACTGTTTAATTAAAGTTTGCCTAATTAACAGGTATTTTCCTAGATGTATCTTTTGTGGGGCGTGATTGACACTTAAAGCTGTGTGAAATGAACGAATGAGTGTATCCGACTATATCGACATAATAATAAATAGTAGTTCTCGTATACCCTGGTCAGACAACGTAAATGAATTTAAGAACTATACAAAACAATCGATTAAAAATAGTAATTCAGATTCTAAATTTTTAAAAAACAAAGTTGGTATTGTCCTGCCCTATGATTTTTTAACAAAAAAATATTTTCAAAAGTCCATAAACCTTAAATGTGGATTTGAAGACGATGCCAAATATGGAACAAATATGGGATTGACAATCGGTTCAGATTTGACAAAGTTGTGGCAGTTTGAAGTCTGGGAAGATAAATTTTAAGGAAGTTTTCGTTGTTTGGGTACTTAACAAGCCAATTTTTTTGTCACTTTTGGCGTGATTTTTGACAGAAAAATTAAACACCACAAAATCACTTATCGTATAGTTTTTTATACTAATTTTGACAACCACAATCGATTAAGAACAGAATTTCAAGAATTTATTTTTTGAAAAATCAATTTTGGTAAGGGTCCCCCCTTATGCTTTTTTCGAAAAAATATTCGAAAAAATTTTACTTTCAATAATGCATAAACTTAAAATGTAGAATTGATATATAGGACAAACCATGAACAAAATGGCCCCAAGCTTGACAATCGGTTAAAATTTGACAAAGTTGTGGCAGTTTGAAGTCTGGGAAGGTCAATTATAAGGAACTTTTCGATGTTTGGGCACTTTACAAGCCAATTTTTTTGTCACTTTTGGCGTGATTTTTTACAGAAAAGAGAATTACCTCAGAATAACTTTTCCTATAGTTTTTTATACTTATTTTGACACCCACAATCGATTAAGAAAAGAATTTCAAGAATCTATTTTTTGAAAAATCAATTTTGGAAAGGGTCCCCCCTTATGTTTTTTTCGAAAAAATATTCGAAAAAATGTAACTTTCAATAATGCATAAACTTGAAATGTAGAATTGATATATAGGACAAACCATGAACAAAATGGCCCCAAGCTTGACAATCGGTTAAAATTTGACAAAGTTGTTGCAGATTGAAGTCTGGGAAGGTCAATTATAAGGAACTTTTCGATGTTTGGGCACTTACAAGCCAATTTTTTTGTCACTTTTTGCGTGATTTTTTACAGAAAAATGAATTACCTCAGAATAACTTTTCCTATAGTTTTTTATACTAATTTTGACACCCACAATCGATTAAGAAAAGAATTTCAAGAATCTATTTTTTGAAAAATCAATTTTTGTAAGGGTCCCCCCTTATGCTTTTTTCGAAAAAATATTCGAAAAAATTTAACTTTCAATAATGCATGAACTTGAAATGTAGTATTGATATTTAGGACAAACCATGAACAAAATGGCCCCAAGCTTGACAATCGGTTAAAATTTGACAAAGTTGTGGCAGTTTGAAGTCTGGGAAGGTCAATTATAAGGAACTTTTCGATGTTTGAGCACTTTACAAGCCAATTTTTTTGTCACTTTTGGCGTGATTTTTTACAGAAAAATGAATTAGCTCAGAATAACTTTTCCTATAGTTTTTTATTCTAATTTTGACACCCACAATCGATTAAGAAAAGAATTTCAAGAATCTATTTTTTGAAAAAATATTCGAAAAAATTTAACTTTCAATAATGCATGAACTTGAAATGTAGTATTGATATATAGGACAAACCATGAACAAAATGGCCCCAAGCTTGACAATCGGTTAAAATTTGACAAAGTTGTGGCAGTTTGAAGTCTGGGAAGGTCAATTATAAGGAACTTTTCGATGTTTGGGCACTTTACAAGCCAATTTTTTTGTCACTTTTGGCGTGATTTTTTACAGAAAAATGAATTACCTCAGAATAACTTTTCCTATAGTTTTTTATACTAATTTTGACAACCCACAATCGATTAAGAAAAGAATTTCAAGAATCTATTTTTTGAAAAATCAATTTTGGTAAGGGTCCCCCCTTATGCTTTTTTCGAAAAAATTTCGAAAATTTAACTTTCAATAATGCATGAACTTGAAATTAGTATTGATATATAGGACAAACATGAACAAAATGGCCCCAAGCTTGACAATCGGTTAAAATTTGACAAAGTTGTGGCAGTTTGAAGTCTGGGAAGTCAATTATAAGGAACTTTTCGATGTTTGGGCACTTTACAAGCCAATTTTTTTGTCACTTTTGGCGTGATTTTTTACAGAAAAATGAATTACCTCAGAATAACTTTTCCTATAGTTTTTTATACTTATTTTGACACCCACAATCGATTAAGAAAAGAATTTCAAGAATCTAATTTTTGAAAAATCAATTTTGGTAAGGGTCCTCCTTTATGCTTTTTTCGAAAAAATATTCGAAAAATTTAACTTTCAATAATGCATGAACTTGAAATGTAGTATTGATATATAGGACAAACCATGAACAAAATTGCCCCAAGCTTGAAATCGGTTAAAATTTGACAAAGTTGTGGCAGTTTGAAGTTGGGAATCAATTATAAGGAACTTTTCGATGTTTGGGCACTTTACAAGCCAATTTTTTTGTCACTTTTGGCGTGATTTTTTACAGAAAAATAATTACCTCAGAATAATTTATCCTATAGTTTTTATACTAATTTGACACCCAAATCGATTAAGAAAAGAATTTCAAGAATCTATTTTTTGAAAAATCAATTTTGGTAAGGGTCCCCCTTATGCTTTTTTCGAAAAATATTCGAAAAATTTAACTTAAATAATCTAACTTAAATGTTTATTGATATATAGGACAAACCATAACAAAATGGCCCCAAGCTTGAAATCGGTTAAATTTGACAAAGTTGTGGCAGTTTGAAGTCTGGGAAGGTCAATTATAAGGAACTTTTCGATGTTTGGGCACTTACAAGCCAATTTTTTTGTCACTTTTGGCGTGATTTTTTACAGAAAAATGAATTACCTCAGAATAACTTTTCCTATAGTTTTTTATACTAATTTTGACACCCACAATCGATTAAGAAAAGAATTTCAAGAATCTATTTTTTTGAAAAATCAATTTTGGTAAGGGTCCCCCCTTATGCTTTTTTCGAAAAAATATTCGAAAAAATTTAACTTTCAATAATGCATGAACTTGAAATGTAGTATTGATATATAGGACAAACCATGAACAAAATGGCCCCAAGCTTGACAATCGGTTAAAATTTGACAAAGTTGTGGCAGTTTGAAGTCTGGGAAGGTCAATTATAAGGAACTTTTCGATGTTTGGGCACTTTACAAGCCAATTTTTTTGTCACTTTTTGGCGTGATTTTTTACAGAAAAATGAATTACCTCAGAATAATTTTTCCTATAGTTTTTTATACTTATTTTGACACCCACAATCGATTAAGAAAAGAATTTCAAGAATCTAATTTTTGAAAAATCAATTTTGGTAAGGGTCCCCCCTTATGCTTTTTTCGAAAAAATATTCGAAAAAATTTAACTTTCAATAATGCATGAACTTGAAATGTAGTATTGATATATAGGACAAACCATGAACAAAATTGCCCCAAGCTTGACAATCGGTTAAAATTTGACAAAGTTGTGGCAGTTTGAAGTCTGGGAAGGTCAATTATAAGGAACTTTTCGATGTTTGGGCACTTTACAAGCCAATTTTTTTGTCACTTTTGGCGTGATTTTTTACAGAAAAATGAATTACCTCAGAATAATTTTTCCTATAGTTTTTTATACTAATTTTGACACCCACAATCGATTAAGAAAAGAATTTCAAGAATCTATTTTTTGAAAAATCAATTTTGGTAAGGGTCCCCCCTTATGCTTTTTTCGAAAAAATATTCGAAAAAATTTAACTTTCAATAATGCATGAACTTGAAATGTTGTATTGATATATAGGACAAACCATGAACAAAATGGCCCCAAGCTTGACAATCGGTAAAAATTTGACAAAGTTATGGCAGTTTGAAGTCTGGGAAGGTCAATTATAAGGAACTTTTCGATGTTTGGGCACTTTACAAGCCAATTTTTTTGTCACTTTTGGCGTGATTTTTTACAGAAAAATGAATTACCTCAGAATAACTTTTCCTATAGTTTTTTATACTAATTTTGACACCCACAATCGATTAAGAAAAAGAATTTCAAGAATCTATTTTTTGAAAAATCAATTTTGGTAAGGGTCCCCCCTTATGCTTTTTTCGAAAAAATATTCGAAAAAATTGAACTTTCAATAATGCATGAACTTGAAATGTAGTATTGATATATAGGACAAACCATGAACAAAATGGCCCCAAGCTTGACAATCGGTTAAAATTTGACAAAGTTGTGGCAGTTTGAAGTCTGGGAAGGTCAATTATAAGGAACTTTTCGATGTTTGGGCACTTTACAAGCCAATTTTTTTGTCACTTTTGGCGTGATTTTTTACAGAAAAATGAATTACCTCAGAATAACTTTTCCTATAGTTTTTTATACTTATTTTGACACCCACAATCGATTAAGAAAAGAATTTCAAGAATCTAATTTTTGAAAAATCAATTTTGGTAAGGGTCCCCCCTTATGCTTTTTTTCGAAAAAATATTCGAAAAAATTTAACTTTCAATAATGCATGAACTTGAAATGTAGTATTGATATATAGGACAAACCATGAACAAAATTGCCCCAAGCTTGACAATCGGTTAAAATTTGACAAAGTTGTGGCAGTTTGAAGTCTGGGAAGGTCAATTATAAGGAACTTTTCGATGTTTGGGCACTTTACAAGCCAATTTTTTTGTCACTTTTGGCGTGATTTTTTACAGAAAAATGAATTACCTCAGAATAATTTTTCCTATAGTTTTTTATACTAATTTTGACACCCACAATCGATTAAGAAAAGAATTTCAAGAATCTATTTTTTGAAAAATCAATTTTGGTAAGGGTCCCCCCTTATGCTTTTTTCGAAAAAATATTCGAAAAAATTTAACTTACAATAATGCATGAACTTGAAATGTTGTATTGATATATAGGACAAACCATGAACAAAATGGCCCCAAGCTTGACAATCGGTTAAAATTTGACAAAGTTGTGGCAGTTTGAAGTCTGGGAAGGTCAATTATAAGGAACTTTTCGATGTTTGGGCACTTACAAGCCAATTTTTTTGTCACTTTTGGCGTGATTTTTTACAGAAAAATGAATTACCTCAGAATAACTTTTCCTATAGTTTTTTATACTAATTTTGACACCCACAATCGATTAAGAAAAGAATTTCAAGAATCTATTTTTTGAAAAATCAATTTTGGTAAGGGTCCCCCCTTATGCTTTTTTCGAAAAAATATTCGAAAAAATTTAACTTTCAATAATGCATGAACTTGAAATGTAGTATTGATATATAGGACAAACCATGAACAAAATGGCCCCAAGCTTGACAATCGGTTAAAATTTGACAAAGTTGTGGCAGTTTGAAGTCTGGGAAGGTCAATTATAAGGAACTTTTCGATGTTTGGGCACTTTACAAGCCAATTTTTTTGTCACTTTTGGCGTGATTTTTTACAGAAAAATGAATTACCTCAGAATAATTTTTCCTATAGTTTTTTATACTTATTTTGACACCCACAATCGATTAAGAAAAGAATTTCAAGAATCTAATTTTTGAAAAATCAATTTTGGTAAGGGTCCCCCCTTATGCTTTTTTCGAAAAAATATTCGAAAAAATTTAACTTTCAATAATGCATGAACTTGAAATGTAGTATTGATATATAGGACAAACCATGAACAAAATTGCCCCAAGCTTGACAATCGGTTAAAATTTGACAAAGTTGTGGCAGTTTGAAGTCTGGGAAGGTCAATTATAAGGAACTTTTCGATGTTTGGGCACTTTACAAGCCAATTTTTTTGTCACTTTTGGCGTGATTTTTTACAGAAAAATGAATTACCTCAGAATAATTTTTCCTATAGTTTTTTATACTAATTTTGACACCCACAATCGATTAAGAAAAGAATTTCAAGAATCTATTTTTTGAAAAATCAATTTTGGTAAGGGTCCCCCCTTATGCTTTTTTTCGAAAAAATATTCGAAAAAATTTAACTTTCAATAATGCATGAACTTGAAATGTTGTATTGATATATAGGACAAACCATGAACAAAATGGCCCCAAGCTTGACAATCGGTTAAAATTTGACAAAGTTGTGGCAGTTTGAAGTCTGGGAAGGTCAATTATAAGGAACTTTTCGATGTTTGGGCACTTACAAGCCAATTTTTTTGTCACTTTTGGCGTGATTTTTTACAGAAAAATGAATTACCTCAGAATCTATTTTTTGAAAAATCAATTTTTGTAAGGGTCCCCCCTTATGCTTTTTTCGAAAAAATATTCGAAAAAATTTAACTTTCAATAATGCATGAACTTGAAATGTAGTATTGATATATAGGACAAACCATGAACAAAATGGCCCCAAGCTTGACAATCGGTTAAAATTTGACAAAGTTGTGGCAGTTTGAAGTCTGGGAAGGTCAATTATAAGGAACTTTTCGATGTTTGGGCACTTTACAAGCCAATTTTTTTGTCACTTTTGGCGTGATTTTTTACAGAAAAATGAATTACCTCAGAATAACTTTTCCTATAGTTTTTTATACTTATTTTGACACCCACAATCGATTAAGAAAAGAATTTCAAGAATCTAATTTTTGAAAAATCAATTTTGGTAAGGGTCCCCCCTTATGCTTTTTTTCGAAAAAATATTCGAAAAAATTTAACTTTCAATAATGCATGAACTTGAAATGTAGTATTGATATATAGGACAAACCATGAACAAAATGGCCCCAAGCTTAACAATCGGTTAAAATTTGACAAAGTTGTGGCAGTTTGAAGTCTGGGAAGGTCAATTATAAGGAACTTTACGATGTTTGGGCACTTTACAAGCCAATTTTTTTGTCACTTTTGGCGTGATTTTTTACAGAAAAATGAATTACCTCAGAATAACTTTTCCTATAGTTTTTTATACTAATTTTGACACCCACAATCGATTAAGAAAAGAATTTCAAGAATCTATTTTTTGAAAAATCAATTTTGGTAAGGGTCCCCCCTTATGCTTTTTTCGAAAAAATATTCGAAAAAATTTAACTTTCAATAATGCATGAACTTGAAATGTAGTATTGATATATAGGACAAACCATGAACAAAATGGCCCCAAGCTTGACAATCGGTTAAAATTTGACAAAGTTGTGGCAGTTTGAAGTCTGGGAAGGTCAATTATAAGGAACTTTTCGATGTTTGGGCACTTTACAAGCCAATTTTTTTGTCACTTTTGGCGTGATTTTTTTACAGAAAAATGAATTACCTCAGAATAATTTTTCCTATAGTTTTTTATACTAATTTTGACACCCACAATCGATAAAGAAAAGAATTTCAAGAATCTATTTTTTGAAAAATCAATTTTGGTAAGGGTCCCCCCTATGCTTTTTTCGAAAAAATATTCGAACAAATTTAACTTTCAATAATGCATGAACTTGAAATGTAGTATTGATATATAGGACAAACCAGAACAAAATGGCCCCAAGCTTGACAATCGGTTAAAATTTGACAAAGTTGTGGCAGTTTGAAGTCTGGGAAGGTCAATTATAAGGAACTTTTCGATGTTTGGGCACTTACAAGCCAATTTTTTTGTCACTTTTGGCGTGATTTTTTACAGAAAAATGAATTACCTCAGAATAACTTTTCCTATAGTTTTTTATACTTATTTTGACACCCACAATCGATTAAGAAAAGAATTTCAAGAATCTAATTTTTGAAAAATCAATTTTCGTAGGGGTCCCCCCGTATGCTTTTTTCGAAAAAATATTCGAAAAAATTTAACTTTCAATAATGCATGAACTTGAAATGTAGTATTGATATATAGGACAAACCATGAACAAAATGGCCCCAAGCTTGACAATCGGTTAAAATTTGACAAAGTTGTGGCAGTTTGAAGTCTGGGAAGGTCAATTATAAGGAACTTTTCGATGTTTGGGCACTTTACAAGCCAATTTTTTTGTCACTTTTGGCGTGATTTTTTACAGAAAAATGAATTAACTCAGAATAATTTTTCCTATAGTTTTTTATACTAATTTTGACACCCACAATCGATTAAGAAAAAGAATTTCAAGAATCTATTTTTTGAAAAATCAATTTTGGTAAGGGTCCCCCCTTATGCTTTTTTCGAAAAAATATTCGAAAAAATTTAACTTTCAATAATGCATGAACTTGAAATGTAGTATTGATATATAGGACAAACCATGAACAAAATGGCCCCAAGCTTGACAATCGGTTAAAATTTGACAAAGTTGTGGCAGTTTGAAGTCTGGGAAGGTCAATTATAAGGAACTTTTCGATGTTTGGGCACTTTACAAGCCAATTTTTTTGTCACTTTTGGCGTGATTTTTTACAGAAAAATGAATTACCTCAGAATAACTTTTCCTATAGTTTTTTATACTAATTTTGACACCCACAATCGATTAAGAAAAGAATTTCAAGAATCTATTTTTTGAAAAATCAATTTTGGTAAGGGTCCCCCCTATGCTTTTTTCGAAAAAATATTCGAACAAATTTAACTTTCAATAATGCATGAACTTGAAATGTAGTATTGATATATAGGACAAACCATGAACAAAATGGCCCCAAGCTTGACAATCGGTTAAAACTTGACAAAGTTGTGGCAGTTTGAAGTCTGGGAAGGTCAATTATAAGGAACTTTTCGATGTTTGGGCACTTACAAGCCAATTTTTTTGTCACTTTTGGCGTGATTTTTTACAGAAAAATGAATTACCTCAGAATAACTTTTCCTATAGTTTTTTATACTAATTTTGACACCCACAATCGATTAAGAAAAGAATTTCAAGAATCTAATTTTTGAAAAATCAATTTTGGTAGGGGTCCCCCCTTATGCTTTTTTCGAAAAAATATTCGAAAAAATTTAACTTTCAATAATGCATGAACTTGAAATGTAGTATTGATATATAGGACAAACCATGAACAAAATGGCCCCAAGCTTGACAATCGGTTAAAATTTGACAAAGTTGTGGCAGTTTGAAGTCTGGGAAGGTCAATTATAAGGAACTTTTCGATGTTTGGGCACTTTACAAGCCAATTTTTTAGTCACTTTTGGCGTGAATTTTTTGACTGAAAAATGAAACACCACAAAATCACTTTTCGTATAGTTTTTTATACTAATTGCGACACCCACTATCGATTAAAAATAGTAATTCAAAATTCAAAGGGTCCCCTCTTATGCTTTTTTCCTTATGTCTCTTAAATACTCTTGCACAAAACCATTATACCCTTTTTTCCCCATTTTAAATGAGTTCAGGGTATAAAAATCAGGCTTAACTTAGGGTACAGATATGCTGCCATGAGTTTCAATTAAGCTATGAAGTAAGAAAATTGTATACATAATCAAGCAAAGTAATGCAATAAATACTATAAATGCCATTTAAGCGAATCTCATTTTAAGATAATATAATAACAAGCCATAGCTCACAGGACGTATCCACTTAAAATGTGCTAATAAATAACAAGGTGTCCTTGACGCTGTTGCCTTACTGTGTCCTTCCTTTCGCATGCTAGACTACAAAAAAATTACACTTCAACGCAAAGTTCAGTAACGGTGCTTTAAATTGCCGCTCATTTATCAAATTGCAGCTTACACAGCAAAAGAAATTTACCGTAGTCGACTGATGACAAGGAAAACTCATAGAAACTACGTGTAACTAAATAGTTGATCAAAGACTATTTGTTCTTATCAAAAAGTGTCTTGAGTGATGTAATAACACGCACGAGTAGATGGGCCGTGCCACGCCCACATGCCACGTGCTCACAAGTTGCAGCCGGAGTCGGCATCAGCAGTAGCATCAACTAACTTTCTTGGTCAAGGTCACAGCATCACAGCGAAGAGCAAAACATAAGCCAAGACCGAAACCGGCCAAGTGGGTGGTGCTGTGTGCCGAAGAGCTGTCTGAAATATTGAAAAAATGATTGAATGCAGCATCAGCAGCTGCTTGAAGCACAATTGATTTACAGCATCGCTGGGGGAAGGGTGGGGAGTAAAGCAAACAGTTTGTAGAGCGAATGACTTAAAAACGGCAAACAGCAAACAGCAAATATAAAATTTAATTGCTGTGCGTCGAGGTACTTCATTGGATACCACATAGTGTACATTTCTGGACCGTTAGACGACGACAACAAAATGGAGCACAAACGTGGCTAATTGTAAATTGTTGCAATTTAAATTGTTGCAAAAGAACAGTAAGCAACAGCAACAGCAGCAGCAGCTAACTGGCCGGGCCACATCCATGGGCTATAAAAATGCTGTTAAGGCCTAAAAGCGATTGTTGCATGACAACAACAACAACAGCAACAACAACAGCAACTGCAACTGCAACCTATTGAATAGCCCCATTGGTTGTTTGTATCTTGGGTCCAGTCCTCGCATCGCACAATCGTTAAAAGGCATCGTTAAAGAGGGCACCGTCATCGTAAAAATTTGCGCATTAATAAACATTATGCAAGATGCGACAGACAGCAAATGAGGCGACACGTTGCTTGCCAATCTGATGTTGCCCCAGACCAGGACCGCAGTTGAGGAGTGCCAATTCTACAGCTTGACCCCCACTGTGGTGTGTGAATTTTATGTAATATGCAGACCGCAGCAGATCGAGAGAGACGTCGATCGAAAGAAAAAAGACCGACGACCGAAGAGCGAGGACCGAAGAGCTTTAAGATGCGACCACAGTTATAACGAGCGGCTGCTGTGGCATTTAACGATGCGTTTGTTGATACCGTCAACGGCGAACGACAGTGGCAGTGGCAGTGGCTGTGGTTGCGGCTGTGGCATGATCACAAATACAATCACAACGAAGCACGTTTTATGCGCCATTGCATTGGGCTTTATCTCCGTTATCAATACGCTTAGAAATGTATGTTTTACGATCATGTAATTAATTGACCAACGTAACTAATATCGGCAACAAAGTCCGACAGCCTTTTACTGGCAAACTTTCTTAAGGTAACAAGGCTTGTAATATATTTATGATCCCATCAAATGGCTGTCAATTTATGGCTGAGGCAAATTTTTCAAGACGGTAGTTCAATTACAACATTAATTGGCTAATGGGAATATTTTGTTGATGAGAATAAGAAACATTAATTATTAAAAAAACATATTTGAACAAAAGTTTTGAAAGGAACTAAAATAATTCAAATATTTAAAATAATAACAATAGCCCTTAACATAAATAATTTTGTAAATTGCACCTGTATTTTGGAGCAAAAGTAAATAAATTTCAAAAACAAGTTCATTGATAGTTTCAAAGATTGCAACAATAAAAGACTTTAGCTATGCAGCTTATTATCAATCATGTGTTGTGGCTGAATTTATAAGGCAAACAATTTAACAATTTAACAATTTTGCCAAACGCCAACGTCAATGCCAGTCGCAACTTTGGCATTCTAGCCGCTGCTGCATACGAGATACATTTCCCAGCCAAGCGAAGACGGAACAAAAAATACTTCATCACATTTCCCATGGCTGGCCATTTATGGCAGCGAATGCCAGTTCGAATGCCGATCGACGAGGCGGCCTTTTCTAACTGTCCCTCTGACAAAATGCCGCAACCTGCAAGTGTAACTGACAACCGATGGCCCAATGGCCAATGGCCAATGGCCGGGCCAAAAGATACACGGTGCAAGAGTGTGTAGAGTGCAAGATAGAAAGAAGGAGTAAAATATATACAATAATATGAGTGTATGAGAGATAGGTAGAAAAAATAAATCAAATTTTCTCATCAATCTCGAATCGAACATGAAAATGCACTTTCAAAACGCATTAAATAAACCATAACGGCACGCATGCGCACCACTGCACCACCAACACAAGCACACAGAGTTGGTTAGGGCGAGGCGGTGGGGCGCGTTGCAAGAGAAGGCCGAGGCCGCGTAAATCTTTCACTTTGAGCAAATGCAGCACAGCTAACTGAGGCTAACTGGAAAACTAGCGGCAACAAATAACGTAAACGATAAATGCGCATGCGCAAGTGCACAACAGCAGCAACATGGCGATGGCAACGGGGCAACGGGGCAAGCAGGCAACGGGGCAAGCAGGCAGCTGGCCAACATCGAGAGACGCAGCATTTGCCATGGCACGGCCATATTTGGCATTGGCTTTGCCAACTGCCCAAACTTAAACCCAAACCTAGACACGTTGCGGCTGTGCTGACAAATTGCCGCAGTCGCCTCCTGCTGCTGTTGCTGTTGCTGCTGTTGCTGTTGCTGCTGCTGTTGTTGTCGCCAGCATCAGCAACGAATGCAAGTCCTCCGGCCAGCATGGCGCACAAATTTGGTAGCACGCCGTGCGGCGGCAGTCAAAAGCGTCCAATAATTCATAACACAGCCTGCGCCACTGCAACTGTTGTTGCCAAAATTGGCAAAGCCGCTTGATAAGCCGCCGCATAGTCGCACAAGTTGCTGCGCAGTCGCCGTTTGCTGTTGCAGTCGCGGGGCGCGTAATAAATCTGTGCAATTTGTTGCACTCTAATCGCGCCATCGAGCAGCGGTGGCGACTGCGGCAGCGACTGCAGCAGCAACAGCGGCAGCATAGCCAGAGCTTTCAATTGAAAGTAAGTATCTATCAGCTTATTGGGTTGCAGGTGTTTCGAGTGCCCAAAAACGAAGCTGCTGCAGCGTTGTATTTGTGGGCCAAATAAATCAGCGAGGTAATTATAAGCAAAGATGCAATGCCTTAACCAGTGTTGGATAATGCTAGGAAAGGAACGAAAGAATTTTGATTAAAAAATTTGAATCGTAATTTGAAATTCATTAGACGCCGTGAATACTTTTAAGAACATTTGTGTGCCAAATCTTTTTGTTTTAAACACTGTGAAATAGAAAATGTTCGAAAACTCTATAAAACTTGTGCAAAGAAATTATTGAAATATTTTAAATAGCATTATTAATACTGAATTTTTCAAAAAATGTATTTTAAGTATTTGTAATTATTCTTAATTTTTAATCATCGACAGAAATGAAGTAAAGCTAAAATATTAGTTTTGTAACTTCCCAGTTATTATTTTCTTTAGAAAAAGTCTATTTTCTTCTGTTTTTCAGAATGTCCCCCACAGTAGGATATCCAGTATTAGTCAATGCTTTGGCAAATTGTCTCGGTTCGTTTTTGCGAGTTGGCCAATAATAACAATAATTTAGCCAGTAAATGAAATTAACATGCATTACACAACAGTTGAAGCGGCCAATAACGGCAAAAACCTGCCATTGATCCTTGGGGCGTCCCATTGGGCAAAACTGCAATTGCAATTGCCAAGTCGCCAGTCGCCAGTCGCCAAGTGTTCCCTGCGCATGTCTGCCTAACTGACTGACTGACTGGCTGATTGAGTTGGCCCGCAACGGACCGGACGGGGCTGCCATCAATGAAACTTCTCAGATGCTTCATGCTGCGGCCTAACGGTAACCAGCCACGTAAAACCCATCGAGAGACCCGCTCCTAACTGCCCACCTGCCCACCTGCCTGCCTGCCCATCGGCTCTTTCTAATGGCGCACGCATCGCATTTGCCGCCTCAATGGCCAGCTGACTGACCATCATTGAATGCACCGAGTTGCAGTTCTTCTCTGCCACTGCCACAGTCTCTGCCACAGTCTCTTGGCTGGGCGCCATGGCGTATGCATTTTTTATGGAAATTGATTTTTTGCTCGATTCTGTTGTCTCTGGTTGTCTGTTGTTGTTCTTCATCTTCCTCTTGCTCGCTGCATGCGCCGTTTCTTGTGCAAAAGTTGATTGTCATTAGTTATGATGGACGATGTTTGAAATTATTTAAATATATTCAATTAATAATAAAACAGTTGCCAAGGCTGACACAACTTAAACAACAAGATCCACAAAATAAACAGTATTCAAATTTTGTTTTTGTTTCCCATATACGATTTTAATAATTTGTTAGCCATATTTACAAGTTTCTTGATAGTGAAATTCCAACTCCACAAATCGTACACTATGTCACAACTAATCCAATTTAAATGCAAATAAATTTGGCAAATTTCTGAAATTTAAATGTTGTCCTTTAGTACTAGTTCTTTATTTTATGTTTCGTTTTTAAAGTATTTCATTATTCGATTCAAGAAAGGCAAGCATTTCAAGTGCACATATCAAAATATTACGCATACGTCAAGTTGTTTATATAAATAATAATTTACTTGCAGGAGGCAGAATGAAAGTTTCAATCAACTTAAGGCATTTTTGCAATCACTGAGCACATTGTGAACACGTGAAAGCAGCTCTTGCTTCACCACCTACGACAAGTTAATAAAATAATTGCATATTTGCGCCTTATATCGAACTGACAATAACAAGTGCAGTCCAGCATAAATGTGCCAATAAATGTGCAATGAGGACAACCAGACCAGGGTAAAGACAAAGGCAAAGACAAGAGACAAAAGACAAAAAGACAGTACAGAGACCAAAGGTTGGGAGGACAGAGGTAAACAATCAATAAATTCAAAGAAGCAGCCCAGCAGCCAACTGTTGAGGACAAGACGGCGGTGGCAAGGCAACAGCAGTGGCAACAAACAGGCAACGACAATTACCAATTGTTTTGGGCCGACTCGGCTGCCCTTGCCAGCTGGCTGCAAATTTTGAGATTTCTCAAGAATATTGAATACCAAATAAAGTGCAATAAAACAAAATGAAAATGGAAGCAGCTAGAGACAAGACGCCACGAATATGATTTACATGCAGCGTTTAACCGGGAAAAGGAGCAACAGCAGCAGCAACAGCAGCCGCAGCAGCAACTGCAACAGCAAAGAGCAATTGCAATTGCCGTTGTTCGTGCAACGTTTGCCACCTGTTCCTGTTTTCTAGTCTTAGTTTGCCGTTATTGTTGCTTGCTTAGCCTTGCCTTCATATCGTTAGCTAATTTTATTGTTATAATAACTGTTGTTGCTGCCGTTGCAAGCAAAAACGGCATTGCAATGCTGCTGTTGCTGCTGTTGCTGCTGCCTATCTTTCGTGTATCTATCGACCGGCCTTGCTTATATCAATTCTATTAAGCACAACAGCTTCTCAGCTCCACATCTCTTTTTCTCTTTAGTTCTCGTTCTATCCCAGTTGCAGTCGTTATCCCACTCTCCTTTCAGCATGTGACTAATCATGCACAGCCAATCATGCCACAAGTTTATTTATTTTTCACGTTGCATTTGCACAACAACAAAAAACTGGGTAATCCACTTGAAAATTCCTCGATTTTTCCTAACCCTGTTTATTGTTTTTGCGTTAGCTGTTGTTATTGTTATTACTGTTGTTGTTGCTGTTGTTGGTTGCTCCCTGTTATCGGGCAACTATCAACGTTGCTTGTACTCGTTATTGTTCCCTGTTATGTTTGCTAGTTTCTTTCGGTTGGTTCCGTTGGGTTCGCTCGAATGTTAAATCTTATAAAGTGAGTTATCTGTTGGGCTGTCGTTTGGCATTGGCTGCAGTATCGAGTAGATTTTCTAACTTTTCTTTTATTTTCTTATTGCATTAGTTGCACTTGTTCATGTCGAAGGTGTGTCTGTGTGTGTCTGTGTGTGTGTGTGGCTTTACCGCTAGCAGTGACTGTAGTTGCTGTCACTTCGCTGGCCGTTATATGTCCTTGAAAGAGTTAACTGTAATTGATCAGTGATGGAGTAGCTAACACCTGAATCGTTACTAAGGTATTTTACTGTTTCTTGGATTATCCATTTATAAATAAAGAAATATATCTATATAATTGTTAGTGAGACAATCACCTTGCAAAAAACTCTTTTTCACTGCGTGTATGTCTTGAAATTCCATTTTGTAAGCTGTCGACCTGATTTTCAGGCTGTCATGTAAAATAGATTTACATAAAAAAAGGTCACATGTAACATTTATATTGTGCAAGTATTGACAGCTGTGAGATAAGAAATATCAAAAATAATATAGTATGCAAGTAAGAAAAATGCGGAAAAGCCATTTGTAAAATGGCACAGACAAATGGAAAATGCGGAAAAGAAAATGTCGTAGGGTTGCAAAGTTAGTCATGATTCAATATATATTATATAAATATAGAAACTAAAGTATTTATATATATATGATGATATAAAGTGTTTAAATGAACACAGCATCTGACTAATTGAAAAAGTAACGAAATTATATATGCTCTAATAAATAGTATCTTCAGATATGGAGCATCTGAATTCAATTTGGAATCTAAAGCAATCTGCAAATTGACCAAAATAAATCTCGATTGCACATCAGCTCCGCTAGCTGTCAGCTGTGGCATAGCTTAAGCTGACCAGGAACAGTTACATGGACAGCAGGAGCAGATGCCAATGTCGATGCCACTTGCTGTAAATGTGGCAAATGTCGAATGCAGAATACAGAATACAGAATACTGAATACAGAATGCAGCCAGCGTAATTGATAAAGACCGACAAATCCGTTGATGGCAATGTTAATACTTGCTGGTATGCCAGTGCTTGCCCCGGCCTGGGTTTGGGGCTGTAGCCGGAACAGTGTTTGGGGCAGGCTCAATGTCGTTGCGAAACGATCTTGTTGATGGCAGGAAGACAAAGACCTAAGATTGCCTGCTAATGCCAGCTAGCCAGCTAGTCCAAGCCAAGCAGGTCGATGTCTGGTGCCTGATGACGCGTGCAGAACCTGTTGCAGCCACTCTGTTGTTGTTGTTGTTGTTGTTGCTGTGGTTTGTTATCGAGCAACGTTCGATTTTTATAATGATTATCGCCATTACTGACTGCTGTTGCTGTTACTGCTGTTAGATGCTAGCAGCTACTGTTACACACAAAAGGCAGCTAACAATGCAAGTTGCAAGTTGCCAGTTGCCTGTTGCAATTAGTCTGGGCGTGGGGCGCGGCTGGAGCGAGCATAAATTGCGTTAGGATAATGATCGCGCTTTGGCACAGTAAATCGCAATTCGAAACTCAACGGACACGAGAGTACAGTTCGAATGTGCTGCTGCCGCTGCCGCCGCTGCCACTGCTGCCGCTGCCACTGATGCTGCTGCGATGAGCCGCCCAGATCGCAGTTGCAACAGCTGCAGCCTCTTTAACTGGTTCGGCAACAAATTTGACGCGCGCTGCTACAAATGAACGGCCAGATAGCAAGAAGAACAGAAAGAAAGAAAGAAAGCAAACCAAAAGCTAAAGGAAAACCAGTGGAAGGCCAAGCTCCAAGCACCAAGCACCGTTTTGGCCACGCATGCTGGGGCGCCATTTAAATTGAGATTTATTGCAGGCAGTTGTTCTTGTTGTTATTGCTGCCAATGATGCACCAGTGGCGGCCGCCGCTGCTGCTGCTGCTGATGCTGCAGGTGCAACAGCAACACTCAACAGGCAACCGGCAACGGTTTGTATTTTCGAAGCGAAAACAAAACTGTAAAACGCTGCCAACGCCATCGCCATCGCCAGCGCTTGTCTTTGACCTGCGTATGAGGCTGGGGAGCGTGAGCCTGTTATATATAACAGTCAACAAATCGTTGGCCGGCCATCCAATGATAATGAAGTTATTAGGCGAATCAATTTCGCTGTACTACATGCAACAGGCGAGCCGTTCTATTGGATTCCTTGGGATACTTTGTTACAAATTTATTGGTGTAATACATGTAAATAATTAGATAATTAATTTTCTCTGCCATATAGAGGACGGTTTATTTGCTTTAATTAAATGGGAAAACTATCTATTAAATAGCCAGCCAGAGTATAATAAATAATTAATTTAATTTTTAAATTTTATTCTAATTTATGATTTATGTATATCTGAACTATATTTCGATTTTAATAGTAGAAATTTAATATTGATTTTATATGTTTATGATAAGATTATTGCATGATTTAACTGCCAAAGAAATAATAATTTCCATCATAATATTTTAGTTTCATCATTTACAGTTTCTAAGCTCGAAAATTGCAAGATTTCCAAAGCTTTTTAAGCTGCTTACTATGGCAAATCAAGTTTCATTACATTACAATGATTTCGCACCAATGTGCATTGTCTGTAATTACAGCTGACACTGATTAGCACGAAGCAGGAGACCAATGCAACGGGGCGTTAAGTAGCCAGAGGCATCCCATAGCATTTGCCATGTGGCAAAACATAATTTCTGCATGTCAATCGGACAGGTTGGAATAGTCGGAGTCGGATTCGTAGTTGGAGTTGGAAATGGAGATGGTTGTCAATGGTGCGGCTAATCCTGCTCATCATCTAAAGCTTCAGCTCGTGGATCAACACAAATGCAAGTTTTGAAAAATCACTAGAACCGGTTGCAACATTTGATGGAAATATCGCTGCAGCAGCTCGACACGGTTGGAGTGGACACAGACGGACGCAGGACTGACTGACTGGACTGAATGGACGGCACCTGTAGATTTTATCCTGGCCATTTGGCTGCCTCTGCATTTGATTGTCTGCCGTTGATTGCCGCTGATGTTTGCAGCTGTGTTTGCCATCCTCGTCGTCTGTTGACGTCTGCTTGCAAAATTAAGTTGCTGCCCGGCAGCGTTTACATGCTGGCTGTGGCAACTTTTGATGTTTTAATGATAAGATTTACGCGATTGATTTTTCCTGAGTGTCGAATTTGCTGTCGACTGCATCGAACCGGTTGCGCCAGGAAGCGCATCAAGCGCATCAGAAGTGGCGCAAAAACGTGCCACATCAATCAGGCGCCCACCTCACCCGCTTAACAAGGTCAATGGGTTAATGCAGCACGCTGCCAAGTACCATATATACATATACATATACATATAGATATAAACATACGCCCACTACAAAGCTGCAATAAAAAAGCGATTTGGTACTGTAAAGCAGAAGCAGGCCGGATGGATTACAATAATTGCACGCTTCGGAGGCAGAGTCCAATCCGCAAGTGCAACTGTAAAGTGCCACCGTTTGTGGTGCTGGCGGCCAGGCCAGGCCAGGCGAGGCCAAGACTAGCTGAGTCGAGCCGAGAAGAAGACGACGACAACGACGACGACGATTGACAGCAGAGTTGGAACTGCCACTCAGCTCTGGAGACGGCAGCTGAAACGGCGCATGTTGGCTATCAAATGTCTTGGCTAAACATTTAGATTAGACGACTACTTTGGCCAGTCTTCCGTCAGGAATGCATTTTTTTATGGAGCAGATGAGAGAGAACAATCGACGGAGCGCTGGCAATGTAGTAGCAGAGGCTAATCTAAATTGTTGCATGCAACAATTGCACAAAAGCAGATACCACATACAAGTGTCCGGCACAGCGGGCAGGTAATTTCGTTCAGCTAATTGCGAAAAGTGCTCCTGTAATTCCAACGGGGCCAGCAGACAGCTGAAAGACAAGCGCGCACGTGCAGCGGGGGCTCCAAGCAGCAAGCTCCAACATCAATTCCAACTCAAACTGCAACTCCAACTGCAACTGCAGTCAAACTTAAATTGGAGCACTTTGCCTGTGCTCCCTACACAGCCTCCTGGGTAAGTGACACCTACGGAGCGACCACAGCGGAGACAGCTCTGGCAATTGTGTTTGCCAGGCCACACAAATAATAGCTTCATTGGCTCGATTGGTAAAAATGGGTAGCGATTGCCAATACCAATGCCAATGCCAATAGCCAAAATGGGCAAGCGACGGTCATGTCAAGCAATGGAATCTGCTCTGAAATTTGCATTGTCTCCGGGCCACTGGTGCTGGTATAAGCCCGGTCGGTGCCACTTTGCTGACCAAAAATGGTCGGCCATGCTTGACATTATTGTGCTGATGCTGCCTAATGACTTAAGTTGAGCATTTTAATGTCTATCAGTATATCAATTAATTTTAAATTGAACTATTAATTGTCAGCTTGTTGGCCTGGGAATATTACTCACACTTTGCCGAATGTCGCCGCACTTCAATTGATTATTTTTGTCTGAATTATAGTTATATATATATATATATATATATATATTCCTGCTCAGCGATTTTACAGCCGCGACGCTTTGTCATTTACTGAAACTGTTTACAATTTTGCATTGAGCCAAACCACATGCAAGAAGCAAGAATTGTATTTGAGTTGAGTGAAATTTATGGCCAGCGTACATAAAACTGACACTTGAGGTAATAAGCAAAAATGGTGGCCCAGGTAAGCCAGGTAACTGTGACAGTCCGCTGAAGGTTACACACACTGCCTATTGGTTCTGACACACAAAATGCAAATAGCAAAGCACAAGCGTGAAAAGCTCAAATGTTCAAAATTACTAAATCGGCTTACACAATTTATGGGTTGCATAATACTGTTGCCCTTTCGGGTCCGGTGATATTAGTAATAATTCATATGTTTGCAAAAATATATTTAGTGCAAAGGATTATGATAAAAAGGAAATATAAAATGTTAATTATGTTGCATATTATAATATCATATCATACCAATAGCTTTAATTTATATTAAATGAAAAATAGTACTAAGATTTCCATTTAAGATATACGATTAAAAGAGATGTGCTCTTAAATACAAATGAACCATTCGTATGTATGCGGTTATATATATATATTATCACATTCTTACTTATAGAGTATTCAGAATGTCATATCCATTCATTAATATTCCCTTTCAAGCTGTCTGTTGCCCACCGATTGGTAGGGGCCGCCCTTTCTGGCACAGTAGTTCAAGCAAAAAATGTCACAAGTTAATTAGATTAAATTACAAATATGAATAGAATGTTGGTAAACTTAGTACTGTTACATATCGACTTTAGCCTTTACTACTTAGCGCTTGTTTCTCGCTTCTTCTCTTTTGCTGTCAATGTCAGCCATTTGTGATTTCGTTGAATACTTCTAGGCCGCAACTGCACTAGTTTTAGTCGACGCACAAAAGTAGGCAATGAAATCTTGTAGGGAATTGAAATGTGTGCATTATTTTCATACTTGGCGCATTAATTAAAAGAAAAACTGAAACTAAGCCAGACACTTGAAAAATTCAATAAGTTGCATTTAGCTTGAGGCAAAATGCAAGCAAGCAGCAACATAAAATAAAAAACTTGTGCACCTTGAAGCGGTTACAAGCCGCAGAAGAAAAAGTTTCGCTCTTTGCCGCTGCACATACATATGCATATGTATATGGAAAGCACACATACATATACAAACATAAATACATACATCTCGAACGCCCACACACAAATGACGCACACAGCTCTCCAGAGTGCCCACTCACGCACCGAGCTGAGTTGCCTTTTGATGGGTCTGATGCTTAAGTATTACGCACATTTTCAAATGAGTGTGTGCGTGTGCGTGTGTGTGTGTGTGTGTGCCATTTTCTAAAGCATACGCACTGCGCAGTTATATAACATGGATAGAGATGCGTGGGTGCACTGAAGCAGCCAGCAGCAGTTAGGAGTCTGAGCCCAATACTCAGCCAGGCAATGACATGCAATATTTTTAATGAAATATGCAACCATCAGACGCAACTCAACGGGGACAAGCTGGGCTGCTGTCTGACTGTCTGACTGCCTAGTTGTCTGTCTGTCTCTCTGTCTGGATGTCTGTTTAATGTGGCCATCATTTTTAGACACCGTGCAGAGCACACGTGTCTATGTAAGCTGCAATCGGTGTGTTTGTAATTTGCCATTGTCGAGACGCTACAATTTGTCTGCCAATTTAATAACCCCGAACGCAATTTTCATTCTGCAGTCGAGCTGCACTTCTACGCTAAGTGACCCAAATTGCCGGCAAAGAGAGCAATAAATGTATATGAAACGTTTTTGGCCTTTGGCACCGTCCGTTTAGCAGAGTTACATATAACAGTGCGTATACGCCATGTGGATGTTGCACAAATCATAATTGCCAGCAGCAAGTCGAGTGCAAAGTCTTTAACTGCCTTCGGGGCGTATAATAAATAATGTAATTAAATTACCAATGCAAGCAATGCAAGTATATGCAGGCAAAATGGGCTTAATGAGCAGTCGTTTTCCATTTAATTAAACAATTGCGTTGGGGCAAGCAAACACCTACACATTATATGCCATATTAAGGAAATTGAATCTACATATTAAATTAAAGGACTTGGTATTTATTTTTCGTCTGTCTAGCAAATAATAATAATCACGGCCCCAAGCAACTACATAGATGTTTACCGCAAATAATTTGTAATCAACAGTAAATCAACTGCCGCCTAGCAGCATCTACTGCAGGTGAACAATTGCATACTTATGAGTATGTGCGACAAATGTGACAATGGCGCTCTTGACGATGCTCTGCGGCCCCACTGAGACTTACAGTGGGGCAGGAGTCAAGGAGTTTTACCAGCAGACTGTCTGTTCATTTGCTCAAGTGATAAGTTGCAGAGTAGCACACAGCACAGAGTCAGAAGATATGTATGCTATATACATATTTAAAATGATGATTTGTGCCATTGGTCACACTGCAAAATCAGTTGTCTTCACACTTGTGCCTCGACCTGACTCTGACTTTGACTCGGACTTTGACTTGGACTTTGACTCTGACTTTGACTCGGACTTTTCACGTCTTTGCAGTTGACAAAAGTTAATTATAAAGAGCATTTCGTTTTGTCAGTCAGTCCTGTTCTGTATGTTAGCTTCACTTTAAGGCTTTTGTGCATTATTAAGTCTGTCAGCCAAAACTTTAATAAAATTGCCAATTTGTTAAATTTTGTGCAAGTTGTGCTAACTTGGATTGCTGCCAATTAGCCAAAAACTCCAATGAAAAGTTCACTTTTTTTTATTTTATTTATCTTGCGATTTTCTACACTTCAGTTAGCCTTCCCTGTTGACAATTGATTTAACTTTTGCTTTTTACAATAGTTGCTTCATTTTGAACTTAAATGTATCTGACTACTATCTCTATATATAAGTGTTTTTAACGATTGCATTTAAATTTCAATGTGACATAATAAAAAAAGGTTTTCAATCACATATAAAGCTTTCTTTAAATATGATTTTATTTATAATAATATTATAGAATGTCTCACTTATGGAATTCATAACAGCTTTGCATAATCATATGCTGATTGTACAGTTTGAAATAAGCATCCAACCCTTAGACTGCTTTCATTATAGAATCAGACCTTGAAATATGTATATGTGCTCGAGAGTATAAATAGCTTTAATCAGCAATAATCTCATTATATATATATATATATATATATATATATGTGTATAAATTGCTTAATTTCAATTCTGTTGAAATTCCAATCTCTCTACGTACTCGCGTACAGTATCTTGAGGTGTGAGGTGAGTAAACAGGCGCCACGCAGCGAGCAAATGGCCAAAACGGAAACGGAAATGTTAGTGGGGCAAAATATGGCAGACCAACAAAATGGCGCTTTGTGCAGTGGCAGAGGCAAAAAGTTAAGTTGTTTAGCTTATGCGGAGCGCAACCCCAAAGCGAGTAAAAAGTGTAAACAGTTTTTGTGCTCGAAAAACCTTGAAACTGTCAGCGGGTATTTGCCAGCTACTATTGAAAAATTCAACTCGTTTTTCTGCTGTATTTATATTTGTATTTTGTTGTTGTATTGTTTCCTTTTTGGTATTTGTTTCCAATGCTTGCTTACAGAGTAGTGATTTATTGACTTGTTCTGGCCGCAGGTGCAATGCTCTCCTATTTGTGGTTGCTTCCGCAATTACTTTTGCCACTTGAAACTGTTGCTACTGACAGAGAGATCGGGGTGCCAATAGCTCTTACTGTCCACATCCGGCAACATAATTTCATATGAACTTGGTTGGGTGCAAATGCATTTTTTAATTACAGGTTTCTTCTACACTAGGCATTACCATGGGCAAGTCCTTTCAAATACGCACAACATGCACAGTGAGGCCACTTAGATGGCGGCGCCGGGGAAAAGTTGGTAGATGAAGGGGGCGGAAGGAAGGCTTGCAAACAAATAGCGACATCACTTTGCCTATTCCCCACACGCACTGTGCGTTGTTGCTTGTTATTTGTTGGTTTCTCTCTGTGTTTGTGTTTGTGTGTTTGTATGTGTGTGTGTGTGTGTATTGGTGTCAGTGCGTGCTTCCTGGCAACCCCAGGCAGCGCTCAGCCCCAGTCTGAGCCAAAGCCTCGGTCTTTTGTGTTTATGCTGCTCCAGTTCCACAGTCTGCTGCATTCATTAGACTAAGCCAAGTGGCATTCACTGTGCCTCCGAGTTGCCAAAGCTGCACAGAATTAAATTCCATTAACCGGCGCTGCCACAGCCACAGCCTCAGTCTCAGACTCAGACTCAGACTTTCAGACTCAAACTTGCCTCAGCCTTGGCCACGCAGCAGAGGCCTGCTGCATAATGGTGTTACAAGACTCGGGGGCATCTATCCATTATTATTATTATTATTTTCATTATTATTATTGCTCGTTTGTGGCGGTCGCTATGGCCTGCAGTTGCCGTTTGTTACTATTGTGGCCCACAACTGCAAAATATATGGCCTAAATGAGCTTAGCATTTTACAAATGCTCACTTAGCCAGGCTTAGGTCAACACAAAACGATACGCTGCCGGGCAATTGGCCAAGTTATTGCAATGAAGCAACCAAGCACTTTGACAAAATACAAAATTCAAATTGAGACATTTCCGAGCTGCCTAACTCAATATTGACAGCAAATGTTGATTCCGTTGTCATTGGATTACCAATTGACATGTCAAAATGACACAAACAAAGAACTTGCAAGTGCCTGCCTGCCTGCCTGCCTGGCCAAGAGTATTTATTCGACAGTTACATGTGTTACTTAAATGCAAAGCAGTTAATACCATGGAATTTCACGCCAAGCCGGAAGTGCATGACCAACGCTTGGCTGTCAACTTGCCACACATCATGCAACACGACACACACAGGAAAGGTCTGTGCTGCCCGCATATTGCATGTTCTCGAACAACTTTATGCTCAAGTTTACTAAACTTTCAAAATGCGAGAACAAGCTAATTCTTATACGACTCTATATTAGGTATGTCAACATTTTCATGCACTTCACAACCATTAAAAAATTAGTTTAATTTATGTATTATTTTTTGTGTTTTTTGGGGTCAGGCTCTGCACTTAATATGCGTATAAATTTCCTAACAATTTTTATAGCAGAGCTTTTTAAACACGCTAGCAATACGTAATGTCAGTTTGTAGTAGTTTTGCCCCATACGATAGTTCTCATATCCGATAGTTGGCACTATCGTTACAAAAAGCTAGTTAAACAAATGGAATTGAAATGCATGTATAAATTTCTTTAAATGTAAATTTAAATTATAAGTTTTCAGTGTTTTTCATACTATGATATAAATTGACACAAGCTTTAATTCAAAGCCTTAATATGATATTAAAATGTTATGTGAATTCGTTATATAATATTTTCAGTTGAATGCTGTAAAGTTTAAAAGAGTTGTGTAACGAAAAAGATTAGTTATAAAATGTTTGTAGTAGCTCACTCGCAAACTGTTGAAATGAGCATAAGGACCCGTTTTGCGTGATTGGGGCCAATTGAATTGAATAACGCACATTAAAAGCCTTGTAAATACATTTCCGTTAAGTTTGATTTAATCGCCAAGAAGGGTCGATTGGGCTGTAGCATAAATGCTGATATCAGCATCTTATCGCATTTAAAATTGGCATTTGCATGAGCTTGACGAAAAATTGCTTAATTTAATACCATTTTTGGGGAGAGTATTTAATTGCTTGCGTGTCAACCGGTGGTGGGATTGAATATATATGGATTAGTTTTGTGCTACGCGGAATTTGTTGCATGTTGCTGCACTGTTGGCGATGTGACGTTAAGAGGCTCACAATTGTTTTGGCATGCGCACAATGCAACTAGATCTTAACTCCTAGATCTAATCCGCTACTGATTATGGGTCGAGCAATACTTGCTTACTTATACGTATGTATGTATGTTTGTATGGTATATACACTTATATGTATTTATTTATATGTATGTACTTATCACCCTTCTTCAGGCAGGCCCTTCACATGCAGCACCTTCGCCTTGGCTCAATGCCGCCCGAATGCAGTTTTCTAAGTGAGTTTTATCTACGTTGCCACTACGTTCGCTAGACACGTGAGGGGTTTGGTAGGGGGGGGGGGGGAGTGGTTACAGTTAAATGTAAAATGGCTGTTGACTTACCGCGCTCGTTGACAGGTTTTGGGTGCATGTTGATTGTTGTTAGGTTAGGTTAGGTTCGATTACTTTTGTATACACATATGAGAGAAATGGAAAAAACTTTTCGACTTGCTACGGGCTAATAAATGGCTTTCGACTATGTTGGCAAACGGTTATGCTTGGGCTTCAGTTGATATAAAGTATGTTGATTGATGATTGATGATTGGCCACCGACAGCTGCTCAATGGGTATGTTGATTGAAGACGTTGGCATCAGGCTTTCGTTGGGGCTCATTTCCTTGCATCTCACAGTCACAGTTGTGCTTGATCTTGGCTTATTATCTTCTAAAGATTTGTCACTTGAAAAGTGTTTGCTTTACAGTTGCTTAGATCTACTTAAGTAAGTACAAGTTCATATATTTTCTGGGCTAGCCAATTTTGGGTTTGCATTTTGCTTTTTTACATTTTGTACTCTTGGTTTAAAATTTTGCATTTTACAATGTGCTCATTAGGTGCGTGTTTATGCCTAGGACTTTGGATTGCTAATAGTTGGTAGGCATAAACATAAATCGCTTAGAAAACTAGAAAATAATTTGCACTACAATATAGCAGAATTTGTGTATACAATGTATGTATTTGATATATGTAAGTATATATTTTATATATATATAATTATTGTTCAACTACTTTTGCATATATTATATAATATATTCTATTAATTAGTTTAAGTTGTGTGTTAATTATTGTTTAGTTTATTGCTTTATCTGAACTACTAAGGTTTTTTTTGTTAAAAAAATTCTTCAATTTCAAGAGGCTATTCGTGTACGTATACTTTGAGTTAACATTTGCAGTATTTCGATTGTATATGGTTAATTATAAGCAAGCACTACATACTTGAATAGGCAATATGATTTTAGAAAATCAATTATTAAAGTGTGTTTATTGTATTCACTACTCTTCTATGCTTTAATGCATATAGATTTATATGTTGCTTGAATAATATTCAAATGAGAACCAGTGGACCCATAAATTTAGCTGTTCTCTAGTACGTATTTATGTATATCCAATTGCTATGCCTAAGATTTCATATATGTATAGTTATTTTGAATAAGAATAATATATATAATATCTGTATTGTATACTTCAGTGTATTCGTATATTGAATAATTCCAATAAATATTTGTATTCTTGCTTTACTACGATATACGCTGTTTTGGGCAAAGTTAAGCGGTCTACTGGTGAATAGCAAAGACTAGTACATTATATAGATATGAGACCTCTAGATACATACTATATAAATTAAGCTATATTTTGATTTGAATCTATTATAAGTTCAAAAATTAGAGGTTATTATTTAGTTTCATATGTTAAATGTACTTAAACCTAGAACATTTCTTCTTCAACGGTACAAGTGCTTCGATGAACTGCTCTGCAATAGCTTAAGATCTACATACTTAGTTCTAATAATAGCATATGTATAATATATTTTGCAAACTCTAATAGTCTTACAGATTCTAATTGGTTTGGTGTTTTGTCTTACAGTAAATTTCATATACACATTTTCAGCTTAATGAGCTAATAATGTAATGAATATACATAATTAGATAAGGCTAGAAATAACTACTTATGTTGTAGGTTTAAATTTTAAATAGCGTAGCAAACACTTTTTTCAATGACGTTCTTTTTAGTTTTTTTCTTTCTCATATTCTTACTAATTCTATGATGGGAGCAGGGTCCATATTTAAAGATTAACAAAAGCGAAATGACTTTTTTTTAACTTTAACTTTGTGTATTGGCCGTAACTATTTAAGGGCATTTACTTTACTTTAACTGAAATCGATAAAAAGAATCGATTGACAAATAACGCAACTCATTATTTTTTTTTTTGTGGTTGACTTTTTTGCTGGCGCGCTTTGGTTGATTGAAGACTTAGCATAGAAGTGTTGATGTGTTGCTGATGATATGCATTTCAATTCGTTTCAATACAAATCTCCCCCGCCTGCACCTCGACTCTGGCTTACCTCGGCGATGATGGCGGCAGCGGCGGCATCGCCAATGGCGGCGGTGGCAGCGGTGGCGGCGGTGCACGCACATCCGTCTCAATGTGACGCTTGTGCGGCGACTGCAGATCGAGCGCCGCATAGCTGGCATGCCCCGAATGCCCAGCTACGCCCAATGGCGATGTGCGCGGTCGCATTGTGATTGGAGGGCCACGAAATAGCGCATAAGGATTGCCAAAATAATCCTGTGAGGTGGCCATCATGACGTTGCACTAAAAAACAGAGAGAGAGAGAGAGAGCAAAAGATTAGAGGATATAAATGATTAATATGAATATGCCACCCCAAATGAAAAGCAAATAAATGTCACATCCAATGTCTCCATTTATTCGTAGACACTTTTAATTGTTGGCATGTCAATAAACCATTTTTATGGTCAGCCATTCAAAGTTGACTAAACGATTGCAGCGTATGTATGTGTTTGTCCTGTTCGTGTCCTGTCCATTCATGTTTTTTAATTTAATAGTCATGTAAATATGCGTGGCACGCGACTGCATTTAATTTTGTTGTGAAATGAAATTATTGTAACATGTCCATTTGATTGATACCCAGAACACGGATCCCAGCTCCATGTCGAACATGCCATAATTGACGGCCTACAAGCGGGCACTGGACACTGGACAATGGACAGTGGACAGCTGAAATCGGAGGACATGACACGACACAACAGGACTGTGCAACGCATGTAATTAAGTGTCCTGTTCGCTTGTCGCTTTAAGTGCCAACCAATTCTACAGTGTGCATAACGAGCCGTTGATGACAGTGCACATTCCGAGCAATAAAGGCAAACAACAATTATTACCGCCATTTAATGAGGAAAAGCCTCTCAGATCGAATAGCTAAGATTGAAATTATTGCACTTAATTCTTACTGATTATTACCACATTAGCTTTTAGATTATATTTTTAGATTATATTATCAAGAACTATCTAATAAATTAGATAGACTAATTCTAAAAGATAATATTGAATACAAAATTTATGGAACAAGTAAGAGTGCTCTAGTCGAGAATGCCCGACTAGGAGATACCCTGAGCCCAGACCTAACGTTCATGCATAATTTATATTTGCATTCATACATATAAACACAATTAATATTGCGAATTATTCCGACATTTCAGGAATTTTTCGAGTATTTCCAGTATTTTTACAATACTCACAACAAATTGATACTTCGAAGATCTTATATATCAAAAGTCAAGGATATACAAAAGAACTCAAAAAGAAAGGGGCAAATATTTCATACAAATCGTTGCCAATGTTTAAATGGCAACACCGGTTATGCTGGCCACAATATTGTAAGCTATGAGCTGAACTCATTTACGCCATTTCCAAGCGATCGGTGGCCAACATAGTATTTGAACCGTATGCTGTGCAACACTTGCAGAGCCACAATTAAGTGTGCCACAAATCGCGCAACACACTACAGTAAGCGCTCCGCACAATGACCAAAGCAATGCACTTTTTAATGAACCTCTTTTTTTTCTCGCTTCATTCTTTTGCCTTTTGCATAATTTAACGCGACAGCTCAAGTACCGACTGATTTTCCAGCCGGCTAGTCGGCGAGACGACGCCGATGGTGGGGTACGGGATACGGGGTACGGAGTGCGGAGTGCGGGTTACGGGGTGACGGCTGCGCTTAACTTTTGCATAATTACGTGTAAGAAAAGAAGTTACCAGCTTGCTGATTTGTATGAGCTCAGCTCAGCTCAGCTCGAGGCGGTGCGGTGTGGTGCGAGGCGGTGCGTTGCAAGGTGGGGCGGGTAAAACTTTATATGAATTTTGACTAAAGGCAGAGTCAGCGTATCAAAGATGAGAGATTTCAACTTACGTGGCTTAACTTTTTATATAATCAAATGCGAAGCGACAGTCCCGCTGAGGCGCTAATGGCACGCCCATGCCCCAGAGTATCGTTGACTTTAACTTGTATGCACCTCTTTACAGCAGGATACATTCAAGCACACACGCACACACAGACACACACACACGAACGCACGCACACAAAATCTGGAGCAATAGCGTCAAGTGCACGCAGTCTGCGGCATTGCACGGCACTCGGTACTCTCGGCACACAGTATACCGTACTGTGGTACGGTACGGGTACTAGCGACTATGGCAAATGGGGTAGACGTTGTGCGGCGGCAATGTGAACGTCGGCACCTACGCGCGCATTGGTGTCACCTACTGAACTGAACACAGAACAGGGCCCACAGAATCAGGCAAAGTAATCTCTGCTGCGGAACATTTACAGCGGTGGCAATTGCTGCGCCGAGGTGCGGGCTGTTAATGAGTCAAGACATGCTGCGTGTGTGTGTGGGTGTGTCTGTCTGTCTGTGTCTGTCTGTCTGTGTGTGTGTGTGTGTGTGTATGTCTGTGTGCAGCAGTGGTTAAGTGCGTTGGCGTCGCCCTGAAACTCGACAGACGACAACAATGGCAACGACAGCGATGTCGCCGGTTTGTTGTTTTTATCTTGCCTACTTTTGTGCGCTACCTTGGCGACCTGCGAATCTATAAATTAAGTGTGCTATCCTAGCGATGGGCGTCTATTCATCTGAATCGCAAGCACTCCAAGTTATAAATTCAGCTACACAATTTAAAGTTTTTGGTTTGCCCATAAGCCCTTTAATGAATTTCCGCCCACAGTTTGGTCTATTTTTTGACAACTCCAGAGAAAAGAAATGAAACTAATTGCATTTCCTTCTTTTAATAAATTGTAGTCATATTACAAAAATTCAAAATTTAAATTTATAGGTTAACGTTTGTGTCTGTTGAACATATAATACAAACAAAGAAAATAGCTTGAGTAACTGCTGAAAAATAATACTCAAGTAAGTTTCTGGTTTCTCAAAGAAATAGATAAACTTAAGAACTGTTCAAATAATAATCTTTGAAGTAACAATGTGTATTCACTAAAACAAGTCATGATTCGAGTACTTCTATTAGCTCGAGCAGCGGCATTAACTCAAGTGTTTTCACTTCATGCAAATATATCGCGCCGTAAGCTTAAGAGAAACAAGTGCCCTGCAGCTGATTGTGGGCTTATGCTTATATAAATAGCTAGAAGCCTCATCATATATGTATTTGCCAGGCTAATTGATGTGCTAGGAGGAAGAGTCTAGCTGGTAGGCTGCAAGCTTAACCTACTACCTTTTTGGCGGCGGCGGCAGTTCAAGGATTGCTGCTCGTTATGCATTTGTCTGACTTTTAATTAATTGAACTACTTGGCGGGCGCTCAGAATTTTTGTACCGGCTTCAAAGCATTGCATGGGCAATACGAATGGAAAACTTTGCCCGTATTTTGTCCGTTTTTCCTTGACTTTTTACTGTTTGAAAGTTGTGACCCGCGTGCTATCAGCGTGAACTGTTGAAGTTTAGCTGACTTTTACTTTAACATCGTACCCCACGCAACTTCGACTAAAGTAACTTTTGCAAGTCGACGACAGTGGTTGTGTGGGTGGTGTGGGTGGAGTGTGGAGTGTGCATTGTGGATTGTTGTTCGCCAGCGGCTCAGGCCAGAGATAATCCTTTGTTGCTTTATTGCGTTTGCCTGTCGTTTTGTCGCTTAGCGGTTTAAGACAATAAATTGAATTTGGCTAGCAGCCAAACAGCTACAAAGGCGCCAACTGTGGCTCGCTGTAAGTCTAAGATGTCCGGCATCCAGTTGTTTAGTCAAATGCAGCCAGCGAGTGCATCGCTGAGCATAAGCTGATTTCAGGCAATTGCATTTGATGCACTCTGTTCTCCCTTCTCCCTTCTACTCTTCTACCAAATTGCTTAGAAATGGCTGTTGTGTTGCTTTTCGCTGTTGTTGACTTGGCTATTAGCTTGGTACAAAAATGGTTATTTTGTTTTCGTTTCGATATTATTACATAATACAAAAGCTGGCACGCCCCGCCACAGCTGCACACAATTGACCGCCCACACAAGCGGACTGCCAAATGCCAACTGCCCCGCACCACCCACCTTCCTCTGGTGGTGCTTTCATGTGCGCTGCCTGTGCGCCACTTTGTTTGCGTGCAATTCCGTAAAGTCCTGTGCGTGCATTCAGGTTGTTCCAGCAGCTCAGGCGTTTGACATGAAAAATGCATTTTATTGGGATTATTTTTATATCGTGTCCTGCTACCCGCCGCCGCTCAATTAAATCAGCTTAGCCCGTGTTGCCGATTTAAATTGACTGTGGCACGGTGAAAACGCATGCTAATATGCAAATTCAATTAAATTTACATTTATTTTTGTTTAGTTCGACAAGCGAAGGACGCTAAAAACTTATTTTGCTTTTCTGTTTTTTTTTTCTATTTTTTTTTGACATTTTTATTATGATTTTAGCACGTTTGGAAACAATTTTCGCACTTTTAATTCAATTAACGCTCGCAGTTTTAGCAAAAAAGACAACAACAACAACAACGGCAATTAGCCATTATGCTTTGTGCAGCAGCCAGCGTTAATAGCCAATTACGAGCCTTATATTCAGCTATATGTATGTATATGCGTTCACCTGTGCGTTTAGCACTGTCCGACTCGTGTCCATTTTCAGGTTCGGCTGCTCTACCTGGCTGTGGTCGCTCTACGTGCTCGGCTTCCAAACTTTGCGATTTTGTGCCGAAAACTCTTTGGACCACAGCACCACTCGACATTAGTTTATAATTTTGTTTGTGCTCAAAGGTATTTATTTTTGTAATGCCTTATCAGTAATATACTAATATGCAGGTGCATTTCAAGCAGTAAAACGATACGAGTACATGAGTCTAATATCTGCAAAGAGAACTTGTTTTTCAGCACTACTCAATAAACAGAAAAACGAGAAAGAACTTTAATGCTCTGAAGTTAGTATACCCTGCTTATACAAAAAGAGATTGACAATACTATCTTTAAAAGGAATTTTCTTATTTAAATCATTATTTCAGAACGATGGTTCCTATGACAGCTATAAGATATAGTGGTTTGATTTTGATAAAATTTTGTAAGCGTGCTGAAATAATGCTAAAACTTATAATTGGTAAGTTTAGTCAAGTTATCTCAAAAAATGCTATGACAGCTATATGCTATAAAGATTCGATCCGGCTGATTCCAACATATTATCTGCGTGCAGCAAAAACAAGCATCTGTACTAATTTTCATCAATATAGCTTGAAAATTGAGAGACTAGTTTGCGTAGAAACACACGGTCAGACGGTCTGTCAGAAGGACAGACGGACAAAGGAATATGAACTCGTCTTGTCGTCCTGATCAAGAATATATATACTTTATGGGGTCGGAAATGTTTCCTTCTATGCGTTGCAAGGGTATAATTATATAATTTGTCAACATCATTTTGAGTAGTGCACAATTGATATTAGCTAACTCCAGGGTATTCGTATAATTTCTATACTCAGTGTAAATAAGTATAAGTAGGCTACTTAGAAGCAAAACAAAATATTTAATTAGTTATAATATCGGATAAGGGAATATTTGTATTTACGTTAATATACATTTAATAAATTATACAGAGTACAAAAAATATATTCTTATTATTGTAAATTAAAATTATGTTTTAACACATTCGCAATAAATCATTTTGAAATAAACTAGATCTTGGATATAATAAATGGACACATTTTTTTTATCAATCATTAACAGCTGAGATACTTATTGGCAGAGTATGTCAAAGTCACATCAAAGTCCCTCATTGCTGTTTTAGAGATACATATGTTTAAATGTAAACAAACAAATGTTTATAAACAATTATCAGACCGGATTTCAGCGCTGACTTTGCACAATATCATGATTGTGACTCAACGTCAGCAACTGTTTAGTTTTCTTATCTCGATTGTTGTTGTTGCGGCGTTTCAGTCGTTAGCTTTAAAATATAATCAAAGTCGATTACGCAACGCATTCTCAATTCGAAGACGGTGCATAAAAAATGTTTAGCAGCCTCTTCTCCAATCGATATAATAAGAAACGCGAAATGTTTTATGTACAATATGAGGGTGAGCTTTGAATTAATAAATATCAATTATTTTTCTTATATATATCGAACATATTCAATATGCATTTTAGAGACACGTCAGCGGTTTCCTAACCTGCCAATCTACAGACGACCTTCAGAGCCAATAGCTAATAAATCTCTCAAATGTGGCCGAAGGAAACGAAAACACGTAGACTACGATTACGATGAGTGGTAAGTTTGCAGGGAGGGGCCATTCATTAAGCTTAGAATACTAATTAGGACAATTGTGAAATTCAAAAGGATTGCCGGCCATTTCGTGTCGATAGTCGAACGACGCGCCGTTGAAAACTGGAGCTGCTGTCAATTAATGGAGCCTCTGCCCAGCGACACAATCGATGTCTGCAGTTGGCGCTGCTGGCCAAAAGGAGACGACGAAGATGTAACAGAGCCGAGACGTTCGCTGCGACTCACGGCCAAGCCAAACTTAAGCCAAAGGGATATTGGCAACCCAAGTCAGCTGGACACAAACGGCGCAATCAAATGGCAACAGCAGTTGCCGGATAGAAATGCAAAGGCAGCTTCTTGGCCAACACTTGAGGCTTCTGATGAGAAGCAGCCGTTGACTTTTATCGATGGGTGCGTGGCATAAAAGTTTTTATATTGGTTGTTTGTAATAGTTGTGCTTTCGACTTACAGCTGTCCGCTGGAGTCGACGCTGGACTGCAAAATGTGTTGCAAGCATTTTGGCCAAGACTGCGAATTGCAACGGCATTCGCTTGACGATTGCCGCAAATATTTGCTTGCCACGCTGACCAACTGAGCGCAATTCAAAGTTCCGATTAGCAAAGCCAACAGTTACTTACCCAAGTACTGCTACTTACTTACTAGGTACTAAGTACCCAAGTGCAAGTCCAAGCAGTTAATCAAATATAATTCAACTCGGAAATGGCAGCATCTATCATTCACTTGCCTTGTTGGATCATTTAATATTTATTGTTTTAGGATTTAAACAGATTTTCACAGAATTTGCTTGACTTATGTATATGCAAGTGACAATTTGCACAAGTTTGCAGACTCTAGCTGCAAGTTGTCGACTCAGAAATACCCTGTACACCGGCTTAAGCATAAACTCTGGAATGATTTGAACTGATTCAGAAAATAGTTATGCAAATAAATAAGAACAAATCCCATCCCTACTCATTATGTGGCCATAAGACAAAACTGGAAATAAAATTAAGTAACTAATAAATATGGTTCCTACTACCTAGCACTTAGAGCATTGTCAGCAAAAATGCGTAAGACTTAAGTCCAAGTTCGAAAAGTAGAACAAACGAGAAAATAATTTGCAATTCCTTTGTTTAGTGCAATACACATGAGGGCGAAGAAGAGGAGCAGGGAGAGAAGGGCCCTCTCAGCATGCACTGGTATGCATACGCAGTAAAATATGCATTTATTGCAGCTATTTTGCATTTATATGAATACCTTTACCTGCACTCGATACCAGGACCTAAACTAAGGATGTCGGCACGCAGCCAATAAAGTTCGCATACTTAAAGGTTAAATAAAACTGGGCGCCAAGGCAGATGCTAGCAAAGCCCACTTGCATGTGTGTGCGTATGTACGTGTGTGTGTGTGTGTGTGTGTTATTGTTGTTGTGTGAGTTTGCCAGTTAAGTTATTAACACGTCAATCGCCTTTTGCATTGAGAGCACAAATGGATGGCACCTGCCAACGGCAGCCAAAGGGAACCCAACGCGAATGGATCGACCACAGGACGTAAGGAAGAAATGATGTAAGAATGCAAGGATGTGCTCTGAGATGAGACGTGTTAACAAGTTGGCTACGCGTCTGCTGGACCTTTCGCACATGTAAATGTTTTGCCCGACAAATTTAAAGTGTCTGTAAAATTGATAAAGTGCTCACAGCTCCAAGTAATTTGCGATGCAAATGCATTTTGTGCAATTTGTAACTTTCTGGGAGCCACAATTCTGCAACAGCAGAGTAAAAACTTAACGCAACACATATTGACAGAGCAATTACATTTTTAATTACCATGTGTGTGCAAATAGTTCGGCAACTTTAGCATGTCGAGACATATGTATGTACACATCAAATTTATTAACAGAATTAATGCGTAAAGTTGGAACAAGACAAAGGGAAGTAAGACGATAATCCGCAAGAAAATTCGGTGACGGCACAGTCAAAGCAAACAGCTAAAAAGAAATATCCCAGACAAAGACAAAGAAATTATTTCAAGT
Source organism: Drosophila maculinotata (assembly GCA_035045305.1). Taxonomy (NCBI): domain Eukaryota; kingdom Metazoa; phylum Arthropoda; class Insecta; order Diptera; family Drosophilidae; genus Drosophila; species Drosophila maculinotata. The sequence goes on from JAWNPD010000335.1 coordinate 13,118,971, forward strand.
TATTTTTAATTTTATACTCTGTTTGCTCTTAGAATATGCAGAATTTAAGTCAATTCTTTCAAACTTACTCTGAAATTAACAGTTGGAGCATATTTTTGTAAGACTATTATATGTATCGTCTATCAAAATATTTGAAAAAAGGATTTTAATGTGGATGCCAAATCGAAAAATAATTCGTGTATCAACTTTGAATGTAGAATCAATCCAGAGGCCAAACCATGTTCCACATTGCCTCGGGGATTCATTGTTAAGGTCTTGAAATGTTATATGCCTAATTTGTGACATAAAATCCGAGAATAGGCCAAACTATGATAAAAATGGCCTCGGAAATGAAAATTGGATCAGTTTTGACAAGGTTATGGCATTGAAATATTTGATTCCGTCCCTATTAGAAAGATTTTCCAGTTTGTTGAGTAGAATTCGTGTCTAGATTTAAATGTTGTATTAATATAAAGTCTAAGCCATGACTAAGATGGCATTGCTTTTGAAAATCGTGGAAAATCTTCATTATTCTTAAACCTAATGCAATGTTACGTACCTTCTTCTCTGCCACCTTGCCACCATGACAGCGTATCTTTTGAAATACTATCCATTCGCTTCAAAAACTCACTCATACACACACAAACCGCACTCAAACACCCACAGAATGGTGCCGATAACTCGTAAATGCCAACACTTGCGACACACCGTTGGCGATGTCCGTGTGCAAAATGAAAGGCACGCGCAACAAGGACACGGCCCAAAAAGGCGACAGACTGTCAGACAAGGCCTGGATGGTTGGTTGGTTGGGTGAGGGACGGGGAGGGTGAGGGTGAGGGAATGGGAATGGGAATGGGATATACCTGCGCTAACTAAGCCCCGGCGGGCAGACGATGCGGCTGACACTCTCGCTGCATAAACGCCTCGCCGTATATCTTCATTAAAATGCAATGCATTCTTGCTGCTCAGCGCGGGACAAGTGGGACAATCGAACGAACGAAACCTAAAAGCCGACCACAGACGAGATCTGACGAGGTCCTGTACCAGTACCAGTACCAGTACCACCCACCTGCAGCCAAATTTAAAACGTGTAAGCGTCCGCGCGTGTAATGACAATGGCTACGCCTGGTTTTAACTTTGAAGTGGCCAGCGGAAAATGGCGGAAAAGCGGTTATTTGACAAGCCAACTGAAATAGCCCGTCACCAGCTGGGGCAGCGACTCGCATCATCAACACCACGCACGTAAAAGTCACATCAACGTTGACGTCGAGACCCGCTGTAAAGTCGGTCATGGAAGAATAAATTCAGCACCGAAGTCATCAACAAAAATATAAACAAACATCTTGACTGTCAGCTAAAAGCAGCACCTTATAAACATTAAACGGGTTGATGCACAGCACACGGATAAAGGCGGGGGCAAGAGCGGCAGGCAGGCAGTCAGGCAGTCAGGCAGTCAGAGGCATTGCCTGTTGGTAGGGCATGTGGCATGTGGTAAGTGCCGTGCAGCAGCCTCGCATACTCGTAAAATGATGCACAGATGCACATCCGCCTAGGTGTAAATCACGTAGCACTCCAACGCCTTTTACAGTTTCAGTTGTTTTCCACAATAAAATTGAAAAGCAGCCAAAAACAGCAGCAACAACAACAACAACAGCAACAGCAACAATAATAATATTAACAACAACGACAGCAAAACGCAAAAGTTTTAAAAGTAAAATGACAAGCGCACGTGCGACCTGCCACTGAGCCAAAAACTCTGAGCCGTATTCGCAGCCGTAGTCGCCGCCCGTAGTCGCCGCCCATAGTCGCAGTACCATATCCGTATACGGAAGTTTGTTTACGTTGCGGCGCGACGCGTCGCCTCGCCAGCGGCAGCAGCAGCAGCGCAGCAGAGCCTGACACTTGCAACTGGCGCGGCAACCAGTCTCTGCCAGACTTATGGTTAGACATCGATCTCCCGGGAGCCGGAGCCCTGAACTACTTAAGCCGAAAACTTTATGCATTTCTCGTGCGGCTCATTACAACTCCAACAGAGCTACAAAAATACACTCCCGGCTATCAGCTAACCAAAAAGGTGGAAATAGCAACCCATGTGATTTTACTTGTAGGTGTATGTTTGTCATTGTCTTTGTCTGTGTAAGTATTCCATATGGTACACACAGGCCTTGGCGTGTGCGTGGCTATTGCCTCTTACTCCTCGTCCTGCTCCTGGTCCTGGTCCTGGTCCAGCTTGCACACGCGTTGAGTATTTTGTTTATTAAAATAAAGTGCCATGGACACAGGGCAGTGTCACTGCACAGTGGGTCCAGCAGTTGCATTTACTCACAAAATTAAATAAATTATAAATTATTATTTAGCAAAATAAAATGATCCATTTCGAGATACTCTAGAGACTTCCCACAAGATTTTAAAAATATATATTTTATTAAAAATTCTACTAATGTTTATTATGTATATAAACATTAAACCTTACATTTTAAATACCACTGGCTATTCTTCAGCTTCATGGCCTAAAGTTTAATCACGATTGCAAATCGTATCTTTTGATAAGGTAAGAACGTGTGTTGGTTTTTATGAACTCAAAGAAGAAGGTGCATTTTACAAATCCTCCTATATATATCAAATGTTGTATATGTTGTATTTTAATAACTTTCCTTTTCGTTTTGTATATACAGTTCCTTTGTCCATTCGCTCGCAGTCATTCAACTTTTTCTTTATTAACAAAATTTTGTATTTTTTTCCTACACATATTGACGTTTTTTCTAAATCTTCTCTCTCCTTTGTCAATCATTAATTTCATAGGAACAAAAAGTTCAGCTGTTGTTAATGGAATTTCGTACCAAGGTGCAGTGGTGCACGGAACAGGCAGCTAGTGCCATCAGGTGGTCTGGTTCTATAGCTCTTGTTGTTGTTTGTCGACAGTTGCTTTTAATGCCACACAGCGACCAACGTAACCACTGGCCTCGCATTGCCCCCCCCCCCCCCCCTTCGCTACTTGCAACCTGATGCACACTTTTTATTATGAGCAGCACACGCACACGTGTCCAGGTGGTGGTACTGCCGGGACAGCAGCTGCAAGCTGGCCAACTGACGTCGTTGACGTGGCCAGGCCAGGCCAGGCCAGTTGGCAGAACAGACACAACATGAACAACAAGAATGCTGGCAGCTACGTGCCTTTTGTTTCGCTATTAGCCAGCGTCGACAGGACACAGCCACATTAAGTGATATTTGTTTTACATGAAAATCAACGCGTCCTTGCTGTGTTCTCTGACGAGCAATCAGTCTGACTGTCTGACTGTCTGACAGTCTGTATGTCAGGCTATTTGTGGCCGCTTTTAAAATCTCATTAAATTTTGTATGCGTTTGGCCTTGCAATTCGCATTCCAGCCTGAAGTTCAACATGGTTATTTAAGCCAATTTTAATCAGTCATCAATCTGTGAGTGAGCTCCGCTTACTCCAATTATAAAACGTGGTATCAAATGCACACACGCACACACTTATCTAAGCAGCAACAGATACCCAAATACCCATATACCCAGAACCACATCATGATAATCATCGAGAGTGGTGGCTAACCACATTACCTGGTTGTGAAGTGAAAGTTTTTGGCTAAATGCTAATGCACTAATTAGTTCACGGTGCCAACTACTCGGCATTGAGTCAGGCAGCCATATAACAGTTACAAGTACACATACACATACACATACACATACATATAAATTTACAGATGCAGCTGTGTCTAGATACACATATACTTATACAGAGGCAGATATCCTGGCTGGCAAGTCATAAAACAAACTACAGCCGAGTTTGGTATGATTAAAAATGCGCAGACATGGCAAATAAAACTAAAATTCTTTAACTTTTGCGCACCAATAAAAGTGAAAATTACTCGCATATAAAATAAACACAAACATTTGGCCAACTGTTCGTCGTCATTTTAAGGCTTTTTTCTGTAGTGTGCATTTGGGCGACGTGCTTAAATATTTGTGGTAAAAAATGGGTTTTGAATGTTTTTATACCCTGCAGGCAAATTTAACCAGGTATGATGTTTATGTTACTATTAATTTAATGATGGAACAATAATTTCTTATATGATTTTTATATTTCTTTAAATATATCTTTTAACTACGGGCGTCTGTCAGACTGATTTAAATAGGCCTTGCTTGAGTAATGCAGGAACAAATTTAAATGTGCCCTTAAATGTTTTAATAATATCAATAAAATATTATTTATTCAAAAATTGTACCGATCGCTGGTATTATTACTATATACACAGCATTCCACAGAGTATTACATAGTCTATTCATACGCCCAACAACATTTTTGTACTATTCATTTATTTACTGCCAAATTTAAAACCAACTAAATAAAATGTCAATAGAAGCTGCGGAAATGAAAAAAAATTTCGTCGCTTGTAAATGAAATGAAAACCAATTGGCCAAATGAATTGTACCATAAACATTTTGCGACCCAATTGACTGGCGCGAAAGCTTTAAAGTATTTTCAATTTAAAATCCAACCATGCTGATATTTTTCGATGCACATCAAGTGGCGATCATAAGGAACCAAAGGCGTTTTAAAAGCCCTTTTAATGGTAAATGTGTGAGGGCTGTGAGTGCAAAAGGGGCAAAAACAGAGTGGTAGCGGAAGAGGTTGCAAAGGGGGCTAGAGGGGGCTTGTTAGCCGCAGCAAGTTGTAAAGATGTCCAGAGGCCACAACACTAAAGTTTATGGGCAGTAAATGGTGGCTTTAGGTGGCTATAGGGTGCAGCAGCGGTTGTCCTCAGCTTTTGTTGTTCCGTTAGTAATGCCTTTTTCGTCGTCCTCTTTTTTCTTGCACTTGACTTTCGTGTCGACTGCGGCGGCTTGTGGGTGTCCTTAAAGCCTACAAAACTTGTGCAGACCAGCCAAGGGGCACGCACACACAACACACACACACACACACACACAGACTAACAGGCGAGCCGCAGCAAAACTTATTTGCTGCCGGCGACGCACTAAAATATGCAACACATTTTATGCAACACGAACGGGCAAAGTGGAGTCGTTGCAACGTTGTAAATGCCGCGTCTCGTCTCGTTTCGTCTCGCTGAATTTCGCAATGTAGGTGTCATAATTAATTTGGACGCCGGCTTGTTATTGTTATTGTTATGGCTTGTGTCGCCACTTGTTTGCCAGTTGTAAACAAACTTATTTGCTAGCCATGATTTTACAACATCAAATGCCCCGCCAACAGGCCCCGCCAACATTGATGCCAATTGCCAAAACGGCTTTTTGAATAATAAATTAACAAAAAGCAGCAGCAGCAGCAGCCGCCATTGATGCAACAGCAGAGTGCGCTTTAAAAGTGTGGGGGGGGGGGGTGGTTAGGGATGCTGGGAAAGGGATGCAGGAGAGATTTATAAACGGCACTCAGACTGTTTGAATAGTGCTTCAGTCTTGAGGCAGACGATGTCGGAATGTCCGCCTGGCCGACTAACTGCCTGACTGGCCTGGCTGGCTGTGAATGGAGCATCAGCGCTGTCCTACATTTTCTCATTAAATTGCCACGCCAAATAGTTGGAATTGCTATAAAGTTGGCGCTAACAAGGCGTTCGTGCGGCAAGCATCGGATTTGGCCACGGCAGGTTGATTTTTTGTGCCAAACTTTTAATTGGCCAGAGCAACGTTTTAATTGTTTTGTTTCTGACCAGACTTGGACACACTCTCAGACACGGCATTCACATGCACACGACACACAATTCTTAGTGCATAAACTTGACTTTTAAACACAATTCCGTTAGCCGGAACACACACAGTTTTATGCATATAGTGGCTGCTATTTCTATACGCACTGCTGGCCATAAATTATATGACACAGTTGTGTGCAAGTGTCAATAAAGCAATGCCAACAAACTCACCAACAGCGACAGCCACTTTGACTTTGCCATTGTAATAGCAAAAGTTTGCGGAGCCTGTATTAAAATCACATAACGACAGCCAAATTTACGAGCCAAAATCTCTCTCAAATCTTTTCGCTGTTAACGCGCTGTAAGCACTTTGCAGCACACTAACAGCGCACCGTTGTCTGCACTTGACATCGACATACTTATGTAACAGACTGTGCGTTGTATATAAGAAAAAGTTTGGCTAGCCATGCAGCTTAAGCCAGGAGATCTAAGGAAAATTCAAGAGCAAAGTTAGCTATCGTTTATTTCAATGCATTTATTATTTACTTAATTATTATTAGTAAAGTGCTTATATTATGCAAATTAATAACTGCTACTTGAAACTGAATACAAACAAAATAATATTTGTATACATTTTTACAACTCTACATTCAGTCTATATTTTACCAGAGCGTAGGATTGCTATTTTCTTGATATTAAGCTCTTTTCTATAGAAAATAGAATTTAGATCAACTCTGCGCCTTCCAGTTGCGGTATTTATCTAAAACAAAAAATGAAAATAGCCCTATCCTAAGCACTTTACTTTTATCTGCGAGTGTTTTTCTTGATATACAACAGCTTACGACGATAGATAAAAGAGGCCAACTGCAATTTAATAAAGTGAAACTGTGTGGTCCTACTGTGCTGTATTTTACCTCTGTAAAATGCCCGTCTCATATCCCCCCTGAATACCACGGCCCATGGCCAATAGCCCACGGGCCATGGAGCTCATTTCAGTTTAAATTGAATTGAAGCCAAATGCACGCCATGATTTTAAATTGTTTGGTTTGGTTTACATTGCATTACGCAGCGTCGCCTGGCGGCAATGCATTCATTGCATACATTCAGGCGCTGGAGTGGGAGCAGGAGCTGGAGCTGTAGGGAGGCGGAGGCGGAGGCGCAGTCGAGCACAAAACTACACAAATTGCTGACATATTCAAATCAATGCGCTTGGGCATTGGTAATGTGTGTTTGTGTGTGTGTATGTGTGTGTCTGTGTGAGTGAGTATATATGTGGCATGCATCTTTGCTGAAGCCATTCGCAGCTGCACTTGCAAAAACAAATATCAAATTAAATAAATTGAAATGCTGCACTCCAAGCGCTCAGCATGCCGTTGATGAGCCATAGCCAGAGAGCATGGCAGCTATGTTAAGTGGCATATTCAAGTAATCTGGCATGAATTTGTGGCCAGCAGACATAGACAGAAAGAGCGAGAGAGAGGGAGTGAGGGAGAGAGGGCGAGATTGGTCAAACTGTAGAATTCGCAGCCAATTACTTGCGGGTGGCATATTTGCTACTTTAAAGCCAAATCTATGAAACTTGAAGAGCAGCAGGCACAATATGTCTGTGGATGCCAACACAAAAAAGAACAAGCTGAAAGCAAGCGGAAAAGAATACGAAGCGAAGACAAGTTCAATTCAAAGCCAAGTCCAAATGACCCACGACACACACAGACGGTTAAACAACTCTCAGCGCCAACGAAGCTCGTAAGTAGATGGCACAATACACACACATGGACAGACAGACAGACAGACAGTGAGACAGACAGACAGACAGACTGACAATCAGTTTTGTATGACTGACTGACTGTGTGACTAACCGACTGTCTTGGCATTCACATTGGCAGCACCTATGCCCGACATCCTTTGGTGCCGCTCTGACGCCCAAAACAGACACATAGCGCGACGCGAAAATGTGTTGTGTTGTTGCTGTTGTTGCAACTGTAATCCTGTTTTGGTCTGGTTACACTCGTCTTCAAAGTTAAAATTGCATGTAAAGCTTTTATCACGTGCTTATGGGCCCTAAGCCCTCAAACCCCAGCAAGTAAGTAGGTTGTTGCCATTGGCCAAAAACTTCGTTTTTGGCATAGAAAATAGCTGAAATCGAATTCCATTCCCTGCCGTACTGTTTGCCATGCCCAAAAACCAAATACCAATAAAAGTTACTGCAAACTGAGCCCCCCACACACACACACATTCAACTTGGTATGACCCTCTAAAGGGCTAAAAGCTTTAGCTACTAACCAGAGCCGTTAGCTTGCTTAGCTCGACTGATTTATTGATATGGTGTAGCAACGGTATATATACATTCAAATATTTATATTTTTATGTAATATAAAAACTTTTCATTTATTTTTCCCACAGCCATTATTCGTAATTAGTTTTGAATACACTCAGACTTGCGATAAACAAGCGAAATTTAAAGAACTATATGCTGATATTCATGAGCATGAATACCAATTAAATGCGATTAACTTATCCATTATATAGATGTGAAAAGTTCGTATACTCTCTTAACGAAGCTTGAAGAAGTATATTGGTTTTGTGAAGTAATTTTAGAGACTTGAAACTTGGAATATATACTCGCCCCGCCTAAGCCTGAAGGATGGGAGAATCGGTAAAGCCAATTTATACCTCGCAGTTAAAGTCGATAAAAACTATATAAATTCCACAAAGTTATAGCTGGACCCATCAAACTTTGCAGACGGATTGATCCCTTCTAAAAATCAGAGTATTATACAGTCGGTTATGTACAACTGTGAAACGGTTTTAACATGTTTTTAATTTGCAATTTATATGATTATTTTGTATAAGATTGTTGCTTAAGAGCAATGGATAATTGCCAAGTTTATAGTGCCATTTATTGGCCTTTCATTTTTTGATTTTGTTTTTGGCCAATGGAACCGAACCGCTTGCCAAAGCTTTGACTCAATACCAAGCGCCTCTCCGCCCGTAACTCCCATAATCATGTTGATCATCATAATGCGCTTTGTGGCGTTGTGTCAGCTTCAAGTGCTTGGTGGCCAGTGGCCGGGTGCTCAGTGTCTGGTGCTTGGTAGCTGTTGCCCTGTGCCACAAAGCAGTGCATATTTTACACAATCTGTCGTACCCTAAACCCCCCCCCCCCACACACACACACACACCACTCTCCCTACACGGGTGATTCGCACACAAGCACAACTTTTGGCCGAGATTTATTGTGCAACTTGGCCAAAAAGGAAAAATTCTTGTGCCACACAAACTTATTCCGGCAATGCCTTTTAGCCGCATCACAAAAACAGCAAAGTACAGCACAGACTAGCTACAGCTAAGGATATATACACAAACATTTGGATATGTTCAGGATCGCATCCTTTATGTCAAGCGCTGCATCATGCATAGCATTTGAGAGGGAGAGAGTTTTGGTATGCGGCTCACAATTGCCAACTACTTTCACTCATCATAATGCGAACAATTTGGCGTTGCTCGATTCTGATTTGATTTTCATCAAATGTTTTTTCGCAGCGAATTGAAAGCTATTGTGATTGGCATTAGGCTGCCAGGCCAGGCAATATGCATAAATTTTCGGGTAAAACTAATTTTATGCATATGCTGTAAGATTTTAGCATTTAAATGACAATAGCCAAATGCATTGATCAAATGTTCAGCTAATTTTCATGGAAATCGAGTGCAACTTCAGCAGCACCATTTGTGTCATAACTGGGCTCAGTGTCGGCAGGCGTTCAGCCTATCAAAACTGACAAATGTCCTTTGCTTGAGAGCAGCCAACAAACAGACGGACGACAGACTGACAGAGAGAGGATGGTTGGGTGGTTGGGTGGTTGGGTGGCAGAGCAAGAAACCTACACATACCTGTGACTGTAACTCAAAAAGTTCAGTTTCTGCTCCGCCCAGCGCTCCGGTCATAGCCAGGGTCCGGCTAAAAGGCATACCGTAACGCACTCCCCTTGGCTCCCCTTGGTTAAGAACAGAACGTTATATGTAAATCGCATTTGGCATACATATTTAGCCGGTTGTTGCAAAAAGACTCCGAGTCCTAGTAACAGTCCCTGGCATTAGCATATGCCAGCAGCAGTCGCTTCCTTTCCGGGGTTACACAAGCAAACATGGCAAGCACAGGATAAATGGCCGTAAGGATATGCACACCAACAGATGCCGCTGGTCCCGCCGCTCCCCCCGCTTCGCACCCATATCTTGTTTGGGCCAGCAGCTCACATTAAAAGTAAAAAGGCAACAATTTTGCTGGCTGCTTAAAAGTTCGATAACGATAAGCGTTCATACTTAGATATCTGGCCGGAATAATTACATTAGCTTTGACTAATTAAAAATGCAGTCGGCTTTTAGGCACTGCAAATGGTTTGGATATTTGAGGAAATTATTGCAGATTTTGGCCAAACGCTTTGAGCCGCCTAATTGAAATGCCAACTACGCAAAAGTACGGACAGCGGAAAACCTGGTCAAAAGGCAATTAATTTCAAATGACTCAAACACTTGAACGCATCCTTTTTGCCAAATGCCAAGCATCGATGACATTTAATTTCCGTATTTCCGTATTGACTGCCAGCTAAGAAACTTTTTAACTGGGCGCCCAAAGCGTTGATCAAAGTTTTACTCAAAGGTAAACTAAGCATACATAGTATATATATATATATATATATATTCTTAATATATTTTCTGGCATTTTTTGATAAAGTATAGATACCAACGTATATATAAATAAACGTCGGCAACGGCAACAATTTGCCCAGCCAAAACAATGCCATCGCCCATCGCCTGTGGCCCACATTGCCACGCCGGTGGAGAGAAAGGACTGGCTGAAAAGAGCGAAGACTGGAGGATACCAGGAAGGACACGACCACAACCACGAACAGGACTCAAATTCGTTTGTTTTTGTTTGAAGCACGCGTTGTTGCAGTTTTCCATGCAGCCGTTGACAGTCGCGACAGTTTGTGCAGCATCTGCTCCCCTCTTCACCCCCCTGCATCGTTCATCTCTTACTCAATAGTCTGGCATTGTGGTTAATGAAAACTGCGATTTTACTACTCTAGAAAATTGGGTCGACGCTGCTCGGCTCGGTTTTTGCAACTCGTTTTACATTTACTGCCATTTACTAGCATTTCTCACTGACTGCCGCCAGCGCGGAGCCAACCTGCAGACATGGTAGGGTGAGGGGAACAGTAAAGAGAAAGGACGAGGGAAGGGAAGGGCCATGCTGTCTGCGCTGCTTGCCAATTCTTTTTTTCGAGCAGCGTACAGTAGCACAAATAGGGTATATATGTTAGCTTTTTGTTTAGAGAGCTAATTTAACATTGGTTTGTCCTAAGAAACCGGTCAAAATAAAAAGTTTTTTCAAACTCATTACTTACATTTTTTGACTAAAGTGTATGGTATTTACTTAAAATAAAAAGGGTATATCAGCTTACTGATTGCTTTGTTTGATTTAACTAAAACTGTGGAAAATAATTGAATATTTAATACACTTTTCTTATTGTATAAAGCAAGGGTGGGCGCGTAGTGGCTCACGGAGCTCACTGAGCTCACTCCGTTATTTTTTAACAATCGGCGCCTGCAAGTCGCTTGTGCGCCGTCGGCGAGATTCCAAAAACAAAATACATGAAGTGTGCGCCGATTCTACGACTCGAGCCGCGATCGCGGGACATCTGCATTGCGCCGCGACGTTTTTCCGAGAAAACAAAAACAAAATACATGAAGTGTGCGCCGATGCTTCGACTCGAGCCGCGATCGCAAAGCAATAAAATAACAGTTAGGTGCTTGTACACTGGGTGTTTGTTGTAGATGTTGTTGTTGGGCTCACTTGCTAAATTTGGCTGCCCACCCTTGGTATAAAGAGTTAAGTTTAAGCTTTAAATATGTTACAATACTAGAAACTAAAGTACGATTCAGAAGAGTGCCCTTATAAGTATGCTATGGTATATGTATAGTCGACTATTTATAATTAGACCATTAATATATATGCATGCAAAAGATACAGACAAATCGGATAGGCTAAGCATTCAAATAGGAAAAGCCAACATTAATCTTACAGTCTTCCTGTTGAAGTGAAAATTCGGCGTTTATTTTACTCATTATCGATTTTAGTTTTTTCCATGTGAATGCGCATTGGTTGCTTAAAGTTGCTGTCTGGCAGAGAGTCAAATGCTGTGTAAAGTGTTTGTAATTATATTTTTCTAATATTCAGCGTCTGGCTTACAGCTGATGTTTTCTGCCAATTGCCAAGTGCAGGAAGCAGCAGCTAAAAAGCCATAAATAAACAAAAGCCCACAGAAAATTACACATAGCTTAAAGTCGGATTTTCGCTGCATGTGTATTTATAGTGGAATATTTTCACGCCTCAATGGCACACATTTGTCTTCTCTAGACCGCCAACGTTCTCAACGTTATCATTTTAAACAGACACCGACGCAAGCCAACAGGGCACACGGGCAGCAAAGGCAGCAATGGCAGCAAAGGAAGCAAGGAAGCAAGGCAGCAAGGACATGCAGCCTGAGCATAAAATAAAATGCACTTGGCTGTGTGCGAGCTTGTGGGACTAGACCCTTAAACCTGAGCTGTCCAGTGGCTTAAACACGTGAACAGTGTGTGTATAAAACGCACCAAATTGGTTTAAGCTTAGTTTACAGCCAGGTGTAATTGCTACACACACACACACACACACTGCCATGCACCGTTAATGTCCTCAATATGAGCATATGTTCCGCATCAACCCTAAGGGACTCTGAAATGACCCACCTCAAAGGCATATTTAAATGGACATTTTCATAGATATTTCAAATTATTTATTACGCCTCTCAACTTGTGCCATTGTTGATCCTCTTTTGGCATTTTGTGGATTGTAACGAAATTAAATATTGATGCTTCGATGTTGGACAAAATCAGCCAGAAGTACGTTAACCGCAGGCTCAATAAAAATACACATAGGCTGGCATTTGATAATGAAAATAAACTCCTTGGCAATGCAATTTCTAAGCAATTTACAGTTTTCAAGTCACTTTATTACTTTGAGCATTTTTGAGTATTTCTCTCAAAAGTACTTGTCATGCATTTTTAAATTGAAGCAATTATGTGGCAGGCAGTTTACCATAGATATTTTTGTCTTCTTTAATTGGCAGCCTGTCACAGCGACAGAACGACAGACCGACAGACAGACAGACCGACTGCTGCGACAGACCGGATGTTCGCACTGTGCACCTAAAATGGCTGCCCGACACTTCACAGTACTTGACTGCAATTTTTAGCCCACTTCTCAAGGCTAGAAATTGTGGCCTGAAAATTCGTTTTACAATTTGTGGTTGGTTTAATAATGGTTTTAGTGTGCACAATTTGTAAGAAATACGCAAAAGCACTTTAAAAGGCATCAGCACAACATATTTGCTCAGCAAACTAGCAAAATTGTTAACAAATTATGATACAAGGATATGTTGGAATTATCTACAAAAATACGCAATATTTACAAATGTAATCTTAGTTTTAATAAATAAACAAAGGTTTATTTTATTTAGCGGCGCCTTGATCAAAATTAGTTTGTTTTATTTTTAATCAAAAATCTACCTTAATGGTGATAAGTTTAACTGTGCTGGGTATTTTAGCTGCGACATTCAAAAGTAAAGGCTTCCTTTTTTCAACGCACCATTCCGATACTAATTGTAAAACATAATTAAATTAATGGCGCAGCAAGTTTTCAATTATTTGTATAATTGTTTCTAAATTTTAACAACACCATTTAACTGAATTCATGTGGTGGACTGTACCAAATGTAATTTAGTGTGTAATAATTAGTTAGCAATGAATTAAACCACATTTAATTTTTATTTGTAACATATTAACCCCTGCCTAGATCATTTATAAATTCAACATATTGTTGGCCAGCAAGCATGCTGCAATTAATTAAATTTAATGTTGTAAATAAATGATTACAACTATATCTACTTGCAAGTTTCTAAATTAGTTTTCGGCTACACCGGAAGGACATTTGTGTATTAATAACCAAAATGCTATTAATGTGCACTATAATATTATCATCCTGTGTACTGCAAACATTACTTCGCTCAACCCCTCGCCCGCCCCCAGACGAAGTGAGAATGTGACAGCTGTGACAATTGTGACTGCTCAGACAGTTGGCAATGTTTGTTTGACTGTTTATTTGACTGCCTGTCCGTGAATTGCACAACAATGTCATAGGCTCATCATCAACATGCCAACGAAATCGAATTACTTCCGTTTGTTGTTGCGAACTCTATTGCACTCGTACAAACTGCAAATGCACACACACACACACACACACACACACAGAGTACTTGTACGCCCCCCGATCTTGTCTAACCGGCAACCGCAGGACAGTAACTACAAACTGCTATGATGCCGACACTTTGCTTTTCCTTGTCCTTGTCGGTTTCCCGTTTTTCCACTCGCCACATATTCATGCCACACTCCGCTCCCTGGCCACTCCTCCCCCGCATACGCCTGCTAACTTGTTGGACTTTTGCAACGGTTTGTCTACATGTTCAGCAGGCAGCAGTTCGGCTTACACACATTTTACAATATAGCCTCGACACTCACTCACTCACTCACACAGTTCACAAACAGACAGACAGGTCCAACTGCTTCCTGCCCCCTTCCGCCTCTAATACACTCCTACAGCCTCTGTGGCAGCTCCAGTCTATGTCGCATGCCATTCAGATAGGCGAGTGTGTAAATTGTCTTGTGTAAATATAGAAAAATTAGTTTTTTTCGTTTCTGTTATTGTTTTACGTATTGTTATTGTCATTGTCATTGTCATTGTCATTGCTTTTGTTTTTGCGGCTGAGGCATTTGCGATTTGTGTAAACAAACCAAGGCGTCGGATTATACACTTTTGCATAAGATAGGAACGCTTGTAAAAATGTTTGGTTTGGATCAACACCGAAAAAACTAATAGCAATTAAATATTGTTATACAACAGCATAGGCATCAATATTGTGTAGATTACTTACAAATATTCAAAACTCTGTATTTTTGCACATTTTTGAGTACATTTACATTTATCTGAATATTTATATTCAATATGATTTGTTGTGCCTTTCGGCATAATGCACTATTGTAAACCAATAAAATATTATATACCAAAAACTTCAATATAAATTGGTTTTAAGATAAACTAGTAACTGTAATTAATTGCAGTTTACTAAAGTGTGTGATATTTTATATTTTATTTGTATTTATTGCCTGCTGTAAATAAATTTTGATTTTTTGTAAAGTTCAACTTGGAAAATGTTTCACAGAAGGTTGTGAAATAGCTTTAGTAACGCAACATTTTTGGTTTTGATTCTTTTTATTTCACAATAGCCTTAATTTATTTGTTTTTAATGGACCGAATCTACAACTAAAAATTGTTCGTTATCTATTTAACAGATTAAAAACACAATAAATTCATTATTTGATGACAGCTTGAAAACATTTTTGATGGACAACATTTCTAAAATTTTCTAGCTTTTCAAATGATTTCTTTATACCTTGACTAACTTATGTCAACAAAAACAAATTTCAGCTACATATATTTGAAAATATTTTGTGTATATCAAATAAAATATATTTAAATAAAAATGTAATCAAATATTATAATATTGTAATAAAAATATATTTGATACCAAAAAATCTATAATTTTCTGACTAGATATTAATTTGTTTAAATGTTTTCTTATTTTTCAACGACTAAAAAATTAATTCTATGCATTTTTGTACTAATATTAATTATTATTATCATTACCTAATTAAATGTATTTGTTATACCAAATAATGTATATTTCTCAGTTAGAGATCGAGTTTCATTTGGATCAAAGCACACACTTTATGAAATTTTCACAATATTCCCAAACACATTTTCATACACACAAGTATAACCACTTTTCAAGCAAACCAATATCATAAATATTAACAACACTTAAGCATAATGTGTGCATGTTAAAACAAATATGCAGGTATAAAAATAATAATATGTTCTTTGTCATATGAAACTCACCTGGTCGTGGTCTATGTTATTTCGCAGCAACTTGTTGACTTTAATAAAAATGCACTTTAGAACGCCGCACAGGCAACAAACAAGTTCATCTACTGAGTATTAGTTCTTGATGTTAGTAGTATTTCGAAGTAATGTTCACAGAGCACGAAAGGCTAATAAAATTACACCGCTTGTCGCGACACAAAGGAGCGCAAGAAAAACAACAAGAAAATACAAAAAAAAAAAACAGCAACAAGAATATCAACAAATGTTATATCTTTCACGTACACAAAAATGAATCTTAAACTGCAAATTGCTGCATGGCGATATCGCAACTTGAGCGTCAGGCTGCATGCAATGTATTATGGCGACGCCAATTAGCAATTTTGATGTGCATGCCGGTTGTGCCCCCAACTAATCTAAGCGGCGGGGGCAGCGAATGGCGACGTTGTTAACAAGTCAATTCGACTGTTGCCTGTTGGCCTCTAGCAGCGTTTCAGGCTTTATGTAATGAGCGCTGTAAAGTTTACAGCGCCGGCTTTCGGCACAGCTGTTCTGTTCGGAGTGCTGGTCAGTTCTGAATGCCGATGTGAAAGTGGTTGACAAGTTCAGTTAACACCGCACTACTGGCTAACAGTTACAAAATTGGCAAGTTACTAACTGCCTGGCTGGCTGACTTCTGTGGCTGCTGTGGCTACTGTGGCTGCTGCTGCAGGTAGAGTGCTGTGCGTCCTTACTGAAGGAGCCACCGCGTACAACTGAATGTGCAAACTGCGATTATTGCAATGACTGTGTCCTGCAGCAGTAGCAACAGCAGCAGCAGCAGCAGCAGTCGCAGCAGCAGCAACTAACACATAGATGGAGGGCCCATGTGCATGTGTCGTCGTATGTACATAATGCACGACTAACGAACACTAGCCGAAGTAGAGCCTTGGTCAAGGGTTGTGTAGCTAACCCCCCTCATGTTGTAGTACCTAGTAGTTGCAAGCCAACGACAGGCAGCAGAGCTGAGTGCAGCGCAGTCGGCAGACGGCAGTTGGCAGTTGCCAGTTGTTGCAACCCACACGTTCAACGGCGCCCCATATTCTGACACTTTTGGCGTTGGCTTAGTGCCACGCAACTACAGGGCACTTTACAGTTGCAGCTTACAGCAGCAACAGCAGAAGCAACAGCAGCAGTTAAAGTCTCTCGCTCTCTTTTGCCGTACACTCTTTCGCTCTCTCTCTCTCTCTTGCTTTGCATTTTGCCGGCTCTTATCAGTGTTGCGTTTAACAGCGCTCTGTTAGATGCCAGCTGCAGCAAGTTGCCTGCCTTTTTTCTTGCATTGCTGCCGGCTTCGGCATTGACTCGTTTATTATGTAAAAGTACAAGGACATTTCTATGTAGTATACATGTATATACGGCACGGCACGGATTCATTTGAAGCGTGTGCGTGCCAAGTGTTGGGCAAACAGGCAAAAGGAAAAGCAAAACGCAAGCAAAGTTGACAGCAGTCGCTTAACGGCTTAGCAACGCTGCAGCAGCGCCCCGGGGACTTGCGACAAAAGCAATGCAATTGACTTAATGCGTTCGCCTGCTGAATCGTTCAATAGTTTACTTTCTCGCATTGAAGGCTCCTTCAACACGCAGTAATGCGTATCAAGGTTAAAGCCTGACGCAATCATTAATTTCGCCACAGCTGCGCTCGCTAATATTCCCAATTTAGTCAACCGAATCATGCACCATGCTTGACCACTGTGGGTGTACGCTTTGTATAGTTAAGCTTTGCTTATTTGCATATATGGTATATGTATAGGTGTACTATTATTAGAATCAAAGCAGCTGCAGCAATGGCCATCGCCGTGAGAAACAATTTGCGCGGCTTGTTGCCAACTGGGCGCCTTTAACAGAGCGCTGTTAAGTCGGCACTGTTAAGTGTACGGCACGTGTTTCGCTCACGGTACTCGGCGCACGCACACAGAGATGCGCATTTTTTGAGTTTGTTTTGATTAATAGTTTCGTGAATGCTTATCAGCAGCTACGCACACACACATAGGCAACAAGCAGGAAATGCAACAATGTCACGTGGCCGGCATTCTATATTCTCTCTCTCTCTCTCTCTCTCGCTTGTTCTATCTCGCTAACTGTACAATAGAGAGCCGCCTGCGCTCTGTTTACAACAGTGCAGTGCAGTGCAGAAACCTGGCCACGGTTAACTTTTTGGCGCCCTGCAGCATGCAACCAAAGTGCTTGCCACATCGAACATGTTGCACGCGTCATCTGTCTCGCTCTCGCATTGCCCCGCCAATAAGTACAAAACATGCCTCGCTCGTACAACAAAAAATAAATTCTTACATAAGTCGGCGCTCCACCTACACAACTACAGTCAATTTATATGTGCACCTTCTACATACCTATATGGCCGATCGGGCAACGAATGAAATGTGCGAAATACTCGTAGTATGCGTACTCGTTTTAATTGCTAGGCGTTGTCTTAAATTCCATTTAAATGTAGTCTACTTTTTTGGGACAGGTCGGTTATTTTATTACCAACTGCACGAATGGAATTCGGCATAAACTGGATATGAAATAAGGGTTATACGAATGTTATAGCTATTAAGTTGATTCTGGATTTTTGCAACAAACATGATTCGGGCTTTTACCTATAAAATGTATATATATACATTAATATTTATTTTGTCTAATGCATTTTAAAATATCAATTTCCCGAATAAGATCTTAAGATTAAGAAGCTTAGGTTGATTCTTTAAGTGATATTAATATATAATTTAAACTCAAAATATTAACGTGGTTGATAAAAACCTTATAACAATTTCCAGAAAATTTGTATTATAACCTAGAACAGATTTTTAAAAACATTGCAAAGCGAATGATTTGTATTAAAAAATTTTAATATTTAGTTCTTTAGTTCAATTACTTTTTTTAATTGCAAAATAATTATATAAAACTTATAGTGGGCAGCCGAAGATATGCAGCATAAGTAATTAGAAAAACTAATATACAAATTTATACAATATTTAATTTTATATTATTGACTTACTAATTATCAGTGAATATGATAGATAATATTTTCATTAGTGAAGTTGATGTGAAATAAAGAATACATTTTAAAAATTGGCAGATTTATAAAAAAAACCTAAAATGAGTATATTCGTATATAGTTAGTATCAAAAATAAAAATGTTATTTTAAAGAGAAACTTATTGACTCTATTTAAAACTGAATACATTTATACGATTTTCAAATGTTTAAATAAAATCGAGTTCTGGGAAAAATGCAACATTTGCACTGAAGACTGAATTCAGTGCTGGTTTTGATAGTCCAAACTCCTCCTCTTGCAACATGTATGGCGTAAACTTCCCCTGCATGGGCTCCCTACAGAGATTTGGCATTTACTCCGCTACCTTTGGCCATTGCCATGACTCTTGTTGTTGTAGTACATGTCACCTAGATACACATAAACACACACACACACAAGCACACACACACATACATACACATACACAGGCAGTCGCATACAACACGACGGGTGCGTGCGTCGTTTACATAGGCTCCATTTTCCGGACAGCCAACCAACGACGGGCATTCATGTCGCCTACATTGCTCGGTATATACGGAACGGGGGCACGGCGCGGGGAGCAGCTCGTCGTCTCATTCGTCGGCCGCTTGACATGGCCCTCGCCCACATTCTTGCCCCGATTTGGCATACAATGTTGCTCGTTTAGCCTCGTGGCCGAGCCGGGCTTCGTAAGCGTAAGCCTGGCGAGGCGAGGCGAACCATGGCAAGGGAGGCGGGGCGTATGCGTAATGTTTACAAAAAATATTTGCAAGCAAATGCATTTAAAACACTTTTGGTTTGCTTTTTTTTGTTGTATTGTATATGTTTTGTTTTTTCTTTATTTTAACCAATTGCCGCATTGGCTGAACTCTTTTTGGTTGCATAAATTTTAATCTTAATTAAATGTCATTTTAACAGCACTTTAAATTGCTTGTTTATTTGCACAGTTTTGGCAGGCAGCGATACCAACATCAACTTTGCTGCCAACTTTGCTCAACGAACTACATTAGTTAATGCAATTCCCAAAATGCACAAACTAATTTAGCTGAAATGTTTTTGCTTACAAATGTGATGACTACGCGGCAGCTTTCCGTCATCAGAGAATTTTCGCAACTTGCTTTGGCTCCAAAAAACAACGACTCCACCGGCAGCTCCAAGGATCCCTGATGTTTTGTGTTTACAACTGAGCAGCAGCATTTCGTGGAGCATTTCATGCATTCGCATTACAGCTGGCGACAGGCAAATGAGTCGCCTTTGCATATGTGTGTGTGTGTGTGTATGTCTCGGGCTTTGTATGTGTGTGTCTTCTTGATGAAAATGCCAAATGGTTTGTGTCTCTTTATGGGAATTGTTGATTGTTGTTCTCTGTGTTTGTAGTTTGAACAACTGCATATTTAGCCAGCAGATAAGCAGTATTATACTAAGGACCAAGATATATGGCAGAACAAGAAGCATTAGTTTTTCAAAAGAATTAGAAAACGCACTGACATAAAACCGAAAAACCGAAGAAACAAATAAGTTGAATATAAGATATAAATTGACGTGAGCTTAAATACAGCTTTTTAAAGCAAAAATCCTTGGTTATTTTAAAAACATATATAACATTGAATTTATATACTTTTAAGCCGCAGTTGACCCAGTTCCAAAACGGCTTAAAGCAATGGGTGTTTATAAGTTGATTTAAACGTGCACAGATTTATATAAGTACGTAGATTTGAAATTCATAGATAACTTGATCCACTCATGTATGTAAAATATACTCAAAGGATGTATGCTCGAAGACCAGCCTATACATATTGTGGTTGTTGTATATCTTAGCAGTTGCCATTGCTATTTTTAAGTTAGCTATTTATGATCAGCACATTTGCTTTTGCATATCTTTCAAATATCCCTAGTTTATTTCATTGCCCATCTAAATTACACATACGCCTCATTAACCGCTAGAAAGAAGTTGCAAGGACAACTTGCATTGGACGCGCATCCTGTTAGGAGCCACGTAGCAAAGCCACTTAACAGCTGCTCAAAGGGAAACTGAACAAAGGCACAGGATAGTGGTGGCAGGATTAGGATGCAAAGCTCAGGAAGTGCAACACTTGCAAAAGTTTCAACGTGCCGGCTGCTTAATTTTAATTATGCGCCGCTTATAAATTCAATTGCATTTAACAATTACAAACAAATTCGGTTGCTGGCAAAGTTTTCGCAAAAACCGACACAGCGAAATGCCAAGCAGACAATTTTTACAGGATTAGTTGCCGGCAAATGGGAAATTAATCCGCCAACTTTTGAGCCACAGACCAAGGACACCGGCCGCACACAATTCCCAGCGAGTTATTCTAGTTATCCCAGAAAATGGCTTGTTAAACAAGAAACTTGAATTGGAGCAGTTTTTCCGCTGGCAAAGTGTTAGGATTCAAGGGCTCCCAAATTTCTGGCCCAGACTCTTGAGTTAATGATGGCTTTGACATTGTGCGGCAATTGTTCCGCCATTAATTATTCATAATGCACTCGAGAATGAAGTGTGCAGACAAAGGCTGCATTCATTCTCCACTTCATGTAACGTCACTTTAAGCAAATATTCATTTGTGCTCGGCCCGGAAGAAAGGCCTTTCACTGGCCGCATAACCTTGAGCATGGCTAAGATGGCTAACTGATGGGGGCAGCTCGAAGAGCAAAGCCTTGGCCAGAATTAAAATTCAAATGCATGTCTGGTAGCCGCAGGCAATGGCCACAAAACCAGCTAAGCTAAGAAAATGGCAAACAGAAAATAGAAAATGCCGCAGAACAAAAACTTTCGCTGGCACAAACAACGCTGCAACGCTTCTTAGCCCTGTTAGCAGCCACTGACAGAAATTGAAAATCGTGCTCAAAATTATAAAATATTAATCGCAGACGCATTGTATTTGAATTAACTCGTCTTGGGTAATTTATCCAACTTCATTTTGTCGCGACGTGCGCAAGTTTCACGCCAGGTGGCAAATGAGATTTTTGGCTTGCTAAAATATCAGCCAAGCCAGTCAAAAAAGACATACCAGCTCCAAAAGCAGGAGCAAAAACAAGTCCAAATGCCAAGCGAGCAATGCCAAAAGTGGCAAAAGAAAAACTAATTTCATGAAAATGGCTTCAACTGTGAAATTATTTTTCTACAGCCCGAGCAGCCCAAAGGCACCAATCGTCCAACAATTGGCAGCTTGTTATCGGCCACTCATTTTACGGGGTGTGAGGGAGGTGTTGCTGCCCTCGGGCATAATAGTTTTTTTTTTTTGACTGTCGCACACCTTTTTTCAAATTAGATGTTGATAAAAATGTGTGTGCATTAGCTTGGCTGAAAAGTTTTTCAATTGTTGGCAAAGATAAATGTAAAGGAACTTGCCATAGAAGTTAGACGCCTGAGCGGAACTCTAGCAGATTAGAAAATAAGACAGTGTGTTTAAACAAAAAAATTAATAAAAAAAACCGTCTAGTGTCCGTACTCAGAGGACAAATATCTTATTTTAAAAGTAGTGATATTTTTAAAAATATATAATTTTGTGAACTGGTACTGGTACTTTAAGTCTTGTATTCAACTGTCTTGTAAAGATCCTTTAGAGATCATTCGGTCTCATTCAATAAAAATAATTAAAATATGCTTAGCTATTTAATTGATATTTTTGTTTTAATACTGTTTCCACTTCAATTTGTGTTACCACAAAAAGCTTCAATCTGAATCTAAAACGTTGCACACCCAGGTTAAATGGAATTTCAAATTCAAAGCATTAAGATGATCACAATATTCCCGAACTCAAGAAACGCTAAATGAAATGCATTGAAAGCAGCTGCGGTCGAAAGGAGCCTTCAGCTCGGCTTTTGAATGCCAAGCGGAATACGTTGAATTTTCAGTTAGCAGTTAGTTTTGAATGCTGTTCGCTGGGAAAAACTGTTTTCAATTTAAAACTTGAGGATATTGCATGCATAAGCAGTGTCGACATTTAATTTCTCATTAAAGTGGAAGACAGGACAAGACAGGAAAGGACATGGAAGCGGCAGCCGCAAGTCTGACGCCGTCAATTGTAAAATATGAAAATATGCAATTATAATTTACAGTTTCTTTTCTTTTGGTTTTTGATCTGGCTTGCCACATAAATTGCTGAAATTTGCCGGGGCAACTTTGTGTGCCTGAAATGCGAGCACGCACATAAAAACATGGCCAAACTTTGATGCTTAAGACGGAGCTGCGCTTGTTGCAGCGCCTGCTAATCCGGATGAAGCTGCTCCAAGCCGGCAACTGCAACGGCGGCGAACACTTAACAATTAACTTGACTTGCACCTGCACCTGCAGCGACTTGCCACGTTGCATGCCCCCGCATCACGGCTGTGCAGGCAAACACAAACACACACTCACAAAAACTGACACGACGCGTAATTTATGTTAAGCGTCGCATTTTTATGTTCAAACAAGCGAAGAAGCTGCTTATAATACAAGCAGAATCCACCACCACCAACACCACCAGCAACCAGCAACTCGACACATTCTCATCTCAGCTGCATTCTCATATCTGCTTCCTTGGTGCAGGCAAAAAGTTAATTGAAACACACGCAAGAATGAAACCTGACGGAGATGTCAGCTGAAGAACAACGTTTATGCGGCCGCATTCCATGATTAACTCATAAATCACAAAAAGCTTAATCATGATTGATGACTGATTAGACTGGTTAATACATTTTATTGAGCAGTTGTAAAAAGAAGAAAATGTAAAGTCCAAATTGAGAAAAACATATTTGAGATACTCAGTCAACTCAGCCTAAATTGTACTTGATTGTCCAACATATCCCAAATGCAGCCATTCATTCATTCTCATTTAGAAATAATTCAAGCAAAAACTGAATCCGATACACACAATTGGTAAAAGGCATCACCAGATAAGTATCGCATAAATAGCGTGGTAATTGATATTGATACCAATCAGTTGACAATAAATTTATAAAATATAAAACATAAAATCATGTTCATTTGACCGTATTTCAATATATATCGAGAATTAGAGAATTATGCAACACTTAGCCATTTATCAATAAATTATGTATGGTAAGCTGGCATTTTAGAAACTTCTTTACAGCTCTTTGTATTCAAACGAATTTTCATAGGTATTTGCATGCATACCACATACGTATGAACATTTTGATGAAAAAAAAAATATAAAGAGAAAAGTGGCAAAGAGGCAAAGTGACTCGAGTCGGTGCATTTGCATCCTCTTATCGTTTATCTTAATCCGTAGCCGCTCGATGATTGTGGCTGTGCATAAAAAGGCAAACCAAAGCCAATTGTTTTTCACCAATAAAATTTAAAAATACGAAAACGTGCAATTTAATTAAGTATGTATATGTAGCAGCCATGCAATAATAATGTAAAAAAAAAAGCAAGTAAATAAATAAATATGAAAAAAAGTCACCCCAATCGGAGCAATCGCTGTATCGCATTTATTAAATTAACAACAATATTATGGCCGCATTGCGCGTTGTTGTGACCAATTATGGCGACAAAGTGTCTTCATTAAATTATACATTCATGAGCTTAACGTAATTTGCATGCCAATGCACTTTGTGAAGTACTTTGTGCCATTAAAAAAACTTCATTTAAACCATAAAAACAAAAATGAGAAAAATAAATATACAATCTGGTGCTCATAATTACAAATGGCCAACGGCCTATTGACACTTGCGGCATGTAAATTAACAGTTATTATTATTGCTATTCTTTTTTTAAAAAAAGACGACAATGCGAACAAATAAAGACCAAACACAGCTGCAACAATCACACTAACAAATATAAATTGCTGCCGCACAAGCAGGTTTAAAGTGGCAAATTGATAAATCGGCTAGCCTAAATAAGACCTTAAATGCTTTTTTATTTCAGCTCATAAATTGTTTTCACGATAAGCAAAAACCAATGCGCAACAGATTTGCAAACACAAAAACAATTTATTGTTCGACCCCCATAACTAAATGCATGGTTAAAAAAGGCTTTGGGCTCGATTATTTTATTTATGGCCAACATTTTTGATTTGAAAATTTGCCACACAAATCGTTATACAAAAGAACGGCACCCAAAACGCGAGCTCAGCGATTGAAATTATTAATTTGCATGTGTGATTATTTTTATTTAAATACACACATATACACAAGAACACACAAACACATGCACACTCTCTCACACACACTGAAACTGCGGGTTGCGAACAGGCCAGAAGAGAATTCATTTTTTAATGCCCAGCGGCGCTGAAAAGTATGCTATGACTATTGCTATGCGTTGATTGTATGTGTGGGTAAATTAAATTTTCATATGCATTGCACATTTCTTCACTATGTGCAATGCAATCAACAAACACACATAGCATTCACGCACATCTATTTTTTATACATGCTCCCTTATAATGTATTTCCACTGATAAGCATTTGAAAGAGTTTTTTTAAATCAGTACTTTATTATCTCGTGAAATTAAAATTCTCAGAGATTTAGTTGGCTGATTATTTTTCAAATAAAACTCCTACGAATTTCTGAAATCGCATTCTATTACTAAAATATAAAATATGTCTTGGAATTTATTAGCAACTGAAAGAAGTCACAAATTAAAATAAACTATAAACAAACTGGACAATGATAAAAAATACTTGTTTACTTTGGTCTCATATTAGCTCGTGATGAGTTGCTTTTGTCGTGTTTCGATTTATTGTAGTTTAATGTTACATTTATATGCCGTCGTTGGATGCAGGCCAGTGGAAACATTGCAATCATGTCTCACTGATTTTAAAATTGTATTTTCAGCTGTAATAATTCGCATATGAGCTGCTTTATTCAATTAATATTTATTTGTTTTTTCTGTAAACTTAATCATTGCTCTGTAAATGACCAGAGATTAACGCTATCACAAAGTCGTTACCATAACAGACGACAGCAGTCTCAGCTGCTATCAACGAGCAAAAGCTAAAATTTGAGCAAATTTATTTGGTACGTGCTCTCTATAAGTTATCGACTAGGCAGAGCCAACGAGAATACAAATGGCTTAAAAGTACAATAGCAACAACAGCAAAAACAGCACGAGCCACAACAAATAAACATTTGTCATGTTGCATTGATGCAATTGCACAACGACAACGAGGCCATTTTATGGAGTACGTTCAGACTCGAGAGATATCTCCAAGGCGTGCGAATGCTATCATATTTTATTTATGATCCCAATTTCGTAGCATAAATTGGCCAACTCGGCGCTTGGTTGAATTCTGGCCAAGTAATAGACCCATAATGGAGCTACGTGCCCGCCAAAATGTTTGATAATTTACAGCTTAAATTAAATAAAAGCTGGATAAACAAATGTGGCAAGCAAATATATTTGAATACCACTAACAAAACTATATTGCTTCGCAAAATAAATAAAGGAAAATATTATAATTAAATAAATTAAATCAATTATTGTGCATAATAAAAGTACATGAGATAAAAAGGCTTTTTAGAAATTGGTGCAGATACTTTAATTGTGATGAAAACTGAATAACTGTGCCTTTATTTCGGAATATGTGTTGTTTTCATTAATTACAGCACTGTGGTTAGCCCCAGCCAAATCGCATAATCGCCTGGCCAGGCGACAGACCCATCGGACTGGATTGGAGCTGGTCCAAGGGATGGTCGCGTGTTGGTTGTTTTTAGCACGAGACCAACGTGAACTACTAAAAAGGATATGATCTAAAATATATAAGGCAAATAATAAACATATAAAAAGTATTTATTTTTGTAATTTATTGTATATGTACAGCACTATTGTAATATTCTGGACATACAAAATAAATATTTATATATCAGTTTATTTTTATTATTTATAAATATATTTCAGACCTAAGGAGTCGTACTTTTCTTTACAGACACGACCTGCTCCCATCGCTTATTTTTGTTTCTCACTGAGTTTATGCCGCACACGTCGCCAGTGCAAATGCAATGCAAACTTTTGCGCAAATTAACAAATTTTCAAATCTACTCGTACAACAAAAATAAGTTATATTTGCCTATGTGGCAGTTTGTTTATGCTGCTACCTTGATGGGGGGAGGGGATGTGTAGCATGATTGCGGGGAAATGGTCACATTTTGTGGTAAGGCCAGGAAATGCTAGAAACAATTGTGTTTTTCTTTAGTAAATAACTCGACACGAGTTCGGACTTTGACACTTTTTTTGTTGCATACAATTGCGGCATGCAAATTTAATTTACCAACGCCTGCAGGCAATCCGGGTCGTTATTGTCCGAAATCCTGTGGCCGAAACTTATTTGATTAAATTATGCATTTTTATTTTCTTGCGATTCGGTTGAATATTAAATCAGAGGCAAATAATACACACAATTTTTAAGTAATTTATCAAATGTGGAATTATTTGTTGTCGGTAGCAACAGCAAATCTTGGAGCTCAGCTAAAGTAATTACATTTCAAACGAAAAATATCAAACAGACCGGCAGCAGAGTTGACGAGATTTCCATTAAATAGAGACATCATGCAGCCTAGATCTACAATTGGACATAACGTAGCTGGCTTTTTCCAATTGCCAGCCTCGTCTGCCACAATTCATTTTCATTTATATGTTGATGACAAAATTTGAATGCAATCTTTGCCAAAGGCCTTCTGGGAGCAACGAGACGCATTCGTTCATTGCGTTCAAATTTCCTCGCCTTAAGATGGATTACATTTCGATTTTTCCACAATCCCAGCTTAAAGAAGCAACTGCTTTAAAGCCTTTGCAATGCACTCTTAATAAGTCACGTACGTGAAATGCGTGCCTGACAGTTGTTTATGAGAACAGAAAAAAATTAATAAGATTTAGTCGAGAGTAGTCGAAGACGAGATGCCCTGCAACCAGAAGAAATAGATACAAGGTGGTAAAGATTTTCGTTAATGTATGACTCTTCAAATAATTATTTTAAAAATATGTACATTTTAACATCAGTGAGTCACAAATAGTATGAACAAATTGTTATACCCTATATTGTATAATATTTCCTTTTTACTGCTGACCCACAGTTAATTTGAGGCACTGTTGTTTCTCGCCAGCTCCGCTTCAAATTAGTGGCCACTGACAGTGCATAAAAATGCAAAGCACATTTTGTCATACGAAGCATGTCATTTGCAATGCTTTCATTGCCAGCGGCTCCTCAGGGCTAAAAGGCTGCTTTATGGCTGGCCCAAAAGTATGCAATAATTTTTTTTGCAGCTACCATAAAGTGCGCTGTTTTGTGCCAAGCTTGCAAGTTGCAGGCAAAGCCAGTCAAACGCAATTTCAATGTACTCGAAATAGATTTTTAATAGTCCAACTGCAGCTTGACAAATGCACACATAGACACACAGACACATGGACACATAGACACACACAGAGAGTGAGGAACACAATCGTTTCATTGGGATGGCAGTAGCTTTCATGTCAGCCTTTGTTGACAGTCGAAAACATTTATGCGATTTTGTCGTTAGACGCACAGAGCAAATAAAAATGTATGAAGCACACACACACACATATAAAAATACACAATATGAAAAATGTGCATTTGTGCATTGCAATTTCGATGATACAATTTACTCGTATGCAGCATTTAGACAGATAGAGAGAGGGGTTAGAGAGAGATGGTTAGAGGCAACAGGCAGCTGAGTAAATTTGCAATTGTCAAAATGAATTAATGTTTAACTGGCAAATTGCTTGTGTTATCTTTTGCCATAGCTGCAGGCAATATTTAAGCTTCTGCATTTTAAATTACCCAAGTAATTTGCTGGCCAATATTTTGTGGCCTTTCAGTCAGTTTTAACAGCCACAGAAAACAGCAACAGCAACAACAACAACAACAACAAGAATAAGAAGAATAACAGAACGAACGTGGGGTAATAAAGTGCCAAATAAATGAAATAAAGCTGTTGAACAAGTCGGTTGAGCGTATGTTTCTTCCGGCTTTTATTACAAAACACACTTAAAACACACAAATAAAAACGCAAATAAATAAAACGTAAACTGGCGAAACAATTGAAAATTCTCACAATGGTACAGCAACGGACTTAAGTGCTTACTGAAGGCAGCAGACCCACTACGAACAACGAGCAGCGCCCAACGATGCTCAAGAAAACTGCAATACAATTCAATTTCGATGCTTAAAGCGATGAGCAGCAGAGAAGTGCAATGAATGGGGCAGCTGCCCCCAAACTACTGCAGCTGTGCAAGCGACAGGATTACAGGCAAATTGCAAAAGTCTTTGCATGTCTCGCACACACCCACACCCACACACACGCACACACACAAGCAAACATTTAGCAAACTAATTTTATTGTATACCGCATTCATGAGCACTCTGATCGCCTCGATTTTGTTTCCAGGACCTGCCCATGCCGCCCATCCTATGCCATTCGTGTGCAAAAATTTTAACAAGAAAATTGTTTAAGTGTTTCGTCTTAAGTGGCCTCATGAAGACCGACCAGTCGAAGGAAATGCTTAGCCAGCGGCTTTAAGCCAAGAAATAAAGAAGCAAGAAACCAAACCAATTTACTGCTTAACTTTAAGAAATTTGATTTTTAAAAGTTGGCTTACACTCAATCAAAAATATAGCTTAATTTCATACTTAAATTTTAGTCAGTATCATTATTATATTAAAATGCAGCCCTGCAAGCTGCTAACATTTTACAACACTGAAATAACGAGCGTGATGCAATTGCTGTACTTCTTCTTCTTAAATGCGCCACATAATTAATGTTTATAATTATTTATGACTAGAGGTTTTATCCACATTGATGTTTTTTTGTGCTACTTCTAGACCTTCCATAACATTGTAATTAAATTTCCCTTGTCAAACAGTCGACAACTTTTTAAAAGGTTGGCAGTTCCAAAAGTTCTGTCA
This sequence comes from Drosophila maculinotata, assembly GCA_035045305.1. Classification (NCBI taxonomy): domain Eukaryota; kingdom Metazoa; phylum Arthropoda; class Insecta; order Diptera; family Drosophilidae; genus Drosophila; species Drosophila maculinotata. The sequence goes on from JAWNPD010000335.1 coordinate 13,148,596, forward strand.
GACATATTTTTTGACATTTGTCAAAACCACTGCAGATGTTAAATATTGCTGCTAATTATATGAAAAGTGAGCTACGAAAAGCCGAAAATTGGGAAAAATGCCCTCTCTTTTCCGCAGTATGTTTTCCGATCGTTACAATAAAAAACAGGAGCGTTTCTACGACCGGTATGAAGGTAAGAAATCGAGTGCTGCTTTTTATATTGAATATAAACATGAATGTATATATGTATGTATACATCACAGACATATGTCGAGCTGTATCTGGTATGGCCTTAATGCCGCGACCCGCTCTCAGCCATAGCAACAGCAAAGCCTCAAGTGATGTGACCAAGTGGGCATTTGCGTGCAAGAAGGGCAAACCTAACTGTTACTATGGAATGGGTGAAGCGTGTACGGATTGGCGGGCTGGCGATAATGTGCCAATTGTGGAGCGTCGCCGGATGGAGGAGAATGATGGCATACAGTTGATGGACGTTGTGCTGACACCCAGCCGTGAATTCAGTCACACTATTTGGGAAGTGGAGCTGGCAGGTCAGGAACTCGCCATTTTCACGGATAACAAATCAGTGCAGGGCAGCGGCCCAAAGCTGGGCAGGATCAAGATGCTGACCAAGACCAAGGGACGCCGCAGAAAGTCGCTAGCTGTCAAGCGATTCGAGCTTAAAAAGAACTCGACCCAAACACCAGTCAAGAGGACTTTGTCAACAGTTCGACCCGAGGAAAACAAACCGGGATCGGTCAAGAAGCCGAATGATCGTCGTCGCACCAAGCATCCGGGTGAGCAATTCCCATGCAGCGACTGCAGTAAGAAATTTGACCATGCCTGGATGCTGGTTGCACATACGCGAACCCATACGGGTGAGAAGCCATTCACCTGTCCAGAGCAGAGCTGCCAAAAGTCATTTGCAGATCGGTGAGTGAAACATTTGGTGTTAGGAAAACTTATATAAAACAATGTTTTTGGCAGTTCCAATTTGCGTTCGCATCAGCGCACCTTGGGTCATCATGTCTGGGAATTTCAGTGCGGCCAATGTGGCAAATACTTTAGCCAGGAGTGTTATCTGAAGCGCCACTCATTGGACGCCTGTCGCAAGTATCTGTTATCAATGAAACAAAAGAAAACTTAGGCATATGGCATCAAATATAACAAAAAATATTGCATTAAACGAATAAATGAAGGAAATTATAGTCGATATATTTATAATTATGCTAAGAATACAAATCTCCCAGAAATGGCAAAATACGTATTTTGAGAGGTATGACCGGACTCGGATTTTACATAGTCTCACATTTATATGCCATCTTTATGTCCTACATATTTCATTACAATCGGACAATAAACAAAGAATTTATTAACGATTCAATGTAATATAGTTGGGGGCCAATGGAAGAAAAAGAAGCAAAGCAATTGCATCTATCTATGAATATAGAGAATTATGAATGTAAGAACTGGGTTCAAGGTATCTCCTAGTCGGGCACTCTCTACTAGAGAGCTCTTACCTGTTTATACTAATTAAGACACCCACAATAAATTAAACGTAAAATTACAAGATTCTATATTTTGAAAAATCAAAATTGGTAAGGTCCCCCCTTATGATTTTCTCGCAAAAATAATCCTAAATTTGAACTTTTTATAAATTCATAATTTTGAGATGTAGGATTAAACTTGGTGACAAATAATGATCAAAATGGCTTCGGGATTGACAATCGGTTCAGATTTGACAAAGTTGTGGCCGTTTGAAGTCTGGGAATGCCATTTATAAGGAACTTACCGTTGTTTGGGCACTTAACAAGACAATTTTTTTGTCACTTTTGGCGTGATTTTTGACAGAAAAATGAAACAACACAAAATCACTTTTCGTATAGTTTTTTATACTAGTTGAGACACCCAACATCAATTAAACGTAAAATTTCAAGATTCTATTTTTTGAAAAATCTAAATTTGTAAGGGTCCCCCCTTATGCTTTTTTCGCCAAAAAAAACCAAAATTTTATTTTTTCCAAAATTCATTAACTTGAGATGTAGAATTAAACTAGATGCCAAATAATGATCAAAATGGCCACGGGATTGAAAATCGGTTCAGATTTGACAAAGTTGTGGCAGTTTGAAGTCTGGGAATGTCATTTATAAGGAACTTACCGTTGTTTGGGCACTTAACAAGACAATTTTTTTGTAACTTTTGGCGTGATTTTTGACAGAAAAATGAAACAACACAAAATCACTTTTCGTATAGTTTTTTATACTAGTTGAGACACCCAACATCAATTAAACGTAAAATTTCAAGATTCTATTTTTTGAAAAATCAAAATTGGTAAGGGTCCCCCCTTATGCTTTTTTTGCAAAAAAAAAACAGAATTTTTTTTTTCATAAATTCATAAACTTGAGATGTAGAATTAAACTAGATGCCAAAGAATGATCAAAATGGCCTCGGGATTGACAATCGGTTCAGATTTGACAAAGTTGTGTCAGTTTGGCGTGATTTTTTCCAGCTCAATTCAAGGCTATCATTGTTTTTTTTAGAGGTATGATCTTTGGGTTATACATTGTCTCACATTTACGTGCCATCTTTATGTCCTACAAATTTCATTACGATCGGACAATAAACAAAAATGTTATTTACATAGTTTGAGGCCAATGGATGAAGAAAAAGCAAAGCAATTGCATCTATGTATGAATATAAAGAATTTTGAATGTTAGAACTGGGCTTTGGGTTTTTCCTAGTCGGGCACTTTTGACTTGAGCACTCTTACTTGTTAAACCCTAAAAAAGTATATGATGTAAACTATAAGTAAGTATAAAGTATATCACGGAAAGAACGTATTTTCTCCATATATTTAATTACAAAATGGTATTTTGTGTGTCGCGGACCTACTAACATTCTATGTAGTAGAGAAAACTGAAATGTGATTCAATATTTTCAATGATTTCCTCAATGACTGCATGCTGTTTGCTTTCCAGTGTCAGTCTCTGTCTCTGGGATGAAATCGGCTGTCTTTTGATACCTTTCGCAGCCTGCAACTGCTTAACATTTCAAAGCGTTAGCTGTGGCTATTGGCCAAGTTTTAGAGTGCGTAGACACTTCAGACACAATTCAATTTCGTTCGATGCAACTAAATTGGCTCATTTGCAGACAAAGAGCCGTTCCGTTTCTTTGGGCGGCCCAAAAACTAGCAATGGACAAAGTTTTGAAGTTGCGTGATGCCAACGATTCTAAATCAAACAAAATGTGATGGCAAAACTTTAGCCACATACACTTCTTCGGCACGATTAATGATCCCCGCGCAGAGAGGGGGGCAGTTTTGGCCGACTTCGATTGTGGTTAACCTCGGCCGCAAGTGTAAACCCCACAATGGCCACGACTTTGATGGCAGCAGCTGCATGGCCAAATGCAACGGTCGAAATGCAAACAGTTCGATGCCTGCTTTGGCACAGAGGGACTATGACAACAACAACAACAACAACAACAACAGCAATAGCAGTAGCAACATGAGACGGCAACGGGTAATGCGTTAATTTATGGTCGCAAGATAAACAACAACTTGGCGCAAACCAAACGATTCAATGGCGGCGAGGGTGGAAATGATTTAAAGGTTCGCTCAACTATAAAACGTGTGTCCACTAAAACGCAATTACTTAAGAGTGACCAGGCGAACAATGCGGCCCGAATGGCCCGAGAAAGGGGGGTAGCGGCCAAAGGGGTTCTGGCAATTTGCCAAATGTTTTATTAAATATTTGATGCTGCCGAGACGCGCGACAGGCGTCACATAATAAAATTGTAAGACACGACATTTTATCGAGTTTAAGTTCTCGGTTTTTTTTTTATTGAACTGCCTCTTTAGCAAACGTCGCAAATGGCCAGCAAAGTGAATTTTTATGCCACCCAAAACGCGTGCGGCACGTTGCGGCAGCCACAAAGATGAGCAGACAGCGTTGCGGGTAGCTATGGCTGTGGCTGTGGATGTGGCACTGCTCCATGTTGCATGTTGCATGTAGTCCTTTGCCTCGCTGCCGACGTATTTTTAAACTAATTTTCCAACTGGGAGCATTTCGATGGTGTCTAACGTGCCCCAGCCCTCATGCCACAGAGGCCAGCTTGGCGAAAATGTCGCTTGGTTGACTCACTTTGGGTTCGGATGGATGGGGCTAGTTTAGCCGTAAATTATTTTAGCGCTTCAATTTGGCAAGTAAGGTGACCAGTTACCATTTGCCGTAGCAGCTAGTAGTTACGTGCAACATAAAGTTGGCCAATTCGATTTAATTACAATTTGCATTCCCATTTTCTTACACACTAAGCTGCAAATTGTTCAGATATATAGTATTGCTCAACTAACTAGACTCTACAACTAGCGGGGAATTTAATTTGAATTTAATTTAAGCAAAAGTTGAATTTATAGTTGCAAAAGTGCAGAAAATACAATTTAAATATAAAATCAATATAATTGTCAATACTTATTTTTCTTTTTATGTTATTTTTATTTATTATGAAAAGTAAAACTAATAACTCATTAAAGTATGTTCTCATTCAATAATATGTTATTTATTATAGAAAACAATAGAAGAAAATAAACAGTGTTGAAAATCGTCTTAAAATATATTTTTACTATTATTACGAATCTTAGTAATACATATAATCGTAATATAACACTATTTTATTTATAAGTAATTTTCGGGTTAGTGTAATTATTTAAAGTTATGCCCGCATGATTTCAGAACTTCATTATTTATATTATTTCCGTTGTACCCACTACACCCAGACTTTCTGCCAACAAACTTTTGGTTCTCTAGCGTCTACTAAAATGTCAGCCAAGTTAAAATGTCGAATGCCGTTTATTAGCGCATTTCGTCCTGCACCTGATGGCCATCAAAAACCGCCGTGCGATGCTAAATTTTGCGGTTCATGAAAAGAAACGTCAGCACAACAAGTGCACAGCGTATACTCTGAAATTTATGACCCGCCGACTCCGACAGGCAGGAAGGATGGAAAGGAAAACCCAAGGCACGTTTCACACTTTCAGCAGCGCTTAAAGGCACTCGTATATCTTGATTAATTTATTTACTTGGCCATTCGGTAGTTACGCTGCTTGTACATGGCATTGACTTGATCCACAACGCTTTTATCCAACTGAACGTACGTTCCGGACGGCTTCTCATCGGAGTCTTCTATCTCAATAACTCCTGCACTGGTGCCGGCTGCACCATCCGTATCATGCACTCCCGGCCGGATTATGTCCGCCGTCATGCGGCGACGAGGCTGCAAAGTCGGTAGAAAGCTGGGCACAAGACGCACTTCGGTCTCCTCGATGCAGGCCGTGGTGCAGAAGAAACAGCAGCAGAATAGTAATATTACGCAGAGAATACCCATGGGGCTTACAACATACAGCGTAAAGTCATCTGCTTTGGGCCAATACTTCCAAAATATATCAACCACGACTTGTTCCATTTTGGCGGAGAGTGGCGGAGTGTGCAAGCTGTCCGTGTTCCTCAACAAAGAAAACAAAACTAAAACTAAACGGATCGATCGAAAGTCTTAGGATCGTTATATGTCGTCATAAAGTTGCAACCTTATAAATACCAATGAGGGTAATGTTTGCGGGTTTGAGAGCGGTGCGGGCTTTGAGTCATTCTAGTATTTTCAAACAATACAGAAATAACAACACATTACAAAGAAATTGAAGTGTAATGAGTAGCTTATCTTTTTATACACTGTGCTCATTTCTAAAGTTTTAACTTGTGAAGCAGGCAGTATAAAAAGTATATAATAGTAGTATAGTGGTATATGTAAATATATATACATTCTTTTTCGCTCCTCAGAAAATTAAAACTACGAATTATTTGTCAACGTCGTATAATTATTTTATTAAATGTTTTTATCACATTTATATTATACAATATTACTAAGGCATTATAAATTTCCTGTACAGTGTTCAAGGTTAAGATAACAAATAAAACAAATAATTATATTAATATTTATATAATATTTAAATTAACGCTTTAACTTTAGCAAATAACACACATTTTAATTCGTTCATTCGAATTACATTTTTGGTATAAGTATTACTCTGTATTGCACTTTGATATATTCGCATTATTAACTAATAAATTTGTACATAGTTGCCGAATTTTCACACTTTAAATTATTTGAATTTCTTTTCAATAACATTCTGTTTGTCTGCTTTGATGTATTTGCCGGATTGTTTCTGTGTTGCTAAATCTGGCACTTTGTTGTCCACCCGTCGGATCCGATTTTTCAAGCTCCGCCCTCCGACGACATTCGCACACACATAGATAACAGTAATAGGTATAGCAGAGCAGCAGTAGTATTGCTATAGTCACTGATGGTATCAGATATAGTACGCTAATACAGTAATGCTGCTCCCCAAGCCATTCCACAGTTCTTGTTGTATTATTCATTGTAGAGAACTTTAAAGACGCACTGCTCGAGCGCTGTTCGGAAACTGAGTCCGCTGACTCAATTGCTTTCCAGGCACATTCTCATTCTCGCATTGAGAAACAAAAAAAACGTACTTATAGTATACATATATATAGATATATATATATAATATATGGTATGTATATGTACGCTCGAGTGTGTGAATCATGTGTAGAGTGTATTTCTGGTTTGGCAAATCTTTCATTATCGCATCGTCAAACGGGTCGCGTATATTGCCAGTGGGAGGCCGGCACCAGCGCCAGTGGGAATACCCTGTACATGTATCATGATAAACAAACAGCCAGACAAATGAGAGTATTCTCCGCAACTCCGCAACTCCGCGACTCCGCGACTCCTCGACTTTGGCGTATCAGACGAAACTCAATTCAACTTTGAAATTGTTCGACGCCTGTCGCTGACTTTTTGACGCGCTTTCTGACGCAGTAAAAAGCCAAAGCAACTGACAGCCACAACGATATGTGTTAAATACCAACAACAACAACAACAACTAACTCATATCTGGGCTGATGAGCAAAGTTTTGATTAATTTAAATTTAGCCACAGTTCTTTTTTCAATGCAATTTACTGCAAGCTATCAGCTCAGCTTTAACCTCAACATTGACTTGATATCAAATTTTCTTCTTTTTTTTTTAGTTTTACTTTATTTTTAGCGGACTTTGCTGACCAACAACAACCACTAACAACTTCAGCCCTTTCTGGCATTTCAAATCCTTTGTATTCGCAAAAATCTTTTGCTGGATAAATTGTTATGCCAACTATTTTCGGATTCGGATATATATTTCGCAAATCGAGCTCGTCTTTTTGTATATTTGTAGATATATCTACGTAGAGCGCGTAGTAGTGGAAATAAGTTTGAGCGCACAACACACAAAGGAAATTTCGCATTCAATTTCGCAGGTGTTTGAGTCGATGTCTGCAGGTGTGCCAAGTTGTGTGTCTGTGTGTGTGTGTGTGTGTTTGTTGTCTGCCTTTGACGATTGAAGTGGACGCGAGTTGCATTTAAGCCAACATTTCAAAAACTATTGAAATGCCAAAAATACTGAAGATACTCACATTAACAATCAATTTTGACAAAGTTATGGCAGTTTAAAGTATAGGTTGCTCATTTCTAGAAACTGGAAATGTAACATGCCCCATCTCAACCATGATTTTTGAGATAAAAAACGAAAAAAAATGGTTTGTCAACTTTAAATGTAGAATCAATCTAGAGGCCAAACTATGATTAAAATAGCGTCGGGAAAAAAAATCGGATTAGTTTTAACCAAGTTATGGTAGATTTAAGTTTAAGTATATTAAATTAAATAAAAATTAAGATAAAGTATAATTTAAAGTCTTATTCTTCTCAACCATTAAGAGTTTCTCCTGCACCTCCATTGTCACTTTATCTACTATTATTATTATGTAATATTAAGTATACGCTATGTAGCTTGCATGCTTTACAACTTGCCACTTACTTTCAGCCACATTTCTCCACGTACACAAATAATTTGACAGCACACATAATTTGGGGCGACTTTAAGCTTAAATACGCTACTTAAACCCCCAATAAGAAAGCCGCTTAAAGGGTTAAAAACTGCAAGGGTGTAACTGAGACCCGCATCAAAAGTTGTATCGGTTGGAAAGGCGGGGGTTTTATTGCGTCGCCGCATTTCTCTTCGCTTGCTTGTTTATTTATTTGTTTCTCGCCCGTTGCACTTCCGCCTGCCACTGCACCGCCTCCTCCGAACCCCAACAACCACGCGATATTTAACTGTTTTGGCAAACGTGTTGCATACTTTGCGGCGGCAGCTGCTGTTTGTTTGCCTTTTGCTGGCGTTTTATGGACAGCAGCAGCAGCAGCAGCAGCGCCGCCAAAGAGTGCTGACGATGTTGTCGATAATGATGGCTGCCACAGACACATTACCCAACCACAGCCCACTCCCACTCCCACTCCCACTCCCAATCCCCCAACCCCCTTTGGCTTACACCTGCTCATGTAATTAGATGCACAAGTTAAGTTTCATGTGTGTGTGAAATTAATTAAAACTTTCGCTGCTTAAAGTTTTAGCCAAAAAATAACTTGAGCTTTTTTATGGAGCGTGAAAGTGCGCGAAATTTAACGTAAACTTGAATTGAAAGCTGCCACACACTGGAAACTTTGCCGCAAAGTCAAGTGGCAAGCTTGTTACACTTACAACATAAATCAGCAGCCGCCAGCTAACAGCCTGCCGCACACACTCTCTCCCCCTCTCACTTTCCCTCTCTCTGTCTCTTTGTCTGTCTACTGATTGTCTATCATCGAAGGACATCAGAAGGCGATGGCCATAAGCTTTTTACTTTTGCTCAACTTTCGACAACTTTGGCATCCCTTTACGCATTGTTTTTGCTTTGGAGGATTCTTGAATTTGCTGCTGCATGCAGCATGCTGCGTATTTATGGCATGCCACAAACGTTTATCTAAACAACATAAAGCAATAAAAGTTAAAAGTCAAATAACTGTACGGTACTTCAAGTTCCAGTTGCAGTTGCTGCTGTTGTTGTTGTTGTTGTTGTCTTCTGTTATTGTTTGCCAGTTGTTGCAACTCCAGCAACTGGCAGCGGTTTTCCTGCATGTCCTCCACTGATCTGTGTAGATTGCCTGCCCTTTGGGAAACAGAGGTAGCATCACGACAACGTGCCACGGCTTGTGGCAACACCGCGCAGCCCCTACAGTGGTGCACCTTGTAGTACCAGATTACACTGTTCCTATACATATATATGTAAAAGACATTATCAGGAATTAAGCTAATATACAATGATAATATAAATATAATAAACAAATATTTATAAAATGTATCAAGCAATAAACATCCTTATATATATTTATAGTTTTCTATATTTTATTTCTATACTTTAACATTTTCAAACTCGTGCAGGGCATTTACAGAATCATTCGAGCCGATTCAAGTTGAAAACTTTCACCAGTTTATGTATCTGTTTACACTTACAAGCTGTCGGAGTAGGGAAGGCATGTGATAGGATCGGAGGACACACACAAACGTTATGCGGAGCGTATGTGCAGCGTCATGCTAGTCGCTGTATCCTTTTAATCCTTTTGGCATTGCATTGAGTTTGATTTCAACACGCGAGCACAGAAACAATAATATTATGCCACAAACACTCGACGCCAACGAACATGGCCATGTAATCACACTTGAGCCGGCAGCAATAGTCGCCTCCTCGCTGCAGCTGCCAGTCCTCCCCCTCCCCCCTGTTTTCCCCTCTGCCAACCGACGCGTCGGTACGCTGGTTAGCCGTCACGGGCAGACAACATTGCCCATTCGCACAGTCAACGAGATTGCGAAACTTCATTATATGTCCGTTGGCAGGCGGAGAGACCCAGTTCCAGTTGCCCAGTTCCCAACCCAACCCAACCCAAGCCCAATAACAATACCCAATACCAGGCCCAACTCAGGCGATGCGAGGCGAGGCGAGGCGAGGCAAGGCCAGTTCTCTTCTATTTCTATTTCTATTTCTGTTTGGCTTTGTTCTCGAATCTGCTGTTTGTATACCCTTGCAGAAGGGTATAGTTCCATTTGTCACAAGTTTGTGTTAACCAAAAATCTATATGGATTGATTAGTATCAGCAGTCAAGTCCTTATAGATCAAGATAACTCTCAATTTATGTATTTATACAGATCATAGGTAATATAATTTCTAAACAAACTGAATACGTATTAAAAACAATAATAACTTTGATTGAATAAATAAAAATACATTCTGAACATCAAAATTTTACTTCACTTTATAATTATATTATATTAATTTTGTAGAAATTTTCCTGTTAACCATTTGTGGAGTTTTTATATTTGGGTGCAAGGAAATCTTTTTTTTTGATAAAAAGTAAATTCTTTTTTTTTGTATCTGGACTATAATATCAAATAACTGCCAGTTTTTGTATGATAATCTTTTCTTTCAAGATATGTTAACCAAACTCACTATTCAAAATTTGTAGAAAACAAAAAAACGCTTGAATATCAAGTTTTGATTTTTTTTATAAATTGTAGAAACATTCAAATATATGTAGTAAATTATAAATAAAATAAGTTTAGATGTGGGTCCAACTACGCTTGCAAGAGTATGTAATATTCGTTGTGCCTAAGATAGCTATTTATTTTTTCCTTTAAGGATCTCTTGACCAAAACTTTCGATTAAATTATCATATATAATATAATAATATATGGCTAATATCTAAATATTTAGTCATGCAAGAGTATTTCGTCTTCGGCACTTTGAGAATAACGCTTCTAGCTGGTTGCTTTTGTTGTTGAGCTTTTCGCTGGCATTGAGCTTGAAAATGTGTTTATTTGCAGCGCCACCATCGACATCAACATCGGCATCGGCATCGGCAAACTGCTCGCATCCAAGGCTCCAAGGCTCCAAGGCTCCAAGTGCTGCCATAAAATCGCTGAAGCCTTCCGACGCAAACAAGCTGACATGTGTGTGGGTGTGTTTGGCGGGGTGGTTGGATGAGGGTGTGCTGATAGGTGGGATTGGGGGGGGGGGGGGAGTATGTGACCAAAGCGCCTGCTGTTCCAGTCTCGGGTGCAATTGTTGTGCGTGTTTTTGTTATCTCTCCTAGTTGGCTGGCTGTAAGGAATGCTAATGCCATGGCATAAGTACACCTCAGGTGTTGTTGCCTAACTCCTGCTGCACCACCTCCCTGCCACCTCCTTGCCACTCATCGAGCAGCTCCTTTTCGGCTTGTTTTACTTATGCTGATGACATTTGCAGTGTTATTTCTTAACTGGCTTCGACTTCAAAATTAAATGCAATTGAGTCAAGCAGCAGCTCCTGCTCCTGCTCCTCCTGCTCCTGCTCCTGAAACGTGTGCGGCTGCCAAATGAGCTGCCTAACGAGTCGAATGGCTTAGCTGCTCTTTAAGCAATACCCATCCCCCCCTACCCGCACTCTTCACGGAATTTTGCGGCATCTCGCTAATATATCAAGGCACTCAAACTGATTGCATTTAGTGGGGATTGGGATTGGAATTGCGTAGGGTTCCCAACCAGGTGACGGCTGCATTATGAGCTGCTCTTGCAGCGTCACGTTCCATTGACGCAGACTGCCCCGCAACACACACGCTGTATACGGGACAATATCTGTTTGCTTGCCGGATGACCAGTGTCAGTTGGAGAGCGGTGGTGAGGGAGGGAAGGGGTTGGGGGACTCGTCACCCGTCGCGGCATGTGGCCTTTTAATTGTTTTATGGCCAGTGTGTCGTTGGTAACAGGCACACAATCATGGCCCAATTGCTGCTCACTGCTGACACATCCATCACGGTCCAAGCTATGATGACCAGGTAGGGAGAGGGGTAGAGAGAGAAGAGTGAAAGCAGCCGTTAGAACTTGAGCTAATTGATTCTATGATTCTTAAACACTCACTTGGCTTTAATGATTATCGTGTTTAGAGTTTACTCAACTTGCAGGCAATTATAAAATATATATTAATTCTAAAAAAAAATAAATAAATAGTAGATATGTTCTAGTTGAGTGAGCTCGGCTGGGAGTTACCCTAGACCAAGCTCCAAATATTTCAAAAGGATTGGGAGCTTTGTCCAAAAAGTTTAATCAACCAACTCTGATATCTTTAGTTCTCATTTTCTCCGAGTTACGCTTAAGAAACGTTGGCTCAACATCTATATATATCTATTTTTGTCCATTTATCGATATATATCGATTGTCTTTACAGTTATTTACCGACTTTCTTTATGGATATGTATATATTTATTATTATCGAGTATCTTTATAGATATTTATTGATTATCTTTATGGATATTTGTAGACTATCTTTATCGTTTATCTTTATCGATACTTATCGTACAGCTTGGCAATCGATTGGTATCTAAGAAAATACGTTCAAAATTTGAAGTCCTTTCCTTATCAGGAATATATACACTTTATGAAGGGGCAGACATGTATCTACTCCTTACATTAGCATAACTTCACATACCCTCTAAAGTTTATCAACGTACAACAATTGTATAAAATCAATTCTATAAATACTACATTATTGCTGCATTTTTAATAATTATATGCATGATTACAAGTATCGAAATAAATGACGGATCCATCAAAGTCCATTAGCATTTGAAGTTGGGCATTCGTCATGGCCGGTTCGGTATACCTTTTATGGATATTACCTTTCCTTTTGGGAGCGCATGCAGAACGCAATTTTAAATTTCATATCGAGAAGTACATGTTGCAAAAGATGGATTCAGAGTTTGTAGACGTGCTGAACTGTCGTCTTACTCAACTGAACAATCGGAGCTATGTCAGCGTTGAGCTCATCTTGCGTCGTAGTATTTCGCAGTTCGATGTTAAGGGGAATCTGGATTTGATAAGGAATGATAAGCAGAAGGTGCGACTTTTTGATGTACGCCTGGAAGGGTGCAGCTTCTTGGAGAATGTGTACAAGAAACCGTTATTTAAAATACTAATGACAACTATGAAAAGGCATACAAATGTAAGGATTAGATGTCCACTGCAGCCGGTGAGTAAAATAAAATGGAATCTAATGAAGTTATAATTTAATTTGCCTATAGAACTTTAACTACACGATCAGTAACATGTATTTCGATGAGAAGGACTTTCCCATCAATCTGCCCAAATCGAAATTTCAGGGCTTGTGGGACTTTGAATACAAAAATAAATTATTGGTTCGTATGACTCTTAGTGGTGGAGTGAATCAAAATTAATGCTATGTATAACTGTTGTAAATTAAATTGTTATAATTAATTTATATTCTATATAATAATATTAACTGAATATTTTTTATAAATATAAAACATATAAAATAAATAATATAATATATATATATAAATTTATAATATATCGTTATTCTCATTTTATGGCTGAATACCCGAAATACCTAATAATTGTTATTTGACAAGCTTAAACTGAAGTTAATCACAAAAAAATAATATATATAAAAAAAAATAATAAATATATATACAAAATTAAGTCTATAGTTACTAAAGTCAATGAGCTGCTGCCAATGTCAAACTCTGTATTTTTAAACTCGTACCAACTAATTAAAAAAATAAAAAATATATAAAATTTAGTTTAAATTTTCTTAATTTTTATATTGAGCATATCTAGGTTAGTACTTTGATTCAGATCAAATTAAGCTAAAAAATGTTTATATAATAAGAAAATGTTGCTTATGGCATATTATATAGCAATCCGATCGAACTGGTAGCAGTATATTATATTTGATTACTGACTGCAGCAAAAAGAAGCATATATTTCAAGTATTATCAATATAGCATACAAATTGAGAAACGAACAGACCGACATAAAAATATATATTAATTATTAATCATTGTATTATGGAATATTTACATAGTGCTTCATAGATAAAGCCTTCAGTAATAAGTTGCGAAATTATACACCTTTCGCAAGCCAATAAAAAGACGTAATTAAATCACTTACGTAATTACAGCACACTATAAAACTCAAACTCAATTCGAGTGATTCATTCATTCATTCACTTTTTCACACTCGAATCGATTGAGCTGTGAGTTGTGAGCTGTTGAATGATTTTAGTGGCCATTTGCTCATTGCTGTAATCTGTGAAGATTACGTGGGATTATATAACGTGCAGATATCCCAACTGCAACTGGGGGGCGGGGGTGGGCAACTGGGGTGCCACTGTGCGCTGCATGCCACACAAGCATGTAGATAAGCTGCTGCTGCGAATCGCGCATCAGCTGCTAACATTTAATTACAGTGGCTGGCAGTGGGTGGCTTGCAGTGGGTGGCATGCAGTGGGTGGCTTGCAGTGGGTGGCAATGTAAACGGAATGCGGGTCCAGCAATTTGTTGCGTTCGCACGTAACTCAAATGCCAAACACCTGCATTTAACACGTCTCTATATGTATATATACATATATCCAGATATATATCCAGACAGGCGCCTCCGTAAAACTGCACTTAAGTCAAACTTGGCAGACAAGTGAAGGGTGTTTGACTGGGCGGTGTTGTTGTTGTTGTTGTTGTTGTTGTTGTTGTTGCTGTTGCCTCTCTGTAAACAGTGGCAACTAAACGTGGCCTTTTAACGAGCGCCCTTTGGCTGTAAAACTTCCTATTGAAGGGGAAACTAAACGGGGCTTTCATGTCCGACGCTTTCTCATGCTAATTTCTTGGTACTGGACACTTAGTTGATTGGTTTTTGTCAGCATCCGCCGCAGACCCGTTGACTGATTGCATTTTGGTCATTTACGGCAGCCAAAGATGCGCTGCTGACGCATTATGGTCAAACCGGCCAAATCGGTTAGTGCCCCAATCTGCAACTGTCTGTAAATTGGATGCCTGCGGCACAATCCAAAAGATGTCATTATGATGTGCGACACGTTGCACTGACAGCTTAGGTTTCGAAGTTTTCTGGATCTATACTGTAGATACTATATAGATTCAATATAATGAGGGCTGATAAGTATTTCGAGTATGCAGTCTTCTATTTGAGATAATTTATATTAAATGTTCTCTTTTTTGTATTATATACATTTTATAAGATTTAATGAATATCAACTGCTTTATATTAACACAAAGTTAAGTTTGCTTTATAATATCTTTCGGGCATTCAAATTTCAATTGCGCGCCAATGCGAACCAGTGCTTAAATTTCAAGTGTTGTAAAGCACTATGATGGCTTGCTACTCGCTCTCACTCTCTCTCTCTCTCTCTCAAAATGCGTAGGTACAATTGGTAAACAAGAGAACAGGCAGCAAACGAAATGGAAACGAAACGGGCAATACAAATTTGTTGTATATATTTATTTCGTGCCGCTGCAGAAACGACGTTTCGTGAAATTTGCGTTCAATTTTCGTTAGTCAGCAAAAAGCAAAGTGCAAAAAGTTAAACAATTAACAACACAGCACAGTGGCAATATTCCAGTGGATTATTATAACAGTATAAGACCAGCAAAACGACGATTGCTACAAATTCACCGCAACCCGACGCCCCTCCAACCCCTGCAGCATAAACAAGCAAGCAACGTTGAAAGGGGAAATAAAAGTGTTTGGTCACATTGAACTTTCAGCTTACGGTGTTTTTGTTGCTGTGTGGAATTTTTTAGCTTTGGAAATTATCTAGTTCCACCTCAGCTGTGAACAGTGTCCTCGTGTGCTGCTTCAGTGCGAGGAACGAGCCTATTGGTTTTTAATCGATTTTGCCGACTGTGCGGCTGCAAAGGGAAAACAGGTTGGTCTTCTTCTTCTGTATTTAATTGCTATTTTCAATGTGAGTAACTGGTTCTTGTGCATGTTTGTTGCCTTTTTGGCATACATATGTACATATTTCATATTGGTGTTGCTTTTTAAACTTTTCATTCGTTGCGGAAATAATATGAAAACGAAATACCGGCTTGTTGTCAAACGGGGGAGAGAGAAAGAGTGCGAGAAAGAGCGTCACACACACACACACACAGTGGCTGGCGCTCGCTCTCTTGATTTCGCATGGTGACTCAGTGAATGCGCTTGTAGTTGTGTGAGGTTATGCGTGTCATTTGGAATAGGAACGCGCGTGCACAGCGACTACACTGGCGTCCCACAGCATTGGAAAAGGCCGTGCCTGCAATTGATTGAATTGCAGCCTTTCCCTTAATTGATACGAACTTCAAATGGACTATGTTACGTTACGACTGCCCCACAACTAGTTTCAATTAGTTGCACTTTGCTTTCTATGCATTTCACCAGCACAACTGCAACTGCGACTTGTGGGTGCCGCAGCAGCTGTGCTCTCAGCTGTTTACAACCCTTTCCCGCGCAATTGTATTTGCATTTGCCCGCATATAGAGCGCAAGGTAGAGCGAGCAAGCGGGAGAGAAAGAGAGGGAGAGCGACCGTCACGTCCATTATGCAATAAACAATTTAGCGTGTTATCGTTTAAATTACTTGTACAGTGGGTGCTGGCAAATTAGAACGTGATTCTTATTGAGCAATAATTTGAATAATTGGGAGACATTTTTTTTGTACAAGAATTGAAAATATAATTTGTTTATTTGAAAATTCAGAATTTATAATGTGCAATTTTAATCGGTTCCAGACGTAATTCTAAAGTAATTCTAGTTTTTAAAAATTCTGTTCTTAAGCTTTAAATTCATAATTTCTTTATACCAAATGAGTTGGGTGTGCCAAATTCTTTGTTTAGAAAAAAAAACAGAAAATATATATTTTTTATGAAATAATATTTTGTTATTAAATTGTAACATACTTTTAAATTTAATAATTTCTTAAGACTTAAACATTTTTATTTTTAAAAATATATAAAAAATGCAATTAAAAAGGTTAGTTCTAAAATCTAGGCAGTTTTTATTCTCGAATGAACACTGTATTATCGTAGCTTTGATTGTAGTTCTGGTTGTTGTTGTTTTTTTTTTGCATTATCATCACTAAGGCTAGTTTTCTCACACTTCATTTTGAAGGTTAATTGTAAACAATTTAAGTGGCTCTGAACTTGGCCAATCTCGGTAGCTTAACTGGAATGCAGCGCATTTAGCTGAATTACCTCCCCTCCCCTGGCTCCGACCCTGCAATTGTTGCTAATTTCACAAATGGCCACGCGCCAAAATTGAGACTACCACACCTCCCCCACCCCCGCTCAGCACCCCTTTAGTGATTTTGTGAAATGCCTGCTAATTCAATCGATCAACGCTAAGCTAACCCCTCCCCCACCCCCACCAACTCCAAGGCAGCCCACCCGCCGAAACGTGTGCCATTTACACCTGACTTTTATTGGCTGCCAATTTGCGTTTGCAATTAGACGCATCCGCAGTTATTGCAATTATGCTTCAAGAGCCGCCTTGCCCCAAGAGTTGTTGTTGTTGTTGTTGTAGATTTTACTCATGTGACTGTCGCTGTTGGCTGTTGTCACCACGTGCATTCTGTGTTTTATTGCACCTAAAATGCAACATGTTATTGCTGTTATTGTTTATTGCTTATTGCACGCGTCGTCTTGGTCCATTGTACTTTGGTCACGCTCTGAGCATTCGCTCGCCTCGTCTCCGCTCCTCTCGACTCCTCTCCTCTCGTCCCATCTCGACTCGTCTCGGCGCCATTGCCGTTGATTAAAGGGCGCCACTAAAAATGGCAGGCAGCAACAATTGTTTATTTCTATGCAAAAATAATTAATAAATTTGTTTTGATAGCCCTGCAGCAGGGCTGCAGCGTTCAACTGATAAGCAGCGTTATTTGTTTTTTGTTATTTGCAACAGACTTAAAAATTCCCCAAAATCTATATGAGACAAATTGCGCCATATAAAATGTTTAAGCTGAGTATATTCGACTAGCTAAGACCCTGTAAAAATGTAAATTTATAAATAATAGTCATAAATAAAAGTCAAATTTTAAATGCAGAATTATTTTTGAGCACAATTGTTGAGCACAGAAAAATCAATTCTGTTTTGACGAGGCTGGGAGAGTTAAAGTATTGTAATGGAAACTAACAATAAATTCTGTAACTTTAACTTTCAGTCATTCTTAAAAATCTGTTTTATAAATTTGTAACAAATGTAAAACAAAAATTCTAGGATTTATAACTTAGTTCAAAATTTTGAGTTCCATACAGATAGGAAAAATAAAAAAAAATGTTTCTTTTCAATTGAAAATGCTGAACTAAGTTAGAGAACAAACGATGATCTCTTAAATATTAGTTCAGTAATGAGCAAGTTGCAGGAATTAGAAGCTTTATAATACAAATAATTAAAATAACTATAAAATACTACAATTTTCTGTAGTAAATATGTACATAGTTGGTACTCACTGTCGCAGTTTGACGATGGCGCAACTGTACTGCTGGAAAATGGCTTACTGCTTTTCCGCCTGGTTCGCAATTAGCAGTCAGTCGCAATGAAATCAAAGGCCCAAACAAGTTGTTGGCTGCCTATGAAAGCTCAGTATATCATTCACAGTTTGCACATTTATTTATTTGTTGTAGTCCCGAGTGTCGGTCATAAATTTATGCGCAATTTGTTTGTCTTGCATGTCATTTTGCCATCCACAAAGATTTAATATTTAATACGCTCTGCTGTCTCTGTCTCTGTCTCCCTCTCTCTCGCTCTCGCTCTTCCTGTCTCTGCCTATTTGTGTTTTTATGGCTGTTGTCGAAAAATTCATATTTTAATGGGTTTTACAGCACGTGCCGTCCAATTGTATGAATGTTTGTTTATTTGTTGATTGCTTCTGCCTCTGTTTATCAGTTATTATTTTTGAGCATTTTTAATATGCAGCGTGTCGAGCATAAAAGTGTATAATTTATGACACATGTTTAAGCCTGCAGCTGTCAAACAATTCAACAATTGTTCATTACGTGTCAAAAGGCTAAACTCAAAGCAAATAGCTAAACTATTGTAGCTTTCAACTGGCAAAAAATGTTATATTCAAAAAGTATAAGCATTTGTTTGTATACTTATTGCTCCGAAAGCGGCGAATTATTTACATTGTTTAGCAAAATTTACAACACTTTATGAAAGTTCTTGGAAAGTTCTTAATTAACATATTTCATTCTAATCAGATAAATATAGCGAAATATTCAGAACAAGCGATTATATTGAGTATATATACATGCTCCACATTCTATAATGAGAAATCATTAAATAAGATATTTATCGATAGGTTTCCAACAGGTTTTCTGCTCTAGCGGTTTGCATACTTAAAAACAAATTTAAAATGATTTGTGGCTTTCAGTTGTATTTTTTTTTTCTCCTCTACCTCTACATAAGTTACCTACTATTATTGTAGATCTATAATTATTTTCAAATTATGCCACTGCCCTGCCATTATGCGAGGCCATGGAAACTTTTCCAATGGATTTATTTGCAAAGTCAACTAACGTCTGGTATTATTTTTTTTCCATTTTGTGAGCTATGCCATTATTTGTGTCAGTGTACATTTGAAATGTCAATAACAAAGACGTCAGACAATTTGGCTTTAGACGTCACCAAATCATTTTTAACGATTTTTGCTCATTTCGATTGCTTTGCCACGCCCCACAAATGACAGCTGACAGCGAAAACAAAAGTTTCAATACAAACATTTTACAAAAATTAAGTCGGAATAAGTTCATTTATTAATTGTTGTTTATCTTAGCTGCTGTGCTCGTTCATTAATTTGTCCTCGACCGCTTGATATATATTTTTTAATTATATTATTTTCACTGAAGGGCCGACAAATTTATGGCAACAGGTGCGCCGGGACAGATTAAGAGACAGATTCGGTGGTTTTTTGCTGTGAATACGATTCAAATGGAGTTGTTGCGATACCCAATATCGATCAATTTTAAGAGAGGAAGGTTTAAATTTTATTAAAAATAATTATAATATCTGTTAACAATATAAAATAATAATAATAATACAGCTCTATCTACAGGGTATCTCCCAGTCCTCTTATTTATTTAAGGCTTTTTATTTTAGCTAAAAATTCTGTAATTTATACTCGCATGAAATATTATATAGACTTAATGAACTTTTACATATATGCATATCAAATCAATTAAATCCAAAATTCGTATATTTTATTTACAGATACACCAGGACAAGTTGGTAAGTACATATGTATATAAATTTGTCAAAATAATACAGTTCATTAGTCACATAATATACCCATTCAATATGTATGGCGACTATAGCGAATAGCATTTGTTTTCAATTTTCGGATTAGTCACCAGCATTGAAATTATTTGAGGCAGACGCGCTTTACTAAATATTCGCGTAGACAGAATGCATTAATTAAACTAATTGCAATTCACGAGCGCGAATCTAAATGGTTGATCTAAAATCGAGATTAAATTGGAAATCATCTAGTAGGGGTAGAACACAACAGGCAGTAGATCACGTACGGAACGGGAACGGAGAGGGGGGGGGGGGTGGGGATGGGGAACGGACACCGGCGTTAATCGCCTAATTGGCAGCATGTAAACACGCGGAAATTGTGTTTGGCCTGACAGGCGAACAGTTTTAGTGCCCACTGTACGTCTATTATTCACAGTGCGCCAATGTTAATTAAATTTTGCTAGCTTTTAGTCGGGGCATGGCATTTTCCGCCCAGTTTTAATTCGTTTGCATGCTTAGCCAAGCAGAAAAACAACAGCAAATTGACATAATGATCGGCCATGGTAATGATCAGCATTATCATCATCATCATCAGCATCATTCACAGACATCATCAACAACATCATCGTCTTTATGCTGACTGTCGCTCAATTTGTGGCGCCCCCGTTTTACTGACATTTTACATTAAGTTTTGACTTTGAACTTGTGTTTGTGTATGTTTATTATTGTTGCTGTTGTTGTTATTATTATTTTTATTATTATTGTTGTATTGTTGTTGTTATTGTTGTGCGTCGTTGTGCCACTTTTAAGTAAATTTCCATCTCGACTGGGGGTTAAGTCCCTCAGAGTTACATTCGCACAGCTCTTCATCGACATTCTGTTTTATTTTTAATGGATGCTGCAAGTTTCCTGGTCATCTCTGTTGTTACCCAGTTGCCCACTCACTCGAACGACCGACGCGTTTGACGTGCAGCGTTTTAAATTTAGCAACAATAACAAAAGAAATGAAAAAATAAAAAACTGTTGACTTTTTATGGACCGACATTTCAATTGCGACGGCTATTTTTAGTCATTGTCATCAAGCGCGCAAATATTTTACTTGTTGCTTTTATTATTTTCAATCATTATTTGCATATTGAGGAAAGAAAATGTCATGCGCTTCTGGAAATCACTACTAACACAATGTACGTGACTCGTTCTATCGTTTTTAGAAATACAAATTCTTGGCATTTGAGACAAGGTCGCTTGGCTTAAATCTCTCGGACGATTGTGCAAGTGAAGAATCGTTATATAATATTAAATGTAAACACAATGCAAATTATGCTTTTTTATAATGTTTTTAATTTTATTTATAGACAGAAGAATATGTTTGTGACTTAAAAAAAACTTTAGAAAACTTCAATATATTATTTAAAATTTGATTGAAAAGCTATAAAGTTTTTTTTAGGTATTTTTTATAAATTATCAAATATATTATTTACCATTTTAATACGTTAAATCATTTTTAAATGATATCGGATTTAATTATAAATAAACTGTAATTATCCATATGTAAATTTAATTTCTCATGCCAAATTCTCAGCGCCATTATTTCTCGCACTTTATAGTAACGAGCACTTAAACTTGTGGATCCGGTGAATATTTCGTACAAACAGCTGTATAATTATATGTAGTAGTACGTAACTTCCTACTATTTAAAGTTCATTCAACTGGAATAACCTCGCCATTACTCAACGCAACGCAGGTGGAGAGCATTTATCAAAAATATACATATATTTAAAAACCACGTTTATCAAAATGCTTTTAAGCATAGTGCAATATTTGTTGTTGTTGTTTTTTATTTTGCACACCTTTCCCGAGAGCAATAGTCGAGCGTCCTTGCCTTGAGGCATTAGCTGAAAGAACTGTGAATATTGGCAACAAATTGAACTGAACATATGAGCCATGTTTCACATGCATGAGCTGACAGTTCACGCATAGTTAGCATTTTTGAAATAAACCTTTCAAATATAAAGTTTCAGACACGCAAACGTCTGTTTAAAATACAAATACAAATGGAAAAGACAGCGAAAAAAAGAAAATAAATAGAAAATTAATGTCATGACGTCTAGGTCGTCTATTTGTACATATACACATGTATTTGGCTCTGTTTGTTTTAGTTGAACGCTTGTCGGTTGTACTATAAGTCTATAGCTATGACGGTGTCATTCATTCACATTAAATCGGCTCAGTTCGCTGCCGTCATTCATTATTCTCGTGCGATGTCTCGATGGCATTTTACAATGTGTTTAATGATCGGCATAAAATAGAAATTAAAATGCAAAAAACCGTGCAGATATTTCTTTCAGCTTTGTCCCGCCCACTCACGTGCTATAAAAAACGAGGCGTTAAATGTCGGCGTTAATTTCTCTGATTTCGATCACTTGACTCGTGTTACTGGTAAGCATAAACAATGCCCTATAGAAACTCTGAAGCTGTATTACAAATATACGCTTTGTGAACTGCTGTCAAATCGTTTGGGGATTTTCACACATTTTTGTGTATTCCCGAATCGCAAATATATATATAAATATATGTACATACATATATACTAATAGGTATATAAAAAGAAAGCAAGCTTTGCCATCGACAAAAATTTTAAAAATAAATATCTTAAAGGCTGTGTGCAAATTGTTAAGAATAATAATAACTACGCTGCTAAATATTAAACAAATAAAGTTTAAAAACTAAGTTGCACCAGGGTTTGAAAGTTTAATACATATGTACTTATAAGTATATACACTTGTAAGACAAGGAAAAACAGTGATATCTTAAGTTAAAGCAGATGAACAAATAGTTTTACCATATATTTTATAGAAATATCTATAAATTGGCAAAGCTAACTATAAGCAGTAATTTGTAAGTGTTGTATAATTTCTGAATCGTTCATAATTCGCTGTAATGATGCTATAATTGATGCGACTTAATTTTTACAGGCTTTAAAGTTATTTATAAATAAGTCCATGTTTGGGTAAAAATTCAAAAGCACCGCAAAAGAAAAACCAAAAAGCTAGAAGCGTTAATAAATCAGTAGTAATTAATTTGAATTTTCAATCACTGGCAAAAGTCATGCAAATTACTTGAGACAGTTGTCTTAACTAAAAAAAACCCCCAGTTAATACACCCACTGCGCCGGCACCTATACACATATACATTTATACGTCGATTTATAGTAGTGGGTAGTAGCTACCCGTAGCAATCATGAAATACTAGCACTACTAACGCCATACACACACACACACACTGGCAGCGGGGAGGCAGTAAAAATTTCGCACTTTTTTGTTGGGTTCGTCGCAAGTCGGCGTTGCCGTCGTGTTCCGCCATTTGTAGCGCTCATTTAATTTTTTATTGTTGTTTATTGCTTAACGAAATGTTCATTTTAAATGTTTGATTACAACGATTTGTGAACTTCAGTCGAATTTGTGATTTTCGCGCTGGAGGAGCGACCCGCTAGCAATGCGATTTTGAATTGCACGCGAGTCGATTACGATTACGGCCTATCAGTCGCCAAAATCAGATCGCTTTTCAAAAGCCCACTTCAAGTATCTCCCGCCCCGACTTTGTGCAACACTCGACGCAGGTGTAAAAAAAAAAGAAAAAGAAACACTCAGACCACACAAGTGGCTTAAATCGTCGTGAAAATAATCGAAATTCGAAATCGCCAAAATGCAGTTCTTAAATATGATTTGCCTAAAGCAAAGTGGGTTCCCAATTTGTCAAAAACGTATACAATATTATAATATCTGCTGTGTTAAATCATGCAAAATTTGCATTGTGACTAACTAATAAATTATTATTTCATTATATCGTTAAATACATTAAACTGTGTACATATTTATCATTTATAAGCTAACAAAAAAAAGATTACCAAATGCAAATGCCAAATGCTTGATTTCTTACCAATTATACTAATGGTGTTCATGAGTCAACTAAATACAATCAAAAATCGAATAAAAAATTTCCAAATTAGTACATCTCTGATTTTCTAAGTCGTGTTCTCATATAAGGTGATAGCCTCTAAAAGTATTTTGTGACACAGTGAATTAAATATATTATATTTAAGCATTTAAATACAAGTATACATATATATTTCTACATGTCAACTGCTCTGGTCAGTTGACAGAAACAGCCTAAAAATCTTTAGGAAAATTGATTCAGAAATAGTTAATTTTTCTGTCAAAAATCACGCCAAAAATTTATAACAAAATTGGCCTTCCCAGACTTTAAACTGCCATAACTTTGTCAAACCTGAACCGATTGTCAATCCCGAGCCCATTTTGATCATTATTTGGCATCTAGTTTAATTCTTGATCTCAATATTATAAATTTAAAAAAAAAAAAATTAATGATATTTTTGACGAAAAAAGTATAAGGGGGGACCCTTACCAATTTAGATTTTTCAAAATATAGAATCTTGATATTTTACGTTTAATTGATTGTGGGTGTCTCACTTAGTATACAAAACTATAAGAAAAGTGATTTTGTGGTAGTTCATTTTTCTGTCAAAAATCACGCCAAATGTGACAAAAAAATTGGCTTGTAAAGTGCCCAAACAACGAAAAGTTCCTTATAAGTGACCTTCCCAGACTTCAAACCACCATAACTTTGTCAAAACTGAACCGATTGTCAATCCCGAGCCCATTTTGGTCATTACTTGGCATCTACTTCAAATCGACATCTAAGCTTTATGGTCTTTAAAACAAAATTTTATTTTTACTTATTTTGATTTACAAATTTAGATTTTTCAAAATTTAGAATCAATTTAATAATTAATGATTTAATTTTAATCGATAAGTGTTGCGGTGATTAATTTTTCTGTTAAAAATCACGTGACCATTTTGGTATATGGCTTCTACTTCAATCCCACATATAAGGTTTATGGACCTTTGAAAATATTTATTTTTTTTTTTTGGCGAAAAGCATTTATTATTGAAAAAAAATTTATAAATGAAGAATCTAGAATCTAGATTTTTTATTTTAAATCGACAGTAGCATAAACTTTCAACTTAATGCTAGATTGTATAGAGTATGTCTATTAGGGTCGTTACTCCCGTACCTACGATTCTTATTTAAACGGCACATGCAATAAATCAAAATACTGAGTAATAAAGAGTTCAATCACAGCGTCGCATTTGCATTCAGCTCATTAATGTGTCAATATTGAAATTATTAAGATCATGCAAAAAATTGCCTTGTCTATAAATAGACTGGTCATAAATACATATTGGCGAATGCAAAGTGCAATAAACGCAAAATGTGTTGACGCCGCTGCCCGAGCACACATACACACACACACATACATATGTATGTATGCTTTGCATTTACATATCGTGTATACGCACTCCGCACTCATAGCAATCGGCTAGCCGATCACGATTACCTTTTCCGTTCCACTTCCCCCCTTTCTTCGGTATGTTATTGCATTGGAAATTATATGCAAAACCGCACAGCGAACTCCTCTATAAATAAACGCACGCAGAAATGAGAAATGTTTCGTGCGAAATTTTATTTTTATATGTAAGTCCGACGATGGCGCAAAAAAATGCACAGCATTTAGCGCCTTGAGGCTAAAATGTAGAGTCTATATACATACATATAGTATATGTGGATGAAGATGATATAGTAGCACAGCTTGTACATTGTATAGCGATCGTCAGAGAAATGCGTCTGTGCCATATGCTAGAGACATGGAAACTAAATCATTAGCCAGTCCGCAATGCGATTCACGAATTTTCCATGACGGCTCTTTTTACGTATGTACATATGTAGATACAAAACGTATCTCATCTACAGATAGCTCTATATATGTATGTATGTATTGTATGTACATATCTGACAGGGGAATTGTATAAAACTGTAATGGGTTTCGGTGGGGTTATTGTACATACATGTACATATACATTGTTTTTTTTGTCAATGCTCCAGTTTTTGTTGCTCTGTTGCTAATTGTATTCGTTTGTTATAATCGTTGCTGTTGCTGTTGTTGTCAGAACTGATAAAACTCTGCTACAATATAAATAAAGTACAAGCCACAAGCCAGATGGAACGTCTTGATATCTATGCATATACGAATTAAAGATGCGCTACTAAAATGTTCAAATTCACACTCAATAAAATAAATATGAAATCAAAAGCGAAAAAATAGATAAATATCATACATATAAATACAAATATCCAAGATTCTGAACGCTTTTAACAAATATACATATTTATGTATGTATGTATGTACATCGTGTCCTTATGTACTATCAATCAAGAAACAATTGAATAATTAAAAGAAGATAAAAAGTTAAAAAGAAGTTTTTATTGTTGATCATTTGAGATATGCCAACCACTGTGCAACGGTATCGTAGCGCACTCTCGCTCTCTCTCTCTCATGCCTACGCTCTCCGCGCTAGTGCGCTGCAGTGTAACCCACTCTCTGCCCCCCTCAACCGTTGACTGCTGTTGATATTTGCTCAATACATTTATTTTTGTAGTTCTTCTAATGTACTTTTTTTCCACCGTCTCTCTTCGCACACGTGTTACCCCGTGTTGTTGTTGTTGTTGCTGCTGTTGCTGACGTTGGCGCTGACGTTTCACGCTTTGGCTTTCGGCTTTGGGGGCTATTCCGCTTTGGGCTGCGCCAACGTTCGCTCAGTTGTTGCGCGGCGTTGAATACAAACGCGTCGAAATCGCATCGAGCGAAGCGAGAAGCGAAACGGAACGAAACGAAACGAAAGAAACAAATACAATAAAAACGCGCGCGATCGTCGTGAGAAGAAGGGGAAAGGGAATCAGGCAGACATACTGAAAAAAGTAATTACCATAGCAATGAAGAATTCATCATAGTTTTGCGTAAATTGTTTTGATTTCTTTTGCGTGAAATCAATAAAAAATATCAAAGTGCAGAACTTAATCGAAACTAATTGAACTCTTGTGATCGAGACAATTTTCTTTTCTTTGCTTTGGTCGTGTGACAACACTGCTTATCATTTTCACATGATCGTGTGACCGTCCCCCAGACTAAAGTCCTCCCGCAGCACACCGTCCCCCTCGCTAGCACCCGCCATTATTATTGATTCATTGCGGCGCCTGGCAACGATTTCATTTCGGTTTTTTCTATCTTTTAATTTTTTTGTTTTTTATTTTTGCTTTGTCTTGTTGCTATTTTAAAAAAGTTCTCAAATATTTTGCTTGATATAGCATGCATATATAGTAAAACCATTTGGCCATAACCTTGTGTGTTTTTCTTCAACTTAACACAACAAAAAAAGAAGTCAAAAAATCACTTCCTGTGCGATTACCCCTGCCGCACTACTACCTACGTAATGTGTTTGTTGTGTAAACAGTTTGTTTTTATTTGCCTTTCTTATTATCATCTCGAAATTCGGCAAATATTTAAATGTTTTCCGTATTCGGTTTCCGTTTGGGGCTAATTGGAACACAAGTTCTTGACATAATCACCCCAGCGGGCACATGACACACCTAGATAATAAATATTACTATTATTTTTTTTTAGATATAAGCTTATCACTAGCTATGTATGTATGTATGTACATATGTATGTGTTTTGGGTTGCTACTGTTTGCACTTAGCCGTAGCTAACGGTAAACCGCGCCCAGTGCTCTGCTATTTCTGCCTCTACTATTTTTGATTACAGCGCCTGAAAACCTGCCTTCCCAACCCCTTCCACTGGCAACAGCAACAACGCTTTGCAATTGTATCAAGTTTGATACACAAACTTAATTGCACTTTCTACTCTCTGTTGTTGTTATTATTGTTGTTTTTGTTGTTGTTGTTGTTGTTGGCATCTAAAAATAACTGAATGCGGTCATTGGTCCCTCGCACACCTCCGCACAGCTCAAACTGATTGCGCAGAGTCAATTTTTATGCTACAATGGATCAAAGAAAAAGAGAGACAGACGCAGAGAGAGGGCGAGATATAGAGAGAGAGAGCGCGGCACACTATGTTTGCCGCCGGTGTCGTACAGTCAGCGTCTAAAATTTAGTGCACACTCATGTTAAAAGCAGTTGATTCATAAAAAACAATACTCAAAACACACATCGCTTATCAGAGCTGTTTGTGGAAAAATTTTGCCTTTACTCGATTTATCAGTCATTAGCAGTCCAGCAGGTCTATCTCTGTGTGTGTGTGTGTCTTGTGTGTGCTTGCGGCATGTGCTCTATTGTAAATATTTTGTTTACTTTTTATGAACGTGCGAGTAATTCCCCTATGCCTTCTGGCCAGAAGTGTAAAATCGTAAGAGTGTGAAATTCGCTCAGTTGTAATTTGAAACATAGGCACAGTGGGCATTTTTTTCGCTTTTGTAAATTCACTTCATTTTCTAATCTTTTAAAGTTAAGATTCTAAACCATCCCTTTCTTTATCCATTTGGGGTAGATATTTCAATGTATTCAAAACTAACATCGATTTATTTTTTATAAGTTTGTAGATTGCTTGAAATTTTAACTTTTACTTATACAAACTAATACGCCCCTTGTCCATCAAGTTTGTTGGATTACTTGAAATTGGTCGAACATGTTTTAAATTCCAATTGGATTGGTTGAAAATCTTAACAGATTTTCATTCGAATCCAAACAAAACAAAAAATTGAGTTTAATTTTTGAAAATTAGTTAGTCTGTCGGATGAAAAACACATAGTTTGCGACTTTTAGAAATTTGTGAAACTAGTTTTTAGTCGATTGGCTGAGAAAAATAAGTTTCATTTACAATTTTCGCCCAGTTTCCACCTCGGGTTGGAATTTTGTCTCGCGCCTAAAAGGCTACTACAGTTACAAATACCGCCTCCTAGCTAGGTACTCTATGTATGTATGTATATGTAGATATATAGACGTAGACATTGTGGCATGCAACCAACTCGAGTGAATTTTTACTTAAACCGCTTTCCAAACCGCTTTTTGCTCCTTTTTTCATATTTTTGTTTTTGCCAAACTGTCGCAAGGTTCCTACTTTATACAAACTCTCTTTTGCTCTATTGCAGAAGTTGCATACTTCGCCAACAACAACAACAACACTAGTAACCACAACAACAACAACAATAATTGCGAGAGCAAATTAAGTGCTGAACAGGAAACAACTGAAAGTCGTGTCTTTGGCTGCTTTGGCAAGAAGCAAGCAGAGGATCAGCAGAGGCAGCAATCGGAGAGTGGCAATTCGGGCAGCTACAACGTGCGACAAGGAGGCACCACCGATAGCGGCAATCAATACGCCAGCTACAGGCAGCAGGACCTCGAATTTGGCAGCAACAAACCAGAGCAGGAGCAGGAAAAGAATAAGCAGCAGCAGGTGGAGGAGGAGAAGCAATCCAAAGTTGTTATAGCCAAACAGCCAAAGCGACAAACGCAACGCTCGAAATCTCAGCCGGCAATCTTGCAACAGCCGACGCGTAGCAGCAACAACAAACGTCCAGGAACACCACACGCCGCCGTCAGAAGCATGACATCCATACCTGCCGTGCTCTCGAGCAATAATGTTGCAGCCACCGCCGGAGCAGCAGCGGCCGCCGCCGCCGCTGAGAAACAGCCGTGGCCCAATTCCAAGGATGATTACGAGTTGCGGGATGTGATTGGTGTGGGTGCCACGGCTGTGGTGCATGGCGCCTATTGTATACCCAAGAATGAGAAGTGCGCCATCAAGCGCATCAATCTGGAGAAATGGAACACCTCAATGGATGAGCTGCTCAAGGAGATACAAGCGATGTCCTCGTGCAACCATGAGAACGTTGTCACCTATCACACATCGTTTGTGGTGCGCGAGGAGCTCTGGCTGGTGCTCCGTCTGCTCGAGGGTGGCTCCCTGCTGGACATTATCAAGCACAAGATGCGCACGTCCAACTGTAAGCAGGGCGTCTTCGATGAGGCAACCATTGCCACGGTGCTGAAGGAGGTGCTCAAGGGCTTGGAGTATTTCCATTCGAATGGTCAGATCCATCGGGACATCAAGGCGGGCAATATACTCATCGGTGATGATGGCACCATACAAATTGCCGATTTCGGTGTCAGCGCCTGGCTGGCTACGGGACGGGATCTGTCCCGGCAGAAGGTGCGTCACACGTTTGTGGGCACACCCTGTTGGATGGCGCCGGAGGTGATGGAGCAGGATCATGGCTATGATTTCAAGGCGGACATTTGGTCGTTTGGCATTACGGCCATTGAGATGGCAACGGGCACGGCGCCATATCATAAATATCCGCCGATGAAGGTGCTCATGCTGACGTTGCAGAATGAGCCGCCCACATTGGATACGGGCGCCGAGGATAAGGATCAGTATAAGGCCTATGGCAAGACATTCCGCAAAATGATCGTCGAGTGCCTGCAAAAGGAGCCCTCGAAGCGTCCCACTGCCAGTGAGCTGCTCAAGCATGCCTTCTTCAAGAAGGCCAAGGATCGCAAATATCTAACCCAAACCCTGCTGCAAACCGGCCCCAGCATGGAGACCCGTGTCCACAAGGCAGCCAAACGTCAGCCGGGCGCCTCGGGACGTCTGCATCGCACCGTTACCGGTGAATGGGTGTGGTCCAGCGAGGAGGAGGACAATGCCAGCGGCACCGGTGGACGCAAGCATCCCTCATCCGATTCCGAATCCGAGGATCGTCCCATCAATCGACTGGAACGCGCCGACAGCTCCGACAGCGATCGTGAGGAGACTACACCCGAACTTACACGCAGCCTGTCCTCGGCGACGATGACGCCGGGTGCAACAGCCGCAGCAACCGGAGCTGCCCACGAACTGGCCGCTGGAATCGCCCAGCTGCCGCTGCCCAGTGAAGCAGCCGCCGCCGCTGCCGGTGGGGTGGGAGAGGCGCCACCGGTTAATCTGGTGCTGCGCATGCGAAATTTGCGACGTGAATTGCACGATATACGATTCGAGTTTGCTGTGGGCAAGGATACGGCGGAGGGCATTGCCACGGAACTGGTGGATGCTGGTCTCGTCGATGGACTCGATACGCAACCGATGGCACTGCATCTGGATCAGCTGATTGCCCAATGCGACACCATGAAGACAATAACGTTCCAGCTGAGCTCCGGCGTACAGCCCGGCGAAACGCCGGACGAGCGTTCGCTGGTCGGCTATGCGCAGATATCCATCACCGACTAGGACGAGGAGTTGGCCTAGTTGGCCACCGCTCGACTCCAGCTCCAGCTCCAGCTCCAGTTGCAACCCTACGGTCTACCGTTATAATGCCTGCGCCGCTTTTAGCTATAGACTAGTATTAGAACTATAACTGTAAATGATACATATGCTGATTATAGTTTTAAACGCCAGTCGTTCGTTTACTATATAGAAATTATATACCATACCATAATTATTTCTATCTCTATCTCTGTCACTGTCACTGTCTCGCTCTCGCTCTGCGCATTGTAATTACTTCATTAATTTCTACCTCCCCCCCCAACAACCCCCCAGCAACCCTGCCGTAGTTAGTCGCAGCCAACAAAAAAAAAAAACACCCCTCTGCTAAAAAGTAGCTAAAAGTAATTCGAAAATCATGTACTTATTCATAATTGTTTTCGTCGTCTTAAGTAGCGCACTTTGCTCTGTATATACATATATATATATACATATATATATTTATGTATATATTTTATGCACTCTACAATTGAACATCCGTATATATGTACATATGTATGTATTCTTGTAGGCGGCTCATAATTTCAATAATTTCTTTTATTTATTCTTTAGCGTTTTAAACTAGTTTAAGCCTTAAGTTTTGTTTTCTTTTATGCTGTTTTAGCCTTAAATATTAATTTAAATTGTCAACAGGTACAGTTGCTAAATAGTGACCAGCTACCGTTAGTAATATTTGCCTGCGAAAAGATTGTATTTAATTTTCATGAAGTACACAAAACAAAACAAAAAAACACTAAATATTAATAATGAATATTAAACAAACATACTTATGGCATAAAAAGAAAATGAGAAATGAAAACAACAAATATCATTTTGTGTTTTTTATTGAAGGGTTTTATTTTAAGTTTTATTTTTCAATTATTGGCATTTATATTTATTACGTTTGCAGTGGTCGCTTGAAAATTTCTTAAAACTTTCAGAAATTAAAATCATAATTTTATTTTGCTAATTTATGGAATTAGTTTTTATAATCTTTTATTAAAGATTATTAAAACAAGTATTTTCTCAAGCTCAATTGAATGTGTCTATAGAACAAGTTATTTCTCGTAAATTATTTGTATTGGAAAATTCTAGAACTATTCGAAAGCTTTAACTATCTAAAAAAGGTTTTAAAAAATGTATGCGACCACTGAAAGATCATTAAACTTAATCATCCCACTCATCTAGCATTCCAACTCTTTAGTTTTTAGTTTCTTTTTCAATTCCTATATTCCGTTATATTTTTCAATATTTGAAATTCCCATAAATTGTCTACGTCAATTTCCTGTGTTTATTCAGTTGAGCCCAACTTATATTTATATATACGATATACCTTTTCGATACATACAGTAAACCAGAAACTTTGGAGTCTGTAGCAATTCCCCGAGATGCCAGTATATGCCTGTAATTTTAGACTAGTGACGAAAGAACTTTTAAATGAAACTAATCTTAGGCTCTAGACCACATTTTAAATGCAAAAGACCACTTACATATATATGTATTCCTAGCTACTAAATACTAGCCCTAGGCTCTACGCAGGTCAGTGTCAACTACATACATACATATATACTATACTATACTATAAAATACTATACTTTATAGTTAACTGTACTTACGAATATGAGAGAAATTGTATATTTGATTTGACTTTGAAATAAAATGGCATTTGGCTCCACAAACCCAAAAAAAAAAAGAACAACTTATTTTCGAACTTTATGAAAATCATTTACGAATCTCAATCGAATTTTTTCCAAATTTTTGCTACCCTCAGCGAACCATGGCCGATTACTTTGATGAACTGGGACACACGCCCACAGGACCGGAGGGTGCCAACGATTATGATCGCCATTATCGGCGTCTTCAGGTGCTGGCCATTATGAACGGCATTGATATAGAGATTGAGGTGCCCGAGGCATCCAAGCGGGTTATTGCCGAGCTGCCGATCCATGAAATTGCCGCCGAGGAGGTCAAGGAAGATTTCGAGTGTTCCGTGTGCAAGGAAACGGCGGAGGTGGGCGATAAATTCAAGATCCTGCCGTGCAAACACGAATTTCACGAGGACTGCATTTTGCTCTGGTTGAAAAAGGTACGCAAATAATATTAATCATATTTAAATATATACTATTTAAATCATTTACTTAATTCTACAGGCGAATTCCTGTCCCATTTGCCGCTATATCTTTGTAAGTATTATCTTTTGCGTTCCCATCTCATATCCGTGTTGCTTTAATACTTTCCACACACAGGAAACGGATGACGAGGTTTATGAGGAATTGCGCCGATTCCAGCAGGATGAGTCCAATCGTCGCGATCGCCAAAGCTCTCTAATGGATTCCATGTTTGGTTAAAAACTACAAATATATATATACAATTTTTGATTCACTGGGTGTTTTGTAATTTTTGGTTTGCGTCGTAAAAATATATTAATAAAGGGAAAAAGAGAAAAAATCGTATTGTCTAACTTTATTCAAAAAAGTAACGGCTGTACTGTATTTAAAAGTAACGGCTCTGCTAACAAAAACACAGATGTAAGTGCGAAAGGGACCACTAGCCTTTTCTTTCTATCACTCTTTTTGCCAATTCATTCACAAAGTTTTTGCCTAGAAGTTCCTTAGTCTGGTATGCTGCTCAAGGCATAGCCTTGTCAGATATAACGAGCAAATTGGTTTAAATATCGGCTAAATCTGGTATAAAATAAGTTTCCTAATAAACACATATTTGAGTCTAAATACATTTAAAACTATATGTAAGCTATACAACTAAAATAAATGAACATATAGTAATATAAAAATCATTACAAATACATATGTACAGGTTTTTATTTGCCTTCCACATAACGTCAACAGCGTACCAATGAAATAATAGCTGCGTGAGCAACTGACTCATTAAAAAGAACCAGTGATCAGCGGGAGCTTTATCAACACTGTTTTATTAGGATTGCTGCACACTTAACATTAGCCGGCTAATTTTTCATTCTTGCAGTCAACTTGCAAGTTTAAACTTCTAAAAGCAAAAACTTTTTTTCGTTGTTAAAAAAAAGGAAATTAGTGAAAAATGATCAGCGACGACAGCGGTGTTAAGTTTTTTGACCGCAAATTTGTGGCAGCCAATTTGCGCAGCCAATTGCGCTGCCCAAAATGTATTCGCGAATATTCTCACAAGCACTCAAAGGGACAGACAGGTAAGAGAGAATATCCTAAATAACTGTAAATTTCATATCAGAATGCGCTTTGCTAGCAATTCAAATTGGTATTTAAACAATTGGAGACTGCTGAGGGCAGAAATGTGTGTGTATGTGCGGTTGTGTGTGGGTGCTCACTTGACTAACCGTTATTTTGTATATGTATGCACACTCGTTAGTTTTTCTGGCGATTTTGTTTTCGTTGCTCTTTTTACGTCTTGCTTTGCGCTTTATTCTAAACAAGGAACATCATTTTAAAATGACAGTGAATAAGAATATTTGTATGTGAGCATACATACGTACATATGTGTGTGTGTGTTTGTCGTTTTTTTTTGTATTTGCCTTTTTCATTACTTTTTTCTCCGCTAGTTTTTTTTCGCGTCTTGCTTTGCGCTTATTCCAAACAAGGAATATATCTATTTATGTGTTTTTTGGATTCCTTGTACTACACGATGTACTTTTTAATATTTATGTCAATATTGCTTACATAATGAACTACATTTTAATATAATTTACTTTCATCCTGATTTTATTTGTTTAATATTCTATTATAATTAGTTTTGTGATTTAATTTTATTAATAATCTTTCAAATTAAAATGTAAATAAACGCATATGTATGTGTGTGTCTGTGCAATGTTTGTGTGTGTGAGTACAATTTGACAGTTCGTTAATTATGTCTATGTATCTATTACTAGTTACTTTTTCTTTGCATCTTTTTTGTACCCTTGCAGAGGGTATTATAATTTTGGCCAGAAGTTTGCAATGCATAAAAGGAAACATATCCTATAAAGTATATATGTACATATATTCTTGTATAGGAGCACAAGACGAGTCGATGTACATACATACATACATATGTAGCTTTGTCTGTGTGGCTGTATGTTTCTACGCAAACTAGTCTCAATTTTTAAGCTAGCTTGATGAAACTTGATTCAGATGCTTATTTCAGCCGGATCGGGCCACTATATCATATAGTTTTTTGAGATAACTCAACTTAACTTACCAATTATAAGTTTTAGCATTATCTTAGCACGCTTAGAAAATCAGACCACTATATCTTATAGCTGCCATATGAACAATCTGTTGTAAAATGAATCGTTGGATGAACGTCTTTTTTGTTTCTCAAACAATCTTAGCCCAACTCAGTAATTGCAAGTTTTATTATAATTTATATAGATTAATTGAATTTGGTCAAAATCGGACGACTATATCTTATAGCTGTCATAGGAACAATCAGTCTGAAATATTGATTTAGTTTTATTCTTGCTTTGCGCTTATTCTAAACAACTAGTAAGTGTAATTTTTGTATTTTCGCAGATAATCATCGTCCCTTTTTGCTGCCTTGCGGACACAACATGTGCGAGTTTTGCATTTCGAAGCATCGCCAGCAGCAGGACTTTAAATGTGCCGTTTGCTGCAGTGCAGCACTGCCGACAATAAATGCCAAGGATCCGATGGGGAAACGCATTGGCAACATACGCGACTATTATGAGCTCAACTATCACGTGCTTGGGGAGACAAATAGTCTCGAATATTATCGCCGCTACTCGGTGGATTCGGTGAACAACTCGCTGTCCTGTTCGTCCAACAGCAGCAAGATTGTCCAGGAGACCAAGTGCAGCGAGTGCAGCTTCATTGTGGCGGGTGGTGATTGCAAGCAATGCAATGCCTTCTATTGCATGAACTGCTTTGAGACGGTCCATAAGCACAGTCGGGTACTCAAGACGCACGTCTTTCAGCGACTGAACGATCAAAAGGGCGCCGCCACCCAGATTAGCGTGGGTAACAACATCTTTGGCCTGCCCACCCACTTCCAGTGCAAGATACACAATGTGCCTGAGACCGTCTACTGTGAGAAATGTAAACGTGTCTGCTGCGAGGCGTGCGCCAATAGGCATCATGTCCATCACAAGCGACGAACCCTGGGCGAATTGGTTAGCTTTCTATTCTCTATATAACCTTTTTATACACTTGCCGAATCGAATATTATAGATATTGTATACAGAATCAATTTAAATACTACATTTTGAGTTGAAATAAGTAATCTTAATCCCGATGTAAACGTTAATTATATAGAATATATAATAATATTCTATATATCCGAGGTTGAAACTTAACATCACATTAAAAATTAAAGTCGTTCCGCAAGTGTATACAAAACTTTGAAATATATATTTAATTTGTCAATTTAATATAAATAATTTCTTTGTATAGAACCAGCGTTATGCAACCGAGATACCAGCTACCATGCAAGCTCTAGACACGGGAATTTTGAATATCAACAACGCCCAGGCGGTAAGTCAAGCATAATTTTATAATATTTACTTAATACTTGGTTTTTATTTAATCAGATAGTACAACTAATGGGTTTATATATGTATGTAGGTATAGGTTATAGTTTAATTTACAGTTAGCTATTTACAGTAATCGCTCGCTATGAATAATTTAAGGAGTACAATCAAGAAACGAACAAGTACAAGAATTCTCATTACAAATATGGCAAGCATTCTCTCAACCATAGTGGAATTATAATAGGGTGGCGGATTCACCATGTGTACTCTCTTTTGCGGTTCCTAATATTCAGTCGCTGAAGACGATTGGTACGCGTAAGAATTTAGCTTGATGTCTGACTGACACACATACACACACATGCATGAAAAATCACCATGACTGCAGCTCAAACGTATACAGAACGAGTAGGCGAGAGTTAGAAAGAGATATAGATGATTAGGAACCGAAGAGAAATAATCCGCCCACTTATTATAATTCCAGCATGCTCTCAACCAGGCTTATTGCTCTCTTTCATAGGCGCTGAGGGATCAAAGAGTCTCTCACTCTCTCGCCTGCTCAGTGCTCACAATGGGCATCAAGTGCCCGGTATTGCCGTCCGTTTTAATCTCAATCACCTCCAGCTTCTCCACGCTCACTTTTGTCGTCTCGAGCTGCTTTTGCCCGTCGTCCGCTTTTGTGTCCCGCAAACTTTGTAGCTTGCTCTCTTCCTCCTCGCTGCTCTCGGGCGGTTCGCCATCCAGTACAGATACAGGTTCTGGCTCTGCCTCTGATTCCAGTCCTGGATCTGCCTCTGGCTCCGGCTCCGGTTCCGGCGTGGGAGATACCACTATGGGCCTCAGGCCCAAGGATTGCATATCCTGTGTGGTTTCCGCGGGCGCCATCATGGTGGTTGGCACCTGTTCATAGGTGTCGTAGGTGCCGCGCTCCGAGATGTCATCAATCTCATCATCGATGAGCAGATTACGCTCCGAGCTTTGCTCGTAGACCTGTGCATTGATGGCGCTGCCATGCTTGGTTGCCGGCTTGTGGTTCTTGGGCATTGGCGGATGCGTGGATGCCT
This sequence comes from Drosophila maculinotata, assembly GCA_035045305.1. NCBI lineage: Eukaryota > Metazoa > Arthropoda > Insecta > Diptera > Drosophilidae > Drosophila > Drosophila maculinotata. The sequence goes on from JAWNPD010000335.1 coordinate 13,186,297, forward strand.
CCTCATTTCGAGTAGTTTGCTTCTCCGCCTGCTCATTGGCCTTGCGTTGCTTTTCGACGCTCATTTTCTCCTCCATTTCCTGGAACTTTATGGCCAGATATCTGCAGTCGATTGAAAGAAACTTGTTAAAATATTTATAAATCACAATAATTGGCCTGCATTTACTTATCCACAATGGGTCCATTGTAATCCTCGGGGAATTTCGGATTGAATGGCAGTATATACTTATATAGACGCTCATTCAGCACATAAAGCTGAGATGTCGTCGAGCACTTCACATTGAACCACCAGTCGCAAGTCAGAGCAATCTGCAAAAAATTGGATAAAATATAAAACCGACATATAGTTTTAAGATTTGCAATTTTTACCTGACTAAAGATGGTGCCATTGGGGCACAGAAAGGAGGCTTTGCCGCCATTGAGATCACAGTAGTGCCACACCTGGCAATTTGTCTCCGGATCCCCAAAGAAGCCCTTGTAACGCTGCTGCGTGCACTCGAAGCTTGTCTTGGGAATTTGCGCATAGTTGGGATAGTCGATGCCAGCACGTCCTGTGCTAGGACCAGGATGCTTGTCTATGTGATAATGGATTAGAGGCTATTACAATTTGGTTGTGAAACTTTGAAAATAATTAACTTTAGATGTGGTTTTTTGGCCGATTATCTAAATATATATTCTCGTCCAATTTTAATTGTAAACATTAGACTTTAATATCTTAAAGCTTCAATGGAAAGTGTGTTTTGTAAAAATCCCCTATATGGTTAAGTCAACTCACTGGGTCCACTCAGCTGCAGTAGATCCTCGTCAACATTTCCCGCAGTTTTTATCGGCGAGTGCTCCTCTTCGCTGCCCGCGTTGTAGTCATAATCTGGGCTGTTCCCTTTGCTGCTGTGTTTTGTCTCATGATGCTGGGGAGGATTGGGTACAATGGTTTGCGTCTGCTTCAGATTCTGCAGGATGCGTATCAGCGTCTTGATCGAGTTGTCAATGTTGTCCGGTGTGAGGGTTTGCGGCAGGTGGTTGCTCGCCTGCAGCTTATGCAGAATCTCCGCAAGGGATGAGGTGCGTATATCTGGCAGCTGATCCGCATCATCTGTAGCATAAACCTGACTTGGTCTGGTTGGAGCTGCTGGACGCTCAGCCGCATATTTGTGGATGGGCTTCAGCTTAACTGGCGGCGCAATGGAAGCTGGTCGGCTGGGCAACTCGCTGCTAGGAGCTGACGGTGGCCTGCTGGACACATATACATATTTGGGCGTAATCTTCACAGTCTCACTTGGCGTGGGCGGACTGATGTAGACGGGTCGCCGAGTTGCCTGATAATTGTGCACTGGCTGCACCGGTTGCAGTCGCAACGTGGGCTGCTGTTTATAATGAACGGGTGCACGGGTCGGTGGCAACTCAAGCAGTCGTGGTGGCTGCGGATGATCCGTGTAGGGTGCTGAGGTGGTCACCAGTATATACGCATGCTGTGGAGGACGCGATGACGCACCCTGTGTGGGCTCCTGATGTGGATGCGGGTGCTGATGCTGTTGATGCTGTTGCTGTTGATGCTGCTGCTGCTGATGCTCCTCGTCTAGCGACTGACGCGGACCATCGATGAGGTAGTCGATAAAGTTAGGTGGTGCAGGCGAGCTAAGCAAAATTTTATGGTAATATTAATGTTTTAAAAGCATAAAATCATAGCCATTTGGGATCGCCATAACTTCGTCAAAACTCAGCCGATTTTCATTCCCGATGACATTATGTCCATAGTTCGGACCCTATATAAATTCTGCATTTAAAGTTGTTTTTAAGATTTTATTTCACAAATCATGGCAAAAGATTGGGCATGTAACATTTGACCATATAAATTACCTTCCCAGACTGCCAAAACTTTGACAAATCTGAACCGATTGTCAATCCCGAGGCCATTTTGATCATTATTAGGCATCTAGTTTAATTCTACATCACAAGTTTTTGAATTTTGGAAAAAATAAAATTTTGCAGATTTTTGGCGAAAAAAGCATAAGGGGGGACCCTTACCAACTTTGATTTTTCAAAAAATAGAATCTTGAAATTTTACGTTGAATTGACTGTGGGTGTCTTAATTAGTATAAAAAACTATACGAAAAGTGATTTTATGGTGTTTCATTTTTCTGTCAAAAATCACGCGAAAAGTGACAAAAAAAATGACTTGTAAAGTGCCCAAACAACGAAAAGTTCCTTATAAATTACATTCCCAGACTTCAAACTGCCACAACTTTGTCAAATCTGAACCGATTGCCAATCCCGAGGCCATTTTGATCAATATTTGGCGTCTTGTTTAATTCTACATCTCAAGTTTATGAATTTTTGAAAAAATTAATTTTTGTATTTTTTTTTGCGAAAAAAGCATAAGGGGGGACCCTTATCAACTTTGATTTTTCAAAAAATAGAATCTTGAAATTTTACGTTAAATTGACTGTGGGTGTCTCAATTAGTATAAAAAACTATATGAAAAGTGATTTTATGGTGTTTCATTTTTCTGTCAAAAATCACGCTAAAAGTGACAAAAAAAATGACTTGTCAAGTGCCCAAACAACCAAAAGTTCCTTATAAATGACCTTCCCAGACTTCAAACTGCCACAACTTTGTCAAATTTGAACCGATTGTCAAGCTTGAGGCCATTTTGTTCATGGTTTGTCATATATATCAATTATACATTTCAAGTTTATGCATTATTGAAAGTTAAATTTTTTCGAATATTTTTTCGAAAAAAGCACAAGGGGGGACCCTTACAAAAATTGATTTTTTAAAAATTAGATTCTTGAAATTCTTTTCTTAATCGATTGTGGGTGTCAAAATTAGTATAAACAAGAGTGCTCTAGTCGAGAGTGCCCGACTAGGATATACCCTGATCCAAGGTCTTATATTCATTGAAGTTATTTATCTGCATTCATACATAGACACACACACACATATGGCTACGCGCGTCATACATTTGCTTTGCTTCTTCTTCTTCCTTTGGCCCGTCGTCTCAATATAATAATCAAAAAATACGACAAATACTGGGCGAATATTTGACGATTTTTTGACGACATATCTCCGCTTTATCCGCTTTATCCGCTTTATTATCTATGACGTTTAACAAACGCCAAATCTCCGCCAACTATGTTACATTGAATCGTTAATAACTTCTTTGTTTATTGTCCGATCGTAATGAAATTTGTAGGACACAAAGATGGCTAATAAATGTGAGACTATGTAAAATCCAAAGGTCATACCTCTTAAAATACGTATTTTTCGATTTCTTGGAGATCGGGGAGGGGTATCCTAAAAGTGAAATGCATTTAACGTCTGTATGCTATTGGAGAGTATATGTACTAAATTTGGTGACTCTACGTCTTATAACTTTTAAGCAATACCTTAAAAACAATGTTTTAGAAACTTAATTTATCGATAACTTTTGAAAGGATTGAGATATTGAAAGAAAAATGAAAAACTTGTTTAGAGCCGGCAGTACAGTAACTTAAACTCAAATATAAAGTTTCTAGCTTTTATGACTTTCAAGTTATACCCGAAAAACACTTGGCTGGAATCGAAATTTATCGATAACTTTTGAACGGGTCGAGATATCGAAAAAAAATGATAAACTGGTCTTGTCCCGGCACTACGAGAACTTATATTTCAAATATGAAGTCTCTAGCTTTTCTAGTCTCTGAGAAACGTGCGTTCATACAGACGGACAGACGGACAGACGGTCAGACGGACAGACGGACAGACGGACAGACGGACGGACAGACGGACCGGGCTAAATCGACTCGGCTATTGATAGTGATCAAGAATATATATACTTTATGGGGTCGGAGATGATTCCTTATCCCCATTTTTAATGGGATCAGGGTATAAAAACTATAGGAAAAGTGATTCTGAGGTGTTTCATTTTTCTGTCAAAAATCACGCCAAAAGTGACAAAAAAATTGGCTTGTAAAGTGCCCAAACAACCAAAAGTTCCTTATAAATGACCTTCCCAGACTTCAAACTGCCACAACTTTGTCAAATTTGAACCGATTGTCAAGCTTGAGGCCATTTTGTTCATGGTTTGTCCTATATATTAATTCTACATTTCAAGTTTATGCATTATTGAAAGTTCAATTTTTTCGAATATTTTTTCGAAAAAAGCACAAGGGGGGACCCTTACAAAAATTGATTTTTCAAAAATTAGATTCTTGAAATTCTTTTCTTAATCGATTGTGGGTGTCAAAATTAGTATAAAAAACTATACGAAAAGTGATTCTGAGGTGTTTCATTTTTCTGTCAAAAATCACGCCAAAAGTGACAAAAAAGTGCCCAAACAACCAAAAGTTCCTTATAAATGACCTTCCCAGACTTCAAACTGCCACAACTTTGTCAAATTTGAACCGATTGTCAAGCTTGAGGCCATTTTGTTCATGGTTTGTCCTATATATCAATTCTACATTTCAAGTTTATGCATTATTGAAAGTTAAATTTTTTCGAATATTTTTTCGAAAAAAGCACAAGGGGGGACCCTTACAAAAATTGATTTTTCAAAAATTAGATTCTTGAAATTCTTTTCTTAATCGATTGTGGGTGTCAAAATTAGTATAAAAAACTATAGGAAAAGTGATTCTGAGGTGTTTCATTTTTCTGTCAAAAATCACGCCAAAAGTGACAAAAAAATTGGCTTGTAAAGTGCCCAAACAACCAAAAGTTCCTTATAAATGACCTTCCCAGACTTCAAACTGCCACAACTTTGTCAAATTTGAACCGATTGTCAAGCTTGAGGCCATTTTGTTCATGGTTTGTCCTATATATCAATTCTACATTTCAAGTTTATGCATTATTGAAAGTTAAATTTTTTCGAATATTTTTTCGAAAAAAGCACAAGGGGGGACCCTTACAAAAATTGATTTTTCAAAAATTAGATTCTTGAAATTCTTTTCTTAATCGATTGTGGGTGTCAAAATTAGTATAAAAAACTATAGGAAATGTGATTCTGAGGTGTTTCATTTTTCTGTCAAAAATCACGCCAAAAGTGACAAAAAAATTGGCTTGTAAAGTGCCCAAACAACCAAAAGTTCCTTATAAATGACCTTCCCAGACTTCAAACTGCCACAACTTTGTCAAATTTGAACCGATTGTCAAGCTTGAGGCCATTTTGTTCATGGTTTGTCCTATATATCAATTCTACATTTCAAGTTTATGCATTATTGAAAGTTAAATTTTTTCGAATATTTTTTCGAAAAAAGCACAAGGGGGGACCCTTACAAAAATTGATTTTTCAAAAATTAGATTCTTGAAATTCTTTTCTTAATCGATTGTGGGTGTCAAAATTAGTATAAAAAACTATAGGAAATGTGATTCTGAGGTGTTTCATTTTTCTGTCAAAAATCACGCCAAAAGTGACAAAAAAATTGGCTTGTAAAGTGCCCAAACAACCAAAAGTTCCTTATAAATGACCTTCCCAGACTTCAAACTGCCACAACTTTGTCAAATTTGAACCGATTGTCAAGCTTGAGGCCATTTTGTTCATGGTTTGTCCTATATATCAATTCTACATTTCAAGTTTATGCATTATTGAAAGTTAAATTTTTTCGAATATTTTTTCGAAAAAAGCACACCCTTACAAAAATTGATTTTTCAAAAATTAGATTCTTGAAATTCTTTTCTTAATCGATTGTGGGTGTCAAAATTAGTATAAAAAACTATAGGAAATGTGATTCTGAGGTGTTTCATTTTTCTGTCAAAAATCACGCCAAAAGTGACAATAAAAATGACTTGTCAAGTGCCCAAACAACGAAAAGTTCTTTATAAATTACATTCCCAGACTTCAAACTGCCACAACTTTGTCAAATCTGAACCGATTGTCAATCCCGAGGCCATGGTTTAGCCTCTATGTTAATTCTACATGCAAAGATGACAAACTATTTTTTCAGATTTTATGCCAAAAATCATGGCAACCCTTGGTCATGTTATATTACAAGACCTTCCACGACTTCAAACTGCCATTACTTTGTCAATACTCAACCCATTTACCCAAGCAATGTCTTTTCGTTCATGGCTAAGCGTCTACAACATTTAAATCTGAAAGCAACATTTTCGTTCAAAATCCATTCCAAGACGTTTAAATGAGATAATATTTTACTTAATATTTATTTTACAAAACGGTGGGCAGAGTGATGAAACCAAAGCAAAGGTTTGAGAATTGATGTATGTATATATGTGGAGGTTGTATTTGTATGCACTTACCCGAGCAGCGAGTCCTTCGGCTGCTCATGCAGTTGACCCATGAGGGCGCGCAATGGAATATGCAGCACCTGTTGCGGCGCCGGCTGCTGCTGCTGGGCAGCCTGGCCAGGCTCCGGGCGAACAAAGTGCCCATTGTAATTGTGTGATGGCGGTGATGGTGGTGGTTGTGATGATTGTTGTACATGCGTATGCGGGTGACTGTGTGGGTGTTTGCCAGCTTTTGTATTGCTTTGCGCTGACTGATGATGATGTAAGTCGTCTGTGGGATGACGATAGCGCTCCTGTTGATGCTTCGACTGATGTGACTGCTGCTGCTGTTGCTGCTGTTGGCGTTGCTGCTTCATGCGTTGTTGCAAGTAGAGCACGTATTTTTCCTGCGGCGTCAGTTGTTGATCCGGCGACATATTGAAGTAACTCTCGTATTTCCCCACGTGCCCAAATCCCGGCGACTTTTGGTGTACAATCAATGCGGTTTTTGTGGATGTCGATGATGATGATGATGGGCTGGAGGCGGAGGAGGATGAGGCGGATGATACCACAGCTGGCTCATTGTAGACATTGTAGCCAACACTGCGGGGCATGCAAAAAGCGTATGAGTAGTGTCGTATCATATTAGGGGCGTTTAAGGTAGCTTAAGGGTTGTAAAAACTGCCGACCACGACAGGCTGACCTGTGGCGTACAAATAGGTTGACCAGTGCCCGCGGTTGCTTGTGACATGATTTTGCAATTTGAACATTACGAGATGAACACGAGAGCGCTCATCAACTGGGCATCAACGGTACGCCCACTTTGCCCCTTTGGGCGGCGCCTCGTGGGGTACATCAAACAGCTTCTTACGTCACCAACAAATGTCATCAGAGACAGGGACAGTGACGAAGACAGAGACAGAGACAGAGACAGAGACAGCAACAGAGCTTGAGCAATGCATTAAATGCAATTGAATTCTCCGCCCAAGGGCATTGCATGCAACGTGTGCAACGTCTGCCGTGTTGCTGCCACTGCTCGGTGCTGCATCGCCTGCTTCGAATACCTTTAAGTTTCTGCTTTAAATAGTTTAATTTCGTCAGATTGCTGCATTTTGTATGAGCGCAAAGCTGTTTGACTATGGAACCATATCTACATTTACAAATACCATTTGATTCCAAAACTTTTCTTTTCTGAAATTTTGTATAGTGAAGTATATTCAAAAGCCAATTGTAGATGCCTCGAAAATACTATACAAATATATCTACAAGTGATTTCCAGTAGTCACAACTTCTTCAGTTTAGTTATATAACTTGAAATTTGTAGAGAGGAGTGTATATTAAATTAATCAAGTTGCTACATTAGATTCTCTCCTCAAGTTGCTAACGAAATGAGTACTTTTAATTGGTTTGCTACATGCAACGACGACAATTGTGGGCGCTGGGCGATAGTGAGTGGGCGTGTTTGGGGCGTGTGTGTGAGAAGCTTGAGAAAATAATTCTGGCAAGAGGGCACTGCTAAAAGTTGCGACCTAATGTCTAAGCTATAGATATGTATCTGACAGATACATAGATACAAATGTCAGCATATAGAGTAGGCTATTTGCGGACCGTTCGCAATCTTACCTTGGCGTCGGATGCGCTGCCTCCTCCTGGTGTCTCCCCTGCTGTTGCTGCTGCTGCTGCTCCTCCGACGACTGCGAATCCGGCGATGCGGCAACTACGGACAAAGCTGGTGCATAATCCGTAACAATTTGTGTTTGATGGGAATTTTTATGGTAGACAATTTCTGATGGCGGCGGCTGCTTATTGTTGTAATTGATTGTATTGCCACTGTGCAGCTCATTGTTGTTGTTATCGTTGTTGTTGTTGTTAGTTGGTTTGCTCAGTGGCGTATAAATAATGGGTATAAAGTGTCCCGGCAGCGTGTTCTGCGCTGTAAACGGCGTTAAGTTCAGTTTTGATTGTTTGCCACGTTGTCGATGAAACTGCAGCTGTGGCGCCGGTGGCAGCAATTCATAATGATCCTGCTCCTCCCGCTGCTCCTGCGGCTGCTGCTGATGCTGAAGCTGAAGCTGGGAGAGCGGCGGAAAATGCTGCACTGTCTTGTGCTGTATTTCATATATATATATATATTGTGAATTTCACGATTATTTGACTTTATTTATGAGCTATGCTCTAAGTACTTGCCTTGTGCGTTGGGTTCAATGGCTTGTAGGCAATAAATGTGGCGCCCCCATCTGGCGACGCCGTCTCCTTGCCATGACCAGGTGGCAGCGGCGGTCCATGTGGATGGCCGCCACCAATTGCCAGCGCATGATACACTTCCGCTGCACCCGACTGATAGTGCGGCGGCGCCTGAAGATGCGGCTGCTGTGAATGTTGTGGATGTGGATGCGACTGTTGCATGTAAGCCACTGGGACGGGTATGCGGCTGGGAGCTGCTGCCGGCGCTAGCAGCTGCGAGCCGCCAGCCGAGGAGCCATGCTTGACGGCATATTGCTGATTGATGGGCAGCTCCGGTGCGGGCAAATAGAAGGCCATATAGGGTATTAGACGTCGATTACGTTCCGAGGCGCTTAGCTCGGCGTCGGCAACGATGCCACTGCGGTTGTTGCCACCACTACCGGCAGCGACAGCGGCATGGGGCAGCCGCATCAGACACGCAACTGCAATACAAATGCAACAACTTGTTAGTCTTGTAAAAAAAAGGATTTTTTTCCACGCATAGAAAGTTTAACTTTAGCCTTGTCTGATAAAAACATAATGGAGACTGTTCGACTAGTAGACACCCTGTTAATAACTACAAATTAAATTGCTTATGCACTTTTAAGACATTACTTTAAAGAGTACAGTGTATTAAATATATATGTATTTTAAATGTTTTGTATTTCAAATTCCATAGTATGAAAGATACAATTTTGTACAATATTTGCCTTGTAATATTTTTGAGGTTTTTTTTCGAAAATGATGCAGTCCAGACAACAGACTTTGTACTAAAAATTATTTCAACTGAATAGATCATTATTCAAACACATTATTGTTGCAGCTAAAGCTTGTTCAAGCGCAACCAACTGCACTGAAGAATCTCACGCAGATCCCAGCGCGTCGATGGCGTCGGATCGAGCAGCACAGCAACTGTGGCCTTGGCGTGGGGCGAAATGACTCCCTGCAGAATACGGCGAAATGCGTACTTTTTCGCCCGCTGAGCGTCCAGTAGCTTTGTTAGATTGGTATCATCGAACGGCATCTTGCCGTTCAGCATTATAAATAATATGACGCCCAGCGACCAGGCATCCGACAGTTTCGGATCGTAGGGCGTTCCGTAGACAACTTCTGGAGCGGCATAGGCAGCCGAACCGCAGTAGGTATCCGACAACAACTGACCCTGACCCTGACTCTGACCCCCGCTGTTATTGGCGCAGAAGCAAGCGAAACCAAAATCGGCTAGCTTAATATTGAGACGTTCAGAGATTAAAATATTCTCGCACTTGAGATCCCGATGAGCGATATCGAAACTGTGCAAATACTTCAAGGCTGTGGCCATCTGATAAAACCACATCTTGGATTGCTTCTCCTCGACAAAACCCATTTTCTTAATGTACGCTAACAGATCGCCCCTTTCGGCGTATCGCATAAATATGAAATTCTTGGGGCCGCGCTGCAGAATGCTGTGTATTTGTATGATATATGGATGATCCAGCTTCGTCAATATATCCATTTCGCGTGGAAAGAACTTCTCCACAAAGTCGGAGGGCGCCTTTTCCTTGTCAATTACCTTGCAGGCCAAATTAATGTCCCTTCCATTTGTGTCTGTAAATGTCGCATGGATCACCGTCGCGTAGGAGCCCTCACCGATCTTTCTGCCAATTTTGTAACCCTGTATGGCCAGGGCGTCAATGTCACAGTTGCGTGTTAACGGCAACTGGGAGTTATCTGCTTTATTGGTCATGATTCTGTATCGCTTTTTTACTATCTATACAACTTAGAGGATGGTCTTAGATGGCGAAGTTTGTTACGTGTGCATTGGTTTACCTGATTAACTGTGAATATAGTGTATAAAAATAACGAAAATTTTCAATTTGAACTCCCAAATTTAGACAAATTAAAAGCGTTGCAGAACAAATATAAATGAGAAACTGAAGTAAAATGACTGACTAAGAAATACTTGTATACTAAAGACTAAAATTTTCATTTTCGGAATCCCAAAAAAAAAATGACCTTTCAAAGTTATCTTAGAATCAGTATCATAACTGGTATGCGAATTTTTCTAATTGAAATACGTATTTACAAGTTTGGATGCTTTAGATCTGGGTACAGCGTATATGGCACTTAATCGATTTATACTATAATATTTCCTTCCTCAATGTTTGTGACTACAGGATATGCGAAATATGTAATTAGGGAAATAGGTATTGTATCATTTTGGACTGGACATTTTTCTGATTCCTTAATTTTGTATACCATAGAATCCTTTGGATTGTTTCGGATGCTGATGTTGGTGTTGTTTCAGCCACTTCAAAATTGTTTTAACTTTATTGTTGTGTTTTTTAAATGTCAAAATTAAAATATAATATAAAAGTTGTAGATCCTAGTAGACTGTCTGTTAAACAAAATTCAAGGTATTTGATGTTTGAGTATTAGTCATTTATTTATATTTGCTCATTCACAACGTTTGTAATTTCTTCAAAATTTCTGAAATAGGCTTATTTTCACAATTTTATATAGTTAGTACCATCATCAAATTTAAGTTTAGTGAGGAAATCCAACACAACGGTAAATATGCATCACACACACCACAAGTGATCACCGCCGTCTAATTCCCTTCCCCAATTATAAATGCAGTTGGTACAAATATAGATCGTACATAACACATAGAAACAGCTTACATTGCATTAACATAACCATGACCAGTCATGCAGGCAGTCGCCAGCTGGCCACGCGCAGCTCGGACATCAATGCCTTGGCCCAGCGTGGCTATAACATTGGCCACAAGATTGGAGAAGGCTCCTATGCGACTGTGATCACCGCTGACTATGCGGACGAGAGCGGACACGGCGTGAATCTGGCCTGCAAGATTATCGATAAGGCAAAGGCGCCCACCGATTTTGTGCACAAGTTCTTTCCACGTGAACTGGAGATATTGACGAAACTGGACCATCCCAATATTATACAGATTCACAGCATCTTGCAGCGCGGCCCAAAGATCTTCATATTTATGCGTTACGCCGAAAAGGGCGATCTGTTGTCGCACATTAAGAAGACGGGCCCCATCAATGAGAAACAGTCGAAAGTGTGGTTCTATCAGATGGCGAAAGCCCTAAAGTATCTGCATAGCCATGACATTGCCCATCGGGATCTCAAGTGCGAGAATATTCTACTTTCCAATCGTCTTAATGTCAAGTTGGCCGATTTCGGTTTCGCTCGCTACTGTCGCAATGAGAACGGGGAAGAAACTAAATCGGAGACATATTGCGGCTCGGCTGCCTATGCTGCACCGGAAGTTGTCTGTGGTGTACCGTATGATCCAAAGTTGGCCGATGCCTGGTCGCTGGGCGTCATATTGTTTATAATGCTGAACGGCAAGATGCCATTCGATGATAGTAATCTGAGTAAACTGCTAGAGGATCAGCGCAACAAGAAGTTCACGTTTCGCCGCAAGCTACAGGATGTGATTTCGCCTCATGCCCGGTCCACAGTGTCCGTACTGCTGGAACCGGATGCAAATGCTCGCTGGGAACTGCGCGAGGTACTCAACTGCATCTGGGTGCAGTCGCTCGAAGATCCGCGGCCGGCGGCATCATCTTAACGTTGGGGGTCATTGGTAATCATCAGTTGAAGTGTAATCAAAATCCATATTCAAGTATATGTATGCATATGTGTGAATATATATTTATATATATGTTTGTATATATGTGGATCTATATATATATTCATTGTTTGGTAACCCGAACACTGCGTACATGAAATGGCGAATAAATTAAAAATTGTCAAGCGTATTTGCTGCCTTTTTGCCTCTTGCCTCTTGCCTCTTTGTTATGGTTGCAGCCATCGAAGTCGAGCAATTAAAAGACTTTTATAGGGACCCAACGAAGCCTAACCAGAGACGCTGTCATAACCGTTAAAGAAAAACTATTATAAAATAACGTTGCATTAAGCAAATTTTCCAATTTTTCCTTATATTGTTGTTTATCGTGCATTTGTGTGCTGCAAACACAAAGTCCAGCGCTTAGTGAGTCGAGACGAGGCCAACAACAACTCTAGAGATGGGACTTGACTTGTTTGGCTTTCTTTAGCTATCAAATGTAGTTTGCAATTATGCCACGACAGTGAACAAATAATAGTTTATATAGCATTGTATTTGAAATCAATCAAATCAAGTGAATTTGGTAGTACTTTAAGAAATCTCTACAAAACTATTTTAGAAATGAATTAAAGCTATTAAATAGATAAGATGAATCGAATATCATATATTAAGAATCAAAATGAGTTCTTGAACTGAATAATTAAATTCAAAATTTTCAAAAACAAAGTTATTACTTTCAACAATTTTAGTTCAATTGTCTGAGCAGCAAAAGTACATATTTATGTATTGAATGTGAACCCGTTTATACTGCTCAAAAATGTTTGTCTTTTGAGACCTTTTATTTGAATAGACTTCAAGCAACTTTTAACTTGCTCAAGTCCATCTCTAGCGTGTATTGTGTGCTTGTTGTTGGCACCCGTGTCCTGGGCGGCATGTGTTGCAAACTTGCAAACTTGCAATTGGCAGCCATGACGACGACAATCTCTAGACGACAGTCGTACAATAAGTGTCCGAAAGTACGAGCAAAATCGGAGCTCTGGGGTAGATAATTTGCATTGGAGCGCGGGCAGCTTAAGTGGCCGCTCCTACCACACAGCACTGTCTTTAACTGGCCCAACTTGGCCAGGTCTGGTCCGTTCCGTGCTCCACCGACAGGCAGTGTGACATGTGCTGTACAGTGTACACCCACAGAACTGCCAGCAGCTACCTGAAATTTTGGCCATATTCAGGCTTAATTTTCCATCAAAATGTTTAGAGCTTTTCGAGTCTTTTGTAGCATTTTGTTGTTGTTGGTGTTGTTGTTGCTTCGATAGTTGTAGTTTTGTTGTTTTCTTTACGACCCGACTGTGTTTTTATTTTACGACTCTTTTGTCCAAGTGTTGCAGCTGCATGTGTGGCAGCGTCGGCTCAGCTCAGCTCAGTTTAGTTTCACTGCAGCGTGTACACCTGTGCGTATGCGTAATGCAATTTTGAATTAATTAATATGTGCCTGTGTGCATGAGTGTGTGTGTGTGTGTCTCCATTCGCCAGCGGCACTAAAATGTTGTGCATTGGATCATCTATTTCGTGTGCTCCCCCCTCCCTTCCAATTTGGCTGCTTTCAAATTAACTTCCAGGCAACGTGTCAGTTCCATGGGTGTATCATCAGTTCCATGGACACATCTTTGTTGTTATTGCAATGGCTTATTAGGCATCCCCTCCCCTCCGCCTCCTGCCTGCCCCTCTCTTGTGCTTTGTTTTAGAGTTGTGTGTCGAAAGTTGCCGAGCAACTTCCGTTCACTTTTGTGTTTCTCATCTCTCATCATTTAGCTTGACAAATCCTTTTGTCTTTTATTGCACTTTTCATCAATTGAACAATTTTGAGCTTGATTTGTTCAGCTTGGCCAGCTAGCTAGCTAGCCCATATTGAATTGGCAAGCGCCTAATTACAACACAATCGATTACCAAATTGGCAGCCATAAAATTATAAAATCTGCATTAGAAATTTGCTTTAGCTATGAGTAATTGACTGGACGTAAATCTTTTGTACTATATAAATCATTTAAATGTACTCATATATCTTAATATGTTTCAAAATAATTGTTAATAATACTCATATATTGAAATTGACATTTGTAAAATATATATATATATATATATATATAAAATGTATAATGTTATATTATCATATTTGCTAAGTATAAAGAATATATTCGTAAAATTGTGCCCGTAAATTGTTTTACAGAATTAACGGTATGAAAGAGTTAAATATTCGAATTTCATTTGATTTGCTTGTCCAAAAGCCTTTTGTTTAGTTAGGAATAAAGCTCTTCCTATAAAGTTTAGTGAATTAAATATATAATAAAAATATTATATACATTATGAAGAATGCGTATACTTAATTATGATCAAGAATGCGTATACTTAATATTCTAATAGCTAAAGCCTAGCATTATAATTAAGTATTTAAATTTAGCAGCCAATGCAAGTTTTCCCAGACAATCAATATTTTTTTAAGAATAATCGTAATACAAATCTAGCTATAATTGACGTTCGCACGTTTTTTTTGCGGTTTTGAAAATGTCCGCTACATTTGTACCAACAGATAGTTGAAGGTGCGGCAGGAACATGAATAATGTGGCATTTTGTTTGTTGGCCAAATGAACTTGTCACATGTGCCAACACTTGTTAGCCACACACATTGCGATTTCAATTACGCACACACGAGTGTGCGGGAAATGCAATTAGGCGCACAAAACAAATAAACGACCCCACCAAAAAAATTGAGCGTGACAGCCAACCAAATACCCGATCTCCCCTTCGCCACTCCTTAACATGAATGAAGTTTAGAGTTTGATTCAACGTTGTCTCATTGTGCCATGGTTCAGTGTTCATTGTTGGCATTGCATTTTTAGCCGTTGTCAGTTGGTTTATGGCTAAAACACATTAAGCGAACCGCATAAAAACATTTTAGCCGCACAGCCAAAAGCTCGAAATCCCAACTCCCGTTTCATAGCTCAGTGATGCGTTCCCAAAAATGCCAACACACTCTACACATCATACTTGAATGCAGATACAAATACAGATACAGATACAGAAACAGAAACAGATACGCGTTATTTGCCAAACACTTTTGCGCACATTTTGCATAACATTTGCCAATGAATTGTGAATCGCTTCTTATTTGGTGCAATTTTGACGCAATTTTTGGAAACGTCAGGTGCACAGCACTCAACACTCCAACACTCCAACTCTCCAGTTGCCCCATTGCGCTCATCCAATCACCATGCTCATTGCTGCTATTCATGCGTCCAGCTGGCCTGGTCAGGGTTAATAGGCAAATTCTAACCCGCAGGCAAAACATTTCACGCTTTTTCGACATTTCTGGCGCATAATTTGATTAGATTTCGATACGTCGCACAAATTGTTTTCCTCGATTTGCTAGCACAATTGGATTCTGGATCTGGGTTTGGGTATTGGGTATTGGGTCTCTGGCATTGGCATTTGGACTGCGTTTTCCGGCCTGTTTTCGCAAATTTGATTTGATTTTGACCAATGTTTTGTGGCGCTTTTCGCGCACTTTTCACAAATGCAATTAAATGCAAATTTATTGCGTAAATATTTACTTGAGCGTAAATGAATTTTAATTTTGTCATCGTCGCGATTTGTGTTTTTGGCGCATTCATCAAATCGCACTTCGCCAAGTGCCTGAGGTCAGTGAACGAAATAACTAATTCGTCCATTGGATACGCTCATACCCTAACTATCCATTTAACTCCTAAAATTATAACAGCCAGACACTAGCAGATTTGTCTGCTGTGTTTCTTTTTCTTTTTGGCCATTTACGGCGCAAAGTATCTGATCGCTACAGCCGCGTGCCACAACTACAACAGTTACTTCAATTACAATCCCAAATTGCAGCCTGTCGGCCCAGCTCCGGTGGTCGTCGGTTGCACATGCGCCTTGCACACACCTAGCCAATCTTTGCTACGGGTCCCGACTGGGTTCACGTAAATTATAGTGTCCGTAAAAAACAAAAATATTAGCCAGCTCTTAAAGTGCGAAAAGTTGCGACTGTAACTAACGTGAATTAGTTTAAGCGACTCTTTGGGGTAAGCGCAGTTCGCTTACCAAATTATAAATCATTTGATGCATTTGCATAAGCATGCTAGTATAATTACATATCATTATAAAAGGCTTTGAGTAAAACTTTATAATAGCGCAGACAAATCTAACAATAGCCAAATATACATAGCATACGACTTGTATCTTTAAGTTAGCTTTATATAAATAATATATAAATAAAAGAAAGGTTTATAATAATAAAGATGTCGTTTTGTGATAGAGAAAGTTGTAAAAATGTATATCAAATGAGTAAGTTTAAAACAGAAATTAACTACGGGAAGTAGATATATATTAGTTTCAGCTAATTTTAAGGAAAGCGGCCATGAGAGAGATTATTTACCTTGAGTTTAAATTACGACCAAAGAATGTACTCAAACCCAAAAGATCTGGTTTGAAGAGCAATTCACCAATCTACGAGTGGCAAACAAAAATTTCTTGAATACCGTCATTTATAACCAAGCTTAACTACTGGTATTTTAAATATCTTAATTAATTGTGTGTATTTTATTTTATGTTATTTGTATTAAGTTGCAAGAACCTGCTTGTTAAAACTTGGGTAATTCCTGCAGTTGTTAAACAATAAATGAATATTTCTTAGCAAGTGATTAATATGTATGCAGCTTCTAGTTCAGTGCGCTACTTTATTGTTCAACTGTGTCCTTGACATTTAATTGCAAAAAGATCACAAATCTATAAATAATTATTACAGGTATCTTGAGATCCGTCTTAAGTAAAGTTCACATACACGAGTATGTCTTTAGTTTGTACTTGGAAAGCGAACGTTCACATTGTGACCGCTGCTATTAAAATTTTAGTTTAAGTAAAGGGGAAAAAATAAAACAAAATTGTTGAATTGTTGTTGATTTCCACGTTTTCCTCTCAGCCAAAGCCAGAAAAGTGAATGGGTTGAGTTTTTTTTTTAATTTTTTTTTGTTTCTTGAATTGTAACGTTTAGTTTCGTTTTGCAAATGTTGCAATGTGATCCCGTCTGTTGACTCTCCGGGCCTGCCACTGCCAGTGGCAGCCCAAATTCAAAGTTCCAACCGCCCATTTAAGAAACGCAGCTAATCAAATTGCGTCCATCAAAGTCACAATAGACACAGAGGGAGGCAGGGAAGGCGGCGGGGTTTGGCACGTTGTCAACTTTAGAATTGTACAATTTGTTGCCAATCGCGCAGAAAAGTGAATGAGCTCAATTTGTTTGGAGCTAACCAGGCAGCCAAGTCAGACAATTGTCTGCTGCCTGTTGCTTATTCTGCTGCTGCCACATGGCCCCTGCCTCCTCTGTCTCTTTAATTATCAGCGAGCGTTAATTGCATGCAAATGAAATGCGTCTTCGTGCATTGACTTTTGGCCCTTGTTACACTTTCTGACCGCGGCAAAAGCTTGGAAAATAATTTGCATTTTAATGCTGTCTTCATCTGGGCAGCTGCATCTCATTATGAGTTTTGCATTTCATGGCCAGCTGATCTTGGAGATTTGTATGTGTAAATATTTACATAAACGCTTCCTGTAAATGTGTTAACAAAACGATTTCCTCAACTACTACTGTTTGGCGGCAGTTGTGACTCATGCCCAATGCCCGGTTGCTGCAAACAATTTGTCTCACATTCGCTTATTTTGGTGACCTAAACGTTTGACCCCCTGCGCCAGCCTGAGCCCACGGTACGTATGAGCAATGTTCAGGGCTGTGCACGATTTGTGCGGCCCACCGATGACAGTTGCTGCAAATGCGCTTAATTTATAGTCTGACAAATCACTAAACCCAATCGAGGTAAATAATTACTGCTGTAATATCGATTTGCTGCCTTTTATATGTTTTATATATATATATATATTCTGGGCCCGTCCCTAGCTCACTGCAGGCAATAATTACATAATCAAGTTTTCCAATTAATGCCATTGAAAAATGATTACGCAAATTAAATGTAATTTTTTTTTATTTATTTCTGGCAAAGTAAAAGCAACAACTGTTAATCCAAATGTGATTGTTATCACTCGAAGCGCAGCCAAGCCAAACAAATTAAAATATAATTCACTTACGGGCACAGCGCAACAGCCCAAAAGCCAAATGGAAAACATTGCATAAATTAAATGACGACGGTCTGCACAACTTCGCTTTATGGCGGCTCCGATCGATTTGCAGCGCCACAGAAATCGATCGAAACGAGTGTCCGATCGATCGACTGATCGTCTAGATATTTATGCGAACGGTTCATCAAGGTCGACCAGCTGCCAGCTGCCAGCCGCATTTTGTGGCGGCTACGATTACTGCTACTACGGCTGCTGCTAAATGTAGTTCAGATGCTGATACAAAAATCACCACGAATTGATCTGCCATTTTTTTTATACCCTATGCCCATAAAGTGATCATAATAGTGTTGCAAATTTTTGTAATAGGCAAAAGAAAGGATTTTTGCCCATGTCTGTATATATTTGCATTATTTAAGATAATGTCTGGATTTTTAGTACATTTAGTACATTTGTAGCCGAGTACTCTATCTCCATGTCCCGAAACTTTCATAATAATCAGATAACAAAAGTTATGAAATAATATAATTTTAATCAGAAGTTGTAGTTAAAAACTTGGCAGCATTTTGAATGCTCGCAGTGTTGCTTACAGTACAAGGTATCCCATAGTCGAGTACTCTCCATAAGCATACTGCACTTTTAAGTAAGTTCTCAGCTCAACTGTCGACTTATGATTTGTGCCTTGTTGCTGTTTAGAGCAACGTAAACTAATTGAAGGCGGAAATTGCTGGGGTCACTTGCCTAATGTTGAGGTTAATTCGGTTCTCATTGGTTCTCTACGACTACTATATGGACTCATATCGAGGTCAGTTCGTTGTTGCTGTTGTCAATTCGATCGCTTAATGGCAATTAATCCGATTCTTTGTTTACTGTTTTTGGCTGTCGACAAAAAATGCAGAATTAATCGACAGTTGTCTAGAATTAGCAGACATTGTTGGGGTCGTTTGCTGATTTACTGACTATGCTTAACACAAAATGTGGTTAATGAGACCGTCACAGTCACGTTTTTAGGGGCTGGCACTTGGCCAATGAAATCCATAACTAATAACAGCTTTAAAAGCATTGAAAATGTCTTAATCTGCGGCACACAATTTGTTAATCAAAACGTGCCCCACTGTAGCTAAAGCAAAAGGCAAATATTTGTTGCAAGTTTAAGAGTAAACGGAAATATTATAAAAGGGGCAGGTATAACCTTCTTTTTTTTTGAACGTAACGAAAAGCATATTCCCTTATTACCCGAAATTATAATTATTTCTGGCTTTTTGCTTATTTTTATAATTATTGCTTAACGAATTGAGGCGGAAGTGTAAACAATATTTTATTATAATATTATATACAGTCTGTAGCTTATTTTTATTTCTCACTGCTTTTGATTGAAAAAAAGTTATGCGGTCACGAAGCGCAACTAGGCGTTACAGATAGAGGTGGTGCGAAATTTGTATACCCAAAAAATATATTGTATATTTGAATATTAAAATATTACTGAAACTTGAAATAATTATCTAAACATATTACAAATATTCTTAATATCAGATCTCGCTTATCTCAAAGTTTCCCACGTCTTTATCTGAAAAGAGATTCAAAATACCATTCGTTCAACTATTTTCTATGTTTCCGTCAGTTTGAAATAATGAATAATAAATTACAGCTACATTTAATCGATTAAGAGAAGTTTTGCATAATATAAAAATAAAAGCTAATCTCAATATAACGATTATTATCATCGAATTGAACTGAGTTCCTCAGCCTGTCGAGTGCTTCAGATGCCGGCATTGACTTTTCCTATTTAAATGAAATTAGTGAAGGCTGCGACAGGAAACAATTAACAATTAACCTAAGCTTGATGTTTTGTAGTGTAGCTCACAGATGCATTTAATTATGAATTATGAACGCTGCTTGCTTAACGGATAAGTGCGTGTTGCAAATTACAAGTTGGGGGAACCACTTAAGTTAACTCCACTCTTTAATTGCGGGGCGGACAAGGTCAGACAGTAAACTGACCCGCTCATCAAACCTGACCCTGTGCACTTTTTGGAACAATGTTCAATTGACAATGACGAGAATATTTATTTTTCTTTAAAACTTGAATAAACAAAAAACATATCCAATATTCCCCAAAGCAATTTGGAAAATGCGAAAGGTGTTTTTATAAATAGTTTTTCTAACCGCACACTTTAAAAAAATATGTGCAGCATTTTAATTGAAGCGGCGGCGCTGTTAACATTAATTTGGATTGCCTCAAGCCACGTTTTTGGCATTTGTTAGGTTGTTGGCATGTGTCAGATGGTCGCCTACGCTGCCACCATCGTTGCCCAAATGCTGCCCCTAATTTATGGTCTAGTAAACTGTATTGTGGCTTAGAAGCTACGCTCTTGGCGAGTACTTAATTGTTTGCTCGAGATCATTGGCTTTAGATTGTGGTTTGGCCTCATGCCAAAAAAAAAAACAACCACAAAAACCAACAACGAAAAACGAAAAAAATGTCGCCGTCTTTACGAGCTAATTAATTGCTTAACTGTTTGTGGATCGTAGACTCTAGACTCGTTGCTAAGGTGTTGAGCATCTTGTTGGCAACTTGGTTGCCAATTTTACTACCGAGTGCGATTTATGTCCTATGATTAAGAACTTTAAGCCAAATCAATTCCACTTGTTGGCTACCCAAATAAGTAAAAGTTACGCAATCTTCGACGTATGGTTTCGGAGTAATTCTCTTTTTGGCTGAACCCCAACTTATAGCTTATACATATAATTAGCATAGTCAAGCTGACCTTCAGCTGCAAAATTTAGCATTTGATAAATACGTTTAGTTAGTTTAACTTAATTGTGGTTAATTTATGTAAATGATTACATTTTAGATAAACAAAAGCTGAGTTCACTAATAGCCCGGTACCGTTAGACGTTTGCTTTAGAGAGTAACCTTAGGGGTCAGATATGGCATAACCCGTAGCCGCAAAACCTTTTAAAAACAAATAAGTATGAGCATAAATTAATCAGCGGAACAACGGCCGTCGGTGATTTATGAAGATCATAAGCCCCAAACCAACCTTGACAACAATAACTATGAATTAGTTTATGCAATCGATCAATAATCACCTAAACACATAGTGATCAACAGTTTTCGATTACAACCGATCGTTTTAATTATAATATACATGTCTTTTGAACACATCATTTAAATACAATCTCCGAATTAATTATAGACTTACTAGAATTCAAGATCTCAATGTTAGTTAGAGTTAGTAAAAAATAATTGACAACTATTATTATAAATCAGAAAACGGAAATATTAAAAACACGATAGTGCTTACTGAAAATTATGTAATATTTAAAACCAGAAGTATGTAATCGCTATACTGTTAAATGTGAATTTCATTCCACATCCTTTCTATATTAAAATTACGCTCAAAGCTTCAACTATATGGACTATAATAAATTGATGGAAAATATACAAATTGTTCAATTTACACGGCTATAATTTTGAAATCGAAGAAAATGTCAATTCAGGGGGGTAATAACATATCAAGTAAATATAGTTATCAGCAGCAATAATAAATATAGCCAAAGTCTGTCATCATTGAATCGCATCACTGATGGACGTGATTATTGCAATAAGTGAACAATTTCAATGATGCCGTTTGTGCAATCAATGAACGGCACGAGGGAATGATTGTGTGTGTGTGTGTGTGTATGCGTATATGTCTTGTGTGTGTGTGAGTAGCTGTTATTTGGCCACCGTGCCACAAACCCGTCCATAGCAATGCACACAATCCGCACTTTCGCATAAGCTGATCTACAACTTGGCGACAATCCAACCATTTCAGCTAACTGTGCAGCGCGTCTTAACTTTCCCTTTGATTTCAGATCTTATGTCACTGTGTGATATCACTTTCTAGTTAATTAGACCATTAATTAAATCACTTCTAAGCGTTGTCTCAGCTCAGGTGTAATTTTCACAGCAATAACAATGACCAATTATGTCATCTCCATATCAGCCCTGGAGAGGGAGGGGGGCTTAAAAGAGGCAAAAGTTGTTACGCACGAGCCAAAAGGCACAGCGCTCTAGGCTTAACAACAGTAGAAACAACAACGATAATAATAATAGCCGCAACAACAACAACATTGGAATGCCTTACCAAATGCATCGTTTTGTTTGGGTTACCATTACACATTGTCTCCCCACTTAACAAACCAACGCTCTGCACTTTTTATTAATAATCCAAGTTAAACCGAAACAGCAACAGCAACAAAAACAACAGAAGAAGAAAAACTGTATCATGTGTTGACATTTTTTAGGTTTTTACTTTATTTGGCCAACAGGCGTCAATGTGGTGGTTGTTATTGCCAAAAATACGTGTAATGACTGAAAAATATTCACACACCTCAGCGGGCGCAGACATCATCTGCTCATGCAATTGTTGTTAGCCCAGTTTTCAATTGTTGTTGTTATTGTTGCTGTTGTTGCTGTTCATTGTAGTAATGCCGACTTGGCTTGGTATCTATTTTGGCTTGCTTAGCGGCGCATGAAATACTATATTTATTGTGATATATACCCTTGTAGAGGCGGGTCTTATAATTATGCATGTGACGTGTGATATTAATTTTTAATCGTATGTGAACTCGTTCATATTTATAATTTGTATTAGCATGACGTCGCTTAATTGGATCTTTCGAGTTATCAGCTTTGCATAACTATTTTTTCACATTTGATTAAGCGACAAAGAATTTTGAAATAAACAAAAATCTACATTTTTGGCATTACTTGAGGACAGAGACCCTGAAATGACTATAAAACTACAATAAATGCTAAATAATTTTAATGGCTAACTAAAAATAAAATCCTAAGCTTGACATTGGATATATTGAGCTTTCACTATTAAAAGCCAGTTCGCTAAACCCGTTAAGCTAAACTGGTTTTAATTTCCCATCTATCTTACATATTCTGCGATATCAGCTGAGTTTCTTTAATTTCCTTATATAATAACACTAGTGCTGTAAAACTACTAAACGTACTACTCGATAGCAAAACTATAAAATATGAAAAGAATTCAGAAAAAATGTAATTAAAAATTAAACTTGATAGAACAAATATATTTACTTTAAAATATATGAAAAAAGTTTGATATTTATCTGTTATCTATAGTGCCGATAATTGTTATAATCGAAGAGCGTTTGCTTAATAGTTTTGCAGCACTGGTGTGATAAGAGTATTTAAGCTTCGGTTCTCTACATTTGCCTTTCATTTGAGTTTTGATTGAAGAAGGTGCTTTTCCCTCAGCAATTCGTGGTTTTGTTTGTGTAATTGCTAGCGTGTTGTTGTTTTGGATTATGACACATTTCACTGTGTGTTAATTATGCAGCGCAACAAATGGGTTTTGGTTAAACAACTTCACATTCTTAGCATTTAAATATGGCAAACACTTCTCAACTCATTTCTAGTCATACAATAAAAACATGAAAGAAATATTAGGATTTATCTGTCACGCTTATAGCAATCAAATAAAATGCACTGCAAATTCTATTTGATTTGCACCGGTTTTGCCCAAAATTTCCACCTGTTATACATTCGCTGCTGAGGGCGTTTATCCAAGCGAAGTTTTAAACGAGTTTTATGGCTTAAAATTTGCATTTGCCGGGCGTGCAAAAATGTCTTCCGCCTGCTTAAGTAAAGCACTTGATCAGCTACACAAGTTATTAACTGCTTTGGTAAAATTGTGCAAATGCGCCAAAGGCATTAAAACAATCAAAGCACAAATGCAAATGAAATGACCGATTCAAATGAAAGCCACGTGCAACTTGCCAAAATGTTGCAATCGTTGAGAGCGGCGTGAAATTGTGAAATTTGCCTGTAGGACAAAGTGGCCAAACGACCGGCTGGTTGGCTTGCTGCTTGCTGCTTGCCTGCTCTGACTTAACGTGGCCAATGCGAAATTACATTAGTTTTACATACTCGCATGATAAATGCATAATCTGTGTGCTGGCCAGGAAACGTGAAGCCGCCAGCCTGTTTGGAAAAGCCAAGCAGCATTGAACTTGAAAACTTGAAAGCAAAAGTTGCACAACTTGTTTCAACACAATTTTACAAGTAATAAACTGTGAGTGGAGATCAGGCAGCACTTGAAAAAAGGTGCCACTAATTGGGTTAAAAGTGCGCGTCACATCCGCTCAAGCGACGGTCCTGAGGGGATCCACTTGGCATACATGCCACACACACATACACACAAAGTTCGGTGTCCGGTAAAAGTGTACCGTTTGTAACGATTTGTAAGTGCCTGCCACTGTTGCTTGGCATCAGTTTAAGATTGTATTATATCAATTATTCAATTGCTAATCAAATCCACGTACGATGCTCATTCACTGACCCGGAGAGCGGTGAAATTCGAAATGAGAAACTCGACTCGCGTTGAAATCATTTCAAAGTCATTGACACAGCACAGCCTGCAACTGGCGGCGGCGGCGGCGATTCCGTTAACTGCCGCAATGCCTGACAGCCAACAGATACCATTTTTTCTACTGTTTTCGTTACGTTTATTTTTATTTTCGGCAAACATTTTACTTTTTCTTTTTCACCAACGCTGCCGCCCTCTTGTGACTGTCCACGCGGCAAGTGAAAAGTCTCGTTTAAGCTGGCGTCCAAACTCTACCGTTAACGTAACAGCATTTTCCATGATGCATGGCCCCGCCCCCCTGCACCTATGCTGCATGCACCTTTTAAAGGTGGGCGTTGTTGCCACTTGGAACACATTGAAGTTCGCTTGAAGACCATTATTTAAGTTAGCCGCCATGAGTTGACCAAAAATATAACAGAGTAATTTTCCAACGCCAAAAGTTGACAAACTCAAATTATGATGTAAAACTACGAAAAATGTTTACAAATTTGCACAGTTCGCGGTAATTAGTGAACGTGAATTTTGCTTATTTCTTTTTGGGTTTTGTTGATCGCTTTAATATATTTAGGAAGCTATTAACATAATGTCGGGGGAAAGTGGTTACGGTTTTTTTTGTGTGTGTGTGGAAATAAAAAGCTGTCAAATATAATATATTTCAAACTGCATTAAATACATTTACTGCAAATAATCCATCTTTAAGTTATCTGCTTACCAAAAGCTGACAAGAGATGTAGATTGAGTGGACTTCCAAAAGTGAATGTAAATATTGTTATCAAAATCCCATTTAAACTTGCTTTACTTGCGACTGTATCGTAGTTACTTGTGAACTTATCTTTGAAGTATCTTTTAATAATAATTTTTGATTTTGGATTAATAGTGTGTGAAAATGTATGTTAAATTAAAAAGAATGTACAAATAAATAGTCTGATCGTCAAACCCAACTAAAACTATCCTTGAGTATAATACGCCAGTCTTGAAATATTATTGGAACTAGATACAGCATATTTAGACATATTTAAAGCTCACACACAAGGCACACAGACGTCGACGCTTCTTTAGTTCAAAGAGAACACAAGCCAGCATGCACTAATACATACACGCATTTGCTAATACAACTGCAAATAAGATGTTTTGAAACTGCTCGAAAACTTTGCTTCGTCTAAGATTAGGGTAATTAGTTACTTACAGACTTTGCAACAGCTGACTAGACTGCCAGGTAAATCAACACACTCCCCTCTCTCCTGCCTTTACAAACAAATTTAATGTGCAATATAAATAGTATCAAAGGTAGCATCCCCATAAACTCCCACACGCTGACGAAGCTGCATAAATTAGCTGCAAATTTTGCAGATGTGTAAATGCTGTACACACAAAATGAAGCACGTTTTGGAGCCAGACAAAAGCGAACCCACAGCGCTAGCCGGGTTAACATCCTGTGTTGAGTTATCCGTTGTAATTCGCTGGCTGTCAATGAATTTGATCAACATTCGGTTGTTGACCACTCAGCCAGGGACATCAGCAGCAGTTTGCAACGGCTGGAGCTGCAACATTGCGTGGCACATTGCTCATCCGCGCATATTTACGCAAGGATAAACGAATCAAATGCTGCTCAAATTTGCACGTATTTGGGATTTTTGTCAATGGCATTTAAACATCATTTTCATATTGCGACCACTGCGCCGTTGGCTGTGGAACTGCGATTTCCACCTGCTACTTAGTTGGATGCGCTGCTATTAACATTTCGTAATGCATTGCATTCCTTGGGGGCAGCAACAGGAAAGATATAACCACTGAACAAATGTTGTCAGCTGTTGTCATCCAGCGTACAACTGCTACATTCTACACCCCCTTGGGGGGGGCCAGGTTGCATAATTGCCGGCCAATACTCACTCATTTGCGACCTTGCTCCCGTTGAAGCACCCGCAGCACCAACAGAAACGAGTTTATCTAGCATAGCGGTATAACCGGGTAATTTTTGGCTGATTTGTACTTACCAAATGCCAATGGCAATAGCCAGCAGCAACTGCTGTGGCTCTGACTCTGCATTTTTGCTGTCTGTTTATTTTTTTTGCTTTTGGATTCCTCTGTCAGATATGTGACGGCGTTTATAAATCAACTTGTGTGTGTTTTGAAGTCGGCGAACTTATAGAATCATATTATATCTTGGCTATACATACATTAACAAATAGCTATCATTAGTTAAATCGAAACAAATGCTTCAACTTTAAATTTATGCACTTTATTAGCATAGAAAGCAAACAGACAAGAAAGCGAAAAAAGTTCTATTCGTGGGCGTTACCTATGCATAAATTATTATACGAAAGCATCAAACAATAAAAT
Source organism: Drosophila maculinotata (assembly GCA_035045305.1). Lineage (NCBI taxonomy): Eukaryota > Metazoa > Arthropoda > Insecta > Diptera > Drosophilidae > Drosophila > Drosophila maculinotata. Next base: position 13,213,158 of record JAWNPD010000335.1, read on the forward strand.
AATAATAAAATAAACCAAAAAAAGAGAATGTCTATCTTGGATATGTTTTCAGGTGTGGGCTTTGATTTGTATCTGGCGAGCGTTAAAAGTAACAGTTGTTTGGTGTCTTTGAGTGCAATATAGAATCACGGGTTGACAACAAGTTGAAAGTGTCGAAGAAAAACTGTTTCGAATTGGAAAGTCTGCAAGAAGTTTTTAGTTGCAGGTGAAATTTTGAGATGTTGTTGCTATGACCCAAAAGCATATTATAAAACCAAAGACTTAAATGATGTATATACAATACAATACACTAAGCCTCTATTAACACGCATTTCCTACTAACAAAAGTTTTGCCTGCTCATTGTTTTTTTTTTTTTTTTTTTGTATATTAGTTTTTTGCAATATTTTTCTTTATTTTTTATGGCCTTTTGACACCTCAAAATTACCCAGCATTTACACTAATTTCTCGCTCTCTCCCACCTCACCAAACTAAATTTGTTCGATCAAAGCAAATTGGTGCATAAATCTGTCTTTTTATTGCGTATCTCGTCGATTATTCAGAAGGGTCATTTGTATTTAGTTTTTGTGTGGCTTAGGGTTCGTTGTGTTAGCATCAAAAGCGTTTCGGCATATTTTCACTTTTTTTTGTTGATTTTTTGTTTTATACACAATAAGCTAAATTTTATAAGAATTTTCAGTCTCTGATAACTTTCACATATGTATCACGCGCGTTTGCCACAGATTCGACGATTATTATTATTTGTATGAATAGTAAAGAAATTCTAGAGCTGATCTGATCCAAGCTTTTATGATATGACATATCGCACAAACCAAAATAAACGACAACAACAACAGCAAATCGATTCACAGCGCGCTTAAAATTCGTCCACGGCGCATGCGCAACGTTCCAATTGAAACTGAGGCGATGCCGCTGCGCGCTTGTTTATTTCAATCGCTGCAGCCGACTCAGCGAGAGAGCGCAAACAATAACCTCTCTCTCTCTCTCTCTCTCTCTCTTTCTCTCGCTTTGTATTTTTGCGACTGCTGTTCGGTCAGCAAACGCGTGCTATGATCTGCCGACGCTGACTGATGATAGTTTTTGACTCCCCCCACCCGCCTGCCCACCTGCCGCTGTCTACGTCTCGGTTTGTTTTTGCCTTTCTGCCTTTGCATTGCCCTAGGTCAGGTCTTTGTTTTGTTTTGTTTTTACTACCGTTTCGTTGTTTTATGTTTGTTGGTTTTTTGCAGTTTCTGTTGTGTTCCTTGTTTCTTGTCTCTTGCGGCTTGTAATGAAGCCATTAGCGAGCAATTATTGGGTTGAGCTTCTCATTAAACTGATTGATTTTCCATGGCAAAGTCGCGAGCTTTGGGGCTAGTTCTATTTATGTTTACTTTATTCATTGCCGCCTTTCACTGCTATAATTCACCTTTGAGCTTTCCATGAAAATGTAGCCACAAAAATATAATCAGCTCATCCCACATAACAAAATTCAAAATTTAATTGCGACACGCAATCATATAGAGTATGAGGAGTATCTACATTTTATAAGTCAACTTGCACTCGATTAGGATTTAGTACCTTAACATACTAGTTATCATTCATTCTCATCTGTGGTCCCATCCACCCACCAACTTGCAGTTTGTCCTCTATGATCTCTAACTTGCGATCATATTATTTTTTCAAGGTCTTCTTTCATATTGGAAATCCTTTGAAATATAAGGAACAAAAATGAAATTATTATTATAACTTGTACTATAATTATAATTATATTATATTATATTATAGTGCATTTGTTTTTCGCGTTGCTGTTTTGAGATTTTACTAAGATATTTGACCATCACGCAAGCAATGCACTTTCTATAAGTTTGGCTTATTGATAAGTCGTGAGATTAATTTATGACCACGTTAATACACATACCTCTATACACGTAATACATATCATTATCAATGACCTGAAATTCTGTTATATTGTTTAATTTTTCATTTCGCTTTTCACACTGATGATGATAATTGAATGTCGTTAATTTCCCAACATTTACATTTACATTTAATACGCTTGCTTTCAAGTTCAATTAGTAAGTCTCAGATTGAATTTAATTGCATGAATAAATGTAGTTGCAACGATAGTTTTTCCCATAGCTGAATGCGAAACAATTAAAAGTCAGGCAACTTGAGTTCGCGTGATGATAATCACGATTCGTTTTTTGCCACAATTTTTATGGCTCTTCAATTGACTAGCTTCTTTTTTTATGGTTCAATTGAATTTTTATAAACTTTGAAGTGGAAAGTCCCCATGTAAAATCAACTGGTGCCGCAGGTGCTGAAAAATATATCTGTTATGGTTGTCAGTTTGTTTTTCGGTTTTATTTTTTTGGCTGCTGTAAAAGTGCCTTCATATAGGATACGTATCTGTTGTCTGAGTTAGTTGTTTAGTTTCTATCTCGTTATAAAAAAGGTAAAGAACCGATTACTAAATTCAATTTAGTCACAAAGCACACAGACGACACCTTTGTGGGATTTTCAATTATAATGCCCAGCCAAAGAAATATAACAGGCTCTCTCCTGCAGCACTCTTATCCTTTTTGTATTTTTCACTTCCCAACTGCCAGGAAAAAGAGGCAAATGCAAAGCGCCAATGGCGTCAAAACAACCCATAAACGGAAAGAAAAAAAACAAGCATTAAAAAAAAGGTAGCACAAAAAGCTCCGGCCAGCAGCAGAAACCGACCTAACCAAAGCGCTTAAATGGTTTTGAATGGTGGACATGGAAATGGAAATGGACGCGGATGCGAATCTGAATGCGAATGCGAATGCAACGCTGTGTTGTCAACATTGTAGCTGCGGTGGCTGTTGGCAAAATGTTGCGGGTGCTGCGGTCGCCACCGACGCCACCGCCGTCGTCGACAGCAAAAATAGGACAAGGCAAATCCAGCTCACAAGTTGCAAAATCACGCGCCTCGAATGCGAATGCCAAACGCAATTGAATGGAACTGGGAGCTGCAAACTGGGCGTCACTGAGTGAGGCTCCAGTTAGCCAGACTCCTCGGACGCTGTAGTTTCACATTGTATTTGCCAGCTAAAAGGGCCGCGTTTGAAATACCCTCTAAGGTAGGATTGTCAATAGTTGTGAAGTTATCGATTTTGTTTTTAATACTCTATCGAATGATGTCGATCATCAAGGTCAAAAAAAGATATTTAAAGTTATGTTGAAATTCGCCCTTGAAACTAACAATCTTTATAGAAAAATTAATTAAAGAACATATTCAATAATCAAAACATCCATATATTGTTTATTTTATTACCTCCTACGTAATCTTTGAACTGACTTAAAACGGACTAAGAATCTGAATATTTTACAGTTTAGGTTTATATATCTAGGATTATTGGAGTTATTATGCTGAAATTTAGTATGCATCCTAATAATATAATACTATTTACACACCCAGCTTAAAGATACTTTACAGCAGTTACAGATATGATTTTTAGCTCTTTAAGAAATATTCATTCATTTAATTTTTAAACCACAGTAACTGATAGTCGATCAACTTATGTATTTCCGTTCGTTATGTTTTACCAATTGCCGCATTTGTTTGCTTGCTCGCACAAAAACACTGCAACTAACAAGTCGCCAACGCCGTCGGAAATATATATTTTTTTTGTTGTTTTGCTGGCAACAGGCAGGCGTATGGGCGGGACAGTTGGGGGGCTTGGGGGTCAGCCAGTGCTGCAAAATCAATTGGCATTTGAAAATTGCACGCCTTTGAGTTCGGTTTGAGTTTCGTTTGAGTTCTTTATAATTGAAATATGGCCAGCAGGGGCTTAGGTGGCTGTGACGCCAGAAGTTAGCAGCAGGGGGCGTCAATTTAATGGCCCAGCTACTTACTATGTTTTAGTTCTGGTCTCGGCATTAAGGCCAATTGAGCCATACAATTAATGCAGGCGTCGTTTGCAGCATGCATTGCCATCCAAATGCTGGACGTGTGGGGATTGTTGCCACTCTTTGTTGCTCAGGTGTGTCTTTAGTCTTTGGCAATAGCAACAACCGACAGTTGCTACATTTGGCACGTCGACTGTGCCAAACAGTGTGGCTCCCAGCAAACTCCATTGAATATATCAGTTTGGATGGCAACCACAAGCTGGCAGGCGTCATTCTGGCATCCTGGCATCGCATCCTGGCCTAAACCATGTCCTAGTCCTAGTCCATTGTCTGTGCGTTGCATGCGGTTGGTCGTTTGGTCTAGCAGCTTGTTTGCTGCATAAATAATTTGAGAGTAAATTAATTTATTCGTTGACATGTGTCCTGCGTTTATTTCAAATTGCATTGTCATTATGCAAATGCACTTTACTCTCGACCTGTCAGCGCCACCCCCACCAACAAGCTTCCCTTCTCTATACACACACAATCCTTTCATTTTGACATCCACCCTGTTGCCAAACATACTATTTTTCAGCTCACATGATGATCTATTTGCTTATCTGAACGTGTTATTTACACTTAATTTCACAATACCTGTAATGAGTGAGCGCATTCGAGAGTTTTAGGATTTGATTTGTTTTTATTGGCAACAGTGAATAAATGTACACGCATATGAATAGATGATTATAGAACTCTTTAAATGAGTTGACCAAATAACCAAAGTATTTAAATACCGAAACCAAAGAGCTCCTTATTAAAATCACAGCTTATGATATAAATGATAGATCCTGTCATATTTGAGAGTCTGTATAGGTAAACTTCCAAACATACAAACAACAAAAAACATACCATAACAATTTTATTTTATCAAAATTTAGAATTTTGAAATTTTGTTTTTAAATGATTTTTGGTGAAAAGTGATTTTTTGGTGATTAATTTTTCTGTCAAAAATCACTCCAAAGATTATAAAAAATTGGTTTCTAAAGTGCCAAAAAAATGGTATCCAAAAAATCGCCGGTGTTTTGCAATGCTATAAGGATAGCAGAGAAATTGTAAATGATAGTGAAAAACTGAATGGTTTTCAAAAAGCTATAAAGCAATCTGCATTTATTTAACGCATGCTTTACAATATTTAAAACAACTTAGGCATAGCTTTGTTGATAATGATGCAACTATTGCCTGCATTATGGACAGCTGCGTGACGAGAGATGCCTGTGGTGTTGTTGGTTGTTTTGTTGTTGTTGCTGTGGGTGCTGACCAAGTAACCGAGTTTTTGCGCCAGCTAAAGTTACATCTACGTGGCCAGAGGAGCAGAGCGAATGCCCACGTAACAAACAAACCAAGAAACCAACAAGCAAGCAAACAACAAGCGGCAAGCTTTCAGCAAAATTGCCACATGCTATTGGGAAAATGCATATGTGAAAATATGCACGCTTTTCTTTGACGTGTTGCCATTTCTTGTGTTTCTGTTATTTATGAATGAAAATGTAATTTTACACTCAATTGCGTGACTTGCGGTGGCTCTCAAATTTCACAGCGAGGAGAGCGGCACAGTTCCAATTCTTCAACTGTTGTCAGTTGTCAGTTGATATAACGCAATCAGTTGCTCTAATTAAATTACATTGATAGGCAAATTAGATGCTTGGTTAGTTGAGCAATCGATGTATAGCTTGATGTAGTGGAGTAATCCGCATTGGAGCATCCCCGTCATTAAGGCGCACCTTGAGCGAATATCCTTTCACTACTGTTGCTTACATTCACTTTTCATGCCGAATAGCATTCACCGGCCGAAAAACAAGCATAACAGTTCATTGATCATGGCAAACTGATCGAACTACCTGCTGTTTGTTTGCGATGCCTCATTAAAATATGTTTTTGGTTCCAGTGCAGCTAATGGCCATCAGCCGAAGTCATTAACGTTGAAGCCACACCTGAGTCTCAGCCTGAGTCAGATACTAATTTGTTGGCCAAGACAACAAGACAAGTGCAAGAGGCAAACGCTCGTGATTTGTTGGGTGCAATTGCAATTGATTAGTTTTCATGTTTTTGCTGCTGCTATTGCTGCCATTTACAAAACATTAACCCAAAATATTACACATACGCCATGTGCGCGCGGCAGCTAAAAAGAACATGAAATACTTTTTGCAGCTTGTTCACTGTCAGTTAATCGTCATACAGTTTATATATACAGCAACCAGCAACTTCAATCACAGTGTCATAACTTTAAAAATTCAACAAATGCAGGCAAAAGTCGGCCATCGTACGGGTCAATTGGGGGTGGGAGATGGCAAAATCACGAGATTATACTCTTACTACTTCTGTGTTACTGTTCTATTGATGTGTATTTCAAAGTTGAAATAAAAACCGAGTCTAATATAGTTTACTATATAAAGTACTGTCCGACCTTAATGATAATAATAACCATAATTTCTATAGGTTCCAAAATGTTATATTAGATTTTTTTTTACATACGAAACTAGTGTTGTTTTTGCTTTTGATATATTTCTACTTTTATCACTTTGAAAATCATTTTTATTATGTAAAAAACTTTAGTAGATCATTTCGTAATATTATGTTAAATACATTATCTAATATTATTATTTATGTGAGCATTTAAAAACACTTTGCGTCGATGGGATTATGGACTTGTCACGAGCACATCTCTAATGCTGAGTTTATGAATTCGTGAGTTGACAGAGGCAGCTGCTGGCTGGCCTGTCATGGATTGAGCAAATACTAGCTAAAGAGTGAGCTGTTTTTGGCTGACTGATGCTGTTGATATTATTCGCAGCAGTTCGTTTGGCTGGATAGCTGCCACTTGTTGTTGGTATGTATGTGTCTCGGCCAACGCAGCTGCTCTGGAGTTTTTTTTTATGTATTTTGATTTGTGTTTTTTTTTTGTGGCCTGCGTGCAGTTTGTGTCCCGCTTTGGCGGATGATGCGAAGGCCATGAATATAAAACCAAACAAAAATTGCATATCGCTAGCAGATTTGATTTGTGCTGCACTGCCAGGTGAAAGTGGTTTGTGGTCATTTTAGATGGCTTATTGCAACATTATTAGATTTGGTAATTCAGGATTACAAAATAAGCATACGGTGTCTCGATTCTATTGAGTCAATTGTTTATGACAACAGATTGCGGCCTTGTCATCAACAAAAGAGGAGAAATTATCCATGCAGTTGCTCGTCGCTTACATCATAATCGCTGGATTTTCGGGCAAGTGGGATTGGATTTTTAGGCTGCGGTTTTTTCTATTTTATCTTTTCACACTGTTGGTGCATGCTAGCAGCCAACTGCCAAGTGGCCAAAAGCGAATGCAAGCCGGCAAAACATATTCATTGTTCACAATTTTCCAATTGTCGTCGATAAAATATACACAAGCAAACATACACACACACGCACATATATAATACAATGACTTATCGCCAAGTCAATCGTTGCCGCTCCAAAAACAAGTTGCAATGCGGTTGATTCGCTCGCAATGAAAATATTTTAGCTGTGGCCCGGGTCGTTCATTATCGTCTGAGCCACCTAGTTGGCTCAAACGGCAGACCGTTCAAATCAACCGGCAGCCATCTCTTAGCTGCATTTACTGTTGTTGCACCAGCCAGCTGTTGTCCAAATGCTTTGCTTCATATCTGCACTTGCCAATCGCTCGGCTTGTTTGTTTAATTAGCGTATGCACCATAAACCGGAGGCCGTAAAAATGTCTTAAACGCTGACTCAAACGTTGTTAAACAAAAAAAAATTGTAATGCCGGGCTCAACCGGGATTTGAACCCGGGACCTCTCGCACCCAAAGCGAGAATCATACCCCTAGACCATTGAGCCGCATGCACAAACCGCTTCCATAGCCAAACTCATGCAGCGCGATGCTGTTGTTTTGGCCACGTTTAGATTATTTTTAGTTCGCTGCATGCGGCAGCTTAAAGTATGCCACACTTTTTGCAACGCTCACACAGTTTTTTGTACGCCTGAAAGTAGAAAATAGTTCCTATTTTCTGGGAAACCAAATGTGATCACTTTATTCAAATGCTTGTTACATCTTATCTTGAATCTACTATTTTGTTATTGTTAAATACTTACTAGAATTCAAAGCTTTTTGTAAGTAAACATTTTTGACAGTGGGCTCAAAAATATTAAAAAATTTGTTTTTAACTTAAGAATAATTTTTATTTTAATCAATCAAACTAATTATATTTACAAAATGTTTCATATAAAATACAGCTTAAGCACAGAAATGCATGCACATTGAAATTAGCACAACTTAAAAATGCAAATTTCTGGATTTATAGAGTTTATATGATAAAAACCCATTTCTGCTTTGAGAACTTTGAATATTGTATACGTAATGATTTAATTAAATTTTTAAAGTCTTCGCAAACACTTTTGGGCAGTGTGAGTTTTAAACTTGATTAAGAGTGTAACCGGAATATAATTATTTATTTTATTTGTATTACACTATTAAAGAGCTTGAGTTGAAATTTTGTATAACTTAATCCTAGCGTGTAAATGGAGTATATGCGTTCCTTGTAAGCCAAATGCTTTACAAATCTGTCTCAGAATCATCCATATCTCAAGATGGATCTGTATGCCTGTAGCGAAAACATAAACTAACAACTAATAGTCGCCGACAAACTATGTTATATATAGAGTCTATTTATAAGAACTGCTGCTCAGGTAAATATATCCTCGACCAGCTGCTTGGTAATAATGCGATGCGGTCGCGTTGGATTCACCTTTGGGCGCTGATAAAGTCGCGCATTAATGGCATACAGCCGGGGGGAGAGATCGCAGCGCACATTGAACCACCAGTCGCAGACGAAGACCGCCTGAGAGAATTGTGTCCCATTGGGGCATAAAAACGAGGCTTGACGTCCATCAATGTCGCAATAGTGCCAGCCTGTTCAAAAGATATTCGGTTAAGTTAAGAACAGTTCACTGATGAAAATCCGTTAACTCACCCTGGCATCTAGTTTCCATGTCCGCAAAGAAGCCGGGATACGCCTGCTCATCGCAGTAAAAGTTGGTGTAGGGTACGGCGGATAGTATCGGATAGTCCACGCCGGGTCGACCTGCAAGGTTATTGGTTATTGCAATTAGCGCCGTCAAATAAACAACACGTTTCCTGTTTGTTTCCAATCAATTTCACTTCATGCCGTTTTTTACTTAAAAGAAAGTGGAGCTGCACAAAAAACACACATTGATGCCCCCAACTGCTGCCGCCTGCCCCTCCATCAAATTGTCAAATGCACGCATGTCGCCGCCTGCGTGCCGCATAAAAAATACTGTGTTTGTTTGTTGGCATAAACAAATCCGAGGTACCCCTCCCTCAAAACCCAACCCTGCATCAGCTGTACAGACCCCGCTCGCCTCGCCAATAAATGAATTTACGAGTAGATGCACTTCTGTGCCAAATTTTCCATTCGAAAAATAATTTTAAAATGTTTTTTTTTTTTTGTTCTTTCTGACCAAAAATGCATTTTGCAGCTGCAATTGAAAAAATTGCTGTGACAGCTTCTGCCCCACTGGCTACCTTTTTTGGGTGGCGGTTGTTTTAGGCTGTGCCTGGCATGGATTTAATGATGACCAGTCGTGCATATTGATTGACCTGTCAGCCAGTAACACTCACCGGGTATGGATTTGCCCAGTTCCAGATATTCACGTACGGAGGGACTTAAAAAATTGTCGGGTATCTCGGGCAGATCCTTCTCCTGGCTGCCGTTCTCCTCATTCTCCAGATCTTGCTGCGGCTCCGGCTCAAAGTTAACGGGCTCTGGTGCACGTGGGCGTTTAGTGCGTTTCGAGCGTTCCGTTTCACGGCAATCTGATGAGGAAATAATAACAAAACAATCAAAATGTAATTACTTTTTTTTTTTTTTCAATTTTTCATAACCAAGCCTCAAAGCTGAGTGCCGAAATGTTAAAGTTCAAGGCCTGTCTGTAGTAGGGCAACAACAACAACAATCGAAGGCATTGCAAATCGCATTAATGTCAAGATTACGATTTGGGTTTGGCTACATTTCGACCATAAGCTCTAGAAGCGTAGCTGTCAGGTCAACGATAACCTCTAGCTTCGACCCGCTTATTGTCGTTGCTTATTGTGCAACATGTTCTCAGTTGTCGCATGTTGTGCAACATTTTGTGGCCATGTTGACAAGTCTCGTTTGTGATCGTTTGTCGTTTTGGCCATATTGACCTTGCCGCTTCTTTGACAGTGGGAAAATGTTTAATCTTTGACTAGATGACTAGAACTTTGGCGGTAATTGCTCAATAATAATTTGTTTTTATTTTTTGTATCTTTTGTATTTATTTTAATCTACAGCCGCTCATTAGCTTGATTTGCAGTTAGTAAGTGCAGCTGCAGCTCCGCTTCCTCCATTTGCAACCCACAGTGTCGAGTATTATTTGCATGTTTTGTGAGCGTCTCTTGATTTTTGCATTCGCTGCTGGTGTCCGTCTGTTGGCCTGGTCGAAACTGAAACTCGTTCTTAATTTCATTCTACGATTCGCGATTCAATTTATTCACGATGTGTTGGCAGTTGTCGTTTGTTGTAATTGTAATTGACCTTAACCTTGTTCCACTGTCATTTAGTTTGTCTCGTTCTCATTCCTGTTGTTGTTGCTGTTGGTGCTATTTTTGTTGTTCTGTGGTTATTGCTGTCGCTTATTTTGTATGCCGTCATTCAAGTCAAGTGTTTATAGTGCAATTATGTACATATGAACTTTCTGCTTATATCGTACGGCGAAGGGCAGCTGCCTTATAGAAAGGCCGCCTTTAGAATTATATTTAAAATTTAGTTTTTTTTAGCAAGTTAATTCGAAATACATTTGAACTTGAAAAGTAAATGATTTTAATAGTCAATTCTTCCGTCAAAAGTGGGCAGATTTGCATGACGAATACATTAAATTAATAAAAATACAAAATTGTCAAATTTACAGAAAATGGTCAAAGTATAATTCTAAAATGTTTGACAAATCTAAACTGATTAGCTCTTGTCCTCCATTTAATCGAAATATTTTTACATTTTGCATTTTAAATTTTTCAATGAATTTCTTGGACTTACTGAACATCCAACTAAGCGGAAATTCAAATTCTCGTTCCGTAGACTTTTGGGAAATATTAAAGCACGCTGAATTGGTGCAAAGCAAATCCAATCAGCATAATCCAAATTGTACGTGCAATCACCAAAAGACACCCACAAACACACGCACACACATGCACACATACACATACACATATACACACATACACACACACACACATACACAGAAAAAGATATTATTAGCCACACTCAGCACACACACACATGCAGAGGGCGACAAATTGCAACATTAAATTTACGTAAAAATGACAGCAAAAATTTATTACAATTGAAATAATTACTGTGAAAAACAATCAAATTGTAATTAGAGGCGAGTCGCGAGGCAAACAAAAACCCACAATGGCAATACGAGTAACAGCAATAACAATAACAAAAACAACAACAACAACAATAAATGCATATAGGCCGGCGACAAATTGTTAAGCCTACAAAAAAGATATGTATCTATATTTGCTACGCATTCACAGCGGGGCCAGCCTAATGTCAAAAGTTGTGCGTAACCATTAGGAAAGAAATATCGCACCTAATGAAACATTGCGGATTGCCGAACGGATTGTACTGAACTGGGCTCGGCTGCTGCTGTCCAACGGATGCAGTGCATCAGTGTGCATGGCAGGCTGAGGGGCAGGCACACCCCATTTATTTCGGATTTTTTTTTTGGCCACGTCTGGCATTGGGTTAGGTAACCAGAACTGAGCCTGCCGCTGCTCATATGTTGCAAACGCTGGCCGCTCCACCACTCGACACCAGCACCGAGTGAACCACACTTTGGTGGCTTGTCGTCGCCAATGTGATTGGGTTTTTTGGTTTTGCAGTCGCATAATTAAAGTAATTGCCATACGCTGGAGCCTGCACGAAATTGTGGCAGCTGCTAAATTAAGCAGCCAAAAACAACAGCAACATCAACAACAGCAGCAGCACGCATTTCACAATTGTAATTGGTTTTGCACTAACTTGGCCATTGATAAAATGTCAGCTACTTAAATCACAGCAACGCCATCCCAAACTCACATGCAGCCTACTTAAATCTATATGTATACAGGACATATATATCCGACTGCAGGCATAATACGCATACGCCACGTTGCACACAACATAAATCCCTCGTGTCATTTTTATCAGTTGAACAATTTAAAGTGCGGCATTATTCATGTTTTGTGCAGTACTTAGGACAATGCCACCCAACTCTGAAGCTGCAACAGCAATTAGCTCGTGTCTGATAATCGCAGCTGCAGTTTGGCTTATGACAAATTGTTTCCACAAATTACAGTCTTACTTTGGCCTCTAAATAGGGAGAAAATTGTCACGAGAATGCGCATTAAACTACTACAAACTGTGAATTTCCTTATATTATTGCTCGTTTACTTAAGCACACCAATTAATTTACTCAAAAATGTTTCGAGTTCACAGAAATTGTGATAAGATATGTTTTGTGTGTTTTAATTGAATGATAATTATGCAAATTAATATTTAAATAATAATCTAAGCCCGCATTAAGCTATTATTTATTGTGGAAAGATTTAAACTATTTATTTGCTTATCATATATTAAACAAATGTGTCTCTATAGTTGTCAAGCCTCTTTCATATTCTTAAAGTTTCTCCACCTTGTTGCACTCTAATTCTAACTCAATGAGCTGAGACAATGCCTTGATTAGCTACAGCTGACTTGGTTAGTTAAAAGCGCGACTTTTGCCGCCTTCAAATTGTTGTTAGCCTCGGGAAAAATAGCGGCCCAGTTAGTTAGTCGTAGGCAGTTGGAGGCGTATATTGAAAGCCTCGATAGGAATCAAAAGTCAAAAGCTGTTCTTGAGGCCTTTTTTCTGGTCAATTTCATTTGGCAATTTGCATTTTTCGGCAAACAGAGCTTAAAACTTGTTCATAAAAACGGACTAGCCCAGTGGCCCCATATCAAATGGATATTGCCTGCGTTCATAATTTTTGATATGACCGTATAATACGTTTGGGTTTACCGGTGCTCAAGACAAAGCGCCTTTGAGCTATTTGCAGTCGTCGCGTCGCGTTGCACGAATAAAAATGAAAATAATAAAAATTAAAAAAAAAAAAAAAAAAAAAAAACAAAAAAACCACGGCGAACTCGTTTGTTGTTGCATTGTTTTTAGTTTGAAATCGTCGCCGTTGAGGTTTGGCCGCCAGTTTATGCAATGCATTTAGTCAATAGATTAAGGAGCCGGCTATACACCCAATGCCTAACTGAATTATATGTGTGTCTGTATATGTGTAACAAATCGTGACTGCATGAAGTTGCCGTTAAAATCTACGACTACGCCGCAATGCTCGATCAAGGCACATGCACATTTTTAAGGTGGAGCTCGTTGCACTTTTTTGTTATCGACATTATTTTTGCGTATACCCTGTAAATGGATATCAGGTGTGTAACAGGCAAGAAGACATTTGCATTCCTTATCAACATCTGATTCCATATAGATATATCTATGGTTATTTCAATGACACAGAGCGAATGTTATTAGTAAGCAACTGTATCTCTATAGTACAGCTAAGTACAAGTATTACGTTCTGCAAATTTCGCATCGATAGGATTTTAACAGAAATGTTATGTAAGCGATCGTACTTTATAGTGTCTTTAAAGAAGTGCGTATAGCTATTACGATATCTTGACTACAGGGCATCTCCTAGTGGCTTACTCTTAACAATATACATGCTGCTGATTTTATAAATCTCTTTGTCTGCAGCGATTTAAAACCCGCCAATGCATTGATTATTCTACTTAAAGTCCATACATGAATGAGTATACATATATGTGTATGTATAGGCATTATCTACTATATTAAAGAGAGGGTATTTGCTGTTGCCCACCTGGCAGATTTATGTGTTGTCTGTCGGCGGGCTGGGACGAGAGAGCCATGCGCAACAGGAAATTCATTTACATAATTTTTGTGCTGTCCATTGGCATCCTTTGCGCTTGACTGGGCATTATCCTTTTAATAAGCAGCACACACACACACACAAACACATACACACACATGCAGAGCAACATGGCTAGCCGTGTGGATAATCAGCCTATCAAGGATTCAATTATACGTATAATGAGCTTAATTTATTTTGCGCCGCTTTACCCATTCGAGTCGCCGATGGATCATCGCTGAACTGAATTATGTTTGCGGCGACATTCACTTGCCATTGTCAGTTGTTGGTTGTTGGTTGTTGCCCCGGTTGTCGTTGTTGTTGTTGTTGCTGTTGTTGCTGCTTGCGGTCTCATTGTGAAAGGATGTGTCGTGCCGTCTTTTGGATTTTTTTATAAATGATTTATTTCCTCATAATTGTCAATGAAATGCTGCACAATTTGCATTGCTGGCTTTTAACCCTTAAATGATTGTTCGCTGCAGTATGTCGATCATCCCAGCACTTATTCTTCACTTAATTATTGCACAAAGCTTTAAAAATATTACGATTTTGTTGAGACTTCGTCTTTGTATTTAACCCAAGTATTTATGTTCGTTTTTATCTGCTACTTTCCCACAAACAGCATTTTGTTTTTTTTTTTTTTTAGTAATAAGGTAAAGCTGTATTTTATTATTGCATGCGTTTCTAGAAAATTGCAACATATTTATATAAAGGCTTGCATCATGTGCATTTTTGAACATATGTACAACGCCAAATTAATGTAGTTTTTATAGCCCACTGACATTTGCTTCTCTGGTGGTACGGCAATCAAATAATCAAGCTTAGCCAAATAAAATGTTCACTTCCACTATCAGTATATTGATCGACAGTAACAGTTTCTCAGATGCTTCATTCCCAAAATGCAATGAAAAGAAAACTTGGTGTATAATTTTGTTTGTACATAGTAATTACTAAATTAAGTATACAGGTGCAATCCCAAAATGCAATAAAAGAAAACTTGATGTAGAATTTGATGTATACATAGTGTGATGTGTGAATCAAATGAGAAGGGTAGTTTTCGCTTGGCCTTTTTGAACATTGAAGACATAATTGCCCCTTCCCCTGCACCCTCTTTTACCACCAGCCAAGCAGTTTTTCCAATTCTTTATATAAAAACCTTACTTGGACTATTACGAACACAACAATTAATTTGCATTTATATAGATATAGATGTAGCATTAAACTCAATTGAATTTGTTTGCACCCAAATTTATGTTTTATGCAATAATGGCATCAATATTCATTTCTCATCATCTCGCATGCAGGTAAATCATATTGTCTGTTGCCAAAAAGTGTTTAATACGCTTTCATATACATACACATACATACATATGTATGTAATTATAAATTTGTATTTCATATTAATTGCATTGAAAGCCGCCTCGGCCGCAGCCCGTTTATCATCGGGCAGCTCATAAATATAAATGAGCACCATTTTTATTATATGTATATATTACTCAATTTTTATTTTTTTTTTTATCGCAATTTGTCGCGCACAAAGCAAATTTCATTTTAATTGAAAATTATGCCATGGCATTAACATTAAACGCAAATTAATGGCCAAACACCAAAGAGCCCCAATCGTCAACGCAAATTGTAAGGAAATGCTGTTTTTTTTTTCTTTTCCTTTATATTTTTGGTCTGTTTGTTGCCCACTTGTTGTTGGCCGTCAGTTTTTAGCCTCAATCAAATTGCGAGTTGGCATTATAATTTTTTGGGCTTATCGCTTTTGTGCCATTTGCATATGTCAGCTGGGCGGCTACATGTTTGCTGTTGCCTGTTGGGTTGTTTTTTATCCGACAGCCGCGCATAAATTGTTTTCTCATGTATGCCAAATGTTTGACTTACGCGCAAAACTCCAAAAAATATAAATAAAAAAAAAACAATTAAAAAAATAAAACTATTTGCACTGGTTGGTAAATTCTTTTGCACGTGTACGTGAGGACTGAGCTACTTTTTGTTATCCGCCCATAAATCAATTAATTTGGCGAACATGCAAATGCAATTGCCATTGCAATTGTGCAGCTCCACCTGGCGACAGTGGTGCGCAACTGCGAAACAAGTGACAACTGCAGGAAAAGTTTTATCTCGATCATCAGCAACAATAAACCAACGAGCATCTAGCTCAATTTATAGGCTCAACTATGCAGTTATTGCCGCCATATATCAGTCAGGCTTTATCAGGCCGTTTGTTTCATAAAAGTTTCCGTTTCGCATTAAGCAGATAGCTAAATGTATTGAAAGACTTTTGCCAAAGACTCATAAATTTGTTTTTCCTCCCAACGCCGCATAACTGAAAATCATTTGCATACTTTTATAGATTGCAAATGTTTTGACATGCTGTTGTTGCAATTTGTTGTCTCTAGTTGTGGCGGATGTGCGCTGCTCTAAGACCAAACAAAAGGCTGTTAGTCGTGGACCAAGTGGTAGCATCAAGTATACGCGCCGTTGCGCGCTGCAATTTGTGAATGGCTAATGCAATACATCAGCTTAACAGATTTGCCATTTGCATCGTCCATTAGATGAGACATCAACTTTATAAACTCAATCGTCGTGACTGCTTGCATATAATTAATTATACATAATTAATTATCGATAGTGAGCGATAAAAATAAATTGCTATTTTTTGTTTATGGATATTAATTATTTATAAATTTGTTGACCCGCTTTTCAAAGAAACAAACAGACTTCTTGGATGGCACATATTATTAATTTAATCGCATTAGTAAAATCACATGCTTTTTAACTTTATGCATATTGAATATTTATATAACAGTACACTGTTAACAGCTGCGTTTTATCGCTACTTTAACATAAGCTCGACAGTTAATCGAACTGGACAGTTATGCTTACCTCTTTTATTGTCATAAAAATCGCGTCTTGAAATAACTTGTTTGTTTCTTTCATTTGTTGTTCTATAATAAGCATTACTTTTTATGGGATATTACTACAAATTTATGTCTAGACTGTTGTTTAGTGTAGCCCTCGCAGCAACACATTTGCAACACATTTAGATGCAGTTGCCCCCACTTAAAATTATCATTAAGCATCATAGTGTCATATAACTGACATGCTAACATCAAAACAATAATGCACATATGTAAAAATGTTGTAGTTGCGAGTGCTCGACTAATAGTTTTCCTATATTCCAACATATATGCCATCAACACTTTAGAAACAATGTTCTTGAAACTTTGTTAATTATCCTATGCTACCTTATATGTACACATTTGTAAATTAAAAGAATATACAATATAAAGTTCGGAAATATAGCTTCTGTGTTATACAAATTTATGCAGGGTATGATAATAACAATTGTCAACGGTTTGACATTTGCCTCTGGCTTTTGTTGTTTAGCTGTATGTGGGCAATTTGATATAAACAAAATAAGAAATAATAAAAATTGCAATGCCAATGCGGTTGTGCTTGTGGTTGTTAATTAGACGCAGACCGAACTCTCACACCAAATCGAAATGGCAAACGAATATTAACGCTTACTTTAGTTGTTGTGCTACCCCCGCACCACTTTCAGCTTGGTGCCTTGTGCCACACGGAATGTCGTGCAGCAGTCGAGTGGTGGGTGCGGACTGTGGCAACCTTCAAAATTTCGTGAGCCACAAAGCTCGATGGTGCTGAAATGTCAAATGTCAAACAGAACTTTCCTGACAAATTATACATATGTGTGGATGTTGCATTTTCGGTTTTGAGTTTGACTAATGCGAAAGTCTCGCATTTGATGCGCGCATCTATTGGCAGTTACATAAGCGACTCGAAAAAAGGCAGATCACCTATGTTGCAAGTGGCCTCTTGGCACGCCTGGCCTCTTGCCACAAACCAAATAAATCCGAACATGACGACGACGCATTGACTTGACCATAAATGTCAAATACGCAGACCGCGCGCGTTTTACACGCGGTATTTTTATTTTTTGGCTTGCGGTTTTTATTTTTATTTTTATTATTTTTTTAACGCCTGACACATCAAGGCGGCTGGTGTTACCTCGTGCCCGCCCTCCGATCTGTGCGTCATGTAATCTGCTTGAATTTATTGCGCTTAGCTTGTGTTTTGCTGTAATTCGATTTGGCTGCAATAACAACAACAACAGCAGCAGCAGCAACTGTTGTCGTAATTTATGTTCTGGCTGTTTTGTTGTTGTTGTTGTTGCATAAACACCTATGATTAATGGCCCACAGCATTTGGCAAACTTACCCGTAAACAGTAAATATCCACAAAAGACGATGAGCACAGCGAATGTGATCCTTGGCAACATGTTGCTAACGACAAATGTTGCTAAGCCGCCTGTTGCTTAGTATTTATTTGCTATTAACTATGTACAGCTTTCTGCTCCTTAGTAGTTAAAGCTGGGCGACAACAAGTGGCTGTCTTACTTTTTATGGGCCGCAAACCGAAAACCGCAAAAAAGTGCCTAAGTAAACGCGCGCGTTTTTCGAGCGTGCGATTTTTGCTAGTAGTTAAATTGAAGCGTTTAATCGGTTTTGCATTAGCAGCAGCAGCAGCAGCAATAGCAATTTTTTGCAATTACACGGCTTGAGTTGTTGGTTTATCTCGTTTGCCACACCAAAAAGAAAAGTGTTTGTATTAAATTTGCATCACTTGGCCTATAAAAAGTAACAAGTCGCTGTTGTTTTTGTGTGTTGTTGCCTAATATGCGGCCCAAAGTAGCGGGCGAGCTGCAGTTGCAGTTGCAGCAACAGTTGCCGCAAACAATAGTGCACGAGTGTTGCACTGCAAACACACACAGACACACGCACACACACTCACGTTTGTTTTCAAATTTGATATTTTTTGTTATTGTTATTAGGCTGGCGGCTGCTGCACATGTGTACTTTGTCTCCAGCTGCCACAATTGTTGCAAGCAATTTCGATTCGGTGGCAAAAATGATTGCTTCTAGCCAAGTTAGTTGCTTTGATTTTTTAGACGCGCTCAACAACCGTTCGCTTGGCGGTTTCAGCTTCAACTGATTTCTGTTTTCAATTGTGTTGTTGAATTTTTCGCAACGAGCATCCAGACAACAACAAGCTCCAACTCACAACTGAGTCGAAACTTGAGTCGCTTGGCTTGCTTTTTGAGCCTGGTCGCCAACTCGTTTGTCGTGCCTCCAAAAAAAAAAAAAAAGAAATAAATAAAAAAAAAACATTGTCTCTAGCTCAGCTGCTTGCTTTTTTAATTGTGCTAACTAGACTTGGCCTTACGCAACTGCAAATCAATTTAAATCAAAGCGCCTGATGAGTCACACAGCCAGCGAGATCAGAGAGAGAGAGACAGAGAGAGAGAGAGAGAGAAGGGAGAGACCCTAGTCAATGTGCAACCTTCGCTTTGAGTCGACTCGACACGAGTCGTTAGGAACCGCACACACAAAAAGCAAGCAAACCCACAAAAATATATGAACCAAAGTCGCAGCTCCGAATTATGTAATTAAGAACGGAATAAAAACGTTTGGCCAGAACGGAAAAACCTTAACACAACGACACTTCATTGCTTAGAAGGCCTCCTTTCATTTTTATTTATCTATACATATACATATATTTTGTTATTTTTTTTTTTGGCTGCCACAGCTGCTGCTAATCGTGGGTAATGTGGTGCGCCGAGCATCTTGTTTACAACTCTTGGCTCTGTGCCGCTGACCTTGTAGCCAAGTTTGTTGTTGCTGCTGCTGCCACAGAACATGGGCAAAGTGGCTTTGCCCTCCAGATTTCCAGACACAAGGAATACTGGAACCCACAGCAGTGGCTTCTTTTGCATACACTAGCAAAGGGTATTATGATTTTGTCACGAACTGAGTTAAGCATTGAAGGAAACGTCTTCCATCTTACACAGTATACACATACATATATTGTTCAATCGATTTAGAAAGTCAGCTCCATGTTTTGATCTTATCTTGACTGGGAATATAGTCTGCTTTTATTCGCGACTAATGCTGCCAAAAACGTTGCAAAAGTTTGATCATCATCAATTAATAAAATCAAATTGAATCGATAATCTTTCTTCAAGTGTATTTAGCTTTCGGCACACTAAACATAAAAGTTCTTTCTAGTTCCCACTTTTTTATTTGCACTTTTGGTCTGGACTGCATTTTAATGTGTGTAGCTGAGCGCCTGATTGATGTAGCTGGCTGTTACGCTGACCAGCATGCCTAATTAGCCTGGTTTTTATTTTAGACAGGAGCTGCCCTCAAGGCCTCGCACTATGCACATAAATCATAATCACATTAGGCAGCTTCGAGGCGTGCACAAAGCAAAAGGTTTGCTACCCAGAGTCGCCCCCGCATGTGTCCATTAAAATTAAATCGCAACAGAAAACAAATCAAACTACACGAATTATCTATTATATAAACAAATACAAATTACGAATAGCAAAAGTTGATTTCTCATTACAAGTCTGCGGCACGCACCAAACAAAATGTGAAAAAAGCAAAAAAAAAATAGCAAGGCGGCAGCTAACGAGGCGGCTCAAAGCACCAGTTGTCCAATTGTCCGCCCGTAATTGATAAACTGACCAAATGAAGTGGCTAACTCTACTACGGCTGACTGACTGACTTACTCACTTACTGACTGACTTACTCACTTACCGACTTACTGACTAACTGTCGGCGGTTTATTGAACAAAAATGCATGTTTAGTGCAGCCGAAATTACGAGCAATCATCTTTTATTTCATGTTTGTTTTTTTGTGTTGTTGTACTATTTCAATTGCTTGCTAATTGTTTTAATGTGCGATAAAAGCTACTGTTCAAGTAACGAACAAATAGTTGGCAACTAAAATGATTTAAGCCTCAAGTTTAGTTTTTGTTTCTTGGTGGGTATTGCGGAAATTTAACACGATCTAATAAACATAAAGCAACATCATATAATACGATAAACTAGCCATATACCTGACAAAGGTAAATTGTTTTATATAAAACTGCTATAATTCAAAATGTGCGAAACAGGAAGCGAAGAAAAAGATTTTGGTTATCAAATAGTTCTATAAAAATAATTAGTAAATTTGGTAAGCTCGCACCAAATTCAGGGCATCCACAACTCTGGTTAGAAAATGGGAGTTCTAAATTGAAGAGACCAGAATTTATTTTGAAAGATAAGCGATACATTTGTCGAAAAATGGGTCAAAACCTCTGTTTTATTTATTAATATTTATGTTTGTAATAAAAGTCTTTAATCTCTCATTAATAGACAATACCTTTAAATTATATTTTCTGTTGGATTTGCATTTTTTGACCACTGTGCCTTGTGTAGAATATCTGAATTTCGTATATGACCAACAAAGCAAAACTTACACATATCCAAGACAAAGAATTTTCAGCATAAGAGCACATTGACTTCAATTGTTGGTCAGCTAAAATCATAGGCTCAACTTTATGGCATTAGTGGCCAGCTATTATTATTGTTACGCTGTTTAAGCCCACTTGACAAGATCTTAAAAGCCTGGCCAAAAGTCTCGCTGCTTGTGTAGGAAATGTGCGTTGCGATTACTGTGAAGTGCGCACTGAAATTTGTGCAGATTATTAAAAACTATTTTGTTGATGTTGGCCATTAAAACTAATTGGCGAGAGCAGCTGAGAACGTCGACTTTTATACACTATAGTTTTTGGCCAGCAATTAGGCCAAACAATAGAGCATATCAATTTGTGTGCCCCCAGCCCCAGTCGCCACATAGCCATAGCCATAGCCAGCGGACAAGGTCAAGAGTGAATTGATTTGAACTCGTGTCGTGTCTCGCTTGAGTTAGAGCACTTCAAATGCATGTAAAACAATATCCATTTTGGATGCCCTGCCCCAAAATAAAACGTAAAACCTTTTTGGCCGCACCAAACCAGCTAGCTGCGTTTCATTTTAATGATGTGCCAACAGCATTGCGCTCCAATCTGGGTTTCATTTACACGAGACGACGCTTGGCTGCCATTTATGGTAGAACCGAGCGATTGGCGCGAACTTGCCTGTCATCTGCTACAAATCAGCTGTCATAAGACCAAAGCAGCATTTATTTTTGGTGGTTTTTACAATCACTTTCAAAAGGCCCCACCGCACAATAGCAAGCAATAATAAAAGCAACCTGGCAACTGACTGATAATGATCATTCAACATTCAGCGAAGAAGCATTGAGAAATGCACAATTAAAAGTGGCAACAACTCGAATGCCGCTCGCCATTCACCTGCTGGCTGCTGGCTGCTGCCTGCCTGTTGCAGTCATTAGAATGTCGTTTAATACTCTTCCCCCTACTAACTGCATTGCATCTCCTCCAATTCCATTTGCAGGTGGTGAAGAACTACAAGAAGAGACTTGGCGACTTTGCCGCCGAAACGCTGGCCATCATCTCGGAACGTTTCCGCCTGCTGCATGGCCAACTACAGGTTGCCGAGCTGCAGACCGTTGAGATGCTGCGCGAGTCCAGTCTGGCGCCCCAGACCACACTTAATTTGGCAATGAGCAAACTGAACGGCTACGAGACGGTCCTCAAGGTGAGCCACATATCACAACTATAATATACCTTTGCCTACATTCATTATATGGAAAATTCTTCACCTTTCACTAGACGCTACAGGAAGCGCTGCGCCGCGTTGACCGCGTTGACGTACCGCAGAACGTTTGGCTCAAGGATGTCATTCATCTTGTCCACGACAACTTGGAGAATATACCCACCAACATACAAGTTAGCAAGTTCGACAAAAATCCCTATGAGTAAGCAAACATTTTTTCTGTATTTGTTTTATCCGATTATCTCTAAAACTTCTCTTTCGACTTCAGCTTTATCAACGGTCGGGATAATATATTAGGGTTACTACAGAAGCATTTCGAGTGCAAATTTGTTGATCCTAACATCAAGGTTCACTTCAGCAACGAATACGACTACAATAAGGAGTGCAACCAGTCGGTCGGTAAATACTCGTTGGGCTCAAGCAGTGACAACTCCTGGAAAACTAAGAAGAGTCACCAGACACCCCAAAAGAGTCATGCTCACGGCAAGAAGCAAAAGCAACGTCCCAAGAATGACAAGAACAGCTCCAGCTCGATGAACTGCAGCACCAATGATCATCAAGGTCAACGGCAAGATGATTTTCGACCATTTTCCATCACGGACCTCAACAAGTGCCTTGGAGTCGTATCCAAAAAACTGGTCAGTCCCGTGGGCGACTGGTTCCGCACGGATGCCATTGTCCGTGTGCGTACAATTAATTCCCCCGAGAATTTCTACGTGCAGTGCATCCATGCAGCACAGAGCATACGTGAGCAATTGGACGCGATTGTCGAAACGCCCGACTGCCGGCCGCCCGATGCCATTGTGGTGGGTGAGCAGTACATCGCGTACCACACAAATTCCGAAATGGATCGCTGGCATCGCGCACTTATCCGCCAGAAGGCCGAGCAGCGAAACATGTATAATGTCTTCTTGCCGGACGTCGGCGTCGACTACCAAGTACACAGCAGCAAGTACGCAACTGACAAATGTCTAATTTGTACGTAATCAAACATTTCCAATACTTCAATTTTTTGCAGCCTTCGTCAGATGCCCGCTCGTCTAACAAAGCTTCCATATGCTGCCGTCCACTGCAGCCTAAATCAGCTGATGCCTGCGAAAATCGGTGCCGATTGGGAGCCGGAGCATAACACCTTTCTCAAACGGGTGGTGCAGAAGTAAGTTCAACTGTCAATTTTTGCCAAATTGTCTTTGTAATTTTTTTGGACAACCTTTTTACATGAACGATTGATTTTACCCTTATGTATATTTTTGAAAGTCCAAGAGCTTAGATGTGGATTTGAAGTACACGCCAATAACTGACCAAAATGTCTTTGGGATTGACAATCGGTTCCTATTTGACAAAGTTGTGGCACTTTACAAGCCAATTTTTTTGTCACTCTTGGCGTAATATTTGACAGAAAAATGAAACACCTCAGAATCACTTTTCGTATAGTTTTTTATACTAATTTTGACACCCACAATCGATTAAGAAAAGAATTTCAAGAATCTAATTTTTGAAAAATCAATTTTTGTAAGGGTCCCCCCTTGTGCTTTTTTCGAAAAAATATTCGAAAAAATTTAACTTTCAATAATGCATAAACTTGAAATGTAGAATTGATATATAGGACAAACCATGAACAAAATGGCCTCAAGCTTGACAATCGGTTCAAATTTGACAAAGTTGTGGCAGTTTGAAGTCTGGGAAGGTCATTTATAAGGAACTTTTGGTTGTTTGGGCACTTTACAAGCCAATTTTTTTTGTCACTTTTGGCGTGATTTTTGACAGAAAAATGAAACACCTCAGAATCACTTTTCCTATAGTTTTTTATACTAATTTTGACACCCACAATCGATTAAGAAAAGAATTTCAAGAATCTAATTTTTGAAAAATCAATTTTTGTAAGGGTCCCCCCTTGTGCTTTTTTCGAAAAAATATTCGAAAAAATTTAACTTTCAATAATGCATAAACTTGAAATGTAGAATTGATATATAGGACAAACCATGAACAAAATGGCCTCAAGCTTGACAATCGGTTCAAATTTGACAAAGTTGTGGCAGTTTGAAGTCTGGGAAGGTCATTTATAAGTAACTTTTGGTTGTTTGGGCACTTTACAAGCCAATTTTTTTGTCACTTTTGGCGTGATTTTTGACAGAAAAATGAAACACCTCAGAATCACTTTTCGTATAGTTTTTTATACTAATTTTGACACCCACAATCGATTAAGAAAAGAATTTCAAGAATCTAATTTTTGAAAAATCAATTTTTGTAAGGGTCCCCCCTTGTGCTTTTTTCGAAAAAATATTCGAAAAAATTTAACTTTCAATAATGCATAAACTTGAAATGTAGAATTGATATATAGGACAAACCATGAACAAAATGGCCTCAAGCTGGACAATCGGTTCAAATTTGACAAAGTTGTGGCAGTTTGAAGTCTGGGAAGGTCATTTATAAGGAACTTTTGGTTGTTTGGGCACTTTACAAGCCAATTTTTTTGTCACTTTTGGCGTGATTTTTGACAGAAAAATGAAACACCTCAGAATCACATTTCCTATAGTTTTTTATACTAATTTTGACACCCACAATCGATTAAGAAAAGAATTTCAAGAATCTAATTTTTGAAAAATCAATTTTTGTAAGGGTCCCCCCTTGTGCTTTTTTCGAAAAAATATTCGAAAAAATTTAACTTTCAATAATGCATAAACTTGAAATGTAGAATTGATATATAGGACAAACCATGAACAAAATGGCCTCAAGCTTGACAATCGGTTCAAATTTGACAAAGTTGTGGCAGTTTGAAGTCTGGGAAGGTCATTTATAAGGAACTTTTGGTTGTTTGGGCACTTTACAAGCCAATTTTTTTGTCACTTTTGGCGTGATTTTTGACAGAAAAATGAAACACCTCAGAATCACTTTTCCTATAGTTTTTTATACTAATTTTGACACCCACAATCGATTAAGAAAAGAATTTCAAGAATCTAATTTTTGAAAAATCAATTTTTGTAAGGGTCCCCCCTTGTGCTTTTTTCGAAAAAATATTCGAAAAAATTTAACTTTCAATAATGCATAAACTTGAAATGTAGAATTGATATATAGGACAAACCATGAACAAAATGGCCTCAAGCTTGACAATCGGTTCAAATTTGACAAAGTTGTGGCAGTTTGAAGTCTGGGAAGGTCATTTATAAGGAACTTTTGGTTGTTTGGGCACTTTACAAGCCAATTTTTTTGTCACTTTTGGCGTGATTTTTGACAGAAAAATGAAACACCTCAGAATCACTTTTCCTATAGTTTTTTATACTAATTTTGACACCCACAATCGATTAAGAAAAGAATTTCAAGAATCTAATTTTTGAAAAATCAATTTTTGTAAGGGTCCCCCCTTGTGCTTTTTTCGAAAAAATATTCGAAAAAATTTAACTTTCAATAATGCATAAACTTGAAATGTAGAATTGATATATAGGACAAACCATGAACAAAATGGCCTCAAGCTTGACAATCGGTTCAAATTTGACAAAGTTGTGGCAGTTTGAAGTCTGGGAAGGTCATTTATAAGGAACTTTTGGTTGTTTGGGCACTTTACAAGCCAATTTTTTTGTCACTTTTGGCGTGATTTTTGACAGAAAAATGAAACACCTCAGAATCACATTTCCTATAGTTTTTTATACTAATTTTGACACCCACAATCGATTAAGAAAAGAATTTCAAGAATCTAATTTTTGAAAAATCAATTTTTGTAAGGGTCCCCCCTTGTGCTTTTTTCGAAAAAATATTCGAAAAAATTTAACTTTCAATAATGCATAAACTTGAAATGTAGAATTGATATATAGGACAAACCATGAACAAAATGGCCTCAAGCTTGACAATCGGTTCAAATTTGACAAAGTTGTGGCAGTTTGAAGTCTGGGAAGGTCATTTATAAGGAACTTTTGGTTGTTTGGGCACTTTACAAGCCAATTTTTTTGTCACTTTTGGCGTGATTTTTGACAGAAAAATGAAACACCTCAGAATCACTTTTCCTATAGTTTTTTATACTAATTTTGACACCCACAATCGATTAAGAAAAGAATTTCAAGAATCTAATTTTTGAAAAATCAATTTTTGTAAGGGTCCCCCCTTGTGCTTTTTTCGAAAAAATATTCGAAAAAATTTAACTTTCAATAATGCATAAACTTGAAATGTAGAATTGATATATAGGACAAACCATGAACAAAATGGCCTCAAGCTTGACAATCGGTTCAAATTTGACAAAGTTGTGGCAGTTTGAAGTCTGGGAAGGTCATTTATAAGGAACTTTTGGTTGTTTGGGCACTTTACAAGCCAATTTTTTTGTCACTTTTGGCGTGATTTTTGACAGAAAAATGAAACACCTCAGAATCACTTTTCGTATAGTTTTTTATACTAATTTTGACACCCACAATCGATTAAGAAAAGAATTTCAAGAATCTAATTTTTGAAAAATCAATTTTTGTAAGGGTCCCCCCTTGTGCTTTTTTCGAAAAAATATTCGAAAAAATTTAACTTTCAATAATGCATAAACTTGAAATGTAGAATTGATATATAGGACAAACCATGAACAAAATTGCCTCAAGCTTGACAATCGGTTCAAATTTGACAAAGTTGTGGCAGTTTGAAGTCTGGGAAGGTCATTTATAAGGAACTTTTGGTTGTTTGGGCACTTTACAAGCCAATTTTTTTGTCACTTTTGGCGTGATTTTTGACAGAAAAATGAAACACCTCAGAATCACTTTTCGTATAGTTTTTTATACTAATTTTGACACCCACAATCGATTAAGAAAAGAATTTCAAGAATCTAATTTTTGAAAAATCAATTTTTGTAAGGGTCCCCCCTTGTGCTTTTTTCGAAAAAATATTCGAAAAAATTTAACTTTCAATAATGCATAAACTTGAAATGTAGAATTGATATATAGGACAAACCATGAACAAAATGGCCTCAAGCTGGACAATCGGTTCAAATTTGCCAAAGTTGTGGCAGTTTGAAGTCTGGGAAGGTCATTTATAAGGAACTTTTGGTTGTTTGGGCACTTTACAAGCCAATTTTTTTGTCACTTTTGGCGTGATTTTTGACAGAAAAATGAAACACCTCAGAATCACATTTCCTATAGTTTTTTATACTAATTTTGACACCCACAATCGATTAAGAAAAGAATTTCAAGAATCTAATTTTTGAAAAATCAATTTTTGTAAGGGTCCCCCCTTGTGCTTTTTCGAAAAAATATTCGAAAAAATTTAACTTTCAATAATGCATAAACTTGAAATGTAGAATTGATATATAGGACAAACCATGAACAAAATGGCCTCAAGCTTGACAATCGGTTCAAATTTGACAAAGTTGTGGCAGTTTGAAGTCTGGGAAGGTCATTTATAAGGAACTTTTGGTTGTTTGGGCACTTTACAAGCCAATTTTTTTGTCACTTTTGGCGTGATTTTTGACAGAAAAATGAAACACCTCAGAATCACTTTTCCTATAGTTTTTTATACTAATTTTGACACCCACAATCGATTAAGAAAAGAATTTCAAGAATCTAATTTTTGAAAAATCAATTTTTGTAAGGGTCCCCCCTTGTGCTTTTTTCGAAAAAATATTCGAAAAAATTTAACTTTCAATAATGCATAAACTTGAAATGTAGAATTGATATATAGGACAAACCATGAACAAAATGGCCTCAAGCTTGACAATCGGTTCAAATTTGACAAAGTTGTGGCAGTTTGAAGTCTGGGAAGGTCATTTATAAGGAACTTTTGGTTGTTTGGGCACTTTACAAGCCAATTTTTTTGTCACTTTTGGCGTGATTTTTGACAGAAAAATGAAACACCTCAGAATCACTTTTCCTATAGTTTTTTATACTAATTTTGACACCCACAATCGATTAAGAAAAGAATTTCAAGAATCTAATTTTTGAAAAATCAATTTTTGTAAGGGTCCCCCCTTGTGCTTTTTTCGAAAAAATATTCGAAAAAATTTAACTTTCAATAATGCATAAACTTGAAATGTAGAATTGATATATAGGACAAACCATGAACAAAATGGCCTCAAGCTTGACAATCGGTTCAAATTTGACAAAGTTGTGGCAGTTTGAAGTCTGGGAAGGTCATTTATAAGGAACTTTTGGTTGTTTGGGCACTTTACAAGCCAATTTTTTTGTCACTTTTGGCGTGATTTTTGACAGAAAAATGAAACACCTCAGAATCACTTTTCGTATAGTTTTTTATACTAATTTTGACACCCACAATCGATTAAGAAAAGAATTTCAAGAATCTAATTTTTGAAAAATCAATTTTTGTAAGGGTCCCCCCTTGTGCTTTTTTCGAAAAAATATTCGAAAAAATGTAACTTTCAATAATGCATAAACTTGAAATGTAGAATTGATATATAGGACAAACCATGAACAAAATGGCCTCAAGCTTGACAATCGGTTCAAATTTGACAAAGTTGTGGCAGTTTGAAGTCTGGGAAGGTCATTTATAAGGAACTTTTGGTTGTTTGGGCACTTTACAAGCCAATTTTTTTGTCACTTTTGGCGTGATTTTTGACAGAAAAATGAAACACCTCAGAATCACTTTTCCTATAGTTTTTTATACTAATTTTGACACCCACAATCGATTAAGAAAAGAATTTCAAGAATCTAATTTTTGAAAAATCAATTTTTGTAAGGGTCCCCCCTTGTGCTTTTTTCGAAAAAATATTCGAAAAAAATTTAACTTTCAATAATGCATAAACTTGAAATGTAGAATTGATATATAGGACAAACCATGAACAAAATGGCCTCAAGCTTGACAATCGGTTCAAATTTGACAAAGTTGTGGCAGTTTGAAGTCTGGGAAGGTCATTTATAAGGAACTTTTGGTTGTTTGGGCACTTTACAAGCCAATTTTTTTGTCACTTTTGGCGTGATTTTCGACAGAAAAATGAAACACCTCAGAATCACTTTTCGTATAGTTTTTTATACTAATTTTGACACCCACAATCGATTAAGAAAAGAATTTCAAGAATCTAATTTTTGAAAAATCAATTTTTGTAAGGGTCCCCCCTTGTGCTTTTTTCGAAAAAATATTCGAAAAAATGTAACTTTCAATAATGCATAAACTTGAAATGTAGAATTGATATATAGGACAAACCATGAACAAAATGGCCTCAAGCTTGACAATCGGTTCAAATTTGACAAAGTTGTGGCAGTTTGAAGTCTGGGAAGGTCATTTATAAGGAACTTTTGGTTGTTTGGGCACTTTACAAGCCAATTTTTTTGTCACTTTTGGCGTGATTTTTGACAGAAAAATGAAACACCTCAGAATCACTTTTCCTATAGTTTTTTATACTAATTTTGACACCCACAATCGATTAAGAAAAGAATTTCAAGAATCTAATTTTTGAAAAATCAATTTTTGTAAGGGTCCCCCCTTGTGCTTTTTTCGAAAAAATATTCGAAAAAATTTAACTTTCAATAATGCATAAACTTGAAATGTAGAATTGATATATAGGACAAAGCATGAACAAAATGGCCTCAAGCTTGACAATCGGTTCAAATTTGACAAAGTTGTGGCAGTTTGAAGTCTGGGAAGGTCATTTATAAGGAACTTTTGGTTGTTTGGGCACTTTACAAGCCAATTTTTTTGTCACTTTTGGCGTGATTTTTGACAGAAAAATGAAACACCTCAGAATCACTTTTCGTATAGTTTTTTATACTAATTTTGACACCCACAATCGATTAAGAAAAGAATTTCAGGAATCTAATTTTTGAAAAATCAATTTTTGTAAGGGTCCCCCCTTGTGCTTTTTTCGAAAAAATATTCGAAAAAATGTAACTTTCAATAATGCATAAACTTGAATTGTAGAATTGATATATAGGACAAACCATGAACAAAATGGCCTCAAGCTTGACAATCGGTTCAAATTTGACAAAGTTGTGGCAGTTTGAAGTCTGGGAAGGTCATTTATAAGGAACTTTTGGTTGTTTGGGCACTTTACAAGCCAATTTTTTTGTCACTTTTGGCGTGATTTTCGACAGAAAAATGAAACACCTCAGAATCACTTTTCGTATAGTTTTTTATACTAATTTTGACACCCACAATCGATTAAGAAAAGAATTTCAAGAATCTAATTTTTGAAAAATCAATTTTTGTAAGGGTCCCCCCTTGTGCTTTTTTCGAAAAAATATTCGAAAAAATGTAACTTTCAATAATGCATAAACTTGAAATGTAGAATTGATATATAGGACAAACCATGAACAAAATGGCCTCAAGCTTGACAATCGGTTCAAATTTGACAAAGTTGTGGCAGTTTGAAGTCTGGGAAGGTCATTTATAAGGAACTTTTGGTTGTTTGGGCACTTTACAAGCCAATTTTTTTGTCACTTTTGGCGTGATTTTCGACAGAAAAATGAAACACCTCAGAATCACTTTTCGTATAGTTTTTTATACTAATTTTGACACCCACAATCGATTAAGAAAAGAATTTCAAGAATCTAATTTTTGAAAAATCAATTTTTGTAAGGGTCCCCCCCTTGTGCTTTTTTCGAAAAAATATTCGAAAAAATTTAACTTTCAATAATGCATAAACTTGAAATGTAGAATTGATATATAGGACAAACCATGAACAAAATGGCCTCAAGCTTGACAATCGGTTCAAATTTGACAAAGTTGTGGCAGTTTGAAGTCTGGGAAGGTCATTTATAAGGAACTTTTGGTTGTTTGGGCACTTTACAAGCCAATTTTTTTGTCACTTTTGGCGTGATTTTTGACAGAAAAATGAAACACCTCAGAATCACTTTTCGTATAGTTTTTTATACTAATTTTGACACCCACAATCGATTAAGAAAAGAATTTCAAGAATCTAATTTTTGAAAAATCAATTTTTGTAAGGGTCCCGCCTTGTGCTTTTTTCGAAAAAATATTCGAAAAAATTTAACTTTCAATAATGCATAAACTTGAAATGTAGAATTGATATATAGGACAAACCATGAACAAAACGGCCTCAAGCTTGACACTCGGTTCAAATTTGACAAAGTTGTGGCAGTTTGAAGTCTGGGAAGGTCATTTATAAGGAACTTTTGGTTGTTTGGGCACTTTACAAGCCAATTTTTTTGTCACTTTTGGCGTGATTTTTGACGGAAAAATGAAACACCTCAGAATCACTTTTCGTATAGTTTTTTATACTAATTTTGACACCCACAATCGATTAAGAAAAGAATTTCAAGAATCTAATTTTTGAAAAATCAATTTTTGTAAGGGTCCCCCCTTGTGCTTTTTTCGAAAAAATTTAACTTTCAATAATGCATAAACTTGAAATGTAGAATTGATATATAGGACAAACCATGAACAAAATGGCCTCAAGCTTGACAATCGGTTCAAATTTGACAAAGTTGTGGCAGTTTGAAGTCTGAGAAGGTCATTTATAAGGAACTTTTGGTTGTTTGGGCACTTTACAAGCCAATTTTTTTGTCACTTTTGGCGTGATTTTTGACAGAAAAATGAAACACCTCAGAATCACTTTTCCTATAGTTTTTTATACTAATTTTGACACCCACAATCGATTAAGAAAAGAATTTCAAGAATCTAATTTTTGAAAAATCAATTTTTGTAAGGGTCCCCCCTTGTGCTTTTTTCGAAAAAATATTCGAAAAAATTTAACTTTCAATAATGCATAAACTTGAAATGTAGAATTGATATATAGGACAAAGCATGAACAAAATGGCCTCAAGCTTGACAATCGGTTCAAATTTGACAAAGTTGTGGCAGTTTGAAGTCTGGGAAGGTCATTTATAAGGAACTTTTGGTTGTTTGGGCACTTTACAAGCCAATTTTTTTGTCACTTTTGGCGTGATTTTCGACAGAAAAATGAAACACCTCAGAATCACTTTTCGTATAGTTTTTTATACTAATTTTGACACCCACAATCGATTAAGAAAAGAATTTCAAGAATCTAATTTTTGAAAAATCAATTTTTGTAAGGGTCCCCCCTTGTGCTTTTTTCGAAAAAATATTCGAAAAAATTTAACTTTCAATAATGCATAAACTTGAAATGTAGAATTGATATATAGGACAAACCATGAACAAAATGGCCTCAAGCTTGACAATCGGTTCAAATTTGACAAAGTTGTGGCAGTTTGAAGTCTGGGAAGGTCATTTATAAGGAACTTTTGGTTGTTTGGGCACTTTACAAGCCAATTTTTTTGTCACTTTTGGCGTGATTTTTGACAGAAAAATGAAACACCTCAGAATCACTTTTCGTATAGTTTTTTATACTAATTTTGACACCCACAATCGATTAAGAAAAGAATTTCAAGAATCTAATTTTTGAAAAATCAATTTTTGTAAGGGTCCCCCCTTGTGCTTTTTTCGAAAAAATATTCGAAAAAATTTAACTTTCAATAATGCATAAACTTGAAATGTAGAATTGATATATAGGACAAACCATGAACAAAATGGCCTCAAGCTTGACAAACGGGTCAAATTTGACAAAGTTGTGGCAGTTTGAAGTCTGGGAAGGTCATTTATAAGGAACTTTTGGTTGTTTGGGCACTTTACAAGCCAATTTTTTTGTCACTTTTGGCGTGATTTTTGACAGAAAAATGAAACACCTCAGAATCACTTTTCCTATAGTTTTTTATACTAATTTTGACACCCACAATCGATTAAGAAAAGAATTTCAAGAATCTAATTTTTGAAAAATCAATTTTTGTAAGGGTCCCCCCTTGTTCTTTTTTCGAAAAAATATTCGAAAAAATTTAACTTTCAATAATGCATAAACTTGAAATGTAGAATTGATATATAGGACAAACCATGAACAAAATGGCCTCAAGTTTGACAATCGGTTCAAATTTGACAAAGTTATGGCAGATTTAAGTATGGAAGGGCCATTTTTAGGGACGTTGCCAAACGCTTGGCATCATTTTTGAGACAAAATCAGAAAAAAACAGATTTTTAAATTTTATGTATAGAATTAAAAGTTATGGCATTTGCACAACGTCATAATACCCTCTTGACGCTGCTTTAATGGGTACAAGGCTAGAGCTTGAATCAGACAAATTGCAGTACGAATCCGGGTAATACAAGCTAATTTCTACTGTATTTGCCAGCAATTCTGTGCATATCCACGTACGGCGCGCCGTGGGTCCACGGCTCTATGAGGTGGATCTCATAGCGAACAATTATGATTCACAAATTTCGGTTCGTGAATCTTTTTTATACACTGGCCTGGCTCGGGCACGCCAAGGATTTGGCGACGTGCAGATCCCGGAGCCACCGCCGTTGATGGCGCTGCAGTCACAGAGGTTGCCGAGGTATGTGCCTCAAGTGGGCACAGTGCTGAGGATCCAGATGCTACACGTGAACCATCCGCAGGAGTTCTTTGTAATGCCGCACGAAATGGAGCAGAGACGGCGCCAAATGCAGAGTGAGTTGCAAAGCTTCATGACGCACATGTGCCTCAGCCAACTGGAGTCCATCTTTTTGGGTCGCCGTAACCTGGGCTGCGTGCTGCAGTTGGAGGATCAGTGGCATCGCGGCTGCA
This sequence comes from Drosophila maculinotata, assembly GCA_035045305.1. Classification (NCBI taxonomy): domain Eukaryota; kingdom Metazoa; phylum Arthropoda; class Insecta; order Diptera; family Drosophilidae; genus Drosophila; species Drosophila maculinotata. The sequence continues at coordinate 13,247,087 of JAWNPD010000335.1, forward strand.
TTGAGAGTATACTGTCCGATGGTGAGTTGATAGCTTCTGAGTTAGTCGATTCCTGGATAATTATATTGGTTGCCTCACAGGTTTCGTGATGGTGCGTCTGGTGGACACCGGTGCCTCGCAAAAGTTCTTCTGGGAACAGCTGTATGTACTGCCGCCTACATTCTGGACGCAGGAGCTGGCCATTAAGTGTAGCCTGGCCGATGTGACGGCAACGGCGGAGAATGGCTATGCCTGGCCAGCGCCAACAACTATTGCCTTTCAGCAGCTAATCTCCAATCCCAAGTTGCATATGGAGGTGATCTCTGTGCGCGACGAGGTTGCCCATGTCGCCTTGAACTACACGCGCTCCAACGGCGACAGCACCAATGTGGCCGCCATGTTAGTTGCCCAGAAACATTGCCAGTCCAGCGGAGAGAGCAGCAAAGTTATTCAGCCGCAGCCCTTGCGTCATGCGCAGCTGGATGCGGATACGCGCAAATTGATTGAGCAGGGCAAGGCGCATCTGGAGCCTTCATTGCCCGTTAACAATTTGGATAAATCGAATCGCTCAGAGATTGCGGTGCTCCATGTGGTGCATCCCGGCGAATTCTATGTGACCCTGGCACATTTTATGCCCGTCATTGCCAATCTGGAGCGGGCGGTCCAGTCATCGGCCGCCATGATGTACGAGAACTGTGCGCCCAAGCACACCTGGCAACCGGGCGACATGTGCTACGTGAAGACCATGGCAAATGCGGATCAGGAGATTCTCTGGCATCGCGGCCAGATTGTGGACAATTGCAACGAAGTCGCATTCAAATATAATGTCCGTCTGCGCGACATTGGCGAGCTGAAGAAGGGCGTGCCAGTTAACTGTCTGGCAACCATGGATGATGATCTGCGGTTCGTCGCCAACACCGCCGTCTGCTGTCATTTGTTTGGCATCGTTCCCAATGGCACCGAATGGTCCCCAGAGGCCTTGGAGTTGTTCCAGGCACAGCTGCAGGCCTACTGCGCCCTGCATACCAGTAGCCAGGGACGTGAAGGCGACTCCTTGTCCGTCATCTTGTGGGGCTCCCGCACCGAAATAAGCGGTCCCTTCTCCCCAGTACGCATTAAATATACAGATATTAATGAAATTCTAGTGCAGGCCGGCTATGCTTTAAGGGAGCACAAGCAACCGATACAAATGGACGTGCAATCGTCGACAAGCAGCAACTATCAAAGCTCCGTGGACTCACCTGACTCTAACTTGACCAAATGTCTGGACAAAATGTATAAAAGCCGGGGTAAGCATTCAACTCTACAAATCCTTCTTTTATCTATGCCGAGTTCATTTCCGAGCCCATAAAATGTATTTATTTTTGTAGCTTTATTATAAAATTTGAATGCTGTATCATTTTCATTTAAGATGTGCCCGATCCGAATCAATACCCGTTGCCAAAGTTAGGTTTTCAGCACAATGATGAGATGCCTCCGATGGAGCTGCTGAATGATTTCAATTCTAGAGAAACCACCACTTTCTGCACTAAGGCACCACAGGCCTGGCTGCAGCCGCGTGAGTGTAACAAAGGTCTCTTTACCGCACTGGCCACAAATGTCAATAAACGGTGTGAGATCTATTTAAGCATGGCCAGCGATGACACGTATATCAAGCATATGCGCGATTTGCTGGTTAGTCATTTCCAGCCCATGCTTAGGAAGCAGATGTCGACCAAATATGTGGTGGGTCAACCTGTGGTGGTCACCTACCACTTGGATAATTTAATCTATCGCGGCATTGTAAAGACCAAACTGAACGAGCAGGGAGAGCACAGTGTATACTATGTAGACTACGGCAATGTGGAGAAGGTGAAGCCGACCGAGATGCTGCCCTATGCGCCATTTCCGCAACTAAAAGCCATGTGCTGGCCAGTGGGTATCTTCGGTGTGAAGCCCAAGCAACAAAAGTACAGCATAAAGGCAATGGATGCAGTCCACCATAGTGTGGTCATGAAGCTGAGCAACGTGCGCGTTGTGGAGGAAAAAGTAAGCAATGAATTGCCACTATGTCAAATCAAGGTGGGCAACTTGGATATATCCACAATGATGATAAATAACGACTTGGCAGTACGCTTGCCCCAACGATCACTGCCGCACGACGACAAGAGTGCGATGGAATCCTTTAAGATGTTTGATCAGCTACTGCACTTTGGCGAAATTAAACGCCCGCAGCAAGTGCTGGTAGAAAACAAAAACACGACGGTGCCGCCACCGCCGTCAAAGAAAAGGCATGTAATGGAAAACAAAGAGATGCAACGGCTGGAGTGCGACGACGATTTCGATTGCAAAGAGGAGGCTGCAAAGCAGAAGCTACACACGAGCGTTAATTTTGAGAAAGACGACAGCGAGAATGATGACAATGATGAAAAGAATTGCGCCGACGGCTTCTCGGATGACTACGTTATCGAGCAGATCGATGAGGGTATTGTCAATGAGGATGATGAGGACACTGCAGGTGCCAAGCAAGATCTTACTAAATGTATACCAGCGGAAGGCATAGATGTCATGGATCAGTTACGTCGTCGTGTTCAACTGCGTTACAAGGTATGTATAGAATATTTAAGGGAATTTTGACGTTAAAAAACACTTATTGGCCATTTAGCAGGAAAGGTTGGAGAGCGCTAGTTTCTTGCCAATGGACACGTCCACGCAACGTTCCTTTCAGGACGCCCTTGGCTGCATTAAGCCACAATACCTGCCCACCGGCGTCAAAAACTTTTCGTGCAGCATCGACAAAGTGCTATCCTCCACTGAGTTGCAGATATCACCTATGCTAACCGAATTTGCCAAACAAGAGTTGGTTTTGGCACAAGAGACAAACGCGCTGATCAGAGACGCTGCACAGCTGTTTCCTGTGAAACCGGACGCACTGTGCCTGGCACGCTTTGCCCAGGATAATCAGTGGTATCGCGCTATTATCAAAGAACTACATCAAATCGCCCAAAAGGCCACTGTATGCTATATTGATTTCCATGACACCGAAATGGTGCCCTACAAGGATCTGAAGGTAATGCCCAAACAGTTGTTCATGTTTCCGCAGCGATCCTTCCGTGTCCAGCTGCACGGCATCAGGTTGAACCAGCACTTTGCAGAAACATCCGTGCGCCAGGCTCTCGAGGCGTGTTTATGCAAATACCCCATGGCATATGCGCGCGTCTACTATCCACGCAACTCTAACGGGGACAGCGATGGGTACATCGAATCTGATCAGCGTTCGGCTACTAATCGATATGGCATCCAACTACTTGAGGTCGAAATCTTTGAGAATAAAAACAAAACCGAGCTGCTCTATAAACCACTGATCGACAGTCGTATGTACTTACTGAAGTAATACTAAAAACGTACATTCAACAAATACTCGTAATAAGAAGTTGCCGTTATTTAAACAGATATTATTATCATAAATATTACATACTGGAATATGTATTTTCAATTTTTTGTTCTTACCTTTGATTTCAAATCTTATGTATTCAGTGACGATTTCAATAAATACGTACTATATATGTAAACATATTAGAAACACTTTTTAATAAGTTGAATCACATATCTTTAGAAGAAACATCGTAAGTACTATAGCCCAAATTGCACACAACCCATCAAATAAGTATATCCAATTTTATAATTATCCATAAATTGCATTTATTTCTTCCACAAAATGGTTTTTATTTGTTTTTGTTTTTCATTAATTCTCGTTGAAATTTGTATGTAAGTTGTAAATATTTGAAAGTGGTTTTGTTTCCGATTGTTTGTTGTTGTTTTTTATATTATAATGTAATATATTATTTAATTAATTCTCATAATGCTTATGCTGTGTTGTGTTCACTTAAAAACTAGAAATTTTAACTAATCGCTTCATAATCGAAACCATCGCAAACAATTATTCAAAATAGCCTAGAGAAGTTGCAACTACTACAAATCAAATATATATGTATATAGTAATACATACTTGTGCTACATACATCGAGATGGTATTTACGTTTAGGTATATTCAATATGACAGATGTGTTCGTTTACTTTCGATCGCTGGCGGACAGTTTTCCTCATTAATTTAAAAAATATGAAAATTATATAACAATTTTTAAAACGGACGCTGTGTTATGTACGATATATGTATGTATGTGTGTGTATGTGTTTTCTTGGTGGCTTAGAATGTGCTCAAGTTTTGAAAACTCAAAAGAATTTTTTATATATATACTAAAACCAATTGTATCTAACTTAAATTAACTAGATTTGTGTTGCATTTTACATACAAATTATACATAAAATATATAAGTAAATATTGTATAAATGAATAAATTTAATGATATCAAACTAAAGTTGAGAAGTTTACAATTATAGCATACAGTTAAAATATAATAATGATGAATATTGCACTGAACTAGGCATGCCATTTCACTAATGTAAATGTGTTTACAATTAAATAAAATTAAAGCAATTTCTTTTAAAATTTGTTTCTTTAAACTTTAAAGCAAAGTGTTTCGGATTGAGAGTGTTTGTCAAGTGTGAGAGTTGTGAGTGTGTGTGGGGTTATCTAGCGGAAAACAGGGACCGATGGTGGTGGGGGTGGGAGGAACACTTTCACATTTATCTAAGTCTCTTAAACCACATCCAAATGTACGATTAGTAAAATGTTATTATTATGATATAATGATTTCATTTTTGTTGTTTATCAAGAATTGGCATTTGCATATTTAAACTATACGTACACACATATATATATATATATATATATATTAATGTATATAGTTCGATAGGTAATACTAGTTTGTTTTTGTTTTGTATATAACCACAGACACACATTACACACACACAGAGAAGAGCCATGAACAGCTATTTAATTAATGAATTAAACTTTAGTTAGATTTTAGTCGATTAGTCGTTAGACATTAGTATTCATTTAAACCTCCACGGTGAAGGGATCGCGCGAATGATGAATCTTCAGATGTTTGTTGTGATTGGTCTTCGTGGTGGAGCTCTTGCCGCAGATGGTGCAGTGGAACGGTCGCTCGCCAGTGTGCATGCGCCTATGCTCGATCAGATAGTAGTGGCGATGGAAAGACTTGTCGCACTGATCGCACGTGAACTTCTTTTTGCCGTGATGCTCCCGCCGATGCCTCATATAGTTGTACTTGCGTATAAACTTGCAGCCGCAAACCTCGCAAGTGTACGGCTTTATCTGCTTGTGTGCATTCATGTGGTTCCTGTAGTCCAGCTCGCGTACGAAGGCCTTAGGGCAGTACTCGCACTTGAACGGTTTGGCCGTGCGATTCGCATGCACCCACGAATGTATCTTGAGATTCCATTTGGTGGAGAAGCTCTTGTTGCAAATGGCGCAATCGTATTGCGGATCCGTAGAGTGCGTCGCCATGTGCGCCTTAATCGACGTCTTTGCAAATATCTGCTTGCACATGGGACACTCCATGGGCTCAGCATAGTCAAACTTGTCCGAATGCGCCAGCCGAATATGCCGGCGCAGCGAGTTGGCATGCACAAAACGATCGCAGCAGTACGGACAGCACTTGGGCTTCACGTCGTGCGTCTCCTTGTGCCACAGGAAGCGCGCCTTTGAGGGCAGCACCTCGCCGCAATGACACACATATTCCTTCTTGCGCACCGTCATCTTTGTGTGGCGCTTGCGATGCTGCGTCAAGTTTGAGTAACGCTTGAACTTCTTGCCTGAGGATACGATACGGAAATTGGGTCTCTATTAGGTTCAGTTTATGTAAGTTTAAAAAGCATCCTCAATTTAAAATAGAAACATTGCAAATCGAATCGTATTCATAGTTCTATACACTTACCGCATATCTTGCACTTGAGTGGCGTCTGGCCCGTGTGCATGCGCATGTGCTCGACGAGAGCGCTGCGCACCACAAACTTCTTGTCGCAGACATAGCAGCCGAACTCCTTCCAGCCCAGATGTCGTTTCAGATGCAGCGAGAAGTTCTTCCAGCGATAGAATTTCTTGCCGCAGGTGAAACACTCGGCGGGATGCTCCGTTAGATGTGCATCGTACAGCTTCACAGAGGGGAAATCGGTGCGGCAGATGTAGCATAAGAATATTGACTTCTCCATGGCCTTCTGCTCCAACTCGCTGAGATTGTTGTGCTCCTGACCCAGCTTCGATTCGTTGTAGGCAATGAGCATGCGATAAAGAGCCGCCAGCTTGGCAGCCGGCGTGGTCATGGCCAACGGCGCTAGGGTCGGCTTTTCGTCCAGCTCGGCTACGCTGGTTGGTGGCTTCACGTCCGCATCACGTCCATTTTCACCGCTTGCACTGAGCAGGGCCGCATCCTTGACATCGGGCAGCTCCAAGTGGCCAAGCAACTGCTCCGATGATGCATCGGGTTTATCCTGACAGTGCTCCTGCTTGATCTTCACAATACCATCCTTGGAGTCCTCGTGCTGAGCCTGCAGCAACATTTGCTGCTGCTGCTGCTGTTGCTGTTCCTGCTGCTCCTGAACCTGCGGCTGTGGCAGCATCGTCGCACTAACCAGCGCCTGCGTGCAGATGAGCCGTCGATTCTGGCGCACATAGTTGTGCTCGCCAATCATGTGAGCGTTGCGCTCCTTTAGCTTCTCAAAGATGGCCACGCAGTGCGGACACTTGTAGATCTTGCGACGCGGCGGTTTCCGTTGAACCAGCGCCAGCGCTGCGGCAACTGCCTCCGCTTCGGCGGCAGCGCGAGATGTCGAGGCTATTGGTGGACCAGCCAACAAAGCCGATGACGACATGGAAGTGGTGGGCTGTGCATCCAACAAATGATTGTTTCTAGTTGAGCTCGAGGTAGCGTCTAAATCTGCCGGCTGTGCGTACTCTGAGGCGACAGCATTGAAGTCAAACCTGAAAGAGAAACCAAAGGTTTGAAATAAAACAAGAGTGATCCAGTCGAATGTGCTCCACAATTTCAGCATATTTTTAATGGGTACAGGGTACTGGCCACAAGTATTAATCACATACCGTTTTTGCTCCCGCTGCTGCTGCTGGCCACTGAGATCCTGCGCCGGATAGTAATCGTGACGCCAATCGGCCAGCTGCTGATTGTACCCATCCGTGAATTGATTCCTAAAGTAACGCTGTGATATGTCCCCGTACATCTGTAATTATTTCAATTACTTTCATGTCTGATGCAACTGTGCAGCTGTATGCTTACCGATTGACTCCAGGAGTTCTCAATGTCGCAGTTGCTCTCCTGCTCGGAAATTTCACCCTTGGCGGGCATCTTCTCATCGGTGCGTATGTTGAGACCCAGACCACCAACAAGGCTGCTCTCCGTTGCGGCGGCGGCAAACGATGAGGATGTCGTCGATGTGGAGACCGAGGGCAAATGGCTGCTGCTGTTGCTGAGCTGTTCCCGCTTACAGGCATCCAGATCTAAGTACTTGGCCTCGCTTATATCGCTATCAACGGCTGCACTGCAGCAGTCGACGGCTGACAAAGCCGCAATAAAATTGCTCGACTGCTCCAAGTTTGAACTGTGAGCAGCTGTTGCCTGCGTCTGTTGCTGTTGTTGCTGCTGCTGTTGATGTGGTTGATACCAGGAGCTCAGCATTGGTTTGGCGACACGTGAATGCCACGTTTCGTTTATCGAGCACTCCTGATCCAGTACAGACGAATTGCTCGAGGAGGAAGCCAACGTTGCGGCATTGGTGGCCTCACTGTTACCATGCTGCGGATGCTGCAGCTGCTGCTGTTGTTGCAGTGGCTGTGGCTGCTGCTGTATGCCAAATGGTGCAAAATTGGAAGCTGATGTGGCTGTCGCTGTTGTTGCTGCTGTTGTTGTGTTTTGGTGGTACAGAAAATGAAATTCAGCGAAGGCAGACGGCTGCGCCTGCTGCATCGCTTGCTGTTGTTGCTGGTGATGTTGCTGCGAGGTGGAGGCATACGAAGACGAGGAGGATATCACAATTTCATCAACGTCCACTTTGTTATCATCCGGCAAAATGTACTCTTCGCCCCGCTTGGTCGACTTGGTTGCATTGCTGCTGCTGGCAAATACGGATCCAGCCGAGGCAAAACTAGCTGCATTCACCACAAAAGTCGTTTGATTACTGTTCCCAGCCAGCGGCAGCTGCTTCGAGTTGGCAAACTCCAGGAGCACACGAGCATCGTCATCATTGACGGCGGAGTGCTTGCGTGCCTGCTGTGCCGCATAGCTGGTGGTCAGATGCTTCTCCAGTATGCTGCCACTCGATGTGGCCGCTTCCACATTCTCGCTTTTGATCTGCACCAGTTCGGCGGGCGCATTTGCTGATATGCTGAGGAATTCGGCGCAGTTGTTGTCAGTCTTTTTCGTCGTTGCCGTTGCTGTCGCCGTCGCTGTGGCCTTTGGTTTGATGACTAATTTCTTGGGTCCACGTGGCTGACCCGGCGCCGAGAAGCGTTGCGGCAGCAGCGCCGTTGGCTCCACCTCCACTTTCATTGGCGGCGGCTGTGTGAGATCCTCGGGCGCAACATTCGCACTGGTGCTGGCCATGCGTATCACGCTGGTGGTGCCATGTCCACTGCTGCTATTGCTGCTGCCGCTGGCATGTTCCAGGCTGGCCTTTTGCTCTATCTGCATTTGGGAGTGATCGGCATCATATTCATCCAGTGGCTCCTCTTTTTCCACCTTGACCAGCGGTATCGGAGCCACGGCGGCAAAGGGACGAGCTGCACCAATGCGACTCGAGGCAACAATGTTGCCCATTAGATCCAGATACTCGTTCATGTTGAGCGGTACATCGCTGAGCACCGTTACCCGATTCTTTTTGGACTTGATGGCGCCGGTGGGCATGGAATTGGGACAAGCGGAGGATGTACTAGCAGCACCGGCTCCACTGCTTGTGGAAGGAGCTGTGCAAAGTTGCTGCGCCGACGACAAAGTCACCTGTGCCGCTATCGACGATGGCGGCTGCTCTTGCTCCTCTGTCTGATCATCGCTTGCAGCGCAACTGCTGCCAATGCTCATGAAGTCGTCCTCATCCTCCGCGGCGGCCGGCTGATGCTTGGATGCGCGCCTGTGCGTTCTGCCGCTGGCTTTTGTCTTGCGTGACTTTTTCGTTGTGCTTTTGGGGGCAACTCGGCTGCGGCTATCCTCGTGCTCATCATCGTCATCCTCGATATGCTCATACGCCACCTTAACGTGATCCTCATCATCGCTGTTTGCCCAACTGAAAAATATATAATTTTGTTATTAGACTACATTTACATGCATGTTTTAATACGTATTTTGATAACCTATTCCCTAACTATTTAATTTATAAGTTTTACAATTTGTCTTCCTGCCTCAAAGAGTATATGGATATATAACTCTCGATTTTATATATTTTTAAAAATTATCGTAGACTATGATTTTCTTTACGTACTTTCCACTCATTCATATAATTTGGTATGCAATTCATTAAAATGTACTCTGATCGGAGGACAATTTAACTTTGAACCTCATTCCCAAGCATATATTTTCACATTGAAAACATTTTTCCACATGTTTTCAGAAAAGTAGACTGAAATGCAATATATTTTTAATGTCTTACCCCTGTTCTTGCTCCTCCTCCTCTTCGTCGTCGTCGTGGATGTGCAGGACGCTGAGTGGCGACTGATAGATGCGCTCAATCACGGAGAATTCGCCGTCATCTTTTTCGACGCACTCCACAATGTGCTTAGGCGTCTCCTGGACTATAAAATCACCATTATCCCGCTCCAGATAGTGGGCCACTGGCGATTCGGCATAGCGCAGCACAGACGCCCCAGTGGAGGCGGGCGAGGCGCAGGCAGCGTGCGCTGCTGCATTAAGCAGAGCACCGAATGGCGAATTGCTCGACTGGCGACTGTTGGCGCGTACGGATGTTGAGGCGGACATCTGAGCAGCCGAGGAGCTGGAGCAGCTGGTGGCAGGGTAGCCACCACTGCTGCTGCTGCTGGCTGCATGGGTTTGCTGTTGGTGTTGTGGTGGATGTTGCAGTCTTGAGGAGGCCAATGACGACAGCGAAGACGACGACGACGACGTCGCCGATGGAATTGTTGGCTGTGGCGGCGGCGGTGGATTTAGAAAGATATCCGTGTGCATTTTGCTGCTGTGTTTGCCACTCGGTGGTGCTGGATTGACGTTATGTTGTACGTTAATGTGTTGCTGCTGTTGTTGTTGCTGTTGGTGTTGCTTGTTTTGGTTGTGCTGAGATCGAATTTGACTGATGGCGGCGCCATAGGCGGGTGGTGGCTTCTGATGCGGCTGCGTTGACGTCGCCTGCTGCGCAAAGAGCTGTGAAAGAGGAGCACAATTTTAGTATATTTTCTTTTAGAATACAATGATTGCCCTAAAATTAGACGTGAGTATTTAAGTTTAACCGTTTCGGAACAATTAGGACAACAATTTGTTTACAATTAAGCGCATTATGTCCCACTGACCAACGGTAATATGCATTTTGGTTTAATCCTCACCTGCAATGGTGGCGGCGGCAACGCTGCTGTTGCATACGTGTACTTCAAGCCAGACTGTGGCTGCTGCTGTTGTTGTTGGGCAAAGTGCGCAGTCTGTTGGTTGGCCAGGAAATTATGCTGCTGTTGTGGCACTTGTGGTATCACCAGTGTGGTGGTGCCACGCGGAAAGCCATGCTGCGTTGACGTTGCTGCTGCATGATGATGCTGTTGCTGCTGCTCAAAACGATAATCGTTGGCCAAGGCTGGCGAATAGACGGCGGCCACGCTGCTTATGGTGGGTATGTTGGATGTGGTGGTGGCTGCTGGTGGCGCCTCAGTCGTGGGTGGCGCGCTTTTAACTGCCTTAATCGGTGGATTGCTCAATTTGTTGCTGCTGCTGCTGGCGTTGCCTAGCAATGTGGCAGCTTTGTGTGCTGTTGATTTCGATGTGGTTGTTGTTGTGGTTGCTGTTGTTGGTGGTGCTGGTGGTGTTGGGGGTGCTGTTGCCGTTGCTGGCTTAACATCGGGCTTAACATCTACAGCAAACGATAAGGCGGCGGCGCCATCAGTGCTGGATGGGGAAGCGCTGCTGGAGAGCACAGCTGCCGCCAGGGCGCTGCCCAGCCCATTGTTGCCAGCTATGGTCATTTGGACCAGCGCCTTGATTACCTGCTCCTTGGGATGTGTCTCCAAATGATCGGAGAGATTCATGCCCGCATGCAAATACAAGGTGCACACGGGGCATTGCACACTGTCCACCATGATGAGACTTGTTTAACCACGGGTTACTGTCAAACTTAACACTGCTCCGTCTCCGGCTGCTCTCTACCTCTCTACGCTCTCAGGCTCTCTCTCACTTCCAAATTAGAGTCATAAAACTGTGACTTTTGGTGCTGTTGTTGTTCGTCTGATGGCCATTTTGCTCAATCCTTGCACGGCGCTGCAAGAAATAAGAAAGAAAAGCACAGAACGTGATTAATCACATAAATATATTTATTAAATTTTTTATAATTTAAAATTATAGATTTAAGATAATTTAAATTTAAAGCATATGTTTAAAGCATACGTAGAAGCGTAACTTGATAATCATGCCCATAAGCTGATACCGATATCCAACTGATATGGTAACGCCAAGAATGCGCAGCTTTGAAGCCGGATCGTTGCGACGTAATCTGCGAAAACGTGCATTATATATATTTACTGAAAGAGCGAAAGCTCTCGCAATGGAAGATAGACAGAGAGAGAGAGAGAGAGACAGTAAAAGCCAATGCCAAGTGAGTATACGGCTAAACAAAGGACAAGTGCGGCGCGGCAGGCAGCCAAATCAAAAAACAACAAATAAACATAAATATGTATAAGCATATATACACGCATACACTTTGAATGCATGTGCAAAAGGATGGAAGGAAGGCATTGGAACGGGGGGCAGGTGGCAACAGCATCGGCATCGGTGTCGGGCAAAGCTTCAGAGCGCAAATGGAATGGAATGGAATGCCCAGTTGTACCAACAACAACATTTGGGAACAGCTTTTTTTGTTGTGCATTCAACTCGAGGACGATGGGCACACGGCAACATCACGATAATGACGAGTTTTCATTGCTGGGCATGAGCAATAACTGGGAATGAATCAGAGCGAATACTGTGACTTTTCAGTAAGCTGACCAATGGGAAATCATTTATCCTAATCAAATCACGACAATAATTATACTTTGAATGCACATATTAAAATATGTATACAAGTTGATAAATGTGAACAAAAAAAAATATGTGAATCGTTATTTGCAAATCACTACTCTTTCGAAATTATTTTCTAAAATATCAGCAATCTCATAAATAAAAGCAAAAGCATTGTATTGCTGCACTTTTACAGCCAAATGTGATAAGTCATTTTTAAAAACAGCAGTTTAATAATTGCAGCTGTTAACATTAACAGCTGGTCCAATCTAAGCAAAACAATTTGTCGTGAAAGCTTTCGCATAACAAGTGATTTTTATCTTAGTCTCATTATCGATCAATTATCGATTTAATGCAGTTACATATCAACTAGTATTCAAATTAAATATTTCCAAGAGAGAATATCGATATTCGTCGCAAGTACATATTTACATACATACGTACATGCATATTCGTCGGTCGTTTTTGTGTGCACACATGTATACACGAGTATATACAAACATACGTACACACATACATCGATTGCGCACATCTGTGCTTTGTTGTTGTTAAGCACTGGAAATATTCAAAGTTTTTTGCGTTGCTTTTTGTTGAATTCTTATTTTTGTTGCTTTTGTTTAATATTAAGGGTTGTAGGAAAACAAACAGCCAGCCGCAAAAATGTCTACTACGTCTGTTGCTATTGATTTTTCTTACCAGCAAAGCTTACAAGGCAACAAAAAAAAACATCAATGTACAAAGTGCGTAAGGGAGAGCACATATGTATGTATGTATTTACATCGGAACTCGAGTGATGAGTAAAGTACACATAATTTTTTACCTACCTTCTCTGCTGCTGCTATGTAGTTGTATGTGTTGATGTGATCTTTTGCTTTGATTTTCCACACACGCACTTGCACACATGCACACATACGCACGCATGCACACACACATACATTCACGCACGTAAGAAAGGTAGATACAAATTTCCGCTTTGTGTGTATGTTTCTTTAATTTTCTCTGTTCTCTTTTCAATTCATTCAAGTAGATAAGCACGCACTAATTGTAAATGAATTGCAATTTGCGTTTGCATTTGTTTTTGGTATTATAATAATAGATAAATATAAAAAACTTCCAGTACAAGCGGCGTCAATATCGATCGTAACAACGGCAAGGGCAAGGGGGTGGGGGTATCCTTGAACAGTTATGCACCTGCAGCTGTTATTATTTATATGTGTGTATGTGTGTAATCCTTGGTCTTGGGTTCTGGTCGTCGCCTCTTCGCCTCGTTCAATGACACAGAAATCTTTCTACTCGTCTTTTGCTTTGTGCGCTCCTTCTTCAATATACAACTGAGCTTTTATATACATATATGCTGCGAGGCCATTGCTGCGTTTATCTCCATGTGTGTGTGCGTGTGTGTGTGCTACACACAAAGTAAATTTTCAGCTACGTTTTTCATGCACTTTGCGTTGCTTTGCGTTGGGGCATTTATGCATAACTGTTTCACGCCTCAATTAGCTACAATTTCGTTATATATTTATTAATTTTGTTGCACTTTACACTATTAAATAGCCGTAATTTCGATTTCACCTTGCGACAAAATGAAAAATTACAACACCAGGCGTTAGAGTGTTGTAAAACTTGTGATGGCAGCGCTTCAAGCAGCACTTTACCAACACTCACTCTGCGCTCAAAAGCAACTCTGAGTGGGCTGCATCATTGGGAAATTTATTATTGTCAGCCGTGGCGACTTGCATTTACAATTTACAGAGCGGTTTTTATTAAAGGCAAAATTATTAAAGACAACATGACGGACAAGGCACAGGAACAGAGTATTATGGACAAGTCCATGCGGTCGGTGTTCGTTGGCAATATACCCTACGAGGCCACCGAGGAGAAGCTAAAGGAAATTTTCAGCGAAGTCGGACCGGTACTTTCGCTCAAGTGAGTACCACAGCATATCCCATATAGGTGAATAATAATAAATTTCCGTGTTGACAGACTTGTTTTTGATCGCGAAAGCGGGAAACCGAAGGGATTTGGTTTCTGCGAGTACAAGGACCAGGAAACAGCGCTGAGTGCCATGCGTAATCTCAATGGCTACGAAATTGGCGGACGAACTCTCCGGGTTGACAACGCTTGTACGGAGAAATCTCGCATGGAGATGCAGCAGCTGCTCCAAGGACCCCAAGTGGAGAATCCGTATGGAGAGCCCTGTGAGCCGGATAACGCGCCCGAGCTGATAACCAAGACAGTTGCCTCGCTGCCGCCAGAGCAGATGTACGAGCTGATGAAGCAAATGAAACTGTGCATCGTGAGCAATCCTTCCGAGGCGCGGCAAATGCTCATGCTGAATCCCCAGCTGGCATATGCCCTGCTGCAGGCCATGGTGGTGATGCGCATCGTGGATCCACAGCAGGCGCTGGGGATGCTCTTTAAGGCTAATCAAATGCCGCCTGTTCTCGGCGGTAACCCGCATCCTAATCCGGGTGTCATGGTGCCAGCGCCGCAGCAGCAGCAACAACAACCACCGCCGCAACAACAGCAGCCGCCACCACAATCCGCTGGACCGATGCAACCCTTGCCTGTGCCCGGTCCAAACTTTAATAACATGCATCCAAATGATATCGATTTGCGCATGTCCGGTGGGCCAGTCATGGATCCGCGGATGATTGCCCGCAGCATAGATCAGGACATGCGCCAGGTGCCTGGGACTATGCCTAATCCGGTGCCACCGCCACTCATGGACCCGCGCACCCGAGCGCAAATGCAACCGCAGCAGCAACAGGGACCACCCATTGCTGCGCCCATACCCTATCCAAGCGATCCGCGCCAGCGTCCGATGGATCCGCGTCTACGTGGCGCCATGCCGCCGGTATCAGTGCAGCAGCAACCGTCACCGCAGGTGCAGCTGACGGTGACGCAACAGCAGCAGTCGGCGGCACTGCAGCTCCAGAGTCGCCTGGGCGCACATGGCGTACTGCCCTCGGATGCTTCTGATCAGGAGAAGGCTGCTCTCATTATGCAGGTGTTGCAATTATCCGATGATCAAATTTCCCAGCTACCACCGGAGCAACGTGCAAGCATTCTGGTGCTCAAGGAGCAGATAGCCAAGACAAGAACGGCACGCTGAAGAAAAACACCTTTTGAGTTTAGTTGCACATCATTTTCAATTGGATGCTAACAATAAAGATAAATCAAGATTCACATGTAATTTGCAATCAATAAGTAGACACTAAAGTTTGATGCAGCTTCTGTACGGTGGTGTTTAGCATCTGGCGCAGCACTTCATCCTCGGCGCAATGAACCGTCTGTAATATAAGATAGATCGTGGGATTAGGAATTATATTATAGCTACTAATACCAAATGCTCACCAGTGTTTCCAGGTTGATTTCAGCATGTTTGCCGCTTACGGTAATCGGCAGCAAATCGCCCTTGAACATCTTGGGCACACAAGTGTCGCCGAAGGTGTCCTGCAGCGTCTCGATGAGGCACTCCCGGAAGCGCGACTCCTCCGATTTCGTTTGCTTGGTGGCACCCTTGATGTTGGTGCCGCCCAGCTCCGACTGCATGAGGCAGGCTAGCACCGCATCGGCATAGACATCGTTCACATGCGTCGCCAGCCATTCCATCACAATGATCTTCTGCTCCACAGTTAGTTCAACGCAGTTGAATACACGCAGCTTGCGATCCGGCTCAACCACCTCCACGCAGCCAGCGCCAATGCGACCCAGCAGCAGTTGAAGTGTGGCCAGCGAACTAGTCCACGGAATTGATTGACGCTGGGTGACCACAGACATGCTCATGTCGGTGTACTCTGATTGAAGAATAAAATATAGGAGAATTAGTTAAACCAATCGAATGAAAATGCTGGTGTAATTTTCCATAAGCCCCTCAAAACTCACTTCAAGAGATAATAACAGTCAACCCAAAGATTGTTAAATATATACGGATAATAATTATACTTACTGCCTAGATCCGAGGGTGCCAGCAAGTGGTACTTGAAGTCGCGCTTGACCAGCACGCCAGAGAGTTTGCTGCCCACCTCCGGCTTCTTGGCCGCCAGATGACCCATCACCTTGGCAGTTTTCTCGCCGCGAAAATAGAGATCGACGGCGTGGGTATTGCGGGGATTATAGAACTTGATGTCGGTACTGGCGTCTGCCTCATACTCGCGCTGCAGCGCCAGCTTCAGGCGAGACATCTCATTCTGTTCGCCATGGACGAGCACCACGTGATTGGGTCGCAGTATGCGTATAAATTCGCTGGTCTGCTGGTAGTCCGTGTGGGCCGAGAATGATATATAATCGACGGACATGTTTAATGGAAGCTTCTGGCCGGAAATCGTAGTGATCTCCTCCGGCTCGGAGAGTATGGTCTTAGCCAGTGTGCCCTCCACACAGTAACCGGCGATAATGACGCCATTCTTAGGTTCTGTGCACCAGCTCTCGAAGAGCTCACGCGACAGCCCCGATTGCATCATACCGGGTGAGGCCATGATCACACAGGGTCCAATGTCATCGAAGTGATCGATGCCCTTGAGGTTGGAAATGTGACGAAATACAAATGGGTTATTAACGGCTATCTGGCGACGGATGCGATCGTTCATCGCATTGATGTATGTCTGGTAGACGGCCATGCACTTCTTGGCCAGCGAGGAGGCATAGTAGATGGGTATCTCGTGCAGATCGGGATTCTGTGACCAATACTCGTCCAATATCAACAATAACTCCTGGGCGCGACCCAAGGCAAAGACCGGAATGAGGCAGCGACCGCCCTGCTGCACAATCTTCTGCACCAGCGTTGTGAAGCGACTCTCCCGATCCTCCCGCTTCTCGTGTATGTGTGTGCCGTAAGTGGATTCGGTGATCAGGACATCCGGTCTCTTGGGCGGCACCTCGGCGGCCATCAAGTGTCGATCCTCCTGCCGCGAAAAGTCACCAGTATACAGAATCTTAATGCCAGCAATTTCAATCATAAACATCGCTGCGCCCAGTACATGACCAGCATTATATGCGCAGAAGCGGACGCCCATCACATCCCGCTCCTCATGGAAGTTAATCGTCTCTATCTTCTCCATGGAGGCCTCCAGATCGGCTTCTGTGTATAGCATTTGATCGGTGGATATATTGCTGATTTTTATATAATCGGAGAGCATCCAGCGATAAATGGCTTTGGTGGCGTGCGTCATAAAGCAGCGTCCACGAAAGCTGGTCTTCATCAGGAACCAGGGCAGAGCACCACAATGGTCCAAGTGGAAACTAAAAGAAGGAATACAGTTTTAGTAATTGAGTATTATTATTATTATAATTATAAGAGAGTTTCACAACAGAGAAGTGTGCCTGGTCGTGTGGTGTCCCTTAAGATATGCAACTAGAAGCTACACTCCCAAAGAGCTCCACTTCATTAAAGTATTCAGTATAAATATTTATTAATAATTGCATACTGTGAAATGAAGAGTAAATCAATTTCGTCGGCTTCAATTAAATCCACATAGGGTAGGGCATCCATGCCCGATAGACCCGGATGTATGCCACAGTCGAGCATTATCTTTTTGCCCTTGAACTCCAGCATGATGCAGGAGCGTCCCACTTCCTGGCCAGCTCCACTGGAATGGAAAGACAAACAGACACATAAGTAATCGGTTATTTTGATACAGTTTCGTTTGCCAACTTACAGCGGCTTTATTTGCAGCAGATCACTCTCCTCATCGGGCAAGTGTGCCTCACTATTTGTTGCTTGCGCTTGCGACATTATTTATTTATATTTGATTTTATATTAAATGCTACAAAATTAAACGTTTTGCCGGCTACCAATTAACATATGATTTTGATAGCAACAGCAATCGATACATTATTTTCGATATCAATTTCGAAAAAATACTGCATTTATTTATACATATGTAAAAGTAAGCATATAAGAGCAATATTTGTATTAGAAATTGAACAATAGAGATTAACTTGTTAGCTATGACATTCAAAGCAACTGTCTGATCTGGAGTTTAATTTTGTTATTACTCAATTTCGAAAAAAATACTGCAATTGTACACGTATATTTAAAAATTAATACATTATAGCAATTTTTTTACTTTATATTTGACAATAGAGACAAGCTTTTTAGCTTTATTAATTAATACAGTCGACTTAATTTGAGTTTAATATCTTTAAGTCTGTATAGTAAAAATACCGCAATAATTTGTTAGGCCAGCCCTGGCCGCCGTAGTTGTACACTTTTTTTGTTGGTTTTTTTTACATGCAAGCAGAAATATTCTTCAGATCAAATGCAAATGGTTGGAACTAGCTATGATGGTAAGTATATCAAGTTTAAATTGAAATTGTAGACTTATCAGAGTTTCTTAATTATCGTTTTAAAGTGCAACGCAAGCAGGCGCGCACTCTGGAAAATGAAATCGACCTCAAATTGGTTGCATTCAGTAAAATCGGAGCTGGCAGCAGCAATTTGAGTAACAGTACTTCGGCTGCTGCTTCTTCTTCTGCGGACACATCACCGTTATTGGGGGAACATGTTTTCGATTCGCTATCAGCGGAAATTGAACAAATGCTGGATAAGGTGGGTCTTTAAGTGAGTTCCGTAATGCGCGAGCATTAAACAACTTATCTACCCACAGTTGTCCACCCTCAATGAATCAATGTCGGAGCTGCCGACATCGGGAAGTGCTGCGATGCACACGCTACAGCGGCACAGGGAGATCCTCCAGGGCTATCGGCAGGAGTTCAATAAGATCTGTGCCAATCACACCACGCGCATGGAACGAGAGGAGCTGCTACGCGGATCGGGACTGGCCACAAGTGGAAGTCCTTCGATTTCCGGGCTTAGTCGCCGAGAGATGTATATGAAGGAGAGTGGGCATCTGAGCAGTGCCGGGAATATGGTCAACGATCAGATAAATATAGCCATCGAGACGCGAGATAATCTGCATGCCCAACGACAGGCCTTCAAACGGCTGCAAACTCGATTTAATGATATTTCCAATCGATTTCCCCTAATATCAAGGTATAGATAGATTATACATATAACATATATAGAGTACTAATTGAAAGTGTATTTTCCAGTCTCATACAGCGCATCAATATCAAAAAGCGACGGGATTCGCTGATTCTGGGCGCGGTTATAGCATTCTGTGTCATCCTGCTGCTGATATATGCTTTTAATTAGAGATTTCCATTCAAATATTTCTGACAATTGCAATTTCTGTATGTTTTCCCCTTTTGGTATATGTATAATCAACTTGTGATAGCAATAAAATCTAATATTTAAGTTATTAACAATATTAATTTAATCAAAGTGCAATTTTGTTGAGCTCACAATTTAATTAAATTATAAAAAAGTATATTTTACATCAAAGCTTAATTTCAAAATTGGGTTAGCTTGATTCGTTAAGTTCACATACCGATAGTCTGGTTATCGATAGGGTTTCACGGCATCTGGCAGCTCTGATTAAATTCAGATAAGCAATAATTAATCGAAACATTAAAGTTGAGGTCACATATCGATAGGTAAACAACTTATCGATAGGGTTTGGCGGACTCTGGCAACTCTAACGCAACAGCTGCTTGCGATGTGATAACAATTCAGACTATTGCAACACGCTTTGTAAAATTTTTACTATTTTACTAAATTCTGTATAAAAGGTAATCATGTCGTTGTTGCCTGGCTCCGAGGCGAAGGCCGGCGAGGTCTCCAAGCCACATGTGATAGACACAGCCGAGCTTGATAGAATGGCCATGCATTTTGTGGGCAATATGCACCGATACCGGGAGAACATAATAATACCCAAAGCAAATGGACCGGTCAAAATTAAAACAAACGAGGAGAAACTTATCGAAACAGCCGTCGAGAGTTGCGCGTTTAAAAGCACCATGGCCTGCGTTATGGGTAAGCTTAAACTGAAGTACATTTTTAAATTTTTATTTTGATTGAATACATTTTTAATTTATATAAACTTATATATTCAGGCTACGGATTGGGTGCTGCTTTGGGTTTATTCAGCGCCAGCGTCAATCCAAATATGGCCGATCCGTTTGCCAATGAGAAGAAACAGACAGCCCGTGAGGTCTTCCGTGAGATGCGTTCCACAACCCATTCGTATGCCAAGAATTTTGCATTAATTGGCGCCGTCTTTTCAGTTGTCGAATGCACCATTGAAAGTGTAAGTGGAAATAAATAACTAGTTGTATATATTTAAATACCCTGCACCCATTCATAGTGGGTAAAAAGCAGGCACCGTAACGGTGATAATTATAAATCGTCCTTCCCAGACTTCAAACTGCCATAACTTTGTCAAAACTCAACCGATTTTCAATCCCAAGGCCATTTTGGTCGTTATTTGGCATCTACTTCAAATCCACATCTAAAGATTATGGACTTTTAAAAATATTTTTTTTATTTTTTTTTTTGATAAAAAAGCATAAGGGGGGACCCTTACCAATTTTAATTTTTCAAAATTTAGAATCTTGAAATTTTATTTTTAATCTATTGTAGGTGTCACAATTAGTATAAAAAACTATGTGAAAAGTGATTTTGTGGTGTTTCATTTTTCTGTCAAAAATCACGCCAAAAGTGACAAAAAAAGTGACTTGTAAAGTTCCCAAACATCGAAAAGTTCCTTATAAATGACCTTCCCAGACTTCAAACTGCCATAACTTTGTCAAAACTGAACCGATTTTCAATCCCAAGGCCATTTTGGTCGTTATTTGGCATCTACTTCAAATCCACATCTAAAGATTATGGACTTTTAAAAATATTTTTTTTATTTTTTTTTTGATAAAAAAGCATAAGGGGGGACCCTTACCAATTTTAATTTTTCAAAATTTAGAATCTTGAAATTTTATTTTTAATCTATTGTAGGTGTCACAATTAGTATAAAAAACTATATGAAAAGTGATTTTGTGGTGTTTCATTTTTCTGTCAAAAATCACGCCAAAAGTGACAAAAAAAGTGACTTGTAAAGTTCCCAAACATCGAAAAGTTCCTTATAAATGACCTTCCCAGACTTCAAACTGCCATAACTTTGTCAAAAGTGAACCGATTTTCAATCCCAAGGCCATTTTGGTCGTTATTTGGCATCTTCTTTAAATCCACATCTAAAGATTATGGACTTTTAAAAATATTTTTTTTTCACTTCTTTTTCATAAAAAAGTATAAAATAAACCTTACCAATTTTGATTTTTTCAAAATTTAGAATCTTGAAATTTTATTTTTAATCTATTGTGGGTGTCACAATTATGGACTTTTAAAAATATTTTTTTTTTACTCTTTTTGATAAAGAAGCATAATATAATTATCTTTGATCGATTGTAAGGTCTGCGTGCAGGGTATTTCCTAGTCGGTCACTCGCGACTAGATCACTCTTGTTCATTCTACTCATACAAATTCCTTATATCTCAATAGAAACGCGGGGTCACCGACTGGCGGAATGGCACCTATGCGGGCGGCATTACGGGCGGACTGATTGGCCTGCGAGCGGGCATTAAGGCTGGCCTTATTGGCGGATTGGGTTTTGCGGCATTCTCCACGGCGATTGATTACTATATGCATATGAGATAGTTGCAGTTTACTGCGTGTGTATAGCTAGTAAACTCTTATAAATGTTTGTTCTTAATTATAAATCACGTTTTTAATGTTGCCCCCGGAAACGGAATTTAACGAGCTCAGCACGACGAGCATTTCCGTTGCACCAATCAAAAGGCACCAGGCCAAAGCCCAGGCACAGCTGCCACACATTAATATTAAGTTCATGAAAAGCGCGACAGTGGCATTAAACAATGTGCCACAGTCTCAAATTCGGCCAACGACCGGTTTTGGTGGGGAGCGGCAAGTGGCATCCAGCTTGTGGGAACGGGAACGGGAATCGATAGCCAGCTTAAGAGAATGTTTGTGCTGCGGCTGCTGCTGCTGCTGTTAAAGCGATTTCCAGTTTCAGTTGAATTTGAGCAACAGGCTGGTAACGAACGCAACTGTTGCGTTTTCGCTTTCTGTCGCGTTACGACGAGTTTGATTTAAGACAACAATTGAGGATGAACATCTTTCAGCGGCAGCTGCAAAAGTGCAACAACAACAACAGCTGCAACAGCAGCAACAGGAAACGGGTTTCAATTGCAAGCTAAAGTGCTTTGGACCCACTGTGCGTATATAAAAATATATATGTATGTATACGTACATACATATTAATTGATATACAAATAATGCATATTTGTTGACTCGCAAAGTGTTGTCCAGCCGGCGGCAATGTTTATGCAATCAATTTACACTCGGCGACCACAAACATTTGTTTGTTTGTTTTTGTTTTTGTGTAGCGTGTAGCGTGCTCCTGCTCTCCCTCAGCTCTCAGCATGAATTTGCATGTGCCTCGAACAGCTCAATTTGGCTCTGTGCATGCAGATGTGTGTGTGTGCACACTGTACATTTAAGGCGCAAAGTTCAATGAAACGAAGTGACACATGTGTTTTGGCTGGCTCCATGTTCTAATTGGATAGACCAAGCGGCCAAGCAGCAGTCGGCATTTCATTTCATTTCAATTTCCAGTGTTGTTCCATTCTTTTTGCAAGTGAAAACGATCTCAGCTGAGTCAGGAGTTGCTGGGAGTTGTTGCTTGTCAGCACCACCAACCCATTATCTTATCAACTGAAATCATTGACATACATACATATGTACATATGTATGTATATTCTCTATATTGTGAATTCGAAAAAAATAAACAACACATTGCGTCTGGTATTTCAGACAGTGTGCAGCTGCCATTGGGACGAACTTGCTGCAGAATGAAACAATAAGTTTTGATGACTCAATTTTAATTCACTTTTACTCAAGACACACTGTACAGTGTACACATATGTCTATACAGCTGTGAGAGCGTGGGCGAGACAGAGAGAGAGAGTAAGAGAGAGCGATACCAAATGGTTTTGCTCTCAGCTGCAATCTAATCAAAACAGATAGTGCTCCCAACTTACGGCTTGATTCATTTACTTTAGTTCTAATTCAACGTTTGAAAAGTGTTCGCGTCAATTTCGCAGCGCAAGCGAATTAAATTCAATAGAAAAACTCAACTGCAATTTGATCGGTGCATGCAATTAATACTTAAGGTGTTTTCTGAATTCTATTGTGTTTAACTGATACAAATCAACGAAAACGAAACGTAATAAATAACGACGTGTACAAAATATGAAGTACAAATTTTTGCTGCTGGTAAGTAAAAAATGTTAACGGTATCTTAAATTTCGATCGTTCTTATCTTATCTGAAATTGTTTTTCGTTGGGGTCAGCTATGAAGCAATTACACACATACATAAGAATATCTTTATATGTACATACATATGTATGTGTATAGTTGTACATAAAAGAGTATATAGATAATGTGGCCGTTGTTCGGTTTAGGGAAACCTTTTTATGAGGAGATACTAATTTAGAAGGTTTGCCTAAACCATAAATCATGAAGAAGGATATCGTAAAAAGACATGTTTCAAACTTTTAAACTGACATAACTTTGCCAAAACTGAGCCGATTTTCAATAGCAATATATATTTGTTACTGTTTTAAACTCTATATTAATGCTACATTTGAATCCAGAAACAAAATTTTCGGTCAAAATTCATGTCATGAAAAAATCGTCTGTAGGCATGGTTCCCACTTTTCCAATGTCAAAACTCTACCGATTTTAGGCTTAATCTCTGTATTAAAATATAATGAAATATTTGAACAACTTAGTCAGGCTTATCGGCCTATCTTACCCCTCGGCATAATGAACGTTTATACATACATAAACAAATAAGTATACTATTGAAATTCGTAATCGTTACACTTGTCATATGATTTGTTGCAGCTGTTAAGTGCGAGTCCATTGCTGCTGCATCTGGTGGCTGGCCAACATGAGAACATTCCCTACCAGCCCGTGACGAACATCTGCGAGACATGCGCCTGTTTGAGCGCCCAGGATAGCAATCATCGCCTGCATCAGACACTCAATTGTGCCATGAAGAACTTTGAGCACATTCTGGCTCGCTGGCCCACGGAGTTTGGCACTGAGCACACGGGCATGGAGATTGTTGCCTCGTATTCGGGCAACAATATTCGCCTGCTGCAACAGTTGCCTGCCACAAATGCGGTGCTTACGCTTTCGTGCCGCCACTGTGGCATGCAGCAGCTGCAGGCGCCGCTGTTCATGGACGTGCCCAATGTGGAGGGTCTGTACCTCAGTTGGAATGACATTTCAGATGATGCACTCAAGCCGGAACTCTTCCGTGGCCCCTTCAATAGCACCAAGTACGAGCCCATTGCACTGAAGGATCTGGATCTCAGTCATAATCGCATATCCCGGCTGGACCGCAAGCTCTTCGAGCACACGCCGCAGCTGAGGAAGCTCGCACTCGCCTATAATCGACTCAGTGTGCTGGATGCGGCTACCACTGCCTCCCTGGCATCCATCACAAACCTGCAGCGCCTCGACCTGTCCTACAATGGATTGCTGACGTTGCCCGCCGAGCTCTTTTCTCACCTGAGCAATCTTCATTCGCTGGATGTTTCTGGCAATGAGTTTTCTGTGGTGCCGCCTAGCATTCAGCAGCTGGGCAAATCCCTACAGCAACTCAATCTGGCCGGCAATACTTTGGCCAAAATAGGTGTGCAAAGTTTCCAGAGTCTGGGTGCACTGCGTCGTCTCAACATCAGTGAGATGCCCCTGCTGCGCACCATTGAGGTTGGTGCCCTGCATTTGCCTGCTCTGGAGCAACTGGACTGTGCACGCAATCCCAAACTGCAGCGTTTGGAGTTTAAGGATTTGCTGCACAGTCGCAATCTGACGCAGCTGGACATCTCACAGAATGCACTGAGCTCCCTGGCTTTAAATGTGAGCAGCAACAGCAGCGCGGCTTCCTCGAACTCATCCTGGCCACGTTTGCGCAGCTTCGCCATTGCTGGGAATCCCTGGTACTGCAGCTGCGAGCTGCTGCAGGCGCTGGAACATGCCGGTGCACCTCAAGTGCTCCAGTCACTGACCGCTGTGGCCCGTTGCGATACGCCGTATCTGCTGGCCGGAATGCCGCTGACCAATCTGACAGCGGAGCAAATCTGCAACATGGTCATACCCAAAAAATATCGCGCTGTGGAGGATGATCCGCCGCGGTTCCTGCGTCGCCGGTACATCATACTCACGGTCATCATTGCCAGCGTTGTGGTGATGGGGGGTCTGATCATTGGCTTCATCGTTGTCTGTGTCCGGCGTCGTCTCAAGGGCAACGACTACGGCGTACAGCCCATACGCTACACCAGCGTACGGGGTAGCAATCTGTCCGCCTTTTCGCAACTGCAGCCCGCCTCGGTGACCAGCAAGTTTAACAATGCCGCCGCTGGAGTAGCCACAACGGGCGCACCAAATGCCTGAGGAGGAGCCGGGAGTCGATTTGCTGCACGAACTATGGAGCCAAAGATGTCCACGAAAGTGTTTCAGCCACTAACAAAGACTTTGCGTGCATGCATTATATTGTATATATTTTAGTTGTGAACTCTCCTGTTGGAGTCCTGCCACCACATCCTTAGTGTCTAGTGTTGCCATCGCTGTTTGTATTGTACTTAAGTTTCGATAGCTTGTAATTATTGTGAAATAAAATGCATTTTTATATCCATTGCAGTGAAATATTTATAGAAAATGAAGGAACAATAAGAGTATAAATCAATCATTAGTTGTAGTCAAGTGATATTTAAAATCAAAAAGAACTCAGTTTCAACCGATTGTTCCTATAAAAGCTATAATATGTAGTGATTCGAATAAGTCGACTCCGACACATTTTCTGTCTGCATCAAAAAGATATCTATAAGTATCATCAAAGTATGTTAAAAGCGGATGAAAGTTTCACCGAGCCGACTTGGATACTGACTAAGAACATATACATATCTATACTTTGAGGTATCCTCTTTAAAATGATAATACTACATAGCTACAATGGTATAACAGTTTTCATATATTAAACTCTTTTGCTGATATAGATAAACATATTTAAAGATTTCGACTTTGGTATTTAATAATCCCAGTTTGTATGAGATTCGAATATAATTTAGAGCACTTTTGAAACTTATGATTATTTTGCAAACAATTTTCTATAGGTAAGTTTTATTAATTTGCATGACTATTTGTACAGCGCAAAAAAGAACGAATGAAAGCCATTAAAGAATCCAGCAGAAGTTAATGACAAACTGTTGGCGCAGCTGTGTTGCTTATCTCAGAAATTTCATAGATAAAATAAAAGCAGTCGAGATAATGTGACTAACGCAAGGTAATTGGGCCTAGCATTCGCTTTCTAGCAACTCCTCATCACCAGCTGGCCGTGGCAGCTGTGCGTCTTGATTTTGGGCCAGCAGCGGACGCATCTGTGTGTCCAGACCGAACAGATTGACGGCCTGCTTCTGGGCCAGAAACTGACGCATTTCGGCAAAGTTGTCGCGCTCTTTGATTTGCTTGCTGCGCTGCTTGTATGCCTCATCCGCAGAGTCAGACTCGGAGTCGGTGGCCTCGTAGTCACTTTGTCTTGCTGCAGCATCGCCTATCCGATTATCCTGTTGCGTCTGTTGCTCTTCCAACTGATCCATTTTGCCAAACAGCTGATCGACATTGATGCCCTTGGAGGCGAGAACTTCACGCTCTTTTTCCAGCATTACCCGCCGTATGGGATCAATGCGATCCTTGAGCTGTCTGAGCACGGGCTTAAACTTGCCCTTCGTAATGCGCTTCTCAAAGTTGAGCAGCTCCTTTTCGGGCGTGGGATACGGCGCCTGTTGCTCGTTCTCATACTGTCGCGCCTCCTGCTCGTCGTACATGTAGGCATAGAAGTCATCGCACTTTTGCGGCTCGCTGGGATGCTGCGAGAACTCCACGCGCAATATACTGTCGGGGAATTCGTCATCCTTTGTGGCTGCATTGCTTTTGTGCGGCGTATCAATGTCCAAATCCAATTTACTGTGCAGAAACTTGTTGTAGACCAGCATCAGGCGCTGGAAATCATCACAGCAAACGGCCAAGGAGTTCTCAATGCCGCGCATATTATTAGCCACCGCCACGAGCTGTTCGGTATTGTTTTTGTGCGCTGCCTCCCTTGCGGTCAGTTGCTGCAGCGTGACATCCAATGCCTGACACTCGCCGGCCACCGCCACCATGCATGCACTCAGCTTCAGCGATGAATGTTGCAGCACGGCAATGGGTCCGCTTTGTTGTTGCTGGGTTCTGGTCGCATGCAGCTGGGCCAGCTCAAGCTGCTTCTGATGTTGCATGGCCAGCGCTAGATTCTTAAAGTGTTGCTCCTCTTCCTGCACCAGCTGTCGCACCAGATTGTCTATTTTCACCAGTTCCTCGCTGAGCCGCGAGATCGATGGACGTGTCATAATGGTCAGCGCCAGGCGCAGCAAATACTGCGACTGCACGTAGGCAAATATGTTGTGAAAATCCTGTGGAGTGGACGAGATTAGTAGGGGTCAATAGGCATGGATGATTTCTTTAATATATACTACTTCTACTCTTATACCCATCAATACAGGTAAGTGGGAGGTCGCTACGCACCTTAATGTACTTGGGACTGTAGTCCGTGACATTATTCTTAAAGTATTCACATTCGCGCAGCTCCTCCATGGGCGCATAGTAGGGACCATATTTGTCGGGCAGGGGATAGTCGGCTTCCAGCTTGCGTGTGGCATCGTAGAGTATTTCGGTTACCTCCTTCGCAGCCGTGATGCAATCCCAGGCGCGTTCTATTTGCCGAGATCTGCGGGAACAGAAAGCTTGTTAACATTTCTCTACAAGATTAGAGAGTAATTGGCCTCACTCAATGAGCTCTGCCTGCTTCATGATGATAATCTCCTGAAAGTAGGTCATGTTGCGCCTTATACAATTGCCAAACTCATCGATGCTCTTCACCAGCTCTTCCAGTTTTCGCTCCACGATTCTGTTGCGGCACACAAAGACACTCTTAACCACATATAGAGCGCCAAAGGTGCTGCTCAGCAGCATGGTGGGAACTAGAGTCAGTCGCAGACTACGCGGTGTCACCAACTGCTGCAGAACGGTGCCGCCAAGCAGCAGGCAGGCATTCCGCGTGGTCAGCAACTGCCAGCCGGAAGCGGTTACAGACGCCAGTTCCGGATGCTGTTGCTGCATGCATTGCTCAAGCACCTCAACGTGATCGACCAGCAAACGTTTCGAATAGAGTATAGAATGCAGCAGACGCTCGGTAATGGCCTAAATGGGAGGATATATATGTTTAAATGCGATAATATACAATAACACAATTGTAAAGGTTAGTAAATATGATATATATATACATATTATGCGGTTCTATTTAATTTCGCTCACCTGTTTCTGCTTTAGCTCATTGACCAGTTGACGGCGCTGGAAAGTCGCCTGTGTATCAAATTGAGCAGGGGTAAACGTCATAATATAGTTGGAATATGCAGTTAACACTTACCGTTAACCTTTCCATTATTTGCGTAATTATTTTGCACTGCAATCTCGGGTTTTATTGCAGTTAACTCTTCACAATATTTACGTTATTCATATAGAATCTAACCAGGGCTGCAGTTGGCATTTAGCTGTTGTCACGCTCTCACATTTGACATTTTCCATGCGCTAAGCAAAACCAAAACAAACGTTAACGCACAATGCGTTACGTTAACGCTAAATGAGTCCGTGTTGGCGAAACTGAGCTGCCTATCGACACTATAGAACGATAAAACCGGTAATTTTGAAATTAAACATGCCAAACTGTAGTGTATTAAAATGGGATATATGAACAAAGTTTGTTATATGTCAAATCAAAAAAACTAACAAGTTTTTTTTTTATAAAATGTAATAAATAATTGCATGTATAAACTTTTATAGTATGGCAAATATCTAATATTTTGTTCATATCTATTATAATAAATAATTTATCCGCACATTTTCTTTAAGATTCACATTCTTACCTAGTCATTTGCAGTGTTAAGTATTACCTTCTAACCAACAATTAAATTGCATAATTATAAAAAAGTCCTAGTTGCATCACCTGCAGGCAATTAAAGTTACTGTTAGCTGTTCATTATCCAATTTATGACTGGTGTCTGATTTGCATATAAAGCCATGTCGAACGGAGGAATTTAACAGTGATTTATTGGATTTGGAAACGTACAATGGAGGCAGTTAATCAACCCATTGAATTTGAGCAGTTTCTGCAATTTCAAAAATATCAGCAAGTTTTTCACTTTTTGCACTTTCAATTTGTGCGCAACGAGAATGGAAGATTAGTTAATAAATCGGAATTGGTGTTCTATACATCATTCTTCTCGGACTTCTTTTTCTTCGGTTTCAATGTTATTGATGTCCTCCGATCTCAGTTCCTGGGCAATACCTCCAATCTAAATCTGCCCGTGGTCACCATTGCGATATATTTCACAATTCGCGCCATTATGATTTACATCAACCGTCACGACATTGTCGATTTTCTCAACGCCTTAGATATGGAATTTCCCCGCGATTTGGCCACCCAAAGGGTACTCGGTGTACCTGAGGTATTCGAGCGATATTGGAGGCGACATCGATACGTGGGTCTCTTTTCGAACTATGGCCTAGCGGGTTTCATCTTCACACCTGTAGTCACCTATATACTCAACTATGAGGATCGCAATGCGCCCATTTTACTCGATCATCAGCTGCTGGGTGGTTGGCTGCCCTACGATCTCCGGCAGAATCATGTGATGTATCCCTTGATTTGGGTATACGACGTCTTCTCAATGCTTGTCGGAGTAGCCTTCTTCACCAGCTTCGATACTTTATTCAGCACGATGCAGGCGCAGATTATAATGCATCTGGATTTCCTTTGCCAGCAGCTAAAGGACATCGATGCAGCTGAGAGCGTAAGCTCTGAGGACGACGGCATCTTCATGGCGCACATTTGTGGATTGATACGACGTCAGCAGCGACTCAATTTGCTATGTGATCAATTCAATGACATCTTTAAGCTTGCCATCTTATCAACTGATCTTATGGGCGCCATATCGATATGTTTCCATCTCTATCTGATAACGGAGACGCAGCAGCCCTTGATGATTGTCAAATATACTGTGCCCACTTTGGTTTTGGTGGTGTTTACCTTCGATATATGCTGGCGTGGCACACAGCTCGCGGAGGCCGTGAGTTTAGCTTAATAATCATATTGATAATATATCGATAAAATATTATTCCCTCAGTCCGCCCGCTTAAATGAGGCGCTTTACAATCAAAA
This sequence comes from Drosophila maculinotata, assembly GCA_035045305.1. NCBI lineage: Eukaryota > Metazoa > Arthropoda > Insecta > Diptera > Drosophilidae > Drosophila > Drosophila maculinotata. The sequence goes on from JAWNPD010000335.1 coordinate 13,277,416, forward strand.
CTGGTTTATGGGCAGCAAGAAATATCGCAAGTTAATGCAGATCTGGCTAAAATATGCACAGTGTACCAAAAAGCTAACGGCTTATCGTTTGGTTGAGGTCAACGTGGCGCACTTTTCAGATGTAAGTGGAAGGACCTCTCTTGATTCCATAGGGTTATTCATTTTGTTTGATATTTCAGATTATGCAGCTGGCCTACAGACTTTTCACCTTTCTCAAGTCCCGACGATAGAGATCGATCGAGCGGATTATAATTGTATTTGGTTTACCGCAAATTTAACTAATATCAAAATATTCTCTCAATTAGATTTTGAGCTGTAACTTTCGTAACTCTAATGTCTAGATTTTTTAATATTTACTAGTTATAATCTGATCACAATTTTAACATTTAGCTAAATCTTTTTAAAGGTACTTTTCTTCGCTTACTAAATTTTTTATTAATATTTTTTAAAATTCAGCAAATTAATCTAAAGCTTAAAAATTTTTAAATGTTTGTAGTTTCGCTATAACCTCAACAATATTAACATTTAACATTAATGTTCAAATAAATAAATAATCTCAATAGTATTTTTTTTTATTTTTTTTTAGTTTATTATTTTATTTATTTAGTTTATTACTTATGTACTTAGCATAGTTTGTGTTCACGTTTACATAGAATTTGTATTTAATAAACATACACATAAAGATATCTAGCATATTAATATCCCATTTACATACAGATCAGAAATATCTTTTAAGTTAGTACAAATATTTATCAATGGTAATTTGGGCCAGCTAAGAAATTTTGTAGTTTTGTGGGTTTTGGTGGTGGTAAGTATATGTGTTATAGGATGGCTAAAGAGAGATGTGTGACACTATAAAATAAATAACATATGCATGTTGTTGCTGTTTTATTATACTGAAATGAACGCTGCATCCATTTACAAGGTATAGGTGGCTGGCAAGGCACGGGGATAGTCGAGATCGTACATTTGGGCCTTGATGAAGGCCAGCTTGCACTCGGGCTCGGGATGTACGGTGGCCAGGCAGTTCTTGAAGGCATAGGTCACAACCCTCTCGGCAATGGCCATTGAGCAGTTGACAATCGTATCGAGTGGCGGATAGAGGCTGCCCTTGTCCAGATCGTCCTTGGAGACCAGCTCGGATAGGCATTGGGCAGAGATGAGGAACACCTCCTCGGGAATGGTCAGCATGCCAGCGCAGAGAACGCCCAGAGCGACGCCCGGAAAGATGTACGAGTTGTTGCCCTGACCGGGTGAAAACTTGCGACCATTGTAGATGACCGGTGCAAAGGGTGATCCCGAGGCAAAGATGCATCTGCCATTTGTGTAGTTGTAGGCCTCCTCGGCGGTGCACTCAGCCTTGCTGGTTGGATTCGACAGCGCAAATATGATCGGGGTCTCATTGATCTCGGCCATTTTCTCCAAAATCTCCTGAGTAAAAGCGCCACCCTGCGCCGATGCACCAATCAGCACATTTGGACGCACCTTCGTCACCGCCTCCAGCAGGGTATCAATGGGAGCACTGACCTGCGCAAAGTGCAGCTTGTGCTCGGTCAAACCGCCCTTTGGACGATCACGCACAATCACGCCGCGGCTGGAAAAGATAATATTGACAAAATTATAATATCGGTATAATAAAAGTTTGTATTTCCTGCCAGATCATGTAAAGCTAAGCTATATTGAACTAGATTTTGGTACTGATCAAGCATATATAGGGGTTCTAATCTTACCTATCGACCATCCAGATGCGGGCCTTGGCTTCCTCATCGCTGAGGCCCTCCTCCTTCATGGCCATGGTGCAGAGAGTGGCAATGCCGAGCGCAGCCTCGCCAGCGCCAAGGAACAACAGCACATTGTCCTTCAGCTTGGTCTTCTTGATCTTCAGCGAGGCCAAGAGGCCGGCAACGGCAACGGCTGCAGTGCCCTGAATGTCATCATTGAATGTGCAGTACTTGTCGCGGTAGAGGGACAGCAGACGGAAGGCGTTGGCATTGCCAAAGTCCTCGAACTGAATGAGACAGTTCTGGCCAAAGCGGCGGACACAGGCGCGCATGAACTCATCGACGAACTCATCGTACAGTTCGCCAGTGGCGCGAGGTTGACGCAGACCCACATAGAGAGGATCATCCAGAATGGACTGTGTGTTGGTGCCCACGTCCAGTGTGATGGGCAGACACTGGTGCGGCTTGATGCCGGCCAGAGCCGTATATAGCGATAGCTTGCCCACTGGAATGCCCATGCCATTGGCGCCCAGATCTCCCAGGCCCAAGATGCGTTCACCATCGGTGACAACAATAGCGCGCACATCCATCTCCGGCCAGTTCTTCAGCACATCATAGACATGTCCCTTGTCCTTGATGGAGATGAACATGCCCTTGGGCTTCTGGAACACCAGACTATACTTCTGGCAGGCCAGTCCAACGGTGGGCGTGTACACAAGAGGCATCATGTGGGCAATGTCCGAGCTGAGCACCTTGAAGAACAGACGCTCATTGCGCTCCGACAGTCCAATCAGATAGATGTACTTGTCCAACTCGTTCGCCAGCCGATTCAGCAGTATGCGACAGTGCTCCACCTGCTCCTCATCGCTGCGCACCACATAAGGCAAAAGGCCATGGATGCCCAACACCTGGCGCTCTTCATGTGAGAAGGCTAGACCCTAGAAAGAGGATAATAAACAAAATAATAGATGTTGATTAGCTTAAGGTAGGTCAACATTTAATTTCTAGATTTATATGATCAAAAAGATATAGCTTGTGTTTTGACAAATCGCTAAATTTTGTCGGTGACAATTTGTACATGAATTTCTATCAGAAATTTCGTTTGAAACCTCAAATGTACTATTCAAATAGTTACCAAGCCATAAACAAAAATATATTGTTTTTGAAAATCGGTTGAGATTTGACAAAGTTATGAAACTTTAAATAGTTTCAAAACAATATTAAATCAGACACGCGCCCATCATCTGTACCAAGTCGGACACCTATCATTGAACGCGTGACCACTCGATTCGAGACAACCTGTCTGGGGGCTGAGGTCTGATGAGGTCTGATGAGGTCCGCTGAGGTCTAGCGTGAGCCGTGCCCATGCGCTGACAATCGTCTTTAACTGACCTTAGTCGTTCGCTGGCTCGTGTCCCCTCCCATAGACAGATAGGAGATTTGCATGCCCAGCCGCAATATGTTTGAAGTTCAAAGTCAAACTACGTATCAGTATTTGTCTATCGGTTCATATATACTCGTAAATATGTACATATATTTCGATTACGAACCGGTATTTAAATGCATTGGGGCAGCCAATTTGAAAGTCGAATTTGATGCTGACTCAGCTGTGACCTCGATATGCAGCCAAATGCCGGTCATGATATGAAATATTTTGAAAGCATTACTTTTTATTTTGAGGCTATTGTATAACTAAGTCATATAAATACACAATTACATATGCATTATGTTGCGGGCGTTAACAATCAAACTACATATAAAATGCTATAATTTTGTTCAACTTTGTTTTTTTTGCTTATGCAACTTCCTGTAGAGTGTATATACCCGACAGTACCTGACAAAATGCACATTAAAGCAGAAGCGCAAATGTTTGCTGCATTCTTGAAAGGCTTTTAACAAAGCAAAGTCGTGACATTATAAAGCATAACTGAATGATCGCCTGACATGTGCAAAATTTTTAATAAATTGTATATTACGTATAATTGTCTAATTGAAGAGGCTAAAGTTCAGTTTCCGTGCTGTAATAAACCTTTGTTTATAATATCTCTTATTAAATTTAATAGTAAATTGAATTAACCATAATTTATTCAGTTTTCCATTGTTAGTTTTATTTTCCCTCTTTAATGAAAGATATATTTTCAAAGCATGCATTTCATACCATAAAATAAATGTTATTAGTATATTTATAATTATTAAAAATTTTTACAAACTAAAGCTACAACTTTTTAGCATGTTTAGCAAACAGAACTAAGAATAGACGCAAATAAAATCAGTGAAAGATCAGCAATAAAATAATAAATTGAAAACAAATGTATACAAAATAATATGAAATTTGTAGAATTTGTTTAACTTGTTTGTTTATTAACTGACTTGCATTAATGATATTTACAATACAACACTGAATAAATTATTACTGCCAGTCTAAATAAAGAACTTAGTAAACTCTGAGCCAAGACTTTAGCAATATAAATTTACCCAAAAGAAATGCCCAAATACATGTTGGTCTAAATTTACGGCTAAAACCAAGATGAGTGTCATTTTGGGGAATTTTACTCGGTAGATCTTTTGAGGTGGCAACAACTATGTGGAATTACGACTTTTCGCATTGTTTCGAATACTTGAGACTTGAGGCCCCCTGGCAGCGGAAGCCTTCCACAGAACACAACAAATTACGTTTAATCTAATCAAAATTTGGAACAATTTAGCACAAGTGGCGAAATAAAAATTAAAATAAAAATGCCGACGCATGCGGTGGATGCGTGTGATGATTGGCTATAAGTGGTTCTAAGCAGTCAGCTTTAATGACGCGAATTGAGCTCATTTATGGTAACAACAAACACTTGAAACTAACACAGAAAACGGGGCACGTCGTATTCCTTAGAATTATCAATTGTTTATCAGGTAACACTACGCTGGGAAATGGTAATATTATCGTTTGCTTATGCTACGTCATCGATGGAGGTGATGAAATAGCAACTGCGACATCGTTGAAAACGACACCATTGACATTGAAATGTTGCGCTGCACGATAAGCAGGCGGTCTGCGAGAGTGAGAGAGAGAGAGAGAGAGAGAGAGAGATCGTTTGCCTGGCAACAGTTGGCTACTATTTTAAAGCTCACACACACAGCGAACACTCTCACAAAGGAGAAGTGCCTGGCTTCCAGCTTTGCCCCAACAGCGCGTCACGCGTCGTATGCGTAATAAGCTACTGAACGATTACGCATAAATACAAATTTTTGACAAAGTTGCAAAAAACCAAATCGAAAACCAAAATATAAATACAGCTTGTGTGTTGGCTCAGCTGATGTTTGGGTTGTCTGGCACGATGGGGCTGCTGATCCATCACAATGACAATCACAATCATTAACATTATCATTATCAGAGGTGAGCCGCCGGCGATTAGCGCCACATAATCATCAAGTGTGAACTATGACTTTGCTGCGAGATGCGAGATGACGCAAATAACAACAAAAGATGATGGCACAATTTCATACAAAGTGTTTCCTCTGCGAATGTTGAAAGGTCTTTCCGCTGTTACCTGAAGGTGAGCTGAGCTGAGTAAAGTGACATGTAATTTGTGGCAAGAAAATTGTATACTAAAATACACATTTAAACTTTTTAGAAATTTATTTGCCCTTTACCTTTACTTACTTTATCTTGCTTTCTTTGCTCTTTCCTTAAACTATTCTCTAAGTTTCGAATTACTCAAGCTGTCTGGATTGCATTTACATATTGAACTATTGACGTAATTAAGTTCACTGTTCTGCTTGAGGCAGCACATTGACCGTATAAATTATTTAAATTAGGCAAAATTAAAGCTATATACATATATACACAGAAAACTAGACAGAATGAATCATTTTTGAAAAAAAACTTAAAAATCATTCCAAAAATTATCTTCAACCAATTATAAAATGTAATAATAATAATAGATTTAAAAATTTGGTCAGCGTATTTTAGCTTCGACTTGTTCCAGTTATTGCTTATCTTTTGCGTTTATTTCCTATGGCGATAAATAATAACACGCGGATAAATGAAGCAAACATGCAAATCATTTGTCTACCACATTTTTTTTTCTGTTATCTAAACATATGTACATACATATGTATATATATTTTGTTGCATATGTATAAACATATATTATACGCGTGTATCAAGTTGCCTTTATTCAAGTTTTTACGCTGGCAAACAGAAAATAAACGAGCGCTGAACGTAGGTCAGTTCTGGTGGGTTAGGAAGTTGAAAGTATTCAAATGCAATGCGATAAGAATTGGAAAACTTTCCATTGTGAAATGGAAATGAGGCGATTCTTTTGCTACACTTATACTGCTGTATATACATATATAAGCAATCAGCTGTTGCTCAGAGAGCGAAACCACAAATTTATAATATTAAAGTAGCTTATATAAATGTTTATATGGAAGATATGAAAGCAATTTGATAAGAAGTCTAGACTCTAGAGAACATTTGGGTCACCTTTCGATAATTATAGCAATTACAATTACGGTTTCCCACTTGACTATAGTTGTATTAAAGTATTGTATTGCCCTCACAAAATATTCATTGTTTTGAACCCCGGGCACAACCCAAACCCCAACCCCAGCCCCTAACAACTTTTGAAAAGCTCATGCGCATTATTGTTCTCTCTCGCACGATTGGCTCTCTGAATTGCAAAATGTGTTTTTCAGCTGTCTGATAAAAGCGGAAAAGCAAATTACAATACCAAAACGAATAGGAAAAAAAACACGGCTAAACAGCCTCTGCAATTTGGCATTGAACTTGAAGTGTAATATAAACTGAAAACTGACTGACAACCAAATTGACTGTGATAACATTTCTGATGGCTGGTTAATTATATGTGTACTTTATTAATAGATTGATCAATTTATCGAGCGCCCAATTACGTGACGTTACTTCTATTGATTTTATATGACATCAACTAAGTATATGGAAGAACAGCAATAAAAAACCACGAAAATAAATGTACTATATGAGCTTTGGTCTTCCAGTGCGGCGCGTGTTTGGACGGACGGACGGACGGACGGATGGTTCTGGCTATGTCATCTAAAGGTCAACCAAATATGTTCAGCAGCAATTTTTTAAAATTGTCAGCCGACACTTTTGCTTAATAGCTATTTATTTATTATTTATGAGTTTGGTTTTTTGAAGCATTTGACTTTGGCATAAAAATAGCATTAGCAAAAAACTTGGCATTAGCTGAAGAGCTGAGCGGGAAACTGAATTGTTCGTCAGCAAATTTCAATGAAGGGCTAGGTCGCTTGCACTGCAAAAAATAGCCAGCTTCATTGAGTATCAGATTTTCAGCTAATAAGTTAGCAAAGCTTTTTAAGTCATGTTTAAAATTAAAGATTTTCTATTGTCTGCTTTTTTGTATTAGTATAGCTTTTAAGAGTCCCTTTTTTCCAGTGTAGCGTCTAACAAGTTGCTAATGCGGCACTCGGAATATGTGTGTGTGTGTGTGTGTATGCAGTATGCTGAAAACAACCCCGCACTGTCTGCGGTTCTGTGTTCTGTGCTGGTATTTTTCCACTACTAAATAATTTGTTGGGAACTTTGCGACTTACCTTATTGAAACGTTTGTTGTGCAGACGCTCGAGTCCAGAGACATTGCCGACGATCTCGTTGTCGCCGGTTCCCCAAAGTCCGAGACGATCGCGATGCTGTTCGTTGTTTTTGTTGCTCATGTTGCTAAAGTTGCGCGTCTGCTGCAGATTGTTGCTGGTGCTGCCAATTAAATGAAGTGGTTGCTGTTGGTGGTGGTGTAAATCGTGAAGGCTCTGCTGTAGCTGCTGCCAGTGGCTCGAGGATAATATTGGTGGTGGCAAAGCTTCTACTGCTGCTGTTGTTGCCTCGTCAGCGTCGCGTTGCGTACTGAATTGTGTTGTGAGTTTTGCAAAATTGGAAAGTTCGTATTCGAGCGTTGTTGTCGTTGTAGTCGTATGATTTTTACACACACGACTACTGCGCCATTTCGCAGTCGTCGCAGCGGCAGCGCCGTCACAAGCACAGCTGCTTGTGCTTTCGTTTGTGGCTGCGTGTGTGTGTGAGTGTGCAAATTGGCGTGTTGGTGTTGGTTGTGCCGCGTTTATTTTGCTATTATTGTTGTCGTTGTTGCCGACTCTCTCTTTCACGAGTGCGCGTGAGTAGAAATCAGCTGTTTGACAGTGAGAGCACTGAGTGCTGCTGCCGCTGTTAACAGCGCTGCCAACGCCAACGCCAACGCCAACGGGTATTGTGGTCTTGTAATAACCGTGCTCAGCTTGTTGTTGTTGCTGCTGCTGATGATACGGTGTTATTTGGCCATTGGAAGGGCTGTGGGAATTATTGGCCGTTGGATAAATCGGCGTGCTGTGAATTAGACAGAGAGCCAAGAGCCAAGAATGTGAGTGAGAGTGCGATGTGTGTATGTGTGTGTGTTTCAATTGGAAGGGTTGAGAGGGTAGGCAACAACAAATGCTTGTTTCCCGGCATAATTCAATTACGATAACTAAACTTTATGTGATGCTATGTGACGAACATCATGTGACTTTTTAAAAGCACTTCATAGGCAAAAAGGAAGGGTGACAAGGGGTGGTGTAGATAAAATTCTAAATTCTGTGAGCTTTTTAGATTATGTCAATGATTTTACAAACAACGAACAATTTTCGGAACTTACAATATGAAGATATTGAAAATAATTTGCGGTTAATTATAATTTCATAAAGTTCTATTCTATATTATAATTTATAAGTTCTTTGGAGAATTAAAAGCCAGAAGATAATTAAAGAAATGTTCTCAAATAAAAGATTATTAGAGGTTGGGCATTAAATTTATGAAATTTCAGTTTCCGAGAGAAAACGTAATTTAACTGTGTATAGTATTATTTGACAGTCCATAAGTGTGTTGTTATTAAAATGAAAATAATTTTAATAAAATATTAATTTAAAAAGGTCAGAATTCTTTTTGTATAGACATTATCTTCGAACATTAAGAAACAGGTGATGCTTGAACGGAAGGCCAGAGAAATCAGCAATAGTGATAAGAACAAAAGTGATACGCCCACTTTGCACCCATGATAATGATGTTATGATGTGAATATATTAAAATATACTATGTATGTACTTCTTGAGACGTCCAAAGGTTTTAAATGAGGAAAAACGCTGCAGAGCTGTGAACATGCTGAAAACTTGATATAGCGTCAGTTCGCACTTGATTTGTCTTATGTGATATATATAGTATATATAATCTTTTTTTGCTTGCTTTGGCGAACACTTTCTACTTTTGACCGCAACGGTGCAGCACTAAAATTGAACTGAGAACGACAATTTCAGAGGATTTGTCGTTGAGACTTTTTTTCCCATTACATTTTGTAGTTTTCGTCGATATTTGTTTTGCTCAGCTTACAATAATGATAGGCGAGAGGGACAAGGGACAAGAGCAGACTGTGCACATAGAACTGATAAGGCCAGAACGACTTTACGACAATCAATCAGGGCATAAAAACATTTCGCTTGAGCGTGTAAACAATTCGCAAAATAATCAGAGGCGTCGTTCGCTTTTATACAATTGGAAAAAAAAACAATCCTGTGAAGCTTTCATTTAAACAAGTCTAGATTTTCTCAAGTTTGGTTAGGTCATTTTAATTCTTTATGTAGATAGTATGTGATATATCAAATATCTAGAGTTTTTTTAATATCTAATGTCTTCTTCAAAGCGTAACATACTGTGCGATAAAATTTTAGTACCCTCGGCAAGTGTATCAAAAATTCACAATTGCACCTGTGTATCTGGCATATGTACTATATAGCATATGTAGTATATAGCAAACCAAGGCCAAGACGGGGTCCACAAAAATTGAAAGTAAACTGCGGCTGGAATATTAGACACATATGTCTAACCTTCATAAATATTAATGGCTTAGTTATATTTTTGTTTTATTATTGGGAATTTGACGGCAACAGCAGCTGAAATTGTGATTGTTTTCTATCATAACCTTATAGTATTTCGTGTCTGGCAAGTCTTGTAATGTAACGACATCAATTAAATCACTGCGTGGGCGTGGCTGACTACATCTAGTAGCACCCAGTCAAATTACAAATGGGCGGATTTAAGGTGTTGTACTACTATTTTTGGGGTCAGTGAATCGCGCGTAAATCGCTAATAAAACGCTGGTAAATCGCATCATTAAACGTTAATTACCAGTCGTACTGTTGTGTGTATGTGTAAATCGACAGGACGACCTGTGAAAGTGGGCGTGGCATTGCCTCGTTTTTGTGCCAAGTTAACGAGCAACACTCTCTCTACATTAATTGTAGTACATATAGCCATAAAGTGGTCAGGATTATATACTTAATGTGGATTCTATCTAGTAGTAGTGTGCTCTCTTAATGACAATAACTACCAACTTGTTAGCTATCAGATAAAACAATACAATGATATGTGTTAAGTGTGTGAATTTTTCGTAGGGGCTGTTTGATAAGTTCTAATGATTATTTTTTATTTATATAGACATATATGCAGTACTGATTCGCAGTGAATAATTATCATCATACAACTAATTTTTGATTTCCGAACTTTATAAAACGTACGTATACGTCATATTTTAAAAACGAATATACAATTTTGAAATTAAATGCATGTTGTTACTTCAAAAAACTATTGTCCTTTTAAAATTTAAATAATACAATCATAAAATTAAATTAATTTTTTTTTCTGATCAAATTGTAAAAATAGAAAATAGTTGACACAATTTTGAAAATTAATTTATTTAATCGCTGGGTTTGCGGATATCCTTAAAACTTATCGCGCTGCCCTCGTTTACAAACCGCTGGTTTAGTTTTACTTCTGTGTTGGCTTTCTTACCCATTTTCATCGAAATTCCTTATAGCATTGCGATCGGCACAAATCGAACTGGAATTACCCATTTTAACGATTAATTCGGGTTTATATTAAGTTGTAGAACAACAACAGACACTTGAACTAAATTCTTAGTTGCAAATTAACTTTGGCTTGGTCCACAAAATAATAACATTTACAATATACAGACAAGGTCAACACGAAAGTTCTTCAATTATTCAAAACAAAATGTTGCTAAAAACTAGTAAAAACTACTCGAAATGTTAACGTTTTTTCTATTGCGAGCGGTATGTAATCAACTCTTATTCGGCTGAAACTGAATCAAAAACTGAAACTGAAACTAAAACTAAAACCCGCACCGGCCACTTGTTACAATCAAAAATGTGTCGCATGGCCAAAGGAGAAGGCGATTGCAAGGGGTGCAAGGGAGACGGCATTAGCTAAATAGCTAACCCGCTCTCATGCATTGCAGACAGCACGCGATGCTCTGACTGCGTTGACAGGTGTAGGGAGGTAGCAAGGGGGGCGATCGGACGTTGCTTCACCCGACTGAGTCACAGTGGGGCCACCAACACAGCTGTTTAATTGAACGCACAGCCTTATAGACAATAGTTACTGACTTAGCTTGGCTCAGACACTGCTGGCCCACAGCTTGGTCAGTGGGTTGGTTGTTGGTGGCTTGGTTGGTTAATCGGGGTGACCTTAGACGCTACAAATTGCATGAAGTTGTACATAGTTTGTTGCTTATTGTTCATGTTGCCAATGGCTAATTAAAAAATAATTATTTGCAGTAAATAAAGCAAACGCACTGACCATCGCCGGCCGACAAGAATAACTATTTTGGCATTAACTTGGTTTGGTTGAACTTATCAGAAATCACATATATTTATACAAATTATTTTCAAAAATAATTCTTTGTTTTTATTGTGCATTTTAATAATATTTAAATGTATTTTTAGTTAGTATACAAATTTAATAATATAATCTTTTTTTTATCAGTTTGGATTGTAAAGTTTCTAAAATATAAAACCCATGAATGATTATTTTTTAAAATCGTCTTGTACTCTTGGTTTGTAAATTGTACAAATTATTTGTAAATTTCTTTTTAATTTTAATAATTCATTCTTAAAAAAACCCCATTTATACAAAAACCATTTAATACATTAAAAGTCGACTAAAAAAATTGAAATTTTCCCTGCTGCAAATTGCTGTTATATTCAGGATAGCATTTTTACTTGCTTTATTTAAGCTTGGCTTCCATTGTTCATAAACTTCGTAGCTCATAGCGAAGTCGACTTGGCTGCAGCTCCTAACTTCGTCAGATGTCAATCTCTGATTTCATCATTTTAATGATATGACGTTCATTTAGTTGTCGTTTAAGTTGCACAAAACTTTTAATTAACTCAACAGTTTTTGGTTGAGCTTGTGCTAAAATTAATTCGCAAAAAATGAGAAGGCTTGCAAGTAGCAAATGTTAATGTGTGTGTGTTTTTTGTTTGTTTGTATATACAATTGTGATGTGTCATGTTTTTTAGACTGCAAATTTTTAAAATTGTTTCATCATCATATCATCTAAAGATTTAAAGCGAATTTTTTTCGCATGATATTTCAAGGCGAGTTCAAATGCCGCCGACTTGTTTTCGGCACAAATTAATAAATAATTTAGGTTTGTTAAGATTTGTAGTATGATCGAAATAATAAATAAGTTCATACCCAATTTAATTGCTGTCTTTTGAATATTATTTTGAATTATTTTATTTTTTTTATTTTAGTTAAATTATTCAAGTTTATAATAATATTTAATTAATTTGGCCACACGAATAAGACTATTTTTTGTGTCCTACGAGTTTTTTAACCAAAAAAATTTATCAAAATCCGAAATTCAATTACTTCCCATTATTATCAAAAAAAATGTTACAAATTTGTAAAACAGTTTTTACTGTTTTTATCGGTATTTTAAGAATTTTTTCAAAATTATATCGGAGCTTTTTTTTGTGATTCTAATTCTCGAACCAATTAGAGATTGGTGCGAGACTTAGCTAAGTAAGTTCTGCGTACAGCGTACACTAGGTGTCGCCAGCTATCAATGCGCCATCTGTTGTGCATTCAGCGAAACACATACGCTTGGGCGTGCGTGACTCACTGCGGACCAGCCCGCTGAGCCCACCTGGCCCACCCACTTGCAATTATTTTTTATATTTTAAATCAACAATGTTAGATTAAAATTAAAAGTTAATTAAAATTTAGTTTATTAAATGAAACGGGTCTTTTGACTTTTATTGAAATGCTGCTCCTAAACTGGATAAGAAAGTATTAAATGTTATTTTTTAATTAGGCATCTGATTTTCTGTTTCATCTACATGCAATGAATTTTTCGAAATATCTTTTTTTGGCCACAACAGTTTTTTAAATGTTTTGAAAAGTAGTTGAGTTTAAATTTCAAAGCTGCTCAGTTGCAAAAAACTATTATGTATCAAAAAAACAAGAAGAAACTAGCAGATTTTACTCAGATGTCAACTATACATCCTGTACATTATATACATATGTATAGATAGCCGTATATGTATATCAAATAATTGACATTAATAAGCTTTCTAGATCCCAGCCAAATATTAGCTGCTATATTAATTGCATACGATGAGATTACATTGAAGACTCTTTTAATAAACTACTTATCCAATGGATTATTATTACTGCTGCTGCCTGGCAGCTGGTTACCAACAACAATTTGCAGTATTCTACAGACTAGAATTTAATAAAAGCGAAGCAACAAGCAGCAAAGCAGCAAAGCAACAAAGCAATTGAGGGGCCACTTTTATCATCAAATGATTTTCCACAGCAAAGCTGGGTGCAATTTTCACGGTGACGTCAACGCTGCAGTTGCTGCTAAGGATGCCAAACAAAAGCCGAGTCACGTCAGCTGCATGTGTGTGTGTGTGAGTGTGTGTGTGGGTGTGTGCTGGACTGTGCAACGGTAATCTATCATAATTTTTATATCCTAAAATCCCATTTTCGTATTAGAGCAAAAATGTCTGCGAGCAAATATAATAAAATGGCCAACACATCGACGTGGACAGCAGCAGGAGCCGAAGGATAGCCAGGAGCAAGGAGCAAGGAGCAGACGACAGGAGCAGCAGCAAGGAGCAGGAGACAGGAGCCAGGCACGCGGTTCAGGCGCAGGCCAAGCTGCACACTTATGCTGCTTGTCAAAGGATAACACACACACACACACACACACACACACACACACACACAGACACACATGCAGGACATGCCATTGCCAAGAGTATGAAATTCCAGCCAAGCGCTTGATTTCGTTCCTATTTTCGTTAGATTTCTTTTTTTGCACCCTTTTCTAAAGCTGCATGTGTGTGTGTGTGTGTGTTAGCCTTGGTGCTAGTGTGCGTGTGTGTGTGTGTGTTTGGCTTAGCTTCAGTTGCCGCGTTTTATTTTTCAATGGATGGCACAAAAACCGTTCAAATAGCCAACAATTTTATGAGTCTTGCACACACGATCTCACACGCTCCGGAAATGGCATAAAGGACTTTCGATATATTTGTTGTTGTTGTTGTAGTTGTTGTAGTTGTTGTTGTTGTTGTTGTGCTGCTGTAGTGGCACACACGTCTAGCCTCGTCCTTGCAGCACATAACCAAAAGACAGGAGCAACACAGAGCAATTATCTCGGGTTTGTTCTTAATCATTGCAAAACTTTGTGCAATTTTTAAGCCCATACATACAACATAAATGAGAATGTATGAAAAGTATTTATATTAAATATACCAGATGGAAAAAAGTCAGCAAACTCAATATTGCATGTTGAATAAATTTCAGATGTTGTCACGACTTGCAGAAACTCTGTACACAGAAGAAACTCTTTTATATTCGCAAAACTTAACTTGATGACATTAGCTGATAGTTAATTAGATAGCTAGTTGAGCTAACGGCTTTAAAAGTAGATTTAATTCAAAACCTATCAAATAATTAAAAAAGTATTTTGTTAAACTGAATTTGTATGTTTAATTTAGGTTTGCAGTTACATCGATATTTAAAACAAAAAAGCAATGTTATTCTATAATATACCCACTGTAAAACATCGAAAGAGTAAACCGCGACAAGTAATGCAACAAAGGGCAAAAACGTGTGGCATGTAATTAATTTTTAAAAAATAATATAAAATGCAGTTAATAAAAAGCAGCATGTTGCACAACAGCCACAGACATCCGACAAACAAACACATAATGCAGGTTTTAACTTAAATTCGGGCAAGCAATAAAAAAATGCATTGTTCCCAATTTAAACCGCTTAAAAAACGTAACCAGCTCTGAACTGATGTCAATTTCAGATGCCAGTATAGTAATAATAATACTCAGCAATGTAAGTATATATATATATATATATATATATATATAGTACATGGTAAGAGCTCCTTACTTGAGCTGTGGCTCCATGGCTCCTGTAACGAGAACAACTGTTTTAAAAGGACATCCAATTGATGTGCAATTGATTTCAAGAGAGAAATCGGCTCAAATATAATGAATGGAATGCATTAGTAAGAAACATTTTAAATGTTTTTTATTTAATAATTATCTAATAAGAATGTTAAAAATTAAGAGTAAAACCAAAATTTTTGCAACATTTTTTTCTTCAAATTATTTAAATTCACTTTTTTTTGTTTTATATTGCGAAACTATCTCTCAGTGTTGTTGTCAAATATTTGATGCAAAGTTTTGTGGGTTACGTTGAGGTGTTAATTGGTCTGCTTGTAGGCTCTTATATAACAAATTTGTAAATATGTTCTAATTGATTAACAGGCGCTGAAAGCAACAACAGCTACAACAACAACAACAAGAGCAATGGCAGCAGCAGAAACAAAAGGCGTTCAAGGCAACAACAATAAATTTAATTAAAAGTTTTAACAAGCTTTGGTTGATTTCACTTTTGTCAGCTTTTTCAGCAGTCCCCGCCATTATTTCGGAGCTATTCGGAATGCTGCTGCCATTCGGGACACGCGCTCGCTCTCTCACTCTCTCTGTCTCTGTCGCACACTTTATGGCAGCATTTCATATTTGATATTAATTAAAAAGTTTACACTGTCGCTGGGGCGCTTTAAACAAATTGTCAGAGCTGACGAACCAGCAAGCAAATCATTTATCTCTTTGCCTCTCACTCTACCCAAAAATCAAATACAATGCCAGCTTCATGTTGACCATACACACACACACACACACACACACAGCTGTGTATGCGCGCGTGTGTGTGTGTGTGTGTAACAGGAGCAGCGTGTGAATATTTTCATGTTACGCTGCAGCGTCAAGCCAATGCCAACGGCGGCAACATCTGCTAATGTCACGCCTGTTTCTGACATCAAAAAAAATTCTGGTTTTTTGTTTTTTGTCCGATGCAAGCAGGCAGAAAATAACAACAACAACTCGCTGACAGGTTGAACAACAATTTTGGAATGACAAAAACCATATCAGTGACCCTCAAAATACAAGCGCCTTTTTGCTTAATTTTAAAAACTTATCGATTCTTTTTGAACGTGTGTATGTATTATTTATGTTATGCTGTTGTTATTTTCCTGACTACCGATAAATACTTTTAAGAAATCGATAAAGATATTTCAAAACTCTTTAAATATAGTATTTTCCACAATATTGAAGTAGGAGTCACCACTCGGTAAACAATATGTCTTATAGGTTTAGAGTCATTGCCTTATAGTCACAGTTTGACAGTCACTAACCATAGTTGATTAATAAATCAAAAATACTCTTTTCCCTCCAATTTCATTGCTTCACTGGTATCAGAGTATTACGCAGTCGGTTACATCTTCTTACTTGTTTTTAATTTAAAATGTATATCTTCTATTTTCCTTGAAAGCAAACTCTCATAAATTATTATATTTTTGTTCTTGCATTTGCAATGTTTATCTTATTGTCTGGGCTAATGTAAAATGTGTCGCACAACTCATAACTCTGTAGAAGGGGATTGTATCTAGTGGAATCCTTACGCCTGGAGACAGATGCGTGCCTAGGACATTTTCAAATCAACGCACGGCGACAACGGCTTTCACTTCTTTCACTTCTTTCACTTTTATCACTTGCCGTAGACAGGCTGTGACAGTGTGTGCGTGGGCCAAGCTGAGGTGGCAGCTCTAGGAAGGCAGGAACAACTCCAACAATATCTGCAACTTGAACTGAGCTCAACTTTTGCACAATAAACGAGCGCACTTGACTGAAAATGTAAGCGATAATCCCCCGGGGCTCGTAACACACATACGAAGGTAGAAAGCGCGCGTAATTGAAGTCTGAGTGAAGGTATGGAGGGGGAAGGGCGGGTCGCAGGATATGCAGGATGTGTGGAAACGTGTGACTGCATATTTATGTCAAAGTTGCGCCTTTTGCGAACGCAACTCAAATAGCCGTAGTCAGAGTCAGCGACGGAGTCGGCGACGAAGCCAAGGACTCCCTTCAGCAGAGGCCATATCCTTCCTGTGTTTAATAAACTCTCGACGATTCGGTGCGAGACGTTGCCTGGCGCACAAAAAGCGGCCAAAAACTTTGTCGATATTTATCGAATTTCATAGCCGCCGGTTAAATGTTTGTCGGTTTTCGCTTGTGCTGCTGTGTGCTTTGCATTTGCATGTGGTGGCTGTAAATGTGTGAGTGTGTAGGTGTGTAGGTGTGTGTGTGCCGTCTTATGTTGCAAGCGTTGCTTTGGCAAACCCTAAAGCAGCCGGCAACGGAGACGCTTCCTGGGTCTGAGTTTATGGCATGTATTGAGGCATGTTTTAAGTGGTTTTACAGGACGCGCCTCATTGCGTCTTGCAATCAATTTACTCAGCTCGTTACGTATACGCAACGTTTGGCAAATTGTTGCCACACACACAAACACACATAGACACACATAGAGCTGCACAGGTGGCTGATTCGTTTGCTCTCTCATAAAAATTTATTCATATTTTAACTAATATTTAGCAAAATATATGAAGGCAGTTGCTGCTGCTGCTGCTGCTGTTGGTAAAAACGAGTTAGCATAGGGGCGTTCTGCATATTTAGTGCTTATTATGGTAAAATGATTGTTTTCCTTTATTCAACGCACAATTTACATACAGAAACATTTACTCGCTGTGTGTGTATGTTAATATATAGATCTGTGTTACGGAGTGCGCTCATAAATTGTATTCGATGCCTTTGCCCGAGTCTTTTGTATTTGCTTACTTTAAGACTTCAGAGAAAATGATTTACTAAACATATTTTAGCTTTGGCATTTAGTATGTGCATCCCGTAATTATTATTTGCATTTGTATTTAAATTGATGTACTAAAAATTGACATAATATCGCTTGGAATATTTGGCTTATGAAACAGAGTAATCTGAAAAGCAAATTTATTTGTTCACATCAACCGCATCGATGCTTTCATATGTGTATTTATATATATGTATTAATTTGCATTGCATTTTCCACTAATCAGAGTGTTGGCACTTTAAAAATTGATAGGATTCTGTAAATAATATTATTAAATTGGCAAAACTCAATATAAATTGAAAATTATGTAAAATATCTGACTATTTAAATATGCAAACGAATTCAGGCTAAGTACTTGTAAATGAAAATGGTTATGGAAAAAATTAAAGTATTGATAACTTTCCATTGGAATGAATTGAATTTTTATTTGTTTGTCTGTAAGTTACGAGATTTAATTACATAGGAAAGCTGTTTAAGTTAATATACCAATGGTAATAAAGAAAAGAATATTGAGTGAAATATATGTGAATTTCGGGTCTAACTTATATTAATAAATTTTAATAGCATTGACTAAGTCTTAGGCACGCACCTTTTAAATTGATCCAAGCACCTTTAAAAATGATTTTGATTTGCCAACTCTTTGGCCCATTTACTGTTATGCATCAGTGCTTTAGGCCTTGTTAAGAACAGTCTTTTGGCCCAAGCAGCTGACAGCAGGCAGCAGGCAGCAGGCAAACGCATTCGTATTATAATTTGACGCTCGCACACACACACACACACACACACACACAAACAAACAAAAGGTGTCAAAGGCCCTTTGTGTGCTTGTCTTCCGCCTGTCAATGACAACAGCTGAAAGTGTGCCAAAAAAAAGAAGGAAACCAGCAAAGACTTTGTTAACTCGGCACCCGTTTCGCCCCGCACACTTCACCACCGAAATGCAAAGGGGGAAAATTGTGTGAAAAATTCAAATCGCTTTGGCGCTGGCAGCTCTTTGGCACATTTGCTGGCCGGTTATGTCAGACATAATTTAAGCCCGGTTCGGCTTTTGGGCAACAAAGCGGCCATTGCTGAAGTCCGATTGGGGCCAGAAGCTAAGCCCTCGACTGGCCCTTGACCCTGGCGATCAATCGATTTCCAGACCCTAAGACTTTTACAAGTGTCTCTCACTTAACTTGGCTGCCCGGTTGCTATTTAAGCATACTTGTGAATTTCACCCTCGGCTCAGTATCTATTGAAATTACTTGTGGCAGTGCCAACCATATAGCGGATTAAGCGGATTAATATGTATCAGACAATTTTCAACACACAATGAACTAATTAATTATGACCTAAATCGTAATACGCAGGCTTCCAGTTGTTGTCCATACATAGCTCGGGCTCACTTGCTTCGCCCATGAACATCTCTATGGATCAATCTTCAGCTAAAGTTTTAAACAATGGACAATTAATAGTGCATTGTATTGATTACGACTATATGCCTAATTAACCAAAATGGTCTCGGGATTGACAATCGGATCAGTTTTGACAAATTTATGGCAGTTATGGCAGTCTTGGGAGGTAATTTGTTGTGACTTAATTTATTACATGGCAAAATTTAGCACATTTTAAAATTGGAGAAAATTATGTTGGCCAGCGGTCGCATGCTTTTAGCTTTGTAGAAATATATCTAGATTTTATAAAAGCGTATTAGAATCCATACAAAGCACTCCACAAAAGGATATGAGAAGACAACATTAATGTTAAGCTCAGGTGGCAACCTTCTGGTTGCATTTTTACTTCTGCACTATTAACATGGAATTTCTTATAGAAATTGAAACAATTTGCTGCAACATTTAAAACGTTTCTTATTTGTTCTTGTTTTTAGTTGCACGTCAATTGAAGGCAATTTTGTAGCACTTTTTTCTGGCCATTCACAGGCATAAAGAGCATAAAATTTGAGCCTGAATATGGGTGTCTCTCTGTGTCTGTGTCTGGGTGTGTGTGTGTGTGTGTTTGCTTGTGTGAGTGCGCGTGTATAGTTGCTGCACTTATCCTTTCACTTCATGCGCATAATGAAGAGCACTTTACGCTTATGAAAGCAATGGCTAAAAAACGGGCAACAAAATAAACAAACAAACAAACAGATAAGAAAAAAAATGAGAAAAAAGCAACAAATAAAAAATGAAAAGAAAAACAAACGTCAAGGAGCAAACGACGACTCACATTAAGGGGCAGGGACGCTTGTGGGCGTTTGCAGTGGCACATTTTGCATGCTTAAGACTGAACACACACACACGAACACACACACACACACACACAGGCACACATTGAAATGTACTTGGGATGACGCGTCATGCGTGCAAAGGACATAGGCAGTGACTGCAAAAACTGAAGGACCGCCCACAATACCAGCGAGCAGTCGTCGCTGCTCCAAATTAAATGCAAACAGCAAGGACGCTGTGGATGTGGATGAGGATGAGGATGGGCATGAGGATGTCGCCTTTCAATTGGCGGCCACGCCTTTTGACAGAAATCTAGTTTTAATTTCACTTTCTCAAGCGCCGCATTTTGTTTTTTATTTTTAATTTTGTTTTTTTTTTTTGCTCATTTAATGCATACATGCGTTGGCCACAAGGACACTTGGCATTTGGCTCGTAGCCTCTTTTTATTTTGATGTGTTTATGTATTTACACCAGCACATAAATCATACAGATCTGTTTGTGTGCGGGGCTGAGCATAAGTGGCTTTAGCCAAGCCCTCCCACTCCATCCCCCCGCTCGGCTTCGTTGCTGTGTCCAAGTGAAACAGTAAACAGCTGCGAGATAAATTGCTCATCTGCTCGACCTCGACGCCCGGCATCCTTTGGCCGTGTGGGCGGTTTCTTGCCATTTGCTGCTCGGTTTCTTACCCAACTGTGTGGCTCTGTGTCATCACAGTGCGCCGAGCTGAAGTGTTAAGTACATAAAACCCACATACATTGCGTTTATCCATAATGATGACCTTACTTATGACTTGAATGCGTGCGATAACGCCACCCATCCCCTCCTGCCCTATCACGCTGCGTATACGTAATGCTACTGCTTCCACTGGGATTGCCCAGCTATTTTTGTTGCTATATAATATTGGATATGTCATTGCGACAACTTTAATTTGTCAGCATAAATGTTGGCCGAATGAATGAGTAAGTGATGTTTGCGATGTATTTTTATTAAATCGAAATAGTTGAAATTGTCGATCTATAGTTTGACAGGCAAGGAAGCTTAAAAGGAAGCTTAAATCTAATAAAACTAATTGTTTTACTATTGCAGTTTTCATATTGATTACTTTCTGTAAGTGTTTGCTGTGGTAAATAAATACAAACAAGTAATCTTTGCTGATGAATTTAAATTTTAAATCCAAACACTATCAAAATAACTTTTTAATGAAAGCTCAACTTTAGCTGGTAAATGTAAAATCAAACAGCTGAGGAAATAAACTAAAAAAATATAAATAAATGGGTAAACCAACTAGTTAATAAAGCAAAACTAGCGATTATATTAATTATTCTATATAGATGCTGCACTCTCAACTTGTTAATATAGATTGTTATTGATACTATATACTATAATATATAAATATTTTATCAATATAATTAATAATTATTCAATTATAATTAAAATGCATATTCAATTTTAAAGCTTTATAGTGAAATCTTCACAAAAAAATGATAAATATTATCGAATCTCTCGATGGATGTTCTGTTTTAAATTACAATTACAAAAAAGTGACATTCAAATTTTAATTTCCATTTAACCAATTATTTGGTTCGCAATGAAAGAAATGCACAATGCATAATAACTATGTGTGCTCAGAACAATAGTACGACAATTTGCCACAATCTATCCGGCTCTCGTTAGCAGACTGTGGACGTGGACTGTGGACTGTGGACTGAGGACGTGGACATGGACGTGGACTGTTGTTAAAAGTGTCCCAGCATTGCAGGTAGCTACAACGTTGGTTTTATTAGCATTTCAGGAGCTGCAGCACCCCACTTCACATTATATCCTGCACCATTAAAAATGAGTCAAAAAAAAAGGTATACTGTACTAGTTGTACACATTTTGGAGACAGGCATAAGAAAGGCATTCTTAAGTTTATGTAGCTAGTCCCAAACTGGATCAGTCATACAATAATAAACGAATAAATATAAACAATTAAATGCATATTTATAAGAAAGTTGCTAAGACCTATTAGCCATTGAAGGTACGTAAAGGGTATAGGTAAGTCATGTGTTTTTTTTTCTTAGTTATTTGCAAACTGTTTTTAGCAGTGCAGCTGCAATTTCTCATGCCCTTTGCTGGCTGGCTGCTCAATCATGAGCAGACATTGGCTGCCACCGGGGAGCACTTTGCCACTCAAGTGCCAAACAATTTCAAAAATCAACACGAAACGTAGCAGCAAAGGGGCAACATATTTCGAGTTGAAGTTGGAGAAGGTAGACGGTAACTGGTAGATGGTAGATGGTAGAATAGCAAAAAACAAAGCCCAATCCATTTAGGACTTACTGGCAGACCCGTGTGCGCAATGACATTGGCAGCCAGCTTTTGTTCAATTAATTAACTTGGCCCAAACGGTAAGGGGTCGGGAGTTGCTCTAATGAATACCAAATGAGCAGCATACCAGCTTTGTGAGCAGCGTATGTAAAATTTCAGCATGGCAACTCGCGATTTATTTGCCGTAATAAATTCGCAGAAAAGTGTCACAAATTTATGGAGCGCCGACAGCCAGCACAGATGACAGATTGCTGCAGATGAGGATGAGGATGAAGATGAGGATGCGTATGCGTAGCCATGGTTAGACAGCTCTGGATTTATGCTCAGGTCTGCTCAAGTGGCTAACTAAGGAGCAACTTACGCACAGGATCTCTCTGTCTCCATACTATATGCCCAGCTCTTTCTGCTGCTATCTCGTTTAGTCAGTTTGCTGCTAATGTAAATTTATATATATATATATATACACATATATATTATGGTATATAGAACCTGGCCAGGTGACGCTTGGTCTGGCAGCCCTCTCGTTTCAATTTACATATAGCGTTGCGCATTCTCATGCCCTTGGGCCCCTTACCCTCCCCCCTCCCGCCACCCACCAACTCATTCTACTGCTATATAAATGATGTGTCAGTTTGCGTTGCTTGCTGCGTTTTTATTTCCGACTCGCTTTCACTCATTTTATGCTTCAGCGACGCTGCTCACTTGACACCGCCGCTTTGCCGGCTTTTGGTTTTGTGGTTCCAAAAGACCTGCCAACCCCCTGCATACAGCGCCCTCCCGCACCCACTCCCGCACTCTCTTTCAGCAAATGGCAGGTGAGGCAAGGTGCCGCCCAGGATTGGCGTGCGCGCGAGCGCAAAAACAGATTACAGTTCAAGAACATGTTTTGATAAGCAGCAATTTAAAACGTGATGCTATTTTTGGTTTACACGAAAGACGAAAGACGTCAGTCGAAAAACGCCCCCACAGCGACAAGGGGGCACTGTGGAGGCAAGTGGATGCTGGCTGCCGGTAAGATTAACAAAAGGGCTGCTGCTGCTGCTACTGCTCAGCATCGGGAACAGGAATGGAGCTGAGCAGCTTCTAATTTCATTTGCTTGCATATTTAGTGGGGATGCCATAACGTCTGATGAGCTATTCAGAGCAAAGCTTTAATGCAATTTACCTACATAAAGATGAGAGCTTTCCTGAAGAAAAGAAAACCAAGTGCAATGGTAACCGAGACAAAAGCAGAACTTGAGTGGTCATCAACAGAGTGGCGTTGTAGTAAGCAATATTGTTGTATTTAATGTTCGATCCGAGTTATGAGGCGATTATGATGGGGGATGCAAAGTAGCTTTTATTCTTACTTACCTCAAAGCGAAGCGGCTGAACTTGAAGATGTTATAAGCAGCTACAGACATCTCGAACCCTGTTATGTATACTTTTTTGTTGCGGCGATTCAGAACAGTACAGTACAGAAATTTCAAATTAATTTGTAAATATAAGAGTTGTTGTTTTCAAAATTTCGATTAAGTTTAGTCGTAAATCAGCCTACTTTCCTGGCGACTTCGACAATGCTGCGCCGACGGAGCTTCATTCCTGCCGCAAGACAACCTTACCATGGCTATCGAATCTTTGTCCGGTTATAGCAGTACTTGGCGAGTTACCGATGAGGCCACGCCTTCAGACCATGAGAACATCAGGTTTGATATCCCAGGGCGAAAGGAACTCCAAACAAATATACAAGATGTCCTCAAATCACAACGGGTCAACCGTGAGGGAGGTCAGACGGCTGTTGAACAGCAGGTAGAGCAGCTCTTGTACCCTTAGGCAGCTTTTCAGCACAAAAGATCACCTCAGAACAGAATCAATAAAGAGCTCAACTCATGATCAAAAGAGAATTATGTTCGGAAATCGGCTCAGATTTTATAGAGTTATAGGAGTAAGAATTTAAGGATTAAGTAAACGATAATTTTTTGATACAACTTTTCCTATTAGACTTGCCAATGAGAAGGCTGTCAACAGCAAATTTCATGAAAAGTTTTGAATGTATTTTGATTGCGACCAATTCAAGCTATTATTTAACAATTTTAATTCTTTTGCTGAAACCCGCTTTTCAGCCTTCAATTTTATGTGGGTTTCTATGTCATTGAAGCAGCGGGGCGAATCTTTTATGTTTGGAAATTATCAATTGTGAGTTGTCGATAATTGAATTGAATAGAAAAACAGCGCATTGAGTAGACATCGTAATAGCTATACAATGTGACAATAAATAACAAAAATAATAAATGAACAGAAACCAAAAATGGAAGCAGAAGCAGCAGCAGAAATCTAAGCTTAATGCTCTCCCAATGAACTCGGAAAGTTGGAATGCTGAGCGGTGCCGAAAGCAAACGATAAAAATGAAATGAATGCCAATTTTTTGAAAAATTAATTTACTGTCTCAGAGCTTTCTACTGTATCGATATTCAATGAAAATTGCAACAGAGCCAACGAAGCGAAATATGAAAAAAAGAAATACATGAAAATATACTTATAGCAAAGGAAAACATTCAGACAGACAGACAGACAGACAGACAGACAGACCGACAGACAGACCGACAGACAGACCGACAGACAAATGGAGGGCAACAAGATGCCAGCATAAGTCAACGTCGATGTTCTGTTCTGCACTAATGTGCTTCTGGTTTGTTGTTGTATTTAGTGTTGTTGTTGTTGCCGATGTTGCTGCTTTGGCAACCAACAGCCACAGCAACAGCAACAGCGACAATCGATTCTCAAGGCATCAATATGAATGGTAGCGTTGAGGGAGCTGAAAAGTCCCTACAATAACTTTTCATTTGAAGGATAAGCGCAAAGTGGCAGCATTTGCTTCAGCCCCTACTCCTGCTCCTGCTCCTGCGGCTGCCGCTGCTCATTTTGCAGAGCGCCAAGCAGACAAGAAGCATTTGTAATAACTGTCATAAGCGAAATTGGTGTTATCCTGTGCAAGGACATTGCCAACGCCCCCCTTGCGGCGTGTAGCGAAATGAACAAAATTAAATGACATTCTCTTTTATTTTTTGGCTTTGTTGTTGTTGTAGCTGTTGGCATTGTTGCGTTGTGGGGGGCGTGAGCGCATTGAATTTAGCACCCAATATAAAAATCAACAATGTGTGAGTATGTTGTGTCTGTGTGTGTGTGTGTGTCAAAGTGCGCGATAAGGATAAGCTTTAAGCATGAGCATGTGGCAAAAATTCTTAGCGCTGTGATTTCATCTGGCAACAAGCTGCGAATTGCGAACAGCGCAAATGAACAGACAGAAGGACGCGCCTTATGCCACATGCCACATGCCACATCCCACATGCGAGCACCAAAAAACGAAAGGACAACTGGAAGCTGGCAAAAATGAAAAGCAAAATGTCAAGTAACGCCCCATTATGACTGTCATAGAAATGAAAAGTAATTTTGATTTATTAAACGTTAACAAACACAGCAGAGACACACAGACAGTCAGTGATGGGGGCGGGGGAGCCAGGTAAGGGAAGCGCGGGGACAGACATTTTTTGCTCCCCCGCCCCTTCACGCAGAAAACTTATCCCACATATTCGCATAAATGTTGTGTTTGCGTTTGCGACATTTCAAAAAAGGTTTTTTTTCGGCTTATGCACGGCGTATAAGCCCGAGTGCTTAACCTTAGCCCTTTCCCTTACCCCTGCCCCTGCCCCTTCCCCTGCCCCAACCCAACCAAACCCCTCCCCTCACCTCGATATACAAACGAATCCTAGCCTAGCGGCACGTACCCACTTTTTGCTGTCGCTTCATTTTGTTTTCACTTCCGCCTCGATGTTGTTGTTGTTGTTGTTGTTGTTATTGTTGTTATTGTTGGCGCTTTTCTGTTGTTATAAGAAACTCATTCGCATTGTCAACTTCGTTTTCAGGAGCAGACAGGACGACATCCAGCGTACTGCGATATTCAGGCAGCCTGACAAACTGACAGTCGCTTTAAGATAAACATTTTTTACAACTACACGTCGACATCTTTTAGTTCGTTCAGTTCTTTCAGTTTGCCCAGGCCTAACACTTGGGCCATTTATATTCGCATTCGTTTTTCTGGCAGAGTGGTTGAAATTGGGGTGTCCTTGTGTCGTGGGTTGTCATAAAAATAACAGAAACGAAAGGAAGCAAGTTAAGCATCTTGGCGGCCATATGACATATTGCTTAAATGGGGCCCATGTGGGATATTGTTTAGGCTGCAGGCAGCGGAGAGGAGGGGGGTGGTAGTTGTCGGAGACATTTTTTTGTAGCTACATTAAATTATAATTGGATAGTGATTTAGATTGGGCTAGCATACGGGGGTAGTGGGCACTCTACCCTACTCCCTCAAATCGAATCGATAGATCTGACTATGTTTAAGTAAAGCTGGTAGTACTGTTAATCTATAAATGAGAAAATCTTGTTAACTGTGTTTTCTGTTTATATACATTTTTATAAACAAAACTTAAGATTGAAATGCCTCAGTAAACTATTTATTTAAATATTGATCGATAAATATCTATATTGAAAGAAATTCTTAATATTAACTAGCCTTAACTTGAAATTGCATATTTCAGCATATAACCTTCAATAATGTAAATTTTACGTCGACCAATCGCTGAATATAAGCTATCGATAGCAAGCATTATTTTGAACTTAAATGGAATGGAAACAAGCATTAAAAAGTTAATTATCGAAATCAGTGCTGCAATTGTTCCTGTTGCTTGAAACTGTCGCTCACTATCACAAATGTGATGGCAGCTGTGGCAACAGCAACAACAACAATAGCCGGACAATATTTGGCCAAGAGAAATTCGACTTGTGACTCGCTGCCATTCTCATTGGACGATAAACACATCCGAATTAATGGGCAAATCGTTTAATTATAAGTTCACTTAATGCCGGGCATAAAGCCAAAGGCTTTCGGCCAACAACTCTCGTTAAAACTGATAGAGACGGAGACAGAGAGAGAGAGAGAGAGAGAGAGAGAGAGAGAGAGAGTGAGAGGCAGGCAGAGATAGGCACGCGCCTGATTGCCTTTGGCCCAGGACTGGTGTCCTGCTGTCGTGGCATCCTGACGTGCTATTTTGACAGTCGCAAAGCAGAAAGCCGATAGCAACAATATGTCAATGCAATTGCCAATGTCAATGATATGCCCAAATGCACTGAGCGGGAGTGGCAGAGGTACGTAGATAGCAAATCGTCCAATTGCTGCAGTTGAAATTCATTGGACTTGGAAATGATTCCAGTTGGCCTCGAATGCGCGTTTCTTTGACGACTGCGTTTTTAATTACAACAAAGCGCAGAGCAGCGCCTAAACCTGCGACCAATTAGCCGCTGAGAGCCGCCTGACACAACTGCCATCCATATCAATGGCAGCTCCATGCCAAATGCTCCTGTTAGACTAGCAGATACCCTGTACGCAGATCTGAAGTGCCCTGACAATTACAAATACTTACTTGTCAATAAAAATAAAAAAACTATTTTCTTCAATTATTTCTATTATTATTAGGATATAGCTATAATTCCTTAATAAACTTCCGGTTTTATCATATATCCTTCAATAAATATTACGGATACCAAAAAAATGCTATGAAGCAAAACATGAATACTAAAAAAAAAATGTAAGCTTAATCTAAATCTAAATTTAAATCTGAATCCAGTCAAAAATTGTGGCTTTACAAAGCTTGTTCAAAATACTCTATGAAATTCCTTCCATTTTTGTATTTATTTCTTAATTGCAGGGTATCAAAACAAGTAGCGGAAATGTAGCGCTTGTTTAAATTGCCATCATCGCACTGAACGCATGTCATGTACAGTGGAGCTTGGAGTGTGAGTCGTGTGTCCAGTCACTGTTTGTGTTTCTGCTGCCTATCTGGCACGCGACACTTTGACTGACAGCCACAGCTAAAAATGGAAAATCAATGCGCCGTCCCGTTAACCGCCGTGACTTGACTCATTCGCACAAAACACTGACAGGCGCTGCTTTTGTATTTGCCGGCTATTTAGGTCCATTGTCGAAAACAAATCAGATACTGACTAACATAATCTATAAATCTTTTAAATATTTGAATATAATCATAAGCAAGCTGTCTTACTCATAGAGAGTTTCTTCTGCCAGTTGAGGCGTATACTTAATATTTAAGACATATAGCCTAAGCCAACCTTAAAGTATTATTTTTAAATATGTTGTTAAGTTAAATATGTTGTATTTTGAAAAAATATTGAATTTGAGTACAGAAAAGTTTTTTTGTAAGGTGTATCTGACAGATATCTCTTATAAAATACGAATATCTCTATAGGTCATATAATTTGCCATGATACTATTGAAATTCAATTAGTTGCGTTTTTTTAGAGTTTGCTGCCCAACTAACCGTTGAGTTTTAAGTGAATTTAGTACTTTAGTTATTTAACAACAGCGGACAAATATGTTGAATGAATTTCATGTTTGTTTGTAACTCATGTTGACAGATTGACATGGCGACCGTTAGGCCAAATATTTAATTTAAATCAGTGTCACTGACCATTAAACAATTTGTGTTGACCCAGCTGTGTATCCAAGTGTTGGCACTGGATTTGCCTGCTGTTGGTGTTGTTGGTGTGTGTGGCTATTTTCAGGCATTTGTTGCAACTAGAGAAGGACACGTGTCGATAGTCGGTTGTAGACGATTTGACCAAAAATCGAAAAGCAGCCACAGATTTCGAATAGTTTCAAACATAATTGATTTACATATTTTAATACGAGTCACAGTAAATTATATTGTTTTTTATACTCAATGGCTATTTAATCCTTCCATCTTCTCATAATATAACTACATATAGAGTTGCCTTTAAAAACTATAAAATCACAAATTGAATTTAGCACTTTCGGCTATTTAATGGCTTCAAGTTTCGCGCCTCGGGGCTTTTGGGTTCCGGGTTGGGAAATAATCTTCAGAAAGCACCTGACTGCGGTTCAGGTAATACCGCTTTGCTTTTGTTTCATTTGCCAAAAACTACATGTCGGAGGCGGGCCAAGTGGCGTTGCATGTTTTCATTTAATTTGAAACATTTTCTTTGCTGAAATTACAAAATCATATGTACGAGTATAAGGACCGGCCATTCCTTGCCATCCCCCTGCCATCACCTGCCATCCCCTGCCATCCCCTGCCACCTCCTACCACCTGCTCATATAAGACGCTTAGCTCGTGTCACTTGCTCGGCCTATCTTTTATCGGGGCCAAATGTCTTTGTTGCTTTCAGCTGTGAGCTGTTCGCTGTTCGCTGTTCTCTCGCTTTGCCGCCGGCTGAAATTGGGTGCAAAAGCGTTTGGGCCAGCAAAAATGCCTGTGCACTAAAAAAAAACAAGTAAGAGTGCTCTAGGCAAAAGTGCCCGACTAGCAGATATCCTGCATGCAAGACTTTGGTTACTATTGCCTGATTGTCATAAAGATAGCATTCCAAAAATCAAGACCAATTTTAAATTGAAATATCAAAAAAGTAAAATATCCTTGATAACTTATTATATATATTTAATTTGTTGCCTTTAGCTCTTCCAGAGCATATTTCTATCGATATTCCATATTTATCGATACTCTTTTTTCTATCGCTATAAAATATATATCTTCAAAACAAATCTAAACTTCAAATTGTACCAATCTAGCTGATGCTGATAAGGAATATACAAAACTATATATTTATCTACTCTATGTTACATACTCAGCTACCCTTTTGGCCTTTATTTTATGGGTACAGGGTATAAAAAAGGTAACAAAAACAAAGCTAAATGCATGGAGCGACAGTTTATTTCACACGCGCTGGCATTGGCCCAGACCCTAGACAGGACCGGCACCAGGACCAGGACCAGAACTAGGACTAGGACCGGGACTAGGACCAGGCAATTTACAGTTACGCAGCCACGTGACTTACTAAATCAACTCTGGGCCTGTCGCTCGCCGGCTGTTTGAAGTTGAAACTGGTTTGTGGCAACAAAAACACGATTCTAATTCTCAGTCGACGCCGGCGACGTTGCGACGTCGGAAATGTCAACTTGACAAATCGCGTGCAAAAATCTGTGAAATATTTTTTGCTTTTTTTTTTTGTGACGCTCAGTTTTGAATGTTTCTGAAAGCGTTGGATTTTACGTCTCCGAAGCTTCCACAAGCCGCAGCCAACAATCGGAGTTTCGGGGCCGGGGGTGGATGTTTGTGCCGTGTCTTATGTGTTGTTGTTATTGTTGTGCTTTGCTGTGTGTGTGTGTGTGTGTATGTTGGCGCCTCTGCCGCAAATGCCACACGAATTGCCGGCGGCGCCTCTTTGGGTAATTTGTTGTGTTTGTCTTGCGCTGCCTTTTACACTCCGCTGCCCGTCGGCCGTGGCAAATTTTTTGATTAATCAAAGGACATTTTTTTGTTGATGCGTTAAAGAAGCCCGAATTAATGCAAAAATGATGAGTGGAAATTTGTCAAGCTTATTTACTTCCCGTCATTTAATGGCCCAGCGGCACATTGACAGCGGCTGGACCCAAACACAGACAGCGGAATTTATCTTTGTGTGCTTTTCGGTTTTCTTTTTTTTTCGGCTGCCCCAAAGCCATTTTATGCATAATTTTCGGCAGCAACTCTCTGCATGCCGTCCCATTGGCGTTGGCTTTTATTGTCCACCATTTCTACCTGCGGCCATTGGCCCTTGCATATTTTAGCCGGATTTGTCATAATGCGTTGAATATTTCTTTCGGAAACGGGTCTGCCATATTCTGCCATGAAGAAGTGTTTGCGAATGGCCTGCAAAGTGTTTGGTTTTTATTTGGACGATGTTAAATCGAATTTTTCGGCTCCTTTTTTCGGGCTCCTTTTTTTTTATCAATTCGCCATAAGCAGGGTAAGCGAATTAGGAAATCTATGGCATAGGCTTTGTGGGGTGGGTCCTTGTTTGGATTGCTCAAGATTAAATTAGAGGCTGGCATTTATGCGTGTGCTGCCACTTAACTGATAAAAAGTAGCATAAACAGCATATATATTTATAAACCTGTCATTTTTTATTGATAATAATTGATTAAAATTATTATTATATTTAAGTTGGTTTGCGCTTAAGGAGTATCTTTCTGTTCTATGATAATGTGAATAGCAAAGGGACTCACCTTTCAGCACAATAAATCGTAAAAATGGAATTTGATTAACACCAATAGTTAGCCGCAATAATAAATAATATTAAATAAAAGGCAGCATTGCATTGAAATTAATTTTTATTTCTCATACATCATTTAATACAAATACATTAACATTTCACATTTAATAATTATGTTTACTTTTAGTTGCCATTGATTGTGTTTCATTTATCTCTGTGTGCAAATACATATATATTAAGTACGTCGTATGTGCATTTATTTAATTTTACTTTATTAGATTTACACATTTTGTTGCATATGTATGTAATTCACGACTCATGCATGTTGCATATTCTTCAAATTAAATTTGTTTTATTTTATTATATCATTAGCTTTTTTAATCTTTATTCTTCTTTCTGTTTTTTTGTGCTTTTACACATTTTGCATTACATCAAGAGGAATTGTGTTAGTCGCTTCGCAAAAACGGTTGGCGGCTAAGTTAATTCGATTTGGACTATGCAAATACTAGTTAATATATTTATATATATACAAATTTAACTGTTACCTTGTTAACTTTTAATTTGTGGCATAGTTGGGCGCTCGCAAAACAGCCCATCGATTTGTTGCCAATGCTGGACTTATGTTCAAAATTAGGCTAACATGAATGCGGCCAACAGAGACAGCTACTAACTCAGAGTGCAGTGCCAGCGCAGCAAGGATGTGAGGCAGAGCAGCCAAACGCCAAATGTGGCTGCAAAAGGGAATGGGGTTTGAGTGAGCCAATCAGTCAGAGTGTGGGGGTCAACTTACCTGCCCGGGCGCTGGCACAGGTGCCATTCTCGGTCAGTCGCTGATTGTAGCCGCTGTCCTTGAGCGCCAGCACTGTGGTACGCATCCAGCTTGTCCGCCGCAAGCTGGCCAGTCCCATGATATCGGAGCTGCAGCGCAGCTCGAGCACCTCGCTCTTGCTAATGAAGCGCTGGTCGTCAATGTGGAGGCGCAGCTGGAGATTGCTGGCGTACAGCGGAAAGCCTTCGATGTTGCGTGTGATTTCATTGACTTGCGGTTGAAGGCTGCTCTGCGGCGCCTGCTCAAAGAAACCGTAGCCGTAGTAGAAAATGAAAATGAAAACGCTGTGGTGAAAATGTGCCGCAGAGTTTAAAACGATCGACCAGCAATCAGTGTCAGTGCCGCTTATTCGAAATTGGGAGCACCACATGCACCACATGTAATTTGCGATTTGCATTTATGCGTGCTGCGGCTTTTCGGGGGCACAAATGGCCCTGAACATGCAACGCAGCCACAAATATGAAATCAGGTGAGCCGACATACAGCGCGGCGACCACAACTATCTAATGCGCAATTTCGGTCACCGAGCAACGGTGCGTATGTGTAATGTGTTATGTGGGCGAAAAGTACTTACCGTTTTGTTGTTGATGTACCACGTTAGTCTCGCCGCAGGACTGGACCATTCGGAGCTGCAGTTGGCAAGCAGCGTATCTCGATATTTGTAGGCATGTCGAATCCCAGTGATGAATGGATCGAATTTTGGCAGCACTGCGAAAACAAGTGAGGTGTTAAGTAAGAAAGTGCTATTTTGAAAAACATTTGCATAAGGGCGGGAGGGGGATTCCATTTAGATTAGTCATTCAGCTTAAAACCTGCAATTAAAATTGTACCATATATGGGAATTATCGAAAAAGGGCCTTTATTAATTTGCAGCACTACAACAACTTTTTAGCTTGACTCGCTTTTATCAATACAATTTCATAAATTCAACGTCACTTGGCTATTTCCAAACTGCAGCTCAAACATTATAACTATTTGGCTGTTGGGTCAAAAAGTGTTGGGTTGCTGTTGTTGGAAAGTCACCGAGCCACTTAGGTAATTATCAGCGCCGCCAACAGTCTAAATATTTGTTTAAAGTGTTAATTAATCTTTACAAATAATTGCCCAGGACAAACTTTTTTGATGAAAGCAAGAATAATTTGGTTTATTGCGACGACACACACACACACACACACACACACCGAGAGGGGGAGAACTAGGTATCCATCACCATCCGCAGCAACTAGAAAGAACAACAACCAAACTCGAGGACGACCGCAAAACACTGGGCACAACAATAACAACAACAACAACAACACCAACAAAAGTGCTGTCGAGTTTGAGCTACAGTCAGTTGAATGCCGACTGAAATTTGCTGTTGAAAATTTTGTGAAATATGCTAAGGAGCCGAAGGCGTGGTTGTTGTGGGAATACAAGTGGGCGCAAGGGGCCATCAAAAGTCAGGCAGTCAGCAGTACTATAAACTTTTTAATTGACTTAATACAAACCACTTTGGTGGAAACTTTCTGACCTGTTTCCAAGTAAAACTTACAGTGCCGCACGCCAGAGTGTTGTTGCCGCCGCTTCGAGTTGATGATTGCGGGCATGCTGTGCCGCTTTGCCGACAGGTGTACCCTACCTGTGCAGGTGTAAAGGTACCGGGCTGTACCGGTTCACCAGTGGGTCTGCGGTAAACAGAGCTGTGACTGGAATTGGCAACAACACGCAGCATGCGGCAATAAGAAAATTGTACGAAAACAAAGCAATCAACTCGGATAAATAAACCAAAAATACCAAAGTACCAGTAAAACACAAAACAACAACCGAAGCAACACAAAATAAACAAAAAAAAGCCAAACAAAACCAAAATAAAGAAAGGAAACAAACGACACTATAGGCAGACAGTGGGGGAAATTGTTCTGAATGCTAAACGAGACCAGCAACAACAACAACAACAATAACAAGAAAAGCAGGGATAGCATAACAAACAGGTGTAGCACTTTGGGAGCAATCCCAGTGTCCGGTCCGAGCACCGCAAGTGATGACCCCCTATTAAAAAGTCAAAAGTATGTGATGGCTAGTGAATAGAGCGCGGCTTGACCTTTAAATACGGCAAATCTCTAAAGTAATTAGGTGTGTGCGAGTATGTGTGTGTGTGTTGACAGCAGCGGCCTGCCTTTTTGTTTTGTCGACACAGATCACATCCTGAGCGAAAGTTTGCAAAGTTAATCAGTGCGGCGACACATGGCACGCAACTAAGCGGAAAAATATTTGCACTGCAAAGTTTCACCCACAACGTTTTTCGGGCAGCATCATCAAAGAGCACACGGTGATTGCCGTTAGAAAATCGAGATGCTGTACCAGTTACTGCCTCACCAGCGCATAACCGCACCCACACCTCACCCACCCCTCACCCACGCTGATCAAGCTCCAGTGTTGTCAAAGTTTTTCAGGTGGCGATGGCACTTCGGTGACGAAATTCCCAAGTTGATTGTTGGTCTGTCAACAGCTTTGCAGCCATTGAAACAAAAAACTGGCTACAAACCACTACACTACACTACAGTACACTGCACTACAAAACAGAACACAACACGGCACTACTCAACACTAGAGAACAGGGCAGGGCATTAAGTCGATGCTACGTGCTGCACCGGACATGGGAAACATTGTTTTATGCAGCTGGAGCAGCACTTGGGGGGCGTATCGGCACCGGGGCGTGGTTCTGGCCCTTAAACTTTGTCACCAGCTCGTTGATGAAGTTGGATGCCATCGTTGCCTGGTTGGCTTTTATATGCGGTAATGTTGGCTCCTCATTCTATATATGGCTTGGTTTGTCCTTTTTATGGCATATACTTTAAGCACACATATGTACAAGTGTATGTTTGCATGTATATCTATATGAGAGTGCATGTGCTAAGTTAAAATAATGAAGGTGGCATATGTCAGAAATGACACAACATGGTTCAAATTCAGTCATTTTTGTTATATGGTCAGTTTATGAGTCTCTTGTTGGTTATTGAAAAATTCTTTATGCTTTGGAATGTGAGCGACACATGAGAAACTTTGAGTAAATTAAATATAATATATAAATGTACTTTCATCTGAAAGTTATATTTTTATACACGAATCTTTTACTATATTGAATATTTGTAGTTTAAGTTGGTCTTTTATGAAGATTGAAAGCTTACGATTTTTATATATAATCGTATATACTTATAAACCTTCAAAACTCATCTGGCTCCCGTGTACACAGATCGATAAAAGTAATTTGTGCTTTTTTTCAAATTGGAGACAAATCCATTTTAATAATTTGTTGACTAACTTTTGCTATTTAAGCAACACAAACATATTTCTGATAAGAATCATTTCAATATGATTAGTAACTCATATTTTTGGTCTGTACATAATTTGTTGAATGTATTTTGAAAAGATTATATAAAAATATATTATATGCATATTTTAAATTCCTAGTTTAACTTTTTATTTTTGTAGACGCTAATACACTTAATTAAGGATACAAATATGTCATCAACATATCAAAGTCGTCTTCAGGTTATAACAACCCTTAGTTATGGCATGATAAAGTTGAAATACCATTGGATCTAATCTAGTCATTGTTATTTGCATGTTGAACAAGTTAAGCGCAGCTTACTGGCATTCCTAAGTACAATAGATAAAATTCAAATTGACATGCAAATAGCGCAGAGAACACAGCCAACTGATGATGCGGTGGCAAGGCGGAAGAGGGGGCAGTGAAAGAGACAAAACGGAAGAGGAGCCCACGCAAATATCCAAACATCGAAAACATCCAATTAAAGGCGAAATTCAAATACGAAAATGCGAATTCAAATTTGATTGTTCCGCGTAAACAAATGCTTAAGTGCGCATTATGCAAATCAATACTCTTAAAGTAGCGACAATAAATAAAATGGCGACCCCGCTCGGCCCCCGGCCCCATCGCTCGACGAGCTGAAGTACCGTACAAATCGCTGAGCAGGAAAATTGCGACAAATAAATCATTTTGAGCCGCATTCGCGTACGCGTGCAACAAAAGACATAAGCAGGCAATTTTCATTAGCGTCAAATGACATTGGGCCAGAGAATCAATTGATTTGCATTTCAAAGCACCAGCTCCAGGATCAGCAACAACACCAGCACCAGGACTTGGCCACAATCGACGACCGCAACGGCGGCGGCGGCTGTGTTGCCAATCAAAGCGACTGCCAGTTCAAAATGGCGGCCATCATTGCTCGCGGCGCTGACGTTAACAAACCCCAACAACTACAGCTACCCAGACCCTTAAAAACGAGTTACCATTGTTGCTGTTGTTGTTGTTGTTGTTGAGTTATTCCTGTTGTCTAGCGCTCGTGCACGTGACAACGAGGCTGCCGCTTTTTTGGAGCAGATTATAAATTGATTCGTACGCAACTCACAATTGAGTTGAATTTGTACGCTAGCTGGCAGGGCAGGGCAGGTGGTACGCAGCCAGGCGGTTAGTGTTGTTGGGGTTAGTAAGGGGTTTGGACGCCCACGGTCTGGATTTATTAACAATCATTACTCATACAAATGGCTGAAGCGTGTCACAATTTTGCAGCATTTATGCGGCGTCCTTTGAACTGAGTACGCGCCTACTGCGACGACTACGACTGTCTGGCAAATGATAAATGAAAAGGAGTTGAGCCGCACTCCCCACTCCCCACTCCCACTCCCACTCATTCTGCCGCTGGCGTCGAACCGTGCAAAGACCATTTATAATTTTATTAAGTGTTTGCAAAATTGCACATAATTTGTTGTCTCTGTGTGGAGCACACACATAAATCATGCAAGTAAACAGCAAAAATTACAAGAGATAAATATGGGGAAAAGAGAGAGAGAGAGAGTTGGAGATAGCGGGATGGAATGTTTGGGGTCTACTCACCGCCAACGGTCATATTGGCCGCTTTATCGATCAGCTTGAACTCGGGCGCATCGCCGGACACTTCGCAGCGGTACTGGCCCGACGAGTGCACATTCAGTTTCTCCAGCTCCACGTTGCAGATGAATTGATTGCAATGCGACGAGCCGTCGGCAATGGTGACACCTTTGACGGGAAACCAATTTGTTGTCGGCGGCGTTAGCGGCGAATATCTGCAAAACACACACACACAAAAACATAGACGCAAAGAGAGCAGGTTAGTTGAGACAGACAGAGAGAAAGAGAGTGAGAGAGAGAGAGAGCGCCTTGGAGTTCAAGTGCTGCGCAAAAATCGAATCCATGAAATATTTATGAGCGCATGCAAAAAGGTTTTCGGATTCCTGCATTTGCACCAACGTTGCGCAAATGGCGTTCAAATAAAAATCCATCGATTTGTAGCCGCATTTTGCGTTGCTCTCACGACTTTCTTTTTAGGTTTTCTCTGGATTTTCATTATTATGAATAACGCGGATATTATGCCGTTTTCAATGGCTGCAGCAAATGCGGCTGTGCTTCAGGCTAAGTTCTTTTCAACAGCTCCAATTTGAAATAAGAATAACAAAAATTACAATAAAATTCAAATTGCACACAATGACGTATGCGTAATTTATGACTAACTTATCTAAAAATAGATACTGTGATCATCATTATAATTGGAAACAAATGCTTTGAAATTTTAAAGACAGTTGATTTGACTTACATGTTAAAGTTAATAGGCTTTGCTACATTTTTAACGATTATATAGATCAGAAAGTGATTTACTTATATTATATTTTAATTGACACCAGGCGAAAAATATTCAACATTCGATTTTTTTTATAACCTTGCAGAGGGTATTATAATTTTGGCCAGAAGTTTGCAACGCATAGAAGAAAACATTTCCGACCCCATTAAGTATATATATTCTTGATAAGGACGACAAGATAAGTCGTAATACCTTTGTTCGTCTGTCCATCTGTCTATATGTGCGTCTGTCCATCTGTTTCTAATCGCTGCTCGCAAATAATATGTCGGAATCAGCCGGATCGGACCTCTTTAGCATATAGCTGCCATAGGAACGGTCGGAGCAAGTGTGTTTCATTATTTTGAGTAACTGCAACTCATTTCTTCCTCGTTTTACTTTTGTTTCAATGCAAACTTAAGAATATTGATGTTTACTTTATATTTTAAACCTGGATTTATATTAAGGACCTCTCTTCCTGAGACTTTACTGTTATGTATTTTTGTGATAATTCATTTGTTTGCAACTATTAACAACAAATTGTCGCAGCATTTTTTTTTCCTTAATAGCTAAACGGATATTTAATGCATTCCTGGGTATAACCACATTTTTAAATGCTTTCAAATAGTTAAATAATTAATTACAAAATGATGACCGCATATTCTAAATTCCTCAGCAAGACCTAATAGACCGTAACACCATATAAATGAATGCCCCCCCATCACCAGTTGTAATATGTGTCGAAAGCAATAAGTTGGTTAAGACCAATGCAATAACAATCGAATGTGGTTTGCTGAGATTTAACTGAATATTCTGCGTATAAAGCCGAGAGGTTTGACAAGGCTTTAAAATCAATAACAAACGTGGTCTAAAAAGAATTTATGCCCTGCACCCAAACAGGGTGAAAATTTTCCACTCGATTAAGCCCAACCAATGCCCAACAATTAAGCCAGTTAAATAAAAACTGTGCTTCACACATATTTGAATGTGGACAGGAACTGGGCCAGGGGCGCAGCAAGTGTTGCGGGTGGGGGGAGGTTGCTGTACAGCAACAGCCGAAATAGCAACGTCACCTGAGTGCAATTGCTGGCGCCCATAAAAATCCATTTCAATTAAGCATTTAAATTAGTCGCGACACTTTCAGGACGATCGAGTCCGCAACCCTTCCACTTTCCACTTTCCCCTCCTCCACTCCCCCCCTCACTGCCCAGCCAAGCGGCATTACTTTGTTGCGGACAGTGTTGCAATTTCATGACGTTTTCAATTTGCACCATAAAATCTGCATGAATGCGCCGGCACATTCGCCAACCATTTTATTATTTTGAACCAGTGCCGAAAATATTTTTATGGCTGTTTTTATTTGTTTTACAGTTGGCACCGGGAAAGGCAAACGCGTCGACGCTTACCTGAAAAACTCCTGGCCATCCTTGTACCATTTGACTGAGTTGAGCGTCCGATTGCCCATCTCATAGCTGCAGAACAGTTTGGCCTTTTGTGCGACATCGATAATGCGCGGGACGGTCAGATTGGATAGATGCAGTGCTCCAATGGGCTGAACGGCTGCAATGAAAATGCATACAGTTATTGCGGTTATTTATCAATGGCCGCTGTCGATGTCAGCCGTTATCTTTACAATTCTTAAATGCATATTAATGATATTAACAGCTCTGATATTTTATTATCTTTAAGTCGCATGTTGAAAAATTGGTTTTTTGCTCAGCCAATGTAGTTTTGAACAGACCAAAGAGAAGCTGTTGTGTGATTTTTTCGTGTACTGAAACTTATTTAGTTTAAATATATGCTCGGATATTTATATAATTAGGTGAGGGATAAAATATAAAATATATATTTCCGCAAAATATTATCTCTTTACCGGTTTCAGTAGCAATCGGTCGAAACATAAATTTTTAGTTTGGGTTAACTACAAAAAATTACATGACTTAACATAAAATTTGCATTTAGAGATGGCAGATTACTAAACCCTGTTGTTAACCGTTTCAACCGTTTTATTTTGATGCTTACGCACAAATGTATGCTATATTTTTCGAAATCATCTTCACGGCTTTGACCCTGCTTAACTGGTTAACTTTATTGCAGGCGCCTTGCTAAAGGCTCCTTTTTTCCTGCATTTATTATTGCATTTCAGCCAGTTGCCAGCAAATGCAGGCCATGAATCAAAGGGCAACGTGGGTTTAATTAAGTTTATTTTACTTGGCTTGATAATAAAAAATGACTGAAATGGGCGCGGCCAAGGGGAAAAGCGGCTGACCATGCTAACTGTGCTTGTGGTATTGTAATTATTGTTGTTGCTGTTGTATGTTTTATATCTGAACTATGAACTTTTGCAAACCGACAAAATAATTAGCGTGGTCTATCTCTGTCTTTCATGTCGCATTTCCCTTTATTTCTCTCGTTCACCCTCTCTGACCGCTTTTGTCTCTTACGCAGCGAGCGGAAGCAACAGTTTTTCAGTTGTTTATGTGTCCGAGTTCCGGGAGTTCAGGGCCGGATTTAATGGTCCTGTCCAACGGCTTGAACGACGACTAATTACAGCAAACAACATACAAACAAAAATTAACTTATGTGCTCCATAAATTAGCACCGTAATACAACGTATTCCGGTAGCGTCATTTACAGGACATTAAGTCATGCGAAGCTTGCGATAAACTTTGTGCAATTACTTATTATTATAATTAAATGCCGAATTTCTTAAAGGTAATACACTGTACACCCTACAAGAAGATACCTGTTTATAAGTGATACAGATACAAATCATTTTGTGCACAAGATATAATCGGACAATAAACGAGCTACTTTCAAATATATTAACTTAATTTTGGTTAACATGTAAGTATATATTTTATACATTTATTTTCTTGTTATGTGCTATTGGCTTAAAACTAAAAGTCATTGTGTAATGCAAATGCAATGATTATTGTTAACTGTGTTAAAACAGTTAAAATCAATACTTTTATAATACAAAAATATGTAAATTAGAGTGCTAAATGATAGATATTATAAAATGAACTTTATACACGTGTATATACATGTGATAAATCCTTTTTTTTTTCTTTGCATTAATTTGTTTACAATATGGGTTTTTTTGCCTGTAAAATTAAGTACGGATGACATGTGCGATTAAGTATTTGAGTTTTTTTTTTTTAGGTTGTTGTTGTTGTGCTGTTGTGGCTTACATAACATTAACATGGCTTTAATATTTACGCTTTCATAAATAGATAAAATCCTTGCTGGCTTACAGCAATTTGCCATACTGAAAGTTAGCCGACAAATTGCTTTATGCCAGTGTTGCCAACGCATATTACTCATAATGACGAGCAAAAAATTCGATTAGCTTAGAAAGCAATTAACATGCTAAGCACACACACAGACACACACACATATGCAAAGAAATTAAAAAGGATTTCTGGGCAAATAACGTGGCCAACAGCCAACAGCCAAGAGACGCAAGTATGTAACATTCTCAGGCCTAAATCTGGCTTAAGCCCATGGCCAAGTCGTGCGTTTGTTTTGGCTTTCTTTGGCACCGCCTAGCTGACGGATTGTCGGTCAGTTAATATCACTCAGACATGAGAGTTGCCTTGGCGACGGCCACTGACAGAAAGAGCTGACCATGTATGCTAGCGGGCCAGGCGATGAGTTGGCCAAAAGCCCAGAAGATAATGAATGCGTTGACGTTCAAGCATTTAATGTGCCGAAACAATGATGAATTAGTGACGAGACAGAAATTTCTCAAGCGCAAAATAATGAGGCGTTTGCTTGCTTGCCCTTAGCCCCCGCTACCCCCACCACCACCAGTACCACACCCCCCCTCACTCACTCTTTGAGCCGCTGTCTACAGTTACAATCATGGCCCAAATACACTGTGCGGGCAATTTGCTTTGAATTTAGTTGATTGCCGGACGGAATTTGGCGCCATTTGAGCTCTATGTGCGTATGTGTGTGTGTGTGTTTGTGTGTGTGTGTCT
The DNA here is from genome assembly GCA_035045305.1 of Drosophila maculinotata. Classification (NCBI taxonomy): domain Eukaryota; kingdom Metazoa; phylum Arthropoda; class Insecta; order Diptera; family Drosophilidae; genus Drosophila; species Drosophila maculinotata. Next base: position 13,319,324 of record JAWNPD010000335.1, read on the forward strand.
CATTGTCAAACGGTGCATTAAATTCAGCAGCGGCAGCATGTTTGGAATTTTCGATTAAAGAAAGCAGAAAACAGGCCATGGAAACATTTCGTATTTAAATTTGAGCGGCAGTTGCTTCAAGCGCTCGCTATATCCACTCTGGGGCTAGGTATCAGTTTCTAATGGTATCCAACATTATCCCCACATGCTGTCAGAGAGGTAAATTTGTCTTTGTCATCGCCTTTGACATTGACATGTGGTTCACCTCCTGCCCCGCCCATCGACTCGCTATACGAGTGGGCGTTATGTTCATTGCTTTAACATTGTGAGTCCTGCTTGATAAGATAGTTGAAGCTGCTAGTTCCTGTCTACTTATAGTTGCTTGCGTACCTGTTGATACCCTATTTTCATTATAATTTTAGGAGCAACGCTAATGTCTTTTCTGTTTGAAAAATATGTTAGATTTGAAAAATTAATCAATGATTTTTTATTATATTTTTTTTGCCTTTTTTATAAGACTCGCATTTTAGTAAAAAGTTTATTTTGTGGTATATTTCTTGCTTCAACTTTATATTTCAAGATTGTTTTCATATGCTACAATTATTATTATTATTCTTGTTGGTTTGACAAACTTTTCAATACTTGTATTATTTATTGATGTATTTCTCTTCTTTTTTTTTGTTGATGGAAAAGAAAGTTAGGGCATGTAAGAAACGACTTGTTGATAACTTGATGCTTCATTCATATCCTCATATTCCTGTCGATGCTTTCACTAGCGCCCAACTTATGTCCTGCAAGTTATTGTATGAAAAATGACGCACATTTCATCATACAAGCATATATGTATGTATCTATGTCGGGGACCCACTTTTACTTTTGTTTCGGGCCACAACATTTTTAGTAGCTTTGTGGGCAAATTTATCATTGTTTTTGTTGCTCTTACTGTATATTCGTTAGTTTTTTTTTCCCTGAAACTTAAAGCGTAACTTTAAGGGGCCAAAGAACAAATGCGAAAGTTGGTTGGAATATGTGCGTGTGAGATTTGCGCTCTCATCACAAGTTTTTGACAGTTTTATGCCAAGGGGATTGGGGCGGAGGACGAAGGAGAAATATGTGCTGATGGATTGTTTTGTGCCACAGTGTCAGTAGACGCAGTTGTTGCTGCATCCCAAGCTGCAATTTAATGGCAAAGCAAAAGAGCTTAAAGTATTTTGCTGTGTGGGGGGCAGGGCTGTCTGAAATGAACTGCTGCAAAATTATGTATAAATTGTAGATAAATATGTAATCAGATGAGCAACTAGCTGCAGATGTTCAACGAAATATAATACCATAACAGATTTGCAAGGAAAAAGTTGTAACGAGTCGACAGTTGATTGCATAAGGACTCTGCATCCGCATCCGCATCCAGCTATATAATACAGGCAGGCAAGCAGACACTGCGAATGGGCGACAGACTGACAAACCGACCAACTGAGTCGGCAAGTGGGTAATAGTTTCAGGTAAAAGCCTGTAAACGAGCAAACTGGCACAAACGAGCAGCTAGCTGAATGTTGCTGATGGTGGTGCGGGATATTGCTTGGGTGTGGAGGGGCAACAGCGAGGGCAACGGTGCGGATGCTCGATATCCAAGGCATCTGTGGCAAATGTAGCTCGAGTCGTAGATATAAAGTCATTGAGTTGGAAACTGTTTGCCAGTGCCAAGCCAGCAAAAGACTCAAGCAGCAGAGCCAGCAGCTGAGGCAGCAGCAGTGGCAGTTTTCTCTGCATTGCCCATTCGCCGCTTGTTTTATTTATTACATAGCGTATACGCAATATTTGCACATGCCGTTGCCCAAGCACAAATATGCAGCAATGCATTGTTTATATTTTTTTCCGTTTCTGTTTTGCTGTCTGACATTTTCGCTTTTTTCGTTTTGTTTTTGACAATTTAGTAATTGTTTCTATTGTTGGAGCGCTTGCAACTTTTTTAATCATTTTTATATATTTTCGCAGCAGCAAAAAGTAGTGGCGAAATTTTTTGAATAGGCAACGCCCTGTAACCTTTTTTGTGCCGCCTCTGCTCCTTCTGCTCGGGCTGCTTCAGCTGCCTCTCTGCTCGTGCCTTTTCTTTTTCTTTTAATTAAAACGAACTCTCAATACAATATGCCCGACTGGGTGGCGTTGAGCGGGGCTTAACCCAGGAGCTGGGCAGCCAGCTTCGTTCGCCTTTTTGTTTGCTGTTAATTTTTGCCAGTTCTCCAGTTATTTTTCTTGTTTTTTTTCTGTTGTAAATTTTTACTGCTTTTTGGCGTTGGCATTGGCGTGTCCTTTGTTAGATTTCCCACGTCGCGTCGGGACACGTTTTCATAGTTGTTGTTGTTGCAGTTCTTGTTGTAGTTTCTACAGTCTCTGCAGACGTTTGTGTATATTTATCGTGGATTTCAACAGCAAAAGTTGCAAACTAAAAATTAGTAAAGTGAGGTTTTGCATGGCTGATGTAGCCTATAGAAAAGCAAACTGCTTCAAAACTGTGCCAATTGCAGAAGTTATTAGCTCTGGGGAGAGTGCAATTTGATGGGGCCAAAAGTGATATGCTTAAGGACAGAAAAGGAATACCAATGGAACAGACGGAGAGGAACTACAAAATTCATGACGTTTATACAATAAATAAAATCTAGAAACAACATAGTTTCAAATTTTCCAAACCGATAACTTTGTCAAAACTTATCTAATTTTCATTCCAGAGGCCATTTTGACCATGGTTTGGCCTCCAAATTAATTCTACATTTAAAGTTAGCAAACCTATTTGTTTGAGATTGGGCATGTTATATGGCAAGTCACTAAAAATTTGTCAAAACTGAACCGATTTTAAAAATACATTTATTTTTGTTCCTTGAAGCAAAATGTACGGTAAAAATGCCAAACCCAATAAATGAAGTGAAGTAATTATGAATAAACTTATAAGCTGGGTACCGAGTTTCTCCTAGTCGACTTGAGCACTCTTAGTTGCTTTAACTGAACTATGGAAACAATTTAGCTTTGGGTTGCAACTAAAAATATATTGAAGCTCATTCAATTTTAATGGCTGGCTAAACGCTTGGAAAACCAAAGCTAAACAGCTAACCAAAAGATCATTAACGGCATAGCCAACCAAAAAAACGTATTCCAGTTATCAGAGTAGTTTACCTGCGGGTTAAGGATAGAGAGTGAGAGAGATACATATATAGAGAGAGAGGGTGGGTTAGGCGTGAAAAAGTGCAAGCAACACCGTTCGAAAAGTGCAACAAGCACTTGAGAAACTTTTCTCATTTAACGTTGGGGCAAACTGAAAAGCTACTCAAAATCTATTTGATTTTGACTGCGTCGGGGAAGAGAAAAAAGTGGGAAGGAGACAGCCAGGACGAGTAATAAGAAAATATTAAGTTTAAACGAATTTGAAGAGAAAGTTTCCGTCGACTGCAATTGACGGCCATTAAAATTGTACATTTTGACCGTGGGGTTTGTATAGGGCCAAGTCAAACAACAATTTAAATTTTCAATTGCACGCCAAAATCAATTGCAGTCAAAATCAATTGCAGCTGCATTTACGGAACCGGAAATGGTCGTGTTTAGGCCAAAGTTTGTTGCAATTTGCTGCAGCTGCAAAATCAATAAACCTAACTTTAGCAAACTGTTGCCTGTTGCCATATTTACTTTTTTTTTATGCCATAGAATTCGTACAAGTTTTTAGGGGTCGCCATCCTGACATGCTTTTGCACCATCCTTATGCTCTTAAAGCACCACACGTCTCTTTCTCTGTGTGTGTGTGTGTGTGAAAATGTTCATATTTTTTTTATGCACATCAACGCAAATGTCACGCATAATGTTTAAGCAAAAAAAAAAATAGAAACGGAAAAAATAAAATAAAATTGAAAATATATAAATATATATGTGGATATTTTCATTCGATGCTATGTCGCAGCGTTGTTTTTCCACATCGTCTCCTTATTTTGCAAAAGTCAAATATTAGCTGAAAAGTTGAGAAAGTTTTCTCAAGCAATTTTTCGCTTACATTGTACCAGTACCGACAGCCTTGAAGCTTCCAGCTCCAGCTCCTGCTCCTGTTCCTGTTCCTGGTCCCGGTATTGGTCTTGGTCCTGCTCCTGGTCTATCTGTCAGCAGACGGAATGCTGTTGGCATTTCCTTCGTGCCAGCCCTGCCCCGCCCTTCTTCGATCCTTATCTGCTTAGTTCTCACAGCTTCTGCCACTGTCGGTTTTCTTTTCTTTTCTTGCTTTATTTTCTTTTCTTTCCTATTTTTTTTTGTTTCTACCACAGCGTCGTCTCTGGCCACGCGTTTCAGTTTCCCCCAAAGTGCATTAAAAAATATTGTTGCTGCATGGTCGGATACGAACAGCGCGTATCATTTTTGATAAAATTCATGGTAATTGTTTCAACTGTGAATTTATCGAAGTTTTTCATGTTACGCACAAAACTTTGCCCTGCTCGGCAGCCAGCCAGGCATTGCTTTTTTATGGGACCGAAATACTTGCTCTGGATAAATGGAGAACGAGAATCGGGTATTCCTGCTGCTGCTTGCTTGCTTGCGAAGTGTGCTTTAGGATTGTTTATAAGCACGACAAACAGAGTGAGAGATATACATTGAGTGAAGAGAGAGAGAGAGAGAGAGAGAGAGAGAGAGCGAGTAAGGAAAATTAAGTCTTTAAAGTGCATTAAATTAGTGGTTTCATTTCGTACGAGCTTTTAACAACAATAGCAGAAGTTTCTATGCTTGCGTTGATTTTCAGTAACTACTATAGAACTAACTTTTCTTTGATTATAAAAAACACTTAAATAATAACATGGAAATCTATTCAAAATGTTGGCTAAAATAGATTATACATGCACTAGCAATATTTGCTCAAACTATGTAGATAAATGAAGTAAGTAAACCCCCCTCATTTTACTCTGCAAATGCATGTAAGTAGTATATCAAAGTTGGAGTTTTATCAGTGTTTGCCACGTCGAGAAGTTGCAACTTTTAATTTAAAACCTCCAGCAAACTGTCTCAGTTCTGCCAGCCACAACATTTATATTAAACTTTTGACCTTATCGCAACAAAGCCAATAGAATCAATTTTGGCCAACTACCCCCCCTCCAACAATGCGATGCATACAACAAAAGCCGCTCGCAATGCCAGCACATTTCTGTGCCGGGAACACGGATAACCGAGAACGGAGCACGCACTCATCCGGACAAACAGACAATACGGCTTGGGACTTGGTCTTGGACTTGGGCATGCTAAATAAGTAGGGGCAGCTTTGAGTTGTCTAGCTGCACATTCGCATTCACAGTCCCAGCTGAGTGTATTATTGCCAATAATACAAATGCCAAGGGTTAAAGTTTCTACAGCACAAAAGCCAGATAAATGTCTGTTCCTTTAGCTGGCCACATGTTTTACACTAAGAAATGTATGGCACTTGGCTATATGCAACTTGGACTACTATTATCAGTTTGCCATTACAACTAAACCAAATATTCTAGACATAAGTGCACGTGGAGTTAAATATGTTATTGAATAGTATGCATCGAGGTTCCAAGCATTCAAATTTCAAATAATTAAGGATCTGTAAGCAATGCATAAAACCAAAACTAATGTTTTAAGGCCTATCTAAGCGATTAACCAGTTAAATTCCTGTATTTAAGTGCAAGGTTTTCTGCTCTGATTCTAATGTAAGAAAACATTCACTGGGCTGAAAAAGTGCATTTAAAAACAAGTAAGAGTGCACTAGTCGAGAGTGCCCGACTAGAAGATACCCTGAACCCAGCTCTTACATTCCTTCATAATTATTTATATGCATTCGTACATAGAAATAAACACAAGCGCGCAGCGTGCTTGATGCAGTTGCTGTGCTGCTTCTTCTTCCATTGGCCCCATACTACACATTGAATCTTAAATAACTTCTTTGTTTATTGTGCGATCGTAATAAAATTTGTAGGACATAAAGATGGCATATAAATGTGCAACTATGTAAAATCCGAACAGACAGCGTATATAACGAAAAAAACTGAGAAGGGGATTAAACAGTAGTGTTTTTGTGATATGTTAATTCCTAACCATTCAGTACAATTTGTCAGCATCAATTAGTTTTAAAACTAGATATTAAAAGGTACAGTTCGCAGGTATACAGTTTTTTTTCTAAGTACCAGCAATATTTCATTATTCATATATGCAATCGTTGCTTAAAGACGTTTCAGATTTGTGTATATTCTCGATATTGTAGGTAAGTCCGGGCATATTTCATGATAATTTATAACAAAGTTACGTGTGAAACTGGCACACAAAATGATCAGAATACAATAACAAACGTTGCAACACTGAAGCAAGTTTAAACATATTTTGTGTAGGGTAATGGGTAATAGAAGGGAGGAATGGGGTAGGCATGTGGCGAACATCGAGTCGGAGGCGCTGCCATGATTCCAACTTATGGCTGCTCAAGACGCAGTCACAGAATGTAAAATTTATTGTTGGGTCTGCTGAAAAACTGCCGGCTGCTACTGCTACTAGCTGTGGGGGTTTGAACGTGGCCCAAGTGCTGCCTGGGGTCTATATGAGATTATGATTAATTGTTGTATATGCGCGGGGCACACAGTGGGCGTGGCACGTGTGACAAAGCGCAGCGGTCAACGACATGAGCATGCAGAAGAGCAGAGAGAGAGCGAGAGAGAGAGAGAGAGAGAGTGCGAGTGTGAGTGAGACAACTGTAAGCATGCCACGCTTGCCACATAAATATGAGGCAGCATGACATTGTGAAGGCATTAAAAATTAATTTACTTGCAACATGACTAACTGCCTAGCCTGCCTTCAACTACAGCTCCAGCTCCAGCTCCAGCTGGCTTTGGCTGTGGCTTATGCCGCAAAGTATGCGCTACTTGCGCTAATATTTCACGCTCATTTTTGCGTAATTTAAAAACATCAAATATCCAATTAAACTTGCCACAAGCATTCATCCTCAATTTATAATAATTACAAACTAATTAACTGTGATCCCTGCGCCAAGGCAACAACGCAACGCAGCGCTACGCCAACCACAAGCAATGCCGAAAATGTGAAAATAATTATTAACTGAAATTAAACCAAATTAGAGCAACAACAAGAAGAAAACAAAAAAAACAGCCGAGAAGCTGAAGAAAACTCACCATAGCAATCGGGAGCATTAGCATCGACGGAGGCATACAAATAAAAAAAAATGATACAAAATTTAAATTTCATTTCATTAACAATTTGAAAGAACCGCAGAGCTTAAATGAGCCCAAATAGAGCCATGGGTGGTGGGTTCAAAGGGGAGGGGTGCTGCTGAAGCATGAAACTGGCCTGCGGATGACGAGCTATGGCAAAATCTGTACACAACTACAGCTCATTAAAGCTGGCCAAGTGGGAGTACTGTGTGAGTCCTGTGTGAATCCTGTGAGTTCTAGCACAAGGCAGCCGCTATACAAATAAATATTTACTTTAAAGTGCAAATTATGTGGGCAGCAGCACAATTCAACACTGAAAGCCAGCGCCAGTCAATTTGAGAAGTCACGCAGTTTGTTTGGCCAGAAACTTCTGGCAGCTAGGAAACGTGGCAGCAGCCAAAAAGGACCTTCAGTCAGATTCTCGCATGTGCGTTTCGTTAATGGAATTAGAAAAGTTTTTAAGCAAAAAGCCAAGCTCAATATACATGGCATGTATACATATACAAACGAACTATATACTTATGTGTACTATGTATCTACATGAGTATGATTTTAATAAAAAACTGCTTGTGTGGGTGTGTAAGTATGTGTGTGTGTGTGTGTGTGCATTAGAACTATGAGCATGACATAAGCTGAGCACAAAAATTGCGTAATGAAAAAGTTTTGCGTCTTGGCTGACTCATTTGATGGCTAAAGCCTCTCAGCGCAATATCCTTGTGTCCTTATGTACACTTTGGCTGCCATAAAAGTTGTTTGACAAACGCAAATCATGGACACCGGTAACGTTAGTATTATAATGAAAATTAACAGCTATTGGCATGCAGATCAAGGTTAAAAAAATGACGATGATAAATATATAGGGAGAAATAATAAACAAAAATCTACCAATGTTAAAAGTTAAGTTAATGACTGCCGAAATTACTTAAAATATTATTTGAAATGCTCAATGTTAAGCTTAATTCTACATTCAAGAATTCTACATTTCTGTTTGAAAATCAAGCATTTTTATGTTTTATAGTCAAAGTTTCCACAAAATTTGATTGAATCGCCATTTCAAAGCTTAAGTCAATTCATATTATATGGTTTTTAGTTTGTCCATTGTGTGAAGAGCAGAAACGAGAAAACTTTTACCGTTTTTATGTGGTGAATTCGAATGCTTAAAGTGTTGGCGCACATATCAAAAGCCAATATAAAAATCACATTTAAATTTATGGCTAAAAGAGAGCAACGCCAACTGAGCCATGGCATAAGGCAAAGGCCAACGAAACTTTGCCGATTTGTCGAGTGGCATTATAATTTCAAATTCGTTGCCTGCTAATAAGAAACGACGACTACGCTACACTCCTAACCGAGCTCCAACATTGGCTGCCTTTGTGTCTTCTGTCCGTTTGCTTGTCTGCGTGTAAAATTATGCGAGTTGTCTGTCCGGGGGCTATTAAGGCGGCATTCGATTTCGCTTAGACGCAACTAAATCACCCTGGTAACACTTACAAGTTTCGACAGTTTTAGCAGCCACACAAACGGACAGACAGACGGGGAGGACAGACACGGTGGACTTGGCGGAGTGAAGGAGGGGGGGGGGGGTGGGGGCAGTCATCGACTTGAGCTCAAATGCTGCAGGCCACATAAATCATATTTCAAATGGCGCGTGGATGAGCTGGTGTTTATTATTGATATGCATGAAATATATAAACGGATAAAAAAATAGCATACTTTAAGCTGAACAAAGCAAAAATCAATAATTGCGAAAAATGCGAAAATTCAACTTATATAAGCTGTAGTTCCTTTAAGAATCGAGTAGTGTTAAACAACTATCTAGACTTTCTGAAATCTATAGTTGTCACTAGCAACGCCCTTACAATTTTTATGAAACTATTTAAATCTTGATTTTGCTTTGTAGCTGATATTTTACGTTGACTGCCTTTTACGATAATACATAACCATTTTGCAAAGCCAGAAAAAAGTTAATTTGCTTTTATTTTCCTCTCACACAGCAAACTTGCATTATCAATTCAATCACTATTTCTAAACCTTTAAGCCTTAATATCCTTAATTAATCTGATTAAATGCACATTCAAGGCCCTTAACTAAAATTTCTGTTGACCTACGAACAACATTTAATAAGACCATGCAACAATTTGGTCAAATTTGATGTTCAACTAATTGTTTATGAATCAATTTGCGGCAGTTGGCTCGTTAAAGTTTGGGTTAAATATTTTACGGCTCTTTTAGCCATTAACATTTGGCTGATGTGCAGTTTATGACACCCCGGACGAGCAATAACAAAAGCTTAAAACAACATATTTATACAATTTTTTCTGGATACTTTGCAATTTGCTCTATGCATTGATGATTTTGTGAAAATGGAGGCATTAACAGCTGGATTTTATGAAGCTCGTTTAACTATTGTCAAATGATATTCTTGATATTATTATTATGATTATTATTACGATAACTGTTGTTTTTATGTACAAAGTTGCTGCTCAAGAGCCTTGGCAATGACAGCTTATAACTGAATATAATTAAAGCACACCCGATGCCAATGAGCCAGAAATTTCCGCAAATGCTTGAGTGGCTCTTGTGTTGCGGCTTGTTTCGAGGCGGGCATAACTGTTAATGTAAATGTACGTATTCTATATAATTATATATTTGCTCATTGTTTATGCACAGTTTGGTTTATAAGTAGCTCAGGTCAAGTTGCAAATTATGCTGAATAAAAATAATTACGTGCGCTGCCTCGCTGGGCAACGGGTCGTATGAGTAACAGGTGCATGTGAATTACGTGTAAGTGGCACTTAGGAGTAGAATGCCAGCAGCCAGCCGCCACCTTGGCATTGTTGACAGCGCAAAGCCGCACTTGCAACAGCATCAACAGCAGCACAAGCAGCAACAACAACAACTGCCACCAACAGTTGTTGACTTTTATGCCGGCAAATGTCACTTGCCAGCCAGCCTCAAGGCAAGGCGATTGCGTCGCAATGCGCAACGGGCTGCCAGCTTCGCTTTCTCCGCTTGTGTATATATATAAATATATGTGTGTGTGTATGTTTGTATTGTGTGGGTGACTGTAAGTGTGCCTGTGAATATAAGTAGTGCTGGCACAAAGCTTAACATAATTCAAAGGACTGACGTCCACATCCGACATGCACAGGAAAAAAGTAAAAAAGTGCAGCAACAAACAGAGAAAGTGCAGCGCACGATATAAAAATAAAGGATGCTGAAGAAACATACATATGCATATACACATACATATAGCTGAGTTAAGGGCTTAATTGTGGCATGTATATATGCAAATTTCTTTATGATGCATTCTGACTGTGCTGCAAACAATCATGTAGCGATTGTTCTGTATATAAGGGAAAAGTTTCTTTTTCAATTTTACACCTTCCCATGAACAGACTTCCAGAACGATTTCTAATGAGAAATTGGGTCTTCTATCAGAGTAAAACTTAATATCAAATGCAAATAAGCTTTAAATTTAATACTCTGGCGTTATTTATTTCGGCTTACTCTTTCATCATAAAATTATTAATTAATTTCTTAATTAAAATAGTGGCCTTTAAATGGCAGCTCACACGCATTTATTAACAGATTTATTTTCTTGCCACTGACTGATGGCAATTTATGATGCCCATAATATTGACATTTTTCATATTTCATGCACAGGTGTCATGTGAAAAAAAAATATATAAAGAACGTATTTTAAATGAAGAGTGGTTATAAAGCAAATTGGGAACGACGATTAAATTTTGATAGCTACTTTAAAGTAAGCTGAAATTAAGGTATTAAACGGATTGATTAACATTTACAAAGTGTTAAAATTAAAAGACTAGCTCGAAAAGAAATCAGCTAAAATATTTACAGTTTTCTTTTACATATTCACAAGATAGTTAACACTTGCTTAAATGTGTAAAAGCATTGAATAATTCAAAAGGTTTTAATGAATTGTCCAATAGTTGAATGTATGGTTGAGCTGACCCCAGAATGACCGCATATTAGACCTTTGTCAGCCATATGCCAATTGATTGTCAACTGTTAAACGATCCGGTAATTACCTGATAGCTTGTGGTTACATCTGAAACAACATGGACAACAAAATACAAGTGGCCTTGTGGACTAGTGGACAAGTGGATAAGTTCACAAGTGGACAAGTTGCAGTAGCAGCTGCAGGGCAACAAGGCAGCAGATTTGGTTCGAACAGGCAGCAATTTGTACGGTCATTATTCATGGTACATATTGAGGCATTTGGCCAAGCAGAGCCAAAATGACCAGCAAAAGTGGCAAATCTTTGTTCACACCTCCAGTCTAAGCAGAGGGGGGCTAAGGGGGGGGTAATCCGAGCACAGGTCCAGACTGAACGGTTTTTGGTCGCATGTGTTTGTGAGCGATTTTTATGGTTTCGGATTGCTGCGTATGGTCATTCGGTGAACCTAAGAAGTGTTTTTCCTCTACATAAATTTGCTATAAAAACCATTTAAACGGAAACGTTGAAACATTCAAAAGGCAAAGCCCAGTCTCGGTCATTGCCAAAACTAGTCAGCAAACCTAAACCCAAAAGCACACACACACTCACACTCACACACACATAGATATAGATATATACAGCTCGGTCTGGTTGTCGCTTGACTTGTGGTCCGAGTTTTGGTCCGGTCCGCTGCCCAAATCTAAACTGCTCCAATAAAGCAAATTATCGTTAAAATGCTGCTGCACATAAGAAGATTTACGATTGCTCAGCTCGATGCTTGGTCCCCGGTTTTTGGCATCAGCAGCAGCCAGCAGCTAGTAGCGGCAGCGGCAGCGGCAGCGGCAGCGATTGTGGCAGTGGCAGTCCCAACCTTGGCCAATGATTCGGTAGCTTGTACGTTGTACATTTGTGGTTCGCAATACTCCTTTCCACAACCTTACGTCTCCAGTTTGCTTCTCCTCTCTACGATTGTGTTTGTTTGCTTTGCTGCGCTGGGGCTCGCTTGATTTTTGCGCACTTTCCGATTCGTCCCGTCCAAGGATACGTTTGCAAAACCTTTTTGGCTGCTATTTTCCTTCTTTCCTTTTTTTTTTTTTGCATTGCTGGTGCTGCTCCCACACTCGATTTCCCTGGCAAAAGCCAAATGAGCGTATGACCAAAACAAATAGCCCACAAAGTGAGTTGTTCTATGGGTATCCCACATGCACGCTATTTGTTCTCAGTGTGTGTGTGTGTGTGTATATGGGAGGGGGGTGGTTTAACATGTAACATGGCTAGCTGTCTGTCTGTGTGTGCGTTGATTTGCAATGCCATGAATGCTTCAACGCTTTGGCTCTCTCTCTCGCTCTATCTCTCTCTCTTTCTCTCTGGGCACAGCTGGTGCACAAATCTCACACAGTCGGTTATTTGACAATTGATGATAGCATCAAGTTGGGTCGCCAAAATGTTGCGCACACATGCTCACACACACACTAATACTAACACACGGGCACTCTGACACGCAACGTTGACCTATGCTGTGCAAGCTAGAGATGATCACGTGCCAAGTAACAAGGACACGCATGTCGAGATCACGTTTCGTCAATTAGCTTTTTGCATTTCTACGTGCTGTTCAAGCTTGCTAATTAATATTTCTAGTTGAAACTTTAAAGTGTAACCAAGTTTAAAGAGCTCGAACACAAATTCGTATTTAAAAACAAGGAATATAATAATTATTAAATTTATTATAATTAGTTGAAGTATATTACTGTTTATATATATGCTTATCTTTTCTCATGACAATAACTATACTTTTTTTTAAAAAACAAAGAATTCGACTCTCCATGCAGATATAAAGTACTCAGCTAATTTATTGGGGCACGGTAAATTTCCAATATTTTATTGTCACATTCCTAATAGCTGTGCCTGCATAAGCGGATTATTGTTTTGGGTCCATCTCTAATGTACCGGGTTTTCTCGGTTTAACTTTTGTCATTCGGTTTCAGATATTTTTGGACGGGACTTAAAAGCTTTTGTGGCAGTATGCCTTTAATTTCAAGCAGCATTTGATTGCACTTGAACTTTTTGTAGTCACTCCATTTTGGGCCATGTGAATTATTAATGAGCCTGCAGCGGAGCAGCGTTTTCGGCTTTTGTGTTCTATGTGACATGCAAATCTCTGCCGTGGCGCGACTTCCGACTGACAGTCGTTTAGGTGGGCGCCTTGTGCTTGTCTCTCTGGGTAGGCGGGTTGCCGGCTCGTATCTACTTTGTCATTTCGGCCACAGCCGTTTCCGCTTCCGATCGGCGCTAATGAACATTTTGTTAGCGATTGTCCGAGCGCTTGGGCCTCTTTTTTATTTTTTATTTTATTTGTCGGCCCGCTTCTTATCAATGTTAATGCATGCGTTTTCTTTTTCTCTTTTATCGGTCGGTTCTTCCTGTCATTACTTCAGCTATCACTTGGACCCGCCTCGCCTCCGCTTCCGTGTGCGCGCATTACATTGTTGATGTCCTGTGCCTGCCAGTCGGGGCCAGGACTCTGAGGCCTGCTTGTGGCCTGCTTACCCCCGCCTACCTCGTTGCTTAATTTCGCTGGCAATTATTTATTTAAAATGGAATTCATTGGCACAGCGCAGAGCGGCGCTTAATTGTTTGACTTGGCATCTAAAACTATGCCACGGTGCTGGAACTTTGACAACTCGTTGACCGTAAATTTTCAAGTTTCTCATTAGGCTGCTGCCACTGCCAGATCCCAGCCTCCTGTCGGCATTGGTGACCGGCTTTCCAATCAACTTACACCGCAGTTTGTCGCGCTCCACAAAACTTTAGTCCACGCCTTGGCCGGGGCCTGAATTGAAAGCGATTTCACTGCGATTTCACTTCATTTAGCCATCCGTTTTGCCAGTCGGCCTCCTTCGTTCATTATGCACTGTTCAGATTTGTAATTTACACCTGGCGAACAACGGAGCTCAATTAAACTGTAACGACCGCAGCCATAATGAGGCAGGTGAACGAATGGCAGTCGAGTACGCAAATAAATAATAATTATTATTATAATTAATTAATTACAGGTACAGTTAAGGAATAGGACTCCATCAAATTGCTAAAATTTAATAAAATTCCCTGATAATTATAATAAACAGCTTACGATTTGGTTGAGAGCAGAAAATACGACTTATTTAAGTTGATTTTAAATTGAAAATCGAATATCAGTCAATTATAATTTAAAGACAATTATATTACTGTCAGGGGTAATTTTAGTCATGATGGAAAAACTCATTCGCAATTAGTTTTATTATGATTCGCGATATAGGATAACAGTGTGAAATATACTAATTAAAAAGTGTTTGATAATTTTCATGAATATATTTCGGTTAGCAAAAATGATGCAACCGCTTTAAAAGCAAGTAATATAAAAGTTTGTTTTACACAGGGACAATGTTTGACAATGCCATAAAGGCCCTCAGAAACGCATACCACTCCCGGGTCCGGGTCCGGGTCCGGGACCAGGCCCGGGCGCACCAGCTCTTTGCCTCAATTTGGCTAGTGGTCTTTCTAGCTGGCTAAACTGGAAAATGGCTGGCAGCAATTATGGCCCTAGCGCAGTTTCCTGCAACAACTGCAAGCTGTAAAATGTTTATGAAGCTTTTATGGCAGCCGCTGATGTGCGGCAGAGTGCGGATGGCGGGTGGCGTCAGAGGAAATGAGCTGGGGAGGCTGCTGCTAGGCGGCAGCTCAAGGAATTAACAGTATAAATTATATAAAAGCCAGCGACGAACAAAACTAAGTGCTAAATGGCTTATTATTACGAATATTTTTACTCAGAATTGTGTTCTGTGTGCTGTGTTTTAAGTTGCCTCATTGTGTGGCAACAACTTGCGCTGTGACGCACAATGCCTGTTTACATAACACTAAGCAAAGGTACAGCAGTGAGGCTTCATTCAGCAAGTGTCCGTTATTTCATATTATTTTACTTCCTGTGACGTCACACGGTAAACTAATCATACGCCACGTGCACCCAGATTTGAGCTCTGAGCACACATTTAAATTTTGAAATCCATTTTGGATTGCTGGTGCTTTATTTTCACCAATTTTTTAGCTTGTGCATAAGCTTCAATATAAACAAATGCCCAAAGGGCCAAAAATAATACTAAAGATGACGTAAAGGAGAGAGTGCACCCGAAAATCTACACTGCGCTAAACCAAAAATGAAACGTGCCATGCGAGCAAATCAGCTTAAAAAAAAAGTAATAATAAAAAATGTGTGCTATATACGTATAAAATAAAGTGAAATGCCGAAAAATATAGCAGGCCAATGCAGGAGACCTAACAGGAGCTGTCATTGATAAAAATAGCAATTTGTTATGATACTGTATTATACCCTACAAGCATTTTAGTTGAAGTGAGCTACGTATGTGTTGAGTAAATTGTTGATGTTTCTATATATAGTACCTGGGCAAATATTTTGGCAGGTACTCGTACAATCAAGAATATAAAATTATGCGGAAGCGAAAAGGTAAGGCAGGTCTTCGATACGCAAGATAAATTTTCTGGAGATGAAAGGAACATCTTTTTGAATTGATTTTATAAATGACAGAGAAGAAAAATAGTAATTATAAAAAAAAGAAAATACTTTTGAAATGTGTTCAAAGAACAAAGAACTGAATCAATAGTGCAGTGTATTTTTGATTCGATCACATTTCATTTAGAATTTTGTGTTTTTGCTGTTGAACTTTTCTAAATTCCATCAAAGCCGTTGCGGCTTGGATAAAGACGGAGAGAGAGAGAGAAAGCGAGGGACACGACTTTGTGAGTGGATACTTGTTGTTGTTGTTGTTGTTGTAGTGGTTGCTGCTGCAGGGGCACAACATATCAGACACTGTGAAGTAGCTGCTGGTGCTTGTGACACCAAAGCACATATCTCAAGTACGCGAGACCAGGAAATTTGCGGCACGCGTTGAATTTAGCCAGAGACTGGGCGACAACGCCTCAAAGTCGACAACATTTACGGCTATTTTGTAAATCAGCTTTAAATTAAGACAGACCTGTGGTTGGGGAGGGGGACTGGGTAAATTAAGTGTGGCCACTTTGACGCTTGGGGTGAGATCTTGACCTACGCCTAGTGCGAAAGATGGAAAATGGAGAGTACTTGCCTTGCGGCTTTCTTTGTTTATTTTTTGTTGCTGCTGTTGTTGTTGTTCTTTCATTTTCCTATTTTTGTTTCCAGCAGCGGCATTTGACTTTGGGCCGCACAAAAACTCCGGCCTTATGCCATGCGCTGTTTTTATTATTATTATATTTTTTTTTTTTAGAAAATTTATTTATCAACGCTTTTTGTATTTCCGTTGTTGGTTTGGCTGCTGCTGCTGCCTGATGCTGCTGCTTCTGTTCCGCGGGCCGTTTGTTTTTGTTAAATTTCATATACTTCCTCATTTTTAATTTATGACAATGGCCTGGCTATTGTTGTCGGCCCGCCACGCCCACATCGCGCGCACTGTTATTGTAACTGATGCTCTTATAAATGGCCAACTCCCCTCCCCACCCAGCTGACAACATTTCGTTTGGCGCTTTTATCAGCATCGGTGCGACAGACAGCTAGAAGAGCGTGGGGCGCGGGCGGTATGGGGTGGTATGTGTTGGGGGGTGGTGAGGTCACTGGGCCTGTACGGAACACGTACACTTTGTATTTCCGCTGGCCGCCATTGTCCTTGACTGTTTCATTATGACAGCTGTGCGCTGCTGGCGCTCTGTCTGCCTTCCTTTTCCCTTTCTCCTTTCAGTTCCAGTTCCCTTTCTCCTTGCCGTACCAGTTCCCCTTCCCATTCCCTTTGCCGCTTTCGCTGATTTTGGTTTTGTTTAGTGCCGCATTTATGCTATTAAAATGTCATGTTTTTGTTATTGTCATTGTTGGTGCTGCGGTGGCTAAAACAAAAGCCAAGTGTTGGCATTATTATCATCAACGCGCTTCCTTTTCCGCAGTCGAGAACAAAAGCCAGAGCGACCAGATAAAATGCTGCCATTCATGCTCTTGAGTGATTTTAACTGAATTTCATTGGATTATTTTCCTGCTTTCACTATCTCCCTGCTATCTGCCTTTCACTCCAATCACAGACATGTGTTCAAATGTATTTTAGTTCATGCACCGCAACAAAACTTAAATATTCTTTGTTCCTTTGAAACGGATTGTACAGAAATGTAAGATCAGATGTTAATCAATCCACAATTGACGGTAATTATACATTTTTTTTGTCTGCACATTGATCAGATCACCAAATTAAAAAATTTGCAAAGCATATATTACGTTGCACTGCGGGCTCTCAAAGCGAAAAGAACTGTAATTTATGATTTAATACGTTTGTCATAATTAATAGTAATGAATGTTGATAAGTTAATAATTATAGGAGTAAGTAAGCTCTATTAGCTTGGTCAATGGTTTTATAATTGGCTTCGTTTGAAATTCAAGTCGAACAAAAAATGCGTAATTAAAATGCATTTTCAGTTGGTGCAAGGCTGACATCAGCATACCATATGCAATTATATATTTCCACATTTGGAGCGCCATTAAAAGTCGCATCAATGCGAATTATATTTATGGTGTTGCGGCAACAGCCGCCGAAACGGAGGCAAGCTGCCGCCTGGTCGGATCTGCTCCGATTGCCCATATAAATATGCAATTATTTTGCATTTGCTTCAAGTGCGCTACACTCCTCCTTATCCTTCTACTTCTACTTCTCCTACGCCTCCTGGAGCCCTGCTCGCTCTGGGCTTTTATTTATTTGGTGGCCACATGCTATTTTGGCCATGTTTATGACACTCGCGACTTTTGGGCGACAGAGAAGAGCAAATTGACTTTTACACGAAGTGGCAGCAATGTGCTGGTAAAAGGGTAGGGTCGGGGGCTGGGGTTGTAAAATATCGTTTTATGTGACATATTTATTTATTGATTCAAATGTTTATTTTTATTTATGCGCATAATTTGCATTTGACACATTTTTATGATGCTCAAAGCGAGCGCAAGGAAATCAAAATATTTGACTTAATGCTCAGATATAGTAAACATATGTATAACAAACCCTGAAGTGAAGGAATTGTTTTAGCCTGGGCTAACAAAAATACTGGTTACAAAAAACAATTGTGTTTGTCAAAGTGCATTTCTGATGGCATGAAATAATTATTTGTTGAATTCCAAAAATCATTTTATAAAATATGTTGAAAGCATTTATTATTGTTTTGTCAGAATGCATTTCGGCTTATTGATTTAATCTAATGCACTTTTGCTATAGAGTTGGAAATAATGCAAGCAAAATCAAGAAACAATTTAAAAATCAATTTTACAAGAATATGAAAAAGAAGATTTATCAAAGTTACAGACATTACTTATACTTATTGAATTAAAATTCCATCCATTTGCTTAAGAACAGATTACAAATTTACCTCCTTGTAGTAATCATATGTAGTATTTACAGAAATATCAATAGGCTTTTTAAATTCCATCAACGTTGCAACAAAAACGATGAAAGACTTTTTCATTATCAATCCGGTTACTTTGATGATTACTTTAATATTCTGCCAATATTCTGGACGTAACGAAACAAACAATGATTAATTTATTGCAGTCAATCTGTTTGTAATATTTCTTTATGAATAACTCAACGTTATTTAAGGCCTTTCATAAATTCCAATTACGAATTTGTATTCATTAAAGGCGAAAAGTAAATTGATACGAAAGGGTAGCATAATATAAGTATACGCAATTTATATGCGATGAAGCTGACATTGGATATAAGTTTGTGTATGGATTGCATAAAAGTATTTATTATGTATTGGCTGATTCTGTATGCACTTTGTCTTTAATGCATTACAAATTGAAATGCATTGTCAAATTTGAACCATACTTTTACACAGTGAAAGTATTTATGGTTTATGCTATTGTTGTTGCTATTATTGTTGCAGACTTTTATGGCAATGATAAGCTTTTTTTTATATCCATATCGCATTTTATTTGCCAGGCAAGCAAGCAACAGCAGCAACAGCAGCAGCAAGAAAATATTTGTTCATTTAAGATAAATTTATGACTGTTGTCGATGCAAATTGTTGCATTTATTGAATTGTTGCTGCTGCTGTGGCGTCTGCTGCTGCTGTGCATGTTGCAGTTGCCGCTGGCAGTTCTCGTAAATAGTTGTGCAAATAAATTCCAAACGAAAATAAATCGCGGCTCATATGATAGGTGAACGTTTCTGACATTTATGCAGGACCCAGCCACAGTTTACGCTTAATCACGTGCATAAATATTTGACAATTGTACTATGATTATTTTTTTGATGTTGCCTCCCCCCCAACCCCTTTTCACTCTACTTACCATTCAGGATGCTGATGATCAGGAGCTGGGCGCCGAGCAGGCGCAGCAGCAGCAGAGGCGTTGGCGTCGGCAGCTCTGTGGCCTGAGACGCTGGCGGGTTGCTCATTTTAAATCCTTTTCAATTTGCCTGGTTATCCTGCTCAGCTAACTGTTTAATATTGTCTTTAGCTGCTGCGGCGGCTGCGGCTGTTGACGATGTCGTGTGCGAGCATTAAGCGGAAACGCTTTTACATTGCCGCGATAAGGAACGGAAATGCCCGCCTGCCACAAAGGAGAAGGCACCAGTTGTAGCAGGATACGCAGCAGTTGGCTGCCAGTTTGCCTGCTGCTAAATTCGCCGGTTTTCCCGCTGTTATTCGTCCTTTTTTTTGTCTATTTTTGTTGGCTTGTCCTGTCAAATTTTTTTGCTGCTGATAATATTTATGGCTCGTTCCAGTCTCTCAAGGCAGTTGCTGTAATTTTATGGGTCTTTCTGCGCTCTTTAAAACTTTACTTCTTCTGCAATACAATTGCATTCAAAGTCTTTAATATTAAATTCCTCGGCCTGCACTTGCCGCACTTCAGGCCATAAAGGTAACTTCTTGTCGGCTTACTGCCAAAATCCATGCTAAAGATTTATTGCTTTATGCTGCTGCTGTTGTTGTTGCTGATGCTGCTGCTGCTGCTGCTGTTATCTTTCAGAATTTATATCCGTCTCGTCGACTTACAGACATTGGGAAAGACCCGCCTTAGCATTGGCTTAAATTCGAGACAGACACGCAAGATCTGACTAGGGCGATGAGGATAGGGACGGCATGAGCCGAAAACAACGAAGCTGATTGTTGCACTTGCAACCCCTGGGGCGTATACGTCATGCGGATTGCCAACATGTTATGTGGCTATTCTGTCTATGACAGAATGACAGCAATATCTAGTGCACTGCTTAAGATGCAACAAATGCATCAGTTTGATGGTTATATTTGATTAAAAACTTGTATACATAACTTTTTGATATTTCTAGAAAATATGTATAAGTCTAACTAATCTTCAAATTTTAAATACATTTAAAAATAAAATAGTAAGTTTTAGTTATATACATATATTGTCAGATTGTAGTTATTTGAATTTAACTGCTGACTGCATTCTCAGTTGCACGAATGCAGTAATTCGGCACGAGCCTAGATATGATTCACTCAATGAGTGAATTCGCACAAAAAGCTGACACTTAATTAGAATTGATGGATACACATATATATCTCATTACATATTGTAATCGTAGCATTCAATCTCATTTGGTCAAATTCAGCCCGTCCCAGTGAAAATGTGTGAATATAAACCAACATCATCTGACAGTTAAGCTGAACATTGCCTCAATTATCGGACCTGTATGCTGAGTGTTGATTCGGATTCGCATTTGGATTCGCATTCATCCGTCTGAATGCCAATGCCAGTGGTTGTATCTAACATTGCATTCGAACAGCCAACCATTCAAAAGCCAAGCTCTGATTCAGTGTCGGCTGAATGTGAGCTACTGTTGCTGTTACTACCTCTTATAAAATGGCAGCTCTCTGCTGCAGGCCATTCACCAATTGCCACTGCCCTCTTCCCCCATTGGATCTGGCGCAAATCAAATTGGCCGCCAAATGCTGCCTGCCTGCGTCAAAAGCCATCCATCAAGGACGACAGCTTTAGGCGCGCTCAACTTTCCATGAAATTGGCTGTAAGCATAGCAGAAGTTGGGACGTGGAGAAGCGTGGCAAAGAGAGACGCAGACTCGCCACTTGAGACTTAATAAACTGCACGAAAAAAAGGAGGAAAAACAGAAAAAAAGACAGCCGCATAAACAACCAGAAATGTGTATGTAAATAAATAAATGCTTAACTCTTTCAAAGCCAAGTTCGTCAAGCCATAAAAAAAAACATGCGACGACGAAGCAAGGGGCAAGGGGGTGTACTGCCAGATATTACGAGTATTTGCCTAAGTCCCCAGCGGCATTATCATCAATTCATCATCGCAGTGTGGCGCAGTTCTCCGGCAGGCCAGCAGCCCAGCAGTTGGTTTAATTTTGGCAACAAAAAGTGCGGCACGTCAAAGGGCCGCAAGCCAAAAAATGTTATGTGCCGCGCAAAGCCCGCTGATGTATGCGTCGTGTACATCAAGTCCACCAGTTTGGGCTTAAGCCCGCACCCGTTACCGTTACCGCTGCCCGCTTCCCGCTGCCCGTCACCAACATTACCACAGCCACAGCCAATGTTGTTGATGTAGCTGTTGTTATTGTTGTTATTGCGGGCTGCTCATATGCACAAGCCTCTCTCACTATGTGTTTGCTTTAAATACTGTTTTTTTGTTGTATGTGTATGTGTGTGTGTGGTTGTTGTTTTTTTTGTTTTGTTGTTTTGTGCTCTGCAGGCGTGTACATTGTTGTTGTTGCTGCGGCTTCGGCTGGCGTTTTCTAAACAACCCGGCAAAGCGCCATGAGTCAAATAAATTACCCCAGCATCGTTGTTGGCAAATTTTTGATGGTTTAATTTTGTGGAAAATAAGTTGAGCCGCTGCGTGGCTGCTGCTGTGGCCATATAACACACACACACACACACAGACAGACACTTATATACATAAGCAGAATATACACATGAGCAAATAAGTCATATAGGCGGAGAGACAGAAATTTGTTGCCTACTTTTGGTGGGACGCTGCGACGTTGCGTATACGCAATAAAATAAACGCGCCGCAGTTACATTTGCCGTTGCTCGCAGCTTCTCGCCACATTTTATGCCGCATTGCCATTTTTATTTATTTATTTTTATTTGCCATTGCCACTGCCTGCCCTCCGCCCTTTATTCATTCGTTCATTTATAAATTATTGTTGCGTCGCCTCATGTCGCCCCTACTAAGCATGCTTGTATTTATGCTCGCTTTTGTGTTTGTATTTGTACTTGTACCCTGTCGTGTTATGTGTGTGTGTGTGTCACTTGAAGTGCTTTGCATTTTCAATTTCTTGCCTCGCCCCATAAAAAAACATAAACCATTGCACATTTATTTAAAAAATGTATGATTTAATGAGTTTCCACTCTAACCAGCAGCATCCAATAACCTCGTGGACAAATAAATTAGCCAGTTGCTTATAAATCTGCAGGCAGCATCGAAATGAATTTGTCGAAAGTCGAGAGCTTGCCAAGCTTAACAGCCGTTCGTTTATGTAATATAAAACATTTATGCACATGTACTTGAGTTGTCATTACCCACCATTAAAGTCTGCTTGAACTCAAAGGGAGTCCTTTCAGTATCCCAGCTACAAGCAACCAGCTCCCAGTTACTTTACGTATGAGTTCATCTCAATCTTATTTTGGGACTGGTAATTTTTTTTATCTTTTTTTTTTGCTTTTCCAATAATGTTATGCCTTTAAAGAATATTTGCTGCTAGCTCATATGTGATGGCTGCTTTGAATTCAGCCACATCATCATCATAATCATTATTGTGATGATGATCACCGCGTAACCATCAGTGCCGTCAACTTGATGCTCCCCCTGTGACATTGTCAAAAGGGTTTAAGTGCCTGCTCTTGAACCAGCAGCAGCAGCAGCAGCTGACAACCATCCCTTTATTGCTAGACAAATATTAAGGGCGGGGGTTGCTTTGAGCGATGTGGAAACGTGACGAGCAACTTATACGTCTAACTGAATAAACTTAAAGCTATGAAACGCATAGCTTTAACAATGCTCAAGTTTACAAAATGGAAAATTATGTATTATGGATTTGTAGCCAACTTTCATATATGAGATTGAAATAGGAACTAGAAAATTGAAAAGCAATTTAATTTAGTAAGTACACTTTAAAAAGTGGACATTATTATTAAATTGAAATACCTGAAACAATGATTAACTATTTTTTATCGATTGAGGAGAGACAGGATAAGTGTGACTTAATTATCTAGAGTAACAAAGATTTTATACTTTATATCTGACTTTAAAGTAACATGATTGACAGATTTCTTGGACTCAACTATATTCTGCTTAAATGAAATATACCTCGGTACAAACAACTGAAAACTTCAATCAATGATTTAACCAACTTCCTAACTAGATTCTAGTTAACAATTAAAAGTTGTACTTGTGTTTCATTGTCCTTAATTCACTTTGGCACTGAGCTTTTATATAACAGCCGCTATTCACGTCTATTCAGTTCACACTTAATTACAGCCCCGTCTGTCAGCTTTGCGAATTGGAGTTTGCCACGCCCACTGTCAATGAAGCGCCTTCAATCAGGCAACAAGCGATGCAAATTTTTTCACGTTCGACGCGCTTCAAAATCGCTGACAATAAACAATTAATTACGGGCGCTTTTTTGTTGCCCGTCGACACATAAAGGGTCTAATTAAAAACTTGTAAATGCTTCAAAAATCAAGGGGAAGAAAAAAAAAAATAAAAAACAAGAACACATTTGGTACATTTTTAATGCTGTCGTTTGTGAGTTGATTTGGGGAGCCGCAAGGCGCCAATTTTCTTATAAGCGCAACCCTTAAAACACGCAATTCACCTTCGTCATTGTCATGTTAATTAATTTGGTAGCACTCGAGAAGTCAAGTGAACACGCCGTTAGCTGCTGGCTGGTTGGCAATTTCAGCAGCTGTTCAACCTTTGACCTCTTTGGCCAAAACAGCAAACTGTCAAAAACATGCGAAGCAACAATAACAAAAGACTGCTGGCCAGCCTTTCACACTTGTTAAGACTTTTCAATGGCCATCAATTTTTAATAGTCTCCCCCCCCCTCCCACACTCCCTTCACTGTAGCTGAGGCCGCAGCAACAGCAGCAGCAGCAGCAATCGCATCAGCAATTTCCTCTGTCCCTGCTGCCTGTCCATCTGTCCATGTCCATGTCCAGTCATGGTGCGCCACAGTTCAATGCCTCTGCCACGGTTCGTTGGGCCGGCAACTGGCCACCTGCCACCTGGTACCTGCCACCTGGCGTAGCAAGGATTAACACTCGCCACTCGGACTTCTACTTCCACTTCGACACCGAGTCAGACTTGATCGCAGACACTCAGTATGGCACTCACTTCACGTGGCTTTCGTTACGTCTTTTCGTTGCTTTTCGTTGCGTATACGACGTGTGTGCTGCACGCGTTAACCTCTGCACGCACAGAAGGCTTTTCGAGACTGACGCTGCTCCAGCTTCTCGGCGCTCACAGCGTGTGGCCAAAGCGACAGCGACGCCAGCGTCAGCGTCAGCAGCGCTAACTTTTACATCGTCCTAGTCTTGCTCGTCCTTTTTTTTTCGTCGACGACTCTTCGCTAAACTCATGAGACGAAGACACCGCAGCAGCCGTTGCTGCCACAAGAGCTCATGCTGCTGCCACGGCTGCTGCTGCTGCTGCTGTTGTCTTTGGCTGCTGTCGCAGCTGCGACCGGAGGACTGTGAAGCGGCCATCGCAGCCAGTACATTAGCAACGGCGCTCAGCGTAACATATTGTCGTATCAAGGACGAAGTTAAACACTTCGTCACCTGCCTCCAAAGCGTTAGACTCGTTTTACTTTGGCCCCTGTCTCCATATTGCTCTTATGTCGCTTTGTCGCCAGACACTCACTCTCTTACAACTGAGTCTCGTTTCTGGGTCAGTTACTATTTGGGTAGCCGGCATGTAACAAATTCTGTTTAGTTAAATTCTTGACTAATAACTAATACCAAAAAACTAAGTGAAAATACAAAATTATTGGTAATACAAATCTGGTTACATAAATTAAATTTGATTATCACATAATTTCCACATAAATAAATAAGTTTCTTAGTCATTGACATTGTTGACGATATTTTTAACAGACTGTAACTGTTAAGCTAACAGCATGTTGATGCACTGTCAAAAGTCTCCACTATGTTACTGATCTGCTCTCAAGCACTGTTAACGGTACAGCACATAACATAATCTTCATAACATTAACATAAAATGTGACTGTGAAAGGATTTTCATTACAAAACTGAAATTGCTTTTCCATGCTGCTAAGTACTAAATTTCAGACAGCCTGCAATTACAGTGCCCAGACAATGGGTACGGAAATCGTGCTCTTAACATTTTTTGATGGCCCGCAATAAAATGGCAGCTAGATGTACCAGGCGACTAGGCAGTGGCAAGTGCTAGTGGCCTAGACGAACCCGTGCCAATGGCAGCGACTTTGGCCACTTCACGTACCCAAGAAAGTCGCCTCATGTAGATTCGTTTGGATATTTAATGGCATTTGCGCTCGTAAAATTTTGGAGTGTATCTTTTGAGGAGGCCGCACAAAAATGCAAAGCATAGCATACAAACGACAAAGTAGTCCGGCAGCAATTATCTTTGACTTGCTTTTGCTATTAGCTAGCTGACCGAAGCGTCCGAATGAATCCATTCCCATTCTCATTCTCTATTGTCCCAACTATATTCTATGCATATTTTATGTCACTAACTTGAACGGAACGGGTAAGGGACTGGAAAATAGCGGCAGCTCCGTTCTATGTCATTTATAAAGAATATAAAATTATAAAGAATACAGTGAATATTTTTATTGCTTATAGCAGTAGCTAGATTTTAATCAGGAGGGGTCAAAAACTATGATATTAGGTAGTGCATTAAATACATAACTAAATTTGTGGAGATTGGTAAAGTTTTGACCATTTTGAGGAGTTAAGAAGGTTAAGAAGAGCGTATTATTGTAGTGTATGCAAATGTAGCGAATTTCGGATAGACATGTTTACGTAAGTGCAAATTTGTTGCTTGAACTTAAGAACACATGAAGTAAATTTTATGAGGAAACAAAAGCTTGCAGTAGTGGTTAACCTGGTGAGCCGCAGCAACCAACAGCAACAATAAAACACACTAGAATAACAATAGCAACAATGTCAACAACAATTTAGAAATGTACCTTGAAGCAGAACAAAAACTTTTCGCATTTCATATGTTTTTGTTATTGGAGCACGCTAATTTTAGTGGATAATAGTTTCATTCGCAGGACGCATCCTTGACTGTCATGCCCGCAAACCCCCTCCTGCTGTCACCGCTGGCTGACATGTTGAATTTGTCGTCGTTCGTCTTTATCATGGTTTTCTTTGTGGCGTACCGACGAAGTGCGTGAAAAAAAACTCGAGACTCGACTAGTCTGCAGCTCGAAGCGGCTTTAAGTTGTCGGCCAAAGTTGCCAGCTCGAAAACCAAATTGATATACCCGTCGACTCTTTCGGCTTTTGCTGTTGTTAGAGGCTGTGCCTCAGTTGGCCTGCACTCAGTTGGAGCACTCAGCTCGCGTGAAATTGTTTGCATCTCCCTTGGACATGTTTTATGGTCAGTTGTAGCTGGGGGCGCATGTCATAGTCAAATTGACCAGCTAGCCGAAGGAAATGCCAAAGGGACAACACAAACAAACAAAAAATGGCAGAGCCACTGACCCAGACAGCATCAAGAACAACAACTGAACCAACACAGAAAAAAAAAAAAGAAAAAAGAAAACAGAGAAGCAATGCAATGCGTCGAGACGCAACAAGGACAAATGCAGCAGAGGAGTATTGTAGAATCCTTGCCGGGTGCCAAGTCATTGGGGGCTGCTTGTTTGGCTTGTTTATGGCTTGTTGATTCTTGCATGCGATAAAGCATTTATTTTTGTCATCCGCTCGCAACTGGAAATTATTTTTAGTGAGCAATTTTAGCACAGCCAAAAGTGAGCCAAAGAAGTTGCACAAGTCACAAGATTAATAAGCATAAAATCTAAATTTGTGTTTCAACTTGTACTTACAACAAAATAAATAAATAAAATATATTTCAAAATTGTTGATTGTATTATTTTTCAAGAATTTCATTAGTCTGGCGCACATGTTATATAAAGGCTTAGCGCTTACAAAAATTGATATATAACAAATGATCAACACTCAAAACTGTTGCGTTTAATCTTGGACTTGAGCCAATGCCCGCAGGACTATTAATCATTTTAGCCATCAAGCTTGAAAGCGATTACTCATACATAGATGACCGTCCCTCTTTGCTTGCCCAGAATTCGTTATAGTATAGCAAACATTGCTTAATAGGCAGCCAAATGGCCAAAAACAAAAGGAGGCCCAGGGTGGCCAGAAATGTGATTCAAGGCTGTTGGAATATTTGCTTAAGTGTTATTTCTGTCAGCTTAGTTGGCCGAAATTATGCTACAATATATATCGTTATATTTATCGCATTTGATTGCGCGTATTAACCGAGTGTTTAGTGGGCCGTGTTCAATCCTACTCCCGCCTGTCCGCATTGTCCGTCCCTTCCAGTGGTGAGGAATTAATAAGATAACTTTACGAGTATATCTACATATAGCGAGAGGGGGAGAGGAGAGATGTCTGCAGGACTAGTTGGCTTAGGACTGTCGGCGAGGCCGCAAAAACTTGTTTACTTAACAGTTTGGCTTAATTTGTTTTTATGGCTGCTATATGACTATGACTCGGGTTCTCGCATTATTTCTGTGTAAATCAGCAGATTTATATATTTCGGCTTTGCTGGCTGCTAATTTGATTTTGAGCAGCCACATGCACATAAATAGTCTATATATATATATATATGTGTTTGTATATGTGGGGGCAGTGGCATTTAAATAGAGTCAAAGTTAGACACATGTTGTGCGAGTTAATTACCGACGAGAAACAACAGGGTGATGGAGGGGTGGGGGGGGTTCCTGAGGGGTGGACCGGGTTTGGGACAATCTACATAAAAGAATAACAAATTGTTTCAAGGCCTCGGCACGAATTCAATTGCTTAGTGAAATGCCATTTGGCAATTGTTTATTTTTAGTGGGCCTAGCGAACGTGACCCATCTGCATGTGTGTGTATGTGTGTGTGTGTGTGTGTGTGTGAGAGAGCGTTTATTGCGGCTAATTGAAAACAAACAATGGCTGTACAAAGTAGGTTGCAACAACAATGACTGCAACATCTGCAAAGGCAGGCCAATCAAGTCAAAGCCACATTACATGTTGCGTTACGTGTATTTCAGTTGCTCCCACCACACAAACCACATAACCCACATGAACCACTCGAACCACATGACGTCGCTGCAGATGGGGCTGGATCTGACTGGCATTTCTTTCGACATTTCTTTTGCCGCCCCGCTTGACAGGGCCCGGTCTTTTGTTAATGCGGCGCCATAATGAAACAATTAGGTGCAGCAAATTGGGTTACAGTTGCAGTTGCCGTTGCAGTTTGCAGTCGCATTTGTTTGTTTGTTGCAATTGACAATGCCATGCAAATGTTGCAAGTGCGAGTAAATAAGCGTAGAATTGGCTTGCATTGGCTTGAAAGAGGCAAATAAAGAACGATAGCACAACAGAACATGACAGGAAAGCAGCAGCCACAAAGATGTCGCCAGGGCAGCTGCCACCATTGTACTATACTATACTATACCATACTATACTATATAGTGGCAGCAAGGGGCTGCATAATGCCGAGGCAAAGCCTTTGTCCATTTAATGCGCCAGACGATGTGTTATCAGTGTCAAGTGCTGCGCTCCAAAGTATGCTATAGAAATTGTATTGCTGCATGTTGCGACTGTTACTAACTGGGCTAAGCTTTTGGGGGCTTGCCTTTCTATTGCGTATGAGTGAAATGGAGCTTGCTCTACTTACGAGTCTTTGCAGTGAGCAGGGCATCATTGAAACAACAGTTGTTGCGTTTCATAGCCCCTGAATCAATAGAGTAGTCGCATTTAAATATGCAATTTGATCGCTTGAATAAATAGTGAGAGCACATTTGGCTTAGCATAACAGTAAGCTGTAAAGTTAAAGTTAGATAACGTCTTTATTTATTACCATTTCGATTTATTTCAACTTTGAACTTACGTCTTCAAATCTAATTCGATTTTTATTTATTGTTCAACCTAAATAGTATATTATTTTGAATTTTGTGGGATTTTGTAGTGATTTTTTTAAGTACTGATTTTAGTTATATATTCAAAATAAAAATAATTGATATACATGTTTTATCAGAAATTTCATTCAATTAAATGTGTTTCATGCTTTATATTTTTCTGATTTAATACAATTTGAAGCCCTCGTTTTTTTAACGGGTCGTTTCATTACTTAAGCTTTATAAAAATAATCCTGAAATATGTTCATAGTGATTGCGTATAAGAGTCAGACAGCTTGTTTCGATGACCCTTATGATAACAAAATAATTTCATAGTGAAACTTTTTGTTTATTTATCTATTTGGCTACTCGGCTGCGCTTTGTTTGTGTTTTGTTGGTTGCATGCAACAGAGCGAATGTTTTCATTAGATGTTTTGTCAACATAATGGAAGTTTCTACGCAGTCAGCGAGTTACACATATTTTTATATACATATACATACATATATGGTTTTCAGGCATTCGAGGGATATTCATTCTATTCATATGCAACGCTCTGTTCTGTGTAGTTGTTGAGCACACAAAACCTAACTAACTAGTTGCCATGCCGATGACGGGGCTAACACCTTTGGCTGGCTGGTTTATTGACGTTGATTTTAATGCTGGCTCTGTTGGTTTTGCATTTTATGCGCTCATGTGTCATCAGGCGTGCGGGTTAAACCAAATCATGAAACGAAAACATAGCGTCATAAAATTTCGTCTAAGGCCACGCACGGCCGGACAGCACTTGAAAGGCTAAGCGGTGTGCCCTTAACAGTTTTCAATTAAAGGAAAAGCTTTTTTCATTTGTATACCAGCTGGAGCCCCATCTTAATTCAATGAAAAGGAAGGATCCGCATATTTTATTATATTTTGTTGCATTTAATTAAGCAAATGTATTCAATGTTAATACAGCAACTTAACTGATTTATTCGCCATGTCGGCTTGTTGCTTGTTGTCTCTGCCATTTACCATTTACCACTCGCAATTTGGCCAAATTAATTTGGTAAGAAATCACGTAGATAAGCAATTAACATTGCGTTGACGCCCCAGTTGGAAACAGAGCAGAGAGCTTGCCGAACGGGCTGCTCGGTCCCGTTATTTTATATCATTTCAGTTACAAGCCACGTACGGTGTGTCCATCTATTGTTAAGGAGCATAAAATACGCTGACAGCTTTCAAATGCAAAGACAAGCTGGCAATACTATTACAGATAAACAACTTCATAGATACATATGCTTGAATACGTATACATTTACAACCGGTTACATATTGTTATGAGTGTCCAACATGGCGTATGAAATTCGTGTCTTGTTTTTAAATAGAAACCGGACAATAAGACTCTGTAGGAAACAGCTTACGATTCTATTGCATCAGTTTGTCGTAACTAGTTGCTTTTAAAATTTAAATTTCCATTTGGTAGATTTTTATGTTTCTAAACATACTTTTAGTGCCAGGGGGAACACATTTTTCATGGCGTGTAAATTATTCGCTTTGTTTCCTAATTATAAATAAATAAATAACTAAAAACATTATAAATTAAAATTAGCATATTTTAAATGCCATCCATGGTGAAATATAACAATAGTCCCTGTCGAGCTTGCAATTTATTATTTACGGCGCATTAAATAAAAGCCAAATAAAACCAATAACAAGTCCGGGCTCCCAGTGCATCACGGTACATTAGTATGATATTTACACCCTCTAAACATAACATTTGAACAGAGCATCATAGGGATTACCAAGTTTACATTTTATCAACATTATAAACTAAATTTATTCGACCCTTTCTATCTTTTTCATTTCAATAAACAAATTGATCTTAAGAACATGATGTATATGTTGGTAAAGTTAGGTGCTTAACAAAGGGCATGTTATAGTCGAGAAGTCTCTATTTGTTTTTCTGACCATTTCTATAAAGTATGAGAACAGAATTTATGTGATGTGTATTGTTTTAAGCATGTATTTATTATTATTGTTTATTATAATTAATTTTCAGCATTTTTGGCAGCTTTTTTGCAGCTCAGATTTGTATTACGCTTATAGTATTTAGTTTTTAAAGGATTAACACCAAATTAAATTACATGAGCTTTGCAGCCGATTTAACACGATTGCTTTTGCTTATGGTGTAATTAATCCAAGGTAACACCAAATTTATTTAGTAATTTAGATTGTTTATTCTTTTAGAGATTGCATCTGTAATCAGGTATTTGATAGCAAATCAGGTTAAAGGTGTGGATGATAGCAATATTCTGCTTAACAAAAGCTACTTAATCTATTGAATTAAATTGTAATGTAAATAAACTCTAAATTTGCTTTTATTTTGAATTTAAATTGCGTAGAAAATGTTCCAAGCGTCCATAAACATTTGATGTGGCTTTTAAGTAACTGCCAAATAATGACTAAAATGACAAATCTGAACCGATTGTCAATCCCGAGGCCATTTTGATCATTATTTGGCATCTAGTTTAATTCTACATCTCAAGTTTATGTATTTTTGAAAAAATTAAATTTAGGATTATTTTGTATAAAAAAGCATAAGGGGGGACCGTTACAAATTTTAATTTTTCAAAATATAGAATCTAGAAATTTCACGTTTAATTGATTGTGGGTGTCTCAATTAGTATAAAAAACTATACGAAAAGTGTTTTTGTGGTGTTTCATTTTTCTGTCAAAAATCACGCCAAAAGTGACAAAAAAATTGACTTGTAAAGTGCCCAAACAACAAAAAGTTCCTTATAAATGACCTTCCCAGACTTCAAACTGCCACATCTTTGTCAAATTTGAACCGATTGTCAATCCCGAGGCCATTTTGATCATTATTTGGAATCTAGTTTAATTCTAAATCTCAAGTTTATGTATTTTTGAAAAAATAAAATTTAGGATTTTTTTGTCCAAAAAAGCATAAGGTGGAACCCTTACAAATTTTAATTTTTCAAAATATAGAATCTTGAAATTTCACGTTTAATTGATTGTGGGTGTCTCAATTAGTATAAAAAACTATACGAAAAGTGTTTTTGTGGTGTTTCATTTTTCAGTCAAAAATCACGCCAAAAGTGACAAAAAAATTGACTTGTAAAGTGCCCAAACAACAAAAAGTTCCTTATAAATGACCTTCCCAGACTTCAAACTGTCACAACTTTGTCAAATTTGAACCGATTGTCAATCCCGAGGCCATTTTGATCATTATTTGGCATCTAGTTTAATTCTTCATCTGAAGTTTATGTATTTTTGAAAAAAAAATTTAGGATTTTTTTGTCAAAAAAAGCATAAGGGGGGACCTTTACAAATTTTAATTTTTCAAAATATAGAATCTTGAAATTTCACGTTTAATTGATTGTGGGTGTCTCAATTAATATAAAAAACTATACGAAAAGTGTTTTTGTGGTGTTTCATTTTTCTGTCAAAAATCACGAGAAAAGTGAGTAAAAAATTGACTTGTAAAGTGCCCAAACAACAAAAAGTTCCTTATAAATGACCTTCCCAGACTTCAAACTGTCACAACTTTGTCAAATTTGAACCGATTGTCAATCCCGAGGCTATTTTGATCATTATTTGGCATATAGTTTAATTCTACATCTCAAGTTTATGTATTTTTGAAAAAATAAAATTTAGGATTTTTTTGTATAAAAAAGCATAAGGGGGGACCCTTACAAATTTTAATTTTTCAAAATATAGAATCTTGAAATTTCACGTTTAATTGAATGTGGGTGTCTCAATTAGTATAAAAAACTATACCAAAAGTGTTTTTGTGGTGTTTCATTTTTCTGTCAAAAATCACGCTAAAAGTGACAAAAAATTGACTTGTAAAGTGCCCAAACAACAAAAACGTCCTTATAAATGACCTTCCCAGACTTCAAACTGTCACAACTTTGTCAAATTTGAACCGATTGTCAATCCTGAGGCCATTTTGATCATTATTTGGCATCTAGTTTAATTCTACATCTCAAGTTTATTTATTTTTGAAAAAATAAAATTTAGGATTTTTTTGTCAAAAAAAGCATAAGGGGGGACCCTTACAAATTTTAATTTTTCAAAATATAGAATCTTGAAATTTCACGTTTAATTGATTGTGGGTGTCTCAATTAGTATAAAAAACTATACGAAAAGTGTTTTTGTAGTGTTTCATTTTTCTGTCAAAAATCACGCCAAAAGTGACAAAAAAATTGACTTTTAAAGTGCCCAAACAACAAAAAGTTCCTTATAAATGACCTTCCCAGACTTCAAACTGTCACAACTTTGTCAAATTTGAACCGATTGTCAATCCCGAGGCCATTTTGATCATTATTTGGCATCTAGTTTAATTCTACATCTCAAGTTTATGTATTTTTGAAAAAATAAAATTTAGGATTTTTTTGTCCAAAAAAGCATAAGGGGGGACCCTTACAAATTTCAATTTTTCAAAATATAGAATCTTGAAATTTCACGTTTAATTGATTGTGGGTGTCTCAATTAGTATAAAAAACTATACGAAAAGTGTTTTTGTGGTGTTTCATTTTTCTGTCAAAAATCACGCCAAAAGTGACAAAAAAATTGACTTGTAAAGTGCCCAAACAACAAAAAGTTCCTTATAAATGACCTTCCCAGACTTCAAACTGTCACAACTTTGTCAAATTTGAACCGATTGTCAATCCCGAGGCCATTTTGATCATTATTTGGCATCTAGTTTAATTCTACATCTCAAGTTTATGTATTTTTGAAAAAATAAAATTTAGGATTTTTTTGTCCAAAAAAGCATAAGGGGGGACCCTTACAAATTTAAATTTTTCAAAATATAGAATCTTGAAATTTCACGTTTAATTGATTGTGGGTGTCTCAATTAGTATAAAAAACTATACGAAAAGTGTTTTTGTGGTGTTTTATTTTTCTGTCAAAAAACACGCCAAAAGTGACAAAAAAAATTGACTTGTAAAGTGCCCAAACAACGAAAAGTTCCTTATAAATGACCTGCCCAGACTTCAAACTTCAAAATGACCTCGGTAATGACAATCGGTTCACCCTTAATTTTTTTGGAAAATATTGGATTTAAAAAGTCTACAGATAGATGAACCATGGACATCTATAAAATAGAACAGCCAGACAAGCGTGTTTGGTCAAATTTTTTTTATCTCATTTTTTTGGTTGTTTTTAATGCAACCCAAAAATTATTTGCCCGGTCACGTTTTATTGTTAATTTCAACAAATTTTGCGAAAAGATATTGAATTTAACGATGGTCCATGATGATGCAGCCAGTTGGTATTTTGCAGCACTGTCGATCTCGACTCCCACCTCTTGCCTGTAGCTATAGGGCTTACGTTGGCTGCCAATGACAAACAAACACACAGAGAAGCGTTTTAAATATTTGGCTGGAAGGGCACATATTTTACTATAGGCCGATATGGGCTTTGTGCCCTTTGCGTCGTATATTTTTATTTGGGTGTGTGTGTGTGTGTGTCCTCTCTCTCATTCTCTGTCTTGTTGAATATTTAAGCGGTTTTAAAACATTTGCTACATTCTTTTTTTGTGTGTGTGTGTGTGTTTTCGTTTTTTGTTTGTGTCAGTGCTTGCTAGTGTGTGGTAAAGTCTGCGGCCCCATTTTTATTGTTTTTGTTATCAACGCTCAGCGCTTTTAAAAAATTCAATTGCGGTCGGAAGTCGTCGCACTCGCATACACTGCGACCCCTCTTCGGGTGGCTCCCCTTACAGCAACAATTTACATTTAAATGGCGATAAAAAAGTGATACAAATTCGAAATTCTAGACTAGCGTGTGTTGCCCCATAACAGAACTGGACAGCGGTCCAGGTCCAGGTCCATGTCCACTGAGGTCCTGGCCTGGCCGCTTCACCTCGCTTTAATGATGCTGCTGTCGACGTGTTCCATACATTTCCCACTAGACGGCGGACTACTGTACTGGTCTCACTCTAACCATGTGCGCAAAATGCAAATGTAAATTCTTTTCAATTGTTATTGTTGTTGTTCTATTTGCACTTTGGCACAAACACTCGACGCCTTGGCCACACACCAAAAACAACAACAAGCAACAGCAAAACTGAGAAACATACGTTAGATCTCATTCCCCATTGGGAATCCTCTTTGCCGGAGAGCAGCAACATTATTGTCATTGTCCTTGCCTTTAGTTTGCCTTTTGCGGTTTGGTTTGGTTTGGTTTGGTTTGGTTTCATTTTTATTGCTATAAGACGTTTAAATATTTAATGCATGTCCTGCCGCAAGAGAAACTTTACAAAAGCCTGGCAAACTTATGCAGAATAATGGAAATATTATTATTTCAACAATTTGATAAGTGTGTGCACAAATTTCAGGATCAGAAGCTTTTACTTGAAGCTATTGCAATTGTAATTAATAAAACATTGTTGGTAAAGTCTTTTCAAATAATATCTCTCTTATATATGCTTTGCCGACAGCTTAAATATATATATATATTCATATATATATAAATGTAGATTTATCTTTGAAGCTAAGTAACTTCGTTGAACTCTGCAGGCAACAAGGCTGGCTAAATTGTTGGCCTGTTGCGGACATTTTGCCAATTTCCGAAGTGACAAAATCAGATAATTTACAGCGCCGTCAATCTTTATCACTGCCATTGCAGTTGGCTGGCTGGCAAACAGCAACAAAGTGGCGCTCGGAGGCGTGGTCAAAGCCATATTTTCACATGACTCGTGCCAGGCCGATAAGCAAGTGCAAATGAGTTAGTTGCCAACGCAATGGCTAAAATATGGAAAAACGAACACGATTTCGAAATCATTTGATTTTCTGCTGCATTTACTATACGCTTTTTCTATTTGCCATTTGGCCATCTTTTTGGGTACGAGTTTTATTTGTCGATTAACTAGTCTTAGCCGCATTTCTGCTGCTGCGGCCATTTGCCTGGCGCATTTGAACCAGTGCCAACAGCTGCAATGTCTCTTGCCAAATGTGTTATCAGCTTTTTAAGAATGTTCCCACAAATTCCAGTTGACTGCAAATGAACTTTGCGACTGCATGCGACAAATGCTTCGGTTTCGCCCGCATAATTGAAAGAATGCTGCATTGATTTATGCGACAGATCAGACGCATCTTTAAGAATTCGAAAATGACTCCACTCACGTTTAATGCTATGGTTTTTAAAATCCGTATTTTATGCTCCGATTGGCTTAAGCGGAACTGCAACTGCAACTGCCAGCTGGCCCCACTGAGTCCAGTCCAAGTTATTGCTGTAATTGCCGGGCACGCATATTAATGAAATCAAAAATTTACGACACTTTTTGCCGGTTGAAGCAGAAAAATTCAGCATTGCACTGTCCTCTGCAGCACATCGCTTTCCCCCTCTGGAGTCCACATTAAGTTTTTGTTAGCAGAAATCTGTTTGCGCTTTGAATTGTGCATCAGCTGCAAACTTAACGGATGCACCACCCGCCCCCGCACAGCCCGCCCCCGCTGCTATCCTCACCACCCTCACAACGCCTTGTCATATATGCAGATGACGCTATGAAACAATAAAATTGTGCATTGAGATGCTGTTGGAGTTGGAGCTGGGAATGCTTTTGGGACAGGCGGGGGCAGTTTGGCGGGTGGGTCGGGGATTGGGGATTGGGGGTTGGGGTTTGAGGGTCGAGGGTTGAGGGTCGTGGGCATTGGGTAATGCTTCAAGTCATTTATGCAGCGAAGCAAAGCAAAATGCGTAAAGATTTTGATATCAAAGTGTCGAGCCATGCAAATTGATGTTGTGCTTGAATATGCCACTGTTTGCACAGTGGAACTGTAACTCAAACTATAACCGTCGTTTATACCACTGTGCCGGACGCTTTTTGTGGGAGCCTGAGTTTCGACTGAAAATGTTGTACCTATCATACTTTTTTGAAGTGTCACAAAATACATATAATTATCGATACAAGGTTAGCATATTTAAAGGGTACATGAAACATGCCGGGTAATAATTTATTTTCTACCATTATATTATAATTTGATTCTTTGGTATCTCAAACATGCGTGGTATTCCATTCACTTTGCATTGTTTCGTTCCATTAATATAACAATTCACATGGCGCTCGAACTTGACCACAAGTATTTCTAAAGGCTCGTCAGGAATTTCGGTGTCAGTTACAAATTGTGTGGCTTGTGGGTTTTATTATGATGTTTTCGGGCACTTTAGTGTCAGTAGTTGCTGCCTGTTTGCGCTCTCTGTATGTATGTATGTGTGTGTGTGGTGTGTGTTAAGGGCTGCAACAGGACCTTTCCCAAGTTGAGAGTTCACTCCTACTCTGGGCTAGACGCAACTGACAGCCACTCAAAATTAAAACCATAATGCAAAGCCCCGACAGGCAGTGTCGGGAACAGGTCGAGTCCTGCTGCTCCTGGCTGCGGCTCCAGCTCCAGCTCCAGCTTCTGCTTGGTAGGCACTGCTTCTAAACACTTGACTAGATGGGTTGTGGCCGCACATGAGCAACGCGAACGTCGCTCCAATCCTCAAATGTTGCCCCACAGTGGCGTCTATCAAATTCTGGAAAATTTGGGAAGGAAGCGCCAATTTTGACTGGCAGTCAACCAGCCAGGCGGAATCTGTGCGAGGACATCTTCAGCAGGAGAAGTGATGCAGCTTTTGTTGACATGGCTTTTGCGGCATTGTCGCAGCCGATGTCACATGTTGTATGCTGCACATGTGTGCCCCAAAATGTGGCAGCTGTGTCTATGTGGGTGTGTGTGTGTGTGTGTGTGTGTGTGTAGAGCTGACGGTGTCTTTCATTTAGAATCTCGTTGGCCCCTCCTTTGCATGCTACTTTTTGGCATTTGGCGTCAGCTTCGCACTTGCAGCCTGTCGCTTAATTATGTGGGTCTTGAGGTGGCAAAAACTAGTTGACACTTTGACATGAGTTGCGCTAAGTTGACAAAGCAGAGTGTGTGTT
This sequence comes from Drosophila maculinotata, assembly GCA_035045305.1. Lineage (NCBI taxonomy): Eukaryota > Metazoa > Arthropoda > Insecta > Diptera > Drosophilidae > Drosophila > Drosophila maculinotata. The sequence continues at coordinate 13,357,541 of JAWNPD010000335.1, forward strand.
TGAGAGAGTGAGGGAGAGAGAGAGAGAGAGCAAGGGAGTAGGGAGTGAAGGGATCAAAGTTGAAAAATATGTTAAGCTCAGACGAGCAATTAGTTGAACATTGCCAATGTTCACTCAAATGTAAGTAAATCGTGATATGTGGCATAAAATGAACAAAGAGTTTATTATTTTCAACTGTAAGGTTTATTATAATCAGATAATTTAATTTAATAAAATACAAATAAATTACAGAAATTAAAAAATTAGGGCACATCCACTTCTCACTTTAACAACAAATTGCAAAAATACATTTTATATTTGCTAAGTGCATTCGGTTGCGTTATGATTGCGAACCAGAGAATAATCATTATTTGCATTGCCAGCTTGTATTACTTTCTTAACTTTAATCATCAGTTCTATTTTGTTTGGCAGTTAAAGTCATTTTTTCTTTACAAGTCTCTTTTTGCCAGCAAGGGCCGCGGACAATGGTGGAGCTCTCGGTCTCCCGGTTTCTCCGCCAAAGTGTAATGGAATAAAATATTAATAATCAAGCGAACTTTGCCAAAGTGACTATCATCAAGCTAGAAGCGACCGGTTCAAAACTTGGACCAACTCAGTCCGGACCATCAGGCATCAGGCATCAGACATCAGACATCAGCGCCAGGCATCAGGCATCAGCATCTATAATTCCTTGTGCGCAAGCAAACTTCTGGTCAGAACTGTATTACTGGCTATCGGGGAACTCAACTGAACTGAGCTGACAGTTTGGCGGACTTTTGCATTGCATTTACGAACCCCGCTGCCTCCCCCCTAGCCACTCCGACAATTTTACAATTTGTTAATTACTGCGAAATGAACTTTCCCGCACTGATGATGCTGGCCGGAGTCGAGATTCTGATGCAGCTTGGACTTGAGCAAACAGCAGCTGCTGTTTCCTGTGCAGCTCAAGCGGACGAGCAACAGAACAGCTCACGTTCATGTCCGAGTGGAGATGGGGGGCAGTTATGGGAATGCGACTGGGACTGGGAACGGGAATGGGGCGATTGTTGACAATGTTTTTCAGCTGCGCTGCCGGCTCATCATCGTCATCATCGTGCATTCCCATCATCAGTTTTCTTGTCATCATTGTTACATTCCATCGCTGGCCACGCCCACAATCCAGCACACTCAACATCCACCCCCTGCTCACTAATGCGGTTTGTTTTACCAATTTTTTGTTGTTGTGCTCTGCGCTGTTCCCTGCTTTGTTTTGTTTTGTTTTGTTGCATTCTGTCGCTTTTTATGCAATCTGCTGCTACGTTCCATTCGTCCCAGTCTCCGGAATCGGAGTTGAGCAAACAATGTTGCTACGCGGCTACTGGCTGCGAAACCCAAACAAGCTTGAGACCGCGACCACGACGTTTCACGTTCACATCGCAATTTTTCATTCTGAGCAGGACAGGACAGGCTGTTGGCTAGGACAGACCAGGCACGGGACCAGGGACTGGGACCGGGCCCAGACGGCAGCTCGTTCATTACCCATGCTTTTGGATGTCCTGCGCCCAGTACGTACACAGTGCCACACAGTGTCCTGTTTGCAACGCTTGCAATCGCCGCCTGTACATCATCCGTGAGCACGCTTTGCGTCCGTCCGTCTGTTAGTCCGTTTGTCCCTTTGTCCGCCCCCGTCCGTCTGTCCTTCCTTCCTTCCGTTTCATTGCCAGTCGCTGCCGCAGCCCAGTATCCTTCCGCATGATGACACTGTTTTTGGCGGACGCCGCTTCCCAGTCATCGTATCCTGACGTTGCCAACGTTGGCCGCGCTGCTGGCCTCATTTAACTTGTAATTACGCTTGAGCAAAAATCAAAGTAGCTCAAGTTGCCAGCCAGCCAGCCAGCCAGCCAGCCAGACAGACAGACAGCCAGCCAGCTAGCTAGACAGCCAGCCAGCCCCGCCAGATTGGTCACTGCTGTTGTCCTGTCGCTGGCTCAGGGCAGCAGGAGCGGGAGCGGGCGTGGGTGTCCTGGGTTCCACGTTGGCAGCCATGACAACCGCAGCAATTGCCCCCCTGCTCGCCTGCTCCCTCCCACAACTTGCGTTGTTGTATTTTTCGGTTTTCTTTTGGCCGCCAATTTGAGCAGCATAAAATATTTAAAGTCTCGCTTGCCGCTGATTATTACCGCGTACCCTTTATGCCGCACCGCCCCCGCCTCTCCCTGCTGTACATTCTACTCCCTGGGCGACTGCTGTGTTCCCCAAGCATCATTGCGTCAACTTGGAGACACATCACAGGCTCCTCTTCCCTCTTCCCTCCTCCCTTCTCCCCTTCCCTCCCTACCCACTTCCAGCTATGTGTTGTTGCGTAACTGTGACTCAAGTTAAATTTTTGCCAAATTTGCGGCAACTCGTGCGCCTAACCCTTTTCCCTTATTTTTATTTTTTTTTGTTGGCTGCTTTTTAGTTTTTTGTTATTTTTGGCTTTTTGTTTACTGATTTCCAGTGCGACTTCTACGCACTTCCGCTCGGGCTCGGATCCTTACGGCTGTTTGAGTGTGTTCAAAATTATGTGCTGAATTGTTGCCTCGGCTTTTAGTACATAATTTATAGCGAAACCTTGGCATAAACAGCTTAAATGATGTGCCAATCTCTCTGGAGCTCCTCAGGTCCCAGGTGATAAGAACAGCTCGGGTTAATTTCTTTACTTAAAACTTAGAAGCAACAGTTATCGACGTTCCGAAGATTAAATACCCTTGCTGATCTTAAAAAAAGAGAAACAAATAAAAAAAGAAAATATTTCGGAATTGCTAAATCCTAAAAACAGCATAAAAGTAAATTAAATTAATTTTTAAAAAATTCAATAATAAAAGTGCGCTTTGAAATAAAAGTGTGGATAGTTAAAGTTTTGATTTAAACTTCTTAGGGTATGCTGAAAATATTTACCTTTTTATACAGAGAGAAATTTTATAAATTAAACGATCAGGCATTAAATATTTATAAGTACGTATATCTTTAAGGCTGATGAAATTTAGCCGTATGTGAAGGAAACTCGACTAGAAATAGTATTTTCAAGCGCTTTAAGCTGCAATTAAATAGTGTAGAACTTCATTTTGAAATCATCTAACCGGAGTTCGATTCGAGCAAACATGGCTAAAGCCGCAAATAATCGCAAGTCTCTTATTTGTGCGTTCATGAAATACGAAATCCATTGAAAGCCACTCATTTAGCCGAACGCTCATATGAGCGGTTTTATGGAGGGGGGCTGGGTAGGGGGGAGAGACGATTATTTCAGCCGCAATATCAACACATTTGGGTTTTAGCCATAATGAAGTTGCTAACTTTAGCAATGGGGCGGCAATGGCAACGGCAATGGGAACGGCAGCTAAGACCAAAACATAATCAAATCCGAATTATGTGCTTTAAATGCGTCCTTTTGGTCGTCCTTATCGTCCTGTCCCTTTTGTCGACAACGTTGTCTGAAGAGCATTCAAACTATCATTTTCCTACTTAGCCAAATGTGTGTCGCCAGTCGCCAGCAGTCTGCCTCATACACACTCAGACACCCTACACACACTCACACAGACACACACACACACACACACTAATAGACATGCATAAAGTAATTAGAAAAGAAAAAGAGTTGGTTGGAAAGAAAAGCAATTAGTGTCTCTCTCAATTTCTCTGAGCATAGTTTCGAGTATCTAACGCTACACAAGCAAACAAGCATCTGCCTCTAACTCTGACAGTGGCTCTTTGTCCTTAGGGGGGGGTGGGCAAGGGGAAGGGAGGCAATCCTGGTAGTGATTAAGACCATTTGCGCGTCGCACAAAAGCAAAGTTGGCTTACAGCATGATGCCGCTGCTGCCTGGCAACGGAAGTTCATCTTCAGTTTATTGGTGGCGCCAAATACGGAGCAGGCAGCCACACACGGCGTATGGGGCGTATGAGTGCTTTGAACAGTTGTCTGGCCGGTGCTGTCCATTAATGCCCTTTCGATATATGTCTTGTGATGCAAACGAAAACAATTAACACTCAATGATAAAATGAGCCATGGTCAGGGATTGCGAGACGTCCTCCTCCTCCACAGACTGACATGTAGATAAATGTTGATAAACAGAGCTAAAGGATGAGTGGCGACCAGGCAACAAACTACACAAAAGTTGAGAAGTGTTGAAGGCAGGCAAAGTTTTTTCATCAACGAAAACATTTGGAGAAGGACGTCGAGTAGTTTGCTGGTCAAGCGGCGAGGCGTCGACCCAGCCACAAGTTTGATAGACGGAGGCGGAAGTGTGCTGGAAAACTTTGGGCTGCGTTTTGGGCTCGATATTGATAGTAGAGGAGGAGGATAGCAAGAGGCGTTGGGCTTGGGTATATTGGTAAACAGCGCGCTGGAGCAACAAAGTAAATATCAAGCTAGGCCCTGCGGCACATTCACTTGCCTTGCGCAATGCTCGAAAGCGGACACGACAACTCAAAGCGGAAACGGAAGTTTGCCAACGTGCAGCACAGCCCTCAACATTGTGCGTGCGTTGCGTTGCGTTACGTTACGTATTCCGCATTCCGTATACTTGTATTTGTGTTTGTGCTTGATTGCTGCTATCAATCCAGAGTCCGAGTCACATGCGTTCGGGACGCTGCAGCCAAAAAGCAAACAAACCTTGCCTTTCAGTTCCGCATAAAGGTTTTATTATTAAAAGTACCCGTTATTTGACTTTTGTATGAATATCCTTGCCGTTCGAGCTGCTGGCTTAAGTCCTTGGCGTCACTCGGCTGTCACACTGCACTATGCGCTGCCTTGTCAGTTGTTCCTCAACGGATTTTCCATTTCGTTTTTCCAGTTGATTTACCGCCCATGTCTCTCTTTTATTCTCTATTTTGCTTTGCTTTTCTTTTAGCATTTTTCTAATTGAAAAAAACTACGCAGAAACTTTGTTTGACATTTATTGCCGTAGGCCAAACATTTTAGTTTTTACGCTTTTTGCCGTGACTTCGTTTACGGCGCTTCAGCAAAATTAAAGAAGTTTTGTGCTTTCAATTTGCCTCCGGCATCAGCTACCCATTGTAGGCAGAACAACAACAATGTTAAAAAAAAAACCAAAAATAAAAGAATTTGTATATTGAGGCATTGGTAAGTGAAGTGGAATATACAAAAATAAAAACTGACAAAAAAAACAGCGTGTCACTCACTAAAGAGTGCGCTAGCAGAAAGTCTGATATGCCACAAAACAACAACTGCAGTTGCAATGCATCCTAAATACCTATGTACACATATACGATTATTTTTATGCAATTCTGATTTCTTGTATATAAACTCCATTGCTTTCAAAATCTGGCTAATAAAATTAACATAATATATTTATTTTGCTTTGATACGTACCTCTTTTGGAGTTGTCCCATTCGGACTGCCATATCAGAAATAATGTTATATAAAAACAGTTTTATTTTAACATATATAACCGTCTATTTGATTTATTGTGTATTCATATAGTTAAAATAATAACGATAAATTATAATTCTAGTATGTAGAAACAATTTATTTTAATATTCTATATCTATATATTTTAGCTATTTAAGTCTTTCAACTGCCTTAAGGAGAACTTGCTCCAAATGCTCTGCCAGAGAATCTAAGATTCGTTGTACTCTGGATAATCTTGTTAACCAAACGTCATTTAAGGGGGAAACGTAGCAAGAACTGCATCAGACAAGCGTTCTGAAAATGTGAGCACAATTTAATTTTATAATATTTTTATTTTTGCAAATCTTGGTAAGTGCTTGACTGCCGCAAAGCCTGATAGTATAAAACATTACAGGCGACTGCCTCCTTGCACCCGCACCGCCCCACTACGTTACGAACACCGTTTGCTGCTCTTCAGTTGGCGCCACGTCCGCTGCGCCTCTAAGTATGCAACAATAACAATATTTAAAGGTATCTGCCAATTTATTTTAATGGCCGCAATTAAAGTTAATTACTCGCGTAGACAAAACGTGCAAAGCGGCGCGGCAAAGACGCTCTCACGATAGCGATGGCGATGGCGTTGGCGTTGGAGATGGCAATGGCGACAGCTACAGCTACAGCTGGGTGCCGGTCGGCGCTGTCGTTGAGTGTTGAGAGTGGGTATTGGGGCTGGATGCCATTCGGGGTGCTGGCAGCGCCCAATTAGGCATAATACGCTTGACTTGGCTGGCCGTCCCTTTACCGGCACGACACGGTAAAACTTTGAGGGGGCCTCGTTGCTTGTGTTTAATTTTGCTAATGATATTATTGCAATTGACCCTATTAGAATTCGACTGTAGCAAATGAGTCAAAATGAATATTTAGTTTGGATGACTTGGAAAATTATAAAATGCTAGTCTAATTGCTGAAATGTGATATGCTGGATATGGCTAGGACGATTATCCAACAGCTCTCGATCAATTAGCTCGAATGCTAACTAAGCCTTTAAGTCAGGCTTGCTTGGCTGTAGTTGCCGCAGTTAATTGCAGACTAAGTCCCTAGGAAATCACAGTGCAGATAGCTGAGCCGAACGAACGAGCGGAAAGCGTACGGAGTAATGGGTATATATGCTCCATCATTTGCTTTGACGCTGTCAGCGCTGCAGCCCACCGCATTCCGCATTCCACATTTCACAAAGTGTTTACTTGAAAAGCAAATGTCTGAAATGAAAATTGTTTTCTTGTTTTCTGGTTTTCTTTCCCCTACCGCTGCCTGCGGTTGTCTCGACCATCAGCAATATAATTTTGCCATGTCGCCACAGTCGACGACAAACACTTGAGAACAATTCGTAGAAGTTGCAAGAGAGCGAACGGTATACGTAGTTATAGCTCAGACTGCAACCACAACAATAATGACTTTATGAAAAAATGATTATCCTGCCGAGCTGCTTGCTGTGTCCTGCCGCGCTGAGCTGGCCAGAGCTGAGCTCAGTCCTGGGCAAGTATATTTAAAGAAACAAGTTAAAAATTAACAATGACTTAAGATATTAACTAAAAGCTACTAAATAATAAAGACTTGATTTAAAATATTTAAATTTTATTTTAAAATTATTTTTAAATATTTATTTGTGTACTTATTCTTATTCTGTGATCTATTTAGATTTTGATTAATGGTGCGATATATTAATGGCACTAGTTACTAAAATTATTCTTTTCAAAACAATTAATGACAAATTTCAATTGCTGAATAGCATATTTCACAGCGACATATGTCACTGTGACTTTTGTGGATTTGAAAATTGTTCATCTCTGACGGCGAGTCGTTTTCTTTTGTGGCAAAATAAGCAGAAAATCTCTTGCCAAAAATTTGTCAGCCACGGAAATGAAAATGACCAGGCTGGGGCATGTTACCACTAAAAAGGGCACGTTGTGCGGAGAGTTCCAGTCCACCCTAATTCCCAAGGTAGTGCTGTAGTTGCTATTTACGTAAGATGACAAAAGAGCGCGACTAGCTGTTGGGTTTGGCTGTTTAAAGCCAGTTCCACTTCGGTACACCGTTAGATCTATGGTAATGGCCAACGAAAATCGTTTTCCTTGTGGAACTTGCTGGCCACTCTACAAACGATATCTCTGGGTTGTCATCAGAAAGACAATGACTTCCAGACTTGCAGACAGACAGACAGACAGACAGACAGGCAGACAGACGGGAAGGCGGGCCACTGCAAAGGTTTTGGTTTTCAGCCAAATTATTAGGAACTGAGTCATGGAGTCATGTTGGTACTTAGTTTGAGGCAAAACTGATTTGGAATTCAAATGAATGAAAATAACATTTTGGTCTCTTGGTTTTAACTTTTGCCTGGCAAGCAAATTTTAATGAACTCTTGTGGCAGTGACCAAAATAAACTGCGGATTCGATTTTAGTTCTAGCAAATTACCATTTACCCATTAAATTGCATCGATTTGAATGTTGCCTTTGGATAAACTTTCAATCGAGTTGCGCTGCAAACAAAGTTGTATTAATTCGGTGAATTAGTAGAGGCGGAGGCAACTTTATGGCAACCACTATTAAATGTTCCATATATGTGTAGACCAAAGTGAAAATATATGGGAAGTGCACAGTGGTAAGGCGGGGAACTGTGGGCAGCGGTGCAATGCATTTGCGACATTGCCTGACCCAGTCAAAGGCATTTCGCAATGTGGCAAATAATATAAATAAACTCAAATTGCAAAGCAAAGAGTTTTTAGTTAGCAGAAAATCATTCGACCAACGAGCAGGCGAACAAGAGACATTTGCAGAAAATGGCCAAAAATATAATTTCAAAATAGGATATGCCACACTGCCTCAGAAGCTGAGGGCGCTGTGGAGCTGGCGAACTGGCGCTGGTCATCGTAAACGAAGCGATGACTTACATAAACATTGGGACAAGCAAACAGCAGCAGGAGCAGCAGCAGCAGCAGAAGCAGCACAGAGTAAACAGAAATGACACAACCCATAAAAATCTAAACATACGGCACTAAGCGAGTGCGACAGAGACAGTGATAGATAGATATAAGTAGAGGGGGCCAAGGCATTGGTGGGGAGGGTTGGGTGCAACTTAAACGAGCATCCGAAAGGATTTTGTGTACAATTTCCGTTTTATGACTCTCCAGAGTGGTAATAAATCTCACACAAAACTATTTCCGTTGCATTGGAGCTGCTTAGCTCTCACGCGGCCCTATTCAACTACACCACACCATTCCAGACCACCCATCCCACTCCACCCCACTCTGCTCACTTACATGCAACGAACACTCTAGACCCAGACCAAATATCGCTGCGCTGCACATTATCTTGTGCGCAAATCCAAATTCCGAATCCAAATCCATTCAGTATAAATGATGCCCAACCTCAGCCTCTGGTCCCAGACCAAGCAACCGCCGTCTGGCTGCGGTTTTTCGTGCCCCGTCGCGCTCCTGGGTCATTGTCGGCCATTGCTGCTTATGATTCGTCTGCGCCGCCATTTTGTTGGATCATGGCACGTACAGCACGGCTTTGTTGCACTTTTTCGACTATTTCCGTTAGTTGTCTTTGAGCTGAGTGCCCTTTTAGTGTGGCATCCGCTCACACACACACACACTCAAATACACACACACACACATGCACAAATCCAATATACTCAAGCTGACTCACACGATGAATTGTTAAACTGTTGACAAATCAGCAAATGGCCAAGAAAACTGTACATTTGATGACCGGATTTATGAATTACAAGTAATGGCAATAAATTTCATGAAAATGATTTGCAAGTCAATTTGTCAAATAATGAAAACACTTAAATGGCTCTTCGTTTTATGCAGTACCTTACGTAACGGCCACAACGATCGACCTCCTCGTCAGGACATAGACAATATTCTATGCTTTGAGGTTATGTTCATCATTAGCAACAAAGTCACGATTTGACTTTATAGAAAGCACTTGAATTTAATGCGCGTGGATTTTGCCTCCTACCATTTTTGCATAATTTTGCATAATCCTTTTGTGTGCGGTGGCGGCGCAAGGCTTCTCGGATGCGGCTACTGCTGCTGCTGCTGCTGCAACATGCGGCGTATACGTAACTTGTAATTTCATTGCATTTGCATGTTTTATATGTGTTTTTTTTTATGTGATTCTCATTTACCATCTCTATTTTTTGTTTCATATAATCTATGCTGTTTTCATTTTGCCAGCTCAAGCAAAGTTTTATTGACAGTAAACGTGGCCGATGAGAAACTAAAAGTTTTCCAGCGCTTTGGGGATTTGTTTCTCCTCCCGTCCGTCGGTCTCTATCTCTCTCTCTCTCTCTCTCTCTCTCTCTCTCGCTTTCTCGGGCTACTCATATAGGGATTTTTGCTGTGATTCATAAAACAAAAGCGCAAAACGTTTTCAAATCGAAACAACATTTCGTGTACAAGTGTTTAAAACCCAAACTTTTACACGTGTCCAGCATTTGAGCTGCCATTTGGCAAAACTCGTTCTATGTGTGTGTGAGTGTGTGCATATTGCAGCAATGGTTTGGCATGGCGAATAGGAGGTGCTGTAAATATTACCCATAACAAAACGCTTTGTTGTAAAAGTATCAAAATTCTTATAAGCATTTTCGTACACACTTTTTTGTTTTGTTTTCAGGTTAGCTTAACTTTCGCTTTAAAAGTGTGCAAAAGTTAACAGTACGTGTGTGCGTACACACACACACACACACAAACACATAGACTATTACACCTTACTTATCCTTTTGTAGTTTCAAGGCATAACCTACCTTTTTTCTCTTTCCTTACATTCATTTTGACATCATTATCGATATATTTGGAAAATTCGTCTGGATTTGCAAATATTTCTTAATTGCCATGCATTTGAACTTGAACAGGACATTTCCTTACTTTATTTTAAAAGGTAAACCATTTTAAAAGTCTGTTCGCACTCATTGTTTGGCAAGATGTTAAGCCGGAATACAGTCTTCACTTTTAATATTTAATTAAACGTAAAAAACAACTGCAAAGCAAAAACATCATTTAATATTACATTTCCTTCGATATTTTGCGAGTTTCAAGAGAATTGGTTTTCAGGGAGTGGCACAACTTCCTGTTTGTCAGCTAAAAATGTATATTTAAGTAAATATTTTGAAAATATTCTTTTTCTAAGAACTGTTTGTGCACAACTTTGTGAATTCTATCTGAATTGAACACAAGCAACTGCATTTTAGTTAACTGAACCGTTTAGCCGGGGCTTTAATCAGTCGACAGGTTAACCTAATATTCGGTAGTAAAGCCACTAACGAGCTCAATTTTACTTCGCTCAGATGTCAAATTATCAAACATCTAATTAAGTCACGGCACTGACAACTTGTGCACTCACATCAGCTGCCCGCAAAAAAGATAAAACTATGCGGCTGATGTGGATATGGATATGGATATGGATGTGGATGTGGATGTGGATATGGTGATATGGAACAGTGGGAACCCGCAACGGGAGTTCATTAGGCGCAGCTGCGTCAGTTGAAAAATACACTTTTTAGCTAAGGCTTTTTGTTCCAGTTGCCATCCGAGCTGGCTATGCTGCGTATGCGTAATTTATGCCACACACACAGACACAGATGCAAAGAGAGGCACACTGGCACATTTACAGTTGCGGGTATGCCTGTGAGCCGTAAGCAAACATTCCATGGGGATTTCTCATGCCCAGACATTGCCAAGGTGTTTGTACAACTGCTAAACGAAATACTAATGCGGTAAACTGTATGCAAAAACCGTTTTAATTAGCACGAAAATCATTGTAACTCGTTAGGTTTCGCTGTTGCCAAGGCTCAGCCTTTCCGCACCCCCCCGCACTCCCCCCACCCACCACGCCCATTCCTTGACTGGCCAAAATACCACTCGTGCTCCCCTGCCAGGCCAGCAGTAAACTGGAGGAAAAACATCTATACGTGTCGGGCGATGTGGGAGGTTGGGTGGAGGAGGGTGGGGTAAGGCTGGTGTAAGAAAGACGAGTAGCTGGCATTCGGCTCTTATTGTACGCCGAGCGAAATGTTTGCATGTCCTGCTGTAGCTGATGAAGAGATAATATTGTGATCACGTTCGGCAACCTGCTGAAATGTAAATAGAGCATCGCCAAGCTGAAGTGCTTGCTGGGTGCAGGTCGAGTGGCATTTGCCACTAAAATTGTAATGTGAGTTGCGCTAATAAAACGTTCATTAATCATATGCCGCTTGACAGCAACAACAATAGCAGCAGCAGCAGCAGCAGCAGCAGCAGGAACAGCAGCAGAGGTAGAGGCAGCGGACGTCATGGAGTCAAATTGCTCATACGCGCTGTTGCACGCCGTTGAGTTAAAGTCTTGCGGCGGATAGCGAGAACTTTGCAACGAATGTTGCAGCAGATATCTCTATCTCTCTCTCTCTCTCTCTCTCTCTCTCTCTCTTTCTCTCTCTCTGTATATATATCTTATTATGTGTATCTCACTGTTTCTCTGACAATGGCAAGTGGTAACTGCCAACACTGCTGCACAGTATACGGAACAAGTTGCACAACCCGCTGGCTGAATGTGTAAGTGTATACTGTGAGTATGTGTATGCCTGTATGTGTGTATGTTAGTTAATTAATATTCCCGGTTGCCGCACGTTTCATGTTTGCATTAATTTGGCAGGTAACTTGTCAACGTTCTTGTTGTTGCCTCTTGTTGTTCTGATGAGCATGTTGCCGCTGCCAGTCTATGTCTAACGAGCAGCAATCACACACACACACACACACCAAGACACACACACACTCACACCGTTGAGCACTTGCACATGCCTTTAGCCATGTTGTGAACATGTAGTTAGCTGTATGTTCGTTGCTTGTAATTAGTAAAGATCGAAGTGATTTAATTACTTGGGCAAACTTTTAACATTGTCTATCTGGCATACTAAAACTTTGCTGCATAATCAATGCCCCCTTAAGTGTGAGACATTCAGATATTATTCGGATATGCTATAATGCGCTAACAACATTTGAACAGCCCTCTCTCCTTCCTCTCTCGGCACGAGCTTGTTGTTTGTCTATCTAACAAGGGCCTAGCGATTGGCTTATTCACATCAACAGTCAACGACGCGCTGCCGCATTGTTATCATTGATGCGAAATGAATGTAATTAGAGTTTGCCAATTGCCGCTCTTCTAATAAGCTTCTAATTAGCGGTGTCTAAAGAAAGGCCACAGACATCGGCACTATACGCCAAAAGCGGAGGTGTCGATGATATCATTTCACGGTGTCAGCCTAATCACCCCCAGTTGCACCAAGTATAAAAGTTCAGATGCTCCAGAGTGCTCGACTTGGAGTTGCTCTATATGAAACACACTCTAATATATATACATATAAATTTATAATTTCTAAATGTTATATTTAAATACTATATTCTTATCATATGCATACTCATCGATACTTTCTCAAAGCAATTTGATCAACGTATGGTATACCCCGTTAAGTTTGATGGGTGCAGGGTGTAAACGAAAAACATCAGCTAATCAGGCTTATTTGTTTCTATGTGTGTGTTGCGGTGGTGTAAGCATGTGCATCTGTGTGTGTGTGTGTGTGTATCGCATGACTTTTTGGCAAACATGAATTTTATTAAAGGCGACAGCAAAAAACGATTGCGCATACGCCACAAATGTTTAACTGTATTGCTATCTCTTCTTCTCTTGCCAGCTCTTTCTCTCCCTCTCACAACCTCTCTTGCGACATTCCGTTCGTTTTGTAGCTGCACATATACAAGTAATCTAATTAGTTTTATGCTAATTAGCACGCGGCTTTAATTTAATAAATTATTATAGCGCATTATTTTGGCCAAAACTACGTGAAACAAGGGAATCAACTCTACATCTGACATGTAAATACTGAGCCAATTTGAGAAGCCATTGTGCAAATTGTTAGTGAAAAATAAATAGATCAAAGATAGGCCAAACGTTGCTCGTGATGCGTAATCCAATTTTAAATTCATAGGAAGTAAATTTATTTTGAGTACAATTTGCATCCATCTAAAAAACGTTTAAGATTTCTTTTATTTACGATATGTACTTCAGTAAAATTCAAATCGATGTAAAACTCAAGGAAACTTTTTATTAAGATCATTTATATTCGATTTAGCATGGGTAGTTAAATAACTATGTCTGCTTATCTGATACATCTCACGAACTGTATATATTTAAATATTTGTTCATTGTTTTGCAGAAAAGAAAGAGTATGCAGAAGTTGTGCATATAGCAATCTTAATTGGATATACAGATAGACAACAGGAATATCTAGATTTTAGTAAACATTATGCATAACTAAGTCGTATTAGTATTATTTCTTTTGTTGTTAGCTGTTAAAATGGAAAAAGAAAAATGCACCAACTAGGCTATGGTCGGAATTCAAGGAACTTTAGTCGCACTTTTCCAACACTTAACAAAATAGGCATTACTTAAAGCTTATAGGCGCATCGCAGGACTAAATCGAAATATGCATCATTGTCAATCGAGGCGCTAATCGTGGAGTAATAGTTGATGAACTCCTCCTTAGTAACTATGCCGTCAGGATTGGGTGCACCGGTTTCAAAGTTATTCAGAAAAGTAGTCATAATCTCAGCTTCTGTCATTTCTCCACTCAAATACTTGGGATGACCGTGCACTGAATAAATATGCTTCAAATCGGCCATAGTAATTTGACCATCACCATTTACATCCAGTTTATTGAAAGCCTTGTCTATAATATTCAGGCGATTGGAACTCATGGGAGGCTATATTAAATGGATAGAAATTTCGTTGATTGATAATCATAATTTCGGAAATTTTGCAACACTTACGCGCAGCTCCGTAAGAAATTCCGTCATGCTTATGGTGCCACTTTCATCGGTATCCAGTCTGAAAATGTCGTTGGTTTAAAATTATTTCCAATTAAAAATATATTGAATTTAAATACCGCTGGAACATATCCCCGATATCCGACTCGTTTGCGTCCAGCCCCATGTCAGTGATGCCTTTACGAAATTCTTCGCGGCTAAGTGTCTTGCTGCCGTCATCGTCCATCACGCGAAATGCTCTGAAATGGAAAATTAGCCAGTTATACACTCTATATACATACATATACATATATATATATTTAAAGATTAGCTGACTACAAATGAATTGTCAAGAAAATACAATTTGATTTTAAAACTATATTATAAGTGCTTTGTGTAAGGGTATAAATCTAAACAAAAATATGTTTCGACTAACGGTCTTCAATAAAAAGCAGAAGAAGAGAAGATGAGTGTGTAGTGTGATGGACAATGCGTGGAATTCGCTAGGCAATGCATTGAATGCATTGAATTTTCCAGCTAGCAAACAAACAAATTGCATAAACACAAATAAAAATACGCACACAGATGCAGATGGTCAATGCGCAGATATACAATGAGTCTGCAAACGGTACATACACACATAAACACACACATATATATATATATATATACATATATATTGATGTTGCGATTTTGTTCAAAATGTCTATGTTCAAAACAGAAAATTGTTAACAGACTTGCTGCCAGGCGTACATTGAGTTGAAATTGAAATAAAAACTAAAGGAAGAGGGGCTTGTGATGTAGTTGTTTTTGTTTTGGCTGGATACGTTTTTATGTGCAGTTGGATCTATGGAAAGGGGCGGGAGAATGAGCTGAACGGTGCAGAAACCAGAGAAATCCAATTATGTTTGTTTGCATTCAGTCAGCGATTTTTGCCACCACTCCGCACCCCGCAACCCGCATCCCGCACCATGCACCATTCAGCGACATCACCATATAACATACATTTGTAGTTTTTGCCGCTTGGCACACACTTGGAGGAGCTTTCGCAATGTTAGTTCAACATGCACTCGACTTATTTGCTCGTGCCTAGCTCTCATTCTGAACACATCATAATCATCGTTATTATCATCATCGTGAGTCGGCATTGGCAGGCCGACTTTATGAAAAACATCCTTCAGCTTTGGACATCGCATGGCTTAGTTCCCCGCTTCTCACTTGACCAACACAATTTCATCATTTCAATACACCAACTGAAGTCTGACCAACAATTTCACCCCTGTTCACATTGCAAGTGTGTATCTTCAGAATGCACATTTGTTAATAAATATACCGTATACATATGAGATATGCAACAACCATAAAAAAGAGAAAAAACGAGAAAGATAGGCTACCTACGGTGCTCTGAAGGTAGTATACCGTTGCAGTTGATGAAACATTATTGCTTATACAAAGAGAGAATTATAATGCTTCCACTAAAATAAATTTTCTAATTTAAATCAATATTTCAGACCGATCGTTCATATGAGAGCTATAAGATATTGTCGTCTGATTTTAACTAAATTCAATCAATCCATAAAAAGTATAATAAAACTTGCAATTATTGAGTTTAGTTAAGATAGTATGAGAAACAAAAAAGTTGTTCATACAACGACTCATTTTTCAACAGATTGTTCCTATGGCAGCTTTAGGATATAGTGGTCCGATATGAATGAACTTTTGTAACCGTTCTTGAATAATGCTAAAACTAATAATTGGTAAGTTTGGACAAGCTATGTCAAAAAAAAGAAATTTTTGACCGATCGATCCTATGGCAGCTATATGCTATAGTAGTCAGATCCGGCTGGTTTAGACATATTATCTGCGTGCAGCACAAATGAGCATCTGTATCAAGTTTCATAAAGATAGCTTTAAAATTGAGGTAGTAGTTTGCGTAGAAACAGACAGACAGACGGGCAGACGGACAAATGTATATCGACTCGTCTTGTCGTCCTGATCAACAATATATAAACTTTATGGGGTCGGATATGTTTTCTTCTATGCTTTGCCATCTTCTGGCCAAAGTTATAATACCCTCTGCAAGGGTACAAAAACCAGCAACATCATTTTTAACCATAAAGGCCCAGACATATTATGCAACCATGCCACTCATGGCTGCACATCCAAGCGAGGAATGCGTCGGCTTTCAGCCAACATCAAAATGCAGGAGTCAGGTTTAGCGCAGCGTTGCGCATTGGGATTTATGTTACATTGTAGATAGACTTACCTGGCGAGTCCTAAGATGCCAGTGGCGCCACGGGTGAAGCACTGCAAGCGCAATTTGTAGATTGAATCCTTTTCGACACCATTGGCCAACTCGCGCTTCGCCTGATTCATGAGCGCAGCTTCCTTCGAAAAAAAGTCCTCGCGATGCATCTGTAAGAGCGAAAGGGGGTTGTGACAACAGCTTTAATGAAATGTGCACAGTTAATTTACCCTATTTTAGATTTTAGATATTTGAATTGTATTGCTTATATTATTACAAATTTTGAATATTTTCATGCGTTCAGAATTTACTAACACAACTAACTTTAATGATTATATGTTCATATGTACAAAAGTGAGGACTACAATTCCTAGGCTAATTTGATTGATTTTACAACATTTCTCAAAGTTCCATTTAAGGTAAACATATTTAAGTTTTGTATTTCGCTCACTAAGCCGTAGATTGTTAATTGTTTTTTATTTGCTTACTAGCGAAATTAATTAAATTTTGTATTTTTTTTTTGTATATTTATTAGCCGTCATTTGGCCTGCGGGCTCTCAAACTTCGTTCAATACTTTGCTTAGTAACCTCATAATTATGTCTATTATGACAGCGATAGCCAGCAGCTATTATGGTAAAGAATTGAGCCAAATTACAGCAAGAGTTTGGGGTTAAGCAGACGAGAGTTGTGTATTTTGTTTTTTGTTTTTTGTTTACTTGCTCATGGTAGATGCCCAAATACGTATTATTCAATGTACATTCAGTTGCTTATGGCGCTTTAATTCACGCTACATTGCGCCCGGACTTATTTTGATCTTACTTATAAGGTACACCGTTATCTGAATCGCTCATACTCAAACATGTTTTCATATAAATCAAATTTTATCAGATGTGTTCAAAAATATTAAAGTTGCTTTAATAAAATGTGTATTTAATATGAATTCAATGCCTTTCTCGCTGCGTGAAATAGGAAACTAAATTTCTTGGCAAAAATACATATACATGCCAGCTGTTCCTCGAGCTTATATGTTGTAGAGCAGCCACACACACACACACACACACACACACACACTTACACACTCATACACACACCTATCAACTAGCTATGGCAGCCACTTTGCTCAATGAACTGGAACCGCTTGAACTTTAACTAGTTGATTAGTGCTTGAGCTGAAGCGAGAGTATATGGGATAAGTGTGCCAGTTCACCTCAATAATTCATGCATGACATCACAACAACAATTGTGGCACAGACACACACACACACACTCGAACAAATAGAAACACACACACACACACACGTGGCCAAATCGAACTGTGCTGCAGTTGAATATGACGCAACCTGAATATGGCCATCGCCTGGTAACCTTTTAGTCATAGTTTAACAATGCACCTCTAATAAGCGTGCTCAACTATTTATTGAGTCCTTAAAATGTCTGTTACTTGAAAAATACAAAAAGTGTACAAATATTTGAACTTGGCTTGTTAAGCTGATTATAAATACATACTATATACATATTATTTATTTGGCAGGCGGAGCTTTAACCAGCAAGCAAACGCGCGAGAGGGAGAGAGGGAGAAAGGGAGGGAGTGAGAAGAACCACATTGAGGGTAACTTCAGTCGCAGGACTGAGCTTTGTTGCTTATTTATTGATTGGGCGGCAATCGAATAAAATTGCAGACACGCAACTGTCAATGTTTATGGGAATATAACCCCCAGCACTGGGCAAAATATTATCTGTCAAGTACATAGCCTTTATACAGTACTCGTATTATATATCGTACACATTTTGATTACCTATAATGATACAGCGTTAAGATACATATGTATATACAAGTATTTTGCGATATTATCCAAATTAACGATATCGATATTGAGATGTTAAAGTATATTTTTATGATTAACAAAACTTTAACTTATGTAATTTAACTAAAAAAAATGTTGCAGACTTAAAAAATATCCAAAAAACCCACATATTAAATCGATAAGTCAATGAGCTCATTTGCCGCTTCGTGGCATGTTGAGAGTCCAACTATTGTCCGCTACGAAACTGATGACCCAGTTAGATAGTCAACTGCTGTCATGAGTGCTGCAAAAAGTAATTCACAATGGCGCTAATTAGAATACCCAGGTGGCACCTTAGAATTCGGTGATGACGCATCACCTGGGTATGCCAAGTTGGTTGCCGCATCATACAGTGACTGTACAACTGTACAACGATAAAGCTTTTGGGGGTGCATACAATAAATTGTGGCCGGCAACAAATGCAGCTGCAGCATCCGAGGCTGCAACAAAGCTCTCGCTGGATGTCAAGGTCAGCTACATATCGATTTCGCAAACTGCCAAGATACACCAGAGATATATGCGATGCCATAACGAGATTCTGTATATATGTGCATATGTATGTGTGAATGTAAAAAAAAAAATGAAGAAGTGCGAGCTAACGAAGGATACAAAATGGGGAGAGAGCAGGCATAACGTACAGCAGAGCATGAAAATAAATTATTGCTTTATTGAGGGTAAACAAAAAGACAATTTAACACGTCAGCAGGACGCTGAGTGCGAGTCGAGCAGCGGATATAATGGTGACACTGACAGGGACATGGCGACAAAGGATATAGCGCGACGAAATAAAGCAAATAGGTCACGTTCAAAGACAACATCGATTAACCATAAATTGCGAGTTAAGCAAAAAGCAACGAGCACCAGGACACAGGACGCAGGACACAGGACGCAAGACACAAGTAACAGGACGAGCGCTAAGAGAGACTGGCCAGAGTTTAAGCATGATTTGTGCGTGTCTTTATGACATGAAACACATTCCCCATTCGCGCGAATAACTGTATGTGTGCACGGGACACAGCTACAGATGAAGATACAGCTACTGATACAGATACAGATAGTGTTGCAGATACAGATACGGATACAAATGCGGCAGCTGCAGCTGCGTCACTAACAAGTCAAACAGTATATGGGGCGGCTCCACAGCGCCTGTCACTAACACCACAAGCTGTCATCTGGAATAGAAACGCCAACGCAGCAGCAGGAGCAACTCGAGCAGTGGAGCTGTGGAGCTTTGGAGCAGTGGAGCAGCGCAGGGACTGACAATTTGTATCCGCGTGTGCGTCACAAAAGTTTCACAATAATTAACAGACATGTCGATTATTTCTTGGCTTATATTTTACCTTGTTTGTGCTTGCGTCTGTCACGAGTATGTTGCCTTCTTTGTTGTGTGTTGTGTGTGTGTGTGTGAGTAGTGCGTTTGGCAGCTGGTTGTGTTTTATTTTATTGTTCCAAAAATGTTTTTAACTTTTGCTGCTGACAATTCAACTTTGCACGCAACTTGCACGTGTCGCGTGTGCCGAGCGTTGGCAACGAATGCGGATCCGAATGTTTCATACACTCAGAGCCACCCATTCAGGCAGGCAGTCAGCCGTTGCAGCTACAACTACGCTCAATATAGCTATCTGTATCTTTGTGGTTGTTGTTCTTGTTGCTGTCGTTGTTGCCGCACCCAGCGCCATAAGCGGCGTCCTTATGAAACTAATGCCAGCAAAGCGACAACGGAAACGGCAACAACAGCTGGGCATAGCATGTAAGAAAGCTTCAGGCAATGCTGCTCGACTGACAGATACCCTGTAGCTACTATATTAATGCATATATATGCATCTACTTTCATCTGCACATATATTCTTGAATGATTTTCATGATATAAATATATCATTAAATAATAAAGCTGTTTAACCAAGTCTTTGTCTTTAGAAATGCTTTTCAAATTAATTTTATAGCATTTTTAGATCTCACTAATTAGATAACGCATCCCGAAGATTGAAGCGCTCTGACGGATAAGTTGATAAGTCGGCAGAAACTTAAATATTGGTGTCTACAAAACATATAAATATTACATTACGATACTCTTTTTCATAATTTATGAGTATAGGGTATACAAAAAGCTTAGTTGAACCATTTGGCAGCCAATTGTCAAAATGCATAGCTACATTCTCAAGCGAAAGCTTTTGAGCCTTGTCGCATTTTTGTTTAGCTACATTTTGCTGCGCACCTTTTTACCACCTTCT
This sequence comes from Drosophila maculinotata, assembly GCA_035045305.1. NCBI lineage: Eukaryota > Metazoa > Arthropoda > Insecta > Diptera > Drosophilidae > Drosophila > Drosophila maculinotata. The sequence goes on from JAWNPD010000335.1 coordinate 13,378,055, forward strand.
TGGAAACGTCAGGCGAAGCGAGGCAAGGGTAGCGTAAGAGTGGGGACCTTGTGCTGTTATTGAGGATTTGGTTTTTATGGCGCGACACGGCATTATCATTACCGTTTGGTGGTGTCGAAGTGCATAAAATTTATACGCTCATATCATGGCCCCGTTTTGCCAAATTGATGTGCGCTTTATGAGTTGTATTCTTTGACATTATTTTGCGGCAGATAATTTGATTGCTCACATTGTCAGGAATCGAGGTTTATGTTAGCTTCGCCACACTTCATCACAGCATAGCCAGAACTAATTTTTAAAAATTGTTACATCAAGTACTTAATAAAAATAAATTGGAATTGTTTAGATTTTGTTTTATGTATATTTTGACTCGTCCAAATTAATTGTGTTTATAAATTATCAGCTGCATAGGCAGGCTATGTTCGGTATAGCCTAGAGTTACGACCGTGTTAGCTTTGACTTGTTTACCGTTACAGTTTGATTTTCAGCCTAATTAATTGTTCAAGTGCAGTTTGTGTGCACATTTCGCTTTTGGGTACATTTAACTATTCCGAAAAGCTTAATTTGCATTTAATTATTCGATACCTATTGTATCACATTCTATGCACAGCTATATATATATATATATATATCATCTACATATGGTTTGACTTATGAATATAAATTTTATAAATTATTTTTTAAAAATATGAGCAGTACATAAGCAAAACAAATCTTTAATATAACAAATGTTTCAGTTTTTTTTTTAAATTAACTTTAACGTGTTTTATTTCAAGGTTCAGGTGTCATAAAAAACTTGAGATATTTTAGATTTAAAAGAATAATGCATTTTCGCATTTTTCGCACCTAAAAGTATTTGGTGTAGTTCTCTAAGTATTCCTATTTTCATTGCTTTGCACATAAGTAAGAGAAATTGCTTCATCATACGACATTTTTCCTGCCTTTGTCCCTATATCATTTTGTCGCTCTTATTTCTCTGCATTAGTGGGGTCGGGGGGTGTGTGTGTGTTGTGTGCAAGATTCGCCAGGACTGTGACGTCCTTTACTGTCAACTACATTTTGTCAAATTACTTATGCAAATCTTTCAACTTTTACAAGCGCGTTCTTGCCACGCAAAAATCTCGTTTAGTGCTGCTGCCACTGCTGCCGTTTGGCTGCAAGTTTTGCTTTTTAGAGAAAAATTACGCTCAAAGCCTGACATGAAGTGGCAGCCCCCGACACTGATATCACACACAGTCCCATCCGTGGCTTGGCCAGCACTCATTCATAACGAAGCATCGCGGGCTCTGCCTGAGCTGCGTTGTCACGGAGGTCTACTAAAAAGCCATTTGAGGAGCGGGAATGGTGCATCCTGGCGTGCTGGCATCCTTGCCATTAGACAACAATGTTGCCCGCCATCAAACTGACTACTTGTCGCCTGGCTGATTCTACAAACGGGCTTGTCCGAGCTAGCAATCTGAATACCTCTTTGCCTGAGCCACGTCAAGTGCTCGCAGCGCTTATAAAATAAATAAAATTTATGCTGTGACGCATTATTGCCTTGTCTTTTGTTGCTTGCCAGCCAGCCAGCAGGCGAATCTGTCTGTAGTTGTTGTTGTTCTATTTAAAATATGACAAATCGTTGCCCAGGTGGTGGTGGGTGAGCCAAACCAGCTACACCGCGGGAACTCATTTTGTGGCACTGATAAATTTGTCGACTAGAAGAAATGCTTTGCAAATTTCAAATGCTCTACAGCATGGATGCCTCGGTTTAATGTCAGGAATATTTAAGTGAAGCGGTAAATATTCTGTGACTTTGGGTCTGAATATATATTTGTTTAATGGTATTTTAAATGTTTGATTTTTATAGAGTACTTGCAAACATTTTTAAAATAGGAAACATATTTTAAATATGTGCTTTTATTTCAAATATAAAGCTCCTTTATTCATTTTTTTTCACACACTTTTAATATTTCACATATTATTTTAATATTTTCTGAAAATAGATTTTGTAAAAAGAAATAAATTGTGTCCATTGAGATATTATTAAAGAGGATTGACGATTCGGGCTTAAAAACCTGCCTTGAATTTGTTATTGTAAATGATAAATACTTTGCTGGCTTTGCTTTTGTCTGTACCTGAGTCCTTAAATGTATGCGTAGTGCTGGCAAGGACAAAGGCATTGCCGTCCAGCATTCTAGCCAGTTCATTATTTATGAGTGTGTTGGCATGGAATTATTCTTAGTCTTTATTATGGCAACACTGCGTTGTGCTGTAAATGAAAAGGACTTATGGGGACTTGGAGGCTTAGGTCTCTGCTCTATGCTCCATGCTCCATGCTGCAAATGATGCGGCGTCTAGTGTGCAAATTTTCAGATAACTTGCGAACAGAGTTGGGTGGGTCATGGGCGCTGCGAAGCACCTAGCAAATATTTGCTTAATTAGTGAAATGACGGACCGGGCACTCCCTTGTCCCTTGTCCCTTGTCCTTTGTCCCTAGTCTATCGTCAACATTGTCGCCGCATGCAAACACAGGCTGGCTGACCAAGGACATTCAGCGCCGCGTCACGATCTGTTTTAAAGCATCAGGCTCGGACTGTTGTGGCACGGGGCATGGGGCATGGGGTAAGAAACGTGGCTGTGTTGATTGTTTGCCTGACGCTTATATTAATTGAGTTTGTTACGATTTTTGACCTTGCCACGTAAGTAACTCAGAGTTTTAGCACAACTTTCCCCAACTTGCGAACTACAATCAGCTCGTCCATCATTAATCATGACAGAGCCCACTCGGATCCATACATCATGGGGTCCGGGGCATTTGATATGCATGAAATGTTCAACTTCAGCAAATTGCAACACTGTCAATAAAGATACAACATCCAATAATTTGTAATACTAAATCTGCATGAATGGGTGGACAAGGGGGAGGAAGCGAGGCAACGGCATAAACAATTTACTAGCAATATTTCACAATAGCGTCAAAACTGTCTTTGACAATTACGACAACCCGGAGTTATTTTATTTAATGAATGGCACAGATTGTAATATGTGCAAAAATTGGTTGTCATGTATTTTTGCATGTAAACGTGTGTGTGTGTGTGTGTGCTGGAGTGTGGTGTGTTCGTCCTGCCACGCCTTAAAATAACTACAGAGTGTAATAAATTATGTACACGTACAGCTCCAGAGCAGCTAAACAATACAGTATCCTGGCACAGCGCCATTCACAGCACTTTTTAAATACCTGATTCCGTAGCTAAAAGTGTCCTTTGTGCTGCAGAGGATCATCAACGTAGCTAACTTGTGCCCGACATGGCATCTCAATCCGTAGTATGCCGGGGCTGGGGTACTCTAGTAATTTGCAAATATTTCAATAGAACATCATGCCACAAAGAATAGGAACGTCCTGCTAGCAAGTGAGACATATGCTGCTCCGAACCGACCGGACCGACAACTACAACTACAACTACAACAATAAATTATGGGGCGAGTGGGAACATTGAATGGCTCTCGCGCACATCTGCACATCCGCAGCCCCGAGCTGTAGATACAAATAAAACTGCAGCTGCACACACACACACACACACATATTCATACTCAGTCACATTCACATATGCTGTCTATGCAGATGCTTGTTTGAGGTTTTATTAATCATTGCACTGGGGCAACCCAGGACGCGTCCATTAAGCTATAGCTTCATTTGTATCTGTATCTGTATTCCTATTCGTATTCGTATCTGTGATGCGATGAGATGTGCTAGTTCGTTAATATGCCAAGGGCTGCCACTGTCAAATCTCTGTGGGTTCCAACAAAGCCAACAGCCATGTGTGCGCTTCACTGTGTGCAACGAGTGCACAGGACACAAGTGTAGCCGGCATTACCACGGGCCCAGTGTTCAGCTGCTCAGTGGGTGCTTTCGTTTCTTTCAGCTTTCAGCTTTCAGCTGGTTTTGTTTGCTTTTCGCCATTGGGATATTAAAGACAGTGCTTGTCGAAGACTGGCAGTCCTTTGCATGCAGGATACTTGCCCAGGTACGCCTGACACTGTGGCGTACTCCAATCCTTTGGCTGCCAGAGATATTGTCTTTCAAATATGTCTTGGTTTCGAAACTGCAGCTGTTGTAATTATTACACTTTCCCTTACCTTGGCAAAGAGGATGCGTAAATTGTTTGCAGTTTTGCAATTTTTAAATATGTATGGAATGGAACAAATAATAAGTTCATTTATTCTTCGAGTATCATCTTAAGACTAAGACTTAATATGACACAAAGAGAACACCTTAGTTTTTTAAAATTCATTTTTATGATGTAAATAATTATAATATTCTAAATATTCAATTTACAATCTTGGCTGTAATTACGTATATGGACTAACAAATCACCAGCGCCTAAGTTGGTAAATAGATTTAACAAAATTCCAAAAACTTTATAAATATTTAACTACTTAACTAGTTGACAGACTCTTCGTCACTGCCCACTGTGCCTGTGACATAGGTGCAAAGGTGCATACTTTTTGAAGTTAGTGTATGGCAGCTCTGCGACCATTGTTGTAATCACATGGCGAGGGCTGCGGACTGAGGAGAGAGAGTATGTGCGGAAGTGGGAAAGTGCGGCAGTGCGACATACCTGGTTATCTTGTGACTTGTCTGCTGCTGAAGGGTTTATTAAAGCAGCCACATTGCACAGGTGATATTCTGCATGTATTAGTATATTACGGTATACATACATATGCCTGCGACTGAACAGAATAGAACAGCATGTTTTCAAATGCAACACTGCCTTGGAAAGTGCGTTGGCAGTGGGTGTGGCCTGCCGAGCAGGAAATTTGACTTGTAACCAAAGTGAAAATGCACACACACACTTACACACACACACACACACACAGAGAGACATTGTCGGAGAAAATCTTTGGACTGTGTAGGGTTTCGCTTAAGGGTTTGCCTGAGTGACCGGCACAGTTAGTTTTTGTGGGCATTTCCAAATACAAATGACATATTCGTAAACATTTTCTTTTGACCAAAAACCGAGCAAAGACTGATATGAAGAGAAAAATCAAATTTCCTTTTGCACAGCGGGCCAATACATAATTGAATGGAATCACATTTCGATATTGCATTCAATATGCAAACTGACAAGGTACCACAAATTATAGATAACAAACATGTGTACATTGGTAGTAAAGAAGTTACAAATTTCAAATTTTCGAAATTTCACTTAATCAACTGCAAATCGCTTACCGGAGGCATTCACGCTCACAATGATGCTGCTATAATCGCTGCTGTTCCCAGTACGGCTTGCAGTCTGGTGCATCTGATCTAAATTATTTGGTAGATAACAAAATGCATAGGTAGCTATTAAAATAGCAGTCATGATAGTTGATGCTGCTGCTGCGTTCGTACAACCGGGCGTATGCGCAATTTGACGGCGGCCACTGGTCGGTTGCCCAGAATCGCATTGAGTCCTGAACGAGGCAAATTGAAAGCAATTTGCATAAATTGCAGCCTATCAGCAGCAGCTCAGGGGGCAACATGAGGAACGGGAGGAACAGCAGGAACAGCTGCATTTGGGCATTGGATAGCTTAAATGGATGCATTTGCCGACTTGCGGCATTTTGACCAGCTGGTTTGGGGACTTGGTCTGCTGCCAACAAATGTTCGGCTTGAATTTTGGTCAGATCGGTTTTGGCTAGATCGATTGTGGCTTTTAGGCCACTTCATTTTAAAGTCATTCATTCTAACAAGTTGATCAATTATTGCCAAAATTACAATTGGATTCATCGTTTATGTATCGCAAGTGACCGCAGCCGCAGCACCGCCCCACCCCACCCCGCCCTTCTACAAAAAGTCCCAGCTGCTTAGGACTGTCATCAAGCAGCTACAAATGCCACAATTGCATATTTGATTATGAATAATTAATAATGTTTGGCTTTCATTGAATTAATTAGCGCGCTTGCTCCCCACACACACACACACACACACACATATACACAGTTTCCCGCCTTCTCTCTAACTATGGCCACGTCTGCCCTATTGTTATAGAGCCTTCAAATTCGCATATTGTATATTAATTAGAAAGCTATTTGCATTAGTGCTTTACTCTAAATTTGACCGTGGCCACACGCGAATTATTATCAATTAGCCAATTGTTATAAAACAATGATAAATAATTTGTTGTATTGCATTGCGAAACGCAATTCATGGAAACACCAAATCAATTTGATTTTATTGAAAAAACTATATTATAATTATTCTCATAATGACAAATGGTTGTCATAATTATGCTGATACCTTTGTTGTTATAGTTTTTTGCGATTTACATTTTATAACGTTTTTGTTTTACATAAGCTAATTTGTAATACATTTTAAAACGAAAATTCAAATAAAATGCTAGCTGCTAATAAAACACTTCAAGAAACTTTCCATTTCACATGTATAGATTGCTTTACAAAGTTTTCGTATCAATAGCATTCACCGCAAAAATTTCAAAATGAAGCGCTGCTGGATCCACTGGCAAAGAATCTTACACAAAAAAGTTTGATGTTGTGTGCGAGCTATCGATGCTCATCCGAGTGTCTTGGAATGCTGCAACAGCATAATTGCTGCAGAATTACATCGATTCCTTTGGCTATTACATGCTGCATGCCACATTCACACACACTCACACACACATACCTGTGCAGCTGAAGGCAACAGAATTGAAACATTTGCAGATTGCATTACGTCAACAACAGCAACATCAACTTAAGCCAATCTGTTGTGCTATATGAAACAGTAAGGCAACGGTATAGTGAACAACATACAAATGTAAGGTACATATTATCTAGTAGCCAGCCGCACTTTAAAGTTGGCTCTCAGTGTAATTCAGCTGAGCTTAGCTGAGCAAAGCTTTGCAGCGAATTGACTGTTGCTTTTACTGCCATAACTTTTGCAAAGTTCGCCAAGAGATCCCTCGATAGTAATGATACTCACACACGCTTTGTCCAAAAGGTAACTGGTTCTTTTGCTTCTCTTAATATGCTATCGGAAATCCCCAAAAAAGCCCCGCATACCGAATGGCCAAAGCTCTTTCAATATCCTTCATTACCCCAAGTTGGCAGATGCGCAAAAATAAAATCATTGAAAGAGCCTCAACGCTTTGTATGTAATGCGTTTGATTCCTCAGCGAAACTCTGCAGGTTAAAAGAAAAAACCGAAGTGCACGAGCAAAGCCGAAATCGAAAAGAAACAAAAATGACAAGGAAGGCAGAAATATGTGACAATGATCGACGCCGCGGTACCCTGTATAAGTATGTGAGTTTTGTGAATGAAAACATTATTTAAGAACATTTCCAAGTACGGTTTTATAGAAGTAGAGAAAGATGGGAAAAGGGAAGAATTATTATAATATAAGAATAACATCATTATTTTATTCCATCTGTAGAGGCAGAAAAGTGATTAGTCCCAATTTTAAACTCTGTGCAAAGTATATCCTATATCATACCTTAAATGCGCCTTGGGTATAATGAAAAGCGGCGCACTCTGTGTACCTGCAAAATAGATAAAAAAGTTGCATAAAGAAGTTATCGAAAAGTGGTGCACGATGGTCTGCAGCCACCGCTCGTTGCCTCAGGCCGCATCCACATCAATGGAATTGCTTTCAGTGTTGCAGCCCTCCCTTCTCTCTCTCTCTCTCTCTCTATCTTTCTTTCACGCTCTCGCTCAGTCTTTCGCTGTCTGCCTTGCCTGTCTGTTTGCTGTCTCGTTGCAGTCAAGGCCTGGCAATAAGATTTCGGCAATATAGCCATGTGTAGTACAACAGCAACAGCAGCAGAAAGGATGTGCAAAAGGATGACGGCTTATTGGCGTAAGCATGTTTGACGTTTTAGACGCGAGTGCATGTGAAGGAGGCGGGGGTAAACTAAAGGACCTCGGGTTTGCTGGCTGGCATTCGTAGCCAATGAAGCGAGTCAATCAATTTGCGTTTGCAACAACTTGCGGACATTGCAGTTTCGTAATGTTGGGCAATCCTTTATTTCGGTTAGCCACTAAGTGGATTACAATAATGCCATATGCATTTAAATCCTGTCTGCAGTTCATTTATAAGCGATATCTGACGCGCTAATGATCCCACCCCCCACAGCTAATGAACTGCCGCAGCAGCAGCGGCATCTAATGCACTCCACCAATGGTCCAATGGGCCGTGGCGCGGTTAACGTGTGGCATTTGGCCAACGACTTTTGCGGTCAACACCAGTGACCAGGCAGCCGGACTAACTCCATGGCCATGTCCATGTCCATGTTGATGATGATGATGATGATGCTGCCCATTTGCACTGATAGTGCGCGCTAATGAAGTCATCAGCATCGGCGACATCAAAGGCAGCTGGCAAGTGTGTGGGCGTCGGGACAACAGGGCGTATGTTTTTATTTGCAACATTCTGTGCAATGCCAGTTGCCCAAGTTGGCCAAGCTGACCAGTTTCACAGTTACCAGTACGCGTGCCTAACCCAATGGCGGCCAACCCGCTGCCAGCTATGCTGGCCTGGCCAGTCAACAATTTCAACAGTTCGCACACGCAGCGGCTGTTGCTGATGGCGTAATGATGTCTACGTGATGTGCCGCTTCAGGTCTAACGAATGTGCGAGTGTGCGAGTGTGACTGGTCGAGGGTGAAAGTTTGCCGGCTAGCGAAAGTAACCAAGGGCGACACGCTCTGCATACTTTTAGGCGCCCACGCCCAGGCCCAGGCCCAGGCCGGAAGGACATCTTTATCAGCTGGCTGCGTCATTGGATTCATTGTCTGCTCTGCAGCCGCATCATAATCAGACGGAAGCGTCGCCGACAGCTGTCAACAGCGCCTGTAATGTCACACATACTCAAGCAGACACACACACACACACAAGCACACATACTTGCACATATTCGTCTCGCATGCATTCGGCGCCGCATAACTTAGCATACTTTGCGGCATAGTTGAGACTGCAAACTTTGAGCGCTGGACGGCAACTCGCAGCTGGAAATTGTCGCACCTCAGCTACAGGTCCAGGTCCAAGACATTGCTGCCCCTTATTCCCCTCCCCACCCCTACCCAACCATGCATGTAAATTGTCTCAGTTTATGTCACGTCTCCCTCCTGCTGCTTCCGCTGCTTTTAAGTCTGATGATGTTTAGTTAGTCCATTGTCCTTTGCTGATTATCCTTGAACCTCGCTGTAGCGCAATTTGGCATGTCAGCTATGCAAATATGGCGCTTAATTAAGCCTTCAATTGAATTGACAAACTGTAAGTGCAAGTGAAAGTGAAAGTGAACTCGGAATATCTATAGTCAGCATTTACTGCGGCACCACGGCAAGTAAATTAATTTAAATTGTGGCCTTTGCTTTAATGGCGCTCATACATTATATTGCCCTTACGTAAGATGCTTCCATTTGACTTGCTCAAGTTTCTGCATTATTTATTTAAATGCCTGGGCAGCAGCTACAACAATAAACATGCCAGCTTCCCATCTATATATCCAGTGCATATACATATATATATATATATATGTTTATGTATATGTACATAAGTATAAGAGCCTGCGGGCCATAAAGGGCAACTCTTCGGCCAACAGTTACGTCAAATGTATTTACGCAGTTTTACGTTTTGTCATGAAATGTGCGTTGATTGTTCGCCGGTTCTTGGCCCTTGTTAACTGACTGACTGCTGTCTTTTTCTATCTAGCTACACCTTGATGTTGCCACCTCTCTCTACGCTCTCTGTCTCTCTCTCTCTCTCTCTTTTTCTTTGCAACACACACACATGCTTAGCCCATGTGTTTCATTTGCTTGCTCGCTGGCAATATAAACATAACAAACTCATCGTTAACTTTTTATTTGTTGCTCTTTTTTGTTGCTAGTCGCATTATTGCCCCCCATCCACCAAACCAACAAGCACCGTAACTGCCCCGCAGGCCACGCCCCCCAAAACTGGAATGGTGCGCCCACGACGCGTTACAAATAAGCGTATTATGGAGCCGCTTGTCCTATGGAATGGACAAAAGCAAATCCTTGACACGCTGTGATAAGGATTTCTTCATTTTTTATCTGCCCCCAGGGAAATAAAGTGAAAAGGTTATAAAACAAGCAGCCAGCAGCCAGCAGCCAGCAGCCCAGGCAGAGGGCCAGCTTCGGATTCACCATCGCTATCGCCAACCGCCTGAGCACCAGCTAAACGCAAAAGAAATCAACTCCAGTTCAGTTCTGTCCAGTTCTGCAGCTCAGTCGACTTGGACGACTTGGATCTTGGTGTGCTTAACTAACACAGTTTGTTTGCCTCTGTCTATGCGTGTGTGTGTGTGTGCGAATGAGTGGTTGTCCACTTTCACCACCTCCAACACCTCTCTCTGCCCATCAGCCAATCTACTGGCCAGCCAACGCATTTTCATCTTGGGCACTTTGTTGTTAGTTGCTGCTGCTGCTTTTTCTTCTTCTGCAGGGTTTTGATTCTGTTTTTTTTGTTGTTTTTTTTTTGTTTATTTGTAAAGTCGTTATTACATTTAGGACACACGTCCATTGTTTTTGGGTTGCATGTTAACAACGACGAAGCAGCTCTCGATTGTGATGAGACTGTGATTCCGTTTCTCAAATATGTGATCAGATTTTGCTGAAATCTGCTAAATGTGATTTTAATATGAACTGAAGGAATTATTCTAATCTCATTATATTCTAAATTAAGCTCGGTTAGCTTATTTTTTACCAATTTAAATAAAATAGCTGAAATATATTAATATTTTTTATTGATTTAAAATTGTTTCTATACATAAAAGGCATTTGCTGATTTAAGTTTTATCAAAAATTAAAGGCATCATTAAATTACAGATCATAAACGTTTATTTATTTATTTATATTTTTTATTTTCATTTAAAATATTAACTTAAATATCAGTTTTTTATTAAAGTACAAAAAAATAAATTCATCCTTTTATTGTTATTATACAATAGCTATTGGTTGGTAACCATAGCTTACAATTCAACATATCTACTCAATGTCTACGTATTATTTGATTTCTAGAGCAGTACAGCTTAGAACTAACTGAGAACGTAAGCTTTATCAGCGAATCACAGTGAACCCTCAGCATGTTTTGACAACATTGTAGACCAGATGAGGGACTGACAGTTCCAGCGGTCATGCCAACCCCTTCCTGCAAATCCACTGCCAACAATAGGACATATTGTTGTTGCTGCTGCTGCTGTTGGTAACTGTTGTAGTATTGTTGGAATATCTACAGCGACCGCACTGCTGAGACCCCGGCACCCGCTCCTGCCCTCGCTTGAGTTGTAATAATACGTATAAAATGTAACTGTGTGGGTGGGGAGGGGATGCTGGCGCTGGTTGTGGTCCCATAAGTCCAATTCAAATGTCCTTTTTTATACATTTTTATTTCAACAGTGATTCTGTTTTGTGCTCTCCGTCCTGCGTGTGTTTTATTTGCGAATGTAAACCAAAGGCGAGTGCATGCAGCGAGTTAATGGCTAATGTCATGTTCCGGACTTAACAACGACATTTCAAGCGAGCCAGCCCAGCGACCGCCGGGCAAACAACAACGACAGTCGGTAACTGGTAGCTGGTAACTGGAGCAGCACTTTCAGGCTTGGCCACAGCGAAACAGAGACATCAATTGTCCATAAGAAAAGGTTGCGTATACGCAGCATTGTGCGTTCTGTGCCAGAGACGAGCAGTAGAGCGGCCAGATAGGGTGAGATCGGCTCATAATGTCCATGCCCATTCGGTGCACACAAAACACACACAACTCTCTGCGAGGCTAGCCACAGAGCGTCCTTGTTGTCCTTCGGCTGCCTTTATGTTTCTGTTGTGATTTGCAGTCATAAAGTGAAATTACAGTTATTGTTGTGGTCAGGCCAGGCCAGGCCAGGCTACGCCAGGCAAGGCAGGGCAAGACGAAGCAAAAGCCGGCGAAACGGACGTAGCTTGCTGAGCGTAAAGGTTAATAAATATAAAATGTAAGGTTAGAGCTGTCCATCTGCTGACCATTGCCTGCTTTAATGACCAAACGCTGCCTCTGCTGCTCCTGCTTCTGCTACTGCTCCTGCTCCTCCAGCTTTTGCTGTCCACTCTAATTTCATTTTATTTTGAAGCTAATTAAACTGCACTCGGCTGTCGTTAACTTGGCTACCTGTCTCTGCCTGTTTGCCTTCTTTGGCATCTGTCCTTAACGAGCACGTCTTAATGGCAAATAATATTGTGTTGCTGCAACAAATCTTAATTCAAGAATTGCTTGATTTTTACTCACACTCATAATACTAAAAAAAATGTTCATAATACAAAGGATTTATTTCGACTTCAATTAGAGTTAAAATATAATAACTCAAATAAGTTATATTTAATACTGCTCGAGAGTGATTCAAAAATAACTTTTGTTAACCTGGTTTAATTTCGAAATATGATTTATTTCAAGATTTTTTATATTTAATGTGCTTGTTGAAAAATGCATGAAAAATTAAGCAGACAGTTCATCTGCCTATTAAATATTATACAATAAAATAGCAGTAGCAAAAAATAAAAGCTGGTGATTGACAGATATGAATTTCATCTTAGGAACATATTTTTTTAAGATTTTAAGCATTAATTCCGACGAAAAATTGTATATCTAGATTTAATAATATAGAGGATAAGCCATGACATTTGAAAGTCGGCTTAGCTTTGACAAAGCTATGACAGTGGAAAGTTTGGACACATACCAAGCATTTTATTAGTTCGTAATTAAATTTGATAAGAGTGTTACGACGCATGCAAAAATAGCATGTCATATTAACGGACGACTGACTACCAAAATCAGAATATTGAAATCATATTCAAATTTAATTAACACCTTGTATGCATACACATAAGTATATCACATATAGATGGCCATTATACAGCTCGAATGTGAATACTGTTAGGTGGAAATAATTCACAGGTGAACAGGTCACCTTGGACCTGCAACCACTGATATCAATAACCTTAATTCTGTGAGCCAAACCAGTATGGCCAAGTATAAACAGTATGCGTATCCTGATGAGTCGGACAGCAGCTCGAGCGGCACACAGTTGACTGAGCAAACGGTCAGAGAAACTGGCTAACATATTAACACCGAAACTGGCATAGAGAAGCAACTGCTACTTAAGTATATGTGTGTATGTGTGCTTGCTGCAAGTGACAAACCGCAAAAGGTTGTGACGTTAACGTGACGTTAACATTAACGTTAACTATAAGCATTAGTTGCTTACTTAACGCCCACACAACTCACCGCAGATGTTAGCTAATTTTGTGGTTATGCCTGCAACAGTTGAATGTGGTTTAGAGTGCTGCTGATGTTGCCCTTTTTGGGTCGTGTATGTGTGTGTGTCTGTGTGCGTGTGTGTGTGTGTGGTCACTATTTAATATTATCATGCGCTGTTTTGCGGCAGCGTTTGAGTTCTCACCGCAAATCAAAGTCAACAGCTGGCAGCAGTCGTCACTTGTCATTTGACGAACTTTAATGATTTTGGCGCTGTTGCTGCGATTGTGGCTGCTGCTGCATCAGTGCTGCCCCAAACAACAGAAAGTCAATTTCCACGCGAGGCAAGTGGCACAGTGACTAGAATTTAACAATATCCTCGACTAATGATCGACTCAAAATCAAATCGGCTTATATAATACAACAGCTCACTAAAAATGAATAGCAATTTCAATAATTAAACTCTTTTTATAAAGCATTTACATAACAGCTCTTTATCTAATACATATCCCAAAAGCTTTTGGCTTATTTATCGTAGCTGTAATTTCCATTTGAGTTGCAATTATGCCCACTGTACAGGAGGCCTCGCAGGTTATTGGCATTGCCTCCGCCGTGTGACATTGCCGAGATGTTCATTCCGGCCAGTGTTGGCTCAGTCAACGATGCGTGCCGGGGTCAGTCTACGTTTGTCTGCTGCGGGAGCGAGAGTTACCCGGGGGGTCAAGGTGGGTGGGGTGAACGAGTGAGCGCTGCTGACAATGTGTTCATAGCATGGATGTTGTGGTTGTTCGGCTCTGTGTGTTATCTGTGCCTCATATGTCTGCCTTGGCATTAGGTTGAGCACCAATGCACCCGATGCAGGGCCCGGAAAATTGCAATAACATTGTGACACGTCGACGCTGCTGCTACGGCTGATACGGCTGCTACGGAGGCTGCTGACTCGATTGTCTGCCGCATTCATTTGGACAAAGTTCAATGTTAATTTTGAACATTTACCTGTGCTAATATTGCCAGCACACACCCACACACACTGGCACAAACACGCACACTTATACGCAAACATATGAGCTTTTAATACTTTAGCAAGGCCAAACTGTTGGTTTGGGCTAACGGTCAGTCTGGGGCGAGCAGTCGACAAATGTTATTCTACAGTTACCGCAGTTGTTGGTTTTCTTGCACAGAGAAAATGGCAGGGACAGGGACAGGGACAGGGGCAGGGAGAGGGAGAGCATGACGGAGACGAAACAGTTGAACGTCGGACCGCTCGGTGCACATTCACATGCAATGTTGTTCTTTCTGATGTCGTTTATTTTTGTTCGAAATTGCGCCATCAGGAATATGCACAGGTGCATTTTAGCACAATAAAAACGTAATTGCTGGCAATTTAATACAGTTGTTATAGGAGGGTGCTGCTACACAATAGATTGGGAGTCACTGAGAGAATGAGAGGTTGAGAGGTAGAGAGAAAGAGAGAGGGGTAGTAAGTTATATGTATGGATAAGTGGAAATAGGAATTGTAGTTGCAGTTATGTACATGTGTGAAAGTCAAGCGGGGCAGCAGCGCCACCTTTCATCACCTGCGATTTTATTAACACACATTGGCCGACACGTGAGCCAACATGACGTATGAGTAATGAGCTTTGTACTTGGACGCTGTTTGAAATTAGCTCAGCGTTTGATTAATGTGCGCCCTATGCTTTTTTTTATTGGTGTCTGCCAAAGGAGCAGCAAAAGTCGAGCACAACCCTTTTCAAAGACCAGGCCCAAAATCCTTTGGCCCCGCTCTTGGCAGCATTTCAAATCGAAGTCGACCGCTCGTTTGTCTTCTGCTAACCAAACTCACTCTTCGCTCTTTGCGCCTAATTAAATTTGGCATAAAGTTCCTTTTCTTTTATTTTTTGTTAATGTGCAAGCAAAAAAAAAAGAGAAGATGGCAAAGAAAATCACAACTTGCCAGATACATGTAAAAACTTGGCCCAGACAAATGTAACAGATACAGCCAGATACAGGACCTTTTTTTCGTAGAGTATGGAAATAATTTAAAAATTGAAGGGCAATTAATCACAAATGAGATACAAATTTGTAAGCGCACCGCCCATGGCGTAGTAAATGACTTTCAGAAGCTAAGACTCACACAAAATCAGGGTATACAAAAAAAAGAACAAATACAAATATAAAAAGCAAATACGAAAGAAAAGAATTCGTGTGCGGCACAAGTTAAATGTGTATCGAAATGAACATTGAAAAGGCGCTCCAAAGGAGCGTTTATTTATTTAAATAACTTTCATTAGTCATTCAGCTGGAAAGTGATGCTGAAAGATGGGAGGTGCTGAGGTAGCTAAAATGCTGGCCAGAAGCTGCAGAAGGCAAATTTAATTTGATATTTGGACTGGCCATAAAACGAAAAACAATTAAGAAGCCCTGGAACCCTAACTTAACACCAATAAAAAGTAGTTGCAAAGGCAAAAAAGTTGGGTCCGGACAACGGCAGCAACGACGACGACAACGACGGCAACGGCAACCGGCGCCGGTGAAGTTTCGCCTGCCGGAGTTTTTAGCAATGTAAATCCAATCCGGCGTGCAGCCATCATGCGGTTAACACTTCGTATGACATAAATTACGAAAGTTTGCGCATACTTTTTCACACACAGACCAATGCAACCCCACAACCCACCTACACCAAGCTCGTTCGACCCCCTCCTCGAATGCAATGCTGTGGCCATATTCTTTACCAAATAATGTACGCCAGAGTGCTGGCAAAATGGCTTTCAACACAGGCTCACACCCTGGTTCCAGCCATGGATAGGGTTTGACTCTCTCTTTTCTAAAACAAAAAGCCTGTGAAGTTCGTCTGCATTTCTTTCGTTTTAGCTTTGCCTGGGCGATTTAAAAAAGTTTAAAACTTTACCAGAGATAAAAGATATGTATATATGTATATAGATATGTGTCTATACTGGCGCATATATATTACGCACTTACAGCATGCTCATAAGTATTTTACTACTGCGGCTGTGGCGTCGGAGCGTGCCTACAGCTCCGTCTTTATGTGGCATGTCCTGGGGCAGACAGACAGACAAGCAGCAGCAAATGTTGCCCTTTTGCATTGATATGTGTGTTTGTGTGTGTGTCTGTACGCACTTAACACTTTGCACACGCATAAGTGTCGCATAAAGTTAAATGCGCATAGAAAAATGGAAATTTTTATTAGATTTCGATTTTGCTTTTCTTTTGTTTCTTGAACAATGTTTACAGTCCCAATACATTTGTACATGTTTCCAATCACACAATGTGTGCGTGTGTGTGTGTGCTGCAAACTCACTTTAAACATTAGACTTACTGGCTCAGAGGTTCGGAGTTCACATGACATCCCAAAAAGCAGTTGAATGCATTTTAACAATTCTGTTTGCGTTCCAAGAGTATATATATATATAATTGTTATTTATTGTGGAAACAAAGAATTGAATGTATGCAGCTAAGCTAAGCTTGAGTAAAGTATTTAACATCATTCGTGTGCAAATTAATATACAATTTATAAAATGTATATAATAGTTAAAGGAAATTTCCTATTTTTGACTTGTAAGGGTTTTACTATTGTGTATATGTTATTAAAAAAAGCAAAAATCGCGCCCAAAATGACAACGAAATTGGCTTGTGAAGTACCTAAATCCCTATAAATTACATTCCCAGACTCAAACTGCCATAACTGTGCGCTTGTTAAGTGCCTTAACATCGAAAAGTTCCTTATAAATGGCATTCCCAGACCTCAAACTGGCATAACTTTGTCAAAAATGAACCGATTGTCAATCCCGATTCCATTTTGATCATTATTTGTCATTAAGTTTAATCCTACGTCTCAATTTTATGAATTTTTGAAAAAATACAATTTTCGATTTTTTTGGCGAAAAAAGCATAAGGGGGGACCCTTACCAATTTTGATTTTTCAAAAAATAGAATCTTGAAATTTTACGTTAAATTGATTGTGGGTGTCTCAACTAGTATAAAAAACTATACGAAAAGTGATTTTGTGGTGTTTCATTTTTCTGTCAAAAATCACGCCAAAAGTGACAAAAAAATGGACTTGTAAAGTGCCCAAACAACGAAAAGTTCCTTATAAATGACCTTCCCAGACTTCAAACTGCCACAACTTTGTCAAATTTGAGCCGATTGTCAATCCCGAGGCCATTTTGATCATTATTTGGCATCTAGTTTAATTCTACATCTCAAGTTTATGAATTTTTGAAAAAATTTAATTTTGGATTTTTTGTCAAAAAAAGCATAAGGGGGGACCCTTACAAATTTTGATTTTTCAAAAAATAGAATCTTGAAATTTTACGTTTAATTGATTGTAGGTGTCTCAATTAGTATAAAAAACTATACGAAAAGTGATTTTGTGGCGTTTCATTTTTCTGTCAAAAATCACGCCAAAAGTGACAAAAAAATTGACTTGTAAAGTGCCCTAAATGACCTTCCCAGACTTCAAACTGCCACAACTTTGTCAAATATTGACCGATTTTCAATCCCGAGGCCATTTTGATCATTATTTGGCATATTCTTTAATTCTACATATCAACTTTATGAATTTTTGAAAAAATAAAATTTCAGATTTTTTTGGCGAAAAAAGCATAAGGGGGGACCCTTACAAATTTTGATTTTTCAAAAAATAGAATCTTGAAATTTTATGTTTAATTGATTGTGGGTGTCTCAACTAGTATAAAAAACTATACGAAAAGTGATTTTGTGGTGTTTCATTTTTCTGTCAAAAATCACGCCAAAAGTGACAAAAAAATTGACTTGTAAAGTGCCCTAAATGACCTTCCCAGACTTCAAACTGCCACAACTTTGTCAAATCTTGACCGATTTTCAATCCCGAGGCCATTTTGATCATTATTTGGCATATTCTTTAATTCTACATATCAACTTTATGAATTTTTGAAAAAATACAATTTTCGATTTTTTTGTCAAAAAAAGCATAAGGGGGGACCCTTACAAATTTTGATTTTTCAAAAAATAGAATCTTGAAATTTTACGTTTAATTGATTGTAGGTGTCTCAATTAGTATAAAAAACTATACGAAAAGTGATTTTGTGGCGTTTCATTTTTCTGTCAAAAATCACGCCAAAAGTGACAAAAAAATTGACTTGTAAAGTGCCCTAAATGACCTTCCCAGACTTCAAACCGCCACAACTTTGTCAAATCTTGACCGATTTTCAATCCCGAGGCCATTTTGATCATTATTTGGCATATTCTTTAATTCTACATATCAACTTTATGAATTTTGTAAAAAATAAAATTTCAGATTTTTTTGGCGAAAAAAGCATAAGGGGGGACCCTTACAAATTTTGATTTTTCAAAAAATAGAATCTTGAAATTTTATGTTTAATTGATTGTGGGTGTCTCAACTAGTATAAAAAACTATACGAAAAGTGATTTTGTGGTGTTTCATTTTTCTGTCAAAAATCACGCCAAAAGTGACAAAAAAATTTACTTGTAAAGTGCCCTAAATGACCTTCCCAGACTTCAAACTGCCACAACTTTGTCAAATCTTGACCGATTTTCAATCCCGAGGCCATTTTGATCATTATTTGGCATATTCTTTAATTCTACATATCAACTTTATGAATTTTGTAAAAAATAAAATTTCAGATTTTTTTTGGCGAAAAAAGCATAAGGGGGGACCCTTACAAATTTTGATTTTTCAAAAAATAGAATCTTGAAATTTTATGTTTAATTGATTGTGGGTGTCTCAACTAGTATAAAAAACTATACGAAAAGTGATTTTGTGGTGTTTCATTTTTCTGTCAAAAATCACGCCAAAAGTGACAAAAAAATTGACTTGTAAAGTGCCCTAAATGACCTTCCCAGACTTCAAACTGCTACAACTTTGTCAAATCTTGACCGATTTTCAATCCCGAGGCCATTTTGATCATTATTTGGCATATTCTTTAATTCTACATATCAACTTTATGAATTTTTGAAAAAATACAATTTTCGATTTTTTTGTCAAAAAAAGCATAAGGGGGGACCCTTACAAATTTTGATTTTTCAAAAAATAGAATCTTGAAATTTTACGTTTAATTGATTGTAGGTGTCTCAATTAGTATAAAAAACTATACGAAAAGTGATTTTGTGGCGTTTCATTTTTCTGTCAAAAATCACGCCAAAAGTGACAAAAAAATGGACTTGTAAAGTGCCCAAACAACGAAAAGTTCCTTATAAATGACCTTCCCAGACTTCAAACTGCCACAACTTTGTCAAATCTTGACCGATTTTCAATCCCGAGGCCATTTTGATCATTATTTGGCATATTCTTTAATTCTACATATCAACTTTATGAATTTTGTAAAAAATAAAATTTCAGATTTTTTTGTCAAAAAAAGCATAAGGGGGGACCCTTACAAATTTTGATTTTTCAAAAAATAGAATCTTGAAATTTTATGTTTAATTGATTGTGGGTGTCTCAACTAGTATAAAAAACTATACGAAAAGTGATTTTGTGGTGTTTCATTTTTCTGTCAAAAATCACGCCAAAAGTGACAAAAAAATTTACTTGTAAAGTGCCCTAAATGACCTTCCCAGACTTCAAACTGCCACAACTTTGTCAAATCTTGACCGATTTTCAATCCCGAGGCCATTTTGATCATTATTTGGCATATTCTTTAATTCTACATATCAACTTTATGAATTTTGTAAAAAATAAAATTTCAGATTTTTTTTGGCGAAAAAAGCATAAGGGGGGACCCTTACAAATTTTGATTTTTCAAAAAATAGAATCTTGAAATTTTATGTTTAATTGATTGTGGGTGTCTCAACTAGTATAAAAAACTATACGAAAAGTGATTTTGTGGTGTTTCATTTTTCTGTCAAAAATCACGCCAAAAGTGACAAAAAAATTGACTTGTAAAGTGCCCTAAATGACCTTCCCAGACTTCAAACTGCCACAACTTTGTCAAATCTTGACCGATTTTCAATCCCGAGGCCATTTTGATCATTATTTGGCATATTCTTTAATTCTACATATCAACTTTATGAATTTTTGAAAAAATACAATTTTCGATTTTTTTGTCAAAAAAAGCATAAGGGGGGACCCTTACAAATTTTGATTTTTCAAAAAATAGAATCTTGAAATTTTACGTTTAATTGATTGTAGGTGTCTCAATTAGTATAAAAAACTATACGAAAAGTGATTTTGTGGCGTTTCATTTTTCTGTCAAAAATCACGCCAAAAGTGACAAAAAAATGGACTTGTAAAGTGCCCAAACAACGAAAAGTTCCTTATAAATGACCTTCCCAGACTTCAAACTGCCACAACTTTGTCAAATTTGAACCGATTGTCAATCCCGAGGCCATTTTGATCATTATTTGGCATCTAGTTTAATTCAACGTCTCAATTTTATGAATTTTTCCGCATATATGTTTTATGGACTTTTGAATATAGATATAAATATTTTTTTTTGGTAGAAAAATTGTGTTTTCATTTTTTATTTAAAACTTAGAGTTGGTTACGAAAAGTACCATATTGTATTACATTGTAAATTATTAAATATTGATGAAAATTCTATTCAACGAATATAAAAAAAAGTTAACAAACGAAATAAATAATTAAAAAAAAAGTACCTAGGATGAATTTATTTTGCTCGAGGCATGTTTTGCTGCTTTAAATTTCAATTTATTAACAGATTATTCTTTTTTATAAATGAAAATCAAATATAATAAAATAAATTTCTAAAAATCCATCAAATAAAAAGTTTCCTAATACTGAAGTTTTATGCCGTTTTACTATTGAAATTTAAAACTTAAATAAGAATAGTTTGCATTCATGTTGTGAAATTGCTTAATCTATGTTTTCCGCATCCATGTTTTTCTCACTTAATGCCCATTCTCTGCGGCCACTTGAGCTAGCAAATTATGTCCATTGTCCATTAGCATGGTAATTGAATATCACGGGCTATATCCATTTATGTAAATACGTGTACATTGTTTAGTTGAATTATTTTCCGCTTTTCTGCACATTTTTATTTCCCCGATATTATTTTCCTGGCTCTGTCCTGCTATACCGCTATCCCGCTATCCCTCTCATCTTTTTAGTTGCCCGTTGCCGTTTCATGCGATTTTATAGTTTATCATTATTTGCGTAGAGCTTAAATATCTCTTGGGAGTATCGTTGTAAAAAAAAGGAAAAACACAGCGCCGTCAAAGGCCGTGACGACAAGGTGCACAGGGGCAAAAGTCGACGCAGCTCGCAGCAGCAACGGCAGCAACAACGACAGCAACGGCAACAAACATCGATTGTCGCAGAGTCTGTCGCACAGGTGCGTGCCCCGTTTTGAAAGTGGATGCTGGAAACGCGTCTCTGTTGCTGTCGCTGCTGGCTTTGCTGTAAAATGGAAATTTGCTAACGTTTATTTATTTTTTTTTTCCGCTCTCCCCTCTCTTTCTAGCCCGTTCTTTTTAGCTCCTGGCCTGTGTAAACGAAGCATGAACTGGGAGCGTAATTCAAGCGGAAAATTGTCGCGTAACGTCATCTTCCCATTGACGCAGTGGCGCTTGTCGCTCAGGTTCGTATCCCGTTCCGTATCCCAAGTTGCCCAGCTCCCCTGCTTCGCAGCTTCCCAGATCCCCGGCAACATAAACTGCACACGGCGTAGTTCACATTGTTCTATGGACTTATACTTGCAGTTGTTGGCCATTGTCAATATTCTCTGCTTGCATGCTGCTTGAAATTGAAGCACATTCGCCAATGGGGTCCAGGTGAAGCCAGGATCCACTTTGGGGCGCTGTTAGTTGTGATTGAAGCATTCGCAAATGAAGCAGCGCTTATGCTTCGACTCGTTAGGAACCCAATTGGAATGTTTGATCTGGCATCGCAATTGCTCGTCATGACCAACACGAGGTGAACGAGAATAAGTCCATAGAACGAGGATGAGGGTGAGGAGGAGGAGGACGAGAATGAGAACGGGAAATGAAATAGAGTCGGCCGCATATCCACTCGCGGTCTGCCACAAATCGTGTTAGCCACGCCATTAGCAAAAGCTGGCCAAGAACCATGGCAAACAACAAACGCACATGCCATTGAGCCAGAAACTGAAGCTGAAACAGAGCCGTACCCGTAGCCATAGCCGTAGTGGCCGTAGTGGCTGTAGCCTCGTCTCTTGTGCTACGACAAGGCAATGTGCACGCTTCAATACCCGTAAACCAATTGAAAAGCATATTTGCATGCGCTGATGGACGGAGAGCCGCATTGGGGCCAAGGCTCGGTTAGGAGCGTGTATCGAGTTCTCGGACTTGAAATATAATATTGAACCTAAACTGGAAGTCTGTTAGCAAGCATCAAATGCGTGCCTTTCTCCCAGAGCACGCGGGGGCACAACCAACCGCAGCCTGTGTCGCTGGCCTCCGGCAAAATCACTCGAAATTGGGCGCGCACGCGATTTCCGAACATTCCGGATTACGTTTGTAATCGAAATACTTGTAGCAAATGGCGATGGCGGCATCGAGCGCCTAGATATGATGCCTACTCCCCATATCGATGCTGATGTCGATGCTGATGCTGATGCTGAAACGGTCGCTTTCACCATGTGCGCCTCATAACAATGTGGAAAATTGTTTCCTGTATCAATTTCACACATTAAGGAAGCAATTTGATTTTATCGCTTCCTCATGACTTCACGTTCAATTATTGAAGAGTTTACGTTTGCTGTCTACGCCTTCGACTCCAAGTCCTCGTCCCATTCCATTTCAAATGTGGCAGAAAGTCCTTGAGAGCCTTGTTGCCAAAAACATTTTGCACATGTGTTTGTTGTCAGTCCTACATTTCGTTCATTTCGAACTCGTCCGTGAGCTTAAGGTAATTCTTTTCAATTGTTCCCAAACAAACTGGTTTACATGCCATTTTCGTCGCTTTTATGCCCTGCGCCCATTAAAAATGTGTACTAAAGGGTATAATACACTTTTGCAAATGTGAACCATGTTCATTTTTTATACTATGTAACATGAAATATTAATTGAAAAATGTAGCAAACAAAAATGGAAATGGAATGAGTATTTAGAAAGAGCATTTAGTATTGATATTGTTTGCTTAATCTCGAAATATTTGTAATTTCTTGGTAACTATTACGGCAGGAAGAAGTAGCTAACCAGCATCGGGCTCAAAATTGAAATCTCTGCTCCCACATGGGCATTAAGGTAAAATTCCCATTCTTTCGGATGTTTGCATACCAATCTGTTCATGAGGAACTTGAGAGAGTTGCCATCGAAACCTGCTTATTATGCGTGACATGTTCGGCGATGAGGCCGCTGCTGTATGCCACATACAAATGAGTCGTAATGGGTCAATGGGTCACCACAAAATCAGTTCTATATACGATATATGCATTACTGTGATGTGACATTCAGCAAAGAGCAATTAAATGCTGCAAGATATACAAACAATAGTTAGGCGGTTGCATAGTTGTTATCCAACTAAAATCTATGAAGTTTATTTGAATGCCAAAAAACACAAATTTTGTGAATTAACAAAGAAATTAAAAACTAATTTGTGCTTAAGAAAGGGAACTTGAAAAGTGTGAGCGAAAGATTTTTAATTGTCATTTTAAAATGTTGCGCATGCAAATTAAGGCGAATCCAAACCTCAACACGATGGCCAGGACCTAAAACAGAACAAGAACAAGAAACAGATCCAGAATAAGAACCAGAACCCGAAGGCCAAGAAGAAGACCAAAGTCACAAAAGCAGTTGATGAAGGCGCCAGTGACAACGATGCCGACTGCTTGAAAGACAGAATTGAAAAAAAAAGTAGAAACTTTTAATTTGATTTGCAGCATTTTAATGGATTTTAATGAAACGCAAACAGGCGAAGATGGCGCTGGCGATGGCTGCAACAGCAGCAGCAGCAGCATAGGCGACAAAACTTTGGCGAAAGGACACTTGAGCATTGCTGAGGAAAACTTTGACAAATGCCAAAGCGCGAAAAATTTACTTCACTTTATTTGGCCGCATTTTTTGGCAACTAAGAGCAGACTCGGCGCAACTGAATCTCAAGCTCAAGCTGATGTGCACCATCCGGACGGAACTTAATTGAAAATGTTTAAAATTCCATGACAAATTGCAGACAACAAAAAAAAAAAAAAAAATACATACATATATAAAAGTTATAATGCAAAATTAATTTCAATTACTTGCAGAAACATGAATATGACAGCTATGCCTCATAAGTAGGGGACGACAGGCGGCAGGACGACATCCTGCTAATTAAAATCACATAAATTAGGCGTACCATATGACACTTCACCGAAATGATGCGTAATCTCCAAAAAGTTTCTTTTTTGTTCCTGTTTCTGTTTCTTGCATATTTGATCAAAAGTCCTTGGGCAGCTAATTTGATTAGCTGTCAACGCTCAGCCTCATTAAGTGGCCATCAGAAGTGGCCTTTGTTCGTCTAATTTTTTTTGTTTGTGCTCCTCCTTTTTTCCTTCCCTTCCCTTTTTTTTTGGGTTTTTTTTTGTGGATTGGCCTATCTCAGCTTGGCTTGTAAGCGAACTGGACAGAACTCATGAAACATTTAGTGGAAACTAATTGCAACAGCATTGAAATTAATTATTTAACCCTTTTTATTGTTTAAGCTCTTTGCCCATTGCCTTTTTGGCCCGGCCTTCGGTCTTGCTCGTGCCCAAGCCTTATTAGCATAATTAATTGTGCAAATTTACGTACTTAAACAAGTTATTATTTTAAATTAAGCAAGTACATTTCATCATTAACCGGCAAAAGCTGCAGAAACACAAAAGACTGTCTGTCGAGTTCTGTGGACTCTTGGGGCATGGGGCAGGTATTCAATTGCATAACAGTTTAGTTTTACAAACGACTTTTTCTTGCGGATATCAAAAATTATACAAAAGCCACTAATTAAATCTAAATTAAAACCAAAGACCTTTCAAATAAATGACCATGTTGCTGCAATCATTGAATGGATAGGGCGAATGTAAAAGGTTTGTTGTTTAATTACCCATTTCCACAAAACTAACCTTTTTTAAAAAAAAGACTTAAAAAATAGCGAAGGAATCTAAATTAAAGAAAGTGAGTAATTATTTGTTCCAGATGCATATAATCTTCAATCTCAATTAAATAAAATATGAAAAGTTAACTATCGTTTGATCAACCCATCGTCTCAGTAACCTACTCTAAATTTAAATAAATACCTTCAATTTACGGAATGAATATCTACTACATTGATTTTACGCGTTACGCCTATTTTTCAGTTAATAAATTTCAATTAAAAAGCACACAAATTAAAGTCGATCTGTCAGTAATTTTACAGATTAGCGCAATTATTCTGGTATACTTGCATAAGCTTTTTTCTTGTGTTCTTTTTTTCAGTTTTACTATAACTGCATGCAGTCTCATAAATTATATAAATTATTTATACTATTTGTCTGCATTTTGCATGAATAGCAAAAAAATATATAAATAAATTGCTTGGATTCGACATTGACTGCCGCACTTATGCGGTGCTTTAAAATTCAAATTTCAAAAATAAAAATAACAATGCGTTTTATTTGTTTTTATTGATTGTTTTTATTATAATTAATTTGTATTTGAAATAAAAATAAGTTCACAACCAAAATATGTGCGAGTGAATAGGCGAATCAATTTATACATGTTGCCAATAAAACTCATATTATACTATTTGTATTTGCTCTTTGTATGCACTCGTTTTTATTTTAATTGCATGCAGAATAACAAAAAGTGAGTAACAAGTGCCCGACTTTGTGTTTTGTTTACCGTTTTAATTAAATATATCGAGTTACAATGTTTATTAAAGCATCTTTTTTTTGTTAGCTTCTTCCGAATAACTGCTTTTTAGTACCTAATTGATGCCATCTTGCTTAGCTTTAATTTACTCTTTAATTTGGCACTTAGCACAAAGGTTTAATTTTTATATGTGAGTTGTCCTTGTACTGGCAAATATACTTAATTATTTACTGGTTGTTTTTTAGTTCTATTTCTAGTAGCTCATTAATATGAAATGTTTGCTGCATATTTAGTTAGTTACTCGTATGTGTTTGTTACTGGATACATATGCTTTGATTCGAGCATGTTTTAATTACGCACATTGGATGTTCGTCCTTAATATTTATTTTTTCTCTCATTTTATAGAATTTTTTTTTTTTTTTTTTTGGGGCTATTGCATCATGTTTTTTAGTTATTTGCCTCTGTTTATAATGTTTAAAATTGTATTTACAGCTTTTTATGTTTACTAACCTATACATATCTCTATATTCATAATCATTTTTACAACATTTGCATAATCCACAGAAAACATTTCATGTTGGTTTTCTTTTTTCACTTTATTAAGTTTGTATTTTTTTGGTTTTATTTAATATTTTTTACTGAAATTCAGTTACGAAAAGTTTTTCATGTGCACAAAAATGTGTGTGTTATTATAATTAAATTGGAAAATGTTTACATGTACATTAAAAATTCGTGTTTGTTCAAGTGTGACTTATCGTGGCTAGTATCAAGCAAATTGAACACTTTAATAATTCAGTTGCTTGCATTGAGTGCAGTTTTATTTTAATTCTTATTATGCTGTAGGTTAATATGTAATTGATTTTGGAGACATGCAGTGAAATTACTTGGCTTCCCTGAGAAGCTATGCCCAAAATGTCAATGTATCTTATAAAAGCTAACAAGTTTTCTTAAATAACAACAACAACCCATGAAACATATTTTAATGCACTTCTATTCAAAATAGAAACTTAAGGTATCGAATGATTTACAAATTATTTAAAATAATTATTATTCAAATAAGATACTCAATTTTATTTTAAATTCTTGCTATACTAAATATCGCATTTTGCCAGCCCCTGTATCGTATGCGAATAGTGGAAATAAAACGAATTGAATTGAATTCAGTAGAGATGCGTTGCAACTAAAATAATGCATTGACTGACTAGATTTCCTGTTTTCATTTTAACTCTATTGTACTCTTAATATATTAAATTTAATGTATATACGTATTTATTGTGCACTTTTGGCGCACTTCATACATTATATTTTAACTTTTACCTCTCACATTGTGGCTCCTCCATAATTATGTACAAGGGACAATCTTACTGAATTATCCCCTCACTCACCCCATTCTATCCCATCGTCCTACACTTCTTTCAAAACTTGATGCATTGTGCCTTAATGTGTCTTCTTAAATACCGTTAGTAGGCTTCTTTACTAACTAACTAACTAATTTGTTGATATAGTGGCCAAAGTTTGCTTAGCAGCTGCCGCCTGCCGAGACCGAGGCGATTCAGTTGCTGTTGTGAATGCTCATGATTGGTGTTGAGAATATATCGTTAGTAGAATTATCACAAAGAGACTGGATACTAGGCAGGTCCTTTCCCATACGCAACGCCTGCAATGTGGTGCAGCTGAATCTGTGCGAGAGAGAGAGAGAGAATAACATAGAAACAGAAGCAGAAAATATAAATGCAGAGAGTTCATTTAATTGCAATAAAATATTTATACATAGTATATAGCAGGTTATTCTAAGTAATAATATAAAATGTAGAGCCCATGAACTAGTTTCATTAAGATTAGATAACATTACTTAAGGGAATGTCTTATTTATAGCTCGTTAGTAAATCTTTCTGCACTTGCAGTAACTGACAAGTGCAGATTTGTGTATGGGGGCTTGTAAGTACATATATTAAATACTTACTTGTAACTGCATCTCTCAGCATTTGATTGTTCAAACTATCGTATTGCGTGAGGGATGCACTGAGCGTCGTCTCACGCCGCAGCTCCGGGTAGTTCTCAATTTCCGCCACGCACTTAAGCTCGAGTATCTTGCTGGGCAGGTAGAAGCGATGTCCCTGCAGATAGAAATGCACCTGGAGTCGCTGCCGTCGAAGTATATAATCGTGGGCGGGTATGCTCGGGTCTATGGTTGGCTGCAGTTCCCCAAGCATTGGCTGAAAAGAGTTGAGGGTGGTGGCGGTTGTTGTGGTGCATTCGAATGGGTGGTTAGAAATACCAAGTGCTTTGTGAGTGAGTGCTTACCTGCTCGCCATTGATGTACCAAGTGAGCTTTGTGGGCAGACTAGAGTAGTCCGAAGAGCAAGTTGCGCTGAGAAACTCCTCCATGCGATACATCGAGTTGAAGCCCTCGAATAGGGGGTCACTTTGTGGCAGGGCTGCGGGATAAAAACGTGGGTGGGTACAAATGACACAAATTAGCCAGTAATGGGATAAGTGCTTTATACTACGCTTAGCCCACCTGCCACCGTCATGTTGTCCTCCTTTGCCGCCAGCTTAAAGTGCGGCGCATCTCCGCTCACCTCGCACTTGAAGTTGCCGGTGGACTTGGCGCCCAGTAGGCTGAGGTCCACGCGGCATGTGGACTCGTTGCAAAAGTACTTGCCATCGAGCACTTGAATGCCAGCGACGGGAAATGTTAGATAAACCGGACGCATCAGTGGCGTATATCTATATGCAAATGCAAATTGATTTATCTGAAGATACAAATTGATTGCACATTTTTACCTGAAGAACTCCATTCGATCCTTGTACCACTTGACCGAGTTCAAGGTGTGGCCACTCATATCGTAGCTGCAGGAAATCGTCACATTATCTCGAAAATCCACAATTTCTGGCACACTGATATCCGTAACAAACAGCGCCGAGATACTCTGCATATCTGTGGAGAGCGAACAAAACGTAAGTATATACAGTTTGACAGTCACCGAAGCCCCACAAAGCAAACGAGTTTTCGGAGGGTGGTGGCATGTGGGTGGTGTGCATAATTTTTAATTCATACAACTGACTAGCCAGGTGTTGGGCATGAAACCTGAACTGGGTTTCCCATTTCGAAGTGGAGTGGGAGGCAAGTGGGGTTTATAGTCGCACACGGCACATCGAATAAATTTGAAATTTCATGAAATGAATATGCAAAATAGTTGTTGGCCAGGCAAACGAATATAAAAGCGAGCTAAGCGCAACAAACTGCAGCATTAGATAGGGTCATATGTCTGTGGCATATGCATCTGTGTCTGTGACTGTGTGTGGGTGTGTGTGTGTGTGTGTGTGTGGCTCCACGCTGTGGCATGTGGCAGCCAGATGGGCTGGGGGCGGCTGGCGATAAGAGCAGCTGCAACATATGCAACCCGATGCGGTGCACTACCCAAAAATTGATAAGAAATGCGAACCAAAAACTGTCAAGCATCTCCAACTTTTGTGTATTTCAATGTGTGTGTGTGTGTGTGAGTGTGTTGTCCTTTGGTAACATAAATTTTTCATGACGTTGTCCTTTTGATTTGCCAGAAATAGTAGAAGTCGACAAAACTGAAAGATAACCAAATGTAAAAGTAGAGTTGGTAAAACTTTAAAAGGCTAGAAAACGTCAGCAGGGAATCTGCACAGGATTTCTTCCTTGGTCCTAGTAAAACATAGACTGAAAATATTGCATATCGAAACTATGAGAGAATTCTCATACTTGTATAAAAATTCAAAATTCGTCTCCCACAGTTATGATAAAGGACTTTTAATTTAAAGTTTGAAGGTTAAATTTAAACTGACTTCTGATTTGCTTTGAATATATTTACCATCTTTATCAATAAAATGAAATGCATAATAATTAGACATTAAATCATTTGTCTATCCATTTCGTATATATTCTTTGCTTTTCCAACGATTGCCAATTATTTATGTAAATTGCAATTTTGGATAGACAAAAACTTGCGCTTTCAGTTTTACTCAACACATGCAAATTTGCTGCTAATTAACCTACACATTTTATTTGATGCTGGCAAGCACATTTACTACCTTGTAAAGCACACACACGCATATACATATATTTTCCCACACACACAGGGACAACCACAGCAGCAGCGAATTTTTGTCTAGCTAGATAAATTTACATATGAATTTGGCAAAGGACTCACTGACAAAGTTCAGTGATAAATTCATTTAAAGATGCCGAGACGTTTATGCAAATATGCGCCTATTTACATATACATAAACATATATATATATATATATATTTGCATATTTAGGTCTGTGTGTGTGATTGTTTTTTGTGAGACTGAGCCTCTGTGGGTGCATGCATAAACGTTGAGACTCCTGATTTGTATGCTGCAAAAATAATAGTATTTGCATACAATATAATAAAATCAAAGGACACTGCAACTATGCATATTTCAAGCAAATTGCATGTTTTCGTATCTTACTGTGTTACACACACACACACATGCAAACGTCTTAAACTCATTTATAGCAAAGCCATATATTGTTGTTGCAACAATGATTGCTGTTGCAGCAACTGAAATTGAAATCGAATGCACAACATTTAATTCCATTAGGCTAGTTAAAACTATCCAGTCACGCTGCTGCTTCAGCTGGTAAAGCTTACAAAGTAAGCGTAAAATATTAAAACACGACGAAAGCTGAAGAAACTTGTTGTGCCACTTCTGAAGACTCGGTGTGTATGTGTGTGTGTGCAATCGTTCGCTTGGATTCCGACAAAACGTCCTCGTGCCGTGTGAGCCTTTTGTGAAGCGTTTGAATGAATGGCACCGAATACGCCCCGAATGTGTTCGGAGTTGTAAGTGAAATATGTCAGAGACATTCAGCTAACCGCAAAGTTTTCTTATGCTCTACCCAAGGGGCTTCCACTGCCTTTATAAGAGCAAAGAAAGAGCTTGGATATTTGTTGACTATCCTCACAATATACCTCGTTTATTTAGTTAATGTAAGATAAGTATATTAAATGTTGTTTGATTTTAAATTTGTTAAATTAATTTCTGCACTAAATAACAGTTTGCTGTAGACGGTATATTTAATTTTGAGCTCCTTTGTTTCGAATTCCTAGGTCAGAATGTTGATAATAGTCATAAGATTAGTAATAATAATATTATGCGAAAAATCGAATTAAATCTCATCAGTTCTGTCATGTAGAAGTTAATATAACATAAAAGTGAAAAACTAATGAAACTTTAATTCACAAAGTTGGTCTAGCACAATGATGTTCTTTGCACCAGAGAATGACCGACTTTAGCAAGCGATTAAAGATTTATGCAAAGACTTTCAAATCAACTTAATTGACTATAAAATCAGAGCATAGCTCAGCATTTGCTTTTCATATTATCCAACTGAATTTTAAATAACTTGCGGCGCACATATCTGAAAACAACAGTTGAGAAATAAAAGTCGGAGTCGTAGTCGACGTCAACGTTGGTTTTGCCATTGGGCGAATGTCAGCTCATTTAATGCGCTGCAAATTAATTGCCCCATTGCCATTGGCAATTTATGCGCCAGGAGGCGACGGAGGCTGCCTTTGGCAGGCTGCCTAATTGCGAACATTTCCAAAATACAATTTAAGTTTAAACTGCACTCAAGCTGTGCTGCAGCCGGAGCCACCGACTCTGCCACTGACTCTGAACAGTGCAAAAGTTGCGGCAGCACAAATTACCAAGTGCCAAAAGGCAGCGTCAGCGTCAAAAGCAAACAGCGAATGAAAATGAAAATGAGCGAACAGCAAATGCAACTGCAGTGCAATTCGACTGGCAGCAGTTGAAATTATGGCTAAAGTCATTAAAAGAGCAACCAGGCTCGAAGGCTGATGGCTAACTCGCCAACTGGCCAACTGGTCAACTGGCCAGCTGACCAGCAAGGAGCGTCGACCCTAGAGGAGAAAACTTTGTCAATATTGATTTGCGGATGAACGGAAGGAAAACAGATGGAAAAATAAAAATACAGAAAATAATCAGATTGCTAGCGGGGATATGAAAACATTCAACAATCAATCGAGGCAAAGGCGATTTGAGTTCACACATTACACATACGCCACGTGCTGCAGTGCTTCAATTGCCAGCAAGCAATTTAATCTGGTTACTAATTCGCACGTATGTCTTCCTTTATAATATTGGAAAATGCCACAAAAAATAGCAATGCAATATAATTGTTGATACAAGCATCCATCATTTACTTACCAATTAAAGAGCAGCAGAAGAAAAACAGCAGCCAGCCGTAATCCATTTTTTGTTTGTTCGGAAAATTGTTTGAATAAAATTAATTGAAATAGCGTTGCAGGCTGCACTCAATAGGTATTGTTGTTATTGTTGCTGTTATTGAATACTTTACGCTTGCCTTCACTGCACAGAAAAAATGAGGTATACATATAGAATTCGTTGTGACTTTGTCAGTGTTGGTTATTTATTATTATTTTGTAGTTGCCCGTCGAGTGAATTGTTTAATATTTCAATACCAATCGATAACACAAAGGCCAAATTGAAATACAGTAGCTCGAAGCCAAGTGAAATGATAATAGAGTGGGCTAGTAAAGAAGAGTAGTGCGTAGTGGAGTGGAGTGGAGTGAAGTGGTCTGGACTGGCGAAGTGGTAAGAGAGAGAGAGAGAGAGAATTCAATAGGATATCGAATTAATTGAATGCAGCGTCATTTGCGAGGCGAGGCAGTAGCAGTAGTAGACCAGTAACAGTAGTAGATAAATAAAGCCACATACTAGTGTCCTTTAGATATATAACATAAACACAATTGCAAAGTCATGCAGAAAAGTTCAAAGGATGTACTCGGCGTTGGCTGAGTCGTTATAAATAAATAACAAACATTTGAAAAATAAAGAAAACCAGGATGAACGTTGTGGCGTTTGTATGAAAGAGAAAGGCACTGGCTGCCTGGGTGCGGGAATGGAAATGGAAATCGGAATGGCAATGGAAATGGAAAAGGGAAAGGGAAAGGAAAGCACAACAGACGATATCAAAACAGGAAACAAGGACGCTGCTAGCTGGGCGGGGTAGCTGCGTCTCTGTGTGGGTTTGTCAACTTAAATAATTTAAATGCCAAATACATGCGAATTTATGTGAAACCCAGTGCTACTGCCACGCCCCCTGACCGGAATCGAATTCTGTTTATCTTAATGCACCCCCTTACATTTAGGCACACGACAACGGAAACGGAAGCTCCGCGCTCAATTAGTTAGCTTGTCCCGCGACTTCAGCATTTATTTAACTTCATTTCATAGCTGCATTTTTTTCAATTTCTTGTAACACTCGGCGTATGTGTGATTTTTGCATTTATTTAAATTGTCACTTTAAAATCTTACAACAATTATGTTCTTTTCACAGCTGCAAAGCTTATTTATTATTTAATTCTTTAACTTGTATCTCTTTTCTGTTGTTTTTTTTTTTGTTGTCACATTGAACGTTGTCTGAAGCAGGACGAAGCAGGACGTTTGCTCAAAGTATCTCCGCACGGCTTCAAGTTGACGAACTGACTGAAGCTGCAGCAGCAGCAGCCACGCGAGATAGACGGCTTTGCGTCGGCTTCGTCATCGGCGTCGGCGTCGTCGTCGTCGGCGTCGGCGTTGTTCTCGTGGCCGTCGTTAATGTTGTGGCAGCGCGACGCTGGCGTCTTTCTCGTGTAATTGTAATGCTGCTGGCGGCGCTGCTGCTGCTGCCGCTCTCAGCATCCTCTTCGCTTACACGACACGCATCGGCTCATTACAGCGCTCCTGTTCTCATGAGATGCACTGCAAAGAAAGAGAGCAGGCCGAGAAGAGAGCGGCAGCATCGTATTTGTAGCTTTGTAGCCGGCTGTTAAGTGAGTGTACACTCTGCTATTAACAGTGCCGCTGTTAAGCTCATGCTTAACATAAACAGCAGCAGCAGCTGTTGTTGTTCGTTGTTGTTTGTTTAATTTATAAAGTTTTTTGTTAGTAGCAAAGTAATTGCATATTAGTCTACCGTTTGCGGTTGAGCTGTGTTACCAATTTGTCGACATTTGCATATTAATGGTATGGCAACTTTTGACTGCACTTGACAGCTTTTTGATGCTTTACAGTTTGCATTTAATTCAGTTTGTGAAGCTTTGATGCTTCTATTTGTGCGTGTAGTTATGGCAACGATAGTTGGTAGTTAAATACAGCTAACAACGGTGTTGGCCCAGCTGCAGCTGCATGTGAAAATACAACGTGCTGTGATAAAAGATGCTGAGAAAAAATAGAAAAAAAGAGAAGAAAAAAAATAGCAGCAGCAGCGTTGACGTCAACGAAGCCAACACAAAGTCATCTTATCATTTCATGAATAATGCAGGGATTTGTTAGGGACACATGACTGGAATTTTACGCAAAAGTTGTGATGATGCTGCTGCCGTCGCTGCTGCTGCTGCTGCTGCTCCTACGACAGTTACCAACCGCCAACCAGCACGCAGGCTAACACTATGTTTGTTGCTGTTATTGTTGCTAGTGTTTGCTACACTATAAATGCACGCTGGTTAGCCCCATTCCACTATGCCACCCACAAACTCTTTGCGTTTGGGTGCGGCAATCAACAGAAAATTGCAGATTTTAAATTCAAAGCATTTTCGTCGTAGTCGCTTTTAAGCTCACTTCTTTGCTCGTCCAACATCCCCTCGCCTAGACCCTCGCTCACCCCCTCGTTGCTGTGCGTGCATAAAGCAACTTAATTTCAACGAATAATTTCTGATGCTAAAATATGAATATTAAAACAAAAGCAACGACATGCAGCCGGAAAGCGCCTGTGCATATGCTACAGCTCCTTTTTGTACTTCACTTTTCAAGCGGAAGTAAGTCTGCTGTAAATGGCATTTCCGGCGCGTTTCGACACACACGTGTCTGCGCGAAGACATGGCCACCTACCTGGTCACAGGCTCAGCTACTTATTTTTTGTCGACTTTTCACTCTTTGTTTTTAAATATTTTCCATCTTCCACGCCAGTCACGTGACAGCGCAAACTTTTGGCCATAAAAAAAATGCAACAGCCACAAAACTGCAACACCAAAAAAATAATCCTGCTGGCATTCGACGCCCGCAAAGTGTTCGTGTGTGTGTGTGTGTAAAAAAATGTTTGTATGTGTGAATAAAAGTTTCGCTACAAATAAATCACATATTTTAAGAATTCATAACTTTAAGTTTGCTTTATGACTCTTGTTTATACATACGCTCTTACCAAGTGTATTACAACGCTGCGTATGCGCAACATTTGCAATGCACATACACAAAACTTTTCGCGGTTGCAACATTGCCGTCAATAATTAATGTCTGGCAGGACACAAGCCACTTCAAAATGAAAGTTTGCCAACAAATTCACAAAATGAAAATGCACACGAACCAAATATGGTGAGAGTTAAATTCTGTTTAAGATGAAATTAAAATATGTTGAGTAATTGAATGAACCAGATATCAAATACAATTTTGAAAGTTGCCCAGCTAGCTTTTAAATTATTTAATGATTCGATCACTTATCGATTGCACTTGAATCGATTATGTGGCGTGTCTTTGACATACATGACCCTATAATACTTAAAATGTACCTCAATCAAGCCTAAGTTTCAGTTTAACCCAAAATATATATATGAGCTGAATCCTTCTGCTGCCACAGCAGCGGCAATCAAGTTAACGGTGTAACGGCGCCCGTCGTCGTGTTACCTTAATGAAAAACTAAATTGTCAATCAGCCATGAATTGAATGAAATGAAGTGTAAAATTACAATTTCATCCAATTTGCAATTAACTCAATGAGAAGATACAATTTTTTTTACCATTTTTATTTTCATTTTCAAATTATTCCAATGGAACGCACATGCAACTACGCGACTGTTCGGTCGGTTCACGGTGTTCGGTGTTCGGTGTTCAGTGTTTGGTGTCGGTGTGTTGAGTGCTGGGCACTTTCACTCTGTTCCACAACAACAACAACAACAACAGCTACAGCTAAAGCAACAGCAACACTTTGCGGTTGCACCAACCGCTGACAACATGACAGAAGCAGCATGAACAGCAGCATCAGCAGCACCAGCAGCAGCAGCAGCAGGGGAGGAGTAGCTTCTGGGGACGGACCCAACAAATCGAGCAAGCTGCCAAGTTGCCAACCGACCAAGTTTCGTGTGCACCTTGCAATTGAACCGCTGCCTTGTCCTGCTCATTGGGATCTGCTGCAAAGGTGCAAGTTTAATTGCATTGAGTGTAACTAGTTAATGGCTGAAATTGCAAATTGAAATGGTGACAAAGCAATTGAGGTCAAAAACTCCCCGAACAGCAGCAGCGACAGGCGAGCGCTAATTACAAGCGGACATCGCTGCCAATGGGGTCATTTGGTAGTTGCCTGTAGACCGATGCAATATACAATAAGAAAAAAGTATATACAATATCAAATGCAGCAGCGCCGCAGCAGCAGGAGCAACAACATCAACATCAATAACAACAGCTGCGAATAGTGTGAAATGTCAAAGTTGCAATGGCACTAAAAACATTTACAAATTGATTTTTTGTTGCCGCAGTTGCAGTGGCAAAAATATATTTTTGCATATGAATGGCGAACAAAACCGCAACGGGACTTGATTGCCAATTGCACTAACACGCACACACAAACATGCACCTAATAGCACATTTTTGGCAGAATAATATAATGTCCATAATAAAATGGCCATTTGCATGTTCATTTTTAAACCCCCGACATAAACGCAAATAAATGAATCTAAAAATTGCCACGTCACTGCTAGCTGTGGTTGTTATGGCAGTTGTTGTTGTTGTTGCTGTTGCTGTTGCTGTTGTTGTTGCTGTTGCTATTGCAGTCATTGCTGTTGGGAAATTAACATTTAACATTCGATGCTTAGTTGACCAAAACTAAAACGTGTTTTAATGCATCGGCAATTTTTATGTGATGGCAACGCTGCGTATACGCAATCCCACAACATTTATAGCCGATTAATGATGGGGTCAGCAGGCTCTGGCCGCAAATTTTGATAGTTGCCTGTAACAAAATGGACGGGCTAAATGTTGAACTCTCCGAAAAGCATATTATTATTTTTAAGTTTTTATTATTATTATTATTATCTTATCACAAACATTTTATTAATTTGTGCTTAATTTAAAATTCTTCCCCAACAATGATATTTTAAAACAAAAATAAATGTCTTATAAACATAGAATGCAATTTACAGATGCCTCGAAGTTTTATGTAAAATAAACTGCCATTAACTATGGATTATTATATATAAGATATAATTATACTCATCAGCTGCCTGAGGCAAATTTGAACAAGTATTCTGTGAAGAACACTGCTATTAACATATTGTTCAGAGCGAAAAAAAGGAGAAGAAATTACTGAATGAAAACCGAGTGCAATAAAAATGAAAATGAAATGATGAACATGACGAACATTTCAATCAATCAGAGGTGTGAAAATTATACGAGTTGCGTGCAGAGGAAACGGAAATTGTAGCGCATTGTGTGCACTTCGAATACAGCTGCAGGTGTATGTGTATGTGTTTGTGTATGTATATGTATTGGTGAAAATGTATTGATGTGCATGTTTTGGTGTGTGTGTGTGTGTACATTGCGGTGCTCAGAGCTGTTGTAAATGGCACTTGATTTCAATATTTCAATCAACGATGCGCGCAGTTTGTTAAGCTTTTTGCATATTTTATGCAATTTGAGTGACTGGGCTGCCAGCAGCTGGCCACAAAATATCTGTAGGCAGCAGCCACACAACAGCAACAATATCATTATTAGATATGCCCGCATCATAAGCCCACTGGTGACATTAAATCATCGATTCAGCAAGTACCTGTTAAGAGCTTCCAGCCGCATTTTATTTTCGGGATTCGTTTTGCTTCACAGTTGGCCAAATGCCCAGTTTCAGTTCCAGGCTCAGCACTTGGACCGCATTTGAGTCCATTTGTTTCCCCCTCTCTGTCTCACTCTTGCTCTGTCCTGGTTTATCGCTCTATCTCTGTCTGATTGTGTTGTTGGTTGGGGCCTGTGTTCAGTTTTCGCTTGTGCATATTTTGAATGCGCGCATTTCGATCACGTGATTGAGATTTTTACATTTAAAACGTGACTGAAATATTTTGCAGCTTCGTCACTTCGATGCCTACCCAGGACGCAGGACGCAGGAAGCAGGACCCATTTTCGCCTTTCAACTTGCAATAGAATTTATTCAATACTCCTTCAATGATGTGCCCTGTGGCCGAGCCAGTCGAGTGTGGCTGCCTTTTATTATTATTATTTGTATGTGCTGGTCTTCCATTTGTGTGTTTCCCTCCCTCAACCCACTGGGTTTTTGGGTCCAGTCTTTGTCAGTCTAGCAAGGAATCCTCCTGTTTTTACCTTTTTCGATTTCTTCTTTCTCTTCTGCTATTTTTTCAATCAACAACAAATAGCAAGTGTTAACTAGATTTAAATAATGCATTAGCCACCACAACATTTTCAAAACAGGCGACTAAATATTTCAGACAACCTCATGACATTTTACTGGCGACTGGAAAGGACAACAACTGCAACAGCACAACGCATTTAATTTATGCATTCAATTTATATTCCATAGCTGGATATTTAAATGCACAATTAATTGGCAGCTAATTTGTGTATTAATGCTGTCGAAATGGTGGTAATTAAACAGTTTGGAAGTAGACTTATTCCAATTATGGTGATTTCATATGAACTTTTCTATTAATTTATATTCATTAAAGTTGCCTCAATTATCCAAACATTTGTCATTTCATCTCATGCTCATGTCAAATGGCGATACATCAGAAAATGAGACATATTTAGACGGTCCTCTTTTCATAGATAAGAAGTTCAGTACACCAAAACAGCTCAATCGTTTGAAATCGCCATTAATTATTCAAGTGCTTTAAAATCCTTTCTCAGATTTTAAGGTCCTATAACTTAGTAAATACTGATCCGATTTTCAATTCCAAGGCCTTTTTGTAAATGGTTTGTCTAAAATAATTTCACAATCAAAGTTGAGATACTAATTTGTTTCGGTTCTCTTGTCAAAGATCATGAAAAAGATGTGGAAATGTTAAGTTACAAGTCCCTTAATATACCCTCCCAAGACATAACTTCAAACTGCTATTTAGGACTATTTTGTTAAAAAAGCATAAGGGGGATTTGTTTTTTCAAAATATATAATCTTGAAATTGTATGTTTAATTGATTGTGGGTGTCTCAATTAGTATAAGAAACTATACGAAAAGTGATTTTGTGGTTTTTCATTTTTCTGTCAAAAGTCACGCTAAAAGTGATAAAAAAAATGGCGTGTAAAGTGCTCAAACAACGAAAAGTTCCTTATAAATGACATTCCCAGACTTTAAACTGCTAAAACTTTGTCAAAACTGATCCGAATTCCATGCCCATTTTGTGAATGGTTTGTCGTCTTTATTAATTATACATCAAAAGTTCACAGCATTTATTTTTCAGATTTTCTGTCCGATATCATTTGCTAAATGTAGACAGTTAAGTTGCAAAGTAACACGCCATTTCTTTAGTTTTTAATACTTTTGTCCTCACAATATTTGTATCAATTGGTGGAAGGATCCAAGAATTTAAATTTGTGTTAACGACCCCTTCATCTGCCTGTAGCATATGCAATGACAACACCTTAATAAATGTTGAATATAAAAATAAAAATATACGAATATTCTGCACACTGCAATCGTATGTTTGATATTATAAAAAGCATTTTTTGGTAAATATTGAATTCAAACGCTTAACTCAAACTATAATGTGTGGCTGGCAATTGGAAATTTCCATTTTATCGACTGCAACTCTAATACATAATTTACAAAATATTACAATGGATTTTTGTGTGTGGCTGAGAGTATAGGTGTGTGTGTGGGTGTGGTTGCTCCTGACTAGCAATATCGTATATATTTGGAGAATATACAAATTTTGCTAGCACTTCACTCAACCAAGTGTGAAAACTGGAAGCCAATAAAAGGCATTTTCAAGTTTCAAGAGCATAAAACAAGTCGACAAATGGCTCAACAGAGGCAGTCGGAACTACCGAGACTCATGTGGCAGGCAATTAATTGAAATTGGTTTTATGTGGCCAACAACCAAGCTGAATATGAAGACGACAACAAGTTCAAAATAAATGGCAATTGAAACACTTTTTTTCTTCAAGTAATTCACACATTTTACACAAGTTGCCCAAAAATTTCCACATGCAGTTCAAGATAAATAAAAAAGTAGTGGAAGAAGTACAGAAGCAGTTTTCAAATGCTGCTGGCTGTAAATAAAATTTAATGAAATCATACTATAAACTTGTAACTTTCTGATTTACAACGGAGACGATTGCAGCGAGCTTGTTAGCCAAGTCTGTTTGGCTCAGACCATATATAGTTTTTGGGGGGCCTTTCTTCACTGGCTGCGTAATTTCGACATTGGCAATTAAAATTTCGTATGAGTTGGTTGCAATCAGTGCACAAGTTGCCACTGCTCTGCACAGGCTAACTCACAAACACACACAAATGCACACACACATAGGCGACAATCTCAGCTGGTGTCTGCATAATTTAAAGCATACATTTAGGCTGCAACCGCTCGACTGCTCAAACCGTCCTCAGCGCCTGCTGTGACAACTGTGTGATAAATGCCTGGCACACCAGCAACACACACACACACACACACACAAACACACCCATACAGCAATGCTGCTTACGGACAATTCCCAAACAATTTACAGACTCTGCCATTGGAGCAGGTTTCCATGTTAGTTGCAATGATTGCCGTCTTGGATTTGGTTTCCAGCTCGCATTTGATTATGGGCCCAGCCCGCACTGCACTCAGCAGTGTTAAATGCATGTAAACTAGCAACAAATGTTTAGACAAAACTTTTTACTTGTTACTTTGCATATCTGAGAAAGACTTTGGACTCGGACTTGGGTGAGGAGTCTCTTGTTCTTGCATTCTTGGGTATCAGCTGTAGCTTGTTTTGCAGGAAAAACAAATTTCGTTTATTGGATGAAACATGCAATGTGTAAAAATAGAACATGAGCAAGACTAAACACTAGTTAAAGTAGATAATTAGACACATGAGATTGTGATTGTAGTAGAGAATTAGATAAAGCTTAATCCCAGTCAGAGACTCTTAGTCCTTATATGACATAGGCGCGACGCATCATCAGATCAAAGTACATATCGTTATCAATAGAAGCGCTGATTGCGGCATAATAGTTGATAAACTCCTCGCGAGTGATCTGTTGGAGATATATTTCATTTATATAGATTTTATAGATTTATTGAGGTACATACCTTGCCATCCAGATTACCCCGACCGCCCTCGAAGTTGTTCAAAAAATCAGTTAAAATCTCATCCTCGCTCAACTCGCCACTCTGGTACTTGGGGTGTTCCTTAACCGAGTAAACATTCTTGAGATCAGCTATGGTTATGACACCATCGTCATCTCTGTCCATCTTATCAAAAGCCTGATCTATAATAGAAATACGGCTCTGTGGCATAGGAGGCTATATAAAAAGTGTTTGTGTTATAGTTCAACTTTTGAAAATATATTTCGTACAACTTACGCGCAGCTTGATCAGAAACTCCGTCATGTTTATGGAACCGCTGGCATCCTCATCGAAGCTAAATTTGAATGCAGACATTGGCTTGGGGTTTAAGATTTAATTGAATTGATTATTTGATACTCACGTATTAAACATCTCCTTAATTTCATCATCTGTGACATGCAGACCAATATCCCGAATGCCAGAGATAAACTCTTCCTCATTCAGGGCCTTGCTGCCATCATCGTCCATGGCGCGAAATGCTCTAAATAAGTAATTGAACGTTAAATAAGTAGTTAAATAATTTCTCTGCCTCACATATGTCATAATAGGAACTTACCTGCCAATGCCCAAAATGCCTGTTGCGCCGCGACTGAAGCAAAGCAGTCGCAACTTGGTAATGGGATCCTTGTCAGCGCCATCTGTCAGTTCTCTCAGCGACTTGCTAACCAAGTAGGCTTCCAGCGTATACAAGTCACCGTTTGAGGGCTGTAAGCAAAGTAGACTAATCAATATTTTAAGCATTTGCTTTTATTCCAATAGCACCACGCAACAAAATACAGGTGGTCGGTGCTGTGCATCTATAGATATTACGAAAAAGAAATACTTAAAAAGTTGAGATAGTTTACGAAGTACTTACATAACAGCCCTATCAAGCTAGTTTTATATTTTTCCATATAACCCATTAGCGCAAATCTCTTGCAATAATCCCGCATTGTTATCCCACACATAAATAAATGACTAAGCTGAAACCCAGCGCGTTTGTTATGATTAAAGTGATTGTGTAAATTAAACTGAAAACATGAATCATCGAACAGCCTCAGCCTCAGCCTCAGCTGATCTCGTGAAGTTCGTTGAATTTACCTCTTGCTGCTTTCAACGAAATTATTTTCATTTTGGTAAAAGCACTTGAATGCAATTTGTTTAATTGAAGCCCAAGGTGAAGGTCGTGCGGCAAAGTTTAGCCACACAAATAAACCTCACAAAAAGGGAAAATGGGTAAACATAAAAAAAGCAAGCAACCAAACAACTTACATCCATTGCAGCTAGTTGGGGTTTTTCTATAGCGCTTTTCACTATTTTAGCGAGTGTACAAAATTTGCCTTTTACTGCGGGCTTTTCTTCTTTCAAGCGAATGGATAGCTCCAAGATACTTGTTACTTTAGCGGCTTTGAAATGCAAACTGAATACGAAACAAAAAAAAATAAAGCGGCGGCAATGAATAAACAGCTAAGCACTCGCAACGAGAGAGAGAGAGAGAGCGAGTAGCGTGGAATGAATGGAAAATGAAATGTGGACGGTGGGGCTCAAAACTAGTTACTTACTTACGAACATTTATAGTCATATGGGGCAGACAGTGGGCCGCATAGACACAGACTGACTGATTCATACATTTAGCGAATTGCACCCTCTCTCACTCCCACTGTCTCTCTCTCTCTCTCTCTCTCTCTCTCTCTCTCTATCTCTCTCTGTCTATCACTCTCTCTTGTACTGCATGTGACCACCTGTTCTGGCTTTTGTACCTCGCCGCAGTGGAAAACATTTTATTTCAATTAATGTTGCGGGCATGTCGTCGCACGCCCACTCAGGCAATTTGATGCCCTAGTCTGGCAAATGTTTGCCCGAGACAAACATGTGACGCCGCCCGCCACCCGCCTGCCGCTGACGCGACAGCAACAAAAACAAGTACAAATACAACAACGTGTGTGCCTCAGCTGATAAATTGATGTAGATTAAAACGAAAACACCTAAAAGTATGCAATGACATCTGCAGCTACAATACGATCAAAAAAGCTACAACAACTTTTTATACACTTCCGTGGAGTACTTGCTATTTTTGTCACAAAATGTGTTACCCTTTAAAAAAAAATGTCATTTCCGACCTTTAAAAATCGATATATGCAGAAGTACAAATGTCAAGAGCATGCCAAAAACCCTGCTTTTTTTCTACAGTCGTCCGAGAGGGTATTCAAAATGAGCGATTTAGTGATATTTTTAGCAATCCCATTAAATACGAGTTTTATAATGCTTTATACAGAATCGCGTGAACCGGATTGATATCGAAATACAAGTCCATAAAGCTGTCATTAAAAAGATTGGGGAGGTGTTTAAAGTAAAATACCCTATGATTACTCTAACAGATTCTTATATAGATAAGTGGTATACAACAATTCAAATATCAAATTCACTCCTGTAGTGTATTTACTATTCGGAAAGCCGAAACCAGCTGATATTGCTGTGACAGGTAACATATGTACCTACATGATTAGATGAGAATACCAAATGATGGTCATCGATTTTGTTTACTAAAATTGAACATAAAAAACAAATGATATTTTCGAATCGGAATAATAAATCTCTTTGAAGTTACAAAATGGACGTATTCACATAGTATGCAGCTAACAGTACTTCAACGTGTTTAACCTTTGACTTTAATCGCTTAATATTTCCCTTGTAATGTTGCAGACATAAATGGTACAAACTGTTGGGATAATGGCCAAAATGAACAGA
Source organism: Drosophila maculinotata (assembly GCA_035045305.1). Lineage (NCBI taxonomy): Eukaryota > Metazoa > Arthropoda > Insecta > Diptera > Drosophilidae > Drosophila > Drosophila maculinotata. The sequence goes on from JAWNPD010000335.1 coordinate 13,422,078, forward strand.
TAATAGCGACAGTTCGAAAAGATAAGATTGTATTGCAAATAATATAGTAATGTTTGCCGCTGTCGTTATTGCACTTGCACCAGTTGGCATTCCACTTATTAAATTGGAATGTCTGATTAAATTTCAGAGGCTAAAGTAATTTGCCAAATTACATGCAATGCAATTTCTCCCTGGCGCTGCGTAAAAGCATGTGTGTGTGTATGTGTGTGTGTGTGTGCGTGCGTGCAACTGCTTAATTGAATGGACGATTTGAGCGCGTTGGCATGTCCTTTGGCCATTAAGGTGACAATGGTGCAGGTGAGCAGAGTGCAGTGTCATGTTGTCGCTCCAATTACAATTTAGAAACTCAATTCGTATGTTTTTAAATCCAACAGCTATCATATGAATAAAATCAAATATCATAATATCGTAATATTGTACTGTTATACTAAGAATCAGCTGAATGCTATAATACACACGTCTTGAGTTCTAACAAAAGCCCGAGAGTAACATTAAATGTTTATTAACTATTGTATTTAACTTGGTAATTGGGTTCACCTTGTGTCTGCGTCGCCAGCTCGACTTGCGCCCAAAGAACATGACTGCCCACAAATTGAAAGCAAACTGAGGCTCAGAGCCTTGGCAATTGGCCCTTGACTCATATTTAGGCCAAATGAGCGAAGCAACCTGGCAACAGACGTAAAAGGGCCACAACACTGTGAGCGGACAATGACCGCCTCAATATACATAGTATTATCGTAGCTACTGTGTCCCAACCGCCATAACTATTTAATTATAACAATCAATAATAAAATTCTTAATAAGATGGTCAGTTAGAATGGGAGTCCCTGACTTGTATATACCCTGTAATTGTTTTTCTGTCATATAACTACGTTTATAAATATAGAAAAATATTCCAAAAATATTGTTTCACGATTATTGTATTTGTAAGTATCAAAATCCGAAGCTTCATATGGTTGCAGTTGTAATTAATCTTCGCAGACTTTCAGGCTATAAAAGAGTTAAAAAATTTCAAACAACATTTTCCACAAGAATTTATGTAAAATTATGAGTCGGCATTTTTATATACTTTTTAACCTATATCATAGCTACAGGGTATAAAATAAAAAACGAAGTAAAGAATTTGTGTTATTTGCATATTTAGATTAGCAGGTTGAATATTTTTAGATTGCTTTAAGTAAAAATAATCAAATTACATTCATATTTATAGGTGATTTCAATACAGACTGAGGAGGGTTAAACACAATCGACAGAAATCAGATCATATGCACCTCTTCGAGCTGGAGGCTTAAGGCAAATCTGTAAAGCATTTAACCAGATCCTGATAAATTCCTGCGAATGTAAGCCTATAGTCCACCTAGGAGGCTTTTAGTCCGGCGGCCAGAGCGACGTGTCTTTCTGGGTATGTTGACATTGTCGTAGTCGCATCAACTGAACCTGAACTCAATCAGTGAATCAATTCACAATTCGCTGATCAAAAGGAAACAATCATACGCATTTGAAGTGTCAGAAATTGCCGAAAACGAGTCAGAGCACCAGAGAGACAGTCAAAGAGTGGTAGGGAGGGGGGAAAGGGGGGAGAGTGACTGAAGCAAGGAAGCAGACACGAAGCAGAGGACAGACCAAAGCTCAGTCACAGACAGAGAAACAGAAACGAGCTGAGGACCCTTTCGTCCTTTGCTGCTGCGTTGACACATGCAAAAGCCTGAATGTGTGTATGTGTGTGTGTGTGTGTGTGTGCGTGTCTTTTTGTGTGTCTGTCTGCTTGTGTGTGGATGCCTTGCATGTATTTTCTTTTTAATCAATTTATATGCAAATAAGTGAAATGCTTAACTGAATTTCGAAAGCTACCCCAACCCCGCATTCTGCCGCCTGTAGCCTTTTGCCAGTTGCTTGATTGAAAACGTTAAACGCATTGATTAACGAAAGGACGAAAGAAAAACCAAGTGAAGAGCGTTTAATTGAACTGCTTTTTATTAAATTCCTTTGCCAAGGCGCCTGGCTGATTGCAGAAACCACAGCAGCTCACTGACTCTCACCGAGTGTCAGCTGTCTATCTCTGAATTGGCAATTGGTTAGCATTCGATGGCAAAACACGATTTAAATTACCAAATATTTACTTGGCCAACACTTGAGCAGTTGCTTGTCTAACTCGTTTAACTAATATGCCTATCAGTCAGCACACAAGACGCAAAACCAAATCAAGTCAAGAGCAAAACCACACTGGATATTTGCATTTAGAGTTATTTCAGTGTACTGCCTAATCCTTCCATTCCCACCAGCTGGCATCCTGCACCTTCGTCACACCCGACACACCCGGCGGGAGAGGTCCTTTGTCTGAGACGGAGACGGAGACGGCGCCTGTGTGTAAATTGATAGAATCAACTTGATAACTTCATTTCATTAAGTAAACATTAATCACATTAACCTTTAGACCGACTCGCACTAAGGCAACCAACGCCAGCCAATGAGCTGCGAAAATTAACCCTAAAATAGCAAAACCTTTAACCCCAACCCCCCAAACCTTCACCACCACCACCCTTTATAAACATTAGTGCTGTTGTATAAGTTTAATAAGAAAATCTGCCTCTTACACACTCAAACACACACACACACACAAACACCCACAGACAGACACACACTCAGGCACAACCTTTCAACCACAAAGGCAAAAGTCATCCAAGAAAATGTCAACGAGCTAATACAAAGTCTGAGTGGATCTTCCTGTGTGTGTGTGTGTGAGAGTGGGTGTTTTGTGCGTGAGTTGCCCTGAGGTCAAGACGCATAAAAGTTATTACTTAATTTAAGTTGCCCCGCAACATGACAGACGCCCCAAAAAAGAATTTATTATGTTGCAAATTTCATAAAATGCGAAATACATTTTCAAACGAAACATCTGCATATTTCAATTTTCAGCAGATTTGCATAAATTGTATATGTATTTACAGTATGTATATATCTATCTATATATCCGAGCGTTATTCATGAAAAGGGTTTCGTCGGGTTTTGTCCAAACTGGACTGTCAACTCGTCTGTGACCCTTATCCCTTATCCCTTATCCTGTCGCTGCCTCTGTCTCTGTCTCTGATTGTGATTCTGATTAGTTGGAGTTTGGCTTTTGAGCGTTGGTGGCAGCTACAAAAATTATTAAAACTGACATGTGCCTGAATGATGACCACGTGTCGGTAACTGACCATACCAATAACAATAACAACTCCCCGAATGAAACCTGAGAAATGCTGCAAATAAATCAGAAAGTTTTTTCATTAGTTCGCCGTTCGACTGATTTGCCAATTAAGTGAGCAAACTTGTATGCAAAAAGTTGCTGTCAGTTGTACTGGTATATATATAAATACATATATGATAGAATGTGTATGTGTGTGCTAGTGTGTCTGTGTATTATTACACCTGCTGGGCATTGGTTGATCTGGTTGGTCTGCCACTTGGAGCGTAGTCGAACTTTTCAAATTAAGCGCAGATTTTAGCGAAAAACTTACAGCAGTACCCCCTTAGCAAAGTTCTGTCGCGCCTGCCCTTCCGTTTACTTTGGCATACTTGCTCTATTTCGTAGTTTACTTAGTAACTAAATCACGTTTCTTATTTAAGCTTAAGAGCTCATTAACGCCAGGCTTGAGCATTATCATAAAATGAGCCAGAAAGCCAACCAGCTCGAGGACGCAGCCTCACATTTGGCTCATTTCCAGCTGTTGCTACACCTGCACATACACACACACACACACACACACACACACACACACACACACACGCACACACACCCATATAGTCGTCATCAATCGCCATTGAAATTCAATCCACAAATGCGAACGAGGCGACACTCACTTACGACTTGAGTTCGAGTCAGAGTCAGCGTCTAAGTCTGAGTTTGATTTTGATATGAGTTGTGCTTTTTGGCAATGGCAATCAACACACACATCAAACGCACACTCACTCACACACTCACTCACACACTCAAACACACACACACAAAGTGCCACAGCGGAGTCCATCACACGTTGCCATAAAAATGTAAAAGGGAAATAATATAAAAATAAAAAGTTTTTCGCACTTCACGTGTCAAATCCTTTTTAATGAGTTTTTCGGGAGCATCAAAAAAGTTTGCCTTTTCTTGAACACTTTGCCACTGAATGTACTCATACTCACCCCCACATCCCACACCCCACCCCCCATTACACAACCACCCATGTCACTGCCTTGCGTAAATTTCTTCGTTTTTTGTTTTTTCCATTTTTTTTTTTGACTGAGTGTTACTTGAACTTTTTTCATTTTGGTACTCGCGAAGGAGCCTGCACATTGGCCTTGAAGTAGCCGCTTGCCAGCGAACTAAGCCGTGTTCCACAAATGTATTCCACTGCATTTTAGCCAATCAGAAAATAGCAGAGCAAATTTCCAGACTGATTGGGAACTGCTGACCATCACAGTTTTCCTGTTTTCAATTCATTTTTTTTCCGATCGGCTTAAGCCACTTTATTTAAGTGGAAAACTGAAAGTTTTAAATTGAAGCAAACCCAAAGCAGTATTCGCTCAAATAATGTTATATTTTGAAAACCATGGAGATTATGTTGTGCAGAATATAGAAAAAGACAAGTGAGGGGTAGGCAGACTGTGGCTTTATTTTGTGAGGAATTAGTAACTTAATTGCTCTCTCAACTATGTGCCAGCTGCTCATCGAAGCGAGATCGAAGCAAATCATAGATAAACGAGACTGCAACTGCAGGCACAGAGCACTTCACAGATATGTGTACTGTTTATATATATATATGTATATTTAGTATGCATATATGATTTGCCACAATTAAAGCCGTTGGCAACACGTCTGTGTGGAGTGTGCAAAGTGTTAACCATATTGTTGGTGGTCTGGCTAAAGGGAAAAGCTTTGCCAGCTCAGATCAGACAGCCATCTACCAGCTGCCAGCAGCCTGTCCACGTTCGTCATGGCATCAAAATGCGTGCGTGCCTGCAATGTCCCAACTGGTGGCTGCTGGCTCCTGTCTGCTGGCTGCTGGCTGCTGGTCTGACATCCTGGCTGGCCTCGACTGGCTACCGACTCCGTGTCCATGCAGACCGTCACGCAGCAACGTTTGAAGTCAATTTAAAATGAGCATCCGAGCGTGCAGTCATGAGATGCGCCTGATGCTCCTGATGTTGCTCCTCAACTCCATGCCACTCCACCCCACTCCTCTGCTCAGCACTTTGGGTAAGTTATCGTTATTGTTGTTATGGATGCTTGTGGCTTGCTTCATGATTTAACAATTCGCCAGTTGGCTTTATGGACTAACTGCTAATTTAATCGGCTCTGGCCACAATCGACCACAACGCCCAACCCAACCCCAACCCCAACCCCATAGCTGAATCCAATTTCGGGCTGTTTAATTGATCTTGGCCACTAATTTGGCTGCAGTTAGTGCCACATTAAAACTTTAACTCTCCCGAGCTACTGCTGCTGCTGCTGCTGGCGATGTGCTGACATTTGTCTATGGCTGAGTGAAATGTGAATCTAATTACGAGCCACACAATGAAATGACTCTCGTCCAACAAGCTGCCATCCAACCTCCCTGCCCCTCTTTCCACTCGCTGTCATGAGTTTTTCTCTGGCTCGCAACTTTTCTTTGGTTGCCCTGGATATCTGAAAATGCAACTGTCGCTGCCACAAAACTGTCAAAATTAGCTCAAACGCAGCCGCTTGCTGAGGTAGCTGGCAAACTTGCTGCCAGCAATTGAAGTGCCTCTGTGTCACCACAGCTATCAACCCCGCCACCCTACCCACAAGTTGTGTTGTAAACGTTGTCGTTGACGTTATCGCGTCCTGCACTCTACCGTAGTCCTGCAACCTGGCCATGCACCCTGGCAAACTGCACCCGCTCTTCAGACACGCACTAAAGTTGCAACATTTTTCATTGCAGCATACAAATTAATTGAATTTAAAACAACTTTCGCAAATAGTTGGTAAATGCTTAAAATAACATGATATAAAAGCGATATCCATGAAAGGCTGTATAATCTATACTCTTCTGCGATGCAGATGTATTAATTATTACCTTTATGGTAACTTTCTGGCTTATATATTTCGCATGTATATTTGCATTTATATTATATTTTCTTATATTTCATTCGCTCTGAAAATTATACAGTAAATATCTTAATATCGGCTGAATTGGTTAACAGAAGAGTTCCAACGTTACAGAGTCTGTAAGCAAACCTATGCATACTTTAAAAGAGTATAAATAACGAAAAGTTACAAACAAAGCCGAAAAATAAAATGGCATTTTGTAGACGAGATTACAACAGTAATGAAAGTTTAACAAAAACAAAATATATGATGAGCGTATCACAACTTAGATACACTTAATATGAACTAGTTGTTATAAGAAACTATATAAAATAATGATAACAGTTTCAATTCGTAAATGCTTAAAATTGAAATAAATAAAAATAAAAGAAAAGGCATTAGAAAACCATAGCAATTAATTAGGAGTAATCAAAATGAATAGCACGGCGTCAAAATCTAGACGATCACATTGAACTATTTTATTGAAATATACTTGGATCAAACTATTATGTTTGCAACAGCAAATAAGTAAGTACTCATTGTAAGGGTATTCAAATAGTTGCACTGTGGCGAATAGCCATCAAATGGTTGGCACTGTCATGCTTTTAGATGCAGTCTGGGGGCGTCATGTGCCGGACAACAGAGCTCGGACATCATTAGTCCTTTAATTGCCATAAATAACCACTGCCACTCCCACACCCGACCCCCAACCCCCCAGACCCACCGATCCACTGCCCAGCGGGTGTCGGCAAAAGGCGCACTACAGTAAAGTTGTTAACTTTATTTTTGCAACTTTTCGCACACATTTCGCACAGCAGCTATTCCCGCGTGCATAATACAGTGATCCATATGTGTATACGAACGAAACACATGCATATGCTTGCTGTTGTATTTTGTGAGTGTGCGTGTGTAGCTAACAGTTTGTGCATCATCATGTTGAGCACATTGTCAAATGGAATGCGCTGTAGCCCAGAACAGCATACAGCATACAGCAAACAGGACACAGGACACAGGCACATGCACAGGACATTGGACATAGGACACATGCACAGGACACAGGCACTTTGGCTATTGGCATTGCCTCACTCACTCAGAGTCCCCAGCCAATTTCTATTGTCATCTGACTGCAGCTGTGCAGCTGTGTCTCATTCTCCCTCGACCTCAGATGCATTTCTGTGCTGTCAGCCACTCGGAAATCAGTCAGCATTGGCCCAAAAACCCAAAAACCCAAAAACCAATAGGCTCTGGCCACATTTAACTGTGCACATTCTTGCGGTCACTTTTAGACGAGGGTGGGGCCGGGAGGGAGGGGTGGGTGGGGCGATAACTTCGTCTATGGCCGAGTGCATTTCTATCCCTCTTGACAATTAGTTGGTCGGCCAAAATCCCTCAATTGCTGAACATTTCCTTTATGCAATTTCTGCACATTTTTGTGTGGATTTTTGTGCATTTGCCGAACCACATGCCACTAGACATTTAGACAATAAATGGCTTCAAAGCCGATTAAATAGACGCAGACCGCTTTAAGCAGCGGTAGCATTCATTGCTCACTATCAACAAAGCCGAGTCGATCTAGCCATGTCCGTCTGTCTGTCAAGTTTCATTACAGTCGGACAATAAGCAAAGAAGTTATTTAAGATTCAACGTGGATCTAATTTCTAAAAATAGGAGTCCATAAACTTTTGATGTGGATTTGAAGTAGATGACAACAAGTGACCAAAATGACTCTGGGATTAAAATGAGTTCAGTTTTGAAAGAACTATGGCACTGGAATTTGTTAAATGAAACCCACAATCTTGTAGTTATGCTGGCTAAATACTTAAAGGACAAAGAGTGGTTGTCTAGAGTCCAGAGCATAAGTTAAATGCACACTCAGTTGTACATACACAATCACACACTCAGACATGTGTACAAAATATGTTTAAGTGTTAGTAGCTTATGCATTTGCTTGAAATTGAATGGTTAATGGGCTTCGCAATCAAACGACAGTTTTTCACCCATTTGCATTTGCAGCAACCACCCCCATCACCCCTTCTTGCGTCGCAACGAAGCCCCAATTTACACTGGCGCTTAATTCACTCTCTATGCATGTGTGCGTGTTGAGTAAGCATGTGTTCATGTATTCATGTTTGTCTATTCGATCATGGGAAAGTGTACAAAAGGCTCGATTAGTGTTTGCCTGCAACACACGAAGCGACTTAATTAACTTTTAGCCGATCGACAGACAGTCAACGGCAGCAGCTGCCCCATCAAAAATATAATAATGCGAATCAAACGGATTGTCAGCTTTATAGTATAACAGGCAGCTGACAACAAAGCAAATTTGTATTCCCCTTTCGCAATAGGGAGAAAGGTTGTATTCGGTTGATGCAGTTCTTGAAATTATATTATAATGACACAAATCCGAAAAATTTGGTAAAGTGTTTACTTGAATGGTTAGAGTCCTAAAATTTAGCAAAATATCTTGTTCAGTTTTTTAAGCTAGCACGAACTTTTGTGCCATAAATATGTTGATTGTTCGATTAAAAAATTCTACTTAAAACTAATTCTGGTAATATGTATCTATGTGTAAGTATCTTAGCTTAAGGGCTACAGTTTTGAATCACAGTTGCAGTCACATTTTTAAAGTTGCTAGGGTATTGCGCAGTCGCAAGACTTCGGTTGCAATGTTATCACTTGTTTAGTTTGTTTGCCTTTCAACAAAAGCTCAAATTATTAACAATCACAATAGCGATGCAGTTGCAACAAGCTCAACATTGAATGCCAGTTGCAGTTGCAATTACGAATCGAGCTGTTTTGTTGTTCTTGTTATGGTTGCTGCTTTTGTGGGATTGGTTCAAGGATTCGTTGGGGTAGCATCTGCTGCTGCTGCTGCTACTGCTGCTGCCGTTGGGGGAGCGTTGGGGACGGGCTCAAATTGTAAAAGTCTGTTTAGCCGATGTGCGATGCATTGGAGCGCATGAAATTTACGCTCAGACGCATCCAGTGAGTGAGTGAATTTAAAACTGGCTGACTGACAGTCGGACAGTCAGACAGAACAGAATAGAACAGACAGTGTATGTGTGTTGGGGAAGGCTTATAGTTAGACAATGGGACAAGACAAGCGGCCAAAGTTGCAGCATTCAAGTCAGGACATAAATGCAAATAAATACATATTGTGCGCCGGATCTGAGCTTGAATCCTTGATGCTGAGTTGGAGCTGTTGGAGCTGGTGGAGCTATTGGAGCTGTTGGGTTCTTGGGGCCTGTCATGGATTTGTAGCTGTCAGAGCAGCTTAAGCCCATGCTTGAGCATTGGCTGCGAAATGCTAAAATAAAGAATGCCAAGGGAATCGTGTGCAGTCCTTTCGAGTCGTTGAATTGTCGAATCGTTGCTCCAATGAATGCTAATTACACGCGCATTTGCCTTGTTAATTATCAATTCAGTTTGGCTGCCGCTGGCCTCGTTGTCATCGTCATAAAATGCCAGCGTTGAGAACATTAAAAATTGTTTGCTCCTTTTGAATTTCAATTGAAGCTGCGTGGGGTCCTTCCACGACGTTCCTGAATTCGTACTTGTGCTTCTGCTTGTACTTGCTGTACACACATACACTGACATAAATGTATATATATTTATGTGTATTTTTGCATAAATTAATATGCAAATCACAAACAGTTTCATTAATAAACATTGCGAGCGAATAAAAGGCGCGGCTTATGCTCCCCTCATAAAAACGGGGCGTGTGTAGGACTTAGGGCGTGGCCATGGCCATAAATGTGCCTTGGCTTTTATACACTCTTAAATTTAAATGTCGATTCCTATGCATCAGTTGAAAATACATACATATATATGCAGTTGTCGACGCACAATTAGTAAGTGTAGGCAAACTTTGTAGCCGTTAGACTTCAAATAGTTAATATCCTCGTTTCAGGCATAGGGATAATTTATTCTACGAATGTCAGTTAAGGTTTATGTGCATCTTGATGGCTTAAACACTATAAAGTGCCTTTAAATAGATATAAAAAGTAGTTGGGTTACTTCAAAAACTGTTATTCAATATAAATTTCAGCTGCAGCTGCTGCAATTGTTAGTTAGTAATTATAACAAGCTTACACGCATGTAAAATTCCAATAAAATAGCAATTTGTCTCAAATGCGCTTACCCACAGCAATATTCCCACTCACTCATGATCGTGATGGTTGTTGTAGTGGGTATATATGGCTATTACATTTCCATCGCTTACCCTCATTGATACGCAGTTAAGCGCTGGACATCGCATCATCAATGGAGTGCTTGCTGTCTGTGCAGCCTATGTCTGACTGTGCCACAATAATATGCAACAATCTTTTACCAGCAGTCATTGGCAGTTCGAGTAACAGCGTCCGGCCCTCTGTCCGTCCGTCTGTCTATCTGTCCAGCTGTCTAGCTGTCTTTTTGCCAGTCTGTCCGTGGCAATGCAGTGAAATGAAAAATTTAATTTTCATAATACTCGAAAACAGTGCAATCCAATGCAGAGCAGACCATCCAATTTCCAGCCATGGCTCCACATCCACCTCTCTTTCTCTTTCTCTCTCTCTCTCTCTCTCTTAGCACGTTGCACACTTTTGTAATGGAAATTGAAAATATTTTCTCTGGCCTCACCATATTTGCTATGCCCGGACTCTTCCGTTGCCTCTACCTCTGCCCGTCTACTGTTGACTGACTATGATTTCAACTGTTGCAAAGGCCATGCATTCTCATCAATTTCCATGGGGTATTATTTTGATCAGAAAATGAATATATGCCACACAGCGTGAATGTTAGTCGCAGTCATCCTGTCCCACAATGCTTATACACATACTACATATAAGCTTTGTGGCTGTGCTCTATTAATTGAGTATAAATATTTGTCAGCCGCCGTCAAGTCAGAATTATTGGTCAACCGCCTGTGAATATGAATATTTCTACCCAAACATCGAATATGAGAATGTGGTTTATTTTTGCTATGTATCTGCCATAGTCAAAAAACTCTTTCAAATGAAATCGAAGAATATAATGGGAACTGCCAATTGTTGAATATGTTTTTAGATATTTAAAGCATATTATACAGTTGTGAAAAGAATGTAATATTTGTAAACTGAGTTAAATTTCACATCCGCTACCACAGCTTCCTTTTTTTTAGAAAATGTGGATAATTATTGTTAATTACAGCAAGTCAATTAGAATAATATTCATATTGTTTTTTTTTTTAAATCAAAATAAAGCTATAAAAAAAGTTTGCTTTGCTTTGCAAAGTTTAAAATAAATTATTAGTCAGCTCTAGTGAACAGTATTCAACTATGTGATACCCTGCTATATAAGAAAGCTTGTAGCTAAAGTATTTCAAGGATATATCATTATCATATCATTATCATCGGCCAAGCCCACTCCACTCTCTGATATCCTGCAACGAATTTATTCATATCCTTGCATGTCAGAGAGCCTGCATGAAATAAATACGTTTATGTCGTAATGCTCATAAATAACACATATTCCGTATGATACATATGTTATTGTAGAATGTTCTATTTTATTTTTCTGGTGCTGCGCTCCTGTAAATAATTACCACGACGTGCCCTGAGCCGCGTTTTAGCCGAACGAATTAAAGGACCAAACGTTGCGTCAAATACGTGACTCTAATGCCAAATAAACATGTCCATCATCGAAATCATACTTGTATTTATACATCATATACGTATATCATACAAATGTGTGTGTGCACTCAATATAAAGCACTCAATAATTTGCTTTTTAAATTGCCTGCTGGCCATAAAGCTGCATAGCATATTGGCCCCCGGAAAGGGGTTGAAGGAGAGAAGATCTTGGCCAGGCGATTAGTTCAATTTAACTGCCTAAAAAGAAGGCAACCGAGCGGTGCCATGTCATTCATTTGTCCACGCCCGACTACTTGCGGGGCCACATGTATAAATTTCTCGCCAGGACATCCACATAGAACAATGTGGCTCCTGTTCTGGCCCTGGCCCTGGTCCTGCTGCTGGTCCTGGTGCTGGTCCTGGTACTGGTCCTGGCGCTAGCTCCTGCTCTGTCTGCCCGACTAGCTGTGCACTATCTTTGACTACATAAATCACAGACTAATAAAGCCGCAAGACTGTAGCTGCTCTGCACAGGCCACTACTACTGTAGCACCACAGAAAAAATGAGCGCAACGTGAAAAAAAAAGACAAAACGAACAGAAAACAGAAAAAAATGGCGACATGCGACATATGAAGTTTATTAAAATGGCGAGCGGGGGAGGAGTGCTGCCGTGATGAGGGGCACGAAGGAGGGGGGGGGGTGCCTGGTTCCGCCCACCCGATCTTACGCATAGTTCAACGTCGTGTGGCGACCGTTGCCATAAATATTGTGACCCTCCCTCCACAGAGGTAGGGGTAGTGGAACGGGGAACCTTTCCCAAAAATATGTCCACTTCGAAACAATTCTTTTGGGCCTATTCTGGCATATTTAAATTTTGATTACAGTGGCAAACATTTGGCAAAAGTTTTATGATAATTTCCATTGTTTGCCCAGTTGTTGTTTTTGCTGTTGTTGGCTTAAAATTCATGTGGCTTCTGCTACTATGCAGTTTTGTTGTTGTGTGGGTGGCTCGAAAGACTTACAATTACGGCCAATTAACATATGTTTGTATATGTGCACAAATACAAATACAAATGGCACACACATAGAGATAACGGGAATACAAAATATATTTTAAAGCGCCCTTTAGAAAAGAAAAACACAACAACAGCAAAACAGAGAAGTACAAGTCATGAAAGGGTACAGACTTGACTATACCCTGTACCACAAAGGAAACCAGCATATCCGAATAGCCGTTACATACAGCTATGGACTTAGTTGCTTATGTCCAAATGTATATACATATAGCCCGCTTAGTCATTCCTTGGGTACAGGGTATGAAAACACGAGCATATGGCATCGGCCTCATCCAGTTGCCAGCCAGCCTGCCATTCAGCTAGTCGCAATCCTTTGCAGAACTCTCAACGTCCTTGTTGGCATCGCCTAATGAGTGTCGGCATCAAAATTCATGACAACACCCGCCTACCAGAGACCACACCTACAACACGTAGCACTCAGTTCTGGGCGAGGAGTGGAGGAAGGGGGGTGTGGGGGCTGTGTATGCGTGGGGACGTGGCACTCAGACAGAATTTTGCTGATGAAAACGGCACAAAAATGAAATATTTAACTAAATTAACAATCTTGTTTATTTATTCAAAATTTGCATAAACAATTTGGTCGAAAGATGAAAAACCAAAAGTCTATTTCGCCCTCGCCAGCATATTTGCTACAGTTTTTGTTCTTGTTCTTGTTCTTGTTCCTGTTCCTGTTTTTGTGTTCTTGTTTTTGTTGATGTTGGCCTTGACTGAATCCAGCTGGTTAGCTGTGAGTTTTGTTGGTCGTTTGGTTTTTGCTTAACTCTTAGAGAATATATATACTATATACAAAGTTTTGCCTGTCTAACTAAGGCGAATTAAGAGGAGGATTTCTGTTGACCCCGCAAATATATATTCAAACTAACGGAGCGCACTCTCGAATCTGTATAAAAATAATGTTACTGTATTCATCGCTGAACTTTATGCAAATATTTTCTGGTTGCAAGTAGCTTTTATAATCTTCGATGCACTGGACATTGTTCTTATATTAATTTTGTGTATTTTCTATAACTATAACTTGCTATACAAATATTCAAAACATGAAAGCAATTCTTTTCGAAATCAAGGCAACGTCTGAAATTGGGTTATATTTTCTTGGAAGCTACTAGCCAAGTTAATGAACAGCCTCAACATCAGCAGCAGCAGCAGCACGTGAGTTGTCAATTTATCTATGCTGATCCACACCACAGCCCACACAGCCACTCCCCTGCCCCCATCACTACCCCTAACCCCAACCGATATCATCTTTCACGTGCATTATGTAGCGGTTTTTAGCTGAATTATGGCTTCTGCGTGCGGCATTCGCTGGAACAATTTTTGACAAATGCGTATAAGCTGTTTAATATTTAAATTTAATTATTTTTGCGTGCCGAGCAGGGCTCCCTTCTCTTCGCTAAATGGCTATCCATAAATTATGCTTATTAATAGATGAGAACGCTCAGCGGGATTTGCTTTAAATGACTTGGGCTTAAAAGTGTTTAGCGAACAAATTTCTCCGGAATACATATACAGTCATATGTCATATGGCTGCTCTAACTGCCACAGATTGTTGCAATAATTTATACCTTAAAGCTGGTGTCAATTATTGGCCTTCAAATGAGCTAAGCAACGTCATCGTTGCAATTGACAAGTGACTAAGTGCTGACAGCTAACTACTTACTTATGCAAGTCTGCATCTGTCTGTCTGTCTGTCTGTGTGTGTATGTGTGTGTGTGTGAGTGTTTGTGTGTGACAATGTACAAGTGCAAAATATGTCGTCACAGTTGTCACTATCGACACCCACACGCACACCCACACACACACACACGGAGAGAGTTATGTAGAGATACACTTAGCAAGCGAACTGAGAGTTGCCGTTGCCTTTCGCCGCAGTCAACCCTTTTGATGTCACTTGAATTTTAATGAAAAATTCACACATGCCACAAGCGCACAACGTGCAAGACATACCACCCCACCCTACCCCACCGTCCGCTCTCTGTGTTGGGCGTGTCATATGGGTACGTGTCTGCGTCTGTGTTGGTTTGCGGTATTTGGGTGCGGTCGTGGTCAGTCAAGCTGGACATAACGTCCCAGCATAACTAAACCTTATGCCTGCTGCCTGATGCCCGGAACGTTGACAGGCCGAGTCTCAACGGAGCCTAAAGCACAGGCAGACAGACAGATAGACACATACAAAGACACAAGCCGCAATCACATGGATAAGAGATAACCGAGGTAGTTGGCCATAATGTTGACCAAGAAGCGTAGACGTTCCGGCGCCACAGAAGCGGCCGGAAGCATGCAACAATGCAGTTGAGGCCTAAAGGTTGATGAGGTAATGAGCAGATGATGTTTATTGAGCATTTATAGCATATTACTTCAATTTTGATGACTTGACATTAAAAACTAAAGTGGTCGGGTACTTAATAAGTCTTGCGGCTTTTTAGGCAATCAAAGCAGCTCATATATTCTTTGCACACACAAACAAACAATATTGCTTTATATTATTCTATATAGTGAAACCAGAGGCTCAAATTTTATTTGAAAGCCAATTGTCATCATAATATTTCAGTGTCTTAACTGGAATTCTTTACACTTAAATGTAGCTTCTCCGTTTCTATATTTCTCTATTTCTCTATTTCTCTGTTTGCTCTGCTTTACACTAAATCACACAAATGCACTCTAATATGATTAAGCACGTTTTTAGCTGCAAAATAAATCAAGTGGTGCAGCGAGGAGCGCGTTTATGAAACAAACTACCAGCTACACCTCCTACCGTGGCACAAACAAACAAAAGTCCTTACACAAATGCATCTTCCAGTCGCACACCACATACATACACAAAAACACACACACACACACAAACACACACACACTCCTATACAGATGAAATAAAATGTCTGTATAAACCAGTGTGTGACATCTAAAATAGGTAAGGCAAGAAATTAAATCTTGATCTTGTTGGCAACTACGAAACTAAATATACACTTTTATATCCATGAAAAAATAAGTAGAACATATACATTTTGCTGGAGATGACCTTTATTTTTTTAAAAGATTAGGCTATAATCACTTAGTTTTAAGGATTTTTTGAATGGGCTGGTAAGAAAAAAGTTCAATCTTCTGCCATAAAGAATGTCTGTAAATGTAACTTAAAATTAGTTTCATAAGTATAATACAATTTTAAGTTTCATGCATAATTAGAGCCTGGGCAAGGTAACCGCAATTGAGATATAAAATGCGGCACAAAGCTTTTGTAATGTCTATAAGACATTTGGCACTTTCTACTTTCCAGTTTCTCAGCGGAAGGAGATTCATCCTTGCCAAGCCAAGGCAAGCTGTGCCAATCCTGGCCAAACCAAACTCATACTGCAATTTTAATGACATTTATACGTGTGTCTATGTGCATAGGTGTGTACGTGTGTGTGTGTGTGTGTTTTGGCTACAAAAAGTGCACGTGTCAAGGTGTTAGTGTTAGTTTATGAGCTCAACGTGAAGCTAACATATTTCAAGTCCCTGGCAAGAACAACAGCCAGCGTGCAAAAAGAGCAGCAGCAAACAAGTAAAGAGGAGAAGGTGTTCCCAATGCAGGTCGACGAACAGGGGGCGGGTGTAGGGGTGTGTCCTTGGCAAAATGCGACAAACATACACATTATCTCATTTTCACAGGTTTATTTTTTTTTTGACGCGGCCAAGCGTTAAAGTTAAAAGCCAGCTGCCGCTGCTGCTGGGCGTTACTTTTACAGCTGCCATACATAATGTCAGCTAAGAAGAAGAAGGCGGAAGCAAGCGTATATACATATATATATATCATATAGTTGAGTAATATAGCTGGAGACGCGTGCGAGCAAAACACGATGCCATCAAATGCCCAGAGCTGTGTGGTTATCCCTTATACCTTCGGTTGGCAACTTATGCACTAAAGATAATTAAATTTAATGACTAGCAGACAACTGTCCAGTGTGTTTAAATATGTATGTGTGTGTGTGCTTTAGCCACCTGGCCAAATGACTCTTTACTCAACCCCCCCTCCCCCCCCCTCCCTGCAACCACCATCGCACAAATGTGATATCAAATCACGAGCTCACCGCACATAAACGGTCAGCCGCACAAGTAGTATAAACATTTTCCAGTTATGTATGTATGCGTAAGTGTCCGTGTGTGTGAGTGTATGTGTGAGTGTGTGTGTGAGTGCATCAGCAGACATAAACATCAAAACAAAGTGGACAGGCAGACGACTACAGCAAACAAGCATGCATGTAAATGGGTAATGCGTATGCATATATACACACACACATATACTGTGTATACATATCGAGAGATGGATAAGTCAAGAACAAAAGCAACAGAGTCGAGACACGGACACCAAGCGAGTCAAACATACGAATGCTGTCATTGCAACAACTTCATGCGTGTGTGACTGGGAAGGGTGCAAAAGCATAACGAGCCGTAACCGTAACATTATCCGACTCCCAGTCCCGCAATTCCACCAACAACACCACCACCCCCCAACACCACAGCAGTCAGTCGTCTCTGCGGAACACACATTTGCTGCAACGGAAACATCTAACATAAATGTAAGATATGCCAAGAATGCTAATCACAGACAGACACACAAACACACACACACACAGCCGGAGGGATATACACAGCCAATCAGAAGCGGGCAGGCACTAAAACATTTGTAAATGTTGCAAAGTATCATCTTAAAGAGATTTGCAGCTTAGCGGCCACGCGATGCGTCACGCATACGTAAACAACAACTCGATAGCAGTATTCTTATTCACATTCACACTGCCACACTCATACAGTCATACACTCATACACTCACATCCTTATTCCGCAAGACACGTCTGCGATGTAAGCAAAATGGGGTCACAATGATGATGACGAAGCCACCGTCGCATCAGGCATTCGACAACAGAGTCAAAGCCATTGATTTCCCACCTTTCCCTTCCTTCCCTTCGCGTCAACGCATAAGTAAATATCAGACTCGCTGCATTCTGTCTTTTTTGGTGGGGGGAGGCGGTTCAACAAAGTGCTCGGGGAGTGGCTCCAGCAATAATGTGCAATAAATCATTGAATGCATTTAAAAAGAAAACAGCCCAAAAAGCAGCTTCAATCAGAGTGCCTGGCACTGAAAGCAAGCACTCCAGGTTTAAGGATGCTACAGATTAATTAATAAATAAAATCTGCCTTAAGAATGAATTTTAAATGCTTGTATAAACAGAAAACAGGCAGATGTATAAGGTGAGGTTGCCCCTTTATATGTATGTGTACTGTCTAGTATTTTATAGTCAAATTGACCAGAATTTATATTTTTAAATATGATTTTGATCTTAAACAAAATAGAACCACATTATTTTTGATTGATAAGAAAAAATTCGACTTTCTGTCGAATTTGAAAGCCAGCGACTTATAATTTAAATTATATCTTCTGTATTTTGATACACAGATCAAATGAATTTCATATTTTAAATACTTAGGATATCAACAAGTCGATCACACTCAACTATCGTACTCTCACATATTCTTTGAGTTTTCTTTAATTTGCTAGCTATTCCTTTAAGGATTGTTTGCTTTAAGGCTTGACTGAACCAGTTCACTGCATGCCACCAATGATGACGCCCCAAAAGGCGTTAGGGCAGCCATTTTATGACTGCGGGGCATAAAAATCCTTGCAGCAAGGCAAAATAAACAAAGCGCACGCATTACGTGCCGACCCATTTTTGTCATTATGCGTGAACTAATAAAGCCATGAACCAGTCGACTGTAGCCGGGTGGCTAAAACGTGCTAAGCCGAACGGTGCGACGGCAGCCTTTGGGCCAAGATGTCTCAGGCAATCCCTAACCCGTAGGCAAACAGAGCACCAAATAACGAGCACACATACACATTTACTCTTTAAGCTGTTTAAAGTGCTGCTGCTAATGCTGCTGTTGTGTGTGTGTGTGTGTGTGAGTCTTTAGCTGGTGCCTATTAGTAGTGGACTTAGAACAGCCGAAGGACTCATTATGGGATTGTCATTCATGCAAAAGATGATTGACATCAGGACGAGGCACTATTTGATAAGCGGCAAGAGACAGATACAATTGTTAATCCTAACTGGGGCCAGTGCTAAAGACAAAAGCCAACAAACAGCTAGTGAACAGGAGCAACAGCATCGCAACATCAACAGCAACAACAACGTCGCCTTTGTAGGCTGACACTGGCAAGGATTTACTGTGGAGCTGGGCTACACAGCTTAAGGCAAGCGGATAGTTTTTCATTTAGCAGTTTGAACGCCGGGATCCAGACCCAGACCATGGACCGGAGCCGGTGTTGTAGCTAAAGCGGTGTCCTGGTCTCTGGTGGCGCTGCGTACATCTTCGTTTATTGTCACTTGCTGTGGATTATAACGGATTTCCTATGCTACAATCGTTCGCAATAAAAGCATTAAAGCGCTTTATCATTATTCACTTTGCACACGGCGTGCACCACGCGGCGTATGAGTTACGTCGTCGTCTCTGACCGCCCCTCTTCTCCAATTGTCGGCAGCTTACTCAAGCATCCGAACTGGTGTCCACACTCGCCATGGGCAACGTCACATAATGGCTTCCTTCTGAACGGACGACCCGAGGTCTTGGCGGGATAATGTTTTGCTTGGGCGTTGCGTAAAGATTATAGGAATTATAAGCAGGCGAAAGAAAACGCTATAAATGTCAACGTCAATGGCCATGAATTAAATGTAAGTGTGGGTGCCCATCCCGTCCCATCCCACCTCTCTCTCTCTCTCTATCTCTATCTCTTCTCTCTCTTTCTCACTCGAACGCGCTCTGGCTGTAAATTAGCCAGCAGCAGGCATAAGTAAATTTGTGTATGCCCGACTGTCTCTTTGTTTTACATGTGCAACTGGCTATGAAAATCGTTGATTGTCGCTGCCAGAAAGTTGTGGACCAAAACCGAAACTGAAACTGAAAGTCACATCGCAGTCGCAGTTGCAGTTGTTGCAGTTGCACAGTTGCACAAGTTGCACAGCAACTTTGCAAAGTGATATTAACTTTTAATGGACAAACTATACGAAAACTGTTCCTTGTCTTCAGTGTCCTTTTCTCTGCTGCTACTGCTGCTGCTGTTTGCTTTTGTTATTTTTGTTATTTTTGTGACCCGGCCTGGCTGTGTACTAAGTGCTGGCAAAAGTGCAACAGAATGTGTCGTGGCCGATAAAATAAACATTATCACAACTGGCAATAGTAAAAATCATGTGCAAAAAGCACAAGCCAAAACATTGCTATGTTAGAGAGGCTAGCTCGAAGACTTTCAGAAAGTTTGACATGGTTTTTTAGTATGTGATTTTGTAGATTTGTTGTTAAACAATATTTTACTTATTCATTGTACACCTGTTTGCCAATGTCGTCGTCCAAGATAATTACAATATCCATATCCAGGCCAAATTTAGACAACTTTTGTTCCCAAAATGTTTGTTTGCTATGGAGACTTATTAAAATATAGTATTAGTTAAAATTTCACATCTCATACTCAAAATAAAAGACAAACTTTTAAGTTTCAATAGTATATTAAAACTTATACAACAACTCTCGCCTTTGCTGTATATGCAAAAGGTTTGTCCTTGTTATTGTTTTGACTCCTTGGGCAATAACTTTATTGTTCATTTTTGTATGGTCTTGTTGCTCGTATAATTTTGCGTTTATTTTACATTTATTATCATTTGCCCAGCATTGAAATTTATTTATGTTGCTCTTCTGGCTTGCCGAGCACGTGACGTATACGTAATGTGGCCAAAGCTTTAACTCTTTAAGAAAATCCAGTGTTTTACGCACTGCCTCTTGCACTGAACACAACTCAACTGAACTAAACTGAACTGAACTGAACTCCACTTCACTCTACTCATTTCCATTTTCATTTTCATTCACTTGTCTCGCTTTGTTCGCGGCTTTTGTTTGGCTCGCCGCGCTGATTAGTTTTTGTACAGTTTGTTGATTTGGCCAAGTGCGAGGACAACAAACAACAAAAGCGAACAAGAACTTGTCGCACTTGTCGCTCTTCTCACTGTTGTCGCTGTTGTCGCTGTTGTCGCTTATCGCGCATACATTTTAAGTTTCGACTATTGGGCATTGCCTTTGTGCTGCTGTTGTGTCCAGGCCAACTTTATGAAGTTGCCGTAAAAGTTTAAGCCATGGCCATTGTCTTGACTGAGAGAATTACAACTGATACAGAGTGCAAGTGAATGCCTGTCTGTAGCTTTACCTCTCCGGCTATTCGCCCCTCTGCCTTTTCACACGCAGCAACTTACAGCGACAGTTGTCCTGTGTTTCTCTCCTCCGCCTTCATTATACTTATGCCGGCACGTTTTTTAATGAATGCGCCACAATTTAACGCAATGTTAACAAAGTCAATGCCATTTTTCCACGAGTGCTCGTTTCACCTCTTTATGTTTTAATAAAAATAAATAAAGCAAACGACGCAAAAGCCGCAATTGAAACTATTTGCACACCACTCACGTAGAGCGCGCGCTTAAGACGCAGCAAACCGGAAGCTGGCAGCACCACATCCGGTCGAGGCTGGGACTATTACTACGACAACCAGCCAGCCACCCCAGCCACCCACATCGACACTGTGCGACCCTAAAAGCTCATTAACATTTTAAACAGCAACGCAAAGCTCTGCCGCGTTGCCCTCCCCTTTCCTCCCCAGCCTCCTCGCCACCATCGCCGGCCGGCTAAAAGGTGTTAAAACAGTCCTAAACGCACATACAGACTTCGCTGCCTGCTCTAGCGCCTGTGTGTGTGTGTGTTTTTGTGTTTGTGTGTATGTGTTGACATGCAGCCGTTAAAGTGCTCGAGCGCACCTCAAGTGGCTTTGTTCAGTTGGCCCTTTGCAAAGTGTTTGAGCTAGCTGCTGACGTCGTCCTAGCCGCCATCATTGTCGTCGTTGTCGCAGTTGTTGTTGTTGTTGTTGTTGTCGTCGTTGTCGAAGCTGTTGTTGTCGTCGCCAATGCCCCGCTGGGCCACCCTGTGGCAGCGGCACACGCAGTGCCAAATGCCAAGAGGTCCTGGCCCAGAATGGCACACGCTTCGCCACGCCGAAACGAAATGCTAAATTATGGCATTTAACTGGTTAAAATCGCTTTGACTTTGGTAATTATCATGAGCATTAGTTCTTGTTTATTCACTCTAAAATTCACATTTTATTTGCATCATGAATTTTGGCGTTTTACAACGAGAGACGAGCAAGGACAAAGCGACTGACTTTCATTATGCAGGATAGCTTGACAAATGCTGCCAGCAGCATATTTACTTATTCTACCCAAGGATTTGAGTTTATTATTTCTTTAATTAATTATTCAACGTTATTACTTCAAATATATTTGTGGCTTAACACTAAATATCAAAATAGAAAATACTCTTATACGAAATGTTTTATTTCTTCAAAAAAGCATACTTTAAAGTTTAAAAAAAAGAATCTGTCTCAGTATTTAAATGTATGATTTCACAAAAGCTAAGCAAAGTTTTTATTTAAATATATTAAAATGACTTTTATTGCTGCATTTTGTATATAAGAATTTATCGTTACAGCAATAACCATGATTATGCTGATTTCGCCTTGATAACAGAATTTTCTTAATATTCCACTTTGGTCTGGTCTGTGCAACGGGCAGCCTTCATGAATGTAATTAAAAAGCTGGCGCAAACAACTTGCATTATGAGGTTGAAATGCGCTCAAAGGATAATACGCTTAAGAACACCTACACACACACACACACACTCCCACACAGATGCACAGACTTGTTCGCACTTTCTCATGCACACTCGCACTCACACTCACACTCACACTAACACTTACGCACACTAACGCACATAATAAGCCATTTTGTGAGCAACTTTTATCAGCATCATTAAAATTCTGACACATGTAACACGAAATCAAAACTTTGACTAAAAGTGCAAAAGGTGTTGGAGCCACTCCTTCCCTTTGCTTCTGCTGATCCCCCTCTGCCCTGTGAGTGTCAGTGCCAGGACGACGATACCAGGCGCTGGCTTCTTGGTCGTTGTCGTCGTCGTCGTCGTTGGTTGCTTCAGCCGCCCTTTGGCGCGTCTTGACTCCTTATACTAATTTCCATATAAGTAGCGTTAACATATCATTTGCATAAATTTTGTTGACATCTTTTCAAAATCGCACGAAAATGTTTTAAGGTGTTTCCGCACATACACACACACACACACTCACACACACACACACGCACAAAGTCATTGTGAGGTTCAAGCTGCTACGGGATAAGGATGTGAACGTTCAGAGTACCTTGTATGCTTTAATAGCGAGAGTCAACCTCTCTCTCTCTCTCTTTCCCTTTCTCTCTCTCTCTCTCTTCTTTCGGGAAAACTCTTTTCAAAGCATTGACAAATAATATGTGTGTGTGTGCTTGTTAGTTTGTTGTAGAAAGCGGAAGTTAAATTCCACACAAATGAAATTAAGCAAATAAAACAGCTGAAAAATGTATTTATCTGAGCGACTAATCAAATTAGTGTGTTAAATATTAAATGAATTTCGAACCATTTGTGATATTTAATTTATTTTTAATTCTATTAGTCACAAATAAATGTTAAAGTATTTACATTGAGTTACAATAAATGTTCATATTTCCATATGATACAGCATGTGATTTAAATAATGAGAGATGGTCACATTAAGAGACTTACAAAGGGTATCATCATTGCACCGTGGATCAAAGTGATATGTAATAGCTTAGATTTGATGATACTTTTTAACGTTTTCAGTTCCTAATATTTGTCAGGATATGTTTTGCTAAAAATAATTCCAATTTATTTAAAGGATTACTATTTAGTTAATAGTGAAATTTATCATGAATTATATTTAATATTTCAAATAACTCTTTAAAAAATGACAAAAATAAGTGTGCGTTTACCCCATAGTGCATTGGTTGTAATTTCATTGAAAAGTTTGCATGTCTTTTATTTCATTTAATTTTTTTGTACTTGCTTTGTATGTTAAAAATAAAAATTACACGACCGAACTGGCAGCAATTTGCGCACAGGCGGATCAGGGCGTGTCTCCGAAGTGGCATAAGGGTTGGCCCAAGCGGAAGGCAGAGGATGGGGAACGAGGGCGACAGGGCATTTAGGCAGAGATGATAAATTTGGAGAACATGCCCTGCACACTGTCATGTGACAAGAATCAGTGTCAAATATGTTGTCATTTAATTTCGCTTCCACATTTAAACACATGGCAAGAAGCGCAACGCGACGTCAGATTTCTCGAAATGGTAATAAGTTTTAGCAATCACTCCATCTCTTATTCACATTCGCCCTTTCTTCCCCTCTCTCTTGTATACCTCTGTAATTATTTAAAATCTCTGCTTTACGCGTTGACAAAGTTGAAATTACTTATGAATTTCACATTGAGAGCCCTCAACTTTGGTCCTTTTCTGTTGCATACTTTTGTGCGCTGGCATTTTGCAGCAACTTTAATTAATCAGCACGTTAATTTTAAGCCGCACTGTGAGCCACAAGCAGGCTCAACCGTAGGCATTTATCAAAGCTACATGATTATGCTCTTAATGGCCAGGTGAAGTCAGCCAGTCGCGGAGCAAAGAGGGCTCTAGCATAGCGCTCAGATAGCAGACAAAATATCCGGCTGACTGGCTGACTGGTTGCCCGACTGTCTGACTGTCTGACTGGTTGGCTGGTTGGCTGGCATATGTGACAGAGACAACCACATGGGCGACAATGTCGGCGTAAAAACCGCAAATATGTTTTGCTTTTGTTGCTGTTGCTGTTGCGTCTGCCTGCCACGAGAGTCGGCACACATTAGGGGAAGCAGCAGCAGCAGCAGCATGTCTATGCTTGCCACAGCATCACGCCGCCGCCGCCGCCGCCGTTGACAATGGAACTTGTCTTTTTAATTAAATGCTAAAAGAAAATGCTAAAGATAAATGAAGTTGTGCTAAATGCGTGCTGTGCGTGTCTCTACCCTAACCAGGACCAGGACCAGGACCAGGCGGAGACCCAGGACCAGGCCGCAAGAGTATGTGCTTGGAAAAAGACTGTCGGCATGTTTGTAGGTGTTTCCACATTGCTGGTGTGCCTTTCTGCCTGTCTGCCTGACTGTTTGTCTCTCTGTCTCTCTGACTGTTTGTCTGTAGCGGATTTCAATTATTTTATACCAAAGTATTCAGCTTTTGGGGGCTTCTGTGGCGGCATTTTCGACTGCCATCTTCATTCCACGCGGTCGTCTTATTGAATTATGCTTTTGGTAGTCCCTTAAGTGCCAGCACCACCAACTGTTAACTAGCAGTTGGCCATAATGAATTGGCATACTTTATTTAAGTCAAATATATACTGTATATACTGTACTACAGTGGGCTTAAAATATAATCAGCTGTAGTCAAACATTTATAACAAATACTTTTTCAAATTGCATAGTTTATATTTTTTTAATGGTTTTCAAAATCTCAAATGTCTCTTGCTAAGTCTGGAATTAGTTTGGTGTCAAACCAACCACCAATAGTACATGAAACCATTAATAGAATTGTCAATCGAATATCTTATAAATATATATAAAAAAAAAACATACATTGATTGTCCGAAATCCCAAAATTGTTGTGGCATTTGTAATCGCTGTTCAATAATTTTTGGCCATTTTATGGCCCTGGCTTACTGTCGCACACACGCACACGCACACATTGATATGTAAGTGTGTACTTGTATAATAGACGCTAGCTTACAAGTGTCATGTTTAAAGCGTGCACAAGACAACAACAGCAACAATAGCAACAACAGCAACATCAACAGCAGCAACAACAACTTGAGCAGCTACAACTAAAGTAACAACGGATTTAGTTGGAGCTGCTGTTGTGGGCGTTGCTGCTCCGTCGCTTGCAGATCAAATTAGATGTATAAATAACAAACCGATTAAGCGATTGTGCGACTAAGCCAGGCAAGTGCGTCCACAACAATCCTTGGAGAGCCATTCTCGATGGCAGGGAACGGTTGAGGGGCTCCAAGGCAGAAATTTGTTGTATTTTATTGCCAAGGCGGATAACGGCCCGGCAATTGCTGTGCGGCTCATTTGGATTATAATTGATGTCTACTACTACAAGGCTTCAATTGCTTTAAGCCCGGCCAAGATAATCGCAAATCTTTGTGCGTCCACTGACAACGCAACAAACTGTATTTGCAATTATTCTGCGCCAATGCGCGTCTGGGGGAATGCACAGCAACAACAAATAAAGGTCAAACTCAATTTTCAAGTTATTTAGCGCCGTTGAGCCGCCCAAATTGAGCGTCCCCCAAATGGGTATCTCGTGACAGCTATTTTCTTCTGTTTTTTGTATACCTTTATGCCCTTGAGGAGGGTATTTCAATTGTGTCGACATATTCGACTATGGGTCGTATACTATATCATCTAGAACAATTGGTCTTACAAACAGTCCAAAGCCGAGTTCTTGTTTCTATTTATTAAAGTTACTTATATAAATAATAATTAAATGTATATGCTAGTTGGTTTGTGAGGGTATCTCATCCTCGATGCGCTGTGCTTTCCTGAATTTCTTAGTTTTTTTTATACGCTTTGTGGCCTGACATGGTTTAGACAGTCGTTTTTTTTGGCGCCCACGCGGCGTATGATGAATATCGTGCGGAACGCCTAATCAACTGCAAATGAAATGGACAATTGTTCAGCGGTAGGTAACCACACGCGTCGATACATCAAATCGACACTACACACACACACACACGCACACACACACACACGTATTGTTATTGTTACATGGTTGGTTTTTCGACGCTTGTTTGTTGTTCATTTTGTGCTTTTGGCTTGGAAAATAAATTGCGCTGGCTGTTTGGGCCAGCAAATCCGCTCATTGCCATTTTGCACTAGTGCTGTTGTTCTTGCCACATTGTTGCCACTGTTGTTGTTGTTGTTTTTTTCGTGGGGTCTGAGCTTAATAACCATTGTCCGCCATGCTTCACGTGGTCAACGTGGGAGCTATAAACTGTCATTTAAGTTGTTGTCGATGTCATTCTCATGGCTTGGCCTGGCCGTTGCTACTGCCGCTGCCGCTGCTGCTACTGCTGCTGCCGTGGCCGTTGTTGTTTTAGCCAAGATTTGTAGCTGCAACAAAAGGCCAAGCTATTTCCGCAGCAGCAGCAGCAAAAAGTGAAAGTAAATGTATTTATGAGACAAAGCAGCCAGCGGGGGGTTACACCGGTACACTGGCAAAAGTACTCCAGAGTAAAATAAACAAGACGAGCGAGCAGCTCTCGCAGTACGTATACAACATGTATGTATGTTATGCATACTACAATATATATGTGAACTGATGTGTAAGTAGTCTATATAAGTAAGTATAATAGGCTTACCTGACAAATAACTGTGAAAGCACACATTACACAAAGAAAAATGCTAGCAAATATTTCATTGTTACATTGTTATTTAGCACACATTTAGACAGCGATCCGCAGTAAAATCAGTTAAGGACCTTTATTAGTTGACAGCAATACCGTTGATAACTAAACTAAAATTTGCAAAGCTCCATTTGTGATTTTTAAATATGTTGAATTTCGTAATACACTTTGATTTTCCGAGCTGCCGAGTTTATTTAACAATATACTATCATACATAATTACTACAAAAGTGAGTGACGAAAAGAGCTTCAATTAAATTGATCTGCTGACTGCAAACCTGGCTGTGGATAGTGATTGCAACACAATTCCAGCTAATCAATAAATAATATAGTTGACCGAAACTTAATGAATATCATTTAATTTAATTTTGAATAATCGGATTCTCACTCTAAGCTGACAGATGAATGCGATTTGTCATTTCAACTAACTGTCAGAAATCGATGCACATTAACGACATTTACTTCGCCTATACAATCATATAAAATCATAGAATTTCGTTCGATTTAATTAAACTTGATTCGTTTCATTTTGTCTAATAAAACAAATAATCTTGAATGAGTAATTGACGAAATTCACATTGAACTGATTGGGAAGCTGTTCGAAAATATAAATATTGAAATAATAAAATATTAAGTCATACCCAGTATAATTGCATATAGCTAAGATCAAGTATCAAAGATAACATATCTCAAATATGCAGTTGTGATTGAAAAACAAAGAAATATTTAACTGCGAAGCTGACAATTCTCTGAATGCTTTTGATTTTTATTAAACAGATGTAGGCACATCATAGGCTACCATGATAAATAGTAGTAGTAGTTGATGCTGTGGTGCTAATATTATTTCATGTTAATTAAAATATGTTTAACAACTCCAAATGCAAATTAGACTTTTATGCTAATGCAGTCATCTATTCGACCCCGTTATGGCCGCCAGCAGTAGTTGACCACAAACATGAATCGCTTTCAATAATTGCAGGCGGCTGCCCCTTTTTAAGTGTTTTGTGTTTTTGACTTTTTGAACTGGACACACGAGTCGCTGGCTTCTGGCGTTAATTTGTCAGTTTAGTGCCGCAGCGTGTATGTCAAATGCATGGCAGCAACGAACAGCACAACAGGTTATTCAGGATAACCTGCGTGTGTAGGAGTATGTTTTATTTATGCATCATACGCAACGCTGCAGTTCAAACTCAAAGGACATCATGTTTTGGGAACCTTTTTATATTTATATATGTTTAAGCAAAGCAACCAATTCACAACTGGCACAGAAATGTAGAAAATACTTTAATAAATAAACATTATTTTTAAAATTGAGTTCTGATTTTATTTAAGTGACATTTAATGCAACAAACCAGAACTGGTTGAAGTCTAATCTGAGTTACTTTCTGTGCACTTTCATTTATATTTAAATTTTCCTGCTAAATACGATTATTGTGTTGTTTAATATATAAAACATAATTCTGTAAATAATTTGCAACTATCATTAAATACAACTGCATAGTCTCTAAATGATATTATGTATATATTTTATATATATCCATTGTTTGCTTACATAATTTGGTCTGCTGAACAGACATCGACATTAATGTAAACGCTGGTCAAACACTCCGCCTCAGACGTCACTTAAAGGCGTCTGTCATAATGTACGCTGTTGTCAATTGTGCTGGGCTTATAAGGCTTAAAATGTAGCTGAAGGATACATTCGTTCGGCTTTTGCTTGGCCGCCTGGGCAGGCTCGGCAAACACAAACATTTGCACGCAGCTCAGGCGCGTTCTGTGTGTTTTTTACTACATGTGTACTTTTGTGATTACATAAATTTTTAAAATGCGCGCAATTCCGTATACACACACACACACACACACCTACAGCACGTGAAGGAGAGAGAGGACGCGGTGTTAGCAGGACGCAAAGCACTGGGCTGACATGAGAACTACATTAAAATAATTTATTTTAACGCATTTTTTTGTCATAACCCGATGGGGAAAAAAACTCATTTCCTTTAATGATTTCATCTTGTACGCATGCTGTTCGTTCAGCTCTGTACTTTTCTGTTCTGGCCTGGCCAGGATGCCTGGCTCTGTTCTGTTATGCTCGCTGTTGTCCCTTTTTTTGCCAAAATGAGTGCAACAGCGTGTGGCACGCACACAACGTATGGTTATTTCATTAAAATGGCCTTTTGTTGTTTGTAAATGTTGCTTATTATTAACGCTGCTTTATCGCGTCCCTTTGAATAAGTATCTGCGCTCTGTGTATTGTATCTGTGCATGTATCTGTATCCGTATCCGTATCTGTATCTGTATCTGTATATGTATCTGTATCTGTATCTGACAACCAGTGCATTTTTATGGGTCGTGGATTCACAAGACACAACATTTGCATTACTGGGCAGACATCCCGCTGTTGCTTAATAAAGACTAATTGACTTTTGCACACAAGTTGCACTCAAGTACTGCAGCTGGGCTTCATCTCTGATTGGCAATTATAACAAACAAAGGCTCAACGCATCAGCAGACTCGATAAGCGAATTAACATTTAAATTAATGCATATCAAACTGTTGTTATTGTTATTGTTGTTAGCATGCACTGAAATGTTTACAGTGCATTTGTCAATCGCGTCAACAAGAAACTCGACGAGGCTCCAAGCGCTTAGGTAAGACATGTTCAACATTATATAACATCTGAACAAATCAGGTGCAAAATGGAAATTATGCAAATTAAACCGCTGACTTTGGTTTTTGCATATGTAAATAGTTACATAGTTTCAGTGGATTAACACATCCAAATAGACGACAAGAATTTCAACTAAAACTTAAGTTCAGTTGACATTTAAATTTACAAAATAAACCGTTGAGTAAAGATATTTATTTACGTATAATTAAAGCAAACACTTTGATTATTTCGTTAAATTTATGGTATGATGATGTTATTAACTACTTTTCTGGATACAATTTAAATCATTCAGCTCACTTTTAATGTGATTGATTAAGTGTAGAAGGCAGCGTATCTAGAATTACGTATACGTAAAGCGCATACATAATTATGTATATCCCTGATTTTGTATCTAAATGTTGAGAACAATGTCTTCACGCTGCCTAGCAACCAAGTAAAATAGCCACAAATTCGCTATCAAATTTACCGTCATAATAATGATGATAATAATGCAATTTATGCGCGTAAACAAGATACATGCCCCTTCTCGAGATAATTAGGCCCCGGAGTATTGACGTTACTAATGAGAATAGTTACAATCATAATAATGATAATGATCATGATGATGGTGATGATAAGGGTGATGGAGCTGTAGACAAAGTTGCCAGCATAGCCGCGGTGTTTGGAGCTGCCATTAACGATGATTATGCAATAAGTTTGCAACATTGCGTATACGCCATGAATTTAAAGTACGCTAGAGAATTAGTAAATACTGAAAGAGAGCAATAATTTGGTGTTACATTATTCTTTATACTAATAATAAATGGAGTTTAACTAGAACAGCTTTAAGTGATTTTCGTAATTCAACAGTTTATTTGTTGACCAGTATTAATCGCATTTGCCTGAGCCTGAAACGCTCCGCAAATAATATATTAACGTTATATTTAAAATGCATATAAAATGCAAATGGAATTACAGCAATTGGTTGATATAGCTCTTAAGTAAATTACAATACATTTTGTGTTAAATTACAAATAAAAATTTTCATTCTACGAAAGCCACTTACTGCCATTAATTTAATTACAAATTTAATTCCAAGTAGAGGGGTTGTTAGGTAACACAGCAACATCCAAAACTAACCATTTATTGAGTGCGGCATTTAAAATAGCATAAATAATGCAGCAATACGTGAAATAACTGAAACACATGTAAGATTGCTCTGTGCGAGAGTGAATATACCCTGTACTCGATATGTATATATCCCAGGCACTAGTCTTATAAATAACTTCATTATTTTGCATATGAACCATACACAAATGTTAATGTTGTTTAGACAACATGTAATAATCGTCGTGGATCTGAAAGACAGTTTTAATATTAAAATTATTTTATTTATTTATGTTTTATAATTCGAATTCGGCTTTTACTATAAAAATAATAATGAGATAATATTATTCGCATTTTATTTTTTAATATTTGTATAGCATCACATCTATATCTTATAGTCCCTGCAATCGAAAGGACCAATTAGATTGAGCATATTGTTATTGACGTAACCATGTAAAAACTACAAGCCCAAAGTTTTAAAGTAAAAGTGAAATAAACTTGCAGAGATGGAAATGACCTTAGTCAAGTCCTGGCACACGCCCATAAATCAAATGCCATTTGCATGATTGTTCGTTAATAATATTGTTTTTTTTATGCAACATGCTAAGAGCAATGAAAAACAATTCCCCGAATGTTAAGCAAATATATCGAGTACGTCAAGTACCGTTCAAAATAAAAGTTTCTCGAAATAAGGTCTAAATATATATTGAAAAATTCAAATTAATATTGATATATCAGAAATGCAGAGCCTTATTTTATTACCTTTAAGGACTGTTTGACATTTTGTTATATTAATGTGGCAAAATAATTTCTAGAAGCGGTGGAAACAGCCTTTCATTATTGTATCATAATTAGTTGGCAGTCGACATTTAAAAGGGGCCACAGCTGCTGCAGCCTGCTTTTAAATGCAAAATAATAATTTCAGCTCTGTGTCTGGGCCGGCTTTTTATATTTCCATTTATTTTATGGCTGTCTGCCAGCGCTTGCCAGTGGCAAAAACTTTCAGGCATGTTAATAGCACTCATAATTAAAAATTAAATGTTATAATTTCATGTGTGCTGCCATGCGGTTTGCCCAGGCATGCAACACACATACATACTACACACCCCAATGTTGCACGCTTCTACATTCCTAAATGTAAAGACATTACAGACCTACATACATACATACATATGCATCTGCATATATATATATATATATATATATATGTACTCGTATGTGAGTAAGTCCTTGGTGCTGACATGAGATGGCAGCGTTATGAAGAAACTTTGAATTGCAATTACTACGCAAAGCCTCTTGTGCTCAACTGTTGTCTACAGCACAATTAACAACTGGACATGGTTTTTGAACGAAAACAACAAAAAAAGAAGAGGGATTACAAATGTTTTGAGCACTCGTTGAAGGCCAGCTAAAACAGCATTTGGATCATGTAAGCCAGGCAATAAAAGTTGATAACTACTTAGCCAGATTCTGTTGTTGAGCACAGCAAAAACGAGGAGCTCATTCTACAGTGAAATAACCACATAATTTAGATGCGGCTTAAGTGGACTCTAGCGAATCAAGAGCGGCAACAAACTAGGCGTCGATATACACAAAATTAATCATAGCTTGTATAAAATTTGAACTCGAAACGCCAATTGCTCTTTTGGCTTTACATAAGTGTGTGGAATGAATAAATAAATTGGATTTTCGTTGAAAAATTGCAGTCAATAAATTTAAATGGACAAATTTGACAAAGTGGAATACTAAGTAATCTACAGGCTTGCAGGCTGCTGACGCTTATTAACAAAAATTTAAACAATATCTTTATACATAAAGATTTCAAAAAGAGAAATTAATAAGTAATTAAATTGGAAGTGGAATGACATATTTAATAGCATTTTTTTCTGCAGCTTATTTAATGGAACGCGTTCGACGCCATTTAAAATATATTTTAAATATTTAAATTGTTGTCCTGGAACGCATACAGTCCTTGAATAATCGTTGATGTAGCAACGGCGGGCAGACGGAAGGCGTCAGGCAGCTGGAAAACCAAAAGTCAATCAGTAGAGATACAGATACTGCATCCAATTCAATATATCTGCGGGTCAAGGCGCTTATTTAATTAATTACTCGTTCGAAAAACAAGTGGCAGCAACCAGAACCAGAACCAGTACAAGTAGTACAAAAAGCCGCGTAATTATTTTACACTTCGATGCTGTTGTCGTTCATCGTTCGCTGCATTTTGATGAAGTATTTTTTTCGCCAATCGCCATGTGTCGCATGTGCTGCATGTTGCATAACTTACTTAAAGTTTCTTAATGCTCCTGCCACGCCGTGTATGCAATTATCGTCAACTGATTAAATGAAATCAAAACCGAGCCTACAGCCCGGGCTTAACTTTAATGTAGGCGAATGAAATACACACATAAATTCGCTGTGAGTTTCACTCGTGTATGTCAAGTGGCGTCCATCGAGCCATCGATTTTTATGCCCCTGCTGGGGCTTGGGTCATTTATCAATATGTAGATTTCTCGCAGCCGGATTTTCTGTTAAAGTTCAATGGGCCAGTCCACACACTTGTATAAACTGCGTAATTTGTACACTCACATACATACACACACACACAATTCGAGATAAATTGAGTGATGTGCTGTTGTGGGTGCCATTGCTTGCCTGTCCATCTGTCTGTCGTCCAGTTTGATATATGCGTCTGTCTGGAAAAAGTGTCGGTAGACAACGCCTTCTATATATACATACATTGGTATGCCGGCACCTTCTCCTTCTTCTTTCTTCTTTTCCAATAGCTTTCACGCTCGCTTTCACTTATTTCTACCATTGGCATTTGCCATTTCTTTAAATAAAACTGCACCACGAGCGACTTCCGCCGAAGCGCCAAGACTTCAGACAAAACCGTAATGGCATCAATTTCCGCCCGCCCAAATTCAAATTCATCCTGAAGGTGTCCTGGCAATACCCACTCCGCTATTGCTTATTAGCTTTGGGTAAAGTGGTTCCTATTTCACAGTCAATCGAGTGGCCCAAGTTCTATTCCAGAATCTGTTATCTCTCAATTTCTGCACAGGGCCGTAATTCACGACATATTTTCCAGCCAATCACACTTGAAGTCATCAGATATCAGAAGCTCTTTTTAGCTGATATTGCGCCTAAAAAAATACCATTCAAGTAAAAAGAAAAACAATAAGCAAAAAATAATCTTCCTTTTAACAATCGAGTAAGTTTCGACATATGTATGTCAGTTGAAAACATGGAATTCAAAAATAGTTTCTTGTAGATGATTTACTTTTTTACCAAATTTGTTTATCCAAGATATAGAATCTTGAAATTTTACGTTTAATTGATTGTGGGTGTAACAATTAGTATAAAAAAGTATACGAAAAGTGATTTTGCGGTATTTAATTTTTCTGTCAAAAATCATGCCAAAATTGACAAAAAAATGGGCTTGTAAACTACCCAAACAACGAAAAGTTCTTTATAAATGACATTCCCAGACTTCAAACTGTCATAATCTTGGCAAATTTGAACCGATTGTCAATCCCGAGGCCATTTTGATCATTATTTGGCATCTAGTTTAATTCTACGTCTCAATTTTATGAATTTTTAAAAAAATTTAATTTTGGATTTTTTTGTCGAAAAAAGCATAAGAGGGACCCTTACCAATTTTGATTTTTCAAAAAATAGAATCTTGAAATTTTACGTTTAATTGATTGTGGGTGTCTCAATTAGTATAAAAAACTATACGAAAAGTGTTTTTGTGATGTTTCATTTTTCTGTCAAAAATCACGCCAAAAGTGACAAAAAATGGACTTGTAAAGTGTCGAAACAACGAAAATTTCCTTATAAATGGCCTCCCCAGACTTCAAAATGCCACAACTTTGTCAAATCTGAACTGATTTTCAATCCCGAGGCCATTTTGATCCATATTTGGCATCTAGTTTAATTCTACATCTCAAGTTTATGAATTTTTGAAAAAATTTAATTTCGGATTTTTTTGCCGAAAAAAGCATAAGGGGGGACCCTTACAAATTTTGATTTTTAAAAAAATAGAATCTTGAAATTTTACGTTTAATTGATTGTAGGTGTCTCAATTAGTATAATAAACTATACGAAAAGTGATTTTGTGATGTTTCATTTTTCTGTCAAAAATCACGCCAAAAGTGACAAAAAAATGGACTTGTAAAGTGGCCAAACAACGAAAAGTTCCTTATAAATGCCATTTCCAGACTTCAAACTGCCACAACTTTGTCAAATTTGAACTGATTTTCAATCCCGAGGCCATTTTGATCATTACTTGGCATCTAGTTTAATTCCACATCTCAAGTTTATGAATTTTTGAAAAAATTTAATTTTGGATTTTTTTGTCGAAAAAAGCATAAGGGGGGACCCTTACCAATTTTGATTTTTCAAAAAATAAAATCTTGAAATTTTACGTTTAATTGATTGTGGGTGTCTCAATTAGTATAAAAAACTATACGAAAAGTGATTTTGTGATGTTTCATTTTTCTGTCAAAAATCACGCCAAAAGTGACAAAAAAATGGACTTGTAAAGTGCCCAAACAACAAAAGGTTCCTTATAAATGCCTTTTCCAGACTTCAAACTGCCATAACTTTGTCAAAACTGAACCGATTGTCAATCCAGATGCATATTAGTCATGTTTTGCCATCAATTGTACAGTCAAAGTTGAGAAACTAATTGTTATGGAATTTGTTCTCAAATATTAGACAAAATTGTTGTCATGTAAAGTTCCAAGTCCCTAAATGGGGCCTTCCCAATTTCCCATTTTGTTATTTGAAATTTTTAGTCTTTGATCTCTTTAGCTCCTTTAGTCTCTGACAGACGGACAGGCCTAAATGACATGAGAATATATATACCTTTAGGGATCGGAGAGAAATGGAATATCATAAGCTTAAAACTTTTTCAAATATTAAAAACCTATAAGAAGTTGTCTGCTTTAAAAGGAACTGTTGCAATCGATGATGTAACTAATTTCTAAAGCATGCCGAGTTTGGCAAATTGCCATATTTCAGTCGCATAAATCTTTCAGGCACAAATAAATCGAAAGCAATGCAGTTGCCCCGTTGAAGTTGAGCTCTCTTCTCCGGTGAGTACCTACAAGCATGGCAGACTGGCAGCCCGGCAGGCTGCTTGCCATTGTAACCACTCGAAAATGTCAATGACAATGATGATGAACTGCAAAATAGAGCGCTGACAGCTGCAACGAGACACAAACTAGATAGATAGATAGATGGATGCCTGCATATAGAATATGTGGCACAAAGCAGCAACCAGCAACCAGCCAACAGCCAACAGTCTCACAGTGGCAGCACCAATGCCAATGCATGTGGCATAATTTCAAATATGGCGCTCCAGAAATACTTTGGACTGGTTGAACGCTTCACTGACTCAACTGCTGACTCGTCTGACTGGTTGGCTGGTTGGCTGGTTGGCTGGCTGGGCTGGATGACAGTTTGATTTGTTGTCAGTTGGCATACAATTGACGTCTGATGGATGGTGTACTACATTGTTGGGACATTTTACGAGCATGAAGCTGCGCCAAGCGCAAATTCCCATTTCAAGAACCCTTTACTTTCTCAATGGCTATTATTTTAATTATTCCGAGACAAACTCTCATTTCAATTTTATGTTTTACACTATTTTCTTTTTCTTTTTTTTTTTTGTTCATTAAGGCTAAATAGATTTCGAAAACTATTTGAATTCAAATTCACATTTAAGAAATCCCTTTTACTTATTATGTAGAAATATCTACCACAAACTAAATTAAGAAAATAAAGTAACCGACAAGGTCAAGTTAATCATGAGTTGTTGCAAAACTAGAGCAAGCTAAAGGTTTCATTTATTTAAGTTACATTTCAGTTTTTTTCAATATCTTACTTTAACTTTCTTTAAGAAAAATATTTTATGTTGTAATAATTTCTGTTTTTTCTTGGCCTCTTGACTATTGCTGTCACCATTTTTTTCTCTTGTCGCAAGCTTGCTTATTTAATAATATTTGCAAAAACTTTTTGCTACTTACACCAAAAAAATGTTGAAAGTTGTAACCAGCTTGCAACCAACAATCCCCGAGCCCCCCTGCGACTCGTTAGGTAATTTTAAAAAGAGCAAAAATAGACGTTGAAGTTTTGTGCATGGGCAAAAGTTTGTTGTTTAAATAAAAAATGAGACAAAGTCTGCAGAAGTGACGAGTGCCGAAGGAAGCACAGCACGAATTCGACTCAAGAGTCATGAGGACAAACTGCTAAAAATGCATAAATAAAACAAGCGGCAGTTTTTCCACTATTTCCACATTGTTTCCAACCTTATTTTACGTGCCCACAACTGCACCTGAGCCTCTGCAAAACTTTGTTCGTTATGACAACTTTCGTAGATTCCTAAACAACATGAAAGTTTCTATAACCAATGATGCCGAGTAGACGACCATTGCAAGCGACAAACGCAGAATGCAACACCGAAAAAAAGTACCACAAATATTTCCTGTAACATCTATCATATTTAATAGCTTGTATTCCAAATTATTTTGCGACATTTTTTGTGCATTTATTAAATTGTAAATATTAGTTCTATGCCAATTAAGGACATTAAAAAGCAAATATTAATATTGATAATTGAGGTAATGCAGTATTTTAAAGTCGAGCAAAACTCAACTCGAGCGCTGTTTCTTTGACAGAAGATTGCTTAGAAAATTTTCACAATTTTT
Source organism: Drosophila maculinotata (assembly GCA_035045305.1). Taxonomy (NCBI): domain Eukaryota; kingdom Metazoa; phylum Arthropoda; class Insecta; order Diptera; family Drosophilidae; genus Drosophila; species Drosophila maculinotata. The sequence continues at coordinate 13,459,682 of JAWNPD010000335.1, forward strand.
TGGTGAAGCATATTTTAAGAATGGAGTTAGCTTAAATGAAAATAAGTGAGTTACAAGGAAAACGATGAAAGCAGCCTAAACAGGCTGTTTGGCAGGCTTTAACGAGAAATTAGCAAGACATCATTTGCTTAGGATGATGAGAGTGGGTGGATGGGTGGCGTCGAGAGTCCGGATATTTGCCAGCTGAACTTGTCTTAGCCCCTTTGCATGTCTAATTAGCTATGCAAAAATATTGTTGTATACAAACTTAATTCAGTTAAATGTTTGTGTTTCGGCATGCGCGCGTTGATTAGCCCGCCTGCCTGTATGGGGATGGCATATATCATTGAGTTTGGGTAGGGGCTGGGGTTGGTGTTGGTGTCTGGTTTAGGTTGTGTGCTCTCCTTGTGTTTCAGAAAATTTCACTTACTTTGTTGTCTGTTGTTTGAGTTTTGTACTTGCGTGTAAACATGCATGATTAAGTTGCCAGTGGAAGAAAGAAAGAAAGGCGAAAAATTTGCATAAACCAAGAGCCGGGCCTAATGAGAGCACCCAGCATCGAGGCTAATGGATGTGTGACAACGCCCCGGCTCGTATCTTATCTTCGTTTCACACTTTTTAGCCAGCTGCACACTCTTCTCTGAGCGTTGCCAACAACTTGGCCTGCCAACTGCTGACCCCACAATCAAGCTGGGATTGGGGTTGAGTGGGGAAAGATTTTCCCCTTTTTTTTGGGCACACACACGTGTAAATTATGACGCGAGTCTGTTATTTTACTTTCCTGTGCGCCACAGCACATATTTCTTACGGACACACACGCACACACATACACACATGCACACACACACACACACACACATTGAACAACACAAGCTGAGGGCATTTGCGGGAGCTTTGCCAAAACGAAGTAAATCTTCACTCGACTTTTGCGCTGAAGCGCAATTTTTTCAGTTTCCACTGCCAAAAAGTTCACAATTACCGTGATTGTATCATGTAGGTGTGTTAGCCAGTATATATGTATGTGTGTGGATGTGTATGTGTGTGTGTAAAAGAGAGTGTGTATTAGTGTATTCCACAAGGCACACTTTGGAGTGCTCAAGTTTTTTATATTGTTGCTCAATTCGTGTTGCCATTTGTAAATCAAAAGAAGTCTCTCAAGGCTTTAACCGCATATTTGCAGCTGGCGCTTATTTAAAACTGAAACGGAAACCTGGGCAAAATATACAAAAGATATATAAGACAAAGTTAGGGTGGCTGGTTCTGTACAAAATTGCAAGTGAGGTAATTGTCTTGTCAAATTTGTTGCATTACCTTGGTGCGTCTAAAACAAATGCTTAGCACAGTATTTATAATTTTTGATATTTTCTAGTCTGCTATCAAATAATATTCACAACTGGTGGTGAATGCGTTGCCTTTAATAAAATCAACTCCGGCAGCTACGTGGCAGCGTCTCACTTTATCGAATTGTCATAGTACTCCACGAAATTCGAATGGCTCTGCCAGTTGCATGCAACAATAAGTTGCAAGCAAATTTCCACGAAATGCCAGCAATGTGCCAAGTGCAACAATAAGCACAACAACAACAACAACAGCGAAACAGCAACAACAGGCAGTAAATCGAATAAGACGAGCGAGTGGCATGTGAATGCGGTAATAATATCGCGCCACCTGCTTCCCCCCCAAAAAAAAGCATATTCAGACACAATGCTGCCTGTGCGTGTATGTGTGTGTGTGTGAGCGAGAGTTATCCTTGAGCCAAACACCGACACAAACTGAAGTTGGCAATATGCTAGCACTCGGCGCACTTCCTTCAAATGTGAACTTCACTTACAGGGAATAAATAAATAACAAGAACTTTGTTAGTTTCAGCTTAACGAAATTTGTATGCCCTTTCAGCAGCAAACTCTTAGTTTTTTAAAAATTAATTTCATAAAAGTTTTTCAAAGATAAACAATTTTCAGTCTTATCTTGTTCTTAGGAATACAACTAGCAATTTTAATGTATAATTTTAACTATATAAAAGAAAATAAGACTATGACTCGGCGAAGTATTAAACGAGTTGTATGGGATCTAGAGAGGCTGATGAAAATAATATTAAATGAATAACGACTTTAAAAACTGTAAAAAGATTCAAATTAAATAATGAAGAATAGAACATTATATTGAAAAGCCGCATAAACTAACTGACAGAAGAGGTAGCTCTCTATCCGATTTGTCGATTTATTGCACGCCCTATGATCAAGTTATTGTATCATTCGATAATGGAATAACAAGGCAAAACCTTTTACAGTTACCAGAAGCAAAATTTATGTGTGCAGTGGCCAAAACGGACATCGGCAATGGCAATGCAAATGTAAAATAATACGTGACAATAGTTCTGCCAATGGCAGCGCTGATTAGTCTTGTTTATTTATGGACCTCGTTGTGTATCAGCTGAAAAGTATTTTTCTTGGGTTGCCCTGTTAGGGTTGTCCGATTACTGAACCTCTCAGTTACCGTTGGCAGTGGCAATCAGTTATATATTAAGTGAGTATATCTATTGTAGATACAGAATTTTATCAGCTTGTGTATTCGTATATAGTTGAAAATTCGTAGAGCTTGTACAGAAAACAAATTGAGCTGCATGTGCTTTTGGAGCTATCTAACAGATGCTCAATATTGAGTATTTGATCTATTTAAAGTCAATTTGTAGTTAGCATTAAGAAATTTATTTAACTGCCGCAAGTTAAGCAAGAACTTTCAAGTTACAATTTGTGTAAGGCTCTTGAGCAGCCTAATGAACCATATGTCTGAGATACAGGTATACAGGTTGTCTGTCTGTGTGTGTGTGTGTGAGTGTGCTTGTATGTGAGATGGTAAAGTAAATATTATTTGATGCAATCGTACAGATGTGTCGAAAAACATTTTCAGGTAGCTCCTGTGGCTGAGACAGAAGCCTCCTCACTCTGTTTGTGTTTTAGCATAAAATATTTACAAAGTTGTTGGAAGTATATGTGTGTGTGTGTGTGTGTGTGTGACAGTGGCTTTTGCTGAGTCCAATTTACCCAAATGTACAAGCAACATTTGCAGCTTGGCGTATGTGTGTGTGTGTGTGATGTTTCCCTTTTTTTTTTGTTCGTTTTTATTACTTTAAGTTTATTTAGGCAAGGCGCATGAGGCGAGAGAGAAAGTACCACATCAAAGCATCGTAGCACGTGCCACGCATGACTGGCAGTGGCAAAAAGTACAGCTGAAACATTCAGCAACAACAACAGCAACAATAACAACAACAATAGCAACTGCAACAACAACAACAGCTAAGGCAGCTCCAGTTGCAGCGCACAGAGTGACCACAAAACATGCGCCTGGGTAGCCCAAGAGCGAGGGGGGGAAAGGGGTGGAGGGTAGATGAAAAAAAATCGAGAAATAAGGCAAGAGCAGCAACAGTAAATCAACTGCTGCCCAGTTGGCCAGTGGTACGTATGTGAATTTGTAATCTAAACTTTTGCAACTGGCCGCTCACTCGTTTTTTCATCAACGGGGCAACCGGAAACGGAAATTGCTGCTGTTGGACCGTTGACAAAAACACGACACTTGCACCTCAAGTTGCCAGGAACTTTCAACTTGATTTTACAGCTAAGCAACAACATGTCCAAACAGCAACACCAACACCAAACACAACAACAGCAACAACAACACTGACTAACATAACAGGTTTGTGCAATTGCTTACAGTTTTGTCGCTGCTCATTCAATGTGGCCATGATTGCAGTTTCTCTATGTGCGTGTGAGTCAGACTGCGTGTGTGTCTGTGTGTGTGTATGTGTGTGTGTGTGCGTTTGAGTGTTGTTTATTGGGCCATTGATTAAGCATGGCCAAGCTGGCGAGCATTTACCACCCTGCTGCCCGACCGCCCCCTTGCTAACCGCTTGACTCAATCAAAGCGCAGGGCGCCAAGGCTAAAAGTTTGCTTTTCGATTTTAACCTGTAGTTTGCATTCTTTATGAGTGCCCCGATTCAGTTTTATTTTCCTCTTTCCCATTTTGTTTGTTGTTTTTTATTGTTGCATACTTTTCGAGTTTTATGTGGTGCTGCTTCTGTTCATGTTTCGCTGCCCACTTTTGCGCAGCTGTGCAGCTGAATTTTGAATGTTTAACGCAAATTGATTTGCAGGTTTTTCATGCGCTTTACGCAAATGTTGAGCTGCAGCTTTAAGGCGGCATTAGAACACAGGTCTGAAAGCCCCCAAAGCATAACTATCTGGCAACTTGTTACCAGATTTTATGTAGCACTAGTTGTAGCATCAGCAGCGAGCTGAGGCGACACCGCAAGCAGACACGAATTCTCTTGCCACACGCCCACATGCAGGTGCACATAAAAAAGACGCTGGCATTGCCAGTTGGCTGCACAATTTCGCGGGTAAGTTAGCGGCTCCACAAAAATTTTTAACTTAAATTACTTTTCGTAATAACTTTATTTTGTAATTTACGTAAGTAGAAGTAACATTTATGCAGCTGCATAAACCTCCAGCCATGCCAAAGTAGCTTTCAAACTATGACGGCGCACGTAAAAACTTCTCAAACAGTTTAAATATCCTTGCAAATTTGCTAAGAAACGCTGAAAATGAGGCTAGCGCCAACTGGAATATGCTGGCTACGACTTTGCATTACATTAGCCTTGGCTATCAACTTTTTTGTTAGCCAAATTTTAAAAACTACTCTGCATATGTTAATAACAAAAGTTTGTCCCTGATCTTGGAGCATTAACAAGAAAACTGGAATATGCTGAAATTTTAAATGTTTTTTTTAACATATATCTTAGTTTTATAATTATTTCCAGTAAAGTGTACAAGTGAATAATTTGAATTATTTTTCTATACGACAATTAAGTAAACTTATAACATAGAAATGTGAAAATATGGTTAACAATCTTTTACGTAAATAAACTACACTTTTTTACCGGTTTCTTTCTGAGTTAAATTCTTGGCTTATTGATTTTAATTATTTTCTTACAAATTCCATTTCCCAATATTATTATTATTTTTTTCTTTTTTTTAGAGCAACAACTGAATGTTGTGTGTTAGATGTTAGATATTATGGTGACCGCTTGCTCTGTTTACCGTATTTTTACTGAAACACTTGTCCTTGCGAAATGCCATTTGCATATGCGAAAAGCACAGCTATAACCACAAGCCTAAGGCAACAACAAAGCAACACACTTTAGCTCAATACTCAAAGAAAAGTGCGGCATACTTTGCAGCGCTTAGCATATGATCCACATACATGCATGTGAACGCGTGTGTGTGTGTGTGAGTGTGAGTGTTTGCTTACATGTTTTTCCCTTGTATGACATACAAATCATTTTGTCGAGTGGCTGAGCAGCACACTAAAGTAAACACAAAACAAACTTGAAATGGAAAAATATTTTAGGCCTAGTGCAACATGCTACATGCAACCTGCAACTCACCTTTAATTATTTGCTTAGAATAGACGTTAGCTTTTCTTTTTGTGCATCTATCTTTTGTAGCTGGGCGTATTTGCATTTTAATTATTGGGTATGATAAATTTGACTGAGAGCCAGTCGAGCAAACGGCAATCGCTTTGACAACCAATCAATAAATCAAAAGAGTTTGCACATTGGATTGGATTTGCCAATCAGTAGCTGGGTGGCGCCCCGCCCAGATGTGGGCTCCAATTATGCTCAAGGGAGACGACTCACACATCACACTGCCACTGCCAGTCGCACTCCATTGGGGCGTGTCATGCAAGCAAAACCAGCTAGCTAAATGGTAACAACAAAAAGCATCAGCCGCTGTAGAGATGAGCCGAGTGAAATGTGTAAAATGCAAAACTCATTGATGATTGAATGCAGCGGCAGCATCAGCATCAGCCGCAGCAGCAGCAGTGACGTTAGCTTCGGGAGCAGTTTTTTGTGCTGCTTTGTCTCAATCTCAATAACGAAATGCAAATAGGGAAAAAAAGCGAAAGCAAACACACAAATACACACAAACATACAACGACATGAGAGATCGGCTATAGCATAAGCAAATCGAATAGCACCGCAACGAAAGAAGAGCTGCCAAATGCTCGACGAGGCAGCGTAAAAAACTTGGTTAGGACATGTTTTTTTACTCAAAACGAATAGTGAATACTCTGCACACAATGTACAAATTATATTTTCAAGACTAGCTGAACTACTGACTGTAGAACAGCATTATGAAGTCTCTTAAGAAATGACGAACTGACTTAATGGTTTTTCACTATATTCCGAGATCGGAAATTTGATTTTCCAAAAGCACATCTTAGAGTTTCGTATTAAAGGGGAACCACTGTAATAATTTCAGCTTTCTACTCTTCTTTCAGGCTGAACTCTTTTACACTTTTATATTTCTTTTATAACCACAATTACTGCAAGCAAGCTAGCAAATTCAAAGTGTTCAATTAAAATAGGGTATTAGAAAAAATGAAATGGTTGCCACATGGCAAAGAAAATGGCGTTAGCTACATCGCATAGAATTGCAAATTCAATTTCGATTCAATTGAGCATGTGTTTGCAACGGCACAGACATATGCTTGTGTGTGTGTATAAGTGTGTGTGTGTGTGTGTGCGTGTGTGCGTTTGTGAATGGTTGTGCATACGTCCACATCGATGTGTATACGAGTTGTTGCACTTACTGTATGCGCCATGTGCCTGGGCATTGTTGCGCTATTGCCGCCTCGCTTGTTGCATTGTCACTTAAGGACTGTAACCGATACGATGACTCTGTCAATACGCAACTCGCAGCTCGGTTCGGGCCAAACATAATAGCACGTCGTGTAAATATTCAACAACTAACTACATTTATAAATAACTATCGATGCCCCCCATTTTTCATCTAGCTGCAAAGCACCCTCAAACTGGTGGCCAGCAATTGACAACAATTAATGCTCATTAAAATTCCAAATTCACACATGCAATCTCAGCGCTCGCTATTATTATGCAATACTTATACATATACTACTATGTATATTTTATAAATTTGTGGGGCAAATGTTAATTAGATTTGATTTTAGAAAATACGTATTTTCAGCGTGAGTATCAATAGAATTCGAATACGACGACGGCATATGCATTCTATGCAAGCACAAATCAGCAAATATTATTTTTATATATGCACACCGAAATTCCATTTAATGAAAATCATTTGTGCCATTTTCTGTCACAGCCAGACACGTACGGTGGGTACAAAATCGAATAAAATCTCTAATAAACACGAGAACACAACGTAAAATATTTTTAATTTCTTAAAAAATATTTCGAGTTCCTAAAAGTGGAAAAGTAGGCTAAAAATAAAAAAAGATTATATAATTTTGTTCTGTCCAGTAAGAATGTATTGATCTTAAACAAAAAATTAAGAATAAAAAGAATACATTTAAAAATTACTAAAAAAAATTATTCAATTATTGAACATGAAACGAATTTAAACAGTAGTCACTTGATTGAAAATAATGAACATCAAAAAAATAAATAGATTTGTATAGGCGGCAATTACAAAAACATAAAATTACAACAATAATAATATAATAATACATTTGCGAACATGCGAAAATAATTGTATTCTATTTGTAAAATTTATTATCAATTTAAAGAGAGACAAATACATATTGGCATTCAATGTACTCACTCAGCCGAATGTTCATAATTGAATTTGAAAACTTTAGTGATTTTAGCCATGGTAGAAGAGCCGTAGGCAACAAGGGTGTAGGCCATAATATGCATAATCAAATTAAAATTTACAAAAACGCCAATGATTGCAAATTAGTTGCTGAAAATGTGAGCAAAATTAAATTATCGATTTGATGGGTCTGCTCTGGAGAGGGGTGGGTAACTGTAGCCGTACATTGATTTCAGAGTTGGGGACTGGGGTAGATTTCAATTGGTGGAAAGTTGACTCTTGACTGTGTTGACTGTTGACTGTTGACTGCTTAGGCAGCCAAACGGATCAAAAGTTAAGCTCATGTTTGACTTTTCATTCGAAAAATTGGATTTTGCATTTGGGCAAAAAGTTTGCTCCTAGCCAGCCGTGCAGTTAGAGAGTCAGGCGGATAAGCAGCTCAGCTCAGCTCTGCTCAGCAGCCGTACAAAAGTTTTTTAGTTTTACTCGTACAACAACTAATTTATCAAATTTCAGAGATTTACGCTGCACTTTTTGTTTGAGTTGGAGTTTTCTGAGCGCAATGCCAGTCGCAGCTTAGCTTATAGCTGGCTAGCGGTCTAACTGTCCACTGACTGCCCACTCCACTGCCTGTTAGATGCCAAAACAATAGCCATACAATTTTTAATTACTTATGCGAGTAATGTGCAGCCCCAAAACTACAATAACAGCAACCAGCCACCGGCTACCGAAAGACCAACTCATAGAAATGCAAAAACAAATCCACTTGTCAATTTGCTAATTGCTGTGGTTTTCACTTTAATTGCGACCGCAGCTCTAACCAAATGGCATCACATAAAAAACCAGGCCATAAGCTTTAGACCGAAAAAAAAGAAACAAACAAACCTAATAAAAATAAAATGGCGGGTGGGTGCTCTTCGTATTGGTAGTAGGAGATACCCTCTGGCATTGCTGGCACAATTGAAGCGTGTTATTAGCTCTAATTGTTATAAAGCCCTTTTAATTGGGTGTCTGATAAAGTTGCGCCAAAACAAAGCTCAAGTCGTGGGTCAGAGTGAGTTTCCACATTCTTTTGTGGCAGCATTTACCTTAATGGAAAAGGTCCTTTGGCACTTGTGCCGCATCCAAAGGACTAGGACTTTTTCTAGCTTAGGCTTAACATTTCTTTTCTGTTAACTTTTGCCCAAAGTATTTTTCGCACGGCCCACGTTGCGTATGCGTAATGCGCATCTTTTCCCTTACAAAGCAGGCTGTGGAGAGGGCGCGACCGGAGTCACCACATTTGTTTTTTAAAGCTTTTTATTTTAAGCATCTTGTTAACATGCTTCCTTTCAACTTGTGGTTTAATTAATTTCCAATGTATTTGTGTGCTTATGACTCTGTGTGTGTGTGTGTGTGTTGCTTCCTTCTGCCAAGTTTCACCTTGCAATATGTTAGAACCTACGGCTAGCTTCAGACAGATTAAAAGTTGTCACAAGCATTTATTTTTTCATATTTATTTCAGCTTTCCTACTACATTATACAGCTTCCAAGGATATGTTTCATTTTATAATTACATTTATATGTAAACAGGAAGACTGCGGTTGGAAAGGGTATGTTGGCTTCGAATAAAGAAATTCTTGAATAAAGAATTGATGAAATGGATATCCATCGAGCACTTTTTTATGATGTAGCAGCAATTTTAAAATACTTATCTGATAGCGGTTGTCATTTGTATATTTAAGCGGAAAGGCGCAAAGTTTTGTTCGCCTATTCTCTAAGTTCTATCTGCGGTCAGGCTGTCAGAATGTGCCGTCTGTCTGTTGTAGATCCAGCAATTGGTGCTTGAGAAAAATGATGCACCATAAATATCGTGTCGATAATCCCACTTAAAAGCACAAGCATTTGTTTGGATTTAGTTGAGCATTTTGCAGCATTCGTTTTATATAATTTTTTGCTATTAGAAGTGCTTTCGGACTGCTTGCCAGCCGCCTGCTGGTTAATGGCTGTCGATTGCCAGGCTAAAACGGATGGCAGGCCATTAGTTATGTTGCTGCCAAAGGGCTTATTAATATGCGCCGTGTGCAAGGTGACAGACAGTCGTCAGTCCTCAGTCCTCAGTCGTCGGTCTTCGGTCGTCTGTCCTCGGTCCTCGGTCTTTGCCAGTGAAGCGAAAGGTATTGCAAACATTTTAGCGTAATCTGCTGGCCAAATCGTTGGCTCAACTCGCAGGTGCTCCATAATCGTCATCATGCGGTGCTCCGTGTGCGCTATGGTTTTGCGGACATGTAGTTGTCATCAATGCAAATACAACACAGCTCAGCTCCACACACTTGTCAGCATCGTCGTCATACTCGCATGATTGATCAAGTGCGTGCGTGCCAGGGACAGCATCAAGGAGCAGCAGCAGCAGCAGCAGCTGAAGCAATAGCTATAGCTGTTGCTGTTGTCGTGAGTGAAGTACAGCGAGTGCCATTGCCGGCCATTTTTCTGACATTTAGTTGACAGAGCAAAATTTTTGTTTGCTCGTAATGTGCCCTCGACATGGTCGGACATGGCCATCGACAGCAACATTTACATCGCTTGTCAGTGTATCTGTGCATCTGTGTATCTGTGTGTGTGCGAGCCGTGTGAGTGCTTAAAAAGCATTTCTCGCCGGGCACAGCGCAGAGCCGAGGAGGAGTGAAGAGTAGAGGACACTCAAAGCTTATTTGACATTTATCAGTGCAGCGGGGCCAAACAGCTGGATTACTTCGATTTCAGAGCCCGCTGGCTTTGGCATTGATGGAGCTGTTTAAAGCATGCCAAACGCACTTTGCGCTCCAACGTGCGAGCGCACAAAAATTTTAATGAAAAGTGTCAGCTGGAACGGAACAGTGGAGCTCAGAATATGTGATAATCCAATTGGCAAAGCCCAACCGCAGGCCGAGAGCCTTGTCTAATGCAATTCGTGATTCAGCATAAAATGCGCCAGGCCATTCGACGACGACGACGTCGACGACAACAGTGGCGCCACGCCCACAATTTATTGGCTGTCCCCTCTTTTTACCGCTTATCGGCCTGCCTGCCTGCCTGCCTGCCTAGCTGACTGTCTGTCTGTCTGTCTTTCTGTCTGTTTGCCTGGCTGGCTGGCTGCCTATTTGGAGCTGGCTGGGCCCGTCCGTCGCACTATCAAACGGGCGGATAGGCCAATTGCCAATTGTCAGATACAATTTATTCTTCCCTTAGATGTTGCCCCAACCCTCAGCGTGGCACACACTTGCCACGGCTGCCACGCTGCCACGACTGCCACGGCTGCACTAAATGCGAATTGAAAATAAAATATTACACCGAGATTGCAGCGACAGTGTGCGAAAAAAGCGCACCACCAAAGTACCAACAATGAAATCCAGCTCCATAGCTACCCGTAATCCTCCCGCCTCTCATCCTGAGCTTGGGCTACGTTTGGGATTGCGGAGACAAACAAACATCCAATGCAGCAAACAGCAACACGATTACGCCGCCGGCCATACGATGGGAGGGGGGTTGGGGGTATGGGACGCGCAAACGAATCCAGCCCGCAACGGTGACGATCATCAAGCGCAAAAGGAATCGTAAAACAAAAGCGACAGATAGTTTGCAGCATGCCATAAAATCAACAGCAGCAACAACAACAACAACAGCCAGCAGTTCGAGGCAACACCAATCGATTGTGTGAACTTTTTTGGTGGCGTTAAGTGTGGGTGGCCATTGTGGGTTGGCAGCATTGCTGCTGCGACTGTTGTGGGCTTGCTGAAAAGGTTGCAGGCACATCCAATGTGAAAGGTAGAGCTCCCGCTGCTTCTGTCGTCGTCCTGATAGCGAGCGCGCAGACACACTTCTGCAGCGCTGGCAACGACAGCAACGTCATCAAAGGCTGCTCTGCGTTTTAGGGCATCTGCATTAGGCTGGTGCTTAAAACTACTAAACTACTCATCAATATCCTGTATATATATATATATGTACATGACTTCTATCTGACACTCATTCCATATACATAAATATGCATAAATTACTTAATTATCTCCACGTTCTATCCGACACCTATTAGCATTCAAATGAGCCCATTATCTGACAACTAAATGGAATCCATAAATTCAGATTATATATTTTATTATATTTAATTACGAATTTCAAAAACTTTAAATATTAAAAGTAATTAACATTTTAAATAATAAAACAAATATTTATTATCTTTAGAATGCTAAGCATTTTGACTACGAACACAAGAACCATTAAAAGCATGTAATTTAAATTTTTAATAATATTAAAAAAATAAAAAATAAGCTCCTTAAAGATTGCCAAACATAAACTATTACTTTTAATTTAGTTTCAACAGTTTTTTTTTCAACTACAATCAATGTGTGAAATTTGATAATTATAAAATATGATTTATTTTGTGTACATAATAAAGAAAATATAAAAATAGCTAAGCATCTATGTTCGCCAATATTTAAGTTCGCTTATTTTGCACGAACTCTGTAAGGACTCTTTCCCGTGCACATCTTGAAGACAGTCTGCTAATAAGTATGCATTTAAGTGACGTTTTTGTGCACCAGTCTAAAATAAGAAGCGATGCACTGCAGCAGCAGCAGCATGCACCAGAGTGCAGTGCAGTGGGGTCCGCTGCTCCTCCGATCCGCTCCGCTCTGCTCTGCTCTGCTCTGCTGTGACACCTTGAGGCGCTGTTGGCAAACTGCAGAAATCACATAAACGTGAATGTCGTCGTTGGCGTTCCCACTTCCCGTTGCTTTTGCTTTTGCTTTTGCCCGCATTTGCACAATCACAAAAACACATAGAATAAGTGAGCGGGGGCTTTAGCGTTCGGTGGGCGTGACCAAACGGGGGGAAGGGCATTGGGAACGCTGTGAAGCGTTAGACAACCCACATGCGGCAGGCAGCAGCAAATGCAACGTAAAAATGCATAAATCCATGGGATTTAAAGATTTTTTTCGGAATTTGTGATTTTTCGCATTCGTTTTTATATTTCACGTTGCTTTCGCCTTCAGCTGCGCTGCTGCTGCATTTTCTTTTTGTTGTTTTTGTTTTTGTTTTAGTTCCCAGCGCTGTGCCACGGAGAGATGGGCGTGGGCGTTGGCGTTGGCGTGGGCGTGTCTCGATTTACGCGCTGTCCTTTTACGAGTATGTGCGAGTATGTGAGTGGATACGAAAGCGTTTCCCCTCCCCCTTTAGACGGTTTAACACCCGCAATCAGCAAGTGCTACAAATTTTATATGACATTTTAAGTTGTTTTGCATTGCACGCCCCCAACCCCCCGCCAAACACCTCTTCCCTCTTCAATGTGTCCTGCGTGTCCTGCGACTGCTTTTGATTTGCTTTCAACAGCAAATCTGCAAAATCTGCAAATCGTCGACAGCGCTTTGTGCATTTTGACTTTGGGGCACAGCATTTGGGGTGCTGCATTGTTCCTAATATTTTTGTTTTTGTAAATCCCAGTTTTCATGTGTACAGAATATACAATGTGTGTGTGTTTCAAATGCACAGCTAATCTGCTTAAGCATCGATCAGCAACTCGCGAATGCATTGATTGTAGACACCCACCAGCATGAACTGTCCATGCACGTAGGGCTTGAGCGAGATCTGGTCTAGAGTATCCAGCTGTTCGGCATGCAGACGGTTCACAGCGCCGATGCACTCATTTGGGGCACCTGGCAGCATAATAGCGAAATTGCCACCCGGTTTGAGATAGTGTCGGGCGTGACGGATTAATATGCGCAGCTGCTCATGATGCATTGTATCACAGAATATGAAATCAACGGGATCGGCGATAATGCGACGATATTTGTAGGGCAACATGGGATTATCGATGATGGCAACAACGTTGCGGCGTCCCTTGGACAGCTCCAGCAGCTCATTGCCAGCCCAAGTGCTCGTCTCCACAGCATACACGATACCCGAGTCACCGACAATGTCCGACACATGCGAAACTGAGCAACCCGAGGCGAGACCCAGATACAGCACTTTTGTCCCTTCAAATATTTCAATATGATGAACGCCTTTGACGAAGGCGGCAGCCAACTTGGACTGATGGGGCGACCAAGTGCGAAACTTGCAGCACTCCTCATTGAAGACTGCCATGAAGGTCTCCTCGCCATATTTGTCCTCAGTAGTGCAACGGGTGACCAATTTAACTTGATAGTCCTTGGCGCTTGCTATATAGGCGCCACTAGACTGATGCTGCACAATCGAGATCCCCGACTTGGTGCTCTGAGCACTCACACTGCAGAGACTGAGCTCACTGCTATAGTCGCTGCCACCAATGCTTTCCACTTCGACAGCTTCGTCCACGGTGAAGTCCAACTTACTCCAACTGCGTCCTTTGCCTCGGCCACGCCTACGGCATTTGAATTTGCTAACCGATATTTTTTCCATAATATTGTATATAATATATTTTGCTTTATTCGACACTCTCGAAAATATTGACATATAATTTGAAATTTCACAAGAATTGCTAGGAACGTATGAGAAGCATTAAATATCAGAGAGAAAATAGAAATAGGCGAAATTAAAACTTATTTCTACCATCGGGAATATTATTATTATTTTGTCCCCTAAAGAATGGCTAACATATATATACATATATAAAGCTATTCGTTTTGTATGCCATCAACCAAGTCCCATTCCAAATCTGACATCGTCTGTTGAGCACCTCTTGAGTTTCTCACAGTTATACATCGAATTTGAAATTCAGGTTTCACATAAAAAACTTTTAAGGCCTTCTGTCTGCCGGAGAGGCGGAGTTTTAGCTACGTGATTTAATGAGCTGTTGATTTGCCAAATGCGCGTGAGTCAATTTACAGGCAATGCCAACGACTGAGACAGAGACGGACAGAGGCGGAGGGACTGGGGGCAAAGGCAGTGCATATATTTAGAGGCAGCAAACAGGACACCAAAGGAGGCAGCTAACTCATATTTGGCTTTTATGCAGCGCGTTTGTAACAATTTCGCTGCGTTGCCAGCGCCGGACGAGGGCACAAAATTATTTAACATGTAAATCAAGGCGAATCTAACACAGCACTGCGCAAACTTTTTTAATTTCAAAGCAAATAGCGTTGTAGGTGAAGTGGTAGGGGACGGGGCAAGTGGAGAGCTGGGTCAGCTGGGCAGACAGTTGAGTGGTGGGAACGTTGAGTGGTGCTCCCCACCCGCTGCTGCCAGTGCAGATCATGTGGCGCCGTCAGTGCCAAACGCGCTTTGAATATAGTCACGTACTTGTCAACGCCCTTTCAGCTCCAACTTTACCAACTAGAAGTAATTATATGTGTGTGCGTGTGTGTGTGTATGTGTGTGTGCATCAAATCCAAGTCTATGTGTGTGTGCCGGCAAATATTGACGCACAACTTTTATTTACGCGCGCTAATGTTCAAGTTTCCTGCTAAAGATAAATATTAAGAATTCTAAATCGCAGCGACTGCACACTCCGCCCATCGCTGCCCGGCCGCCTTCACCGCACCCGCCCACGCCTCCGCCGCTGCCAACTCATTTAACTGACAGTTAAAATTACAAACGCTTATCATGTACCAGAATCATATCATAGGGAATAATTTATTATGCCCGACGCTTAATGTAATTCCAGCGAGCAGCGAATGATATGTCTGTGTGTTCTATATGTTTGTGTGTGTGTGTGTGTTTGAGTTAGAATAAAGTGCGTAACATACAAAATGAATATGTGCTCGTACACACACACACACGCACACACATACACATACACATGTGCATAGTTTTATTTGCTCAGCTCGTTTCATTCAGTTGAAGCGCTCGCGTAATAGACAAGAGCCCATCTCCCAGCGCTGTAAATGTTTCCATATAGGAATCAAAATATACATATATACATATATACTTATATATATATATAGGATGTACATGTGTAACTGGGTATGTGTGTATGTGAATGTGCTGGTTTATGCTCTGCACCCTGAGGTTAATTAAGATTTTGCCATGCATTTGTTCTGAAATTGCGCGGGTGCGCAACTTTCTTGCTGGGTAACTGTAGCTGTAGCTCTAACTGTAACTGTAACTGTATATATATCTGTATCTGTATCTGTATCTACACATGTATCTGTATCTGTAGCTATTCCTTGGATTTGGGTCGCCATTGCCAACGTCACGTCAAGTCAACGAAATGAAAAAGTTTTTATTAAGTAGTTGTAATCCCTAATTAAATGAAAGTCGTTGCTTGTAAGTAAATCGCGCAACGCACGCTATTGTTTTAAATGTGGGATTAAGTAAAACTTTTTTAAAGCAATATCTAAAGTGCACAAACATTTATAAATGCCATTGACTTGAAGTGAAATAATTTATACGAGAATATGCAAATTTGGTGCTTCTAGCTCTTATAACCTTCAAGTTATGCCCAAAAATCACTGGTCTAGAATCGATATATATCGATAACTTTTAGACGCGACAAAATATCGAAAAAATGGGGTCGGAGATGCTTCCTTATGCCTGTTACATACTTTTGCACAACTTCACGATACCCTTTTTCCTATTTTTAATTGGTTAAGGAAATGAATTATTTTTTGAAGGTCTGTACTCAAGAATGTCTTAGCTGCAACATCAATCTTTGATGCTAGACATATGATTTAAAAACTTAGGAACTACAATATTAACTAAACAAACAAGCATATTGCTGTTTCGTATAGAGCAAACAAATGTGCATACAAATACCGCACATAATTTAACAAAGTGAACTACTTACTTGGACGAACAGCTACAGCAACAGCAACAGCTACAGCTACAATAACAACAACAACAATAATAATAATAATAACCTTGTTGGCCGCAGCAGCAACAAGAGGCAGCAACAAACATTCGACTTTATATTGTGGCTGTGGTTTTCTTTTGGCGCTCTCGCAATGTACATAAAACTTTTTCGAGGCACTACAAATGCTTAATGCACTCTCTGACATTGCCTGGTACACTCTTCTTCTGCTCTGGCATTCTGCTACGAGGCATTCTGGAACCGTTGCCGAAACAACCAAATGAAACTCAAGTGCATGTAGCGCTGGCCAAGTGGCACAAAAAAAAAAGTCAAAAAAAAAACAAAATAAAATGAAAACAGCCAAGGCAAAACATCAGTCGGCACAACAACAACAAAAAATAAACGAAAAACAACAATAAAATGCCAGCGGGTGCGGGGGGGGGGAGCGAGCTCAAATTTTTAATAAACTCGACCATTGTGGCGCGGCCCAGGCGCACTTTTGTTGCATGCTTCTGGGGCACAGCGGCAGTCTAGCGCTTTAGTGGTAGAGTTGAACGCATTTTCTGTTTTCGTTCGTGACACGACCAAAAACAAGGTTTGAAAACCTGATTTTGTGTTCAATTGTTAACACAACCTAGGTCTGTGAATATATTAGAGTATATATTATTTTTTGAATTTAAAAAAAAAAACGTGTGTTGTCGCTTTTTTGGGATTTTTTAGTTTCTGTATCATATTCGTGTTCCTGTCGTCTTGTTTGAAAAATCCAAAAATACCATCTCTGAGTGTAAGTGCTTGCTGTTGGCCAAGCTTATTTATGAATGTTGCAAACGGCAACTTTAGGCCGTCTGCTGGCGATGCTTGCCAATTGCTGGCCGCGGCTTTCAAACTCCAAGCGCCGAAGTCTGTCGTCTGCATAATGAGCCGCAGCCAACAAAGTTAAGCGGCCAAAGTCGGTGGCAGTTCATAAAATCAGCGAAAAGAATGGCCAAAAAAAGCGAGAACATAATGAAACGGGGATTGTGAACAGCAACGAGATGAAATTTAGAAATGTCGAATTTTAAAGTTTATCAGTGTTTCACTAGAAGACACTTCTGCTGGTACTGCCGCTAGCTGCAGCACACGATCTGCAGCCTTGCTGCTAAAGCATTAACCCGCTGGGAAAGAAGATGGCACCCGCGCGCGCACCAAGGAAAAAAACTATAGCATACTTATTCGCGCTGGTAAGGCAAACGCTTAGCAAGCTTTTGGCCGGCGTTGGGCTGGCACGTTCGACGTGTCCCAAAATGTAAAGTTGCCATCCTACAAAAAAATGCATTTTTAAAATACTTGCGCACATTCTCGCAAATGGCAACAAACGGTGCCAAGTTTAGCAGCTTCGCGGCGTTGGGTCCTGTAAAAAGCAAAAAGAAAAAAATTATACAAGAGCTGCAGCTGCTAAAGCTATTGTTGTTGCTGCCTGACTTTTGGCATAACATTTTTAGCATATTTGTTGCAGTCACAGCACGTGTCACGTGTGTGTGTGTATCTGTGCTTGTGAGTGTGTGTGCCATTAGTTCCTTTAGTCATGCACCGGCTGCAGAAAAACTCACGTGTCGCGTTTGCAGCTTGCCAAAAAAAAATGGCCGCAAAAGCGCACATACACATAGACACACACACACACACACACACACTCTTAACAAAAAATACTGCAACTGTAGCTTTCACAATGGAAGTGCAATACTTGTGGTTATTTATTTCGCAGCTGGCATGGAATTAAGCATTGACATTCTTGGCCACATTTTAATCAATTTTTAAATAGTTCAAAACAGAAACCCTGAACAATCTACTTTGCGCAACAAACAAATTGCAAAAGCAAATAGCTTAAATACCAAGGCAAGATACGCACAAAAGTGAAATATTTACAAAAAGAAACCTTTACATTACCAACTTGTAGCTCCCTAATAAGTACTGGCAACAGCAACAGGAAATTTAATATTTAATATAAAATTCAATATATACACAACATTTTACTGGGCATATAAAATCTGATGGTCGGTATTCAATCAAACTATTTTCATATGTGGTTTTTTAATAAATAATTTTTTATCAATAGGTTAATTCACCCAAAACTGAATAAGAAATTCTACCCACACTCAATGAATGCTGTTAGCACTCCTGTAATCCTATTTGGCATTCTGGCCGTAAAAACAACGTTTAATTGAATAATATGATTAAATATTTGCGTTAAATTCCCATCCAGACTACAAATAGGCTGTTGTAAATTTTCAAAAATAGTTGTATTAATTACTTGGAAATTAACATCAGCTTAAATGTGCAACGCAGTCGCCTGATGTTATTCGTGGCTTCATTAAGCAGCTTTAATCTTTATTGATTTCCAACCTGACAAATTTTAATTAATTTATTTCGTAATCGTTAAAAAAAGAAAAACAATCATAAGTGAAAACAAAAGAAAATGTGATAATTAATTGTCTCAACTTCTCTGTCCCCTGAAGATTAGCTAGACATTATTTCCGCTACATTTTTCATTAATTAAATCTTCCCTTTCTAGTTAGGTCTGGAGTGACAGATTTCCATATACACCTAATTTCTTAATTTTTAAAAGTCTCCAACTTATTTTATTAACAAATATATTATTTTATTTATTTGAAGTGTTTAAGTTCCTAGAGATTTATTTGTTTGTTTGACAATAAATTTGTATCTGTACCTTTAAGTTCTATTATGTTTCTTATTACAAATGAATTATTATAAATTGAATACACAGCGTTATGAATATCGATTTAGTAGCAAACTGAAATGTCCCGACAATCAACAACAAAGCAATGCGATCAGCTTAGCAGAGGGCGAAAAGGGAAAGGAACACTTTTGTCTGGCAGTAAGTTGCCATGTTGCCCTGTCCGTTGCAGATACTTTCGTGCAGCAGCCTCCGCTTCGCCCCTGTGAGTGACTGATAAGCTAGCTCCGATTTGTAGAGCACCTTTGTTTTGTCCGACAATAAATGAAAACTGCAAGAGCTTGCAGTGGACTAATTTTATATTTTTTTTAAATTTTCTTTTTTTTGATAAGCGGCTTGGCAGTTGAGTATCTTTTCTTGCAGCCTCAGCCGAAAATACATTTCCGCTTGTTGCATTGCATTCTATGTGTCTGCCCGCCTGTCTGTCTGTCTGTCTGCTGTCTGAAATGCGCCAGAATACAGGCATGTGGCTAATAGGATTTCACCATCAGCAGCAGCATCAGCAGCAGCATCAGCAGCAGCAGCAGCAGCATCAGCAGCAGCAACAGCGACAGCAACAACAACAACAAAAGCAACCACTACAATGACAGGCAAAGTCTTGGGATTTTGCAATTGCATACTTCGTTGCACAAGGCCGCTTGCCACTACGGCTGCCACTTATTGTTGCATGTTCTTATTATTCTTTTTATGAAAATATGCAGATAGTGATAAAGGATAGGTCAATTATCGTCGATTTTGGCTGTATTTTTAAATGTGTCGTAAAGGGAACTATGCCTATTATATTTATTCACTTACATTATTTTCCAAAGTCATAACTTTGTCAAAATTCCACCGAATTTTAAAAACAATGTCTGCTGAGTAATAGTTTTCACTCTATAATAATGCTTTATTCATGTTTAGAAATAAATTTATTTGTCAAAAACTATTTTCCATATCTATCTACAAATATATTTTATAGGCATGAATCTAAGCTGCCATAACTAACTCAATACTGAAACGATTTTGAAAAGCAATATCTTTTTAATCATGCTTCAGCCTTTATGATATAACTACATTTAGAAATTTTCCGGCTAAAAATCAGCTTCAAATTGTATTTACTGAATGAAATCGCAATTCTTAGTAACATAGTACACACAGCAGAGAGATTATGTTAGACAGCTAACAGCTATGTTAAAACTCTCCACTCACTGTTAGCTGAACAGCTATGTTTGTTAACAGCGCCACAAAGCGACAAGCGGCAGGAAATGCTGAGGCAGCCTCTCTTAGCGAGAGCACAATTCAATAATGAGGCGCGCCCAAAAACAGTCGGCGCTCTCTTTAAAAAACACTTGCATGATGCTCGGTCAACGATGCCAGCCGAAAACGAGCAGACACGAAGGCAAAGCAGCGACAGCAGCGACAGCAGCCGCCTCACAGCATCAGTGACCGGCAAATAAAGAGTTGTTGTTTGGCGCTCTTTGGGAGCGAGCGTCAGCGCCAGCGCCAGCAGCAATACGACGACCGCATTGGGAATTCAGGACATGGAATTACGGATGGTACTTGGCTTGCTGGCGTCGCTGCCGCAGCAGCCGCATCAAATTGTCAGCCGGCCGTGGCCGTAACCGTTGCCCGTCAGTTAGACGGCAACTTTTGCGGGACACGGTGCGTGCGTGCGGTGCGGGCGGGTGGCAGAGACAGCAACAGCAACAGCAAATCGTAAAGTCAGCAAATGGCAAATAAATAAAAATACGAACGTTTTCTATGCGAGAGTGTGTGCGTGTGTTAGATGCTTATGTGTATGTGTGTGTGTGTGTGTGTGAAATTATGCATTTATGCAAATACAGGCGCAGAAAAAAAAAGGAACGGAAACAAAAAGCCGACTGTTGCACAAGATTTATATATAAATATTTCAAAGGCCAACAAACTGTGTCACGAATGTAGATTTAAGAGTCAGCATGTGTCTATCTATGTATGTGTGAGTCTGTGTGCATATGTGCGTGCTTGTGTGTGTGTTGTTTGTTCCAGTCAATGAAATGTTTGTTAATTATTTAAATGTCTGTGCATTACACTGCCATTAAGTAATTAACTTAGATTCAAGCTAAACAGTTGTGTGTGTGTGTGTGTGTGTGTGTGTGTGTTATGTTCATCTTTGTGTGAGTGTATGTGTGCTTAACATTTCGTTTAACTACACATGGCACAAATTCTTGCTGGTACACGTGGCGTATGTGTAATTTCAATACACAACAAACTAACATGAACTTTAGTACGTTGGGCATGTAAATTGATATGTGAATTGTGATTGTTTGTTTGTACTTGGGCACCTATCAATTTGTTTTTTGCATTTTATTTGTCAACTTGGGTGCTGTATTCCCCATTCAAGTTCCATTTGAGCCATTTGCTTAATTGGTAGTTTTAAAGGGTAGAAGAAGTGAAAGGGCACAAAGCAGAAGATTTATGAAATTAAATTGACATCGTTTGTAAAGACGAGATTGACATATGTCTTGAGCAGAGTGCAACTGTTTATTTGTCTGTTGACTTGTTGCACACAAAAGCAAACGGCAAATAAATTGCAATTAAGGATGACAATGTTCGGATACCTTTATGATATACAATTGAATTATTTAGTTTCAGTTATGTAAAGCCAATAATCTCTGTTTGTAGATATTTCTAATATTTACTTCAATCTATCAGCACTCTCTTAATTATAACTCCCTTAAGTGCATATATATAAATATCTTTTTTATGGAATACCTAGCAACTTGCAACATAGGTTTGCCAGGCAACGATGCAAATTAAATTAGTTTAACCACAAGGCAGGATAGGCGTGGCCGCGGGGCAAATATTTTTAGTGGGTAGTAGGAAAACAAATTAACTAAGAAGCCGGCTCAAGCTGCTTGCCACTGTTATTAAAAATAAAATGCTGCGCCGCTGTGAAACTTTGCCACGGTAATTTTAATAAACGCGTCAATGAAACCAAAACAATGATGACAGCAGAAGCAACAAAGGCAGCAGCAACAACAGCTACAACGACAGCTACAACGACAGCAACAGCCACAACAACAACACCAACAACAAGTCAAAGTTGACGACAAGGCAGCGCAAAAAGAAGCCACAATTTGATTAGAGCATTAAAGGACTTTATGCCACAAAGCCCGAAGCGCCACCGGCTCCACAGGGGAACGATGGTAGCAACAAGGACAGAGACGGGGTTGGTAACTGTTACTGGCCCCTGCAAGTTGGCAGATAGACAATCGGCTGAGCTGAAGCAGACAAAGTTGCCGCATGCCACCATTTTCATTTTTTTGATACACCAACCATTTTTTTTTAGCAAAACTGTCAACGTTTAAATAACGCTGACAATGATAATAAACAAATGCAATGGCCGCCCAAAATTTAGCAAAACAAAAATAAAACTTTATTAGAGAGGGGAAAAGCGAATATCAACACTCGACTAGGAAATACCCTGGGTTGGTTTATTATGTAAAATAAAAGATAGATGTTTTATTGATATGATTATCTGCTAAATATATTTAAAAGGAAAATATATTTGGAAAACTGTCAACGTTTAGGTACAAATACTTTGTCAATAGAACATAATGTACAAATAATCAGATATATATATTTAGGTATAACAAATATTCATAATAAATAGGAGCGGAATTCAAGAATGTTTAAAAACAAGCCTATGTCTGCCTTAAATACCTTTTGATTGTAAAGCACAAAATATGGAAAGTCAAAAGGAAACTTTTCAAAAGCCGGACACAAGCAAGGCAATAGACGGC
This sequence comes from Drosophila maculinotata, assembly GCA_035045305.1. Classification (NCBI taxonomy): domain Eukaryota; kingdom Metazoa; phylum Arthropoda; class Insecta; order Diptera; family Drosophilidae; genus Drosophila; species Drosophila maculinotata. Next base: position 13,482,504 of record JAWNPD010000335.1, read on the forward strand.
ACAGAGAGTGCGAGGTAGATAGTCAATGCGCGTGTGGGTGTGTGTGTATGGGTGTGTGTGTGTCTGTCTATGTGGGCGTATGCTGGCTGCACTGAGCTCAGCGCCGCGCTTTGACGCCAAAAAAGTTTTGAAATTTAATAACCTTAAAACGCTGTGGCAAAAAATACCGCCAACAGCGAATGTCTGTATTTTTAGGAGAAAAAAAGGACTTGTCGCTTGCTCAATTTGTTGGCCTGTTAATGGCACTTGTCGATATTGAAACTAAATACATAATCATGGCCGACGATAGTGCAAAGTAATATGTTCAAAGATTGTAAGACTATATATAGCAATATGCCCGGACGAAAGTTTATATGTACGGCTTAGGCACGAAGGTCCTTTGAGACCGCACCGTACAATGGATTATGGCCGCTGGCTGCTGCTGCAGCTGAGCATTCACATGCTGCTGGGTAAGTTTTAAACGACTTTAAAGTCCGGCTTTGGGCTTGGTTCTGACTTTGGCTCGGACCGGTTATAATAATAAAAATATTTTAAACTTTTCATTTTATTGCCTTTTGCTTTTAATCCCTTTAAGCCGTCCAACCTTTTTACGACAAAGTCGACGACGTGGGCAACTTTGCGGTTGACTTCAACACACACACACACACACACACACACACACACTCAACGGGTGAAAGAGAACAGAACCTGGAACCCAGCCTTAACCCTAACCCCTGCCCTTCAAGGGCGACACCATGAAAAGTCATTTAGGCATTTCCGTTTCCGCTTTGCGCTTTTGTGCACTTGCCTTTTGTTGCTGTTATGACCCAAACTTAAAATTAGCATAGCAATAAATGTGTTTGTTACTGTTGTTGCTGTTGTTGTTGTTGTTGTTGTTGCTTGTGTTTGGGCGCCTGTGTGTGTAAATATGGCACTGGGCGAGACCGCATAAATTTATGCAAATTTTGTGCCACTAAATTGTTTTTTAAATACACTTTCAATTATTACCCAACCGCATTGCCGACAAATGAAACTCAAATCGCAGCACAAAAAAAAGTCATAACAATTATAATTATGTTTTATGTGTCTAGATATTTTCTGTTAGCTTTATTATTACTATTATTGTTGTTATTACTATGAAGCTTTGTCTGCTTGCCTTAACAAATGAAAATAAATTATATTAAAATCCAACTGGCCAAAGGCCATTAGTAATTGGATTTTATATTGGATTTTCCATTGCACTTTGGTGGTTGTCACTTGTTTTCTTTGCCAGCATCTTTCACTTTCCCATTGCAATTTGTCTGATTTTCAAACGCATACCGAAGCTGACAGCAACGAAAGCAAAGCAAAACTTATGAAAGAGCTATGCGACAATACAAACAGTAAAATAGCACAAAAGCAAACAAAATAATTTAAATCTATTTATTTGAAATGCGTACTTGACAAGTATTAGTCGACTTAGAGTGGTTATTAAAGTTACTTTATATGCATCCGGTATAAAGGTATAAGTTGAGAAACGTTTGTTAATTCATTGTACTATCTGAACTTTAATTCATGATTTCAACGAACCTTTATCAGATATATGCAAAAACAGCCCAAAAACTTAAATAACGAAAGACAAAAAAATGTTTTCTACACTGCTTGTAAAACTCCGAATATTTCAATATTAAATTCAAATCAATGTGACAGAAAAACACTGAAAAGAAAAAATATCAAAGATGGAAACACATACACAAAAATTTGCATAGTTTTTAAGGAGTTTTGTGAGCTTTAAGTATTGACAAGAATATTTTCTAGAAGGGCTAACACCAGACTAATGGCAAAGCATCTCAGAGAGAGAGAGACAGACAGAGAGCAGTCAAGATGCGCAGTTCCAGAATTTACATAAAGGAAACATAAATGTGACAATTTCATTTTGGAGTACGCCTTAAAGGATTTACCCACACAACAGGCATAAAAACTTGCGCTATATTTTATTTGCACTTTTCTAAAATTTATAGACGCTTTTAAAATTTACTGCCAAAGAGTGAATAAAGCGACGGCTGCTCGAGTTGGCTGGCAAGGACATGCCAAGAAAATAAATATTTGGCTACAAGTGCCTGGCATACGGGGCGGATGGGCGAACTTACTGACAGTTCAGCACTCAGTCGCTTGCCTCAAGTGCCATAAAGTTTATTTAAACAAATTGCCTATTTTACAAGTGTCTTCAATTTTATTAAGTGTGCGATTTGGGTGGCAAAAGTAAATTATGTATGTAATGCCACGCCCACAAAACATTGCAATTGGTTTTTATTTTATTTATTTTTCCTGGGAATTGTTTAAGTTTCGGCCCAGTGAAAAGGCAAGAGATGGAGTAGGAGTAGGAGTAGGAGAAGCCAATTGTTATGTGGCCAAAACTGACACTAATGTGAAGGCAGTGAATCAGTAGGAATGAAGGGGCATGCAACTAAGCCAAAGTGAAAGCCACCAGCCACCAGCCAATGTGGAAAGTCAAGTTTAAACTTCGATGTTTTGCATTCCTATTGTTGTTGTTGTTGTTGCTGCTGTTATTATGGCTGCTGCATACCAAATGGGATTTAAACAAAACAGTAACGGCAACAACAACAATAACAACAAGAGCTGCTTAGGAATCTCAGCTCTCCAGCTTAATTCTAGACGCATAGTTGGCCAGACAGCAGCATCGTCCATTTATTTTATTTTATTATTTTCGTTTCTTTTTTGTTCGTTTTGTATGCCATTTAGCTGCTCAATTTTGTTGTTGTTGTTGCTGCTGCTGCGCAACTATGCTTTGCTGAGATTAGCATCTTTATTTGTGTTTGCCTGCCACAAGTTGAACCCCAGCAGCCAAGAAAAAAGAAAAAAAAAAACAGCCAAAAAACCTCAAACCCAAAACAAACAAACGCTCGGACTGCGTGGCTCGAAGCGTTGTCGCATTTATATGCAAATTATAGATGCTTGGCATTTCTTTATACTTACTTGGGCCTGTGCAGATTTGTCTGCTCTGGCGTTTATCGTAAGCAGCGAATGCTGCTTCTAGCCGGATTTAAATTGACTAAAGCTGCAGCAGCAACAACAAACAAGTTTTATGTTGCCTACTTTTCGGCGCAGACAATTTGCATTATCCAGTCAGCATCGAGTCAAGCGCAGAAACTATGCTTTACATGTCTGCAGCGAAAATGGAAAATGTGCCTCTTGACTTCTTCTTTAGGCATTTTCACGGTTACGTGAAATCGACGTTGCGCGTGATGGCTTCAACATTGTAAGCCACAAGCAAACAGCTGTGCAACAATCAGACAGGCAAACAGACAAAGCAGCAGACAAGAAGGCGTACTTATACATAAGTAATACATACCTACAGACATATAGACAGGCAGCCAGATGACATCAGACAGCAGGTAACAACAACAACAACAACAGCAACTAGCAAATTGAGGTCCTGAAATGGCATTTGGAGTTGTTGGCGTTGTTAGGCAGCAAAAACTTTGCTCAAGTGCGTTGATTGCCGTGCAAAAAGTTGCCTGTCTTGTATTTTGTGTACTTATTTCAATACCTTAGCAGAGAGTATTACTTTTTTCTGTTGTAGGCATATTCGAGCCTATCAAGTGGAGTCTAACAACTAGTCTCAGAGAGTTTCCGAGCTATTACAGCGATATTCATTCTTAAGTCCAGGCTTCCTTAATATTGTGGCTAGATATATCAGTCAAATTAATGATAAGTTTTCAATTTCGTTATTGTTTCTCATTAATTAACACTGTTAAATACTTTAAATTTGATCATCTTACAGTAAGATTGATAAGAGTATCTATGCTGCGAGCACCCCAAAAATATTTTTCCGTGCTCGTTATTATTTACATACATACATACACAGATATATATATAGATATACAAGTGTACTTACCTTCTTGGTTCCAGATACAGCTGTCATGCCTTTTACCACGCAGGTGAACTTTTCCCGATGCTCCTCGTTGGCACCACACAGCCGCCCGCTTGACTGTTCTCTGTGTGTGTGTGTGTGTGTGTGTTTTGAGGTTGTCATTAAGCTGCGGTTGCCGCTGCCATTTGCAAATGTGTTTGCCATTGTCGTTGCTATCGTTGTTTCTGTTGTTATTGCTGTTGTTGCTGTTGTTTCTGTTGTTGCTGTTGTAGTTTCATGTTACTGCTAGTCAGCAGCTTTGACATGCTTCAAAAGACTCGTGTCACACTCAGACTCAGCATGCAGCTTGCCGCTTGCCGCTTGCCGCATGCAGCATGCAGCATGCAAGGCCTGCCTACGGCAGAACCGCCTGTTTGTCTGCCAGGCACTTTTGTTTGTTTGTCTATTGAAACTTTAAACAAGTTTGCCGTTTGTTTGCTGCCATTGCCATGAAGCAAAGAAATACAAAGCACAGATTTTGCTTCACTCACTGCAATCTGTCGCGAGATGTTTGAATATATACATATATATATATATAGATATATGTATTCCTGCACAAGGTAATCAGCAGACGGGTATGCATAAATTTAAGAAATATTTAACTATTTGCACTGCTTTTCTCTCATTTGAGCTTCTCTTTCGCTTTTTCTTGGTGGTTGCGACAAGTTTTTTGCCGCCACACCTCAAAGTTATTTCAACTGTAAAGTGCAACAAATTAAATTCACGAGTGCTGCTGCTGCTTGTTGCTGCCGCTGTTGCCTAATACCATTTGCAACACCAGAAAGCAGCAACAAAAATTATGCAGACAAGTTGCAAATTGTCGTCCTTTGCCTCGTTCACTAGATGTGCTTGCCTTAAATTGTTGCTTATCATGCAGCACAGCGTTTCCATTCCCCCAAAACTGCAGCAACATGGCCAAGATTATGGAAATTTTACACAACTTTCTCGCGCAACAACAAACAGGCAACAAGAAGAGCTGCCAGCAACGCGTTTGGCATTTACTGCAATAAGCAGTTGTCCTACTGCAAGCAGCAGCAGCAGCAGCAACAACAACAAAAACGCAAATGCAGCTAATGATATTAACCACTTTTTTTTCTACCATTTCCTTTTTGTCTGCCTGTTTGCACTTAAAAGCGTTCTGCAAATTGTAAAAACCAACGCGCGGTTTACTTAGCCAAGGCTTGTTGTTGTTGTTGTTGTTGGATAAAAACGTTTAGCAGTTGTTGTTGCTCCTTTTCTTTTCCTTCCTTTCTTTTTTTTTGTAGCTGCGTCATTTAGATGCTGAGCATTTTTACAAGTTCATTCAATTAGAAGTTGTGCGTCAGTTTTTTGTGCTCCAAACTGTCTGCTCCCCATTTCGTCCGTCTGTTTTGCTTAATTTCTTTTTATGTTAATTTGTCTCAGTTTATTTTACTTTAATTTCTAATTTAATTTACTTTTGTATTAAATCACCTATAATATTGTATATGTTCACTTTCCTAGATCTGTTTCATGGAAATGCATAGTCTTAGAGTAGAGTTTTTTCTAACTAACTACATTTTACAGCATACACAGAACACCAAAAAAGTACAGATTTTGTACTATACACTTTTAGTGTGTGGAGGTAGTACATCTAAAATTTTTGAGAAATTTGGTACTATTACAAAAATTTGGTACTATCATTTCAAATGCAGATGTAACATTCTTTTATTATTAATTTTAAAAATAAAACCCAAACTTTTTTATACAAATTATTTGCCAAAGTTACAGTTACAAATTATCAAATAATGTTGTTCATTTGCTGACAGACAACAAAGTTAGCAATAAAATTTAATTTAATGTAATAGCTCAAACATGAAAATATAATTTTATAAAATTCAAACATAACGGTAACATAGTTACACAACTGAAATTAATATTCGACGACTCATATGGATATGCATATATTTATGTAACTTATTCCGATACTATTCTTTTTGCTACGATCAGAATCCTTGTTGGGTCACAGACACACACACACACACACACACGAACACAAATATATCTAGCCTTAACGCAAATGCGAACAAAAAATCCTTTCGTTATATTTTGTGCAGCATTTTTATGAAATTTGTCATCATTTTATCTGACGGTTTTTATCGAACGCAGCCAGGCTGCTGTTTGTTGGTTGTTTACCTCTAGCATCTATATCTCGCTCTCACTCACCGACCTGCTTCTCTCTCTCTCTCTTTCTTTTTTTGGCAGCTACGCGGCGCATTCAGTGTCTACTTGTGACTGACATCAATGTGCCACAAATTGTTGATTTTCGCGATAACGTGACATTATCCTGCAGCTATGACATAAGTGGTCACACGTTAAATTCGGTTAAGTGGTACAAAAACGACAGCGAGTTTTTTAGGTAAGTACTCACACACACAGACACGCACACAGATGGTTTGTGAGTTGGTGGCTTGTGTGCGTTTATAATTTATGATATTTATTTTGTTATTTTTGCGAGGCTGCGCAGCTGTCAAATGCATCGAAATCTGTGCCATGGCCGGGGGCCGAGAGACACACACACACATAAAGTCAACGCCAGCCCCCCACACATACACACACACACACACACATTTGCCACACAAATATGTTCATTGTCAAGCGACTTTCTTGCCTAGTGAATTATTAAATAAATTAATTTGCGTTGGTTCGCTTATGCTATGGCAAATTAATTTAAATGTCCTACCATATGAAATACTGTGTTGTGGCTGCCCCCGGTTGTGGCCCACGGTTACAGCCATCAGTCACTTAGTTACTACAGCCCTCACACGTAAGCGGCATTTAATATTTATGCCCCAGCTGTTAGCAGCAACAGCAGCAGCAGCAGCAGCAAGGCAGGCGACAACAAAGGGTAACTAATTGCCCAAAGAGATAATATCTGTTTATGACCTGTGCCAGAACTAACCCAAAATGATTATTAAATGCCAATTTGGCCTCAAGTCGGCCACTTCAAGCACCAAATTTGAACACGACCCACAGACAGACAGACAGAGAGACAGACAGAGAGACAAACAGACAGTCGGAATGTGTGAGTACAGACAATGACTTCATTATCAAGAGCTGCACACGATACATGTTACTTTATGCTGCCATTATGAATCAGAATCATTATCATCATCAGAAGCGCAGTCACATATGTATATATATGTGATATATATGCTATGAACGATTGCGAGTGTTTGCACTGCAATGGGCTGCAGCGTAATGAAAAATCTCAAGTGACTGCTTCACGTTTTGCTTAATTAAAAATGAGCATGAGCAGTGCTTAGGTGCTTCACACATACACACACACACACACACACACACACACAAACTAAGTCACATAAGGGGTGATGCAACCCCAAAGCTAGAAGCGAGGCCTTGACTGTAACTGAGGACTGCTTGCTAAGCGAAAGTTTTAATTAGACACCAGCAGCACGTGAAAGTCAACTGAAGCCAATTGCAATTTTACTTGCACTTGTAATGCAACTGTAAATTAATGCAAACAAAACTTTATACTTGTCATTTTTTGTTGAAACTTGAACCGGAATACGAATTAACATTGACTCAAAGCTAATCATGTTCAAAGTAACATCAAATTTGCCTTTTCTTACACTTTTTGCAAAGAGTATGATTATTTTTGTCTTTAAATATTTCAATTTAAGCTTAAATAATTCAGAGAGAACTCTATCACAATTTACGGCAACAAATCTGTATCCATGTAAATTATTGAATTATGCACTTGAATAAATGAAAATTGTTATTTTTCTTTGCCTTTCCCTTTCGCATTGCAACAAAATAGAAAATCAGATGCCAGTTGGTTGAACAAATCAGCTTAATCATTAAATGAAATAAATTAATATATAATTAATTTTTACCAAGTTGCTCTTTTTCAAGCCATTAAATCCATGTAGACTCTTTTATCCTGAGCATTGTGGGCTTTGCACATCAGATATGGGTAAACTTAATGCTGGCTAGTGGAAAATGGTGGGCATTAAATACAAAACACAGACTTGTAATAGCTGCCACAAAGCCCCATGTAACGAGCCACGCCTACACGTAAAAGCGAGAGGGAGCCAGTTTATATTGCTTATCAAATTTGTTGATTTGCTGCCGCAGCAGCCGCTGCCTAAGCCGCAAATAATTCGACCGTACCCCGGCTGCCCCCCCGGCCCATCTACCCGGCCTTAGACAAGCAACAAACGCTGGCTAACAGCTATTAACAAGTAGGGCACAAAGCGACTTATCAACACCACAACAGCGCACAAAAGTAGGCAGCACTTTTTTCGAATTGCCCTTGCCAATAGAACAGCTATTTATGCCTCGAAAACTGTGTAAATGGGGCATAATGCAAACTTTGGAAATGTATGTGACAAGCAGTCAAGCAGTCAACTAGTCTATAAGGTATCAATTCTTATAGGGTATCTGCACGTTCAGCACTGTTTGAGACAAGTTTAATGTTTATTTATGTGCCTGGGCCACTTTTGTTGTTCAGTGCTGAACAAGTTTTCCACTTGAACACTTTTGTTGTAGATTTTTATACACATCGGATTCAATATGTATTTGAGGGATTAATGAGCAACAATCTACAATAGAAAACAAATTGAAGAAATCTCCCAGCACAAACACAGACACACAAGCACACACAAAAACACACACAGACAGAGACACTGGCAGAGACAGAGTCAAGTCCGTCGAGATTGAGTGCATGTAAGCCACTTGTGTGCGAAATCTCCATTTCCTGGCCTGGTTTCGTTTATGGCTTGAAAGCTTTTAGCCCGCCTATGTGGGCAGATTATCAGCTGACCAGACCCGAAAAAGGACACTAAATGGTAGCTGGCGCAATTTGCGGCCCATTTGGCCAGCACTCAAAGGAAACCAATAGCCTAACCCTTTTGCCAACTCACACTTTACCGTTTCTACACTCTTTCCCATCCCGTCAACAGATATGCACCGCTAATGCAGACCGTTTTCCGAAAGTTCCCGGTGCAGGGCGTGCAATTGATAGATGATGGCAACGAGTGCAATGAATCCTCGTGTCGTGTGGAGCTTAATTTATTGGGCGTCAAATCATCGGGCGTCTACAGGTGCGAAGTGTCCGGCGATGCGCCCCACTTCAAGCTAACAGCGCGCGCCGGCAACTTGAGCGTCGAAGGTAAGACGGGGCGTATAAGTAATGAAATACTGCTTTCAATTGTTTGCCTTAAATTAAAGTGTATGCAAGCGTGTATGTGCGTGTGTGTGTGTGTGTGTGTGTGTGTGGTATTTGCATGTGGGCGCGTATGTAATGCAAATATTTTGCCGCTATCCATTGCCAATCCCCGCGGTGCTGCTGCACAGCATAAACCTAGTAAAATGTGTAATTTCCGTGATATTTTAATGGTAAACAACATGAGAAGAAAACGGCAAGAAACATGCAGAGCCCTATGCATATGTGTGTGTGTGTGTCCTCACTGCGGTCCAAAGTGGCTGTATCGTGCAACTTGCAATGTGCAACGTGCAGCGGCTAGCAACACGCACAGGATAAGCAGCCCGGCAGCAGGATGTGTTCGCGAACGAAACAACGAGCGAGCTGCAAGCTGAAACTGAAGCTGAAGCTGAACGTTTTCATAAAATGTAACCAAGAGATGCATGTGATTCGCATCCCCAGCCACACACACACACACCCACACATACACACGCACATACAACCTCACACACACACTGTGCTGCCCGGCAACAAGGACGCTAAAATAGCGAACAGGAATCGCGCTTGCTTGCGTCGAGTCTGCGGGTGTGCAAGTGTGCAAGTGTGCGAGTGTGTGTGTGTGTGTATCTGTGTGCTAGTGTGCGCCTCTGTGATTTACGGCAGCACTTTATGCTTAAAAAGGATATCGCTAAAATGAAAAGCTCCGCTACCGAGGAGTGCCTTCTGCCACCCACCTCGTTCTGCATCAATATATGCACATGTGAATGTGAGCGCGCATATATGTGTGTGTGTCTGTGTGTGGGTGTGTGTGTGTGTATGCTCGTCTTTCTTGTTTTTATTTTCGCTTTTACTTTTGGCCACACTCACACACAGCAGGATGTTTCAGCGCGTCCTGGTTCTCTGGCTGCGTTCTCTGCATGTGTTTTATGATCATCTATTTTTCCGCTGATATAAAATAAATATCTTGTAGATGCGCTGCGTTCATGGGGCCTTGCCCGGCAGTGCTTCTTTGCTGAAATATTTTTAAAAATTTATCAAAAGCAAATATAGAAGTTGTTAAATAAACAACAACAGGGAAATGTTGTATCCATACGAGAGCACAACATTAGCAACAGGGGCAACAGGGGCAACAGGGGCAACAGCAACAAGGTGCATCATTTTGCATATTTAATGCGCGTTTAACATTGACTACTAATATGTCACTAGCTCTATACCAAAAGCTTTTATAATCTCATTATATATGTAAGTATATTACGCAATTTTAGTCAGTTATTCAATGCTTTAAGCATACCTTGAACTATAGTACGATAAGATATTTTCATTTCGCCAGAATTAAGACATAAAATTCTCATATCTGTATTTTAACTTAAAGATATTTATTTATATTTTATAGCGTTGCCCCAAAACAATCCGCTCATTAGCAGCTTTCACTCGATGTACCGTTTTGATGATTTCGTCCAGGTCAACTGCAGCACCGACTTCTCCAGCCTAGTAACCAAGATCACCTGGTACATAAATGGAGTTCGGGTACGTGAGACCTTAACTCACACAACTTTAAGTAAAGGACTAACTCTTCCTCTTTAGGCATCCATAGCGGATCTGCAGCCCAGCGTGGAGACATCAATTGTGGCGCACGATTACAACTTGAGGCGCATCGTTTCGCAGCTGAACTTTTATGCCAATGATCCGCGCTTCCATCAGCTGCAACTGCAACAGCAACAACTGCGTGTCATGTCCCCGCTGCGTCTGGGCCTCGAGCTGCGCTGTGTGGCAGAGATCGAGAGCTATCCGCAGCTGACACGGGAGAGCAGTTTGCAGGCGCATCTCTTTCGGGATGATATCGATCTGAAGAATCAGAAGAAGTTCAAGTCGAGTAAGTAGCAGCAACTGTTGCTGTGGGGCACTTAATGCATGCATGACCGCAATTATAGTTACCGCTTAAATGATGCGCATGTGGCGGCTGCTAATTAAAAATAAATACATATCCAAATACACTGACAGCGGTCGCGTATTTGGACAATTTATATTTGAAATAAAATATAATTGCAATTGCATACTTTCTCTCTCTCTCTCTCTCTCTCTCTCTACAGGCGCTGCAAGCGTCGCTTTGCTCAGCACTCGGCTGCTGTTGGCCACAACGGCAACCGCAACAGCAGCCGCCATCAGCACACAGTGGCTCTTCATGGCGCTGACATTTCAATATGGCAAACGGAAGTTGACCCGCTACAAATATGGCGTCGGCAGCAGCATTAGCGGCAGCTGGAACCGTTAGTGTGCACATTTAGTTAGTTGTTTTTATTGCTGGCCTTTTCCGTTTTATGTCTTATGGTCTTGTAAACATTATTAGCTTTAAGCAACTGAAATGCACGTGAGAATTTACAATTACAATTACAACTTCAACTACAACTACAACTTCAACTTACAACTGATTTGTATGTATGTCACTTGAATTAAGTTTAAGCCGCATCAAGCTAACCTGTGTAAATAATATGTAAGTACGAGGTATCCAATACAATTAAAAATCATCAATAAATATGCAAGCAACGCGCTAGTTTCACTTCCTCAATGGGTGCAACGAAAAACGCATTTGCATGGCCGACACGCCCACTGTGCAGAGGTTACCGCAAAAGTGCCGTTAAATATGCTGTTGGCACTTTACCCAGTACCCTGCAGCAATATATGCGATATGCGAAAACTATAAATTTGCACCTTGAAGAGCCGCATGTATATAGCATGTATACAAAAATAAGTATCTTTATTAAACAACATTTATTAAAGCACTAAAATCATACAAACTTTCAGAAGACAATTCTGTGCTATCCATATAACAAAAAATCAATCCGAAAATTATTTTAAATAATTTTGTAAAATATCAAATATTTTATTTCATAGACTTTTGACTTCCCAAAGATCGGCAGTTAATTAATTGCTAAAACAAATATTTCTTGCCATTCAGCAGTGGCAAGGAATGCATCAAATATTAATTATAAAATTATGTTAAGCATTTAAAGTATTTTGCTTTTTACATAATAATTTCAAGCAAATTTATGTTATTTTGCATTGAGAGCATTTCATAGTCAGTGCAGGGTATGAGGCCTCAACTGTGATGCACCAAGCTTCCCTCTCGTTTTTATTTCATTTTTAAATCGAATTCAATGAATTCAATTGCAATTCCTTTTTGCATACGCAAGTTTGTGGCTGCAAAAATGCGAGCCCAGCAATGCTCTGGGTGTGTGTGTGGGGTGTGTGTGTGTGTGTGCTGGAGCATGTGTTAATGGCGCCCCTCGCCAACCGACACCCACCGGCCGCCACCAGCCACCCGCGTAACGCCCATCCGACCACATTGGAATACATTCAGCCATGCCACTGAATACCACAGGACCCACACACCAACACAACCCTCAAACACTCAGATTGCATATCAATTACAGCTCTTGACAGGCTGAGATTGATTTTTGTTTGCATTTAAAGGGCTTGGGCTTCATATCCGGCTTAAATTTATTATTTATGTGCATTTATTTTAAAGTTCGATCGTATTTACAGATAGTTTGCCCTCAAATCTCGCAATTGTATATCACGATATATATTTTCTCCAGAGGTATATTTCCGCGATATGACTCTATATCCGTGCATAGTTTCACATGATATTTTCCAGAGACGAGAGAACAAGAATCGATTATCACAGATGTCTTCCAAGAGAGATAGGCGCTGCGGGATCCTACTTTGATGTCTTTCTCAATGGTGTGAAGGAAACTGATATGGGTTCATTCACATACACAACAGCCAGTGAACCTTATCCTTACCATCTCAGACACAATTTAAAGCTCTGTCACTGAAGCAGATTATCCGCCATCACATGATGTTCAATATTGATGAGATTGCTGCATGGGAATGCAACTGAGATTGGAAATGAGTGAAAGGCATTGCGGACTGGTGGAGAAAGCGATTCAAGTGCAAAGGCAGTCATATAAAAATGAAGGATCAAAGTTTGGGGACAGCCCAGCCTAAGGGAGTAAGACTCCACAACAGCAACAAATACAAATACAAATACTGTAAAAAGACTATTAAACGATAATTTATTTGTAATCTGCGACGTGAATGGAACTCAGCTGGTTGCATCAGCAGGCGGCAGCGACAGGAAACAGGAGGCATGCCGCTGAAAGCAATCCTCGCATCCCATGGGGCAATAAAAACGGCTGTAGCAGCAAACTCCAGCAATGGATGGTGCAAATATTTAAAGACGTTAACGTTAACGCTAACTTGGCCAGTTGGCCATTGGCCGTCTTCCATCTATCGTCTACCCAAGCCCCGGAGGCTATTTGATGCAGACAATGTGGACAGCTGGTCCCTGGACAGCTGAAAGGGTTTAAGAGCAACTGGGCAAATAGTTTCGAGTGCCGCTTACATAACAACAAATGCCAATTACAATTGCTTTAATGTGCAGCTGCAGCTCCAGGTCTGGCAAGGCGGGTGTGTGGGTCAGTGGGGCGGAGTGGTGCAAAAACCGCAAGGATTAAGTAATTTCTGCCAGACATGCAGCAGCCACAATCACCAAATGAACACAAAAACTTTGCCAGCAGCAGCAAAGAAGGAAGCGAAGGCAGAAGACCAAAAGACGGGCGGGCACTCTAATGCACTCGTGTGTGCAATAAATTGGCATATCCTTACAAAGCACGCACACACGCACACACACACACACAAAGAAAAGGAGCTAGAGAAAAGCTGCTCACACACAAACATACACAATGCCAACGAGTTTTGCGTGTGCCGATGCGACTGTATTATGCACAGGATGCGCATAAGAATGAAAATCCTTTTGCACTTAATGGCAGCAGCAGCAGCCTGCAGTCTGTTCGGTGTCTAGCTCCTTGGCTTGTCCGTGCTTGGGTAATATTATTTTGCTCAAAATTTCTTATTTTACCGTAGAAGCTCATAAAATTTGCTGCTCTTTTGTGGACTCAATGAAGCAACCCCTTTTTACGTTCGACTTCCGTTTGCTTTGCTCTCTCTCTTTCTATCTCTCCCTCACTCTCTCTCTCTCTTTAGCCACTTTGAATGCGATTAATTTGCAATGACCGTCGTACATTTGAACTAATATCTCTGTTTTCTCTACGCGTGCTTTTTACGAGTGCTTTTTCACCTTGACTCTTTTATATCACTTTTAATATATCTATATTTATGCTAGCTATGCAAATATCCTTGGACAATAAAATGCCTGATGCAATATTAAAATAGGAAGCTTTAAAGCACGCATGGAGCAAACACATGGCCACTGATCCGTTGCCCCAGAAGATAGATTGGCATTATTTATTCAAGCTACACGGCAAACTAGCACAGCAGGACCCAGCGCAGGGCTAAAAAAAGAAAAATGGTGTCCTGAAGCAATGGGCCAAGATGCTGAGATTGCATACATTCTGCTTTGGCAGCACATTTTTTAGCCAGCGCAGCTAATGAACCATTGACAGGCGATGTGTGCAAGTAAGTATGAAGCTTACACCCCAATCGCCAATTCCCGATCCACCTCACAGCACTCTCTAAAGTGCTTCAATCTTCAAAAGAATTATTATCTAAATTGTCGCCTATAAAAATGAAAATTTACAAATATACCATGCCAGCTGTAGATTATACAGGTTTATTATAATTCGTAAGGAATGGTCGTTTATATGGTAATTTTCAGTGTTTTGGGCAGACATATAAACCACCCCAAAATCACTTTTCCTTGACTTTTTAGTACTAATTATTATTAATAATATCTTCGGTCTGAAAGTGTGACATTTTGAATGTTGAGCAACTGCTCAGAATTTCAAATGTATCTCTTGATGTCGGCTGTTAGCTGCTGAAAATCCTTGAGCAGAAATAGCTCCAATGCAAAGGTTGCAAGTTCGAAAGGTCACGAGTTTCATGTACAGAGACTTTGAACAACACATAATTTTAATAAAGGTCACTATTGTTTGGATTGTTTGGGGTCAGGGCTTGATAAATTTTCAGCAAATAAAATATATAAAAGAAACTTAACTATAAATATAAAATAATATAAAAATAATATATCAATATTGTTGCTGGCCACAAAACAATCAAAGTCTGTAAATAAATTAGGGAACCGATGTTGTTGCTGTTGCTATTGCCGTTGCTGTTGCGGTTAATGGGGAAATGCTTGTGATTGTCAGCGGCAGCGATGCCGTCACCTGCCACATGCCACAGGCAGCGGTGGCGACACAATGCTGGCAAATAGAATGTGCTGCAATTACAACAATAAGCCGGCGTAGCAACAACAATAATGACAATTGCAATTGTCGCGAATGTGGTGCGAAAGAAAGTGGCAAACAGAAGGAAAATGAAAGGGAAGTGGAGTAAAGTAGAAAAAGTATTTACTTGAATTGACTTCATCCGCTTTGTTTGTAGCTGCCGCATCTGCAACTGCTGCCACTGCCACTGCTGCAGCCGTTGATGTTGTTGTTGCTGCTGTTGCTTTCTGCTAGCCGGACCCGGGCAGGCAATCAGGCGCAACGACTTCCGCAAGGACAACGCCAGCGTCGACGCCTGGCAACCGCAATTGAAATGTTTTCATTGCAACAACTAAAAATTGTCATCAGGATTTTCATTACCTGCGGCCAACTTGGCTTTCGCAACGGTTTATTAAAGATGCTACCAGCAATGTGTGGGGCTATACTACACCCACACCCTTCCCTTCCCTCCCCTCATACTTGCTACCGTAGGCAGTTAGCTCTACTCTGCCTTAATTAAGTTTGTAGCCATTGTACAGGATTCATTTGCAGCGCTCGCAAATCCCTTTATCGGGCGTGAAAAAATGCAATTAGTGTTTGCTGCCTGCGTACATTTCAAGGACCTTGCACTTAATTGTGAAATGCGGCAAATTAAATCATTTTCACTTAGCACTTTAAAATGCCATCAGCTAACCGACAAAATATTTTCCATGCAAAAAAGCACCGATTTTTCGAATGCACTTTTAATTATACTAAAAGCAACTGCAGCTTAGCAGCACTTGCAAATGATCCAGTTTCTTGGTATTATGGACAGAGAACATATCCTCGATGGCAGCTAGCAGCTATTTGGTTGACACATAAAAATTAACATAAATGTGTGGCTCCCAAGGATGGCAAAAGGAAAGTTGTAAAAGCAAACGCCATTAAATACATCAACTGGAAAGAAAAACTCATTTCGGACAGCAAAAAAAGAAATGTATAAAAATCAAATTGGACACACAACAAACGATTTTCACAAGCAAACACACACACACACACACACACATACGAACAAAAATCTAACAACAACAATAACAATGTCCAGCTATTCGAAGACCAAACTCGTAATATAAGAAAAACAAATACACAACAAAATGTTGTTCTTTAAATGGCACAAAATGTTTTGAAAGCTTATTTTTCATTTGCTTGGTACACCAAGCAAAAAGGGCAGCATAATGTAGAAATAGGAGCGAAGGCAAAAAAAAAATGATGAGAAAAGAAAAATGAAGCTCTGGCAAAACAAAACAACACACTATAAGAAATAACTGAAGATAGTGGAATACTAAAACACAGACAAGCAGCAGGAGCTGGAGCAGGATCAAGAGCAGGAGCAGGAGAGGGCGACCAGCGGCAACGAGCGGCAAATAAAAATAAATAAACATGGCACATCAAATGAAAACTAAACTTTACAAAAATCGTTATGCTCTCTACGAAAAAAGTTAAATATACATACACACACACATACACACACTTATATCAAATGCACATTGGGGTGTGTCTGTGTGTGTGTGGCTGTCCTGACCCCATCCAAGCATCTGCATAGCTTTATATTTGCTTTTTTTGATGTTAGCCGCGCTGTATGCTCGGTTCCAATTGCCCATCCCATTGCATAATATTCCACTGCTTGATGTTTTTTTTTTTGCATTTTGCAGCGCATTTACTGCGCTTTTTACGACACAAATCGAAATTGTCATCCATTCGCTCAATTTGTCGTCTTGGGCGCGACCAAACACAACACAACCCGATACGTCTCCAGTCCCCCCCCTCCCAATCAACATGCTTCATTGCACAAATATCGTATGGAAAATGTTGTTGATTTTGAGTTACCAATTTACTTGCAAATAACAACAATACGTATATGCATATATGACTGAAATAATCGAAAAGATTTACAAAGAGAATGCTGAACAGAAAGATATAATACTGTAGTGAAATAATTAATTTTCAAGGCACATTCTTTTCAATGAAATACTCTCTTTTAAAGTGCAATAAAATTGATTTAATTTTGAATTTAAATCATGTATTAATTTGTTTTCCATAACTCCAGCAAAGCCAGCACATATTTGAATTTAAGTCTTTGATAATCATTTTACTTGTAATAACAATAATATTTGCAGCCATAACTAAACAGCATAGTAGCAATTGTTACATTTAACCTGTTAGGCAATAAATATACAAGAAACAATTAGAATTATCAGTAAGCATTGAAAATTTGTTTCCACTGATTAGGCACATATGAAAATGAACCGATTAATTTAGTTAATTAAGAAACTATTAAGTGGAAAGCAATTTCAATGCATGCAAGAACTACAGCAACTACACATATAAATCAATGTGTAAGGATTTCAATAAATACATACGTTAACAGTGTTAAGTGCTGGAAATGATGCCAACATAATGGCAATATTCATGTCTTATGTACATGAAAATACATTTCGTGTTGTAAATGCGACGAGAATGCCAGAGACGATAATAATGTGAGTATGTGAATGAGGCTTGAACAATTGCAAAGCAAGATTCTTAACGACATTATTAACGCGGCGCCGGCCGCCATGGCAACCCTGTGCGGCAATGGCAACACTGGCCAACAATGCAGCTGCTGCTGCTGCTGTTGGCCTCATTTTGTTTAATGGCCAAAAGCCGCGGCTGGCAGCGTCGAAATTATGGAGACTTTTGCCAACTCAATTAATGTAAAGTAAACAGACGACGCGGCGGCCATTTTGTAAAGTCCTTTACAAACGATCTCAGTGTGTGACTCTCTGTGTGTGTGTGTGTGTGTAAATAACTGTGCTTCTGTGTGTATATGCCAATCAGCAGCATGCAACCAGAGACAGATACTTAGATACTGTTCGTATGGCACACAATGCAAAATTAATTAGCTTACTTCACTTAATCGCTTGCAATTTGACTGCAACAATGCCGAGTCCTTGCACAGTCCTTGCCGTCGCTCGCACGTCCTGCCACGTCTTTGTCCTTCTCGTACGCTTTGCTATGCCAACTGCCATGCCGTAAAGTAATTTGCATTTCTAGCTAATGCCATTTGTATGCGCATATTCCGATTACAATTTAGTTAAATTTGTTGCCCCCGCCCCGCACCCACCGTGGCCACCCTAAAGCGTTAAATTTTGTCCTTGCCCGTGCAACATTTTCAGCAAGGCAAACTATTGACAATGAACTAATTGCTATTGTTGCTCGTCTGGGGACATATTTCGACTGCAAATAAACTCGTTGCCATTGATGTTGCATGCTACCGAATGAGAGAGCTCTGCCCACAGCACAGCATCCTTGGGCGTCATCAGCACAGCTTTAACTGTAGTAAACTGCACAGTTGTTGTTGTTCTTACTACCGTTGTTGTTGTTGTTGCTGCTGTTGTTGCTACTATTGCAATTGCTGGCACCCGGGCGGCCACTCAAATGTCTCAAGAGCTCTGGCATCCACATCCACATCCGCATCCAGTCGACTTTTGATGTGCTCCATTCAGCATCCTGCTGCTGCTGCTGCTGCTGACAGACGCCACACTCTCCAAATCGCAAACAATTACTTTTTCAAGTGCGGCAAACGGACAAACCTAGACTCTCACATACACACACACACACAGGCCTCCCAACAGCTTACCTGTGGCACATCGATCTTTCAACATGCCACATGCCAGATAACGAACACTAAATGAATCGCCTCAAGCGAGCCGATTTGCACAGCTCGCATAATAACTACATACATATGTACATACATACAACGTAGAGAAATCAAGTGGTACAGTAGTTATTGCACATGTTGAACTCTTTTTATGCTAATAAATAAGAGTATCTGATTTACTCTGAATTCTGAGCAGGGAACATTTAGGGACTTCGATAGCAATATGTCAACATTAATTTCATAATTTTGTACAACTAAATTGAAAAACAATCGTTTTTAAATTTGGAATGTAGAATTAATAAAGAGAGAGACGAGAAACATGAGTGAAATGACCTCGGTCTTGAAAATCGGCTCAGTTTGGCAATTTGAAGTCTTGGAAGGGCATTTCTAGGGACTTGGAACTTTGCATGTCAACATTTTTTTCATGATCTTTGACAACAAAAGCGAAAAAAAATTAATTTTTCAACATGGAATGCAGAATTACATATAGATGACAAACCATTACTAAAATGATCTCGGAATCGAAAATCGGTTTAGTTTTGACAAAGTTATAGCAGTGGAAACTTTGTAAGCGTGCCAAACAATTTGGAAAATTGTTGCATTATTGTTATTTAACAAGAGCGAAAGGACTTAAACAAATGTGACAGTTTATAAAGTGGTTAATTCAAGCAAGTGAAACTAGAGTGATAAAATAGAAACTGATGATTAAACCGTTTTATCGATAAATAAATTACCCAACAATTAGCTACAGATTTATTCTATAATTTGTAGCAGCTATGTTATCACAGTACTATACACCTACAAAATACAAATACATGAGCAATTACTGTGCTGCAGCAAAAGAGGCTAAGTTTCAGTTGTTGTTGCAGTTGCCGCTGCTGTTGCTGTTGCCGTTGCAGGGAAACCAGCTAAGTTGCTCAAGTATTTATGAACTTTGTTAACAGACTAAGAATTACAAACTTGCAAGCGCGCGCTGCACAGAAAACTTGTGAATGAGAAATTGTGTGCAAAAGCGACAGTCTCTGGTGTCGGGGTCTGTGCCAGCTAGTGAAAATGAATTAAATGGCCACACACACACACACATACACACACACACAAACACACACACACGCGGAGGGAGTTGCACAAGCCTCGTGAAAGGTGCACTAATTGCCAGCAAGTCGCCAGGCAAGTTTATGGCCAAGGTAAACGCAGACGAAACTTCATAGGCCAAAGTTCAACGTTGGCCAAGTTTTTCGACCGTGTAACGCCTACTTTTTCAAGAGTGCTCTAGCCGTGTCTATGTGTGTGTTTCTGTGTGTATGTGTGTCTGTCACTTTTTATGTGTGTTCCTTGCGTTTTCGCCATTTGCAACTTTTGCTTTTACTTTTGCAATGCCAGCAACGATTTTCAGTTTTAATTTTTAGCACCCTTTCACATGGAATATATGTATATAAATTTGTGTGTGCCGCTGCCTTAAGTCCTGTTCATATTAATATTAAGTTTTCATTTTCATTTTGTTTTTTTCAACCACTGTCATTTTTGATGTTTACCGCTTGTTGCATTTTTGCTCATTTCCCAGAGTTAATCACTTTACTTCTTGGCTTTACATTTTTGCCTTTATTAAAATTGCGGCAGAAGCGAAAACCGAGTTAATCGCTGATTTTATTAAAATCTCATAAAACTACGCCAGCGTAATTAATAAAGTTGTTGCCATTTTGCATTTTAAGGATGTAAGTTAATTGTGCAATAAATTTTTATATGACATGTTGATAAATTGTTCATCATTATATTTGTCAAAAAAAATATTAAGTATACGAGTCGTTATGCATGACATTTCGATGGAGGGGTTGTCGATAGAAGGAATTGTGATATGGCATGCATGATTGTATTATAATTGCATTTTTAAAGGTGAACATTTTGAGTTATTTTCGATTTCACGATAAACTTTACATATAACTTTAAATTGTAAAATGTCAATCGCTGAATTTACCAATTAAGAATTTTCAAAATATAGAATCTGGAAATTTTACGTTTAATTGATAGTGGATGTCTCAATTACTATAAAAAACTATACGAACCGTAATTTTGTGATGTTTAATTTTTCTGTCAAAAATCACGCCAAAAGTGACAGAAAAATTGTCTTGTAAAGTGCCCAAACAACGAAAAGTTCCTTATAAATGACCATCCAACACTTCAAACTGCCACAACTTTGTCAAATCTGAACCGATTGTCTATCCCGAGGCCATTTTGATCCGTATTTGGCATCTAGTTTAATTCTTCATCTCAAGTTTATGAATTTTGTAAAAAATAAAATTTCAGATTTTTTTGGCGAAAAAAGCATAAGGGGGGACCCTTACAAATTTTGATTTTTCAAAAAATAGAATCTTGAAATTTTATGTTTAATTGATTGTGGGTGTCTCAACTAGTATAAAAAACTATACGAAAAGTGATTTTGTGGTGTTTCATTTTTCTGTCAAAAATCACGCCAAAAGTGACAAAAAAATTGACTTGTAAAGTGCCCTAAATGACCTTCCCAGACTTCAAACTGCCACAACTTTGTCAAATCTTGACCGATTTTCAATCCGGAGGCCATTTTGATCATTATTTGGCATATTCTTTAATTCTACATATCAACTTTATGAATTTTGTAAAAAATAAAATTTCAGATTTTTTTGGCGAAAAAATCATAAGGGGGGACCCTTACAAATTTTGATTTTTCAAAAAATAGAATCTTGAAATTTTATGTTTAATTGATTGTGGGTGTCTCAACTAGTATAAAAAACTATACGAAAAGTGATTTTGTGGTGTTTCATTTTTCTGTCAAAAATCACGCCAAAAGTGACAAAAAAATTGACTTGTAAAGTGCCCTAAATGACCTTCCCAGACTTCAAACTGCCACAACTTTGTCAAATCTTGACCGATTTTCAATCCGGAGGCCATTTTGATCATTATTTGGCATATTCTTTAATTCTACATATCAACTTTATGAATTTTGTAAAAAATAAAATTTCAGATTTTTTTGGCGAAAAAATCATAAGGGGGGACCCTTACAAATTTTGATTTTTCAAAAAATAGAATCTTGAAATTTTATGTTTAATTGATTGTGGGTGTCTCAACTAGTATAAAAAACTATACGAAAAGTGATTTTGTGGTGTTTCATTTTTCTGTCAAAAATCACGCCAAAAGTGACAAAAAAATTGACTTGTAAAGTGCCCTAAATGACCTTCCCAGACTTCAAACTGCCACAACTTTGTCAAATCTTGACCGATTTTCAATCCGGAGGCCATTTTGATCATTATTTGGCATATTCTTTAATTCTACATATCAACTTTATGAATTTTGTAAAAAATAAAATTTCAGATTTTTTTGGCGAAAAAAGCATAAGGGGGGACCCTTACAAATTTTGATTTTTCAAAAAATAGAATCTTGAAATTTTATGTTTAATTGATTGTGGGTGTCTCAACTAGTATAAAAAACTATACGAAAAGTGATTTTGTGGTGTTTCATTTTTCTGTCAAAAATCACGCCAAAAGTGACAAAAAAATTGACTTGTAAAGTGCCCTAAATGACCTTCCCAGACTTCAAACTGCCACAACTTTGTCAAATCTTGACCGATTTTCAATCCGGAGGCCATTTTGATCATTATTTGGCATATTCTTTAATTCTACATATCAACTTTATGAATTTTGTAAAAAATAAAATTTCAGATTTTTTGGCGAAAAAAGCATAAGGGGGGACCCTTACAAATTTTGATTTTTCAAAAAATAGAATCTTGAAATTTTATGTTTAATTGATTGTGGGTGTCTCAACTAGTATAAAAAACTATACGAAAAGTGATTTTGTGGTGTTTCATTTTTCTGTCAAAAATCACGCCAAAAGTGACAAAAAAATTGACTTGTAAAGTGCCCTAAATGACCTTCCCAGACTTCAAACTGCCACAACTTTGTCAAATCTTGACCGATTTTCAATCCGGAGGCCATTTTGATCATTATTTGGCATATTCTTTAATTCTACATATCAACTTTATGAATTTTGTAAAAAATAAAATTTCAGATTTTTTTGGCGAAAAAAGCATAAGGGGGGACCCTTACAAATTTTGATTTTTCAAAAAATAGAATCTTGAAATTTTATGTTTAATTGATTGTGGGTGTCTCAACTAGTATAAAAAACTATACGAAAAGTGATTTTGTGGTGTTTCATTTTTCTGTCAAAAATCACGCCAAAAGTGACAAAAAAATTGACTTGTAAAGTGCCCTAAATGACCTTCCCAGACTTCAAACTGCCACAACTTTGTCAAATCTTGACCGATTTTCAATCCGGAGGCCATTTTGATCATTATTTGGCATATTCTTTAATTCTACATATCAACTTTATGAATTTTGTAAAAAATAAAATTTCAGATTTTTTTGGCGAAAAAAGCATAAGGGGGGACCCTTACAAATTTTGATTTTTCAAAAAATAGAATCTTGAAATTTTATGTTTAATTGATTGTGGGTGTCTCAACTAGTATAAAAAACTATACGAAAAGTGATTTTGTGGTGTTTCATTTTTCTGTCAAAAATCACGCCAAAAGTGACAAAAAAATTGACTTGTAAAGTGCCCTAAATGACCTTCCCAAGACTTCAAACTGCCACAACTTTGTCAAATCTTGACCGATTTTCAATCCGGAGGCCATTTTGATCATTATTTGGCATATTCTTTAATTCTACATATCAACTTTATGAATTTTGTAAAAAATAAAATTTCAGATTTTTTTGGCGAAAAAAGCATAAGGGGGGACCCTTACAAATTTTGATTTTTCAAAAAATAGAATCTTGAAATTTTATGTTTAATTGATTGTGGGTGTCTCAACTAGTATAAAAAACTATACGAAAAGTGATTTTGTGGTGTTTCATTTTTCTGTCAAAAATCACGCCAAAAGTGACAAAAAAATTGACTTGTAAAGTGCCCTAAATGACCTTCCCAGACTTCAAACTGCCACAACTTTGTCAAATCTTGACCGATTTTCAATCCGGAGGCCATTTTGATCATTATTTGGCATATTCTTTAATTCTACATATCAACTTTATGAATTTTGTAAAAAATAAAATTTCAGATTTTTTTGGCGAAAAAAGCATAAGGGGGGACCCTTACAAATTTTGATTTTTCAAAAAATAGAATCTTGAAATTTTATGTTTAATTGATTGTGGGTGTCTCAACTAGTATAAAAAACTATACGAAAAGTGATTTTGTGGTGTTTCATTTTTCTGTCAAAAATCACGCCAAAAGTGACAAAAAAATTGACTTGTAAAGTGCCCTAAATGACCTTCCCAGACTTCAAACTGCCACAACTTTGTCAAATCTTGACCGATTTTCAATCCGGAGGCCATTTTGATCATTATTTGGCATATTCTTTAATTCTACATATCAACTTTATGAATTTTGTAAAAAATAAAATTTCAGATTTTTTTGGCGAAAAAAGCATAAGGGGGGACCCTTACAAATTTTGATTTTTCAAAAAATAGAATCTTGAAATTTTATGTTTAATTGATTGTGGGTGTCTCAACTAGTATAAAAAACTATACGAAAAGTGATTTTGTGGTGTTTCATTTTTCTGTCAAAAATCACGCCAAAAGTGACAAAAAAATTGACTTGTAAAGTGCCCTAAATGACCTTCCCAGACTTCAAACTGCCACAACTTTGTCAAATCTTGACCGATTTTCAATCCGGAGGCCATTTTGATCATTATTTGGCATATTCTTTAATTCTACATATCAACTTTATGAATTTTGTAAAAAATAAAATTTCAGATTTTTTTGGCGAAAAAAGCATAAGGGGAGACCCTTACAAATTTTGATTTTTCAAAAAATAGAATCTTGAAATTTTATGTTTAATTGATTGTGGGTGTCTCAACTAGTATAAAAAACTATACGAAAAGTGATTTTGTGGTGTTTCATTTTTCTGTCAAAAATCACGCCAAAAGTGACAAAAAAATTGACTTGTAAAGTGCCCTAAATGACCTTCCCAGACTTCAAACTGCCACAACTTTGTCAAATCTTGACCGATTTTCAATCCGGAGGCCATTTTGATCATTATTTGGCATATTCTTTAATTCTACATATCAACTTTATGAATTTTGTAAAAAATAAAATTTCAGACTTTTTTGGCGAAAAAAGCATAAGGGGGGACCCTTACAAATTTTGATTTTTCAAAAAATAGAATCTTGAAATTTTATGTTTAATTGATTGTGGGTGTCTCAACTAGTATAAAAAACTATACGAAAAGTGATTTTGTGGTGTTTCATTTTTCTGTCAAAAATCACGCCAAAAGTGACAAAAAAATTGACTTGTAAAGTGCCCTAAATGACCTTCCCAGACTTCAAACTGCCACAACTTTGTCAAATCTTGACCGATTTTCAATCCGGAGGCCATTTTGATCATTATTTGGCATATTCTTTAATTCTACATATCAACTTTATGAATTTTGTAAAAAATAAAATTTCAGATTTTTTTGGCGAAAAAATCATAAGGGGGGACCCTTACAAATTTTGATTTTTCAAAAAATAGAATCTTGAAATTTTATGTTTAATTGATTGTGGGTGTCTCAACTAGTATAAAAAACTATACGAAAAGTGATTTTGTGGTGTTTCATTTTTCTGTCAAAAATCACGCCAAAAGTGACAAAAAAATTGACTTGTAAAGTGCCCTAAATGACCTTCCAACACTTCAAACTGCCACAACTTTGTCAAATCTTGACCGATTTTCAATCCCGAGGCCATTTTGATCATTATTTGACATATTCTTTAATTCTACATATCAACTTTTTGAATTTTGTAAAAAATAAAATTTCAGATTTTTTTGGCGAAAAAAGCATAAGGGGGGACCCTTACAAATTTTGATTTTTCAAAAAATAGAATCTTGAAATTTTATGTTTAATTGATTGTGGGTGTCTCAACTAGTATAAAAAACTATACGAAAAGTGATTTTGTGGTGTTTCATTTTTCTGTCAAAAATCACGCCAAAAGTGACAAAAAAATTGACTTGTAAAGTGCCCTAAATGACCTTCCCAGACTTCAAACTGCCACAACTTTGTCAAATCTGAACTGATTTTCAATCCCGAGGCCATTTTGATCACTACTTGGCATCTAGTTTAATTCTACATCTCAAGTTTACGAATTTTTGAAAAAAAAAATTGTAAATATTTTTGCCGAAAAAAGCATAAGGGGGGACCCTTATCAATTTTGATTTTTCAAAAAATAGAACCTTGAAATTTTACGTTTAATTGATTGTGGGTGTCTCAATTAGTATAAAAAACTATACGAAAAGTGATTTTGTGGTGTTTCATTTTTCTGTCAAAAATCACGCCAAAAGTCACAAAAAAATTGACTTGTAAAGTGCCCAAACAACAAATAGTTCCTTATAAATAACCTTCCAACACTTCAAACTGCCACAACTTTGTCAAATCTGAACCGATTGTCAATCCCGAGGCCATTTTGCCCGATATTTGTTATCTAATTTAATTCTACATCTCAAGTTTATGAATTTTTGAAAAATTAAAATTTATAATTTTTTTGGCGAAAAAAGCATAAGGGGGATTTTACAGATACAGATAATAAGCATAATAAATTATACATCATTTTTACAAACTTATTGTTAAGTTTTACTTCAGTTTGTTTGGCACATCATCAGACTACATAATATTGTTACTACAATTAATCAAAAATAGTTTCTTGCAAGTCATTTGATTGCTATTATTATTGGTTAAGTAATTTCCGATTCAAACCTATATAATATAGATGGACAGTATGTGCATTCTAAACATACGAAGCATGCACTGCAAGAATCTAATACTTAAGCATACATCCAGTAATACGTATGTAAGCTCAACTACAACAACTAGAAGAAGAACAACAACAACGTTAGCGTTGGTGGAGAGAAGCACACTTGAGTGCAGCTTATTTTCTTAGGCTTGCATTATTCACGAGCATTTTCATTGATGATGCGAAGCAGCAAGTTCGCCCAGGACGTTTGGGACAGGTAGCAACTATGGTATCTCCATAGAGATACGCACTCCAAATACATGCACACAGACACAGACACAAAGATAGAGTCACTTAAATAAGACCTAAAATAACTGCAACGAGTGTTTTGCTTAGTTACTTTTTGCCCGAGCACTTTGATAAGTGCAAGCGGCGACTGCTTCAAATGAAAACATGTATAAATAACGAATGAAAAACAACAATTTCAACAGGCTGCATGGTCCTGGAGCAGCCAGTGCATAAGCTGCATGCAACTCATGCATATCCAAGTCGCATATTTTATTTTTTTCCCCAACATGTTCAAGTTTGCGACTTTGTTAAGCAAAACTTTATCCAAGCCCAACTCTCGTTCAATGCTCTGAGCCGCCCCATTTGATTACAAGCTTTTTATTAGCTGCCCAAAAGCAATTTGAATATGTTCATGTCCAAGTCAATCCCTTCGCATGACAGTTTTCCTAGCAGACGCCAAAAGAAAACATATAAAAAAGGACTTGCAACCTCCAATGTTATGCTGCAACATAAGTTGATGTTGTTATCTGGCAAGCATGAAGACATAGAAGAACAAATTATAAACTCCTGTTTGTATTGTGCTTGTTTCTTGTTCTAGTTACATCCGCTTAAGGACCTCAATTAATGTTAAAATAAGTTAATAACCACCGGCGAGAGTTCATGCAGCCGCCAGTTACTTGGGCAATTTTTAATTTGCTTTAAAGCCAATCTATCATGCATATAGCGAAGAGTAAGGAAGGTTAGATTACTATATTCGACTTGGGCATACTTACAGTAAATTTATGTCTACTTAATCTGTATTATATTTAAATTCTCTTACTAAGAAAATTAAAAATATACATAACTGCCAAACTCTATTAAAATATATAGTGCTTGCTCATTTTTATCGGGTAATTGTCATGTAACAAGGAAGACAGTTGGAAATCGAAAACTAAGTGACTGAGTGACATAATTGTTTTTATTGTGTATAAGCAACTGTATATCTAAAAATAAATTGTATTGTCCTTAATATTTGTACACAATTTCAAAGACAACTCAGACGTTTCCTCTCATACCTATATTTATATATGGAATCATGATTCGTTTAAAATACACACACTCCACACATACACATACACATAGACACACACTGCATAGATGTAACAGCCTCGATTACGCTCCCAGCGGGCTGCAGCCATTCGAGAGGAAAGTTTTATTATCGGCTGCGTTTGAGAGGCAACAGAAGCAACGGCAGCAACGAAAGCAACAACAGCAGCTCATAAAATATGTTTGCCATCACACGCACACTCACACATACAAACAAACCGCCACAGCAATGCTGTTGTTGTTGCTTTATTCTTCATTTAACAGCTTGCCCCGCGGGAGATGGATAACCCCCAACGCCACCCACCCAACGCCCATGGAGCATTGTTTTTTTTTTTTGTTATTATTTCGCTGCGCTGCCCTTTTTATTAGTCGCTGCCTTTGGGCTTATTATATTTTGCTTTTACACTCATTTAAACCATTTTACAGTAATTTTGCTCATAGCTAATTTTAAGCTATTTCCGGTGGCCTGCAACAAAACGAGCCAAGCACAGCCCCTATTTTGCGGTTTTGTGACAGAGCAAACCCAAGGCCACAAGACTACTTTGTCTTTGGATTCTTATCGGAGCGTAGCTTACTTTATATATTTTATTTCCACTTAGGCATTGTTATAAGTTTGAATTCTTCTGCTAACAAAATGTAAAAAAGACAAAGAAACAGGGTATTTTCCGGTTGAGTAACATTCTCAAAAATTATCTTCCTTGTTGTTTTGCAGTGGTTTTTTTCTCTTTATGACAGCTATTGGTCCGCTGAGAGCTGTACGCGACTTAAGTTATGCTAGGGTTTTCGTTCGCCACGCCACAAAGTAGGCTACATAATTTAGCTAATTTTTTATTTATTAAACTTTTGGCATCCATTAGCCTGGCACTGCTGCGTATTGAAGCCCAAAAACTTTCACTTTATAAATTGACAATTTGTTTTGTTTGCCTCATACTTCTCGTGCTTGAAATTATTATCTATTTTTCATATAGTCAACTGGGGAATTGAAATCAACAGCTTAGAATTCGGCTAAAGTTGTACATTATTCAGGAACTTGCATTGAGACGACAGAAAACATTGCTTGGAGCAAGATCTCTGTCACTTAAGGTGCGAAAAAGAATAATTTATTTGTGCGGAATTTGTCGGGAGACCCAAGCAAACTGCCAACTTGTGCAGCTTAAATGCCGTGCTGGGGTTAAGCTGTCCAAGCAGACAACAACAACAACCACAACAACAACAACAACAACAGAAGGCAAGGCTATGTAGGAGAACAATTGAAATAACCACACACTGCCTGCCCGTTTGTTTCGCATGCCGGCAGAGCAACAAATTCTAATATTGTCATTGTTATTGTTTTTGTCTTTAGTCGGACTTAACAACAGCACACACGCACACACACGCACACACACACACGCTTGACACAATGGGGGGGGCGTGCGTGCGTGTGTGTGTGTGCGTGTGAGTGTGTGAGTGTGTGTGTGTGTGTGTGTGTGTGTGTGTGTGTGTGTGTGTGTGAAAAAAACCGAATATAAACTTCAGCCAGCGCCAATGCGACAAAAGTCAACTGCTGCATAGGGAGCCAGCAATAGAGGCTGGACGCTAGACGCTGCTCTTTGGAGAGTTGTGTAAAGATATTTATGGCCATTGACCACCCAGCTGGCTGCTGGCTGCTGGCTGTGTCATCTTGTGCCTTGAGCTGGCTTCGACTCTGTTGCCGTAAGCCGTTTAGGGTTCAACACGCTTCAATGCGAGCGCATGTGCCGGTTCAATTGTTGCAGCCAACGTGGCGCATGAGTGATATGCATAGGCTGCAACACAGTTTCAGGGGCCAGTTTGGCAGCTTCGCAAATACATTGAATTTAAATGTATCATGCAAATATGCCACAACAGCAACAGCAACAGCAATTGCAACAAATGCGTTGCCCAAAGCAATGCAAATAAACAACGCTTCAAATGTATATTTGTATAGAGGCGGACATTGTGTATATAAGTTAATATGTATGCATGAATGTTTTGTCGTCGCTTGAAATAATAGATTGTGATGCAAAAATAATATTGTGCGGACAAAACTTGTTTGTAAAATTGATCAATGAAAAAAGCAACAATTCAAAATGTGCAAAAATATAATAATAAAGTTTGTTTGTAAACTAATTAGGCTAAACATTAAAAAGAGAATAAAATTAAATAAAAATAACACCAAATAACAGAAGACAGCTGGCAGCACAAAATTTTATATACGGATCCTGACAAGACCAAATATGTGAGGGTAGTAAGAAACATTCAAACATGTATAACAAAAAAGCCATCTGTGCTTTAAATATTGATTTTAATAACTGATAGACATCTAACTCTGAGCTCCATCAAACTAATTCAATAGAGCCTACCTCAATCATATTTGAGCACATTTAATACTTTGCATTAACAATTTTTTAAAGGTCATATATCTGTGTAACACGAAGAATTGCACTCTCGCACTCTCTCGAATTTGTTCTTGCCTACGTTACAAATTGAATGTAGCAGCAGCTCTACAAATTACTCATTTCCGACAGATCCACTTCAGATTTAGAATCGTAACTGCCCTAACTAATCGTGTAAATGTCGGTGGAACAAGCACTCACACACACAAACACTCACTTGCTGGTTTGGCAACAATTCCATTTCCATTTGGAAATCTATGGCCTTGCACAATTGCACATTATTTGCGCTGCATTTCAAGGTTTTACAAATCACCAGCACTTACGTGTGCGCTCACCTTGCGCGTTGTTTACGGCACTTGCTAATGAAAATAAACGTATTTCAAGCTAATTAAACAATAAAAGCGCAAGAGCGAGCGCAGCCCCCAAAAGCAAATGGAATAAACTAAAAATAAATGTGGAGTAAAAAAGCGGAAGGTAAATTGAAAGGCGAGCGAAATGTACCAAAAAGGCAGCGAAAGAGTGAGGCAAATTGAAGGGCGGTGCTGTGCGGGGGGGGGGGGGGGGGAAGTGGCTATGAATCTGTCTCTCAAGCTGACGCTGACAGCTGACAAACCCGCGGGACTCGCGCAGCGCACAAAAGTAGGCAACAAAGACGATACGACGCCGTGGCCCACTGATGTTGCAATTTAATTTGTATTGTTAGCTGTTGTTGATGTTGACGTTATTGTTGCTGCTGTTGTTGTTGTCGTCGACACAATTGCAGCCACATCTTGTTGATGATGATGATAATGATGATGATGAATCCACTTAAGCGCCTGGTACAGGTGGCAGACTGCAACAGCTGTCGTCTAATTGAACTGCAAAGGGATGTGTGCAACTGCAGCACTCAATGTATGTGTGTGTGTGTACGTATATGTGTGTGTGAGTGTAAATTATAAGCACTCAAGCAGAGCCAACACACAATTAAAGTGACAAATGCTAAGCAGCAGCTTTGACGTGATTCGTATAATTTCTTTTCTTTATTGCCTTTCACAGCTAATTCAATTGGCATTTGAACTTATTTCGACATATCGCATGCATATGTTTTATATATATATAAATGTATTTGTTATATGTATATGTATATGTGTGTGTGTGTGTGTGTGCTGTGTATAAACTTGATTGAAATGCAAAAACGCTCGACTTCACAGCTATGCAATTGTTCAACGCTAATCGCGGCACATACGCTTCGATGGCGGCTCCTCGTCGGTGGGCGCAATCGATTGCAACAAAGCGCAGCTTGTGTGGCTGCCAAAGAGGGTGAGGAGCAAAGCGACACCGTAGCCTGTGGCGCGTTCGCCCTGTAATAGAAATGCAACAATGAATGTGGTAGAATGTTGGGTATGCGGTTAAAGGACATTTAACAATTACTTACACAACTCACAGGCGTCGCCATATCAACATGCATCCACACGCCGGGATAGTCGAAGCCCAAATGAGCGGCCACAAAAAGGCCGGCGCAAGAGGACTGCGCATTCTGGCGATCCTGAAATCAAAATCGCAAAATATATTTCAATAAAATTCAGAAAGTACAAAATTGATGGAAGTCTGGAAGACCCAGGTACAAAACTCTTTTTAAATTTTATATTTATTCGTTTTTTTATATATTTGAATTAATTAAATAAAATAACGGTTTGTTCGTAAAGAAGAGCTATTAATACATCTTAAGGATACAGGATATTGCAAAAAAAAAAGCATGAGCATGCAACAAGTAAAACGCAGTTGCATCTTTAATATTAAAAAGCATCCTGCAGTGCAGCCACATAGAATATATATTCATATATATATATATATATATATATATATATATATATAGATATACTCATGGCACATACATAAATATATAGATGGCTGGATGTGCTAATGCCTAAATTATATGCCTTGCAATGGTAGCTACCCAGTAACGGAAACTGTCGCTCTACTAACTTGAACGGAAATTACAACGCTCAAGTGGCAAAAATATAACGTTGCTAAGCACAGTGGGACAAAAAAACATAGTTTGTCTACAGAATGGAATTTGTACAATAATGTGATTAATATGATATCTAGTGTTCAATATTATAAAATACTATTTTTGTATTTAACAGCCTAACTTAATTGGTTGAAAGCTTTCATTAAAAAAGCTAACAGCTTCTATAAATAAAATGAAAATTCTTCAATATGAAAGACACCTAAAATTACTTGTAATATGAACTTTTGAGTTAAAAGCTAGAAACTTTTTGTATATTTTATTTCGAGTAGTTGGCCCACTGTGCAGAGTTGGCCATGTATAAAAGAATCCAATACAGAAGCTTATATGTACTTATAAGAGCGCATGCAGTTGGCCAAAAACTAGCAAAATTCATGAGTAGAGTAATAACAACAACAACAACAAAACAACAACAACCGAAGTCTTGCAGTGAATATTGCATGACAACGCGTGATATACCATGATGAAAATCACGCACACACATTTCATACATAGAGCAGCAAACACCAACTCACATATATTTATACATACATCTGTACGTATTCATATACAGAACAAAAAGTCTTCCGACACGCAGCGGAAGTTAGAAGTCTATTGAAGGCAACGGTGGCTGCCTCATGTTGTTCTTGTTCTTGTTATTGTTGCTATACTAGTAGGACTAGTTGTTGTACTTGTTATGGTTATTGATGTTTCAACTGCTTTTGGCGGTTTGGCCGCTTACAATCTTACGCTGCAATTCTTATGAAACTTGACTTTAGTTTCATTTGCTAGAAAACTTGAAAATACTCTAATAATTCGCAAGAATCTCCACACAAAACACAATTGTAAAATACGCGAGCTAAATGTAATCGGATTGGTCCGCATTATGTTTGTGTCCAATTAAAGAGTTGGGCTTATAGTTTAGAACTGTAGTTTTTGTAAGCTGCAGAACGAGAAACAAAATTCACAATATTTATTGACTCAGTTTGCAGTCTAAGAATCAATTGGTCCTTGTATCCAAGTAAGCATCGAAATATTATTTTAAAAGCAATAAATATTTACATTTATAACTGTAGTCTTTCAATATAAAGTTGGGAATCTATTTTGAATGCAATCGCTTATCAGTTATCAATAATTTATCGAGAAATTGTAGCACAACACAAATAATACCCAATATATAAAGTGATTTTAATCAAATGTTACTGGTCAGGTGTTACGACACACTCACTCGGAGTTTGAAATCGACTCAGTGAACCGACTGTGTCTATTCAGCCTATGCGATTTCATCAATAATAGCAAACATTTGTCAACATAATGTCATTAGCATTGATTGCATTACGCAACGCATTGATTGTGCGAACCTTTTGTAAATAGCCAAATAGCTGGCCAAACGCACACACATACACACACACACACACACACACACACACACACACACACACACAGCCACATATCAAGTTTGGCAACGGGTCGACGACTAATTGCGGTTGGATACGTGACCAA
This sequence comes from Drosophila maculinotata, assembly GCA_035045305.1. Lineage (NCBI taxonomy): Eukaryota > Metazoa > Arthropoda > Insecta > Diptera > Drosophilidae > Drosophila > Drosophila maculinotata. Next base: position 13,516,455 of record JAWNPD010000335.1, read on the forward strand.
ACCCAAAAACCCCATACCCTACAGCCTATGCCTTTTGTATGCATGTATGCCGTATACGCCACGTGTGTCACATAACAGAATCGATGGCAATTTTTGATTTGATGCTATCCGCCGTGGTATGCAACGCGTTTCATGTACGATTAACGTGCATTTTAATTAGCAGTCGGAATTATCACGCTACACTGTTAACATTTACGTCAGCTATCATTAGAATATGGCCGCCTGTAATTAGACGATTGCCGTGGAATCGTTTAATTAAACTAAAATCAGTTTATGTTAATTGCAGACCACATTACAATGTCCCACCAGTTTAAAGTGCTGCACTTGAGATACGTAACTCGGTACAATACATAACTAAGGCTGCTAGAGAGCGAGAAGCAAAGTAAGAAGCAAAGCGATAAACTAGAAGTTGTGCTAAAAAGGAGGCCTAGTAACAGATCGAGAAACGTTGAAAAAAGCAAATTAATAAAGATAAGTTGAGGAAAAAGCAAAGCTAGAAGCAAAGTGCGAAACTAAAAGAAAAGCAAAGCGAGAAGCGAATTTATTTATTTATTATAGCATTCTTATTTCAATTGAGAATTAGAAGAAGAAATAAGAAGTAAAGAGAGAATGAAAGCGAATTTTTGTTATTTTCACAAAATATATATAATTTGTGGACTTAAATGTCAATTATTTTTGCGCTCTAATCTTTTTTAAATACAAAGCACAATTTTAATAGCTGAGCAGCTGCGCTGTTGTCGATTTAAACGATGTTTGCCTAAATTAAAGGGGTCGTTAAATCTTTAAAGCAGCAACACTTAAGCTAAACATTATACTTAAAGAAGATTACATCAATGACAGGCGTAACACTTGCCACGCCACACTTTCCAAGTGTTCTGCGCTGCGCTGTGCTGTGCTGTGCTGTGCTGCGCTCTGCGATGCCTTGGGGCATCAATGTATTGGATGCCTTTGACTGGTTTCAGTATCAATTACACATTCAGTCAATGGGCGTGAGACGGCGTCACAAGGATTTGCAGAGACAGTTGCCGGCTAAATCGATGCCTTGGCACGGCACGCTGAAAGCGACAACCGCTTTTATTCAATTTTCCCTGCCGATGTCACAGCGCTTTAAAAAGTTTTCGCCGGAGGGGCAGTGCACAGCGAAGGCAAAAGAGCAAAAGGAAAATATTAGAAAACAGTCAATGCGAGAGCGGCAGGGTTCATTTTCATTTTTTTTTTTTTTTTTTCATGTTTTGTTTGCCTAAGAGACGTGCTAAAGTTGAACGGAAACCGACACATAACAAGCGGAAAGATTTGTGTTAACAAAGTCGCCGGAGTTGCCGCCCCCGTAAGTAGGCAACGGAAATCGCGGGGCATTGCGCAAATTACGTGACTTACGGTCGGGACTGGCCAGGGCGGGGACATGAAATCTGCATTAGAGCCACTGAACCACTAAGCTCGAGCATTATTTATAAACTGTTGGCATTATTTAATCAAGAGCACAACAAACGCAAAAGCACAAACAAAAACCATATTTGGCGCCTTGAGGTTGCTGCGTAAAAATATAAAAATACACGCACATAAAAAAACTTTTGCGCATAAAAAGTTCAATTTAATTCATTAAAAAGTATAAAAAGTCGCAGTACAATTGAATTTAAAATGTTACCGCTTAATAAAAATTTACCAACTGCAATTCAGCCAAACAGAAAAGAGCAACGAAACGAAAAAATCAAAAAAAAAGTCAAAGCAGTTATCTTTGTGTTTTCGAACATTTAATACCCTGGTAGGCAACAGGTAAGGCAGATATTCAATTTCGTGGAGTTAACTTTTAAGTGAATAATTTTCATAAATTAAAAACTATTTTTGTCTGCGAGCTACTAGAGAAGTTATGTATTCCAAAGTATTTCAATTTAAGAGGTTGGAAATGAGTTTTTTATTATGTTACGCACTTAATGATCAAATACCTTCTATAAGGGTATTAAAAATAAGGCAAGAGATTGCGCATACGCCGCATGAGCCAAACAAAAGACATGCCGCAACACGTTGCTCTGCTCGCTCAATGGGTTTATCTAAAATTCATGCTCCCTGGCCTGTGCGCTGGCAGCTTTTTACGATTTAACATAAAAATCAATTACCAACAATGGTAAAATTACACAGTCATAAAATTTGAGTAACTTTGTCGACGGATGCTGTCGTTGGTGTCTCAAAATTGAGAAACAATTTCAAACATTTAAATTCTTTTATTGTTTCGTTTTGGCTCACGCTGTTATTCAATCTTGTAGTGAGTGGTGCCTTTGTTGGAAAACTATTTCATTGTGAGTAAGCTCAGAAAATTATTAAATAATATGGCAGACAACTGTTATATAAAACAATGAATTTGCGTTTTAACATGATACAGAAGACTTTCCATTGCGAATTTTTAATGAATTCTCGCAGATATCACTGAAAATATAAATGCATTAAATATTTCTGTGCAGTCACTTCTTTAATACAGACGCAACATTAATTATAATTAATCAGATATCGAATTTATAAAAATAAAAGCTGTTTAAGTCGACTTAATTTACCACACGTTCTGTTTTTTAAAATCCAATATCTTTAAAACGAAAATAGCAACAGAACGCGTTGGATCAACGTGTTAACCGCAGGACAACGACAAAGCTAATGATGGAATGACCCATAAAATCAAACCCATGGTCGAGACCCAAACACACAACACAAATCAGACATGACGTACAACAAATGGCAGTCAGTTATTTAAAAGCCAGACTAATGGGCAATCCCCAACCGAACAACTCACATAGCTGCTGCCCCCAAATAACCTGGCACCAAATGCTCGTCAAAATGAGCCAACAGCGGATGAGGGGCAAAAAGCAGAGCTGCCTCGAAAATAACCGCCAACCGCTAACAACACTCATAATCCGTCCATTTAGTGGGAAACTAGCGTTGGGCCACCAAAGCGCAAAAAGTCATGTAATTTAAACGCAACGCGTGAGAATTTAACTAGTAGCACTAACAAAAAAAAAGGAAAGACCGTTGTAATTTTTGTGCTCTAACAACAGAGGGTATTTTGAATTTGTTACATAACAAAAAATACCGATTTAACTATAAAGCTGTTTTGCCTAATGTATAATAGTAAGATAAACTCACTTCTGCAATTTAAAGCATTTTTATTTACGTCATAACTTTAAATGATATAAATATTTAAACTTGCTAAATATTTCAAAGCATTACACATTGTAATCAGACAAATCTGTGAACTTTTTCTACCATATATGATGTATGTACTCATTAAATAGACATATAGATATTATATATCTGCCGTGTGGAAGCTCAGCTAAAGCTAGCATAAATTTAATAACTTATTGCCTAACTAAGACATAAAATTGTACGACATATTGATATATGCAATTTAGTACATATACAAGCAAGGGAATTAAATCTTCGGCATCCCAAAGTCGATTTTCTGGTTCTCTTTTGTACTATTTGTGGAGTCGATTCACCTTTTTTTGGATTTAACGTTGAATGCATTTTGGGTTTAAAGCACTTTATCACAGGCACATTGACAAAGTGCGCGACGCAGGCAGCGCTGATGTCGCATCAAATGCAGAAGAGGACCTAACCGGGCGGACTGTTGAGCGGGGGGGGGAAGGTGTGATGGGACTTGCTTTTTTTGGCGCTGGAGACTGGAGACACACACACAACGAGCGTCAAAGCGGTCGAAAAATCAAACGGCCAACAGCCAGTCGAGCAGGCGGGGAGGTGGGGCAGGTGGGGCAAGGCAGGTGACAGGCATGGACTAGTTAGGGGGCAAATGGGCAGGCAGCCAAAGCTGCCACGCCACTTGACCTATCTGGCACTTGGGCACCTACGCACCCAGCCAGCCGGGCCAGCAAGGCAACAGAGGCAACAGAGTTGGTCGACAGTCGCCCATGGCGTGACAATGATGAATGACCATTGATCCGAAGCGTTTTAGACGTACAATAAGGTAACTCGATTTGGTTGCTGTTGTGGTGTACCTTGTGGCCCCACGCACCACAGCAGCACCACAGCAGCAGCAGCAGCAATGGCAACGGCAACGACAACAGCCACCTACCAGTTTTGATCCCCAACCCGACCCATTACTTTTATCAAGTGCCTTCTAGCGTAGATTGAACGCCAAAGTTTTTGATACATGTTACACCAGCAGCATGTGCAAGTGTGTATTTTTGTGTGTAAGTGTGTGTGTGAGTGTGTCTGTGTGTCTATGCAGACTGGCATAAATCACAGTAATACTAATCAATCTTTAAACCGAACATGACGTCCATCATTTTTCGCAACACTGCGGCGGTAAAAAAAAAATAAAAAAAAAATAAAAAAAATAAACAACAAGTGACCCTGATAAAGTTAATTAAAAATCTATGTTACACACATTTGCAAAACCAACAACAATTTTGGTTCGGCTTTGTGTGTGTTTGAGTGATTGACTTACAAGTATGTGTGCAATAAATATTTCTTGTTGCTCAAATTACGTAGCGCAAATAGAGTCACATATAAAATTGTCAAATAAAACGAATTAATTGAATGTTATATTTAAATACCATAAAAACCAAGCTTTTAAAACTAAAGAAAAAAGCTATTAAAACTGGAATGATAACAAATAAAAGTATATATAGCTATTAAGTTTTCAAGTTAAATTAGTGAACATTTAAAAGTTTTTAAGTGTTTTGTTTTGCATCCATTGTCATGGAGGATATCGAACTCTTAAGCAACTCATACATAAGCAGGTATTATTCGAGAGTTGTTTGGACATTTGGAAAAGTTATTCGAATACTAAACGAATGTAATAGCAGGACAGAAATGCAGTCAAATTATGTAGAGAGAATAACAAAGCAAAATCTGTTTTCTATTCGGTTCCACAATTTAGTTTTTAAAAATCCAAAAGTGTGTATTTTTTGGAGACGATAGATTGAAGGTATGATATAGTGATTCTTTCTAGTCAACTAGTAGTTTCTAATCAACTGTTAAATTTGTTGCCAAATCAATTGTTCTAGCCGGCTTTTAGGTTTAAATGAGGATGCGTGTGTGGGTGGTGCGTGTGTGTGGAATTTGGTGGTCGATTTTTTATGGTTTTTTTTTTTGTTGGATACTTACCGCCACAGAGTTTTTCATGTCAGCAATTGCCGATGCAAATTCCGAGAAATGCAATTCGGGACAATAAATAATTGGCGCCAATAAATCGCCGGATTTGCGTCCGGCTTGCAATGCCTTTGATTCCCATGGCTCCGAGTTTGTCAATATGGCACCATGGTATTTGCCAGTAGCAACACCCTGCAAGACAAGACAAGAAACAAAACAATTAAATATGTAGTACGATATAAGAGAAACATATCTCTTTAATGGGCGGCCATCTGAACTGATAGAAAACATGCAATATTTAAGCGAATACAAACAATAAAACTGTACAGCAACTAACAACGTAAAGGTAGCAACATGGTCCACTGCACGCTGCACATCAGAGCGACGGAGAAAGCAAGAGAAAGAGAGAGGGAGAGGGAGCTGCGGGGCTGTCGAGAGGCAATGCATGGTTGCCAGCCAAAAATTGCTAGCTTCCGACGCGACCAGCAATAAAAAGGTGCAAGGTTATTTAGCACAAGCAACACCCCAACAACTTCAGGACCAGGAGCAGCAGCAGGAACCGAAACAGAAACAGGACCAGTACCCAAACCAGTCAAGGACTGTGCGGCGCGTGTTAAACTACAGCTGGACAAATGAAAGCCACACACACACACACACACACACTAGCACACATAGAAGCACAACAACGACAACAATAGGTGTAACAAGCAGCAGCAACATAAAATGTAAAAGCACAAAAGTGTTGGCTGCTGCTTGTTGGTTACTATAATATACCCTATAGAATAAGTGCTAAAGGGCATATGAAAAACGAATTCGTATATGAGCATACATAATACAAATCACTTATGAAGTTGAATAATCAAACGACAAATAAAAAACAAGGAAAATGTAAAGAAAACTTCTCAAATTAATTTGTACGCAGGTCTTTCAAAATAAGTTAGAAATCGTTCGTTTTAAATTTTCGAAAAATGTATCTAAACTTCTTATTTTAGAATTCAGTTAGCACGATTATTTAATACAGGTTTTAGCCATATCTTCAGCATATACATGAACCCAAAAACAAAAACCTCCATTCTGGCCAAAGGGTATTTTTTAGACGAGATTCAATCAATTTCGTTGGTTTTTGCTTTTGTTGTTTACTAGCTTTTATTATTGTTTTTGCTGCTGCAGTCGCAGTTGCGCCAATGTTGGCAATTAATATTATTGCATGTTGCAAAAGTGTTCCGCTATTTTTATATGTAAGTGCTAGTGCATGTGCGTGTGTGTGTGTGTTTGTGTGTGTGAGCGTGTGTAATGGAATTAAACACAACAAGCGTCGAAACAAATTCTCAACAATTTCAGAGAAATTGTAAAAGCTAAGAGTGTTTGACTAGTTTCTAGTTTTGGTTAACAATTTCACTTGCACTCAAAATAGGTGGAGTTTTTTGTTATTATTTTTTCGCTCTTTAGTTGGCGCTGCTTGTTCAGGACATGAGCTCTCAGCCATTTTTGCGTGTCCTGTTCCAATCCCTGACCAGTTTCGATTTATTTCCCATCGAACCACAAATAACGCAAATTGGCATCATATTTTAAGCAAATTGCATCCAAGATTTATGGTAATTGTGCGCCATCGCAGCAATGCCTCCTACTGCATTCACAGCAACAGACGCACCCAGCACCACCCAATTCACTCAGCACTCCAACCCAACCCACCACCAAACCGGCAACAACCACAAAACGGGTTTGCTTCCTTTGCTCCTTTATTGTTGCTGTTGTGCATACGCGAGCGATGTTGCTGCTGTTGCTGCTGATGTTGCCTCTGCTGCCTCAGCTGCTTCAGCTGCTCCAAGTTCCCACCGAGAAACCAAATTTGCAATTTATTTTTGCCAATTAACCTCGTGACTTTTATAAAGCGTGGCATAAATTTCGCATTTAAGAAAGATAGAATAGAAAATGGTCTGCGCGGACAAGAGGTAAGCAATTCGTCACAAATGGAAACAGCAGGGAAAACGAATCAAGCCGCTGACTATGATATTTAAAGATGGGAAAGAAGATAGGAAGGATAGATACAATGAAGCATAGCTCTCCCTCTGAGCTGATACAAAGCCAAGAATGGATTTGATGGCAGTCATTTTACACAATCGATAAAATGTCTGAAACTATGAATCGTTTTCGCATCTTCATTGTAAAGTTCATGGCAGCTGCCCTGGCAAAAATCTTTCAAGGCTTAAATTGTGATTCGATCCTTTAAGTGTAATTTGGCAGCGCTTTAAAGCGGACCGAATAAAGAGCTGATTGTTAACTTACAAGGCAGTTAAGGTGCTTTGCTATTTTTGCCAAGCAGATTAAGCTAACATGATGTAGGGTTACCAATGAAACTAAATCGTTTTTGACCGCTACGTATATTCGCTGCATTGAAACTAACAGCTAGACAGACAATTATAACTGCTACAGCTAACCTATCGCTAAATATCAGATCAGATAAGTGATAAATAGTTTAAATTGGATTTCTACTTACTTGAGCGCCCGTCAGCGTGGCCATATCGAGAATAATGTTCGCCTTGAGATCCTTGTTGGCGAAGCAAACGCCATCGGCGAGCACCAAACGGCCTTCAGCATCCGTATTGTTGATTTCCACGGTACGGCCGGAATACAACGTATGAATGTCATCGGGACTGCGTACAAGGTAAAGATAATAAATAAATAACAGGGCAACATTAATTGGCACCATTAATTTACCGTGTGGCATTTGGGCCAACCGAGTTTTCTGCCAAGCAAAAGACGGCATGGAGGTTATCTTTGAAGCCACATTTGATGGCCGCATAGAAGGCACCCAAAATAGCAGCAGCACCGCCGCAATCGCGCTTCATGCCCGGCATGGCTGTTTTGCCCTTGATGCTGAGGCCGCCAGTGTCGTAGACAATGCCCTTGCCCACCAGAGCAATGGTTTCCTGTGCGCCTTTCGGCTCGTGGGAGAGCACCACTAAAGCTGGCGGCACTGCCGCCGCCTTGCCCACGCCATAGATGCCGCCAAAGCCGCGCTCCTGCAGCTCCTCGCCGCGTATGATCTGCGGCTGCAGCGATAGCTCTTTGGCGAACTCGGTAATATTCTCAATAAAGTGATCCACGTTCATTTCGTTGCAGGGCGTGTCGACAATGCGTGCCGCAAGGCGAATGCCACGGGCCGTTTCGTGTAGGCACTTGAGCTCATCCTTGTTGAGCGGCTCATCCTCAACGCAGCCATCCTTGTCGATGACAATGAACTCCACATTGACCACAGAGCGATTATGCTGCGCATCGCCACCATCATCATCTGCTGGCGATTTGGCGCCGCCGCCCGTTTTGCGGGAGTATAGCGGAAAGGCACGAACCACGGCACAGGCGCTGGCAAAGATGTTATCGCGCTCGCAAACGAGCACAACACTTTCCTCGTTCACATTGAGTACATGGTTCTTGACCAGGCGGGTGATAGAATGCGCCCGCGAGGCGGTGTTATGCCGTGAGGCTTTTAAGGGCAATGCTGCCACGGTGGCCACGTCCAGATACAGGGAACACTTGTCCGTGGGCGCCGGATGCAGGGAAGCGATGGCGTTTTTGAATGTCTCCTCGCTGACGCGCGGCTCCAGTTTGCTGGCCAACTGGCCAAACTTAAGCAGATTCAGATGACGCAGCTGGCCAATAATTAGCACCGGCTGCACCTGCGGATCAGTGCGGGTAAGCGACGCATTAAACTTGATATCGGTGGCCATCTGGAATCAGAATTAAACAATTAATCGTTATGTTGTTTGGCTTATCAGACTGCTGCCGCTACCTTAACACCTTTAATCGTTAATTTTGTACTATTTATGATACCCCAGATTGGCACAAATAATAATCGACTTTGTACTGTAAACTTGTGCACATGACATAATTTGATTGCAGTAACTGATTTGGCTCCTGTTCTAATCATTACCAGACGCGTAGTGTCAAAACCTGTTTACAGGGGCTTCAAATGCTATACAATAGATCTTATTTCATATTTATAATAACAAACATATCATCGCATGTTATACAGATATTTTTGTATAGTATGGATAAATCAATATTATTAGTGAATTACATATTTTCACAATAAAAAATTAAAACTAAAAAACAGAATTGTTAAAAATATAATATAAATTCGTTAGAAATGTAAGATTGTAAAATCCTTCGAATCCTGAGTTTTTAAATATTTTTTAACAGAATTTAAACATTGTCATCAAATTGATTACTTTGTTATAAATTATAATAACAAAATATATTCTCTTCCTATCGCAGCACTACTGGCTAATCCATTGATCATTAGTCACAATAATGATCATATTCTAATCTATAAATAACACAAACACATTGCATAGAATAACGTCTGCAATTGCTAACGGTAATCAAAGCTGCCGAATATAGCACACCCTGATAAGCTCGTTTGTGTGTGGTAATAAAATGTGTGCCAGCTACGTCATCAATGCTATAGCGCAATGACATCGCATTGTGTCGCATTTGTGACCTTGTAATGAGGCAACCCGAAGAGAAAGAAGCTCAACAAGTGGGAGCGGGGTGATTTGTAAATTTCATGATTTATTTTAAACTTTATCAACAGTTATATATATATGTACATATATATATTTGTGCAATCAAATGGATAAAATAGCAACACAGAATTATTATGCAAATATCTTATTTATTTTTAGAAATCAAATAACGGCGCTTTCGCTTTGTTCGCAAAAATATTCCATTCCCCTTACCCCCTTCAAAAACAGGCATCTTTATAAGCATTATGTATGTATAAATGTACATATGTATGTGTGCACTTACCATTCCAGTTGGAGTGTTATTGCAATAGCTGCGTTGGAATATGGTGCGGATCGCCCTGGCGGTGTGCAACAAACGCATTAATTTTAAAAGAAATTTCTTTGCAAATTTCGATGATGCTTGTTGCTTGCAATTTTTGCCGGCTATTGGTATGACAAGTGTGGCAAAATCATCGATAAATCGAATATACGATAGTTGTGTCAGAGCGATATGTTACCACACTTGCCGCATGGAAGCAATAACGGTCTGGCAGCGCCACTTCTCAAAAAACCATGTGATTATTATGAATTTTATAATTGTAGCTAAGATCTTCAAAGTATTTAAGATATGTCAAGTAAATCAAACACACACGTAATAACAGCTAGCATTTTTAAAACATTACATATGCATCAATAATGCTCATCTCTAATGCATGATAACAATCTGGCAACGCTAGCGCTGATGGAAGCGTCCTAAATCAACTGCAACTGGAATACAAACAAAGCGCTCTGGTTCAAAAATAAAGTAAAAAAAATAAATAAATCCAAATGGATGAACAATTTGACATTTACAAACGCCTAATGGCAATGCAGAGAAACGCAGTGCGCCTAGAGCAGCAGGAAAATACAATAGCAAAGCAGAGTAGCAAATTTCACAGCAATTTGGGTAAGTTTTTTGTTATATTTATAAATTGAAATATATTGTTGTGTTATTTGTTCTTCTAGCGTCACTTGTGGCAACAATTGAAAAGCAGCAGTGTGAATTTGATAAACTTAATGCATTGGTAAATCAACGCCGGGAAGATCAACAAGGACGAATTGCATTAATAAAATCGATAAACGATAAAATAACTGAGGAGAAGCAGCGAAATGTTGATTTGCAGGCACAGCTGGCAAAGGTGAAAGAAGAGCGCAGCGAACTAATGGGAAGGTGAGTGGTGATCGACTTGTAAATACCCTGTACACTTTTGCAAGTATCTAATAATGAAATATAATTGATCTGCGGCTTTTACAGCCACCAAAATTTGTTAACAAATTAAGGAAATAAAATGTCTCCTATTACATTTTAACAGAATTTAAATTATAGAGTATTAAAATAACTTATATTCTCGCTTTTTGCAGCGTTCGAATTCTGAGTGATGCCACAAACACTTACATCAACCCAAAGGCATTGCCCGCACGTGTGAGGGGTGTAACTGTTCAACGAGAAGAAGGCCGGTGGATACCCTTCGATTTGGAGGCACACGATCTGAGTACACTTTATACACTAATGCAAAAGAGCAGCGGAAATGACGGCAAATGGCGACAGCTGTTATCAATAGGAAATCCTCAAATGCCCACTTCAAGTGACAAGGAAAATGGCAATGGGTCGATGGCAATGTCTATAATTGAGATTGATCTAACTTCGCCGCCATCTCATAGATAATTTAAATGTGCAGGAAGTTCACACTAAATTATATTTATATTTATAGTATTATTTCAATGTACTGTGGACCAAGCGTCATATAATCTGAACATTTCTATTATCTTTTAGAGCGCGTGTCGCATATAATATAGGTTTTAATTTTATTGAATAACAAGACATTAAATGAATATATATTCAATCGGTTTTTCATTTGCTTACACTTACAAATCGAATAAGCACGCACTAAACTCGAATCATACAATCAGTTTATTAATAGATTGAACTTTACAACATGCACCTTTATAGAATAGTTCATAGGGCATATTGTTATTTAAGTTAATTGATTTTAATTGACGCATTCATTTTATACAATCACAAATAAGTTTCAGACAGAAAAATTAGCCGCTATTTTAAATGCTACTTAAATCCTTTTTGATAATTATATGTATTATTTATTACCTTATTTTATAATTTATTATATTATTATAATAATTGACCATTCGCGACATTTTATAATATTTCTTGAAGCACCGAATAGAGCAATATTCGAACACAATTCTTCAGTTCGACATATATATACAGATAATGAAACCGTAATCGCAGACGTAATTGCAAAATGCCTGCGCTTTCCAAGTTGACTCGGACACTCTGCTATAATAGATGTCTGACGGCGAATCGAAAAGATCAGTATTGGCTTGAACTTAATCGGGAACGCGCGCAAAATGTTAACCGTAGTTTTGCTGGTAATATGCTCGCTCATATTGCTATTTCTATCATTTAAATATGCCGTCGGTCGTCCTGCAGGCTTTCCACCTGGTTAGTTCAACAACAGAATCGGACTTCGCGCTAGCCTAACGGCAATATTTATCCTCCAGGTCCTCCACGCATACCCCTTTTTGGCAGTTACCTTTTCATGCTGTTGATCAACTTCAAATATCTACACAAGGCAGCAATAAAATTGAGCAACTGGTACAAATCGGATATTATTGGTCTATATATCGGACCATTTGCAGTTGCCGTCGTTAACAATGGAGAAGCCGTTCGCAAGATCCTGAATAGTGAGGACTTCGATGGACGACCTGCGTTATTTATTAGCAAAATGCGTGATCCTGGCGATTGTGTGCGAGGTGACGCTATAAACTTTATTTAATTCTAAAAACATAATTTGATCTAAATTGCATGTATCTGAAACATTTTACAACTCAATATTAAGTTATATATATATATATATATATAGATATCATATTTGTAGCAACGTCAACAGTTGTGTTAATCTAACTTTCTAATGATTAGATGATTAAAAACATCAAGTATTATAGAGCCCGTCTCAAAACACTACAAGATTAAACTTAATTGCAGTCAAAGATATAGCTTTGATATTGAGAACAGATTAGGAACATAAAACCAATCAAGGGTACTTGAGTACCAATCTTCATCTTTTTGAATTCATCCGAACTCGGGCCCATTTCTTTCTTGTTGTGCTAGTTCTGATATTGCGATCTTTGCAGGTTTGCGATAAGCAATATCAGTGTCAAAAAAACGTAGCCACTTAAACTTTGAAGCCAGTCAAATTAAGATTGTACCCTATACAATTTAAAATATGTCAAAAGGTCCCCTGACTACATTTATTTCTAATCTTCAAAATATGTGTTTCCTTTTTTTCTCTTATATTTATATTTCTATATTGTTTTAAGGTATATTCTTTCAGGAGGGCGTGCTCTGGAAGGAGCAAAGACGCTTCATTCTCCGATATCTGCGTGATTTTGGTTTCGGACGTCGTTTTGATCAGTTGGAACTGATCATTAAGGAGGAGATAACAGATATGCTCGAAATGATTCGCAGTGGACCATGTTACGAGCACGAGCATCATCTGGTCAAACCAGGTGGTTACCGGGTGCAGTTACCGTTGCTCTTCAATCCATTCTCGGCCAACAGTCACTTTCACATTGTTTACAATGAACGCCTGCCACGATCCGAAATGGCCAAGTTAGTAAAGCTGGTAAAGTTGGGCTTACAGTTCCAGCGCAATGCCGATGACTACGGACGCTTGCTGAGCATAATACCCTGGATACGTTTCATTTGGCCGGATACAAGTGGATTTAGCAAACTAAATGAGTCGAATTTGTATATTCGCGATTACTTTGCGCAGTTTGTGGATCGTCATCTGGCAACCTATGATGATAGCAGTGAGCGCAACTTTTTGGATATCTATATAGCCGAGATGCAGAAGGGTCTACCCAAAGAGTACGGCTTCAATCGGGAGCAGTTTATCATGGGCTTGGTAGACTTCTCATTTCCCGCCTTCACCGCACTCGGTTCCCAGTTATCCCTGATTGTGCAGTACTTGATGCTCTATCCGGAAGTCGCCCAGCGCATTCAACGTGAGATCGATGAGGTTGTGGGCAGTGGTCGTCTACCCACGTTAGAGGATCGCAAGAATATGCCCTTTACGGAGGCAACGATCCGTGAAAATATGCGCATCGAGACGCTGGTGCCGTCGAATGTGCCCCACAAGGCTCTGGTCGATACGGAACTAATGGGCTATCGCATACCCAAGGTGGATTAACCTAACCTAACCTATTCTTTGTTATACCTGCTATATATATACGTATTATTTATTGTACAGAACACTGTGATCATACCCAGCCTATATGCCAGTCACATGGACAAACGCATTTGGGCGGATCCGGAAAATTTCCGGCCCGAACGTTTTCTGGATGATGAGGGCAAATTGTGCCTGAAGCTGGATGTTTCCATGCCTTTCGGCGCTGGGAAGCGACTTTGTGCCGGGGAAACTTTTGCACGGAATATGCTCTTCCTAATGACCACAGCCATGTTGCAGAGTTTTGACTACACTTTGGCGCCGGGTGACGAGCTGCCGGATCTATCCAAAAATAACAATGGATTAATTATAACACCTCCGGACTTTTGGGTACAGCTAAGAGAGCGTTAGCATTAGGCACCAGTTATATTTGAAGTACTAATAAAACATTGGAAATTTGTACACTTGTGTAACCCCGCCCCACCACCAGCCACCCCCTACGTCATACTGTGTTAGGTTCTTCAATTGTTAATCATCAAGGCCGAAGTCAATGTCGGAATCAGAGTCCGAATCTGTTGTCAAGTCGTCGCTATCGATTTCTTTTACAACAGCTCTTAAATTGTAATGTATTGCTTCCAATATCCGCTCTTTTTTCATTAGGTTACACATATGAGCTATCTTTTCATCATCGGTCGCGTTTACGTTGCTGTTTAGTCGATATTTATTTATTTACTTCAGTAATATTTATTATTTGTAAACTTACACTTGAGCTTGATCCATTTTTGTATGACTGTTTCTGGTTGAATGACTTTTAGTGACTGAGTACAATATAATAATGGCTACTAGATATAAATGATTTTAAAATTACAACATTTTCCCAGCTCTTTGAATATTCAAATTTAGATTGGCCAACTTAGTTTTCGTATCCGAAGTGAATTATAGTTGTATGAATTTTTTCTGTGTCTGTTCCTTCATCTGTTGATTCGTTGGATTCGGATGTCGATGTCTGATTCTGTTGCTTGATGTCATCTATTTCATTGCGATGCTGCCATTCCAAGGCCTGCAATCTAAATAAACTTAAAATATGCCAATCTTACTTTTGAAATAGTTTCCTTTCTTGCTTTTGATTATTGGTTTCGTTTGTGATGCTATTTAGTTTATAGTATTAGGTACTTGTACTTATCATATATGTATATACTTATTTTATTAATGTTTTTTATTTTAAAACTTACTTTTGATACGGATCCATGCTTGTTTGTAGCTTTTTTGTTTTTAGTTGAAATACGATGGCTACTAGATGTATAAGATTGCCAAGTTGTTCTATACAATATCTTTACTTTGTACTCGGATATACTATATGTCTGCAAAAAAGTTGTAAATAAATGGTTTTATATAGCTTTAAAAATAACTCCATTTCTCACTCCCGTTTGTTTTTTTTTTTTCTTAATTTATTAACGTATATTTTACAATTGTTTGTCTTTAAACCGGTTGCAACAGTTTTGCAACATTTAATTAAACTTAATTTGTAGTTTTGCTTTAAGAATAGTTATTGATAGCAGCGAGTAAATATTTCGCCAAATATGCATTATCATTTATTGCTTGAAATCCTAGATACTAACTTAATATACTGTAAATATTATACGCATGCCACGCCCCATTTGGGTAATACTGCATGCATCTAAAAACGGCAATCAATACTTAACCGGATCAGTTAGGCCGGGGGCTGCATGGCATTAATATATGCACAGGGAGTTTCTCACAACGCTTAACATTTACAATTAGAACTAGTTAAGTGTTAAATAACAAAAATGTGCCATTTGTGATTTTTTTTAATTTAGGGGAGAGTGTGTCATTTAATAATACGCCTGCTTGATGGCCGCACTGGTAATCAAAAAAGCGGAGCCTATCAATACGAACGTGATGATTTTTAGAGCGCTGGGCCTACCGGAAGAATCTGTAATTATAGAGAGAGAGATATTTTCAAATTATAAATGATATCTCTAATTAGAATCTAGTGCCCCTTATTATTACTGCCTTATTGGTATCAATGCCCGTTCCGTTCTCTTCATCTTGAGATCAAACGACGATCAGCAAGAATCATAGCCAAAACAAATATAATAATAAAACTCTCACAAAGGGTCAAAGTTTTATATATGTAAGTATATTACCAGACATATATATATTTCTATATTGGCATTTGATTTTTTTTACTCAGTTTAAATACACTATTTTAAACTTTATCAGTTAAATAAATAAATAAAATAATGCTTTAAAGTTACATTTATGACTAGGTCTATAGACCATCTCACCAGAAATAGCCAACAAATCCAAACAAAACCTTACTGCACTTATTAAATTATTAATCAGCAAATCAAGAATATTTAAAACCCAGCTTGAATGCCTAAGTTGCTCTCGGTAAAAACTTAAATAATGTAATATTAAGTAGTTGGGCTCTTACTTTTTTTGTTGGGCATTACGCGGATGCACTGCCTCTGCTCAGTGCTGGCCTGATAGCCAAATTTGCACTGACAGACGGAATTGCGGCATTCCACATTCTCTGGATCCTTTTCAACAAAACACTCTGTAGCCTTCGTGCACGCCTCACCCAAAGCTTTAAATGGAAAAAAAAGGATTATATTTTATTAATGGTTTCTAGTGTTTAATTAGGTGAGCACTTACAGCGTTTCACTTCACAGATTCCGTTTTTCTCATGCTGCTCATCTGTGCAGCTACATTTGCCCTCCACACTGCAGCTGGCCAGAAGTGGTTTACATTGCTCATCCTCTACGCACTCCTCCTCGAGTTCCTCGGCTATGGATGAAAGAGCATTAAATAGCTGTCAACATTGACTGTTATTCAACTGACCTTGCTTGAGACACTCATCCTTGAAGTGGACATAACCCTTGCGACATTGACAGGAGCGCGTCTGCTCCGAATCTTTGGCTGAGTTGCTGTTGCTGCGATCCAAACATGCCGTATTGTCAGCAACGCATTCCTCATCCTCTAAGCAGTCGGCACCAATGCCTGTTACACAAAATATATATACATAAGCAAAGGATTTACAAATGTAGTTTAGTTATTTTAAAACTTGACCAACCTGCCACGCATTCATCGTTCTTTTCGAAATAGCTGTCGCGACAGACACATAAGCGATTTGAGCAAATGGAATGATCCACGAGACAGCCATCGTTGGATTCGCACTCGGCACCCAAGCCATCCTTGTATTCACAGAGCTGACTGATTTCACTGTACTGAGCGTACTCCTCGCAGGTGCAACGTCTGGGTATCTGTGAATGGCAATAGGAGGCACCAAAGGGACTACATTGGCTGTTCGATGTGCATGATAGATGATACTGAATGGCTGCAGAAGTAAACAAATATTATCAATTATTTACAATTTTTTATAAATTTATAACATATACTAAGTACTCACGTTTTCTGCAGTTGCGCAAGTCGCGTTCGTAGAAATAGTTCTTTTGGCATATACAAGTCCTGGACAACTGATCAAACTCATATTCACATTCGTCGCTACTCTCCGCTATCTCACCGAGCTCTGTCCAAGAATAAGGATAGCTATATAAACTTCAACTATGATATTATGTTATAGTTGCTTACCTGCAAAGCATTTACCGTTCCGCGCATAATATCCCTGTCTACACAGACAGATCTTGCTTGTGCAGATGGAGTGGGACAAACCGGTGCAGGATTTGCCATTGTCCGTGCAGCTGCTACCATCTGGGAACGAAATTAAAATCATATTTGATATGTCATTAACATTTCGCTTGATTTTTGTGTAACATGAATCTGAAACAAAATGCAACAATTCGCAACATTTATGATATAATCATTTATGATTGTATTTTAAAAACGCAACAACGTCCATTAATTCAAATTAGCACGCACATATTCTTGAGTTGTAGCAGCAGCCAGTCCTGCTTCTCCATAAATGAGCACGGAACTGTTGCACATAGTTAAGTATTCAAATATTTATATAATAAATGCCTTATCATTGCAAAATTCAACAGGGTTGGTGAGACTCTTAACATCTGTCTTACATTACAAATGAACTGTTTATTTATTTGAGGTGTTTCAAATCATATTAGTCACTGCTAGTATTATTATTTTGGCTATAAACTATATTAATATTTATTTAAAGAAAACTGTCATTAAATGCATAAACTTGATATGTGTAATGTATGTAGAATTATTTAAGAGGTCAAACACCTTAGATTAACTTTTCTTCTAACTATGACACCTACAATCGTTTTAAAATAGAATTTCAAGATTCTAAAATTTTCAAAATAAAATTTTTTGAAAAATGATAAAGTCTATTTTGTAAAATGCATAAACTTGATATGTAGAATTATTTTGGAGATCAATCTATGAACAAAAAGGTCTTGGGAATGGCAATCGGTTCAGTTTAGACAAAGTAATGGTATTGGAAGATTTGGACCCGTGGCTTCATATGATTTTGCTGTGTACTTACACTTTTTCTCATCGATATCGTCGTCATCGCGACTCGATCCCAGCGTCGAATACGTTTTAATATCGTCATTATCGTAGCGAAAGATGGCAGGCAATCGGCGTCGATAGTTTTGGGTATTGGAGGAGGTGCGTCGGCTGCTGGCGCTGGTCGAGGCGGTTGTTGTTGCTGTTGCCACATTGCGGAAAGTGCGTGCCAGATCTTTCAGCTCGTATTTCTCGATGCTCGTCTGCACGGCTATTTCGCGGGAACGTCGAGGTGTCACCAGGAGCTCGCTATCACCATTGGTCAGTGAGAGCGTTGCCTGGGCGGAGGCATCTTTGTGTGTGGGCGGGGCGTGGACTAAGGCTTTGGCAAATAGCTTCTTTCCGCGCGCTGAGCTGGCGGGAATGATGGTTGTGGTAAAGGACTCCGGTTCTGTGGTGTCTGTATTGGGATCGACTTCAGTTGTTTCGTAGTCCTCAGCGGTGGTCTCGGTACCGTTGTCCTCCGGTGTGGTCGCAGTACCGGCGCTGGTGCTGGTCTCATCCTCAACAGTACATTTTAGACCCACGCAGGCGGCACTGGCGCCCAGTGCATCACAGTCCGCATCAACGACGCAAGCATCGTTGTTTTCTATGCCAATATGCCATATTGATAGATTATAATTTTAATTTCGATTTAAAATTCAAAAACTAACCCATTGATTTGCGACGGCATATGTTTCCATATCTGTGATAATAGCCATTTGCACAGCCGCAGACGCTCTCCTGACAGCGCACGGATGCTCGATCGTAGCCAAAATAGCAGTCCAAGTCCTGCAAATGTTGAAATACATAAATGTAAAAGAATGTTGGGCTTGCTGTTACCAATGCATACCGTTTCGCAGGGCTCGTTGAGTCCATTCAATGGCATACACTTGCCGCGCAGATAGTTTTGGCCATCGGCGCAATCGCAGACCCCGGTTTTACAACTGGCTCCCGTTGGCATAAGATTGCATTGAACAGAGTCTTGGCATGCGTCACCAAACAGCGAGGTTGTCAAGCATTGCGTGAAGTTCTCCGAGAAGACCGTATCGAAACTGGAGCACTGACATTGACTCCCGTCTGGGTCACAGCTGGAGCCATCAGCTGTGCAGTCCGCGTCGCTTTCACATGGCCAAAACACGGCCAATGCACCACCGTCTCCTGCAATGCGTTTATCATATACATATATTCCGTTTAATTTCAAAAGTATTCGCCTTTATTTCACGCCATCGACGATATCGACCAACTTTTGTGTGGCACAAAACTTAGCCGAAATAAACTTAGGTGAGCACCATTTTGACCATTTAATTATTTAACGTCATGAAATTTAATATAATTGCAGCCGCTTTTATTTATAGATTGGCTTATATATGATTCCATATTGATTTTTCTTTATATTCAGTCTGTAAATTTGGGTCTATTTCACGTTTGTATCTATTTCGACTGGGTGCTACACATAAATTAAAAAGAAGCTAGTACAATAAGTTAACAAAATACCTATTGCTATATTAATTTACATACGTTACTTATCAAAAGATATGGCTAAAAACCAACCGTAGCATTTTCGTTCTGCGTTATCAGTTAATCAATTAGGAAAGCGACTTAAACCTATTGCTTTTGGCTAGCATGTGAGCCAATTCAATGGCCAACTGTTAATTAACTTATTAAAAATCCAACTTCCAGCTTTAATGTTGGCGATATTTTGCGGCTGTTACGGTTTCTAGCACGCAAGCGAGCTTGCAACAATTTATTACGTATACGCTAACCGCTTCCGGTTGTTCAAAATGTTTTCTAGGGAGAGAGTCTGATATTTTTGAGTTTGCCGAAGATTTAATACCCTTATTTTGAAATTGAAAAGAAAGCTTATTTATTTATTTATTTAGATTTTTGACAAATAATTATGAACCTTGTAATAGCCTCAAAAGCGGGGAGAATACATATTTAATTTGATCGAAATTACAATGCGTTAATGAGCAAGCTAAAATTCCCTTTGCAAGTGTATAAAAATGCGCATACAAAACCGTTTTAATTCAAACAACAGCGCTGAAATTTGCTCGTCACTTTTGGCACTTTAATTTCCATTTTCCGTGGCTAAAGAAACCATTTCTCAAGCTGAAAGACCTTCGACTATGTGTTCTCTTGTTGTTGTTCTTTCATTTTGTTTTGTGTAAGGTGGGCGCTTGGGTCAATAGGGCAAAGCACTTGACCTTGATTGCGTTTGCATTAATTACTTTTCTTGTTTGATATTATGACTGACTTGGCCACTGTTATTGTTATTGTTATTGTTATTGTTTTTCTTTTTTATTTTTCTTTGCCTTTTTGTTTTATTTTGTATTCATTTTTATTATTTGTATACCAATTTGGCTCACACTCCATGTTTTTGCACGGAACGACGACTTTAATTCAATTACCGGCCATTGCTCACAAATGATTTGAATGATTATAGTGTGGGTTCAAAAATTGTTTGGGTTTTCTAAATTGCTTGTGATTGTGGCAGTGGGAGTATATACCTTTCAGACTAAGCAGGGCGCAAAGGACGCCGAGTACTATAATAAGTTTCGGTTTTTCCATTATATTTGCACACAACTCACAACAAAATTGAAACGAAACACACTCCGGGCCAAAGGCAAATCGTTACTGAAACTTGGCCAATGAGTAGCTGTCGGCGGTAGCAGCTCGATTAAGTGCTTGATAGGGCCAATCTTATCGGAATTACCAAAATGTACAACGATTTGGTTCTCAATGGGTTTAACCTATGCAATATAATCGACTGGCTAATCAGTGTATTATTTTGCGTTAGCATATCAAGTTTGGCTTTAAGCCAACCTTTATTGTTACCAAGGCTGCATTAATTACTAATTACTCATGGTATTTGCTAATCTCACAGCCAGCGGTGTTTGTCTTAATCAGCAGCAAAGCGACAAAAACCTCACTTATCTGTATCTAACACCTGGCAGTGGACACCTGTTCAATTGTTTATTGAGTACTGTAAAAATTTTATAATTTTTCTTTTATGAAGTCACTATAATTTTGATACATATCATTTGCTTAGCTATTTAGTCAATTAGTTTGTCATCATGTATTTATTTTTTTTAATTTTTAAACATTATTTTCATAGTTCACATTGTTAAAAATAAACCAATTTTCACGTGAAATACCATTTTATTCAGTTAGTTCATGTGGGAGCCTGGGATAACTACCACAGTGACATTTACGTAAATTCAAATTAATATAGCCAGCATATACATGTACATATGCCATGTGTAAATATATCTGATTATGCGTAAATGTTATGGTATTTGCTAGCCATATGACGATGATGACGAAGTTAAGAAAACCCAAAATCGATATATATAACAAAAGGTCGAGCAACTATTTTTGTATTTTAATGCAATTGATTGAATTACGAATATGTCTATATATGTATATAACATAAGCGCCCTTGATAATAAAGTTCCCACAGAGTAGAATTGCTAACTATTATTTATAATGTATTTATAATTCCATGTATTATGCGACATGTCAACAAAATAGTGCAGACAAAAATAGCATAAATATATTTCATGAGAAGTGTGTTAGTGTGTGTGTGTGTGACGTGTCACGGACTCAAGAAAGAATAGCTCTATTAATTGATTAGTTAATCTGGAAAATATTTTTATTTAGTGAGCATTATGTGCTGAGTTTTTATAGTCGATTCCTTTTAACATCCTCTCTCGTAACAAAATAAATTGAAGCTTAATTTCCAAAAATAATTTTGTACATAGACATAATGAACGTGTCCAAGAATAACCACATAATAAAGATACGCCTTCACCATAGTTAACTGAGTGAAGTCTGGTGAAACTAAAAAGGTTTATTGAGCCGCGCCCATTTTGTGGGGAATGTTTGCGTTTGTTTGTTGGCTTCTGGTTTCATTCAGTAAGCCTGCTTCTTTTGTCGCCTTCTGTTGCCTTTCAGGCACAACGTAAAATGACATTTTGTGGCTGTAAAAATGCTTTGCCACGCACGCGATGTAAGTAAAATGCCAGCGACAGGTGCAAGCAAGGAGAGTCCAGCAAGCTATATGTATGTATGTAAGTATGTATACGTACAGCCTAATTTATAGTGAGAGCATACATAAGTATGTAGTATGTATAGTATGAATGTATTATGATTATACATTAAAGTGCAAGGCCACGTCTTTAGGCCACATTCATTTGGCTGTTGCTGAAAAGGCGCTCTAAAAACTGCGAACAATTTCAATTTTGAATGGACATATTTTTGTGTATGTTTTTGATAAGTTTTGTATCATATTTATTTTCTTGTTTTACAAGCATTTGCTATAAATGTATTTACATTAGCTTAATTAAATACCTGGCATTATAACGGATTATAATTTTAATTCCAACTAATTGACGAATCTTAGCCAAATGCACTATCTGCATTTATCCACATTTGTCTAAATAATGCCAACATATTATTATAAACGTATAAATTGTAGTTACGTTTATTGTATACTAAATAGCTTTTTAATAATGTGTTTAGGTGTGAGTTAAGCTCTGTGTGCGTGTGTTTGTTTGTTTTGTTCTCGCATGTGTGCGTGTCATGCATACAAACACACACACAGACACACATTTATATAGAGCAGTTATACTATTTTTTTGGGGTTTTTTTTGTAGATATAATGAATTGGAATACGCTGGACAACGACGGGCCGCGTATAATGACCTCCATGACCCCTTTCTAATTGTAACATACACATTTTTATTCCACTTACGACATATTTTTATTCAATCAATATTCATTAAATTTTCCAAAAACTTGTAATTATTAACACACAACGCCGCGTCGGCTGACAGCACCCAAATTGTATACTATATTTTCTCGTTTCTTAGCGTAAACTTTATGTTAAGTATTCACATATAATTTGTTAGATAGCTTTCGAATTTTCTTAAACTTTGATAATAAAAATCACAAATTTTCACTACGAGATGAATTATGCATGAATTAAAGTTGAATTTGAATTGCCACTAAAATATCGTTGCATACTTTTGCGCGCATGCCGTTAAGTTCGAAATGTTAACAGACCGCGCGGAAAGTTCGTTAGATCCTTTCGTAGTAAGCTCGACCGCGCGACTGTTTGTGCCTTTGCTTTTTGCTTCAGTTGCATGCGGCACACCTGAGTGAGAGAGCATGAGAGAGAGAGAGAGAGAGATAGAGCGAGAGAGCCTAGAAGAAAACTGGCACACGAATGGCGCTCTTAGTTTCTTCGGCTGCGATTGAAAGTCGCCTGTGGTAAAAAGCAACAATTTTGTGGTTTATATATATGTGTGTGTGTGTACTATAGTTGTGCATGTGTATGCGTGCTTGACAATTACATAGCTCATAAAAATTACCCGTGCAATCAGTAATTTGAAAATCACAAGTACGTAATTGATATCAAGGAGTAGCAAATGGACAAAAAGATTGCAAATAATAATTACAATGATTCTAAAGAATATTTTGTACTGCCAGAATTTTCCATGCCAAGCAACTCTTCAAAAGTCAAGTCAAAACTAAGAACAGGTGTCTATGACAAAGCACAATATAGAATATATATTGGAAAATCTGGAAATTTGTGTTCCTTTTCCCTCATTAATCAGACTGCTATTAAAATGTATAAAGCCGAACGAACAACTTGAAGCAAATGTGGGTCAAGTGGCCGCTGAAGCGACAGCCTGCATATGCCGTCGTCAGTATCTGGACTCGCTTGTGTCCTGTGCAACAAATCGAAAGAAAAAATTACATGCTCTATAGTTAATGAGGAAAGGGGCAACTTGCTGTTGAGGGAGCGAGCTTGAAATAGACTTGTCTGTGTTGGCAAATACTAAGTAATGCAACCAACTGGCATGACTAGCTAATTTTGTTGGACAGACAGAGAGTCAAAGTACTTATTGTAAGTGTGCGTGTGTGTGTGTGTGTGTAGTGTAGCGCAGAGTTTTGCTGGTGTGCTCCTATAAACCAAATTTGTTCGAGGTAGGGAAAAGAAATTATACACGCTTTGCATAATTTACAAAATTAAGTGTCTTCTTTTCATGCCATATGAACATGCTCAAGCTGGATAGTTGGCAACTGAATTTAATAGCATATGCACATTAGCATTCCATTAGCCATTAAGAGTTTCAAGGATACAAGTTTGAGCAGTCACTAAAAATGTCAAAGCACGTGGCAAAATGTGGCAGATGCAGTCAAGAATCCAAGCCAAGGCCAATAAGAAAATAAAAGAAATATTTTGTATATTTTAGCCAAGTCTCTTGGCGACCATCACATTTGTAGTTGAAATGTTGTTTTATTGTTTGCCCTGATAGTGTGTGTTACATTTTTCATACTATTTTCGGCACAAATATTATTATAACCATGCCTTATAACATTCGTTAGGTATTTGCCCCCCCCTCCAAACTTCCTTTGGCTGCAAAATGCGAGTTCCCATGCGAGTGTTGGCGCTATTTATAGTCCAGAAGAACAAAATGTTTTAGTTGGCCAGGACACGCGAGCCATGTCCAATGGCTATGCAAATGCAAACAGTGCAGCACCCAGGAGAGCCAATGATAGCATATGCGCTTTTCAGTGGCAATAACAGCAACAACGACAACAACCACAACAACAACGAGAGGACAATAACAGGAGTCCACAGCAAGGACAACAACGACAACAATAGGCCATAGCAGTAGTAGCCATATGTGTTGTATAAACAAAAAATCAATCAAAAATACAGTAAATATATACACACCAATATGCAGGTATATACAACTACATAAATAATATGTGTTTAGTTGAGTATATATGTACATATGTATATAGACATATATATATATATATATATATATATATATATCAGCCCCCTTTTAGCCGGTCTGACGGTGCATATGCATTCTATATGAGTGCACAACCGTTGCCCACATTATAAAAAATTCAAATTTTTAATCGAAATATAGTGTAACGACTACAACAACAACAACAAAAACAAGAATGACAAAAAACAGCACCAACAGCGACAATAGCAAAAATAGAATCCAATGTCCTGGCAATACAACATCCATGTCCTATTAGCGATGCAGCCAAACAGATAACAATATGCGCTAAAATATAAATGCGGTCAAAGCTATATACTCTATGATATATGTATATATATATATATATATATATGTAATGTTTGTGGCCAACACAAAAGCTAAAAGCCAATTGCATTGCAGGCAACCCCCTCAGCATTGTTCAGTTAATAGTAGCACAAATCGTAAAGTGAGAAACGTTTTCCTGAAACCAAATTGACAATACATTGAGGTGTGCAATTTCCACTAACTGATCAAAAATATTTAAAATAAAAAAAAACAACGTTTATAATTGGCAAAATGGGATTTTATGTGGGGGCGTGCCTTGGCTTGGTTTGAATACTAATTGCTGTATTTGTAAATGCCAAGAAGTTGAACGTTTAGCCTGTGGTTTTAGCCGTACATTGCCCCCTTCCAACTGCTACTTAATTAAGCCCGGCAATGACTAATTATGATTGGCAAAATGCCGCAAACACGTGCCTGACCCATGAGCTAACCCTATTCATTTAAACACTAGATAATAGCACCTGGCTACAGGCCAAAACTAGCTGCTACAAGCTATATATCAAAGTGGGCGAAATCCCGATTTGCATAATACTTACAAGTATTATCTGATAGGATTTATAAATGAGAGAATAAAGGATCACAAAATTACGGGTTACCATTTCTTAGAGTCGATATATGATAATGAGAAAAATGCAATGCAATTGTACCCAACTAACCAATTTGATGACTACATTTTAAATACAAAATCTTTTAAAAACTATTTATTTAACATTTTACTATATCAGAAAGCATCTCCGACCCCATAAAGTATATATATTCTTCATCACTATCAATAGTCGAGTCGATATATCCATGTCCGTCTGTGCGTTTGACCGTCTGTGCGTCTGACCGTCTGTCCGTCTGACCGCCTGTCTGTCTGTATGAACGCGTGGTTTTTTAGAGACTACAAAAGCTAGAGACTTCATATTTAAAATGCAAGTTTTCGTAGTGGTGGGACAATACAAGCTTATCATTTTTCATTATTTTCAATATCTCGTCACGTTCCAAAGTTATCTATAAATGTCGATTCCAGACCAGTGATTTTCGGGCATAACTTTGACAATTTTGAACCGTTGTCATCCCGGTTTGTCTTTGTTTTTTTTTTTTTTTAATTTTTTTTTTTTGGGGGATTTTTTTTTTTTTTAATTGATTGTGGGTGTCTCAATTAGTATAAAAAACTATACGAAAAGTGATTTTGTAGTGTTTCATTTTTCTGTCAAAAATCAAGCCAAAAGTGACAAAAAAATTGGCTTGTAAAGTGCCCAAACAACGAAAAGTTCCTTATAAATGACCTTCCCAGACTTCAAACTGCCACAACTTTGTCAAATCTGAACCGATTGTCAATCCCGAGGCCATTTTGATCCGTATTTGGCATCTAGTTTAATTCTTCATCTCAAGTTAATGCATTTTTGAAAAAAAAAAATTTTAAATATTTTTGCCGAAAAAAGCATAAGGGGGGACCCTTACCAATTTTGATTTTTCAAAAAATAGAATCTTGAAATTTTACGTTTAATTGATTGTGGGTGTCTCAATTAGTATAAAAAACTATACGAAAAGTGATTTTGTGGTCTTTAATTTTTCTGTCAAAAATCACGCCAAAAGTGACAAAAAAATTGGCTTGTCAAGTGCCTAAACAACGAAAAGTTCCTTATAAATGACCTTCCCAGACTTCAAACTGCCACAACTTTGTCAAATCTGAACCGATTGTCAATCCCGAGGCCATTTTGATCCGTATTTGGCATCTAGTTTAATTCTTCATCTCAAGTTAATGCATTTTTGAAAAAAAAAAATTTTAAATATTTTTGCCGAAAAAAGCATAAGGGGGGACCCTTACCAATTTTGATTTTTCAAAAAATAGAATCTTGAAATTTTACGTTTAATTGATTGTGGGTGTCTCAATTAGTATAAAAAACTATACGAAAAGTGATTTTGTGGTCTTTCATTTTTCTGTCAAAAATCACGCCAAAAGTGACAAAAAAATTGGCTTGTCAAGTGCCTAAACAACGAAAAGTTCCTTATAAATGACCTTTCCAGACTTCAAACTGCCACAACTTTGTCAAATCTGAACCGATTGTCAATCCCGAGGCCATTTTGATCCGTATTTAACATCTAGTTTAATTCTTCATCTCAAGTTAATGCATTTTTGAAAAAATACAATTTTTTTTTTTTTTTTGCCGAAAAAAGCATAAGGG
This sequence comes from Drosophila maculinotata, assembly GCA_035045305.1. Lineage (NCBI taxonomy): Eukaryota > Metazoa > Arthropoda > Insecta > Diptera > Drosophilidae > Drosophila > Drosophila maculinotata. The sequence goes on from JAWNPD010000335.1 coordinate 13,544,075, forward strand.
GGGACCCTTACCAATTTTGATTTTTCAAAAAATAGAATCTTGAAATTTTACGTTTAATTGATTGTGGGTGTCTCAATTAGTATAAAAAACTATACGAAACGTGATTTTGTGGTGTTTCATTTTTCTGTCAAAAATCACGCCAAAAGTGACAAAAAAATTGGCTTGTAAAGTGCCTAAACAACGAAAAGTTCCTATAAATGACCTTTCCAGACTTCAAACTGCCACAACTTTGTCAAATCTGAACCGATTGTCAATCCCGAGGCCATTTTGATCCGTATTTGGCATCTAGTTTAATTCTTCATCTCAAGATAATGCATTTTTGAAAAAATACAATTTTGGTTTTTTTTGCCGAAAAAAGCATAAGGGGGGACCCTTATCAATTTTGATTTTTCAAAAAAATAGAATCTTGAAATTTACGCTTAATTGATTGTGGGTGTCTCAATTAGTATAAAGAGGTAAGAGTGCTTTAGTCGAGAGTGCCCGACTAGGAGATACCTTGAACCCAATTTATTATATTAATTATTAATTAATTAATAATTCTTTACATACATAGATGCAGTTGCTTTGCTTCTTCTTCTTTCATTGGCACCAAACTATGTAACATTGAATCGTAAATAACGTTTTTGTTTATTGTCCGATCGTAATGCAATTTGTAGGACATAAATATGGCACATAAATGTGAGACTAGGTTTAATCCGAAGGTCATACGTCTAAAAATAGGTATTTTCGATTTCTGAGAGATTGGGGGGAGGTATCCAAAAAGTGAAATACTTTTTACTTATATATGCTTTAGGATAAGATATAGGAATATACATACTAAATTTGGTGCGCTACCTCTTATTTCTTTAAAGCTATACCTAAAAAATGCTGGTCTAGAATCTTAATTTTCCGATAACTTTTGAACGGGTCGAAATATCGAGAAAAAATTATTGAGCCGACAGTACGAGAACTTAAATTACAATAATAAAGTTTATAGTTATTATAACTTTAAAGCTATGCCTTAAAAACACTGGATTGGAATCGAAATTTATCAATAACTTTTGAACGGGACGAGATATCGATAAAATTATAAACTTTTATTGTCCTGGCACTACGAAAACTTATATTTCAAATCAGCGCCTTCATACAGACGGACAGACGGACATGGCTATATCGACTCGGCTATGGATAGTGATCAAGAACATATATACTTTATGGGGTCGGAGATGCTTCCTTATGCCTGTTACATACTTTTGCACAAAACCATTATACCCTTTTCCCCGTTTTTAATGGGTTCAGGGTTTAATAATAAAAATATTAAACAACAAGCAAAACTATACATAAGGCTTATTAGCTTTTCTTGTGCTTATTAGTTAGTAACTATACACTTACCATATTTGAAACTAATTAACCATATTTTCAATTACTAAACTCAAAGCTTTTGCATTTAAAACTTTATGTTCGCCAATTAATGCAAGTGACTGCAAAGCACAATTGGGAAAGTATAGAAAGAGAGAGAGAGAGACAGAGAACGAGAGGGAGTACATTTCAGCACCCGCTATCAGCTGGCATCGTTAAGTTTCGATCTTGAGCTTTTGAATTCATCTACCGCTCATCTGAATGCCTTTTGTTGTTTTACCTAGCTCGTTATACCGTTACATGTGTGCAGAGATAAGCTTGAGCGCTTGATAAACGAGCCGAGAAAATCGTGACAAATTGCAAATTGTTTCGCATTTGACATTTGTGCCGCCTTCAGTTTGTGAATGCAGTCAGAAGCGCGACAGTTGTCGCTCAGCTCACTTCTCAGTATTATACTTAATCGCTTGCATACTCAATAAATACTCCGCTCTCAAATGGTGAACAAGTCATGGAATGTGCCCAATCTGCGTACACACATTTCTGGCACTCAAGCAACATGTCGCCTCTGGGGTTCAGTCCGACTCACGTATACCCTATGTGCCTTTCTCGCCAATGTGCTGCAGATGAGCATGCGGAATATGCTTGGCCTGGTCATCTTGCGCATGGTCAAGTCCCGTCCGGAGGATGTCCTGCTGCACTCCATGGCACATCAGCTGAATAATATAACTGCAGCACATAATTGTGGCAGCAGCGCGTTGCAGGATTCCAGCGTTGAAGTCGGTCAGGCAAGTGCTTAAGTTAAGCTACAATCATTTTCATGCATAATTATATATAGCTTTCAGTCGGGTGATCTGCCGTGGACCCGTAACCAGGAGCTTACGTTTCCCGGCGTTTTCTACTACGGCTATGTGATTGCTCTGCCACTGGCAGGACATTTAACAGATCGATTTGGCGGCAAAGTCTTGTTCATCAATTCATTGACGCTACAAGCTATGGCAAATATAACGCTACCCATAATGGCCCAATATAGTTATATCGCTGCAGTCATCGTTATGGTTCTTTCCGGCATCTTTGCGGTGAGCATATTCAGATTATTTATTGATTTTGTTAGCTAAACACATAGAGAAAAGAAAACATTCTGAAAACATTGTTGTGAATCTTGTTGATTCAAGAATTTTTCATTCTATAAATATCTTAAATTAAGAAGATTTACAAACTCAAACCAATCAAGTATACTTCGAATTGGAACAATCTTTCTGTAATCTTGACTTGCAATCAAAAGTAAGCGGCAGGCTCGTATCCAAAATTTCTACAAATTTATAAAATACTTTACGGTACATAAAAAAATATCTTTGATTATCGCAAAAGAACCTCAAAGTAAGAACTGAACTGAAAACTGAACTCAAGGTTGTTCATTCTATAATAAACTAAATCTAACAATATATTCTTGGCTGTTCATCAGGAATATATTCTCGATATTAGGTTGATTTTCAATACTCATATAAATCGTACTTACCTTGTAGGGCTGTGGGGCGCCACCTTTATACAAGCTATTCGTTGTCTGGGCGCATCCCACGGAGCGAACCTCGATGCTATCCTTTGCCTACAGCGGTCTGATTGTGGGCTCAATTGGCATTTATCCGCTGGCAAGTTACTTGAGTGATTTTGGCTGGACAGTTCCGTTCTATGTGCTTGGCTGTGTTTCACTCTTGTATGGCATGAGCTGTAATTGGCTCATCTATAATAGTTTGGATCAGCATCCACGTCTGACCGCTGCTGAACGTGAGTATTTACAGCCGGACAAGTTTGCGCCAACGCCACAGGTGAGTGAACTGAGAAATTATATAGAAATAATTATATTTTCAAATATATATTTTTGAATGACTTCCTGCAGCATTTGCGCATACCTTGGAGATCCTTGTTGACCTCTTTGCCTGTCTATGCATTTATGCTGACGCATGTTTTCCACAACTATGGATTTCTAGTGTTATCCCTGGTAATGCCTCGCTTTATGCGAGAGGCTATGCAGTTTAATATGAAGGAGGTAAGTACTTAGGAGGGAAAAAAAAGAATACGACTAGGAAAATCCCAAAGAATGTTTTCATCAATCCCTTATTTACAATTCTTACAGATTGGCTTTCTCTCATCGGCACCATTCCTCGGCTGCATGCTCTCCAAGTTGATATGTATTTTGAGTTGTTCTTATATAGAAAGACGTTTGTTCTCAAATCTCGGGCTCATGCGTAGGCTTTTGTATACCATCTGTAAGCATACTTTAAAGACAAGCCTATTTTAACACCCTGCTTAAATTGTGTATGTGTGTGTGTTTTTTATAGGTTCTAGTGCAACTATAATTTTGACAAGCATTATCATCGTCGCGAGCTGCCAGCAAAAGACACTCGTTTTACTAATCCTTGTGCTGTTGGGAGCAACCATGGACATGGGATTTAGTGGCGGTTACTGGCCCACATTATTGTACTTTGCGCCTTCGTTTGCCGGTCTGATTTCCGGCCTGGCCAACTGCCTGGCACACTTGTCTGGATTTCTAGCACCCCATCTTATAGCCATATTGGTGCATTCCGTAAGAATATTTCGTATTTACTATATAATATGCCTAATGCTAATTTTTGTAATTATTTTGCAGGGTATTAAGTCCGAGTGGAATAGTGTTTTAATGACGCTAATACTTTTTAATGCTCTTGCCATAATTGTATTTGCCCTTTGCAGCAGTACGACACTGCAGCCCTGGGATCCTCGAAGCCAAAAGTCAACATCACCATCAAATCCCAATAATTCTATTCAAGAAACCACAAATTAGTAAATTACTGCCAAAGCAACATAGTACCTAAGCCAAATCGATAATTTATTGTATATACATATGTATTTAATCCGTCCAAACTATATGTATTATGTAAGCGTAAATTTTAAAATTTTAGCAGTTCTTGTATTTTATATTCTTGTTGTTGTATTTTATTTTTGTCACTATACGTTTTGCTATTAAAAATTCAACATTAAAACAGGGCGAAGTGCCTAACGTCAGAATGCAAGCTCAATGATAAGCTCGGATCAATAATTCTAAATTATTTAATTATCTTGTTGCACAAACAATCTGATTAAGTGTTGAAAGGCACGTACCCAAAGCCATTAGGTTGATCATTAAGTTTTAACAAGTGCACTGTAAGGGATATGAACTTATGATATTTATAAACAGGTCCATTGGTAAGGGTATATATTCATATATATATATATATATATTATATATCAATATTTTTTAATTTGAATGGAAATATCCAATTTATATATTAGGCCTTTTTTCTAAACTTCTATTAATGCATTTTCCATGCTCTTCGACACATTTTTCTCTGTCTGTATTATAATTGTTCAGTGAAAAAGTCAAACCGACAATTTTAAATTCTAAGGTTAGCATTATGCGCGTTTTTTGTACTTTCTGCGATAATTTCATCGATAATTTACCACACAACACTGAACGGCTATCGATTGCTCGAACTAGCTACCGATATTGTTGAAGCAAAACAGCTGTACAAAATTTCTCGTCTGTCAGTTTTTGTTTTATAAATCATTTTCGATTCGTTTGCTTGACGTTAATGGACGTGTAGCCGCACACAGCATTTGAATTGGTTTCGCAATAGGAAAATTTACGTGTTTTCTCTAATCTGGATGCAATAATAAATTGTCAGTGTCTCCCTTTATACATTTTTGCAATACAAAATTCTCAGTGGAAGATCAAAGAAACAAACCAAACACACGCACCAACAACAACTACCATCAAATATCATCGACTTCAATTTGGCAGCTCTTCAAACAAACAAATTGCAAAAGTGAGTAAATTACAAATCGCCAACTATACATTAATATTATATATACCGGGGTGCAAGGAAAGGCGGAAGTCGCAAGGCACCTGAAAATTACTTCCTGTTTGTTATTGCGGGCTTTTTTTTGTGTGATTTCCGCAAGCGCAAAACTTCTCGACAAATCGATAAACGTCTTTTTAACATAGTCCGCCATTCCAATAGTCGTCCCCTGTGCTACGTGCAATTTGTTTACGGCCAGACGACGACGCAATTACAATAACACACGAATATTAATTCTTTTGTCGAATGTTGTTTTTTAACCTTCTTTTTTTGTTTTTATTTTTTTGAAACACTTGTTACCTTGAGTGCGCTGGGTTGAGGGAGGTTCAGTTAATAATACATACATACATGTACATATGCATAAGTATGTATATTATTTATATACGAATATAAAAAGTGATCGCTTAGTATTTATATGTATGTATGTATGTGTGTCTGTTTAATTTCACAGAGCAAATACATTTTAAATTTTTGCAATATGGCAACTCTGTGTGTCTGTGTGTGAGCTTTTATGTGTGGGACAGCACGTTCACATCGACACATGCATACATGCACATCTCACATTTGTTTGGGCGCTACAAAAATACCAACAACGTCCATGTCCGAGCCGATTCGTATATATACATACATATGTACATAAACATACATACATACATATATTTGTTGTCTTATTGCGTTTTGCATAAATTCGAAGTCGACGTCATTGTCGAATTTGTTTTAGTTTACTTTTAGTTGTTTTTCTTGTCTTCGTTTGGTTTGTTTTGTGTGTTCACGTCCCAAACAGGTGATAAACGGCTCCGCAATAAACCAGCAACTATACATAAATTGCTGATATAAACTGCCAGCTATAATAATTGCCTGATACTGCTTATCAAATATATACCACTTGTTTATAAAAAATTGACGTTCGCCCATACACACATGCATACATGTGTATCTATGTATGTGTGTGCTTTTACTCCTCTTCTCTTTTTTGCACTTGTACTTTGAGCTTAGTCATTCTGTTGTTTTTTAAAAATATTTTTAAACAAAAAAAAATTGCTCAAAAATTAAAGAGAAATTTTGGCGTTTACTGTTGCTTATTTATATATGTAAATATAAACAAATGTATTTATGTGAATTTATTTAACTTTAAAATCTTAACATTTTAATTAACTTAAATATAAAATTATATTTTTATTATAATTTTTGTAATACTGAGTCTCTAGTTGACATTAACTATACAAATACAAAATATGAAAAACAAAACAACTAATCGTTTACGACTATTTTGTTTTGTTTATCTAAATGCAAAGAATTGATAATGGTGTCAAACCGGTTTCTAGAAGAACGACGCAACTAACAACTTTTTGCCGGCACAAGGCAAGCATATACATATATACAAACATACATATTAATCTATATACATATATATATATATATATATACAAACCGTATTTGTAATAATAGATTCATTCTTATTGCAGCATTACCATGTTGTTAAAAGTACCATCTGTTGACTGGACGGATCAAATAGTTTACGTGGTGGACGACGACGAATCACTGTCCGATTTTGACGATGAGCCAGATTTCTCAGAATATATGTGGATGGAGAATGAGGAGGAGTTTGATAAAAACGTAAGTCCAACCAAAAACAAACAATTAGACAAGTAAATACAATTTGTGTGGAATAACAGGAGCTGCAACGCCTGGAGGAGGAGGAAATCATGCAAGAATGCTTTGAGGCGATGATCGAGGATGAGCTCGAGGAACAACTCAATGAATGGGAAAAGGCCAAGTTAGTTAAAAGCAAACATTTAATATAACTTAAACTAAAGCTTGTTTCTCCCATTTTTTATAGAGAGGAGGAACAAAATACGGCTTTATCTGCGCTACCAAAAAGCCAGTGTAATGTTGAAAAATCCGTACTAAATCCCATGGCTGACGAATTCGTTCCACTCTGCCATCAAATGGAATTTATTGCCTCGTAAGCCCGGCTCCCAATAGTCTGAACAAAAAGAACCTCACGCAACCGCGTTTTAGATACGTGTCTGAAGCGCAACATACTAAGGAAATTTCATTATTATCCCATGCAATAGCTCCATAAACGTTTATACATATATGATATTCACCTCCCATGTCTTACCAAACACAAAACAAAAAATGAGCCACACAAAGAACATGCAACAATGTCAAAAACTAAAAAAAAAACTAAAAAAAATATAACACAAAATTGAAAATTGAAGAAATCTACGCGCACATACACATACACGTTATGATATGTACATTTAACAACTCAAATCGAAATGCAAACGAATAACCATAAGCAAAACAAAAACTAAAATCTTAATTCATCAAAAAAAAATACAAAAACAAGTTAAAATGGAGATAAGCCCTTTAACTCTTTGAATACAACGCGCATCAATTTTCGGGTTAAGAAGACAATTTTTGCTATCTTGAGACAATTACAAACGCGCCGTGCTAAAACTAGTGAAACTTTCGTATAAGACGTACAAACAAGCAAAATGACTTTAAAACACGACTAACTGTGAAATGCAATTTCTATTTAGGACCCTAAAACTATTATACATCATATTTCCAGCAAAAAGCAAATGTAACAACGACAAGACTCAATTGTGTTAGAGAACGCCAACCGAATGTGTAACCGTCACTTTGATTAATTGAAATTCTATTCAATGACTTTAATTGTAATTAATTTAGTGCATCTGCTGCCCACGACCTAATCTCGCTTTAAGTTCATTGTTTTCTGGCCTATATGTATGTTTTTCATTCAGTCATTGTTAACTCGTTGTACGTTCTGTCTATGTTACAAAAATCGCGACTTTACCTCCTTTTGACTCGCATACAAGTAATTTGCAGTTGTAAATAAGTAGCTAAAACAAAAAAAAAACCTGATGCTAATTAATACATGTACTAATATTTAATGACTCCTTTTACTGTATACATATGCATACATAAATATATAATATATATGCATATGTATATCTAGTATTAATTTAATGCGCTGCAATACCAATTTTTTCAATTAAACTTTAAGCCTCAACTAAATTTTGTACATTTGCTCTAACGCAAATGCTCATCATACATAAACTTAATTTAATTTCCTTTACTTCTGTTTTCGGATGTAGAAATAAAATTAGAGTTTTTGGTTAGTTATAGATACTTAAGACAGCATTAAAAAAGATCTTATTTACGTTACGTGTGATATAAAGATAAAAAACCAATCAAAAAAAATATAAAAAACTATTTTTAAAATCCCAATAAAAAGAAGTATTATAGCATAAGTCTGTTAAATTTTATTTGAAATTTATGGAAGCAGCAATCAAAACCAAAATAATGGGATGGGGGTGATAATAAAATGGAATTTTAACGAAAACTGTATATTAGTTTATTTTAGAAGTTTTTATTTATGTTAATAGTTTTTTTTTTCAAAATGTAAGTACACCTCTGTTAAAATCTGGCAACGCTGAAGACAACGTTGATGTGATTTGGACGATAAATATCGGAAAGCAGTCGATAAACATTTCAGATAGCAAACATGGCGTCGTCGCCAATTTCTGGTTGATTTTTTATTGTTGTTATAAATAACGCGAGTGCAGAAAATGTTGCAATATAAATCTTGGTGAAATGTGAAATATACATATATATTTTGTGCAATCCAACCAGGCAGGCCTAACAGTTATCGGATATAGCAGGGGCCATGGCTGCGGCTGCTGCAGCACTGCCAGCTGCAAACCCAACAACACTAACAACAGCGACCCCAACAACAACACCTGCAAATGCACCTGCAATCGCATCAAGCGCCAGCGGTGCGCAATTTCGTGAAATCCATAAGAATACGTGGTTGAAAAGACTGACGGCCGATGGCAAAAAGTTAACCGTGGGTCCCAAGGTAACCAAATCAAATTGCGGTTAATGTCTCATAGACGACGTTTTAACCCTAAACTTAAATAAAAAGTGGACCCATAATTTATTTTTTATGATTAAATATAATTTTGCAATCTGATTTGATTACGTTTTGTATTGGGATTAGTAAAATGTATTTATTTAATATCGACTAGAGACTGAATGTCTATAAAAAAGGGAATTAAACTAAGCATTACTAAAATTAAAAGGAAAAAAAACTATTCATTTTTAAAAGATAAATTTAAATAATGATTTAAGATAACTCATATTTTAATATAAAATTTAACGTTTCTGGGGATATTTAAGTGAACAGAAAAAAACGTAAAGAGTATGTCTATTTTATACTTTTTTGTTTAAAGAAAAATAAGAATTACCCTCAAATCAATCAATGAATCAAATTTGACTCAATTTAAAACTGATTCATTTCTAGAAATCCGAGTGCAGCTGGGTGGTTTTCTGCGTGCACGATGACACCGATGCCCTGCTGGAGGGCTATGCGGAGCCACGGCAGGCAGCCGCTCATATGCCCGAGTGGGCCATTTCGCTGCGGGATACGCTGCATATATCACATGCCCTAATACCCAATTCCCATGAGTTTGAGTTTGTTGTAACGCTCAGCAATGAGGTGTTGCGCTTTCATGCCGTTTCATGGTAAGTTGAGCACTCTCTTTTGTGGCAGTTGCGTTAAATGCATTTCGTTCGTTACAGGGAGATTATGCAAGAGTGGGTGGAAACGTTGCGCTCCAAGCTGCGAGAAATGAAAATACTATCGCCGCGCGAAAACCTATACACAAAGTTACCTGAAATGCGCGCTCCATTGCTGCCCACACGCGATCCCACATCACCGTTGCCGGCGCCACCGCCTGTGCCAGCGGCAATGGTGCCAGGCGTGGAGCGTATAACGGCCCATCAGCAGCATCTACAGCCAGGCGAGCAGACGTCCAGAGCGCTTCCTACTTCATCTACATCCGCTCCAGCCGCGGCACCAGTCATAGAAGCCGCCGTTGCAACAACAGCAACACCGGCCATGTCGAATACGTTAACCCAGCATTTGCTCAATATGCTTTCCGATCCAATTAGCACGTACAGCGAACAAATTAGCGAAACAGCATCGCCAACTCTACTCGATGAGGGATCAATTGTAACTGATCCGACAAGCGAAGCTGCAACTGATTTAAATCTGTCCGATGATGAATTTCTATTGCCCATACTGCGCAATGGAGTTCGCGTTGATGTTGCTGCTGCAACTGCACAACGCATATCTGCGGGTAAGTGCACAAAGCGTTTATTTAATGATTAAATTAAATTTTCAACAAATTCTATTACAGATCAAATCTTAAACTTTGAACAAATGTTGCAATGCGATCGTCTAATACCAAGGTAAATCATCTTAAGCCGGAGCACCGTATTTATTGTGACAGCTTAACAAAAAACTAAGCACTTGTTTTCGTTTGTGCAAGTTGCCTTTGAAGCTATCTATAATGAGATTGTGCAGCAGCATAAGACACCGTATGCCAGTTAGGCCCAACACAGTTTTCTGGTCCGCCTCTTGCACCTTGGACGAATTCTCGTACTCTTTGTTCACTTTTTCGCGCACATCTTCAAACACTTTGCTCATATAATCACGCATAGCTAAATGCAAATGGTGATCTATGTTGTCGCGCACCAAACGCCCAAATTGCGCGTCCAGCTGCTTAAATTGTTTTCTGTCCCGCTCATTTTCACAAAGAACCGAAAATACCGTTGCAAAATAATTGGGTGGCCTCCCATACTTTGGCTTTGTCTTCAGAACGCCGAGTGACGTAAAGGCAGAAAAGGAAAAAATACCCTTAAAATAATCAATCTCTTTTTCGAACATCTCGTTATGAGTGCGCACCGTATGAACGTTTCCCCGCAAGATTTTGCGTTGCTGCAGCAAATTCTCTTTCTCCAACTGCAACGTTAGCAGTTCAGAGGCCAATGTTTTATTTTGCTCAATCAGCTGCTGATTGACAGTCTCCAGGCTAACAACTCGACTGTCTTCGCAGCTGTCCGCCAAGGAACGTTCGTAGCCCGGCGCACTATATTCCAAGCTGTGAAAACTTTCGCAGTTATCATCATCAATGTCCGACATCGTCATCATCTGATGCAGTGAACTCAGGTCTCGCTGGCAGCTGCGCTCATCCGTGAATGGATAGCCAAGGACGCTCTGATCATTGAGCTGCTGGTGCAACAACAGCAACAAACAATTTCGCTCAAACTTCTCATCTGCATTTGCTCGCTGAAAGATTTTGAGCCAGCGCGTGCATGTGGACATTATTGCATCATTGTCAGGCAGCTTTTCCACAAGTTCTGCAACACTGCCCACATGCCTCACGAATAGTTCGTCCAGCTTCTCATCGGATAGCTCACACTCTTCATCCATTTTATAAAAATATATATATTTTTTTATTAACTTAAGAAAGCTGTAAGGCTAACCAGATCAGGTTTTTATTTAAATCTGTTTAATAAACATTTCTTGACAGTGTTGCTTGATTAACGCTCACTTAAATGTTTTTATAATCTAATTGAAATATAAAGCACTCATCTGTGTCTACTTCTATGTTACTTAGTCCATCAGTTATTAAACCAATTAACATTTAATTTGCTTCAGTCGGACTCGGCCGCATCGTACAACCATATCATGTAATCGAAATGGATATGATAAGTTGATATATGTTAGCAAGATTGTTTCAACTTCGGCCAACATTTTTAGATTACTAAACAAATGACGCCATATCCTAATAACGACTTGTTTTTCCTCCATTAGACCGCAAACTTCACGTTCCATGTCGGCAGGTGCCGCTGATCAGTCAAAGAGGCCGCAACGCAAAACGGCGCTGCATAAAGTCCAAGCTTTAGCCACTAGCTCAACTGCTGTCGAGGAGACGGCAGACAACAATATAACAATTATACAGGTCTCCAATACGGATAATACTAATGTCGAAGGGCAACCGCCCGAATTGCCGCCCAAAAACCAATTCATTGCGGATATATTTTGCTTTCCCGAAATCAGTGTAAAAGCCAAAACGAAATCGCAGCAGCAGCAACAGCAACAGAAATCGCAACAAAACGAATATAAAAGTAACGTACAAATAATTCCGTCCAATTCGAATACTATACAAGTGCTGAGCCAACCGAGCAGCAGCAGCTGCAGCAGTAGCAGTAATCCGTATACCATTCCATTAAAAACAAATGCTTCCAATACGCCAACTCAAAATGCTTCCACGGTTGCCAATGCCAACACCACAATGGTCCAGGTGTTGGCTGATGGCGAGACGATGTCCCAGCCAACGGCAACTACCGTTGCTGTCTACGGCACCTGTTATCCAACGGCCAGTGGTGGTGCCAGCAAACCAAACACGCCCAAGATGAGCAAGAAAATCATACTCAGCGCCAACAGTTCGGGTATTACGAACATACGCATCAACAATGAGCATGCAAACGATGCCAGCGTTATCAGCGGCAATGTGCACTACGAGAAGGTCTTCCTTTCCTCCAGCATACCCATCAGCAGTAGTACTGCAGCTGCTTTGCGAGAGGAGCGCGCCACAAGTAGTCAGACTCCGGTGCAGACTCAAACTTCAAGCGTGGCGACGCCCGTCAATGGCAGCCCAGCTTTACCACGTCGTGGCATTGGCATTGCCTCGCCCACACCCACGCCGAACACGGTCCGCTCCCGTCCTCAGCTGACGCGTGGCCTCACGGAACTGGTTATCAGCACGCGTCCTAGTCGACGTGATTTTCACTACCTAAAGCTGCTCAATACTCCGCTCAAAACGAAGACACCTCTAAAAGCAACGAGCGCCAATGCTAACAATAACATTGAACAGGGCGTGGCACATACGCCCAGTTCCAGCAATGTGACGACTCAAACTCAAACTTGCAATCCGCCAGTTAGCTCCACAGCTGAGAGCATTGAGCAGCGCCGGCGCAGCTCCTCAACATCTGATGCCCAAGCGCCGCTGCAACGGGGAGCAACAGTGGCAGCATCAACTCAAGTCAACGGTCAGCGTGGCGCTAACAACAATGAGTTTGTGCCGGGACGCAGTGCAGCATCGAGCGCTTTTCGCATGCAATCACCGCCGCAGGCAGCGGCCCAGCCGAACAGCAGCAAGCGCTTGACGTTGCGCGAGCAGCAGGTAATGCAGCTGCGACGTGAGATTATGCATCCGGGTGGAGTGCGGCTTAACTTGCGGCGCAAGGATTGTGTCGGCTCCATTGCATGGGTTGATGCATTCGGTGGGGTGTGGTAAGTGTCAAACCCTGCTCACATTTCAAAGAATAACTAATGTCATTTGTAACTTATCAGGATTGCGGGCTGGAAGCAGAAGGAGCATCCAGTGCTCTACAATGCCCTCCACATTGGCGATCAGCTGCTCTCCATTGCGGGCGTTAGCATTAGCAGCGCCGCCGAGGCAAACAAAATAATACGCAATACCAACACGCTATTTGTAAGTATTTACCAGCTACGTAAGATATGTTTGCTTAGTAGTTAGACACAAATTAGCTAACTAGCTGACTAACTCGGGATTTACCGCTACTTAATTTGCACTGTTGAATATTTTGAATTTTCTACGACACACAGCTAACGTAATTCATATATTTAAATTTACAGGTTGAAGTGCTGTTGCGTCGCATGCCCTTTGGCCGTGCCTACGCAATACGCCGGGATCGCGACGGGCAGTGCTTGGGACTTATACGTGATGGCAATACGTCAACCATTGTGGATGTGGTGCCCAACAGCTTGGCAGCGCGTCATGGATTGCCGCCCAAAGTAACTAGATACAATGATTTTTAATATTTCATATAATATATAATATGCTTTAATTAATTGCAGGCTCAGTCATGCGATGGTAGCGCTTTGACTTTTTGGATACTCACGGAAATAAATGGGCGGCCGTTAAATCTTTTCTTCAAGGATTTAGAAATACGCGATCGTCTCAATTCCGTGGGTAGGGATATATCGATACTGGTGCAACCGTCGGATTTGATAACCAAATTGAAAAAGCAACTGAAATCGTTGCGTGGCTACAAGGATTATCTAGTACAGTAAAATGTCGGCTACAGCCTCACTTCAAAAGTGGTCGGCTTTAAATAAGCTCATTAATATATATATATATATACATATATATAGAAGATATATAGCAATGTAGTAACTCGAAACTGTTATACTATGTTATACGTGTATATTTTTGTATAACACTGGGCCAGATAACCATTCCATTTTCCGCGTAAAATTGCATGTTTACTTAAGCGATCGAAAAGCTATATAGTCATCTTTTATATGTAGTAACTTTATACTTAATATATATCTATATATATATATATAAATATATATACATATACATGCGAGTATAAACAGAAACAACATACGAAAAACCTATATATTTTTGCAACTTTTATATAAGTAGTAGTTTATATAGAATAATATATAAAACTGTCACTTTGAGAATATACACGTCAAACCTGTTCGAAAGTTATAGAATCAAAATTATGAAAATTTACAAAAACAAAAAAAAACCATACAATAACGATCACAAGTATTTATACTAATTTGAATATCTTTCGAATAGTTTACTCGTAAATTAAATTGAATCTACACATATACACACGCGTATTATACAAACCTGTGCAACTTAGTATCCTTATGCAATATTAGAGTGCCTCTGATTTTGTTCTATATTTATTATGTTTTTATTTGTTTGTACGTAAAAAGACATAAGAATGAACATCTATGTAACTTTAAGATGTGATAAACTGAGTACTCAAATTTAGGCAATTTTTAAAAGGTACATATTTGTAAATGCTTTTTCATCTGTTTAATATATATAGTTTTTGTGTTAATATTTTCAATATACTTATTACATTATTAAACATACAAGTATATAACGTCATTATGTAACTTCATTGCGAAATGATCATTAAAGCAATTTACTATTACTCGCAGATCGTGTTGCGTTTGGCCTCGTCAACATTCTGCTTCCAGATGCGAAAATTATAAACGCTGCTGTCCAACGTGGAGTAAATGAATATGGGCATTGAGTTGGTCATGACCCAAATGTTGCCATCCTCATCGATCTACGAGAAATGTACACAAATATTAAATAATAGTAGTTGATTTGTTTACTCATTAAGAAAGATTCTTACCGTTAAATCACTGGGATAAATCATGGTTTCAGCATCGGAGGCAACGGTGCCATGGTTAGCCGCTGTGAACGGATTAGTGGACTTCCAGCAGCCAACACCATTCGTTTGAATTTCAGCATAGAAGACGACACCAGAGTGCGGCTCGTACGCATGCATTGTGGACTGCTTATTTTGGCCACGGCTGCCCAGCACGCGAAAATCATTGCCGTGATCGGAACGCGCCGCATTCGACTCCAGCTGCAGGACACGATTCGAGACAGTGAACTCATTGTTGCTGGCCATCGCATGGAAGTAGACATCGCGACTGCCATCGGGCTGCTGTTGTCCGAGTGTTGTGGAAAAGATGCCGTCATCCCAGCGAAACATTTGACCGCCAATATGCAAATCCCCAGCCAATGGGTCAAAATTGAAGTAGTTGTGCGAAAAGGACCACATGCGATCCTCCGCCAGGTTGTACACATACAGACGGCTATTGACCAGATCCGGTATATAGGCATATGCCTCACCACATTGCTTCTCGGAAGCCACATCAATGGACAGGCTGGCCAGACCACGACCGGTGGCCACAATGCTTTCTGGTATATCAAAGCGTTTGATCAGACGATCTGTGGCCAGATCCACAATCCAAATGCTCGGCCGCCGGATTTGCTGGCGATTATCTGCAGCAGGTGGCGTTCTTTAGTAAATGTACAAATATTGACCTAGAACTCACCTGGATACTCCAGCATGCCGGTGTCAATGAACCATAGTCTTTGGCAGGCATCCACAGTAGTCCGATAAACGGACACCAGGTTCTGTTCACTTTTATTGAACTGGTTCAACTCGAAATTGGGATAGGCGTACAGCTTGGGACTGCTCTGTGTGCCATCCCGCCGCATATCTACATAGTTCAAGGTCGATGGTATGCCCACACGTCGCCGGGGCATGGTGACGAATAGTCGCCCTCGAAAATGAGTGGCGCCCATGGGCACATTGTTGTAGGGTATGTACGGAGCAGCATCGTTACCAGCCAATTCGCTGCGGCTGTCAAGACTCGCGGGAGTATCTCGGGAGGTAATCACATCACGTTTTCCTCGTTCAAGTTTCTCGCGTCCATAACTACCTGGGAACACGACGGGCGCTGAATGTGGATACACAAAATGTATATTATAAAAATAATTAAAACAACAATGCTCTCTTCGAGAGAAAATACCCTGTTACAGCAGCTCAAACGATTCATCATAATACCCATTTTATCCAGGGTACAACAAGTACAACCAATTAGAGATTTTATAGCAACAAGAAATCATCACTTGAAGCTAACTAATCTGTTGACCTGTGGTCTCATGCTGATAAACACTTATAGTTTCAAGCTTTACCTGATGGGTTGGGACGGCGGGCATTGTGCCCATCTCCGCGATTATAGAAATCCATCTGCTTCCATTTAAATACCTCTGTCATGCCATCTCCCCGCACAGAGGTCACGACCAACAGCTGTAGGCAAAGTAGGAGCAGCGATTTCGACAACATTTCCTGTTTCACGTACTTATTATTAATTTGTTAATCAATAAGCCAGCATTCGAGCTATCCGCGTTGACGACTCAGCCACAACTGAGAAGAGCGCTAAAAAAAACCAGCTTTTGGGGCTGTGAGTCAAACTCAGAGAATATCAATCGCAAACAATATTGATAAGGGAGATTTGCTTGAGAATAAATTGTGCACACAAGCCGGAAACCTGTTTTTTCAAATGCTGCATAAATAGTAGCTCAATTTTAAGGTAGCTCAGATATAGTTAGGTGGGATGAAGTGCAACGGGGCGTAAGCTCATTATACCCTAAGCCTATTAAAAATGGGGAAAAGGGTATAACGGTTTTGTGCAGGCATAAGGAAGCATCTCCTTTCCACTTTTCGGAAAAAAAGTTCCAATTTTTGTTCTTTCTAAAAGTACATTATCTTAGAACTAAAATTAAACTAAAAATTATCAAAATGGCCTCGGGATTGACAATCGGTTCAGATTTGACAAAGTTGTGGCAGTTTAAATTATGAATGAATGGGTTTACATTTTGTAGGTCAAGAGCTGTCAGAAGATAGGTAGCTATAGCCCTGGGAGATAGGAGCATCAGGTCGCTCGGATGGCGCCTGTTTAATCTTTTTTTTGGAGAGCATGCACTAGTCAGGACCTTTGCCAGACGATTTCGAAGGCCATCTAGCCAATCGTTGTACCGGTTGGATCTCATCAAAGACCGTGGCCAGGTCAGGCCAGGTCTATGTAGAGTGTTCTTCCGGATGTACCACTCGCATACGGTGTTTACGGTTTTACGCCGTTCTTTAAAAAATCTCAAAAAAATAACGGAACCGAAAAACTTTTATTTAATTCTCGAACCTTTCTGTCGAATGCAGCCACCCGGTGAAGTTGTTCGAGAACCTGGTTCGAAACTTTATTTTATTTTAAAAATGCAAAGGAAATTTTAGCTGGTTACGAACTACTGCTTGTTTTGCCGTTTTTTGGCCTGCTTTTTTCCCGTTTTTTTGGCCTGCTTCTTTTTTTCCCGTTGCTCGTTTTAAGTTTTTAATAATATGCTTCTTTATTTCCCATTTTTTTGGCCTGCTTCTTCTTTGACCTGCTTGTTTTCCCGTTATTTTTGACGTTGCTCGTTTTGAGATTTTTTAAAAAGTGATTTAAAATCGTTAAAAACCGGTTTAAAATATTTTTAAAAATGTTTTTAATTAAAATGGGCAATTTTCGAATTTCGGATTTTAAAAGATTTTTTTTTGTATTTCAATTTCTTTTCTCAAGCTATTCCGAAATTTGAAAATTGGCATTAATTTGCTAATAATTTAATAAATTGAATTGATAAACAAGTTTTGCTTAATTAATTAATTAATTATATATAAATAAATAAATAAAATTTTGTAATTCGCTTGCCACTCACTATCGATAGAACTCTTGTGTGTATGTATATCGCCGATAGACCACTATTCGACTGATTCAGTGCAATACAACGCTGAGCCAATACAAACACGCTCACATACACACACAGTAACACACGAGCGCACGCACACACACACACACATTGGCCAAGGCAGAAAATTGCAATTGCACCGAACACGGACGACGAGCGAAACAAAAAACGAAGAGAAAAATCCCAAACATTTCACATGTTAAATAAATCGAAATACATAACTGCACAGCAGTTGAATTAGCCGAGAATCGCATAAAGGTAATCAAAACAAATACTAGATAGCAAAGAAAACGCGCTCAACTTCGTTGACGGCGCGCGTTGCGTTCTTTTTCATTTGTGCTGTATGTGTGAGGGGAGACTTGACACACACACATACACGCATACATGCATACTTAGGTATACATATACGAGGCGAGTGAAAGTGTCTCCACCACGGAAGTGCATCTGTGATTTCGTATATAAAAAATGCGTCGCGCATACTCAAATTTCTGTTACGCCAATGACGTAGTGGCTTAACGTCAAACAGAGAGTGCAACCAAAAAATAAATAAAGAGAGTAAATAAATAAATAACTGAAAAATGGCTGAACAAGTGGAAAAACCGTTAACATTCATCAAATCAACGCCAAAAACAATAACATTGATAGATGCAGTTATAAATGCAGTTGGAGATGCTGATGCAGTTGCTGCTGCAGTATCATCATCATCATCAACCAGTTGCATCAATTGTTGCAGCAATGATGCTGATGGTGATGATGAGGATGATGATGACAATCCCAGTCCAAGTTGCAGTAACAGCTCCAAGCTCAAATCCAAATCCCGCATCGATGCCAGCGTTGTTGCTGCCGCCGAGGCTGTGGTCAACGGTGAACTGGATGCTGCCGCTTGCTATCATGTCAGCATGAAGATGTCCATTGATGCGGCGACTCCTCGCATCTGTGGCGACACCATAATGCCGCTGAAATGTGATGCATTGGCAGCGATGCGGGAGGCTCTCAGCGCCAGTGCCAGTAAACCTCCCATCGTAAATCGTCATCTGGCTGCTGGCCCGCCAGCAACGTGCCAGCTGCTAGAGCGTTTGAATTTTCCGGAGGGCAACATTATAAATACGCTGCACACGATATTGGCGCTGCCGCCGTTTGATCCGTATGCGCCAGCGCCAAAAACTGATGTCATATACAAGGAGGTCGTCTCGCTGATGCAGTGGAGCCTGCGCGATGACAATGTCATGGATATGGAGCTGAGCGAAAAGCTGCTGCTCGAGTGCAAGCCCGAAATGACGGATCCCAACGATGAAGCGCGCGCGTATATGGTATGTTTTTAATAAATGTTTTCTCAAATCAGTTTGAAATTCAGTTGATACGTTTCCAGATGGCTATTGAGAATATGAGATTATTTTCGGAAGATCCAAAGAATCCGCTGCGCGATGCCGATGGACAGCTGCGTGCAATTACGGTGTGTTCCTATTAATTTGAACCTGTCTTACTGAAACCCTAATCCATTCCAGCTTTATTTTCAGAATCTTGCCCTGATATTTGTAAAACATCGCAAGCAGGAGTTCTTCACATTTTGTTCCTGCAAGGAATGTCTCGAATATCGCGAAACAATCATGGCCATTATGATGGATCAATTCAAGGCTGCCCACATGGTTGTCATGCTGCTCGATGTGCTAATCAAGGCATACAGCCCCATGTTGAAGTGAGTTCTATAAATCACCATATTCATAAATACATTTATTATTTATGTTTATATATTTTAGAAATGATGCTGCCTACAACAAATTTGAGAAGATGCTCGAGTCCAATAAGCAAATCTATTGGATTACAAGCGGATTTCTCTACGATAAAAATGCCGAATATCTTGATTTTATTGATGATACTGCGATCTCTGATAATATGATATTAGTGCTATTTAGTGCCATGTAAGTTGTTATAAATTCGAATATCATCTAGTAGATATTTAATTATTTATTTATCAATTTCTGTTTTCTTGCAGACTTATGGCTAATAATCCGATGTTGCTGCTACAAATACTCGCCTATAATGTTGAGTGCATTGTTAAGGCATTTTCCGAGGGCATGATTGAAATTGCTCAAAATGAGCAGGAGAACGAAAAGTTTTCAGCCGAAAAGATGCTCACATGTATGTTGCACACAGTACACCAGAGAAAATGCCAACAAATTTAGAAAAACATTTTCTGCTTATAAAGTAACATGACACCTTTAAGGTCCTATCATTTGTGCTAAGCTAAACTTATTGCTGTTACAGTGGTCGCTTAGAAAAAGTAGCCCTTAGAAATTCAAATTTTCCAGATATTGGAATCGGTGATTTCAAATTATTTGGCTTCTAGCCTTGAATTTTACTCATTGGTGTGAATATTTATATTATTATTTGTTTCTGTTTTTGAACTATTTTTAAAATATAACATTTTAAAACCTATTTGAAATTGGTCTATAGAAATCAATTTGGATTAAAATATGACTTCCAGAAAACAAAATTATTTTCGATCTCAGCGTTGTTTATATCAAGCTACCACTGTAATATATAACATATCTCTGAAGCAAACGCTTTACGTTAGTAAAACAATAATACTTTTAATGTATAATGTATCTTATAACAACTATATAAATTTGTAATTTAGATTTGCTGGACGGCTACTCCGATTTGAACTGCATCTCACAGAAAATTTCTCTGAGCCTGTTTGCTTTTGAGAACGATTTTCTGCGCAAGTTCAAGCTCTCCTGGGTGCTTTTGTGCCAGCGTCTCTTTCAGCAACATGTGTTCAATCCGCTGTGCGACACCATGCTCGCATGCATACTATCGCTGAAGGAAGGCGAAGGCTCTACGCAGACAACGGCGCTGATTAAACGCTATATGTTGTTCGATGACCATATGCACTCCATTGAGCGCCGCTGGACGGACATTTGGATGGAGCTAAACAAGTTCAACTTGTCGCCCACGGAACACGATCGTCGCATGGGCCTCCTCGATGTGTATAACATATTCGATAAGGTCGTTATGGACGCCACCTCTTTCGTGCTGCCGGACATCAGTGACGATGAGTTCATCGATTTTCAGCGCATTGTTGATCGTCAGCTGGCTTGGAAGAATATCATGGCATTCACCAAGCTCAAATGGCCAGACGGTTTCTACGATCCGCCCAATAAGCTGGTGCACAAGGACCTCTGCAAGAAGTGCAATACAGTACACCATACCGAGTGAGTGATATTCTAGTTTCATTCAAAGCCTTAAGAACTAAGCAATTAAATTTGTTCAGAAATTAGAATATTGGAATAATAAAAACGAGCTTATTTTTTAACGTACTAGGAACTGCAATTGCATCACTTGCTCCATTGCGGGTACACCTCTGATGCCGCGACAACCCGGCCATTGTCCCAAGTGCACAGCACTCGGTCTTGTCGAGAAAGACGCCAAGCTGATGAAATCGAAAATATTGAGCACCTGCACCGGCGATGAGGCCAGACACAATATGGCGGCAGTTATACTGGAAGCCGCACAGCAGCGTCGCACCGCTGAACAGCCGGAGGCCGTTTTGCGCACCACATATCACATAGCATGGGCCGTGTTTCAGCATCTGACCACGCGTAAACGATATCGCTATGAAAGCGTTGAGCCGCAGTTCTTTTGCGGCGAAAACTGTCGAGTCTCCGCTTGCCAGCTGGCGCGCAAGATCCTTGCCAATGAATTGTCGCCGCCGCTGACGAAGCATCTGTTGCGCTGCTTCCAACCGTTGTCTTTCTCGCGCGAGGAACTGCGCTCCACGTTGCCATCGCTAATGTTCTTCAATCGCAAGCTGGCGCCTAGTCCCGCCGAGCTGCTGGAGCTAAAGAACCAGCACTATGTCTACAAGACCTACTGGACCTTTGTGCTATCCATCTATGCCAATTTCTTTGTCAAGTTCAATTCAACGGCTACGGACTTCAAGCATCTGGAGCTGCTCAAGGGTGATTTGCGCCTGCGCCCAAACAGCGTTGTCGGCGACAAGGACGATGGACGCTTCGAACAGTTTTTGGCACAAGTCATTGGGTATGTTTAAATTGTTGATCTTATACATATTATACATTAGTTAATTATTTTTTTTTAATCAACTTTGCAGTTACTCGCCTTTCAAGATAACGGATGAGTAAGTAATCGATTATTTTTGAAAGTTTACAAAATGACACATGGGTAAAAAGAGTAAAATAAAGTTATTCAAATATTTGTAACAGGCACAAGCATAATTTTCAACCCTATAAATACGAACCCTATAAGACGAAATTAAGTTCTTGAATCACATATTACATGTGCTTTTTAAAACCTTTCAAACTTTCTAAAACTCAAAACGTTTTGATTCATTTCTAAATATTTAATTGCTTTAGCTGCAGTAATTGAATATATATACCGCGTTGCAATTCGATCAATTCTAATCTGTTATTTTCTTTACTAGCTTCACACTGGGCGATACCAACATTGATAAAATGCAATTTGGCGTGGATCACCTAATGAAGCTACACGACTCTCAAATGATGTAAGTATCAAGCACATGAATAACATTTAAACAAACAAATAACTGATTACGTTTCACGTAGCAAACGCGGCAAGCCCGATAGCACCACGGGTCTGGCAGCCAACAAGTCGAAGGTAAACGAAACGACGCAGACGGGCGCCGGTGGCAGCGACTCGAATAACTCGAAGAAATGCAAGGAGAAGATGCGTAAATGTGAGCAGCACCTAATATCTTATATAGGATCTATTGAACCATCACTGACTCTTTTTTTGGTTGACAGGCTGTGCGGATTACGCGGATATTGGTGAACCCTGCAAGGAGAATCACTCGAAGAAGCGTGTCAAGAAGGAGTGCAATCATGCACGCTTCAACGAGACGCGCGATCGCTTGCGCAAGAAACTCACGCAGATTGTCAACGATCGCAAAAGCAAGAGTGGCCAGGAGGCGGCTAAGCCTCAGGTGTCAAAGCCACAGCCGGAGCCAGCGGTAGCTAAAAAGCCCGAGCCAGTGCAGACACAGCAGCCGCCCACGTTGAAAGTGGTCGCCTCGGCGCAGGTTCAGGCGGCCACACGCAAAATGCCCGCTGCTACAGCGGCTGCGGCTGCTGCTGCCGCGGCGGCGGCGCTCAATGAAATTGGCGAGAACATCGAGGATGGCGACAATAGTCTGTTATGCTTGGACAGCCTCTGCAAGAGCATACAAATGCATACGGATGCCAGCGGAGCGACGGCGTCTGGCAGTGGCGGTAGCGGTGGCAGTGGCAGTAGCAGCGCTGGCAGCTTGCCAGCTGATCTGAGCAGCTACAGCAAAGAGGAAATGATGCAGGACTTTGCCGAGTTTTTGGGCAGCTATACACGGGAGCAGGATCAACAGCGCTGGATCAATGAGACGCTCAATTTCATTGAGGGCAAGCCGCACCAGCCGCAAACGGTGAATCCCAAGAAGGCGGCCAAAAAAGCCAAGCAGAAGCAGCGCAAGGAGGAGGAGAAGCGCATCAAGGAGCTGGAGGATCTGCGGAGTCAGTTTCTTGATATTTACTTCAAGGAGTTCATTGACAAATACGAAATGAAAACCCGAACGGCTGCCGGCGGCCGCAAGCGCCAAAAGAAACGCATTGCCGAACTGGAGGCAAATATTAAGAATCTGCAGCGAGCCAAGGCCAAAGTCGAGAAGATCATATTGGAGCTGATTGCCACCGTTAAGCAGGCGAACAACGAATTTAAATTCTCCTATCTGCCCACCAAGGAACAGCAGCTGGCCAAGCTTGCTCAACTCGAGGAGATTTTATATGGTGGCCATGTGTCAACGTCCACAACAGATCCATTGCCACCACCCACACAACGGTCCCAATCGCCGCCACTGGCAGCGCATTATCCAAATTTCATAAACTCTGCCGCCTACTTTCCACCGCACATTGAGGCACAGCACACGCCCGTCTGCTATGCGCCGCCCCAGCCGCAGCAGCAGGAACAGCAACAGATGCCGCGCGATGTGATCGCCGCCATGGCGGCCAATGCCATAACCGCTGATCCATCGAAGCGCATCGTCACCATACGACGTGTGCAGCTGCCACACGCTGGCGGTGAGCAGCAAGTAACGGTTGTCGCCAAGGGCAGCTCACCGGACGAGGACAAGCTGCTCTACACCTTTGTCAACGGCCACATGGTGGCCTCGGCCTCGTCAACTGCTAGAAACCCAGCGTCAATGGCTCCGCCTACTCAACCAGCTGTACCGGCAAAAAGCAACAAGGCGCGCAGAAAGGAGGCTAAACGTGTAGAAGCAGCAGCGGTAGCAGCGGCGGAAGCGCAAGCAGCGGCGGCGGTAGCAGCGGCGGCAGCGGCAGCATCAGCTGAGCTGGAAGCAAAAGCAATCAGCGCTAAAAACAAAAAGCAAAATAAGAAGACAGCACCGCCACCGGCTGCTTCAAGTTCCGGTTCGAGCAGCAGCTCCAAGTCGCAGACGCCGCAAGGCAGTGCCGTCAATACTCGCGAAAATTCCGTGTGCAGCATCAAGCCCAAGGCGACGGCCAACAAAAAGACCAAACAGGCTAAACAAAATGTTGCAGAAGTTCAGCTGCCAAAAGCGGTGCCAGTAGAGCCGCAGCCTGAACCGGGGCCCGAGCCAGCGCCAGTGTCCGTTAAAAGACACAAGCGCGTGAAGTTGCGTATTGATCAGGGACAGTTGGATAATAATCCATTCAAGTCACTGCTGGACTCCACGGATGGTGAATGGGAAACGGGCAGCGAGACGGAGCCTTGGGCTGAGCCACAGCAAGTGGCTGCACCACCGCCGCCAATGAAGGTGTCAGTCAAGCCGATCCTTGCAGTCAAGCCAGCGGCAGCAATGCCCATTGCCAAACAAAAGCCAGCTGCAGCAGTTGTGGCGCCCCTCAAGAAGCCCAAAAATGAGGCGAGCTTGAAATCACAACAACAACAACAACAGCAGCAGCAGCAGCCAAACAAATCCTCGTCTGCATCTGCAGCTAATCAGCGCAAGCAGACAACCTATCAGCAGCAGCAGCCGCCGGCGCAGGCTAAGCCACAATTGCAGCGTGCATCCGAGTCGCATCCAAGTAGCAGCACGCGCAAGTCCAAGCCCAGTCAGGGACAAGCATCGTCGCAGGCTCCAGCTCAGGCTCCGGCTCAGAGCAGTCAAGTTCCCAACGGTCATCGCGTTTCGCAGCAACCGTCACGCGGCGGACGCGGCAGTGGACGCTCCAAGCCCACAAATGGCAGCCAGGTGCAATCGCAGCAGCAGCATGCGACCAGCAATAGCACCTGCTCCTCTAATGCCGCGGAGAGCTGCATGCCGACGTCGAAACGTTCGCAGCGAGGCAAGCGAGGACATCGTGGTCAGAAGCAGGGTAAAAGCTATTACAACTCGCTTAAGGTGGCCAGCAGCACTAATACGAATACGAATCTGTTTGCTTTCACAGAGGATCTCTCGGGCATACCCCATAACATGGGCTATTTCAATCCCAACGAAGTTGCCATACCACCGCCGTTGCCGCCACATGCCGGCAGCTATGCCAGCACTCTGGCCCAGCAGATGCAGCATCTGCGCATTGGCAGCAGTTCCTCGGGTAAGCAACAGCAGCAGCAGTCGCCCAATTGCAGCATCATGGATCAGCTGAATCGTGGCGTTCAAGTGGAGCATCTTTCACTGCCGCCGGGCATCACGCTAACCAAGGTGGATCCGGCCAAAAGCGAGCAGCTGCGCCAGAAGAGCGAATCCATTCGCAAGTTGTCCAAGCCGCTAACCGAGCACCATCAACATCACTCGCTGCAGCAGCAGCAGCAAACGGCACATCTCATGGGCAACTACTATGCCGGCAATGCGGGCATGGATAACGCCGGCAATGTCATTATGATTGAGGCCAATCCGAGCAGCACTCGCAACTGCCAGTTGCCATTAGCCAATAACAATACCAATAACAATGTGGCTGCCGCAGCTGCCGCTGCCACTGCCAGTGGCAAGTCGTCGCGTCGGCGTCGCCGCAATCGTGGCAAGTCGGGCGGAAATGGGGGCACCTCCAATCTGGGCAACAAGCAGCGCGCTGGCCAGGACAACCAGCAGTCCCAACACTCAACGGCGCCAATCATGGAGTCCAGCGCCGGTGGTAACATCATAACACTGCGCAATCCCATGTTCCATCAAGCCGTCAATAGTGGACCGCCTGTCGCTGCCAGTATGTTGTCCAATCCGAATCCCATTCCGCCAGGTATATACTTCAAATATACCTTAAGAGAAATTTATTCAAAATATACTCAACTTTTCAGCTCGGGCGTATGGTGCGGCTCCGCCCACTGCAGCACCGATACCCATGGACCAACCGGCCGCAATTATTAAAAATGAGAACGGCATGTTCACCATACGCAATCCGGCACTGCATCAGGCTGTGACCAATGGTCTAGCCATGGGCGGCTATCGTCAGTTTGGCAGCAATGTCAACTACTATACGCCGAAGGAGGCGGTGGCCGAGGCGGCGCGTGCCACACAGCAGAAACAGTCATCGCCGCCACCATTGGTTGTCACATCCAGCGGCAATGCCGCGCCTGCACCGCCCGCCAATTTCTCATACTTTTCCAGTGGCTCGGCTAGTGGCGGCAGCAGCAGCGGCGGTGTTGGCAGTGGCGGTGGCGGAGCTGTCGACACGCACAATAATATCAGTATTAGCTGCACAAACGTTTCCATTGACAGTCCGGGCCGTCTGGTGGGCGATGCGGCCGTCATTGCCCGTCCGAAGCAGCCACAGAAATGTTTGTCCGCCATTGGCAGCGAGCTGAAGCAGAAGACCAAAGACAGCCACTCGTCCGCATCGAGCCAATGGTCGAGCTTTGGCCAGCCGTCGTCGGAATTTGGCGCCGGTCCAGCGGGTTCCACGCTGCAGGAGAAATACCAACAGTCGAGCTACTACAACGGCTTTGAGGTCTTCTCCTCGTCCGTGCCGCAAACGGCTGGCGGTGGTGATTGTCACATGCATCATAATTGTGGTGACGATTCGCCGCCGCCAACCATCACCGGTTTCAATTCCTACCTTGAGGGCATACCCAACACGGGTGTCATACGCTATGATGACGCGGCGTTCCTCAAGAATTTGATACCGGGCCAGCATCTCAACAACGAGGTGCGTTCCTGCTTCCCACTCTGGCCAACTCAAGCCAATATATACCGAAACGATCATTTGTCATCCTACTACTCATCACCCACTCCTTTCTCTTTCTATTCATCTTAAAAAAGTCATTAAATATTTGTAAGACATAGGAATTGCAAATACAGTGATAGCTCGAATATATTAACTATTATAATTATAATTTCTTTAAACTCTCTTTCTACAACAAATGTATGATAAAATCTACAATATTTTAAATTGTATAATTTCTTTATTGATTTGATAATGATTTAACAAATACGTGCTTAATTCAAGTACGATTATTTTTCGAGCTTAGAAACCAAAATTTGACATCTAGCATGAAAACATTAATCGATAAATCTCTAGTTGATTTGCGCTCTAATTTCCAATATATATTTTGTTCGTTGACAGGTCTCCATTCACAACATATCGGAGTCCAATTTCACGCGCAACAACACATCGCCATCGCCGCATCATGTGGAGATAACAACTGTGTTTGGCAATCGCACTTGCCCCCCAAATGCGTATGAGCAGCAGCAGCAGCAGCAGTCGTCCCAGGCCAGCGTCAACTCCTGTAACAGCTACTGTGACAATGTGGCCGCCGATTACGGCAGTGGTAAGTATCAAATCGTACCCTAATCCCAAGACTTTGATCCGTCATGCGCGTGCATCATTTTCAGATTCCACCCACCTGTTTGTGCAAGGCAACATGCTGCCGCGGATACCACAGCCGCAGACAGCGACGCAGGATCCCTTTGGCTACGACTTTGAGTCGGCGGCTGGCTCCAAGCCGGCCAGCATAGCCAGTGATCTGAATGAGTTTTTGCGCTGCAGTCCGCACAGCCAGCGCACCTCGCCCTACAGTCCCGAAGAGAATGTCGCGCTCGAGGCATTTGTGCAGAATATGAGCGCCCTGCAAATAGCCACCGCTGCGGCGAGCGATGCCGAGCAATGTGCGCGTTTGAATGGGACCGCTGCCGCTGCTGGAGATGCGGCCATTGCAGATGCGACAGCGGGTGGCGGCATTAGTGCTAATTGGTGGTAAATAAGCCGTGACCATGACAACTGTTGCTCCATTGTCAGCACTACACAAACACACACACATACAAACACACACACATCCTTCACATACATCCGCGCGCCAGTGACGGCCACAAAACGCAAACATTTCAATGATAAGGCGAAAAACAAAACAAATACCAGATGAAATCATTCAAAATGGCTTAGATGTCAATTTCGGTGTTTCAACAAGTAAAAAAAAAGAATAAAAGCAAATTAAATTAAATGGAACTTCAGTTGGATTTATTACTTTTCAATTTGCTGCTAAAAATTATAATTATATTATTTAAGATGAGTTTCAGCTTAAAATTCAACAAAACTAATAAGCCTAGCAAAGAAAATACTTTTTTTTTGTTAATTCTCAAAGATGAGCGAACCGGAGGCGTAGCTTACGCTAGAGTCCTCCATGTCCAGGCACTGGCTGCTCTGCGCGTACTTCAGAAACTTAAAGCTCATATTTTTAAAGCCCTGATCCTGCAGGGCTTTAACAGCGCCGAGCATGACGCCAATAGGATGACGTCCACATATCGTATTATTATATTTGCGCAAATACTCGGTAAACGCGGACGGGCTAAGCGTTTCAATGATGTCCATGCCCTGCTTGTCCAGCTGCTCGATGCACTTGTGTATGGGACCACAGGACCGATCGTAGTATGTGTAACTAAAACGTTGGCCCCAGTGACAGAAATCGGAAGATATCACAAATAGATTCGTCGGATCCATAAAATACGTGGACAACAGGCTGCCGTATTGCGCCTCCTGATCGGGATTCAGTGAGCCCACAAGTATAGGCACAATGGTGAATTGGTCCTTAAAGCTGCAAAGTTTACAAATTAGTATAAAACATTTCAGTTTAAGCTAAGCAGATCTGTACGTACTCCTCCATGACTTTCGCTATGTAAGGCAAATGCATTTCGATCGAGTGCTCATCCTCGTCCGTTTTCATGTCCATCCACGTGAACTGACCCGTCTTTTCCAGCTCAGCGTTGACTACAATTTTGAGATGCATTAAACAGTAGCTATTTCTCATCTATTAGTCTACGCACCGTCAATATCAATTTTAAGATCGTATAATGGCGTCTTATACTTTTTCGCCACAGAAAGGGCACAGCCGCGTAGTCGGACGTGATGCGATGGACCCAATATGAAAATGCGTTTACTGCAGAAATCAAGAAAGGGCACATCAGCTCAGTTGTGACATCATTTAGCGTGTCTGGCTGACATTCCACTTACACAACAACGGGGCTCACTTGGCGATAGGCAAATGCACCACAGGCACCACAATAAGCATAGCCGGCATGCCTAAGAGAAAAATATGCATAAAGCTTGGATCTGAATTGTATGGCAGCTTAAACTTACGGTGCAATAATGGCACGTGCAGGTCCATGGGAAAGATCCGCAGCACCCAGCCAACGATCCAATTGCCTGGAGAGATCGGAGCCTGCAATATATGATGGATAATTGGAAAGAAATGATTTTAGGGAATTGGAGAATTAATGAAGATGACATGACTATAATGACATAAGGATTGAAAATCGGGTCAGTTTTGACAAAGTTGTGGCAGTTTGAAGTCTGGGAAGGTCATTTATAAGGAACTTTTCGTTGTTTTGGCACTTTACAAGCCAATTTTTTTGTCACTTTTGGCGTGTTTTTTGACAGAAAAATGAACTAACCCAAAATCAATTTTTTTATAATTTTTTATACTAAGTGTGACACCCACAATCAATTAAAAATAAAATTTCAAGATTCTAATTTTTGAAAAATCAAAATTGGTAAGGGTCCCCCCTTATGCTTTTTTTGCAAAAAAAGTAAAAAAAAAATATTTTCAAAAGTCAATAAATTTTAGATGTGAATTTGAAGTTGATGCCGAAACATGACCAAAATGCCCTCGGGATTGACAATCGGTTTAGTTTTGACAAAGTTATGGCAGTTTGAAGTCTGGGAAGGTCAATTATAAGGAACTTTTCGATGTTTGGGCACTTTACAAGTCAATTTTTTTGTCACTTTTTGCGTGTTTTTTGACAGAAAAATGAACTACCGCAAAATCAATTTTTTTATAATTTTTTATACTAATTGTGACACACACAATCAATTAAACGTAAAATTTCAAGATTCTATTTTTTGAAAAATCAAAATTGGTAAGGGTCCCCCCTTATGCTTTTTTCGCAAAAAATATCCAAAATTTTTTTTTTTCAAAAATTTGTAAACTTTTGATGTAGACTTAAACTAGATAACAAATATCGGTCAAAATGGCCTCGGAATAGACAATCGGTTTAATTTTGACAAAGTTATGGCAGTTTCAAGCCTGAGAAGGGCATTTCTTAAGACTTGACAAAAAATCCTAAAATAATAAGTTTTTCAACTTTGAATGTAGAATAAATGAGGACAAAACATGACTTAAATGCCATCAGAAATGAAAATCGATTTGTAAAAGAGACATTACTATGTTTTTTTTCTGAGCGGAACGTTGGGATATAAAACTGGGTGTTGAAACTGACAAATTAGATATATATATGAAGAAAAATATGTGTCCCATACAGAGGTGATAATAAATAAAGCGAAACTTAGTAGGTCCTGCGTTGCCTAGTTACTAGTAAACAATTTCCATTGAATACATATTTCAAATTATAGTTTTAACGAAGCTGCGCTAACAACACATCGAACAAAAATCAGAATATTATAGTCTGATTATTATATTGTGTGGATTTTTCAAATTTAAGTTATTTGCAAGTATGGACAAGGATAAGCAAAGCGATGAGTTATTAAATCGCATACGCAATGAGCTGACTGCCATTCTGGAGGAAAAGTGAGTGCATCAGACATGTTACAAATTTATAAAATTAAACCAATGCTCATTTCAGTAATAGCAACGATCCGAATCGCAGGATTTCATATGAGGACGTTATGAAACCAACTCAGCTGCCCAGTTTGGAGCGCATCAATAGCCAAAAGAAGACAAAGGCCACAAAGAAATCGGTGATATATCACAATCCGCAATCATATCGCCAGGCAGTGGGTGGTAAGTCGATTACAATGAAGCCATCGCATGAACGCTTAACAGCTGGCCAGAAACAGTCGCGGGCAGAGGAGTGCCCATCGCGGGGCACATCCAGTGGAACATCAGCAACTTCGTTGAGAAACATGCGGCCCATGTTGGAGCACAGTTTGTCAGTGGAGTTCCTGGAATCTCAAAGTGCCCGGTCCATGGATGAGGAGATGCAAAAAATGCAGCTGGAATTAGGACAGAGCTATAAACTGTTTCAGGGCATTGGCGAGAAATTCGCGGCAATCAATTTTGGCGGCCTTAAAACACGCATTCGGGACTTACATTTAAACAGCGTGCCCAATGATCTGGGCAAGGTCACAACCATGGATCTGCAAAAAATGTTCGAGTCCAGCTTTGTGCAGAATCGTTTGGACAAGTTGACAACAAATGTGGGCGACGATTTTCGTCGTCATCCCGGGGAATTTGGTGATATACCCGAATTGAGCACCTTCTTCCAGACCTGTGCTCAACTGGAGCGCGGCTTGGATACTTTAAAGCAACAGCGTAAGCGGAGCAACGAGCTGGAGCAGCGTCTGTCCTGGGCAACTGATATTGCCTATGATCGAATGGAGGAAATTCGCAATTCGGTGGGCAATAAGCCGGAATCTAATTTCTAAGCATTTTGAAGTTCATGTTTTAAGAATAGATATGTAATTCCTGCCGGGTCAAAGATTTTCCACTTTTCCTTTTTATTTTCTCTCTGTTCCTGTTTCTTTCAATTTTTGCTTTTAATTTTTACTACACTGTATCCACTCTCTCGCTTTTAATTCTTAATTGTTTTCATCTCATTTTATTTTTAGTTTAACAATTATTTACTAACTTTAACATTTATATGTTTGGACTGATTGGACCAATGCTCATACGCCCATAAATATTGAACTTTGAATTACATTAAATCTATAATTATGCTTTATTGAGTTTTATAAATTTATATTATTTTTAAATCTTTGAATTTTTGTTATATTCAATTCAATTTCGACTTGAAGTAAATAATATCTAGAAAATGAAGGTGAAATACATGTATTCTTCCTCATAAACCCCTTAATGAGCAACAGTTTTAAAGAAAACATTCATTTGTAATCTCGTTTTCAAACATTTCGATTATTAATCTATCAAAACCAAATTGATATTACCGTTCTAATTTGCCAGCGTCAACTATTTACTGCTATCTCTGCAATTGCCCGACTTTTTTTATCATATTCTCTATTCATGGCAGGGTCAAAGACATTAAAACACTAAAACAAAAAAAAATATATATATATGTATGTATGTAAAAATGAGATTACCGGAATCTGTGTACCAGCTTCCTGCGTGCGTAGCTCTCCTCACTGACATGTTGCTATGTGCGTAAAATGAGCCTTTGAAAACGGTTTTAAATAAGCCAAATAAATTAGTTTTCCACGCCCGCACTTTGTCTTTGTGCCTTCTTCTTTCTATGCAAAAGTGACGAGCACAAGTACAAATGCAATGTCTGCATTCTTTGGTATCGGTATTTGAGTACTTATCGTTATCGATACCCATGTCAGTATCGTCCAACCCCAGCGCAACTCGCGACGAGCGTTGCGCGTTTTGTTATTTGGCTTTACTTTAATATTTAAAGTTACAAAATGCCAAAAATATATATATTGTGAGTGTGTAATATGATTATGATTATATTATTGTTGCATTATTTTTTTGTACAACATAATTTTTATGAAGTGAGATTGCGTTCTAGTGTGAGTGTGCGTGGGTGCGTAAACACGCGAATGGCAACTCGACGCAAAGAAGAAGCATAAAAGAGAATAATTTGTGTGCAAGTGGATGGAAAAATAAAAATTTGTATCATTTAATAGTGCAATACGAAATAAATCGTTCAAAGTAGTGTATATAAA
Source organism: Drosophila maculinotata (assembly GCA_035045305.1). Classification (NCBI taxonomy): domain Eukaryota; kingdom Metazoa; phylum Arthropoda; class Insecta; order Diptera; family Drosophilidae; genus Drosophila; species Drosophila maculinotata. The sequence continues at coordinate 13,577,414 of JAWNPD010000335.1, forward strand.
ATATAGCCAGGTGTGTTTTTATATACAATCATATATACAATTACATGTGCTGTACATGAGTAATACGCGGCAAATGAGTAGCATCGCGGCAAATGAGTAGCATCGCGTCATTGCTGTACTAAAAACTAAAAATTGCCGTATTCGTATTCCGCCATTTTGAAAGCTGCGAGTCGAAAGTGGAATTTGGACGCGTTGCTGGTAAAAAAATTTATGAAAACTATACAAAAAGTGAACAGAATTGTTGAAAAATGCAAGGAAAATGTGCGAAAAGCTAGCCGGCAAGTGTTTCTCTACAAATTGTGCGTGTGGCAATATGTTTAGCACGTGAATTTTGTGCAAATTACAAAATCGCAAAGAGCAATAAAAAAAAAAACGCGAGTTTGCTGCTACTGCTGCCGCCACCACAAAGAAAAATAAAAAAAAAAAATAGGAATATATAGAAAAATGAAAAACTAGTGCGCATTGCTATTTAATAACAAAATTATTATGTATCTGTGCGGGTTTTTATCATGCATCTCGTTAAATGAACAAATGTATTCAGCTTCTTCTTTTGTTTTCGACCAGCGTGTGTATGCTCATGTATGTGTGTGTGTATGTCCATGTGTGTGCGTGCGCGATAAACGTGTACAAGAAAAAAATTTAAACGTGCAGAAATTCGTATGAATTTTAAAGCCGATTTACAAGCGCCTAACTATGTGTGTGTGTCTGTGTATTTTTAGGAGTGCTGCTGAGTAAGCAAATGATGGGAATAATTATTGTTCTTGTACGCAAAACATAAATAAAATTGTGCAATAATATTTATATTTATTTGCCATACACAATTCATTGACTTGGATGTGTGTGTGTGTGTGTGTGTGTCGAGTGACAATTATACACGCAAGGTTCACTGCGCAACGCCCCTTTCGAATTTGCCGCTCCTCCTCCCCCCCTCAGTTTTTGCTGTGTCTCCTCATCGTTGTTATTTTGCCGCCGCTGCAATTTCGTATGTGAGTGAGCGAGATAGCAAGCATGAGACCGAAGCCAACCTCCGACTCTGCCTCCACGCCCCCACCCCCCTCCCTTTCCAGTAAACGAATGACATATTTCAACAGCATTTCTGTTGCTGTTGTTGCGTTTGTTTGTTTCGAGTCCTTTAAAGGGTGAAAGTACAACTTGAAAGTTTTTACAAGTGTGTGAGCGAGACGAAAGCTTTTGAAACTTGCTTTAAAACAGTTAAAGCTTGCTGCGCTCTCTCTGAGAGTAAAAAAGAGTGCGCATTAAAGTGAGTTTTCTGTTTAGTCCTATAAATAGACGTCGCCCGCTTCATTGTACTTGCCCAGTGGCCGCCTGCCTGCACCGACGACAGCAGCGCGCCTGCATATTGATTGAAAAAAAAAAACTTGTCCGAGCTTAGTCTGTGCCCCGTTACAATCGCCCTGCCCTCCCGGCTGCTCATAAAAGCAGGGGGGAGTGTAGTGGTAGGGTATCGATGCCACTACCGTTTGTTTTTATTTTGCAATTTATGCATACATACATAAATAAATAAATACAAATGCGCGCATACGTAAAAAGAGTTTATAAAACGTCGCTGTCAATGTCCATAAATATTTTACACACACACAAGTACATTGCTATTCCCCTCTCCTCCCCCTCGCGCTCACTCTCCGGGCAAGCCAATGAAATTGGCGCTTGTTTCTAGTTTTATTACAACATTTTTTTATATTTTCGCTTGTCATGTTTTTCGTCGTTTGTACGTTCTGGCGCCCTCTGCTGTACCCATCAGAGCAGACACACACACACATACGCTGTCTGCGCTGTGTAATCATATTTTTTTTGTCGGTTGTTGTTGCTTCCACCTTCCCCCTCCCAACATACAATTTTTGTCTATTTCGCATATTTGCATTGTTATGGATTTTCTTCCTTTTTTCTTTTTCCTCTGCTTGCTCTTTCTGTCTTAACGATCCTGTTTGTTGTTGTTGTTGGTTGTTAGAGTGGGTGGCAACAAATGGCAGACAAGACGAACTCTCGAATTATCTTTGTTTTTATATTGTTGATTTTTATTCATTTTGAACATGAAAATTCCACTTGAAAAATTTTCCTTTGGCTAACGACAAAAAACGTTTGCTTGTTGTAGATATCCTCTATCAATGCACCCGCTACAATACGCTCCGCTCCTCTTCTGGCTCCCTCCCTCGTTCCAATTACAAATTTCACTTATCGTGTGCTTATCACTTTGGTGTTTGTTGTCTTTACCTCTTGTTTGTTGCCAACTCAAAACAGAATAAAAAAAGGAAAACAAATGCACACCTGCGTCAGGAATTTCACACTTTTCAAATCGAAAACAAAAGCACCCAAAATAGACGGCAGTCATTTAAATTTTCAAACCCATGCTAGAGATTTAAAAATATAAATACAGTGGTCGCTCGTTAATTTGTACATTTGCATTTCCTTTTTACTTATTTGTGTTTTTTTTTTAGTGAAATATTTTTTTAATGCTACAAGTACAAAAAGACTTGTAAATTATCGCATTAGTCACGAACAATGGAAACAATAAGCACTAAAGAAAATAAAACATAAATGAAAAGACTAGAAATACATTTCTACTACCCAAACTTAACTAAAGATAGGCTTTTAAAATTATTAATTTTAAATTGCGCTTATGCACTAAATACTATTTGGTAAGCTGTTCCCAAGTTTCATTTATTTTTTTACTTATTTCTTGACTTATACAAAAATAGTACTGCAAATATAAAAATTATTTCAGCTACCATTTAAAATCGAGCGCTCTAATTTGCCAGCGATCACTGTACATATAAAAATACACAGAAATATCGGGGCAAAATGTTGGGTTCCTCGCTGGCTGCTTTGCTTCAGCCGTCGATCTGTTGGCCAATTCACTGACGCGCTTTTGGTCTAAATAAAAACGTATAAATCAACGCAATATACAATTTGATTGTTGTGCCAAATGGTCTTAGCAGCAGCTGGGAACGACTAAAAGCGTGCGAGCCAATATAAATTGTTGTTTAATTTTTTGTTTCTGCTCTGTGAGTGACATGCAATGATTGCAGCTTTTTTTTATATTTATATATAGTATTTCTTGTTGCACTTGATTTGCGTCATTCAATCGACAGACACATAGATAACAACAACTGAAAGACAGTATTTATATGAAGATAAAAAAAGCGTTGCTTAAAGCTGTCAGTTGCAGCAGCTTTGCCGGCGTTTAATGCAAATTACGAGAGCGTAGACGGAAGACGAAAAAGCGCGCCAAATGCTACGTCACGGAGTAACGAATCCGTAATTCAAAGACAAAACAAGTTGAGAGAGAGCGAGCAGCAAGCGAGTATTTAAAATACAAATTAAAAAAAAAAGAACAACAAAACTCAAGTACGTGGGTACAGTACGACTTTGTTTTAGTGACACTGGACAGTTAATATTATTTAATTTGTATTTATTCATTTAATATCGACTAATACAATTCTAGTGCATTCAAAATGAGCAGCAAGTTACAAATATAACAAGCCGTATGTAATTAAAGTCAAAAGTAATCGACAAGAATATTAACGGGCACAAGTACTTTACGTAAAAACACTTAAACACGAGCCGAGTGCGCCCTGTAGTAATAAATTTGTGCGTCTGTGTCGCACCATCCCCCTGCCCCGCCATGACCCCCAACTCAAGCGGAAAGAGCACTCACAAGTCGGGCTTCCCTTTCTAACAAATTCAGACTATCTCTCTCTCTCACTCTCTGTCGCTGGCTATGACTGTTGACTGTTGCAATGGCGTCATCAGCATCAGTGCTTTAAAAGTTTTTTGCCTGCCCCAAGAAACACACACAAACAAGCAAACGTACTGAATTATATATGTGTGTGTTTTTTTGGATTGTACAAATGCGCATGACTTGTAAATATATATTTTTAAACGTGTTTCACACACACACACACACACACACACACACATATATTTATATATATATATGTGACTTGTCGGCTCGAGCCAATGCCTCGTTTTCGTTATTGTGGCATTAAGCCAACAAACAATTTAAGCCAACATGAGTTTTTCCAGCCTGAAAAATTGTGGCAAAAAGAAAGAAAGAAAGAGAAAAAAAAAAATACTTTTGCTGCTGCTGGTTGTCGGTTGTTGGCGCTGTTATCTGTCGGGTTGATAAACCGGTTTGTTCGCCATCGGCTTGGCTTGGTTTGACTTGGGCTGATGGCTATTAAAAAATAAAAAATAAAACAACAACAACAAAAAAAACGATACAATACGCCATTTGCCAACGCAACCGCTGTTTGTGTGTTCTTAGTTCAACTTTTGCTGCTGTTAGACAGCCGGCGGCACAGCTCAGGTAGCAGCAGCGGCAGCAACTATAAAACTTAAGCAGTGAAATGTATCTGTTAGATACATTTGCTGTACACTCATCTGCGGCGCTACAGTTGTGATTTATGTGTATATGATTGTATGTGATTTACTTTGTGTGCATTTTGATATACATATGTATATAGACATCAACAGGTTTTTTCTCTTGTGGTTTTTTTTTAATGTAACTTTCTCAATAAAAGCGTGCGAAGCAGCAACTGCGTGGGCGCGTGAACACGTTGCTGCATCCTGGGGCAAACTGAATTTGCTGGTGCCGCCTGTTTTTTTTTTTTTTATGGTTCAGTTGCTAAACTGGTTTTTGGCGCGCTTTCAAATATGCGAGTGTCTGTTTAGCTTCCTTTCACTGAAAACACTTGAATCGTTTTTGGCTTTTATACCATCAAATTCAACAACTTAATCAGCTAAAGCACACGCACAGTTACAAAATGTCTCACATGTATTTAACGAAATTGTTTTAAAAATAAACAAAGCATTGCGCTGGGTGAACGTTCGCTGGTTTGTTGGCGGGGCATAAATCTATTCTATACTATATAGTATATACTAAATACTAAATGTACATGTCATAATTGCGTTGCCGTTTTTTCTTTCTGTTAGCCATTTGTGCTGCCACTATCTCGAGCATCTGTGCAGTTCTATTTTCTTTCTGTGTGCTTGACATTGCTATTAATATGATTATTTGTTATTATTGTAGTAGTAGTAGCAAGTAGTCAGTTCTGTTCAGTTTAGTTGAGTCGATTCGCTATAAACGTGACACACGACTGATGTGACTATCTATATAAGAGCTCTTTGTGTGTATCTGTGTATTTCATGTTGTTGCGACAGACAAAAGCAGCTACGCTTATCAATGTTTTAGAAGTGCGGACTACTCACAGATATAAAATTAAATACGATACATTTTTTAGTATTTGTTAAAAATTACCACAGTGAAATTATAATCAGCTTCAAATTAACAAAAGAAAAATCGTATTTTTTTAGTGATTTTCATTCAAAGATAAGTCTTGGCAATGACTTTTTGATCTTAAAGTAAAATTGCAATTGCATGCGACCTTGCAAAATATAAATAATATGTCTGAAGCATATTCGCACCTTGGTTAGTTAAAAAACTCGGTCGCAGTGGCTTCTTATCATACTGTGTGTGCTGTAAGCTCGTTTACTTGATACAACGACGCTGTTCTGTTCCTTGTGCTCTGATAAGATACGCAAGAAACACGTCAACTAATCCAAAAACCCTCGACAATAGAGCAATACCTGAGTGGCTGTTAGTGTTTTGCTGTAGCTTGTTACTGTGCATTGTTGTCCGTCTAATCAAAGCAAACGATGTTGATAAGCACATTGGAACGCAGAGAACCGATGGAATAAGGGGGCAATGCCACGCTATATCATGATGTTGTTAATATGACGATAGCAGCTGCTCAACAGCAGCAACAACAGAAACAACAATAGTCTTTCAGATAGCAGCACACATAACACAAATACATGAGACACACACACTGACCCAGGCTGAGGAGGCGTTAAATTTCTATGTTATTGCACCACCACCACCCCTCGAGCCAACAGCGCTCTCAGTGACTGTGATTGTGGGTCTATTGGAGGGTTAAGCGAGAGCGCGGTGTAATCAAATAGTATCTTTATCGCTGACGATTGCGAAATTCAAACGAAACTTGTCATCGGTGAATATTTTGCTGACACTGGCGCGATTTGTTAACGATTTGTTGGCGTTGCTGTTTTCAGTTGTTTGTACTTTGACATCAGATTTCATGTTTTCCATTTAATTTTTCAGTTGTCTGTTTTATTTTGTGATACACATATATATTTATACTCTCTTTTTCTGTTGTGATTGCAGGATTCTCGATTTCAATATGAAGCGCCAAAAATAATGATTGCAATGTGTGCATCGTCGTCTTGAAAAGGTTTTGTTTCCGTTGATTGAAATTAAAGCAACTGCAACACGCAACGAAGAAACAATTGCGGCACAAAGAAAATACACAAAACATAGGAACCCAACAACAAAGTAGAAATTGAAACGATTTTAATTGCATATACAATACAAACAACAAAAAACACAATAGAGAAGAAATAACAAAACCACAAAATATAACCACAAAAGAGTAATAAAAATGGATAAAAATTTAATGATGCCGAAGCGTTCGCGCATTGATGTTAAAGGCAGCTTTGCCAATGGTCCGCTACAGGCGCGACCGCTAGTGGCACTGCTGGATGGACGCGACTGTTCAATTGAGATGCCCATACTGAAGGATGTGGCTACAGTGGCCTTCTGCGATGCACAGAGCACATCCGAAATACACGAGAAGGTAAGTCAACTCAACCCAGCAGATTGATATTTACTAATAACAATTGTATTTTGTGTATTCAGGTGCTGAATGAAGCCGTTGGCGCTTTGATGTGGCACACTATTATTTTGACCAAGGAGGATCTTGAAAAATTCAAAGCTTTACGCATCATTGTGCGCATTGGCAGCGGCACAGATAACATTGATGTTAAAGCCGCTGGCGAATTGGGCATCGCTGTCTGCAATGTGCCCGGCTACGGTGTCGAGGAGGTGGCAGACACAACAATGTGCTTGATATTGAACCTATACCGGCGCACATATTGGCTGGCGAATATGGTGCGCGAAGGCAAAAAGTTTACGGGCCCCGAGCAAGTGCGAGAGGCGGCGCATGTAAGTACAAATCACATATCTCTAAATACGATATACGACTAACATGTTTCCAAATCTTTTACAGGGTTGCGCACGCATTCGTGGCGATACCTTAGGCTTAGTTGGACTGGGTCGCATTGGCAGCGCTGTGGCGTTGAGAGCAAAAGCATTTGGCTTCAATGTTATATTCTACGATCCCTACCTACCCGATGGCATTGACAAATCTCTCGGCCTCACACGCGTCTATACGTTGCAGGATCTGCTTTTTCAGTCCGACTGCGTCTCACTGCATTGCACGCTCAACGAGCACAATCATCATTTAATCAATGAATTCACAATTAAACAGGTAATATAAAAAGCAGAAAACCCAAATGGAATTGCCGCTTTTAATGCAATAACAAATACTCCTTTTAGATGCGACCTGGTGCATTTCTGGTGAACACCGCCCGCGGCGGTCTGGTGGATGACGAGACCTTGGCGCTGGCACTGAAACAGGGTCGGATAAGAGCAGCCGCATTGGACGTGCACGAGAACGAACCATACAATGTATTTCAAGTAAGAGATTGTAGTAAAACGAAACATTTTACGCAATCTGAGAAGACGCCGCGACCACGCTTGACATGTTTCATACTAAACGAATTGTTTTTATTGCCTTGCAGGGCGCACTGAAAGATGCTCCAAATCTAATTTGCACACCACACGCCGCCTTCTTCAGCGATGCATCCGCAACGGAGCTGCGCGAAATGGCAGCCACCGAAATACGACGAGCGATTGTCGGCAATATTCCAGAAGTGCTGAGGAATTGCGTTAACAAGGAGTACTTCATGCGCACGCCGCCAACCACTGCGGCCGGTGGCGTCGCGGCGGCTGTTTATCCCGAAGGTAAACTACAAATGATATCAAATCAAGAAAAGTAGTGGGAGGCTGAAACAGATGCCAGGGAGAGAGCGTTACAAACAACATAACAAAAAACCAGAAACAGTAACAGAAATCAGAAATCGTTTGAATACAAACACATACACATATACACACACATACACATACATTAACACACACATTAATGCAGCAAGCGTCTACATACCTATACATACTTCTATTCTTCTGATTCATTTCAAAGCACACATACATATAAATACATTTATAATGAGAGAGATAGAAACGCGTTGAATCAAGATTTCAAAAACGCGTGCTATAAACGTTGATATATAAGTTAAACAGTGTAAGCTATATAAATATATATATATATAATAATATATATATATATATATAGATATTTAGTAGCGGCTTAGGGCCGCATCACGAACATAAATAGAGTATGTTGATGAGGAGGCTTAGAGCGCGACCGATGTTTGGTAAAAGTTATAAATGATTACACATATAAATATACAAATTCATATATGCATAGTAAAGCTATACAAACTGCAAATGCTTAGCAAAGTAACGATTTCAAACTAACAACTCTAAGATTCATATATGTATGGTTTTTAAAGAAATATTGTACGCTTAGGAACAGCCACAGTTGGGAATTAAGAAATCAGAACAGGGACAAGGTCTTGTAATTATTTTGTTGTTCTATGTTTATTTTCTTGTTTTTATTGTTTCATCCTTTGTTTGTGACAATTTCAATACAAAATAATTGTTAAAACCGAAGCTCAGTGTATCCCAAATCGTTTTCATGGGGACTAGAAGCACAAATATATTTATTCAAAAAGTCGTTCGTCCTCTAAAATTCCTGGTCCAGACTCACAAAGTGGTCAGCGTTTGTAGGTAGTTTAAAACTGGAATTTCTTTGTAGAATATACGGAAATAGATATGCGTATGTATGTATATATGTTTATATATGTATACATAACTCATAATTATTTACAGCAAAAGGTGAAAGTAAACAATTTGATGGATTGTTGTTGTTAATTGTTTTGAGACCCTGCCTCACACTTTTATTTGAACTAATGTCTTAACTAAAACGATAAACTATTATGAAACAATGTAAGAGTTTGTTCAAGCATATACTTATATACCGTATTATACTTTGTTATATCACTACTAACCAAGCGAACAATTGATATATTAGTAGCTTCAAATGCCTCCCAAAATGTAGCTACGAATCAAAATATATTATTTTTAAGAATCCATCGCAAATTCGTCATAAATTACTGACTTTCTTCTTTCAAGTTTGTAAAAAATTCAATGAAATACAAATAGAAAATACAGAACATTTGTAAAAATTATGTGATTTATATATTTTTGTTGCTCAATACACTGCTCTATTATGCATAATGATCTCATCATCCGTGTTTATTTTCGCCTTGCGTAAAGATCTTTAAATTGCTGAGACCAGAAAAGAAGTAATTATTTAAATACATACACAACTATGCAGACATGAAAATTAATACAACAACACGGCGCGTGAAAGTAAACCACATCTATAAATAAATATAATAATATAAAACGAGAGAAAATTAAAAGTAACATTAACGCATAGTCTATGTACATTAAAAATATATAACAGAAATTATATTAAAGCAAAACAAACATAAAATTACTATTAAAAACCTAGATTTACATAATTGAGGAGAAGATAAGAAAAAAGTAAAAATACAAAAACACAGCACATTATGATCAACCGAGCAGTCGGTACATTTAAGAATTGTTAGCGTGTAAAATGTAATAATATTTACATAAAACAAAACAAAACAAAACAAAAACGGCGCAAAGTATAATTTTGTAAAATTTTCGCAATTTAAGTTATCAATTAAACAATTAATGCAATTGACGCCAAGTTTTTCACAATTATTCTTTATTCATTTTCGCTCAAGACCAATATCAGCAAAAAAAAAAAAAAACATATTCCTTAAATAAAAAAATAACATTCAATTTTATATGAAACGCATCAAGAGTTTTTTTCATTATGTATTTGGTTTTGTTTTGAAGAAGACAAATTTGTTAAATTTCAAGCACAAAACATATACGCATAGCTGTCTAGCTACACATATACGAATAAACAACACACACACACACACACACATCTACTGAAGCATTAAACAAACATACCCCCAACATACATCTATAAACAAGATCCTACGAGTATATAGCAAGCTGCAACAAAAAATGAGCAAAATAAAGTTATACAAATAAAACGAAGGAAATTAATAAGCATAAGCGTAAAAGTAAAGAGACAAAAAGAATAAAATACTGTTATTTTGTAATGTATAAAAATATTTTTAATAACTGTGAAAGCTAAATAAAATTAAAAAAAATTGATGAAAACAGAGCAAGTTAATTTCGAAACCAACCAACAAAACCTTTCCAGAAAACAAAAATTAAAAAAAAAAATAACAAAAATAACAAATAAAACAAAATCTTTAACGAACCAATTATTGTTGCTTTTGTGTGGCGCATTATTGCAAAATTGTTTAAAAAATAATTATTATTTATGTTTGTTTTTTTTTTTTTTTTGTTAAGTTCGTTCTATTTTGGGATGATGGCATCATTGAGTGCAGAGCAGAGCAAGCGTAATATTTAATGAAACAAATCAATTTATAATTCGATTAAAATTGAATAAGAGTTGCCCAATCGAAAGTCAGTAATTTATGACCATCGGCCAGCGGAATTGATTGCATAGCGCATAGCATAAAGCACATAGCACATAGCAAATAGCCTATTTATATTTAAGCTCTAAGGAAAGCAAACATCATTTATTTCGTGCAACACTACACAATATGTGGCCCACTGTGGCCCAATTGGAGGTTAGTTGTAGGCGCCTGTTCTGAACTCATCGCATCATAAGTTCTTTTAATTGATCGCTTTTAAAGCGAGAACACTTTCCTATTCGCCACTAGCCACTTCTTTAGACCACACGCAGCCACCACCAATCGAGAACAACTCAACTCTATATCTGAAACTCCTTTACATAAACCAACCCTACCCTCCTCAAAAAAAAAAAAAAAACAAAACCAAGAAAAACAGCAACATTATATTAACTTAACCTATAAACAAAATACCAATACAAAAATCGAAATACAAAACAGGATTAAATGGCGGCTATTATACAGGCGCACTGCATCATCGGGCACACAGCACCACACCGCATGATGGTCCCCACAGTACAACAAATCTGGGCAGCAGCAGCAGCTCTGCCCTGGTAGCGCCTCCGCCCGCCGGCACCAACACCGTGGCAGCAGCTGCTGCGGCCGTGGCCGCCGCAGCGGCAGCGGCTGCTGCGCTCCTGCCGTCACCGGTTCCCCCGAACGCTGCTGTGCCAACGGTGCCACATTTGTCGCCGCAAGTTGGTGGATTGCCGCTCGGAATTGTGAGTAGCCAATCGGTAGGTACATGCACCAGTGTTCTTCTGTTTTGTGTGTGCGCAATGTGTGTCCAAGTCGTTTTTTGTGGCCAGTACTGTGGTAACACAACAGTCAGTGTGTGTGTATGTGTGTGGTCTAGCTTGTTATTGTTGTTCTTGTTGTTGATGTTGATATTGATGTTGTTTGCCAATTGTTGTTATTATTGGTCATTAGTTGTTGTTTGCCTAGGCTAGGGTTTACTAACAGAATTATATACATATTATGCTATATCTATATTTAATATACAACATACATACATACATACATACATACATACATATATGTGTGCCTACAAATCACATGAATCACATTCTAATCGCTTTCACATCTTGCTTTTAGCACCTGAGTGCGCCCGACCCTAATAACCATCTGTCATCGAGCATTAAATCTGAAGTGAAGGTCGAGTCAACGGAGACGCCGTAGGCTGCTGCGTCGTTGCTGGAGGCAAACAAACAAACAAAAAAATACTGGTGTGACAACGGGCAGTGACATTGTGGAACTTCATGCAGAAAGTGGAAGGCAGAGACGGGAAGAGACAGAGCCAGATGTCAGGAAGTCAGATCAACTACTACTACTACTATACTGGATAACAAAATGTTTGTGCTGTGCATTTTGCACAGTCGGACAACCGTGATCTTACATTTGTTGTAATGCCAATTTACAATCACATCCACATCATCATCCGTTTCTGTATCTGTATCTGTCTACAATATCTGTCCGGCTCCTGTGTGCCAGAATCCATGCGCACCTGCGCCCAGCCTTTGATTTGAATTTTTCCAAGTTTCTAAGTTATAATTTAAAATACGATACATATTTGCATTACCAACCTAAAAAACAAACAACAACAAAAAAAAATACCTAAAGAGAACCCCCAAAACAAACACACCACACACACACAACACGCCTCAAAATTAACTACGTATGTATTTAGTATATAATTTGTAACTATTTAGAATTTTACAGTTACAATTTAAGACTTTTATTTGTATTGCAGCAAATTGTAAGAGAAAATATGTTACCTACATATAAGCGCAAAAACAAAACAAAAAAAACACAAAATGTTGGAAAATTTTAACTAAAAAAAAACATAGAAAAGAAAAAAAGATTTATGGCATACAAAAGCAACACACAAGAGAGACGTTTAGTGCTTAAGATACGTTTAAAGTACATAATAAAAAACAAACGCAGTGTATATGTATGTGTAATATGTGTATGTATGTATTTTTCAGTATTAGTGGCGTCTACATCTAATCAAATTAGGTTTATCTTAGGCTCTCCACAGACTGATCTTTCTACGGCGGTGCTTTTTAACTTTTTATAAAAAAAATGTTTGCTTTTTAAGTGGAAAGATTTTAAGATTAGGTTTATCATTTATCAAGTATTTAATTTCAGACTAGCCTAACAAATTAGCACTTTCAACAAGATCACGACATTACTATCATTCACTTTTCTGATGGGGGAATTCGTTTTTTTTTTATAGATGTGGGAATCCAAAAATTCTTTGAAAGTAAACACAATTGTTGGGGTATGTAAACTTTTATTTGAGTCAATTATACACAAAGGTTTTATTTTTGTCGGGTGGTATACTATTTTAAATGCTACATAACACCAGTTCTAAATTAGCACAAACTACGTAGCGTCAAAACAAGTTTGTTTGTATCTTTTAATACAATTTTTACGATACAGTTAAAATGTGTAGTTATCGTTAATAAAGTATTTGTAGGTAGATTTTTTTTGTTTTGGTTTTTTTTTATTGTAAAATTCCTCAATATAATATGCAACATTTAACACACGGCAATTCTTCCAATATCGAAGGTCCATCACGTTTCCACTTAATTTTAAACGGTACTATCTAAATATCAGAGTTTGACTACGGAATGAACAACATTTACATACATGGAGTAAGTCGAAGATAAAGTATTAGAACTGCTTTTGGCATGCGGGCACGGTCACGTTCACATTAAGAGCACTGCTAAATATCATTTTTTATACAATTAACATTTTGAAGTATTTCTTTTTTTCTTGTTGAGCTAAACAATCAAGCCTGCCACGAAACCATGTACATGCAATACGGCGCCTATCTAACTGGTCATAACACATGACTAATTCGGTGTGTGATGCTCGAACAACAATCTAAAACTGAATTCCGTCTGCAAAACAATTGAATATGAATTGATATAATTGTAATCGTTTTCACAGTTCCCAAGCCAAGTACATACAATGTACATGAGCGTATCTATTATTTTCAATAGTATCGTAATTGTTTTTTGTTGGGTTTTTAAAACCAGGAATATGTTTGAATGTCTTTTTTGTTTTTGATTTTTTGCACACATAGATATATTTATGTGTTGCGTATAAACACGTTCTATCAAAAGCATCAAGTACTCACAATACTTATCATATGTCAACGCCCATTCAATTCAGCCGGGCGTGTCACTTATAAATTAAAATAAAAAGTCAACAAATTAGAAAACATGGTCCACAATCAACTTAAAAGAAACGCGTCAGACGCGGCCTCATGAAACGAAAGGCGCCGTAGCAACCAAGACCGATGAGACCGTACTTGAAGGTATTCTTGCAGACCCGCTGACCAAGGCTGGCTTGTGGTATTTCCAGTATGGCTGGTATCTTCTCCGGATCGACATGGCCCCACATTTTGGCAATGCCATTGGCATGACCAATGCCTACAACGCCAACGACACGCACGGGACGCACCTGATGGGCACCGGGTGCTGCCTGCGGCAGGGCGGCCAATTGCAGTGAGTGGCACAAATAGAGATCGCGCTCGCGCACAAATACGTCCGAGAAGGCTGGAAATTCACCAGCCATTTCCTGCATGAGTTTCTCAAGCAGATCGCGCTTCTTGCACTCCTCCACCTCCTCGATGCTTATGCTATCCGTGAATGTTAAGCGCCACACCAGCTTCATTGTCTGCCACAAGGATAATGCGCGTAGAGCACGATAAAGTGTGATGCGTATGGGTCGATCGCCCAGATGCAATATGCAGCCAGGCAGCTTGTGTATCTCCTCGAAAGCGCGTCGAAACTCACCGCCTGGCGCCATGCCCAGATCCTTGGCAATTTGTGCGCTCATCTGTAGCAGCAGAATAAAGAAGATGCCATTGATGTAGCCGTGTGTCTGGAGTATGCCGCGTATCTAGTGGATAGAAGAAAAAAAAAAATATAGCGAATTTGATTAAAAAATGTAAAGGCAACGTCTCCGAACTCGTACCTTGGGTATGTTGATATTCTTTGCCTCCTCCAGCAGTGTCTTCTCATCGAGCTTTAGTATGTGTACACGTGATGGACATAGCTCAACCATGACCACGTCTGGACGGACATTGCGAATGACCTGAGCAAAAAAAAGGTTTAGCTTTTATTTTAAATTAATGTATCAGCTTGACTTACATAAGAGACGTCATCCTGTGACTCCTCGCTAAAGTGTGCGGTGCCAACAAGATAGACCTTGCTGCCAAACGGAGTGTTTAACAGTGTAACAGTTGAGGGTAAATTTTGATCGAATTCATCCAGTGAATCGTAAATGACGATTTCGCGTTTGGTTTGCGGATGATCCCTGCCTACTGAAGCCGGCTCGGCAAGCTGTATTCGCATTTCGCTGCCACCATCCGCTGCTGCCGATGCTTCGGCTATGGATATGTCCAACTTTTGCTTGCTAGATTGCAGCAGGGATTCGGCTTTGCGTCGTCGCTTGTCTGTTCCATTGTCGGCTATCTTGTTAGGTGACTTTTTGAGTATGTTCTTCACCTTTTCGACGGCTTCATCGTGCTCATCTGTTGAGAGGTGTTCGATTAGCACCACCTCCTTCTCTAGATCTTCCTCCTTGATGGAATTATCATTGATTTCTATAATTGCCAAATTAGGATTATCGGTCTTGAATACTGTCTTGTTGGCCAGATGGGACTTTGGGCTGACTTCCTCCTGCGAAGTATTCGTATCGCTGCTCTCGGATTGTATCAACAGTTTGCTCGCATTAATCGTATTAACCGTATTCGTCGGGACATAGTTATTGAGAGCAGATGCTTCGATGACATTTCCATTCCCATTTCCATTTCTATTCCCGTTACCGTTGACAGAGGTGACAAAATCATCGGCGTTTAACATTTTGTGTGTGAAATTTGTGTTTCCTGAGCCTTGATTCAAGTCCCCGTCGAGGCTTTCTGTGGACATGGATAAATGTGTGTAGATCATTAGAAAAATATATGCAAATTGAAAAAATTTATATGCTTTTTGATTGCTGCTCATATAATCTCTCCAATTCTATTAAATATGTTGATACACTATACTCCTCGTTTTGGCATTCATCAGTTATGAACTGCTGCAATTCCTCAAAACAATTGCGCTTTATTATTAATAAGTTCGATTGATGCGAGCGATATTGTTTGGCCAGTTTTTTAGCTCTTTTGGCCTCAAGCTTTGCTTTCAGTCCAATTTTCTTTATGTTCACAACCTCAATAAAATGGGGCTTAAGTGCAGCATATACCTGGACAAAAAGTTTGTGAATTATTTCTGCCAGTCGCTCATCTGTTTGCACGCAACCCTTCATAAAATTGACATCATCTGCAAAGGTCGCGAAAACTTGGCTATAAAACTGTTGCGGAAACGTGTTGGCCTTTTGAGAGTTTAGCGCCTGCTGTGCCGTGTTCAGGAGGTCAGCCTTAAAGCTCTTATAGACGCACTCCTTTTGCAAATTATCCTCGTTCAATTTTTGAATATTTTCTTTCATATAATCGGTGTCAATGTGAAGCGCAGCTAGCTGAAGTTTCAGGATGTTCATCTGTCGCTTAAGACTTGCCTGCTCCCTCTTCAGCTGCCTATGCTGCTTTCTTGCCATTGAGTCGTCGGTAAATGTGACCCGAGGCTGGCCAGATTTACTATTTTTTGTGTAACGACAGCTCATTTTGATATGTGTAACTATTTGAGTGAAGCCTTAAAGCCAGCCCTACCGTAATACAGTGATCGCTCTGAAATGAAAACGATTTATCTAGACTCTAGAGAGCAGTCTTCGGTAGATGATTTGTCAAACTGACAATGTCTGTCAATGTCTTGGCTTAAGGCCTTAACTATATCATTTACAATATATTATTTTTTTTCGTGGCCTGCTCGATTGAAATGTAATTTGTATTAATTAAAAAATGGGCTATGGCGAAAAAGAGCCATATCCTATACTATATTTACTAATAAAAATAAATGTATATACATAAACATCTGACTTACCGTTGAACGATCTGTAGTTCGTGGTGGACAGCTGATGTTCGAGAGCACTGTCGTAAAATGTGCCGTCGCCTATATGGGATTTGCTCTGTGGATCCGGCGTATTCATTGTCGAGTCGCTTGTTGTTGTTGATGATGCTGATAGATCCATTTGTGCACAATCGGTGGATGTATATACTTTATATATATGTATATGTATGTCGGTGAAGGTGAGCGTAAATGTGCGTATATATGTATTTGTGTGCACAGCTGTTGGATTGGAAGAATCGGTTACGGGTTGAAATTCGGTTTCAGTTTGTTTCTTTTTTTGCCTTCACCCACGTATATGCGTGTGTGTGTGTGTGTCTGCTTGTGTGTGTATATATATTATTTGTGTGTACGTTGGTCTGGCATCAGTTTTGTTGTGAGTACCGTATTCTGAGAATAACTGTAAGGTTAGTAAAATAAACGAGAGTGAGAGCGAGAGAGCGAGATTAGCAGAGTGCAACCAAAAAGATAATAATAAGTTGTCTACTATCACGAACTTAAAATTTAAAAGATTTATGCGTACGTGTACATATTGTTGTTATTGATTTTAAAAACACAGCCTATATAATTACAATTCATGTCCAAATCGAACTACATTTTTTATTTCTTTATATATTAAGAGACACAGTCGACATAAGAAATTATATTGAATATTTAAAAGTAAATTTGTTAAAAAAATTATATAAATTATTATATGTATAAAATATGTATTAAAAAAATTTGTTTAATTATGTTAAATGTAATTAAAACTCAAATTTAAAGCTTCAGGAGGAATTTCAAATGTAAGCATTTGCGGCCAGGATTAGCGAAAACCCAATCAAACCAAACAAATAAATGTACGCAGATATTCAGCATGAAAAAGCAGCTGCTGTCTACATTATGTTTTGATTGTTTTGCTTTCGTCAGCTACTTATACAAGTATTTAATGTGTACACACACACATGCCTACATATATACAAAGATACACACATATGCATATATAGCAAACGCATTTCACATACCTGGTTATATATTAAATTGACGTTGCTGCACTCACAGACATTTAATTGACGTTGATTTTGAGCTGCTGTGGGTATTTTGCAATTGCATTTGCTATTTTGTTTAACGATAAACCCAAAAAACTAAAGAATGAAATTGTGATTGTGGCAAAAGTGAGCTGGAGCGTTATCTTCTTCTTCCAAGCGTAGACCAGTGCTGCCAATTATGACAAAAATAAAATGTAATGTGTGTACACACTGTTTTCAATGTGCATGAAGTGGCTTGACATACAATTATTTATTTTACTTTGACGCATTCTGACAACACTGCAAATAAACAGCTGATCTGCTCACCTCGCTTGGTCGGAATTTTGCTGTTGAATAAGTTTAAATTCAACTTCTGTTTAAAACCATGGCGGACGATGCTGAAGCGCCGAGCAAGGTAGAATTTGTCTTATTCTATAAATTGCTGTGAAACTAAAATGGTTTTCTTTTGATTTTCTCCTGCAGAGCTTTTTTATATTTGGCCGCGATGTTTCTCAGATTCCGTGCTTTCGTAACAGTTTTCTTTATGGCATCAGCGGTGGCATGGGCGTCGGTGTATTGGCCTTTTTGGGTACCTCCCGCCCGCACCTTGCCACCAATATCGGTTTTGGTTCCTTCTTCTGTGGCACTATTGTGTATTGGATGGCCTGCAGGTTAGTGTGTTGTCATTCTATTTTGGTTTTTATGCGGCACCTAAAAACCAAAAAGTATAGGCTTACATTTTGTTGCACAGTGTTATCAAATATAATTATATTTATTGTATTGATGTACAGATATAGCTGGTCAACGCGACGTTTCGAGCAAAAACAACTGCAGGAGGCAATGCGTCGACAGTCAATGTATGAAGGCACAAAAGTCGAGCGGGACTTGGATCTAAAGTCGGCGTAGCACTGTACACATATCTATATACATGTATAGGTCATTGAACTGTGCGAACCATTAGATACATTAAGAAGAATTGTAGCTATTGAACTGTATAAATTATCAGCATAGTATATGTACAAATTAGGGCAAAATAACGTTTTAGATGTATTTGTTTTCAACATTAACTTATATGCTTAAGTTCAATATTCTGACCTGTATATATACACTAGTTAAGCTAAATCTGGATTGACTACCTCAAAGCGTCAACCAGCCAAAGGCATATATGTGTACATATAATATGTGTGTTAGCTTAAGACTTGATAAATTATGTACATTTGTTTGATTTATAAATTTAAATATTGTCATTAAATTTTGTTTCTTTATGGATTTATTTAAAGTCGACTAGGGGCAGGGGACAGAATTGGCGAGACGTTAAATTTGCGTGACGTTGCCGTTAAAGTCGGAGATGTCTGGGAAGGTGGCACACTTAAAAAGTGTGACTCCAATTAATAAATTGTGGTACGACATAATTGACCACAGGGGTCAAACGATTCTTGTGAATAGCAAAAGCAACAACAAGTATATATAAGAGAGTGATGCACAAAACAGTTAAATGCACAGGCAAACACACACACAATCAGGTGTATGAAAAGCTAATAAAAACTTGCACAAAAACAACGCTTCAAAATGTAGGCATTGAGTTTTTATGTTGCAGAAAAGGTCAAAGTATTCAAAACAAAATACAATTTTCGGAGCACAAAAGAGCACGGCAATAACACTTAAACTGACAACTCTCTCTCTCTTCGGCCTTGTTAAATATTTTAAATATGATGCCTTTATCACAGGGGCTTGCCAAATTACTTTTAAATGAGCTACCTTTCGCCAGCCTGATAAGCAAATCAACATGTGTCAGTACTCTCTGTTTACGATGAGCAATATAATTGAACGAACTGCCTCATTAACAGAATACTTGCTCTGTCCTGCTAAGTGGCGTCGTCGTTCGACTCTAATCTCAAAATTGTCGCGCCTCATCGTCAGAACGAATTCGTTTCTTGCTAGCGCCGGTCGTGTTTTGTTTTTTAGTGCGGGAACCGCCAGGCTACACGCAATAATCAACTTTTTATTATATACACACATACAATTGTAAAAAGGCGATTTTTTTAAATTTACATACATACATATACTTACCATGTCAAAGACTGCAGCAAAAACGTCGGTTTTAGTGTTTTTTGTGAATGGGAAAAAGGTAAAGTCGTATGTGGTTAGGAACTGTTACAAGGAACCGTTATTAATCAACAAAGTTCAATTGAGTGGAATAAACTATACCAATTTAAAGTTGATTGCTATTGTGTCGCTGATAACAATTGACCTACAATATTGGGTCATTGTTTATTGTAAGGCAACGTTACAGCTTATCAGATAATTTTGAAATTGCAATGAATGCTTGTTCTACAGCGTTAATAAAGGCATAACTTGTTGTATAAAAATGGAGCATGAAATATTGCGTATACGCAAGTTAACTCTCCTAAATCAAACAGTATAAGTCAGTGAACTTATATTATACACTTTATAGCAGGATAAGATAGAGTAGACAACAATTTGCGATTGCGTGCTTCTTCAATGGCTGAAGCGTGAGAATACCTACGCAGCTAATTACTCCACGTGCTGTAGTGGGAGTTAAAAATAGTCATCATAAGATTAAAAAAAACCCACTTTAGACTTTTCGTCACTTATTTAACTGATAAAGACCAAAGAATTTATAATGTATATAAACTTCATATATGTGACTTCGTCTAGTTTCGTTATCTGTTTACATTTACTGGTGTCGTAAATAGATTTAAGCAAGTGCATATACATATGTATGTACATATGAACGAGATAATGTATTGCATCCACTGTAAACATACATACATACATATACATATGTATATGTATAAACAGAATTGCAATCAACTTGCTTGTGTTGTTTTTTGAGTGACTGATAATAACAGATAGCACGTTTCATAAGTCGAGGGATGGAAAACAGGTTTAACTTGAAATACAAATTATACTTCTGACCAACTTAGAAACTATTTAAAATACCAGTTAATAAAGTAAAAAACATGTTAGGTTGACAAATGCCTCGTCCACTTACCTTGAACCAATTTATTCTTTTTTTTTTTAGTCTGTTTAAATTTTGTTAACGTTATTTTTAAATCAAAAAGTTACATCTATTGGAAAAAATTGGCAACCAATCAAAAATGAGCAAATATAACAAGCATCCTTGGCATGATTTGTGACAGAAAATCCGAAAAAATTAGAATCAAACAGAGGTCAAATCATGTCCAAAGTGACCTTGGAAGTGGATATCGGTTCAGTTTTGACAAAGTTATGGCAGATTGAAGTCGTGGGAGGGCATTTTCAGGGATTCGTGTCTTGGCAAGCCAATATCCTAACTTTTGACAGAAAAACCGAAAATTATGAGTTTTGCAACTTCAGATGCAGAATCAAATTAAAAGCCAAACATCGGAATTGGAAATCGGATGAGTTTCGACTAAGTTATGGCAGATTGAAGTCTTGGGCATTAATTTCATTCCACTTAAGATAATCCCTCTTATCAGTGTCATTTTCAAACAAATCAAGTATATTGATTAGGCGTACTTATATTACTTTTAAGATATGTTTGGTTTGGTCTTTTCTAAACATTTGCTATCTACAGGTGACCGACGCGAATCCTGATCCGGAATGCACACTGCTCACCTATCTGCGTGATAAGCTGCGGCTGTGTGGCACAAAGCTTGGTTGCGGCGAGGGAGGATGCGGTGCCTGCACAGTGATGATCTCCCGGCTGGATCGCCGGAACAACAAGATTAACCACTTGGCTGTCAATGCCTGTCTGACACCCGTGTGTGCGATGCACGGATGTGCCGTGACCACTGTGGAGGGCATTGGCAGCACACGGACTCGTCTGCATCCGGCACAGGAGCGATTGGCCAAGGCGCATGGATCGCAGTGTGGCTTCTGTACGCCGGGCATTGTGATGTCCATGTATGCGCTGTTGCGCAATGCGGCTCAGCCATCGATGCGGGATCTGGAGGTGGCATTCCAGGGAAATCTTTGCCGCTGCACCGGCTATCGTCCTATACTCGAGGGCTACAAGACCTTCACCAAGGAGTTTGTCTGCGGCATGGGTGACAAGTGTTGCCGGGTGAATGGCAATGGATGTGGAGACGGCAATGCAGCTAAGACTGATGATACGCTCTTTGAGCGCAGCGAGTTCCAACCCTTTGATGCCAGTCAGGAGCCCATCTTTCCGCCGGAACTGCAGCTGACAGCAGCGTACGACGAGGAGAGCCTGATCTTTCGCTCCGAACGCGTTGCCTGGCATCGACCAACTAATCTGCGGGAGCTGCTCCTGCTAAAAGCCGAACATCCAGCCGCCAAGCTGATTGTGGGCAACACCGAGGTGGGCGTGGAGGTGAAGTTCAAGCACTTCCTCTACCCGGTGCTCATCAATCCGATTAAAGTGCCCGAGCTGCTGGAGGTGAATGAATCCGATGAGAGCATTTACTTCGGTGCCGCCGTCAGCCTAATGGATATCGATGCTTATCTGCGCAATCGGATCGAGGAGCTGCCGGAGACGCAGACGCGCTTCTTCCAGTGCGCCGTGGACATGCTGCACTACTTTGCCGGCAAACAGATACGCAACGTGGCCTGTCTCGGTGGCAACATCATGACCGGCAGCCCCATCTCCGATATGAATCCGGTTCTAACCGCTGCCGGTGCCCGCCTGGAGGTGGCCAGTCTTGTGGATGGCAGGCGATCGGTTAGCATGGGCACTGGATTCTTTACCGGCTACCGTCGCAATGTGATTCAGCCGCATGAGGTCCTGCTGGGCATACACTTCCAGAAGACAACGCCGGATCAGCATGTGGTGGCCTTTAAGCAAGCTCGTCGACGGGACGACGACATTGCTATCGTGAATGCCGCCGTGAATGTCAGCTTTGAGCCTGGCTCCAATGTGGTGCAGTGCATCCACATGGCTTTCGGTGGCATGGCACCCACAACGGTGCTGGCGCCGCGCACCTCGGAGTTAATGATTGGACGGTCGTGGAATCAAGAGCTGGTGGAACTAGTGGCGGAGCAGCTATGCGCTGAGCTGCCCTTAGATGCCTCTGCGCCTGGTGGTATGATTGCCTATCGACGCGCTTTGGTGGTCAGCTTGTTCTTTAAATCCTACCTGGCCATCAGTCGGAAACTGTGCGATGCTGGCATCATGCCGCCGGATGCAGTGCCCGCGGCGGAGCGCAGTGGCGCCGATACCTTCCATACTCCCGCCCTGCGCAGCGCCCAGCTGTTTGAGCGTGTCTCCAGCGAGCAAGCCAGTCACGATCCAATTGGAAAGCCAAAGGTGCATGCAGCTGCCTTGAAACAGGCCACCGGCGAGGCCATCTACACGGATGACATTCCTCGCATGGATGGCGAGCTCTATTTGGGATTTGTGCTGAGCACCAAGGCGCGCGCCAAGATAACTAAGCTGGATGCCAGCGAGGCTTTGGCACTGGACGGCGTACAGGCCTTCTTCAGCGCCAAGGATCTCACCGAGCACGAGAACGAGGTGGGTCCGGTATTCCACGATGAGCACGTCTTTGCCGCCGGTCAGGTGCATTGCTATGGCCAGATCATCGGCGCCATTGCAGCTGATAACCAAACGCTAGCCCAACGTGCCGCTCGCTTGGTGCGCGTGGAGTACGATGAACTGCAGCCGGTGATTGTCACCATCGAGCAGGCCATCGAGCACAAGTCCTATTTTCCCAATTATCCGGTCTATGTTACCAAAGGCGACGTGGAGCAGGCCTTTGCTGAAGCGGATCACCTGCATGAGGGCACCTGCCGGATGGGTGGCCAGGAGCATTTCTATCTGGAAACCCATGTCGCTGTGGCTGTGCCCCGCGACAGCGATGAGCTGGAGCTCTTCTGCTCCACACAGCATCCGACTGAGGTGCAGAAACTGGTCTCCCATGTCGTCAACCTGCCCGCCCATCGCATCGTCTGTCGCGCCAAGCGTCTTGGTGGCGGCTTCGGTGGCAAGGAGTCCCGTGGCATTTCAGTGGCTCTGCCCGTTGCCCTGGCTGCCTATCGGCTGCGACGACCCGTGCGGTGTATGCTGGATCGTGATGAGGATATGCTCATCACCGGCACGAGACATCCCTTCCTCTTCAAGTACAAGGTGGGCTTCACCAAGGATGGCCTCATCACTGCCTGTGACATTGAGTGCTACAACAATGCTGGCTGGTCCATGGACTTATCCTTTTCGGTAAGTGTCTGGTAATCTTTAATATTTTACATAAGTTAGCTAGCACGGACTTGTCTATAGCTCCCATTTTATTTTCCAGGTCTTGGAGCGTGCCATGTATCACTTTGAGAACTGTTATCAGATACCAAATGTCCGGGTAGGTGGTTGGGTGTGCAAAACGAATCTACCGTCGAACACAGCCTTTCGCGGATTTGGGGGTCCACAAGGCATGTTTGCAGGCGAGCACATTATCCGGGATGTGGCCCGTGTGGTTGGTCGTGATGTGCTGGACGTGATGCAGTTGAATTTTTATAAAACCGGCGACTACACACACT
Source organism: Drosophila maculinotata (assembly GCA_035045305.1). NCBI lineage: Eukaryota > Metazoa > Arthropoda > Insecta > Diptera > Drosophilidae > Drosophila > Drosophila maculinotata. Next base: position 13,601,529 of record JAWNPD010000335.1, read on the forward strand.
ACAACCAACAGCTGGAGCGGTTTCCCATCGAGCGCTGCTTCGAGGATTGCATCAAGCAGTCGCGTTACCACGAGAAGCGCACGGAGATCGCCCGCTTCAATCGGGAGCATCGCTGGCGGAAGCGTGGCATTGCCCTGGTGCCTACAAAGTATGGCATTGCCTTTGGTGTCATGCATCTGAATCAGGCTGGCGCCCTGATCAACGTCTATGGTGATGGATCTGTGCTGTTGTCGCATGGTGGCGTTGAAATTGGACAGGGTCTGAATACGAAGATGATTCAGTGTGCGGCACGAGCGTTGGGCATTCCTATTGAGCTGATACACATTTCGGAGACGGCCACCGACAAGGTGCCCAATACCTCGCCCACGGCGGCCAGTGTGGGATCGGATCTAAACGGCATGGCCGTCATCGATGCCTGCGAGAAGCTCAACAAGCGACTGGCGCCCATTAAGGAGGCATTGCCGGCGGGCACCTGGCAGGAGTGGATCAACAAGGCGTATTTCGATCGTGTCAGCCTGTCGGCAACTGGTTTCTATGCCATTCCCGGCATTGGCTATCATCCAGAGACGAATCCCAATGCACGCACCTACAGCTACTATACAAATGGTGTGGGCGTGAGTGTTGTGGAGATTGACTGTCTGACTGGCGATCATCAGGTGCTCAGCACTGACATTGTCATGGACATTGGCTCCAGCATCAATCCGGCCATTGATATTGGCCAGATTGAAGGCGCCTTCATGCAGGGCTACGGTCTGTTCACGCTCGAGGAGCTCATGTATTCCCCACAGGGTATGTTGTACTCCCGCGGACCGGGCATGTATAAGCTGCCCGGATTTGCAGACATACCCGGCGAGTTCAATGTTAGTCTTCTCACCGGCGCGCCTAATCCACGAGCGGTTTATTCATCCAAGGCCGTTGGCGAACCTCCGCTTTTCATAGGCTGCTCCGCATTTTTTGCCATCAAGGAAGCTATTGCAGCGGCACGCTTAGAGCAGAACCTAAGCGCGGATTATAAACTGAAGGCGCCGGCTACCTCAGCCCGCATCCGCATGGCCTGCCAGGATACGTTTACGCAACTGCTCAAGATGCCAGAGGCAGGCAGCTACACACCCTGGAATATAGTGCCATAAGAACTGACAATTCCAAAATGCATTTGTTTTATAAAAATAATACTTATATATATATATATGTTTGCACAGTAGACAAGGATTATAATGAATAATTATCAACTTGCCATGTTATAAATTCAGATCAGATCTAGTCGTAGTTATATAAGATATAATCCTAATGCTTTTTAAACACAATCTTCTCCACCCAATCCAGGTAATGGTATAGCTTTGTGTAGACACCTGGTGCATTGGGAGCCGCACAGAATTTGCCAAATGATGTAATGCCCACGACGAAGGCGACGCAATTGTACTCCGGCAGCACAGCGTGCAGCGGTCCGCCGGAGTCACCCTGACACGTGTCCCTGCCGCCCGGCAAGTAGCCGGCACAGAATTGGGAATCAATGATGCCGTTGGGCAAACGACGCTCCTTGCGGTAGATTTGCTTGCAACGCTGCTGCTTTATCATATCGAGATCAACTTGGCGTAGTGTATTGGACTTGGCGCCCAGGAACTCAGTGCGTCCCCAGCCAGTGGCCACCACAGACTTGATATGCAGATCGGGTATTTGCCACAAGCAGGCGGGACGCACTCGATCCGACAATTGGGCTCGCCTGGTCAGCTTGAGTAGCGCTATGTCATGGTAGTAGGAGGAGGAGCGATACTTGGGATGCAGAATAATGATAAGAATTTTAATATCCTGCTGCCAGGGACTGCTCACATTGAGCTGCTGTGCGCCCAATCGCACCATGTCTGGCGGCTTACTGTAAAGGATATCAACGGATATACAGTCGGAACTTATTGGGTCTTGTAACTCACCTACCCGATGTGGCGCAATGTGCCGCTGTGAGCACGTAAAGCTCGCTGACCAGTGTGCCGCCGCAGCCCCACTTGATGTCACCGTCACTCTGCGTCCAACCCAGTGCAGTCATGTGTGGAAAAAGGGCGTGGCGCGTGGGCGTGCCACCAACTATCAGTGGTACACTGGGCACACACTGCTTGCCCGAAAAACTGCGTCCAGTGTCGCCCAGACGCAGACCCCTCGCGGCGCTGTTGTACTCCTGGCATTCTAAAATAAATTTGTGATGAAATAAAAGTGCTTTCGTCGAGAGTAACAGACTAGGATACACCCTGTACCAATATTAAAAAGTGTGAAGAAACCAAGATCGGGCTGGGGTATCTTAAAGTGAATTAATTTGTCCCTGTATATGATTTAGCTCTTATACCATTAAAAATATGCCCAACAAAATCAATATTTTTCGATCTTTTTGAACGTAACGACGTAACGAGTTATCTATAAAATAAAATAAACTTCATTATCCTTTATTCAAAATATGAATTCTCTAGCTCTCATAGTCTATGAGATCAGCGTTTTCATACAGACGGACAAACGGATGGATGAAAAGATGGACAAACAGACGGACTCGACTATTCAAACTGCATCTGAATAGACATATATACTTTATGGAGTCGAAGATGTCTCCTGCTGTCCTTCAAATTTTCATGAAACCCTTTTTTAACCAATTTTAATGGGTCGGGTCATTGCATTGTGAGCAACCTACTTTTGGCGCTGATCCTCTGCGCCTGGACATGCTTGTCGGCCAGTGGGCAACAGATGACGGGCACATTGTTGCGATGGGTGCAAATGTCGATGCGGGTGCCGTGGACACGATATTCGCGTATGACATGAAGACACTGATACGCCAGGATGCAGTAGCCGCTGCGTCCGTCAAAGCTGCGCCGGCAGAAGGCGCCTTCTCGCAGCGACTGTGTTGCTTCCGTCCGCAACTCATCCTCATTGTCGAATTTTACAGAACTATCCGACAATTCGCTATCCTCAACTATTTCTGCTCCTTCATCATTATAATCATTAGCTGCCTCCTGTGGCCAGGACTCTGCTAGGGTATACTTTGTGGTTTGGTAATTGACTATCTCAAAGGCATCGAGCGCTGCTAAAAACTGAGCAAATTAAAATGAAGTTTTATATTTAATGAACTTAATTTTTTACCAATCATCGCCTGCATTTGTAGCAGAAAAAACAACCATTGAAAGCTGACAATTGTTGACAAAATTGGCATTTCTGCATTTGTCGCTGTTTTTGTTTTGCCCTTCACACATTTGTACTATGCAAATTCAATTATTATTATTTAAGTTTAAAAAAAATATGTACAGTTATTTAGTCAGCTGCGCAGCAAAAAAAGCAGTACGATAGTTTTTAAATTAAAAGCACGACACGAACTCCAATCAGAATAAGTTGATAAGCGTTGCCAGGCAGCCCAGCTATTAAATCGATAGGGCAGCTTTGGTTGTCAGTTTTTCAAATCTCGAAATGGTCAACAAGAGTAAAAAGAAACGAAATAGCAAAGATTCCACGTCCAGCAATGCGGCCAGCGGCGAAGGCGATGAGAAGAAGAAGAAAGACGGAGCCGGGGGCAGCAAGAAAAAGGCGGGTGTAGGCAAGTCCATTGGCTGTGATATATTCAATGATGCAGCCATGGATAATGCCTACTATGTGTGTCACAATGTGCAGGTTGGTAGGAAAACGAATTTTTTAAAGTACGCTTTAATAATACTTGTACTTGCAGGATGTGCTTAAGTCTCGTGGCTTTCCCTGGCCGGATGGGCAAAAGAAGAAGAAGAAGGGCAAGCGCTGAAAGGAACAAATATGTTTGTACAGTGGAGGACACAAAAATCTGGTCAACCACTTTTTCTAGGGTTAAAGTTATATCGATTTATCTGATTTTAACGAAGTGTATGTACTTATTTATATAAATACATCAGTTTACATAGTATATAAATGAATTTTGATCTTATGAAGGACAATTATGACAAGTTGGTGTTTAAAATAAGTAGTTTTGTTTTTAGATCGGTCAGTGCCTAAATACATATAAATTGTGTAAATTGATTATTAAAAACGATGTTTACACATTTATTTTACTCACAAATATGGCTCAAAGGCTAGTTGTATAAGGGTATCTTGAGTTGACTGGTGTTTCTATTTTTATCGACCAAATCAAGTCAACAATTTGAGACCGAAAACATCAAACATTACGTTAAATGTCAGTCAGCATCACAAACACTTTCTAGAACAAACATCAAAATCTCCAAAATACGAAATTAAATCAAAACTGTCGGCGTGTGAAAATTACACAAAAAGTAAATAAAACCACTCGTTTTGTAGAATTGCCAAAAATCAGTGAAGGCGAATAGCGCACAGATTGCAACATAAAAATCCGAGTGTCGGGCGGGCGCACGATTTAGTTGGACGGCGACAGCAGACGCTAATTGAAGCAAACATGTCTAAGGCACCGGCAATTGGCATCGATCTGGGCACCACCTACTCCTGCGTGGGCGTGTGGCAGAACAACAAGGTGGAAATCATAGCCAACGATCAGGGCAATCGCACAACTCCCTCCTATGTGGCCTTCAATGATACGGAGCGTCTAATTGGCGATGCGGCTAAGAATCAGGTGAGTGTCCGTTCGGGCTGCCGGTTGCACTTGACATCACCAGCTATAATTGGCCAAATATGAGCATACACAAAGTTGGTAATTTAGAAATAAATAAAATAATGCACATATGGCGTGGTTAAAATTTGTACATACATAGTATGAATATATGTACATTAATGCATCTATAAAACATTTAATTGGATCACATATGAATATACTTATATATGTACATAAGTACTATTTATGAGTATTTTTGCTTGAATATGAATCATATATTCAAATAGGTAGGAACGTTGCAGACGGATTTAGCCGACTGCACAGTACTCTATTCCCAATATAATAACTGTTTAAGATTTAATGAGCTTTAACATCGTGACTGCAACAAAATCGTAATCTTACTACAACGATCTAAGCAAGTAAAAATAGGCATAACCAGCAGATAATCCTGCCGATGCTGCAGAATTGAGGAGGAATCCCCAACGCATATCCTAGCAGACTATACTGCCTTAGTATCATCCCTAAACATCAACCTGACAATAATTCCTACATTCTCGAATGAAGTATGATTGGTGGGTTTTAGAGGCCCTGAAGGGGGTACAATATAGCTATAAGGTAGCGGTGCATATAGACCTCCCCACAGTAAAACGTAACACGTACCATATACATATACATATATATATGTATATACTTTTCACTTTGGGAACAGAGTATACAAATTAAATTAGATATCCACATACAGATTTATAGATGTCTGCGTATACAGCCCGTATTGAAATCAATGGAATCAACTATGGGAACATCCCCAACAGTTGGCCACTTAAAAATATCATTTTTGCTGACTAATTGTATATATTCACGCTCAGGTTGCGATGAATGCCAAGAATACGGTCTTCGATGCGAAACGTTTGATTGGCCGCAAGTACGATGACCAGAAGATACAGGAGGATCTGAGACACTGGCCCTTCAAGGTCATCAACGATGGGGGCAAGCCGATAATTGAGGTCGAGTTCAAGGGTCAACGCAAGCGTTTCGCACCCGAGGAGATCAGCTCGATGGTGTTGACCAAGATGCGTGAAATAGCCGAGGTGTATCTGGGCGCCAAGGTCACGGATGCCGTCATTACGGTGCCGGCCTATTTCAACGACTCGCAGCGTCAGGCCACCAAGGATGCTGGTTCCATAGCCGGCATCAATGTGCTGCGGATCATCAATGAGCCGACAGCTGCCGCCTTGGCCTATGGCCTGGACAAGAATCTGAAGGGGGAGCGCAATGTGCTGATATTCGATTTGGGTGGCGGCACCTTTGATGTCTCCATACTGACCATCGATGAGGGTTCGCTGTTCAATGTCAAGTCCACCGCTGGCGACACCCATCTGGGCGGCGAAGACTTTGACAATCGCCTGGTCAATCACTTTGTGGAGGAGTTCAAGCGCAGGCACAAGAGCAATGTAGCCAGCAATGTGCGTGCTCTGCGCCGCCTCCGTACGGCTTGTGAGCGCGCCAAGCGTACTCTGTCCTCGAGCACTGAAGCCTCCTTGGAGATTGATGCCTTGCATGAGGGCATCGATTTGTACTCAAAGATTTCACGTGCCCGCTTTGAGGAGCTGAACATGGATCTGTTCCGCTCGACTCTGGAGCCAGTGGAGCGCGCCTTGAATGATGCCAAAATGGACAAGAAGGCTATACACGATGTGGTCCTCGTGGGCGGCTCCACGCGCATACCGAAAATACAGCGCCTGCTGCAGGACTTCTTTTGCGGCAAGCAGCTAAATCTGTCCATCAATCCCGATGAGGCCGTGGCCTATGGTGCCGCTGTCCAAGCGGCCATACTCACTGGAGTGGGCAGCGCACAGATTCAGGATCTGCTCCTAGTGGATGTCACCCCGCTCTCGCTAGGCATCGAGACGGCCGGCGGAGTGATGACCAAACTGGTGGAACGCAATGCACGCATTCCCTGCAAGCAGCAGCAGACGTTCACCACGTACAGTGACAACCAGAATGCGGTCACCATCCAGGTGTATGAGGGTGAACGCACCATGACCAAGGATAACAATCTGCTGGGCACATTCAATCTGACTGGCATACCGCCAGCACCACGTAGTGTGCCCAAAATCGATGTGTCCTTTGAGCTGAACGCCGATGGCATTTTGAATGTGGGCGCCAAGGACAACAGCACCGGCAAGTTGGAGAAGATCACCATCACCAATGACAAGGGTCGCCTCTCCAAGGCCGATATCGATCGCATGCTCGCCGAGGCGGAGAAGTACAAGGACGAGGATGATCGCCAGCGCGAACGCATTGTAGCGAAGAACACCTTGGAGGCCTACGTCTATGGCTGCAAGCAGGCCGTGGAGGATGCGCCCTCTACTGTCCTCAACGACTCCGACAAGTCCAAAGTGCGACAGAAGTGCATCAAGGAGAGTACCTGGCTAGACGTTAATACCCTAGCCGAGAAGGGGGAGTACGAGAACCATCTGAAGGAGTGCCAGCGTATCTGCAGTCCCATCATGACCAAGCTACATGGAGCCCAGGAGCCCAAAGCCAAGCAAACTGGCGGTGGCCCCACCGTCGAGGAGGTTGATTAATACCAAACTAACTTTATGCCAAGCAACTCAATCCAAATGAATATGTATTTGGAATAAATATGTATAAATAAATAGTTCATTATGTAAACAGCTGTCCGACTGGCTGACTGACTTTCCAGTCTCACCTTTCCGTTTTCAGTTTTCAGTCTTGTTTTGATGGTTGCACCGAGCAAACTTATTGCGGAGCAGCTCGGTTGCCTCAGCTGCAATGAGCTGACTCATCCGCACAGCTGTCCACGGGCGGCACTCGAGAATCTTTGGCGATTTGGTTGGTCAAATACGAAATATTATTTGCCAGTGGCCATGGTGCACTTGCTGAAGCATGCGCGCCCTGGCTTCAATCTGCTGCTGCTCCAGGATGCTTTCTTGTACTACGCTCAGTTAGTATTGGGCGGCATGACGAATGGCTGCCTCATAGCAACATCCGTTTGCGTTTTACGGTATACCAAGTTGCAACTGATCAAATTATATTTGGTATCTTATTATTTTTCCTGTGCTTGTATAGTCATCTGCTAGGAAAGTTCCGCCTGTACACGCTGGTCTTTGTCCCGTCCATGTTGGGTGGCGCCTTCATTGCCCTTGCTCCCTGGCGAGTGAAGCATCTCCAGCACACGGCTATTTATCAATCTGTGAGTATAGAGTGGAAAATGTCGTCTTAAATTGGGCTTAAAAAAGTACCTTTGAGTTGATAGACTAGACAATGATTACTCAAAAAATTTAACTTCTAGAAATTTGACATCATAACTTTGTCAAAACAGAACCTGTTGTCAATACCAAGGCCATTTTGGCCATTATTTGGCATCTACTTTAAATCCACATCTAAGGTTTATGGACTTTTAAAATATTTGTTATACCCTGAAGCCAAAAAAAGCTTAAACTTTATTTATTGTAGAATGTAGAATTAAACTAGATCACAAATATCGGTCAAAATGGCCTCGGGATTTACAATCGGTTCAGTTTTGACAAAGTTATGACAGTTTGAAGTCTGGGAAGGTCAATTATAAGGAACTTTTCGATGTTTGGGCACTTTACAAGTCAATTTTTTTGTCACTTTTTGCGTGTTTTTTGACAGAAAAATGAACTACCCCAAAATCAATTTTTTTATAATTTTTTATACTAATTGTGACACCCACAATCAATTAAAAATAAAATTTCAAGATTCTAATTTTTGAAAAATCAAAATTTGTAAGGGTCCCCCCTTATGCTTTTTTTGCAAAAAAAGTAAAAAAAAAATATTTTCAAAAGTCAATAAATTTTAGATGTGAATTTGAAGTTGATGCCGAAACATGACCAAAATGGCCTCGGGATTTACAATCGGTTTAGTTTTGACAAAGTTATGACAGTTTGAAGTCTGGGAAGGTCAATTATAAGGAACTTTTCGATGTTTGGGCACTTTACAAGTCAATTTTTTTGTCACTTTTTGCGTGTTTTTTGACAGAAAAATGAACTACCCCAAAATCAATTTTTTTATAATTTTTTATACTAATTGTGACACCCACAATCAATTAAAAATAAAATTTCAAGATTCTAATTTTTGAAAAATCAAAATTGGTAAGGGTCCCCCCTTATGCTTTTTTTGCAAAAAAAGTAAAAAAAAAAATATTTTCAAAAGTCAATAAATTTTAGATGTGAATTTGAAGTTGATGCCGAAACATGACCAAAATGGCCTCGGGATTTACAATCGGTTCAGTTTTGACAAAGTTATGGCAGTTTGAAGTCTGGGAAGGTCAATTATAAGGAACTTTTCGATGTTTGGGCACTTTACAAGTCAATTTTTTTGTCACTTTTTGCGTGTTTTTTGACAGAAAAATGAACTACCCGAAAATCAATTTTTTTATAATTTTTTATACTAATTGTGACACCCACAATCAATTAAAAATAAAATTTCAAGATTCTATTTTTTGAAAAATCAAAATTTGTAAGGGTCCCCCCTTATGCTTTTTTTGCAAAAAAAGTAAAAAAAAAATATTTTCAAAAGTCAATAAATTTTAGATGTGAATTTGAAGTTGATGCCGAAACATGACCAAAATGGCCTCGGGATTGACAATCGGTTTAGTTTTGACAAAGTTATGGCAGTTTGAAGTCTGGGAAGGTCAATTATAAGGAACTTTTCGATGTTTGGGCACTTTACAAGTCAATTTTTTTGTCACTTTTTGCGTGTTTTTTGACAGAAAAATGAACTACCCCAAAATCAATTTTTTTATAATTTTTTATACTAATTGTGACACCCACAATCAATTAAAAATAAAATTTCAAGATTCTAATTTTTGAAAAATCAAAATTTGTAAGGGTCCCCCCTTACGCTTTTTTTTGCAAAACAAGTAAAAAAAAAAATATTTTCAAAAGTCAATAAATTTTAGATGTGAATTTGAAGTTGATGCCGAAACATGACCAAAATGGCCTCGGGATTGACAATCGGTTCAGTTTTGACAAAGTTATGGCAGTTTGAAGTCTGGGAAGGTCAATTATAAGGAACTTTTCGATGTTTGGGCACTTTACAAGTCAATTTTTTTGTCACTTTTTGCGTGTTTTTTGACAGAAAAATGAACTACCCCAAAATCAATTTGTTTATAATTTTTGATACTAATTGTGACACCCACAATCAATTAAAAATAAAATTTCAAGATTCTAATTTTTGAAAAATCAAAACTTGTAAGGGTCCCCCCTTATGCTTTTTTTGCATAAAAAGTAAAAAAAAAAATATTTTCAAAAGTCAATAAATTTTAGATGTGAATTTGAAGTTGATGCCGAAACATGACCAAAATGGCCTCGGGATTGACAATCGGTTTAGTTTTGACAAAGTTATGGCAGTTTGAAGTCTGGGAAGGTCAATTATAAGGAACTTTTCGATGTTTGGGCACTTTACAAGTCAATTTTTTTGTCACTTTTTGCGTGTTTTTTGACAGAAAAATGAACTACCCCAAAATCAATTGTTTTATAATTTTTTATACTAATTGTGACACCCACAATCAATTAAAAATAAAATTTCAAGATTCTAATTTTTGAAAAATCAAAATTGGTAAGGGTCCCCCCTTATGCTTTTTTTGCAAAAAAAGTAAAAAAAAAATATTTTCAAAAGTCATTAAATTTTAGATGTGAATTTGAAGTTGATGCCGAAACATGACCAAAATGGCCTCGGGATTGACAATCGGTTCAGTTTTGACAAAGTTATGGCAGTTTGAAGTCTGGGAAGGTCAATTATAAGGAACTTTTCGATGTTTGGGCACTTTACAAGTCAATTTTTTTGTCACTTTTTGCGTGTTTTTTGACAGAAAAATGAACTACCCCAAAATCAATTTTTTTATAATTTTTTATACTAATTGTGACACCCACAATCAATTAAAAATAAAATTTCAAGATTCTAATTTTTGAAAAATCAAAATTGGTAAGGGTCCCCCCTTATGCTTTTTTTGCAAAAAAAGTAAAAAAAAAAATATTTTCAAAAGTCAATAAATTTTAGATGTGAATTTGAAGTTGATGCCGAAACATGACCAAAATGGCCTCGGGATTGACAATCGGTTCAGTTTTGACAAAGTTATGGCAGTTTGAAGTCTGGGAAGGTCAATTATAAGGAACTTTTCGATGTTTGGGCACTTTACAAGTCAATTTTTTTGTCACTTTTTGCGTGTTTTTTGACAGAAAAATGAACTACCCCAAAATCAATTTTTTTATAATTTTTTATACTAATTGTGACACCCACAATCAATTAAAAATAAAATTTCAAGATTCTAATTTTTGAAAAATCAAAATTGGTAAGGGTCCCCCCTTATGCTTTTTTTGCAAAAAAAGTAAAAAAAAAAAAATATTTTCAAAAGTCAATAAATTTTAGATGTGAATTTGAAGTTGATGCCGAAACATGACCAAAATGTCCTCGGGATTGACAATCGGTTCAGTTTTGACAAAGTTATGGCAGTTTGAAGTCTGGGAAGGTCAATTATAAGGAACTTTTCGATGTTTGGGCACTTTACAAGTCAATTTTTTTGTCACTTTTTGCGTGTTTTTTGACAGAAAAATGAACTACCCCAAAATCAATTTGTTTATAATTTTTGATACTAATTGTGACACCCACAATCAATTAAAAATAAAATTTCAAGATTCTAATTTTTGAAAAATGCTTATGCTTTTTTTGCATAAAAAGTAAAAAAAAAATATTTTCAAAAGTCAATAAATTTTAGATGTGAATTTGAAGTTGATGCCGAAACATGACCAAAATGGCCTCGGGATTGACAATCGGTTCAGTTCAGTTCCATTTTAGCCATGGCCTTTCATGTAAATTAATTCTATATTTAAAGTGGATGCGCTTACATTTTATGGATTTTATTCAATTGAAACCAACATTTTGGAAAACATCTAGAGCTTTATTCAATCCTTACCTTAACTCAGTTAATAGAAAGCCTGCTGGTGCAGCGGGGCAATCTTTTGACCAAAACTGTGGCCTCCTCACGTTTGCTGCAAACTCTGCTCTTCATGGCCTGCAGCTCCGTCATAATGCTGGGGAAGCAGCGTCATTGGCACCATGATTTTTGGTTTCTGGCGCCAGAGTCCTTGCCGCTTAAGGATGCTTCGAAAAGCACTCAGTATGTGGTGCAGGGCATCCGTAAGTATCTGCTCATTGGATTAGCCCTGGACATCTTCAAGGCGTTGATGAGCGGCCTGAAAAGTGGTCAGTGGCACTTGAAGCAGCTGCGCCTAGAGTCGACGGCTTGGCTAGGCTGCTACGTGGGCATCTATCGGGTAACATGCAGATCTAATTTAAGTTAAATAACAAGCCACATTCAATTTTATAGGCAACCCTTTGCTATCTACAAAGTCAAACGGATGTCAGCGCAACACTTCAGCAAATATTGGCTAGCTTTCTAGGCGGCTTCAGCTTTATTTGTTATCCCAAGCTGACCATTTTGAGCTATGCCCTGCTGGAAGCTGGTCGCACTCTGTGGGGCAGGAGCAGCAAGTCGAGGAAAGTCAGGAAACGTTTTGGCTATAGTGATCTGGCCTATCCACTGGCTCTGGCCTATCTGATACACACGTATGTCTTCCAGCCGAAGAGGGTTAGCGCCTTAACTGCGATCATCATTGACAGCACCACGGCCAACTAGTAAGTCACCAAAGAGTCTATCAATGTTTAGACTATGTACATATATTGTTTACTCCTTTCGCTTACCACAGCGCCGGAAACATAGGCAAACGCTTGCAACAGCTGCAACCGGCAACTAAATGAGTCTGACTACAAGTTAGAACAGCTGTAAAAATACGTATAAATATTGGCTAGCTAGAATTTTCAATAAACATAAATATTATAACGCAAATGCAAACAGAAAAAAATCTATCATCATAAAACCTAAACAACTAAAATGTAACCTTTTAACATAAATTATACATGCATTACATATATGAATTATTAATAATAAAAAAAATTTTATGTTATAAAGTTATAATACATATTATTAATATTACTGAATCGGTCGGGATTAGGGCAATTAAAACAACAATTTTCATAGCCCCAAATACATTTTTAAACACCTCTTAAATATTTTGTACCTCACAGGTAATGAACGTTTATAATGTACATAATAAAATTTCTCATCAGACAACAATGAAATAAGTAGGGGACAAGCCTAGAGATCAGTTAGCGGTCATTTTGGTGCTTACTGAAAGTTTGAATACATAAAATTAAACGAACCAAGTGTCAAGAGCAATTTTAAGGGTAATTATGATTAGGTATACCAAATAATGTTTATTATTTTGTATAAGGTCGAGAGGTTTTTGCACTATTTTGTCATGTATTCCTTTTTTTTTGCTAGTATCTGAGAATCAGTTGTCAAACAGCTCTCAGCTTTAAACATTAATAAAGTGAAATTTGAAAATTGAAGCTAGGAAAGTAATTAAAACGGTCTTGGAAATGCGTATATATATTTGTTTATATAAGCGGGATTAGCATAATAACCTTAGACTTGAACCTAGCGTTCTACTTTTGTGTGCTGTGTGCTGTGTGCGGAGCTGGGAACAACAGTCTGACAGGGGACGTTCCAGCAATATGGTCGCGACGAGTAAGCTGTTCCAGCAGCCCCTCAATCGTATACATTGCGGACGCCTCCTGCACAGTCTGCCGGATCAGAGCTGCACGGAGGCCTTCTTCTGGAATCTGTATCGCAATCATGTGTCCAGTGCTAAATATTATTTGCCTTTATTGTTGGTCTGTATTGTTATTGTTGCTATGTTTACATATGTCATTTCTTCGATTTTTATGCTGCTGCAGTTTCCGTTAATATTCAATTGGCGCCGGCAAACCAAACGTCGTGTTTGGGCTATAATGAGAAACTATCTGCAAACCGCGAGTTTTGCCTCAATAATCAATGCACTTGCATTTTATTTGACATGCCTCTTTAGGCGCCTTAATGGACGTTTCGTTTGGTGCTGTACTCCACTTCTGTCTACCTATCTGGCTGCCCAGCTCAGCTGGTGGGTGCCACCACGAGTGCAGCAGTTCTACGCCACGGGCATAACCCATGCGGTGAGTTGTTAACTAGACCTGGATGGTCCATTATATATAATGACTTAATTCACAGACCATTGAGGGACTGCTGCGTCAGCTGGATATTCGTCTGGTGCATTCACATGCTGGACAAACGTTGGTGTTCATGCTGTGCTCTCTGGTGGTGCTGCGGCGACGGCAGGCGCAATCCTATTCGGGTTTCTGGTTCATTAGGCCCAAACTGCTGCCGTCGGATTACAGCGAGTGGTCCTTGGGAAAGCGTGTAAAGCAAAGCTTACTTGAATTGCGCACCTATCTGGGCATTGGTTTGGGTTTGGATTTCCTGAATGCCATGTTGCACGGAGATCTCAAGAAGCTGCAGCTGAAATCTACAAGCTTTATGCTGAGCTACATGGGCATATACAAAGTACGATCGATCAGCTGCATATCAAAGTCTTGAATTAATAATATATTCGTATTTGAATTCCAGCTCATACAATGTGTGCTGGCTGGCAGGTTGCAGTTGAAGCATACAAATATACTAGCTGCATTTTTAAGTGGCGGCGCCTTTGGATTACTTAAAGGGACACCCTTAACCTATATGTCGCTCGCCGTGGTCATTGCCAGCCAAGTATTGTGGCAACATCTGTGTACCCTGGATGCCACCCATAATGAGCTTCTTGCTGTCCTGCAGCGTATTCCCTGGGCCCAATTGCTGATCCCACCAAGTTTGGCCTACTTGGTGCACAACATGCTCTTTCATCGGCACGTGGTTAATGCCGTGGCAAAGTCATTTATTGATGCCACAAGCGATAAAAAGTATGTCACTCAGTTTTGCATATTTTTAAATAATTAATTAATTTCAATCATTTCAGCGTTACTCGTTTATACACAATTATAAAGCAACCTATAGACACAATACTGACAACTGTTAATAAATTACCTCTTACGTCAATCTTATTTTAAACTGTTACAAAACAAACCAGAATAAACATATTTTAGCTTGTTTTCTAATCACATTAAACAACCATTTGAACTTGCTTGGCAGTAAATTGTAAATCAATTTTTTTAACAGTGCTGCCAACCTATCGAAAAGGTGTTGCAATTTTAAATACGTGGCGTTGCCATAATATGAATTTCCTCCGATGAAGGGAAATTAAAACAAAGTTTTATTTAACTACTTGCTAACTTTGAATGCCTTTAATAGAAACTTTACCTTCAGATTAACAATTCAGCCAAGTGAGAGAAACAGTTTCCCCTTTGTTAAATTCCACTAGAGTACGTGATGCAAATATAAACCAAAATCATTTATTTGTTTATTGAACATTTATGGGTACAATGCATTAAAAACTGAGAGTATCATTGATTGCAAATTACTCATTGACTAGCCAAATGTCAGAGGTGCAATCTCCCCCCGGGTAGCGCATCTCATGTGGTAGACTTGGACCATAAGGTTCCTTTGCAAAGTCAACTAAGAAATCCTCATTCAGCGTCATACCACCATTGACCATATCGATATCAATGAGGCAGACGTGGCCGCCCTTCGAAACCATTTTGGGATAAAACTAAGATGAGAACAACTATATTAGTGAACTGCAGTCTAAACTCGTCATGTTGTCTATGCTCACCTGTTTGTCCCAAGGTGAAAAGAGTGAAGAAGAAATATATAAGCGTTTACCGTCAAGAGAGAGCTGCATCATCTGAGGACCTCCTTCCAAACGACGACCCTTGATGAAACGAGGTGGTGGCCTTTCCTGAATTGATAAAAAGCATTATAAATATTTATATATATTATTATCAGCAACATACGGTCAATTCCTTGTCTTCCTTAACGACAATATTTGGCAGATCACTGCATAGAGCGCCTCCTAGCCACAGTTGAGAAATGAGTTTGGGCTCTTCGGGATTAGTGATATCATACTGCCTAACATCGCCGTGAAGCCAGCAGTTTACATAAAGGAATCGATCATCTAGCGATATTATAATATCTGAAATCATACCACCCATATCAGTGGCTGTGCCACTTCCAGTATCAACCAGCTTGTTTGGTATATCAATAACTTTCTTTACATCAAACTCGTCGGAGTCGGTTCGCTTCTTGAAATAAAACACCGTGGCGTTCAGGCCACATCCAACGTATCCATCTGGGCGTTTTGGGTCGTGCAGGAAGCGCACCTCCAATGGTGTGACACCATCAAATCCGAGATCAACGGTTTGGTATAATGTTTGAGTGGACCATTTGTAAAAATTGAGTCGGCAGCCATACTGAGTCATGTCCTCCAGATCTTCATCTTTCCAGCCTCTGTCGCGATGGATCAGTATTGAAATCTGAAGTTTTATAGATGTAATCATACGAACCGTCGAAATTTATTGGGGGCTCCCCACTCGGATGAAACCATAACATCAAAATAGGGCTGATACCAGAAATCATATCCACAAAGCGCCTTTCGATCTCCCTTTGTCCAGGTACCCACACAATTAAAATCGGAGTCAAACAGGATAAAATCACCCTTTGCATTTCCCTTGGCATCACCCATTACCGATATCATTACATTGCCATTAGCCAAGCAGTGAGTCGTATGCGGAGCCGTTACATTATGGCTCTTTAAAACATCTCCGTCGATGACCTTGACGATTTCGGGCTTTCGTGGATCCGTTGCCACGTCGAGTACGTAAATAAAATCGGAATTGAGTGAGGGTAAGATCAATCTATTTCTCTTCGGTACACTTTTTGCATTTTTGTCCACGTAGTAGCAGCTGGAACAGGCATTCCAGCCGGAATGGTGCAGCTCATTTCCTTTACGGTTCGTAAAGGTACGATGAACAATCTAAAATTTAAAAATAAGAAATTGAGATTACAGTCAACAAGTGATTTTACTTTAATCATGAGGAATTATTTGATTACCTGGCAGTATGTGGGGCTATCAGGGTCCACATCGATTGTCGACAGATAATCACCATGAGGCTCGTCCAAGTTGGGCTGAATTGTTACCGTGTAAAGAAGTTTCTCCCGCGGTCCAGTTTTCATGGCATCCACTGGGGTCGCATAGCCAGGTCCATGGCAACAAGCTGCATAAATAATGCTTATCAATAGTGTTTACTAATCTCCCTTGCTTAAGTTAGGCCTTACCTTTTTCGGACATTTTTAAAAATTGTAAGTAGTACGTCGTTGTTGATCAAAGAACAGAAGAGCACTGGCGCACATTCGAATAAGTATTTGCAAAATATGCATATATACATAAGTTATCGGCCGGTTTTGAGCAAGCATTTTATTGGGGAAGAGCTTGTAGTTGTATTTTCAATCTCATATACACAAATACATGCGTGCTTATCTTGCACGGCTCTCTTGAAAAAGCTTCAAGTTTCACTTACGTGTATAGTTGAAATGAGAGTACATTCTCATACATATCATATGGGCATATGTTTTTATATGTTATTTTCTTTAATCTTATCATCCAAACGCCTTACTCAAGAGAAAACTTGTTAATTTTATAATTCGCTTTAATGTAATGTACATTGTAACTGCAGAACATGTGGCAGCCTCCTCAGCTGTTTTCTGTTATTGTCAACATACATATATTCTCCGCTGAGCTACATGGGCATATACAAAGTACGATCGATCAGCTGCATATCAAAGTCTTGAATCAATAACATATTCGAATTTGAATTTCAGCTCGTACAATGTTTGCTGGCGGGCAGGTTGAAGTTCAATGCAGAGAATAAACATATTTAAGCTGGTTTAATTATTAAATAAAACAACCATTTGAACTTTGGTAGGCAACTATTTATGAATTCCATTGTGTACCAGTGCTGCCAACTAGTCTAAAAAGTGTTGCAAATTTAAATACTTGGAGTTGCCACAATACGAAATTCCTCTGATAAAGGGAAATTAAAGCAAAGCTTTATTTAACCGCTCGTTAACTTTGAATTGTGTTCAACTATCAAAACCTTAAACTGAATACTGACTTAACGAATAACGAAGATTTTACTTACAGATTTTCTAATTCAGCCAAGTGAGACGAACCTTTGTTAAATTCCACTAGAGTACGTGATGCAAATATTAAGCAAAATCATTGATTTGTTTATTGAACATATATAAGAACAAAGCATTGGGTTTTGCCTCTAGAACTGAGAGCATCATTGATTGCAAATTACTCATTGACTAGCCAAATATCAGAGGTGCAATCTCCACTCGGGTATCGCATCTCATGTGTTAGAGTTGAACAGAAATCCTCATTCAGAATCAGTTTTCATGGCATCCAGTGGGATCGTATAGCCAGAACCATGGCAACAAGCTTCATAAATATTGTTGATCAAAGAACTGCAGAGCACTGGCGCACATTCATCGAGTGAGAGTACATACTCATACATATGGACATATGTTTTTATATGTTAATTTCTTTATTCTTATCATCCACAAAATTAGTTCAATACGATATACAAGTTTTTCGTGCTTTTAGATCAAGCCGCATCACGCACGAAATGCAATATTGATATCAAGCTAAACGCACGACTCACGCTCATCTTTAGCAAACAGCAACTGCAGAACATGTGGCAACCTCC
Source organism: Drosophila maculinotata (assembly GCA_035045305.1). NCBI lineage: Eukaryota > Metazoa > Arthropoda > Insecta > Diptera > Drosophilidae > Drosophila > Drosophila maculinotata. The sequence goes on from JAWNPD010000335.1 coordinate 13,619,707, forward strand.
TCAGCTGTTTTCTGTTATTGTCCATAACACATTTTTTCCGTTTGCCGTTACAACATGCGTTTATTATTATCATCACAAATACGCAAAGCATCGACACAAGCGACCCGCCGGCGAGTGGTGATAACTGGTAGCGGTGCCGTTACACCACTGGCCAATAATGTGCCCGAATCGTGGCAACGTTTATTGGCGGGTGAATCCGCCATCAGCCAGCTGGGCGCGGAATTCAAAGGATTGCCTTGCCAGGTGGCCGCTCAGATACCAAAGGAACGATTGCAGATAGAGAAGCATCTCAGCAAAAGTGACATTAAACTAATGAGTCCCGCAACACAATTGGCCATCATTGCGGCGGACGAGGCACTAGTGGCGGCAAAGCTGAATCCCAAGGATCTAAGTTCTGAGCAGCGGGAAAGATTCGGCGTCTGCGTTGGGATGGGCATGTTTGATCTGTCCGAGGTCTATGGCGCTTTTCAGCAGCTGCAGCGTGGCTACAATCGGGTCAGTCCGTACTTTGTGCCCCGGCTGCTGCCCAACATGGCCTGTGGTCATATTAGTATGCGTCATGGACTGCAGGGTCCCAATCACTGTGTGTCAACAGCCTGTGCAACTGGCGCCCATGCGATTGGTGATGCCTTGCGCTTTATACGCAGCGGCGATGCTGACGTGATGCTCGCTGGCAGTGGGGAGGCCTGCATCGATCCTCTATCGATAGCCGGGTTTTGTAGATTGCGCGCTCTAAGCACTGCCTTTAATGATAGCCCCGCTTTGGCCTCTCGACCTTTTGATAAGGCGCGTGACGGTTTTGTGATGGGTGAGGGCGCGGCTGTGTTGCTGCTGGAGGAGCTGGAGCATGCACGGGCTCGTGGAGCTCCTATATTGGCCGAGCTGCTGGGATATGGTCTGTCTGGTGATGCGCATCACATTACCTCACCCAGCGAGGATGGAGCTGGCGCCACTTTGGCCATGCAACGTGCCATTAAGGATGCCGGCTTAACTCCCCACGATATTAGCTATGTTAATGCTCATGCCACATCCACGCCCACCGGCGATCGCATTGAAGCGCATGCCATTGGACGCGTCTTTGGTGATCATAAATCGAAGGTGTTTGTCTCCTCAACGAAAGGCGCTCATGGTCATCTTCTTGGCTCATCCGGCAATCTGGAAGCGCTGTTTGTGGTGCACGCCTGCGCGGAGAACAAATTGCCGCCTTCGATTAACGTTGATCACTTGGACGTGGATATCAATGTTGTGCAAAAGACGTGCAAGTGGTCGGAGAATCAGTCTCGACGCATTGCTCTCAAAAACTCTTTTGGATTTGGTGGCACCAATGCTTCGCTTTGTATTGCCAGCTTCACCGGGGAATAGTAATTTAAGTTCAGATTGTTAAACCGTAATCGTTGAATGTAAATAAATACTTTGTTTTTTGAATATCGTGTTTTTTTTTAGGAAAATGTTTAGTTTTAAAACTTTATTTGAAAAACTTTTCGGTTTCTTGTCTCCGCCCTGTCCGTCAAACCGTCAGGGTTTCTAGCTATCTGCTCTGTAAAAATGTATATGCGTATTGTATCGTGCAATGCGCCAAGTTCGTACTGTTAAATTGTATATCTGTATATATAGGTATGTGTATATATTGATGTATATAGCTCTGTTTGATTTGCTTCTGTTGTTTGACCTTCGGATTACTTTTTACTATTTGCTGCATTCGAGCTTATTTTTTATTTCTAAACAAACATGTTGTTGTGGTCGCTTTTCTGACATTATTTTCGATTTCGTTCCCTTCGTGTTTTTTACTTAAACTGTTTAATTTAAAGAATTTTTTATTTTACAAAATTACTTAAAATGTAAAGTTAAAAATACATAGATTGGCTTACAATTAGAATTTCTTTATAATCAATATATATAAATGTTGTTGCTCATTTTTTGTTGTTTTTTTTCCTCTTTTCTTTGTGGTTTTACTGCTGATCTACATTTAGATATTACTTGTCATTTGCCAAACTGTTTATGGTATCATTTATTATCAATACATTTTTAAATGTATATTATGTGGTTTATGTTTTATATTTATGTATTCATAGGCGTAAATAATATGCTATATTTGTGTTTGTGTGTAGGTGTGTGTCTATTATGTATCGCTTTTAAAGTATTAATTTTCCATTTGTATTTAAATGTTGAAAATAAATTGTATTCGAAGTTATAAACTTTATCCCATCTACTGTACAATTTGTGGTAGTTTTCCGCTTTTAAATAGAGCGTATAATTAATATTTTAAATAATCTTGCACGTCACATTTTTTTAACAAGGTTAGTTCTCAATTTGTTTTGATACTTAAAGCATTAAATCAATTTTAAAATATCTTTCGTCTGTTATTTGCACATTCAAATTTAGAGTGAAAAATATTTCAAAACTTTGAATTTCAAATTTACGTATCTGGTTCTAAGCTAGTATGCAACAAACATTTGCTCAACAAAAATAAAAAAATTCTTTTGGAACCTGGAGTCGCATTGTATAAAGTACAATAAGAGACATATTAAAATTACATACATTGTGTACATACATAAATATGTACACATGTACGGCAAAGAAAGCTGGACAATGCAAAAACTATATAGTAGTAATAATTATAAAATGCCTACAACACATAAACTAATATAGAAACAATGAACTTATTCCTTGAGTTTCATGCATGTCCAAATTTGCAGTGAAATTGTTGTTTCTGTACGGTATACTGAGATTAAAAAATTATGAATAAATATTTGATTTGTTTCGCGTTGTGTTTACTATTGCTTTAGATCTTAACACTTATTATCTTACTATTTGTTTTTCGTTTTAAAAGACATCTATTTAAGCGCTAGTAAAGTGGTTTTTTGTGTTGCTGTCAGTTGTTGGTTTTCTGTTAGTGAAATGGGGTACCAACGTCATATGTATAGTGATGCTGCAACTCTTGCCTACACTAGATGTATGTACGAATATGTAGTATGTATGCGGGTCTGTATGTATGTTTGTATGCATGCAGGGGTGTATGTTTGTATGTACATGGCAAGCCACTAAGAGACAGAATCTGGGTCATTAGTTTAGCAATGCATCCATTGTATATGGAAATGGCGGATGCTGCTGTTGCTGTTCGAATCTGTTGGCTGAAAATGACATCAATTTTGTCGCTGCTGCTGCCGTTACTGTTGCTGTTGTTTTTGCTGTTGCTGATGTATCTGCCGTCGCCGGTCAGTCCAGTATAACGATTTGTGATTCAATAGGTTTGCTACTCGGCTCGGGGGCCATTGACTTAATGGGCAGTGAGCGCCACGGTTTGCGCGCCGCACGACGCAAATCCACAGCGGAGAGTATTTTTCGAGTTTTTCTGTTAATAAAAAAAAACATAGCTTAGATTAGATATTGCTACACACAAATGCGGGCAAATTAAGCTCACTTGTGTACGTCTGTGGCTCTAAAGTAAACATCGTCCGGTGCATCCATCCAACTAATGACTTGCTTTCGTCCGTTGCCACCACGTGCCATTTGCGCAATCTTCTGCTTGCCGTTGAGCTGCAAACAATGATAGTAGTAGTAATATATGTTGTGGAAATAACTTTTAAGCTAAACCTACGTGATGTCTGGAGAGCGGTTGGCCCGATGCCGCCATCATAGCGGCAAACTGCTCCGGACTGGGGCAATGCGAGGGCATGGGATCCTTGTTAGGGCGTTTGGCAGGCGGTCCAGTGGGCACAATGGTCACTGCAAGTTGACAAAATAAATATTATTGATTCCATATATTGATCTTGATAGAAAACTCACCGTCTGTACCATTGAGTTGCTGTTCCTCGTGCGCACGCTTGCGTATCGTAGATGTTGCTTGCGCTGGAATTATGGATAGTTCTTTGTCAGCCGTTACTGGCACTGCGACCACATCGGGCGTTTTGTTGGGCACACGCTCGTAGAGTAAACTGCCGTCTGGCCCTTTGGGCGGCTTGGGGAATGAGACAACAACGGGCTGTGGCAATTTATCCTTGGGCGTTAGTACCAGCCATTCGTGTGGACCGCTGCCAGGCGCGCCCAAGCGATTAGCAATTTTTGTGACACTACCACGATCCTTGGGCTTGAGCAAAATCATCTTCTTAATTTCCGCTTGCGATTTGCCGCTAATACGATTCGTAACTGCAAACGTTAAAGATATTACCCAATTAGATATTGCTACAGATATTGCTAAAACAAACACCACTCACATTCCTGTTTGACCAACAGCGCATTGATGGCGTATGCGCTCTGCCGCGCTGCCTTCTTGGGTTTCACAATATTCCGACACACAACGCGAGCCACACGCGTCATGGGATTCGTGTGCAAATAGAAGGCAGTGCGCGTCTTCATGATGGGCCGCGGCGAGCCCGAACTGATTGCAATGCCATGCGCTTGTGCGTAGTGGCGCGCCAGGTGGGTCTTTAGCTTGAACTCTTTGCCGCAGTTGACAATCGAACACCTAAAATACAACATGATATACAATTAAATGAGGTACATATATATTTTGGTATATAATACCATCGTACCTGTGCAATTGGCGATTGCTTAGATCGCTAACTTTCTCGTCATCGTTAAGATCTACAACTGTGGTGATGCCTGGTGCAGCTAACGCCGCAATTGGAGTCGCTGCAATGACAGCCTTTTTCTTAGCCTCCCCATCGTGAGCATCGCCCTTATGCGCCGATTTCATACTGCCGTACTTTCGCCAATAGTCCCAACAGCTTTGACAGAGGCGACTTGGAAGGTGACCATTGCTGAAGGAATTCCACTGCGGATTATAAATAGGAACACATTAGCAATTGAGCTGGTTACACATTTGGTTCTTAGCTGCCTTACATGTGATGATTTAGTTGTCCCACACGATTCGCATGGCTTGCCATTGTTGGACAAGTCGGCGCCGCCATTGGTGGTGCCATTATAGATGCCACCTGGAACGCCGCCAACGCTGCCCGCCTTTACGCTGGCGCCGTTGCCTTTGCCATTGTTATTATATTGCGGTATATAGACCTGTTTGAGCTTGAGTTCCGCCTCGACGGCCTTGACGCGTTTCTGCTGAACATATCGATCGGTGGTCTTCCACATATAATAGTATTCAATGATCTGCTTTAGCGTTTTCCATGGAAGCTGTTAAAAAGATTATTAAGCAGTCATTAATATACGTCAAGTATTAGCGAAAAATTTCGATTGTGCTTACAAAATCTTGTCGTATATCATTGAAGTCTTTGCCATATTTATCTAGTGCCTCCTCAAAGAGATTTGCCTCCGATGCACTCCAATCTTCGATTTCATCGCGACAGAGTACTGGCCCAGTGGAAGGAACTAGCGAGGACATGGACTCCTCAATTGAATATTCGTGCTTGTGCAGAATGTTCATGGCGTGAAACTAAAAAGCAGATAAAAGAGATCGTTAGATGGGCATTAAGATTCACTTTGTTATTTGTGGTTACTTACCAGCGTTATGTCTCGACTGGCGGCCGCTGCAGACATGTGCAATGAGGGCTGCTTTACTGAACTACTGCAGTCGAGGGCGCGGGCAAAGGTGCCAATGGAACGCGATACGACAAGAAACTGATCGATCTTGCGATCGGTCAAACTATGCTCTGGCGTCCATACCAGCGACTCGAGCTCCTCCAGCTTACGTTCATCTGTGGCGGTATCTTTTAGCTTGGGGGGTATATCACACTGATAGCGACTGCCGACACGTATTTCGCCCTTGTCGGCAAGCAACGTTTTTTGATTCGGATCAAAGACCAGACAGTAAAAGAATGTGTCCTGCAAACCAAAATAAAACCATATTAAAGCCATAAACATATAATTGTTTTATGTTAGGTGACTCCTACGAGAGTTCAACTCACGTCTTTATTGAGATAGCTTTGCAGTGACTCCGTCTCGTTGAGCAGCGTTACGGAGCACTTCCCTCGGATTTGTGTGGCGGGTATCGACTCAACTTGTCGCGATAGAAACAGTTCGCGATGCTTGATCTGGTATCGCTGTTTGCTGGTTAGCGCTTCACTCTTCTCTGCATCGCCACCAGCCGCAGCAGCAGCAGAAGCAGCGCCGCTCGCAGTGCTGTTACTGTTACTGTTGCTGTTGTTATTGTTGTTGTTATTATTATTATTATTGTTGGTATTGTTATTGGTGCTGGAATTGCCGGTGGTGGCGCCGGCGGACGCTTGCGTCGGACTGGTGCGTTCCTCTTCGAGTGCAGCTGCAAGCAAATCAAATTCAAATCTTTATAAGCAACAAATCATTTCAATCGAACTACATAGTAAATACATTACAAACGAGCACTACGAGAATTAAGTTTTAGAACCAATACAACCACTGCATGACCAATTTGGTGTTCGCAAACAAGACTACATTACAGCATGATACTGAACCCCCTCAGGATATATTACAAATAAATCAATAAATCAGAGAATTTACATATTGTTGTCTAGGTTAGTATCATGTTTACGTTTTCCATAAAATAGCAAACCAAATGAAAAAATCATTTCCATACATAAATAATAAATAAGACAAATGATAGATTGAGTAAAGGAAAGTAATGTAACAAAAAAGTATGCATTCACAAAAAAAAAAACAGATTTCCAACTACATTTACACGATGTTTTTTTAGTAGTAGTAGCTGCTTTGCCATTTTGTACCTATTGAGGGATCGAGCACAGCTTGAGCCGCCTGCTCCTCGCCCACTGGTGTTCTAAGCCAGGTTTTCTTCAGCTTCGTTGCCAGCGGTGAATCCTCGGCGGTTGCCACTGCATTATCATCATCGTCATCATCAAGTTGTGCGTGTAGATTATGTGTGTGTGTTGGGGTGAATTTTTTGGGAAATGTTGATTTTACAAAAATGTATGCATGTAATTTATATATACAATGTTAATACGTGAATGAATGTTAACAAGCGAGACTTAATTTCAATTTATTTATTCGACTAAAAGCTGCTAAAAGTGAGGTTAAGTACGAAAAGTAATTTCACTAAAAGATGTCGCGTTTGCCCAACAGAAGACCGACAAAATAAATACAAAACTTTTTGAATTTATTTTTAATACCCGCCACACAAGCCACGAAGGGATGATAACGGGTGGCTTAGGCGGTGGGAGTTTGGCTGGTGGTGGGAGTTTGGCTGCTGCTACCACTGCTTACTGCTTCTTGAGGAGTTCCAACCCCACCACCCACAGGGCGGTGGGTGCATTTCTGAGTTTACAAAAGCGTAGGTGTATAGCGAAAGAAAGAAGCAGCAGCAGAAGGCAAGGGGGTGGAAGGGTGCGCAACTGTTTGGTAGCCATAGATAGGACACACACAGACACACACACACAGCGTGGCAAGTGCGGGCGGGGGTGGCTAGATATGGAGGCGTGTGCGCTTGGTTTGCTGCCACTGTCTGCCTCGGCTTCGCGCATTTGAGTTGTTGTATACCCTGTACTCATTAATAATGGCTAAAACATATATTAACTATGCGCCATTACAGACTTGAATATGGTAAATGTATGCATATATATTTGATCAGTACAATATACAGAATCAAACCGAAAATCCAAAATTAATTATATTTCAGAGAAATCATTAGTATATATATAAAAAATTGAAAGTATATGTTCCAGCAATTCAGATATGTTTACAGGGTATATACTAGTCGGGCACCCTCGAATGGTGTAATCTTTTTTGTAATTTCAGGTTTATTTTTTTTTTTGGCTCGAATCGTTGTCGTGGCCATCGTTCAGTTCAGCGTTGAGCTTTTTGTTTGTCTCTTTTTTCGCCGATTCTTGACACGCTTGATAGACTATTTGTGGTATAGTTGGTGTGCTAATTTTTAATGAGTGATTAGCGCGGCTAGGCTGCAAAATGCCAGCGCACGCACTCACGGCGAACAGCATCGACTAAAAAAAAGGAGCCAGCCAAGCCAAATTGGGCAGGAACAGGGGCGGCTGCGTGCGTTAAAGGGGTAGAAGGGGTTCGGTTCTCTCTTAATGCGCATTTTCGGCGCCCCAATTGCGTGTGGGTGGTTTTTTTTTTGGGGGACAGGGGGTCGGATGAGGGCTGTGTTGGGAAAACGCATTTTCGTTGGGTCACGTATTGAATTCGAGTGGGCCACAGCCAAACCCAAACCCAACGAACCAACCTCACCGATTGGGGGTTGTATGTGTGTGTGTGTGTATACATTTTTTGGGTAGTTGGAGGAAAGACACAGTGGATGGTCTGTCCATGTGGCTGCTTTAGTTGGGGGTCTGTGGGTTGGCGGGGGGGTGGTGGCTTATCCTGTCGTTCTGTGTATGTATACATAAATGCAAAGCGCGGCTCCTTTCGGTGCTGCTGCTGCAGTGCCAGGACTCATGAAAATTTTCACACACACATACAGTCGTAGAGAGGCAGGCACAGAGGTAGACAGCAAGTCTACCTTCTGCTACTGCTGCTGCCTAGTATTCCCACATTGAGTCAACCCAAAAACGGCAACAACACTGGAGGTACAGTGCAGTTCTACACACATTATGTTTATATATGTATGTATATTCTTCTTGTTGTTGTTGCTGCGGATGCTCGGATTCCGTTTACTCTTTGCTTTGACTGTATGCTTTACAGTTGTTGTCATTGCGGTTCTTGTTGCTCTTGATGTCGGCTTTTATTGTTGCTGCTGTTGTTGTTGCTGCTGCTGCTGCTGCTAAGTGGGTGTGGGTGTGGGTGTGTGTGGGGGATGGGGGTGTTCCATGCTTTGACACATTGCACACTGGCATATGGTGTTGTTGGTATGGGGAGTAGCTTCAGTTTTGGTGAGCTTGGGCTTTTTGTGGTGAGAAATATGCTCAGGATCTGTACGGGGCTTTTTGACTTATGTGTATTTGAAGGCCGCGACGACAACTCGTCGTAACATAACCTCACTTAGCTGACCAAAAACTTATAAATATACGTACAATTTATATATATGTATGTGTGTTGTTTTGTATTACTTACGTTGATGCTTATCGGCCAGCTGTACAAGTGGGTTGGGCAGATCACGACGCCGGTAGAAACACATGACCTTCGCCTCCACATTGCCGGTTTGGTTTTTATTCAACTCCTCGATGCGGCGTATCAGGAAGGGACTATTCGGCGTTGTCTCAACGTAGACGTAGTCTGCAAAAATGCGCACGTTGTATTATTATTGAATTCCAATTACAGTTACGGGTTACGGGTCGAACAGTGCAAGAATAATTATAGCTGGGCAAATCATTCATTATGAAAGATAAGTTGAAGCACAGGCATCAATCCCATCAATCCAAACGAGTCAAACGGCACAGGTAAAACGCATTCAAACACACATACACCAATACTCACACACGTACATACACACATACAGCAGAAATATTAGAGATGAGCAAAATTCAGGTTACTCGTGACTACTGTTAGCTGCTATTATACTTTGCTCAATTTGCAAAATCATATCACAAGACCCACTTAAAATGGCTTGCATGAAAAACAAGTTAAAATACAGAATTCTGGTAAGCCACATTACCTAAACTGTTTGCTTTGGCAATAATTTGATGTTTTGAAAGCATTTTTAGACTATTAAATTTTAATTTATTTGTAATTTATAAAATATATAAATCATAAAATATGCTATGCGTATATGCAAGCACATATAGCAATATATTGTCATATATAAAAGAAATGTGTTAATTTAAGTTAATTAAGTTTGTAAATTAAAAATTATTCAAGAAAAGCTTAGACTATTATTTTGAGCCTAAGAACTTGTTCTTTAAATATAACGATAAAATCATTCAGTAATAATTGCCAGTCACTGTTTATCTGCTTATTTGAATTGAATTTTGCAGTAATGTTCCTCTGCGAGTGGACACGCCGCCTAATTACGGTACAAACAGTACACTGAAAAGTAAGCGCATTGCTCAATTAAATACAAATGTGGGCATCCATCCATCCAATAAGCGAAACAAGCAACAACTACAACAAGAGGGGGTCTGAACTGAACAAGCGACGGAGCGGAACCTGTCGCAGAAACCGTTGCTTGGGTTTTGACCACGGCAACAGCAGCAGCAGCAACGAAAGCCGATAGAAGAGAGAGAAAATGACACAAAAGAAGAAAAAAATGAGCAGCGATCAAGCGGCAGGCAATACATATATGTATATGTATATAATAAAAAGGAAAATGTATCTTTTGCATTTGGCTGATGTAAAAACAAAAAGAGATGAAAAAGAAAGTGTCGTCGACATTTGGGCTGCTGCGTCGACAAGTGTGTGTGAGTGTGTGTGTTGCGCGTGGCCATTAAAAGTGACTAACAAAAGAGCGCTGATATAAAACGGAGAATTCTAAGAGAGAGATGCCAAGAAAAATGCCTTAAAATGTTTGTTAATTTATGCATGCGTCAAAAACTTATTAAGTTTTATTATTTATTTTGATTCGTTTTAATTAGCCATTCGCATTTGCGATTCTCATTTGCATTTCAATAGAAGAAGAAGCAGGTGAAGGAATACAATAACGTCATCAGCGTCAAGAAGTGCGAGCGAGAAAGCAATAACAAAAACGAGTGCGTGAAATTGTGAAAAGCGAAACTCAAAAGCGTAAAAACGTGAGATGCTGCGTCAAAAAAATTGCTAACTCATTAGCATAAGAAAACACGACAGGCCAATAACAACAACCAAGCACAAGACACAAAATAAGCACGAAATTAAAACATGAACACACACACATGCATACACGATGATCGGCTTTGTCAATGCAATTTCAGTATTCCCCAGCCCTAAATCACAATCACAACTACAACTACACACACACGCACACACACACACGCACACACACACACACATATATCAGTGCTAAATGCTTATCGGGGCAACAGAAACATGGACAAAACACTTGCTGCAGCTGCGACAATTTTAGTTGGCCACCCTCCCCCCTGCACCACATCACCCTTTGCAATGACCGGTGTTGAAAAATCGTCTACGTTGTTAAATACTCGAAGCACGCATTTCACACCATCATGATCATCATTATCATCATCATCATTGATAACAACTCCATTTTAAATATTTGGCAACTTTTGATAATTTAATGCACTTTCATTAATTTCCTTAATTTGTAGCCCCACACACACACATGCACATACACAAACGCACAGTGAGACGGCGCCGATAACGAAAGATGATAGAAAAGCGAGTATGGAAAGAAGAAAAAAAAGTTTTCTCACCTCCGACTCGATACATATTTGTGGCCATTTTCACGAAAACTTTCGCACACAAATTTCACATGTAAAATATTCGGCACTTGTTCAGCACTGTTTTTTGTCAATAGTTTTGTTTCAAATTAGCGCACATTTATTAGCATAAAATTTCAGTTGTTATGATTGCATTTGCATTCACATAAGACGCGTTTTTTTCGTCGCCATCTTAGAAACAACTCTAAAAAAATACACACACACACACACACTACGACAGCGACGAGCAAACAGCTGCACCAGGGCTGCATTTGGGTGTAGAGCTGTCCACTCGTTTGAAATTCAGTGTTTTTATTTGTCGATAAATGATTTAAAAGTCATTTAAATGAGCTTAACGTCAAAATAAGCAAGCCTAATACAGCTACTTTTTGTTTACATAATTATTTATAAAGAAAAAAAAACTAATAATCATATTGTTAGAGAATGCCAACTGTGTGTGCATGCTAAAAAGCTGCCTGATACACAACCAACTGTCAAATCCGTGACGTGGCCTGGCCTGGCCAAACGATTCCGATTTTTCCAATAAGACTTTTGCTTGCGTTTGTCATTTTATTTAATTTCAAGTGAAAAGGCAGTTTTTCAGCGATGACTACCTACGAGGAGTTCATCCAGCAGAACGAGGACCGTGATGGGGTACGTCTCACTTGGAACGTATGGCCCTCGTCCCGCATCGATGCCAGCCGTCTCGTCGTCCCCCTCGCCGCTCTCTACCAACCCCTCAAAGAGCGCCCCGATTTGCCTCCCATCCAATATGAGCCCGTTTTGTGCACCCGCAGCAATTGCCGGGCCATATTGAATCCCCTCTGCCAGGTGGACTATCGGGCCAAGCTTTGGGTCTGCAATTTCTGCTTTCAACGGAATCCCGTAAGGATAAACAATAAATATTATTAAATATGCTTTAATCTGAGAATCCTCCCCCTTCACCCAGTTCCCCCCACAATATGCAGCCATTTCGGAGCAGCATCAGCCGGCAGAGCTGATACCCGGTTTCAGCACCATTGAGTACACCATTACCCGGGCTCCGACAATGCCGCCGGTGTTCATCTTTCTGGTGGACACATGCATGGATGAGGAGGAGCTGGATGCGCTGAAGGATTCGCTTCAGATGTCACTAAGTCTGCTGCCGCCAAATGCTTTAGTGGGCCTGATTACCTTTGGCAAGATGATACAAGTGCATGAGCTGGGCACCGATGGCTGCTCCAAGAGTTATGTGTTTCGTGGCACTAAGGACTTGACGGCCAAGCAGGTGCAGGATATGCTGGGCATTGGACGTGGTGTGGCGCCAACGCCACATCAGCAGCCAGGTCAGACGGGTCAGATGGCTTCCAATGTGCCGGGTGGTGCCGGGCAACAGCATTTGCCACCTGCTCATCGCTTTCTACAGCCGATCAGCCAGTGCGATGCCGCATTGGGTGATCTGCTTAGCGAGCTGCAACGTGATCCTTGGCCGGTGCCTCAGGGCAAGCGCTATCTGCGCTCGACGGGCGCTGCTCTCTCGATTGCAGTTGGCCTGTTGGAGTGCACGTACCCGAATACGGGCGGTCGCATTATGACATTTGTTGGTGGCCCTTGCTCCCAGGGCCCCGGCCAAGTGGTCGACGATGAGCTCAAGCATCCCATTCGCTCCCATCATGACATACACAAGGACAATGCCAAATTCATGAAGAAAGCGATCAAGCATTATGATGCACTGGCGCTGCGCGCCGCCACAAATGGGCATGGCATCGATATATACTCGTGTGCCCTCGACCAGACCGGTCTCATGGAGATGAAGCAGCTGTGCAACTCCACCGGCGGCCACATGGTCATGGGCGATTCATTCAATTCATCGCTCTTCAAGCAAACATTCCAGCGCGTTTTTGCGCGCGACAGTCGCAACGATTTAAAGATGGCATTCAATGCCACACTCGAGGTGAAGTGCTCGCGCGAGCTGAAAATCTCTGGCGGCATCGGCTCGTGTGTGTCGCTGAATGTGAAGAGCCCGTCGGTGTCGGATGTGGAGATCGGCATGGGCAATACGGTCCAGTGGAAGCTATGTAGTCTGAATCCCAGCTCCACTTTCGCCTACTTCTTTGAGGTGGTCAATCAGCATGCAGCGCCCATACCCCAAGGTGGTCGCGGCTGCATACAGTTCATCACGCAATACCAGCATCCAAGCGGTCAGAGGCGCATACGCGTCACCACGCTGGCCAGAAAGTGAGTGCCACCAATCCTGTTCCTGATTCAGTTATTAATTGATTTACTTTCCATTTATGTAGCTGGGCTGACGCCAATTCGAATGTGCAGCACATCAGCGCTGGCTTTGATCAGGAGGCTGCCGCTGTGCTCATGGCGCGCATGGTTGTCTATCGTGCCGAGACGGACGAGGGACCGGACATATTGCGCTGGGTGGATCGCCAACTGATTCGCTTGGTAGGCGACTGATTTGATTACTCTTGAATTTTTGATACCACTGCAGAGTCGATCTATCGCAAGGGTATCATCTTTTCGGCACCCCGTAGCTAACTATTCATATTCAATTTTTATTTCTGTTTCTTGCAGTGCCAAAAGTTTGGCGAGTACTCTAAGGATGATCCAAATAGCTTCAGGCTGTCGCAGAACTTTAGCTTGTTTCCGCAGTTCATGTATCATCTGCGCCGTTCGCAGTTCCTGCAGGTCTTCAACAATTCGCCCGACGAGACCACATTCTATCGACACATGCTGATGCGCGAGGACCTCACACAGTCCCTGATCATGATTCAGCCCATTCTTTACAGCTATTCGTTCAATGGGCCGCCGGAGCCGGTGCTGCTAGACACCGCTTCGATTCAAGCGGATCGCATACTGTTGATGGACACCTTCTTCCAGATACTCATCTACCATGGCGAGACGATCGCCCAGTGGCGTGCCCTCAAGTACCAGGACATGCCCGAGTATGAGAACTTCAAGCAGCTGCTGCAGGCGCCAGTCGACGATGCCCAGGAGATACTGCAGACCCGTTTCCCCATGCCGCGCTATATTGATACCGAGCACGGTGGATCGCAGGCCCGTTTCCTGCTCTCCAAGGTCAATCCATCGCAGACACACAACAATATGTATGCCTATGGACAGGTGGGTCAATCAGCCGAATGTGGCTCACATTTTGATTTTAGCGATTTGTTAATTTTATAATCTTTTGAAACATTTCGTTTTGTTTTCGTTTTACTTTTCTCATTGTGTACCCCAACGTTATTCTTCTTGTTGTTGTTATTATCACGCTCCAGCCGCCAATTGGTCAGACGACGGTAGTAAACTCTTTTTGTTCAATATTCACTTTGGGTTTAGTTCTAAGTTTGCTTTGCTTCCTCTACCCCCTCTGCTCTCTACTACTCTTGGCTCTTGGTGTCGGCTCCGCACTGTTTTATTCAACTATCACTTCCAGTTTAACTGACTCTTTTCTATCTCTTTGACAGGATGGTGGTGCTCCCGTGCTCACGGATGACGTATCGCTGCAGCTGTTCATGGAGCATCTGAAGAAGCTAGCCGTGTCCTCGACCACATAAGTGTGGCATCTAATTGCAAATGCCGTTGCATGCAATAAGTGCGCCTTGAGTTGAAAACTTGCACCAATTGGCAATTACATGCTTAGTAAAATAATTTAACCATATATATATATGTAGATTCCAATCGATCGCCTGAAAATACAATAAACTACATTCATTGCTATATATACACCTATTTATGTTGAGCTAGAAACTTGATCTCTTAGACTATTTTCTTATTTTGAATCAACTATGTTAAAATTGTAGAGTGTCGCAGCGATTTTGAATATAAAATGGATGCAAATTGGCTGGTCATCGGACACCACTCCACAATTCTTATCCGATCGGTTTTAAACTCATTTCAAAGTCCAACATACTAAATTAATTAGGTGTTTTACCAATTTTGTAAAGTTTACCCCTTTGCTCTCGGGACGGGAAACGGTTGTATACTTTTTTTATCGTCTTCCATTTTCAAAGTTGTATAATCATAGAGAAAAACTTAAATTTCATATTTACATGATGTTTTTATTCCAAGTAACTAAAAGAGCACAATTCAAATGATTAAGTAAATAAATATGTAACTGGCCATTAACAAATGCAGAGTTAGAGCGGAATGAAAGCGGCAATCCCATAATTCAATACAATAAACTGCAAGTATAAACTAGCGTAAAAGCAATCAACAAATAATATCTGCATACAACTATAGTTTATAAATTACTAATACAAGTTAATGCCTCGGACTTTATAATAATTTGACTAAACTATTTGGTTTACAGTGACTAAAACATTGTTTCTCCCCCAACTCCCAACTAATTGAGAAAACGTATAGACATCTTCTGATCGACATCGGTTCGTTCCAGCGCCTTGCAAAAGTCCTCGAAAGAGATCTTGCCCTGACAGCACAGATCCGCCTCCAGAATCGTACGTTCCGCAATGCTAACCAACTGATCCTGACTGATATTAGCACCCACCATCATGTGCAGAATGGAGAGCAGCTCATCCCGGCTAATGACGCCATCATCATCCAGATCATACATCTTGAAGGCAAACTTTAGCTTCTCCTCGCGACTATTCAGTTTGCTCTGCTTGTTGTCGCGTAGCGGCCGGAAATGTGCCAGGACATTCATAAACTGACGAAAGTTGACCCGATCATCGGTGCTCTCCGCAAAGAACGAGTGGACAATGCGCTCGCATAGGGGATTGATGGCCAGCTCCGGTATCCGCATCAGATCCTCCCGGGAGAGAGTGCCACAATCATTGCGATCCAGCGAGGTGAAGCGGGAATACAAACGCTCAATTTGATTGGGTGTAACTGCGGCAAAGATAAAAAAGTATTATTATTAAAGTGAACTTCAACTTTATCAAATTATAAGAATAAACTGATAAGATACAAAGCTATTATCGTTGTCTTATGAGAAGCCAAAACTACTCGTATTATTAATATTATAAGATATAGTTGTAAACTATGAGCCTAACTTAATTTATTTAATGTCAACATGTATGATTAAGTACAAGTGAAATTAGATAAAAAAAATGAACTCAAAGCGAATAGAGTCGAAAATTAAAAGAAATACAAACACAGTAAAATTCAACGTTTATCAAATTGTAAGAATAAACCGCCACTGATAAGACTGATATACAAAGCTATTATCGTTGTCTTATCAGAAGCATAAATTACAACTACTCGGACAACTGATAAATGCCAATTGGAAAATTACGCACTTTGCCCCAATGGGTCGATTGGGCAGTCATTAAGTAAATGACGTCATAAATGCATTTACACCTAATATATATATATATATGTAAATTGCAAGTGTGTTTGTATTGACATGCTCTCAATTTAAAACACAACAGTTATGATCTTGACACTTAGCTGGCGGCTGTGCTCTTGCTGATTTGTCTGGCAACGCTGACGCTGACTATGGAAAATAATTGATTTGGACAAAGCTATTATTAGTACAGCATTTTAGCGTTCAAGTGCGAAATTTTAGTAATTACAATTGAAAGCTTTTAGCAACTGCGTATTCGCTTACAAATGTTTTCAGACTTTTATTGATTGACAGGTTACGTTAATTAGTGCATTGGTTTCTTTGGTTTGGTAATTGTTACTTACAGCCCGTTTCATTCTGTATTTGCGCAATTTCCTCGTGTCGCAGGAAAAGCGATGATTTATTGCCCATTACGGATGGCTTTTTCTAAACCACAAATGTGTGCGACACAAACACAAAATTTCCACTGAATTGAATGTACACAGTGTGACCGAACCTGGCATGCAACTAAATACCTAGTTTCTTTTATCGCTACAGCACTGCCAACAGTAATTTATGCACCCGATAAGCTGTGGTGGCTGACCGACAAACGCGCACCAGTGTGACCCAGCTCTAATGCTCTTTGCAATAAACAATTGAATGCAAATGGATAAATTAAATTTAACATTAACGGGTGTTAAGAATCTACGCTCAAGTGTGCGACAATGCTTTGAACATCTGGCCGATGGCACCGATGGCGACGGCAGCGAAGAAAGCCGCAACAAATTTGTGCACGAATTTCAGGACAGATTTGGTGCAATAAATTCACAATTGCGGTACAATTTTGATAATTTTTTAAATATTTACAATGGAGCGCTCAATGCCTTGGCTCATTCATTTCCCTTTCTTCCCCTCATGTCTTCAAGAGAGGTCTGGAATCTAGTTTCCTCCCCCATCCCTCCTAACTGATTACTACAGTCCGCACTACCACCCCTTTCCTGAATCTAGACCCATCAACGCCTCCGGGGGACCTGGATGTCAAAAACTATAATCTGTTTGAGCCCCGGCAGCACAATGAGCCAATCCTGGCTTATGTTGGTCAGGGGAAATAACCTCTGCCTAGTTATATAGCCTAACATAACATAAGTGAACTGTTTGCATTTTCAGTGAAGTGGAGCAGCTGGTAAGCGGGCTACAGGTGCCACCGACCGCCTACCATTTGGGCAATACAACATTTTTAGCCCAGGAGACATCGCAGGATCGCCAGGCGCTTTATCCGCAGCTGGTGAACAGTTATAAATGGATAGACAAGGTGCACGATCATAGTTTTCTTGCCTTCAACAATCTCAACCAGAATACTCTGCGTCGCTCCTATAACTATTGTTCACAGAAGCGACAGCGATTGCCCTTCTCTTCCTTCAACAATGATCCGGAGTAAGTGCAAATCCCACTTAAAATAACTCAAAATTATTAAATTCATCTTCAGTCACATAGATAAACTTCTGAGTGAGATCAATCATCCGCCGCACACTTCATACAAAGTATTCCGGCCGTTTGGATCCAATGCCGTGGCCTTTGTGACCATCAGCAATGTCCTTAAGGCGGCCATCGTTTTTAAGGGCGTGCTCATCGAGTGGGTGACGATAAAGGGATATGATGAGACGCTGGAGCATGACGATCTGTGGGCGGAGTCGCGCTACGAGGTTTTCCGCAAGGTGCAGGAGCACGCCCACTCGGCCATGCTGCACTTCTTCTCACCCACCCTGCCCGACCTGGCGGTGAAGAGCTATGTTACCTGGCTGAATAGTCACATTAAGCTTTTCCTCGAACCCTGCAAACGCTGCAGCAAATATATTGTCAATGGTTTGCCGCCTACGTGGCGAGATCTGCGAACTCTCGAGCCGTTCCATGAGGATTGCCGCAATAGCTAAACACACAATTTATATATATATATACTATATGTAACATAATGATAAGCATAACGTTTATACTTCATTTATTTCAAAAAACAAAAAAAAATTATATGTATGTATTTTGAATGCATGCGCGTGAATCTTTCGAACTCGTAACGCGCGACTGAATAACTACAACGGTTTAATGCATTAATGGCCAGTTGAGGTGGCGGCGGCGGCGGCAACGTTGGATGTGCCTGTGTGGACACCATGCTGCAGGCACATGCGTTCAAAATTCTTACGCAATTTGGCGCGCAGCTGCTCGCGTTGATGCTGCACCTGCTCCCGCTGGTATTGATAGGCCAGCACAACCTCATGGGGAATGTAACAACAGTTTTCATCTTCTTTCTCGTAGTCGTCCAAATAGTCCTGCAATTAACATTGATATTTAATATATGCAGCTCAATCAGTGAATAGAAGCTGTTGCTTATTTGGTTACTTACCCACATCTGCAGCAATGAGAAATTACGTTCAAAGTGCGTCTGCTGACCGTAGAGCAAACCGGACACGTAGCTGTTGCGGGCAGCAACATCGGCAACGCTTTGCTCTTCGTCCAGCAGCAGGCCGTCATGATTGCAGAGACCGTCCGAGCATGACACTTCGGAGCCTTCTGGCGACGAGATGACGCTGGAGATGCGCGAATCGGCGTGCGATGTGGGTGGATCACTGCCGTAGCCAGAATCGCGCACATCCTGCTCACATGGACAGTTTGGCATGGGTGCCAAACAGTCGTTGCATTTGCCCGACTTGGACATGCCGGCGCAACTGGTCACGTCCAGTTGCTCATCATCACATTGTGACTTTTTCGACTTCTTGCTAGCAGACTTTTGCTTCTTCTTTTTCGGTTGCTTCTTCGATTTCGATTTCGTTGGTTTGTTACTTGACGTCGGCGGCTTTGGCTCAGCGTCTGCGTCTGCCTCGGCACAGAGTATAACAATGCCATCATCATCGACTGCATCATCAACAGGCTCAGATTCAGCCTCCGGCTCAGCATCCGCATCAGCATCAGCATTTAAGGCATCCTCGTCATCTTCCGATTCGACAGCTTCGTTCGCATTATTATCGTTTTCACACAGACGATGCATGTTCTTTTTCTCATCCTTCTTCTTCTTCTTCTTGAGCTTCTTCTGCTCCCGCTTGAGCTCCTTGGCCTTCTCCGCGCGACTGATCTCCTGATAGAGCAGCTCCAAGTTGCTAATGCCCTGCTTCTGTTCGACACGCTCATGAAAGCTGCGACAGAGCGCATGCACACCAACAGCGGCCAGCACTTGGCAGGCGCGCTCCTGCTCGCGCAGACTAACATAAATGCGACGCAAGCGCTCGTACATGATCATGCCGACGCATGTGAGCACCTCCTCCTGGGCAATTTCCAGTGTCTTGGCGTGGCGTTCGCGCAGTTTTGAGTAGCTACCGTTCACCTCCGGCTCGGCACGTTTGATCAGCGCATCAAGGAACTCGATTTTGTTCGTGCTCACGTGTATGTGCTCATCGGGCACACATTTGCGTATGTGCGCATACAGCTGTGCCGCGTAGCCCTTCTCCTTGGTGGATACCTCACCAATGAGTATTTTATAGGCACGCTCGATCTGCAATGGAAAAGATCGGTTATCGGTTATCAGTTAAGCTGGAGGACTTGGTCTTTACCTTTGTGCGGCAGCCAGCACAGAACTTGTGCTTCTTCAGATACTTGTCGAGCACCTCGTGCAATTCCTTGGTTTCAATGATGGTCACCTCGGTACGGCAGTTGCTCTTCATGGCGGACCACACTTCGCGCCATGTTTCCGAGAACGGCTTCGCACGGAACGTGTCAAGTGAGTGGAGACCGCAGCGCGTCTTGTTGCGCAGCTTATTGTCCAGCAGATTGTTGAGCACCTCGTGATGCCGATAGAGCAGCGTGCCCAGCGCCTGCGGCGTCTTTAGTTTCTCCTCCGTAATGCCCAGCGTGTAGAAATTCAAATTTTCCCTCTTCTCAAAGCGCAGCTCCAACGGATCAAGCGTTCGATGTCCCGACTCGGCCAGCTGATAAAACAAACGCTCCACTCGCCGCCGACAGCCAACACACTGGACGCACTGATTAAGTATAGAGATGAAGCCGCTGCTATCAATCTCCAGGGATTGCTGCAGTTCCGTCTCCGTGAGCAGAGCAAATTTGCGTGAGAACTCCTCCAATTCGCGACCCCGTATCTGTGGGCTGTCAATGACAAGTCCTTTGCTGTTCAGGTCCATTAGCATCTATAGTGTGTGCGTGAGTAAAAGGGCAAAATACAGATCAAATAGAGCGAATAAAAGAGAACAGTGCTTGCAAAAATGTTCAAGAGAGAGACAAAGAGAACGCGAAAAATGCATTTGAAACCCGTTTTTGTATTTTCATACCCTGTACCCATTATAAAAGGGTATCATTAAGTTGTGCATATGTATGTAACAGCCAGAAGCAACTTCTTTCCCTTCAAGCATATATATATATTCTTGATCAGTATCCGTGATCACACTGACTTAAGAGATTATAGGAGCTATATGAACTAAATATAAAATAAAAGTCCTCGTATACCCTGGTCTAGTGAATCAATACATTCTACCGTTCAAAAAATATCGATAAATTTTGACTTTCAACCACCGTTTTTTGGGTGTAATTTGGAATGAAGGTTCTCGTACAGCATATACAGCTAAGAAATAGTACATTTTTAAGATACATCCGCCCAATCTCCCGAATATCTGGGGATGTGACCTTGCCTGCATTTTAGTATAATCTTGAGTAAAAGCAGGTTCTAAGTAAAGGGTATATCCTAGTCTGTTACTTTCGACTAGAGAACTCGTAATTGTTTTTTTTTTGTGTTTTTCGGCGTTGCCACTTCAGCAACATGGCGACCCAATGCTTGGTGCAGGCGGGAGGGGGAGGGGTTTGGGCAGGTGCCGCCGCGGTGCACCTCAGCAAGCGGCACATTTAATTTACCACAGAAAAGAAGCTAAACCTTAGCTAAAGTTGTATCAAACAACGAAAAATTACAATTACAATTTATGGGCGCAGCAAGCACATATTCAAATACAAGCATACATATTTATGTATGCATGTAAATACACTGCGTACATTTCTCACACACACATACAAACATACAGATGCACGCGTACGTGTTATGAAAGTTTGACAATGTGCACAAACACACATAAATATACTCAAGTATGTGGGTTGGAATGGGAGAGGGGTGCTAGGGGGTCGATCAATTTAAAATACTTTTATATGTGTATGTTTTCAGATTTGTGGTAAATAGAATTGTTGGCTACTTACCATTAGCTTATCGCCTGCTAGCAGAGGCATGTGCCTTCGGCCCACATAACCAGAATCATCTTCATCAATATTATAGACTTTAGTTAGTCTCGCCATGTTCTTTTAAAGAGCAACGACGGCAGTTTTAGGCACTTTAGCGACACACTTTGTGGCAACGAAAATACAGCACAATGTCTGTTATTTATTTTTGTATATATTTTGTACACTAAATTGAAGTTCTTGACGGTGTATATCAAGTTTTTAAATGATTTTTCTATGATTTCAAACACGTATGTTGGGTTCAGTAAGTCGTCCGGTCGCCATTAATAAATAGTGTTGCGTAACGAGGTATATATATTTGATGTTTTTACAGCACAGCACTCGAATGCATCTCTGCATGCCAGAGTTGCCACACTACAGCAAACAATAATCAGTCTGACAGTCTGCTCAACAAAAATGAGTTTTTTTTAGCGCGTTTTGTGTTGCTCAGATTATTAGTGCTGCAAAGTTGCATCGTACTAAAATATAGTTTCTTCTGGATAACTACGCGTGCTTTATCTTTAAACGGTATTTGCTCTTGTGAATTGTCACAAAATGTCGCATCATTATGTGGTGACTGCACAGAAGCCCACAGCGGTTGTTGCCTGCTTAACCGGTAAGAGAATTTGAGAGGAAAAGCATAGATGGAAATAATCACATTTTAAAGTTAACTTTCAATCGGTTAAAGATTAACCGATTCCTGATTCCTTGACAAAGTCACTTTCTTATGTATTTATCATTTTGCAGGCAATTTCACATCGCCCACAGACCTGAATTTGATTATCGCCCGCAATAACCAGGTGGAAATTGATTTGGTTACGCCTGAAGGGTTGCGTCCACTCAAAGAGATCAACATAAATGGCAAGATTACGGTAATGCGGCACTTTCGTCCGCCAGACAGCAACAAGGATCTGCTGTTCATATTAACGCGACGCTTTAATGTCATGATACTGGAGGCCCGCATGGTCGGCGATGCCATAACCGTTGTAACCAAGGCCAACGGGAATGTCTCGGATTCGGTTGGAATACTCTCTGAGGGGGGTTTCATTGCAGCCATCGATCCGAAGGCGCGTGTTATTGGCATGTGCCTGTACCAAGGGCTATTTACGATTATACCCTTGGATAAGGATGCCAGCGAGCTGAAGGCAACAAATTTGCGGTAAGCTCTAAAATTGATCAATTACTGTGGTAAATTCTTGGCTAATCATGACTTTCTCTTTGCAGCATGGATGAGCTAACAGTATATGATGTGGAGTTTCTGCATGGCTGCTTGAATCCCACAGTAATTGTCATACACAAGGACAACGATGGGCGTCATGTGAAGTCGCATGAGATTAACTTGCGCGATAAGGAGTTCATGAAGATTGCCTGGAAGCAGGACAATGTTGAGACAGAGGCCACCATGCTTATACCTGTTCCATCGCCCATTGGCGGTGTTATAGTCATTGGACGCGAATCGATTGTCTATCATGATGGCAGCAACTATCATGCAGTGGCGCCGCTAACCTTCCGCCAGAGCACCATCAATTGCTATGCACGTGTGGACAGCAAGGGATTGCGCTATCTGCTGGGTAACATGGATGGACAGTTGTATATGCTGTTTCTGGGCACCACCGAGACCAGTAAGGGCATCACCGTCAAGGACATTAAAGTGGAGCAGTTGGGCGAAATTTCGATACCGGAATGCATTACTTATCTGGACAATGGATTTCTGTACATTGGCAGTCGCCATGGTGACTCGCAGCTAGTCCGTCTAAGCTCGGAGGCTATTGACGGCTCCTATGTCATACCAGTTGAAAACTTTACCAATCTGGCGCCCATTCTGGACATTGCCGTGGTCGATTTGGATCGACAGGGACAGGGACAGATTATTACCTGCTCTGGCAGCTTCAAGGATGGCTCGCTGCGCATTATACGCATTGGTATTGGCATTCAAGAACACGCTTGCATCGATTTACCCGGCATTAAGGGCATGTGGTCTCTGAAGGTGGGCATCGATGAAAGCTCCTATGAGAACACTTTGGTGTTAGCCTTTGTTGGCCACACACGCATTCTGACATTGTCTGGCGAGGAGGTGGAGGAAACCGATATTCCTGGATTTGCCAGCGATTTGCAATCGTTCCTCTGCGCCAACGTGGATTACGATCAGGTAGGAAACATTTTAATACCATCTAAAGTACCTTCAATAAACAAGCTTTGCTTTACAGCTTATTCAAGTAACTGCTGAGAGCGTGCGTCTGGTAAAGAGCGCCACCAAGGCTCTCGTCGGGGAATGGAAGCCAGAGGGCGATCGCTCCATTGGCGTTGTTTCCTGCAACACCGCCCAGATAGTCGCTGCTTCAGCGCGTGACATATTCTACATTAGCATCGAGGATGGCTGCCTGGTGGAGAAGTGCCGCAAAACCTTGCCATATGAGGTTGCCTGCCTGGACGTTACACCGCTGGATGAGAAAGAAAATAAGTCCGATCTGGTAGCCGTGGGCCTCTGGACAGATATATCAGCAGTTATATTGTCGCTGCCCGATCTGGAGACGATTTACACCGAAAAGCTTAGCGGCGGTAAGTCTAAAAGTAGAGTAGTAAAGAGAGAGCCCTTCCCAGACATCAAACTGCCATAACTTTGTCAAAACTGAACCGATTGTCAATCCCGAGGCCATTTTGTTCATTATTTTGCATCTTCTTCAAATCCACATCTAAGGTTTATAAACTTTTGAAATAATTTTTTTTTCCCCTTTTTTTGTTAAAAAAGCATAAGGGGGGACCCTTACCAATTTGGTTTTTTTCAAAAAATAGAATCTTGAAATTTTACGTTTTATTGATTGTGGGTGTCTTAACTAGTATAAAAAACTATAAGAAAAGTGATTTTAGGGTGTTTCATTTTTCTGTCAAAAATCACGTCAAAAGTGACAAAAATATTGGCTTGTAAAATGTCCAAACGACGAAAAGTTCCTTATAAATGAAATTCCCAGACTTCAAACTGCCATAACTTTGTCAAAACTAAACCGATTGTCATTCCCGAGGCCATTTTGGTCATTATTTGACATCCTGTTTAGTTCTACATCAAAAGTTTATACACTTTCGAGAATAACAAATTTTGGACTTTTTTTCATAAAAAAGCATAAGGGGGGACCCTTACAAATTTGGTTTTTTCAAAAAATAGAATCTTGAAATTTTACGTTTTATTGATTGTGGATGTCTTAACTAGTATAAAAAACTATAAGAAAAGTGATTTTAGGGTGTTTCAGTTTTCTGTCAAAAATCACGTCAAAAGTGACAAAAATATTGGCTTGTAATGTGCCCAAATGACGAAAAGTTCCTTATAAAAATGACCTTTCAAGACTTCAAACTGCCATAACTTTGTCAAAACTGAACCGATTGTCAATCCCGAGGCCATTTTGTTCATTATTTTGCATCTTCTTCAAATCCACATCTAAGGTTTATAAACTTTTGAAATAATTTTTTTTTTCCTTTTTTTGTTAAAAAAATATAAAAGCATACCAATTTTGTTTTTGAAATTTCTTGCAATCGACGCCTTTAATATAATATTATTTCATTCACATACTTTCAACAGAGATAATACCACGTTCTATACTGATGACCACCTTTGAGGATATACATTATCTCCTTTGCGCTTTGGGCGATGGTTCCATGTATTATTTCATTCTGGACAAGACCACTGGTCAGCTGACAGAGAAGAAGAAAGTAACGCTGGGCACACAGCCAACCACATTGCGTACGTTCCGCTCGTTTGCCACGACAAATGTGTTTGCCTGTTCCGATCGTCCCACGGTCATTTACTCGTCCAATCACAAGCTCGTATTCTCCAATGTCAACCTGAAGGAGGTGAATCACATGTGCTCGCTTAATGCGCAGGCCTATCCGGATAGCTTGGCGCTGGCCACCAAAAACTCGGTTATATTGGGAACCATAGATGAGATCCAAAAGCTGCACATACGCACTGTGCCGCTGGGTGAGGGACCTCGTCGCATTGCCTATCAAGAGGCCTCACAGACCTTTGCCGTGTCTACGCTCCGCATCGATGTGCACGGACGTGGCGGTGCAAAGCCGCTGCGCAACAGTGCTTCCACGCAGGCTCAAAATATCACAACCAGCTCAAATATATTGCCCAAGCCCGGTGGCGGCAACTCCACGGCGGCCAATGCTGAAGTTGGCCAAGAGATTGATGTGCACAATTTGCTGGTGATTGATCAGAATACGTTTGAGGTGCTGCACTCATATCAGTTTGTGCCGCCGGAGACAATTTCAGCGTTGATGTCGGCAAAGTTGGGCGATGATCCCAATACCTATTACGTGGTGGCCACTTCGCTGGTCTTTCCTGACGAGCCGGAGCCCAAAGTGGGCCGCATCATCATTTTCCATTATAATGACAACAAGTTGACCCAAGTGGCCGAAACGAAGGTCGATGGCACCTGCTACGCCCTGGTGGAGTTCAATGGCAAAGTTCTTGCTGGCATTGGCAGCTTTGTGCGCCTGTACGAGTGGACCAACGAGAAGGAGCTGCGCATGGAGTGCAACATACAAAACATGATTGCAGCATTGTTTTTGAAGGCCAAGGGTGACTTCATTCTAGTTGGAGATCTAATGCGCTCCATCACGCTGCTGCAGCACAAGCAAATGGAGGGCATCTTTGTGGAGATTGCACGCGACTGTGAGCCCAAGTGGATGCGGGCCGTTGAGATACTGGACGATGACACCTTCCTGGGCTGCGAGACAAACGACAATCTGTTTGTGTGCCAGAAGGACAGGTGAGCAGATGGCCTTAATTGCATAATAACTAAATCTAAGTGAAATCTTTTGCTTTCGCAGTGCGGCTACCACAGATGAGGAGCGTCAGTTGCTGCCGGAGTTGGCGCGCTTCCATCTGGGCGATACAATCAACGTATTTCGTCATGGTTCCCTTGTAATGCAGAATGTTGGCGAGCGTACCACGCCCATTAATGGCTGTGTGCTCTATGGCACCTGCAATGGAGCCATTGGCATTGTCACCCAGATACCACAGGACTTTTACGATTTTCTGCACGGCCTGGAGGAGCGCCTGAAGAAGATCATCAAGTCGGTGGGCAAAATAGACCACACCTATTACCGTAATTACCAAATCAATACCAAGGTGGAGCCCAGCGAGGGCTTTATTGATGGCGACTTAATTGAAAGCTTCTTGGACTTAAACCGAGAAAAGATGCGCGAGGCTGTGCTCGGCCTGGAGGTGTGTAAACCTGAAATCCGTATAAACCATCAACAATATTATATAAATGTATTTATTTTGCAGCTAACGCTAAGTGGCGAACGGAAGGGTGCAGATGTAGAGGACGTCATTAAGATTGTGGAGGATTTGACACGCATGCATTGAAGCAATTAATTAAGTTGTACATAATTCATAAATATTGTATAATCTGCAGTTTGTTTTTTGCTTGTAAGCGTGATTTCGATACCATGTATCCAATTGAATACAACTCTCAACTCTATATTACTACAATGTTTTCGCAAATCTCTGTACTAACAGTTTACACTGTTTATACAGCGTTTCGTTGTCCCTCGCCCTACATTGACTTTTATCATGTAGCAAATAACTGTCCTTTGCCGCACTTTCAAAGTTGCGTCACGCATAATTTAAATAAAGATCACTTTAACGGCATATTAGTTTCTTAGCATTGAATTGGTCAATTGGTATATGAGAATTTTTAAATAAAGTACTTTCGAAATTGTAATCTGAAATTGGTCTAAACAAATAGATTCAATGTATTATGATTATATACTTCATGGCTATTTAAATTAACTGAATAACTCTGATACGAACAGGGTAAAAATATATTCAACAAATTCAATGTAAAACTAAATTTTACATAGATATACATTTATATACGTATGTATGCGTGCTGATCTGCCCGGAGCGGCTTAATTCTTCGGTTTCTGGACTTCCGGGCCGACCCCTTGGTCCTTGGTGAATCAATGTATTGAGTTTGTAATATAAGTTGTATCATGTGAATGATACAAAAATAAACTTTTACTCGGTTCTACTTAGTTATAAGTAGGCTATAAGTATAATTAAGGTATTTATCTTGATATGCGCATGCGCAGCGTGGACTCTCAGCTTACGCACTTCCAATCAAAATGCAGCGCGACCAGTGCCAGCACGTCTCACACATTCACACATACTATTAGAAATGTGTATATGTGTGTGTGTGTGTGTTTTGTTCCGGAGCAGGCTTCGTCCGTTACTCACGTGCGACACGTAAACGTGAGCAATGAGTGTTTGGCTAAAGGGGTCGAAGAGGGGTGGCGGCTAGCGGCATTGGCGTTTCATTCATTAATACACGGACGCACACACACACACACATACACACACACATGTATACATACAGACTGGAATGCTGCATGTGCTTAGCCACCACCAATTTCCAACACCCGCAGGCAAACAGTTGTTTTTACATGTGTATTTCGAGTGTGTGCGTGTGTGTGTGTGTGTGTGTATTGGTGAGCGCTGTCTGTCAATGTATGCGTGTGCGCACTCGTTGCGCCTCCAACACGCTTTGGCAGCGCCTGCTGCTGCTGTTGCTGCCTCTGCTGCTGCTGTTGCTGCTGCCTGTCGCCCCCAGGTTACTGCAGCTGAGCTCTCGGTCCATTTGAGTAGTCACTCATTCGTTCGCCGCCTGCTCGCTGGTTCAGCTGCGCTCAAGCGCCCGTTGTCGTTGTCGTCTTTGTCGTTGTCGTCATCATCGTCGTCTTGGTCGCTGTTGTCGTCTGTCTATCCGCATCCTGGCCGCTCGTTTATTTCGCAGTGATTTACCCAACACACACACACACACACACACATCGCTTAAACAATTACAAACTATTTACAACAACTTTAGCATGTAACAAACAAATATGTTCAAGTGCCATTAAAATAATAAAACCAAGTGGCGGGCTCATAAAAAAATCGGCTTTTTCCCCTAATTTGTGTTCACATAAAGTTCGCTCGGTTCATTTGTTTAAGCATTGCGATAATGTGCTAGCAACAATTAACATTCTTAGGCCGTCAATTACAAATATTGTTGCGCGGCCCGTCGGCTCGTTGGAGCACATTTTGGGATTAAAGACGGCGGCCATTTTATAAAATAACCAGCGGCAAAACGGATAGCTGCCCAAGGTGAGCTTATTTAATGCATCACGGAATGCAAATGTTAAATACTAATATATTTAGGCAACTCATTTGCATATTGATAAAGAACAAGTTTCCTTTTCGGTATATTATTTTGCCGACGGCATTGAACCTGAGCCCGATAAACCCTTGGCGATGACTCAAACGCCATTCAAAAGAACCTTCGTTCCTTGCAGCGAAACCAAAACCGAAACAAGTGAAATTCAATGCGAAAAGTAGTAGGCGATCGGCAGGGGAAAAAGGCATTTGAAAAACATTTGTACGTTCTTACTCAACACAAGCACAAAGAACCCCGAGCCATTGACATCATCATCGACGTTGTGGAGGGCACAAACATGCCACAGAGTCGCAGCCGTGCTCGGCTCTGTAATATGAATCCCTGGCAGCGTTGGCGTTTGGTGGCGACGATGTCAGCGGCTGCTCTTGTGCCGTTAAAGACCCAGAATCAGAAATAATTGTTTAGCAACAATAAAAAACGCCTCGTCGTAACCCCCGAAAATAAGAAGTCCATAAAGCGCAACGCCCGACTGCCAAATGCAAATATTAAAAGCAACAACAAAACGTTTTATAATAACAAAAAAAAGGGAAAAACAGCAAATCGAATTGCAGTCAAGACTCCGACTCCGTCTCCAACTCCGACTACGACTACGACTTCAACTCAAACTGTGACTCAAAACTTAAGACTCAGACGCAGCCTGCACGGACCATGTCGGTCATCAGGCTAATTTTCTACGGAAACCGTTGGCAGCCTCATAAAATCATACATATATCTACATATATATATATATACATATATATACATGTTAATATGTTTGTACTATATCCATACATAAGTCAACGACACTTTCTTAAAGTTGTGGGCATTTGGATCTCTGCCTGTATAGCTGGTATGGTATAGGCATTATTTTATAGAGCTCTGATTGTTTGCTCTTGAACATAAAACATAATTTTTTGACAAAATCTATATATGTATAAAGCTAAGTAATCGTTATAGCAAAATTCTCTTAGTAGCTTTATCTCGGACTCCTTTAGTATCTTGATCTCAGGCTCCAGCAAAAAGTAGAAAATTTGCATTCGTGCCAACGATCCATTTTGATTCTAGATTTAAATGACATTGATTTTGAAAAACGGTTTAGTTTTGACAGCTTAAAATTTGTAGTTTAACTAGAACTTAAGCCACCAGGGAGTATTTGGTATTGCAAGATCCGAGCAATCTGTTGGGGCATATATTTCTTATACTATAATCAGTTATTTTAAAAGCTATGCGCTTTTTAAATTCAAAAAGATTCTTGATTTTTGTTTGTACCCTACTTTTATATATGTAAATGTGAGCTTTACTTTAACGAAACTTTGTATGCATATACATACATATGTATGTACATACATATGTAAATCTTGAAAAGTATTTTGAGTTGTGTGTATTTAATGTTGAATATGCAAATTGCGCATAGCTAATTTACATTTATGACAAAAAGCTAAAATAATAACTAATAATCTGGCGAGAGAAGACGAAAACTCCGTTCCAGTGCCAAGCGACAACGACGCTTGGAAGATATGCGAGAAATTTACTATAATACTTCCAGGAAGTCAAAAGGAGAGCCGAGAGTCGAGAGTCGAGAGCCAAGCGTTAAGCGCAAACAAACATGCAACGATCGTTGGGGCTGGCTATGAGTATGGGTATGGATATGGGTCTGGGTCTTGGTCTTGGTCTGGGGCTGCGTCAACCTGAGGAGATGCGCTGTACGTTGTCCAGCGCTATGAAGTGACCATGACGGCCACTCGAAGGCGACAAGCCGGCCGAAGGTGTCGCGCGCCAAGCAAATTAGCGGCTGTGTCCAATTGGAAAACGAGCCACGGACGCGACAGAGGAAGGAGTCGCTCCCAGCCAGCTCCATGTGTGCCACACGTACATATCTATGTGTGTATGTATGTATTGCTCCTTTGCATGTGTGTGTGTGTCGCCTTGTCACGTGAAATCAAATCAGGCATTACAATTTTACGCTCAATCGACAGTGTAATTGAGCCGCACAGCCGTCGCGATGTCTGCCACAAATCCAATCGGTTGCCGCTGCTCCGGAGGGTTTTCCGGTTGTGGAAAAACATCGGCTTCCGCCTAAGCCGAGTCAAGCGGCAATCAATGAGGCATGCAAGGCAGCCGGCGCAACAATCTAACAAATTTGCTGCTCAAAAACTAAAAATACCCACCTATAAAACTATAGATGTAAAATATTTGTCTATACATACATACTATATATTTACTATATATTAACAGCTATTTGTTTATGACTTAATTTATGCGCTAACACGACTCTGTTGCGTTGTGGCACACATTTTCAGTTTTCGCAGCTTTGCCTCGTAGTTGTCCTTAGTCTGTGTCCTGTGCTGTCCATTGTTTGGATCACGTACCATAGCACCGATATCGAAATGGTTCGATCTCGTCCAGCAAAAAAAAAAATATATTAAAAAGAAGATTTTGTAAGAGCCGCAACTTTGTTTCCAAGTGAGCAGCGCTGCAAATAAAATGACAGAGAACCAACACACAGCTCACAGCTCCTGTCTGGTGCTGTCCTTTGTGTGTGTATCCTTCTATTCCGCTATCGGATAACAGCGCCCGCATCCACGTTTCATATTTTGCCATCGCCCCGCCGCACTTTGTATCTGAATCTTTGGCTGTTCGAAAATTTCATCGGCGCTTAGAACTTGTAAGTTTTTTTTTCTTTTTTTGTATTTCTTTACGAACAAGGGTTAAACAATTTTGTGTGAAAAATATGGGATTCCTGTGCATTATGATGTGTGTGATCGAACGTCTTCAGATATGCATCTCTGGGCTGATATGTAGGCATGGGAAAATTTATGCGTATTTGGATTTGACCCCTTAAATTTTCGTTGAATTACATCATATTCAGAACGTTTACCTATATTTTAATTAATTTTCATGAAATTTATTTGTTGATCACATAAGGGTGAAACAATGAAATGCAAAATATATAAAACAATGAGGTTTTACTATATTCATTAACTGTTAATTGCATAAGAATGAAACAAAGGATCACAAAACATATGGAGCACATTTATTACAATGATATGTACATACATATGTAGTATATAATGTTTAAAATATACTATATAAATATGTAGCTTTTGTTAATTGATTTGACTCAATTCTTAATATTTTCGATGTATTTCAAATAAGTTTAGTAGGTGAAATAAGGAATGCATATTGATGTAATTCGATTTAAAAACATATTTTGAGATTTTCTTTGAGAAAAACAATCTGCAGATCATTACAAATCGGATATCGGATCTGTCATTCAACGCATTATCGAATGATGCTCTTCAAAAGAGCGGCGCCATGATGATTCAGTCTCCTATCATATTAATGGCTATGCTACAGAATATAGTATATTTAACATTTTTGCACGTTGTGTGTTGATAAGCAACAACATTAAGAGAAGAATCATTACAACAACAACAGCGACAGCTGAGTTGAAATTTTTGCTGCGCGTGCAACAAAATATGAACGTCATATGCGATTAGCTCATCGACGCCAACAACAACAAGAACAACAACAAATCTGAGCCAAAACATTGTAAGACCCAAAAAAAAAAAGAGACAGCAACTCGAAAAAAATAAAGCAAAATTCAGAACAACAACAAGTAGTAATAATAATAACAGCAACAACACTTTGCACATATCGAAAACACGTGCCACACACGGCAAACGGGGCACAGGTGCCGAAACATATGTACGCGTGATCGGCCATAAGTCGGATCAATGAATGAAAACGATAGCGTAGAGTACAAAGTGTTTAACAATAATAATAATAATAATAACAACAACAGCAAGTGCTTTGATCATAACAATAAAAAACTGAAATTGCTGATTCAAGTATTATTAGTGTGTGTGTGTTTGTGTATCTGATTCAGGGGTCAAACAGCAATGTCTTAAATAACTTTGAGTTTCGCCTTCTGTTCTGCCTAGATCAGCATTTGCCAAGAAAGAAAGTCGAAGAAAGCGCAGCAGTTTCCAGAGAAATGCAAACGGTTTTTTTTGCAAGCTGCGCACAAGTCACGGTCGCACCGAAAGTTTTGTTTATTTACTTTAGCTAAGAGATTTACCCCCCAGCTGCCCCCCGCCGCCAGCACATGTGACATTGCGGTGCGACATTGAAAACGTTGGCAAGCCAATCAAAAGCAGCAGCACTCGGTTAAAGCTCAGCTCGGCTCAGCTCAGCTCAGGTTAACTGAGAAATGAGAAATGAGCAGCGTGCTCAGTTTGGGTTTGGTTTAGTTTAGTTTAGAACTGCGCAAATCGCAGCGAGGGTGCGCGAGTTTCGAGTTCGTGTCGTCGCACTGCACCCAGTGAGTGACCACCAGTGCCAGTGGCCAGCTGTCCGCGTCGTCAACGTTGCGCGCGCGCTCTTTTGCTACACTTGAAAAAATTAACGACTTTGCAACTTTAACTGTAAATTTAAATTTAACTTTAACTGCGAGCGATGCAGGCTGCTGCCAAAGCATATTGCTTCTGAGATGGATCCAAAAAGTAATCAAACAGTGAATACCCCCCATACCATACTATACAAATACTTGCTGCAGCTGCTGCATTTGTCCAGCTACTGTTTGTTTTCACTGTGTCGCGGCATACGTTTTGTTGTTGTTGTTGTATTCTTTGTTTTTGATGTTGCTTTTTTTTTGGTCTGCTCAAAAATGATTTGTTTTGTCTGGCCGCAAATGTGCTGGGCACGGGGCTTCTGCTTCTGCTTCTGCTACGGCTCCAGCTCCTGCACCCGCACCCGCACCCACTCTGGACATGCGCCTGTCGCTGGGGCCCGGGGCCAGTCAACGTCTGTTGTTTTTGGTTCTGTTGTTGCTGCATTTGCAAAGTGTATTTAAAAGTTGCAACTGAAAATATTGGATTACCATTTCAGTTTGTGCAGCGTGCCAAATGTGGCGTTGGTGCTAAAAGTGAAGAACAAGTAAATACATGAAAAAACATTGAGTACAAAAAAAAGACATATATAAAATCTTAAAAATTATGTGACTTAATAAACATATATTAATTGCCATAATCGATCAATAAATTCACAAGAATATTAAAAATCGACGCGTGACCTTGAATGCAGATGTTAAGCAACTTTAACCTCTTTTGAATTGAAAATATCAACTGACCCCATTGAAATATGGCTTGAAACAATTGAATCCTGAAATCCTTGAACAACAAATTCTTTGGAAATCTATTGCACATACGACATATCTTAAGCAAATGCATTAATATTTATTAAAATCTTTCAGTTACATTTCTTCTCAACTTCGTTAAGAATTTCATTACATTTTTTATGACTCACATAAAAAATGCAAATTTAAAACAGTTTAAAATGTCAAACTGCAATAAAAAACTTTATGAGTGCATGTTTAAGATTTGTGTGTTTTTTATGCCGTTTATTGCAAATAAAAAATGGCGGCCCTGTAAATAGAAGAAGACATTCAAGCACAAACGCATACCATTACAAATTCACGTGGGACTGACAGAACTGACATTGAATTTTGACAAGCGCACGCGGCCGGAAGAGCTTCCCACACATTCACACGCCCCCAAGAACACACACACACGCATACATACGTAAATGCCTTAAAAATCAACAACTTCGTCAGGAGGCTGACAATCTTCTTGGCCCAAAGGGCTGAAAGAGAAAGCTCACCACTCGAATGCCTCGATATGCTCGCTAATGGAGTGTAAAATACACACACACACACACACACACACACACACAGTCTCGCGCGCAGCGGCAACAAAATGAAACTCAAATAACAATTATTAAGGCGTTGCCAGACGTGCACACAACAATTATGCGCCTGTGTGTGTGGGCGGCGACGGCGGCAGAGACGAGGAGCTCGAACAGACGCGATACAAACACACACATGCACACACACACACGCACACGCAGACAAGCTTGCCCGCGAGATACAATACACACGAACAAACACACGCACACACAGCGATGGCAATTCCAGTTCCAGTTTGTCGTTCCAGGCCTCGCGCTGCATTTGTGTTTGTGTTCGTGTGTGTGTGTGTGTGTGTGTGTGTGTGTGTGTGTGTGCGTGTGCGTTGTTTGTATGCTCGTGGGGCATTAAACACGCCGAGACAGCCAATGAGATGTTGTTGCCAGTGTGCTCGTATTTGTGTAATGCTTTTGCACTCTCCCGCTCTCGCTCGCACACAAGTCGTTGTTGCTGTTTTGTTTGACAGAGGGTGGCATGTGTGCGTTTGTATTTGAAAACCAGTTTCTTTTTTGTTCTCTTGTCTTTATTCTTACAGCGGCAGCGGCGCAGCCGTAATGCAATGGTCGGTGAATGAACCATGCGGCGGCCCTAATATCTTTCTAATGTTACCTGGCTGAGACACCATTTTCTATTTTTTTGTTATCCGTTTCTTGTTTGTCGTTTTGTATAGTTTATGTTGCTGGTTGTTGTTGTTGCTGTTGCTGTTGCTGTTTCGGCTGCTGCTGCTGCTTCCTGTGCTCGTTGTTGTACTTCTGGTCTGCTGGGGATTTATGCTTTTCTTTTGTCTCCTACATTTTTTGATGTACAAACTGAGATTCGTCTGGGGGCTTGACGCAGACTGCATGTGTGTGCGAGTGTCTGTGAGTGTGTGTTGTGTATGTTGCACGTTTGTGTGCGTGTTTGACTTCTTGTGACGAAATCCGCTTAATGCTGTAATATTGCTGTTCTGCACAAAACGTATACAAGATAGATAGATAGTAATAATAATGTATAATACGTTATTTTGAATGTCACCTATGTATAAATGTTTTTACAAAAAATTAGTTCATGTTTTTTAAAGAATTCTTGCGCTTTAAAACTTTAAAGGATTATCAAAAAAGGTGATATCGTTTTATCTGGTCTTCTAGGTTCAGGTCTAATTTTAACTATAATATATACAAATTAGTTTTAAGAAATAATACAGTATTTGTAAAGCCTTCTTGCTTTTAGTATTGGCATAAACAATGATCGTTAAATGTTTCCATATTATATTCGACTTTAAATTAAATCCCAATATTATATAAATATTATACTGAGACTTACCGTAAGTTTAGTTTCCAAGCTAAAAAATCTAGAAGTCAGGAAAGCAATAACCTACTCATGTATCAATGACCGTTAAATGTTTCCATATTATATTCGACTTTAAATTAAATCCCAATATTATATAAATATTATACTGAGGCTTACCGTAAGTTTAGTTTCCAAGCTAAAAAATCTAGAAGTCAGGAAAGCAATAATCTACTCATGTATCATATACTTATCATTTATTTTATGTTAATGACTCTTCTCATCACCAGAAAATGCTATTAAAATCCTTGTTAATCCGTGACTTAAGTGAAAAGTATCTTAAAGTTGTCAACACCATTTTGAAAAACCAACTAATAGCCGAGCATTGAAAGGGCTTAAGATGGGGAGCAACAATCATCCCCATGAAAAACCCCCAGAAATGTAACACCACAATGCGGTGTCTTCTATATTTAGAGACCCGCCCAAGAAAATGTCAACCTTGATAATAAAGTAAAAAAATGTCGTAAATTTCAAGGTAAGAACTCGATTCACAGCAAATACAATATACAGAATACAACAGCATCTGTGTATATAAAGATTGTGGAATTGAAATAGAGCCATTAAAAATGGCCGCCTTTTCAGCTTTTGAATTCTAAAGCGATTTCAGAAGCAATTCAATGACGAGTTTTTATTATTGAAATAGTTTTCGCTTACATAAAATAAAATTGTTGCAACAATGGAATTTAAGTGTAATATATGTACATATGTATGTATATGTGTGTGAGAGTTTAGCTTACGTATAAGTATTTGAATGTACATATATATGTACATATGTATGTGTGAGGGCATGTGCAAGGTATATAGTATATATTGTAGGTATCTAATGAAACGTGATTTTCTCTTAAACGTGACTTTGTATTGATTTTTTCCAACCGTATTTTTGTTTCATTCTACGCCTGAGTTCAAGTTGCTATTGTTGCTCTTGTTGCAGTTGTAGTTCTGGCTGTTGCTATTGTTGTTGTATTTCTTGTTGCTGTTGTTGTTGTTGTTGATGATTTGCTTTTAGTTTCACATTCACTGAGGCAACGGCTGTTGCAGTAGCCGATATCACAAAGCGCAAAAAATGCTATGAATTTTGAAATGTTTTGAAAGTTGATTTTGATTTTGCCAAAATAATACAAATAAATTACAAATTTAAATTCCAATCTCGGAGGAAGCAAATATAAATTGTATTGGAACTAATTAAGTAAAAACTGTGAAACATAATTTTAGAAATTGTTACCGTTGCCAGACGTGATTTTATCAACCGCTTTGTGTCTAGTTAGTATAGCATACTTATAGGATTTTGTAAGACAAGAGAAGTTACATTTTAACTTGTGTATTTAGGCAAAAGCTCTTGATAAATATATTTATTGGAAATACTTTTAGAAGTGAATTCTGAGTTTACAGAGTCGCTTTTGCACTGTTCATATCCGATTTTATGAAGTTTCGAATTTAAGTCTCATTTGACCAATTATATGTTCATATTTCAAAATTGAAGCCAATATTATGTTAAAAGTTGAAATATTTTCCCCTGAAATGATGGAGTCTACTAAAGTTGTGCTCCACAATCTGTGGAGCCTTCATGTGTGTGTATCTGCCAATATTTACCTCTCAATGTGTAGCATGTTTACATTTGATGTTGTTTGTCGGTCTTTTGTCTGCGCGTATTTACCTGTTTCCACTCGCATTTCGTATAACTTGTATTTGTACAGTGTCCGCCATCAGCGCGGTAGTCAGTCCCACCAACAATATGACGTGTGTGTTGTTATTGTTGTTATTGTTGTTATTCCTGTTGCTGCTGTTTTAGAGCAAATTCAAAATCAAATTCAAATTTATAGGCAACATCACGTACTGACAACAGCAGCAACAACAACAACAACAACAACAACAAGCTGACAATGTAAGTGATAATGGAGGTGTTTGGGTATTTACGCGTAGGTGAGGTCGGACATACACCTCGAAAAAAAATAGAAGACGACCAGACAGTAGGAGAGACATACAGCGGGGGTGGAGGGAGGGGTAATGCATGGCACAGCAGCTTGTATGCATAGGGCAATGCTATAAAATTATGGTTATCGATTTGACCCTTGGTCGCCGCCCGTTCGCCCTATGCTTGACTTGTTTGATTTGCCGAGTTGCCGCTTGGCAGTGGCAACGGGAAACGGGTAAGGGAAAGGGACGCGGGAATCGGAATGGGTACGGTCTGGTAGTGGTCTATGGGGCCCAGTGGCCATTTGGTTGCAAGTTTGTATTGTTGATCGATTTTACGTGATATTTTCGAGATTTTCCGTATTTATAACTGGCTGCTGTTGGATGCTGGCTCCGTGGTACACATTTCGTTTGCTGCCGTATTTGTTGTTAGTCTTGTTCTTCTTGTTCTTCTTGTTGTTGTTGTTTTTTTTTATTTCATTTGAAAGTTTACTTTCGCATTTCGAACGCCTCAGCGCGCTTTGTGTATTTGAGCGCTTCATGTTTGTTTAACCAATACAAATAAAATACATGCATAATTATTTTCAAAAATATTGTAATGAAAATAACGATTATGATGTTGCCTGATTATCATTACGATTATTGTTCGCCTCTGGTCTAGCTTTTCACATTGTTTGCTTTCACTCCATACTTATTGGCGCTTTGCTGTGCTTCCCCACTGTTTGCTTTGGGCTTTCAATATGCATGCAACATTTATACAGTTCATGTCGAGTACTTGACACAAAACGATTTTAGTTTAGCATCGAATTTGGTTGTTTACTTATTTATATACTCGATTGTTGCAATATCATATTTGCTGTGCTCATATTTAATGTATTTAAGCTGCTTCGGTTAGCTATTCCATTGGAATGCAATCATTAAAGCTTTTTGCTGGTCAATGATAATAATAAATGGATGTATTATTTACTTTATTTAATGCAGCATTTGAAAAATATATGAATGCTTTGCATTTAATTTGCCAAGTACTGGGATTTGTTTTTTGAGTTATGTGAATTTAAAATCAATGTAAATAAAGTTAATTTCTTAATATATTTGATATAGATATATTCCAAAAATACAATGATTGTTGGAATACTATGAATAAAAATTAAATAATTTATAAGTTTTCACAATTTAAAAGTTCAGTTAAACATAAAATACATTTTTTGATTACTAACCATATATTTTGTGAGTTACATATTCTAGTTTTTATAGAGGAACTGTAGGTTAAAATCAATGCTTGCATAATCGGAGATTCTCAGTGCTGACAAACCCAGCTATAACAACATAATACCGAGCCCATAACTATAATCACATGGCACAATTATGCTAATCAATAAGCAGTCTCTGTGCACATTTGAGGGCCAATTGTAGCCTACCAAAAAGCCGTAAACCGAAACTCCAACAAAAACTTGACGCAATTAGCGGATTTGGTATTGGGATTTGGGCAAACTTCGAGGAAATGCAAAAGCGACGTTGTTGTTTTTATTGTCGCTGCTGTTGCTATTGTTGTTATTGTTATGGCCGCCGTTTCTTGTTATTGCTGGCAATTAAAACGCACACCCAAAGCCCAAAAAGGGGCAGGATACCCCCAACTGCCAACTGCCAGCAGTCAGCAGCCACGCCCCATGCATAAACCATTGTTTGATAATGTTAAAGTGGCGCGCAAACAAATCAAAAAGCATATTGAAATTGGGTTAATGTGCAGTCGTCCTGCAGCAGGCGGCTAAGGACATTGCGTTTACTGTTTACTTTACGGGTTATAATCCGAAAATTAAGCGCGGCCTGAGCATTAAAATTTGCGCCTCCCCGCCAACCCTCCATCACACCATTAGCGGAGAGGGGGGGGGGGGGGGCAGGGGGTTGCCCATAGTCGTTGGCTGTTGTTTCAAGATAAAACTTCATGTGCGTTGAAAAAATACCAAAAAGAGTGCGCGACATGTTTTGGGGGGGAGGGTGCAAGTGGGGGTTGAAAAGAGGGATCGAGCTGGAGGGTGGCTGGCTTGACAGTGGCAAACACAGTCCTGTATACATACGCATATGTCTATATGTCTGTGTATATATGTATCTGTATGTCTTATCGTTATCGTTATGGCAATGTCATATGTTACGCACATTTAAAACGTATGTTGAATTTTCCGTTGATAGCGCACACAGGACCTGCTCCTGGCGAGTGTGTGCGCGCGTCTGTGTGTGTGGGTGTGTGTGGGAATCTGTGCATACCTGGCAGCGTCAACAGTTTCTCACACTTAATGTGCAAAGCGAAACTCCTGTTGCCGCTTACATGTGCTGGTGCTGGGTGTTTTCCCGTTTGGTTATCAATTGGTCCATTGGAAATACCCGCTAGACGATATCGTGAGAACTGCTCAACTGGTCAGCACTCGGACTCGCACTCCGGCTCGTTGCTGTCTGGCTTTTAGCATATTCTCCTTGACGCGGGATTTACTCGTACCTGTTCAGCCAACGGACAGTTGGGAAGCGAGCGCGCTTCTGTCGCCGCATGCAGCGCAGCCGCAACACCCACAGCGGAGGCGAAACGAGCGTCCAATGTGCCGTTAATTGCTTTATGGCTGCTTATTCTACTTTTCAGTATTCTTCTTCTTTTTTTGCAGCGTGGGAATCGGTTGTGAATCGGGCGAGCGCTTTTTTCGAATATTTACCTGTCGCTTTGGGCAACTCCTACGCAATGCTGCCTATGATTACTATATACATATGTATGTATATAGCTCTCTCTCACTTCTTTGCCGCTTTCTATCTCTTTCGCTAGCTCTGTTACGCTCCTATTTCCACAGACGGTAGTTCAAGTTCAGTGTGAATATTGTGTTTGATTTATTTTTAAATTTTTCTTATTTGTTTTAGTTTGGTATTTGCCTTTTACAAGATTAAGGTCAAGTTATGCGTGGAGAGCGAAGAGCGAAGAGTGAGTCCGAGTGTTTGGTTGTTAGTTTTATGCTCTTTCCCAGAAGACTGCCGTTATTCAGTCGTAAAGCTGACGTACCATGCAATACTTGAGTTTTCTATTACCTAAGATTTTGCAAAGGAATTGTCTAAAGTTTCTAGCTGATCCCTTGAAAAGGTCTGAATGATATCTGAGTATTTTATATTTAACTTTCGATATGATTTATACGAGTGTAAACTTATATTAATTTATTAAATT
Source organism: Drosophila maculinotata (assembly GCA_035045305.1). Classification (NCBI taxonomy): domain Eukaryota; kingdom Metazoa; phylum Arthropoda; class Insecta; order Diptera; family Drosophilidae; genus Drosophila; species Drosophila maculinotata. The sequence continues at coordinate 13,660,790 of JAWNPD010000335.1, forward strand.
TTGAATTTAAATATTATTACCAAAATTAATTTTAAATTTCATTCATATCTGAATCACGAATTTAAAAAATTGAAGATTGAGGTTTTTTTTAATTTTTTTTTAATTTTCTATATTACTGTATAAGAGCATTACATGTGTGCTGTAATAAATTCAAGTTTTGTCCCAATCAATCATTGTGTTATTGTGCATATTAAATGCTCTGACTTGCTTTTTTCACTTCCTGATTCTAAGACTTATGGGAATATGTCTTATTTCCGCTGGTATTCATTAGGAAGATGAAACAAAAATGATGCGATAAAATTATGTGATTCCAATTTATGTATATGATATATAAGAACATGTGCATAACTGTATAGATATATATACGGTGCCATTTTGACCCACTTAGAGTCCATAAACTATCATTAGCTAAATGCTATGAGAGTTACAATAGTTGTTCACAACCTTCCCTTCCGCGGGACGCCGCGATTGACTCTGAATACCCCGGACAAGACAACAACAACAACAAGAACAACAGCAAGAGAAACAACAATGGAACGGAAGAACAACGGATATGAACGACCTCGGCGGCACTTCAGACGCGCATGTTGTCACATTTGAGTTGCGGATTAGCGGCGCTGCTCTTTAGGATTATGATCATTTAGCAAATCTGTTGCTCCTGTGGATGTACCTCGTGTGCGTGGCGGATGCTTGCGATTTCAGGTCCAGACTCAGTCCCAGTCCCAGTCCCACTCCCAGTTCCAGTCCCGGTCCCAGTCCCGGCTAGCAGCTGAGCCACTTTTGACAAATGTCCCATTTTTGGGACGCAGCTATTAAGCATACTTTCGCATAGCATAAATTAGTTTGCCATAAAAGTTGCTTATCATGCCAGACTTATAGAGGGGGCATACATACATAGATAGATACTTTTAGATACATATTTCATTCATGTCTAGTGTGCCACACCTATTTGCAACTGGAGACTACGTGACCTATGTCAATAAACTTGTAATTACGTGCGAATTCTCGCATTGCCTGCTGCTAAATAGCCAAGTCAAAAACATAGATATATAATACATACATATATGTACATATGTATGTATGTTGGATGGCCAAAAAATCAGCAGGAGCCATGAATGTCCGGAATTTCAGCCAAACTGCGCCAAAATCACGTGCGAAACTATTTTATCAATGAAGCAAAGGCGACGGGATAAATTTCGCCCTTAAAACTGACCCTGACCGTAACGAACTATACACATACATACATAAATACACACACATATATGCACATATATATATATATATATATGGGCTGTGTGGGATTGGCAAAAAGGTGTTGTACATTATGTAGCAAAGTCAAAGAGTCCTGCGGTTACTCTTGTCAACCTGTTGCACACACACATACACCCATACACCCATACAGCTGAGACGGTTTCGTTTCCGGTTGCCATTGAGGATCAGGGCAAATTAGTAACATTGCAAAAAGTCAATTGGTCTGAAAACTATTCACACAGGTAGATTTGCTGAGCTGGCCAATGGCTGCTGTGGCTGCAGGTAGAGGATGCTTCCCGAAAACTGTTAAAACTGTCTGCTCGGGACGAAGTGTGCTCATTCGCAGACAGGTGATCGTCGGGCTATGAGCAAGTGCTAGCTGTGAAAAGATCTCCTAAAAAATATATAAAACATTCCCGTATTTCGTGTGCTCGAAAGAAATGACGAACCATCGTCGTGTGCGCAAGGATTGTTATGAGAGCAGATTGCATGGTGTGTGTTTCTAGGACACTAAAAAAAAAAAAACCAAAAATTCTTAAACTAATTGTGAATATTTCTGTTCGATTTTCTTCATTTGCAGATATAGCTAAAACCTGTGCCATGAAGGAGAAAAGCAAAAATGCTGCACGCACGCGTCGTGAAAAGGAAAATACCGAGTTCTGTGAATTGGCCAAATTATTGCCACTGCCAGCGGCGATTACGTCACAGCTGGACAAGGCATCCGTCATACGTCTGACCACATCCTATTTGAAAATGCGCCAAGTCTTTCCCGATGGTAAGTGCGCCAGTTATCCTTATGTTTCTACATCATACTCCCTTGCCAAATGCCAATTAGTTCAATTAAATGCCGCTCAATTTGTTGTTCGCCTTTGACGTTGGCTTTTCATCTGTATGCTGGGTTGCTTGGTTAGTTGGTTGTTTGGTTGGTTGGCGTGGCGTGGCGTGTGAATTACGTGTGAAGCTTTGTCAAATGATGCGGAATCCTTGACAGCCACGCGGCCGGCACGCTCATTACGTGGCACATATCCACGCAGGACACAGCAGGATACTGCCGTGTGCCTTTGTTATTTAACGCGAGCAACATTCAACATTGAACATTCCAAACAACAACTTTCAAGTTTAAAAGGCGATGTTTGCTTAAAGCATATGCTAAAGGAAAAACCACTCAACAATAGGCAGACAATAAGCAACAACAACAACAAAAACAACAACCTGGCTGGGAGGTTGTATATTGGGGGGGCAGTCAGGAAAATACAATGGCGGCCTGTTGTTCCACTCAAAAAGCAGCGATACAGAGAGAGCGAGAGAGAGAGAGAGGGAAAGAGAGAGCGACGACTGGAAGTGGATGCTCAGTGGGTGGTGCTGGGTGGCCCCGACTTGGATCTTGTGTCTGGGTGTGTGTGTGCGGGACACTGAGATTTTATGCTGACTACGAGGGTTGCACAACAGCCAGAGCTAAGGGCTGGGGTGGGGCTGGGGGTGGGTGTGTCTGTTGTTGTTGGTGTTGTTGTTGTTTTGTTCCATTGTGCGCAGCGTTTTGTGCTTTTCTTTTCTGGGCTTTATTGAAATAATTATTTTAATAATAGGCAACAAACAACGCGCAAGGAAGTGCGCGCACAATCTACCCAGGAACAAGCCAACAACAACAACAACAACAGCAACAACAACAACAACATGGGGCAAGTGCTGACATGAGTACATGAGAATATGTAAGGAATATCGCCGGGTCTGGGCGTAAGGACGTGAGGATACTCAATGACTGGGCTGTGAATGGGCCACCTACGGCGCTGATGACTTTAATTGGGAATAATATTTAGACGTCAGCTGTGGGCAAGTAGGGGGCGGTCTGGGCGTGTGCCGTCACTGATTTGGTTGACAGTTGGCTAAAGAGGCCATGGGAAAGTTGCCACTGCACAAATGTAGTTCACTAAGCGGAGCTGTCAGAAGTTACGAGCAACTGAAAGCAACTCTTAAATAGCACACATTTAAATATATATATATTTATAAATTTAGTTTAATGTGGGTTCTTACTCAAAAATGATTTACGAGGTTTCCACATTTTATATAAAAATTTAAAATTATATATATAATATTAAATATATATTATTATATATATTAAAATATATATATATATAATTAAATAAAACATTATTCATAGCATAAAATATATATTTTGAAAATATTTGTACAGTTTATAAATCAATTTTAGTATACCAATTAAAATGTATTCAATCTGCTTGCAGGACTCGGCGAAGCTTGGGGCTCCTCGCCGGCCATGCAGCGTGGCGCAACCATCAAAGAGCTGGGCTCACATCTGCTGCAGACGCTGGACGGCTTCATCTTCGTGGTGGCACCCGATGGCAAAATCATGTACATCTCGGAGACAGCCTCGGTGCACCTGGGCCTCAGTCAGGTGGGTGTTTGCACAATGCTGTTGATTTATGCGCATAAATTGTGGATTCAGTGCGTCGGATGTCCTTTCCGTGTTCGGTCCACTTGCATTTGCAAGTCAAGGAGCGACCGCGTTGGGCGACAAAAGGCGCACGAATGGAAATTTGCATTCGCCTTTGCTAATTGGCACTTTGGGGCAGGAGCTGGCATTAATTAGTTGTTTTCTCTCTTTGGGGCAGGTCGAGCTGACGGGCAACTCCATATTCGAGTATATACACAGCTACGATCAGGACGAGATGAATGCCATATTGTCCTTGCACCCGCACATGCATCAGCATCCAGTGAGTAGCTCTCTCCCACCCCCTCTTATCCCTGTGCTTTACACTTTACTGATGCCATTTTCTATCCTTCTCTGCTCCCCTCCCCTCAGCTCGCCCAGACGCACACGCCCATTGGCAGCCCGAACGGCGTGCAGCATCCGGCGGCATATGGCAACGATCGCGGCTCCCACACGATCGAGATCGAGAAGACCTTCTTCCTGCGCATGAAATGTGTTTTGGCCAAGCGCAATGCGGGCCTCACAACCTCCGGCTTTAAGGTGAGTCCTTGACTTCAAACTTTATCATATAATGATGACTAATCGAGGGATTCGTTGTGCAGGTGATACACTGTTCCGGCTACTTAAAGGCACGCATTTATCCGGACTGCGGCGATGGCCAGGGCAGTTTTGTACAGAATCTCGGCCTGGTTGCCGTCGGACACTCGCTGCCTTCATCTGCCATCACGGAAATCAAACTCCATCAGAATATGTTCATGTTTCGTGCCAAACTCGATATGAAGCTCATCTTCTTTGATGCACGGTAAGTTATAGTCTTGAGATATTTTATAAAGTAGGGTGACCGTTTACGAAAACTAGTTTCAGCTAAATAAAAAGGCACAATAATTTTAGAATAATTTAATTAAATATTGAATGTTGTTAATTTAAAGGAGCAATATTGAGTATATTATACTAATTTTGATTAATGATTACAAAGTATGAAAAAAACTTGGACCAATATAAAAGAACATACTTAAGATAGATAAGGTGGGAATAGAACATGCTAGAATCAAAAATATATTATTAAATTTGACTACAAATTCAAAATCTATAACGAATATTATTTTTGAGAAATGCCTTGCTGGTAAACTAAATGAAAAGACTAAAAAAACATATGAAAAAGTTGATAAGAAAAACCTTATAAAAGTGATCATAAAGAAAAGTGAAGTCGTCTTAAAGTGAAGCTATCTCTCTCTCTCTCTCTCTCTCTCTCTCTCTCTATGCATTTCTGTTAGCACTGCCTGGTATCAGGCTATAAAAAAAGGCTCCGCACAAGAAATGGAAGCACTAGACAAATATTTAAACGGGCCGCGGCAGAAGCAAAAAGAATCTGTTCAAAAATCATGCTAAAAAGAACTTTGCAACATCCCCCAAAAGATAACAAAAAAATAGAACAAAAAGAAATGAATCCCGGCAAGACGAGGGCCTCTGTGACAAAAAGGAAAACAAATCATTTCCCTCTTGAGCTTGATTTTGCTTTGTGTGTGTCTTGCTCCAAATTGTTGGTGGGGGGGCAGGTTGGCAGGCGGGTCGTCGTTGCGCTTAAGTGCCTGCCTATATGGGAACACCAGCTGCCCTCCAACCAGACCACTTTGTCTGACATTATTGTCACTCAATTACCCTCATGATGTTGCCATGATGCCGTCTCTTTTCCGCCCCACAGCATTTGATGTGGTGTAGAGCAACCCCAAAGTGTGAAACAGCCCTTTTTTGTTGTTGTTTTTTTTTTTTTTTTTTTTTTAGCTGGCTGTTGTTTTTGCTGCATAATTGAATTGAAGTTGACAAAAGTAAAAACCGGCCAAAGACAACAACAGCAGCAAAGCCCCTTCATTTGTTTAAAATAATAAAGAGAAAAACAATTAAATATACAACGCGCGAAACTTGAGCTCTATGTACATAACCTCAACTAGTTTGAATACCCTGTGACCATTAAAACGGTTTGAAAATAGGGTATAACGTAGATGTGTCGGAGGTAGAAAAAGGCAAACCCGATGAAAGTTCAATTTTATAATATAGATTTTAAGTTTATTATTTTAATCGATTCTTTTCAATAAAATCGATAAATATCGATAAGCAGCCCCTCTTTTCTTAAGTACATCCTTTGAGGTTATAAGAGTAGGGATGCACCAAACTTGATGTGTATTTAAGTTATAGGAATATAATATATTTTATTTTTTTTTAAACCTTTAATTTAAAATAAAGTTTTGACAGTATTTTGGGTCTACTCTTGATTACTGTTATATGCGCGAAGTTCAAAGCCATATTTATTCCTTGTTAATACATGCAATGACCAGTTACAGGGCATCTCCCAGTCAGCTACTCTTCACACTTTGCACACTCTCCACGCTCTCCACACTCTCCACTTAAACATTCGTACATGCTTTGATTGTATTTATTTATTTGCTTGCAGCGTATCGCAGTTGACCGGCTACGAGCCGCAGGACCTCATCGAGAAGACGCTTTATCAGTACATCCATGCTGCGGACATAATGCCCATGCGCTGCTCCCATCAAATCCGTAAGACAACAATAACATTAATGCCTTGTGCACTAAGCCCGGCTAACCATCTCTCTCTCTCTCTCTCTCCACCGCTCTCTCTTCTGCTGCAGTGCTGTACAAAGGACAAGTAACCAGCAAATACTATCGCTTCCTGACCAAAGGAGGCGGCTGGGTCTGGGTGCAATCCTATGCCACGCTGGTGCACAATTCGCGCTCCTCCCGCGAGGTATTCATCGTCAGCGTCAACTATGTGCTTAGCGAGAAAGAGGTCAAAGACTTGGTGCTCAACGAGATACAGACGGGCGTCATCAAACGAGAGCCCATCTCACCGGCGGCCCAGGCGGCGGCAGTGGCTGCGGCTGCTGCAACGGCAACTGCTGCCAATGCGACGGCGGCAGCCAGTGCAGCCGCCCTTGCAAGAGCAGCAGCAGCGGCGGCTGCCTCCGTTACCGTTAGTGCCAGCTGTGTTGTCCCGCAGCAGCAGCAGCCGGCTTCTAGTACGCCCACGCTGAGTGCCAGTCCCAAGCTGGATCCGTACTTTGAGCCGGAGTTGCCGCTCTCCGTGCAGCCAGCGCCGCCCAATGCAGTCACGCCTGTCACGCCCACGAACAACAACAACGGCAGCAGCAGCAATCCTATCAGCAACAATAACAACAACAGCAGCAGCAGCAGCAATACGGCTGTGTGGCATCAGCAGCATGGCCAGCAGCTGCACGGGGGCAGCATGGATCACGAAAGCCTCAGCTATACGCAACTTTTTCCGCCACTCAACGATCTGGTTGTGAGCTCCAGTTCGAGTGTGGGCGGAGGCACTGCATCGAGCGCAGGGGGTGGCTCCAGTGCGTCGGCTTCCTCGTCTGGCGTTTACTCTACGGAAATGCAATATCCGGACACGACGACGGGCACCCTGTACTACAACAACAATAATCACTACTACTATGACTATGATACAACGGTGGATGTGGCCACCTCCATGATGCGTCCCTTTTCCGCCAACTCGAATAGTTGCTCGAGCAGCTCGGAAAGCGATCGCCAGCTGTCCACGGGCAATGCATCCATTGTGAATGGCACCTCTCCGTCACAGACAACCTACAGCGATCTGAGTCACAATTTTGAACTGAGCTACTTTTCCGATAACAGCTCCCAGCAGCAGCAGCAGCAGCAACAGCAACAGCAGCAACATTTGATGGAGCAACAACATTTACAGCAGCAGCGACTGCAAACACAGCAGCAACAACAGCAACAGCAGCAGCAATATCAACAACAGCAACAACAATATGCCATGCATCCGCAACAGCAGCAACAACAACAACAACAGCAGCAGCAGCGCGTTGTCAGCGATTTCGCGGAGAGCTTTAAGAGCGTCAATGCGGCGGCGGCAGCAGCTGTTGCTGCCACGCCCCATTATACGAGCGTCATTGTTGAGCCGCAGCATTATATACCCAACGATTTTGTGCATTAGCAGCGTTGCGCGGTTGTTTTTAAAACAAGTAAACCACCCCCCCCCCCCTATGTTATCGATTTATCGTTTATCGCTTATCGTCAGCACAGTTTCAGTTTGTCAAATTTTGTAATAATGTGGCTGAGCCACGGTGCAAACTTTTTTGCGTTCTCAATCTATTGCAAAAATACTTCTGCACACCTATTTATTATCTATCTAATTATTATTATTCTTATTATTCGGCTCATTTGTTTCGCCATTTTATGGCGCGCGTTTTGAAATTCAGATTGCAAAAGAAATAATCATTGTTAACAAAATGCAAATACAAATACAAATTATATATAAAATTGTAATTCTAAGCATTAGATGTACGCTGTTCATACAAATTAACTTATGTACTTACATATTTACATATACATATACATAAATTAAATTAAATCATTAAATTCGCATATTTACATCAACTATAAATACGACTATATATAAAAATACATACATACATATATATATATATATGGTGTAGGTATGCGATAATGTGTAAATAAGGCTGGGTTCCGTTCTCCATTTACATAGATATCTGATATGATGATAATCTTCATAAGTCACGTAAATAATTGTACATGTAAAATTAATTGTAAACGTAAATTTTTTCTAATTTGAATAAACAAATTATTATGTGGGTGAACAATAAAAGCAAAAAAAAACATATATATGTAATTTATTTATATATGCTTTGCAAATAAAAGTTGTAACATTTCAAAACAAAATAAAAAGTTTAAGTGTTTCGTTAAGTTGCCCGCCACTTCTTAAAGCCTATGCTTTAAGCTTTTATTCGTTCACTTAGCGCTGCCAACCTGTGCACACTTAACGAACATGTTTCTAAATGCAACAGTCTGGTAGCATTACTAAAATGACTACTAGGTGGCGCCACTGTTGCTTGATGCTGGCAAGGCTGTATAAAGTTCGTTCAAAATTTGACGGTTATCAAAATTCAAATTTCAAATATTTAAACGTAGGCATTATTTAATTAATTTGGAATTGAAAATATATGTGTGATATAAAGTTGTTCGTTATTATTAGAGCATATTAATGAAGACTTGAAATTTTATATAATTTTAATTAGTTTTAAAGCAAGTGTTTACTACTTGACAAATTTCCTTTGTTTTTGCATACTTTAATTAGGTTTGTTTATTTTTGACTATTTTGGCATTTTGGTCAACTGCAAAGCAAACTTTTAACGTCCTTGTCCCGTGATTTATCACCTGCCATTTTATGTTTACTTTTGCAAAAGAGAGAGAGAGAGAGAGAGAGAGAGAGAGAGAGAGAGAGAGAGAGAGAGAGAGAGAGAGAGATTCGGCTATCTGTGGCTAAAACACTTCTTTTTGGGACAAGGCTAATTGTCGTTTTTCAATTGTGCATCGTCCAAATTTGAGTCGCATCCCGTTTGCCAACTTTTTTCTTGAGGCATGCGAAATGTTTTACGCCTCGAATCGCACATAGACCGCAAATTATTTAATTGCGCTGCCCCTAAAAACTTGGCTGGAGTTGCCTGCTGCCCGCCTGATGCCTGCCGCTGCCTCAAGGACTCTTCCTTAATGCAATAATTTAAGTGCAACCAAACCACAACTTTCTGACTCGACTCTGCTCCACTCCCCTCCCCTTCGACTCCTCTCTACTCGAGTTGGCCCCCGGTCTGGGAGCCAAAGGCAAAGAAGTCATATTAAAAATGAACAAAACGCAAAACGAAAATAAAAACAAGTAAAAAAAGTTGCTCTCGTGGGTGACCGACTGCTGAATACTCTGTTAACAGTGGGAGCAAGTGGCTTACTGAATAATTCCTTACCAGAAATCTATATTCCAAATTTGGTGACTCCAGCTCTAAAAGTCTGGGAGCTGCATGGAATCCAAAATAATAGCAGCAGTGGCAGGTTTAAATATTCAAATATAATGCCAACGATATATCGATTGTTATGTGCAACGCTGCAATCGGTGAATCAATTCTGCAATCGAACGCAGACAAAATATAATCGAGATAAGCTTTGAGGCTTTATCGATTGCCACATGGTGTCCGTTGCAGATTTGAACTAGTGTATATTTAAATTGTAAGTGCCACACGGAAAACCAATATACTCCTTTAGCTTTAAAATTAGTGTACAAAAAAGCCAAAATACGAAACGAAAATAAGGAAAAAAAACAGGAATAACACAGTTGTGGGTGTTGTTTCAGCTCCTGCTGCATAACAGCTCCAATGTTCCGCTGCTCCCCTGCTTCCCTGCTCCCCTACTCCCCTACTCGCCTGCTCCTCGGTGGTTACTCTCTTGGCCTTCTGAACTGCCGAGAAGAAACCGAAATGCACTTTAATAACGAAAGTTGCGCCATTTTGAAGAACATTCGAGTGAACATTTGGGGTGCAAAGGAAAAAAACCTAATTTCAGCTTAAGCGCAAGTGCAAGTGCAAAGTATTTTAATTTTAAATTCATGCCGGACTCTCGACGTGCCAGCTGTTCGGGTCCTTTGGTCATTTGCAACCAGTAACCGGGCAACCGGGCAACCGGCAACCCAGCAGCCCAGCAGCGGGCAACGGGCGAAGCATTTTAAATAAATGCAGTAGCTGCCCCAAAAAGTGCGCTACTTAAATTAAATACGAGAAAGGTGCATTAGATATGGCACACATGTGTGTAAATTCAGTGAAATTCTGTTGCACGAATGTATAAATATGTATTATATTAATTAAGTGTGAAATTCTGCTGCACGAATGTATAAATATGTATTATATTAATTAACTTCTTATTCTTAGTGTTTTAATCTAATCTTATCTTTACGAAATTAATAAAATTCACTATCCCCTAATACTAGTTTTTGTTGGTCTGTGGAAGCCCAGAAAATGTCCCACAAACCTGACAACAAATGTTTGATCAATATGCATTTCAAATACCCCCAGTATTTATTTTAATGTTTAAATATAAATATTATTTAAAATTATTAACATTATTATAATTCATTTAATTTTCAATTTAATTTTTAGTGTCTAACTGTTTTTAGTCGACATTTAATTTAATATATCAAAAACTTCAACACGTTTTAGAATGCCTTGAATTAATATGTAGCTATTTGTAACTATTTTCATCAATTGAGAACTTGCTGAAAATCGTTATATAACACTTATAGCGTCCTTTTTCCATTCTTTTCCACTTTCAGTTCGATTTGAAATTGTTGCTGCAACTGTCACTGCCTGTGTTGCAAAACGTTCAAAAACGTACAAAAAAACGTTTCCATTTTACAAAAAAACTGTCATAACGATTGGGCAACGCTGTGTGCTTTGTTTTTACCAACCGTTTGTTATGACGCATCAGTTTTGTTTTCAAAAAGCGAGCTGTCAAAAAAAAACCCGCTAATCGCCTGCAGCGCTTTTAGCTTGTGTTGGGTTAATCTGAACGCGTTTTTGCAACAGTTTGTTGCTCGTTGCTCGTTGCGTGTTGCTTGTTGATTTTCTACGTGCAGCATGACAGTGGCATTCTATTCGAGCTAACGGAATTCGTAAAATACATACATATATATATATATAAAGCATATACATACTGCCTATGGCCATAGCTCATAAGCTTTAGCTTTTTCGGTTTTGTATCGCAATAAATAAATAAATAGCCAGCATATCAGGAAACCTTTACATAAAAACTTGCAGAAGTTATAATTACTATTTTCGATTTATTAAACGGTTTTAATTTACAAATTTTTACTTGTCAGAAACATTTGCATTTCTTCTGTTTTTAAATAGAAATATAAAACTTATAGAAAGTCTCTCGCAAAATTTAAAATATAGTAATATTTACAGAAAGCAAGTATAATTGTAAAATAATTTATTGAATAACTTTATAGTATAAATTTAAATTAATAACTTAAAGTTGGACATACTAAATATAAAAAAATAAATATATATATATATTAATGTATTAATTGTACTCATTGGATATTTTATATTCAATTATAATTAGATGCGGTTTCTATAAAACTGTAATGCATCCTTTTTTTTAACAAACATTTTATTTGACTGTTTAAATTATTTAGATTTCATAATTTATAGAAATCTGAGGTTTTTTACAGTTTCTGTACATACATATACATTTTATGAAACCTTTGTATAAGCTAGAATAGTATAACAATTGGCGTGTCAGGTGCAGTTGGCCATCTCTAAGCAGACCGCAATGGCCAGAACGAGAGGTGGGGTGGGGGGATGAAAGGTAGGAGGGGGAGAGAGAGGGAGATAAAAGCTGCTCAAGCATCATTGCGGTTCGGCACGGAAATGGGCAGCGATTTAAATTTTTAATGTTTGCAGATTGCAGGTGTGTGCCGGTGTGTACAGGTGTATACAGGTGTGTACAGTTGTGTGCAGGTGTGCAGGTGTACAAATGTACAGGAAGCAGGAAGCAGGAGCGTCGTCCCGTCTGGCACACATTCCAGCAGCATTTGTGGCTGCCAAATGGAAAATTTCAAGCCTATTACATAAATGTTTAAGTGGGCAAATAGTTGGCAACGAAATTGTTCTGCTTGCAACTTAGTCACATGTGCGTGTGTGTGTGTGTGTGTGTGTGTGTTTGTGTCCAAGGAGCTGTCCAATTCCCTAGTTCAATGCACGCAGCTGTACACACATTTGACTCAAGGGAGAATACAAAACTAACGGTCTATACTAAAGTCTAAAGTGCCTAAAGAATGGACCTTATATATATATATATATGTTTAAGTTGCTGGTCAGTGGTTCTCAGGCGAAATGGGGCCAGTTGAAAAGTGCAATTCGAAAACACATAGAGAGTGGCAAAAAGTGGCAAGAGGAAGAGACGAGCGTAAGGCAAAGAGCCGCAAAGTTGCACGGAAAGACAACTCTGGTAATTTGTTCTGAGCGGCTTTTGTTTTGTGCGCCATCTTCTTCTTCTTCTGCTTCGGATGGAATTGACAAAGGATGACGGCGGACATTTCCTTGCCTGACAACGGACGCTGATTGAGTGTAAGTGTGTGTGCGTATATGTGTGTGTGTGTGTGTGGGTGCCAAAAGGCGCTTAGCATCCTTTTCTTGAGCTTTCACTTTTCAATTGACCTTTTCGGACATTTTGCGCATTGCCCGAATTTATCACTTAATATATTTTCTTTACCCAGTTCTAGATTTTGTTTTTGTTCTATTTCTAATAGTAATTGGAATGGTTATAGAAGTCCACAAGTATATAGATATATGTGATTTGCGGTTGGCATAAATTCCAGCTGTCAAGATAAAAAGGGCTGAAAACCAAAATATAGAACCCAAATGTAGTAGTGTAAATTTATATCAATATATGTATGTGATAAGAACAAGTCACTAGAGGGCTTTTAGTAATTTAATTAAAATTCAATTCATACTACAAAAATGTGTACTTATTTTGAATACCCTGTACTTTATTCTCTGCACATTATACATTTTGAAAAAATTTGTATTTACAAAGCGGCACACCCTAAAAAATATATTAAAATAAAAAAAATGTATCAAATAAATTTCTAATACTAAGAAAAATTTGATGTTATTAATGCTATTTTCCTTTTTGATTTAAAAAAAAATTACACAATTATTATAAAAATTTCTAAAATTGTAATTTTAAAGTTGCTCAGAAACTGCTAAAATCCACAAGTTACGAGTTGAAATTTTATGTTTCGAATATTATTTCTGCTCAGAACGTTTTGATAGTAAAATCGAATTGTTTTTGATTTATGTATATCGCTGCGAATGCTGTAAACGCATGCCGATTTATGCAGCATTAAGAAAAGATTGAAGAATTTTGTATTTTTTATTGAATTCGCATTGATCTGCATAAGAAGTGAAGTGTGTTTTGCGCGTTTGGCATTTTACTAAATGTGTAGCAGTGAATGTCATAAAAAAGGATGCTAAAGCCCATATTAACGTTGCTTCATTTTTTTTTTACGCACTTCACTTTGCTACTTTCATTGGGGCTTCAAAGTGTCTTAAAAGCCAAAGAGCCAAGCTGGCAAGCTGGCAAATCCTTTCGTGCAGACGTAAACGTTTTGCGAAATTTATGTAAAAGATTTACGCATAAAATTGCGCGTCATTGAAGTTCAAATGCGGCGATTCAGATTTCTGATGCGATGCGGCAATGGGGCAGTGGGGCGGGGGGAGGGGTGGGGTATGTGGGGAGTGAGGAATGAGCGTCGACATCATCAATACACTTCAGCCATTAAGTGCGGCAGGTGGAGGGTGTCGGGTGTCGGGTGTAGGGTGGCTGGCCAAGTCACTCAGCGCCAAGGAGGCTCGAACTACAGGCTGGGCGCTAAACGTTGCGTATACGCCAAGTGCGCCAAGTACAAAACTTAAGCGCAGCTATTACACCAAATTGAATAACATTCGAGGCGTGTGTGTGTGGGCGTGACAGCACCCCACACACACACACACAAACACACACACACACACATGCATATATTCTTTACTGGCTTGTATGTCTTGTGATACTTTATGCATTTGTTTGTCTGACTTTGAAGTGCGCACAAATACGCCACACGCTGCCAACACTCTTTTCTTCTTTCTCTCTTTTTCTTTTTTCTTTTTTTGTTCCATTTCCCTTTGCTTATTTTTAGCGTTTTATCAGCACACGCACAGACCTTGTCTTTTGGTCTGAGCTTGGATTCTTTTTTTTCCAAGTCGCCTAAATCTCAGCGATATATTTTACATCATTATAGCTGCCGGCAGCATTTTCACTCGCTGTAATTCTTATTGTTGTTGCTGCTGCTGCTGCTGCTGCTGCTGTTGTGCTTTATGTTGTGATGCTTTCTCGCGATTTTATGACTTTGGCAGCGTTGCCACAACCCACAACCCCAAATCCCAAACCCCAACCCCAACCCCAACTCAAACGCATCCCTATCAGCCAAAGCTATTGAAACAGATTTCGCTGACGCTTATTTCCCCGCATTTCCTCAGCCTTTGCTTTGACGCTTCCAATGAAAATTATTTTTCGATATGTTATTTGACTCACATACATAATATGGGGGGTGTGTGTGGTATTGCTTTACCTTGATTTTCCCCCAGCCAAGCGACACTTTCAGCATCATTATCTGCACGGCATCGAATGCTCAAGCACTTTGAGTTATGCGCCTGGCAGACACTCAAAAAGCATAAAAAAACAAATAAATGACACAGAAAAACGAAACACACAAAGATACCACACAGATACACGTGCCGCAGGACAGATATATACACATATATATAACGTAATATATACGTATATATATATATACATATGTACTTATATACACTCTGTCAACCATAAACTTCACACTATGCAACAGGAATGTTAAGCATTTTATCTATTGAAATTAACATCAGAATTGCTTAAAAAATGTGAGTGTCAAGTATGCAGAGCCCAACATAAGAGTAAGGGATGAATTCCTATGCAATTTCGCAAGAAAACGTATTTTCACAAATGAATGAAGCGTATGGTCGAAATCAATCATGGTCAATATAGTTTTGAC
Organism: Drosophila maculinotata; assembly: GCA_035045305.1. Lineage (NCBI taxonomy): Eukaryota > Metazoa > Arthropoda > Insecta > Diptera > Drosophilidae > Drosophila > Drosophila maculinotata. The sequence continues at coordinate 13,675,969 of JAWNPD010000335.1, forward strand.
TGAGTTATATTAGTTGCTAGTTTAGTAAACGAAAATCCAAATACTTTCTAAACTTGGCATGAATTTTAAAAAAAATAATTTGAATAACAAAAGTGCAAAAATATTTGGTTATATTTTATAATCAATTACAAACATGTAAGCAAAAAATAAAAGCAAAATTTAATTTAAATTTTATAAAATGTCAGTTTTTTTATTCATTCCAAAAAGGTAACAAACGTAGCTAACTTTTGCAAGTGCAGTTTTGAAAATGGGAATGTTGTGGGAATAAAAAAAAGTGAGAAGTGATTTGCTTACGCAATTGCTAAATGTGATATAGCAACGTTTAATAATGTTAACATGTGTAGATTAGTTACATGGATTGTCAAAAGCAATCGTTCTTTACAAATGAGCTGTTTGGCCTTTGCTACAAAGTTTGCTTGGCATCGCGTTTTGTTTATCATTTCAAAGGACCGCCTCAAAGGATTTGTTAACAAGTCAAATGTTTGACGTTTGCACTCGGTTTTTTTCTGCTGCAGCAGCAATCTGAACGGAATGTTAATTTGGATAAGTGCAGTCTTTGCAGCTGCAACGCCTGGAGTGAAAATTCACACATACTTTCTCCGACACTAAACTGATGTTCAATGTTATTGGAAGATGTTGTTGCCACATAAAACTGTCCAAGTCAAAGAGTGTGTGTGGGTGTCTTTGTGTGTGTGTGTGTGTGTGTGTGTGTTGGGGTGTGCTTAACACACCATTGAACTGTTACGCAACGACAACAACATATGTATGTCCGGCGGTTTCCCCTCTCCCCCCCACCCCCCTCAACCGACAAATCCCATTTGATGTTCACTCAGCAGAAAGGCAACGGCCAATGAAGCATGCAAAAGGTATTTCTGTTTTCGTACCCGATTTTCCTTTCCCTCTCTCTCTCTCTCTCTCTCTCTCTCTCCCTATCTCTCTCCCAATCTTGCTGAGATTTTGGCTTTGTAACTCAAAATCGACAAGCCGCCACGCCAGCAACGAGCAGCAAATGTGCAAACAACATGAAAAACGCTGGCGTAAACAAAAAAAAAAAGAACAAAAAAAAAGCCGAACAAATAATAAAATAAAAGTGAAACGAGAAAATACTCAAGGAGCAAAGACAAAGGCCAAAAGGCTGATGGAAGGCGACGCAAGGAAACTTTTCGCCATTTTATTGAACTTTAATTCATTGTGCAGCGGCACAAGTTGGGTTTTTTTATTTTTATATTTAAGTTCGTACTTTGTGGCGATTACGTTGTTAAATGCCAGTGCGGATGCAGAAATGTGCCAATGTCCGCGCTTCCGCCTCTTTGCTGTAAATATCGCGTAAGCAGCTGGCAAAGTGGGCGCCATTGGATCAGGAAGCGCCCAGAAGCTGTTGCCATTGTACACTTGTACACTGTGCATTGTACATTGTACAATGTACTTTGTACATTGTCCATTCGGTCATAAAATGGCTTCCGGTTATGCTTGAAGTAAGATTAACTTGTCGTTTGCAATTTCTCTTTGATTTGTTTCCAAAAGGGGGACTCGGCTAGCCGAGGTGGAATTGTTTCGCTGTTGGGGGCGACTCTGCCTGTTGCTTGCCTTCGATTTCGATTTCGCTTTCATCTTAAACCCTAGACGGGCACGGTTTTATTATTTTTTTTATGCCTCATAATTTATTTATATATTTTACTCGTTACTTGATTACGAGTTACTCGGATCAAATGAAGCGAATGAAAAGAGACCAAAGTATATGGATTTAGTATATTTTAATCGATTACTTTATCGACATATTATGCGAGTGAGCTATACAATTTGTTTAAGAGACTAAGGTCAACTGAACTGTAGTAAAAATAAGGAGGCTCAACCATGATCAAGAAGAGTTTGCTTTTGAAAATCGGTTGAGTTTTGACGAAGTTTTGGTAGTGGAAAGTTAGAACCTGCGCCTAGAGTTTTCCAATTTATATGGGAAAGGTTTCCAAAACGAGCAATATTCTTCATCTCTGTAGGCTATACGAGAACTTATTTCAAATTTTGGTGTCTCTAGCTCTTAACAATAAACTTCTCATCATTTTTTGAAATTATAATATACTCTTAAAGTTGCATGCAGGGTATTCCTGCAGCCACTAACTTCAAGTTCATTCACGGCTCACTCCACAAAGTAAGCATGTAATTGCTGTATTATTGTTTCTTTTATTTCCTTTCCTTACAATTTGTACAAATTGATTTACAACGATTCGTTTCGAGAGCAGCTGTTCCCAGAGACCCCACATAGTTGACTGGCCGCTTGGGGAAATAGACTCAGGTGTGAGTTTTATTTGTTCTAAAATTGTTGTATGCCTTTGTGAGCCGCAAACAAGAGTCTAGACCTTTCAACCCCTCTCCCCCTATCTGGCTGCTACTAAAACCGTTTTTATGCGGGCCAACTTTCACTTTCGGCTGGCTGCCAAACAGAATTGTGGCACAAAACGCTGCCGCCACCTTCCACAGTGCAATTAAGCCACGCAATCAGAATGCAAGATGAAGGCTCTAACAAACAATTGAGGAGCAACGCAAAGCAAAGCAGAGCAGAGCAGAGCAGAGCAGAGCAGAGCAGCCATGTTGACAAAATGGCGGCCGCAAGCTGCAAAGCCAACAAATGCGTTTCAGCGCTGTTGCATAACAGACGTCAGTTGCTGTTGTTGTTGTTGTTGCTCTCGTTGTCGTTGCTGGATTACACTTTTAGGTGCTGTTGGCTTTGAGTTGAATGTTTTGTTTACTGAAAGCGGTTGAATGTTTGCTTGCATTGCCCTGGTAACTGGCCACTGCCAGTCCTTTCCCAGAAGCATCTACCTCAACATTTCTATTTTTAGCTGACAAAATAATTGACAATCCTTGCCATGTCCTTTGCAACTGGGATGGCAAATTCAAAATATTCCTTCTGGTTTAGTTTTGCTGAAGCCACTGTTTCATTTTATTTATCAAAGGCTCTTTGTTTTTATTATTATCACTCGTTCCACGAAAAATGGTTTAACGCGATTTATTCAGTTGATATCAAAAACCAATAACAAACAACAACTATCAAAGATGACAAAATTAATTTATAATAATTACTAAAAGCGAAAATAAATTCTGTGATATTTAGAAAATATCATAAAATTTTGTAATTTAAATTAAATTAAACCATATAAATTGTTTTACTAATATACAAATCATTCAAAATAATATTAAAACGAGAAAGCAAGAATTCAAACTGCCATAACTTTGTCAAAGCTGAACCGATTGTCATTCCCGAGGCCATTTTGGTCATTATTTGGCATCTAGTTTAGTTCCACATCAAAAGTTTGTACACTTTTGAGAATAACAAATTTTGGACTTTTTTTCATAAAAAAGCATAAGGGGGGACCCTTACCAATTTGTTTTTTTCAAAAAATAGAATCTTGAAATTTTACGTTTTATTAATTGTGGGTGTCTCAATTAGTATAAAAAACTATAAGAAAAGTGATTTTGGGGTGTTTCATTTTTCTGTCAAAAATCACGTCAAAAGTGACAAAAAATTTAGCTTGTAAAGTGCCCAAACGACGAAAAGTTCCTTATAGATGACATTACCAGACTTCAAACTGCCATAACTTTGTCAAAACTGAACCGATTTTCTTTCCCGAGGCCATTTTGGTCATCATTTGACATCTTGTTTAGTTCTACATCAAAAAATTATACACTTTTAAGAATAAAAATTTTTGAACTTTTTTTCATAAAAAAGCAATTTTGTTTTTTCAAATGCTCAAATTGTAGTCATGATTTCTGACAACAAAACCGAAAATTTTAGTTTTACAACATTTTACTGCAACACACCAATCAATTTAAGTTATTATTCGGGTCATAGAAAATATATTCTGCCTTACAGAATTTTCTAAAATATGTGAGGAATTGTTAACAGTTCAGTTATCTTTTTTTTTGTAATATGTGATGAGGTTAGTACTCATTACAGATCTTGCATTTTTAGATTTCTATAATTGAATTGAATTTAAAAGGCTGTACTGAACTAATTTGTTAAAAGTGTTTTAATTGCAATTTGAATGCCATATTAAGGTGTGTTAATTATATTATAAATATAGAATGTTACTTTCCTTAGAGCAGTCACCATGAAGTGTTCTATAATATTATTAGGTAGTTATATATTTTAATACCGCATATTAATTAACTTTAATCCTATTGTGATTTTGCAGTTCTGTTCTACTGTCAACTTCAGCAAATCACAGACTGTCGACATTCAATTAGTAATTTTGGGCATGCAAATAAATATGTGCATTCAAAACATTCCAAATCCCATTTGTCCGATCCTGCGAGGGAGGCACGCACAGTGGGACGAACTCGCAGAACTGTGATGCATCTGGGCGAGACTGACCCGGACAATGGAACGAATAACTATTGCTGCTTCTGGGTGCATCAGGGACATCCAGCGATGCCGGACGTACGGGAGAATCGCAAGGAGTACGCATTTGATTTTCTATTCAATGGCAAGCTGGAGAAGAACGAGCGCAACCATCCGAATGAGACATACAGTCAAATAGATTTGACCATAAATCCATGAGTTGTTGGCCAGGCTTAATTGAGCCTACGGCACGTAGTTTTGCTTACACATAAAATTATAATTAACTTTGTCTAACCAGAGAGAGAGATGCATATAGAGTGAGAGAGAGAGATAGAGAGAGAGAGAGAGAGAGATGCTCTTAAAGTGAACGAAAAGTCCTCGGACGACACATAATGGATTTGACACATTATAATCAGGTTTGCATAGCGTCAACGGCTCGACAGGCGGTCGTTGGTCCCCAATCCACAGGAGGCCAAGCTCGTGATAGCCGAAGAGCCGGCGGCGCCTTGATGCTGCAAGGATGCAGACATCCCAACTTGGACGTTTGCTGATTTGGTCGCCAAGTTGTTGGTTGCTGATAGGCAGCCGAGGCTCATGTCCGGGCATTTACTTAGTTAATTAAATTCAACTTCTTTGAGGGTAGTTGACAGCGCTTTGAAGCAGCTTGCATCCTGCCGGACACTCCGCTCCACTCCACTCCACTCCACACTTGAACGTGTGCTCCTGGTTGGGACTCGGGCAGCAGTTCCACTGTTTGCTGTTTGCCCAACGTATTTGTTCATATCGTATCTGTAGATAAATATGCCAAGACTAAAGCTGTTTGCATTTAATCATCCATTGGATGCACTGCAGCCGGCGAAACTTGAGTAATTTGCTGCTTCAATGCCTAATGAAAATGTGCAGAAGATTTCGAATTTGGATATTTCTTCAGCTCTTTGCACCTATCTGCAAATATACAAAATACTTTCTGCTTGCTGCCTGAACTGCAAAACTCCCTTCGGGGGACACTTCACATCTTTGTCCGTCTGTGTGTGTGTGTGTGTGTCTGCAAATAATTTAAAATCGAATCGAATTCAAATGATTTGAAGCATCAATGACCATTGCATTTTGAAGTGTTCGTTTCTCTGTGCTTTCGGGGCTTTTTAATTGAACTAAGAAGAGAATGCCAAATCGATATATGATTTATTAGTTTAATCCTTTGATGTGCCAGTTATTTAACTTGTGATTGTCAATACCATTTACACACACCTTAAAATGCAAATCCAGGCTTTTACCTCTAACAATTTGTTATTGAAATTCTTTTTTTTTATATTTTCTTGGAAGCTTTACTTTGTTTTTTGCATTTAAGTGTGAATATAATAACTGCAATATCCCAAGGAGATTTTTGTTGAATTTTAAATGGATTTGATATAAAATCGATTTATCACGACATTTGTGCCAATAAACTACTTGTAATTCAAATATGTAATTTAATTGGTTTCGATTTTTGTTATTATTATAATTTAAAAACTATACTAATAGCGTTTTTTTTTTAATTTCTAACAATCATCACTAAAATTGATGATAAATAATATACTTAACTAATAGCCAACAAGTATTACTAAAATCTAGATTGATTAAAATATTTAACGACAGAAATTATTAAAATTTTTGGAACTTAAAAACAGAAATAAATATTATTATTTGCTCTTCAAAAAATCCCGCAGATGTACAGCTAGACGTAAGCTAACCCCTGTAAACTATAATTCGAATTCATACGGTAATAAAATATTTTTTTAGGAATATTTATGATTTTTTAAGATCAGATCATTTTAAAATTTAAAATTGAATCAACAAGTGCAGACACAAACCACTTGACGCAAACGCGCTCAACGCGAAACTGCGCAACTATCGATATCAGCGACGATAAATACGAGTCGCTGCATATCGATCGAACAGCTGTTGTGCGTTTAGTTTTGCGCGCGAATTCTACGAAGTGTGTAGCAAACAAATAATTGTTTATAGTTTTAAATTTGTATTTTAACTTAAAGTGAGTGTTTAAAATGTCTGTGCTGCTGGCAGACATTGATGCCACCTGCGCAGCGCTGGGCGTCAGCGATGGCAAACGCTACCAAGCGGAACCGGAAGCCGCGGAAGGCTTAAAGGTACAATGTGAAACAAACAGGATGAAGAAGAGGAGTAGATTTGATATGATGATTTGTCCAAGTGGCAGAAATCGGGTTCGAGTCCCAGGCTGCTTCTTGTCTATATATATAATAATAATAATACATTTTATGTGACCTTGCAGCATCTTATCTGGATACTGCGTCGCGATCTGGACAATCACGAGTATCGTCGTCACTTGGGACGCTCCAAGGTGCTGCAAACGGATTTGGTTTACATGCTGCCCGATTACTTGCAGCACGAGGAGCTCTCGGATTTGCTGATCCGGCTGCTAGTTATCCTAACAAATCCCACACTGCTGCTGTATCGCGAGGGACCACCCAATGATAATCATGGACGCAAGGTGTTTCTCGAACTGATTGACATATTGCAGGGCTACAAAGCAGCCTTTGCCAATGATCGGATCTGGACAGCATTGTTTGAGAAACTAAAGCAGGCTCTGGAAATTGTAAGTAGGGAAAAATATTTAGTATAACTTTTAACTTTAAACTATAAAGCATAAAATTCTGGAGAAGAAATTGCTGCTGCTCTTATCATGAGTTCCGAGAGCGATTCTGAGAATGAGCTGCACAATGAGCTTGATTGTGACACTGATAACTATAGCATGGAGGATTCCGGCCCTGAGTACGGCACCAGGGTCAACTACTACATGTGCCTGATCTGCATGCGCACCTCTCGCCAGCCATGTGTCACCTTTTGCGGCCATATCTTCTGCCGCCTCTGTATTCTCAAGTGGATCAAATCGCAGGGCGACTCGGTCAAGTGCCCCTATTGCCAGTCGATGGTGGGCACCAATACGCTGATCCCAGTCAATCCCATTAGGCTCAACAATGAACTTGTCTCTCTCCGCTGCAAGCCAATTGCCCACCGTCGCTCCTTTGCCGATAATGTTGAAGGCTACACCCAGGTGCCGGATACATCGATGTTTATTGGCGCTTACACACAGAAGCCGACTGGACAGTTGCCGCGCATGAAGCCCCTGGACGAGCACATGCTGCGCGATTTAGCCGATCAACAGGAACACACCACCTTCTGGGACACATCGCTCTGGCAGCGCATCTTAATGATGGCCATCTTGTTCTATATGTATAACATCTTTCTCATCGGCGATGCAGTGTAGCCCAATCAAATTCAAATTGTACCCAATGTTTGTTGTCCGATTATATGTATAAAACATAGTTTGTGCAAATCTCTTTAATTATGCCAGCTTAATGTACGCTCAACTGAAATGAAGCCAAGCCAATTATCGGCCTGGCATTTGCACAACTATTTTTGTAATCTTTATAGACCTCCGCTCACAAGTATTAATGCGGCAGCGGGCCGCGCAAAACTTTTAATGGCTCTCCTCGTGCAGCTGCCAACAGACAAGTTGGAAAATGTTTTTCATTTTTTTTCTTTGCTTTTCATTTTCCCCCGCTTTTTGTTTTTGCCCTCGCTGGAATGTTGGCTTTGCGTTTGGTGCTCATCTCCTTTTTGTGCGCTTCATAACTAATTTGAACTTCATTTACTATCTGGATTTCATCTATAGCTTTTAACTTTTTATGCCCTGCCAGAGGCTATTTTCTATTTTGTCTAGATATGTGTATTGCCATCCGTATTATTTAAAAGTAAAATGTCCGTCTGTTTTTTCACAGACTCATCTCTCAGTTTCTAAACTATCTTAATGAAACTTGACAGATATCCGTATATTTGCTGTTGGCTGTATATAAATTCGAGTCGGACGAGTTGGACCACTATATCATCAGAAAGTTTTTCTTTTCCATAAAACTCAAAAATACCAGCTCTTATTAACCTTTGAGCTGCAATTTGTCAACATCGGAAAACAATGTATATCATTGAGACCCAATATAAGCCATCGGTTAAAAATCGAATTTATTTTGACTGAAGCACTCAAATTATGAGTAGAATTATTCTCTAACTAACGGTAAACTAGTATATGAGAAAGCTTACAGAAACTTCTCTGAAAAATCGAGATTCAAATTATGAAATCTTACTTTTGATATATGCTTGCAAGGGTATTTAATATTCGGCTAGTTGAGAATCCCTTGTAAAGTTAAAAGCGAATCAAATAGAAGGAATCAAGCTCATTTCGAAATCGCCTTCGAAGTTGCTGCATTCCTTGGCCCATCAAACGTGTCAAAAATACCAAATGCTAAAAATTTAATTTTGTAAAAATCACACGAAATCAAACAGATGCCAGAAACTTTGTCGACACAAAGCCGCAACAAGTCGATTTAATAAACACCCACGACAACAACAACAAAAAGGAACAAAAAAAAGGAGGCGTTAAGCCAAATGTCAGAAGGCACCTTCAAATCAAATGCGTCGCTGCTACAAGGAAATCTGTGGTTTGTTTCCTAGTCACATGCCTAAATGTCACTCGACAAAAGAGTGGGTGCTCTCCGTGTGGGATACAGCTAGAAACCACAGGACCAACAACAACAACAACAACAACGAATTGTGGACACAATTTGTAACAATTTGTAACAGTCTGAATGCCTGAGAAAGAAACGTTTTCAATTGTTAAATTGTAGCTGAAAGAAATGAATGCAAAAAAGAAGAAAATACTCACATTTTGCCCAGCGGCAGGAAATTAAATAGAGTGGAGTCGTGCAAGGATAACGAAATAGAAAAATGATTCGACTTGCATGAAAACATTATGTGTGTTTGCATTGCTTTGAAAATAATTTGATAATCGTGATTGTTACAAGAAATTTGATTTTGACTTTTTTTTTTCGTTTCCATGATATAAAGTGAAAAATAGGCAAAATATAAAAAAATAAAATTATTTTGACTATTATTTTTAAGTTTATTATCTGCTGAGTGGTTACTAAATAATTTGGAATATTCTGAAAGTAGTGAGTTTTTCCCGGTCACTCACTGCTCTCAAAAATGTCAACATTACATAAATTATATTATTTTTTTTGACTATGTAGCTACTAATATTGGCCGATATTTCAAAATCTTGGTGATCCCTGCTCATTTCTGTTGCTGTTGCTAAAAAAAACACACTGAAAAACTCTAGTCTACCTTCGGATAAAAGACAACCTTAAGGACCTATTTGTACTGTTTTTGTATAATTAAAAAACTATGTACGAAAAGGTGCTCGGGTCTCTTAACAACTTTCATTGGCCATTATCGGCATTGAATGCCAAAAATGTAGTAACGCAAAAAATGATGTTGATTCTGTAATCGTAGCCGCAACATGGCAACCAACACACACACAGACACACACACACACGCGTGTACACAGATAGCACTCTAGCACCGCCCCGGTCCGCCCCACCCCTTTTAGAAGGCTGCTCCGCTGGCAGAGCGAAATAAATTCATTTAAAGCCGATTGAATCGACATTCATAACACTCCGGGGAGCAATTCCAAAGGATTTTCATGGTGCTGCGCTGCCAGCGAAAGAGTCGCCAGAGGATTTTCTTTAGATTTTCATTTTCTTTTTTTTTCGTTTCGTTTTTTAGCGAATGGTTTGCTTTTTATTTCTATTTTTTAGGTTAAACGCTAGCGCAATTCTATATATGGCTGCCTTCGCTGCCTTTGCTGCTTTTGTTGTTGCTGTTGTCGTTGATAATGAATGTGTGGGTGGATTGTTGGTGGATTGGAGCATTGGATGCCGTCGGCTGTCGGTTGCCGGCTGACTTTTTATGCTTTACTTCCTTATTTGCGTGGCTCCGACTTACACGCTTTGATGTATGCGCGCCAAGCTGCCAAGTGGACAGCCAGGAGCGGGGGATGCTGGGGAGTTGAGACAGCTTTTGGGGTCTTCCAGCTGGAATGAGGAGGCGGCATGAGTGTTGTTGCTGCGTAGGGTAACCAAAAGCGGAAGTCATTATTAACTTTGGCCTTTGAGTACGGCGCTGGGGCCCAGCATATTTGGGGCGTGTGTCCATATCCACAGTAGGATCTGTTAGCTGGAGTAGGAGTCAGAGTCAGAGTCACAGCTGGCTTGTAGGCACAAAAGCCGCATTAGTTGTATTTATTTGTAAGCCAGCAGCAGTAACTGCTCCTCCTCCTCGTCCTCCTTCTCGTCCTCGTCCTCATCCTCGTGTTTGGCTACGCGTCGCCCCGGACCGACGCAAATTGATTTCAACTTGACTTTGTTGTGGTGGCATCTCAGCTGCTGGCTCCTGGTTCCTGGCTGCTCATCTGCTCCTCTGCTCGTCCTGTTTGGCTTGGTTGGGTTTCGTTTTGGGCTTCCGTTTTACAGTCGAGCTACATAAATTTGCAATTTAATTTAATTTCATTTCATTTGATTATTTTAACTTGACTCGCGGGATTTGCTGCTTAGATTTTTACACTGGGATTTGCCGCAAGGCATTTTATTATTTTGACTTTTAATGTGCTGCCCTCTCACTCCCGCTCTCCTATTTTCCAGGCCTTTGCCATACGCAGCGAGGAGCAGAATCTGCTGATTGAACGCATCCTGGTGCTAGTCCGCAATGTCCTTCAAGTGCCAGCTAATCCGGAGGCCGAGTGCCGTGCGGACAACGATGCCAGTCTCCATGATCAGGTCATTTGGGCCCTTCACCAAACGGGCATGTTAGATCTGGTCCTCTTTATAGTCTCCTCGCCGGATGAGGAGCAGTTCCATTTGCACGGATTGGAAATCATTTGCCTATTGTATCGCGAACAGGTGAGCAGCAATTTGAGCTTGTTATTTTTCTATCTATGAAATTTCACAAAAAATTAGAAAAATTAACTGTTGGTGTATAATTATTTTAGGAGTCAAAACATGCACACAATTACATTGGAATTGAAAATCGGTTTAGTTTTGCCAAAGCTATGAGAGTTTAAAGTCTGGGAAGAGCACATTTAGGAACTTGGGATCTTGACATGTCAGAATCTTTCTCTGAAATCTGACATAAAAACGCAATTTGTTAGTTTGTCAACTTTAAATGTAGAATTAATCTAGGGGTAAAACCATGACCAAAATGGCTTCGGGATTGAAAATCATTTCAGTTTTGGCAAAGTTATGGGTGATTAAAGTCTAGGATGGGCATATTTAGGAATAGGATCTTTACATGTCAGAATCTTAGTCATGAAATCTGACATGAAAATCGAAGTTTTGTAGTTTGTCAACTTGAAATTAAGAATCATTCTAGAGGTCAAACCATGACCAAAATGGCTACGGGATTGAAAATCGGCTCAGTTTTAGCAAAGTTATGGGTGTTTAAAGTCTTGGAAGGGCATTTCTAGGCACTTGGATCTTGACATGACAGAATCTTAGTCATGAAATCTGACATGAAAATCAAAATTTTGTAGTTTGTCAACTTTAAATGTAGATTTAATCAAGAGGTCAAACCATGACCAAAATGGCTTCGGGATTGAAAATCGGTTCAGTTTTGGCAAAGTTATAGGTGATTAAAGTCTGGGAAGGGCATATTTAGGAATAGGATCTTTACATGTCAGAATCTTAGTCATGAAATCTGACATGAAAATCGAAATTTTGTAGTTTGTCAACTTGAAATTAAGAATCATTCTAGAGGTCAAACCATGACCAAAATGGCTTCGGGATTGAAAATCGGTTCAGTTTTAGCAAAGTTATGGGTGTTTAAAGTCTAGGAAGGGCATTTATAGTGCTTTTACCAGCCAATTTAGACTGCAATACAAAATCCAAATTAAACCCTCTTCGCTTGCAGAGCGCCGAATCCCTGGCGGATGCTTCGCTGCAGCGCAGCATCAGTGAGAAGCAGCGAGATCAGCAGGAGCTGCTCGCAGCACGGCGTCGGGAGAATGCCCGTCGTCAGGCGCGTCCGCCACCGGGTCGACACTCACGCTTTGGCGGCACCTATGTCATACGCAATATGAAATCTGTGTCGGATCGCGATGTCATCTGCCATCAGCCGCTGCAGAGGGTTTCGGCCATTGATTTCGATCGGGAGAAGCAGGCGCAGAAGCGTTCGCATCGCCACATCAAGGAGGAGGCGCAGGTGACGCGACGCAGCGCCTTTACCGTTAGGTAAGACTTGTTTGTCTATATATATATATATATATATAAATACGGTTATAGCTTGGTATTACTGATATCAATTTGTCTGCGGCAACTTCCTGCACTCGGAGCTTGTGTCTATTGTGCGGCTGTGGACGCGGCCATTAGCATCGGAATTGTTATGGTTCCAGGCTGTCAGGTCACATTCCGGTCATTGATTTTCGATTTTACGCTGCAGCTGAAGCTGAAGCTGGAGCTGGAGCTGGAGCTGGAGCTGAAGCGAGCGAGCGCATAAAATAATATTCAATAATAAATGAAGGCATTTCCTTTTTAGACGTCGTTCCACACTCGCAACCGCCCGACGGTTACTTGCCTTATTTTATTTGATAGAATCGCCCAAACGATATTGGCTGCTGGGCTGCTGGGCTGCTGGGTTGCTCGCTTGGCTTGACTTGGCCTGGCTTGGCATTCCTTGACTTGGGTCGCGTTCTGCCTGTGTGGTTCTGGCTGAGTGGGCTAAGCGAAACAAAGACGTGGCCATTTCCAAGGCGCCGGTTGGGCAATGTCTTTGCCGTCGCCGCACTCCCTAATGGCCACCAGGTGCACCTATTTTATGATTTTCTGCTAACCAACAAACTACTTAAAGGATATACGCCAACGTTGCCCAGGATACCAAAGTTGCTTGGGCAGCAGCAAAATGCATTTGTCGTAATACTCTTCCTTTGAAAGGGTTCCAATAGCAAAGGGACCGCATGTAAATTCAATAGAATTTATTACATATCCATATTAGATATTAAACGTGTTTAAGATTCGTTTATATGTCCTTCATTTCTAGTTACCATATTATTAAATAATTCTTAGAATCAGTTTTCAATATTATACTTCAATATTAGTACTACAAAGTTACAAAATATCAAATTAATCAGGTATTTTTATTAGTCTGAGCTCTTTTTGATTTGATTATTAAGTAATTATAAATCACTGCTGAATAAATAAACGAGTCAACTTAGAATTGGAAAAGTAATTAAATTTTGAATACAGCTATTTAGAATTAATTAATCATTGCTGAGTAATTAAATGGTAAATTTGAATAAATACCGTATTTTTCATCACAATTACATAAGTAATTAAAAATACGTTTGTAATTGTAATGTAATTACCATGTAATTAAACCATTTTAAATTTTGCAATTGTTAGAGCAGCAACTCTTCGACTATTGTCAACTTTCGCTAGCTGGTTGTTGTTGCGATTTGTCGTCCAGCAGCCATAAAATGCAGAGTAAAGATAAAACTGCAGCAGTGGCAGCGTAATCTTGGTGGCGCCACTGCAACGACACCATCAAAGTGCAAACCCCCACTGCCTGCCGTTGCCGTTGCAAATGTGCAACCATTTTGTTCAATGTGGGCCAACACTTTTGCTTGTTAGTTTGCTGACTTTTGTTTGCTGGATTGCCTGGTTTATGGCCGGGGTCGTTTTGCAAGCCCAAATCTGTGTTTGCCAAGCCATAAATTGGCCAGGCCGGGACTGTGATTAGACAAGTCGCTCGCCAAACGCCCCATCAATAAGCGGGCTACCGCAAAACGTTGCCAATGTATTTGGCAAGGCAACCTTACAGTTGGATCTGATATGCTCCGAGGAGCACGTAGTGTTTCTGCAGTCTCCCAACAACAGCCAAAGTTCATCAATGTCACGTGTCGGCCCTCGACATGCAACCAACAACAACAACAACTTCAATTTGTTGCCACTCAACGTGTATTGCAACGTTGCAATAAGCCGCCAGACGGCTACAATTTTTGCTGCTACTCTTGTTTCCCCTATTTCTTTTTTTTTGTTCCCGACTTTTGGCATAAATTAATCTTTGATGGCAGCGGCTGCGTTTGGCCTGCCTGAGATGCAGAGATTCGGAGAACGAATGGATCTGCTGCTGCAGGGGAGGCTGGCGCTCTTGGGTCTCTCGGTTTACTCAAATAAATTGGCCAGGGCAAATTTATTGCATAAACTGCTGCCAAATGCCGTTTGTTATATATACAGACAAGCACTTGTCAATGCATACAATACATACATACAAATATAGAACATACCATATATATATATATATATATATATATATATTGGTAGCGTTAGGCGACACTGCCATTCAATCAATATTATTGTGGTATAATCATTTTTCATTCGCTTCTACTACCATTACTATAGTCCTTCCTTCCTTGCATCCTTCCATTGCAGATTGTGCCTGCGCGAATATTGCATTGAGGTGCTGCGCTCCGCTTACAACACGCTGGTGCGGCAGGTGAGGCGGGTGCTGGAACGCAATGCCGGCTCGTCGAGTCACGATGACTCTTATCTATTGTGGGCCATACGATTTTTCATGGAGTTCAATCGTTTGAGTGGTCTACAATTGCAGCTAGTCGGGTAAGTCACGTGTGCGAGTGTGTGCGTGTGTGTGTGTGTGCGTGTGTGTATGTGTGTTTGTGTGTGTGTGACTTGCATTTGCCAATGTCAAATGCAACTATCTGTGCCGAGCTGAGAGATGCGCTCTGTTTGACTAAAGCGTTCAAATTAATTGCCAATGATTTTGATAATGCCCATAACCCAAACATAGAGACGGAGAAAGAGACAGAGACAGAGAATATCTCAGAGAGTAAGAGAGCTCCTTGCACAGTATGTTAACCTGAACATGGCCACAAAAATGACGTTGATGAACGACCACTCATCCCAATGGCTAATGAAAAGCTAACCAAGTGGTCATCTTCAATCGCTGCCAGGCGTCGATTCAGCAAATATGCAAATCTTTTAGCACAGCTTCCTCCCCCCCCCCCCCCTGCGCTTGGCTTTTAATCAAATTACTTTTGCATAGTTTCTCTTCACATAGTGCAAACTTTGCGCAATGTTCATTTGTTTGGGACCTAATCAATTTTGAATTTTTATATCGGAGATGCCAAACAAGAAAATATTAGACAAATGGAAGCCATGTTTTACACCGAATCGAACTATAATATTACTGATCTGGTCAATGAGAATTGTCTAGTATTTCCGACATATTTATAAAATTATATAGCCATGTCTGTCCGTCTGTCTTTTTGTCTTTCTGTCTGTCTGTCTGTCTGTCCGTCCGTAAACGCGCTTTTCTCATTTATTTTTCGATTTCTCGTTCTGTTTCCAAGCTATCGATAAGTTTATATTCCAGACCAGCGTTTTTAGGGCATAACTTGAAAATTAGAAGAGCTAGAGTTATATCAAGAGTTATGTATGTATGTTATATAGGATACAGAAGTACAAAATATTTGACACTTGGGATACTTCCTCCCGATCGCACAGAAATCGAAAAATACGAATACGAAACTTTAAATTTTCGGACTTCATGCCAAAAATCATGACAAGATGTTGACATGTGCAGTCCCAAAGTCACTAAAAATGCGCTACCCAGACTTCAAAATGCCGTAACTTTGTCAAAACTGACCCGATCTTCAATTCCGAGGTCATTTTGATCATGGTTTGTCATCCTCTATATTCTACATTCAAAGTTGGGGAAAATAAAATTTTCGGATTTCAGGTCAAAAATGATGACAAGATGTGAAGTTCCCAAGTCCTTAAAAATGCCCTTCCCAGACTTCATAAAATATTTTTCTAGTAGCTTAGATCGTTTTGTTAACATCTAAATATTCGCCTGATCGAATGATATGTGATATACTAGTTGGTTGATGGATTGAGAAACCTAACATCAATTTTTCTCGGTAAGAGGCTCATGTAGAATCCTCCACAGGTTTTCACATTTCTGCCAGAGTTGAAAAATTCAAGAGAATTTTACATACATATACATATATATGCTGCATGTAAACTTTGTGTCCTGACAATTCCCTTTTGCCATTTGCACTTGTGTCCTTTGCTACTGCTTGACCAAAGTGGAGATTGTGACATTGCGTTGGCCACAGCACAATTTGTGTGTCATTTGTTGGATTACTTGGGAGACAGTCGTCCCGTTTGATTGCATTAACTTTTGGGAGAAAGACAACCAGCCAAAGCACACACACACACACACACACTCACATGCAGGAATCAAAATCATGAGGCCAATCGTTGACCTATGCCACTTTACAACTGCGTGGCTTTTGAACCCCGTTCCGCCCCCGCACCCACTCACTCTTACCCACAAATATTGTGCTGTGGTGTTCTTAGCCCAGTTGTCGCCTGGCAGCTGGGGAATTTAGCTGGTCACTCGCTGGCATTCGCTCATTGTTGTTGGGTATTTTATTGTTATGCAGCATGCTGTTAATACAATTTTGCTGTCATCTGTTTGCTCTCTTTCTCTTTCTCCCTCTCTCTCTTTCTTTCTCTCTTGCACCGCCCTCTCCTGCCTACACTCACTCTCCGTTTTAGTCATTGGTCGCTGTGCTGTGTGGTGGGAAATTTCTTTAAAATTGTTTTGGTTACTTTCAAATTAGTTTCTGAATGACAACAATGAAGCTTTGCAAAAATGTTGTCATTCCGTTGCTGCAAAGTTTTCGCAACCAGACCCCTAAAAATGAGAGAATATACTGCCGCACTATTCAAAGTTTTCGGCTAGCAGCAATAGCTGCTGTTTTTCATTTTTACCATTCCTTTGCGCTGTCCTTTATCATGCCTTTTTTGTCGCACTCCCTATATATATATATATATATATATACTTATATATAGTACTTGCTTGTCGGGCACACAACTTTCTGTTTATTTCCACAAATGCAATTTGCCGCTGCCCGACCCGCTTTCGAACTTTCTTTATCGTCTGCCATTTTCTACTGATTTTGCACTATATAAAGCATGGCATTGCGATAATGTATGACCATCGAAGAGGGCAAAACTTGTGCGCTAACACACAAAAACCTAAAAAGAAGGCATAAAATAAAAAGTGAAATTGAGTTTGCACTTTTCTTATGGCTTTGTTGTTGGCATTTGCTGGCTTTTTGTTGCAAATGAATTCAGCCGAAGCATTGACCATCAAATGATCGTGTGACATGAACGAAGAGTTTTCTTTAGTGTACGGGGAAATTACAAACATATCGGCAATTTTGTATTGTTTATAGTAGAGTAGAGATGTGGATGTATAAAAGTACATCTGGCAATTGATATTCGAGTAAGGAAGAGTATTTAACTCGCGTCTGTTAAAAATAACATTTATTTTTCCTTTAGTTTACAAATATATTTTGGTGCTACCATTTACAAAATGATTTACAATGTGGCAGCTCTGATTATTCTATGGGCTTGACAAATATTTACCAGCTAGATAAACTTTCTTGAAACTTTTACTGGTAAGATCCGCAAAGAGACTTTTAAGACAAATATTTCGAATTGATAAGATGATAAAGTAGAATTTAAGAAGATAAGAAAAGTAATAAATATGCACAAATTTAAATGAATCTTTTACTTAAGTTAACTTCAATATAAATACAGATTGATATAAAAAACCACACCTGTTTCCCCTTTCAAGTTGCAGCACAAATTTCATTGATTTTATAATTTATTTATTTCTGTTGAGCTGAATTGGTGCTGCTGTCACGCAAACTGTAATTAATTTGATTTTAATGCCTTTTCAAATGTTGCCGTCGTCTTCTTTTTCTTCTTCTTCTTCTTCTCGGTGCCCGCTGCTGCAATTGCACAAATTTTAATGACCGACGCGTCGCAGCAGACGTCGCTCTGCTAATTTTGCCAATTTGCAGGCAAATGCAGCCGCAGCACTTGCAACCGCCACAACAACAGCGACAGTAACAAAAACAACAACAGCTTGTCTCAAACCAAACAAACGTGCGGCTTGTGGCAACGCCCTCTGGGGTGGCCCTAAAGTAGGCGGCAACTTAGGCTGCCACTCATTTGTAGCGCTACTTAAAAATTAATTTTGTTAATGAGTTTTTCACGGTGCTTCAACTGGCAGCTTGCAGCTTGCAGCTTGCAACTTTCAACTGGCAAACTATTTACCTGTTTTTCTCGTTCTCGTTCTCTCTGCTCGGCACTTCAGCTTCTCTGTCTACTTGAATTCGCAACTCTCCACTAGCAATTCGCAATTCGAATGCCCTACACTTACGAAAATTAAAGACTAAAGCGTGCGTTCAAGTACATAATATATATATTTATTTTTGCCTCCTTTATTTGCAGCGAATCGCTGAGCGTGCAATGTTTCCACTGGGTACTGACGCGCATGCAACATGACATGGACATGATTCAGTGCGACAAGAAGCAGGCGCGTCTCTGGGCCAAGCGCCTCCATGTTGCGCTCCTGGTAAGTAAATGCATCGACACTAGCTAAGCTTAAACCCACAGAGTGTGTGTGCATGTGTGTGCGTGTGTGTGTGTGTGTGTGTGTGTATTGGCATGTTGTTGTTTGTCTTGGCTGTAAGTGCACTTTCGGGTGCACTTTGCTAAATCTCAGCGTTTCGCTTAAATCATGGCTTACAGCTTCAACCAACTTCAACTGCTGTGGCACAAACCTCATTGTAAACCGTGTGTTGTGGCAATTGACGCGTATCTATAAACTGTTCTATATGACAATAGTTATAGAGAATAACGCTTGCTTAACTAGCAGAAGAAATTAGTTTGGTGTATATATCAGTAGAATTTTAGCATGATTTGTTTGATTTGTAATTAGTAACATGTTCTTTGATTTTCTGTTTGTCAGTTAAATGGTAAAATGCATATATTCAGTCTCATACATATAATTCATTTTCCTGGCAAATATATGTAGTATAAATTAGTGATATTACGTATACGTATTCGATTATTATCATAGCTAACATCACTTTGTGATAGAAATATGTACTGCATTTAATAATTTCTTATAGAATTTGATATCTTGTAAAACTCGAATTGCATTTCACACTTAAACGTGTGTGCATTGGCTAACATTTGTGAGCCACATTAATGGCTATCAATATGTTCTATATTTGTAATTAAAGACATTCCGGGAATTGCTGCAGAGCTTGCTGGCGCTACAGAAACTGAAGGATGATAGCAACGCTCGTGGACTCTTTGATATGCTATTGAACAATGTGTGCTATGTGCTGGAGTATCGGGAGACAATACTGCATTTGTTGATGAACTACAATGAGGGGCACAGCACAAAGTGAGTATTAACCCAAGCACCTACCACATAACTATCTATCTCACTGAACCTATTGCAAATAACTCAGTCTGGTATGCCAGGCCTTGGTGTCAACTCTCCCCATGTCGCCATTCATATTACTTGATGGTCACACACACACACACACACACACACACACACACATGCACACTTACAGTGGCGACTATCGCTTAATAGGATTACTTGGTGTTGCTGCTGTTAAACCCCAAAATATGTATGCAGTTTCTATCTGGATGCTAAGCTTATCGCCAAGCTAAAACCTTTCGACCCCATCGACAATCAGGCATTGTTTGTCTTGACGGCATGCCTTTGTCTTAGGTCTTGGCATGTTTGCTTGGCTATTTGCACACTTGTCTGTGTATCCGTGTATCCGTGTGTGTGTGTGTGTGTGTGTGTGTGTGCAGCTCCAACAATAAATGAACTAGTTGCGCTTCGAATTACAGAGTCGGGCGGACGGAAGACGGCGAAAACTTTAATTGATTTCACAAGCATGTGCTGCACGCGTGCTCTGGCATTAAAATGATAGCATTTGCCAAACTAACAGACAGACAGACCGACCGACAGACAGACCGACCGACCGAAAGACAGACATTCCCAACGCGACAGCCAGCGCATGTTTTTGGAATGTGGGGGCCGCACCAGGGCTGCATTCTAATTGGCAAGTTTGCTGTGGCTGCTGTAGGGTCGCAGGTAGGGTCGACAATGTTACTAACTTTAACTGATTTACATAGCTACTTACACAGTGCGGCTGCTGCTGCACGCAGCTGGCTTTTACACTCATTAACAGCGTACAGCATTTATGTACCTGCCGCAGCAGTTGCTGAAGTACTGCCGCACTCTACACGGAATAACTCAACTGTGGCTTCAGACGCAGCAACCTATTGCATCCCTTTTTGGTCAAGGGTATGTGGAAACTTTTGAGAGCAAGCTGCTCAGTTGGCGGCTGAAGCCTGCAGCCTGAACGCGTGCATGCACTTTCAATTGCCATTAAGTTGTGCTCATATAAAGCCGGTTAACATTTTAGATTTTACCAAATACACTTGCCCTCCCCCTCCACCTATCCACCCGCTTTTGCTTTTATCGTATCAGAGCGAAATCCATTTAGATAATTGCAATTTTTCGTTGCTCACATGCGAGCTTAGCCAAAGAGCGAGTTTCACTTGCATATTTCTAAACGATTGCACAAAATTTGTCTGCCTGTCAAACAAACTGGCGCATCGTGGCGTAGTCTGATCCACCTGCAATAAATGACAAAAAGTGTGTTTTTGGGTCACAGACAGTTAATGGCTGCAAATAAAACTAAACATACGTAACACTTGCACCATGGGAAATCAAAAGTGTTAACTAACAAAATGAAGCTTCGATGTGCTATCATAAGTCTAGGGATTACATTCCCCAGCGAACGCTAGATTTAGCGTTAGAGTTTTACTCTGAATACTTATATTTTATTTCATTTAAGTCATTTATTTTTAGCATATATCAGTTTATTGCAAAACTGGTCCCACTGTGCACTCAGTACACAAATCGCTGGCAATCCATTGCCAATGATGGGGGTTCAGCTATCAACATGCCAGTCGTGTCACTCCGATGAAGAGATGGACGTTGGTATAGACAGATATTAGGCGGATTGCGATGCATTCGGCACATATTCAAAGCTTTGACTAAATTAATTTAACGCGCAAACAGGAAATTGATGGTGTGTGGCAGTGGCAATATCAATAGAGCAAGTGCAGATGCAGATACAAATACAGACACGACAAATTTAAATGCACTTGTGGCGGCTGTTCGACGATTCTATACTCTATAATCAAGTTAAAGATGATATGAACTTTAGTGTTTAGTAGCATTGCAGATAATTATATATTTTATATATTTTCACCTAACCAGCAACCTTACAAAAGTTAGATAAGTATTGCGCTTACTCAGTATAGCGTATCTGTTTGTCGAAAGCGTTAATATTGGATATATTGATATTGCAGTGACTGTCAAAAATCAGATGGATCGATTAAATATTAACTGCCAAATGATACAAACCAGGGCAGACATTGCTTTCAATTAATCCCTGCAATTAGCGATAAAGTAAGTGGCGCTGCCTTTTGAACTGCAATCACAATTTCACAATTTGAGCACTTGAGAGATTGAAGCCTTTCGGCGTCCCCATGAATTATTTATGAGCTTGGGCACATTTACAACTTTGCGAGTGGGTTGGTGGGGGGGTTGTGGTTCGCATTGGGGTTGGGTGGCTGCAATCTGCGCCCATCACTCATTGTGTGGCCAGTTGAGATTGTTGTTGTTGCTGTTGCTGTTGTTGCTGTTGTTGCTGCTGTCATAATTAATAATATTTTCATTATAAACGTCTTATGGCAGCGAGCAGCGCAAGCGGCAGCCATTTGCCCCGAGACTAAGCGCAATTACATTTTATCATTTATTCAACATGCGCTCAAACTTGGCGCATGAACAAACAGCCGTCCCATAAAGCCCACTAGGCCCCATCCCCATCCCCATCCCCCTCCCCAAACTGAATATACGCTCAAGTCTTCTAATTAATTCTATGCGCTGCCCAACGTTTTTGTTGTCATTGTTGTTGTTGTTGTTGTTGTCTGTCTTCCATTTAATCAACGTAAACGCGAATATCAAATCAACCATGGCCAGCAACAGCGGCAGTAGCAGCAACAATGCGTGGCAACAGCAGCAGCAAACCGCGCGCATTACAAATTAATTATAAATAATTTATTAACGATTTATCTCTGTCCCATTTGGCCACACATGAGTTTGAGTTACTTTGGCGGTGTGTGGGTGTGGCTCGGGTGGCATTGGCGCATTGTCGTTGCAAGCTAGCAAGCAGTAGGTAAAATCGATTTGCTGCCTCCTGTAAAATGGTTTGTGGCATGCAATTTGTTATGCAACCCCCCCCCCCCCCATTGCTGCTGCATGCTGCCTTGCAGACAAATGCGGCACCCGCATTCTACACACTGCGGTTGCTTGGCGTTGTGGTCAGCAATGGGGTCCGTGTGCCCCACCTGTCCGCTTAGGTACAGTTATTCAGGAGTGCTCAAAAGATATAAAAATTAATATTGATATACAAATTTGTCTTAGAGGGAGTAAAATGTTTATCTATGTTTATCACGATTTTTTTCTGATTGCTGCAAGGAATAAATTTTAGTTTAAATTGAATACTCTCAAAAAATTTAGTTAAATTAAAATTGATAAACAATTTGCAAAACTGATTAAATTTGGCTGCACTGTGCATCCATAGTAAATCAGGAGTTGATATTTTGATGCTACCTACACTTGCCACTTGCCACTTGCCGCAGCCACGGACAATGCGTTATTGCAACGTTGCGGTAGGCGCAGAAATGGCTGCGAATGATTTGAATTACATGATTATCATGAGGTCAACCCATTCAGTTTGTGGTTGTTTGGTTTTGGTGACCCATTGATGAGCATTATGAGAATAGCAACCGAGTCGATTGATCCCATTTATCAGCAAATTGCAGTCGGATTTGGTTTCAGGTAACTTCATCAAAGGACTGAATGTAAGGGTATTTAGAGCTCGTCTTATCAAACACAGTTAAGTCTTCTATTCTCATTTATACAAATTCTATTTTCATTGAGATTTATTTGCGGATAACTGTTAATTATTGAAACTTGTAATTTGTCTAAATGTCTATTTATATCAACATGCGATTCATTTCTATCTAAGTGGACTTCTATGTACAAAAATGGTTTCCAGTATGCTGACAGCCATTTTCATTACAAATGCATTTCCCTAGGCACAGCCTTTCTGTCCAGGCTCACCCTGCAGCGGATTGACCGCATTTTGGAAAATGCCGTCGGTTTCTGGCGAGGCCTATTTAAATTCGCAATGAATTTGCATAAATTTTAGACTCTGTAGCGTCAGGCGGCGATCTTTTCGGAAATTTTATATTCGCTGGCAATACGTAAAGTTTTTGCCAAGCTTTTGATACCCTGTACCCATAAATATTGAATGGGTGGACAGGCATGAAAGGCATGATAATGATTTGAATGATATTTAAATATTCTGAAAATGATAAATAATGAGAAGTATTCATGACCACAGGGTATCTGCCAGCTGATCACTCTTTACTGGAGTATTCTTACTTGTTATGTTTGCCATTGATCAGCTCTGGCAATTAGAGTGCGCGCTGAAGGACCTCACACATAGGCAGAGTTACTCACACACACACACACACAGAAATGCCAGCACATATGCAAATATTGCAGAATCATGTTTGGGGAGAATTTCAACAATAGCCGTGCATTCAGCGAATTTATACGATAATTTTTTTGACGTTTGGCAATTTGGCAATTTGAATACCCTGCAGGCCTTGCGGTGTAGCTAAATTGAGTTCAAATACTTGTACATAGGAGGAACCATTTAAAGAAATTACTTAACCAGTGAGCCCACTATGGAATTTTTTGAACTAATATTTAATATACTATGCTGGCTTTAGTTTAGCTTTAGACCTTACTCTGGAAAATATATTTAAAATCAATATTTTTATTTTTGGTAAACTATCATATACATTTTTGTAAATTGTTTTGTAATGCAGCATCAATTTAAAATGTTTAGAAAATGGTTTAGGGATTTAAAGTCTGTTGTTTCAGTCATTTATTTTGATCCATGGGCATTTTGTGGTCTATCATTGATTCGTATCCTGTGTTCAGCCTTGTTTGCATTTTCCTTTTCTATGACGCGCGCGATTTTCATTATTCAAACGGAAATCAATCATTTTAACAAATTGACGTGCACAATGACGTTGGCTTTTTATTCGGTAATTTTTTTCGTATATTTTTTTTTTTGGTTTGGTTAAAAACAATGCTGAAAGTTTTGCCAGTTTCTGGATACGCGGCAGCTGATTTTGGCAGCTTGCTGGCTGCCTCTTTTACCATTTTCCCTTTTAAGGTTAATTTGCTAATTGGAGGCGTCATCGGCATTGGCATCGGCATCGACAGGGACAACGGCAACGGCAACGGCATCGACGACGGCAATGGCCATGGCCACATCATCAGTCAACGACGTCCTTTGAATTGAGCTGGGCTAGTTAGGGCATGTTGAAAGTTAACAAAGGGTCTGGGTGGGGGCTGAGTGTGGTTGCCTTTTGCTTAGCTGTTTTAATGTGCTCGATGATTCTCAATAAATTGTGAGAGCAGCCCTTCAAGCATTGCCTTTTAAAAGCCAGGCATTTTAAATGTATGTTTATTCTTTGTCATTTATTTTGCTTAAAATTTCCAAAAACTAAAACGGCTTAAGTTGAGTCTTCAATAAAAAAAGAATAATAGATATGGACTTGGTTCAATATATTGAAATAAGGTTTTATTGGCTACAAGGCTTCATTTATAATTCTTTAGTTATTTTATATTTATTACCCAAAGTTTTCCATTAGATGCAATTGTTTCTTATTTGTTAATTGATTTATTAAATGTTTACATTGGATTTGCAGGGAAAGGGAAATGCATTTGCCACATTTAATTGAATTTGCTGCTTGTGTGGTATTGTGTATTTTTTATATCTCATAGTTTTTTGTTCGTGTTCAACTTTACAACATGAAAAATAATGTGATTACTGTATGCATATGCAATAATTGTATTTACTAACCAGCACTCTTTACTCACAGAGTCTTTTTGCGCGACGTTGTGGAAACGGCGAATGTTTTTATAAAAATGATGGAGCGCTTCTGTCAGGATGCAGTCGTTGTCCAGGACAAACGGAGAGCCGGTGGTGGCAGGCGCAAGAAGCAGCAACCGGCTGCCAAGTCCAAGCAGTCGATGGCAGCCAACCAGCCAACGGAGGTGAGTCCAGAGTGAAATTGAAATTTTCAATGCTTATAAATAAATTGCTGCATTAAATGACATTATTTGGCTTGCGGGTGTCGGCCACGTCGGCCACCCGCTGTGTGCGCCATAAAGTATTCTCTAAATTGCCAATAAAATTTAAAACAAATAGCCAAAAGCGCCAGCGCCTGGGTCAAAAAACAATTGTCGTCTATACTGCCAGCACGCAAAGATTTATAGGGTTGATAATGAAATTTAATTGACTGAAAATATGGTTAAAATAAAATAAAGTTAGCCACCGCCGCGATATCGCAGCTGGCGCTTTTATTTGTTTGCTTGCTTCTTTATTTATATTCACGTTCTATTCGGTTCTATTATTTATTATAGCTAGTGGCTGTACACATTCCAATAAACATTCATCTCAATGCATTTTATTCGAATACTTTTGAGGATGTCATAAATTTGAGCTTTGGCAGCTACGATTCCTTACTCTTAAAATGGATAAATACCTTTATTTATGAGTGAATATAGTGGCAAAATTCCAGATTAAAGATATACTTTTTAATTGACTTCTCATATTAAATAAAGGTTGAACTGGAAAATCATATAGTAAAGTACCGATTTAAATATGCCAAAGTTGCATGAGAGATTTTACAATTTTGATTCCGCTTTAAACATCATTTTATTTCTAGAGTATTTTCATACGCTTTTTCTACCATACTCTTCAGACCGCTTCTTACCTTTCCACCGAATTCAAACGCCCTTTTTGTTTTTAAACACTTTGGCGCGTTGGTAGCGTCGCCAAGCGTGATTTCCGGCCAATGCCAACACTTGGCAGTTGCCCTACCCACCAGCCCCACCAGGCCCACCTTTGCTGCATTGTGCAGTTATGTGGCCGCCATTTTGTGCTTGGTGGCTGTTGGACGCTGGCCGCTGGGCTTTTGGTACGGATGGACGTGTGCTTGTGTTATTTTTTATGAAAACCTTCAACTGTGCTAATTTTTGACATATTTATTTGTACAGCCGTTGCCAGGGTTTTCCTGTGCATTGTTACAATTGTGGTCCATACACACTAACACTCACACTCACACTAACACACACACACACACATACAGCATCAATTAATTTGTAAATTCGAGTATTCAGCATTTGTTAAAGTGCCAACAACACAGCAAACGCACGAATTCAGAAATATATAAACGCTTTTGTCTGCGCAACTTTTTATAAATATTGTTTAAAATATCATCATAAAAAAACAAGAACAATAAGAAAATGTACAAAATAATAACACCAAATGTTGTACGAATTAATGTATGCAAAATAAATAAATTATTTTCAATCGTTGGCTTTGCACAACATTTAAAGTATATACATAAATGTATGTACTAAATAAAATTAAATTGAAAATGTGCCAATGGCCTTGCTGCTTATAGATAGACGCACAATTAAAATATGCATTGTTAACAAGGCCGATAAGGGCAATATGGATAGAGAGAGGTAGAAAGAAAGAGAACGAGTTAACGAACAATAAATCCATTGTTTTTTAGTCATAAAAAAAAAACAAAAAAAATAAACAAATTAAAACCAAACAGAATTTGCACATTTTGTTAAATTTCGATCGGCTTTAAGCATTGCGCTTTTGACATTTACACATCTTTTTTTATGTTTTTATATTTGTACGTTTTTTTCAATAATTATGTTTGCCAGCAGCTGCTAGCCAAGTTTTTTGTATGTAATGCCTGTCATTATATTTGTAATCATGTAAATCCTGATCAGGTTGACAATCTGTTGATATAGTCCTTAAATGTAAAATGTTGAAAACTACTCTATGCTTAAGCGATTAGAATATTCTTAAGTAACTGATATATTTGGTTACAATATTTAATTTGACAATTTCAGGAGGAACTGTCCAGCAAATGGGCTGAATTGGCATCGGAAGTAAGCATACTTTTGGCCACAGATCTGCAGTTACAGGAGCATGAAAAGCCCCTGCCATTTGATGCTGCTTCGGAGAAGTCAATTGAGGATCAACGGTGAGTTAAAATAGAGACTCTTGAATTTGAAGTACTTAAACTTTAATATACATATTTATAATTTCTTGTGCTTGCAGCGAGGACTGCATGATGCGCATAAATAAGATGCTGCGCAACGGTAAATTAGAGCAAGCGATTGCCTTGCTCCGTGCTGGCAGGTGAGTGTCCAAGCGTGGCAGGTGAGTGTCCCCCGTGGCACTTGCCCCCTTGTTGCTTGTTGCTACCCTTAAATTGAGCAACAACTTGCAGCCATAATCCTTTTGAAAATTTCCCTCTTATTAACTTGACATTGACTGTTGGCCATCCGCCGCCTCATTGTTGACAGGTACAAAAGAAATTCACAATAATAAATAACCTCAGGTAAAAAAAATTTAAAAATGGAGGCGAGTACGAAGCAGTTTTCTTTGCTTTGTTGCTTTTCTCTTACGCCGAACGCGTTTTTTTTATCGCCTCTTACGTTTTCTGTTCGTACAAGTATTTCATATTTTGTTCAGCAGGGCATGGAATGTCCTTGGCGGCAGCACTCGCAGCAGCACTCGCTGTTGTCCTTAAATTAAATAGTTTTTATTTATTGTTAAGGCAGCGCACGCCCGCAGCCCAGCAGGGGGCGTGTCAGCCAGGTGTCCGCTGGTAGCTACAGATAATGGCTGCACCCGGAATTCAGTGTCCTGCTTCTGCTTCGTCTGCTCCTTCTGCCTCTACTTCTGCTGCTCATTATGTGCCCGGATGGCAACGCAATCAACTCTGTCACTGGCTTTAGTTATTTCTACTGCCGGGTTGCCGAGCTGAGTTCACGGCGCCAGCCGCCTTTCCATTTTAAATGCCGGTTCAATTATGTAAAGCTCCATGTTTATTGTTTGTGCTGGAAAATTACGTGAAAATAAATAATTTATCTGCTTGCGAGTCAACATTTGAACAACCTACAGCGCCAGACAACGAACCCAACAGATGTGAGATGTTGCCGACTCTGCCGTTGTCAAAGGCTGTCTCAGTCAGCATCTGCAATCGAAGTGTGGTTTAAATATTTCCAAGCCATTTATTTATCAACATCATTAAAATGTTCTACCTGCTGGATGCTGACTGCCTGTTGGCTGTGTTGGCGATTCAATTCCATGCTGTGTCAAAGGACAATCAACCGACTTTACAATTCCTGGCATTGCCAATTAAATAGCTTCGATACTGTATACACAGTTATTTTAAGTTGCAAATTTCAGATGTGCCTACGCATAACTTGCTTCCACCATCGTCTTTGTGTATTGGTTGGCATAATATAATTTAAGATGCTTTTGTCGTGTGCTTTACATGGCGTATACGCAATGTTTGCCATTGTGCTACGAATATTCAAATTTATGTGCATTTTAATTGTTGCCAACAAAATTGTTGCATTAAAATGTATGAAACGGTTGTTATTGTTGTTGTTGCTGCTGATGCTGCTGCAGTGGCAGCTTAAAAAGGTCTAGACGCTTTTTGTGCTAATAAATTAAAATGCGATATGCATAGACCCTGAAAGTGCACCCACTTGCGCCCACTTTCAACCACTCGCACTTCATCTGCCTTTTGTCTGCAACTTTTTCTGCCCCGCTTGGGTTCTGGGTAGTTATGCTGTATATGCTTTTTTTTTTTTTTTTTGGTTTTGTTCTGCTGCCACTGCCTTCGAGTAACATTTTTGGGGTAAACAAAATATTGAAAATAAACTAGAGTTGCACACACACAAATGAACAAATGAATGCTCTGCATACATATGTGTCTGGCCTGGCATGTAAGTGCCTGCTACCCATTGCCCCAAGACCCCAAGACCCCAAATGGGTGTGAGTTTTTCTATGTGAGAGTGTGTGGCTTCCGAATCTACCCAGCATTTTTAGATACTTGCCAAGTCATACTACAATATTATGTGTGTATTTTTTTGTTCGTGTTTTCCATTTTAATAACAAAATGAAAAGGGAAGAAAATAAAACGGAAAACGTTTTGGTTTTTGCTTCTCTCGCCGCTGGGCTTAATGGCAGCGCCGAGCGCACTAAAATGTCAGCTTGAAAAACTTTTAAGTGAAGTAAATGCGCAAAATGTTTATTCAAACTTCATTTAAGCTGCAAGTTTCATTCAGTTGGCTACCCTACCCCCTACCTCCTGCCTCCCGCGACCCAATCATTTGCCCAGTTGCCTCTTAACTAAGCTTATGTTCACCAGCGTCTCCTGCTGTTGTTGTTCTTCTTCGCCGCTTATTTAGCAATGTTGCAACGTTGACATTCACTACTTTGCATTTAAAGCTTTTAAGCTCGCTCGTAGCGCATGTTTAGCCAATTTGTCAAAGAAATGAATGAAGTTGCATGTGTATAAAATATTTAAAAAATATATTCCAACTTTAAAGCGTGCAACGTATTTTAAATAGTTTTTCTTTCGTTTTGTAAGTTTACTCCACTTCTTTTGACCCTTTTAACGAGCACAAGGTATAGAAAATAATTTTTATAAGCAAAAAAAACTTAGACGGTGGTATGGAACAAACAAATGGAGACATCTGCGAACTGTAAAGGTAGTCAAACAGATTATTCCTGACTCTTTTTTGTTTCTCTGTAGAATTCGTCTTTACACTGTGTGTCTGTAAATTCCCATATACACAATATGTACATATTATACCCTGATCCCATTAAAAATGGGAAAAAGGGTATAATGGTTTTGTGCATAAGTATGTAACAGGCATAAGGGAGCATCTCCGACCCCATAAAGTATATATATTATTGATCACTATCCATAGTCGAGTCGATCTAGCCATACCCATCTGTCTGCCCGTCCGTCCGTCTGTCTGTCTGTCCGTCTGTATGAACGCGCTGTTATCAGCGACTACAAAAGCTAGAGACTTCATATTTAAAATATAAATTGTCGTATTGCCAGGTCAGAACAAGTTTATGTTTTTTTTTCGATATCTCGTCCCGTTAAAAAGTTATCGATAAATTTCGATTCCAGACCAGTGTTTTTTAAGTATAAATCTAAAGTTATAGGAGCCTGAGGCACCAAATTCACTATGTACATTCTCGTATAGCATACATATGTACAAAATATATGTTTTTTATTTTCCCCCGATCTCCCAGAAATCAAAAAGTACGTGTTTTTGCAGGTATGACCTTCGGATTTGGCAAACAAAATTTAATTTCATAAACTTGAGATGTAGAACTAAACAATATGTCAAATAATGACCAAAATGACCTCGGGAATGGCAATCGGTTCAGTTTTGACAAAGTTATGGCAGTTTGAAGTCTGGGAATGTCATTTATAAGGAACTTTTCGTCGTTTGGGCACTTTACAAGCCAATATATTTTGTCACTTTTGACGTGATTTTTGACAGAAAAATGAAACACCCCAAAATCACTTTTCTTATAGTTTTTTATACTAGTTGAGACATCCACAATCAATAAAACGTAAAATTTCAAGATTCTATTTTTTGAAATAACCAAATTGGTAAGGGTCCCCTCTTATGCTTTTTTATGAAAATAATCCAAAATTTTTTATTCTCGAAAGTGTATAAACTTTTGATGTAGAACTAAACAGGATGTCAAATATTGACCAAAATGGCCTCGGGAATGACAATCGGTTGAGTTTTGACAAAGTTATGGCAGTTTGAAGTCTGGGAATGTCATTTATAAGGAACTTTTCTTCGTTTGGGCACTTCACAAGCCAATTATTTTGTCACTTTTGACGTGATTTTTGACAGAAAAATGAAACACCCCAAAATCACTTTTCTTATAGTTTTTTATACTAGGTGAGACATCCACAATCAATAAAACGTAAAATTTCAAGATTCTATTTTTTGAAAAAACCAAATTTGTAAGGGTCCCCCCTTATGCTTTTTTATGAAAAAAAGTCCAAAATTTTTTATTCTCGAAAGTGTATAAACTTTTGATGTAGAACTAAACAGGATGTCAAATAATGACCAAAATGGCCTCGGGAATGACAATCGGTTCAGTTTTGACAAAGTTATGGCAGTTTGAAGTCTGGGAATGTCATTTATAAGGAACTTTTCGTCGTTTGGGCACTTTACAAGCCAATATTTTTGTCACTTTTGACGTGATTTTTGACAGAAAAATGAAACACCCCAAAATCACTTTTCTTATAGTTTTTTATACTAGTTGAGACATTCACAATCAATAAAACGTAAAATTTCAAGATTCTATTTTGAAAAAACCAAATTTGTAAGGGTCCCCCCTTATGCTTTTTTATGAAAAAAAGTCCACAATTTTTTATTCTCGAAAGTGTATAAACTTTTGATGTAGAACTAAACAGGATGTCAAATAATGACCAAAATGGCCTCGGAAATGACAATCGGTTCAGTTTTGACAAAGTTATGGCAGTTTGAAGTCTGGGAATGTCATTTATAAGGAACTTTTCGTCGTTTGGGCACTTTACAAGCCAATATTTTTGTCACTTTTGACGTGATTTTTGACACAAAAATGAAACACCCCAAAATCACTTTTCTTATAGTTTTTTATACTAGTTGAGACATCCACAATCAATAAAACGTAAAATTTCAAGATTCTATTTTTTGAAAAAACCAAATTGGTAAGGGTCCCCCCTTATGCTTTTTTATGCAAAAAAGTCAAAAATTTTTTATTCTCAAAAGTGTATAAACTTTTGATGTAGAACTAAACAGGATGTCAAATAATGAACAAAATGGCCTCGGGAATGACAATCGGTTCAGTTTTGACAAAGTTATGGCAGTTTGAAGTCTGGGAATGTCATTTATAAGGAACTTTTCGTCGTTTGGGCACTTTACAAGCCAATATTTTTTTCACTTTTGACGTGATTTTTGACAGAAAAATGAAACACCCCAAAATCACTTTTCTTATAGTTTTTTATACTAGTTGAGACATCCACAATCAAAAAAACGTAAAATTTCAAGATTCTATTTTTTGAAAAAACCAAATTGGTAAGGGTCCCGCCTTATGCTTTTTTATGAAAAAAAGTCCAAAATTTTTTATTCTCAAAAGTGTATAAACTTTTGATGTAGAACTAAACAGGATGTCAAATAATGACCAAAATGGCCTCGGGAATGACAATCGGTTCAGTTTTGACAAAGTTATGGCAGTTTGAAGTCTGGGAATGTCATTTATAAGGAACTTTTCGTCGTTTGGGCACTTTACAAGCCAATATTTTTGTCACTTTTGACGTGATTTTTGACACAAAAATGAAACACCCCAAAATCACTTTTCTTATAGTTTTTTATACTAGGTGAGACATCCACAATCAATAAAACGTAAAATTTCAAGATGCTATTTTTTGAAAAAACCAAATGTGTAAGGGTCCCCCCTTATGCTTTTTTATAAAAAAAAGTCCAACATTTTTTATTCTCAAAAGTGTATAAACTTTTGATGTAGAACTAAACAGGATGTCAAATAATGAACAAAATGGCCTCGGGAATGACAATCGGTTCAATTTTGACAAAGTTATGGCAGTTTGAAGTCTGGGAATGTCATTTATAAGGAACTTTTCGTCGTTTGGGCACTTTACAAGCCAATATTTTTGTCACTTTTGACGTGATTTTTGACAGAAAAATGAAACGACCCAAAATCACTTTTCTTATAGTTTTTTATACTAGTTGAGACATCCACAATCAATAAAACGTAAAATTTCAAGATTATATTTTTTGAAAAAACCAAATGTGTAAGGGTCCCCCCTTATGCTTTTTTATGAAAAAAAGTCCAAAATTTTTTATTCTCAAAAGTGTATAAACTTTTGATGTAGAACTAAACAGGATGTCAAATAATGACCAAAATGGCCTCGGGAATGACAATCGGTTCAGTTTTGACAAAGTTATGGCAGTTTGAAGTCTGGGAATGTCATTTATAAGGAACTTTTCGTCGTTTGGGCACTTTACAAGCCAATATTTTTGTCACTTTTGACGTGATTTTTGACAGAAAAATGAAACACCCCAAAATCACTTTTCTTATAGTTTTTTATACTAGTTGAGACATCCACAATCAATAAAACGTAAAATTTCAAGATTCTATTTTTTGAAAAAACCAAATTGGTAAGGGTCCCCCCTTATGCTTTTTTATGAAAAAAAGTCCAAAATTTTTTATTCTCGAAAGTGTATAAACTTTTGATGTAGAACTAAACAGGATGTCAAATAATGACCAAAATGGCCTCGGAAATGACAATCGGTTCAGTTTTGACAAAGTTATGGCAGTTTGAAGTCTGGGAATGTCATTTATAAGGAACTTTTCGTCGTTTGGGCACTTCACAAGCCAATATTTTTGTCACTTTTGACGTGATTTTTGACAGAAAAATGAAACGACCCAAAATCACTTTTCTTATAGTTTTTTATACTTATGTTGAGCACCCACAATCAAAAAAACGTAAAATTTCAAGATTCTATTTTTTGAAAAAACCAAATTGGTAAGGGTCCCCCCTTATGCTTTTTTATGAAAAAAAGTCCAAAATTTGTTATTCTCGAAAGTGTATAAACTTTTGATGTAGAACTAAACAGGATGTCAAATAATGACCAAAATGGCCTCGGGAATGACAATCGGTTCAGTTTTGACAAAGTTATGGCAGTTTGAAGTCTGGGAATGTCATTTATAAGGAACTTTTCGTCGTTTGGGCACTTTACAAGCCAATATTTTTGTCACTTTTGACGTGATTTTTGACACAAAAATGAAACACCCCAAAATCACTTTTCTTATAGTTTTTTATACTAGGTGAGACATCCACAATCAATAAAACGTAAAATTTCAAGATGCTATTTTTTGAAAAAACCAAATGTGTAAGGTCCCCCCTTATGCTTTTTTATAAAAAAAAGTCCAAAATTTTTTATTCTCAAAAGTGTATAAACTTTTGAAGTAGAACTAAACAGGATGTCAAATAATGAACAAAATGGCCTCGGGAATGACAATCGGTTCAATTTTGACAAAGTTATGGCAGTTTGAAGTCTGGGAATGTCATTTATAAGGAACTTTTCGTCGTTTGGGCACTTTACAAGCCAATATTTTTGTCACTTTTGACGTGATTTTTGACAGAAAAATGAAACGACACAAAATCACTTTTCTTATAGTTTTTTATACTAGTTGAGACATCCACAATCAATAAAACGTAAAATTTCAAGATTATATTTTTTGAAAAAACCAAATGTGGTAAGGGTCCCCCCTTATGCTTTTTTATAAAAAAAAGTCCAAAATTTTTTATTCTCAAAAGTGTATAAACTTTTGATGTAGAACTAAACAGGATGTCAAATAATGACCAAAATGGCCTCGGGAATGACAATCGGTTCAGTTTTGACAAAGTTATGGCAGTTTGAAGTCTGGGAATGTCATTTATAAGGAACTTTTCGTCGTTTGGGCACTTCACAAGCCAATATTTTTGTCACTTTTGACGTGATTTTTGATAGAAAAATGAAACGACCCCAAAATCACTTTTCTTATAGTTTTTTATACTTATGTTACACCCACAATCAAAAAAACCTAAAATTTCAAGATTCTATTTTTTGAAAAAACCAAATTGGTAAGGGTCCCCCCTTATGCTTTTTTATGAAAAAAAGTCCAAAATTTTTTATTCTCAAAAGTGTATAAACTTTTGATGTAGAACTAAACAGGATGTCAAATAATGACCAAAATGGCCTCGGGAATGACAATCGGTTCAGTTTTGACAAAGTTATGGCAGTTTGAAGTCTGGGAATGTCATTTATAAGGAACTTTTCGTCGTTTGGGCACTTTACAAGCCA
Source organism: Drosophila maculinotata (assembly GCA_035045305.1). Lineage (NCBI taxonomy): Eukaryota > Metazoa > Arthropoda > Insecta > Diptera > Drosophilidae > Drosophila > Drosophila maculinotata. The sequence goes on from JAWNPD010000335.1 coordinate 13,711,049, forward strand.
ATATTTTTGTCACTTTTGACGTGATTTTTGACAGAAAAATGAAACGACCCAAAATCACTTTTCTTATAGTTTTTTATACTAGTTGAGACATCCACAATCAATAAAACGTAAAATTTCAAGATTATATTTTTTGAAAAAACCAAATGTGTAAGGGTCCCCCCTTATGCTTTTTTATGAAAAAAAGTCCAAAATTTTTTATTCTCAAAAGTGTATAAACTTTTGATGTAGAACTAAACAGGATGTCAAATAATGACCAAAATGGCCTCGGGAATGACAATCGGTTCAGTTTTGACAAAGTTATGGCAGTTTGAAGTCTGGGAATGTCATTTATAAGGAACTTTTCGTCGATTGGGCACTTTACAAGCCAATATTTTTGTCACTTTTGACGTGATTTTTGACAGAAAAATGAAACACCCCAAAATCACTTTTCTTATAGTTTTTTATACTAGTTGAGACATCCACAATCAATAAAACGTAAAATTTCAAGATTCTATTTTTTGAAAAAACCAAATTGGTAAGGGTCCCCCCTTATGCTTTTTTATGAAAAAATGTCCAAAATTTTTTATTCTCAAAAGTGTATAAACTTTTGATGTAGAACTAAACAGGATGTCAAATAATGACCAAAATGGCCTCGGAAATGACAATCGGTTCAGTTTTGACAAAGTTATGGCAGTTTGAAGTCTGGGAATGTCATTTATAAGGAACTTTTCGTCGTTTGGGCACTTCACAAGCCAATATTTTTGTCACTTTTGACGTGATTTTTGATAGAAAAATGAAACGACCCAAAATCACTTTTCTTATAGTTTTTTATACTTATGTTACACCCACAATCAAAAAAACCTAAAATTTCAAGATTCTATTTTTTGAAAAAACCAAATTGGTAAGGGTCCCCCCTTATGCTTTTTTATGAAAAAAAGTCCAAAATTTTTTATTCTCAAAAGTGTATAAACTTTTGATGTAGAACTAAACAGGATGTCAAATAATGACCAAAATGGCCTCGGGAATGACAATCGGTTCAGTTTTGACAAAGTTATGGCAGTTTGAAGTCTGGGAATGTCATTTATAAGGAACTTTTCGTCGTTTGGGCACTTTACAAGCCAATATTTTTGTCACTTTTGACGTGATTTTTGACAGAAAAATGAAACACCCCAAAATCACTTTTCTTATAGTGTTTTATACTAGTTGAGACATTCACAATCAATAAAACGTAAAATTTCAAGATTCTATTTTTTGAAAACACAAAATTGGTAAGGGTCCCCCCTTATGCTTTTTTATGAAAAAAAGTCCAAAATTTTTTATTCTCAAAAGTGTATAAACTTTTAATTTAGAACTAAACAGGATGTCAAATAAGGAACAAAATGGCCTCGGGAATGACAATCGGTTCAGTTTTGACAAAGTTATGGCAGTTTGAAGTCTGGGAAGGTCATTTATAAGGAACTTTTCGTTGTTTGGGCACTTTACAAGACAAATACGTATTTTTTGGGGTATGACCTTCGGAGTTTACATAGTCGCACATTTATATGCCATCTTTTTGTTTTTCAAATTGTATTACAATCGGATAATAAACAAAGAAGTTATTTACTATTCAATGTACCATAGTATGGGTATAATGGAAGAAGAAGAAGCAAAGCAATTGCATAAGCGCATAGCTAGCAGTGTGTTTGTGTGTTTATATGTATGAATTTAGATAAATAATTATGAATGTAAGAATTGGATTCAGAGTATCTCCGAGTCGGGCACTCTCGACTAGAGCACTCTTGTTTTTTATGAAAATTGTTCAGGACTGTATCTCCCATAGAGAACGTGCATTTTTTCTAGTTATTAACAATCCTTTGTGCGTGTCTCCATGGTCACAGTTTTTGCAATGCAGCCAGTTTTATTATGCACCTGACTGTCCGTTCATTAGTCTGCTTCCCTTGAAGCTTTTTGCATTTCAGCGGGGCGCTATGTACTTGTATGAAGCACAAAATTAATATTTCACTGTAATTAAAATGCATGCCAACTACACTATGTATGTTTGATGTAAGGCACGCTGCCTCTCTCCTGCATCAGTGTTGGGCGTAACCCATATTCAATTTACCTGTCATATAATTAACCAGAATATATCGTGCTGGTCCTATTGCAGATAAACCACTAATTAAGCGCTCCAAGCGCAAAACTTGTGCATAAAATATGTTACGTAACTTTTGAAACAGCCAGCATCAGTAGCAAAAGCCGTAGCAGTTGCATCTGTAATTAGAAGCTGTTTATTATTATGCTTGGCAACAGCTAATGAGTAGCTACCAACTAAATGGATCGTTTGGTTATCCAGTCGGGGTGTTTTAAACTATTTGTCATGCAAAAATCGGAACATAGTATTGTTGGTATGGGTGTGTGTGTGTGTGTGTGTGTGTGTATGGTATGTGTGGTGTGTGTCTGTTGTGTGTCAGGTGTCAGTTGTGTCAATTTATTGGCGCTTGACAGCGGTAAGCATAAGTTGCACTATCGCCCACAAACACAACGTCAACGCGACGGCAACTAAACGAAATGGCCCAAAGCCGCAACTGGCTGCCTGGTTGCAACTGATATGGCCAGAGGAGCAGCACCCGATGCCAAGGATATGTTGCCAGTCGATAAATTTGTCTCTCTATTTCTATTTCTATCTCTACCTCTCTTTCTCTGTTTTTGTCTTTCTCACTCTCTCTCTCTCTCGATGTATACCCTTGCAGCGGGTATATTAATTTTGGCCAGAAGTTTGCAAAGTTTGATCAGGACGACAAGACGAGTCAATATAGCTTTGTCCGTCCGTCTGTCTGCCTGTCTGTCCGACTGCTTCTACGCAAACTAGTCTCTCAATTATCTCCATGAAACTTGGTACAGATGCTTTTTTATGCTACACGCAGATAATATGTCGCAATCAGCTGGATCGGACCACTATAGCATATAGGTGCCATAGGAAGGATCGGTAGAAAATGTTTTTTTTATGAGATAACTCATACAAACTTACCAAATATAAGTTTTAGCATTATCTAGCACGTTCACAAAATTTCATTAAAATCTTACAGCTGCCATAGGAACAATCTGTTGAAAAATGAGTCGATGTATGAACAACTTTTATCTAAACTAAACTCAGTAATTTTAAGATTTATTATAATTTATATAAGTTGAGTGAATTTGGTCAAAATCGGACTTTATCTTATAGCTGTCAAAGGAACAATAGGTCTGAAATATTGATTTAAATAGAAAAATTCATTTTAAAAGTAACTTTGTCATTCTCCTTTTGTATAAGCAAGAGTGTTTCATTATATTAAGCAACTGCTAGGGTATACTACCTTCGGAGCGCCGAAGGTAGCCTTTCTTTCTCATTTGGTCTTTCATTCGGCTGCTCTCTGTGTGCCAGTTGCATATTAAGCTGCTTTCAAATATTAAATTAACAGCGCCAGGAGCAGCAATGGCAACGCCTGCAACTGCTGCATGCAACGCACATACTATTGCTTGCAACACGACCAGCACCCATGGATTATTTGTGGGCCTTGCCAAAAATGAAACGCAAAGTGCAACATGCTGCGCAGCAAAACACGTGAATTGCAGCTAAAGCAAGTAGTTTGAGGCGTGTGTGTGAGAGTTGGGTGTGTGTGTGAGTGTGTGTGGTGTGAGTGTGAGTGTGTGTGTGTGTATGTTGCGCAACACGAGACATCTGAACGCAATTTTAAACGCATCAATTTCATTTTGTGAAAGCTAAAAGCTCCGCTTGTTGCATGTCCTGCGTAAGGATTTGGCAACACGACGTGGCCTTCTGTTATTATGGCCATTGGTGTTGTTGTTGTTTTATTAGTTGCACTGCAGTTAGCATAGACGAAAAGTACAAAGTTCAATTTAATTTCGATTCCTATTAAAATTGTATCTAAAAATTGAAACCTAATTATGTTGTGTATCGAGGTCAGTATGGTGACATACGAATATTTGAATATAGCCACGACTATGTGTCTGTTGTTATATGTGTACGAACTATTTAGCGACGTGCCAATTTAATATTTAACATTTAACATATAAATTAAGCTGCCGTATGAAACCTTTTTGTTTTCACAACCGTATTTTTATGAAATAAATATCATATAAATAAATATTTATTAATGTATAATGCCATAATAGCGAATGATGGAAAATGGAATTCATTTATGAAAATGTTTTATCTTTTCTTATTTGAACAAAATTTTCACCGATTCATATTTTTCAATATTTAAGAATAATAAAAACAATATGTTATTTAGGAATTTATAATGCAGGCATTTTGATTTTTAAGAATTTTGTTTTCTGTCATTGAAGAATATTTCATGAAATCTATTTAATTTTTCGCTATACTACTATTATACTTAACATTAATTTATCATTTCATTTCGCAGGGAAGTCTGGCCGGATAACGATGAATTTGGTTCGTATACCGCTGCACCGGAAGATGAATTGCTGCTATTGCGTGAGATTTTCATGCACAACATCACAACAGGTGAGTGGGGGTTTCCCCTGCTTGTTAATTATGGTTTATTGTTATGCATTATGGAGCGACATCCTGGACGTGTCGGTCTGACCGTTCTTTTAATTAAAAATGAAAATCTGCCACTTGGCATTTGCGTGTCATTTATCTTGTACTCGCTTACCCTTCGCTCTTCTCTTCTCAGCTGGATTCTGGCTAATTTTAGAGCTCTATTTTGCATCTCTACTCTATAAATTTGTTGGCTGAAATAAGCCAAATTATAGCGTAACTTTCTCCCTTGCTCTCACTCTCTCTCTCTCTCTCTCTCTCTCTCTAACTCTCTCTGTCTGTGTTTTTGTCCCTGTTGCACTGCGCATGGAACTGTCTAAGTTCTTTTTTCCGCTGTTTCCTTTTGGCTTTTTGCCTTTTGGCTGTCCTGCGCTTAACAAATTATCCAGCAGAAATTCTTGCGCTTCATTAAAAGTAAAAAATGGCAGCGCAGGACGACTGCCCAACCTACTGCTGCTCCTGCCCCCCTGCTCCTGCTCCTACTCATGCACCAGTCCTGTAATTCAGTAGTCAAAAGCGGCAGCAGAACTGACTTTGCTCTCTGCCAAATGAAAATATATTAAACGCGTAATTGTTTTTTTCCTTGTTTTCTTTTTATTCGCGTTGCTTGCTCTGCCAAGTGCATTGGGTTGTAAAATTTGTTGTTTGCGTTGTCGCTCCATTCGATTCGAAAATTCTAGGCAACATTTACAATTTACTGTCCATTTCCCCAGCCCTTGGCAATATTTTGCTTGGCTAACAAGGCACACGCTGACATGACTTTTCAATTTTCCGTCGATTTTCCTCTTTTTGTCCGCATCTTGAAGTTGCACATGTCACTCATAGTATATACATATTTATATGGCTGTATTCTATATGACTTATTGCTGTCAATGCAGTTGCTATTTTGCACATATTATGTGCTGCACACCTCGCAGCAGCAGCGCTGCATCCGAAAAGTTTTTGACAAGCGCTTTAAAACACATCCATGGCTGACAGTTTTTTCATGAAATACGAGCTATATATAGCCATATGCGGGTAAAACGTAGTAGAATTTTGCTATGAAAAGAAGTTGGCGACGGTAAAGTTTTTTAACTTTGCTACATCATACAGATAATCTTGATTTGGTTTTTTTTTTTTTTTTTTTTTTTTTTAAGGGTAATTTATGTTTTTCGTTGCAAAAGTAAAGTTATGTAAAGTCCCTTTTTTTATTAAAATATATATTCAAGTTTTTTATGTGCGCCATTTGTAACACAGATGTAATATCCTCAATGCATTTTGTGATTTAATTAATATTTCAAAGTTTCTTTAGTAAGGAGTCCACGAGTACGTCTTCTTACTACATTGCAAATGTCCGTTATTTTATGTGTGTGCAACACTTTTTACCAGGTTCCCTGTAAACGAAAAACGAATTCGTTAAATTCTTTATAGCTTAAAATCTTGTATCTTATTTAATATGTATTTTATAATTCTCCCTTGAATGAATGTAAATCCTTTATTTAATTTTTGATTGGCTTTCGATATCAGTTTAATTTTATTGAATTTAATTTTTTGTACTTAAAGGTTAACAAATATTTTATAATTATAAAAAAAAACTGCAATTGCTGAAAACAGCTTTTAGTCCTGTTAATTGGCTTTCGATATTCAGTGAAATATCTTTTTATGTGGCTTATATAATAACCTGTTCGTATATGTACATTATATCAAGTTAAATACTGAATTTTGCTATGCAATATTTGAGTATTGTTGTGTGCATTGTTAAGACTGCTGCTGTCTGTGCCTTGAAGCGCTTTAAACACTGTCCTGTGTCCTGTGCGTCCCTGCGTTCAGATGAAAGAGGACACGTTTTGCTCAAAGCGTTTTAACCCTTTTGTGTGTATCTGCGCCATCGTTTTAAGCTTTCAGCTCGCTAAGCTCCAGACAAAAACATCGCCACGTCCTAACAGTGAGCCATGGGATTTGCTGGGCAGCTTAATGCAGCCACGGGACAGCCAATAGATTGATGGTCAGTTGACAGTACTCCGACTATAGCAATGTGCAATATACATGTGTGTGTACCATAAAAACAAAGGTAAAATTACACAATAATGCTTGATCTCGACTCGACTGCGAAATACCCCACATATGTTCTAGTGGGTGCAGTCAGTTAAGCCTTACTTAATTATGACTTTTTAAAAATAATGAAACTCAATCCATACTACTACTTATATAATGCAAAAGATTATATTAATTAAAGCAAAAGATATGAATAATTATGATTACAAAAAAAAAATGTTAACTTTTTAATGTGTGTGTTTTTGGGTTAAAAAAAAAGAACAAACACAACTGACGCTCATCTCTACTTTTAATATAAACATGAATATATTAAAGTACATTTAATATATACACCACTTTGTGTCTATGCGAATATTAAATGTTCATGCTAATGTCCGATGGGTCCGACGCGCCGGTTGTCGGTCCCCAAAGTGTCCTTTGATCAGTCTGGGTCCGTGTTACGTTTTTTTCGCTGATGCGGATTTTATTAATTACCCGCAGCCACAAACTGCATGTTGCATGTGTCCTGTGGTTTTCGTTTAATTAACATTTTTTTTTATATATTTGTTTTTAATGTTTTCGTGCGTGTTTATTGGCAGTATTTTATTTATTTTGAATAGGTCGCCGGTCAAACAGAAACTGAATTGGCATTCTACATAATTAATGGAGTGTACCAATTGCGGTGTTTTTCTTTTGTTTGTCGACCATTGTTTCACTTTTAATTTCCATTTCAACTGAATTCGATATTACGCGTATGTGGGTTATAGCCGAAGACAGCTGGAGTGGGGCTGGGTGGGAATACGCTTAGTTAAATCTTAATCAAGTCGCTTTGCTGATTTCGATTTGTGGCACGCATAATAAATGACGATGATCTCCGTCTGCGTTCACTTGCCGCCCGCCCAACGCTCAAGTTAAATCAGCAGCGAGACGCTCACAAAAATAACACAAAAATCCACTCAAGTGGTAAAACAAAAAGTGCAGAGTGTTAACGGAGACAGCACTGGAGAGTATGTATACTATATATATATATATACATGTATATCTCAAGCCAAGTTCTTAACTGATTTCGCAGCGCAGACAAGTTAGTCTCCTTGTTGTCCTGCCAGCCAGTCAGAAAGCCAGGCTGCCCGCCTCCGGTTCCTCTCCCCGTTCAGTTTGTCTCGCATAAAAATACAAAGTTTATGTTATGAACACAAATAAAAACAAAAGCACACAACAAAACTCACCAAGAACAACACAAAGTGCGCGTGTTGTTGAAAAAAACCGAATAAAATACAATAAAAAGAAATAAAATATCCACAGAATACAGTCGCACGACACACACTCAGTACATTTGCAACTTGCCACTGCTTCAACTGCTGCCACAGTTGGAAGGAAGCGCCACAGTCATAGTCACCACCACATGCACAGTCAAAACCAAAGCCACTTACTCGCATGTGTGGGTGTGTGTGTGTGCATGAGTTTCTGTGTGAGTTGTGTGTGTCGAGTAGTAAGCAAGGACCCCATTTGCCGGGTCCGGCAAGGATACTTACTCAATTAGGTGACACAAACTGGCGCTGGCTTGTCACTGATTTGCCTTTCACTGTGGCCTTGCCGCTTCCAGTTTTATTTCTCGCTCTCCTCTCGGTCTCTTAATAGCTTCAATTTGTTTATGATCATTGGGTTAGCTGTTAAGTTAGCTCATGTCTTGCCACAAGCTCAACTTTTGATGTTTTAATCAATGCGATTGTTTTCCATAACTCGATTAACTAGCTTCATATCAAAGTCCCCATACAATTTAATTATATTTTATCCAGCATATTCTGCATTTTATTTTAATTTATTTATCTATTTTCGAACACTATTTTGTTCACTTCATAGCCATATTGTTTGTTATATTAGATTTTCATTTAAATTTGTTCAATTACTGTTATATATATAATGTCTACACTATTCCGATTAAATATTGTGCATGATATAATACTCACTGTTAAAGAATAATATTTTATAATCATTTTCTAATATTCTATTCCATATTTATTGAAGCATCAGCTTCCTATGAATTGCAAGCTGCTGAACATTTTCTCTTAAACTTTATGGCGCAAACAAAGCTGAAAATGAATTCGCAAGTCTCACCTGCTCTTGGGTAGTGGGCAAACAGCTTTCTCCAGAGATTGGTCACAGCTGGCGGCGGCGACATTCCGAATAACGTTAAAAAAACATGTGAAATTTAAAGTTTAAATTGAAAAACAAAACTTGCAGCGTTTTCGTAGTCCCAATGTCGTGTTTTGTGTGGGCGGTGTTTAAATAAAATTTGTCAAAGTGGTGCTAGTAGGGGGTGGTGGGTGGTGGATTGGGTGTTGGGGCTTGTGGCAGGGTCGAGTTTTACCTCTAGTAAACATAAAACGATGCACACTTTGGGGACGCAGCGTCGCAACTGGGCGACAATAAAAAGCAAGCAAAACTTGGGGCATGGGCCAAAAGTCATAACGAGTGCAAAACCATGAAATGAAATCGTTACCGCCCACCCAAACGCCCCCTGGCCACCCAAACGCGTGTATTTTTTTCTGTCGCTCCTGCACGCAAATGTAGCAAAAAGAAGCTGCCGTATATATAATGCGGGCTCTCTTTTTTTCCATTCTTTTTTTGTGGTACGCTGCTCTTCACGTTTGACATTTGCTTTTATGTATATATGGCTGTGTGTGTGTGTGTGTGTGTGTGTGTGTCACACATGGCCGCTCTTCTGCCCGCTGTGCCCCGTGCATTTGGGCTGCAGAGAAATTAAGCAATGTGTCCCAATGGAGCACTACGTTGCGTATACGTAATGCGTCGTCGCTTTCGGCGGCGCTGCCAGCGCTGCATTAAATATGAATGCAATTTTAAGTTAAGTGTGTGTGTGTGTGTGTGCGTGCTTTTTTCCACATCAGTATCTGCCCAGGCTCAAACAGCCACAAAAATTGTTTGCATATTTATACAAAAAAAATAAGAAAATTACGTAAGCTTGACTTTTGCTCTTCCCCATTTTTTTCCGACCCCTGTGCTGGGCTGACGCTAATGGAGCGCCATTTGCCTGCACTGTAGCACGGCTTCGGAATCAATTAGAAAAAGTTTTTACACAACTGCACACACACACACACACACACACAGACATTCACGCATAAATATATGTATGCACATACATATAGTGCATACTTTTAAAATTTTCCCTTTGAAATGTTCTGGCAGTAAATTGAATAAAAATTAACAGTTCAATGACTGCTCAGGCAATTATCCCCCTTTTAATCCCAATCCCCCCAGAGGCAACTTAATTTCATTTCCATCGCCTCATGCCAATTCACGGCTCACGGCTGTGCCTCTTGCTGTGGGTGGGCGTGTCTAGTTCTTTTGAATTTGCAACGTTTTTTCTTATTATTTATATATACATATTTAAATAATCAGCGTTACATTCGCTGAGAAGGAAGCATAAGCTTTGTGCTTCCACTGATAACGAATTTTGTGCATTCATATTAAAATTTTGTATAAGTTCAGGCTAAAATTAATTTGCGTATTCACTAAAATTATATTAATATTATTTTACAAAATTAAAGTACACAATAATCCCAATATGAACACCTTTTACCTCAAACATAAATCAATCTTTGTTTTAATCTGTATTATGCAAGTTAGTATAAATACTTTAATGACTACAAAGGCTGCTCTTTTTTTATACCCAATTTCTTTCCCTATCTCGTGTCACAAAAAATAAACATAACATAATAATAATATTACCCTAACCCCCAAGCTGTCATATGCTTGACAGCAAAAAATGTTGACATTATTGTTTATTTTTATATTATCATTAACCTTTTTATTGGCAACAGTTGTGAATGTTTGTTTGACATTTTGTTGCCCTCCATCGGCCCGTAAACGTATGCGAATTTTAATGTTATTGAATGCTGCGTTCGTCTTGTTGCAATATTGAATATTTCATCTCTGACCCTCCACAAATGTATGGACATAAGTATACTCAACTCTTGGAGTGTGTGTGTGTGTGTGCCTCCCACTGCCACAACGAATGTTGTTGGCCCCAAGAACGAAAAAAGAAGCAACAAACAGGCAACAGAAAGGCAGAGGAGAAAACCAAAAACCAATTGACTTTCATTTTGTCGGCAATTTTCACAGCGTCGTTTGGTGAGCGCAGCAATTTACACACACAAGTATACAATATAAGCATGCTCACACACACATACACATATAACATATACTCACATATGTCGCGTTTCCTGTTGCTAGACGCAATCATCTGATTGCAGTTCGATGTGAAATAATTGGATTTGAAATAAAAATGTTGGCCAGGCTCCTATTTGACTTAACCGACGAGCGTTCTATGTGTATGTGTATGTGTGTGTGTGCTTGTGTGCTTATGTGTATTTGTGTTTGTTTTTGTGTTCTTATTGGCATAATTTAGTTTTTCTTTTATGCATGTTGCCGTGCTCAACTGTCGCATGCGTCACTAATTTAACGTTGATTTTTATTGTCCATGTGCATTTGGTCAGATCTTTATTATTTACGCAGATGTGCGATTATTTTTTGTTTGTTCGAATCCTTAAATTATTGAAGATTTTAGTAGTGGTGGTATAGCTTTCATATTGAGAATATAATTAAATTGATGTGTAATCAAAGTTAAAACTAAAAAGATTTGATATGATATGTTTTCCAAATGGTTTCAAATTCAAATTTTCTTTGAATTTTCCCTTCAATAAAACAATTATTTTCTTTAGTTTTTTTTTATAATTAAATAATTTTCATTTTTTATTTTGCATATCTCTTTTGTCTGCCATTAAAAGTTTCACTGTCAGAGTTGAGTTCTCATACAACTTGGGCCTTCTCTACAGTTGCTCATCTATGGTTTGCTATTTATACTTATAAGCTATGTCCATAATACATTTAATATTTAATTTTTTAAACTTGTATTGATTTGATTTGATCTAACAACGTCTGGTGACACGATCTTGGCCGCACTAGTGTTGGCAAACGTTTCGATTTCGAAGAGCTAGGTACTACACAATAATGTTTATAATTAGATTCGATAAACTACTTATTTACAAATACACACTGAAATCATTTTTCGTTTTGGCAATTGCTGTTGTATCTACTCGAATGTATGAACTTTGTCAATTTTTGGTAGTTTTCAACTGTAAACTGGGCCGCTTATGTTGTGGGCGTGGCATTTGTCTAAGCTGAATAAATATTCAAACTGTGTAAATAGAATTATTTGTTTAATATTTTATTTGCTCTGCTCTATGGTAGAATTCGTTCATGTTTTCTTTTATATATTTGTATATACTATGTAGAGTGTAGGTTTATTTATATATACCATATATTTTTTTGATCTTTTTTTTTTCGGCTACAAACTATGCATCAAATATTTGGCAATTAGAATCAATTAAATGCAAATATTTGCGCTGTTTTATTGTTTTTGGTTTCCTTTCTTAACATTTATTAAGCACACAATATTTAAAATTTAAATATTACACCTTTTATGTACAGCATAATTAAGTTTAATTATTGTTATTTTTTTGTTTTTATTTATTTTTTTGCTCGAATGAGGATTGTTTTACATTGTTGGCCATGTTCAATTATGTGCCGTTATTTACGAGCCAGCCAATTGCCGACACCGACCGAATATGCCCACTGGCCGTTGGCCAGGAAAAAGCAACTTATTTTCACATAACCATTTATGGGCACCGAAATGTCGTCTAAAGGCCATTAAGCAGGCAAATAATTACGCCGGACTCAACAAAACTTTATTAACTGCCCAGCGAGTGACTGAAATTCCGCACAGGGTTCCAGTTTGGAATGTGACCCAAAAAGTGTCAAATATCGAATTAACTCATTGCAGTCGACTAACGGAATTTTCGTATAAGAAACTGAAAAGTTACTTAATCTTGGCCAGCTGCGCATGTCATAAGCAAGAAAACCTTCATTAAATTTGACAATGCCTCACACTCCATTGTGTGTGCATGGCCATTGTAGTCCAGTTTTTCTGCTTTGCTGGCAAGAATTGTGTATAAAAAGGCTGCCACCGCACCGCACCGCACCGCTCCCCATGCAAGCCAACTCCAGAAAGGCAGCCTGACACTTGCCCACTTGGAACTTCCTTAATTAAGATTTTGTGCGTCCATGGCACTTCTCCCGTTCTAATCCCGCCCCAAAATTTCGGGCTGTAGACTGTTGGTCAGCATTACTTTAATTGTTGTTAGCCCGCTTTGCTCGGCATTTCGCTTTTGTGGCCAAAAATAAATCCTTCTGAATTGCTTAAGAAGCAACGCTTGAACGCCTGTTGTTAGTAGCTCCCTCCTCATGCTCCTCATGCTCCTTACGTCCTTACATCCTCCGCAACCTTATCTATCTTCCTGTTTTGCTCCTCGTGTGCACGCGCCTTGTTCTTGTTGTATTCCAATTACAAAGCCACAAAAAGTTGAAAAACTGTGCAATGACTGCGGCTTGGGTCCTTTAGTTGTTGCTTTTCTTGGGTTGCTGTGGCTCGCTAGATTGTTGCACAACTTTTTATCGTGTCTTAATGTAATTGTTGTGTTGTACTGCCTTCTGCTCACGCCCCGTTTCCCCCCGTCCACCCTCACACCACCACAGTCAGCTTCCGCCACCCTCTTTGCCCACCCTCATGACGTTGTAGCCGCATTTCTTCTTGTAATTTGATTTGCTGGCACATTATTTTGATGTCGGCCTTAGCAGCTTTACTTGCTGTCAGAGTGCCCCAGTCATGGACATTGGCATTTTTCACATATCTTCAAAATAGTTTTACAACATTTCACATTTGCCGTGGCGGATTAGTTGTCTGGCCATTTGGCTGGATTTACACCATATGCTCTTGTCCTGGTCAATTTATAAATGAGGTTAAGTGTGGGGGGTGGCAAGTGCCAAATAACAGCAAATGGTGTGCAGAATTAGGGTGTCTAAACCAATTGCTGTTAGCTGTTAAGGGTAGTCGATACCAGCAATAAAAAAAAAAACAGGACAAAATGTCCTGAATGGTTACTCTGAGTGTGTGCTCTTGTTGTGACTCTATCCAAAGTCGAAATTTTAATTAGATTGCTGGCAGCTGTGAAAAGTGGGTTAAAACCCAGTCAGTGACTTTAAAAGTCGATTAAGAATGAGCGTAGAGATGATTGAAATGGAAAATCTATCAAGAGTTTCACTTCAAGTGGAAGCTGAATTTGGCTTACAGCTCTGCTTTGGCTTTGGCTTTGACTTTCATTAACTAAACTGTTCAATTACTTAGCCAGACTGTGCAACTACCGACGCTCTTAGATGGGATTATTATAGATACAACTATGATTGATTGAAGGAATCGTTTCTCAGGGCACACCAGGGCAAACCAGCTGAAAGTCAAAGAAACGTTGTTCAATTAATGCACAATTCAAGATTTAAATTGATTTCTGTGCATATCTCAGTTATGCAAATCTACAAAAATTATTAATTGAAATATTCGATTCTTAAAGTACACAGAAAAGAGTCTAAATGGCAAAGAATTGTTGCTAAATTCAACTATTTTTCTAGGCTATGCAAACAAACGCGTTTATTCCCGTAATATGTTCATAATTAACGTTGGGGGACAATAAGAACAAATTGAGCTGTTTTTGTGCCCAATTTGGAGCTTGTAATGCGCATTGATAGGTTGGAGCCTTTTGCAGTCCTTTTGTCATAAACTAAATTGTTATTTAATACTTTATCGATATATTTCATTTTTATATGCATGACTATCAAAGCACTTAATCTTGACCAGCGGACAGGCACTTACACACACATATTATACGTATATAGATATATAAAGTTAACTAGCCACACACACACACACACACACACACACATACACAGGCAGACAACGGTAGACGCACGGCGTAAACTGACCCAAATACGGCCACAAGATGGACATCAAATTGAAGGGCGTTGGAGAGGGGAAAGCGTTTGCCTGATGGCCCATAAAAAGTTGCAGGCAATGGCTATTTGGCTGCTTGGCTGCTTGGCTATTTGGCTGCTGGCCGCTACACGCGGCGTATACGTAACGAAAGTTTATGACAAATTGTTGCTGCTAACCTAGACGCTAAGAGGCCTGCCACGTGTGTGGCCACGTTGAGCCATAAATCAAGCTAGACTATGTACATTTATATACCCACCCCATATATATATATATCTATATCTATATAAAAATATATATATATATAGAGATGAGCGTGCTTGTGTATTCCTTCAGTTAGTTTGGCTGCTGCCTTTTGCTTTATGGCTCATTTTTGGCAGCTGACAGTTGAGCTGCTCCTCTGCTCCTCTGTTGACCCTTTCACCTTTGCTTAGAACTAGGAAGAATGCTTTTTCGATTTCTATATAACTGCAACTGATTCACTGGAAGGTTGCGTATTGCCGCTGACCAAAGACGGTTTGTCACCAGATGCCCAACCGTCGCGAACCAGGCGCCATCAGCTTGCTGCTCACCGAACGCAGCGTCGTTGCCGATGAGCCGCCCAGCTCTGTGGCAGCCACTGCACCACCAGCACCATCAACTGTTTGACTGGAACTGCTGTTGCTCAGCAGCTCCATGGGCAGATTGGGCACAGCACCAGACGCCACATTCGGGCTGCTGGGCGCCATCTCAATGTAGTAGCTATCCTCATTGATGGGCGAGTGCAAGCTACTGCGACTGCTGCCCGAGGAGCCAGTTGAGCTGTCGGCCAGCGAGGCGCTGTAGAACTGCAGCTTCTGCTGCTCCCGCTGCAGTTCCCGCGCCTGCAGATTGTGCAACGGTGAGCTGTAGGGCGCCTCACGCCGGGTGCTGTGATGCCAGGCGTGCATGCGTGCCGGATCCACTGAACTGCTGCTCGTCACTGATCCCTGATAGTGCAGAAAGCTGTTCACATCGTCGCTATCGTTCTGCTGGCGCTGATGATGATGATGATGCGGTCGCGACGGTCCAGAGCGTCCATTGCGCTGCTGCCAGGGCAGCTCGCAGCGATAAACATGCGCCAATCCCGCCAGCAACACAATGACCAGGACGCAGGCCAGCAGCAACATCAGCCCTGGATGGCCGCCAGTTAGTGTCTGTTGTGTATCCTGTCGCGTTGCCAGCAGCTGTGCGGATTTGGAGGCCTCCGTTTTGAGTTCCACAAAGGCTTTCAGCTGGGCGAAAGTGCTAAGCTCCTGTTTAAATGCATTAGGGGTATTCACGCTGCTGTGCTGATGCTGTCCACGCGTGTTGCTCGTTGCTGTTGTTGTCGATGTTGCTCTTGTTGCTGTTGTTGCTGTTGTTGTTGGTGTTGTTGGTGTTACTGTTGTTGTGGCATGCTTGGTGCTGTAGGTCATCTTCTTAATGCTCAGCGAGGGACTCTTCTTCTTGTGCAGCTTTGTCGCCGGCTCCAGTCGCAGCTGCAGATCCGTTGACGTCTCAAATGCTGTCGCCATTGTGTCGCCCTTTATTGCTTCCGCTTGTCGCTTATCAGTCGCTTCCTGTCGCTGCAGCTGGCTGCCATCCAAGGTTTCCGCATCCGCCACTGTCGCCGTGCCGGGCAGCAGCAACTGTTCGGCATCCACCAGCAGGTTGTCGCCCTGATGCATCAGCAGCGGCGTGCCAATTAAATGGCGGTCCTTAATATGCAGCTGTAGTGTTGCATGTTTATGTTGCGGCTTCGATAGCAACGTTGCCTCTTGACCGGAAGTGTCACTAGCCTGTACGGCTGCTTCGGTTGTTGTTGTCATTGCTGCTGCTGCTGTTGCTGTTGTTGCTGCTGCTGCTGCTGCTGCTGCAGTTGTTGCTGTCTGTTTTAATAAACTCTTGGCTGCTTTATCAAAATGTTTTTGTTTTTCCGCCTGTTTTACAATGTCAGAACTTATAAGCGCCAAAATTGTTGGTGGCATAGCTGTTGTTGTTGTTATGGTTGTTGTTGCTGTTGTGGCGACCGCAGCAACATTGCTAATGTTTGTTGGCTTGGCTAGTAGTCTAAGCGGCGCTGCTGCTGCTGTTGTCGTTGTTGTTGCTGCCGTTGTTGTTAAGCTGGTTGCTGGCGCTGTTGCCAAAATGTTTGTGCGTTTGGCAGCGCGAGTTGCTGCTGCTGCTGCTGCTTCAGCGTGGTTTAAACTTGGCATGCTTGCGGCTGTTGCTGTTTGACTTACAACTGTTGTTGTTGGTATTGCAGTTGGCATTCCTGGCATTTGCTGGCTCTGCTGTTTCACTAACGAAGTTGTTTCAGCTGCCCCTAAAGTTTTTGCGGTTAGCAGCGCAATGTTCTTGCCGCTTGATTGCATTGCACTTGTCTGGATAGTTGCTGCTGTTGTTGTTGCTGCTGTAGCTAGTGCCTTTGACTTTTGCACTTTTGGCATAGTTCGTTCCGTTGTTGTTGATGTTGTTGTCGTCGGCTTCGTCGTTGTTGTTGTCGTTGCCATACCGCAAGTGGGCGGCATTGATTCAGCCGCTTCATCGTCTTCACTTTCCGACCGCCCAAAGTACTCGTAAAAGCTCTGATGTTGCACATAGTGTCGTTTTAAATCGATGCGACCCGTGGATTGACCCAAATCTGGACTGCGACAGGGACTGGCCCATTCGGCCATACCCAAAAGATCGCTGCACCTGATCGGATTATCCTCCAGCAGCAGATCGCGCAGCTGCGGCAACGTGTGCACAATCGACTGACTGACGCTCTCAATGCCCGCCGACTGCAGATTCAATGTGAGCAGCTTGGGCAGCGGCAGTGCTGGCAAATACAGCAAACGATTGCCCGACAAATCCAAAGTTTTCAAGTTCTTGAGGCCGCCAAAAGCCAGCGATTGCAGCTCTATAATGTGATTGTGCTGCAGAAAGAGATGCTCCAGCGAGGTGGGCAAACTGTTTGGCACATGTGCCAGGTTGTTGTGATCAAGGAATAGCAACTCGAGCAGCTCCAAGCGACCCAGTGCATCATCCTCCACCTGAGCAATGCGCGAGTGCGACAGATCCAGGTACTGCAGCAAAGGATAACTGTCCAAATCACCGCAGTTAATTGACTGCAAATTGAAGATGAAACAAGTTTAAATAAGTAAATAAGAGTTAGTTAGAGTAATAATGCAAAAGAGGGCACTTTACAACACTAAATTTGAATACTTTACAATACTCATACAAAATATCGAAAGCAGGTTGCTCAAGCTCATTGCGCTTTGTGTAGAGGATGAAATGTCCTTAGGCATAAATCTGTCTCGTCGTTAAGCTTTAACGAACTTTTAGTTGAGTCTGGGAAATTTGATTAGTAAGACGAGCCGTGAGTGACTTGCTGACATTGTTTAAAAATTAACTTGAATCAGCCGTTATAATTACTTCAAAGTCTGGTCGGACGCCATTGCCCCTTTTGGTAGTTGCCATTGCCATTGCCATTGCCATTGCCTTTGGCATTGCTCGTCTGGGGCCGAAAAGTAAACATAGACGCGACTCATTAAATGAAACAAGCGACAAGCACGAAGCCAGTCAGTCAGCCAGGGATTCAGCCAGTCAGCCAGGCAGACAGGCGGCCAACCAAACAGCCGCTGTCGATGCCCTCGAGCGCCTCGGCTGCCACAGACGGGCGGAAGCAATGGTTGCTGGAAGACGTCGACTGTTGGCCCTAAACGCCATAATTTGCCATGAAAAGGCTGCGTGTTGACTGCCGATAAAAGGCAGCAGAAAGGAGCAGAAAGGAGCAGGCAGGAGCAGGCAGGAGCAGGAAGAAATGGCAGACAAATTAAAATGCCTGCCTGCTGCCAGGCAACAACAAAGGATCCTGTAGCTCAGAAAGGAGCAATTGCAACTAGTTGGGCTGTCGCTGTCTTAGCCTGTCTCAGCTGCCTCGTTGCCTGTTGGCTTAAACGCGATTATGCTTATGCCAATTATCCTTATTTTATTAATGCCCAGCGTCAGGCGTGCGCTTTTGTCTCTCCTGCTCAGCACAGCTTACGAATGGCATTTTTGCACCTTTTATGGCATTTGCCATAATCGACAACAGCAGCGGCAGCAGCAGCAGCAGCAACAGCAGCAGCAGCAATTTATGAGCCGCATTTGTTTTTCTTGCCATACTTGAGACCGCTTTAAGCTTGCTTAATGCCAGAACGAAGCCCTTAAACGGCTGAAACGTTGCTTTACTATGCATATATATACATAAATATATATATATGTATATATATATATATAGAGGAAACGGAAATTCTAAAGTTGTTATGCTCTTTGCAATCTGTTTACGGTTAGATTTATTTCTCATTTCCTGCCCTGACAACTAAAGTGGGTGTGCCAAGTATCCTTCTACAGTCGCTAATCGTCAGCTATTCGGTCTGTCTGTCTGTCTGTCTGTCTGTCTGTTTGTCCGACGGTCTGCCTGTCAGCTTGTCCTTCATTTCACTTATTTTATTTTGCATTGTTTTGCCCGACATTTGTGTGAAGTGCACTTAACACTTCCATTATGTGGCTGCATTGTAATTTTAATTATGCCCTAGTACTGACTAAGTGGCCAACTAAGAGCTGTCTAACTGTTCTCACAATATAATATAACGGACAAAGAATTAAGCGCTGCTTTTATACAGTTAACAATTAAAGTCGGCTTTTTATTTTATTTGTATTCTTTTTTTGAGAGCTTAACAGAAAGCGACTTGCAATTATTTCACAGATTCAGCTGAAGTTTTAGATTTGTATATACAAATTAAAATAATTCCCTATCAATTTGGGTTTGAAATATGCCTGAAAATTAATCCATAAAATCTTATCAAATGCTATTTTTGTCTTGGCGCTAAAACATTACAATCAATAATGTATATGCATAAAGTTTCCTTTTCGCATTATGAATCCCTATGCTAGAAATTTGCAGCACATTAAATTATATAATGCTCGGTGACAAAATTGCCTGCCGACTGAAGGGAACAGGAAGTGTGCGAGCTAGAGGCAACAAAAATGGCGGCGTATATTTAAAAATAACAAAGTGTGAATCATACGCCTGGGTGAGATTTTTGTTGCGTGGGTAATCGGCACAGGGTACAGGGAACAGGGCATAGGGCACAGGGAGTAGGGCACAGGGAGCAGGGCACAGACGCACTCAAGCACGCAGCAGACCCGAACCGACGCCAGGCCGCAAAACAGATGCTAATTAATGGCAGCACTGGGGAAGCTGCAAACTGGGAGCAACTCCACCAAAGCAACTCCACCCAGCAGAGGGTAAAGAAAAAGTGCGGTCGCTGTTGCGAATGTGCCGTTAATTGCCGACAAAAGCGTCAAAATTGCGGTTCATTGGCTGCACACAGACGGAGGGACAAACAGACAGACAGACAGTCTGTTGGATACACTAATTTATTGATTACTGAAATGTGCACCCTCTTCTATGAATATAGATAGTTTATCCACTCCACTCACCTTGAGCCAATTGTGGGACAGCTTGAGTGTGCGCACAGATTGTGCCAGTGCAGCGGGCACCTGGCAGAGACCGGTGCCGCTGGCATCCAGCTCCTTGAGACTCCAGGAGGCGACAAACTCCTGCATGGCGGCGCCCACCTGCGGATTGTGTGCAACGGATAGGCTCACCAGATCCGGTATGCCCTGCAGGGCGCGTATGGCCGAGCCGCTCAGCTGATTGTGCGACAAATCCAAGTGCTGCAAATTGGGCAGCGCCAGGAATGCCTCATAGTCGATATCCGTTATATTGTTCCAGCTCAGCAGCAGCGTCTGCAGGCTGATTAGATTGTAGAACGCCTGGCGCGATACTGTTTTGCCCAGCTGATTGTGGGCCAGATTTAGTTGCTTCAGCTGCGGCATGCGCTGCTCAAAGAAGCTGCCCGAGAGCTGGCTCAATCGATTGCTGGACAGATCCAAGGTAACCAGCGTGGAACTAGTTGCTGGCAGCACACTCAGTGAATTGCTGCTGACATTCAGCACTTGCAGTTGTGTAAAGTTGCTCAGCTGCAGGCTGCTCAGCCGATTGTTGCTCAGATCGATGCGTGTCACCAGCTCCAGCTGGCCTTGGTAATTCTGTTGACTATCATAGGCAGTCAGACCTTGGCTAGTCAGATTCAACCAACTGGCTGCAATTTGAGTCTCCCGCTTCTGCAGCTCATGTGTCGTCGTTTTGTCTCGAGTCTCGCGCTTTTGCTTGTAGCGCAGTTCGCCTTTGTAGTTGGCCGGCTGGTGCTCATCGCGCAGCAGGCGGTGAATGCTTTGCAAGCTGAGATGCTGCAGCGATAGTTGCAGCTCCTGCTGCTCGGCCGCAGCATTGGTTAAGGATAATGCCTGCACGCTGCACAGCAGCAGGGCCAGGACAAAGCTCATGGCTGGCAGATCACAGTTACGGTTGGGTTTCATTTTGCGTTTACGTCCTGCCTCGTTTGTTTTAGACTCTTTTTTTCTATATTTATTTTTTGGGGGTTCGCCTTTAATTTCACTTGAAATTTATGCTCTGTACGTGCACACGTTTAGCGGCGTTGCCTCAATTTTCGAAGATGGCCAAACGTTTCGAACGTTTTATTCATTTGCCTGTGCCGTCGTTTGCCATTTGTACATTCATTCATGCACTCACGTTTTGAGGCAGCTGGCCTTTTTGTGGGCCGTCACGTGCCCCTTGGTCGACCATGTGACAACTGTCAACAGTTTGACAGCTTTGGCGTCCTTTGTGCCATGGCAAAAAAGCGTTGCCTACTTTTCAGCGCCGCCTCTAAAAATGCTGAATTTTTAATTAAATATCAACTTGGCCATCACCTTTTCAATTGTTGTGTCTTATTTTTCTTTTTCACAATTGTTTTACGTTTTTATCTTTTCTGTTTTCGCTCTCCCTTTGCCTTTTCGGCTAATTGCTGCACAAATGCTGCTCAACTTTAGCAAATGGCAATTAAAAAGCGCGCATCGCTTCACCTTTACTTGTTGTTTGTTGATGTTGCTGTTGTTGTTGCTGTTGGGTTGTTGCTGCAATCAACTGTTGTCGCATTACAACGTCAATTGTTCCCCTGGCGGCGTCGTCGCGTGCTTAAAATCTGTAATGAAACGAGAAAAAAAATTGTAATTACGCTTGTTATTTTTGTTGTTGTTGCTGCTGCTCGCATGCAAAGTGCAAAAACAACAGTAAAAAGGTAAACTTCTTTATAATTTGCTCAGCTTTTGCTTTGTGTCTGCACTTGCTTTGTTTTGTGTTTTTTTTTTTGACGGTGCTGTTTCTTTTTAATTTCAGCTCGAGCTTTACGACTTGAAAGCGTTTTGGCACTTTGCCTTAAGTGTTCTTTTTATGTTGATTGCATCTAATGAAATTATAATTTCAACACGCTTAACAGCAGGCCATAATTCGAGGCTGCGGGCTGCGGGTCATAACCAAGCGGCATGCGCCACCTTTTCTGACCGCGTGTCAGCCGCATGCCACTAAGCCTGGGTTAAACGACCAGCATGTGTGTGTGTGACTGTGTGTGTGTTTGTGCTATAAATCATTTAACTGGGTCATTTCATTTCCGTTGTAGACAAGCGACAGGAAAGCCACTGCATAACCGACAACTGTCAACAGACAACCTTCGGGCTCCCAAAACGACGCAAATTTGATTTACTCCTTGTCGCCGTAATGACGCTCAAATGTATGCTAGGATATTTTTTGTTGAAGCACAAATCCCACAAAATTAATTTGTCAATGTCTACTTAAAGTCACAATTGCCGACTATGCTTGCTTACAGTAGGTACACAAGTTCAAACATGGAGTTTGTCACTCTGGTGTGTGTACATTAGATTATACCCTTCCATATGGGTAGAAACGGGCATTATTAAAATGATGAAGGTATAAGAAGATATACGAGTCTTACCCTTTTATCATATAAATATAAATAAATAATAAATATGTACAAAATATAATTTTAAATTATTTTAAAAATTATTTGTACTGCTAAAGTTTTTTTTATTTAGTACAGCTATATTTTTTAAGCAATAATAAACACGGAACTAATTTATGAAATTATTCTCACAGGGTAGCTTCTAGTTTCGCGTTTTCACCTATACTCTTTAATTGAAGCACTTCCGGTTGGATGCTTTGTGTTGTTTATGTAGAATTGTCAAGCGCATAAATGTTGTTGCTTCTACAGCAAAAGCAGACATACACAGACATACAAATACTCACACATATGTGAGTAAACAAATTTATAGGCATCGCTGGCGCACATTAAGTTTATTGACAAATGTTATCAAGAAGCTGGCATTTCATTTCAGTTGTCGTTTGCTTATGCAACAGTAAAATGTGGGCCATAAGTTTAGCGCCAGACTTGCCCAGGCCCCCTTTTCCCCTTCCTAGCCCCGCAGACAGATAGATGATGTACACAAGTCAGTTGACATGAAAGTCGATTTGAAAAAACCAACAACAAATATGTGACAGCAATATCAGGAACAACATGGCCAAGGACAGCTGTCTGTCTGTATGTATGTAAGCGCAACCCCCACACACCCCAACACGCTCCACACACCACCGAATCAACAGTCAAGGGTGCTGCTTGCTTTTGGGTTTTTTTCTGGTTTGCTGGTTTGCCGAGGGGTTCCTGCGTTTGTCAGTTTATTTAATGCCGGCTTGAAAATAATTTGCGAATTGCTATGCCATATTTTTCTACCGCCCCAGCTCTTGTCTGTTTTTTATGATCAAGCATCAAGCGCGGGTTGCCACCCTCGTCAAATATTTGAATATTTATGTGGAAAACTTGTAGCATACTTTATGCTTTGCTCAGTTAATCAAATGCTCAGGACAAAGCAAATATTTTGCTGATGCAGCACTTTTAAAGTGCATCCTTTTGTGCCAGGCAAATAGACCAGAAAATGCCAGTATATATATATATATATATATAGATAGATAGATAGATATAACAGAATACCAAAGCAGCATTGGATTAGAGTAGACGTTGCCATTGCCGTCGCCTTTGCCATTGCTGTTGCAGCTTAATAAAGCGTTGCTTTAATAAAATCCAGGACATTGTGCACTGTCCTGAAATTGGATTCTGCAGACAGCTGCCATACGTCAACGATTTATTTTATAGAAATTTAGCTGTTACGACTTGAACCCGAACTCGAACCCAAACACCAAAACCCAACACACAACCCAAACCCGACCCGAGCCGAGCCGATGCGACATGGCTTCATCAGTGCACAGCTTGTGCAACAAAATGCAAATGGCATAAGACAGCAAGGACAACGCTGTCGCCCAATGCATTCCTCATTGAGTGCTCCCTGGCAGTTCCTTGAGATACTTTTCCACAGTTTCTTGCTTCAGTTGCGCGCTCAATTGCGCAACAAAATACAAAATTGTATCTTTTGCCCCGTCTGCCTCCTGCATTATGCAGCGTTCAAAGCCCTATCTATCTGTGTGTGTGTGTGTGTGTTTTTTTTCATGTGTGTGTGTGTCACGTAAAAATGCAGCGACTGTTGCTGTATTTACTTAGTTAGTTTACTCAGTTTGGGCGACATGTTTTGTTTAAGTGCGCTTTATACCCTGCAACTATAATCATTGCTGAAAAGGTGTATTATCACAATTGTAAAGATGCAACCCTTAAATATCCTCAAATATTAGAGCAAGTTTATTAAAGTCAGTAAATTTGTTTGACAATTTAAAGTGACATGCAGTAAATTGTATAATGTGAAGGGTATTTAAGTCTTATTTACTTGCTAGACGACTTTTACGTAGCAAGTGTTTTTTTTTTCTGGCATGCATGTCCTTATCTTTTCTTTGGTTTTCCTTTCAACGTTCATCTGAGCTGCTGTTTTAATAAAGTTGCGTTTTGTGCAGCACGTTTTATTGAGTCTGCCGCCCGATGCCTCTGACATGCATTCAGTTCGAAGCAGGCAACTGCATCCTGCAGCATCTGTGTCAATGTCAACAATGGCAGGACGTGCGAGTTTCTCACTGCTCGTGCAAATTTGTAGCTCCTGAAACTCTGGCCGAAATCTTTAAGCAAAATGTCGAACACTTTGCAAACAATTTGCTGGGATGCCTTTGTGATTGTGTCAACCATCGATGGGCGGTTATTTTTTGGCTTTTTTTTACTTTTTTAGCTCTGCGCATAAAAGTTTTCAAATTAAACTTTTTTTGTCGACTGTCAAGTGAACGGGCGGGCAATTTGGCGGTGAAATGGCCAGCCATATCGATATCAAAAGGCGATTACATAAAGGCCAATATGTCTGTGTGTGTGTGTTTGTAAGTGTGAAGTGTATTGGTCTGTTCAATGTTGCTACAGTTTTTAAATAAATATAACCGAATGGCTATGGTACCTAAAACTCACTTTCACTTTAACTTTCAGTGCTTTCAAATTATTTTTATGCCATGATTATCGATTTTTCTCTGCCATAACTTGGTCAAAACTGAACCGATTTGCATTTCCAACGTAATTTTGGTCATAGATTTGGTGATTGATTCAGCATTCAAAGCTGAGCAACTATTTATTTTCGGGTTTCTAGTCAAAAATCATGGGAAAGATATTGACATGTGAAGTTCCAAGTGCCCTTCTTGGACTTCAGAATGCCATAAACTTGTCAAAACTGAACAGACTTTTAACTCCGAGGCCATTTTGGAAATGATGTTGATTTATTATTCATACTACATATAAATCTAAAAAAAAGTTTTAAAATTCATTAAATACCATTATTTATTTTTCTGTACCTTGAATAGTTAGCTCGTTTATTAAACATATTTTACATGCTAAGTCAATTTGCCAGAAACTAAGGAGAACGCGATGTTGGGAAATTGTGCTTATGACTTGGGCTTTATGAACGCCCTGTGGCTAGAGGACTGCCCGCCTCCTCGAATCCTACGGCTCAGCAAGCCAGGAAACCGAAAAACACATAAGTAAAATTCGTAATAAACTTGTGCTTCCTCTTCTCTTTGTGTGTCTTTGGCTCGTGTGTGTGTGTGTGTGCCTTTTATTGTTTTATTTGTGTGTAGATTTTCATGTTTGATTTTTTTTCTTTGCATATTTTTTTTGTTTTTCTTTTATTTGTTAAATTGTGTAGTGAAAAATTGCTCAAGGCCCTGAAATAGAGCCACAGAGGCGCTTGTGTGTATGGGGTTTTTTTTTGTTTGCTTGACTGTTTTTTGGGGTTTTCTAGTTGTTTTCGTTGCTGGCTTCATTTTGGTAGCCCAATTTCGGTTGCTCGCGGCGTTCTTATTGCTGGGCCGGCCCAACTGGGGTCTTGACATGCAAAAAGATATTTTAATAAAAATAGGTTGCCTGTCTGTCGCCAGGTCTTGCTTTCTATTCGGGTAACAGTAATTTTTATTGTTCCACTCTCATCTCAGTTTTAACCCCTTGTTTAGTTGGCAAAGCTCTTTATGAAATTGGAAAAGTTTTTCAATAATGCTGCATAATTTGTTGTTGGCCAACCATTCAGCCAGCTTATGCATGAGGCTATATTAATTTTTGTGACTTGGCCCCATTTTTCAGCTGAGTTGCCATCTCTAAGATCTGTTTTGGGTCAGACCACAGCACAATTGCATTTCGGTTAATGATTCTGACAGCTTGACCTGAGAGGTTGCTAGTTGTGAGCTTGTTGTTTGTTGGTTGTTGGCTGTTGGTTGCTGCGGGCGAAGTGCTCAACTAGTGCCTGGCCACTCATATATTCTTGTCCACCACATAAAGTGGCACAATGATTTTCTAATAATTTGCCAAATTGCCTTTGCCTGACCATTAAATCTGAGATACGTGTCTACTTCAGAGATATGTGGGTGTGATGTGGCTGTAAGAGTAGCTGGACTGGGCCTGATGGTGGTCTGTGGTATGCTGGACCAGCTTATTGCAGGATTATATATACACACATAGAAACATAAACACACGCACACACTTGGATATATGACAAACGGCAGGACAACTAGCATTATGTGCTCCAAATTGTCAGTGTCAGATATATGAACGCAACTTGAAACCTTAGCCTGGCTGAGAGGCTGGAGACTGCTGTATCCTGTGCTCTGTGTCCTGTTACTGAGACCGGCCAAGTGTGTGGGTTGCCAAGCAGTTAAAGTTGTCAGTCGCTCGCTTTAAGTTAACGCTTCACTGGTCTCACCCAAATCGTGGGCCAACAAATCTGTGACTAGCGCAAAATCAATAAGTCGCCTGCTGTGTATTTCAAGTGGTTTCGCATTGCAAGCGATTCTATAAAAAATATTCAGCAAAAAACCTACTAAAGTGCTCTAAATGTGTTAGCGTATGTGTGTGGGTGTGTAGGTATTTGTGTGTGTTTTTATGTCATCGACTTGGCTGCTCTGTTGCTTTGGGCCATTGTTCACTGTTTGCCTGCCTTGCACCAGAAAACAATGAAAAACGTTTAAACAAAATAGGAGTAGAGAACTATGATCGAGATTAGATGCCCTATCAAAAACCCCGCAAACAGATTGCTAACATATTTTAAATATATAAGTATGCATTTTAAAATTGTGCACTTTCAACTTTTGCCTTTTACTGGTTAACTTTATCGTCATAAACTAAGATTCATTTACTATAAATCGATTCATTGTACTTTAATATGATATACTCCTTGTGCACTTGTGTAGGGTATAACTAGATTTGTGTGTCGCTCGTACCTGCACTTACACAGCACCACCCTACCTTGCCACCACCCCCCCCTGCATATCTAGTTTGCTATTTTGAAGCTGGTTGTCAACAGCGCTGCGCTTTGTTTTCCTTTTTCAGCTGCTTTTGTTCGCTTTTTGGTCTTTTTTTTTATCACATTTTCCCATGGCTGCTATGAGCAACTTTTGGCATTTGGTGTGTCTTTTAATTTTCATAGCTGGCAGCAGTTTGTTGATCCCCGACAGACAGTTTTCATCCGATTGTTTTGCTAACAAGTTTTTCCATCGATATGAGGAGTAACTTTTGACTGCAGCCCCCATCTCCGCCAGATATCCTGCCTCCCCCACGACCGTCTAGCGGACAATTAGCGCATCTGTTTCAGCATTCAATTGCTCCGTACACTTATCAGGAAGGCACTTGTCAGTAATACGCGCCATTAACATTAACGCACATTATGCTCCATTTTTCAAGTATCAAATTATTGCCAAATAGCATGGATGGTGGGGAAGATAGGGGGTTGGCAAGAGAGACAAGAACAGGCAGCTGCCTTGGGGCAGGCAACAAACTTTAAATATTTACGACATCATTTCATGGCCCACAAGCGACGCTGCTGAACCCTTAAAATTGCCTGCCCTCCTGCTCCTTCTCCTTCCTCTGCCTTCCCGCCCGCCCTCACAGACGCAGTTTCAATGATAATTTGCGCCCAACCCTCGCAAGAAAAATAAAAAAAAAATATTACACGCATAACTGTCGTATTTTTTTCGTAATGCCCTCCAACGCTGCTGGCTTTGTCTTCAAGCCTGAAAACAAAAATTAGGCCATTAAGGCATTTACCAAATACGCCGTGTCCTCAACTGGCCCGCACTCGAGCCTGGGCTTGGCCCACTGCCTTCCGCAGTTCGCTTTTTGGGCGTCTTTTTGTTGAAATTGAAATTAATGTGCCGGAAATCACAAGTTCAGCACGCAAAGTCGGCGGCAAGGGTTCGCTTTAAGCATTAGCCCCATGATATATGTTGGTAATTTCTGTTTTTCTTTTGTGAGCTGCCTACTGATGATTGCCCTGGCAATTAGCCTATACACAAGTGTGAGTCTGCCTGAAACTCATTTTGAAGGGCAGCCTCTTATGATTTAAGCGATATTTCAAGCTGCCAAAAAACAATTGTTAGCATATGTATTACATATTTATGTAGCATAGTTACGCAATGATTTAAATCTCCAAGAAGATGTAAGCTTATTCTATTGGCACAAGATTATTCAACACATTCTCTACAGTTTTGTCTAGTTAAAAGTTAAAATTAGTTGTAAATCTTTAAAGAGCATTTCCAAAGAATCGTTAAGACGGTATAAGGAGTAATCCTTATGAAGTCTTTTATCTTAAAACCATTGAAATATATCTAAAAGGTGTACTTATAAATACATGAAAATTATATAATATTTATGCTTTAACCAAGGCTAGTGCGTTGGCTGTTCTGCATATTTTTAAATGCTTTGGGCCAAGCCAACTTATTGCGCAATTTTTCATATTTTAATGGGAAAACATTTTGCCTTGCGTCCAAGTTTTTAATTTGTTGTGCCACTTGCCTGGACTCGCACACACAGCTGCCGCTCCTCTGCACACTCCTCACCACCTCACATCCTCCTACATCCCCCCCGACGCATTGCATGTTTTTCTTTATTTTCAGCGCTTATTGTTTGGCCGTTCTCTGGCTCGGCTTTCATTATAAGCCATAACCATTTGGCCGAGAGGCGCAAAAGTGTCGAAAGTGCAGGCAGGCGTGCGTCATTTATGTGTGGGCGTGGCATATAACTTTTGTTACCCAACGGGAAGCAAAAATAACGAAAAGAAAATACCATAACAAAAAAAAATAAAGTTTTGCAAGGATCGTGCAACTAAAATGTTAAGTATTTCAAGCTGCGAATATTGATATATTAAATTCGCTTTGCCCCAAGAGTTTTAGCATTTAATTTCGATGCATAAATAATAAGTGGTTGTCTAAGCAGCTGCTGGTTATGATGTGCCAAAGTGCAAAACTGGAAGTGGCCCAAGAAACGCTTTTGACCTGCATAAATAAGCAAGGAGCCAAAGGATGCGAAAGCGAAACTGCTGACAAAACTTATAAATCCAAGACATCCTGACCTTAATGCTACGTTGAATATTAAATGATGATGTTGCTGGTACTTTGCCAAGTGTACGTGTATCAGTGTGTAGAATCA
This sequence comes from Drosophila maculinotata, assembly GCA_035045305.1. Taxonomy (NCBI): domain Eukaryota; kingdom Metazoa; phylum Arthropoda; class Insecta; order Diptera; family Drosophilidae; genus Drosophila; species Drosophila maculinotata. The sequence continues at coordinate 13,740,306 of JAWNPD010000335.1, forward strand.
TAGGTGTGTAGTTGTGCGTGTGTGAAAGCGTGAATATAAACACAAACTGCGTCAAGGCAGCTGCAAGCTGGCTAAAAGCGAAAAAAATCGATGTCAAAGTGCTGGCTGGTTCGCTGTAAACTTACACCTACACTGCACACACACACACACACACACACACACACACACACACACACACAAACAACACACACAGCCTGCAGCATAGGTGCCCTGTAGGTGTTGCCTTCGTTATGGCTGGTTAACTATGCGTATACGCAACCCAACTGAATGGCTGCTAAATATTTTCAAGGATAGCTTGACAAACAAACAAATAGTTGAGCTTTTGTATATAGTACATATATAAAAATACAAATAAATATAAATATTTTGTTAGCATAAGTGTGTGCGGGATACCAAAAACTTAGTTTAGTGCTATGTGTCGCTTGAGCGCTTATTGTGTGCCACTTTCAAGGATATTGGCATTTGGTTGGCTTTATTTTATATATTGTTTTTTCAGTTGAACCCTGAAATAGGATACGTCAGAGACGCCCACGAAGCACTTTCAGCTGCTTTGCATATTTTCACTATTTCTCTTTGGGGGTCGCCCAGCTACGTGACTTTGCGTTTAAAGAGCATCCAAAGCCACAAACCACAGGCTCCACCACACCCACCCGCACCCGCTCCCGAAACAGCACCACAGCAACCGTTGGTGTATAAATAAATTATTAATTTATGGTTTATCAAAGAAAATTCATTCCGAGTGATATTTGGACAAAATGTAAGCCTTGAGGCCCGTCATTTAAGACACTTGACAATTATATTTGTGGCAAGCAAAAGCAAAATCGAATAGTTTCTTCTTTTTGGGGCGTCTCGCAGCGTCCATTATGACGCAAACCACAACTGAAATATCAAATTTACTTTGAGCATAAAAAAAAGATAAAGAAAATTTGATTATTGAAATTTGTCTGATTTATTTTGATTTCCATGGCATTTTCTTTTTCTTTGCAAACTCAGATTGAATTTCTTTGACGGTATACATTTTTAAAGGATATTTTCATTTGTGAAATCTAGTGTGTGCATTTTATTATACTAGAATTTGTAATATTTAATACAGTTATGGCTTTAATTTTCCACAAAATCGATTCCTTATTATTGCCAACTAATTTTAACTTTCAAGCAACTATGAAGATTTAAACTTAAGAAAAAAAATCAATCAGCGCGAATGATGCTTAGCAACGGCTCTCCTCCCCTCGTTAAATGAGTTACAAAAAAATGAAAAAAAATCTATTACGTGAGCTTACAAATATTGAGTTTCAATTACATTATAATTATGTATTTTGACGTCTATAGAAAAAACCAAAATTTACTTTAACAAAGTTGAACAGAAAAATGTGGGATGATTGCTGAATGAGCTTATCTGGAATTGAAATACAGCAGCCGCAATGCAGCTGACTTTTCCAGCCAATAAGCAAGTACATAATGTGCACACATATGTACATATATATATATATCGATATATATACTAATTCATATACATATATGCAGCATATGTGCATTTGTGGTGTGTGTTTGCCGCAAGCGTCGCCAATACAAATCGCAGCGGTTTCTATATGCCGTCATTTTTATGACATTTCCGATGAATACAAAATGCTTAATTAAATGCTGTTTGGTGTCGTTGTTGCTGCCGTTTGTTGATGCCATTGTTGTTGTTCTTGTTGTTGTCGCTTGCTGCTTTGCAGAGACGCACACAAATTGCCGAGCTATAGCATTGGCTGACTGAGGCAAGAAGAAGCTGCCTGCCGCATCCGCATCTGCGGCGCACGCCCTTGCCCTTGGCCCCCGCCAACGCCCAACGCCTCTTGTCGGCATGTGATGACACGCATAATTTATTCAATTTTCGCATCTGTATGTGTGTGTGTGTGTGTGTGTATGTGTGTGCGCGTCGGGATGTGCCGGCTTCAGTTTCCTGCTGCTGCTGCTGTTGTTGTTGCTTCTCCGAGTTAAGGTTTCTTTCGCATATCTAATGCTTAAATTACACATTCAAATACACGCCGGCACGCACACATACACACACACACACACACACACGTATACAAGCACACATTCGCCGCAGTCATGTGCGACATTTGGTTTGGGAGGCTTTTTGCCTACGTTTTGTTTCCCACTTGCGCAAATAATGATCCCCAGACACATTCCCTGTACCATTTCTTTCCGCATTTTGTTGCTGTTGTTACGTATTTACTGCAAAGATTATTTGCAATGCCTCGTTGCCATTGTGGCGCACAGCGACAGCGATTCTCTGTGTGCCACACTGGCAGGCAGCGTGTGTCTCTGGCCTTTCTTGTTTGGGGTGGCGCTTCGGGGTGGCAGCAACAGCAGCAGAGGCAGCAGCTCATAGTGCGGCCGCTTTGTCTACAACAAATCACTTTGTTGGCGCAACACTTTAATGTCAGGGATTAGGCATTAACGTGAGATTTGCCAGCGTGCGTCCTGGTTGCTTTTATTCTATGCCATTTGCATTGTACCTAAACTACGCACACACACACATATACATATTTATGTAGCTGCCACATACAATTATATGTAAGTCTGGGAGTGCTTGAGTTTAGCAAGTTTTGTTTGCTATTTTGTGGCCTAAAAATGGTACTCTACTCTCATACATTTGGCTATAGTGCAATATTTTAAGTGCACTGAGAGTAAAATGTAAGTTACATGTTTTATAAAAATATCAAAATATTTAGAATCTGTGTGTACTGAGTTGAAGACCTTTTTTAAATTTTGCAACAATCATTTCAATCACCAAACAAACTTGTAAATATAAAACCAAATGGGGTTAAAAAAAAACTTAGTTACCAGCAGAATGCATACTATTTTTTCTCAGTGCATTTGTGCGCATATCTTGAAAACAATGTTTGTAAATATTGTTACAATATCTGGAGCATGTTGAGTGCCAGCGTAGAAGCAAATCTCCCTCCTAAGATTTAGAAAGCCCAAATATAAAACCAACTGTTTATATCAAATAGAAATGTTAAATATTTGCCGAACAACAATACATTGCAAACAGAAACAATTATAGAAAGTTATAAAAATTCAGTTTGATATGAAACAGATTTAGTTTTGCTCTTTTTCAATTATTGGAAATGTTTTAAGTAAATTTACAATATGCCAATATGCAAAACTTCAACGGAGCAAATACACGAATTACTCAATTTGTGCTTTGTAGACAGAACAAATGTGCAGAATTTTGGGTTGGCTTTGCAATATTTCATCAAAATACGCAATTGTTTTGAAACAACAGCAAAAATCAGAAGCGATTTCTGCTTTCAGTCCCTACCCATTGGCCCATTTGCATTTGAAGTGCTTTTAAAAATGTTCGTAAACGGCAGCCAAAAACCGGCGATCAAAATCTGTGTAATATTTTTTGTTGCGTTTCGCTTTTGCCAAAATATTTTACTGGGGCGTTTGAGAGGGCGTGTGCCGCCCGTGAACTGCAAATTGCGTACGCAAATTGTCTGCTTAAACGGAGCGTCCTTCAGTCTCAGCAGTTTCCTACCCCCACCGCCCATTGTTGTCTGTCTATTTCGCGCCTGTATATCGTAAATCAGCGCAGATTATTGTTGCTTCTGCTGAGATTCCCCAACCCGCCAACCCGCCAAGCAACCCTCAAACCCGCCGCAACACCATTTGCATTTGTATCTTTCTTCCTGAACGCGTATTTCAATTTGAAGCAGCTTAAAGCGATGTCGCTTCTCCTGCAGCTCTGGCTTCTTCATAAATATGCAAATTGCACCCCAACCACTCTCCCAACGCCCCTCTGTTCGTCTTGAAGTAGCTGTAGCTGTGGCTGCCAACTGTCCGTAAGTTTCACTCGCCTGTGCACTTCGCTGTGCTTTACGCAAAATGAAAAAATATTTGATTATATGCTAGCTCTTCAGTTGCTGCTCAACTAGCTGCCGCGTATCATACCTCTAACCTCACCCGCTTCCCCGCTCCCCCTCACACCTACTTAGCCAAATAGGTAGCAGCTAACGGTTTGATTGTCATGTACATATAACTCAATGCTTTCGGATTGCAGCAGTCCCACCCAACCGTAAACAATGATGCTCAAGTGGGGCAAGACCCCAACTTGAGGCTGTTGCTCTGCCCTTGTGTTTGCCCCACTTGCCCCTGCCGGGAGTGCTGTTTGTGTTAGAGGTTGTGGGGTGGTTGTGTGTACTGCTACCACATTACTCATACGCCGTGTTGCGGTTACTTTGCCTGCTGCTTTGCTGCCTTGGTTTGAGAGGCACTTGCCCAACGCCCTGGCATGTTTAATTGAGCGCCGATACAAGACGCTCAAATACCTGCCAACCCAACCACGCACGAGGGGTGTGCCTGTGTGTGTGTATGTGTGTGTGTGTGTGTTGGGGGTGCGCTTAAGTGTGCGTTATCTGCTCATCTGACGGCACTTTTGCCGTCGTCTAATTAGACATTGCGGCTGCATTAATTGGCTTGGACTTTATAACTTTTCGAGTGCTATCTGCCAGTTTTTATGGCCGGTGCGCAGATAAAACTCAAATTAGCGTTGCTTTATCTGCCACTAAATAATATTTTGCCCCACGGATTTTCATCATTCCATTTTCATATTCTTTTTTATCCCGAAAGCAGCTTTGCATTCGTCATTTGTTTGCATGCGCATGCATTTTATATGGCATTGTGCAAACAATACAAAAATCAATAAATTCAATTTTAAAATTATAAACTACCCAAGAGCCAGGCACACAATAACAACACCAATAACAATAACAACGACAGCAACAACATATTGCAGTTGGATTGTTTTTGTGCAATAGCTGCACAAAAGTTTTTAAGATTTTTGCTCACAGTTCTGTGTCCGCCCCCCAAAACTATAGAACATGTTTACATGGGTGAATCATGAAGAAGACTTCAATTGTTTGCTTTATATTCTGCCTTGATTGCGGTGCACAGAACATGAGATTTAAGACCCTCGTTTAGTTGCCCTTGATGGAGCATTGCATTATAATAGTACAATAATTCATTTTAATACAGTGATCGAATTTTAAAAAATCGTTGATTTTAATATTATAGTCATAATAAAACTATGCTTTTGCTGAGCAAACATGTGAGAGGAAAAATGTCATTAAAACAAAAAACCGTTTTCTAAAATAGATAAATCATAATTTGAGTGATCGTTAAATGCTTTTATAATAATAATACGGTTCTGTAGTTTCTGAATATTAAAATATAGTATATATACATTCTTAGTAAAAAGTTGAAATTAGTTAAAACTGTGCACTGGATTGGAGTTAGCTGCATACTTATTATTAAACCCTCGTGAATCGCAATTGAATCTCAGGACTTTCTAATTAAATTATCGGCAAACAGGCTTCACAAAGTTTTCAATGCCTACAGCAGCTGCCAGTTTCCATTTCAGTTGATGTTGCTACAATTGCCAAGTTTGTTATGTTTTAGTTTTGTGCACTTTCTCATGGGTCCTGCACCTGACTCTCTCTCTCTCTCTCTCTCTCTATCTCTCTTTGTCTCTCTCTCTCTCTGTGTGCGTATGTGTGTGTTACAGGCTGGCACTTATAGCGCTTTAATTAATCAAATTGCACACTTGATAGCCTGTGGCTTTTCCATTGCTCTAAATAAAAGTAGCTATATTATTTCAAATCCTTCGGCTGTAAATTATTTTCATATTATTATTGAAAAGTGGGAAATATATTATTTCAATTCAAGATAATGATATAATATTGGTTTTGCATTCTGGCAATCGTTTTTACTTTAACACCGTTTATTATTATTTTGTTTTCGTTTCATTCTCCCAATGATCTGCATTTTACAGCGTTTGAATTGGTTTTCCTGCTGCAATTTGGATTTCAATTATATATCTACATTTCATTCACTCAGCTGCACATTGGAAAGCAATTTAATTATTTAAACGTTTATTGACACCAAGAGAAAATAATAATGGCTTGTTTCTCTATTACAAATTTGGAACGCTTAATAGTTCCAATTATTTGATACTCAATTCTACACACATTGAAAATTTAGGAGTTAGGTTTCTATTTAAAAAGGTAGCAAATTCATTAAAAACTGCATCTTTACAGCAAAAAAGAAGCAAACATTTATAAAATGTTGAAACCATTGGGGTTTGTCAAAGACAAATATGAAATGCATAATTTAAGAAATATTACTTTTCAACTTTTCTTATTTACTCATAAAGTTTTTAGAGCATTTTAATTATGCTTGTTGTGTTATACTTTTATTTCCAAAATTATCTTGCAATTAAGGCAGAAAATTGAAAAAAAGAAGTTATATAAATAAACAGCGACAGGACTCGACAGGACAACAGAGAAATGTGCATGAATTAGCGCGATTTACATGAAAATTGCATAAATATGTAAGGACGTGAACAGCCCCGAGCGGAGGGTGTCGTGAAGAGGGTGTCGGGTAGGGGGGTATGGGGTATGGGGGTGGCCGACATAAATTCAAGGTAGGAGTAATCAAAGCAAAAATTACCTAATTAACATAATCCACAGTGGCCAAATGAGGCGACGTTTGTACTCGATGTCCTTGCTGGGCGGGGCTGCGCTGTGCTGTGCTGAATGGGGGCGTGGTCAGCGGCCAGTAAGGAGCAGCAGCAGTAGCTAGACAGCGGCAGAGCAGTCCTGTGGCCGTTGATTAGCGTTTGCCTTTGGGCACACCGCGTCCCTGACGTCTAAGCGGCTTTGCGCTCGGCGCCTGGAAATCCTTGGTGATAAGTTGTCCTGTTGTGGATCCAACTTGATGCTTGCAGCTTAGATCTGGCGCGCGGACAGTGCTGATTAATATGCAGACGTTTAAATTTCGTTTTTGTTTCGCTTTGCTTTGGTTTTCGTTTGTTTTCTTTTCGTTTCTTTTGCTTTCTCTTTTTTAGCTTCGTATTGTTTTTTTCTTGTTCACTGTTTGCTTGTAATTTGTAGCACTGAAATTAAATGCAAGTTTAAGTTGCAGGTAACGTTAACATTTTCAGCTGAGTTGCTTTAACTGAATGACTCTTGTTTGCTTTTGTGTGTGTGTGTGTGTGCTTGTGTGTGTGGCTGACGTGCAGCGGAAATGAACAGGTTTTGTGCTGCCTGTCGCTTTTACAACACACACACAGTAAAAAGATGAATTTTTGTGGCAAGCCAAAAAAAAAAACGCAAATAAAGAATGAAAATAACTGGCAGCCCGCAAAAGTATGCTACATAAATATGAATGACTAAACGAAAATAGCGCCAGCTGAGTCTACAGCACAGCATCCTGCGTAGGGGGCAATAACAACAAAAGTCACAGCTTGTAAGTTGTTGCCAACATTTGACGCCTGGATGTCTGCCAAAAAGTTTGACGTCTGCACGCAACAGCAACAACAACAAGCAGCACAGCAACAAGGATAATAACAATACACACACACACACACACACACACACAAAGTAAGAGGTGTTCAGATTTTGGTCATTTACATTTTGACCAACAAGCTGGCAGCTAATTGGATTGTTGTTTTGTTTTATATAGACGGCTTCACTTTTAGCCAAGTCACTTTTAGTTCTCACTACGCGTGTCCTTGCGTTCATATGTTCAGCACTAGACTGAGCTTAGCATGCTGCCAGGACATGCTTTTAAGCAAGCTAGCAATCGAATTCGAATTTCGAAATAAAGCTTGACGCCTGCGCAGCACCTGCTCGCTCTCTCTCTCTCTCTGCTCTCTTTCTCACTGCTTCCTCTCTCCCTCTCTCCCTCTCCCTCTCTCTTTGTTGCTCTTTGTCTGTGGCAGTCTCTGCCAGCGTTTTGTTATTATTTTGTTTATAGCGCTGCCGTCGTTGTCATCACCTGTTTGCATTTGCAGAGTCCTTGAAAACTGTTTGCTCGCACGCATGTGGTGCGCCAGGATTATGTCCTTGCCCACAGTTGCTTAAGTAGCGGCTCAGCTTCGTGTGCTTTGCGTAGACAATCAGTACAACTTACACTATCCCAGTCCCTGCCCCTTGCAGTGCTGTTGCTGCCACTGTTTGTGGCAATCGCTCTACATTATGTAATAACGTATCGCTTGTTGTTTGTCGTCGTCTCTTCAAAGAGGGCAATGTGGCAACATGAAGCAGCAACGATGCGTGTTAAACTTCAAATTAATTGCTGCCGAAAAATACGGCTTGGGGCTGGGGGAGCCTGACAGGCACTGTCTGCTCCAGACCACAAGTCCAACAAGGAGCACGTATGCCACACAGAAGCAGCAGCAGCAGCAGCCAGAGACAAGCGACAAGGTCAGGCAGGTGTATGTATTTGTGTGTGTGTGTGTGTGTGCATAAAAGTCATTAAGTGTGGCCAGGCAAGTGCAGGGTGCATACAAAAGCTAACAACAACAACAATAGCAACACCAACAAAATTGATGCCGTAACGAGGTTCATGTTTAATGGCCGTGTTGTTCGCCGGTTCCTGGTTCCTAGTTCCTGGTTGCTGGTTGCTGGTTGCTGGCTTTGGCCCTTGCGACAAAAGCTGCCCAAAAAGGACATGCACTAATATCGCTGTGTAGTCCTGTTCAGTCCTTTAGTCATGTTCGTTGTCACCATATCTCTCACTCGCTCTTCCCCACTCCCCCTCTCTCAACCACCCTGTGCGTCTGTGTCAGGGCTGCAGCTTGAACCTGACACAGAAAATTGTATTTTAATGATGGGGCATAGCGGCAGTGTAGAACAAGAATAGCAAAGCAGCAGACTCACCCACACGACCCACAGCCCTCGACTGCGCAGCCCACCCCCGCACACACAAGACGTTAATAAAGCGACACACGGCTGCAGTTTGCGTTCGCTGTTGCTGCCACACAATGCAACTGCATAATCAAGTTGTAACTTGTACTTGCAGCAGGGGCCATTTTTTGGGCTTTGTTGCCATTTTCAGGTGGAGCAGCAGCAGCAGCAGCAGCAACAACAACAACAACAGGAACAGGAGCACCTGAGTTTCTGCAACAGCGTCCGGCTGCTAGATGCTTTCAGTTTGGCATCCACGTCAGTTGGCATGCAAATTGTTGTGTTGCATTGTGGCAGTGTTTAGCTTGCTCTTGCCCCCTGTTCCCCTACCTACCTCACTCGCCCCTATTGTACATCCCTTGACCTGACTCTATTCCACTCCTGCGTGTTGCGCCCTTGACTAGCTTTGCTTTTTATACTCTGTTCCTGAAAGTTCCCGAGGTTTGCTCTCCCATAACTTAAATGACAACATCATCTAATATATATGTATTAATATTTTAATAGTATAAGTAATAAATCTCAAACTAATAGAACATGTCAAAAATGATATTACATATTTTAAATCAATGCTTTCTCTGGCCTTAGTTAATCAACAAAAAAATCATTTGCTTATATAAAAATTAAATTCTTCAAATGAATTAAAATTATTAATGACATGCTTCTAGCACTCTTCTAATCTTCAAATCTCTTTCTTTATTTTACACTAGAAACAGAGTATCGCACAGTCGTTAGCTTGCAACGGCAACATCTTGCTTGTTATCAAACGTAACACTGTATGTGAGTGTTTCTGCTTATGTGTGTGTGTCTGTGTGTGTGAGTGTCTGTGTGTGTGTGAGTGTGCGTGTGTGGGTCGTAGTTGAAGTGCACTTGTTTGTGCATTGCAGCAGTCGTAATTATTGTTAATGGCCATTTGCCAAGCGCTTGTTGTTCTGACTTAAATCAGTACAAATTCATTTGAGGTGGAGCCACTCAATGATGATTTACTTTTCAAGTGGTGCGTTCGAAAAGGCACCCTTTATAACGGGAAATAACAATCACAATTATCGCAGACTTAATGCTCGGTTAAATGTTGCGGATAGTTTGCAAAACTGCATCTGCATTTAAAGCTTAACTTAAATGTTAACTTTGCCTTCTAGTTACCTGGCACAATAAACCTTATTTCCCAAACGCTCCTTATATAAATTTACAGATGTTACCCTCTTTTAACTTTCTCAATGTGTATAAAAAGAGGTAAAAGCTTAGTGTGAAAATTAATTTAATTTCGATTTCTTTTGCAGTTGAAGCCGCTGAAGAGGCGAATGACGATGGGAATGGAAATGAGCATAAAGATGAAGATGAAGAGGACGAGGAGGCTGCGGCAAACGAGGAGTTTGGCGAGCGAGGCAAGTATTGAAATCTGTGGGAATATTGCCAAATTACAAACCTTTTTCCCTTTCTAAACAGATAATGGACTAACAGAGAAAACGTTCAAATTTGATGATTTTGCTCGCAGGTAAATTGGCCCCACAATCGTCCTGTTTCCCCACAGCAATATCCATATTTCCCGGCCGTAGGACATTTAAGTAAAGTAAAGTTCGGTTTTTTTTTTTGGCCACATTTTATAGCTGTTATTTGAAAAGTTCTTTGAACGTTTGTTGGCGGTTTGCATTGATGGTCGTGTTGAAAATTGTAATTGTAATTTTAATTGAAAGGCAGCGCGCAAAGCGCAAAGAGATTGAAGTGCCAACGCAGCTCGTGGCTACTAATTAAGGATTAGCGTCAGGAATTACTTGTGCCAAAAGTTTTATGGACGCCAAAAACTTGACGCCGCACACAGCTGCTCAATTGGATTGGGGATGACGGTGGCTGAGGAAGGGCTCAGTGCTTAGCTGCGAGCACTTCTAAATGGCCACAACAATAACACCACCAACAACAACAACAAACAAACAACAACAACAATAACACTTATATTCTAAAATGGCGTCAAGTTTGCGTTGCGGCTTGTATTTAAATTGTGCTGCTGCTATTCTGGTTTGGTTTGGTGTTTCGAAAAGTTTTTGTCCCGGATAAACGTTTAAATCATAATTAGTTAAATTTTGCATAATTTAATTGGAGTTTGCCAGCCATAATTGTGTAGAAACCACTGATACGCCCCCCTTTTCTTCCTTACTCCGTTTCAATTCCATTCATTTCCGTTTGATTTAATTTCTATACCCCTTCCCCGCCCCTCCCTTCCCCAACAAAAACACAGATTGCTGCATCCGAAAATTGTGCATGCCTGCACCCTGGTGCTGACCGACTGGACGAGGATACCGACAATGGCGCTGAAAGCGGCTGTTACCATACTCCATCGCATTGCCTATGGCTGCTCCTGCCCCGGCATGCTCTATCAGGTGAGTTCCTCTTAATGCGACAGTCAAATGATTTTGGCCGCCTGTTTAGCTGTTCACTGTTGGCTGTTGGCTGTTAGGTGCTTTCGTCCTGCTGTTTTTAATTCTGTTTGCGCCAGGACCTGTGTCCGGGCCGCGTCGGGCGCACATAAATCAAAGTCAAATGCAAAAAGAGTACCCCAGCTTCGTATCCAACTCCTACAGACTCCACAATCCAGTCGCTCCGCCTGCAGTCTTCGTCTGCGCTGAGGCGCCCATTTTTTGTTCGCTGGTTTCATTTTTATGGTAATTTGTACAAATTAAGCGAACCTTTTTTCTATTTGTGCCAACCACAAACGATATTTACTGCGCGTTCTTTATATTTTCAACGAGTTTTGCCACAACACACCCACAGCCCACAGCCACCCCCCTCCTAATACCGCGCTCAGTTGACTGTTTGTCCCATTTTTAGCCCTTCTGCTGTCAGCTGGAATTTGAACTTTTTAAGCCTTTTACCCGCTGCCTTGAGCCGCAGCATTGCTTGGGCTTTACTTTTTAACTGCTGCTGCAAACGGCTGCTGCTGCTGCGGAACTGCGGGACTGCGGGGCGGCGGGGCTGCGGGGGGTAAGTCAAGCATTGAAATATGCCTGTTTGTTTTGCTTGTCAAGGTTAGGGTATCGAGTAACTTAGCTAGCATATTCGACTTGCTAGAGAATCCATGAAGTATGCTCCTTTCCTTAAAACTAACTATATACCTATACTATAATAATTGCTAAATTCCCAGCCGGATCCTGTTGCACACTATTTATTTTATTCTTCAATCTCTTTAAACAAATCGTATTTAACATAGCTTTTTTTAGAGTATCTCTAAATGTGTTCTCCACTGCGTAACTTTTTAACCATTTTGTTAGATATATATACATATTTTATGTGGCTCTTTTGTGCGCGTTTTTGCCGCTGCTTTTCACGGCTGGCAATTAAACTTTTCTTTTGAGCAGAGTTCATAAATCACATTCAACGCCAGGCGGCGGTAATTCTGGCCCAGCCCAACAATCATTATATAACTTTGCTCGCTGATACAGCTTAAGCTGTATTTTGTAAGCTATATGCCACGTACAAGCCCTGATCACTAAAGCAACCAAGAAAATGGCGCATTATCTAGATTCTAGATACTAGAGCAAAGTGGCGGCAGTAGACATATGAGTGGAGTCAACATATACACCAAACATGGCCAACAGACAGCCGAGACAGCGAGGACAGCCCGGACAGCCAGGACAGCCAGGACAGCTGCATATCGTTGCCATCTAAGCCGGCTCAGTGTCTGCTGCACAGGGAGACAGGGAGACAGACGGCCACAGCCTCTCATGTCCAGCTTCCATCAAAAGAAACCAAACGAGGGGGCGGGGGAGGGGGGTGGTTTTAGTCAGCGGACTAGGAAAACAAAAGTAGCATCATATGCAAAGTCAAAACCACTAATGGGTCTGCGCAATCATAGGATAAATTAAATTCCAAATACGAAGGACAGCCAGGCAGCAACAAGGACCAACGATACACAAAACAGACACAGGACACAGTTGTTGAGCATGGGTAGGGGAAGGGGTAGGGTTAGGTTAGGGGTGATAGAGGTGGCATGGCAACCGGAGCATTTATAAAGTTTTGCCGACTGCAAATGATATCTTGCTTTGGCAGCAGCCACAGGCGAACCGCAGGCGGCAACCGCAGGCAGTCCCAAACCCCAAACCCCTAACCAGAAATGCCCCAAACCCCCCACTGGAAAACACTCGACTTGTGGCTAGCACTGTCTTTGTCGTCACTTTTCATTTGAATATGAAGTAGCGTTGTCTTTTACTTCTACTACATCTTGCACATCTTGCACGTCTCCACAACCATTCCAAAAAACAGGCCAAGCTGTTTCGCATCTTTCAACAAGTCCTCGGCGTGGAACGTGATGCCCATCAGGAGGAGCTGCGCCGCCTGGGCATCTATGTGCTGCGCAAATTTGTCGAAGTGGCACCAACTAATCCAAAAATCTATGCAGAGTTATTATTTAACAAAGGCATACGGGAGGCCAACGAGCTGGAGACGGGCTATTGTGATGACTACGAATCGTAAGTATGAGCGGTGGTGCTGTGGGTGCGGGTGGTGCAGTGGATTCATGTCTCTATCTGTCTGTGTGTGTGTGTGTGTGTGTGTGTGTGTGTGTGTGTCTCTGTCACTTTGGGGTTAAAGGGCCATCAGCACAATGGGCACATGATTGACTGAGCCGTTGGCTACCCTGTCTGCGCCTGTCGTTTAGTTGCCGACTAGTTTCGCAGGGTAGGAGACAACAACAACAACAACAACCACCACCACCATCTCCACTGCCACCACTGCCACCAGTTGATAAATGATGATGCGAGTCCAGTCTGAAGAACTTGTTGTCTACCATTCATTCTATTCATTTGTTTTGCAGCGGCACCAAGGGCGCCTGGACCGAGGAGCAGGAGGTGGAGCTGCGATTCCTATTCGAGGAGAATCAACGGAATCCCGAAACCGATAAGGGTAACTATGACAAATACTACTCGACCACTCAAACTCCAACTGCTCTGCCTCTGGCTGTAAATTAAAACCCAATTTACGCTAAATGAATGAAAGCAATCAAAAGAGAGAGAGAGAGAGAGAGACAAAAATGAAAAAAACAAGAATTAAGTGTTTTTCTCGGCCTGTCGAAGTTTAAATATCCTTTGCAGATACATATAAACATCATGTACAGTATATAAACGAAAATGTTAGGATATATAATTTTCGGCCTTTTATTTATATGGGAGTTTTATAATATATTAGTTTGTTAGAAAGCTAAGTCGGAAAATCTTACACAGAACGAAAGTTTTTCATTCAATAACAAAATTTGTCATAGTTTTCCGATGTTGATAATACTTTGCCAAAATATTAAAAGCAGCTAGACATTTGAATGGGTCCTTAAAAACGTTACGTAAAGCGCGATAAAAATCAAATACCCTTTGCTTTGGTATACGAAAGAGGAACGAAACAAAAAAAGCTACAACTTCAATCAACTTGTGTGTGTGTGTGTGTGTGTGTGTGTGTGTGTTTGTGCCCTTTCAGATGTGATTGATTGGATTCTGGACAATTTGGTAGACAAGACACGCACCCGACGCGCCATTTTGAAAAAACTCAAGGAAATGGATCTGAACTTCAAGGCGCCCACAAAGCGCTCCACGAAAGCGGCCCTGGGTGGCAAGAACCTGTGGCCGCCGGAGCAGGATGAGGAGCTAAGCAGCTTATACGATCAGCATCGCTTGGAAGCAGGTGGGTGGCATTTTCGGTACATACTTTCGAGTACTTATTGCTATGGCATTCCTTTACAGATTGCCTGGAGCGCATTGTGCGGGAGTTTGAGGAGCGTCGAAACAAACAGCAGATCATCAAGCGAATGCTGCAGCTGCATTTGATTGCCGACAGGTCGGAGATATTGCCTGCCAAGGGGAGCAAGGGCAAGGGCAAGCGTAAGCCAACCAAACAGAATGAGGAGGAGGAGCAAGAGGATTACATGGAGGAGCCGACATTCGAGCAGGCGGTGCCAGGACAACGTGTGGCCAAAGCCAAGTCCAAGCAGCGTGTGCGTACTCCTTTGGATGTGGGCACGGTGCGGGCCTTAATCGCTCAGGTGGATGCCGGAGTGTATCAGGAGGCTTGGGACTGGCTGAAGGAATGCCTGGTTGATGCCAGCGAGGATACGGATGAGGCAGCCGACGACGATGATGGTGTGCCACTGCTGCCGCTGCTCGATATACAAAAGGATGCCATGGAACTGAGCGATTTTCAGAAAGCGCTGGTCGCTCTGGGCATGCAGCCGCCCATTGTGGGCATGGAGAGCTATTGGCGCATACCAAGCTATCTCAATGCGGCCGATCTAAAGCTGCGCGCCAAAATTGTAGCCGGCGAGCCTGTCGAACAGGACAATGACAGTGACGAGGAGTCACAGCCAGCTGCCAACGTCGAGACAGATGAGGATGTGGAGGAGGAGGAGGAGGAGGAGGACTATCTGGACAAGCGCAGCAGGCAGCGTCAACAGGCTGCAGCCGAGAACATAACGATGCAGCAACAGCGCAAACTGGACAGCCTTATGTACAGTAAAAGCGACGATGAGGCGGAGCAGCGAGCACCGATGGCCAAAGCCAAAGCCAAAGCCAGAGCCAACGCCAAGGGAAAGCGACAGCGCAAAGATAGGCAGCAACAAAAGGATTCAGCGGAGGAGGACAAGGAAGTCAGTGATATAGCGCGCAAATTGGCACGCAAAAAACGACAGCTCGATGTGTCCAGCGAGGAGTCAGATGCGGACACAAATGTACAGCCAGCTGCAGAGAGGGAGGAGCAGCCTAGCAAGCTCAATACGGATGATTTATTTGAACAATTGAAAGCTAAACGCGCCACTAAAATCAAATTGAAGGATATGGTTGTGAGTGAGTCAGCCAAAGCAGCAGAGGATGAGCAGGAGGATGAGCAGGACGATGAGCAGAACGATGAGCAGGACGATGATGCACTCAATTTCAACTCGGAAGACTATCGGGCACGGCTGCTGGAACTCGAGGAGGAGGAGGAGGCTGAGGAGAACGGAGAGGAGCCAGCAGTTGCAGACCCACCAACGGAGCATGATAAGGAGAATGCCACAGTGCAGGCAAATAACACAATCCAGGCAAAATCCGCATCCAAGTCCTTGCAGCGCACACGTCGTGCTAATGTAATTGACTCGGATAGCGACAACGATGATGATGCTGGCGCCATGGCTGCTGCTTACAAGACAAACAAACGCCCACGCAGCGACAATGAGCTGGATGCCCAACGGGATGAGCCCGATCCCAATACCGATGATGATGATGATGAGGATATCAATTTTCTGGCACGCAAAAAACCAGCCAGCACAGAGCCGGCCAAGCGCCGTCGTCTGGCTATCATCGATGATGACGATGATGATGATTTCTAGTATTCAATTAAGTTAGAGCTTTGATTTTGCTCCAGAATAAATGTCACTTTGCAATTTGCATAACGCTATCAGCTAATTGAAATTGTTTTCCAATTATTCGCAAACTTATTTTCCAGCGCTATTGCGATTGCTAATGTCATACAAAATAATTGATAATTTGTATCTTGAGATTTCTTTTCTTGACTTCCAAATATATTGGCCTACATCAGCAAAATATGCAAAAAGTCGAAAAAGCCGAAAAAGCCTTTTCTGCTGAAAATTGTAGACTGACAATTTGGTCATTGTGTATGCATCAAGGATGCACTTCCCAGCCAAGTCCTTCCACTCCTCAAAATAATAGCTGCATTCTTATCAAAGCTGAGCACTCTTTCATAATCTAAACACGTTCTGATCACATGAATGCAATGTGCTAATTTCTTTTCAAAGCTTTTCAGACTGGGCCATGGACCATGGGCTTTTCTTGGGGTAATTGCATTGGGCTGCTGTTGAAATTCATCAGGATATGTGCAACTGCTACTGAAACACACTCCTGGCACCTATCACCTGGCACCTGACACCAGGTAACAAAAGTCCATCAACTGCCTGCGGTCCAAGCTGTCTGTCAGCTAAAGAGCATGTGGTATATCCGTCTCTCTCTGTATCTCGCTCTATCTCTCTCTCTCTCTCTAGTGTTATGTTAGCTTGTGTGCAATTTGGGCTGGTCCATTGTCAAGGAACCCACAACATAGGGTGATCATAGGCAGTCCATTCGGTTGCTTCGTATGTGTGTCTGCTAATTTGGTGGCTTTTGTTGATGCCACTAGCATTGTTATTGTTGTTATTGTTGTTATTGTTCTTGTTGCACTGCCAGCTGCCACTTTCTGTTGCCAGAGCAGTTGCATTGCGTGCCAGCAATTGCTGGCCTGGACAATGCACAAAACTACAGCTGAGCATTCCAAATTTTCTGTGCATCCTGTTCACTGCATGCTGCAACTGCAACTGCAACTGCAACACATGCCCAGATGGACGTTATTGTCCTGCATTGTAATCGCACTTAAATGCATTGCATTGCACTCATTTCCCATTTGTTGTTGTTGGGGTTACGCACTCTAAATGGGTTGCATTGCCATCTTGTATTTGTATTGCATTTCTTGATAAAAGCTAAAGCCACTGTACAGGAGAGAAACATTTTTGTTGTACTTGTATCTGAGGTTATCTGCACAATTGTTACAATTATGGAAGTCGATTTGAAAGTTGAAATGAAAACCAAAATCGAATCGTTTTTCAAATCTTTTGCGTGACAACTTTTATACTTGTTATTCGTTTTTTATTGTAGCTATTAACAGCTTGAGCTATTATTTTTTTCGAATTTTCATTATTTTTTATACCCTGATCCCATTAAAAATGGGAAAAAGGGGTATTATGGTTTTGTGCAAAAGTATGTAACAGGCATAAGGAAGCATCTCCGACCCCATAAAGTATATATATTCTTGATCAGTATCAATAGCCGAGTCGATATAGCCATGTCCGTCTGTCCGTCTGTCCGTCTGACCGTCTGTCCGTCTTTATGAACGCGTGTTTCTCAGAGACTACAAAAGCTAGAGACTTCATATTTGAAATATAAGTTCTCGTAGCGGCGGAACGATACAAGTTTATAATTTTTTTTCGATATCTCGTCCCGTTCAAAAGTTATCGATAAATTTCGATTCCAGTCAAGTGTTTTTCGGGCATAACTTGAAAGTCATTAAAGCTAGAAACTATATATTACAGTTTAAGTTACTGTACTGCCGGCTCGACACAAACTCATCAATTTTTTTTCAATATCTCAATCCTTTCAAAAGTTATCGATAAATTAAGATTCCAGAACAGTGTTTTTAAGGTATAGCTTAAAAGTTATAAGAGGTAGAGTCACCAAATTTGGTACATATATTCCTCTATAGCATACAGAGGTTAAATGCATTTCACTTTTTGGATACCCCTCCCTGATCTCACAGAAATCAAAAAATACGTAATTTTGAGGTATGAGGTATTCGGATTTTACATAGTTGCACAATTATATGCCATATTTGTGTCCTACAAATTTTATTACGATCGGACAAAAAACAAAGAAGTTATTAACGATTTAATGTACCATAGTTTGTGGCCAAAGGAAGAAGAAGCAAAGCAATTGATGACGCGCGTAGCAAGCAGCTTGTGTTTGTATATGTGTGTGTGTGTTTCTATGTATGAATGCAGATAAATAACTTGAATGAATGTCAGAACTTGGATCAGGGTATATCCTAGTCGGGCACTCTCGACTAGTTTATACTATATTTGACACCCACGATCGATTAATAAAAGAATTTCAAGAATCTATTTTTTGAAAAATCAATTTTTGTAAGGGTCCCCCTTTATGCTTTTTTCGCAAAAATATATGAACAAATTTAACTTTCAATAATGAATAAATTTGAAATGTAGAATTGATATATAGGACAAACCATGAACAAAATGGCCTCAAGCTTGACAATCGATTCAGTTTTGACCAAGTTATGGGAGTTCAAAGTCTAGGAAAGGCATTTATATGGACTTTTTGCGTTTACAAGTCAATTTTTTTTGTCATTTTGGCATGATTTTTGACAGAAAAATGAAACACCTCAGAATCTTTTTTCTTATAGTTTTTTATACTATATTTGACACCCACAATCGATTAATAAAAGAATTTCAAGAATCTATTTTTTGAAAAATCAATTTTTGTAAGGGTCCCCCCTTATGCTTTTTTCGCAAAAATATTTGAAAAAATTTAACTTTCAATATTGAATAAATTTGAAATGAAGAATTAATATATATAACAAACCATGAACAAAATGGCATCAAGCTTGACAATCGGTTCAGTTTTGACCAAGTTATGAGAGTTCAAAGTCTAGGAAAGGCATTTATATGAATTTTTTGCGTTTACAAGTCAATTTTTTTTGTCATTTTGGCATGATTTTTGACAGAAAAATTAAACACCTCAGAATCTTTTTTCTTATAGTTTTTTATACTATATTTGACACCCACAATCGATTAATAAAAGAATTTCAAGAATCTATTTTTTGAAAAATCAATTTTTGTAAGGGTCCCCCCTTATGCTTTTTTCGCAAAAATATTTGAAAAAATTTAACTTTCAATATTGAATAAATTTGAAATGAAGAATTAATATATATAACAAACCATGAACAAAATGGCATCAAGCTTGACAATCGGTTCAGTTTTGACCAAGTTATGAGAGTTCAAAGTCTAGGAAAGGCATTTATATGAATTTTTTGCGTTTACAAGTCAATTTTTTTTTGTCATTTTGGCATGATTTTTGACAGAAAAATGAAACACCCCAGAATCTTTTTATACCCTGATCCCATTTAAAATGGGAAAAAGGGGTATTATGGTTTTGTGCAAAAGTATGTAACAGGCATAAGGTAACATCTCCGACCCCATAAAGTATATATATTCTTGGTCACTATCAATAGCCGAGTCGATTTAGCCCTGTCCGTCTGTATAAACGCACGTTTCTCAGAGACTACAAAAGCTAGAGACTTCATATTTGCAATATAAGTTCTCGTGGTGCCGGGACAAGACCAGTTTATCATATCTTTCGTATTTTTCGATATCTCAATCCTTTCAAAAGTTATCGATAAATTAAGAGTCCAGCCAAGTGTTTTTCGGGTATAGCCAAATTTAGTACATATATTCTCCTATAGCATACAAAGGTAAAATACATTTCACTTTTTAGATACCCCTCACAGAAATTGAAAAATACGTAATTTTAAAGGTATGACCTTCGGATTTTACACAGTTGCACATTTATATGCCATCTTTGTGTCCTACAAATTTCAGAAGTTATTAACGATTCAATGTACCATAGTTTAAAGCCAAAGGAAGAAGAATTAATGCAAATGTATGACGCGCGTAGCCAGCTTGTGTTTCTATGTATGAATGCAGATAAATAACTTCAATGAATGTAAGACCTTGGATCAGGGTATATCCTAGTCGGGCACTCTCGACTAGAGCACTCTTACTTGTTTAGACAGTTCTGTTTAAAATTATATTTATTTATTTATAATTTGCACTAGTATATGTTTAAACAATTACAGCCTTGAAACTATCATAATATTTTTTGAGTAATTAATAGTGCAATTTAATGTTGACTTGTTAAATATTCTCTATTAATTGATATACATACATCCACTCTTGTTTTTTTTTTATTAATATTTACTTGGAAATGAATTAATATTCTTGAAAAATCACATGCATTTTATGCATACTTTCTTTCCAGACTTGCATATTTTGTGCTTGCACTTACGATTACATGGCCAATGTGGCGTATGCGTAATGAAATGCATATCTTGTTAAGCAGCTGCATAAATTGTAGCATACATAATGCTGTTACGAGCTCATCTATGGCCCTGCATAAATCAGAGGCCAGACAGCATCACCTGTAGCCCGTCACCCGTCACCCGTCACCTGTCACCTTGCTTATCGCCGCCGTCGTTGGCTTAAGCACTTTATTTATTTTGATGCGAAATTAAAAAAAGGCTGAGCACACGTTTGTGGAAGGCTGGGTGGGCTGCCACGCCCACAGTGAAAGGCCATACGCCACTTTATTAATTTCAAGATGGCGCGCACTCAATTTAAAAAGCAGGCGCCTCGACGCGGCTCATAATTTATTTCATTAATTTAATCAACATCAGCGCACATGTCAACTGCATGCGTCCTCAAAAATACTATGTATATATGTGTGTGTGTTAGTGTGTGTGTGTGTGAGTGTACGCCACACCTTTTTATCTGCCTGCCTATCTAAGGAGCTTGTTGCAAAAAAGTAGCAGCAGCAGCAGCAACAACAAGTTTATGTTTAAAATCGCTTAATACATCGTAAATTATGTTGAACTTTGCTGCTGCTGCTGTTGCTGTTGCTGCATGAAAGCTTCAGTGGGTGGGGATTTGTATAAAAGGCGGCAGATACTCTCTGAAGTTGACAACAGACAAAGCGGCGTCTGCTTTAGCGTGATTATCAACTCTTGAGTTCTTTTTTTTAAGCCCAGCGAGTTCATTAAGCACACCAATGTTGTCTGTGCGTAAGTGTGTGTGTGCGTGTGCGTGTGTGTGTGTGTGTGTGTTCGTGCATGTCAGCTGTATTTGTGTGCGCAACATAAACTGTAACTGCTTTCATTAGGCCAACAAGGAACATCAAGTTGGGGCTAAAAGAGTTATTGCCATGCTTTTAACACGCTCTTTAACGGCGCGCTCAGCTCATTTCCATCATTAGAACAAAAGCCGTCAGATAGCACTGGCAAACAGCGAAAGGATTAACCTAATCTCAGGACTATAAAAGCGACTGTATGCCAACAAAACACAGCACACACTTAGCCAGAGAGATACACAGTAAAATGTGCAGAAAAAATATGTGATTTTTCATCATAAAGAACGACGACGACGAGGACGAGGACGATGATGAGGAGGAGGAGGAGGAGGAGTAGCAAGAGGCTGAGGGAGAGGTAGATGAGTAGAACAATCGCATATGCAGACGATGGCGCTGTTTGATGAGTTTGTCTTTGTCTCCGTCTCCATTTTATGTGTGTGGGTGTGTGTGTGCGTGTGATTGTTTTTGTATGCCAGCGGCACATGTTTTTCTAACAATCACACAATGTTTATACAACAGAACTTTTTACACGCATCTCCCCAGCCGAAACACTGCTCAAATTGAAGCAGATTTGGGCAAAGACAAAAAGCGGCCTTTGACGTGTGATAAGCACTGGGCAGGAGATATAGAGACAGAGCAATAGAGAGGAACAGGAAGTGGGAGAAGGGTAAAGTGTGAAGTAAAGAAAACACATGGGATTAAAACAAACTTTACTGACTGCTCTGTGACAAAAACAGTTTATTTTTCTCGCCTCTCCAAAGCTTTTGAAAAAAATCTACACCAAAAAAACACAACAGTTATCTTTGAAGTGCTAAAAGCTGAAATCCGTGTGGACCCAAGTACTTCATAGCATTTGACATGTATAGAGTGGAGAGTTTTGACAAGCCGATTACTAGAAACTTAATTAAAACTTCAGAAACAATTTATTCTCTCGAAAAAAGATTAGTATTTTGTAATCAAATCAAGTACAAGTGTTTGCTTAATTCGGACAAGTTTGAGAATAATAAACAAGAGTACAAAGTTTTTATTTCAAGCACAACTCGCGGAAGCTATTTTTTAGGGACCTGAGCGTACCATGATTTTTATCATGATTCTTATCAAGAAAGCCGAAGGAAAATAGTTTCTCAAGTTTGAATACAGAACTAATTAAGAGGTCAAGCCATGTCTAAAATGCCATCAGGATTGAAAATCGGTTCAGTTTTGACAAAGTTGTGGCTTTTTTCAGTCAGAAACAGTCATGAACAGGAAACTTAGCATGTGAAAATCGTTGGAATGAAATTTGACGGAAAATGTGAATCCATTGGATACTTTAATAAACTATTTACTTTTTCCACGCGTTTTTAAACCTTGACACAGGTGAATAATTGTAAGAAAAAAACGCGTGTGTCCTGCGTCTGAGCCTTGTCAGCTGTGACAAAATGTAATGTTGCTTTTGTTACGCCCAATAGACCTAACTCCATTCCTTTGAAGCAGCTTACGTAACATTTTGTGGACATTTTTCGTTTAAGCTCTGATGAGGGTTCTTTGGACCTTCACAGGCCGACTAATTGGTATTGTTGTTGTTTATACGCCTTATTGGTGGTGGAATGCGGGGGGGGGGGGGGGTGACTTCTTCTTCATGTGACAGGCTCAAACACAGAGCTCATTGTTTCCAAGGATTATACGAATAGTAAGCTTAATGCCAGCTTGTATTGGGTCTTAGCCCCCTGTGAGCCAATAATAATTAGCCAAATGGCAGCCAACTTTTTGCTGTTGCAACTTTGTAGGCGTTGCATGGGCCACATAAATTTCCCTCATGATTTAGCATAGACGCATCTTTTGATTTTGCGCCAAATATTTTACATTTAACGAGTCATAAATAAATGCGCCGTTTGGGCCCTCTCAGCGCATACTGACTTAACCAATTAAAGAATGAATTATAAGTCCGGACAAATGGCCAAGTTGGCAGAGGGCAGGCACCCAGGCATCTAAGCCATAAATTTGTGCTTGCCAAAAGGCTGCTTTTGTCTGGATTTATTAGAGCCAAAATGCGGTTTCTAATGTTGAATGTGGCTAAAAGCGAAGAGCGAACAATTCGCATGATTTGCGCCATGCGGCGCATAAGAAAGTTTTGTCTTTGTGTGGTTTTTGGCAAGGCCTACAAAATAGCTGCCACTTAACGTGGCAAGTTGAAGCTCTGAGAAGAACGCGAATCTTGCTAGAACAAGTAAGAGTGCTCTAGTCGAGAGTGCCCGACTAGGAGATACTCTGAACCCAGCTCTTAAATTCATAATTCTTTATCTGCATTCATACACACACACACACACATACGCTGCTAGCTGCGCGAGTCATGAAATTGCTTTGCTTCTTCTTCTTCCATTGGTCCCAATCTAAGTTACATTAAATCGTTAATAACTTCGTTGTTTGTTGTCCGATCGTAATGTAATTTGTAGGACTTAAATATGGCATATAAAAGTGAAATACTGCTTACTTCTGTTTGCTATAGGAGAATAAACATACAAAATTTGGTGCCCCTACCCCTTATACCTTTTAAGCTTTACCTAAAAAATACTGGTCTGGAATCTTAATTTTCCGATAACTTTTGAACGGTTCGAGACATCGAGAAAAATGATGAGCTTTTGTTGAGCCGGCACTACGAAAGTCTCTAGCTTGTGTTGTCTCTGAGACAGACAGACAGACTGACATGGGTATATCGACTCGGCTATTAATAGTGATGAAGAATATATATGTATACTTTATATATACTTTTTTCCATGTCTTGCACATTGAGTGACAATTTTATAATGCCCTGCAAGTGCATACAATAATATTGATAGCAGCATGTTAAGGGGGCCTCCATAAATTACTGCAACAAATTGCAACAGTAAACATGTACTTTAATGCAGCAGCAGCCGCAGCAGGTGGAGTTGGTGGTGCTGTCGGTGCTGTTGGTGATGTTGGGGGCGTAGACGTTGGGGTGGGCTTGGCCATCGGCATCCATTATTTATACACGGGCAATTTTCACGCGCTTTTTCCCACTGGCTACAAAAAACTGAATGCAAAATTCAAGCCTCACTGATTTTTATTTATGTACGCAATTGATGGCCGGGAGTAAGAGTTGTGCAGCGTGTGGGACAGATGCAGGAGAAGAGAGGAGAGAAGAGCAGAGGACTGGCGACCGGCAGTCAGCGCATTAACAGATCCACGACTATAAACCAAAATTACTGCGGCGCCATCATCGTCTGCTTTTTACCTGCCTGCTTGATGGCTTATTTATTAAATTGATTGGAAATTCTGCAATTGTAGCGAAGAATTTTTGCTATGTGCTGAGTGCGAAGAGGGGCAGACGCATGTGTCTGCCACACCCTTTGTTAGATATTTTTTTAAATATTAGGCAACATTGAAAAAAAGACAAACCTTTGTCGATTATTTTTAGTACTAGTGCTTACAGGGTATAAAAATACAAAAATCCTCGCAGCTTGAGCATTTTTCAATGGCGTTTTCAGTATATAAATCAGTTTCATTCCGGTTACTTTGGAGTGCGATCTGATAAGTTATATAGCACCTGTTTGGCATGCAAAGCGTCGAGCATTAAGCACTAAACAAATGTGGAAATTTGGCAAAAGCTCTCGCTCCCTCACCCCCAAAAAGTATGCAACGTTTATTCGTATTCACCTTACGGCTGGGAAAAATATGTCTGCCATTTTGTTTGCCATTTTTAATGTGTTTTATTTTGGTGCGTGTGATTTTTCGGGCGTTACGTGGCCGCTGCTGGCATCTCTTCTTCTTTTTGCTTTTTTTGATTTGTTTCTTTTTTTTTGCGTACTTTTATTGTTCGCAATGTGTGCGTGAGTTTACGCTTTATATCCCTTTGCTACGTGGCCGTCGGTTTACTTTTATAATCTACAGCAAAGCCTGAACTGGAGCCGGTTCGTTCTGTGGTAAATTTGCAAAATGCGTGCACAGACTAACAGCACACAACACAACACACACACACATACATTCATTTGGTATGTGTATTTTTTATGTTACCGAAAAAATGTTCTGCTGGAATTCTTGTATCCATGCGTTTACTTGTCTTTTTTTTTGCTGGCGGTTGTAACGCAAAAAATGAGAAGTATGGCTGTTCGGTTGGGCCTGGTCATGTCATGCGAATCGTCACAAGTTTATAGCTCTGTTCAAAAATCAATTAAAAATCCAAAATCGCTCGACACTACACTCAAATTTAAATCCTCTTACAGCACGCGCAGCCACCGACGGAAAAACTAGACAAATTCATTTTCGTCGTTGGAAACGTTAGCACATTTCAGTGGGTTGGTTAAAACCTAGTTTATAACAAGGGACTGCATATACATACGTATCTCTGACCTCAGGCTTCTAATATGAAAAGCCGATTAAAATGCTCGTAATTATTAGCCTTAAATATTAAGCTAGCGGAGCTTGAAAAAAAGTTCAAATTTAGTTTTGCTTAATATATGCTTTACTATATTTTCTTTTATTACCTTTTATACTTAAAATAGAAACTACTTGTCATAATTTTAAACTTGCTATATATAAAAACGTTGCCGTTTCCTTTTAAGTACCGGATATGACCGATATAGAAAATAGCATTTGGGTTCAAAGTATTTGTATTTGAATAACAAGGCACCCCTGCTCGGGAGAGCATAATGCCAAAAAAATGGTTAAGCTAATCAACTGGACAAAATATAACGAGGGTTGCATTAAGCCAAATACCAACTACCAACAACAACAATAACAACAACAGTGGCTCAAATTGAGCCGAAAGTGTTGGCAGAAGAAGGAAGGAAGCAGAAGAGTCGCCAGAAAACAAGATTAAAAACCTTTCAGCGTCAGAAATTGAATTCAAATTCGAACACAAAAGTATGCAAAGAATTGAAGGCGTTTCTTGCTGCCTTCGACTGTCTGCCTGACTGACTGACAGTCTGTCGCCTTGTCGTGGCAGCAAAATGACAAATCGAAACGAACTGACTGCAACCCAAACAGCCAACACATGTACATACATAGTGCTCGGTTGGGGGGTAGAGAGTGTGTATGTGGGGGGTAACATGAGTAAATACCACTTAGAAGTCAAGCAGCAAGCACTAACATTCAGCCAAAGACGTGCACACCAGCATCAACAAGCACCCAGCCAGCCAGTCAGTCTGATAGGGGCGTAGGCAGAAGACGGCTTACAGCAACTTTGAATATAACTCATACGCCTCGTGGCACCCACTGCCTATGCCCAGCCGCACGCATTGTACTTTTTTCAGCGTTTGCTGCCGATGTTGTTGTTGTTGTTGCTGTTGGTGTTGCTCCTTGATGTGCCTTGCCAGCGTCGAATTTCAACTTTTTAAGTATTATTACATTCCTTAACCCTTTTCAAACGAATTTGTCTGCGTAGTTTGTATTTTATTTTAGTTTTTTTTTCCCTCGCTTTTACTGAATTTCAACCTATTATTATTGACTTTTTGGCGACGCGTCGTTGGCATCTCATACGGCTGTCGCCGCGTCCTGTTGTGGCGTTCCCAACTGCACGTGCCTGCCGTCTTCCGTCTTCAGTCTGCCGTCTGCCGTCTAGTCAAAGCCACCCAATACCCAATTGTTGGCGGCTTGCCGGCTGCTGCTGCTGCTGCTAGTGCCAGTCCACATACCAAGTGCTCCACTCGTAGTAGCATGCCTCCAGATGAAGCAGTTGAAGCAATAAAAGCAACTGGAAAAACTTCATCTAGCAGACTGCCGTCCTCCGAAATCCTTTTGCCTTCTGCCATGTTAGCTTGCGCTTTACTTATTTCGATTTTAAGTGGCATGTAACATATTGTATGCGCCACGCCACGCCTAACGCCCACATTTACTATTCATAAGTATTTACACATTAGATTATTGCATGCCTAAGCACATCCCCTGAAATGCACTTCAAATCCGTCTCCGATTGCCTGCTTTTACTTCTTCTTCTTCTTCTTATTCCTGGACATGGACTTCTTCCTGTGTCTGTGTGCACTTTGGCTTCAGTTTGCTACTCGAGACTGTTGCGCTTGTTGTTGTTGTTGTTGTCTTTGATAACGGAAACATCAAATAAATATTATTTTCATCCTCACATATTTCTGGTGGCTGCCATATTTGCCATTTCAATTCGTATTTATTTCTTGGCTTAGTCCTGCCTCTCTTCGTGTCGCCTCCCTCCCTTCCCTGTATATGTATTTTTTTTTTGTTAGAGTATTAACCTTTTGACTATGTTGAGCACCGAGCTGTTGACCGAGACGAGTGTGTGCTTGATTGCGCAACTGCAAGTCAAGTGCTTATCACCAGAAATTGAGGTCTCCGCTCTAATCATAATTACTATGTGTTATAATCTGTGCAAAGCCCACTAATAATATGCGTTCTAAGATACCTACTTACCTACTTATAGGCACAAATTCCCGCAGACAAACACGCGTGGCCTTTATAGCAGGTGCAGCCTGTAAGTGATGTGTGTGTTTGTGGCTTTAGTTAAAGCACAGCTGCTATCAGTTTCAAAGTGAGCTTAATTGGGATTATTGCTTTATGTTGCATATGGCCGCATTTAAAATAAGCCACATAAAGCAACAACAACAACAACAAAAACAACAACTATAACAAAGAGAAACGTATTATAATAAAATGCACTAAGCTCATATTATTATTAGTCATATTTGTTATTATGTGCATGGAAAATAAGCAGCTTAGTTTGGAACACATTAATGCTTTTAAACAGCATGGTTTTTAGGAATTCCAATTAAATGGGATGATTTTAGCAACATTTATTACACGTATATAAAGCTTATAGTTAAAAGTTGTTCACCGAGCCATTTTGAAAGGTTTTATTTCCAGTCTAATTCAAATGCCAGCAATTGCTTTAATGACTACGGTCACTTGGCGAATATAGTAAATTCAGAGTTCCGGCAAGCTTTTCTTAAGGCATGCCTTTATTTAAATGCAAGAATATACTATTTGGAATTACATGTGCTTCTGTGTGTGTGGAGCAAAAGGTTGGATACATTGTTGTCATACATATAATGTGAAAAACATAAATATTTCAAAAGAACAAAGGACTAAGTAAAAACATAGCATGAACAGCTTGAAAAGAATGGCTGAAAGAAGACAACAAATTTGCAAAAATAAATAAATATGATGCGGTTGGAAATATGCGAAAATGCAAATGCTCGAATATCACATACCTTAAGCTTGGATTTTAAACTATCAAAGTATATTCTTAAAGTAAAATTACCTTTTGATACACTTAGTATTTATAGTGTATTTAAAACATATCTTAATTCTCAATTATTATGCTAAAATAAAATGCGTAAATAAACTGAGAAAAATAAACCACAAATCTACAAAACTTATGACATCAAAAACTATTATTAATTTGCGAAAATTTCCTAATATATTTGCAGTGAAGTCAAAAAGACCAAAATATTTGCAAAATTCTTATATTGGAATTTGGGCTTAAATTTAATATGATATGCACATCTAAATAAAATATGTTGTGAATTGAAAAATTGCTGTGCTTTTGCAGGGTACAGTAATATTCATTTACCTATGGAATTTTCAAAAATTTCAACCACATTTTGTTCGTTTGTGTGTATTTGTTAGTTTCTTTTTTGTTGGCTTAGCTGATGAAAAACGCATTTTGTGTGCACACAGACATAATGGCACATTGTCTGGGCTGGTATGTGTGCGTGTGTGTATGTGTTCGTATAGTATTTCAAGTGCGCAGTTGAACTTCAGCCAAAAAAATATACATATGTAGTTATATATGTGTATGTGTGTGCGTGTGTGTTGTATTGTTGTTGATGTGATAAACGCGTCTAGAATTATAATTAAAGCAAATCTATGAATGCCTGCCACCACATGTACTGATATGTGTGTGTGTGTGCGTGTGTGTGTGTCATGAGTATGTGTTTCACTGTATGCGAGACTTTTTCGCATTTTACGTGCTTTCATTAAAAATGAAAACATTGCGCCGCCTTCGACTTGAAGTCACCGACTCCTCCCCTGACTCCTCCTGCCACTACCACTACCATTGCCTCTGCCTCTGCCTCTTCCCCGGCGACTGCTAAGCGCCGCCAATTCCAACCAGACTATAAATGTTGGCTCCAAACATGCTTAGTTATGTTGTGTGTGTGTGTGTGTGTGTGTGTGTGTGTGTGTGTGTGTGTGTGTGTGTGTGTGTGTGTGAGAGAATCAACATCCCTGCGCTTGACATGTTTCAGCTTTCGGTTGTTGCGAAGCAAAAGTTGCCATTGCTTTTGCTGTTGCCGTTGTAATCTTGGTAATAACCACAAAAATTATTACGGTTGTTCTTGTTCTTATTGCTATTGTTGTTGTTGTTGTTGTTGTTGCTGCTAGCTAGCTTGAGCGTCCTGTTACCGCCATGTTCATTGCCGCTGCTGCTGCGGCTGCCGTTGTTATTGTTGTAAGTGCCAATATTGTCATTAGAGTGGCTTGTTACGCAAAAAGCCGCAGCAACAAAATGCGGCAACATCTTGCGGCATTTTTCGCTTTTGCCATGCCATCTTTTGTTTTCGTGTGCTTCGTGTAAGCGACACGTTTACTTGGCCACCTCCTCCGCATTCCCCCAGCTACCCCGTCTGGCAACATTCCCCTCTCTGCGGGCTAACTAACTGCATCATTATTTTCGTCTTTACTTTGTTCATTAAACGAACATGAAACGTTAATTTAATAAACTCAAATTCGGTCCGCTTGGCTCTGACTCTCGGCTCTCCGCTCTGTGCTCGGAGCCCCTGCGGAAATTCGAATTGAGCCAAGTTAAAAGCAAAGCCAGTCACCGACTTTGATGTTTACTGTAGGACCAATGCCTTCTCGATTGTTACTTGGTAATTTAGCCGGAGCTACTTATCGACAAATCCAGAAAAGCTACTAAATAATTGAAAGTTGAGAAGAGAAATAAACGGAGCACAAGTTGCATGTATTGTAACTAATACGTAGCATATGAAATAATTGTTATATTATTAAGCATATTCTACTTAAAAGTTGTTTATATAAAATAAATATATATATTCAGAGAAAGAAACAATAATCAATGGAAAACCGAAGATTAAATATGCTTGCTGTATACTTTTTAATATCGTATTTATTTCACTCAACCCGTTACATATTTTGTAACAAAATCAAAGTAACCCCTGTTAGTGTAAAATGAATAAATATTTATAGCAGTTATTAAAATTAATTAGAAATATGTTTTGCAACTTAGAAGAATGAAGATTAGAGCTGTGATCTAGCCTGAATATATAAAACACTATAAAGGTATTAAAAACATACACATGAATAACACACACACACATACGAATGTATGTACATTTATCCCGGCCCGCTCTGCACTAGGCTAAAATTGCATAATCACGCACCACAGCACTGTGGTGCTCAGAGTGGTCGTTAAGCTTTCAACGATAGTTGAAACCGCTTCACACACGTAAAGTTTTTGCCACACACGTGGCCCAAAAACAGCAACAGCAACAAGAGCAACAAGAGCAACAACAACAACAACAGCAACTATAACGGCAACATCAACAAAGTTCGACTGTTGCCACGCTTAACTGTTGGCACTTTTATTAGCATAAATATTTGTCAAATCCAGCAGCAGCAACAACAACAATAACATTCATGCGAAAAGTTTTAAGCGTTTTCATTGGAAATGATTTAACAAAAGTGCTTATATAGTATGACAGTATGGCTGTATGTCTGTATGGCAACATCCCTCATTCACATTCGCACTCAGATTCAGAATCACATTCAGAACCACCCCTCAAACCACCCACGTAATGTGTTTCATTAAATCGAAACTCAGCTCTCAACTTGTTGGCTCCTTCTCCTGCTCCTGCTCCTTTGTCAGCTCCTGCTCCTTTGTCAGCTCCGGTTGCCCTTGTTGCTGTCGAGGTTAAATTGAAGAAATGTGTTCTAATTAGCCACACACGGGCTTCTCGCCGTCTACGCATCAGTAGCAGACTAACCCAAGCCCCCCCTACCCCTACCCCATCCATTTTCACCTCATGTGCCAGCAAACTTTCAGCTGCCGAAAACTTGTTGTTAAAGTCGCATTAGTCGGTTAAAGGTACACGAACGAGTACATGGCTAATGAGCTTCAGAGCGCTCTTGGCAAAGCCAACAGCAAGTTCAATTTATTGTTTGCTTGCCCAAAATAAGCTAGCAAAAGGTTGACGGGGCTAATTTCAAAGCCCGAAAAAAAGGGTTTGGCCTAAACACAAAGTGGTAACTGCACATAACTAGAAACTATGTTAATGCCAAAGTTGGCAGCACTTGCTGTAGCTGTCAGAGTGGGATTCTGTTTAGAGCTTGGTAGGTGTTAAAAGCCACCCCTAAATTTGACCTCTGCTTTGCTGTCATTCGCACTGCCTTTCCCAGTCTTCCGTTCTGTTTTTATCTTTCTTAAGGCTAAAAGCGAAACAGGGCGAAAAGTGAGCAACAAAATGTTGGTAGTTAAATTTGCTGCGGACTATTTGGCTTGACTATTGATGTGCGCGCATTAAAAAACAATTTTTATGCACAGCAGCAGCAACAGTGGGAAACAGTGGACAACTTGGCGAAATCTCCCCAATTCTGACATGGACAGTTCCGGCAGCGGACAACAATGAAGCCTTAAGTGGACTTTTATTGACTTTTAGTCAAAACGAATTTCGACAATTTATCGAACACAGTTCGCCGCGTGTTCATTATGCACAGACCATAATGATGATGATGATGACGACGGCAATAATGATGTTGTTGTTGATGAGTCTAGCACGTTTTCCTTTTCGGATTGTGGAAGGAGGGGCTGGGGAGGGGGGGCGTAGTTGAGTTGGGCGTGTCACGACTGTCATTCGCCTAGCTCATCAATTTCGCATTTGTTTTCAATGGACGCCGCTGTTCATTCAACTGTTGATGCATTTATTTGCTACGTTAAATTGTATTCAAGTAAACAAATTTGTAAGTCATTCAGTTGCTGTTGAACATTGACCATTTCAAGTGTGGAGAATCCTTTCAAGCCATCTATTATTTATTCCCCTAATGAGCTGCTCCTTCAGCAACTTTAGCCCAATCAATCAACCAATTTGGAAATCTTTATTTTCAATTTTCTTTTTCCACAAGCAATGCTCTCAAAATTCGCCTGAGTAAAACTAATCTCGCCAAGAATCTGGTGTACTCTTGGAGTTTATTTGCATATATTTTCCACTTGTCAGATCTGTGGACAAGTGCAGCAATTAAGCGTCGTAAAATGTTTGCAAAGTGAGTGATAGACAGACTGTCAGGCAGATAGGGAAGTTCGGACAGGCAGACTGGCAAACAGGATTAAAAGCGGGCGGCTGTCTTCCACTCAGCTCGTAGACAATAACAAATCAAATTGGCGACAGACAGGAACAGCTGAGGCGGATGTTAGGTGTGAAGCAGCAGACAAGTGCAGCATAACAAGCAGCAACCACAGCAGCAGCTGCAACAGCAGCAGCAGCGCTGCTTGCAACAGCTGCAGCCACAAAGTAAACACCAACAAAACAACAACAGCAACAACTGAAAAGACTTCACCTCCGTTTGAGCATACAAATTTAATGGAATTTGGTTTATTGTCGGCGTGATACGAGGACAACTACGATTTTCCTTTCTACAGTACAGCTTCTACTTGAAGTGACAGCTTGAGCTCATTTAGGCGGAAATTGCTGAATATACAGAAGAAGACATTTTTGATGGAACACTTTTGTGAAATTGTTTTGAAAAAGGATTTAGAATGAAGCTTATTAATTGACAGTGCTTAATGTCATATATATCAGTTGATAGTAAATTTTGTTTATTATTTTGTAAGTAAGATGTGCTTAACATTTGTTGTAGTCGTATTATATATAAATTAGGCAACATAACATATAGAAAATATTTTGTAATATTTTTTAAAATTAAGTTATACAATTTTTGTATCCTAATACACTAAAACTGAACTAGCTGCAACATCAAAATGTGCTTTTGAAGTGCATTCCCCAAGTTGCGATGATATGAGCAAAATCGTTGTTGTTGCTGTTGTTATTTTGCCATAAATATGAGAAACTGTTTGCACGGAATGCATGACAACACTTTATTACAGCTGCCAGACAAAGGGCGCAAAGTCAAAGTAACCGACATGCAGCCACCCCCCTCCCCGCCCATTTTAGCATCCTTTTAGCCACAGACAAGCAACTGGCGAGTTGGCAACTTTGGCTGGCAAAATGTGAGTGGCTGCTCGACTGTTCGACTGCTCGACGGCCAACTGCCTACTTTTTGCTGGCTTTTGCCAGCGGAATGCATAAGATTTATGCACTGCCACGCCCAGTGCCTTTTATGTGCTTGCTGGCTATGTCGAGAGTTCAAATTGCCAATGTCTGCATAAAATTCTCTGTATGCTCTATATGCTCAGGTTATTAATTTTTGATGCTTACTTTTAATACGCCCTGTTGGACTTGTGATGTATTTGTGTTATATTGCCTTATTGACCCGAGTGCTGTGCAAAAGTACAAGATTTCCGGCCTTGCTGCAACTTAAAATAGTTTGCAGTCACTTTCTGTATCCTGCCCACTTGCCACCCACTTTGCATTGCCGTGAGCTGGAAATCTATTTGTGTTGGTATATTTCAGCAGTTTTTACCTGACTCAATGCCTGTGCTTGTTTGACCTTTGGCATTGGTTTGTTTTGCACTGAAAGAAAGCACACAAAAAGCTATTCAACCGAATTTGTTTGCCTGCGCTTGCAGCGCGTTTTCCTCTTCCCCTTCCCCTTCCCCTTCCCCCTCCTCTTCATCATCATCTTTCAGTCTCAGAGTTCAGAGCATTTGTGTCCCTGAACTTTTTGCTGTTGAAATGTCAAGGCTGGCTGGCATGTCAGGATGTCAGGCGCAGAGCTGGAGGGCTGCAGGACTGTTTAAATTTAGCAAAGGGGCTGATTAAAAACCCATTGCAGGGTAGCAAATATGTGACTGTGCATTGAACTATTTATGGCTGAGCTGGCGCCAACATCAATGCCATTTCATGATGGCTACCAATGCCCCGAGCAAATGAGCTGCCTGCTTGACGTCTGTACAAATAATTGAATAATAAAATGCGTCATTCTCTGCCCCAAAATGCATGTGAAGGCGTCATTCCCTTCCCCTTTGCACAGGGGTCTGTGGCCTGCCGGCTAATAATCAAAATGGACGCTGCAGCGGTTATAAATGTTGGCGTCACAAAACTTTGCCAATGGACATAATGTGACTTCGTCATCATCATCATTGTTATTGTTGTGTCGTCCATGCAGGCGCGCAAAGAGAAAAGAAAAGAAACTTAGCGCATAAGGCAACAAAACACCAAAATAGGAGCAACAAAAAAACTTGTGCAAAGTCCATTAAATACATAAACCTGCCACGAAATGTTCATGGAAAGCGAATAAAGAAACTTTGTGGATGCCACCGCGCGTCCCTTTGCTGTCGCGACAAAGTCAATGGAAAATAGAAAATGCTGAAACTATTTATGCGCGCCATATGTGACCCAATACACACACACATACACACACACACACACTAACACAGCCCTTGGGCTGGGCGTAATAACTTGATTTGCTAACAATGCGGGTGAATTGGCTGGGGCAAACTGTGTAGAAGATGGGCCAAAATTGCCGCAGATGCAGCAGCAAAGGGCACGCCCCGCATTGAAGTCAGCAAAACTGCGCAACAACAGCAACAATAGCAACAACAATGGGCAACTGGACAAAGAAGACGCGGGCCAGTTGATTGTCCAGTCAGCGTCAGTTTCTGGCTTATTTATGACTTCCTTTGCCAAAAATGCAAAAAACAATTTCTTATTTTGCCAATATAGCAGAAATTGATGCACATAAAATATAGCAAATGCATAAAATTTGGGAGTTGCCAGCCACGCCCATTACAATGAATAACATGGGAAAAATCTCAAAAAAAGTAATGGCAAAATTGAGGAATTTTAACTATGTTGTCAATTTGGCGACGCGTTGCTGGATTTGTAACATTGTTGAATCTGAGTTATTTAACATAAACCAAAAACATCACGAAAGTCTACGACATATAAATAAATATTTAAATTGTGTTGCTAAATAATTATTAAATTTAGATGGTTAAATTACAAAAATTATTTTTAGAGAATATTTAAATATGTACATCCTTAAATACAAACAGTCACTTTGCCAGTAACCACTTTATATTTTTCGTATTTTATCAAAGCACAAAGAAACCATTAAAAAATGCATAAATAAATGTGAATAAAACGAAAGCGTTTGCCAAGCCATTAAAAAAGCTATCTAACTGTAATATCTGATTTTTTATTTAACTTGCTCAGGAACTTGTTCCATACCATAAATTAACAAAATCATTGAACCAGATGACGATTAAATGACACAAGTCAGGACAGCACTTTTTTAGAGTGTCATTAAATAACTGTTTTAATTTAGAATTGGGAAAGTCAAGTTTAGTAAGTTTTAAAGCTGATTCAAAGGCAACTAAAGTTAGAAAGTAGAAGCTTTCAAAGCTGGGAAACCTTTTGAGTGATTCTTTGAACATTATTTTAATAAACTTTGCTTATGATTTGAGTTCTTTGTACAATTTATAAACACACGTACTTATCTTCTTATGAGCAATCTTTTTATCTCCCAAGAGCTTGGGAAAGCAAAAAGGATTAACTTTGTTGCGACAAACTGCACGGAAAAAACAGGACAGCCAGTATATAAGCTATGAAGTTTGTGCTTTTTGAATATTTAAGACTAAGTAATTGCAAAAATCATTAAATAGTAGTATATATAACTTAGCAACAACAGGAAACATATGCTTTTGCTCTGACTATAATTTATTTGGACATTTAAATATTTATGCATAAATAATTTCTTTGTTATGGCGAGAGCTCATAAATTCCTATGCTAAAGCAATTAAAATTTGCATAAATTTCACATATATTTTTTTGCCGAGTCGTCTAAAACTAAACGAGCACTCGAAATTGTACACACAACATGTGAAACATGACAGTCAAGCAGACGAGAAAGACGGATGAGCAGTTGGTGCCTTCTAATTCGTATGAAAACTGAAAAATTACGCATACGCCATGTGCCACTTGATGCAACCAAGTTTGGAGTGCTCTCTGGCATACAAATAGCAAAGTTTCTGTAGTCGCATAGCAAATAATTACCACAAATACAATGAAAATGTGTTTACATATATATGATGACTGAAAGTTCATGACTAAAAGATACTCTGTTTCAATATTTCAATAATATGATTTTGACTATTTAATGCAAATTAAAGGTAACCTTCCTTCTTAAAAGCTGACCAAGTTGCAGATGCCTTGCGCACACATCGACATATGCAAATTCAGCCGATTTTAATGCATTTAAATATATTCGAATATGAATTGTTTATTTTTGGCATGGAGCTCAGATAATGGTTTGGCGCTCGGGGTTTTCGGTGTAGCTTACGCCTATATGTTTGTTTAGGATCTGACGCAAAAAGTGAATGGCACATTTGAGCTGTTATCCCTTTTCGCATAATTTGCGACTTAATCTGCTGTGATTTATTCATAGACTCTGTTTTTGCGCCATTAGTTTTGCATTTATTTGTTGAGCCGGTCGGGGATTAGCTTCCACTTGCAGGTCTGCCTGGGGCGGGGGCTTTGGGGGTCGCGTCGCGTCGCTTACACTCCAATTAATATTCATAATTACAACACGAGTCGCGGTTCGCAAGTCGACAATTTTGCATTTATATGAATTGCCAGCCATTATTCACACATTGTGGGCTATCTATTTGCCAGCGAGAGCAGTTGCCCTGGTTAAATGCAATGCATTTCATATTCATAATGCACATTTATGTTATGCATGCAAGTGCAATGTGAAGGAGCTGCGATCTAGGCAACATAATGCACAACAATAAATTTATTCAACAAATGCCAAGGCTGGCGTCAGGAAAAGAAAAAGACTTTTCTCGGCAAGTATGTATGTGTATGTGTGTGTGTGTGCCACATGAGTTATGTTGAGGTCTTATATTACACTTGCCGCGCACTTGTGATATGACACTTTTTAATGCTGATGACTAGTGCCTGGTTGCTCAAACTATATACATATATATATATATATATATAACGACTACTGTTATTGCACCATGGCCCTATCACATTAGCCCGTTGGGACATAAACAACGGGACACGTCTCCCGAAACGAATGTCAATAATGCTTTGCCACACAAATGCGCTGTTTTGATAATAAGACAACTAATTAGCATGCGAGTTAATTATTTTGAATTCAAATGTTCAGCACGTTTCGACCAATTTGTTATTATTAGGCCATCTGTGCACATGTGTGTGTGCGTGTGTGTGTGTGTGTGTATAATGCAGTATGTATTGATTAGATATGCTGTGCAAATAACCAAACAATGCATAAATTAAAAAGTCCTATCCAGTCACGTACAATTGAATGTAGATATGTAAAGCACAGTCTAATCATTATACACACAAGCTATACTATTATTAATCAGTCAGTAAGTGATAAATTTGAAAATTAAATTCATATAACGAAATATTAAATATACGTTTACCTATAGCTGTTGAGTTCTTTAAAATGTTGACTACAACGAGTTAAACTTTAACAGATTGAAGTGTAATAAGAGTATAAAGAAAAGATTTGATAGTTTACATAACGAAATAATCAAGCTTTTCTTCCAATACAATACAATACAATTTTCATATTTTATTCTCCTAATTGAATGGAATATATAAAGAATATCTATCTACGCAATATAAGAACTAAATTTGTTGTATATTCTTGTGCTTACAACAAGTTAGTTTTGATAAATATTAGATATAAGAGTTATCAATGCTCGAGCTGCCAAATGGCACTTAAGCTGTCAACACTCTGGTGAATACCCTACCCTACACCGAGTACACAATCATCGACTTGGGCCGTCTTTACGCACGCTCGCACGCTCGCACCCTAACCTAACATTAGTGCCTATCCGCACCTTAAATACCCAAATCAAAAATAAATGGTAAACACTGAACTGTCCAGCAAAGTCAACCCCAAAAGCCGCACAGTGACCAACCCCAACCACAACCCCCTAAAAGGAACTCTATCGAAAAATGCTGATGATATAATATTTAGAATATTTTCTATATATATGCAATTTTTTCTTGTTGCTGTGTTTGTTGAGGATACTGTTGGCTGTGTATGTGCTATTAGTATATGTGTATGTATATGTATATGTATATGTATATGTATATGTATATGTATATGTATATGTATATGTATATGTATATGTGTAGTATGTGTAGCATGGTCGGCATTGTTGTGCTTTATGCGTTAGTGGCGGTGGTGTTGAAAAATTCCTGCAGAGGCTAGCAAATATTTATTTAATGCTTTTGAGCAGGCAGCCGATAGATGGTCACCGATAGATGGTCACCCGATAGCCCTATAGCCGCACAGGACATGCTCCTGACATGCAAAGAACCATCCACAATGCTTTAGTTATTTGCACTGCGGGTGGTTGGTGGTGGGGTCTCCAGTGGGTCTGGTCTACTGGTGTATTTCAGGCAACACTGTTGCTTAGTTAATTTCTGGCCATACCTTCTGGACGGGCAGCCTTTGTTTGCCAGCACGTCTGCTGACTAA
Organism: Drosophila maculinotata; assembly: GCA_035045305.1. Lineage (NCBI taxonomy): Eukaryota > Metazoa > Arthropoda > Insecta > Diptera > Drosophilidae > Drosophila > Drosophila maculinotata. The sequence goes on from JAWNPD010000335.1 coordinate 13,779,127, forward strand.
GCCCTGGAACTGCTCCAGAAATGCCAGCAAACAGCGCCACTCAATTTGCAGACAGTCTAACGCCCCGTCCAAGTGGCTAAGTGGGTGTGGCGTCTGTTGTGTGTGTGTGTGTGTGAGTGTGTGTGTGTCTAGTTTTAAGTGCTGCACACAAATAAATCACATTGTGGCGCATTCTTTTTTGTGCAGTCTATCGTATTTACTTATTTTGGTAACTCTCTACTCAGCCAGGTAATGTCTGCGCCCAAGAGTATGCAATAAAATATGTTCAGCAGACATTTCAAGTGTATGGCGGCTGCAAACTTGAAGCGACGATTTGCTGGTCACCAAGTAGGCAAGTTTAAGACATTCATATTTTATTGCACAGCAGGCATCATTAGCAATTATCAACCGCCCCACATGTGAGCAGCAACTACAGCAATATTAATGTGCAGGTTAAAGCACCGCAGTCATCCCTCTGTGTGTGTGTGTGTGCGCTTGTTTGATTACAAAACTCATAAAGTCGCCATGAAATTCAAACAATGCGCTACGTGCATCGAATGCCAACAGCCAACCAGCAAGGACAATGCCAAACCGTAGACCCTTCGACCCCAAAACACGCTCAGGACCCATGCATAAACAACATTTTCGTTGGGGCCAACAAGTTTGAAGCTGGGTCCGCCGGACGGGTCCTTTTACCCCGTTGTGAGACGACGTGTGAAGGTATCGCTCTTTATTACATTTTCATTATTGCAATCCCATTTGCTTAGCCACTGGCGGCAACTTCAAAGGATCTGCGCAGATAATCCTGATTTACAACAACGCAGTTCTAAAAAAAAAATACAGAAAAATAAAAATACAAACATTAGGGAAATCAAATCAGCTTGGCCAACATAACATAAAGTTGGCAACTTTAAAAGCATTTCTTGAACTGCTGGCGAAAGTTGGCGCAAACAAATAAGCGATAAATACGCTCAACCGAAAGACGCAGAAAACGATTTGTCAAAAGTGGGTTTTCACTTGTGGATTATGAATACTTTGCTTAAATTTAGCTGACAGCAGAAAATTATTACACAATGATTAATATTTATTTGTGCTGGCCACTAGGCACGTTAGGAGTACGAATCTGTGTCCAAGTCCGAGTTCGAGTCCGCGTCGGAGTCGGAGTCAGAGTCGTTGCCCAAGTCCAAGTCCTTTTTCACACAGTCCCAGCAAGTGACAACGTGCTGAATGTTTTTACTTCTTCTTGTACCCTGTACCCATACAAATGATTATAAAGGGTATAATAAAGTTGTGTTTTTTTTGTAATAATTTAGCAATCTTCTTACTAACCGGAGACTCACAACTCTAAACTTAAATTCAACTATAAACTTTTGATTTACGTACTTTAACAAATAAACTTTATAGTTTTTAATTGCGACTAGAACACAGGGTACCTTCTAGCCGTGTACTCTCGACTGCAGCATACTCACTTTTTTTCAGCTCAAAAGGCATTTAATTTAGATTTATGCGCCGCACGGCATTGTGACAGGCTGGCAGCCAGTACAAAACATAAACACAGCTTTTTTTTGCCAAGCGAGTGAAATTATGATATCGCCAGAATCGCCCAAGAAGCAGACCCAGAAAGACCCAAGCCGAGACGACCAGCAGCTATTCTTGGCCACAGAGTTTGCGTTTGCTTGGCTGCTTGTTTGCTCGACCGCTGATAAGTTATCGAACAATAAAATAGCCTTAGGCATTCGGAGCTGACAGTAGCCTGGCCGAAGGGGGATGTGGGGGCGGTGAACGTTGGACCGGGGGCATAAGTCGACACAAGCCAAATAAGGATATGCGCAAATAAAATAGCAATAAATCAAAACCACTGACGATCTGACGATGTGGCTGGCCCCAGCGATTAAGGCCTCATAGTTGTGATTTCTGAGGCTGCCGCTGCTTCTAATGGTGTTTCATCATTCTCTATAAATAAATCGTCTAGGGGTCGAAAGTGATTTTGATTACTATTTGCTTGGCTCCGAGCTGCTGCTGTCAATACTCCAAGCTTGCTAGGTAATTTTCAATTTATGCCGCTCTTCCCATTCGCGTGTTCTTCCGTTGTTGTTGTTGTTGTTGTCCATAATTTATGCCAATTGTCAGGCAAGCTGCATGCATGACAGCCAAAATCAATGCAGCGGAAGTGCCCCCTCGTCCCCTCGTCTCCTCGTACCCCCGTCATCGCCTGCCACTGGCAATAAGGCAACTTCATTATAAATTATCCAGCTGACAGTTGCAGCAGGCGGGGCAAACACCAACACCAGTTTAAGTAAAAAGCATTTTCCCCCTGGTCGATTTTTGTTTTGCTGCTGGTGCTGCTGCTGCTGGTGGTGGTGTTGCTGCCAAGCGACTGAAGCTTTTACCCACACACCGGAGATTGTTTCAATCTGCTTAAGCGTCCAGGCCAAAGTCAAAGACGAGAAGCCAAGCGCCCATCCCCAAGGCAATCAGGCGTGCAACCAGCTATTTTATGTGCTGCAGCCCTCCAATAAGCCCTGCCACTCCCACTCTCTCTCTCTCTCTGCCACTCTCTCTTATCCTGATAACTGCTGTTGGCCATTAAAAATGATTGTTGTGTTAAAAATGTTATATAATTGTGTGGAAGTTGACGTTGAACTCTGAACGCTGAACGCTGCTGCACTCGGCTCTCCATATGCATGAGTGGACCACATTGAGAATTTGCTGAGGACATAAGCTTAGTATATACTATATAGTATTGAAAGCTAAGTTAACATCGTTAAGGTTAAGCGGCTTATATAGACTATTTACAAGCATTCACCAGAAATCGCATGAGTACCTAACTTGACTGCAGCTGGCTGCTGTTGTGATTGCAATGAGATGCAATTATTTTTGTAAATCACCAAGCACTGCCTCTATATAATCCTGTAATCCTATTAGCCTTGTTATGCCTCAATATCATTAGCCTTATACATATATACATTTGTTGTAGGTAGTCAAATTTGATTTTTGTGCGAAACAACAGCACATGCTGAAGGGCAGACAGCTCAGCAATTAAGGGTGCCGCCCACGTTTTATGGGCGCCCTCTTTAAAATATATTAAAAAATGTTTGAAATGGGTTCCAAGCGGCGCAGTTGGCTGCTTTATTGGCACCAGCACCAGTTGGACGCAATCGAGAGCCCGGGGTGGCTGCGTTCACTGGACATTAGACTTTGCCGATGGTTTTGGTAAAGGGAGCGGGGAGTGGGGTGTGGGGTTTGAGAAAGGGGGGGAGGGGCCATTGACGACAGCGGGCGCCTGACAAGGCCCAGTCGTAGCAAGCATTATGTTCGAGCTTGTACATGATATGGCGTCATTAAATACACATTACCATGCAGCACGGCAGGAAGAGCAAGGGGTGGGGCAGTGGTTGCAGAGGCAACGATAAAGGCAACAGGGCAGCAACGATACTATAGCAGCAATAATAAGCAGCAACAGTCGTTGAGGCAAGCGAGCGAGTGGCTATTAAAAAGCGCCAGGGAACACACACACACACACACACAGATACAAACACACACACAGATACGAACAGAAACAGACAACAGTTACAGACATCACAAATTACGGCATTTCGACAGAGGAGCGCAATGTACATGTACCATGGTGAAAATGCTGCCCGATTCCTGATGCCCGATTCCCGATGCCCGATCCCTGATACCGTTTGATGGCCTCGCATATTGGGACGGTGTTCAGTTTCAATTGTGCTCGTAAACGTGGCTCCAAATTGGCTCGCAGCAAATAATTCATATAAAACACTTTCTCACCATGCCGTCGCCTTGCCATTAGCATCACGCTGTTGCTCACATCCCTTACCCTCTCCCTCTCCCTCAACCTCACCGCACCACCGCCCCCACGCCACCACGCCATTCCATACCTGGTGCCCACGCTCCCGGCTCGGTTACGCCCCATATAACCCCACGATTGCATTTACAGCAAATTATTTATGGCTGCGGCAGACACGAACAGGAAGCGAATATGCGCTGCCAACTTCACGTCTATCAATATTTTATGAAACTCTGTCTGCAGGACGACCAGCGACGCCAGTCTCTCCCAGCCGCAAACAAGAAGGACTAGCGCTGAGACTAGGACAAGGGTATCGGCATAGGTATCAGTATCTGCTTACTCTGGCGTCCTGTTGCCCTGTCGCTCCGTCTCTCTCCTTCCGACTGCCTGGCTGCCTGGCTGCCTGTCGATATCCGGTTAGATGAGTATCTAAATTGCCTTTACTGTTGATGAATTAGCGCTGGCTGCCGGTTCGCACTTGATGTGGATGAGGCTCCGTTCGCAGTGAGTGCCTGCGCCTGTGCCTTTTAGATAAGTGCCATCAATGCCCAGTCGAATGCCGTCAGACATATAAAAGAAATTTCAATTTGCTTTGAATGATTATATATATATATGTATAGCATGTAAAGAGTAGGCTCAGAGCTGTGACTGGTCCCAGAATCTGGAGTTTTCAGTAGAAGTATATATATAACCTATTTTTATAACATGCTAAGATGTTATAAGGATAGAAATACTAAACAAAAGTATATAAGAAACTGCAGCAAAGTGGACATTTTTTTTATTTTTTTTTAAGTATCTTACACACATCTCTGACTTATATCATATATACTTCTCACTTTAAAAAATATTATTTGTAGTGCACTTTTCTATGGATTAAAAACTTTAATTATAATATATTAATGATAGACTGAGAAAGTATGGCTATAAAGAATATGCACAATTTTCGATCCGCTTGCTGAGAATTTAAAGTCTTTTTAGGATTTGTTTTAAAATAATAACAAAATTTGTAGTAATTTCAATATGATATCCAAAAAGGAGCTTATAGCTATTTTACTCCTAGTGACAGCGGTACGTGGAAAACAAAATAAAAGTCCTATCTGTATAGTCTTAAGCATTATCTTTGACAGCTGATCTGTATACTGAATGCGTCACTGTTTGGCAAGATTATGCCCACCACTTCGAGCTATGTGCAGCTGACTCAACAATCCGTCAGCACTGGTACGGCGTACATTTGCATCCTGTATGCCCTGAGTACATGGTTATATCATTCGAACTACTCGGAGCCCAGGCAGCATATGCGCTATGTGGTGGGTGGGTCAACTGTCAACTGTTTGATAATCACAATTTAAATTCCAATTCAAATTCAAATCAATGCTCTCTGAACTGCCCCAGCTGTTGACCATGCTGATTATACTGATATTGGCCAACTTAACAGCGCTCGTAATGATCATTAAGATGCAGTTATTCTCACCGGTTAGTGATGCTATAAAAAGTGACGATCTCTTCAACAGCTTTGGGTTGGTATGCAACAAAATAACGATTGTTCTTCTCATCCTGGCGATACTGCTACTGATTATTGTTTTCGTAATTGTCTGTATGAATGCTATTAATAAGAACAAGCCCCGGTTAAGCAGTCGAGAATCCAAGGCAATGCAGTCATAACAATATTATTATCATTTGCCCAGCCATATCAAATTTGCCTTTTGTTTCGCCGTCGCGGCAATAATATAAATAACACAAGTATTATACGTACTCATGGCGCAGACAACGACATAAAGACGCCACCTGTGCATCTTCCCTTTTGCAGGTGATAAAAGAACAAACAGGTAAGTCGGGTGACTCAGCTTGGGAGTCTGCATGTCGCCCTGATGTCTGTCCCCAGGGCAACTGCTGCAACTCTTCAGATGAGACTCGAAAGAGCACACATATGATTCTATGTGTGTGTGTGTGTGTGAGTGTGTGTCGTGCATATTGTGTTTCGTGTTTTGTGTTTTGCATAATGAAGCAGGCAGACAGTGCAATTTTCAGAGCTAGACAAACAAGGTTAAGGAACAGAGCAACATCTTAAAGGCGGAACCCCGAACTTGCCATGCAGAAAAGTTAAAGACAAGTTTGCCAAAAAAAAAAAAGTAGTGAAGGGAAGGCCGTTAGGCGTTGGCCAATTACGCGAACGGCAAGTCATGGAAAAGGGTGGGGTGGGTGGAGGGGTAGGGGTGGCCCATCAAAAGTGACATTTGGTAGCAGCAGGGCTTACAGTAAAATTGCCAGTTAAGTTATTGCCGCACCGTTGGCAGAAACAACACTGAAAACTCACTCGAAAGTAATTTCAAATTTAATTGCGTATAATTTAGAACGGCGAAATGTTTGCGTGCGTTTAATTAACTGAAAAACAAAAGGAAAAACAAACAACAAAAAGAATGGCCAAATGGCAGCAATGGCAGTGAACGGGAAATGAGCAGCAACAGCAACTGCAAAATGTTTAATGTTAAATGCCAACTAATTAAATTTCGGGCATGCCATGACAGTCGATTCGGATCTGGAATCGGAATCAGTGACCCAGCGACTCATGAACTCATGAACGCGCCACAGAATTTATTGTTGCATTTAATGACCAGTCCATGCGGTTGTCCTTGTTATTGTTGCTGTTTCTGTTTCTGTTTCTGTTTCCACTGCTTTAGTGCTCAACACTTTTATTGCGTATACGCTGCGTATTACGAGTCAACTGCTATTCGTATGCAAATAACGAGCTAGCTAGACTACCAGCGTCTACAACAATCAAATGATCCAAAACCACAAACCAACCACTGAACTGATGCGTGCGTATATGTGTGGTTTCAGTGCAGCCATCAAATGCCAAATGAAGCCAATAAAAACTAGCACCAAGCACCAGTGGCCGGTTGCCAGTGTCAGTTGTCAGTTGTCAGACACGAAGCCACCTGGTCAGTTTATATGAAAGCAGTCAAAAAAAATGTCATAAAAGTCAGAGGATGTCAAGAAATCTGATAGCATTTATAATTATGCTCCAAACATTATCACATTATTATTTTAATTGTATTTAACTTAATAGGCATAAATAATATTATTGTTTTATATTTAAAATAAATTTAATTGTACAAACACACAAATACAAATTTGTAAAATTATTGGAATCACTTAAAATATGTACATAAGGCTTATATATTTATGTGTGGTTATTTAGGCGAATCAAAGTCACTTTATTAATAAATATAAGCACTATTGTTTTGCGTTTATTTCAACATAATTCGATTTGTCCAACAACATTAAACAAAAAAATAATATATATATATATATATATATATATATATATATTAGTTGATTGCCATACATTTTAGTTTTGTTAAATTTATTGCAGTTGGATGAAAATCCATTTTGACATGTTTTAATTGTTATTAAATACTTGTCAATTATTAATATTGTATATTTATTTATTATTTGTTTTGTATACAACTTTAATTAATCTTAATTAATATTCAAATATTGAAAACAAATAGCCATGTTAAGAATTGAATACAAGCATTAAAAACTATTGACAGCAATAGTTAAATTCCCAAAAATTCACAGGGACATTATTTTAAATGTTTAACTTTATTTGCTATAGAAATTGGTTATTTTATATATCTTAATGATGTAAAACGAGCACGGTATTTGGGTCAATTATGTAAAGCGCCATGGATCGTTAAGGCTATTGATTCGACAATGCCACAACCACGGCCATTCAATGTGCACTCAATGCTCAATGCTGACAAGGACAATGCACACACACACACACACACACATATATACATTCGACAACAATTGGCAGCCGCAGAGCGTAAATTTGATTTCAGCTACAAAAGGTCAACTGCAGCCACAGCAACAGCGACAGATGAGAATGCAAAATGAATCTGTGGCATTTGCCACAGCGGACGCATTGCACTGGTTCATTGTACGCATAAATTATGCCGCCATATGTCGGAGAGTGTCACTCCGTTTTGCTTCTGATTTTTATACCCTGAACCCATTACAAATGGGAAAAAGGGTATAGTGGTTTTGTGCAAAAGTATGTAGCAGGCAGGAAGCATCTCAGACTGTCCGTCCGTCTGTATAAACGCGTGTTTCTTAGATGACCAAAAAGGCTTTGGGATTGACAATGGGTTGAGTTTTGACAAAGTTATGGGTGTTCGAAGTCTTAGAAGGGTAATTTTAAAGTAGACAATTTTGTGTAATTTTTTCGAAAACATGAAATTTGGCATACATTTAACTCAAACCTTTATGTCCTAAAAATTGTATTACTATCGGACTATAAACAAAGAAGTTATTTAAGATTCAAAGATTCAATGTAACATAATATGGGGCCAATAGAAGAAGAAGAAGCACATCAACTGCATCAAGCGCGCAGCGTGTGTTTGTATTCGTGTGTTTCTATGTGTGAATGCAGGTAAATAATTATGAATGAACGTAAGGGCTGGGCTCAGGGTATCTCCCCGTCGGGCACTCTCAGCTAGAGCACTCTTACTTGTTTTTTTTTTACCGTTTTTTCGTTTTTGGCTGACTCCGGCGGAGACTGTCAAGTGCCAGCGTGTAGGATGCAATTTATGAGCCGGCGGAAACTGTGAATCGGGCCGGGCAGCATGTAGCAGGCAGTAACAGCTCGCGTCTAATTGCCGCTGGCATTACGCCAAGTGTCTGGCATAAATATGCAGCCCACTGGCAAAGTTTTTGCAACGCAATAGAGTTGAGTTTAGTGCAACATGTTGCAAGCAAGCATCAATCAAGCAGTTGCCAATCAGTGACGCTTGAGATAAGCTTAGTCAAAATGTATCAATTTTGACAGATTTCTCTATAACATTTTCTAGAACATTCATTTATATAAAATTCAATCTTAGTAGCTTTTACGTTTTTTTTTTTTAAAATTATAATTCTTTTTTGTGGCAAGCAGTCGACACGAATCCGAAGCAACATGTATAACGGAGAGAACTTTGTAGACGATGACGTTCGCGTCTTTTTGCATGCCACAATAGAAGCCGTGGCAAATTCTGAAATTAACAATGCGGGAGGAGATGGAAGTAAGTGGAGTAATTAATAAATTAAAACAAAATTAGAAAAGTTTCATACTAATATAAATGCACTTGCAAGTAGCGAATGACATTATGAACAACTCACAGCACACTTCAGAAGTTGAAGGTTGCCAAAGCAACAGCGATAGCCAAATGTCCGTAGAACCCTATAGTATGAATCATCATCTTTTGGCTCCGTATTTGTGCAACTACTGCTTTGACTTTGTGCGCGGCGGAGTCATCACAGTTTGCGGCCATTTGTTCTGCTGGACTTGCTTGTGGTCGTATCTGCATGATCGTGCCTTGCCGCGATGTCCTTACTGCTTGACTCGCTTGATCCTGCACGAGGACATCATACCGTTCCTAGGCGAGGGCCCACACAGCGAACCAGGCGATGGCAACGTGGTCGCCCAGCCGGGCAATGTGCCACGCCCCACAGGCATGTACCTGGATAAACGCCGCCTACCGAGCTGGTTTGAGGTGTACACCTTTGAAACTGTGATAGTCGCTGTTCGACCCGAGCGGAATGTTGTGTTGGTGGTAGCGAAAATGCAGGATTATAAGAAGCAACTGTGTGCTCTAAACTGCTTGCAGTGGATTCAAGGTGGCTGCTTTTTATTAATGTTGTTCCTATGGATGTATATAGGATCTCTCGAATAATATATTTCGGAAAGTTTGGTTTTTTGCGATTTTAATAAATGTTCAACTGTCGATGCAAACTGATTTTCTTCATTTGCCTGACAACAAGAACAAATTTATATCGTCACAGAATTTCTTTAACTTTTGTTGGCCAAGAAATATTTAACTAGCTAACAAAATATTTTCCCTTGCTCTCCCGGCTGTCTGGACGCAAATACCCAAATAATTTAGAAAGTAACTTGCGAAGGCAAAGTCAAAGTTCCTGCAAAAAACAGCAACAAAGTTGGCGTCTGACCAGCTGAAACATTAAGTTTAGCGGGTAGTTGGGTAAATTTAACATTTTTAAGAAACTTTGCTTGAAAATCAGGCCTGGCATAGATTGCAATAGCAGTTTAGTTGCACTGAGCTTCTTTATAAACACGTCGTCTAAATTAAAATCCATTATTAATATACTAAGACTTTTTCTACTTATTGGTAGATAAAATCGAATATATTTCGATTGGTTAGCATCTGATGAGGTGTGTAATTAGTCGATACTTGCAGGTAACAATTGATAAATGGCGGCTGCACCCATCATTCGGTCGTTTATATATGAGTTCTCAGCGGAAACTTCGTGTTGATGGCAATTTCATGTCCTCCCAGTGCGATATTTATCATTAATTAAAAAAAATGCCATAAAATCCTTATTGTGAGCTGTACAAAGTCAGCCAGCAGAGCGACGTGCAGGCTCTAGGATGCATCCTGTGAGGCTGTTTTATTATTGCAGCTTAAATGGCTTAAATTCACAGCCAGGGTAAAATGCATTAAAAATGAGGACTTTGTCGAGTCTGTGGCTTCGCTCTTCGTATACAACTGCATCGCATCTGATTGACGACTTTTAAATTCCATTAAATTTTTCAGAACTTAAGTCCTGACACCAGCACGCCCCAACGAGCTGAACACATGCAAAGGATATTTTAGTCAGTTTAAGCTCTGAATATGTTTTCAGGAACAAATCGCACTCACAGATCCTAATGAATCGTATTATTTTAAGTAGTTATGTTTATTGCAAGCTAATCATTTTTGATTTCTTATCACAACAATTTAGCAGCAACTTGAAATTAAAGCACACATTTTACATAGGAAGCAGTAATTAAGAGAATTGAACGCAGAGAGGAAGCAGAAGCAGGAGCAGCAGCAGCAACGTCATTAAAATTTTCTGCTGGTTGCACAACAAACAGCAAGCAAATTGCTTGCCAGGAGTGAAGCAGCGATCCACTGAGGTTATATGCTGCCATATTCGTATGTTTGGCAATTTTTAAGCACAAAATTACATGAGCTTTGGCAGATATTTGCCCAAATTATGCAGTTTGGCAAACGTGACGTATACATAATTATAGGTAACGGTTTGGGGACATACTGCTTCGATGACTCTGTTCACTAATGGGAACGAGGGTGGGGGGGAACTCACAACAAAAATATCGTTTGCCATCTTGCCACATGCTGCCTGCCACCCATTCCGAACTGCAGCAATCTGCCTTCTCAGCTGCAGTCATTTTCATTTTCATTTTAATTATAGTATCTGTCGACATTTGTAACAGACCGAATAACGGACGCTGCAACGACGGTGCAACGGTAACTGTGGCCTCTATGCATTACATAATTACAGTTGTGTTTGCATTGCGGCAAGCAACCACCAGGGGCGGTTAGCTAGGGTACCTCTAATGATGAGCCATTGTCTGTGTTAGTTATGCAACAGACGCATCGCATCTGGGAGGGAGGATTGGGAGTGGATGGAGGGTAATTAGATTACTTACTCCTGATAGAAATGACTAACAATGAAAAGGGTTTTGTTGACAGATGTGTCTCTTGTTCACATTGGCAGTTCTTATCAAAGGGGCAAAGAAATTAAATTGAATTTCTTGTCTAATGTCTAGTAGATAGTTCTTTCAGATTATAAACAAAATGCTAAAAAGTAGTAGCTTGTAAAACTTTTTAAATTTGTTTCAAATTATGTACATACATTGGCATTTGCTTAGCCAGTCATAGTTTACAGCTGCTGCATCGTTGCCCTTGCCCTCGCCCTTGCCCATGCCTTTACCCTTTTCCCCTGCTCCTTTGTTCTGCACTGTCACATTTGTGCAAATGGCATGCACTATGCACGCTTCCGTTTCCGGTTTTTGGGCATTTGCAGGCGTTGCAATTGTCGCTTGTTGCTGTTGCTGTTGTTGTTGTTGTGCTGCTGTTGTTGCACTGTGTGGGTGTTATAGTCTGGCGCACATGGCGTATACGTTATGCATAACTAATGGCTGCTCCAGTATATTGTTTAATTTATCAAGCATGAATTATTTATGCATAGTATGTCGATATATGTATGTATGTGTGTGTGTGTGTTTCTGTATTTTCATGAAACAAAGTGCCCAATGAAACTTGAGTTCTGAGCTACAGAGTTGCAGAGTTGCGTCCAATTTATATTCGAAATCAAATTTATAGTCCTTTGAGTTGCTGCTGTTGTTGTTGTTGCTGCTGCCTTACTGCCGTTTGGGCAATGATAAATAGTGTCATTTTAGTAGATACGAAGGAGCTATATCGACTAGCGTAGTGCAATTTCAATTAAATTGCGTTATACAGGTGTTAAGTGCTTTAATTTATATTTACTTTGCCTTATGAATTTACACATGAATATGTACTCGAGCATAAAACAAATGTGGCTAACGAGCAGCCGCAAGAGTCTATAAACTTTCAGCTTGATAATTGCTATAGCAAAAGGCGAACCAGCAAAAGTTGTGAGTTAAAATGGCAAAAAACGGCAGCAGCTAGAGCAGGAGCAGGAGCAGGAGCCTGCGGAGTGCAATAGATTGTGTCGACACAATGCACGTCTGAACAAGAAAACACAAAAGAACTGTGCCACAATGCATGCCACACACTCTTACTCACACATGCATACACTCAGCCTCATGCCTAACGAGTTGCGGCTGAGTATATCATTGAAAACAGGCAACCTGGGCAATGCTCAGCGCTCAGCTCTCAGCTTACAGCTAACAGCTAACAGCCAACAGCCGCCCACTGCCAACAGTTCAGGGCACAGAGCTGACACCTTAGCATGGCTAGCAGGCGCACTTAAAGCCATATTGTGTATAGATAACGTGTCTATTCAGACGAAAACTGATATGACGACAAAAACAGATGCAAATGCATAAGCCAGCAGCAACGTCATGATGATGACAATGACGTCGACTCACATTCTTGTAAGCACTAGTTGAGTAACAAGTTGGCTCAAATGCGGAAGCTAACAAAAAAAAAAAAAAAAAAAAAAAAAAGACAACATAAAAAATACTGTTGCACACTTTTGTGCGGCAAGATAGAGAAGGACAGGATAGCAGGCAGGGCAGCACGAACGTACGAACGTGGTGGAAGTCAGTGTAACTTGACGCTTATCACCGCAAAAGTTTTTGCCACTTCGCAGACTTTGGCCGGCGTTGACAGTGGCCAAAACTTTGCAGTCAGCCCGAATTGCATGGGACAGCTTTAAGAAGTGCTATTAGATTCATAAATTGTGTGAGATTTGTGGGTAAGGGGATGCCAAAGTCAAAGCCAACTTTATTGCTTCAATTGCCAATTCCACTAATTACAAGAGCAAGAGCAAGAGCCAAGCCAGCCAACGACAACATGGCGTATGCGTGATGAGTCAGGTCAGGCCAATGTGCAACTTAAAGCACTGCAATTAGCTGCCACTCAACGCTCCGCATTATCCAATTAAAACGACTGGCGAGACGGGCAACGGCATTGCCCGCATACGCAGAGACAATGCAAATGTTCAGCTTGACATGTTCAGCCGTTGGCCATGGCCAAAAGTCATTGCTGCCATTTCAGCCATTTGTGCCATTTACAGCATGCATTTGCGGTGCCAATGACTTCCCCACTCTCCCTCCCCTACCCTCCCTTACTAGACATGATACAATGCCAGCCATCCAGAGAGACAGATATCCGGGGGCCAAACACTTGAGGGACCAAACTAGGCATGTCGAACGACAAAGACTAACGATACTAAATGCTGACTTAAGACCACTTGCTACATAAATACCCATTATAGGATCTTCGCTTATGAATACCCTTTAATCTTCTATGAATTATTAAACATTGATAAACATATTAATTCTTTACATTTTTTAAATGCTGATGTTATTACCAGTAAATCTTGAAAAATTCAAAAACAAATTTTTAAGTTATCACCATATAATTTGTATTATTCGCTTTCAGAAATAAAAGAATTTGTCAAATTTGTAATGATGCTACGATGCTAATATAAAACGTAATTCATTTTTCTATCATTTCTTTCAAAATTCAATTCTGAGGTTGTTATGTGCATATATTTGCAGCTTTGTATTTTCTAACTATCATGCATGTTGATTTGTTTTTACATTATATGAACATCTTACTTAAATAGTAGACAAATTGTTGACCTTTAATGACCAACAAGTTGGACACAAAATTGCTAGGTCAACTTTTTGGGTTTTTGGCACTTAAATCATGCAGCCAATGTCTGGGCCATTGTCTCTCGCTTGAAACTCCCCAGGGCGTCTATGAGAGCTATTTAACTTTTAATCCATCACAATGGTCGTTATTTTCGTTGAGTGTCGAACGCAATGAGTGAAAAATGTTTTTAACGATAGAAGAAAGAAAAACAAACAGCAAAAAAAAGAGCTGAAAGCCAAATGCAGCGCAATTGCGAAAATGGCAGATGGGAAAGGGACAGAAGGACAGACAATCGACTGTCTGCTACTCTGTCTATCCGTCTGTCTGTCTGTCTGTCAAGTCCCATCGATGGCTGAAAGCATTTCATTATATTTTACATTTCACATTTTGCCTCCCCAGAGACAAGGTAGCAGGGAAATTCGTGGAAAAGTTGCCTGCACTTCTTGTTGCCGGTGTCTAAAATGATTATAAATCTGCTCGCAATTGTGTAAACTTCTTGACAGGCGTTGCGATTTCTGAGCAAATTGTATAATAATTTATTTTAATTGGCAAAAGCGAAATTCAGCCATAAAACAAACAAACGGCTCAAAGCAAACCAACTTTTCCCTGGCCATCTGTCTGGCAAATGAGAATTAGACATCAAATTAAGCAGCTCTGATGCGGTTTTCATTAGTCTAATTGTAACTATTGGATGGGGGCGGCTGCTCCACGTATTCCACAACGGAGTCGTTAGCAGAATGCCTGAACCCTCAGTGATTAGGCTTACCTTTTGGCTCCAACCAAAGGGATGGTAACACAAAAGCCCACACGAAACAATGCGTGACAGTGTTAAATTGTAAGTCATCCGGTCAGAGCACATACATATACATATATAGTATGTGTGTTTGTGTGTGTGTGATAGTGGCTTTTAATTAGAGGCAACTAAAGAGCCTGCACCCTTCACAGCTAATGCACACACATTAACATATGAAGAGCAGCCGAAATGGCAGACTGTTAAACCCGAAGGCTATGATACTTGTGTTGGTTTAAGCCGACTAACAAACTTGGCCAAATTAGCCAGCTGAGCTGGCCCAAAAGGTAGACGGCAATGCTTTGACTTGTTATTGTGCCACTTTCAACAGGAATTTTCAGCTGGTGCCTTCTCTGTAAATCAAGACAGTTTCTAGTGGCAGTCAGAGGGTAAACAAACTAACAACTATCCTGACCAAGGACTTTGGTTGTGTGTGTGCACAGCAGGACCTTTTAGTTGTGTTGTATAGATGAACCGTGCACCGGGAAAGTACATTAACTAAGTTTCTTGTATGGAACAAGATTCCGAATACGCTTATACTCAATGAACACCAACCTGAGATTGAAGTAGCAAAACTAAACTAAAAGTAAACAATGTTTTATAAAGCTTGTTCTAATATTGACCCATTGAACTTCTTAACATTGATAACGAAGTTCGTTCCGGAAGTGTTGTGGCCACTAACTGAGTAAGGAGCATATTAGACGCAGCCATAAACATTTAAAACAAGTTGCACAACTTGAAGTCCAAAGTCTTAAGCCTAGAAAATAACAGCAAAGTTGTTCTATAAATGAGTAAGTTTTTTATATGCTTAACTGATTAGGAAAAACATTATTTAAAGCCAAACAACAAATTGTTACAAAATATTCATATTTTATTTATTTCATTAATTTATTTTTGATATTTTATCATTAAAAGCTCAAACAGCTTTTTGACAGAACTCATAATTTGAATGCTGCATAATACGTATACGCCCTGTGGTGCACGTTAAGTGCTCTGTAAGCCCTTCACATTAAAGTCCAATAAAATCAATTAAATTTGTAACGCGCATATGCTACCAATACATATGTATGTAGCATATGCACCCCGGTTTGGGACGCCCTCACTTTTACATTTCCATAATTTTATGCACCCTTCGAAACTAATTTCGGACAGTTTCCATGCAGGCCAAGGGGAAAATGTTTTTACAGATGCCCAATCTTTTTCCTTCTCTTTTTTTACTTTTTGTACGTTTCTTATTTTTTTGGGTCTGGCTGAGTAGCTTTTGAGTTGCTTTTGGTTCAGAGCGTTCTGGCAATAATAAACATTATTAAAATTATATATATAATAAAACTATTCATTAAAACATACATAATTTCATAATGATAATGAATGAAATATTTAACAATTCACTTCTTAAATATTAATTTTATGATATGTGGATATTTACAATTTGAAGCAGTTGTTTTCATCTTGAACTCGTAGATTGTATATCAAGTTGGTGCCATAATTTATAGAAGTTGCCATTAAAAATTACAGACGTTGACAGCAACACGTATCGATGTTGTTGTTGTGTGTGTGTGTGTGTGTGTGTGTTTATTATTTATTTACTCGTATAACGGCAATGTGTTGGTTTCGTATTTATTTTGTCATACGTGCGCGGCAGCAAATATTTACAATTATTTATCATATATGTATTGTATATATCAAGAGCAACATTTGAACACTGCCTCAAAATGTTGTTTGTGTTCGTTATTCGCACGCACAACTTCGTTGTAAAAATCTGAAAATGTAAAAATGCAAATAAAGCTGTTAAAATCTCTGTCTGTCCGCCTGTCTGTAGCTGTGTAGCTGTGTATATGTTGACAGTGCCCGTACCTGTCTGCAATTCAGATGTATCTAGATTATTTGATGCTGTATAAATACATTTGCATTTACGAGTACATTTGCCAAGATGAGTTCAGATGAAAACACATGCCAAATTGATTGCTTTACGGCTCATTTTGTTTGCCGCTCGTTAAAAAATTTATTTCACTTTAGCCTGCGCTATATAAATACAGATAGGAGATAGGAGAGTGCGTATGTGTCATTTTTATTGTTTAATCTGAAATCTGAAAACATTTTCAGAGTTTTTTTTGTCAATTTCTAGCTTTAAATATATGGACTTTTATTTACTTAAATATCTGTTTCTTTATGTATTGAAATTATTAAGCACTCACATTGAGTGATATTTTGTTTTACAGGGCTGCCACAAACGAGTGCTGAGTGAGTGCCACATAAATTGATTCTGCCCCGCTGTGTTGCATGGCGTTTGATATAAAACCAACATTTTCACGCCTTTTTATTGAGGCTTTTGTGTTGATCCCCCTCTAACCTTGGGGGGGCTGGCTAAGCTGATGCATCTAATTCCTTTTAGTTTTGTATGGCGCCACTCCCGTTTGAGGTGTTTGCCACTCAGCGGGGGGTGTGTGCTGGGCGATGTGGCAGGTAGGCATTGCGTGCGCATCGTCATTGATTGCAACGCTGTAAACACTTTTTCCTGGCCCCGCACACACACCTTTCAAATAGACTTTGTAGTTGGATTTCAATTGCAAAACACACGCACGGTTGCCTGATGCAGTGTGTGGCAGTGGGGGAGGGGAGTAGGGGAGTAGGGGATCTATGCGCAACAAATTAGTTCACATGTTCTTTTTGTGCGGTTGCGCCCCAAAAGCAAATGTGTGCTACAACACGCCCCAAATGCGGCCCTCGACGATGGATTTTCCGGGGTTGCTTGCTGGATTTTTCCGGGGCCATCGCATGCGTTGCTTGCAAAAATGATTTAATGGCCATAATGTTAGTTGAATGGTTAATTCACTTACGTTTATGGCCAGCCTCGGCCTCTGCCTCTGCCTCTACCTCTGCCGCAGCGCAAGTCCTATCCGTTAGAACCGGGACTCGAGCACCACAGTTGGCCTCTCCAGGGAGCTATCGTCGAAACATATGTCAGACAGCGGCAAATGTTGCACTGAGGTTGCCACGCCCCGCCTCTGCTCTCCTTTCCTCGTCCGATGCGGTTCGCATGTGTAATTATTGTTTAGATTTTATTCGTACCCACACAAGTACGAGTGTACGAGTATGTAGTCAGTCGGCTTTAATGTGTTTATAACGTATGAGTAATGGGAGTCCTTTGTGGTTGCTCAGGGACAAGGCTTTTGGGTGGTGCTGCTTGATTTGAAGCTCTTGTGTTTTTAATTAGATGTGAAAGCTTCGGACGAGTGTCATCAATCTCGTAGGCATCTGTTACTTGGCCACGCCCCTTAGCAGTTCATTTATTATGCGTCTAAGGACCAGGACCCGCCTTATACTACTCTTGTATAGTTGCTATCTTATTCGCAGTTCTGAATTTGAAAGTTCACGCATGTGTGCGGCGGCAATAAAAACTTTTTCATTAGTGTGAAGCATTAGGGCTAAAAGCCATCAAGTAGCTGCCAGCAACAAATATGGGCGGGTCACAGCTGGTACCAGAACCCCAGAAGACCCTCCTGTAGGACCCCAAATACATTTTAAAGTGAACAACAGTGACAATTGACAAGGCGCACAGCAGTGTGTACACACGTGCGTACACATTGTTGAAGCTGTAAATGTTGATGTACTAAACGCGACCTGAATGACAAACCATATAAAAAATACTTTATAGGGCTTTACGTGAGTCAAAAAGAGCGGCAGGAAATTCGTTGAGTACTCGGAATATAGGCTTATTAAGAAATGAAGCATATATATATATTAAACATGTTTGTCTGCTTATTACTATTATTATTAGCCTCGAAAGAGTCTATGTAACAAAGATATTTGACAGAATTCGGGCCAAAATTAATATATTTATATATGCTGCAAGCATGTACATATGTATAAATAATATTGTCAACAGATTGTATACCTAAATAAGGCTTTTATTGGCCACAATTTACATGCGTCACTCGCTTTTCTTTTATTGAATTTTAAGCAGATGCCGTTCAAAGTGATAGCAATTGCTGTGCGGGGGAGGAGCCGCAGACTGTGTGCGTGTGTGTGTGTGTGTGTTTGTATTTGGGGTGTGGGGCACTTGTGTGTGCGGCAGCTGCACGAAATGATTGCAATATAAAAATTTGCACAGCAAATTGAGAAATAATGCAAATATTAAAAGCAATAAAGTTTCTCTTACTACACAAATGAACAACACT
This sequence comes from Drosophila maculinotata, assembly GCA_035045305.1. NCBI lineage: Eukaryota > Metazoa > Arthropoda > Insecta > Diptera > Drosophilidae > Drosophila > Drosophila maculinotata. The sequence goes on from JAWNPD010000335.1 coordinate 13,798,033, forward strand.
GCCTGATATATGTATGCGTACGCAAATAATGCAGAAATATTTACTTTTTGTAAATTGACAAGTCCATCAATGGCGATGAAAGTGTCCACAATTCAAAACATCAGCATTTGCCGGAAGCAAATGCGGATGGGCACAATTAGCATATGCGCTGGTGGCAGGGGAGGGGGAGGCAGCAGGGGCAGAAGGGGTGCGGCATCCGTTTTGGCGCCGTTTCAAATTAATTACGCCAATGCACATGCAACAAAAACAACAATAGCAAGAACAATAAGGATATGAAGAATGGCAGGCACACTTGCGTCATTTTACCAATTGTGTACACACACACACACACACACACACACACACTCAAACACACACACACACGCACACATGTAATGAGTGCCACAAAAGTTTTGGTTTGTCTGGGGCTGAATTGTTGCTTGTTGTTGCAGCAATGCCAACTTCCGCTGCAGACTTGTGGCTGCAAAATCAAATGAACAGCAACAACTAAACCAACAACTGTCCTATGAAAACTTGAGCATCGGAAAGACTTTAGTTGCTCAAGTGAAATTCTATTATTTACTGCTTAACAAGTTTCGAAATTCACTCAATATGTATTTAAAGTCCTGGCTCAAGGACCTGCAGCAAACAAGCAACAAATTATGATCACAATACATCATTAATACCAAAACAATCTTTCCGTATATAAAACCATATTCAAAAAGTAGAAGTTCATAATCTTAAGCATTTGGCTGGTTAATAAATGAATTATAATGATATGTTGTTGCTGTGGTTGACTGAATTAATAAGCCTAAATTATAGAAATGCAGCAAATATTCACATTTTCTTTGGACTATAGTTCTAAAATACATAAAGCAAATTAAACCTGTTTATGACTTTACAATCTGTTGTTTATCTAGCTGGAATTTTACTCAGCCTCAGCATTTCAACTTGAACCGTTGAACATTTTCAATTTAATTGTTGTTTCTGGTAAAAGTCAAACGATTTTGAATTTTACAAATAGCAGATAACATTTTGTCTAGCTATGGCTAAAAGCAAAAGGCTGTAGTTTTACAAATTGTGACGCTTATGCTTATGAATTTGCAAATATTATGCCTTAAGTAATAGCAGAGAAGATAAAATATTTGTTTTTTAAATGTAAAAGTGAATTATGTCGACAAGTTTGAACAGTTGAACAGCAATGATAATCAGTTTTGTAAATAAGTTGTATTTAATTTTTATGATGCTTACTTTGCGCTTACTCTACTGTCTACCCTCTGAGTAGGTGTTATTTAAGGTTCCCCGTCAACAACTGTTTACAACAGATAGAACAGTTAAATGCGACAGTCACATATCGCCCAAAATCCGAAACCCGTTGATTAACGCACGACAAATGTGTTTACGTGATGCGATTGTTGATGATGGATTTGGATGGAGATGGAGATGGAGATGACACTACTGAGGGGCTAAGGGGAAAATAGTGATTCAGTAGCACCGACAGTCGGTGGCAGAGTTGACTAATCTACAGATAGTATGTATATATGGTATACCATTTCTGCGGTTGGACTCTGATTAGATACAATAATAGTGCTGATTGCCCTGTTGATTGGCCTACACTTCCTCTGGTCCCAAATGATGTAAATTTGATGAATTTCAAATATACATACATATGTACATATACGTTTTGCACAATTGAGCCAAATGAAAGTAGCAATGGGTCAGGTGGTTACCACCCCCCCCGTCCCATTGCCATTGCCAAGGGTAGCTTCTGGGCTATTGTGCAATTTTCTGGGTCATAAAGTTGACTTTTTAAATTTACTGCTCGTTTTTGCTTTGCAGCTTTTCAGTTGAGTTTTATGTTTGGTTTAACGATAGATCGAAGAAAAAATGCGAACTGTACATTTGCATTTTGATATGATTTAGGGCAGGCCCAAACCCAAACCCATGCCCAAGACCAAACCCAACAACCCACACATGCTAAAATATATGTGGCGTATTTTTCAACGCAGACCAATACAAGATTTATGGGAAATTTGAGCAGAAAAAGATTTTATCGGTCAACTTGGTTTCAATTTATTTCTGCGATGTGGTTTACTGTAAGCTTGCTAAAGCTCTTTTATGGCAAATACCAAAAGATATAGTAATATATAGTAGTAATCCATCAATAATCAAGACTTTTGCTTTCTTTCCGCGTTTTAATATTTCATTTAAATCTATCTAAACTTGACTGTGAAATCTACTCACATTGTTAAGTAGCTTATTCTTTTATAGGTCATCATAAAGATATGAAAGTAAAGCTACGAATTCTGACGCCTTCTTGAATTACTTACCTTTTTACCCATAAAAATAAAAATTCTCACGAATTGTTTATTTACTTTTATTTGCAGTTTTGTTACTGAGATCAAGTCCTAACATATTTTATGTACAACAACACTCTTTTAAAAGGAAATTGTCTTTTTGTTCTGTCTATCATAAACGACGAAAGCATACCGTAACTAGTTGCACGGCTCAGTATTCCCTGTTTTTGTTTTCAGTTCAGCATATCATAAAGTATGTAAATATTACTATAACCTTGTCGCTATGCTCATGACTATTCACAATGCATATAGGTACCATTTCTAAGTATTCTGGTAAATAGCAGGGCAGACCTGCTAGCCATTTTCTGTGAACTGTTTAATAATACAACAGGTCAAATAAATAAAACAGCATCAGTTTAAAGCCCCATGTAACGCTTCGTCTGCACAACTCTTGATATTTCGATTTTTATTTCGCTTGTGGGTGGGGTGGTGGTGTTGGGTGGGACAGCAATTCTATAGAAAAGCAGCACAGGGGTTTGGTAATTTTCCGCTTTTGTTGCCCTTCGTTTTCTCAATTTCACGGCCAGCAGCAGCGCTGGTCATGCAAAACTCTGGCGCTAGCTGCATACGGCGCCCAAGCCGCCAATAATACACTGAAAATGATTTTTCGGTTTGATTTCGCTGTAAACCCAATACTAACCAATACCCAATGCCCCTCACCCTCTACTACTCCCTCTTTTGCAAATCAGTCGCATGCTGGGCATTCATGATTTTTCATTTCATTTTCGCTTATGGCTTATTGCTTACAGTTTTCATTTTGTTGCTGGGTTTCCTATTTCTAATTTTGTGTGTGAGGATTTCTCATTCACAACAATATAGTTTTGCTTTTGTGTGTGTGTGTGTGTGTGTGGGGGATGGGTGAGAAGTGGTGTGTGGTTTGTCTGTGTGTGCCTGAGTGTGTGATATCTTTGCATGTAAAATAAAAGCTTTACTGAAATTGAAAAACTTTTTCAATATATACTTTTTCTTCAACTGCGCATCTGCACACTCATATATATACAGACATTTATATATATATATATATATATATATATATAAGCGTATATAGATCTTTATTGTTTCATTCCAATGCTTTTTATGCAAAGAATTGCATATGTATAGAAATTGATTGGCGTGGCTTTTATGATTTCCCAGAGCAGAACAGCTTTACCACTGACCTCAAATAGCTACGTATCACTGAAATTTTCGCTCAAGTGCTTAAGAAATTAAAATTCAAAAATATGTTGTGAATCAACAATGGATTTGTTTTCATTAGGGAAATGTTTCAGTAACAGCAGACAACAGTTTGTGTTATCGAAAATTGCAAAAGAAAAGAAATACAATTTTGTAATTTAAATTGTATCTGGATAAATACTATTTTTTTGGCCGAGTTGATTTCGCTTAAAACGAATAAGGCCACAATTTAATTGAGATAAATTTATAATTCTAGAAAATTATTATTTTTTGAGGTAGATGCAAAAGTTACCAAACTTGTGGACCAGTGTTGAAAATAAAACTATAATTTGCTTGCTTATTAAATATATTTGTTTATTCTAACAAATACCGGTAACAGAATGAAGATCATATTATAAAATGCATATCACAGAATATTTCCGTTAATCTAGAGATGACTTTTGAGATTCTTCCGCGACAGTTCAGCATAAATGGTGCCATGTGGTTTGTCGACCGGTATGAAAACCTCGTTATTTTCACCGGGCACCAATTTCTGAAAGGGTTTTGTGTCGAAGTTGAAGTAGTGTTTGTTGGGCATGGTCATTGAGATGACGGAGACCTCTGGCAGCATATCAAGCACCTGCTTCTCGCTCAGGTAGAGCGTGTGCTGCACCGAGGGCGAGGAGATGCCCACATTCGGATCACCAGCAAAGTTGCGCAGCACAATGTCCTTGACAGTCTCCCAGACGTGTAAGTAGTCAATCTTCTCAAAATCCAAGTACTCCCAGGCGCATTCTACAACAGTGCTGAAAATACGATCATACTGATCCGCCAGCGTGCGAAATTCATCGTCCACAAAATTCACAAATGACGATTGAGTTGTCTTTAGAACGCGCAGTCCTTTAATGCCACTGATAACCGTCTGCTTGGGATCTGAAGGAATAGTTCTTCATAACGACTTTTCTGGGATATTGCCCTGTATGTATAGTAAACTTACCATTACGCCTCATGATGACATCGCAGTAATGCAGCGCCGTGGGCGTAAATATGAAGGCGTGATTGTGCAACTGACGATTGCCACTTGACTCCTCGGAGTCCTCCAGTTGCATGCGGCGCCAAGGATAGGCTTCGACATGCACTTGAGCCTCCTCCACATGGGCATAGTTGTTCAAGAAGTGCTTGGCCAGGATCAGAGCATACATCTCGGGACTCTCGATGCCATGCTTCTTGGCAAGCAGATAAACGGTATTCTTCTGCGAATCGGTGGCCACCACATCCGAGTTGTTGCCCAGCAGGTAGTCCTTGTTGCTGTAGAGCTTGAGGTGTGTGCCCACTTCCAGCTCCTGAATGGTGTGCACAGGTCCCTTGCGATTCACATGCATCACCTTAACTGCATCCTTGCCATATCCTTTGTTGGTTATCTCATACGGGTGGGGTTGCTGCAGACCCATCGCAAGGGGCACTTTGAGGCTGCTGAGCTGTCGTAGCGGAGTTGCGAACATACTGACTCTAAAGATTTTAAGTGACTACTCTCAAAATTGCGAACTTGCGCTTTTATGCATCATCTGCTACTGATACTGCCAACTAAGAAGAAGCATATCCCGAGAATATCTTGTGTCATTACTTGCTGTGTTCCCCCTTTCTACCTATGTTATCTGTATAGATAACAGTAATTTGTTCTTCGCACATTTATATTTATCATACGTGGACCTTTTGAGTTATTTAACCAACAAAAACATCAGGTGCATTTCCTACTAAATTGCTGCTTCAAACTATTTTGACGTATTTGGATAACTCTCTGCTCATTTAGATTTGAAAAACAAAAACATATTTAAAATTTATGTGGAATTTGACGTAAGTTAGAAACAATTAATTAGAACATTATATTTAAATCATTTATCACAAAATGTGCATATTTAAAAAACATTTAAAAACATACTACATTTAAATTTAGAAACTCATTTGTTAGTCATATTGATATGTGAAGTTCCAAGTCCCTTGAGATGCCCTTTCCGAACTGCAAACTGCCATAACTTTGCCAAAACTGAACCGATTCTCATTTCTACATTCAAAGTGGAGAAACTATTGTTTGTGGTTTCTTGTCAAAACTCATGACAATAATGTTGACTTGTGAAATTCCAAGTCGCTAGAAATGCCCTTCAGTCTGCCAAAACTTGCCAAAACTGATCATGAAAGTATGCAACGTTCTTCTTTTGGGTGTTTGAAAGTATGCAAGCTTTCTTATGAAATTTGTGAAGGCAATTACGAATATTTTTCATTGCGTTGGCTAACGACGAAAAAGGCACTAAAAAGTGGATTTCTTTTATGCGCCACATAGAAGTGACATTTGCCAGAGGCTGTAGCCAGATGGAAATTACAAACTAAAATATAAACCTCAAAAATACCCTGTTCGCATTAAGAAGATATCTTGGAAACAAAGTTAAAGTGATTAAATGTGAATTAAATCCACTTGATTTGCTTTTATATTCCAAATGAGCTCAATAATCTTAAAGCTATTGACTTAACTCTGCAGCTATTTAATATAATATTTATATAACATGTATGAGATGACACTGTGTGCGAAATACACTTTGTGCGCTGAAATAATATAATAGGACGAGAAATCACAAGAGAAAGAAAATGAAAGGAAATGAAATTAATGCGTTGATATCCATAAGACTGGTTAATGCGGGCCAACAGTTTTACAGCCCTTTTGTCTCTGCGACTTTACGCGAGTTGGCAATTCGTGGAACATTTCAAGCTGCTTAATTACACAGGGCAATTTAATTTTATTTTTCTTTCCGAGCCGCAGAGAAAACGCGTTCACGCATAAGCTCAAATATTGCATTTCCACTCAGTGACAGCTGCAGCAAATTGACATTTGTATTAAAGGAAAAGTTTCCCATTTTCCATTTTCACTGCACATTGCAGGCGCAAGATATCCATGCGTATAAGAATGAACATTATTACTGCCATTCCCTATCCCATTGCGAAAGCTCTTCTTGGTGTGACAGTAAACGACACTTTGTCTGGCACAGTACGCGTCATAATTTAATATATGGCGAATGGCGAATGTATAAATAAAAATTGTCCTGCCAAGAAGGACGCTGGCAGTTAATTTCACGCTGCCAGCCTCCGTCACTGCTCAAGATGATGAAGTGCATTCGGCTTGGACTGTTACAACATAAGTTACATCCAACCCGCAAGCTGTCCCTTTCTGTATGTATGTATGTATGTTGTGTATGAATTAACAACTGAGCAAATACAACAACAACATAGAATATTCCCACATTTACATGACACAGGCTGAACCACTTACCCCTTTTGTATGTTTTAGGTTTTATGTTGTATAACCTATAGGCTGTCATATGTCGTCTGATACCGATATGCACAGTTGACAGCATTGCTCGCCTATCTTAATTTCTAGTCACACATGAAATTGACACTCATTGTATGTGTGTGTGTGTGCTCGAAATTTATAGCCATTTATGAGCGCTTGTAAGAGTGTAATAGGTCTGCCACATTGGGGACAGCTAACGCACAGATAAACTGCACAATTACAAATAACAAAAGCTACAACAAAAACAAAACACAGAAAAACAAAAAAACCAAAAGTACTTGGATAAAGTGCGGGTCTAATCGCAACTTTGATTGCCCTTCTATATGTGTGTGTGCTTCATAAGCATGCCATTGTGAAAATAACTCCATTTTGAACATCCCGGATATGCCATCATTTATATTGCCATAGTTCTTATGACCTTGAATTGCTGCATAGGTGTATTTTACACATATACTCCATCAAGCACCCATGCATAAGATCCATTCAGCCATGGAACAGGATATAGAGCCCATTAGCTACACCTACTTGAACGCTCTCAATGCTAGCCAAGCCATTATTGTTATCGTGTATCGTGTACACATCCGCATTAATTGCTCCTGGGCCGCAGCTTCATTATTAGGTTGTTTGTTGTTGGTCCCGGCATTATAGTTCTTATCAGTTTCATACACTCCCATTAGCTCTCTTACCTTGCGAATATTCAGCAGGCATTCAGCAGACGCCCTGGTAGCTCTCTCTCTCTCTCTCTTCCTCTCCCTCACACATGCGCAGTGTGCTCTCTGCACTCTTTAACGATTGAGACTTAACGTTTACACGATGAGTTTTGAGACGATAAAAATAAACGAGTTTATAGTTTCTTTATATATATCATCTTGCTGTTTTATTTGATTTGAACACAATAGTATAACTAATTTGATGTTAGGCGCCGATTAGTTGGGAATTTTAATTTGGTACAAACATTTGATACAAATATTCGGTAGCTGTTTGATTAAATGATGGATGTTCAATTGATTTGAGTCTTACAGACAGAGCATTTTATCAATAATACAAATATAAATAATTTAAAAAATATGTAAGTATAATTCCAAAAATAAGTATTATTTATAATGCTAAAAGTTATGTTACAACATATGGCAATTTGTTTATGGGAATGTTTAAATAAGTAAGAGCCTATTATTTGCTATACAGTATAGTTAGTAGTGCGAGATAGTCTGCTTGTAGGAGGTATACGATGGTAAGTAAGTTTGAAACTCAGAATCGAAGATGGTTCTAATGACACTACATAGTAGTTATTACTGGGCGGTGAGCTAATACATTCTGCGGCATAAGGGGGGCGCATGGCAGTGGGAAGGGGACAGCCAGTTAAATTTCTTAACCACGCCAAGTCAAAATGCTCCAGCCACGGCTTGGCTTCGGGGTGACATCCTTGCCATCCTGTTCGAAGACTACCTCCACCTGCTGCTGCTGCTGCTGTTGTTGTTGCTGCTGCTGCTGCTGCTCGTTGGGATTGGGCTCTATATAGGTGCGTAGTATGGTATGCTTCTGTACGGATTTCTCGAACTCCGCAGCGCTTGGCCGATACGCCTCGAGTTTGTGCTTATACTTGCCGGAGTGCTGCTGATTGTTCTCCGTTGTAAAGGCCTGGCTGCCGCCACGTGACTTACTGCCAAAGGAGCTGCCGCCGGATATCGCTGATGCTGTTGCTGTCGCTGACGCTGCCGCTGCCTGTTGGGTGAATTGGGAGGAGGAGGAGGAGGAGTAGGCAAATTGGTTGTTGGGATTATTGTGATTTCTGTTGTTGTTGTTGCTGTTGCTCTTGTTTGGTAATAGGCTCTTGTTAATGTTGTTAGTCGGCTTGTTGTTGTTATTATTTTGGCTGTTCTGCTTGCTGTTGCTAGCGGAGCTGTAGCTGTACTCATACGTTTCAATTGTATTGCCGCCGTAGACGCTGTTCGAGACCGCCGGAGATGCACCGGGTGCGGCGCACAGACCCTGATAACGAGACGATGGTTTCATGCCGTACGTGGAGCAAGCGGGCTTGCCCACCTCATAGGGATTGTAGCCGACGACGTTGCCACTGTGGAGAAGAGATTACAATTAATGATTGTTCTGCTGGCCGCGAAAGTAGTGCAATGCTTACCCAGGACCATAGTTGCACACGTAGAGCTTGTTGTACTTGACGTTGTCCTTGTACTCGGCAAAGCCGCAGCCCACCAGACTGGTCTCGCCCCAGACGAGCTGGGAGTAGTGGCCAGTCTTGGGTGACCAGGCATCGCCAAAGGAATACTTTTGCACCTCATTGAACCAGTTCTGAATGCGCGATGGAAAATCACCATCGTCGGCATCCAGCGGTGCAGTGCTCCAAATAACGGCAAGATTTTGGCCCATAGTAAAGCGATCTATTAGTTAAAACACAAAAATATATATGAGTAAACCAGATCTTAAGTGTCCACCTCATGGATAATACTAGCTAGATGTGTTATGAGTAAGGCATGCTGGTTAGTATTAGTGTTTTATAGCGTTGCGTGCAAGATCACCAGAGATGGCCAGATGAGCGGGTGTACTGTGTACTTTACCAATTGAATCAATTTGATTTGATAACATGCTTAACCACAAAACCCAAACTGCCGGCTGTCGTATTGCCGGATTTTTGTGTGCTATCTTAGGGGGAAGGGGGGGGATATCTGTGCCAAACTTCACCGAGTGGATAAAAGAGGTTTATGTGTAACTTACTTATTGTGCGATGCGGATCGTGTCGGAACTGGCAATTGTCGGCCCATTGCTGGGCACGGGCTGCCAATTCGTCGTCCCAGACTATTTCGCGCATATTCTCGGCACCTGGTTGGCCCGGATAGCGTCCGGTGGCCACGAGTTGCCTCAGGCGGTTGTGTTCCTGCAAGATGATTGATCTCTCCTCGCTGCTGATGCCCGATACTGAAATGATTAGGTCGAAATTAGCATAAAGTATATTAGAATATGTAGATGGGATTTGGGATTTATGATTTGGGGACATGCTATCATTTCTATTTTTGGTTTTTGTATCCAAAATCAAAATGCTTAAAATATTACGTTTTTTATTTCTTTTCATTTTATTATGCGTGTGTTTCGTGGGTTTTGTATCGACTTATTGGCTTAATGATGCTTTCTGCTGGGACCTGAAACTCTCATGGGAGCCGGTTTTTTTTTCTGCTCAAATTTGTTGAAATTTCATTCAAGTCTCGGTGATGTTTTAGGAGACTTTTAGCGGACTATTTAAATTAACATTTGCTGTCTTTATTTTTATAGTTTATATAAGTGCGTTTAAAGGCATATATATCCGTTTAATTATATAATGTAAAGGCCAAATAAGGTGTTGAAAACATTTAGAAATTAGTGTTTAAATAAATACTTTACTTTTTATTTTTGTCTTTTTGTTTTTTGCTATATTGGGAACCGGTTTGCATTGAAATAGAACACAAGTTAAAAAAAACACACAAAAAAAAGAAAAACAAATTAAAGTACAAAATCAATAAACATTTAAAATCAAAGCGGCGCGTGCTGCTCAAAGGCGTCAATTAAAAATCCAACATTTGTCCATTAGCCAATTTTTTTGGTGTTTGTTTTTGTTAAAAGTTCGGTTTTTTCAGCGCCTGACACCTGACTCATGATATATTGGTGTGAAGTGTGTCAGCAGCAACAACAGCAGCGACAACAGCAACAGCAATCGCCAGACAAATTGGCTTTGAGCAACAATCAGCTAAACTAAGCAATATCAAGTATATCATGTTTTCATTTAATCTTTCACTTATAATCCAATCGCTTTAAGAATCGCACAACTACAACTACAAACTTGTCGCAAGCATATGAAACAGCAAGATATAAAATTGCCGCTGGGTGTTAATTAGCCGTGCGTACGTGAGCTTCATATATATTGTATATATATAAAAATATATATGTATAAGGCAGCAGGGAAAAACAAAGTACTTAAACTGGTGACGTTGGTTGGTCCTTGCACAGTTCGGAGTGGGGCGTGGCCGCTTTATGCTGCCGCATTTCATTTAAATAATTACGAGCGCTTAATAATTTTTAATAATTATAATAATAGCTGAACTGCGATGGGCGCTGATTGCGCTGCGAGACGTGAGAGCATTTAAGTCTGGGCTCAGCTCACAGCTTCCTACTCCTGACTGCTCCTCACTGCTCCTGACTGCGGCCATGGCATCTACGCTGTCGGCCACTTGACCGCAGCAACGTGCCTGAGCCTGAGCCTGAGTCTGAGCCACAGTCAGACAACTTGACGCGGCCAATAAACAACGGCAGACAACAACAACAAAAAGAGTAAATAAATTTACAGCTACGCTCTGCTGGCGCTCGCACAAATATGGGTCTAGATGTCAATAGAGCTGCCCAAATTGTCCGGTCGCGTTTGCTGCTTCTGCTTTTGCTGCTGCTGCTGCTGCTGCTGGAAGTTTAGTGAGTGTATTTTGTCAAGGTTAGTGCGGTGACTAAAAATAGCCGTGAGCGAGCGGCTTTTGCAGAACCCGTTGAGCTTCAAACTCAACCGCAGCTGTCAAATTAAAGACGTGTTAGTGTTATGCTATATACATACATAGATACATACATACATACATACGTAGAGTATATTTACATAAATATCAGTTTGCAGCATTGAGGCGAACCGGACGGCAAATCAAGCAACGCACTGTGCGCCTGTCAGCCAATAAGGCTATCTGTCTGTTTGGTATGTATGTATGTATGTATGTACGTGTGCTTAAGTCAATATGCATCAATCACACACAAACAAACACACACACCCAATGTGATATGCGATGCTTGAGTGCATCCATCGGGCGCTATGCAAATTTGGTGAACTACCTTCTCTGACAAATTGCACATAAAGCTGTCGATCAGTTTCCGCAACAAGCGGCCCATTTACATATTCTTAGCTGAGCAATAAAAAATGATCAAGTGCGGCGCTGCCAGCAGCAGCAGCAGCATAAAGATAATGTTGACAACGAAACGTCAACAGCTTCCAATAACTTTTGTTCGTCCACACAAAACGAAAGACTTAAGCAACAAACTTGAATGGGGCCCCAGACAAGCAACAACTTGAGCAAGTCGAGACGACTGGAGACGACTTGTGGCTATGGGGCAGACAGAGTGCAGCCAGCACCGAAGCAAATGCCAACAATATGTTAACAAGTGCTTAACTGCAGTTGGGGCCAGGCGTTGACTTCACCTTGAACAATGCGAGAGGGCTGCAACGGGAAGTTGCAGCTTCGATATTAAAGTTGGCCAGCAACACGTAGCACAAAAGAAGAAGCAGAGAGCAAAAAAAAAAAAAAAAACTAAAGAGGGTCCTCTGACGCATTTAGCTCGAGTTAATTCTCATAGTTATGCTTTATGTTGGCCGCAACATGTTTTGTTTCATTTATCATTTACTGATTATCACCCCAGCAGCTACCCCGATTTTTGTTGTTGTTCGCTGTTCGTTGTTCGTTGTTCGAGTAGTTCGAGTAGTTGCCTGCGCATCTACATATTTAATTACATTATTAGCACGGCAAGCTTTTGATTGATGCCGCAGCAAAACGTTTCGGCCGCAGACTTCGGACTTCGCCATTGGCAATCTGACAATCTGGCAACCTGGCGCCATTTGTCAAGTGACGCTGAAGCTGCGACAGCAAACTGTAAATTCTCTCTCTCTATTATGATTGAAATCGATTTCGATTGATTGCGAATGGAATCAGGCGCGTGTTCGTTTGTCGTGATGCGATTGTTCGAAATTGCGTCGAAATGATGTGTGGCATTCTCTGTTGAGAATTGAGGACCCAAGCGTAAAAGCAATCATTAATCAAAAGCGCACACGCGCACTATAAAACTCTTATTTTATTATTACCAAATTCGACAAGAAACTACAAACAAGTGGTAACAACAAACAACAAAAGACGGCGCCTGCGTGTGCAGAACACAAAGCAATCAAAATTGCTAGGCAAGCATTTTGGACATTTCGCTGATCCACTTAGCGAAACACACACACACACACACACACACATACACACAAACGATCCAATAGCACCAAAGTCATTAAATTCAATGTTTTTATAATTTTTCAAGCGTTCTTTCAAGCAGGTGTCGGTTCTGTGACGCCTTTTAATTAGGTGACTTTCAATTATTGAAGTACTATCGTGTTTTAGAATCCGATAAAACTGACAAATTACCTTCACAGTTTGATCGGTTCAATGAGCTCTTTTAAGTTTCACTTTTGCACGGCTTCATAATTGTGTTAATACTTGTGATCATAAATAATTACAAATAATTATACGCCTGGCAAAATGCTAATGAAATTAAGTATTTGAAATATTTTTGAGAAACGCACGGATATTTTGAGTTGATTGGCCTTTGAACAACTTGCAGCTTATCGTTTGCCTATAAGGCACATTTTTGTAGCTTTCGTTATATTTTAAATATTATACAAACTTGAAACTTGAACCGGTTTCATTAGTTTGTTGCTTCCCCTAAACGATTAATTATTCACTTTATGTATTGAGCTGCTCTGAAGTCACTTTAAAAGTCAACTTGCTAAGTTGACTGAATATTTAATAATTCGACAAAATTCTTGAGCACACCTCGCACTGTGTGCGTTACTTATGTCACATTTGCTGTGGCTTTCGCTAAACGCTAACTAAACAAAACATTGTGTTGGCTAATATTTGCTGAAACTCTATAGACACTTTTTTTCTCATTCATTCATAAAACAAATTACAGAAACGTGCCTGAAATTTACGAAAAACAAAAACGTATTCAAATTGAAAATACATAGTTAAATGTACAAAAATTAAAAATAAAATGCCTTAATTTGTCGTCTATCTGTTTATGTATGCCACTCCAGCAATTTCTATATATATTTCTATTTTCAGTTGATTTGATTTTTAATGCCCCAAATCAGGCGCATGGCATACAAATTGAAGCGAATTATAAATTGGGGTTGGTCAAGTGGGTGTTTTATTATTGTTGGCTACCTACCGATTAGCTTTCCATGGCAGGCGAATGCCACTCCACAGGAGATCAGCAAAAGGGCCAGAGGAAGTAACGCACTTTGCTGCATCATCATTTTGTATTATTCTTTTATTGATTTGTTAAATTTGTTAAATATGTTAAGTTTCCTCAAATGAATCACTTGTTTTGTGATAGATTGCACTTAATTAAACACTTGTTTTATATATTTATTCAAATATAAGCTCTTCATGAACGACAGCCTTATATTTAATGCATACACTTTAGATTTAATTTCAATTTATTTTCAATTTAGTTGGCCGCGCTTGAAGCGAATCACAAATTTAAGGCGGGAAAATGAGGTAAGGCTTTCAAGAAATTTGTCCAAAACCGAAAAAAAGCGACACGAAATTTGCCGACGACTCCAACTCCACTCTCGTGCGTGCAGCTAGACTTGAAGGCGTCGTCTGTTTGATTGGACGCTGGGCGACGCTTACGTTTATATACCAGCAGCAACTGCGTCGGCGACAGCAGCAGCAGCAGCAGCAGCGGCAGCGACTGCGGCAGTGGCAGATAACAGAGCCACAAAGAAGCTGCCGATCAACCTGTCGCCGGCCGCCGCTCAGGTGAGAGCGAGCAGATGCGCTGACTGCGCAGCCAGCTATCAGCTGCTTGTGTATGTTTTTTGAATGTTAACCAAATGGAGTTGCAAATTTCAAAGGATAACATTAAATATCGAAATATAATTAAAAGCTAAAAGATTTAAACAATAAATATTGATTAAGTTTTTATTATAAATTTCTGTTAAAAATAAGTTTTTGTTTGAGCAAGTTAAGCGGCTGTGTTTAAAATGAGAAATGTTAAACGATTTAACATTCTGTTAACAGAAAATGATGCTGTAATACAAGGGTGGGCGCGTAGTGGCTCACGGAGCTCACTGAGCTCACTCCGTTATTTTTTAACAATCGGCGCCTGCATGTCGCTTGTGCGCCGTCGGCGAGATTCCAAAAACAAAATACATGAAGTGTGCGCCGATTTTTCGACTCGAGCCGCGATCGCGGGACATCTGCATTTCGTCGCGAGAAAGCAAAAACAAAATACATGAAGTGTGCGCCGATGCTTCGACTCGAGCCGCGATCGCAAAGCAATAAAATAACAGTTAGGTCCCTATACACTGGCTGAAAAAATTAAAACTTAACATGTCTTATATAAATAATATTGAATAACTTTGAGTTTTGAATTTATTATTTTGCTCAGTGCACACATTTGTTGTGTTAGTTTTGCGCAGATTAACGACCACAGTAGCGGTGTTTGTTGTAGATGTTGTTGTCGGGCTCACTTCCTAAATTTGGCTGCCCACCCTTGCTGTAATATATTGCTAGCTTTTGGTAGCCGGGTGAGAGCTTAGCTTACTAATATATAAGAAAAAAAAACTATAAATATAAAAAGTAAATGTACAAAGTATTTTTTTTTTAATTTAATGAATTTAATTAATTAAGAGTATGGCCTGTTTTTGCATATGTTGCTGGCGGCTCGAAAATGATTGTGTTCCTTAATAATTGCCGGCAAAGACATTGATTGAACTTTATGTTGATCAGTCTGCAGGCTGCAGCTGGCTGGTTGGGGCAACAATCACTTGCCTGCTCAATGGGGCGTGGCACTTTGGGAAGCACTGAGATAAGTTAAAGGGGCAGCGCATGGCCTGCGGCCAGGAGCTTCGATCATTTCGCGTATCATTAAAAGCCAATAAAAACACCCAATTAAATATCCAGAAACCAAAACGAAACACACAAAATAAAAACGTGAACGCGCCAGAACAAATCCCAATTGAGCCTTTCACCAGGCGGTTGCAGCCAACAACCAACAGCCAACAGCAGCCGTACTTTAAGATACAGTGACTGTGGGCAACAAATTTAGTGAGTTGTAGTAGTTCGACATGGGTACGTACAAGTCGATACTCGTAAAATTGGACCAGATTCGCGTTTCCGCTTTGCTTATTTTCGCACCGAACTGGCGATCGGGTGATCGGGTGATCGGGCGACACGGCTTCTTGCCAAAATAATTACGCGTACAAAGCCATTAACAAGTACAAACGATTGCGCCGTCTTCCACAGCCGGCCAGTGGGATCTTGGCCAACTGGCCACTGGCCTCTGGCAACTGGTTTGTGCCACTGGCTGGCTGAGTCCTTACAACGCGAATGCCACACATGACGTTTGGATTGTGATCAGCGGAGCAAAGCAAAGCAAAGCAAAGCAAAGCAGAGCAGAGACCCTCAAGAGATTGCGGGTAGTGACGTCTCAGCTGCACTCCTGATTTATTTTATTTCACAAAAACTACATAAATATTAAAAAATTATGCTTTACAAAAATATGAAATAAACATATGTACATATATATATTTATATATATATATATATTTATATATATGTGAGCTGCTGTTTCTTCTTTGTTGATATGTACTTTAATATTTTTCTGTTTTCTTCTTTTTTTTCTTGTTTCATTTTTTGCAACTTGTTGTGCCGGTGCTGTTTCTTGTTGTTTCTCGAATGCTAGCTTACATTTCCTACTTAGCCATCCACTTCATTACGTTTTATTTGCGCTTAAGCAATACACACACACATACACACACACACGAAAACACAGACGCATGCAGCTAAAATTTAAACAAACATTATTGACCTTCAATGCCGGCGCCTGTCCGTTCTAAAGCAACCCGCTTTGCTATCCAGCCCATTGCTGTATATTTATGTATGTATATATACATATATACCACACGATGCCATTCGATTCGATGCTGGGTGTTTGCATTTGTATCTGTATCTCAATATCTATGTCGCTGTATCTGTGTGCTTAGTGCGTGCGCATGTTAAGCATAATCAAAAATGTAAAAAATACAAAATATATTAAAAATACAAAATTATTACAGCAGCTCATTTAACTCAACATCTGCCTGTTATCGCTGCTGTTGTTGTTGTTGTTTTGTTCGGTTTTATGACTCAATTTAATGTCTTTGTTGGTGCTACGCGTGTTGTTCGATTTGTATTCAGCTGCCACCCACCAGCAACTCGACACTCAGCACTCGACACTCAACACTCGACACTCATTCATTCATTTATTCGTTTGTTCATTTTGGCGGATACATGTGGCTAAAATAACGGAAGCAAAGCCACACAAAAAAGAAAAAAAAACATGTTAACACCTCAATCCTGTCAATATCCATTTATAATCAATATGGCTTTATAGCATAACTAGGAAATTGCCTGCATTAGATCAGAGGTGACTCATGCAACGCACTTTCTGAAATTATAAAAACATTTATGAACGGTATTCCCGATAACTAACTGACTCAGTTAACAAGAAAAGCGGCCCAGTCTCAAGAAGTTTATTTTGGTTCCATATTTATCTGTAAGGTCAACAATGCTGTCTGGCAGTCAACACAAGTTTTCCATTTGAATGTTACAATAACTGTACAACGAGGTCGTTTGCTGATAATTTCTCTAATCGGGCAATTTGCTAGTGCAAAATATTTGCTCACTTTTGTTTATCTCTGACATCGGTTTGCGGAACTACGATGTACATATCATTTTGTCATTTATCAACAGTTGCATTGACCGGCATGTGGGTGACGTCGCGCGGTGGCGGAGCAGGAGAGGGTGTCCAATGCAAGTGGCCACATCAGTGTCAGTCATAACGATGGCGCATCCTTGTTGCCTGCTGCGCTTCCGGCGCCCCATCAATCTTTCAGCAATTGTGCAACTGCCCCACCCACTTAAGCTGCCTGTTTTCTTCTCAGAGATGCGCAACAGCAACAACAACAAGCTGTTCATAATTCGTTTAATAAGTTATGCAACAAATGGAATGAAGAGAGCATTGTATCCAGAAAATTAACAAATAAAAGGCAATCGTATGATTGATTCAAATACATGAGAATATATATAAACAAAAATATTTTTTAATCAATAAAATTAAAATAATTATAAAACATTAGCAAAAAATATCTAATTTCTATAATGATATTCTATTTTGTTTAGTTTTTATTTACCCTATTAAGAAGTGTCTCTTCTCCTTAAACTATAATCACAAATTAAATTATATAACTATGTAAAATATGTGATAAATGTCATTTGTAATATATAATATAAATTGCATGTATTACTTTAATCGTTGGTCAATTGAATATGCTATGAATTCCAAGTACAGATACCTATGATTCATTTAAAATCAGGAAATAAATTAAATACAAGATGTGTACAATTATGTATTGAAAATTACTAGCATTTGTACAACATTTTAAACGCATAATCACTGTAATCTTCAGAAAACAACTGTAAGTCACGGTTATCAATGTGAATGCAATGCAAATGCGGCTCATCTCCATTTCATGCGATGACAAAACACTTCCATAACATTTCAATCTTTGCACTTGACCACTTGACGGCAGCGATGCCAGCGACTGTTATTAAATATTATTAATTACAATTGAAACTCGTCGCTGTCGCTGTCGCTGTCGCCATCGCCATCGCAGTCGCTGTGTTGCTGCTGTAGAAACAACAACAACAATTTGACAGCAACATAATTAAAATGTCATATATAGTTGTAGTTCAAGCTGTCGCTGATGTTGTTGTTGTTGTTGTTATTGTACTGTATTATAGAGAACATGCGCGTGAGATGTGCCCATTAAGCAATTGTTGCATCTCAATTCGAAACTTGATACCATTTTGAATTCAATTCAAAATCTGTCTGCATATAGGGTACGAGCACATATATTGAATATCAATGGGGCTGTTATAAATAGTCCAGCTAGTGCAATAAAATTATAACTTAACTGGGTTGCCTCACACTTGCCAAGTGTTTAAAGAAGAAGAATTGAAAAAATATATACACATAAATATATATAGTTAAGCTAAGCCGCCATGTCGAACACGAATGAATGAAACGGCCATTAACAAAATATAAGTTTTGATTTGAGAAACGTTTTGATTCTTATGCTAAATTAATTCATATGCTGATCAATCTGCGCATGATATATGCACACACACGCACACACTCGTTAGCATATTGATTTCGCCCGATATGGATGCTGTCTGTCTGTCTGTCTCTCTATCCGTCCGTCCATCCGTCCATCCGTCCGTCCGTCTGTCTGTCTGTCGGGGATTTGTTGCTTTGTTTTGAACTTGTGCCGGCACAGAAACAGAAATCGAAACTTGTACATCGTTCATCGTTCATCGTCCATCGTCCATCGACATCCACATGCGCAAATAATATACACACCTTCATTAATTCGCTTTTTGGTAGCCAGTGATTTTCATTAAAAAGCCGTCAGCGTACAATAAATTTTAGCCGTTTCTTTTTTTTTGCCTGTTTTATTATTTGTATTTTGCTGCTGGTGTTGTTGTTGTTGTTATCTTTTTCATTTTTTGCGCCTTGCTGTGCTGATTTTGGTTGGGTTTTTCAATACAATACATGTAGTTGGCTTCATTATGGCCGAGTTCGCTGTATTTATTTATTTAGCGCTGCGACAGGCGACAGAACATAATTCCAACGCTCTTTATCGCGCCGCACCGCTGCGCATGCGCCATGGGATCGATTGAATATATAGATATATACATATATATATATATGCATATATAGCGAATTCGATGTGGTATATTGATTTATGTGACATTTGTGTGGATTGGGTTTGGCTTCATGTTTGCCTTGCTATCTGTATCAGCGAATTTGACCCCCCCCCCCCCCCCTCCCTGAAAATCCCAGAAGCGAACAGCTTAATCAAAGCAAACGATGCTACGCATAATTTATCAAAGTGCTGTCAGCCGGAAAAGATAAACAAACATAACATCATAGCCACAATCCAAGAAAATACAATACACAAATTAACAAACTATTATTACCGCCTGACTAACGGTTTTGGAACCCCCAACCGCTGCTGGTGGTCTTTTTGCTAGTTTTTTGTGGGTAGCCTCCTCTATTGATAGTCGACACGCTTGGAAGTCGCTTGCCTTGAGAAACTTGGAGCTTAGAACTGTCAGCTGCCACTTTTTGTGCCACTTAATATCATAATATACAAGCTGAAATACATATATCTAATTGTTATCAATGTGTATTATCTAGCCGATTGTGTCTAAGATTGTACAGATACACACGTACTACTGATATATTATTTAAAAGGTCACGGTTGGCCTAAGCTCTGCGGAAGTTCCCATAAAATCATAATCTAGTCAACAAGAATTAAAAATGGAAAGCCGAAACCTAGATACACTACGTCGAAAATATACCATCTATTTAACAATATCTCAATTTTGTAACATATTGAATTTTGACAATATATATGCCAATAATTTCAATTGATGACAAGTTATATATATATGTTCCGATTTTTTCTAATATTTACTTATAACCCTTGACAGTCATTTGATAAATCTTCATTTAACGAAATGCTGAATTCTCCACCGCAGTCTGTAAAATGACAAACTTATGAGCATAATTGAAAGACGTATCTCAAAGATACATTTTGCTTAATTTCATAGTATTGGTTGCTTGTTAATAACTGCCGCTGGGAACTGAATTGAATTGAACTACAAGCTGTCGCCGAAACCTGTTGATCCATTGTTCACTCTGATAACCAGGCCCAATGCCATTCATTTAGCAAATGACGTAAAAAGACGTTGAAAAGACGTCTTAAAATGCTAACAAACCATTTTCTTTATTTTTCTTATTTTTTGTATGCATACTTTTAATTGTGCCTGTAAGACATATATGCTCAGGAACAATACAATTTCGATCACAGACTACTGATAACTAATTACTGACTATATCATTTTTTCATTAATTGGCTCACACAAACAGTCACGATTCAGTTCACTAAGACGAGGGTTTCGATGTGTGCTTTAGCCTGTGGAGTGCATCGAGGACCAGAAGAACCCCGACCAGGCTAAAGCCTGCCATAAAGCACGTGTACTTCCAGTTCTGGTGCGAATGTCCAAATGAAAACGGTATACGAATCACATCCCCTTCTCTTGCGTCCTTGCCCGTTCCTGAGTTTCCTGCCGTTGATTTTGCGCCCCACGCCTTGATTACCAGCGGCTTCCTATGCAGGATGGTGGAGCCACCGAAACTCGGTACATCGTGGCCGAACTGCTTGTAACGCATTGATGCCTGGTACTTGACCCAGGCCTTGTGCACATTCTGGTTCGTATAGCTGACGTCCATGGGCTGCACCATACGGAAGCGCGTCTTCAGGCGGTTATTGTAATGCTCCCGTGAGGCTCTCTTATAAAGGATCTTGTAGGCCTCGCAGACCTTGACAAACTCATCGGAATCGCGAGTACCGCTATTGCCATCGGGATGGTACTTCTTCGACAGCTCGATGAAGGCGCGTTTTATCTCCGATCCGCTGGAGTTAATAGGCACCTTGAGCACATCGTAATAGCTGCGAGCACCGGCCACGATGGGATACCCGAATCTCGATTGAAAAGTTGCCATCTGTCGCATCTGACGCATCGGTCTGATGGTCTTTGCCTGCATGCTTCTGAGCATTAGGAACAATTTTTTTTATAACCGAAATAATACTAAAACAAACAATTTTACAGTTCCGCTAAAAAGAAATGTATGTAATTTTTTTAATGTTTGATAAATCATTAAAACTGACAAGTAAAGCTGGTAATGCTCTAAAAATATGCGAAAATTAAAAATGAACTGACTCTTAGTTTTAACACTGTCAACTAGCTCATAGGCTATAATATAATTGAAACATAAAATACAAAGAGACATAACAATAATACAATATTACAAATATTAACAATATTCAATACCTAATTTTCTCAGTTGCCGCTTCGATGTGTCAACCAATAATAAATATTAAATATTTGAGGAAATCAATTATTGGCTTATAATTGTGACTCAACGGAAGTTTGCCATTGCTGTGAGGCTTTTCTCACTTACTTACTGATTATCTTCAGGGTCAGAGATACGAAATTAACATCGGGGCAACAAACGCTTTTTGTCAACGCGACCCTGGACACAATGTGTAACAACATGGCCAAGATTGAATTGTTGTTCCAATATATATCGGATGCATGACCTTAAGCCACTGCCAACGAACTTGGCAATGAATCAAATGGGCCGCTCTGTATTTGGCCAGGCCCACAGCCCCATATGCTTAGTTAGCTTTAGCCACAGCCTATTTACGCCAATATTGACCCAGAAATACGTTGCGTGGGAGGTCGATTGAGGTTCGACGTCATTTCGCACGAGCTGAGCTGAGCTGAGCGGTGAGATAAACAATTCCATTGAACTCGGTTTTCACAGTAGACAACAAGCATCATTCATATGAGCAATTGCTTTCTTAGTAGGTGGCAAATACTGTTTGGCTAAGCTATTATCAAAGCTTTTATTGATGTCGTCGTAGTTTATTGGCAGTCAAGCAATTTAAGGCCCAAAAAACGTTGACAATTGACAATTTCATGCGAATTTCAATGCCTGCAAAATATTTGCACAGCTAACGATTGGGTTTTGCCTCCTACGAATAGATTATAAATTTAACAAATTACTCATTGGACTTACTTTTGGGCTGTATAAAATCAACTGCTCATTCATAAAAAATGAAAGACAAACGGGGAATCAAATTAGTATGAGCATAAATGAAATCGCAAATAACGATATTTTATTGTTCATTAGAAAAGACGTAACATTAGCATTTGATTGCTCAGCCTGCTAATTGGTAAGAGTAAATGCTGTTTTCTTCTTTGTAGCGTGGCGCATTTGACACCTTTGGATAACACTGACACTGACACTGAGTCGGCTAGCAATGCGCAACAGGTTGGCACCACTGTGCGGCAGTGGCCATAAAACATCGACTGGTCATATTCAATATGTTAATTGATACTAAAAACTACAAAAAAAAAGCCAATGAACACAAAGTTGGCATTTAAAAATTGAACAATCTCCAGACCCAAGCCCAAAACCCAGAGATTGAGCCACAACCAGAGCCAGACCCAAAGCCAGACCCAGACCCAGACCCAGTTTTAGCCCAGCCCAGCGACAGTCAGCCCGTGGCATGGCGAAAGCCCTGGCTAAAATGCAAAACCAGAAAAGAACAAAAAAAAAGAAGCAACAATAATTGGAAACAGGTTCTATTGTAGAACTAGCTGCCAAGCATTTAATATAAAGCCAATCCAAAGATATACGAGACACGACAACTGGTGACTGGTTGTCTCCGCCGAATGCTGGCTCATTTATCTAAGTGAATATAAAATGATATTCAGCGGGTATAGTTTCTTTTTTCTTGTTCTATTCCTTTTTTATTTGTGTTTATTTTTGTATTTGTATTTTTATTTTTATTTTGTTTTTCTTTGATTTTGTCTAAATGTTGTCTGCAACGCTGTGGCTGTCATTAGATTTTAATGTTGGGTCAATGGACAAGCTGTGACTATGGCTATGACTCTACAGTCTATGAGTATGGTTTATCGATTCGATTTGCTTGGTCTTTAAGTAATTTAAATTATTCATGTGTCAAGTTGAAGGCTGCCTTTTTGTTGTTTTATTATATGCAACCTTTCGCGTGTAAACACATCCAGTCAACTTCTTTGATCGCCAGATTATCATCTTTTAGATTGTCGGCGGTTCAATTAAAACTGAGTATGCAAACCGGCTAGAAACGGAAATACACACTCCTAGATTGGCTATTTTTCAGACAAGTATTAAATACACACAGATATTTTGGTTAATATTTCAAAGAGTGTTTTGCATTGATAGAGAAAATATAATTTATTTTTCTGTAAGTATTACAGTGTGCTGCATAGTTCAAGTTTATATAGTTAGGTATATGATTTATTCTGTTGTCGTTGTTTTTGAGGGTGTCCAGCACGCTGCTCTCAACTCAATCAGCCTTCAAACTTAGTTCGATTATATCCTAACATACAGTTTTATCCAGATCATATATAGTAGCCTATATAGCCCTGCTGCCTATTGTCTCTCACCTTATCAAGGCTTTGTATCTCAGATTTCAACTGCTCATATTACCTTTTTCTCAAGTTCAGACTTTCTGTTGCTTAGATTGGAAGTGTTGTTGTTTTCTTGGAAGTATTTCAATAGATCCTTAGTGTGCATCTAAATTATGGGATTAATTTGATTAGTACCTAAAACTTCATAAAGTTCGGCGTCATTTAGCCACTGGTGAGCCAGTTTTTTAGATAGATAAACGATGAGGTGACCACCTGCGAAAGCTGCTGCGCAAATGCTGCAAAAGAAGATAGAAGATAGAACAAAAACTTTATTAGATATGCCAGCACTTGAGCTCTTTTATGTGATGAAATAAAACGACGACTGCAATGCCAAGTAATTTATATTTACATTAACATTTTATTGCTGCAGCCAACCCCTAATGAAAATGCACCCATGAAACGACTTCAACTCAACTTAACTCAACACAAAGCCGGGCCAGATTTCACGAGAATTACGACTAACGAAATGCCAGGCTGTAAAACTGCGGACACTGATTCCGTGCAAATTGACAAATGTCCTGGTTGGCTTACCTTACCTTACACAGGTAAGACGAGGGTGGGGCAGGGGAAGGGTAGCTTTTAATTTAAAAGTGAGTTGATTAATTGGGGCTTACGGACTGCATACGGAAGCTAATTGCACATAAATTTATGTGCATATTTAATGATATATTCAACGCTTGGCAAATGCGCATAAGTCGGCCATAAATAAGCGATTTTATTTGGTATTTATCATTATATTTTTATTGAGTCCATGTAAAGTCGCAGTAACGCGTAATTAGTAGCCCATAGAGTTGTTGTTGTTGCCGCAGTTAAGAGCTTCCTGAAATGCGTAGAGTAATATGAGTAACTAATGAATAGTCCGAATAGCATTCATCAATCATCCATAAAATAAAATAAAGAAATCTATGTAGTTTTGTTTAATACATGATACATAAGTTTTATTTGACTTATATTCATCTTGTTTCGATATACAATATATTCGTATAATATAATTTCACTTAGATTTTGTTCATTTTTGTTTTTGTTTTTTGTTTTGCTTTTAAATGTACTTTTTAATTGTTTACAGTTTTGGTAGATCTTATTTTCTTTTCTTAAGTTTTTGTTTCCTTGAATTATAGCAAATCGTATTTAATTTAGCAATTTTTCATGATTGGTTTATCTCTTTTTGTATTTTTGTATATTCTTTTCGATTTTACTATTTCATTTTTGTTATTTAGCAGAATTGGTTTTTATTAGATTACATATAGTATAATTTATATATATATATAAATATTCAGTAAAATGATCCCTACTTTTTGTATGCTCATGACATAATTTTCTATATGTATTTATGTATCTTGTGTATACAGTGTTTACATTTTTTTTTGTATTTTAATTGTTCTTATCTTTGTGTTTTATCTTTATACCTTAAAACATTAATTATGCTTTGTGTGTTGTGTGTGTGCCTGTATATAAGTATGTCTTTTCTATTCCCATTAAATTTAAAGTAATTTCTGCGACAATAATAATTATAATTTCATCGTTTCATCGTTTCATCGATCGACTATAGACACATACATAAACATATGCATTTCCATAACGCTCTTAATATACAAATACAATTTTGCTGAACACTAAAGCGCCTCACAGAAGATACTCAATTACAATCAACTAAATTGGAGCTGCCATATAATAAATGTAGATGTGTACATATAATTCTTTATGTATGTATGTAATTTCTCTTATTTGCTTTCTTCTATAATTTATATTTATTTGTATTTAATTAATGGTGACTTTTGTTCTTTAGTGTAGATCTTCTTAGTTATTTTAACAATTATAATGGTGAGCTGCTGACTTTAGAGAGACTTTGGGAGAGGTTTTGTAGGTAAGAATTGCATATTATTCATTGCAGTAGATATAGAAATAAATCTATTATTATCTTTGGCGTGGCAACTACTGGCGAAAAGAAGCAAATTTCATTGCAATAATGTGAATCGTTTGTTAGACAAATTGGAACTGAAGAGCAGACTCTAAAATAGGGATTTTACATAATATCAAATAATATATTGAAATGCTTGGCATGATTAAAAGCTACAGTTGGTTTTAGTCGTGAATGTTGACACAACATAGTTATTATTATTTTTATATTTAAATTTATTTTAATTTTCATGTTTATATTATTTTTTTTATTTTTTTTTTTTTGTATTTGTTTCTGTTTGGCTTTTATTACCACTAACAAGTAAGAACACATATTTAACCACAATTTGTTTTTGTTTTTTGTTTTATTTTTAACCATTTGACTCAACACTTTTACACAACGTCAAATGTTACAGTTACAGTTACAATTATATATTGAGTTGTTGTGTCTCTAATCAGCTGCTTAATTTTTACAAATTGCCTACTTAAAATGTCAGAAATCAGAGCCTTACACTTGCAGCTAAGTTTTATTAATAATATTATTATAATTATTAATTCATTTTTAGTTAATTTTTGTTGCTGAATTCAGTAATTCACAATTTATAGCTATAATTATATAATTAAACTAAATAAACAATAGGCCATATACTGATATGTATTTGATTTTTACACTTTTAAAAAAACCGTGCTCTAACTTTATCAAACATGCTTTTACATTCGTTAAATAATTGTATTTCGTTTTATTTTTTTTTTATTCTTTTTTAATTTTTATCTTTGTTCTTATATTGATCTTAGCATGTTGTGGTATATACTCGTGTTATGCTATATGTGAGTTGTATGTAGTATTGTTCTGTTATAAGTATTTGGTATGTTTAATCCTCAAATGCATTCCTGTGCTTGGCTTTTAACATTGTGTGTATTTGTGTGTATTTTTTATTAATTTATTTTATTTTACGTTTTTTGGTTCTTATTACTTTTGTGTTTTGAGTATTTTTTAAGTATTTCTGCATTGATCGCAATCAACGTTTAACATTCATTGTACACTTGTCGTCTACCACCTAGAACTGTGTTTTTTATTATCAGATGTCGTAGCTGATATAATTAGTAACGTTTTCTTAATACAACAAACCGAAAATTAAACTCTTGTATATGTATTTGTATTTGTTTTGTATTTGTATATGTGTGCTATGGACACAAAGGAAAACCTAAAACCATTAACAACCTAAAAACATTGATTATATTTGCATTTCTTTCAAATTGTCCCTATAGACGTTTAATTAATGCAAGTCGGATTTCGCTTCGGTAGGGGTGGAGTATTGGGAAGGGGCGTGTAGGCGAGTAGATAGTTTCTATGCAGTGTTTTGGAGTTTTGAATGTAAATAGCATATATATATTTGCATAATTATCATAAGTATGTTTAGTATATCTATTAGTACTATTATGTATACTCTATATATAAATTCTTTTACAAATAGCAGACTACAATATCAAAAGCACACTGTGGATATTTTGAGTGCTCTTCACTATTAACTTTATGTATATTTTCATTAGACGCTTGGAAGAACGGCAACCGAAAATCAGAATTTTTAAATAATATCAGTTGGTATTAGTTTATCAAATTATTTTAGATGCGATTACAAGTTTGTGAGGTGTTTGTGTGTTTTTTCGTTTATGTGAGTGTATCTTCATGTATTTGTGTATGTATGTATATAAAAATTTAGATCTATAAGCATAACACTTGGAATTTGTCTCTCGTTCGTTATCTCTTTTGCTTCTAAGGCGAAATATTATATTGTCAATTCTTTGGCTTGAGCCGAAAACCATGCAAAATGACAAAATATACTTCTCAGAGGAAGGGGCGGGGAGTTCTATGCAAATGTTCAAAAAATCCAACAAAAAAGAAGAAATTTAAAAAGAAAAGGAAATGCATACATGTTCAAACCACATTTAAATATTAAAATACTTGCATTAAAAATCTTTACTTATTTGTTATCTTTTTGTTAGAAAGGCAAAAGGCGTAATACACAGTAAATTCCTTAATTTTACATATATATATATGTATTGTATGTATATTCCTAAAATCCTAATGCGCCCTATGAATGGGCCAAGCGAATACGGCAAACACCACCGAGCTATTCGTAATGGAGGTCTACCAAAATCTCGGCTTTCGGTACTTGCAACATTCGCTGAGCCGTAAGAAGTACGAGTAAGGAGTGCAACATCCACAACATCCACATACACAAAAGACTTTCCCCTATCCGGAGAACTCAGGGAATTTGGAAATACCATTTGGTATAATTAACTATCAAATGGTAAGCAAAGATTGTGCGCTTATGCTGAAAAAAGGGGGGAGTGAGGGGATAATTCAAGGGTTGGGAATTCATCTTTAATTGTTTAAAGCTAATTTATTTGGAGTTAACAAGTTAGTTTTGTATTTATTCAACTCTTGCCATACATTGTTCTCAATACGCAGTAAAAAATGTTTCTGTTTTTAGTTTTACTTTTTCGTTTTTTTTTTTTTTAAATATTTTATAATGCAGTTGTCTTCAATACGGCTTGCCTTGCATGGTATAAAAATATAAATGTTCACATATACTTAAAAATCGTTAAGTTATTACATTTTCATCAAAACGTTTTTAAAAAGTAATTGAATCGATTGATAATTTATAAAATTAGGAATGAGTTCATATTACGGTTTTTCTTTTTGACATTAATTAGTTATATTAAATACAAGTACGAGTATGATTTTATATTTATTTTATTTTCGAATCATGTAATCATAGTTTTTTTGTTTTTTTGTAGGGCAATGTTGAATTACTTAACTAACTTTTATTTTGTAATTTCCAATTATAACTTCATCATGGAGTTGTTAGTTCATAAGTGAGCTTTACTATCGTTGCATGTCTTTGGTGTTCTAGTAGTAGTTGTGTCAGAAGATAACAGAATAGTTTTGCATGCTTAAACTAAATGTGAGTCCAGCATTTGGCAGGTTGGTTCGACAAGAGCCTTAGCACCTACATACATAGTTATACATAAATATATTGTATGTATGTATGTATGTATGTATGTATGTATGTATGTATATGAGAAGCCCTGTTGCTGCCAGCTGCTCTCGATTTATTGTGCCAGCGTGTTCTTTGTTAATCCAACCTTATATAGTTATGTATAGTGTCCTAAGTAATTAATTGTTTATAATTCATAGTTCTTGTTAAATTTCACATTGAATTGTCCCTAGTTGCTACAGTTGAAAGCGAACATCGCTCAAATAGGCTTGACCACATTACATATATATATATATTTTATTTACTTACTTCTAAAAACAATATATAATATACAATTATAATTGTTTTTCTTTTTCTTTTTATTTGTGTTTAGATTTTTTTAATTAGATACAATTATGTACTCGTAAATGTAAGAAACAGTTACTGTTCTTTTGTTTTCTTTTTTGTTGTTGTTTATTAATTGTTCGTCTGTTCTTTAGAAGTCCAATACTTTTATTTTACTCATTAGCTGTGTGTGTTTGAGTGTGTGTGTGTGTGTGTGTGTAAAGTTTGGTGTGTTCATAATAATGAGTGTATCATTACAATAGTTGTTAATAATAAAAATAACTTAGTTTATATCAGTGTTGCTTACGATAATTAATTTCGAAAATGTTCGCTCTCAATTGTTGTTAGTACATATACGAGTACTGATATGCCCTTAAAATTTATGATTCTTTCTAGTCCGATCCTTACGTACACTGAACTATGTAAGTGTGTATGGGTGTATGTATAGTAGGTATTTACTTTTACTTTTTACTTTTAACTTTTGCTCTGCTTTGACAATTACTTGATTATTATTATTATTTGTATTTTATAATTATTTGGAATATTTTATTTATAGATATAGGCATACCAAACTTCAATATACAGCACATTTGTGTTTCATTTGTTTTTTCTTTTATTTCTGGTTCAAATTTCGCTATGTGTATAAAACTTTAAGTTATTCTCATTTTCTTTTTTCTCATTATGTTTTTGTTTTTGTTGTCACTAAGCCAATTTGTAAAACGTTTAGTACAAATGCAATAATACATGTACATACATATATGTATACTATATATATATAGATGTATTACATTTATTGTATATATATGTTTATATAATATATACTGATATGTTTTGCCATTTAAATGTTTTATTAGGTTCTCTACTAACTTCATTTTGTGACCGATTTTACAAGTTACAAGTTTTGGGCTGCTTATTACAAAAATTGCAATTTCTCGTTCGGCTGTGCTCAATAAAACTCTCACAAATACAAATTTTTCTAATTATTTTTTTGTTTTCTTTCAAATTTCGCTTGTTTGTCATAAGAACATTTTTGGTGCGCCCAAATTAAAAACAAAAAAGATGCCGAAAAATGTCCAACTAATGAATATCCCAACATAATTGTGAAACCAATGCAATCAGACAAAGTTTCATTGAGGGGTTCTTCAAATCAAAAACATTATACTCCATATTCCAATATTGGATGGGGTGGCATAGGCCTGGGCATAGACTTGGACCCATGCCAGCTGGCAAAATACTATTTGTCGTCTGAGCGAGTTTTTAAAATTTCGGATGCCCTGCTGGCGTGACAAACATTCAATTTATCAAAATCGTTATCTTCTTGATTGATTTCGTTATTTTCATCTCTTGTTCGGCCTGGGTTTTGGCCAAATTCTTATACAAATTAAGCAATTTGCGGCGTGCTACAAAAGTGTATTCCTGTTGTGGTCTGTAGTCTGTGTGTATGTGTGCGTGTGTGCGTGTGTGTGTGGCTGTGTATCTATGTAAATAAAACAAGTACTCTGGATACTCTGGGCTCCAGAGTGTTAGCTGCCGCCTAAGCCAGCAGAAACTCTCTTGATATGTGTGTGGGGCAAGCCGCGTGCAAAGTTTCGTCCTGCTTGCTCCTTGCAAGTGGGTTTACCTTACAACAACTACAATGCATTATTTGCTCTCTTGCTGCAGTGCAGTGCAGTGCATGCAATTCTAAATTAATTTACAAATGTTCAGCTGTGGCCAAGATACAAAAGCATGGCTCAAATTCTAAAACTCCAATATCGGGCGCAATTCTTTGCTACTTTCTTTCATTACATACATCTTTTTGACAATTTCACTTTCACATTCTAAATATTTTAATATAAGATTTACTTATGTTCTGTGTGTTTGTGTGTGTCTGTGTGCATGTGTGTGTGTGTGCTGCGCCTTACACTGCCAGACATTTTCTTTTAGAAAACTCCTTTGATCCTTAACACGGCGCACATGTAAAACACCAGTCCCAGTCCTAGCAGCTGCACTCGGGGAGATATGGAAGCACTGCCCGAGCCACCACTGCAGCCTGAACCTTGAAATAAGTGAGAGAAATATTTGATTAATATGTGAAAAAATACAGGGTGCATCTTATAGGGGGAAATGATTGATTGAACGAACGTAAGTATGCATGTGGCGGTTCTGGAAAACGTATTTGTCATATTGAAAAGCCAACTCGGCCCAGTTTCTTGAGGCCTGCGACTACTTGAAAGCAAAATTATAATTACAACTGTTCCTCATCGTGTTGCCTACGATTCAAATATATTAAGCTCTATTTTGGAAGCACATTAGCTGAAATATGAATAATCAAAAAAGACCAATCAAAAATGAATCAAACAAAAATATAATTAGAATTTTGGTGCGGTTTTTTGGTGCATTGAAATCAAGAAACTTAAACGAATTTCACGCGAACTTACCTTAACTAAAAATCCTAGCAATTTGTCTGGTTCTGCGTTATGATTATTTTGTATTTCTGTTTTTCATACGCTTAAGCTTCATTATACAAAATACATATAAATTTATGGTACAACCGATTTGCGTGCTAATTCGTTTGAAACTTGTTCGTCAGCACTATGTACAATAGTGAGAAGAGATCTGCCAACACCGATCGAATTTCAGTTTGCACAAAAGAACCCAGATTGCCCTCCAGATATATAAACAGCGACAACTTGTTGGCTCGATTGTCAACTCGGCTAACTGCTCATATATAAAGATAACAAACTTGTTTGCGTTCTGTTTTATTTTTTTTTTTTTTTGTATTTCGTGCAAAGCCAAAGTTAAATCTTAAGCCGGCCGGCAACTGTCTCTCATCCAGGTACACTAACTGCCATTACGGACTCTTAAACATACGACGAGTGTTCATTATAAGTGCATGTGCAGGTTTATACTTGTTTAAAATAAAAATATTAAGTATACGTTCATACTATTTATAACTAAGCAAATCAATTCAATTTCTAAATCAATCTTTGCAACTTAAAACCATAAATCTCTTATTTGGCTGAATATAATAAATATATATGTATGTAGCTATTTTGTACACATATGTAGATACATGTATGGATATTTGTATCTTTGGCCACCTCCACCGTATACTGGCCGCAGGGCAAGCGCTTGTCGCGTGCATTTAATGCTGGCTAATTTGAATTTAAAAGGCTGACCAAATCGTAGATTATATGCGCAGATAATCAAGAAATAAATTGGCACAGGCTAGCGACTAATACAAAAACAAATAAACAACATACAACGGCAACAACAAAAACAAAGTGAACATTTGAAACACGTGTCGCTAAAAGCAGCACAAATCAACAAAACGAAACCGCAGCGCAACGCAGCGAATCAAAGAGAAAAGGCCAGGTAACAATAATAGCCAACGCCATACAAATGCAAAAGATACAAAGATACAAAGATACACTCGGCGTATCTACAACTATTCGTATGGCAACAGCGCGCGTTTTGGGTATCGGGTGACGGGTAACCCGTAACTGTTAAGAGGTATTGGGTGAGGGGTATCGGGTGAGAGGTATTGTGTATTGGGTATTGGGCGTTCACGCGTGCGCGTAAATTATGACATGACAATCGCCAATCGCAGTATCTCCATCTGTATCTGTATCTGTATCTGTAAGTGTATATGTATCTGTATCTGTATCTGTATATGTGTCGCAGTTGTATTGACACTTGATAAACTGATTGTGGTGTGGTGCCAGCCAGTCTGGTGCGCTCAGGACGAGGAGGCGCGGGAGACCAGTTCTCGTTTAATGGATTAGCACAAATAGCGCTGACATTTTTTGGTGAAATTTTAAATGGTCATTATGGCAAATGAGGCGCGTGTTGGCCAGCGCTGCGACCATAAAATATCAACCGCTACATATCGAAATGCAAATTAATTAATTAGCCAAGGAACCGGTAACCCACATGACGAAGTAATAGCGCAGCGAGTCGCGAGTTGTGTGGAGTGGTGGAGTGGTGGAGTGGAGTGGCTCAGCTTTTACTTTGCCGCTTACAGATGGGCTTGGGACAGTGCCATTGGTCACCAGGCTGTAAGACCTTACCCAGCCCCAACTTAACTCAGCTCAGCTCAGCACAGAGGAGAGCCCCATGGGATACAAGATACATTTGCATACTCGATCAATGGCTGGATCGCACCACCAACGATCTCTCGTTCGTTGCTTTTTTGTGTAAAATCGAACAAGCGCACAAAAAATACGAAACAAATGAATATCTAAAATAAGAAGACAGAGATCATCACATACGCACACACACGAAATTAGCATAAATTAAATTTTATTAATTTGTGAAACACTAATTCTCTTTTGTATCACAGCGCAGAGTTGAAGCCAACAGACTAGACCTAACCAGACCAGACATCTTGGCGCGGACCCCACCAAGACGAGCTCAAAACCAACAACAACTACAACAACTACAACTTCTTCTGCGACTGCGATTCGTCTTTCACCTGACACCCATATAAACTTGTCCACGCATTTTAATGGAGCGGCTTTAAAACTTTTACAATCCGCTGACGCCCACCTTTACTAATGCATATCTGTAACTTTATTGTAGACATACGTATGTGCTATATATATATGCTTTATATACTTGGTCTGGCGGTTGATTTATCAACGTCAGATGGCATATACATATACATATATGCATATGCATGCTGTGGCCGTATTACTTATTTAAATTTCATTTCTCGGTCACTCATTGTCAGTTAGTCAGTTAGTCGGTTAGTCAACGCTGGACGATCACGTCTGGAGACTGAGAAACTGCTGAACTGAAACTCGAAACTGAAACTCATTTCACTGATTGATGAGCACATTTTAAAACACTGACACCGTCATAAATAAAATTGTGTACGTTGCTACGCATAAATGCAATAAATTAAACACAGAAACTATAAAATATCTTTCTTTCACCGGAATAAAATGACTCACAATTTCCACTAATTGCCAACAAAAATAAAAATCTCTCATTGATCTGGACATGAGTAACATAACGGTTACTCCACGCGATAGTCAATCAATCTGCGGCGCAAATGGAACGCTTTAAGCGTTAATGTTCTGCATTTTACTTGAGAATTGTCATGCTAATTGCCACGCGTTGCCAGACCCATAAAAAAGAATATATATACAAATATAAAAGCTAAAAATTCTCATGGAACCGAAGAGCATATACTCTTGAATTCAACTTCTCTCAATTTTAAATACGTGCTTTCAAATACTTTTAAGATACCTGAGATAAAGATGCTTTGATCTGGGACCTACAATAATTGCAACCCATTTCCAACTATTTATGCGAAATCATATTAGTAAAATCAAAGTACAATCGAATACCCAAGACTACTTACAATTAAAAACATTTCAAGCGCAAAGATAATAAAAGTCGCAAAAGCTCAGCAGATAAAGAAAGATAGTTAGATAGTACTATGTCTCACTTTAGATATTCTGTTTAAAGATGGTCATATTTACTATGCACTTTGCAGTGTATATAGAAAGAAGCAATTGAGCTACTGAGATATGATATATTGAGGTGTGGCACAGACAGGCGGAAAGACGGACAGACGGACAGATGGACAGACACGGTTGAGGCGTGCAAAGTATCTATAAAGTGTATGTTAATTGTATGCCGCAATTCATATTCAAAAGGAGATAAAAGTAGAATGTCAATAGACCGTACTCTCAACCAAACAAAGCATTTATGCAGCTGTCATAAATACTCGGTATTCATTTATTCAAGTAAGTATAGAAATTTGTTAGAGTGTATATATTACGCACCTGCCCAACTTCTGACTTTAGGCAAATAATCGTTCCAGAAGGAGCAACGCGCTGCCAATGGACCACGTGCCAGCTTCTCAATCTTGTCGTCCGTGCTGAAAATATAATACACGGGATCCTCCTTCGAAAAGTTGGGCCATTCCTCGCCATCTTGTGCGGGATTGCTGAAAGTTCAAGCGAAGGAAAAAGCTCGCATTAGTTTCTTTTCTTTATGGCAACATGGTTGTGTTATGCGCTGTTTTATAGCAGGCAGCAGGCAGCTAGCTGAAAGCTCTGTTGCGAAAGCTCTTTGCAATACTTACCCCGACTTGGCAAACTCAATAACGGAATTGAGCATACGCTTGCCCAGCTCGCGCTCCACAGGTCGATATTGCAGAGATGTGTTCAGCGGCTGGCCAAAGAAGTACTCAATCTCGTCGCCGTGCAGCACCCCCATCCACTCGCCCCACAGCGATGTGCTGGTGCGCTATAAAAAAGAGAAAGAGACAGTATGAGTGTGAGTGTGAGTGTGAGAGAGGAGGAGCATTTGAAAGTCCACCAGGACGGTATTGTCGTAAACTTAGCCAGAAATTATGCAGATAAACATCCACCCTTTTTATTTATTTATTTGATTTCGCTCGCTCGCGCGCGCTCTGCAAATTGTAAATATTGTCGCAATGTGGCGCCAAAAAAGGATAGAAGAAGAGAGAGAAACCCAAAAAAAAAGAAAAGCGCCGCAGAAAATGAATAAATAACAAATGTTTGGCTGCTTGCAAGCACTTGCCAAGTTGCATATGCTAGCACCAACTATATATATACATTTATATGTATGTATGCGAGTATTCGAAGTAACTGACATATTACGTATACGCTGGGGGAACAGATAGATAATGGTATTATTAGATTTAGCTCAGTATTTGTCGTGTACCTGCCACACAATGGCAGCTCACATAACTTCTTAATTAACCACAACAGCCACCTGCACCAGCAACACAACTAGCAGCTAGCCACAGCAATTTGGTCAACGGCAATATTGACTGCCACAGTTCGACAGACAGCTCAAGTGCCACAGTGGGTAAATTGATGACAAAAGTGAACAAAGTACCACGCCTCATAGCAAGCCAAGATGGCAGCCTTGGCCAATAAACAAATAAAAAAGACCTTGGATTTGAATTTGGTTAAAAAGTGTATTTCTAGATTTAATGTAGTATTAAAAGTTTTTCAACGTTGAATGACAAATTAAGAAAGAGGTCAAACCATGACTTAAATGCCATCAGGATTGAATATCGGTTCAGTTTTGAAAAAGTTATGGCAGTAGAAGTTTGGACCTGTGCCTACATGCCATGTTTAACTTGAATTATGACCAAAAACTTATTGATTCTGAAGTTTTCCAATTTGGTCATTTATTGATTTGCAATTTTTTGTTGGCTTTAAATGAAATGCTGCCCATTGTTGTGGCTTTGAAGTGCTGTCCACTTAAGCAATTTAGCAGTTGAAAGGAACTGCAGCCTGGCAGCCAATTGGCCAAGTCACCTAATGAATTGCAGCAAGGATATGCCAGGGATAATGTTGTTTTCGTGGCATTTCCTCTGTTGCTTTTGCTTATGCTATGGCTGCTGCCAAGTTGTTGCAAATTTATGCGCCATTGCTTTTACCTTCACTGCTTAAGGCTACGCTACACACATACACACACAAACAGACATACACAAACACACAGAGAGTCATACCTTTAGGCGCAAATAATGAGGAATGGGAATGGTGCAAGTAAAGTTGTTCTTGTTTTGTTTTTTGATTAAAGCACTGAACTCAGACCTGGACTCGAACTCGGACTCGGACCCGATCTCTGTCCCGGTCTCAGAAGTGGCAACAGGACAAGTTGGGGAGTATCAAAACTTATTTAAGTGCGAAGCACGTTGCACGCTGCTGCTGCAATAGCCGGTCAGCAGCAGCAGCAGCAGCAACATCAGCAACATCAGCAGCAACAACAGCAGCAGTTGCTGTCAAGGGGTGTCGCAACCATGGAAATAGACAGTCTTTCGGTTACTTTAGCAGCTGTCTCTCTCTCTCTCTCTCTCTCTCTCTCTTTCTCGACCCCATTTTGTGATGCTCGGGCGCGTGGCCAAAGGTCGCTATGGCCACCAACTTTGCCACCGACTTTGCCTTTGCCTGTGCTTCTGCGTCTTCGGCTCGTTTATGGACAAAATGAGTTACGAGTTTTGTTGCAGCAACTTGAAGGCTGTAATTAAAACTAATTTCATTTACTTTTCATTTCGCAGCCCAGTTGCTGGCTCTGCTGTGCTGCCTATTTACTGCCAGGGCCGCTGCTTGATTATTAACAGGCGATTTTATATGAACAATGCAGGCCGGCAGTTACCTTAACTTTTCACACGCACTGTTGGCCATGTCGTGAAATGAAAAGTCAACCCGACAACAACAACAACAACAACAATAACAACGACCACTCATCAGCATTAAATGGCTTAACAAGCACAAAGAGTGCAAGTTCTTGATTAACATTGGCCTCAAGACGCGCACCACCCGCACCACATGTCGTATGCGTAATATTGATTTTTCCAAACTGTAATTTGTGGCGGCCGCGACACGAGTTTATTGTGATATATCAATACAACGACTCAATATCGTCTGTCAATTGTAATTACCTATTAACATTTACGCATTGTCGCTGTGTGAAAATCGATTGGGCTACGCGGGCGGTTGGGCGGTTGGTGCGTATACTTAATACTTGATACTGCCGCACTCCCTATTTGTTAATCATTAGGCCTGCAGCAGCCGCAGTCCTTTAAGCAAATAA
Source organism: Drosophila maculinotata (assembly GCA_035045305.1). Taxonomy (NCBI): domain Eukaryota; kingdom Metazoa; phylum Arthropoda; class Insecta; order Diptera; family Drosophilidae; genus Drosophila; species Drosophila maculinotata. The sequence goes on from JAWNPD010000335.1 coordinate 13,835,621, forward strand.
CTGACTCAAATTATGCCCCACACGTTCAGGCCGTACAGGCCGTGACCTCGTAAATTGAAGTTTCATTAGGCAATGAACCGCCCCCTGCACCCAGCCCCCAGCCCCACTCGGCTACCCTGCGCCCCCTGCAGCCGGACACAACTCGGCTCGTGCTCCTGTAACGATTGCTGTGTCTGTTGTGTCCCGGGCACAGGTCCAGGACCCAAGCCCTGGCGCAGGACAGTAGGCAGTGCGTGTAGTTTAATTGGCGCTGTCCTTGTCCTGTGTGTGTGCCTTTGAGTGTGTGTGCGGGTGTGTGGGTGTGTGAGTGTGTCTTGCACGTTTATGGGTGTGTATTGAGCGAAACTTTTTGTTACAATAATTATGGCGGCCAAGGTTGCCAAGGCATAGAGCCAGAGTTGTTGTTTGTCCAGTCAAAGACGACGACAACGACGACGACGGCGATGATTATTTGTGTATAGGTGTCACATTCTAAGGCGTTATCATATTGATATACATACATACATACTATATATTGACGTGTAGTTCTTTTCCATCTATTAACAAGTATATTCTAGTCAAAAGTGGCAGTTTGCAAAAGTCTGATATGTTTATTATTCTATTAACTTTTCATAATTCAGAGCTGACAATCCAGAAAAATAAATGTGTACCATACATACATATTTATCTAAATTGCTGATAACGTATAGATGTTATTACTTTTGAAATGTGAATAAAAACATTAAAATCCAATTTAAAATCACCATTCTACTAGATTTCTGTCTTTTACTCAAAGGTAGACTATGAGACTCCAACCATCCGTCAAACATAAATAATGCAGAGAGTCAGCATGAAATTCTCCGCGACTGCTGTTGCACTTGGCTTTGTTGTTGTTGTTGTTGTTGGAGGTTACCCCTCAGGCTCGACACGCCATTAGCCTTGTGTGCAATTTTAATGACAAGCAAATTGCACCTAGTTGCTTTTACTTTCATTTCGTTTGGTTTTCTTTTTCTCATTTTGTGTGTGTGTATGTATGTGTGTGCTTGTGTGTGTGTGCCTTCGCTTTTACGCCAGTGGCGCCCCATTTGACCGCATTTCGATTGGACGCACGCGCTCCGACGCCGTCTTACGTGTCAAAGTCTATGAAATATTTAATGGACATGTCGCAGTAGCCAATACCCCCGCCAACAACAACCCCCCCACCGCTCCACCACCCGCTCTGGCTGATGAGGGGTGCCACCCGCTACTCACGTGTGTAAAGTAGTAGTAATGCACAGAGGCGCCTCGCTCGGCCAGCGCCTGTGCATAGTCATTGGTGGGGCAGGTGAAGAAGTGATCGCCCACAGCTCGTCCGATTTGCTGCTGGTTTTGGTAGCCCGGATTGCCCTCCCAGCTGGTGTACTGTTAATTGGAGTGAATAGAACAATTACAATTTTAGTAGAGTAATGAGTGAGGTAATGAGTGTATATTTGTAAGATTTATTTACATGTCTAATTGAGAGACTCACTTTTATATTTCAAAATCGTCCTAAAAATCGAATTGTTATCGATATAATTTAAATTTCGAATGACTAACAAGACATTTGCAAACCTAGAATCGATGGCAAAGTTTGTGGATTATATATCGGTAGGTTCTTGAAATACCTATATCTAATACATATAGCCTGCTCACTTTTTGTTTGCTTATACCTTGTTGCTTGTTGATTATCAATAAATAAATGGCTAACATTGACCATAAGCCAGCTAGCTGAAGAACTTTCTTCAATTATTAGTCAGCTAAAACTTAAAAATTGTATAGAACTTGTAGTATACGTGATATTTACGAACTTGGAAAAGAACACTGTAACAAATGACTGATACCTAAGCTCACACTTTCTGCTCTCATGGCAAATGTACCACAAAATAAAATCATTTTATTATTCAATCAAAAAGTTGCTGTCATATTTTGTAGTTTATCTTATGAGCGATTTCACTTCGCTATTGACTTAACACGAGGCGTGCCTTAAATGCAATTTGCCGTGCAGAGTGCAGAGTGCAGAGTGCACATAAAATGAATAAATTTTCGAAATGCAATTTTATCAAATTGACGTCACATTTAACTAGATTAAGCTGCTGTTGCTGGTTGCCAGGCGGCATCATCAGCTCATCGCTTTTTGTGTGGTTGCAGCAGACAGTGTGGCAGTGGCAGCGGCAGTGGCAGCCACTTTGCCTACTGCAGTTGACAGCGGACTGAAACGTAACTGCTGACGCACTTTGGCCCAATTGGCTTAGTCAGTTGTCAGCTGTCAGTCGCAGTCGTAGTTTTCTATATTGGGATCATATCTTACCTGGAATATGATGGCCTCGCGTTCCGCCTGCGTTGCCTTGCCAAATATGTTATTCATAATCTCTAGATACTTGTCACGTGGCAGCGCGGTGGCATCGTCCTTATCAAAGTAATCGATGAAGTCGTACAGCAAGAAATAAGTGCCTGCAAGTAGACAAAATGGAAATTGGGAAATTAGGAATGTTTTACATATGACAATATTAGACTGAGTTTGCCTTAAACGTTAAACGACTGCTTCAAGTAATGTGGCAAGTTCGAAAACAATTACCACTACAAGATTCCTGGGGCACAATCAACGAGCCGTGCCAAGGACACAAAAAGCTGCATTAACCAAAGCAACAACAACAACAACAATGTGAGTTGAAGAGGTTGACAACGGGTGAAATAGAATCAACAAAATCAGCCACAACAAGGACGAGAACAAAGCGTCTCGTTGCCTTTTATTAACTTAATTTTTATGGCACTTGTTGTTGTCGTCGCTTGTTTTGTGTTTGCTGTTGTCGTTGTCGTTTGTGTTGCTGTTGCTGTTGTTGTTGCTGCCATTGTCTCCTGCACACTTCAAATACGAACACACTAACGAGCCATAATTGCTGCCTATGAGGCAGCAACGACAACAGCAAAAGCAACAATAGCCAAGCTGCCAATAGCAAAGTGTGTGCCTGTGTGTGTGTGTGTGTGTGTGTTTTGATTGGGTGCATGGCAAGGAAATGTGTGTCATCGTCCATGCCACACAACCAATTTGTTGATGTTTGATTTAATTTCGTTGAAGCCACAATGCAAAAACATGCGCAAAACGCTCTTTGCTAACGCAAATATCAAATATCACACATGCAGTCTGATAACTGGCCAACATTTAAATTTTATCTGTATAAACTATTAATTAATTTGAATTAAATTGAAGGAATGTTCTTAAAATGGTCCTCAAAGTGCTTGTAATTATTTATAAACTTACAACTTTAGTAGTGAGAGGTCATTCTTACTGATTATGTAAACATTCAAGATTCCATTTTTTTATAAATTATTCTTGTTCTTATTATAAACAGTAAACTTGACCTGATTTTGCCAACTTTTCAGTGGAAAATTCTCTTCTTTATTTCTCATTTAAATGCTGAACTTTAAAGCTCTTGAGTAGTATATTTTTTGATTGGTAATCGATTGAACGACAAGTTGATGAGTTGCAAGATTGCCTTCTATTATTAGTTGCACACTTAAAGTACTACATATTTGCCTGAATAAGTCAGAAAATGGGTTTCGAATGCTGTGGGGAAATCAACGGTTGTCAATTCCCCACCAATTAATGTGATCAGGTAGTTGGAGCGGTTATCTATATAATCTAACTTAACCAATCAGGGTTATGGAATAAGCGGTAGATTCTGAATTTCGACCAAACTGTTTTGCTTAGATTTGCTCGCGATGTTGTGTTTTTGTATTAGGCCAACGTTGCTGGCCAAGTTAACAGGCAGCAGCTTTCAAATTTCAAGTCGGCAGGAAATCAACAACAAAATTAAGATCATTTCATGTGCGCGGCGCATTGTAATCTATTGTGTATTGTTTCAAATGCTAGATGACCTTGAACTCGCAAACACAAACACAAATACAAACACAGACGCACACGCGCGTACACACACACACATATAGAAAACAGTTATATGCGGACCGTAGCCATCGTTGTGGTCGTCTTGTGGGCACGCACACCTTGGCTAGAAGCAGCAGCAGCAGCAGCGGCGGCAGCAGCGCTTCTGGCTGTAATATGCAGCAGCAAAAGCAACAACAACAATAACACAGCAAACAGAAAGAGAGAAGAGAGAAGGGGTGAGAGGGCAGAGTGAAAGAGAGCTGCAAGCAATGAGTGAAAGTGAGCAGAAAAGCGCACGTGTCTGTAGCGCCACAGAAGCAGCCGCAGCCGCAGTCACAGCCACAGCGCCAGTGCCCCGAGCCTGTGTCAGTGCCAGTGCTTATGTCTATGTATGTATATGTGTGCCTGTGTGTGTGTGTGTGTGTGTGTGTGTGTGTGTGTGTGTGTGAGTTCGGTGCCTGCCGCCTGGAAATGACGAAGCAGCAATGGCAATGGCAACAAGAAAAATGAAAGCGAAGCGAACCAAAGAAAAAGCACACAAAGCGCACGAGAATCTGTTATACGGAAAACAAAACCAACAACAGCCAGCACACACACACACACACTCACACACATAGCCAAAACGCACAGTTCGCGAATTATAAAGAAAATGAGAAAGAAAAAGCGAGTAACGAACGGAAATTTTTGTAAGTAGCGCGCGGCATGGCACGAATAGCGCGAACAATGCACACAAAGCTGTAGCATTACCGTTAGCGCACAGGACGAAAAGACAGCACACACACACAGACACACACAAACGCAGAAGCGCCATAAGCGATAAACGATGGGAAACGCAGCAGCCGCCGTCCAAGCGGGCAGCGTGTAGAGAAAGTAAATAAAATGTGTTGCATACTTTTCGGAACGAGCCAAAAATTCAAAATTCAATTGAAGTTTTAAGCTCGTGTGGTTTGTTTATGTTTTACTTAAGTTAAATGTTGTCTCATATTATAATTTAGAATAAATTTAATTTAATATGCAAACTGGTTAAATAAGTAAAAAATGTTACTTAAAAATGCTACACTACACTGTCTGACAACTCTTGCCACTGCCCCACCCATAGCCCCCAACCCCTCGAGCAGCAGTAGCACGTGTGCTGGCCATCATTAAGTGGGTGCAACATGCTGTAGCAGCTAGCGGTATATTTAAATAATTTATGACGCCACTTCGCACAGCTGAGCGCCCCAACGTCGCCTGACATTGCCCCGAATTGACGTGCCCCCTTTGTGGTCTGCCACACACTTTGCGTGCACGAGTCTGACAAGTTTTCCAGTTCACCCCCCAGCCCTCCCCCAACCGCATGAATTTCATGCGTATGGTTGCAAGTTCGAGTTCGAGTTCGAGTTGACAAATTGCACTTGGCTCGAGTTTTAAAGCTTGTTTGATTTGTGGCAAGCTTTAAATGAGCTGACAAAGCTGCAAAAGTGCATTTATGTGAGGCAGCACCAGAGACAAACCACAGACAAAGACAGGCAGAATGTAGGCAGTTAAACATTAAAGTCCAACTATTTGAAAGGCAACATCAGTACGTGGTAGGAGTAGGCGCCTCATCGGCCACGCCCACTGCGGAGAGGTCTAATACAACGACAACAATGAAAGACTTTTGCGGTGAGGGCTAAAAAAAATATAATACTCAGGCTACAAAGAGTCATAAAATCACAAATGGATGCAGCGCAAGCTGCAACAAATGTGACAGTAATAGTGGAGGGGCAGGGTGTGCGGGGCATGGTTTTGGCTTGACGCTAACATAGCAAACAACATGAAAATAATGGCAATGGTTGCAGCTAGCACATTTTGGCCAAGCACAGTGCCCAGTTGGCCAAATTTGGCACACTGCTGACGTCAGCGTCAGAGGCGATGCCAAAAATAAAACTGCAACAATGGCAAGGACTGCAGGAGTGCGAGGGGATTAGGGAGAGACGAGGACAGAGCTGAGTACTGAGCGGTCTATTGTTAGCCCAAAGAGACAAGGCAAGGGATTAAAAGGGGTGGGGGGGGGGGCTGTATGATATGCTAAAAGCCACTGGACAGCAGCTCGAGTTAAGTTTGATAAAGTTGGTGTCCAAACTGCAAACACAATGAAAAACTTAGCGACATGAAATTAAACTGGAATCCAGCTGCACAAACTGCTGGCATTTTTCGTATTTTATTATTCAACATACAAAAATGCCATGCTGTGTTCGGGGAATTTCTCATTTCACGATATGATTATTATTTTTAAAATACAAACAAACTTTTTGTTAAATTCTATCATGAATCCAGTCTACAAAAGAGTTTTTAAATTAAAGTAGTCTTTTCATTTTAATAAGATTTAATAATTATATTTCAAAATTAAAATGATTCCTAAAATAATCACCCATAACATAAAATGGATAGAGTATGCCAATAAGTATGCTATAAAAAATACCTAAATAGTTGTTATTATTATCTTTCATGGTTAAAGCGGGATATTTAAACTTAAATCAGGCCATATATTAACATATCAAATTTGAAACTTACCCTCATCCCTGACGTTGCCCATGAGAATATCGTAATCCTTGAGATCTGCGGTCTTCATCAAGGTCATAGGATCCGCTGGCAAGAAGGCGCCATCAATGGTTGGCGCTGATGGGAAGCTGAGTATGCCCGAATAGGAGTTCCATTGCTGCACCGATATGGTCTTGGCGTCCACGGCACGCATGCAGGTCATCACATGCGAGGGATTAGTCTGTGTAGAAAATATATATATATATTTTAGTTAGTTGACCCAAGCATTTTATATTTAAAAGTAAGCTTACCTTCAGCATGGATGCATTGCAGTTGCAGTCATTGATCAGGGACTTGCCGATCTCCACCGCCTTGGCGGATGTCATGTGACTCCAGGGCGCATTCATGGTGCCCGACTGCATCATACCACGCTTGACCACGCCCTTAGTAACCGGCGACATGAGCTGTGCATTCACCGAACTCGATCCAGCCGATTCGCCAAACAGGGTCATCCACTCGGGATTGCCGCCAAAGGCATGCGCGTTATCCTTAATCCAGCGAATGGCCAATGCCTGATCCCACAGACCCACATTGCCCGGCGCCTCCTCGGCAAACTCCGGCGGCATCTCCGGCGCCAAGTGTAGAAAACCAAAGGCGCCCACACGATACTGGAAGGAGGCAACGATCACATTGCCCACAGCGGACATAATGTCCGCATTGTAAATCTCCAGAGTTGCCGAGCCGGTCATGAAGCCACCACCATAGATCCATATTAGTATCGGCAGGCCGTTGGTCGTGTTCTGCGGATTGCCATTATGGATGAGATGATCCGTGTCCGCCTGCTTGTTGCCCGAGTGCTTCGAGAGGAAGGAATAGGAGGATTGGGCGTTAGTGAGAGCATAATCCCTATCAGCTCAATCTGTGGCACATACCTCGGCTCCATTGGTGCCACGTCCATGGCGCAGACGTGCCTTTGCTGGCGCCCAAATATTTACATACAGGCAGTCCTCGGATACATTGGTATTGGGATTCCAGATCTCCTCGCCGGAGAAGCCCGGAAAGTATTCATAGCTACGGGGCAGGAATACAAAAATTAAAATATTGGGTCAGTTTTTGCTCTCATGCAAATCAGTGAGGATGGGGTACTCCGCGTCCACCTCCCTCTCCCCGTTCCACACGGACTCCTCTCTCCTGCTCTCCACTCGCATTGTGGGTCGTGCCAATTACGACAAAGTAACCAACTGTGTTATTTATTTGTATTTGCTCTCTTCTGATTTGCCTGTTTTACTTTCACTGTGCCATTTTTCGAGGGCACACACACACATACACACACACAGTGCCATAAAACTACACATATACATATACATATACAAACATATGACTCTGTCCACATAGTTCGTTTGCCCTATAAACGCTGAATCCCTTGGAATCGATATCATACTACAAGCAAACATCCAGAACTGGTCGCTACGCATTGTGAGTGTGTTTGAGTGTGATTCAATATATTCATATCCGTTTCTTTTCGCTTGCTGTCGTATACGACCTATAGGTGTGTTTGGTTTCGTGTCAATTGAAATTAACTTTGCCACTTCGCATAAAAGTAATTTATAGCAAACCGGAAAAGGCGATTCTCCTCTGTCTGGCTATATTCTATCTCTATATTTGTCTAATTTCCGTTATGCCACACACACACACACACACACTCATGATGACTTTGTATGCTTCCCCTGTGTGTGTATGTGTGTGTGTGGCAAATGAGAACATTCCTACAGTGATAATACAAGGCACTGAATTTGAGGTGTAGCTAATTGATTTATGCTGATTTATGTAAAGTTAACAACAGTCAACAGTATATACATACATACATACATACATATATACCGTTAGCTTTCTACTCGTAGTGCCTCATAACATATTTACATTTCAAACGGAATTTATTCGCAGCTGTCTGCCTAAACATTCCGATTATATCGACCAAACGAAGTTGAACATTTTAGGAACGGGCTTAAAAGTGTTCTACTGTATAAGTAGTTTTTTACCTTGTTTGTATAAGGTATAACACATCTCATCCGATTTAGTTTCTCTCTGGTTTTAAACTACACGTAAGTAAGCCCGACATAAATATTACATCTGTACGAATATAAAACATATATATGATACAATTTATAGACTTCATGATTATTCTCCTGACCTCGACTCAATTTCTATTCGATAGATACATTAATCTGTTTCCGATCCATATTATTTTCATTTTATTCTGATTAACTATTTAAAATAATACAACTAATAAATAATTGATAGCTACTCCAAATCTAAACAATGCTTCTCAGTTATATTGGCATGCCGTTTTCCTTGAAGCTATTCAAAAAATAATCATATGCAAAGATTATAGATTTGCCATTTGGAAACTATTATATACATATGTAGAGTGTATATATTACATATATGTATATATATATATCTATTATGTACAATTGCCTTTAGGCTTGCAGTTGGCCGGCATTCTGCATGAGTAATGAGGCATGGATGCATGCATGTCGCGATGACGTCACTAGCAACAGTTAGGTCAACAGCGAACGGCATCCGGGGCCGGTTCTGAATTCTAGGTCAAATACATCTGCATCTGCAGAGAGCTGCACGTCGCGTCGAGGCGCGTAAAGTAAAAGCCAACAAAATAGAGAAAAACTTACCGCTCCTGGACGCAGGTGGCGGAAAGTCGTGTGGCATCCAATACGCCGTGCCAGGGCTCCGCCGGCACCGGCTTGCGGAAGCGCAAATCGTCGACGGGCGGCTTGGCATAGGGTATGCCCGTATAGACATGTACCTCGCGTCCCTGCACCGTCACCGAGCGGCCGCGCACCGGCCCGGAGGTTGTCTGCACCACCAAACGATCGATGACGCCGCAGACGCAGGACAAACGCAGCGCAAGGACGAACAGCGCTGCCACCAGCGACTGAAAGCTTAGCCGAGAGACCATCTCGCGGATGCGGTTGCAAATGGGATTGCGGAGGATGCTGCTGCTAACGAGATTTGCGTTGCGGCCCGAGTGTCCTAGATAGCGGCGATGTGACGTCACTACGTTGCACTAACCGCTTGCCGCTTGGCTTTTGGTTGTTGCTGCTGCTGCTGCTGCCACTGGCTTTGGGGTTTTTTAGTTGGCTTTGGGTTTCGGTTTTGGAATTGGGTTTTTGTGCGCGTTATTTGATTTCCTTTTGCTCGGCTCGGCCTGCGCACCGCCTGCGCTCCCCCCGCTGCAGCCTACCGCAAGTAGTTGTCGCACTCGTTGCACGCTCTCGTCGTTGTTGCTGCCCCTTATGCTTATTATCCGGTTGCTGCTGCTGCTGCTGTTGTTGCCACTTTAAGCTGTCGTGTGGACTCTGCACTACACATGCTTCCAAACACTCCACGCTAGCTGCCTGCTCCGTCTCTTTCTCTCCTTCTCTTTCGCTCTCTCTCTCGCTCTCACTCTCTCTCCGTCTCTCTCACACTCTACAGCACTCTCTGTCTGTCTCTGTCTGAGTTTGCTTTGACTGTGTTTTTTGTGCAGCTGTTGCACTTTTGTTGCGCTTCTCCTCCTCCCCACTCTTTTGTTTGAACTGCAAATAGAAAAGGCATTAAGTTATTTGTCTAAGTTTCCTCCACGCAGTTGCCACAGTTGCCACAACTGCCACAGCCGTTCGCTTGCCAAGCTTAATTCATAGTTTTTGCTGCTGCTGCCACCAATGCATGTTGACTTGTGTCGCTTGCCCCCGTTTGTATGCTACAATATTTAGCTGTGTTTGCGTTTTTGTATGTGCGTGTGTGTGTGTGTGTGTGTGTGTGTGTGTGTGTGTGCCTACCACTTGAGCAAAGGAGCAATAGCGAAAAGCAAAGAAAATTTGAGGCTGCCACATGCTGGCTATGAGCTGTGAGTTCGCATTCAAAGTTTTGAGTGCCACAGCCCGCTCAACCACTCATTCATATGCGCATCACTTTTACACATACACATACATACAAATATATATATATATATGTATATATATATATATAATATATATGTTTATGTTCATATCGGGGCCACTCACAGCTGCACTCAAGTGCCATGTATCGTTTTCTAAGGCTCCTCTTTCTGTGTATATCCTTTGCAACAACATGGTTAAATATACACACATACTATATATATATATATATATTCATATATATTTTGTTAGATTCTAACCTCAGAGTCACTTGACTTGTCAATTACAGCATAAATATCAAACTGAACTCATTTCTTAACAACTTGAGCAAACATTTGAGTCCACTTCAAAGAAAGTTTGGAGACTACGTTTACTTATGCTAGACTTTCTTACAGTTTCAATTCAGTTAACTCAAGAGACAGCTACTTTAAACTCAGACTTAAACTCTTCTCTTAGCCAACTAGTTTAATTGTCCAAGAAGCTGCATTTAGCATTTAGCGTTTGCCATTAAGTCTGTAAGTAAGTACTTGCTATATATTCGTGCTATATATTTACTCGCATATTGGCTGGCTCATGCCTTGTCCTTGAGGACACGACTGCCACCGGCAGCTTTGCATGCTGGCAGCCCATTAGGCCTCTAAGCCAGGCCAGTCCAAGCCAAGCCAAGCGGTACATGGCTATAATAACTCCACTTGCCTCCCTGGAGCACCTTGCCACAACTACTGTCTGCCACTTCCTGGCGCCGTACTCATTTTAATATTATTCTGCAGCACAATTAAAATGTGATTAAGACGAGCTAATGCTACTGAGACTGCGACTGCGACTGCATTTCCATTAAATTTCCTTTAGTGGAATTTTCCAACAAGATGTTAGTGAATACCATATACAAATCTTAAAGTTTTGTGCTTTTTCTATTTCTGCGGATATTATAGCTCTATTGCAATATGTGAATTGCATTGTTATATGTTCACTAATATTTTAAAAAATGTATAAATATCACACTACTCTAAAGATCGGTTGATTCGTATGAAAAAACACAGTTGATCAGAATTTCTTGCTCTCATTTTCAGATCCACTTTTATGTGACTTGTCCTGGCAGTAAGTACGAGTCTGTTAAAACTTTGATGGCGACAGTCTTCGCTTCCCTGAGCTCATTTTCAATCCAGGCAAAGTCGTTTCTCGGGCTTCTTTTTTTCTTGCAGTTTGCTGAGGGGGTTTGCTGTCACTGCTGCTGGCCTACAGATAAGACGCAGGGAATAGTCTTAGTGAATATTTTTTTAATTTCTGCGGTAGCAGCAGTTTTTCTGCGTCGCTTGCTGTTTCCACTTGGCAGCTTTACTAAAACTTTTTCATAAAAATGCGCATTTTTTATGTGAAAGTCAGAGAACGTTGAAAAAGCTGGTGCGGGGCGTTGTTGGTGTATGTGTGGGGGGAGGGGGGCTGCGCTGCAGTGTGGTTGGGGAGTTGATGAAGTAAGCAGCGACACTTTGAAGTTAAGTTCATTTATTTCATTTAATTTTTATGTCACATACAATTTATGCTCTTGCCTTTAACTGCACCAGCAAAAATGTAATAGGAAAATAAAGAGCTGAAATTATAAATATAAAATCATAAAATTCATATAAATTTATGCAATGAGATCCCACAAATCTCAGTTTACAGTATTTTTCGAACAATATCATATAATTATGCCTTTCCCAAACCTTAAACTGTCATAACTTTGTCAAATCTGAACCGATTGACATTCCCGAGGCCATTTTGGTCATTATTTGGCATCCTGCTTAGTTCTACATCAAAAGATTATGCACTTTTGAGAATATAAAATTTTGGACTTTTTTTCCTAAAAAAGCATAAGGGGGGACCCTTACAAATTTTGATTTTTCAAAAAATAGATTCTTGAAATTTTATATTAAATCGATTGTGGGTGTAACAATAAGTATAAAAAACTATAAGAAAATTGATTTTGGGATGTTTCATTTTTCTGTCAAAAATCACGTCAAAAGTGACAAAAAAATTGGCTTGTAAAGTGCCCAAACAACAAAAAGTTCCTTATAAATGACCTTCCCAGACTTCAAACTGCCATAACTTTGTCAAATCTGAACCGATTGACAATCCCGAGGCCATTTTGGTCATTATTTGGCATTTTCTTTAATTCTCTATCTCAAGTTTACTAATTTTGGAAAAACTCAAATTTTGGATTTTTTTGGCGAAAAAAGCATAAGGGGGGACCCTTACGAATTTTGATTTTTCAAAAAATAGAATTTTGAAATTTTATATTAAATCGATTGGGAGTGTAACAATAAGTATAAAAAACTATAAGAAAATTGATTTTGAGATGTTTCATTTTTCTGTCAAAAATCACGTCAAAAGTGACAAAAAAATTGGCTTGTAAAGTGCCCAAACAACAAAAAGTTCCTTATAAATGACCTTCCCAGACTTCAAACTGCCATAACTTTGTCAAATCAGAACCGATTGACAATCCCGAGGCCATTTTGGTCATTATTTGGCATCCTGCTTAGTTCTACATCAAAAGTTTATGCACTTTTGAGAATACAAAATTTTGGACTTTTTTTCCTAAAAAAGCATAAGGGGGGACCCTTACTAATTTTGTTTTTTCAAAAAATAGAATCTTGAAATTTTATATTAAATCGATTGTGGGTGTAACAATAACTATAAAAAACTATAAGAAAATTGATTTTGGGATGTTTCATTTTTCTGTCAAAAATCAAGTCAAAAGTGACAAAAAAATTGGCTTGTAAAGTGCCCAAACAACAAAAAGTTCCTTATAAATGACCTTCCCAGACTTCAAACCCCCATTACTTTCGATTGGAATTTTGATGGCGTTTTAGTCATTGTTGGTCTTTTACGTTAATTTTTATTACAAAATAATAATAAATCTTATATATGAATTATAGGCATGTCATGTAACCTTCCCGACTACCCCCTTCCCCTACCAATGTTTTAAACATTTTTGGACCTTCAAACTCACAAATGACATACGAGAAAGACAGGCAGAAAGAGAGGTGTAGAGAAAGATAGAGAGAGTGACAACATAATGAGGAGGGGAAGTGAGGTTTAACTCATGCCGCACAAATTTTAATGACATTCAAATTAAATTATAATTTTCAAAGTTTGCAGCAGAGCATTGAGTGTGGATGTGGATAGGGGTTAGGTGTAGTCAGGTGCTGGTGTTGCTGGGTAACCGTAACGATACGATGATGATGATAATAATGATGATGACAAGGACGCTGGCGCACCGGTGAAATGTGTGCGGGGAGCAGTCAGTCACCAGCGGCAGAGGCAGCGGCAGCAGTCAGCTTGACTGTGCAAAGGTCAACCGTGGTATAAGGGTTGGGCTCCACTGCGCTGACCCCATTCCCCGCTCCTCCCCCGCCACCGTCCGTCTATTTGTTTGTTTTGTTTGCGTTCGCTTTCAGAATTTTTGCGAATTTCGCCTGCTTAAAAGATACACAACAGCCAAAACGAACTCTGAAAGTCAAAGGGTAAACGAGGCAACGAAAACAATTGGGTTAACATTGGATGGGTTGCGGGGTGGCAGGTTTGCGTGGCTGTGGGGCAATGTTTGTGTTTTCGTTAACTGAACATCACGTTGCGCCTGTTTTCCCAGCTGGTGTATAAGTCCATAGTTTTAATTGATGAGTTGAGAAGGGTTACCGCGGGTGGCAACTGGTAACTGGTAACTGGCAACTGGCGTCACTTTCTTGACAAATTGGCTCTGGTAAGAGAGACAGCTGCCTAGTGAACTGCTCTGCAATTAGCCAACATTTCTCAAAAGCTCAACAGCTTTAAATGTCAAGCATTAAAGTAATTCCACAAATATCTGCAGAACAATTCGCAGTACAACGCAATCCTGAATACATTTCAATCACCACACATTTTATTTCTTTTCACTTTTAAGTGATTTGTTGTGTAACCTGCCTAACAGCTTTATATACTGAAGATACCGCCCATCTATGCTTCCCCTATTTGAAATGCTGTCATTTCAAACAGATTGTAGCCAACTGCCTGCCAGTCAGTGTCGACGGCTTTTCAAAAATTACCGTTGACTGTCTTCGAGCAGCGGCTATGCAGTTGACCTTTTGTTTGGCTCCGACGAGCTGCAGCCATTAGAAAATGTCTGGCGCCAGGCGAACTATAAAATAAATACGCAGGCGTGGCACAAATCGAAACGAGCAACACGAAACAAATGTTTCGACTCGTTTTGAGCGCCTCATAAAATACAACAGAAACAAAACAAAAACGCAAAAAACAGAAAAGAAAGCAAAGGAGAAGAAACTTAATTTGTTTTTAGCATTTCGAAGATAACATACCCTGGCCTGATAAGAGTATCTGGAGTTCAATTAGGTTAAGTATTAAAATAGATCACTATTGCGAATAATCAAAAAATCAAAAAACCCAATTAAGTTGTATAGCATCTGAAACAAATCGGGCTAATTGTTAGATAAGTTACTGCTAAAGTCGATTAGGCATGCTGTAAGTATAGCAAAAAATCGTTTAAAGTATAATGACATTGTCTAAAGAATATTAAAAATGTTATCTAACTGAAATATATTCTTTGTAATAAAAAATGATTGTAAAATATATTTGCGTGTCAAAAACCTGTGAAATTATCTGCTAAAATCAAAGTACTTTTTTGACAGAAGGTATACGATTAAGATATACTTTAACAAACTATATATTATTAATATATTACTTGAGGCATTTACTTTTAATAAAATAAACATTTTAATGAATCTAACAACTTTAAATTAAGACCACATACTCAGACTCAGATAACGAATTTACCGAAGAAAAATTCGACACGAAGCGAGCTCAATTAAGTGATATTATCAACTTCAATTATCTATATATAAAGTCATTAAAATATCTTGAATCTAGATATATCAAGTCATGAAGCTGAACTTAATTGAGATCCAACTAATTTACGAGCATTATATATGTACCGTCCGCAGTTTTATTTTGCAGGATGCGGAATATGCAAACATTGCCATATGACACGATACAGCAGGCCCAAGTTGTTAACGGGAGTGGCGAGTGGTGAGTGGGGGAGAGAGGAGAGAGGAGAGAGGAAGGAATTTACTGGCGCTACGGCTTTATTGCTCGACACCGCGTGTGGCAGCTGTGGACGCGGTCACAGCGGGGGCGTGGGAGATGTGACCCATCATTAAACAAGTGCCGCGTGGCTACGTCCGGCCACGACTTTAGTGGCACGGCGCCACAGCCACAGCCGACACCACCGACGCCGCCAACACCGCCAACACCGCCGGCGCCGCTGGCGCTCGTTAACGCTGAGACGCTCAATTTAGTGCGACCTACGACGATGTCGTAGCACTCGTATTCAGCTTTATGTACAACGCTTGCTTTCGGCTCATTTGAGCTGCGAACTGACCTTGATGATATCACCGTGCGTTCTACCGCTGAGTCCAAGACATATGCGAATCTTGAGCGTGCCAGCTATCTGTGTGTATATGTGTGTGTGTGTGTGCCTGGCTGGTTGGCTCGGGTCTCGAGTTACTCATGGGTGCTGGCCGGGTGCCGGTGCTGCACTTAAAGCCAGCCTCGAGGACGCTGCTGCCAGTGAAAATCAATAATCAAATAAATGTGAACAAGTCAACTACCAACAGCAGCCGCCATTTTTTCGACTCGACTCCCAGAGAACGAGTTTGTCTACCCAACTTCGTATGCAGCAAGCCAGGGGGTGTAGGGCCTGGAGGAGGGTATTGATGTAGCGGGTTGACACGGCCTCCGAGCACGTACGTAAGCGACACACGACCCTAAAACGTGCGCCAAACTTTTGACTCGCATTAATGATGTTATTTTATTTATTTACTATGTTTTTTGTGGCATTCGAGTGCACCAAATGCATTTGGATATGAAAGCATAATGAAAGGCTACAGATAAAAGAGATAAAAACTCATATTGAATCAGCTATCAATTTTGACAGGTATAATAGGACCTTTTGAGGCAACTGTACAAACAGGACTCGCATTTAAATGCTCGCTTTAGTAGCTTTTTCTATAAAAAAGTTAAGGTGACCGCTCGTACATATAAGTGATAAAAAGAAATAACCAAAAAATGTTTAGAATTGAATTTTATATATTGTTTATCTTTGGCAACAAAATTTGCTTAATGTTTTCAATGCTGAACAATTCTAGACATCCTGTAAGTTTTTCTTGGAACAGGCTTTTCAGGATTGCCAATTCAAGGAAACTGTGTAAAAGTTAAGTATACGTTACGATGACCAATGCAAGCTATTTTGTTTCTTTTTTTTGCTTTGGCCCCGCCCAGCAGGTTGATTATTAAGTGCTCTTCTTCCTCTTGCTCTGATTCTGAGTCTGTAAAATGTCAAATGTGAGCCGTGCTTTCATATGAAATGACGCAAGAAATGAAAGCAACTGCCTTTGGGCACTGCTGCTCCAAAGGGCAGCCGCACAATGTCAAAGCATGACCCAAGCCGTGACGTCACAGACAAACATAAACAAAAGGGAAAAAAAAGACCAAATCAGAAGCGAATCAAATCAGTAATGTGCATGGAAGCTGTGGCCTTTTCAGCCCATAAAATCAGCACAAAGAAGATACATTTTCGGATAGCTTTTTACTTGTGCGACTAATTAGTATATATCAGTTTCAGCATATCAAGCATACGCCATGTGCAACATGCTCAATGACATGCCCTATCAATTTATGTTACAGTCTCGACTGGCTGTTATACATAATGATGCATAATGCACTCTGCGATATCACGCATCAATAGTTTTCAGCAGAGGAGCAGCAACTGCTGATAATAATGATGATAATGATGATAATGATGCTGCTATGATGATATAATTATGTTTATAACAGCGTAAGGGTTTTAATTGGCCTGCCTATTACGATAATCAGTGCGTCCAGGGACGCATTCAGAAATGGAGAGGGAGACTCCAGCTCCTCCACTCCTCCCCTCCTCCGCTCGTCTGCTCCACCGCTCGTCTGCTCGCTGATTCGTGTGCATTTGCCTGAGCTATTCAATTGAGTTTACAACGGCGGGCGGATTATGGCTACAAAAAAATGGCAGCTCGTGGGCAATAAATGAAAATTTAATTGTCATATGCAGTAATTATATTTTTTGATTTGTAACAATAATTACAATTATGTCTCTATTATTATCATTTATTTTCCGTATGCCAATTAGTCAAATTCCTGTAATTACCACACAAAATCAACCGTTACCAACAAAAAAGAGAAAAGCGAATATTCAAAATGGAAATGTGAATTTCGCACAGTTTCACGCTTAATGAATTTAATTAATTTGAATACACTTTGCATATAACAATATTATTAAATAATATTTCGAATCACACGTAATCTCTCTCTACCTTTGTAGGTAGAATGACTTCAGTGGTTCTTTAATCTATGCTCAGCTTAAAGCAATGGCAACCAAAGGATATAAAAGAAAAACAACAACAACCGGATTTGCAAGAGAAAGTCAAAAGCGAAATCGCGCATACGCCGCGTATTCCCACAGACGCAACAGAACTTCAGGTTACTCCTTTTGCCTGGAGCATGCGGCATTCGGTACTTGCTTTTATTTTACCCTTGGCTACTTTTTATACCCAGACAGATATTTAATTCCCTGCACACCAGCAAGACCCGTCCTTATATGTTCAAGTGAGTAAATATGTATGTACACATACATTTGTAAGTGATTATCTGTATGTAAAGCAGCGCTCAGGACTCAGGACTTGGTACTGGTAACTACAGTGATGAACATTTTAATAGGTCTGGTATACATAGCTCGAAATAATTAAGTATAATCTGTACCTATTCCGCCCGTGGAGCATATTTTTTAAAATGTTGCTCACATCCTTGAAAGTTAGTTTAAAGTTCCATTTTTAATACACATATCAATTAAATGCATCTAGATAACAGAATTATCTGACAATTCGATAGTGTGATTTGTTGATTCAACTATAATTAATGATTTAAGTAAAAGTTATATGAATAACTAAAATCACTGAAATTTGCATTACTTTAAGGACATTTATGCAATCCTTCGCAACATAAAGAGCTTTTTCTCGCAGCGCAACTGAAGCATAGAAAATGCAACTGAATTTGAAAGGAGAAACAAATAAAATGTAATGAGCCTGCAGTAGACAACAAATCGTGTTATTATCGCCAGGCAATGGCCTCAGGGAAACACAACAAACTGTGTAATAATAAAACTAGCCAGAGCAATGAAAGGGAAAAAGCATAAAACTAATGTTAAGCAACAGCAATTCTCTGTTTCTCGGTCTGCGTTGTTTTCCCGGCACCTTTTAGTTCTGCGTCAATGAATTCCCGTTGCTTTTGTTGTTGTTGGGCTGTCGTCGCCTGCCGTCATTGTTGTCCTTAAGACAATGATGGCAAACGATACTCCAATTCCCCCCCCAAGGACATGCAATAAAATTGCGTTTTAATGCTAGGCCAAGTGTCCAACAATCCGTTTATTTGCGGTATCCTTGTAAAAGGATATCTTAGCGAATCTCGGGCAGCACAGCTGAAAATATCATAGGCAAACTGAGTTATATTGGACTCAAAGTTCTTGGTAAATTGAATTAAATTCCTCTTAAGCACTCTACATACTCTACATTATATAACCGGTTGGGGTAAATAACCATGAGGTTAAGTTTTTGTTGTTTCTTGGTTCGCCTGTTCGTTTGTCCTTCTCATTGTTTAATGACATTTTATTTGCATATTTTTTTATGTGCTTCGTCTTGGCAAATATGAGTTTTATGTGTTGCTCGATTTCAGAACACGCCAGGCAAAAAGGACAAATCTTATACCACACACTCAACACACAAGTGCTCCTTGCTCCGAATCCCCAATGGGACTGCTCGACGTAAAAAAAAAAAAAGGAAAGGAAAAAATATAATAATAATATTTGAGCCAACGGAATCCCGTTGAGTGAAGCAAGCGCAAAATATTTTTTGGTACCGAGCAAAAAGAAAAGAAAAGTGAAAGCCGAGAAAGAAAAGGGAGAAAAGCAAACAAACATAAAAGTGCAAAACAATTCTCAAGTGTTTCACGCTTTAAGCTTTGTGCCTTTGTGTTCCTTGTTTTGTGGGATTTGTGCTTTATTTTTTTGTGGCACTCGGCATTGAAATAATATAATAAAACGAGCAACCAAATAGACGGAGAATGCGTCTGAAAGACTTTTGGCATTTACTTATTTCATTTGAAAACCAGAAATCACATTCACATTCACATTCACAGCTCCCACGCTTCAGTTCTGCATTGTAAGTTAATATATTAAAATTGATTCAATTAAATATCTCAACTCGGTCGGAGCGACATTTACAATGCAGTTCGAGTGCATGCGGACATTTGGGGTGATGACAAGACCAGAATATACTATGGTATATAAACAGATATATGCACTATATTCTCGTATGTATGCCTAGCTAAACGACTGCCCAGACCCAGGGCAAACGTCCGCTTAATTTGTGCACTTTGAATGAGCAGAGCAAATGATTTGTCTGTGTATCCGCACGCATTTCTATGGCTGTGACGGTGATTGCGGTAGCGCTTGGTTGGATAGGATGGATCGGATGGATCGGATGGATAGGATGGATGTGCAACAAATGGTTATTGTGTGCAAATAAACGCTGCATTGTTCCATTTGCGACATGGCGACGCAGCTGGTGGAGTTCTCTGACATGATGAGCTGATGCTAAGCGGAAGTCGACGACAATCCAATTCCACAAGGGATTGACAATGATTCAAGCGGTGCCATTTGTGTAACCCTATATGAGTCTGAACAGTGTTGCTCGCAATCCTTTAACTGCAGGTCTAAGATATCTTTTAGATAGCAAACACATGAGTATTAATTACTAAGCTTTTTGAATGAAATTCATTTTCATATTTATATAAACTTTCTGTTCTTTCTGTCTTTTTAGAAAAAATAATGCATTTATAGATTGACACATAAAATGTATATATTTTAATAGTGCTTAGTGCAGTTATAGACGAACAGCAATACTATTAAATGTATTTTTGATTCTCGTCAGGTTCTTTCCTGTGATTTGCCATAGGCAATATGAAATTAATAATAAAATATTTGCATGCTAATACAAAAGAACAACAGCAAAAACAAGTAAAAACTGAAATTCATTTGGTCAGTGTCAGTGTATACAGATAATTCCATATAAATCTCAATCTAAAATGCAGTCTCCTCCACACATGAAACATGGTATCATCATGGTATAAAGCCAACAACAAATCGCTGACCACACGATGGGCATTGCGTTTGGGCAGATGTTTGCATCTGCTAGTGAGTGAGTGAGTGAGTGAGTGAGTGAGTGAGTGAGTGAGTGAGTGAGTGTCCATAGAATATAAATAGGCCCCTGATTGCAGCTGGTACCGCAGTAATAGTAGTATCAGTAGTAGTCGCAGTAGCAGTAGAACAAAGCACCAAATTACACGAAACACACGCAATCGCATGAGACTGGGCAAACTAATCAGCGAGATCATCATTATCATCATCATCATCATGCCAGCTATGATTATGCGATATCATATGATATGGCAATGATGCTACAGCTAGTTATAGTACACATATGTATGTATGTATGCATGTATATATATTGTGCTCTTGTTGG
The DNA here is from genome assembly GCA_035045305.1 of Drosophila maculinotata. Lineage (NCBI taxonomy): Eukaryota > Metazoa > Arthropoda > Insecta > Diptera > Drosophilidae > Drosophila > Drosophila maculinotata. The sequence goes on from JAWNPD010000335.1 coordinate 13,856,578, forward strand.
GTTAAGTGTGATAAATCGACAGTTGAATAAAGCAAAATGTGTGCGAGCGTTTTCCACAAACTAAACAAATTTACGAAATATAAAATAAATGTAAAAGCGCTGCAGACAACGGGAAATGAAAGCAAAAGGTGAGCAGAGCCTAAGCAGATGGAGATGAAGGCGGAGCGGAGGAGCCGAGGAGCGGAGGACAGCTAAAAAATGTGATTCAACTGAATAAAAAGTGTCTTTTCATCAGAATTTTAAATGTTTGTCTCTGTCAATATGTCTGTGTGTGTGTGTGTGTGTGTGTGTGAGTGTGAGTACAGGTGTGCGCAAGAGCCCACCGAGCGGAAGTTATGGAGCCTACGTGACAAAAAATGAATATGAATATACAATATACACATACATATATGTATGTATATGTGTATATATATATATATTAGTGAGTATATGTATCCTAAATTTCACTTTCGCTGTTGCTGCTGTTGTTTTGGATGTTTTTTGCTCGGCTTTCGCCTTTCGACAGGTAGCACAAGCGGGCAGACATTGAGGCAGCCACTCGATAAGCCACCAATACCTGCAGACTCCGACGTACATATGTGTGTGTGTGTGTGTGTCTGTTTGTCTGTTTGCCTTACATATACATACACACACATAAATAATGCCATTGTGTATATAAACAGGCGAATTATGAATTTGTAGCACACTTTCTCCTGGCGGAAAGCAAACATTTATGTATATGTTTGTGTGTATGCGTGTGTGTGTGTGTGCACTTGTGTTTGTGTGTGTGTGCGTGCGTGCTGCAAATGGCTAAAGACTTTACGGATCAAGGAACTCATCAAAAATCGTTAAATGCAAAAATCGGCATCATAATAATGGGGGGGGGGCTTTCATAACTTGCAGCCCCCCTCTCCCCCACTTGCTAGGCAGCAGAGCCACAGCAGCTTCACGTCGTCCCTTCAAAGGATTTACTTACCTTGAGCTTTGTGCGCTGCTTACAATCTCAGAACTAAAGGTTTTTCTCGTTCCCGTTCTTCGACACTACTTGTCACTGTTTATATATTTTTTTGTTATTTGTATTTATATTTTATGCGTTTTTATTTTGTTTTCTGTAAGAATTTCGAATTAATTGGTTTACGAATGATCTGCAATTTATTGGAAATTGTACGGCCACGAAAATTGTAATTTCAGCAAGATGCCAACTCGAACTCACACAGATACACAAACTTATGGTCTTTATGCCATATGCATATGCAGCATGTCTGTGTGTGTGCGTGTGTGTGTGTGTGTGTTTGTTAGCCTTTAAATAGAATATATCGAAATATGCACATTATTTTTATAATTTATTACTTGTGTACTGTTTTTATTATTTTTGTAATTTTTTGTTTTTGCGCACTGAAATCTGCCGTCGAATCGCCGCTGAGATGCAGTTGCTCGCAGAGCTTCTGTTCATTACACGACGATGTCTCTAGCTAAACTGAAGTGAAAAACCATCGCAATGCGTACTTTAAACTGTGCTACAAAACATACGGACTCCGACCTGCGCTCGGCTTTTTCGCTCACTCTCTCACGCTTTCTCTCACTCTGTCTCTCTCTCTCTCTCTCTTTCTCTCTCTCTCTCGCTCTGTCTCTCTTCGATTTGGCTCGAGTTTTTTCTCTCTTTTCCAGCTGAAACAACGAGCCCTGCACAGTGTGCCATATCGTTATCCCTCGCCCAAAATTTTGTAAAGCAATAGATATATATAAATTATTAAAATATTTGGTGGCAAATTTTGATGCACGGAAAAATAGGACATGCGAATCTTATTAACAATTCAATTAGATTTATATATAATATATTTTTATTGAACGAAATCAGAAATTTGTATTAAAAATATATATAAAAATAATATATAATGCTAAAACATGAAAAAGCTATTAAGACTTTTTAAATTAAAGTAAATTAAGTACAGAACAAAATCAAACTCAATTACTTAAACAGAACTCTCGATTGTTATACATCAAACTAAAATAAAAGAAAGATTGATGGACCACTGTGCACTGTGACAGACAGACTGACTGACTGACTGACTGACTGACTGACTGGTCATAATCATCGTTCATGCTTGTTAGGAGCGTCGCGACGGGAGCGTTACTATGCCATTTGGACTTGGGCTCGCTGTAGCTCGTAACTGTTATACGGCAAGTCGCCAGTCGTTGCGCTGTTTCCGTCTCCAGCGCTACGCCTTTCTGTATTATGGCCAAGAAGCTTTTTTTCGCATGCTCTCTTTGTGTTTGTTGTTTGTTTTTGTTGGCAACTTTTGGCAGCCGTCGCCGCTCTGCACTTTGCCCCTCAAATTTTGCGGCTTTTGTTTTTTGCTTTTGCTTTTACTGTTGTTTTTGTTGTTGTTGTTGTTGTTGTTGCTATTGCTCGCGCTCTGTCTGCTTTGCGCCTAACAAAATTTCATTATCTCTAGTGGCCGTTTGTTTATTTATTTGTCAAGCATTTTACTTTGGAAGGGGTGTGGTGGTTGGGGTGGGGATGGGTTGGAGAAGGGGGGGTTTACCCATACCCATAGATTTCTTTTTGTTGTAACTTGAGCAAATGTTGTCAAAGCTTTATTGCCAATACACACACACACGCACACACACACACCAACACATACCCCCACTGATAAGTGACATCCATACCTTTTATATCTTAACTATAATTCTAGTTTGCCAAAAATGTCTTATGTATTACTTACTACCACCGTACGGCCCCCAAAAATCGATCGCACGTTGTCCGGTTGTATTACAAACACAGGCATACCTAAGTAACTACACACACACACACACACACACACCCGCAGAGCATTTGAAACTTTTTCTTTTACAAACACAAACAGCAGCGTTTGCAGCTGTTTTTATGCCGCTCGATTATGCTACACAATTTGTAATTTCGATTATCAGCTGTTGTTTTTTAATAGCACTCATTACGGCTATAGTAGTGGTGTATTAAATAACAGTTAGCCACACTGCAGTTGTTATACATTTCTTTATGGCTTCGGCATTTTTCATTGTCCAGTACCCAGTACCCAGCACCCAGCACCCAGCACCCAGCACCCAGCACCCAGTTCCATATAGTATCAAATCAACAAACCGTTAGCTAAATCCTTACAAAATGCCGCACACAACAAGAGACGAGGACGACGACTCACGACAGAATGACGAGCAGCGGAATCGCACTGTACGACGGAAGCGGCGCCAGTAACGGTCCAAAACAACAGCTGCAAATCCGCGGGATAAAAAAAAAACAGATTTCAAAAAGTGCTCAGTGGTCTCTGAGCAAAAAAAAAATTAGAATGAAAACATTGGGCAGACACGGAAAAGCTTTCGCCTTCAGCTGTGTGCAAAAGCTTGAGCTTATATAGTAAATATGTGGCGTATAACAGTTCTTGTGCTTGCAGCTACCAGCAGCTTTCATCTTACCTGAAAGCTAAAGCCAGAGTTCAAAATATTCAAAGTTTATGTAAACTGACATTCCATAAATGCAGTTATAAAAAAACAACAATTACATTTATAGAGTAGCTTAAACATATGTTTACACTGTGGGTAGATATGTATTCCAAAATATGGCAGTCTTTTTGAAAATTCATTATCCAAACTCTCTTCACACGCTTTTCTTAATTATCGCCACACTATATTTCTAGCTTCCACTTTTTTATGTTTTCAAGGACAACAGATTTATTTACATATATCAGAAATGCATTGCACATCTTTTTCTGCATTGATAGTTGACTTAAGCTACACAAATTTGTTGTAGCATACTTTGAGGCAGTCGAGTGAGCTTTTGACGTCCAACAGCTGACAACGTTGTTGGTACTCGCTTTTAACTTGTTGCGCCAGTTTTGTTTAGTTGTCGCTTACATCTCGAACCACTCGAACGTCTCCCCGCCTGCAACCTGCACTTTAAAGGTGGGTCTTCTGTTTTTATATATTTTATTTATTTACCTTGTTGTTATTTGCATTACTTGGCGTAGGCGCGCATTAAAATGTATTTATAAGTTTTACTAAACACATCGAGATTCTCGCATTGATATTGAATTGGTGTTGTTAATTTAAGTAACAAATTCAATTAGCAAGTATTAGAGAGATGCAAATTTTACAAAATTGTTTGTTTACGCTTGGAATGCAGGCACGCCCCATTACAATTATTAAATTTGCATATTTTTGATTGAAGATCATAAAACAATTCTTGAAGAAAATCAGATGCTTGAGTTGTAAAACTACAACACATGCTGGTAAAACAATATCAGATGCGTCAGTCAGTCAGGCCATAAACTTTGCCTTGTTTTTCCAAATCAAAAACAATTTTATTAACATTTAATTTCGTGCGCCGAAATTCGGATACCCTTTGCAAATATATATTGCAGCATTAACAATAAAGATATTATATGATTCATGATTGTATAAATATAAATAAATAATATTTTCAATATATTTTTAAATATAAAAATGGAAAATAAAACTAATTAAGAAACTTTAACTTTGGAAGTAGCTTCTAGAGTAAGTCGCAAACTTGACGACTAAGTCGAATGGGTATTATTACTCTTACAGTTTTACCTCGGTTTACATACATACATATATCGTCATATATATTTACGTCAGTGTTGACGAAAACATCACCAATTTGGTTGTTCCAATGTTTGTCACGCATTTTCAAAGTTAAATTCTGTAGGAAAAGTGAAATTTGTATGCGTCGCTTAGTAAATGCAATCAATTTCTTTTCTTAGGTGTAGTCACGTATTATAATGCAGCCCATAGAGCAGCCCTGTTGAGCTGTTGACCCACTTGACTCAAAACTTGTTTGTTTCTACAGTCTGAAAGATTCGCTTTCATTTCTTATCTTGCAGCTGAGGTCGAAGTAAACAAACAAAACTATTGACTAAAATGGGCAATCCAATTTGGTTCATCTTCTGGCTGCTGGTCTTCTGGATCATCTCCTTGGTGGTTGCCTTCTTCTGCTCCTTCGTCTACATCATACTCTACACACTCGTCGTGTGCATTCCTGGACTGTCGGTAAGTGGGTGCGACTGGGATAATTGTACAACATCAAGCACGATGACATCATTTTTATTTAGTTGCTGAGTGCGGGCCGCTTATCGCGACTTGTAGATTTTTGAACCATTACTCACATTTCCACATTCACTAAGCCAACTAGTCTTATGATAAAAAAAAAAACCAAAAAAAATAAATATATATAATAAAAAACTTTAGACCTTATGTGTATGCATAAGTATATATAAATAACTATCCTAATCACAACTATTCCACCATATAGGGCGTTTGTGACATTCTCCTGCAGGGCGTACAATTCCCGCATTATTGCGCCAAGGCCATGATGGACTGCAAGCCCCCATTCTAGAAGTGTACACTTCCCATTGATTAACCTATGTCTAAGTACAGTAATTATAAATGATCAATTAATTTGAGTTCTTTTGCTATTAGAAACGTTAATTATTTAATAACTGTAAATCGTCTTTTACTTAATCAATCTCTAACCGATAACGACCGCAAGGCCGATAACAGCCACACACACACACACGCACACACATGGTCACAATTACAATACAACTGAGCTGGCTGGCTGGCTGGCTGACTGACTGGCTGGCTAGCCGGCTGTCTGGTAATGAATGGAGCCTAATACTAAAATCAATATTAACAAACTTTGCTACGTAATCTCTCGCACTAATGATAAGAGTATGATTTGAACTGATTCCATTGACTAAGCCGGCACAGCGATCATTTGGTGGTCGAGGCAACCGTTTCGATCTGCTGACTGCTCCCCGGCACATCCACAATCACTGCTGCTCCTGCCGATGCCGTGCCAGGATCTGCAGGAGCAGCTGATGCCTGCGCTGAGGACGGTACAGTCTCCCGCTCATTGATGGCGCGCAATTCCAGTTCTCCGATTAGCTGCATCACGCGTATCTTGCCCTCGGTGGCCAACTTGGGCGGCAGACTCTTGACGGTGGCGCAAATGCTGTCAAAGAAGAGATCCATTGAGTCCCGAGGCGCTGACTCCAACGAGGTGAGGTGCTGCAGTTGATATGACTGCAGTTGCCTGTTGGCAACATACGACGACAGCTGGTGCTGCTGCTGCCGCTGCGAGGGCGTGTAGCAGCCGGAGGCTATGGGCGTTATAGTCGCCTTGGTGGTGATCTCATGCGTCAGAGCCGGGCTCGATGTGCTGGACGTTGTGGCCACCTTTGTCAGCGGTGCCGTCACCTTTTTAATGGTAATGCGGCAGGGCTGTGGCACAGTTGCCGCCGGCTGACAGTGTGTTTGTGATAATTGGATAGCTGGCGTCATCTGTCCGTGGGGGAATTCATTAATGGTCACTTGCAGGGGTAAATAGTCGAGCATGCCGGATTGTTGAGAGTCTGTTTCCGAGACGCGTCGCTTGGAATCCGGTTCATATTCGGCATCCAACTCAGCATCGGCATCCGCATCCCGCTCAATGTTTTCTACGGCTTCTCCTTCCTCTTGATCATTATCATCATCCTCCTCATCATCTTCATCTGCTTCGCCAGTGGCCTCCTCTTCCTCCTCATCCTCATCCTTCACCTTGCACATGTCGCTGTCTGTGGCAAACTGCAGCGGCATCAGGCAACTCTCATCATCATCGTTATACTCCCACTTAACCCCCACCGCCGTCTCCGACTGCTCCCTCTTGGACGACAATGGAAGCACCGCCTTTCGTTGTGCATTCTCCGAGTGCTTTATGCTTCCCTCGTGTTTCCCGAGATCGGATCTTTTGGCGCTTAGGCGGCACTCGCAGATGGCGCAGAATACAAAGTGTGGATCTGTCTCATCCAGTATTATCCACGGATATATCGATTGATATTCGGGCTTCGTTTTCGGTCGCGGATATTTCAACAGAGCACAAGGTCGCCGTGGTCTGTACTCCGAGCGCAATGCATCGCTGTGATAGATTTGAGTACCGTTATTATATCTGAATGTTAAAAGTATTTAAATTAATTCAATTACTCACAGTTTTTCCTGGGTTAGGTGTAAATTAGACATTTAATGCTGTTGACAGCAAATATAAACAACTTACGTTTAGTGTGACCGTATAAGCAAACTGAAAAATGACAAACAAAAAATACCAAAAATACTGGCAATCATCGATTTGTAAGGCAGTTAAATGAAAAGTGGTTTTTGCAACTAACAGTGGATTTTGCAACCGATTTCGATAGGCTTAAAGTTAATCAAAATCAAATTTGAATCAGTTGACGAAATCCCCTAAATACGGGTATGATATAAGTCTTGTCAAGTAATACATAAATGTTATTTAATTAGTACATTTGAACTTCAAATTTATTAATTTGTAGCCCCAAATACAATATTTTTTTGTATCAACTTTAAATTTATATCTCACATATTTGAATCAATCCGGCTAGAATAATTGAGAATCCCGTCTTCATTTGCTGTTACTTGGTATTTCCACAATGTGTGGATATTTTTCGGATGAACTACTCCCGATATCGCCTTTAATCATTTTTGTCGCAGTGTTGCTCTCCTTATTTATATTTTCGTCATCTCTTTTAATCGGTTTCGATACACTTTTATCAGCTTGTTCAGTTACTATATGCTCTCTGCTGCTGTCATATACAATTTCAATAACGTATGGATAACTGCCATTGGATATGATAGCGGGTAACTCTATCTCACTTTTGCAATTACAAGACGTTCCATCCTCATCACAATCACAAGCGCTTTAAAATATAATCTTAATCACATATTATTTTATTGTAAATACATGACATACCAATTTGTTTCAGGTATCGGCGTTTCCGAATCCTCATGGGAAGCCTCTACTAAATCGACCTTATCCATATTATATGCCCCAACGGTTAAACTTGAACTTATTGAAAACGCTATAGTCTGAAATTATATTTACTTTTTATATACAGTTTGTACCGTTTAAGATTCAATCATACCTGCTCGCCTTTTTGTTCCTCTATTATCCGAGTTGTTGTGAGGAGCGGTGGGATCGTACCGATTATAGGTACCGACGGGACGGTTTGAGGTTCCTGGGATATTCCGCGATTTACGCAACATATGTTCACGCGATTCATTCCTTAGACGATCTACCTGCTCGTTCCCATTGAATCTTCGTGGGGGTGCGGATTTGATGTCAGGGTTTCGTCGGTTTTTTTGTTGTCTGAGCTCGTCGGGTATGCCAGGGATTCGTCTCGATCTCTGCTCGTCGCCAAGATTTGTATGTCGATGATACTCAGTCGATGTGCCTGGCCTATTTAATCTATATTCGGTGGCAATCATCTTCCGAAAGAGTTGGTTGTCACGATCACCCGGACGCCGTGAATGCTTAAAGTCGTCAAGTTGATGGCCATAGGGTCTTCGCTGTGTTCGTGTATTTATAGTAGAGCCAAGGTGGCCTATTGGTGTAACAGCCCCAGAAAGATTCTGTCTTTGGTGGAACCTTAGTCCATCCTTCCCGCCATCAACTAATCTCGCCTGCTTCTCGTCGTGATTGGACGTGTTATCTGCTGAGAGCAAAGCTCCAATATAGAGAGCAGAGAATCTAAATATTGCCACTAACCTCTTAAAACGTCATAACTCTCGTTGTTTGCGAAAGGTGGGAAAAGGGCGGAAGTGCGAGCATCTCGATAGGTATATGTGTTTTGATACGTATAACTGACAAAGTCATTGCCAGGGACTGCATCGGGTCCGTAGACAGGACCATAGCCAGCGCCATAGCCAACGGCATTGCCATAGTTGGAGTTTCCCGAGAGGCTTTGCCTTAGCTCCGGAAACCAGGTTTCCCACTGTAAAGTTGCATTTTGGATTTAGTTTATTGGTGCTTATACAAAGATTAGCTTACTTACCATATAAAAGATACCATACGCTATAAGGCAAGCCAGCAAAAGGACACCGGTGAATTTTGTAAACTGCAGCAGCACGAAAATTAATATCGCTGCCGCAACCTCAACGTGGTGAACGCCAACTATTTCCAGGGCCTGTCGTAGCTCCACAATTCGAATTGTTTGTAGAAAGGTGATAACATTGCTAATAGCTTCGGATCCATACTTAGCTGCCGTATCCATTCTGTAGATGACTTATTAAAGGAAACTATTTTATAGCTACGTGTTGCTGGGATGAAAACATTTTCTCAATTCAGCAGATTCAAATGTTGAGCACTTTTTAAACTGACAGTTTCAATACGACCTTAAAATACTAACACAAAATACTTGATTGAAAAATACTGCTGGCTGTCTTGTAATCGATCGATTGCAAAAATGTATCGATAGCTTCGCAGATGTTTTTCAGCTGTTTTGTAAAGCGTTGGACATACATATAATAAACATAAGATATTTAAATTAAGAATAACAGTTAAATGCTACGTCACACAATGGCCGAATTCGACACTAAAGCCGGCCTTCAACTCGTACTGAAGCGTATCGAAACAGTGTTGCTAAATCGCCCAAAGGTAATTGTCAGTTGCACTTGAATGTCTTCCTGTGTAATGAAGGGACTTAGAATTCCACTACAGTAATTATATATTTGTCGGACGAAGCAACTAAGGGGTAAACCTCCTCCGGTATTATGACGGGACTTAGAATTTCACTACCGTAATTATATACTTGTCGGACGAGGCGACCAATGAGATTCTGGTATACCCCACTTTCCGGGTCAAAGTCCCGCACTCTCGGTACCACAAGTTGGATAAGACCAAGACCATAGATTGAGGTAGACACCCTTATGGGAGTATCTTGATAGCTGTGGCTAACACCTATATCGCTAGTAGAGTCTCGTCTCTTCAGAAACTATGGATACATAACGCCCTCCGCATATGCGAGCACCGTGGCTTTAATCCCTCGTATGCAAGATTCCACGTAAAATAAGTTTCGGAGAGATCTGACTTTCAATTGCACTTGGATGTTATCTATTGCAACAAAAATTTATACTCTTATCAGGAAATCAAGACAGCCAAACCACTTCTAGTAGCCGTTAGCAAAACAAAGCCGGCCGAGAGCATCATCGAAGCATACAACGCGGGCCAGCGGCACTTTGGGGAGAACTATGTACAGGAGCTGGTTGAGAAGAGTCAGCATCCGGATATACTATCACAATGCCCCGACATCAAATGGCATTTGATTGGCCATCTACAGGGTAACAAAATCAACAAGGTGCCAGCTTGAGTGTTTTTGTAATGGAATCCCACTCTAATACTTTTTGACTCCCTTGTTATAGGTACTGCAGCTGCCCAATCTGCACATGATCCAAACTGTTGATAGCGAGAAATTGGCAAATAAAATAGACGCCGCCTGGTCAAAGGTGCAGCCAACACCAAGTGAACCACTGCGGATACTAGTGCAAATCAACACCAGCGGCGAAGATGGTAATAATTTTATGCCAACTCCAAGATTACATTAATTAATGTTTACTCTGTACAGTAAAGAGCGGCGTTGAGGCTAGCGCTGCACCCTCATTGTATCAATATATCCGCAGCAATCTGAAATATGTGCAGCCTGTGGGCATAATGACTATTGGCGCTTATGGTTTCGATTATAGCAATGGGCCCAATCCGGACTTTGTTTCACTAATGGCGGTGCATGACGCCATTTGCGTGGCCAACGATCTGCCAGCCGAATCGGTGCAGGTCTCGATGGGAATGTCCAACGACTATGACAGAGCGGTACGTAATACGCTAACGCTAGCGCTGGCGCTGTCTTCGGGTCGGCTATATTCATGATGTTTTGCTTACAGATCGAAATGGGCAGCACTATAGTGCGCGTTGGCACAGCTATTTTTGGACATCGCGCCGCAAAAGCATAGACCCAAGGCAATCGGAGGCTTGCTCAATTGCTAGAGGAATGTGTACATATCGCGCTCTCTCTAGCTCTCTCTCTCTCTGTCTCTTTGTGGGAGAGTTCTCTATGTAGATTTCTAGCACAACATGTAGTGCCTGCGATTAATACAGTTGCTTCCCAATGACGTCCATGTCGATCTGGCTGAGAATTGTTGTTGGAAAAGCGACCGTGTGCACAAAAACAAATGAAATTCTTCCAAGTTCGCTTATGTACCATATATTGATATATGCAGATACATGCTTAGACATAAGTATAAAAACATATACAGTACTCCTATACATGTTGTAAAATTGGCTTGTATATTTAGAAAATCTTCAGATAAACAAATGTTATGCGTGGGCTGTGATTTCCTTTCCACCTTTGTGATTAATCTGATGCTATCTAGCTCTACAGTTATATATTAATATTGTTATTGTCATATATTCCAACAAAAAATTCAATAATTTATTGTTTGTTTGTAAAATATGATAGTTCTACTATTGGATTTATTTTGAGCTGTCAGGCATCAAAGGTGTCAAATTTGCAAGATTGTAGCTAACCATTTGCCTTGAGAAATAGAATACTTGATCTCTGTGAATTTCATTATTATTTTTGGCATTCTCTTGAATTGTGCACTATTGTGAATTATTTTTAATTTGGCACACAAGTAAAGCATTCATCCCGCAGTTGTGGGCCTTTTTGCTGGCTTACAGCCAATGCGTCGCCTGGTTACATGCCAAATTTGAAAACACTTTGAAAATTCGATAAGAAATCTCTTTCAAAATAGCAAAAAGTTCAATTTCAAATATGTATGCGCGATGATTTATGAATTCATTGTTCACAAAGACGGCATTTAAAGGTCTAGTCAAATGAACAACAATAATTGTTAAAGGTTAAGATTGTAAATTCAGAAATAAGTTTGTGCTTAGGAATACTATATCTATTAGAAAAATCAACACTGAGCACATCTGTTCAATTTGGCTTACACCCAGCCAGCATTATTGTTTTCATTTTGTTCGTATTCAATGAAATATTAAAAGGCAATCGGAAAATCAAATATGCGACACCAATCCATCAATTATGCGACACCATTTCCAAAGAATTTTATTGTTTACAGATATTAATCTGCTTGCAACAAGTATACGAATATCCGCAATATAAATATGTGTACATATTAATCTTTATGAAATACATTCGGTGTAACAATAAAAAATAAAACAAAATTATGTATCTCATTTAGAAATGTATCTGATGGCCCCTGAAGCTATTTATCACATAGGGTTGATGCAAATTATAAATGCTTCTTAGTCATAGTATACATAAATAAATATTTATGTAACTCATATATCAGGCACACTGAACCGTTAGGTAGTTTCGACACTCGATATAGGAATGATATTCACATAGCTATGGATATAAATTATATAAGTTTCTCGAATCATAATAAAAACAAATATATATATTGAATGAATATCATTTTAAATTGCATATTCATTCATATAGAAAAACTGTCCCAAAAATCGGTCTTTTCAACATATTTTAGAGGGGTGAAGAGGGAATATAAATAACATATGTATGCTAGGTTCATTTAACTTTATGATATGTAAAATAATCCATATTTTGTATTATGCAATGGCCGTGGAAAATTCTGGTTTGTCTGTGTGTATGAAGAAAAAAGTGTTTTATTTTTTATATTCGAAAATCGGATTTCTTTGTTATGTATGCGACACAAAATCTGTAGAAGCTCTATAAGCTTTGGAATTCATTTCTCTCTTTATATTGCACAATATGCAAAACATTTTTAAAACAGAAAATGCCAGTCGTTGAAAATAGGCAAGGTAAAATACGAAGATGTTCATCGTGTATATAGCCTATGCTATATATATGTATACTATATAGTATAGACCAGGCCATGTCTATACCACACATACATACATATGTATTTGTGTGTGTGCGCATACGTACATGTGGCCAAGGGAAATGTAGGTGATTTCAGAGCAAGAGGACACCTTAGCAGAGGCCTCAAGAGCAAAGATGAATAATACAAAACAAGATTTGAATACTATGGGTCTGAAAATGTATATAGTACAACAATAGCAATAAGCACAAGAATATTTTCATATCACACCAGAATACATTTCAACATTTAACAAACCTAAATACATATGTATGTATGTACACATATACTTGTATATGCATATACGCATTTCTTAAGGCGTGAGAGGCGTACAAGAACAACAACAACAACAACAACAGCAGCAGCATTCATTTGCTGGGGCCGTTAAAATTAGAATTTGATTAGAGGAGCGGAGCGGAGCGGACAATGAGTAAACATTGAAACCGACGGAGCTGCCTGCTGCACCCCACCGTCCGCCTGGGCGGACCTCGCCTTGCAGATACTAAAAAAGGCAGCACGAATATTGCAGATACAGATACAGCGAAAGCGAAACGAACGCCTGGCGAACCTGGCCCGAAGGCAGCCGAACATGGTTTTGGGGTTCGGGTATGTGGGCCGAATGTGAAAAGCGCATGAAGAAGAAACGTCGAAAAAAGATCTTAAAACATCATTGTCTTGGCGATTAAATCAGCCATTGATTCAGTGTGCTCTGACCGCTCGACTCGTTTAGACAACACATCAAAGTTCAGCACCATGGTAAGGAGCCTCGGGATATACACCAATAGTACACCACATATAATAATGCATGGATCCATCCATCCATCCAGCATACATATATGCAAAAAGGACTCGCGTTATATTTGTGCAGTGAATTTGTTGCATTCTCAAGTTATTCAATCGAAACCGAAACTCAATTGAAATATTGAAATTAAAGTAAATACTTAAAGATCAAGTGATTATAATATCGTGCTGACCTCAATGACTCACCTGTATGTGGATTATTGTGCCTCAAGAAATTGTGTGAAAAGTTTTTTTCCTTACGAAATATTCTATATATGTAGACACGCGTGAAATTCTATAAATGGATCGGTCGAAACGCATCTCCAATGTAATATGATAGCTAGAGCGAGACGGAAAGTGACCCGTATGTAGATATAGACGCTTACGTAATACGCGTCGAGTATTTTTAGCTTTCCAATGTATTGGAGAAAATTCTCTCAAAATAGTTTTGCAATCAAATTCACTGCGCAATGCTACAGAATAATAAAAGAAAATTCAAAAAAAAAAAAAAAAAGGATACCTGATGATTGAATTGAATACTAATCCATGACGAATTTTCTTCTATTTTTGCAACCATTTAGGCGGATGAGAAGAAGAAGGTTAAGAAGAAGAAGACCAAGGAAGAGGGTGGTACTTCAGAAACCGCTTCTGAGGCAGTGTCTGAGGCAGCAACTCCCGCACCTGTTGCCACACCTGCACCAGCTTCTGCTACTGGATCGAAGAGAGCGTCAGGCGGTTCTCGTGGCTCCAAGAAGTCGAAGCGCGCCGGCTCCTCCGTGTTCTCTGTCTTCTCCCAGAAGCAGATTGCCGAATTCAAGGAAGTAAGTGTACCACCCAAAAAGAGCACCCGAACCCAAAACGTTCCTGTGCCCATGCCCAATGCCATAACCTTTGCCTATGCCTAATCCTTTGCCATGTCGCATCCACGAAACGTAACTCTGTAACTCAAGTGAGGTCCGGCAGAAGTCGCAAGTCGCAAGTCACAAGACCAAATCACCAACCACCTCTCTGTCTCTTTCTCTCTCTCTCTCTTTCTAACTCTGCGTGCGTGTGTGCGAATCAGGCGTTCCAACTCATGGATGCCGACAAGGACGGTATTATTGGCAAGAACGATTTGCGCGCTGCTTTCGACTCCGTCGGCAAGATCGCCAACGACAAGGAGTTGGACACCATGCTCAGCGAAGCGTCCGGTCCAATTAACTTCACCCAATTGCTGACCTTGTTTGCCAACCGTATGGCCACCTCTGGTGCCAACGATGAAGACGATGTTGTTATTGCTGCCTTCAAAACATTCGATAGCGATGGTCTCATCGATGGTGATAAATTCCGCGAAATGCTCATGGGCTTCGGTGACAAATTCTCCATGAAGGAGGTCGATGATGCCTTCGATCAGATGGTCATTGATGACAAGAACCAAATCGATACCGCATCCCTGATTGAAATGCTCACCGGCAAGGGTGATGAGGAGGAAGAGGAAGCAGCCTAAGAAGCAGCAGACCCGACACACATCCTAACTCTAACTCAGCATCCATATTACAACCAAAAACTTTTAAAATCGTCAAAAAAATAATAAACGTAATTAAAAGAAATGCTCGTTTTACATATGTAAATTTAAATATTTATATAATCTCTTTTTGTTAACCTACAACAACAAACAACAAACAACAACAACAACAACAAAACAACACCAAACAATACTCTTAACTTCTTCAACAAACAAACATCAAATTTGGTACATGAATATCATTTATCATGTACCAAGTTCTACGTATCATTTTAGGGATACTTTAAATCCAAATGTCAAAACGCCATCTTGACAGCTAGTTTTCTAGTTGATTTACTATTAAATTTTACACGTAAAATTTATAAATAACTGAAATCTATTTTATTTAAAAACACTAAAAAAAAAAGAATGAAAAAAACCAACAAACAAAGAATTTTCACGTTTATTTTAATTGCTGTTCGTTCGTTGAAGAAACCACAGAGAAAGAAAGATGAGCAGGCACTGTGGTTGCACCACAGTAGCGTCCAGTGGGTAGCTAAATATATAATATATATACATATATATAATTCTATATACAGAAATAAGTCGACTCGTCCTTAGCCCACATCTGTTAGTTACATATTTATTGCGCAGTTTAAGGAGGGAGAGACACTAAATTCGTTAATATCGTTAGAGTACTTTTATCTGAGAGCCAAATGTTATTTATATATCTGTCTAAACACAATATACTACATATTTATATTTTTATGCATATCTCTATCGTTCGTTAAACAATTTCAATATATACATTTAACAAAATAACAAAATAACAAAATACCAAAATACAAAGTTATTGAGAGTTAGCCTAAAGGAAGGAAAAAACAAAAAACTACAAAGTTCATTCACTCAAATTGTTTTATGCGAATTTACATAACTTAACCAAATCACAAACTTTCTGCTTATGAACTACTACTATCAAAAAAGTGTTTCTAGTTTATGCGTTCAAAAAGTATCGAAAAGTTATTAAAATGCAAAAGTTGATTTATTTTTAAAAAGTTCACGTTTATGTTTTCTAACAACGGAGGCGGCGTTACGCCGATCCACATAGATCTAACATGTATACCTATATACATAAATATATATACACCATATGAGGGTTTACCTGTGAGATCAAAGTATCTACCCGCGAGGACAGAAGCAACTGCAATGAGCCTCCAACACATTGCCGGGTGCATCAGTACCAGTGAAGTGGAAAAGTATACAGAAAAGATATAGAGGCAAGAGAAGAAAGTAACAGAAGGAAGGAAACATTTCTAGTAGTTTTGACATAATAAATACCACACAACAATCATTAGTAGTTAGGCTTATTTCAAGCAGCAGTAGCATCACTTTACACTACTTATGTACTACTTACGAAAACAATACCAATACCAATACCAATTCAATTCAATATGCAACAAGTTGTTAAATGCGAGATCTTTACTTCAGTATAAATTAAGTTATATGGCAAGAAGAAAATATTGAAAAAAAAACAACTTTTTTTTTTAACCCGGTCAGAAATATTACAAAAAAAAGAGAACTGTTTTTATATAACAATGATGAAGATGATGATGATGTCGATGATGACTTTGATGTAATAAAGCAAAAGCGAGTCATCTAAAAAAAACCAATCCTGCACTTTTGTTGTTTCATTTTGGGCTGGTATAAGAGTTTAATATAAGAGTAATTCCTCAGCCGGTTGTCAGCTCAGCTGAGCGTAGCTAAACCAAAGCGAAAACCTGTAAACAAAGCCAAACTCAACACAGTTGGCCAAAACGCCGACGTTCGTCTGTTTGGGCCTTCATGCGACCAGTTTTCAGTTGTGTTTCGACGAGTTACGTTATTTTTCCATTGAGCGCACGCATGCGCTATAAATTATGAAAGTACCCAGCTCAACTGTAAATACAACTATTTGGTAATTGCTTTAAGGCTGGCTTTAAGTGCTTTAAGAACTCAAAAGAAAGCAGCTTAAGAACATGCCTCATGGCACTCACTTGGAAGGCGCCTTAACGCAACTGCTATGCGTCATCTTGGCCTACGGAATTACAACACAAAGCGGCGGTAGGTATAAGACTTGTACTACAAGTACTAATATACGTATAGCCAAAGTATTGCTGCAAATGCGGAAAAGCCTTGCTTGAATATTACCTTCGATTCCCATCCATTGTATGCAAATCCGGGAAAATAAGTTCACTTTGCTTTCAGTGTATGCTGCACGTAGCGAAAATGAAAGTAAATCTGCAATCTCAATTGCCACCACACTCTTTGAGTCATCATCAATATACTCTGTGGCCAATGGGTAAAAGGGTATATTGGTAAATTTTGGTTTAAAACCTTCTTAAGCCTCTAATTTTGTGGTTTTATTGGTTCAGGTGATAGCTAATCCTCAATTTTGTTGGAGAAGAATAAATTCCAAAAATGTATAAATTACATAATTTTAGAGCAACATTTTTAAAGTTACCTGCTAAAAGCTATAGTTTTAGTAAAGTTTCATAAATTAAAAAGAAAATTTAATTACTGCTGGTTTTATGACATTTCTCTATGACAATAATCAGGAAAAGCCAGCAGCTTTCAATTGTTATCACTCTGCAAACAGAGTATTGCGCAGTCGGTAGATGCCGACTGCAACCTTTTTTACCTGTTTTTAGATGATTTTGCTTTGTTCCTCTGCTTCGTAAACAGCGTTGGGACAACATCTGATTGCATATATCTCGCAACATGGACTTCATGGCGAGATCACGTTTCGACAGAGTGGCCCTGAGCTGGTGGAGATTCAGTCGAATCTGGAGGCGACGCTGCAGTATCCGGATCAAGTGTGGAGCTGGGCGGTGCGACGCTTTCCCGTCGACTACACCAACATTGAGCCCGATCAGCGCTGCGAGCTGGAGCGACTGGGCGCCCAGGTGCTGAGCTTCAGTGAGGAACTGGACTACTTGGTGTTGCCGGGCAATGAGACGGCGACCTGGCAGCACAAGATGCAGTTGATTGGAGATCGTGGCATCTGGGGCAAGTCGCTGGTGCTGACGGAGATCAACTCGAATGTCCGCATCTGTGCTACAATCACCACGGTTCAGAGTTCCTTTGAGCACATGGCCGAGGCACGGTTTAATACGCCCATTGCGGGTTCTGTTTACTTTCGCTGGCTGGCGCCGGCAGATGAGGCCAGTGGAGACACGCTGATCTACTCGGATCTGTATCACATACAGGAGCAGCCTGCTGCCCTTGAGCCGGAGGACGATCGAGCAGAGTTTACGCAGCACCACTGGAAGATCTTTGTGACGGATATCTTCAAGAACGATCATCATCGCAACGAGGATAACTGCAACTTCCTGCAGCTGGTCTTCGATCCGCAGGGCAGTGGGCCAGGAAAGGGTATTGGAGACCTGGATGCGCGCCTAGGCAGGATTGGAGTGGCCAAGAATGCGCTTCGCATGCAACAGCGCAGCGTCTTTCGGGATGCTAAGCTGGCGCTGCTGCCCTCGGATCTGACCATACCGCATCGCACGCTCTACCTGGTGCTCTACGACAATCAGCATCCGGACAACTACTTGGCCTGCACCAAGATCAGACACGTTCAAACCCTGACCTACAAGTAAGTTTTCTTCTCTTTCCAAATAGAAAGAACACTAAGCTAAACTACGACAAACTCATTACAGAACCTTCATCAACTCTGGCGGTGTCAAGGGCGAGGTCACATTTACCCAGCGCTCCAAGTTTGATCCCACGTTCCTCAACTTCACCCTGTCCACACCACATTTCCAGCACGTGAGCCGCAAGTTCGCCGAGGATGTGGCTGCCTTTCGCATTCACAGTCTGCCCCCGTCGCCACAGCGCATTGGAAAGGCGGACTACTGCCAGACCACGGGTGAACTGCACAATCCCCGCGATCTGCAGCAGGAGCATGTGCCGCCGCCTGGCTATGGCACCCAGGAGCAGTACGCCGTGGGCGATCTCAGTGGTAAGCTGCAGGGTCGCAACAAGCAATACTGGCACCAGTACGTCCTGCCCGGCACCAGCTCCGAGCTGAGCGGACTCTACTGGGACCTCTTTCTGCCGCTGCAGGGTCGCCACAGCATCGCCCATCGCAGTCTAGTCATCTACACCTATAACCGATCCGATGTCCACAACATAACCCAGAACATTTGGGGCTGCTCCACCGTGAACCAATACCAACGCAATGGGGTCTACCAGCAACCCATGTTTACAGCCCAGGTGAGACAGTATTTAATTAATATTTATATAAGAATATTATAAAGATTTGGCTGCCACTGACCTTTCAAGACTTTCATAACTTTGTCAAAACTGAACCGATTGTCATTCCCGAGGCCATTTTGGTCATTATTTGACGTCTTGTTCAGTTCTACATCAAAAGTTTGTGCACTTTTGAGAATAAAAAATTTTTAATTTTTTTTCATAAAAAGTATAAGGGGGGACCCTTACCAATTTTGTTTTTTCAAAAAATAGAATCTTGAAATTTTACGTTTTATTGATTGTGGGTGTCTCAATTAGTATAAAAAACTATAAGAAAAGTGATTTTGGGGTGTTTCATTTTTCTGTCAAAAATCACGTCAAAAGTGACAAAAATATTGGCTTGTAAAGTGCCCAAACGATGAAAAGTTCCTTATAAATGACATTCCCAGACTTCAAACTGCCATAACTTTGTCAAAACTGAACAGATTGTCATTCCCGAGGCCATTTTGGTCATTATTTGACATCTTGTTTAGTTCTACATCAAAAGTTTGTACACTTTTGAGAATAAAAAATTTTGGACTTTTTTTCATTAAAAAGCATAAGGGGGGACCCTTACCAATTTGGTTTTTTCAAAAAATAGAATCTTGAAATTTTACGTTTTATTGATTGTGGGTGTCTCAATTAGTATAAAAAACTATAAGAAAAGTGATTTTGGGGTGTTTCATTTTTCTGTCAAAAATCACGTCAAAAGTGACAAAAATATTGGCTTGTAAAGTGCCCAAGTGACGAAAAGTTCCTTATAAATGACATTCCCAGACTTTAAACTGCCATAACTTTGTCAAATCTGAACCGATTGTCATTCCCGAGGCCATTTTGGTCATTATTTGGCATCATCTTCAAATCCACATCTAAGGTTTATGGACTTTTGAAAATATTTTTTTTACGTATTTTGATAAAAAAGCATAAGGGGGGACCCTTACCAATTTGGGTTACGGCTTAGCCTATAGATCAATTATACATTTAAAGTTGACGAACTTAAAACATTGTCATAACTGATCCAATCTTCAAAAGCAATGTCTTTTTGGCCATGAATTGACCTCTATATTCAAATCCTTTATATAGGTACTCTTTCGATACCCGATAGTTGGACGGGTCATTTTGAGGCAGGCAGCCGAGCAGCCGTGGCAGGATACGACGGTGCTCTTTGAGTATCTGATCCAGGCTGATGGATCCACGCAGAACAGCAGCTACGAGCATCGGTGGGCGATTCACAGCAATCCGCCTGGCAAGGATTTCTATGACTGGCAGCATCGTTGCGTCTCTGCTGGTGCAGTCTTCAATCCATTCAAGGTTGAGTGGGGCAATCGCAGCGTCGATGACTTTTGCCAACCTCAGCTGCCAGCCATGTGCCGCCTGGGAGCACTGGATGCACGCCTGGGAAGACTGACAATAGCTGGTAGGAAGAGCATTGCCAGGGAGCTCAGTCGGCGCATGTTCAGCGATGGAAACCTACCACTATCCGGCAGCCACAGTATTCTCGGCAAATCTTTAGTTATTTACGATGATAAGGGACCCAAGGCGAGAGGCGAGCGATTGGCGTGCTCCAGTCTGATTGGTCACTTCCGGCGCAAGGTGGTGGCCAAGGATTGGTATGCCAATGGGGATCCACTCACAGTCGGTGGCAAGATGGAAATCACACAGCAATCGGAGTATGACATCAGCAATGTGGAGGTGCAGCTGAAGGGACTGCAGAACAGCGGTGGCTACCACATACACATGGTAAGGAATCACTTTTATCTGATCACTTAAAGTTGCTTAGACCATGTTTATTCATAGACACCCGTTGAAGCCAATCTGGAATTTCCCTGCGAGTCTTCCACGCTCTACGGCCACTGGAATCCGCTTGAGGTTAATCCAAAGTCCTCGCCTCCGCCCAAACAGGGCACTAGCGATCAGTATGAAATGGGCGACTTGAGTGGCAAGTTCGGACGACTAAATGGACTCACCCAGTACGAGGATTCCTACAACGACACCTACTTGCCCCTCTTCGGCTACAGCAGCATCATTGGACGCTCTGTGGTCATTAAGAAGCAACAGAAGAACTCTCGCTGGGCCTGCAGGTGAGTTGATTATTTAAATTTATAGTATAAGGTGGAAGATCCTAAATAGATCCTAGCTCTTCTGTTTATTCACCAATCAGTCAGTCAGTATAAATATCTGTATTTACAAAACTCTCCTCAAGCACCCTGGAGCGTGGCTATAGTCCGAGTGAGGCGCGGGAATTACGTGCCATCGCCTCTTTTCATCATCCCACCGGCTACGCCTATGGCTATGTCAAGATGACACAGCTGATCCACAACGATGGCAGTCAATCCGAGACGGTGATTGAGGTGAAGTTACGACATCCGGGCAAGAACGATCGTAACTCGACACGCAACCACAACTGGCAGATCTTTGTCAATCCCATTGGTGTCGATGCTGCCGTTAAACCCACCGCAACCCGCTGTGTGGCTGGTGGTTACGTCTGGAATCCCTACTACACACAACTGGCAGATCCCCTGAATGTAAGTCGACTGAAGACAATATATATTTATATGATGCCTGATTGATTGATGCCTGATCTTTTAGCTCGATCTCTATGAACAGGAGTGTGGTCCGGATAATCCGCTACGTTGCTATGTGGGAGATGTGGGTGCCAGATTGGGTACAATAGGTGAGTGATTCTTAATCAGCTTCTAGTAAGTTTAACATAATAAAACGATTTCAGATCTTGGAGGCGAGCGCGTGGTGCTCACTGATTCCAATTTTCCACTGGAGGCGCCCGTTGGCGCCATTGGACGCTCGATTGTCATCTTTGGACCGGATCACTCTCACCAGCGTTTCGCCTGCGCCAATATCGAACCGGATCACAATGTCATCAAGTACATCAATCTGCAAAAGCCGCCACGCTTCGTTGTGTAGGTTAACACTCGAATCCCCTAGCTAGTTCAATTTAAATCGAAGACCTTTTCCAGCGCACAGTTTCTGGAGGAGCTGCGTTCTGTGATGGGCATCCCGGAATGGATGCTGGACGTGGATGCCCGCAAAACAAAAGAGTTGCATGGCGGCGCCTGCATACAGATGATTATACACTTCAAGGGACCCCTGGCACATCATCTGGAGATGGACATGTCGCGACTCATAGCTGCTGGTCGCCTGGATGCACCCAGTCTCTTTGTGCCGGGCTATGTGAATCAAAAGCGCAAGCCGACCATCTCGTATCGCACCTGCGGTGTCAGGGATCATAATGAGAAGCGTAAGTGCATATTGAGTTAGGATTCAAGATGTGTGTGTTTCAAAGAACTTTTCTCTCACAGGCACCAAAACCTTCAAGGGCAGTTTCTCGCTCAGGTCAGCATCAACCCAGCCAAAGTTTTACCCAATAGCTGTGACAGTCATAAGTTTAGTTTTCATCCGACTTTTGTAAATATTATAAATGTTATAATTAAAGGAAAAGGCAATAAAGTATCCTATATGTACTACACACATAAATGTAAGTAAAGCCGAAATAAAACATTTATTGAAAGAAGCCGAAAGAGAACATTTTATTTATGATTAACGTGATTTTTATCGAGAGTGAATCTATTTCCCTTTGCGAACAGAGAATACAAATATATGACAGCAAATTGTGAAACTTTTGTAGCAGCTGAATTAACAAAGAAACATATCAATCCACAGTATCTCATTTATGCTATAAAAAATATATACATTTCTGATATGTATGCATGAAGATTCCACTTGAATATGTCTCTATACTTAATAATGATGACATAATCTGAATATAAAAATGTTATTTATAGCCTTAAAAGATAAACACAAATATTTTGGCCATTTTTTAAAATAAAGTCAAGACTTCAGCATCAATTGGTATTCGTATTTGCGAGTCTCTTTATCGAACACCCTATAAAACAGTAGTCCACCTTTAATCTATAAATACAAATATAGATACAAAACTCACCACCATCGAGAACATCTTCAATTTGGTAGAAAACAGCTGAACTGCGCCTGCGCCTCAGTCGTACCACAGTTCCATTGATTTTTCCATTTCCATTTAGACATTTTCCTCAGCCGTTTGCGAGTGAAGGTGTTGCAAGTTTCTCGAGAAAGAACACACAAATAATGCAGTTAATTGCTGTTGGAGTATTTATAAGTCTGGTGTTCGGATGCAGTGCTGCCATAAGTGGACCATATCTGTTTTGGGGTCACGACAAGGTATTCAACTTGCAACCCCAAGCATTAGTCGATGCCAGTAGCAGGGAGCAGCCGCTGACGCAACTCTTCAAGGATGTCAAGGCAATCATAATTTTCGTGCGCAATGCCACTAATCGACTGGAGGGCACCAAGTATCCCAAGTTTCAGAATCTGGTGAAGAACAACGCGTGGACTTATTTGCCGCAGCGCAATCTTGCCGCAGAGCCCTACAGCTACAACGCCAACATCGAGGTGTGTATTCATATATATATATATAGTCCCCACCCATTAACCACCCACTTCTTAATCTGCGCAGGTCATCAACCTAACGGGACAGAGCGAGGAGGACGACGCTGAGCTGCTGTCGGGCTACAACGATGCATTGACCATCTATGGTCAGGGTGAAGTGCTGGGCATTTTAGCCAGCCACGAGGAAGAGGCCCACTATCTGTCCAAGCGTGAGGCCAAGGACGAGGTCAAGGAGGAGGACACCAGTCGTGGCACAACCACACAGTCAACGCCCATTGAGACCGAAGAGACGCACGTCTACATAGCCGAGGGCAACAAGGCGGTGCTTTCCCTCAACGGTCCACCAGAGCTGCATCTGGGCAACGAGACACTGCTGCTGGAGGAGCACAACAAGCACATCACCTTCGATGACCAGCGCGCCAAGGGCTATGGTCGTCTGAGCATTACCTTTATGTACAACAGTGAGAAGTGCACGTTACGCTTCAAGTTCTCCCTGCTGAGGGGCACCTGGCATCTGCGGAACGTGGAGGTGGAGTATCGGGATTACAAGGCTGTGCTGCCGGCACTGGGTAATGAGTATACGCTGCCATCGGCGCCACTGGGCTTCTCCTTCCGTTGCTCCTCGGAGAAGCTGCTCTTCACCAGTCCCAACCGGAATGAGACGCAGATGAATCTCCTGCTCACCGATTATCAAGTGCAGCCCTGGCTAAATGGACGCCGTAAATTCGGTGATGTCTACGACTGTGTTGGCTTCATCTCGGCTCCCATCCTCGCCGGCCTACTCATCTCCGTCTTTCTGCTGGCCATTCTCGGACTGGGAATCACCGCCTTGATGAGCATCCACACGCCCACTCGCTTCGAGAGCTCCCGCAACAAGCAGCTGACTTTCACCGTGCAGGAGTAGATCATCCTCCAAGCAGTGAAAGCAGTTACTGCTGTTACCGCAAGATGTTCGTCTTGATTACCTTTATGCCGGTTAATCCTCTGGCCCTGCTCACGTTGGCCATCGAGTTGTTTCTCATACATTTACTCTTTGTGCTCATCGTGCTTTACATATATGTGCTATGGTATTATTAAAGTTATACATAGACGTTCCAAATAAATATATAAATACATATATGTATATGAATATCCACTACAACGTCGAGTATTATGAAGTGCTACCCATGCCAGGAAAGACCATCCAATCGTAGCTTGAGAAGCGACTTTTTTTATTGGCAGATCTAAAACATATGCTAAAATATGCCACAAAAATACCAAAAAACAACTTATCGATATATCGATATTTGAAAATGGTTGCTCATTATTTTTTGAGTTTATATACCGAATTCAAAATAAAACCAATATAACCTTTATAAAACAAAACATCAAGTTTCAGTTGTTAAAATTACAAATTTTCTTTAATTATCAACTAATAATAAATAAATGTATAAATGTCTTTCAATATTTTTTTTCATTTGATTAAACAATTTAACGCCACAGCCATTTGAATAGTAAATAAAATAATGATAAACACAATGTTCGTTTAATTGTAGTTTTCGCTATAATCAAACATTTGCTCGGATGCCACGCAATTGTCCTTGCGTGGCATGGCACGAAAAAACCAGCTTGGCTTTGAAGAGCAGTGATGATGAGTGTGGCAGTGGTGATGTCCGTGGTGATGATTGTGTTCCGGTGGCATTTTCCATAGAAATCCATTAAAGTGGTGATGGTGATGATGATGATTATGATGTTGAGCCCACCAGGGTCCTGCAGGCTTCTCCATGTGACAGTGGTGATGGCTTATCGGAGCTGCCGGCTTGTCAAAAGGACAGTGGTGGCTTTTCGGCACACAGTGGTGTTTATCGTCGTTTGAAAAAAACATGTTTTGATTTTTTAATAATTGCGCTTTGCTTAGGTCTGTCTGATATGAACTATTCAGTGATAGAACTCGTACTGCGGAACAAACAGCCAAAACGGCCTTTAAATACGAAAAAACTGTCTGATAACATTTGTCGATTTCTGATGTAATTTGTTGCTGCTTTGTTTATAAACCTATGAGAGCAGGAATAACTATGTGATAAGGTTGACCGAGCAACGATTGTAGAAGAGATACATATTTAATGTATATGAAAGAATTGTATGTTAACAA
Organism: Drosophila maculinotata; assembly: GCA_035045305.1. NCBI lineage: Eukaryota > Metazoa > Arthropoda > Insecta > Diptera > Drosophilidae > Drosophila > Drosophila maculinotata. The sequence goes on from JAWNPD010000335.1 coordinate 13,882,395, forward strand.
AATTAAGCAAGGTACTTATATAAAAGATGGTCATATAAATATAGACTTTTTTATTTCATGATGTTTATTATAAATTTAAATAAATAAATAAATATATTTTTCTATTTGATATCCGTAAATAACTAGCAACGTTTTCTTTTGCTCGGGTAAAATGATAGCTTCCAAATGAGAGATTGCGAAATTCATAAATGTTCGCTAATAAAAAAGAATTTCGAACCTTAATAGGATGGCTTTTGCGTTGTGGCCAGTTCTGGCTCTCTGGCTGGAAATGCTGGGTATCTGGTTATGCGTTTTCTTTGCCTCTTACTTTATTTATTTTTTACTCTGTTGACTCTATTGGATTTGGCTTCACACTCTCATAGCTTTGTCAAAACTGAACAGATTCTCAATCCGGAGCCCATTTTGGTAATGGTTTGACCTCTTAAATAATTCTACATTTAAAGTTGACAAACTAAAAAATTTCGGTTTTCATGCCAGAATTCATGACAAAGATTCTGACTTGTCAAGATCCAAGTGTCTAGAAATGCCCTTCCCAGACTTCAAACTCTCATAGCTTTGTCAAACCGGAACCGATTCTAAATCCTTAGGCCATTTTGGACATAGTTTCACTTTTAGATTAATTCTACATCAAAAGATGATCAGCTAAGTTTCTTCGCATCTTACCTTAATTTGTATATATCCCGAATACAAAGTATGAAATAAATACGTAATCGCAAACAATTATGTTCAATAATACAAATTTAATAAGCACTAAAATGTTTTCATCGTTAAAGTGAAACACAAAGATTCAGTTGTTAAAATTAAAAATTGTCTTTAATTATAATAATAATAATCAATAAATATATACATTTCTTTCAATACTTTTTTACATTTAATTTTACAATTGAATAATACATAAACAATTTATAAATTCAATGTTCGTTTAATTGTAGTTTTCGCTATAATCAAACTTATGCTCGGATGCCGCGAAGTTGTCCTTGCGGGGCATGCCACGATGAAACCAGCTTGGTTTTGAAGAGCTGTGATGATTGTGGCAGTGGTGATGTCCGTGGTGATGATTGTGTTCCGGTGACATCTTGCATTGAAAACGATTAGAGTGGTGCTGTGGATGATGGTGATGATGATTATGATGATGTTGAGTCCACCAGGGTCCTGCCGGCAAGTCCTTGTGACTGTGTTGGTGGCACTTCGGTGCTGCGGGCTTCTCCATGTGACAGTGGTGGTGGCTCTTCGGAGCTGCCGGCTTCTCAAAAGGACAGTGGGAGCTTTTCGGAACACTGTGGTTTTTGTCGTCGTTTGAAAAAAACATTTTTGGATTTTTTAATAATTGCGATAATGAAACTTTTGCGCTCTGTCTTAGCTCTGTCTGATATGAACTATTCAGTGATAGAACTCGTACTGCGGCACAAACAGCCAAAACGGCCTTTAAATACGAAAAAACTGTCTGATAACATTTGTCGATTTCTGATGTAATTTGTTGCTGCTTTGTGTATAAACCTATAAGAGCAGAAATAACTTTGTGATAAGGTTGACCGAGCAACGATTGTAGAAGAGATATAAATATAAATAACCACTTTTTTATATAAGGATTTTTATTATAAATTTGTAAAGGTAATGTGTGAAAGGGTAATTAAGTTTGTCAGATTATCAATATATTGCCATACTCGTAAGGTATTTGTTTTCATATCTGAAAATAGTTGGCATACTAACACAGTTTTCCTTTGTTTGGCTAATGTACGCTGCCTATTGAGAGATTGTGAAATTCATAAATGTTCGCTAATGAAAAAGTGAAATGCGTTGCCATCGAAAAAAGAATTTCGAATCTGGCTGCCAAAAAAGGATGGCTTTTGCGTTGCGGCCAGTTGTGGCTGTCTGGCTGGAAATTCTGGTTATCTTGGTTATCAGTTTTCTTTGACTTTTATGTTTTACTCTTTTGGCTCTAAGCCACTTACTTTCATTGGCGGCTGCAATGTGCGCAATTAAAGCGGCATAAAACTTTTGCCCACATACGGACTCGGCAGTTGCAGTTGCAGTGACTGTGGCAGTGGCAGTGCAAGTTGCAGATGCCTCATCTACGTATAGCACATAGCCGTGCGAGTATGTTATGGGCCTGCCCCGCTTTGATTTATGCATCATTAAGTCACGCCAATTGCTCGTTTGAGGCGCGAGTTTGTTTGTTAAGTTTGTTTTGCTTTTTATTGCTTAGTTGCTTTTGGTGGGGCTCGGGCCGGTTTTTGGTATACTTTTACGACTGACAGACGACACTCGCCGCTGGCTTTGGGCCACCTGATTTTTTTATAAGTTAAGCATTCCAGATTTTCCACAAAAACAAAAAAAACGCATGCCCCCAGCTGTGTTTTTGAGATGCGTTTCCAAAACAATCTTATTGGTTTCTGATTGGATGTTATTGGTTTCAAGTGAGAATCTTTTAGTGCCACGCTTGCCAAAGTGGGTCGACTTCGATTGCGTTCACTTTTCCTGCTTACTTTTACTGTCAACCGAGCGTGCGGCCCAATTGCGGCAGTTCAGTGACATAAACAACAACAACAACAACCAGAAGAAGAGGCAAGTGGCAAGAGGCAACAGCAAAAGCAAAAGTTGCACCTGATTCTGTAATAAGAATTGCGGACTGCAGCTGAGGCACTCTGAAAGCCGCTTGGCGACTGGGCAAAAGTTTTGTGAAAGTTGTTGTTGCCTCCCAAGGAGCTGCCACAGCTGCAGTCGCAATTGCCGCCGCAGCCACATTGGCCACATATCAGCCAGATGATGTGCCTGTCGAGTGGCGATTGGCAATAGGATAGCAATGGATTTTCTCCATCAATCGAAATGGCTCGAAGTGGCTAAAAGCGGCTCGTGTCTTTTGGCCATTTGAGTGCACAATTGCAAAGTTAATTTGTCTGTGGACCCTCGCTGCACTTTCCACTAGCTGCTGCATATTATATAAGAATTAATCTATATATGTATACATCTGCTGGAAATACTGTGAGTGGATAATAATAATGCAGCATGAAATTGCATTGTGATTGTTACGCAGCATCCGACGATTTGAGCTTTTGTGTAGCTGCGTCTGCTGCGGAAGTGCATCGTGAGATACAGGCAACAACAATTCACAAAGATCGTATGGACAAGATAATAATGAAAAACAAACTTTAATCAATTCAAAGGCGCTTGCAACAAGGCAGCCTGCAACAGCGGATATGTATTTTCTATGCCACTGCCACTCGCTGATGTTTATCTTTAAGATTCGGGCTCTCTTGTCAGCTCACGAAACTCATGGATCCGTAGAGTGGAAGCAAATCAAAAAAAACAGTGTATGGGATTTAACCCAGTTAGAAAATCATACATCAAAATATAATTTCTAATTATAAACTATGAGCTAAAATTTATGGCATGTACAAATTCGTTTATATTTTTTAATTAGTTTTAATTCGTTTTTAATAATTTGTGAAGAAGTGGAATAAAATTTCAATATTTAATCGAATATGGGTATAAGAGAAACCTACATATACTTATACTCTATGTTTCTCGCTTTTTTTTGTGTCTGAGCACAGCTCGTTCGACCAGTTTTATATTTTTTGTTGTTTAATAATAAGTCAACGATTTTTTTGTTGACTTTTTGATACCTTTCTGTTAATTTGTACATTTCAATTTATTTTATTATGGTTAGAATATTATAAGAGTTGTATTGATTTTTAAATGGGTAACAGATAGCACAATATAATCATACTCATCAAAATAATGAAACCTCAAATAGTATAGTATAATTGTTTTGTTTACATCATGATATCTATATTTATCAAAAATTGTTTGCATTACTACACAGCTTGTTGATTTTGTGAAATTCATTTATACTTGCTAATCTGTAGGCTTTGTGGTAAACGTATTTCATTTATATATACTTGAAACGAATCATTCAGATTATGATTATTTTAGTTTTGGTTAAAAGCAGATAAGCATTCAGACTATCTGTATTCTTTATTAGTTAGCAAACCTACATATACATACATTATATTTATATATTTAAATAGGTCTCTGTGCCTATTTTTCCTTTAAGTAACATAATTATTCATGGGTAATTAGTTAGTGTAATGTTGATTCTATTGGACTATTGGTTAGCACTCATGTTTTTCTTGCAGTTTGGTCAACATTTTATTGCATTATCATGATGACATTAGAGAGATCTCAAAACTTATGCACACACACGTTGCAATTATTTATAATAATTACTTTGCTCAATATTTGTGTTAAACTTTTATGATTATTGCTAAACTTTTCCACGAAAGAGAAATCGTCAATTGGCTTGAATGTCCCACTGGGGGAAAATGCAACCAAATCAAACCAAACCAAACAACGACAACAACAACAACAAATGCCACGCGTATGGGCTGAGTGCGGCTTATAAAAATGTCGATGTCGATGTTGATGCCACTAACTAACTAAGTCAAATGGTTGCGTGTATATATAGTTGTTGTTGTTGTTGTTGCCGCTCTGACGCGCTGGTGAAATGTGCGCAGGTGCAGTTGGAGTTGCTATACAATTTGAAGAGGCTGCAAAAAATAAAACACGCAAGTTGACAATTTGATGCGTTTAGTAAATCAAAAAAGCGCTAATTACTTGATTTTGTAAGTGGTTTCGAAATGCGAAGACAAGCACCAAAACATAACATAAACTAAAGGAAAACTTGCAAATAAAATACATATTGAATGTACAGACAAAGTTGCTCTGTTTTTAGCGTTTGTTAAACAATTTCACATAAATATTTGCACTTGTTGTTGATTTTTTCTGCTGCTGTTTTTTGTTGCTGCAAGTGAAATGCGTTGGCGAAAAAGTGAAATGCACATTAGAAAGGAAAAGGAAGCAAGCTGGGAATAACTGAGTTGCTGCTGCTGCTGCTGCTACTGTGGCACAATTAACAAACAACCTTGACTCGGTCATATCTATATTATGTGGGGTACTTGGTGGCATGGCCCACTGTGCCGCTGCTCCACTGGTTGCCAAGATGTGTTTATTTTGTGTATATTTTAATGGCTGTATCAGTGGCGAAACTTAACGCCCTGTTAATCCGACTAAATGTAGCTGGCGCTGCGGCAACCCTGGCGCAAATAAATACCAACTTGCGCCTGCTCTTTCCCCGCCACGCCACCCCCCTCCCCCCCCACCATTATATTGTGGCTTGTTTAATTGTTTGTGGTGCGTCTTTCAATTGCGTACGATTAACGCGTAAATAACACGTGAAAATGTTGCAATTTTCCGGCAAGGTTGCCGCACTTGATATAGTTTTCCAGTGTGCCTCAGATATCAGCGGAGCTTTGCGAGGCTGCTGCTGTTGCTGTTGTTGCTGCTGTTGCTGTTGTTGCTGTTGCTGAGGCCAAGTTGATGGCAATGAGCGTTAATCAGTTGATGTAAATCTGCTCGTTGATGGGAGTTTACCACTTACTTTTGTTTCGGCATTTTTATGCAAAACGCCTGCCATTTCTAACCCCACCATCTGCCCCACCTGCTCCACCTGCCTCACCTGATCCCCGCTTTTGACGGCATGCTGCCCCACCTCCGTATCTATCTGTGACGTGTTTTTGACGCCGCCGGGCCCTTTGGTTTGGTAAAATGAAGTTGGCTGAAGTTGAAGGCAATTAAGACTAATTGGGTGGCTGTTGTTCGACTCGGTCTCGTGGTCGGAACTGGAAGTGCAGCCCACCACATCACTGGTTGCTTTGCTCTGCTCTGCTTTGCTTTGCTTTGCTTTGCATAAGGCCTTAATGAAAGGTTTCCCGCACTTGCATCATAACTGGAAAATTGGATACTCTAAAGACCTTTAGCTCATATGAGGCGGGTACTATTTTGTTTTTCCTTTTAAATCCCAAATCTCAGCTTAATCAATTAACAAATTATGTGCAATTATGCATTGCTCATGATTACGGCCAACTTCAGTAGCCAAATCCGCGCACGCTAACCCAAATACCTAAGGCTATAACGTTTTAGCTTCGTCTTCGGCTTTGTCAGTCATCCCGACTACTACGACTACCCAATCGCATCGCATCGCTGCGAATCTCTTGCACTCCATGCAAAACTCTCAAAAGTGAAAAAGCTGAATAGGAAAAATAAAACGAGTGGAAATAAATAATTATATTGCTGATATACCCTGTGGCTAGCTGCATAAATTAACTAAAATATTGCAAAAATAGATTGCATGATATTTATAAATTAATGATATAAAGCAATCTATCATTAAGCATACTTTTCGAATTTGAGCGTGAATATGGATATTAATAAAGAAATTATAATGATGTTTTAATATTTTAAAATATATTATTGTAGAACAAATATATGTACAAATCTTTTATGTATAAATGGTGAATAATCAATATTATACTATTTTTTAAATAATTAACTAATTGAAAATAATTCAAAAATTCTATCTCAATACTAAAATGTTCAAGTATTTGTAATTCACAATATGCCTCGTAAATACCTTAAGCGTACGGTATAAAAACAAACAAACAACAGCCATTAGTAGTTGGCTGTATTTTGGGCGCACTCAATTCAAATCTGCCGCCAGCCGCAGCAACATCTGCGCGATGCCGACAGCCCACCAACAACAATAAGCTGCGCGGCTGCGCAGTTGTCGCTCTCTCTTTGCATCACTCTCTCTCTATCTCTCTCCCTCTCTCTCTGTCTCTCGCAATGCCTTGCACGTTACCTGTTGGCACTTTTTCGGTCATGACATTCGTTCAGTCTGCATTTGACTTTCGGTTCGTTCGGTTGTGTTCGTTCGCTACGCTCTTCTGTCATTCGCATTGCGCCTGCGCAAATCGTTAAGTGAAAGATTCGTTTGCAACGCGAGCGCTGACAGTTGTTGTTGTGCTGCTGCTGCTGCTGCTGCGGGGGTGCATTGTGAACGGTAAATCGTGGCTGTCGAATCAGAGAGAGAGACGCGCACATTGCGACCGTGACAAGAATTTTGCTGTGGCATTTGCCACAAATGTTCGAAAAGTTAATGAAGTGCAAAAATGTTTGTTGTCGCTGTTGCTGCTCTTGCTGGTGCTGTTGTTGGTGCCATCAAATTGCTGCTGTCGCAGTTGGCCTAAACACGCTGCAAACACTTTGATTTGCGGTTGCAGTTGCAGTCGTTGCATTCAGCACCGCCTGACCCTAACCTCTAAGCTGTCAAGTGAAAACTGTGTAGAAAATCATTAAGCCACACTGTGGCTGTGAAAATCGCCAGCGGATTAATCTTGTGGCCAGAACGAGGATCGCGGCAAATGTAAGTCTTGTAACATACATACAAATATCTAAAAAACCAAAAGTATGCGCAAAATTTCACTTTAAACTTTGAGGGGTTTGGCCAATTGACATCGGGCTGTGTTAATCTATGCGGCTTCAGATTGTTTCCCATAGACGGCTCGATTAGCTCTGAGGGCGCGCCCAATTAGCGGCCCAACTTTGGTTGGTCATAAAAAGAGATGAAGCAGAAGAAGCAGAGACTGAAGAGGCAGATGAGCTGTATTCTAATTGAATGAAATTAACCCACTTTTGGCGGTTGTAAAAAATTTGTATAAAATTGTAGCGGTCTTTGTCTTATTTTTATAATAATTGCCTTGCGGCCAAAAAAGAAAAACTTAATATGTATAAAAAACAGGCAGCAAAAAAAGAAGAAGAAGAAGAAGAAACACGCCAGCTGCCAAATAATAATGATCTGAAAATAGGTAGAACATTGCCTGCAGCTATGTCTACCTATCTCTATCTGTCTAGCTTAATGTTGATTCCAGTTGTGTGTAACACCTCCAGCAACGACAATAACAATAACTATAACAATAAAAAACTATACTAATAATCACGGTCTTTGTCTAAAACTTTACACTGAAATCAATCATAAAAGTTAGTTAAAAACTCGACTGCTTTACAATACTTTAGAATGGGCACATTCGTAGATGGCTAAGTTGGTTCGCTTCAACAGTTAGACTGTTAGGCTTTTGTGGCCAAATTTGGAGCGCGGCATTTGTTAACAAGAATTTTCTTTGCTATGCTAAATTTGTGCGTTGTATTACAACAATAAATGAATCTGCGTTGGTTTCGCATTGTGTCCAATCACTTTTGGGGTCAAATTGGTTAGCGGTGTTTTGTATCTATTTTTATAGTTTAGTATAGTTTGGTATTATTATTTTATCACAAAATGTGTAACTTATTGAAATAATATTGCAACCAAATGTAGAATATTTAAAATCTAAGGGATATGTTGACTAATCTCTGTTGTTGCAAGTTTTATTATGTCTTGAACAGTTTGTTCAAAAATCATTAATATCGGACTAAAATATCATACAGCTGTCATAGAAACGTCCAGCTCAGTTTTTGGCATAAAATCCTTGTTATAATTTCAAAATAAACATTGGACTACTATATATTTAAGCTATGATTTAAATGATCTATCGAAAATGTAGTTGTTTGACTAAGATTATAGGGTATAAGATTATCATTACGCATATAACGGTTTTGTCTTTCATTAAAATTAATTTTATATTTATATTTTTTTGGGCAGTTTGCTCTCTCTAATTGCAATAGGGGGGGCTGTGCGCAGTTCACAGCTTCTGCCTATCGCAGATTCTTAATTTTAATAGTCAGCGCACGGCAGCTTCAATTGTGGATACAGTCGGGACTTTAGCTCGTTATGGAGAAGCCAACAAAAGTCGCTCGATGGCATGCAAGCGCCTTGGCCGGGGCAATTAGAAGTTTGTTGGCCTGCGAAACTATCATAGAAAGGCAAACAACAGCCATAATAAAAGTATATAAAAAACATAACAAATTGTTGTAATAATACTCGTAAAAAATAAAGTGTTTGTCTTTTGCTTGAACAACAAATCATTTCACATTTCCACTCGCAACGCTGTCTGTTTGGCCGGGTTCATTAAACCATCGCGTCGTCAGTGGAAACATGGACCGCCGAGTTCTCTGTCTCCAGTCTGGCTTCCGTTCTCAGCTTTTGGCTCTGTCAGCAGCAGCTGCATGTGGGTAACCCAGGCTTATGTAACATGCCCCCAACACCCCCTTCTTAGCTCAGCCAAGCGAGTCGTAATCTCAGGTGTCATAGTCTTGACTTTTTTGTGGCTTTTCTCTCGCATCTTTCAATTTGTCGCCCATCGTGGCATAATTGTATTGTAATCACGACGCCCTTTCTTCGAGCCCATCTCCAACCACATATCTCAGCGGTTGGCTGTGCGTGTTTAACTGGGAATCTGTTTGCTTTGTGCCCGCTCATGTTGGCCCGCTCATCGTTGTCCGTCGTTCTGGCCCCGAGACGAGGAAGTCATCTGCATGAGATCAGCAAAATCGCACACACTTTGTTGCTTTATCTTTGAGATTTGTCGGACAACATGTTTGTGACAAAAGTGAGAAAGAGAGCGCAAATCCTGTGCAACGTTTTGGCAACACGTTAACGGTTCCCACATTATGTGTGTGAGTTGCAGCTGCAGCTGCAAATTAATTAGAATCAACGCCCAACTTTATATTTTATTTATTAATATACACGCTGATCTGAGATCTTAAGTAGATTTTAACTAGCCTATTAAATTCTTTTCTCACAGTAACACACCTTCTCTGTGTAACGGCAAATGCAGCGGTTGCCAAAGCGCATTTAGAACGAAACCAAACCACAGCAAACCAAAAAAAAAAAAAACATCAACAAAAACAACAATTGAAAACAAGTGCCACACCGCCCCGTAGGTGAAGAGTGGTGAGGAGGGGAGGGGGGACTTCAATTAAGGCGTCTACCTGGCCGTTAAGCCGGCTCTTGGAACGAGTAATGCACGAGTTTTGAACTCTTTTGGGTGGGTCAACTTCCAACATCCAACTGGCACCACCAGCACCACCAGCACCGCTGCGCTTGGCTGCCTCTCATATGACTGCTGTCGTCTCTGAGAGCCACAACAATTGTTGGATAAACATAAAATGCTTAATTCTTGGTAACACAAACATATTACCTGCTCCGTCTGGCCAAAAGGGGAGCCTCCACTCGAGAGTTTTTGGTTCAGCTTCAGCGCATTGGCTCTCAAATTCCATGTAAATATGCTCGTTGCATTTACATCCACCATCCACAACTAACAGGTGGAAAAATGTTCAAAATGTTCAAAAGCCTTAACAAGAACTTGTAAATTATGAAACTTTCTTTTAAGTACATTGCAGAATTGTTTGAACGAATTTGAAGTATTGTTTGTTGTTTTTACCGGATGGAATGTCAATTCCATATGCTAATTTCCCTTCATGATCATTCATCTGGAAATACTTAAGAATCTGTATATGTATATCGGTTGTAGAATCCGTATGATATAGCTAATGGGCTTCAAGATACTGCCTTCAAGTTGGTAGCCAAAGTAGATGAGAATTTTGTATTTAAGTTTATGCAAATAATGAAATATTCTTTTGGAATAGCTCTCTACTTGTATATAAGGTAATAGTGGTTACCGATTATAAAGAAAATAGCCGATATTACCGAAAGATTATTTGACTGAAAGCTACCCTACATTCATGAACATTCGGAGTATATAGCTTTATAAGCCAAGATTATGTCGTCTGTTAAGGATTTAGTATTATTGCACATGATAACGAGAAAACTAGTTCCCAGCTAATATTTAATTTAATATTTATTATTTTATGTTATTTCTTTTATTTATAAGCTGCAGGCTTATACATATATCAAATAGCTATTTAATAGGTTAAATGCATTATTTATCATAATTTATTACACTGTGCGCAAATTGTTGAGATTGTTTATGCAAAGGAAAGTTGGCAACTCCTTTGATGCCTTTTAATGTTTCATTGTTTGTGTGCTGTTTTCCTAGTTGTCATTTCTGCAATGGAAAAACTCCCACAACTGTACTGTTGTCTCAGTCACTGCAGTCACATTCACAGCTAGATATCATATGAGCATACTTCCTGAACAATTGTATGATTAAACGCATGGGGCCTTAAGTTATGATAAATTATGTGGCCCGCCCCTCGGTGAAAGTGCCAATTGTTTTGCCTAAGCGAATTCTTACCCAGACAGATTTCCTACTTATGAGCACTGTTTTTTGTTGTTGTTGTTTTCATTTGCAGAGCCAGCACCTGAAGATACAATACGCATAGATACAATATCTGAGACTGTCGCCTGCCCACGCATCGCAATTGTTGCCATTGTCGCCATGGAGCCAAAGTTGTTGTAAGCGCCCGCGCATTCGACGCAGTTGCTCTCTCATCGCATTCGCATTAGATTCGCATCAGCATTTGTATTTAAGAAGCATTCGATACCATCCCATATTAACCCATTGTTGCCACAATCCATTAAGTACAGCAATCGTAATCGGAATCCTCGACAGAAAACAGCTGCTGCTGAAGAACCACCAGGACGCCATATACCAATCGCAATCGCAGTTGCAGCTGCCGTCGCAGTTCCAGTGCCAATCCATGGCGGACAGCCGGGAACGCATCCGCGGACCCTCGCGCGATGGCCGTGAATTCCTCACCAGCCCCCGACAGGTGCTGCGCCGCCTCATGCTCCTCTCGGAGGGGCGACAGTATCGCGAGGCGGCGGGGGTGGTGGGTCGTCTGGGTCCCTCAGTGCTTCACTCGGTGATTGCGGAGCTGCCCATCGACCTGCTGCTGGAGCATCTACCGCACAGCGCCTATCTCCTCGAGTCCTTTTACACCAGGTAAATAAATATGTTAAATATACTCTTCAAATACTTCAAATTTTCATAACATTATCAAAACTGAACGGATTCCCAATCCAGAGGTCATTTTGATCATGGTTTGGCTTTTAGATTAATTCTACATCAAAAGTTGATGAACTTAATTTTTCTTTTATTTAAATATATTACTAAGAAAAACTTATGGAAGTCTTCGTTACTTACCTTGCTTATTGTATACATCACGATTACAAATTGTGGAATAAATACCTATAGTCGCAAACAATTATGTTTAATAATACAAATTTAATACTCATAAACGTTTTCATCTATCTAACAAACCACTAAGTTTCAGTTGTTTAAATTCAAAATGTTCTTTTATTATAGTCCAATAATCAATAAATATATACATTTCTTTCAATACTTTTTCACATTTAATTTTACAATTTAACACCACAACAATTTGAATAGTACACTAAAATTTATAAGCACAATGTTCGTTTAATTGTAGTTTTCGCTATAATCAAACTTATTCTCCTTGCGGGGCATGCCACTATAAAACCAGCTTGGTTTTGAAGAGCTGTGATGATTGTGGCAGTGGTGATGTCCGGGGTGATGTCCGTGGTGATGTCCGTGGTGATGATTGTGTTCCGGTGCCATCTTGCTTAGAAAACCGTGAAAGTGGTTCGGTTGATGATGATGATGATTATGATGATGCTGAGCCCACCAGGGTCCTGCTGGCCTGTCCTTGGTGATGGCTCTTCGGAGCTACCGGTTTCTCCATGTGACAGTGGTGATGGCTCTTCGGAGCTGCCGGCTTGTCAAAAGGACAGTGGTGGCTTTTCGGCACACTGTGGTGTTTGTCTTCGTTTGAAAAAAACATTTTTTGGATTTTTAAATAATTGCTATAATGAAACTTTTGCGCTTTGCTTAGCTCTGTTTGATATGAACTATTCGGTGATAGAGCTCGTACTGCGGCACAAACAGCCAAAACGGCCTTTAAATACAGAAAGAAATATGATAACATTTGTTGAGTTCTGATGTAATTTGTTGCTGCTTTGTGTATTAAGCTAAAAGAGCAGGAATAACTATGTGATAAGGTTGACCGAGCAACGATTGTAGAAGAGATAAATATTTAATGTATATACAGGAATTTAATGTTAATTAAATACTTTTTTATATCAGGATGTTTATTGTAAATGAATATAGTTTAAGCTGCTCAGATTATAGCAAGGTTACCCTATATGTCATGTATTTGTTTTGATATCCGTAAATAGTTCGTTATTAGCAACGTTTTCCTTTGCTGGGGTAAAATGAACGCTTCCAATCAAGAGATTGTGAAATTCATAAATGTTCGCTAATAAAAAGTGAAATGCGCTGCGCTCAAAAAAAGAATTCCGAATCTGGCTGTAAAAAAAGGATGGCTTTTGCGTTGCGGCCAGTTGTGGCTGTCTGGCTGGAAATTCTTGTTATCTGGTTATCAGTTTTCTTTGACATTTATTTTATTTATTTTGTACTCTGTTGGCTCTATTGGATTTGACTTGAAACTCTCATAGCTTTGTCAGAACTTAACCGAATTTCAATCCCGGGCCCGTTTTGGTCATGGTTTGATTGATTGATTGATTCGACAATTAAAGTTGCTGAACTTAATTTGTTTTCTGCTTGCAGGTTGACAACACTGAATAGCACTCCGAAGCCGGATGTGCCCAGCGAGACGGTTGTGTGGCAGCTGGTGCGTCTGTTTGCCAATCCACACGAGTCTGGGCTGCGACAGCGCTGCTCGAAGCTGCTCCAGGCGCTGGCGCAGTATGAGCCGGTTCTGCGCCAGAGCCTGCGGGAACGGAGACGCAGCTTCGACAATGCTGTGCAGGGTTTGGGGGTGCATGGACTGACCACAGATGGCGCCTCTGGTCAGCTGATATCGCTGCATGTGGCGTTGAAGACGGAGCTGCAGCGGCACGTGGATACCTACAAGATGGCCATACATAAGCTGGAGGAGCTGAGCATGGTGACGGTCAATCAGGATCCGGCTCACTCCTCGCACCAGCGTCTCCTGGCCATCAACTACGGCGACATTCAGCAGCGGCTGATCGATAACAAGACGCTGCTGACGATGCTGGATAAGCCGGCGCTGAAGCAGCTGCACACCCTGGTCGAGAATCTGAGCAGTCGTGTCGAGAACGACAAGGATGTGCTCTCCTGCGTGGGCCAAGTGAAACGCCTGGATGCACAGGCGCACATTGAGAAGCGCCCTGCCGCCGGTCTCCTCATGAACTTCTCGCGCGGCTGCGAGGTCGTGCTCCACATGATGGGTCCGGAGAGCGTGCCCCCCAGCCCAGTGGCAACTGCCAAAGCAACAGCCACGGCCAGCGCCGGCGGCAGCAGCTGCAGCGATGGCTACCACTCCGACGACTCAACCAGCGAGGATGGCAGGTAAGCAGATCTGAGATCTGAGATTTGTTTTCTCTTTGGAATCGGTTCTGGCACTTGACATGGTTCACTTTGTTGTGCTGTCACCCACGCACATAACATACTCTCACTCCATTTATCTATTGGCATCTCTGTTGCCTACGCTCTCCACAGCGAAATGGTGTCACACTATCGAAATCTCTACGTCGAGAATCGAGCAGACGCCCTGGAGGCGTTGGACAGCTTGCCACAGTTGAAGCATGTGCACAGTTTAAAGGCCAAGATACTCTTCTCCATGATTGTGGTAAGTCTACGTGTGAACACATTTTTAACGTATTTGAACAAAGCATGTGGAAAAATCTTTGCGTTTGCTCTACACTGAATTAAAGAAGATTGAGAACTCGTTATATATATCCAAAGTATTCGATAATAAATCGATTATGCAACGTTATTCTAATATAGGACTTGACCAAATAAAATTTCATAATATATTAATTCATTATAAACAGTTAGCTTTTGAAAGAATTAATAAATTATTTTCGTTAAATTTTCAACCAACCCACTCGTAAAATTACCTTCAAAAGGTTTTTTTTAAATTTGAAATAAAATTTTTGAGCGTCTTTCCCAATTAGAAGCTTTATTTACATAACCAATTAATATCCAGATCGTATATGGGCAACAAAATGTGTAGAAGTGACTTTACATAACCTAAATGTTTTGTTAATGTGGAACAAATGACTTGAATGAAACCTAAATTAGGCCGTTAGCAAATGGAAAATTCTACTTTAATCAAAAAGTTTATATATTTGGGTGACTTGATAGCCGAATAACCATTCTTAATATTCAATCAATTTATCATATGCAAATAATATTTTTAAATGATAAAACCGTTAAAGCTATAATAATATTTATATAAAAGAATTCGAAATCGCTCGAAACGAATATTAAAACATGTTAATTATGACGTTAGATGCAGACGCAAATACAGATAGTGCTAGAGATACAGACAGGTTGCAAATTGTTATTGCAAAATATCAATTTGCAACGCATCGATGGCAGCTGATCGACTGGCGTGGCAGTTGATCGAGTTTGTGGCACTGACTAAGCGTTATAGATGAAGAAAGTAAAAAGCCTCAGGGGGAAACGAGTCGCGCTGATGCTGAGAAATTACGTTGGCGATCGGGTGCTGCTGGTTTTATGAGTTTGCTATCTAAATATCTTGTAGATAAATAACTTTCGATCTTCAGCAATGAATATAGATGGATAGACAAGTGGCTATCGCCATGGGAAAGATGAATGACACCGGCAATTGGCCGGATCAGCTGAGTTTGAGTTTTAGTTTGAGTTTTTGGCCGCTGCCGTGGGCCGTTATTGAACCATTGATAATGATTGGCATATTTGAGAGCTTCTTTTTAGCTTTTCGTTTCTCTTCTTTACTTGCTCACTTTGCACAGCTTTCTTTTCGCCTGTGCCACGGCATGCGGGAGCGCAAGGTGTCGGAGGTGCGCCGTGTGCTCAACTGCCCCTTGGACAGCAGCTGCGAGACGACACTGGCCCTGGACCGCTCGGTGCGGCATCATCTGTACGAGACGACCGACAGCTTTCCGCTGGGCGAGATCGAGCGATCTGTGTTCAATCAGGTGCTCTCCACGCTGCACGAGTATCCCTGCCTAGAGTCCTGTCCCCCGCTGACGCACTTTGTCAGCGCCTGTGTGCGACTGGCTTGGCGTATGATCAACCAGAAGGCGCCCTACTATCTGGACACCGATTTCAATCTGGGTGAGCATTAATTAAAAATTAATTTATTTTCAATTATCATTTCACTTAATTTTGTATCTTTAATTAATATTTTTCGATTTGTGACGGTTTTTTTTTATTATTTATATTATTATTATTTTTTTATTAATTAACCTTGAGAGTACAACCTTACGATATCTAACTAGAATTTATATTCACTACTTGGGGTTTATTCTCTTTTTCCATATACTCCTCAGGTTTCCTTCGTCCCGAGAAACATGAGCGTCATCCGCAGTCGGATCGCCGCTCGGACCTTATCAAGGCCTTCCTGTGGCCCGCCCTGATGCAGAATAATCAGTGCGCCTTCAAGGCCGTTGTGGCCACCTAGAGAAACATGGCATAACTTAACGTATACTTAATATTTAGTTGCGCGATTTGTACATAATTTATCTTACTCGTATCGTTAACCCAATAAACAATAACCTACACTAGGCGTAGCTGATGGGTTTTAAGAGGACGCTCTGGATGCGCTCCTTGTTGGTACAGAGGAGCGGGTACTGCGCGTAGAACTCGATGATGGCGTAGGGGGAGGCAAAAAGACGCTCGTGCGACTTGAGCTGTCCAATGGCGTAGCGTGGCCGTCCGTCGATTTGGCGCACAAACAGATGATAGAACTGGCGATCCGCCCAGATGCTCACAATGTACTTGATGCACAGATCCGTGGCCTTGAAGGGTCGCACCAAACAGGCGCCATTCTCCCGTTCGGCGAGCATGCTCTCCGCCATGGCACGATCTACCGTAAAGTAGTACGGCTTCGTCTCGATCTGACGCTCGTCAATCTCCTCATAGACGGCATCACCATCGTCTGCGTGAGTTATTTGTTTTGTTTGTGTGTCTGTTATCAGAGAGCCGATTCAGAACTTACCCGCAATGACGTCATCAACGATCGATTCTGAAACCCGTTTGCCAGCGTCGCTGTCAATGTCAACGTCGCCATCACCGTCGCCGTCGCCATCGCTGGCCTGGCGCCTGTAGCCGCCGCAGCAGCGTTGTGGATAGCAGACGCAGTTGCGCTCCGCCAAACTGTTGTAGACACGACCAAACAGATTCTGCAAGACCGTCCAATAGACACGTGCACACCAGCACATGGCGCCTCTGCTTCTGGTTTGCTGTTGCCCCAATCGCGGCTTAGTTCTCTTCTGGTTCTAATCCGCCACCGTTGCGCCACATCTTTCACCAACGCGCGACTCTGAAGACTGATCTAACCGACTGCCAGCCTGGGAGCAGAAGCCGTCGGCTCGTCGACTCGTCGGATCGTCGGATCGTCGTCTCGTCTGGACGGCTGACGGCAGTGCCTATTAATTAAAATGTGCTTAATGCGCAGCTCAGTTGCCGTTCACACATATCTCTGCGTGTGTGTGTGTGTGTGTGTGTGTATAAAATGACCATATGTAAATATCATATAGATATCACACCCTTTACCCATACTTTTTAGCTATAAGGTATATAGTTTACATTGATAGGCTTGAGCAGTATTCGCTGGATAAGTTGCCAACTCGCAATGATGGTCTAGAAAGAGGTATTAGCTGAAGATAGTGTCACTTAAAGAAAACAAAAGTTTAAAAGGTTTTAACCTATAGACTAATCAATAAAGCATTAGTGATCAAAACATTAAAGGCAGATCAAGTATATTATTCCCAACCGGTAAGAAAATAAACTGAATTATGAAATCTCAAACTTGACAAGTTGCAGTAGAAAGAAAATTAAATAAATATACTCTGTACGTAATTTCTCACAATAAAAACATTTTATTTAAATTCTTCAATACCTTTGTAGAGGGTATCTCATAGTCTATAGCTTGTCACTATAGCATAGCTACTTGTTCTGCATGGGGAAGCATTACAGTTCTGTTTGTTTGTTTATTGTTGCTATTTATATACATAGCTCTTGTCGATGGTAACTCGATATCACAAATGTCACAGTCTTTGCAAGCGCAGCCAAGTGCAGATCATGTCACTTACTTAGTTCAGCTCTGGCATAGTCCGTTTCCACAAGCTGGAATACTTTGTAAACAATTAGTACGCTTGAAATGTGCTCCCCCAACTACACATGGATATGCCCCAACGAAGGTAGCCACCCCACTTCAGCCCTACATACATATATATATTTGCCGCAGTGAGTTATTTAGTCATCGCCATTCGAGTTTGAGTCTTCGTCTCAATGGCATTCTTTGAATGTTGTGCACTTCTAGAATTACGTGGTCTCAAGGGATCTCATTTCTTTGGGATCTATATATGTGCATATGTAGCCAAGCCGTAGACATGCTGGAGCCAAGTGGCTGCCATATGGTGCAGTGGGGCGCAGTTAAGAGCTGCTTAAGTCTAAATATGCCATTGACATAACTTGCAGTGCCGTTATTCAGAAACTAATTTTAAATTCATTTTTTTAATTATTTAGAATATGAAAATCTTTATAACTGCTTTACTTATTAAAAACTTCTACCAAAACACAAAAAAAAAATTTTCAAAATAAAAATAAATTGATTTCAGCTTCAAATCTGAATTTTTTTTTTTTAAATTTTTACGGTTATTTATTGTTTTTGAAAATTTTTTCTAAAATTATAACGATGTATCTTTTTGTGATTCAAATTCTTGAACCAATTGGAGATTGGTGCGAGACTTAGCTAAGTGCGTTCTGCGTACAGCGTACAGTACTGGCAAAAATTGTCTTAGAGAATGTTAATTAAAGTTAATTTAAAGTTAATTAACATTTAGGCCATTAAATGACCTGACAATGGGTCGTTTACCTGCGCAAAAAAAGAAAGAATGAATTTAAATGCATTGTTTACGTGACACTTCCTTTTTATGAGACTCTTAGTCTTATTGTGCTAAATATAAGAGGTAATCATAGACACGAACCTTGATTCGATCATTTGTCGTTTCTGTCTTATACATGCATCGGCTACTATTAATTATAAGCAAGCTAAAAACTTGTTATACCAAGTTATGCGCTTAACGATAATAATGCTAGCTTAACGAAAGTATAAGACCTACTCACTGATTCGGACACCAACCCTTAGCCTAGATACACAACCTGAAAAGCTGAACAAAAGCTACAGAATTGTTTTCGAATTGTGCTGGCGCGCTATCGGAAAGGAATTGAAAATTGCCGTAAACTGAATCAGGCGTGCAAATGGCCACCAATTCGGGTCATGCAAACCGTTAAGGCAACAATAAATATGATTAGGGCAAACGCCGAATAATAGCCAAAGGCCGCGTTAGCCAAATTTGTTTTGTATTTGAATGCGTATAAGTGCAAGTATAAGTATGTAAGTATAAGTAAGCTGGGGATTTAAAACAGAACATCGCAACTCTGCAGGCCCGTCACGTGCGTCAAATGTCAATAAAATGATATTTCTATATATATACAATATATGAGGCATTAATAACAATGCGATATAATACGATCGCGGGCAGTAGCAACTGCGGCGCTGCCAATTAATATGCTGCCAACAATGTTGATTGAACTGCTAACAAGCTGGTGCTGGTGCTGGTGCCGGTACTGGCACTGGCACGGGCACTAGCGATGTCAACGTCGACGCCAGCAGCGCTCATAAAGCAACAAAAGCGCAAAATTTGATTTTGGCCATATGCAGAGGCGTTTGATAGATATGAGCTGCTGCGTGCTGCCAGCCCAGGGTCTGCCGAGCGAGCTCTAGGGCAATGTCAGTCAAGGTGGCGCCGCAGTTCAAATCGATCTGTGGCAGAGACAGCGGCATTTTCCCGTTGGATGTGAGAGGAAGGGGTTGCCCATTAATATCAATGAGGCGACGTCTGTCGATGCTGATTGAAAGTGCCGACATTTCTTGCGGCCAGACTCATTCTCATTTATTTACGCGTCGATGTCAAAGAACTGTGACGAAATATGCTCGTTTATATCTCAATTATATATATATCTGATATTTTTGAAAGTCCCTGAAAATGTAAAAATATTTTACAGCAAACCAAAAATAAACGTCGCGGCCATTGCGGCGTATGCTTAATATATTTTCTTTTTCTCGTGGTCATTTTATGTGCACCTAAAAAGCAAATAAAATAAAAAAAAACATTTACATGTACAGATTTGTTCCTGCTTGGCTTTTATGCCGGAGGCAGCAGTTTGCTTTCGGGCAGCCATAGAATTGACGCTCAGAACTCACCACACACACACACACACACACACACATATTGAACATGCGAAAGCATCAGAAGGGGCTGCGGCAATGGTTCTGGGCTTGGGTTTGAGTTGGGGGTGGTGCTGCTGGGACAGTGGGGACTGTGAGGGCTGTGGGAGCTGCTCGCCTGCCGAATCCAGTCGAATCCGCGTCGGCTCGTTACGAAACGCCGCTGCGCAACAGTCGCAGTCGCTGGCATAGCCGTAGGCAACGACGCTATCGCATTTGCTATCCGGCAGCCGCGTCGTATCCCAGCGAATTGTTTGCGCATTTTGCCATCGAGCGTTGGGCAGCGCGGATGAGTTTCGCAGCAGGCGCGAATGTGCCAACAAAATAAAATCATAAAATAAATAAAAGCATACATTAGTTAAGCTCAAACAGCGGGCGCGTAATAAAACCTAATAAATAAATTCAAATTCAAATTTAAATCCACAGGCGAATAATACGAATAATTCACAATTGTTTGTCAGTGAAACTCTCAACTCAAGTTGGCCGAAAAGTTTTCCATCAACTTTATAGCCGGGCTATCTGCAAAGTGTCAATTAAATTAGCGCGCCAATATCGAGCGGCATTCGAGATTCGGCCAGGCGCAACAGGTGTCACTAACGGTGCCTCTCAGTGCTCTCACCAAATCCGCACTAATCGGGAATCATTAATAGTGAGATTGAAAACCAGTCGAAATTCCAACCTATCTATCTGTTTGTGAATGAATGTGTAAAGTTGCTGGTCAAAAGTGTTGTGATTCTATGTGTACCTGAAGGAAGTTTACGATAACTATATATATGAAAAGTGCAATTCAGCAAGGAATCTTCTGAAACTTATTTCAAATTTAGGTAAAGTTGATTAACAATATTGCTTTATCTTTATAATTGTTTTTGTCAGCTAAATTTATGAGCATTCTAATTGGTTTTTGTATTTTCCAAGAATCCGCCAAGGCTTTTAAGTCTGTAATATAAAATGTATTTCAAAATGATATGCCCAGATAAGCGCAGGGTATTTAAAAATGTGATTCCTTCTCGAATTAAGCTTGTATAATTTGTTTACCCTCTTGACATTAGTTGGCCACAAAAAAAAAACCGATAAATTTAATGGTTCTGAATTTAGTATGCTACACAGGGGTGTTAATATTTGAATAGATTGAACATATGCGTTGCCCAAAAGCAGTGAGAAAATCAATAAAATTCGGACATGTTGGGAATTGTGGGCAGTCGTACAAAGTATATTTTATGCTCAACTTATACTACTACATATGTACACATATATTTATAATATAAATATTTACATGCGTCTCATCTTTCGCTGACCTGTTGCATGATGCCTGTGTGTGTGTGTGTGTGTTAATGTTGCCTGTCGGTTTGTTAGTTTATTTTTGATAAATTAATTATGTTGCCTGCTAATTGCTGCTTCCGTTCGGCACATCGGGCACTCAACTCGTGCGTTGTTTTTGCAATTAACACAAAAAACAATTCATTAGCTCATTAAATCTTTTTGCATACACTGAGCAGCTGAGGCACATCAATGCAACTGCCCAACGAAACTCACCTGTTGCCTGAGTCAAGGCCAAGTGGCAGCAACATCAGTTCGCTGCACTCTGCACAACATTGCATTGCTCATACGCCCCATGTGTAGCAGTCGCTACCCGAAATCCATATAAAAAGAAAGCTAATTGAGATGCGGTCTAGGGGAAGAAAATTGCCGCCCGCTGTTTATGAATTATGGCAAAATTGTTCGCATTTCTCAAAACAAATCGAGCATTTTCATGCCAGAGCGCATCATCTTGAAAGCGGCAACCATTCAGTTTATCTATCCATATATCGGCGTGTATCCAACAGATGCGCTCGCTGCCCTCTAACCGCAATTCGCATGCATTCTTTTTTCGCATTGCTCGCTGTGGTCACACGGACAGTGGGGTGGGGTGAGGGGCTGATGACAGTTGCAATCGTCTTTTGTTGATTGCGCCTTTGTGTATAAATTAATTAAATTAAAAGTTTCCGGTTAAGCCTCCAAATGCCGAACGCGAGCAGCACATTCAGTCATAACTGCACTTGCACGAACACACATACACACACACATGCACACACACATACACACACACACATGCACATGCATTTGTGCACAAGTATATGTAAGGTAAAGTAGCAAAGCTACTTTGTAGATACAATCGCAAATGCACATGCAAATACAATCTTTGGGATTCGTTGCCCTTGCTGCTTAAGATAGATACTTCGAGCATCTGCTTTATATACTATAATATACTATACTATGTCGACAAGTGTATTTAATTATTGTCCAAAAATAGTTCATTTCTATCATTTATACACAATTTATTTTTGCCCAGTTTATCGAATAAGTATGCTAAATATAACTGAGCTTATGGTTGACTCTCTGAACTCTTAAATTTATTTATATCTGCAGCTTCCGCCTCCTTATTTTCTGCTCACTGATTGCGTTGTTTTCCATGTAAACATAAGGTTTATTTATTATTAATTAACCGACTGAGATTAAGTAGAATTTTGCTGAGTCTGTGCCTTAAAATATAAAGCCTCCCATTCAACTTTAAAGGGCAGATTTTAAATGACACTAAGTAAATCAGATGATGAATGATTTATATTTTATATTCACCAGAAATTTGTATGGCATTCAACTGCCTTGGCAACGGTATCAATCATTTTATGATATATTATTTTGCCATATACATGTTTTATTTTAAGCACCTTTCAATTGGCAAGTGGCTTTAATGCTCATTTGATTTTGTCAGAGCAACGTGTGCAACGGTGCGGATGCGCAACGTATCGCACGAGGCAAATGGTACATAGAGTATACGCGTATCTGTCAGATACATAAGTACGAGTATCTGCACGCACTCATTGCTCGAGTATACATATACAAATTTATATACACTTGAAGCTAATGTGACACAGACGTCAACCCCCTTTGCACCACCCCCATACTTATAGTTATTCAAAAACATATTTCGCAAACCAATTTCAAAATGCGAAAGATTTGAATTTGTGATTTGTTTGCACTTTGTGAGTTGTTGCCAGAAGCAAAACAAGCCAGCAGCCGTAAACAGCTAGGAGAAGTGGACAAATCTGATTTGTATGCGATTATTTGAATTAAAAGTAAGTCACGAATGCGTAAACAGACGATGATTTTAGCATGTACGCCATTGGCAAACACACGGAAATCGAAAACCCAAAAAGCGAAGCTCAAAGTTTTGGCCACTCCAATTAACATTCAATTAGAAAATAAACACAGCGCTAATTGCAACTGCAAACTGGCACGCGGCAATAACTCATTGAGTGCCTGAAATTGTCGCTGATTTATCTGCTGTGAACTGGCCACGCCCACAACAAAACCTTTAAGAGCACTTTAAGGTGTTAGTTAAATATTTATTTATTTATCAGGCTATTCTTTCTTGACTTTGATTAAGTGGCAGCTGGTCATAAAAAACACATTTAAGGCAATGCTAATTGAATGTTGAGCAGACTAAAGATACTATATAAGGTAATATAACATTTTAGATACATACATTGAGCATAGCTTATAATCCGCTTTCAAGCCAATTACATTTGTCCTGTGGGCCGTTGGCTTATTTATGCAAATAGCTGCTGCTGTTTCTAAGGACGCATTCCCCTTTGGCACGTGCAATTGCATTAAATTTGCATTGATCTGAAATGGAATTGGAATTTGTATTGGAGCTGGAGCTGGAGCTCCACCCAACCACCAGCCTTTATTTTTCTCAGCGTCATAACTTTCCATTTGCCTGAGCCTGTTATAAACTTTCATAATATGCAGCAATAGTCGCCTCGCCGTTGCAGCCAACAGACCTGGATTAGTGGTGCCCCCACACACACAAACTAAGTGTATGCGTGTGTCTCTGTCTGTCTGCGGTGTGTGTGGTTGTGTGTGGGTGTGTGTGGTTGACTGTCAGCTAAAGTGGATTACTTTATATGGCAAATTGCGTCTGTAGTTCTCTTGCAAAGTCTGTATTAAAATATTACAAAAATAAACATTGCCCCAGGGGTGGGGCATGAGCTAAAGAGCTTTTACGTATACATATACATATACATATATATGTCAACAACTCATCATCATCACCCATAATTCTATTGCTGTTTTTGGCAACTATTTGGTTTGCACCACCGCCCCAGATCCCCACCGCTGCACCGCTGCACGTGATGGGGTTGTAAAATACAATGTGCTGTACAGAATTCGACATTAGACGAGTTCAGTGCACACGATGCACATTAATTTTAACAGAGATAATTGCTGACACACACTCATTCGGTCAAACAGTCAATCCGTCAAGCTGTCAATCAGTCACATGATCAGTCAATTGGTCAGTCGAACGGGACAGTTGGATGGTTTTCTCTGCTGGCCTAATTAACGAGTAGTTCAGCACCTTGCATAATAATAAATGTGTGTGTGAAAATGAATTATGCTTATATTATTGATCAAATGTCAGTCAAATACAGTCAGCCCTCAAAATAACTGGTGTATCAGTTAACACACACACACACACACACACATGTGTTAATTTATACTCTTATCACTCTACATTGTATTTATTTATTTATATAATTTAAGCCACTTGCTTCTTCGTCGCTGACTCATAAATTGTTTACAAATTGTTCTTAAATATTCAGCAACGCCTTTTATTGTTAGGGTAATACACCTGACAACAGCTGTTCGAGTTTTGGTGATGTGGTGCTGCCAATTTGGACGCCATGGCGTACCTGAACAGCTGCACGTCGCCTCGGGGCAATCCTTGGTGCGAACGTCAGTGTTGCCAAATCAGTCAAGTAAAAATTCGAATAAAAAAATATCGAAAATAACAAATTAATGAAATGCCATTTTAATATTTTTTTTTTTTTGGGCGTTGGGCACAGCATTTTCGATTGTTGTTGCTGTTGTTTGTGTGCTGCCATTTTCGATGTGCTGTTATAAAAATAAATCAAAAAAAAAAAAAAAATCGGATCGTTTAAATGCAAATGCCGAACAATTTGTGGCGAGTTGCAGACATTAAAATGTATTTAATGGCGCTTTGTGCTCGGAACGCAACTGTGGCTTTCCAAGCACAATACGGGCTGCCAGATTAACAGCTCGGGTGGGCCCCGGTGCTAGACTCGATCCAGAAACAGAACCAGAACCCACTCACTCACAGCTCAAAGCTCACAGCAGGCAGCACGCAGCTTGCATTAATTTGTTGTGTGCAACTTTGTCAAGCGGATGATGGTGGCCGCAACTCTATGCGAATCACATCCGCCGGAAATGAGCAACTTCGGCGGCTACCCAGCAGCAAGTGGCAAGACTCCCAGTGAGCCGGCAAACTTATTAAATTTCAACTAAGTGCGCCACTTGTTGGAATGTTAGTTTTAAGTACGGCCCATAAGCCAAGTGCCAAAGGATGCCACTGTCACTCAGCCACCCACAAAATGGCCAGGAGGTCACGTAGCTTTGACGCCGTTAATGAACAACATCACCAGCCACGCATCATTAGCTGTCACATAGGGTCCCCAGTTTCCCAGTTTCGGCTTCAGCTTCAGCTTCGACTCCAATTACAGCAATTGGGCGCAGGCCGCTTTTGGGCATTGTAATTAAATTTAACTGCCAGCAAGCGTTGGCTGCCAAGGCATTGACTTATGAGTGCTCGTGATAAACAATAGCATCATCACATGAACTGACAAAGTAAAGATAACACGCCGGAAACCAAGAAACCCTACATGATTTCTTATTTTTGACTATTGATTGTATTAGTCTCGAATTAAATTCACTTCAAATGTGCCTAAAATATAAACCAGTCGAATAAAGAGTTACCTTGATATATTAAAAGTAAATTTATACATTTAAAAAAAAAAAAAAATTAGATTGATAATTTAGCATATACTAAATAATTTAATATTTATAATAATATATACAAAAGAATAAAAGAAATTGTCAACAACTTTTCAGATCTCTGATTTTCTCTCTTTATGGCATTACAAATAGTTTCAACTATAACTTGTAAGTTCTTCAGAAGTTCTTTAATCTTTGAGACACACATTTCGCAAACCTTGTAAAATAATAGATGCCAAGCTAATAAAACGCGGAATTGTCGCCAACTGACAGGACATACGTGTAAGCTGACTTGTCAGCACAAGGATAACAAGAGCTTTGACTGTGGCATCGCCATCGCATTTTCACGTATGTGGCAAGGACAAATGCTGCTGCGCAAATGGCCGAACCCTCGGGAGGAGCTGTGAGTAGGGTAATGTGAGGCAGTGCAGGCAGCGGAGGCAGCTGGCCAACTGGCAACTGGCAACTGTAACGAGATGCGTGTCATTGCGCCAAAATCAACAAAAATGCAAACGATGTGTGCGCTGTCAACGTATGTGTGTGTGTGTGTATTAGTGTTTGCGTTTTGGACGTGGGTGGGAATGTGTGAATATCAGGTCCCTGTCCCAACTTGCCACCTTCCACTTGCCAACTGCCAGCTGCCAGTTGCTGTTGGCCTGTTTGCCATTTTGACCATGTGTCGTAAGGGACAGTTGAAGCGGCAGTCGATGTCAATGAAAGGGCAATCGGCTGTAGCTTTGGATACACAGCGATAGATGGGGGAATGAGTGCGACTGGAGGCGGTTGTAAAACAAGCAAACATCAATAGAATCTTTATTGGTTTTATAAACATTTGTTTGGGGTTTTCTTCATTTTTATATGTGGCTGGCGCGTTTGTTGCTTTGCTTGTGCTTATCCCTTTAAATTTAGCTGGACTCCACAAAGCTGCCCTGCCCCCAGCCCACAAAAAACGCCTAAGCAGCGCTGCTTATGCAAAGTTACGACTCTCGTGGCGATGTCCTTGACAGCGGACTTTATAAGCAGCTTTAAAGGCAATCGCTGTCGCCAGCTGGGGGACAGCTATGATGGATTTACCCCGTGACATTTTGGCTCTCGTCGAGCGTAAGCCAAATTCAATCACAGATCCTTTTAATATGCCGCTAACTTTTGGCCTTACAATTGCACAAAGAGTGCTGGCTTTGTGTGCGTCCTTTGAGCTTTGAAAGTAGTTGAAGCATGGAATATTACTCATACGCACCCCTGTACTGCCCTGCGGCAGGGGAGACAATATTGCCAAAAATTGTGAATTATTTGTCGGGCAGAGTAGCTTTGCGGCATACAGTTTGATTGATTTGAATCCCCTGTCAAGGATGGCTGCACTAAGAACTAATCAATTCACTGGACATCAACCAGAGAGACAGAGACAGCCAGGACACTGTATCACGTATCTGAATTGCAAATTAAGCAGCCTCCCATGTCAATCAATTTGGGGTAAGGCAAGGCAAAGCTGAAATGGAAAATAGCATACGAAATAAGTTGCGGTAGATAACAAATTCATAACATTTAATTACGTGCAATTTACCTATATGTTTACACCACATACGATAACGAGATGGTTGTTCTTGTTGTTGTTGTTGTTGCTGTTGCCATTTTGTCGCTCTATTAATCGTCCAAGCGAACGATTGATACATCTGAACGATTGATAGCAAAAGCACCTGATGGCAACAAAGGGGTGCAGTTGACAGCTGGCAGCTACCCTTAGCAATTGCCAAAATCGTAATGGCCACATGTTTAGTCTCTCTCCCACTCTCCCACTCTCCCACTCTCTCTCTCTCTCTTTTTCTCTGCTCATAGGTATATCTAGGGCCAGCAGACGGCTCGTTTATTTGTCCACAGCTCTGCGGAATGACATGGGAAGCGCCTCACATGGTTTCCAGCCGTCACCTGAGGAGAGCGGGCAGCAGCTGTCTGGATGTAGGGCTTGACTTGAATGATGGGATTCTCCCGAAACACTATAGAAACGTGTCATGTTTCTATCTGTGTGAAGTGCGAATGCAACAGCTCCCAGAGACAGCAACAGCAACATCTACTTGCCGCTTGCAGGTCCGTTCGCACGTGTTGCACACATGCAAATGGGGCGAGTTGTAATGCGTACTTCCGATATTGATAATAAAATATGTAGTTCTGATTCAGCGATACAAAACAAAACAACTAACAATCGCCACGCAATTCCAGCAGCAGTCTTTGCATTTACTTTTGGCGTGACATCAATTGAGCTTTTTATTATTTATTTGGTACCTGTATTACTACAGCTAGTTCATTCATGATAATACTATGTGTACAATGTGTACATAAACATATCTATATAAATAAAGAATGTATTTGACTTCCGCACTGCATGAAAAGATTAGTGCTCGATATGAATATTATATTGGAATATATAGACTACCTTATATAGTTTCTGCTGTAGCTTCCTCGATTAGTAATATCCTTCTAGCTATTTACTATCTTCAGTTTCCCATAAATATATTTATATAACGTATACGTACTTTATATAAGCATACCTATACATAAAAGATACAATTAAAACTACAGTAGAATCAAAGCCAACGCCAAAGTAAAACAATTTCTTGGGTTTTCTCTTATCAAGGACACCTCTCGCAAAAAAAATGCAGCTGCACAGCTCGAATTTCAATTCTGATTTCTTAAGCGTCATTTTCTAGCAATTAAACGGGAGTAAACGACGTCGACTAATGACTGCGCACAAAAGGCGCTAGTTGGATGCAAAGGTATGCTCGACTAGCATATACCCAGATTTTATCTCTCAATATATTTTGATTATTAATTATATAATTTTAAATTCAAATATTGTATATCAAAATATATTTTATTCATTTAATTTTAATATCACATAATTAATAAAATAAATTTTCTTGGTCTGACTGTTTCTTGTCGACATTAAATAAATAAAAAAATGAAAAGAAAGTCAAAAAAATAAATCAATTATCGCAATATACTCATTTACTCATAATTTAAACAGATTTAAATTTCATTTTGATTGATAATTAATAATTAATAAAAATTGACAATTCAGAATTTGTAAGAATAATATGTTGAGCAACTTACTTCTTCATAAGATATGTTAGTATATATACTCCTTATTTTAAATCATCACATTCGGGCTAAAGTAACGAAGATAAATGGTCAGAGATAGCCAACTAATCACAGCGTTGGCAGAGCAGGTGATAAATGTAAATGTAAATACGAGAGAATCTTTAAAGTTTTTGTTAGCTCAAACATAAGAATTGATAAGTATATTTAACAGAGCCCTTATTCATTTTACAGCATATTGAAACATATTTATATATAGCGAGTGACCTTTCGATTTTTGCATAACTGCTGGATTATCGCAGAAACTGAGTCATGAGCAGAAATAAGCAGGGCACGGTTCTGGGAGTAGGGAACTCGCTATCGCTGCTGCCGACTGTGACTCATTTGAAGTGCTGCAGTGCAGGTCACTGGAGCGTAGGGTGACTGGTGACTAGTGACTGCAGTTGCACAAACAACACTGAGAACCCCAAAACGCAGGCAGGCGAGCAGAAGGCATTAAGATAAATGCAGCCAGCTGGGAACTATTTTTTGAGCGTTTGCCAAAAAGATAGCGATAATACAGCAAGGCCAAAATCGGAGGGGATGTTCAATGCAGCGTCCCTGGGTGGGACTAACAAGTGTTAAGAGCCATTTTGTGCTGATTCTGACAGCGTTTGCACTTGAAATTCAAATACGTTTGCGAATGGGTTGGGCAACTGAGCTGGAAAGCATGTGCCAGTTATGGGTTTGACATTGTCTTTCGCCATCTTATTTTATGACTATGAAAAACGGGTAAAAAGTTGCTCATAGTTTGTAGCAAAAGTTGCTAGTGGCCGAGTGCATGGGGGCGTATGAGTTATGCGCATTACGTATCCGCGCTGTGGGCCGCAAGATACATGAAACAGCAGCAGCCGCAGAAGCAGTAGCCTTGAACTAATACAACGTCCACTGGGAGGAAGCTCAAGACATAGAAATTGATTTGCCGCTCACGTATTGCAATCACATGTAGCTCTTGTGCTACTAGGCGACAATTTTAATTATGCTTGTCATACGGAGCGTTTGCTATGGCATATCAAATGACTTCAAACAAATCATAGCTGGCTGTCTGTCTGTTAGTTAGTAGTGAGTGCACTGAACCGAACCTTTTAAAATGTCTCGCACGCAATTTATTAAAGTCTAAGTAAGGCTCAAGGCGTGTTAATTGTATTAGCCAAATTAATGAAATCAATACGAGCAGCCCATTTGCTGATTGTTCTGGTACTACGAATGCCAACCTGAATACCAAATGCCAAATGGCATTTTACAATTCAACTAAATCGACGACTGCCCCAATACCCAATTTGCCAGCTGCCAGTCGCCTGCCAGAAAGACGCCTGTTGCCCTTTCGAAATGAATTAATTAGGCGAAAGCCAATTACGCAAAAGGACGACGGCACGCAACGGCAAAAAGCCAGCCCTGTGGGAGCTGTCCAGAGTGGGCTGGCATGAATTGGCCAGAACCAAAAATAAATTTAAATAACCGAACGCCAGTCGCTTATAACATGTCCAATGCGCCCTAAGAGTCGCGTTAATTTGACAAGCCTTTCGCATAGCACTGACCTCCTCTCCTCTCCCATCCTCCTCCTGCCACTTAAAGTGTCGCTTCGCCGATGATGATGAAGTGCGGCACTTGAGCGGCGAGTCAGTTACCACAGTTTTCACTTAGCTGCAACTGCCACAAGTCTGCGCCAAGGACACACAGCTAACAGTTAGTGGGAGGGTGGGGGGTGGTTGCCAATTAAATGGAAAACGTTTTCATGCCGTGCACAAATTTGTTGTCAACACATGATTGATGCCACGAAGCACACAAAATGCAAGTGGCAAGTGGCCAGCGGCAAGTGGCAAGTGGCAACTTACCTTCATCTTGCAGCATTGCATTGCTCAAAAGGACTTCCTGCTGTTGGCTCAACTCAAGCGGCACACAGACAATATCCTGGCGAGCTAAAGGAAGGGAGGCGAACGCTTGGCTGCACCCGAAACAGATACATAAACCAGATACTAAATACACAACAATAACGGTACAGATAGTGCCAACAGCTAAATTGTTGTTCTATATTTTTAGTTGTCCGGAATTGTGCTGTTGGTCTTATCGACTTTGAGCTCAACGTCGAACGTATTTTTGGCAAATATTTATCAATTTATTGCTCTAAAAAATTGCTGCAATTACTCACGAATGTGTATGTGTGTGTGTGTGTGTGTGCATGTGTGTGTGTACACGTGCCGAACGATGATTAATTTTCCCTCACTCTCTCTCTCTCTCTGTCTTGTTGTTTTTCCTTTTGTTTTTCACAGCTACATGTGGCAGCAGGGGAACTAAGGACTGAGGACAGAGCAGTGGACAGAGGAGGGGAAACATGGCGTATAAGCAACGTGCAACTGCAACATGTGCTATTTCTGTTTGTTTGCCGACCAATTCGCGTCAATTAGGACATTTACGCTCCAAGGCACAACATAATTGAAACTGTTTGCGATTCCCTACACAATTAATTAGTTAATTCGCTGACTGAGCCCGGAACCTGGCACCTGGAACCTGGTACCTGGAACCCGAAACCCGGAATCCCTCCCGCCACACAACTGTTGCAAGCGTTACAAACATGTCCGAGTTTCGGTTCTTTTCGTACACCGACTTTGCATTCAGCACAAATCGCTCGCAGAATATCATTAATCTTCCCATCACACGGTATGTTGCCGCAGGCCTTACGCAGACACAGGAGCCGGAGATCGAGCTGAACATTCCATATACCGTCTTCGAGGTGCTTGTCGCCATCGTCAGCATCATTGGCAACCTGATGGTCATCATTGTGTTCCATCGCGAGCGCAAGCTGCGCCGTCGCACCAACTACTACATCGTCTCCTTGGCCATGGCCGATTTCCTGGTGGGATCTCTGGGCGTGCCATTTGCCATACTGGCCTCGGTTGGCTTGCCAAAGAATCTGCACGCCTGCCTCTTTACCGTATCGCTGCTGGTGGTGCTCTGCACCATATCCATATTCTGCCTGGTCGCCGTCTCCGTGGATCGCTACTGGGCCATCCTCTATCCGATGGCCTATTCACGTAATGTGCGCACCCGCACCGCAATTGGTAAGTACAGAGGGAGGGGGAAACGGGGCAGGAGGAGGCGTCTAATGTCTCTATGCTGACAAACTAACCAGCTGCATTGTTGCTCTGGTCCATAGCCGCTCCTTTGTTTCCACAAGTGTCGTCCTTTCATTGCAGCATCCTAGATAATAGTTAACAAATCCGCATATTGTATATTGTTCTCGCTGCCAGCATTCATTTGTTTGAGTTTCAGCTTTGTGGTGAAAAAGGAATCTCAAAACAAAAGATATAAAATACAAACAGAAAGAATGTACAGCAAATTAATTTTGTTCAATTCATTTCTCTTGTTTTTTGTGTTGGTCAATTTTATATAGAGAGTGAACCAGTTAGATCAGATATTAAAGCTGAATAGAACAAATGATGTTCCTATACAGAAATAAAGTGATTTAAATGACCATGCTAGGACATAAATTAATGGGCTGTAAAGCAGTTAATAAACAAAGAAGTTAGCATAATGTTAGAAATATATGGTAGGAGCAGGACCAATAATAGTTTCTGTGTTACATTATACATTAGTAAACCAAAATAAAAAAAAAATAGAAACATTAGAGAAAGTGAGTCAAATGAGTCAATATAAAGTAGAATGCTTAATTAAGTGGGTAATTAGCCATTAATTTATCACATTAATATATTTTAGGTAAAGGCCAAAAATCGTTGCTAACCAAACAAAATAAAAAGAAAAGATAAAAGTTCTTATTTGACATATGTGTAAATATAAATATGTATAAAGCATGTCAGTCATTGGCATGGACTAACAAAGCTATAAGAAGTCGAATGGCGGATGAGTGACTTTGGAGTACATGGTGTATGCGTCATTTATCAGAGTGCATGTGGTTCAATGTACTGTTGGAAGCGGCAGCAAAAGCCAAACAATATCCTAGCTACAAGTGCAACACAATTGCAATTCTCATTAGCATTTCGCCATTGACAGTTGACAGTTGAGTCACTTAGCAGCGATGACGTCAGCATGTCAAGGACTTCGTGTGGGGCTTCGGCTTGTCTTGTCTCTTGTTTATGCTAATCCAGTGCATCCTTTCACAGTCATCATATCCGTGTGCTGGGTGGCCGGCGCCATTGTGGGCTTTCTGCCCCTCTTCGGCTGGCATGCGAATGTGCCACACGATCAGGAGTGCCTCTTCGTCGAGGTGATGGACTACAACTATCTGGTGTTTCTCTACTTTGCCACCATCATCACCCCGGCGCTTCTCATGCTGGCCTTCTACACGCACATCTATCGTGTGATTATCAAACAGGTGAGTGCATTCTGAATAATGTTGTCATCCATTCATGACAATCTAATAAGCTCAAAGTAAAAGCTAAACATCACGTAGTTTTTTTAAATCAAATTTGACATTTAATGTATTATATACTATGATACGAATTAATAATACAGCTACAAAGTATAAAATCCATAAATATTTATAAAAAGTTGGAAAACAATTTATTTTAAAAAGTTAAATTTTTTAAACATTTTTTTTTTGAGTTAGTTTCTTATTAAAAGCTATATTTGCAGAACTTTCTTATACGTTAACTAATAACTTTGTAATGGGTTTTGGCCATATAATATTGGGTAATAAAAATTAATGTTGTGAGAGAACAAATTTTAATTAAAATTTTGCTTTTTAAATTTATGTTAAATTTTGTTATTTTAC
Organism: Drosophila maculinotata; assembly: GCA_035045305.1. Taxonomy (NCBI): domain Eukaryota; kingdom Metazoa; phylum Arthropoda; class Insecta; order Diptera; family Drosophilidae; genus Drosophila; species Drosophila maculinotata. Next base: position 13,916,104 of record JAWNPD010000335.1, read on the forward strand.
ATAACTATTTCTCCTGGCATTTACAGGTGCGCCAGATCGTGACAATGAATCCGGCCTCGGATCTGAGCCGTCGCTCCTCCACCGCCCAGATGCAGGTGACCACACCAGGTCGTGGCGGCCACACGGGCACCATGCTGCGGGTGTTGGGCGCTGCACGGAAGCGGGATGTGAAGGCCACGCAGAATCTGTCGATTATAGTGCTGTTCTTTATGATCTGCTGGATACCGCTGTACACGATTAACTGCATCAAGGCCTTCTGCCCAGATTGCTATGTGCATCCGAAGCTCACGCTCTTCTGCATCATACTCTCGCACCTCAACTCGGCAGTGAATCCTGTGCTGTATGCCTATCACCTCAAGGACTTTCGTCTGGCACTGAAGAACCTAATGCTGAAGCTGATGGGCGTCGATATAGACCAGCAGGCGGAGGCCATACACCGCTTCTCCGTGGCCAGCCAGCACCGACTTCAATCCATGGATTCCACAATGCGCACCACCCAACCGCGCATGTATGTGGGTGAGTGTGAGTGCGCGTCGTCTACTTTAATCCACAACGAGCGGTTTGCTAATGAACTCTCCTTGCTCCCTTACAGACTCGCCCATTTGGCTGCGCCAGCAGCAGGAGGCGCTGAAGAACTCCCAGCTGCTGCCCAAATGCGGCGTCCTCAGTCCCTGTGTGAACAACATCAACCAGACTGTCGCCGCCGCCGTTGCCGTCACCACGGACATTGAGCGCGACATGTGGAACATTATGGAGGCATCCAGTGGTGCGGAGCTGGGTGAGATTAGCTACGAGTTTCCCAGTGTCAAGCAGGAGAGCGATCACGACAGCAGCATCTCAGTCTCGGCTCCAGCGACGGCGCAGCCAGCAGCGCAGTTGGCAGCGCAGCAGCAGCGCTGCGACAGCGCCTACTCATACGACAACCACAACTACTCGACCGGACCCGAGGATGGCATCAGTCTGCCCGACGATTTCGAGTTCGAGGATGTCTTTGTGCCGCCGAGCAGCACTAGCAATCACCAGGCCGTCGATCCTGTGGAGCTGCGGCGCTCCTTGGCCTGCGTCATGCGCGAGAAGCTGCGCTCCGACGACACCGACTACTACAGCCAGCAGCGGGTGCTACAGGATCCCACGAGCTCTGAGTTCAACCCACCCACGACGCAGGAGCAGGAGCGGCCCTGCTCCACGCGCACTTCCCCCAGCAATGGCGCGTTGCCGGAGCCGCTGCGCTCCAAGCTGCTTGCCGGCAACTCGAGCAGCGATCACTGCCTGCCCCTGCCCAGCAGAGGTGCCACCGACGGAGCCGTGTATGTGATTGAAGGCGCCACCAATCCGCTGTCGCCGGGACACAAGCCAAAGTACCGCAAGTCAACGGCACTGACGAGAAACTCGCGCAAGAAGAGCCGCTCCTGCTCCTGCACCAACGATCCGAAACTGGCCACTCCGGTGGAGACGGCCCCCTCAACCGGCCAGCATAATCATAATCTCAGCATTAGGCAGTCGGAGCAGCCAACGCAAAGCCATGAGCATTTCTTCAGTCCCCTCAAATCGGTGGGCAGCTTTATGCAGCATTCCAATCTCTTCAATCTCTTCCAGCCGCACCCAACGACAGCCACAGCGGCGACAACGGCAATAGCTATTGTGCCTCCAGCACCTCTGACCATTACGGTACCTCCAGTTGCGCCCACTTCTCGACTGTCCGCGGGTGGTGCGTTGACCTCAACGCCAGCCTCGTCCCCGTCGCCCCTAGTCGCTGCCAGCGGTGAGAGTTGACCAACATGCAACGATGCTCCTCCTCCTCCTGAAGCGGCGGGCAAACTCTAGGCAAGAAATACTCGCAAGTCAAAGCTTTTAGTCTAAGATCGTTGCCTCTCAACGGGCTCTCAATATCAATGTTTGGAAACTATTTAAGATCCTACAGATTCCACAGTTCCAGTCGATTTAGTGAATTATGCGCATTTATTTTTGATGTAATTATCTTTATATATATGTATACATATGTATGTATCAGTTAATGTTGGAGCTAATTTTAAATGTTAAGCTTAAAGTCAATTTAAGTTAATTACCATATTGTGCATACTCGTATTTTTCCACATATGTATGTACAATGTACTACTTATGTATATAGTACATACATATGTGGACATTGCTTAGAAATGTTGATGTTATATAAACCATATATGCATGTGTGTTTATCTAAGTATACTTGGAACGTCTGTGAAAATTAAAATATATATATATATGTATATGTGTAAATTAAATGTATAGTTGAAGATCAAATAAAAGATACATAAAATACCAACATGAATAAATCATTTGAAGCTTTTGGTATTTTTTAAGACTTATCGCTTGGAAAGCTTGAAATGCTTGGATATATCGCTAGTAACAGCTGTGGCATTCCAATAAGCTTACGAAAGCTTTGAGCAAACTTTGATGACTTTGATAAATAAAATGCCTTCTACTTATATAAGAATTGAATAAACTAATAACAGAATGAAAAATAACAACTTCAACAGCTGTCGCATTTAAGCTTGCAAATGTGTGTGTCCTGGCTAAATGAAATGTCTTCTACTTTTATAAGAGTAGCCCAGAGCAATCTTATCACTTTACATTTGAAATTTTAGTACTAAAGAACAGGCACCAGACCAAACCTGAAATTTTATATTAGAACAATGAATTTGATGAACAGAAAACTGTGTTACAATTTATGCAAATACCAGCCCATTCAGATAGGCAACACCAGAGCAATTGAAGATAGCGCCTCAAGAGCAGCAAGGTTAGCAAAGAACCAAACCACCATGGACAGAAACCCTACGCCGACAGACCTAACGCTGGACGCACTGAAGAGCGTTGTGTCGCAAGCTCTGTTGGGCAAGTTCACAGCTGTTTTTCCAAAGCTTTTCAAGTGCCAGTGGAAGACATATGAAGGTCAGAAGAAGGTTAGTCAGTACATCATTTGATTCCATTCGAGGTGGGTGTGTGCCAGCCGCTAAAGTAAAAGCAAAAGTAAAACACAAAATTTCTGCGGCGATTTATCAATCAAAACTTTGCTTTTACTTAACAAAATTACCCAATAAAAAAAATACCATAGCATAACACATTCTTTTTCTGCTTTCCGGCGTGCAGTTCTTTGCGAATTTCAACATAAACTCCAACAACAACATGGCTGGCCGTAAATTTTGTGTGGGTGGCAACTGGAAGATGAATGGCGACCAGAAGAACATTGCCGATATCTGCAAAGTGCTCAGCGATGCCTCCCTCGATGCCAACACAGAGGTGGTCATCGGCTGCCCGGCCATCTATCTGATGTACGCCCGTAATCTGCTGCCCTGCACCATCGGCGTTGCCGGACAGAATGCCTACAAGGTGGCCAAGGGCGCCTTCACTGGCGAAATTTCGCCAGCTATGCTTAAGGATATTGGCGCCGATTGGGTCATCTTGGGCCATTCGGAGCGTCGCGCCATCTTCAACGAATCCGACGAGCTGATTGCCGAGAAGGCCGAGCATGCTCTGGCCGAGGGCCTCAAGGTCATTGCCTGCATTGGCGAAACGCTGCAGGAGCGTGAGGCGGGCAAGACCAACGATGTGGTTGCACGCCAGATGTGCGCCTATGCCAAGAAGATCAAGGACTGGACCAACGTCGTTGTCGCCTACGAGCCCGTCTGGGCCATTGGCACCGGCAAGACAGCCACCCCCGATCAGGTGAGTTACCCTCTCTCCCATCCTCCTCGAAAATATATATTTTAATGATCCGTTCATTATGCAGGCCCAAGAGGTGCATGCATTCCTCAGGAAGTGGCTGGTGGATAACATCTCCAAGGAGGTGTCCGACACTCTGCGCATCCAGTATGGTGGCTCGGTGACCGCCGCCAATGCCAAGGAGCTGGCCAAGAAGCCCGACATCGATGGTTTCCTCGTCGGCGGCGCCTCACTGAAACCGGAGTTCATTGAGATCATCAATGCCCGCAAGTAAACTCGGCTCGGACCGTTCTTCAGCTCCGAAACTGCCCATCAAAAAGAAAACTGGTTAACCGGATAAGAAACTTATTGCATTAAGCACAATTAGAAATCTGTTGTCAATCGCTCAGAGAAACTCAAATCGGATGGCGCTGGATAGCAGTAATCGAATGTAATTCAAAATTCCTAGTTCTCAAAAGTCGCTGTTTTACAACTGATTATTCATAATTTATTCACCATTTGGCATTCATGATACATTTCGAGTTGCTACCATAGGATTATTTGAATTACACTCATATTTTAAAATTTGGACGCTAAGACCTCAATAAAATTGTTTGCAAAAAACTATCTACATATGCATGTTTACTTTTTATAGATTAGTGAATAAGTAGAGTGGTATGGTATTACCTATATGTACAATACATACGTACTACAACAGCGTATAGATAAGTAAAAGCTTTCATTTTGTAGTACTCTGAACTTTGAAACACTCACTCCGGTTAGTTTTGATAATATGATTTCGTGTTTATACTATCTGCACCTTAAAACTATTCCAAGAGATTATAAATATTTTGTGCAAATAACTGCAAGAGGCGAAATGAGTTGTTGCCGACTAGGAGATACCCTATACACAGCGTAGACAAATTTAACCGAAATGCAAAAATGTTGAATTATTCTAGAGGTCTAACCATGTCCGAAATCGGTTCAGTTATGAGAGTGTGAAACCTAGGGATGGCATTTCAAGGGACTTCGGATCTTGACATGTCAGAAACTTTGCCATGAAATCTGACATGAGAACCGAGATTTTTCAGTTTGCCAACTTTAAATGTGGAATAAATCTAGAGGTGCAACCATGACCAAAATGGCCTCGGTAGTGAAAATCGGTTAAGTTTTGACAAATTTATAGCTGTAGAAAATTTGCACCCACCTTACAGACGATTTTTTCTGATAACTTAGCAACCTTCTGTCGTACTGACAGTTCTCGCATTGTTATTCATTTTATTGTATTACCATTTTTCAATAGATCGCTTTTATTAAGCTAGTAAAAATTTTACATAAATGAAAAATTTCTAAATATTTTACAAAATTGTAAAGACATTTCAAAATTGCGGAAACACGTGTTAACCGGATACCCAATCGAAATCTTACGAAAATTGACAATTTATATAGCTTATAAGTAATACAATTATGGAACCTCTCAAGCAGAATTATGCATTCGATGTTATTGTGGTGAAATCAAGTCTACAGCCAAAGAATGGGGACGAGTGTCCCCACAACTACAGCATTCGGCTCTTTAGGGAGTTTATAGATCTGCCCAAGAATCGTCTCTTCGTTTCCCATTTCCCCTCAACACCGTTGGGAGAGTTCGTGGCCAGTCCCTGCGAGTTGGTCGGCTCATTGAGCAGCAAGGGCGTCTGCGTAGCCATCTATGAGAATGAAATAATGCTCGGATGCGGCAATGGCCGACTATCCTCATCGCTGCTGTGCAGGCTATCCGATCCCACGCTCAAGGTCAACGAGCTGATCCACGTGGAGTTGGAACAAAACCAGAAGCGCGTAGCTGGGGTTGATCTCGATATTAAGTTCCACTCGACCGATCCGGATTTGGAGTAAGTTAATTAACCCTTGTAATAGTTGAGCATGCTATGTATGACCTTATGATCTTATGCTTATCTTTAAATCTCTCAAACTACCTAATCTTTAATGATTGCCAGTATCACGATTCTAATGTGACTATCTCGTTTTTAGCACCCGTTTGCTGCCATTTGGATGCTATGATGTATGTCGGCCACTGGACAAGTCTGTCAATCCGCGTGACGTCATCTTCACATTGGGTCGCTCCGGCAGATGCGGAGCAGTGTCCTGCATCACCGACGAGCGCCTCATGACGCACGCCGGAGCACCCTTCAGCTGCATGCACAAGAAGAGCGAACCGACTGGCGGCGATTGTGGCTGCGTGGTGAGAGGCGTGAAGCCGCCGCCAGAGCTGGATCCCGCCAAGGAGCGGGAGCGTAAGCTGCTGAAGAAGCTGCTCGTCGATCTGGACATTGACAAGGTGCATGTGCCCACGCCGCCGTCTGGACATGAGCATTCGCGTCGACAGTGCAGGTGTCCCCGAGGCCGCACAAGTAGCGATAGCAACACGTTTGGTTCCTCAGAATGCTGGAAGGATGCGGAAGATGATACGGATAGGCCACAGGCGTCCAAGTTTGATGTGGAACTAACGCCACAGCAGATCATGGAGCTGGAGGAGGCTCGCAAGCACGCACTGGGCGTGTGTCCAGTGATTCCGCCGCCGGACCTGATTGCCAACAAGTATACGCCACCGCTGCTCTGTCCCGTGTGCAAGGCGAACATCACCTGGTTGCCCAAGGTGGCCGCCTGTCCCTACTGCGGCTACAAGCGCTTCGAGATGGAAAAGCCCAGCGAGGAGCCGTTCGATGAGACGGCAACAGCGGCTGAGGTGCTCCGCAATCACTTCCTGAGCACCCAGATGGATGGCGAGCGAAAGCACTCGAGTTGTGCGATTGGCAAAGGTGCATCCTCATCGAGTGCCAAGGTGACCAAGGACTGTAGCTGTAAAAAGGGGCGTGTGTGCACGCGTTGTCGCATTCAGGAGCTGTGTGATAAGATGTTCACCATGAGCAGCACCACCAAGCTGAAACTCAAGCCGGACGCTCAGTTGCCGGCGCAACAGCAGCCACAACAACAAGAACAACAACAGCAGCAGCATCCGTCGGTCAAGGATGTCAAGAAGACGCCATTGACGGCTTCGAAGCACCGCCAGGAGCTGGTGAAGATCTTCACCGATATGCGTGATGTTTATACCGACAAGAAGTCCGCCAAGGAGAAGAGCGAAATGCTTTTAAAAGATTGCGACGAAGAGTGCCGCAAGGTCGCAAAGATGAGCAAATCGCCGCGTGGTCGTCGCCGTGCTTCCTGTGTCCTAAAGAATGCGCTCAAAGAGCTGCAGCAGAGCTATCCGTCCAAGAAGCTAAAAGCCAGAACTGTGAAGCCAAAAACCAAGCGACGCTTCAAATCCAAACGGTAAGTTGCTGCATCAAATCAAAAATCAGTCAGTCATTAATCCTTGCTCCGTTTTTAGCTACACATTCCTTGTGCGCAAGGACATTGCTCGGCCGGCAACAGCGCATGAGAGCTGCGCTCGTGAACATGGAAGGGTGCCCTGCCACATGGGCTGGCTGTGGACCGAGAGTGAGCTGGGTCGCCACAGTTGCTGGAAGCCCGGTGCAATCAAGAAGCCCATACGCCAGATAATGGCCTACTTTCTAAGGGATTATCCGGCTGATAGAATAGTCAATTCCCGCTTTCATTACCGTCGACGACCAACGGGTAAAGCGCCCGTTGAGGAGGAGCCCCTGATCCAGCATCCGACGCTGCACATAACCAAGAGACATGACGAGTACATCATCACACTGAGGCCGCTCAAGGATCCCAAGACGCTGGCTGTGGCCGCCAATCCGTATGCGAACATGAAGCCGGTTGTGTTTCGCATCAGCAAGGATCCGATTGCCACGGGCAAACGCAACATTAAGCTGAGTCTCAAGGAGAAGGGTTATCCTGTGTGCCACTGCCAGCAGCCAATTGCCAGCTGCTGCTGTCGCAGCCACATCGACCAGAAGATCGTCGCCCACGAGGTGAGGATGCTGAGCGAGGAGCGCGGCTGGGCGGACATCAGCGACAGCTTCGTCTACTCCGATCTCAGCGAGAGCGACAGCGAGAACGAATTGGAATTTGGAGTCACGCCCCCAGCGGGTGTCGTGAAACCCGAGCGCCGCAGGAAGCCCGATCGGGTCAATTGCGAGACCCAATACAATGAAAATGACTGGGCCATGCCCACAATGTATCCCCATCCGCCCACCGCCCTTACGCAGTACGGCGGCTGTGTGACTGGCGAGCGCAAGGCTCGATTCCCCTGGATTCTGGGCAAGGGCTTTGTGCATCGGGAGCCGCGGCCAGCAAAGAAGATCAATCGACCCAAAAAAGAAAAGAAGTCAAAAGGCAGACTCAAAGGTGGCTTCGATGGATTCAATGGCTTCGATGGAGGTGCTCCTTTCCAGACTGACTACGTTCAATATGCCGAGATGCAGGCAACCAAACGTGACTGGCACAAATCGAACGGGATGGAATCTTAAGCATTTTAGGATTCTACCAATGGACCACTGCGTATTCGTTAATGATTATGAAAGAAGAGAAATTTTTAGTAAAATGTAAAATTCCAAAAACTTTTTAAGATGTGTATGCAAGGTGATGTGGCGTAAATAAATGAACAGTTAATTAAAGTATAAAATCGAAAATGTTTTTTTTTTTTAAATTTATATATATATATATATGTTTCTTGTACTACAGAACTACTTGGGTGTCTTAAAAGATTTTAGCCTGTTGACGAAAAAATATTGTTATTTTTTATTTTATTTTTCAAAGAACTCCCACGTTTTATATGCATTTAGAGTGATCTTCGAAATTCTCAATCCTCACAAACCGCTTGCTTCACAATCATGTTTTAAGGTTTAAAATACTGTGTTAAATTCAAGTTTCGATTCATATTATTCTGCATTAATGGTTCCATCCTTCTAAAGGTTCGCTGATAAAACTCTATTTGGGATTGGTTCCACTGCTCGTTTCTAAAAGAATAAACAATTTTCAAAAACATGTTTAATAGTATAATAAAAAGAAAACTTGTATCAAAGTGTGCCTTGATTGGTTTTCCATTGTAAAAGTCTTTTTCGTTTGGCATTTTCATCATTCTCTATTGAAATTTCTACGCGTCGGCTTCCAGGCTCTAGCGAATAAAAATTTATAGCAATTGAAATTATTTTTGTGTATTTTGCCTGAAATTTACTGTGCAGATAGTGAAACCAAATTTTGTGTAGCTTATTCAAGTTTAGAGACCGACAAACATCGAACAGTTCATAATGGCTAAGGCGCCGTGTTGTTGGGCTACCAATGAGTTATCCAGAGATAAGGAAAACTACATACGCTGTTCGACCAGGCCGAAGCAAAAGGCTGAGGCTGAAGAAGATGATAAGAACAAAAGCGGTAAAAAACGCGACAAGGACATGTGCTGCTCGGCAGCGTTTCGATTGCAAAAGGCCAAGGACGCTGAAAGGGATCTGAACGAAGAAATCGACTTGCAATGTGCACCCACGAAAGGCAAGGGCAAAAAGGCCAAGCCCGACAAGGATCACTATCGCTGCTTCACAGCGAACATGATCTGCCAAAAGCTCTACATGCCCGGACGCGACTTCGAGTGCTTCGATCAGCTGAAGATCAATGCCAACATCTGCAAGGGCTGCAAACCGCTCATGTGCTCCGATCGCATCAATGTCAACTGCATGCCCTGCGAGCCGAGTGCTCGATTTACCATGCTGGCCGAGTGTCTGGACAAGGAACTGAACGAGGGCATCTCCCTGTCCGTTTCCTATATGAAGCGAGAGATCGGTAGGTCGTCAAAACTATTTGAGCCTTTGTAACATATGATATGTCTGCAAAGGCATTTAACCTTCTCTCTTGATAACAACTGATAAATTACCGATACTGTCGACCAGGTCGTGGCTGCTACGTCTTGCCGGATGATGTCATACTGCGGATGATCAACACGTTCCAGGAGGTCAACCATACCGCCCAAGTGGAGCTGACCTGCAATGGCTGCACTGTGGGCATGTGTACGGTACGGCTATCCATGCTTATGCAGTGCCAGAACATCGAGTAAGTAAGATCCACGGCTGGAGCCTGGGGCCAGCTAATGCGCTAGCGATAGCGCCTGAAATTCAATAGAGTAATGGACACGGACATGGACTTTGCAGCTGGGAGAACGACGACCGCGGTGGCGGCGGCTGCGGCGATAGGATGATGGGGGACACCTCGCAGAGCGGATGCAGTTTCTCCGATCCGTGCCAGGGCTTCGTCAGCATGGAGGATCCGTCCGACGATGGTTCCTGCTATCGCAACGTCTTCGGGGACAACAAGCAGAGAGGACAAGGTGGCTCCGAGGTAAGTTGTTGCATTCATTTCAGGTAACAAGCTGACGGTTCGAGCGTCTGATTGCAGCCGCATAAGCGGATCGATGTGGCTGGACCCTACTCCATGTACAGCTGTGATAATTCAGATGATGGCTGCATAAATATCAAAGCCTCGCCGGCGGCTGGCGGCCAGTTCTCCTATGGGGCGAGATCGCATTTGGGCGAGGGCAACACGAATCGCATGTGTCCTCAGACCTCGGCGCCGCAGCTGAAGCAGATGGAGATGAAGCGGGGACGGGCGTGTCCCATGTGCAAGGAGGATGTGTCCTGGCTGCCACTGATTTCAGCTTGTCCGCACTGCGGCTACAAGCAGCTGCCAGCGTTCGAGGAGAAGGACTACGATGAGAAGGCCACCGCCAAGGATATTATCGTTGACTTCTTCGAGCACATTGGCAGCGATTCAAAAAGCTTTGACATGGGCTCTGGGAGCGGCTGCTCCAAGACCTGCGACAACCAGCCCCCCGACGTCAAGACTGAGGAGGCCTTTGACACTATCGTCGCGGATTACAGAGCCCTCAACCGAAGCATCAAGAAATGCCGCAGTCGCCAGCCCTGCTCCAGGGCATTGAAGCCGTCGGGCCAGGAGACGTCTGCAGATCTGTTCACCATCTTCACGGAGCTGAAGAAGCTGTGCGGCGGCTCTAGTGGTGATGCGGATAAAAAGGCAAAGATTAAGGAGATCTGCGATGAGGCCTGCAAAGTGGCAAAAGCCGCTAAGAAGCGACATCCAAGCAAATCCACATCCAAAATGTCCGATCCCTGCGCCGAGCTCAAGAAGCGAAAGAAGCAGAAAAGGCAAAAATCGCTAATGAAATCAAGAGTCTATGCGCCCATGGAACCGCTCACCTATCCGCGACAGGGACATGCCAACTGTCACGATGACGAGGCAAAGGTGCCCGCCCACATGGGCTGGCTGTGGACGCACAATCCGCTGGCCCAGCGACCAGGCTGGCGTCCCGGCGCCATACGTCGCTCCATACGCGTGCTGATGGGCTACTTCCTCAAGGACTTTCCCGTGGACAGAATACCCATCTCGAAGTATATGTCATACCACAAGCAGAAGCCAGCGCCGCCACCCGATCAGGCCGAGAAGCCAGAGGATCTGGTGCAGGTGCCGACGCTGCACATTGAGAAGAAGAACGACGAGTATATTATCACGCTGCGTCCGCTCAAGGATCCGGACACATTAAAGCGCGCCGCCAATCCGTATGCCGATATGAAGCCGGTGCAGTTTCGCATCGTAAAGAATCCGCTGCTGAAGCAGGTGCGCGAGATGAAGCGATGCCTCAAGGGCATGGGCTACAGCAAGTGCACGTGCCACAGGCCCGTCATGAAGTGCTACTGCCGCAGTTTCGTTGACAAGAAGCTGCTGGTGGATGAGGTGCAGCGGCAGTGCCGCAAGCGCCACATGAACACCTGTGAGAACGAACTCGTCCTCTCCGACACCACGGACAGCGAGGCGGAGTTTGATTTTGGCGTCACCCCACCGGCGGGATTGATGAAGCCGGAGCGCCTGAAGACAACCCACATGAAGCACACGGAGACGCAGTACAATGAGAATGACTGGGCCATGCCCACCATGTATCCGCATCCGCCCAACGCCCAAGTTCAGTACGGCGGCTGCGTTGTGGGCGAGCGCAAAAACAGATTCCCCTGGATCTATGGCAAGGGCTTCGTGCATCGCCAGCCAAAGCCTCCCAAGATGCGCAATCCGCCCAAGAAGAAGCCAAAGCGTGCTTTCCCTGGCGCACCTCTGCCCCGCGAGACGGGCGGATACACTAGCAAAGCTCACTTTAAGGACTTCACCGTGCAAAAGGCCAATGAGGAACCGCTCTGCTGGAATCGATTGCAGCGTCTGAATAGAGCCGCTTATCCACCGACGGCCAAACAGTTCCAACAGCATCAGCAGCAACAACAGACAGAAACAGATTCGAAAAGGGTGCAGTTTGCTCCGAGTAAAAAGCAAAAGTTCACCACGTAGTCAATCAAAATTTGAAACTCTTTAGACCATTTTACATTTTACATTTTAGATAATATTTAGAAATTCATATTCGTTATTGAACACAAATTAAAGTTGACATTTTAAAATTGCTGGGCGTTTAAATTATTATACTCTGAACCCATTAAAATTGGGAAAAAGGGTATGCTATTGTGCAAAAGTATGTAACAGACATAAGGAAGCATCTCCGACCTCATAAAGTATATATTTTCTTGATAACTATCAATAGCCGAGTCGTCCGTCTGTCCGTCTGTATGAACGCGCGTTTCTCAGAGACTACAAAATTAATCATTCAAAAGTCCATAATCTTTAATTGTAGAATTCAAGTAGATACCAAGTAATGACCAAAATGGCCTCGGGATTGACAATCGGTTCAGTTTTGACAAAGTTATGGCAGTTTGAAGTCTGGGAAGGTCATTTATAAGGAACTTTTCGTTGTTTAGGCACTTTACAAGTCATTTTTTTTGTCACTTTTTGCGTGTTTTTTGACAGAAAAATGAACTACCCCAAAATCAATTTTTTTATTATTTTTTATACTAATTGTGACACCCACAATCAATTAAACGTAAAATTTCAAGATTCTATTTTTTGAAAAATCAAAATTTGTAAGGGTCTCCCCTTATGCTTTTTTTCAAAAAAAAGTAAAAAAAAAAATATTTTCAAAAGTCAATAAATTTTAGATGTAAATTTGAAGTTGATGCCGAAACATGACCAAAATGGCCTCGGGATTGACAATCGGATCAGTTTTGACAAAGTTATGGCAGTTTGAAATCTGGGAAGGTCATTTATAAGGAACTTTTCGTTGTTTAGGCACTTTACAAGTCATTTTTTTTGTCACTTTATGCGTGTTTTTTGACAGAAAAATGAACTACCCCAAAATCAATTTATTTATCATTTTTTATACTAATTGTGACACCCACAATCAATTAATAATAAAATTTCAAGATTCTAATTTTTGAAAAATCAAAATTCGTAAGGGTCCCCCCTTATGCTTTTTTTCAAAAAAAAGTAAAAAAAAAAAAATTTTCAAAAGTCAATAAATTTTAGATGTAAATTTGAAGTTGATGCCGAAACATGACCAAAATGGCCTCGGGATTGACAATCGGTTCAGTTTTGACAAAGTTATGGCAGTTTGAAGTCTGGGAAGGTCATTTATAAGGAACTTTTCGTTGTTTAGGCACTTTACAAGTCATTTTTTTTGTCACTTTTTGCGTGTTTTTTGACAGAAAAATAAACTACCCCAAAATCAATTTTTTTATTATTTTTTATACTAATTGTGACACCCACAATCACTTAAACGTAAAATTTCAAGATTCTATTTTTTGAAAAATCAAAATTCGTAAGGGTCCCCCCTTATGCTTTTTTCAAAAAAAAGTAAAAAAAAAATATTTTCAAAAGTCAATAAATTTTAGATGTAAATTTGAAGTTGATGCCGAAACATGACCAAAATGGCCTCGGGATTGACAATCGGTTCAGTTTTGACAAAGTTATGGCAGTTTGAAGTCTGGGAAGGTCATTCATAAGGAACTTTTCGTTGTTTAGGCACTTTACAAGTCATTTTTTTTTGTCACTTTATGCGTGTTTTTTGACAGAAAAATGAACTACCCCAAAATCAATTTTTTTATCATTTTTTATACTAATTGTGACACCCACAATCAATTAAACGTAAAATTTCAAGATTCTATTTTTTGAAAAATCAAAATTCGTAAGGGTCCCCCCTTATGCTTTTTTACAAAAAAAGTAAAAAAAAAAATATTTCAAAAGTCAATAAATTTTAGATGTAAATTTGAAGTTGATGCCGAAACATGACCAAAATGGCCTCGGGATTGACAATCGGTTCAGTTTTGACAAAGTTATGGCAGTTTGAAATCTGGGAAGGTCATTTATAAGGAACTTTTCGTTGTTTAGGCACTTTACAAGTCATTTTTTTTGTCACTTTATGCGTGTTTTTTGACAGAAAAATGAACTACCCCAAAATCATTTTTTTTATCATTTTTTATACTAATTGTGACACCCACAATCAATTAAACGTAAAATTTCAAGATTCTAATTTTTTGAAAAATCAAAATTCGTAAGGGTCCCCCCTTATGCTTTTTTACAAAAAAGTAAAAAAAAAATATTTTCAAAAGTCAATAAATTTTAGATGTAAATTTGAAGTTGATGCCGAAACATGACCAAAATGGCCTCGGGATTGACAATCGGTTCAGTTTTGACAAAGTTATGGCAGTTTGAAGTCTGGGAAGGTCATTTATAAGGAACTTTTCGTTGTTTAGGCACTTTACAAGTCATTTTTTTTGTCACTTTTTGCGTGTTTTTTGACAGAAAAATGAACTACCCCAAAATCAATTTTTTTATTATTTTTTATACTAATTGTGACACCCACAATCACTTAAACGTAAAATTTCAAGATTCTATTTTTTGAAAAATCAAAATTCGTAAGGGTCCCCCCTTATGCTTTTTTTAAAAAAAAAGTAAAAAAAAAATATTTTCAAAAGTCAATAAATTTTAGATGTAAATTTGAAGTTGATGCCGAAACATGACCAAAATGGCCTCGGGATTGACAATCGGTTCAGTTTTGACAAAGTTATGGCAGTTTGAAGTCTGGGAAGGTCATTTATAAGGAACTTTTCGTTGTTTAGGCACTTTACAAGTCATTTTTTTTGTCACTTTTTGCGTGTTTTTTGACAGAAAAATAAACTACCCCAAAATCAATTTTTTTATTATTTTTTATACTAATTGTGACACCCACAATCACTTAAACGTAAAATTTCAAGATTCTATTTTTTGAAAAATCAAAATTCGTAAGGGTCCCCCCTTATGCTTTTTTTAAAAAAAAAGTAAAAAAAAAAATATTTTCAAAAGTCAATAAATTTTAGATGTAAATTTGAAGTTGATGCCGAAACATGACCAAAATGGCATCGGGATTGACAATCGGATCAGTTTTGACAAAGTTATGGCAGTTTGAAATCTGGGAAGGTCATTCATAAGGAACTTTTCGTTGTTTAGGCACTTTACAAGTCATTTTTTTTGTCACTTTATGCGTGTTTTTTGACAGAAAAATGAACTACCCCAAAATCAATTTTTTTATCATTTTTTATACTAATTGTGACACCCACAATCAATTAAACGTAAAATTTCAAGATTCTATTTTTTGAAAAATCAAAATTCGTAAGGGTCCCCCCTTATGCTTTTTTACAAAAAAAGTAAAAAAAAAAATATTTCAAAAGTCAATAAATTTTAGATGTAAATTTGAAGTTGATGCCGAAACATGACCAAAATGGCCTCGGGATTGACAATCGGTTCAGTTTTGACAAAGTTATGGCAGTTTGAAGTCTGGGAAGGTCATTTATAAGGAACTTTTCGTTGTTTAGGCACTTTACAAGTCATTTTTTTTGTCACTTTTTGCGTGTTTTTTGACAGAAAAATGAACTACCCCAAAATCAATTTTTTTATTATTTTTTATACTAATTGTGACACCCACAATCACTTAAACGTAAAATTTCAAGATTCTATTTTTTGAAAAATCAAAATTCGTAAGGGTCCCCCCTTATGCTTTTTTTCAAAAAAAAGTAAAAAAAAAAATATTTTCAAAAGTCAATAAATTTTAGATGTAAATTTGAAGTTGATGCCGAAACATGACCAAAATGGCCTCGGGATTGACAATCGGATCAGTTTTGACAAAGTTATGGCAGTTTGAAATCTGGGAAGGTCATTTATAAGGAACTTTTCGTTGTTTAGGCACTTTACAAGTCATTTTTTTTGTCACTTTATGCGTGTTTTTTGACAGAAAAATGAACTACCCCAAAATCATTTTTTTTATAATTTTTTATACTAATTGTGACACCCACAATCAATTAATAATAAAATTTCAAAATTCTAATTTTTGAAAAATCAAAATTTGTAAGGGTCCCCCCTTATGCTTTTTTACAAAAAAAGTAAAAAAAAAAAATATTTCAAAAGTCAATAAATTTTAGATGTAAATTTGAAGTTGATGCCGAAACATGACCAAAATGGCCTCGGGATTGACAATCGGTTCAGTTTTGACAAAGTTATGGCAGTTTGAAGTCTGGGAAGGTCATTTATAAGGAACTTTTCGTTGTTTAGGCACTTTACAAGTCATTTTTTTTGTCACTTTTTGCGTGTTTTTTGACAGAAAAATGAACTACCCCAAAATCAATTTTTTTTATCATTTTTTATACTAATTGTGACACCCACAATCAATTAAACGTAAAATTTCAAGATTCTAAATTTTTAACAATCAAAATTGGTAAGGGTTCAGTTGTATATTTTGATATCTGAACCAGTCTTTAAACATTTAATATCTTGGCAATTTGGCACATATTTAATGACCAGACCATGCCCAAAGCATTCAGCATACGCAAAGATATTGAAGATATCCTACATTATTATAGTTGACCTTGCTTAGGTATATATAGATATGTAAATTTGAAATAAAAAGCTCTTGACACGTGTTGCCAACTTTTTCTGTTGCTTAACTGTCATCGGTTGCATAAATGTTGGGGTATTGAAAAATGTTTGTTTATCTAACCTTTGTGGCGTGATTATATAACAATAGCAAGTGCAACAGCTAAGTGCGTACACTTTGTGGCACATACAAGTTGCACAAACAAATACACATAACGTTTTTCCAAGCAATAAATTAATAATTTTCTTGTCTTTCGTTGCGCTCTGTGGCTGCCACAAATTATCTATCTAGATCTGCGATATGACAAGTATTTTCATACATTTTCTTAACCTTTAAGCCATCAGCTAAGCAAACGCAGACTGTTGCCCTTTGTTTATTTGCATGTCATAATCCTGTTGATCCAGTCCCCCCCCTTCCTCCCCTGTCAACACTCCATTCACTACCTTAAAGCGTCAAAATCCCACTTAATATTTGCGCTTTAGTTTTAATGAACTTGTGGTATCGTATCTTGATGGCAGACGCAAGAGGCATGAAATTCACGCAGTACTTACATGACATTACATACTACCTGGCAGAGTGGGTTTGGGATTGGGTGTGGGTGTGGAAGACTCTACAAAGAGCTGTTCAGTGGCAAACGAATCGCCCAGCGAGCAGCACGTGGCATAGCTCCCCCAAAATGCGTCACAATTTGGCCAACAAGTTAAGTCTGCTGTGCGTCTTCTTCTGGCTGATGAATGATGAAAGTGTTGCCGGCAGCTCCAGTCCCAACTATAGCGAATATTACCATGGCAACAATGCGAGTGTCAAGCTGCTGCGCTTCCACGACTTTGAGCCGCGGGTCAAAGTTGGCAGCGAGGCTAACTTCGGCAGTGGTGGTGGGCGTGAGGGGCGTGGCTTTCACTTCAGTGCCAGTGGTGAGGATGTCAGCGTGGAGATGGAGTTTATAGTGCCGTTCCTTAGTGTGCCCGTCAAGCGTAGCATGAAACTGGCCCGCGATGCTGTCAAGGGTTTGCTCAATCTCCGTACTGGAGCACTGCTCAATACGGCCGTAGTTGTGGCCGCCGGTGCCGTCATTGCGGCCATTGTGCGTCTCGTGCTGGCGCCAATGGTATATACCTCGATGAGCAACGGCTATAATGCCAAGCAGTTCGATGAGGTGCCCAAGAGCAGCAGTACCATCAGTCGAGGCAGTGAGTAACACCGGCTCGGGGATAGTAAACCAGTGCTAAAGATTTCATCTTTCAGTGCGCAGCTTGACTCAGGTGCTGGAAACGCAGCTGGACGAGCACAGCATTGATGTCTCCGTCTGCGCCCAGCGCGCCATCTGTCACTACTTGCAACAGAATGCGGCACAATTGCAGCACAGCCTGCGCACTCCAAGTCCCGCCAGGCTCATCGATGTCCTGGCCAAGTAAGTGCATTGTCTTCATCTCAATACATTTCTAATGGCTTTTGTTACTGTAGCTCACGCTGGCTGGACTCCATGCTGAATGGCACCGCCGTCTTTGCTGCAGTTGATGTGGCACGCAGCAGTCGCAACTGTGGCCACATTTATCGCAGTTGCCGTTGGCCGCAGCTCCAAGGTGGCAGCATGTTGCACAGATCCTGGCCAAATATCTTACAGTATTTTAATGGAAATTTCTTTGTTTAATTGTTTAGTTATTAATTATTTATTTGCTGTTCCTACGAAGTGATAATAAATATAAGCAAACACACGTTTGCCGAAATATAAGACCATTTTTTTATTACATGAATATTTATATTTTGAGTGAATTGAAATATATATGCTAAATCAATAAACAAATTTAAAAAAGTATTATTTTATTTTACATTGGGTTCAAATTAAAAGATTTTCACATACAAAAAAATGAAACAGAACTTTTTTGGAAATAAAAACTAATTTAATTAAATGTTATACGTTAGGAAAATCTGAAAAAGTATTTGACCAAGTTATGGAAGTTGACAAAAATGAACAGCATCAAAAAATGACTTTTTTAAACAGTTCTTTATCTAGTTTTGATTTTTAATATACCCTATTCAAAAGCAGCAAAAATAGTTGGAATCTTGGGAAAAACTTATTTAAATCCGGTGAAAATTATAATTATATGATATATTTTATATGTATCTAAGCTGCTTTAGATCAATTAGCTTATCAAATTCCAGTGCAGTTATTTTTTATTCTCTTAACGGAAATACATAGCCAATTTATCATTATTATGGGAATTTTTGCAAGCTTGGCAACACCTCGTGCTTACTTGAGTGCAAAGAGCTCTTTCTGACAGCTATTTCCTCAAACAAAACGCTTTCGCACCTCAGCCCAGTTGTGGCTTATGTCACGCATGCGCAACAGTCACAAAGCTGCATTTTGTGCGGCAACAGAAATTGGAGCAACGAGTCCACAGCAAATTATCACAGCCAAGAGGCAACGAAGCGTCGATTGTTAAATTTAGCGGCAACATGTAACTAACCCAATCGTAGCCATCGCACTAGGTTTTATATCTGTGGCAGCCACCCAACGTAGCAGACAGCAATCCGGAAGCATGCAGCTCTTCTACTTGACTATAGGGACTCTAATCCTGGCCAGCTGCGTCGCGATTTGGGCGGCCAGTGAGGAGGAGACAGCATCTAGCTTCGGTTCCACAACTACCACTAGGCACAAGCAGCAGGAAAATGCTCAAGGACTACGTTTGATATCCTTTGATACCGTTGACAAGGACATTGCCTTGGGTCTGAACTATCTGATGCCATTTGTCGAGGTGCCCGTCAAGCGAAAGCGGAATGGACCGCCAAGGGTAAGTATCTCATATGGAATACCAGGACATAAGTACTTGCTCAAGATTTGATTCCTGTCTTCAGCCGCTACTGGTTGTGAATTCCGCAGCCATCATCAGCTGCGGTTTAGTTGCTGCCGGAGGATTAGCTGTGGGCCATTTGATACGCAGCATGGGTCTGCAGACCATTGTGCCGGATGCAAAGTCCGAGGACTCCGGCAAGCACGCAGAGCGTCGTCTAATCGATGAGGAGCAGAGTTTTCTGCAGCTATTCGATAACTTTAAACTGGTTTATCGCAACACAAGCGGCGATCGAGTGGGTAAGTACACTAACTACATCTAAATCAAAGTGATTAAGCAGCAGTGCTCTGTAGAGACCGGTCTGCCCAGTCTTCTGAGCACCATGGAGCACACGTTCCTGGAGAACGACATCAATCTGCCCGTTTGCCTGCTGAAGACCATTTGTGCGCTCATCCACAAAGCTGGCGAGAAGGTGAGCAGTGGACAGGCCTCAGATTGGGAACTGATGCTCGATGGCGCTACCAGCTGGTCCTGGCTGCTCTCCTGGCTGGAGCAGTCGGCGCTGCGCGATGCCATTGAAGCGGGCCGCATTGCTTCACCACATTACTGCAGCGCCAAGTATCCACGTTGCAAGTGGACAGCGCCAGATGAACAACTCTTCGATCTGCTGCACAATAATGTCCAGTTTAAATGATAAGGAATATATTTTATTTATTATATAGTATATAGAGTTGAGGTAGTCAACATCTGTGAAATAATTTTGATTTAATCATTTCTTACTTACTTACTTTTTTCCCAGGGAAAAAACAAATTATTAAGTTGTTAAAATATATTTATTAGGCAAGCAGAAATGTTGAGCACAAGTCTCTGATTTGGAAATCAAGCTGTTAAAAATACTGAAACGGTTTGCAATTAAAAATCAATATTTTGTTACGGCATCATGAAACGAATTCTAAATTTATTGATCAGTAATATAATTAGCAAAACATACAAGTGAACAAAATCAAGTTTAGACAGCAAATACATATTAATATAAAGAATTTCTAACTAAGCAGAATTATAATCTAGTTTACACAAAAAACATAGCAAGAGCTGATGATAAACAAATTAAAATACGTAAAATATATCGATTGTTGTAAATTGAAACAAAATTGACAGAATTATTAAGCAAAATGCATAAAGTTAAATTGACAAACAAATTGAAATTAAATTGAAAGTGACGAAATTAAGTAACGGAACTTAAACTAAAAAACTCTTCATATGGCTTAAAGGTTAAATATATGTGTGTAATTTGAAAACATTGAGCTTACCACTAAGTTAATTTTAAAAGATTTTCTTTGTAGAACATTTTCCAAAAACATTTTTGTATTATTGTTATTTTTTTTTGTTTTCCACAGCTTTTGCACTTGAATGTTGAATGTTGGACTACAACCGTCACCATACAATATTTACTTGAGCCTTGAGCCTTTCAGCAAAAACTATGAACATTTTTTCTTTCCCAATAGTTTTTTCTTGTTTACAATTTTGCTTAATTCTATATAGTAAAATATTTTACTATGGTAAATTTAACTGTTTTTTTTAGTTTTTTTTTGGATTTTTCTCAACTTTCTTGTTGCATGTAGAAACATTAAGACTTAATTACAAACATGTATATTCATCTGTTCTAGGCAGTTAAAGTTGCTACAAAACTATTCAAAATATGTTTAACCATTCCTGTTTGTGTGTGTGTATGTGTTTGTATGTGGGGGTGTTTCGTGGGTGTTGTTTTCGTTTGATAATTTCTATTTTTACGTAAGGCTCAAAATTCAATCTTTTGGTTATGCTTTGATTTTACTCAATTTATCTTCGTTTTATTGCCTTTAAATGCCAAACAAAAAGCACAAAACCAGAAAATACCTTCGAAAAAAAAAATGCAATTCCCCCCGTGAAGAATGCGCTTAGGGCATGGCCAGGCCGAGCACCGCATCCAGTTGATTGTCGCTGAACTCGAGGCCAGCATCACTCATGTTGTAGTCATCATTGCAGAGGTCCATCCAGGAGGGTGTGCGCAGCAGCGGATTGCTGCTGTCCAGAAAGGATATGGAGGACTTGCGACTGGTCGCATGGCTGACAATTATATCCGCTACATTTCGCAGCTCCTCGGAATGCTCGTTGCACTGCGGCTGCGGCTGCATCGGTGGCGGTGCCGGCGGCTCAGAGGTCACCTCAACTGGTGCATTTGCTGTGTTGCTGTGCTTCAAGAGCAAGTTAAATAGATCCTTTTCCGGCGAGAGTTTAGCCGCATCGGCAATGCTGTTGTTGTCATCGATGCCGCTGTCACTGGAGGCATCCGTGTCGCAGGCGGTCAGAGCCGGCGGCATGGAATCGTCTAAGGATGTCACCGAGCTGGCATCGCCATCGCAGCCCTGGAAGACCGGCGACAGCTGCAAGCTGCTGCCGCTAATCAGCGGATTGTGGCGATAGTTGCGCAGCACCGAAGCCGTCGCTGTGTGACACTGGAGTGGCATCCTGTACTGGGAGACGTGGCCCGACACAAGAGTGGGCTGCATGGCAGGCTCCAGAGAGTTATCGTCAATAATCATAGGCTCGACAGCGTCTTCAATGCTGTTGACCTGTTTTCAAGGGTAGGTGATGGAGAAGCAAAGAAATAAATGAATTAGTTAAAGTTATCAATTATTTAAAAGAATTTATCATGATTAGAAGTTTATCGAAATTGAGTTTATCGAAACGGAATTTAGTTGGCATCAATCGATTACATTTTAAATATTTTCAAGATGATTTCTATAAGCAAGTTCTGTAATATTCGATAAGTTTATAATCACGTTTAAACAAAAGGAAGCAGCTGGTAGATCTAGAGAAACATCATCACATATTATTTTACTAGCTCTTGTTCGTCAGAAGTCAGTTGATAATATTTGAGTTCTTAACAATTTGTTCTTTTGTACTTTTGTAGTTGTAAATGGATCGATTTTGGGTACTTTCTTATCGACTAAAATTAATGTAGCTTTAACTTAAATGGCGGGGTTTTTTGGTATTTTTATATCGTCTAGAATTAATTTAGCTTTAACTTAATTTGTAATAGTTCTACATTTAAGAGCTTAAAGTTACGTTACGTTACAATATTTACCACTAGATGTTACTTAAATTAAGCAATTTACAGCTTTAATTACTTCACATTAATATCTTAATTTAAATGGCCAACAGGCAGCTCATTAGAATCTCAGCTAAATACCTCATTCATATTCAGAAGGAAAAGAAAGTGATTAGCAGATCTCCGACAGGAATCACAAGAAATCTAGTGAAAATTTGAGAGTACACAATTTGGGTGTAAGCCACAGAGGCACACAAATATTTAAAGTCAAGAGACAGCAACACCAACAGCCGCAGCAGCAGCAGGAGGCAGGAGGAGGCAGCAAGCCACCTCCCAGAGACAGAAGGATAGGGGAAAGCGAGCACTTGAGTCCATCAAGAAGTCGAGCGCCAAAGGAGGTCGCCACAGCAGCTCTGCGCTATAAATCATATTTTAATGATGGCCCAGCCGGAATTCGTTACACTGCTACTACTATGGACTAGCTGTAATAGAAGACGACAATGGGGGTGGTTGGGAGAAGGAACAACGGACAACGGAATATGATTATGCTATATTTTGGTTACACAAAAAAAAAACACAGACAAAAGGCACACAAGTAGCGCCGGAAATCAAGCACATATCAATCTGCGAGCAAGTTTTTCATAAGAAGAGAGATGAGTAAGCAAAAAAAAAAACAGTAAGAGTGCTGCTGCAGCTTAATCTTTAAGGGCACAAGTGGTCAATGTTCGAGTGCAGTTTATTGAACCAAGTTAGCTACGAGCTGTTTGCTATTTGCAATGCTTTCACCGCGCTAATTGCAACGCAGTTGGCCATCAATAAGCAGAAACGGGCTAACAAAAGCGAAAGTGCTGTAAATTGATCGATGTGCAAATATGGCCAAGACAAAGGGCCAAATCTGTGGCAGGGAGTGGCAGCTGTCAGCATTGCGAGAGCAACCAATTTTAGCGCCACATCAGCAAACCAAACAAGCAAAAAAGAAAATCTGCGCCTCTCGGCGACACATTAACAGCTGCCTGACAAGCAGCGCGGCAGCAGCTACTGAATATACGTATAGATACAGATACACAGCTACAGAGATACAGAGATACTTAGATACAACCCACAGATACACACACATTCCAGTTGACATTCTGCAGGCGTGTGCGTAGCGAACAAAAAATGTGCTTGGCACGCGCCCAAGGCCCACCGCCCACAGGGCGTATACTTAATATGTGTGGGTGGCCCGAGGCTCAACTTTCGATATGCCATAATAAATGCCAAGCGTATTGTAATAGGTTTGTTGTATGATATATTGTGTGGCGTGCGCCTCTATATACAGATATATATATTGGGGCTTACATTCATAAGCATCTGAATCGACATCGACATAATATGCCACAATAATAAATTATTAAAGCGCAGGAAAGGCGCAGGTTTTGAGGCAAACAAGAGCATTACAATAATTGTTTGCTTATCCTTGGGGAGCTGCACAGGAAAATATATGAGCTATAAGTATGCGACTGGCAGATATCCTGTAGGCTGTTCTCAAGTATCTTTTAACTGTAAAGTCTGGTTTGCTCTCAAAAAACTTAAGCAAACTTAATCTGTCTAAGGAATTAAACTCAAAAACTGAGATGAGAAAGAAAACACATCTTCCTTAAGAGTTTGTCTAGGGCCATTTTCAATGACTACAGGGCATGGGAAATATATAAATATGCTGAGCTTTGCAGCTCTTTAAAGCGAAATTTAATTGGTTTCCATTTTAATTCGCTTTTTTTTATTAGGAACGCCCCCAGTTCATTGACATTACGTGCCCAAATGAAATGAGTCACTTGGGCGCCTCTTTAAATGCACAGCAGAGCGCAAAGTAATTAAAGCACAAAACTTTTTTGCTAGGCGCCCAAAATGATGGCCTACATCTCATGGCAAAAGTTTCTGCCTGCCTTGGTAGTGGGGTAGAGTTTCTTTTGCTGTTTAAATTTTTGCTCAGCTTGCGTTTGACTTTTGCCACTCACGTTGCACGTTGCGTAATTTGTGTGACAGGCTCCGGGGGGAATACGAGGCACTTATCGCCGCTGCTGCTGCCGACGACGACGGCGACGGCGACGACGACGTCACGAGGCACGAGGCAGCAATTGGAAATTGATTTCGTTTTTCAATTTGTTTGTTGCCACGCACGAAAGGATTGCCAAATGTATATGCTTCAGATATGCTTATCAAAATCAATAAGCAGCTGAGCAACTGATAAGCAATCCAAAGCTAGAACAATGGGGCGTATGCTTAATACGAAACTTTAAAATGTCTGCCAAAAATTGTCAAATTTAGTTTTGTGTCGCAGAATATATAAAGATTTATATATGTATGTGACTGTCGAATACACACACACACACTTGCGCATGTAATCTGTGTGTATCTGTGTATATGCTTAGCATACTTAAGTGTGTTATTGTGCCCCAGAAGCTAACAGCCCCAAAAACGTAACTGGTAAATGACCAGGAACAAGTTGTGCGATTGGTTTTGATAAGAGTCGAGAGCTGAAGTTGGCCAACTTGATTAGGCACAAACTGCCAGGCAGCATCATTTATACCAATCAAAGATTTTTATAAATGGCCCAGTTGCGGCGGCTTGAGTGGGCGTGGCGTAGCGATGGAGTCCGCAGATTAATCAAGTTTGAGCTCTCAATAAATATGTTTGTATGCTGGCAGGCAAATACAATAATATTTATGCACATAAATCTACACAAAATCGAAGTCAGCGAAGCGAAACTTTCAGATTCCAAGAAGACAACCCAAAGAAAACACAATATAATATTTGTTTTTTGTTTTTTTTTTGTTAGCTGATTTGAGTGTGTTGCTCATTTGCTGGCGTTTTGTTGTTGTTGTAGTTTTTATTTTTGCTAAAATATTTATTAAAAGTTTATTAAAATACTTTCATAATCCATATCCATATATCATCATATATCATATACATATATCGTATTGTTGTTGACGTTTTTATTAGTTACTAGAGTTCGGCTTGAGGACACACATACATATGCATATGCATATGTATATGCTTATTATATAATATATAATATTGCATACTTTTGCGGCATTTATATACTAAGTTTTTGGTTTCATTTGAAGTACTTATATTCCATTTATTGGAGTCGAATTCAAGGCTAGTTAAATTTATGCTACGTTTTCATTTTTGTGTGTAAAATTTGACTTAGTTGGAGGTATTTTCCGGTTAGTTTTCACATAAGAAAAAACCATAAAATAAATTGTGTGGCTGTTTTTATGTCTATTTCTCGTTATTATTATTTTTCTTTTGCCCATTCTAAGCTGCTTATCGGACAGACAAGGCAACTCAAAAAAAAAAAATGCTGCCCTTTTTATGTTGTTTGTTTTTGTAGCCCAACAAAAATTTGTTGGCTTGGCAAATAAAAACTAATGCCGCATGAAAATTGCTGCTCATTTGCTTACGTGAAGCGTCGACACTTTGACAAATGAGCTGCTGCATATTGTGGAGAGGGAGAGGAGATAGAGAGAGACAGAGAGGAGGGGCAACAGTTTGTTAGGTGAGTTTGGCCAAAAGGTTAGGCCTACTATTTTTAGAGCATAACAAAAAATGTTGCTTCTATTTAATGAAACTGTTGCTCGGAGATTTTCGTTGTTGTTGAAAATTGTATATAGTTTGCACATAATTAATCAGTGCAACCGGGCGTATGCGCAACATTTGTGGATGTGCTACAAATACACTCAAAAGTGCTGCAGCAAACAATAAACGAGTATATGCGAGTATGTTATACTGTATATATAATAAAAGTGACTTTCATGCTAGGCCATTAATCAAAATCAGAGCAACTGCCAAACGTGGCTTGAAATCAATTGCAGCGGACGGGGGGAGAAAATCGCTTTGTCAGCCTGGCGCGACTTGAGTTATGATGAGTCAACAAATTGGCCAACACGGATATGTAGCGAACATGTTGTAACATGTTTGTTATTATTTTGTATGTAGATTGTATATGTATTGTATATATAAGTATGTGTGTATATATATGTTGTATATATATATATATATTGATTTATTCAATTTGCTAGCCAAAAAATTGCAGCTAATTTTGTCGTGGTTTGGTTTTTTTTGGGGAGGTTTTCTCAAAAATTTAGCTAATATGTAATTTTAAATTTGACATTGATTTGATTTGAGTTTTATTTTGTATAGATAGGTAGTATGTTCTATATGACTGAAGCATTCTGAGGTATTTCTGCTGTTTATTAGCTACGGTTTACAATAATGCTATAAAAATTACACAACATTTAGTTTAATTTTACTTTACTTGCGCTAGTTTTAGTTTAGTTAGTTAAGTTTGCTATGCTTGAGCTTATCCTTTTTCAATTTTCGTTAATCGTTTATCGTTTATAGTTTTTCTTTTTGTTTTTCATTTCAATTTATTTGTAATTTTATGTTTGCTTTACTATAAATGCGAGTCACATACAACAAGATTGGGAGGTAGTAAAAAACATTTTGTATTTAAGTTGCGGGTATTATTTTAAATGGTCGCACAACATTTACTAAGGTGTATTCAACTATCCAAAGTTTCAGTGATTTGTAGATTTTAGTTAAATGATTCGTTTGGAATAGTTAGCATATGTACTTTTGCCATTTTTAATATAGGTATGTATGTATATATGTATGTATGTATTCGTTTATACACGAGGTATATAATTGTTGTGTATGAGCGCATGTGATCGCTCACACACACATGTACTTATGCATGTACTGAGGTATATGTGGTATATTTGTTGTATTTGTATGTACTTTCTGTTTCTCTGATTCTCGATCTCGTCGCTCACTCGTTCAAGCTGTACTCGATCGTGTTGCACTCGCTCAGTTGGTACTCATTCCAAGTTGCACTCGTTACAAGCTGATCTCGTTACAAGTTTGGCTCGTTACAAGCAGCACTCGTCACAAGTTCGACTCGTTACAAGTTTTACTCGTTACAAGCTGCACTCGTTACAAGCTGCACTCGTTACAAGCTGCACTCGTTACAAGGTACACTCGTTACAAGTTACAATCGTCACAAGTTCGACTCGTTACAAGCTGAACTCGTTACAAATTTCACTCGTTACAAGTTTCACTCGTTACAAGCTGCACTCGTTACAAGCTGCACTCGTTACAAGCTGCACTCGTTACAAGGTAAACTCTTTACAAGGTACACTCGTTACAAGTTACAATCGTCACAAGTTCGACTCGTTACAAGCTGAACACGTTACAAATTTCACTCGTTACAAGTTTCACTCGCCCAAGCTGCACTCGTTACAAGTTTCACTTGCTCAAGCCGCACTCGTTATAAGTAACACTCGCTCGAGCTGCACTCCGTTTCGATAAAGCTTTATCGGTACTACTTCATCCGTTTCGTTTCCCTTTCCGTTCACTCTCTCATACGTAACGCGAAAAAATTTTAACTAAATCTTACATGAATATAGGTAAGTATGTATGAATGCAGTATGCAATAATTTGTATGAGTAGTCGCTATATTAATGCTAAACAAATTTGACTTGCTTTTGGGGGTTTGCGTAACTTATTTGAGGTTTAGTCATAAAAGTTGCGATTTATTAATAGTTTTCTTGTATTTTATATAGTTTAGTTAAAGCCACATCGATTAATGTTTAAGAGTTACTTTTTTCTAGTCGATTTCTGCTAGGCAAATTGCTAATGCAAAAAGTATGCCTGGTGTTTGCTTTGCATTTCCTCTCCACTCGTCATTTTCCACTCGTTCCTTTTTATTTACACGCACTCTTTTTACATAACTTTGCATGTGTGTATATTGTGGTTATTATAGGCTTCATCTTGTTTTTTTTTTTTTTTTTTTTTGGTGTATATATTTATAATAATTTTGAGAGTTTTTGGCTCGCAGTCTTTTCGGGCTATAATTATTCAATATTTTCAACTTGCACCATTTTGCAATCAGTTGGGGACTCTGACATTCTAAATGATTATCAAGGAAATACTCGTTAATTGTCGTGGTATTTGTCTAATTACGATTAATAATTCACTTAAGTTTAACGACTAACACTACCATATAGGATTCTTTTTTTTTGTTTTCTTGAGGATTGCTTATCAATTTTAAATTTTCTCTAAGTGTACACATTTATCGATTTTCACGATTTTTACGACTTAACTGTTACAATTTCCTATGCAGCACTTGTTAAGTTGAGAACACGCTTTGGTTTTTAGTAGCCTCATATTCTTCTTCTTCTTTTTTGGAGGTAGTTACGGTTTTGAGACTGCCTTAAACGCGAGGTAGTTGCGGTTCAGTTTTGGCAACAACAACAATTTTAGCTATTTATTTTTGCTAGATTTTGTAGCTCAATAGAGGCTTTCCAAAAAGAACATAAATAAACTAATGAAATAAATGCGCAAAGCAAATAAAAATAATGTGCGCACAAAAGTAGGCAGCACTTTTTTAGACAACAGCAAAACGATCCCCCCACACAAAAAATGAATGCAAATTTCGTAACAGCAGTCGTTGACATTTGCAAAACAAAGTCAAGTCAAACAAAAAGGACAACAAGGACCTGCTGCAGGCATGGGAAACTGTGTGGGCCTACAAAATGAGCGTAGCTCGTGTTGGCCATAAAAACAGGGCCATGAAATACATAATAATAGAGCAGCAGAGAAAAGTCGAGAAACCGAGAGAGAGAATGAGCTAGAATGAGAGACACTGAATGAGTGAGTCAAAGTGAAAGTAAGAGCACATCAGCTGTGCACGCTCTCCATGGAAAGTGAAAGTGTGAAAAGCGAAAGACAGAGCAAAAGCAGAGCAGAGCAAAGCAAAGGATAGACACAGATATGGCGTATTTGCCCTGGGCATGAGGTGTAAAATCAATACGCAATGCCACGAGCCGCTTTAAGTCCCTTAAATAGGCAATAAAATATGCTAATTTTATGGATGCGATATCGAAACTCAATGGCCCGGCACCAGGTAGTGTCAATAGACGGCCACGCCTCCTACTATGGGCGACAGCAGCAAATGTGTAGCATAGCTGCAGGCGCAATTATTTTAAAAGAAATAAAAGAGCAATAAAAGAAAAGTTTTGGTGAAGAGCGCGAAAGTTAGGCATTCACACATGATAGGGGTCGGGGTTGTGGTGGGGGTCTTGGAGCGGTTGTGTGCATTATATAACACACATATATATAGACTTGCGTGTAAATTGATGTCGTCTGGATATTTATGATTAGGTTTTGAAGGCTGCCTGCGGCATGTTTATCAATACACACACACTCGAAAATGGGCGACAGGCACGCGACAAAGTTTAATTAAAGTCACAATGAACAATATGTTGAGGACGCACCACCACGCACCACCCAAAACACTCACGCAAAGTGGGTCAGTGCGTGGTCAGTATTTATGCAAAATCAATAATGCCTTTTAAATTACACTTTAAAAAGCCAAAATTAAAGAACCAACTAAATTAAACAAAATGTTTTTCATATTTTTGGGTTTGTTTTTTCTTTTGCATACTTAAAACTTAAGAAAATCTACAATTAAATAAAAACTAAGCTGAAAGCTTCCAAAGTGCATTATCTTTGTATAAGTTACGAGTTTTGATCTATAGATTATAAACATTGTTCATATTGTAGTTGCGGATAGTTGCCTACATTAAGTTTTGTATTATAGGCGCTTATAATTCCCAACTGGTGTTCAGACACAATATGGTCTGGGCTCAAAATCTCTATTTCAAAATCTCGTTTGATGCATACATATATGCGTAATATCTGTATTGTTCTGTAACTGAGCTATGCTGCGCTAGGAAACGTCTTAAAACGTTACTTAATTTCATGTTTTCCCTTTTTCGTTAATTGCTAATAGTTTTCTATGTATGCTTATGTTTAGCTACTTTATGTGTGTGTGTATATGTTTTGCTTAGCGTGTTGTGTAGGTCTGTAGGTCTGTAGGTCTGTAGTTCTGTAACCATGTAACGCTGCCTACAGCCTGATTTATTCTTGACTATTCTTGACACTATAATTAATTTTAGCTAATTAATAGTTTCTTTATCATGTTTTCTTTTGTACCATCAGCGCTCGAATTTCAAATTTGTTACTTTTTCGTTTCACAATGTTTGCAATTTACAGGGTATTCTATACTTTTCTCTTCTTTGTTTTTTGGGTTTTTCAACACAAAGTGAGCAAAAAAAAAACCGAATTCGAATCAAAACGCTAACAATTTGCTTGATTTATACAATTATTTCTCGCTCTATTTAAAGCTGGCGCTGCTTCTGCCTCAGTCCAAAAATGCTTACACATTTAACAAATTCCAGAAATCAAAAATGAATAATTCTATAAAGCAAAATGCTATCACAGTAAATCAAAAAAACAAAAACAAATAAACTTAATGTTGTCATATTTAAATTGTATATAGTATTGTTTTTTTTTTCGATCATTTTTATTTACTTTGTAGTATTTTTTTTTTTTTTTTTAATTTTGAATTGTCTTGCTAGTTACTGCTGTTGTGATGCTGCTGGTAGTCACTGTAGTAGCCCAAAACGCTCTCGACTTAGGTAAACTAAAGGCTAGCTTTATATATTTAAATGTATGTTTGTATTTATGTATATAGTAAGTATATTTACAATAAAAATATATATGCTCAACAAAATTTAACAACATTGGCTTAAAATGAAATCAACAGAAAGAAAAAAAAAAAGATTAAGAAAAATGTAAAAGCAATAAAAAGAAAGTGGGTATTAAAATGGGGGGGGGGGGGTGTGGGGCGCTACAACTGAGGCTTACACTTAAAGTTCAATGATGCATTAAAAATGACGACGTCGCACTATTTTAAATAGTCTACAAAATTTATAATTTTAAAGTCCACACGGCTGCTGCTGCTGCGGCTGCTGCACTTAAACAACTAGACTAAACATTAAGCAATAACTCTATAAGGTAGTTACTATGACTATGTATATATACATATATATATATATATATATATATATATAGTATATATGGTATACGACTATAACTAATGCCCTGACTGGCCGCGGCACGCACACAAATTGCTGCGGCAACTTGCAGCTCGGTGTCTAATCCAAGCCAAAGATATTGCAGGCAAACATTTGCGGCGTCTGCGGCGGCTGTCGCTTAAGTTTAGGTTTGATTGGAAGGGGAGGGAGGATGTTTGGGGGGTCGGGTGGTTTGGTTGTCTATAAAATCGATCCATTTACAAAGTACAAATTGTAGAAATGGGCTTGTCCGTTCAAATGTACAACTCTGCTTGCAATTAGCTAATTGATTGTAGTGTGGCATTAAGTCGAGTACATGTCCTTTTCTCTAGACCTTGGCCAGCTGCTTTTTGGGCCGCATGGGCACAATGCAATAGCCGGCACTTACATCACGTCCGCTGACCAACAGATTCTTTAGCACTGAATTTGACTGTTGTTGCTGTTGTTGCTGCTGCTGCTGTTGTTGCTGCTGCTGCTGCTGCTGTTTCTGCTGCTTGGCGTCAGCTGCTGACCAGCGTTCGCTCGATTGCCGCTTAGCTGCCTGCTGCTGCTGTTGTTGTTGTTGTTGTTCCTTGCCCATGAGCTGCTGCAACAGCTGAGGGGATTGCACCTCTAGCGTCAGGGTGCCGCTCTTCAGACGCTTCGTTTCCACCGCATTACCAGCTGCTGACTGGCTGCTCAAATGACGCTTGTTGCCATGTTGCTGCTGCTGCTGCTGCTGCTGTTGTGGCACCAATGTGTGCAACAGCGTTGTCTTTGCTGTGGTTGCTGGATTAAACTTGCTTTCGACCAGACGTATGGTTGCCTTGGTGCCATTCAGTAGCCTCATTGCTGGCAGCTTGCCCGGCAGCAACAGCTCCTGCAGCTCCTCCTCCGATTGCTGCTGCTGCTGCTGTTGCTGCAACATTGTCTTGTTGCTTTGTATGGTTATCAATGGCACGGCATTTAAAATAATATTCTGCTGTTGCTGTTGTTGCTGCTGCTGCACATGTTGCTGTTGCAGCAGCTGCAATGTTGTCACTTTGCTGGGCGCTGGCGATACAGCTGGACTGTTGCTTGCCTCGGCGACATTCATTTGCAGCAAATCACTCCAGCAATCCAAATTGCTGGCTAAATAAGTGGAGAATAGCAAAAATAGCGAAAAGTGTGAATAATATTGCTTGGATGTATAATTAAATGATTGAAATATGCAGCAACATTTTTGTATTCAAACACACACACACACACATATATAGGCAATAATTTATTGTCCGTGTTGCTGCTGAGCCAAGAGAACAGACGAGCAATTAATTCTTTTGCCCATGACATTGATGCTAATTTAAAACAATCATAATCTTCTTATTTTTTTTCTTTTTTTTTTCTGTGAATTTTTCGTTTGTGCCAAAAAGTGAAAATATCTGTTTTTCTATATATGCTTTAGATATTTGCGTATATAGCTGTTTTATGCTAGGCATAAAAGAAAAATAAACACACACTCTACAGGCAACTGTCCATATGTCTAACCGAACGACAGCCTGGCTGACAGACAGATCCAGTGACAGTGGGCCCAAAAAACTAAACCCTAGACCCCTGCCCCAGGCATCAATCAAAGTTGCTGCTGGCGCTGCTGCTGTGACATGTGTCAAAGGTAAGAGGCGTGTCACCCTCACCCGCCCTCGCCATGTGTAAAAATTACACAGTGTTGCCTAAGTAGCCACACAACAACAACAGCAAGTGTTATTGGTAATTGTCGGCAACGATTTGGGCTTGAAGAGCCGCATCAATTAACTCAAACCCGCAACAAAGTTTGTCACGAAAGAAAATGCCAAATAAATGTGGAAATTTTCTTAATGTTTGCATCTATTTTTACGCACACAAACACACACATATATGTGTAGTAGATACATATATTAAAATCTATATGCTTCAAGCATGGCAGCTGTTCTATTTATAATGCCGCATGGCTAACTAAAATTTAGGCCTCTCCAAATGCAGTAAATGTTGGAGAACACAACAAAATTGTCAACAGTGTGAAAACTTGGGAAAATGTGGAAAATGCCAAGTCAAACTACATAATTAGCCGGCAGCAGGCTGTCTGTCTGTCGTTGCGTAGGTGTATTTTGCTGCCATGAAAAATGATTGGAAAACTAGGGGGAAAATGTGTATTATGTGTTCGATTTTAGACCAATTGTTTCTGCATATTTCCTCGCTCTTTAAATACTTACAATCTTTGCTGTAGTCATTCTCGAATGGATCCTCAATGGAATGACATAAACTGGTTGCCAATGACACATCATATTTCTCCTTTTTACACTCTATGCTAAGTAACAACTGTTGCTGCTGCTGTTGCTGGCGCTGTTGTTGCTGCTGCTGTTGTTCATCCTCCTGCAGCTGCAGCTCCTGCTGCAATTGCTGGAAGCTGCGATAATCGCTGTTCACCTGCTGCTGCTGCTGCTGCTGCTGCTGCAGACGATCCTCGCCTGATGCATTGCCCAGGATTGAAAGCGTTCCATTGCCGCTGCCACAAAGCAACGCTGCCAGCTCACTGGAGCTTGTGGTAAAAACATTTGACTGTTGCTGCTGCTGTTGCGTCTGCTGTTGCTGCTGCTGTTGTTGCTGATGTTGGTGCTGCTGCACTGGCGATGGCGACAGTGAGGACACCGTGGAGGCGGGCGAGGAGCATAGCGAACTGGAAAAATGTTGCTGCTGCTGCGGTTGTTGCTGTTGCTGCTGTTGCAGTGGCTGTTGATAGCTGCCGTATTGCTGCTGCTGCTGCTGTTGTTGCTGCTGGTGTTGCTGCTGCTGCTGAAATTGCTGCAAATGCTGCTGTATGCTATCGATATCCCTGGGCACCATTGTCGGCGTATCCTCAGCGGGACACCACATGAGATCGCTCTCCGTCAGCAGCGGCATATCATCGCCCATGGGTATATAAGGTGCACGCATCTCAAAGTCCACAAAGGAGAAATCATCCTCCTGGGTGAGCGAGTTGGGGCTGCATAGCGAAGGCAAACTGCTGTCCTCGGGACTCTGAAATATCAAGGAAAAAGAAACGAAGTTTAATTATTATCTTTGAATGTTTTTTGTGTAGTTTTTTTCAATCTCTGATTAAGATAAATGTTGTACACACCTTTGATGTAACGCTGGGCGAGTGCAGATGCTGCGAACAGTTGGTGTCATTTGATTCATCGCGATAGTTGAACAGTGGATCAATGTTGCTGCTGCTGTTGCTGTTATCGTGATGCTGATGACTATTGTTGCTGTTGTTGCTGTTGTTGCTGCTGCTGCTGTTGTTACTATTGCTGCTGGTAGTTCTGCTGCTGCTGTTGCTTGCCGCTGTTGCAACAGCTGCTGCTGTTGCTGTGTTGTTTAGACTGTGTGTGCGATTGCTGTTGTAGCTGTTGCTGCTGGTATTGTTATTGTTGTTGCTGCTGCTGCTGCTGCTGTTATTATTGCTGCTGCTGCTGCCGGTATAGTGCTGTGCACTGGCTGTCGTGGAGCAGGTGGTCGAGTCCAGCGAACTGATATCATCGGGCAGCAGACAGGAGCTCATGAGACCCACGAGCATCTCGCCAAAGGGCGTCATCTCATCCAATTGAATGCAGGCGGTGTTTCCCAAATGATGTGACAGATCGTCGGGCTCCTCTTTCAGCACTGGAGAAGAGCAGAGAGAGAGAGAGAGAGAGAGCGACACTTTAAGTTAAAATATTGACATTGTTAATTTTTTACATTATTATTCGACTTTTATTATTCATTTTGGACATGTGCAGTTGTCAAAAGGTGTCAAAACTTAGTGCTAAGTGCAAACGTCGCTCTATTCTAAATTCAAAATTCAAAAAAAAAAAAAAAAGTGTCGCTGTTAATTAATGCCACAAGTCAGCAGACACTATGCTAGACTGTACTGGCGCCACTGGCTATAGCTGGCACCCGAAAACAAAATTTCATTTCTTCAATTGACAGCTTCCAATTGAGACTAATTGAAGTTTTCTCTCTTCTATACTGATATATATATGTATTTATTTTTATATTTTATTTTCTTCTTTTTTTGGGTAGTGAATTAGTTGATTTATGTGCTACAATTGCTAGGCTTGGGCCATGATTTTAATGGCCTTTCGACAGCCTTTTGCTGGAGTGTTATTTTTTTTCGTTTTTTTTTTATATATTTGTGTTGTCTCATTAATCAGCATCGGAAAAGTTTTGCTGATAAAGTGTGAAAAAACCGCAAGGTTTGACGTACGCTCCACAGAAATGCAACTATGGCAAACACTACTTATAATGCACTTGTGCCGGAATACTAGGCTAATCCTAACTAGAGTCAAGGCCCCAGAGCCGCAAGATGCGATGCTTATCGCCAAGAGATTTGGATGCGCGTCACGAGCAACTTCAGCAATCATAGCAAATATACTATAAACTTTATACTATATAAAATAGTACTACCTATTTATATAAATATTTAAAAAAAAATAAACCGGTATAAGCAGCAAGCACAGCACGATTATATAAGCTATTCAAATACATAAGCGCACATTTATAAATGGTATAAATTAAGGGATGTATTATTTGCAACATTGTTTACCGTTTACTCAACTGGCCTGCCATCTAAAGCACTCTACAACTGATGCATTATAACTTGTTGCTGTCCAAATTTTTTGACTCAACTGAAAAACACTTATATTTCTATATGTGTGTAAAATGTTTCTTATCTTCAGTTGAAGTTCTCTGCACACAACAATTGCAGTTTTTATAATAAATTACAAGCACCTATTGATAATATTGTGTTGCTTTGTATTTTGTTCATGAATAATACAATAATAAGAGTTGGGTGCAACTAGGAAATGCTAACTTAGAGGACCTCGAATTTGATTTTGATTAGTAAGAAGATTTGCTTCATGAAAAAGTAGAAAATAAGAGCAAATTATTAGTTTTCTGCTAAGATTTAAACCTCTTGCATGTTTTACATTATATCTACATATGCATTATCTGAACAATCTTGCACTTATCGCCATTATCTGAACCGTTATTCTATGCGCTACAAGCAAACTGATAAACTTTTATTGCCCCACTGCAGGGGCATTAAAAAAGAAAAAGACGCAAAAAAAACAGCTGAGGGCTTTACAGAGCTTTGTCAACCGATCCACTGCACTTTCATATACATATATATGTATATATATATATATGTACTCGATCTGCTATATAGCGGCTATCTCGCTTACACGCACCGCTGACAGCAGCGGCACAAACAAATTAATTAACAATGCAAACACACAGCCAGATAGAGAGGGTGAGGTCTGGCCAGGGGTATGTAAAGGGGAGGGGGCATAGCAGACCGCACCTGACCCCCCACAGGGCGACTTACTATTATGGCACACAAGTGCTACTCGACAAAGCTTTGCGAAAAAATAAAAAAAAATTAATTGTAAAGAAAAAAAAAAACAAAATAAAATAAATTAACAACAACTGAAATTATGGCACACGATAATACAATGCGGCGCACTTCTAAGTAGGCAGGCCTAGGAATTCAAGTACCTATACGTAAAGGCACAAGAGTAAAGTGTTTTTTCTTCGAGTGTAAGTGTAAAGTGCAAGGCCAAAGAGGCCTGCAATGCAATGCAATGCAAAATTTAGTTAGCATCGTAATGGCAAGCGGGTCACTGGGCAGGGTTACGAGTTAGCTACAAGGTAATTAGTTGAACACAGAACAGAAATTGAAAATAGTGAAAAAGTGAAAAAGTGACTGTGGCCGCATCTCGTGACGTGCCTCAAAAGCAGCAGCTGTGTGCTGCAGCTGCACTTGAGCCACATTCGATGCACTTGAAATATACATACAAATGTGTATGATTCGAAAGTTTTTAGTTTAGTTTTTTTCTAGAATAACCATTCAATGTATAACGAGTACTTGTTATATTAACACACGAGTGTTGCCTAACGCGTGACTTGCCACAACGCACTCAGCACTCGGCACAGTTTCAATTGAAATAAATCATCATAATGATGAAGACTGATGATGATGATGATCGGCATAATCATGACGTAGTTTGGTGGCATCCCAAATCAAAATTCGGAATACATATATGTAAATAAAAAGAAAGAAAGAATAAGAAAAGCAGCAAACCGAAAACAGAAAACGGACGCGAGAACTCAAGTACAAAAACAAAATCCCGAAAGCTCGCATTTTTATGTAAGCGGCGATTTTGTTATTTTGTCTCCCGTTTTTTTTTTTTTTTTTGAGAACCCAAGAATTGTAGAGGTCGCGATTAGGCATCCACTTGATGTGGATTTGATGTGTGCGTGTCCGTTGCCTATCAGCGCATGTTTTTTGGATGCGGAATTTGTTTGAGCTACGCACCAAGCAGAAGATAGTTCAAATTAATATGATTATGGGCAGCTCGTGCATCTTTATTTTGTGGAAGCGATAGTTTCGGGATCTAGATGGTATCATCTTTTATCTGCACAAATATTTGACTATACAGATAGTTATTAAACTGATCTTTATTCATTATCTCATTCTAGTTATCTATGCACCCTGAATGTTGAAACAACTGATTGACTTCGTAATGGGCGCAAGCGGAAAGTTTTACAACATTAAAAAGTTATAGATTATAAATTGAAAAACTGATCAAACCAAATCAAATGCTACAACTGGCAATTCTTCTGGTTATTGAAAACGAAAATAAATATAATAAGTGCTTCCCAGTTTATTTACGTTCCACTAAAACCAAAATAAATATAGATGCTTTGAAAAAATATGGAAAAAAAAAACAGAAAAAGAAAAAAGAGAAGAGCGAAGAGAAATAAAACAAAAACTGAAGTATCTGCGGCGTCGGCAACCAGCACAAAATGTCAACAGAAAGCAAGAAGCTAAAAAGGAAAAAAACGAGAAGAAAAAAACGGGAAAAAACAAAGTCGGGAGAAATAAAAAAGAAGCAATTGTCGATTAGAGACAGTTTCCAAGCAAGATGCCAGCCAAAAAAGAAAAGGTGATGGGCACGGGAAAACTGAGACGCAGCGCAGGGGCAGGAGCGGGGTATGGAGAGGTGAGGTGAGGCATAATGCATGATGTGTGGGCGACGGTAGCCGGCTGCTGGTTGCTGTGGCGATGTCGACGACACATGTCACAGGCGGGCAAGCTTGATCCATGGCCGAACCTTGGCACACGCGCCGGCGACTGGACGACAGCCACATATCATTTAACATATTAATTGGCTCAAGTTAATATTCACACACACAAGTGTTTCACGTAATGCCAAGATCGGCAAATTAGTTAACGCCAAAGCGAGAAATAGACAAGACAGAGGGAAAAAAAAACAAAAATATGCGAAAATTGAATACACTAAATCGAAATGTTCGACAGATATTGATAAGTTTTTTACCAAAATACAATGAAGATTATGTAGCAAAAAGTATATTAGACAACCAAAGAGAGAGATATAATAAAATGCGATATCAAAATCTAGTTTCATCAAGAATGGTTCAAAACAACGTACGGAAGTATTTCTAATGACTCAGCTGATCGTTCGGATCAAGTATATATATATATAATTAATGGGTTCCAAGATGTCTTACACATTACTCGATCAGCTG
Organism: Drosophila maculinotata; assembly: GCA_035045305.1. NCBI lineage: Eukaryota > Metazoa > Arthropoda > Insecta > Diptera > Drosophilidae > Drosophila > Drosophila maculinotata. The sequence continues at coordinate 13,954,933 of JAWNPD010000335.1, forward strand.
AAGCTTAAAAGCATTTGCGGCTTTTGTGGGTTACACATGGCGTATGCGTAGTAATACTGCATTGGGGATACGATTATGACAGCGAATAACAGGCAATCAAAACAATAACAACAACAATAAATTCACGTAATATGAAAAAATGCCAACCGGCAAATGAATCTATACTATATACATATATATATATATATATATACCTAAATATATAGCAGTATTTGTATATATGTATATGTAATAAGCTGAGTGTCAGGCAACTTTGCTGCACTTTGTTTACAAAATGCAAGCAAAAAGCTAGCAATAACAAATATTTGTTGTTTTTATTGTTGTTGTTGTTGTTGTAGTGCATTTGCTGTTTTTGTCTTTACAAATAAATCGTTTGATTTGCGCAAATTGCGACCACAAACGGCGATAAGCAAACAACTAACTGACTAACTGACAGACAGACTGAACGACTGAACGACTGACAGACTGACAGACTGAACGACTGACTCACTGAACGACTGACTGATTGACTAAACGTCAGCTTGACCAATTAAATAGCCGCATATTGTTACGACAATGCGTCAAATCACATCAAATAGCCGCACGTCATACGCTACTCTGGCTTTTTGTTGTTGTTGTTGTTGCTGTCGTTGTTGTTGTTGTTGTTGAGCTTTACATAGAATTTACTTACAAGCGGGCACGACCAACAGCTACTATGAATATGCATACTATATATTCATATATATATCTATATATAGGTATACAAATATATACATTTTGTGGCGTAGACAAACGCCTGACATTAGCCTTGGTCTCCGGCTAATGCACATTTCGGATTATTCCTGTTTTAGCCGCTGCGCCGGGAAATTGCCCCCATTGGGTTATCAAGCGACCAAAACAGAAGGGCTAAGGTGCTAATATATGTTTGTAATCAATTATTGATTTATTTATATAATGTAGTCATTTTATCGCAACCAAATAAATAATACAAGTCTATTTATGTCAAATTAATAAACGATTATTTAGGTAAATAAAATGTAATTGTTGTTGGTAGCTTTGAAAGATGTGGCAACACTACGCTACACTCTGGTCACACGGAAAAGTCTACAAACTCTACATACAAATAATATGCATCATAAGAGAAATTCTACTCAACTTGAAATTGGGAAAGTTTTAGGAAAGTAACAAAACTAACAATATAAATTACTAAACGGATTTTCAACTTGGTATCGCGTACTTAGTTACATAAATCTAAAATGCCTATAACTATATCAAGTTCTAATTTCAAGTAGTATTACATTTTCATATTTCCACGGAACCAGTGCACATTTCTAGCGTAATATAATAGGTATAAATTGCATATATGTAAGAAGCAAACATTTCATATTTTATATACAAACAAATCTATAAAATCACTGACCTATAGCGTCAAGCTATTTTTATGGCATTATAAACTGATCACGGAACTGAACTAATATAATATTTAGCTGCACTTAACTGTTGCGCTTATCAGTTTGCACTGCACATAAAGTTACCTTTTGTTTTATTTTGCACACCTTTTGGGTTATCAACTTGCGTAATGCAAAAGTTGTAATCAATTATGTGTGGTTGTTGTTGTTGTTGTTGTTGTTTGTTGCTCTACTTACTTGTTAAACCTCGTCCATCGTCAGCAAATGATAAGAATCCTTTATTCATATCTTGTGTTTGCTGTTGTTGTTGTTGTTGTTGTGGCTGCTGTTGTTGCTGCGACTGTTGCTGTTGCTGTTGATTGCTTGACGACAGTATTGCAGCCGTTGCTGTTGTTGCTGGCGGCAACTGTTGCAGCGGTGCAGCTGTAAAAGTTTTCTTTGCTACAGTTGCAAGCTGCGGTGTTGCACGTATAAGCGAGGCAGTCACCGATTTGGGACGTTTCTCTTCGAGACGCTGCAAGTTGCTGTTGCTGTTGTTGTTGCTGTTGTTGTTGTTGTTCAAATTGGTTAAGAGCTGAGCGGTAATGGTGCGGGGTCCGGGTGAATTGTTTTCACGTTTGATAAGCAGCTCGGTTTGCAATTGTTTTGTTGCTGCTGCTTTATTAACTAAAATTGAGGTTGTTGTGGTGTTGTTTGTGTTTGTTGTTGTTGTTGTTGTTGTTGTTATTGTTGCTGGTGGTGGGTTAGTTGCAGCAGCAGTTGCAGTTGTTGTGGCAATTGCAATTGCAGTTGCAGTTGCTGTTGCTGTTGCAGTTGTTGTTGCTGTTGCAGTTGCTATTATTGTTGTTGTTTCGTTTGCAGTCTCAATCACTTTGGGTTTGTCAACTAGCTCTAAAATTGTTTCAGTTGTTGCTGTTGCTGTTTCCGTTGTTGTTTCGGCAACTTGTTTAGTTTCAGTGTTGCTTTCGTTGTTGTTGTTGTTGATAGTTTCAGGTAGTTGTTGTTGTTGCTGCTGTTGCTTTTCCTGTTCCACACTTGCCGCCGTTTCTTGTGCAAGTGAGTAAATCTCATGTTTGTTCTCAAGATTACTGCAAAAAGGTGATGCACAAAACGCGAATCGTAAAAATACTATTTTTTTTTTTTTTTTTTTTTTTCTTATATTGCACTTGTTTGTTACACCACAGACCGAAAACCAAAACGCGCGTTTTTCATAATATTTTCAATTGCTTTTTTTTTTAAATACATATATAGTAAATATATTGTTTCTGGCAAAGGTTAGTAATAATAATATGTTATAGCTTTAATTAATGAGTCTGAATTTGGTAGCTGGAAAATTTTGATGTCAAAACCAACGATAAGCGAGTGCTGCGGAAATGTGCTGAAATGTGGCAACGTTAACATGTCTACGTAACCCCCCCGAAATCACGACCCCAACCCCACCCCCTTGGCGAACTTATCAATATCACGGGCAAGACAAGACGACGGCAAAGCGATAAGCGGGCAATTGGTGGGTGTGTCTGGCGAGCTAATTAAAGTAGCACAGCTACTTGATAAGCTATAGATCATGGCAACCGAAATGTATATATATATATATATATATATATTCCACATGGATTCCCGATCATGCAGCATACATTGCGCCCGTGACTAAAGTCGGCTGCATGGAGCATGAAATTCAATTGCTTTCGAGTGTTTTGTTTTTGTATTATTATTATTAATAGAAGGCCGACTTTAGTCGTCATCATTAGTCAACGTCGTCGTCGTCGTGGTATTTGATAAGATTGTACCAATCGGCCAACTCAACTAAACTCAACTAAACTCAACTCAACTAAACTCAACGCAATCCAAATCAGCTGAGCGCTGTGCATGCACGCAGCGGCTGAGCGTTTAGACCGTAGCACGTGAAGCGACCGTGAAGTTGCCGTGGAATATGAAACATGGAACGTGAAATAGCCTCGTCGCCTGATTCGAGATACCGTAAACACACACACGCTTTCTGTCTCAGATATGTAGATATGCCTCTACCAAAAATAATACAGTAATCGCAGCGAAAATAAAAACTATCAGAGCTTGGAATGCAGCAGAAGTGAATGCTTGAAGAATTATGTTTGTGTATCATAAATTCACATTTATTTTATTACTATTTTAGATATATTATATTATTCGCATTCATTCATCAAATTAGGACATTTAGAAATGTATTTCTATTTTTTCAAGAAGAAATTAATTTTTTTATTAACTGTAGAACAATTCGTTTATATTTTTCTATAGAAAAGTACAACTTTTTATCAAAATGTTCTAATTAGCTGGCGACCACTGTAAATGTTTTCATTAAACAAAATTTGATTTCAAAGTCAAACAACAACAGTTTGGTTGTTTTTGCTTTTTGGGGGCTCGTCTCTGTGGTGAAATAAGCAAGTACATAATACGACACTGGTACTCGAAGGGGGGAAGGGGGAAGGAAGGCTTTTTTGACGCCACTTGACTAACTGACAATCAGGCCAAAAGTGACCGGCCCACTGCGATAGTAGAAACTACGATTCAATGTCAAATTGGGGTTGTTGAGAATGGAAAATTATGAAAACTTGACTACTGTGAGTAAGGCCTTCTGGATGCAGCAGTAGCCCCCACAAAAGCGCCCACCTGCATACAAACTTATATGGAGGCAGAGAAAGAGAGAGATAGAGAGAGAGAGAGAGAGAGAGAGAGAGGGAAGCAAGCCGGAAGGCAATCAATGGACAAAAGCATTTGCGACAATAGCTACAAAGCTAACAAGCAAAGCGAACAGAACACACTTAAATAATTGCTTCATCTTTTTTTACTGCCTTTTTTTTGTGTTTTTATTTTTTTTGTAGTTTTGCCGGTGCCGGTTGCAGCCGGTTTGAACCGCAGCGTCTAAAACCAAAAATTAGGCTTACATCATTTTAATTTTAATTGGGTTGCCAAAAATAAAGAGGAAAATAAGCAAACAACACAAAGCTTGCACCTACAGTTAAAATATATCAATTGATAATAATCTAAAGCGGCATTTAACGCTTGTCAGCCCTTTAAGCTTTTAATTGAAGCTTTGATGTCACGCTAAAGCAGTGACGAAAGCCAACACCGCTGATAAAAGAGAGCGACAGCTTCAACTTTTGAACTCTGTGTAACTAAGTCAAAGTCGAGTCGAGTCAGTGTTGAAAATGATCGCGTGATATGAGTACGTTCGCGCGCTCTCTCTCTCTCTCTATCGCACACACACGTGGACAAACAGATGTGCAGTCGAAAACACTCAGCGGCACACTTTTCTGCTCGTGCACAAATATTAATTAAGAGCGGGGCGCGAGCGAGAGTAGGAATGAGGTGGAAAGTGCGAGAGCGCGACTAAATAAAATCGGGGGGGTAAAGTGTAAATAGCCGCAAACACAAACAACAACAACAACGCGTCAGCAAATTACTTAAAAGCGCAATAATAATGCAGTGTCAATTGGCGATGCAAAATCTAAAATGCATACTTAAAAAATGCATATGAATATAGATTTATGTACATATGTGTATGTATGTGCATATGTGAATGAAGAAGTTGATTCAACTGTAGCTAAATTAAAGCAACAATTTTATTGTGTAACAAACCGAGAGACAGCGCTGAGATACAAGGAGACAATCAAAAAGAGTGACAGAGAGAGAGCGAGCATGTGTGAGGCAAAAGAACAAAACGAATAAAACAAATGAATTCTGCCTGGCTAAAGCTGAGTCGTTGTTGTTGCTGTTGTTGTCGCTGCTGCTGCTGTTGATTTCAATTGCAGAGCAATAACGGAGCACAGCATCATGTGAAACTCGACTCAGCTCAACTCAACGTAAAATAGCAGTAATTGCTTCTGACGAACACTTTTTTTTTTTTTTTTTGTTAAACTCTGTGTATAAGTGCGTGAGTGTGTGTGTGCACATAAAAGGCGATGTGTATTAAATTGAATGAAAATAAAAAGCAGTAGGCAAAAGAAGGCTGGCTATACACATAATAGAAGCTGAATTAAGCAGACATTTTGGCAACACACACACACACACACACATTGTTACAGTTGTGTAATCAGCCTACACTTATATGTATGCGTGGGCGGTTATATACATATACACACACATACATATACATATATAGTATATAATTAAGCTGCAAATCAATTAGTTTTCATCAACAAATTAACTCGCTCAGCAATTTTATGTAATGCTAAATGCAAATGCAAAATGCAGCTACCCCCCTACAAAAAAAAAGCAAAACGAAATGCCAAATAGCCAAAATAAATAAAATAAATGCGAAACAAAATGAAACGCCACCGCTTTGCAGCTATGTGTTTGTGTGCAGAGGAGAGCGCGAGAGCAGTGAGAGAAAGAGAAAGAGAGAGAGAGAGTGTGTGTGTGTGTAAGAGAGAGTGTGGGTAGCGGAGAGGTAGACAGATCGTGCGTTTCGTTGTGGGGGTCGCTCGACGTCAGCGTCAGCAGCAACGCAGATTGCAATAAATGCTTTTTCTCGTTGTTGTTGTTGTTGTTGTTTTTTGCGCTTGCAACTGACGCTGCTGCAGCGACGCAGCAGCATTCAGTTTGTAGGTTAGGTTGCGAGTGTTGTGTAAAACTTTTTGTTTTTGTTGGCTTGACATTTGTAATTGTTTATTAATTAATATGCATTGCTTTTATGATCGGCTGTTTTGTTGTTGGTTTTCGCTGCCGCGTGTAACAAACGTGCGCACTTTTTTAAAACGAAAAAAGTTCATTTTTTAAATGCTCAATTTCTTGTTTTGAAAGTTGAACATTTTTATTTATTTTCTTTCTTGATAATCTTTTTGACACACACATTTACATATACATATAAATTATAATGTATGTATATGTTTGTGTTTCTGTGTATTTTTTTTTGTCGTTTTCAAATCCACGCATAATAAAAGTTTATTTTTGTCAAATATATATTATTTTTTGTTTAAATTTTTTGTATATATATATGTATATATGTACACATATATATTCAAAATTCTTAATTGAATTTGTATTTCTTTTTTACAGAACATGAAAATAATTTTATTTTACTAAAACGATCTTTTTTTTAACGTATTTTATATAATTTTCCAAAGTATAATTAAAACGGAAATTGAACATTTTTGTATCTTAATCAATGTGAAAAGTAATTTTGGGGTTTTTCTCTTTTTGTATTTTTACCTTTTTAAATCAAAACATTTGTTTATTAGCTATTATCAGTTTACTAATTATTTATTTATTTACGTAAATGCAATCGGTTAGAGTTTTATTTATTTACATTAGAAGAGAAGTCAGCGAAAGTTGTCAATTTATTTATTTACTTATTGCTTTTGTTTTAGATATTCAAATTCACGAAGTTAAACAGAAAACAATTTTTAACGTTGCTCAGGATTATAATTGTAGACAGCGAAGAGTTTAGTTAAAGATTTTGTTGTTTGTATTTTTTATTATTTTACGTTTTTTGGCAAAGTTTGCCGAGTCCAGTAGAAGTTTATTAGATTTAGTTTTAGAAGTGCACACGGAAAAAACTCGAACGCCTGACAGCGCTGCTTGCCTGCACAGACGACAACGTACCAGAGACGAATGAGTGGAATGCCAGCGCAGCTGAAAGCTTGTAGCTGCTGCTGCTGCTGCCGCTGCCGCTGCCTTAGCCGCGCTGTCGATTGCCTGCCTGCGCCGGCGAGAGACTCGCCGAAGAGCGCAAGGCGCGCTGTTGTTGTTCTGAGTGGAAAAGCACTCCAAAGTGCGAGAACAACAGCGCCGACGCAATGCCATTGAGTGGCTTTTATCGCAATCAGCTCAACTCATTCATCAATTGAGCTTCTTTTTTTTTTTGCATGCCCAAATGCCAAACACAAACTGTTAGGTACTCTCTCGCTCTTTTATTATTGTTTTCATGACAAACAAATGTGATGTTGTTGCTGAGATGCTGCTGCCTCTTTTCGCAGGCGGCTACTCAATTTGCATGCTTCAGCAATTGAGAGCTTTGCGCTAATTGTTCGCTGTTTTTGGACAAACCTGGCGATAAAGTTGACCGACTGAATAAAGCGCAAAGCAGGCAAACATCTACATACATACATGTATGTATGTACTTAGCAAATAGTATATACATATGTATGTATGTACATATATACTTGTACCTTATCTAACTGTAAACCTGAACTATGCAACGCGCTGATAACATGATAAGACGGCAAATGGCAATTAACATTTGCTTCACAATATATTTCTATTTTTGAAGCGTTTGGTTTTTTTGGTGGCGTCACAACGCCAAAAATTATGCCACAAAAATAAGTCGTTAAACGAAACGAATTCGCACACAAAAGCCATAAGTACAAATCACACTTAAAAGTCGCTGGCAAAAATTTACAAGCCACCCAAATTATTGGTCTTGCAAGTTTACTGTAAATATCATCGATGTGTGCGTGTGTGTGTGTGTGGTTAGTGGCAAGAGCATCTTCATGTTTATAAGAATATTTCACAAATATGAGCCGCCATTGCCGAAGCTGCGCAATTTCCAAACAGACGTTCGCTAATTTCGCCATAAAACTAAAGCCATTGCGTGTTTGGGCCTAAAAGGGACACACACACACACATGCATGCACGCACGCATGAACTTGCACACACACACACACACTTCTACGTATACAGACTGTAAACAACCCAGCAGAACTTTTGTGCGTGAGAAGCATACTCAATTACTACAGTCTTTTGCATGCAGCTGTAAAAACGGGATTTCAGCCATATTTAAAGCATTACAATTATATTTTAAGTATTCAATATAATAATTTATATATTTTAAAATTTGTCAAGTTTTAATTTGTGACTCATAGAAATAAGTTTAAATTTCCTAGTATTCATTAATTAACACTGATAATTTAATTATGAATTTTAATTAATATTAGCTAAATTTCTAGTTCACGCAAAACATTACAGTGGTCAATCGGTTACAAGAACTTTAAGAAAACACAATTAATTCAAAAATAAAATATTATATTTATTTTTTGTAATTTCTTGTCCAGAAAAATAGTACTTGCAGTTACCATAATTATTCACATAAAGACTTTGTGTGAATATTTTCGAGAGATCACTGTACTTCATTATATTGACCGACAATTTCAGCTGGGCTACTAACTAACCCAGCGCACAACACAGAGAAGAGTCACGTGTGAATCGCCACGGGGCAGAGAAATGAGAAGCATTTGAAGCATTTGATGGGCTGCCTTGAAAATGTAATAAACTGTCAATGTGTATGTGTACATATTTACATATATGTGTGTGTATCTGTGTGCCTACGTGTGCGCACTTTTCACTTTCGATTGCAATTTCAACAGGCTCGAATTTTACGTAATGCTGATGAAATTTTCATAATCCTGTGTGAAAAAGGTTGCCAGTTAGTAAATGTGCAGGAACGAAGAAAAACCGTAAAAGTCAAATGCAAAAAAAAAGATGAAAAATGTCAAAATTTTGCGAAATTGTTTCAAATTTCGAGCTGCAAGCAATGAAAAATACACAAAGCAGTCAAATAAATTCGAAATGGCGACGCCACAAATAAATACAATTTATAAGCACAGGCCGCCTTGTGGCCAGAAGACAAGCAAACATTTTGTATAATTAGTTCAACGATTTATAGAACAAATCAAATTGAGAAAGATATGTATGAATAAAAAATCAAGCAGTGAAAAAACTTGACAAAAGTTGAATTTAACGGAAAATACAAAACGGTGTGCCTAAATATTTTGCATAGATTTAGCCACAAACATTTTCAAATTTATTGAATAGAAATTAATGTTTCAAGATTTCGAGCTACTTGAGAAAGATATGATAGCTGCTTGAAAGGTTTGACTAAAAAACAAAAATAAAATGAAGATTAAACACGTTTATCAGCCTGTCAGCGCAAACATTGAACAATTTTTCGAGATGAAAATAAATCACAAACTGTGCCAAAAATGAAAGCAGACAGACGCAGAGCAGATCGCAGCAGCAGCATCATCTTTGCTGGAATTTTCAAAGCGCAGCAGCAGACACAGAACTTTTCACAGCCACAGCAAATTTGTATCCCCTGCGTAAGAGTCGAGGAAATTTCTGTGTCTTTAGTTTATTTTTGGAGACTGCAGGCAGCAGCTTGCCCCAGCCTCCGAAAATGTCAAACAACTCAACGCAGACACATGGAAATCTGCTGCAATTCACTTAACACATTTAAAAGAAATACAAAATGAAAAAAAAAAAATATGAAAAAAGAAAAACCAGACAATGCAAATCAACTGTCCGACTTCAATCAGCTTAAAAGCTTGCACAAAAATCGGAACCACAATCAGCGACCGTTATTCAAACATTCCATACAACAAAAAATATGAGCCAGACAAAAAGCAAAAAATATAAAGTCAATAAAAAACAAAAAAACAACGCGTTGATATACCAATCTATATATAAATGTGTGTGTCAGTGTGTGTATTTGAAATTATCATGGCTCACATTACCCCCTACACCCCGTAACAACAACAATAGCAAGAAACAGCAACAACATTTTTGCCACATCATGCGCCGTCAGCTTCGTGGCGCAGACGAGCCCCCAAAAATACAAATAGTTAACCAGTCAAGAGTCAGTGGTAACACCACCATTCACCGTCAACAACAACGATGATAAATCAGAATGACAACAACAAAAACAACAAGAAATGCTAACAAAGCGTTATCTATGACAAACTGAGTGTTATAAACAATATTCAAAACATACTCGCAATATGTCAACTCAAGCCTAATATTATATAAATCTGAGTGATAATACTCACTATGATACTGCTATGATCTATTTAAATAAAGTATACGACTATTTTTAAGAAAAAATTATGATATACTATGATAAAGAACTTGACTGCCAGATAATCTAAAAATAGTATAGATTAAAAACTTGAAATAATATCACTTAATCTACCAGATTTTATAGGCTATAGTAATTCAAAGCTATCATTCAAGGCCAAATTGTCATATTATTTTAGATGGTAGATATGGTATTGTTTATATTTTCAATGCACTGGAAAATAAATAATCGAGTTTTCAAGACAATTTTTTGTTGTTTATTTCTGTTTTCTTAAACTAAAGTATAGTGTTTTTAAATAAATATTTAGTAACTTTTTTATTTTTCATAGAAAAATTTACCTATTAAAATTTTTTTTTGGAATTTTATTCATTTTTTAAGATCTAAACACCGTAAATTTGATCGTCCTATAAATTTATATGCCATTTTTCGATTTCAATCCCAATATGAAACAAAGATAAAGTTACTATATATATAGGAACAATAAAATAGCACATGCATTCTACACACATAATATTCTCAGATCTGAATCATATGCCCGAAGCTATGATATATATGAAATGTTTTGCTCAATCAAGTCTCAAGGGAAACGCAAAAGTTGGATACCAAGTAATTATTTTAGAGATGTGGAGTGCATGGCAAATGGAATCGACTCATGTCCCCCACTTTATGGGCAAGTGACTAAGTTGTTGCTAATTGTTGCTTTTGCATTTGGGTTGGCTATAAAATGTGCGCCGTGAGCCCAACCTATTTCCGCCGTATATGGGGCTGCACTGTGGAGAAATGCACGCCAATCCGCCCACATGGCCAACATATTGAGACATTGAGCCAAATGCAGTTGGGAATTAGCAAATCATCGAGTAACTATATACCATATATGCATCTCTCTCTCTCTCTCTGTCTGTCTATCTCTCTCAATATATTTTGAGTTGCATTGGAATTGTAGCTGGAGGAGGAGAAGGAACATTTCATAAGTTCCGCTCACAATTGCGTTGCATTGTTTTTGTATTTTGAAATTGACGAAATCATTTGCGAAATGTCTACGTCGACTCATAACGGAGGCAAACGCGACGCAAATCACGTCATCAAAGCAAATGCCATAGACACATACATACATACATAGATACATACACCTGGCAACAGGCCCCACTGCTGACCAGGTGTAAAACGTAGTTCCCAATTCAACGGAAAGCAGCAGCAGCGAACGTCTCTGCTTTGGTCTACGTGCGTGTGGAGCACAAAACACCAAAAGCCGCAAGTAACTTCAATTAAAAGCTGCTGCACTGCAACTGAGTCAACAGAGCGAGAGCGGCAGAGCGTGAAAAGAACTCAAGAGAGCAACAGCCAAAAGGAGAGCGCAACTTTAGCTTGGATCGTCTGATCGGCTGACAGACCTGAATACCCAAAATGTGTGCCGGCCGGCATCTGCTGTTACCGCTGCCACTGCTGCTGCTGCTGCTGCTGCTGGAACTGGTTTTCAGTTGGCGAAAAAAAAGAAGAAAAAGCTGCGCCACTGATTTGGCAATGTACAACAAAAAAAAGCACCTCAAACACAGACACACGCCTAAGTAAGCATGTGTGTGTGTGTGTGTGTGTGTGTGTGTGTGTGTTTGGCAGTGCAAAATATGATAAGCAAAACAAAGGCGCAGGGCAGATGGTAAAATTACAGAATACACAGATGAAAAGCAAGCTCAACTGCAAAATACCCTTTAATAAAGCTGTGATGTGATATAAATTCTATGAATAAAATATATTTAGTTAATATATGAACTCATATAAGTTGAATTCAACTTTTACATTTTTACAGTCTACAGCACCGAAAAACAAACGAATGCATTTTCTAGTTATGTTTTAATTTAGTTTGCGAATTAAATTTGTGATCACAAAAACAATGTACAGCTATTTAAAGCACAAATCAATTTAAAATGTTTGAGTATATTTAAAAATAAATTATTAAATGTCTTTTTTTGACTATTCATTATCGAAAGCCAAATAAGCACCTGCTTAAATACCTCTTTCAACATGTACTTTCATAGGGTATATCATCAAGCGTCGCCCAAAAATCAAGTTTCTCAACACAAACGGCTGGCAAACAAAACAAAGACAAAAAGCGACAGCAACAACAAGCAGAGGAACAACAAGAACAGATGATGAGATATATTGAGTCTCATACTCGAATAACAGAGAGTTTGTTCAGTCATTCAGCTGTTGTGGCTGTTGTTGTTGTTGTTATTAGTCAGGCAGGAAAGCTGAGAGGCTGGCAACAGGCAGACTTGTATATATTGATACCACTTCTTGTTCGCTACCACAGTAGCTGTGGGTTTGCTTGCTTGTTTGTGTGCGTAATTTGGAGGGACAGGACCAAGTTATTTGTGTTTAGATATTGTATCTCAACATGAGCACAACACTTAGCTTGACGCCTCGCGTGATAAATGATCAGCCAGCAGCCACATATCAAATGGCTCAAAGTGTTTTCGGCCCAAACAGGTGCCGTTCGTTATGACTCGATTGCTGTCAAACCGAATCAACCAAAGCGGAGCACCCAAAAAAGGAATGACGACCGGTGAGGAAATTAAGGATGCACAAAATGCTGATTGATTGACTACGAATGGCTATCTAAAAGCTGCTACTTCACGAATGGATTCGCTTTGGCAGTCAAAAAGCTTATAAATCATTTTTTGTTTAGCTACTTGGGCTCTTTGACTCTATTATCTCAACAAGTTACTGATTTAAACAAGAAGTATCAAGAGCAGAGTCGATATACTGTTATATTTGTGTCAAAACTGAATCGATTTCGAAAATTTCCAGATTCTAAATTTTTAAAACGCAAAATTGGTTAAGGGCTTTTTGCCCAAAAAAAATACGAAATTTAATTTTTTCAAAAATTCACAAATTTGAAAAGTAGAATTAAAGTTGATGCCAAATAATGATCAAAATGGCCTCGGGATTGACAATCAGTTCAGTTTTGACAAAGTTATGGCAGTTTGAAATCTGGGAAAGTCGTTTATAAGGAACTTTTCGTTGTTTATGCACTTTACAAGTCATTTTTTTTGTCACTTTTTGAGTGTTTTTTGACAGAAAAATGAACTACCCCAAAATCAATTTTTTTATAATGTTTTATACTAATTGAGACACCCACAATCAATTAAACGTAAAATTTCAAAAATCTATATTTTGAAAAATCAAAATTGGTAAGGGTCCCCCCTTATGCTTTTTTCGCAAAAAAAGTAAAAAATATTTTTTTTTCAAAAGTCAATAAATTTTATATGTGAATTTAAAGTTGGTGCCGAAACATGACTAAAATTGCCTCGGGATTGAAAATCGGTTCAGTTTTGACAAAGTTATGGCAGTTTGAAGTCTGGGAATGTCATTTATAAGGAACTTTTCGTTGTTTGGGCACTTTACAAGACAATTTTTTTGTCACTTTTGGCGTGATTTTTGACAGAAAAATGAAACACCACAAAATCACTTTTCTTGTAATTTTTTATACTAATTGAGACACCCACAATCAATTAAACGTAAAATTTCAAGATTCTATTTTTTGAAAAATCAATATTGGTAAGGGTCCCCCCTTATGCTTTTTTGGCTAAAAAAATCCAAAATTTAATTTTTTCAAAAATTCACAAACTTGAAATGTAGAATTAAACTTGATCTCAAATTATGATCAAAATGGTCTCGGGATTGACAATCGGTTCAGATTTGACAAAGTTATGGCAGTTTGAATTCGCCTTAACATTCAAATAGCTTATAAATTATTTTTTGTTAAGCTACTTGGGCCTTTTGATTCTGTTATCACAACAAGTTACTGTTTAGTCATGCCCGTCTGTATATACAACAAAATTGTCTGGTACCAAACTTTGCACTGCTATTACTTAGCCAAAACTGAGCCGATTTTCAATTCCAAGGCCATTTTGGTAATTTATTCTTCATTCAATGTTGAAGAACTACATTTTTTATACCCTGATCCCATTAAAAATGGGAAAAAGGGGTATAATGGTTTTGTGCAAAAGTATGTAACAGGCATAAGGAAGCATCTCCGACCCCATAAAGTATATATATTCTTGATCAGTATCAATAGCCGAGTCGATATGGCCATGTCCGTCTGTCTGTCCGTCTGTCCGTCCGTCTGTATGAACGCCTGTTTCTCAGAGACTACAAAAGCTAGAGACTTCATATTTGAAATATAAGTTCTCGTAGTGCCGGGTCAATACAAGTTTATCATTTTTTTTCGATATCTCATCCCGTTCAAAGTTATCGATAAATATCGATTTCAGACAAGTGTTTTTCGGGCATAACTTGAAAGTCATAAAAGCTAGAAACTTTATATTATAGTTTAAGTTACTGTACTGCCGGCTCTAAACAAACTCATCATATTTTTTCAAATATCTCAATCCTTTCAAAAGTTATCGATAAATGAAGTTTCCAAAACAGTGTTTTTAAGGTATAGCTTAAAAGTTATAAGACGTAGAGTCACCAAATTTGGTACATATACTCTCCAATAGCATACAGAGGTTAAATGTATTTCACTTTTTGGATACCCCTCCCCTATCTCCTAGAAATCGAAAAATACGTATTTTGAGAGGTATGACCTTCGGATTTTACATAGCCTCACATTTATATGCCAGCTTTGTGTCCTACAAATTTCATTACGATCGGACAATAAACAAAGAAGTTATTAACGATTCAATGTAACATAGTTTGGTGCCAAAGGAAGAAGAAGAAGCAAAGCAGATGTATGACGCGCGTAGCCAGCAGCTTTTGTTTGTATATGTGTGTGTGTTTCTATGTATGAATGCAGATAAATAACTTCAATGAATGTAAGACCTTGGATCAGGGTATATCCTAGTCGGGCACTCTCGACTAGAGCACTCTTACTTGTTTTCTATATTTTGTGTCACATTTTATATATTTGCAAAAAATAAAGTTAATTGCAGTGCAATGCCATAAATAAACAAAATGCGACGTAAAAAGTGTAGAGTCAGCACTGAAAACCAGATACCAAGCAAACATCCTTCATCTTAATCATGTATCTGTATCTGTATTTGTATCTGTATCAGTGCTCGTATCTTTTCAGGCCTGAGTATCTTTCAATGAAGGCGTGCGTCTATTCTCCACAATGTTGACATAAGCTCAAAGCAATAAAAGGCCACAAAAGCTTAGAGCAAACAAAGATGAACAGGCAGGCAGGCAGCCTGCCCCACATGAGAGTTGCACCTTACACAGAAATCGTGTTGGTAGCAATTATTTATAGCCACCACACACAAAATGATGAGTTAGTGTGTGAAAATAGCATGGGAAATAGCTGTGTTTTTGCACATTTGTTGACCTGAACAGAAACAAAGCCAAAAACAAGCAGAAATTACTACAATTCAACGAGCTAGACTATTAAATACCCTGTACACAGGATTGAAGTGGCATATCTTCATTAATAAATTATATATTATATATTCTCCAACCAAATGACAATTATATCATCTTTTTAGCTGTCAAATAATTCTGCACTAATTAAAATAGGGTAACATAATTTAATCAAATCAAATCATCAAATTAACATTTGTACTATTCATATTTGTTATACCCTCTAATTTATGGTTGTAGAGCACAAACAGTATACAAAATTCTAACCGGAAGATTAATATGTTTTATATTAATGTTGATAATTTGATTGAGAGAAAAAAAAAGCAAACAATAAATTTGAAGTACAATAATTGGCTTAACTATTATTTTTCAAAAGCCCCAAAATTCGACAAATTAGTATCATAATGAAGCGCTTAATTAAAATAACAAGCTTGTCTACTGAAGAAACAACAACAAAAACGAAACAGTTGACAGCTGACACGCAACAACAACAAAAACAACCGAGTTGCCAACGTTTTAGAATACAAAATTTGAGTTTCGTGTTATGATTGATGATGTTGCTAATGCCACCAAGTACTGAAATATTAATAATAATATAATAAATAAATGGGGGAGCAGCAAAAAAAAAAAAATGTAACAATTGAAACGCAGCACAGGAAATTAACGTCATCATTGCGGCCAAGTCCATACACGGCAACAACAACTAGCTGAAAGGAACAAAGTCATCAAAATAAATGACATTCAGTTAGTCAGTCAGTTGTTTGGTTGGTTGGTTGGATGTTTGGTTCATTGATTGTGAGAGTATGTTTGGTTTGTAGCGTTTTCATTTCAGCCAGAATGTGAATTAATATTATATTTGTGTTATTTGCACAAGAACAACAAGAACAACAACGACAACAACACCCACCAAAAAGTAGCCCTCAAATAATGACCCAGCGGCACGCAATGTCCAAAAGTTGTTAGATTCGTTCATCAGTCGGAAATTGGGTGTGGCACATTGTGTTCTTGCCGCTGTTTGTGCTGCTTGAATCCAGCAGCGAATTGGCTGCTTCCATGACTTATCATTTAAGCCATCTTTTGTAAAAGCGCCACACAGACAGCCAGGCGGCCTGAACACGGCGGCTTTGGCAATTTTGTAGCCTACTTATGGGCGTATTGACACGCAATTTATGCATCTCGAGCACTGACATAAACATTTAATGAGCGCAAATAAATAGCATAAATGAGCAGATCGTAGTAGTGCTCAAGTGCTAAACTAAGAAATACGCTGGTAAACCTATAATGCAAATCTGGAAAAGCTTAAGGGCTAAGCAGCTTTAAAAGAGATTTCGTTCAATTTTTGCATTTTATATTGAGCAACACATACTCGGCAATAGATTGATGAAAATTACAATCAAATGTTAAATGAGCTTTAAAGTTCGATTAATTATGCAAAGTTTCTGAAAAAGCTTTCGAAAGAGCTTGAGTTAGTTATTTACTACTATTGGAACAATATATGACAATACATAAAATAGCTTTCAACAAGCTCCCCGAACCCCCCTTTGGCTTTATACCTGCCCCTTGCTACTGGCTATAAAATATATCTAAGCCCATCGGCAATTGGCTTCACTTTTAATGACGCAGCCATAAAGCGAGTGCCAACAGTGCGTGCTGTAAGTCTTCAACCCTGTCGCACGTGTGAAGAAGAACCAAGAAAAAAAAACACAAAAAGATATATGCCAAAGTCATTTTGATTTATGAGTTAAGCCCAAACAAACCAAAATCTAGTACGTCGAAATGTTAATAAATTTGGCGTTCAAATTGAAAAGATAACAAGGTCGGGCGCCCTATAAAATAAAGAAGGCAAAACTTAAATAGCTGGCAAGTTAAACAAAGATCAAGTGAAATGATGTCCAGTATCCTGCAAATGACAGACACATGTGCTGGGTCCTTTGAGTGGGAGGGCGAGGGCTAAGGAAGGCGGGGTAGCCACTTATTGTCGGTCGATTTGATTTTGGGGCGCGTTGCAAGTCACTCAAGAACATGTGCCTCATCAAAGCTGCCCTTTGGGGAGAGAATGCCTATCTCTCGAATCATCATCTGCACCGGCTGTGGTCATTTGTTCGATTCCCAAAAACTGAATAGCGCCCACACAAACTTAGCAGCAAGCAGAAATCTACAAAATAAAAGTGGCCCACGTGCTCAGCATTTTGGCTGCATGTGACTTTATGCCACATAATTTTATATTATTTGTATTTTTTCGGTATGGCTGGAAAATTTTCACGACACGCGCGACTGACTCTTCCTATAGCTACTTGTTTGTTTCCATCTCACCCTGCTGACTAAATTTCATCATCATATGGCAACAGCAACGACAACAAAAGCAATAAAATCAATCTACATATATACATTGACAAAATTCATGTGACTCAAGTAACAAACAATATAGTGGAAGGGGTCGTCGCGACTTTATAAATACCCCCTGAATTAGGTAAGCATTTAATGCGTAAGTTTATTGATTGTTTCTGAGGTGAATTTGACACTGTGGTGGAATTTACATTCTAAAAATGTTCAGAACTAAAAAAAAAGTTTTTGGGAATGTCCATAATAGTTTCGACAAGTCATTAGATTAATTTTTAATCTCATTTCCATTTCATGTTTAAAAATTATCGAAATAATTAATCGATTTCTGTATATAATATTAATTTTTCTTAAAGCTTATTCAGAAATGTATTTTGCTCTCAACTTAATAATATTACTAGCGTATAGTATAACAATTTATTACAATTTATTAAAACTATCGGAACTGAGAATCTACAAATTTACAGGGTATGCATAATAAATTAGAAATAAACCTCATACGAATTTCGCTTAATTTTTCAAGCTTTTCGGCTTTATGTAAACAAGTTTTATTGAATTGAACGCAAAAAATTGGATGGGCCACACTATTGGAAGCAAGTGGGCTGTGAAATATACACAAACAATTATTATGAAAAGTAAATATAAGTTTATATATGTATGTCAATGAAAATTGAAATGAAACTGAAAATGGCGTGGGCTATCCTTGTCACATGTTGCAAGCGAACACTCACACAAAAACAAAACAAAAAAAAAATAAATACGAAAAAAAAAAGTTTGTCAAGATTTATGCGTAGATTCTTTTTTTATGCCAGCGGTTTGTCGCCTGATGCTAAGTGCCAAATTATCATTAATAAAAATAGCTTAATCGTACGGAATTTGTTTATATTTTGTTACTTTCGTTTTTGTAAAATATTCTAAGCAAACACTATATTTTTTCCTGTCTTGGACAGTTGCTAAGGCCTTGGCATTGCTCCAGCTCACGTAGACCTCTGACTGTCAGTGCGACAGGCTGTCTGTGTGTCTGTCTGTCTGTCGGTGGACCCAAAGCAATTTGTAAGTTTCCAACAGCTAGATCTTACTTTTATTTACAACGATAATTTATTATAATTGCCTGTTCTCTGGCCAGCACAATGGCTGATTGTTAAAAGTGTTGCTTTGTTTTTATATTACGTTCTAAAAACAAAGCTCATAAATAGTTAATAATCTTTCACTAATGCAATTATAATTCGTCTATTTATAATTTAAGTGTTACCTAAACCAAAATTTAAATACTTTTTATGACTCGAAAACGCAAAAGCCCAAACCTATTATTTCTATTCGAAATTTTGTATTTGAAATATACATATATATATGTGTATATTTAGTTAAGCTGACAAAATATATTTTTGACATATGAAAATATGTACATTTTTTAAGAATTCGAATTCAAATTTAAAAAGAATTTATAAATGTTATTTATGACTGGTAGTGTACAATACATGCTTTCATAGAGAAATACCAAATTTTCCAATTACTTAAGCAGTTATAGATACATTTTTACAGCCTTTGAACCCAATGCCAACAGCTTTAATTTTATGTCTAGTTGGCGTGTTTACTTATTGTATATTATATTCTATTCTATTTTTTTATTTTTATTTTTTTGTTACCTACTCGAACAGAGAGCAACCCCGGAACCGTCCCTGTCTGATAGAACTGTGTCGACGCTTAGTCGCTGCGGAGCCACGCACATTTTCATTTTAATAACTTGATGTGAAGAGCAAGCGGAAACCGGGTTTTTGCCTCTTTCGCTGCCCTGCCTGCTTTTTGTCTTGCGTAATTTGCAATTACGCCGAAAACTTTGCCACTACAGCTGCCTAGCAGGATAACAATGCCAAATGTTTGTGTGCGATAAGACAATATTGGCCACAGGACGAACTCTGCGCAAGTAAAAACGACCAAAAAAAAAATAGCTGAAAAAAAAAACAAAAAGGGATAATGCTGCAAATTGCGAGAGAAATAAAAGAAATATACAATAAAAATAAACATTTACACACAACAAATCAGAGCCTGCCGACACATAGAAAAATCCAGCAAAAAAAAATAAAAATTACAAGAAATGGACAAGAAAATTTCCTTCCGGCCAACTCCTACAAAAACCGAAATTGACGTAATACTGCTGCAGCCGAAAAAAAAAGAGAGCGCCGAAAACAGGAAGCGGACAGCAAAAAGAGATAACTGCAATCGCTGGCATAAAATAACGGTTATGCGTACACGTGCCAAGCGTTTCCTTGCGCCCACTTACAGCCACCCCCTGCCCCTGCCCCCGCTCACCATTAACAGCTGCAAAAGCCCACACAGGTGTGCGGTTGGCATCGACGTCGACGTCGCCGTCGGCAGCGGCAGCGGCACACAGCTCAGCTGTTCGGCTGCAGCATTGGTTCAGATACAAACAAATATTTGTTACCCAGGCCACGACTTTAGCCCGGGCACAAATTCCACTCAAGGCGCAAAATGTCGCTCAAGCAGCCTACTTTTAGGCTCGACGAGCAAAGAGAGCGATACAAAGAGAGAGGGAGAGAGAGCTTGGCAGAGCATGCGGCCTACGAGAGACCTTGAACTCGAATTTTTTTTTGTATTCTGTATTTTACACATTCTTTGAGCTCTCACTTTCGTTGTGTGTTATGTAACGACTCTCGGGGCATTTAGGCTGTGCAAATGGCATGGAAAATGAGCGCAAAACTTTCACTTTCAGCAGTCAACGACACTACGCCTTTGCAAAGCCCACTCACTGAGCGCGACAGAGTGAGAGAGTGAGAGTGCAAGTGAGCGTAAGAGAGCAATTCTTTTGTGCTTTTGTAATACAGAAAAACGCCAAAAATGTGCGACGCAATATTTGTTGGGCGGCAAAACATATGATTTCGTGTTTGCTGTTGTTGCTGTTTGATTGAGACGTCGTCAAATAATTTACTTTGTAATGTACCATGTCAGGGGGCAAGGTAAAATTAATATGTTTATTGACCCCACTCAACTCAACTAGTCTATGAAAATAGGTGCGTAATTCAATTTGTCACATCATATAGAATCAACGGCTGCATCTGCATATTTGAACCACAAAATATGAGTAAAATTTATTTATAGAAGTGGCGATCAAGTACGGCAAACAGGCGCCTAAAAATATGCCCAAGCTTTTTTCTCGCCCTCGCAAATTGAGTTAAGTCAGGAGCCTGAGCAATTGTTGTGTTGCTGCTTTCATTTTGTTGGCGCAGCAGCTTTAAAAATGTTTATAAAAACAAAAAAAAAATGTTTGGCAACAATTGCGTAACAAAAATGTGCCAAGAAACGCAAAAAGAACGCCTGTGGCGCCCAACGTAAGCCAAACAGGTACAGGCCTACATGGCGCCCAACGTGGGCAAGCAGTTACACACAAAAGTACACACACACACACACACACACACACACACACACACACTGAGCAGCAAGTGACTTCCGTCACAATTTGAATTCGACTTTCTCACACAAAACTCCACTCCCCGCACCACTTGTCGCCTTCTTTTGTAGCTTTGCCTAAACTTGGTTCACTTTTGCTTTTAAGTGTCAATTACATTGACGTTTATTCAAATATGCGTCGCCAGGATATTTTGACAGTTCCAGGCATTTTAATATATAATACATATATATATATATTTATATAAATATAAAAGTGGAGCCAGCCACAGCTAAACACGTGCGTGATATGTCCCGTTGTCGTCCTCCCTCGGCTTCTCGTTCGTGCCGTGTGCGTGTGCGTGTGGCAGTGTCCTCAAGTTGTGATTTTGTGTGGATTTATCGGGTTTTATTGTGCGTATCACAAGGCCTTGGCATTTGGAGCGCAGTTATGTTAATATGTTCCGCCCAGCCTGGGAGCGTGAGCCGCGGCTGATTCATAAAGTTTTAAGGCCCGCTTGGGCCAACCACTCTTGAAGAGCCTACCAATCAAAGTATGAATTTGCTAAGCAGCATGAAAGGACTTGGCTCTATGCCTAGGCAGAAATATGCAGCCTCAAGTTATGCAATATACATGTATTTTAATATCACATTTTAAGTATTGTACAAGCAGAAATTTACATTGCTTAAGCGTATTTATTTTGCATTACAGCGCATAAATTTGCCAAATTTTACAACACACAGACATAAAAATATGCTTTTCATGTGCAACACGCTTTATGACCCAACCAGAAAAATCTGCCCTCAATTTTTGGGGAAAACACTGCGCTATCAGCGTCAGCAACAAGGACAATCAAAATGCAATTTCCCTTCATATAAAGCACATCATTTTCTGTGCACAGACAGGTGGATATATGCTGGTCACATTTAGACAGATCTGACTGATTTCTTTACCCACCCTCTCGCTTTCTTTCTCGCTCTCGCTCTCTGTGCTTTCTACTTTTATTTCAGCTTGTTGTTATTCACATATAATCAAAATGCAAACAAGCCGATTTCGCTCAGCTGCTCCACACGCCGTCTATGAATTTGTCATTTACGTTTGACTGCTAAACGAATTACGCGACGTGGTCCCATCCCCGAGACTCGCATTACGTATTACGCATACGCAACGTTAGACTGTCGACAGTGTCGCTGCTGGCTGTCACAATGTTGGCGCTTCAACTTCATCAAAATAGAATCAGCTGCGTCGCTGATAAGCAAACATTTAAGTACATACATAAACACTCGAACCACAGGCGACTTTGTCGCCTAAAAGGCTACTATATTATGAATACACCGACTGACGCATTCAGCTGAGGTGCGTGTCCATGTGCGTGATTTGTGAGTGTGAGCGTGAGCGTGAGCGTGAGCAGGTTGACTGCGTGAGTGCTCGTGAGTGACATATAAAAAAATAGAAAATATTTGAAAGTAGCAATAACTGCATCCATCATCCAAGAGTAATCTTTATTGAATAATATAGTTATAATTTTAAAATCAATTAATTTACGTGATTTATTTGCTATCCAAACTCATCTCTAATTCAGGTTACGAACTGCTTCAATCAAACAATGGCAGGCACAAAACACGTGGCACAAATGAAATTCCAACAGAAGGCGAAAGTTTTTGAGGCACGAACCGCTGAGGGAACTGTGCGTGCAACACTCGAGGATTGTGCCAAAGAGAAAGACATAAAAGAGAACAAAAGAGCCGGTCCAAGTTAAGGCGAAGGCTCACACGTGTGTTAAATGTTTGTGCCTACTTTGGTAAATAAACCGAAATGGCAGCCACGGGCAGTGTGTATATATATATGTATATAAAGCAAACAGAAAGAGTTGTTGTACATTCACTGTTAATTATCCTGACGTCAGTTTGTTGAGCTTGTTAGCCAGCTCGACCGGAAGTCCACAAACACTTCCTGTGTTCGAATCGAACTTGAAGCACTTGCGTATTTGCATATGTACATAATAGATTGGTTAGCTTACACTAAAGAATGCTAGACAAATAACTTATTCACTTGGCCGAATTAATAGCACAGCATTTCGTATGATTTCAATTGCATAATACGCATACGCCACGTAGCCAGCAAGCAAGGCATCCATCAGTTAAGACAAATAGCGAGAGCTGCTTCTAGATACATTTTCAGTAAAATTGTCTACGATTTATTGAGTTCATCTTATGCTGGATTTAAAACCTCCGATCTATTATAGTTGTAATTAAATACTGACTTTTAGCTGAATATTTGTTCTATAAAAAACCTATTTTCGGTTTCTATCAAACTTTCGATTTTGTTTATCAGTGTTGTGTTTATATTTGTGATAAGCAATAATGATAATATCTTGTTACTATGAGCGTGTTTAATTCACAATAGTAAAAACAAATCCTACTATAGATAAACACATTGCTAATCAAACTGTAGGACCTATAAAAACTGCTTAGATTGATGATTAATAATAATCTCTAAACAACAAAAATATTATATCTCAAATTCCAACCACAGGTGTGAAAATCGCATGGAAATATAATGAATATGTGGCTTAAAACTCATTATGTGAATATATATGAGATACTTAAGTTATTGAGCAGCCCTCGCATAAGTAGGTAATTGTGATGCTGCGCTGACTACGTGACTAGATAAGCCTATTAAGGGGCATTTGTTGTCCGTCCAACTAGTTGGTAAATCCTAAAACATGCAATTCGACAGCACAGCCCTCTCAAGGGTGAGGGGTGGAGGTGGGGCAGCAGCAGCAGCAGCTACTCAGCCTTTTGGGGGTAATTGTATGGCCATAAATCTTAAGTCCACGCGTATTACAGCTTATTGAGCTGAGCCCAGACATTTGGCGTTTAGCAGCAGCTATCAAATTAAAGAGATACAGCGCGGATACAGCAGCAAGCAGGAAATAAAAAGCTAAGCGCGTTAATTCTTACCAAAAATGCCCGTGTATGTGTGTAAAATATCGATTGATTTGTGAAAAGAAAGCAATTAAGGTCAATGCTTTGTTGTATTGTCATTTGATGGGTCGTAACTACCTCAACTTTTTCAATTTGCTTTTGTCCCGCCCACGTTAAAGTTATCGCTTGGAAAAAATCGAAATTAGCCCACACGAAGAGAGAGAGCGAGTAGGAGAGATAGAGAGAGAGAGAGAGAGAGAGAGAGAGAGAGAGAGAGAGGGGAGGAATTAGTTGGGAGGCACAGTAAATGTTCTCAATGTCACAAGCGATAAAAATTCAAATTGCGCAAACAGAAATCAACCCAAAAAAAAAAAAACAAGGAAGAAAAAAGCAAACCGAAAATAGAAAAGGAAACAAACTTTTGCTTTTAACATTTGCCCGGAGCAACGAGGACAGTGGGAATTGTGCAATGAAGGATAACAAAATAAAAGGGATAAAACACGCTGACCAACAACCTCATGAAAGCCCACAACTTGGCCAACTTGACCATTAATGGAGGTGATTGAATTTCGGCTCAGCAGGTTGCTTGAAATATTTTCTTCTTTTTTTGTCCTTATATTTTATACATGCACATATACACATATACTTTCGAGGTTCCACAAAAAGGTTCGAATGCTGCTTAATTAAGAAAATTGATGTCTCTAGACCTGCGAAAGCTCTTTAAATTAATTAAATGGCTGCTTTAAATGGTTTTCGAGCGTCTTTTATGGCCAAAAGGCGACAATAAAAAAACGGTTTTATTGCCAAAAATTATGCAATGATTTTAGGTGTGTGTGTGTGTGTGTAACCCGCTTACGACTTGTTGTTATGGCATTTGTTTCTCTGCTTTTATTTATTGTTTTAATTTTTAGTCTCGTGGCAGCCACAATATTGCCGCCTGCTGTTGCTGCCAAGCCGAAGGCTCGTTTTCGGGCTTAGCAAACTTTCCGCAAAGTGTTAAGAACTCGTCGTGTAAATTCCATTAATGCTAAAAAAGTTAACCCGGCCCCAACTCGATAAATCAACGGCAACAACAACAACAACCACAACATCAACAGCAGCTACAACAACAACAGCAATTAAAAGCAGCTCGCAAGTCGCCTAAAATTATGCAACACGCGCTAGAAATATGCAAATTTTCCATCCTTACTAAACTAATCAATGTAAATTAGCTTGCCTGACAATTTTCCCAGTTTTTTTATACCCTGTTTTCATAAGGCAATGGATATAGTCGGCTTTTGCAGAAGGAATTTTATTACTTTAAATTTATTAAAAACTTACCCTTCAAATATATGATTTCAATTTTATTTATTATTTGCTTACATTTTTGAGCTGCATACAGAGTATCACGCAGTCGAGCAACGTGCTTAATTTTTTCCTCTTTGCAATTTGTCGCTTGTTATTTTATAATTAAATTCGTAGCGAAGATCAGCAACGAAACTCGTTTGGGATAATCTCACGCTAATTACAACTGCGACATATTAGCCATAAATAGCTAGAACAAGCCAGCTAGAACAAGCCACAATGGGCATTACGCATTCTCATCGACTCACGTCAAAACGGCCTTGAGGCCGTGCCAAACTCATTAGCCAAGAAATTTACCTCATTAGCAGCAGGTAAAAGTAACAATATTGCATATCATCGCATCAAACACAAATCAACAATGCTTAATTTGTATTACATCAAATCGAATACAAGTTTTTACCCACTCAAAACAGATATATGTCTATGTAATTCCCAAACACTTTACCCTTGCAACCCATTGGCATGCCAAGAACCCAAGTTGCAAGCAAAAAGGGAACGCAAATCAAATAGAAAATTGCTTTGTCAACGTTTTAGCATTTTGGCAAAACAACAGAGAATTTCTGCCTCGCGTCTCTGTTGTTCTCTCTCTTTCTCTCTTGTTTTTTCTCTTTCTCAGTCACTGTGCGCTTGTATAATTTTATTTTTCAATTAAGCAAACAAACAGCAATTACAAATAATAACAGCAACAATAACAATAACAACGACAATAAAGAGCGAAACAAAAGCTCCCAATAAAATTTATTATCATTCAAATGCACACGAGCGTAAATTATTATAAGTAAAGCTGTTTTCAACTTCGGCAGAAAAAGTGAATTCAAAATCGTTTAAAATATAGAAAATGTTGTACTAAAAAATTATCTATATTATCTATAAACTCTATTAAAATGTTTGTTTAAAATCTTAATTTCGGTTTCAACTGGCAAAGAATTAACAACAGAGGTGTTCCTCTAAATATAATCAGCACGAGATTAAACAAATTTTGTATGCTCCCAGCTCAATTTAAAAAAAAAGATTAGTATTAATTAACAAGAGACTATTTAAAGCTTAAGGGATTGTTGTCGTTCGATAAAACGAATTAAATTCACAATGCTGATGATGACAAAGTTAAAGCATATAATAAAACTAATAATTTAAATGAATCAGCCAAAAAATATAAACAAACGTAACTGACTAACGATGACGGCACTTGGTCATCAGTTTTTAATGGAGCACAATTCAGAAGGGGGCAAACCGAAAACAAAAAAAACTCGAAACAACCTCAGCCGATATGGCAATTAAAAACACATTTCAATTTTTTGGCTCGCACAAAAAATGGGGAAACACGAGAAACGGAAATCGGGCAAACAAAACAATGCACAAATATTTGCTCATTAACGCTTAATTTAAGAGAAATAAAATAATTTTTAATTGGATACTTACGCGCAAGCTGAAAGGAATAGCAATAAAAGGGTTGGGGGGGGGTCTGGGAAATTCGATATATTCGATCTTTACGGGCAGCACCCAACAATTGCGGCATGAAAGGACGATTTCTTATTTACAGGATCGATAACTTTAAAGATTGTGAAAGTTATGAAACAATTTAAAATCTTATGAAACTGTTTAACTATCGACTGCTAACTTTTGATAGGTGGACAGGACTTTTGCTTTAACTTTGAACACAAATTCCACATTCTGTTTTAAGCATATTTATTTGATGGTGTGTGCGAGGATTCCTCGTTAAAAGGTCTCGACACGTACAGCGCATAAACAATTTCCATAATGCACGCACAAATTAACAGATACAACAAATTCTTTATATATTATTCATAAATGTGTGCGGCATGCTGAAAGGGTATATAAAAAGAAGCATTTAGCTAAGGGTAGTACATAAATATGTATGAAGGATACGTGTACATGAAACTTGGGAATACCAAGCAGGAACCTGAAAGCATTTTAAGCCGCAAACGAATGTTAATTTTGTGTTCTGATTGAGTATACGCGATGTTGGCGCGTTTCAATCAATTGACGGAAATTGTAGGCAGCCTATTCCGGCGACAATATCTGTTAAAAAAAAAACCGAACACAATAAGGGATGCACGACTAGCAGATGACCTGTTTTAATGTTTGTAGTACCATGGTACAGAATATTTATTAAATTGTTTGAATAAATTTAATTTTTTTAAACTTTGTATTTTCACCAAATTTTTTCATTTTTAAGCTTCAAATTATTTGAAATAAATTTGATAGATATTAATAGATTTGATCCGTTTGTTGCTGTGGATGCCAGCATACGATTTCACATTTCGCAACTTTCTTATACCCTGATGCCAGTCAATAAATGTTTACAGGGTATCCAAAGAGCAGATTAGCAAATCAAATCAAATCAATTCTGATGACTGCGGCCTGCCGCTGACTGACACAATTATTTGAGCATTTTACAGGAAAGCGAAGGCGGAAAATTCTCTGTGTCTGTATGGAAATCTTGTCCCCGTGCCGTTTGCAGTTCAATGAAGCGACAGTTTGAGTTGGGTGCTAGAAGGGAGGAGTGGGGATGCTGTGGAGGTAGGTGGTGGGTTAAGGGATGGCATATTAAAAAATCGTGTGTTTAAATATTTTCAACGGGAAATTAAATACGCTTGATTAATAATAAATTGCGGCAACAAATTACCGTCTTCAGCAGCATTTAATTAAAAGATAAAAATGCTGCGTGCCCCGCCCCGACACGCCCCCGCGTGCCGCCCGCATGTAATGAGCAAATATTTGGCATTGTTTGCTGCCAGCTTCCACCAGCTCAATTCAGACTCATTAATAGGCATATATATATAGGTATATATATAGGCCAAATCGGTTAGTAAAAGTGACAAACGAGTCGACTCACCTGATGACATAATTGACGCAGACAACACTTTGTGGTTTTAGCTTATCGTAGACAATCGTCGCCTGAGTCACGATCCAGCAGTATCCGCCGTATTTGCCCAGAAACCGATAGCGACACGTCTCGCCCTGTCCCTTGCTTAGCACTGAAATTAAATAATTGATAGAAGAGATAATTCGATTATTGTTGTACGCCAAATGAATGTAAGCCAAGTTCGCGACTGCAGAGACTGCAAGTAAATCAAATCAAATCAAATTACAAAACCAATTGCGGCCGACACCAAAACAAAAACAAAAGCAACAATCTGAAAGCAATTTGCAATTTGCTTTGCGGTTTAAGATTTCCACTTGTGACGGTTGTTATTGCTATATTTAATTAATTTGCAGTGCGTTTGTTGTGTAACTGCCAGGGATGGTTAAAGCAATGTTTTTGAAATCTGATATATAATTATGAATCTACTCTGGGCCATAGTTGAGTACGCAATAAATAAGAATATCAATTAAATGATTAATGAACAAAGTCATTAATTGCAAAAGCAAACTAAATTTTAATCACCATCTTAAAATAATAAAAGGAAAAAATGCTAAGCAGCAAACAATTAGTTATAAAGTTTATTAAAATATTATCATTAAATAAAATATACCAAATTTCATGGAATAAATATATGTAGTTAGAATTAATTAAAATACATTTTCTCAAATATTTCAGACTCGCCCTGGTATTGGTTTTTCGCTAGCTTTTTGTCAAGCACGCAAGTTTCAAATGACGTTACCAAAAGCGTTCAAGCATAAAAATGAAATAATAGCTAGGCCACAAATGCCGCTCGATGGTTTCGATTTAATGCGGAATTGCTGCCAAGAAACGCAAAATTTGCTCAGCTTTTGTTATTGTACTGGAGTGTGTCAAAGTACTTCAAGGACATTAGGTATAGGTAAGGGAACAACGACGCTGTTGCCAAGTGTCACAACAAAAACTCGACTTTAATTAAAAACCGAGCAAAAATTAAATCAAATAAATGTATAGGTATTGTAGCTGTGTATGTAGGTGTATTTATGTAGATGTGACAAGGACACTTTTAGCGGTAAGCTCAATAAAAATGTAATGCGTTGCCAAGCGCCACACGAGGCGGACATAAAAACGCCGTCTGATGAAAATTCATAAGCTGGCAGACAGGATATAGCAATTGAAATTCATGGCCCCAACGCAAATTTATGCGTTTTATTAGCCAACTTTCAATGGGCCAAGCGGGCAGTTTTGGTAATTGCCGTAGGCTAATTACAGGCGCAGGTGCACAGCCGTCAGGACATACCTCTAAGTACATGCTAAGAACAGAAATAGCTGTGCATTAAAATACATTCAGCTACGCTTAAATTGAATTCACAACGCGTAACCTAAAACATAAACAAAGCAAAAGCAAAAGCCACAAATCCTAATGAAACATGAGCGAAAACCGAGCAGTCGCTGGCTTTTTGCCATCATTATGGCATTTGGATCTGGTATATAGTATAGTATATATATATAGAGAGAGATATATGTATATATGAGTGTTTTTATCTCAGTTTCGCATTCACTCAGTCATTCATTCAGTTAATTTGAAATCAGCAGCAGAAAATTAGTTTTTCTTTTGTGGTGGCAGCGCTTACGGCTTAGTGGCCTCGTGTTAATTTCAGACGAGAAAGCGCCGCCGCATCGCACAGTGGGGCAAAGTCAACAAACAGCTGATCAAAAAACTGCAAAAAAATGCAAAGATTGACTTGGAATTGAACAAGATTTGAAAAGAGTATTTATATCGAAGTCAAGCTCATAAATTGGATAAGAAATAAACCTTACTTGTATTAATATTATTTAAATGTGGTAAAGAATATTTTTAGCATCCTTAATATAGTCAATTGGCTTTTTAAAAACATATATAATATATTATTTGAATTTGAACAACAAAGATTATTTTTAATTTTTCCAGTTTTTGATTAACACCGTCGTCTTCTTTTACATAACTGCGTATTTTTAGATGGAAGAGAATCACAATTATATCGAAAAATGTTCTTTTATACAATTAAATCTTTTAGATATTGTACCGAAAGAAAGATTACATAAAAGTAATGATAAGTACACAAAAAAAGTAAAATGTATACATTATTTTACTCCATTCTTGATTCACTGTGCCTCGGGTCTTCACCACGATAGCGTGTAATTATGCCGGGTCATTAATAAGGCAACATCGAAGAGGCTTGTTAGTGTAGTCATGGCATATGTGCAGGTTGTAGAGCAGACGCTGCTGTTTGTTAGCTGGGGCTGGATTAGGATGCGACCGACGCACAAAAGTATGCAACACAAAATCGTGTGCAGCATGTGCAACATTCCAAGCACGCGGCGTCTGACTGGGAGTGTTAGAGTTGGAGCTGGAGCTGGAGCCAGAGTCTGAGTGAGAGCCAGAGCTCAGACGATTTGCCAGTGTTTATGGAATTAGCAAAGTGCAGCTGTTGGCCGGGTTGCTGTTTGCAGTTGCTGTTTGCTGTTGCTGCTGCATTGCCATGAACTTGATTTGCCCTTAGTCAAGGACTTTCTGCCGTGCAGTGCAACTTTCAAGGCAAAATATTAAAATATCTACGCGCACAGCGACAAAAGATCATTTATCTTGAATTTTTACACAAGCATTCCAGCGACGGCAGCAGTCAGTGAATTTATGAACACGCAGGACCAAATGCAGTAGCTGGCAGACACAGACAACGAGCAGCCATTTGTACAAATAAGCAAACAGAATCGGAGTGGAAGCAGAGCAAGCAGAAGCTGAAGTTCAGCTCATTGTGGCGATTGAGGAGATTGAGATGAATGCAAGGCAAACAGCATTCAAACCGCATTCAAGCCGCATTCAAGGTTATGTATCAAAGTTGAACAAATATAAATAGCAAAAGCGCAGGTTGCACACAGGATGCACACAGGATGCAGTCAGACATGCTCGAGTACACGACTAAATCCTTGAAGCAACATAATACTAAATCATCGTCAACACACATGCTGACCAGCAGCCACAACAACAACAGCAACAACAACAACTGACAATGGCAGTTAGCTCAGGCGCTAGTTTGCTTTCATTTGATTGCCTGTGCAAGTATATATACATATATAATGTATATATACACATATATATATATATATAGCTGTGTGTGTGTGCTCTTGTGTCCATTTCAGTGTCTGTGCTAGCTGAGTTTTACTGCTGGCCAGGGCCAAGACGTTGGCCAAATCGCATTGGCACAAGTGGATAAGGAAATAAATGTTTGGCTTGTGCGCCAGGATGTGCGCATAAATCAAGGATTTGTTTGCGGATTCCTTGGCCAGTCCCAATATCCAAACCTCAAACCTAAAACCCCCAACATCCCCCAGCCCCCTCTAGAGGTAGTTGACTTGACAGTCGGGCTAGCAAACTTGAAGCTACATTGACCTTTTGGGTACATTTTGTACATTTTATTTCTGTTCTGCCACAGCCACAGCCACGCGGCGTATGCGTAATCTTTTTTAATTGAATTAAGCCGTGACATAAGCTCCACGCAACTGCCTTTAGTTTTTCATATGCGTGTGTGTGCTTTAAACCAATTTATGCAAATTGCCACACGCTGCAGAGCAAGTGAATTGCAGCTTATTGAAAAGCATCTTCAGCGCTTGTCATCGTCCTCGTCTTCGTCCTGGTCCTGGTCCTGGCTCTGACTCTAGTCCTCGGTGCTGACGTCCTTCATAACCGCCAGTGAAGCGTTAAATTGCATTCGCTACCTTTGTTGTTGGCCAGCTGCAAAGGACGAGGACGAGGACGAGAACCAGGAGCCGTGCAAATCCCTGTAGCTCAGCGAGTGGCAAACGACATGAAAGGGTTTTTGGTTTCTTGGCCATAATGCCAACTTACGACGGATTCTTGTGCCTGCATTAAATCCTTGGCAAATCGCAGACTGCCACAAAAATGTGGCTGGTCCTTGAGCAAACAAAGCCCAATAAGCGGCTATAACTCAACATGTGTTGTCAATACACAAAAGTTTCTTAATGCTCATAATGTTCATAAATTGACTAATGGCATACAGCTTTTAGTTGCTGCCTGGAATGTAACCCTTTTTTTTTTTAAAGAAACCCTAGCATGAAATTTGGTATATAGATTGTTACGAGTCCTTAAAGTACGTGTATTCAAGTTTAGCTTACATTTTATACACTGGGAAATAATAATAATAAGAAATTTAAATTTTGGAAAAGTTGCGGTTTACTTCTGAGAAGCTTGTTTTTAACCTTTTTAGATTTCTTATCACAGAAAACTTAAAAGGCTTAAATTATGTTACTAAATTCCAGAACTTTAAATAACTTAAAGCTATGCATCTAATCAAGCGTTAAATTTAATAGCGATTTCATTTATCATTTCTAAAATTGCATATTGAATTTTACACCTCGAGCGTAATAAAAAAAGCGTATTTCTATTTGAGCTCGTTTTCTGGCTCTATGTGTTGTCACTTTAGATCGAGCCATAAACTTTGCCCAGCTACCCATCAAATCATCTAACAACTTTTGCGGCTTGGGTGGCATATTTTATGACCCTGTTCGTGGGAGAGAGAAAGAGAGAGAGACACAGAGAGAGACTGTGTGACAAGCGGAAATGGAAAGACGCAAAATTAATGGGAAACAACGCAGTGGGTGGCTCTTTGAGAAGGAAGTGGTGCGGTTGCTCCACTGTGGTTTCCCAGGCTTGAAGATTGAGGCTTAGGACACGCATGTTTGTGGCGCATTTGGCCTGGTTTATGTGTGCCCAGACTGACTGACCGACAAAAACTAACAAGCATACATATCCCTGTATGCTAAGACCGCCTATTGGGATGCGGCTAAAGTCTAAAAGTCGAGTCCTGTGGTGATGCCATTAAAAACTACTCAAAACATCAGCTGGGCGGCTATAAAGCTGCATAAAAGCAATGAAAATTTATGCTAAAGATTTGAGTTGAAGCTGTAGCCTCCTTTTGGGCGTGCAGCATGCCACAAAATGTAGCAAATTTGTTTAATTTGCACACAACAACAACAATCAAGTGACAGACTTGCCACATACACAGTAGAGAAATCACTTCACACCATGCGGAAAATTGTCTATAAGTCAGAATTAAGCATTCAGCCATTGTCGCGCTGCCTCAACGAGCGAGCGAGAAAGAAAGGCAAAGAAAACAAGG
Organism: Drosophila maculinotata; assembly: GCA_035045305.1. Classification (NCBI taxonomy): domain Eukaryota; kingdom Metazoa; phylum Arthropoda; class Insecta; order Diptera; family Drosophilidae; genus Drosophila; species Drosophila maculinotata. The sequence continues at coordinate 13,988,554 of JAWNPD010000335.1, forward strand.
AAGAAAGTTAATTGAAAACAAAAGTCAAAGAATTTACACATTTATTTGACTTTTTTCACCATTGCGACGTGCCACAGTCAATATTTATTTATTCGCAAGGCAAATTTAAATGATTTTAAAAAAAGTCGAATACAAAAAGCATGTTGACATTTGACTTCAGAGTAGCCGAACTAAATTATACCCTACAATCTAAAATAATACATATTTTGACTACAAATACTACAACCGATTTTTTGTTCTTCCGAATCTGATAAAGAAAAGTGTTTTGATTAAAAAGCATTACAATTTAAACCCAATTAATAACGCTTTTGAGAAATCAAAATTCACCAACAGCAATTATTTCTGAATTAATTAGATCCCCAGCAGTTGCAAATATGCATCACAATTAAGCAAATATTATTCTTTGAGGTATAGTTTTATCCCCTTCTAGAGCACCCTTTGGGTTTTTTGGATAATTAAGAGCTGAAAATGCAGCAACTTTTTTGTCAGCTTAGATCCAAAGATAGCCGCCTCTTCAGCTGCTTCGCACAGTGTGCACTAATTAAAATTTAACAAAAATAAATGCGGGGTAATTGAAAACTTTGCCAGCGTCTGCTGAAATCAGCAACTTAATCATTTTGGCCGCCACCCGTCCCGCCAAAACTAAGCCAAATAGCCGCAATGCCGGCAACGAGTATTTAAATTTCATTACATTCATTCATTGCCATCCCCTAACAGCCCCTACCAGCCCCCCCTTTCACAGCGCAGCGCTCATTAATTCGGTTTGCCGGCGACACTCGGCGCGTTGCCCGCGTAGCACGCACCTGTCGAAAATTGTAGGTGTAGATTCTTTTGTATCGTTGTCTCTCAGCTGCACCCACAATTTTAATTAACTCAATTTGAGCGTAAAAAGACATCATCAACGCGTCTATATGCTGGAGAGCGCTTCAGAGAGCAAGCAGAGACAGAGAGAGAGAAATCGAGTGAGAAAGAGAGAAAAATATATCTGTAGCTCCAAAGAAATCAACGAGATTAAGCACACACTTCAAGCAATATCCTTATGAAGTCATAATAACATTCTTTAATGTAAGCCTTTAAAAGTATGATATAAATGGATAACTTTATAAGAAAGTCCAATTAGCCCATTTCCATTCCCACTTGTCATATTATTTAGGAACTTAGAAATTTAAAATATCGAAGTCTATGTCATGCAACTTGACAGAAAATCTGAAAATAATTAGTTCATCAACGTTTGATGTATCATTTATCATATTGTGCAAACCATGACTAAAATGTCATCAGGATTGAAAATCGGTTCAAATTTGGCAAAGTTATGGCAGTTTGAAGTCTGGGAATATCATTTATAAGGAACTTTTCGTTGTTTGGGCACTTTACAAGACAATTTTTTTGTCACTTTTGGCGTGATTTTTGACAGAAAAATGAAACACCACAAAATCACTTTTCTTGTAATTTTTTATACTAATTGAGACACCCACAATCAATTAAACGTAAAATTTTTCAAAAGTCAATAAATTTTAGATGTAAATTTGAAGTTGATACCGAAACGTGACCAAAATGGCCTCGGGATTGAAAATCGGTTCAGATTTGACAAAGTTGTGGCAGTTTGAAGTCTGGAAATATCATTTATAAGGAACTTTTCGTTGTTTGGACACTTTACAAGACAATTTTTTTGGCACTTTTGGCGTGATTTTTGACAGAAAAATGAAACACCACAAAATCACTTTTCTTGTAATTTTTTATACTAATTGAGACACCCACAATCAATTAAACGTAAAATTTCAAGATTCTATATTTTGAAAAATCAAAATTGGTAAGGGTCCCCCCTTATGCTTTTTTGCAAAAAAAGTGAGAAAAAAAAATATTTTCAAAAGTCAATAAATTTTAGATGTAAATTTGAAGTTGATACCGAAACGTGACCAAAATGGCCTCGGGATTGAAAATCGGTTCAGATTTGACAAAGTTGTGGCAGTTTGAAGTCTGGAAATATCATTTATAAGGAACTTTTCGTTGTTTGGACACTTTACAAGACAATTTTTTTGTCACTTTTGGCGTGATTTTTGACAGAAAAATGAAACACCACAAAATCACTTTTCTTGTAATTTTTTATACTAATTGAGACACCCACAATCAATTAAACGTAAAATTTCAAGATTCTATATTTTGAAAAATCAAAATTGGTAAGGGTCCCCCCTTATGCTTTTTTGCAAAAAAAGTGAGAAAAAAAAATATTTTCAAAAGTCAATAAATTTTAGATGTAAATTTGAAGTTTATACCGAAACATGACCAAAATGGCCTCGGGATTGAAAATCGGTTCAGATTTGACAAAGTTGTGTCAGTTTGAAGTCTGGAAATATCATTTATAAGGAACTTTTCGTTGTTTGGGCACTTTACAAGACAATTTTTTTGTCACTTTTGGCGTGATTTTTGACAGAAAAATGAAACACCACAAAATCACTTTTCTTGTAATTTTTTATACTAATTGAGACACCCACAATCAAATAAACATAAAATTTCAAGATTCTATATTTTGAAAAATCAAAATTGGTAAGGGTCCCCCCTTATGCTTTTTTGCAAAAAAAGTGAGAAAAAAAAATATTTTCAAAAGTCAATAAATTTTAGATGTAAATTTGAAGTTGATACCGAAACATGACCAAAATGGCCTCGGGATTGAAAATCGGTTCAGATTTGACAAAGTTGTGGCAGTTTGAAGTCTGGAAATATCATTTATAAGGAACTTTTCGTTGTTTGGGCACTTTACAAGACAATTTTTTTGTCACTTTTGGCGTGATTTTTGACAGAAAAATGAAACACCACAAAATCACTTTTCTTGTAATTTTTTATACTAATTGAGACACCCACAATCAATTAAACGAAAAATTTCAAGATTCTATATTTTGAAAAATCAAAATTTGTAAGGGTCCCCCCTTATGCTTTTTTGCAAAAAAAGTGAAAAAAAAATATTTTCAAAAGTCAATAAATTTTAGATGTAAATTTGAAGTTGATACCGAAACATGACCAAAATGGCCTCGGGATTGAAAATCGGTTCAGATTTGACAAAGTTGTGGCAGTTTGAAGTCTGGAAATATCCTTTATAAGGAACTTTTCGTTGTTTGGGCACTTTACAAGACAATTTTTTGTCACTTTTGGCGTGATTTTTGACAGAAAAATGAAACACCACAAAATCACTTTTCTTGTAATTTTTTATACTAATTGAGACACCCACAATCAATTAAACGAAAAATTTCAAGATTCTATATTTTGAAAAATCAAAATTTGTAAGGGTCCCCCCTTATGCTTTTTTGCAAAAAAAGTGAGAAAAAAAAATATTTTCAAAAGTCAATAAATTTTAGATGTAAATTTGAAGTTGATGCCGAAACATGACCAAAATGGCTTCGGGATTGAAAATCGGTTCAGATTTGACAAAGTTGTGGCAGTTTGAAGTCTGGAAATATCATTTATAAGGAACTTTTCGTTGTTTGGGCACTTTACAAGACAATTTTTTTGTCACTTTTGGCGTGATTTTTGACAGAAAAATGAAACACCACAAAATCACTTTTCTTGTAATTTTTTATACTAATTGAGACACCCACAATCAATTAAACGTAAAATTTCAAGATACTATATTTTGAAAAATCAAAATTGGTAAGGGTCCCCCCTTATGTTTTTTTCGCCAAAAAAATCCTAAATTGAATTTTTTTAAAATTCGTAAACTTGAGATGTATAATTAAAATTGATGCCAAATAATGATCAAAATGGCCTCGGGATTTAAAATCGGTTCAGTTTTGGCAAAGTTATGGCAGTTTGATATCTGGGAATGGCCATTACAAGCCGAAATTGTTTGTTTTTAAATTTAAATACTATTCTCTTATTTAGTTTTCTTTTAAGTAGAAGTAAAATTGATCACCAGACATATTTCCAACATGCGCTTTTATTATGCTCAATAAACCTATGGAAAGAGCTTTTCCAGCAGCTGTGTTTTAAAGAGAGAGTGTGGGGCAATCGCTCTTGCTTGCTACATGGGCCGTCAATCAGGGCGGAAATGTAAAGTTTCGGCACGTAGCGCCCTCCATGCTCTCCTCTCCTAGCCACCCAGCTAGTCACGGTCGCAGTCACTGCCAGTCACTCTCTCCTGGGCGCCAGGCAAACAATTAAGTGTTGATGTTTGGTCATTTTTTCATCGTGTATTTGTTTGTTTTTGTTTTTTTTTTTTTTGTTCTCCTTACCAGCTGCAACTTTATTAAGCAAAATTTAATGGCACCCCGCCCGTGCTGCCCGCATCCGGTGCTGCCGTTTTTCATTAGCGGCGCCAACTGACTTGCAACAATTGTTGCAAAGGCGAACAAAAAAAAAATAGAACGTGGAAAGTTTCACTGCAATATTCTCTGGTGTTTTTCTTCGATGTTTTTTTTTTTGCTGCTTCATGTTGTACAATTAGTTTGGTTCGGTCGTGTTCTTGTCCTGTTCCTGTTACTAGACTGGCTCTGCTGCTGGCCGGGCTTGATGTTTATTTGTCCATTTGCCAAACGTCTAATTGGACTTGCTAAAGATTTCTACAGAGATTTGCTACTAGTTTTCTGCTGCTTTGTCTGCTCTTTTTTTTTCATTTGCCTTGCCCCGTCGAACTGGTAGCTAATAATTTACTAGGGGGCTGAGCGGTTGCCTCGTTTATTGACTCTGCCGAGCTATTCCAAAAAATATCCATCACCCCCGATTTATTTATTTTCAATCGTCCTTTTAGCTCGCACGCAATCGCTGACCCAACGACTTACTCATAACTCAAATATGTATTTATGTATTCACTTAATAATGTCCAGCTGTGTCTTTGTCGTCTATTTCAATATCGATTTTCGAACAGAAATAGTCTTTAGTTACCAAAAAGATCATATCAGGTGACTATAGTATATATTTTTTTAACCCTACTCTTGATGCGTCGAAAAAAGGTAACAGTCAACACAGAATAATTAACAGACATGTGACATCAGTTAAATAAGAAATGCTCGAAATTAATTATTAAGTATAGAGAAAACTGAAAAAGTGCTCTAGTCGAGAGTGCCCGACTAGGAGATACCCTGAACCCAGGCTTTACACTCATCCATACACAGATACACATATACACACACAGATTCTTCATCTTCTTTAATACTATGTTACATTTAATATAAAAAAAAAATTAAAAAAAAACTGACAAGGAAAAAGGTTTTTTTAAAGATGTATAAACTTAAAACTTGGAATTACAGAATGACAGAAAAATATACCAATATACTATTTGTGACACCCACAAATGTAATTTTAAACTAAGAAAATTAATATATCAAAATAAAATATATATATATTGTTAAAAACAGAAGGTTAAACTTATTCAAATTTAAAGTAAGTCTGCAGTTTAAAAGTGAAAAAGACACAACGAAACAATTCGATAATTTATTCATTGAAAACTTTTTCTATTTTGTGAGTTTCGTATAAATAGAAATAAAAAAGGAAATGCCTGCAGATTGCCACTTCAGTAAGACATATAATATATAAGTGTATATATGTATGTGCGTACATATAAAATGCCACTTTTGTGATGAGAATAATGGGCAGCTGGAAAGCCAAAAAGTATGCAATACTTGTCGGCACTTGAGCCAAAGTGCTGAGGCACATAAAAAACGCACAAAATATAGTAAAGAGAAGAGCAAGAGCAAGAGCACAAAATTTTATGATGCGTCTAAATGCGTTCAATGCAAAAGTGTTGCTTAAATGTCAATCTATCTGTCTGACTGTCAATTTCAGCAATTGAAGGCAGCAGCAGCAGCAAAAGCAGCAACAACAGCAACGATGACGACGACAGCGTCTAAATGCGTTTGAAGGAAAATTTCATTTGCAGATATCGTGCTGTCATTTAATAAACGAAATGTGAGCGGTTGCGCCACACACACACAGACACATAGACAGACAGACAAATGCAGCGATGCAGTAACAGATACTGGCAACACTTTTCACACACACACACACACACACACACATACACAGATGGCAGTCATGTTAAGGAAACGCGACAGACAAACAGCCAGACCCAGAAACAGTTACAGAGTCAGAGCTAGAGCCACAGTCGGTGGCAAAGCCATCGTGGCATCCAACACAACGGGACATCGCGTAGGTGAATGGACCCATTGTGTAACTAAACCATAGCGAGACAGCCAAGCACAGGCAGCTCAATCTAGATGGGTGTGCGTGTATATCTGTGTGTGTGTGTAAATCCCGCTCGTCGCACACTAAATGCCAATTTCAGAAAATGACGCGGGAAAAATAGAAAAGAAACGTTGGAGAGAGATAGAAAAAAAGAGGCAACGCAGCTGACACGCAACATGTGAAGCAGAAGAGCTACAACTACAGCGGGGCCAGAGTCCAGGCACCTAGACAGGCCAACAGCTCCAGGCGGCTTTTTGGCCAGAGAAATGAGTAGGAAAGCAAGAGAATAAGCAGCGAAAAGTAATTGACAATGACAGAGCGCGGACAGCGCCAAAATCAACAATTTAAAACGATTTTCATGTAAGCACATTACCGCCCACCAGAAACCCTAAAGCAAATAAACAAAACAAAATAAGGCACAATACTGGAAGTGCTTAGTCAGAAGATACCCTGTACACAGTATGTCGCGAAAATCCAAATATGATCTGTAAAGGTATTAAATTGACCAGCTCTCATAATTTCTATGTTTCTAAAAGTTTTTAAAAATTCGATATATTTCTTTATACTTTAACAGATATGAAAGATATATAGAGATATGAAATCGATTTGTGGAGGTCTGAAATAAACCTAATTGAATCTAGTGGATAGAATATATTTAAATGTAATATATTCGGCTGCTTATGCTGATCAAGAATATTGCAACTTTCTTCGGTCTGTTGCATACCAAATGACAGCACTTTATTAACCCCTCTTTAAGTATTTATGTGTACAGGGTATCAATAAACAGCAAAATCAAACTCACGCACAAAATAAGCAGCAAAGAGATTAGCCTTCGAGCTTTGGCGAAATTGATATTGATGGCAGCGAGCGCAAAAATATCCAGAAATATATTTTGTCATAACTTGCCAGGACAACGCTGCGTATGCGCAATGCCCATTGAACAGCTCATTAAAGCAATCAAACTTTTGACAAAGAAGGCCCCCAGAGTAGCGGGGAGGTGTCGCAAATATTTCGACAGTTTACACGACTTGTTTAACGCCGCAGGATCAAAGCCACAAGCAGCTTTTGATTGATTGAGCAGCAAACCGAAGCTGTTGTTGTCCCCTGCGGGACAAGGACTCCGCTCCTTGGCAGAGTCAAAAGGCTTTTTGTTAAACAAATTGTGGGCAAAAAGGTTCTCAGTGTTGCTTTGCCTCAACAGATTTAACATTTTTCTTCCTTTTTTGTGTATGCTGATTGTAAAGGGATTGGGTTGCCTGATTTTGTGTGTGTGTGTGTGTGTGTGTGAGAGTCGAGTCAATTAGGTGCTGATATGGGGGGACAGGGTGTGGCAAACAAAAAACTGTTGCATAGTTTAAGGCTCATCGTTTTTGACAGCATTTCTCGCTTAGTTGTCGCCACCCCACCCCCTTCTTTTTTCGCTTGCCTAAGCACATTTATTCGTTTTGTCTGGTAAACCCAATACACAGTCACACGCTGGGAAAACCTCCAGCAAAATAAATGCACAAAAAAGTAATGCGCGCAAAAAAAAAAATAGAATAGGAATAAAGAAAATCTCCGCCCGGCAGCCAAAAACATAAAACTTTGCACATTCATTGGGAATTTTGCGTGTTTTTTTTCTGCTCTTCTTTTGCGTTTGTTCTTTAGTCGACAATTTTGGGTTTGTGTGTGTGTGTGTGTGTGTGTGAAAAGTGTGCGCTTTTTTAATTTAATGAAAATTTTCCACTTCGCCGATTGACATTTTGTGTCTTTTGCCGCTATCTCTATCTCACTACGCCCCACTAGCCCCCGCTGCCTTCTCCTACACACGCTTTAACTGCTTTAGTTTGTAGCTGCTTGCGGTGCAAAATGTGCAAAGTTGAGCCACACTGAGATCCACACGCCGTGGGGTTTGCAAATAAACACACAAATTTACTTTACTTGGCTGTCGTCTTAAATGCCGCCCGCCAGCAACGGCAAAAAGTCATTCCATACGCTGCGGCTCTGGCTGCGGCTCTGACTTTGGCGGCTATCTGCACTGCACCGTGGTACCAAACCCAATTAACCTTAAACAAAATGGGGGCTGAATTTTGAAGACTATATGATATATATGGCATACAAATACAAATATAATGGTATAATTTTAACATGAATTTCGACTGAAAATTATGTTTGTAGATATTAATGTAGTATTAATAAAGATGCCAAGCCATAATCAAATATAGCTTAAAGAATTAAAATTTAACACTAGTCTTTTTTTTAAATATATATATAAGTCTAATCTAAAAAGTGTATCTTTCAATATTTAAATATTACAAATATGCTGTTTTCATTGGCAATGCATAAGAATGTAACCACTGTGCGCAGCTATTGTCACAACTTTGGGCATTGCCTTTGTTTGGCTGCAAGTTTTTGGCGTGTAATCAAATGCATATTTGCATGCAGCAATACACCCCAGGAATCACACCTTCCCCTTCCCCTTCCTCTTCCCATCATCAAACACTTTTGCCTTTTGTACAATTTTCTGCAAGACTGGCGAAAAACTTGCAAAACGGCAAAGTTTCAACTGGCAGCGCAGAAAAGTATGCAACGACGCTGATAGCACAAGGAGTAAATCTGACAGGGATGCAAAGATCCTGCACAAACGTTTCGAGGTGTCCCTATATCCTTCAACATATCTATAGCCATCGTTGAGCGGCCATTGAACGCTGCCCGGCGATAAAGTCAATTAGCAAACCGTTGCTGACTGCCATAAAAGCGCACAAGAATCGAAATTAACTTAACCAAATCACATTAAGGGGAGCGATTGATAGACTGATAGGGGGGAGGAGGGTGATTAAACATGATATGCAGTGCACGCACATTAAATGTTATTAACGCATTTAGAGCCGCAATGCAATGCTGCCAATGCTTTTGTCTTCACAGTTCTATTGAATGGTTATCTAATTTTAAATGCCAAGGGTGGATGGTTGGAGGATTGGGGGTTTTGGCTGCAATTCGGCAGGGGGTTGGCTGCCACATTTGTTAGCAGTCACAATGCAATTGTGACGTGACAATTACAGCCAGCACGTAGTGCAGTCCACAGCCAGGCATCGAAGGCGGCAGCCTTGAAGCCAAAGGGCAAAGGCCGACAGCTGGGCTTGGGGGCAAAGACAGCACAGGGGGGCAGCACAAGGTTAGGGTTTGCCATTTACATTCATCATCATAAGTCACTGCCCACACAAATAGATGCAACTAAACGAAATGAAATGAAATATTTGCGCAGGCGAGCAGCGGGCCAAGGATTAAGCAGCAACTGCAGCAGCAAATAGAGCTGTAAAGGTAAGCCAAAGCAGCAGCAGCAACGACAACAACAACAACAACTGCAACATGAAGCATTGGGGAATTGGCAACAACAAGATTTTTCACTTGCCAGCTGCATCAACTGTTACCCCCCAGCCCGCCTCTTGTTTGCCGCTGTAGTTTTTCATTTTATGAACTTAATGAAATAAACAACGCTTTTTGGAGGATGCAACCAACAGTGTTGCATAAGTCAAAAGGTGGCAGGAGGCAGGCCATTAACATTTGCCCCACGTAGCTGCACGCAAATGCCAACAAATGCCAGAAAATGCCAGAAAATTGCCGGCATATTTAATAAACACTGGCTAAAAGAGAAGCGAATGCTACGCTGGCATTTCCACTCCGGGCTAACCAGTGCGCCCGGGACTATAGGGACTATAGTCCCCATAAATCAACAGGTTAACAGATAAGACGCACTCTTTGTGCTACTCCTTGTAAAACGGAGCGAATGGCAGACGTAAATTCATTAACATTTGCCAAATTACTTTGGCTTCTCAGAACATTTGCAAATTACATAAATTACGAGTATAACAACTATTCCGACAACCTATGCGAAATTACCAGGAAACTATGTAAAATGCGTGTGGAAAATACAAAAACATTTCAGCATAATATATTTATTGATTTATTTTCAGTTCCTATGTGATGTTAAATCTACATACGAACTAGGTACAGCTTTAGCTTGAGGCCTTAAGCTAACCCTCAATTATAGAAAATAATTTATAACAGAAAAATATTGAAATGTTTCACAGCAAATTTCAAGAATTTTTAAATATTATAATTAATAATTCTGTCAAATTCCTTTGTTTTTAATTTTAATTTAAAATACTTTTTTTAATAAACTCCCTTAACATTGTTTATATGTATATTTTTTGAAGAAACTGTTTGATTTGCATGTAACAAACTAAAAATATTAATATGTAACAAACTACAAATAAATAATACCTACAACTGAGCTGTACAACACTCAAACTTTTCAATAAATCAAAAGTAACAAGTAAGAGTGCTCTAGTCGAGAGTGCCCGACTAGGATATACCCTGATCCAATGTCTACATTCATTGTAGTTATTTATCTGCATTCATACATAGAAACACACATATACAAACAAAAGCTGCTTGCTACGCGCGTCATACATTTGCTTTGATTCTTCTTCTTCCTTTGGCTTTAAACTATGGTACATTGAATCGTTAATAACTTCTTTGTTTATTGTCTGATCAGAATGAAATTTGTAGGACACAAAGCCGGCATATAAATGTGCAACAATGTAAAAGCCGAAGGTCATACCATTAAAATTACGTATTTTTCAATTTCTGTGAGATTGGGGAGGGGTATCCAAAAAGTGAAATGTATTTTACCTTTGTATGCTATAGGAGAATATATGTACCAAATTTGGTGTCTCTACATCTTATAACTTTTAAGCTATACCTTAAAACACTGTTCTGAAATCTTACTTTATCGATAACTTTTGAAAGGATTGAGATATCGAAAAAAAAAATGATAAGTTTGTATCGAGCCGGCAGTACAATAACTTTAACTTAAATATAAAGTCGCTAGTTTTTAAAACTTTCAAGTTATACCCGAAAAACACTTGGCTGGAATCGATATTTATCGATAACTTTTGAACGGAACGAGATATCGAAAAAAAATGATAAACTGGTCTTGTCCCGGCACCGCGAGAACTTATATTTCAAATATGAAGTCTCTAGCTTTTGTAGTCTCTGAGAAACAGGCGTTCATACAGACGGACAGACGGACAGACGGTCAGACGGACAGACGGACAGGGCTAAATCGACTCGGCTATTGATAGTGATCAAGAATATATATACTTTATGGGGTCGGAGATGCTTCCTTATGCCTGTTACATACTTTTGCACAAAACCATTATACCCCTTTTTCCCATTTTTAATGGGATCAGGGTATAAAAACTGTTGTGTAAATATTTTAATAATATTTTAGCACATTTTCCAAGCGTTACTTTTTATCGCATCCCAGCAGACAATGGCTTATTTTTTGGAATTACGACTGTCGAAACTGATTGACCGCATAAGAGAGAAAACTTTTTGATTTTGGCTAGAAATTGAAGCTGACGTTTGCTGTTGGTCGCATTGGGCAGCTGACCATGGCTGTCATCTGGAATCAAGCTAGCTGAGGGCAGAGGGGTGGATTGGAGACTGGTCCAAATGAATGCGCATTTTTGGTTGACGATTGGCTGGACAAATGGTGTCAAAGGGACCAGTGCACATAGAGGAGAAAAGTACGCCATAAAAAAGATGGTAATAAATGGAATCAGTTGATGGACTGCTAGCCTTGAACTTGTGGCTGAACCGTGCTGCACTCAACTGAATTGCAATTTATGGCCAGCGAACTCTCACCGGAAATGCCCTGCCACATCCGGTAAAACTTTAAGCCGCATTTCCGCTCATGCAATTTTAATTTGTCAAATGCAACTTTACTGAAATTAACTGGTAAATTTTAGAATCCACGCAAGGATTAGAAATGGCGACGTCATCATCATCAGCAGCCAAGTCGAGCAAGTCAGACACCATCGACAGACAGACAGACACCACTGACACCCACTGGCAGGCAACCGCCGTCGTCGAGCCACTCGAATTGGACCATTAGTTTTGACGGCATTAGTTGGCGCTTTTCATGGCGCAGACAAACCAGACAGCCAGCTAAATAAATAAGAGACGAGCAGCGGGCCCAAGCGAGCCGCTCCCGACCGAGCCGGGAGACCGGTCTGGTATGGTCTGGTCTGGTCTGGTTGCTCCGCTCGATCCCACGGCGAAATTATGCATGTAATAAAAAGCGGCGAGGCAGCAGCAGCAGCAGCGTTTGCAGTGCCCGCCCACAAATGCATTGCCACGCCCACTCTTGTCGCGTTCGCCCCGAAATTTTAAGTGCATTAACATAAACTGGCGGCCAAAATACCAACCCACAAACCAACACCCGCACCCCCCCTTCTCAGCAGTAAGCAGAAAATATAAATAAAGCTTGTGGGCGTTGGGGGACGTTTGCGGTGCATGCAACACAGCGGGCGGGGAGGGGTTGAAAAGCTGATGAGTGCAACGACTTGGCTGCGTCAGCAGCATCGACACCAAAACTAAAGATGTGCTCGTGTCACGTCGTATATATATATAGTATATATATATTATTTACTATGAATATGATATTTTATGAAAATTACAGTTCATATTGAGTATCATCTTTCATTATAACTTACTAAATATTTTGAATGGTTTTAGAAATTTTGAAGTGAGTCAAATACATAGTTTAAAACGTTGGAATATTTAATAATATATATGTCATTTTTTATATATAGGGATCTTATTTAGAATGAAATTTATGAATCAGAACTGATCAATTTTCAAACTACATATTTTTAAAAACATTAGCGTCAAATTTACACTGTAAATACTTTTTATCTACACTCTTCTCATTCTAAAATGTGCTAGAATAATTAAAAGTATTTAAATCGCAGTGGATTTAAAAAAGTGAAAATACTAATAATATTGCTTAGTATTCAGTTTGGGCAAGATAGATTTTAGGTTTTCATACAATTTGATAAAATTGCTATCTTTTGGTAATAACAATTAATTTGTTATGTTGATAATACAAATCTTGAACCAGAAAATTAAATTACCATATAAATATTTGGAGTAATTGCATAACACTAAAAGCTTTCAAGCGTTTATTTATAGTGTTGAAAAATGCCAGTCACGCTGCCAGCTCAAATCAACACATTTGACAGGAAGCGTTTTGCCCGCACAGACATGACGGCATTTGCCACACAGGAAGCGCGTCTAGGTTGGTGTCTGTGAGTGTGAGTGTGTGTGTGTGTGTGTGTGTGTGTGAAAGGCATTAACAGACTCGTAAACTGCCAAGTTGCTTGTTATGTTGATTATACAACCAAACGCGCGCGAGCTACCAAAAATAAAGTTAAGACTCAAAAGTTGCACTTGAAAATGCGGCAGCTGTAAACAGCGAAGGGGAGCAGGGGAGGCGTTAGCAACTGGCCCGCTGGGAAAACGTGGCAACGCTTGTCCGTTTGGCTGGCAACATTTAAAGCTGCTGCCGCTGCGCATAGGCACGCCCCAAAAAAGTATGCAACACTTGGCGCTCTGCGCTGCGTACGTGTCTGTCAAAAGTGCTCAAAAATAAACACATGCGAAAGCAAATACGGAAAAGTGGCCAACAAATGCAAAGAAAAGCGTAGGAAACCAAAAATAAGATACAACAAATGCGCAGCAGCAACTGTCATTTTGACCCCTTCTTGTGGCAGGAAGTTTGCTTGCCAGCTAAAGTTGAAAGTTGAATGCCTGGCAAATGCCGCGGCAATGCACCCGCAGCAGCAGCAGCAGCACCCCCTATAAGAAAATGCATTTGACAGGCCCCTCCCTCAACCGACTGACGCAGCCACTGCAAAAGTTTTCCTCACGCAACAGTCGATCTGTTGGCAAATCTGCCAGCGCCACTTTTTGGTATTGTTTTTCGTTGCAAATTTATTACAACATTTGCCACGCGCTGCTTTTATCTCTGGGCGGGTTTATTTATCTGGCACGTTAAATTTACTTTTGCCGCCACACACACACACACACACACATACACACAGTCATAGCGTATTCCGTACACATTTTCTTTTGCTCCTTTTCATAATTTTTCGCCTCGAGGCCAAATTGTCGTCTTTATTTGCAGCATGGAAATGCTTGTGCACAAATTTCGCCGTTTTTTTCCCCGTTAACCATTTCGCATTTCCATTTCAATGCACATCAACAGTGGCAGCAGCAGCAGTGGCAGTGGCAGTGGCAGTAGCAACAGTGGCAGTGGCAGCAGCAATGGCTAAACGTGGAAAACGTTTTGAGATTTCCAAGTGCTCGCCCGCATGACATTTGCGATTTTCCGCACATTTTGTATTTTATTGAACTGTTTGTCAGATGGCGCTGCTTCAAGTGCTGCTTTAAGCCAGAATCCAGCACCCAGCACCCAGCATCCAGCATCCCGCATTCAGCATCCCTCATATGATATGAAAAGCATGAAAACTTTATGAAAATCAAATGGAAATAAAAATGGACAGCGCTCATAAACAATAATATTGGCGAGAGTGAGCTTTCAAGTAACATAACTAAAAAAAAAAAACAAGCATAAAGTGGGGGCGTGTCAGCTGGTTAGCCAAGATAGAAAGCTGGCTAACTGGCAGCAACTTAATAAAAGCAAAAATGTATGAAATACTTTTACGACTTTCAAAGACATTTTTACAGCTTGCTGGCAACTTGGCTAACGATATGCGATATGCACAAGCCGGATGCCGCTATCCAGGCTGAAGGAGCGGAGCCTGGAGCCACTAACTGCATTCCTAAGCAATGCAGACCACTAAGGTCCAGTCCCGGGTCCGAATGCATGTCGCATCATAAAACCGAAAGTCATTTCGCACAGAACGTGTCTGCTGCCGGTTTGGCCAAGAAGCCAAAGTCATTGCAGCCAATAATAATTCCAATTGTAGTGCAGTGACAATTTCTTTCTCTCTCCTTTTTTTTTTTTTTGTTTTGCCCAGGATGCGCCAGCTTCTTTGGGGTACAATGTACCAACAATGGTCAGCAGCAGCAGCAGCAGCAGCGGCAGCAGCGCTTTTATTGCCCAGCGTTGGCATTTTAAGTGCAGCGGCAACAGCAACGTCCCAAAAACATTATTTGGTCAATGTAGACGACATGACGCGGCCATTAAACGCAACAAATAAGCAAACAATGGCCAAAACTTGCCAACGGGGCTGAAGGGGATGAAGGGAATGAAGGGACTGCGGCCAGAAGTTAAGCAAGGAAGAAATTAGTAAAGTGCTTAAGCGACACAGACCCAAAATGTTTTCATAGTTTACCCGTCTGTCAAGGCGGCAGCTGATGACTAAAGCTGCCGCTTCTGAGAAGCACTCATATATCTCATCCCTACTACACTCAAGGGATAAGTTCAGAAAAAGTTAACGGTGACTATTAAAGATTTTCTATTAGTAAATCTAATAAATTCATGTAAGAAATATGTATTTACTATCAACAACATTTCGAACCCTAGTTTTAAGTATATGTATATTAATTAGCTAAATACTTTCTATTACAAGTGCTCAAAATTAAACTTTCGCCTTAATTCCACATAAAGATTTGTAGCATACTTTAAGGACCGTTCTCAAATTATATAAAATAACAACACTAGTTGCAGCTCTTCATTAAATTCTGCTGCAAGCTATAATAAGGTTTATGAATTTCTTTAAAATTATAATATACTATCCAATAAATTAATTAAGTCAAACATTATGAATCACTTATAATCGAATTCACTTAAGTAAACTTCAAAAACTATATTGAAATAACACCAATTGAATTTATAACTATCCTAAGTTGTCATATAAGTTGCCAATAATCAAAAAAAAACAATAAAGCAAAAATACTATAAATCCATAAATCGTGCCAAATAGTGACATCAGTATTTTTCAGAGCTTTA
The DNA here is from genome assembly GCA_035045305.1 of Drosophila maculinotata. Lineage (NCBI taxonomy): Eukaryota > Metazoa > Arthropoda > Insecta > Diptera > Drosophilidae > Drosophila > Drosophila maculinotata. The sequence goes on from JAWNPD010000335.1 coordinate 14,004,530, forward strand.
GTTTTAATGTGGATTTAATAGATCACGCAATGCATAAATGATAAAAGTTATATGCAATTGTCATTTAACTATCGATTTGATTTGCTATTATAATAATTACTGTAATTAATAATAATTTAAAGGCGCAAATTAAATACAAATTGAAAAGCAATCGCTGTATACTACAAAAAATACTAAGTATAAGTGAGACATGCTTGAAAAATACTTGATTATAAGAATCTTTCAATCAGAAACTGAGATTATAAAATACTATTGTAAACATATTGCTTACTCATTTAGTTTAATTCAGTTATTAAAATATTACCTAATAAATGTGTGGCCAGAAGCAAATGCTTATCTTTAATTGTGCACAATTTACTGATTAGATTAGTATATGGCATCTATCTATCTATCGAGTGAAACGCCTGACTAATTAGCTTCAATAATATTTGTAAACTAATAAGCCAAATTTGATGAGGGGATGCGTCAAATGAAATAATAAAAAAAATTTAAGAGCAGCGAAACTTTTGGCCGCTCAAGCAGAAACCGCCTAGAGACAGCCAAGCTGTCAGAACAATTTATTTATTTAGTTTTGCAAAAGCTAATTAGCAACTAAAGTGAAATTAAAGCAAAGCCCGATAGCGAGGCACACACAGCGACAATGGACTTTTGCACCCCATCCTAAATCCGCAGAAAGGACACGAAGAGCAGCTAGGCAACGGTGTGCTACAACTAATTAAATGCAATAAGCAAGCCGGCAACTAGTGGACGTGGCTGCTGCAGGACACGACGGCATAGGGTGTGACAGGAAGTGATGTACAAAAAAGCGGCAACGAGTGACAACTTTGTTTTGATGTGCAAGGACATTTACAGGACTGCGACTCCAACTACAGACTACAGACTACGGACAACGACTCCTACCTCTAACTCTAACTCTTACTCCAACTCCAACATCGTGTACGCCCTTTCGTTTATGCTACGCGGCGCACACTAACGATGAGAACGCGTTTTAATTTGTACATTAAAGTAATTAGTTTAACATTAGTTAGCTGCAGTTAGTTTTAATGAACAAGCGAGCGAAATTTCCCTAGTCGAGCACTTACCGCTCTTGAAGGTGGCCATTAGACGATCCGAGTCGGCGCCATGCTGACAATCAAACAGCGATGTCTCAAGCAGATCGTTGGGCAAATAGCCCAGCAGATCGAGCATTCTACAAGCACAAAAGAAAAACCAATTAGCAACTACAACATTAGATGTTCTAACTGTGATGCAAAGCTCACTTGTCGTCCACATAGGTGAATTTCATGTCCAGGGCGTGCTTGGTCAAAAATGTGCTAGTGCCCAGCGGTATTTCAATATTGGAGGGATGTGGTATGGGCCTTCCAATGGCAACGAGCAAGCGTTCACCGTTGCTATTCACCCTCAAGTGACCGGTTATGCGTATAACCTGCAGGTGATAAAGCATCAATTAGCCAAATACTTATTGAAAAATGATTTTATATCCAGGTTTACCTTGTACGAAGCGCTCTTGATGTTGATGCTGCGTCCGCGACTGGTCAGCGTGCACTTCATGCGCACGAACAGATCACGATGATGGGTGCTGACGTCGGAGTCGCGCATCTTATCATCCTTGATCTTGTCAGCGATGCCATTGCGTTTGAGATTGAGCGCCTCCTTGATTTCGGCATGGTCGCACTGGTGCGCATAGTCCCAGATCGGCTGGCCAAGCGTATCAATCTATAATATTAATTATCAAGCATTAGTATTAATATTTTATATTAAATTGAAAATGATAAACGCACCTTTGTAATGCCCAGATAATCATTAATGTTCTCCGTTACGTAAATGACGTCACCATCATTATGTAGCACTAGCAAAAATCCATCCATGGCCTGTTTTAGCAATTCGGTTGAACAGCTCGACCAATCCTTGTCATCATTTTCAACCTTGGGCTTGACCAGAGCGGCTTCTTCGCTGCCGCGGGACGAGTCAATGAGCTCAGATATCTGAGGCCCTGCAAACAGATATAGGTCATGAATATGATAATGTGAATCGGAATGTGCGTATGCAAATAACACCTACAGAAAAGCAGCATCTGACGTATTTTCAGATAGGCAATTGAAATGCGCATCACTGATGCCTTGTCCAGCTGGTCGACATCGTCGGGCCTCACGGGCAAGGCCTGCGAGAGTTCACTGAAGATCTCCGACTCCTTGGAGCGACGGCAACGCGCCGCATCGCGCGACTTTTCCTTGCGCTTTTCATTATTCCTGCAACAAAATAGCAAATTATTTGCATCAGTAAACGAATATTGAACGTTGCTAAACTAGGTCTGAGCTGCATCCGAGTGAGAGATCACGTAGACCACTCTTGACGTCGTTACATTGCGTTCGTTAAATTTGCATTCCACTCAGGGACACCAGGGGCTGGGAAGCTGGGAAGGTGGGAAATGGCACAGAAATGCGTGCATTTCAATTGTTGCGATTTGTTGCGTTTTTATTTGATTTGATTCAATTGATGCGAGCAGCGCACAATTTTTCAATTGAGCTAAACATTCGCAATATTCGCTAGCAAGGCGAAGGTGTCAAAGTTCACGGCAGCTGCGAATATTTCTACAGTGCATGTACATATTTCAATGAAATTTTATGGCAAAATAATCGCAGCATGCAGGAATAAAAAATAAATTATGCTAATCTGTTTTTCCAGAGAAAATGTTAGACTTCCAGGTCCCAAAACACTGGACCGGTCTTGAAATTTTAATCACTTAACTGTCATCAAAAACATGCTGACTAAAGGCATGCCAATCATTCAAATCTAAAAACTTTAAGATTTGCTCATAGCTCTTCCTCAATATTTATTCGGCATCAGAGATAAATATATTTATATTTTTGTAGTGCAAAATTAAATTGAACTGATCATGACATTAACGTGTGTGTTTCACATTCCTGCAATCTTAATATTATAATGGACTTCAGAGCACGATTACTGTCCTCTTGTGTGAGCTTTGATAGGCCGAATACGTATGTATTTTGAACCTTTCACTTTTTTTGCCAACACATGTTTTGCTTGTTGCCTTTGTCAGAATTGAAGTGGCAGTGCTTAGTGGCTTAAGATAGCCAGAGCCTGCTGACATGGCCTAAAGTAATTAGATAATAACGGGACGCAGCCTTGGCACCATTCCAGTTGCCTCAAACTCATTTGTAATGGAAGTTTTTTGTATTTTTGCACATCTTTAACACGATTGCTGAAGGCAATTAGCATGTCAAAAGGTTCGAAGAGATCATTGCAATGTTAATGAACCGGTCAGTTTCATCCGTGGAATCAGTCACCTCAAAGCGGAAATAAGAATATAAGATAAGAATATGCAAAACAAGTTGATGAGTATACGAGTGCCTCAACCAAAAACTATGCAAACAAATTAAAATTCCAAATTTCTTATCTATTGGCCTACAAACAAACACACAATTCACTTGACAAATCGTATTTGTTAATATATATTTATATAGTTTAAAGAGTGCACTGACCTCACACAAAAGCACGTCGTGCTGCCAATTTCGATTATGGCAAATTCTGGCTAATATATATATAGAAAACATACTCAAATCCCAATAGATTTAGTTGTTGCTGATGCCAAGAAAAACTCGTGAGCCGACGACAACTAAAACAGTGAAATAATTTCTAGATAATGCTGCTTATGTGTCTCATATTTAATATATGAAATAAGGTCGCGAAAATAAAATGTTTTTAATGATTATATAAAGACAATGCGGGCACAGTGTCACGTAGCAAAAATGTCACACGAAATATTCGCAGAAATGTAACCAAAATTTGTGAAAATCACAAACATTTCGTGAATTGCCATAAAAATCATAAAAAACCAACGCAAATTAATTATCGACCCAAGGCGAAGACAAAGAGCAAAACTAAGCTGGCAAACAGATAACAAACCAAATAATTTGTAAAAAGCCAAGCTAAAGCATTTACTTGGCAACAAGCGACAGATCGCTGAAAAGTGCTGTGCCCCGCCCCCTTTTCACAGAGCTTTGCATGTCAAGCAATGCCGCCATATCAGCGTAACAGACAGACAGATAGACAGCTAGACAGTTAGAGCGAAAGAAATAGCAACAAAGTAAAACATTTTCACCGCGTTACTCATACGACGTGTGTGCAGACAAATTGACAGACTAAAACAGTTTGTAATGCTTACCTTCAAATGGCAATTGACAACAAATCTACTATGTTTAAAGCACACTGATATTTATAAGAAATTCTGCAAACAATTGATAATGTGCTTATGCAGATAACAAAATTTTGTATTTTTATATTCTGTTGCCAAAGGAAAAAAGAGTTTATTTGGTTGGTGCAGTGGACTCAAATAAAGTATTCATATTTTCCACTCAAGTTTTCCCTTAAGTTGTTTAATTTCAATTATTGGTGACTTCTTAAATGTTTGTAATTCAAAATATTGCCGCCAACGTTTTTTTTACTCTCGCTGTTTTTTAACTTTTATTATCGAAAGATTCCGACTGCAAATAAAATTCTCAAACAATAAGGCGTTTTTTAAGATTTGCACAAAAGCACATAACAAACAATAAGTATATGCTATCATACAACAATTCGCAATGCACATAAATGTATTTATAAGCAGCAATTTCAATATATATCGTATCGTGCCACCCGATTGCCCTGCCCTGCCCTGCCCCGCCCCTTTCTCAGCAGCGAACGACTTTGTTGGCATGCTAATAGCCTGCTTAGACGACTCTAGAGCGCAGGGACGGCAGCGGGGCGAGGGCGGTTGGAGTATTCATTAAAACAGAAGTGAATTGCTTTTAAATATTCACAAAAGCGCTTGCATATTTTTTTTTTTTTTATTATTTTTGTTATTTTGTTGTTTACTATTGTTGCTTGGAGCATTTCCGGCTGCGGCGACATTAGTCAGCGGAGCCGGAGACGGAGGCGGAGAGGGGCGTGATCGGGACACGTGTGCAGTTTTGAAAATATATTTGTTTATAATAATAATAGAAAGCTCTATTAATTATACGTATATACATAGATCTCAATACCTGTTATCAGAGCAGCAATTTTCAAAACAATTAAACAACTATTTTCACAAACTATTTTAATTGAAGCAGAAAATAACATTTACTCAAGTAAAATTCAGTCTGAAGTGTTTAATTACATAAACTTTTCAGTATGCACATTTTAATTACTAAAGTATTTGTGCTGAAGTAATTGAGACATTACAGAGACACGCTAGTTTAATTATTGTTACAATAAATTATAATTTAAATAATAAATAACTGTATGTTTATTAAAAAGTATACCAACAACAAAATCCAATACAATAACAATCAGAATAATGAATAATATCCAATGACTACTCAAAGTCAAATATCAAGGTACAAATAATAATATAATCGAGCACTCTATTGAAAGAAAGAGAAGGCATTAAATACGATATAGTATTTATTAAAAAGAACCAAGTTCGATAGCCACATTCTGAGCCCACTTCTGAGCCAAGTTCTGACGCTACTGCTAAGTAATTGCAAAATAATATATGTATATTTTTGAAAGGGTTTTCGGATATGCAATAGATAAGCAACAATTATGGCTAAACGTGCAGCTCGTTTGCGGTTTGCCAAATGTAAACAAAATCCGAATGAGGCACGCGCAAACGAGACACACAAACACATTAACACACACACACACACACACACTCGCATTGTGTGTGTTCGTACGCCACTGGCATGTTAAATGAGAACTTTTTGAATCTGCGTCAATGGCAAGACGCAATTACTCAATATTGTTTAGTAAAGACAGTTCCATATGAGAGAGTCCCAAATTTTCGTTTCGGCTAACACCCAACTAGCCAATATTTTACCGCAACCCGTTGCCCCCTTAATAAGGCCATCAACATTTTTGTCTTTTTTATGGTTGACCATAATTCTTATCGCTGAGCGATTATAATGTTTTGATTTACATTTTCGCCACATAATGAATTATTTTGAAAGCCTGGGATAATTGTCCTATGCAGTACATTATAGGGGGTCTTTTTTTAAAAAAACTCATTCGAAATATTGATTGGACGTAGTTTTCCACGAAATTTCAAAATTTACTAACAAGTAAATAGATTAAAATATACAAATTGATAACAACACTTAAATGATAACATTTTTCGGGATTTAGAAAAGCAAATACTAAGTTTGCATATTCTAGGACAGAGCTTCAACATAATATTAAGTATTGCTGGGAAACTGTGTTATATTCACATACAATTGCACTTTTCAATCAATTCGATATTAATAAGATTATTGCAATATGTTAAAGACATAAAAAAAATCTCAATAAGTAAATTTCTTTAATATATATTTAAAAATAAATAGTTGTTATACAAGAACTCAATCGCCGATGCATCGTTTCTATGAAAACTTTATTATATAGTTCTCTTAAATAAAGACAACTTTTATAATTAGTAATTCAAGAGAAGTAAGCCAAATTTAGCCGAATAATTGGCTATAGCTTAAGCTCTAAACTAACCCGATCTACCTTTAATAAAAACAAAATTTAAATAATAATGCAGTTTGCTATCATGTTTCGATTAATTAAATGATTAGTGCCAATCCGAAGCAATCCCAACAAACTGATACAGGGTATACATATGTTTATATGTTCACAAATAAAAGTACAAACAAATATATAGTACATATGTCTAATGTATAATAATAGTACAGTGGCTGAGATAAGATGTGCACCCGCTTTGGTTACTTTGTTGTTGATTGTGTTGTGTGTGTGATAAGCGAGCATTGTGGCGTTCACTGTAGAGCAGACGCTGACAGACAGTGGGGGGCACGGGAGGGGCTAAGAGCTGCTGAGTGGGTGCATAAATCAAAGGCGCATGTAAATCACTAGAATTTCATATGCTTGACAAACAAGTTTCACCGCACTTACATAAAATCCTCGATATCCACAAATTGCGAAAACTGACAGGGCTGGGGCTGGCTGGGCGCATAGCCGAAGCAACGATCATAGCCCCAGGGCTGATTGCCGCGACAGGGCGTGGCAAGGTTGTGCATCCTCAAATCGGGTCGCACATAGGGCGCCACCTGCTGACCATAGCCAGGCGGAAACTGGCAAAAATCGGAGCTCTGTCGCTGATAAGGATGAAAGCGCTGCATATCGAGGCTGGCGGAGTTGTTGTAAATGACACGGCCGGAAGCAGCGCCACAGGCAAAGGGGGCCTGCTGTGGCACTGGCATATTGTAGAAGCCGCCATTATTGAAATTGACGGCGGGCTCATTTAATGGCATACAGTCGTAAAGTGAACTATTTGTTAAAGTTTGTTGCTGCTGTTGTTGTGGTTGTTTAAGATCCGTTTCATAAAAAACGGCATCGTCGCCATAGAAATCGTTTTCATTACAGTTCAAATCACAGTTTTTCCATGAATTATACATTATATGTTTTCAATGGCATTAGCCAAGAGACACATACACACACACACACTCGCACACACATGCACTATTTGTATTATTATTATTGAAATTTATTAAACGAATGCAAAAAGAACCGTTTTGTATGAACATTTGAAATGAACAGAAAATTCTAATAGCTTGAAATTCATATTTATACGTTTCCTGGCAAAATCGCAACTGTTATCAAAAACACGCACACACACACACACCTGTAAAATCCATGAAAATCCCAAACAACAATGCCGCAATGGGTAAGAGTGAAACGCTTTCAGTGAACTTCATAAATGTTGGACTGAAAGCGCTGTAGTATACCATCAGACATTAAAACATCAGCTATCAGTCGCTATCGGCTAAAGGAGAGAAAGAGAGCTGCTGCCGCTGCTGATAAGAGATAAGATAAAAGCCAAAAACAACTGCAGCCAGCCTTATATTCTGTGCCAATTATTCATGTGTGAACTGACCAGATAAGAAAGATAGCTCAGATAGCTGAGTGCGCAAAAAAGTGGGCAAAAAACGAAACAAAAAGCACACGTTAACTACGCTTATTAACTTTATCATATATATTATTTTACAGTTGGTAATTAGCCGGGCTAAAAGCATTGCATACTCTAGAGCGCATTAGATGTTAGCTCCCTCTCGCTCACTCTTCGGATCGAGCTTATCTTTGAAGGACTCTGGTCTGTTTATTATTTACATACGCAGCACACACACGAATGAGTCACAAACTGCAGTAGTTGTTGAATGTCAAACAATAAATCAAATAACTAAACCGCTAACAAATTAAAAAGCCGTTAGTTGCTAGACAAGAGACAAGGCACTAGCTGGCACAAATGAAACGAAACTAGCCGCGTTTTGTTGCCAGTTAGCCATCTAGAAAACCCTATCTCTGATAACATCACATAACATTATAGAGTCAAATATTTGAATGGTTTTTGGCAAACACGGGCTGAAAGTGAAATGAGATAAGCGACAAACGACAAACGACAAACGGCAAACGGCAAACCAACAAACAGCAGCGAGCAATGAGATGACGATTAAATAACAAGGCTTTCAACGTGGTCCGCTGAATGGTGAGTGGCCGCCAACATTGATAAACACGAGTACTTTTCAAAATCTGCAAGTATTTCAAAACTCAATGAAAATCAAAAATCTACAATCTACAATTATCACGATTTCATATCTGCACAACCTTTTCTTAATCTGTGTTAGTCATTAGCTTTAAACGTTCAAGCACTGGAAATGGAATCTTACCAAAATTGAATTTAAAAATTATTTTTAGATTCTCAGGCCTTGCAGTACCTATTTAATTGAGGTCACAAAAGAGTCTGTAAAATAATATACATATAAGAAAAAGCAGTCTATTTACATGGCATATAAGTAGAGCAACAACAAATCATCAGGACAACAACAACAACAACAACGACGACAAAAACAAGTTACATTTGCAGGCGAGCTGCGATTTTGCGCAACTGACAAGAATTATGGGCAATTTTGTAACGCCCCTGACAAAAGCAACAGAGGCCGCACATAAATTTACTTTCCCTGCTACAAAATCAAAAAAATAAAGAGACGAAAAATATTAAAAACAAAAAAAAAGAGGGGCAAAGAGAACATAATTATCACAACAAAACAAAGTTATTGCATGTGGTATAAATAAATTGAATCAGCGGCGCGTTGGATAAAACCAAAGCATAAAATTGATAAGCGCACACAGATACACAAGCTCACAAATACAAAAGGCAAAGATACAGATACAAAAATAAAGAGAGAGAAAAAATTCGTGAGGCGGCTGCTGCATTTGGCTGCTGCATGGCAACAACCGTTGCTGGCAGTCAACAGCAACAGCAACTGCGTATTTTATATGAATATACATAAAGAAATACAACATATGTTAAGAAACAACAACAACAACAGGCCCAATGTACACGGAACACCATTTACACACACACACTTACACACTTATGTTAACACCCCCCAGCCCCCGCTAATGTCGTCACATTTTAGTTCGATTACGCAAAAAAGTAGGTCGTCGCGGCCAGACAGAGGCAACAACAACACTACCCGCAGCAACAACAGCAGCAGCAGGCAACAACAACAAAAACAAACAAACAACAACCATAAAGCATATCATTTAAATATTTTACATTGTGTTAATTTTATGCGTTTGCCTTGCGTTGGTATTGAAATACAAATAGCTTATATTTATTATTTTCTACAATATTCATATCAATTCGCGGTAGTCAAAAGTGTAGCCTAGGGTATTTGATACGTCTGCGTCGATTTTGTCAATATCAAAATAACAAATTCAGACAGAAAATTTATAAAAAACAGATCAAGATCCCAAGTTTCTAGAATTGTCCTGCCAAGACTTCAAACACCCATAACTTTGTCAAAACCGAACCGATTTTCAATCCCCAAGACATTTTGGTCACGGTTTGACATCTATATTAATTATACACTCACATTTGACAAAATAAAAAAATTCGGGTTTTATATCCATTTTCATGACAACAAGTTGACATGTCAGATTCAAACTCCCCCGAAATGCCCTTCCCAGATTTCAAACTGCCATAACTTTGTCAAAACCGAATCGATTTTCAATCCCAAAGCTATTTTGGTGATGTTTTGACATCTTTATTAATTATACATTCAAATATGACAAACTATTTATTTTCAGATTTTTTTCCCAAAGTAGTACTATACAAGTTCTCATTTACAAAGCATTATTCAATCCGATAAGAACTTAATATGCTTGTAATCTATGCTAGGCAAATCTATGTCCAAAATGCAGCAATACAAAAATTCTTATTGAATCGAGGTTGAGATGTCTAACAAGTAAATCAAATAAGTGGACAGGCAAGTGCTCGACGCGTTTGAGTTTAGAGATGGCAGTGTGATAATCGTATATCGATACGTCAAACTCTTAAACCCTACAGCCGATCTGATTAATCGTAGATAAACAATCGAAAAATAGATAAATATTCTTTAAAGTTATGGAAAAGAACATAAACATTCTTGCAAGTTTGCTCAACCATATAGTTTTTATCATGTTCAAAATCCATGTTAATTTTTTTAAATCAATATTTTCAAATGGCTTCACATTGCAATAAATTATAAACAGCGTTAAACCAAAAATGTTAACAAATCTATAAAATTAAAGTTATACGTGCCTTAAACAAAAAACCTTCCGCTACAGTTGTCGCAAGGTTTTTTTAAGTTCGTGCGGCAAAAATTTGTTGTTTGTGATGCTCGTGAAAAATCAAATACTTCACGTGATCATCTCCAGACCCCATAGATACTTCAATTGAAAATTAAATGAAAAACATGCACAATTATCTAAAGCAGCTATAGCTGTCACTATCAGTAAACTTTGATTTGACATTATACAAATTAAATACTATTTAATCGATGCCAGAAACCAGTTTAACATTTGTGCATGGAAAACTGGCAGCTGTTTAAGTTTTTGATTTTCCACAACTTGAAACGGTTACAGAACCGCTTTTCAGCAGCGAATTCAACTAACTGGAGTCACGTAGGCCAAACAAAATGTTTCCATTTAATGCAAATTTTGCATTTTTTTTTTACAAAAATTCCAAAAATACAAATATAAATATCGTAAACTTTAAATTTTATGTGCTTCATACAAAGTAAATGATTTAAGTAAATGCATGGCCGTTATTTGAGGGGCGGGTAACTTAGGGCAACTGACTTAAAAAGGGCAGACAAAAAATAACAAAGCAAGATTGCTCGACTTGGAAATACCCTGTAAACTGGTTTTAAGTAGCTGCTGATCTAGCACAGTGGAAAGTTAGTGGAGGGGTTATCAATATAGATAAATAATTTTGATCACACTGACATGTGTATATCGACTATTTATGATGATCAGAGATTTCTGCGTGTATCTGTAACATAAATATCCACAAGTGCATAATACCCTCTCAACACACTCTTTAAGGGCACACCGTATAGCAAAACAAAACAAACTGAGAAAACAAAACTGCCAACAAAAACATAAACAGAAACTGGTTGCGCTGTAAACGCAACAGGTTTTTCTTATTGTTTTGTATTTTGTATAAAAATAAATGACACGCACAAATATGCGTAGCAGAGAAGAAGGAAACCAGTGTAAAGGCAGGCAGGCCACAAATGCATAAAGCTATAAATAGAAACCAGAGAAGAGGGGGTAGGGGCAGGTCCGTCAACGTACTCAAGGATATTTTGATAAACTTCCTGTCGACAGAAGTCAAAAGAGATAAGGTTCATTTCTAAATATTCATCACTTGGCAGCTTGGCAAATAATTATTAAATATTATTTGGCAATTTCGCTTGAGGATTGCGGTTTCTTGTTGTTTTATTTTTGCTGTTCGCTTTTTGCTTTTTGACATTGGGGGTAAGGTCTCGGTCAACGCGTTCTCTTTTAGTGTCTGCCTTCGCCAAAGTTGTATGATTATCGCCAATGCAAAAACCAAGGGTGATTAATGATTACTGCATAGACTTCTTATGTGTGTATGTGTGCAAAATGTGATCTTTGTATTCCCCTCAAAACCAACTGCCTTTGATATATGTACGTCAGTCTGTGTCATTAACACGTGTCACACATTGTTACGTAAATCAAATAAAACAAATATGATAAGACCATATGAGTTTTCTTAATTGTTTATCATCACAAAATGTCCAACGCATTGAAGAAGACAATTGCGATCACATTTAGTATATATGTATGTATATGTACATACAGATATGTATCAAATAACTAACCATATTTATCACACAATCATATCTGATACTTGAAGCTTGTCTGCATCTAACAAATTTGCATTCCTATGCAGAAATTATACTAAATAAGAAAATTTCCGTTTCCCGAACAGAGCTTACAAAGTGAACTAGTGAAAATCATCTGAAATTGAAATACAAATGTACAAAATTATTCATTATTTATGAAGCAAACTGGAAAACTCACTGCAGCTATCATGCAATTAGTGCACTAAGTATATATACATATATGTATACATGATATACATATATTGCTAATTTCTATGTACATATGTATGTATGTACATATGTGCAAAAAGCAAATAAGGTCACGCTATTACTTGAGCTGCGTTTAATTGATATAAATTAGAGATCAGAAACTAAAACGGGAAAGACCATTTATTTGCGGGCTGTCGTTGATAAAATGACCCAGCAATATGATATAGTTAGCCGATCCAGTACATATTTATTTGTTGTTTATTAAACAATTAAATCTATGTGCATTTAAAATGAATATAATCTGTACTGCCTGTAGTATAGTAATATTTGTGAGTAGTTTCCAAACTGAAAAACTAGACTCGACTGATCATAAATATATATACTTATTCGCAGATGTCTACTTCAGTATGTGTATACAAATGATTGTTGTTACAATTGTTTTTTCAGTGGCTTATCATAATATCAACCCCATGCCACCGTTACAGAATTCAAATCATGAAATGGGCTCTGGATTAGTGTGCAGTTATTGTGAACCCTATTCAAAATATGCGCAGCTAACGTAAAACAAAAAAAAAAAAAAAAAAACGACGACGCTGACGACAACAGCAGCAGTTGAAGAAAACAAAAAAAAAGAAAGCAAAATGCTTATGCAACAGTCAAACAGCCCATCCGACAGATCACATGGCAGGAACGTTGATTTTGTTTGCTTAGGGGTTGGTAGGGTGTGTGTGTGTGGGGGGGGGGGGGGGTTAATCAGTAGAGTGACCATAACTCAACTACACTTTTAGTCAGGGTAATCAGTAGGGTGACCATAACTAATCCCAAGTTTCTGATCAGTAGTTAGTCGGGTGTCCATAACTCACCTGCGCTTCTCCTTAGGCTTGCCGTTGGCGGTCAACGCTACTCCTACAGCAGCAGAGGACGACGATGACGTTGACGTCGACGGCGCTGTTGCAGCGGCAGCGGCGCCTCGTTGCTTTTGGGCCGCCGCTGCCGCATCGATTGTATCAATTAACGAAACCATTTTCTTTGAAATGATAAAGCCTCAGCTGCATTCAAATTTGTCAAGTTTTTTTTTTATTACTTTTTTTTTTTTACTTTTTTTCTTATCACTCTTGTTGTTTTCGTTATGTTATGTTTGGGTTCTTTTCTGAGACTCTTCGTTATTACTTTTGTTATAGATTTTTTTTTCAAATTGAAAAAAGCTTTGAAAATTGAACTATTTTGTATATTTTTGAATTCTTTTCCACACGTCTTTCGTTTGCACACCAATACTCAAGTGCGTATCTACGTAATTGCATGTATGTATGTGTATGTGTATGTGTGCGTATATTTTTGTCAGTGTGCACAGAAAATGAAACTTTAAAAAACGTTTGGAAATTTATTAAGGAGATGAATTTTTGGCACTGTTGCTGAGAATGAATATTTATTCCGTAATTTGGCTAGAGAGCAATACACACAACACTCACAACACTGGCGGCTGTTGGTAATTGAAACTTTCTATTTTGTTTTTGCCACAAGGTTATTTACTCTGCTTGTTTTTATTTATGTATTTGGCTTGTAGCTGATTTAAATTGCACTGCTGAGCTCAATTGCTATTGCACTTTGAAATTCTGCACAGTTTGTTGTTGAATTCACGTTTCAGCGTTTCACATGTGAGATTTATTAGCACATTTAGCATTTTACAAATGCGTTTAACAACATTATCGTCACGGTTTTCACAATTTTTCTTATTTTTCTTAATGGTGGTCGGCCGATATTATGTGGTGGACTGGCGATTTATACACGACAGCAACGTTGTTGCAGATGTTTTTAGTAAATACGCTGGAAAATACCAAAAACATACTAAATGTTAATGTACAGTCAAAGCGCTGTAAAATATATTTTTAAATTTAAAATTTATGTATTTGTTTATATATGGAACGCTTTTGACAAACTTTTAATTGAAATATCAAATAATGGCCGAAAATTATTACAAAGTTTTGCCCATATGTTTATTGAAAACAGCAACTAAATAAACAGCTGTAAAATGGAATGGAACAAAACGAAAGCAGCTGATAATGTTATTTAGTTAACAACAACAATATGGTATTCTTTTATTAACAATTCGATATTGATATTGTTTTTAACATTTCTGTAGATTTGTTTTATTCAACTTTGGACATGGTTTTGGTGGATATTTGTGTTTCAACTGATGCAGCAGCAGCTCCCGCTCCGCCCGAGATTTCATCCACATCTTTGACAGGATTAGCTCCACTATCTGCATTCATGACGTCGCCAAGGGGATCGTCCTCGTCATCGCCACTACTGGTTTTATTATAGACGGTGGGATACTGCTGGAAGCAGTCCTGCATTTTACGGAATGCCTCATAGCAATCGGATCCCTTGGGATCCGCCTCGCTATAGTGGAAACATGAGAACGCCTCACGGAAATCGACGCCACAGGGACCTGTTGCCATGCCTCCTAAGCAGGGACAGCCCCAGTTAATGTTGCCATCCCGAGTAATAAGACCCTGTGGCGGCTCCGGCGCTGGCAGCTCAATGGTGCTGGGCGTCGCATGATCCTCCTTGGTGGCAAAGATCACCTTATCCTTGCCAAAGACCTTGCAGTATGAGAATGCCATCTATTATAAGCGATCCTCACCAGGCGATTCCTCACAGTTGTCTTCCTCTCCGTTATGTTTCTGAAAGTCAAGCGGGGTTTTGGATGAGTTGAGCACTTGAAAGTGACAAGGCACTTCCTGATAATGGCCAATCAAGGTGACTGCTGTCCGCGTACGCTGGGCGAACTCCTCGGGCACACGGAAGACAACGCGTCGCTGCTCGACGCTAAATTTGATGATTTCCAAACGGGTCTTGCCACCAATTTCGCCAAAGAAACTCTCCAACGAGTTCAAAACACAGCCCCGGAAATAAATGGGTGTTAGTTCAACTGAATCAAAATCACGAAATTTCCTGTAATAGAAAAACTAAATTATTATTGTTTTTTTTCTCGGGCTCTATCATTAAACTTTAATTTTGCGGCAAGCATGTAAATGGGAGTACCTACAGTAGGGCAGGGGAGAGTCAACAAGAATAAATAGATTTATTTCTGAATTTCGTTCATTTCCTAATTGACAAATCAAACCCCCTAAATCATAGGTACGCCCGAGGCCCCTGGCTACAACAACAAACACGTGTGCTGAAGGAGCATTATGAAATTGCAAACGGTTGTTTTGTATTGCTGTGTATTCTCTACTTACAGATGCACATCAAAGTAATGTTGACTTTTCATACTATCTGTTAACGATTCAGTATTCGACTTTGTTTCTGTTACTCCACGGATTTTAATTTAATACACAAAATGCCAGAAGCACGTTTGCAACTATGCCGGTGCCACACTTTTTATTTTTTTATGTAATTCACTTTCGGTTGTTTCTTTGCTAACGTTCCGCTTGTCTGCTTCTTACTACCAGATCAGCTGTTTTTTTTTTGGGTTGCGTTGATTATTGTGAATGGCAAAAAAATGGATTAGAACATTTCACAACGAAGCGCGCGCGTATTTATTAAATTAGAAACTAAAATTTTGAAAGGAATTCCGACAGCTGTGTCAAAAATGGAGCAAAAGCAACGAACGGCACAAAAGCAAACGGAAATGTCAACGGCCACCACGGCGGACATCTCCGAAGACGAGGAGGACGCGGGTCCGTTGGATGTGCTCAAGTTACAGGTAAACATAATTCCATATATTACAAATTCCATACATAATCCATTCCATTTGCACAGGGAAACAATATAAATCCACGGGATATTAAACTCCTACAGCAGGCCAGTTTGCACACCGTGGAATCGGTTTCATATGCAACACGTCGCCAGCTACTGACCATTAAGGGATTAGGTGAATCCAAGGTGGACCACATTATGAAGGAGGCCAATAAGTTGGTCCCTCTCAGTTTCACGAGCGCCCGCACCTTTCATCAAATGCGCTCCGAAGTTGTTATGCTCACCACAGGCTCCAAGGAGCTGGACAAACTGCTGGGCGGCGGGATTGAGACGGGCTCCATTACGGAAATCTTTGGCGAGTTTCGTTGCGGCAAAACTCAAATTTGCCACACGCTCGCCGTCACCTGCCAGCTGCCCATCAGCCAAAACGGTGGAGAGGGCAAAGCCTTGTATATCGATACGGAGGGCACGTTCCGGCCGGAGCGTCTGTCCGCCATTGCACAGCGCTACAGCATGGAGGAGGCGGATGTGCTGGACAATGTCGCCTGTGCGCGAGCCCACAACACGGATCAGCAGACGAAACTGGTCCAAATGGCAGCTGGCATGATGTTTGAATCGAGGTAGCTTAGAAAATATATAGAAATAAGTAGCCCGAAGGTATTAAGATGTCTTTATATAACACTACCCTTAACTTGCAGATATGCCCTTATCATAGTGGACAGCGCCATGGCTCTATATCGCTCCGAGTACATAGGACGCGGCGAGCTGGCGGCTCGTCAAAATCACTTGGGTTTATTTTTGCGCATGCTGCAGCGTCTGGCGGATGAGTTTGGTGTGGCGGTAGTCATCACGAATCAGGTGACGGCACAGGTTGATGGCGGTGCAGCCATGTTTCAAGCGGATGCCAAGAAGCCCATTGGTGGCCACATCATGGCGCATGCATCCACAACTCGTCTATATCTGCGCAAGGGCAAGGGAGATGCGAGGATCTGCAAGATCTACGATTCGCCCTGTCTGCCGGAATCCGAGGCAATGTTTGCTATACTCCCAGAGGGTATTGGCGATGTCAAGGAGAATGATTGATAATGTTATGTAACAAATTGTATACCGTTTTATATTATTCTTTTTGGATGTTATTTGAGATATATAAATAATTAAGAGTCTGACAAAGTGTAGGTCGTATTTGATTATAATAAGAGAATATTTCTGAAACTTACTCTTGATTTTCAATGTAACAAACGCCTTGCATCGAATATTCTTAAATTGTAAACATAGAATTCTTTACAAAAGAATTATATACATATATTTTATTTAATAATTCTACTTTTGTAAAAAAAAAACAAACAGGTAACGGTAATAATTCCATAGAATTAATTCAAAGTAATCATTAAAAACGTAGACTAGAATCATAAATTTTTTCATGTTTTGTAGCTATTTTTATCAAAATAAAAATATATTTAATTATGTATATTATAGTCATTAATTTTTATATAATAAAATGAGACTTTCAGCCACCACAAATAGTTATACCTTGAGAGAGACTACTGTACATAATAACAGTTTGTACATGCATGCACATTTACATAGATACACATGTTTAAAATAAATTCCATTTCCATTCGTTCCAATGCATTTTTGCACCATTCCCGCTTTTTTCGCTTTTTGCAAAACAATAATAAATCACAAATATTAAATGGACGACGCTACAAAATCCGATGAGGATAATACTGATCCTTTGGCATTGGATACAGAATCCAATGATAGCAGAGAATACCATGTGAATTTCCCACTCGAGCCGGAAATAATCATTGAAGACACTCAGCGAATTGGCCGCAATGGAAATGCAAGCAGCGAAGAAGATTTAAACCTAAAAGCTGTCCAAGATGATACACAACCCGAGCCACTCTTTCCAATCACACAGAATATGCGGGCACGCATTAATCGCATGAAGCAGCGCCTTTTGGCCACTTGGCAGCTATCCAATAAAAATACGGCGGAGGAAAACGGGAAGCGGGCAAAGCAGACGAACGAGAGACCGAAAAGGGCAGCGAAGAGGACCGTCCAAACAGACACTGATTGTCAACACAAGAAACCAGACAAGCAAATAGCCAGGACAAAAAAACGGCGGGAAATAGAAATACAGAAGCAGCTGGCGGCGAGCAAAGCTAAAAAACGTGAAGGAGCTCGTCAACGTGTGGCCAAACGAAGGGGCCCACCCGTGGAGGGGAAGGTGTGACAATAATATTAGCAGTCGTACTATGTAGTATATTAAGAATCGTTAATACTTTAATGTACATACGTTATATAAATATATTTGTATTAACCATAAAAATTAAGCCAAATCTGTAATCATGCAAAGATTAATTAATCTAGATTAGTATATGGTAGAATAAAAGCTTTGTATATTTGATTTCAATAAAGTAAGTAAATGTATATTCGTAAAAAGGTGACAAGTTTATAATCTTATGAGAAAAAAAAAAAGATAAACGTTAAAAAGCCGATTGAGCCTTTGGGAATGCAAATGAAACTTTTGCCAATATGACCTTTGGATCTGGATTTTCCAGCCCAAAGCAGTACATTTTTATGTAGATATTTAAAAAAAAAATAATATATATACTGATGCCAGTTAGACTTTTCAATATGCAGTCCGAGCTGCTCACTTAATGCATAAGATAAAACTACAATAAAGACTTGTTTCCTGGTCCTTAACATTGCAATCAGTAAGATTAGAGCACAAACACGTTTATATATAGCATATATGTTGAGTAATTGCAGCTAAATATCGTCAAGAGTTTATTTGTCTTTAATGAATCATAATACACATATTTCCATAATCGTGTGTAACATATGTATATTTAAGTATATAATCATAATGAAGGTGTTCGCGGGTGGTGTACGGATTGCTGATGCAGCAGCTCTCACGAAGTAATGCTCGTGGATCAAATAACATATTGAATTGAGGCGTCCGAAGATGCAATTAACTCTAATAGCAAGCAACCAGTCCATTGGCCGAGGTGTCAATGAAGTAGAGTGTTTTAGTTTTCGGGGTTTTAAGCTTAAAATTAACTAAAAGAAAAAGGCAAATATTAATTGAATTCTGGCAAATGGTAGTAAGTATGGAAACGCACCTTATGCAGATTTATGGAACAAGAGGGCGTACATTTTAGACAGTTTGACGCCGCTTATGGATGCGCTTTCATTTCTGGACAATTTCAATTGGCGCTGCGGTCTGCTCCTTAGCCTTGACCAGATTACCGTAACTGCGTTCGCTCAACGATACCCGCAGGTTTTCATTGATGTTTTTCGTGTAGTTTTTGTAGATCTTAACCTTTTCGCAGAACTCCACCCAGAAGTTCTCCTCGTGATCGGGCTCTTGATTGAAGAGCGCCTTGAAGCCTTCATAGATGCCCGTCGAGACTTTACGTATTATTTGCGCCTTTTCTTTGAATTCAACTTCATCGGATATATCCATTTTCCATAGCTCCAAGTTGCCAACATATCGTCGCAGCCGACGCATTATGTCCACGCACTCCGGATTACGCAACAGCATCAATTTATTAAGTTCGATCTCTTTGAGCTGCTCAAGAATCTCCAGGCATCTACCCACATTGGCGCGGCGCAGGCCCAAACATTCGCGCAGCTGCTGCGACAACTGGATAAAGTCACGCTCCATGAACAGTGCGTCCTCCTGCTCAATCAGCTCCTCGATGAATCGCACGGCCTCCTGTTTGGGTATTTCGTTGCGCACGGGCTCGATGATAATACGCTCGGGCATTGATTCAGGATCTACCTGTCCGGACTCCAGTTTCAGCTTCAACTCCAAAGCATCCTTGCGCGACTTCTCCTGCCAGGTCTGTTCCGCAGCTGGATTCTCAAAGCTGGCCGGTTTTTTGTAGTTGATATTGATGCCCAAACACTTGGCCGTGGGCATATATACCATGAGCAGATTATTATGTATGATCTGCAGACAAATTGTTTGCGATTTAGTACAAATTACATAGATTATTTATAATATGCATATATATATATACTATATGTAGTGGTCGGTCGTGATTAAGTTTGCTTACAGAATTCATACTGAATAGAAATTATGTATGCCCGCCGTAAATCCCAAAAAAGTGGATTTCTAGATTTAAGTGTTGCAAACAGACGGACATGGCCACATAAATACTGGATACGAAAAGGGTATAATGATAAAAACTATCGACCAATTTAGCATGATCATTAAGAAGAAAACAGTATATGAAAATGTCCAATGTGACAAATAGCAGTATATATGCTAATTCTTTCAAGGATCTAATCACCAGCGATTATATAAATATATATGGTATATTATTGCATTAAAAGCGACTCACGTTGACTTGACGGGATCGCTTTTGCATCGGGGTTACGGCCGCTGTTGGTTTCGATTTCTTGACGGACTTTTTGCTGGTGGTGGTTGTTGTGGCGCCAATGCCTTCGGGTGGCACGCGTCTCTTTTGCGGCGGCGGTGCAGCCACTGCATTTCCGCTGCCCACCTCTTCCGCATCGCCGACCACATGGCGCGTTGCTGCTGGGGGAGCTGCCTTTGTCTTGCGACCACCGGCAGGAGTGTGTCGTGTCTTTACGGGATGACTTGCTGGTGATGCTTCCGCTGTTGGTGCTGCTCCTGCTGCTGCGCCTGCGGCTGCTCCTTCCGTCGTCTTCCTTGCTTTTGTTGCTGATGTTGCTGTTGCTGCCGGAATGGCTTCTTTAGTTTCCGTTGCAGGCTCTTTAGTTTCCAATGCGGGCTCTTTAGTCTCCGTTGAGGGCTCTTTAGGTTCCGTTGCGGCCTCTTTAGCTTCTGCTGGGGACTCCTTTGCTTCCGTCACGGGTTCTGCAGCTGCTGGAGCTGCTGGAACTTCTGGCGTTGCTGGAACCTCTGGCGCTGCTGCTTTCGCTTCCGGGGCCACCTCCTCAACCGCATTGGGCAAATCAATTGGCGCGGAATCCTCACCCCGGATGGCGCTCTCAATTTGATCGATAGCCTCACTGAATTTAGCCCGTTTCATGTTCTTGGCATTGGCAAACTTCTCCTTGTTGTCCACATATCTGAATAGATCCTCGATTTTAATATTGGCCGTTTCTCCGGTTCCATAAAAGTAAACATTATATTTTTTGTTGTTGTACTTGGTTATCTTTGCTGGCCACGCCGGATAGCCTTTCACTTTGGCGAAGACCAAATCGCCGATATTGAAAATTTTTGCAGCTTTTTCCTTGCCCATTGTAATAGATAGAAATCGTGCGCGAGATTTGTTTAAGACCAGTTGGCGTCTGCTGCTGTTTCTCTCATTCACAAGAAACTCGCGCTTTGCTCTTCCTCTTGTGCATTCGATATTCTCTGTCTCGTTCACAGTTCTTGTGGCTGTACACTGAGAACGGCCAGCTGTTTTAGCTGCTTAACAGCGACAATAACAGTGAACAGTTCGTGAACGGTATTAACAACGTGCCATTGAAAACCTTACACTTTATTTGTACTTGTAAACAATTTCGTTTTTTATTTCAATGTGAAGTTAAGTCAACAACAGCAAAAAGAAATGTTTATTTGTGTTAATCTGCGTCACGCTGTTAAGTGAGGAGCAATTTGTTTCAAATGCTTGAAAGTCTGGCAGCGTTGCCACAAAAGTCCGTTAAACTGAAAATGAAAAAGACATATCCATATATATTTGAATAATACAAAAATTAATAGTTAAACAAATATATTTAATTAATGCAATGGAACAAACTTAATCTGGCTTGTTTAATTCTCTCGAATTTCCAAAAACTGATCTTAAATTCAAAATACATAACAATTTTAAGTTTTCACGTCGCTGATTAAGTTTCTAAATTCGAAAATATTGGTATATTAAGGGAAAATATATGTACTAATAAATAAAAATATCTGTTGTGTAGTGTGCAATGCAAAAATGTATATTTAAACCGCTACAGGTAGAAATTCGTTCACATTTCACCTCACCCTCAACACACCCACAAATACGAGCACCTTACGCACTTGGCGAACTCACCACGACGCGTCGTCTGTTTACGTTAAACGCTACAACTGAATATATACATATATATATATTTCGAATTTGTATTTGCTGTTTAGCGCCTAATGAGTCAGTCGACTTTTGCACGTCGGAAGAGAAAAATCAGCATTGTGTTTGCCGCTAGAAACGAATTTGTTGTTTACGAGAAAATATTCAAGCGAATCAAAATAGTTCTTTTTGATATTCGTTCTGGAATTTGTGGAATTTTTATATCTTGTGGCGCGAAATAATAAACTGCGAGATCGGAGAACGGGCAACGGACTCGTAAACATGCAAGAGTTAATTACCATTCCAAATTTGACCGTTAGCCAGTTGGCAACAGAGACGCAAAAGAAACTCAGGAGTATTGTGGATGACATAAAGAACATATCGACATCGGTTTTGTCTGATAATGATATTAAAGACGCGGACCTCGAATGCCCAAAGTGAGTCAACCACAAAACTCTAAATATATATTTATATTTACACACCTGTGTAGCACTTTGTTCTATACTAATTTTAACCTCAGCAAAATGCAGTTTTAAATACATTCAATACATATAGATTGTACCGGTGTAGTATAGGTAAGCACTCGTTCAATACAAGTCAAGGTCGCGCTTATGTCACGGTACCCCAAAGCTCTCTGGCTTTTAAGTGGGTTGGCGGCATTTTGCTTATTTTTTATTGTTATAGGTGCGCTCGAAAGGCATATAATTAATGTATACGCTATAGAATTATTTTACGTTTGGGTTAGCGTGACTAAATCCCATTTTTGGATTTGTATCAAGTTTTAACAGTCTTTTGCGAACTTTAACAGTACTTTAAAAAGCAGTCGAAAATTGTATTTTTAAATATGTTTATAGAAAACGAGTTCAATTTGGGCACAATAAATTTCAAGACACCAAAACGAAACAGAAACTTTTTGATCAAAGGCTTTTACATTTTCTAATCTCTATATAAAAAGTTATGGGTGAATTAACCTTAATAATTGTAAGTTACAAGTTATATTTATATAGTAGCTAGTTGCTACAACAATTGTGCGAGCTAACTAAAGTTTTAGATTATAAAAGTTATAAATAAGTAATTTATTATTGTAAATGCACTTCCTTACACTTTAATGGATTAATGCATGTGTTTTGCCTGGGCTTTAAAAAAACATATGGCCATGTTCTCAGCTGCAGTGAAATAGGCCAAATGCACACATTTTTATTTCGATTCTCTGTGCCAAATTCCATGGCAAATACCTTAACAGATATGTGTAAAACATTCTGTGCTTTGGGTGCTTGCCTCGATAATGGATTATAATTATTAATAAAACTTATAGTACATTACTTTTACTAAATTAAAACTCGTAACATTATTTTTTTTGGCGTGTCAAATTTGTTGAAAAATCTCAATTGATGACAAAGCAATTTCGTTTTTAATGATTTAGCGATTTGACTTCATATAACTTGTCAGAGTTGCCAATTTTTGAAATTAACAAATATTCCGTTAAAAAAGAAAACGGTTCTTTTTTTGCATATTTTTTGGCGTTCAATATCGACAGCCGTGACTCTGACAATTAAACTCAAGGACACAATAATTGCTAAAATAAAACAAAATCATTAGTCATTTTTGGGCAGACGAAGGTCTGTCTATTCTGTTCGTTGTCTGTCAAATTAAAAAAAAAAAAAAAAACAAAATTGGCAAGAGGAATCGGCAATAATTTTAACCTTGTTGTGCATACTCTAAATGCCTATAAGATAGCAAAGCACTCGTATAAATATATATCGTACATATGTATGAATTTATCTGCATTGTAAAACAATGTATAATTTTTTTTAAATTTGTTGGCAAAGTATAGTAAACATGTACATATGTAGCTATATTATGCATATAAAAATGCTCAGGTATAGTTATAAAAATAAATATTTTGCATTAAAATTTCAATTGAGCCAAGCTAGGAAGTGGGCCGAAACAATGCTACAAGGCTGAACTGATTTTTATTATAACATTAACCCATTTCCCTTTGTCATCACATGATTTTATGTGCAAAAATTATAGAGTGTCAACAACACCGAGATCATCAGCACTTTCCCCCTCTAAGAGACCAAACATAAATTATTATTTAATTATAGAAAACGCACAAATTGTTATTGTTTTTCTGCATTTTGTGTCTTATAAACATAATCATTGTGTCGCCCACAAACTGGCGATCCGCGTAGTATATATATATATATATATTTATCATATATTTTCTACTTTTCACACGGCAGAAATTATAAATACAGAATATTTGTAGATTTTCACATATATACATATTTTTGAACGACGGCATTTGGTTTGGTCAAGTGAAAGTGTCCGATGATTAATATTGGCAACGTTCCAGCGGAATTTGTGATTATTATTTAATGACGACGAAATGTCGCCAGGCAAAAATCCATTGAACTTAAAAATAAATCAGTTTGATGTTGTTGTTGTTTTACATTAACATTCCACAGCGGCAGATTTTTGGGTGTGAATGAATCTGTCAACCGCATTGTCAGCACTTAACGGTAAACGAATTGGCCAAATAATATGATCGATTTAACTGAAATCATTCTGTAATTAAGCCCTCTTCGATTATTGGCAATAACTATTTGGAATTTGTCTATTTCTCGTATTTAAACACCTTTCTTGTTAACAAAAATCAATCTTAAGTTTTTTCCTAAAGTGCAGTTTTTTAATCAGACAAACTTCTTATTATTATTATCGATCTTTAAAACTACTGAATTTATTTTTTACATTTTAATCAACACATTTATCGCATAATTTTCTAAACAAACTCAGGTTTTATTTACTTTTCAAGCATACACTTAAATAAATCAATACTATTTATACCCTTAAACCATTAAAAATGGGAAAAGGGTATATTGGTTTTGTGCAAAAGTATGTAACAGACATAAGGAAGGATCTCCGATCTAACCATGTCTGTGACTAACCTTAAATGTAATTAAAGTAGAGGATAAATAATGACCAAAATGGCTTTGGGGTTGATAATCGGATCAGTTTTGACAAAGTTATGGGTGTTTGAAGTCTTGGAAGGGTAATTTCAAGGTAATCCATTAGGCACTTAATAGTGATGAGCAGTACTATTTTTTGAAATTTATCAAAAATATCAAATCGAAAAAAAAGTATTTGTGGATGTATCCTTCCTACATTTTTATGAAATCTTTATGTCCTAAAAATTTTATTACGATCGGACAATAAACAAAGAAGTTGTTTAAGATTCAATGTAACATAGCATGGTGCTAATTGAAGAAGAAGAAACACAGCAAATGCTGCAAGCGTGCTATGTGTGTTTGTATGTGTGTGTTTCTATGTATGAATGCAAATAAATAATTATTAATGAACGTAAAGGCTGGGTTCAGGGTATCTCCTAGTCGGGCACTGTCGACTAGAGCACTCTTACTTGTTTTATATTGCGCATTGTAAGATAAAAACAAATTCCTTTATGTAGTATTATATAGGACCATATGTTTTATGTATCCAAAAATGTTTATTATTTTGTAGTATCGTACGTAGGCGGTAAAAAACAATGACGTCGACACATAGAACACGAAGAAAAATACTCGCAGTATTATAAACAACAAGTAAGAGTGCTCTAGTCTAAAATGCCCGACTAGGATATACCCTGATCCAAGGTCTTACATTAATTCTTAATTATTTATCTGTATTCATACATGGAAACATACACACGCATGCTCTGCTTCTTTTTTTTCCAGTGGCCCAAACTATGTTACATTGAATCGTAATTTGTAGGACATAAAGATAGTACCTAAATGTGAGACTATGTATAATCCGAAGGGCATGCCTCTAAAATAACGTATTTCTGGGAGATCGGGGCGACAAAAAAATTGACTTGTAAAGTGCCCAAACATCGAAAAGTTCCTTATAATTGACCTTCCCAGACTTCAAACTGCCATAACTTTGTCAAAACTGAACCGATTGTCAATCCCGAGGCCATTTTGGTCATGTTTCGGCATCAACTTTAAATTCACATCTAAAATTTATTGACTTTTGAAAACATTTTTTTTTTTACTTTTTTTTCAAAAAAAGCATAAGGGGGGACCCTTACAAATTTTGATTTTTCAAAAATTAGAATCTTGAAATTTTATTTTTAATTGATTGCGGGTGTCACAAATAGTATAAAAAATTATAAAAAAATTGATTTTGGGGTAGTTCATTTTTCTGTCAAAAAACACGCAAAAAGTGACAAAAAAATTGACTTGTAAAGTGCCCAAACATCGAAAAGTTGACCTTCCCAGACTTCAAACTGCCATAACTTTGTCAAAACTGAACCGATTGTCAATCCCAAGGCCATTTTGGTCATGTTTCGGCATCAACTTCACATTCACATCTAAAATTTATTGACTTTTGAAAATATTTTTTTTTTTACTTTTTTTGCAAAAAAAGCATAAGGGGGGACCCTTACCAATTTTGATTTTTCAAAAATTAGAATCTTGAAATTTTATTTTTAATTGATTGTGGGTGTCACAAATAGTATAAAAAATTATAAAAAAATTGATTTTGGGGTAGTTCATTTTTCTGTCAAAAAACACGCAAAAAGTGACAAAAAAATTGACTTGTAAAGTGCCCAAACATCGAAAAGTTCCTTATAATTGACCTTCCCAGACTTCAAACTGCCATAACTTTGTCAAAACTGAACCGATTGTCAATCCCGAGGCCATTTTGGTCATATTTCGGCATCAAGTTTAATTCTACATCTAGTTTAT
Source organism: Drosophila maculinotata (assembly GCA_035045305.1). Taxonomy (NCBI): domain Eukaryota; kingdom Metazoa; phylum Arthropoda; class Insecta; order Diptera; family Drosophilidae; genus Drosophila; species Drosophila maculinotata. Next base: position 14,031,431 of record JAWNPD010000335.1, read on the forward strand.
GTTAAGTTTATGAATTTTTGTTTTTTTTTTGGCAAAAAAGCATAAGCATACGGACAGACATGGCTATATCGACTCGGCTATTGATAGTGATCAAGAATATTTATACTTTATAAGGTCGGAGATGCTTCCTTATGCCTGTTACATACTTTTGCACAAAACCATTATACCCCTTTTCCCATTTTTAAAAGATTCAAAAACAAAGGTGATGCTTTAATGCTCATTCATAAAATCTTGTCAGAGCAGAAATTGCGCTTTAAGAATTTTTAAATATAACTCAAAGATTTTATTTACAATACTTTTTATTTACGTCTTTAATTTGGCAAAAAAATAAGCGTTTGTTTTTTTGATTTCTGCAATAGCTAAAAATATGAAACATATTTTTCTCTTTGACAGTTTATTTACCAGGTTTTATATTCAGGCATAAAAAAATACGTATGTTATTTAACAATAAGTCACTAAACATAATGTAGGGGTATGAGTATTACTGTATTATGTGTAGTGATTAATTTTTAAATGGTATTCGGTGCAGATCAAAGATCACATTTGAAATTGGTCAAACAGCATAATAAATTAGTCGACTTTAAGATCTGTTCCGATTATTCAAATATATATACAATATGTAAAAACAAGTTACTAAAATTAGTTGTAGAATATTATTAAAATCCAACACGAAAACATTCTTTAGATTAAAAAAAACTATTTTTTTAATAATGATTATTGGTCATTACTAAATACTTTAATATTTTTCTTATATTTTTACTCATTACAGACAGGCGAAAGCGGAAGATCACACTCCCTATCCGGGCATCTCACGCTTGACTCCGGCATTGTTTTTGTGCGGCGCTGCAGCTGTGGTTCCGGCGCACCTGGACAAGCTGGGAGTTAGCTGCGTTGTTAATGTGGCACCCGAACTGCCCGACACACCGCTGTCCAGTGTCAGCAATCCATTATATCTGCGCATAGACGCACAGGATCGGGCTGGTGTCAATTTGGCAGCCCATTTCGATGAGGTGGCCGATTTGATAGAGGAAGTGCGTCTTAGTGGCGGCAAATCCTTGGTGCACTGTGTGGCGGGCGTAAGTCGCTCGGCTTCGCTATGTTTGGCCTACCTGATGAAGTACGGCGGCATGAGTCTCCGTGAAGCGTATACACACGTTCAATCCATACGGCCGCAAGTGCGACCCAATTCCGGATTCTTTCAGCAGCTGCGCCAATACGAATTGGAATTGCGTGGCATCTGCTCGGTTGAAATGGTTTACTTTGCATCCTTGGACAAGGAAATTCCGGATATACTCGAGCCGCAATACAGAGCCATGGAGGACTTCTATCAACGATATCGTAGCTCGCTAAAGAAACGTTAAGTTCAGTTTTAATGTCCACTTTCCCTCTGCTTAGTTATTTTTGTGATATGTGTAGTAGTTTATGTATATAATTTATTGTTAGACAATTTAGTTCTAGAACCTAACTAATTGTATGTATTATTGTGCTAAATATACGAATATGCTGAATTCTTTTGTATATCAAGATGTTGTTTAGTGATTTCATTGCAATACATACGTGGGATTGGTTTTTAGATGGATCATCAATTATAATTTTCAAACGGATATTCTAAATATTTGTATAATAAGCTCATTGTTTCAACTTTCTAATTTAAACACACTGTAAAATACATTGAATAATTTTATTAATTTCGTAAACATCACGCAAGTATATAGTATATACCGTAACAACATAATTAAGTCATGTCTAAACATACTTACATATTATGAAATATGTATGTTATATACATTTAATTAATTAACTAATTGTGTTTGTTTTTTTCCTATTTTTGTTCGGTTCTTTAAATGCTCACAATTATTGTACTCACGCCAAGCCATTATAATTATTGGCATTGCATTGCAATTTCGTTGGTTATCATCGAAAAAAAAAACAGACTTGGTTTCGAGCTTATACAAAATAAAAAGTTCTGTTTTGCAGTCTATATGCACTTACCAAAAATACATTTATGTGGTTATGATATACAAATGTAATCATTATCAGCTTTTAGTAATGTATGAGAACAAAACCACTAAAATATGGCTTAAAAACGAACATTCGCTAGTTAAAGGCAGAAGGAAACATTTTGTATACATTTAGCTTATTTAGTTGTAGTTTTACTTTTAGTTTACGTAATACGTAATACATAGCACATACGCCGGATTTTTGGCAATTTCCTACTTGCTCTTCGACATAGACACGATCTGGGCATGCTGCTGTCGTTGGCTCATCATCTTCTTGAGGTTCTCGTACGCCGTATTCATGATGCCCCAGCTGATGAACGAGCGACCCGTATTGAATGCACACCCGCGATAAAAGTTACCAATGCGACTGTCCCGCTCTCGATAGATTCGCTTACAGGCTTGCCAACTGCCCTCCGATACCTGACCCATGCCGCTCTGCAGCGACACTTTAATCACATTTAGCGGATAAAACAATGTGCTGATACTGGCACCGATTACGGCTCCAGCTATAAATTCTTGTGCAGTTCTGCTCGATACCGATTTCTGAAATATAGCCAAAAGAGCTTGATTAATTACAATGCAGAAATATTTGTATCTATTAACAAAAGAATCTATAATTAAATGTTATTAATTAAACATACTGATAGCTTATCTATATTCATTATTTTCTTTATCTCTTAAATATTATGTGCCTAACAGATAAGTAATATCTTTTCACTCTAGTATCGTCAACTAAATACTACAGTAAACAGAAATAAAAAACCAAGAGATCGGTTAAAGTTCATTTTGATGATTGAGATCGTTAATTATGTGGCACAAATTGAGTGGCATATTATGGCTTGTTTAACAAAAAGTAAGATGCATATTTGAATTTCAAATTTAATGATTAGATAACAAAACTATTTGAAAAACGTCGATTATACATTTGTTATACTAACTGATAAGTCAGGCACCCCTATTATAGCCATATGCTCGATTGCTATCAGCTTTTACACTAAAAATAGTTTTACAGAATGCCATGCAAAGTTTATATATCAAAATACTTGCCCTCTTTGGTAAGCGAACACTGGCCTCTTCCCGTAGCATGAAAAATAATGCATTGGACAGGCCGTTGCGCCAAAATACTGGTTCCAGGCCTCTGTATAGCTCCCGAAATCCGTAATTGCTGACTACATATCTGAAAGCAGGCAGGAAATATATGTTAAGAATATTTTATAATCTTCTTTATATATTTATGTTTATTTAAATCGATCAGTGTCCTCTGTTCTTCACCCAGAGTACTAGTTTGTAGAGTAGCTAGAGTAGCAATCAATCTGATCTGCAACCTTTGTCAGCAGAAGATTGCGATGTATGGCGTCATTGGTAACATACCAAGGGAGACCGCCCTAGATTGAATCACACGCACTCGGTAAATGGCTGGTTGATGCCATGCCCCAGATTGGATCTTAAGGATCTATATATATTCACCAAGGGATGTCAGCTACTCACCTAAACGCATTTTGCGTATTGGAGAAGTATTGATGGAATTTCGAGTCGGCCAACAGGGTCTGAACCCTTTCGAATGGCAAAAGAATGGATTCCACGCTGCCAGCGACGACTCCAGCAATGACCTTGCCGCCATAATCATTCAGGCGATAGTCCTCAACCAGATATCTCCTTGTGCCATCAAAGACACCAAACATAATGGACAGGGAAATAGTTTTTTGAGCCAGAGGCGGGAGCATGCCCCTATATAGAAATCCAAGACCCTCATGACGAAGCTGCAACAGAGCTGATCTCACTGGAACACCATGCAACATTTGGCGAAAGATTATCTTATAGATGGGATATGTAACGGAGATGTTGACAAAGGCGGAACCGCAGCCGCAGGCGAATTCCTCCCACTGGAAGGCGCCAAAGAAGCGTTCCAGGAAAATGTTTCCATATCTAACTGTTGGTTTGTTTGTTGATAATGCTGCCAGATCGGCATCGGATTTCATGTTGGCTTCCAGTTTGTTACCGCGTTACCATTGTTTATTATGGTGGGTGGTTAACCGTTAGTAAGCACGTTCTTTGTTTTGGTCTGTCATTCACATTGAGTTTGCTTTTAATTATATAATGAACGGTGAACTATTACGGCGAGCGTCCAGTGTGGTCGAGTGTGTTGCATAGTTATATTATTAACATTACTGTTAATATGCAGTGCCGGAAAGTGTCGCTGTCTTTTTACACTGTGTTTATTAATTGTAAAATACTCAATAATTGCTTATTTTTCTTGTATATTTATATATAGATCGTAGACACATCTGAGCCAACAGACAAAGGGACAACACTGTTTTTACTGTGCTTAATCGATAGCTTTATCGAATACACTTTCGATAGTTAAGACTTTATCCAACAATACGATTGTATATCATACATATAAAATTTATTTCAAATTTGAAACATTAATATATTTAGTTGAAACTTATAACTATGCGCGTTGGCAATTTGAAAAATGTAATTATGTTTAATTAAAAAAATAAATTATATAACGTACATACAAAGGCCTACGCTTTTCCTGTCATAAGTAAAGGTGCTAAATCACATATAAACATAAAATGTCCTATATGCAATTTACGTCTTTAAATATTTATTACTTTGATTGACAATATATAAAAGAGAAATTGGTATAATAAATATGTATGTCAAGCATGCATGAAGCTCAAGCGGAAACGCAAGTTGGCATCTCTGGTCGCACTGTCAGCGCTGACAACTGTCTACTGCGCCCAACTTCGCGTCTTTTTCTCTCTTTTTGACGTGCTCTTGGCATATTAGCGGTTCGTATATTCCCTAAAATCTATAAATTTCTTAAACATCACCAGCCAGTGTTGGCTTTTAGTGAATAAAAACAACAACGGAATGAGTGCCAAAGTTAAAAACTCCAATATATCATTTGGACAAAGAGTGCTTACACAAATCCAACTTTGTTGACATTTTGCATAGACAAAATACTAATGACGGTTTTTTGTATTACAGCTCCAAAATGACCATACGCCCAGCATATAGGCCCAAGATTGTTAAGAAGCGCAGCAAGCACTTCATCCGCCATCAATCGGATCGATATGCAAAGTTGTCGGTGAGTTTTTAATATAAAAATAAAAAGTCGATTTTTATATATTAACCTTGGATATCTATTATTTATGTTGTTTGCAGCACAAATGGCGCAAACCGAAAGGTATTGACAACAGAGTACGTCGTCGTTTCAAGGGCCAATATCTGATGCCCAACATCGGCTACGGCTCCAACAAGCGCACCCGCCACATGCTCCCCACTGGCTTCAAGAAGTTCCTCGTCCACAATGTCCGTGAACTGGAGGTGCTCCTCATGCAGAACCGCGTCTACTGCGGCGAGATTGCCCACGGTGTCTCCTCCAAGAAGCGCAAGGAGATCGTCGAGCGCGCCAAGCAGCTTTCCGTACGTCTAACGAATCCCAATGGACGTCTGCGTTCCCAGGAGAACGAATAAATAAGCTTAGATTTGAAATTCGCTTTTAATCGAGTTTTTTACATAAACGTAGTCGGAATACAAAAACACATTTGAAACGTTGTTAAAAAAGGAGACAATTTGTTTACTAATTTGGTGAAAAGTTGGGTAGATTTTGTGATACTTATCTTCTATGTAACAAAAATTTCATATTTATACGTAGAGTTTTAGTCCAAGGGGTACTCGAAAGTGCTTTGAAAACTGATGATAAATGGTTATCATTATTGGGAATTTTGGATTCCAAGTTATTCGCCTAGATCTGAAAGTTAAACTTCTAAATTCAGGCAGTTTTATTATTTCGTTTATTTTATTTAGTTACACTACATTTATTTCACTTAATATAGATTTGCTTCATAGGTTTTTTTTTATAAAGGTGAGCGCCTATTTAAAAGTTAGGCCATGATCGTTAAAAAAAATAATATGATTTCAATTTGTTAAGGTCCTTAAATCCCATATAGCAAGCATGGTAAATTTATCAGTTATGTTGTCTATTTTTATAGACCAATTTACAGCTTTTGAAAACTGCTTTTAAAACTGAGAATATATAATTGTTTCTGATAATTGGGCTTTACAGATTAGATAATTTTAGTTTCTTATAATTGGTAGTATTAGCTTATGTTATTTGTCTTGTATTGCAAATGACACTTAATTTCAGACAGTACTAATTTGCTTGCGAACACTTATTTTTCTTATTTCATCGATAAAAGTGCGTAAGGTTTAATTTAGTCAGACGTTTATTTCAATTTAAATAGACAAGTTTATACAATGGAGCAAACTATGCAATGATAGTATCATAAACGTTTTTTAAGCTTACAAAATATACGAATATTTACGTGCTTTAATTTCAAAGCGAAGGGTATATAATATTAAAGAGTATATCTAAATTATAAGCTAATTACTTTAATACGACATCGTGATCAAATTGTAAATGATGTTCGAGTTCCTTTTTGTTCTCAAAATTCGTGCTGCAGATGAGACAGAATCCGGCGGAATTGTCATCGTTGTCGGACATTATCACTGTCACGGCCTGCTCCGATTCATCCACATCGACTTGAAGCTCCTCGACCACCTGATCATCCATCGGCACCTCCTCCCGCACCCCATAAACTACATCCCCATCGTGTGTCTTCATATGCATTTTAAGTGTATAACGTTCAGTGAATGATTTTGGACAGACGGTACAATAATGTCGAGGTCGATTCTCCTTGTGGATAAGCGTATGATGATTGAATGTTTTACGGGACTTGAACGAAACATTACATATGCTGCAAATGATGGGATTTTCCTCGGCCTCATGGCGCAGCCGATGATTGTACAGGAGATTATCCTGCGAGAAGCGCAATCCGCACTTCTCACACTGGTACTTCTTCTTGTCCCAGTGCATCCGCATGTGCCGCAGCGTATTTACCGGACGCGAGAAGCTCTTCGGACAGAACCGACACTGTTTCTCCGTTTTCCCCTCATGCACATTCATATGCAGTTCCAGATACTCCTCATCCCGGCGTATAATCCCACAGATCGGGCAAACGTGCGCCTGCTGCTTGTTGTGCTCCTCGCTTATGTGCTTCTGCAGTTGATATCTGGCGTTGAATACCTTGCCACAGGTGCTGCATTCCTGCTTTACACGTTTCGGCATGAATCGCTCATGCTCATCGCTGCCATCCTCCATTTTGACCTCGCAGAGGAACTCATCATCTTCATCATCATCATTACCATCTTCGTCATCGTCATCATCATTATCATCATCATCGTATTCATCTTTAATCTCCATATCATCGTCGTCTTCCTCTTTGACCAGTTCTTCGAACAGCGCCTCTGCTTCCGCATCTTCTTGAGCTCTTTTATCTATTTCCTCTATCAAGGATTCGTCTTCACGCTCCGATTTCAGTGCCGCCTTTAATTGTGCGGTAAGTTTCTTTTGCGCAACCATTAAATTCAACATAATTGTATCATATTCCGCCAATTCGTTAAAACAGCGGGGACAAAGTTTTGTATCCTTTTTTAAATTTAAAGCGGTTTTCATGCAGCTACCGAGATGTGTCAAGACCAGGGATACCGATTTGTGTGACGAGGGCACCTTTGACATTAATGTTTGATAGTTTGCAGTGCCATTTAAGTCAACAGCACCGCAAAAGAAGCATGTATTCATTGTGTTTTGATTTGTTTGTTTTCCTTTTATAATAAACGGCGTTCTGCTTTAGGGATGTAAGTATTTTAGGGATGGACCGATATGATATTAAAGATGCGGTTGCACTACACTTTTAGAGATTTCTTAACTTTATTAATCAACCTTTTCTAGATACCTAATTTGCTGGCACACAGCGTTGCAAAACAATCGATGACTGTTTCGATAATTTTGTGTACACTGGGCTATCGTTTTCAACCCCCGACTTGGATTAGGGTTGCCAAGTCATTGCATAATTTATTAACTGAAAATGCTTGTTCGGTTAGCAACCATATTCAATATTCAAAATTAAAATTTTTGAACTCACTCATGTTAAAAGTCAAAATAACCTAACCCGTTATTTTATCAGTCACATATATATGAATATTAGCGAACGTTTTAAGATTTAGCCCAACTACAAAGTATTCCAATAAAATAAAGTTGCTTAGCTTTAAAATTCAATTTTTTTTATTAGAATGTAAAATTCATATTACTTCATCTTATAGAGATAATTATAATTTTAATTAATATGAAGAATTTTGGTTATATGAAAACTTATAAGATCACTTTCACGGCCTAATGAATTTGAAGACATTTTCTTAACAAGTGGAAATTCATTTCCTGGCCTAGCGAATGAATGCTGTCGTCCAGAGCTATATTTTGATTTTTTTAAAGTCATTTGGGAGTTTTTATTGCTACAGACAGATCCTTGACTGATAAGTTTACCAAAAACATCGCGTAATTTCGCTAAAACTGAATATAGAATTTTGAAACGCTTTACAATTCGTTTTAGATCGACCTGTACGGAAAGTTCGAGTACAGCTTGACATTCGCCTAAAATGATGACGAAATCCTGATGCAAACGTTTGCCAACTTCATTATCCCTTAGTTCCTGATAGTTAACCTTTAGCTGAAAGTGCTGAAATAAAACATTACCCATTTGGCCAACTTGCAACAAATCTCCCTTGGGGTATAGCTTCTCTGCACTGTCAATGCTCTCAGCTAATATATCTAAATAACTGTCAATTAGGGCTCGACTGTCGATAATTTCATGAATCACGTTGCGAAAAACCACGAGTTCCTCCTTCAAATGCTGCTCTAAAATATTGGCATGTTGCAAAGCCGACGGCGATGTTTGGAGCTGAAATGCTGGCACAATACACGAGTCCAAGGATTCCAATGAAGCTAAGCAACTGCGAATCATAGTTTTTGTTTTCATATCTCGCGTAAAGGCAATGGCAAACACGCCAATCTGTTGAATGCGATCCATATTTATATCAAAATCCAATATAAGTTTATCCACAGCTTCTGAAAGTTCACAATTTTGTAATACGTTTTTCAGCCTGCTTACGGACATTCCCTCCGCATCGAGCAGGCTCGTAAAGACCAAGCGTAATAGAGCTTCATTCAAATACGTTTCCAGTGAGTATAAGGCGCGTTGCAGCGATAGTGCTTCCAGCTTTCGCTCGTTGGGATTACGTTTATCAAAGTTCTTCTCGAAGACAGCACATTCATCTAAAACCGTTTCGCAAATAGCGGCGAGAGCTTTTTTATCCGATTCCAGGGCAACGTTTGCAAAGGCCAAGGCATGTCTTATAAGGTGATTCACTTCCGTATACAGATGTGGGTTCTCGTCGTTAATTGCTTCCTTCGTGTCTTCGACACTTTCCTGCACAATTTCGTTGTAGGTTTCCAATTTATCCAGTGCCAGGTCGAGTAGTTCCACAAAAGATAAATCCTCCAGCTTGACGCCAGTGCTGGCGATCGCCTCTTCAGATAACTGATATAGCGATACTTGCAATCGTCGCAAACACCAGTCAATCCGATCAAGAAAATGCTGACGAGTTGCGAGCAGCTGAGTTCCCGTTCCCAGCGTGCTCTCAATATTGATAGTACACTCCAGCTGTGTGATGCAGGTGATCACTTGTGTGAAGCATAGGAAAATCGTCTCGACGTGTATTTTAATGTTGCCCTCGAGATCGTATTTGGGCGCAAAGTCCGGTAAATAGATTTTAAATTTACTGGCAAACGTATGAAACGCTGCACAGAATTTATTCAACCAAGCTATGTTTCCGGTGGCACCAACTCCAATCATTTCAGTGCAGACATTTAATTTGATAAACAGTTTGTCCATTATATGTAGATGTGTCGCTCCAACGCTGAATGTTCAACTGAAGGCAGATGTCACTATTGCAGCTATATAAATGCTGAATGCAGGTAAGTTTCTGGCAAAACCAACATCTGCTATTTTATGGCTTAGATTTGTGTACATAAGCTTACGCAGGTATATATTTAAATCTTTAAGGTTTTATGTGGCTTATGAATAAGGTTTGCATGCTCTTGATCTTAATTTTAAATGTACACATTTTCTTTTAGTAGTTTCTTAATTTTATGTTTCTCAAATCTTTTAAAAATAATAAAGTTACGTTTTTAAAACCTTTCAGTTACTTAGACTTCGATGTCCCAAATCCAAATCCATGAACCATTTAGTTGGCATTCCTATGATGACATCATTTTTGTGGGTTCTATAGAATGCAGCAACATTATTTTATGCTGATGCAGCATTAAGAAATCAGTACAACATTTTTGTAAATCAAATTATAGAAGGTTGTTCAAGCAGTGCTGTAACTTGCATAATATATGTATACATTTATTAATATGTATATGTATTTAAGTAATCCCAAGTGTTGTCATTAGACAGATTGGTCTGCTGTCGACTGTGTTGCTTCAACAGGTAAATGCACACGCTTGTGAACCTTCAGCGTATACTTGTCTACAAAGGACTTGTCGCAATCTGTGCATGGATAGCGCGGCCTGTCCGTCTGATGGGTGCGCAGGTGATGTTTGTAGGTGCGTTTCGTTTTGAATTGCTGATGGCACACTTCACAGATCAGGGCATGCTCCTCGGCATCGTGACGCATGAGGTGATTATACATGAGCCATGACAGGGAGAAGCGTTCGCCGCATTTGTCACACTGGTATTTCTTCTTGTCCCAATGCACCTCCATGTGCCGCAAAACGTTGCGTTTGTGTGAAAACTTTTTCGAGCAGTAGCGACATTCCAATTCGGTTTTGCCCTCGTGCAGGTTCATGTGCAGATCAAGGACCTCCTCGTCCTTCACTTTGATGCCGCAGATGTTACAGGTGGCAAATTCGTTTTTCTGGCAATTGTCCGTTTTAATATGCTTCTCGAGACAATCCTGATTTGAGAACAATTCGCCACAGATGTGACAAGGAATATCTAAATTCTCATTGCCATCCGATTCATCCATGCTCTCCTCGCTCTCGCTGAACTGATCATCTGGATGTTGCTCCTCATTGCTCATTGTCGAATACTGATCTTCTTGTAGCTCCTGCTTGTTGACTTCAGGCAGCGATTCATCATCCGGCGGGAGTTTAGATCTCACTTCCTGTGCTTTCGCTTTTACAATCTCTTTCTTTGGCGCCAGAGGCACTGACTTCCTCTTCCGACAACTTAATAAGGAGTTGGCAATTTGACGCTGCACTTGACTAAGATTTCTAACAAGCCGATCGTAGTTAAAGAGATACTCCAAGCAATCCCGGCAAGCCGTTGAGGTTGGTGTTAGGTCCAATCGTTGATTAATCACCTTTTCGAAGTACTTGAGTATATCTTTGATCGGCTTAAATGTCCCAGGTACGATGCATCCTAAAAAAGTTTATTTTTATAAGTATTATTATTATATTATTTATTTAATGTCAACATTGAATTTAATATTAAAAAAATGAAAATTTTAGATTTATGATCATTAAAATGTAAAGTTAAAGTTGAATGTTTATATGATATAGTATATAACTTACCTTCAATTAGCTGAAAGACGCCAACAGACTTCACTTTGCCACAAACGAAACAGAACGGACGCTTTGCGCTCATTTTAAACAATATCTTTCAGTCTTTCTTTTAATTATTAAATGTTTCCTTTTTTATTGTAATTCACAATTTTTCGCTCATTTATGAATTCTGTACACACAGAAAACCCATCAGCTGTTTACATTACATTGCTGTTCTTTAACAGCGAGCAAATTGGTTACTCGTTACAGAATTATTTTGTGAATCCAAATATGGCCAAATCAAGTAGTTCAGTATCACCTATTACTCGTTACTAGTCGTATAAAGTAACGAGCAAAAACATAAAACTTCCGCTATCTCAGGAATAAGAGCAATACATACACAACATACACATTACAGATAAATACTCCAAGGAGCAAGTCACAGTTCTGAGCTCAAAGTCACAGCAGTGATTATTTAAAATACTTGTTTGGTAACTTTAAATTATTAGAATTGGAATACACTCGAAATTAACAGTTACATTATTTATTCGTTACCTTCGATAGTTCTCAGCATCACAGTGTCTGTCATCTCTAGATAATATGAATAGTATTTTCAGGAATTTGCTAAAATCAGCTGTTTTTCGTCCAAGCGGTAAGGCACATTAATGGTATAACTCGACACCGGCTCTACAAAAACTTATTATAATCATTATTAAAAGGCATACGATTTCTCAAAATGACTGAAAAAAATCTGTTGGCATTCCCTTTGGTAGAGGTAGACGGCAAGGGTATTTTTAAATACGTTCTAATTAAAATCATCGGAAACGAGGACTGCACTGAGGTTGAAAAGAATGTAGTTCGAGGCTATGCAGATTGTGAATTTCATTGTAAGTAAAAACTTTCATTTATTTTTTTTGCAAATTGATTTAATTGTTACAAAAAATAAGATTAAAATTATTATAATATACTTTTTAAAAGTAAAAAAATGTATTATTAATTAAATTATAACGTTACTAAGCTCAAGTAATAATTACGTTACTTATTTCAAACACTATCAATACAAATACTATTTTTATATTTTTATTGGAACATGTTTTAAAATAAATAATTAAGAGTCATAGACATCTTTTTAATGAATTTAACAAATTGTAAATGTTTAAAAAAAGAGAAGGTATATACATGATTTAATTAATATTGCAGCTGATATATATGAACGCGTCATGGAGGTTTGTAAGAAGACTGGCCTGGAGACCGAATGCCTTGGTGGAGGTCGCATTGAACACAACCCAGACAAGAAGTACATGAAAGTCTACGGATACTCACAGGTGAGCAAACATGAGATATTATGTTAACTAGTGTACTTATGGTATATATTTTTATTATTACAGGGCTTTGGGAAAGCTGATCACTTGGAGGCAAGAAGAATTTTGAAGACTAAATATTCAGACTATGAAATCGAAACCACAGATGAAGGATATTAGTTTCACTTCTAATATTTATTTGGGCAAATGTGAAGTTAATTTGTAAATTAAATAGTTATGTATTATTTCTGAGCAAAACCAAAACTGTTTTTCTTGTGTACCTTTTTTTACAATCGTAGTAGGTTCTGGAAAATGTACAACGATCTGGTAGAGCTAAATAATAATAGTTAGTCAAGCTGTATACTCCGTAGAATCAGGACCCTTCCGGCAATTTTCAAAATTATTATTTTTTTTTTTTTGGATCGTAAAATTTGTCTTACAATAATGAAAACTTTTGGACTTGCACTTCCATTCCGGACTTCAGCTAACCTGTTTCGTAAGTTTTAAATTTAACATTCTACTAGCACTTCCAGAGTAAAGAGTTTTTACGTTTAGTACGCAGCTCCTCATCTATCAGTGGGAAGACTGGTAAGTCACTAGTTAGTGCACCGAAAATTGAAATCTCCGATGGAAATATTCTTTACCTGTTGATTTCGATTTACGTCCACGGTGAGTCGCTCTTCGCAAGGACTGTTATCCGTAGCCAGAAGGGAAAGAGTCATCGTAAGTTTGTAAATTTAATCCATGTGACAATTTATATAATTAGTTCCATAGTTCGATTATACGATCGCATCCAGGCCGAAATGCAGGATGAGGGATTGTGTACTAAAGCCCTAGGCGGTGGGATGATGGACGTCAATGAATCGCAACGTAAAATAAAAATATACGGCAAATGCAAGGTAAGAATTAAATAACTAAGTCGTATTTGCAATACTATATTTGATGTTATTGTAGACATTTGGAAGAGCCAATCACCATGCAACAAAGGACATTTTGAAATCGTCTGTAAAATACGGGGATTATAAAATTGTTGTAAGAAAGTAATCACTTAATTATTTCAGCAGTTACTCTGGCTGTAAATTTTTTAAAAAAAATTATTATTTAATTGCATTGAAATTTAAATAAATAAAAAGTGCTTCCTCTATGGAACAAGAACATGCTTGGCAAAATAAATTGTTACTTAATCTAAATACATTTCAAGAATATTTTTTAGGGTAGGTCTTGGGGATACAAAAATAAATTTAAAAAATTCCATATTGGATACGCTTTAAATTTATGCGATGAATTATAATCGGATGCGTGTAATTGGCTGCAGTGGCAACGCTGCCAAATTTTACAACACTAAAGAACAGTATTGAACAATGTTAGCCAAGCAGAGAATTTGATGTCTTAATATTTTGTTACAAATATTCGACGTTAAAAAAATGAATTGTTGCATTTGCCAGTTTTCTGTGCGCAATCCAAAAAACATATACGAGGAGACGATAGGGAAGCCGCCTGCATTGATAAGTGATCTTGTCCTCCAGTGCACTAGGGGCACCAACTATGTGCTTGGCGAAGTTGGTTCCACGATATGCAAAAAATGCTGCGAGAAATTATCCCGTTACCACAAATCTCTACAAATTGCGCGAAAACTGCGTCAAGAGATATTAGAACTAATACGAAGTCCATATATAATCAAGGAATTTAAGTCGGCAATCGCACGGAATGAGATTAAAATCGACGACGTCGATAAATTCGATTGCATCGAGGTGGTCGAAACTGTTGATGCCGCGGATTTGGATGATGGATGTGAGACAGAGATAGAAGCCAAGCCTACAATTGTGGATCATCAAACGGTTGTGGTGGAAGATTTCATGATAAAGACTTCCGAATGCGATGAAGAGGAATTCCAGTCAGTTGGTTTGGAGTTGGATATTGAGAATGAGATCGTTATCAATGAGGAGGAGGTGCCGGAAGCAGAAATCGACGAGGATGCCAAGCATGGGGATGCCGATGAGCTATCAGAGTTCCGGCCGGATGATAAGGACATGTTAAGCGATTTTGAAGATCATCTTGATGGCACAATTGAATACCTAATCTCCGATGTCGAGGATCAGGACAGCTCCGGCGACTATACGGTAAATATACAGTGTCCCAGCTGTCCGGAGCAGTTCGGCAGTCGTCGTGCATACAACGCGCATACGAAACGTGAGCACTTCCCCGGCTTTGTATGCGATCAGTGTGGCAAAACTCTACAATCTTATTCCGGCTTCATTGGCCACCTACAGAATCATGAGCCAGTCAAACAGTTCGAGTGTCCACATTGTGGCGAACGCTTTAGCCGCAAGTTCCGGCTGAAACATCATATGGCCTGGCACACTGGCGAAACGCCGTATCAGTGTGAGATCTGTTCGAAGCGATTTGTCCATAAGGTGGCCCTCTATAAGCACAAAATGATACACGACACGGAGTCCAAGCGTATGGAGTGTCAGGTATGTGGCTTCAAGACCCGCACCAAAGCCCATCTGGATCGCCATTCACGCTCTCACACAGGCGCCAAGCCCTTCGCCTGCCCGGTGTGCAATAAGCGTTTCTCTCAAATGTACAACATGAAGGCTCATCTGCGGGAACACGATAATCCCGGCAGTAATCGACATCGACGCTTCCACTGCCCCAAATGCACCCACACCTTCATAAACGAACAGAACTTCGTTACTCACTGTGAGCGCGACGATTGTATTCCTGTTTAGCATAGCATACTTGGATCCTATTGGCATTGATTTGACGTAACTTTTGTACATACATATATTATGCGTACATATTTGAAAATGCCAGTTTAAAGAACCTTTTTAAATGATGCTCAAATAAAATCGATTTAAATGTCAATTTATGTACTTGGTTTTTTATTAAATCTACATGCATTTTGGTCACAAATAAAATATGGTTTTTACTATGATAAATGTATATTCATTAATTTTTCATATTTTCTGCGGCTATTCTGTTTCTTAAAAAAATATTTATTGTGTGTTTGTAACTTATGAAAGTAAAACTAATCAATTAATGTGTTAAGCAATTATGCAACTATTGGAGCAATTAGCACTTATCGTTTATAAAAAGAAATTTGTCCAATGTTAAATATAATAGACGAAAGCACAATACAGACAATATGTATATTTATATATAAATACATAAATTCAAATGTACATACTTCTATACGTAGAGTATAATAGATTATACAAAAATAAAACAGATTATATTTTGATTTTTGTCGAGTTGAATAGAACTTTGTTAATATCATCATATCATAAAATGCACATTATAAAAATATTAACAAAATTTATTGCAGGCAGTCCATAGTTAGTAAAAAGTAACAAACAAATCCGAATACAGGAATACCCATTAAACTTTTTAATCAAATATTTTCGTATTTTGTGCTGTGCTCAATAATCTCTATTGTGTATGTGTTTTGAGAGCCGCCAAAAACGGTACGGGATATACAAAGTGTTTAAACGAATTTCGGATTTTAATTTCGTTGAGTTGATGTGTATATGGTAAAACATACAATATACAATAAATACATACACGTATGTATGTACATTACATTTAGCTCGACTAACTGCATACATATGTAATATATGTTTATACATACATAATAGCACATAAATTTAACGTTGTAATCGGTGTTAATTCATAAATGTTTGTTAATCATATGTATATGTATATTTAAAAAAATACCTCCAGATGTTAAGGACGAAATTATGAAACACATTGCTCCTAACTCCGTTTACCCCTACCCCTATCCTGTCCCCACCCAGTACAATAGTTTGTGATGCTTGCAAAAGCCTATTGAATGTACAGTTAGTGCTATTTAAGTTTTGATTTCTGGGAATAGCTTCACGAGTTGTATCTCTACATACATACATACATTATCATCATTATGACCCCATTCATAATTTAGCTTAATAAAAAATCTACAATTTATGCTTAAAATTATTCGGATGGTTTGACAAGACCCATCGCTTTGTCTCCGAACAACGGAAGTATGTCGGAGTCGTTAACAATCTCTTCCTGAATCACTGGACTGTCCGGGTCTTCACAATGCGTCTTAAAAAAGAATCTGAAAGCAAGCAAGCTAAAAGTTAGAGAGATGCGGCTTAAATTAAATGCTACTGCTTACCTAAAGTGACCCCGTCTTGGCAGATAGTCCTTGAATTGGCGCAGGGTCGGCTGAGTACCGGGTATTTTTATTCTGTAAGGAACTGGCTCTTCGCAGAATGAAAATACCACAACTGTTTCCGGCGGCTTGATCGGCAGTGGCGGTGGACCCACTACGGCCTGATGATGCAGGGTGCTGCTGCCGCTGCTGCTACTACTGAAGGAAGATAGGGGCTGCTGCTGCTGCTGCATAGCCACCATGTGGGATTGTAGCTGCGGTTGGGCATATCGACGAGTGCGACGCGGCTCGTCTTCCAGTCTTCGTTTTGCTTCCTCCAATTTTGAGGCCGTGCTTGAACCAGAGCGGGAACTATACCAAATTTCAATATATCAATAAACCTGATAAGTTATAGGTTTTTATATGTGTGCGTACCTAGTATCTTTGTATTTCATAACGGTATCAGATGAGAACATACTGATGCCGCTGTCTGTGTTCATTGAAGGCCATTTATTTGTTAGCTTCCTAGAGCAGGAACTGGGATCGGGCATTGACTTTGAGTGCTTCATTGAGTGGCCACCTGTGGAATTGCATTGATTAGACAAGTTTATCCACAAGGATTGATTGTAATCAGCTTACTCAAACTCATGGCACCATCACTGACCATGCCCGAGTCATGTGTTGCAGTGCGTCTTCTCGATGGTATAGGCGGGCAAGGTGACATTGTGCCAGGTGAGCGGTGTGGCGTTTGGTCCTTCCACACACGCGACACATGCTGGTCCAGTATGTCTTGGTCGTTGTCTTCATCGAGTGCAAACTTTTCCCGTATCGCCTCGGCAAATGCACGATCGCTGGCACTGGATCTTTCGTTGTTTGGCAGTGTAGCGCCAGGCATACGCTGCAGGATAGAAATATACACGTGATTAAATAAGCACTTCAGTTTTCTATATGAATTAAGTTGTTTACCTCAAAGCGTGCACGTTCTTCTAAATCACGCTTGCGCTTCACCTCCTCCAGCTTGGGTATCAGCAGGGCCAAAAGCTCATCTTCCTTCAGCGGTCTATGCTCGTTTGAATGTAATCGTTGCGTGCGGGGTATAACCTGGGTATATATACAAACAATGCCATTTTAATAATTATGAAATTGAAGTGCCTTTTGTCTCTTGCTACCTGAAAGGTGTTCGTTTCCTTATTCGCCATGGCGCTCTGGCGTATGGCCTTGTTCTCCGTCGAGCTGTGTCTGCGTTCTATGTAAGGGCGGCCATCCCTAAAAATATTATAGAAAATACAGAATGTCAGTGCCGGGCTGTATGTAGTACAAGAAAGGTTGGCTACTGTTGGGATGTATTGCAGCTCTCTACATCAGGCGTACAGGGCTCATAAGGACAGCTACTTACATTGAACAACTGGAGAGTGACATTGTATCGGAGTCGGTGCGGCCGCCGGAGCTAACGCTTGCCCTCTCCGAATCAACGCGCGAGTTCGGTACAAAGGATGTATTGGTACTCGCAGTATACACATAACCATGAGCACTATTCGCATACGCATGCACACACGGCAGGACATTCATTCATTCATATTAAATGGGGGACAACATAATTGATTGATCCATGCAATGCGGCGTAATTTGTTTTGTTTTTATGTACAGTGGAGTTCCAGAAATTAAAATATACATAAACAAATTAGAATAAAAAACCATGTTTATAAATCCGTGTTTTTTTTTTTTTTTTTTTTTAAATATGTATGCGGATGAGTTCGTTACGGTGAGTGTCACATTTCATGGTGGTGTTGTTGTTGTTGTTGTTTTTGGACGTGTAGGTAGGTTGGCGTGCGTACGTGCGTTTGTGTTCGTACAAATATAGATAAAGATATATGTAAATAAAAAAAAAGAAATCAAATTAAATAAATAAACAAAATTCATAAACAATTATGGATATAATTAAAAAAACTTAAAATTAAATATATTACTATGGAAACAATAAGGAATCTTTATAAAATATTTTTTTAAATAAAGTCTCTGGGGCAACCACAAAAATTATAATATCTTAACTCAAATAGCAAAACTGGACTCTTAATCGTTGTTAAATAAAATATAGAAAAAAGAAGTTGCCGTGTGCATGCCTTTTTAATAATAATATAATTTAAAAAAAACACATATCTTAGGCGTATTGAAGATTTAATACTCTTGAAAATAAATTTGATCTCTAAACAACATTTACTTATATATTTGTAAAAGCAAATAAGGTTTTACTCTGAAACCAAAGTTTCAATGGATCTTTGTTTTGTCAGCTAAAACTCTTAAGATCGAGGAATCAAACAGACTATAAGACGCACTTGGCTATATATATACTTTATGGGATATTAATAAAAATTAATCTATGCTGAAACTTGAACTATTTTATAAACATGCATGGAACTAATATCTAAGACTATGCAGTATTAGAAATAAACTATCAAGGAAAAGCAACAATGGTGCAACAAGGGTTGGCGCTCCTCTGTTATAAAGTTACATACCCGGGAGGTCTGATTTCCAGTCTTCTTTTCTGAGTTGCTATCAAAAGATCGCGTGTGAGTCGCATGGGTAAGTCGATATGCTGACGAGCAGAGCCGCCCTCCACTTGCACCTTCTCGAAATCATCGCAAAGCGACAGTTCCGAGTCCTCGTGCAGCGTGGGTAGTGTGGAGCTGCGTGGCAGTGTGTCGGTGGCACTGATGGAGCCACTCGAACTAGCTGATGTTGATGGACCGTAAACGCTGCCGCTGGCACTACAAGTTCCAGCCGGAAGCGCACCACCGCTATTCATGGGCAAATTGATGAAAACACCCGGTGGAATTAGGCCACTGCTCCCGCCGGTTGTGACCAGCAGCTGCTTGGAGCTTGCCGACGGCAGGGCACAGGCGCCGGCAGTGCTGCCATTGTTGCTGCCACAGCTGCCGCCGCTGCCACTGCTGCCGGCGCTGCCCGATGCAGTGGCTCCGCTGCTGCTGAAGCGCTCCTGGACCGCAGACATTTGCTGAATGTACTGAATGTACATCTCGGAACAGAGGAAGCTTGGATAGATGTTGTCGCGTATGGTGGCCTCCACATGCTGCTGCATGGGATCGTAGATGTGCGGACTAAGCGGAATTTCATTTGACTTAATGGCTTTAATTTGTGTGCGCAAATCATCAGAAATGGACAGTTGGCTTTTGCGTAAGAATCTTCAAGATTTTAACAGTTAATATTATGAAAAATAATATGTAGATTTGATATACACTTACCTATATATGGCTCCGATTATTTGCTTTACCTTCTCGGGATCTGTCTGTTGCTTCAGACCCTCGCAGGCAAAGTAGAAATTGAGATGATCATTGTAGGCGGGCGCCTCCTCCTCAACATACTTCTTAAACAACTCCACCCCATCGCGATCTTCAAGCAGGTGATTTAGCGTGCGGGCCCAGTTTAGATAAGATGGAGGTGAGTTCTTTAAGGTATCTATAACCCCTTCGGTCATCTGAATAATCAATCAATAAATGATATTTAGCGTTTGTTTTGAAATCGAGTTTTTCTTGTCACCTTTTTAACTCGGCTCTCTTCTCCGGGTACAGGTGGTCGTGGCCCACTACACTCATTATCATCATGTTTCCGGAGTCCCAATGGATGGCTCATGCCACTCTAAATGCGCCCGCTCCTTACTTCTCTGGCAAACAAAGCTGCACACTTTGCTTCCTTAGATGTGCCTAAGTTCGTGCTTGCTAAATATTTTATCTATTCCTAATGTTTAAGTAAATTCAATCAAATGTTTTAACAAATCACAAACGCCAGATATTTTAGAAATATTTGGGATATGGAAGATGCTCTTGGTGTGTGTATTTCGTTGGCGAATTTGGAAGGCAGTTAGACAAGGCCTGAAAATAAAACAGAAACAAAATGTTGACTATTTTGTTAAACTACAACAAAGTAAATAGATTTTTCAACATAGCCCAGAAGTACACTTTAATCCGTACGTATAGAAAATAAAATATGTATATCTTCATTTTTTATCAGACAAAGAATACTTAAAAGAACCATTGTCTTACTCATATATTATCTAAAATTGAATTTAAACCTGCAAATTATTGTTTGTTTTTCGTGTGGTCAAACATAAAAACAGGTCAAAGTATTTAAGAGAATAATTGAGACTAAGGTTACAGAAAACTACAAATAGCTTTGAAACGTCGTAAATAAATATTTAAATTGAAAATAACCTTGGCTTTCATACAGACTTTAAAGTCCAATGAATGCCATTTAAAAATGTAAATAATCTACTTTCTAACCAAAAAACTACTGAGGCGACTGAAAACTTTATGTAGCAGTAATAGTAACAAAAACGAGAAAAGAAGGCTTCCTGCGGCGCTCCGAAGGTAATATACCCTTTCAGTTGCTTAATATAATAAAACAATCTTGCTTATACAAAAAGATAATGAAAATAAATTTTCTTATTTATTCAATATTTCAGACCGATTGTTCCTATGACAGCTATACAACATAGTCGTCTGATTTTAACAAAACTTAATCGGTCTATATAAAATATTATAAGACTTGCAATTACAAAGTTTGGTTAAGATAGCTTGAGTAACTATAAGATATATTTGTCTGATTTTGATGAGATTTTGTAAGCGTGCTTAAATAATGCTAAAACTTATAAATTGTAAGTTTGGTCGAGTTATCTCAAAAAACAAACGAGCGATTGTTCTTATGGCAGCTATATGCTATAGTGGTCCGATCTGGCTGATTCCAACATATTACCTGCCTGCAAAAGAAATAAGCATCTGTAGCAAGTTTCATCAAGATTAAGAGACTAGATTGCGAAGAAACAGACAGACAGACAGATGGACAAAGCTATATCGACTCGTCTTGTCGCCCTGAATATGAATATATATATATTTATGGGGTCGGAAATGGTTCCGTCTATGCGTTGCAAACTTCTGGCCAAAATTCAAATATCCTCTGCAAGGGTATAAAAAAGTTTGTTGTTAGCCACCTTAAACTTCTAAAGGTCAACTTATTTGATGAGGAAAAAGTAATTTGTACAAATGAGAAATGTAAATTTGAGTGCTGCAAATATATTATTGTCGTTAGCAATTGTGAGATAGCTGTATACCTAGTACTAGTACTAGTTGATATAATAGTGACTCCTCTGCCCCTGCAGCATTAGCTCCAGGCATATGGCTCTGTGGCGTCACGCTTAGTTATGTATAATTTGATATTGCTGCAATTGAATGGCGGCCATTTTGAGAGCGATTTTGATTGGTTCATGTTATCGACCAATACAATATTCCAGGGCACATGGCCCATGGCAAAGGGAAGGACAATAATCCGTGATGTACGAAATTTGAAAATGGAACGAACAACGCACACACGCACACACACACACACACACATATACATAGGATATACGAGCAGGGGTCGGTGCTGCTGCTGATGATGATGGTGGTGGTGGTGGTGGCTCTGCTCCTGTCTGACGCGCATGAAAATCAACAATTTTTTTCGTTTTTGCGTTTGCCTTGCCGCCGTCAAAGCAACAACGACTACAAACTACATAAGAGCACTGTCGCCGCGCCGCCAACAACAGAGCAACGACAACGGCAACAACAATCACAAAGGACGAAAACAGCAGCAGCACTTCCCAGCCAAACAAGCACACACACACACACACATACAAAGTATTACTCACATATATAGTGATAAAAGCGTTATAAAGGGGGATGAACGTCTGCTGCGACAACAAAGAGAGCGCCCGAGCCAAGGAAACTCATCAAAAACGCCATTTGCATAGCACTCCATTACAGCCAAAAGAACAAAGAAAAGGCACAATTAAAACGCTCAGCGCAGAGCGCTTTGCCGACAGAGACAGCAGCGCCCGCTCCGGCCAGAGCGAGACCCCAAATTGGATGATACACACACACACACACACACTCAGAGACACTCACAGACACAGCCCCACGAATGTACCTAAACATGCCTCGGTGGCCACTTGAGGGTATCCTCGTGGCGAATACTGAGGCGCCCCAACCAAGTCACTTAAAGCAAAGTTAAAAGCAAAGGCAAACTATTGAAAAATGCGCGACGCCTGCTTGAAGCCGCGCGAATGATAAGTAGGATAGCGCAACAGAATCCTTTGCCACAGAAATGCTAACATCAAAGATGCAGCTGCCTTTTAAGGACATAATAGCTGCTTGCCGTGCACTAAAGCAACAAGGATGCAAAGCGAAAGATGGGTTATCTAAGAAGGATTTACTCTGCTCACAATTCTCTGGTCAATGACCAAAAGCGGTTTTTGCCTTGGGTCTAATGCGATTAAAAAGCAATTTCGTATATTATATTATTATTATTATAATTTCCATTTTGTACGTATCATAACATTGACAGAAAAGATTAAATTCAAATTAATATAATCTAAGGGAATAAAGAGTAGAGTGGACATAGTAAATTTGACTTTTATACGCCAGCTATACAAGTAATTATTATTATCAAGTTCTTGAAATTTATTAATTTAAAAGCCACTTTTAATATGTCCATAATTTATCTGATTTCCGAACTTAGTT
The DNA here is from genome assembly GCA_035045305.1 of Drosophila maculinotata. Taxonomy (NCBI): domain Eukaryota; kingdom Metazoa; phylum Arthropoda; class Insecta; order Diptera; family Drosophilidae; genus Drosophila; species Drosophila maculinotata. Next base: position 14,054,890 of record JAWNPD010000335.1, read on the forward strand.
TCAAAGCTTTATTTATTAGATTTTTGATTTTTAATTTCATATTAATTATATAATAATTAAAACTATAACTAAAGAGAAAGAAAGGCTTCCTGCGGCGCTCCGCAGGTAATATACCCTATCAGTTGCTTAATATAATAAAACAATCTTGCTTATACAAAAAGATAATGACAATGCTACCTTGAAAATAAATTGTCTTATTTAATTCAATACTTCAGTCCGATTGTTCCCATGGCAGCTATACAACATAGTCGTCTGATTTTGACAAAATTCAACTAATCTATATAAAATATAATAAAACTTGTAATTACTGAGTTTGGTTAAGATAGCTTGAGAAACCAAAAAAGTTGTTCATACAACGACTCATTTTTCAACAGATTGTTCCTATGGCAGCTATAAAATATAGTTGTCCGATTTTAATGACATTTTGTAAGCGTGCTTAAATAATGCTAAAACTTACAAATTGTAAGTTTGGTCGAGTTATCTCAAAAAACAAACACTTTCGACCGATTGTTCTTATGGCAGCTATATGCTATAGCGATACGATCCAGCTGATTACGACATATTATCTACGTGCAAAAGAAATAAGCATCTGTACCAAGTTTCATTAAGATTGAGACTAGTTTCCGTAGAAACAGACGGACAGACGGACAAAGGTATATAAACTCGTCTTGTCGTCCTGATCAAGAATATATATAGTTTATGGGGTCGAAAATGTTTCCTTCTATGCGTTGCAAACTTATGGCCAAAATTATAATAACCTCTGCAAGGGAGCTACAGAAGTTTCGTATGAAAAACGTTTTGTTTCTGGCGACTTTTATAGCTGAACAGATTTTGATTGCGACAAAAGGACTGCAAATATATATTTTATTGAAATATTTTATTGAATGGACTGAGATATGTACTTATTTTAAATAATATGGAAAAACAGGTTTGCGTTTATGTTGGTTTTACGCCAGTTAAAATAATAAGATTTAAGTTTAGGGAATTCATCTAGTAGGCTTGTTAATCAGCTTTCATACTTAACTAAGCTAAGAATGCCGACGAGGGTGGTTATTAGTTAACGCCAAAAAGACTATTGAAATGGGAACACAATTGATAAATTATCTGTGAGTTATATTGTGAAAACGATCAGTTTTGACAAAGTTATGGGTGTTTAAAGTCAGGGAAGGGCATTTCTTGGGACTTGGAACATTACATGGCGAAAGTGTTGCTATGATTTCTGTCAAGAAATTTAAAAAAAAATGAGTTGTTCAACTTTGAAAGTAGAATTAATAAGGAGGACACACCATGACCAAAATTACCTCGGAATTGCAAATCGGATCAGTTTTGGCAAAGTTATGGGTGTTTAAAGTCAGGGAAGGGCATTTCTTGTGACTTGGAACATCACATAGCTAAAGTGTTGTTACGCTTGCTGACATCCGAAGAAAACAATTATTTTGTAAACTTTGAATGCTGAATTAAAAAGGAGTACAAACCACGACCAAAATGGCCTCGGAATTGCAAATCGAATCAGTTTGGATAAAGGTTTGAGTGTTCAAGATCTGGGAAGGGCTTTTATATGCATTTGAAAATTAAACATATCTAAATTTCAGACTTGACTAAACCAAAAACTCCATTAATTAAAGAATTGCAAAAACACTAAGCAAGTTTTGTTAGTCCTTGGGATGTTTAACTATTTAAACTGTAAATATATAACGAAACAAATCACAACTAATTGAAAATGAATCGAAAAGCGAATTTATTGAAGCAATTGCCAACAGGAGGCACTTGAAAAGGAAATCACTTTATTAAATAATTGTAAGATATAATAATGATGATGATGTGAACTTATTGTGTGGCAGCGATTTCTTTTGTATCTTAGTTCCAGCCGGTTGAATGGCAGACATTAACAATACACCTAAGGGCAACACAGAAATCCCCTCGAGCAATTTTTATTATCCCTAATACATTTTGTACGCTTCACAGGATAAATGCGCTCTTGCCTACATATTATGATTTCATATGATTGACAGGCCCTTTCGACCTGGGGCTCATAATAGAGATCCGATGAAAAACGATGCGGTTGCAGGACGCTACAGGATAATTGCAGATGGCATACTTACCATGCGATAACCACCGACTCGAACTGGCTGTTGGAAAAGGTTTGTGGTGAAGCACTCCTCTTGGCAGCAAGTGACACATTCGTGAGGAGCACTAACAATGGCTTGACAGGATTAAGGTGGCGGCGCCTTGAGATTGTTATCTTGGCAAACTGTTGACAAACTGTTGTTAAACACGAGCACTGACAAAAGCGAGCGGCGAAAAGCAACGGCACAAAGCTAAAGAGTCAAACTGAATCCTGCTGCCGTTGACAGCAGCATCCAAGGCAGATTTTAGGAGCATATAGAATGCTTCAACTACAAACACACCCTGTCATTGGGCTGCACATGCATATGCCAGTGTTTGTGTATGTGTGTGTGTGTGTGTGTTTATATAAAAGGCAGAGTATATAATCACGATTTTTTTTTTTTGGGCGGTTTGCCCATGTGGGTGGGTAGAAGCTGAGAACTCAGCGCTGATGGTTCTTTGGGCGCACAATTGTTGCATGTGCGCTTTTTATGCTAAACTGCGCCGTTTTGTGGATTATTTTGTGGATAATTAAATGATTGTAAATGGCAGGACTTGAGCACTTGAAATCCCAATCAGTGTTGCATGACTAGTGCTGCTGCCTGCTGACTAACCGAATAGCCACCCACTCCGACCCAACGGCTGACTGCCCCAGCGACCGACCGACCGCCAACATAATGATGCTTCATGTACAACAAACACAAAGGATGTTCTTTTCAAAGTGTCAGTGGTTGCGGCACGGCTCTTTGTGGGTGCAAAAGAGACGGCGCTACGGAATAGAAGTCATTGTGTGTGCAACCAATATGCGCAGGTCCAGAGCCGGTTCGTATATAAAGAAAGAAAAAAATATAACCCAAAGGAGAGTACTATTATACAATTCGAACGGTCCATGTACAACAACGGGTGAGGGTTGCATTTGTGCACCCCCCCCCCCTTCCACCCCCACCACTCGCAATATGGGTATAGTATATTTTTTAATCCTCCCTCATTCAGTGAGCAGCTCAGTGCCAAACTCAAAACAAATATGAAAATTATTTTTCAATAAGTCTAAATACAATGAGCCACGGAAGAGCCGGGCCCAGGTGGGGAATGGGGGGTTGGGTGAATGCTGCGGGATGCTGTAAATTACAGTCGGTAGTTGGTGCTGTTTGTTTCTAATGAGGTTAAAGGCAAATTGCCGACGACCGCCATTGCACTGAATGCTGAGTCTGATTCGAGTCTAGACTAGAAAAAACTGGGGGAAAACTGCAGCTCGTATGGCATTGCACACCAATTGACCTTCGTGGTGCTTGTTTTAACAAAGTCGACTGCAAAACTTTACTTTGGCAAACAACAAAAATGTGTTTTGCTCTGATAAAAACTATGAATTATTTTATACAAGCTTTCACAAATATATATTAATAGTTGTGTTGTAGTTTCGAATCTGAACTTATTTTTAAAACATTCATTATGTGTATACGACTCGAGGTGTTGACTTTAACAAACTTTACGATTTCAGTTAAATGTTGAGTATTTCACATACAAAATTAAATTGTTTACATTTAATTGTAGATACAATGTCCAGACGTTGAGCAGACTAAGCAAAAAATCTAGTAGCTATAATGTGTTTAATATGTTTCAATAGTCACTAAACCAAATAATTTAAATAACTTTCGTTACGATCTTTATACGTTCTGCGTAATAAAGTCCTGGCTGTAACCCATCAACTAATTACTTATCAACAACAATATTCTACAATATTTGGCAACTGTTTTTAAAAAGTAAAACAGCTTATTGCAGTTCTATGAGGTATGGATGAGCTTTATGAGCTAAACAACGAGGATCCGGAATCGAATCCCTAAATATTACTTACATGTGAAGATATTAAAATTGAAAAAAAACGCATCAGTTTTACAAAGTTATGGGTGTTTAAAGTCTGGGCATTTTTGGTCACTTGGAACATCACATGACAAGATTGTTGTCATCATATCTGACTAGAAATCCTAAAAAATTAGTTTGTCAACTTTGAATGTATAATTAATAAGGAGGACATATCATGACCAACATGGCCTCGGAATTGTAAATCGGATCAGTTTAGACAAAGTTATGGGTGTTTGAAGTCTGGGAAGGGCCATTTTTTTGGGACTTGGAAGTGTTGTTACGATTTCAAATCACATTAGTTTGTCAACTTTGAATGTATAACTAATAAGGAGGACTAACCATGACCAAAATGGCCTTGAAATTGCAAATCGGATCAGTTTTGACATAATTATGGGTGTTTACAGTTTGGGAAGGACATTTCTAGGCACATGACAAGATTGTTGTTATAACTTCTAAAAAGAAATCCTGAAAAAATTTGTTTGCCAAGCTTGAATGCAGAACTAAAAAGGAGAACAAACCATGACCAAAATGGCCTCGAAATTGGAAATCGGATCAGTTTTGACAAAGTTATGTAGGAAGGTCATTTCTAGGCACTTGAAAAATATATAATAACAATAATAAAACAGATTATCTCTAACACCTTAAAGTTTAAACGAAATATACGTATATTTTGTCCCCACAAGAGTTTATTGCTGCTCCTTTCGTTACTACTCAAGGCAGTGGCTTTTGCCCCCTTAAAAATATAGCTCTTGTCTTAATTATACATTTTTTTAAAAATCATCTTAGCCAGTGCTTAAAATAAATAAATCAAATCATGCAACACTCCTTAAGCTTTATCTTTTGTATATTATAAATAATGATAGAAGTAAATGTTAACAGTTTATGTACGTATATGCTTCAATCTGTGATACATATAATTTACATGTACTATTTTAGGTATAATAAAACATAGTGAAACTTACTCTTTACAATAATTAAATACAAATGAAGGTAAAATGATTACTTACATGTGTAATTTGCATTTAGATTGTGTCAATAAAGAGGAGATCTTCTGATTCCAAAAACTACAGTTTCTAAAAATAAAATGAAAACAATTTTAAGATTAATTCAATCTGATATTTTGATGCGATATATTATAAATATCAAATTGTTTCTTGAGCTTCACAGATACAGATTTATAAAATTAGGATCAAGAATATGTATGAGTTCGGATATATCTCTTTTAATGCGTTACACACTTCACGATAAAAGTATATGTGTATATAATATAAATATAGAGGGTATAAGAATGAGCTATAATTAAGCTTTCGAATATTTAAAACTAACTTAGTATACATGCATTACTTGGCTTTTGAACATGTTGATTCCTGATTGAACTCGGTAAATATTTGAACATCCGACGGGACGTCGAAAGACGTTAATCTTCCTTATGTCAAATGGGTATTAGAGGGATATTTTAAAGCTTGTGTAACTAAGTTTTTAAGTACACATATGTATAATAAAGACATGCACATATACGAATATCACGATAAAATGTATTATTTGAAAGAGCTATAGTCCTACTTTAAAAACTATTTTGAAGTCGCATATCATTGTACCATCACCATCACCATGTTCATAGTTATTTCCTTTGAATAAGATAAATTGAATTAAGACAGTGTTTGCATACATATGAATTTGTATGTGTATCGATCGAAGAAAGCAATAAAATGTTATTTCCTTGATGTCATTTTTTTATTCACTGCACATCAAATTGAATAACCCTTAAAAATATGCTTCGATTCGACACAATTGCATATTTTGCAAAGGGTGAAAATTACAAATATTTTTCGCACGAATTGATTTGGCTTACGCGTAAATGAAATCACTGACAATATTTTTATTGCATTTTTTAGAAAGTGGGAATTTATTGTAATGCTCTTGAAATTCGTGCATTCATGATGAAGAGTAGAAAACATTCATTGGTCAAACTAAGCCGCTTTTTTATAAGGAATCTAACTCATTGTGCCTACCAACGGTTTTTGTGGATAAATTTTGAAAATGCATTTTTTTAGATTTAAATGTTGTCTTATTAACGAGTCTAAGCCATGAACAAAAATACATTGCTTTAAGCCCCGATTCAGCATTGACAAAGTTATGGCAGTGGAAAGTTTGGACCTGTGCCTACATTCGATTTTGGTAGATCTTATTTGAACATGAATATGGACGACAAATTGTATCTATAGATTCAAATGTATATTTAATATAGTAGCAAAATCACCAATTAAAATACATTTCTTTTAAAAACCATTTCAGCTTTGACATATATTTGTTTGTATAAATATTAAGCTTCGAAACATTATCCTTCAATAACATCAAGGATTATGGACCATCCTATACACAATGTATTGAGATAGTACTTAGTGAAAAATATGCAAATAGATGATTATAAAATAGAGTTTGATAAAAAACATACGCACCTTTAAATTATTTGATTTAATGCGGTTGATAGAGTTTGATCCTCGTGCGTAGCAAATGCGTTGTTGTTGTTGGTGGTGACGAGTTTGGATTTGGACGGGTGCAATTGAATTGTTGCTGCGGCTTTTGCTGGACGTGATTTCGATGGCAAATACGACGACGAAGATTTCATTTTGATTTTAAATGCTCGACGATGATGAATTGAATTTGTAACTACTAGCAATAATTGTGGGAGGGTGGGGGTAAAGGTCTAAGAGAATTTGCAACAAACGTAAACAAAAGAATGTAACAAGAGAGAGGCACAATAACGGCAAAACGACCCAAAAATTAAATGCTAAACAAGGCTTCCACTGCAACTTTAACAGACTCTGTTAAATCCGGTGTAAAAGGCAATAACAACAAACGACAGCAGCTCCAGTTGCAGTTCCAGTTGCCGGTTATTTGATTTGGATATTTTCGATTTAAAGTTGCAATTGTTTGTTTGAGTGCATTTCTGTGCAGCATCCGTGAAATGACTTCAAGAATCACTTTCTATATATGTATGTATTTCGGACGAATATTTACTTGAATCACTGTGCTGTACATTGATATAGTGTAGGAGTAGGCGGAGGAGTTGGAGTCAAAGCAACTCCTCTGGCAGCCCTCGGCCAGAGAGAACGGTGTGAAAATCGTCGTAATTTAAAGCATTTTTCATTTTTCAGCTGCACAGCGAAACAGGAGCGAACAAAAGCAATATCTAATACATTGCTTTCCACTTAACACTTTCTGCTGCTTCTTAAATATTTTTGTATTTATTTATTTTGTGTGTTCTTTTTTTTGTGTATTTGTTGCTGCTGATTTTATTGCTGTTTGATTTGTATGGACGTTTTGTTTGGTTTTGGTTGTTTTTTATATGTATTGCAAGTGTTTGAAACGCGAGCACATCATCATCGGTTCACTGTTATTAATAACAAATGTATTCAATGGCAAAAACAAAATATATATTTATTATTGAGGCAACTTTTGTTTGTTAGCCACTTTGAGGTTAGAACAGCAGAGTTGTGTTGCGTCTGGGTATGTTCCGTCTTATCGATATATCGATACTTTATTTATTTTGTTGCGCTAAATATGCCTCAATTTTGCGCAAATTGTATTGCAGCATTTAAAATTTGCTATTCTTTATATATATTGCAGCACTGTTATTATGAACTGGTGAAGCATTGAAATAAAAAGGCATATAACAGCGGCAGGAGCAATGGTTTTATTATTAAGGCATTATAATCAGCATTATCAGCACAAATAACATTACATACCGATAAACAAGCAGCGGCAGTTGATGTTGTTAACCTTAATGCTTATGTTATAGTCGCTGTTAAGCCTTGATGTTAAGTAACAGCTGTTGTCAAACCACTCGCCACTGCAAGAATAATAACATAAACATAATACATAAACAAAAACCAAAACTGCATAAATTAGTTCAAAATGTCTGCTCATGATATAAAGTTAGAGGTGTGCGTGGATTCGATTAGATCAGCATTTGCAGCAGAAGAAGGCGGAGCATCCCGCATTGAGCTCTGTGCCGCTTTGCAGGAAGGAGGATTAACTCCCACAACGGGAACCCTGAAAACTTTGAAGGAGCTGCCCTTTACACTGCCCATACATTGCATGCTGCGTCCGCGACGTGGCACCGATTTCGTCTACAGCGAGGAGGAGCTCCAGGCGACGCTAACCGATATGGATTTTCTCCGGAATCATGGAGCTGATGGCTTCGTTTATGGTGCACTGACCACAGAGCGGACGATTGATGTGGACAAGTGTCGGCGGGTGATGGAGCGTTCATGCGGATTGCCCGTGACCTTTCATCGAGCCTTCGATTTGACCGATCCAAAGTATATGCACGATAATGTGGAGCTGCTCAAGGAGCTGGGCTTCAGACGGGTGCTAAGCAGCGGCTTCCGTTCGTCAGCGGCGGAAGGTGTTGATTCCTTGGCACAGCTAATAGCGAAACATCATCGGGATATTATTATAATGCCCGGCGCCGGCATCAAAGTATCGAATCTGGAGGAGATTCTCACTGTCAGTCGTTGTCTGGAGTTCCATGCTTCGGCCTTGGACACCGCTAGCGAACACTACAGTGCGCCCTCCACCACACGCATGGATTGCGATGTCACAATGGGCAAACAGGACATTGATCCCTATTACGGTACCAACGTCAATGTTGTGCGCAAAATGGTCGCCATAGCCAGTGCCATGAGCTGCAGATAAATATAAGCAATACATAATTAATTTAATTAATTTATGCCATGAATATTGATTATGTACATATATAATGCTCTTGTAGAGTATAAATAACCTTAAGTAACCACATAATGTGTCCTTTCCCTCATTCATTTGTTCAAATAGAAAAACTTTGACTTTAATCGATTGATTTTTATGTACAAGTTTTGGCAAACAAAAAAAAATAATTATTTCAAAAATTAAAAACATTAAGTTCTTAAATTACATCCGAATTAAGCTCATCCCTCTGGCCAAATGGGTGTAAGTGCAGAATATTCCGAGCTCGAAGGCTTCGATCGGCAGTTGGAAAGCGTGGAACGCATGCTGCAGGCGGCGGACGAGTATAATGAAAGACTAGCTGCTCAGATCGAAAATGTAAAGAAGATCGTGAGTTCCAATCAAAATATAATAGACAAATTGCAAGCCAGTGAGCAGAGCATGGAATCCCTGCTGGATGACGACTGCAATGCCGAAGTCCATGCTCAGTTGATGAAACATGTTACGCGTATTGAAAAGAAGGTAAATAAAAAATAAGAAAAATACATACATTTGAATAAACATCTACTGATCCGCAGCTTTACGTCATCTTATCCCTGTTCAACGGTCTTAAATCAGAACGAAAGGACAACTATGATAGGCAAGAGCATCGATCAGATCCAAGCCTGTCGCAACAGATCAGTGGAATCGGTGCCCAACTCATCTCGATTGGTAATGAATTAATGCTGCTGCGTCAGGATAAAGCCTCTGCGGTACGTGTTGCAAACAGCCTGCATCAGTGGTCCTGCAAGGAGCCCAACAAAGCCAAGCTATGTTGGACCCAATGCAGGACCCCCATGCAGGATAAGTTGCAAAGAAGTGACCTGGCAATGTTGCGAAAAGAAACTGAATTGTTGTCGCAAGCATTTAATAGTCAAAAGACACCCATTGGAGAAGTCAGATGTCAAAAGCAGATAATCAAAAGAGGTGTTTATACCACTTGAAAAGTACAACACATCCTGTAAAGCCTGTAATACTATACGATTTATCACCTTTACAGTTGAAAGCATTTTGACCAAAGCGGAATACCTAAATATCAAAACCGAGGCCCTAACCAATGTTAAAGTCCTGTCGAAAATTGTACTACGATCCTTAATCAAACGAAAGCAACTCCATCAGCTATGTGGCCCAAATAAAGTTTTCTATGGCATGGAATCTAAAACTATAAGTGCTGAAGTTGCGCCGAGGACGAAACGTCAAAATTCCAAATTGCACAATTTGTACATTTAATAGACTAATTTATTGATTTTTCAAAACATTTTTCAAATTTGCAATAAATACAACTTTTCTGTGCCTAAAAACAACGAAAAATATAATTTATGGTTTAAATAAATTATGGTAAATATAAGCGAGGATATACACAGATAAGATAGATAGGGCCCACCTGCTGCACTTGTTATGAAAATACATCTGTTACAATCCCCAGTTGGCAACACTACAATATTGTTATATTCAAAGTTTTTGGTCATTGCGCAGGCGCAGGTAAAAATTGATTAATTTCACATGTGAAGAAATTGCCACTGTTAAGAGCGCAAGCATTGACAGCTTTGTGATATATTTCAGTTTATATACGACGAGAAATAATAAACAATTACAGCTTTAATGCCGCAGACGATAGTCGGTTACTAGGTTGTTCATGTCAACCGTTACGGGTTGGATTTCAAGGAACATATGGAAACATACGGCATCGGCATCGGCATCGGCATGGACATGGATGATAGGCACAGCAATAGCAATAGCAATACCCACACCAGTAATAGCAATAGCAATACTGTCAATGTCAACCAATACGAATACATGTTTGGGGAGCAGATGGAGACCTACAACGTTGAGGTGAGTCAGTCAATACTCCAATATAATTAAACGTATTTATCAAGTTTAATTCCTTTTGGCAGACCTCGGCGGTGCATCGCAAGCTGCAGAGTAAGGTGGAGGCACTGCGCATCCTGCGCCAGGAGCTGGAACAGTTTCGCGTGGAGCGGGATCAGTACAAACTAATGGCCGAGACGCTTCAGCTGCGCTACTCGGCCATGAAGCGCAGCAGCGAACTGCTGGCGGGGAATGGCAATGCCTGCGGTGCCTTGAGCCAGAATTCCAGCCTGGCAGCGCTGCTGCACGAGACGCGCGAATTAAATCTCAAGCTGAGCACCGAGGTAGAAGGCCTCAGGCAACGCCTGGGTGAGCTGCAGGGCGACATGGAGCTGCTGCGGGAGCGGGAGGCCAACAGTAAATCTCGACTGCAGGCGCTGGTAACCGAAAATGATGCGCACAACAAGGAGGAGCTGCAATGGAAAAGGGAACGCGCAAATTTCATTTGTCATCTGGAGAATCTAAAAAAGAAGAACGCACAATTGGCGTTCGATCTCAAAGCGATTATTGATGAAAAGGAGGAGCTCATGACGGAACGGGATGCCTACAAATGCAAGGCCCATAGGCTAAACCACGAATTGTTAGTGGCATTGAAAGCTAACAAGCTGCATCCAAAGGTGAGAAAGTAACTTCTATTGAATTTCCGGACTTTTTAGAAATTAAAATAGAATTTTGAATGGGTTAACTATATCTAAATCTAAACATCGATACACAAAATAGAATTTTCGTAAGCCGCATTGAAATATTTCCATATTTTTAGCTGCTGGATATTGATGGCGTGCTGCTGGAGAACAAGTACCTGCATGAGCGCGTCAAGATTCAGGATAGTGAGCTGGAACTTACCAAGCAGTCGGTCAGCAAGTATAAGGTATGAGGTTAAACATTACATTATGCAATGTTTACAATAACTATACATTCCATATTCCATGCAGACCATGCTGGAAGCCAAGCGGAAGAAGGGCATTGTCAAACTGGGTGGCAGCACAAATGATGAAACCATACTGAGTCCCAGACAAGGTAAGCTAAATATCAAACTCTTATATTATGTTAAACTATATATACACATATATTGCAGTAAAAACCATACTGGAGAGCGGCATTGATTTGCCTGGCAAAACGGAGACTATTCACGATTTAAAGTCCCTGTGTTTGGCACTGCTGGACAACCTGAATGACAAGAATCTGGCGCTTACGCATCAGAAGAGAACTAACAAGTAGGTGCTCGGTTTGAAATATATATGAGTATTCCTTAACTAAGCTACTGCTGCATACAGAATCCTTGCGTGTAAAATGGCGGAGCTGGAGCAGCGTTGGCAGCAGCTCTTCAGCGGCGACTCGGATAATGCCGCTGCGGAGGATGAGGATGAGGAGCTGGGCTATGCGCCATCGCAGTTGCTGCTGAATGGCTACTGTGCCGCCATGGTCGATGAACCAGGAGTAGCAGCAGCAGCATCGGCAGCACCGTCTGCTGCAGCAGAGGAGGCAAATACTTTATCCGAGCCATATGAATTGAGACCGATTGTGAATGAGTGCAGTGGAGTACTCCAGTCTGATGATGGTATGTCCTCGCTGTCATCAGAATCAGCCGACTCTTCAGTGTACGGAATAGATGTACGACTGAATGATGTGTCTATCAATGCGTATAAATCATCCTCGGCAACGACGGATTCGGGGAATTGTGGTTTTGGTTGCAGTGGCACACCGCGCATTTCCAGCGCTGTTGCTCGGGAGCGCATGGAGGATCTCAAGGATTTGCCGCCACATCTGGCGGCATTGGTGCACAAGGCGCTGAACGATTTGGATATGCGGGATTATGAGGCAATGGTAACGATACGCGCCGAGAATGCTGCAACAATGCAGTAGTTGTTAACTTTAATAGTGCTGTTCAATATTTATATGCGTATAATTTCCACATGCAGTCCTATGTATAGATAGAACAACACATATGTCCGCTATATGAATACGAATTATTAACTATATATTTATCTATTATTTACAACGTACAATAAACACTTGTGTGCATAGGATTTGAATTACTTTCCATTTTCAAATATGTAACGGAATTCCGTTAAGCTCATGGCAGTTTTACAGCACCAGTAGTGTGAATACGAGCGTTGCCCAACACTGCTCGACGGCTATAGTATACATTTTCTGATAAGAAATTTGTAGCTGTTGCAATTTGGAAGCAAAATGTTTTGTGAATTAAAAATGCCTTAAAACTGCAAAACGGGTCGCAAAGACCATGTGAATTCAATTGCCATTAACTATGGAAATGGAGCGCCAATCAAAAGTAAGCCAAAACCGCGAAACGAACGCAATAAAAACAAAGCCAGCAGCCTGAGGCGAAAATACCAACCACCCACAAGTCCAATCAGACAGCCAGACAAACGCAGTGCTGTAAATCGCCATGTCAAACGATGTTCAAATTGCACGCAGGCAGGGCAAGCAACGGGATATTATTAAGAGCATATCAAAGGGAGGTGGTGGCGTCATTGGCGATGACATCGAATTTGTCTTTGGCAGCATATCACCCCGAGGAGGCGGTGCCTCTCTGGGCCAGCCCAAGCATGTGGTGGTGGGCTCCTATGAGATGGACTCGCCGGAGCATACGCAACGCGACACAACTGAAAGCGACAACAACATTTCCAGCTGCTCAACACTCGACATTGTCAACAAAGTAAGTGACAGTTACAAACACACATACACATGTACATAAATAACTATACACATACACACACAACATATATACATATGTAGTACAGTAGTTGCTCGGTAAGCAGAACACTGTGGTGCCAATTATGATTTTAGCTCAAATTAACTTTAATTTGAGATTATTCCTATTTATATATAATTTTTTTTAAAACTTTTACTTTTAATCTATAATTATGATTGAATATGATTAAAATATTTGTGCTTAAAAGACAGTAAGAGAGTTTTGGGAAGGTCTCAAAAATTAGAAATTCGAGATACAAAATGACGATTACAATTGCGCGCAATTCTAATATGTCAGCAATCACTGTATGTATGTAAGTACATATGTACATACATATATGAACTTGGTTGCGTTGCGCAGTGCGCAGATGCGTGGCAAGACGCAGGGTCAAGTTGCAGCGACGTGCATTAACGGACAACAACGGACGACGTAATCGCTGGGAAAATAGAAAAAAAATTCTAGCTGATCATGATATCGGAGCAACTGCTGCCGCGCAGCCTGAGCTGCCTGTGCTGCAGTGACACGCCCCTTGGTGGCAGTGCTGGGGGCGGCTTTCAGCTGGCCGAGAAGCGACGCAGTTGGGAATACACGCTAATGGCGCAACCACTAGCCCGTCGTCCCATCAATGTCAGATTCTTAATCAAAGCCAATTTTGCCGGATTAATAATAAATCGCTTGTTACCATTGCAGGTTGAACAGTTGTCCGTGCAGCAGCTGGAGAATCGAGTGCGTGAGCTGTCGCAGCGCCTGCAACAGGCTGACCGCCAATTAGTCGAGAGCAATGTGGAGCGGGATATGTGCCACAAGCGGCTGGAAGTGGTCAGCCAGGCGCACGAGTGCCGCATCACCGAAATGCATTGTGTGATTGCGGAGCTGAGCAAGAAACTGCGCAACAAACAGGAGCATATCATTATGGAGGAGCAGGAGCCGGATGGCGAAGGAGAAGGCAGTGGTATGTGTAAAAAGGATATCAATATACATACATCTAACAGACTCCATCCTTGCCCCAACAGAGCTCAGTTATCAGGAGGGCTCTATATATAACTCGGAGTTAAATCTAACCAATGCGGATGCTGAGGGCGAGTGTCAAACGGAAGCGCTGGATGACTTTGAAGGCGCCTGCTCCAGCGCCGATAATATTCACATCAAGCAGGATGCCATCAACAAGGGGCAGCTGGAGGCGTTGCAGGAGGAGGTGCTGCACTTGCGCGCACAGATTGCTCTGCTGCAGGCTGAGATTGCCACCAAGGACAAGGACTCGGCCGTCGTGGAGGATCAAATCTATTTTGCCTGCGAGCTGGAGGCCAAGGAAAATGGCAACAGTTGTGGCCCAAAGGATCAGCAACTCAATGACTTGAATGGTAAAAGTGGATGACGAAGATTTCATATCCTTATATCCTTGCAGTCACTGTATACTTCATATATACTTTATATTAGGAATATTGTAATATCCTCGTCAATAACAGCCCCATTTACTAATTATTTAACTTTTGCAGCCTGCGTCTCACTAACCAGTCCCCAAAAGTGCGTTAAAATGGCTGAGCGGGTCAAACTTCGCTGTGCCAGCAAAAGCGAGCCACAAGAGGAGCCAACGCCTGATAACGATAGCCAGACTGAGCTAAGCAATGAGGTAAGCAGTTAGCTGCATTTATAATCTACATATATGCTCACATCAGACATCCCTTAAAATTCACAGGACTTTAACCTAGTCGAACATTTGGTGTGTAAACAAAGTTCGCTGATGGATAGCTTTATGGCACCGCTGCAGCTGGAGCTGGAACGGCTGCAGCGTAAAATGGAGAAACTGAAGATGCGCAACACATTACTGTCACTTACCTTAGACGAGTCCAAGGAGCACACCGAGCATCTCTATCTGCTGTGTGGCAAGTACGAATCGAATGCTGTTGCTCTTCAACTGGCGCTCAATTGCAGCGATCGAGCCATCGAGGCTTATGATGTGATGCTAGCTCTGCTTGAGAGCAGGTAAGTCCATCTATTTGTATATTATACAGATTATACATTAATTAAGAAACTCTCTTTTAGATTGGCTTTGCTTAGCGATAAGTCAGCCGCTGCTGAGGAGAGTCGACGTGCCGTGGAAAGTGTGGCGCATCATCTACTGGCCCGACTGGAGACAGAGAAAAATATGTCCGAGAACAGCTTAGGTCCCTGGCAGCATAACATCAATCTGGGTGTCGAGGATGCGCCGAAAAGCACACGACACTGGAGCGGCGATGACGACAATCGGCTGCGTTACCACGTGTCTAAGTTAAAGGGACGACGCTCCGTTGTGCAGCAGACCATCGTCAATCTGGAGTCACCCTTTAGCGATGTGTTTGAAAAGAAACGTTTAGCATTGGAGAAGGATCAGGAGTTGCGCGTCCACGACAAGGAAAAGAAGTCACCCATCGATCTGGAGACAGCTGTCATAATGCAGGAGCTGCTCGAGCTGCGCGATCAAAACCAACAGCTCAAGGCCAAGAAGGACGAGGCCGAGCGAGAGCAACAGTATGCCAATGAGCGTGTGAGCATTCTCCATGAGGCACTCAAGCAGCTGCAGGCCACCAATCGGGTATCCTACTCGGAGGCTGAGCATGCGGCACTCACCGAGCAACAGTTGGTCGAGGCACTCAGTCGGGAAACGGAGCTGAAAAGCCGCATTCAAGCCCTGCTGAATATCAATGCCACGCAAAAGGCCACCGAAGAGAAGTGCGAGCAAATGCATCTGAATTTGCGGGAACTACAAAAATCAAATCAGTAAGCAACCGTTGAACTAACACCCACAATCATTTAAACGTAAAATTTCAAGATTCTATATTTTGAAAAATCAAAATGTGTAAGGGTCCCCCCTTATGATTTTTTAACAAAAAAAAGTAAAAAAAAAATATTTTCAAAATTCTATAAATTTTAGATGCGGATTTAAAGTAGATGCCGAATAAGGACCAAAATGGCTTTGGGATTGAAAATCGGTTCAGTTTTGACAAAGTTATGGCAGTTTGAAGTCTGGGAAGGAACTTTTCGTTGTTTGGGCACTTTACAAGCCATTTTTTTTGTCACTTTTGGCGTGATTTTTGACAGAAAAATGAAACACCACAAAACCACTTTTCGTATAGTTTTTTATACTAATTGAGACACCCACAATCATTTAAACGTAAAATTTCAAGATTCTATATTTTGAAAAATCAAAATGTGTAAGGGTCCCCCCTTATGATTTTTTAACAAAAAAAAGTAAAAAAAAAATATTTTCAAAATTCTATAAATTTTAGATGCGGATTTAAAGTAGATGCCGAATAAGGACCAAAATGGCTTTGGGATTGAAAATCGGTTCAGTTTTGACAAAGTTATGGCAGTTTGAAGTCTGGGAAGGACTTTTATAAGGAACTTTTCGTTGCTTGGGCACTTTACAAGCCATTTTTTTTGTCACTTTTGGCGTGATTTTTGACAGAAAAATGAAACACCACAAAACCACTTTTCGTATAGTTTTTTATACTAATTGAGACACCCACAATCATTTAAACGTAAAATTTCAAGATTCTATATTTTGAAAAATCAAAATGTGTAAGGGTCCCCCCTTATGATTTTTTAACAAAAAAAAGTAAAAAAAAATATTTTCAAAATTCTATAAATTTTAGATGCGGATTTAAAGTAGATGCCGAATAAGGACCAAAATGGCTTTGGGATTGAAAATCGGTTCAGTTTTGACAAAGTTATGGCAGTTTGAAGTCTGGGAAGGACTTTTATAAGGAACTTTTCGTTGCTTGGGCACTTTACAAGCCATTTTTTTTGTCACTTTTGGCGTGATTTTTGACAGAAAAATGAAACACCACAAAACCACTTTTCGTATAGTTTTTTATACTAATTGAGACACCCACAATCATTTAAACGTAAAATTTCAAGATTCTATATTTTGAAAAATCAAAATGTGTAAGGGTCCCCCCTTATGATTTTTTAACAAAAAAAAGTAAAAAAAAAATATTTTCAAAATTCTATAAATTTTAGATGCGGATTTAAAGTAGATGCCGAATAAGGACCAAAATGGCTTTGGGATTGAAAATCGGTTCAGTTTTGACAAAGTTATGGCAGTTTGAAGTCTGGGAAGGACTTTTATAAGGAACTTTTCGTTGCTTGGGCACTTTACAAGCCATTTTTTTTGTCACTTTTGGCGTGATTTTTGACAGAAAAATGAAACACCACAAAACCACTTTTCGTATAGTTTTTTATACTAATTGAGACACCCACAATCATTTAAACGTAAAATTTCAAGATTCTATATTTTGAAAAATCAAAATGTGTAAGGGTCCCCCCTTATGATTTTTTAACAAAAAAAAGTAAAAAAAAAATATTTTCAAAATTCTATAAATTTTAGATGCGGATTTAAAGTAGATGCCGAATAAGGACCAAAATGGCTTTGGGATTGAAAATCGGTTCAGTTTTGACAAAGTTATGGCAGTTTGAAGTCTGGGAAGGACTTTTATAAGGAACTTTTCGTTGCTTGGGCACTTTACAAGCCATTTTTTTTGTCACTTTTGGCGTGATTTTTGACAGAAAAATGAAACACCACAAAACCACTTTTCGTATAGTTTTTTATACTAATTGAGACACCCACAATCATTTAAACGTAAAATTTCAAGATTCTATATTTTGAAAAATCAAAATGTGTAAGGGTCCCCCCCTTATGATTTTTTAACAAAAAAAAGTAAAAAAAAAATATTTTCAAAATTCTATAAATTTTAGATGCGGATTTAAAGTAGATGCCGAATAAGGACCAAAATGGCTTTGGGATTGAAAATCGGTTCAGTTTTGACAAAGTTATGGCAGTTTGAAGTCTGGGAAGGACTTTTATAAGGAACTTTTCGTTGCTTGGGCACTTTACAAGCCATTTTTTTTGTCACTTTTGGCGTGATTTTTGACAGAAAAATGAAACACCACAAAACCACTTTTCGTATAGTTTTTTATACTAATTGAGACACCCACAATCATTTAAACGTAAAATTTCAAGATTCTATATTTTGAAAAATCAAAATGTGTAAGGGTCCCCCCTTATGATTTTTTAACAAAAAAAAGTAAAAAAAAATATTTTCAAAATTCTATAAATTTTAGATGCAGATTTAAAGTAGATGCCGAATAAGGACCAAAATGGCTTTGGGATTGAAAATCGGTTCAGTTTTGACAAAGTTATGGCAGTTTGAAGTCTGGGAAGGAACTTTTCGTTGCTTGGGCACTTTACAAGCCATTTTTTTTGTCACTTTTGGCGTGATTTTTGACAGAAAAATGAAACACCACAAAACCACTTTTCGTATAGTTTTTTATACTAATTGAGACACCCACAATCATTTAAACGTAAAATTTCAAGATTCTATATTTTGAAAAATCAAAATGTGTAAGGGTCCCCCCTTATGATTTTTTAACAAAAAAAAGTAAAAAAAAATATTTTCAAAATTCTATAAATTTTAGATGCGGATTTAAAGTAGATGCCGAATAAGGACCAAAATGGCTTTGGGATTGAAAATCGGTTCAGTTTTGACAAAGTTATGGCAGTTTGAAGTCTGGGAAGGACTTTTATAAGGAACTTTTCGTTGCTTGGGCACTTTACAAGCCATTTTTTTTGTCACTTTTGGCGTGATTTTTGACAGAAAAATGAAACACCACAAAACCACTTTTCGTATAGTTTTTTATACTAATTGAGACACCCACAATCATTTAAACGTAAAATTTCAAGATTCTATATTTTGAAAAATCAAAATGTGTAAGGGTCCCCCCTTATGATTTTTTAACAAAAAAAAGTAAAAAAAAATATTTTCAAAATTCTATAAATTTTAGATGCGGATTTAAAGTAGATGCCGAATAAGGACCAAAATGGCTTTGGGATTGAAAATCGGTTCAGTTTTGACAAAGTTATGGCAGTTTGAAGTCTGGGAAGGACTTTTATAAGGAACTTTTCGTTGCTTGGGCACTTTACAAGCCATTTTTTTTGTCACTTTTGGCGTGATTTTTGACAGAAAAATGAAACACCACAAAACCACTTTTCGTATAGTTTTTTATACTAATTGAGACACCCACAATCATTTAAACGTAAAATTTCAAGATTCTATATTTTGAAAATCAAAAAATTTTTTAACAAAAAAAAGTAAAAAAAAAATATTTTCAAAATTCTATAAATTTTAGATGCGGATTTAAAGTAGATGCCGAATAAGGACCAAAATGGCTTTGGGATTGAAAATCGGTTCAGTTTTGACAAAGTTATGGCAGTTTGAAGTCTGGGAAGGACTTTTATAAGGAACTTTTCGTTGCTTGGGCACTTTACAAGCCATTTTTTTTGTCACTTTTGGCGTGATTTTTGACAGAAAAATGAAACACCACAAAACCACTTTTCGTATAGTTTTTTATACTAATTGAGACACCCACAATCATTTAAACGTAAAATTTCAAGATTCTATATTTTGAAAAATCAAAATGTGTAAGGGTCCCCCCTTATGATTTTTTAACAAAAAAAAGTAAAAAAAAATATTTTCAAAATTCTATAAATTTTAGATGCAGATTTAAAGTAGATGCCGAATAAGGACCAAAATGGCTTTGGGATTGAAAATCGGTACAGTTTTGACAAAGTTATGGCAGTTTGAAGTCTGGGAAGGAACTTTTCGTTGTTTGGGCACTTTACAAGCCATTTTTTTTGTCACTTTTGGCGTGATTTTTGACAGAAAAATGAAACACCACAAAACCACTTTTCGTATAGTTTTTTATACTAATTGAGACACCCACAATCATTTAAACGTAAAATTTCAAGATTCTATATTTTGAAAAATCAAAATGTGTAAGGGTCCCCCCTTATGATTTTTTAACAAAAAAAAGTAAAAAAAAAATATTTTCAAAATTCTATAAATTTTAGATGCGGATTTAAAGTAGATGCCGAATAAGGACCAAAATGGCTTTGGGATTGAAAATCGGTTCAGTTTTGACAAAGTTATGGCAGTTTGAAGTCTGGGAAGGACTTTTATAAGGAGCTTTTCGTTGCTTGGGCACTTTACAAGCCATTTTTTTTGTCACTTTTGGCGTGATTTTTGACAGAAAAATGAAACACCACAAAACCACTTTTCGTATAGTTTTTTATACTAATTGAGACACCCACAATCATTTAAACGTAAAATTTCAAGATTCTATATTTTGAAAAATCAAAATGTGTAAGGGTCACCCCTTATGATTTTTTAACAAAAAAAAGTAAAAAAAAAATATTTTCAAAATTCTATAAATTTTAGATGCGGATTTAAAGTAGATGCCGAATAATGACCAAAATGGCTTTGGGATTGAAAATCGGTTCAGTTTTGACAAAGTTATGGTAGTTGAAGTCTTAGAACAGTATCTGTAGGTTCGTTAATATCCAACTAAGGGCCTAAACAAGCCTCTGAGCTCCTTTAAATGATTGATTTAACAAACATCTCTATTTTGCAGCAATCTGGGCCAGATGCTGGAGCAGAGCAAACGCAAGTATCAGCTGCGTATTCGAAAGATGGAGCAAAGAATGGCCGATATGCTGCAGGAGCAACAGCAACAACAACAACGACACAGTTTGCACAGTTTGCACCACAACGATCATGTTCCTGAGACGACGCTGTAGATGTAAGGACTGTCTATGCTGGCTGCTCGCGTCGGCGGAGTGGAGAAACGCACACGCCTGCTACATATCCAGAGCTACCCGCTATTGGTTCTCCTTTCCTTTGCCTTTTGTAATTCATATTGCGCCGCCTGCTGCTGCTGCTGCCGCTTGCTCCCACCGCCATGTGCATCACACGTGTCCGCTCCCGACCGGGCTACCCATAGCCATAGATAGTATCACGAATGTGCCATACTGACTCACTGACAGCCGGTGGCTTTGCCCCGCAAATGAAGCTGTATCAACTACAATTACATATACATATACATAATACATATACGATTTAACAATCTAGATGCTAGACTAGGTGAAGTTACTCACAACGCGTACTCACAACACTCGAATCCTATATTTATACAATGTATTCGCATTTTGCTTGTTATATGAACTCAATATATGTATTTAAAATTGTACAAATTATAATAAAAACTACGACAACACACTACGAATCATTTGTGGACTCCTCATCCTCCTGCATAGGGATGTTGTTCTCGTTACTGTCGTTCTCGTTCTCATCCTCTGCAGCATCATTGCTATTACTATTACTACCAGCATCTGCAGCATTATTGCTATTACTATTAGTACCAGCATCTGCAGCATCATTGCTATTACTATTGCTGCCATCATCTGCAGCATCATTGCTATTACTATTACTAACAGCATCTGCATCATCATTGCTATTACTATTACTACCATCATCTGCAGCATCATTGCTATTACTATTGCTACCACTGCTATCTGGCTGGGTGGCATGTCCATTTGTGTGCTCCAACTGCTCCATGTGCTGCTCTTCGACTGGCGGCACTAGATGCTCCAGTTGCTCGCGTGCTGCTTGCACAACTTTTTCGAGTTCCACGCACTCGTTTTCGATCTCGTAGTTCTTGGACACAAGCAGCACCCAGTGTGCCTCCAATGCCCGCAGCTTCTCGCCCGCCTGAGTCTGTGCCTGCTTACGCTGCCAGTTAACATCCTGCATGTCCTTCTTCAACTGCTGCAACTGCAGCTGCGCTTTAGCCTGCATCGCTGTGAATACATCCAGGTAGGATTTCCATGCCTCGGTGCCGTAGTCCAGCATTAGTTCCAGATTCAGCGAACGCACCCACTGATGCTCCAGCTGTGCCATCGAGTTTTCAATGGACTCCTGCCAAGCCGACACCTCCGACAGTTTTCCAGAAGGTGGCGGCGGCAGTTCGTAACGCTTCATCGATAGCGTCTCCATCGGGAGTCGGTTTTGAATCCTCTCAAATTCATTGATCATCAACGGAGTCTCAAATGGTGAGCTGGCGGGTAAGGGCAGATGGTCCAGATAGTTTTTGGTGGGTCGATAGCGACGACATTCCTCCTCCACCATAGCTAATGCCTAGCAAAAATAACAAAAATATTAATAATTATAATATATTATAATTAATTATAATAATCAATAAACTTTAACTTTAAATGATCTAAAACTCAAATTTTAATTTGTTGACTTATACAAATATTGCTGATTTTTGAATAACTGTACTTTAAATTTGTGTAATATTTATTTCAAAATGCAATGTTAGCATTATATGTATAAAATAAAGAAATGATCAAAATAAATAAAATAGCACACACTTAACATACCGATTCTCTGACGCCCACGTCGTCATATCCATGATCGATATAGGGCAGTGCATCTACAATTACTTCGTCTGCCATTTCTTTTGAAAACTTAATTAGATTTTTGCAGTGAATTTGTTTATAGTCTTAGTTAGTGTTGTAAAATGCACTGCGTATATTCGATAACAGTGCACATTATTTTTAAACACTAATCGTTTTTTTGACAGTTGAACAGCCATGTTGGCAGAAATGCAACCCTGTTATCCAAAATGCGATTGGCAGCACCCTTCGGCCGTTTCCGGCAGCTCTCTTTCTTTCTTCGTTCTTCTTATAAAATAGAGGACGGCATCTGCGTTAGCAGAAAATTAAAAACCATTTATTTGGCTTAAAAATCAGCGAAAATGGTGAGAAACTGTGCCTAAGTGCTGTCCGAGCCAACATGACCTGCAAATACTAAAGGTTAAACGATTTAAGTGCGCAAAACATGAAAAATATGTGCTAAAACTTCGTCCTAACCTCCACGTGTTTTTGTGATTTGAATTAGTTTTACTTATTTCATGATTATTGATTATTTGTAATTGTGTGTGTTTGCAGAGCTTAGGCAACGCCAGGCCATTGGTCTCCGTTTACACGGAAAAGAATGAGGCAGTCAAGGACAAGAACATCTGCCTGCCCGCCGTATTCAAGGCGCCCATCCGTCCGGATGTGGTCAACGAGGTCCATCAACTGATGCGTCGCAACAATCGTCAGGCTTATGCTGTCAGCGAGCTAGCAGGTGAGTTTCTCGTGTTGTTTATAAACAATGCTAACGGAAATATGTTCCCCTAAAAGACTATTCTGTACACAAACAACAACAATAAACTAGCCCCAAAATGATTTATTTATTGTTCAATAGTTTAACTGTGTTCAGCTAATCTGCTGGAATTAGGTATACAAAATTATAATCAGACATTATCTAGAATATAATTATTATTATATATATAGTAGGGTAAAGTTATATACATCAACATATCTTGGATAATGCACTGGGTACCAAGCCCATCGGCTCAGACATTCACTAAATCCATGCACTAGCCTTGGATTCGATCCCGGATCGTCGAAGAGCCAAAAGTTATCATGATAGTATTTGTTATAGGCAAAGCGTTCGGAAAGATTTTTGTTGAGCATAGTTGGAATATCAGAGGGAAGTGTAATAAGACGCAGCCTACTTTCATATGACAGAAGATGTCTTTCAGGGTGCCTATCAAGTCCACAATAATAAGATCCTAATTTACAACCGCACTCAAGACCCCTTAAACACACAAAACACCTTAGTTAGATTTAGCTTTTTATACTATACTAATAATAACATTAATTCCAGGTCACCAGACATCTGCCGAATCCTGGGGTACTGGACGTGCCGTTGCACGTATTCCCCGTGTCCGTGGTGGTGGTACTCATCGTTCCGGTCAGGGTGCCTTTGGCAACATGTGCCGTGGCGGTCGCATGTTTGCACCCACCAAGACCTTCCGTCGCTGGCACCGCAAGGTGAATGTGAACCAGCGTCGCTATGCTCTGGTGTCGGCTATTGCTGCCTCCGGTGTGCCAGCGCTAGTCCAGTCCAAGGGACACGTTATCGATGGCGTTTCTGAGTTCCCATTGGTCGTCTCCGATGAGGTGCAGAAGCTGCAGAAGACCAAGCAGGCAGTCGTCTTCCTGCGCCGCCTGAAGGTCTGGGCTGATAT
This sequence comes from Drosophila maculinotata, assembly GCA_035045305.1. Classification (NCBI taxonomy): domain Eukaryota; kingdom Metazoa; phylum Arthropoda; class Insecta; order Diptera; family Drosophilidae; genus Drosophila; species Drosophila maculinotata. The sequence continues at coordinate 14,079,140 of JAWNPD010000335.1, forward strand.
CCAGAAGGTGTGTATTATCTTAGGCTAATCCCAAGCAATGTATATGCAAGCGGAATGCGTCCATTTTATGGTGTTTCGTTGGAGCATTGTTTTTTAATGCGTTGCTAGATCAAATGCCCTCCTAGGCGTTACGTGTGTAGCCTGACCAAAAGCTCCAACCGTTTGCAGTGGAGGGCTATAGTTGAATCTCTTAAAAATCTGAAGGATTCTTATACTAAATATATAAATTTCTTGCAGGTGTACAAGTCGCAGCGCTTCCGTGCTGGCCGTGGTACCATGCGCGACCGTCGCCGCATCGCCCGTCGTGGACCACTTGTGGTCTACCACAAGGATGAGGGTCTGCGCAAGGCATTCCGCAACATCCCCGGCATTGAGACCATCAGCGTAGACAAGCTGAACTTGCTGAAGCTCGCACCTGGCGGCCATGTCGGTCGCTTTGTCATCTGGACCGAGTCGGCGTTCGCGCGCCTGAACGATCTGTTCGGCACCTGGAAGAAGCCATCCACTCTGAAGAAGGGTTACAATCTGCCCCAGCCCAAGATGGCCAACACAGACTTGTCGCGCCTCTTGAAATCCGAGGAGATCCGCAAGGTTCTGCGTGATCCACGCAAGCATGTGTTCCGTCGCTTGCGCCGCCTCAATCCTTTGACCAATGTGCGTCAACTGATCAAGTTGAATCCCTATGCTGAGGTCCTCAAGCGTCGCGCTGCCCTGGCCGCCGAGAAGCGTACCGTCGCCAAGGTGTTGGCCAAGGCCAAGAAACAGAATGTCGAGCTGGCCAAGTCTCACTTTGCCAACGTCGCCACAAAGGCTGCTGCCAATCGCGCCAAGCTGCTCGCCGCCCGCAAGAAGAAGGTCGTCGCCAAGAAGCCAGCGGCCAAGAAGTAAACTCAGTTACTTTGCAGACCACACTCTTTTTATAATAATAAAATAACAAAAGAATTGTATGAATTTTATTCATAAAACAGAGCGAAAATAATAACTGATTAAACTATTTAGTCTTAGGCAATAGTTGTTGCTCTCTCTTTTTGCTGCCTCGTGTTTGACGCGCTCTTAAAAAAGAGGGTGAACGTGTCATTTAGCTCTCTCTTCGACTCATTTGTCGCCAGCTCATGAAATAATACAAGGTAGCAGATATTTCCAGCGGGTTTCTTATTTTGAATGAAATGTTTATGTATGTGCGACTGAAAAATAGTCGCCCAGCAAAGAGCAGTCATGGATCTGCGCTCTCTTTAACTAGTGAGCACATCATTTTGTTTCTCTTCGACTCATTTTTCGCCAGCTGATAACATTACAGTCGCTGCCTATCGATGCTCTTATCGGACTTTTTGTCGTTCGCGAAGTACTGCTGATTCTGATCTTTGGCATGCGTTACGTTTTTATGTGGACACCATTTATTGTCACACGTTAATTGGCATTTAATTAAACAGCAACGATTGCAAACGTATTTATTCCGCAGTGCGCGCTTGAAGCAAGCGGTTGTTTCATTTGTGCGCAGAGCTTTTTTTCAATTGGCGTGCAAAAATACAAAGAAAGAGAAACAAATAACAAAGGAGCCGGCGATAAGTACAAAGCAAAGGATAATAATTCGTTTGTCAGTGTCAAAATAGAACAACAAGCAATTGTACATACATACATATGTGTGTATATATTATTGTGAATAAAGAAAAATAATAGTGTTATCAGTGCGATAATCGAATAATAATTCATGCAAAATCTGAACTGAAATAGAAAAAAAAACTGAAACGAAATCAAAACGCGCAGAATCCCAAATCATACGATACTTTATTATATTCACAATTACGGGTCGCGACATCGACTATGTCTGGTTATGAAGAGTAGAACGCAATATACTCGGTCATAACAGAGGATGGTGAGCGAGTGGAGACGGGAGAGGAACTAGCCGTGTATACAAAAGCCAATCAACAACAGCATCTCAGAGCGGGAGAGCTCTCTGACGACGCTCTCTCCATGCGCGCGGTATTTTTCCGCAAAGATTGCAAAGTACATACATATCAGCGGCAGTAGCATCTTTGCCACTGTTAAAAAGGTCCCGCACTTTGGACATCATTTCAACGCACCAACAACAACATTAACAGCACTCGGAACATCATGTTAACGAGTCTGTTAAACTTTGCCCAATGCGTGGCTGAAATATCGCTGCTCGGTGGCATCGAAGTTGCATCCGTTGCACTTATCATCTACTTCGTTTTCGCTAAAACTAGGTAAGTCACACAAAAGGGAAGCCAAAGAAACAGAAAATCATGCGGTGGCAGCAGTGGCTCTGCCGGTAACATCAACATCAACAACTGTCAAGTTCAATTAATGACGCAGACATTCAGCTGTACATACACACACATATACACATAGATTTGTATGTATACTTTATTACCCTGTAACTGCAGTTAAACCCGTTTAAAATTGCCACAACAGTGTTTTACAAATGTAACGGACAGAAATAACGCATCTCAGACACGATATAGGTTGGAGCTGGGAGTCTGGGAGCTAAAGAGCCTAGTTTTCAAATATAGTTTTTTCGTGATTTTTGATAAGTCAATTCATTCTCTTTTGATTAATGTTAACTAGAGGCAGTCCACATAGGAAACTAAATTAAATATTTAAAAAATCCAAAGTAAATTATCAAAAAATAATACTAATTCAAAATATATATGTATGTTATTTTAAGTCAAAGTTTATGACTGATAATGTTTGCATAATCCGATAGTAAACATACAAGTTTTCTAAATGACTACATATTTTCCAAAGACATGATAATAAATTTCAAAAAATAGAAAAAATATGTTAGGGCTGTTCAGACCACTGTTCAGGGTATCTCCTAGTTGAGCATATGTGTCGCAATGAGTGTATTTATGTAAAGTGATGGTCAAAAGCGCCATTATATTTATAGACTCGCACTGAGTAGTAAATGATCTGAGTTGTTCATGCAGCGCTTAAGTTAATCAGTGCATGTGAAATAAGCTCTTACATTTAGTCGCTGACAGGTGGTTTTCGATTCGATTCGCGCCCCCCGGCGGCCCTTTGCCCTCTTCACCTGTCGCCCTCCCTTTATGTCGCGCGCATTCAAATTCTGCGTGTCTGAACGTGCCTTTGGCGTGTTGAGATTTCTGCCTTATCAACGCACGTGCAAATCGCCAGTAGGTGGCGTGGAGGCTGGTAGAATGGGAGTGTTCAATATGTTAATACTAAGGATGCCTAAAGGTCATTTGCATTGCAGCAAATGTGACGCAAATTCAATTTGTTTTCATTTCTCGGCTTCTTTTTGCATGCACTCGCACCTGCGATCTCTATCTCACTCTCACTGTGCCTCCCACTCTCTTTGCTATTGGTGCGATAAGCGCAGCAACTCGTTCGATCGTTTGGCAACAATTAACGTGATTGAAAAAGCCCATACGTATAGAATGTATTATATACATACATATGTATGTACATACCAACATATATACAATATATTAATTGAGCAGCTAATTAGCTGATTAGCGTTTTGCTATTGTTATTTTGGTTGTTGCAACTTTAATCGGCCAGTATAGTTAATCTGCATTAAATTTCTAGCTGTCCGGTACAAAGCTCATTTAATAATTGGTGATTATTGATATTTTGCTAAATACCCTAAGTGAGAAAAAAAAAGTATTGTGCGATAATGCTTTCAAAGTATCAGGCAATAAACGATGAACAAATAAACAAAATTATGTATGTATATGTTCTTTCACACCAAGATATGTACATATAAATAAATACATATATGTGCATACGTATGTATAACATAACATGAGAAGAGAATAAGAAAATTATTTTAATCGTTTAGAGTATGTACAGCATTAATCTCAAAAATGTGAAGCTGATTGTTATGATAAGGAATTTAAACGTTTATATATACAGCATTAATCTAACCATTTTAAGATTATTGATATATTAAGAAAAATTTTAAACGTTTATATGTACAACATTAATCTTTAAATTTAAAGACAATTGATATAGCAATTAGTAGATTAGTATTTTTAACATTTCTATAGAAATATATATATAGTTTATAAACAAAGCTTATTGTTTTTTATGTATAGAGATAGAAACCTTTCAATCATGTTGACTTAATTTGAAAGCTCCCCGTTGCTTCTTCTTGCGAGGGGATTTAGCTTTGGTCGCCTGAGAGACAACTTTCTTGAATTCCCTTAAGCATCCGTTATCGCTTAATTCGTCATCGATATCGTTATCGGTCATCGTGGTGTCCGTGGCAATCAATGAGGGCGTGCGTGGGCGACCCATTCTGCGCGACATACTCGAGAGATCAGAGGAGCTGAAGCTGGCATCGTCGCCGTGTTCATGATAGGCAATATAGTTGCTCAGCTCCTGGATGCGCTTTTTCTCCGTCTCGTTCTGCTGGCACAATTGAGTCTCCAATTTGACGAAGCTGTGCAGCTTACGTTTGTTATCGGCTAATTCCGCCTGCTGTTTGACGAAATGTTGGTAGTAGCTGCCACGCTGATCGCTTTGAAATTTGCTAATGCTTCTGTACATTTTCAAAAATGTGCTGGGATCCTCGAAATACGTGGCAATATTGGCGGGCATATTCCGTGTTATTGAGACGCCGTGAAAGCTGCGATTACAAACGGGACACTTTTTGCCATCGGTAGATTCCATTATGCAGCCAACGCAAATTATGTGATGGCATCGATTAAGTTTAAATTCCAACTGGGCGTCTTCATCACGTTTCTTAAAACATTTGTTGCAGTGCATCGGAAACATTTTGACAAAACACAACTAACGGAATCTGCTAAGCTTAGTTACACTATCTGGCAATAATGCAGTGTCCTTGCCACTATGGTGTCTATAAAATAAATGTAGTATATTTTGCTTGGCGCAAAGTTCAAAATGTTTTGTCTTTGTGTACAACTAACAACTTATCAGACGAACGCATGTACATATTTAATCAAATATATACAGGCTATTGAACTTAATACACACACATATGTACATATCTATAAATTGGACTACAGACTTTACTCCCAGTGGGAGTAAATTTTAATTTGATTGAATGCAAAGAGGGACTTGACGCCGTCTTAGTGTTATACATATATAAATCTAGCTATGTTTGTATGTACATATAAAAAGAAAAATATTTCTTTGTTTACAGAGCACCCGCTATTATCGCCCGTTTATTTCCCAATTTGAATCTAAGCTATCGTTCATCGCTGGGAAAATTCAACAGCATTGGCAGCGACATACTGTTTACACTGCGGGCGTCAAATGTAAGTTTTTAAAAGCCTTAGAACACGTTACGCTATTTTGACGCGCCAAATATGTACGAAGTGCAGGGCTGATAAGCAGTTCATTCAGTAAAAATAACTCGAGCGCCATTCATTTTGTTTGACATATGCGTGGCGTTGCCAATCTTGTGCAAATCGATTGTTTTTCAAGCTAATCGATAAGCTCAAGAAAAGCTAGACTAAAGTTATCGCTGCCGGCACATTGCTCAATGAAATGTGATTTAAAACACATCAACTAAATATAAATAATTTACATAAAAGAATCTCTTAGTTATAATGGATGCTTTTCAAGCACGCGGCTGGTTTGAGGTGAGCACTGTTCTTTTATGTATATAACATACATATGTACATATTTGCGCGGGCGAATTGCATCACATATTTACATATGTATACTACTATATATGTATTTTGTTGTCATTTTGCTTTTTTGCGCAGGAGCCGAAACCACAAAATGCTGTGGAGCATGGCGTGGGCACACAGAATATGTTACAGTTAACCCCCCACGCGGGCTTAAAGCCATTTAAAAGCATCTTTGATTGGGGCAGTCTGTTACCCTATGTGGCCCAAGTTGTGCGCAGCGAGAAGTTTGACTACCGCCAGGTGAGAGAGCACACGCGTGTGTGAATGTTAACATTACACCCATTAACCGCCCGTTACCCCTGCACAGGTCACTGAAATCGTGCACAACGATGTCGTTTTAAAGCACGCTATTAAACAGGCCGCCGAGCAATCGCTACGTGATCAACGTTATGCCAAAAATGGGCATCGCTTGCTTGGACGTAGCATTAGCGGGGATCTGGCGAATGCGGAGGCTGATGAGGAGGACGCCAAGGCGGGCATATCATATCAGAAGATATTCCGCAAGCAGGAGCTGCGCGCCATAACCATACTCAAGGAAATGGGCTCCACTTTGAATAATACGCTGCTAGCGATTACTTCCTGGCTGCTCTATAAGCTGCTGCCGTGCTTTTTGTCTGGCGTTGTGACGCATACGCAACAAATTGAAATGCTGAAGAAGGCCTCGCAACGTTCGCCAGATACGCCGCTGATATTTGTTCCGCTGCATCGCAGCCACTTGGACTACATCATGGTGACTTTTATACTGACCAACAACGATATACGCAGCCCACTTGTCGCTGCTGGCAATAATTTACAGATTCCAGTGTTTGGCTCTCTGTTGCGCGGCCTTGGCGCCTTCTTCATCAAGCGCAAGATCGATCCCGTGGAGGGCAAGAAGGATGTGCTCTATCGCGCCGCACTTCATTTGTATCTAACACACGCCCTTAAAGAGGGCCACAACGTGGAGTTCTTTATAGAGGGCGGACGTACCCGCACCGGCAAGCCATGCATGCCCAAGGGCGGCATATTATCTGTAATTGTGAATGCCTTCATGGATGGCAGCATACCGGACGCCCTGCTGGTGCCCGTATCAGTTAACTATGAGCGCCTTGTCGATGGTAATTTCGTGCGTGAACAGAAGGGCGAAAAGAAGGTGCCCGAATCGTTCAGGAAGGCCATTTCAGGCATTTGGAAAGCGCTGAACTCCAACTATGGACTAATGCGCATCGATTTCAACGAGCCGTACTCAATACGCGAACTCGTCAGCTCCTACAACAAAATTGCTCTCGAGGATGGCAGCACAAAGGTCTACAAGCCAGCATCCAGAGGGTATTTGAATTTGTTAATCTGCAAGATTATTTAATCTTCGGCAGCTCGAATATAAAATACTTATATATGTATAATTTTCAATATAGAACGCTGCAACATACACAATCAACGTCTTCGCTGTACGGCACCGATGTTGTCTGCGAAGAGCATCGCAATCTGATCGAGAGCATATCGCGCCAGGTAGTTTTTGACTGTGCTGCGGCCACTTCAGTGATGTCGACCAATGCGTTGGCTTTTTTGCTGCTCACACGCTATCGCAATGGTGGCGAGGAGCAACAGATTGTTGCTGCGTTGGATGATCTGCGAAATTCGCTATCTGGCTGCAAGGACCTGGGTTTTTCCGGCGAATCCTCGCACATTGTTGCCTATGCCTGTGACCTGCTAGGACCAGGTAGCTCAAATTAACACATAAATTGAATTGACCCTGAGCCTATACAACACATAATTTTTTCAATTGTATAGACTTGGTAACACGCACTCGCGACGATAATGGACGCATGCTTATACGCCCTGTGCCCTCCGTGGAGAGCTTCATAGAGCTGGCCTACTACTCCAACATGCTAACGCCGCACTTTGCACTCAGCTCCATACTGCTGACCACATTTCATGCACTGCTGCCAGAGCGAACACCCGCCGACAAGGATGAGCAAATAGGCGTTTCCCAAGCGAAATTAATTGAGACAGCCCTGGAGAACTGTCTCGTCTATCGCTATGAATTCATACTAAACAAGCCCACACAAGTATTGGAGACTATGCTGCACAAGCAACTAGACGAGCTGGTCATCAACGGTTGCCTGCGTAAAAAAGAGGTTATTAAATATTTTATAATTAATAATTACATAATTATTAATATATTATGTTTTTGAATATGTAGATAAACGAATCAGATTACCAGATTGAAACACGTCGCATGGCGCGTAGACTCGCTTTTGACCTAAACGATGATGAGGAAGACTATTTAGATGTGAAGCAGGAGGCTGTGGATCTGTTGTTGCTGGCCAACGAAACGCTCGAGCAACAGCGCTATATTTGTGAGGTGCTTGCCCCCTTTGCCTCCACTTATTTGGCTGTGGCGCAGGCGCTGCAAATTCTACATCGCAGCTCAATGCTCGAATCTGAGTTTATCAGTTTTGTTATCAACGATCTTTCCAAGAAAGTCAAGCGCGGCAGTTGCGTATATTGTGAGTACATGAGTTAGCCTCTAAAAAAAAAATATATATATATGTATATAACATTACATTACTTGTACAGCTGAGAGCATTTCGACGGATTCTGTGCGCAATTGCCTGAAGTTGCTTGAGAAATGGTCTGTGATTGAAGTATGCAACCAGCGCGGCATGCGTTTGATCTCGCTCAACACACTCTACGAGATGTCCCGCGAGTCGTTAAATACCATTGTCAAGAAGATTGAAGCTGTTGTGCCAAAGTTCAATGGGGGACACTTTAGCCAAAAATTGTTCAATGAGTTGCCAGCTTAAACATTGCTTTTGTTTATATATATATATATATATATATATATATATATATTTCTTTCTGTCATTTGGCACTCGTTTATATTTTTCTCTCTCGTTACAAAGTAGTGTAATCTACTTAAGTTTATAATTCATACTCTTAGATATAACTGTAAGGCTTAAAATATGTATCTCTAGGTTTCTTTTAGTTGTGCATACGAGTTATGCCAAATGCCAAAGAGCTTCCTACGTTTTTTGATTGTAGGCAGCTAAGCGACAAAACCAAAAGCGGAACAAACATATGTATACTAAGCATATTTTTGTATGGACAGTTGTGAAATCAACTTTATATAATTTCAACAAATAATGAACTGATTTGATAATGAAATAAAATTTTGTAATGCAACGAAACTGAATTCTAACAATCCCTCTTGTTTTATTTTCAAAATCCATTGAGGAATAATTGTACATGTATTAAGGTATCCATTCATAGGTTAAATCTCTTCTAAAAAATTAATAATATATTTTTTTAAACTTTCTTACTTATAACAAACAATAAATATGTATGCATATAAAGAAGCGTCCATAATCCGGCGATATTTAGGTAATCATAAGAAAGCTTTAACATAAATGCATTATTTAAATAAACTATAATCATGTAAATTAAGCTACGGCTCCTTTGCCAGCCGCCTCCAAATGCGGCTCTGATGGTATAATATTATCTGCGATTTTGTGTTTTGATTTCGATTTTCTATTTGCTTTCTTCTTTGGCGCGCCGACGATCACTCGAATACCTTTCTGGCGTGGTACTTGCTTTATCAGCTTTGTTTCCTGAAATGTGTGGATATTTGTGAATAAATGAATTAACAGATTTACTTTAGCAAACTGCTCACCTTTATTTCCTCGTCCTTCAGTTTGCCACCAATCTCTCCGGAGCATCGCTTGGCGCCGCAGAAGCAGGCTTTTTTGCCATTATTCATTAGATCATCCCAGAGATAGTTGAACGTCAATTCAGTATTCTACAAGAATTGCAATATTAATGCCAATCATATGTGATTCGAGCTAGAAGATGCCTTACCTCCGGAATGTCCTTGATAGCGAATAGACCCACACGGTTGATGCAGTTAACTGTCCACTTTTGGGTCGCACAGTTTGGTTCGCACGAGTGGTTCATGAAGCGAGCCAAATTACCTTTGGGTCCAGCATCAATGATGAAATCCTTCTCTACACCGAGGAAATAAAAGTTCTCGTCACGATGCCGTGTCTTCTGCGCCATGCGTCGCTGAAATTCGGAGTGATTGATAACCTCGCCCACATACTCAACGATGAAGTCGCCCTCGGCGATCGCTTCGCGACAGACGAGGCCAAAGCCGCGCTCGTTCATGTATACGACTTCAAGGCGGGGCGACTTGCGCAGCTCAAACAATTGATTCTCGCATTTGCTGCCTGCATGGCAGTAATTTGGATTGCATTCGTTGTAGAGCATGCGATTGAGACAACCCGATTCCGGGCCGCAGGGATGTTCGCTGCCCGGCTTGCACTCGCAAATGTTCTGATCCTCCTCGTTGTACACGAAACGAACCGGCGGCACCGGCTTGTTGGTCTTTATCTTGATGTAGGGCGGCGGATAAAGTTTGTTGCCGCTAAACCTGCCAATTGACTGCTCCTGACGCTTGTCCTTGATGATCTTCAGAAAGCGTGTGGCCTCCTCTACGCCGGCTATGTAGCGCTTCGACATTAGCGACTTGCTCTTACAGCCATCGCCAGTGTCGCCCTCAATATACAAATAGACGCGTCGGCGGGATATCCAGCCGTGATCATTGGTACCAAAGAAACGCACCACAAAATCGTTCAGGCCATGCTGCTTCTTGAGTATATTGCTGGGTATCTCTGTGGGCGGCAGTATAATGGCCGGCCACCAGCGGAAATTGTTAAACTTGGCCCAGACGATCTCGCCATAGAGCGGCAGTCGCCCGCTCTCGCACTCCTCGCAGATGTAGCTCTCGTTTGTCTTGATAGGAATATTGCGGCAGTGTGCGTGCACCGCAATGGGGCATGTCTCGCAGCAGACCAACTCGCCGCCGCGCACGCAGATGTAGCACCAAATCACATTCAGATTGGCATCCGCCTTGGCAATGTTGTGTCTGGGACAGATGATGTGGGTGAGGGTTATCATGTGCGAGCCGGCGGGTATGCAACGCGAATCCTGATGATATGTCGCTGGGCACTTGACACACTTGGTCAGCTTGGCGCTGCCAAGCTGCTGGTACTTGCCGCTGGGATCATCCGAGACGCACGTATGACACACGTGCATGGGACAGCGCGAGGTGGCCACAGAGTTGCTGATGCTGGCCTGTGGCCAATATTTGCAGCAACTGGCATGAAACTTGGCGTGGCACATGGGTTGACAGCAACCGATTAGCTTGCCATCCACTGCCGACTCCTCAGCCACACCAACTGTGGCGTCATCCTTGAGTGGCGAGGATGTCGGCGAGTTGGCTGGCAATTGTACTTGATGACAGATGCAACAGGCATCCGATTTGCCACTGGCGCATTCATGGCATATGATCGATTCCTTCTCAATTTCCGTCTGTATACTATCGCTAGTTATGTGCTTCAGCTGTGACTCGACGTCTAAAACGGGCGATGAGCTGCTCACCGAGTCAGGAGTCTTGCCGGGACCAGCTGCAGCAATTGCCTTGAGGCCCCTTGTTGTTTGTGGGCCCACCGTTTTTTGCTGCTCCAGGCAGGCGGTATGCAACCAGGTGTTGCACTGCCGCGAACAGCGCTTTATATCACCGCCCGGTGCGTAACAGTATTTGCAGACGGGTTCCCGATTGAGACCACGGAACAGGTACTTGCGATCCAGCTGCAGTATATCTTCGACCACTTCATCGATGGGTCGCCCAACGGGTTTCCGTGCCTTGGGCTGCTCAGTGAGATAGCGCTCTGCTTGAAGAGACTCTGCAGCTGTGTTTGCTGTGCTGAGCATAACAACTGGTGTTAAGCTGCGACGCAGCATCATGGACTTTAGACGATTGGAGAGGCGCTTGATTGAGCCATCGCCTCTTCCGTGTTCTGATCCCAAACGAGCCGAGCCCAAGAGCTCAGCTTCATCATTGGCCAAATCGCGTAGCTGTAGTTGCTTAAGGGACCAGATGTTTTTCACCACAGCCAAAAGAACCTTTTCAACCTTCTCCTCCTGTCGATGCACCATCACATACTCTTTGATCGCATCAAAAAGTTGCCCAAACTCGGGGTTCGTATAGTTGGTCATGTCGGGTGGAATTGGCTTCTCATCCCGCTCCTCGGATGTAAAGGTGTAGCCAACCTGCGCCTCAACGCTGCCGCTCAGCTTGCGCCGCTTCGCTCGCATCTGATGATTATGCTTCACCGGCGAAAAGGCCGGACTGAACGGCGAGGTGGAACGTTCGCGCTTCTTGGCGTGCAGATTGTCCGTGGAATCGTACAGGCTGCTGCCCACATCGGAGGTATCCTGCCGCATGGGTTTCGCTTGTTTGCGTTTCTCCTTGTTCAGCCTGCAGACATGAAAACGAATACAGATTTATTGATTGATTTAGTGCATTATTGCAATACTAATTTTTTACAGCTCCGATTTCCTAATTATAAAATTGTTTACTTACATATTGCTCTCGTAGATTTCATGAAACTTTTGCACACGCTCATCGTAGGACAGCTGGCTAACAATGTTGGCCTCGTCGATGGCCTGCCTCCAGACGAGCAGCTTGTTTTGCTTGACCACCATTTGGCGGTATTTGGGGCTTTTCGCGCCATGCTTGATGCGCACGTCCTCCCGCAGCTCCTCGAAGGCTTTGAGGCCGGCAAAGGGCAACAGATTTTCTGATTTGATCCAATTGTGGCGACCATTGTCGGCAAAGAAGCGCACATGCACCTGAATAGTGACCGGCGCTCCGGGCGCACTGTCCGTTGACTTGCGCTGCGGATGGGTCTGCGGATTGCCAACAATTTGGCCCAACTCATCGGGACTAATCATGCAGGGCCAGTAGCAGTAGGTAAACAATTTACCCCAGTACAGATCACCCACCTGATAGGTGGGCCAGCCTGCGTCGGTGACTATGGAGGAGCCCTTGGCGCTATCTAAGCTAATTGAAGATGGTGACTTTATGGACTGTTCGCTGTTGTTCGGCTCTATAAGATCTGACGGTGATTTGAATGGCTCGAGCTCTGTTGAAGTCACCGCTGGGAGCGCAAACATCAATTCCACCTGACTGCTCTCTGCATCCTTTTCCTCTATAGCTTTTACATCAGCTTCTACATTGTTGAATATTGTGTTGGCGGCATAATCTTCACATAACTCCATCTTGATTGCTAATTTTAGTGCGTCATTTTCTAATGATTGGATATCTTCAATTGGCAATTCCAGCTGCTGCTTCTCCTGTTCCTCTTGCTTCTCCTGTTCCTCTTGCTTCTCCTGTTCTTTTTGCTCCTGCGCTTGCTGCTCCTCTGGCTCCTGCTGCTTCTCTTGTTTCTGATACTGCTGCTCCTCTTGCTCCCGCTGCTTTTGCTTCTGACCCGTTATTGCCTCTACAAGCTCCATGGTTGCCGGCTCTGTTATTTCGTTAGTGTTTCGATGCTTAGTCCTTGGCTTGAGACCGCGCTTTAGTTTACGTTTGAGTTTGCGCGCTGCTTGTACTATGGACACGTCCTCGGCATCCGCCTCAAAGCCCGTGCTGTTCGGAGAGTTGGCTCCATTTTTAATGAGCAGCTTATCGATGGGACTCATATAGGTAGTCATAACTGCCGGTGCCTCCGCTATGAAGGTCATTGGCGATGCGGCATCGCTGTCCCTATCTCTGCCCATCAGCTCGCTGCTGCCGATGTTATTTGGCGTTAGTGCTTGATTACGTCGTCGCGTTGTTCGTATTATGTCAGACGGACTACCCGGCGTTGGCGTTGTTGTTGGTGAGTTGGCATTGGCATAGCCAATATATTTAGGGCTCAGATTCGATTGCAAATTGATCAGGTCGCGTTTTCCTGCAGGATGCACAATAAATGTTTTTTATGTATTTAGTTTACACAGGGAAATTATTTAAAAATCATCAATTACAAAAATTTTATTTAAAATATATACTAAAAAAAAGTAGCAATTAATAATATAATTATGTAAATTTTAAAATTTACATTATCAGGTTGGTATTGGTCCAACAGTTGTGGCAAGGATTGGAGAAACCCCATGAATTATAGAAATACAGAAATAGAAATAATCAGAGCAGAGTACTCAAAAGGGTTTATGAAAGGAGTACTTAGTAGTACAACGGTTAAGAGAAAGTGGGACGAAATTACGGATAGGTCTAGAAAGAAAAGAAACTTTAAGTCAACGACAAAGAGGAATCAATTTCACCATTAAGTAATTTAACTACATGCTTTGTGGCAAGCATATCTCGACGATTAGTTAAAGCAGGATGGTTAAATAAGAGAAGTCTACTTGAGTACGGAGGCAAGTCAATGCCTGAAGCCCAGTTAAAGCCACGCAGCGGAAATGTTTATCAAAATTCACCTTTTTTCTACTTACTGCTTTGCTTTGTTTTCAGGCGTGGTTTTCCCGCTTGTTGTTGTTCGCTTTCCGTGAGATGTTCACTGTCCGTCGCCGACTCGGTGTCATTTAGCAAATTTCTGAGTTGATTTCGCAGGAAATTCCCAGGAATTCTTTGCATTAAATTTAGTTCCGTTTCAGATTTTGTTAAAGACGCGACGTTGCCTGCGGTCGCAGTGCCCGTGGCTCTTGTAGCCGCATTAGCAACAACCACGCCGACGCCTTGCATTTCTGTCGCACTTAATTTCATTAATATAATTACTTAACTATTGAGTTTTGGTCATTTAGCAAGCCACTTCTTTAATAGCATACCCCAAGCGCTTGCTTGCGCCAAATTATTATGCAGAGTTGCATATGCAGCACACTAATCGAACGCTATCGATAGGCTTAGACTAGTGTTGCAAGTGCGCCGAGTCATCGCATATTATTCATAAATTTACACGTCAAGCGGTATTTGTTTCAAGTATTGGTTTTTCGAATTATTTTAAAACACATCTAATATATGCATATACATAATATAATAATCGGTGCTTTTTCGATTATTCGTACTTAACTTACTGTTTAATTGACCAACCGCCGCTTTTATGTATTGTTATTATTTGGTATTTTTGGTGTGTAGTATTTCTGAAGAAAACCAACAAATTAATTTCTGGTATTTTTTCAATATAGGGATGCGGTCACACTCGATTCGAGACCACTGGTTATTAATATTTACTTCACAGACATGAGAGTAAACGAAGTTGATTTTCAAAAGAAATATAAAAGATTAAAAAGTCGTGTGAAAAATGTTGTCTTTGTAAGTTAAACATAAATAAGTACAAATATTTGTGAATGAAAACATCGGTGCAACAAATAAGTTTTTGTTTGTATTTGCACACACACACAGCTATTCAGGTCTGTTCCCGTTTCCGATTCCGATAAAACGACGGCTCGATAACGATTAAGGATCAGCTGTTCCAAAAAACAAGCAAATTGTTCGGATTAAAACTTTTTAAATATTCGTCGATGAAATTTAAGCATTTTTATAATTTTGTCCATTAATTCGCAAGTGTTGTGGCTTTCAATCATATGGGGCTTTCAACAATCCTTGGAGCAAATGTTGGACCAATGTTATTTTTAAATATTAAATTATTCTAAATTTAAAATTATAAATAATCTTAAAAATGTATTTATTTTAAATAATTTTACTTATTTGAAACATTAAATTAAATTATCTATGTTGACTGTCCCTAGTCGAAATAAAAATAAATAATTCAAATGATCGTTAATTCTTAATTTTAAGTTATTCTATAATAATTTCATGTCTTTTCGTTTTTAGGAAAATGCATCCATAGTTGATGAAGTTTACTATTTACAAGTGGAGCTGGCAGCGGCGCGTGCTGAGAGATTGGCTTTAATTGAGAAACTCATGTTTTATGAAGGACTAGAAAAAAGTTCCATCACACAAGATCCATTCTTGAATGAAGGTCGTGATTATGTAAAGAAAAATGTGCAGCAGCCGAAAAGAAACGAAAATAAATCGAATGATATATTACCGACAGTACAACCGAAAACCTTTCCCATAAAACTAAACAATGTCCTTATACACTCCATTGGCGAAATTCTACCCACAAATCACAATTTCCACACTACTCATTGGATATATCCGGTTGGTTATATGGCAACAAGAATTTATGCACATCCCAAAGACCCACTTAAAAAATGCGTTTTTACGTGTAAAATACTGAACAATGCCGGAGTTCCCCAATTTCAATTGATTCCCGATAATGACTTGGACGGTGTGTTTTTCGGTGAAACTGCCAATATATGCCATCAGGAGCTGCTCAACTGTATACAGGGATCTATGAAGGACTCTGGTAAAATCCAATTAAAAGCTAAAGGCGAAGCATTTTTCGGATTATCAAATCAAAAAGTGCAATCACTTTTAATGTCTGATGTGAAAATTGATCAATGTACAAAATTTAAAGGATATATATTGGATAATAATACGGAAATGTGCGAAAATGACGATCCAACCTTGTCCTTTACGCAGCTTCAAACATATCTAGCTCAATGACATATTGATATAGTTGATATTAATTAAACACAAATAAATATACAAATTTTATACAGCTATACATTTGTTATGTTTTCTACATTCCTTTCCTGTATTTGTTCCGGTTTTAATTCAGGGTTCATGTGAGAGATATTTAAAAAACTTATTTTTTTATTTGATCCTTATCAGTGTATTTCAAGAATACGATTTTGCGGCCAACGGAAAATATTTTTAACGATGATTTGCCAACCAATTTATTAATCGATTTTATTACAGTTAGTTTAAATAAAAGCGTAAATTATTTTAAATTTCTTTTGCCTTTGACAACCATTGGTCGATTTCGTATTAATCCCTTGCGCCTCTTCAAGTTCTGAAATAAGTTATTAGTTAAATACCATTTGTCTTTAATCATTTACATATTAAATAGTTTACCTTTCTAGTTATAAAGTTCGTCGGTGGAATTTGCCGATCTTTCGTCTTTATGGTTTGACGATTGAACTCATATGGCTTTTTAACTCTGTAGATACGAACCAGCCAGTGTTCAGTGGTATAAGCTTCCTCCAAGTATGTCAAATCAAAATCTTTATTGCCTATAACAGCATTGCGGGTCCGATCATATCCAGAAGGCCCCCTTAAAAAAACATAAAGAGTATTAACTTTATAATATATATAAATCTAAAATAACTGAAAAAAGTATACAATGTAATCTTTATGTAAGATTCGTTGACCCTTGGTCTACAACTCTTGTGGTGCTTACCTGTAGTCTAGTTTTAAATCTCCAAAGCGATAGTAGCTCAACTTGTACATAAGACAGTTCAGCAGAGCAGGCGCTCCTTCGGCGTCAACCCTGAATTCACCACGGTCCGTAAAGAAATCGCTTTCCTTAATATCTTTAGGATGTTCTCCTTCCGCAATTCGCACCATCCAGAGGAACTTATTTATATCATCACCAGAATAACCAATTACACCGCCAAATATAACCAAAACATAGTCAACATCCAGAGATGTCATGATACTATAAGATTTCTCTTCAGTTGACGACATGGCTTTTCCGACTAAAGCTATATGACTATTGTTCCAAGTATTATTATCAACTAGTGTTGTTCGGTTTGCCATCCCGGCTATCTGATATCCGTAATCCCACCACGACATTATGCGAGCGTCATCTGCAGTGTTTTGTGACAGCCAGTAATACGCCTCCCTAAAATCATCCAATATATTTCGCGATCTGAAAATATAGTATGTTTTTTGATTAGTTTTTTTTTAGCAAAGAATTTTTAGGAACTAGTTAAATTTATAGGGAGTGACACTTTTTAGTTCTTTCCTATTCTTAGGACGACAATTGGATGAGGTCATTAGTAATTAACCTTCTAAGCTTAAACAAAATATAAATATAACTTACCCATCCTGGCTGTTGTGGAAAGCAAGTACAATCGAGGGACTGGAATACGCGTTGCTTGTGACCCATGTGCAGTGTACAGCAAACATCATCAATATCATCAATACGGCCAAAATTACAATACTTTTTAGGTTCGAGCTGATTCCATTATCATGCGTGGGATCATGTTTGGTGCGATGCCTCAACTTTCCGGCCTGTAATTAAACAGTTAGAAATTACCAAATAATTAATATATAAACATATTTTTTATATAGATATTATATCTGAGCAGGAGATTCTTCTTATTTTATATTAATCTCTACCACTGATTACAAATATGTTGATGTTTATTTACCTTATCGTATAAGGTAGAGCTCTTTCGCTCTAATGATTCATCCAGATCCTCAGTTTCCGGCACCGAGTTGATAGCAGTTCCCATTCGTTTCGAGGCATCCTCTTGCAGGAAAACGTCCAATAATCCGGAAAAGGCAACACCCGCAAGCATGCAGACAACTGGTGTTAAGGTCAGCATCAGGCGGACCATTACGCCGGCAAAGTAAACGGCACTTATGGCGTACAGTATGACAAAGACTCGCTCATCATTAACCTGCTTGATGCAGTACCAGAGTCCGACCGGAAAGGCGCAGACCAGAATGTGCAGATCGAAGAAGAATGAGAACCAAGTGGTGGGCTGATGTTCCGACACGGATGCAATGATGGGTATATGAATCTTGGCATAACCTGTATCCCAAAGCGAATAGAAGCGTCCACTCCAAGGCGCCACAACGCCCAGCATCGTCAACGCAACGACGGCAACGAAAACCAAAGCAGCAGCCACCAAGCCACCAACAATGAATAGTTTCTTAAACTCATTGCGCGATAGGACGGATTGCAAATGCCGTAAGGCGGCCACAGCCATAAGTAGCACGAACACGCCCATGGCGGCCATGTGTTCACTGGTGCGGATTGGCTGGAAGCCCACAAATGGGATTTGCATAGAGAACAGCAGTCCAAGGATGTAGAATGTGCTGTAGCTGGTTAGAAGTCTCGGCGAGTATCTACCCATTATGAGGAGTACGAAGACATGCAATGGTATCAGATTGATGATGAAGACATATCCACCCCAAGCGGACACCATGTAAAAGTAGGAAAGCGCCGCTCCTGCGGACCACAACACCGATCCCGTTTTGACGGATCTCACCCAGAGGAAGTAGGTGAATTGTAGGGCAAATATGGCGATGCCTTCATTATCATACGACCCAGCAACGGATCGGCTGATATAACCCGGCACAATGGCAATAAAACTGGCGGCAAATAAACCCGCTCCGGGTGACCAAAGTTCCTTGGTAAGCAGATAGGTGGATATCGAGGTGAGTCCACTGAAAACCGGAGCCAGAAATACGCAGATATCGCGTATATGGACCGGAATGTTCAGCATATGCAAAATATAATGGATACTACCCGATGTGATCATCAATCCCGGGTAAACAGTGCCACCCACAATCCGGCCGAGGGGGTACCACGCACGCTCATCAAACCAGTTCAGGAATTTGTACCAGCCATGTTCCACCATAAAAGCAGTTGCTCGATAATTGAACCATGGATCAAATTCGTGAATTATCGATTCAAAACGGATGACGGCAAAGAGGCGTGACGAGAATCCCGCAATCCAGGCGATTAGGAGTACGGCGAAGGTTATAAGGCTGCTGTAGCCAGCAACCTTGCTGCTTAACACTTTTGTGCTTCGATGCATTCTTTTAAATGTGAAGTTTTGAGTTCACACTTTTAATGCAACTGAGACACGTAGCCTAAAAAATATACCGGCGATAACAATGTAACCATTACACGTAATATTGATATCGTGCATGATGGTAATTACTCGATAGTACATGACTAACATGCATGCATTGAATGTCAAGATAGCAACACCAGTTAAGCAATTGATATCAGGCAGCAATTTTGTATATTCAATTTATTTAACAACATATTATTAATTATTATTATTTTGCAATTGTTTTCTTCATCTTCATCTAAACAAGAGCAATTTATCAAGGATCTGGGATCTGGTGAGTATCAAATCATATAAGACCATGTTTTTTCTCTTCTTATTTTGTATTGACTACTTACGGTCAACACTGGAAATTAAATTATAATAAACTAACTTGTTTGTTACATCTCTTTTTTTTTTTTGATACATATTTATTAACGCGTTCGTATAACTTAACATACTTTCACATACATCTCTAAAATAATTCGTGAGTTTCGTTTGTACTCAGTGTGTTACGATATTGGACCATATTTAAAATCACCGATAGTTGTATGTAACCATCACTGTTAGTACAGTAACTGAAAAATAACATAAACGTTCATCTCTAATCCTTAATAAAAAATATAAAATGAACCAGAGTAAAGATTTATTAAAATGCAATATCAAAAATCGTCGAAATGCCGATATAAAATCAAAATTTATAAAAGTGGACTCCCCCATAGCAAAATATCCTTTTTAAATAGCATACATATGTATGTGAGTAGATATAGAATTCACGAACGAGTGATGCTTGTATATTGTTTATGTTTTGTATGGGTATTTGTTAATTCAACATATGTTCAATTTTTCCTTATATATTCTCTATATACAGTCATATTTTATTTGGTTTCCTTAATAAATATTTATACATATGATTCAGCAGGTAATTTATCATGCATCATATGCAGGATTCCCATCAAATCAAATATATGGAAGGTACACTTGAACTCGAAACAACACAAACAGAATGTGGAGCTCGCCAAGGGACAGCGAACTGATGCCGAAAATCATAATTCCGAAAACTTAAGCACAACTACAAAAAACATTGAGCAAATACCGAAAAAAGAACAAATATCAGCAGAAAGCATTGCTCCAATTAATATTAAATTGCAACCTGATAATTCAGATAAAACCACTAAAGCACAATTAAATAATACAGCTCAGGTATTACCCGAAAAGTTCTTTGATAATGAAAAGTCTGTGAATAATATTGGAACCGATCGCGATCCAGAAGCGGAATGGAACAAATTTCAACGTGAAATGAGAGAAGCTGCTACAATATCAAATAATATTATATCTGAGGAACAGGATAGCTTGAATAACAAGCGACATCTGAAAGAAATCGACGAACAAATTGAAAACTGGAAAAGATTTATTAAAATCAACGATAGAAAAAATTTTATATTTGTTAAGCAACGGACTGAAAAAAAATCTGTTCAGTTAGATATTGACTCTAGCTCCGATGAAGAATGTAGTGTGGACGATCTATTAGATTGGAGAATTAAAAGTGTTAACAAATAGCTGGCAATCTGTTTAACCTATGTTTAACATTGTAAATTTGAAAAAATATATTTGAATTAAATTTCTTACTTTAATTTTTATCAAACTTGGTAGTTTTGCAACAAATTGTTATAATTGTTATGCGGATTTGAATCTTGAAAGTATCTTTTATTTTTCATCAATCTCAAAGAGTATAAAAACTATGTGAAAAGTGATTCTAGCATGGCTAAAATGAAAAGTTCCTCATAAATGACCTTCCCAGACTTCAAACTGCCACAACTTTGTCAAATCTGAATCGATTAACAATCCCGAGGCCATTTTGATCGTTATTTGGCATCAAGATTAATACTACGTTTCAAGTTTGTGAATTTTTGAAAAAATAAAATTTCTGATTTTTTTGGCGAAAAAAGCATAAGGGGGGACCCTTACCAATTTGGAATTTTCAAAAATTAGAATCTTGAAATTTTACGTTTAATTGATTGTGGGTGTCTCAATTAGTATAAAAAGCTATACGAAAAGTGGTTTTATGGTGTTTCATTTTTCTGTCGAAAATCGCGCCAAAAGTGACAAAAAAAATGGCTTGTAAAGTGCCCAAACAACGAAAAGTTCCTTATAAATGACCTTCCCAAACTTCAAAAGGCCACAACTTTGTCAAATCTGAACCGATTAACAATCCCAAGGCCATTTTGATCACTATTTGGCATAACGTTTAATTCTACATCTCAAAATAAGGATTTTTTGAAAAAATAAAATTTCAAATATTTTTTGCCAAAAAAGCATAAGGGGAGACCTTTACCAAGACCAATTTTGAATTTTCAAAAAATAGAATCTTGAAATTTTACGTTTACTTGATTGTGGGCTATTTTTAATTAGTATAAAAAACTATTCGAAAAGTGATTTTGTTGTGTTTCATTTTTCTGTCAAAAAACACGCCAAAAGTGACAAAAAAAAGTGGCTTGTAAAGTGCTTGTAAAGAAGTGACCTTAAAATGACTTATCCAACACTTCAAACTCCTATAACTTTGCCAAAATTGAACCCTATTTTAAAATTTTAGGCCATTTTGGTCATTATTTGGCCTCTAGTTTGATTCCACATCTAAGGTTTCTGCACTTTTATAGATGTATTTTCTCCTTTTTTTGAAAAAAAAATTACCCTTATCTTCCTGACCATTTTTAATTTTTTTATAAAATGTAGAATTTTGTAATATTAGTTTTAATGTATTGTGGGTGCTAGAATTAATCTGAATTGATCGATATTGGTTGAATGGGACGAGCTATCGAGCTTAAGCTCATATTTCAAATATTAAGTGTGTAGCTCTTATAGTTTCTCAGATATGTTTGTTAATATAGGACATGGTTAAATTAACTCGGCTGTGGATACTGATCAATAATATATGAACATGCTTTATGGGCTCGGAGATGCTTTCTCATGCGTGTTACTTACATTTGCACAACTTTATGGTACCCTTTCGGAAATTTCGTATATCGATAAGTATTTTTTGGTATTAAGTTAGAAGTCAAGTTCTATTGAGTAACTAAATACATGTACACACATGCATACGTACATTTACATACGTATGTACACACATATGTTTGCTTGTACATACATATGTATACATCACTATCTCCCGTGATTACTCTTGACTTTAGTAAAGGTTACAAAGCATTTTAATATCAGTTGATAACGGAAAGTTAACTTTGCAACATGGCGCTGAAATTCTCTGCAAACTTAAACTTCCTTTTTACTGAAACTGCAGTAGCCATATCAAAAAGAATCCGTTTAGCGCATCAACATGGTTTCCAAGCAGTGGAAATTCCATATCCCAATGGTGAACTGGAAGAAGTAACACAGGCCGTCAAGGAAACTGGAATATTCGTGAGCCTAATGAATATAGCATCAGGTGAGTCTCAATTATGTACTTGGTCGCATTCACATATGTATCACACATACACCTGCATATATATAATTACAAATTAATTTGTAGTATTTAACATACAAAGGTGCTATGTTTATTCATACATATATGTACATACATACAAGATATTTAGATATATCGATACCTATCGATATTATTGAATTGGAAGAACTATATGTCATTATCTGTAAACTAAACTTGTACTCGATGAGGTGAAGTTCAAATTCACCATGGTTTTGCAGGTGGTATACGAGAACTTATAGTTTTTGAAATTGTAAACATTTTCCAATGCACTAGATAATAAAATAATAAATAAATAATAATAAATAAATAATTTTAGATACCACTAAGGAAGCACTTAAGTTTGGTTCTGCAAGCATTCCAGGAGAAGAACAGCTGTTTAAATCTCAGTTGGATAAAACAATTGCATTCGCTAAAACGATTAATTGCAAAAAGTAAGTGAGATTCAAAAACTATTTTAAAAGTAGGTCACACTAGAACTAATTGTTCGCCGGATATTTCCTAGTATTTTGGTTACATTACAAATAATTTGTTATATATTTTTCAGAATTCATTTAATGGCAGGAACAGTAGATAACAAATTGGAATCTGACCATTTTAAAACCTATGCTTCAAACTTAAAAAAAGCTTCCGAAGAATTACAATCGAACAACATGCTTGGAGTTATTGAACCGATAAATAAATATGCCATTCCAGCATACTTTATGAACTCCTACATTAAAGGTATTAGACTAATTTAATAAAGTTATTACTTGTTTTTAAGATAAAATAATATAAAATTGAATATATTTTTAATTTACAGCATCAACAATTTTGAAAGAAATTAACTGCAATAATATAAAAATTATGGTAGACGTATATCATCTTCAACACATTTGTGGAAACTTTACTAAAACCTTAGAAGAATATAAAAATGTAATTGGACATTTTCAAATTGCGCAGGCCCCAAGTCGCAATGAGCCAGATACTCTAGGCGAACTTAATTACGATTATATTTTCAAAACACTGCAAGCGTTTGGCTATGATGATTGGATCGGTTGTGAATACAAGCCTAAAACAACAACCATCGAAGGTTTAAATTGGATTTCAAAATATAATTCTAAATCTTAGATATGTGTAAAATAATTGTATTTCGATTATTAATCAATTCGGCTTTTTTTTTGTTATGTTTCGAAGAACAAGTTAATTGAATATCGTATAAATAAACACGTTACATACAAGTAAAACTATTATTAAATTAGACAAATCACTCTGCACAATTAACGTGCGACTTAAGCCGTCATTAGCAAAAATTATAAACACCAAACTGAACATCATAAAAATAATGTACAAACAAAAAAATCTTTAAAACATGATGTAGTATCATTTAATTTGAACTATGACTTTTTGGGGAATATTTACTTTTATTGATGATTTGCTTACTTAATTGCGTTTAATATGTAAATAAATATTTTTTTTCGGAATATTCCCGTATAGTATTTCTTGCGTTCCATTTTACTGTTCCGAAAATCACCGACATATGTAGCCATAGTTTTTCGATATCAGCCTTAAAAGCTATCGATTATTAAAGGTGTTTATTGAACAAAGTGGAACGGGAGCGTCACAGCGTGCATATGAATCTTATATATATGTACGGCCATTATTACACTGAGTAAATGTTGTGAGAGTGATTAAAATTCCATAAAAATGTACATTTCAAAGGCATGAATTAATATGACATCTTTGTTTTCGAATTAAACGAGTCAGAGCTGCTAATATTCATAATTCTCAACTCGTCTGATTTTTGAGTTTAGCTAAAAGTGAAGTGTTTTTTATAAATAAAATTGAGAATTGAGAATATAACATTCCCGTCGATTATGTTTAGTATAAGTGAACTGTGCTGCATGTTCTGCTGCCCCCCCTGCCCCGGACCGATAGCCGCTAAACTCGCCTTTCAGCCGCCAGAGCCAACATATAAATTAACGCCAGCTGATGACACAAATATCAAATACAATTTACAGTTATACGATCGCGCCGAATGGCAATATTCGGAACGTGAAAAATCCAAAATTGAAGCATTTTTCACACGCACTTCGCGTGGCAACTTAATAACCTGCACCTATGTGCGCTGCAGTAAAAATGCAAAATACACACTGCTATTTTCGCATGGAAACGCTGTGGATTTGGGTCAAATGAGCAGTTTTTATTTGACGCTCGGCTCACAGATCAATTGTAATATATTTGGCTATGATTATTCCGGATATGGCATGAGCGGTGGCAAACCCTCCGAGAAGAACCTATACGCTGATATCGAAGCTGCCTGGCAGGCAATGCGAACAAGGTAAACACACAAAATGTTTATAAATGAAATATAATAATATAAATATTTGCGCAAACAGCTGTTAAATATATTTTGTATCAGCTGAGTGCTGTTTGTGTTTTAAATTTTGTTTACTTTCTGATTCCGATATGTTTTATTACCATTTGTTATTTTTCTGTTAACAAATAATGCAAGTATTATTGCACAATTATTTTAAGTTTTTGAGAATTGATTCACTTGTAGCACTTAATTATACCAAGTATCGACAAAATTATCGAAATTCATTTTCGTGAAACCTTGCAACACTGGTTGTGTAAATTTGCACGAATTTTCGAAGGCAAGTTGGGCAACATTTGTTCTGTACAAGTTATTGCGAAAACTGGTAAATTTGCCCCTTTGCCCTGATACCGAAAATAGCCCAAAATTACAATATATGTAAAGTTATTAATCTGTTTTCCATTTAAAGGTTGAACATAAGTCCTGAGACCATTATATTATATGGCCAGAGTATTGGAACAGTTCCAACTGTTGATCTCGCATCACGTCACGAAGTTGGTGCCGTTATACTTCATTCACCACTAATGTCCGGTCTGCGAGTCGTTTTTCGCAACACCAAAAGAACTTGGTTTTTTGATGCATTTCCAAGGTACATATATAGAACAAAGAATATCTCACAATTTACAACTGTCTAAAAATAATTCTTTCAACAAAACAGTATTGATAAGGTCGCTAAAGTAAAGTCACCAGTGCTGGTTATACATGGCACAGATGACGAGGTCATTGACTTTTCTCATGGAATCGGCATTTACGAGCGGTGTCCTAAGACTGTGGAACCATTCTGGGTAGAGGTAATATTTGGTTAAAATATATATATTTATTATCTACAAGTGTCACATAATACCATGCCACAAAGCTGACACTTTGTTTGCGGTAATGTTTTGTACGTTTTTGTATACAGTAAAGTAAACAGATAACTTTTAATTCTGAAATCTAATAGCGCTCGAGATGTTTGTATTATAAAAATGCAATACATTTTATCAATCTTATTTTCAGGGAGCTGGTCATAATGATGTTGAGCTACATCCCCAATACTATGAGCGGTTGAGAAAGTTTTTATCCGTTGAACTGATCAAATGACAATTAAAGATCAGTGCCGACGGAGGTATTTTTAATAATGCTTCTGACGGTGCAACTAGTTCTAATCCAATGGCAGCCAGCTTGAAATTCAGTCAAAAACTACAGATGACGACTTCTACAGCTACAGAACATGAATCTAATAACAAAAATAAAAAGCATGATGATAACGATGGTTAGTATGAAATCAATCTACAAGAACATACTTCTCAGTCGAAGATCATATTTATCCTCGCAAACCTTTGCCTGAAAAAACAGAGTCAGCAATTCAAGCTCTTAAATTATGAGAGAATTTGTTGCTGATTGTTGAAGGAGGTTACCAGTAGTCTTTATTTAGAATAGAGGTTTCACATCACTAATTCATTTGCCCCAATCCATTACTCTCATTACTTTCTCTGAGTTTTTTAATTTTCGACAGAAAATGAAATCTTCAAGACATTATATTACTAAATCCTAATTAAAACAATTATTAAGACCAAATAAATACCTGTTTTATTTTATTACAACATTTTTTCAGTGGAACCTTGGGTTTGAACCTAAACCTTGGGTTCAAGAATCCTAAAAACATTGCCTCGAGCTTAAATCCCCGAACCGAACCTCATTACAAATTTCAGAGGTTTGCAGCTTTGATTATATCATTATATATGAATTACCACCAATATGTACATATGCACAGGTCACACACACTTTTGTTTTTTGTATACCATCAACTTGATATTTAAGCACCTTAAGGTAAGGTATTATCAAAAACTTAACGTTCTTGTGTAAATTCACAGTAATGCAACCAATTGAATGTACTTGCTAAAACATATGCTAAGTGCTAAGTCTGACAGCTCACAACTGAGCAAATGTTGAGAGGAAACCAAATCCCTGTAAATCGTACTCGTTGATATTGAAACCAAATATTTTACATAATTGTCCCGACCAAGAATTGAACCTGCCATACCTCAGAGCAACATATACTTCACTTAGTTTTCACTCTTAAAGCAAAAAATATTAATTTGCGTATTTGGCATTAATAATAGCACATGAGTACGACACAATAGCAATTTATATTACAATTTGCAAATTGAACACACATTATGTATGTATAAATGTTAGATTGTTCCTTATCGATCTTAATGAGATTCTTACAGTTGATTGATTGAATTATTGATTTATTTTGGGGAAGCGGATTGAATAATTGAGTAAACGTGAAAAAGAACTGTCTACAAGCGTTTAAAGAGTTTCATACTACAGTTTTCGTCCAATTTATAGCATCTATCTTCTTTTTGATATTATCTAATGCGCCTTTTAAATCGTTTCAGGTGGTTCCGCATCCAGTTCGACATCAACTAAAGATCTTGCAGAAAAGTTTCTCTAGCAAAAAAAAACGGGCTCAACCTCCTCGGCCCAAAACAAGTGTTCTTTGCAGCTATCAAATAATATCAATTATTCAAAACGATATGATAACCTAGATACTACTACCAGCAGCCAACATGAAAAGAGCTCACAATACAATATTAGAAAATCAGATGAGATGATTGTGGCCACATTAAAACAACTCAATAATCCAGCTCCCACACTTCCTATACACTCTCCTCATTCGCCCGTACATCCGAACTCATATCCGAATATACATAAAAATAAACTTTCTAGCCGGTATATAAATAATGCAATAGTTCAACAAAAGTCTGCTAACAAATTACTTAGTGCTAAGCAATTGACTGAAAATCAAAATCATTTCAGTAAAAATGAAACTGAAAATGAGAATGAAAAATTAACAAGCAATCACTCGAGCAAAACATGTATTTGTATCAAATCACCCAAATACAATGAGACGTGTATCCAAAAAGGACCTAAATGCGTTGATTTAAACCACATGTCCGCGACGACAAATTTTACAGCTAAGGAGCAAAAGTTTCAAAAAACGAAAAATATCTATCAGGTACTACCCATACCTCCTAGCAAAAAGATGTCAACGAGTGATTGCAATTTAAAGATAATTTTTCCAATTGCTTCAGATGTTAAACCACCACAACTGAGACGTTCTTTTGGAGTTGAAGACAATCATAATCGAAGCCAATATACATTTAAAACAAGTAGATCGGAGCAGACTTCACCAAATATACTGGGCATTAAAAAGTCGAATGTTTCAATTGGTAACAATAAAAGAAGTACAGATTCTTTGCTCTATGTTCCGCCCATGGATCCATGGATAAAGAAAAATGATTTGCAAAACAAAAGTTACAATAAAGTTGGCCACAATTTAACAGATCCTTGGATCAAGCGCCCAATAGATTTTCACGTAACCTCAGAACGTTCTAAGGAAAGAGCGCAAAATGTGCAATTGAAATCAGCTTGTACAAAATATGATTTTGTTATGGAGAAAAATAAAAGATCTTATTTGAAACCAAATGTGCACAAGCAAATATCATCTAGAAATGAAGAATCAGTAGCCTCGGCGCCGCCTTCACCACATTTCATTAATTCGTCAAATGCTAGTTGTACTATAAATTATTTACCAAATAAAACTTTGCCAACAAAGTCTGCCAGCTTTTCACCGGCTAGAGGTAAACATTTTCTAAATCCCTTTGAAGACACTATCCGTGGCAATATCAAAACAATGTCATTTCAATCAAGTCCAAATCCATCTAGACAAAATCAAAATTGGAACCTTCTAAATGTTGACAATTCCAACAAATTACAGAATAGGCATAGCTTTTCTTCAATATCCAAGCAGTCGAGAGAAGAGCTGCAGCTAAACATTCGTCGTCTATCCGAACAAATGAGTCATATGAATGTTGTACAATTTTCATTAGACGATTGCGATGTATATAATAAAGGATATGATGCTGAAAGTTTCTCCCCGGAAACCCAAATTTACGAATTTCCCGCGCCAACAAACGATTCGCATACAATGGAAAAAACAGGTTATAATACGATACTGAAATTTAAGGAAAGCTTTCAATCTTTCAAGCACAACCCGAAACTATCCGCAGTTATGGGCAAAACAAAAGTATACATTAGCCATCAAAAGCCGAATCCAATGCCAGAAACCACCTGCTAAAACAATTGTTCAACATTGAGAAAGTTGAGAACGTGGATATTCGTGTCTATATATTCGACTCAAAAATAAGTTACATAGGTATACAAAAGAACGAAAGCAAGTTTATCAACAGATTTTAATTTAAGCCTGCAAGTTTTACAGTAAATATGCATTTATATTAAAGAAATAGGAATGCTTATACATTCCTAATATACAAACGTGTTGATTTTAAGTTGTAGGCTTAAATATATTTGCAAAAAACACAATACTTATGTTCTAATGTATTATTTTATTGTATTAATATAGTTTCTTGTAAATCCCTTAAATTGATTGTAATAAAATCCTATATAAATGATTACAAAACTACATTTTCGTACTTCATTTACGGCAGATTTTTGTAATATCCAATCTACATAAAACGGTTGTCTAAGACTGACTGACTGATTGATTGACTGACTGACTGATTGACCAACAATATTCCACAACAAGCATGCAATGAAATCTGACTATATACACAAATACTCATGAATAATAATTAAAACACATATTTCAAATATTTGCATTTAAATTTATTAAATAAGATGTCATAAAAATGTATGCTGCTTTTCTTATTCCGTAAAATTCTACAATTTTTAACTGTTTAATAGTACAAATAAGGACTATTCATATAAGAACATTTATACATTGATCATTTCAAATATAAAAATAATAAATTTTGCAGATATATAACAGATTTAATAACTTAATTGTTGACCGTTTGACTATAGAAACGATTTTCCTGATAAATAATATATGTTTAGCAGATAACACAATTTTAATATCATCTGTAAGGGTATAATAAAATACAAAATCCGATCATTGAACATTTTTAAATTTCATGGTTAACTTTTTAATTAAGTGGTACATCATAAGCAGTATGTTCGTTATCTGAAGTACTTGAAGTGGAGGTAACTTTCTCATCTTTCCGTTGAAGAACTTTCACCTCAACTTTTGGAACTTCTAATGAGGTAGTTTTAGCAGTGGTTTTTATATTGTATGATTGAAGTTTTGGCTTGTTTAACAGAGTAACTGGATTGATTTTGCTTTCCATGGGTTCATTTATTATAGGATCATGATTTTCAGTAATTTCTTCATTAACTTGTCCAAAATTTGCACTTATAATTGGTTCAGGATTCTTAACTTCGTTGGTGTTGTTGTTTTTTGAATGTGATTGCAAATTTAAGTAGCTAACAATATCAGGGGCCAAAAGGATTGGCTCAACTCTTGTCGGTAAAGGTTGATAGTATGAATTCTCCGATGAGTCTCCGGTCTGCATGTACTGCTTATTACTTATTAAGTCTGGGGTTTTCCCCCTAAGCTTTATATAGTGGTGATGAATATGCAAATGCGGTTGGGTGTTGGGAAATTTCGATTCCGAAGTCGCCACAAAATCAATCTTTTGGGTTACAATCGTGTTACTAAAAGTTGTTTGACTACTTTCAGATGGATAATGATGTTGCTCTGGGTAATGAGTTTTTTCTGATTGCTGATGAATCTCAGATTGAGGGTTTCTCCAAGGGTTACCAAGTTCCTCATCCAGTTTTGGGTTTTCCGCTGCGATTCGGTTTACAATTCTAGGAATGGATTGCTCCTCAATAAGTGCAACCATATCTTTGCATTTATTTGCCTGCGCATTAACAATATCAGCACCACACCATAAAATAACAAATGATAATAAAACCAACATTTTTTTGATTAAATGTTTTATCCAAATATGAAGCACAACTGGCATGATAGTTAAATATTCAGTTATGTCGCAATATACATGTATGCTGTTATTTATACGTATTTGTGGTTGATAAAAGAAATTTCTTTTTTGCAGACCGAAAGTTAATATGATATTTTTGGTGGGTGTGAACTAACAAATACTCTCTAAATAAATTGTTTTTCTTAAGATTAAATAAATACGGTAAAATTATATATGTACAAATATATTATATACAAAAAAATATACAAACATATTTAAAAGCACTAAATTTGAAAAATTTATCAATACTGTGAGAGAGATATTTCTGTAATATATAAACAAATTCATTTTAGTATTGCTTTAAATAAATTTCAACAAAAATTAACTAAATAAGCTTTTGTGCATTTTGACACAAATCATAATCAAAATATTAACACAATAACATAAAGATTTTTTTTAAACGATATTATAGGGTATTTAAAAATGGATATATCATTAGCTTATGATTATACAATACTTGTTTTCTGGTTTAAAAAGTGACATGTAAAAAGAAATAAATATTTTTTTGATATGCTGAAGATTATATACCCTTTCCGTTGCTAAGCTACACTGAACTTAATGAAGTGATCTTTGATTTCGGGTGAAGTTCCAGTAGTAAAAACTATGACTAATGGTGAGCAGTGGTCTTCTCTGCATTGGGACAAAGTCCACCCAACGTCTACTCTTAAGCTCTCCGGGGAACGGACTGCCCATGAAGATGTTCACTTACCATGACACGAGATCCACAACGAGTTGCGGTTGGAGATTGGATGTCGGCTAATTACCATAGATAAGAAAGGCTTTAGATTTTAGGAGGATCTTTCCATGGTGTCGGGTTCCAGCAGCACTTCTTCCGAGCGGTCACTAAGCCATAGTCTGAAGTTGTTGGAAAAGTTCTCACATTGAGTGCTTTTAGGATTTCTTTAAGGGATTGGCCTTTCCTTGTCACGAGGCACAGCAAATGAGAGCGTCTCCTCTCTGGGGTCCAATAGCATACATTTTTAAAGTCGATTTGTTTTACATATGGTTAGTGATAATGCTTAGTCAAAGCTAAAATGCTTGCTCAGGAATTTCTTTTATTCAAAAACCATGCGTCTTACTATTCCGTTGACAAATTAAAAAGGGACAATTAACAAATTAAACAGCGTGAACTACATTTTATAGTTAATTTATAAAATTGATTGCTTGGCTATCACCAGCTTTTGTTATTTTACACATATGCATACATATTTACAGACATCATTTTAATACTAATAAACATAGATTGTTTTTAGTTGCGGCTTTAGTTCTGGAGGTATCACTGGTGCTGGTTCCAGTTTTCTAGCAACTAATCGCTTGAACCGTCCACTGAATTGTTTGCGAAATCCTTTAAAGCCGTTCTTTTCATTAGCCATCAACAATTCCTGAAACAAGAAAACAATTTGGTTTAATTACATCAATTATTTCAAATATTATACAATTTATATATTGTCTATCAAAATACAAAATAGAATGTGGGGCTGCAGGGACTAGTGACTTAATATTATCTTCTTGTAGTACTAGATATTCAATCCTTTAAATACGTACCGGGTTGATATGATAGATATGTGGTGTTGGTGCTTTTGGAGGAAACGTCCACTCCGGTATATCAATAACGTCCGTCGCATGTGCAACAACAACATCGCCAGGGCCGCCGCTGGTTCGCAAGAAACTCACATGTTGGCTGCTGTTGCAAGTATTCGCATTCGTTGTATTCGTCTCTAGATCTCCGATATGTTGATGATCATCTCCTCCCGTGACGTGACGCTCCTCAAGTTCAACGTTACGTTGCGACTCGTCGCGTTTGCGTAATTTACTTCGGACGAGCCGCATTGTAAGTGTGCCCGTATTATCTTTTACCATTATTTCTCAGAACCAAAATTCGTTTTGTATAATTAAGAGTTCTGATTGAGGTACACTGCTATGGGGCAATTATATAATTTTAATGTTGCATTTTCAAAAGTATCATATAAAAAATGAACCCCAGCGAGCGAATAAATGCCAGCAGTTTGACTAGAATAAATATCGATTTTCTAAACGTGGGTGGTTTACTTTTGTGGGTGGTATTTTTTAGCCTTCCTTAGTATACAAATTTACTGTACTTTTGCGTCTTTTAAAATTCGTTGGTTTTTGCAGCCTTTTTTTGGCTGCAATAATTGCTAACTGTACGCCACAAGATAGTACATTTGACTTAGCAACTTTTTTCGCCCTATTTTATATATATATTTTATCACACTATTAAAACTTTCACAATATTTGCTGCATTTTGAATGATATAAATTATATGATGCAAATTTATATTTATATATATATATATATATTATATATATATTGCAACTAATTGCATATCATCACTTTTGTACTTCACTTTGGTTTGTACAGAGTGTATCTGAACTGAACAAAAGCTAAATATTGTTCGTCTCGCATACTAAAAAAACACACGAAACACCAATACTACAATAATCACTAACAGACGGATCTCTCGTTTCCTCTCTGTCGCTCGCTCTTGCACCCAGTCGGAAAACTAAATTAGTATGTATCTACATGTGTCTGCACATGTATTCCCAGTCAAATGCTTGCGCTGCATTTTATTTGTATTTTTTGTATTTAGCTAAATTTTTTAGATATTAATTTAGCATTCTAATTTAGTTTTACTATGCGAAATGTTTAATCTACTTAAAAAATAATCATAAGTTGTAATAGGGATTTGGTTATTATTTATATTTATTTATTTAGAACTATTACTTTGGTCCGACTGTCTTTATCTTCTCATGTGTAATTAAAATATGCTACAAATGTACATATGTCACAGCAAACATTAACATATGCAGCTTTTCCCCCAGTCATAGTAATGCTCAATTCATCAATAAATTTCCCACTGGGTTTACCAAACATACAGTCATAAATATATGTACATATACATATCTCTCTCTTTACCCATGAGTTTGTTGACGTCACGTTGGCTTGAATGATACAAATGTGTGTACATTTTCATGAGTTGTTTAACATATGCATAATACTTGTATATACTAAGAAATCACAATAAAATTTATTTCTCATTGAGTTCTTGGCTTAGGGTTGCCAAGTTTACGTTAGTCCGATGAGTATTCATGACAGCACTCATATAAATCACTTGCACATTTTCTGCTACTTTGTTTTTTGGACTAATTATTCATATATTAATTACTTATATTATAACTGAACACATTTTAGAAAAATTTTAGTGTTTGAAAACTGCTATGTAATTTGGTTTTCATGTTGATCGTCCTACTGTAAAATATTTATAGTGAATGTCAAGTGAGCGTCGAATCTTTTAACTTTGCGCGGTTTTACTTTAAATTTTTCTTGCGTTAGTGCTGTTAATAACCGATTGCTAAAAGTTGCCAAAATCGTGAACAACTGCTGACAATTAGCAGAACATTAGAACCGTCGTAAAAGTATAACATATTGCTCAATTCGGCGCTGCAATAGTTACATTTTCATACGATTTCGATATTAATGTTTGATGTATCGATAGCCGGTATTCTCGACAACCGCTTTGTTTCATTCCGTGTTGTTCCGTATATGACATAAAATCTCGAAAAAGAAGACGTCAAGTTACAAATAAAATAAAAATGTACGAAGAAGAAACATGTTAGTTAAATATTCTGTTTTCATGTGTTAATCATTGAAATACATTTTTTTTTTCAATTATAATGATAATGTCGGCGATTTTTCTTTTATATATAAAATTTTATTTTTTTTAATTATATATTCAGGTTGATTACTATCTGCAGAAGTAGTACTTCGATCTGGCTGTTCAGCATCTCATTTCGCTATAATTTGTTGATGCAATGAATGCAGTTGTTTTTCAGGTAAAGCTAAAGCAATAACGACGTTGTATTATACATTAATTTGTCCACAACACATTGTGTTACAGTCAAGCAGATGTTAGATGTTATCGATATGAAACGCTTCGACATCTTCCAAACATTTTAACGTGTTTCTTTTAAATGTAATCAGAGTGTATATCAGCTACACAATATTTGAATCTTGTCACAGATATACTACTGGACACAAGTATTTATTTAAATACATATAATCGAAAAATAAAATCGATAAATTCTTATTACCAGACGTCAGATGGTGTTGTCACCTGGATAGTCTCGTCCCTGCCAGAGTTATCCTTAACTCTGCAAAGTTGAGGATAGCCCCTAAGGTGCCCATAACCGCCGCATTAGTCTTCACTCTTCTCCGCTGACATCATTTTTGTCATCAATGTATAACAAAATTCACTCGTTTAAGAATTCCTGGCCGAGAATTAACCTCAAATGAGGCTTCCAAGGAGAAAACAGCTGAAGCTCTAGCGAATTGTTGGACTTGGTGTGGATAGAACCCATTGACGCACCGAGGTGGATCGAAGCCTTGTGCGTTCCTATGCGTTTCTCTTCACTTCGTAGTCGAAATAATGAAGTTTAACTCTGATCTCGGTAGCCCTTTGGCGATACCAGCGCGGGGAGTGCAGATTATGTTACAGTCGTATGAGACTACATGGGGTATCAAGATTTTGTCCCGAAATGTGTAATAATAATGCTTGGAGCACGAATCTAGTGGGCAGAAGGATGTATTTCCGACCCAATACCCAATAAATTATATATATTCAAAGTAGGAGGACAAGCTGTGTCGATAGGAGCTGGGACTCGAACTTGTGAGTCTCGTTGTTTAGTCTCCCGAATGACTATATTATATTACTACCATTAAAAATGGGGAAAAGGGTATCATGAAGTTGTGCAAAAGAAAGTAACAGGCCTAAGGATGCATCTCCGACCATATAAAGTAGCCGAGTAGATCTAGCTATGTGTGTCCGTCTGTATAAACGCGCGTTTCACAGAGACTACAAGAGCTAGAGGTATTTAAAATGTAACTTCTCGTATTGCCGGTCAGTTCAAGTTTATTTAATTTTATCGAAATCTCGATCGATATCGATATTCCAGGTTTACCTTTTTTAGGCATAACTTGAAAGTTATAAGAGCTAGGGGCACCAAATTTGGTTCAGGGTATCATCTAGTCGAGCACCTTCGACTAGAGTACTTATTTGCTTGCTCGTCTTTCCAGCTGTTTGTGGAGCGGCTTGAAGTAAAGTCCTTCGGCCTTTGAGTCCGACGTTCATATAGATAAGCTACTTAGGTTGCCTGTAGCCGATTATCAAAGTACACATCTATTTGCCAAAACCCCCCCCGAAGTGCACACTAACATGTGTACTGAAAGGAAACCTCAGTCAACCTTTTAACTTCTTTCAGACCGTTTAGTTTGGACTTTGGTTACTAGCCACCAATTACCCGTCTTTCAGGACATACTGTTTTATTTATATAGATACACAGTACCAATTATCAACACTCTGCAACGGCTAAAATACGGTACGGCAGCCACTGAATAACAAATTGATTAAATTTTAAACAGTCGTTCAAAGTTGATGGTATACATTTATATTTGTTTTGTTTTTTGAATCGGGTATACGCTAGATATGGTGAACAGCTTACCTTTCGAAAAAATTGAAAGCCAATTGTAAACATTTTCAAATAAAATTTTATCAATGAAATTTGTAAAAATCATTATTCTCGTTTTGCCCTAAATGCAACTGTTAACGTTAAAAATAAGAATGCTATTTTTCACCTGTTGTCAGCTGTTATTACCCCACAAACTGGGATGCTCATCGGTGCGTTCGTGCTCAATATTCAAGCTTTATTTTTATACTCGAAATCCCGATAAGAATAGAGGTTTTTTGGATTGTCCGTCTTGTCAGACTTGAAACTTGTAATACGTAATCGTATATATTCGCTTGTATTACCTCTATTTCTATCATAATTTAAATCGAGTTTATTGAATAGGTCCGGAAATAATTATGTCAAAATATCGCTTAAAAATCACATTCATAAACAAATTGTAAATTAATTGCAAATACGGTTTTTAAGGAATACAATATTCTAATGGTGATAGTAATTTTTGACTGATACTTACGCTATCTCTATATATTAAACACGGTAGATCGTTGATATTTTAAGCTCAAATAATATTTTTACTTATGTATTTATTTACTTTTGTATGGCATATTTGAACAAAATGTGATATTTTATTTAGATAATGCATATATCACAAAACAAGCTTAGTTTAAATGTCTAATGTTTAAATAAACGATAATCTAAATTTATCTAAATGTGTATATATTTTTAATTTACATATGTATATATTTTTTATTAAAATACTGGCATGGGCCCATTAAATCGATATGAGCAGCGACGCTCCAGAAATTGTTTATTCTGATACATATACATGGTATTTAATGTTTGTTGTGGGTTATATGATTGATAGGTGAGTGTAGGCAAATAAATATGTTGTTGTAACATCAAATTGTTAAAGTTTGATATTAGGAACTGTTGCGAGAGTCTTTCATCCGAATTGACCTCAAGATGTCGGCTATTTGTGCCATATCTTTCATCGTTTGTGTTTTGTATAGTATCTGGAGCAATAAGACTCTCGATTGTAAAAGCCCGCTTGGGACGTGATGGCATACTTTCGATGGATTTACTTTCATTGGATGAAATGAACGTTGGTTGAACTGATTGATCGAACCAGTGGCTTTTCTCGGCGGTATTTTCATAAAACGTATTCTGAGTTGAGCTGTTACGTGATGTTGTATATATATTGGCTGGATCATTCATGAATTTGATATATGTTGATGTTGTTGCCAGGAAATCCTTGTCAAATTGCTTGACGCGAAATCGCTTGCGTCGCCGCAGCAAACTGCCGTTTTCAAACATATCGAAGGCCTTTGGATGCAGGGTCCAGTAGGAACCTTTTCCGGCTTTGCTAATGCTACGGGGCACTTTGATGAAACAATCGTTGAAACTTAAATTGTGCCGCAATGAGTTTTGCCATTTTTGCATATTGTTTTGATAGTAGGGGAACTGTTCCATTATGAAGCGATATATATCACTAAGCGGTAGCATTTTTTGCGGCGAATGCAAAATAGCCATGGCAGTCAACGATATATAGGAATACGGTGGTTTCTGGTCACCATACGTTATTTTTAATGGACGTGGCATTGTGCCGCTGTTTTTTTGTTTGTTATTTTTTTTTTTTGCTTTTCTTTTCACAATTTTTTCACTTTGGATAGACGATGTTCTCTCGGCGGCGTCAGCTTTGCAACTGGCAAGAATGTCTTCAAAATACATGTTTTAATAAATGGTAGTTTTTCGACAACCACATATACATTTTTTGCTTTTGCAAGCGAGAAGGCAAGATGTTCACATATCGAAGATATAGCGCGCCCTTTTGTGAGCAGGTACTCAAATGGGAGCGCATGTTTGCCGTCTCGCTCTACAGTGTACACCAATAAAAATTGGAGGTGGGATTCGGTAAGTGGGTTGAGACAGGTCACCAATCCCAAGTGAAATATATGAACCTCGACAACATATGATAATATATGATCAAATCAAACAAATTATAAATTAATTTTGTTTGAACTGTGATTGTTACGTAAGTAATTCAATCAAAGTCGTCGTTATGTCATTTAAATATGATTTACGCTTTAGAAGCTAAGTGATTCGCTTAAAATATGTTTATTATTATTATATAGTATAGGAGATAGTTATATATTATTATTAAAACTAACAAATAATTTATATATTTAATTTTTCATCATATGAATTTAATAATATGAAAAAAGCTTTGTATGTGAAATCTAAAATATCCCTTGGGATACAAAAACAAGAAAGTTAATTTAGGGACGTTGAAGATTCAATACCCTTGCTAAAAGGTGAATTTAGTACAGATTCCTTGGTAAATAAAAAGTTTTTCATAAAAGTACTCGATATTTGTTTATTTTTCTATGCGATATAGTGTTCCGAAGAAGATAATTTTGTTCAAAAAATGAAAGGAGCATTATAACAGTTACAACTGGTGAGTATGTCAGGATATGTTGAAAAACAAAAAAGTTTTTTATACAAGAACTCATCTTTCTACCGACAGTTCCTATGATAGCAATATGATATAGTGTTTCGATCCGACCGCCTCTTACATACGTAACTCGACAAACGGATAGACGGATATGATAATATCGCCTCGACTATGGATGCACATAACATGCAAAACCTAAGCCATGATTATATTTCTTAACGTTTTAGAAACTACGAGATCAGCATACAAAACCCTTTCAAGAACTACTGTTAAATATGTACATATTTCATTACATAATCATTACTTTAACTACCATTCAGAAGAAATTAAAAAACTATTTATTAAATGATACGTAAACTGGCAAAAAAGTGGCCAGCAAATAGAAAAAATACTCTCTTTTACGTGGATCTATTTATTTTGTATTGCCTTTCCACTATTCTTGGCGTTTTAATAATTAATAATTGAATGCATTTGCAATAGTATACTTGTTATTGGTATATGCATTATACAGATCGTTCAATAAACCTAGAATCAATTTAACAATCAATTTTTCACAGTGTGGCGAGGAGGCACAGTGGAACCGTTTCGGACTTCTGTGCCAGCTGTCTGTTTGCTAACAACATGGCTGCCACCATGGGTCCGTGACTGTCAAAATTAATTTGAAACAAGTGCATACTCTGCGCGTCAATACGATAGGACACCCCCTAACGTCATGGGCTTTGGCTTAACTAACTACTAAACTAACTTCTACAGCTAAAACAGCTGAAAATTGGTCATTAGAATAGGACGCTTTGCTTGTTTCAAGGTTTTTGCTTGCTTAAGGCTCTTTCCTTTTTATTTTTAGTTTATCAACACGTAGGTCGGCTTTAATATAGGACGTTACTATCAACACAGGGACTTCGCCATCCCGCCTGACAGTCAGGCCGCATTAAGCGCCTTAAGCAACTCAAAAATTACCTCTAAGCTGGTCAGAGTAATAAACTTGCCCTGTGATGGGTCCCAGGGCTATAGCTGGGCATGAGGCAGCGCCTAATTGAACCTGAACCATTTTGTGGTATAGTTAAACACACCATTCGTGAGCACATAAGATTTAAGGAGTACAAAATGAGATGGTCGCATTGGGCCAATACACTCCAAAGGAACTACAATCAGAAAAGAGTGAGGAAAGTTTTACCAAAGGAAGGAACTCAGGGTACTTACTTAAAGGTCACCTTAGAAAACTGGGTTGATTCTGCAACCTTAAAAAGCCCCAATTCACATCCTAGCTGAATGTCCTGCACATGCTGGGAAAATAAGTACGATTCTGGGATGTATGTATGTCTTGGAAACACTAGGAACCCTCAATCCCTCAGGCTCAGAAGGGGGTACAACTGATCTAGATCGGAGTACAATATTCCCTTTGTTAAGATTAACTTCATAGATTCGATTCGAAATACGATATAATTATAAACAGTTTATTATTATTATTTTCTTTAAGTATTGTCTACCGAATTTAGAAACATAGCAATGGCAATTCGCATATCTCATAATAAGAGACAGCTCTGCATAATATCACACCTTCTAGCCGATAATGTGTGCGATATAATTAATGCTTCTTCTTACGTAGCTCAGGGAAGTAGTAGTTTCATTTCTTTTCATCCGAAAATCCTACGTACTCATTTCTTTTGGAGCCATGTCAAGTGGTGGTTTCATTTTTAATTGAAGTATTTTTAAGTGCTAATCGGCTTTGCTTATTACGCGTTGTTCTGTGGATATAATAGCCTAAAAACCAGCTTTATCTTAAACCTTGTCAGTTAAGATGCTTCCTGTAGTATTGCTCTTCGATCAGCACTTAAGTTCACTCGATGATTGCCGCCTTTGCTGTTTTTCCCATATCCGGTTTAACTGACAGAAAACATTTTTTGCGAGATTTTACTTGTACATGTTCTGGAGTCCTCATTTGTGCTTTTTCTACCGCGGATAATATATTGCTTTTACCCAAATAATAAACAAAAGAGAGTACAAAGAAAAACTGCATATGCAAAGAAGAAGAAGAAGAAGTAAAATACAATTGTCTTCTTGTAAGTGGAGTGTCCTATTCAATTGGCCAGCACTGTGTATATGGATCCATTGGTTTGTGGTGCTGAGAGATTATTATGATAGATTTTGTAAAATGCTAAATTATTAGCATAAACAAATAAAACATCAAGAAATTTACTTAGATACACAGAGTGAGTTCTCAGTTTGTGATTTATTTAATAATTTTTGTAATATTTAAGCATCTAATCATTTTAAGCATTTCATATCATATATCTTATTGATCAGCTTAGTGTTATTGAAGAGTTCTCAGAAGTGCATCAGCTATAAGCATTAAATTTAAATTATTTTAAATAAGAATTTTTAATTTTTTTACTTTTTAAGATAAATATAATTTATTAATAATTTTACTTTTATTTTTGTAATATTTCATTTAATTTCCTATCGGTATGAATGTATCTAGTCAACAATAAGTTAATAAAAAATAAAATAAATAAGAATATTATTCATTTAATTAATTAACGCAACTTTAGTGATATGCTTGTCGTCTGTATAATGGCACCTATCTCTTTTTGGCGTTGTTTCGCTTTGCAAACACTAATTTGCGTGTTTGTCGCTTTGTGCATTGTTCTGCATTGCTTGTTAAACTTGAATTCATGTTGTTGCTTTGTGCTCTTCGCAAGAATGGTAACTTTATCTTTGAGCTTAATTTGTTTTAATTTGCTCTAACTACGTGTTTTGCGCCTTTTTTGTTCGCTTTCGCATTGCGCCACTTTGTTTTTTTTGCGTTTGTGTAAATTATTCGACCCCTATAGCCAATACTATATTGAGCTGCAAATCGCTTGCACATTTGAGCAGTCTTTATTATTCTGCACAGCCACAAATTTATTAATTGTTAGTTGAGAATATTATGCATAATTAATGTGCAGGGGGCTTGCTGGGCGAGAGTGCGAGAAGATAGCTGTTAATGCTGACAGGAAGGAACAGATATCTCGGACACACCGAAGATTAAATACCTCTGTCCACTTAACACTCGTAACTGATGAGTTTGGTCCAAATATCTTGGAAAACAGAACCGTTTTTCAAGCAAGAACTCATCTTTAGATCGATAGTTCCTATATTGTGGTCCGACCTACAATAAAAAGAAGAGTCCTTGCCAAGTTTTGTCAAGGAACAAACAGACCAAGAATATATATTCTTAATAAAATCAGAGCCGTCTCCTCCTTTCATAGGTTACACACTTCACGACATATTTATAGTACCCGCTACAAGGGTATAAATTACTGTGCCCGTGGTCATACTGCAGTCATACATCGACATACAATAAAATTTCTGACACTTTAGGCTGCTCCAAAAAAATGATTACGTTTCGCCAATTTACAAATCAGTCTTCAGGGGATGTTCCTATACCCCCAATCGTTAAGCTTGCTGCGATTGTAAATACTGCGGTACGGATTGTTCACAGAATCCGGTTTTGTAAGGAAGGTAGAAGCAATAATATTGCAACCTCAGCTGCCCCCCCTTAGCCTTTAATATAACTAGAACCTGTTCATCTAGCGTGTCTCTTATTAAATTCATCACGTCGGCACCTTCTGAAATAGCATCTTTTAAAATAAGTGCTTCTCACGATTTGCTTTCGATCATTTGTGATCCTAAATTTTAATCACCTCATTTAATGGCTCACGAGTTTAAAAAGCGAAATTATCTATTTACCTTCAAGCTATCACCCAATAGTAATATTGCGCTAAAACTAGATCCGTGATCCGTGAACACTGATCCTGAAATTGTTGGTGTTAAGGTAGCTTTCTCTTATTTATTACTTGCTCTTATATTCCTCCCTCTTTCTTATGTATATTGAAGAAGTTCCTAAAGAATGTGCGTGATAACGACTTATTTGTTGTGTCAGGTGATTTTAATCTGTCAAACATCACACGGTAATTTTTCAGTTCACAAATTACCCTGATCTTCAGCTGAGTAGGTTTCCTTAAAAAACATGCTGACCATGATCCTTTGTTGTGTCAGATCATTTCTTAATCCTTAATCAAGTGAATAGAATGCCTGATTTGGATGTTATCAATGACCGTCCTATTGCTGCTGTCTCTGAATATCACCTTTTAACAGTTCTTGTGGATTCTTACCATCCCTCTGCCTTCGTCATCCCCTAATAAGCTACGATGTTGCTTTCGTTAAGGAAATTAAACCATGCTTAATCAGCTTCATTATGCAACTAATTGCTCTTTTGGTCGGTAAAGAAACATCCTAGCCACGCCCACTTCAGCCACAGCATATCAGGAGAATCTTCCACAATTTTAGAGCTAGAGTCACTAAATTTTGGAATATATTACTGGTAAGCTTCTTCAACGATAGGTTAAACCTAATTCTAGCCACTCTTTAATTCAAGTCTATATATCGCTCAATTTTAGGATAGAATACCGCTAAGTAACCTCCATCAAAGATCGGTAGGATTTATATTTTTCCCCCATCTTCAGCATTTCCTACAGAGTATTCCGCAGCCGGTTACTTCTGAATGTAATGATATTTCATTGTTATTATTATAGGATATATGTTTACATTATTAGCCTAATGTGAAGTTCGGCCTAGGCGTAACAGCATCCATTCCAGGCTAGGGACTTGAACTTGGATTCCCAATGTACAGTTGCTTGAAACACTGGAATACTTAGACAACTTGTCTACCGAAGAGTACAATAGTAAGTAAGTTCCCAAATTATAAATTATAGGCACATTTCCTTTTATCCACAATCAAATCCAGTATTTTCCTACTGTCCATTTGGGGTAGGCTTTGACCACTGCGGCTTAAAGCCATGTTGATCGTTATAGTGTCGACGAGGTGAGAACGATCACCGTCAACGCGTTCCTACGGCGAACATCATTTATAATCCTTTTTGCCAAATAGTTGAACGACTGGCTGGCACTTGAGCTGAGGTTCGTATACATAAATGATATGATACATAAATGATATGAAATCGGGATAGTCCAAGTATATCATTTTTTCTTGTTTCACTTCACATTGAATCGAAATCAAATTAAAGTTGGTGCTGTATCTTTGTATATTACGAAGGCGGAACACATTGTGTATTTTGCGATTTTAACATCCACAAGTTGTGCGCGGCATCCAGTCTTTTATGGTACGTAAATGTGT
Source organism: Drosophila maculinotata (assembly GCA_035045305.1). Taxonomy (NCBI): domain Eukaryota; kingdom Metazoa; phylum Arthropoda; class Insecta; order Diptera; family Drosophilidae; genus Drosophila; species Drosophila maculinotata. The sequence goes on from JAWNPD010000335.1 coordinate 14,123,127, forward strand.
GTATGTTTTATATGAGTGGATGTGGATATACTTATGTATAATAAGAGGAGTGTTCGGGCCACAGACTAACAAACACCAAGACCAACACCAACACCAACACCAACACAAATACAACACACAAACAGACGGCTCGGCTCGGATCGGCTCGGCTCACAAAAGCAAAATCGCTTCGATGGAAGCCATAATGACTTTACCTTATTTCTACGAACTGAGAAATGACTACCAATTTGGAAATACCGCTTTTGACTTGCGAGACAGTGTGGCGATCTCTGCGGCGGCTCCTCGTAACGTATGTTAATACATGCTAACATCCATATGTATGTATGTATGTACATACATATGTACGAGCGAGTATTCGCCGGCTTTGCCCGGGCCAAACGCCTTTTCTTCTGATCTATTGATGTGAACTAATTAATTACTGTGCAAGAAATGTTTTGTTTTTCCCTGACAGTTGTTATTTTGCTGACTTTGCTCTTTTTGAGTCTAGTAATATGATTTAATCTAATTGACTTTTATTTATAATACTCTGATATCATTGTAGGAACAGCTGAAAACGGATGAAAAAAGCTTTCTTTCGGCATTAATAATACTATTAATATTTAATTGTACATCAATGATATTCATGTTAATTTAAGTAGGGAAAATTCAATTTATTTATATTTCGATTCATGTATGGTTATTAAAAATTTGTAGAGGTACCAGAAATCTCCCATCCTTTGCAGAAAAATGTTTATCAAATATATTAACGATGTGGTAATCTGATCGCAGCCATTTTCTTGTCAAGCAGGTGTAATTATTATTATTGATTATAATCGGTGTTTTTCATACATCTGAATCGACTAATTATCCGTTTTGGCTCCGACATGTCTGAACATAAATATGTACAATATATGTATAATATTTGATTAAACTTCGCGACTAGTGTGAAAACACTAACAAACGGAGAGAAAAACTGGTTCCTTGTAATACTGAGGTATTCGCCTAACGCAATGCAGCCATGGCAAGCAACAACAACAAATACAACAACAACTGGTGTCTTTGACATGCCGAAAATTACATTCGGTTCCAGAACGGTGTCCACCTGCTCACATCTAAATTTAATTATTAATTAAGAAAATGGCTTTGAATTAATAAATAACAAGACAGAAGAACAGTTGTCTTCGGCTAAAATACCTTTAAAGACCGGAGTCCTGCTCACATTTAAAATTTAATTATTTATATGAAATAGTCAGAGTCCTCTCGTCGAGAATTCCCGACCAGGAAATACCCTACACTCAGCTTAACTTACATTGCATACACAGAGCATTAATTGTGATAGTAAATTTTGTTTCTAGATTTAATTGCAATCGACCTATTATTCCTATAGATATCGATAAATGGCGGCCAAGCCCAAAGACGTTACACATCTTCTGAGATAATTATAATACCCACTACAAGGGTATCAAAGAGGAAGTAATATTGCTCTAGCGCCAAACATTTTATCACATACACCCGCTTCAGCCACTAGGGAACAATCGAATATTGTTCAAACAACAATCTGTTGAAAACAAATAACAGCATGGTTTTTCGGGTTCTAAACGTAAAAAGTCATTTTTCAAATTTGTGTGGTGTAAAAACATTTATTAGCCTGAAGGTAAATCCACCACCAAAGGTGAGGGCGCTTTCTGTATCAAGACAATGGAACCTCTTAAAGAGGGCTCAAGGAACCGTAATATGTGTGCTCAAAACGTCGAATCATCTGTCATAGAGTCCTGATTTGCCACCTTATAATTACATTTTGTTCACGCATATTTAAAATTCATTGCGTGATTGAATTGGAGTTTAGTTTTTCTACACATACTCAATTTATGTATCATATGGTATTTTTACCTGTTGGTTTTCGGAAAAGATATCTACAATACTTATTTTTTTTTAAACCAATTCTTTTACTGATGTATAGATACTTAAAAGAACATAAACCCGAAGGCAAATAATCAAAATCAAAATAACTGCTATTCATTTCGTTCTACCGTATGAAATCAGATGCAACTCAAAGTGCAAATTGTAATGGTGTGCAATAAATCAAAAAAGAAGCATTCCGGCGATTTTTGCCTTCTAAAAGGGTCGTCATGACGGGGTAGCTTTTGGGTGTCATTAATGAAATGATTGCCCTATATAAACACAAATGGGGGTGGATGCTGATAACTTTTCTTAGTGTACAAGTACAACAGCTCCCATTGTTATTTAATAATATATATACGCTTTTAAAAATACGATACACTTCTGAGTTGGCCACATTCTTCTCAGTTCTCAGTTCTCAGTTGCCAACAAATTTCAATCAAGAGTTAATGAGCCGCAATGGGTCTAACCAATTTGTTATTGGTTATGGCATTATTATGGCATTCCTTTGAATAATAATAATGCAAAACCGCAAGTGTCACGTGTTCACTTTATTGTTGATGCTTATTACTTGCATTACTTGCACATATGTTGTGTAAAGAGGTAATTACCAGCTGAATGAATATTTCCCCTAAACTTATATTATTTAAATGATCAAAGAAAACTGGGCACTTAAACACGAAAGAAAGTCGAAAACAGCATTAACCATAAATATTTATTTTTCATTTGTGAGATCCTATCATTAAGAACTAAGAGTTACAAGTGATGTTGCCGTTCCTACTTGGACTAGTATTTTCTATGTTATTCACAAAAATCCCTTTCTTTCTAACAAATATCTTAAATCTTATACAAAAAAGTTAAGTTAACATGAGGATACGTTGAACATTTCTAAGTTTGAGTGTTTGAGTAGTAACCTGCAGTCTATAAAAGTGGCTATTGTTTTTTTTTAGAGCATCATCTATAGTGGAGATGATCCAGCCAGATAATATAAGTGCTGTAGGTTCACAATTTAAAACGGAGGTCGCAAATATTTCAGATTTTGAATTTTCTTGACTTTTTTCGTCCGATTTGTTTCTTTTTTTACAGCGGTCTGTTACTGATTATAGAAAATGTACCGACGGGCGGAACCTGGGCACCCGGAATATACATTCTATCATATTTATAAAGTAACAATATTTCGGTAACTCTATTCAAAAAACTGTCACGTTATCAATTTCATAGTCGTATTACAGTGAATACAGTAAGAATATAAATTTACTGTACAGTCAAATCCCACTTAATCTTAGGCAGCACCTGCCATAAAAAAAATTAACTTATAGAGACTTTAATTTAACCATATTATAATCTGATACAACTTTTGTGTTTTTCAAAGTGTCCAGGGATGGATAAAGGAAATTATAATTAGTAACGGCTTTTCTAAGCGACATTTTCGTTTAAATTATTATTATTAATTAAACTATATTTTTGTATATTCTGTGTGTATATTCTAGCCGAGGCCTCTTGATTAGACACCTCTTACTGGCTCATGTATTTGAAATAGTTTTTTTAATATACTCTCTGCGGGGGTAAACACATTTTTGTCTTTATGTTGTAGCTAATAGTGCTTTCACATGAACCGACATATGTACAGATATATGTACATATGTGTGTATTCATTTGTATGCTTTTTAAGAATAATCAATTAGAGGGTGCTCCAGAAAATTGTGAGGTACACATTCGAATTTACATACTAGTACTATATTCCCAACATACAGTATTGTACCGCTGTGCAACTTTTATTTCACTGCTGATCAAGAATATATATATATATATATATATATACAATATTTTAAACGGTTTACAATGACTACAATCGAATAAGGCGCGGAAATGTGAAGCGAAACGGAGTTAAGCTCTAATTGGGTTGGGTTGGGTCTCAAAATCATATTCCCCATCACTTACAGCGACAATAGCAACAGCCACAACAACAACAGCAACAACAACAAGATATTGTCGATGATGTTCCCTTTAAGTTTAACACACAGTGCACAGCTTTATTACCATATTTTCTACATTTGTGGGCATATGTAAGTATACATATGTTTATAAGTTCTTATATACAAACAAATACATTCCCTTTCTAAACTATGGGGCATTATAAACGTATGAGTTCCAGCAATTATAACAAACAAAAGAGAAACATCACTTCCAGTCCCAGTCCTGGCGGGGGGTATCCGTAGCTGCTGCGCTCAAATCTTTCATCTTACCGCTAATATTTTATACCCAACTGGTTATAATGGTTATGGATGAATTAATAGTGTGTATGCCAAAACAAATACAATTAAATAATGAAGCGTTAAAAACTGAATTAATTTGTGTGCGGCTTCTTTCATCATTATTTATCAAATTAGGTTCAAAAGCCGACAAAACGATTTAAACTGAATTTTTGTAAGTGCATATACATATATTTGTATATATATAAAACGAACTTAAGATTGTAGTAATGTTGACGTTGCTATGGCAACTAAATTAGTACTATATATTAATAATAATTATTATTTCTCGGTGCGTGCGTAATTTCTTTTTCAATTTCATTTCCTTCCATTTTACTTTTATTAAATAAGTTCATTATTTAATTTAAAAGTCTACATGTATTTATTATGTGGAATAACGAGCTTATTTCTTTTTATTAGTTTTGTGTCATGTTCATGTGTCCATATAATTTATATATATATATGCATATGCCTACTAATTTCGTATAACATGAAAACCGAACAGAGACAGAGGAATATGACTAGTTATTTGAAACAATTAACAAGATATTGATTTAAAGAGCTAGCTAAAAATTAATAGTTGCGCTTATTACATGTATGATAGTTTGTTTATGGTATGATTTTAAGCGTTAAAAATGTTCTTTGCGGTGCGATGATGCAGATGAACATATATAATTGGACCGAGGCCGTAATAACATATTTCGGCTGTCTTGAAGTCGAGGCAAACGATACGAACGCTCATGCGAAGAAGTCTTCCCTTTTTGCTCCAACATCAGCAAATTGGGCGGTGTTTAAGGAAAGCTGAAAACAAAGTAAACGAAAGAAAGAAATAAAACAAAAAGATCGTCGTTGCACCGAACATTATATTCGCTTACAAATCTGTGGAAGCATTTTCCAATGCAGTTTTGTAAAAACAGAAAAATCTTTATAGAATGTTTATAAATATTATAAAATGTGTATCTTACCGATATTGTATAATCCAATTTATTAATTTTACGAATCACTATGGCTTTGATCATGTTAAATACCTATGTGAAGAAAAGAAAATGAAAATCCATCACAAAAGTTGAAAATTTAGGTTTCAATTTTGTCTCACAGATTTGAAATTGACACTATTTTTATACAAAGGTATCAGTTCTACTCGATAACATTATTGAAGTAGCCATAAAAGAAAGAGAATATTTTCGGCACGCTGAAAAGAGTATATATGTATGCATCTATGTATATGTAGAAATGAGATGAATATCAAGAGAGGCACTGCGTATTTCAGCTGAGTGGCGACGGAAAGTCTTTCGGTTAAAGCAATTTGGTGAATAAGGCTGGTTATCGCTGACGGCTTCTTGAGTTTAACCCAACTTACTCATTGTTTCGCTAAGGTGTTGGGTTCAGCTATAAAAGTCAATTATGGTGGAGATATTATGCATGGAACGTTTACGTTTTGTCTGCCTGCATACATAGATTACTTTTTATACCCTAACAGATGGTATCATAATTTTTTATTGTGAAGGATGCATCCATAAAGTATATATACACTTGATCAGCATCAATTGCGAATAGCCGATGCAGGCACCCAACATAAGATCCCTATATACAAACATATATCGTGACCAAAATAAGATACTTCTGAAAAGATATTCCTTTTGAAAATATAAATTGAGTTGATAATTTAAGTAATATTAGAAAACATCTAGTTTGTATCGCTATCAAATTGAAGTTGAAAAATATTTCCCAACAATTTAATTTCATAAAATTATGAAATAAACATTATGGCACTCACGGTCCACAGCTCTACTTTCATGTATCCGTCCTTAATTAATGTTTACAATTGAGCTCGCGCTGCTCTTTGGCAATTTCAGAAACAAGCTCGAAGACGATCGCGTTCATATTTATTTTTTATTAGCCGCTCACTTAATTCTACACCTTTAAGTAGTCTTTACATTTATTGATCACTTTTAAATCATGGTTTTACTTACTCGCCTGATTAACTTAGCGTTTATCTTAGCTAGTCAGCTTATTGCAATCGTCATGAGAATACATCATTTTGACGTCTATGTCAATTATGTCAGCAAAGTACTCAATTTGTAGTACGTATTTCAAAAAGCCAGAGTAAGGCCCGACCATCTGATACCTAGAACAGCACGCACACACACACACACGCACACACACAAGCAAATTAATTTAATTTAATCTTGAACAACTTCTGACCGAAAAAGAATATATATACTCTATGGGGTCGGATTAACGACCTTCTGCCTGTTACATACATTTGAAAAACTTCCCTTTTCACTCATTTCTAATGGGTTCATGGTATAAAATTTACAACAAAGTTGGCTTGTAAGGGATCCCTTCCTGTTACACTTCAAACTCCCATAACTATTTTAAAATTGATCCTATTGTCAACCCCAAATGTCAACCCCATTTTAGTCATTCTTTATCCTCTACTATAAATCTGCATTTAAGGCTTATGTACTTTTAAAAATATTTTTCTGAATGAAAACCATGTACGCCTTCAAAATTTGTTTTTCAAATCTTAGAATTTTGAAATTATTTTTTTTATGCTAAGGGTATTAAAATTTGGGCCAGAATCTTACAACTCATAGAAGGAAACATTTCTGACCCTATAAATTATATATATTCTTGATCAGGACGACAAGACGAGTTGATATACCTTTGTCCGCCTTGTCTCTTAATTTTAAAGCTATCTTGATTTAACTTGGTACAGATGCTTATTTCTGATGCACGCAGATAATATGTCGAAATCAGCCAGTGTCGGACCACTATAGCATATAGCTGCCATAGGATTGATCGGTCGAAAATGTTGGTTTTTTGAGATAACTCGATCAAACTTACCAAATATAAGATTCAGCATTATTTATTCTATATCTTATAGCTAACATAGGAACAATCTGTTGAAAAATGAGTCGTTGTATGAACAACTTTTTTGTTACTCAAACTATCTTAACCAAATATAGTAATTGCAAGTTTTATTATATTTTATATAGATTGCTTGAATTTGGTCAAAATCTGAAGACTATATCTTACAGCTGTCATGGGAACAATGGGTCTGAAATATTGATTTAAATAAGAAAAATCATTTTAAAGAGAGCATTGTCATTGTCTTCTTTTATAAGCAAGAGTGTTTTAATTTATTAAGCAACTGCAAGAGTATACTACCATGGAGCGCCGCAGGTAGGATTTCTTTCTCGTCGTTTCAAATCTTAGAATCTTGAAAATGTATTTTTTATTGAATGTGGGTGTCAAAATTAGTAAGAAAAGCTTCAATAAAAGTAATTCTTAGATAGCTAATTTTTCTATCAAAAATCACGCCAAAAGTGACAAAAAACTTGGCTTGTTAAGTGCCCAAACATCGAAAAGTTCCTTATAAATGATATTTCCAGGCTTCAAACTGCCACAACTTTGTCAAATCTCAACCGATTGTCTATCCCGAGGCCATTTTGATCATTATTTGGCATCTAGTATAATTCTACATCTCAAGTTTATGAATTTTTGAAAAAATAAAATTTCGGATTTTTTTGGTCAAAAAAGCATAAGGGGGGACCCTTACCAATTTAGATTTTTCAAAAAATAGAATCTTGAAATTTTACGTTTAATTGATTGTGGGTGTCTTAATTAGTATAAAAAACTATAAGAAAAGTGATTTTGAGGTAATTCATTTTTCTGTCAAAAATCACGCCAAAAATGACAAAAAAAAAGACTTGTAAAGTGCCCAATCAACGAAAAGTTCCTAATAAATGACCTTCCCAGACTTCAAAAGACCATAACTTTGCCAAATCTGAACCGATTGTCAATCCCGAGGCCATTTTGATCATTATTTGACATCTAGTATAATTCTACATCTCAAGTTTATGAATTTTTAAAAAAAAAAAATTTCGGATATTTTTGGCCAAAAAAGCATAAGGGGGGACCCTTACATATTTTGAATTTTCAAAAAATATAATCTTGAAATTTTACGTTTAATTGATTGTGGGTGTCTTAATTAGTATAAAAAACTATACGAAAAGTGATTTTGAGGTAATTCATTTTTCTGTCAAAAATCACGCCAAAAGTGACAAAAAAAAGGCTTGTAAAGTGCCCAATCAACGAAAAGTTCCTAATAAATGACCTTCCCAGACTTCAAAAGACCATAACTTTGCCAAATCTGAACCGATTGTCAATCCCGAGGCCATTTTGATCATTATTTATCATCTAGTATAATTATACATCTCGAGTTTATGAATTTTTGAAAAAAATATTTTCGGATTTTTTTGGCTAAAAAAGCACTTTAATTGATTGTGGGTGTTTTTAAGAGTATAAACAGGGAAGAGTGCTCTAGTCGAGAGTGCCCGACTATGAGATACCCTGAACCCAGATCTTACATTCATAATTCTTTATCTGCATTCATACATAGATGCAATTGCTTTGATTTTTCTTCTTTCATTGGCCCCAAACTATGTTATATTGAATCTTAAATAGCTTCTTTGTTTATTGTCCGATCTTAATGAAATTTGTAGGACATAAAGATGGCATATAAATATGAGACTTTTTAAAATCCGTAGGTCATACCTCTGAAATTTCTGTGAGATTGGGGGGAGGTTTCCAATAAGTGATATATTTTTTATTTCTGTATGCTATAGTAGAATATACATATATATGCCTCTACCTCTTATACCTTTCAAGCTATACCTAAAAAATACTGGTCTGGAATCTTAACTGTACGATAACTTTTAAACGGGTCGAGATATCGAAAAATGAGCTTGTTTTGAGCCGGCAGTACGAGAACCTAAATTATAATAATGAAGTTTATAGTTATTATAACTTTCAAGCTATGCCCAAAAAACACTGGATTAAAAACAAATTTTATCAATAACTGATTGAACGGGACGAGATAATGAGAAAATAATGATGAACTTGTATTGTCCCGGCACTAAGAGAACTTATATTTCAAATATGAAGTCTCTAGTCTCTGAGATCAGCGCGTGCAAACAGACGGACAGACGGACAGACAGACAGACAGACGGACATGGCTATATCGACTCGGCTATTGATAGTGATCAAGAATATGTATACTTTATGGGGTCGGAGATGCTTCCTTTTGCCTGTTACACAGTTTTGCACAAAACCATTATACCCTTTTTCCAATTTTTAATGGGTTCAGGGTATAAAAATGGCTTGTAAAGGTCCCAAATCCCTATTAAGGACCTTAAAGGTGCCCTTCTAAGACTCGAAACACCCACAACTTTGTCAAAACCTATCCGATTGCAAACTTTCAAGCCATTTTAGTCATTATTTACCCTCTTCTTTAAATCTGTATTTAAGGTTTATTTACTTTTGATATATACATATATATTATATAGTTTTTTCAAATTTTTTCTGGGAAATAATCGCGTAATTTTTTCTTAAAATTTTACAATTTTGAAATTGTATTTTTTATTGAATGTGGTTGTCAAAATTAGTGTGAATAACTATAGGAAATTTATTGAAATATAGAAAAGGACGATATGAAAATTTCAAAATTTGTTTTTTGAATCTCTGATAACGTTATTCATTATAAATTTTATGTTTTTCATTATATAAAAATAATTGTCAGTCAAGTTAGCCAATATTAAATTCGACTATTTTATTCCATTGGCTCTAAAAATCGTGGAGTTAGAACAATTTGTTAGGTACGGATTTTATCCGATAACTTTAATAGTTTAAAATAAACTGTGAAATCCTGCATTTTTGCCAACTTTTCTAACACGAATTCGAGGACATTAAATAGAGAGCGAAATAATTTGTCCCACTCACATAAATAATTCATTTACAGTGAAATTCTGCTCTTGAAATTTAGATACGTATAATTAGAAAAGCAATAGTTATTTTCATATAGTTTTTATTATTAATACTTTTATAGTTTTGCATTGTTATTTTGTTTTGTTTGTTTTGTTTTTTGTAATTATTCAATTCGAAGTTGATAAACTATTTTACGTATCTAGTTTTGCATACATATTTACTTAGATTGCGAATACTTTTGACATTGTAATTAAAAGTATTTGTCATATATATTTTGATCTACCTATATACACAGTTGTTTATACAATTTAAATTACGAATTTGCTAGTACAAAATAAGTTTATAGAAAGAGAATATCAAAAATAACAGGAAAATTGAATTTATTTGCAATAAATAAATAAATAAATTCAATTTTCTCGTCTTGCGTTTTGAAGTTCACTTTGGCTAAATGTGAGTTTATGTATGATTATATAGTCTATATGTTGAGCTTTAATTATCAAGCTGTAACTCTTATAACTAAAGGAACTACGTTTATGTACATCAACAGCATAGATTTTACTTATAACATTAGGGGGTAAACTTCACCCTATCGAAGCATATTTATATCGTTCGCATACCAGAGCTTATTCTATTTTGAACTTCCGGTCCTCGGTATGTTTGCGGCGGTGGTATTATAGAAAATGTGTTACAATAGCTACTGTGTAAGTTTCCAATCGGTGCCGACATCATCAGCAGAGGATGCGCCATTGCCAAATCGTACGTCATCGCGGAGATCCCTGAAGGCTGGATGCTGCCGGAACTCAGTCCAGATACATTAACACCAGATGCATAGTGCAGAAATGGGAGATGTGCTGATGCGGTTATCGTATGCAGTGGTGGGAGTGGACGCTGTCGCTGATCCTCCGTATGCGTATGAGGGAGTGCTATTGATTGACCATCCGTAGATGATGTACGTGGGTAATCCGATGTGTTAGTATTGGTGTAAGAGTTGCCGCATTCCACCACATCGATATCAGTGCGATCGTCGTCATCCTCTTCCTCCTCGGACACTTGCTCCGGCTTATCCGGCGTAATAAGACTTTCGATAGTAAATGAGCGTTTCGGCCGAAAACTATTGGTAGCATCCAGCTCCAAATTTGTGGAGGAGCGCAGCGATAGGAGTGTCATTTCGGCCAAATTAGTGTTTTCCGCATTGTGCGGCAATGTTGCACCATGTGCGTGTGGCAAGGGGCAATGTTGCACCATAGCAGAGGGCGAAACGCGATTTGCATGATGTGACAATACCGCTGCAGAATCAACGTTCATTGCCGTACCGTTCACATCCAGCGGCGGCATTTGAGTTAACGCGCTTCCGGAGCGGGCGGTAAAGAAAAATCGATTGATGTTCGCCAATGCGGTTAGCTCCTCATTGAGCAAGTTTTTATCGTTTTTATGCAGCTTAAAACGCTTTCTGCGCCTCAGCAAACTACCGTTCTCAAACATATCGAAAGCTTGTGGGTGGAGTGCCCAATAGGCTCCTTTTCCAGGTCTGTCGGGGCGTCGGGGTACTTTGATAAAGCAATCGTTGAAACTTAGATTGTGTCTTAGTGAGTTTTGCCAACGCTGAGTATTTTTGCGGTAGTACGGAAATCGGTCGGTTATGAATTTATATATATCGCTTAGAGGTAACATTTTTTCGGGTGAGCTCCAAATAGCCATTGCCGTTAGTGAAATGTATGAATAGGGAGGCTTTTGATCACCGTAGGATTCACGTGAGGGCCTAGGCATTATTTTAAAACTTCGGATATTGTGTTATGCGAATGAGTTAAATGTCGGTGTACACACTGAATAATATTAAATGTGTTATTTATATAATTTTGTCATGACAAACACCATTTTCGTAGTAATTCAGCTTATTTGCGAGTTGGTAAACACAAAATTTGTAACATTAAACGAGACATTATCCATTACGTTAGCTGAGAAAGTAATGCTTATGTAAACAGTCCGATTCGACATAGCAAAGGTGTCAGCGACGGTAAAACAAAACGCGCGAGCTTGCGTCAGTAATCGCCGCACAAATACTACGCTTCTGATAAGCTTCTCGGCTAAAAGCAACAACACGGAATGTAACAAAAAAAAGCGCTCTCCTTCAGTTTGACCGGTCTGGCGAATTACCATCAAAAGCTGAATACGAATACGTGAGCAGCAGTGGCAACTTTGCAGCGAGGGTGAAGCGAAGATAACGACAGACCGACCGACCGACCCGAAGCAAAACAAACGAAGAACCAGACTCACATAAAACAAAATCACTCTTTACAGCGCAGACTAACAGACGGCGTGTCGGTCGTTCGGTCGCTCGGTCGGTCGGTCGGTCGGTCGGTCGCTCGGTCGGTCGGTTATTGTACTAAGTGAGCAATGCAGTACAACCAACCACAGTGAGCAATGCAATCAAAATATAATCACTCACATCATTGCCCCCGTGCTCTCTCCCAATCACCGCCATGCCAATGTATCATCCCTCTAAAAACGGCAAAACGGCAAAACATCAAAGCAGAGAGCCAAGAGCCGAGAAAAAGAGTCAGAGATTTACTAAACGAAGCAAACCAGTTTGGCTTTGGCCAGCCAGACCACACTACGCCAATACTATACTATACTACACTACACTATACCATACTATACTGCACTACACTATACTAACCCAAACAAGACGATAGTATAGTAGTTGGGAGTGTCTACAGACATGGCTTTAGCTTAGCGACGACTACAATAAACGACTACACACAATCGACAAAAGCAAAAGACCAGGCAGTCCAGGCAGTCAGGCAGGCAGTCAGCCAGGCAGCCAGTCAGCCGCCCGGCAGCTGACGACCCAATATGAACGGCGAGGTGTTGAAAAAGAAAATTACATCCACTTTAGCGATTTACTGATTTTACGTTTTCATAATCTTGTTAGTTAATTTGGATGGTTGAGAGCAAAAACTTGAGCAGATCTGCTCCAGGACCCTTTACATATACATATGTACATACATATGTACAGCCAGTTTTCTTCAAATACATCGATACGTTATTATAACAAGTTATATACATACATATGTACATATGTATGTATGTATATGTAATATTATTATAACTACAAACATTTTATATTATTTACATAATTTAAAACAAATTACTGCTTTAGAGAATAAAGAATTCCTTTTTTCATTCATTTTATTTTAATGATTTCAATTATGTATTTATAGGTACAAAATAGATACCTATGCCTATGCCTATTGTTTTGTGCCTATAAATACAAACAAATTAAATTTCTAGGTAATTTGAGTGTTCATAGAGATAACGAGGTACTCATCGTCCCAAAGTGAGCAAAAGCAAAGAACACAAAGAATACAGACAAAGAATGTGGTGTTAATGGGAGAGCTTCTAGAAATGCGCTCAGATAGAGGGAGACAGCGAGACAGCGAGAGCGAGCGAGAGTGAGAGTGAGATAGAGATAGAGCCAAAGAGAGTGACTGGGAGAAAGAGATGCAGCAAGCTGCCTCGCACGACCAGCTGTATGTGCATTTGTATAAAAATTAAAACAGGATAGCAATATGGTGGTGCCCGCCGACATTGAAGTTTCAGCTACCTTTGCTTTGTTCCCATTTGCTCAAAATAAAGGTCGCATCTGATTGGTCGTCGTACTCTTGTTACTTACTATTATATCGTTTTTTGTGTTAAATCGTTGGGCGGAACATATGAATTGTATTTTAACAATGACAAAATGTATTTTAAACCAGCAAGTTATCAAATTAATTATATAATAATAGAAAATACAAGAACCGCTTTCAACGGCACGCTAAAAACAATATACCCTTGGGGACCCTACTCCAGCTGCTCACATCTAAATTTAATTATTCAATTAAAAACTTCTGAAAAAAATAAAATAAAAGCAAGAAGTCGATTTGCGACCAACAGTTCCTATGATATGATGGCCGATATAGGATACAGAAATCTAATTTTATATATTATATAATAACAAGAATAATACAAAAACATTATAGATTAATACAAACATTAGTTAGTTATACAGCGCTTTTAACTTTTAAGTTACGTTAAGATTCCTTTTAAAAGCAAAGCAGCTTTTCATGCAAGAACTCAAATTTCAACCCATACCCGACATTTATCATGGTAATAAATATACTTTGGGGAGTCGAATATAGTTTTCATTCAGATTTCCTGTCCAGAAATCTTCTCTGCAATGGTATAAAGTGAAAAAAGGTAGAACAGGAGCATATGTAGATTACTTCTTTCCAATAAAACGTAAACCTTTAACAATAAAATACATTTCTTAATATCTGTATAAAGAATGTGAAATCTTTATACAGCTACATACACATTTACCGATTATTTGGAGACGTACACTCGTTAAAAAATCTATTTCTTCAACAGTATCCCAAATTCCAAAGATAAAAATCACATATGTTAATATAGTTGAAGGTCAACAGAAGAGACTAAAATATTTGAGGGAAAAATTCAACTTTCTACATTACCGGAGAATGTTAAGAACTAAAAACATAGCAGTATATGTTAATATTCCTGATGGCATAAATGGAACAAAGTTTAATTGATAAAAATCCAAAAGAACATTTAAGAAACACTCATAACTGTCGAGCTATAAATTCGCCCTTAAATTCTGCCCTTGTATAAATTTGTCTGTAAGTTACATAAGTTATATGTACATACACAAAACACACAGAAATTCAATTTTACAATTTCTGAATTTCTTCAATATGTTGTTTCTAATTTGCGAAAAGACAGGAAAGCGTTACAAATGTTGAACATGAAATTCCTTTTTGTTGGTAACATTTTTATTGCCGATGAGTTATGCTTCATTAATGTATTAAATCTTTTATGGTAATCTAATGTAATCGCAACCACAATCACAACAAATTTCATGGTAAACAGTTTTAACACAACACGGGAAAATTTGAGCGCTTAGGGTTGAGCCAGAGTCAGTCATAAATCTCTTTCGTATTTACCGCCTTATTGTTACAGTTATAATATACCCACCCAGTCGTTTTGACATTTGCTTGTAATAATCAGGACTTCCGATTCTGTGTGTGAACATACAGACATTGTGCAGTAAACGCTTTAATGTTATTTGATTCGGTACACAGTTTACAGTTGTTACAATTATCCATTGTTCGCAACTCGGTAGCGTAACCCAAAAACGTAACCCCGTCGAAATAAACATAGCCCAAACCTCTATCGGATATAAAATACAAATACCGTTCAATTTTAAATTAAAACTCTTTTTACATTACTTTCAAATTACGTTGTACATAAATATATACATATGCTTTTATTATAAGCAGTCGTATTTTAGTTTCTTCAAAGGGTCTTTTTTAGGAATGTTGCACTTTTAAATATTTTCCGCCGCAAAAACATTGTTAATATTGTTTTGAATTCGAGAATTAGTTATCATACAAAATGACTTAGTATGTTACATTTTCAACGAATATAGAAAAACATTCTAGCTCTGCTCTTTTATAAATTATTCAATTAAAATTATCCTTAGACTAAAGTTAAACAACAATAATAATATTCACTTTGCTTTTTATTGCTGAACTTTGCTTACTCAAAATGTGTTTTACTAAGTTTATGCTTACTCAACACATTTGTACGACAAAGAATTTCAGCTTACACAACATATTTTTGGATGGCAATTAACTTCCGTACTTGGCCCAATAAAATGTCAAATTGCCAGTCACTGCCTGCCAGAATGTGAAAATGTAAATGTTAACTTTAACCTTTGAAGATTCGTTAAACGAATCAACTTTAAAGTTTATATTCCTTCTCATTCTAAAACCAAGTGGAGCACATCCTCTAAAACAAAACCGGATATTAGAAAATATACGGCATTTTATATTGCAATCAATGAAAGAACTCATAAAAACCTGAAAAATACCCAAAAAAAAATAAAACATCTCGTATTGTATAAATGATAAGTTAATGTTAGATATATGAACTAATATTAAATGTCTTAATAGAAAAATATTAAAGATAGACAACTAATAATATCTAATCCCGAATTCCAGCCCAAAATGCTTTGCAACAAAATCGACATTTTACAACGAATGAAAAAAAATTGCTTGCTTTTGTATGGCCAACCAAGCAAATATTTCCGCCATCATCTTTATTGTAGACATTTTATTACAAACAGTGACCACTAAACCCTTCAATGGCTCTATAACTTGAAAGTACCGAACATCAAAGTTTAACGTTATAAAATCAAACTCAACGTATACAATTTTAAAATTAAGCAGATATAGCAGGAAAAGATAGTCATATAGAAGACGCTTTATGGCGGATTGGAGAAGCACCTAGTTAACTTCATCTCTCTTTAAAAATGAGCTGCATGATTTAGTAGTAAAACGTGTAGAAATTTCTGTTCTACGTAATTTTCACCTTCTTCGTTCCATATGTACGCTCGCTCAATAAAGAACTGAGAACATTAGACACCAGGTGCATCTTTAGATCTCTACTGGTTAGTTTACCTAGGAGCTAGTAAATCACCAGTTACTAAATAGCTGCTCTTTCATAAGCTACGCAATGTAACTGCCACCGACGGTACTTTGTTACCCAAGTCAAAATTTTATTTAACAGTAACTCCGATTGACTGCAAGTATGTTATACTAGATATCTTTAAAATCCGAAGTTTTTTATACAAGAATTAAACTCAACATATCGTCCGATTGTTCCTATGACAGAGATATGATACAGTAGTATGTATTCATAACATAGAAATATATGATATATAAGTGACTACGAGAAATCACCTTTGTATCCTTTTAAATGTAAACCCAAAATAAATTGCGGCGGTTGCCTGCTGTTCCAACACCTGTCGCACAAAGGCTCATCATTTCTATTAAGGAAAGAAAAACCCATAAATTTGAAAAGAAAATTGTTATGTGTGATGTCCGAGGTGTAAAGATATGTAAACATTAGGGGTGCACATTTCTTCACTTTTTAGTTGCCGACAGCACAGCGGCACGCCTCTATTTCGGCATTGAAGCGCAAAAAATGTGTTAGAGGAGGCGACCTTAATTAGATATCTACCTAACTAACTATTAAATGTATTTAACATACATATGTATGTGTTAACAATCGAACTTCTCTAATTGGAGCAACCATCTGCCACAAAAGAATATTCGACTTATGTATGTACATAAATATGTATCGCATACATACCTTGGAGAAAAATATAATACAATTAACTAATATGATACTCTTGCATAAGATATCCAAGTGATCATACGGACATTACTCAATCGGCTCGGCTGTTGAGAACGATCAAGAATATGCAGTTCAAGAAGTCGGAGCTGCTTCCTTTTGCGTTTAACATACTTTTTCACAACTTCATGATACCCTTTTTAGCCATTATTAATATGCACAGGGTATAAAGTCAATGTTTTGTAATGCAGCTTAAAAACTGGGTCACTTGACTTGAAACTGACATATAGACATGGCAATATAAGCTCAGACGTTGATACCAATCAAGAATATATATATATATATATATATACTTCATGGGGTTGTCAGAAAATTGAAAAAGCTTTTACCAGGGAATCAAAACGATAATACATAAATCATTATGGTTGGTTTTGTTTAAATTGTACTGATTTGTAAGTGTGTATTTATTAATCAACTTTATATAAAATGTGTTAGCTTGTATTTATGTTTTGAAAGAACATAATTCAAAATGCAGTGCTGAAGGCTTCATTAGAAATACATATACATTATATACTTCTTGTACAATAATATGAAAGACTGTTAGTTAATATGTTGCTCAAAATCGTCTATAATTTGAGTTTTGCTGATGACTTCCTCTGTATGGTGGTCGGTACTGAGAATTCCTGTTGTCATTAAAGTTGTTGTAGTTACGTTGTTGATAATTATTGTCCTGGTATCTTTGATTATTGTATGGTCTATTATAATTTTGATTTGTATAGCCTAAAATATATAACAAAAATTAATGTGATTAAAATTTAAAAATATTTAAAATAAATAAATCGACATCTAAAATATGTTTATCACATTTTGTAGTTTACCTTGAGGTGGAGGATAGTTATGGTTTCCATTTCTTCCAGGGTTCTGATATTGGTTATAGCATTGGCCTTGGCTTTGTCCTTGTCCATTGTCCGTTCTTTGCGATCTCATGCTGTTTGTTAGTAATCGTTGACCGCCGGGTGGAATGTAAGCCCTTTGCGGATTGCCCCCAAAACCTATAGCAGAAATAACGTAATATTATATTAATACGATGCACTCGTTGAAAATGCGGCATATTATAAACAAAAACAGTAAGCATGGTTTTTGTACGCGTCCTGATCAATTATCAGTCAGAACATTTACTAGAAATATATATTTTGAAATGTTTGGAATTACCGATAACGGGTCCATTTTTGTTATGGTGCGATTGTATAACTTGTGGAGGGTCCACAGCGTCTGGCAGCCTTTTAGCTAAAAAGATGAAGTTGTCATCATACATCGGGTCCTTGAACACGGTGGTTATAACTTCATTATTATAAATATCAGGCAAACTAGATATTGGCGACTTCAACTCTCTAAAATTGAAATATTGAATTCATAATTTAATCATTATCTTTCCTATTTTGTATATGTACGTACCCGTTTAACTCCGTGTTGATTTCAGATATCGAAATTATTCCACTCATTCCATCCAATGATAATGTTTTTTTGGATTTGCCGCCAGCTTCGTACAGTTTACTAATAGTCTTGAAGTGAGGACTTAATTTACTTATATATAAACTACTTTCTCCTCTTTTGTTACGTTGAACTAATAAGAGAAAATTAGATATTTGATACAAAAATATGTTATTAATTTAAAACATTTAATACTCTCAAACTTTTTATCATACATTTTTTTATTGACAATCTGCTAAAATCTGCTAGTATACTTGGTAGATTAAATTTGTTTTTGAATTAACTTACCTTCTTCGTCAGTTAACTGGGCATGGAGAGGTTTAAGTGCCTTAAAAAGCCTCTTTTCATCAACAAATGGCAACAAGGCAACTCCTTGCCAAGCAAACTTTTTTCCATTGAGATCAATCTTGAAATCTTCAGGATAAAAATCAATTATGGTTGAGTCCTGAAAGACGGTTAAAAATAGAACAATAATTTTAAGTCAAATCGTAATTGAAGTTATATTGATTACATACGGGTCTGGACATTAGCTCTGCCCACGGATCCGGAACATGGGAACTACTAGCTGCCGGAAAAACACCCATTAGCTGCTCCAAAGGATTAAACTAAAATAAGAGAATTTATATAAGATAAAATAAACATATCAAAGCAACAATTAACAATTATTAAGCTTACCGGTATAGTTCCCTTTTCAAATGATGTAGAAAGTCCTTGTATATTTACGAAATCCGAAGCAAACGGAGCATAATGGTATGGAAAATACCAGTTCCAGGAAGCACAGCCCTGATAGTAATATTTGAGAACCCAGCAGAGTCCCCTGACATATTGAAGTGCGACAGCATAACGAAATTGAAGATTGACAGATGATACATCAAACTTGGATTCGTAATATCTGCTTTTGAATCCTTCTTCCCATAGTCGCACTTCGTCGTTGTCCTCTTCTTCATCATCCAAATTGGCAGCTGTACTAGAACGTTTGTTGCCCTGAGCGGCCATTCTCAGAGCGGCTGCTTCCTGTTTATATTGTGTTATTGGCTGGACTTTACCGCCAGCATTAGGTCCAACTGCCGCAGGTCCAAAGACACTCTGGTCCAAAGCCTTAAAGTTATTATTTTCCCTTTTTTGCCTTGCCTTATATTGTTGCTCCCTCCTCTGCCTTTCCTTGAATATTTGATCTTCCATATTTCCCAAGTCGGTCATAATTAATTGAACCCTGTCTAAATTAACGTCACCCGAATCGGTCAAGTATCCTCTGGTCTTATAAACACATTTCTTGTACAGCTCAACCAATCGATCAACAGCCCCCTCTCGAATTTCCAAGCTAGGCAGATGAGGTAAAAAATCGTTGCCAACAAAAAAGCACATAAACACCCAATCGTCTAAAGCTCTCTCAAAATCATAGGCGAAAGGTAAATTGGGCATTTCAAGTGTCTTCTTCAGATACTCCCTCAATACACTCAATCGGACAAATATGAATTTAACCTCTGCTCCAATCGGAATGTCTGGCGGAGCATTGACATTTGAGCCAACAGCACTGAGACCAACACATTTGTCCATTTCGTGACCAAATTGATTACAAATGTCACAGGGACGTGGCTTATTTGGAAGAAACTCTTCACGAATTATAGTAAAGTTGGGCTCATGTGTTGCCAAGCCTAACATTATCAGATCGGCATCAGCCCCACAAAGAACATGGTGTGTGTTGGGATCATGATCAGGCTGTGCACGCTGCTTGCGTATGTAGTCCATTATTTTGTGTTCTCCTTCTCCGGGTACATTTGCGTCGGATAATATAATCTTTATCCCTTTCCAGGCAGGGTTGGTGTTAAGGCGATCATGTATATAGTAATGCAAGCATTTACTTAATCTATCCATAAAAGGCGTTCCGGGTGTTATACAATTCGAGTCGAAATGTTCACCTTTCTCTTTCTCTGGTGGAAGCTTGCAGCCTGTAAAAAAAAACAGTTTGGGATTTTAAAATATTTTTAAATTTTCAATCCTTTTTGTAAGTTTAACAGCCAAGAGCAAACTTATTAACCATTAGATTAATCTGAAGAGAATATCAAATATTTGTTGTCATATCTATACAAATATTTAATTTGAATTTTTTAATTTATATCATTTGTTCATTGTTTTTTTTTAATATATAAATAAATGTTCTGTAATAATAACAATAATAAAGGTATTCAAATTTCAGTTTCGTTTGCTTAAGTTTCGAATAGGCTATGCTAGTTAAAAGTTAGTTACGATTTCGATTGGCAACGAAATCACCAAACGCACACATGCGTGTGAGAACACAAACAACAAAAAAAAATATGTATGCATACATACACAAATTTACAACTCTATGCTTACCTCGTGTTAAAAGTTCTTCTCGCAGGCGTTCAATTTCCAATCTCTTTTCAGTGGTTTCTTTTGCCGCACGGAACCTGCGAGATCGCTGCTGATTCATTTTAGCTCTGGGCGCAACTCCATCGATGGCCATATATAGTAATTTTCGGGGTCGAACGATGCCAAAAAGTCGGTCAATGCATTCAAAAATAGCAACCATCATTTCCTCTTCATTTTTAGGTGCTGGCTTGTCTTCAGGATGGGTGCAGGGATGTATTATGCCATTCATATCGAGATACAAGTTGTCAAACTCGATGCCATTAGGATTTGGTAACGTTTGGTCCTCGTAGGTGGCCCTCCCTGTTTCCGGATCTGTTTGCTAAAATTTCTCCGGTTATTTTGAATCAATAAATAAGCTAGTTTGCAAACAATACCTTGTTTTCATTACATTCTATAATGACGCATGGATACTTTTTGCTTAGCCATCGAAAGAAGGCGGGTACTCCCATTTTAAGTCGATGTAATTTACGATTTCTTTAACAATGCCTTTCTTTTACCAAAAGTATTATACATATGAATGCATGTAACCAATTAAATGGCCAGTCGCAGTTTCGATATAATATCGATAGTATTAGTGAATTCAGAGAAGCCCAGTGTTGCAAGACTATCGGTGAGCAGGTGGGCTGAAATAGCTAAAACTAGCTACAAAATAAACTGACACATTTTATTTGTTTTTGACTTATGATAATAAATTTATATGATTTTTATATCATACATTTTTTCTTTCGATAACTCAGTTTTCCAACATTTAAGATAGGGATATATCCACAGGAATCTTCTTATTCTG
This sequence comes from Drosophila maculinotata, assembly GCA_035045305.1. Taxonomy (NCBI): domain Eukaryota; kingdom Metazoa; phylum Arthropoda; class Insecta; order Diptera; family Drosophilidae; genus Drosophila; species Drosophila maculinotata. The sequence continues at coordinate 14,144,889 of JAWNPD010000335.1, forward strand.
CAAACTTCTGAAACTTTGAATTCTTATTAAAAAGGTCGACGTTCTGCATGAGTCAAAAACCTTAGATATTTTAATATTTTGGTAGACTGTGTGCTGTTCATTTAAAAGCTCATTGATTTTTAAAAAACAGCCAAATGTGACGTGAAAACAGTGATGTATTTTTTTTTTTTATTCATGAGTCAAAGTTAACCATGAGATTTGTCGATTGGGAACGATGAAATATGAAACACGGAAGTAATTTCAGTTTAATCAATTTCCCAAACCTATTGAGAATGTAAATAAAAATATCAGATGAATTAAATTTTTGTATCAAATTACCAATATAATTTGTATAAGTGATAAGTATAAGAAGTCAGTTTATTGAAAAATTATTAGAGCACAATTTTTGTTTGAACGATAATTTATTTTAATTTCATAAATATATATATATATATATTCTCATAGGAGACATATAGTTCCATTATTACATTTGATGATTTTAGTAACATTTTATAGTGAGCAAAAAATGTTACAAATATCATCTTGTTATTATGTAAATATCTGATAGGTAAGACTTGATTTATATTTTAAGTGGTTTAAAAATAAGATTCATAAATATTTTATAAGATAAAATTAGATAATGTTTACTACCGAAATAAACAATCCTCTTACATTCTTTTACAGCCTTTTCATATCGTTAGTTAAGCACATTCACATTATCTATATTTATATATTTGCATTTGATTTCATTAAACATACGAATTTGAATTTTTTGTATTAATCACAATATTAATAAATTGTACTAAAATAAATTAATTATTGCGTTTATTAAAATATTAATATTCAATTAAATATATTCTAGATTTGCGCAATTCATATAATGTATGTGTGGATGAGCAATGCATATATAAAATTGTACACTGCTTGAGATCAGTAGCAATATGTTCTTCACATAATGTTACAAATACAGGTTTTCGGAAAGATAAGGTTAGTTTAGTGATGTTTATTAAAATAAATGTTTAAAGTTGACGTTTCAAGCTTGGTACTTATACTGTTCCATTAATTTTTAAATTAGCAAATTTAGATATGTCCCTTTTTATGCAGCATTATAATTTAACGGAAATACTAATCAGCCGTTTGAAATTCTTATTATTGCGAAATATTATAATATATTGTATAAGATTTCAAGAGGCTGATCGAAACAATGTAGGTTTAAATAAACTAATACAGATCGCATGAAGGTTTCCACGTTCGGCTTATATTGTATAAAGACCTGAATATAGGGTTACTTTGCTTTATTTGGTTAAACGTTATAAGGTCTAAATTTGTTCGTTTATTGTGCTCGCTGTTGCAGTTGCAGTGTGTGAACAGCTGATTGCTACACTGATTTTATCAGACAACACAACTTGTTGTATATTATTGTAAATGTATATGTATGTATGTATATTTTATGCGATAATGGTCAAAGTGTGAGCATTGAGTGAGTTTATGTATAATACATACATACATACATATAAACATACATTTTTATGGCTTGCCAAAGATGGGAGGATCTTAACATTATAGAAACAAATGTATATACATATTTTAATTGTTCATATTTACAACTGTTGGAGCACTAAGCAATTACACGAAACTATTTGATATATTATGAAAAGCCCGCGATACCCTTCAATTTTAAATTGTTGTATGTACATGTTATCTTCTTGAGAACGCTTTATTTTAAAAGCTGGTGGGCTCTTTGATTTGCTACTGCTATCCTTGCTTCATTTGATTCGCCCTGGAATTAAATGAATTTGGAACAGAAAAAATAAGTTTATAGTTCATTCCCATTCATTTCAACTAACAACCTCCAAATGTATTGCACAAAACAGTACGTACCTTGCGATTAATCCGGTCAACTTGACGATTTTGATTTTCCAGCTCTGAGCCCATATCCAATGCCATGTTCCGCAGATTACCTATCATGGTATTAACTTGGCCCACATTTTCTTCCATCTCATCCTCTCTTGCATCATTTGTAATTCTGAAATAGTTAAAACTAAAATATTAAGACTTTTCAAATCAAACCAGATGAAATTATGTAGTATATGGTGCCATTATCATATGGTGACAAAAAGGATTACGGAGCATATAACGGTCTGATTTTACCTGCCAATATATCCAGCTTGAGCCATCATTCCATTTCGTTCATCCATTACTCTTTGCGGTTGATTGTTCACAACTTTCCCATCATCATTGCCTTTCCATGTGCCATCGTCCTCTTTAAACGATTGGCTCCTAAAAAATTAGTAAAAATTTGCCCAATAACTTTCGAAAACTTTCCTACACGTCATACTAAAAAAGGTTTCATCGACCACTGATGTGATCTCTTACTTATTGCAGGGTAATACACAGATGCCGCAACATTTTTCCATTCCGCTTAAGTTTTTTTCAGCCTCTTTCATGTCTGCATTAATTTGATCCATTCCTTCTTCAATTCGGTCAAGTTGCTCTAAGATTACACAGAAATAATTCTTTGTATAATAAATATCTAAAACGTGTGACTTACATAGAATGTGTGAAATATATGTGTTTATATGCCAACCTCTTAGTTTTTACCAATTATGTGAGATCGGGGGCAATAGCTTGGTCTAAAAAGCTAACAGGAACGAGATAGATGTGTACCTCACAGTGGAAACTAAAACGTATCTTCCCTTCTTCCCCTTTTATTTGATGATGCGAAGGTGGAGAGGCAATTAACAGGACACTCAGAAGAGCCGCAGGCCAACGTTCTCGGACTTCTCTTGTACTTCCTGTGAACAGGGGATGTACCCACAATGAGGATCGAGGAAACTGTGCAACCCGCAGAAATTGCTCTTCGCCTCTTAGACAGTGGTAGTCTTAGTCCGAAAGATTCAGAATTCACATCTTGGCAAATTCGTGCCAGCTGTTTCACGCGTTGCTGAAGCTGACGCGTATTCTCCGTAATGTTACTTAGCCGCTCTTCAAGCACTGAGAGTGCTATCAACTTTTTCTCTCTCGCTTATCTTAGCTGAGGCGACGGAGCTTCCGATCGTTCGATCTTCAGGTCTTCAGATGTATTTTCGCACTTTGGTAAATGTGAATTGTTGGGCAGTGTAATTAACTGGCTTGAGTATTTTTGTTATTATTGTTTCTACTAGTTATTATCTACTTTTTATCGCTTGTCTCTATTTCCTTTACTATAAATGTCTTACCTCCTTGCTCGTCCAACATAACAATGCTTCGCATCCCAACTTCCGCGCTCTAAATAGAAATACACGTTTATTTTAAAAATTAGTACCATAGTGAGAGAATCTCTCAAAAATTGTTATATTTCTATTTCGTATTTTAATTTATGTGAATGTACTAATTAAGAGTTTTTAATTTTACTGTTTATCACCACATATATACAAAAAAATGCGTGTAGAAGTCCGATATAAATACGAATCGGGCAATCTTCTTAGCGCAACTAAGGATGTTACTCAAGTCATTTTTAATCAATAAGACCATTTAAAGTTTAACTCCTGGTTTCATTCTCAAAAGATCGGTAGCACTTTAACCTTAGATTAATAAGTAGGTAACACATATTGAATCATAAGGAAATTCTTAAAATATGTATAATATGCAGGAAGATCATTATCAATCACAGAGTTGACCTAGGCATGACGTACCGTCTGTCCCCCAGTCTGCCCATTCACATATGATGATATATACTTAAGCTTAGCTTCGTTTTCAGTGAAGTGACTCCGCACGAAAGGCGGCTGAGATTGACTCTACCGGCGGAAGCTAGACTTTAGGAAGACCATGGTCGGTTCCACCTCTATCCGAGACGTCGCGAGGGAAGTAAAAAATAGGCATGTCAGCTGGTCTTCACGACAGAGCAGTCCACTTCAGTCCAAGCAGAGCACATATGTGACGGCTGGTAGCTGCCGATTGATGCGACGTTCCTTGACGGCCGACAGGTACTCCTTGCAACTGACGAGCTTAACAGGCTGTACACCCTTTGTTCCTAAGCCCTATTAAAGATTATCGACCTATCAACATTTATTATTTTCTTCTGAAGACAATGGAGCAACCGCACGGTCTTTATTTGAGGAGCTCCATTACTTTCAATTCTCAAAGTCATAGCATGCCTTTAGAAGACTCAAGTCATTCACTTGAAAGAATTTTGTCAGATAGTCTTTCTCGATATAGAAGCGGGCTTTAAAAACCTCATCCCCAGAAAAATCACCGACACCCTAAAAGACGTGGAAGTCGATTTTCTTATCGGTCAGTTGCTGAAATGCTGAATCCTAAAGGCTTCACTGGGATAGTCGACCGTCTGCAGGTTTGTTAGCCGAGGTACCCCGCAAGGTGTTACCCTATTATCCTAACCAAATTAAACACTTCAAAAAATCATAACGCAACAAAATATAAACACAAAACAAAACGTAATCGTATTAGGGTCTTGTTTTTTGTATGTTTGTCTGTTTTGAAACAATTTTTTGATTCGGATTTTCTTTTTGAGCGAAGCATTCCTGATGTATTGTGCGTGTCGCATTTAAAAATGAACTTTGTGTGCAGTTGTAATTGTCACTACTCAATTAAGTTTATTTGCAAGCTTTGTATTTTACCCGTTTTATGTAATGCTTTAAATAAGGAGATGTTTATAATCTTTGTTTCAACATTTCAGATCGGAAGAAAAATGCCCCTGTACTTGAGGAATAATTCCAATTCTCCGTAAAATAATCATTTTAGGTGTGCATTAAATGCTGTTTCTCATAGTTTTGTTAGATATAACTGTGGACCCATGGGTTACAGTTGCGTCTATGTCCACTCCATTTTGAGCTGCTAACACAATTTCGATTATGTTAACGCGTTTCGTCTATTAAAACTTTTAAAACAAGTCGCGAAATAATTTGAATTTAATTTTAATCTGAGTTACTTTAAATACTTCTTGGCTTAAGCTGCTTTGGCAAAAAATCATGTGGACGGCAGGGTAAGATTTTAAAAAAGTCTTTATATGGTGGCGAGTTACTTAAAAGCGGCCCACAATCCACCTCTGGCCTTGTCTGCAGCAATAGGTCTGCGGATTAATTCGGTTGGTTATATAAACACATATGTATGTATGTGTACGAGTATGATGATAATATTGTTGTGCTTTAAATGATGTAGTGCTGTAAATCTATATATTTATATATATTCTAGGCAAAATATCAATTTTATAATGTTGTAATATATATACCCTATAAAAACGTGATATATTGTTGTGTTCGTAGTGGACTCACCTCCTTGATCATCAAGGGCTACAAGTGTACGTATTCCTGCCTCCTTGCTCTGGTGTGCAGCAAAATGCAATGTAAATAGTTTGTAAAAGTGTATAGATAGGTGTTAATATTGTTAAAGTATATATTAAGTTCATATTTTGTATGTTGGAATAAGTATTAATATTTCAGTATAAATTACTTACATGAAATAAGTTAAGTATGGTTAAAAAATTAATTGTACATTTAAAATTTAAATCATGATTCAAGAACAAATAAGCAAATTTCATTTATGCTGGTCCGCCAATTTGTTATATATCTTAAAGTGTATATTTGTATTCAAGCATTTTTAAATTAGAACAATAAATACTAAATCGAGAAATACTATAGACGCAAAAGACAGCTGCAGGAAATTTAAGGAGAGATAAGTTTTGGAAACACAGCAGCACCTAAAAAAGAAATCTCCCAGCGCCTACTGGCGTGCATCACTAAATAAAGAGATTTCTAAAAATATTCCAAGCAATCTACCTTTCATATATCATGACTTTAGCTTGAAACTCTTTGTAACCTCTTATCGATAATTACTTATTTACAAATAAAACGAACTTAGAATTAAAACCCTTGCTTTAAACTGTATTTTATTTTAATTTTATTTAACAAAGTATCAAAGAATCCTTTTGTTGTGGTGGTGCTTTAGTTTGGATACCTCGCTATTTTCAGTTGTAGACCTCTTGCATCTAAGAGGCAGTCCACGTCAACTATTAAGTATCCAGAAGATTCGGCTCTTCTTGTTTTAGCAAACGAACTTCAACACCTGGATATATCGTTGTGATATTGGCAAGTAAATCCATACTCTTATACACTGAATATTCCACCTTCCTCCTCATCAATTGGAATAAAGCACACAGATGTCCTCGGCAAAGCAAAATATCTGAGGTTCGTACAGTTTATCGTCAATTATATCTCCTCAAATCTATCTTCTCCTCAAGGGCCGACAGAACGTAGTAAACAACCATGTGGACCTGGTAAATCGCTCCGTGGCTTTCTCGAAGGCCGTATGGGGTATTGGGTACGATATCGCTGAGCTCTACTAATCCAAAGCGTCTGGTGATGAACAGTCGTTCCCATGCCATCCCTGGCAGTCCCAAATAGAGTCGAAACAGCATGGAGGACCTTCTCCCACGTAAGCATTTTTAGAGGATTTTCCCACATCTTTCGACTTGCAGACTTCCGGGCACAATGCACTGTTTTCACATTATGATGACTGTTTTGACCACTCACTTGATCCTACAATTGTGGACTTGTATTGTAGTCAACACAACGCAAGACTTGACCATCCAAGCCAACAATTGTTGGACAACTTCTAAAATTGTGGCTCTACGATGCCTAGAAATATTTTTTCCGATCTTTGAGAAAGGTTTTCTGTAATTTATTACCAAATTTGGTGAATGTAATTCTAAATCTGTCGAAAATATACCGACTGACGGACAGATAGATGCGTTAATTCAGACGGACAGACCAGCATGATTAGATGGTAATACTGCTTAGATGGTAATAATATATTTACTTTGTAGGGTTACAAATTCTTATTTCTGCACTTATTGACATTTACTCAACATGCTTGCATACTTAGTAAGACATTTGTATACTGTTTTTTTAATGTATATTATCTTACCTCTTCACAGAGCGCAAGCATCCGACGAGTACTTTCCAAGGACTGAAATAATACATTTTAAATACACATTAAAACCCTTAATTATATAAAACATGTTAAATAAGATATGATGTAGACCGATAATATTTACCTCATCAGCACAACCTTGCGCCTTTATCTGCAGCTCCTCCAGTTCCGTTTTCGGAACCTGAGGGCCAGGCATTTCTTCAGAAGGTTCCGCTGCCATTCTGAAAAATGTATAAATTTGTATATATGTTTAATGACTGAAAGAATCTTCGCGTGGATTATTTTAAAAACGACATTAGTTTACGGTAATTATCAGTTAAGTTATTAATATATTTGATTAAAAGCTCTTCAGTTTGAGAATATAAAATATAATGGGGCTACCCTAGACACTGTGCTAGTCAACAAGAGCGATTAAAGGGGCTCCGAGATTTATTAATTTATGCGTGAATGTGTGTGACATAAGAGCCCAAGCAGCAACGCGAAAATTGTAATTTTTACATTTTGAGTCGCTTTTCTTATATTTCAATCGAAGGAACATTGAGGCCTTATTAAGAAGTTATGTTTTAACAGTAACATACATTTGCACAACTTTTACCAAGCCTTGTAAGTTTTTTCACAATTCACAAAATAAATATTAGGCACAAAGTTTTTGTGAAAAAGCAAATTAGCTTGCATCTTAAATTTATTGGTGAGTACGATATTTCGGCGACAAATTACTAAAGAAATAACGTAACGGAAATATAAATAATCATATATTTTATGTACATACATTTCCTTTTTTTTTTGATAAACTTTTCTGGCGGAGAATTCAGTAAAGATTATTGCCTAAGTTTACGCTTACGGATTTTATACTGTTAACATAACCATAAAAAGGGCAGGGTAGGATTTTGATTCTGCGCACTGGTGAACTACGTCAGTAATGTAAAATCAATAAGCCATGAGATTAAATTTTATATGACAAATGTACCAATTTATAAGTTTAATATTATATTTCAATATATATTATGCTCGAAAATAATTATGGGGTTACAGTAAATATACATAGTAAAGTATAGTATAGTATATATTTATTATACATACTTGTCTTAAGATTTTTTTAATGACGTTTTACGTAAATATTTTACTTGTCCCTGATTAACTACTTATTTAAAATAGTTATATAGACGGAAAAATGTTCTAAAGTTCTGCGCACGGATAATATAGCATCTAGTGTTGCTCGATTTCTAAGCTCAAATTGTTTTTATACTCTGTATAGCACAGCGCCAGTAATAGTCTATCATAACATCAGATTCTATGAAGATATGGTCGGTCCTATAATGTATAATATAGATTGTGCTCAAATATTTGTATTACTCATAGAACTGATTATCTTCAGAAGAAACTATGCTAGAAAGTAGATATCAAGAAACTCTGTTATTTTATAGGTTCTACTTATTTACAAACGGTGTACAGGGTATCTGGCAAGCGTAACTTTAAATGTCCATTATACTGCAATTGCGCGCGCATATTTAAGAGACGCATCAAAAGCATTTCGATTAATATAAAAGTCAAAGCTCAATTGGTTCAGCTTGCACCGATAATTCCAGGGCGGCTGTAAAAAGGCGGTTCATGTATATAAACACTATTTGGTTGGAAACACTGCAATCTGAAGTACATTGATTTCAAATCTGTGAGGATGAAGAACCTTGCTATAAAAAAAGATCCACACATTTTCTAAATTCATACAATTTCGAATTGAAACACATATATGGAAAGGATACATTTTATTTTATACAATCTTACAAATAGACAATGCATTAGTTTTTATTTTATAGTCAATGAGATAATTAACAAAAGTTATAGTTAGAATCATAATTATCATCAAATGGATTATTTATATTTTTTAAAGTATTCTTTTCAAGTACTCCAGTGGATTCAAATGTCTTAGTACAACCATCTAAAGTTCTTGGCTTAAATACCCCAGAAGAAAAAACATTTGAAATTCCCTTTATTATGTCGCCAGATTTTGAACTTAAGTCAACTTTGTCGTAATTTGATACAAAGTATTTATTATTTTTGTTGCACAATACACAGCCGGTTTCTTCTCCGTTTTGACTACTATAATTATAGGGTAGACAGTCTTTGTGAAATGAATGCTGACACAAGAAATATACTGATGGCATGTTCAATGGTTGGCGGCAGATATCACAGCTCCTATTGCGAAACTCTATTGGGCTCGACTTATAGTTCAATGCTAATGAACCATTGATGTTAATTTCGTTGTTGAGGTCTCCAATTGATTGCAGCTCGGCTTTAGCATCAGTTAAAGTTTTCGTAAATATTTCTATCAAAAATGGTTTTATATCGGAGTTTTTTATGTCTAAGCTATTACATAATTTGTCCAACATAATGAGCAATGATCGCGGACCAATTGTCAACAAAGACGCAAGACTTGGATTTGTTTTAATGTGTTTCTGTATGCATTGAAGGTTTGCTTCTTCACCAGTAATTAATTGAGAATATTCCGCAGCTTCTGGATTTTCAGTTTCGATACTGAATAAATAAGCCTTGCATATTATTAAAATCTTTTGAAAACTAAGTGGAATTTTCTTTAAATAATCAAGAACATACTGTGATGATATTTTCTTATCGCGCCAAAGACCGAGATAAAGCGTTAGCAAATAATAAGTTAACTTTTCATCGTTAGTGCAACAATTTTCTATGTAGTCAGCTAATACGTTTGCACAAAATTCCGCGTCATCGGAGAAAATGGTTAAAAATCGCAGTATATTTGTTATTTTTTTGATTTTTACCAATGATTTTGCTGTTTGTAAAACCAATGTGGAATACTCTGATTGTAGTTCCCGTCCGTATTCTAGGAAAAAATTAATAATTTCATCTTCGTCGCTGTTCTGAAAATCAGTTGTTTGCATGTAATCCCTTGCATTGTTCAAATTTGAAATGTTAACAGATGTAAGCGATGTATGCCTAAAGTCACATATGTGGGATGTATCATTTCGAGTAGTCCAAAACTGTTGAATCCGAAATTTCAGGTTTTCGCGATCTAAGCAACTTTCAAGCAATTTTTTATGCTCAATTTTCGAATGTTGACTTTTTAATAATTGATTTATGTATTGCATTAAATGATCATTATGTCTGAAACTTGATAGTTTTGAAATAATGTTGTACGGCTTAATGACATCAACGGTTTGAGCGTATTCTGTGACTGCTCTGTTTAAAAGGCCTCTTAACAATAAGTTATTACCGTATTGTAAACGCACATATGCGATATCCTCAGATTCAGAACTTCGATCTTTTTCCAATATCCTAATCGCATTATCGTACATACTTTTTGCAATAAGGAGACGAACTTTAGTATTTGAAATGTGTTCCGGTAACTTGTATCTGTTGTACGTAGAATTTTCTCCTTTAGTTATAATATGATAAGCATTATTTGCACTGATTATGCAAAGTAAGTTTGAAATACGTTTGTGAAAAACTATTAATTTGTTATTAAGATCCACAACTTTAAGTATGGAACCAAATTGAGTTTTGACTACTACAACCAGGTGTTGATCTATCCAGGACAAAAACTCCTTTTGACCTTCTATTACATAACAGGGTCCTCGGCAATCCCGACTAAAACAGTATATGGCATCATCTCGTCCCACAACGAAAAACGAATCTGGACCAATCGGTTGCGACATCGTACAGCACTGATTATGCATTTTTTTATTATTGTCAAGCATAATTGTGGAAACTATCGAACCTTTATCATTTAATACAAGGCTATATACGCCATCGAGAGCTATGACGAATACATTGCATGTTTTCATATCCGAGTTTTCAAATTGTATCCCTTTTATTGCACTTGATGCAATAATATGGTGGCGAATATTTATCGATAAATCACGATAAATTTTGCCAAAATGCAGGAGTATGTCACCTTTTTGGAACCCCAATCCCATTGCAAATAACTTATCGGCTCCTACGATCGATAGCTGGATAAATGTAACCATACTTGTTGCTGGTATTATTGCGGTTGACATCCAGGAATGCCCATCCTTTTTGATCAAACTTAGATCATATATTGAAATGCACACAGAATATTTAACATCGTCTTGTGCCACTATTGCAAGCAAATTATTGTTGGTTAGAGCACACAATTTAATTGGTCGATTGTTGTCCTGGCATTTGAAGCTAATCGGCCTCGATGTTTTGTCGTTGTCCATAAAAACATGCACAAATCCATTTTTATCACAAAGCACAAAAGTGCTGCTGTTTATTCCATTCGGCGCTTTAACTATGTTGTAACAGTGAGCCGCTATTTCAGCATTTACATCATTTACTTTGATCGCTGGCAAAGTAATTAAATTAAAAAGTTCGACTTTTTTCCATTCTAATACACTCATCTTGATGATTTATGAGTAATTTACAATAATAAAGAACTGTATTTAGAGATGTCAAGCTAGTGATGTACCAAAAACATAAACATAACGATTTATCGAAATTTCACCAAATCGATTTTTCTCCACATAGCATCGATGTTATTTTTTTATTTAAATCGCTGCTGCATAGCCCAAAAATGATCAAAACTTGAAACAAATTTCCTGAAAACAACAAAATAAATCATCATCACACAAAAATGCTCAGACGCTAAGCAGATGAAAGTTGTAATTATCCTTTTATATTAGTAAAAGAGCTCTACATGAACGAAAGCTTACAATTGCATAGTAAATAAATTTAAGGATGATTAAATTTGTTCACTAGGCAGATTTTTAGATAATGTCGATTGCCAAGATCAGAAAATAGGGAAATAGGAAGTATATTTTTTGTAACCCACTATATCTAGACACTTTGTAGATTGTTAGTTGAAAAACGTATTATAACCTGCATTTAGCACAGCAGCTAAATTATTAAATAAAATAAACCTTAAAGCTCTAACAAAATTAGGTATTTCACATGAAATTATTAATCGATGACAAGATGGCCGAAAAGGCACAAAACTATCTATTTGTGTTTGTCCATCCCTAACTCTTATATATTCGTTTATATATCAACATCGATGAAAGGAAAATGCTAGGAAATATAAAAACCTTACGAACTGTCTTGGCGGCAGGAAAAGCATTACAACTGCTCAATGGCGGCACAAAAGTAATCAGCAGACAAAGTCATGTGTAAGTAGAATAAATTCCCATTAAAATCAGCTGCTTCACCACTGGTTATATAATTCATAACTGCACATTTGTTTTTTTTAGGGTATCCTATCGAAGTGCCCCCCCTCCTCACTCAAAGGCAACTAGATATACAGCCGTTGCCGTTGGTGGCGCCATGTGGTGGTGGATCCTGTGGCATTTGTGGCATGAACCCGATCACATTACGGTTAGTAAATATATAGTCGATTATTATCGATATATCTGTATATAAAGATTTGAATTAATCAATGTTCTCTAAACAGGGAGAATTCGACTACCCGGATACCCAAAAGTGGACCAATGCTCAGTTGGGAATCCCTCGTGATGATGTATAATATAGTTAATAATTGAATTCATCATTGATGAAGATACCCTGATGCTGTAAAGATTAAGATTCATTTGACCATACACAAGCCAGTCCCTGGATTAAATTGAAAATTAATCAATTATTAATTGATGAAATTGGGTTTTTGGGTTTTAGGACGAAAGACAAGATAGGAACAGAATGCTCAGCACGCCAAAGATTACATTGATAGAAGTCAATGCTCAATTTAGGTAAAATATACTAAAGCAACGACAGAACTCATCGTAATGTCAAATACATCTTCAATGTATATTATTACTTAGAATGGGATAAAGTAATAAAAGTATCAACCTAGCGTTTTTAATCTCACGTCAAATGCTAAGGCCAGTTAAGCTGACATATATCACTCACCTAATATTTTCATTTATGAAACATGTAGACTAATATAATGCTGAAGCACTTGTATACATATATTTCTACCAAAGTTGATTTTAATCTGTAAGCTGGAGGTGAACCGAGGTTACCTACTAATTGGAATGACCTTGATGTCTATTTTTCAGTGCTATAGATCGCCTTGACAATGATCATACTAGATCTAATCCGATGTCGCCTTCATTTCCAACTTTGGATCAAATTACATATATATGGCATGAGCCACAGTAATTTAAACATCAAGCAATTTACAAAATTAAAAGAATGTTGTCTGAAAAATTAACCTTTGAATTTATTTATTCAATTAGAAGGTTTACTTTAAGCATAGACTTCACGCTGTGCTTTCTCCCAAGCAGCCATTGGACCGTGCTCCGGGCGGTATTTGACATTGCAGCCATCCTGCTCAAAACGGTTATCATCACGGAGTTCCTCATAACGCTCACGATCGTACTTGGTGAAACCCCACTTCTTGGAAACGTAGATCTAAAATAAATGTTAATGTTTAATACTATAAGCAGTACATTAATTCGATTTTTGTTAGTACCTTCTGGCGACCGGGGTACTTGAACTTGGCGCGACGCAAAGCTTCCACAACTTGTGCCTTGTATCTGTCGCTGGAGCGCACAGACATAATGGGCTGTCCAATGCGAACACGGGCAACTGTTCCCTGTGGCTTGCCAAAAGCACCTCTCATTCCAGTTTGAAGCCTAAGAACAAGAAGGAATTACAGTTAATAAACATATATATATATTATTTTGATGTGTCTTTGTCAAGTGCAAGTAGATCAGTATTGCCATATTTTTATCCGAACTTTCGCGCATTTTTCACAGGTCGATTAGGGGAAATTTTTCTTAAAATCGGTACATTTTTTATCTGTGGAATTATAGCTTTCTTAGCTTTTTTCCGCTCTGGCAACACTGTAAACACACACATGCCCAGCGACACTTACCTATCAGCTCCGGCGCACGACAACATTTTGTTGATGCGAATGACGTGGAATGGATGACAACGCATACGGATATGGAACTGATCCTTTCCGCAGAATTTCACCAGATACTTGTTGCAGCAAATGCGACCAGCTTCCAGAGCCTCGCTGCTCAATTGCTCGTATTCATCGGAAACCAGATGAACACATAGAGGGAAATCCTCTACGGTTGCCTTTTTCCTGCCCAAATCGAAGATACGGATTTTGGGATCCGGAACACCGCGACAGAAGCGGGACTTTGGATAGGGCTTGTTCTTACAATAACGATAACTATATATAAAAAATTATAAAGAAAATTAGCCATCTCATATGCTGATTGTTTATAAATACATACCATCTAGCTGGCCGGCGACCCATCTTTAAGCTGGAAGAAATTTATAAAATACATAATTAGTGACACGAGAAAACAATGATGTGTTACAGAGAAAATCCAGCAATTCGTTTATGTACATGGTTACTATTTTGAAACAATAGATAAACGGATGTTTTTGGCTATATATACAAGCAAAATATGTACCTCTCACCGTACGGCTCAAAACGAAAGGAAGTACGTTCGTTGAACGGAAACAAAATATGAGAAATAATCGATACCGATAATTTTAGCCACAATACGTCAAGATAGCATCATTGACAAAAACATTTTTGGAACAAGTGAATCGTGTTCATATTCCATTTGTTTTATTGAAATTTGCAATATAAAAAAATCATAGAAAATTCACTATATATGTTTCAACGTACATCACTCTGTAAATATATAATACCCAACTTATTTATAATATATTAAAAGCCCAACTATTAAAAAATCACAAACATATTGGGCCTTAGACAAATTTGTGAGAAAAAATTTAAACACTTTTATTACAATACGGTCATATCACGCACTTTTGCATACCTATATTGACCTTGTGTACAAAAATAAAAACTAATTAAATGCATGTTGAGTTTGGCGTATATATGTCAAATATTTGTTGTATTGAACCTTTTTTCCATAAGAATTTAAATTGACCAACAATGATGAATTTATTCTGTGCTCTTTATTATTAAGATTATTTTTATTATTAGTTTGGAAAAACACTGGCTACTAAGGCCTTCGGCTCAGACATTAACAAAATCCATACAATAGCATGTGATTCGAACCTGGGTCCTCGCTGTTCAGTTGCCCGAATGACAGGGCAATTAGTCTTGCTCAATTCGACATGACTGTGCATATTGCAAATTGTATGCATTAAAATGTGTGCTCCGATTCCAGTGTTCCAACGTCGACGTCAATTTTGCGTTCACATATTTCATTCACAACTTCCCATCACTGAGCTGCGGCAGAGAACAGGCGCTGACAACTTGCCGTACTTCCGTCTTTTGGATTTTGGTCGGCTTCGAAGGTGGGTGTGAAGCTCTAGTTTTCCTGAAAAACAATCATCTTATTATGAGATAATCATTTAACAAAATTTCTTTCTTTTCTAACAGGTAATTATAACTGATGGTTTTGCATACATATGAATATTATTATTCCGCACATAATGATGATACTTCCATGCACCACTCTTAAGCTCTTTTAGAGCATAGTGCAGATTATGGATATTCTGAAAATTCAACAGTGTTCGATTTCAAGTATTTATAATGTTTTAAATTGCATATTAATAGCTTTGCTCTATTTTTAGGTGTTTAAGATGTTACAAATATGTTTTTTAAAGACCTATGATGTGACAGTTATGTATAAAAATAACGAATTCCATTTGTTGCTAGGTCTATCAAACATAGGATAATGGGTGCCTACCGGTATATGCAAGAACTTTATAGGAAGAAGCAGAGTGATGTTATGCGTTACCTGCTTCGCATCCGCGTTTGGCAATATCGCCAGCTAACGAAGTTGCATCGTTCCCCACGTCCCACCCGCCCTGATAAGGCGCGTCGTCTGGGATATCGCGCAAAGCAAGGCTACGTCATCTATCGCATTCGTGTGCGCCGTGGTGGCCGCAAGCGCCCTGTGCCCAAGGGCTGCACTTATGGCAAACCCAAGAGTCACGGTGTCAACCAACTGAAGCCATATCGTGGATTGCAGTCGATTGCTGAAGTAAGTATCAATTTGTGACGTTATTTGTGGATGTCGATTTTAAGTGATGATAATATTTTTACTACAATGATATATAATGAATGTACAACTTCCTTAGATGTCTGATCTTAATTTATCAATTTGTTTATTTTTGTATAATATAGCATGTAAATTAATTTATATTCATTTTCTTTCAGGAACGCGTTGGTCGCAGACTTGGTGGTCTACGTGTGCTTAATTCGTACTGGGTGGCCCAGGATGCTTCATATAAATATTTTGAGGTTATCTTGGTTGATATTCATCATAATGCCATTACCCGCGATCCCAAGGTCAACTGGATATGCAAGCATGTGCACAAGCACCGCGAGCTGCGTGGTCTGACCTCCGCCGGAAAGAGCTCCCGCGGCATTGGAAAGGGTTACCGTTACTCGCAGACGATTGGTGGTTCCAGGCGTGCTGCCTGGAGGCGCAAGAATCGCGAGCACATGCATAGGAAGCGCTAAATTCAAATGTGTTTCTGTGAAAACATTTCTTCAAATACATGCTGAAAATTGTGTATACTGTGATTTTTATTGTGTACGATTTTTTATAATTTTGCCAGCTAAACATTTTAACACGTGCTTAGTAAAGAGTAGAATTGGCTAGTTAAATGGCAGCTGTCCTAAATATTTAGCTAACTTATTCTTTTTTTTACTTTAGTGTAGACATGAAAATGACAATTTTTGTAACTTATTGATAACTTCTATAAATAAGTAGTCAATAACTGTTATTTTAGGACAAGAAAAATAAAAATATAAAAATACTTATTTGTAGAGTAATTAATTAAAAATCAAAAATTGTTATTTTCGCATTAATGAATTTTTCAGCTATAACTAAAAATTAACAAAGTGTGTCATGAAGTTGTGGAAATGTGACAGGCCAGTAGCAAAGAGACGATCTGTCGAACTTTAAACGCAAGCAAGCTCATTTAAAATTTTTAAAAATATATCGATAAGTATCGACAATCCGACCGCTTTTTATTGCGACTTAAAATAAATCAAAAAAGCATTCAAGTCTGACCCTACATCAAAATAAAAGGGTAATTTAGTACTTAAATACTCAATCCTTTTGGAATCTTTGCTATTAATGAATATAATGGGAAATTGATTACATGATATAGCCATTATATTTGGTTTAATTTAATTTAGCACAAATGCAAGCCAGTGTTTAAATTAACTGCATCAACTTATTCATGTTCAAATAATAGTATTTTTTTAGTATATTTCTAATTGATGTATTATTTTGGTACTTTTTAAGTACTTTGGTACTTTGTTCTAGTGACCATGTGTTTTTTAATACATAACATTACTCTGATCCGAGATTAGAACACAGTGTTCATAGATTTGTATCATTGCATTTATATTTGTGCTCTCACAATAATTTCTAAATGGATAAAGTGTTCAAAGGCTGGTTCAGTGAAATCCAGGACGATTTATGGCCGGGACAATCATTTTCTTTAAGAATTAAAGATGTTCTCCACAAAGAAAAGTCAGAATTCCAAGATATTCAAATTGTAGAAACGTGAGTTAAATACTGTTACATTTATATTATATTTATATGTATGAGGTTAACGAGCTGGAGACTTAATATTTAAAATATAAGTTATATAAGCGATAGCTCGTCCAGACCAGGGTGTTTTGGGCATAACGTAAAAGTTATAGGACCTAGAGCCACCAAATTTGGTATGCCAATTCTTGTATAGCATAAAAAACTAAAGAACAGTTGACTTTTTGGATACCTTGCCCCGTCAAAAATAATTACAAATTAATGTAAGGGCTGTGTTCAGGGTATCTTCTAGTCGGGCACTTTCAACTAAAGCACTCTTGTTAACTAGTTGAACTTTAAAAAAATGGGTGAAATCGTATATTAAAAATAACTTGCAGACTTTGAACATAATTTATTACAAAATAACAAATTTGAACTTTCAACTCTACAATCTTGAACATGTGCTTTGAGCTTTCTATGTTTTTTTGTCTTCTAATTCTTTAGATTAGCTTATCTTATACAGAAGTAGCAAGTATAGATTTATTGACTTTATTTAATTTTTTAATTAATTTAATCTGTTTACATTAATATTTAAATCAGTCTCTTCAATTTAAACTTTGACTTTATTTTCCCATGATTTTTACAGAGAAACCTATGGAAGATGCCTTATACTGGATGGCATCATTCAATGTACTTCCAGAGATGAGTTCTCGTATCAGGAAATGATTGCTTTCTTGCCGCTCTGTTGTCATCCCAATCCGCAAAAGGTGCTAATTGTTGGCGGCGGTGATGGTGGAGTAGCGCGCGAAGTTGTCAAGCATCCATTGGTCAAAGAAGTACATCAAGTGGAAATTGATGATCGGGTTGTACAACTATCTAAAAAGTACCTTCCTGCTATGGCCTGTGGCTTCGACAGCGAAAAGGTTACCCTTACTATCGGCGATGGCTTTGAGTATATGAAAAACCATGAGAACGAATTTGATGTCATCATAACTGATAGCTCGGATCCAGTTGGTCCCGCCGTAAACTTGTTTCATGAAAGCTATTTTCAACTTCTAAAAAAAGCTCTCAAACCTGGCGGCATTGTTTGCTCTCAGGCGGGAAGTTTTTGGTTAGACTTTGATTACGTAAAGAAAACAATGAAAGGATGCGCATTACATTTTCCAAAAGTTGGATATGCCATAACGTCTGTGCCATCTTATCCTTGTGGTCATATAGGATTTATAATAGCATCTCTAGATGACAGCCGCAGTCTCAAGGAACCCGTTAAAAAGTTTCAGAAATCTGAAATAGATGCGTTAAATTTAAAATACTACTCAAGTGAAATACATTCCGCTGCCTTTACACTGCCACGTTGGGTTGAGAAGCACTTTTACGAATAAAACTGTTCGAGAATTCCAAAAAAAAAGCTTCCTTTGTACCTTTTATACAAAACTGAATTTAAATGTTAAATTTACAAAATATACAGACTTAAATGATTATTGATTTCTTGTTTTGCATATAAGTAAGGTAAAAAGTAAATTTTTGTTTATTACAGTCATTTGTATGTGAGTTGTCTTATTATAAGTTTTTAATTGATGGAAAGTGCCTTAAAATTACCTTTACAAGACTTTAATTTGGCATCAAGTTTAGTTCTACATTTCAAGATTATGAATTTTTGAAAAAATAAAATTTCGGATTTTTTTGGCCAAAAAAGCTTAAGGGGGGACCCTTACATATTTTGATTTTTCAAAAAATAGAATCTTGAAATTTTAAGTTTAATTGATTGTGGGTGTCTTAATTAGTATAAAAAACTATACGAAAAGTGATTTTGAGGTAATTCATTTTTCTGTCAAAAATCACGCCAAAAGTGACAAAAAAAGAGGCTTGTAAAGTGCCCAATCAACGAAAAGTTCCTAATAAATGACCTTCCCAGACTTCAAAAGACCATAACTTTGCCAAATCTGAACCGATTGTCAATCCCGAGGCCATTTTGATCATTATTTGACATCTAGTATAATTCTACATCTCAAGTTTAAGAATTTTTTGAAAAAATAAAATTTCTGATTTTTTTGGCCAAAAAAGCATAAGGGGGGACCCTTACATATTTTGATTTTTCAAAAAATAGAATCTTGAAATTTTAAGTTTAATTGATTGTGGGTGTCTTAATTAGTATAAAAAACTATACGAAAAGTGATTTTGAGGTAATTCATTTTTCTGTCAAAAATCACGCCAAAAGTGACAAAAAAAGAGGCTTGTAAAGTGCCCAATCAACGAAAAGTTCCTAATAAATGACCTTCCCAGACTTCAAAAGACCATAACTTTGCCAAATCTGAACCGATTGTCAATCCCGAGGCCATTTTGATCATTATTTGACATCTAGTATAATTCTACATCTCAAGTTTAAGAATTTTTGAAAAAATAAAATTTCTGATTTTTTTGGCCAAAAAAGCATAAGGGGGGACCCTTACATATTTTGATTTTTCAAAAAATAGAATCTTGAAATTTTAAGTTTAATTGATTGTGGGTGTCTTAATTAGTATAAAAAACTATACGAAAAGTGATTTTGAGGTAATTCATTTTTCTGTCAAAAATCACGCCAAAAGTGACAAAAAAAGAGGCTTGTAAAGTGCCCAATCAACGAAAAGTTCCTAATAAATGACCTTCCCAGACTTCAAAAGACCATAACTTTGCCAAATCTGAACCGATTGTCAATCCCGAGGCCATTTTGATCATTATTTGACATCTAGTATAATTCTACATCTCAAGTTTAAGAATTTTTGAAAAAATAAAATTTCTGATTTTTTTGGCCAAAAAAGCATAAGGGGGGACCCTTACATATTTTGATTTTTCAAAAAATAGAATCTTGAAATTTTACGTTTAATTGATTGTGGGTGTCTGAATTAGTATAAAAAACTATACGAAAAGTGATTTTGAGGTAATTCATTTTTCTGTCAAAAATCACGCCAAAAGTGACAAAAAAAAAGGCTTGTAAAGTGCCCAATCAACGAAAAGTTCCTAATAAATGACCTTCCCAGACTTCAAAAGACCATAACTTTGCCAAATCTGAACCGATTGTCAATCCCGAGGCCATTTTGATCATTATTTGACATCTAGTATAATTCTACATCTCAAGTTTAAGAATTTTTGAAAAAATAAAATTTCTGATTTTTTTGGCCAAAAAAGCATAAGGGGGGACCCTTACATATTTTGATTTTTCAAAAAATAGAATCTTGAAATTTTACGTTTAATTGATTGTGGGTGTCTTAATTAGTATAAAAAACTATACGAAAAGTGATTTTGAGGTAATTCATTTTTCTGTCAAAAATCACGCCAAAAGTGACAAAAAAAAAGGCTTGTAAAGTGCCCAATCAACGAAAAGTTCCTTATTAATGACCTTCCCAGACTTCAAAAGTCCATAACTTTGCCAAATCTGAACCGATTGTCAATCCCGACGGCTTTTTGGACATTATTTGAAATATTTTTGAATATATTTTTACAAAAAAAAGCAATACCATATTACTAAAAAAAAATTTTAGTTAATACCTGCTAGGCTAGTTAAGTATATATAGATATAGAGGAACAATCACGATTCTTTCTTGTTAACATTCAAATTTAAAACTAAGAGTTATTTTTTGTGAATTTTTAGATTTATTTTTTGAAGACTTATATGCAATTCCTTTAATTATACATTAAATTATAAGTCTTGCAAATTGTAATTCTACATAAATATTATTATTAAGTTTGCTTGTATTTGCCAAACAACTTTAATACGCACAACTTAATTCGTTAAATTACAATTCATCGTGACCATTGTCTTCAGATTCATTCTTCGACTCCAAATTATCCTCGTCCTCATCGTCATCGTCTTCATCGTCCTTGTCTTTGTTCTGTTTCGACTCTTCTTCATCCTTTTTCCTCTGAACCTCATCTTGCAGCTCCTTCATCTTCTTTTCACCAGCTTGCGTAGCTTTTACACCCTCCGCTGTGTTGGCCGCCAGCTCAATGTCATCGGTGATAAGAACATTATCGAATATCGTGCCAGACTTGACTTGCCACAAATCGAAGCCCAGAGTGCAGATCTCCTTACGATGGTATATCTTATCATCAGGACTATATTCAGGATTATCGATTTCTGGATGCTCCCAAGATCCCTTATAATTGGGATTGTCCAACTGTTTTGGCTGCCACTCTCCTTTGTAATCTGGATTATCAACCATTGGTGGTTCCCATTCGCCATCCATTTCATCGTCCCAATCTTCGGGCTTGGTGGCATCTGGGTCTGGAATGTGCTGAGGCTTTTCCCAATCCTCGGGTTTCTTATCATCAGGATCGGCAATTGTCGCCTATTTAAAGTAAATGAAATATGTTAGTGCCAGAATCAAAAATAAAATAGTAAATGTATATTAGAAAAAATAATTATAAAATTCCCAGAAAAATTTCGTTTTTGGAATTTACAATATTTTTGAGATAGCTAGTACATACATATATGTAAAATAAATCTTTCTTACCTTATCATCCCAATCTTCTGGTTTCTTGGCATTAGGATCCTTGACTTTCTTGGGTGCCAAGAAATCCCAATCATCTTCCAGATTTCCAGATTCCACTTTCTCGTTATCAATCAATACTTCATAAGTGTTGTCTGGCTTGACAATTAGAGTGTAGAAATGTGTGTATACATCATCCTTGCATCTGATATCCTTATTAATCAGGTGATTCTTTCCCTTGTAGCTCAGGATAACATGGACCTTCTTGGTGCCAGGTCCGCAAATATCGGGACCAAACATGATCTCATAAGGAGACTCGCCATGCATATCGGTTTGCTCCAGCGAGCAATCGAAGAGTTTCACATAACCACCTCCACAATCGATATTCTGTTCATGTTTCACAGAAAACTGAACTACCAGAGGTTTGTCTTCATTCGAGAAACCATCGAATTTCTTTGACAAGGCATAAAACCGGGCGTCCTGTGACGTTTGAATACCTAAGAAAAATATGTTAATTAGTTAATGTGGTTTTTTTATGTATACATTTCTTTTCCATTCATTTTTTCAACTCAACTGATTTAGATAATAATGAAACTAAATCAGCTAATGTATGTTTACATGTTAACATTACCTAATCATTAACATTTACATGTTATCATTAACATGAATTGACATATGCACATGTTTGTACAAACAGTTAGTCATAAAATTACTGGCACACCTCTCAATAACGCTATTTCAAAATAATTATAGATAATTTGGCAACCTTCGAAATATTTTTTTTGAATCAGTGCATTTCACAATATTTGTGGATGGAAGTTTTTATGAAATGTTGTCTGTATTTTACAACATTTGTTTTTCATTTTTATAACCACTGACGTGGTCAAAATATTTTTATTTTTACTGTCAAATCTGCTTACTTGCTCTAGTTTTTCTAGTTTTATAATATTTTGGGCACTTGAATTTGACCGCAGCACTATACTGTAAATGTTCTAATACGACATTTGTATTTCAAGTTCGATTGAATGTAATGGGATTTATGTTAGAAGGGGTTTTTTATTTTTTTATATACCCAACACTCCTAACAGTTAGAATGATGTAAAAATATCGGTTAACAGTAACAATGTTAACACATTTCTTTAAAACAAAAAAAAAGTGAGTGCTCCAATTCTTTTTTCACTCACTGTAGATATGTATTTATTATGTACACATACACACATGCATATATAAGGCGGCTACTTACCCTTATCGGCTTCGGCATCGTTGAAAAAGGAGCCCGCAGAGTGAACAAATTGACCAAATTCTTTTCCAGGATGTTTACTGTAAATCCACTCATCTTTCCAATTCTCTATATCAAAAAAAAATAAATTATATATAAAATACACGATATTTGCAGAATGAAAACACCAAAACTATACCGTTTTCGAATTTTTCCTCGAAAAACACGTCGGCAGTTACAAATGCTATTGTAAATAGCGCAACAACTGTTTTAAGATACATTATTAACGCGTGTTACTTCACCGAACTTCAATAACGAACTTATTCCTACAGACTCATAAATTTGTGTATTTCTAACTAAATGCCGGCTGCGTGTATGACAGGTCAAATGCATAGCAGTTTGCTAATGTCAAACAGAGATGACTGCATACGCTGTGTAAAATCGGTGGAACGATTTGATTGGATACATGTGGACCAATCATAATTGTCAACGTATCATACAGTGTTGCAAAATAGCACAACTTGCACAATCGATAGGCACAGTAGATTTAATTTTTCACATGCTTAGACTCGATATGCTGCTGAATATAATCGACAAAATAAATTCAATATTCACATGAGGCAACGCATATCTTCCATTGATTTACATCAAAGAAATAGTACAATATGTGATCAGAAAGGTTAAAAATTATTCTCAGTTGAGTTGCTTTGGCATCGGCTGTTTTTGTTTTACCGCGATTTATTATGAATCGATTAATCGATTATTAAAGCCCCGCCAGCCTTTTACTGGACAAGATGTAAAAGCGCTGTAAAACTACCAATATTTAGTTATTTCACGCTTTGATAATATAGTTTTTTAAATTTAAGTATTATGGTAACCGAATTATATTAATATTATAAGAGAACAAACATTATATTTTTATAATTGCTTTTATAATTATGTTCCCAAATTTTACCCACTGCAAGAACTATTACATACTTTTAATATATGGCTCGCTTTTTATCGATTCGCTTTCTCAACCTTGCAATGTTGGTTATTATAATATGTGACAACTTCTTATATGAGGATCGTTTTCTCCTGTTCCTAGCTTTGCCTACCGCGAAGACTACATACGTATCAATTAAAATAGGTTCGCAGCGCGATAAAGACTGCAACGCCTACATGTGACTGCCAAGAAAACTCTATTGAGTAAATTCTGCTGGAGCTAAATATGACTTAAACAAGTAATTACAAGATATATACATTTTATTTTAACGTCATGCATTCAGTGTCTTTCCTTTTGAATTTATTTTCTTCACCTTCCCACCCCCTAGCGATATAAACACATATCTGACAAATTTGACTTTTTCAGAAGTTAACCAAATATTATTTAAAATAATAAATAAATAAGTACGTTACTTTTTATATATGTAAACTCTTATCACGAACTCGACTCATAAACGAAACAATTCACGGTATCGACTATCACGCGAAGAGTTTGGTATCAAATTGTAATGTTGGTTTACAATTGAATAGATGATGGTCGCTAGATTATTTCCAGCCTGCTGGAATTTCAGATTGTTTGGGACATTTTTAAACAGGTTCACTTTCGCATTTTGAAATCGACGAATTCATTAATATTGATGCATTAGCGTAGAAAATGTTACACGATGGAAACACAAAACTATCAAATGCTTGCTATGAAAACATTTGAGGGCACGGTTGATTTTTTGATGAAATCGATAACAACATAATCACATTGATATGTGTCTGTAGATAGCTACACATATATATAATTCTCTTCTAAATTTCAATTTGTTTGGATATTTCGTCAAGATGGCTTCTGCAGGTTGGATTTATAATTAATTTTCATGTATTCATTATAATCAAACAATATATAAGGTTCTTTGGTCGTTGCCTGCCACAAACGAATTGACATATTCTTTGTTTCGCTTTCCTCGTGGCTTTCAACTTGCGACACGTAATGTACATATGTGTGTGTGTTTGTATGTATATAAGCCTGTGTGCGTATAAATGTGTGTAACTGCATGTATTTAGTTTATGTTTTAAAAGTAACTAAGATATTTTACATATTTAAGTGTTATTCTGACGTTTTTTTTATCCGTATCCTTTTTTGTTTATCCTCTTAGGCAAGAAAGGAAAAAAGAATAAAGGAACCGTTATTTCATTGCAATCGTTCCTTGCCAATGGTGATTCACCCGTGGGAACAACACAAGTCTCCAAAAAAGTACGCAATTTGGATGGTGATGACAGTGACGATGGCAGCAATAATACACAGTTAGTTTATCAACTGCCAACGGCACCGCGAGCAAATCGAATTTTCGATGACGATTCGATACCACATAGGCCGCCTTTTATAGCATATATTAATAATTTACCGTTCGATGCAAGTGAAGAAGATATCTACGAGTTCTTTGGTTCGATTAATTTGGTTTCATTACGTTTGCCACGCGAGGATGGTGAAACTGGCCGATCTCGAGGATTTGGTTATGTTGAGCTGGAAAATCGCGAGGATTTGATAAACGTGTTGAGTTTACCGGATCCATCGATTAAGGGACGTCGCATTCGCATTGAACTATCCAATGAAAATGATCAACAAAATCGTCAAAAGGGCAACCGGCGTTTTGAGGGATTTGGCAATTCCAATGAAAATCGCGATTCGGACAATTGGCGACGCGACAGTCAAAACAACGGCGGAAATAGTAGCTTTGGTGGAGGTGGTGCTGGTGGCGGAGGATATTCGGCAAGTTTCGATCGTGGCTTTAATCGCGATCGAAAACCGATTGCAGAAAGAGAGGAGGATAATACTCCCGGTTCATGGCGTACAAATAATAGTCGCCGGCAGTCGTCGGACTTTTCGCCACCGCGCAGAGATCGCGACCGTGACCATATGTCGGATAAGCCGCAATATCGCAATAGAAACAATGATTCATCGAATGTCAGAGAAGATGCTGGCACTTCCGAGGAAAGACCCAAGTTGAATCTAAAACCACGCACTTTACCCTTGCCGGAGATAGTGAAACCGGATTCGGATCATGATAACGACGATAGCGATACAAAAGTCAATTCGAAGCCAAGTGGTACACAAAATTCATCTGTCAACGTATTTGGATCGGCTAAACCTGTAGATACTGCCACAAGAGAGCTAGAGATTGAGGAGCGTTTAGCAGAAGCCCGGCGTCAGGAGAAGGTCCGCTATGACGATGATGCTGTCAATGAGAAACTGTCGGACGTTCAACTTGATAAGAATGATAGCGAAAATGCCAATGCTGGATCAACAGTTAGCTGGCGCCGTAACAATGATGCTTCTTCAAACAGTGATGATACCAAAGTTAGTCCAGGCGTCCAGGGTAAATAATAATTAAACCATTTTTCAATTAATATATATGTATAATATTATCCCAACTTCATTTGTTTGCAGGCGAACGACGTCACGAAGATCCAGATTCTAATACACTGAAACCGCGGGACCGAAATGACAAGTAATGTATTCATAATATTATGTCATATTTTACAATATTATAATAGGTGACAAAAGTATTTTGACAAACAACAAATTGCACAATCTCTGTGTATCTCAATTTTAAGCAATAGAAGAATACAAAAAAGGCTTGAAAAGCAAGATTTTAAATCTAGTAAGAAGAAAACAAAATGTATACAGATAAACAGCATAGGTTTATAAATAATACATTATACTTTGACATCGATCGCGTTCTGTATGCAGACGATTTTTCTATTTTACCCAAAATTTTGCTTCTAGTATGTTTAACAGACTATCCATTCGGATGCACTTTAAAATAAATTGTAAATACTCTAGATATATAAATATCGATGATGATAGTAGTATATTAATGTATATTAAAATATTTTTTTAACGTTTTTATCAAATATTTATTTTTAGATCTGAGAATGCTATAGAAAAAACTAACCAGAACAATGATGGAAAAACTAGGGAGGAAAATAAAAATAAACGGGAACCTCGAAGTGAACGTGTTCAGGCCAAGAATACACCCCAGCAGGATGAACCTGTAAGTAAAAAATAAATAAGATAGTAACTACTTAATACTATAATTTCATTGTCACAAAATGAAATAAGTAAGAACATTGCAGTCGGACTTAAGCGTCTATTCTGTATACATGGAAGTAGATGATTAAAAAAGGTGTCACTACTGTAAAGGCTCGGCTTGGTGGCGATTACGAGGTCATCGGCGGGAAGGGGACTAACTGAAAAACGATTGTTTCCCTTTAACTCAGAAAATGAGGTCAAATCCTTACATCTAAAAGCGCACAGAAATTTATATGAAATGTGTGTGCTTATGTCCACAAGAAAAATTTAAATTCAATAAATTTAATATATATGTATACATATCATATCTTACATCTTCAAAGGTCTTTGGCACTACGAATATTAAATATTTTTTAATTTTCCACAATATTTATTCATATTATTATATTTACTTAAAAACATTAAATGCGGTTTAAAATATACATTTTTAAATATCTTTTTAGGTTTTGCAGTCTTCCAACAAATATTCTGGACTTGACGATGAATCATCCGAATGAAAACGTTCTATATTTGTAATAAATGATTAACCTTTTACAACAAGTTAAAAATAAAATCACATTAAACTGAAATAAATTAATAACAAAAAATTAAAACAGCATTTGATTAATAAATTATCAATGCATCAGCGTCAAGCTGGTAGGCCAAAGGCACAATCAACCCTGCGTTTTTTTTCCTAACTGTCCCTAATTTTTGATATTCATCATAATGTTTGTTAAAGAATAACTTAATGTCCAGCTTTGGACCATGCAAATAAATATAGGTCACATGAAAACTAAGTCAAATTACTTAACCTTATTCGTGTATTTATATACAAATTTCATACATTATAAATGGCAAAAGTGAATCGCAGGGCTTTTGCAAATTTGCATACCAGTAATTCAAATATCTCGGCAAATACCAACTAAGTTAATAGATTGTGTTTTTTAATATTGCTTCTTACTTTTGCTGTATTTCACATTCCACCGTTCCAAAACGACGTTAAAATATCGCTTCTATTTTGACACATACAAAAATGCCGGTGCTGTGGCCAAAATCGATATATTGAATTATATCGATGATAGCTTACATCTCTAATTTAAGCCGCATCACATCAACATTGCTAGCGTACTTTTATGTACACAGAATTGAATTTTTGTAATACCGTATATAAGTACATAATAAATAAATATGGGTAGAAGGAAATCAAAGAGAAAGCCACCACCAAAGCGCAAAAACATCGAGCCGTTGGATCAACAATTTAATTGTCCATTTTGTAACCACGAGAAGTCATGTGAAGTAAAAATGTAATTAGTACGTATATTTCCATATTGCTCCAACGATTTAATCGCCTTCATATCAACATTACAGGGATAAAGGACGAAACACTGCTAAAATAACATGTCGCGTTTGCTTAGAGGATTTTCAGACCAGCATCAACTTTCTGTCTGAACCAATTGATGTGTATAACGATTGGGTGGATGCATGTGAAACTGCTAATTAAAATTAATATTTAAAAATATTGTTTTTTATAAATGGCTATAATGTAGTGACCATGATAGTAGAATTAAAATGTAACATTTCATTTACATTGCGCATGTTATTTGATGGGTTGGGGTTGTCTGTAATCCCAGAAATGTTAGCTTGAAATGTAAGACATTATGATGGGCATTTTGTAGTATTCCCAAGCGTTACTAAACTAGGATTTTGCATATTTAAATAAAACAAATAGTAACTAAGAAAAGTGTTAAAGCTTTGAAATGTCAAATATTTGGTCTAAAATATCATATCATATATACATAGCTTAAGTTAAATTTTAGTTATTTTATCTATATTATTTTTATATACATATATATTGTCCAGGAAAACATCCATTCAATTTCTTAATTGCACCCCTTCAACATTGTAGCATATTTAATGCTACCAGATCATTTAACAGAGGTCAGTTAAGTCTACATATTGTACATACATATCTGCCCACGACAATCTCACTTGACCTGTAAATACAACGAGAGAGGGAGAGAGAGAGAGAGGGGAAGACAGTTTACCTGCGCTCTCACTCAGGCTCTGCTGAGAGCATTCATTGTGGTCCGAACGGTTAACATACAAATTGCATTTACAGCATCAAATGCAACTTTATGAATATGCTGCTGTTAGCTGGCAGCATACACACACAAACAGATGCAAATGTACGCTCATTGTTTACATCAAATGACTGTTAAGGCGCATGCGCCATTTTAGCAGCATCCTTTTTGCAAAAATTTGACAGGTGTAGTTTCTCTGGAATCTTTTAGCTCAGTTTCGGGGACTGCAGGAATGTTTAAAAGCTCTCGCAGTGGCAATTAAAACTGATTTTTTGTAACTACATGAAATATGTATAGAAATTGCTTTATTATACAGGCAACAAAAGTGAAAAATTGTAATTAATAAATAGAATGAATAAAATATGAAAGAAAGTTTTCAGTTAATAAATAAAAATGTGTGAAAGGTCATACATATAATCAAATATATATATATATCAATATATATATACATATACATATGTGCATTTAATATATTTATAATATAAAATAATATGTGTCCATAATTACCGGTATAATCAGCATTGATAAGCTCCTCCATCTTAAACATAAAGTAATTATAATCACTCCGCTATCTGCTCGGATGCTTCCTATTCATGTACACACATATGTATGTATGTACATATACATAACTATGTAGTATGTAACTACATTATATAGAACATATATATACTCACATACATAAGTATACAAATGTTACAAGTATATAAAAGTGAGCAGATTTGTTTGATAACATAAAAAAAAACAATTAAAAATCATATTAAGTAGTAATATCAACTGAACAATCTTGTCTACTGGATATACATACATACATATACATAGAAAACTACAAAATGGATATCTCAGTCCGGTTTTTATTATTCGTCTGTTTTGTAAAAGCAGTTGCCGGAATGAAGGATGGTAAGTCTCCAGGAAAAAAAAGCAATAAACATATTTACATACATATGTACATATGTATGTATAAGGGCGGTTAAGAACTAATAATTTATGTACCCTTGCCGAGAGTGTTATAATTTTGTCAAGAAATGTGTAACGCTGTGAAGTAGGCAGTATACATATGTACATATATCTTCTTGGTCAGCATACATAGTTGAGTCGATTAAGTCCGTCTGTCTGTCTGCTTCATTACAAACTAGCCTCTCAGATTAAAATCTATCATGATAAAACTTTGGCTATACCCTTCTCTATGCTGCAGATTGTACAATTGTCAGAGTCGGCCGCATCAGGTTACTATATCATATCATATATCTCCCATATCAGTCAAAATATGAGCTCTTGTGTGAATAACTTTTTTGTTTACAGTTACAAGTTCTGTTTTGTATTTTACTGTTTTCTAAAAATTTCTCAAAATTGGTATACTATATCATATAGCTACAATCAGTTCTTGTATTGAAAACTTTTCGGTTTGTCGAGATATTTCGACCAAAAAGAACACATATTAGCTTTATTATGTTCCTTACCTAAAAAATATCAAAATCGGTCGACTATATACTATAGCTCCCATAAAGCAATCGATCAAAACTGTTTTATTTCACAATATATTCCAATCGAACTCACCGTTTACGAGAGTTATTATGCTCTCAATAAGTTGGCAAATAATAATAAGCATCGGATTACTATATCATATAGCTGACATAGGACCAACGATAGATTTAATTAAAAACTATGTTTTGTGACTAAGATCAGAATATTGAATTATTCTTCGGCACTCTGGAGATAATAATTAATTGTATGATGTATTAATGAATTACAAATGTGTGCGTATTTTAGATTTCATTCAAACAGTAGATTCTTTGATTGGCGAACATGTTGAACTACCATGTAATGTAACCACTAATGATGGAGATGAAGCTGTCTTAATTTTGTGGTACCGAGATGACAAGGGTACACCAATTTACAGGTAATAATAATAAAAAAACATGACCTGTACTTAATTCTAAATGTTCTACGTTCCTGTGTATCAAGTAAAACTGCAAATAATATAGAAAAATGAGTTTTCCTAAAATCCTAAGAAAAGTGCCAAGATTTCTAGCCTGGATCAATTTGTAATTTCTTTTATTTTCAAAAAACAGTGTGGATATGCGTGCTGGAATGTCGAAAGATCCAAAGCGTTGGTCTGACGATGTGGTTTTTGGAGAGAGGGCGTTTTTTCGTTTCGAAAATGAGCCAGGAAAACTCTTCATTGAAAATGTCCATGCAAACGACTCTGGAATATATCGATGCCGAGTGGATTTCGTAAGGGCGCAAACATACAATACAAGGATAATGCTTAATGTCATAAGTAAGTTTAAATGATTGAAAACAAATTTCAGATACTAATTTCTATGATGCTTAACCAGATGAGTACTTATCGAAAATTGATTTGTGAACATACATATCTAACTATCATACATTTCAATTACAGCACCTCCCAAACAAGTTGTCATTCGAGATAGTTCTAATGTTGAGCGCTCTACAGTTGTTGGACCCTACAGCGAAGGTGATGTTGTGGCATTGAAGTGCCAAGTTCTTGAAGGTAAACATGAATTTTTATCTAAAAATGCGTTTCTAGATTTTTTGAAAAAGTTTTGTCACTGGTAAATTTTATTTTGATTGTGTCACATTCTTAACTTGCCTAGGCTATCCAACACCGTCAATTACTTGGTATCGAGATGGAGTTGAAATACCGAGTGATGTTACTTACTTATCTGGAGGAAAACTTCTTCAAAGTGAAATTTTACTTGGACCACTGGGAAGAAGCGATCTAAATTCCAGACTTGTTTGCAGAGCCGTCAACCATCCCAGAGCTGCAGTTGTAGAGGCAGTTGTTCAAGTAGACATGAACTGTAAGTTCTTCTATCTTCTATCATTTTGTTTCCTATCTTATTTGATAATAAATAAATAAAATGTATTATATATAAAATAATGTTCTTTTCATAATTTACTTTATTTCAAGTCGCCCCTTTAAATATTCGATTGCTGGGGGCGTATCAGCCTTTATCGGCAGGACGTAGATATGATCTTCTATGCCAAAGTGCAGGATCCAGGCCGCCAGCTGTAATCACCTGGTGGCAGAATGGCGTCAGACTGGAAAAGACCACTGAAACTGTAAGTTGTCAATCTTGTTTATTTTTTTTAAATTTTTTAAATTTATAAAATGTGCTTGAAATCATTTTTTTTCATTGCAGACTTCAAGTGACGGCAATCAGACTACCAGTACACTTTCAATAAATTTAAGCAAAAGTGATTCTGGAAAGTTTTTATCATGTAAAGCTTACAATCATGCTATTCGTTCTGATCCCCTAGAAGATGGTTGGCAATTGGATATTCAATGTGAGTAAACACTTTATAATTATATTGCTTATGAAAACTCTCTAATACAATTATATATTAATATGATTTCAGATATTCCTGAAGTATTTGTTCGTTTAGGAACATCTTTAAATGCGAATGCCTTACGTGAGGGAACTGATGTTTACTTTGACTGTTTTGTGGTTGCTCATCCTCCGGTCTTTAGAATTGAATGGAGACATAATGTAGGTTTTTTTTGTTTATCTTATTATACCCTTTGTCAGGGAATATGCTTCATACATCAGCCGTATGGCACATCTTTCTATACCCACATGGATTAATGACTTTAATAATATAAATTCGTTTATAATAACTATTATCTTCTTTTCTTTTCAAGGATCAACAATTATTACACAATATTTCTCAAGGAATTATAATAAGTAATCATTCTTTGGTTTTGCAAGGCGTTACCAAGGTAACCGCTGGTAATTATACATGTGTGGGTTTTAATGCAGAAGGCGAAGGAATCAGTGAACCTTTCAGTTTGAACATTTTGTGTAAGTTTGGGTTTTTAAATTTATACAAATACTTAATTATTCACTTGTGTATTAATTTACATTGTTGTATGTTTTCCAAATGAATAATGCATTACTTATTCATATAGATGCTCCGACTTGTGCTCAGAATCAGCCAAAGATTTATGGCGTTGCCAAACAGGAAGATGCACATATTAGGTGTATTGTTGATGCTAATCCTTTTGATGTAGATTTCAGTTGGACTTTTAATAATTCGGCAGAGAGCATTGATGTTGCTACAAATCATATTTCTCGATCGGGTAATTTCTTTTTGGAAACTTTGAAGATCCCTTTACTTATATTATTAAGAAATATGTTTTAGGAACAACATCTGTTTTAACATATACACCAATTACTGAACTGGACTATGGCACACTACTGTGTGTGGCAACAAATAAGATTGGCAGACAGCGAATTCCATGCGTATTTCACATAATTGCGGCAGGTAAAATACTTTCTGTTTACCCTGATCTGTAGTAATCATCTATATATTATTTTTATGGGCGGATAACTTCCGCTTACCTTAAAAAAAAGTATTTCCTAAAACTTACTCGAAATATTTGCAATATATTAAATTTATTTATTATTCATTGCTTTAAAAGGTCGACCGGATCAAGTACACAACTGTACCCTATTAAATATTTCAATGACATCTCTAACGGCAACTTGTAGCGACTCTTTCAACGGCGGTTTGCCGCAACACTTTATTCTGGAGCTTCATGATGCAAATACCAAAGTAAGTATACAGCAGAGCCCCAGGATTTAATATTTATTTTCAAAAAACTATTAAAATAAAATGTATGGTATATTCCACCCATTTACCGCCCGTTTAAATTTAGCATACTAACAGAATTTCCCTTAATATTTTAGGAAATAAGGGCAAACATCACGTCATCCGAGCCGAGGTTTACTGTCTCTGGACTTCTTCCAGGCAGTCTATATGTATTATCGATCTTTGCATATAATTCTAAAGGTCGATCTGATCCAACCATTGTTAATGCTGCAACGATGAGAATGCCTGAGAAACAGCTAACTTACGAACGAAGTAATTACATTTAAACCACTTTATCGTATAGTACTCATTGGAGCCAGCTTGTATAATATATATTAATGAATCATTTGATATATTTTAGCCCATAAGCCGCAAGCAGAGCTACTATTCTCACCGATGGTATCCTTAACAATTGGATTAGCTTTGGCAATGATTATTGCAACTTTTGCCATTGTACTTGCCCTCCGAATTCCTTGTGCCGCTACTTCAAGAAGGCGACAAAAAGTGGTTAATAACGGCAATGAATCGAGGGATGTGTCTCCCAGTCCGAGCGATCAAAGTGCTAGTAAGGATACGGACGAAAACGATGAAAGAAACCCAGATGTGGTACCCGAAATTATTGAATACGACGATCAAGTAAGTGACAGCATTTATATTATTGATACTTAAACTATTCTACATATGCATTGTACTGTATTGATTACTAAAAATATATACTTTACAAATTTTAGCGCGAACCTGCCCGAAAAACACAACACATATCGACCATTGATACCACTGCCACCTGCAATCCTCGCAGAAGTATTTTAGTTAATGCACATCCTGCACAGAGCGTGGATACTGCAGAGAGGGCGTTTTGTGCTGCTCATAGCATTGGCTATTGCACTTTGCGATTTGGAAGACAAGGACAGAATAAAAGACCGTTGGGAACACTGCCAATGGTGAGTGAACAAAATATGACAAGGATGTTTTTTAATATTGCATTTATTTTTCTAGAATGTGACTCCACATGTGTATTCAAATGCTATTGCCCAATGTACTCTGCCACGCCAGTCGTATCAAAATGATTGGCCTCGATATTCTAGCAACGTTGCAAATGCAAGCCATGTGGCATTAAATTCAACATTTCGTCAAATTTCGACCTCATTGGAAATGTCCGATTCGCATTTGACTCGAGACTCTGCGGTGGAATATGCTAGCTCATCGACATCAGCATCGAATAGTTCCATGGTTTCAGCTGCCAATACTTTTGCTCAATCTCGTAGTCGAACTATAGCACTACACCACATCAATCAGGCCCAGGGCAAAAGGGTCTGTGTTGAAGCACCAAGCAACGTCGCAAGCTCTGTTGAACAAACCCAATCCGATGATGAAGCTACCGTCCAAACTCCATTAATGGTAAAGCGCGATAGCTCCGTATGACTATAGATTTGCCACGGGACTAACAATTCGGTCCTGTGATGATCAAAATAGAATTATGTAATTTTAATAGAAATAACACATTTATAGGAATATACATTTTATATCACGAAACTTTATAATATAGTGCATAACATATTTATACGACACTTACCAAATTTGACTTTAAGAAGTCGCCAAAACATAACAATTACAAGATATTATTTTGACCCAACTTAAGAATGGAATTATAAAGTATAACGAGTGATAGGGTACAGCTGCGTAAACGCTTGGTTTTTTGAGTAGTTTAACCTTAAAGTATTTGTTCTCATTTTAGTAAAATTTACTTGAAATTAAAGTAAAATGTATTCGATGGATTTCGAAACTATTGAATGAAATTTGAGGAAGGAACCGGAATAGAAAAAAATTAGACCCAACAGTCTTATCAAATATGATAAACTCTATTAATAAGAGATTGTTTGAATTGGGAAATTCTTATTTAGTATTAACTCATAATTTAAAACCGAAAACATAACTCTAGAAAAATATGTAGACATAAATTAAATAGGTGTATAACTATGTTAAGCTTGAAAATCGAAGTATTTTGTTTTTATTTGGTTGTTTTAAAAACAACATACGAAAGAAAAACCAAAGGCTGAAAAGAATGTTCCTTTTTAAGTGCTAATATAAAACAAATTTATGATTTTCAAAAGAAAAATACGGTTACAATTTGAAACAATTAAAGTGTCGTATAAATATGTTAAGCATCTCAAATTTTTAAGAATATTTCAACCGCCAAAATATCCCTAAGAGAGTATTACAAATGTTTTAATTGTATTTTATTAAGCAATGAGAGCAATCGTATCAACTACAAAAATACGAAATTTTCGTTCCTTGTCTGCTTTAACAGAAAACAATATGCCAAATTTTTACAATTGTTACAAATATTTGTGTTTATCAATTTATTTGACTGGAACATTAATAAAACTGGATATTAAAAGCAATCAAACGCTGGCATCTTCTTTCTTAATTTCTTTTAATAAAAACAGAAAAATTAATTTATTAAGGATCCGTTTTTTCTATTTATTTATTCCTGGTTATAAATATAATTGTCGCAATCAAGAATCATTTACAGTAACAGAACATGCATCTTGAACTACTAAATTATTACTAATTAACCGTCCATCCTCGTTTGGCAACTTTCGAAAGTCTTCAGTTGCAATATTGTCGCCTGTAAAACAAATAGGTTAAAGAATATTATTTCGAAGCAAGGCTTAAATAAGTTCTGAAGTTCAGTTTGGTCTTTTGGGACCATGAACTGAATCCTTTAAATTAATTATCCCTCGAGCCTGAACCT
Source organism: Drosophila maculinotata (assembly GCA_035045305.1). Taxonomy (NCBI): domain Eukaryota; kingdom Metazoa; phylum Arthropoda; class Insecta; order Diptera; family Drosophilidae; genus Drosophila; species Drosophila maculinotata. The sequence goes on from JAWNPD010000335.1 coordinate 14,181,444, forward strand.
AATATAATAATACCCAATTCAAGGCAACCATTCATAAAACTCCAGTAGCTTTGTCAAATCTGAACCGATTGTCAATCCCGAGACCATTTTGTTCATTATTTGGCATCTAGTATAATTCTACATCTCAAGTTTATGAATTTTTGAAAAACTAAAATTTAGGATTTTTTTTCCGAAAAAAGCATAAGGGGGGACCCTTACAAATTTTGATTTTTCAAAAAATAGAATCTTGAAATTTTACGTTTAATTGATTGTGGGTGTCTCAATTAGTATAAAAAACTATACAAAAAGTGATTTTGAGGTAGTTCATTTTTCTGTCAAAAATCACGCCAAAAGTGACAAAAAAATTGGCTTGTTAAGTGCCCAAACAACGAAAAGTTCCTTATAAATGACCTTCCCAGACTTCAAAAGACCACAACTTTGTCAAATCTCAACCGATTGTCAATCCCGAGGCCATTTTGATCATTATTTGGCATCTAGTGTAATTCTACATCTCAAGTTTATGAATTTTTGAAAAACCAAAATTTAGGATTTTTTTTCCGAAAAAAGCATAAGGGGGGACCCTTACCAATTTTGATTTTTCAAAATATAGAATCTTGAAATTTTACGTTTAATTGATTGTGGGTGTCTCAATTAGTATAAAAAACTATACGAAAAGTGATTTTGAGGTAGTTCATTTTTCTGTCAAAAATCACGCCAAAAGTGACAAAAAAATTGGCTTGTTAAGTGCCCAAACAACGAAAAGTTCCTTATACATGACCTTCCCAGACTTCAAAAGACCACAACTTTGTCAAATCTCAACCGATTGTCAATCCCGAGGCCATTTTGATCATTATTTGGCATCTAGTGTAATTCTACATCTCAAGTTTATGAATTTTTGAAAAACCAAAATTTAGGATTTTTTTTCCGAAAAAAGCATAGGGGGGACCCTTACCAATTTTGATTTTTCAAAATATAGAATCTTGAAATTTTACGTTTAATTGATTGTGGGTGTCTCAATTAGTATAAAAAACTATACGAAAAGTGATTTTGTGGTGGTTCATTTTTCTGTCAAAAATCACGCCAAAAGTGATCAAAAATTTGGCTTGTAAAGTGCCCAAACGACGAAAAGTTCCTCATAAACCAGACTTCGAAAGACCACAACTTTGTCAAATCTGAACCGATTGTCAATCCTGAGGCCATTTTGATCATTATTTGGCATATACTTTAATTTCACATTAAATGTTTATGAACTTTTGAAAATTATTTTGTAAAAAGCTTTTTAAGTGCCCAAGCACTTAAAACTCTATAACTATAACTTGGTCAAAATTGAACTGATTTTCAATCCCGAGGACATTTTGAGCATTATTTAGATGAACAAGGCACAAAAGATCTCTTATAATAACAAAAGCAAGAACTCAAATATGAAGTTGACTTACATATGCCAGGAATGTTGCTCTCTCCCTGTAATTTATGATCTGTTTTATTATCATAGATGCTGTTATTATCTAGCATATAGTCATCATCGAGGTTATTGCTACACTCGATTTCTGCGAGTTCAGTTTGCAAATCTTCGCGGCGTCTTTCCATAAGATTATCCAACTCGCATTTACTTTTTGCAAGAAGTTTTTCAGTTTGACTTGTATGCATTCGTGGTTGATAAAATAAATATGGTTTTGTTTTTGTTCGAATTTGATTTTGTTGATAAACAATTGAGGATTCCCAGGCCTTAAAGTCCTTTAGACGTGCCATTTTCTTCTCCAAACATCTGATTTCCAGCTGCTTTCGCTTCCTATCTAAAAACAATGAGTCCCGCTCCCTTTGAACCAAAGCTTTTTGCTCTAATTCTTGGTTTTCCAATTTTTTCTCAATTTGCGCTTTTTTATCCTCGTTCTTTCTCAAACGCGACTCTTCCTGACAAAACTTTTGTAATGTGCCCAAAAGGGAGCCAAACATGCGACGATTGCGTGCTCTCGACTCCGAATCGACGCCCTGGGCTTCAACGATTTCCTCTCTCGAAGGAAGTTCCCGAATTACACGGGAATTTAAACGAGGGGTGGACAACCATTCGTCCTTGTCGGAAAGCCGATTAAACACCGTTCTTGTTTCATGAATGCGTCGCTTCTGCTTTAAAGGCTCGTGCACGGTTTTATCCTGGTTCTGCTCCATTTTTTTGGAACCCACATCGGGACTATATTTCTCGGTTCTATATAAAAAAAAAATAGTCTAATAATAAATCATTTTTGGGGTTGTTGTAAATAAAAACCTGGATTCCTTAAGTCCTCGACCCACAAAGCGGCGTATATTATCGTTTAGCGAGATTAATGAACGTCGCGCAGAATTCAGTTTTTTCTCCAAATCGCCAATGGAGGATAGCGCAATATTATCTTCCATTTCTTTAGTTATTTTTATTTTTATTTGAAGGGTTTGTAAAGATGAATTTGACGGAGGAATGTTAGAGCTGGAAAACAATCAATGAATACTATCGACGATATCGATGTTTTTAAAAATTTGAAACTATCGATGTTTTTTTACTGTCTCAATCGTTTCTTTCTTAGTCAGCTGAAAATACATCGATGTGTATTTATTGGTTGTTTTGGAATTGAAACGCTTTTCACGTATTGAAACTCATTTTATTTCAGGCGCTATAAAACTAGAATTGACTTGAAAGGAAAAGGATTGGCTAATGTTTCGAGAGACACAGATAAATCAGTGTTGGGCAGTAACAATTCTTTACAGCTGTCATTCATATATGTATATAACAACACAGTAGGCTAGATCATACACATACATAGGTCTCGATCGCAAGGCCTTTATTTTGTATTAAGTTTATATTGTCGGTCTCACCAGCCCCCCATTTAGTCCAAGTCGAACGCCAAAAGCTTTGCAGCTTGCACTGACTGATTTCTCATTGTTTAGTTCAGCGGCTCGCCAGGCAAATTCTTCAAATTTGTATATAACTGATATTTTTATTACGCGAAAATCGTAAAATATATAGCTCTAATAATAAACTGATACTGGCAGAAGTACATATATATCATTATTCGAGTATATTATCCAGTAGGTAGGTATATAATACTTAAAATTATAATTCGAAGTTAAATCCCTTAGACAGCATCAGCGGGACTTTGGAATTCAGATAGAGCATGAATTGGATTTTGAACTTTTTTCTGCGATCCCTTTCGAACTTTAGCGCGAACTTCTTCTGGCTTCTCAGGCCGCACTAGCGGTTTCTTCTCTGGCGCCTTCATTTTCCATACAACAATTGGAGACTGCAGAAAATAAAAGAAGAATATTGGTATTGTCAGTCCACATATTAGATCAAATCAAAAATAAATTAACTCACTGTTACAGTGCCTTGTCTGGTATATTTTGTTGATGCTACGTAAGAGTATTTAACTGTCAATACTACAGCATTCATTAGATTCTTAGCTGCTTGGATCAAAGAAGTTGCACTATCCAGCTGAAATATTAAAAAACTAAGCTATTGAAAAAGAAAAACAATGAATTTAAACAATGCTTACCCCTGATACTATCAGTTCCCCGCTTATGTTTTGGACATCTGCCTTGACTTTAGAAGTTATTTGGATTTGGTGACAGTAGAGAGCGATGCGTTGTAAATATGCCAATAAGTCTTTTTTGGTGCTGCTTTCTGGGCACTGCTCTGCGATTTCCCGGGTTAGCTTATCAAGTTTAGTGCCGGCTTCTGATATTTTCTTGGCGGCATTGATAACATCCATGGTGGTCTTTAATGGGCCACGACCTCTATAAATTAAAAGTATTATAAAAGAGAATTAGTTCTTTATCTTAAAAGATCAATATACAAGTAAAAGTATTAGTTCAAAACAGAATACGTAAAATATACCTAGTAAAGTCCGTCATTTCCATCATAATCATACACATATGTTTAGCCAGGAAAATTATATCGTTGCCAGTATCATCCCATTTTGCAACCTCTGAATCAAAAGTAAGTTTCTCTCGACGAAATAGCTCCACTTGTTGTGCAATTTTTTGCTTATCCTCTTCTGTCATTTTACGCATTGCTTCCTACAAAATTAAAAATAGATAAAGGTTGTGCTATATTATTGTTGCACTGATTTCTTACCCTAGCAGTGCATATGCCACTGATGTCCGGATATTCATCAACGGTCTGGTCACCAGTATGTGCGCTTGCTGTAATTTAAAATCTGTATCTCTGCACTGTATAAATAATTTTGAAAAAATATGTAATTACATCGACTTCGTGTTTCCAATGTTAAATCTTCGACAGGCTCAAACTCTGTATCCGTATCTAGGTCTTCAGAACTCTGAAATTAAAACAAGAATAATACAACATGTATAAATTAGATATTCAAGGTAATGGTTTGAATATATGTAATGGAATGCACAGATGCACCTGACTACAGTTTGACTTTGCTGTTTAATTATTGAAAAATGGATGTTTCTTACTCGGTTCATTAATACTGCACGTCGAATTTCACGAACACCATCGTATACCAAACGGGAGGCATCGATAAAGTCATTCTCGTCCACATTTTTGTTTGTATTTGTGGAAAGCGCTTCAACGGCAGCGTCAACTCGTTGCTCAAATTTAATCATTACTGAAAAATTAAAATGATAAGAAAGTGGGAACTTTGGGTAGTATGGTAGTACCAACCTTGCTCTCGAAGCACTTTAACAGCTTCCAAAACTCGCTTTGTATAAATACATGGCTCATAATTGTCCATTTCAGCCTCAACCACATTGCACACACGGGACGAGCGGCCCTGAATTGATCCAGCTGTTCCACGGAGATCTTTGGCGTCGCCAACTTGTAGAGCCATAACACATTTGTTAACATCTTCAAGTATGTGATTTTCAGAGACGGCTAAAAAGTCGTCAATCGTTGTAATGTCATCCACAGCTTCTGTTAATATTCGCACTTGCACCTCCCACGCCTGGCGATAAGCAGCCATGTTTTCTTGGGCAACCTTCGAGTTGGGCCGCACCGTGAGTATGGATGCAGCATTTATTACTTGGGGACATAAGCTTTCGATTTGGGCCGCAGCATAGCGAACCATTTTGACGCCGTCCTCATTATTTGACATACTGCACACGAGATTAGCAACTTCAACTAATTTCTCAGCATGTTTCGTAAATATCTCCGCCTTTTCCCGCACTTTCTTTTCATTGCCTGACTTGGCGGCTTCAATTAAGTCAATCAACGGGGTGGATGTTTCCAAGAACGAGTCAGAGACGTGATCAACAACAGCTTTGCGAAGCTGCCGACGTAAATCTCTCGTTTTGCGACACATTTGATCAATTGCACGATCTAGCCCAGGGCTGTTGTCTTTTTGACCCATCTGTAATGATAAATATTAATTTAAAAACAGAGCGCGATTTCTGGTTTCAATTTAAATTACATTTGACATATATTCAGAAAGAAGATCCTGTAGAGCTTGACGGACAGCATTGCATTCGGCAACAATTCTCTCCCGGCGCTCATCTCTTGTACAATCTGCATCAGCCATTAATGCAGCAGCACTGATAATACTCTCTAGACGTTCCTCGAGCAGTTGACGTGACCGTTTGTCACTGTAAGTCATGGGGTCCATTACAATGCCCTCCTAAAATGCTCATAAATGGTTAAATAAAATTCAGATTTACTAAATAAAACTCTTACATCGAAATCGTCCAAAGCAGCAGCTAATTCTCCTGCGCCGCTGTAAACATCAGTGGGCTGTGATGATTTGCCCTGGGCTACATCGCTAATTGTGTTCACGGCATCGCAAACTTGTTTTAATATAAAGTCTCGATTGACTTTGGCCAGATCTAACTCTGGATGACGAACATAGACCTTAGATGCGGTCAGCAACATTGTTGAATGCTTTTTTAGCATTGCACGAGCGGCAGCTAAATCATCCCGCAATTGCGGATCCTTAAGCTCTTGTTGACGTTTTGCTGCTTGTTTAATAAGCTCTCCGGCGTTGCGACCAAATTGCTAGATTTATCAGATGAGCAACATTGTGAAATGCTATATTTTTAAGGAATTATTAGCCCTTACCCGCATGTTGTTCATAAGTTCGTCTTGGCTTGATGCATTTTTTAGTTTATTTAAATCATCTTCAACAATGTGCAGTGATTTAAGCAACAAATGAACATCAACCATATCAGCTAAGATTAATAAACGTGTTACAGCTGAGAGCAGATTCCTAGCTGCTCGCACCATGTTTCCTCGCTTCAAGGAGCTGCACGGGTCCTCGGAAAATTCCCTGGCTGCAATACTCATAGCATCTCCTGTTTTGCGCACCTCGTCAACAGCTGACAGCATCTCTTGGGTAATGTCCGGATTCTCATATGCAATTTGCTCTCCTTTCTGAATAAAATTTTCAGTGGCTTTCTCAACAGCCGCAACCAGTGCACTTGCACGCTTTGATTTCCCTGGAAAAGATTAAAATTAAATATTACCATGCGCATATCAAGTTTACTTCATTTCTTCATAATTGTCCCCCTTCCCACACCCCACAAAGCGGTAAAAATGTACTTAAGCACGTAGTTCTTGGAGTTTATGAGAGCTGTGCCTTCCAAATAGGGTATATATGATCGTTCAGATCCCCTCGCTTCCTTAAATTCCCGACTAGTTAATACCCAGTCTATACATATACATTTCTAAACAGACCAAATTGCATGTTTTTTTTTTTAATTTCAGTATGTTATTGTTTTTATTAGTGCTGTGGAAGTCTCGAGTTCGAATCTCGCTGATGATTAGGTGAGAAATTTGTGTCATCTATTAATTTTTGCATTTTGTTGTATATACACAAATGTTAACAGAGGGACCTTTGAGTACAGTTCATTGAATAAGTATATATGAATTTCGACCTGCCGTATATGAAAATATTTAAGATATAATTTCATGTCATGATATAATGAATGTAAGGTCTTGGTACAGTGTATCCCCTAGTCGGGCACTCTAAATAACTAAAATACTCATACTGTTGAATTTGGCAATTATAACACAATAAAAAAGTAGCGAAAATAATCTTTTGTCTTTTTCCACTTTTTTTTTGTAGCATAATTTGACACAATTTCCCCATTTTCCGTGCAAGAGCCAACACATAAAGAAATCGGACAAAGCAGCTGCGTTTGCATAAAATATTTTGAAACATTCTTTTGTCTACAGTTCCTACTCATTTAAATTATTTACATGACATAAACATAGCAGTGACATTGTGTACATAATTTACAGTTTACATGATTTTCTCTATGAAAAAATGTATATTTCAGAATGCAAACACTTCTCTGTAAAGTTCGATAAATTAGATACACAAACTTGTAAATACACAGATACATACCTATATTTGATCAAATTGTATGTGTGTATTTAAGCATAGATGTTTATATACATAAACATAATTATAGATAATAAAAGCGCATAAAACAGTTGAAACTTTCATTAGCTTACACATTTTAACATAATGTAATTAATTTTTCATTAATTGCCTCACCTTTTTTCTTTTTGCTTGGCCCTTTGGTGTTCACAAGCGTTGTCACTTGCAACACCAGGGGCTCTAATGTTTTCTCCACCGACATGGTGCGGATTTCTAAATTTTTGGGATCCCATTTCAGTGCTATTTGACCAAAATCCGATATAGTTCCCATTTTAACACAATAATGCTATTTTCTTTTTTCGCAAATAGCTCACTGACACCTTTATTTGTCGGTAGACGCCTTTTGCTAGAGCTGGAAAAAAATTGATAGTATCGATTGTGGCCAGAAGCACAATCGATAGTTGACTCGCAAGACAAAAACACTTTGTAAGAAGATATGTCTGTATTTTTAAGTGGAGCTACCCGAAAAAGTTAGCAAGCAACCTCCATCCGCACATTTTTTAATTAAGTCTATAAAATGTAGTACTTTCCAACTTTCGGCTGTGCGTATGCAATAATCTGGTAATCGAAACCAGTGTTGCTATTTTAGCCTTTTCCCGGTTAGATCTGTTCTAGCAGATTAAGTTAGAAAACAGCCATTGTTAGGAAAGCTATCCTGTTTACATACTTTATTTTAAAAATCAACTTTTGTTTCTCATTTTACCAATAACTTAAGTTGCAACTGTACAAAACAGAACACAAATACGAATAAATCCCTTTCTATATAAAGTACGTATAATATACATACATATGTTCAATTAAAGATCCAATATATTAACTAAAAACCAGAATTAATTTTAATTTTACTTGATAGATTTAAATTAAATACTTTTCTTTGGCTAGTAAATTGTTATATGTTTTCTAGAATATTAAGAAATGTTCCTTAGATAATTCTAAGAATTTTGATTATTCGCCAGTTGAAATGATTTACTATTAACTGTGTAGAACTGCGCATACCATTTCCGAAATTTTTTCAGGGAGGATTCTTCCAGCACTAGAATAGGGTTATTCCGATAAGTTTTATGATTCCATATATTCATATCACGCTCAAACTTAAATAAAGAAAAATATTAGTTTTAATAAAGTTGTGTATATTCTACACACCATAATGGTTTCGCCGTATATTAAAACTTTCATCATTGGAGCCATCAATCGGGAAGCGTAAAATCTGTGAACTACTTTTTGTAATAACGGTTCTACTGGCGTGATCGTTTGAAATATTTGGACATTTCCAAATGTGGGCGAGTGCAAAAACATATGAACATAGGCGGGTCCAATCTGCAAGCACAAATCATTTGTAACATAAATCGATAAAACTTCAAAAAATAATAACTTGTTTGCCGGTAACATTCATTCGATAACATCGAAAATTTCCTAACATGTCGAAAGCATGATTCAATTTTGTTTCAGCTATGTGTTTTTCTTCGGTTACGTTCCAGCTACAACGAAAAATTAATAAAAATAAATCTTTGAGAGATATCGAATCAACATACCTGGCTTGCCAGTGATGTTTTCCAAAGTATCGCATAATACTTTGTTCTGGGTAAATACCTCCAGCTACAATATTATCATTGTGTATAGGTCCGAAGTGTGCGGAATCGGCTCCATTTTCTGGTATCTCCTGAATATGACAGTTTACATAAAACTCATTGCGGCCATGGTAAACAAACAGGTTGCTTTCCAGTTCTATAGATTTTGGAAGAGCCCATGGAATTTCAGATCCTTCGACACTATACCACACAAATATAAGCCCATTCACTTCTGTGGAAATCCATTTCTTTACTTTTGTGGACGGGGGGACTGAAATGTTCAATTTTTTTTATTTTAGTTGAAAATATATATCTTTCTTCAGTTACCACACGTGCTATAAGGAATGTTTGTACACATTCCATCAGTCCCCCTGAAACTCCATTGGTGAAAGGGACATTCGATATTATCTCCAACAACTCGACCGCCTATTCCCATATTAGCTCCCAAGTGTGGGCAATATGCATCCAAAACAAAAGCTTTATTGTTTTTCGAGCGATATACTACAAAATGTTCTCCCAAACAAGATACATATGTTGATTGTCCAGCCTTAAGCTGTGATGATTCAAGAATTCCATACCAACCATTTGGATATGGAGGTGGTAAATCCCTTGATCCAATTATTCGTGCCTTTCTTAAACGGTTAATTGCTGCCCGTTTTCCATTGCTTCGCCGTTTGTTCTCATTACTTAAAACTTTCCAGCTCGTACTGTCATCCATATGCTTGAAGAAGTCAAAATTTTTAAACCAAGATGACTTAACTTTTCATCAAAATATATAATTCTCAAGAAAATAATATAGTTAATATTAGAATTATTATGGAAAATAATACAAAGTTCAGCTTATTCGGTTAACCGATTGGACACACAGACAAACGATTATTGTACAAAATCAATGTACTGTTTTTCCACTTAGAAACAAAGTATAATATCATTTAAAAATCGAAGTTATTGGGTCCATACCTTAATCCAATTCAGGGGTACAAAAAATAACCAGTAAAAACAAAGACTTAAAATAATTATTAAACTTAGTATGGCAAAACTATTTAACTGAACGTGTGACATTATTATTAAACCATGATCATAGTTGATCAGTGATTTCAATTTTAACAGAGCTGAGAACATTTTTTTAAAATGTTTATCGAACCAGAAAATAAAGCTTTCTAAATCAACAATCTTCGAGCTGCTTAGATCCCGAGCGTTTGTAGTTTTATTGTAACCTGAGATAAGAATGCTTGTCCGATTTAAAATGAGAAAAGAAGCATAAATATGTATTGGGATGATGTCTGTAGAAAAGGTCGTTTGCAAGTATAATTTAAAGTTTCAAGTACAATTGTGTGGACCCATTGTGAGTTTATTTAAATAGAATACGATAAAATATTTTGCTTAGTGTACTACAGACTAAATACGGTTGAAGACACATGTATTGTACTAAATTGCTCTATTTTCTGCATTACTATTTCCCATTCATAAAACGCATTTTTTGCAACACTAATAAAGATAGCGGCCATATATGTATATACTTCTAAGTGTAGAGTATAAACCCAAATGGAATATTGGTTTTGCACAAAGCTCGTCTGGCTGTAAGCTCAATTTTATCTATCGTTCCATAAACTCCAATTTTTTCGATCATATTGAAATTAGCTATCTGGACAGCCAGATTTTATAAACACCCAATGAAACCGTTTTGAGTATGTCTAAGGAAAAAACGTATGTCTAATAAAAAAATGTAATAAAAGAATTTTGTTAGTTTAATTTCTTTACTTTGGTACCGAAGGTAGCACGCAGGTCGATAACATGTCGAGATATCTCGTAGCTTAAGTCGATAGGCCCAAGATATTTCCCACAATTGTACAGCTAGAGTCACATTTGGATGTTCAATTATTGATAACCTTTCCCAGTCTGTGTATGCTTTACGAGAACATACCTGTACAATTTGGTGACACTAGTTCCTATACCTTTTAAGATATAAAAAAAGACAGGAGCAGATATCGATATTTATCGATATTTTTTGGACGGGACGAGTTAAATCAAATTATTGTCTGGGATGTTTGCCAGACTGTCTAGTTATTCGAACGATCTAACGGGAAATCAATTTCGTTCCCTCAGAAGTGCATGGTAGGCGCACCGGAGGTGTCGGATCCCCTCTGTTTAACCTTCTTCCACACAGTTTCGGGAGAATTTTAGTTTGCAGCTCGCTCTTCCGGTAACACGCCAGCATCCGTTCCATCTACCGTATTTGAAGCATCGGTGAAAATCCAAAAACGCATCTAGGGAGGAGGACCCAACAGAAAAACACTTCATAGGTTGAGATACAGCTGACGCCAGCTGTATAAGACCAGTGAAGGATAAGCGGTAGCAGTCGCCGATATAACAGCACTATCGGTTGAGACCAAGACATTTATGTTGTGCCATACCGAGTATGGTATCTTTCGGTATGGTCTGTCTTGGTAGGGTCTGTCTCGGTAGTGTCTGTCTTGGTAGTGTCTGTCTTGGTAGGGTCTGTCCCAACGCAGACACCAAGAGATCATTGATTGTTTATTAAAAATACGACGAGAAAGTTAACATACAAATATGTTTTTTTTTTAGAAGTTACCTTTATTTGTACGGGGCAAATGTTTTCCGCTAAATTTCACCTATAATTTTGTATGGTACTCCTTGATGGGAGCTTATCCACTGGAAAAAGTAGTCTTCCACACGAAAAATGTTCCTCTTATTTTTTAAGCGCTGTACAATGTGATGATCTGTTGTGTGGTATAAGCCATACATTGATTGATTGATTGATAGTATTTTTTTTTTAATTTTCGAAACTATAATTAAGCTTAGGTTATTTTGTTCTTAAAAACTTTGAGTAGGTACACTTTTGACAATCGCATGAGGTTTCCTAAAAGTTCACCTTGGTACAACATTTGGCACCAGTCTAAAAGGAAATCTTTAATGGATTTAACACAAATACATGTGTATGAAGTACGTGCACGTATTTATTTAAACAAACTTATAACTGTATACGATTTAGTATAGGTGTGTACATATGTATATCTATATTCTATGTGACGATATACTTTTATATAGCTATCAATGACTAACATCCTTGATATTTTTATTAAGTTTTGTTTTTGGGAAGTAGGCAATATTTATGTGTATATACGGCCAGATTTCCATATGTATTTATGGTAGATAAATATATACAGATTCTTATACGTACGTATGCACTCGTTTAAATGTTTTGACATGTAGGAACTTTGTATAAGCAAATATGCGCATACCCTTTGGATGTTAAAATGTACATACAAATACACATATATACATATTTATAATTGTACTTGCGCGCATTCGGACTTTGGGACTTAAATAAAACGTAGGAAAGAAAGTGCTTCGAAAAGCAAATAATCTCCGATCGAGTGACACGAGCATTGCTGGTTTATTTTTTTGGCACAGCTATAAAAACGCAATATCGACGGGATTTGAATTAATTGAGATTATTAAAAGAAAAAGTTGTGTCAATTTCAAAGATCAAAATACCAGTTTAAATAAATCAAAATGTTATTCTTAATGATTTGCCTAACTATCGGAACGGTACTAGTAGTGATATTCGCATCCTATATTTTAATAATCCTTGGTGGAAAGCGAAGAGCAACAGTTAAAAACGGACTTTCGAAGGCTGAAAATGATAATCACCAGTTGGTGCAGGCACCTGGGCCGCAACCTTGGCCAATAATCGGAAACTTAGATATAGTTGGCCGTTTCAACAGTCCGTTCAAAGGATTTGGATCATTGACGAAACACTATGGCGATGTTTACTCAATGACTCTCGGTCACACACGATGTCTTGTAGTTAATAACTTAGATTTAATAAGAGAAGTCTTAAATAAAAACGGAAAGTTTTTTGGCGGACGGCCAGATTTTTTACGTTATCATAAACTGTTTGGAGGTGACCGAAATAACTGTAAGTACTTCTATATATTTTTTAAGCTCTTTACCCATTAAAACGAAAGATTAGCTGTCTTCGGCACGCCGAAGACGGCTTAAGTCAGTAAAGTGCTTTCATCTGTACCCATTAAACAATGCAGTATTAGACATCTCAGACCCCATTATATTGTATTATTGATCAGCATCAACTGATCAGTCCTTGATAGATAGGATCGTTCGAAAGGTTCGATAAAAATCGCTTTTGGTTCCCCGTGCTTGGGGCATATTTCGAATGTTATAGACTGTAGAGACACTTAATATGATAGTAATGTTCTTGTATAGCATACACAGATCCATAATATTTCACTTTTTAGACGGACTTCTAATGAACATTGTAAAACTAAATATAATAAACTAATTTTCATGTATCCTTCTATTTTCACAGCTCTTGCGCTTTGCGACTGGTCACTGTTACAACAAAAACGCCGCAACTTAGCGCGTCGGCACTGCTCCCCGCGTGCATCATCATCATATTTCACAAAAATGTCGCGTATTGGTTGTGATGAAATTCATAACTTAATGCAAATGCTGAAAAAGACGGTCACACCTGGCAAAGCATTTGATATAAAACCTCTTATTCTTAAAGCATGCGCGAATATGTTTAGTCAATATATGTGCTCAATGCGGTTCGATTATGACGATGGAGAATTTCAACAAGTAGTCCAGTTTTTTGATGAAATTTTCTGGGAAATTAATCAAGGGTACCCATTAGATTTTTTGCCCTGGCTTTATCCCTTTTACATTAATCACACTAAAAGGATATGTCACTGGTCTACCACAATTCGCCAATTTATTTTAGAGCGCGTAATTAATCAAAGAGAAGTAAATATCGATATAGATGAGCCAGACAACGACTTCACAGATGTCCTTCTAAAGAGTATTATGGAAAATAAGAACGTGTCACGAAATACGATTATTTTTATGCTAGAAGACTTTATAGGCGGTCATTCAGCTGTAGGAAACTTAGTCATGCTTTCTCTTTCCTACATAGCAAAGGATCCAACTATTGGAATCAAAATTCAGTGTGAAGTCGATTGTGTATCCAAAAACGGTCAGCGAAATATCACCTTACATGATATGGATAAATTGCCTTACACCATGGCTACTATTTTCGAAGTTTTACGGTACTCTTCGTCCCCCATTGTTCCGCATGTAGCCACAGAGGATACAAATATATCAGGCTTTGGCGTTACTAGTGGAAGCATTGTTTTCATTAACAATTATATGCTTAATATGAGCCCGAAGTACTGGGAGAATCCTGATAAATTTCAACCAGAACGATTTTTAGAAGAAAACTCGAATACTGTGTCAATACCATCCAAATTTAATGGGAAGAGGAGATGTTCTGAAGAATCGGATTCAGGCATTGAGTTTGAAAAGGAGGCAACAATACACAATTCTTCCGGCGAAAATCCGTATTCTAAAACCAAGCTTATCGAAAACGATATTAACACGGACAATGATCCGCCAAGTAAATATCAATTAAGAAAAAATATTCCTCATTTTTTGCCATTTAGTATTGGGAAACGCACCTGCATTGGGCAAAGCTTAGTGCGTGGATTTGGATTTATTTTGCTAGCCAATATTATGCAAAGCTATAATATAAATAGTACTGATCTTTCAACCATTAAGGTTAACCCGGCAAGCGTAGCCCTACCTGCAATTTGCTTTCCGTTAGTATTGACACCAAGAATATAATATTCGATTACTAAGTTGGTTGCAACGTAAAAGTAATATTACATTTTTGTAGCTTAAATTATTGTAGTGTTTAACATTATATAATAATATATTTAATTTTAAATTTGCCTGAATAATTTTGTATTAATAGTAACATTTATTTTATCCATTCACACACAATCTTATAATTTATTGAAGATTTAACAATCTCGTAAATAGTAAAGTAATTCGGTTCCGTAATGATATAACCCTTTATAATAAACAAAAGACACAACCCGAAGGTGAAATGCTATATGCTCTTGTAATTTATAGTAAAAAAAAAGTAAATGTAAATCAAAACTTTATTCGTTTGTAAGAGTCTATTCCAAATTTTGTATTTTTAAGTACTCTCCATGTGCAGTCTATACTTTAAGACTTTCAATGCTGACCATATGTAATTCCATTAAGTTTTTCAAAAGACTGAAAAAGTTTAATATTATATGCTTCTAAGTATTCAATAAAGATGTCAAATAAAATCTGGTGTTATTAGTAAATATTGTCAACATTCTGTGCATTATTACTAACAGTGAAAAAAAATATAACTTTCTGGTAAGTTGGTGGTGATCCTGACATGTGTTATTTCTCTGAATTGGAATCCTGGAGGACGGGCTATATTTATAATAACAGAGCCATAGTCAAAACTTTATTTTATAACAAAATCGCGCAAATTCAGCAATTGGCGGAAATACTGAACATGATAGAATGGGAATGTCGGATATATAAATAGGGGCTCTGCGTATCGCTTCTCTCACTGATGTGGTCGACTGTTTTTTCGAATAATCACCGCTCCAATCCGCTAGCGTAGCTTTCCGGACCGTCAACCATCACGTTTATTTCCTGATTACAGTTAAGTTGGTTGCTAATCCTAGTGGCGCAGCCTTCGCTCCTCCTGGCTTTCATACGTCCCCGGTTATTGTTCTAGTGCGTTGCCCGCTTTAGATGGGACGCTCTCTATATGTATTGATCTGTCCGGTTCCGTCACTGATCTCTGCACCTTATGAGTTAAGCCTCAAGTACAAAAAACAGCAATATGACGTTCTTTGGGAGAATTCGACCAGATGTTAAAGTTTGAATGGAAGATACATATTTGTATTTTTCGGCCGGTCAGCGAAAGCATCTTAGATTTGCTGCTCGAACGTCTCAAAACAGAGAACCGCGTTAATGCCAGCATTCCAACCAGAAAAAATAAATAAATAAAATAAATTCGGAAAGTAGGGAGAATAAAAAGAAATGAGCGATTAAAATATCGTATACATATGTATATGTATGCACACATGTTTACTTATTTAATAATATATAAAATAAAAATAGTGTACAAAATATATATAAATGCATATTAAGAGTTACGCTAAATGCATATAATTTTAATTAGAAAATTAACGTCGCTATGTGTTTGTAAACTTATGTAGCCGTAAAGTGATTTATCGAAATAGCTACAAATAGCTAAAAGTTATTTAAAATTTACATATTTCTGGCTATTGTATGAAAGAAATGCCACTTTCCGTAGCAATAAAATAGCTCAAATGGCAAGAACTGGCGAACTAGTTCCAGTGAGCTGTCTCTCTCCGATATCGGCTCAGCAATGAAAATAAAGAAAATTTCACGTCATCCACGCTGTCTGACATAAAATATGTGAGTATTATAATTTAAATAGTCACAAATACTTAACATTTTTTTTCCTACATTTGCTATACTCAAAACGTAGTATATATTTTATTCTAAACCGACAGTGTGCGCAACGTATGTACATATATATTATTTAAAAGCATGTGTGGTGCAATTTGTTAAAACACCGCGAAAGTTGATTTCTTTTTCAAAATTTTTTACTTTGAGTGTGTAAATATGTAATTTAATAATGCATGTGTGTGTATAAAATAATACTTTTTTGGAACTTGACGTACGGTTTTAATTAAAATACTATAAAAGTGTGAGTGTGAGCTTGTATGTGGATGTGTGTGTATGTGTATAGATGCGTATGCACGCATACATATGCACATTTATTTTCTTAGGAATTATATATGTATGTATATGAAAAATGTGCGTTCATAAAATCGTAATGTAATAATACAAATAAAATAATAATTATGTATTTATGTATATATTTAATTTATATTATTTTAATTTATGTTAATTTTACATTTGTATACTGACTAAAGAATATGTAAATATTGTAAATCTTTTTTCTAATATATATTATATAAATTATAGCAACATTCAAAGTAACGTTTTCGCCACCGTCCAACGTCAATTTGCTCTCTTTGGCATATTACGTCGACTGCCGCCTTCTAAAATTTTTGTAACCAGCTGCAAAAATAGTTATCCAAGATTACGGCTCACATTTGCAACAACAAACAGGTCCCAGAAGGGACCAAAATTAAATCGAAAACAACCCATTCAACTCGGGTAAGTTGTCAACTTTTTCTATTTGTAATCAATTCCAATAATTTACTATATTATTATTATTATTATATATAAGAAAGGGAGTGGAGTGTGGAGGCACTACGACCCTAAGTGATCTTTTGTGCTTGAATGCTTCCTATGGGGACAAGAGGAACTCTTCCTCTATGACAAGGCTCTTGCCGAGGTAATCCTAATCCGAGCAGGCGGCTGAAAACTCACAGCCTAGATAATAGCTCCTATCCCAGGGATGGTACTCCTCAGATAGGCAACCAGGAGTTAAGGTCCAATCTGCTGAGTTTGGCGGATGATATATTTAGGGAGGGGCTTACAAGCTCTAAAGAGCCAATATCAAATGACTCCCAAGACGCCCACAGCCCGGTTGTGAATTTAGCGAAGGATCGGCGTAAGCCCTAGAAGATTTATGTTTAGGACCTTCGTTACCTGCTAGACCAGCGAGTCCAGGCAGTCAGGACAGTTTTAGTCATTCCTTGCTCAACTATATACCATACTATTTGTATACATTTTAATTAAAGCTGTTATTCATTATTACATTTCTTGCAGTCAGTTCTATAACATAAATCTTGCTGCTTGGATTCATCCGGAGACAGAGTCATCATCTGAAGAACTATTCATAGCTACAGCAGCGATTTTGGAAGGGGAACAGCAAGCGGACAATAATAATACGGCGGAGATGACATTGCCAAGTGCCGCACGCGTTTACACAGACGTAAACGCTCACAAGCCGGATGAATATTGGGACTACGAGAATTATGTAGTCGATTGGGGTAATCAGGATGATTATCAATTGGTACGCAAATTGGGGCGTGGCAAGTACTCGGAGGTGTTTGAGGCCATCAACATAACGACAACTGAGAAATGTGTTGTGAAAATATTGAAGCCCGTTAAAAAAAAGAAGATAAAGCGTGAAATCAAGATTCTGGAGAATTTGCGCGGGGGCACCAATATTATAACGCTGCTGGCTGTTGTTAAAGATCCAGTATCCCGTACTCCAGCTCTGATATTCGAGCATGTTAATAATACTGATTTCAAACAACTGTACCAAACACTAACAGACTACGAGATACGCTATTATTTGTTCGAGCTACTTAAAGCACTCGACTACTGCCACAGCATGGGAATTATGCATCGCGATGTTAAGCCTCATAATGTGATGATTGATCATGAAAATCGCAAGCTGCGTCTTATTGATTGGGGTCTCGCCGAATTCTATCATCCGGGCCAAGAGTATAATGTTAGAGTGGCGTCACGCTACTTTAAAGGACCCGAACTCCTTGTCGATTATCAAATGTACGATTATTCACTGGACATGTGGTCGCTGGGATGCATGCTGGCGTCGATGATTTTCCGCAAGGAGCCATTCTTCCATGGCCACGACAACTATGATCAACTCGTGCGTATTGCCAAGGTGCTGGGCACCGAGGAGCTGTACGCGTATCTGGATAAGTACAACATTGATCTAGATCCGCGATTTCACGACATTTTACAACGTCATTCCCGCAAACGTTGGGAGCGATTCGTACACTCTGACAATCAACATTTGGTGTCGCCAGAGGCATTAGACTTTCTTGATAAGCTCTTGCGTTATGATCATGTTGATCGTCTAACTGCTCGCGAAGCCATGGCGCATCCATATTTTTTGCCAATAGTTAACGGACAGGTGAATCCCAGCCAGCAATAGACGTGGATTTACATTTGTAAGGTATACAAACTTATATGGATCGAAACAGCACGGTAACAGTTACAGAGGACCGGTACGATCACGAGAACTTTGAGTGGAAAATGATAAAAAAAAATAAAACATGTTATGTGCTAAATCTAAAAAGGTTAATTAAGATCAAATTCAATAAAAAAAAATGGCATCAGCTCACAGTTCGGAACCATACATTTAATGGACATTCACCGATTACACCCAAAAAAAAAATATATATAACAATAGTAATGTTATAATAAAAAAAAGGGAGGATTATTTAGATTATAGTTTTGCAAATATAAACTGACAGTGATTATAAAATAGTACTAAAGTACTACCATATACATTTTTCAAATATTTCAGTTTAAAAACTCATACATGCACATGCTTACACGAATGAACATCAGGCTACATTATAATTAATATATGTTTATACCAATAATTATAAATATAATCCAATAAATCTCC
Organism: Drosophila maculinotata; assembly: GCA_035045305.1. Classification (NCBI taxonomy): domain Eukaryota; kingdom Metazoa; phylum Arthropoda; class Insecta; order Diptera; family Drosophilidae; genus Drosophila; species Drosophila maculinotata. The sequence goes on from JAWNPD010000335.1 coordinate 14,200,616, forward strand.
ATTTCTTACAAAACCATTGCAGCTCAGTAACAAAAGTCTGCAATGTGATATCGTCCCTAAAACAATTTAGTTAACATATTAGCACTGCAAGTTTGTTAAAAACAATATTAGAAACAGTATAGGTGTAGAATATTCTGCATACCGTTAGCACCCATTACATTATAAAGTCAGAAAACTTATAAATTCCTCAAATATGCAATGCATTGAAGGATACCTCTTAAGGTACATAAATACATTTATTCTCGATCAACATCAAAAGCCTTGTCCGTCAGTCAGTTTCTATACAAACTAGCTATCAGTTTTAAAGCTAACTTGATGAAACTTTGCTAATCGGACAACTATATCATATAGCTGCCATCGCACTACCATATCATATAGCTTATCATTTGTTTAATGCAATTAATAAACAATCTATTTGTATTATTTAAAATAAACTGCAACATCTTTGTTTGGTTGGTTAGAGTGGAGATTTGGACCAATTCCTCCTATTTTTGATACCGATGTTCATTAAGCTAAGCTGCTTAGGTTTTCCATGCTAATTTTAGCCTATTTTTTTCACCCACTTGCGAGTCTAATTTTTCAAAGTCCCTCAGTAAAACTTTCAGCTAGGAGCTCATACAGTTTAGGATTTCAGTCAGGACAAACTGTAATACTTATATTTAAAACTTGAATACAGTGTTTCAGACAGATTGTCTGAAAAAAAGATTTTTGGCATATTTATATACTTAGAAAAAAAATGTTTAAGGCAAATAATAAATTATTAATACGTCTTACATATTTGATTGTTAATTGGGGTGGCTAATAATAAATAATATATTTTTGAAGACTCCACTGCTAGTACGCAAGCTATCTGGTCTATGAAGTATAATTTTTGAATTTCGGATCCAAACAAACCGCATGAAAACTATCGATGATCGTGAAAGCAGTCGGCTTACAAACACATCGAGTGCCAAACATCGATAATGTATCGTTGTTTATTTACATCCCCAATTTATGCTATTTCACAATTCATATTTTTAAGATGAGTGTAGAAAAAACCTCTTCGCTTGTCAATATTAACGTATTATTTTTTGCGAAAAGTCGCGAACTGGCGAAAACTTCACGCGCCGAATTTGCAGTTGAAGCCATTGTTAAGGCAGGCAATTTACTAAATCAATTAATAGATTGCTTTAATTTGAAAACAATTAGCAACAACTTAATACTAGCTCACAACGAAAACTATATTGAAAACCTGGACGAAGAGATCCATTTGCATAAGGGAGACGAAATCGCTGTAATTCCGCCCATCAGCGGCGGCTAATTCACCATGGATCACATCAAATTACTTAAAACCCGGATCGACATTAATTTCATACAAAATCTGATCGTCGATAAAAGTTGCGGTGCTTCTTCGATATTTGTGGGAACAACACGTGACAACTTCGAGGGGAAGAAGGTAAGATAAGTAACTATGGGAAATAATATATTATTAAAAAATAAATTACATATTATATTACAAAATATTATTATTCAAAGAATAATTAATCATAAAAAAGATATCTTGATGAATTAAATACTTTTAATTTATTCTTCTAATCTTATTTTTAATTATTAAATAAATATTTACTATCCTTAAATATTTGCCCAATCCTTGCAAAAATTTAATTTATAATTAAACTTTTTATTTTGGTAATATTTAATTAAATATCCTATGTTGACTGTCAAATATATACATAAATGATTGTATATAAATAAATGATTTTCATTATAGGTCATATCTCTGGAATATGAATCGTATGAAAACATGGCTCTAAAAGAGATGACTAAAATCTGCTCTGAGCTGCGAGCTCGTTGGCCAGATCTTAAACATATTGCTATATACCACCGACTCGGAACAGTTCCTGTCAACGAGGAAAGCGTAGTAATTGCCACTTCTGCTCCCCATCGAGCAGCTGCCTTGGAATCGGTTAGCTTTGCTATAGATGAACTGAAAGCCCGTGTGCCTATATGGAAAAAGGAAATATATGAAATAAACCCAATCGGAGAGTGGAAGGAAAATAAAGAGTGCCCTTGGCCCCGTAAGAAAATATAAAATAAATGCAAATGTATTGTATGTATATAGTAGCCAAAAAAAATGCAGTTTTATATTTTTCTTTTAATATACAACAGAATATGCTAAAACATCTTCAAGGACTTTCGATTTCTCTTCTTGCACAATTGATCAGACAATAGAAAATATTCCAGATAAATTAGTACAAATTCGAGGCAATGACAGCGAGTTAAATAGACGTGTGAACTGTTTCCTGAAAAGGAAACGGGATGAAATTAATCTATATAATATAAATGACTACAAGCAGCAGCCATCCCAAGACAGCAGGGAAGCAACGGAGACATTTTCATGTGCCCGTACTCAAAGTTTTCTGGTAAAGCAACAACAGTCAAGTGGTCATTTAAAGGGTAAGTAAATAAAAAATAATTAAAATGTATCACTTATATTATCTCTCTTCTTACATAATAGTACGGCGAGCGAAGAACACTTGTGGACCTCAGGTGCGGCCCAACTATTCACTGCAATTAAATAAGCTAATGACATCACAGCACTCTAATAATGACTCGACTGACAACAAGCTATTAAGAAATTCACGTCTTCGAAATATTGAAGCTTATATGGGTATATCTCCCGATGATGAAAATATTTTAAATCGCATTAAAAACATAGAAAATAGAATTTTATTGTTAGAATCCACCTCTCCAGAATACAAATATTTTGTAAGTAAATGCTTTGTTTCTTTAGTTAAATATAATCTAATCGCATTTTACATTATTTTTACAGGTACAGTTTGGCACGGATTTGGAGAAAACTAGTCTTAGGAAACCAAAAAAAGAAACGTACTTGTCGGATACTTTAGATGAATTTATAACTAAGCTTAAAATGGATTTCAAGCAGTAAATTGGGTCTCATATTTATAAACACTTTAATCAATTTTGTAAAGTTAGTGAACATTTTAGATTGATTTGCTATTAAAATATTACTGAACTAGAATTGTTTTTCTCCCAGTCACCATACATTCTAGATTGACATATTATAATATAGATTATATGTATATGAGTTGAAATATTCACAATACTTTCCTTTTAGGACGTAAATCCTGTTGCATGCAACTTTTTTGTTTTCCAGTCGATCAGCTTCAAAATCATTTTGGAAGTTCTGTATGAAAATTCATTGGACTACATATAAGTAAAGAAACTTATAGTACATTTACCTGACTAGCCGAAAAACATTGATATGTATATACTTAACAACGTTCTTAACTTTTAAATGCAATGGTATTCACCAGTAACTATTTTATGTGGGTCAACCCTTTGTACATACTTATTTAAAATAAGAGAAGCAGTTATTCAGTGTTTTAAAGTATATTTGTTTCAACATTATATACTATTTCCAATTGCGTATTTCAATGCATAAATGCCGTACAAAATTCAAAAGACATTCTTGTAGCTCACAAGGATTTAGTTTAGGATAGCAGTTTTTGTATGTATGTATAGTACATATAAAAGTGTTAAGCAGCTTGTTTTAACCCTCCTTAACTAAAATTCCTTAAGAATATGTTGTCTTAAAAAAATAACTTGGTGGGATTGTTTTTTTTTTTAAGACAGAGTGGGAAATTGAATTTCATCATCTACTTTTAAAGTCTTTGATCCGGTAGTATTTTTTTTGGGCCCAAACTTTAAGGTCTGTATTTTTTCAAAGCCGTTGCCAGAGTCCATTTCCTGGCGAGGACCTCCACGTGGCGGACCACGCATTCCCTTACGGAAGCCAGTTTTGCGACCATCATTGAAATTGAATTGGATGTCCACAAGACGCTGGAGGCGACCAACGCGCTGCGGATACAGCGAAGCATCGTACTCCAACTCCCCCTCAGGGCCAATTCCCTTCTTTTTGTTCAAGACGGTCATCTTCTTCCATTCAGCGTTGTCCACGCCTTCGCCAGCCTTACGCAGATTGTAGTTGGGCTTGGCACGTTGATCCTGCAGAGCCTTCCATTCATCAAGAGTCATTAGCTTGGACTCGTCTTCTTCCATATTAATTTTAGCATCACCAGATTGTTCATTTGCAGGGTCTTCCTTATCTTTCTCAACTACGGGAGAAGTGCCGCCAGCTTTAACATCTTCAATATCCTGCTTGGCAGAACCCCAGTTGTGGGCGCCAGCGCCATCGCGTTTATCAACAGATTTAATTCCTAAAAATGAATGAAATAAAAAAACACGGTTAGGTTTTTTTTGACAATTACATCGTTAAAAAATATAAATTTTAGATATGTTATTTTTTATAAGGTTTTGTCCAATACTTGTAGCAATTGTTATATAAATATCCGAAAAGCTTTAAACTTTAATTTATATTAAGTACAGATTTTTAATTTATTTACTTTTAAAAAAGTTTATAAATTTTTAATCACTTTACTTTTAACTTTTGTAATATTTAAATCCATTTGCTATGTTGTCTGTCTCTAATTTATGTTTGATACCACATTGTATAAACTAAATTAATCTTTAGTTTTGTAATTTATAAGACAGTTGGTACATTTATCGAAAGTGATACGTTTTTGGTTTAAATATGGCAACCTTGGTTCGTCAGACTTCTTGATGTACCATAGCTTTTAGACAATATTGACAATTTTATTTTCAGGCTCCTTATTGAAGCTGAACTAATCCAGTTAATTATAAAATTTGTTTGTTGTCATTACATACATATAGCAAATTAATAAAATAAAAAAAGGTGGCAACTTTGGTGACAATTATTGCGTATTGGAAATTTGCATCAGTTATTTACGTTAAACTAAGCAACTGTAAACTGAACGATTCGTTAAGTACACACATGTATTTGAACGTGCGTATGTGTGATTTCAAGCATGCCGATTTAAATGCATATATGGATGTATGTACATACACGCAAATCGTATTTACCTGTTTTATCGGAGCCAGATTGACGATCAAATTCACGCTTGCCGAACTTCTCATTGGATCGGATCCGCGGTGGAGCCTTGTTATTATCACGTTCTCGAATTTGGCGTTGTGGAATTTCCTTGTTGAATTCTGGCACATAAGAATTATTATTTGCAGACGGATTTATGCGATTAGTTTTTGGGCGCGTTTCCTTGTTGCCATTGGTAATAGCAGCTCCAGTCTCCTTTTGAACTTGTTTTGCATTTGCAGGTTTAGCATTTGGAGGTTTTGCATTTGCAGTTTTAGCTGGAGCAGTGTTTTTGTTAACTATGTTGAGCTTATTTTCTTTCTCGACATTGTTAGTGTTCTGGTCGTTTTTCTTTTTGCCGGTTGCGGAATTGTCTTGAGCAATGGCAGCAGTGCCGTCATCGTCCATAAATAATAGTTCGTAGCGATTGTTGCCGGAACTATCCATGTTGCAAAACTAATATAAAATGTAACCTTTCCTTAAAGATGACAATCTTATAAAAAGATTAAATTTTCCTTGCAGCCTCAATTGTATATCCAGCCACCAGTTCGTCGACTTGAACCGAACTATGATTTGTGACAAGTTAGCATCTAAGAATTAGCTTCAGTTATCGGAACCTTGCTCCGGAACCGGAACTATAATTTTATTATCACAGTGTTATAGCTATGCCGTGAAGTTTGTAACACATTGAATGAGACATTTCCGAACCCATTAAGTATATATTATCTTGATCAATACCACTAAATTTGAGTTTATGCATGAAAAGCGTATTTGTTTCCATATATCCCGACTACGAGTGTTATATATATTTGTAATTATTATATTTAAATTTAAGCAGGTGGTAAATTGCCAATTTTTAAAGAATAAAATACAATATACATTAAATATACATATATAATTTTAATACACGATATGGCAATGCATATTACATTTCACATCTTTAGCCGTACCAAAATTTCCACATCTTTCCAACATCTTCGTGGATGTTCCTATTTTATTTCGTTCCACTACAATATAAAGGAAATGTTCGACAAACAAATATGTTGGCAAAAATCATTTGGCCACAAAAAGTTTATGCAATAAATGCTGTTGTTGTTAATCAACAGCTAAAAAAACTTCTCAACATAATTGTTTTGTAAACTCATATTCATATGCTAGATGTTGTATATTTTAATCATATTTCACATTTTTAATAAATTCCATGAGTTTCACTAGATGTTCAGTGTAATTTGAATATTCGTCTCACTGCCACTCAACTAAGCGGAAAACGCTCTGCTAGATGCGCATTGCTCAGGCTATACAAAATATCAACCTGCCCCCAAGCCTGCACTTTTTGAGATAACTGCTCAATACATAGACCTATTAGAATCGTAACTCCAATTTGTTTCAATAATTATTATTAATTTTCACAAATTGATTACCATTGTTAAATATAAGTTTAAGCTACAATGAACACCATTTAGCTTGTGGAATCCTCGCAGTCATGATTGAAACCTATCGATATGTCGATACAACATCGATATTGCATTAAAATGTTCAACCATTGATGTTATCGATAGGGCCATCGTTAGAATGCCAGCTCTAAACAAATCCATATAGTCTATTTCTTTCGTTGTCATCGAAATTTTCAGTCTGTCTTCGTCCTAGTGCAAATATCAAAATTAAGTTGCAAATTTCTGTGGAAATTGAAATTAAAACTTTGCAATTGCGCGTGGACCGTTCTGCATTCCACTGACTGTTAGAACTGAAAGACGGAAAAAACTAACTTTGTACGTATAAAAATATATAAACAATATACATATGTATAATGTAGTTAAATACGTGTATATAGTTTTGTATATATGAATGTTGTATATGCAATTAACATTGTTAGGAGCTCTACATTTAGGGGATTACTTTTCACTTGTTTAACTCTCTAAAGTTTGTTTTGCTATTTAAAAAACACCGGTAAGTTAGCTTTATAATAGTAAATAAATAAATGTATAATGTCAGTGTGTATACACATACATACATACATGAATGCAGAAACGTGCATACAGTGGCTTACAGTTTATTTCAACAAGCAACTTAAAAAAAAACAGCCCCATAATTATAACTAAACTAAATAATATATACAAATTAGTCTGATGTTGTAACTTATTAAATCACATATTAAATAAAAAGAAAAATGTCACATATAAAAAAACACAAAAAATCAATGCGTTTTGTATGACATCATTCCACATATATACAGAGTCGGACAAAAGTCTACGTACGATCATGTTGTACGTAGACTTTTGTCCATGGTATTTTTCAGTTTTTGCTGTATAGCTTTTGTTAAGTTTATATTGCAGTTACATGTTCGTTTTGTTTGATTTCATTAAAAATATATTAAAACAGAACTGCATCATTACGTTTAGTCAACCACCTGCCATTGGGGTCGTACGTAGACTTTGGTCCGCCACTGTACGTGTATGCGTTTCGAACCGGTCCATCAACAATATTTTTCTACAATGCGTAGCAACATAAATATTGTTAAATATGTAGTTAATCATAATCAATATAACATAATTTTGTATTCATGTGTATCTATGCAAATTCATGTATTTACATATGTGCATGTGAATTATGTTTAGAGGGCGGCATAAACTTTGTTTTGAAATAAAAAGGGTGGAAATGGGGTCTACTATAGTAGTGCATATGATTGTAACAGGAAACCAATTGACCTAATCACATACATTAATATATATAAGTATATATGCATACATGTGTTGACAATTTAAGCGAAATAAGTAAATCTCAAAAATCGACATGAATAAATACCACACATATTGTTGAACTTATGTTCTTGAAGCGGGTACTGATAGACTTACATAGCTTTCATAGCAACGATCAGTCGAAAATGATATTCTCATTATGTATATCATCTTGACTTAAAAGATATCTTAAAACTTACTTGACACCACCTATCGACTTGGAACTACTTACCTTATCATAAAGCTAACACTGTTCTTGTTCTTGCTTAAGGAAATAATTTATTTGCTTTACAAGACTATACGTTCCAAATGTGGTGTCTCTAAGTCTTAAAGTCTCTGAGATCGGCGGAATCATATATTTAATTATATAACATATTATAAACTTACTTTAAGATCGAACCTGATAGTAAAACAAAACGATTTTGTATCTTTACCCACTTAAACCATTTTACTGATTCGTAACCAAGTCTACTCATCACTGCTCATTATTCCAGTAACATTTATTTTCTTATAGATATGACATTAATATTCATAAAAGAAATCTGCACACAGTTTTATATCGACTTATATTAAAGGACAATTTTTTTTTTGAATTTAAATAGTGTAAAATAGTTTCAACAAAGTTCATAGACACCAAAATTTGAAGGTAGATTACTGGAGAATTTTGATTGTTTGTGTATTTTCTTAAAAAATTGTTTTATTTTATATAAAAGTATTTTTTCCTTCAATTTTATAGCAATTCAAAGTCTGAAAATAGACGAAAAACAATATTTATATGCATAAATGTATTAAAAACAAAATATATATAAATATTTATATATAAATAAACATATTAAAAAGCCAATGCCATATACAGAAGTTACATTAGTTTAATTTATGCTGAATACCGCTTAATATTCAAAATGACCTCAAGAAATGGAAAAACTAAAGAAATATTTAATAGAGCCGAGTTTCTGGAGTTGTTACCAACATTATTAATGCGAGATGTCATGAAACTTAAATTTCGAAGCAACAGCAAGGCCAAATGGGAATCTATGGTTTTTTGTGAAGACAAACAGAGAAAAATGTATTTATGTAATCTCTGCAAAGTGTCTCAATATGGCGACAAGAATCTGGTCAGTCATCTTAGTGGCAAGAAACATAATATTAAGATGGATATGGTGAGGCAAGTGTACCTCCCAAAGGAAACTAATGCTAAAGATTCAACAAAAGCACCCAAAAATCCAGAGAAACCAAAAGAAACTCGAGTTAATAGGGATATAAAAGACAAGGAAAAACCATCAGAAGACAATAATTCAAAAAATAAATCAGTCTCCACTATTCCGCCAAGTAAACCGCAGCCTAAAGCAGCATCTAAGCCATTAACAACAAAACCAGCATCTAACAAAGCAGCTGCTGCTAAATCTACTAACAAATCAGATACTAAAGACGTCTCCACTAATGTTACTGCTAGCAAGGAGACGGCACCAAAACCGAAAACATCTGTTGAACAGAAAACACTTGTAGCTAAAAGCGCTAGCGTTAAAGATAAAACCGATATAACAACTCCAACTACAGACAGTGGGGTTAGTTCTTCTCAGTCTGGAAGTACAAAACCTATCCCGCCCGAAAGTTCCTCAAAGAAGCCATGTGAAATCCAATCAAAGAAAAACGATGTAGATAAATTAAATGACCAAAATGATGATTGCGTCGTTCAGGAAACGACCGCAAATCTGATTAATAACAAAACCAATTCTGCCTTAAGCTCTTCATCTCTACCACATATTGTGCTGAACCCAGCAGCAATTAAAAAAAAAATATTTTGTGTGCCGTTATCAAAATTGATAAGCGTAGAGCCGCCTGCGGAGCGCAAAGAGGGAAATACCGAAGAGAATAATGCCATTGAGGAGGCAGTAGCTGCATCCGAGTCCTTGAAGATAGTCAATAAGGAGAGACGTGATAAAATTGATATAATTGTATCACCAAGCTCTGCGAGGGAAAAAATAGTTCCCAAAAACAGTTCAAACTATTTTCCAACCTCATCTCTTTCGCAGAGTGCCACATTTGAAACAGCTTCGGATGTTACTGAAATCTTGGGACTATTGGGAGTTGAGTACGTTATCAAAGTTGTCAAAAATATGAAAGATAGATCTCCAAAATTCCAATGCACTTTATGTAACATTACCACTCAAGATTTCTCAATGCAAAACCATCTTCTTGGCTACAACCATCGTTTAAAATTTTGCGAAAAACATTTTCCTACAGCTTTACGGCACTATAGACAATACATATCGCATATATCGGAGGATGTTGTCTTTAAAGTAATGGCTCCAATATTAAAAGATCTGGCCAAAGCGATTGAAAAACACCATGGACGCGAAACTCCCTATCTTTGCTATGAAAACTCTTTTTTTAAAAATCAGCAAAATATAGTTGAAACGGTTTTCAATCGCCGACATGCATCCGAAAACTCGGGTCCATCCTTTACGCATGTTCTAGATTCAAAAGATATAGATTTACTAATTGTTAATGCTACTACGAAGAGCCACATACAAGTTTCGAATGATAATGTCGTACATACACAGGCTTCATTTAATACTTATAACAATCCTAATTTAATGATGAATCAAAATCATGGAGCGTATTATCCCAACTACCAAAATGTAATTCAACCAAAAAGTGTTGATACCGTCGATGATGAGACGCATAAGCGAATGGTTGATATGTTTTTAAGGGATACGCGAAAAACAACTAAGCCAGTGCGCCATCGAAACCCGTCGCGAAGTGGCAAGCGCAGTCGCTCAAGATCAAAATCATCTGATCGAAAACGAGGGCGGGCCATGTCCTTAATAAAATCCCAATGGAATTTAGATCGTAAGTCGCTGTCTCCGCTAAGAGATGGAGATATTTGGCAGGCCTATCGCCACATGGTTGATCAGAGTGTACGGGAATTGAATGCATCGTTCAATATATATAAATCCAATCCCGAAGAACATCCTTCCTATAAGCAGGAGTGGGAAAAATTCTGGAAGCGTCGTAAGGATGAACTCATAGCCGCTGGCATTAACCACCGCTCCTACAATTATCAAAGTGAATGGATCCTGTTTTTCAATGCCCGCTTAGAGGAACTCTACAATCAAGACGTTGAGAACATTAAGGTAAAGTGTCGTGAAAGGCTGTGTTTGCCAATGACCAATTGTGAACTATCCAACCCAATATATCATGTTCACATTTCTGATAATGTATCAGACTATCCTAGTCAGCATAAAGAACCTGAAAATATTGCTGAAAATGTCTCTGGCTATGTCAATCGAAATATAACACCTGAACATATAGCTGAGAATGTCTCTGGCTATGTCAATCGGAATAGAACTCCTGAAAATGTAGCTGAGAATGTCTCTGACTATTTTAGTCGGAATAAATCACCTGAAAATATCACTGAAAATCGGATTGAATGTGTCGAAATCGCCAAAGAGATAAATGTAATCCACGTACTTCGTCTTTTAACCGCATTAGAGGATCATTTGGGAAGTTTGGGACCCGGCATCACGGAATTATTGGCTAAAGCACTGCAAATTTGCAAACAAAACCCAGATAAAGCAAACATTTTGCTGCTTACAAGCGAAAACTGTGCCATCCTGGAAACAGCAAAGGAAAAGTTTACAGGCCTGATAATTTCTAAAATTTTGGATCCTGCTCAAGAACGTGCTGTGAAAAAGGCAATATACGATACAGAAAATTTACTACACTATGCAAATAAAATACAGACAGAAGAAGCCATTAACAACGCCGAGCTCAACCTTAATTTAGGTAAATCCCAACCACAGTCTCTTCACAGATTGAATACTAAATCTTTATTGCAAAAAACGGATCGCTTCGATCAATCAGAACTTGCTGCTAAGCTGGCATCCTCGCTGATTTCCCAAGGAAAAACCAGAATAAACCAAGAGCAGCTGCAACAAATTGTTCAAGTTTATTCCTTCATCGAGCAAAAGAAACAGCAAAAGGAGACAGCTGCCGGCTCACGCTCCACTAACCGTTCACCACCAGTTTTGAGACTTAGTCCAAACGAGACTTTGCGTCAAGAAACTAACAACAATAACCTTAATTCACAACCAACAATGATTCAACAACGCCAGCAAACACAGAACTTCAATTATAACAACAACCCTGGTGATTTTAACAGAAACTACAGCAACGCATACTCGAAATCCACAATGATAAGCAATCAGCATAATATGACAACTAGTAACAATAACTTCTCTGCAAATATGGCTCGCATAAATAACCCAAATTTGAATAATCCCAATCAAATGGAATATTTACGCAACGGACAAAACTCTCAGTACAATCAATATGACTGCCAGTACTTTGACAACGGAGAAACTTGAAAAAACAATGGACAAGGAACCTTTCATCTTTCATTATGGACTACAAATACTGTTTTGGTCCGACTGATCACTTGTACTGGATGGAATACTACTGGATATGATGCTGCGAATTTTGGCAAAATTATAAATATTTCCTAAGCTTCTTGTATTAATCTATAAATACAAAAATGTATCCTGACACATGTACATGAAATGAATAATATGATTATTTATTAATTTAAATATTTGTAAATACCTTATCTTAAATGAAAATAGGATTTGATCATTTTTGCAATGGTCTTTTAGTTATAAACATAAGTGATTTAGTACTAACGTCGCAAAGCACCAAACAACATTTTGAAAATATGTTTATACCATATAATTTTCATTTCGATTAAAACAAATACAATAAAAATAATTTTGAATGTTTATAACTGAAATCTGTTAACAATATTGGAATTTTTTTTGTTTCATGTATTATTTAACGTTATAATTGTTTCAAATCCAATGCTCCAAACAAGTTCTCTAGTTTGAGCTTTTTACATACTCTGTTTTTAAATGGTAAACGAGTATATTTATTTGTGCATTTAATTTAGTATATAGAGTAGCGTATCTTAAGGTGGACATCACACTGGCAGACTTCTGATGCCGGCCGCTCAATGTGAAGAATGAGTTCTTGGATGTTCTCAGATATATCATGTCCAAGAAGTCAAACCTTAGGAATCCACTCTACAGAGTGTAATGGATGGATGAATCAATTGGCAACGATGAGTAAAGGATCATGCTGGAGGTACATTTTTTTTTATCATTTTTTTTATATATGTTTGTTTCGTTACACTGAGCACTTGAATTGTTCCACAATTCATTTTACATCCAAATTGATGTAATGAAAGATGCAAAGGCCAGCGGCAAACCACTCGGTTTTGGTGAACTTGAAATTTAGCGTCGTGGCTTTTCAAGAGCGCCGGACTATCAGCATCACCGGCATCGGCATTAAGCTATTTTGTTTGGCCAAGCTGGCACTCGGCCCGGATCGGATGACAGCTTTACTCGGGCCAGGTGTAAGATGTGTGTGGAAATGGACGCATTGAGGATTTCCGGTGTATATGTTAAGAAGGGGGTCGGACAAACAAGTTTAAAACTTTAAGAAATTAAAAGATTCTAAAATTATTTGCCGCGTAACTTATGGTCATCTGGACCATAATTTTATTTAAAATAGTTAAATGACATCAACAAGTAAAAGTAAGTAAAATCGGTTTCATTTGATAAACTAAACTTGTTTTTTCATTGCAGTGGAAGAGAAGAGACGAGGTTCGGAAATATATGTTATGACTTCATTTAAAGCTTACGCGAGCTTACATACTTGACCTGGAACCTTGATGAGCATCTTGACTTCATCTGTGGATTAGAGGATGGAGGGAGACGCTGAAATAACCGAACAAGGTACTCTAAGATTTATCGAGAGAGTATTTATTTATTACGAGCAGCCGTGATATTTTAGAATGATGGAAAGGCTCGAGAGCTCCGAGATTAAGAATTCCTTAAAACTTCGGTCACAAGCGGATAATATTGTGAGGATCCTCTCAAGTTGGATTAAACCCCAGTATTCCCCCGCCGTTAGATTAAATTGCTTTATGTATATCATTTGTACACAATTGTCTTTCAATAAAATATTTTAAAACTGCACACAAAAAGACAATCGCACAGAAATTATTAACTGATCTTATTTTAATGCGTCAATCAACAGATTTTTGCACGTCAAGGATGTCTCCTCGACGACAAGAATATATGTTCACAACATCGTCCATGAAGTCATCTAGTAATTCATCAATTGGCGAATCTGCTAGGTCTGGACGAATAATATATACACATTTTAAAAAGCATTACAAATTAAAACTAATTCATTGTAGTCCACACAAAATCAATAGTTCAATTCGACGAATTGTTTCCTTTGCTTTCCATTCGTTATCAAAATTTTCCCAATTATCTTGCTGCCCCATAGAACAAAATATCCTATCCGATGCTCTCTTATTATCCAACTAAAACTCATTATGAACATATATAAATAATCTAATCCCTCTAAACACCCTTCTCCAAACTACAAAAATAAACAAATCAAACAAATAACTTCCTTCAAAATTATGTTTCTAATATTCAATTAAATTATAAATGCAAATTTTTAATTGTTTCAGAAACTGCAATGCCTGCTTCCTCCTTATGTGACGCGCACATTAATCCTGCGTAAGTAAATATATGATATATATATATAAACTTATAATTTATATGTTTTTTTTTCTATAGCGATAAGTGCTTCAAGCACTTAAGTCAGGATGAATGGGTTACGAGTGGAAAACTTGGTTCGCGTGAAGCAGTGTTAGTTTTTCGCACTAACATACTTAATCCAAAAACAAGAAAAACGTTATTAGAAACAACAAACGTACCCATAGTGAATGTAAAAGCTGGGGGAAGTCAAAATGCCACACCTCCGGACAAGAATAAAAATGATGTATCGTCAACAATTAGCAAAACGCCATTATGTAATTCAACTCAAGTAAAAAAATTGGATCTACGAAATCAAAAGAAATCGAATGATTCATTATCATCCTGTGATACTTCTGTTTCAAGTGATGGAGATGAAATGACGCAGTATATTGAAAAAAAGACCAGAACCAAACAGAAATCTAAAAATGAATTGATTGTCGATGTTGAAATTAATTTAGAAAACGACAGTGGCCTTGATACGCTAACACCTTCTCAATCAAATACCGAAATGAATACGAGTGAAGAGGATCAGGAGGAGGCATCCAGTGAAGAGGATAACGAGTGTGGAATAAATATGCCCGCACATCAGTTGCAAATAACGTATAAATTTATTCAAACTGAGACAAAATTATTAAGAAAAATATTCAATGTACATGGTTTGACCGAAGTTCAGGGTGAAGCTAACTTCAATTTGTTATGGACGGGTGTTCATATGAAACTAGACACCTTACGAAACTTGTCGCTATATCAACGAGTTAACCATTTTCCAAGGTAAGTGAATAATTGCAATCTGGATAGTTTACAACTAAAATAATAAATATGTAATGTAATATCTTTCTTATCCAGGTCTTACGAGCTTACACGAAAGGATCGCCTTTACAAAAATATTGAACGCATGCAACACCTGCGTGGAATGAAACATTTTGATATTGTACCCCAGTCTTTTATTCTGCCCCTCGAATCTAAAGATTTAATATTTGCCCATAATAAGCAACGAGGACCTTGGATTGTTAAGCCAGCAGCTTCAAGCAGAGGACGTGGTATTTTTATTGTCAACTCGGTAAAATTGGGTTTAATATGCTACAATAAATATGATAATAAACTTGTTTGCTTGCAGCCGGACCAGATACCACAGGATGAACAAGTTTTAGTATCGAAATATATTGTGGATCCACTTTGTATTGATGGTCATAAGTGTGACTTAAGAGTGTATGTATTGGTGACATCTTTTGATCCCCTTATTATTTATCTGTACGAAGAGGGTATCGTCAGATTGGCAACTGTTAGGTACGATCGAAATACCGACAATTTATGGAATCCATGCATGCACCTGTGCAACTATAGCATCAACAAATATCATTCGGATTATATAAGATCATCGGATGCCCAAGACGAGGATGTAGGTCACAAGTGGACCTTGTCCGCACTTTTGAGACACCTTAAGCTTCAGGGATGCGACACTCATTTACTAATGCTAAACATCGAAGATCTAATAATTAAGGCGGTTTTAGCCAGTGCACAAACAATTATATCCGCGTGCAGAATGTTCGTACCTAACGTAAATAACTGCTTTGAGCTTTACGGCTTTGATATCCTCATTGATAATACGCTTAAGCCTTGGTTACTAGAAGTCAATCTGTCGCCATCAATGGGCGTCGATAGTCCCTTGGACACTAAAGTCAAAGCCTGTCTGATTACAGATTTACTAACCTGTGTTGGTATCCCAGCATTCACTCCCGAAATGAGATCTCATTACAATAGTAAAACGTCTCGCCTTCGTAGCTCTAGCTGTCAAAGACAAATAGTAGATACCACTGAAGCAACCCTTCGATCGACAAAAGCAAAAAAGAAGCCATTTGGCTTAATTCAATTAACGCAGGAAGAGCAGCGTATTTTGCGCAGTGCACGATTGCAATATACCAGACGTGGTGGGTTTGTTCGTATATTTCCAACTGACGACTCAATGCAGCGATATGGTCAGTTTTTAGACCCAGCTAATGGAATTCCGATATCGACGCCAAATGTGCAAGGTCAAACATTCCAAACATTAGTTAATCAACACAATTATAATCAAATGCTGCATTCAAATTTATACTGCACGGGTTCGCGAAGTATTAAAGACGATAATTGTCAAGAAAATCGGATCAGTCAGTACGAACGAGCTTTGGAAACGGACTCGGAAATACCCTTCCTGAAGAAACAAGTGGTAGAAAAGTGCGAAGAGGAAGGACGAAGGCTTCGCAAGCAGATGCTAAAGAAAATTGGAAGTGGTTCCACTTTGACACTATCTCAAGCCAGGCAGACATTCAGTTTATATTTGGAGTCGGTTCTGCGGCGATTGACCCAAGATCCAAAAGATTTTCATGAAAAGATTATACTTAAGTTCTTAACCAAGTATGGTGGGGGCGTGAAACCACCAATTTTGTTTCGCAATACGCAAAACATAAGCAAAGCTCGTTCGGCGATGGTGGCCAAATTGTTGGGAGATTTTCTCGAAATTTACAAAAGAGATACAGAAGCATATGTTGATTCATTTGATCATTTTGGAATGATACCATCCAGTGCCTATAGCTTATTTTTAATACACGCGCAGGAGTCCGATTTGGAGGCAGTGCTAACTCACCACACAAATATCACTGGAATAATGCCATTTTTGTATAATCGATGTGGATTATCTGTGCCACCAACGCCACCCATTCCGTCCGGATTACATGGGTTTTTAAGAGCTCTGCCTGCAATGGTGGGGACCTCTGGAGTCATAAGAGATGTTAGCAAGTATGATGGGTATATCAAAAACTGCGATAAAAATAATGAAAATGTACAGGACATTTCATTAAGGTCAAGGAGCACAAGAGGTTCCAAGTAATAAGCTGAATTTTTTACAAATTTTTTTTAGCATGATTTAGTTACATTTTTTCAAAAATTATTCCGAGTTCAAAATTTTTACATTCAGGCTGGATACATAAATAAAATTCAACGCAAAAACATGACTTATTAAAAGAAATAGGTATTTAGGATATGTCGGAAAGGCAGCTAACTTATTAAAATTTACAAATATACTTAATATTGCCAGAAAGATTTAATTATATAGTAAAATACTATTTATGCGTACTTAGGAACCAAATAGTCATTTTCGTTGTTTTATTTTAATGTTTTTTTTATGTTATTTTATTTAGAGCAGAAATTGCAGAGTGCATAGTTATATGATTACCCGGACTGATAATATGCACAAATGAAACATTTTAGTTAATTTTTGTTTTAGCATTTACATACTGAATTTTTACAGACACAAATGTATCTTAAGTTAAGTTTATGTGGCTTGAATTTGCCCAACAAAATATTTCTCTCAATGCTTTTTTATCAACTGTCATAGAATTGATTTTGATGTTGTCCTTTTCTTTAATTTCGTATCCTCGTCCATGATCTCTGGCATTAATTTATGCAAACAGACTGCAATCAGTCATTATTGCTATTAGTCAATTAGTTAATAACTTTAACTATTCGTTTTTTAATACAATTTAATGGTCGTCCAAATAATATTCGGGTATATTCTCAAGTCATTACATCTAAGCTTATCGAAAATCGCGTAAAACTTTATCCTTATTCCACTAGAACATATTTTTCCAACATTATGCTTGGTAAGTCAACTACCCAATGTATGTACATATTTTTATATCCGTCGTTGACTTGTGAATGACAAGTATTAATTACAAATTTTGTATTTTATCTATAAAGCCACCTCAGCCTAAGCTTTTAAACTTTAAGTATAAGCTAGCTTAAGCTGACGCTGTCCAATTCGAAAACTGCAGTACTTGAATAAAACTATTTTTGAAGTCAACTAAACATGTCTAAAGCTATTTTATTTTTAAACATTTTTTTCGATGTTTATTTTCATCTATTGAAATTATCTGACACAATCGCCAGTGTTGCACAATGAATAAACCAAATACGCTTTGCGCAGGAACTTTACATCTGTTAGCCAAATCAGCTTACAACTTAACAGAAAACGTTTAATGTTAATTTCAAAATAACGGACAGATTTTGTCCAAATTACAAAACCAATTCAAGAGGCCTATCAATATTTTGCAAATGTTAAGTTTCTGCGTTAAATGCTAATTATATGGCTGATTCTTTGTATTTATAGATATGTGATTTTAAATTACAGATCAACATTTAGTATACTGATAATGACAATTTGTTAGTCGAAATGTTGGGCGCATATTAACATTTATAACTGATAGGGTTTAAAATAAAACAAATGTCATACAGCTATATTATATATTGACCCGGGCGACTCTGACATACTATATACTCAGCAAATAGACAAAGTTTTATCAATAATATATGTATATACTTTTTCTCGGGTTGCATATGTAATGTTTAATCGAAAACTGACTTTCAAATAATTTCTGTGATTATTGCCCGATCTTCATTAGTATAGAACATAAAGATGAAATTCAAATGTGTGAGTATACCAATAGACCGATTTTGGGACACATATCTCATATTGAGGTCTTAAAATCTCCGGTGGTCGGACATCGATATTATCAGAGGTCTTTTCGACTCAGGTCAAGAATATGTATTTATATAATTATGTTATAAGAGATGCCTCCTGCCTATTTTATACATTTAACTAACTTTATCATACCATTTTGTAATCCTTTCTTAATGTGTTACTTGTTTATTCAATATATACATATGCACATGCAACTGCTTAAGTAAAGGAATTTTAAATCGGAACAAAATGCTTACTCCTTCCCCTGTAAAACAATATGCATATGTCCATATACAATATGTAAATACATAAACATATACGTATGGCCAAATTATAAGGTATGTAAATATGTGCAGTTTTAAAAGTGTGAAAGTTGAGGTGGAAAGCAGAGATAAAGGAGAATCAAACCAAATGGACCACAGAAGCGTTCGGCTCTTAAGGAAATATGCTGAGAGAGCAATCTAAAGGAGACGAACGTACACAAAGCAAGTGTGTGTGTGTGTGTGTGTGTGTGTGCTTGTCGCTTGTCCGTTCTGTTCCCTTCTGCTCCCTTCTGTTACCATTCACTGCTTCCGCACAGAGTTTGCGCGAAGCGAATTCAAGTTGACAAGAGTAACAAGTTGTTGTGGTGTCAAAACTGCTCTCGCAGTGTTCTTGTTTTTCCGATGCTCTCTCTCTCTCTCTCTCGCTCTCTCTGTGAGAGGTTTTGCATGCATGTGTGCGTGCCCTGTTTGTATGTATTTGCTTTTCGCCGCAGTCGCCTTGAACTCGCTTTGGAACAGACACATTGCTTCCATAGGGCAACGTTTGCCGAATTAAAAGCACATCCTTCTGTTAATCCGAAGAGTGAACAACAGCTGTCGCAGTACTCGCATTGTCGCATTGTCGCATTTTAACATTCGCACTCGCGCTTACAAATTCGCTGATCGCATTTTTGAATATTACGCGGCAGTTACAATTTCAAAATGGATATCTCCGCCTATCAGCATATGAATATTCGCATGAGCACCCGTGGCAAACGACCTCTACGGAATCTGACGCCTAATGATAAAGTGCGGGCCATTCAACGTATTCATAATGGCGAGACCAAAGCCAGTGTTTCCAGGGATATTGGAGTACCGGAATCTACGCTACGTGGCTGGTGTAAAAATGAGCAAAAGTTACGATTCATGTGCCGACAATTGGGCGCCGATAATATGGGCCTGTCATCTCCTCCAGAAAAACGCGCCAAATTCGAGTTGCAGTTGCTGCCACAGAAATTTGCTACCATGCCCAATTATGATGATCCGGGTTTTGGCAGCTCGCCGTTTCATACAATGGATTACACATCCCATAATGAGGCGATTCTAGAGAAGTTGGCTTTAATCGAGTTTATGAAAAAAAGTGGCCTACATCCGGAGGCTATGCAGTCAGTGCAGGATGTGCACTCAACCAATCCAACAGATACTATTTCACCCGTATTGGGTTATACAAATAATAATATGGTGCATCAGCTTAATTTACTGGCCTTTTTTAACTCAAAGTTGACTCCCAAGGTTGATAATACGGCTGCTAGCGAAATACCCAGCCAGAAATCCAGTGAGAAACTTTCACCAACTACAGTCGAAGAATCCAAAAAATATAACTGCCCCCTGCTGAGTGTCAAAAATTGGGCAAAGGATCCAGCCAAACTAATGCCAACAACTCCAACACAATACATCAATGATAATAACAATAATGATTGTCCAATAACACCAACTGCAGACATCGTTGGCCAGTTAACCGGAGAATCGGTGCCGGAACCTACATTTGGACCCCACTTGAACGAAGCTACTGCCCAAGTGTCGGATATTAATTCTCACGGTGGGGCTTTGCTGGATTGGTGCAAAATGTTTAGCGCCAGTTTGAATTTCTTTGCATTTGCTGCAGCGGCTGCTTCGATTCCACATCCCACGGCGGAGGCAATCGAATCGACGGATAGCAGCACAAATGATATGTATGGTTATAATGATGCGCTCCTGAAGAGGTTCAGTCCATCTGATCATCGCGAGTCTTCCAAGGAGAGTTTCTACGACAGCGAACCGGAAGATTTGTCCGTGCGATGGTGTGCCTCCAAGGTCTCTAGTCCGGCAAACAGTAGATCTCAGAGTCCGGATAAGAATAGCACGTCGAGCACATCAATACACAGCGATGCGGAGCCATAGTCAATTTTAGATGTCAGTCAGAGAGGTGTAGATAATTTCGAAATACTTTAAATTTATTAGATCAACTCCAGCTAGCGTAGTTTTTACAATCCTCACCTATGTATTTTAACAGGGCCACGATACCAATTTGAAAAATTAAACTTAAAAATTGTATCTAAGCAATAATTCTTATAAAACAATTACTATTTCTAATTAATATTAATGTCATTAAACAACCATCGTTGACTGTGTAAAAAACCAAATGCAATAAATCTACGTATATAAGTAAAATGTTCTAGATGTAATTAAATGCCAAAATCTTTGGAATATTTCTAAAGCCATTTTTTACATTTGTTTTATTTTTGTTGTAAGAAAGAAATAACATATGTGTTTGTAATTAATATACAAATAAATAATTAACTACTATTGAAAATCAAGTATACGCTTATATTATTATATTAAATGGACTCCTGGCAACTTTATTGTACAGATTTCTAAATATTTGAAATGTTGCTTTGGTGTAATCTCCAATTTTCAAATTGAAGCTACAATAAATGCTGAGCTCTAAGACGGAGAATTTAACTCACAAATGGTCGAAAAAAAGGGTTCAACGATTGTATGGAAAATATGAAAACTGCAACTGACGTTGATTAATTAATAAAGAAATTAGGAAAAATGTAAGCAACGCTAACGTAACAATAAATAATGCAATAAATTTACCCTACTTATATTCCACATTTAAGGTTTATGAACTTTCGAAAATAATAGACTTATTAGGGACTTTATAGAACCTTATGCTCTTATAAATATGGCAAAACTCAACCGTGTTTGTATTTGTCAATCTGTTGTTGGTGTTATCTCCGGTCCGGTATCTCCGCGCGTAGAAATGACCTTCCCAGATTTCAAACTTCCACAACTTTGTCAAATCTGAACCGATTGCTTATCTCGAGGCCATTTTGATCATTATTTGGCATCAAGTTTAATTCCACATCTCAATTTTATGAATTTTGGAAAAAATAAAATTTACGATTTTTTATCCGAAAAAAGCATAAGGGGGGACCCTTACCAATTTTGATTTTTCAAAAAATAGAATCTTGAAATTTTACGTTTAATTGATTGTGGGTGTCTCAATTAGTATAAAAAACTATACGAAAAGTGATTTTGTGGTGTTTCATTTTTCTGTCAAAAATCACGCCAAAAGTGACAAAACAAATGGCTTGTAAAGTGCCCAAACAACGAAAAGTTCCTTATAAACGACCTTCCCAGACTTCAATCAGCCATAACTTTGTCAAAACTGAACCGATTGTCATTCCCGAGGCCATTTTGATCATTATTTGGCATCAAGTTTAATTCCACATCTCAATTTTATGAATTTTGGAAAAAATAAAATTTACGATTTTTTTTCCGAAAAAAGCATAAGGGGGGACCCTTACCAATTTTGATTTTTCAAAAAATAGAATCTTGAAATTTTACGTTTAATTGATTGTGGGTGTCTCAATTAGTATAAAAAACTATACGAAAAGTGATTTTGTGGTGTTTCATTTTTCTGTCAAAAATCACGCCAAAAGTGACAAAACAAATGGCTTGTAAAGTGCCCAAACAACGAAAAGTTCCTTATAAACGACCTTCCCAGACTTCAATCAGCCATAACTTTGTCAAAACTGAACCGATTGTCAGTCCCGAGGCCATTTTGGTCATTATTTGGCGACTAGTTTAATTCTACATCTCAAGTTTATGAATTTTGGAAAAAATAAAATTCATGATATTTTTGGCGAAAAAAGCATAAGGGGGGACCCTTACCAATTTTGATTTTTCAAAAAATAGAATCTTGAAATTTTACGTTTAATTGATTGTGGGTGTCTCAATTAGTATAAAAAACTATACCAAAAGTGATTTTGTGGTGTTTCATTTTTCTGTCAAAAATCACGTCAGAAGTGACAAAAAAATTGGCTTGTGAAGTTCCCAAACAAGGAAAAGTTATTAATAAATGACCTTCCCAGACTTCAAACTGCCACAACTTTGTCAAATCTGAACCGATTGTCAATCCCGAGGCCATTTTGTTCATTATTTGGCAACTAGTTTAATTCTACATCTCAAGTTTATGAATTTTGGAAAAAAAAAAATTCATGATATTTTTGGCGAAAAAAGCATAAGGGGGGACCCTTACCAATTTTGATTTTCCAAAAAATAGAATCTTGAAATTTTACGTTTAATTGATTGTGGGTGTCTCAATTAGTATAAAAAACTATACGAAAAGTGATTTTGTGGTGTTTCATTTTTCTGTCAAAAATCACGCCAAAAGTGACAAAAAAAAATGGCTTGTAAAGTGCCCAAGCCACGAAAAGTTCCTTTTAAACGACCTTCCCAGACTTCAATCAGCCATAACTTTGTCAAAACTGAACCGATTGTCATTCCCGAGGCCATTTTGGTCATTATTTGGAACCTTCTTCAAATGCACATCTAAGGTTTATGGACTTTGGAAAATTTTATTTTTTTACTTCTTTTGTTAAAAAAAGTATAAGTATATAAGTACATAAACGATTTTTTATTTTTCAAAATTCTCGAAATTCTATTTTTAATCGATTGTGGGTGTCACAATTAAAATGAAAAACTTATAAGAAATGTTAGTTTTGGATGGTTAATTTTACTGTCAAAAATTACACTAAAAATTACAAAAATTTGGCTTGTAAAAAACCCCTATAAATAGACTTATTAGGGACTTTATAGAACCTTATGCCCTTATAAATATGCCAAAACTGTCAATCTGTTGTTGGTGTTAATCGAAAAAGAATATTGAACAAGAAATGACTGAATAATGACGCCGACAGAGCCTCTGATTTACTTATGATTTTGAATAGATGCCGAAAGTTGAAAAATGTGAAGTATTTATAACTTATTCACACATTTCAATTAAATTTGTATGGTCCTCAAATGTATTAATTTATTGTATGACGATAATATTTACATGGATTTAAAATATCTGGAAGGCCAATTACTATTTTTGGTTGAACGTTTTCAATTAACAACGCCATTATTATTTTAACCTTTGCTATACTATATGATACACCAAATTCAGCAGCACTCACTTGTTTGTTGCTTCGCCAACACGCAACTATAATTACCTGACCATCCTGTAAAGTTTAATTTTCGATAACTTGCCGCTACAGTTGTCAATCATATGTTTTGAAGAAGATGTCTGATAAAGTAAGTTCCATTGAGGTTAACTTATAATTAGGCTACTTTGACCAATTTTGTGGTGATCTGAAGCTTTCGTTAGTTACATATATGTATCCTGCAGAATGACATTTGTTTTTGGTGAGTCAGTTGGGATATCTTGACAAAGAGAAATGTAGCTCATACAAGAATTCATTCAGAAATATATAGTATGTTCGATACGTCTAGTTTTGACATTTGTTTAAAATTGATCAAATTCAATTATATTATTTTTAAATTGAATAAAATAAACGCAAAAAATACTTATGCTAGGGCTAACTTAGCTTTACAAATCAGTTCGGTTAATTAAAACAAAAGCTCTATACGTTTATCTAGAATATTATAATAGCAGAGGACTTTCTTAACGATCCGAGAGCAAACACAAAAGTTATTCAAGCAACTATTTGCCAGAATGCATACAGTACATATATTACTTATTAACATATGTATTTAGGATAGATAAGTAAATATGTAAGCCTACGTATGCACATATAATAAATGTTAATATGTTTATAATGGTTCATTTTGGCGATCCGTTACGATCATGCGGGTTACGAGGCGTCAAATATTGACAGCGGTTGGATGCCAATACTGTGGACATGCCCAGAGGATTGCTTTTAAGTAATTTTATCCTCACCCAGAATGCCACGAAGATGTCCACAAGCAAAACGAGCCACGCATGCAATGTGGACGGACGGACGGACGCATGCATAGAAAGCTCGGTTTGGATCGCCGGATGGACGACATGAATACTTGGAAGCATTGTCAGTCGCGCAATCATCGTAATAATTCGCTTCAACTTCAATCGAGAAGCCAAGCGGAAATTACCAACACGCGATATTTAATTTTACCATAAGGTGAACCGAACCAATCATTCGTCTGCTGCGGCTGCGGCTGCTGTTACTGTTGCTGTTGCTGTTCCTGTTGTTGTTGCGATTGGAAGACGTCGCTTCGCGCCGCTTACTTTACTGCATACAATTCACCTTCAAGTCGGTAGAAGAAGCTTCTGGGCATTCTTGTAGCAAATGTCTACTAAATGTATATGCACAACAGGATGGAGTTGCTATCTTCACGCACGCCGAAGATTACATACCCTTGCAGTCCGAGGTCCTCCTGACCATATCCAAATTTATATTACAAACAAAATAGTACTCAGATGTTGATGATTTTTAGTCAAACTGTAAGGAGAATTATAGCAAGCGTTACTGCTGAGATTAATTCAGATATTTTGAAAACAACAAGGAGAGAACTCGACTAGGGCACACCCTTCACTCAGTCTTACCCTACCGTAAAGTATATACATATATATTATATCTCGTGATTTTACCAACATTTTAAAACGTATCGAACAGGAATATTTTAATTTTTTGGTGCACAAATAAAACCAACAAATTTAATTAATTTTTAAAAGTATTAAAAAAGTAGCAATAACACAAACATTTTCATCGGCGTTTATTAACACCAATAAAATAAATAAAAGTGTGAAATAGCTTTTGACCCCAATTGGAATTGAACCAAAATACCATCATCTAAATTTCAGCTGACTAGTCCCAATGGCTTATAGCATATAAATGTGTCATAAGTAGAGTACAGGGTATCTGCAGGGCGGACCTATTACGTCTAGATTTTTTATATATTTTTTTAGTACTACGTATGTACTTATTAAAATGTAGGCTAGGTTTATATCCTTTTATGGCAGCAACAATTTTTACAATTTAAGACCAGACAAAGACTTTTGTCCAATGTTTACATACAAAAGTTTTGCCAACATTCACACATACTATTCTACTTGCTCATCTATCGACATGGAAATGGAGGCAAGCATCTTGTGCAAAAAAATCACTTTTTGTCTTTCGGCGAAATTGTGGTTTTGTTTTCATATTTCTTTTTATAGTTCTATCTACTGTGCATTGCACTGTTACTTCTTTGTGTTTGGCAAACATCAAAGGCCATCCTGTGGACCTTTTTCATTATGGTATTTTTTACACCATAGACCAAAGCGTTAAAAGGGTATACATAGTACTACATTTGTATGCATTTAATATCGCATTCTTTATTTTATGCGACGCTTCGTTGATGACTTTTGCAAACAGCCGAGCAATTAGGGCATTTGAATTACGAAGGTCCTCCGTGTTCGACTCTTAGCCCACGGTACGGAAGTTGAAGTGTTTAAGTATGAACGAGTACCTACGAAATTACTGTCAGTGCAATAATCGCTTTAAGGAGCGCAAAAACTGTCTAAAATATATAGGCACACAATATATATACAATTTATAGCTTGATCTTTGTCGAAAGTAATCAGTTTATCAAAAAATCAAATTTGGTTGCATACATATATACAAAGTCGTGGGAGGTCGCTGGAAAAATTATGTTTATCCGGCCAAAAGGACAACTAAAATACTGGCAACTCCATGCTAATAGAATTTGTATGGCGCAGCCTGTTTACCAAAAAAAATATTGTTTTGTATTTATATACTGACCTTAACTACTTATTCACATTTCAAACATATTGTTTTACTAACTCTGTCTACTGGGCAGCAAAATGAAAAGTAAATAAATGATGGATTGTATACAAAGCCGATGTCTATATATGTGGGCTGGCCTTAAATTGATCGAATTGCTTATATATGTAGATACACATCATTAGTTTCGTGTATTTACGTAGTATAAAGATGTGAATATTTTCAAATAATTTACAATGTAAAATTGTACATACACATACATACATACGTGACTAGCAGATGTAAATAATTGCACAATAAATTGTCAAAAACCACAAGTAAATACAATTTTCGAAAATGAGACAGAAATTTGAAGAAGAGAATCTTTTTATTGATTACACACACAATAAGAGACAAAATGTAACCTTATTTTTGCAAATTTTTTTTTTGCACTAAAAAAAGTTTTATTAACCAAAGTATTTTGTTTCAAACTGGGTTAATTTGTTTTTAAAACTAATCTTTTAAAATATTACCTACCTAGTATATCTTTCAACCAAAGTAATTTTCAAAAATTCGAGTTTCTTATGATTTTAAAACGCACCTTGATTATTGCCTGTCAAACGGACATTGTTGTGATGTGAAAATAACCCTTAATCTTAGGGTGTGGAGCTAGTTTTGGGACGGTAAACAAAAGGACAAAGGTCAACCTTATATACAAAGCGCAACAACTGCAACGGATTTTATGAACGTCAATATATTTATCAAGGCTGGAGTGCGAATCCGTTATAGGGATTGCGTAACCCGTAAAAAAGCGTGTCGTGAGAAAAGGGCTTATTATCTCCCAATCCGTTGGTTTTTTTGGTGGCAAGATAAATTAAGCCCAGATACCGGTTGTTCAGTATGTTCTGATAGAAGCAGAGGTAGAAGAGTATATTGGGTTTGTGCGAACGGGTGCGAAGTATCTTCCAGTCGGACATCTTCGACTAGAGCAGTCTTATATATATTTTTAAAAAAGTAGTCTGTCTACTAGTTACATACATTAGCTAAACTATATTGTACTCTTTTTATCAGGTTTAATAGAAGTAAATTATAATTTAATTAAACTCCGGTTATCTATATATCAAATTGTATGATACAATCTCTAAAAAAGCTTGCGTGTGATATAAATTTTGGTGATGCAAATTCTGGGGTATGGGTTATTTATTAATTATTATATTACCTTAAAATAATCTAAGAGAAAATGGGTTCAAGACTGAAACTGCACAAAAAGTTGAAGAATAACAATACCGTTCATTACATCCTATATCTGTTCTACTAAATGTAATTTTGTTTCCATTAATATTTGAATGAAGTATGTACCATTTTTATTTTGACAATGGAAATGGAGGCTATAAGTGTTAAACTGAAATTCACTCTGAATACAACAGGAAACTTCCTTTATAATCCGTTTTAACGGCCAGGGTCGGAATTTAGTATTCGCCGTCATTTATAATAGTTATATATATGTACTAGTATATATATGTATATGTATATATATATATATATATACTTTATGTAAGTGGCATACACATGTCAGAAATAGGCACACATTTAGCTTCATGTGCGGAGGTGGTATTAAAAACAAACCCTTTTACTTGTTGTTATACAAACTTGCAATGTCTATTTCAGCACACACACACACACACACACATACAGTGAGGACAACACAGATGGCTGTCCTAGCCCGGGACTTGAACAAAGTGGACAGAATTTAACGTGCCACCGACTCGCTTAATAATTGCTTAGAGGCGGTGCGATTTGTGTATGCGCGTTACTGTGTCGCTGGACCATCAACCGTGTCGTTAGGCCTGTCAGACCGACCCAAAACCGGACTGGAACGGGGACCGGGACCGGGCCGGGCCGGGACAGGGACCAAACCTAACCGGACCGGACCGAACCGGACCGGACCGTACAGGACAGCAGTGGACCATTTGCCGACATCTACAATTTGATAGATGCGGTTTGAGGAGGATGGACCAAAAACGCGCGAGGTGTGTGTTGTATACCGAAAAAGGGATGAAACGTCTGAAAAATGCTTACGACTGGGTTTGGAAAATGTTATTACAAATATATTATGCACATATACATAACATGTTGGTATATGTTGTGACAAACATACGAACACTACCCAAACTTTCATTAAATATACTTATACATGCAAATGTACATATATGTATGTATGTATGTATTATGGCTAAAAAACATGCATACATATATGTACATAAATATGTTGGTATGTACTCTTATTATAAGATATGTAAGTATATGCATATGTAAATATAGCGTATACATAAGTATGTATACATCTAAGTATTTATGCAGGTATGTTTGTATGTTTCTACAAATTTGGTCAACACATAAAACTGTAGCTGTGTGTAGTGGTCAACAGATTGGCAAATGGTTCGTTAAGCCTACGAATATCCCAGAACTGAAAGGACGCTATTGTACACAAAGCGCAAATGGCACTCGCGTGAATCCTGCCCCCCCCCACCTGCCCTCCTCTTACCCTTTTGCTTATGTTTAGTTAAATTTAAGTTTTCTGAAATAGGGTTAGTAGTGTAATCAAAATGCCACAGTGTGTAGCAGTAAAATTTGACATAAATTTTACAGCTCACACGTGGCAGCGATTGATGCTGATGTTGATCCCGCCGGACCACACAGGTCGCTGCTTCTGATTTGGTCGGGTAATTATGAAAGTCCTTGTTTAGCTGGCCGCACCCACAGGACTTCAATTTGTGTTCAAATAGATGTACAACATTATAAAAGCGTGACGAATCAGATGGAGCTAGTAAGTAGTAAAAGCTTTTTATATTTTTACATCTTTTCACCTCTACAGTAGAGATTATACATATATCAACATACGATTCTAAGGAGTGCTCTATTTTGAGCAACCATCGTCAATATTTATATAGAATTGTCTATTCGACCCACTTATTTAGGCAATTGGGCAAAAAAGATTCCAGTTCAAATCGAATGTAAAACAAGCGTAAAGTAATATCAGTCGAGAGATAAGTTTTTGTGTGAAAATCTTTTTTGACTACCAATATATGCCGACCTCACTTACAGCTATAATCAAAATTTAAACAAAATGGGTCGAGGAAGATCGTTAACAGCGGAATCAAAAAAGGCCAAATAAAGGTTGACAAGGATATTCAATCATTATAATAATTCCTGAATCGTTTAATGATACATATAGAGCAAGAACCTGGAGTTACAGAGCTGGTTACTTTACTCACCGGAGTTAAATTAAAATGTTCGGAGCACGTTTAAATTAAGAAATAGTTTTTAACGATTGTTCAAATACTGCTTTCTTAAGGAGTTTTCTATTCGATGCCCACAAGTAAGTTGTTTTTTCATGTACTTCAAAATATATATACATTTTAATGACCAAATCAGTGAAAAATGAATTCTCAAAATATAACTGAGATATGAAAGACAGTATACAAATATGAAATATGAATTCTTAAAAATGATTGAAAAATTGTATTGCAAGCACTTTTTTGAACAAAATTAGAGCTAAAGTTTTGACGGATTCAAAGCTATCATATTATTATATGAGTACTACTATGCGCTAGGGTATTCCTACGATTCTCTTAGTTGAGCACCCTTGATGATGACTTTATTCCAGCTAATATTTTCGCGATACACTTGATAAAAACGTTGCTAATAGTTAATTGTTGGCTCCATCTACGGTTTCAGTCAACTCTTTAGCTCCATTGGTCCAATCCCTGTATCTCTATCAGTTACACTGCTGATGGCAGATGTTGAACACCCAACTCTTTTTTTGTTGGTTTTTTTGCAGCTGGGTCATATTGAATAGCTGTTGCCACTACACTATCATTGCCGTCGCCAAAGGTGTTGCACTTAAGTCACAGCAGCAGCAAAAAATTCACTTTTCGAGAGTTTTGCAAAGCAAGGCAAGGGAGACAAAGCTAACAGCGGCATGCCGACGATTAAATACCCTAATAGACCGCAGACCGTCTGTGAAACGAGAAAATGTAAATATATATTCAAAAAACGCATTGTTCCTATTGCAGCTATATGATGTAGGAGTTCGATGTTGATAATTATCTGTCGGAATGTAAGCATCAGAATAACACTCGTAACTAGTGATTTTGATGGCAGTATTTTGAGAAACAGGCTCATTTTGTATACAACAACTCATATGTCGATCGATAATTCCTATACTAGTTATATAGTGATCCGATGTGGTCCAGCAAAATGACCGATACAACCGACCGATTATATCAACTCAGCTATTGATGAAGATAAACTATATTTATTTATACTTTCTCCTTTAATGCATTACAAACTTAACGACATAATTATAATACCCTCAGCAAGGGTATCAAGTGGGGCCACCAAGAACAACACAAATGGTATAGCTGGTCGTGAGTAACGGCATTTTTGAGTTAGCACGCATCAAAATTGCACCATATGGAAATTTGGCTGGCAACTGCCGTGATATTGTTGACGCCAACGAACTAAAATGGAAAAAAAGCAGCGATGGAAAACTGCAACCGTATGCGAAGGTCAATCAAGAGTGGCTCTTTTTTCAGCCTTTCGCCAGTGCGCCGAAATTGCGGTAAAGCAAAAAACTGCGGTCGTCACACAGCTCACTAAGCGCTTGGAGGAGAGCAACGGGAAAAAAAGCTGCAAAAAAAAAAAAAATGGTCGGACATCGAGGAGGCCGCGACATTTAAGGGGATTAGGCAGTCAGTTGGAAACCGCTTGTTTGCCCAGTGGCATGCAGCTTGATGCAGTTGACTCGTTTTTTTCAGTTGCCACACAAAAACAGCACACTGTCTGCATCTGCCCCGGTCATATTGCCGCAGTATGTCTTCGCCATGTGGCGTCCTGCACCGCGCATTCAAGATGTATCCGTCCGTCATGTGATACTGTCGCCGATTAGGCTTCTATGGACGTGCAAAGTGCTTGTGATGTGTGTTTGCAATGTTTGTTGCTTTTTGACGCGGGCCCCCTCCATAAAAACATAATTTTTTTACGCGTGCAACATGGAACATTCAGTGCACCAGCTCTGCTCATGTTTCTATTTGCCACAGCTTAACAGATAAATGGGCAAACATTGTTGCATAAGAGTCGGACTTGATTACACCTTGCCACACCATGTTTTAACGGTTTAAACAGAACTAAGTCAAGTGATGCACAGATATGGATTTGAGTAAATTTTATACTCGAGACTAAAAAGTCTAGTACCAAAACTCAAATATCTATCTATACTATAGACTCTATACCACAAAGCCATTTCATTTAAGGGCTTGTGGCATGATTGAACCTAATTAGAAGTTTATGTAAACATTTTACATTATGTCCACAGCCAAAGTTGATAATATCATTACAACATAACATGTGGAAATTAGGCCACACATTAAAATTAAAAAAAGTTGCTGCCACATTTTAATTTGATATATATATACATTTTTACAGCGTCACATCCTGCCTCTGTCGGGAATCGAACTTGTTGCACCATCATTGTGGCAACTTAAAACATGGAAAAAATATAAAATTAGTTATTAGCACATAAAGATATTAAATTAACATGATTATAATTGATAAATAACTTGTTAATTGTATTACTATAATTTCATTCATTTTTATTATTTATATTTAAGAAAATCAGTTATGCATTAAATAATTATTTTATTTGAATTTAATTTCTTTGCTTTTTGTATTTATTTAAGTTAGTTGTTAATAGTTTAGTTAGTTTTTAAGGGGCATAGTAAGGTATAATTTTCTAAATTGTGTAGCACCTGTAAAAGTTTTGAGTTCATGAGGCAATTGAATCTATGGGTAATTGGTTCTATATTATGCCTCCCTGAGCTGTCCACTCTTAATTATTCGTTCTTCGATAGACTGTAAGGCTGATAATTAGTCAAGAACTAAATTAAGATGGTTTCACTATTTATAATGCATAATTTAAATACAGATTGCGGACTTTTCCAACTTCCGTTTTCTTATCGAATTAACTTTAAATTCATATATGGCAAACTGAAGATGTGTGTGTAAGCCAATACTTTAACGATATCAGAAAATCCAACGGCAACAAATATGTTGCATGTATGTACATATATATATATGTAATATATATTTAATAAATCTTAACTATGTATGTTTTGCATCTGTTCCATCATATTGGTTCATTGTGGACGCATAATTGCCTACACTGTGAGTAGCTTCTACATGGTAGAGGGGGGGCAACACAAACGGAGGCAAGATGCCGGGGCAACATGGCTCTAAAACGACGGCTTGCAATATCCGCGATTATTTGAGTGTGTATTTGGATGCTGCTTGGCCATGGTATGTATTCCAGATACATACCTACATATGTATGTTTGTAGGTAGGTAAATGTGTGTGTGTGTGTGTGTGTGTGTGTGTGTGTGTGTGGTAGTGAGATATTCTAGGCCCTGTCAAAACTAAAGCGCGCCGCTGCCAGGGACAGACATGCACAACTTTTGCCTCCATACAATATCAGCAATTTCCTTCGTTAGTCATTCGTTTCTTTCGTCTGCCTTGTTGTTATGGCTCCCACCAAGCGTCCGACTCGACGGTCCGTCCATCTCAACGAACGAGGTCCTGTTCCGTTGGTCTTTCTACTTTGATGCAGAGACGCAGAGATGTAGAGACCTCTCCGAGTTCAGTTCCTATACCTCACGCCCAAACAGGCGAACGGCAAACGGCGAACGGCGAACATAAGCGACGCTTGGACAACTGGAGGACGCCTTGGCTCCTGGACAAGAGTAGAAGAGTACGAGTACAAGAGTACACATCGCCAGCAGACGTCGACTCACGTATATTTGACTGTATAGTGTATAGGAGTATGTGGGGTTTGGTACTATGGGTACTATATGGGAAGCACATATGCACACTTAGCCATAGCTAGCCATGCCCAACGTACTACTAGGTAGTCACATATGGACACATAATGTAAATGTCCGTAATTTCTTTTTGGGCATCTCTTAGCTGCCGTTGCTGCCTTTGCTGCTGCTGCTGCTGCTGCTGTTGCCGTCAACGTTCTTGCCATTTAGCTTGAAAACCGAATCCCTTTGCCTCGCCTTTTGCCTGACCCACGGCGTATAGCACTTGGACGACGACGGCGACGACGATGGAACCACACATGGCGCAGCAACTTGCGTCGCAGCGCAGATTGTTTCTGCCGTCGTCGTCGTCGTCGTCGTCGCTGTCGCCACCACCACGTTTCCATCATAGCACCCAACCACCTGGCGCTAGAGGCGAGTCGATCGATAATTTCCATAGCTGACCACTGCTGTGTATGCGAATTTTGAAGCGGACATCTACAAACACAAGCAAATGTAGAGAATCACCCTGCCCAGCAACTAACACACACACACATGCACATGCACACATACATACACTGAGAGACCCATACACATACATGAACACACTAAGCATTTACTCTTAGAAGCACCGGCGACACACACGAAGCAGTTGCCGTAGCTATAGCAGAGGCTGAGGCTGGAGCTGAGGATGAGGCTGAGGCTGAGGCTGGAGCTGAGGCTAAAGCTGAATCATGCTTCGAAAGCATCCACATCCACATAACGGTACGGGTACGGGTACGGGTACGGGGGTACTGGGTGGGCTGGCGATGGCAACAACACTGGTCAGTCCCACAATAAGTAAGGGTCTGTCATGAAGATAAAACGAAGACCAAGGAACGAACTGTTTCTGCAAAATGTTGTTTGCATACTACTTGCGACATGTGAAAAGGATAAGAGTGAGTATGTGTGTGTGCGTGTGTGTGTGTGTGTGCATCTGTGTGTGTAAACGTGTGAACGGATATCTATGTGTAAGTGTGCAAAATGAGTCTGTGTGAGTGCTACATAGCGGACGATGCCGCAAATAGTACGTGAGTGGGAGTTCGGCGCGATTGGGGACCGCCGGACTCGCTGTGGGTAGTTGCCACGGACTGACGTGAAATGGATGTGGATGTGGATGTGAATGGGGATGTGGATGGGGTTGGTGGGCTGTGGGATTGTGGGTGTGGGTGTGGGTTTGGGTTTGGGCTGTGAGGCTCTGGTCAAGCAACGCGCCGTTGCCGTTGCTGTTGCCTGGGACTGGGACTGGGACTGAGACGGACAGACGACGACTTGATGGCTGGGATTGGTGTGGGCATGGTGGACTGTCCGGGCTATGGCAACATCTCTCGACTTGATACTGCGTCGTGGGAGCGACTGGTAGATGGAGGTAAAGATGTGCGCTAGGCGATTGTAAAATTTCACA
This sequence comes from Drosophila maculinotata, assembly GCA_035045305.1. Lineage (NCBI taxonomy): Eukaryota > Metazoa > Arthropoda > Insecta > Diptera > Drosophilidae > Drosophila > Drosophila maculinotata. The sequence goes on from JAWNPD010000335.1 coordinate 14,235,523, forward strand.
TTTTAGAGAATTAGACGCTTTCTCGAAAACAAACACACACACACACACACACGCACACACAAACATACATATACATACACACGCATACAGATTTTGCACACAATCTCATATATACATATATATATATATATTAATATGTGCATATACATATGTACAATATATACATAGATATGTATTTTTGAGTCAGTGTATACATACTGAAATACATATTGTACGTATGAAGTATAAATTTTGGTACATAGGCAAATTATACTGTTCTGTTTTTATGTGTAAATGAAAGTCAATCACGTTGTTGTTTATGCAAATTTTTCATATATATTGCGATATTAGTCGCGTGTCCGAAACCGTAAAGGTGCCATTTGACAATAAAATAAAACTTGACCAAGAACAAAATTACGTATACGTAATGAAAAAATGCAAAACAATATATTCAATAATTCTAAAAAAAACTTAGGCATAACTTTTTAAAAATTTATTTATGTCACGAAGCTTAAGCTATGTAAAACTTATAATTTTCGGTAAAGCAGCTAACTTAATCTATTCGCTATGCGTATCATTGACAAGCTAGTTTTGGTCGCTTAAGCGAATCGGCCGAGGATATAAGATATATGTATAGTTTATTAAGTTTTATTAAAGACGGACTGCTTAAAAATAGTGATGCCGTTAATGGAAAAGTATATTGGTCTTGTGTAAAATCAGCCATCTGTTAAATTCTTTAAAGATCGAAACGTAGATTTCATGGCCACGCCCAATCCCGCCACCCCCAGCACCCCTGCCAGTTCCACTCGTTTTTATTGCGACAATGCCTTTCCCTACGTCTTCCCCTATCCTCTCTGCGGAATTTTTCTATTCTACAGACAAATCATGCACAATCAATCAATTTAACGGAAAATTCACTTTTTATATGTTTAGACATTCAAGCCGTTTAATATCAGCGGAAAAAAAAACACTCGGTTTGTTCGCTTGGTCTAAGCACAAGTTGTATGCTCTTTAAATTCAATTTACTATGGATATTAAAAAAAAGAATACTCTTAGCCAGAATTTGATAAGTAGAGTTGCACACAACATACAAATTGTTAGGGTTTTAATGAGTGCAATGCGGCACGTACAATATTTACAATAGGAATCAAGGGATTTACAATAGGAAATCAGGAGTCAAACTGTTATGATTATGACAAACCGCTTGAGATATATGATCTATACGACATCGTAGTTTCATGTTGATAATTCTTATCCCAATTGTAGAGACTATTATATAATTAAATTTGTTATGCAAGAACTCATCTTGCGACAGATAGTTCCTATGTCAGCTATAGGATATAGTGGTCTGATCAGGCTGACTCTGACATATGTACTGCCTGCAGCAAAAGGACGCATAGGGACAAAGTTTCATTAAGATTGAGCCTTAAAACTGAGAGACTATTTTGACAGAGGGACGGACGTAGAGACAGACGGATATGGCTATATCTACTCAGCTCATCATCCCAATGATATATTGTACATTATGCCCGTTACATAGATTACCATATTTTAAAGGGTTATTAATAATTATAAAGAGTATGAGCAAGCAGCTGAAAAAAAGCCAGATGTAAAATACATTCAGACTCCAGTATATCTACGCATGGTATGTAAATAAATATAGTATACGGTGCAGGGAACAGGAGCACACTTTACTCAAACATTTGATTATTCCGCCCGTCCCACTCTGCGTATGATTGATTTGGTTCGAAGCCATAAATAATGAAGTGAGTACAGGTGCATGCTAATTATAATTTGAGAACTCTTCACTTACTGATTTTTAGTTCATAAAATCAGAAATGATTTACCAGAAGCAACGATATTTAGATACAATTAACTTGAAGTTCATAATTCATGTTGTATGTATGTACGTAGATAATCGTGTTCAGTAATGCACTTGTATATAGGTATATCAGTATATGTGTTCAAGTTCAAGGCTATAATTGTTATGTACAAATCACAATATCATAATATTATTGGCATTGGCATCCAATCCCCAATCCAACTTACATACAAATTGCACATACTTATATCCTATTCATAGACATACATACATACATATACATTAAAATGTGCATATATACAGATGTATACAATACATGCAGAGTTGCAGCCGCAACCAGACGCAGCTCATTATAATTAAATAGGTAATAGGTTGATGTTGCCCTAATTTGGTGAATGTGAATGTATGTGTGTGTGTGTGTGTGTGTGTGTTTGACTGAGTGTATTTATGTACATATATGCGAGAGACAAAACACAAGCACACGTTAATTTGTACATAAGTACAAGCACAGGTACTATGCGTCGTATACATAATACTATTTACATTATTATCATAATTATTATTATAATGAAATACACATTATAACGTCTAGTCACATGGCACATTATGACATGTTATACATATGTATGTATCATATGTGCATCGGCCTAAGCTGTTGTTTACATTATTGAGTATATGCATAAATTGGATGCATATGCTTATATGCCACATATGTGGCACACGTACTTATGACGGTCCGAGTAACACTTATGTGGTGCTTGATTTCACTGCCTCTTTTGTAAATAAAGGTCAATGTCACAGCTACTTAATTCATCGACTGTACACATAGCTTTAAGCACAATCATACTTTATTCTACAGATACACATGTATGTCAGATGTATATTTATGTCAGAGACCGGCCGTTGATAATCGTAAATATCCGTTTGCTGATATACAAAATAGGCGTACTTTTAAAAATCGAATTCTAATGGATGCGTTTGGTTAATGCTATTTGTGACTAAATTCAAATTCAGTCCTTGGCTCCAAGTAACCTCTCGGCTTAGGAGGCTTCTCCCAACAAACCTTGCACATAAGCTTCCTCGTGTTCTGTTGTGCTCTCCAAGTAGCAACAAGATCCTTCGATGTTTGCGTGTGCATATAGATCTTACGTATTATCGTCAGATACTCCTAAGTCGTTACACATGAGATCCTCGAACGCTTTCCTTAACAACGCTCCTTCCTGTCTGGGAGTTGCAGATAGTTTGAGTTTTATAAAACTATAGCTATAGGTGGAATTTATATCTAGCCTTAGGGCTTGGCTGCTGATTACCTTAATGATTTCTATACCGTCAACATCAACTGGGTTTTCGCTGCTCTCGTAATGCTTTTGAGCAATTCCAATGTACTGCGGGCCACTGAGATCCTTGTCACCAAAACGAGAAACTAAATCTGCTGGAATTGGTTGTGACTAGCCTTTATTTATAACAATCCATAAATTAAAGTTGGTAGCAAATGTAGTGTAACGACTGGATTGAGAAACAATCTGAATGTCAGGATTAAGTACATATTTTGATACATATTGTCACATTGAGTTCTTCTCAGCAACTTTAAGCTTCGCCAACAGGGTTAATATTATTTCTTATTCAAGGAAGGAAAGGAGTAAGTGTTATTTATTTACTTCAAAGTTTGTATTGTGGTTGCTTATTATTTCTGATTAAAGCAACTATTTTGATCTACTATTAGTACATAAATATTTGATATATTTGCCAAGAAAGAAATATTGTGCATGAGGAAGCGAAAAGCAAAGGCAGAGAACAGTTGACTCCAACTGCCGTCGCAACTGCTACTGCATCAACTTAGTCCACATTTAGTTCGCATTTACACGATGAAGTTTCCTCATGAAGTTTTTTTTATTGATTCTGTTTGGAAACTGCTGCGTAACTTCACTTTCATTGAGACGGAGAGTTATACTTGCCGCAAAGAAACTCGATTTTATTTATGGCTTGCAAATCGGATATGGATTTGCAATCGATTACTCGAAAATCATATATTAATAATATTGAAAATCATTTTTATTTATTTTAATATTATGAGTGAGCTCAATTATATACATATATTTCATTTATTTAATTTCAAAAAGTCTTTCACTCGATTCTTGAAAAATAACGATAAATATCGATTTTAGAGCATATCTCAGAGATTATAAGAGCTAGAGCTCTGTAGATTATCGTACAGCTACCACAGTTAGTTTATCTTTCATATACCTGTTTCCCACCACACAATATTCAGTTTGATGTAATCACATTTGAATATCATGTTTATTCTCTTATTTAATGACGATCGGAAGATAAGATCCAAAGTTATTTGAGTATTAATTTCCCAGCCAAAGATAAATGTTCTTTATTGATTTATATGCATTATGATATTCGTGAGAATAGATGTATTTTGGAATTGTTTCTCAAAAATCAAACGAAATATAATCGAAATTTAAATTTCTCAACTTTAAAATGTAATGCCAAATGGGGTTTTGACCACTCGTCCCTATTTGGTACAAGTAGTATACATAAATTTATATAATGCCAAATACCCCACATTTATACAAGCTGAACGTGGGTTGGAAAGGGTTAGAGGTGGGGCTGGACTTCTAGGGCCTGTTCACTCGTTTACGTTCTTGGTCAACTGCTATGTTAGCGGCATTCGTAAAATAGCCAACTATTATACTTATATACAGGCGGCGTGGCGTGTATATATATTCAAACGCTTCTCCGTCTTTCATGCCTCGCGTACCCCCCATTCCCCCAAACCCCCCAATCCCCCCAATCCCTTCAATTGCATATATGTTTGTGTATTAATTTATCCACCCACTCTATTACGCATACGCTTACGGCGGGCCACTGTAACCGGCCAAGCTGGCCGTTTTCAACTTGAAAATTCGAATTTTCGTAGCCTCCAACTCGTCGACTTGCGCTAGTACCTCAGCCGTTGTTGCTGCCGTTGCTGCTGATGCTTCAGCCGCTGCCACAACCTCTACTGCTGCCAAAGCCTCTGCCTCCGACTCGTCCTCAGCCATTGCCTCTGCCTCTGCCTCAACTTCAACTTCAGCCACGGTGATGGCAATAGCAACGACGACGACGGCGACGACGGCGACGACGACGACGACGACGACGACGACGACGACGACGACGACCAGCAATGACGATGCCGACGCAACGAAACGTGACCAAGCCGGTTAGTACGTAGCCCACATTTGCCTCCATCTTCATATCCATTACATGCCGCACTGGACCACTGGCCACTCCTAACCCATGCCCACACCCCCCTACCCACACCCTCACCCTCACCCTATCCCAATCCAAACCCATCCCCATCCCGAACTAACCCTCCGCCATCAGACGGCGATGTAGCAAGCAATCGCAAGCCGTATGCAAACAACATTTTCCACAGCTACTGGAGGTTCTTTGCTGGTCGCCTTCGTTGTTGGGCTTCCTTCGTACGCTTGCCTATGTCGGTGCCTTCTTGCTGCATGCTGGTCCTTTTGCTGTTGCTGCTGCTGCTGCTGCTGCGTCTTCTTCTTCTTGCGCGTCCTGTGCGATGTCCGAGCTAACCCACACACACACACACACATGTACATACATACATACATACGTACGTATACGTATGCTGCGATATTCCCTGTTTGTGTAAATGTTCGCATCTCTAAATTCGCATACACAGCAGTGGTCAACTATGGAAATTATCGATCGACTTGCTTTTGGTGTCAGGTGGTTGGGCGATGGATGCGGTGGCAGAAAAGGCAGCAGCAGCAGCAGCAGCAGCATGATGGACACGCAGCCGAAGTGGAAGTGGAGCGCCAGCTCTTGTATGGCAACGAACTGCTGCAGCTGCCTCAAAACGGGGGCGGCGACAAAGGTGGCGGTGGCGGCGGCGTCACCCAAGGCGCACATGGGCGTACTGGATGGGGATTGGGATGAGACTGGCTTAGGGATAGATTTTGGAATAGGGTCTGTGACGAAAGCAGTGCTTGCGACAGCTCCAACAACATGCTGCACTACTGGACGCTTGGTCCTTTTGCTTGGTTGCTTGGTTGCCAAGGCAAAGGCAAAGGCAAATGGCAAATGGCAATGTGACTCTGCCTGGCTTGGGCTGTTGCCTATATTGGTGGCATCAACGTTAGCGACAGCAAAATGCCACTGCCACTGCCACTGCCCCTGCACATATGAATCACCCCTGTCCAGCGTTCTCAGCAACGACGAATCTAACGACCAAGAGATGACGAGGACAAGATGACGATGACCAGAAGGAATGGCAGCTGAAGCTACGGCTGCTCTGCATTTTGCGAAGCAATCGGCGGAAATATTCAGCCCAGCACGGCTGAAAAGGCGTACTTGTGCACTCCGCCCAACATCCTCACACACACACACATACACAAACACACACACACATATACACACACACACCAGGGAACATCAAAAGGCTACGGCTACTGGTCTTATTCGAGCGACCATTCAAATGGGCGAATGAGTGGGTTGGTAAGTAGTAGTTTGGAATCGTCCTGGTGGTGTGGCATGGTGTGGTTTGGTGTGGTGTGGTGTGGCTACGGCGGGTGTGCGTCGAAGGCCAGAAATTGCTTATGCGACATCTACTGACTGCTTTTGCTATTGCCTCCAGTTTTAGTTAAGGCAGACAAAGTCAAAGACGGACCTGGAAATAGCCAGCGTGCTGGTCCACTGGAGTCCAGGGCCAAAAACATGGCAACATACGGCACATACGCTCCACACACACACACATATATATATATATATATGTATATAGGTGCATGTATATGTGGAGGGCTGTGAGTGGAAATATGTGTATCTATGCGTTGTGCTAAAAATTGTTGTCCGTTAAGTTAAAGGCGGCTGATACGGACAACTCAAGAGTTGAGTTGAGAGCATGTTCTCAAGTTTAAATCACACAACATCGGCTCGGGTGAGACGGACTGAGTTGTGTCGACTATCGTCCATTTCGGTTACTCGCTCGGGCCTAGCCGTATCCGATACGGGAAAACCTAAAGGACCGACTGCATTTGGTCGGTGGAGGAAAGACGTGTTCTGCGTGCTCATTGAAGCATTAACTTGACCATGATAGGTTCTGTAGCCTGTCCGCCGATATGGTAACACCATCACCATACACCATACACCATATACACAGTCTCCATGCAACATCGACTTTAACGCGACTGCTGCTATTTTTCACTTCAAAGGCAATTTAATTGCGAATGTCAGGTTAACCGCATATAGAATTCGATTTCAGAACTGCATCTGTAATCAAATTATGTCCGATGTTTGCAATGCATAGAAAAATACGATTGCCTCCTCTCCTCGACTCAATTAGCAGAGCTTCCGAGCTGTAGAGCTGCAGAACAGCTGAAGGCACAGTTGTGGTAGTTCTGTAAGTTGACTTCATATTGATTCTCTCGCTTGGCATAACTTTTATTTTTATCAAAAAAAAGAAAAGGGAAAAAAAAAGAAAAGCACACAGAAAAGTATGCAGACGTCTGGGCATCTTATTGGGCTTAACCTAGTCTCCTCCACACAGTCCAACAAGTGGCCCATAAAAATACAAACGAATATACGTATATGGGCATAATAATTTAGGCCCCCCACTCCCCCCTGTTTGCCGGAATAGGAGCGCGAGTACCGAGGTAGCTTTATTTTTATTTTTATTTCATTTTTCTTTCTTTTATGTTTTCCATTTGCTGGGTGCTTATACGACGTGTTTACGTCTTCTTTGTGCGACTCATCCAAACGCTGAACCTGAGACTACTGGGCCACAGACTGGGCCAGTGGCAGGCGCAGGGACAGGGGCAGGAGCAGGAGCAGAGGCAAGTTCAAGCGATGACAGCAGAAAGACACACACACACTCACTTTACAAACACACAACCAAAGAGAACAGAGAACAGAAAAAAAAATCAATGCTTAAAGGCAAAGAATAAAATATTTATTCTAGATTTCATTCATGAACGTTTACTACATATGTATACACTCCAACAAATGTCTGTCTGATATATGTATGTGTATGTATGTTTGTATTCCGAGTATCATTCCCGCGACAAAAGTTCTCTATGGTTGCACAGTTTTTCTATTTTCTATTTCCCATTTCCTTCTACCCCAGTTGAACTCAACCAACACTCGACTTCTGCTGATGCCGGCTATTTTATTCTGTGCTCTACTCAAAGTTACAACTTAACTGTTATTTTATTACAACATTTAATAAAAATCAACAAGTGCACGGAGTCTCTCTCTATGTGTGTGTGTGTGTGTGTGTGTGTGTGTGTGTGCTTCTAACCAACCCCCCCTCACTACACTGTCTTCACCCTTGTAGCTGTAGCTATAGCTATGGCGCTTAAGCAAATGGAGCGTGATTTTGTAGCTCCATTAAGTTTATATTAAGTGTTGGTATTAAAATAAAAATGCTTGTTATTTGTCTTGCCTTTTTATTTAGTTGCCGCTGCCCATATTTCCCTCTTGCATACCATAAGATAAACTTAACCACCGTCTACAGAGAACTACTTTTAAGCACAGGCTAATAACAAATCAAGCGTGATCTAATTACCCCTTTGGTGACCGGATAGCTTCAAGCAGCGACAAAATATCGAATTTCGATCAGAACCAGCATGTTTCTTGATATTGTGCTTAATTTGTTGCTGGAATACGTTAACCGTTACGCCTACCAATCGCTGCACTGACGATCCCGCTGTCCTTCAGCGATTTTCCAATATGCGCACTTATTTTTCAAGATTCCGTATCAAGTATTTAGTTACTGGAGATTAGCTAGCAGCTTGGGCTTAAATCACGACTTTGTCCGTTGGATGTTCACACATCACTAACACATCATTAAGCAAGAAAGAATAGCCATCAAAAGTTCACCTGCTCACATCTAACATCAATTGAACATATACATTAAATAAAAAAATGTCTATGCTTTTTATGTGATAGTAGCAGTTAAATCTTAATAATTTGTTGTACATGTTTAAGGAGCTTAATAACACTTTTAACTGGCGAGTTTGGTCGGAATACTTTGGCAAACAACAAAGTTTTGTATGTAAATATTCATATGTCGAAAGATAGTTAACATGTGGATTGGTAGAGGGACTAGTGAAATATTTTGGATATGTGTTTATTTATTTATTATTTAACTATCCTAGAGCTACAATATTTACCTTTATGTATGGCACTGTTATAAAATGGAAAAAAAGCAATTTTATAAACATTCGTAAAACAACATGAATTAATTTCATTTTATAGGCTTGAAAAGACTTAAACTTAAATTTGAAACTATAAATTGTTTTTTTTTATCATATTTTTTATAATGTTCAAGATATGCCCAAAAATGTGTATTTCGTTATATTTTTTGAACGGGACAAATATGAAATAAGCCTGATGGTTTTGGAGAATTTATGTTCCAAGCATACTTAATCTCTAGGTCTTAAAGTATGTGAGAACACCGTACAAGGTTCTTCTACCTGTTACATACATTTGCCGTGCATCATGATGTTCCGTTTTTATCCATTTTTATTAGGTAGAGGGTAAAGAGCAATATGTAAGTACTAAATTCTTAAGAGTATAAAATAACTTTCGTTCTTTCTTTGCTGTCTAAATGTCGGCAAAGTTTTGCCCTATGAAAATAAAGCACACAAATAAAAAAGAAATATCATTAAGTGTCTGACACTGACCTAGCCCAATGCCTTTTATGTTATTTAGCTCACAAAGGAAATGAAATAAAAACTGTGAATGTGCCGTCGCATCCTTCCATGCATACATACAGACAAACACACACACACACACACATAGACTTTTATATATTGCTCATATTCACTTTGCATATGTAAGTATATAATACATAAAATCAAATGCGAACAAGTGTGATGGCAACACATAAAAAATTTAATAAGCATGTATTGGTCTCTCTGTCTGTGCGAGTGTGTGTGTGTGTGTGTGAGTGTGTGCTTAATATGGGTGAAGGACACACAGAATTCCTAATAAAAGAATATTAGTCAGACAGGCTCGTAAACGTTCCTGGATTAGTGTCGATTATGTATTAAATAATCCGAAAGTATTTTAAAAGAATGCACGGTGAGCAACAGATAAATACTACCCTCAACCTATATTCTATGTGTGTGAGTGTGTGTGTGTGTGTCTGTGTGTGTGTGTGTGTGTGTGTGTGTAAGCCGGTTGCCGGGGAGCCAGAATACCAGATTGAGCTGCACCGTTATGTACTACTTCTGAATTGAATATAAAAACAAACATAAAAGTTTGACGCCTTCTTTTGCCCCTGCCCAATAACAATATTGGTCAGTATGAACTTACTTTTATATATCTATATGTGTATTGGTATGTATTAATATACACACACACACACACACACACACACACACACACACACACACATGTGTATTTAAGTAAGTATGCAGGGCCACTTTCATTCCAAGCAGCATTGAGTAACCTACAAAAAAAAGAGCCGAGAATCACAGGACTAGCGCCAATGCTCTGCTGCTGCCTGTGACCAGTGCCCAGTCCGAGGAGTCCCAACCCATACCGACCTCGACCTCGACACCAGTCTGGCTTTGAGTAGACCAACGACTAAGAAGCACACAACACACGGTATGCAATATATATTTTTATGTGTAGACAAAGTCTGCTCTAAAAAGTGCAAACAAAAAACAAAAAAAAAAAAACATAAAAAATAAAAAGAAATGTTTACAAATAGACAGAAAAGAAGTGGAAAAATTGGTTTTATGATTCAAGGACAGGAATCACATTATTCTTACAACAGCATAAAACCTCACACATACACATTGGCTGTGGGCAAGGACCTCCCCGCTACCCCTTGCCGCGTTCCCCGTTTCTCCACCAACCCCCCCTGCGGTCATACGCTGCTCACTTTTGGCTCAATTCGAAGCAATAATTTAAGTCCAACATTTTTATTGCTACACATGCACTCTTAAGTTTGTTTGAATGTATGTATGTATGTATGTATGTACATGTGTCTGTGTATTTATGTAGCCACATGAACTCGCTTCTTTTCTCCCTCTCCCTCTCTATCTCTCGCTCTCTCTGTTACTATATCCTTAATGTGTTCGTATGTTCTATATTCAGAAAGTAAAAGTACTTTCGATTTTTTTCAATTGGACTTTGAACTTTTGTTAAAAGAATATAAAAATACTAAAAACATAGCAAAAGTGAAAAGTTACAAATAATGTAGCCAATCCGTTAAGTTTCCTTACCCTGTAGCTAAAGGGGGCCAGCATATAGTGGTGCAAATGTAAGTAACCGCCGGAACTAAACATTTTCAACCCCTTAAAGTATTTATATTCTTGATCAGCATCAATAGCCGAGTTTAGTTGGCCATCTTCGTCTGTCTGTTTGAGTCGCAGAACTCAGTCATATAGCTGCTATAGGAACTACCGGCCAAAAGATCAGTTCTTGTATGAAATACCTTTCCGTTTACATATCCCGGCCAAACTCACGCAGCGTTAGTAGTATTGATAAAAGGACCAAGCCAAGAAGAATACTAATTTCAACTTGAATTTTTAGCTAGATTTATGAAGTATGATCAAAAAGATATTGCTTTTGAAAATCGGTTGAGTTTTCACAAGGCTATGGATGTGAAAGGTTTGGACCAGCGTATATTGACTCAGATTTTAATGCCTGGAGATATGTTTTACACATTACGACAAAATACTATAGAAATTATAGTAAAGAATTAAATTATATTTTTGTTTTTAAATATATGTTAAAGGTTTCTATAGCGATCCAGTAATGTAGGGTCGACAAACTGAATGTTTATATAGTACATATACACATTCTTTCAAAATAAATATTTTCTGTGTCTGAACGAGTGTTTAATATATTGCCAACAAGAATCAGAAGCTAAAGACGTTGCAACAATAAGAAAATCACCAACGCAACAGCAACAATAGATTTTTTTGCCCCGTCATCTGCTTGACTGCCATATTTGAACTGATATGCTGCTCCCTGCCCGCCTTACTCTCTCCCCGACATGCCCCATGTCCAGGCCAACGTAATTTTTTGAAAAACTTTCAGTTAACGCACACAATGACAAAAGACGCATATTCTCAAAAGCCAAATATGCATATTGTGTATGAATTTCAAAAAGTATCTTTTGCACACACATAAAGGAATTTAAGGATGCAGATGCATTTGTCTGCATGTATGCACATGTAGATGTATATATGTGTGTATATATATATATATATATATATATATATATATGTGTATGTGCATATATTTAGATTTAGATGTGTATGCACTTCTACATTTATGTCGCAATATTTCAGAGTGTATCTCTATTTAAATACATATATAATATGATAAAATAATATATATAATATAATATATGTATATATTGCGACAGCAATGCAGGCATTTCTATAGATGCATTCACATCTAAATATGTATGCTTAGATCCGGTCTGCTTTGTATTTGTCTCTAACTACAAATTTCAAAATGAATCTTTTTGTTTCAGCCAGTAGCCTCAAGTAATTTTACTTTACACTGCACCAGGAAAATGAATCCTTGCACATTGCAAGACATCAACCTAAGCAACATATAAATGCGTAAGAATATACATATACATACATACAGACATACATAAGTGCGAAAATGTGTACATAATGTAGATATATGTACATATGTATATGCGAAATCTGCTTATGAAAATGTACGAGTACTTGCAAAATATGACTATATGTATGTATTTTTCCATATACGCATGTTCAAATATATGTACATGCTTTCTTATAGGCAATAGCACATTTGTATAGTTGTATGTGTTTGATGTGTTATTGGACCTTTAGTTATAGCAACAACACAAAATAAATTGCATACACATTCTGCCACATATTATACTAATGCAAATGCTGAAATGTGTAAAAGGATCCATATGTGTACATACATACATATGTGGGCTTCTATATTCACTGCAGCGTAAGACCGAGATGGCTATACGTTTGATAAATATTTCTTGATTTTAATTTGGAATTCTTTAGAGACAAATTCACGGAACGAAATCAAGCCGATTAAAACAAAAGCTTGCCCCCAGCCCCTTTCACCTGTTATCTTTCACCTTTCACATTTTAGCTTATTTCTAATTTTATAAACTTGTGAGTGCATATTCAAATATACTTATATAACATTGTGCATACACAACATTTACATTAATTCTTATATCTTTCCATTCGTTGCGCTTTTCTTGAAGTATCTAAATACTTAAGCACCATACTAAGAATGTTTACTAAAGGAAAAAGCAAATCTGAGCCGAACACCTGTCAGTTTCTTTAATTGCTGGATTATTTTCTTGTGCATTTTCAATTTTAGTTTTGAGCGTATTTATGCTTTGAAGATAGGTAAAGAAGTACTAATTGGCTTAGGAAAATTATACTTAAGCCTTAAGTTATTGTAAAAACTAATAAATTTGTTAGCATATTAAGCAAACACTTTGTGGGTTTTTAAAAATTTCACCTTTTTAAATTGTATGCTCGATAAGTTCGTTCAACTCAATTATTGTCAATGGCCTAGTTGACATACTGCATTTGTAGTATATATGTATACTTATACAGATAATTCTTTCAATCACATTTATTGTGTTTCATTGCTCAAATGTTTATGTACTTATGCTTATATATCTAACTTACTTTTCATGTGCATCGGCAAGGACACATTCAGTGCTACACATGGCCGGCTTTGAAAACACTTTCCCTGGCCAAATAATGGAAAGCGACAAACACAAATGTATTTGCCCATAAATAGCTCATTATCATTAAATTAAATAAGTTGTGTGGCAGCAACAAGGTTACTTGGCATTTGCAGCACTCAAGCACTCAAACAGATACTCAGACACAAACATACATACATATGTATGTACATATGTTTATATAAGCCAGATACTCTTGTGTGTTGGTGCAGTCATAAATAATCATAATGCATACATGTACATATGTATGTACATATGTGTGTAATTATAATGAGATGAAAGTCAATGTCAATGCAATACATACAGAGTCATTTGTACAATGAACTTGTATACAAATACACATTCTTTAGTGGGTGAGAAGAAGATTGACATACAAAGTTGAATATATGAATTAATAGTATATATAATGATTTTAATTATTTACCTATAAACACATAACTTTAATGTAGCTTATCCATTCAGAAATTATACTTATGAGTTAAGGACAAATTATGTGTGTAGCAAAAGGAACAGCTGATGTGAGGTGATAATATGTGTAATCTTGAAAGTATGATTTTGAATTGCATCAAAACCGGTTTAAATCAAGCTTCAATATGTGAATAAACATATTTGCAAGAACAACCCGTAAAATGGCATACAAATATTTATTGCGACGCTTTTCACTGTTGTAAAACAATTACAAATTATTTTTTCAAGCAGTAAAACTATTTCACAATTATTCATTTATTCATTTACTAACCTTACTTGCTGAATAAACTTAGAGCAAATCATTTTCAAAATCAATTCGTATGTACTTAAATTTGTTCCTTTCAATTTAGTAACACTAACAGCAATGTTTGACAAATTAAAAACTAATTTCCTTGCGCGCTCAAATGTAACGTGAATGACATACATGGGAATGGGAATGGGAACGGGAATGGCCACAAATACGGAATGGCCATAAAACATTGAAATCAGTATGTTTGGATGGCAGATTCAAGAGCGACCACATCATGGCTCATAAAAATTTATTGACGCCTGGACCAGGACATTCAAACCCACGGTCAGGCTATGTACTAAGATATAAATAAAACGAGTCGTAAAAAGAACTTTATGCTGCAGTAAACACATCATCAACATATCAACTGTGCACAGATAAGCAGTTACCAGCTCAATTTGGTAAGACGGGGGCAATTAGGGCAATAAACCGAGAGTTCGAACGCGAAAGAGGCGTTAAGAGGTGAGCCCAAAGCAGTGGCACTTGATGGCGCTGTAGTATATAGCAAATATATACATATATATATATATATCAATTTCGTATAATAAAGACTTTAATAAGCACAAACTTGTACACTTCTTTAGTAAATAAATCCGCCTGTAGCTTAACTACATACATACAATCTTCAGGCCATTAATATAAGCTGAATTATTACGTCTAATTCTATGGTACAGGCGAATTAAATTATAGTACACTTTACAAAATTGATGAGATGAGTAGAGTTGAATATATTCTTCGACTACTCTGCTGTCAAGAACTTCTATTCATGTTATTTTATAATTTTTGAATTTTAATATGGATACACTAGCTTTTTCTTTACTCATTGTTTACAAAAGATACTAAAAATATTTACAATTTACAGCTCAGCTACAGACCATTGTTTTCCATGATATTTTAGCCAAATTTACCAGACAAGAGTTTTTTAATTTTGCAATACTATATAATTTAGCTCCAATAGAAACTATTTCCTTTTATTAAACTTAGAAAAGTAGATGTTTTGCTTTTATTTATTTTTCATATTTTTCTAACCCAATTTGATATGTATATTTTGCATTGGAATCAGACTTTTTTTTTTGCGGCTGATTAACCTTTCGAGAATAGAAAGAACTGAGAATAATTAGTTTCCATGAAAATATTAGCAATTTTATCATGTAGAAAATGTGTTTCCCGTGAAAAAATGTACATCTGATGAGGCAACCTTCGCGGTAGCAAATGTAAAATTCAAGGATCGAAATGTTTTTTATTATTACACATATATGTATATGTTTATATGTATACATACATGTACTCATATGATGGGGATGTGTACGTCAACTTCGGGCAAATCACCCAAGTGAATTCTCGCCATTTTTCAGTGTCCATTTGCCCGAATCAAGTGAAAACCCAATACTTACAACATACATTAATACGATTACACACACACACACACACGTATGTATATATGTACGTATGTACGTATGTATATATAGAAGTGCCCGACCCGGGATAAAACCCCCAACTAAACGTCCAGCTACCAATGCTGCCTGACACGCTCGGTGTTCTATGCCGAGCGTTCGAATACAAAATAAATATCCAATATATGCCCATGTGAATGTGTATCCTGTTTCTGGCATATATTATAAGTGGAATAGAAAAATAAATGCGCCGTGATAAAAGTTTGTCCCGCAGCCCCCCACCCTTCCTCCCCGCCCCAAACAGCCCATAACAGAACAGAACTGAACAGAACAGCAGAGAAGAGAACACAGCGCCCATAAGCCCTCGTGAGCTCTCGTCTGTCCACCGCTAAACTGCGCGCCGTGACGCGAGGACAACACGTCAGCAGCAACGGCAACGGCAGCAGCAAACAATAACAAGAACACCAACGGCAGCAGCAGCAGCAGCGCGAAATACGACGATGGCGACGACGACGGCGACGACGACGACGACGGTGCTGGTGACAAAGTCCGTGTCCACAAAGGGCCGCCTTCGAGCCGCTCATTCTACAAAACGGACGCGTCACGAAGCACGTTTGAAATATTGGAAGAAGGACATTTAGGACTAAAATGAAAGGATCGTACAATAACCCTCAACCTTGCTTGTCCACCCCACCCACACCCACACCCACACCACACCCCACACACACCATACACAAAAACACGGACACATGTACACCCATATCTAAAGCCGGCAAAACACTCCAACCCGCCATCCCTCTCTGCCCCACCCCCCGCTCACATATCCCATTTGCTTCCACACACACACACACACACACACACGGACACACACATGTGTATGAATGTGTATGTGTGTATTTCGCGTAAATATTGGGAGTCCTTGACTACGCGACGCGCACGATGCTGATAAAATACAAATTCTTGGGCCGCGATGCTGCCCGCTAGAAGTGTATTTGCACAACTGTACCTACGGACTGGACACTACTACCCGGGACCGTGGCAGCAGCAGCAGCAGTCGGAGCAGCAGCAGCAGCAGCAGCAAGGACGACAAAGGCCTCACTCATGTGGCCCACGGCTCGCCAAAGGAAGCACGAATATCTGTCGCTCCTGGGGGTCGCGTGAAGCAAATGTTTTCGAATTACACTGAAAGAAACACACTAACTTTAAATTCGCTGCCGAAAATATTTGACTATACAGCAGTTTTCTAATATTAATTGGAACTAATATATTTATAGCAAGTGTGTTCCTTAATATTTTTTATTATATAATCTAGTTGTTAAGTTGTTCCATGTTTTTTAAAAGTTATTACTTCCAATTAGAAATTAAAAATCAATTTACTTATTTTATATTTTACATTTTTAGTAGAACACATTTTTTATTATAAAATCCAGTTTTACTTTTTGTTTAAAACTACCAAAGTTGCTTAGATTATTTCCAAACACATATATTAAATCAATTTTGCACGAAAAACTTGTAAATGTTAGATTTTAGGTGCTTGCAAAACATTTGCAGTGTGCACAATATCTTTGTCCAGTTAGCGAACAGAAATCTGCGACGAAATTACGCCACATGTGTTCATGCCACGAACAAATTTTCAGCGATGCTAACGGACGGTTGGCGGACAATGGACAGCACTTTCATCTTAGGACGATTCTTTCAAGGGACAAACGCAATTTAGACGCCGCCGATGGGGGATGGACGGACGGACGGACGGACGGACACTGACATCATATATGTAAGTAAGTTCGCTTGAAAGTGTGCGTGGGACGTAGACGACTGTGTCTATGTGAGGGCGGGCGGGCAGTCGGCGGGTGGGGTTGATGGGTGGGTGGTTTGGGTATACCGCCAAAACGGACAGGACTCCTGCTCGGGTGGTCGCTCACACACATGTGCTTATGTGACGTGCTTGAGAGTGTATGTGTGTGCGGGTGTGGGGGGGTGGGGGTGTGGGTGTATATGATGTTGTTGTTACTGCCTCCGGCTGTGTTTGTATGCCTTATTGTATGCCTTGAACCCACACACACACACACACACGGCGGCAGCCACTTTGTCCAATTTTCAGACGGTCACTTTTTGAAACGAAATTTTCCCAACACTCAGATATGCCTTTCCGACGCTGCCTGCGTTTTGCTGTTGTGACGCAAGACCATGAAATTGGCATTCTCATTTTAGAATCCACTTAAATATACTTTCTTCAACCTTCCCCCTAAACCCATCCCCACCACCCGCCAAAATGTTCAAGTATTTGTTACCGTTCACATTCGCGACTATACATATATATGTGGTTTCGGTGGTTTCGGCCTTTCATTTTGATAGCCTTGCAGAGGCTGGTATAATTCTGTACCTATGTTTCTATGGGAGCTAAATGATATTTTAATCCGATATTAAAAATGTATTGTCAACATTGTTTAGCATAATGACATCAGTGACTGGTCAGTTTGGTCGGGATATCTGTGAAAACAACGAGAAAGAAAGGTTACCTTCGGCGCTCCGAAGGAAGTATACAAAAGGTATTTTATATAAAAAGGTTTTTTCAAGAGAATGAGATTGATTTAAAAATGTATTTTCTTATTTAAATCAATATTTCAGACCGATTGTTCCTATGACAGCTAAAAGATATAATCCTTCGATTTAGACCAAATTCAATCAATCTATATAAAGTATAATAAAACTTGCAATTACTGAGTTTGGTTAAGATAGTTTGAGAAACAAAAAAGTTGTTCATACAAAGACCAATTTTTCAACAGATTGTTCCTATGGCAGCTATATAAACAGACGGACAGACGGACAAAGCTATGTTGACTGGTCTTGTCGTCCTGATCAGGAATATGTTCCCTTCTATGTGTTACAAACTTCTGACCAAAATTAAAATACCATTTGCACGGATATACAAACGTTATGTGATTATTTTTCCATAGCTCGCAACTTTTAAGGAATGAGTTTATTAATTTTGAGAATTTTGTGACAATTCCTTCATTTTATTTATTCATCAGATTCTTCCTATTTTTCAAATTTTAGTTTTATTAATTTTGAGAAAAGTGTGACAATTCATTAAGTTTAATTATTCATCAGAGGCTTTCTCTTCCTCCTTTTTCAAATTTAGACGTGGATCCTTCTGCAATGAAGCCTTAACCCATTCATACTTCTTCTGAGATTCTTGATGTGTCAGAGTCAACCTCTGCTGAACCATCCTTTTCCTGAGTTCCAAGTCCTTAGCTTGTTGTACCAGACGATTATAATCAAAGTTGTCGAATTGATTCTCGAACTTGTTGAGGAAACGATTTAAGGACTTTGCTTCGCTAGTTAACTGCCGATTAAATCCGAGATTTGTAAACATTAATTACAGTTTTTTGTTTCCTATTTAAGGGGTACAGGGTACAAAAATGTGCACTTACGTCTTCATATTGGCGCTGTATATTATTGAGAAGAGTGACAAAACGAGTTTTCAAATCGTTGAGGCAGGCATTGTAGGCTCCCACGGATTGATCTTGAGTAAGTACATCCTGATGTTTGTATGGAACTAAGTATGGAGCTAAAAAGTCAGCCGGCCTACTGGCCATTTCTTGCTTATACTCCAGCTCTTCCTCATACTGCAATCAAAATAGAATTAGATAAGTTAGCATTATAATCAATTGAATAGGGAAAACCTGTTTCATTCGAATTGCTCGGGCAGCTCCATTGCGAAGTGGATCGAATAAGTTGAACTTGAGCTTAGGCTCTAACTTTTCCATTTTGCGCTGATCAAAAATATTGAAGATGTCTTCCTGTATTTTTTCAAACTGCTTTCTTATGCTATCTTCGGCCTTAAGTTGTTCCAGTAACAATTTATATAATTCCAGATTGGTACGTATCGGATCTAGAGGGTTTGCCTGAGAAAAAAGCATTTGAATTTGAAATTAAAAAATATTATATATAAAAAATATACCCTATATATTTTAGTAAGCTTCTCGTCGTATATCAATTCCTGACCATAATCCGGCTTGGCTGGTTTCGTAAACTCAACTGTGGTCGCAGTTAGTGCTCCAAAGGTGAAATGGAACTTGAGTGCTATTTTATTTTGCTGAAACAAGAATGTTCGACTGGCAATGTCATTTGTTCCTATGGAATTTTCATCGGCGGGATTGAATTTTTCCAAAACTTTCTGAGTAGACAAGATGGTTAATTGGTTAAATGCATTGATAAAATAAAACGGTTCTTTACTTACTTTAAGTACTCCACCATTTGGTTTAAATTTAAATTCCTTGTACCAGCACCTGTCAGAATTGTCCGTATAATGTAATATTATCGATTCATGGTCCAAATCTATTGATTCCAATGAGTCCAGTCTGGAGGTCGAACAAAAATTCAGTCTTCTGTTTAGCGCTGTGTCCGTAAAATATGTTATGGCTAAAATAAAATGTAATCAGTATTTATGAATATGCAATTGATTTATAATTTCAAGGTAGTACTAACATTGTAAGCTGTCGTTACGGCCTTTCTTAAAAATCTCTTCGAATTGTTCGGTTTCGTAGTCGTACTTCAACTGTTCCAATAAGTCAAAACGGTTCTTGTAATATTCGTAACGGACTTTTGGATCGGTGCATAAGTCATCATTATACAAAGTCAATTCCATTACTTTTCCATCCCGTTGCGAATATGGAGAAAAGCGTTCGTGTATTGCGCCCTTGTATTGAATTTTCTTCCCACCGCTTGGAAAACGCTGCTCAAAATCAGCGAATCCGATATGAAGCCTATTCACCCAGTTACATATAGCATCTAAATGCTTTTCATCATCGACATCATGTTCACCGCTATCAGTTATATTATCATCGGATGACGCATTGTAGACGCGCATTTCCGGGGGTTCCCCAGGCAGCATGTGCTCCCAATCATTAAGGTCCCGCAAATCCCAACGCAAATCCTTGACTCGCTGGTAGGTCTGCTTGTTCACGTAGTAGTTGTAGTGGTTCCAGACACTATCGACTACAATGTACTGCTTACAGCCTGTTTCACATATGAATCCCGTTGAGGGCTCTATGAATATTGCGCTGGGTGGCGCCTCCACCACGTCTCCATTCACATCTGTGTATGTAATCCGTGGTTTTATACTCCAAGGAGCATTGTTTATAATTGCCACCCAAGCGTGCGATCGCCGATAATGGTACCGATCGACAGCTATAAGTTCTTGGTCCTGCAAGACAATCAAGTTGGTATTGAGGATGTTAAAAAAGTTAACGAACTTACCGCCAATTGCTGACGCAAAAGCTCTTCCTCCACCCTGCTCTGTTCTTCGGCTCTCCGTCTGTGGACCTCGGCCATTTCTTGCTCCAGATGACTTTTCAGATCCGGTAGAGCACGCAATTTGTACTTTTCAGCCTGCTCTTCATTTTTCTGCTCCGTCTCAACAGACTCTACTTTAGTTTTGGGCAACGGATACGGCACATGGTTTTGGTCATTAAGAACCACCTCTTGACGTGCCACTCCAGCCACAACCATTGCGGGATGACCAGCTCCAATGAGCATACTGACCAACAATGTGGCCATTTCGAATGAGTTCCCACGCCGCTTTCGCAGCAATGTGTCCGGGGATATTAAACGAGTCGGCTAAGAAGGAGAAGCGATTAAGTTACATTAGGTGTACCCATTAAAAATTAGTAAAAGGTAATTGGCACTGCTTCATGAAAGTTATAACAACTAGACGCATTACATTTTATTTGCATTAACAGATTAAGAATAGTTCTTTTTATTTTAAAACTAATACCAAGCTAAATGTAAATTTCGCAATGGGCTCGAAAAATACCGAAGCACAAAGAGCAGGATTTTCTCCAGGAATTGCCGTCAAAATAGTTGCGCAGCACGAGACAATCGGACACCTTTTCACAACCTAAACAGGTACAGGACCCATCGTAAAAGGTTGTAAAAATTGCTGACACAGCAGGAAGTTAGGGGAAAAAAATCAGTTCTTGCTTGTTAGAAGTCAGCTTGTATACCCTTACAGAGGGTATTATAATTAGGTCACTAAATTTGTAACGCATTGAAGAAGACAACTTAGGCTCTATGAACTATATATATTTTTGAATCGATATAAATCTTAAATCTCTGTGACTGTAGAATCAACAACCACTTTTTAAACTTTGATACCGAATCCTACCGAACTCCTACAGATTTCGAGCTAGAGTATTCAAATTTGATATGTAGATTAAATATAATATTGTACAAGGGTCGAACCACTTTTAAGCTATTCATACACTGTTTTTTAGAGTGTCACTTAGTCGGCTACACTCGACTGCAATGCTCTTACCTATTTTCTTTGTTTTTAATCGACTAGAACGTGCTACATCAGTATGTATGTAAAATGTACATATGTATTCGAGAAATGGGCAAAGACAAACTCACACTTCTTTTCGGATGTCCTGCGGAGCGTGTTTTATTCGAATCGGAACAGGCGTCAGTTTGTTGCTGTCTCAAGCTGCGACAAAGTGGAAAATCGCACTCCTCCCTAATCTGCCCGATGTTTTTCTTATCTATAAGCTGGCTGTTTACCTGCGCAGCTGCAACTACCTCGTAGGAGTGCTATGCGCATGAGTCAGTCAGCCAGTAACCGTGTCCTATTCATGAGCTAGGGGACTATTTTGCAATTTGCGAGAAAACTAAGCATATATATATATACATATATGTATAACTGTATATATGCATGTAGATGCCCAGACTGACCTAAACTGAGTAGCTTAGCGAAATATCCACCACCGTTGAAGAGTATAGTTTACCTAGCAAATATCTATGGATGCTTCATTGTCTCTGGCTTTTGCCATGTACTTTTCATGAATCGTTATCAATGTGTATTGTCAATTTGAGCCCAGTTCCGCAGGATCTACTTATGCATTTTTGTGACCTTGAGCTATTTGCATATGCATTCATATGACTTAATACGTGACCACCAAGTGACCATAAACTGACCAATATTATATTGTTTTTTAATAAAACAATCCGTTGGACTAATATAATGTGTACTTCTTTATTATGAGCACTCTTACCAAGATAAAGATTAAATAAACAACTATTTCATATTACTTCTACATTAAATAAGTGACATTTTTATTTGTGATATGTCTTATTTTTTAAAAACTATATACATTTTTGTATTTTACGAATTCAGCATCCTACCGAAATTTACCTGTAATGCTGAGCTCATCTGTCCGGTCAGCTGTCCGTCAGCTGAGCTGAGACTAAATGGAATCGATTTATTACTAACGATAAATTGTTCACATTGGCTATAGTTCACGTGGTTTCGCTATTCACGTAGTATAATATAACATTTTCTTGAGACCTTGTAGGCGCGCCCCGTTGCTTCGTTTCGGAAAGTTTATTGAAATGCAAAATCCCCGTGAAGCCATAAGAATCACAATGAGGCGTTCCGTCCGTGGCAGTACAAAGTCATCGCCGGGCAGGACAGCAGCGGGGAGGTAGAGACCTCGCGGCATTCGAGGTCAAAACCATTCTCTCTCTGGCAGCCAGCTATATAGCTCGTGGGTAGTAGTATAATTAAATCCGCAGCAGTGGAGTTGGCTCGGTTCACGTGGCGAGCTTCCCTCTGTATGTGACTGACTGACTGACTGACTGACTGGATTGGATGGATTGTGTGTGTGTGTGTGAGTGTGTGTGTGTTTGCTGTTAACCCGCTGACGTCGCGACGTCGGGCGCGAAATAAGAAACGCTTCAAGGTTATTCAAACGTGTTAAATTAGGATCAGGCACCGTATTCGCAATCGCAACAATGGTGGAAAAAGCATGACAAAAACAAAGGAACGGATGCACACTGAAGCGACGAAAACAGGCGCCCGGTTACTTAAGCAAGGGGCACATCTCAAATTACACAAATAGCAACGTCCATCTGAGTTCAAGAAACAACGAAAAAATTTCACAAAAATGCAAAATTTCTGCGCCAAAAGCGGTGAAAAAAAAATAAAATATCAACGCAAAAAAAGGGTGACTAAAGCAGTCTGTCATGACCACTTTCAGTTGCGAAACAATTCCCGTACTTGGTGGTGCTGAAGATAACACAAGCAGGCAACCGACAGACAGACCGACCGACCGACCGACAGACAGACAAACAGACCGCCTTCAAATGATGTTACAGGGCTACTTTAAACAACAACCACCACCGCCACATTATAATCCCGTATATGCCTTCGAGTAACCCGAGGCGAAAGACTCACGTGGGAGGCACATCGCTTATCGGGGCGTATAATGAGCCACTGCCATCTTTGTCATAAGAGCATAGAAACAAAGCGGTGAAATTCAGCGCGAATCCTTAAGCACTTGCGGGAGTGTTGCGCGCCCCCAAAGCCGACCTGGGTTCCAGCCGGTTGCAGCCGCTTCGAGCCGTCTCCATGTAACTTCTTAAATGAGCACACACGATGAAAATCAGCGGCTTAACCCCTTTATGATAATGCTCCGCACGGAAGTGTTATTGTCCTCGTAACAAAAGGACGCATAGCATCAACACTGGCCACCATAATACGCGAGGAACTATTGTCGTTGATTATGATTATGATGATACATACTCATCAACGTCCACGAAAGTAAAGTCAAACTTTTGTGTGCTTTCTGGATAATGACATAAATTTACAAGGTATGGGCAAAACCCGTATCTTAGGGTCCTTTTTTACAACATGCCTTCAGGCCAATCAAAGTGTCAGTTTATTAAAACTTTAAACTTACTCTACATTTACTTAAGTATATGTCCAGAGTCATTAAAACTGGTTGCGTACTTTTAAATATTTAAATAAATAAATATATTTTGTAAGCTTATATTAAATTCGATTACTAAGAAAATCATTCTACAGCTTTTCGGATTTTTGGTTAAATGCGTTTTTTGAGTAGGCGGTTTTAATTAAATACTTCTAGTTGAGGCTACAAACTAAAAAATATATAAATACATTTTTATTTCCCTTTAAATTGT
Organism: Drosophila maculinotata; assembly: GCA_035045305.1. Lineage (NCBI taxonomy): Eukaryota > Metazoa > Arthropoda > Insecta > Diptera > Drosophilidae > Drosophila > Drosophila maculinotata. The sequence continues at coordinate 14,260,188 of JAWNPD010000335.1, forward strand.
TTCAAAAGTTTAAAAAAGGACATCGTCTTAGTTTGACACGTAAGCAATCAAAAGCATTTGCCGAGTCCACGGCTAACATCTGAACTGAAATGTCCCTTTAAGTAAGGAGCACACATATTCTTATTGATGGCAGTCGCGTATTTGAACGTAGCATCACCTACAATGTCTGCATCCGTGCTCACTGATGCTTCACCACCATCAGCAGTTTCGCCATATGGCTGGGGGATGAAATGTCAATGATATGGGATCCCCCATACGCATTTTGACCCATGCTGAAGATATGGCTGGTAATCAAATACAGTTATCGGCTATGGGGATGCTGGCTCATAACGGTGGTTGTTACTTTCAAAAGAGTTACGGATAGTTGACTTTGCTAGCATAAACAAACACATCTATTTTACAAGTCTTTACTCGACTTTCTATTGATTGTTAGTCCGAAAAGATATCTCTAATCGGTAATCCAAAATTCCGAATTTTGTCTGAAAATATGTTGCGAAGTGCGGATTACCAGACAGTTGAGATTCTAATGTCGCGACGCGTCGAAATTTTCACTAGCATCGATTAATTCCGTGTGACGTTGCTAAGATGACAGCCGGGGGAGATATTGCTGCTAGAGTCCTGGCTGGGTTCTGACTGGGCTCTGACTGGGTTCTGGCTGGCTCCTGGCACATGTCCAGACAGATAGATGCTGATGCAACAACTCTGACGCGTTCGAAAATTCTAAGAGTGTTTGTTCAAAGAAACACACCATTTAGGTGTGAGAGGGGGGGTCGTGGAGCATAACCGGCCAGCTATGTGCTGGACCTCCTCGACAGCAATGTGAGTAAAGTCGGCGGCGAGTTTGCTTTCCTGGCTACGAATAATGCTGTAGCCGTGCCTTGTCCTCGCTCCAGTGTCCTGTAAGGGGTCCGCGAACGCTGTGATTTAAACTGCACATGGTAAACAGCAGCAGGCGGTGGCGGTGCAGAAACAGAGACGTAACCAACCTCATGACCACTGATTCGTCGTTAGCTGTGGGGTTGGAAGGAGTCGAGTCGAGTCGAGTCGTTGCCAGTCAGCGAAACCTCTTTCTTTGTGCCAATATGACACACAGGCCAACAAGGGGGGGATTGGCGCAACGGCTGGTATGGAGTTTGACGCAAAATTGCGCCACTCGGCCGCATGGCTTGACTTGGCTAGGTTACTCCCTGCACTGCCGTCCGCCACTTGCTCTGATCTCAAGTGGGCTGCTATGCATTGTTCTGCTTCTACGTGTAAGCAAAGGAAGGCATGGGAAAGGGCATCCTGCTGTACCTTCGCTGTACCACATAGGCACATACATATACCTATGCATACACTGACAGAAAATCAACATACAATCGAGAGTATTCAATTGAATTGAGCTCAGGAATATATTCTTAAATAGAGTACGTTTCTTCTAGATTAAAAACTTGTCTTGAATTTGTGGTGGTAAATTATCACTAGTTGTTGTTATATCTGAAATCTCGAAAAGAAAGGTACACTTTTGTAATCGTTTCTGTATTTAACTATTTAACAGGAAGAATTTTCACACTTGTCAGTTTTCAATCATTTATAACATTTTATTTTGGAATTTTACAATGTTTTCATACTTAAACTACAGAAAATCTTTTTAGTTGCCATTGGACAAGTTTTGATATAATGTCGTCTACTATTATGGACAAACTCAAACTTTCATCAAGATTGTTTATTCTCATTTTTGAGAAAGCATTCCTGATTTAAATTCTTATTATTATCCTAATTCAAGAAAGTGATTTTTTAAGATTTTCCATTTTAGATTGAAAAATGCTTGACTTAAGATTCGCAATTTTGCTTAGTGTATGCATGGATATGTCTGTATGCATATATGTATATATATTTGTACCATTTGCATCCGCACACACACAGTCTAGAGTCCGTCGTCCGTCGTCCATCGTCCGTCAGTCAGTGCCAATTCCACACACATATGCTGAAAGTCGCGTTGCCTATGGGAAGAGGAGAAAGGGGTGTAGTCGGGTGTGTTTGTGATGCTTGGCAATGGATGTTGCCGTCACCGTCACCGTCACCGTCGCCGTCAGCTTCAGCTTCGACGTCAGCGTCGCTATTGCTTTGCCGCAGGGTGGCGACTGCGGATTTTAGCGGACTTGTCGCGGGGTTGCGCTCTGATTGATGTAGGGAGCCGCAGTCCTTCTACACGTTTTGGCTTCGTTCGTTCTCCTTGCTTGTCTTGCATGCCTGTCCTTTTCCATAGACGACAACGTTTGTCGCAGTCGCAGTCGCAGTCGTCGACGCGACAGGACGCCACGGTAAGGATGCTGACCGCGCGACATGCTGCTTTCTATTTTGATGAAAATTCGCGATTGTGAGCGCTCAAGCGAAACCGACAGATTTACCATCCCCTTTTTGGAAAGAAGAAGCATCCATCCTTCTCATCCTGAGTGTATTTGTATAGAATCCCATTTTGCGCTGACCTGCTTCCTGGCCATACTATTTCGTACCTGTGCACAACGCAAACACACATTGAGGTTTAAGTCAATGGAACTTTTAAGCCTTCAGGCTAAGCTTAACTTCGATTTGTATAAAATCGTGCATTCTTTTAATATAAGACATTATTCAGTAACCACTTAGATAAGGTTGCGTCACATAACTCACGGCTGCACACATTTTTAAATTCCGTTTTTTTTTTACCTTTTAAGTTGCTCACGTGGTTTCTAGAGTACCTTCTGGCACATACTCACCCACCAATGCCCACCAGGTCCCAATGCGCACCAAATCGCGTTTTTGTGCTTTACATCGCTGCCGCTATATTTCCTTGTACTTTGATTGTCTACAAGTAGACTGTAGACTGCAAAGGACATGACACTCGAGCAGGGTTGGCCCTCACCAACAAACAGCCTATAGCCGCATAGCCGTGTGGACAATTTGTGCTCTCCCTTCACTGCAGTATGTTGTATAATGAAAAAGGAAAAGACAAAAAAAAAAAGGAACCACAACGCCTTGAATGGAACTAACGGCGTAAGCTAAAGAAAAAATACCCTTTTCAATCAATAAATGCGAATTTGAATAAAAAATCAAATTTTTACTTGTCTTAGCTTGGCTTGTATTTTTCCTCAGGCGAACATTTAAATGACTCCCTTCTTTTCAGAGTATTGCAATTTTCAGTCTATTAAATATATAAAATTAGTGTACGATTTGGTAGTTACCTATAAAGTCTCAAATTTTAATCTAGTTAAATATTTTGAACTTCTTGACTTTGCTGAAAGTGCTAAGCATACATCAATCAAAGCAATAATACCCTGTACCCAAGTAGGTAAGCAAAATTAAATAATTATTATCCATGAAGTGTCAAAGATCCATTTGTATTCATGGCATGAGTGCGCAAATGAGGTAAGCCGATTTCTTTAATATTTCTGTGGATAATATATAGCCATGGATCTTAGGATCTTAGAGGAACGGGTGCAGTAATCGAATTGTGTGCTAAATCCGCTCGAAAGATGCCAAGTTTAGCATCTCTTATTGTTTCTCGCGGGCTTACTGGTTCAAGCCTTGGTTAATAATGGCAATTATACTCAAAATTTGTTTTTAATAACTAAATTGCTTATGCAATGATAGATTTACATTGAGTCGTGCAGAAATTTGTATACTTATTCTTGATAAATGTATAGATGAGCAGATTTGATGTCATCTCATGCCTACAAATTATCTAACTTGTAATATGAAGAGCTCTTGAATATATACATGTATACATATATACATATATTTGTAATAAGAGGCATATCCTGGAACATGTGTTTTATATAATAGCAACAATGATCAAATAATGAAACAATATTGAAAACAGGCGAGTTGTGTGTGTGTCTATCAAGTTGCACTGGATCTGCAGTATATATAGTATGTATATTTACATATTGCAGTTGCAGTTGCATTAGCATTTGCATCCGCAAAAGCACACACACACACACACACACAAGTATATGTGTGTATATGCGTTATGTACTTGTATATTCACATATATGTATGTATGTATATGCTCTGTCTTGGACGTAGTGCAATTAGCAGCTGATTGAACTTGCATATATGCTGCTAGCACCTAGCTACAACTGAAATTCTGCTCGTATCAAGCATCGTTCGTCTTGGTAGCAAAGAATATCTTAACAAAGCTCCAGCGAATGTATACATAAGAAGCAGGGGAGTGGCGAGAGTGAAGAAGGCGGCTGCTGGCCAAGCAAAGGATACAAGAAAAACTGCATGTGTCTGCGTTATTTGCATGTGGCTCAGACTCGGGGAATGGGTTTGTGGAACGCAGAGCGCAGTGGATGCATGTCTTGCTGCCTTGCCTGCCTCGACTGCCTCGCCTGCATATAGTTTAATTTTGAGCAAGGATTCAGCCGCACGTTGCTAAGAGCTTTTCGCCAAAGTCATCTCTGTCTCTGTCTTGCATACGTATACTGTTCGCGCAGCTCGCTCGCTTGCTCCTTGCTCCTTGCTCCATGCATCCTTGCATCCTTGCGCTTTAGCTCGTACTCTGTCCAACGCATTTGATTCTCTGGCCGGCATTAGTAGGTAGGTAGGTAGGTAGGACAACTAAGCGTAAGCACGATGTAGAGATGCAGTGCGACTCAGACCCAGTCAGTCAGTGGTCAGTAGATGGTGGTCAAAAATGCTGCGTCTGCCATGGTCCTTCCGCTGGCTCCTCAATTGTTTCAAATTCTGTGTGTTTTCCTCGACTGCTGCTGCTGCTGCTGCTGCTGCAATGATGGCAACGATGGCAACGACAACGATGGCAATGGCAACGGCAGTGGGAGCATTTAGCTTAGATTGGAAGGACAACTGCCCGGACTCGCCTCGCCTCGCCTTACCTCACCTCGTCCTGCATGTTTCGCCTTCTTCTTCTTCTTCTTACGCGGCATTCTGTGTCCAGTCCAACAAGGCAAACTCTCACACACACACACACACATACACATACACGCAGAGAAACAACCACACGCACATTGAGACTCAGGTAGCGGTAGCTGGACAAAGAGCCTCGGACATCAGCTGGCCTCTCGGAAGTGGTGGTAGATGCAGATGAGGTGCACGAGGTGGCAGAGACAGACGCATTAAAACAAAGCAAGCTACGATATGCAAATCATGGCAACACAGCAATGAACCAACCAAGCAACCAACCAACCGCCCAACATGGACAGCAGCCCAGCAAATGCGAATGAAACTAAACGTAAGGAAATGGATTGCGAGCAGGAGACCAACTGAATATAACAACTTGTGAGAGCTGCGGTTTTCGTCTGCTCAAATCGCCTTAGCTTACTACACACAAGTCCAAGGCAGCACACAGCACCCAGCAGCCAGCACACTGCGTCCACAAAAAGGACTGCCTGGGAGTTTGCCTTGCAGTATTAGTAGTAGGGTTTATCGGGGTGCTGGGTGCTGGGTGCTTGGCAGGTAGCGGCTAACTAAGAGGTCCGTCCAGGCCAAGCCTACACACAGCAAGAAGGGATTATACTCCTTTCCATTTCTATTTCTATTTCTATTTTGATTTTCCGCATTGCTGCAATTTTTCAAACCTATAGCTTGTAAGCTACTCCGAGCTGTTCAAACAAAAATGGGCGTTTGCCCATTCTGTTTAGATGCGACAGGTTCAAATTCGAGGAAAGATCAGTAGGAGTGTTTCTCTGATATTGGCAGATATTGATGGTGGCTGTTATATCAATGGAAGATCTGTTTACACTTATATATATATATGCATATGCTAGACCAAAAATGTATAGTTTAGATATGAATGTAGTATTATAAGAGAGGCTAAACCATATGCATAGGAACATTGTTTTTGAAAATCAGTTGAGTTTTGAAAAAGTTATGGCAGTAGTTAGTTTTCTCTTGTGCCTACCCACAGATATTTGTCGGTAGAGTTTAAACTTGAATTTCGATCGAAAATTTATTTTCCAGATTTAAATGTATTATTATAATAGAGGATAAAACATGATCAAAAATATCTGTTGAGTTTTGACAAAGTTATGGCTCTGGAAAGCTTTGCTTCTACCCAAAACTTTATTTTTTAATCAGTTAGATTGCTAAGGAGTATAATATTATTCCATCTCGAATTTTGTGCTGGAAATATTTGGCAGGGATGGTGACTCCTAAATACTGATATCCAATTTATCAGTCTAGAGAGGCAGCCCCTGCTGAGTTTCAGCAATAATTGTTTTTGCATTTTTCATGTCTTACAGCACGTTGAGTTTTTCCAAGGATGACCATGTCTACATCGTACATAAGCACCTTATGTAACTGGTTTCCAACCACTACCCCGCCTGGGAATAATCATCGATGACATTTATGAATAGCAAAAAAAGTACCGGGCTAAGTAACCATCCCTGCTTCCACTGTAAGGCTTGTTTCAAACCACTCTGATGGGGCTTTGCCATCCCATACAAAGCTTATAGAGTAGGAATATATGTTCTTAATCAGCATTAACAGCCGGAGTCGATCTAGCCATTTTCGTCTACTCATCCCTCTGTATGAACACGGGGAAATTTACCGTGAAACCAAAATCGATAAACCCATACATTATATTATTAAGGATAGAGTCACCAAATTTGAAAACTTGATTGAGATTGTTATTGTTATCTCCTTTAAAGATCGTCATAATTACTGATAACATCCTTTAAAAGTCCAGCAGAAGCAAGATGGTGCTTCCTATCACTGATATCAGAGTATTATGCAGACGGTATGCAATTTTTGTGATGAAATATGTCGGCTTAGTATAGTGTACATTACTAAGGGTATGTAATCTTCGGTGTAGCGAGCATAGCTTTTGTTTCTTGATAAAACCGTTGTACTTATGAAGACAATGCGAGAAGTATTGGATCCCTAAAAAGGTCCGGTTATGTGCTGGAAATCCTACACATGCACATACACACACACACACACACACACACACACATATGTACATATGGGACAAATGTACACACATACACACATCCATGCACACGTCCATAAGTATTTTTGTATGTCGATTTGGGCACGTGGACTTTGAAGCGACACGGAGGAGCGACCAACGTCCGGCCCCATACGCCTTCATCTTTCAATTCACGCGAAAATTTCCTTTCCAATGTAGCTTACAAGGGGTGGTTGGGTGTGGATTATGATGAGAATAGAGGGCGATGGTGAAGGTGGCGGTGGCGGTGGCGATGGCGGTGCCGGTGTCGAGGTGTGGGTGCGGGTGAAAACGAATCGAGTTTAGTTGAGGACAACGACGAATTCGTAATTGTGCGCACACACACACACACACACACACTCACACACTCGCCAACATACAGGACATTAGGTGGAAAGGGGTGGGGGCGCTTTGGTATCTGGACGACAAGTCGGCCGCTGCATGGACCGTGGATGAAGGACACATTCCCTGTAGCATCTGGCAAGGAGCTGGAGATATTAGAGAAAGTACGACACTGAGCGGGCAACGAACGAAAATAGAAATTTTCGCCTTGGTGGACAATGGTCGGCTGGTCGCCTGGTCGACTGGTCTGTCGGTCGGTTGGTAGGTTGGATGGTTGGTAGGTCGCTTGAAATTCTGAAGTATACACACACGTGTATATATGTGTGTGTGTGTGTGTGTGTGTAGGTTGTGTGTATGTACGTATCCATACGTGACTTGCGATAAAGCAACTCAAAATTTTCGCTGCAACAAAATTTGCGCTAAGGATGTGCTTGTATGTATGTGTGTGTGTGTGTGTGTGTGCAGTATGTGTGTGCTGACGACGGATGAATCGAACCCACATCCGTCGTCCCTCAATCTCCAACCCACATGCAAGCAAGCAAGCAAGCAAGCAGTCGGCTGGCTTTTTAACAACAGGGATGTGTACTTCTTGCCGGTGATTCTCCGTGCTCTGTGCTCCGTAGGTAAAGTAAAGCCTTGTGCGATTATTGCTTCTACGTTGTTGGCTATTTCTTCTTCTCAGATATGTATTAGTATACATATATATATATATATATACGGCTGTGTGTGTGTGTAGACAAACACATGCATATTTGTCGGCTGCAAAAGCTATTCTTAGCGATTTCTCGAAATGCAGCTCGGATGACACTGTTGTTGTCTTTTTCGTTGTTATTATGGTCATCGGCAATAGTCATAGCCATATTCACTGACGCTTCTGTCGGCCTCATCAAATTGCATTTGTATATACGGCTGACTATATGTATATACAAACATACATACATACATAGATATGTACATACATGTTAGTATACACCAATATACTAACTACATTGTCTATGATTACTTCAAGACACCCAAATCATATTTATGTGCACTGAACATAGGCATTAAAAAGGTAGAGTAAGATAGGTGTAACAAGGATTATCTTCCTCAGCATCATATAAGATCTAGCCGTCAATCTTGGAGACTGGAGAAGTTGAATTTCGCATGTAGGCTCAAGCAACCACAAGGAATGCTCCGAATCCTGTTTGTGTTAAATGTATATGTTTTATATACAATTTCAAATTTACTCATTAAGTGTGTGAGGCAATCAAGGAGACATCTCCGACCCCATAAGTCGACTATGATTTAAATTTTAAAAGGTTTATTTTGTTTTGTCACCCCGCCCTCCAAAATCGCAAAAGCCTATATCTCCCATAGTTTTCCAGCTACAGTCACAACATTTTGATAGATGTTTAGTTGTAACTTTCTTCAAAGATCGGTAAAATATTTCGCGGATGTAATGATTGGTATATACCAAATGCGTATACTGAATATCAAGGACATTTATCTATCATATCATACTTGATTAACTATAAATTGTGGTCGTTAAGGCAACTTTAAGAGCACAGGTAGAATAAGTTCGACTCTCTTTAATTGTCACATAAAATTAAAGATCTTAATATTTAATGGAGAGACAACTCAGAAGTTAGCTCAATGAACCTTAAATCTCGGAGAAGATAAAGTTCAAAACTTGACTTGAGCCAACACCAATGACAATAAAAGGAACAGCAGGATACAATAGCGCGCAGGGCAAAACGAGGACGAAAAAAGAAATAATAAAACAATGAACAACAAACCCATTCCCCCGGCCTATCAATTGATGTTCACTTTGGACTATACTCTGCTGGAATAGTCGTTCCGATTACAACACCTCCCCTGTTTTGTCAACAGACGACGTCCGCGTTCAATTTTCGCGCGATGGACGCCAACGTAAATAATGGGTTTTGATTCCCTGTCCGCTTGCGCTGTACGCCGTATATGTGGTGGGTTTCTTCTTGATGTTTCTATATGACTTGAACTGCCTATATGTATGTATATGTATGTGTACATATTTATGCACGCTGCTAAAAAAGGGCCAAGACATTGTATCGCAACTGTCCAGCGACAGCGACAGCGACAGCAACAGCGCCAGCAACAGCAACAGCAACCCTGCATCCCGCCAACAACTTTAAACACATACTCAAAACACGCAGCATTCGATTTCGCTCGTATTTGCAGTTCCTTCGCTTCGGTTTCGCTTTACTCGACCAACAACAACGGCCCATCCATCCGGCCCGAAACAAAAAACTACAAATACATATACCGAGGTATGTAAGAAGTACATAAACTGCTGCTGCTCTATACGTACATATGTATGTACATACATACATACGTACATATATCCGCATAGAGCAAGATTTGAATATAGTATATGACTAGAAGAAAGTAGGCCTGCTGCTGCTGCCGCCAAAAAGGATGTGATGCTGCTCCCCGCAAAGCGGACGCTGACCGACCGCCCGAACCGCACGAACATTGCGTCGTCGTCGTCGTCGAAGCCTATGTGTCTAAATTGCGTGCAACTGTATGTGTATGTGTGCGTGTGTGTGTGTGTGTGTGTGTGTGCGTGTTGTCCAGCCTGTCCCTGAGCACGGCCAGTGCCTATAGCGAGAGCGATGCTACGTCTTCGGGGCCGTCTTGGCCGTTATTAATCATTGTACATTTGGCTGTCACCGAAAACGGCCGCGAATACACTAACAGCGACAACGGGCAGAGAGCAAGAAGAGTGCGCTGAGCGGCAAACGTCACCAAGAGACACACACACACACACGCACACGCACACAGAGAGACACGCAAACAGAAGCGTAAAGAAACAGAATAACGACAACGAAACTGACCATACGAGTGTAAACAAACTCATGCACGTGTACTCGCTCGCTCGCTCGCTCGCTCACTCACACGCACACACACGGACACACACACACACGGATACGGGAGACGGTCGTCGCGCTCAGGAGAAAACTCTCGTGGTGCGGAAATTCGCCGCGATGAAATAAAAATTCGCTCACGATTTCTGCGCTCGCTGAATCGCGGTAGTTTGTCGCCGGGCGCTTGATGTTTCGGTTCGCAGGACACTAGTGTACGGCATAGCGGTCATATCCTTTCGACAGCCGGTCGCTCAAACACGGTGTTCGCTGTCGCGGCTAATTTTTGGCGATTTCATTTGACACTTCTCAGAGCTAATGAAATACATTTGAAATAAATCATTTGCCCGCAAATGTGTGAAATAATTTAGTTTTACATTTTACATAGAAACCAAGTGTTGTGCTTCCAGTTCTTAGATATAATTTACAATATTCTAGAAAATATATAAATCAAAACAACAAAAAGGATTTCAAGTGATTTATATGAATATAACGTTGAAAAACTTAATTAATGCAACATAACAGTAAAAACCGAAATATTTGTGATCTTTACGAAACGTGTTTACCCGAGGAAAGCGTTGTGTTTACGAATCAACAACTTTTTTTCGCTGAAGTGCTCGAAAAAGGTTTGTATATAAAGTATATAATAGATGATGTGTTCAGTTAACTTATAATATAATTTATACGAAAAACTCAACTCAAACCATTGATGAAATGCTCATGAAATTGAAATAGTTTGCTTTTGTATCTTTCGGATACTCACAAGCATAGTGCTGCCTTACGTACACGTGACAAGTAGCCACATGGGCAGGCAATACATATCGACATATGTACATATTTGTTTATCTATATAAATAACAATGTTTTTCCTGACTGACTGACCGACTGACTGACGGCTTGGTGATTAGTGACCAACGCCCAGCCTTATCGGTAAGCGCCAGGAAACTGAAATTTGACCTGCAGCTTCGCTTAAGGATGAAAGTGAGCATTAAGGCGGCGTTTTGCAATAATCGACCCCAACGTGGGGAAAAATGGTTGAAAACTGATGTTTTACTTTTTAATGGTTTTCATCCTTCAGGCTTCAATCTAATTTTCAATGATCTTTTCCACGATTTACTGATTTTGGCAAATCCGCACGGATTTCCAAGTCAAACAGGAGTCTAAGCTTTTATGGGCGAAAGTTACATTTTTATCTAAACGGCCAATGGTTCAAAAAATTAGAAAACCATTGAAAACCTGGGCAAATATGTAGTACATTAGAAGATAAGTAATTATTATAAAATGATGTCGCGTGCTTTTCAGAAAACCTTTTAATTAAAATTTATTTCGATTACCAAAATAATAATAATGCCAATATTTCATTCAATAAAATTATATGCCGTCACCTACATACCAATGGGTTCCGCCATTCAATCCAATAAATTACCAGAATTATTTGTTCTAAAGATCAACATTTGTAATATATTTTTCATTTGATCACTTTTGTTTTACAAATTTAAATTAAAATATTATTATGCGGCATGTCAAAGCTTCTTGTACCGTTCAAAGCTTACAAAAGAAAATCATTCATTTATAAGTCATATTTCGTTAACAGATCGGATACTATTTTATATTTATTTAAATTTAACATATGAACTCCATGTATCATTTATCATTCGCATAAAATGTATCGAAGTATATTAAATATATCATTGGGAGAATAAGAAGGGATTTCCAAAAGAGCTAAGTCAATATAAGAATGTTTGTTAATACAGTTAATTAATAGTTTAGGGGGTTATTGAATTTGTTATTTCTACTTTGTGCTTCCTTATTTATTTGGAAAACTCAGGGAAATCTGAAATCAAAATTAAAATGGTCAGTTTAGCCCCTGTACCATTAGTGTAAATTAATTGAGCGTAAAAAGAGATTGGGCCGTTGTCTATAGATAAGTGGCAAAGCATTTGAGAAAACCTTCCCTCAAATAAAATTTGCTTGATTTACTGTCTTAACACCTCGCAAAAACAAAAGTCTACAGAAGAATACATTTGCGACCCCGTAAAGTAATATATTCTTGATCATTATCAACAGCCGAGACGATCTACACATAATATTATCTATGTAACGGTCCGTCCGAAATCTACCCGACAATTAAAAATATCGATAAATATCGATCACTAACAACCGTTTTTTATATATATTTAGATTATAAGTGAGATCTTAACTGCAAAAGACACACAACTTGCTATGTAAGTATGTGTTGAGAGATTGAAGGAATGTCCTTAATGTTAGCTTAAAATTACATAAGCAGCTTGTTTGGTCACTTATATAAAGACAGACGCTTAGAAGTCGCGCGTAAATGCACAAGTACTTAATAAATCAAAGTTACATATATGATCTTAAACGCGACTTTTATTACGAATAGAATCGAACAAGTCTGTGTGAACACCGTGATTTCTAAAGTCAAATTCGGCATCTATAATTTAAAAATGATTAATTTGTTTCTATTTTCTTAAAACTTGATCTGTCAAGTGTATTTTATGTTTCCCTTCGGAAAGAAAAACTCCTAATGCTCACATTAATCCAAAAAATGCAAATACGTCTAAAAAAAAAACTTTTTTCCTTTCTTGTTTTAATAAACTTCAAATAAACTTGTAATCAACTTTTGCTAGTCGAATTAGCTCTATTTCAGTGCTTCTGAAACGAAGCTTCAGTAGAAATTTCAGCTCTTACGGTTTGAGCTGTGTCACTAACTATTCCGTCATGACAAATAGTTTAATATTTTCATAGATTATTACAGTTTTAAAACAAATATTTGGTTGTAATTTGTTTATGCGATTAAGCAGCAAGCGAAAACGATTCGAAATGTGAAGAAACTTGTTACACTTAAGATATATACCACAACCCACATGGACCACCTTTGGCAAGGTCTTTGTCTTTTCTAAGAATGTCTAAAGGTCAATAAAAAGTTTCCAAGACACCGTAAAGGAAGTCGATAGATTACCGCACCTACTCTTAGTTATAATAAGAAAACGATAAAAATAAAAGAAGAATGAAAAAGACATTAAAGAATACTAAATGTGTAAGGACAACAGAATTTGTAAAGTACTGAGACTTTGAACTTCCAACAGGTGCTTTACGCCATTCAACACAAATACCCGCTAACACATATCTATGTACAATTGGTAGCAGACAAAACAAACTTTTATTTTATTTTTATTTGGTATGACTCTTTAAGCCATTTTATTCATTTTTGTATTAACCCAAAAAGACCTAGAGAACACACACATGAAGGAGGAAAAAAAAGCATTCATATCCCAAAGTATTGTTCCCACCATTCGCACAAACATACTTACATATGAATGTATATATTATATACTTACATATGTATGTATGTATGTATTAGTAGTACTCTCGGAGTAGTTTCTGTCGTTGACCTGCATTTACCAGACTGTGCTGTGTCCTGTCCTGTCCCGTTGGCCTGTCCCGTTGTCCTGTCTGCTTCCTACAATCCCAGTCTAAGTCTGTGTCTGAATGAGTTCGATACGAGGCCAAAGCGACGATAAAAATAGTAAATACAATAAAATTATAATTGTACATAGGAAAATCGCAAGCTTTAACACACACACACACACACACACATATAGTATATAAATAATGGCCGACCGGCCGGCCATCATTAGATATGTGTGTGTGTGTAAGGAGTATGTAAGAAACTTTAGTGTTTACGTATGGATGTATCTAAGTATGTGTGTGTGTGAGTGTGTGGTATTCTGCACCAGACACATTCACAGACAAACTGTGGCACTCAGTAGTGCAGCAGAGGGGCACACACATGGACAAACTTGGTGTAATTCTTTTATATATATTTCTTTCATCTTTTTCTGTTGTTACTAGTACAATCTTTTTTTCATACTCTGTCCCAGTTCGGTTCGTAAAAGTTTAATGGCAGGCTGCGATTGGACTCGACCCGTTCCCGGACACTGTTTGAAAGAGAAAGTAGAAATTCTTTTGCTTTAGCTTTTGCTACGTATGGCTGCTGAATAGTAAAAGACCTTGCAATTTTTATACAGTTGTAAAAGTTCTATTCAATATGTGTGCTGTTTGGTGGCATGTGGCATGTGGCACCACTGGCCACACCAGCCGACACAGTTATTTGCCGCTCCATTGGTTATGAGGCGTCCCCCCACACACCCCCACCCCACCATACGTCTGCAAATGCGATTCACACAGATTCAAATGTGCATGTGTGTGTTTATGTACATAGGTATTTGAAATGAAGGTTAAGGGCATAAGCATGTATGTATTTATGTATTTATGTACATATGACAACAAGTTGATAATATGACTAATCCTGTTAAACAATAAAAAAGTGCGTTTGCAATTTAGGGCGGCAGTTTATGATGTATGATTATGTGTATATAAATTAAATATTATATTATTGTATTTATATTAATGCCATAAATATGTATAAATTATTATTATATAATATTTATTATTATTAATAAAATGTATTAAAATTCATTCTTTGCATATACATGTATTGTATATATTTATAATATATAAATATGTACATACATATGTACATATGTGTATAATTAACTAGGCGTCACATGACAAACAAGCCGCACTGCAACTTTTTGCGAGCAGCCTAATTGTTACTCTTCGACTCCTTGTGTCTCGCTCTTAAGGAACAGTTCTCTTTGCTTGTCTACTCTTCGCACACTCTTATCGCTTTTACTGTCGCACACTTGCACACAGAAGTCGTCTTACTTCTCAAACTTTTGTTTTACATATGTATGTATGTACGTGTATGTATGGGTGTGCGTGTGTGTGTGTGTGTGTGTGTGTGCTCAAAAGAAAAAGAAATCATGTGTCAGTCATGCGCAAAACGTGTTTTTCATTTTAAAATCGCGTGTCCCGCTCCTTCAAACGACGATAGCGGCAGAGCCAGCAGCTCCTTTGCATGCCTCGCACTTGATAGCTTAGACGGAGGCGGAGCATATTGTCATTCGCCTTGCTCCCAAGACGGCCTGGCCTGCTGCTGCCATCATGTCGAGTCTAACCTATAACCACTTAAGGCTTGGATTGCGAAAGGAGGCTTCAGACCTGGACCTGGCTTGGACAACAGCAACAACTTCTACTCTCATTCTCATTGTCGGCCTGCTGTTGTTGTTTTTGCTGCACCTGCTGTTGCTGTCCATTTTTTAGTAGGAGGGTGGGGTGGTGGGACTGAGGTAAAGCAACAGGCTGTAACTGATTGTGAGCATGGGGATGTTCTTTTGATGTGAGAGCTAAAGCTTCCCACGTTGTTGCTGTTGCTGTTGTTGTTGTTGTTGTCGTTCTCCCCGCATGCACACGAAGCCAACAGAAGCAGCAGCAGGTAAACAACAAGATATAAATCGTATGACTCGTGAGCTCGGCGCTCGGCTGCCGACTCGTTCGTGTGGCTGCCGATGATGATGACGATGGTGACGTTGGCGTTGGCGAATGGCTTGTTCTTGTTGCTTATTCGTAGATTCTCGCGACTGCAATTTGGAGCAGGCGCGAACTGAACGCACCAATTAGCATATTCCATTGTCTCTATGTGTGCGTGTGCGTGTGTGTGTGTATGTGTGTTTGCGTAGATGTGTGTGCAGTGTGTGTGTGTCTTTGTGTGTGTGTGTGTGTCTCAGCCCTTTTGATTTTTGGCATTCCTGCGACCTCGTCGACGTCGTCACCAACGTGGTGCAAAGAGTATTTAGTGGCATGGGGCGTGCCACAGCTCATTTCGCCGTTTTTGGATACAGCAGCGCGCTCTACAGTCCGTGTGAGAATATTTGATGTCTGTGTATGTGTGTGTGTGTGTGTATTGGTATGTGCGAGCGCACTGCCTGTGTATATAATATATGTATATCAGTGTGTGTGTGCGGGGTTTATTTACATCTACCTCGCGACCTGTCCGTAAAACTTTAAAGCGCGACGCGATTTTATTGGAGCTTCGTGCGAGGCGTGCAAAGGCGACGATGCCACACAACAACCCTGAGTAAAAAGTATATGGCGCGCGCATAGAGCATTTGCGGATATATGTATGTATATGTACCTATGCCACGTATATGTATGTACATATATACATACGTATGTACATACATATGTATTTGCCGCTGACGAATGGAAAGACATTATTTTGGTTATGTGCTGCATTCATTATATGCGTACTGTGGGATGCGTTGCGATGCGATGCGTTTGCGTTTGCATCTTAAGTGTGTCACCGCCACTGTAATTAATTGAAAAACCTCTCTCTTCTTCTTCTTCTTCTTGTTCCTTTCTTTCAGAAGCCAAACTGTTTGATAACGGCTTGAAGTTGGATATTTCCAGCTATTCTCACATGAACATACGCATGGGCACGAAGGGCAAGCGACCATTGCGTAGCTTGACCCCCCGGGATAAGATACATGCGATACAGCGTATCCACGATGGCGAATCTAAAGCATCGGTGGCCCGGGATATTGGTGTGCCCGAGTCAACGCTACGCGGTTGGTGCAAGAACGAGGACAAGCTACGGTTCATGTCCCGCCAATCGGCAGCGGACAAGATGTGCGCCGATGCCCTCTCGGATAAGCTGGATGGGTCGGCGGGTCTGCTGGGGCCACCCGAGAAGCGTCAACGTTTGGACAACACCCTGCCGCTGAATTTCTCCAATAAAATGAGCTTTGATGAGCTTGCGTTCAAGCGATCGCCCCTCAATGGTTTGGACTATAGTACAAATAAAAGTCTATCAGACATTAACTACAATGGCCTACCGGTTGACTATGTGGGCTTCAACGGAGCGATGAAGAGCAAAGTCTTTGGTGCTGATATATCGCGGTCTGGTCCCGCGGATCCATCGCTCAATGCCATTAGTCCGCTCTCGAGTCTCACACATCTGTCAGGTCTCACGGGTATATCTCAATCCCCGCTTGCCATCAGTTTCAATGAGCTCACCTCGAACCTAAATCTGCTGGCTCAGCTCAATCCCGGCCTGGCGGCCATGTCCGGATTAAACAATTTTGCGGCAACAGCCAACACATTGCGCAATACGAAAACAAATGGTCAGACGCAACAGCAGGTGCAGAGTCCGCGTAGCGAAAGCGGAGATCGAGATCGAGATCGGACTTCGTCCGGACTCAGCGTCAAGAATTGGGCAAAGCAGAAGCCATCTGGTGGGACATCAGCCACTGGAGACTGCGACACAAACATGGTTAACATGAAAAGTCCGAGTCCTTCGCTGGCGCCTTCGCTGGCGGGTTGTGTGGCGCCACTGTCCGGACTACCTGATGATCCGCTACTCTACTGGCTGAAATCACAGCAAGCGATGCTGGGACTCAACAGCCTTTACCCACCGCCCGTACCGATGGGCATCACAAGTCCACCAATTCGCTCCTCAACGCCACAACTGTTATCCCAACAGTATCCCAACACTCCGCCCATTCCGACAGCACCGCTGGCCCCTTCATCCCCGGCGCCTGGCAGTCTCGATGATAAGAATACGGCGTGGTATAACTGGTGCAAGGCGTTCGGAGCCAGTCTCCACTCCCTGAATCCGAATGCAGCCACTTTGGCAGCCCTGCAGGCCAATTCCCTACAACAACATCAGGCATCAGCGACAATTGCCGAGACAACGAATATCGAGGATATCGCTAAACAGCCTTATGACAACATTCTGTATTCACAGCTAACAAAAGAGACTGGATCGCCATCGGTTCGGAGTCTGTCGTCCAACGAGCAGAACCAAAATGATGCGGCCACAGATCCGGAGGCAGAGCCCGAACCAGAAACGGAAGCTGAAACGCAAGGAAAACCGGAGGATTTGTCGGCAAAATCGGTGAAATCAGCTAGCTGCACACCTAGTCCCATTCTGGCATCCCCCAATCCCAACATGAACAGTCGAGAGCACAGTCCCGAGCTCTGCCCCGTCTCCGAGGTGAACAGCGTTGGTGACAACTGTAAAAATGTTCTCAGCAATATCATTTATAAAATGGGTAACATCAATGCGGATGCATCACAAATTGCCATTACGCCTAGAAGTCCGGAATTGGGCTGCGAGTCAGAGACAAGCATCACCAGCGATAGCCATCATCACAATAACAATGATGTCAGTGCCAGCAACAACAACAATAACTCCAATAAGACCGACGAGGAAGAAAGGGGCAAGTACGTCCACTGTGCCTCAGATGTCGAAGAAGTCGTAGCTATTAGACACGGCGAAAAATTCCTGCAGTGGCTAGAAAACTGTAGCAATCCACGGGTGACAGCCGTTCAACTAATGCAACTAAGATTCCTGATCGCAGCCATCAAATCTTCCAGTAGCGAGTCCCATAATGCGGTCAGCAAGGGCGCTGACAATTGCCTGGATGAGAATGAAGACACCGCCCATGAGGAGGCAAGCAGAAGCAAGACGCGTCGCCGTAAATAGGATAAACCGAAGTTGGCACCTTTGGAGCCAGCCACGGATATTGACGAAATTGCGATGCAGCAGCGGAGAATGCTGATAGCCAGCGATGGCTTATGGAGGCAGTCAAGGGTGGTTCAGTCCTTTGGCCAGCAGTTCTCGCCAGCCGTTTACCAATCGTCGGCAACGATGCTCAGCTCGCTAATATTTCCTCCCTACGAATTTGTACACTGTGACCTCGATGATGACCCGGATGACTGCCAAATCACGGGCGAGTACCAGCAGTCGGACGAACTCAGTTCGAGTAGTGATGAAAGTGTACAGAATGACTTAGCATAATTAATCTTCTTCCAAGCCCACTATATCAATGTAATATATACATGTATGTTTAAATGATAGTGTAAACCGATTGCTCGTTCTATTCCACTATTTTGTTTAGCAAAAAGATCAACATCTTTTGTTTTTGTTTTCGTTTTCGTTTTAGTAATTCGTGATTCCCTCTCCAAGTATATATAAAATATTCATGAAAAAAAGTACGTTATAACATTTGTAAATAATCGAAGATCAATTCGTTCACTTGTACCATTTTTGATAGCTATTTTTTCTATATCAAATAAACTAATATTTAATATTTGATACATACTAGAAAAATGTTAATTTGCTTTTTATTTCAATATAGTATATTAAGATTCAAAGCACACACACAAGGTGGAGTCAGTCAATCAGATGGATTTGATATTGCGAGTATATACTTTTTATTATTAATTAAACTACCCTTGCAAATACTAAATAATAATGTTTGCTCATAAGAATTTTACCAATTTAATATCAGTAAAATATTAAAATAAAATGTATTTATAAATGTAGACGTATTAATTTTGAAAACTTGTTTAATAAAACATTCGAATTAGACAATTTTTATGAAATGATTGGACTATTTCTTGTGGATGGATTGTCAAAGAAGTAAGCCTAATATAATAAGACCGATAGACTTAAGTTAGAAAAGAGTCCAAGA
This sequence comes from Drosophila maculinotata, assembly GCA_035045305.1. NCBI lineage: Eukaryota > Metazoa > Arthropoda > Insecta > Diptera > Drosophilidae > Drosophila > Drosophila maculinotata. The sequence continues at coordinate 14,279,741 of JAWNPD010000335.1, forward strand.
ATAATTGAATAGGGAATATTATAGTTTTGTATATTTAGAAAAAGACATCATTGACACAATAAAGTATATATATATAGTCTGTCGAAAATTGAGTTATTGTAACTGTCCAGCTATAAATCTTATGTAAAACAGAGCTGACAAAAAGAGTTTAAAATGCTTCATTTAGTAGTAAAATTAGGAACTAGATATTTGTAATCGAGCTAAGTATACAGATATGAATGTCTTACGGACATCTTGTTCAATGAGATACCAAATAAACATTTGCAAAGGTAAGTAAAAAGTGGCGAATAGTATAAGTCAATAGCTTTCGGATCTTTTGATTAGTAAACTTTAGGAGATGCAACATTCCGAACATAAAATTCAAAATTAACGGGTGACTCCAGTGGAAAACATACTAATTTGCGACCAGTTAGTGATTATACCCACCAAACAGCAGGCCTATATTCCCGGATCTTACACTGAAGCCAAAAATTAGATGTCTTCGTTTTTATCTTAAGAATAATGTTATATTTTGCCTGTTTTTTAGCGGTGATTGCAGGCGGCTTATTATTATTTTCAATTTTCAGCTCAATCGAGACATCGTCGTTATTTAAATGACAATCGGTTTGTATACATTTGGAGAACCACACTATATCGTTTAAAATGTAAAATTGAAGGTTGTACCTCTAAAAATACATTTTACGATTAATTGGAGATCTGAAACTTAAACGTCCAGATCTGTGTATGCTATGCGAAAAACAACATAAAACTTGAGGTGGTCTGAAAAATATATTTATCAATTTCATTTGTTTGAGGAAGTTATCCATAAATTTTAATGCGTATTGAAAGATCAGTAAATTATTTTGCGGCCACTCACACTAAGAGCTGGTTATTAAATTTTAAAAGTATATTTCTGTAAATAGTTCAATCAAAGCTAATATAGCACTTAATATTTACTCAAGAAATTAATATAGCGTATATCGGACTCCCCGAAGGAGTGCGGATATTTACGAGTTTGGAGCATATTACTAATATACCATTTAACCTTCGGTATTAGACTACAAAAGCGTTGTCTTGTTTTTTAAGGGACGTTTTCTAATGTTGATGCTTTACAAAATCGTGTGATTTTACAGAATTTGGTTTGACATTGCTCGCGAGATAGCAACTATCTAATTTGAATAATATAACAATTCATCATCGCAGATATGTAAATAATAAACTTCCGATTGCAGATTTGCCACACTAATGTGTTTTTTATAAGTTTTCAATCTGAATCTATGAACTTGAAATCAGAAAAGAGAAGAGTAAAATCATTGTCATTGTCAAAATTAAGTCATGGTAGACATTGAAGTCTGGCTAATATTTGAAACACGCTGCCAACTTATAGTAAATGCGTTGCCAACGTTATCGCTGAAGAGTTGCCAAAACAAAAGTAGGTAGTTTTTGCAATATTTTAAGTCACCATCTCTCTTAAAAATAGCTTTATATAATTTCCCAACACTGAATACAAGCAATGGTTCAGTTCTCATAAATATCTTGGAAATATTACTGACAATTCGGGAATAGGATTGTAGTTATAGTTCTTTCCTCACAAAGTGTCGTCACTTTTTTCGTATTTTCAAGATTTTTAAGATTCAATAAAAAGAAGCAAGCTTACCAAATTTATTGGATCCTCCATAGGTTCATATCGAACAAAATCTGCCACAAACTTAGCAATCTCTTCAACACTTGATATGAGCTCTGGGTAGACAAAAGCCGTCGGCCTTATCGTGGTACATACAAACTTCTGCGGAATACATATTGTTAATAACTTATTATTTAAATTTGCATTAAATTATATTGTTTAAATGATTTACCTGAACTTTACATTCGTTAGGCAGGGCCAGGACCATTGCACGATGCTTTGGATGACTCAAAACAAACTGTTTACGAAAGTTTTCCGCATAGAGCAACAGGAGTCGCTCCTTTGATGACAGAGTGTAATACGAGGGAGGAAAGCACTGGGGATGGTCCTGGAATTCTTCAGTTGTCTCGGGAAATGACAGATCAATCCTTCCGATTTGCAGAGCTGGATCCCCTTCCGATAAGCTTAATTCGCTTTCTACATTATCCAAATCAGTTTCTTCTTCTTCCACCTCTTCTTCATATGCAAAGGTCGATTCCATCTCTCTCTCCCGCTGCTCTTCGATTTCCTTCAGCTTGGAAGCATGTTTGCTTGGGTCTATAGTCGTTGAGAACTTTTTGTATTTCTGAAATATAACCTTCGGCATATTTAAGCGGCTTTTCCTTTTGTGTTTTCTGTTCGCAATAAATTTTTGATCAGTTGCTATAACAACGTGGTTTGCTCAAAAAGAAATGTGGTGAATATTAAACAGGTAAATAACCACTTTATTTACACATTGCTAAAGTTTTAATTTGACTTATAAAGCCAAGTACGTACGACTATACGTAGAAATACTATTTCGACCAAATATTTTGTTTCTACATTCAAATCTAGTATTAATATAGAAGCTAAACCATTACCAAACAAGTAAGATTGCTCTAGTCGAGAGTGCCCGACTAGGATATACCCTGATCCAAGGTCTTACATTCATTCATAATGATTTATCTGTATTCATACATGGAAACACACACACGCATGCAAACAGGGTATAAAAAAGGTTTCATCTTTTTCTTCAAAAAAATCTTAACCGATTGTCAATCCCAAGGCCATTTTGATCATTATTTGGCATCCAGTTTAATTCTACATCTCAAGTTTATGACTTTTATGACAAATAAAATTTAGGATTTTTTTGGCAAAAAAAACATAAGGGGGGACCCTTACAAATTTTGATTTTTCAAAAAATAGAATCTTGAAATTTTACGTTTAATTGATTGTGGGTGTCTTAATTAGTATAAAAAACTATACGAAAAGTGATTTTGTGGTGTTTCATTTTTCTGTCAAAAATCACGCCAAAAGTGACAAAAAAAATGGCTTGTAAAGTGCCCAAACAACGAAAAGTTCCTTATAAACGACCTTCCCAGACTTCAATCAGCCATAACTTTGTCAAATCTGAACCGATTGCTTATCCCGAGGCCATTTTGATCATTATTTGGCATCAAGTTTAATTCTACATCTCAATTTTATGAATTTTGAAAAAAATAAAATTTATGATTTTTTTTCCGAAAAAAGCATAAGGGGGGACCCTTACAAATTTTGATTTTTCAAAAAATAGAATCTTGAAATTTTACGTTTAATTGATTTTGGGTGTCTTAATTAGTATAAAAAACTATACGAAAAGTGATTTTGTGGTGTTTCATTTTTCTGTCAAAAATCACGCCAAAAGTGACAAAAAAAATGGCTTGTAAAGTGCCCAAACAACGAAAAGTTCCTTATAAACGACCTTCCCAGACTTCAATCAGCCATAACTTTGTCAAATCTGAACCGATTGCTTATCCCGAGGCCATTTTGGTCATTATTTGGCAACTAGTTTAATTCTACATCTCAAGTTCATGAATTTTGAAAAAAATAAAATTTATGTTATTTTTGGCGAAAAAAGCATAAGGGGGGACCCTTACAAATTTTGATTTTTCAAAAAATAGAATCTTGAAATTTTACGTTTAATTGATTGTGGGTGTCTCAATTAGTATAAAAAACTATACGAAAAGTGATTTTGTGGTGTTTCATTTTTCTGTCAAAAATCACGCCAAAAGTGACAAAAAAAATGGCTTGTAAAGTGCCCAAACAACGAAAAGTTCCTTATAAACGACCTTCCCAGACTTCAATCAGCCATAACTTTGTCAAATCTGAACCGATTGCTTATCCCGAGGCCATTTTGGTCATTATTTGGCAACTAGTTTAATTCTACATCTCAAGTTCATGAAATTTGAAAAAAATAAAATTTATGTTATTTTTGGCGAAAAAAGCATAAGGGGGGACCCTTACAAATTTTGATTTTTCAAAAAATAGAATCTTGAAATTTTACGTTTAATTGATTGTGGGTGTCTCAATTAGTATAAAAAACTATACGAAAAGTGATTTTGTGGTGTTTCATTTTTCTGTCAAAAATCACGCCAAAAGTGACAAAAAAAATGGCTTGCAAAGTGCCCAAACAACGAAAAGTTCCTTATAAACGATCTTCCCAGACTTCAATCAGCCATAACTTCGTCAAAACTGAACCGATTGTCATTCCCGAGGCCATTTGATCATTATTTGGCATCAAGTTTAATTCTACATCTTAAGTTTATAAATTTTTGAAAAAAAAAAAATTATAATTTTTTTGGCGAAATAATTGAATTTTCATCATCAATTTGATTTTATTTGTATTACATAGCAGTCAGCCTTGTACTCATTGCAATAGTATTGTTTCAGGCCGGATAAATAATCGGCCATAGAGGGCGCTCTTCTGCATTTCAGCAATTAACTCGAAAGATGGCGCATTCTCGGAAATTGGACGATACTTTTTCCTTTCAAATTATCTGCGGTAGATGGCGCCTATCGGCAATTTAATTATTTTCAGCATCAAAATCCAGTGACCCTTACATATCAACAAAATATTTCACAATATTATGTAATGGTTAGGAAGTAATATAAATTATTGCACTATAGATATTTAGCTTAGGCAAATTTTCATGTCCGAATCCAATCAACTTATTAGATTTGTGCCCCTTTCCGAAAAGTCATCGGAATCAAAAGAAATATACATTTTTTTGACCTATTCCCAATTCTGAAATACCACAGTTCAATACATTACAATTGGAATAGTTGGTCAAAAATCCAGTTGACACATAAGTTTTACGAGAAAATCAATTTTGCTATTATTATTCATTAAAATATATATTTTATTAATTGGCTATGAGCAAATAAATATTAATTCTAATACATGTAACTCTTTGAAATTAATATAATTATATTGAATTAAACCATAATTAAAGCTTAAAAAAAATGTAGAAGGTTTGCGGCGTTGTTTAAACTTAAGTTCGCTGACGCGTAAATTAAAATATATTATAATATTGATTTCGAGTTCAATGCCCGCATATGAACACCTATTGCACAGTCCTCTGACCACTATATATTATGAGTTAGTATTTATGTTATATGAAATGGTCACTGCTTGGACTATGCAACTTGGTTTCCTCACTTTCCCGATCCCATTGCTTTCGGTTCGCCTGTAGAATTAGATCTTGGAAAGAGCCATATTCTGAGTTTTGGAGTGATTTGGCAGTGAGATCCACATCACCAACATCATCGTACAGATTGTCGTAAGCATAATCCGAATCGCCATCTGTGTCCGAACGTTGGGATATATCCGAATTATTGTACTCTCCATCTTCGTTGCGTTCATCGGCTCTATCATTATCAAAAGCCGACCATTCGCTATTATGTTTCTGGTAAAACATTTGCATTAAATGTTCTACTCGTTCAGAGGACATGTCAGATACCATCCTTACAGAAATCTTGCGACGAGCACGTTTCAGCGGTTTTAATGGCCCATTTGTCAGCTGGACATTAAACGAGGTCTTGAACGTTCCTTTCGATCCTTTCATGTTGTTGGTCAAAGCTCGGAAAAGTCGCTTAAATTGATTATTTGAGCGTTTCGATTTTTTAGTTTTGGAAGTACGCAAGTACTTTGGATTTTCGATTATGTAACGCTTTAGAAGATCCTTTGTGCCTTGCTGATCCTTTTGAGATTTGAGGAACTCAACTAAAAATGAAAGAAAAAGAAAATGTTAGTTGAAGAAACTTTAATTTTAAATTTGAATTATCTTAAATTGGTAAATTTGATTTTTATTCGTAAATAATTTTACTTGTAAATTATGTAATATCTAAATTTTTTCGACAAACTCTTTAGATAGCAAACGCACCTTTTTCATGAGATAATCCAAGCCGATTCTGTAAAACTCCCCATTCATCGTTGTGGCTATTAACTGTAGCAGCATCCTTATCAGCAGATTCGACCGTATTCCTGATGTAAAATCCCAAAGTGTTGTGCTGTGTTATCAACACTAGAAGCACTATTACGCGTATGCTCAACAAATACAACATTTTCAAGTTAACGTCTTGCTTCCTAGACAGTTGAATGTCAAATGACAAGCTCGATGTTGCGCTGTCGCCTTAAATACCCAAGGCAGGACACGCAGGAGTTAGCGTGTGGGTCAAATCATTAAAAGGAACCACACAGACAAAGTCAACTTTTCACACATGAGTTGCGATCGAGCGGCTGAGAGTAAGTGTGCGAGTGAGTGTGAGTGTGAGTGTGAGTGAGATGGCAAATGTCGGGCGATCGAGAGATGGTAGCTTTGTATTTCTTAGTAACACTTAGCGCAAGCAGTGGCAATTAAAAGGCAACAGAAATGGCTAAATTAGCGCTTATCCATTCTGGTCAGACAGGTAGCATAATCGACAGTCGCCGGCGGATGATGCGGACAGTCGCACGGGACTGGACGGGACCGTGACTGGGACTGGGATCGGCACCGGGACTGGACTCGATGCGACATCGGTGCGCCAGAATGTGTTTCATGAATGTAATGTAATGTGGGTTGATAGGTTGGTAGGTAGTAGGTAGTTGCCTTGGTTGCTTGGCTTGCTATTTTAAATGTGAAAGGAAGTGCATATAGATCCTAGCGCCAGCCATAAAAGGATCAACTGCGGCGACCTCAGTCTTCTTGATCTCTGTAGACAAATGTGTCGCTAATAATGGTTGAATGTGCGCTTTATTGATGCTATATAAATAATGTAAATGCTATTTTCGAAGCAGGGCGACGCACACGAAGGCAATTATTGTAATTGTCCGGCGCCCCTGCTGAATCTTTATCTTTATCCGTACACCTAATGAAAGTTTGCCAAATATAAACAGATGTGGTAATCTGTCTATTTGAACTCATTCGTTAACTCATTCGAATCAGTTTCTTTTATACCATCCTTTTATTTACTTTATAAATCTTAATCAAAATCATACAAATTAATAAATAACTATATATACAATACATTCGACATTATTGAAAAGTTTTTCTCGTTTATTGAAAATTGTAGTAAATACTAATAATAATAATATTAATAATAATAATAAAGCTCTTGGTGGCAGTACATGGATCATCCTGGGATTAAACAAAATCTAATTGGGTCTTACAACTTCTCTCCACTGAGATTCACAATGTTATAATAGTTGTGATCAGGGAATCGCTCCAATTCGATGTAGTCCATTTCAGTGAGAAGTAATTTGTCGAGCATCTTTCTTACTTCTGCAAATGTTGGTCGCTCATTAGCATCTTGCGACCAGCAGTAATACATAATATTGTAGAGCTCTCTTCGACAATGTTCGGGCTTTTCCAGACGGTAGCCGTCCTTCACCTACAGGGTACATCAATATCAAATAAAGGTGATTAAAAACAAATTGGAAAATTAAAGCTAACCTTGCGCATAACATCGGCTGCAGATATGCCGGGATATGGCGTAGAGCCCAATGTCACAATTTCCCACATAAGTATACCAAAACTCCAGATATCAGATTTAACCGAGAATATGTTATCATAAAGTGACTCTGTAGCCATCCATCTGAAAAGAGGTTAACGTGAGTTGAATAGGAATTTCAAGCTAGAAAGAATTACCAATTTACTAGTTACCATTATACATTCATAATATTATACATTTATACATGACTCTTATCACAATGTATGACATTTATTGTAGATTTCTACTTTTTGAACTAAACTTTACCTGATTGGCAGTTTTCCTTCGCTCTTACGCTCATAGATTTTAGATGTAATAATATCTCTCGCGAACCCGAAGTCGGCTACCTTGCAGGTGTGATCGTCGGTTATTAATATGTTACGAGCAGCAAGGTCACGATGGATTATCTGTAATGAATAAACCGCATTCCACAATATTTATAAGATGCTGCAAATTTATGTGTATAAAAAAACTGAGTTGAGCTTTTGCTGTAAGTTAAGCGTGGACTATTAAAAATGTACCTTTTATATGTTTATATCCAACATGAATTACAATTGATGTATTTTTAAAATCTTTATTACTTTTATATAGAAATAATGAGGGTGTTTCAAGCTCATATCAAAATAAAGAAATATTTGCATGCTCAGTGAAATATTCTGCATTACTTACCCCGCGAGAAGTCAGATAATCCATTCCTTTAGCAACTTGATACATAAATGATGTCAAATCGCCTGAAGTCAATATATTTGATTTTCCGTGAGTGTTTCCATAATGCCTGCAATATTAAAGGCATAATTAAAATATATACAATCAAACATCCAAATAATAGCTGCTTACCTTTCTGCCCGTGAGTTTCGTAAATAGCTTTGCAGCTTTCCACGACTCACGTACTCGAGTATTACGAATGTTGGATCCTTATCAGTGCAGCAGCCCAGCAAGCGGACAACATTTACATGAGGCTCTAGCGTCTTCATTACCTAAAATGGGAAATATGTCCAAATACCAAATATATATTCAATAAAACTATATATATTCTAAATAACTGGCATTGCTATATTTTAGATTCTGTAAATCTGTTATTAAGTACAAGGTCAAATACTAATTCAGTTAAGGACCATTCATAATTTTCCCTTGCATTGAACAAATAAGCCTCGACTCAACGAGTCCTGTGCGAACAGCTGAGCTGAGTATTCGGAACCATTGAAGTGCGCAAGTCCACAAGTCCGCTTTCGGAGAGAGGGCCAGCCGCAATTACTCTTGAGAACGATTTGAGACCCTCGTAGCACTCGTATTTGTAATTGTACTCAGCAACAGCAATCAGTTTGTGCCCAGGCGTTAAATCGCAAGTGTTAATATTTTCACAATGCAGCCGGCTGTTGCTTCGTGTTATCCGTTTTCGCTAATTCATACATAAGATAATCATAATTATAATAATGCGATAACTGAAGCCAAACTGATAATGTCTGCAGGCAGACAGTGTTAATTTGTTTATTTCGTTTCTGATGCTGCTCAATATTTACGTCTAAAACGGCGCCGTTTCCTAAACTGTGGTTGCTCAACTCCATTGTACCGTTAACTTAGCTTTTATTGCATGAGATATTTTCCGGGCTTATTGTAAACAAAAAAAAAAAAACAAGAACAGAAGGAAAATCTATCTTCATCTGCACATATCTACATTTTATTATCAACACTTGGAACTGGTAAGTTTGATTAAGATATATGAGAAAACAAAATGTTTCTCATCCAACGCATTATTCATTCATGACCAAATCATAATACGTGCTGCAACGGTATATTCTATGTATTCTGCATTTGCTAATGCCAAACGAATAAGAGTTAAAAATAGACATGCATATAATATATATACATCAAAGCTCAGAGTTTATTTCGAGCAGATGAATGCAAATTGAGGGCAAGCAATAAGTTATTTTTAAATAGTTTACAAGAACATTTTTCGATATATAAATAGTTTTTCTCGCCCTGGTGGGCGTGGCGTACAAATCTAGCTCAACTCCCTAGCATCCACAAAGGTTACCCTCGTACGTACAATGGTTATCATCTTTTTACCTTTGGTCTTTACATTCATATCTCTTACCTCCAATTCGGAAAGCAAGTCCTTCTTTTCAATTTCGCCTGCGCTCTCCTTTAGAGTTTTAACAGCAACTGTAGTAACAACTCCGGAATCTGCAAAAACAATTCGAAAACAATTTAATTACAGTCGATATTTGATGAATGTATTACGCATTGATGGAGCCATCTCCGACCCTATAAAGTATGTTTGTTCTTGATCAGCATCATGCTCGTCTGTCCGTCTATGTTTTTCCATGAAACCTCGTGTCTCAGCTCTATTGCTGCAGGTAGTATACATCAAACTTTGCCAAATCTGAACCGATTGACAATCCCGAGGCCTTTTTGGTCTCTATTTCGTCTCTACTTTGATTCCCCATTTAAGGCTTATGCACTATTACTATTACTCCACTTATAATTTTTTGAAAATATTTATTTTTAAAAATATAGGTCCTTGAAAAAATTGGCTTGTATAGCCCAAACACTGAGAAGTGACCTAGAAATTACATATCCAAGACTTCCAAACTACCACAACTTTGCCCAAACTGAACCGATTGACAATCCCGAGGCCTTTTAATTCTTTATTTTGTTTCTACTTTAGTGCCACATTCAAAGTTTGTGCAGTTTTGAAACTTACATTTTTTTCGATTAAGTATGTCATGCATAGAAGGATTCGGTAGCTTACCATCCATGTCGGTGGCTTCGCAGCGCCAAACTTGCCCAAAGGCTCCTTCACCCAATATGTTGAAAAACTTTAATCGGTGCCGTGGGAACTCCCACTGATCAGCTTTGGGGTCGGCACCATGACCACCTTCCATTCCAACGGCTCGCCCGGAAGGCACTGAGGCACCCGGGCCATTAAGTCCGCCATCGGGGGAAGAAGCATCGGTGCCATTTGCGGCACTTGTTGATAGCGGACTAGTTGACTACGATGCCGTAATGAGATTATAGATGGTTGAATGCGTCGGTTTGCCATGTTAGTCAAGGGTTGGTATCCAGGTTGCCATCGATGGAAATATACATGTATAACGAAGAGAGATTGCGATTTAATTACTGCCATATATTATCTTTATGTGTACTGCTCTGGGCTATACAATAATATTGATTTTATATATCTTGTATAGAAGTGGCTGTTCTAGTTACCGTTATTGCGAGCTGTTGCTCCCGCTCCCAGGGCACATAACGGTTTGCAAAGGCGACGGGTCCTTGCCACTGTTGCATCACCATCGAATTGCGACTGTCGTCGGTGAGAGTGCTACTCTGATGACTTGGATTCGATTTTTTGGCCAGCTCCTCCTTCTCCGTAGACTTCTTAAGCGTTTTTCCGATGGCGCACAAGCGACGGCGACAAGCATAGCCGAAAATCGCGGCAATAACTGCAAATATGCTGCAAATTCCAATTACAAATGGAATCGAGGAGGACTTGATTGTGAAAAGCGTTATTGTGTTCACATTGCCGTCCTTTTCATCGTGTGAAGAGTCAGAGGTCGAAGATACAACCGGGCGATCTGACGACTGATCAGTTATCGGTGTTAGTTTAGTGGAACTTTTGGTAGTTTGTGGCGGTACGTCAACTTCAATGTCAATATTCTGTCCGGCTTGAGCCACTTCAGGTGTTGACAGTGGTGGGTAAAAATTATTATATCCAGGTAATACGTTTGATGGAAACCGTGGTGGCAAACTTATGCTAGGCCGCCGATTTGGCAAGCCATTTCTCACAGACTGCACCCCGGGCAGCTGATCGAAGGCGGGTAAAAACTGTGAAATGTTCTTCACAACATTCGAAATCGAGGGCGGTGCACGATTCCCAAAGCCATTGAATCCGTTGCTTTCGCGACTGCCCAGTATGTTGATGAACACTTCATTTTTCGCAGTGTATCGTCCATCCGAGACAGTTATGTAAATTAGAAAATTTTCACCGGCCTGTAGAGTAAATATATAATTAAATAGCTTATTTCTAAGTATATAATTCAATAGGTTACACTTACGCGGCCTGACAAACTCTCGTTGAGGTAGACTACACCCGTATCCGGGTCAATGCGAAAGGGCAGTTTGTTCGGCGTGTTGGCTGGATTGGATCCAGCTGGGGGGAGGAAGCGCGGTTCTATTCCGAATATCAAGTCATCGCCATCCGCATCTTCGGCATGTACCCGGTCGATTATTTGACCCACGACTTCCGCTTCCGAAATTCTCCAGTTTCGCTCTCGCACATATAAAATTGGTGGCGCATTTTGCTCCTGTGCAAAAGCTGTAATAATTTTTGATAATTTTAGATGACAATTGCAATTATTATTGTAGCATAGTTTACGATACAGTTATCTAATCTGCATCGCATAGGTATTTAATATCTGGTTTATAAAATAAACCTCAGCGAAGAATAATTATTTTAACAATCCTCAACAAAATACAGCTTCAGTATACAAATTAGCACAACTTCTACGGGGTCAATGATATACTTTTTGTAAATTTATTGACTTCAATTGCGTTGGCGCGTTGCGAACAAAAAGATTTCAATACACGAATGCGCAACTTGTGCGTCCAACGATAATTTGAAATTGTGAAAACCCACACCAAATGTTGGCAGTGGGTGAAGTTGCTCGAGCTCCGTGCTGTTGCAGGTGTATTGGTTACCTTGACCGTGACTACTTGTCCGTGCCACCTATTGTCATTAGGTCGTTGCTATTAGGGTCGGTTATTGGCACACACATAATTACATTTGAACTTTAATATTCTGCCAGTAAGTTCCCATTAGGACGATTGTTGTTGTTTTCGGATTGCTTGCATAAAAGCTTTATTTGCGCTTCTTCTTTCTATCGTGGAAACTCACTGCACTGCGAGCTTTCACTTTCAATCTTATTTCGAGTGTGGGGACTCCCAGTCTCTTATTAGGCGCAGGAGACATATCGCTCTCAGCTTAAAAGCTACCTTGCTCACATCTCACTCTTGCCGGCTCTCTTGCTCACCAATACACACGTACTTCATGATCTCCCTCGATTGCTCTCTTTCATTGCCATTCTGTATGCTTTTACTTTTAGTTTCGAGTTTTTGAGCTCAGCGAGCTCTGCTTTTATATATATATATGTATTGCACTTGCTATATATTAACTCAGGAAGGTATTGCCTGGCTTCGAGCGGGCGCATTGTTACATAAACTTGGATAACAATAACAAAATTTGTCGGTCTACGTGACAAACTGTTTGCACTTTTAAAATACAATCACAAACAATCAATACAACTTACCATTGGATGTGAAGAATAAATCTATTATGACTATGACCATGAAAACGACGAACTGAATGTTGTTCCGCGAAGTCCCCAACATTTTATGATTGCTGATGAAATACCGCTCAGGGGTTATTTCATTGGGAATTTACCGCTCAAGCGGATAAACTGTAATACGATGATGATAATTAAATTCAATTACTTTTAAAACACTCACTGATGCTGCGAAATCAACGTGATAATTGTAATAACAGCATTAACTTTTTAAACACAACTCTGCCGATATTCGGTTTAATCGGTTACTTGGCACGTACTTGACCTGACAGATACTGTATAACGTTTCTAGCAAGACAAGCATCAGCAAATTAATTAAATTGAACCTGTCTGATATGAGAATACCACAAAATCCTGTTGACGATTAAATATGCTAGTCATATGGTGAATACAGACACATAAAACAGGTTATAAAACAACAAAGCTTGTGGCGGTGTTGGTAAGCGGCAAGCACCGAAAGGGTACTCGATTTCTCTTTTTCACATATACGGGTTCATGGCGCAATCGCTGGGCATACCCAATGAGTATATGTATGTATATATATATCTCAAAATATTTATGAATGTGATTGTCCAAGGTAGAGGCCATAACAGACGTACATATTTCAAAATGGGCTCTGCTTAAGTTTTCTTACAAGTTGTTTTTGTTATGCACACCAAAAATTATTCTACTTATTATTCACTTTAACTTATTGCAACTGTTTGCGATGACGTCAGTCTCACACACACACATACACATAAGATTTTCAGTTCCGTTTAGTATCCAAATAATAATGCCATATTTAAATAAATATTTAGTACGCAATTATTATAGTTTCAGTTAAAGTTCGCATTAATATTAATTTTGAGATTAGTAATCATAATATTTTTATATTTATATTTTTTTAATATATTACTTTTAAACTATATTAGCTCTGCTTGCTTGCATAAAAACACATGTGTGATTTGAACACGAATAATTAAAAACACTGATATCCATAAAACTTTCTCAATCTACGATTTAATTAACTTTTAACATACGCGGGGACGACCGACGTGAATACGAGCACGGTGTATAGACTACTGACTCCATGATCGGTCTCTGAAGCTTTGCAATAATCTCTTGAGCGGAACCGAAACGAAAAACTTGTTTAAAAACAACAAACTTTAGCTGCTACTCTCTCTCTCTCTCTCTCCCTGACTCTCAGCCAGTGATCGGCTCTCTGTAGAACGTGAACATAAAAAATAGCATTGCCATTCATTGGCTTTTTATACTATACTGACACTTCTTTGCTTATAGCTAATGAGCTTTCATATTTTCTTTTAAAGCTCTGGTATAATTACTTATATTTTACATATTATTAGAGTTTTATCAATATATCTATCTAACAAATTGTATCTACTGAGATTTAGATATTATAAATAAAATAAAGTTCGCTTGTCACATTTAACTAAATATTTTGTCTAACATAACTAAAGTAACTAGCAATTCCAAACTAAATAAAATATGAACAACTTTAGTTGGTGCTGAAATAATTTCCATATGTTAATTTGTACAATTTGACACATTAGTTACCCAATGTCGTTTGGAGCCAACAAACAGACCGACACTTTGTGGTGCATAGCGACAATATCGATGCGAATTGTTGTCAGTTGTTGTTAGTCTATTGTATTTCGTTGTGACGTAAGGTAACGGATTTTCCTCTTCTGCGGAACATATTTGTATATGTTTGTGTAAAAGATACTCAACAGCCAAGCCTGAAATAAATGTAAATAAGTGCAGATTTATTATAAAAGTGCCATTAGCCATTCTAAGGACAAATAACCAAAACAAATGTTTTATTTATAAAATCAATACCGCTGACATATTGTCAGTTGAAACCGCAGTAATGGCCAATTGTCAACCTTTATGGTAATAACTATACGTTTCTACGTATGTCTATATATAGTACATGTATGTTCGTATATACTACATATGTATGTATAATTTGAATGCAAAGGTTTAGTTTCAATGCCCTGTAAAAATCATTAAAAAGGGCATTATTTCGGTTATAACAATTAACGAACATTTAACATTTAAAATGTCTTATGGATTAGGAAATATACACAGAAGTAAATTAAGATTTAAATCACCATTATTTTTTTTTCATTATTAATAACCTATATTAAATATGTATTTATAATATAAATATAAATACATTTTATGTATAAACTTTCTGAGTTCATAAAAGAAATTGTGTTGAGCTCGACAAAGGGTATCGACTAGTCGAGCACTTTGTACTTAGTGCATTCTTGTTGTCATGGGTTTTAGGGGTAGACCACTGCAAGGCCAATAATTTCAAATCCATTAAGACTCGTCGAGTACAGTGTGTAAACGAATAAATATATAAATATATATATGTATATGCTAGTCCATTTATCGGGGGACCAAAATTGATGAAACACATTAGTTGCCGCTACGCTGGACAATACGCAACAAAGCAAAGTGCATACGCATTCAATTGTAAATTTATTTATTTTATTTTTATTATTTAGCTACATTATTATTTGCCATCATTGCACTTAATAGATATTAATATTGTCCATTTAATTTGAATGTACTATTTGCAGAAGAGAGAGTGTCAGAGGTATGAGAATGAGCCGCCAGAGTCTCAGCAGCTGATCGAGGTCATAGGTCACTTCTTAAAAAGACAGAAGGAATTGATGGCCACATCAACTGCATCTGTTTCTCCACATCCCGTTCCGGAGCATCATGCTGCCTAGCAGGATTCGGACAGCATGCTTCTTTCGAAAGGTGATTTGCATGTCTCTGAATCATTGTCTTGTTTCCCGTCGCATAGTTATACAAAATAATATTTACCAGATAAATAACTTTATTACTTTGTATATATATAAATACTTACGTCTCATAAAAAGCGTCAGTTTCCCGCAAACATGGCTTTACCCAATACTTGCGCTTATTTCTAATCTCATTTTATACCCTGTAAATAAAGTGGGTAAAAAAGGGTGTTTATGCCCATTTTTATATATTTATTTTCATAGATGTGTTAAAGTAATTCATATTTGGTACATGGTATTTCCTAGTCGAGCCGTATTGTTCACAAAGATTGTGATAAGAATCATTTGTTGTTATTACAAACGAACTGATAAGAAGGAGGGCAAGCACACATGGCTGAGAATATTGATAGGGCTTCAGTTGAACCGTAAAGCTCACTTCAAGCGCTTCGTAATACAAGCCTGAGCTAAAATGCATTTAACCGCAAACTAGACTAGAATCAATCTTGTTAACACGTCAACACATGTAATTAAATGTAATCGAAATAGATTTTAATTCAATTAAATTTTGCCGATTACCGGAGTGAAAGTTTAGAAACTAACTAAAAGTATCGGGTTATCTTTATAGGTTGCCAAATCTGATGTACTTATTACTCATCACTTATCTTTTATTGCTTTAGAACCCAGGTGATTAATAAGACGACCTGATCTGGCAATTTGCAGTGCTCCCTTCATGAGTGCTAAAAGGATAAACATGACACACACAAGGAACTATCGAATACAGTACAATACAGTTGTACTTCTAACACTCTTACATATCGGCCATAAATTATGCGGCATTGATGCAAGTGTACAGTTCCATCATCAGTCTGAGGATAATGAATATCTTTTAAGTGAGTCTTATCAGAATACAATTAAACTAATGGATGCACCAAAGGACCACAAACTTACTCTACGGCTGCCATCCAACACATTGCTCAAATACACCTCCTATAAGGATGTTTCGATACTACATTTTCGAGTGCCAGCGGAAACACGAGCTGCATATTTTACTTTCAAAGCGGTTGAAGACTCCAAGAGTCCATTTCGTAAGTAAAACATATATAATAATAATTATATATAAAACTCGTATTCCATTCTCCTTATATATGTTTACAGAAAGAAACTGCAAGGCTAAGGACGTTACCCTTCATTTAAAGGCTAACAGTTTACCTGTTATAAGTCCAGAAAATATAACATTTCCCAAATATTTTGTTAGCTCCGATCAAAGGTAAGTTTTACTCAAAATATTCCAATATTTACTTATGATTGTACAAATTATGTAAAGATGTCAATTGTTATTATATTATTTTTCAGATTCAAAGTATATAACCTGCAATTTCAATCCAATTCGCAGCAGCAGCGTATTGAAATACAGGGTCCCCACATAGGCAGTTGGTTTGCAGTGGCTTTTGTCAGTTGGACAGATCCGAATAATGATCGCATTGAACAACAAGGTAATTCTCAAGTCTATATATTCCTGATCAGCAATTCCTTCATACCGATTTATGCACATTATAGGTCTCTCTGCATCCTGCGATACGGTGCTGCTGGCGGAACTATTTGTGTCGCACTTCTCGCCGATTACCGTTAATGATGGACAATTGGCAGCTGGCAATCTAACCAGTACACTTAACAGCGTCAAAAATACAAAACTACAGGACACGGCTACGGTCGAACAGACACTTGAAGAGGACAATGGACACAAGGTTGACGTCAGTGAGTCGACACGTGCTAGACACTTCAAGGACCAACATAAGAGGCTACAGCATGAACAAATGCAACAACTTAATACGGCAATTGAAAATTTGACGCATACTCAAACCGGATCCGGGTCATGGCAAGAGATTGAAAAACAGCTTAACAGCGATAAACCAGCAAAAAACAATGAAATTACTTACAAGTTCTATGTGCCTGAAGGTGTTGGCGAAGCTACCGCAGTTATAACCTTCGGAGAAGTCTGCTCGCACTGTCCGGATATTAGCTTCCAAACTCAGGCCAATGCGTTCCCGTCCATCGACAGTGTGGGACCAAGTTTTGGCGGCAACGAATACAACTACCTTCACAGAACTATCATTAGGCCCAATCAGACGGAATATATCTCAATTGAATTTTATGTACAGCCCAACACATGGCACTATGGACTGCTCAAATTTGAAGACGATGAAGGTACATTTGATGATGCTGGAACCCAAAATGAAACGGATGCTGCAAACTCGCAGGTTTCGTATACGCTGCGTATACTTTATAAAGAGGCATCTAATCCCTCCGAGTCTGAAGGTACTTGGCAAACAGAACGCTTTCGCGGAATGGACTTCTATCCTCTGCTGCGCCAGAGCTATCACGAGTTTTTTATGTTCGACTTTGACTTGCAGCCAGATGCTAACGGCACAGTCCCAGCACTACTCAATCTAACAGCACAATCTGCAGTTGGACTTGCCTTTCAGCTTGGCGAAGTGAACGATATTGGAGGTACGCTTACATTTGCCGTCTCCATGAAGCCCGAGCTGCGCTCCAGCAGCGAGCTTAAAACAGCTCCACCCACTATATCGCCACCAGCGGAAAGGAGTGGTATACTTGCTGAGAAACTAGTGAGTGGTGCCGATGACACAGCATCAATGATTGGCAAGGATAAACTGTACCGTAGCAGCCAAAAAATGCAAATTATTGTGTGCATGCATCAGGGCGTGCCCGGCGTACCCACATGGCCGGATAAATGCCGTTATGGCCATCGACTTATGCATGCCTCTAGCATAGTCAATAACACTGAGAACATGGGTCTGGTACATGTACCCTTTCCTGAAAGTGGCCTCTGGTAAGTGCAAATGTAAGGCTGGGGGGTTTCTAAGTCTGACCAGGGGCGGGAGTCTGAGATGGCCCATTTCCCCATTCCGATCACAACTGAGGCTTACAACCATAGTAGACACGACGTATGTACTCCACCAAACCTGAGGCTTAAACAAGAATGAAGTCCTGCTTTTGAATTTTTATAAAATTTTTTACCATCTGGTCCTTATTAAGGGGATCTATAATTTATAAGGGGATCCAACTTATTTGATAGTGTCCCTAAGGAAACTGAAGGCACTGAGATTGGCCTCCTTATATCATCATACCATATAAAGTCTTGGGTATCTATTAACACTTTCCCCCCTCTTTTTTATAGGTACGTTACCATGGCTCTGTTCTGCCATGAAGCAGAAACCGCACGAGCTTTAATTATTGACAGTGTCAAGGAATTTGTGCGCACGCACTCGAATCTGCTGCAGGAGATGCGCAGTCCATGTGCCTGCGCCGTCAATGCTCAGATCTTGGAGGCATGCATCGAAACCAAGGATTGCTTAGCCAGCATGAGCGAAAAGGAGACGCTAAAGGTGAAGGAGTGCCTGATGGACTCCAAATGCAGCGACAATTATGTGGCAATGACGCAGCTCTTTGAGAAGCATCACAAGTCGGCGACGGAACAGCAATTCGCGATGGATAATTGCAGTACCTCGGTGATATTCTCCATATCATCGACTCCCTGTGTGGCAGGTCGTTGTGGTCGCTTTGGCCGCTGTTATCATTACATGTCCGGAGGATTTGTGTTTTCAACATGCGTATGCATGAAGGGATATCGTGGCTGGGACTGCACCGAGGATTCCCAGGTGCCTTCGAGTATGTCCATCCTTGTGGCCACGCTGCTGCTCACGCTAAGCAACCTGCTTTTCATACCCAGCATTTACTTGGCCCTTAGACGTCGCTACTATACAGAAGGAGTGATATACTTCTTTGCCATGTTCTACTCAGTTTTCTATCACGCCTGCGATTCGGGTGAAGATGAGTACAGTTTCTGTTTGGTCAAGATTGGGGTACTTCAATTCTGTGATTTCTACTGTGGCCTTTTGGCCATTTGGGTCACACTTATTGCCATGGCTCATGTCCCGCAACAGTTTGTCTCCCTACTTCACATGTTTGGGGCCATTCTCCTTGCATTTGGCACAGAACTAAACAAACAGAGCCTTTGGGTATTTCTAGCCCCAGCTCTAACAGGCATTTCACTGATTTCAGTTAGCTGGGGACTACGTTGTGTACAAACTCGCAAATGGTTTCCTGCTCGTCGTTATCTGACTATATTTATGCCGCTCGGGATGGTCATGGTAATGATTGGCCTCGTCTGTTACGCATTCCTCCAGACCAAGCAGAACTATCACATTGTCCACTCCATTTGGCATATGGTTATGGCTTTAAGCATCATGTTGCTCCTGCCTGCACGCAAGTCATTTATTCCCAAGTGCTAGCACTCCGATTTTTGAAAGGAGCTTTTTTTAGGGAACAGAAGCTCTTTAGAAGGACTGCTTTTGCTGCGGTATTTGTAGCTTTGGAAAGGACAAATCCTTGCACTAGGTCCTGAAATAGTACTATTGTTACTCTATAAGTATAATGTACAATAGCCAAAAACTAGATAAAAATTAGCCTTAAGCCATCTTTAAATGTGTGTGTTGCATAAAATACTTAGAATCGGATAAATGTAAAGAAATAATTTGAAAATAAAAAAAAACGTCGGTTTTTTTTTATTTTCCGATATGAAAGCCTAAATGATACGAACCAAGGACCTCCCACATGAAGATATAATGCATATAATACACTACCATAATTTATTTACCAGAGTTCGCCTAAGTATATATATTTTTGACATGGGTATAGTTACCTGTTGTACACTTTGCTCTCATTAGTATACCCTGTACCCACCAAATTTTGAATATATGTTAAAGTTTTTATTTATTTTATTCTAAATATGTCTAGAATTCATCAAAGCATTTTAACGAATAAAAAACGAATTTGCTCAATAACAACCTTAATTTTATGGGATTGTACTCAGCACTTTGAGATGTCGCAAATATTTTATTGTTTAAATTTAGTGCACAAGAATTTGATAAACGCTTACATTCTTCAAGGAAGGTTGTAATATAACTAAAATTAATATCTGAATTTACTATCGTACACTGGCAGAGCCGTAACGAACTTCCCTTTCAAATTGTTCCGCTGTCAAGGCGCCGTTAATACTTTCACAGTTTTTGTTAAAAACACTGTAGGCACTTATTTCATTCGATTGCTTGGGACCAGTTCTAGTGTTGAAATATATGCCAAATAATGCCGAGAACATCAAAAATACCAATCCGAATTTAAGCTCTATTGCTATCACATACAATGTAACCCAGAATAGAAAGTATACAGCCCAAAGAGTATATTTTAAGCCCTTACTCTCCTCCCTTACATTAGCAGAGATTTCAGTCTTTGCCAACAAATCATCTTCTTCACTCGAAGCCACATCATCAACACTATTTTCATCGATAGTAGAGAATTCCGAAAACAGAGTTTTAGCTGGCTGAAAAGTGAGGATATACTTATTAGTAGTCGTATTGTATGCGTCAATACCATTTATACCTTGACGTCGATGGTAGTTTGGGATTTTCCCTCTGTTGGGTCTCCGCCAGTGCCTAGCATCCAAAATTTTTTGAATTTCGTTTTAAAATCGTTAAACTTGTCTTGTCTTTTCTTTTCTTGGCGATATTGTCTCAACTGTTGCTGGAAATCAGCCATATTCTTCTTCTTTCGTATGTTTAATATTATTATTAGAGATGTGCGGCTCTTGTCACAAGTATTTTAGAATACCGAGTCCCAGCTTATCAAATTGTTAGTAAAGTCACAGTATATGATACATATTATAAATTATAAGCAAATATATCTGCATATTATGATTTATTAAATACTAGAATAATACTATGTGAGATATATTATTTTTATTATATATTTATTCGTCTAAGTTGTGGACAAGGAAGGTCCAAATTAGTATTCGCTGCGAGAACTCGATATTTGGAAATAAAATACTAAATATTATATCGATGTATCGATAAATTACAAAATATCACCACCAATCAGAACACACTTCACGGTGCAGTGTGAGCGCAATTTTTAAAATAGTTTAATTCTTCATTTAATGAGGAGAACTGTTAAGAAAAAATTACCCACTTTGTGTTATTTTGGTATTTCATCGTTATGAGCATAGCAAACACAAACAAAAATAAGTTCAGTCAGCTGTGTTATTTATACTTGTCATTCAAAAATTAACGGACGGACAAATATCAATATTCTGAACTGTGAACAGCAAGGCCATAAACTAAGCTGACTTACAGATTCTGATTTCAAATGTGTAGGTCAGCATTAAAATATGTAAATATGCCAAATTCCGAAAATATATGTTTTGAAACTTCGTGTCAAAATTATTATGCCTTGTTAAATGGTATATGGAAACAGTAGCAATTTCTCTACCTATTAACAAACAAAAGTATGTCTCAATAAGCCAGCCTTATTTACATGCCTCAGAAAGTGTTGGATACTTTTATGATTTCACACTTTGAATTGTGATATGTCATAAAAGACGTACACATTTTGAAGATACAAGCAACACCTTGTAGATCTGTTGTAGTTCCCAGCGGTTGTGCAAATTTGTACACCCTGTAGCCAGGGCTAGATAAGGTGGGCATAAAGGGTACGATAAAGTAGAGTACTTATTAAACAGCTTTGACACCAGATATTGTTCACATATATCTGAAGTGTTATAATTAATGTGTTTTTCCAATTTGATGATTCTAGCTTTAAATTTATTAGAAATAAAATAAAGGTTTTTTGTCGTAGGTATAGATATTACGTAGTGGGTTACGTCCGACTACAACGTTCTTAGTTGTTACAAATCAGATTCTCGGCCGCCGGAAATATGTGATACACAATTAATAAATTAACCAGATGTCATCCCGAGACTATTTTTTCTTTTTATCTTTATTGTTGTGCACTGATAACCTGCAATGCTGACAACTCGAGACACACTTGAAATGAAACTAAACAATCTTTATACATAAATATATTAGCAACCACATTTAGCTTCGTCAGTAGCGCTTTAAACGAGTTTTAGTAATTATAGTGAAATTGTTCGGTGAAGAATACAAAATTTGTACAATGACTTCGCCTGTGGAACAGCCAGACCCCGAATCAATGCAAGAAGACTCCATTAAAAAGAAACCTAGTGATGGTCATGAGTATGAGGAAGTTCTTCAATTGATCGGTACGCAATAGTACATTAATAATTATATAGTATGTGGATACCAGTTAACTGAATAATTACTCGCTAAAGGCTTGGGGCGTGTGCAGTGGACTGTTCTGTTTGCATCAGGACTTTTACTAATGATGGTAATAAATGAGACAATGGGTATGTCATATATTACAATTGTATCCCAGTGTGATTTTGAAACAAGTTCAATGGAGAAGGCCATAATGAGTGCAGCTAGTTTTATCGGTAAGTTTGGCTAAAAACATTATGAAAAAAGTTTATTTACGAATTTATTGACTTGTTTTATATTTTATAAAATTAATTTCCTTTTTATAGGAATATTCTGTTCTTCATATTTTTGGGGCTATCTTAGCGATTCAATTGGCCGAAGACCAGTGTTAATATATACAACATTTTCTGGAAATATTGTATCCTTAATTTCAATCTTCATTCCAAATTATTGGACCTATGTAGTTTCGCGGTTTTTCGTCGGGTTTTTGTAAGTATTTTATTACAGCCTCACTTTTAAAATGTTTGCTATTTAATTAAATAATCTAGTTATATGTATGTTTAGTGAAATTATCTTTAAAAATGTGAGAGATAAGGATTTTTGGATTTCTCACAAATTAAGCGTTATCTTTACAGCATAGCAGGTGCATCTTCCACTACATATGCATATCTTGGTGAATTTTTCATGCTGCGTCATCGTCCAATAGTTATAAATTATGCCAGTTTGTTTGTCGGCATTTCAACAGTTTATGTGCCAGGTAACTATTTCATTCATTTATGATTATGATATATAAATAAATTTGTGATTGCTTAGGTATTGCTTGGATGGTATTGTCAATGGATTGGATTTCATTTCGTCCTTGGCGTTTATTGACTGTGTTTTATTTACTTCCTGGAGTGATTGGTACTTTAATACTATTAAAATTACCTGAAAGTCCCAACATGTTAATATCACTGGGTAAGATGGAAGATGCCTATGCAGCAGTCAATTGGATCGCTATGAAAAATTCCGGCAAACAGCTTCATGAATACAAAGTTGAGAAACTAAAATCTGATGTAAATCTTGCTGACAGAGAAAATATACTAAATGTTTCCAATTCACCGTAAGTATTGAAATTTAGATATCATATATAATGTTTAACTATAACTTTGCAACTTTTTCAGAACGGTTTCTTTTAAAAAAATGTGGAAGGATACAATACCATTGTTCAAGAAACCGCATTTTTTAAATTTTAGCATAAGCTGCACTGTTATGTGTGGTCTTTTCTTCAGGTGAGCTGGATAAACCAACAAACTTGACTTTTCTGACTGAATTTAAAGTTAATTTCCAGCTCGTCGGGTATGGGACTGTGGTATCCAGATATACTGAATCGTTTGAGATCATCTATTGCCGAAGACACTATGACAGTTTGTGACGTAATCGATGCTTCAATTAATCAGACTCTGCTAAATAATAATCAAACCGGAAAGGTATAAAAGCAAACGCTGCCCCACAATTATATATATTGAAATCAAAGACTAATTTTATATCTTGTAGATTTGCGACGATCAAATAAATACGAAGAGCTATATAGACACAATTACTTACGGCTTAGCCCTTATTGTGGGCTATATCATAATGGGCTTTGTTATTAATCGGATCGGCCGCAAGGCAGCAATCACATCTGGGTTGGCTATAGCTGCCGCTTGCGGTCTTTCTTTAGTGTGGATACAAGATGATGTTATCATCATAATCTGCTTTTGCTTATACCTGGTCTTACCAGGTTTGTGTGTATCGGTTTTGAGCGGTGCCGTTGTCGATCTAGTCCCCACTAATTTAAGGGGAAAAGCGGTTTGTATCTGTTTGATGCTGGGTCGTACAGGCAGCGTTTTTGGCAGCAACCTCATCGGAGTACTTTTGGAATCGTACTGTCCTATAACATTTGGAGTCTTTTCCGGATTTGTTTTGGGTAAGTAAATATAAATACATCAATATTATAAATATTATTCAATTATTTATTTTATATTTCTAAGGTATAGAATATTTTAGAGGCAGGCTTTAAGTAATCTACTTTGATATTTGATGAGTATACCTCAAGTGATCTGCATATGTATGCGTAAAGCTATAATTGAGAGTGTATAATAAGTGACTCATTTTTTCGTTGCGATTTTATTGAGACAAATACGTCTTGGTATTTCACAGTACATATACAAAATAATTTGTGTACTAATTAAAAGTATGTTGTTGTTTTTTTTTTGTCAATGTCCGTCTGTCCGTATAAATGAAACTTGTTACGCGCTATTGAATCTAGACTTTAAAAACTTGGAATATCTGCTTCAGATAAATATATGTATGTGTAAGACTCCCACTTAAGGGTAAGCAAATCGATAAAACTTCGAAGGTTCAATATTAAAGCTATCAACCAGTGAGAAGATATTTAAGATAACAACCTACTATATGTGATAAACACGTGTAATATACAAATAATACTTTTCTTTACAGTTTGTGCATTGCTGACATTGCTCCTGCCAATGTAAATGATCACATGGATGTCTATATGGGAATTCTGGTTTCCTTGTTGTTAAGGTAAACCTTTTAGGGCATAGGACAACATCGACTTTATATTTACAAAACACTTTAAGAGTGGCTAAAGACATCAGAACATAATTAGCATAAGTCAAGAAAGTCATCCAGATATGTTAACCACAAATCCTGGCTGTCTAACAATTTAAAACATGTTACAAGTAAATAGTTACCAAACAAGTCACATTCGCCGCCCACCGTTGACCATATTAACAATGTCGCTTACCTTGGCTTAGTATTCTGTAAACTTATAAAAGCCAAAAATGTATATGATAAACTAAATTCCAATAAAGAATATAAATGTGCATATGCCGAAACGAAAAGTTACGTTTAAATCAGACATATCAAGCAAAAATCTATTGTTCAAATATATTTAAAATTAATTAATAGATACTACTACTGAGTTATATATGATGATTAATAAATAAAAATGAATTATAAGAACTTTTAAAACATTTATTATTTAAAAAGAAGTGTGCTTTTCCCGTTTGTTTTGCGAACAGGGTATAAAACTTAATCTGCCTATGCTTTAAGCACGCATTCTAAAATTTGGTGATTACATTTTATAGGGTTGGACTTGTCTCGTTTTAACAATTAAATTTTTGTGAATAAATTTCAATACCCATTTTAAATATTTGTAAGTAGCTCTCTCTTAAACATTGCTATGATCTCCATGCGACGAATATATTAATCTCAGAACGAGTTTTTTGCTTGCTCAAGCTGCAAATGTTTTTGTATTTAAGCTCACAGCTGAGCTGTTCGCAGATACATTAGTATAAAATAAAATACTTAAAAGGTGTGGTGGCTTTGGAATGAGAATCAGTTGGATGTTCGCTCTTGAATTGTCAAAATGCAACAACGTATTACAGGTGCGGTTGATCCAAACACATTGGAATATGACGAAGTCTTGGAGAAGATTGGTAATTAAACATCATTCACCTGTCCGCTTGCATTGTTTGTATGAAACGAAACGCAATCCTTGATGCAGGTTATGGCAAGACCCAGTGGATTCTATTGCTGGTTAGTGGTCTTTTAA
Source organism: Drosophila maculinotata (assembly GCA_035045305.1). NCBI lineage: Eukaryota > Metazoa > Arthropoda > Insecta > Diptera > Drosophilidae > Drosophila > Drosophila maculinotata. The sequence continues at coordinate 14,305,975 of JAWNPD010000335.1, forward strand.
CAGTTACTTCTGTGGCTGCCCAGCAAGCAATGGGCATTATCGTAATCGCATCCCACTGCGAGTTCAAAACTACAGAAGCCGAAAAGGGAATAATGATGGCAACCTGTGCTGCAGGTAAGTCGTGAGCTAATTTGCATTTGACAGCAGCTTACAGTTTACGGTATTTCCGATTCCCATCAGATAGTAAATTTGTAAATTGATTACCCATTTTTCACGAAATATATATATATATATATATATATATATTTCACGATATCAGCGTGGGGGCAGTTACTTTATGAACAACTATTAGATGGTCGGCACTGTAACATTTTAAAAGATTTGTTATTCAATGAAATTTTCATTGTTGAAGGCATCTTTCTCTCAACCTACATATGGGGATATGTCAGCGACGCCATCGGTCGCCGTACTGTTTTACTTTATGGAATATTTATGAGTTCTGCCCTTCAATGTATTCTCATGTTTGTTACAAGCGTTTGGTTATTTAATATAATTAACTTGCTTTGCGGTATCAGGTAAGTGACTTTTTATTAAATTATATTTTACTTTCAAGCCCCCCGCGACATTTAATTTAGTTTTGAATAGATTATTATTATTTAATTTTGCTATATATTTTATATTACTTATTTTCTTTGATTCAGTTTTAATTGCAATTTTGTAGATTATTTACATAAAGAAAAAAAAAACGTTTCCTCGGGACTTAAAATCGTAATCCTTATGTTATTTTAATTGCAAGTAAGTCAATACAAACTAAATTCATCTCTTACAGTCTCGGCGGCGTTTCAGCTGCAATCTATGCTTATTTGAGTGAATTCAACATACCTCGCCACCGAGCAATTTCCATTAATTATTCAACGATGTTCGTCAGTGTGACTGCAATCTATGTGCCAGGTAATTTATGTACATACATAACAGGCACAAATGCTCCTTCACCGACTTCATAAAGTACACATATATGTACAGCCCAGCTATGTCCGTATGTATGTAAATCTAAACACGTTGATCTCAGAGACTATAGGATCTAGAGACACCTAATTTGGAACATCAGCTCTTCATTTTATCGATTACTCCGATTGCAGTTGGAAAGATATAGCCTATATATAATAATGTGAACTATATAATTAATCTGAATTAATTCGTTTGCAGCAATCTCGTGGGCAATATTATCTGCAGACTGGTCCATCAATATAGTTGGCGACTTTGTTTTCCGACCATGGCGCTTAATATTGCTAGTTTGTCTATTACCGGGGCTTATCGGAGGGTTGATACTTATATATTATCCCGAAAGCCCAAAACTACTGCTCTCTCAAAATAAAGAAGCCCAGGCACTAAGCGCTGTGGATTGGATTAGTAAATTTAATCGGGGCTTACCACTAATACAAGTGCTCAAGTGTAATGAATTCGCACTGAAACCGGAAACAGAAACTGACGAAAACATTTTGGCAAATGGAAAAGGTTGTGGCTTTTTGACAAACATCGTACGTGCTACAATTCCGCTATTTAAAAAGCCGCATGGATTTCACTTTATATTATGTAACTTGGCTGTCTTTTGTATGTTTTTCAGGTAAGATATTAAAATATGAAAATATATTAAAGCTTAAATTTCGAAACCTGTTCTAATATATTTATAACTATTATTTTTTAGCTCAAACGGTATGCAACTTTGGTTTCCAGAAATTGTAAACCGTTCGTCCAGCAATGAACCTAATAACTCAACAGTTTGTCAACTATTGGACACTTCATACATGCAACAAGAGCCAAATAATTCAGTGAATAGCACTGTTGTAAGTTCTATACGTAACTCTTTTCGATTTGATGATCTCAAACATTTAATTTTACTTTTAGGTCTGCTCCGATTTCATATCAACTAAAACGTATATTGATAATATGATTGTTGGTGCATCATTTTTATTAGGATTTTCAATACAAGGCGCTCTATTGAATCCTCTTGGCCGTAAAAACGTTCTATTGGCTGCCCTCACACTTTCGATTGCCAGTGGAATTTTACTACACGTTGTTTCAAACCCCACCGTGGTGCTAGTCCTATTTTGTCTCTACATTCTTTTGCCTGGACTATCAATCTCCATTATGTTGGGTGCCATTGTGGATCTCGTACCAACACATTTAAGGTGCGAAACTAGCAAAAATTTATTATCAATTTAAATGCGTTAGTCCATATAATAATTATGCACTATATGCCTATAATTTTAGGGGAAAAGCTGTAAGTTTGTGTTTGTCATTGGGTCGACTTGGCATTATTGCAGCAACAAATTTAATTGGAATAATGTTACAGCCGTATTGTAACACAACGATTGCAATGTTTACCGGTTTCCTAATTGGTAAGTAATAATAATTGTATTACTCAAACATCTTATTTTTCTTATATTTTTATTTCAGTGTGTATTGTGATTGTTTACCATCTGCCAATCAGGAATTCATAACATAACACATAACATAAAGGATTTAATTATTTGAAACCTAAGTATACATTGAATTAATAAAAAATATCGATTTCCATTGTCCAAATAGATTTTATATGCTACAAAACAGGACCTTTGATAAGAGTAAGTACCTTTGATCAAGTCCAAGTCTAAGACCTCGAACTCCTATAACATAAAGAATTATGAATCTAAAAACTGGGTTCAGGGTATCTTCTAGTAGTTCACTCTTACCTGTTTATACTAATTGAGACACCCACAATCAATTAAACGTAAAATTTCAAGATTCTATATTTTGTTTTTTCGAAAAATCATAAACTTGAGATGTAGAATTAAACTTAATGCCAAATAACGATCAAAATGGCCTCGGGATTGTAAATCGGTTTAGATTTGACAAAGTTGTGGCAGTTTGACGTCTGGGAAGGTCATTATTTATAAGGAACTTTTCGATGTTTGGGCACTTTTCAAGCCAATTTTTTTGTCACTTTTGGCGTGATTTTTGACAGAAAAATGAAATACCACAAAATCACTTTTCGTATAGTTTTTTATACTAATTGAGACACCCACATTCAATTAAACGTAAAATTTCAAGATTCTATTTTTTGAAAAATTGAAATTCGTAAGGGTCCCCCCTTATGCTTTTTTCGCCAAAAAAATCCAAAATTTTATTTTTTCCAAATTTCATATACTTGATATGTAGAATTAAACTAGATGCCAAATAATGATCAAAATGGCCTCGGGATTGACAATCGGATCAGATTTGACAAAGTTGTGGCAGTTTGAAGTCTGGGAAGGTCATTTATAAGGAACTTTTCGTTGTTTGGGCACTTTACAAGCCAATTTTTTTGTCACTTTTGGCGTGATTTTTGACAGAAAAATGAAACACCACAAAATCACTTTTCGTATAGTTTTTTATACTAATTGAGACACCCACATTCAATTAAACGTAAAATTTCAAGATTCTATATTTTGAAAAATTGAAATTGGTAAGGGTCCCCCCTTATGCTTTTTTCGCCAAAAAAATCCAAAATTTTATTTTTTCCAAATTTCATATACTTGATATGTAGAATTAAACTAGATGCCAAATAATGATCAAAATGGCCTCGGGATTGACAATCGGATCCGATTTGACAAAGTTTGGCGTGATTTTTGACAGAAAAATTAAACACCAAATGCCATTTATAAAACTGCAGGATCAGATTCTGAATCATTTGTATATATATTTCTTAAAAATATATGAAAGATTCATATTTAAAAGCCGTTAAATCTGATAGGAAGTGTCGTTCAGCTAGTAGTATTAGTTTTCGCTAAAAGCGTAGGCAATTAATAATGCTATAAAACCATATTGAAAACAAATAAAAACGATGCAGTCGGACGTAACCGATTGCGAAATACTCTGATACCAGTGTAATATCAGCTGAAGCAGGAAGAGTCGGGACGAAAGTAAAATCTATCTACAAAATTTGGTGAGTCTTGCTTTAAATTTTTGTGAATTATGTAGGTATATCAAATTTGATCGAATCTTCTAACATTGGTATCAGAGTATTTTAAAGATTACTAATTTCAAATATTATTAATTTATAGATTTCATTTAAAGTACACGTTGGCACAAAATGATCATTGTTTCAATTTCTTAATCTTCTTCTTCCTCGTCTTCAGCATCTTCTACATAACTGTCACCGGCAGTGTTTTCCAACTGGATAGAATTATCTTCAACGTTCGAAATTAATTCTATGGTTGGCTCCTGTTGATATTCCTCTACAGGAGTTGTTGGCTCATCAATTATGGGCTCGTCTTCTTTGCCTTCCTTTTGAATTGATTGCAGCTCCTGAGCCGCAATTTCAGCTTCTTGACGGGCGATTTCGGCCAATTCAGCTGCCTGGCGTGCAAGTTCGCCCTCACGATCTTCTTCGGCTTGCTTTTCAATTTCCGCCAAGCGATTCAATTCCTGCTCCCGCAGACGCTGCTCGCTTTCCAAGCGATTCTCCTCTGCTAAGCGATCCTCCTCAGCTTTTTGCTTAGCAGCCTCTTCCGCTGCCTGTTGTGCTTCTGCAGCTAAACGAGCCTCCTCTGCAGCTTTGGCTTCCTCTGCTGCTTTGGCTTCCTCTGCTGCTTTAGCTTCCTCTGCTGCTTTAGCTTCCTCTGCTGCCTTTTGGGCTGCTACTTCAGCCAAACGGGCCTCCTCAGCTAAAAGAGCTTCTTGAGCTACGCGTTCTTCTTCATCTTTAAGTGCCGCAGCTTCCTCGGCGGCCTTTTGGGCAGCATCTTCAGCTAAACGAGCCTCCTCGGCAAGTCTGGCTTCTTCTGCAGCACGAGTTTTTCTGGCTACTTCGGCTAAACGGGCCTGTTCCGCTTCAAGGGCCTTTTTGTCGGCTTCCTCACGTTGTTTCTTCTCCTTAAGAGCACTGTAATAAATTGGCATGTTATAAAAACCAGTTAAACTTCTTAATAAATACTAAGGCACGCACTTCTCTTTACGAAGCTTGGCTTCATCAGCAGCCTGAGCTCGTTTCTTCTCCAGTTCAAGTCCATCTAGAGCCTCCTCGTTTACAGTCAAGAGACGCTCCTGGCGTAGACGTTGCTTCTCCTTGGATTCCACATCGATAGCATCTTCAAGAGGCCGGGGAGCAGAGAATTTCCTCGATGGGCGATTGGGATCCAAATCGGGATCTGAAATACCAATCTCATTATCCAAAATGTAAATGTTAACATTTTTAGTAGTTACATATGTGCTATGGGTGTGTTTATATATCATATTTATCTAAATTAATATTACGTATACGAGTCATTTATGTATATCTGTATTCAAATATATGCATTATTGATATGTAATTATATTATGTACTTACTATTTGTGATTGCGAAGATATTTTCATATACATCAATAATGGGGACTTGCTGATTTGAAGACTCCAATAATAGAGTAATTGTTTTAAAATTAATGAATATTAGTAACAGGTTTCTAGTTGCATTAGTGTATTAAAACCAAATATGCATGTATGTTCATGTCCTTTGTTAGATAGAACTAAGCAAACATTATTTCAATGAAAAAATGTGCATATGATTTTAATTACATCTACACACAAATATATACATATGTAGTATGTACATGTATATGTTCTTTCTAATACTGTATCTCTATAAAGCGAGCAAAATTAGTAATATAGGTTTTCCAATAACATGATCTGCATCAAGAGCCGAATTCATATAAACACTGAAACTGTACATTAAATGTGTCTGCAGATAACTAAACTTTGTAATTATATAACTTTCTTTACCACCCCTAAATAATTAACATCGAATTAAGTGAAAAAATTATAATAATAAGTTTCGAGTTAATTTTCTTCTACAGTATGAAATCAATCGGATAAAAGACACTGAAGTTCTTCTTCATATATGTATATGTATCTTCATTCAGGTACGTAAGTATATAGATGTGTTTTCTCTACGGATCAGCGCGTGATTTATTGTGTTTTGTCCATATATTTATTCATGGATGACTGCGAATACGGGTTACGACATTAAAAATCTGGGAATAGGAATTCTGATATCTTTTAGAGGGTGCGCTTGCTAATTATGCGCAGATAAAAAAAATGTATGGACTTAGTATGTGCAAAATATACAAATATTAATTACTACTACTGTTGAGTTTATAAAGCAACAAAAAATTCCACACCAGAAACTGAAAATAGGGCCCTAAGGTTCTTAGCGTTACAGCCTGTTAGGTTTTCTAATCCAATCCAGAATATAGGTCAAGGTCATCAATATTCTCACAAGATATTTTAGTAAATTCCTGTGGTCGTAACCGACAGCACAGTACTTTGAAACCAATGTAATAATAGCCATCTAGAAGAGGACATTTAAAGAGGGAGCCATTAATTGACCTTCAAAATTTGATGAGTCTGGATAAAGAATTTAGTGATTAGGCAGGCTATAAGTAATCAATCATTAAAATTTTTGGAGACTAGCTTTAAAATTGTGGGAAATATCTAGTATTAATCGATTTAAACGTCGATGTTTTTTCAACTTCAGAGTATAAAAGTTACGTATATTTTGTAATTGCCCAAAAATATTTTAATAATAATAATAATTACAAAAATTCAGGGGTTGCGTAAGAAATAAATGTAAACAAAATAATATATGTAAAAAAGAGATGTACAGATTTAATTGGTCTCAAAAATTATTTGTAAGTGTTTAAAAATATTTATATTATTAAAAACGATTCGACAGAGTTTTATTTATTGATTATTAGTTTTTCTCAATGGGATGGGATTAGATGGGTTTTGCATGTTAGTCTAGATGTAAAAGCGACTGAGTTTGCTGATATCATATGTTTTTTTTTAAGATATCGTCTTAATTGTCTACCAGGCAAACAGAATGGTTTTTCATTGAATTTATTTGTTCGAAAATTATGTGTGTATGTCCATATTATAAAGTCAGGCATGTTATCATTTAGGCCTCAACTTCAACAGCTTCAACTGGAAAGAATCAATCAATCATAAAACGTATTTAGTTAGTAAAATACAAAGAACAAAGCTAATAAGGATGCGAAAGTCCAATGCATTAGTTACAGGAGTTTCAATTTAGTTTGCTCCTAAACATGGTCATTATTTATTTATTTAATTAAGAGCCTATCTAACATTTATATGAAACCAATAACAATTTTTTATTTATCATTTTTTTAAGAATTACGACATTTATTTTTTGTTTTCAAATCACTACTAAAAAAAATTAATAGAAGTCCCTAATAATTGATTAAGTTAATCGAGCATGGATGAAAGGATCACTAGTTCTCTGTTGCTATATACAGGTAGCGTTTACAAGCATGTGAAAAAAGATCAATCCGTTTTATAACGGTACTTACCTTCTTGACGAGGAACATTGCTTTGCTTCTCATTCTTCCAAGTCGGATGTCTAAGGTACCAGGACAAAAGGTTAATGTCATTTCGAACTTTGTCCGAATCGTACATTGGCCTTCTAACATTATAAGCCTTATCACCACATATCCTTACAGAGGCAAGATGACTTTTACCTTATTATTTAATATTTAAGAAACAGTATTAAATACCAATTTGAACACAATGCAGGTTGCAGCTTAATACTATTATACTAATACTTTTTATTAAAACAAATAGTAATCCAAACGTATCAGAGAGGCACCTTAGAAATATGTATTTAATTACTCACCAACATACTTTACAGCTGGTCTTGGGTAATACGATATATTGTGAACCTCCTTGGCAATATGACGCACTGGATTTGTAACTCGTGCTACATAAGCATCCAAAGCTAATTGAGATGTAGGCCCATATGAGTAACTAAAAAACCGGAAGTCTATTACTTTGTATTCAAAATGGGTTGTTTTGCTAGGACCTATATTTTCTTCTATCAATGATTATATCCTGAACCCAATAAAAATGGCTTAGGGTATCATGAAGTTGTTAAAGCAGTAGGAGACTCTGCGACACCATAAAATATATATATTTATCATAAATCACCATAAATAGCAAATTTATGCCAAAGGTAAATTTTCGGATTCGATATACCATATCTTAAAAATAGTGACTTTCACTTAATCGAACATCGATTTTAGGGAAATAGAGTTGAGGATAAAATAAAAGCAAAATCCTATTACATGATACCGCATTATTTCACTTATTTTGAATGGCTACAGGATATAATTATAAAGAAAAATCCACCGTTATGATCTAGTTAACTTACCCACTCACTGGGAAGGGTGTGCAGCTGCGAGCACGGCGCACAACGGGAGTGTGCAGGTCTCGAATCAATGATTGGGCTCGATTGCGAATCCTACCCGTTTCCTCCGAAAAGGTCTAAACATTTTTTGTATTTAGGAAAACAAAGCTTTTCAAAATCATGTCTTATCTTCGAAGCTTTTATGCCGATTGTAACGAATCTGCATTAGCCAAAAAGTTAGATATTTAACTGGCATAACTTACAGTAAAGGGTTCAGTATTGAGGTAATTAGTTAACGCCCTTGCGCCATATCCAGGAGGGAGTCTCTTCAGATATGAAGGTGTGGATGCGGTGATCCTCACCGGTGATACCGAGCGAGCATACACCCGTGTAACAGTTGTAGGATTGTAATGATACGATGGTGTGTATGTTGTATACGATGTTGGGATATAGGACGAAGTGTAGTAGGTCGATGGCACATAGCTCGATGGTACATAGCTGGGGCTATAGTAACTCGTTGGCGAACTATATGTGTAGGAAGACGTTCTCGTCGGAGATGTCGTAATACGCGTTGTCGTACGCACAACCCGCACGGGCGATGGAGAGTGTACAATGCGCGACAAGACTCGGGTGGGAGAGGTAACAATCCGAACAGGCGATGTTATAACACGTGTTCCACTGACGATACGTCTTGGAATTGAGTAACTCGAGTAGATGGGATAGCTCGTTTTATATACCTATTGTTGTATTTGGCAATTTTTGTAAATTAGTAGATTATTATTCAAAACAAGCAAACATATAACAGTCGACCCTTACCGACTGCAAAATACAATGATACCGATGTTATATCGGCTGAAACAGGGGAGGCTTTCGAGAAGATTATTAGCTATCAATTTTCAAAATTGGTTAGCTCTAGCTTAAAGATTGTGGGAAATTTATAGGTTTCATCGATTTCAACTTCGAAGAATATCGATGTTATATAGATATCTCAACGGATATATACGAGAATGCATTCCTTTTAACTTCGGTATCAGTGTATAAAAATAAATGTATAGTAGAGTGCAAAGAGAAATGTAAGAGCAAAGTAAGCAATGTGCTAATGAATAATTATGTATGACTACAGTAAATAAATAACGAACATGTAAAATATATTATATTATATATTCCCTATTCTCTAAATGAAACCCCTCTATATAATAAAGCCACTGAAACCTACTTTTAGCAACACAAATTTAAATAGTACTTTAAAAAAAGTCTTTATAACTAAAAAGAAAATGAGAAGCTTGTTTCTAAATGTTCAAAGCCATTTATGCGACAGGTAAAAGAAGTGATCCTTGTGTATCATTTAAATATAAAGTTCTAGTTTAATTAATTTTTATAACTGTTAACTTTTTGATAAGCAACTGATGTTCATACTTATGGTCTAAAAGTACTAACCACGTATGATTCCAGGTGACGATGAAGAGTAGTGAAGAAGTATGAGCAGGTAAATTAAAAAACATAAGAGAGATGGATGACAAGCAACACATGAGCAAAAAATAATAATTTATGAAAATACTTACACGAGACACATTTTGAACAGACGGATACTGAAAGAGAATTATACAACATTAAATCTAATTTTGTATGTGGTTTATGAATTTCCCCGATTCATTGATGTTAAGCCCCCCTCGTATTGGCCAGCTAAAATTTGCAGTAATCCCAAGTATTTGATTCAATATGAACCAAAGATCAATCAGAAGATGTATAATTCATATGAATATCGTATTTCAATTCTAATTATCAGGAATAAATGATGCAGTATTTTTGTACATATGAAAATATATTTATATTTTTGTTTAGTGAACGAGATTTTATTTTATTGTATCACAAATACTAATAAACTATTAATGATTTATGGAGAGTAAATACATCATATAGATTTTGTTTATAAACGTCTATAATCTATTTAACAATCAAATGAATCATTAGTGATGTTAGTCAACTCGAATAATTTACACAATTCCGGTGATAGACAATATATATGTATGTATAAAGAACATCATATGTACATACATAAGTGAGATGTATGCACAAATGTGGTTAGATGTTGCATGTTGCAATTAACAATATAAAACAATTTAGGCGGAGTGATTAGTGTATTAATTTTGGAGCCACATAAACCATGTATGCCATTGCTTTTTGGTTTGAGAAATCATTCGCTTAGACATGGTAGGAGAAGTGGCGGTATTTGGTGCCACCGGGCAAGTTTCCAGATGTGGTAGAGGAGTAGCTGTAGCCACCGGGTCCGGCGCCAGTTGTGCTGGTGCGCTCGGTGTTATAATTGTAGGAACCACCAGGACCACTACGCGATGTGTTCTCAACAGAGGAAGTATATGTGGATCTTTCCGGCCTGGAATAGGGGTTGCTTGAATCGTAACTGTTCTTCTCAACACTTGACTTTGAGGTGTATGAGTAGTCCGAGGAGGCACGACTGCGATGAGAGCCAGGTCTATCCGTGCACAGGTCTAAGCGTGGAGTCTATAAATTCCGATTTATGCATTTAGGTGAGAGTTTATAAAGCAAAATAGACAACAAACATACAAATGCAATTATGCAACTAAAAAAAACCAGCTTGCTGTTCCAGTAAACCTCTTCTTTATAATGATTCTACGAATATCGTATATATTTTTAAACTGAAGGCTCTTGCTTTTAGATTTAATTGAAATTCTAAATTTATCTGTGGTACCACTAATTGCAACAAAAAAAGTTAATTTACGTTGTCACAGAATACAAAAAAATAAACTATAATTAATGAGTATATGAAAATAGATTGGAGTAATTTGTTGTTGCTTATTCGAGAACTCGCCTGTCGACCGATTGGCTACTGCTGCTGATCAAATATATATATATATATACTTTATGGGATGGCAGATGTCATCGTCTCACTTCACGACAAAATAATAATACCCTCTAAAAGGGCATACAAACAGAATATATTCAATCAAGTCTTAGGCTTTAGAAAAGAATATTGAAACAGGTTCGAATGTTTAAAAATGTAATTCGTTTCGTATTTTGGCTCAATGGATTTTAACATGTACAAAAACAAAGAATCTCATACAGCATATAGATTATGACACATGATGGGCAATATTAGATACAAAACGAATAGAATGGCAGATCATTTATAATGTAGTATGGTTAACATTTTAGCACATTTTGTATATATATTTGTATGTGTGTATAGCCATGTGTTTTGTGTGCAGCGTAATTGTAATATCCAAGATTCGTTTAGATTCGATATATGATATTTGATATTCGATTCGGTTGGCTCCTCAATCAGTACTTAGTACGAGTACTTTGTGACTATGGCACCCGACTTTTCATTGCGATAGGTCTCTCGGCGCACCGGCAGACTCTCAGAGGCAGCGCGGTGGAGGCGTGGAAGTTGGCTATCGAGAGAGTCGCGGGAGGTGCGGGCTGCTGTATTGCCACCGGCTTCCACCGTATCGATGTGTTGGCGCACCATGCTTAGGATACGCGACCGATTTTTGTCACGGGTTGGCACATATGGCTCAATGGGCTGATAGGCAATCTTATAGTCTGGCTTGATTGCCGCCCGATTTATTGGATCAAGTATAGATCGCTTGCGCTGCTCATAGTCCGGTCGACGCACTCCAAAAGCAGTCACCGGATCAGAGATGAGTGAGGGACGTGGCACGAATGGAACTTTCTCCCAGTCGATTGGTGGTCTGTTCGTTTTCTGCAATGCCCAGAATGTCACATAGGTGGGTTTTAAATTTAGAAAGCCAAGTTTACGTTGTTAGACGTGCCTTGCAGTTCAACGGCTGGGATACCAAAATCATCGGCTTCGAATGTGCAACTGTGCTGCATATTTACATATGTACAGATGGGTACACGGGTACATGGATACATGGCATTAACATACATATATGTATGTATGTATGTATGTATTCTTACATGCGAATATACACAAACATACATATGTATGTAAGCACGAGGATGGAAATAACAAAGCCAGGTCCTTATTTAATATTTGGCTTATATACAGCGATATTCATCGGTGGCCGGTGGTTGTTGCATGGAATAATGTTACAGTGAGTTCATTTGCTATACAAACATATTTACATATATACAAAAAAAGTTAAAGTGTAGCATGGGTTTATGTGAATTGTGAAATTTTAGTAATATATGTATAATTTCAGTTAAAGTTAAGTGAATATTAAAAATGGAAAATGGTCAAAATATTAAAAGTAAGCTAATTTGAACTGTTTTTAACCCTAATAATAAATGTGTGCCTGTCCTATACTAATAAAGAATCACAGTTTAATCACCAGATTAAAATGTGTACATTTTCTAATCCCCATATCCCCCGTATAGCGGATTTTCGAAGACTATACTGAGGTCTACTGATCCGCTCGCTTTTCCGTGGCGGATTTGAATGTACTTTGGAAATTGTAAAGGTATTTTTAGATCAGCCAGAAAACGAAAAACGCAAACAGCTTATATTACACATACGTATATGTATACGTATACTTTATTTATCTGTGCCTCTGCATGTCTGTATGTATATGTGGGCAACAGAAAAACAAACAAGTTGGCAGATACATTTAACAAAATTTAGCATTACCTATTATAATATGAATAATAATTATTAATAGCAAAAATAATTACTAACACTTTCTACACGCTTGAAGTAAAAGGTTTCATTTTGTAGATACAAATTAACTATATAAAGCAAAAAATAATGCAATAGTCCAGTTCAAAATATTTCTACATACATATGTATATGTATCTGTTTGAAAGATAAATATTCGTTAGAATGTGTACATACAAGCTTACATATGTATATCTACATACATACACGTGAAAATACATAGACAAAACGCTATATTTGGAATTTGAGAGCAGAAAAGCTTTTTGCTTTGAGCGCTTTGCAAATTATGTCGGCTACGTTTTTTTGAGAAGCGTAAACATTTCAGAATTTTTAACGATAGAGAAAATGCGCATAACCTTGGAATATTTTCGCAGCAGTCGTATCAAGGCAACGTGAATATTTAAATATCTCAAAAAGATGTAGATATCTCTCACAAAAAACCAAACTCATAACCAAACACAAATACTAAGGCATTCACTATACTATATATGTATGTATATACCTTGTACATAGGTATTTAGTCAGTAGGCAGGATGTTAGTCGAAAAAAAATATAAAATTAAATATTTAGTAAAGGAACAACTGATTTAAGATAAGTACACAAATACATACATATAAACTGTAAACTGTATTGAAAAATATAAATAAACTCTATACATATACACATTCGATCCATGTACTTAAATATGTATAAATAACAAAAAGCAAAATATTTCTAAATTCCAGTATTCAAATCTAAATGTATATGTATGTAATTATGTAAACTTAAGCATGCATATAAATTTGTAAATTTATGTATAATGAGCAAATACAGATTTATCCAATTTAATGCTGATACGATATTCATATGTACGACATTCATTTACACTAAAATGTAAGTAACTTCTGCGCTCAAACGTGTTTCAATTTCTTAAACTGTTTGCACCTTGATAATAATTATATTATGGAATACAGCAAGTTGGATACAAGCGTTTAAAAAAAAACAAGTACATCGAATGTACTTTGCAATTTGGTCAACAACGTATTTAATGGATATCTTTTCATAAAATCTCAAAATTATCTGCAGTGTATACATATGACTGTACTTATGTACATAATACACATTATGCAAATTTGTCCGTCTAATTCCGACATTTAAAATTTAAATTTTCACAGAATGTCAAATTATTCATTTAATCACAGATTAATTGCACATATTTAAAATTTCATATTTTCCACGAGTGTTAATACATTTATTTACGCGCAGATTAATTTCACAGATTTTATGAATGTCGATATCCACACTACTTATATTTTCCAAGATGTATCTTATTCGCGTTGGTGAGAAATTCAAAACTTACCGTCACGGCGTACGATGTAGTCACCGGTCTGGAGCTGTAAGTTCTGCGGGTTGTAAATCCACTTTCGTAAACCATTTTGAGTAATAGGTATTTAAATACGGTGCAAATTAAATTTACAAATTAGAAAAATTCACTTATTCGTTGTTTTCGATTCGAATTTCTCGTCTTTTCGTGTTGTTCACTTGACGCCCGTTCGAGTTGTTCTGTTTGAAAATTGCATGGAACACTTTCTTATAATTTTGTGATTCAAAAAAAAAAGAAAATTGAATAGCCTTCGCTCAGTATTATTCTCTTTCTTTGACTTGAAACAGATTTATTTTTGGAATAACAAAAATTTAAATCTCTCATTTCACGAAGAGCGCGCCATTCCATTTTACATATGTACATTGTGCATATGTGTGTTCGTATGATTCTAATATTTTTCGTTTTGCACACGCACACATATATTTGTACATAAATAAATAAATATACAAATACGTAAATTTGTATTCATATATTATTGTAACATTATTTACAGATAAAATTTAAATTTGAAAAATATTAATAATATAATTAGTATATAATGTGATGAATATAATGTACAAAATTCAGGTACACGTATACATCGTATTGAGTTTTTTGCATATCAAAAAAAATAATTCTAAATCCAGGTACAATTTATAAATGTAAAAACAAATACGATATATAAATATGCAATTAGTCATTCTCTTACGATTCACTCTCAATAAACATTCAACAAATAGAATTATTGATGCCGCGCTAAAATTAAAAATAAACAGTTTTGAGTAATCTAGTCAGGAGTGCCCCACTAGGACATACCCTGTACAAATTACGTTAATAAACAACATTTATTCATTAATTCCGATATGTAAGTTACTTATGCTATCTAAGACTTTCAAACTTGGAAATCGAAAGTTTCTTACAACGAAAGTTTCTTACGGATATAGCTGTAGGATATTTCCTAGTCGAATACTTTATAACAAATCATTCTTGTTTACGTCGTACATATAGATACTTGAACATTCTTCTAGAAACAAATTTATATATTTGGACAAGGATCATTAGATGCATACTAAAATCCATGCCTATAATGTATATGTATAATGTGTATCTTTTATTTATATTCGTAAATACTGATATGTACATATATGCAAATATATACATATACAAATTCAAGGCGGGAAGCCAATGATTTTATGACATTAACCTTAATGAATGTCCATGAGTATGACAAAAATATTGCCTTTAAAAGTTTGACAGAAATCGTGTAGCTTTGCGCCTCCACAAACATATATATAAAATATTTTTGTAAAATATAAATAAATAAAACAATTTGACCTGACGGGCTGATAGGTAGCTGGTGACTAACTCACAGCCTAAGCGGAAAGAGCTGAAATGTTTTAAATTCTACCCCCAATTGGGGATAAATGGCATCGAACTGGGTTTCAAAGATTTATGTGCAAATTAAAATATAATTTCAAAAATACATACAAAATGTTAAGAGACTTGGGACTCATGCACGTAGATGTAATTTAGTGAAGAATCAATTGATCTTGATTAAAATATCTTATTAAGGTGACCCTGTCTTACACCTGTAATCCATATCTATTTAGCTACGAAGCAGTTGAGATACAAAAATTTGTATTGTCAGATCAATCTAAAAAAAACGTTTACATGAAACGTCAATTGAACGTATTGAATAAATCAGATTAATGGAATTTAAAATGCATACCACCTTAAAATATTGTTCCAATTGATCACGTAGAACACCAGAGTACTGGAAGTCAAGCCCAAGGAAAAAGACCATTGATTTAGACTTGCAGTATGCTCAACAAACAAAACAATTGCAGGGCATACAACTAGGTATACAGGGTCTGCATATTGGATTCGCTGCACATGGCATGCTAAAATAAGTGTTTTAGAAAGTGATCTAGTAGATGAATCAATAGTAGATGATGCATACCATCTTGATAGGTCGCGTTGCTCTAAGTGAACACGCAGGATATCACAGGCCCGAATTTCATCACCACGACAAGGTCTTCGAGAGTAAAGACGATTTCTACTCGATCGGCTTGCTTCCTGCATGAATTTCGAACCACTGACACCTTTTTGGATTCTATATCCGCTATTTTTTCTAAATTCTGAACGATCTTTTCGTTTTCCGGTGTGCTGATAGCCAGATACTTTGCCAGCTTTTATTTTGCCAGATATTCTTTGGGGACGAGTTGAATGTGGATCACCCGTGCTTTTCTCACGTTTTCTTTTATCAGCCTCAGGGCCTTTACGAGATTTTCTCTCATAACCATCACCTGCTGCCTTTGTGTCCCTTTGTGTATCTCTTTTTGTTTTCTCATATTTCTTAAGCTTTCCACCTAATTTTGTTTCCCCTTGTTCATCTTTATGTGAGCCTTTGATTTTTTCAGACTTGCGTTCCTGTTTATTTATGGACAATTGTCCTTTGTCCTTATTATTTGAACTCTTTTCAGTACCCTTTTTTCCTTTTGGTGGTTTCGCATCTAAATCAGTCTCGTCTATCAAAGATTGCTTTCCTTTCTTTCCGCCACCCTTCTCCTTATCCTTGTCAGTACCCCTTTTTCCTTTTGGTGGTTTCGCATCTAAATCAGGCTCGTCTATCAAAGATTGCTTTCCTTTCTTTCCGCCACCCTTCTCCTTATCCTTGTCTTTTTTTTCTTTTTTGCCTTTTTCCGCAACATTATCCGACGTACTTGGATGTTTTGTATCATTACGTTTTTTCTCTCCGTGTCCCTCTTTTGTAGTGCTGCCTGACTTCTTAGATTTTGGAACAAGGTCGCCATCACCCTCATCTTTTTTAGCACCTCCTTTCCCCATTTTAGATTTCGTTTCGGTTTTTTTAGCACTTTCGGCTTTGTCTTCTTTTATCTTAGTGTCGCGCTTATTCGATTTTGTTAATGGTTCACTCTCATCAGCATCTTTTTTACCGCGTCCACTATCCAGTTGTTTTTTATTTCCACCTCCCTTTCCCACTTTCGGTGAATTATCTTTATCCTGATCTTTTTCCTTCTTCATTTTATCTGTTGCTTTATTTGCATTTTCATTACTGCGATCCTTGTCTCCGGATTTTTTAGGAGGTTCACTATCACCAGCATCTTTTTTGCCGCGTCCACTATCCAGTTGTTTTTTATCTCCACCTCCCTTTCCCACTTTCGGAGAATCATCTTTATCCTGATCTCTGTCTTTTTTCATTTTAGCCGTTGATTTGCTTACATTTTCATTATTGCGATCCTTTTCTCCGAACTCGCCATCTTTTGCTGATTTCCCAGTTGATTTTATTTTGTTTCTATCGCTTTGAGTTTTATTATTATATTTATTGTATGCCGCGTCTACTTCTTCGTCTTGATCAGCTTTTTTATTTGGTCTATTCTTGTTTATTGCTTTCAAGTCATAACGGTCATCTCTCCTAGATGGATATTTACTGTACTCCGCTTCAGTTTCTTTATGCAGATTTGTGAAGTCACTTCCATCTCAAAATTTTAAATGTAATACTTATACTAGAAGCTTGAAATATAAGATATGAAAACCTTACTTACCTTTTTGCTTGTCGGACCCTCTAGGATATATGCTATTTCCACCATCGAATACTGTATATTTCTCACGGCACTGCTGTCGGTTGTAGCTTTTGATTATTTTATGGCAAACTCTCTTAAGTATTGAATAGGTATGGTCATTGAGAAATGAATTTCTACAGCTGGAATGACAACAGCACGGACTGCATTTGTTGAAGTTTTCGTTGCAAAAAATTTGGACTGTACTAGATGAACTGAATAAAATATACATATATAAATTAAGAATTATAAATCCCTTATAAGTACATACCTAGATGGTGGATAACAACAAATCTGCTCTAAGTCGAAACCCATTTTCTTAAATATTCATTTTAAATTGGAATTTGGTACATTAAATTTGATTTACCGCTTTGCATATATTATCTGACACTAAAAACTTAGACATTGACAAAATTTTAATGCTATTAAATGCTAAAATCTATGGCCCCATATAGATGATTGCCTCTAACAGTTCAAATTTGCTGCAAATTCGATAAAACATTTAGCTCAAATATGGCATTTATTTTATATAGTTATTTTAAAAACTTATCAGCAGAAGAAAAAGTTACACTAACACATTTACATCTTCACTGGTCTACATTAGTATGTATGTATGTATGTATGTATATTATTATAGACACCTGCATATCCAGGTAATATTTTAAAAAGCGGATCCCATAGCAACGCGAGTGGCGCAAATTGTTTTTTTTTTGCATTGATATATTGGTTCAGATAGAAGCAGCGAACATTGCACGGACATTAAATTGCATTGGAAATTGAAACAAAAAGTCAGTAATATGAGTAAGGTACAAATACAAGCACCTACCAGCTCCAACAACAGCCCAACATCGTCCGAAAATAGTGAGACCCAGAGTGTAGAGGATAATCAAACAGTTTTGCAAGCAGCGAGTAACCGAAGTGCTGCCTTAAGCAGGTGAGCTGGGAATGTAATATAAATTTTAATTAAAAATTGTGCAAAGTGATATAAGTATAAAAGTAGAATATATGCTTATGCAGATATAGACAATAAATAACTAAACATCTTAAATCCATACTTAGAGCTAAAAGTAGTTGGAAACGCATGAAAGACCTGGCTTCTGAAAAGGAAAAAGAAAATGAATCGAAGCGACCTCCTTGGCGTGCTGTCAGTGTTTCAACTCTTGCCAAGCCGGATAAGAATGCATTGCTGCGAGCCAAGTTGCTTGATGCTTCCAGGTTTGTATATAGAATTGCTGCAATTTCTTTGCAACTGATTGATTTCTACTGGACATAGACGCCTTAGAGCTGGCAAGGCCAATGTGGCTGTACAAACGGATTTTATCCCCACAAAATTGATGAAGGAAGCATCCACAGGTGCACAATCTGATTTGATATTATTCAAAGATGTGGGAATTTTAACGGATGGCCAGTACTCCATTAGAAAGGATGGATACCAGCAGTGTATGAGTGGCAGATTGATCTGACATCTTTAAGACTAAGTCGTCCTTCTTACAGATATATTGACCTATTCCATATCGCAAATGACCGACTCTATCGACACTTCAGATGTCTCCACACAAACGCTTTTACCCAAAGCTTGCAGTGAAAGCACAGACTTGTGTCCATACAATTTTAAGCATTATGGCAAGGATTCTGCAAAGGAAGAAAGAAAGTTCAGTCCTACTCTGGAATCGTGGTACTTTGATGATGATGCACTCAAAATGGAGAGCAATAACCATTTTATACCCTACACCATCGAGCCCTTTAAGCCCTGGCGCAGTTTCACCCCTATTCCATTTCAACTTGGGAGCAATACTTTGGTGGGTAGGCAAAATATCGATTGGTATGCATTACTCCAATCCATTGATGACTTGGTTCGAGAATCAAATAATTTAATGGATAGACTCGAAGCAATAATACAAGATAAAGGTTCGCATCGTAAGAGGGTGCTTAAAACTTTGGATGAAATAAGAAATATGGAATCAACCAATTTCGTATTTCCTTCTGAGCACTGGCTGCCGATAATCGAGAAACAGGAATTACAACTAAAATTATTGCTGGACTCGAACTAAACTAAGTTGATATCTTAGAAATGTATGAACAAGTTTGAATCTAGGACAGATTATTTATATTAAATCACTAATTTTTCTTGCTTGCGAACTATGCAACAGACTTCTAGTCACTCTGTGGAGATCTACTTTAAGTAAGTCTATAATTGAAAATATTAATTTATATATGTATGTATTGAAATGTGATTTTATAACATTTGATATTCCCTCTTTACAAGTCAATATTATAATTTGTGAATACTTTTTAATAACATGGAACTAATTTTATACGAAAGATTTTGAAGATGTCTAGGCCTTTGATTCCTTATCAAATCCAGTAGGTTTTAATTTTGTTTGTTTGTGTTTCTTGGGCAACAGTTTCATTAGAATGCTGGTGGCCGATTTGCCATCTAATGGGCAGGATACGTAAAGCTCTTCACAAGGCTGGCCATTTATTTCCTTTCCATGTTCCAATGATTCTTTAATTGCAGTACCGTCCAATAGATAGTCCACAAGCGAATTTCTATAAATTAAATAAAATGTAGATCGGTAATTTTACGTCATTCTCTGTAATAATAAATATTTTGTTTATCAGATAAAATGTATATTTTTAAATGTATGTAGCATTAAAAGTCGAGTAATATTTAAATAAATGCATTACACACATATTTAATAAAAATTGTAATTATTATCTTATTATCGAAAACTAGTATTTCCCGAATTTTTATCAATTATCTATATTCACTCAACTTGTTGTTCTCAAAAAAACATTTAGTGCCAAAAATAAAATACCATCATTAAGGTTATAAAAATAGAACATATATCATTTCGATATTTTCGATTGAATTCGACCAATAAACAATTTCAACTTACATGTTTGTTTCACCCACTCAGTGCACAAATAAATAAACAGACGCCTATATGTAGCATTCTTTAACTTACTCAGATAGCATGTGGATGAATTCATCCATCTGGTCCGATACTCCACTCTTTAAATTGCTCTCGGTCGATCGAACATAGCCACAGACAGCGCGCTGCATGCAACTAGTAGAATCAATGTTGTTTTGGCCGAGAACACTGTCAATTTTGTTAATCATGCTGCTGATGGATGCCAAATCATTTTCGTCCTCACCTAATTGTGTCAAATAAATACTATGTAAAATAAATACAAATAATATAGATTTATTCCACTCACTACGCCCATAGCCGCCGTAACCACCATGGAAGGCAGATAAAAGTTTTGGTATCAGAATGATGGCACCAATGCCAACGAGGGTGCCCAGGACAACCCCACCAAGATCCAGTTTTATGGGATTATAGGCAGAGAGTCCCGAGCTACTCGGGTATCCCTATTTAAATATTCATATTAATATTATGTATATTTAACATAAACAATTTTCAAGACGAACATTTAATGAGCCATAACCAGTCGTGTAGCCCAATCGCTCCAATCTATCTTTTGTTGATGCAGTTTCCAGCTCCTTTGGCTGAGTTTTGTTTTCGTTTTGGTAACCTCGACTCCATTGTGTGTTTTCTGCGTAAGCTCTAAAAAAAATATTATTATATTGGATAATAAAGGAGGCGTCGAAATATAGATTATGTAAATGCTTAAGCGATGCAATTTGTTATATAATAAGCTGCTCTACAATTGAAATTAAAATTTTCCACAATTTTTCCAAATGTGAGAGGCATACTCAAATAAACCCAGCTATCTTCTTTCAAGCAAATTTGATTAATATGTCAGTAAATTAACAAGTGAAACTTAAATCTTCCCCCTTAAGAAATTCAAAAACTTACTTTGGCTGGCTTTCATATTTTGGATTCGCTTCACCAAAACTTAGTAGAAGCAATATGCCAATAAAATGCAAGAGTGCCAGGTATTTAATATCCATTCCAAGATCGTTGAAGTGTCCTTAATCCTTGTGTATGAGTTGCCGTATAAAAGCTTTGCCACCACTCTGTGACTATAAATTTCAAACTAATAATCTTTATTATATCCACACTCGTATTTATATGCGCTCAGCGAAGCTGAATTTTCATGCGTTACTTAAATATTTTAGCAATTTGTCCAAATTATAAATCGTCGAGCAAGTACCTGCTATTAAGCATATATACACAAGTCTGTAGACAGATTGTATGCAGACTGTCATACAATTTCAGAGGTAAAAAGAAAACCAGTGTAGCACATCGGAAAGCTATTACCTCCACACTTGCATGGTTACAAACATAAACATATGTGGAAAAATATGTTTTTATCAAATAAACTTGTTAACTTCATGCGCAAGTCATTTAATTATTTCACAAAAACATTGCAGAAAACTATCTCAAAGCATACACTGAAAACATCATTTACAGCGCTATTAAATTACAAGATACTTAAGTATGGGTTTGCGACAATAATGCTCATCACCACCAAAAACCGCGGTGCCTGTAATACGTGGAAGTTTTTGCACCTGTAACTTTGCACAATCTTAGGATGCACTCGAGCAGGAAATTTCTGGTATTAAGTCACTGTATGTTACGCTATAGGATTTCCTCTACCAACTACTTAAATGCCTTTATTGTCATCAGAAATCATAAATACATATACATATTTATTTTCAAATATTTACATTATCTACTAGAAATGTACAATATAGCTTTGTTTACTTCCATAATTTTATATAGCGCTGTCTTCAATTTAATACAATTATCATATCGTGTGTATAATATTACATAAGTCCATAACTCACAAATTATTGATAGTATGTATCTGGATGTTTTGTGCTTGATGTGACTCTTAAAGCAAGGTCATTTTTTAAACCTTTTGGGGGAGCTACCTTTCAAACTCATAGTAAAAATTAAATTATACTTATGCCAGTAATACAAAAACAACATTTACCTGAAATATTTAATTTTGTATTCCTTTCAGTTAACAGGATGAATCTTTAAACGACTATTTTATAAACATTGAAATAGATCGAGTTTTATTTCAAAATTAAGAGTTGTTATAAAATGCGCTTAAAATACGGAAAGGTTCAATGTTGTATCCACTCATGAATGGTCTTCCAGTTTTATAGCAACATTCCTCAAACAATTCAACACTTTGACGATGGAACCAATAGTTTTTCGTGTTGCTGTTAGAGTTTTGATCAAGTGTGTTTAGTTGGAACACTCCAAAGTGAAAGACTCGTCCGTCCGTCTGAACGCATTGTACAACAATCGGTTTCTGAAGATCTCCGGCGTGGGCAGCACCGTGCAATTGTTTAGCGCGGGCAACAGCCGCAACAAAAGCCTTTATCAAAGTACGAGCGTGGAATTGAGTTTCCGATACATCAGAGCCGTGCACGTTACTGACTATACTTTTATCAAAATACGTCAAAATTGTATGCGGATGTGAACACCTTAATTCGGGACGAATCGCTAAAATTATATACAAATTATTAAAATGTTATCGAGTTGAATGTTTAGTTTACTTACGATAGAAGTTGTTTTCCGTGTAATTGTTGGATTTTTGCATTGAAACTGTGCATTTCATCGGATGCAGATCTGGTAGTTCTCCATTATATTTACCCTTAATAGCATCTAAAGCACGGGAAGAGCTAATAAATTTCTCTCCCCTCACTGTAAACGTCAGCAAATCAGTGTCCTTGGTTATTAAAGTTTTAAATGTGACATTATCACTAATCATGCGACGCTCAGTCACAGGTCGGCTAGCTAATTTCTCGATTTCAAACAAAAGTTTGTTTACCAAGAGGCGACTGAAAGGAATAATATCATTAATATATTATATAGAGACTAATTTATAGGTTTTATTTGCAGCACTAGGCTGATAAGATGATCAAGTAAATGATTAAATTAATGCCTCAAGATTTATCTTGGCAGATTTTATTTATTTAAATTTGTTTGAATTTTCTATATTTTAACTAACTAGAGTACTTGAGTCAATCATACTATCAGACTAGGAGATACGCAGCACAGAATCTCGAAAATGTTAAGTATGTACAGGGTATAGGAATTTTGGGCTGTGATTTTAATATAAACATAAATCAAACATACTTGCGTCTTTCGTGGGAGATTCCATAAAGTCGCGGTAAATTAAATGCTGGTCTTTCGATCAGTTTAACCTTTGGCAATTTCACTTGTTCCGCATCCAGCAAATGGGATGATAAGATGGCATTTTGAACATTTCGATCGATGGTCTTTGGGAACTGCCCATTTGCTATAGCCTCCTCTAATTGCGATGGAAAGGTGTTTATCTCAATGGTGTTGGTCAAAACCTGAGCCTGAGGCAATCCTCCAAGTAAAACATTAGTATCCTTAAAAATGTGACCAACTGTTGAATGTGAATTGTCCTCAAAGATCGGCCTTAAAGCGTGTCCAACAATATCCACACTATAAAAATATATACTTGTCAAATTGATAACTATTAACATTTATAAATTCTACTTACAGTTTTCTTTCTTTTCTTGGTATTAAAACATCGTCTGTGGATTTTACTTCAATTCCCATTTTTAGCAGCTCGGCAGCGGCGCCTGTCTCTTTGGGCACCCGCCTGCCCTGCACCTGCCAGTGCTTCTTGAAATGCCATCCAATATGCTGTGCATATAATTTATTAGTTAGCCGCATTTTAACTTGTTTAATTCAGGTTACACAAATCTCAGGTTATGAAATGCTATCAGCTGTTTCTATTTTTCAGTACATTTGCGATACTATCGATAACAATTGTAATCATATAATGCGCTTATCGAATACCTACGAGGGCTTCGTCGCATTAATTTATACAAAGTACATTTTAATTTAAATATATTTTGTTCCCCAATTATCTGCTTAGTTTTACAATATTATATTTAGAAATGTTGTATTTTATTTAATTGTGTATTTTTGAATTGCTTGTCTTGTGTTTCGATTCCGTTCCATCACCAGTGCTGCCATTTTAGCCATTGGGCATTTTAGCCTGGCTTTTTTTTCAATTTTGCTAGCCAGAAAAGTTTGCAACAGCCACTGCCCGGAAATCCATTTGAGTCAGCTATAGCTACCCATAAGCTGAACCGATTTTGATATGTAATGAACTTTTGGTTATGTTTTAGCCTCTATATCAATACTACATTTAAAACTAGAAACGAAATATTTTGTCCAAATTCATACTCAAATTCTACCCAAAAAATCGTAGGTAGGCACGTGTCCAAATTTTCCACTCGTACAACTACATATATTAAAGCTGAGCCGATTTCCAAAAGCAAACTTTCTTACCGGTTTGGCAGCAATGCAAAAAACATGGCACATTAGTGCAAAAATATAAATATAATTTCCACACAGCACTTTTAAGAATGCACATATGTACATATGTATATTTATATATATACCATATGTAGTACACAAGTGTCTGAGTTTTTCAAATGTCTGCTTGGATAGCCAAATCATACGCACAATAAATTTTTCCTGTTATAAAGATAATAAGTTATATAATATGTGCATTCATATATGTAAGTATGTATATGTATATGTATATTGTATATGTGAATGTATATTAAGTGGGAAATGTTTTCAGATAAATTCAATATTGTTTTTGAATGGCTAAAAGCTTTTAAACTATATGTATATGTATTACTTAACACATGTATATTTATATTTATTTTATTATAATTTATCTGGTGACTATAGTCTACTACTACTTTTATCTATATACAGGATGTATTTGTATGCCAACTAGAATGTGTGTACTATATAGTGTAATTAGCATTATACACGATACGAGTACTTGTCTAAGAGTATTAATTCAATTTTAAAACTATGGCTGTTTCATCTTCTCGGCTTCCTTTCGTGCCTTAAATCCACGAAAGCTCGACTGTATTTTAACTGCTGCATCCGTTTCAATCTTCTGCTTCTTTCGCACAAGGAATCCCCGAAATCCAGCTTGAATCTTTGTGGCACACCGATCCTCCACAGACGTAGCCTCCACCCCTGTGACGGATGGAACCTGCTGAATGTCGTCAGCAAATCTAGCCGAGTGTTTCTGTTTCAGTTTCTCCTCCATGCTATTGCTGTTGCTGTTGCGCTGCTGCTGGCGTTGCTGACGTCGTACACTAGGCGTATGCGTATTTGAGTAGCGCTGCGTTAAGTATACGCCGTTGTTATGGATAGCTTTCGGTTTGGTTAAACGGTAGAGCTGTTTGCGCACACGATAGCCACGAAAACCAGCTTGGATTGTGATGGCTGCACTTTCTTCGGATTGCAATGAGGACTCTGATTCCGGTGAGCTCGGATATATGTACATGATCGTCGTTAGCAGCACTGAACACAACTGTATTTATCTATTGCAGGCAATCAAATGAAAGACATCTACAATTGAATCTACAATTCAAGAAATTACTTGATGAATATATGTATGTATCTATCTGTATTCGCTTGGAAGCAATATAGGATGAACTGGCTCTTACGAGAGCTATAATTGTACTGACGTATATATAACGGAATTGGCTGCTGTGCACCAAGAATTTTCATTTAATTTTTCCATTCACAAAACAAAAGGCCCCACTCATCGCTTATGCTCTCGTATATATATAAAACTCATCTCACCCCCTACTCTTTAGTGTTTCGTATTTGTTTGTATCTTTTTTATATACACACATGTGCATATGTACATTGTACACATATGCATCTACCATGTATCGAACATGTTTTTGTCTGAGTTTTTAATTGTATTTGTGAATTTACGTATTCAAATCTATGTGGTACTAGATTTGTGTGGGTCTTGCTCTTTTGAAAATTAAAAAAAAAAAAAATAAAGTCGCGGATGTTCATGACGTTAATGAATATACTCTGTTTCCCAACGGGATCTATACATTGCATAAAGTGGGATTGTACATTGTCCGTCTAATTGCCAATCAGCTCAGGAAGCTAAAGAGCAAGGAGACGAAACTGAGCACAAGTACAGTAGTTTCCCTTTTGGATAGAATTTATAATAATAAATAAAAATATATTGATAAGATTAAAGTAATAATTAAAAGAAAACTAAGATGAGATTTTAAAAACAGATTGAAGCCGGATGTTTTTTTTTTTAAATTTAAAACTTTTTAATAAATTACAGATACATTTTCACATAGATCTTTAACAAAGAATTTAAAACGAATTTGACGATTTTCCATGCGTTTGGCTTTAGCCAGAACTTCCTCGCTCTTAAGGGTTGTGCTGTTAGTTTATTACCAATCAATCATCAGTCAGCTCAAGCAATTGTATAAGCATATGTTTATTTATATAGATACATATGTATCTATCAGTAGCTTAAGATATTTTCAATAGGTCGGCAAGGGTGTGTAAATTTCGGTGTGCTGAAAATAACTTTTCAGCTTGTTATATACATTCATATGCGTGTATATGTGCATTTGTTTGTTTGTTATTTGTTTCTTTCAACATGCCTCCGGGTATAGATACTTTTTCTGTGGAGCTGATTCCTGGCGATGACAAGGAAATGGTTACGTTTATAAACGGATATCAGCGGTCAACAGCAGAGTAATGGCGTTAAATAAAAGAGGACTGAGCTCATGACAATAAAACTCATCAATCGGCACACCTACGTGTATGCATTTATGCTAATAAATTGTATATCTAGCTAACATTTCAGCACATCGAAGATTACATACCCTCGAAGACAATTTTTTTAATACACAAAAAACTACCGATAGTTCCTATGCGAGCTATATGATATAGTAGTCCAATTTTGATTTATATAAACAAATGTTAGGAGCATAATAGCACGCTTCACTGGTGAGTTTGATTCGGATATCTTGGAAAACAAAAAAGTTAGTCATACAAGATCTTTTGGTCGATAGTTTCAATACCGATGTATCCAACGTTTCAAGATCAAGATGATTTTATAACTGACAAATTTCTGTATTTTATTAAAGTAATAATTTATTATATATTTATTGAAAAATAGTATTGGTAAATGTAAAATGTTTCAATGTTTCAATGTTTGTAATGTGATAGATTTGAACTTTTCAGCAAATGCGATATAACATCTTGCGTTGCATTCTGTGTTGAAGCTCCCCGCGACGAATCATTGTGTGAACAACTTTCATTACAGCTCGCTCCTCGTACTTTTGGCGCAAAAAGTCCTAGATTTGGCAAATGGCAATGTATAAATTAAAATTGTATATAATGCTGATGGACTGTTTAACTCACCTGCAAAATATTTTGTTCGGAAACTTGAGATCCGATCGCAAAGCGTCGCTTGAGTTGTTTTTCTATGCGATTTAAAGTTTCCTGATCCTCCTCGGTGGTGAAACCCTCTGCACCAGCTAGACTACCGGTCGTGGCAGCATCCAGGGTAGACACTTGGAATAGACGAAGTGCTTCATTAACATGCTCATCGGTAACAAACGGTTGCAGATGCATTTTTGCCAAAGATTCAGAAATACGAATGACAGCTTCCAACTGACGCACTGTAATTGGAATAGATTGGCGTTTATCTGCTGCCTTCTCCTGCTGTCCAGCACCAGATCGCATTAGAACGTAGCGACTCTTTAGTTTTTCACCAGCAGCCTCACTGAGACGCGGTCCGCAATGAGTGCGACAATAATGGATATACTT
This sequence comes from Drosophila maculinotata, assembly GCA_035045305.1. NCBI lineage: Eukaryota > Metazoa > Arthropoda > Insecta > Diptera > Drosophilidae > Drosophila > Drosophila maculinotata. The sequence goes on from JAWNPD010000335.1 coordinate 14,334,288, forward strand.
CTTGAACATGGCCAACGAGATTTCACCCTCAGCCGGTTCGGTGGGTCCCGACTTGTTTGAGCTGAGATGAACGTTTATAATATGCTTGGCCATAGTAATATCTCGAGCCTCATCGTGCACGTCCTTTACAATAAAGATCATGTCAAAACGTGACAGAATTGTTGGCATAAAATCAATATTCTCATCGCCCTTTGTGTCATCCCAGCGACCGAATATGGAGTTGGCAGCTGCAAGCACGGAGCAACGTGAGTTCAAAGTGGTCGTTATGCCAGCTTTGGCGATCGATATAGTTTGCTGCTCCATTGCCTCATGGATGGCAACGCGATCGTCTTCACGCATTTTGTCGAATTCATCAATGCAAACAACGCCACCATCAGCCAGAACCATTGCGCCACCTTCCATAACAAAATTACGCTAAGGATAAGAAATATATTATGAGTTAAATATGCTTCTATAGGGCGTTTTTTTTTAAATATATATGTGGTGTAGCAACTTATCTCCGCCGTTAAAAAAAGATATTACGCTATGCCATATATTTACATATCGAGCCCTAACCGCGAAGACATTTTTCAGAAATTTTGTTTTTAACGAAAATATGTACATAAGTGCCAAGCGCATCTACACCATTAATATTAAAAATTAAATATATATACATATTTACAAATATATCGCACTTTCAATTATGTCGTAAGCGACACAAATCCATTAAGAAAGATTAAAATAAAATGAAAAAAAAAACTCTCCTGTACAATTTGCTCTTTGGCGATTACGTTAATTTCACGGCTAGGGCTCGATATATTAACCAAATGCACAAGATTGGTATAAGATATCCATTTTAATTATGTTTGAACTCACCGTATGCGGATCCTTCATAACAGATGCCGTAAGACCGGCTGCACTTGAACCCTTTCCGGAAGTGTAAACTGCAATGGGCGCCACCCTTTCTACAAACTTGAGGAGCTGCGACTTGGCAGTACCTGGATCACCCAGAAGCAAAACATTAATGTCACCACGACGACACAGGCCGTCTGGAAGCCGCTTTCGTGAGCCGCCAAAGAGCATACAAGTGATAGCCTTCTTAATGTCATTGGATCCAAATATGCTAGGTGCCAAGGACTTCGAGAGGCGATCATAAATATCAGTCGAAGTGGCAAAGCGCCGGAAGATCTCCTCCTCATCAGTGGTTATGTTATTGTAGCGAGAGACAGCTCCAGCTCCATCTGCATCGACGAGAATACCAACCACTCGCATATATGGAGCACGGACTCCAAGAACAGCCTTCTCGCGACCATCTTGTCGCGTTGGCCTCCCAACCTTGCGTATGGAGTAAATGCCGTGGATGAGGACACGATTGCCGGGCACGACACGTTCGCAAAGGGAACGATCGCAGAACAATTGCAGATGACGTGGAATCTCGCCCTGCGGCACATAATCCGGCAGCTCCTGTAACTTGAGCGTTTGAAAATCAACGCACTTGCATTTGTCCGGCATTATAAAGTAAGGATCCAAAGGACACTTGGGTCTCCCAGCCTGTTCCGTGTTGCATTTCCTGGGCAGAGCATAGCCTTCCAATCCGGGATTGACTTTCAGGTTCGGGATAACGGTGCTGCACGAGCGGCACATAATCGACATACGTGTCGCCTTCGCCTGAATGCCCGTGGCACCCACAACTATTCCAGCAATCTTCACCAGACGAGAAACACTATCGGATTTGAGTTCACGGATATTTGTTGGATTTGAACTGGACATTAGCAGTATCTGGATATCGTGCATATGTTCCTCGTGCTCCGGCCGAGGTGCCGTTATCTCATCAGCTACCTCCCTTGCCGCCTCCTCAAAGATTTGCAAATGTTCCGTCGGCTGTTTATTTAATTTATCCGCCAAAGTTTCATCAAATCCCACCAAATCCTCCATTTCGATGTCAAGAAAATACCTGCCATTCAAATAGTTGCGCTTCAGGGTATCCCTACACAAAAAAAAACAATTTTAAATATTGTGACTTATTATATATATGTACATTTATTTACCGATATTTGTAATAGAAATTATCTTCATTAAAAGTGCGAATGAATTCCTTGTACTTTTTTTTCACAGCCTGCAAATTGATTTGGGCGCCATCCGAGTTCTGGTCATTGCCAAAATTGTCGGAGAAGAATACGCCAGCATCATCAAAGCCGTCCATAATGTTGAATAGTTTTTTTTGCAATGTAACACACTTCCACAACACAAACTCTCAATCACAATGCGTGCCCAAAATTATTGCCGCCAAAATATTATTTGGCATTCTGCAATCGATATTCTTAAGCCGACTCATAAAGTACAGCATTGCTTTTTCGATAACAATCGCCAAGAGCAACAGCGGCATTCCAGCTGTTCAATCAATGTTATCATGCAAACATGTTGCTAAGTCCAAATTGTAATTGTATGTTGACATTTTCGCAATAAACGTTTTACTTTTAGTGGTGCATCTAAAATGATTGGACAAAATAAACATTGGAACGAAGATGAATGGTGTAAAATATTTTTATGGCAAAATCTACAAACATTGAGAATATTTGCAGATTTAGCTCAGTGTGAATAGGATATTAGCAACAGATCACACTGTAGCTCTTGACTTTATATTTTGGGCTATATATATGAAATGATCAATGTTTGACTTTTAAGACAGTCTGTGTTTTTCTTCACTAGGGTGCGTGACATTATTTAGAACAAAAAGTCAAAATTAATTTGGAAACCAGATCTTAAGATGAAAATAGTTACGATTTTCTGACGTTTCCAGCCAAACAAACAACACCTTCGAGGTAGCCATTGAATTTGTTTTCAAAAATAATCGAACATTAATATCGGTACAAGAAAGCCCGCTTTTTACACACTTAATATCGCATATGTTTGCGAATATCGATATAATTGCAACCGCCCTGGAAGTTGATTGGTCGCACTTTTTCGCGTGTGTTTGGAGGGAAGCAGTCCGGTATTCTTATAAATTGCAAAATTACTTTAATTTCTCACAGCAACATAAGTAAAATGGTAAGTAAGTAAAATTGTATTGTGAACATGTAGCTGAACAGTATGCTTGTGTAGTCTTCTACAGATATTGCAATGGATTCAAGCATTGAGTTGGAAGGCGGACTTGCTGCAAATACGAATAATGTTTTAAAGAAACTCGGCAATAGCGACATAACGGTATCTCCTACTCCTGCGCCGCCTGGTGCTGCTGCTGCCGGTGATGGAAGTGGCAACGCCGATGAGATGACCTCAAGGGACTATTACTTTGATTCCTATGCCCATTTTGGCATCCACGAGGAAATGCTCAAAGATGAAGTGCGTACGGTAACTTACCGTAATGCCATGTACCACAACAAGCATCTATTCCAAGGAAAGGTAAACTATTAAAGTAGTCAATGATTTATTACATTATTTTAATATTTTTAAAAGTGGGTAATACTGTACGGCATTTTAAAAACGTGCCAAGAAGTACGGCTTCTTTCTCCTTAATTGTATTTATTGTTTTATTATTATATGTAGAGTATAGTATATAGTGCTAATCTTTTGTAATTTAAGGGTGAAAGAAAAAATACCGAGTGACAATTAGCAAAATTTCTCCACCACTATTATGCTCGCTACATTGAGCATTTCGGGTAGCATTTTTTTTTTGTTATAAAATTGAGTTATATTAAACGTTTTTTATGTAGGTGATAAGCCATTCAGTATAAGCCAACCAAAATATACATAAGCACTTCAAAATCGACATAAATGCAGCAGGAGATTGACATTTAAATTGTTTTCAGACTGTGTTAGATGTTGGCTGCGGTACTGGCATACTATCAATGTTTGCTGCCAAGGCCGGCGCCGCCAAAGTGATTGCGGTGGACTGCTCGAATATCATAGAGTTCGCCCGCCAAGTGATTATTGACAACAATTTGCAAGACATCATCACTGTGGTCAAAGGAAAAATAGAGGAAATTGAGCTACCAGGTGGCATTGAAAAGGTGGACATTATTATTTCCGAGTGGATGGGGTACGCAGCTGACGTCTCTGTTAATAGTTATTTGTATTTATTAATCTCTTGTAAACTTTAGATACTGTCTGTTCTACGAGTCCATGCTGGACACTGTTCTGTATGCGCGCGACAAATGGCTGAAGCCCAATGGCATGATGTTTCCTGACCGGGGCACACTTTACATCACCGCCATCGAGGACCGCCAGTATAAGGATGAGAAAATCAACTGGTGGGACGATGTCTATGGCTTTGATATGAGCTGTATACGCAAGGTGGCTGTCACTGAACCACTGGTTGATGTTGTCGATCCGAAACAAGTTGTTTCCACGGCATGCATGGTGAAGGAAGTGGATTTGTACACAGTGCAAAAGACCGATCTGAACTTCTCTTCCACGTTCAATCTTACTATTAAGCGTAATGACTTCGTGCAAGCACTGGTCACATACTTTAACATTGAGTTTACCAAGTGTCATAAACGTCTTGGATTTAGCACTTCGCCTGATTCCACATATACACATTGGAAGCAGACAGTTTTCTATTTGGATGATCACATGACTGCCAAGAAAAATGAGGAAATCAATGGCACTTTTCAAATGAAGCCAAACGAACGCAACAATCGCGATTTGGACTTTGTCATTGATATAAATTTCAAGGGTGACTTATCCGAAATTCAAGAATCTAATACATACCGAATGCGCTAAAGTTACGCCGGTTAACCAGCGTAGCCTTAATGCTACGTTCCCTTTCTTAGACAGAGGGAATTAAATGATGACTAGACGTAAGATATAAATCCAGTGCGAAATGTGCAGCAAATTTTTGTTGCGTCTTCTACTAAGTTTAAAGTGTACCTTTTTAGAATACATAATATTTTTACAAGTGTGCGCCTGTTTAAATTATGATTCAAGAATACTTCTAAGAAAATTGTACAGTGACACATTAAGTCTCACAAAAAACATAATAAAAGTGTGCGCTAAGCACATAATTTTACTGGAATCTATAACTGGTATTTACTTACATATATGTATGTGTGATATTTTTATCTGTGAATTCGAAACCTCACTATACAGCAATTCAGCTAAAACATTAAACAGCTTATTTACAGATCTGCATAATTAAAAAGCCAATATTTAAAATTTTTAAAAGTTTTGTATATTTTGTAAGAGTATTGAATACCAGTAGTGAAGCTTAAGAAATTAAGTGCAAAATATGTGATAGCTTTTAATTCTATCGTGTCAGTTATATGTTTGGTTTGTTTGTGTAAAATTATAAAAATTTTAGTCAATTTTTTTTAAGATTTTTCTGTTTTTCAAGTTCGGCACTTTTTATGCGTTTTTTCTTATGTTTTGGGATAATTCTGAGCACTTCACAATCGATTTGAACAGGCATAGAGTTTTGCCTCAAGGCAGGCCATTTAAACTTCATATCCGATTTCTTATTTAAGCGTCTCTCTATTGTTTAAAATGGCATTAGTAAATGATTTACAAATATTTAAGTGTTGTATACAGCTTACCAGTTTGTTGTCCACAACTTGTTTGCACAATTTTTTGGGATTGACCGCTGGTATTGGTGCTGTCGATGGTGCTTTCATTCTCTGGCGTAGAATTTGAATCCTTTTGCAGTGCATCGCCACGCTGAAGAGTTTGTCGCTTAGCGGCCAAGCTGCTTTCCAAACTCGAGGCTTTTAGAATGTTTTTCTTTCCTTGCGTGTGCTTTTTGTTATGCAGGCGATATGCGAATTGGATTTTCTTGGCAGCTTCTTCTTCGATGATGCGCTCTAAGGATTCGCTTATAGCATCGTTGCCGAATGACGCCTTTGTGTCCTGCGTCGATGACTTTGTACCAGCACTGGCACGACGCAATCTTCGCCGCGTTAGAAATCCTCGTGCTCCTGCCTGTATCTTGGCAGCTGCTGAGACAATCGTCGATTCAGTCTCTGTGGATGTGTCCATGGCATCTGTCATTGCAGTGTCCACATGAAAGTCATCTTGTGTCATTTTGTTGGGATCATAATAATCAGAGTCCGTTTCCGACAGGGAGTATGCCATTATCTTTTTACGAATATTTTCAGAAGTTTCATCGTCCAAGCAGAAACTGTTGCTGCTATTAATCTCATTGCCGACATCAGCGTTTTCATTGTCGATATATATAACTGTTTCAGCTATTGTGACCGATCTGAAAATACTATGCGGATCATCACCGGCGATAGTGTAATGTCGTGCTAACTGCGCTCTGGCAATTTCTGCATCATTACTTAAAATTGTATCATCATCATCATTTCCGAATATAACCGATTCACTTTGAGCGGAGCTTTCACGGGTATCTGTGCGCTGTAAACGATTATATACGATTACATCCCCATCCGGAATATCGAACGAGCTGTGCTCTAGCAAAGAGCTCATGGGTCGAATAACAGGCTCATCCAGTAATTGCTCAGTAGAGTCTTGCTTCTCTTGTTTCTTTCCTGTTTCTGAAGAATGTGGAGGTGCTATCTCATTAACTTTATCTGTTGCCGATAAATTTGATTCATCAGGAATTTTATTTTGATCCTGCAGCTTGTCTTCTTTCATCTGTTCAGTTTCGTTATCTGTATTATCCTGATAAATAGTAGTATGTGAAACACATTTTTTTAAGCATGGCATTTCCCGTTCTTGTTTTGAAGAGAATTCGATCTCTTTAATTAGAAATTCATGTAAGATTTCTAAAATTGACGCACCTTCTAATAGATTAAATATTACATTTTAAAAAAAAAATATTTACATTTATATATATCTTACCTGTGGAGAATGCATCCGATTCTGTATTCGATATAGCTCTTAATCCCTCAACTAATTCCGATTCTACTTCTTTTGTGGAACCTGCTAAATTATTAGAAGCTCCATTATATTTTTCAAATACTTTGGGTGGATTTAATTCAGTAAGTAGATTGCCAATATCAGATGTCAAATTTGATTCAATTTGTGTATTGCTATCAGGCTCAATATCGGTAACTAAGCTATCCCCAATTACTTCCGGCTCCTTGCTCGGTACTAGTGATATAGGTTTTGAGTCTTCAAACATTTCTGGATTAGCTAGTTTTCTTCGTCGAAGATACTTCCGAACCACATTTTGAATCGTTAGTGCTGCTAAGGTTTCAGCTTTTGAATATTTCTTATTTTGATTATTTTCAGATGTCTTTTGTGCTGTTTTTGTGAGGAATCGTCTAAATGCCTTTTGAATTTTGGTAGCTGAAATGTTTTCATTTAAAAGAGTTTCCGAATCCGGCAATATTTTTGAAGAAGTCGAGTCTTCATTTAAAACAGCACTCGAAGGCGGTACATTTTTTGTAGTTGTCAAGTCTTTATTTACAGGAGATTCATTATTCATTAATATTTTTGTAGTAGTCAACTCTTCATTTAAAACAGTTTCGGGACTCGTTTTAATTTTTGAAGTTGCCAAGTCCTTATTTAAAAGAGTTTCCGAATCCGCTAATATTTTTTTAGTTGCCAAGTCTTCATTTGAATGAGTTTCCGAATCTAGTATTACTTTTGTAGTTTCGGAGTCTTCATTTACAGGATTTTCCGTATCCATTAATGTTTTTGTTGTTGCCAAGTCTTTATTTGAAAGAGTTACGGCCTTCGTCGAAATATTTATAGTTGCCAAGCCTTCATTCACAGGAGTTTCCGAATCCGTTAATATTTTTGTAGTAGTCAAGTCATCATTTAAAAGATTTTTCGAATCTGGTATGATTTTTGTAGTTGACATGTCTTCATTTAAAAGAGTTACCGAGTCTGCTAATAAATTTGTAGTCTCTGGATCTTCTTTTAACAGAGTTTCCGAATCCGTTTTTATTTTGTTAGTTGCCAAGTCTTCATTTGAAAGAGTTTCCGAATCTGGTAATATCTTTATAGTTTCGGAGTCTTTATTTACAGGATTTTCCATATCCATTAATGATTTTGTTGTTGCCAAGTCTTTATTTGAAAGAGTTTCAGCCGAAATATTTGTAGTTGTCAAGCCTTCATTTACAGGAGTTTCCGTATCCGTTAATATTTTTGTAGTAGTCAAGTCTTTATTTAAAAGAGTTTTCGAATCTGGTAATATTTTTGAAGTTGCCAAGTCTTCTTTTAAATCAGCGCCCGAATCCTCTAATATTTTTGTAGTAGTCAAGTCATCATTTGCCGGAGTTTCATTATTCATTAATATTTTTAAAGTAGTCAATTCTTCATTTAAAACAGTTTTGGGATTCGTTTTAATTTTTGAAGTTGCCAAGTCCTTATTTAAAAGAGTTTCCGAATTCGATAATATTTTTTTAGTTGCCAAGTCTTCATTTGAAAGAGTTTCCGAATCTGGTATTATTTTTGTAGTTTCAGAGTCTTCATTTACAGGATTTTCCGAATCCATTAATGTTTTTGAAGTTGCCAAGGCTTCATTTACTGGAGTTTTCGTACCCGTTAATATTTTTGTAGTAGTCAAGTCTTCATCTAAAATAGTTTCCAAATCCGGTAATATTTTTGTAGTTGCCAAGTCTTCATTTAAAAGAGTTTCAGATGCAGGCAATATTTTTGAAGTTGCCAAGTTTCTATTTAAAAGAGTTTCAGAATGAGGTAATATTTTTGTAGTTGCCATCTCTTCATTAGTGGAAACGCCACTTTTTCGTCGATCTACGTAGTTTTTAAAAGCTCTTTCTATAATTTGTACGCTTCTTAAGCGTATGAAATCATCTGAATCTAAATAGCGGCTTTTATTCGCATTTTGATCATTTGTTGTCAATGGTTTGGATTTAATACTATCAGAAATTGTAATATTTTGTTCAACTTCGATTTCGGGAACATTATTATTTATTTTGAGCTCACTGCCACTTTCATTTTCATTGAGCTCATGTATTGTTTGTAACTTTTGTGTATCGAATTCATGATATTTTAAGTCGGTGTCAGATTCGTCGAATTCATCGTGTTCTGGCATTATTGAACTAAACTGTTGTTGAGTCTCTATTTTATGATACTCTCTGTTATTTTCAACGGATAAATTACGTTCTATTTTATTATATTCTGGTTTGCTTAAAAATTTTGCGGGTATTTTAAAAGTATTCTTTCCATCGTTGCCATCGTTTTCATCAAATGAAATAAAAAAGGAAACTGATTGCTTTGGTTTGAGTGCAACATCTGTTTCTGATTGCTGTCCATATATGTATTTTGGAGATCTCTCAGGTATTTGGATTGATCCCGCTTTGTCCTTGATAGACTTGTCATTAGATTCAGTTGCTTCATTTTCCATAATATTTTCAGGCATGTTCATTTCATACCATAAGCCTGTATCGGCAGGGTTATTAAATGATTTAAGCTGCAGTTCAGCAATTGGGGTGTTTATTAACCGCCCAGATGTAGAATTTGTTGAATGTTTCTCCTTAAATGGCAAATTTTTTGTTTTATTCGTGGAGTTTTTCATGATTTGTGTGCCAATTAGTTTACTCTGCTAATGTGAAGGAAAACTTTTAGAATATTACTTGCTTCAAAACCTTACCAGCATTTACTTCGGGAATTAAGGTATCCATTTTGACATCCCCGCTTTCAATATTTGTTGCTTGTTAAAAATGATAATGTAGAAATTAGTTTTAGCTCTAGCTAAAAATAAAATAGATATACTTACGTATTACGTTTATACTTTCAACTTCGTTGATGTCTTTTTCGATGGGCTCATTTCCAGATTCATTTTTATTTATTTTTTGGTTCTCATCCTTGTCATCTTTGTCTGTTGATTACAAATTATTATGTGGAATGTAGTTTTTGATCTAGCTTAAAATTAAATATACAATACTTACGTATTACGTCCATACTTTCAACTTTTTTTGAGTCTTTCTGGATCGGTTCTTTAATTGTTCCATCTTTATAAAAAGTAGTATATCATAATTATTTTCTCCTTTGTTGCAAATATTTTACCTTTTGAAACCACAGATTCATTATTTTTTATTTTTTGGTTCTCATCCTTGTCATCCTTTGCTATAGGTTAGAAATGAATATGTGCAAAATAGTGCTTGCTCTAGTAAAAAAATAAATTTATAATACTTACGTATTTCATCTATAATTTCAACTTCCTTAGTGTCTTTCTCGATGGTTTCTTTTATTGGTCCATCTTTAAAATAAGCATTAAATGAATAAGTTTTTTCGCATTTTATTCTTACAAAAATATTACCTTTAAGTTCCACAGATTCATCAATTTTATTTTTTTGTTTGCCATCCGAATCATTATTTATAGGTTCACTTTTGACTTTTGGCTGGTTATGTAAATCTTTCGTAGCTATTTCAGATCCAGTTGTTATAATATGTTGCATCTCCTTTTCAATATCCTTAATGTGCTTTGCACTTGCAGCTTTTGATTGAGTATTATTATTATCTTCCTCTATTTTACTGAATGGATCTTCAATCGAGCTGTCAATCTTTTCATCTTTAAATGCTTCGTCTTCAGATTGTTCTTTTATTGTGACTATGGACTCTGTGTCTGAATATAAATCCTCATGTGCGGGTTCTTTAAAGTCTTCAACAATCTGATTTTCTGTAGGCAAATAGGCATCTAAACTTTTTGGCATTTTTTCTATAATAGCATGCATTAAATTGTTTTGATTATCTTTAATATTTAAGTTAGTTTCCTTGTTATTTTTTTTAAATTGTACATCGTCGGAGCTGATTGCTGAATATGCACTTAAACTTGTTGCAATGATGCTTACATTTTCTTCAATTTTCTTATTTTCTTCTTTTATGCCCGTATTATCCGTAGTATTGTTGATTTCTTTTTTGGTTGATGTATTGTCAATAACTTGTTCTTTCTGCAGTTGATCTTCCGAATTTAATGACGTTTTTAATGGATGTTCTTTTGTACTTATATTTTCAATATTTAAATCAGTGTGAATATTTTCCAATTCTTCTGATGGTTTTGCAGATATGATTAGTTCAGAATCAAACTCCTTCAGATTATTCTGTGAAGAAGGTTTATTTAATGTGTCTAAACCTGTGCCAACAACTTCAGATTTGTTAACTATTTGAACCTCTGAAATTTCTGATGATCTTTTTATGCGCTTGCTTTCATCAGTTAAATCATTATAATCAAAATCTTTTATTGTACTGAGTCTTGATATATCTTCCTTTTTCTCATTTTTAGCATCGTCATTTTCTTTAAATATCTCAGATGGTTTGGAAGTTGACACAATATTCTTCTGTTCGTCTCTTTCTAACATGTCTGTAGAATCGTTTTTTAATTTCACTACTTCTTCATCAGTTTTTATGATTTTTTGGGTAACTTGTTCCTCAGGCTTATCTAAAGCATCCTTTTCTAAGGCTACTCCAACTTGTTGAGCTTTTAAGATTTTATTAGTCTCCAATACAGTTAAAGCTGCTTCGGTTGTACTCATTTTAACTATATTTTCAGATTCCTTTAGTTGTTCATTAGTTGAGGCTAGTTCTTCTGGCATATTTGAAAAATCCTGATCTAATGTAACTTCATCCTTTGAAGTTTCTAAAGTTTTCTTGATCTCAAGTCCAGTCAAACCTGGTTCATTTATAATATTCTTAACGATATTTTCAGATTCGTTTTGTTGTTTGTTAGTTAATGTTAGTTCCTCAGGGATATTTAAAGAACTGTGCTCTAATGGAACTTCATCCTTTTGAGTTTCTAAGTTTTTGTTGGTCTGCGATCCAGTTAAATCTACTTTGTTTGTACTCATTCTAACCATATTTTCAGATTCGTTTAGTTGTTTATTAGTTGAGGCTTGTTCTTCAGGCATATTTGAAAAATCCCGATCTAATGTAACTTCATCCTTTGAAGTTTCTAAAGTTTTCTTGATCTCAAGTCCAGTCAAACCTGGTTCATTTATAATATTCTTAACGATATTTTCAGATTCGTTTAGGTGTTTATTAGTTGAGGCTTGTTCTTCAGGCATATTTGAAAAATCCCGATTTAATGTAACTTCATCCTTTAAAGTTTGTAAAGTTTTCTTCGTCTCAAGTCCAGTTAAATCTGATTCATTTGTAATATTCTTATCGATATTTTCAGATTCCTTTAGTTGTTCATTAGTTGAGGCTTGTTCTTCTGACATATTTGAAAAATCCTGATCTAATGTAACTTCATCCTTTGAAGTTTCTAAAGTTTTCTTGATCTCAAGTCCAGTCAAACCTGGTTCATTTATAATATTCTTAACGATATTTTCAGATTCGTTTTGTTGTTTGTTAGTTAATGTTAGTTCCTCAGGGATATTTAAAGAACTGTGCTCTAATGGAACTTCATCCTTTTGAGTTTCTAAGTTTTTGTTGGTCTCCGATCCAGTTAAAACTGCTTTGTTTGTACTCTTTTTAACGACATTTTCAGATTCGTTTAGTTGTTTATTAGTTGAGGCTTGTTCTTCTGACATATTTGAACAATCGTGATCTAATGTAACTTCATCCTTTAAAGTTTTCTTCGTCTCAAGTCCAGTTAAATCTGATTCATTTGTAATATTCTTATCGATATTTTCAGATTCGTTAAATTGTTCACTATTTGAGGCTTGTTCATCTGGCATATTTGAAAAATCCTGATCTAATGTAACTCCATCCTTTTGAGTTTCTAAGGTTTTCTTGGTCTCCGATCCAGTTAAAGCTGCTTGGTTTGTACTCATTTTAACGATATTTTCAGATTCGTTTAGTTGTGTATTAGTTGGTGCTTGTTCTTCTAACATATTTGCAGAATCCCGATCTAATGTAACTCCATCCTTTGAAGTTTCGAAGCTTTTCTTGGTTTCAAGTCCATAAGGCAAATTTGAAAAATTCTGATCTAATGTAACTCCATCCTTTTGAGTTGCTAAGGTTTTCTTGGTCTCCAATCCAGTTGAATCTGCTTTGCTTGTACTCATTTTAATGATGTTTTCAGATTTGTTCAGTTGTTCGTTAGTTGAGGGTTGTTCCTCTGGCATATCTATAGAATTGTGCCCTAATGTAGTTAAATCTTGTTCCGTATATTCGCTTAATATCTTCTTAGTTTTGTCAAGTGTATTTTTGTTTGCACTATTGATATTATCTGAATCGAACTCTTTTTGCGATAAAAGGCTTATCTCATAGTCGTCTTCGGCTGAAAGTACACTTTGAATTTTAATGGATGTACCAATATCCTCGCTGAGTTTATCTTTCAGTTTATCTTGGTTTAAGTAATCAAACACTTTCTCGGGATATTTGCTTTCTATTGTGTTATTTGATTCGGTGCTATCCAGTTTTGTCGAGAGGGTAGCTGATTCTGTAATAATAATTAGTTTATGTAAAGTAAATTAAATAATGAAAAATACAAACTTAAGGCATACGTACTGGAATTATCAGCTTTAACTTCGTCTTGATGATGCTTCGCTTGATTTTGCATGATTAAAACTGTTTGCAGACTATTTACTTCTATTGAATGTTTGCTATCCGCATTTGTGTCATGCGAAGAAATTGGTATTACATCTCCATGCATAGTTTCCATCTTGGAGTCTATTATTTCCCTTGTAGCTGTAAGGAAATATTTTTATTTTATTTTACTTCAATAGCTAAAGATTAATTGTAATTACCATTAGCAGTAATCGGCATTGATTTTCCACTAGATTTAATAGCTTCTGTTGCATATTCCTTTTGATGGTTTTTATTGTCGTTTTCGACTTCCTCATCTTCCTTAATAGTTTGTTGATGGACTTCTTCTTCGTAGTTGGTGTTGCCAAACTCATAGTGCTCACCCACCGACTCCGTTGAAAGTAGAGCCGTGGAAGCGGACGTATATGAGGCTGCATCAGAAGCATTGTCATTTATCTCAACGCTTTGGTCAAGTTCCGCATTTGTATGTTTTTTGCTCTTTGCTCTTTGAATAATTAATGCTGCTGTCGTAAGAGAAACTTTGCTGTCCAAAGGAGAAGGCGTACTTTTAATTAAGGGTTGTTGTGCCTTTTTCTTGCTCAAATATTGTCGGCAGTATCGTTGTATAACATTTATTGCCTTTATATATTGCAGAGTATGGAAACTTTCCACAGATGTCTTTGTAAGCTCTGTAGTTTTCTTAGCTCGTTTTTTTGCTAAATAACATCGAAATTGTCTTTGAATCAGAAAAATAGCATTTAGGTATTCTTGACTTTTATAAATATCTGTCGTTACTGAAGTGACCTTGACAGCACGGTCAGCTTTACGCTTTAAATAGTTTCGACAGTATTTTTGAATAATGAAGACTGCCTTCAAATAGCTATCATCTTTATGGAGCTCTTCAAGTTTTATATGTTTTTGACCTGCTTCAGATGTGGCTGATTTTAACTGCATACGTCCACATGCACTACACGTCATTTTGGACGCCGGAGACATGCGCCCACTTTGCTCAGTGTATTTTTCATAGGCTGCATATTTAGTATAGTCCAACCGGGCTGAGTCATTGCGAAGATTTTGAAAGTATTTTACTGCAAAGTTAAGTAGATTTTCGGGATTTTCTTTGAGCACAGCTTTAATGAACCTCTTAATAAGATCGGTGAGATTTTCAGGAACAATGTGAAAAGCAAGTGACAATGGTACTTGTTGTCGAATACGATTTTTGATAATGATTTCATAACTTTGTTGAGGTTCGTACTTGACCACCGTGTGGCGTGTTCTTAAGGCCGCAACATTTTGAAAATAATTCAATGAAAATTCAATTAGATTTTTCGGCTTTTCGCGTAACACTTCTTTTGTATAGACTTTCATCATGTCGCGAAGACCTTCCGGTACTCTTGGTAAGCTGGCTGCGGCCATTGCAGGATAATTTTTGTTGCACCAATTTATTAACCATTCGCGGCAAGTGTTGAATCAATACTGGGCATGAAATGAAACTCTTGCACTTTGAAAAAGGACTTTGCTAAGCGTTTCCATGCTAACCAGAAAGTAGCCATAACAATTTGATATCAGCTTGACTCACTTCGAAGGAGAAAACATAATAAAACGGTTAGATAATTGAATTCAAAGAAACTAATTAATTTCATAGGCCACAAGATTATTCCGCAAATGTTAATTGTGGATCACGGTATTTGTATATATTTAAACGTAAATAAAAGAAATGCACATAATATTTATTCGATTCAATTCAATTTTATGCACTTAAACCTATAAAATATATGTGTGTACAAGTGGAGTATTAATATTTTATAACTAAAGAGTTCGGGCAACTTAGTGTCTCTGCTTAAAAAGTAACTTGGTAAATTATAAATCTAAAACTAGAGCGGAAAATAATACAAAAAACCCATGAATCATAATATTTATGTATTACGATATTTCACTACTATTATTTAATTTCGAGTACATATATTAATAATTTTTTCTTTCTTCTTCAATGCGGCATAATATTGGAATATCTTCATCCCTAGCAATGTCATTTGCATTCGCCCTCAAAGTTTGTTGGATAAAATCGTGCTTAAATTTATTCCACTTGAGATTCTTCAGAAAATTATCAAACAAATCTTCTCTGGAAGGAATGATACAGTCTAGATAGAAACACCGCCGTCGCCATATATTTCCGGGATTTTGTTCCTTGTCATATAAAAAGAATCTTGGAAGCAATAAACACTGCACCGTACTCCGTGCCATTATTACACGCTGTTGAATTTTTTCGCCTAATCCAAAGATGCCGCCAAATGTAAGGGATCCAACATCAATAAAATGGCTTTCGTGGGTGACCGACTATAATTCAAAAGAAATAGCAAAATCATTTTTATGTAAGTTTTGCAAGAAAAATTTAAAAAAAATTTAATTCAAAAATTTCCTACAACTTACAGTTACACTGCTGCTTGATGATGAGCTACTAAGCGAAGATGAAACTGAATAAATTTCGGATTCAGTGGAGTCAGTTTCTAACATTACATTTGGTTCAGTAACAAATACTGGTTTTCTTGCGATTTGTTCGTAGGACTCTACTGCACTTGAGTTGATTTCTTGAATGTCTTCAAACTCTTCTTCCACAAAATCATTATATTCTTTATCGCCCTCTTCTGTTTTTGACTTATTTTTTTTAAAACTGTGTTCGGAATCTGACACCAATGTCGATGTTCGATTTTTATTGAAAATTGCACATGCCCGCTCAGTATCTATGCTCACTATGCTAAACTACAGAGAAATATTAATATTTAATCATAGTTAATGAAGAATAGATTTGTTTGCGGTACTGTTTATTGAATATTCTTACAAAAAGGACAGACTAGTCTGCATATAAATATACTCAACCAGTTGTCCCGATATACACTTCAAACTCCCAGAACTTTGGCAAATCGGAGCAGATTTGCATTTTAATAATTTAACCTCTAGTTTTAATTATTTTATTTTTTAATAAAAAATCATGCCAAAAATTAGGGTCCCCGCTTAGCTTTTTTCGCCAAAAAAATCCAAAATTTTATTTTTTAAAAAATTCATAAACTTGCGATGTAGAATTACACTTGATGGCAAATAACGATCAAAATGGCCTCGGGATTGTAAATCGGTTCAGATTTGACAAAGTTGTGGCAGTTTGAAGTCTGGGAAGGAACTTTTCGTTGCTTGGGCACTTTACAAGCCAATTTTTTTGTCACTTTTGGCGTGATTTTTGACAGAAAAATGAAACATCACAAAATCACTTTTCTTATAGTTTTTTATTCTAATTGTGACACCCACAATCGATTTAATAAAAAATTTCAAGATTCTATTTTTTGAAAAAACCAAATTGGTAAGGGTCCCCCCTTATGCTTTTTTAGGAAAAAAAGTCCAAAATTTTTTATTTTCAAAAGTGCATAAACTTTTGATGTAGAACTAAACTAGATGCCAAATAATGACCAAAATGGCCTCGGGAATGACAATCGGTTCAGTTTTGACAAAGTTATGGCAGTTTGAAGTCGTAGAAAGGTATTTATAAGGAACTTTTCGTTGTTTGGGCACTTTACAAGCCAATTTTTTTTCACTTTTGACGTGATTTTTGACAGAAAAATGAAACACCCCAAAACCACTTTTCTTATAGTTTTTTATACTAATTGTGACACCCACAATCGATTTAATAAAAAATTTCAAGATTCTATTTTTTGAAAAAACCAAATTGGTAAGGGTCCCCCCTTATGCTTTTTTAGGAAAAAAAGTCCAAAATTTTTTATTTTCAAAAGTGCATAAACTTTTGATGTAGAACTAAACTAGATGCCAAATAATGACCAAAATGGCCTCGGGAATGACAATCGGTTCAGTTTTGACAAAGTTATGGCAGTTTGAAGTCTGGGAAGGAACTTTTCGTTGTTTGGCCACTTATGGAAGAAGAAGAAGCAAAGCAATGATGTGTGTGTATGTGCTTATATGTTTGAATGCAGATAAAGAATTATGAATGTAAGAACTGGGTTCAGGGAATATCCTAGCCGGGCACTCTCGACTAGAGCACTCTTACTTGTTTATACCCTGATCCCATTAAAAATAGTCCAAATGGATGTGTGTAATTAGGCAACTCACCAGTTCCTTTCGGTTTTTATTGGTATCATCGATGTTATTGGGACTTTGAGCAACTTTCTTAATAGAACTTGAATCACTAGTCATACGTAAAATACTTTCTTCTGTTGCGTTTTCTAGCTCGTAAACTTCTTTTCCATTTTTTGTACACATCTAGAACCAATAAACCAAATTTGATGTCTAATAAAATGCATGTTGTTTTAAGTATAATTTTTTTGAATACCTTCATATTTAGGCACTGGAGGATAACACATTCCCCGCTTAAAACAAAATGTACATTTGTTAGCGTGCCTTTATCCTGGCTATAAATTGTATCCAACGGTTTAAATTGCTTGAGCGAGCATAATTTACACGCATTCAGAATCTGCAAGGAGCAGTTTGTTTAGAATACTTTATTATGGAAGCCAGCGATTTGCTTACCTGATCCTCGTTGAGAAAATCGAAATAGTCAAAAGCCTTCAAGGCCTTTTTCTTTTCGTTCCAAACCTTCTGCATGTAAGGCTTTAGAATCGAAACAAAATCATTGTCGAATAATACCAGGAG
The DNA here is from genome assembly GCA_035045305.1 of Drosophila maculinotata. Lineage (NCBI taxonomy): Eukaryota > Metazoa > Arthropoda > Insecta > Diptera > Drosophilidae > Drosophila > Drosophila maculinotata. The sequence goes on from JAWNPD010000335.1 coordinate 14,352,255, forward strand.
CTCGCATTGCGCTACGTTGTACGTTGAATAAGCACCAACAGCAAATGCAAAATAAATGGGAACGGAGTACAAATAAATTCGTTTGAAGATTTCCAGCCGATATACCCAAAAAAAATAAAAAAAAAAAAAAAATAATAATAAGCACCATCGTTGCGAAGTGAAAGCTAAATTGAGAAGGTAAAGGGTCTGTTGTTGCTGCCAACCTATATTCGCAATACGTATACGTATTGTAGGCGCAACTGACTGCTCGAACGTAAGAGCGGGGGAGAGGCAGCAAGGGGGGCTATGTTTTGCTATTCATTTTGATTGAATCGAATTAGGACTTAACTTTGTTTATTTCTGATTAAATTGGCTGTTGCAGGTCACAAAGCATAATAAATGTTCCTTCTTAATATATCGCGTGTTCAATTTGCACGTACATACAAATAAGTTACAAACATATATACAAACTAACATTTACTTAACAAATTTTTCAAAATTAAAATCGAGTGCAACATGAAACAAGAACTGTTATCCTTAGGGTGCAATAGATTAAATACCTTGCAAACATATATGTATATGATTATCTAGTTGCAGAATGTTGAAAAGCGAGTTTAATGGAAATTCTAAAACTGCCGATGAAAACCTGAAAATCATACCTACATGTAGTTCTAAATGCATGAGTGCGTATGCAGTCTTCCACCATCTCCACATCGCCAATGCAGTCTCCTGGTCCGAAAATGATTTCCCCTTTCGAATCTAGCTTTCTAGACAACTATGAATGTATGCAAGTATATTATTTGAATAAATCAAATGTAATTTGAAAAGCTATTTAGCATTTTTAAATTATTTTCACCTTAACGTCATCTGCACTTTGGATCATCTCAACTTCTCCAGTTACAATAAAGAAAACTGTTAGGGGAATATCACCCTCTCTCATAATTGTTCGACCTGCAGTGAGTGTCATAAATTTAATAAATGGTACCAAACGAGCACGTAATTTCTATAATAAATTGAGGGCATAAGAATGAAAATTAAGTCACTTTTAAGGGCATAGATCATACGGGTGGAAACCAGAAAAAGCATTTTAATCCTGCAAATAAAACGCAGAGTTTCTTTCGTTCAGCTACGGTCCGTATCTGATGTGGTTTACGCATTATAGATTTTTCCTAAAATATGTTAATAAATTAGATTAAAATTGTAAATTGATGTACTTCCCTGTTACATTTGTACAATAAACAAAAATATATACAAATCATATACTTACAGCAGCCGTTAGAATTCCTATTTTTCTCTTCGGACGCACAAGCAATGCTATATTTCTTCTAGCATTTGAGAATATTCTCGTGTCATCGTCATTTTCGCCTTCAAGCCATTGGCTGTTTATAATGACTCCTCGAACAACCCTTTTAAATGAAGATTTAAGTACTTGCTTTCTCTTGACCAGCTCTGCATCTCGTGCACGTCTAGACATTTGTAGATAACTTCGGAAACAACTTTAATAACAGAAATCGGAAAATATTTGTTTGAACTACCAAATACAAATATATGAACAAATATCAAAATGTCTATGTACTTCAAATACGAAGTTGTTTGCAATATGTTCTAAAGTATTCTGTTTGATACGCTTTATAATTGTATTAAGTGTTATCAGCATTAATGGCCGATTTGTGGTAGTTTGTTTATTAGTTCATTTTGAACCAATTGAATTATTTTAAAAAATTGCGCTTACCTTGGTAATTGGTGGGGATATTTCTTAATTTATCGAAGAATATTTTGTAAAGCAACCGTTCACTCAACCGTTCATTCACAGGTGTATCGAACTGATAGCTCGCACGTGAACTGAACCATTGCTTGGATTCAGTGTTGGACATTATATTGAAGCAGTTGGGCGGGAAGCGAGCATTGTAAACACAGACTATCAAATATTATTATTTATTAATAAACATAAAACATTTCTCTTAAATAGTTATGTATAAGTCATTGTGTTGTTAATAAAGGCTTGCAAAAATAGTATCTAAAAAGTGAGTACAGTTTAAATACGCGCCAAAAGTCTGTTACAGAATAAGGAATTTTAAAGAAGAAGAATTACAGCTGATCGCTCTGGGAAAGCTTGTGTTTCTGTGTGAATGACTTTTTGATTTTTGTTTGTACATTTTTTATCTCTGCTGGCAATTGTGATTTAAACGTTTCATTTAAATTTAAATACAAAATTTGGTAATATTAAAATGGAGTCAAATTTAGAAACTGAAGCCCGCGAGAGAGTAAATAATGAGCATAAAGTATGGAAACAGTGAAATAACCTTTGAAATAACAGTTTAATAATAATAACAAATAAAACTTTCACATTTCAGTTAACGAAAAAACCCAGCAAGCTATCAGTAATTACTTCGGGCAACATATCGTTACGTGCAGTTATGATCTTGTTGGCGTCCACAGTACTAACAGCAATTCTGCTGGAATTTTTACCCCACTCACTTCTTGCCAATTTTGGCAAACTCGACCGAAAGGAAATTTCTCCGAGTCACCGACATAGCTATGCAATTTACAGCCCTGGTTCGACAGAGGAACATTTGGTGCACATTGTGGACATTTTGAATAAGTTCGGTTATAAGAGAGTTAAGCTGGATGCTGAATGGAACTTATTGTGGGCACATGATTATCCATTTCGCCTAGTTCCAAACCTCAACAATCTGGGTGCCTATCAGCTAGTTAACCACTTTCCGGGCTGTGGTTATTTAACGAATAAAGTTGATTTGTGTACGACACGATTACCGTTTTTGCCGCGTGCCTTTCGTCTTCCGGATCAAAAGGACGTTTTTTTGGAGTACGCCGCGACTCATCCGGATGCACTGTTCGTACAGAAGCACAACGAGCATCGGTATATTAAACTTCGGGCACTAAAGGACATCGATCTCCACTCCAATGATTCGTTTGTGCAGGAATTCATACAAAAACCATTTCTGGTCGATGGTTTTAAATTTGACATTGGCGTCTATGTTCTTATCACTTCTGTAAATCCATTGCGCGTCTATATCTATAGTGGGGATGTCCTGTTTCGTTACTGTCCTGTCAAGTACCATCCCTTTGATGCCGAGAATCAGGATAAATATGTTGTAGGCGACAATTATTTACCAACTTGGGAAGTTCCGTCTCTACGAAAGTATTACAACAGCTACGGCGGAAGCATGCGCTCCGCTTTTGAGGCATATGTACGGGATCAGTCCATGGATCCGTCTAAAATATGGCCACAAGTCGAACACATAATACGCGAAACAATTTTAGCGAAAGAACTAGATATTATATTTGCACTACGGACATATAAAACGCAAAATTTCTTCGATCTCTTGCGCTTTGATCTATTTATTGATGAGGACCTAAAAGTCCACCTTATGGAAGCCAATATGTCACCAAATCTTTCGTCTGCTCACTTCAAGCCAAATGCTCTTTTATACGAACAAGTGCTATACAGTGTCTTTAACTTGTTGGGAATTCGTCCGGTGAGCGCCTCGGGAACTACCGCAAACTCGTAAGTAATGAGTACAAATTAATATAAATTCTACTTCTAATAACTTTACATTTATTGCAGGCTTTCTGAATTAATTACGGCGGATAAGAATTTGGCCACTGGTCTAAATAATTGTGATAATAACGATTGCAACAAATCATGCAATAAAGATGAATGCAGCTTATGTCTCCCTTGCATGAGTGGAACGGAATATAATTGGCTCCAGCGTGCCCACAATGAGCATCTCCATCGCATTGATATGAAGCGTATCTTCCCAAAGCCAATAGTAAATTCATATTCACAATTATAATGCCCTTTTTCAATACATCTTAATCCATTTAATTTTCAGAATGATTTGCGAACAGTCGATATTGATGTTGAAACTAAAAAGTTGTCGCAGAAAAACGCTTGGTTAACCCGTTGGTTTTACAATAAATGTGTATATGACCGTACCTGGTGCACGTGAACAACAATTTATCAATCTTTTTTAAAGATGAACCCAACAAAAAGATGCTAATATTTATACAATAAGTAGTAAAAGACAATATCGGTATAAATTGAATCCATCTGACCATCTGGCAAAAAAGCTGCAGGGACGAATACTTACAACGCGTATATAGTATACTAATTTATATGTATTTTTAAAAATGTCTCCGACTTGTGTCAATATAGTAACATCCATTTGTCTATCAAATCCGTCCATATATATATGTAAAATTTACATTGTAAATGCTTGGCTCTAAATGTTCAACATGCTTAATCACGGTAAATTAATCAAATAAATGGAAATAATAATTTATGTATATTATTGGCTTAGTAATAAAATAAAATTAAATTTTCCCTTGCAGGTTATCTCATTTTAAGTAAAATATTTAATAAAACATAATAAAAAAAACACTTACAAACAAAAGCTGCATTAAAGTAGATTTCATTTAATCGAAAGCTCTTTCCATTTCCTTAAAAGTGTCATATATCTGCGATGGTCAAGCGAATGTTTTCTGCAAGATAATAACAGTCAACATATGTAAAAATCAACATAACTCAATCACAGTCTTGATAATATATTGTCTAGACCAAAAGTTCGTATTCAGGTAAAGTCGCCAGTGCTTAATGGAATTGTTGGATCGACGGACTTTCCTCGACTGGTTGCTAAGATGAAGATGAATACGCTTTGCCGGCAATTATTTGCGATGTGTGTGATAGCGGCGTGAAGCGATAGATTTATTGCTTTAGCAGCTAATCAAGAAGCTGAATTTATAGCTGAGTTTGTTCAACATTTAGATTCGGTTTACTCTGTGAAAATGTTCAATGTCATGGGAAAAGAAAAAAGTGGTGCGGAATCATTCGATCTGAGAATACCAGTTTAACTATAAGCCACAAACATACATACGTTTATATATTATACAATATATAAGCGGGCTTACTTAATTTTATTGATTTTAACAATCAACGATGCATTGATTTTATGCATATCTACATTGTAGATTGTAGATTATCCGTGTTTGCTACTTAGTTACGCAAAGATCATTTCAATTTCCGTTAACCAGTTACACCTTCTTACTATTCTGCATGGTAGCAATAAATAACCTTTATCAACTTAAGTTGCAAGTTTAACAAAATATATGCTAAAAGATATAGATGTGAAAATGTGCATAGGTAAAAGGCAGAAAGCAATTACATTAACCATCAAATATTTTATTGGAATTTTTCGTTGTTTTGTATTTGATTTTAGAAAATAATTTATTAATACAAACAAGATTTGCATGCTCTCTTTATAATTAAATACAGCTTCCACTTAATGTATGCCATCCAGGTTTCTTTCTGTGTACAAATTATGTGAAGCTGTCAAAATGTATCGATTTCCGCAGCTCTTAGATCGATTAAATATTGGGCAAATGAGCAAGCCCAGCCCAACCCAACAGAGTCGCAATATAAATACACGAATACACCGCTTAAAAAGAGAACACACTCAGTCCCGCCTAACTACCCAGTTGTGGCACTTGGCATAGCATAAATGTGCCCATTGACAGAATATTGACAGAAGCTATTTCACTTTTCGGGCGTCGGAGTCAGCGTCGCCGTCGGCGTCGCAATATTCGCGCTATGACAGACGTGCCGCCAATGGATTTGCCGTTGCCGTCAACGACTACAACGACGCCACCAGTGTTGCCAACTCTCGGAAAAAAACTACTAAAGGGCGACTAAAAACTTGAAACAAATATTTATTTTTAAAAAATCTTCAGAAAAAGATTTGGTAGCTTAAAAAAAATGTGTACAGGTATTTGATTGAATAATAATATTATTTTTGAATATTAGTTGATGTCGGTAAGCAAATAATCTTCTTGGTATCTTGTTGGAAAATTTAAATCTTGGTGGAAACTCTGTTAGTATCTTAAAGTAAATAAAATAAATCAATTAAAGTTTTGGTATTTATGTATTCACCTCAAGCTTTCTGCTTAATTTGGACACTTAAAAATAATAAAATAAAACTAGCTACTATTTTAAAATAGTTTCCACCAGTAGGCTAAACGGCTGAATCTAGTGGTAATACCACCAAAAGGGCAACACTGCCACCAACCCACATTCACATGCGTACCAGGTTGCGGCCAATAACTGATAGGGGCTGGGAAATGGAGGTGCTGGGCAGGGTTTCCGTCCGTGCCAAAACTTTTGACTGCAATTCAATAAACAAACGGGATCATTAAATATTTCGCCCGTTTTTTAGTGCATGCTTGGCCGTTGGCGGGCCATGGGAGTCAGGCGGAGTTGTCTAAGAGAGCCCAGAATGCCCAAATGGATATTAATAAGCTGCAAGAAGGCATAGGCGGACCCGGGCGTCTTACCATCAAATTCGGCAGAGCTCAGCGTTCGCTGCCGCCAGCTCTACGGCGCCGTCCAAGGTGTTTTAATGAATGTTGCCAGGATACAGGTGCCAGGTGAAGCCATTTTGTTATTTTTATTTACTTTGACAGTCAGCACGTGAAACTCAAAGCAAACGCTGCGGACTTGGAGTCCGGGCCTGTGTGTGAGCTTCGAAAATTTTCAGTAAAGCCCTATCGCAGATGCACAATTCAATTTTGTTACGTTCGGCAGTAAGCTTGAATCGGTTGGCGACGCATGTTTTTTGTACTCAGGTGTAAAATTCGCGCATGGAATTTAGAAGTGAACGTCCTAATTCACAATTTGCATCGCAATGAAACCATTCACGAACTTCAATTACAACTTTTCACCGGGACGCAGGCGTTCAAGTGCGAGGATTCCCATCTTTCGTGTCCTCCCGCTGATTATTCTACACATATAGGTACTCATCGACAGAGAAGGGTAGCAGCTAGAGCCTAATCCACATATTTACATACATATTATAAGTACGTATGCATTGTAAGCAATATCTTAATTATGAACTCATCTTAAGCTAATACTACAAATCATGGCTTAGTTCAATTACAATGTGTGCATACATGTAAATAAATAAGTATTGTGTATTTTGTGTACAATTTTGTTCACCTGTGTCACATTCGTGTTTGTGACCCAGTCGCCCGGGTTGACTTAGGTGCGTGTGGAAATTTAATAGTTCTTAAATATTTCTTTGCTGATTCCCAACACTTTTTCAAGGACTGTAACGATTTGAACTTTATTTAAGCTTTGCTTGCAGAAATTCATTCATTTTAATTTTAAGAGTTTCCAAATTGAAAATATGAGAGTGCCCGACTAGGAGATACCATGCAATAAACAGACATCGTCGATTCATATAATAACTTACAACAAATGTATATTAGTGCTGGAATATAGGGTATCTGCTAGTCGTGCACTCTCACTTGTTATTTATTGCGATGACATGTAGCACGCGAGGAATTTGATCTGATAACAGCACCTACAAATAAATGAGTAAAGTAAAAGTGATTTTTTTTGTCAAGAGTGCTTGACTAGATGATACCCTAACATATAATCACAGCGGGCTCCACACTTTGGATTATTAACTTATATATTAACGATTATTTAAGAGCATATATTCAAATGTCTTTGTATGTCTAACAATGTTTCAAGCATATGCCATAAATTATATATATTCTTGATCGACATCATCAGCCGAGGCTATCGTCTTTCTGTTGGTCTGTTCCTTTGCAACACATACAGTTTAGAAGCTACCTTGTGGATACTTTGTCTACATTCGTTGCTGTAATCTGTCCTGTTCGGACTACTTAATCATAAGGCTGACAAAATAACTTTTTTGTAACGAAATAAGTTATGCAAATGTACTTATATAATTTAGTATTTATTCCATACTTAAGGTGACCCCAATTAATACGCCAATTCCTAACTAAAATGCGGTATGCTGTTTTCTTTTTTGTGCACCTAAGTCATGCAAATCAAAGTAAAAGTGTTTATGGTTGTAATAAAATTTGAATTTGATTTTGTAACTGTCGGCCACATGGCTTCTGTGGACTAACGAATAAAGTTAAGGTAAACATGTAATTAATAAACATTCCCGCCCTCCTCGAAAATAGCCGTAGCATGCAAATGAAACCTCCACAAGTCAACCTTAGTTATATTCCACGGCAAAACCCCGGAAACCCAAACAGTTCCCACAGCTAACGCAAATGTATAACTTCTCTCCTATTAAGCTTTTAGCTTTTAGCCACAATTCCTATTCGTCACCACAATATTTATACATCGGACACTTGCCTAGTGGTCGGTCGGCCTCCAGGCTAAAGTTCATGCATTTCTATGTATGAATTAATGGAAAGTTCAGTCCAGTGTTATGACCACTAGTGGTAACCATGGTTCTAGACTCTACGGCGAGAGCCAGAGAGGTCATTACAAAAACGGACATGCAAATTCACACCGGACAAAAAAACTATATGATATGATACTCAGTCTGACTAGAAGATTATTTGTATACTTTAAAAAATATTTAATTTAATGATTACAAAATAATTTGTGTTTAAATTATATTTTATAATCGCAGTTCCCGAAAACATGTATACATATAAGTAGTAAATACCCTGTTGTCCTTGTATTTTTAAAAGATAACTTAAGTTCTCTTGAAAATGAAGTTAGAAAACAGCTTTTGCCTATCTGGAAATAAACTGTAGCTTATATTTGGTTTTCACAGTAAAAGGTTTTTAGTCAAAGCTGCAATTTCTGTGGAACAGGTCACAATTTATTCTTAAGCAATAAATTTATTTGAATTTCATTGAAAGCCACGGCCATTTCCAAGTTCCAGTGTAGTCGTTGACTAGGACACGCTACGTGCTTATATTCCAGGACTCGAAATATTTAGCATTCCGAGCTGGCTCTCTCGTTCAAGCTGACCAAAAGCAAATCAAAACCGCAGTCCTTAAGACGTGGTCAAGACTTTGTGTTAAATTGTATTTTGTGCGGGTGTTGCTCCAAATTCTTGCCTCAATTATTAAGTGACTTTTGCTCTTCCAAACCAAAGCAATGCACTAAAGTTTAACTGCAACATAAATTTCGTGTAAGCATATGCGCAATGCCTATTAAAATATAAATGACTAATAATTATAATTTAAATATAAGTTTAAGTAAAGAGGATTAAATTAAAACCAACAAAAATAAACATGTGATGCTTCTGCTGGACTATCGCTGGGAAATTTTAATTACTAAATAAGTGCAGCATACTGCATTAAAAAAAATAAAGAAAATGCTCCAAATTTAAGTTTTGTGTTATTATATTCGTAAGTAAAAAACATGATAAACATTATCCTTGGGGTGGCGTATAATAAATATCGATACAATTTTACCAAAATGCTGTCAAATAGTTGAGACGAAAAATGTATACTTATATATATATATGTATGATTCACAATTCGAAAAAATTACCCTAATAAGAAACAAATTTTATTAACTTAATGATAACTGTTGCACGCAACTTAATATTTTTGTGAACAAAATTTCTTTTATCGTGTTTCTCCAATGTGAAAAATTATTCCCTTGGGATACATATGTACTTAAATGTCGACGGGAGCAAACAAAACATGAAATGAATTTGACCTGCGTGCAATATATAAAACATATGTACATACATACATACATACTAAACTTGATACCTCAAGAGATCAAAAAATCAAATACTTCAAGGAGGCAGAACAGCAGGCCAGAAAGATTATCATGCCTGTACCTACAGAACTTCACTGAGGTCATTTGTATGTTAAGAGTGTATTAATATAGTATATAAGCAAGGGTTAAGTTAGGCAAATTTTATTACTGGTGGCAATTGATGGGAACTTATTTACATACTATCCTTCCCTCTCCACATTTTTTTGTCTCTTTCTATTTCTACTGTCTTTCATTGAGTTTTATGACTGCAGATACTTTCGAGCTTTATCGATTACACTTGAAATAATACAAGTACATGATGATAGGTACAATAAAAAGACTGACCAACATTGTCTTAGAGTGCTGACCTTTAATCTTCCCGTCAACACAAATATGTAATACAAAGAAATGCATAAACTGGTTCCAACCAAAAGTACTCTACACTACCTCCATATGCATGTATGTATGTATATTTGTATATACATACATATGTATGTATATGTGAGACTTACAAGCAAGCAAAGCAATTAACCTAAATCAAAATAAACCGTTTGGTTGCGTGTAATTTGGGTTGTTAATCAATGTGGAATCTCAGTTAAATTGCAGCTGACTTCTAAAAGTTGTTTTTTTTATATTCTTTATTGTAAACTAAAGTAGCTTGGAGACTGTATCTTTTTATCGACAACGTAAAGGAGTGTTTAAATTGTAAAATCAATTTTAAAACCGACCAAATTTAACAGAACTGTAAAAACTCAATCAAAACAGACTTTTTAAAGCCATATATTTAAGCCGTAAGATATGCAACATTGAATTGATTTCAATGATTAGCTGTTACCGGAAATATAGAGCGACAAGGTCAAAATTTCGTTAAAAGTTAATATTTTTGTTATTAATATTTATGTTATTATATATTATTAATATTAATTGGCAGCCTATTTTTGACTAAGGGATTCTCTGCTGTTGCATCTGTACAAATTGCATCTTGCCAGCCCTTACCGTTTAGGCTGTAGGTTTAACAGTTAGTCAGTCAGTCAGGACGAACTGTTTTATATAGAGTGCTGACGCCAATAATCCTACATACATAAATGTATATGTGTATGTATGTTCTTTTTATAAAGGCATGCCTACACAGTTGATCGCCCGCTTACGAAATGATAGCTTAAGGCTGATCGCTCACACAAAGAGAGAACAGAATAGAACTGGTTCCCAAAAGTGCCATCGGCAAAGAGCGCCGATCGACGGCGTTCACTTGAGCATTTTGAAGAGCGCAACGCGAGTTATAGCTATATGCTTAATATACATACATATGTATACATCACATATACATATACATACATAATAAAACCGGCTTTCTGTGCGCGATCAATGAGCGTTCTCTTGACGATGGCGACTCCAACTTAACTGGCGCTCCATCGGCAATCTCTCAGCTGCATTGGCCAGCTTTGGGTCTTTATGCTCGATTTGCTTCTAGTACCATTTGAACAACGACGCGGAAAACAACAATCAAATAGAGGTCGGGCATCTATAACATAACAAAACAGGCTCGGGGCCATCGGTATAATTAAATCTGGGCCTGTATTGATGCAACATTAGATATTTATATATTTATTCAAAGTATAAAACTTGATATTTAAATTTATGCATTTATCGCAGTGGCGTGCAGTGAATGAAAGTGAATATCGTACATATCTAATCTAATCCTACGTATGACACAATATCCTACAAATATGAAAAAAAAAATCAAAGTTGCATAAGTGTAAAATACGTATTTAAAGCAAAAAGAGTGGATAGTTGGAATATATTTGCTTCAACCTTAAAAACAACATGGAGTGGTCTGAGGTGATGTGACCGATCCTAATCCGATTTATTTGATCTGAACTTCCGCTCAACCGGTAAATGTGGTAAAGTTCTTATTAAAATGTGCATTTTTATTGCCAAGGATTGCTGTATCAGTGACACAAGTGTTCAGTTTGGGTTTTATAAATGAAAACAATAAACCAATAATAAATGTCTAAGAATTAGAAATGTTGAATTTTGAATGCTACAAAATGCACAAGTTGTATGCATATATATTTAATGGATAATTTCTAGCCGGTAATAAGGCACACATCACCAGTTTTTCGACTTCAAGATATTCATTAACGCATAAAAGGTACATAATTATTATAAGTAAATAGTATTATACGCTGATATATAATATATGTAAGAAACTCTTCAGACGAAGAGTTATGATTTTTTGTGAGATAAGATCTCGATATGGAATTTGAAAGGTAGATAAATGGAAAACACGTTTAACACTCCTGAAGAATACAAAAATTGAAAATAATAGACATAATTATATATATTTTTAAAATTATGTAGTTTTTATTTGGTTGCTTTTTTGCAAAATTAGGAGGGAAAAACTGATAACAAAGTCAAAAGAATTACTTACTTAGATGAACTAGATGTCTAAGTAGCTCTACTAATATACAATGTTTTCTATGGTTAGTTGCAGCACGTAAGAATTGATATACGTTACGTGTTCATGTGTTTGATGTATGTTGTATTTGTGTGCATTAAGTTAAGGTAAACAAAAACCAGTCGAAATCGACCTTGTCTGACCTACTTCAGATGCCGCAGTGGCAAAACTGACACAATTCCGGCATTTTACAATTTATGTACAAACTTATTTATATTACAAGCTTTCATGTGCAACCGCATGCGTGTTTCGAGTTTTGAAAATATTTTGCTATGATAACACAAACAGCGCTGACAGTCAAACACCAGGCCAATCACAGTTAGCCAGTTTAAGCCACAAATCAACAAACGTTGCACTGAAGGCAAAAAAAAAATAATAAAAAACTTTATATGGCAGTAAAAACCCATTTTTAAAAGTGGTTAAGGGAGAGAACTTTTGTTATAAATACAAAGATTAAAAATACATTAAACTGCAATGTTGCATGCCAACAAGTAAAAGTGCTCAAGTCGACTGCGAGATACCCTGTACGCATATGCACAAACAGAAAAGCACATCGATTTTTAACATGAATTTTGGCCAAAAATGTTGTTTCTAGATTTAAGTGTATTATTGATATAGAGGCTTAACCATGAACAAAATTGCATTCCTTTCGAAAATCGGTTCAGTTCTGTCAAACTAATGGCAGTGGAAATCTTGGATTCGTGCTCTCAAAAGATGTTGTTAAGCCGTAAACATATTTCGATAATCACACACAGATTAACATTGCTCAGAGGCTTCTGAACTTAATTAAAAGATGCTTGCCTGGGATGCAGCCACGTTCGTTGCTTAAATCTTTTGTTTTTTTTTTCTTTTTTTTGCTAAAGAGACGTTGTAATGCTTTGGCCAAGTGACGGTCCCGACGCACACATGTACTGAAAACGTGTTTTTTGCTCATACATACCGCTGCATATGGCAAGCACTGTTGCCTAACTGTTTCGGGTCGCAGAAGTGCCGGTCGGTCAACTGAAGTCTATAATCGATGCTTTGAGTACGACAAACGGTCGCCAAATGAAGAACAATAACAGTGCGAGTGCTCACATAAAGACAATCATTTATGTACTTATGTCTGACGCCCACAATATTCGTTGGCGTCATCGCTGTTGTTGTAGTTGTTGTTGTTGCTGTTGTTATTAGTGTTGTAGTGGTAGCAATATGGCAAATTGGCAGTCAACAACTGGCAACTCTCCAAGGCAAACCTGCAAGCGTCGTATTTGCTCCGGCTTTGGCTGAACTGAAAATAAACTATAATTTTATTGCGACAGAAAACTCAGCGGCGAACCCACAAACGTCGCACATTTGTGTGGCATCTGTGTGTCCATAACCCATGCTCCCCATGCCCCATACCCCAAGCGTATGCTCCTCCAGGTCATATTCATCAGTCACACTCTGTGTGTCCGTCCGCTGCTTAACTTTTTACCCTCGCAGATGGTTTTTTGTGTAGCATGTTATTGTTATAGTTTACTGTGAAGCCCTCTCCTGTCCACTATTTTTTACCCGACGTTTTGCTCACGTAACCAGTGTGCAATTTTACGCCCTCGCACATTAGGTCGTAATATTTTCATTATTTTGTTTTTCTAAAAGTCGCAATGTTTGTCTTATTTACTTTACAAAACAAAAAACACCAATTACTTTGCAAAAGTTAGCAATTTCTTTAAGTTTTTAGTAAAATAAGAAAGTGTTCAAAATAACATATTAAATAACTTCGTAAATCATTGATTGAAAAAAATGACTCAACTTTCCCAGTTAAAATTTAAAAACTTGATAAGTATTAAAAACTTTGGTTTATTACCATTTTACTATTTTCTTTCTTGTTTTTTCTTTTCCAACGTTTTTTCGGGCTTTAAAATTATTTTTAAATTTTTTGTTATGTTTTTTTTGTCTTGTAAATTGATGTAACATTTCAAAACAACTCATAAATAAGAGTTCTAAGCTCAGAAAGCTAAGTACATTTCCTCGAAGATAAAAGCTCACATAAATTAAGCCAATTATTTTCATGTTTGCAATAACTTTTGCAAAGGGCCAGATACCAATAAAGTCGAGATTCAATTTGAGTGTTTTGCACGTCAAGTTCGTTAGCTGCAGGGGCTGCAGGGGCTGCGGATCAGTATGTTCAATAAGAAACTGGCTGTGAATCTGGCTGAGATTATCCTGGCTGGCTCTTGGCACCGGGACGAGCGTCGTCATTGCCGCTGGCAGTCCCACGCACGTTTTTATAACGCTCGTTGGCTGTTATTGCATTCATTTGTGAGTCTTTTATTTACATTTTTTTGTTGCGTCTTTTTTGCTTTTTTGCTGTTTTTTGCTTAATTTTAATGCAAGTCGACGGTGTGGAGCCCATTCCGCATGCCACCTCCGATGCAAAGGAACGAATCGTAGAACCGAAACAAAGCAGCCAGGCAACAACATCATGACAGACCAAAATGACAGCACGACAAGCGGATAACACAAAACTTAAAGCTGACAGAGGCGATGGCGATGGCGAAGGCGAAGGCGGAGGCGAAGGCGGTGGGGATGGGAATGGGAATGGGGGATGGGGCACTCAATGCCGAAGGGGCAGGGCGATGACGGCGTAGATCTTGCATTCTGTTAATGCTTATCATGACGATGACGATGACGATGATGATGATGAAGCCAACGTCATCGTTGGCAGCGCAACTAATCGAGTGACTTTTCTGGACCTGGTCCAGCCCCCGTGGTTTTTGGCCCGAAGCCCAGGGTGCATATCTTGTGCATTGTTTGTGCTTTTCATTTACAATCGACTGTAAATTGCAGCGCAGCTTGCAGCTTGTGCAGCTTGTGGCATGCAGCTTGTCTGAGGCGTACGCTGTTAATTATGAAAGCCGTGTGGAACCGCGTAGAATACTTGTAAGGAATGAAAATTATTATTTTATCTCTACCACTTCGATTGTGATTAGAAATCTGTGGGAGCAGCAGCAGTAGGATGACCCAACGCATAGGATAGTTATAAATACATATGCCACTCCAGCCACTCCAAAAAATCTATTTTTAAGAATCAAGTTAATTTCAATATCTCCAACTCCAAACATATCAGTCATTTCTAGAACAAGCTGCTGAACATATAATTAAAATTAATATTTTTTTGCTATAGCCCAGAAACTTATTTGTCTTATTATATTATTATGCATAAGTTGAAAAAACTCGCAATGATCTAAAAACAACTGAAAATGTTATGCTTAACAGTTGGAGAGTTTGTGATACCCTGTTCAACACATACGATGCTCAAATTCTTAACTCCCCTTTGGCGTATATAGCCTCATCATCATAAAAGTTTAGTGCAGTTAACTAGCATACATATATATTTATAAACGAAGCCAATAAAGTACATAAATATTGGCAATATATTTAAAATTATGGATGGATTACACCCATTGCAGTACACCTATTCCCCATTAAAAAATATAGAAAGGTATGATTTAATGTAATAAAATATATGTACAGGAAGAAAGGAGATTGCTCAAATCACATAAAGTATATAGACATATATATAACAGCGACAACCGATTCTGTTCAGCAGTCTCCTTGTATATCCTTGTTGCTGCTGACAGGTTTGGGAACTGAACTTCAGTCCTGCCAGTTACTAGATACATGTCATATGCTGTTTCAATGCAAATTCTGATTGCTTCAGTTTGGGATGCAGAATATCGAATAGTCGGGCACACTCTCAAGCTAAGTTAAGTTAAGTTAAGGTAAGGCGCACCCAAAACACACCCGCAGCTGCAGCAATAAAACAAAAAACAGAAAACGAAAAACAAAAACTTTAACCACACATGTACGCCATAAATATGCACATAAATATACATAGACATATACATATATGTATATGTATATGTATATATACACGTGAAAAAGAAGTAGACGGGCCATAAGCCCACTACTGACGTGGCCTGGTCTGGTGTGGTGTGGTGTGGTGCCTGCCCAGACGCACTGAAAGTCGGGGACAGACAGAAAATCGGAGAGACAGACAGCGCCCAAACAATCCCCTGCAATGGTGAAGTGAAGGCAGGAAAACATGGACAAGCCAGGCATCTAGGCATGGTGAAGGACGGTCATATCACGGGACGGGGGAGTGCGGCTAAATAAAAGTTTATAACGAGTCTGCGTTTGCTGGCTGTGGTTGCCTGCCAGCCTGACTGCCAGCCTGCCAGCCTGGTACGGGCTAATATGACTGGCTGGTCCATTGTCGTGAAGCAGATTAGTTTGCCATCGGGTTCAACTTTATTTGCAACACATTTTTTCATTCTAGTTGAATGCAACCGTACCTAGTTGCAGCAGCCAGCCACAGCCGCCGATCAAAGCTGCAAATCCGAAAAACAACAAAACCAGAAAGAAACACAAAAAGTTGCACAGCTCACGAAGCTGCTGCATTTGCCGCATGCGGCAGCAGCGACCGCGAAGTCAGCCTCAAAATTAAACAACGCCCAAAATCTTGTTTGGCAGCAGAGCAAACTCACGATTTTTGGCACGACCGCGACGTAGACCAGACATAAGCTACGTAGTACTTACCCACAAGGAAGTTTATATACTCTTTTATAAAATTCAATAATCACTTTTGCTAGCTATTCAAGCTGCCAAGGAACTATTAAAGCCTTTGGATCTTAGCAAAGAATTAAGTGACATTTTTACAAATTTGAAAGTGTAATGTTTTGAGAAATCTAGAATTCGATATCATATATAAACAGCAATCGGGATCTTATGAACTTTTTAAATACAATTTTAAGATAGTGGAGGACTAGACCCGAGTCCTTCTGTTTTAAAATCCGATGTCCAGCTGCCTATATCTTATAGGCTATTTATTTAGCTATGCCAGTGCTAAAACCAGATAAAGCAGTATATGAATCATAATCGATTTGATTTATTTGCTGGCGCTTTACTGTTTTTCCAATATTTGTAATCCAATTTGCCGCTATATATATTACATTGCTTCACCGATTTGCTTAATTATAGTATACAAAGCGCTTTCGTCACGAGACTTTATTTTTGAGACTCCATCTCTGTTCGCCGTATTATTGAGAAATATGCCTGGCTTATAGCCTTGCACTATAAGCTAATGATTTTTCAATATTTCGTCATAGCTGTTGCCCAAATTAAAATTTTCATTACCCAATGCTCAAATTTGAGCACAAACTGGCTTACTCCGTCCCATCGTGGCCAAAATAAGGCGAAAGTAAATTAAAACAACCAATTAATAATGATCAAGTAAGTTTCGTGCATCAACGAAGTAGTTTAATTTAAATGAAATTATTTCGTTTTTCTTTATGAAAGGTGTGGATATTTTAATGCAATTAATCAAAGATAATTAAACAAACTTTCCAATATGTGTAGACATGTGTTGTCATCACCTAGACATAAATAGAATACATAATATCAATAAAAAGTTGATGACTAGTACCAAAAAAATGATGATAAGTTATCCAAAAATATATATATATATTTGATTTTTGTTTGCCTCTACATCAAATTAAGTGTAACAAACACTTCTAATCACCGAGGTATGGATTAAAAATCGATATATGTCGATTTTTTACGGGAAATGGGCGAGTTAACTAACAAATAAACTGACATGGCTATATCCAATAATGTATATACCTATCAGTTACACTCATTTTGCCCATTCTTAATGTGCACATTAAGTCTAAAGAATAGAAAGAGAAAATGACATTCGACATTCCCAATTACTAATAAAATGCGGCCATAAGCTATATATTTCATTCGATTCTGCTACTGCCAATGAGCTCATGGGAAAGTACAATTTAAGGATTGACCGAAATCAGGCTGTCTGGCAACTATGAACAGCAGGCAGACCGGCTGTTGGTCTCTATTCGTATGTACATACATACATACATATGTGTGTTAGAGGAGAAATTTAATCAAATGGCACAAATATTGTGTGATACAATTGTTGCGCAATAATGGCAAAGTCTTAAAACCACTGAACGCGAAAAGAAAAAAAAGTTGCAGACTGCAGAATGGGGTTGGTGGGGGGAGACTTGAAACTGGGAATAAAAATAAGACTGGCGCTTTACTTACATTACCAACAAATGCACACACTCGTTACTATGTAACACTGGAGCCAGTCTAAGCCAAATGCGGGCCAAACATAATATTGCAACATAGTTTGGCCGTAAATTTAAACGACGAGACGTAGCGCCAAATACGAGTACGGGTGCGAGGGTGGTAGCCAAAGCTGGCTTTGCCCCGCCTCAACTCAACTCAACGCGACTCAACGCGACTCGACTCAAGCCGACCCGACTCTATTCCAAATCAACTGAAATAACTGGTCATTCGCTTGTGGAGCTGCTAAGGACACGAGTGCAGCTGCACAAACTGGAAATTCGCGAATGCAACTAGCATACACTACACTACACTACACTACACTATTACTATACTACGCCAGACAGTTGGTCCGACGCGACGGACGCCACGAAACCGGATTGGCAATAAGTTCGAGTTCGAAGTTTGAGCAGCATCAAACAAGGCTCAAATGCAGATGCAGCGGTGGCTGCAGATACAGTTGGCTATTTTCCCATTTGCTGCAAAATTGGGAAGTATGGCGCATTCGAGTTAAGGGCCAATCGTCTAAGCTATCTCAGCCAAAATTTGAATTTCAAGATATTGTATATTTTCCATAGCACATGGTTTGATTTTGACTTGACTACGGTTTGGGTAGTATTTGCCTAGTACGATTTTATTTGATTGATGCACAGACATACGACCCCATCAGGCATATATGTACATATGTGTTTTCTTGATCAGGCATGACCATCTGTCCGAATGCCTCTTTTTATGCATACTAGTCTCTCAGTTTTTAAGCTGTCTTCACAAAATTTGAAGTAAATTCGTCATGTGTCACCAACAAATATGTCAGAATCACATAAAGCTGTCTTAGGAACTGCCTATTAAAAGTTGAGTTGAGTTGTAAGAAAACTTTTCTGTTTTTTAGTATATCTCACCATTTACTATTGTTATTATGCTCTTTAGTTTTATCAAAACAGAATCAATATCAGACTACCATAACTTTAAGCTGTCTGTGAATATTGAGTGCCAGAGATATATAGAAATATATAGAGCTTATGCTATATAAAGCAAGGATAAATAAATACAAATTATTGCAAGTTCAAAACTCAGATTGCAATCATTTTACAGACTTTAGAAACCTAGCCTATAGCAATTGGAAATTCATTTAAATTCAAGTCACACAACTGCGGAAACATCTTTGCGACACAGTTAAAACGGTACAATTGTCGTCAAGAACTTGCAACACATTTGTAGGCTAAATGAAAGCTAAGTAGCCAGGTAAATTATCTACATACTTATATCAGCCTATATGGTCACGGCATGACCCACTTATATAAAAGTAGTCTAAGCCGAGAATAATAAACTTTAGTCAAGGGTTTAATGCTGTAGGAATGATCTAGTCGACGGTGCTCGATTGTCAGATACCCTGTACCCAAGTCGTTGCCTATCATAAATCACAGAAAATCTGTGGCTCTGGGAAAATGACTTAAACATGTTTTTGTGTCTTTTGAGGTGGTACTGGGTGTGGCGGCAATATTTATGCCTCAGTCTTAAAATTAGGTAATCAGTAAACTTGCTGACTATAGTTCAAATCGCTCTTTGGAGTTTAAATAATTATGTTCGCTCACTTTTTGGGGTATCATATTTGTTGCTGATAAACAAAATGTTTAACAATTTAGCAAATTGTCGACATTAGTATTCTGCAAGTGTTAAGTATGCAGTTAATTAAACAAGACAAATACATGCCTTTTTAAACAAAACATCTTTCTATCTTTGATTACAGCAATGGCTTCCAGCAGTAGCAACAGTTTTCAGAGAAAAAGTCACAGTCTAACACATGTGCCGCAATGCGGTCTGAGAACTGCCGCCAGCAACACGACTTCAGAGGCAAGCCAGCGAAGTCAAGAAGAATGCTACTATTATCAACCACCACCTACCTCCCAGCTTCAGCTGCACCATCACCATCAGCGTCAGCAGCGGCAGCAGCGGCAGCAGGAACAGCAAGAGTCGCGTCAATGCCGGCAAACTTTGCCGTTTGTCCCATGGCTGAGCGCAATGACCGCCTATCGATTGCTGACAATCAGCCTCCTAATTGGAATTCTGTGTCTACATCACGTTCACGGAGTGGATCCCAAATTCGATCCCTCCACGCGCATGCGGCTGGTACTCGTACCGGCTGACGCACAGGTCGGCTCTGTAATCTACAGATTGCGTGCAACTGACGAGGAGTTCGACTATCCATTGACCTTTGAGTTTATGGGCGATGCATCGTCGTCCACCGTCAAGGTGGAATCGCTTCCATGCACCAAGTACAATTCGGTATGTCAGGCAAATGTTATATTGCAGCGACGTCTTGAGCCAGGCCGCTACTATGACTTCCAAGTCTCGGTTAAGGACACAAATGGTGGCATGGCCATGCAACTCTGTTCAATTACAGCCACCAATTTTAGCACACCCCATGACCTCATATTTCCACATAAGCCGGGCATCATCATGATACCTGAGGTGAGTACCCCCGCCCAACTCTCAAGAATCCGATATCTATAGATATCACAAGATGTATGAAAATGTGCATAGACAAGAAGTAATAGTCATCTTTGGAGTTCCGGCATGCCGACGATAACATACCCTTAATTTTTAAGATTAATTCATAACTCTCCTTAAAGGATGCAAAGCGAGGCACCGAACTCGACTATGTGATTGCCCGGAAAAATCCACTATTCCAAAAACCAGTTTACCTCGAGTTATGGGTAAGTTATATAAGCAACATACATGTATAAAATCAAACTACCATGTGCTTCAATACATTAGGGTTCGCCATTATTTGCTATAAGACAAAAAATAATATCTGCTGAGACAACGGAAGGAACCGTTTTTCTTTTGGGACCATTGGATTTCGAGAAGCAGGCTATGTACCACTTGACAATTCTGGCTAATGTACGTCTCTATATCTATATATATATATATATATAAAATTCTTATTTAAATTTAGGATGCATATGCGGAACCTGGACAAGATGGACGCAATATTGCCGGCATGGAAATTGTTGTTATTGTGCAGGATGTGCAGGATCAACCGCCAGTCTTTACTGTGGCACCGCCCGTTACAAAATTACCACCCGGTATTCTTCCAGGCGACAAGGTGTTTTTAATTCTTTAAGTAAATTATAAAACATTGCCTTATAACTATCATTGACATTCAAAGATAATGCAAGTTCATGCAGAGGACGGTGATAAGGGAAATCCACGGGAAGTTCGATATGGTTTAGTTTCTGAAAACAATCCGTTTACCTCCTTTTTCGACATTAACGACACAAGCGGTAAGTGCATATACAACAACTAGTCTTTTAATATTTCACCTACTTTCGGAAATGTATCTTGTAATTATATAGTAGTTGCATTCTTTTAGAAAATGGAAACCAGTTGAGAAATAAAATAACTAAATTATATACAGAGCCTCTGGTAGCAATAAAAAAATATACTACCCTATACGACAGATTAGCACCAATAAAAGCTGAGCAACAAATGATATATGTATATACTATTATATAGACGCTTTATACTCCATTTTACGTACAATTGTAAAAACACTATATGATAGACTTTTTATCAATCTTACATATGTATATCTTGTGTGTGCAGACAGAGTATGAAACTACAATGCAACAGCATCGACAACAAAACGATTTTAACATAACTACCGGCAATCAAACGGACCAGCACCACAATCCGGTCCATCGTTAGACTCGTTCGAGATGCCGAAGCTCATCTTCAACGATACGTAGTATATATGTACATACATATGTACGTAGTATATGTATGTGTGTATAGGTTCTGGAACTGCAATTTAGCTCTAGGCTGAGCACCGTTTTTTTTGTTGCTCTTCGCTCTCCGCTCTTCGTTGTTACAATCAAGTCACAATAATTGCGTTTGAGCTTCCTTGTTTCGTGTTTCGCTGGTTCATTGCCAGTTCGCCAGTTTGCCAGTTTGATGGCAATGACTCTGTCCCAGGCGGACCCGGCGGCTCTATAGCAGGTAATTTAGCTTGCTTCAAGATGAGACCACGAACAATATCGTGACCTTGCCCAACAGGATCTGCGGGCATGTATTTAGGAGCATAGCAGTAAGCTAACTTTGTTTTTTTCCCGGAAATTGGCAGGCAAGCAAAACTCAAGTTCATATTTAGTATGCACTTCTAGGTACATATATATATTTTGAATAAACTATTTATATACAAACATCAACTTATATTTGAATATATGTACTTTACTGTTTAAACTCTTAATGAACAATGAAGAACAAGAAAGATATACAAAAAAAAAATAAAGGGCATCTTATGATTACTTCATGTTCTCCTATTCTCTTGTCAAGACATCCAGATCCAAGCAAAAAGTGAAATAAGAACATTATTGCTGGCGGCCTAGTCTATTAGTATGGGAACGGTCTGTTTTTATACTCTTGCAGAGGGTATTGAAATTTGTAGTGTTTTTTTCTGTTCATTCTGGTTTTTTGCCGAAGGTAGAGTAATGTCCATTGTCCATCTGTTCGTAGCGTACTATATGACGCTACAGAAGCTACAGATTTGAAACTAGGAATATTTATTTTAGGTATAGCAAAGAAATGGGTATGCAGATTAATGATAACCCTCTTTTCTGTTATTCCTATTTTGGTATCAGAGTATTACACAGTCGGTTAAGTTCGATTTCAACGTTTTTACTTGTTACTTACTTTTTTTGTCTGTGACTTCACAAATGCAAAACTGTTCCCATGCCTGTCAGCCAGAAATTTATATACATTACTGAATAGGTTTATAATGAGGCCTATCTTAAAAAAGGTTAAAATAGGACAGAGTAAAATCGCAGTATTCTTATTTCCTGCGCGAAAGCATTGTTATGTTATGCCCATTATCAAATATTGTATGAAACAATAAACATATTATTTCAACAGGTTTATATAAATTGAATAAAGAGCTAAGAATAATACAAGTTAACCGTAATAGTCATAAATCATAAATTTGAATCAGTTGAAATCATCAAGCATCTTTGGAAATTTCAGTTTAATTTAAATGAATATTGCATCATGATTATTGCAGGCGAAATTTTCCTAATGAGACCCCTCGAAGATATTGCGGCCATCACGCATGTGGGCGATCCCATCTTGCTAACCGTAATTGCGGAAGAAGTTAAAGTTGCTCGTGACGAACCTCCAGCAATGGCCTCCACGGTGGAATTGGCGTTCTTTCTGCCGGAACGAACCAATTCACCGCCATACTTCGAGAACGATCAGTAAGTATGCAAGGAACTGGCTTGAATTTTAACATGATTTTTAGCCAACCATTTAATTTTTAGATTCAATATAGTATTTATATAGACACCAAGTCTACAAATTCACTGCTTTTGAAAATCGCTTCAGTTTTGTCAGACTTTTTAATTTCGGATTTTTCGACGAAAAAAGCATAAGGGGGGACCCTTACCAATGTAGTATAAAAAACTATAAGAAAAGGGATTTTGGGGTGTTTCATTTTTCTGTCAAAAATCACGTCAAAAGTGACAAAAAAATTGGCTTGTAAAGTGCCCAAACAACGAAAAGATCCTTTTAAATGACCTTCCCAGACTTCAAACTGCCACAACTTTGTCAAATCTGAACCGATTTACAATCCCGAGGCCATTTTGATCATTATTTGGCATCTAGTTTGGTTCTACATCAAAAGTTTATGCACTTTTGAGAATAAAAAATTTTGGACTTATTTTCCTAAAAAAGCATAAGGGGGGACCCTTACCAATTTGGTTTTTTCAAAAAATAGAATCTTGAAATTTTTTATTAAATCGATTGTGGGTGTCACAATTAGTATAAAAAAATATAAGAAAAGTGATTTTGGGGTGTTTCATTTTTCTGTCAAAAATCACGTCAAAAGTGACAAAAAAATTGGCTTGTAAAGTGCCCAAACAACGAAAAATTCCTTATAAATACCTTTCTAGGACTTCAAACTGCCATAACTTTGTCAAAACTGAACCGATTGTCATTCCCGAGGCCATTTTGGTCATTATTTAACATCTAGTTTAGTTCTACATCAAAAGTTTATGCACTTTTGAGAATAAAAAATTTTGGACTTATTTTCCTAAAAAAGCATAAGGGGGGACCCTTACCAATTTGGTTTTTTCAAAAAATAGAATCTTGAAATTTTTTATTAAATCGATTGTGGGTGTCACAATTAGTATAAAAAACTATAAGAAAAGTGATTTTGGGGTGTTTCATTTTTCTGTCAAAAATCACGTCAAAAGTGACAAAAAAATTGGCTTGTAAAGTGCCCAAACAACGAAAAGTTCCTTATAAATACCTTTCTAGGACTTCAAACTGCCATAACTTTGTCATAACTGAACCGATTGTCATTCCCGAGGCCATTTTGGTCATTATTTGGCATCTAGTTTGGTTCTACATCATAAGTTTGTGCACTTTTGAGAATGAAAAGTTTTGGACTTTTTGTCCTAAAAAAGCATAAGGGGGGACCCTTACCAATTTGGTTTTTTCAAAAAATAGAATCTTGAAATTTTTTATTAAATCGATTGTGGGTGTCACAATTAGTATAAAAAACTATAAGAAAAGTGATTTTGGGGTGTTTCATTTTTCTGTCAAAAATCACGTCAAAAGTGACAAAAAAATTGGCTTGTAAAGTGCCCAAACAACGAAAAGTTCCTTATAAATACCTTTCTAGGACTTCAAACTGCCATAACTTTGTCAAAACTGAACCGATTGTCATTCCCGAGGCCATTTTGGTCATTATTTGGCATCTAGTTTGGTTCTACATCAAAAGTTTGTGCACTTTTGAGAATAAAAAATTTTGGACTTTTTTTCCTAAAAAAGCATAAGGGGGGACCCTTACCAATTTGGTTTTTTCAAAAAATAGAATCTTGAAATTTTTTATTAAATCGATTGTGGGTGTCACAATTAGTATAAAAAACTATAAGAAAAGTGATTTTGGGGTGTTTCATTTTTCTGTCAAAAATCACGTCAAAAGTGACAAAAAAATTGGCTTGTAAAGTGCCCAAACAACGAAAAGTTCCTTATAAATACCTTTCTAGGACTTCAAACTGCCATAACTTTGTCAAAACTGAACCGATTGTCATTCCCGAGGCCATTTTGGTCATTATTTGGCATCTAGTTTAGTTCTACATCAAAAGTTTATGCACTTTTGAAAATAAAAAGTTTTGGACTTTTTTTCCTAAAAAAGCATAAGGGGGGACCCTTACCAATTTGGTTTTTTCAAAAAATAGAATCTTGAAATTTTTTATTAAATCGATTGTGTGTGTCACAATTAGTATAAAAAACTATAAGAAAAGTGATTTTGGGGTGTTTCATTTTTCTGTCAAAAATCACGTCAAAAGTGACAAAAAAATTGGCTTGTAAAGTGCCCAAACAACGAAAAGTTCCTTATAAATACCTTTCTAGGACTTCAAACTGCCATAACTTTGTCAAAACTGAACCGATTGTCATTCCCGAGGCCATTTTGGTCATTATTTGGCATCTAGTTTAGTTCTACATCAAAAGTTTATGCACTTTTGAAAATAAAAAGTTTTGGACTTTTTTTCCTAAAAAAGCATAAGGGGGGACCCTTACCAATTTGGTTTTTTCAAAAAATAGAATCTTGAAATTTTTTATTAAATCGATTGTGGGTGTCACAATGTAGTATAAAAAACTATAAGAAAAGTGATTTTGGGGTGTTTCATTTTTCTGTCAAAAATCACGTCAAAAGTGACAAAAAAATTGTCTTGTAAAGTGCCCAAACAACGAAAAGTTCCTTATAAATACCTTTCTAGGACTTCAAACTGCCATAACTTTGTCAAAACTGAACCGATTGTCATTCCTGAGGCCATTTTGGTCATTATTTGGCATCTAGTTTGGTTCTACATCAAAAGTTTGTGCACTTTTGAGAATGAAAAATTTTGGACTTTTTTTCCTAAAAAAGCATAAGGGGGGACCCTTACCAATTTGGTTTTTTCAAAAAATAGAATCTTGAAATTTTTTATTAAATCGATTGTGGGTGTCACAATTAGTATAAAAAACTATAAGAAAAGTGATTTTGGGGTGTTTCATTTTTCTGTCAAAAATCACGTCAAAAGTGACAAAAAAATTGTCTTGTAAAGTGCCCAAACAACGAAAAGTTCCTTATAAATACCTTTCTAGGACTTCAAACTGCCATAACTTTGTCAAAACTGAACCGATTGTCATTCCTGAGGCCATTTTGGTCATTATTTGGCATCTAGTTTGGTTCTACATCAAACGTTTGTGCACTTTTGAGAATGAAAAATTTTGGACTTTTTTTCCTAAAAAAGCATAAGGGGGGACCCTTACCAATTTGTTTTTTTCAAAAAATAGAATCTTGAAATTTTTTATTAAATCGATTGTGGGTGTCACAATTAGTATAAAAAACTATAAGAAAAGTGATTTTGGGGTGTTTCATTTTTCTGTCAAAAATCACGTCAAAAGTGACAAAAAAATTGGCTTGTAAAGTGCCCAAACAACGAAAAATTCCTTATAAATACCTTTCTAGGACTTCAAACTGCCATAACTTTGTCAAAACTGAACCGATTGTCATTCCCGAGGCCATTTTGGTCATTATTTGGCATCTAGTTCAGTTCTACATCAAAAGTTTGTGCACTTTTGAGAATAAAAAATTTTGGACTTATTTTCCTAAAAAAGCATAACGGGGGACCCTTACAAATTAATTTTTTTCCAAAAATAGAATTTTGAAATTTTTTATTAATTTGATTGTGGGTGTCTCAATTAGTATAAAAAACTATACGAAAAGTGATTTTGTGGTGGTTAATTTTTCTGTCAAAAATCATGCCAAAAATGACCAAACTCTTGGAAGTATACTAGAAGTACTTATCCAAGACTTGAAACTCTGATAACTTTGCCAATCCCGAGGTCTTTTTGGTAATTAATTGGTCTCTACTTTAGTTCCACATTTAAGGCTTATGAACCTTTGAAAATATATTTTGTTGACAAGCATGACTTGTAAAGGTCCTGTAAATAAAGATTTCAAACTCCTAAAACTGAGCCAATTTTTATAGACAATTGAATGACATCCTTATGCCTCGGCTATTGATGTTGGTCGAGAATATATATATTTGATGGTGTCGGTTAGCATACTCACAATTTGATCCTTCTTTCGGTTAATGTAGCTACGTCTCGAGAGTGGATGAAAATGCCTTGCAAGGCACAGCATTGACGTTTATGGATCCATATGTTCCTCGTGTGTACGACGACGACACCGGCAAAAATGGGGTATTTTCGCTAACATTGCTGAATAATAATGGAACGTTTGAGATAACACCAAATGTGGCGGAACGTAGCGCATCGTTCCTGATAAGAGTGCGTGACAATACTTGGTTGGATTACGAGCAGAGGCACTCGGTTCAGTTTAATGTACTGGCCCAGGAATTGGGTCCTGCCACAAATCTGTCTGCTATGGTAAAAGTAACTGTTTATATCAACGATGCGAATGACAATACGCCGGTATTTGATCAGCCGGCGTACACTGTGGAACTGCCGGAGAATATGACAGTGGGCACAACAGTTGCGCAGGTTCATGCAACTGACTTGGATTCCGGTTTGGGTGGCAAGGTGCGCTACACGGCAATTTTGGGTTACCTGAATACCTCACTCAATCTAAATGCCGACAACGGTTTGATTACGGTATCAACCAATAGTCATGGCTTTGATCGCGAGGTAATGCCAGAGTACCATTTATATGTGGAGGCCAGAGACATGGATGGAAATGGCAATCGAGCTCAGGTACCACTCATTATCAAGCTAATCGATGTAAACGATGAGACGCCCATCTTTGAGAAAGACTTATACGAGTTTATACTGGCAACCGACCTAACGAGTTTCACAACCAGCGCTTTTATACATGCCATTGACAAGGACGCAACAGCTCCAAACAACGAGGTGCGCTACGAATTAATCCATGGCAACTATGAGAACAACTTTGTGTTGGACAAGGTAACCGGGGAGTTGACGGTGCGGGACAAGATCCATCTGCGCTCCAAGAAGAGCATCAGCTCGCGAAGTCGCCGCGATGCACATACTATGCCCATATCCATATCTGACGATGAGGGCGATTTATTCATGCTGACCGCTCGGGCCTACGATCTTGGGGTGCCCGTGCGATTTTCGACCACCACTATACGGATTTATCCACCAGAGAGTCGCAAGCGGATCGTCACCTTTGTGGTGCCCGGTCGCAACCTGGACAAGCGAAAGACCGAGGAGACGCTCTCGGCGATAACTGGTGGCAAGGTTTTCATACACGAAATAAGGCCACTTAGACCGGAAGAGCCGGGTGCCAAGGACATACCCAACGGTAATCCAAACATCAAGGAGCGGAGTGTAGTCACAGCAACTGTGCTCTATGACAGCTCCTCTGTGGTTGACATCTCCCAAATACAGCAGCGACTCTTGCAACATAATAACTCCTATGCAATCATGCCACAAGATACAGCAGAGTCAGATGTAAGTTGACTGAATTCTAAAGAGTTCTTATAGAGGTTGCGAGAGGTTGCAACTAATGGCGAGTTTGCGTTAATAGATTCTCACTCCATTGCAGACGCAGTATAAGGCTGAAAATAAAGTATTATTTTGGCTACTAATACTGCTGGCCACTCTGGTTGCACTCACGATCCTGATCCTACTGATGTGCTGCATATGCTCTTGGTGTCCTCTCTACGGTGCAACTGCGTAAGTAGAGACGTACTATTGCCTAGACTTTCTATCCTATAACTGCATCCCTTGCTTCTTGACTCGGTAACTTAGTCTCGGTATGTAACCCAACACGATACACATTGAAAGTTGTGTTTTTATGAATCATCAAATTGGAAAACTTAAAAAGAAAACTAAATAATTTGTACATACATTTAGATAACAATCATAACGGCTCTAATCAAATGTAACGACTATATCCTATCAATTAAACTTAATAAATATATTTATTTATATTTTCTTTAGTATGGGTGATAATTTCAAATTAATACAAATTTTCTGTGCAAGCAAATCAGTTAACATCTCTTTATTCCGTCCATTAACTTGAATTAATACTATATATCTTATGTATGATCTAGTATCGTACCAAAGACTAATTACAGAGTTCAATCTAGTGAGCAAAATAATATCTCTTTGAAGTTTTATTAATCATCATTCATTCATTCATTCATCTTTAATTGTTTATTCTTCTCTTGTAGCAAAAGAATAGTTAATATCAGTAGAACTGAAGACGATGTACATCTAGTGCATAGAGAAATGGCAAATGGAAAACAAACAAAATCTGTTCAGGTAGATTTTGATCAAATTTCAAATTACACAGTACTTAGAATTTCGCAATATATAGATAACTTTAAACATGCTCACAGTTTTCAATTTTCTTAGTTACAACTTGCACTATTATATCACATTTTTCTATTTCTGACAATTATACAACTTTTAACCAAAACTCCTACCTTAATTCACATTGGCTTTGGAAGCACGTCCTTTTTTCGAGTCCTTCAACTTTTTTAAATGACAAAATTTGTTTATTTTAATTTTTTAAATATATATTAACACCATAAGCTGAATAACTATTATTTATATTTCAATTATCGCAACTTACAGGTCGCAGAGTGGATGGGAAGACGGGAGGCTTGGTCAGCAGAGAAACCATCAAATACACGAACAAAGCCTACCCGCTGGGAATTCCGCAATGGACATAGGCAGCCCAACGAAAACCTAGAGATGCAAAATGCTGGCATCAATACGGATGGAGAGGAAGTACGCCGTGCAGAATCCGCTGAATATCACCAACGACGCGTCCGCATCAAGTAGTGACCTTATATAGTGTCTTATGATAATGGACTCACCAACAAGAAAATCTTTTTATTATAGAAACAACCGCACAGCCAAAGAAGACCCACATCTTAGTTTTCATAACTCTAGAACTAATTTAATCAACGACCGTGACGTTTACATTGAGGACGTAATGGATGATCAGCATCTAGCTGAGATTCAAGAGAAGATTACCCGTGATACGGAGCATAGACAATTGGATAATGCACGCATCAAAAATTATGACACGGAACATCGTCAAATTGACGACGACTCCATGCGAAGGCACGAAATAGATCGTGGAAGCGATGTTGACTTTGGAACGGGCCAAAACAGTCTCAAGAATAAACGCGAACTGTTTATAAAAGACGGAAATGTCGAGATTCTGCAGCTGATGACCAGGGATAAAACTCGCGATGGGGCTGTTTTGGACGATGATAATATCTACGTTAACGTTCCCATAAAGCCATCAACTAACCTTTCGCATCCACAATTACTGATGGTGGACAACACGGGCAAGGAGATACTGATGAGAAGGTTTATTGAGGAGCAGCCGGATGGCAAGCAGATTATACGGGAACACTATCATATTGTACCAGGCGCCACTTACATTCAGTCAATGCCAAACGAAATACAGCAAGGATCAACGCTTAAGGGCGATACGTTTCCCTTGGGCAAATCGGGACCAAATAGTATAGTCTACTCCCAAACGGAGCCTGAGGTGAAAGTTATACACACCCAATCAGTTCACGGAGAAGAGGAAATATCTCAGCTTCACAGCGTCTTAAATCAATCAAATCAATCGCTGACCCATGAACTGGAGCACTCACTCAAGCAACAAAATGCACTTTTGCGACAGATACTGCTGGAAAAGGAGAAACTAGAAACTAGATACACCCAGCACGAAATAGTCCTAGAAACTCAAAGTCTTCCGGGCCAATCGATGGCCATAGGGACACAAACAGACTGCGACGCTGGCACCCAAACTGAACCTGCTGAGAGCTATATGGAAAGCTCCCAGACTCAGGTGGGTTCCTCTCGCCGTCGAGCGCGCAGCGAAAATGATGATTCCATGTCGGAGGATGAATACAAATATGTACGGTTTAGTCCACCAAATAGTCCCAATGGCGTCTACTGGATAAAGCGTCGTCGGACCAAAAAGCGATCAAGGCTACGTGGCATTTCACAAACAGGAAAAAGAATCGTTATGGTCGAAGATGTGAAGCGGAAAATTAGAACACCCATTAAGGAGGAGGAAGAAATGTACGAGAATAAAAAGAGAGTACCTCCTAAGAAGCCACTACGTGAAACAAAAACAAGTATTTTGCGTAGGCAATTAAGCGATGAAAGCCGAAGGAACGACCTACAGAAAGAATCCTCTGGTAAACACAAATCTGAAGCCATAAGCCGAGAGGTTCTAATAGAAATATCGGACTCTCTAGATGACACCGGAAGTCCGCGAGTGCATAGAAAGAGAAATTCATCCGCTCAACAGTACTATGATGATGGCGAAGATGATACGGAATACTCAAATGATTCCGATGATGGTGAAATTGTAATTAGGACAAATGTGAATCCATCTGGACAAAATAACTACACCAATAAGTCAAGAGGCACAGAACCCTATGAGATGCCGATGAAGAATATATCCCACCAAAATGCATCGAAAAGAAACATTTCACCAGCAGAGGAGCGAGATACTCAACCAGAGGCTAGGCCAAGATTATCACGTAGAGACAGTTCGAGGCGTAGCCATAACTCACGAATGGAAACATCCTCGGAACCGCCACACAGTCGTTTAACAGTTTCCAAATACGAAATGAATGCAAGCGAAAATGACCGAAATCCCGAAACTAATTCTAGTGAAAAACGCCGCTTAAGTGATCGCTATTATCAAAGTGAAACCGAATTAGGAGCTCAGGATGAATCAACCGTACGGAATGTGCCCAAGTATATGGAATGGTATTATAGTAAGAAGAAGCCCTCCTTAAGCGGACGTACCTCGACGGAATCATCCAAGTCCCACTTGTCCACAAAGAAGAAAAGTGCGCCAGAGAAACGTGTATCCAAAGTACGCATGAACTCAAAGTTCGAAGATCAAGCGGCACATGAAAATGGTGGCAGGTTCAAACCGGAACCGGCACCTCGAAGATCTCCGCCAAAAGGCAATCGGTTGCTGAAAGAGGACAGAGCCTTAAATAAGCAGCATAGGCCCAAAGTCGAGACTGACACTAATCATCCGCTTGTGCAGCACTCGCAGCATCGTTTCGAACGTGAGAATGCACCGGACGTGCCACAACCTCCCACCAAGTTGCCACACTACATGTATCCAGAGACGCCGCCCCATGCGGCACCAGTGGATAAGGATCAACGGCCCAAGCCGAAACCGTCGCCCATTAAAGAGAACGAAGTCAAGTTAACAAAATCCAAAATCAATCTTTATATCGAAGATCAAAATGCTGCACATCCCCCAAACCAAGTTCAAAAGCAGTTGAATGCTGCAACGCTAGAGGATGATCACGACTCAGGTATTGCCATGAACTCCATAATGAATAGTATGGGCCGTAGAAATCCGTTGGCCGAAAAGAAAAGCGTCTTCTCCATCGCCTACGATGATGTAAGTCGCGTCAAGAAGATACCCTCGGGTGGCGAGTCTCCGCAGTATTCATAATGCTGGCATCTTGCAACATTTTCATTGAAACATTTATATATGTGATAGCCTCTAAGGCTCGTTATATTTGAAGCAACAAATCGCCATACGATTTATAGCAATCCATTTGTGTACAACGCGCCTAAAAACCACTCTAAAATAAGTACTTATATAATGCCTTACTTATGCATAGGGTAAATCATGAGGAAGTTGCAACTAGTTTTACTGCACAGAATACTTCTAGTGAAGTATTTAAAATTTAAATAACATAAGGTGTATTATTAGTTATATTATGCTTTAAAACATATTATTTTTACCCGTTTAAATTTAATTGTATAACTTTTTTTAAATACACATAGTATTATTCACGACAGTTGAAATTGTCTTTATCATTTAAAAGCTTGCAGTTATTAGACTTATTATTCTTAACTTCAAATGTGAAATTTCTTTGAATTCTTTTGTTCCTATTTGTACATTACCAAATTAAATGGATTATATAGTTTACTTAAACATATTTACACACTGCCATGCACTTAAGTAAGGACTTCTTCGATCTTACTCTTTCATTAAGTTTACAAATATTTACAATAGAAGGCAGCAAATATAAACTATATAAAGTGATGTCACGTATATTCCACAATTGTATTATATACAAATTATGTATATGATCTCTGTCCAGGATTCTGCTTCATAAAATTCTTTATTCGTTAAACAGAAGTAAATATTTTTTTTTGAAATTTTATTAGAATTAGAATTTGTATATTGATATAAAAAAAATACTGTTTACTTTACAAGTTCGACACAACAGGAACAAAATTAAAGAACAAAAGCAATAAAAGTGTACCAATGCAAACAAATATTTGATTAGAGCAAGTGTATTGTATATTTAATAAAACTTAAATATATAAATATAAAGGAAGAATGTAAGAATGCACTAGTCGTAAGGGATCTGTTTCCATATATATATATTTAAACCGGGGTACAGGGCATCTCTTAGGCGTTCACTCTCAAAACGACTGTTTTCACTTGTTTTCCATTGCTTTTGTTAAATTTAAACAATAGTTAACTTGATTACAAGTAACTTTTATGTTATACATCTGAAATATTTTTAACCTTATGATTTTTAGCAATTAACAGGAATCCGACTAAACTCAAATCCGTATTTAGAAACCGCATACTGACGACTTAATGCTCACAATCACTTAAATAACATATACATTTAGATTTAAGATATTGGAACTAAGAAAATAACATTTCTTGCCCCTAAAAATAATGTACATATTTATTATAAGAATTGTATAATAAAAGCACCTGATTTATGAAGCACTGTGCATATTTTGCTAAATCAAATAAAATAAATGTTTTCATTTAATCCCCAATATAAATGAGTTGAAACCAAAATCGTTTTATTTTCTCATCTATATAAATAAAATGGTTTATCCTGATTATCTTGATGTTTGTATGTTCAGCATTTTAATTATAAAATTCGACTAGTGCAACTCTGCAATATAAGAGTAGAATCAAGAAAACAAATTACATTTTACGCATTACGATTTTTTATTGTTTACAGATTTGGATTGAAATAAATAATTTTTTTGAGATTCAATAAAACATTTTATAAAACACGTGTATGTTAACTCACACATAAATATTTATCAAACCTTATGCTACATTTGTACGGAAGGCTCAAAATGCAAAAGCTGTAATAGTTGATTACTTTGTATATAGTTTGTTGTATGCTGTGATTAAATTGTAATTTGTATGTCAACGTGATGTTTAGTTTAAAAGGCAAACAGCCCGCTTATAAGCAAACTTAATCAAGGCAGCTTTGGAAAGTTGATGATACTGGCACTAGAAAAGAGAGGAGCATTAATATAAATCGACATTAGTAATAATTCATGTGCCATCTACCTCATTTACATTTTATTGGTTTAATCCATTTTTTATTTTATCGTATGTATTTTTGAATCCATCCTGAAGATCGTTTTTAATTTTAGTAACATCGTCCTCTTGCTCGTGGTAGTAGAAAAAGTAGACCAATATTCCGACAATTACAAAGACCACAAAGAATGCACTGATAATCGATACCAGCATGCTAAGTGCGCAATTGAAGCAGCTGAAAACAGTTAATAGAAATAGGTTTTTAAGATATTCGGTTTAAAATATTTACGATTCTGAGTATCTGTATCTAATCACATACACTGAATAACCTAAGAAATAGCGCTCGGTATCGAGATTTTAATTTGAATTAAATGTAACAAGAATTAACAGTACTTATAAAAACGAATATAATTAAAGTTTAATTAAGATAGCTTTAAGCTTTAACGGATATGGCTATATCTAATTGCTGGTAAAGAATATACTTTATAATCTATGCTGGGAAATGTCTATTTCTACTAGTTACATATATGTACATACATTTACATATAGATGTATATTTCCCTGACTTCATGATACCCGTTTATAATCAGTAAAGAGTATATAAATTTAAAATGAAATGATAATCCCACAAATGCAAACGTATAATTTAATTATATGTAATTTACAAAAATTAATTTTTCAACCCTTGTGCACGCGACTTTTAGCCACTGCGTGTTTATGCATAAAAATGTTAAGTTGGCGCCCAGCTGTCGGCTAACGGAAAGATACTCTTGGCTACGACGGGGGTGGTAGCTATGACAAGTAGTAAAACATAGTTACATATACTGTCTCGCCTGAGTGGAGCCGGGACTTGCTGGAGCCACGCAAATAAATACGCACTTCAATTCAGATACACGAAATAGGGGTGACAGTGTGGTATGACAATGCGTAATATTCGAGGATATACATACATATGTATGTATGTATGTACAGCAGTATCTTAATATTTATGCGTTCGTTTGTATGTAAATATCTAGATGTAGTAATATCACATTGTCAGAGTCGTAATACGCATAACAAAGAGAATGTAAGGCAGGGTAAATAAATACATATATGTATATAACTAGCTTTATACATACATATATGTATATATATATAAAGTGAATAAGTACAAAGTAAAATAAGTAGGTACAGCAAAGGGATCTTTTTAATACTACCAGGAATTGTGCCGGCAATGGAATATCTACCTGTTTGTTCTTGTATGAGTACGCCGACACACCTGATGCATATGTACATACATAAATGACAATACATGCATACAAACAGATATATGTATGTATATACCGGAGGTAGGTACTCTTATTTCTGTCTTTACCTTAATTAGATTCTCTCCGCTTTGTCGTCTTACAGTCTTTGTATACAGTTCTTATCTCTTATATTTCTGTTTAGCTGGTACTTTAATCAAAGACTTTAACAACATAATCAAATGCAATACTAAGCATTTGGAATATGTGTTTCCAGAATCTTTAGGTATAGAATATATATGCTATAAACTATCAACCTAACTTACAAATATATGTATATATGTATATCTACATACAAATTACACATTCCATTATACTTTTTGTATATTTATATACAAACATAAATAACTTGATGATATACATATGTATGTACTTACAATACAATAACATACATACATACAAACAAATATACGAGAACT
Source organism: Drosophila maculinotata (assembly GCA_035045305.1). Classification (NCBI taxonomy): domain Eukaryota; kingdom Metazoa; phylum Arthropoda; class Insecta; order Diptera; family Drosophilidae; genus Drosophila; species Drosophila maculinotata. The sequence continues at coordinate 14,388,421 of JAWNPD010000335.1, forward strand.
TATTTTTATACAAAAGTACACTCAAATACTTACATACGTATGTATGTAAATACATATACATACATACATACATACAAATAAAGCCTCAGCCCAAACAATAATTTTTTTCTTAATTAAATTAAGCTTACCAGCATGCCACATTTCCGGCCAGACATTTACACATATTGCGTTGGTTATTAAAAGTTTGCTGAAATAAAATGGAAATTAACAAGCTGCCGGTAATATTGCTTCCTTATTATTTTGAGTTTGTGTAGCAACGCAAATACACACAACGTACCACGACTGAAGATGGGGAGAAACTGAAAACAAAAACTGCCTGGCAGCTACTCTATGGCAAATGGGCTTCTGTGAGAAACGGCGGCATACATAAATATGTACATATGCATGTAGATACATACATACAAATACATAGCATTTGTACAGTGTACACATGAGCATAAGCATGGCTTACTGATCAAAAGTATGGTGTCATAATAAAAGGTGGTTTATTGCGGGACCAGTTAACAGATGCTCAGAGCGAAAGAGAATGTATTTTATTCTTTGCGAGCTTAGATGCAATGCTATTCTCAATTAAAGTACGTATATCGTTTTTTAACTTGAATACAACGAAATACTATTATTTAAGTAAAATATTAAAAAATAATCAAACAAACTCAATTGAACGATGAGCCATATAGAGAGCTAGTTCTTTCGTTCAGTTCATATTGTGCATCCCTGCGTTTGGTATGTTTCTTCTTCTTTTGACATTAAGAAAATGCAACTGAAAGTTATTCCCGTCTGATTAGTTATTCTCACTATTAAAAGTAACACAGTTATTAGGAAATTTCAGTCACAAATTTCAAAATAACTCGATGGAGGCACCAATCGCAATTGATGATGAATACGAGCACAAAGGAGAAGACCACGTGGAATATATTTTAGAAAATGTGCTGATGCCGGATGACGGCACTCCAGAATTCTGTTGTCTGGAGGAGGACTACAAATATCAGCTGACATTGTGCTGTGAATGCCTGAATATTTCTAATTGTAATGATAAACATTACTGTTGCCATTCAGCTGGTTTTAAATATAATCATCAAAACGGAGAATTAATCCTAAATCAAAATAGAGAATTTTCCAGCATTATCGAATGCAATGATCTTTGCAAATGTAAAATAAACCAATGTAAAAATCGACGGGTTCAATTTGGACCACGCAAAGATCTTGAAGTATTTGAGTCCGCGTTATATAAATCAAAAGGATTGCGCACCAAAGCTGATATTCCTTGCGGGGCTTTCATCTGTGAATACGCCGGAGAACTCCTAACTCTTCCGGAAGCTCAGCAGCGTCTCGAGTTGATTGACAAGAATGGACTAATGAACTATATACTATGTTTAAAGGAACGCTCAAATGATTCCAAGGTACTCGCTACAACTATTGTGGATCCATCTCGCCGTGGAAATATCGGTCGTTATCTAAACCACAGCTGTGAGCCAAACTGTGAGATTTTAGCCGTGCGAGCAAACTGTCCGATACCAAAAATAGGTAGTTTTACTGTTATTATTATTATTATTTACAAACTAACCAAATATTTAATATTTCAGCCATCTTCGCAAAACGCAACATAGATGCCAACGAGGAATTATGTTTTCACTACTCGGGAGAAAACTATCAGGAAAACTTGTCCAATGGAAAACCCTGTCTCTGTGCTGCAACTTATTGTAAGGGTATCATACCAAATACTCAAATTTAAAAGTCAATATTTTATTGCAATGATCATTTGTTTTAAAAATCATTTGTAACAATATATTTTTGACTTTTAATCAAAATAAAAATTCAAAATCCCATGACTGATTTGCATTCATGCAAGTCAAAACAGAGTATTACAATTGATTATTTGAATTAAATCTCAATAATAGTAAATCACTCAACGATTTTATTTATTTACAAACAGGTAAAAAACACAACATTTCTTCAAAGTTTATTTGCAATTTCAGTGCTTAAAGGTGGCAACTTTTCCAATATCCAAGTCTGCAAGTCAAGAAGCGAGCTTTTCTTTAGCTCGTGTAGAGTATTTTTTAGGGGTGTGAATGTGCCAGTAATGCCCAATTTTTGAAGTGATTCAAAAGTCTCTAATCCCCATTCGAGCGGCACCAGAGAATCCCGCTCTCCGTGGAACATCCGAAGTTCCGGCAGTGTTCTACTGGATGATTCCGGATTTGCCAACGATTGATAGACCACCGACTGGCGATTTAGGAATGAGGAGAGTGCAAACACGCCAGCAATACCCGTATTTATGTGGAAACCCGTGTGCAGGGCTAAAGCACCTCCCATGGAGAAGCCACCGACAATTATGCGGTCTACAGGTATTCCGGTATCCAATTCAGTTTGAATCAGTTGCCGTACAGTATCGTAACTCTGCGACATGCTCTTTTTACTCTCCTGTGCGGCAATATTTATCGATCTCCGATCGAACCACACATTGGAAAGCTCTCCATTTAATGGTGTATATTTCTGGGCCGGAGCAGTTGGATATATTATTTTTATGTGTGGCAGGTCGAGGTCTTTGCCTAGTAGAAAGCGCACCCATTCCAGTAAGTTACTTCCGGTATCACCGGAACCATGCAAAAATATTACAGATGCGCTGTATTTGCGAATCGTTGCGGAACTCATAATTATAATCAGAATTATGCAAATGATTAGAATGATAACACAAAAATCATATGGTATTACCAGCATGTCTGCGAGCAGAAAATACCAAAACATGCTGCAAAAATACCAGCAACTTTTAAAATACCAAATGTATATTTATTAATATTATCTAAATAAATTAAAATCAACTAAAAACTCGCGTTCATAAATTAAATTCGAATTTTTTAAATGGAAGTTGTATACTTGCATATTTACCGAAATTTAAATTGCTGAGTACACAACTTATCGTTTATGGAATACCCAACACATTTGTGGTTTTGCCTGGGTGGCAGCACTGTGGCAACGTTTTAGTTACAAGTTGTGCACGGTTACGGTTGTGAGTGCTGCGAACGAATAAAAACAAACGGTATTTTTGTTAACTAATAAACTGCAATTTTAATCACAGATCATATTTGTGTTAAGATTTATGTGAACAAACTGTTATTATTTGTATATAGCTATATTCAGTGACCCCTGCTTAAACCAACCAAATCTAAAACAAAAAAATATAGAAAAATAATCCAATCGCGTTGAGAAATTTATCAGCTGTTTTTGTTACACACACACATTGATATTCTGTCGTTTGTGCATTTGTGTATACACGTGATAGTGATAGTTCTATATGGCCTTTTTTAATATAAATACTTAAAGCATACGTATGTAAAGTATTCAAATGTTGTTATATCTACAAAGTTTAAAGTATGGATGTGGTGGTTATGGATTTATTTAACAATTCTTTCTTATTATACATTGATTTTATGCCATAAATCAACAAGTTGTTACATACTTACATATATATGTATGTATTATTTTTTGTACTTGTAATTTTTTTAATATGTATTCCAATTTTCTTTGTCGACTGTCACTAGTCAACATGAAATAAATAAATATACATAAACATATATGGGGTACAATATTATGATACAAAAACAAAAGATTTCTCGTGTTGTCGATTACGTTTTGTAACTCCAGCATTTGATATGCATACATATACATACATATGTATATATGTTCATCTATGCATGTGTATGTATGAGCATGAGCATGTGTGCATTAATGCCTCCTCATCATGATTTGACAGTATTTCTCTCATCCTCTCTTTGCTTTTGTGTTTATCGCATTTTTGATAATAATTATTTGTGAAGGGAACTCCTTGCGTTCAAGATAGCAGCATTTTATGCCAAGTCATTTCAAGCAGCACGTCACTATGCAAACACACTATATGTATACATACATACATATGTAGTATCTACGTATGTACATACATATGTATAGTCTTACATGGAATTATGTACATATGTTTGTACATAGCAAAAGTGCTTCAATATACTTATATGAATTGCCTTATTTTCAAGTATATGACTAATAAAAATTATCTTATAATTTGAGCACAATTGATAGTGCTCGATATGGCTTAGTATAAAAGAATTAGCAATCGATATTATGCTCAGACATACTGATTGACGAGCATGTCAAAATCCTATAATCCACTAAGGATGCTGATAAAACATATCCATCTAATAATATATTATGTTTTATGTACATATATATAAGACGGAAAGAACAGCTTATGCCCGCGCAACGCCGGGTAGCTTACTTTATAAACATACATAAGTTCTCCTATACCCTGGTCCGATCAATTTTATTTCATAGCATATCAAACAAATGTCTAGAATAGCTTGGGTAAAAATTGGACATCCTTTTTTGGAATTTGTAAATTCACTGATTTGAATGCAATCTTTAATCTTTGTTCAAATTTTAAACAACAAAATCGTAGCAAACTGAACTGATCTTCAAAAGCAATGTCTTTCCATACTCTGTACTTAATAAAAATTTATAAAAAAAGGGTATCTTGAATAAAGTTGTTTAAGGTTCAAATTTCCAATCATACATACTATATATACAGATAAGAGAATATGAATGAATGATAACTCCTAGTCGGGCAATCTCGAGTGGAACACTCTTAATTGTTTTTTTTTTTTTAGATCGAGTGGGAACTAAAGTTAAGGAACATTTACTGAACTGAGCGCTGGTTATTAGATTAAATGTACAATTTATAAAGATTTCTATTTATTTTTGGGTAATCCGTAAATTTATACATATTTGTCAAAGGAGCAAAATTTCAAATTTCGATTTGCAATTGTAATTTCTAATTTTACAGCTTGGTTTTGAATGCTTTGCTGCGTCACCTTTGATGACATTTTGTTAGCAATTACTGTTCAGCTCGGAGTGCGGAGACTTTGTGATTTTTGTTGCTCAAGCATGACATTGCGATTTACTCACAGAACCGCTTGGTACATTTTATTTATATTGTAGCGTTGAATGTTTACCTACCTGTTTTCTGTGCTTTCAGTCAAGGAATGACATAGCTAAAAATCGGTTCAATTTGATTGCGCATAATCAGTCAATGTCGAAGGGTGGACTAGCTAGCAGCCTTAGCTGCCAGTTAGCTGATCGATTTCTAGAATGCAAGTTCATACTTTTGTTTTCATTCGAAAATAACACCGGTTATCTATTGATCATATCAAAGAGATTTGCATATCGTATAAAATACTAACCGGTTTAATGTTGATGATTTATACAATTAAAAATTAAACTAAAAATTCGCTTGATATCAAACATTTTAAAGTGTATAGAAAGAACTCGATTGTTTTTTTTTCTCACTATTTCTTATATCATTTGTAGTCTCTTATATTAATACAGTCGGTTTTTTTTTCATAATTTGTCATATCATTTGTGACAATTGGACTTTGAGCACAGCTGTGGACTTAGGGCAACTTTATCGCCCTGTGTTTTAACACGACAATACGTAGAAATCCTATAAATTTGCCATTTCATTGAAATTTCAATGCTTGTACCTCTAATGAATTAAGGGAACAGTTTTCTATATATTGTTCTTAGCTTGATCAAGAATATTTGTGCTATGGGTTCGGAGTTGCTTCCTTCTGCCTGTTACATAGACTTAATGATGCCCTATTTAATCTATGATTAGAATGCAAATTTCGGTCAAATCAGTCAAATATTAATATACTGATTCACCTCGTTGACGCAATCGAGAATATATAATTGTACTAATTCATTCTACCATAATTAGCGCGTTTTGCATTTTTTTAAATCTATGTATCTATATACTCTTTCAATACAGACTTTTGAGATGAACGAACTCTCTGACAGTGGTTCCCTCTCAATACAATGCGGGCGCTTCGACACTGCACGTGCCATAGATGAACACGATGCCACAGATGATGATATGACCTTCTGCATGTCCAACTATGCAAAGGAGGCGCTTAAGATGATGTTCATGATGCGGTCACATGGCATGCTCACGGATGTTGTCCTGGAAGTGAAGAAGGAGCTGTTCCCTGCCCACAAGGTGGTTCTCTCTGCAGCATCGCCCTACTTCAAGGCCATGTTTACGGGTGGATTAAAGGAGTCGGAAATGTCGCGCGTGCAACTGCAGGGGGTAAGTGAAGACTAGTCTAGAATAGCTCCAAACTTGTTGCTATAACAGTTGAACAGTGTCATTTCATTTCATAGGTATGCCCGACGGCAATGGCTCGCATCCTGTACTTTATGTATACGGGACAAATACGTGTCACCGAGGTAACTGTCTGCCAGCTGTTGCCCGCCGCGACAATGTTTCAAGTGCCGGATGTTATAAATGCCTGCTGTGCTTTCCTGGATCGTCAGCTGGATCCCACCAATGCCATCGGTATTGCCAATTTTGCCGAACAACACAGCTGCAACGGGCTGCAGAAGAAAGCCAATGACTTTATAACACGGCACTTTATGCAAGTATGCAAGTCTTAAAGTATATTGCAAATTATTGTTATTGTTACATTTTCGATGTTGTCATCTGGCAGGTGTGTCAGGAGGAAGAGTTTTTGCAGTTGTCTGCCTATCAGCTGATAGCACTTATTAGAAGGGACGAACTGAACGTTCAGGGGGAGCGTGAGGTGTACAATGCCGTACTAAAATGGGTCAAGTACGAAGAGGATAATCGGCATTCGAAAATGGAACACATTCTGGGCGCCGTTCGCTGTCAGTTTCTGCCGCCCAACTTTCTACAGGAGCAGATGAAGAACTGTGACGTTCTGCGCAAGGCTCCAGCGTGCCGTGAATACTTGGCGAAAATCTTCAAGGATTTGACGCTGCACAAGTGTCCGGGCGTAAAGGAGCGTACACCAAACACAACGCGCATGATATTCGTTGCTGGCGGCTTTTTTCGCCACTCGCTGGACATTCTGGAGGCGTATAATGTCGACGATAAAACTTGGACAACCTTACCCAACCTGCGCATTCCACGTTCCGGCCTGGGCGCCGCATTTCTCAAGGGGAAATTCTATGCTGTGGGCGGACGCAATAATAACATTGGGTCCTCATACGATTCGGACTGGGTAGATCGTTACAGTGCCATAAGCGAAACGTGGCGGCCATGCTCGCCCATGTCCGTTCCGCGCCATCGTGTCGGCGTCGCCGTCATGGATGAACTTATGTATGCTGTGGGTGGATCCGCAGGCTTGGAATACCACAACACAGTCGAGTAGTGCGTATGCTATATTATTTGAAATACGCTTGAAACTAAGCATAGATTTTAAACCATTTCAGCTACGACCCAGATCAAGATCGCTGGACAATCGTGCAGCCAATGCATTCCAAGCGCTTGGGCGTCGGCGTTGTGGTGGTGAATCGTCTGCTCTATGCCATCGGTGGCTTTGATGGAAACGAACGTTTGGCCAGCGTGGAGTGTTATCATCCGGAAAACAATGAATGGAGCTATTTGCCCTCCTTAAATACGGGCCGCAGTGGAGCAGGTAAAATTATTTATGAAATTTACATACGATGCCTAATCACGAAAATAACATAAGATATGTTACTGAGAATTTGTGTACTCGGATACTAAGGGATAAAGGGTAAAAAATGGTTAAGGAACTGATTGCCTTTGGCAAAGCTAAATAATACCTTCTACTATGTAATTTACCTATCGATTTTCGTATAGTCTGTAATTATAAAATCAATGTTTTAATTGTAGGTGTCGCAGCCATCAATCAGTACATATACGTGGTGGGTGGATTCGATGGAACACGTCAACTAGCGACTGTCGAACGCTATGACACAGAGAATGAGACCTGGGATGTGGTTGCACCAATACAAATCGCACGAAGTGCTCTTTCGTTGACGCCACTCGATGGCAAGCTATACGCCATCGGTGGCTTTGATGGCAACAACTTTCTGTCCATTGTTGACGTGTATGATCCGCGCTTGAACACGTGGGAGCAGGGCACGCCTTTGAACTCTGGACGCTCTGGTCACGCTTCCGCAGTTATTTATCAGCCATCCTGTGCCAGCACTTTCATGGACTATGAGGAAAGTGTGTCGCCCAGGCGCGATGGCAGTAATAGTGAAAGGCAGACTGACTCGCCGCAAAATCCCTGTGGTGGCAACAGTCCCAACTTTTGTGGAATTTCGCCCAATATGCAGTTTCATGCTTCCTATGGTTCCGGGGGTTGCCACAACTGCGACATGGAGGACAATAACGACAAAAATGAGCCAGGATTACGTATTAAATATGCCTTCCAAAAAATGATCAAGCATTCTAGTCGATTGCGAAAAATACGACGACTTGATAACGACTCTGGCGGCAGCATTCGTCATTTGCCACAATCATTGTTATCTGTGCCTATTGCTAAGGACGTGCCAAGTTGTCCATTGACTGTATCTATACCGCCTAGTAAACAAATCAATACGCATAGACGTTGCTTATTAACTCCAGTGTGTATAGCCATGCATAACATAATATGTAAGAGCTTTGAATGGCGCTATAAAAAGTTTACAACATCCTCATGACAATTACATATGTAAAGCAGTCGTATTATTATTACTTATAGAGTTAGTGCACTTGGATCTATTGTGCCTCTCTCTGTAGCTAAAGTTCTTTGTTTAGTCCTATCATGTGCAGGATTCGCCATAATATTTCCTGGTTTTCAAACTCCTCAATTCTCTAGTGTCGAGTGTCTTGAAACCAATAACATATATTTTGTAAATCCGTTATATATCCATTTACTCATACTCTGTATTCCATAATGACGACCATTCCAGTCCAAATATGTGTATTAACTCATATATTAGCCTTCAATCACAAAATATTTAACTTAACGCATGGTAAACTACTTGTATCAGGTGAGATTGATTATCTACATGTATTTATGCAATTTCTTACAACGCTATAATGTAAGCTTTAATAGGCAAGTGCAATCGGAATGATCATATTGTCATATGATTGACTTGGGTATTGTACTTTAATAGAATGTACATACTTTATAGATTTTACCTACAATTTAGCTATTATTAAAAATATAAGGAACAAGAGTACGTGACAAAATAAAAATATCTTATTTTTTACACTATTTAAACCCTGTGCATTTGAGTATCTGCTCATCACCCTATATTTTCAATTTTAAATTTATAACTTTTTTTTCAATAAGTTTAAGCCAGTATATAGTTTAATAAGTCGGAGATGCGTTACACATTAATTGCCAAATTATAGTACCATGTGTAACGGTATACAAATAATATACATATACTCTAACGAGTCGCAAATATGTCGTAGTGAAGTAGGCTTTAATTAATGAATAAGTTAAAAAACAAATTCAGATTTGCAATGTAGTGCATCATTTCATAATTGAATAAAACTAAATGATAATCCCAAACGATGTTCGCAATTAGTTAGTTTACTTGTTCTATTTAATTAAAGACTCCTTTGTTTTCGGGGTCTTGGTGGATTCCAGGATACTCGCGTGTTATCAGTAATGGAAACAATATTCAAACCACCCACTTGCAAACCTTTGATAGCCGACTGCAATAAAGTATTTATATTAAGTTTAATTATGGTTTGCTAAATAAATTAACTCGTTTACCATTCGTCCCGGGCCAAGTCCACGCACCTTCACTCGAACAGTTTTCCAGCCAAGTTCAACGGCTTTCTAAAATAATTCAAAATTAATAACACGAATAAAATACCAATAAAATACTGAATCTTACTGCACTAATAGTGACAGCTGTTGCTTGTGCAGCAATGTTGGTGCCCTTTCTGGTATTTTTGAAACCTTCAATGCCACAAGAACGTATAAGTCTAGGAACACCTGAAAATGGAACAAAGTAATAATTATAATTATTGCTTATTTAAGCTATTAGACTTGCCTTTGTAGTCCGTCACTGAAATTATAGTGTTATTTGGCGACACGCGTATATTACAAATAGGTAATTCATTAAAGGGTATTCCATTGAAAAGCTGTGTGGCCGTACTCGCATCGGGAAAGAACTTCTCCCTTCTGTTATATAAAAGCTGTTATTTATTATTACTTTTTTTATTATTTTATGCTTACCGGTTCATCAGCGTATCAATATCCACAGATTTCTCACCAACAGTACCATCATCCTTTGCAGGGAGAGAGGCAAGCATTTCCTTGCGATCCTCTGCCTTGCTCAGAGCTGAACTTGTGTGTATTGAGTTCCTTGGCGTTACTGCATAAAGCGTACATTGCTTGATGTAGCGGATGCCACTCAAAATTGTTGTTTTCATAGACATTTTTATGCAATTTAAATAATCAACAATGTTGTTTTGTATAATTACATCACGAGACACTGAATTGTCTGGCAACGCTGTCTGGTGTTGGACATTGGAATTCAAATTTACAAATGGTCACACTCTGTGTCAAAGAAACTATTATTGTGGTTCAATTGATGCGAGTCAAGTCGCATTGCTCATGGCGCCGGAACCACAATATCATTTTTGAAATAAAATTATATGGAGATTTTTCAATAAAAGTATTAATAATTAATGTGTGTTTTTTTCGACTTCAGCTTTAAATATTTCTTACATTAAACATATATATATATAGTAATTTACTCAATAATAATATGCAGCAATGGTATATAAAAACATCGTCGTAATGCAGAAAAAAGCAGAATTACCGGATAGTTTCAGATTTTCAAACTGTTCCACCTTAGATCATTTAATAACAAAGTGACACCACTGAAACGAACTGCTAGTTCGCACTTAAAATGAACCATTGCTTGAATTCAGTGTTGGTCAATTATTCAATGTGCTGTGAACAAGAGCACATTTATTTTCACGTGTTTTGAACTGTTGAGATTTCACAAATTACTTTGCCATGGCTCTTAAACGATTAAAGAGTAAGTGTTTAATATTTTTTAATAATAAGTAATTAAACACTAATCTAATATCTTTGCAGCAAAAAAATCAAAGCGCTTGACTGGCAAGTTGAAGCATAAAATTGATAAAAAAGTCAAGGAACATAATAGAAAAGAACGTCGCGAGGCGAGGAAAACAGCTAAAAAGAGCAGCAAGAAGCAGAAGCTGATACAAATACCTAACATCTGCCCGTTTAAGGATGACATACTCAAGGAGGTGGAGGAGGTGAAGCAGCGCAAGGAGGCAGAACGTGAGGCACATCGGGAAAAATTAAAAACGGAAAGACAACAGCATAAAATCAAATCCCTGGAATCATTGGTAAAGGATGCGGATATGAGGAGCACCGTACATGGGATAATGCACGAATCCGATATAGTTGACTCCAATGAGAAGAAGTACAAGAATGCCGCCACTAAGGAGCAGTCTTTGAAACAATACTTTAAGGAATTTCGCAAGGTTATCGAAAATGCCGATGTTATTCTGGAAGTAGTGGATGCCCGTGATCCTTTGGGCACACGCTGCAATGAAGTGGAGCGAGCGGTGCGCGCTGCACCTGGCAATAAGCGGCTGGTCCTAATCTTGAATAAAGCGGATCTTGTTCCCAGGGAAAACCTAAATAATTGGATTACATACTTCCGGCGTAGTCTACCTGTTACTGCATTCAAAGCTTCCACACAGGATCAGGCCTCGAGGCTGGGTCGCCGCAAAATGCGCGACATGAAAAGCGAGAAAGCCATGCAGGGATCGGTTTGCATCGGAGCAGAGTTGTTGATGTCAATGTTGGCCAATTACTGTCGCAACAAGGGAATCAAAACATCGATTCGGGTTGGAGTTGTTGGCATACCCAATGTGGGCAAAAGTTCCATCATTAACTCCTTGACCCGAGGACGCTCATGCATGGTGGGCAGCACTCCTGGAGTGACCAAGTGAGTGTTCTTAAAAAAAAACATAAAAAAACAAAAATATTATTCATGTATATATGTAATCCAATCAAAACATAGGGATATAAATCTTAATTTAATATCAGATTTATTTATATATTTTTACTACTGTTTATTCTTACAGGGCTATGCAAGAAGTGGAGCTTGACTCAAAGATCAAGCTAATTGATTGTCCTGGCATTGTTTTTACCAGCATTGCCAGTGATGGCAGTGGAAGTTCACATGCCGTGTTGAAAAATGCACAGCGTGTGGGCGACGTCAAGGATCCTTTCAGCATTGCCGAGAGCGTTTTGAAAAGAGCTAGCAAGGATTACTTCTGTAAGATGTATGACATAACTAGCTACGACACTTTCGAAGAATTCTTTGCCAAAAAGGCAGCCAGAATGGGTAAGTCAACGTCCATTATATATTACCTTTATATATTACCAAACTCTATTAATTTGTCAACCTTTTTCACAGGGAAATTCTTAAAGAAGGGTGTTCCAGATGTAGTTTCGGCTGCACGTAGTGTCTTAAACGATTGGAACACTGGCAAGATCAAATACTGTACACAAGCGCCCGAATTGCCCGTCGAAACAAATGTGCATATAAGTGCTTCAATTGTGCACGCTGAGGTGCGAGAATTTGACGTAGATAATTTCGAGTCGATGGAAACGGACATACTGAACGTATGCCCTGCTAAATCGGATGATGTTATGGAGATAACGTCCACGGGTCCACTGGATATAAGGGTGCCGCGCGAAGATCCCCCAGTGGTTCCTGCAGTGATAACTGAACAGGCAGCACCATTAAAGGGACGAAAGCGCAAACTGGACGATGATAAGAAGGATAAACCAGATCCCGTGCTGCTTCTAGAGGGTAAATATTCATATATATTATTCTAATCATAATCTAATCTTCTAATAAATCTATCTTATTTTTTACAGAGAATCAATCGCTCAACAAAAACATCAAGGAGATGCAAAAGAAAAAGAAAAAACAAATTGTTCGAAATGAGAAGAAAATTTCAAAAATAACCGACGTGTTGGACAGCTTTAGTTTGGGTTCAGCATCGACAAATGCTGATAAATACGATTTCGATCAGGACTATGTGATTGAATAATTACATGTTAAGAATTTGTTGTATGAAAATAAAATTTATATATTCATTTTAGTTGAATTAACCAACATAAGCAGGACACTGTCGTATATAAATCATTTTTTAAATATCTCAACCAACTTTTATTATTTTGATTATGTTTCCTTGCAAATGTTCAGATGAATATTATTGGCCGGTCACCTCTAGCTGGTAATATTATATTAACGTTGTATATTGTTTCAACAATCAAAAAATAAATAACTTTCAAACGTCAAATAAAGATTTCTAAGAATGTTATGTGAATAATCATGAATCAAGTAGTAATATAGAACAGGCAACATCTTTTTTTCTTCATAATTTTAATATGTGCGACTGTGCTAATAGAAGTTTATCCTAAAGCACTTAAATATTGAAATAATAAATGGTATAAATAATACATACAAATAAAAATGGTTAAAAACTCTTGTAATATTACTTATGGCATTGAGTTACATTGAGTGCATAGCAACAACACGAAATTGACAGTAAAAACTCCAAATTTGTAAATATATTGAAATTTTTATTACAAAATATTTCTTAAAACTTAACAGTAAATCTACAACTAGTAACGCTGATTAAATATTTGATCATTTTGAAGATACTGTAAGTATATACAAACATATGTGTGTGAATGTACACATATGTACTACATATATGCGTTTCATAAATTCAAAATGACTCAAGTCCAAGCAGTTTTAAAATCAGCTTTTTTTCACTACATATGTATGTTCTCGTATGTACTTATGCTTTCATAAAAGGGCGTTTGGTTCTTATAATAATAAATTTTTGGAATTAAAATGTACATGTGTACATATGTATGCATGTACATACATATATATGTGTAGGCAATTTCAGAACGTTCATAGTATAGTGGGCAAAACTGGGTCCTCAACTTTATCTACAGTGGGCTTCAGTTTAACTGAATAAGTACTTCTCATAACAACATGTAACATTTCCAGTATGGTACAAAATGCCTTAGACTTGCTCAAGTTTGCATTCCCATCACATTGAAAGGCAACAGAGTATAGTATTAAGGCTCGATGAAAAACAAAAAACTCTACGAAAGTTAAAACGATCAACACATAAACATAAAATATAAAAATGCTTGGGCATGATCTTTTGAAATTTAAAAATACATGACAAAGAATGAAATTGCACTGAGAATTACTGCCTTTCTACACTTAAACTTTTTCTCAACCCGCTTTAACGAGTTTTACAATTTATAAAAGCATAAAAAAAATCGGGCTAACACTATTTGTACTTAGTTTTTGAGTACCCACTAATGAAAATAGCTGAATACAAAATTCGTCATAAACCACATAACAACAGTGATGTTCAATTGTTGATGCATATATATATATATATATATATAAATGTTCTTATGCGTCTGTCATTCCTGAAACGTGTATCCCTGTTTTGCCTTCCTACATATATAAACTTAGATATGAACTTGAATTAAATATTTGTACAGACATTTCAAATTAGTTGCTCATACGCAATGTTTAGTTCTCTGTGCCTGCACATACATACTTCAATGTGTGTGTTACATACATACATACATATGTAAATGTACATATAGAGTGAATCACAGGATTTTAATTTTAGCTAATTTTAGCTATGTTTAACAATCAATTACTATTTGAATTTAACACATTTAACACCCCCCTAGCTCCGTCGTTGCGCATGCTTTATACATAAGTTAATTTCGATGTGGCATTTTAGCAATTAATTGAAACATTCTCTTCGTAATAAGTTGCAACTTTCAAGTACTATATCATTTGCAGTCCATTGTTGTTTGGGGCTTGACTTATCAGATGCTTGCCAGAGTCCATTTATCGCAATTTAAAGCTGCTCCTTGTGTCAGCTACTTGCAGTCTCAATGTGCATGCTTTACTGCCCAGCCTCGTAAGGTTTTCAAGTATTTGATGCAGTTGACGCGACCGGTGGAGCAGATGTGGATTGGCGCAGTTTGCTGTTGCCGGAAAGTAGTAAGAGGCGCCCGCCGGCTGCTGACAACACTGTCACCGCAGATGACTAAAGTGCACCTCCAGCCAGCAGGGACAGCCCATAACGTCCTGCCGTCGGTATGTGTTACCCCAGCCCTTGGCAAAGCTAATCTTCATGCTGAACCGGTCAATCGGTCCCAGATGGGTCTGTTGTTGCGACTGCTTACTAGCCAGCCATTGAGCCCTACAGAATGGAATATGAGAGCTTTATAATATTTGCATTTTAAATGGCTGCCAGCACAAAAACTCACCTGTGTGTTTCGTAGGCTTTGAGACAGTAGCCAGGCATCACTTTGCAAACCCGATCCAGGCGTTCGGCCAGCGTAGGCGAGTCCACAAATATCGGCACATTACTGCGATTATAGATCCACACGTCACCACTCTCCAGACTCAGAGTTACACCTGCAACACACCCACATTTAATTACAACATTCATCCAACAGTGCCACTGCCAGTAACTTACCCAGTCCGACTTTTTGTCGCGTGTTTTGCACCGCATCGAAGGAGGGCCGCTTCCCACCCAATTCACGCAAACACATGCTCTCTCCGGCACATTCGACGGGACCGTCGGCGTAGATATTGACTGCTGGCTTCTTCGCGTGAAACAGCTCACCAACGCGCTGCGCCAGCTCCCAATAGGCAATCTGGCACCATACCTTAGAGCAGGCATTGCGATCTGAAATTTAAATAGGTTCCGTTGATTAGAATACGAACTTGAATATTGACCAAAAATTTTGTTTCTAGATTAAAATATAGTATTCGACTCTGGTCCCAGCAGCGACGCGACCTGTCATGGCCATGAACGATTGTTTTTTGGTAGCAGCCAAAACCAAAAGTTTCTCTTGGGAATATTCCCTAATTGTGAAATTATATGTCGGTACTTGTACTCGTAAGGTGAAGAGCCCTTTTTTGTATATCATTTGATATGAACTCAATTTACAGGCATTATAAAAGACTATAAACAATAGCCAGTTTTCAAATTGTTGCCACTAGCCAGCTAATAATACCAGTGAATTGGTAATTCCACCAAAACGGCAACACTGATGCATAAATACATACATACATACATATATATATACATACATACATATGTATGTATGTATGTATGTCTGTACGTATGCCGTGTACAGTGAATAGTCTTGCAATTCTTTCGATGACAAGACGTTCGGGTGGCGTACACGGAGCACAGGGAGTAGAGGGCAGGGTGGTGCCACTGCTTTGGCGCCAATGCCGCCTGCTTTGGCACCCGTCACAGACGAGCGGCATTTGCTCGTATTTGACTCTTTGTGATTTTTAGCGCCGCTTTATTTATTGTTTTTCTTGTTGTTTTGTATTATACGGTAAATGTATGTACGTATTAGCATACATACATATATATGTATGTACATGCAAACATTCTGTACATACATAAATACATAAGTACATAAAGAAGTGCGCATCCACGGGCTACTACACTACATCATCTTTAAATTTAGAATATTTTATATTCTACCTGTGAGTGTGTATGTATATGTGTATGATATGTGTGTGTGTGTGTGTGTGGTAGCACTGTAAGTTGCTCAGTTGCCACACATGTCGTTGTTGTATGTAAATATACGTACATACAAGTGTATGTATGTACATAAATAAATACATCAAAAAAATATGAAAAAAAAAACTATAAATAAATACTAATTAAAAATGAATTAATTTATGCAATTATTTAAAAATCAAACCCTTTTTTAACTTATTTAAATAATGGATTTTATATAATAAGACTTTATTTGATTTAAACATAGTGACTATTGTCGCAACTCATAAACTTTAGCTTTTAGCACTAGCATAATTAAATATATTTATACATATTTATTAATCGTGTAAATCTACAACAATTGTATTTGAATACTATTCATTAGGGAAATCTCTAAAGTTCTAGGTTTCGTTTTGCTTGCAAATCTCTGGAGAAAAAAATCCCTTCGGAGTCACGGAAGTTGTAGAAAGCTTAATTTTCGGACTGCTGCTACCGAATCAACAACAATCAGCTGATCGCGCAAATTGATAAGAGCAGTCGGCATATGTATATAGATATGTACATATATATTTATTAAATATTTATTTTGAATATACCCTTGTAGAGGCTATTATAATTTAGCCACGAAAGGTGCAACGAACTTTAGGAGATATAAAATATGTATGTATGTATGTATGTACATACATATATTCTTAAAACTCTTTCAGTTAATAGTGTTATTTCTATTAATAATCAAAAAAGTTTTAAAAATGATGAGCAGGTGGACAACTTCCTATAAGGGTATATAATATTCGGCATTCGTTGCTGGTGTCATTTTGATTTAATTAAGTGTTGACATGCAGCAGAGAAGAGGCGCCTGCTTATCGGACCATATTGAATCAATTTCAATTTAAAAATTCTTCAACTTGTGCCTCGTTTGAATGCAAAAAAGCTACTCTGTCGAAAAAGCCCATAAAATAAAAAGAAACAGTGAGAAAAAACATATTGTCCAGTTTGACGGCAGCGTTGGCGGCGGTAGCGCCATGGATGATATCATAGTCATAGTGCCGACGCTACCTCCGAATACCCTTGCTTCCCCTCATCACTCTAGGACAGTGTAGCCGATAACCGGCCACAGCTAAAAGCTTCAAGCTACAGCCACTCCCGCTCTACAAAAACTTTCGTAAGTGCAGATTTTTGTTTCTGTCGCAGTCGCAGTCAAAGTCGCTGCCGTCGTCAACAGCGACGTCAACGTCAAGACTGTCGCCTCACTTATTCGCATTCGCCTCGCACTGTTTGTATTTGTTTTTCGCTCATTATTTATTTTCGTTTCGTTTTTGCTGTTTTCGTTTAAAAGTTAATATCAATATAGAAAGTGACGACCTGACGCGGCAAGCTGGCGCCACGAACAACTTGACTGCCTGGCTCTCGGCCCGCGCCGGCGTGCTCAAACACACGCACGCGACCGCAACACACGACATACATACATACTCAGTATACTGTACGTGCAAGCATACATATACATACAAGTATGGAACACACACCTACATACATACATACACACATAATTGAGCACACAAACGCAGAGAGCTGCTCAACAACAAAAAAAACGACGCTCGCGAAGATAAGAACAAAAGAGATCAAGAAGAGGCCACGTTTCGGCCTGCGGCATATGGCCAGTCGCCACTCACAAACCAAACTCACCTTTTCCATTAGTGGTGAAAGACTCGAGACAGGGCACATACAACTGTGACTCCGCCGACTGTTTGATGATGCTCGAAATGCTTTGGCTGTGGGGGGGACTGCTGCCGCTCTTGCTGCCCAGCACGGCCCACGCCGCTGATGACGACCTTTCGTTGTTTTGTGTGTTTTCCTCGGAATCTAGGATTGTGGCACTCTGATCAGTTTAGTTTCCGGATAACAAAACTCATTTATGCAGTACATACCTGTATCTCTTAGTCTCAGCATTTTTGAGCGCTGATACGGCGGCGGTGCGAATTCTGAAAATGCAAAAGAATATTGACAATTTAACATTATTTTGAATATTAGTCATTTTTAATCTTAATATAAATTTGTCAAATCTGAACCGATTTAAAATCCCGGGGCCATTTTGATCATTAATTGGCATTAAGTTTAATTCTACATCTCAAGTTTATGTATTTTTGAAAAAATAATATTTCGGATTTTTTTGGCGATAAAAGCATAAGGGGGGACCCTTACCAATTTTGATTTTTCAAAAAATAGAATCTTGAAATTTTACGTTTAATTCATTGTGGGTGTCTCAATTAGTATAAAAAACTATACGAAAAGTGATTTTGTGGTGTTTCATTTTTCTGTCAAAAATCACGCCAAAAGTGACAAAAAAATTGACTTGTAAACTGCCCAAACAACGAAAAGATCCTTTTAAATGACCTTCCCAGACTTCAAACTGTCACAACTTTGTCAAATCTGAACCGATTGTCAATCCCAAGGCCATTTTGATCATAATTTAGCATCTAGTTTTATTCTACATCTCAAGATTATGAAATTTGGAAAAAATAAAATTTTGGATATTTTTGCGAAAAAAGCATAAGGGGGGACCCTTACCAATTTTGATTTTTCAAAAAATAGAATCTTGAAATTTTACGTTTAATTCATTGTGGGTGTCTCAATTAGTATAAAAAACTATACGAAAAGTGATTTTGTGGTGTTTCATTTTTCTGTCAAAAATCACGCCAAAAGTGACAAAAAAATTGACTTGTAAACTGCCCAAACAACGAAAAGTTCCTTATAAATGACCTTCCCAGACTTCAAACTGACACAACTTTGTCAAATCTGAACCGATTTACAATGCCGAGGCCATTTTGATCATTATTTGGCATTAAGTTTAATTCTACATCTCAAGTTTATGATTTTTTGAAAAAATAATATTTCAGATTTTTTTGACGAAAAAAGCAATTACACTCAAGCTTAACAAGGCTAAAGACTGTGCCCTGTCGAGAGAGAGAGAGAGAGAGAGAGATTTTGTCTGAGAATCAAATATCAAAACACATGCTGTGTGTCTGGGCCGAGATTAGCCACAGGTCTTTTGGCTCACAGTGGTGCGCATTTCATAACATTTCAAGAGGCGTTTTGTGTTTTTGCAAGCAGAAAGCCCAGTTCCTTAAAGTAAAGTCAGTCATGTAATTGTCGAACAAGCCAAGGGTGCGTTTATAATATATATTCGCAATAAATGGTTAATATTGTGTATTATTTGTAAGCTGTTTGAAGAGTTACCCAAGACTACCGGTTAAAATGCGCGTGTTTAAGACAAGCTGTGCGATGAGATCATGCTTCACAAAAATAGTACAATATTAGTATTCGAGAACACTAACATGCATACATACATACATACATACATACATATGCATATGTATGTATGTACATACATATAACAAAAACCGAAGCAAAGCAAAACCGAAACAAAAACAAAACAAATACAAAACCAGAAGGAACGCTCGAGAGTGCATACTAAAAGATACCCTGTAATCGGATGCAAAGTACTCACAGATACACTACATACGGTTTCTTGAGTAACATTAATCTTATATATTCTTGATTAGCATCAATAGCCGAGTCTATCTCAGAGACTATAAGAGCTGTAGCCTTGAAATTTAGAATATAGCTTATATTCTGCCTGTTGCATACAACTTTAAGATACCCTTCCTAGCAATTGTATGGGTACAGGGTATAAGAACTGTCTGTAAAGCTCACCATTAAAAAGTAAATCTAAGTTATTATCGTAGCTGGCATTATTGCAATGTTTATTATAACACATAAATTAAGAAACATTTATTAGAAGAACAATTATTTCTTCAACAACTTCTCTGTTTATTCTATCTTTATCAAATTTGTAGAGCAAATAAATGTCAATACCCATGCCCTTTAAAATTAGTTGTTCAATTTGATGGGGAACTGAACGGCATAATAAGAATATAATTTATTGAGTGTCAGATTCCGCGCTTTGCACCACTTAATAATACCCTTTTTATTGACATACATGGGATATAGGGTATGAAAAGAGCAACAAGTTTGAGCGCAGGCAGCCCAAACATTAGCGCGTCGAAATAAAAATAAATAAATAAATAATGTTTGCATATCAGGCAGCAACCAGCAAACAGCGAACAGCAACCACTGGGGGACATTTTATTGGCGCACAAATCGTTTGATGTGCGGCGCTTGCCGCTGGGAGCGGAGGAAGCTGGCTGGCTGGCGCTGCGGACGTCAGCAGTGTTAGTAACGGCAACGGTGCCGTCGACTTGGTTAGCTCTGGTACCAGTTAAACCTGATTACGCTTGCTGCCCGCTGCCCGCTGCCGCCTCCTCTGCCCACTGTCCGCTGCGTGAATCTAACAATTCTTGAAGACAGACCCAACGCAATAAAAAGCCAAACCAAAAGCGAAGGGAGCAGTAAAATTCCAACGTCGCCTTAATCACCCCAATGAAGCGGCGTGGCGTCCATCGAAAAAATCAAGTGATTTTTGCCCACATCGCTTTATCGTCTCCACAAAATAAAAGAGAACAAGTAGGAGTGCCCAACTAGCAGATACCCTGCATACAGCCCTTACTTTTACTCATAGTTATTTATCAGTATTTTTAGTAAACACTAACTTATATTCCAAATAATTCGAATTAAAGAAAATGCTTAAATAAAAAATATTACTATAATTTTCATAGTATAAAAGTTTCACCTCAAGAGGAAATGAACTCCGGTCTTTCATACAACGCAAAATTGGTTGCAAGGGAAATATTGTTCTAAAAATGGAAAGCGCCCATGTACATATATATATGTATATATACATATGTATATGTTTGTACATATGTATATGCGTCATGCATACGGAAAATGCTTGCGTTGCATATTGACTATTTACTGTCACAATTGCCACAGAAATGGAAATCAAATGCATTAAAATGCAAGCATCGATGTTAAGGCAAAAAGGAACCGTTAAGAAAACAATGCTAAAACGTATGGAAGAGGAATGTATGTACTCCTTTTTGGGATCCTTTTAAGTGGGTAAGTAAAACATTCCTATATGTTTTTAAATTTATATCCAATCATATATGTATATCAATTTGTACCCTTTCCTTATGTACATATATACATATTCTATATCAGGATCGTAATTTGTTTCGCTATAGACCTGAAATTTGTACCCAACAAATTGTTAAGATTTTATCTTCCACAATTTTATGCTTAAAGTCACTAAATGGGGAAGATACATAATTGATGAACTTCTCAAAAATCAAACAAAAGCTGCAGCAACTGCACACAACTTTTTCCTTTAAGCAGAATTCTCTCGAATGGATAATGTGCACAACACACATAGATACATACAACAGAAACACAGACACACACACACATATATATCCCAATATGGCTACGTCGCTTTCGCTACAAGTCCAGGAACTGTGTTCCTTTGGCCGTCGAGGATGGAATAACATTATCGTTTTGTTTAAATGTGCTCGGCGCCATCATTAAAAAAAACCTGTCTCAGTCGACATCGGGAAGTCGATTCACCAAGCAGACGACAGCCAACAACCAACAAGAGGCAACAACGAAAGACACACGCTGATATTGGGGCAAGCGTCAGTTGAGCAGGGGAATGCGGCACGAAGCACGCCCCCCCCTCCCTCCCCTTCCCCAACATGCCACCAACATCGCGAGGAGTATCAGGCAACGAAAAGTATTTGCTTTGGTATTAGCTTGTGCTTTGGTTACACATACATACATACATACATAAATGTGCCTTGGATGGATATATCTTGCAAATGGATATATCTAAAATACAATACTGAAACTGTACGTATGTCTTACATATATTGAAATCTAGATATATGTAGATACTGCTTTCAAGTGATCTACATCATATTTGAAGTTTGCTTTCAGGACGTAAGTGAGGCACTGAGAAAAGCTTTTGAAAAATTCGACTCGAAACAAGTAGTTTAGTTGTACAAAACGGGGGACTCAAAAATGGGGAATCGGTTTCAACACTTTAACCAAAATTAAGTAAATTCATCGATATACATATATTATAAAAGCCAGAAAAATGTTATTCTTGAAATATCTGCCCGTGGTAATCTATACCGGTAGCATACCACTAGTAGCTTTTTATCATGGATACCAGTAGTAATACTCTGTATGCAAAGCATCCCCTTTGACTATAACATCCTTGCATTTAAAGAAACTATTTATGGAGCATTCAACTTTATTGGACAATTCTCTGATATATGTATGTATATGCCTTGACATACCTGAATCGATGGGGTGCATGATGCGATACCAGTGCAGCGGATTGCAGCAGACGTAAACGAAGTCGAGGGCACTGGGGCAGGTGGGCAGACGCCTCAGTTCGCCGGCATCCCGGAGGTCGGACCAAAAGAACAGCTGGCAGGTGGTCAGATGCTGATGCTTGTCGCAGGGCGAGGTGCACTTGATCAGGATGCACTGCAGATAGCTCGGCGGGTTGGTCGATATGAGGAAGCCGTTGGCATTGCACTTGATCGGTGGATCCACGCGACTTTTCACAGCTTGCAGCAGCTCGGCAATCTGCTTGTTCTTGAGCTTTTTCAGCAGTGCATTGAAGATTTGGTTGGGTGTGCGATGGCGAATTGCTGTCGTCGATGTTACGGCACCAGCTGTGGACAACGCTGGCTGCTGGAGGTGTGGATGCATTAGGCAGGTGGGTGGAGTGGTTGGGTGGTGACGGCTCAGGATGTGGTTGTGGTTGTGGTTGTGGCTGTTGTGTCTGTTGTCGGGCGGAGGGGTCGTGCCACAGCTGGACTCTGGAGTCATCTGGCCACCGCCGCAACAGTTGCGAAACATGTTTGCCGCCGTCATTGCAAAGGATGCGGCCGTTGTTGTTGTTGTTGTTGTTGCTGCTGTATGTGCATTGTTGCACGCATGCACTGGAACTGCAACTGGCACTGGCACTGGCATTGGACTGGTTCCATTTTCGTTTTCGTCGGCGCCAGAACTTGCGTAGCTGTAGCCATCTTTGATATAGGAATAGACCGACTCCTCGCTCACGGACATCTCCGCATCGGTCAGCTGCTGTCGTTCCTGTTGTGCACAGTGGATGAGGCAATAGGCGCCTGCGGTCGGCCAGTCTATGGAGGGTATTGAATAGTATGGTGGCGGGGGTGTGGTGCTCAATTGCCGCATCGCCGTAGACTGATCCGTGCAGCAGCAGCAGCGGCAGCTGGCGCATGTCGCATGATGGTGATGGTGATGGTGATGGTGGCGTTGATGTTGAGGGTGCGGCGGCTGTGGTTGCTGTATGGGTATCGGTATCCCATCCGCATCGCACGTAGCCGGATTGTTTCTTGACGCATAACGCCATAGTTCTTTTTTCTTTTCGCTTGCGAATATCATGGAGGGACATCAATTTTGTTGGTAACATCGATCTTATCGTATGCGCATTATTTGAATTGTGCAAATTTATTCAGACGCACTCTCATAAGGCTTGAATAGCTTAATTATAATGATATGTGCGGTGGGATAGTTGTGCTAAATGTGACTTGATACTAGTTACACTAATTGTTAAGTTGACCATAACATATATCTATATGCATATAGTATATATACATATATATATTATTGGACTTTGACTAGGACGTCGCACGATTGTCAATTTCCTTTATCGCTCAATAGGCTTGGAGCCTTGATATGCTCTTGGTGGTATTTTGTTTGCTCTGCAATAAAGAAAAGAAGAGAACAAATTTATTAATTTATAATGACTATAAAAAAGTAAATATCTGCGGTATTCCGTAGATTCATAAATATATAAAATATGATATTATTATATACTTAATCTGTTAATGATTCACTTTATACGATATCTATCAGTTTCTTGCCTGTAGGCTGAAATTTCTATGAACTGTAAGACACGATTCGATTTATGGAGATAACTTAAAAAACAGTCGAATAAACTTAGCACAAAAAATACTTAAAATCCTATTGAAAACATTTTCCAGCACGTGAACTCCTATTATATCAACTGCGTTAAATTTTCTACGATTCGAATATTCGTTGGAGCTCGTGAGTTAAATGCAAATGCGTAGAAAAAATATGTAAGTATTTAACCACATAAAAAGTATTTATTTTTGTGTTTATGCTGAAAATTAAAAAACAAGTTTGTTGATTTTGCGGGGGTGAGCCGAGGAAAATGTAAAAGAATTTGAAATACGTAAACTAGAGCTGATATTATGCATAAGACCCGCCTACATACCAAAGTGGCAGATTCGAGTTCAGACAGACGGGAGACAGACAGACAGACAGAGATTATGGAGACGCATGGTTGGCAAATCTCTGGGTTCCGCCGATCCGTCACATGTGACACAGAATTTCTAGAGATTAGATTTTTCGTAGTTTTATTTTCGATTTAGACGATTGCTAAAAATATAATAAGAGTGTTGCTTGAGCCCAAAAATAATTTTAGTCTTGAGAAGAGGACAACTCCAAAATGTTTCAAAAGAGATAAAAATTTAACAAAAGGTAAAATACTAACAGTTTTAAAAAAAATATTATACTCAAATTCCGTGTGTCCCCGGCATTGATTGAAAACCTTCTGGTCCACAAGCAGGTGTTTTAAGTACTACGCCGTATGAATGTATTATATATTTATATTATTTAAAGTAATATAAATAAATTGCTTTTGATACTTGTTTTATTGAACTTGATCTAAGTAGTATCGCAAAAAAAAAACAATAAAAAAATATTCTTAGAAAAAGTACTTTTTTTCTGCAAAATACAATTTTGAAAAATAATATTTTTCTATGTCATCGGTGTGTGTATGTTTTTACTTTTTTTCAGCTGTTTCAGCACATGTATTGTACATAGATACATACATATATGCATTTGTACATGTTCATAGTTCTTATCAGAGCTTTGAAAAGCTCAAACGCGCCGCTAAAGTAAAGAAACAGAAACAGAAACAAGGCGCATGAGTAATGTGAGGAGGATCAGAAAGAGCGGACGCTAACTCAAACTCAGATTCGGACTGCGCAGCATCAGCGACAGTCGCTGCTGACAGCGACCGCTACAGCAACAACTACAACAAGTTAACAAACCAAAAATACAAAACGATGGTGGGCCTATGTATGTATGTATGTATGTACATATATATATATATGTATACATATATACGATCATTTTGTTGTTGGCTGACTGACTGACTGACTGGCTCGCTGGTATTTCTTGCGTTCCTCTTATCGCCGACGACAACAGTGGCGCCGCCAACATGACGGCACGACTACACGCTCAGGCAAACACACCACATACATACATACGAAAAACATACTACACACACACACATATATACACACACACACTTACTTAATTTGCTTGCTTGCGTGCCAGCCAAAGGCAAAAGCAAAAGCAGAGGCAGGCAACAATGAGACGAGACGAGAGGCGACGCTGCGAGGAGGCACAGGCGCCACAGTGGGCGCCACTGACGTAAACGTAATAAAAGAAATAATAGTAACGATGTCGGCGGCGGCGGCGGCGTCGTCGCAATGGCGCCACCAATATAAACTTATATCAGACAGACACGAACGACGACCGACGGTCGGTCGATTGGTTGGTCGTTCGTTCGGTCGTTTTGTCAGCCGGTTTGACAAGTTGAAGAATCAACTATTTGAGGTGAATTCAAAAGAGCGACAGAGAGAGCGCAAAAGCAAGTGCACAGAGAGAACGTTGTCTCAGCGAGTGTGTGTGTGTGTGTATATGTATGTTTGCATGTGTGTGTGACTGAGAACAAACACATTTCCGAATTCTTCTGAAAATTCAACAAGTATAAAAATGTGAGGCTGTGGTAGCAGCAGCGGTGGCATGCACAATGTGGAACACAAAAGGACCACAATGATGTACAAAGCATATTGCCAAAAAAAAAAATGCAACCAAAATACCTACAAATGTACATACAATGTATGTATTCGCACTTGTCGCCTGTATTGCACAACACAAAGTGCTGATATATCTACAAACATATATGTAAATATATACAAATATATATTTGTATGACTGTATGTATGTATGTGCATGTATATGTTTGACATTTGTTGGCGCCACTCACACACACACACACACACACCACAACAGTGTAATGGCGCCGGTATAATTTCACACACACAAAAGCACAGCGAAAAATACTTGGATACAAACAAACACAATGTATTTATGAATATGTGTACGTATGCATGAGAATAAATACATATTCATATGTAAAATATGTACATATGTATACAATTTTAAATACTGGGGAAAGTGGAATATTGCAGTTAACATAATAACAACAAATATTATTTATGTTTAGCTTATATACGTATCTAATGCACCTATTTACTTTAAAAATAGACAAACATACATACATATGTATACAATTTTAAATATATGATTTTACAAATGTATATATATAGTATGTATATACTACTGTATGTCAAATATATGAGTTTACAAATGAAAGAAAAATCTAATTTTTTTAACTTATCGAGCATAAAATAATTTTTTGTAATTTTCTATACCCTGTACCCATTGAAACGGTTAAAAAAGGGTATCATGTCATATACAAACTTGGAGTTATTTGTATAACTTGTATATCCGTATCAGAAAATACGTTACGAGTTTTGTCGATAAAATATGAAAATATCACG
The DNA here is from genome assembly GCA_035045305.1 of Drosophila maculinotata. Classification (NCBI taxonomy): domain Eukaryota; kingdom Metazoa; phylum Arthropoda; class Insecta; order Diptera; family Drosophilidae; genus Drosophila; species Drosophila maculinotata. The sequence continues at coordinate 14,415,529 of JAWNPD010000335.1, forward strand.
TATCCCACAATTTTAAAGGTAGAGTTAATGGGATTTTATTGACAGCTATTAGCTTTAAAATTTCATGTTGATTCAAGTCGACGACCTGCTTAAAAATCACCAGTTGCTAGCCCAGTTATTCTGAATCTGATTCCTCACATTTTAAGTTTTCTTTTCGTGTCTGCTATGTTTTGGATATTTTTTGCAGACAAGAGGATTTAATAAAAAGACAACCAGACCGACGTTTTTGAGATATATGTATATAAATAAATATAAAAGTAATATAGCAATAATTTAATATTTAAAACCATGTGTAACTTACTTTTTACTGGAATTATTCCATTGCGTATCCTTTTTATCCTTTTTGTATAAAATACATCAATCTTTTGGTTAATATGTTGCTGATGTACTGATATTGCAATTTTTGATATGTATGCGGGTTTTCAGAACACTTTTTTTTGGATTCACATTCCTAATGAAAAACACATTTTAATTATTATTTTGATGCACATTTGAATAATATTTGATTTCATTTGATATGAGCCCTCAGAAACTGACTCGATTTAAAATACGTGGCGTCGAGTTTGATTTATTATTTATTTAACATTTTTAGTAGGCATTAACCGTTCGATCGCCATTCTGTTTTTATTAGTCAGCAGTATTTTTTGGCCTACTACTCAAATTACATACATACATAAATACTCATACTTTATAGTATATACATACATATGTACAACAACAAAATATTCACATCCATAAAGAAATATGTATAAAAAGCGTAGCGGGGTTTCTTTGGAATTATAATTCGTATTTGGCTGATTTCGCACGAGTTTTTTATTTTTTTGGCGCTGCTAATCCAATAAATAATAATAACCTAATAAACATTATAGCCTATTTTCACACCATATACGACACGTTTTTTGAACATTTGAATAGATCATGTTTTATAGAAGTAAAAAAAAACAAACAAAAAGATATCGGAATAATTAGGTTTGGAAAATGGAGTGCAAAAAAGAAGAGTGTCAATATCGATTAGAATTTTTTTTAGAATTTTTCAAACAAAAGATTATTTTTCTGTTGTGCTATTTATATGACCACAGCTGTGTCTTTAGTCCTATGCAAGAAATGTTTCCCATTCACATTTGTATATACAAGATTCGATACACCCCAATCACATAAATAAAATAAAAGAAATTAGCGACACGAACCTACAGAATGACATAATCACTTAAGAACAGAGAGGGAAAACCAGGAAAGTAAAGAACAAAATAAAACCGAGTGTTATTTTGACTAACCAAATAATTTGTGAACAAAATATATTGAAAAAGTGCAAGAAAATAGGAAAAACAACACGATAGACACCCCTTAAAAGGCAGTAATAATATAGAATTGGTAATCAACAATAATAACCAAATAATACCCAGGGGAAATAATCCATATTGATAACTATAGATGTATGTATGTATATGTACAGATGTAAATGTACGTGTAATAAAAAAAAAAAAAAAGGTTGATAAGTTTCCAAAGGTAAAGTTTTAAAAGATCCGCAAAATATATTAAATATTATATGATTACATTTAAAATCAAGTATTATCGTTTGTATGTATGTATGTCAAATTTATCAATCTTCGAACATACATATGTATGTGTTGATGTATGTATGTATTTATGTAAATATGTATTATTCGGTTTTGTACGCATATTTCAATGCTTCATTCATTCATTTCATTTCATTTTTTTATTATTTTATATACATTTCACATAATTGTTGTCATTTCGTTATTTCACTTGAATTTTATTCACCATTGGCTTACTTTTTTTTGTTTGCTTTCACTTCACTCTTTTTATTTGCACTCGCATAGAATAAATTGAAAATGAGTCGGAAAACAAAATGTTAAAATCAGCATGGAAACGCGACGTTTATTGCAATTATTTTTGTTGGTTACGCCCGCGTTTGCAACAAAAAAATGTTCGTCTATCAATCGAAAAAACACCACGTCCTTTCACAACGAGCGTTTCTTGCGTTATGAGAGCGCATGCATATGTGTGTTTTTTATCTGTCGTTGGTGTGGTGAGTTTGGTGCGGAACTCTCGCGCATGGTGAATTCAAGCTTAAATTGAATGAGAGCCCGTGGTGGAATGTTAATTCCACCATGGAGAGAGCCAATCGCACGCACACAACTGCACGCGTCACACTAATACATTTGCACGCAACACGCTGCGCACTTTGAGCTCGCTTGAAGTTGGCTGTACGCAATTTGTGACTCGCGTGAAGTTGGCTGCGCGCAATTTTGAGATTAGTGCTTATATATATTTGAATTGGTATGTTTGTACACATTATTGCAGTAAAAACTTTTTTGTTTTTTAAAACATCTAAACTCACCACATTAGGAGAGTTTCAATTTTAAACGATACTCAAAGTTATTTTGTGTTTACTCAATCATAATTTGTCTTATGGGATAACGTCCCCAATCTTTGTTCGATGTTTATATTTATTATTATTGTACCAAGAGAAATGCGGACGGACCAAACAAAAATATAGCACAAAATGCATAATCACAAACGATCAGGGACATACATATGTATCAGTTGCAGTTGCTGCGCTCATTTCTGAATGGGAGTCGGACCCGTGGCGCCAATTTACGGATACTCACACACTCAGCGGGCAGAAGAGATCAAAAGAAACATCGGACAGTCTGGTGGCTCCAGCTCCAGCAGAGATAATTGTCTTGGGTTTGGGACGATTTAAAAACATAAAAGCAAATAGGCAGCTGTCATTACGATAATAACAGGTCGGGACCGCAGGCTCTTGCCACGATGACGTCGAGCCGACTGTGGGCCGGCGACTGGCGACTGAAGACTGGAGACTGAAGACTGAAGACTGGACTGACTCACCTCTCGACAGGAAATTGCAGCTGGACTTTGAATAAATTGTGTACGTTTTTTTTCTGAATCAGAAAACTGACGTTATGCAAATTCTTTCGTTCTGTCTTCTAGCTTCTGGACCTGATGATGCCCACTGAATTACATGTTCTATTTATAGCTTATATATTTGGAAAATAATTTCAAAGGGTATATTTAAGTTTTGCAAAACATTATTACTATTAATAAATCCCTAAAAGCCGGAAATAGTTTCTGGTTTTTCTTAATTTTTTAATTTCTTAATTTACGAAATTAATTTGTTATAATTAGAAATGCTTGCTCATAGTCTTTTTCTTATTTTCAGATATACTTTATATTCTTAAGAAACATATTTTTTTAAATTACTAGAAACTATTAAATTCAAAAAATTATAAACTACAAAAAACAGTTATTAGAAATTTGAACACTTTTAAGCAAGACAAAACCTTGTTTTAGAAATTCACTTTCAATAAATTTAGGACAAAACATCTTGTCGACAGAGAACATAAGATTATCATATTGTTCCTCTGACGTTGTAGAAATTGATATGTCAGCTCGGGCTTAATTAATACGTGTACATGGATCTCTAAGCTGAGGACACCACATAGAATACATAAAAAAGTTAGAGATTGGTTCATTCTGACTGACTGGGAGTGGAATAACTTGGGTGGTCGCTCGCTCGGTGATTCGATGACGCATTCTTGCACAATTCCGCATTTTTCATGAGACGAGCGCAATTAGGAGCCCAAAACTAATAAGATATCATCAGCTGCACTTCTACTAAAGCAAACTTGTTAAAAAGCCATTAAGGAGCCAAAGAGATGAGCCGAGCAGCAAACATCCGACTGAGTCAAAAACCTGTTTGACCATCATCAACGTCAAAGTATTCCTATAAACAGCCTTTATTGCAGGCTTCAGTTTGAACCTATTTGTTGGGCTCCACGATTCTGAATGCATTCGACCTGCTCCGTTAAAGTTTGAGAGATGCGGGTGTGTCACGTGACCTTTTGGGCCACGAACGTTCGTGTTCGTGTTCGGTTTACTTTTGGCATGATCTTTCCCAAAATTATTTCAAAGTGTATATTTAAGTTTTCTATAGACATTATGCGAATATTGAGTTGATGTTTACTTTTGGCTTGATCTTTCCCGTAGATCGTCGGCCATACAATAATCAGAAACCAAAAAATTTGGACTATAAATTTTGTTTCCAGATTTAAATGTTGTACTAAAATAGATTGTAAGCCATGAACAAAAATACATTCCTTTGGAAAACCGGTTTAGTTTTGACCAAGTTATGGCAATCGAAACTTTGGACCTGTACACACGATTTTGGTGGGGTAGTGAACCAATTTGACCCACATACGATTTTTTGAACATGAATTTTGACCAAAAATGTTGTTTCTAGATTTCAAATAAAGGCTAAACCATGAACAAAAATACATTCCTTTTAAAAATCGGTTCAGTTTTGACGAAGTTGTGACACTGGAAAGTTAAGATCCGTGCCTTCATACGATTTTGTTAATTCGAATTTGAGGTTGAAATATACATTTTATAATTATTTGAAATACAAAAACTTATATATTTTATATAAATTCCTTGTGGCATAAAACGTAAATAAAATAGGAATTGAACTAAATTTAATTACAATACTAAATAAATATCACAAAGACTTTATTATTTCACATTTTGGCACTGTATCTAAACTTACCGAGTTATGTATGTATATATTTTTAAGTATTTTTTTTTTTAAATTAATGTTTAATTAAGATTTGCCACTGTTCTAATTCTATGGATGCTTTTGCGACTCTTTCACTTCGATAGCGATATCCTAGCTGCGATATCCCAGTGCACAAAGGACCGCTGTGTCCTGCCGCATGATTCCTTGTGAACTAAATGGCAGCCGTGTACGCGGCTATCCTTTTATATGCTTTCGCCAGTGCGCACTTGTAACCACTGCGCAGAGCATTCTAAAGACGGACTGACGCAGACGGCGGCACAGCAGCGTTGAGCAAGGCGCCGTCGCCGCCGCCAATCGTCCTGATTTCTGACTCATTGTCGCGTATATTACACATGTACACACACATATTTATTTATGTTTGTATGTCTGACTAAATTCGTGAATTATAATATCCTTTAGCTAATGCACTGGTTGTTGCTCACCCAAAATACAGGATATGGGTTAAAAAACAGGAACTAAGATTTTGAAAATAACTGAAAGCTCACGATCAATTCCTTGTGAAGGAAGCATTTATATAGAGAGAAATCTTATCAAGTATCTGTATACTATATAGTGTAAATTAGTTTTGGTGTCACCCAATTAACGGCAATTTGCGAGTTTAGCCATTTTGGCCATTTGGACGATTTGGACCATTTTGGCGACAGTGAAGCAGAAAATAAATTGAAAACAAAACATGAAAACGTATAAAAATGAAGGACTGTAAAAAACTGAACTGAACAGTAATAGTAAATAAATTTCTAGTTGGCGACACTTGGCTTCTAGTCCCCATGGTGTTGAATCTTAAACCTACTCTCGTCTCGTATCTCTATTTGCGCGCAGCAGTTTCGTTCGTTTTGTCGAATGTTGGCTGCCGGTCTGCCGGGTCTGTTGGGGTCTGTTGGGGCTGCCCGGCTGCCGGTCTGCCGAGCTGCCGGCTCCAGCAACACTGGCGGCAACCGCGATGGCGACGACGGTAACGCAGACGGCGACTGGCGGCCCGAAGTCAACTAAACAACGCCAGCCATAACAACAGCAACAATAACAGTCATAACGACAGTCACAACCCCACCTCTCACACCCCCCCCCTTTTCCTCTCAGAGAAATACCCGCGTCCATTCTTGGCGTCGCATTGGCAAAGAGCCCTTCCAGCAGCCTAATGTGGACTCTTGCACTGTGGAGCAGCGACTAAGATACATACTTGACCTGACAGACAAATATATTTTTGACTAATTGAACAGCCAGTGCAGTATACAGTATACATACATATATAAATTGCATATCATATACATATTTACATAGGAATACATACTCAACACTTTTCTCTTCATGCGAGTTCCCACTGTACTGCTCGACAATTTGGCGAGACGCGGCAAAGACAAATGTCGCCGCGTCAGGGACTTAATCATGTCAAAAATAGATTTTCGTTTTTGGTCAAATTCAAAACAATAACTGATCACATAATCTGTCATCAAGTCATCCACAGCATCCTACCTACACATACATACGTATATTTAAATCGTAATTTTCATTTATTATTATGTTTATAATTGATTCTCATTTACACATATGCATGTACTAATTATACACTTGCATAGGGTATTATGATTTGGTCGTGAAGTTTGTGGCTCATTGACCCCCTTAAGTATATATATTCTTGATCAGCCTTAATAGCATTAATAAAATTAATGTCTATCTATCTGTTTCTATGTAAACTAGTATTTTAGTTTCAAAGCTATATTGTTGAAATTTGGTATATACTCTTATTTTTGCTGCAGTCCGTAAATATATCGGTGTAATAGGTATTATCGCACTAGTATATAGCTGTCATAGGAACTATCGCTCGACAATAAAGTTCTTGTATGAAAAACTTTTTTGTTTTTCTAGATATCTTGAGCAAACTCTCCACTTAAGAGTGTAATTATGATCCTGACATTTCGGCAAGAAATGATTTACATGAACATCGGATTACTATTAAAATCAGTAGTAAGATAAACTCTTGAATAAAAAACCTTTTTGTTTTTAAGATATCCCAACTAAACTCACCAGTTACGAGTATGATTTACTTTAGTTATTAAATTCAGATGTCAGCTGTCTACAAGGGTATTTTATATTCGATGCCGCGAGTGGCATTGATGTCGAGAAGTTTGACTGTACTTTGATATTTACACATTGTTTTGGCGCACAATCAGGAGTCGAAAGTTTCGAAACAGTTGTGAATGAGAAACTCACAGCTTGTCAGCGCTGTGAGAACGGTTTGAGCTAAATAAGGCGCCAAAGTGCGTAACAAGTGTCGGCAACTTCGGAAGTTGTTTCGAAATTCAGAATCGGCGACGCAGCGCCGACAACGAGCAAAACACAGGATGGATGCTAGCGCCTGATAAGTCCAGCACGACGACAACTTGTGGACATCTCTTATTGCTTCTCAATGAAGTGAACCCCAACCCCTCCCCCCACACTCACACACACACTCACACACACTCACACTATGCAGAAGCCAAAGCTAGATGAGGCTAGCAATTGTGGCGACGAGTCCCCCGTCCCCCGTCCTTCGTAGCAGTGTCCTGCTGGCGCGACAGTGAGGGCGAAAAGAGAACGACCTACAGCCAGCTCCAATATGTATATATGTATGTACATTCCACATAAATACGTACACTCGGAAAAATCAGCCCTACATTTTATAAAATCGTTTTGAAAAACCAGAAATGAATCATTTCTTAAAAGTAGGAACTTTATCGATAATCCTACTTTAATGTAAGTCTTGTACTTTAAGAGGTGTATTTATAAAAACTAGAATCTAATTTTTTTTGGAAATTTTTAGATTTTTTTAAATATTGAAAATATTTTTATTTTGGTTTTTAGAAATTGGCAATCCTTTCAAATACTAAAAAATTTTACGATATATTTTTCAATATTAAAAAATTAGTTTGCACGAAATAAAAAATTAGCCCTGGTTTTTGGAAATTTACATTCCTTACCTTAGGCGCCAAAAGTATAGCGACTCTAAATTTTAGGGCATACATTTTTTCTGAGTGTACATATAAGCATATGAGCAAGCAGTACAAATGGGTTGCGGATACTTGTACGCAACACAACTGTGATTTCAAACATAAGCAGGCAGGGATGCGCGAATTGGGCGCCATTATTGCCACCATTGTCGCGACAAATGCCGCTGCTATGTCAATTAGAAGGGAAAATAGTCGTCGCGTCGTCGATGATGCTCGGTTATTTGGGATTTCCGCTGGGTATGACGGAGTACGTAAGCCATATTTGATATCAAAGTTTACGCAAAAGAAATAAGCTTAGCTTTGACGTGCCAAGTTTTAGTTAATATAAAAATCGATTTTCAATGAATTAGTTTGAATACCTTTATTTTAAAATACTTCATACAAATGTCGTACCATTTAAATGTGGACAATAATAAAATATTTTTCTTTTGAAAATTTCTTTTTAATTTCTTTAAAAATGCCCATTTTAAAACTCAGATAATTCAAATCATTTGATGGAAATGTTATTTTATTATGTGTCGCCCATTAAATGATTGGTTTTTATTATTATTCTTGTTTGTTCAGCATCATTTTGTTGTTTTTATAAACACTAAACAAAAACATATATTATGGAAAAAATGTCATATGTGCTATAAATACATATACACAACATATCTATACCTGTTGCAATAGTACATGCAATTTGTTGACTTAATCTATTTAAACTGTTATTTAATTGTGTAAATAAATTTGACTTTATCGTGTGTTCCTGCAAAATAACCACGCAAGTTTTTAATTTGAAATAAAGGGCATCGATTATAATGAAGCTTAAAGCGACTAATAGAACACATAAACTATATAACGCCAAATAATAAAATTCATACAAACATATAGGATACCACTTAAAAAAAACACGTCATTTTGGTAAACCGTCAATAACGTCAATAAAAACGACGGATGTTGAAAACAAATATTTTTCCGTCGCTTTATGTTTTTGTTATGTGTTTCTCTTCTATCAAATATAAATGAGCAAGAAAACACTTTCTATTTTATGTGCACTTTTTTTTCTATTCGGGTTTCATTAAAATACACAAAATGTATCACAATTTTAAATATTGTTGTATTAAAGACGTCAATGGTTGTTTTTTTTTGTATTTTAAAAGTATGAATTTCAGATGCTTGGAACTTTACATTGCATTCAATTGGTTTTTACTTAAATTTCATTTCAATTTACCCTCATAGCCCAATATTTTTCCAAGTTGATTTTTAAGCCTGATATTTACAAACTACGAAAATATGTTTTGATGTTGCTTATGTGCATTTATATATGAAATAATGTGAAGAAAAATATAATTTAATTACGCAAATTAATCCCTTTTCATATATATGTATATCAGTAATTAAAATTTGTATACATATATATTTAGATGGATATGATTTTCACAACTTTAAAAAATTTGAAACGTTTTTTAAATCTATTACATTTTTAATTACTCACAAATGTACCTAATGAATATGTAAATAAAATATGCCAAGTAAACAAGTTAAAATAAAGATCAGCACAGATTTATAAATCTCAATAGAAAATAGTAGTTCTGAACATGTTTTTTGTTTCATAATTTAATACAAAATGACATATATACAATGAGCAACTTTTTCTGCAGCCATACCAAGTATTGTTTCTTCTTTAAAGTGCACATTAATATTGATGAAAAGAAAATTTCTTGCATTTGTTGACATGTTCAATTTTCTTAAATAATATTTTGTTTCGCGTTGGTTAATAGGTGAGCTTTTCTTGTGAACTTCATTTGCTTTGTGCGCGTGTAATATGCATATTGAAAATTAAATACAACAACACAAACGTATATGCCGATACATAGTTCATACATATATTAACTGATGAAATAACCCAACATCAATGACAGAAATTATACAAGGCGTGTTTTATGACTTTCCAATCACACAATTAATTAAAATGGAACAATGCCTCCGTTTAATTAATCTGATGTTTGGCCTCTGTTATTAATGCCAAAAGTGCATCCAGTTTCAAGTCTTTGAAACGCGCAAAATGATTCATCATTGGCTGAATCGCATCTGACTCAATTGCCGCGGAGATGGTCTGATTTTGTATGGTGCGGTTAAGGCAGGAAGCAACTTGTGCGAGAAACTCACGCCATTTCTGTCGGCTATCCTCGCTAAGCGTTGCATCAGTGTTCAACATGTAAATCGCTTCTACCCGTAGTATCAATCCGACAAGCGATAGAATGCCAAACTGCAAGTAGAGTCAAATCGAGATAATAAAAACGAATATTGGCTTATTAAATCCGTATTTATACTTACGCGACTGCAGAATATGCCCGACATCTTTTTGTCATTTAGTGTGAACGCAGTGGAAATATTGATAGTTGTTTCAAAATTCGCTTCGCATATGTGCTTTCTAAACTCCGGATATAGCGCATAGAGAACACCCTCCACGTCTTCACGATCTTTCTTGACGACATTCTGCAGAGAACTGAAAACTCCACTCCAAACCGTCCAACGTATGCTTTGATCAGCAATAAACGGCATAACACGGCGTAAGAGTATCTACGGAATGAAAGAAAACAGAAATGCTGCTTTTACACTAAAAAAATAAGTATGCATTAATAAATACCTTGCCCTTGCGCACGTTCATCATGGATACGACCTTGTTGAAGGTGAGTCCACATATTAGCTTGCTCACAAGAGCTTCTGGCGACTCGATTTCATAATTGAACTTATTTTTGAGCGCTGGATTCATGGTTGTCGGATTAGCTGCTTCAGCGGCACGTTCCTCTGGCGTTTTATTTGCCATCTCGAGTTGCTCCACAGCGGCAATGCGTTCGCTTTCCTTCTTCTTTTTCAAAAGGATGGTCGCCATGACATCTGGACTTTCCAGATCCTCCAGTTTTAGCAGATACCGATAAAGGGTCTCTATGTGCAGCAGAATATGTCGTGATTTACGCATGCTGCTTGGCGCCAAAACCACTTCGCCTGGACCGTCATTGGTGTTAGCCGTATTTTGTTGACCAGCGGACGAGGACAAGGCATTATTATCCACTGGACTCATATCGCTGCCCATGATATCCGCATCAATAATCGTACGGGGCGCTGTCACACTTCCGTACTGCAATTTGCCCAATGAGTTCTCGAATTTCAAGGGCGAAAAAATATAATTCGGCAAAGCGTTGGTGTTGTTCACGATATTTGTGATGCCGCTGACATTGCTGTTGCTCGTGTTCTCCGAATTGCGTCTCTCGCGATGCTGTTGCCCGTTGCGATTGCCATTCTTGTTGCCCAACTGAACGAGTATGAGCTGCGCATGGCCACGCGGCTGAGTCAGCGGATGGTTCAGCTGATTGTCCTTGTGCGCCTGGCTGTGGCGCATCTGACCGTTCTTGCGCTGCATGTGCACCGTATAGTAGTAGTCGTCAATGTACGGCGTATCCGTATTAAGCTGCGATAACTGAATGCCAATCAGCCAGTGTTTATCGCGAGTGCTCATCAGATTTGCGTACTCGTCAAATTCCTCCTGCGGCAGATTGCCGCCATGACGATTGAGTTGCTGTTGCTGCTGCTGCTGTTGTTGTTGTAGCAGATGTTGTAGCTGTGGTTGCTGCTGTTGTTGTTGCTGCTGTTGGGGCTGCAGCTTTTGGCGATCGCCGACACGGATTTGCTGCTGTTGGCGCACTACGGCTGCGTTCTGCAGCAGTGGATGATTCTGTTGGATTTCCTGCACCAGGCGCATATTGAACATGTTATACATCGAGTTGGGCTGCTGATTGAGCAGAGTGTGTGGCGGCAGGCGTGGCGGTGGCACTGGCTGTATAAACGCCGCCGGATGCATGCCAACGGCTCGCATCGCATTGAAGCTCGGATGCATGGCAAAGTTGTTCAGTGCCGTGGGCAAATGTGGGTTTGGCAGTGGTCGTGGAAAGCTGGGCGGCAAAGCAGCGTGCTGCTGCTGCTGGAGCAGCGGATGTTGTGGCAGGTTCGTTGCCATCCCAGTTGGATATATAAAGCCAGGCGGCACTCGATTTCCGCTGAGCCCGTTCAATTGTTGGTGCTGCTGCGCTTGGGGCGTAGGCATAAGTCCAGGACCAGGACCAGGACCAGGACCCGGACCAGGACCTGCACCGGCGACACCCATGGCATGTGGACCAGGAAATCCCAAAGGTTGCCTTGGTGGTGGTGTTTGTGGTGTTGCTAAGAATCCAGGCGGTGCTGAAATAATCATTAGTTAGCAAACCTAATCTTTGTAGACTATATAATAAAACTAATAAATAGTTCGAAAATTACATATGTAAAAAAAATTTGATCGTTATATCTTTTAGATGGAGTTGTAGCGTCCCTTAACTAGAAAATAAAGCTGTTTAATATCGTTACTTAAAATTGGAGAAATGTGTTAAAATTTCTAATTCGATAAGATATCTGTTTTTTCTTGATAATTACATATTTTAAAATGCATTCAATTTTAACAGGTGTGCTATAAAATGAAGTTTCGAGTCGAAAGGCTTGTTAAACGATTAATTAAGTTTAGTATTGCATATTAACGCTCGGTTGAATAATAATGATAAAGTAAATAAATTAAATGATTAGCGTTACCCTTGTGCTGCGTTGGCTTTTGTAGCTGTTGTTGTTGTTGTTGCTGCTGAAGTTGCTGTTGTTGCTGATGTTGTTGTTGTTGCTGGTGTTGTTGCTGTTGGGACAAAGTTGGTGTTACTACCAAATGCTGCCTAATAGCCAAATTAAAATGCTGTAGCTGTTGTTGTTGCTGCTTGGGTGTTGCCTGCTGAATAATCAGATTACGTTCAATATCCTCCAAAGTCGAGAATTTGGACATTACTGGCGGTAAACCGAAATTCGCATTTGTCTCCTGCACTGGCTTCATTTGGATTTGGTTTAAAGTTGGTTGGCATTTGAAAGCACTGCGAAAAAGCTGTTGGTTTTGGGGAGCCCTGTCCCAGGGCTGGGCGGACCAAACATTGGAGTCCAACTTGAGTCGATTGTTGCCGATATCGTTATCGCTAAATAAACTCAAATCAACGTCATCCAATTTCATTGTGGACAGATTCAGCTCCAAGTCGGAGTCATCACGAAGCAGCTGATTAATTTGCTGTTGTTGTTGATGATTACCACTCTGATTGTGGTCCAGGTCGCCCCCTGCCCCCCTCCTGCGTATTCTTTCTCCATTGCCGCCCAGTCGAACGAGATTTTCATGGACTTCCTCCCAATCTCCATTTATTGCCGATCCAAAGGTTTCATCGTTGAGGGCATCGTATGCTTCTTCCGGTGGCTCCGCAATGCTCCCATCGTCATCCTTTAGAACATATTAACAATTAATTATATTCATTAAAAGCATGCTTACAAAGTTTTCTTTTTTCTTCACACTTCATTTCTTTTATTTTTCTTTGCTATTCATAATAGCGATACTTCTCACTGTATCACCTGTCGAATTTATTGCTTACCGGTATGCCTGTGGTTGTATCAAAGCCGAAAAACGAATCGTCCATTGCGAAAAACTATTTGTTTTATAAAAAATTATCATGACTTGTCAGTCACCATGAATGGTTAAGTTGAGAAGAAGAAGCCGAATACGTTCCACAGGCCACATCCACATGAATTGGCGATATCCCAACTATCGTTATATCGATAGTTGAACGTTTCAGCCATTCCGTCCACATAGCTTCGACTTTTGTTCAAATTCACGAATTTTACCACATACACATAATTTTTTGGCATTTATATTGCTTAAAACATGAATTATTTAACAAATAAATTGTGTCGCACAACAGTGCCAAATGAGTATATTTAGCTGTACAGAATCGAAAATGCTCCGAGATGAGTGTGTCATATCGATAAATCTTAGCGTAAATTAATTAATTTACTTTTGAGAAATGTTCTTATCAATGATACGACTCATCTTAGTTTAATAAAATGGGAATATTTTGGAAAGAGAGAGAGAGAGAGAAACTCAGCGAAAAAGAGTTAAGAGAAATATATTTACAGAGCAAGAGTTTGAGAGACAGAGAGAGAGAGAAAAGTAGAAAGCGAGAGAGGCCTATAATACTGAACATTTCTCACTGGGCAGACGTTAGAGCATTTATCGAAATTTTTCAATTTTGGATAGATTTCTTATCTTTTGATATATGTCAGCACTGAAAATGTTGTAATCAGTCTGAAAATTAAAACAGAGGGAATTTAAAAACTGTATGTTATAACTACATATATTTAGATTTTTTATTAAATTTGATGCATTTTCTAGTTGTGTATTTTTGACTCATTGCAGCAAACTTTTGATTACCTCACGCACGCAAAAAAAAGTATCCTTAATAAATTGACTGATTTTCAAACATATTTCTTGAGACACTTCATTTTAATTTACATACTAGTATTTAAGACAGGACGTATAATACAAATTAGCTTAGTTTTGTATAATTACCTAATAGAATATATATATATATGTATGGATAACTCTGATAAACTCTTAATATAGCTGTCATTTCAATGACAATTTCTGTTGCTCAATCTCTAAAAGTTTTCTCTTTAATTCTATTTTCTCTGACATCAACTTTTCCATGGCTGTATGATGCCGCTTATCCTCGATTAACTTTTGTTTATATAGTACACATAACTCATGGATTCCCAGCTGTGTACTATTCGCATTATCATTGCCCGCATTGATGCTTTTACTTATTGTCTCCAGTTCGTGTTGGATGATGACTCTTCCTTCGAGTTTCGATCGTTTGCAACTCTGCAAAAATAGTGGATCGATATCAACATCCGCTTTGCTATCTTCCGGCTCATAGGCGAATCCGGAAGCATCCTGTAATGCGCTGTGATCCTCCTCTTCCGGCACAACGTCCTCAACATCTTCCATGTCCAATGTGGTATTCGAAACGTCTTGATATTCCTCATCCGATGTACTCATTATAATTGGATTGACATCATCGTTTAAGCGGCATAAACTAGCAATCGTTTCCTCCGCCGAACTTAGTCCTGTTGCTAACGGTATATTCTGCATTTCGTTTTTTTCAACCTTCTTGATGATAAATCGTTTCCAGTCTTTCAAAGCCTAGGCGAAATGAATTGGCGTTTGTTAAAAAGAAAAGAGAATATATCTTTGAATATTTGATTAATTTACAATGTATAATTTAACAACAATTCGATCTCCGTATAGCACATTGTTATCGATAACAATTACATTGAGGTTACCTTTTTCCACGTGGCCACATCCTTTTGGGGTGGACCGCTTTCATTTAATTCGGTTGCAAGTTGCTCCCAAAGCGATTCAAAAACGTCCCGTGAATCCCAGGAGGGATTCTGCAGCAAACCGGGATGCTTCTTGATAAAGTTGAGTAATATTTGCTCTTGTGCCGCATTCCTCGGTTTTCCCCTGTGCCGATCGATTGTCTGCGGCACAATTTTATACTTCCGACTCTGAGGGGATCCGACTCCTGATCCGGAAACAGTTGGATGCATTCGATTCATATGTTTGCTTAGATTAGTTGTTGTTGTCTTGTACGATAGCTTCGCTTTGCATATGTTGCACATTGCGAAGGTTTCGTCGACTGCTCGAAAGAAGAACCAAATTTCACTTGTTTTTCTTTTCATTTTGTTATTGTATTCAACACATTCAATGCAGAATTTTTTTATAATGATTGCAGTGTTGGTAAATGCTGAAAATGCAGGGCTGCCAGACAGCGAACAGAAAACATAAGGGTATTCTTAAATTGATTTCTTGGCTTGGAACTGGTTTAATTTCACTATGAATGTATATAATATATAAGTAATATAGATACAGATATGTAGATATGAGATATGAGATTGTAACATATGGTTAGAAGAAATAAATTAATAATAATAAATAATAATAATAATAAAATAGTAAAATTTTGTACAATATAAAATTAAATAAAAATTTGGTACAAAAAATGTACCAACAACTTAAAAATGGATTGGTTCCAATTGTACCACAAGGAAAAATACTTCTATGTTTATTATTTCCTATGCTGAATTTGGTCACACTAATCAATACTTGTGCGGCGGTAAATTGGAGTGTTGTAGAGTTTTTTACAATTTGTAATTACAATGGACAGATTGCTATTAAACTTTTTGTCAGAACCGCTTTACGATGACTTTGGAGCTATGTGTCTTGTTATGTCCCCGAAAAATGTCATGTATGTATTAAATCAAATAAAGTAAAGTTATTATTGGCATAATTGCACTTATAGTTACATATACACAAATGTATGTTTATGTATATATGTATATATATATTTATATATGTATGTATATACACGCATATACATATTTATATTCGTTTATATCCATTTATACATATTTGTATATAAATATGGATATTTTTATTTACTTGAAACTGACAGTAACAATAAATAATTACAATATTGCCAAAAACAATTTTTCTATGGCTTTATTTTTTAGCTTTTTATTTTGGTTCGTTTTTATATTTGGCCATAGCTTGCGTGTTAATTAGCCGATTTATAAAAACAGTACGACACAATAAAGCCAATATATAAGTCTTAATATATATCGTGTTTAGATGCCCCAAAGACTTACTTTACATAAAATAGGCTTACATTTTGTTATTAACACTTTCTTTCTTTCTTTTTAAGTGAATCGGAATTATTTGTGGCTTTGCTTAAAAAGGCTGCCAACGCTTTTTTCGGTAAAGCGTCGAAAGATTTCCTAAGCATTGCCCATAGTATTGTAAAATCGGACGATATTATGACATCACTAGAGGTAAGTATAAAATACATATATGAAATTAATACGTTACATTAAAAACGTCTGTTCCAGGGAAAAGATTTTATAAACGTAATTATTTATCGAACTCCCATCAATTCGACTATGTTTTTGGATGCACTTTTGTCACGTAGCGTCTACTATGTTTGTGTTGGAAAGTATCCAGTTAGTATGAGAGTATGGAGTTCTTTAAACATTTAACAACAACGATTTGCTTTCAGTTGGCATATAGCGATCTGGAGTATTATAAAACTTTCGACCCCAAACTAATGACATCGCAATCGTTAGTGCTCGTCCAGATTCTACTATGCCTGTCCTCATATATGATGAGAGAAATTCGTACTGCTTGGTCACATTTAAAGAAATTTGATGATATTTTGGGTAAATATTTATTTTGCTGTTTGTTATTGTAATCACACCTCTTATTTTTCCATCCAGAGCTGTTGCCAGACAATTTTGTGGCTGAAAACACGGGTAGGGAATATATATCATCCATGCCACATAATATAGAAAACTTGTTTCATTTCATGTTTTAACCTAGAAATACACACTTATGTTCAACATTTGGAAAAATGTAAAAAGGAAATGAGTCAACCGCCAACTAATATACAGTATAAAATCAAGATAATGGCAAGTGATAATAAGTAAGTTGATCAAAATAAGTGTTGTTTAAAACACTATTACTATTTTTCCTACGATCTTAAGTTGGAATCTAATATGTAAGTAGATAAGTCTGTCAGACATGAAATAATACCAAATTCTTTAATACAGGCCCATAGCCAAAGTTGAAGATCAGCAATATATTGAATTTAGTACACCATTCATGAATTGCGAGGTGTGTGAAGTTTATCGAGATCACCTTTATACCTGCACCGAATGTCGATACAAAACGTACTGTTCTCCGGCGTGCATCGAATCCGATAGCGAAGAGCACAAATTTGAATGTTATGGCTACAAGATTGGAATCATACCGATGTTAGGATCGACACTGCTGTTTAAAGTATTTGTACAAACTGCAAAATATTTGTCACCAGCCATATTACTCTACACCAAGAATTATGGGTGTGTATTCTTATGTGAATTCTAAATTGATTCCAAATTTGTTGTTGATCGACTCTTGTTGTCTTGTTTTGCAGCCCAATATGTGATGTAACAGCTGCGTGGTATTTCGTACTTGCATATTCAAACTGTGATGCAACAAACGACTCCATTATCAGGAAGTTCTTATGCACTGAACCCGACTGTGAACTGTTAACGCCAACAAAGTGGCGTCGGATGATAACTACCTCTTTTCGCCTAGCTGTTTTTGTGTACAATGATACACAAATTTTTAAAACATTTTTTCAACAAGTTGAACTGAAGAAAAATGATAGCATTACGCTTATTGCCGCAATATTGGTGCGTTTAAATGTGCATATTACACAAAATGCACAACGAAATGAGTTCAACTACCAGCAAAAGTTGCCGGAAAGCTCCAGTTGTCCGGATAATCAAGCCGAACTAATTGCACGTATGAATGTGAATGCATTTAGCTATTACAGTATTAGCGGCCACTCGGATTTTGTCAATTGTTTTACAAAGCTGCAAAAGAACATTGTATTGCCTAAGGATGCGAGTCTTCAAAATGGATTATTTTCCGAAGGCAGCAAACTTCCAGCAGACACGCATCAGTACAGCCCGATGTGTGAATTTATTAGAAAACTTCTCATTGTCTGCCTTGAGGGCATTGAAATACAATCCGTTAGCGATTTGGTTATTGTGGAAATCCCAACCTCAGTGCATATCGAGGAATGTTTGGTTAAATTCAATGCTTCAAAGCGTTTCAAACTTATCTCAGCTGTTGCTGAATATTTTCATAGATATGTTCATGATTACTTTCGCTATGAGGCGTCTCAGCGGCAGGAAACAAAAACTCTTAAGGCTAATGTCAAATCTTCTGTGGCAAACGTCGAAATAATGGAACCAACTGTATGATATAATAATTAGATATAGCTGCAATGTTAATCATATTTTGTATTTTAGGTTGAACGTCACGGAATATTTTGTGCTCTTTGCGAGAGTAAGACTGAAATAACGCCAACACTTGGCGAATGCACAAAATGTCATGTTCGTTATTCCGAACTTTCACAGCAATATACAACATTTATATCCAAAGTTGAGCATGAGATACGCGCCAAGAAATCAACTCGAAAAAGTATGTAACGCAATTCATTTTAAATAATATTATTCAACCTAAATATATATTTTGTTTTTCAGATCAGAAGGAACTTTCAATGTTGTATGGCACATACAACAATTACATAAATATGTTTTTGTCGGAAAGAAATGAATTGCGCTTATTGGGCGTGCTTAGCTTCGTCGAGTTTCTTACATCAAATGGTTTGTTTAAACTTTCTTGTGGTATATAGTATAAGTAATTTTCGTACTCTTTATCAATTGAGTCCGCCTGTCTGTCCATCTGTATGAACGCAATATAACAGACACTATAAAATGTTTCTTTTTTTTTTCAACTAGGTTTCCTAAACCATGCTTGTGACATTATATTTATTCTGCCCACATTTGAATATGCCAAATACAATCAAACCAACAAAGCGGTTTATACTAGGATATTTAACATAGTCCATCAAATTATGGAACGTTATATAGAGTGTCTGTAAGTAAAGCACCTAATAATCTGTCGATATACATAATTAATTGATTTATCAGTTTCAGTACTTGCAGCTTGGAGGTGAATCCTATTTATCCCAAAAAGCTATTAAAAATAGCCTTTCACATTCTGAGCAATCAACAGCTATATTTTAATGAAACCGTAGATGATCACGAGGCTTATAACAGATTTCTAGAAAACTACACACAATATTATAAATGGAAGAAACTAATTAACTGTAACTTGATGATGTCAATGTCATTGCTCAATTTCTTGAACACTATTTAAACTGTTAATTATTTCTAAAATACATAATAATGCATAGCAGGCTTTAATGAAATACACACTATAATTTCTTAACTCTTTAGTCAGAAACAATTAGTGTATATTCAAAATTTCATACATACAAAATCTCATTTTGATTAAAACATACCAAAGCTTTTGCTTATATAGTAAACTCTGTGTGATAAATAAAATGCGGAAAAATGAACAAAGCAAAAACGACACGAAGTGAAAGTGTTCGGAATTTGCAAGTATCTTAAAACTTTTATTCAGAAAATCATTCATATTCTTTAATCTTTGACATCAAACTAAGAATTTAGCACGTTCGCTTACTATGCGGAAGATAGCATTCTTGGAAGTCACGACTACTAGGGGTTTGATAATCGTGCGAAAACTCAAAACATCTGTTGGGTGTTCAGACGTATATATGCAGTGGCACTGGTGAAAGTGCAGCATAATTGGCTTTCTTGTGGCAACGATGAGAGTATTCAGTGCATTTGCTGGACTGTGTCTGCTGCTGGTCAGCGCCTCAGGTGCGGAGGATCAGCCCACTGGCTGCCCATTTCACCAATTGGACACATTGGATTTGGCTACATCCGCTGGTAGACAGAAGAGAAATGCCGAGCTGTATGATGGGCGACCCAGTCTGCAAACCGAACACAATCTGGACGAGCTGCTGAAAAGCATACTGCCCAAGTACAGCATCAATTCAGGACCCACCAGTTGGATGCACATAGGAGGAGAATCGAAGCGTTCTCAGGAGCCCCTAAGATGTGGAATACCGCCGCCCAACTGTTTAAATGATACACAGAATCTGCATTATCGCAGTATTGATGGCGCCTGTAATAACTTGCTGTATCCCGAGTTTGGCATCGCCACCTGCAGATACAAGCGACTACTCCGTCCCAGCTATGCGGATCACAGCCAAACCGTGCCCAATGCACGACTGCTCTCGCTCTCCATGTACGGCGAGAAAACGATGATGGATCGTTTTCGCACCGTTGCCTCCATGCAGTGGGGTCAGTTTGTGGCACATGACATCAGCCTGCTGACGACGAGGGGAGCACCCAAGGACTGCTGTGCGGAGTCCCAGCATCCGCTGTGTCAGCCCATCACTCTAGCCGCTGGTGGACCCATCGCATATAATTCGGGCAAAACATGCATCAGCTTTGCGCGCAGTATATCAGACGCGGAGGCTGTGTGCCCAAAGAGTGGACTGCCGCACAGCGAGAAGCTATCTGTGGTTACAGCCTATCTGGATCTGTCATCCCTGTATGGGAATTCGCTGGCACAGAGTCGACGGGTGCGTCTCTATAAGGGTGGCCAGCTTCGCACCAGCTACTTGAATGGCCAACAGTGGCTGCCAGTGACCCAGAACATGGATGGTGAATGCGGCACCAATAACGAGTGCTATGCCATGCCGGACAATCGCAATCGTTTCACTCCGACTGTCGCTGTGCTCCAAACGGTGCTGCTCCGTGAACATAATCGATTGGCCGACCAGCTGGCTATACTGAATCCCCATTTCAGCGACGAACGTCTGTATCAGGAAGCCCGCAAGATCAACATTGCCCAGTACCAGAGGATCACCTACTATGAGTATCTGGTGACAATTCTGGGTAGCGCATACACTCATCTAAATGGCCTCACCCACTACACGGAAGATCCCACCGAGTATGTGAATGACTACGATGAGACCATCAATCCCAATCCCTATGCTGAGTTTTCCGCTGCCGCCTTCCGCTATTCGCACACTCAAATTCCCGGCTGGTTTTCGTAAGTCTCCTTGATTTGACATAATTGGGCTCTGGTATAGAATTTCCTATCGCATTTGCAGAATGGTTGCTCCCAATCGCTACTCGAATCAGACGCTCCGCCTCAGCGATTATTTTGAGCGTGCTGAGACAATTCCACTATTGTCCACCAACTTTAATCTGGCCGATCTTGTCCGTGGAATGGTCACACAACTGCACAAGCGCGCCGATGGCAACATCGATCCCGAGATTAAACACTACTTTAATAGGAAAGCGTTCGAGAGGTACGGCTCTGATCTTAAGTCATTGGATATTCAACGGGCACGCGACTTTGGAATGCCTCCCTACAATGCTGTCCGCGAGTACTGCGGCTTACCTCGGGCCAGCGATTGGTCGGACTTTGCTGGCGAAATACCCAACGAGGTGGGAAATTTATAATATTAATTTAATTGTTATTATGTGCTAATTATGGGATTATTTCTACAGAAAATATCCTTGTTGCGCAAGCTATATGCCTCGCCAGATGATGTGGAGCTGAGCGTGGGTGGCACTCTCGAGTATCATGCTCCTGGCGCATTATTTGGACCCACTCTGCTCTGCATTGTTGGTAAACAGTTCCAAAACACGCGTCGCGGCGATCGTTTCTTCTTCGAGCGGGAGAATCATCTAAGTGGTTTTTCACGCGGTGAGTAGATCCTCTTTCGTATATATCTGACTTTGTTACTAAATATATATATATCCCTCTTGTAGCCCAACTGGCGGAGATCCGCAAGGTTAGTTTGGCTTCTCTGTTCTGCAACAATGTGCAAAGTTTGCACTACATTCAGCCGAATGTCTTCATTTTCCCAAATACTCGGTAAGTCGCATATAATTCGAGAATCATTTTTAAGTTCTTAAATATTTATATTTTACTTTTGTTTTGTATACAGTAATGTTTTGCTCAACTGCAACGATATTCCTCAAGCGGACCTTAGCAAATGGCAAGACCTAAGTCCCCAGCTGGTTAACTAACTTCCGGAAAATCAAAATATAAAACTTTGTTTTTTATACATAGCCAATAGATTTTCCGTTTAGATAAGAGATAGTCTTAAGATTTACATTTTTTGTTAAACCTCTTTATTAAATATTGAAATTAATTTAAAATAAACAAACAAATATATTCGAAGAAGATAACATACTAAAGTCTGTTTGGTCATATCTAAATTTTGATTACTAACTTCAAAAACTGTCGTATTGTTTCTATAAAAGACAGTTAGTTCCTATAGCAGCTATTATAGTACTAACAGGAAGAAAGTTGAAATTTTAAAAAATTACAATTAAAAGTTGTATTTGGTATCTACATAAAATGAGTACCTAACACAATACCACATAGAACTACTGATTTGTATGCTTCATTAAATCCAATTCTTACATAATATGAGTAACAAACACAGTCAACCTTTAACTTTCGCTCTGACCTTGCGGCTTCAATATTCAATATACCTGTATTCCATTCAAACTTCTGAATGTGGGCTAATAAGATTCTGAAGTGCGACATCTTTGTCAAAGGCGTCAATAGTTGTACAACAAGGTGTAATGGCGTGTTGGAAACGATCGATGTCAACACTTTTATTATGCAAAACCAATGAGTTTTTTATTCAAATAATCATCGCGTTTTTCAATGAAGAAATAAAGAAAACCAAATAATATATACATTTCTCAGTGGCTGTGCTGCCTAACGGTTCTATAGCATCTAGATGATTGAAAGTAAATTTTTCAAATTTCTATGTTTTCGCAAACAAATTCGTTTGTTTAATATATCCGCTTTAAGTATAAAAATGATCGATTCGTCGGCGAAAGGCAGCAGAAGCTTTTGCACCATGAAACTGTTGATATCAATCTGCTGCATTGGTAAGCTACATTAATTGATATTTGCTGCAGGAATATTGCAATACTTAAACCACATTTTTAGGCTTAACCATTGCCAATGTCAGTGGGCTGAGCGGAAGCAAGAGTGAGAAGGAAACCGGAAGATTTGTGGCCACTATTCATTCGCCGGTTCCCGCGCCAGCTCCGGCACCAAATGTAGTTTACAAAATACCAGCGCCATATTATCCGCATCATCCGCATCCACATCCACATCCACCGCAGCAATGTTTTTGTCCGCCGTCGCTGCCAGGTCCACCGGGTATTCCTGGTCTGCCAGGTCCTCCAGGTAAGTGTGCTGCTTGATGCTTTGGGTGAGGCTTGTTGGTTAATCATTGTTATTTAGGTGCATCGGGCAAGCCAGGACGTCCTGGCCGGGATGGCGAAAAAGGCGACAAGGGAGACAAAGGCCACTTTGGACATAGTGGACTCCCAGGACCCCAGGGTCCACCAGGCTATCCAGGAAGTAAACACTGGCCGGGACATCCGCCCATGTATCCACATCCACCTCCTACCATACCTTTTCCTGTACCACCGCAAAACAAAGGACACCATTATAAAGGTCATAAAGGTAATGGCGGATATCCAGGATATCCGGGACAACCAGGCTATCCAGGCTATCCAGGGTATCCAGGGCATGAGAGCCCTGGATATCCGGGGCATCATCACCCTGGGCATCCAGGATATCATCACACTGAATATCCAGGACATCATTACCCTGGGTATCCAGGGCATCATCATCCTGGTCATCCAGAACATCATCAGCCTGGGTATCCAGGACATCATCACCCTGAACATCCCGGACATCATCAGCCAGGACAACCAGACCATTCACATCCTGGGCACCCAGGACATACACATCCGGGACACCCAAACTATCCAGGCCCCCCACGGCATCAATGGGTGAAAGATCCAGGTGAAACCGAAACGGAAATGGATGCCATTGAATATCTCAATAATGATAATACTTTGGATCAAAACTATATAAAAGAATCAACGGATTCTTTCCAAACTGAAGCTATGTTCGAAGAAGTTGAATCGGCTGAAAATGTGACTGAAAATGAGAATATGAGTAACGAAGAAAGTTCAGAATCAAACAATGAAGACATTATCGAAGACAAACCTCTACTGATCGACTACAATGGAGATACGAAGTCCGTTGAAAATAATGCTATAGAGGCACGAAGCAGCAAAGGCCCAATTATATTGGCAATAAGCACGCCTCGCAACCCTTTCCAAATATATTCATACGATAGACACCAATAAAACAAAATTAACTTGATGAAAACTAAAAGTAATATATTTTTAAATTTACTTAGCTTTTTTAAAATTGCTTAGAAACAGTTTGTACAAAAACATAACTGTTGTAAATGCAATTATGCGGGGTGGACTTTCGCCTCTCGATGCCTCAATCATGATGTAAACCCTACCGAATATACTGTCTTGTCTCTCTTAACAATGTATACAACGGCAGGCTTTGTTATGATTTTCAGCGTTCTTTCTATTTTGTTTAGACCATTGTTTGTGCATATTTGTTTTACTATATGGTTATTGTATGCAAATGATCGTATAAAATAAAACTGAAGCTACAAATTGAAAGACAATAAATAACGAAATGAAATCAATAATCGACCAGTATAAAAATTGAAGAATGTAGCTTTCAAAAGTGAATGAATATTTGAAAAGAAAGATCATAAGGAAACTATCTTTCTCATTTCAATGACATTGTTATTTCAGATTTTGAATTAATTATTATACAATTATATATAATTGTATTATTAAGGGGATAAACCTATGTTATTTTTGTTATTTAAATTGTTATTTATTGTTAAAACAAGGCTATTTAAGCCGTTTATTTATTAGCTGATTTTTGTACATAAGTCTGTCTGTCTGCTTTATGTGTGTGTGTGTGTGTGTGTTTGTTTTTTGCGTGAATCAAACTGCTGTCATTTGGAGCTGTAAATTGTTTAATATGTCAAGTTTTAGATACTCGAATAATAAAATATTAGCCATAGGTATAATATTTTTAATTGATTATGGGTGTCTTCATTAGTATAAAAAACTATAAGAAAAGTCATTTTAGGGTGGTTCATTTTTCTGTCAAAAATCACGCCAAAAGTGACAAAAAAAATGGCTTGTAAAGTGCCCAAACAACGAAAAAATCCTCATAAAATACCTTCTGAGACTTCAAACTGCCATAACTTTGTCAAAACTAAACCGATTGTTAATCCCGAGGCCATTTTGGTCATTATTTGGCATCTAGTTTGTTTCTATATCTAAAGATTTTGAACTTTTGAAAAAAAAAAATAATGTTTCTTTTTTGCGAAAAAATCATAAGGGGGGACCCTTACCATTTTTGATTTTTCAAAATTTAGAATTTTGAAATTTTATTTTTAATCGATTGTGGGAGTCATAATTAGTATAAAAAACTATAAGAAAAGTCATTTTAGGGTGGTTCATTTTTCTGTCAAAAATCACGCCAAAAGTGACAAAAAAAATGGCTTGTAAAGTGCCCAAACAACGCAAAATTCCTCATAAAATACCTTCTGAGACTTCAAACTGCCATAACTTTGTCAAAACTGAACCGATTGTTAATCCCGAGGCCATTTTGGTCATTATTTGGCATCTAGTTTGGTTCTATATCTAAAGATTATGAACTTTTGAAAAAAAAAATATTGTTTCTTTTTTGCGAAAAAAGCATAAGGGGGGACCCTTACCATTTATGATTTTTCAAAATTTAGAATTTTGAAATTTTATTTTTAATCGATTGTGGGATTCATAATTAGTATAAAAAACTATAAGAAAAGTCATTTTAGGGTGGTTCATTTTTCTGTCAAAAATCACCCAAAAGTGACAAAAAAATGGCTTGTAAAGTGCCCAAACAACGCAAAATTCCTCATAAAATACCTTCTGAGACTTCAAACTGCCATAACTTTGTCAAAACTGAACCGATTGTTAATCCCGAGGCCATTTTGGTCATTATTTGGCATCTAGTTTGTTTCTATACCTAAAGATTTTGAACTTTTGAAAAAAAAAAATAATGTTTCTTTTTTGCGAAAAAATCATAAGGGGGGACCCTTACCATTTTTGATTTTTCAAAATTTAGAATTTTGAAATTTTATTTTTAATCGATTGTGGGATTCATAATTAGTATAAAAAACTATAAGAAAAGTCATTTTAGGGTGGTTCATTTTTCTGTCAAAAATCACGCCAAAAGTGACAAAAAAAATGGCTTGTAAAGTGCCCAAACAACGCAAAATTCCTCATAAAATACCTTCTGAGACTTCAAACTGCCATAACTTTGTCAAAACTGAACCGATTGTTAATCCCGAGGCCATTTTGGTCATTATTTGGCATCTAGTTTGGTTCTATATCTAAAGATTATGAACTTTTGAAAAAAAAAATATTGTTTCTTTTTTGCGAAAAAAGCATAAGGGGGGACCCTTACCATTTTTGATTTTTCAAAATTTAGAATTTTCAAATTTTATTTTTAATCGATTGTGGGATTCATAATTAGTATAAAAAACTATAAGAAAAGTCATTTTAGGGTGGTTCATTTTTCTGTCAAAAATCACGCCAAAAGTGACAAAAAAAATGGCTTGTAAAGTGCCCAAACAACGAAAAAATCCTCATAAAATACCTTCTCAGACTTCAAACTGCCATAACTTTGTCAAAACTGAACCGATTGTCAATCCCGAAGCCATTTTGGTCGTTATTTGTTCTCTATTTTGTTCCACAAGTCCTCCTTATTGGCCCAAGGAAGTGAACAGCGAGGTTCCGGGTTCGAATCCCCGGCTAGGACAGTGGTTTTAAATGAATAAGATTGGTTGATAGTCTGTAGCTACACGCTATAATAATAATAATAAGAAGGATTTCGTATATACTGATATGATTTATATATGTACATCAAACAAGGAAATATAATACATGGAATTTGATTTTACAATCGTTAAATTGATTAAGCTAAGTGCTATTATATTTTGAACTACTTAATGACAGATCTGTGTGTTTAGAAGGGAAAAGGTCATTTCTTTCCAAAAAGAATTGAGTGATCTGTGGCGGCATGTGAAGTTTGATCGATCCATTTCGTGAGGTCAACTTGTGGAATATTCGAGCATGGCACAATAGGGTTCCTAGGGAAAGAAGCATACAATATTATTTATGTATGTTTGTTATAGTTTTATTATTCTTACGCATCCGAAACCGTTTTGAAAGCAGCTGGCTGTATCGATGCAATATTGTTACTATTGTCGCAGAGCAAACGCGACATGCTTGCCTTCCTCAGCTCGACCAATTGATCTAATTGAGATTACATAATTAATATCAATATGGGTAGTGCTTAATTTTATAATACCTGAAGTAAAGCCGGTGGCTTTGTCGCCATTTTCGAAGAAGAAACGATCGCCCACACGAGTTCTATAGAACTGTTCCGTAAGGATGCAAAGGAATGTAGGACCGGCCAAAGCACCAGTAACATGTGCCTCCAAAGAGGCACCCACCGTCAAATCCACATCCTCGTGACTATCATAGAGCGACTTGAGTGTACCAATTATTTGCGGACTGATCAGATCGCCAAAGTCCTCCCAAGAATGTGCCCGCCTCAGGCCACAGAATTCTCTCAAATCGTTATACGATGCGAGTCCATGATCGCGATTCCGCTGAATATCCAATGAACGCAAATCCGAGCCGAAGGGCATATTGCGTCTAAATAGGAAATGCTTGATCTATAAAATATTAAATTGAAATTAATATAATTTATATTTTTGTTCAATAAAGTATATAAACATTTTTTAAAATAAATGAATAAATCTTCAGTCCGTATGAAGCAAACTTAGGCAATTATATATTAAAATTCAGAATTCCGGGATAGATTTAAACAAATGCTAGGATTTTTCAGAGTATATAGTTCCATATTGGCATAGAGAGATACATACCTGTTTATCAAAGTTGATGTCCGTCAGCTCTTCGGGCTGTGTGGCATGACCTCTGGTTAGGGAATCAAAGTTATCGCCAACTTCAAGAATGCCAGGACGATTGAACCAATCACTAAGCGTCAATGAGCCGAGAACAGAGCGCAGTTCAGACAAGAGACTACAAGTAAAAAAATCATTGAATATATTAAGTTGGTTTACAAAGATCAGTAGTAGTAGAAGTAGTAGTAGTTATAGTTAAGGTTACGAAATAACCCCACCGAAACTTGTCAATCCTTTCGGAGAGTGTATGGAACTGTACTTACTCCAATCTACCCTCGATCTGGGAATGGAAATATCGGAACGCAGCTGTGGCGTGTTCATTCAATACGCTGGGATCTATGTTGGGATTAAAGTCATTCACGTAGCTATCGCCCGGTGCCTTGAAAATCAGGCTGTTCTTCAACATATTTTCTTCACCTAGGAAAATTGGCAACCACTCGTAGAAGCTAATGTATTGATACTGGCCAATGTTGATCTTGCGAGCTTCCTGGAACAGCGTCCGATCGTCAAAGTGTGGATTCAAGGCAGCGAGACCATCGGCAATACGATTGTGCTCACGGAGCAGCACAGTCTGTAAAATAGCCAGTCCGGGATTTTGGTTGACCCGTACATCGCCCGCTCTGTAGCAGACTTCATTCGGATCAACTGCATCGCAGTCTCCGGTGACGTTACGTGACAAGGGCATATACTTGGCGCCATTGCGCTCCTCGACAATCATGCGTCCGCCTTGGAACTCACGTATGTCGCTATTCTGTTGTATTGAGTTGCCATAGACTAGCGATAGATCCAAGTAGGAGGTGACAACGGTCAGCTGTTCCGCCGGTCCACCGTTATAGTTACAGTTCGAGTCGCGATCTGTCAGCGTGCGAACAAAGTTGAGGCATTCCGTTCCAACTTGGGAGTAGGCCGGATCGTGGGGTGGCACGATGATGGCAAAGCAGGTTCTATGGGCTGTATCTAAGCCAATTAAACGTCCATCGTCTGTGCAACAGCGTGTCGGATGTTTCTCTAGGTGAGACAGTAGAGAGATTAGTGAGACATTTTATTCCTATATATCCCGGAGATCGGCTTACTGGATTGAGTGCCACCCGCTTGCATGCTCATGTCGTGCGTCATTATCTGTCCCCACTGCATATTATGGAGTGTAAACTGTGGATCGGGCACGTCCCGCTCCCCGAATGCCACCAGCGATATCAGACGAGCACTGGGTAGTTCATTGCCAGTAACAGAACGGGTAGGTGCCGATATTCCATCCGCGTACTTGGGTGTTACAAGACGACCATACCTAAAACACAATTACTTTAGAAACAACAAAAAGGGTTCTGAAAACTGTTATATTACTTGTTATTGGGAACCCCCAGTCCTGGGTTTTCCAGGTGATTACATGATCCATCCATTGAGCGGTAAGCCGACTTGTCACAAACAGGCGGAGGACTTGGACATGGAACCCTTCCTGGCATAGGCGGGGTCCGTGGGGCACTCGGCATTAGAAGGAAGGGGTTTTGTGGTGCCGGCGAAGTATCCGGCGCAGAATGTATCGAATTTCTAAAGATACGAATATTTTGGAGTGACATAGTAATAGAGACAGATCTGCTAAGGCTTACCCTATTAAAAATGGATCCGCACCCTGAAGATACCTGAACCCATGGGAATGCGGCTCGTTGTGCACGATGTGATACCCGGTAGATACTTTAAGTCCCACTACACTGGAGACCAGCCCCAGTATGCCGAGGAGCAGCATGTCTCGCTGAAAGCGCATCTGAAATTAAGTAATCCATGTATGTATCTGAGATATTTATCAAACTTAAATAGGTAAATAGTGTGCTGATTTCTTAATTATTTATATTATGATAAAGTATGGTTAAAACAGAGTATATAACAGATAAGGTTCGACTTAAAATCTAGATTCAGGTGTTCAGAAACTAAACATAAAACCTTCGAGGTTAACAAATATGAACTTAGCATTGTGTAACAATATATATTTACATGAGAGTCCCCAATCAATTTTAGAAGGTAAGAAACTGCTAACCTCCTTTTAAGGATCGACCCACTATCTCATCCGTAGGAAGGTTCTTTTTCATCTGTTTTTGTCTGGTACCAGAGTATTATGCAGTCGGCTACCTCCGAAGCAATGTTCTCACGTGTTTTCTTTCTGTCTGTCCAATTTTGGCTATCGATAGTTTGTTGCACGTCTGTGGACATCGTGTTGCATGTTTACGGGCAACAGAGACGTAGCTGCAAGTGGGCCATTTTGCATGCTGGCCAACAACGCGAGCAACTTATCGACCAGTTAGGGAACAGTTAGAGCCTCTTACAACAACGACAATTGATCTGAGCGCCTGTGAGACACATTTGTGCAGTTATGGTCACAACTGGTTCCATAATACCTATTTGGCATGTTTTGGTGTATTGGTTATTATTCATTTAAATTGCGACATTTCCACCGAAACATGTTCATTGCACATGCAAACAATTTGCTGCTGGTATTTGCCTAAACTATGTATCTACATATATACATATATATATATATATATAATGTGAACTGTGAAACGACTAATATATAATTGTTTTATTATATATAAATGTATACTTCATTTACAGACTGAAACTTCGGTTCGTAATGTAAGTTTTTGCCAGCTCATTGGCCTCGAGCTTAGACCCAGACTCATTCATCTATCTGCCAACATTGGCAACCGCAACTCCCTCAATTTGAAGTCAGACCTTTTGTGCAAAATGCCAGCTGCATGCAAATTCACAGATATCCGTGACAGAAAGCCAAACTCACAGTGTATATTGTATATATTTTTAATTGCATGGCAATCAGAACAATGGACAACTAGACAATGCAATAGGACTGGATACATTTTTAGTCTGCAATAGCAGATTGCGCTTTAACGTCTAATCGTAATCATAATGAACCCAGGTATCCAACGCTTTAGTGTCCAAGCACCCAAAGTCGCCACGATTTGGAATATTAAATTAAACTGGATTAACAACCGCAATGAAAACAACAACATCGATTGGTCCGATCAGGGTCAGATCAGTCATTAATAATTACAATCGTTTAGCAAACAGATGTAAAACAACTAGCCAGATCATGACTTATACTATATTACTATATTGCAAGAGTTCTTATTTGGAATCTGACCTTGGATGAGAAGCAGGAACTTAAACTTGTGACAAACTGCAGTCCTTGTTAGATGGTTTGTCAAAGTGACAGTTTTATAAATATGTCAGCCGAAGGTTAGCAAGTTGGATTGATTATTCAGAACTATATACTATATATATAATAATAATATATGTAACTGTGACAAGCATGAATTTGCAAACCTTTACCAGATACAGTGAAATATTATTTTACTATGGAATACAGATTGATGGTGGCTTTTTTAACATATTTATTTTTTACATTTATTCATCTGCTAAAAATAAATAAATAAATAGTACGTATTGAATGACATATGAATCCATTGAATCTGGATTCTGACAGCTTATTTATTTAATTTTATAATCACGATTAGATGATTTTTGTTTGTTATCTCATAATATTTATCGCTCAATGCTGTGCAACTTAATACACAACAAACACGATCTAGTTTATTTTGTGTGTTTTTTCTTTTCTGATTATGTGTTAACAATTGCATACATAATATATACATTTTGAGCGAAATAAACTCGTGAATTCGAGCAGAAAAACATGAATTAAAAGTGGTGCAATATTGAGGACTCCAATAGCTTTTTTTTTTTGGCCATTAATGGCCAAATTGGTAAGTCGAGCAAATTTTTTACAACTTTAACGACATCTAATTAAAATCGACTCTCATATCGGCTCTGAGCGGCATTTGGTGGTCATTAAAGTGTAAAATAGCTGCGTGCAACAAGGCAAAGAAATGCAACACAAAAATGATTGATTTATTGATGGCTTGGCACAGTGGTCTGGTCTGGTCTGGTCTGGTCTGGTCGCTGCTGCCATTGACAGCCATATAGGGTGCAATTGAGGTGCACCTGTGCCATTATGGATACAGATGCACATATCTGTCCGTATCTTTCGGGCAATCCGGGCATTGGCAACGTGTTGTGCACACAAATCGATGAAAAATTCCGATTGCTGTGGGTAACAACAAGCTGGAGATAGAGTAACAATTGGGCAAGACTAATTGAAATGGCCATTTAAAGAGAAAGTGTCTCTGGCCAAAGCACAGAGTACCCTTAAAGTGCAGACTGGGATACTGGGATACTGAGACACAGATATCGCAGTGAGTTGCTCCAGTTGTGTAAGATATTGAGACTTTTGACATCTGCAAGTTAATTGCAAAATGTGTATATATACATTTTGTATTTTGGTTTTTTTCTGAGTTTACGCAACGACAAGTCGGCTTTTTGTATAATTGATGCCAATAAGTTGAGTGCGACCGGAGCATAAGTATGCATATGTATGTACATATGTATATAAATTCACATAAACGTTTGTGTGGCCTAAAAGTCAGGTGACTGACTAACTTGGCCAAGCTGCAGCCAGCCAAAAGTCATATGACAGCCGAAATGCGTGATCAGCACTTTATGAACCCGTTGGGCAGGACTGGTGGCAATTTGTTGTCTTTGTGTGTATGTGTGTGTGTGTGTGTGTGTATTTATTACAAACTCAGCCAGCGCTTGGTATTTTCATTAATTACGAGCGCAATTTGCTATCGCCTTTACCGTCGTCGAATTTAGATGCTCCACACTAATTGATTCTTAGCGCTGTTGGGCCGATTTAGCCAGGCTATATGAAACTGGTTTTAAAGGAAATTGAAATCGAAAGCGAAATACGGCCGATTGCAAAGCAACAAGTAACCTTTGCTTTACTGTTGTTGCATGTACATTTAAATGATCAAATAAACGTCAAAACAATGCATTTGTATATTTTTGTTAAACAACTCACCGATTTTGGCTTAAATGTTTCACTAATAAACAAGAAAGTTTAAACCAGTACAAGAAACATTGTTTCTCAATTTGATTCCAGCTTTAATATTTTATATTTCTTTAAATCAAAGTTATAATCTTGTTATTAAATGTAAATAAACAAATTGACAAATTAGCAGATAACCTGTTTTATTTATTCTATCATGTATATTCGTACCAGTTTCTTAAATTTTGTTCTCAATTTTATCCAATTTTAAAAAAACTGCAGTTTTTTTTTAAAATTAAATAATATTCATATGCCTATAGTTTTTAGTTTTTATAGGCTCAATTATTTGCACAATTTTATTATACACATTTTATACATTTTAAACAAGACTATGGCAATTATAGGAATTATTTAAAAATTATTAAAATATCCACAAATTTGTTAAATAAATAACAAACTAAAATCCTTTAATTGCCAGCGCAATTCGATGTATTTTCAATATATTCGAGAGTATTTGCAATTGGACCTAGGCCTAAAAGTCAAATTCAATTAAAATAGTAGGAGTTGACACTCTAGGTCTCCAGGTCCAAGGCTATTAATCGCTGTTTGTGCCTTTCGCCATTCCGTCTGACATATCACGACTGCGACTTTAATGCTGGCCCATGGAATCAAACGTCGCGACGTTTGCTTTACTTTTAATTACATAACATAGCGTCATAGCAACTTTGGTGATCGCTATCTGTACACTATGCTGGCAAAACAATTTCAATGGTGCTTACGAGAATGCACTTTTCCATCCATGTCCATGGAATCCAACATTAGCTCAGCGGGCTCCATGCTCTTTATTTTATTCATGCTATTATTTATGGGCTTTGATTTTGTGCGTACATTGTTGCATTGTTGCATTGTTTCAACGATCGCTCGCTTTTTTTCAATGATCAATTTTATAGCCATACTGAGAGTATTATAGTTATTTTATCAAATATGTAACCAATTGAGACATCAAAGAGACCATATAACGTATACCTATTAATAATAAACATTCTTAGTTTTTAAAAGTCGAGCTCTAATTATTTGTAAATTTTTAAGAATTTCTGAAGTTAATAATACAATTTAGATCACATCAGGACAACAACAGCTTGAGACAGAACATTTCAGCTGAAGTACTCGAATACCACAGATCAATTTATTTTAATGATAATTTTCCTTGTTTTTCTTAAACCGATCAAAATTGATTTCCGATTGCAATGCAAAAGCACAGTTTTTAAGATATAGCCAACCGATTCGATTAGGTATATGTATATGTACCTTGGCATAATATTGATCAAGTGCTGAAATTGCATAAAGACCGGTTAAGAAACACATAAGCTGACCAAGCCCCATGGCAGCAATCAATCATTTTTCTATGTATATGTATACAGTACACATATGTACATACATGTATACATACAGTATACATACATACATACACACGTACAATGCGTGTTTAATTTGAAAATCGTCAAATAAGTTGCTATTGCTTTGTATCTAATGTGCTGTCACTGATTGGGCGTTATTTTTTTTTTTTTTTTTTTTTTTTTTTTTTTAGCAGTAAGCATAATTTATGTGAAATTGTTTTGCTGCATACATTTCCGTGCAACGTTTTACAGGTTGGATTTCCGGTCCAGGACAGGATGAAATATATTTGTACGCGGGTAATTTTTGCTGCTAATTTCACTAAATATCTACGCTTAGGCTTTATGGTAAGTTAAGGACGTTTTCCCACTCGAGTCGACTCTCTTTAATCTAATATAATGACTTGTTTTGAGACAACTTTCAAATACTTATGCATGATTATTTATGACATTGTCATTACCATTTAAGCTGTTCCCAAAATTTAACTGTTGTTCATTTTATGATTTACAATTTAAATAAAGAAATATAAAATGTGTATGGCTAACTATGGATACCTTCTTTAAGTGACATGTTTGGGGAAGGTGTTGAAAAGTGACCAAAAATGTTGTATTAATATGGTAGCTAAATCATCATTTTTAATTATTTCAAGACATAAGCTTATACCAGTTAGTTCAAATAATATATATTTGTTGAATACAAATACAGTAAAGATGATGAACCACAAGAGAGAAGCGAGCAAATGTAATTATGAAATAAAGTTGAAATAGTTTAGTTTTGGACAACAAATGTTCACATGCTTCAGCGTGCAATTAAAAAATGCAGGTAATTACGATGCTCTTAACGCAATTGCCGCGTCCGTCCGGCCCGGCCCGGTTCCGGCCCCACGATGGTAGCATTGACAATGCCAACCAGAGCAAATCCAATAGCATTGTCTTTTTGCAAAACGGAAGCGAGCAAAGACACTGTCTACCTGACACAGGTAACAGGTAAAAGTGCCAAC
The DNA here is from genome assembly GCA_035045305.1 of Drosophila maculinotata. NCBI lineage: Eukaryota > Metazoa > Arthropoda > Insecta > Diptera > Drosophilidae > Drosophila > Drosophila maculinotata. The sequence continues at coordinate 14,450,738 of JAWNPD010000335.1, forward strand.
TAACACGCGACACAATCTATCACGATTGGACGATTACGAGACCGTGGATAAGTGCGTACTCTTGTTATTTCCCAAGCTTTGTTTTATGAAACAACGTACTATCTTTACTTGTAAAACATAAGCAGACATGTACATCATATGTACATATATATATATATACGGGGGAATGTACAAATTCAGAGCGCGTGTCCGTCCTACGTTAATTGGATTTGACTAGAGTTGTAAGTCAAATGTAATAGGGTTAAACAAGGTGCGATTCCTGAATACTTCTCAATTAACATTTTTTGACTGGAGAATGGAGTATTTAGTCTGGAATGGAGTTTTTCGATTGCAATAACAGTTTAAGAAATAAAGACAGCTTAATTTGACTAAGATTAGCAACTTTGAAAGAAAAGTAAAATATATAATAATATAATTCACATGTATTATTTAATTTATAACTTTGTTGTGTTGCTTTGTATTTTATTGAAATTATATTGTCTTTGTATTGTAAATATTTGCGAAATTTAATTAATTGCAAACACCTTAATTAAAGATCCGGTCAAGTATTCAGGTATTTGAATACGGCCCCGGTTCCATTGCTGTTAGGGGCAGGAATTTTTATGGAGCAATTACAACTCATGGTCGCTTAGTTTGAATATCTACGAGTAGGCTTTATGATAGAGTATCGACTTGTTTGTAGAGTATCACCTGTTCGGACTGTTTTACTTGTTTCCGCTGACTTTGTATCACATTTTGGTCATTATCTTTGTGCCCGTTGACAAGTTACAGCTAACGGCTAAGTAATGAGCACGCCACATCCAAACTATGTGCAATATACTCGTATTTATATATACGTATATATATATATATATATATATATATGTATAATTAACTATATGTTGAATGTGCGAACTTTTTGTATTAATTTCTTCAACTCCATTCAAATGTCGCACGCGAGTTGCTTGCTGCTTGTTGCTTGTTGCAGCAGCTCCATTTAGGCGCCGTCAAAGTTGTCGGCGAGATAAAGTTGTAATCGGCTCAAATTATGGCAAGATGCTGTTGGGGTTGGCCCCAACGTGGCCGTCAGCCGTTAGCCGTTTACCGTTAGCCATTAGCCATTAGTTAGTAGCCATGCTGTCTGCCAGTGATTTAAGCACCTGCCGTGCAATTGTTGTTGCTGCTGTTGTTGTTGTTGTTGTTAAAGACCTTGACTTTGAAAACGTATAAGTTAATTGCATCAGTTGCATCAGCAGTCGGTATGATACGTTAACGAAACCGAAAGCAAACGGGTTAATACAATATTAACGTGTCATTCGCTTTCTTCGCCTGTAATTGAACTTGTTTTAGAGTTTTCGTATTTGGAGGTCGCTAGCTGCAATTAACTAGCCATTAAATCATTCAGTCTTTTAATGCGGATCGAATGACAATTACGATTATATCGATATAAAATTCGAATTTTAGGAGACTCGCACAATTTCCGTATCTAAAATATAACATTATTAGTTAAATTAAATCATTCACTCTTTTAATGCAGTTTGAATGACAATTACGAGTATCTCGAAATAAAAATGCGATAAGTAATGTAATGGATTTTAAGAAATAACATATATTTGAAATAAGCGCAACATAATTATGAACTTTTGTATTTCTGTATCTAAATCAGAACATCATTTATTACTAATTAAATATCAGTCTTTATAGGGCATGTCCTCATTATTAGGACATGCCTTGATTTATTGTAATATAAATCAAGAAATAAAATATAGTTATTTAGTTACTTACCGCAGAGAAATGTTTATATTTCAATAAATCTGAAATTGTTAGTTCTGCTTGTATCTCAAAAGTTGTATTCAAATGGCTATGTACTAATTTAGAATAGTTGCAGCCGTCAAAACCACATTCCATTTAACGCGCAGCTAATTAATGTTGTAATTAACTTAATTGTTTAATACATTAATTAGGAGCTCTTGTGCATTACGGGTTCTCGAGCTTGAAGCATGAGACCACCACTTGCAGCGCTGCAATTAACCAAAATACCTTTTAGTTTAGCCAACATGCCAGCCAGGTGCATGTGAATTTCCATTTCGATATATTTCAACCGTTGCCAAGTATTACCCACATGTTGTTGGTTGCCAAATGATGGAAAACCAGAAGTACAATGTATACAAATAATAATAAATTTCAACAGCTTTGGAATGAAATGTATCTTTTGAGTCGTCTCTCTGTGGTATTGTATTTTGTTGTTGTTGTTGTTTTAAGCCTAGCTATGCCATTGTTGATGTCTTGACATGAAAAATTCCCTAATTTCATGTAATATTTATATTACATATTTTTCAGATGCATACTAACGTATTTCATCTCTATTATGGACTTCATGTAGACACATTTGTTAACTTGTGTTAAAATATCTATGTATTTCATTTATATATATATTTGCATATTCGACTTCTGGGTTTTATTTTTAGTTTTAGCTTTAAATAGCCATACCTGAAATGCTTATGATCGTCAAGTGAACGGCAAGTCGTCAAATTGCGGTTATACTCAAGCAAACATATACATACATATGTATCTACGATTTACATACATACAAACAATCACTCAGGCATAGTGGTGTTTGTACAATGTACATACAAATATGCCATAATTAAGTAGATTGCGTAACTGGCTTAAGATTCGAGAGAGAGAGAGAAAGTAAATGCGGCTAAGCCCACAAGCTGGTTTCCCAGCCAGGTAGGTCAACATGAAAGTGCACAGGTGTCAGCTCCGTATTCAAATCGCTGTTCTTTTGTATGTTCAAACTTTAAAGTTGCTGATATGCCACAAATGCCACAAGTCAAATATATTGAAAACATTAGCAATTGAAAACATTATCATTCGCGCCACTTGAAAAATGTAAATATGGATTTTTTATATTGTTGACTTGTTGGCTGTCGGCGCTGATTGTAATCATTATTAAGAGCCTAACAATGTTAATGTTGTCTTGATCAGAACCGAACCGAACCGAGCCGAGCCGAACCGTTACTTAACCAAGGGGGCGTATACTCAATCAGATGGCGTACTTTGTTGATCATGCCGCTGTAAAAGGTGTTCATTTTTCAATAGACCCTGAGCAGGGGTTATGCACCGATATAATTAAAGGAGCTAAGTTGTATGCTTTGTTGTATTTGATTTCAAATCGTGTCCATTAGCCCTTTGCCTCGTTGGGTCTGCAAATTGTCGTGATATATATATATATATATATACAATAATAGCAGCACGAAAATTAAAACGAATTCAACTATGAAGGTCACTCGCTTGGTATCTTAGATTAATTACCTTACTTTTAATAAAAAACAAATGCAATTTTCAACACAATTATTATGCCACTCACAAGCTTGTGTGTGTGTGTGTGTACGTGTGTGTTTGTATAGAGCTGTAAGTGTAGTCTGCTAGTATAAACAATGCTTGGTAATTAGTTTTTAAATATGCTATTAGAGGTAGTCTGCAGAAACTGGACTGGTAGGTAGATTAGGTCGCTAGTACTACTGTGACGGAGGCCACCAAATAATAAATAGCCAAAATTAAATGGTCTTTAAGACCTTACAATGGTTATTAGTATTTTTTCACAACATTTTTAGCGCTTCGCAAATACATCCCATACATAAATGTATTTGACTAGAACGCTGAGATACTCTTGATCTTTTAATAAAGCTTTTTTGGCTGCAAGTATATACTTGTGATATTTATATATATATATATATAAATATTGAAAAACTTTTATGAACTTCACTCACTGACCTTCCATTCTTAAGCTGAACTTTAAAGTTTCTTTATATCAACATTAAAATGCCAATGATTTTCTATTTATTTTGTTAATTTTTTGAACTTTAGCTGGATAAAATATATTGCACACCCTGGCTTTGGGACCACCTCTCGGGTGTTTAAATAATTATTTTGACTCACTTTTTGGGCATAATTAATACCCTGTCAAAATGTATAATGTATGTGAAAAATGAATAATTTAAATAGGATTTCTTTTTACTACAAATGTGCACACTTTTTAATATTTGAATTTCAAACTTATTTGTATAAAGATGAAACCTTTGGTACTCACCATGCTGAAGGGTCCTTTCACTAGATACAACTAGGTTAGGCGTTGAATTGAATATGACTGAACTTAGTTGGAAATCTTTCACTTTTAATTGCACCCGCCCGACATGCAACAGCACCTCGAATGTGAAAACTAACGAGCACGATATTAAAAATCGAACAATTACCAAATCGTTAACGCGAATTCCTCGCTATGTTGAGCAAAATATATCAATATTTCGAACGTAGTAGCAACGTAGTATTGAATGGCCAGCAAATAAAATGCAGCTTAAATAGCTACTCATTCACAACTCGACACCTGCCCATATGCGCCGCGCGGTTAATCCAATTGTTGGATTTGTGACGGATCGCTGATCGGCTGCGTAAATCGTTGTTGAACAATCGTCTTTCCTCGAGCCAAGGCCCCAAGTAACTGTCGGCGGCAAACTAACTGGGCAGCGGTTGAATTTGGTGCTTTTATAACGAATCGACATCGGCAGCCGCTGCGACTGCAAAAAGCCAAAGCTAACGAGGCTGCTTGGCGCTTGAGTCAGCTTTAAGCCAAAGTTAAAGCCAGTTCGTTGCAGGCAGCAGGCAGCAGGCATCAGGCATCGTGTAAATCAAATATTTTTGTTTGCTCTGCTCTAATTTATGCTCATAATGGGTGACTGAGCGGGTCACCGGGGGGCTTGGCAAATGCAAGGGGGATATGTTGCTGTTTTACGCTCGGTTTTTATGTGCTATACTTACAATGTATACAGCCAGTCTATTGGTCGGTCTGTCACTTGTTGGACTAGGACCCGCTTGACAAACTGTGCCACATGCTATTTGTATTTAATCTAAGGTTAGCTCAGACTTGCAATGCATATAAAATACAAAATACACACACATACACACGCTTTGAACCCCGTCGACCTTTTTGGAGTGCTGGTTTTGTAATGCGACAAAACTTGGTATGGAAAAGGCCTCTGTGACCTAGAAAGCTTTTCTTTCGGAAATCTTACGAAACTTGTACACAGTGAAATAATTATCATGGTAAATGATTTTTCATATTAAAGAGAGTCTTTCAGTGGAGCATTTAATATTATATTTTTAAAAATCAAATCTACTTATATTATATAATTTATACAATATCAATATGGTATAAAATTGAGTCAATATACTTTTGAAAAATATCTCATCACACAAAAAAGACAAGAAGATATTTCTCTGAATCTAATCTTTTTTTTCTCAGTGTAGTTGCAACTGCGTGACATTGTTATAGGTAATTGTTTTCATCAATTCAACATTTGGACATGTGTATGTATTTAGATATGAAAGTATCCAAAAACAATGTACAAATTACGTTTTTATGTTTTTTAAATGTTAGGTGCATAATAAATTATGTAATTAGTGAGTTTGGTGGGGATAGCTGGGTAAACAAAAAACTTGTTATACAAGAACTCCTCTAGAGTTTAAATAAAACAAGTAAGAGTGATTCAGTCGAGAGTGCCCGACTAGGAGATACCCTGAACCCAGCCCTTACGTTTATTCATAATTATTCATCTGCAATCATATGAACATAGAAACACACTTGCAATTGCTGCGCTTCTTCTTCTTCCATTCGCCCCATACTATATTACATTGTATCTTAAATAACTTCTTTGTTTATTGTCCGATCGTAATGCAATTTTTAGGACATACAGATTTCATATAAAAGTATGCCAGATCGAAAGGTCATACATCCATACAGTGACAACACTATGTCACTAAGTGCCTAATGAACCTTGACCCTTCCAAGACTTCAAACAACCACAACTTTGTCCATTCTGAACCGATTGTCAACCCCAAAGCCTTTTTGGTCATTATTTATCGTCTTATATTAAATAATTATCCTCTTATAAAAAATAAGTATTAAAAAAAACCTTAACACAATTTGATTTTTTATTTAGGTTTTTATTTACATATGTTTTGTATGTACAGGCACATATTAAAATAAATGAACGGAACATTTTAAATAAATAATTGACAATACTTTGAGGGCTCTAATCCACAGATGAGCAAAGTGCAGCTGAATGTAAGCAAGTCAAATCAATCTCGCAATGAATCGGTTTCGAATAAGTTGTCCTCAGATAGTAGACATTAAGTAAAATATAGGCAAGTCTAAAAGAGCTCATTCGGTTCCCCATTTGATTGATCTGCCTTTTGCCTAGCACGAGCTAATTTAGCCGATAGCTCAGAGGAACGAATTGTTTTGTACTGTAACGAAAATGAGAGTTATAAGTGCCTAATCAGATTTACAGTTGCAATCTGTTGAATATACCTCGCAGAAGTTTTTCTGTAGCACTATTTGGGAAATGAGTCGACGGCTCTCCCGCTGGCCAAAGTAACTCTCGATGGTGTGTGCCGATAGTCCAAAGATCTCCTCGCCGCTTAATGTGTGCAATCGCTTGATAATGTTGTCGGAGAAGCCCTTGCCGCGCAGCCATTCCTCCACCTCCCTGGGCTTCGAGTTCTGTGTGATGAATATTTCGGGAGTCTTTAATATTTCCAGATCCCGACGACGCTGTCTCTGCTGCATTATAACCCGCAGCTCATCGTTGACATCGCCCTGCATCATGAAGGCCTCGTCATCCGCATCGCAATCATTGCGAGCACGCATAGCTATTTATGAAAAATGTTGAAGAACTTATGGATAATCATGGTATGCTGATTGGGCACCCACCTGCAAGTGCTCCAGCGGCGGCCATGTTGCGTTTCAATGTGCCACTTGGAGTAGGTGGCTGGCTATCCTCCGCCGGTGGCATCGGTGGTGGAATGGGCACATTGGGCATTGAGTAGGAACGTGGCATATTTTTGGAGCTGGCCATCGGCTGCTGGGACTCACGATCCGCTGGCGGCACATACATTGCCATCGTGTTGCGGTAAAGCGGATTGTTCGCCTCACCTTCACCATTTTCCATAGATACCGTTGCCAATGACTCATTATCGCGTGCATTCCGATTAGCTCCATGCTCAAAATTGTAGGGTACCAGCACAGTGTGCGGTACATAGCCAATGTTTCCAAACGAATTTCGCGCCTTCCACCAGTTTCTGGAGTCGTCAATGACCTACATTTATTATGAAACGAATTTGTAGTTAAATAAATAAAAATATTTTATATATATAGAAATATACCTCCAAATATTCGCCCTTTGTGACATTTAGCTCCTTATCATTGGTGGCCGATTTATTGAAAGCCACCTCGGCGATGTCCACATTGCGGCTCTGCAGGCGACTTAGCCAGGTGCGATTGCTGTCCGGACTGAGCGGTATGGGTGCCGATGAGGATGATATGGTTTTCTTGAGCGCTGGTGCCAAGTACTGAACCTCCTCATCGACCACCCAGTCGGGCGACCAGTCGTCATAGAATATGGGATGGTAGGATCCCTTGTGGTCTTTAAACTGATCCTTGGGAACGGTCCAATTCGGGCCGAGACTATGCCACAGCTCTTTCTCATTCGAGTCCAGCGTACAATTGAGAAACCCAATCGTTTCCCGACGCAGTAGCGGATTGACAACGCTCTCGGGTAAATGGGCTCCGGCGTAGACATCGTTACAAACATTCAGAATCGTTTGCAGGGAAATGAAGACATTGTGCACGGGATCAGCGCTCTTGGTGAAATGGTTCTGCAACTTGACCGCGAAATTGAGAGCCAACTTTATTTTGGCTAGAATGTCATAGAACTCGCTCTCGATTGGCGGACGAGATCGTAGCACCAGCAGGCCCTCTCCATGTGGGTTATGTTGATTCTTGCGGGACTCCAACTCATGCAAAGCTTCGGCTGCATAATGCAATCTTGCAATGAACCGTTCTACGTCCTCGCTAAGTTATATAAAGTCAACAACATATGGGAAGGGAAAATATATGAGTTGGATTAAATTGAATTCATTTTCAGGGAAGCAATAAGCACAACACCTCGGATTTATAAATGTACTATAATACTAGGCGAAAATAAGCCCAAGAGTTCCCTCCTATTGCAAGGTCGCATTCATGATAACACTTAGTGTGTCATTCTGATTCATTTCTATACTTATAAACAGATAAGAACCACTTAGGCTTCAGAAAGTAAAGCAAAATGTGCGCGTGGAATAATTTAAGAGTTACGTCCTAAAGTTACAAGATTTCAAAAGACTTCTTAAAAAAAAACTACTAAAATACCATTCGATAAATTAACTTCTGAAAAATCGCACGAAAACCACAAAATGTTTTTTTTTGTGCAAAATTTATGAACTGTTATTTGATTGAAACTAATGGCATCATAATTATTTTCGATGCCATCTGGCAAAGAGTCGACGTCATTTTGGACGATTTCTTCTTGCTTACGGCTGGAATCAATTTTTGCGAGTTAATTGAAAAGATATGCACTTATTTATGTCTGCAGATCGGGTTTTTAGCTTAATTTGGCAACGTGAAAAAAACGACTCAAAAACCACTAGCGATTGGCTTAAATGTAAGCGACTAACGAGCTAATAAAACCACGAAAACTACTTATAACTATTGCTTATTTATAGGTCAACTAAAGCTAATTAAAATGTTTTAACTATCAAAATAAAGTAGACCAAATTTATCACATACAAACAGTGGTTGAGCACTTGAACATCACGGTCAGTTTGATCCCGATCCTGTGCATTCTTCTCTGCGGCAATTCCAGCCACGGCCGCTGCAATGCCGTATTGATCCTTGGCCTCCTGATTGGTAGGACGTTCCGGCTTGGGCAAGATGATGGGCGTCTTGTTTCTGTCCACGGTGACTGGTGAGCCGCTGCTTAGCTGGCGCAGGTCTTCCACCAAATGCACCGAGTTCACATCACTGACCTGTGGAAAAGGGTTCGTTTACTGAGTTGGTTCGGTTTCAGTGTATCCAGGCCGGTAGGGGTCCACTCACTTGGAAAATATGCATTTCAGTGTTGCCCAAGGAGATACCCGGCACAGAGAAAATTAAAATATTATTATAAGTTTCCAGGGGATCATCGCTGATAAAGGCGGTTGGCTCCGTTATCAGACTTCCGGGAAAGTTCTCGATTTCTTTCATATCCTTATCGAGCATGACAAGCCATTGGCCATTGAAGCACATATACATCTTATGGGGCCAAATGCCACCCGTCTTATCTAATTCAATTAGCAGTTTCATTTTTTCTTTCGGCTGCTTGATTTCAGCCTCATTTTTTAATTTAAAGGTGGCCAAGTGATCCAAGGCATATGTTGGCTTATTATTATCGTTCTCGTAGCCTCCATTGTACTTATCACCGGAATGAGCTCCATTTTCATAGCCGTTGCGGAGCATACTACTATAAAATAAGAAATCATAAACAGTCGCGAGTACCCGATTAGGAAATTTTATGCCAACAACTAGCTGCTTGCCTCGAACCAGTTTACCACCAATTTGTATGCTCGTGAAGCACGTATCGATTACTTTTCAATTGGTTGTCTCAAATGGATTTTTCAAATATTTGTAATAAAGATATTTTCCGAACCCATTTTCCAAGTCTAAACAGTATCTATGGAGCGTGAATAGTCGAATCTATATTTCAAGTATCAAGGCTCTAGCTTTAATTTATTAATTAACTAATTTAATTAGTGATATTATTAGAGGGAAAAGAGGGAAGGCAAAAATACAAAAGTGACTTCTTTTACGTTTTTTTTCTTTTTTTTTTTATTGAAAGTTTAGTTTTTGATTGAAAGTTAGTCCATTATTCATTTTATAAATTGTATAAATGAGGAAGCTTGTAGCATAGTAGTTTCATTATAAAATGCATCTGGACCAAAGAATTTCCGTCTGTGGATATTCTTCACTTTATTTTGATCAATGTTTGTATTGAATATATTTTTAACCAGTTTTTTGAAACAAATTAAAATACTTGTTCAGGAACTTTCAGATTGTTATAGCACTTTTTTTTATTGAAAAAATTATGCATATTTTTGAGCGGTAAGAGAATTTTAAATTATTTAAAATATTTGATTTATCTTCAAATTCTATGATTATAATTCACCTTCGCGTCACCACCACGGATCGAAAGTATTTCAGAGTTCTATGACTTGGTTTGACCATTGCGATTTGAGTATTATTTTTATTTTTGTTCCCAGTGCCTTTAGCTGACTCCCTGCGACATCATTTAAAATGAATTACATAGCAATTACCAAAAACCAATACAGATATCTTGAATTGTATAAATGAAAGCCCGTAAATACATAATAGAATATGGTATATGTGTGTATGTTTGTATGTTTGTATGTATGTATGTGTATATAGTTTGTGTAATACACCGGTGTGATTGTGAATGTTGTGACTTTTGTGCTGATTAGATAGGGGCAATCTCTTGTAGCACCTGCTTTTGCTTTTGCACCTTGGTGTCAATGCCACAGTTTTCCAGCTATCGCATTTTCGTTGAAAATTCTTGGCAAATGAAGCAATTTTTTATTATATTTATAAATGCCCGTTGCATAAACCCTTCATTTAAGGTAAATCAACATATTTTTAGTACATGATTACAGTTCAGTTGATTTCTTTTGCGTTTTCAAAATTATATTTTTGGCATGACATCATTATTACTATCACATATGCGATAATTTGTCGTACCTACAGATACTCGTATGTTCTGAACGTAGACGCGTGTTTATCTTGCAGATCTTGATTTATATAGTACTACAACTGTTTATGCCTTATCAAAAGTATCGCAAATGGCTTATATTACTAACACACATACGCGGGATGAGCAATGCTTTACCTTAGACCATATATTAACTGACTTTGCTGTTTTTGCAAAAAAATAACGTCCAGTCTCGACACGCCGCGAATCCAATTCGAACTAACTGCCAATGACACTGAGCAATGGAGCTGGCAATGATATCAGTTGGCTCCCCTCGCTCCCCGACCAATAATTGATTGCACCAAATTGTTTTGGGGTAAATCTTATCGGGCCAACATATGAAAAAAAAACGTTTTTATCAACGTGCTTTGTTGTTGCTTTCATTGCGAGTATTATTTACTTCGGTGCTGCTACCCATTGACAGTATATATGTTATCACAAATAGTTTCGATTTACATACATTTGTATATGTATATGTATGTAGATAAATCACTGAACCCATCGAGACTTTGCCCACGAAATTATTTGGCTGCGTCAAATAGGTAGACCCCATAAATATATAATATAGAATATTTATAACTAAATACAATGCCTTAACTTGCAGATTGTTTCTTTATTCAGTTTGGCTTACGCCTTCTTTACTGGCAGTGTTATTCATTTTATATCCTGTGACCAGAGCTAGTAATTTCTTATTTAGCTTTATACTATTTGAAAGGAATATACACAGTTCTCTATCAATATCAATTAAAAAACATTCAATTAACCCACGATTTTAAATATCAATCATGATTTCCTACTGCAGCCCAATGTATAAGTGAATTTTTGGATAGATCAACAACAACAATTTGTTGAATAGAAATTCGTTATTTTGCATGAAGTAATTAATTTTAACACACATTCCTCATTCAACTATATCGGTCGTACATTTTTAGAGTTATATAGTGTCTTGAATGGGACTTTAACGCAAACGTGTTTTAAACACATTTAAGACTTATTTTTAAAACAAATATGAATAGGTATCAATCAAATAGTAACGGCATTTGGAGCCAGTTTTTAAATGGGTAATATGTTTAACATTTAAGCCAAGACTGAACCATTTTTTAAAACCAGCTTAAATAACTTTCGAATTATTTGATAGATAGGTACTGTAAACATTTATTGAGGATCGGTTCAGTGGAAAAGATGCCCATTGCAGATAAAAATCATTGACATTTATGCATGCTACGATTTATGTATCTCAATATACTGTACGAAACAAATATCAATCACTAAAAAAAGAGTTTAAGGCCAAAGCAGACTTCGACAATAACTTTCTACCAAAGTGGTTACTTGTCCAAAATAAAAATAAAGTTATAAAATGAATTTTTACACAGATTTTTATTTTGTAATATTTGTTGTATTTCCAACCGGTATACCACAGCTGGTTGGTTGGTGTAGTTGACTTTAGGAACATCATCTAAATTCGTCTTGGTTTTCCGCTTTGGCTTCGCAACTCACGTCTGCAATTTGCCGAATTATGCAATTATGCCACATCGTTACAGTTTACCAGGCGATTGCTGCAAATGAAAGTAGCAAATCAATCATTATATGTACATATATATGTATATATGTAATTACATTTGGCCCGCTTATCACATGGGTCCTTGAGTTAATATTAAAAGCAAATCGACTTTCATACTGCATTGTGACTCAATGCCGCCCGTCTTATTGATAAAGACGGTGAGCTGAGACTGCCGATTGTAATTGTGCAACAGGCACATATATATATATATACAGAGACTCACCTGTTGGACTGCAATCGGAAGATATTCTCTGGTACAGCCTGCATGTTGGAGTTGAGGCACAAAAGTTTCGTCCCATTTATGGAACTGGAAGACTCCAGTAGAGCAGCGTGTTCAGGAGACTTTCTCTGCTGATGACGTTGGTGCATTTTGAAGAATTGCTCAGCTGAAATGTATCGAAAAATGTAGTAGTAAATATATCGGTTTCTAACGTTGACCTACCTAATATACAGCTAAAAGTGGGCCCGACAGTTCCGTTAAATGTCTTCTCTGAAATGCCTCCAATAACAAGATCCACATCTGTCCAGTTGTTGTAAATGTTTCTCAGTTTATCCACCAGCTGAAATATAAAATAAATGAAATCAGTTTAAGAATATAAAATATTACTGATCTTTGAAGTAGGCTACCAGTAATCTACCTAACAAATTTTGTGGTTCTAGCTGTTAAATTATGGGAGTTATATAGGCTTTATTAATTTAAGCTTCAAATTAAAGTTATCTACTTACTTCCTTAGGTATAAACTCCTCGAAGTTACTCCAACCATTAATCTTTCTATTGCCATTACACGCCTCCAAATATTTGTAATAGGGCTGCAAGCCATGATCCCGCCCCCTTTGTATGTCGAATGCCAAAACATCGGCATGGGCTGGTTTCGTCTCTTCATGCCACACAATCTACAAATGAAATGGGGGAATATATTGTAATCCTGGATCGGATCATTTTCTCGAAGTATACTTACTGCGTTCACATAGGAGGCATCCATTTTCATGGCGCGTTCGTGCAGCAGACTTTCCAGGATGTCGTTCAGTTTTTTGGACGTATATTGTAGTTGGGGCTTGTATATTTCGTTCTTGAGCTCGAAAAGATTGGTTAGTGGCAGGACGTTGCTAAAATGAGAAAAGTTTGAGATTATGTAATTATTTAACTTAATAATTAAGTATACTGGGATTTTTGAAAAACTTATCCACAAATATGTATATCTTCAAGTCCCATTTTATTTATTTCAGTATATGTTTAATTCATATAACTTTAATAAATTTGAAATATATCTAAATATGAAGGTACCCTTGGAATCAAAAGACGATAATCTTACTTGCTCGCTGCATTTGAGCCACCTCCGGGAGCTGTTGCCAGATTGTGCAGCACATTTGGCAGCATTGAGAAATAGAAACGAATGGCAGCCACACCGAATTCATTAGACACCTCAGAGATTTGTTGGCCAGCAGGTGCTGGCGGTGCGGCAAGCACCTCCGTGGCGCTCCTCTCACCCAACACCTCCGTCAGCCACTCTTCCATGATCAGCCGCCGATAGATATCGACATTGACCGCCTTGGCCGCCTGGAAGAGCTGCTCATCAGTCCAGCCCTTGTAACGTGCCAACAGCTCGCCGGCTATGCGATTATGGTTGCGCATAAAGATTGTGTACACCAGAATGGAGAAGGGACTGCTGTTGACCCGAGAGTCACCAGCAGCAAAGCAGGTGCTGGCATTTGTACTTATGCCCCAGGCGCAGAAGCTGTGCCCCTCATCGTCTGAGGTCATGGGTAGTAGGTTCCCGTTAGACGTGGACTTCAAGGTGCCCTTGGTCAGAGTGCGCATCCTGCGCTCGGCGGCATCTGTGAAACCATAAAGCTGCGACAGATCCAAGATCCCGGTGGCTTGGTTGAGCTGTGAAAAATATATAAATTTAATTATAAAATTGATCTTATCTAAAAATGTAGACTTGAGTTTCTAAATTCAAATGCTGTATTATTATAGATACTAAGCCATAACCAGAAAGACATTGCTTTTGAAAATCGGGTTAGTTTTGACAGAGTTTGGCAGTGGAAAGTTTGAACCTGTTCCTAAATACAATTTTGTTGTGTGCATACAAGTTTCTGTCATGTTATTGAGATGTTTACCACCTCAAACTAGATTCAAGGCGGTTGAATCTAAAATAAAGCGACTTAATCTATGAATATATTCTTGATTTTGTTGTGCTTAAGTCAGCAATAGTATCATGATTTTGTATGATTTTTCTCTCAGTGCACACTCACCTGCTCCGCAGAGCCAAAGGTGCATCTCTCGCCGACAGCCAGGGCGCTTCTCACATAGTTGAGGCAGTTGGGCCAACCGTTTTTCTCTTTGGACAGAATCGGAGCACAGAACGGATGATGATGACGGGGCTGTAGATTGTTTTGGTTGCGGTTGCAGCACTCAATCGGTGATCCATTGCCTGAAGTAGAAGTGGTTCATAATACGGGTAGTTGCAGTCTTCTATTATTTGTTGCTTCTTACTCATTGACTGTGAGACGGTCTTGCTGAGGTCATGCTCCACGAACTGTGCAAACTGAACCAGAACCAAGTTTAGATTGCGACTCTCATCAATTGGGTTCATTGTCATTGTCCTTGGTCTAGTCTTCTGGGCCGCATCGTTATCGTGATCATATAAAGCCATGCTTATAGACCAGGCAGCGGGCACGTCATTCTCGTCGAACATCTAAAATGCAAAGTTGATATGACATTAGCAGCAGATCAAACTTAAGTTGCCCCCTCACCTCGTGGAAGCCATCGTTGTAGTGACGTGAGAGGAGTCGCCTGAAGGCATGATGACCACTGCGTGGACTGTGCAGCAACTTATCGCAGTCAGCTTGCAGAGTGCTGCCTGACGGGAGGGGCTTTGTCGCGAGGAATGCACGGCACTCATCCTCACTGATCCCGTGCGGGACACACTTGCTGTTGTAGACGAAGAGACTGGCCTTTAGAATTTTTAGGGCAATGTCACTGTCCAGCTTCGATTTCTCATTTGGTAGGGTGTCCAGCAGTTGGGCGTGCGACAGGCTGCCATTGTGGACGGTGATGTCCGAGCTTAAGAGATTGTCCTCGAGCCTAAATGAAGGATCGTTTTTTGATTGGTAATTATTCAAGTAATAGAACTTATGTTTTCTTAAGTAACTGATGCATCATTCTGAATATTTAAAATATATTAAATATCAGCAATGAAAATGAAATACAACCTTTTTTGGCGATTGATTGAATCGATCCCTGAGGCCACAAAGTCTATCCACTGAGCCGGCGAAATGTCGTTTAAATATCCGCTCACATCCTGGCTTAACGAAGGATGTGCTATAAAAGAAAAGATTATGGAGATTGTAAGTTGAATTTATATATTTATCACTAGAAGGTACCACCCGCCTTTTCCCGGGACAGCTTTCTCACATGCAACATTCGACTATAATGGGAACTATGTGAAAAAAGTTTCCCTTTCCACAGGCATACACACATTTACATATATGCACATGCACAATTGAGTAAAATATCACGAATAAATTGCTGTCAACACAATAAATAAATTAAACAAATTGTGCGCACCCATATTTACAAGTATTGTACATTGACTTGAAAACGGACGCGGAAAAGCTTAAGAAATATAAGTACACCTTTTATATAGGAAGTATAAATATACTCGTATACATATATATATTAAGTGAAATATAGCTAATTATAATTTTACACTTACATCGCAGAGTTTCGAAGATATTCGCACTATTACTGGGCTTTGGAGCTACCGGCACTATTATTAGAAGCGCGGCTAGCAACAGGTAAACAATTTGACCCATTCTTAATTGAATATGGGTCTTTTCTTAATTGTGATTCACTCCAAGTGAGTATGGAAACAAGCTTCAATCAATTAGCACAATCATCAATAGATAGCCAATTGAGACCACTTCACAGTGGTATTGATAAGAAATTTAACTGCGCTGCAACGAAGCTTAACTAAGCTCAGTTCATTCAGTCCCAACTCGCGGATGATTCGAATACTACTGAATGATGTGCAAATCACAACACAATACGCAGCTAAGCTGCGCTCCGTTATTATCAGCAGAATGAGCAGAGTTGAAGCCACTCAGTGAGTGCCACTGATTCTCCAGAGAGTAAGTAACAAAGCTTTAGTCGGCAGCTTGACTTTGAAATACTCTTTGCTTACTTGTGCATTCTAATAACAAATTTCAAAGCAAAGTGCTTTTCATAAACCGTAATTAAGCTTTAACAAATTTTCAAATTGTATTGTATTACAAATTTAGTGTACGCTTTTTGTACCGTTTTAATAGCCCCATAAAGCTAACTTTTCTAGTTTATATGAATGTATCTAAATTATTATTTATATACCACGTACAATTGTTATTCAAATGTATATAGACTTTAAAATTCCGGTTTATTACACCATTCTACATTATATTTCAATATATTCATATTTAAGTCACACATATGCACCTTACTTGTCAGATTCATTTTGATTCAAATCGTATTTGCGTCATTATTCACATAAGTACGTACTCATGCACTCACTAGATATGAGTAGGAGTAGCAAAAAGCGCAAAGAGACAAATTCATTATACTCATATTTGTTGAGTACTCACTTAAGCTATCGCATGATATACTACTGCGTACAAAATATACACAAATAAAAACAAATCTGTATATAACGCGGACTTATAACGATTGCATTTGAGTTACTCAAAATCATATCATCACTCTACTTAATATCGAAAGTAAGCTCTTAGGCCCTATACTCAAGTGTATACGCTTTTTATACTCTTTGCCGATCTCTGATGCATACATAGCATAATAAAATAGCGTATAAAGGCGTGTGTAAACTCGTATTTCCTAAGTATCTGATCTATAAATGCTGGCAAAAGCCCAAAGAATAAAGAATGAGTGTTATTCGCATGGGTTGAATTTTTCTAGTATAAACTTTATACAAACGTACCACATATACTATACCATAGTAAATTTGCATATGTCAGTTTCGTGCATAGGGTATTAAAATGTCTAAATGGAAAAAAACAAACTGATATTGTTTTGATTATTCTCCAAGTACTCATATACATACATACGTACATATTTATGGATGATGTTTTCTCTTTGTTTCAGGCATACAAATGTATTTATGCCCATATATGTAAATATATAAACAGATATGTACATATACATATATGTGATTTACCTGACAAAGGCAATATATGTATATATGTATATAATACAAGCCAACTAAGCTTCTTATTTACACGATATCATCGCTTATTCCGAAAATAAACTTTTAAGCCCACTAAATACTATAGTATCAGTTGAACAACTGCCTGCGATTTGAAATGTTGCATACATATATACAAAGAAAACTAATAAAACATATCACAAAAATATTATAGCTTTCTTACTATACATCTTGTTTTACTTAAATTATTAATGATCAGCTTTACGCACATTCCTAGAACATGTTAAGCACGTACCGATTTTTATTATTATTTAGCGCTTTAATAATAAGTTTCAAGGTTATCGGACGAAAACTGAACTTTTGGCCTAACAGATTCGACACCCATTTTCCACTAAGGGTGTGGATTTTCCCAATTAGATGAGAAACAAACAATTTTGAAACAACAGTTTTGTTAGAGATAAGTAGAACCAATATGTAAATCCCTGCGTATAATGAAACATCTGGTATATTGTACATTTCAGGTGCTGCTCTTCAATTGCTGACATCAGAATATTCGAAAATTTGTTGTTCTTGTCAACATGCGTCATTTCTGAACCTGGTGATACAAATAATTTGCGTATTTGGGGATGATCCGATCCTCTTTCTGTGTACTATATAAGAATGCTTAATAACGTACTGAGGATATTTTTGTCTTTATCCCACGAAACTGTAATAAAAATACATATTATAAATACATTTAAATTTTGTCACGAATTTTGTGACGCATTGAAACCAGTATCATGATTACTATAGATATCTCAGCCGACATAACTGCGACACTGATTGTGTTTACATCTGACTGATTGTTGGTAAAACAAAATGTTGATTAATGGCAACAACCATTAACTGTAAAATAGCCTGACGAGCATGACAACTGATCATTTGGGCTTTATAGATAACTACCAAGTATGTAAGCAAGCGATTTACACAATTATTTTACTATATTTTATAAATGATTGTGTATATATACAAATATTATTGTTTTACATTTAAAGTGATCGCTTATATCTAGCATCGACAACAATATTGTCATAACTACTTTTTACAATTTGACAAAGATCTTCGCTGGAGAATTTATCAAGATCAGTATTATCCTTAATATATCCTTGAAACCGATTTGCCAAAATGCCATATGCATTCTGGACTTCTGGACTACATGTAATTAAAGTTTTGAATCGAGTGTGTATAAGGTTTCAGCATATAATCCGTCAATGCAAAGGAGTCTATAGATATAAAAATATATTGTGAAATACGGTTGGATTGTGGAAGTTTACAGGATGCTGGTATTAACCCTATTGCCTTCTTTCGCGTACTTCAGATCGGAGTCTAACCAAACTCCCTTGTCAAACCTTTGTTTTGCAATGTTTTCCAGCAAGAACAGTTTAATATTATATTCTATTTAATATTAAACAACATTTCATTATACATTTTAATAATTTATATGCAAGAAGCCGAATTGTTTTCATATGCTGCTTGCCGAAATAAGTTTTAGCTTTGACAAAAAATATAATCTCAGGTATTAAATATATGTCCAGGACTGTATATCAACAGAATTTCACGTTTTGTTTACATCGCGACTTTTATGTTGTCACAATAACAGCGATAGCAACATAAGCATTTACTGAGCTGAGCTGTTATTAATTGCAGGTAGTAAATAACTTAAATATAGAGCATTCGAATTAATTTGATTTGTTCAACTTATTGAATGCAAATCAAGTAGTCTAAACAATATCATACAAATCCGAAGAGTGACCAGGTTGCGATATTTACGAAACAATTTATTTTTAGAGTGACCATTGTAGCCGCTGAATGGTTTTGTGTACTGCTTGTGACATATTATATTTATTCACTGGACAAAGATGCATAATTATAAAATTAAGTTTTTAATTCTTTATATTAATACATTGCAGATTAATTTTCAAGTTTGTTTTGGTATTTGCTTTAATAAACTAGTATTATTTGTTTAGCTGAAACTAAAAGGTATTTTCGTCGTTTTTAAAAACGGGCACACTTTGACTAGATTTTGCCGACTTTTCTTGTTGATGTACGTGCGATTTGCTTAAAAACGTTTAAACTTTAAATAAATACAATTGCTAAGAATGCCTCTACTTGAAACGGATATAAACAGCGAGCAGTTCGGCAATGAACCATCCAAGCCAATGTCCGGCCCCATCGTTGGCATTATCTATCCGCCACCGGAAGTTAGAAGCATCCTTTTTACAAAAACAAAAAATAAGAAACACATATAAATATTATATATAGATTTGAAAGGTTTTCCATTTGCTCAGTTAAGTATATTTAACTAAATAGATATTGTTGACAAGACAGCCAGCTTTGTGGCGCGCAACGGACCGGAATTTGAGGCACGTATCCGGCAAAATGAGTTGGGAAATCCAAAATTTAATTTTCTCAACGGAGGCGATCCTTACCACGCCTACTACAGGCACAAGGTCAACGAGTTTCGCGAAGGCAATGGCAAGTATTTTATTTATTGATCAATTTATTTTTTGACTATATTTTCCATAACTCGTATGTCCTAGAAACCAATTAAGTTCGGCTTCTGCTTATCAATCTTCCGTCATTAACTAATTTATAGTATTTAATTAAATTTCCTATGTCTGTCTCTGTCTTTAGTCGACATTAAATATATTAATAAATTGTATTAATCATTTATGCTACAACAGATACAACCAATGCCGCTGTGGCTGGCATTAAACAGTTGTCCGTGACGAGTGCTGCTCAGCAACGGCAGCAGGAGCTATTGAAGCAAGTTGTGGAACAACAGTTTGTACCAAGGGAACCGCCCGTGGAGTTCGAATTCATTGCCGATCCGCCTTCCATATCTGCATTGGACTTGTAAGTTATTTATATTTATTTATTTTAATTCCTACAATGTGTGATACATTTTCAGAGACATTGTCAAGCTAACAGCTCAATTTGTTGCCCGTAATGGACGCCAGTTTCTTACGAATCTAATGAGCCGGGAACAGCGCAATTTTCAGTTTGATTTCCTACGGCCGCAGCACTCGCTGTTTCAGTACTTTACCAAGCTATTAGAACAGTACACCAAAGTGCTTATTCCGCCAAAGGATCTGTTGACCAAGCTGCGTAAAGAAAGCGCGCCTGGACGTGCTAGCATGGTTAAGGTGCTGGAGCAGGTTAAATATCGTGCCAACTGGCAGCGACACCAGGAGGCGCAGCGTCGTCGCGAGGAGGAGAAAGTCGAACGTGAACGTGTGGCTTACGCGCAAATTGATTGGCACGATTTTGTTGTGGTAGAAACGGTGGATTATCAGCCGTTCGAAAGCGGCAACTTTCCGCCACCAACGAATCCCGACGAGGTCGGTGCCCGTGTGCTGATGGAGGAGCGTTTAATGGAGGAAGAGGGCGACATTGAAATGCAAATCGAGTCTGACGAGGAGGAGGACTCTCCGCTGGTTAGTCACGTGGACGATGGTGTTAAGCTTTCGCAAATGGAGAATCGCGTTGGCATTCAAATGAAGAACGCCACGGCCTATGGACAGCCGGCAAATGCAAAACGCGACAATACACAGGTTCAGGACATGGACGAGGCTTCGAGTGATGAGGAGACGCCAGCCACAAAAATGCAACCAACTGTCGCGCCCATGCTGCCGCCCACACACGACAAGGTTGTCGTCAAGAAATACGATCCAAAGGCGGCCCAGCCAAAGCCGGCTCCAGTGGCAACAGACGAATATCTCATATCGCCCATTACCGGCGAGAAAATCCCAGCTTCCAAAGTATCTGAGCACATGCGCATTGGCCTGCTGGATCCACGCTGGGTTGAGCAGCGTGATAAGCACACCGTTGAGAAGATCAACCAGGACAATGTATTTGCAGCTGGTACGGCCATTGAGGCCAGCTTGAAACAGTTGGCGGAGCGACGTACGGACATCTTTGGCGTGGGCGACGAGGAAACTGTCATTGGCAAGAAGCTGGGCGAGGAAGAGACCAAAAAAGATGATCGCGTCACCTGGGACGGCCACACGTCCAGCGTTGAAGCTGCCACGCGTGCAGCACGCGCCAATATAACGCTTGAAGATCAAATCCATCAAATCCACAAGGTTAAAGGTCTTCTTCACGATGAAGAAAAAGAGAAGATTGGACCCAAGCCGGTGGGCAACAAGGCGACGCTTTCAGCGCCTCCGCAGCCATCCACATCCTCGAAGACCCAGCTAACACACAGCCAGCATCACCAGGGTGTTGGTGGCGGTCATCATCACGGCCAGCATCATCATCACCAATCGCAGCAGCAGCCGCCATCGCTCCATCAACACCATCAGCAATCGCAGCACAACATGTCGCAGTCAGCCGGTCCAGGCATGATGATGCAGCGACCACCCATGATGCGTAAGTCACAAACTAACATTTTAATCTATATCTAATTGTATTCAAATTGTTTTAGCAACTCCTTATGGTGGCTCTGGGGGCTATATGGGCATGCCACCAGGCGGTGGCCCACCGCAGATTTCTCCGGCGCCGCCAGTGGATTTAAATCTTATTGAGGATGAGCCGCCTACTAAGAAGATACGTTCCGAAGATAATCTGGTGCCCGAGGCAGAATTCATAGGCTTGCATAAGGTAAATAGCTACTTTATTTTATGTACAAATTGATATTTATTTTCCTTGCTATTTTCAGAGTCCTGTTACCATACAGGTGCAGGTGCCGAGCACGGACAAGTCGGAATGGAAGCTGAATGGTCAGATGGTTGCCATCACCTTAGCGTTAACCGATCCCATTGCCAACCTCAAGGCCAAGTTGCAGGACGAAACTGGCATGCCGCCAGCAAAACAAAAAATATTCTACGAAGTAAGCAGCGCTTGTGTTTTCACGATTAACAATTTACTTAAATATCAAATTTGTTTTATTTTGCAGGGCATGTTCTTCAAGGATAACAATACGATGGCCTTCTACAATCTACTCAGTGGCACTACGGTGCACTTACAAGTCAAGGAGCGTGGCGGCCGCAAGAAGTAACACATGCCTCATTATCAACATATATTTTACACATGTAAAAGTTTATTTTTGTGAAAGCTTTTGCAATCAATCAAGATAAAAAATGGTTAATCACAGTATCATTTTGTTAATTGCACTTAAGTCTCTTATATAATATGTGTATACAAAAATTGGAGTATGGAATGTGGTGCCCAAATTGCATTGTTGACAAGTAATGTAATAGTTGTGGATAGAGGAGTGTGACGGAGGGTTAAGATTCAGTTGGCTCATTGGCGTTCCAGGATGCAAGCCATGTCCCGATATCGTTGCAGCATCGGCTCATAGATTGTTCCACCATCCTTATTGGGCTCACAAGCGAGCGTCAGTTGGTTGGGCTTCTTGCTAAGTATATAGTCGCGATAGCTTTGAATAGGTTGCGTCTGCTCAATCTCAGTTAGATAGAAAGCATAGGCGGCACGATATGCGGCACCCAGGAGAGCGGCCTCGCTCTCATTCTGGAAGCAAAAAAAGCGGATATTGGAAAGACAGACTTAGTTTTCAACTAGTCAGTTACCTGTTTGTAGACGGGGGCATTGAACACATCAGCAATTACTTGCAAGATGGATTGGTTGACTGAGGCACCACCAGTGGCAAGGATTTTAGTCTCGCTGCCAAAGTGAAAGCCCATATCCTCCGATATGGCGCGATGATGCAACATTTGGCCCTCGACCAAGGCACGGATTTCAATTTGCGGTGAGCTGAATCTGAGAAGAAAAGAAACGTTAGTCTTGAGGGGGTCACATTTAATGTTTCTTCTATTACACTCACTTGATTATACCCTTGGCAGCGTCATGAGAACTGGGCTGCATGTCCTTGTTCCAGCGAAGCGTTCCCTTTGCCTTGGGTATGATTTCCATTTCATTAAAGTGCAGTGCCATGTTGCCGAAATTGCCACGTGGGGTTGAATCAAGTAACTCATTGAACTTTTCCCAGCTGCCGTTTGCCTCCGTTAGGTTCAACGCTTCGCGCACCAGAGATCCATTTCTGAAACTGAATAAAAGTTTGAGCATTGATAAATATTGTCGGGTTTTATATAGTGAAATACACTTGATTAAACACGTTTCTATACATACCACAAAAGACCCATATACTCATTCGTTTCGGTTGGATGGCAGAGCACATGACCCTCCTCCAAATTGGGCGGTTCCTCCAGGCTCATCATGAGCGTGTCGCTTGTACCTAGGGAGACACTCAGCCAGTTTTTGGCGACAAGCATGCCAGCCAGTGCCGAAGGATTGTCGCCAGTGCACGCTACCACTTTGCATGTGGATGGAAAGCAAAAGCGCTGCACAAAGTAGTCGCAGACATTGCCCAGCACAGAGAAGCCACTGACTGCATCGCCCAGGCGTTCCTCCAAGTCAGGTGCACAGGCATTTAGGCAAGCCTTAGACCACGTTTTGTGGCGTATATCTAATAAGTTCATGCCGGAGCCATCGGCGTAATCAATGGCCGCCACTTTGCCAAGAAACAGCGAAGCCAGAAAACTGCTGACCAACGAAATTCGCTGTGCATCTTCGTAGGCGTGGGTGCGTTGCTGGTATATTTTCCTTATTTGTGGACCCGTAAAGCGTGCATAGCACTTGGAGCCAGTCAGCTGCACCATTTCGCTTTGCCCACCAATGGCTGTTTCCATTTCAAAGCACTGTTTTGGGGTGGATGCATCCATCCAGATGGGCGTTCGATTAACCACAAATGCTGAATCATCGATTTGCGCATGCAGAAACTTATCGGCATCCAGAGATTCCAGAGCACAAATCCCATGCTTTGACCAGTACAGCGAGCCATGTTGTTGCGCAGAGCCGCTAATGGCAACAACGGTGCTCAGATCCACTTCCTGCATCACTAAACGATCCAGTACGATATCCATTGCCTTGACCCACATTACGGGCTGCACAAAGAACCTGTCGAATATGAGAGATTAAAGCGGGAATACATTTAAAATGTGTACTTGAGACTTACTCGAATTTATTGGGGCCTGGAGTGGCTCCTCCTGTGGTACGAAACTCGGGTAAATCGCTGTCGAACTTTACCTCGGCTGAGGCAACCACATTTAGATCAACATCCAGGAGAATGGCTTTGAGCTGAAAAGGTCACAAGTCGTTTGTCGGTTAGATATTACTTATGGATATTATTTACATAATTTATGGAATAGTTTTAATAGAATCCTATAGAATTTGTTAAACATAGCCAGCATATACATACAATCATATTTACGTAAAGATAATCAAAATTCATGATTTGCTATTTATTGCTGATTAGAAATGTTTTTAAATGTTGCTGTTATAACTGCAATTTGACCTTGTACAATATCAATTCCAAGTCCTCGTCTCAGAGGTGGAATCTCCAAGGTCATTGAGATAGTAACATTTATTTTTTAAATTAAATAACCTATTATAAAAATTCAAAATAAAAAATTTATAAAAAAATCCTAAATTTCCAAAGTTATAAAATATAATTTATAGATTTAAGGTGATTAAAATGTTAAGTTATTGTTTAAAATGTTGATTAATTGTGTAAAGATTGTTACCTTTTGTGTACTTAAATCAAAGCCCAAAAATGTTTGTTGTGATTTCTGTTCCTGCTGAGGCATTTTGATAAGTTATTTATAATCCTTTTGATCCTTTTTAAAAATAGTCGACGTTTTTAAAGAGTTGTTGTTTCGTTTCAAGTCGCAGCTTTTGAAGCTTAACTAATAAACTGCCATTTATGATTTGGTTGAAAAATAAACACCCACTGAATTTAAACTTTTTTTTACTCAATACTCCTGGCACTATTTAATCGATCACTTAGTTAACGTGAATATTGCCACGAATTATAAGACGGATCTTAGTCTTAGGTTGGCTTGCGAAAGTCTGGGAAAGTCTCTTGCGGTAGGAATTTGTGTTTTCGTGGTGAAAGAATTTATAAATGTTGTTGTATTTCGTCAGTGTTGGGAACCGCACCCGCGAATTGTTTTACCAAGAGCCGACAGCAACAATTGCATCATCGATATCGCATTAAATGCGATGTATCGATAACGTGACTATTGTTATCACAGTGATAGGTGTGACAGTTTCAAATGAATACCCATGACAAGTCACCACGACTGCTACTTCATAATTTTCAAATTGATTGAAATATGTTTGTCTATTTATGTAAAAAAATAAATAATCATATATAAAGTTTGAAATTAATTTGTATGATTGTCTTTGAAGGAGGTGAGTTTTCTGAGCTCAAACGGGAACTAAAACAGCTAAATACAAACTTCGATTAATATAAAAAGTCGATAAAATATCGGTATGACAAACAGAAACATATTTTGTGAATATTAATGCCAGCTATCGATATTCGTCGAACTCTTCTAATATTTTACAATCTGACAATTAATAAATTAAAATAGTTTAAATAAAAATGTCGCTTAACTACGAAGAAATGAGTTGGTCAGGTAAATAGACGGAATACCTATAAACTAAATGTATATTGACATGTATATTAATTGATTAAATTATCGTGACCCATATGTGGAATTATTAATTTATGTGGGATAAAAACCATTTGCAGATGTGAGAGACCAGTTCAGAAAGTGGAGGGAGGAGTCCGGTCGCCACAGCGAGGAGGTGGTACAATTGTGGGTAGCCGTGCTGGAGGACAAGGTCCACAAAACCGGTAATGAAAGGCATTTAATCTTGGAGCAGGTAATTGTTGCTGCTTTCGACACAGCACGTTTCGACATTGCCACAAAGTGCACCAAGGAGCTGAGCGCCGAGTTTCCCGGCAGCCTGCGTGTGATGAAGTTCAAAGCCATGCGTCTGGAGGCACTGGAGCAATATGATGCCGCCAACGAAGTCTTGGATGCGATTATTGAAAAGGATGAAACAAATGCGGCGCCTCGCAAAAGGAAGATAGCCATAATGAAGGCACGTGGATTGCGCTTAGATGCCATCAAGGAACTGAATTCCTATCTGAAGAAGTAAGTTGAGATTATTATTGTCTAGTTTAGGACGTAGATGTAGTTTAGCAATTAAGGCCTACGGCTTAGACATTGACAGCATCCTTATAATAGTCTGGGATTTATATCCACGAGAGATCTTTGACCACGCTTAGTTAAATATCTATGTTTCCCTACAGAGTCAATGATTTTCCCCATTAGTAAATAATTCAATCTCTAGTTTACATTAAATAAGTAAAAGGGTTTGCTAACTGCTCCAATTAATATTGCCAGATTCATGTCGGATCAGGAAGCATGGCAGGAGCTGTGTGATATGTATTTGAGCGAGGGTGAATATGGTAAGGCAGCCTTTTGCATGGAGGAAGTCCTGCTGCACAATCCCCACAGCCATCTAATACATCAGAGACTTGCCGACATTCGTTACACTTTGGTGAGTGGATCTTATCATCTATGTATATACATTATTCGTAACTAAATCCCTATATATACTTTTAGGGTGGCGTTGACAATATTGAAATAGCTCGCACTTACTACTCGCAGGCCATCAAGCTGAATCCTCACAATTTGCGAGCACTTTATGGACTGTTTTTGTGCTGCAGCTTTTTGGCGAATTCCAAAGCTGTCAGCTCCAAGCGCAAGGAGTCCCAGAAATTGGCACTATGGGCACTTGATCAGGCTTCAACCGACACCGCAAGGCGTTCATCTATCAAGAACAATGACAAGTGGATTGCATCCTTGGATTCTGCCTTTGGCAATCTAGAGATCAAGTCTAATTGACCCTACAGCTAATGCTGGTATTATTATCATTGGTGCAATGGCCTACAAAAATGTAAACTATTCCAAATATGCTTCAAAATTTGACTAAATTTTTTAAAGCACTAACACTAACATTAATAATCAGTGAGAATCGAGCTGAGTCAAACTGTTTAGTTCAGTTCCGCACATGCATCTTTAATTTAATACTTTTGTTATAGCTCGATCAATCCAAATAAACTCGCAACTGCAGGGTGCATTCATAAAACTAGGAAAATATATTTAAAATTGCAAAATTATGAATTCAATAGCGATCAAATAAATAATTGTACTGAAAAGTAAAATATGGCTTGATTATGGAATATTTTATTATGGTTTTTAGTCAATGGCTATATTCACTTTAGCTATTTTAAATTACATCAGTAGAGATTTCAAATTAGGTTACTTCAGTCATAATTTGTAACTGGGATAAGTGTCTAAAATTAACAAACAAACTGAGAGATGTATTATATATTACATACATTTCTTTCGACTTGTAGTCTTTTATATTTAAATATATATATGTTAATATTTATGCATATATGTATAGCTGTACATATAAATAGATTATAAATGTCTGTAGGTGTAATCAAGTGCAGTGCTCCGCCGGATTGGATTGGGCATCGCAGCGGCCAGCAAACGTTACTGATAAGCATGGACTAAAAATAAGAGCCCAAGACAATAAAATTTTTCTCGAACTGGAACTGGAACTAATGACTGGCACATATGCACTTCAGTTTGTGGAGGATCCATTGTCATTGTGATTACCACATCCACTGTAGGCTTTCTTGCCCGGCTTCAGACGAAAGAACTCCCGGAAGCGGAGCGTGGGTGAGGCGACTTTTCTGCCACTGCACTGCTTTTCGGATGTGCTGGTTGATTCCTGACCCTGCCCTGTCATAGAGGCGCAGGAAGAGGAAGCGCCGGTTGTGGGATTCCGGCTACCGATGCCCGGATTGCAGTCTCCATAGCGCGAAACACCGTCCAGGAACTTGATATTCGGCAGCACTTGCAGTATATATTCACGGAAGTAGGCGGTGGGCGTGGCATTGTTGCGATTTTTGAAGACGGTTTGAATTCCCGGATTGCCCATGCAGGAAAGCTGCTCCAGCGCTGGGCATTGCCGCTCTATGCGATGAATCCAGTCGGTTATATTGCAGATATCGCAGTTGTTTATCCTGCAGATAATCGAACCGTAATAATATAAAGTAATATAGTATTTATTGATTTACTTACCACAATATCTTCAGGTTGGCCAGGTAGGGGAATGTGTTAACATCCAAATTGCTATTGCGATCCAATATAAGGGTATGCAGGTCTTCAAAAAAAGAGAGAAACTTTAGATTCTGAAAGTTATTGTGGCTGAGATCAAGGAACTTGGTCTGTGCAGCAAACTTGTCTGCCAATCGTCGTGGAATCGTGCACAGATTCTCGTAGGCCAGCGAGATGCGATTGTCCTCCTCGACAATGATATCCGTGAAGATGTCTTCGCTGTCGCAGCTGCTGTTTGAGAGAAACCCACTAAAGGAGTACTGATTGGGCGAGATCATCTTCTCCTCGTCACTTGTCGAAATGTAAACGTCGTTGAAATCGTTGTCTAGTGGAGCACACAGTGATTCCAGTGACTGAATGTTGGCACACGTCTGGAGCACCTCTTCCAGGCGACAATTGTTACTGTGTGAGATTAACCACTAAATGTATTAAGTTTATATAGGAAATTGAATTGAATATTACAACAAATTAAAGAAAAATTATTAAAAATATCATAAATGTTTAAATATTACATTTTAATTTAAAGATTATTAAAGCTTAGTTAAGTTAAAGCTAAAACATTTGTTGCAAGGATTGGGAAAAAACCAGAAAAAAACTCAATCGAACCAAGCCAATAAGTGTTAAATAAATATAATTAAAACATAATTGAATGAATGAGCTTAAGAGATAACCTACCTAGATAGGTCTTCAGAGTGGGAGCGCCCTGATGTTGATTCCTCAAACATAACTGCTGCAACTCATTACTAGATAATGCAAATGGAATTTTTCTTTAGAATAGCGTTTATTTATTTTCTTCTGATTTATCAAGTACAGCCTCCGTTCGTAGGGTTCTCGGGTCCAATGCTTGCAGCAGACTGAAAGAACAATCGCAAATCACTCGCACCCAACGACAAAAGAACACAGGGAAAATGACAATAGCGATCATTTTGAGTCTTTTAGACTTTGAATGTGTACAAATATATGTGTGTATTTACATATGCATGTTTGTATGTTCGCACACAATTACACATGTACTACTGATGCACATATGCATGTATACATATGTACATACATACATGCATACATTGCGTATACAATCTCTGGAGTGATTAGGCTCTAATCGTTTACACAACAACACAAAAATAGGAAGAACTTATTTCTGAAAAGTTAGCATTCTGTCTTTGTTTGTACTCTACCGACGCATGGCGAAGCTTATTTTGTCACAAAGTTTGTAACACAATAAAATTTTCATCATACCCAAATATCTGTGTCCATCCAAATTTTTGCTGCACGTAGTTCATATGTATATAAATATATTGGAGTCTGGCGTATCGAATCATATATGAATTTAACTGTTTTTGTTTTCATGGATAATCCGACCACTACAGCATTTAAAACCCATAGAAAGAATCCGACAATTAGTTTTTTAAAATTAATAAATAAATTTCCCGCTCTGCAAGGGTATTTGATATTCTGTATGCCGATATAAATCTTTTCTTTCTTTTTCTAATATTTCATGTTAGTTGATGGCCAGATGTTATCTAAATGCCATGTTAAAAAAGTTAATCTACCTAGTTAAGGCATAACCATACATCTATGTATGTACATATGTTTATAAATATGTACTTACATATGTATTTGTCTGCATACTTTCTTGCTCACTTGCTGTTTACACCGTGTATAACAGCAAAGGGCTCTCACTCTTGCAGGCTCGCTTGCTCGTTATTTGCTATTGTAATGAGAGTGCATCGCACTCTCGAGCCTAATATTTACTCTTTATCCATTTAAATAGGGTACAGGGTATCAAAACAGTGTTGAGCTTTGCTAGCGTCGCCCCTGACAACAAAATTGTTGAAAAGCTTTAGCTAAAGTTTAGCTGCTTGGCTAGTTAGCGTAAAAATGTACTCACTTACTATACTATAGAGCCGAGCCTCCAAACAGCCAGTTTGGCGCTCTCGTTCTTTTTGTTCGCTCGCACGCTCGTTGGCGGCTAGCATTCGGACCGGACTGTGGCGACTGCTCTAGCTTGACTGCTAGCGAGGTAGCTGACAGTCTGTGTCTATGCTTAGACCTCGATAGTTGGTCGCAGCGAGTTGTTCGCGTATTAACGTGGTGGGCGCATACAGAAATCCAAGATCGACTGCCACCGGCCCCCTGTTAAATTACTTCATATTTATGTATGTACATCGAAACCTCTGCACTCTTTGATTATCACGGTTAGTTGTGTGTGTGTGTGTGTGTGTGTGTGTGTGTGTGCGACCATCAGCTGTTGACAAATTGATGAGCACTGCTTGGCCTTAGTCGACTTACGCTCTTTGCATTCAAAACGGTATTAATAAAACACGTCACTTCGCACTGATTATGTATGTGTGCTATATGTATATGTACCTAAATATAATCACAAATGCAAGTGTAACAATAACAAACCATTTTTTGTTTTTTTTTTCTGATTATTGTATTACGCGCTGTGAGTGATTAACATAACTTGATGGTCGCGCCACTTTTTTACACATCACATCATACATATTATGTTTGTACTTATGTACATACATATATACATACACTTACACATACATATTTGTACGAATTCTGTGAAACAAAAGCCACGTACATTCATACATTTTTAAATACATACATACATACATGTATATACATCAAATAAATTAAAGAGGTATTTGCACGCTTATCATTATTATATGGGGTTGGCGCGTGTTTACCTCCAGTGAGTTTTTGTGCTGATTTTAGTTTCAGCGTTATTCCACTTTGATAATAAGAGTACAGTACAGTAAAGTATCCAAATAATGAATTTTACCGAAGATGAATATTTATTTATTTAAATTTATGTAAATTTAAAATGTATAATATTAATAAATATCATTATTTATTATTTATACATATGTACATTTGTATATATCTCAGCAATTGTTTATTACTAATTTATTTCTATAAATTAAAATTGAACTACTTATCTAATCGCTCATTTGGTATTTTCACTGTATTAGTTGTGGTGTAAGCTTCTGTACGCTTCTTGTGGAAATTTTGGCGAATGACGAGAAATCAGCTGATATGAAATAATAGGAGAGTGAAGTGAGCGAGTTCATTGATTAGAAAAAAAAGGCTAGCTGGCGTTTGCCGTCTCCTTCTTTGTGAATTTTATCAGGCAACCAGCAGCTACAGTAGCAACAACAACAAAACAATCAAATCGAATGATTAATGTGAAATATGACTATGTGGAATATATATAGGAAACTATATATTTATAAACACATTCATACATACATACATAGCAATTTGTGCTGATTGAATGATTGAAACTAGGAAGCTGCACTTTTTACAGTTGTTAACTCTAATGACGTAAATGTTTTGCAAAATGCCCTGCATGGAAAATTGTAATTTTAAGCTTACTACAAAAGCAATGTGAAATTATTTTGAAGACGTGGTTCACCTTTTATGAAAAATCAACCCTTGTTGATAAATTTCGTTCAAGGCTATATTGGCAAACGTTTTATTTTCATCTAAGCGGCTTCAAACTAAATTGTAAAGTTCTGCCTTAAAATTAAAATCGATAAGCATTTGACCGGCTTACTAGTAAGGTATATTTAAATTAAATAAATAAAAGCAACTGTTGGGGTTAAGAAAGATTAAATATGTTTGTACCGACTGTATATAATATATGTATGTATGTATGTATGTACATCAGTATGTAATACTTGTATTGTATTTTTATAAATATGTATGCAGTACATCTTTATCTGTATACATAAATGCAATTATACAAGAAACGCGCAATTGGCTCAAAGTCCAGAGACTTTTTGATTTGACTCGTGGACATTTTGTTAGCAGAGACACTCATTGCGAATAAGTGTGAAATCATCGACCAAAGTTTCTCGTGCGATTTGTTACCAAGTTGTGCTAAAAAGTGACAGCCACAAATTTAGCAGGTCGCTAAGAAACACAAACCGGAATTGCGCAGTGATAAACAAAAAAACCAAAAGGCCGTAAATTTTTAGAATGAAAACAGGTCCAAATTGCAATTTCCACAAATACTAAGTATATGTATGTATGTATATGTAAATTTGTATACACACACATACAAAATTGCATACAAAAATACTAGCTGAATCCGTCGCGACGTGTTTCCCTTTAAAAACAAGATACAATTTTTACAACCAGTTGACAAGATCATAATATCTAATAAACAGATTATAGATCTTACCTTTATTTAAGCTGTGGAAATTATTATGTCGATGCGTTATAAATTTTGACGTGTCCTATGGATCAGAAGCTATGATTTTGGCTTAACAGTTTGATGGTCCCACTGTGCAACGTTGCCAGCGAATCAATTTGGCGCCATAAAATTATTTGTGCTCATCAACAGGCAGATGTACGTAGAAGAATATAAGCAAGAAACTTGAATAAATTAATATTGGTATGATGAAAATAAGATATACAAAGGAAAGTGTCTTGACCTTTCCAAGACTCCCTTAACTTTGCAAAAACTGAACCGATTGTCTTTCCCGAGGCCATTTTGGTTATTATTTGGCATCTAGTTTAGTTCTACATCAAAAGTTTATGCACTTTTGAGAATAAAAAATTTTGGACTTTTTTTCCTAAAAAAGCATAAGGGGGGACCCTTACCAATTTGGTTTTTTCAAAAAATAGAATCTTGAAATTTTTTATTAAATTGATTGTGGGTGTCACAATTAGTATAAAAAACTATAAGAAAAGTGATTTTGGGGTGTTTCATTTTTCTGTCAAAAATCACGTCAAAAGTGACAAAAAAATTGGCTTGTAAAGTTCCCAAACAACGAAAAGTTCCTTATAAATGCCTTTCTAAGATTTCAAACTGCCATAACTTTGTCAAAACTGAACCGATTATAATTCCCGAGGCCATTTTGGTTATTATTTGGCATCTAGTTTAGTTCTACATCAAAAGTTTATGCACTTTAGAGAATAAAAAATTTTGGAATTTTTTTCCTAAAAAAGCATAAGGGGGGACCCTTACCAATTTGGTTTTTTCAAAAAATAGAATCTTGAAATTTTTTATTAAATCGATTGTGGGTGTCACAATTAGTATAAAAAACTATAAGAAAAGTGATTTTGGGGTGTTTCATTTTTCTGTCAAAAATCACGTCAAAAGTGACAAAAAAATTGGCTTGTAAAGTGCCCAAACAACGAAAAGTTCCTTATAAATGACTTTCTAAGATTTCAAACTGCCATAACTTTGTCAAAACTGAACCGATTATAATTCCCGAGGCCATTTTGGTTATTATTTGGCATCTAGTTTAGTTCTACATCAAAAGTTTATGCACTTTTGAGAATAAAAAATTTTGGACTTTTTTTCCTAAAAAAGCATAAGGGGGGACCCTTACCAATTTGGTTTTTTCAAAAAATAGAATCTTGAAATTTTTTATTAAATCGATTGTGGGTGTCACAATTAGTATAAAAAACTATAAGAAAAGTGATTTTGGGGTGTTTCATTTTTCTGTCAAAAATCACGTCAAAAGTGACAAAAAAATTGGCTTGTAAAGTGCCCAAACAACGAAAAGTTCCTTATAAATGACTTTCTAAGATTTCAAACTGCCATAACTTTGTCAAAACTGAACCGATTATCATTCCCGAGGCCATTTTGGTTATTATTTGGCATCTAGTTTAGTTCTACATCAAAAGTTTATGCACTTTTGAGAATAAAAAATTTTGGACTTTTTTTCCTAAAAAAGCATAAGGGGGGACCCTTACCAATTTGGTTTTTTCAAAAAATAGAATCTTGAAATTTTTTATCAAATCGATTGTGGGTGTCACAATTAGTATAAAAAACTATAAGAAAAGTGATTTTGGGGTGTTTCATTTTTCTGTCAAAAATCACGTCAAAAGTGACAAAAAAATTGGCTTGTAAAGTGCCCAAACAACGAAAAGTGCCTTATAAATGCCTTTCTAAGATTTCAAACTGCCATAACTTTGTCAAAACTGAACCGATTATCATTCCCGAGGCCATTTTGGTTATTATTTGGCATCTAGTTTAGTTCTACATCAAAAGTTTATGCACTTTAGAGAATAACAAATTTTGGAATTTTTTTCCTAAAAAAGCATAGGGGGACCCTTACCAATTTGGTTTTTTCAAAAAATAGAATCTTGAAATTTTTTATTAAATCGATTGTGGGTGTCACAATTAGTATAAAAAACTGTAAGAAAAGTGATTTTGGGGTGTTTCATTTTTCTGTCAAAAATCACGTCAAAAGTGACAAAAAAATTGGCTTGTAAAGTGCCCAAACAACGAAAAGTTCCTTATAAATGCTTTTCTAAGATTTCAAACTGCCATAACTTTGTCAAAACTGAACCGATTATCATTCCCGAGGCCAATTTGGTTATTATTTGGCATCTAGTTTAGTTCTACATCAAAAGTTTATGCACTTTTGAGAATAAAAAATTTTAGACTTTTTTTCCTAAAAAAGCATAAGGGGGGACCCTTACCAATTTGGTTTTTTCAAAAAATTGAATCTTGAAATTTTTTATTAAATCGATTGTGGGTGTCACAATTAGTATAAAAAACTATAAGAAAAGTGATTTTGTGGTGTTTCATTTTTCTGTCAAAAATCACGTCAAAAGTGACAAAAAAATTGGCTTGTAAAGTGCCCAAACAACGAAAAGTTCCTTATAAATGCCTTTCTAAGATTTCAAACTGCCATAACTTTGTCAAAACTGAACCGATTATCATTCCCGAGGCCAATTTGGTTATTATTTGGCATCTAGTTTAGTTCTACATCAAAAGTTTATGCACTTTTGAGAATAAAAAATTTTGGACTTTTTTTCCTAAAAAAGCATAAGGGGGGACCCTTACCAATTTGGTTTTTTCAAAAAATTGAATCTTGAAATTTTTTATTAAATCGATTGTGGGTGTCACAATTAGTATAAAAAACTATAAGAAAAGTGATTTTGTGGTGTTTCATTTTTCTGTCAAAAATCACGTCAAAAGTGACAAAAAAATTGGCTTGTAAAGTGCCCAAACAACGAAAAGTTCCTTATAAATGCCTTTCTAAGATTTCAAACTGCTATAACTTTGTCAAAACTGAACCGATTGTCATTCCCGAGGCAATTTCGGTCATTATTTGGCATCTACTTTAATCTTATATTTAAATTGTTCGAATTTTTATTGTTTGAATAATTTTTTGTGTATTGCAGTGTGCTGTTTGTGAAATAACTAGTGGAATTAAATTTAAACAAGACATGAGCTGTTCTCTTGATTCAAATTTTATTTTTAAGTTTCGCTTCTACTTGTGCTTTTAGCTTTTAAGCTCATAGTCAATGTAAATAAATTCTGTGACACTGTGACCCGTGAGTGAGAGCGTGTGTATAGTGAAATAAACATATGTACATACATATGTATGTATCTATGTGTGTATTTGTGTATGTATGTGTGTATGTTCAAAGAGGTTTCGCTTCCACAATAATGTTCGTCTTACGTCATGCACATCATTGAGATTTAAGCTAATGCAGCATCCGCATCTATTTATACCCTGTACCCATTAAAATTGGGTATCATGAAATGCAAATGTATGTATCAGACAGAAAGAAACATCTCCGATACTATATATTTATTATATTTGTTGATTTATCCAGCTTACCTTCTAAGACCGCTAGATATCGATATCGATATAGATGTAGATGAAAGGACTGGGTACAGGGTGTCACCTAGTCGGGCACTCTCGAATACAGCTGTCTTGTTTCTTCTCAGTGTGTATCCCAAGTTCAATTTGTTCAACGCTATTGAAGCTAGATACTTGAAACTTGGAATATATACTCGTGTAAGTATATCTGCTTCAAAGTGTAAAAATCGTTTACCAAGTCCACTCGGCGCTGGCAAATCGATAAAACCTCAATTTTAAAGCTACAGTTCCCAAATTTACTAGGTAAATTGCTGGAAATCTGTTTCAAATATCGTTAACGCAAATTCCTATTCCTACCATCGGCAATACCTAAATCCTTCACAGTTTTAAATTTGGTAACCTTTACTGAAAACAAAATGTTTGTTTGGAGTAATTCAGTTTAAGAACATGCTCTACTATACATTCTAAATAAAAGAATTGCGTCAAAAGTGAGTCATGGAAAATTCTCTTTCGATATATCATGACACCTGTCTAAATTTCACGGCTGCTTGGACCTTGGTGCAACAGTCCACAACAAAAATCAATGTTAAAGAAGGTGGGCTGTGTGGTCACGTGAATTTCAAATGTTAATTGTGGGAAGGCAACCAATTGATATGTTACACAAGGACTTGGGTGGTGCAGTCGTCGTCAACAATTGATTGAATGCGGTTGCGTTCTTTGTCTGAATACACATTCAAGTAATTACATTTCTTGCTTAATTGATTATTATTTTATATGTATATATTTTCAATCAAAAAGAATATTTTATTTTGCTAAAATCTGGCGCTTTGACAGACTTAATGCATATATTATGACGAACTTTTCAATTTCGACTCATCTCGTGTCGTCATGTTTTCTAATTAAATGCTGTACAAGTCGAGAATGTTAATTAGATAGTCGTACTTCACATTGAGCGTGTCAGATGTCGAGGTGTCTGTTTAAATTTCTCATGGTCGCAAATTTATTGAAGGTCAATGCACCGCACACACATTGAATAACAATTACAAGCTGCTTGTTTACATTCGAACTGATTATATTAATCGATTGCATTTACTTATATTTCAGATTATTTCCAATTGAAAAATTGTAAAATGACAGGATCAGGTATGTAATAAAGATAGTGTATTTATTTTTGAATAAATTAATTTCACTTAATCTTTAAGCTTTAACCTAAATATCAATAGTCTTAGAATAGTTTCATTAACATTCTTTAACTTTTAAATTTTAATATTTTGTTTTTTAATCATTTTATTTTGAATTTATTTAATATTTAATTTAATTTATGTTGACTGTCTCTAGTCAACATTAAATGAATATAATATATATCGACTAGAATTTCAGTACTGATCAAGATTATATATACTTTATGGGGGCGGAGATGCTTTCTTCTATTGCTACAGTGTTTTAATAATAATAATAATTCGAACATTGATTATCTTGATTTTTAATAATATCATTCATTTTACTTTTTTAGTTCACGATCCGAAATGGAGCCTAGAGCGTCGAGAGTCCTCAGGCCATTTGGTTTGGTGCAAGGACTCGCCATCGTCCAAGGTACGATTTCGATTCGACGTGGAGGTATTGGAGTTTGAGAAGCATCCGAATGAGGAGCTGGATCTCAAGGATGACCACTTGACCATCACAAATCTATCATCAACGTTGGCCCTCTGTGCCACATGTGTGGCCGTTGTTGCGGCATCTGTATTCCTGCCCTGGTACCTCATGGAAAAGGTCGGCTCGCTGTGAAAATGCATATATATATATATATATATATTCATATATGTAATTTGTATACAAATGTACATTGTATATCAATTGAAGGTATTAAGTAAGTTTGTGTATATAGAGACATGAGTAGATTTAAGTTATAATACAATGTGTAAATGTAACTGTAAATAATGCATACATGTTAATAGACATAGCTTTAATGATTTAAATGCGGATGAAAACAGACTGTTTGAAAAAGAAATAAGAATATAAAACATACATATATAAACAATAAACAAAATATTTCTTATTTTTGACGAGCTTTATTTGAAATTAAAATTCAAATGAAATCAATAAATCACAGAGCTTTAAATATTATACTAAGGCAACGAACAGAGAAAAATTATAGCCAAGCCAAATTTCCTAATAAGCAGGAGATTCAGCAAATGAATGCAGATATATCTTCAAAGAACAGAGACCAATATGTAAGTTATCTTATATTATAAAATCTCATGTACATATTTAAAAATATATATTATTCACAGTTGAAGGCAATGAAGGCATCTACTGGGCTAAAAAAATTGCTTAAAAATCAAGAAATGTATCTTTAGATTCTGTTTTACATTAAAAATATAATTTACAATTTGTAAAATATGTTTTTTGTAATTCTTTCCAATTTGCAAATAGCAAAATGATCTTAAATATGTATAAAAGGACAGCACTCGAAAGGGATGCTCATAGGTCGCATTATAAATTTACCCATTGTATTGCCAATAAAACTACAAGTATGTATTACAAATACAATACAACGGAAGCGGGCATAATAAATATTGATCACGGACAAAGAACGGGTGCACCTTAAAGTGTTAGGTTCACAATGCAATGAATGTTATTAAATAATTAGATACTCGTAGATGCGAAACTCGGCTTAAACTCACACTGACTTCTTACTCATCCCTTCTTGGTAAGCGGGCCATTTTGCTACGCCCTTAATAGAATGGCAAGAGTCAACAATTGTTAGCCAGAGCACAGCATCCCCAGCGTTATTTGTTATTTGGTGGTGGATGATTCATTAGGGGCTCTTTATTGAATTTCCTCCATTTTATGGTCATGCTAAAAGGTACATGGGCATCTAATTACATTTTCTGCCGTCTAGTCATTGGATATTGGCGGCTAAAATGGCGGAACGGCACGTAGTAAATAAGGTTAATGTGCAACCCTCAATATTACAGGCCTTACAAAGGCTGTTAAAAAGTATTCCCTGGACAAGTTTTTGCAATTTAATAAAGGCATTGTTTAGCTTTAATGTTGGAGGATTTGGGGTTAAAAAGTCAGACCGCTTTATGAGGGCCGCTATTGACTGGATCTTAAAGTAATAATATCAGTATCTAGAATATATAGTTTTAAATTATATTAATGTATTATTTGTTAATGTATTTAAAATATTTGTTTTAGTAAAAGTGTTTTTTTTTTTTAAAAAAAAGTTTTAGGTGATGTTCATTTTTGTATAATTATAAAATAAGTGATTTTTATATAAATTATTTTAGTTAGTTTTTTTCATGCTCTAAATTCTAGAAAATAACAACAACGATTTCTATTATTGATTTTTATTGTTATTAAATAAGATATTTATAAATAAAAAGTAAATCATTTAGTAAAAATCTATATTTATTATTAAAATTCATTGTTATAGTAATTATATTATATTTTCTTAAGTCTCGTGACATCCGTAAATGCCGCATATTAGATAATGCTCATATTGCGCTGATAGATATCTGCCGTTTGTCCGATTTGTGGTATCTATGAACAAACATATATGTAGTACATATAGTACGTCTACGTCAATTCCCCTCCAATTGATTTTTACGTGCGCGATGTAAGCCAAATTAACTCAGATAAGCACACGGTTCCAAGCCATTTGCCGAGTGGTTCGAGCACAGGTGGAGATGACAGGCGTCAGAGATTCGCTGTTCAAGCGGAGAGCAGCAGAACAAAAACAAAAATCAAAAACAAAAAAAAAACATAACAGAACACGGTTATAACTGAGAGAGCGATAAGAGCTACAAGTGAGATAAGATGCTTATTTTTGTTGGGTTCGCTGTTATATTGTATGTAGTATGAGCAATTTCTGTGCTCCGCTATTTGTTGCACTCACTTTGCGTTCTTTATTTGTATTATTTCTTTATTTCTATATGATCGCTGCGGCTGCTCTGCTACCCATAAACATAACCAGTACCAGTTGAAGTGAATCAGTTTGTTGTTTGCGACTGTCGAGAGCGCACGAAGGCATCGCCACGTTCCACGTTCCACGATCCACGATCCACCATCGACTCTGCGACTCTGCGACTCTTTGACTTAGAAGCAGAACAACAAGTGACGTAGACGAAGATAAAGACGTTGACGGAGACGCAGACGAAGAGGCAGTCAAGTGCATTATTCAGTTTGACTGTGTTGAGATCTTAGTCTCAGTTTGGCTTTAGCCAGATCTAGTTAAAGATCTGACCCCCAATCCGTTGAGCCGGTCTCGTGGATAAAACAGCTGATTAAAAGCATAAAAAAACAACGGCGATTGTTGACAAACTTGAAACATATTGAATCTAGAACCAGTTTTGATATTGTCTAAATGTGAGTCCGCGAAGGTCGTTTTAGACAACAGTGTATAATACTATTGATTCAAATATTTTTTAACAGTAGAAAACTTCATCAAAATGACAAAAATGCCAGAGACAACATTTGCCGACCTGAGCTTGGCTGATAAGGTAACAAAAAACCCAAAGAACCAACCACCTATCAAGTTCAAGTTCATTCGATCACGATTCATTATATTATTGTATTGAAAACCATTTACAATCTCAGCAAATATACAGATAAATGTGTTCACAAGTGCTGCTAGTTAACATTAAGCAGCAGCTTTGCCTATTTACAGTGTACATAAGACATTCATACACTGTGAAAAAAATCAAGAATAGGTTTTTGATACAATCACCATACTTTTCAAAAGTGAGCAAACTGTAACAAAATTATATTTTAGAATTAAACACCTTGAAACATGCTTGTTGTCTTCCAACTATTAGTGTGTAATCATCTGAAGAACAGAACAAATGTAATTGTTGAAAATTTCTGAAATTAACCGACCCAAACTTACTTACAATAATATTGTTTATTTTAATTTTTAGAAATTATAGATCTTAGTTTGTAATTAAAACTCCAAATACAAGAACAAGCAATCATATTTGAAAATGTTTAAGACGAATATGTACAAGAGTGCTCTAGTCGAGAGTGGCCGACTAGGAGATACCCTGAACCCAGTTCTTACATTCATAATTCTTTATCTGCATTCATACATAGATGCAATTGCTTTGTTTCTTCTTCTTCCATTGGCCCCAAACTATGTTACATTGAATCGTAAACAACTTCTTTGTTTATTGTCCGATCGTAATGAAATTTGTAGGACATGAAGATGGCATATAATTGTGAAACTATTTAAAATCGGAAGGTCATACCTCAAAAAGTGAATAATATCAACTCGTCTATTGATATAACATATTAACTTTATGGGGTCGGAGATGCTTCCTTATGCCTGTTACATACTTTTGCACAAAACCATTATACCCTTTTTTCCCATTTCTTCCTATTTTGAATGGGTTTAGGGTATAAAAATTCTTGAATCAAGATGCCAATTTTGTTCGTATCCATTATTTTCTCACTGTCTGTGCCTATTTATTGTATATATATATATGTATATATATATTCATTTACATATGTTTTTTGATTGTTTATTGAAGGCAGGCTATAGAGAAATGTACACAATAGTTAGCAGTCGGGTGGAATGCAAATGCATAAAGTACACATTTGTGGAATTCATTAATTTGCCAGTTTACTTATGTTTGCTTGTACATATGTACATATGTATATGTATGTATGTAGATATTGGCATGTGATTCTATTCTATTCTGCTCCATGAGGACGCGATTTTCGATCCACTTTGCGCTTTCCACAGCGTCAATTGGTTGGCTCGTCGAATTATCGCCGGTATTCTAAACGATGTCAATTACCAGCTGTGACATTTTCTGTTTCTGACTCAAACCGGTGAAAACAATAAATATTTGTAAAACCCATTGAATTCTCTATAGTTGTTGACTTATACTAAAAACGG
Source organism: Drosophila maculinotata (assembly GCA_035045305.1). Classification (NCBI taxonomy): domain Eukaryota; kingdom Metazoa; phylum Arthropoda; class Insecta; order Diptera; family Drosophilidae; genus Drosophila; species Drosophila maculinotata. Next base: position 14,492,685 of record JAWNPD010000335.1, read on the forward strand.
AATATTTTGATTATTTCTTCCCACAGACCTCAGTGAAAAAGTCAAGCGTCGTAGCTCGTCGATTTTCCGATGTTTCCACCTGTTCCTTTAGTTCGGGTAAGGATCGAAGATTTATGCTGTAAAGTACCGGTTGATTTCAATATTTTTCACTTACAGCCTGCTTCACAGGCAGTTCCGATGAGGATGAAATTTCGCCCAAGGATGTCAAGCAGAGCAACTCCAATGGCAGCGCAGATTTTTGCGTAAAGAACATCGGCAAAGCAGCCTTTGGACGGAGGGAAATTGAAATCGCCGAGCAGGAGATGCCCGGAATAATGGCATTGCGAAAGCGTGCTGCAGAAGATAAGCCGCTGAAGGATGCCAAAATTGTGGGATGTACCCACATCAATGCACAGACGGCGGTACTCATTGAGACCCTAACCCAACTGGGTGCCTCCGTCCGCTGGGCATCCTGTAATATATTTTCAACTCAAAACGCTGTGGCGGCCGCTTTGGCGGAGATTGGTATACCGATCTATGCGTGGCGCGGGGAGACTGAGGAGGAGTTCTGGTGGTGCCTGGACAGGTGCATAAACAACGAGGGCTGGCAACCAAACATGATACTAGATGATGGCGGCGATGCTACCCATCTGATGCTCAAGAAATATCCAGAATACTTCAAATCGATCAAGGGCATTGTCGAGGAGAGCTTGACGGGAGTCCACAGGCTTTACCAGGTGCGCAATTGAAAATATCGAAATAGACAATATAAAGTTAGCTAATTGGAAACCTTTTCCTCAGATGTCGAAAGCGGGCAAACTCACTGTACCGGCGATAAATGTCAATGACTCGGTGACGAAAAACAAGTTCGATACTTATTATACATGTCGCGACTCCATATTGGACAGGTATGTATATGTATATGGGTTTTAACCAGGGAGCAATAATAACTAGACAGAAGGATGGGTGTAAGGAGTACATAAATTCCAAATTTAGTGCTTCTATCTTGTATAATCTTTGAGACTTACAGAAATACTCTTTTTTATCTTTACATAGACTTTTCTTCTATTACAAAAATTAAGACTTTTCTTCTAGATTTTTCTTTTTTAAAAAGAAAAGTCGTCACCACTTTGATATTAAACAAACAAATTTCCAAGTCTTTCACCGATTTTCATAATTATTTCATCTTTATTGATTGACTTTAAACAACTTTCATAAATAAAGGTTTTTAAAAAAGCTCAAATATAAAAATCATATATATTTATTATTTATGAGAAGGAAGTAAACTTATATATGCATATATGAATTTTGCGGACTTTTATAATAAAACTAAAAATAACTGTTTGAAATAATTGAAATTAATTAAACCCATTACCGTTACGATCCCTGGCATAAAGAGTATCAAACTGTTTGAGGATATGCCATCTAATCTATCAATTTTTTACAACTCCGCCAACTAATCTAGTCTGAAGCGTACAACGGACATAATGTTTGGCGGTAAACAGATTGTAGTCTGTGGCTACGGAGACGTAGGCAAGGGTTGCGCCGAAGCTCTGCGAGGACAGGGCTGCGTGGTGTATATAACCGAGGTGGATCCGATCTGTGCACTCCAAGCGGCCATGAATGGATTCCGAGTGGTGCGATTGGGGGAGGTAATTCGCAGCATTGATGTGGTGGTAACCGCTACCGGGAATAAGAATGTCGTCACCCGGGATCATATGAATCGCATGAAGAACGGCTGCATCGTGTGCAACATGGGCCATTCCAGTTCCGAGATTGATGTGAGCAGTCTGCATACGCCGGAGCTGACTTGGGAGCGAGTCCGCTCGCAGGTGGATCATATTATTTGGCCAGACGGCAAGATGATCATCCTCCTGGCCGAGGGACGCTTGGTCAATCTATCTTGCTCCACCATATCATCCTTTGTCGTCTCCGTGGCCTCCTCCACCCAAGCCCTGGCCCTCATAGAGCTTTACTCAGCACCCGGACGCTACAAGTCGGATGTATATCTGCTGCCAAAGAAGATGGGTAAGTCTCGAATGATTATATTTCATGTATAGTTATATATATATTTATAATTCTTTACCAATTTATACAGATGAATATGTGGCCAGTTTGCATCTATCTACGTTTGATGCTCATCTGACGGAGTTATCTGACGCACAGGCCAAATTCCTGGGATTGAGCAAGGCTGGGCCTTTCAAAGCAAACTATTACAGGTAAGTAAATATATAAATATAAATACTAACATTTTATTTTGAATTGTTTTTTGCTTTGTATTAATTGTTTATTTAATAACATTTTGTGATTTTTTCTATTTGTTCCATAGATATTGATCAGTATTTTTGGCGGTCTTTTAATTATTTCACGCCTGTTTCTTAAACAAAAATATACATACATATAAATACATACATATAAGTTGGTCATGTTAAAAATGTGTTGTATTTTCTTTTGTTGGAGGAATTCATTCATTTGTTTTTGACCTCGCGTCATTAATACGTAATGTTGATTATTTATGAATCTAATAAAAAATTTATTTCTTTTTGTGCTATAAGTTTATAAATAAAATACAGTTATACATAAGTATATAATATATGTTTATTGGGTTCAACAAACGCCTCATCGCTGTGTAAGTATAGCTTGTGTTTGTAAAATAAAAAATATTTGTATATAAAAAAACAAAAATTTAGTCAATGGTTGAAAACTGCCATAGCTTTGAACTGATTCTAAAGAGCAATGTCCTTTTGGAGCTGGCTAAGCCTACATAAATACATTAAAGTTCAAAAATATAAGCAAGGCTACTACAAACTTAATAATGAGGCTTGGGTAATGAGGGTCCACATTTTTGATCAGTTTGCGTATTTTAACATGCTCAAATCATTCAATAGCGGTAAGGGAAACTAACAATGTAACATATAAAATTAAAAATTGGTAATTTCAATTTAAATTTTTCGCAGACCAACTGTCGTAAGTAACGATAGTTGTGAAAAATCAACTCACCTTAAGATAAGCATTTGCTAGCTGTGAACTATCGATTAAATATAGAAATGAATTTGAAATAACTGAAATCTGAATCCATTGCAATTGTTTTCGGCAAATCAAAGTAGGCTAACCAAATTTTTTTTTTTTTAAAGAATTTTTGGACCTAGTCGTGCTGCCAAGAAGCAAAGTTAGTTTCATTCGAGCAGTGCTACGGATCACATCTATTTTCTGTGTTTTCTTTTAATTTCAAAGTGTGAAAATTTAAACTTAATGCAAGGTTTTTTTTTGTAAGTGAAATTGAATTTTTAAAATTTTTTTCTAAAGTTACAACGTAATATTTGAATGTGTAAAAAATTACATCTGGTTATTTTATTATATTTTTTTTTCAGTTTGAAATTTACGCGAGCAAAATTCGATTTATTGAAATCTTAAAACAGTTTAAGACATGTGGCCTTTAAAGTTCGAGTGCGAAGCCAATGGAGGAGTTGTTTCCAGTTAATATTGGCAGAGGAACCAGAGTCGTCGAAAGGTCCAAACTAAACGCAAACGGTAATGGAAAATACTTAGTTAATTTCTTAATTTAGTAATTTATATTTTCAGATAGCTATTGCAACTGCTCACAGACTATATCAAGTAGAGCTACGAGTTTGCCATCTGGTTTAAATTGTTCTATGATTTATTTACAATCTAGAAATCAATCATTCAACTGCATTCTTGTAAAAGTTCGAAAGTTGTTTCCAAGCTAAAGGGTAATGGAATTTAATGATATATCTAAGCACATTTTAATTGATATTTTCAGATTATCAAGTGCAATATAATAATAATAATAAGCTGCTCACAGTACGGGCTGCCATCTGATTCAGCTGCTTCAATTCGCATCGTCATCATGGACAGGCCACAAAAAATCTTGAGATGGATTTCTTTCCTCTGCGTTGCCAACCAAAATTGAAATTTCTCATCATCACTGCTGTTTATAAAATAATATTTTTAATTAAACTATCTTTGAAAATTCCCATAATTGTTATAACTGAACTTATTCTCAAAAGAAATGTCCTTTTGGTCCTGGTTATCCCTCTACCTACATGAGTACATTAAAATACCAACCAAGCCGAACTACTTATTAGGAATAGGCATTAGCTGGCTATCTCGCTCTGCGAAAAGAAGATGACAACAGTGTGCTTAGCTGGGAAACTTACCAAGTGGTTGGTGGCATTGATAAGTTGTCAGAAAAATGTATCTGGTTCGAGAATTGGAATAAATCGCAAAATAATTATATAATTCCGGTTCAAGAATTGGAATCACAAAAAGATAATTAATCAGTTACAATTTTGAAAAAATTCCTAAAAATAGCGATAAAAAGCAGTAAAGATTTTTAAAACTGTTTTGATTTTGATCGGCGATTTTGGAATTTCGGATTTTGATGGATACTTTTTTTGTGAAAAACTATTAAAAAAATAATAAAAATAATAAATAATAATAATAATAATAAAAAAAAATCTTTTTTAAAAATTTTTGATTGACATATTTCGCCATTTCGGAGTTTTGATAGATTTTTTTCTCTTTTCTGATAAACTTGTACACTATCTATCATAAGGCAATACGAGCGCTTAGTCATTTATTATTTATTATTATTATTATAGCGAGAGTGACACTTTCGACAGGGGGTGGGGTGTGAATGGGTTTTCGTTTTTTGTGTGCCTGTATAATCTGGCAATGGGAGTTATTTACATACATACATATAGTATTTCGATGTTGATAATAAGGTCAAATATTAAAAGATACCGCTTCGAAACATAAACTAAATTAGTTCGTATAGAAGAAGACAGACTGACGGACAAGACAAAATCGATGGACAGATCGAAATATATGTGACTTTGTTTATTGAGTCCTTAAAACTATATACAGTTTGTCAAACAATTGTTTGCAAAAAGAAAAAACATACTCAATTTAATTTTCAATGTAATATTTCATAATTATATAATATATTTCTCAGATTTTTTTTTTCATAATATGATTAGCTTAACTATTTTCCTTTAAAAAAAATCAAAACATTTTAACAAAATTCCATTTTAACAGTAAAAAAACATAAAAAACTAAAATTGCCTCATTTTTGTTCTGTCAATTAATTGTTTGCAAAATGTTAACACAACATCAAAACTTAACCTAAATGAAAAAATAAGTAGTATAAAAATGTTAATATTTAGTGTGTCCACCTTTGGCATCAATCACCGATTGTAGGCGTCGAGGCATTGATCCAATTAGCTGCTGGAGGTCGTATTGCTCCGGTATTTTCTGCCACTCTTCATTAATAATATTTATCAATGCGCTCTTGTTTGTTGGACAGCGTTTTGCCACTTTCTTTTTTAGGAATGACCACAAATTTTCTATTGGGTTTAAGTCAGGACTCTGGGCTGGTGTATCTATAACTTTGCAGTTATACAACAACCAGGTTCTGCACAAAAATGATTTGTGTTTAGGGTCATTATCCTGGTAGAATTTATAGCTCAGCTTTTGTGTGTTTTGTGGGTCAACGAATCCAAATTTTTGAGCACTTCTTGTCAGCTCATTGCGAAGAATATCCAAATAATATTCTTTGGTCATTATATCCGTAAAAATACGCAGCTCTCCAACACCCTTAGATGAAATACATCCCCATACCATTACGGACAACTTTCCAAACTTGACTGTGGGGATTATGTTTTTATTTTCGAGCGCTGTCCGGGGTTTTCGCCAAACTTTAGAGGGACCATCGTGGTAATACAACATAATTTTAGTCTCGTCGCAAAAAATTACATCGTTCCAGTAGTCATCCGGCTTGGAAATGTGGTTATATGAAAAGTTTAGCCTTTTCTCAATATTAACTTTAGAAAGTAAAGGCTTTTGGCGAGCTGTTCTTGACGAGTATTTGTTTTTTTTTAAAACTTGTCGAATGGTCTCGTGTGATACCTGCTTATCGCAATCAGTTTTCATATCTAATGCCAATTTTCTTAAGCTGATTTGAGGGTTTTCGCTAACAGCTTTGAGAATTTTTGATTCGTTTCTTCTGTTTAGCTTAGCCGGCCTGCCTCCAGAATGCTTCAATTCCAACCTATTTTCGTTAGTTGCACGTTTTAAAATATTATAAACCGTTCGCAACTTAATCGAAAACATTTCGGCTATTTCTTTGGCAGATTTTCCTTTGTGATGGTTAAAATAAACCAACTGTATTAAATCTTCGTTGATTCGCTTTCCAGGCATGTTTGCAATTAACCTTTCGAGTAGATGAACAGCTCTTAAAATAATTTTCTTGCAAAATATCAACGAACAATTCAGTATGCAAACGCGCAGTTAGTGAATTCCGAGGAATTTGGTACCGTTACTTATTTTTCGTTCCGTTTTGAAGCTGTGTTTGCAATTTGCAAACAATTAATTGACAGAACAAAAATGAGGCAATTTTAGTTTTTTATGTTTTTTTACTGTTAAAATGGAATTTTGTTAAAATGTTTTGATTTTTTTTAAAGGAAAATAGTTAAGCTAATCATATTATGAAAAAAAAAATCTGAGAAATATATTATATAATTATGAAATATTACATTGAAAATTAAATTGAGTATGTTTTTTCTTTTTGCAAACAATTGTTTGACAAACTGTATGTGTATATTCTTAAATCCAAATTGCTTTAAATTTTAATTTATTTGGTCAAAGATGTCTTTCGTGATTCCAATAGGTTAAGGACTCATACTAATATAAACCAGCTGTGAGTGATATACAAAATATTCCCAGGCTGTCACTTAAGCATCCGGCTCGTTGTGGATGTACGAGTTCTGCCAGTACGAGATCATTCCGTAAATGAGTGGTTGACTAACACTCGGTCCAACGAGCGGATTTAGCTGCATCAGGAAGGTAATTAGCCAGACGAGCCAGCAACAGATGGCCGTTAGTAAAATGCAGCATCGGATAATGCCGCGCTCCTTGAAGAACATGGCAGCCAGCCAGCCGGATACGCCGAATATCAGCCAAAAGAGGGTGAAAACTATAAAACTAATATATTTATTCATTTTTGAAATGTATCTCATGTGTGTATATTTTGTATACTGGAAGTTTTGACAAGTATTCGGAAATGTTTCGTTTTTAACGCCCAACAAAAAATATGCGGCTTAAAACTTTTTGATGTGCAAACCCAATTTGGATGCTTGGCGCTCGTAAACTTTTATGATTGGCGAACATTTCCTCATTTTATTGCCGGTCGTGTGCTGTGGAGAGTAAAAGTTATAAAAATGAAAATTGTATACATTTTCCCGAGTGCCCAGCATCAATAAAACCGCTGCCTGTCGATAAGAGTACGGATAAGGGCACAGGACCGGGTACGGGTATGGGTATGGGTAGAAAATCCGTTGCGGCTCTATGGAGCCGGCCTGTTGGACTAGTGGGTCCCAATATATTCAGGACATGTGGTGGTCATGTGGCCCGTGTCCTGATGATGCCATAAGTGCCCAGGCGCGGCTCGTAAAATGGCGGCTGCGCATTTGGCAAAGGGGGGGAGTCGCAGTCGCCGTCGGAGTCGGAGCCTGGGTGGGGAAAGGGGAAGGGGGAGCGGTAGTAATCGAGTTTTTCCCAAAGTAGCAATAAATGTTTATGGCGACATCGAATTTTTCATTTTCTCGCCATAAGTACCATGACGGCCGGTGCCGCAGCCACCCCCGCCGTCGCCAACCCCGCCGTCACCAAACAACGGTTTCTGGCAGTGGTGAAATGGTGGAGTGCCTGCTGCCGCCATTTTGAATGCCATTTTGGATCAGCCCTCAATGCAACTTGGGAAAACCGTGAAATCAAATAGTTGCTTGCTCTGCAACTTGAAACAGTTCTTTATTCTTTATTCTTGGATTATCAATTTATATTGTTCGAGTACAAGTCAAATTTCACTTGGTGGCATTGGCCATTTTTATACTTTTTATTTATCTACAGATTGTCCATCGAAATAAAAGTATTTTATAAGATTTTTACTATTACCACCAGAATCAGTGGATTAAATAATTTCAACAAATTTAACAGAAGTGGCCAATGATTTTTATACCCTGAACCCATTAAAAATTGGAAAAAGGGTATAATGGTTTTGTGCAAAAGTATGTAACAGGTATTAGGCAGCACCTCCGACCCCTTAAGTATATTTATTCTTGATCACTATCAATAGCCTAGTCTATATATCCATGTTCGTCTGGCTGTCTGTCTGTCTGTCTGTCCGTCCGTCCGTCTGTATGAACGCGCGTTTCTCAGAGACTACAAAAGCTAGAGACTTCATATTTCAAATGTAAGTTTATCATTTTTGATATCTCGTCCTGTTCAAAAGTTATCGACAAATTTCGATTCCAGACAAGTGTTTTTGGGGCATAACTTGAAAGTTATAAAATCTTGAAACTTTATATTTGAATTTAAGTTATCGTACTGCCGGCTCGATATTGACTTCAGGATTTTTTGAAAATTCAAAATTGCTTTTATGCTTTTTTCGCCAAAAAAGTTCAAAATTTTGTATTCTCAAAAGTGCATAAACTTTTGATGTAGATTAAAGTAGATATCAAATAATGATCAAAATGGCCTCGGGAATGACAATCGGTTCAGATTTGACAAAGTTATGGCAGTTTGAAGTCTGGGAAGGTCATTATTAAGGAACTTTTCGTTGTTTGGGCACTTTACAAGCCAATTTTTTGTCACTTTTGACGTGATTTTTGACAGAAAAATGAAACACCCCAAAATCACTTTTCTTATAGTTTTTTATACTAATTAAGACACCCACAATCAATTAAACGTAAAATTTCAAGATTCTATTTTTTGAAAATTCAAAATTGGTAAGGGTCCCCCCTTATGCTTTTTTTGACAAAAAAGTTCAAAATTTTTTTTTCTCAAAAATTTATAAACTTTTGATGTAGAACTAAACTAGATATAAAATAATGACCAAAATGGCCTCGGGAATGACAATCGGTTCAGATTTGACAAAGTTATGGCAGTTTGAAGTCTGGGAAGGTCATTTATAAGGAACTTTTCGTTGTTTGGGCACTTTACAAGCCAATTTTTTTGTCACTTTTGACGTGATTTTTGACAGAAAAATGAAACACCCCAAAATCACTTTTCTTATAGTTTTTTATACTAATTGTGACACCCACAATCGATTTAATAAAAAATTTCAAGATTCTATTTTTTGAAAATTCAAAATTGGTAAGGGTCCCCCCTTATGCTTTTTTTGACAAAAAAATTCAAAATTTTTTATTCTCAAAAATTTATAAACTTTTGATGTAGAACTAAACTAGATATCAAATAATGACCAAAATGGCCTCGGGAATGACAATCGGTTCAGATTTGACAAAGTTATGGCAGTTTGAAGTCTGGGAAGGAACTTTTCGTTGTTTGGGCACTCTACAAGCCAATTTTTTTGTTACTTTTGACGTGATTTTTGACAGAAAAATGAAACACCCCAAAATCACTTTTCTTATAGTTTTTTATACTAATTAAGACACCCACAATCAATTAAACGTAAAATTTCAAGATTCTATTTTTTGAAAATTCAAAATTGGTAAGGGTCCCCCCTTATGCTTTTTTTGACAAAAAAGTTCAAAATTTTTTATTCTCAAAAGTGCATAAACTTTTGATGTAGAACTAAACTTGATATCAAATAATGACCAAAATGGCCTCGGGAATGACAATCGGTACAGATTTGACAAAGTTATGGCATTTTGAAGTCTGGGAAGGTATAAGAAACTTTTCGTTGCTTGGGCACTTTAGAAGCCAATTTGTATACCCTGATCCCATTTAAAATAGGATAAAGTGTATAATGGTTTTGTGCAAAAGTATGTAACAGGCATAAGGAAGCATCTCCGACCCCATAAAGAATATATATTATTGATAGTCGAGTCGATTTAGTCATGTCCGTCTGGCTGTCCGTCTGTATGAACGCGCGTTTCTCAGAGACTACAAAAGCTAGAGACTTCATATTTTAAATATAAGTTCTCGTAGTAGACCTCGGGTAAATACAAGTTTATGATATTTCGTCCCGTTCAAAAGTTATCGATAGATTTCGGGTATAACTCTAAAGTTATAAGAGCTAGAGGCACCAAATTCACTATGTATCGAAAATACGTATTTTTGGAGGTATGACATTCGGATTTATCATATTCACACATTTATATGCCATCGATTGGACAATAAACAAAGAAGTTATGTACAATTCAATGTAATATAGTATGGGGTCAATGGAAGAAGCGAAGCAATTGCATGACGTGTGCAGCTAGCAGCGTGTGTTTGTATGTGTGTGTGTGTTTCTATGTATGAACGCAGATAAAGAATTATGAATAGAAGAACTGGGTTCAGCGTATCTTCTAGTCGGGCACTCTCGACTAGAGCACTATTACTGTTTAGTTCGCGAGCGTTGGCAACACAGTTCGAACTAAACGTGTGTGTGATCGATCGCATGCTCTATCTATACATATACATACATATATAAATCATGGCTCTCATGGCAAAAAAGGGCCTCGCATTCTTTGTTGGGTCGCAAGCAAATGCAAATCAGGCGTGAAGTGTGATTTCCCCTTTAAACATTTGCCATTGTCGGCTGTCGACTGTCGGCGGCAAGAAAAGAAAAGATAGAGATAAAGTCGACGCTCCCGATTCTAGGGCAATAGCAACTTGCTATCTGTTCCGGTGAGTTTCGCCAGCTTTGTTTAACATTTCAGAGTCAAAATATTTGACTGCCATCGGCTGATTGATATGTGATAACCTGCAGATAGCTGCGTGACTGATTCTAAGTCTCCCTTTTTAGAGTTAGATATATTTTGAAATATAGGAATCATCTTAGAGTACACAAAAAGAGGTTTAGATAGAAGATAACTTACATATCTGTATACTCCCAGCACAATAATATAATGTATGCCAAATTTCATCAAACTAACAGCAAACGGACCGACGGCAAAAAATGTTTTCTCAGCTCCGTCGGAGAAGTCACCTTTAATGCTTTTCACATTTCGACACAAAACTTTAATACCCTTAAAGTGTTTTAAAAGGGTAGGAACAGAGAATTTTAGATTTCAAAGTTGAATATTCTGCAAGGGTATATAATATTCGGCCAGTTCCTTGCTGAGTTTTTCTTTACTATGACAAATGACAAATGTGACCGCGGTGCGACCTCTGAGATTTGGATTAGTGGTACGACTCCACGTGGCTCCAGCCAGCACGCGTTGTTTGCCCCATCAATTAGCGGGTTTAACACCATTTAAGGAAGTGCCCCGCGGCAACAACACACAGGTCGCAGCAACACAGAGCTTGCAACACAAGTCGCAGGTAAATAGCGGATCAGCCAACGCGTTAGGTTTTATTTAAGAGCCGGTTTGCTATCTGACTATCTGTGGATATGGCCAACATTGGCATCCCGTCGCTCGGTTTGCCAGAGATCTGCAGCGGAACGGCTGAATCCGTATGCATTCTCCATGGATGCAAATATCAAATCTTTGTGAACCCGCCCTTTGTTGGCAGTTGCCAGGTCACGCTGTCTAAAGCGCCCTGCGATTTCTTATGCTAACTTAGGGATTAGACTAAAAGCTAACAGGTAGTGGCTAACAGGCACTTCAGCTGGTCGGATCTAATTAAATTAATTTGGTAGTTGTTCAATATTTGAAAGAAAATCGCAAAGTTTGATTCAAGTATTTTTCATTCTAGCATGGACAATCTTTAAATATAAATTAAATGAATCCTAAAATAAGATTTACAACTTATAATCAAAAATGAGTCAATCAATTTTCTGTCTGTGCGTAATATAATTTTAGTTGTTATTTGTGTGATTAATAAATAATCTCTTTGATAAATAAAGTAAAAATATGAAATAATAGCCACCTGAATGTGAAATGACAACAAGCTTATAATATAGCTGTCAAATTTGGAGACAATAGTTTTCAAGTGTACATACTATGTACTAGTTTGGATTATAAAGTTAAAGTTCTCTAGTTTAAGAGAACTATCGATTAAAATGCATAAATAATTGATATTTAAATTTAAACCAAAAACTCACAATTAGCCTAATTATACGGAACACAGGGGAAAACTGTTAAAGATCACAATTTGATTAAAATGGCGTTTGGGCTATGGAAAATACTTTCTTGGTGATTCGGTGAAAGTAATTATTATCAACTTAGAACTGAGATATGTAAGTATATAAATGTACTGGGCATATAGCTCTTAGTCGTAATAGAGAATATTTTATGAACTGCTTAAACTTTCCTTTTCATTGCTGATGGCTGTAATTTATTTAGCAGTTTTCAGATGAACAACTTTTGTCCGACGTTCACTTTTCACACATTGAAAATAAGCCGAATAAATGACAAACATACATAGTATACTTTATATATGTATATATATGTTTGTATGTCAGGATAAAACGGAGTTTGCGCATTGTAAAACGCATCCCGTGAATTGTTATTGATATTCTGAGAGTAGAGTCCTGCAACAGTGTCCTGGGGGCAGGCATGGCGCACTGCGCAATGGACGATGGACATGGGCAGTGAGGGAGGAGTAAGGAACTGAGGGGAAAAGGTTCTTCAGCATGGGGGTGGTTTTTTGGCGATGTCGCGACTGCGAATTAATGTAACTGGAGCGAGTGTGCAACCCCCGAATTGGCGATTCATCGAACTTAAAGGCCCGATATCTGCTATTGTCTGATGTCTGTGGGTAAATAAAGTCAGGAGCATGCAAGCAAGATATATAGCCCCGTCATATATCTAAGCTATACGTTCGTCTACCCCTGCCCCTGCGTCTGTCCATTTATATTTATTTGTTTATCGACTATTTACGAGCCCGTGTGCCCATGTCTGCCTCGGCACCCTCCTCTGTCCCGGCCTGCGTCTCTGCGGGGCTCAGTCCCACCAATATATATCCATGCTGTCGCCTCTCGGCTGTCGCTTCGTTACGCTCGCTTTGTTGTTGTTACTTATTGGCAATGCTATTGGTATTGGTACTGCTATATGGTAGTTGTTGTACTGGATGTCGAACTGGTATCGGTATCACTGTCCGTCCCCTAACTGTGACTCTGACTCTGACTCTGTATCTGTATCTGACTCTTGGCGTCGGCGTCGTCGTCGTTTTGTTTTCGCTCGTCGTCGTCGTCGTCGTCGTCGTCATCGTCGTCGGTGTTGGTGGTGTGCCTTGGATTTAATTCCTGGAATCTAACAGCTATTCACACCCAGCAGAAAAGTCGCACATCGCATTCACATTTCGAGCGTTTCCCGATGACGTTCCGTTCCGTTCCGCACAACGCATAGGCTTCAACTCCAACTCCCGTCTCCCAACTGCCAACTGCCAACTGTCAACTGCCAGCTCCGAGTCCAACTGGAACCTGCCACTTGCCACACTTTGGCCGACGGCGCGCTCTTTGTCGAAAGTGTTAAAATAATAAACCAACAGCAATAACAGTAACAACATTTATAACCATAAAAGCGACACTAATAGCAGCAACAACAACAACAACAACCGAAATATAAAATACTTAAATTTGAGGCACAACTCTCTTAAGTATTAAATGGCAAACCTCTTCAAAACTGCACTACTTTAAATTATATATACAAATACAAATCGGAGCTCGTGAGTGTTGTGCTGTGAATATCGTGGGAATATATATATATACATATATGTATATATAATATCGGCTGCTGTTAACATTTAACGACGCGATCTCCTCTCACTTTGTTTATGGTCAGTGGTCAATGGCCAATTAACAACTGTTTATCGTCGCCCCGTCGTCAAAACCGGAAGCTTCTATCTCTCTCATATTTATTCAAGCCGACGGCAAGTGCTTTCTGCCGTACAGTGTATCCGTATCCGTAGCCATATCGCATGCTATGCGATCAAGTGGTGATTGCAAGCTCGATTGCCATTCGGATTGGCCAGTTTCCTGAACAATCACCTCAAAATACAACTGTATGCGATAATTCCAATTTGACAATAGACCGGTAAGTGCAATTTACATTATCTGTATATACATTAAAATATATTAATAAAATAAAACAAAAGGTTTCCGAGTATGAATATATATCAAATATATCTATTCAAATATCTCAACATATCTATCTCGCTGCCCACTAAAACTAAAAACCAAGCTTTGAAAATAAGTTTATAACCCCAATTAAGTTTATGTGCAACCTTGCTTTATGCAAATTATAATATCAATAAACAATGTATCAATTTTCCGGCAACTAATTCATGTTCCTGTGCAAAAAGGAATACTACTAAAAAAATTACATTTTTTCCATGATAGTTCAAAGCATTGTTTAATTTACTTTGGAATCTACTTATAAACATTTTGTTGGCCCTATATCTATGTAAATCATTAAGTTGGGGTTAGAAATATAGAAGTTTTGAAGGAAATGTATATATAGGCAATATACAAATCAAGCTCGAATTGGTCTCCCTTTATGACTGATTATCTGAATCGGTCTTAAAAATCCGATCAAGCTTGTTTCTAGACCGGCATTTTTCTTTCTGTGTACTTAATTTGTTAATTGTGAAATGTGCTGGTATTATTTTGAATTCATGTGTTATTACTTTGTTAAATCTTATTTTCAAAGAGCGAACAATTTATGAAATTCAACTGCCGGTTGGAACAACTACGGGCAAATTAATTTTCCCTCCACAATATCTGGAGAGGACTTCAAAATGTATATTTAAACAACTTCTGTGCCTAGGGCATTCAAATGGTATTCAAATATTTGAATTTACGAAATTGCGCAAATATTTTAAAATACATGTTTGTCCAAATATTCTTTATGTGTGATCTGTGCCCTTCAAGATATACCCAAAAAATAAATATTTCAATATTTATTAAACGGAACCATTTGTAATGTAAGGAGGGTATAAATAACACGGAAATAGTTTCTTCATAGGCTTAAATATAATATCCCATGTGAGGCTATAAAAAAAGTGTAATATTGTATTTATTTGCATGCCTGGCAACCCTGCTGTCCAAGTCACGCCATTTACATTTATTATACGTTCGTTCATATTCACATTCATATGCACACGCAGCTAGCCCCGCCCACAAACAGTGAATACACAGATAAACTGTTATCTGCGAGCAGCCACATTGTTTGTGTGCGCTTGTGTATGTGTGTGTTTGTGTGCGTATGTTTATATTGCGCTTACAGCAGTTGGTGGATGAAAAGAAAAAAGTGAAATGAATTTCGAGGGTTGCAAGCTGTTGGCTGTTGGTTGCTGGCTCCCATTTTGCACAACTGGATTAGGCAGCAAGAAGAAGCAGCAGCTCTGAGTTAAGTGCCGCCATTGTCATTTGATATTTGACATTTGCCATTCGCTATTCGCTATTATCTGTTTCAATGTGTGTTACGGCCGTACGTGATCTCTTTAATCGTTTCTCTCGCCGGATGCCGTGGGAACATTTGTTAAATCACAAACACAAGGCGCACCCGCGCGCATTTTATCACTGGGCCATAAAGCATTAAGTTGAAATGAAAGCCAGAAAGTATTTTCTGTAGTATTTTCAGACCCGGGTGGAGCACGAATAGTAGTGCAATTGACTTAAAATGCGATAAAATGCGGAAAATGATAACTTTGTCACTTAATGACGCGGCAGTTTGTCTTCACTCCGGCAGGCAGTGCATCCTGGATACAGGAATGAAACACAGCGTAAAATGAAATAAGTAAAAATGTTGCAAACCGGATTTAACCAAATGGGGCAAAAAAGGTTGAATAAATGTGAATACAGTAAAGCAAAGTTTTGTAAGCAAAGCTTTATAGCTTTAAACTGTGAGATACATTTCGAATTTCACGAGTTATTTGAATAGTTAAATATTAATGGCTTAAGTGATAATGCATATATAATACTATTATTTAATGGGTAATTTATCCTTAACCATTTATGTGTTTGGATTGATTGAGTTTTTTCTGGGCTGCTTCAATTCTTGAAACAAATATTGCACCAAAGTAAATTTTTCATACCCCCAGAAATTTGGAAAATAAATAAATAAATGTTGTCAACTTTTTGACAAAATGTTGGAAGCATTCTCAAGCTTGCAATTTCTGACTTTGGTCAAAATATCTTTCATTCAAGAACTTTCCCTCTTTCTGAGGAAAAGCTGAGTACTCTCTGTTTTAATGTTAATATTTATTTACAGTAAATAGAATCCATTAATTTATGCTTCAAAAAAAAAACCTTAATCGTATAAGTTCTTTAACAAACCTATTAATATAAATAAAACTATAATGTTTTCAACTTTAAACACCGTATTCTGTGAATGTGTTTTTTTTAACACTCAATTTTAATTTGATTTGAATTTTTTTGCTTGTCTTAAACATTAACATTTAAATGTTATATTCAAACTCCTTAATATCAACAACTATATACCCAATGCATATATAATATGTATATTTAAAAGAGAAAATGTTCTTTAAAATAAATACAATTTGAAATATTTTACAAAAAAAATTGAACTCCACAAATCATTTGAATTCAGCAGAATGTTATTCTGTTAAATCTGAAGCTATTCTGTTAACGTAAGAATCATTAAATGAACAACAGATGTCGCTTTTGACGAGAGCATAACTGGGTTCTTAACCAAAGGTTCATGCCTCTGTTTTCGCAGAAGCAGTCGTTAAGTGTGGAGTAAGACTGGTTGCGTGTGGAGTAAAACTGTTACTGGAGAAATGTTAAGTGTCGAATTCTGTTATATGAACACCATGTAAAGAGCAGACAGTGCAAGAGTATTTTAGTGGGCGGAGCCTATTCTCATAATGGCTGCCAAAAGTTGTAAAACGTGTGTATACACAGAGAGAAATTTCGAATATATCGGATATGGCGTTTTTGATTATTTAGTGATGAGTAAAACTTTAACTCATCATATATTAAATTTTTTAAATAATAAAACAATAAATTATTTAAATATGTATGTATATGTTTTGTAGCCATCTTGATTTTGATGCATCCTAATTTTTAATGAAAGCAGTGAATATATGTCGTAGCCGGATCGGACCACTATATCATTAAGTTTCTTCAGAAACTGTTGGACGCTCATCAAATATTTCAAATTTTAAGATCTTGAAAGGAGTTTAATTTTAGATTATATTATATTATTTTTTTTAGTAAAGAAATTTACTTATGCTTAAATTTGAGTTTTAGAGATATAAGAGTTATGCAGAAAATATTATATACATACATTCGAATTGTGTCTCTCACTTTCATTAAACGTATTTAACCCATTTTGCAATAGCCTGACACATTTGTGTGTTTATTTTATTTCATTAATAGCTTTGCAAAAAGTGTTCTAAGAATATGTGTTTAATAAGATATAAATTTAACACGCAGCATTAAAATGAAAAGCATGAATTTTCCCTAGGTCTATTTAAGCCTACATATATGTATTTGTATATGCATATATGTATGTACATATGTATAGGATTTTAGCAGCACGCAACGATCCCCGAAGTAGACACAATTTGATGGCGACCTTGACACACAAATAGTGTGTTCCATCTGCGGAATAAAATAGCAAAAGAAGAGCACAAAACTATTCGGCCCTTTGTGCTTGTGTAATATTGCGTAAGAAAGGATTTAGGTACGTCTCAATTGTACGCCGTACTCCGTCAGGTGTGGCATTTAACCTTGAAATCTGTGTGCTCCGATATAGAGAGCGATTTCTAAACACATTTAACGGAAGAGTTAAGGGTGCGCCCTCCAAAATGGGATGCACATAAAAAGTGTTGCAAGGTCAGCGAGTGCGATCTGCATGGATATAGATATGCGTGTGTGTGTATGTGTGTGTGTGTTTGCGGATGTGGAACAGCTGAGAGTTGCAGCAGCAGTTGCAGCAGATCCCAAAGATGCAAATCAGTGCGACTTTTGGATTGAACGGTGCGAAACATGTGTTATAGATCGGGTTATATCCTACGGGAGTGCGGGTTGGATCTGCAGTATGCCGTATGCAGTATGCAGTTAAGCGTAAACTGTAAACCGTTAACAGTTGTGAAATGCGCTCAAACATTCAACGGACACTTGAACACAACTGTCCGGCAGTAATAAAACGTACAGCGCGTGGATTCTGCATTTAAGTGTCCGCTTCTACTCAGCCGATTGCAAAATCTAAGCGAAATTAGAGCGTCATCGCCCGTCGTAAATCCAAATCGCCCGTCTGGCGGCGGATCCGGTCCGGTCCGGGCTTATACATGCATATATGTATGTACGTGGACTCGTAAAAGAACACGGCCAGCTCCGGCAACCGTCTCGAATTAAAAGCTGCAACCACGTCTAAAACTGTGCTCTGTATTCTGTATTCTGTATTGCTTATAATGTTGCGTCTCCTTTTGTTCGGCGACAACGAAAAAGACAACGAAAGCGGAAACGAAAAGAAGATAATTTATTGCCAACAATGGAGCTTCAAAAAAAAATGTCAATTTCATTTTTATGACTTCAAATGTTTGGAATAAGCTGGATTGCTGTCACAAAGTAGATTTCGAGTTCGTTCCCCGATTCTCACTCTGGCGAATTTATTTATTCCTGGCTATTGACTCCAGCAATTTTGTTTACTTTGTCGGACATTTTTATTCCTCCCATTTTTTTCAGCACATTTAAACAGCAATGTAATTGCTTTTGAATTTAAACGAGAGAATTTCATTTATTTCTTTCGTCCATTATTTTCTTAGCGTATAAGCGCAATTGAAGCTCCGACGCTATTGAAACTAGATACTTTAAACTTGAAAGATATACTAGTACAATTCTGTAGACTAGAACTCCAATATGTATATTGACCGAAGATGTTATTTAACTATCAGTATCTACCCTATTTTTTGTCATGCTACCATGGTACCGGTAATTAGTTTAAAGACGATAAAGTCCCTTCCCAGATTTCAAACTGCCATAACTTGGTCAAAACTGAACGGATTGTCGATCCCAAGGCCATTTTGGTCATTATTTGGCATCTTGTTTTATTCTACATTCCAAGTTTATTCATTTTTGAAAAAATTAAATTTCATATTTTTTTGGCAAAAAAAGCATAAGGGGGGACCCTTACAAATTTTGATTTTTCAAAAAATAGAATATCGAAATTTTATTTTTAATCGATTGTGGATGTCATAATTAGTATAAAAAACTATAAGAAAAGTGATTTTGGGGTGTTTCATTTTTCTGTCAAAAATCACGTCAAAAGTGACAAAAAAATTGGCTTGTAAAGGCCCAAACAATGAGAAATTCCTTTTGAATGACCTTCTCAGGCCTCAAACTGCCATAACTTGTATGGTCATTATTTGGCCTTTACTTTTATTTCAATGTAAGTTTTTTCGGTAGACACCTCTGTATTAAAGGAAAGTTTAGCTTTGAGTCACGGTTTGTATGAAATAAAAAGTTCACTTAGATATGTTTGCCGGGCTTGTCAGAGGTGGCAGCAGTCATAAAATGTGATTAGGAGTCGTGCTGTGTATTTTCTTTGTTGTGCTCCCCGTTCCCCGGCATATACAGAGTACATTTTAATGGCGGATCAATGGGATTTGTATAATGAGGCTGGAGTGGACTCCATAAAATGATGCCATACGCATAATGCCACTCCGCCATTTTCTTTTATCTCGACTTGAATGAGCCGAACCAAAGCCAAGCCCAAGCCCAAACCCAAACCCAAAGCCAAAACCAAAACCCAAACTGACAGCCAAAACGAAACGAAATACAAGAAATGAAAAGAAATCTGATATCATTCAGCGTTCGTAAAAAAAAGGGAACCCGCGTCTTTTATGTGCGACGCGCCGAGATTGTGAAGCAGATTTTACCATTTTGAATACAGTGTTTTTTCGTTTCTTCTTATTTTGTATTTTTCTGGTTTCTTCTTCTTTGCGCAAGTCCCAGTCGCAGTTTCAGTCGCAGTTCCAGTCTCCGTCCCCGTCGCAGTCGCAGTCCCAAAACCAGCCTCTGACCACCGAGAGGTTGCTGGCCTTTGTTGCTGTACTTTTTAACAAGTTTTATGGGTTGTCATGTGTCAAATGGAAATGGGAATTTATGTGTTTGTAATTGAACGCATGCCGCGAGCTCTGCTGTCTAGAGGATAGAGGATAGAGGACAGAGGACAGAGGGCAACAAATCTCAAATTCGAGTACTGACAGCAACTCTGGACCGCTGAAGCGCCCCATTTATATGCCGAGATGCCAGCAGTCTACGCGGCCATCTTGGGGACTCGAACATGATCCGGCGGATCATGCTGGTGCCGCCACCACAGTATTTACATAAATTATACTCTGTTTGGGTATCTTGGCTTGCCGTCAGTCCTGCCTACCTGCCATTGCCGTCTCGGGCTTTTCGTTAAAGTTGCCTTTTTAAACAGGCATCTTGACAAGAGCCAAGAATTGTGGTTGACTCTTTATATTTCGAGAAACCGTCTATACAAGCTCAGCATGCTAACTCTTCTCGTTTGGGATCTGCGTTAATCACTATTCAGTCAATAAGTCAGCATAAATTGTTCTAAATATTTTACTTAATTACTTGAAATATGTTATGTTTTTTTTCGATTACTCTGCAATCAAGTACTCCCATTCGTAAAATCAGAAAATATTGTAATTACACTTGAACTATTGAACTAAGACTATTCAGAGTTTATCTTAAACTCAGTATGCATTTCAATTAATTCATTTATATTTAGACCAATTTGCGCTTAATATGGCAGTAAAAAGCTGCCGCCATTCTCTCTGCGTATTTTCCATACATCACCTGTTTATTTAAATCAATACTTATTTATTAGAATTGTTGCCTTAATATCAAATTAGGTTTATGTCTCAATTAGTTCAAGACGTCAATCATAAATTAATTTAGCAGCCATTTGTCTACATTTCCATAACTGAAACGCAACCCCAACCAAATATTCAGCCAGGTTATGTAATAAAAAAGTTCTACATTCGCCTGTCATGCAAATGATATTCATAATATTCAAGCTTGAGTTAAATATTTCTAATAAGTTAAATTATATGTCTGGGATTGTCGATTAAGAATTGTCTTTGCTTATTAGAGCTATTTTCATTCTAAGGCGATTTTTCAAATTCTATGGCACATTATTTATCCGAGTGTAACATTTGCTAAATGCCACTTCTTCGTATTTTTTAATCAAGATCGTTACTCGGGGCGTATGCGCAATGGCAGACAGCAGAAGGAGATATCACCACCATCCAATCTTTATCCCCGTTTCGTTGCTTTAGCATCGTTGACATCGGTAGCATTATTTAATTTGCCGTCATTGTTGCCAGTACCAATTTTTACACTGATGAAGCCGATAAAGTTGTGCATCATTTTAATGGCCCTGTGGCAAAAATGTCGACGACGGAAATTACATTTTTCGGCAACATTAAAATGGGGCACAGACAGCTGATGCCAAATGCATCTCTCTGGAATTTTCGGAAATTTTCTTGCATGCCTGGCACACAAAGCAAGCGACAAAAAAAAGAAGGAAAAAAACAAATTATAATAAAATTTTGGAATTTTATGGTCCGCTTTAAAAAATGTAATTTGCATACGTTATTTTATGTTTTACACAGATAAAAAAATGGCGGGGATAAATAAGGCTTATGTACTTCATTTAAAGCCAAGATATTTTTAAATTTCAAGTTCGATTCGTAATAGATTTTCCTCCAACTAAGCATGAAAATCTAAGCTAAGTCCTTAAATACATATAAGTAATAATCCACATATTTTTTCATGGCTTTAATTTTTAATAGTTAAAACTTGAAACCGACATATTTTTTTATGTTTTCTTGCTGAAATGTTATTGCATAGCACATATGTATATCTTAAGCGAAGGAGGCAGCGGCAGAAACAACGGTGATTTTATTTCACTAAATCAAAAATTATTTCCAATGCCAGCGAGTTTCGTGAGTGTGCCAAAGGCACAGTTTTTTTTTTTTTCAGTTGTTTCGTGAATTTTCAAATGCCTCCAATTAAATGCTGGCGTCCTTGTTTTTTTCGTCCAATTTGTGCTGGGTTAGACAATTTACTAGTGGATTTGCGGCTTTTCAATCATTGAGAAAACCAAGCCCATGTGTTTGTATTTCTGTCTTTCTGTATCTGTGTATCTCGGTATCTGGGTGTGCACATAAATAAACACAAATGGCAAGCGAAGAAAATGAGAGCCAAGCCTTGCGGCTGACGCGGCCAGCAGAGGCCATAAATTGCGCCTGTCACTGTCTTAATGGGGCGGCTGTCCTCAATTTATGCCACAATCAGCAGCAAGCAACGGGCATCGGGCAACGGGCAACGGGCAACGGACACCAACAGCCAGGAACGCCCAGTCCCTGGGCTCTGTGCACAGTCCGCAGTCCGCAGTCCACAGTCCACAGCCCACACCCATCTGGGTGTCCTGCTGCAGGCAGCACAACTAAAAGAAAATCAAGAAAGAGCAACAATCTTCGCCACACCGAATATTAAATACCTTTACAGACTACCTGCTCACATCTGCAATAATAATATAATATTATAAATTTGAAAAATAGTTAAGAAATAATACAAATAAATAGCAAGTTGAATTTCGACCGACTGTACTGATTTGCTATTAGTTTTTTAAAGAACTTTTATAAGATATCTTGAAAAGCAAATTTTCCTGCAGAAGCTATACTTTATAATAACAATCAAATCTGGTGAGTTTTGTTTCGATAGAATTAGAAAATATATATACTTTATAAGGTTGAAAAGTTCCCCGAGAATTCAATATACATTTGATGAGAAAATTCTAATACCCTCTGCAAGGGTATAACAACGATAATTTATAAGTCGTAAAATGTTTGCATGCTTCTTAGACGGCGCTTAGCGATGAAAACGGTACGAAAATGGAATGCGAAAATGTGTAGAGGACAATTTCCCAAATGTATCGCATTTGCCATCCGATTAGCAGCCGTCGTCGTCGTCGTCGTCTTTTGGTCTTTTGGTAGTCGAAACACGAAACAGTAGCGCCCTCAGTGGCAAGACACCCTCTGTTTCCAGTTACAGTTACAACAGTTACCAGATCCTAGCTCACCATTGCGACAGGAAAAAATGTCCGTTCAAGATGGCTGACTTACCCTGTTTCAAGGGTTGCTGTTTGGGGGGGCAGTTTTGTTTGCTGGCCAAGAAATATAAAAATAATTGGAAACGACAATTTTACGAAATTGCTAAATATTTTCAAGCTCACTGAATCGAATCGTAAATATTTTGCTCGTAATTTAATTGCGCAAAATCAAATTAAATAAGAACTATAACAATAAATGCGAAAGACAATTTGCATTTCTTCCCCTATTTTCCGCATTGCTCTAATTTGTGATACTTAATCATCTAAAGGTACCTTTAAATTATGGTTCATAAAGTTCATAATTTATAATAATAATGACCATTTTTAAGTATTTCTTAAAGGAAATTATATTTGAGTAATACAATCGATTTCGTAATTGAATTAAATGTGCATTGACGATTAATATGACAAATACGAATATTTAGTACCAAAAGTGTGACTGTACCCAGCTCTAAAGTACCGCCACACATTTTGTATCTACATATTACATATGTACATATATAAATTCACACTCAAACCCATTTACGACGAAACCAGCGATGCTCTGATTTTTAACTTTGAAGATACAGAATTGCTGGTTTTTGTGGGGGCGAAGAGACGGCAAACAAGTCTTCAATCGGATTAGCAATGTGGGTTGTTTTAGACAGCACCAGACCAACTTACTATATATATAACTGTTATTAAATAAATTCTTATTTGAAATAAATTTATGCGAGAATCTGAACTGAAATGCGGAAAAGTAAATGGAGGAGCCTGAGTCAAGTTCGAATTTAATATTCTGTCTGTGTGTGTGTGTGTGTGTGTGTGTGTGGTGAGCATCACTGGAGGGGCATTTTGTAGGCAGCGCTTGCGGGCACGAGGACCTGGAAATCACGAAAGAGAAGCGACAGCTGAGCGAGAGCGAGAGAGAGAGAGAGAGGCAAACGAGCCGAAAGCTAAGAGATTTCAACTCGCAAAGTGGTGATTTCGAATTTGGCTTATACACACCAAAGCACTCACTGTGTGTGTGTGTGTGTGTAGGCATGTGTGTGTGTGTGTGTAAGTGAGTCTATACCTCTTTAATGTTGTTGTTCTGGTTTTGGCGCTTGGCCTTTTTTACGGTGCGCCGCCCGAGTATTTACCACTTTACAATGGAGTTTTAGTACCCGCGAGTCGTCATTGTCGCCGTCATCATCGCCGCATAAAGTCGAAATTAAAACCGCGGAGTGTCAGCCATTAAGCAGTAGAATCAACTCAATCTCAACTCGATATAATCAGCGTCAATCGCAGTTTAGCCATTTTCAATAATTTAATTGTTCGAGCCATTTAATCAGAGTATTAAAAAACCCCATCAAATAGTACTGAGACTAGGTGATATTAAGTTATTAATATTTATGTACATATACCTATAAGCCCAACGACTATGTGAAGTGTACAGTGTGTGTTTCAAGTAACAACAAAAATATGCAAATAAAATGAAGAAACTCCGTTGGAGAAGTATCCAAGTTTAAGGAGAATTCATCAAATTAGTAGATACATACTCAACAAATAATTCGTAATCAGCATAAAGTAAATAAAGGTATGTAAAAAAGCTTAGTGTACTTTTGTTAACAATTGAATACTGTGGAAAATAACTTAGAAATTAAAAAGATTTTACTAGACTTTGACATGATTGAAATTAAAGAAACTGTAAATGAAATTCCTGCACCTTCCTTCCTGTTTATTATTAATTTCGAATGCTAGAAATGTTGCTAACTGGCAGAAGGAGACATGTTCAACTCTGTAATTCTGAGTGTGTATATAGCATTGATCGGGATATCGAGCTGGGACGATATAGCCATGTCCGTCTCATCGATTTCGATTTTTGGCATATTCTCAATTTCATAAGAACTATCGGCATTTAGCTTAAGAGTACACGTGTCCGGTAAATTTTCTTTGATCTTTGACGGAAGTTACTATCTATCTTTTTCAAAATTATACAATTGTGGAAAAGGTTCCACGTTTAATCAGGGCTTTATCGTTTTGCCAGCACCCCAGTGTACGTGGCACAATAATCTTAAGACTATGCCAGACTCTGATATATACGAATCTATATTGTAAGTTTCATATATGTAGCTACAATAGTGTCAAATTAAACCAATGTATAAAAATCCTAAATTACATAAATGGAAAATGTTGTTGTCAAGTATTCAAAATTTGATATTATGTGTAAAGATTTTATCATTGTTTTGTATACTCAAATATATATTTTATATAATTTCAATTTTTAAGAATCTGTACATTTTGAATGAAGAATATTTATTTCAATTGGTATCTTATTAGCATTCTAAGGAACCGATTTATATTAGTTGATTGACAACTGGTGCATAATTTTCATCCATGGTTCCCACAGCATAATTTAATTGTGCGGCATTGGCAGCAATTATAATTTAGATTGCCGGAACGTTTCATTAATTACGGGCACACGCTGCTGCTGTTTCTGGTGTTCTGCTCCTGCTGCTAATTGGCCAAGACAAACGGCGTTTAGCTAATTACAATTGGGCCAATTGGCACTTATGGCTGGCATTCTGGCTGTTACCGATCTGTGCGCGGCCATTTACGACTATCTCAATAAAATTAATGCATAATTACAGCCATAAAACAATAAAATTATGAAGCCACTGGGCGAACGACGAGAAAGAGACAAGAGACAAGAGACAGGAGACAAGAGACAAAACAGCCGACGGACAATGGCCATAAATATTTACAGCCAAGCAAACACTTGCTCAAATTAAGTACTCGTTAAATGGATATTGGAATAGCGGGCGAGAGCTGTTGTAAACAAACAGCAGCCAGCACACAACACACAACACACAACACACAGCACACACAAATTGATAAAAAGATACATTTAATCATAAATTTGTATAATCATGGATGCTCACTACATACCCGCAGACATCTCGGAGTCCAAATTTGCTGGTCATGCGAATATATTTTTTAATTGCCATCAAAATAATTGAAAAGGATTTGCAAATGTTCGCTCTTTGTTTTAGCGGCATTTATCAAACATCAAGTTACGTGGGTTTGGCACATTTGATGCTTATTTTAACGACTGAAAAACATAAACCGCAATGTGCAGTTTTTCCTGCTTTCCCAGACCCAGACGCAGACCCAGACCCGCAACCGGTACAGTTCAAAATCCCGTCCCGGTTTGGGTCGCAGTAATTTCGTATGATTAACTTTCGGATTTTGTTAAATTATAATGGTTCTCTGATGTGGAATGTGGCAGCGGGTGGTGGATGTGTTTTAGTGCGGGCGGACATGCATGTTTTTGTTTTTGTATTTGTTTTTGCCTTTGCCTTTGCCTTTGCAAATGGCGTCTTTCACCCGCAGAGCTCCACTGGCAAATGAATTAAGGTACTAAAATATCCAAACAAATGCAATGTGAGTTACTCTGGTTTGGGGGCCCGTGAGGCTGCCTGTGCTACCGTTGAGGAGTTAGGGGGGGGCGCCGCCAGAAGGAAAGCTCGTAAAAGGGGAAAATATCCATTAAGTTTGCAACCCCCGAAATGGGCGAAACAGAATCTGCATTAGCATGCTACGAAAATTAAGTTGCCCATCAGCAGACACACGTCAATTTTATATGTGCGTGTATACATATGTATATATACATATATATGTATTTCTATAGAGTATATATGTATCTATGGTATTTATTAGTTGTACGACACTTGCACACATCCAAAGATTATACCAGCACTGGAGATACTTTTCATGTTTCCAAACCAAAATGTGTCCTCACCTTTCAGAGTTCTTGTCAGTTTGTGTGTCTTTTCTATATGTACCATGGATTATGTTGTAGCACCATTAATAATATAACTGTACATTTGGTGTATTGTAAATTGAATGCCATAAATTATGTATAAATATGTATGCATCAAATGTGTCCAATTGTATACTTGATATTAGAAAGAAGTTGTGTATTTATTTAACTGAATACTTTTTGAATATAAATGTTCAATAAGTAAACGAATATTGTATTGTACATTTTATAAATGTTCATTACCATATTGTTATATTGTTATATTTATAGTAATCAATTTTCATAAAAAATTACAAATCATAGATAAAACTGCAATGGCCTTGTATTATACAACATTTTTCAAAAAATGTGTACACTTAAATACATACATATGCATTTATAGATACTTTGACGCTTACTGTTTAACTTTCAAAACTATGTTAGACAAAATTGATATTTAAACGACAGTTTAAAAAAGCATCTTCTTATTGAATGCTTTGAAGCTGTAAGAATAAATGATGAATATGAATATTCAGTTTTGTATCTGCAATATATGTTTGCATGTATGTATGTATCTATGTTTGTGGGTTAGCTGTTTGTGTACATGTGTAGTTGAAAAAGGCAATGCGTACAGCTCACTGAGTAGAAATTAGTTGGGAGAGCAACTGAACGGAATGGAAATGCCTCACAGCATAAGCGAAACAAATGCCAAGTAAATGGATACAAGACACAAAGGGGAGCAATAAAATGGCTTACGAAGGAGAATGAGAAAACAAAGCAAGAAGAACAGCGTCTGAACACAGGGGCAGTTTTTTTTTCGTCTTCTTCTTATGTGTGTATCTATGTGTGTTTGTTGTGGAGAGATACCCAGAACCAGGGAGATAGAGATGCCAGGCGCAGCACACACAGATACAGAGAGCTGCTGGCGAGTGTGTGCGAGTGTGTGTGTGTGTGTGTGACAGAGAGCGGACTTGCAAGCATGTGTGCAAGCGAGATGGCAACAGTGGGAGAGTGGGCGAGTGAGCGAGTAAGAGACAGAGAGTCAGAGAGAGAGAGAGATAGAGAGAGAGACAGAGAGAGAGAGAGCATGAGAGGGGCGGTCAGAGTGTGCCCGAAATTGAGCTGGCGACGACGACGACGACGACCGCAAAGAGCCAACGGAGGCAGAGAAAAAAGCCGATGGCAAAGGCAGCAAAGGCAAACAAAATGAAAAATGAAAAGGCAACGCAGAGACGAGAGAGCAAAGAGACGCAGACAGCGACAGAGACGAGAAAAACGCGGAGGAGCAGCAGCAAAAGCAGCAGCAGCAGCAGAGGCAGCTAAACGGAAAACACATTTTCCAGCTTCGTCGTCTTTTTACAACGAATTTTATGGCATTTGGTAATAAACTTCTTGTTAGTGTAGAGCGGATCGCAGCGCGTGAGAGCCGAATCAACAAAACAAAAAAATACAAACAAAAACAATAAGACAAAAACATTCGCACAATTTGAATTTGCAGTGTACAATTCTGCTACACATAAGATCAAAGTGCCGTGAAAAGTGATAATCTTACAGCTACAAACTTTACTGTGCCGTGAAAATGCTAGAAAATTACCGGGGTGAGCGAAAAGCGCCGTCGCTGGCTGCTGCACTCATCTAGCCTTAAAAGCGCCAACTGCAAGGCATCCAAGCACACACATACTATACTATATAGATACATATGTATCTAACTTCAAGCTGACACCATCATGTAAGTAAGCTCCAACTAGTTCAATAGTATTTGAAGCCACAATTGTTTCCCTCTCGGATATCTCGTTTCGAGTGCCAATTATAAATGTGTGAGTGTGTGAAAGTGTGTCCTCGGACGGGTCCTGAATCGGACAAGGTTAACTACACCGATGCCGATTTAGGTGTTAACTTAAACGCTTCAAGGTTGCTGCTGTCATTTAATGGGTTCACGTCTCAGTCATTTCCATTCCGACAATTTGTATGGCTCGATGGATGCATATGCATGAGTTCTACAATAATGTGCAATCGACACAGATACATTTGAATTCGTTGGATACTGTGAGCCGCTGCGGCAAAGGCGAATTGAACACACACCTAAGCCAAGGATTGTTAGACATATCTTTTTAGTTGGCAGATGTAATAAATAAGCGGTTTATTTTATTGCCAGATATCGATTCAGTTTTGACAAACTTTTTGTAGTGGAAAATTTTAATCCGTGACTACAGACTATTTTTGTGGCTGTGAACAATTTAAGCTGCCTTCATACAACTTTTTTTTGGTCAATTTGAACATGAATTTTGATCAAAAAATTTGTTACCAGATTTCAAATTTAGTACTAAACTAGAGACATTCCCTTTGAAAATCGGATCAGTTTGTCAAAGTAATGTCAGTCGGAAATTTAGACCCAACCTCCTACACACACGATTTTTGTGGGTTGAAGCTATGAATATTGAATTTTTTCTGTATAAAAAAATAACATTCAATGGAAAGTTTTATTCAAATAAATTTGGAGCGTAATTCTTCCTCGTTTCACACGTGTTTTTATTTATGCAACTAAGATTAAATGAGGCATGAATATATTTGAAAAGATTTAATTTGATCAGTATAATAAAAATACTATGCACACACACTTCATTAACGTGTAGGTGTGAATTGGCCAACATTGGCCGTTAAAAACCTCGATCTTATCCTGCAACTGTTTTACGATGGAATCTCTCCTCAATGGAGTGTTGATGAGGCACTTAATAGAATGTGCACTCGATCAAGGAACGGCTCGCTTATTCCTTTTTGCTCTTGCGCTTGAATGGATTTGTTGGCCGCACTAAAGTCATTAGCGCCAGTCATCGTCATCATCGTTGCCATTATAGCCATCACAGCCATCATAGCCATCGTCATTTCCAATCCATTGCGTGTCGCGCTTCGAAACTCGCAACTCACAACTCGCAACTCGCAGGCAGCGTAATTGCGGCAATAATTTCATAAATATGCTTAATCGCAATACGGTCGCTTAACGGTCTAGCTCTAGAGCTCTGCAGCAGGAGCAGGAGCAGGGACAGGAGTAGGAGTAGGTGCTGGACTGACCATAAATTCTGATTGCAGTTGCACGAGTTGATTAAAGCGCAATCAAACGAACATTTTTAAGTGGCTGCCTGGACAGGTATAAGTTACCCTCTCCTCACCGCACCTGCAGGCCACCATCCAGCCGCAAGGGGGCAGGGCCTAAATTGTGTTTTGTGTATCGCTTTTCAGGCGACATGCGTACAACGAACATTCGTCAGCGATGGTGGTATTGGTGGTAGTGGTGGTGTTGGTGATGTTGGTGGTGGTTGGCCAAACCCTCTCAGCGGCAGCCATGATGGCTGCTCTGCTGCCATTGCGGCTTTGCGTGCGTGCACTGAAAGAAACATTTGGGAAATAACTAAACAAAAGTTGTATTATTGCTCATACAATTAAACCTAAAACTTTCGGGGTAATATTTAATATTTGTTTAGCAATGTTTATTTTGCAAATGTATATTTTTCTATATGACAAACTATTTACAAAAAATATATCTTTTAATCAGTTAAAGTAAAATACATATATTTATAATAATAATTCTAAAAGTACTCATTGCTACTTTGAGCAAGTCAAATGTACATCCAAACAGCTAAAAATGATTTTAGTTGTCCACAGCGGAGCACTAACATAAACTAAATAAACAATGGTATAACAGTTGAATAATATAACACAATTTATCCTGACTGATTGATGATTGGTGACTTTGGACCGGTGACCAATGTGCAGCCTAAACGGTAAATCAATAGAATAGCTGAATGATGGGAAATCTAGTTTATATGGGTAAAATTTTTAAATTTTGCTTTTAACTCAATTTTACAGCTTGATATTACAAATGACAAAGTTTTGTATGAGCTCTTTGATTTGTGTCCATTAAAATTTCGTTTTTCAGAAAAAACAAGTCCATGTATAATAGACACAGCTAATAGAAAAGCATTTGCCCCGGGCAAAGCCGCTTATTATGTTTTAGTATTCAATATTTACAGCAGAAAAATGTTAATTTAACCCTCACGCACCATGCTGGAGTTAACTGTTATTTAGTTCGCATCTTCCCCGCTAGGGACGCTGATAATATTGGTGTGTGTACAGACTGAAGGTAATGCGTCGACTCGACGACAGAGAGCGCTTCGTGCATCTTAAAATAACCGGCAGTCGAAAAAATCGGGGTTATTTTAAAACTTAAACAATAGGCAGCTGTAAATTGAACGGAGTGAATAAATGAATGTTAATACCGAGAATTAATGCTAAGTGACAGTTTTGTTTCAATCATTTAGGTATAATTGTGAGCCATAGCAATTTTATTTAACTTGCCTAAAAGACTAAAGAATTTAATTATAAACAACATTAATTAATCCATTTATATTTATTCTAATTTTTTCCCATTTTCTTTCCGATGAGCTGTTAATAAATGTGTTAGCTCTTTTAAAATTAACAACGATAGATGGCGCTTAACGAATATTCAAAATGTTAACAGACTCCAGTCAGTTCTGACCAGAAACTCATATTTGTATTTTTTATCCGGTAAATTCGATATTATCCTCAAAATTAATAAGATCGTTTCCCAAAATAATACCATTTTTTTTTTACTGACAAATAAAAGTTATCACAGAATGCTTTAAAAATAAGTTTAAATCCAATCGAATGAACAGCAACCAATTTGTATAAAACAGTTATTCCCTCATTTGCCGACGGATAAAAACGAAATATATATTTTTTAAATTTAAAATGAAATATTTTGGAATATTCCTTGTTGGAACCTATCATGATGACTTTGCTAGTATCTCAACCAGAATCAGTATCTGTTTATCCAACTAATAATTAAATACCTGAACAATACATTTTTGACAATCGCTTGTACTTTGTAATATTGCAGTTTTCCAATATATATATATATATCTTGACATATATCTTGACATATATGTACATATGATTGTAATAAGATTATCTTAAAATACCCTTAGCTTATTTATTTCCCAAGACAACTACAATGCCGAAAATGTAATACCGTTACAGACATATTCGTTGTCGAAATTGGGGTGGAGTCTAGCCAATTGTAGATGTAGCAAGGACAAGTAAAAGGACGAACCCAACAGTCGCCCTCAACTGTTATAATCTCTTGTTAATTTCCACTAAAACAGTTTCAGAGTTTAGATGCGGATGTGGGGCAAGGCAGGATTGGGCTGCTAGTTCTCCGGGGACATGTTTTTGGAATAGTATATTGTACAATTGTGCTATACAACGGTCCCCACAGATGGATGGCTACCATTGCCTGCCCAAAGGAAGTCAACCAGAAGTTACATAAGTATGTGTAAGTCGAGCGATTCAAACACAGGCAAAGCAGCAGGCGGGCGGGCAGACAAAGAGTGGAAGAGTGGGAGAGAGGGAGAGGGATCGGGTCGGAAGCGGGGCGTTCAAGGCATGTAAACTTCTTCCAGGAACGCAGAGTCAACGTCGAAGAACATTTTCATTTCCCGCAAATTGAATTCCCAGTGAAAATGCCGTCATGCAGACTTCTTTTTTCTTCCTCTTCTTCTTTCTTTCTTTTTTTTCCTTTTGTTCAAGTTGCCCGCTGGCAGTTTCTTGGAATTGGCCAGCCGGCGATTGCTCCACATTTGGCAAGTGGAGCTGCCTGACTTCCGCCGAGGCTCCACATATGTGCAGCCTGTTCTCACAGTAGCTACTTTCTTATGGCCCCAAAGCTCCAGAGTATCAATGGCACTCTTTATTGGCTCTACTTCATTTAAATTGGCTGGCAACAAGTGTCAAACACCGTCGGCACATTTCTAATTTTAGAGCCCATTTCTTATCAATGTTAATGTGACTTAAGATTTATATTGCTATCAAATAACTAGCAGACTATTTGACTGAGTTGCTGATCGGCATAGAAATAGCAGACGAATGTGTATGTGTATGTATTGTATTACTTGTATACATATATTATAATGTCATCTGCAAGGTTATATAAACAAATTAAACTGGCAGCTAACGGACAAACATTTCTCATTAGTTTCCTTTTAGGCCGTTAGTGATTACTAAGACGGGTTCGTTTAAAATTCCATTTCTAATCTGAAAATGATAAAATCGGCTTTAAAATAATTTTTAAAATGTGTATTAATATAATAATCACAGTTGTGGGTGCGAAATTTTGATCCTTTTTCAATACTTAGTTGGTTGGTTTCAAACCAATTTGAAGCAGTACTGAATACGTGATTTTAAAATTTTAGAAAATGTAGCGCCAAGTTTAGAAAATTATTAGAAAATTGCTGTTTGAAATTTAATTTTTCTTCCAATCAACTTTAAAGATTTAAGCAAAAAATCATTGAAGACAAAGTCCAAATAGAGGACAAAGTGGCTTAAACATAATTTTACTAATAATATAAATTTATCCGACGGTTGAAACAACATTGGGCGAAGTCGGGATATAGACCTATCTAGATAGATCGATTTTCAAGTACAGTTTTCAATAGTTTTCATTAGTTGTTATGTTTACTGTTGGCTGCAATCCCTCGATTCCATTGCGTCTTTCAACTTGGCATCAAAGAACGCACTTTTTGGGGAGAAACGAAAGGGAAGTTGGAACTTATGGGGAAGCATCCCCGAGCCGCTCCACGTGCACGCTGGGATTAGTTGGGAGCCAATTTATTTTATGTCCTGAGGCACAAACATAATCATGTCTAATTTTGTTTACTTTCAAAAATGTGTGCGTGCTTCAGTGTGTGTGTGTGTGTGAGTGTGTGTGTGAGTATTCGTATCCATGTGACTGGCTGTCATGGCTGACATCGCTGACATGGCCTGGGTCTGCACGCGTGGGTGACTGACTATATATATAGTGACTATATGTGGCGCGACTGTTGCTGTCGTTGTTGTAGTTGTTGCTGTTGTTGTTGTTGTTGTTGTTGTTGCTGTTGTTGTTGTTGTTGTCGTTGATGCCTGCCAGCGACAACGTACATTAACTAAATTTAGAGTACGACGGCTGTTGCGGCCACGGGGAGAGGTCTGGGGTGCAGCGACGACCCCAGCAGGAAATTACATATTTACATGAGGAACAACAGCAACAACGACAGCAACAACAACAATGGCTACAGGGGAGGTTGGTACGCACCCCCGACAAAGCTCAAGTTACGCAATCGAATGAGGTAGCGCGAAATCAAAATGCCAAGGCAACAAACCGAGGTCCTTATGGTCCTTGGGCGATTTTGCACCATTCGCCCCCTCCCCACCCCCTTCCAGCCGCACAGGGTGTGGCAGCGGTTGCAGGGTGGGGGCGGGGCGGGGCGGTGCGAGGGTGGCGCGTGATGCTTGTTGTTTTAAAATTGCGTGCAGCTCGGCCGGAAAGTCGCTGGGAGTCGGGGCAAAGTCCGGCCTAGAGCTGGGGCCAGCGGTTTCTCGCGTGCTGAAGTGATTACATCGAGGGGGGTTGCCACGGGTCTTTTGTGCTAAGGGCCGCAACCCTTTGGGGGGAGGGGGGTGCTACATTTTTGAGCAGTCCCAAATGAAATTGTATTTCATTTTGCTCGAATAGGAATGCAATAATATGCGAGCAAACGGAAAAGTCCCTCGCACAATACGATGGCAATTAAAATGTTTAATGAAATTTGGCAAAAGCGGCATTTTGTTACGGATTGCGCCGAAAACTTTTAAGATATTTTAATTATCTTGGCGTTTGTTTTACGGCCTCTCTCTCCCACCCTCTCTCTCTCTCTCTCTATCGATTGTCTGTCTCCCAATCCTGGCTGTCTTTTGTCAAGCTTGAGGCTAGCTCCTCCATTCATTTGGTACTCTACATATATAGTATGTGGAACCACAGGAATCAAAACGATGCTGCTCTCAGCACAGGTTGCGGTTTCGCCTTTTGAGTTTGCCAGGCGACGGCAATTGTAGTCGTGAAATCGGATTGCGTGTAGCCATAAATCTGTGATTTTAATGCGCGTTATTAAACTGCAAGCAGCGGCAGCACCCTCTTCTTGGTTGCCCCTCTTGCTCCCCGGCCAGGCCAATAAAATGCAATTAATATGTTCCGCCAGCCAAGCCAAGCTGCAACAAAGTTCGCCGTATTTCTCTCTGTGTTTCTGTTGCTCTGTTGCTCTGTTGCTCGAAGCTCGCACAAACCACGCCACGAGGATTGGCCAATGCAGCTGGCATTGGCAATAGGCCGAACAGCAGATCGTTGCACGATTGTCATCATCATCATCATCATCATCATCATCATCATCATCATGATCATCATCATCGGAGTGCTGCGGCGTCCCTTTGTCTTCAACTCCATTTTGCACACTTCGATTAAGCCAGAGTTTGGAATTGGAATTTGCATTGTAAATTCTGTGATATTATGGCCGATAATGGGCGAAGGACGCTCGAATGGTCGAATGGTGCCCGCACCCGCGCACACCCTGTAAATTTGGTGGGCAAATCGAGGGTCGGACTTGCGGCAGCTTCGTTATCTTCTGGCGCAAACAAGTCACGTCGCCTAATTTATGCGACAGCGACGGCAAAATGCTAAAATGCTAAAATATTCGAAAAACGTGTCTTTCGATTTTTAATGGCCGTGCATAAATTTGAGCATTAAGACTCGTAATAACTTCATTACACGAACTATAATTTCTGAGGAAAACAAAGCCGGCCACACGCGGCACTTAAAATCTTAGCTTTCGAGTTGCCATTGCCCAAAAAAACTCGACAATACAATACAAACAAATGTTCATATTCATTCATGTAAATATATGGATTCCAATTCAGAATTACTTTGCAGCTTAGAAACTGATCAGCTGCCTCATGAGTTCGTATCGCATCTATTCTTAAGTTAACAAGTTAGAGTGCTCTAATCGAGAGTGACCGACTAGGAGATACCCTGAACTCAGCCCTTACGTTCATCCATTATTATTTATTTGCTTTCACACAAATACACATTGGCTGTTACATTGAATCTAAATAACTTCTTTGTTTATTGTCCGATCGTAATAAAATTTTGAGGCTATAAAGATTTCATATAAATGTATGCCAAACTGGAAGTTAAAACCTCTACAAATACGTATTTTGTCTTGCAAAGTGCCCAAACACAAACGCCTTATGATTTACCTTGCAATTACCCTTCCAGGACTTCAAACACCCATAACTTTGTTAAAACTCAACCGATTTATCCTCCACTTTAAGTCTGCATTTAAGGTTTATGCTCTTTTCTGGCAAACTGGTCATTTTTGAATCAAACTTATTAGATTAATTCAAAAACTGTGAAATAAAACACCATTTATAATTAAGAAGTTTTCTGTTCACTGGTATCCAAACAATTTTAGCCTGAGAGAATATTTTTTGAAGTTTTGAATAACCTGATGAGTACATTAGTTTGGTCTGTCTATCTGTTCGGCTATATTAGAGACTTGATGTATGACTTGAATCGGTATAACTTATATATTTTTGATAATTTTTCCTGGCCACGTTCACTCATTCTGGAAACCCTATATATTTAAATAATCCTGTAACGACTAACAAAAGATTGAAAACTTTAAAACTGTGTACTATGACCTATAGGATCTGGCTCTATTGTACTGTAATGAAGTGCAAAGATCGTAACAATATTTTCTGTTGGGTTACATCCACCTGAACTTACTTTAAAGTAGCTGCATAAGTAAATTGGAATGCATATATGTATATGTTTTATGTATATAGTCACACAGTCAAGAGGCGATCCGGGAGCTTAAGTAGTTATGGGATGGTATCAGCGTAATTCCCACACCTTTTGTTACCCTGATACCCAAATCCTGACTCAGCTGCCGCAAATCTCATTTCGTATGCAGTGTCAGCTGCTGGCGGGGGTTGGGACTTTAGCGACTGGGGGCTTTGGGGTCGAATGCGGCGACAATGCCGAGGTGTTGATGGAATAAACACAGGGCGTGAATTTTTAGTCAAAATATTAGAGACGAACGTGGGACAAGCACGTAAACAAGTCCGGGCTTATACATATTTAAGTCCCATAAAGGAAATATCAAATGGCTGCCTGCTGCACTGCATCCCTTTCTCTCCCAACAATCAGTGGAGCTTTGTGCATGTGTGTGTGAGTAGCTACTACGTGAGTACACTGGCGGGAAGAGGGTACAGAAAGTGTGACGGGACTGGGATAAATGCACGTATTAAATTTGGAACGTTTTCGGAATATTTGATCAGGCCGCGACAGCAGCGGGCACAATATTTGATAGAGGGGGGCGCAGAGGATAGGGTATAGAGAAACAACGGGTTGGTGGTGGAACGTCTGGCGTCATATGGTGTTCAGGCGCTGGCAGGGCATGACAGGGCAGGGCAGGGGTTAAATTGTAGTCCTATTGATAGCCATTTTAGAAGCAAAGATGTCGCCAAAGTTGCCATTGCCGTCGGCGTTGTCCACACTGATTGGGTATTTGT
The DNA here is from genome assembly GCA_035045305.1 of Drosophila maculinotata. Classification (NCBI taxonomy): domain Eukaryota; kingdom Metazoa; phylum Arthropoda; class Insecta; order Diptera; family Drosophilidae; genus Drosophila; species Drosophila maculinotata. Next base: position 14,529,867 of record JAWNPD010000335.1, read on the forward strand.
GAATCCACAAGTTTCACAAGTTTCCATCTGAGCTGAAATTCGTTTACTCAGAGCTTTGCTCCTACCTGTACATATGTATATTTGTATATATGTAGTAGTCAACTCGACTAAACCCACTCGGAGGCAATCAGCAATCTCGGTTGGAACTGGTTCTCTTCCCAAATGCGCCCATCTTATCCGATCCATTATTCTGATGGATTTATAGGCATGCAAGTTTGGTTTTCTTCTCGTTTTTTCCTCATTTCGTTGGATATTTTATGCCTTTTATTTGTTTGCGATGCGAGGTGTTTTTTTCTACATATTTTGTAGTTCGGTCTTCTTTGTGCATTTTAGAGATTTCTGTGTCTGAGGAGGGGCTCCATTTGATGCCTAATTTATGGATAATTACAGTCGCATACTAAGAGGATCTGGGCATCTAAGATTAAGCTTTAATTTACTATTCAAGCGAGCTTTGGGCATGTGGAAATTTTAACCAATTGGCATATTTTATTCAGTTTAATGTTTTCTTTTTAAAATGTTGATTATTATAATAGTATTTATATTATTAATACAGTTTCTTTATCATTTCAACTATAGCAAAAGGATGTTCATTTTATGTTTGCTTTTTATAATTTAATTTCATATCTCAATAAAATTGTTTTCTTTGTTTTATCTGAGATCATAAAATAACGCTTATAAGCTCTAAATTGCTTTAAGCAGAATGCCAAAAGGACCCTTTCAAGTTGGTCAATGTCCTGTTCAGCATATGTATTAGTATCTTTTCGCTGTCTCACTCTTGCTTCATTCGCTGTCCTGCTCTGTTACTTGAGGCAATAGAAAGTTGTTAATATTTTGGGCTGTAAATGATTTCCAGCAAAAGGCATAACGGCAGAAAGTTACATAAGCGAACCCAAAACACAAACAATCCTTTTGTGCATATCTGCATTATTGTAGGACTCACCCCGGCAGCAAACAACATAACAGCAGCCCCGGCAATTTCGTCTTCAATCCTTGCCAGCGACATCGACAATCCCACCCTCAATGCGCAATGCTCTCTGCTCTAATTTCATTGTTCACGGTCTCTTCGCCCTTTGTTTGGGTTTTTGAATACGCCCGAGTTGCGAGTAGAAGCCAAACACGAAAGGGTTCGCCCATAAATCAGTTGGGCATCGGCACCGACATCGGCATCGGCATCGGCATCGCAATATGCGTAAATGCAATAAAATCATAAAACGAATTGTGTACGGCCCAAAGAAGGACGACGGGGCAGGGAGCAAGGGAATGTCTAAACACAAAATCTGAATTTGAATCTCGCTTCAAGCCGCGGGAGCAGTTGACTGACTGACGGACTGACTGACTGTACGACGATTTCAGGGCTCTACGGCCAGCTGCTTTTTATGGCCCGTCGCGTTAACTGGACGCAAATAGAGCACGACAGGAGCTGTGACTTCAACCTGAACGGCAACAGGAGCTGCTAAGGTTCGACTTTGACATTTTTCGTATGCTTATGAGTATATGTGTATATTTGTCTACATATACACATATACTTCGATATGGTGCGCGTGCAGGTCATGCTCTTATTTAAAAGGCATCCGTCAGATACAGATGCAGTTACAGATACAAATACAAATACAAATACAGCTCTCGCTTTGTGCCTGGCAGCAGCAGCGGCAGACTCGTAAAATGCTTTTTTACATTTTCCGCCAGGCAAACAAAAATGACCCCCTCTCCCCCATCACCCCTCTCTGGCTGACAACTTGGTTAATGAATGCTGGTATGGGGCATCATGTCTTTAGCCACATCTGTACATCTGTTAGATGCATATGTAAATTTAACGTATGCAAATGAGATTTAGTCGCTGTCTCCGCATGCGCAACCGCCTGCCCCCTGCCCCCTCGCACCCGCCCCTTCAAGGGGTCAGCCCGCATTCCAAGTGTTCTATAAAAGTGTCACATTTTTATATAGCCAGCTCGCAGTTTGGGAATAACCGAATACGCAAATGAAAAGGCATTTTTCGAAAGTTTTGAACAACGTTCTCCACATGCTTACAGTTATGCTGTGTGTCCTAATGTACATATGTATGTATGTAGGTATACAAAATATACATACATATGTAAAATGTATTTTTAAATGCAAATACATTTTTCTTGTTCCACTTTGGAGGTGAACAAACTGCTTGTGCCAACAAATATAAAATGAAATTCTTTTGGCAAATTGCGTTTTCAATAATTTCGTTTCATTGTGTTTGAAATTGTTTATTTGTGCTGAGTCATTTTCATAAACAAACCTTATTTACAAATATAGATTTTATTCCTTGAAATTTGTATACAGTGCGTATATAAAAATATGCAAACCAAAACCAAATTAAACAATGCTCTTTTGCAAGCGCACCTGAAAAATAGGTAATAGATAAATTTAATTATTTATTTATTATGCTATTTAAATATAGTTTATATTGACATTAATGTGGTTTATGCTTAAATAAAATATGAACAGTTAAACTATGATCACAGTTTAATTTATGTTTTATATTTGTATTAATCTGATAGCCAGAGGCCCTTTTGTATTCGTCTAATTAATTATTTTATACAAAAAGTATCAAGTAAAATATAATATATAAATATAAATTTAACTGTTAAGACTGGCATTTGTGAATCGAATCTCAATGTCATTTAATTATCGGCACTGGTCGACTTTCAAAAGAATTGGCAATTTGTGGAATCTCTGCCTTTGAACTACAGCTACGGAATGCAAAACTGAATGAAGACGGATAATGGGTGAAGGGGTGAAGGGGTGTTTCCTTCTGGCTGTTTTGGGCAGTCTGCCGCTCTGCCTGTATCTCTACCGTTGCGCGCAATAAATCCAGAAAGCATAATCGGGATGTTTATGGATGTTGTTTTTGTTGCTGTCGATGTTGATGTTGATGTTGATGAGGTTGTTGCGCTGGTGTCGGCGGTGCCTCAAACACTTTTATGATGTCTCTCACTGCCAGCATATACAATATACATACATACATACATACATATATGTATATGAGCACTAGGAGGCGGGGGACGGTGGCGGCGCGTGTTCTTCGATATCGAACAAACAGCCACCGATATTACGCGCTGGGCATAAAATCTGAATAATTTGCAACAGGTGATAATTGTTTTACAATAGGTATGCGTGCGTGCCTCTAAGTGTATGCGTGTGTGTGTGTGGCAGTGTATTTATGAGTGGGTGTATAATCAGAATTAATGTATTATTAATTGGAATAAGTTCGCTAATTGAAGAATTGAATAGAATATAAGAAAAGTGAACTTTGAATACTCAAAAATCAGTGTTCATAAAATGTAAAAATATCTGTATGGTAAATAAACTATGTAAAATTGTATCTTAATGAAGACTGAAACATGTACAAAGTACATTTGTCTATTCGAGAATATATTAATAATTAATAGCGCTATGATTGATGTCTCGTCATGCCAAATAGTAAATACTCACCGCCAAACGGTGGGCAATTAAGCAACTTTTATGATTTGTTGTGATTTTTGCAATTGGTATTTTTACGAGGGCGCTACCTGACATTTTGGACTGAAGTCAACAGCTCCTCATTTATATGCAATATTAGTGAGAATTTTATAGTGTTGAAATAAATTGACTATTGTTAATAGTTAAACGTTAATAGTTAATAGTTGTTGCCTCTTGTTAGCCGGGTGAATGATGAAGGTTTCATAGCACACACACGCCAGTGCAGTTAACTGGGCTTTGTCACACTGACTTGGCTCACTGTACCCTACCATAAACCGCAACAACAGCAACAACAACAACAACAACGACAGGCGTTGCTATCTTGGGCCTGGCCCATAATTCACTCGCTCGAAAAGCACTCGTAAAAACAGGGCGAGCGAGAAAATAGAAAAGAGTTTTACAATCGTTTAAAAACTCGTCAAAAAATTAGGCTTTAAAATATTGTATGATTTGGCGCGACTTCTTGCATCAATAGACAAGACTCCTCCACATGCAGATCAGGATTCATACCAAAAAACCCACTACACCACCCACATCCCCAACCACTGCCACGTCCCGCTCTCTCTCTCTCTCTCTCTCTGTCGCCCAGTTCCAGTGAATGTGCCGTCGTGGTCGCTTTTATGAGCCTACAAAATATTTTTATATTAGCAATAATTTCACTAGACACACGATGGTTAAGGGGGTTGTTGTGGGTGGTGGTGCGGGGGGGGGGGGGGGGGGTGTCTGGCACTTAATGTGCGCAAACCAACAACAACAACAACAAATGTGACTTTGATTTGTTGTACATTTTAAGCGTCATTTGGCGTTGCTTTGTTTTCTTTTGCCATTTTATAAGTGATTCATCGGCGGCAACAACAAAAGCATGCCAAACAATTAAAAACCACTTATTTTTATTATATGTCTATATGTATTATTATTCTATAAATTGCGGCTAGTGCGCGTGCATTCCGTACACTTGTTTTAATTTGCCATTTATTTTTTGCTGCAGCTCTCAGTTGCCTTTCTTTTTTTTACCTTTACTCCAAGTGGGCTGTTCCATGCCTCGGCGTCAGCCATTGGTCTTGCATCTCGCTCTTGTCAATGGCCAGCAGCTGTTGCGATCGACTGATCGTCGCCTCCCTCTCACCAATGTACCACTACCAGCAGAGCAGAACAGCAACAGCATGCTGACTGCTGCGTGCCTGTCGGCTGTGGTGAGTTTGTCGGCTGGTTGTGTTGAGTTTGGTTTTCGCTGCGTCAGCGACGGCAACTGAGACGCAGCCATTGCTGGATTTTAACACCCTGTGCCAAAGGGGCCAAAAGAGTATATTGGTTGTTTGTACGACCGTTGTATATGACCGCAAGTTTTTTCGTCGCAATTAAAGCTATATACTCGAAATATGGGTAGTTTAAAATTGTATAATTGTTAAGCCACGACCAACAGCAAATCGTGATGACCTTCTTAAAAAATTTAGTAAGTTCACTCCCGCCTCTAAAAATAGCAAAAAACGATGCATCTTAAAGTTTTAAACTCGTTGCTTGGACTCTAAGGCTCTTGTGAGGCTGAAGCCACCGTTATATAGTCACTTACTCTATGATCAAGAAGGCTTTTTAACACCTGTTTTTATCTATTTTCACACTGTGCAGTAGGAAGATTTCACTGCATTTTTATATACTCTGTACCCAATAAAAAAGGCATGCTGATATTTTGCAAATGTGTATAACGGTCTAGAAAGTATAGATATTCTTGATCAGCACTAACAACCTATAGGAACTTAATGACTATCCGTGTTTCTTTCGGTCTTTATTAGCTAGATAAATTTGAAATGTGTGTAAATAGCTTTTGGTTTATTCTTAAAACCATTGTACCCTGTTTTGGTCAGGATATTGCAATCAAAAACAGTTATTTTCGAGTATAACATAGTCTTGCAGACTAGAAGCTAACTGTTTACATCTAAATTCAATTATTATTATTTTACTTAATTTTATGAAATTAATGAGAAAGTTGATTGGGTTAGTTGATTTAGCCAGATTGGAGTCCAATCCAAGAGCGATTTATGGCCCATAAGGCAGACAGGCCGTTGTCAGTAGAAACGTTTTAACCTTTTTGGCTGCTTTAATCCGCCTCCCTCCGACGGAGTCACAGCAGCAGACCGAGGTGCGGTTTAACGACACATCGTTGCGCTTTAGTAGCTGAATGCAGCATTTTGCGCGATTAAATTAATTTGCTGGTAGGAATTAAATGCAAAAGCTCAGCATGACATCTGAGAGTTTGAGTCAAAAGAAATAATTAAAATATTATTAACAATTAAGACAAGTGCTCGGCAGCAGCAACATTTGCCAAATTCAAATTAACCTTTAATGCCGAGTTTGAGTTTGAGCTTAACCTCAAGTAGATACACTAACAAGTCGGGTAGCATTAAAATCATCAGCAAAGTTACCAACTTTTTGTTGTGTATATTTGGTTCAAATCTTTGCACAGCTTTCGAAATGTCGGTCGGCACACACACACATACGCACACACACACACGGGATGCACATGTGGGTCTGATGTCGAGGCCGCCTTGATGTTGACTTACATATATACATACTTACATATACATACATACATACATACATACATATATCTGCGTGGTAAGCAACGCGTTCCATTCTCCCAACTCCGCGCTCCGCAAAAAGTTAATGGACCGTGCATGTTTCTTCCTCAGCCGTGGCGCTTAACATTATTTATGATGGATGGAAAATTACTATTTTACTCTGTCTCTCCTCCCCGTCCCGTCCCGCCCCGCCTCTGTCTCTCGGTCTCTCTAGCGGCATTGCAACTTCCTTTTCAGCTGTTTGGTCACCATTGGGGGATGCCTTTATTGCCTTTAGTTAGTTTTGTTGTCTTTGTTGCGCTACAGTTGCATATTTCAAATATTTTCACAAGTTTTTCCTACCGTCTGTTGTACAAGCTAAAATCATACACCCTCACCAGCTGTCTTCCGTCCTAGTCCCATGTTAGTTAAGCCATTTTGTAATTCAGTCAGCCATCAAATTTGACAGCTCCATTGCGCCATCGCCATTGCTGTTGATTGGTAACTTGGTAACTGCATTTGTCTAATTGCCATCGAGACAGAGACTCGCATTGCAACTGACATGACTTTCCGCTAATCTTGGGGCTTAATTAACGCCCATTGTCACTGTTGCCTTTTGCCTTCTGCCACTTGCCATAAAGTCTCGATCTGTTAAGGGTTGTTATCGAATGGAATAATACCATATTTCAATTCGATTCGCATACAAATTTGGTCACGTAATGAGTGACGCATTGAAGGAAGCATCTCGCACCTAATAATAATAATAATAATCATAATGTATAAATGTATTAATATTCTTAATGAAGATATCTGTACCACGATCGTTTATTATATAGCTGCTATTTTCGTGATTATTTCTTTTCTTGAAGCTATTGTATTTTTCTTTCATTTCTATATGTATATACCAAAATATATTGAATGCATATAATAAAACAATACAAAAACAAAAATAAATAATTACAATTAAAGGTTTTGTAAAAAAAAGAAATATGAAATGCTTAAGAGTTGACATTTTTAAATATAGTATAAAATGCTTGGGCTAATATGGTTTACCAACTTTGTAATTCATGTCCTTGGACGGCTTTATGGCAATTCCAATTGTTTTGACTCCACTGGGACTGGGTTCCACCTCCTTTCTCTGAGGGTGACCAACTTTAATTAAACCAGCACCGAGTTTTGCTGGCCTCGTAGTGGCATATATGTATGTATATATAGTATATGTGTGCGTGTGTCTGTGTTTCAGTGTTGCTGTTTCTTTAATAAAAATAATTACTCGGATATTTTTTTTTCATTTTTGCTTTGTTGCTTGCTGAATGCCGCAAATATGAAGAGTTTAAGACCGCGTTTCGTTTCGTTTTGTGTTTGTACATTTGCCCGCCGGCCCCACTGCCCTGGCAGCCTCCCCTCCTTCTTCAACTCCACGACGGCCATTTTTGGTCAAGTCGAGTCAAGCGCTTTTCCCACTCGCCAGTGGCCACTGTGGCCAGTGTGGCCAGTGAATGGTCACCGCTCGCTCGTTTCGCCGGTTTGACCGCCAGATTGCAATCTAAATGGTATTTTTTTTGTTGTTGTCTTTTTTTTTTTTTTGCTTTCCACCGTTTTCATAATTTCTGCCGCGGCGGCAGCTTTCAATTTATGAAACACGCTTATTACTTGCAACGCTGCCTTCGACTCCCGCTCGCGGCTGCCCATAAATGAGTGAGCCACTCCACAGAGGGAGGGGTTGTAGTGAGAGGGGGGATGAGGAGGCAGCCCACTCGACTTGTTTGCTTGCATCAGATAACAAAGCAGCCGCAATCAGCCAACAGCAGCCAGCCAGCCAGCTAGCCAGCCAGTTCAGTCCCAAGGCCGAGCTTCTAGGATCGAGGGGGCGGGGCAGTTGATGTTCGTACCGCTGATCATATACATATATGTATACTATATGTATATGTACAAACCGTACATATGTGTACAGGTTTGTTCATGGCCAGCAGTAGTCGCAAAAGCATTAGCAAATCTAGTAGGCCCCTGCCTTGTTACCCCCAGCTACCCCCTCAGCTACCGCTTGTTACCTCGTTGCCCCTTTTGGCCAATTATTCACAAAACACTTTGGCAAGATTTTTCTAAACATTATTTTTTTTTTCTCTCGCCTCTGACGCTGTTAATTGCACAGGTTGTTGCTGCTGTTGCTGCTTTTGCTGCTGGCGAGGTTTTAATTGTGTTTTCCAGGTTTTTAATTAAAGCTTAACTTGATTTTCAGTTAAGTTGCAATTTCAGAGCTGCTTTGTTTTTTTTTTTTTGCACTTGACGGCGAACAGGTTTGATTGGCAACCACAGAGCGTTGTCAGCCACAAACGAGTTTGCCAACAAATAGGGATGCCAACGACAACAATTGCTCATTTTTAATGGCCTCTGCTGAGATTTATGTATGTTGTCGGAGCCAACGCAACATTCAACAACAATAACAACAACAACAACAGCCACAATCATTTTGATTCAGAGGCAGCCATCCTGCTTATATCTATACCCATGAATCAAGCTCAAATAATTTCTATAAATATATATAAGCAATTATAAAAATATAATTCAAATATTAGAAAACTGCATTAAACGCTACACAAAAATAAGTAACCACAAAAATATTTAAATCTATTTATATCTATTTAAAAATGTCAAACATATAAGAAGATATTTTCATATTTATGCGGTTGTTATATGTATATTTTTAAACCGGTTCGCAAACATTTTGAAAATCAATATTTATTTATTTATTTTGTCAATTTTATTGAGAACTACAGAAATCATGTTTTAACAATATTTGTATCTAAATTGAATGGCTATGGCAAAAAGTAATATAATACAAAATACAGACACTTTTTTTATGTTTTGTGGTGAAGATCATTTGTGCAATAGTCAAAAGGACATACATATAATATATGTTTGACATAGGGTATTCCCTTGACGAGAACTTTCGCATAATGTGTCCATTTGTGACCCAGAATGGCGGCAATTTTGGGCAACGTTTTCCATTTCTTTTTCTTTTTATTTTTATTTTATTTATATTTTGTGTAAATAAAATTCAACTGGTCTTACGACATTTTGAGCGACGAGGGGGGTAGGGGGCAAGAACGTAGCCAGCCATCCGCAAAGTCTGTCGAGGCATGCGAAGTTGTTCAAATTCTCGATCTTTTTCCGGAGGGGCCAAGTATATAAAACACGTATGTACATACATATATATGCGTAAATGTGTGTATATATATATATATATATATATATGTATATATGAGTGTGATATATACACGGTATTTATTTTTGAGTGAGTGAGGCCGCACATAAAGGCTAAGGCACAACAAAAAATACATATTATAATTAAAATGAAAATAAAATGAAGTAAAAATATATACATATGTATGTATGTATGTATATTTTAGTGAACTTTGTCGGCGGGCTTTAAGTTAAGATGAACCGCATTTGGCTTCCACGTCCAGCGCTGTTCGCTTCCAAGATCGCGAGATCGCGCGCTCGTATTTGAATGTACACTTGTTCGCCATCCGCTCCTCTGTTCACCCCCCCCTCAACAGTCGCAGTCCCCAGACCCGGCTCCCCCCCTTTGGCGTCTATCAGCAGGGCAATAAAAACCAAAATAATACTATGTAAAAATGTATTGTGTGTGTTTCTCTGCCTTTTCTTCCGTCCCCCTTTCCCCCCTTGGTGAGAGATCTCTGCCACAACTTGACGTGAGAGCTGACTCGGACTCGGTCTCGGTCTCCGTCTCCGTCGCCCTCTCCCTCTCCCTATCTCTCTCCGTCTCCATCTCCGTTGCGGTCTCCGGACTTGGCTCGTCAGTCGCTCTCGCGGCATTCGCGTTCGCATTCGGTTCGCCAGTTTTCGGTTTTCGTTTCAGTTCAGTTTTTGTCTAAACAAAAAATATTGAATTTAATTTTTTTAGTGTTAGTTGCTCTCTAACAATTTCGGAGTCGTTATCTCGCATGCGCGTCGCGGATTTTGTATTTTACGTGTACGATTCTCGTACGGTTTAAGCCCTTTTTTCATTGGGGCCTATATGCGTGCGTGTGTGTGTGTGTGTTAATCCCAAGTCGGATCCCGATCTCGATTCCGTTTGCGAACCCCTTTCCGATTCAGATCAGCAACCATTTCCCAGTTCGGCCATTTTGCCATTTATCGATGACGTGCTTGATTCCGAGGCACTCATAAATAATGTCGTACAATTTATTATCGATAGTCGGAGGTATTATCGCTGACCGGGTCACTGCGGCTAATTGTAATAAAAATCAGAGTTTCAAGAATTATGTTGTTTAATTGTACATAATACGATTTCAATAACAAAAGAGTAATATCATAATGCTACAACATTAACGGAATAACTGTTTGAAATTTACGACGCTGAAATTTAGTTTTTGTGTGTTTTCATTTGAGTTTAACGAGTGCCGCAATCTTAATAAACATTTCGTTGGCAGCTCATAATTTGTATTGATTTGTATAAATTATCGGGCGACGTTATCATCGCTTAGAAATTGGTGAGTGCTGTTCAAGATATTGATTCAACTTTGTGTTCTAAATAGTCATTGATTCTGTTATTGTTATATAACATCATTTTGTGGTTAGGTTAGGTTTATGCTATATGTGCTATATATGCTATTAATTCTTATGTTGTTGCGTTACTTTATACTTAACTTAAGGTTTTTCCTAACATTTCGATTGTATTCAAAACTCCACAAATATTTTTAGAAATAAGCCTAACTTTAATCCAATCATAATTGATTTTCGCCACTAAATTTCAATATTCTCTTTTTTTACAGTTTTTCAAATCTTGTTAACTTCAAATTGTTTCGGTAAGTTAATCTTCATTACTTCATACCCTTTAAGTGCAATGAAAACTCACAAAGATTGGTACTGAATTGGAAATACCTAATGGGTCACAAAGTTGTGCATATGGAAATCGTGTGGCATGAACATAAAGTGGGCGGTTGCAAACTCTACTTCAAGGCAGGACATGATTTTAGCTGCTCGAATTACCTTTTTGATTTTATGGCCAAAACAATTCGATTGCAGGCCAGGCGCCGAGTGTCGAGGAAACATTATTGTAACATAAAGTGGCTCATGCTTCATGGCCTCATTCCCTTCCCCTATCCTCCCTCAATCCCCCAATCCCAGCTGAACTTTCACTGCCCTTAACCAATGTTTGGTCTGTGCCCGCAATAGCTACAGCTACAGCTATAGCTATAGCTATAGCTATAGCTATAGCCAGTGTACAGGGCGTTAAAATGTCCAGCAGGCGGGTCGGGCGGTATTAAAAATGGCAATAAATAAAATAAAGTACGGCGAGTACATGATTTCCCTGTTAAGATGCCACGCAGGACGACGACGAGTAGCGACGCGAGTGAGAATGACGCTGGGGGAGTGGGGAGGGGGCAGTGTCCAAGCGGGCCAATTGTGGTAAATCGGAAGTTAAAGACGGCAATAAAATGACGCAATAAAAATCTATGAATGACACATTAAATCAATTGCCAAAAATCAGAAAATCGCTTAAAAAGTCGCCTATGAGTGGATTTCTACAAGACCCGGGGTGACTCGATTTCTCCACTTGGGTGGCAGTCAATCATGAATTCATTTGCCAACTTAAGTGAATTTTTATGGCCGTGAGAAATTGGTCAACTGGGCTAATTGCCAGTACCCGGCTACGGGCCAAGCGATTCGACAAGCCATCAAATGATGGCGACGATGCCAGATGTCGGGTCAGGTGCATCACAATTATAAATTATAATCCTTGAGCAGCAGCTCACAATAATTCGATGCATTTCAAAATCTTTGACATTTACAACTGTATTTCCATTGTTTCGTACAGTTTCTTTAAATAACTACGGGCCGAGGAGGAACCTGCTCGCGGGTTCTTGTAGCCGGTTGGAAAATGTTAACGACTTTCGCCAGAACAAAGGGAAAATCGTGCGCAATAGTTGAAACAAGAAAAATACAAAAAAAAAAGAAAAGCAACCAAGTTCCACTTATGAAGCCATAAAACGGACAGAAAACACGCAGCCAAAAAGTCGGTTAGTTCTTTATCGGTGTGTTTAATCGAGGGCAGGAATCGGGACAGAGGCTCATGCTGCTCCTGCTGCTCCGGCTGATGCCCATCGGGGCAGCCATCGCAGCTGACGATCAACGATCGGATCATGGGCACAGGGGCAGGACTTTATGTGCCAACTAAAAGAGAAAGATATGAAGCCACTACCCTGACAACCAACCCTGCAGGTGAGAGTGTGCCGCTTTCACTCAAGCATTGAGCAGGGAGCAGGGAGCGATTTGCGGCCATTTTTGATGACTTCATTCGTTTCTCCTTTACCTTTCTCTGCTGCCAGCACAGCAGCAAGTGGAATGCACTGTCTGTCTGCATGTCCGACGGTCCCTGGTCGCATGCTGACCCTGTATATGCATCCGTCAGATACAACAACAAGCCCACGAATTCTCGTCGCTGCCTGTGTATAAAACTCGTAAAATATGTGCACGTCAACGCGCTTCGTGCTGCCTTTTGTGCAGCCATTATTAAATTTCTGATTGTGGCTTTCTACTCGCATGTCTCCATCGGACCGACGGACGGTCGGACGGACGGACAGACGGACCGACGGACCGGTTCAACTTGTTATCTCGAGTCCGCCTCGTCGCTCAGCTGGCTAATCGAGCAGTTGGCTCGACTCGGGTGTGGACTCGAGTCGGCTTCTCTGTCTTCAAATACACCCATCTACAGTGGTTGTGAGACATGAAAATGTGATTAAAAACATCAATATCTGCTGAAACGAAAGATTCATTTAGAAGAATTTTAAAAATATTTTTACAAATATTTTATTTTGTTAGCTAATAGCAATGCGATTTTTTTTTGGCTGTAGAAATATATTTATTTCTTATTCAACTCACTTTTTACTTGGTAAAGAAAGTAAAGCATTTAATATTCAAATTTAGTAATATTGACTTATAGGAAAGCTAATAAATAATATTTTCTGTTTATATATTACCTTCATTTTTGTCGTAACAAATGTATAATAATTTGGTAAATTTGCCTCACTGTTTCACTGGCGTCTGCTTCTTCTTTCACATTATCAACTTCACATGCGCCCAAATGAAAATTAGCTTGAGGTCCTCATCATCATCTTAGTCAGCCACAAATTCCACGAACTCGGGGAGTGAGCAGCCTGTTTCCAGGCATATCACGTAACGCATTGCACATGCAGGAGTTGTGCTGGGGGCAAGGGGAATGGGGGGGAGGGAGCGAGACCTGCACAGACACAATATTAAAATGTTTAATTTATAATTCAATTAATAATGACAACAACGAACGACGCGTCGCCTTTTTAATGGCCGCCGAATGGGAACGCATCCAAAAGATAGTCGAAACTCGAAGTCAGACTCGATGTATCTTGCATTATGCACTGGCATATGTACGCCGTATATTTATGTCATGTAGGAATGCGCAGCAATAACAACAGATATACATATATACATACATACCTATATACATGCAATGTGTATAAATATCTGTACTATATACTACTATTGTATATATACATAAGTTCATACCCATTGTGTGTATCTCGAGAAGAAAAACAAATGCACTTCAATTGTGAAATGCTGGGCGCCAACTTTGCGTGTATATATGTATGTATGTATGTATCTATACACGAGCTACAGAGCTGCGGGTTTGGCCAGGGGTGGGGTGGGGGGGGGGTGTGCTGGTGTGTGGGGGTTGGAGTTAACGGAAGCACAGTAAATTGAGAACTCATTGAGCGCTGGCAACAAGGGATCGATATTATGGCAACCAAAGCAAAGCAAACAAAAAACAAAGTCCAGCAGCCTCCCACCCCCCTTCCCCCATTTGGGGTTGTGTACTGAGTGTGTGTGTGTGTGTTTGTGTATCTATGTGTGTGTAGAAGCGACAGCGTCAGCAAAAGTGTTTTTCCAGCTCGGCTGAATACCGTCGGCATTTTCTTGGGGGTTGCTGTTGCTGTTGTTGCTGTTGTTGCTTTTCGTTTGGCTCGGCTGAACTCCAGCGGCGTTTGCCATTTTCGTTTCGTTTCTTTTCGTTTTCCCCTATTTTCCATTTTCTGAAATCTTTTGAATGCTTTTGACTTTGCTTATCGCGGCTGCCCGTCACTCGTGGGGGTTGCTCTGCTCGCTGCTAGTCGTCGTCGTCGTCGTCGTCGTCTTTGTTGGCGTCATAACAAGTGCTGGGTGGCGGGGACAGGGGACAGGGGAGAGAAGGCAAGTCTTGCGGGGGTTGACAATGGCCTCAGCGAAACTGAAATTAACCTTAAGGGAGCGAGAGACACGACCAAAGGGGGTATGCAGCGGCTACAGGGGAGGCGTAGGCTATTTGAATAAATATTTTGCTGACTTTGGCTGCTGTTGTTGCTGCCTCTGCTGCAAATGGAACGAGGCAGCCATATACATACAAATACATATACATATACATATATACATGCATATACATGTATGTGTGTGTGGGTGTGTATATCTTCGTAACTACTCTATGTGTAAATTATGCTTATGTAAATGAGCTAGTCGCTTTTAAAAGGAACGCAAAGTCCCCCAGGGATCCCTTATGAGCACACAAAGCAAAAGAAAGCAACAAAGTTTCCATCCCCCGCTGTGAGAGATAACAAATATACTATAGAGAAGTTGAGATACGAAGAAGCCAGCATAGAGTAAAAGTTGAAGAAAAAAACAAAATAAAATTGATGATTTCACTTATTTTGGCAAAATGAGTTTTATGTCATCCCCCAGCTCTAGCTTTGTTTCTCTTTTCGGCTTAGTGAAGGTTTTAGATTGAAATCTAGGAATAAATTTAAAAACTTTAAAGTTTAAATATTTACATAGTATATAAATAACGTCTTGGGAGACTCATAGTTATTTGGTCTATGTTATTTATTTCCATGCAATACCCGTTTAAAATAAATGTTGTAAATGTTTTGATTTAATTGATTCACATTTTAAATAAAGTCGTTAAGTCATTAAAGGAAATGTCAATTATAATGGATTGAGATAATAATATCTGTCATATAAAATCTTTATCTTAATCTACACATTTGCATATTCATTTGATTGTCGCTACCGTAATAATCCAGCTCACATTAAGAGTGTGACGCCAATTAATCAATTTGCAATTAATTCTGAAAGATATTCTTTCCGCTTATTGAAATCTGCATTTCGTGTGGCTTCCCAATAGTTATCATGCCTCAATTTGAGTACAGGTACCGATGAGCGTTCAGATAATGACTATATAACTCTGGCGCTGACGAACTGGGGTTTTGGGTTTTGGAATTTTAACTGGTGGCCAATTTAATGCCCATAAACGGGAAATTAACACCTTGTTATTCTAAAGCTGAGCAATTAACACCTTGCCCCATTGATAATAAACCCAACCAAAAACAAACAAACCTCAACAGAAACAAGTATAAGTAGTAAATTAAATAGCTGAGATGTATTTCACAGGTTTTATTTTTATTTAAATGTATCTTTTTATGCACACATATACTAAACATTTAGTACAACTAATTTATGGTGCAATATTATAACCAGCAGCTACTTTACTATATCTTTAAAGTAATAAGAATAATATATTTAAATATATATTAAAAATACAGTATGGGAATTGCTCAGCACTTTTTATATACCATTGAGAGGCGTGAGAAACTTCAAACTAATTTGAGATAACTCCTAATGGCGAATGTGTGCCAATAGCTGATAAAGTAGCTGCCATAAAGCGAATGCTTTTCAGGCCTTAAATTTATGGGGCTCTATTTGGCCAACTGGCTGTAGACAAAGAGTCAGTGCTTGGAATTAGAATTCTCTGGTTAGCGGACAGAGCAAAACACAGCAAAACAGAGCAGAGCAGAACA
This sequence comes from Drosophila maculinotata, assembly GCA_035045305.1. Lineage (NCBI taxonomy): Eukaryota > Metazoa > Arthropoda > Insecta > Diptera > Drosophilidae > Drosophila > Drosophila maculinotata. Next base: position 14,545,798 of record JAWNPD010000335.1, read on the forward strand.
CAAGAGAACCGAATTTTTATGGCCGCCACTGTTGTGCCTGTTACGGCGGCCATCAGTCCGTGAGTCCGTCAGTCCTTCAGTCCTTCAGTCCGTCCGGCCCTGTCCTCGACATTCGACGTGTGCCGTATAATGATATATTTTATATGGCCGAAGGTCGTTCGGGGAATCATTGGCAAAGAGTAATGACTCGCCGAGGACAGCTGCCAATTCAGATGGATGCAGACTCAAGGATATGTTTGCCCTGGTGAAGGAAGTTGTCGATCGAGTCGCAGCATTCCGCAGATCTTAAATCCACCTCCAATTCCAATTACCATAACATTTGTGAGATATTTGACGGTGTTTGCTTTAATTAATGCGGGGCTTATTTGCATTTTTATTTTTATTACAATATATAATACAATCTACATACAATTACCTGCTGCATGCGACTGACTCAAAGAGTTGCGGCATAGGGTGACTGTCATACCCCCCTCCGTACCTCCCTGCCCGCCTGTGTTCCTCTTGGCGCACCCTGGATGTCTGTTTGTTTGTCGTAAAACGCTTTGCTGGCAATAAAAGCAGTTAACTAGCTAGATTTATTGTACTAAAATATTGTTTAAGTACACAGTAAACAAGAGCAGCAACAGCAACAACAGCAACAACAACAACAAGAACAGCAACAACAAATTACAGCACGTATAGAAAGAGACAGAAAACGTACCCGGCTACGTTTCTCAGGTGCTACGACTTGGATTCTAATTGCCCAATTGGCGCTAACTGTCCGGCATAAAATGTCCATTAACAACTTTTACTGTAACACATCATAAAGCATCTATCATGAACAAAATAAGCTTATAGTTTATTAGTCAATTAATAAACAATTTGAAAACGTTTTAATTCCGATATACCCTCATTTTGTTTTTTAAACCCTTTAAGGGGTGTTTATTAACACTATTTTCTTATTGCAAAGTCGATTACAATGATTTACATTGACCAACTTTTTGAAGTATTTTATTTTCTCAATAATGAACGTTTTTTTGGAAGAAAGCTATCTCATTTTTAGTATCCTACAAGATACCAAAATTAAGCAAAAATTCTATTTTCATAGGGATCTTGCTTTAAACTAAGTTTGAAAATATGTCTAAATGTATTTCTAGTATTTGATATATACATAGGTGCATATGTGCATATGTCTGTCAGTAAAGTCATAAATGTCAGAAAATGCACTCGAAAATAAACATATTGAAGGATTGTGAATTGTGAATGTTGCATGTACTACAGCTATGTATGTTTGCACAATTAATTATAATTCCAATTGTGCACGACATTATCATAAATTAGCAGGCATCAAAATGGCAACATAGCAAATGACAATCAACAACTGAACTGAATCGACACTACTAAACAAAGGAGGAAAACTAACAATTGGTAACATTGAATGGTTCGAGGGGCAGTTGCCTTGTCAAATAAAGAACCGACAGCAACACATGCTCCACGAATGTATCTTGAGGATTTCAAAGGTGCCTCCCCACCTCTTATTTATTTTCCACAAAATGTCTCGCATCATATTCAGCTGTCAGTACGATATTTCATATATTCGTTCATTCTTCCTCTCGAACTTCTTATCCTCTGTCTTGGTGTTGGTGTGTTTTCTCTTTGTTCTAAATATGGACTACGTGTATGTGTGTGTATCTGTGTGTCTGTGTATCTATTCGACCGTAGCTGAGTTTTTTCTTTCGAAAAACCAAATGCCGAGACCCGGCTGGAACATGTTTTGATTTTTATAAAAACTGGAATGTAAAGACTTACCCAAAAACTTGTTCGATGCCCCGAGACTGCATTGCTTTCTGTATCTGAGTTTCAGCTGGCTCCTGAAGACCGGGTCCCACATTGATTCTGACTTTGACTCCAACTCCAGCTCCAACACCGACTCCGACTCCTCTTGTCGAACTGGAAACTGGAAAAACCACAAGATTTTTCATCCATGATGCTTTGAGGTCTATCTGTTCATGGCTTAGTTGGAATCTTTGATATCTAGATTCTTTGCTTTCCACTCGCTTAACTCTTTACAGGGAAAACGCTTTAAGCGAAAAGGGTTCTGGGAATAAAGAAATTCAAAGCAATTAAAACCAAAAAAAGCATCGCTGCCATTGGGCAGTTTGAGACAAACAGACGGCGTCTTGTAATTAGTTGGGAGAAAGATCGTTAAATTTTGGGAACTGGGACTGCGATGATGTTGGGATTTTGGGATGTTGGCGATGGCGATGGCGATGATGGCGACGAGAACCTCTAGGCCAGCAATTAGCCGTGCTGTGTCTAATTGGATAACACAAAATTTAATTTAATTCGTTCACAGCATCTTGCAGACCACCGAAAACCGGATTCCTTTTTTTTTTGTTAGCTACTTTTTTTTATGGTGGTAGTAGAGCCAATGAACTTTTCTCTCATCAAAACTCTTGCGTTTCTTTAACTATTGGCTGTCGACTGTTTTTGTTTCTTTTTCTATGGGATAAGTGCTTCTTCTTCTTCTTCTTTGCATGGCATGTGAATTTATTTGAAATGATCATGCTCGTTTTTGTGGTAGGTTTATAGTGGTCTGAATTTGAGTTTTTTTTAGTCGGACCGGGTCTACATAATGAAGCCATAAGCTGCCATTGCGGCCATAAACCTATTTGAATATTAATTTTGTTAATTAACATATTCAAATTTGGGCATCGTTAAATATGGAAGAAACACTTTTTATGGCACTTTTTTATTCAGTTATTTTTTTTTTTGATTACAAAAGAAAACATTGGAATGAAAGGCTCCCTTGTTCTTCACATATAATTACACTTGCTAGTAAAGCATATGCATATATTTTCATAGTCCCCAAAAAGGATGTGTCTGTTCTGAAATATATTATTTTTATTATCATTTCTTTACTTAGCAGATAGCTAATTGAGATAAAAGAACATAATAACATTATAATGTGAAAGCGTATTTTAAATTCAATTTGAAGTATTGTCATTACACATATTATATAATATTAAATACGGGGACTATCCATAATAAATATTTCATTACTATTATTTAAATTGAAATCCTTGATAATAAGTCATTCATATTGCAATCGAATGGCTTTTTAAAGGCAGCTTAAAATGAGCTTGTGATGAGAACTAAGTGAGAAAAGTGGCACATGAGTCTCTAGATGCAAATTATAATGTGTGTAAATATGTACATATGTACATATGCAGTATGGCATGGAAGTACAAACAGATTTGACTTTGACCCTGACACCGCCAGAGGCAATGCCAATGGCCACAACACCAACAGCAGCAACAGCAGCAAAAGTGTGAGCCAACAATGCAAATGCAAAAAACGAGGAAACAAATTTTACGACGTGTTTGACGGCTGTCTGTCTGTCTGTCCGTCTCGTCTGTCTGTCTGCTTGTCTGACTCTATATTTGCCTAGCTCGGCGCTCACTTCCGCCGCCCTGCAGGCCGTCCCCGCGCCCAGCATCCTGCACCCTGGTTGGCTGTCGAGTCTGTCTGGGCCGAATGCATTATTACCTGCCCGGTATTAAATGCAAACAAGACGTTTGCGCCAGCCATAAAGTCGCAAGATGACTTCTCTCTGGACGGACGCAAGGACGGAAGCATCGCCTTAACACTGTTGTTGTCTCTTAACCCTTAGGTGTGCTGGGAAAGTGGCCGCAAAGCGGCGCCTGCATTTATCGCATTGCCCTCGAGTCTCTCAGCTGAACCTCATATAATATTACATCTCTCTCTCTCTCTCTCTCTCTCTCTGTCTTTTACAGCAACCATTGTGACTGGAGTTCACTGTTAAATCCATCAACGGTAGCAGCCTCAATAGCAATAAATCTCAGCAGTGGCGTCCAGCCAAAATCATATTGTTGCGCCAATAGTGGCGAATAACTCCCCCTCTAGCATCAGTTCCCACCACCCACCAGGTAAGCCAATCCTAAATCAATCACCCACAGTTTTAAGTGCTTGAGTTGTAGATTTAAGAATATAGCATTAAGTATTATACATCCTTGATCATATATAATATTATAAAACATTGTAGATTTAAGAATATAGTATCATTAAGTAGTATAAAAGTTTGAATCGTAAGATTTACATTGTTCTATGATGGGAACCCTTTGAAATCCTTGGTCCTATATTTATGAAACATTCTTTTTGTTGTCTGCCGTGTTGTTATTACCCTTGTTGAAATTCGTATCCTTTTATGATTTGTCAACATTTCGACGTCCTTGTCTGAGTAAAGAAAACGGCTTCCAATGGAAATTGTCGTAAAATGCTCATAATTGTCCATTGCAGCGTTAAATTCGGGATGGAAAGGGAAACGGGTCGCATAAATTGCTTGTTGGGCTAGGGTATATACATACATACCTATATATATATATATATATGTATGAGAAAGGCTGCGCAATTGTCTCAATTTGTCAGCAGTCATAAATTACTGTGTATATGTGTATTTATTTAGCGCATTTTGATTAATTATCGCATAGGAAAAGGGGTGCCATTAAAATACTCTGGGCTGTTTGGTTTTCTGGTTGTCTGGCTGTTGTCGAAGACCGCCCCAAGTAGCTCACACAAATTGATAAAATGAAAATGGAAATGAAAATGAGAAAACATCGCACCCCAGGTCCCTTCTCATTGAAATCTCGGCCATAGATGGCGCTCTGGTGCGCGAGAGTTTCAATATAAAGTGTATTCAAATCAGCCCCAAAACAAACTTTGTTCTTGTCGAAGAGAGTGTCAGCTAGAACAGAGACAGAGCGAATGAGAGAGAGAGAGAGAGAGAGAGAGCACTAAGTAAAGAGCAAGCAAAAGCAGTACTATAATAGGTTTCTTGTATTGTGCACCTGCTAAAAGCCCAACTGATTATCGATATGCTCCACTGCTGCAAACAAAAGTCTCTCACATATGCAAGCTCTCTTAAAGCTCACCGACGTGTGTGCATGTGCACACATACATATGCAGCAGCGTATCCCCACATTCACACACATATTGTGCGTGTGCATAACGCGCGCCGTACGTAGTAAAGAGAGAGCGCCGTCAAACAACAACAACAAGCAAACAACCACCACTAAGCACACACGTACACACAGATGCACACACGCACACGCAGAGTCAGAGCGTGCGCAGGCGCGAGGCTCTCTTCAGACACCGACAGAGACACAGACACAGACACAGACACTGATACACGGATAGAAGGCGCCGCAGTGTCAGGCACACGTATCGTATCGAATGCTTTTGTTCACATCTTGACTCCGGAGCTGACTCTTGCCACCGTCGTCGTTGTTGTTGCTGTTGTTGCTGTTGTTTGCTTTTTGTGAGAGTGAGAGTCGACACCAAGACTCCACCGCTGCTGCTGTCGCTGTCGCTGCTGCTGCTGCTGCTGTTGGTTCTGCTGACTGTCGCCGTTTTCTGCTGCCCGTTGTCAGTGTAGATTTGTGCTTCGCTCTGTACGGTTGAAGACGTGCGGGCGTTTTTACCAAACAACCTACAACACACACACACACACACAGACAAAGGCCAGAGTATCTCCAACTGCAGTCATCGAGAACGAGAACTTTGACTTGATATATTCGCTTTCGGTTAAAGTGTTTGTTACCGTGCGGCTCGAAAACATTTCTGAAATCGCTTACCAATCACGAAAATACAAATGCATTTGGCGAGTATAGCTGAAATTTTGTTAACTGTTGCGAGCGCCGAGTTTAATTGTTTGTTTTGATCGTAAAATCAAATTTTATGACCAGCAACATAAAAAGCCAGCGAAAAAAAAGCACATAATAAAATAATAAAAAATCAACCACAACAACTCATACTCGCTCTCACGCATTAAAAAAATTACTCGCGCCATTTGTACCGGCAACAAAAAAAACTACTTATAACAACAATAACAATACCAACAATTTTGAAAAGTCAACAAACAAAACGTATTAAAAATGTATCGTAAAATATTATACAAGTGATTTGCAAGAAAAGTGAAGACAAATGAATAAAATCGAAATCAAAATCGAAATGGAAATGGAAAATAAGAAAACAGTTTCTACGTAAAAAAAAGTGGAAAACAGAAAACTAAGCTGAATTTACCAACTGAAAAAAAGGCCAATTTGAAAACATTTGTGCGAGTCTTGAAACCGTACCGTACCGTAATCACCCTGTGCTCGCATATCTCTTTGACTGGCTTTCGATCGAAACGCTCGCCCCATAACCACCAACTGTGGGTGGTATATGTTTAATACGTGCTCTCTTCGCCCGCCCAGCGACGCTCTTCAACGAATTTCGCTCTCCGCACGCAATCCGAACTGAGTGCTGCGTATCTGTGTGCGTGCATGCGTGTGTGCGTGTTTGGTTGTGTGCGTGAGTTAAGCATCGACTGGTGGAATCGTAAAAGACCATATGAGAAACGGCAAATAAGAATTGAAAAATTTACCATTTACTTAATTCGCAAATTATAAACAAATTGGAATTTAAAATAAAAATAAATAAAATTGAACAGAAGAAAATAAAATAAAAGAAAAGTAAACAATTAAATTGGTTGTGTTTTGGGCCGCGTCCCGTTGTTGGTGTGTTTGGTTTGGTAGTGGGCAGTGCTAATTTCTTTCCGTGGATTGACTGAAACGTATTCAAAATAACCGTAAATATTCCACCCCTTCCCCAAACCCCAACCATCCCGCTGGCGTGCGCTCTCTACGACCCCCACGATGTCTCGGCAGTCGGGTCGCACGCCGCTGCCGGGGCTTGGTGGGGGCCGCATCACACACATCCCCATCCTCATCCACATCCCGGCAGCGCCTCGGCGGCCGCGCTGCAGCACCACCACCACCAGCAGCAACAGCAGCAGCAGCAACAGCTGCAGCAGCAGCAGCAGCAGCAGCAGCAACAGCACCAACAATTGCAACAGTCCGCGCAGCATTTGCAACAACTGCATCATCATCCGCACCAGCACCACCACCTGCCTCAGACCCAGCCACTGCACCACCACCTGCAGCACACGGTTATCTCCTCCGACTCGGTTGCATTGCCAACGCCATCGGTACTCCAGCAGCAACAGCAACAGCAGCAGCAGCAGCAACAGACGACGCCAACAACACATTCCACACCCACACATGCGGTTATGTATGAGGAGCCACCCGTGCCCATTGTGCCCGTGCAGCAGCAGCAACAACAGCAGCAGCAGCAACAACATCCGCCTCTTCAGCATCTGCCCCCGCCACAGCAGCAACAGCAGCCGCAGCAGCAGCAGCAGCAACAACAGCTACAGCTGGCAACAACTCCTGTTAGCGGTGGACTTAGTCCAGCCCAAACGCCTACGGGTCCCGCCGCCCAGCAGCCCCAGCACCTCACATCACCTCATCATCAGCAACAACAACAACAACAACAGCAACAGCAGCAACAACAACAGCAGCCGCCAAGCAGCGCCCCAAGTGGCTCCACGTCTAGTCTGCAGCAACAGCAACAACAACAGCAACAACAAAATGCAGTGGTGGCGTCCGGTCAAAGCCAAATTGTTGCTCCAACAACGGCGAGTGTCTCTCCCTCCAGTGTCAGCTCTCAGCAAGCAGGTGAGCCAGAGGAGTCCCATATTAGCCCCGTATCCTTGGTCATTTCAAAGGAATTCCAACTTTTTCAATCAAAAGTATTATAATCATATTCCAATTGTCCACATGCTCAATAAAAACTATGAATTAACGCCTGATTCCATAAATTCGATAACAAGCTTCAAAAAGCTTTCTAAAATATTTGATTTATGAATTTATTGACTACTGATATTTTCGGATATTTTTAAATACTTAATGGAGAGGATTGATAAATGTAAATTTAAAATATAAATAATTGAAAAAAATAAGACTCAAATGTTTATTTCTATATAGACTAATGTGATTCCGGGCATAAGCTATAGATTTTCGGAATAATATATTATATTATATAATATATATTAAAAGGTATAGAAGTATTAAACCTGATAATTATTTTCAATTGTTAAATGGTAATATATACTATCCAGCTTTGCGATGTGGATTTTTAAAATCAAAATTTCACATTTTTTTTTTTTTTTTTATAGCTTTTGAGTATACTTTGATGCCAAGTCTAATCTTGGCGTCCTTGCCATCGCGAATTATGATTATGATGGTCCCCAGTCTTTTTGTCAGTTAGTCGAGGGAAACTGTTTTAAATACCCTCGCAAAGTTTACATACCCTGGTAACTTGCAACTGCAATTATTAATTTAAAAATCCGTTAAGCTGTAGGGACCTGTAAAGTTTAGCCTCCTAATGCATTTATTCTTGTCCAGGATAACCTGCTATGTAAGTCGACATGGCCATATCCGTCTCCCTGTACTTCTGTCCACTTTATTGAGAGCATCGATTACTGACTAAAAGAGCTACAAGTAAACTTCGACGTGAATTAAACTCGGAACAACTTCTATCTTTCCATATTGGGTGCAGGGATTCATCTATTCGCGTACTCCGGGCTAGATTAATTTTTTTTTTAAATATTGACAAAATCTGTTTGTATGAGATAAATAAGTTAAAATTATAACAATAATTAAAACTATTGAACTATAACATTATAGAAATATAATTATAGACTTGTATGTCGTGGGTTTAAAATGTAAACATATATTTAGTTTATATACCTTTTAATTATATAGATAAGAATTAAGATTAAGATTAGTTAGAATTAAGTTAGTTAAGTATTTTGGGGTGTATATAAGTCAGGTCTCAATTATCTTTAAGATTTATGTATAAATTCTTAAAAGCTTAGTCAAGTATTATAATGTTTATCAAGTTCCTTTATATGGCAGCTGATCAATAATGAGAATTCCTTTCTGTCGTTTATTTGTAGACATGTCCATCTCATTAGCGCCAATACATATACCCGCAATCAGGCCCGGCTTCGAAGCGGACGCAACGACGCCCGTAAAGCGGCACGCGCATCCCTGGCCGTATGACAATGAGTTTAACCAGTACCATGCCTCGCCATATTATCTCGACCGGGATCGCAAGCCGATGTTCTACGGTTACCCAGAGACCCAGTTTCAGGTGAGTGCACGAGGCCAACAGCAACGGCAACAGCCACAGCCACATTCGACAGCCGTCTCGTAAACAACTCAATGTCAACTAAATGAATAACTAACTCTGAACGTTCCACATGCTTGCAGCCTGCATACTGGCCCAACTACCGTGATCAACCGACCTCTGCGGCAGCGGCGGCCTACATGAGTGCCACCGACGAGCGCCATGCCTCCGTCAGTGCGGCAGCAGCGGCGCGGCAGTCCGTGGAGGGCACCTCGCAGTCCAGCTACGAGACGCCCACCTACTCCTCCCCAGGTGGGCTGCGCGCCTTCCCCGAGGCCTACTCGAGCACAGGTGAGTCGCACTCGCAGTCCCAGTTCCAGTCGCAGTCCCAGCCCAGCCAAAGGCAGAACCATATCTAAATACATATAGTAGTATGTTATCGCTGTTCGCATTGTTTTTGTTTTTGCGCTTTTGCTGCTGTCGCGAAAAGCAAACTACAAATTGCAACAAAACTGTTAGGTTTGCCGTTTAATTAGCGTATTGCAAAATGCCTCATAAATGATATATGAAATATTCAGACGAGGTTGTGCTCCTTTCAGTCAGTGGGTGTGCCAATACATATAGTAACAATTGCCCCCGGGTGTGCCAATATAACCCACTTGAACTGAATGAATCGAGTTATAAGTAGCCCATTTATCACTTATAAATGTTTCAACTAATGATAGCTATATTCAATTGATACGTATATAATAATCTATTCAAATTTTAATCAATTTAAAAAACGTTCAACTAGAGTTTTTTTCAAAGTAAACCAAGCTCTATTTGGAATGAAGCCAAACATTTTCATCAGTTTAATTAATTACTAACTGCTTTTTCTTTAATTTTTCAATACAAGAAATTACTTATCCATGACTTCAAATTCCTATAACTTTGCCAAAACTGAGCCGATTTTCATTGCTGAGGCCATTTTGGTAATTATTTGGCATTTTGTTGAGTTCTACATCAAAAGTTTATGCACTTTTGAGAATAAAAAATTTTGGCTTTTTTTCCTAAAAAAGCATAAGGGGGGACCCTTACGAATTTTGAATTTTCAAAAAATAGAATCTCGAAATTTTATTTTTAATCGATTGTGGGTGTCATAATTAGTATAAAAAACTATAAGAAAAATGATTTTGGGGTGTTTCATTTTTCTGTCAAAAATCACGTCAAAAGTGACAAAAAAATTGGCTTGTAAAGTGCCCAAGCAACGAAAAGTTCCTTATAAATGCCTTTCTAAGATTTCAAACTGCCATAACTTTGTCAAATCTGAACCGATTTTCATTCCCGAGGACATTTTGGTCATTATTTGATATCTAGTTTAGTTCTAAATCAAAAGTTTATGCACTTTTGAGAATAAAAAATTTTGAACTTTTTTGGCAAAAAAAGCATAAGGGGGGACCCTTACGAATTTTGAATTTTCAAAAAATAGAATCTCGAAATTTTATTTTTAATCGATTGTGGGTGTCATAATTAGTATAAAAAACTATAAGAAAAATGATTTTGGGGTGTTTCATTTTTCTGTCAAAAATCACGTCAAAAGTGACAAAAAAATTGGCTTGTAAAGTGCCCAAGCAACGAAAAGTTCCTTATAAATGCCTTTCTAAGATTTCAAACTGCCATAACTTTGTCAAATCTGAACCGATTTTCATTCCCGAGGACATTTTGGTCATTATTTGATATCTAGTTTAGTTCTACATCAAAAGTTTATGCACTTTTGAGAATAAAAAATTTTGAACTTTTTTGGCAAAAAAAGCATAAGGGGGGACCCTTACGAATTTTGAATTTTCAAAAAATAGAATCTTGAAATTTTGTATTAAATCGATTGTGGGTGTCACAATTAGTATAAAAAACTATAAGAAAAATGATTTTGGGATGTTTCATTTTTCTGTCAAAAATCACGTCAAAAGTGACAAAAAAAATGGCTTGTAAAGTGCCCAAACAACGAAAAGTTCCTTATAAATGACCTTCACAGACTTCAAACTGCCATTACTTTGTCAAATCTGAACCGATTGTCAATCCCGAGGCCATTTTGATCAGTATTTGGCATCTTGTTTTATTCTACATCTCAAATTTGTGAATTTTTGAATAAAAAATAATTTTGGATTTTTTTGGCAAAAAATCATAAGGGGGGACCCTTACCAATTTTGATTTTTCAAAAAATAGAATCTCGAAATTTTACCTTTAATTGATTGTGGGTGTCATAATTAGTATAAAAAACTATAAGAAAAGTGATTTTGGGGTGTTTCATTTTTCTGTCAAAAATCACGTCAAAAGTGACAAAAAAATTGACTTGTAAAGTGCCCAAACAACGAAAAGTTCCTTATAAATGCCTTTCTAAGATTTCAAGCTGCCATAACTTTGTCAAAACTGAACCGATTGTCATTCCCGAGGCTATTTTGGTTATTATTTGGCATCTAGCTTAGTTCTACATCAAAAGTTTATGCACTTTAGATAATAAAAAATTTTGGACTTTTTTTCCTAACAAAGCATAAGGGGGGACCCTTACCAATTTGGTTTTTTCAAAAAATAGAATCTTGAAATTTTTTATTAAATCGATTGTGGGTGTCACAATTAGTATAAAAAACTATAAGAAAAATGATTTTGGGGTGTTTCATTTTTCTGTCAAAAATCACTCCAAAATTGACCAAAAAAATTGGCTTGTAAAGTGCCCAAACAACGGCAAGGTCCTTATAAATGAACTTCACAGACTTCAAACTGCCATAACTTTGTCAAATCTAAGCCGATTGTCATTCCTGAGGACATTTTGATCAGTATTTAGCTTCTAGTGTAATTCTACATCTCAAGTTTATGAATTTTTGAAAAAATTAAATTTAGGACTTTTTTTCCTAAAAAAGCATATACTTCAAAGACTTCAAACTGCCAAAACTTTGTCAAAACTGAACCGATTGGCAATCCCGAGGCCATTTTGGTCATTATTTGGAATCTAGTTTATTTTAACATCTAGGGTTAATGCAGTTTTTCATATTTTATTTTTTCGAAAACAACATATAATTTATATAATATTTTGATCGTTGTTAGGCACATCTGGAGGCCTCTCCGTTGGGGCAGTGGGTCCATGTACGCCGACAAATGCGATGCACGAGTGGACCGGACAGGTGTCGGTGCGAAAAAAACGCAAGCCGTACTCGAAGTTCCAAACACTGGAGCTGGAGAAGGAGTTTCTCTTCAATGCGTATGTGTCCAAACAGAAACGCTGGGAGTTGGCCCGCAATCTGCAGTTGACGGAGCGTCAGGTATGTGGCATGTGGGAACGCTGCAGGAATTTTAAATAATTAACAATGCGTACTTTAGGTAAAGATTTGGTTTCAAAATCGACGCATGAAGAACAAGAAGAACTCGCAGCGGCAGGCCACACAGCAGAATAACAACAACAACTCCAGCAGCAACCACAACCATGCGCAGGCGGCACAGCAGCACCACAACAACCATCACCTGAACTTGGGATTGAGCATGGGACACCATGCCACCAAAATGCACCAGTGACCTTTGGACAACAGCAGCGCCGGCGCCATGGGCTTTGCCACCTACTAGCAGTTAGCCAATCCCGATCCCAATCAGAATCCCCACCCGAATCCGAATCTGATTACAAATGCGGATATTAATTCGCATTCAAATCCAATCAAGAACGAAATGATAATCGACTTTCCGTGCTAGTTGAATTAATAATGATCATGAGTCCAGGCAGTACAAATACAAATGGGTTGAATTCACGGTTCTGTAAATATTATCGGAAAGCGGTGGAGGAAGAGGAAGAGGAAGAGGAGATGGAGGAAGAGGAAGAGGTGGATGAGCGAGGAGGGAGGGAGGGAGGGAGGGAGGGATGCTGTAGCCCAGCGTTGGCGTCGCTGTTTTCAAAGCATTAATTGTTTGGCAGATCAGGCCAAGTAGAGTTGAGACTAATCAACGTTTAATGAAATGCAGTTAGTTAATAAGTCAGTTCTTAAAATATCTCTAAACAAGCTTAACAAATGTCTATTGATGCTTGGTGCAGTAGTAGTTCAATAATATAGACACTTATAGCTGCAAAAATTCATATGGTAATTGAAAAAAGAAAAAAAAGAAAAACGAAAAAAACAAAAAATAAATCAAATTAGAAAAAAAGAAAAAAAGAAGGACGCACATTCAATAGTACTATGTATGAATATATATATATGTATGTATGTATTTCTCTCATAAATTAAAGCGCATTACTTATTAATTTTTAACTATAAATATAATATGCATATACAAAAATACTATCCATATTAATTATGAATACAAAAACAAGAATTCGAGTAGTAGATTCTAAATGTAAGTGCAGCTACTAAATTGCAACTAAATGACGAGCACATTGTAGGCCAGGAAAATGTTCTTAAAACAAAACGAGCAAACTGATTAACAATTTTCATCCACACACACATACACACACACACACACACACATACAATGCAATGCAATGCAGTTAGACAGCGCCGCACTTTTAGCATAAATTTTGTCATTATATTGTTCGTTGTGTCGTGTTCTTAGGTACATTTTAAGTTCCTGTATATAAACTAAGACATAAAACCAGAAAAAAAGGAAAAAGTTTTGAAACTAAAATAAAAATTAACTTAGTGCATACAAAATATAAAGTAAAGGAAAACTATAAATAAAAATCGATGAATATATAAAAGTAACAATTTCAAATGCAAAAGTCGAATTCATTTTATTAAGAGTAAAATGTTAAACGTAAGGAATTTTGATGTGTGTGCATAGTTACTCCAGTTAGTTAAAGGCGCTTTCGATCTTAACAAAAATCTAAAGATACAAAAAACTATAACTCAAACAAAAGAAAAACAAAAACAAAAACTAAAGAAGGAAATACATTAAACAAAAAACGAATACATGTAAGAAATTCAAATACATTGAAAGGAGTTAAGAAACAATTAATTTTCAATACATACCTTAATGCTACTTACATTACTTATATATAGTAGTACATACATATAAATAACGTACATATGCATATATATATTCTATGTGTATCGACTCAGCTTAATCCTGATATTACATCTAAGTTCAGTTATGTTGTGTAATTATCGAATTTTTGTTAATGTTTTGCTTCATACATTATATATTGTACCATATACATACTTATATGTATAAATATTGTATGCTTATACCATACTATATTATAACTATTAATGAAATTATTTCGCCAATTGCTTTATCCTAGTTCTTGTATTATTATTATTTCAGACCTTTTCATAAGTTGTAGTATAAAGTCGGTTATGTTTATGCTTATGTTCGATTATAGTTTGTTTAGTAAATTTTTACATAGCATTAGCAATTCTCTTTTTTAAAAAGTTAATTATTGTGAATAAAACATAAAATTGCAAAAAATAAATGCAAAAATATACACAATTTAAAAATACCGATGAGTATGCAACTTTTGTTACTCATTTACTCAATCTAAACATCCGATAAACATATTTGTTTCTGTAGTAACCATTTAACCAAATACCAAGGCCCTTCAATTCTGGCCTAGATTAGCATCATCTTAGCCCCAAGCATACAGCAGAACCCCTAGATACGTATTTATAATTGTTTTTATCTTGCTTTTGTTTTATTTCCCTTCCTAGATTCGGTTTTGTTTGGTAAGTACTGTCGGTCATCAGTAAGGGTCCCCTAGCAAAGGTGTTCTTAAATAGCGTTTCAAGGACGACCTCTCAGCATCGAATTTATTCATAAGCATCCATAATAGTTACTCGTACAAAGTATAAATAGACTTAGTATATGAGAAAATTAAACAGAGCAGCCTCTCAAAATAAAAAGAGTTCTTAACTAAATGAACCTATTTGATAACTCACAAAACAATATGAAATTTAATGAGTTTATTACAGATCATCATTTTTGTTATGTTTTCTTTTCCATGAGTTATCCTAAAAGTTTCATTTTGTTTTCGGTAATGTAATACAGCGCTTAAGCAAATTTAATTTACATTGAAACAGTCTTGTTTTGGAATATGTCATAAGGTTAAATAAATTATTATGTAACTGTGATGCTTTGAAGTTTGATTCACAGTTGTAAGGAACATTGGGTAAACATATTTTATTGACGTAATATATACGTATAGGTACAATAATATTGATAAAGTTGTGCAAATATACCAGTAATTGAAAAGTCAATCATCTTTGGGATTAATAGGCCTATAGATACGAAACTTCCAGATATATTCATTCATACAGCTTGAATGTTTAAAAATTTTAACATTTTAAACAATTTAAAAGATAATAAATGCATTCATTTTATTTGGCAGTAAAAGTGTATATTTCTAGTCTTTTTGAATCTACCCTGTATTTTTGATGCGGGTCACACTGTCACATACGGGCTTGACTTTTGCCTACCCTTTCAGGTCTAGTCGTGGGCTGGGTGAAGCTGTTGCGACACATATGTTGCCAATGCTTAGCTTGCACGGTTTAAGCAAGGTAATGCAACATAGTTTCACTATGCTTATATATTAAGGACGCATATGCATTTAAATCTTGTAAGCTTTACGTCTCTACGAATTCGGACATAATATATATAGATCTGGTTACAGCCAATGTGCGCTTAAGTAGAGCATTCGGAATACAATGTATCTGTACCCATTAGCAGAGAGAGAGAGAGAGAGAGAGAGAGAGAGAGAGAGAGAGAGAGAGAGAGAGAGAGAAACAAAGAGAGAAAGAGACAAAAACAGTACATATGCATTACAAGTTATTTATATCGATAAATATCAACTTCTGTTGCCCGTTTTTTGACATATCTTGAAAGTTGTCAGAGCAAGGAGCAAATGGCGCATCTTTCAGCTTGTGTGTTCGTTTCTTTGTATGTATACAGGTAAGTATCAAAGAATACATGTAATTTTGCAATTTTGGCACCAACGAGGGTAGATTTGCCGAAAAAGGTTAGCTACTGCTATTCAAAAAGGTTTTTGTGTACGACTAGGGTATAACCTGTAAATTCTGTCAGTTAATGGATATATTTTAATGAATGAACTACAAAATATGTAGTTTCAGCTTTCTGACTTTGGCGGTGAATGTTGCAAGCCACACCCCCTGTGCTTCCCTACGAGAAAGCATCTGTCTAAATGTCAGCATCCTTGCTATAATTTCCCTTTATGCTGCACATTAGTCACAAGACAGGCAGTCAATTTTACATATTTATATAGATTAAAACATAATTGTACCCTTTTTATCCATGTTATGTGTACAGGGTATACAAGTAAACGATTGTCATAAGTGTGTTTGTTATTGTATATGTACTCAGTAAGTTATGGCAATTCAGAGATATATAGATACCCTATAATATTTAAAAGCATCTTACCATACATCCACCAGATGCAAGTCTCGTTTGAATACCATCGATATAAGGTATTTGCACTTTAATATCGAATTGTAACAAATGTTCTCTCTCGTTTAGCTAATAATATAATGTTTATTTACATTTTATATATGTAGATCAAGGGTTGCAAAAATAGTTAGGGTACATTGTCACTTACATGTATCCGAACTTAATTATATGGATATGCAGTTGACATCTGATTGTCCCTTCTTAACTGAACTTGCCCGAAAGGCATCGAGACGGGGCTGGAAAATAAGCGCAGAAGAGAAATGCCATAAAATGCACCCTGCTATGTAAACATTGCCATTTCCCCTCAATGACTGTTCAAAGATTGTGAGAAAAAGTGTTTCGGTTCTGTGCGACTTAA
This sequence comes from Drosophila maculinotata, assembly GCA_035045305.1. Taxonomy (NCBI): domain Eukaryota; kingdom Metazoa; phylum Arthropoda; class Insecta; order Diptera; family Drosophilidae; genus Drosophila; species Drosophila maculinotata. Next base: position 14,562,578 of record JAWNPD010000335.1, read on the forward strand.
TGCGTTTTTTATGTTATGTACAAGTAAAATGCTTTCACAAAAGGTCCCGTTCGTTGCTTCTATTGGGTTGGATTTTGTGGGTTGTTGCTTTCAAGTCAAATGAAATTTACAACCACCATCGCTGCAAATTTTCATTGAAGAAACCATCTCAGATGCTCAGAACATTTTGGCAACATTGGACTACTGCATCAAATGGAAGGAACTTAAAACAAATGTTTAAAAACTATTTTATAAATCTTTTTTATTGTATGTTTTATGTTATATTTTAGTCTTCAAACTCAATCACCCAAAAAAAAAACTACTTTATCTTTGGCATGTAAGCTAAACATTTGTGTAAACTCTTTTCTCCACATATGATCGGATACTAAGTATAGAAGTTAAGTTTGAAAATAAAAATTGTATTTTATGTTTGAATGCGTGTTTCACACATACATATGTAAATGTACAATTGTTAACTAATTGTCTACAAAACCAAAACATTCCCATTTGCGAGTGACCAGTGTCGATAGTTTCAAGATAAATCACAAAATTTGCTTACGTTTATTATATAATAACGATAACTTTGCCATTTTTAGTGTGTTTCATTTTTCTGTCAAACAACAATTTCCCAAACAACTAAAAGTTCCTTATAAACGACCTTGACAGACTTCAAACTGCCATAACTTTGTCAAAACTGAACCGATTTTCATTCCCGAGGCCATTTTGGTAATTATTTGGCATTTTGTTTAGTTCTACATCAAAAGTTTATGCACTTTTGAGAATTAAAAATTTTGGACTTTTTTTCCTAAAAAAGCATAAGGGGGGACCCTTACCAATTTGGTTTTTTCAAAAAATAGAATCTTGAAATTTTTTATTAAATCGATTGTGGGTGTCACAATTAGTATAAAAAACTATAAGAAAAATGATTTTGGGGTGTTTCATTTTTCTGTTAAAAATCACGCCAAAAGTGACAAAAAAATTGGCTTGTAAAGTGCCCAAGCAACGAAAAGTTCCTTATAAATGCCTTTCTAAGATTTCAAACTGCCATAACTTTGCCAAAACTGAACCGATTTTCATCCCCAAGGCCATTTTGGTAATTATTTGGCATTTTGTTTAGTTCTACATCAAAAGTTTATGCACTTTAGAGAATAAAAAATTTTGGACTTTTTTTTCCTAAAAAAGCATAAGGGGGGACCCTTACAAATTTGTTTTTTTCAAAAAATAGAATCTCGAAATTTTATTTTTAATCGATTGTGGGTGTCATAATGAGTATAAAAAACTATAAGAAAAATGATTTTGGGGTGTTTCATTTTTCTATCAAAAATCACGTGAAAAGTGACAAAAAAATTGGCTTGTAAAGTGCTTAAACAACAAAAAGTTCCTTATAAATGCCTTTCTTAGATTTCAAACTGCCATAACTTCGTCAAAACTGAACCGATTTTCATTCCCGAGGCCATTTTGGTAATTATTTGGCATTTTGTTTAGTTCTACATCAAAAGTTTATGCACTTTTGAGAATTAAAAATTTTGGACTTTTTTTCCTAAAAAAGCATAAGGGGGGACCCTTACCAATTTGGTTTTTTCAAAAAATAGAATCTTGAAATTTTTTATTAAATCGATTGTGGGTGTCATAATTAGTATAAAAAACTATAAGAAAAATGATTTTGGGGTGTTTCATTTTTCTGTCAAAAATCACGTCAAAAGTGACAAAAAAATTGGCTTGTAAAGTGCCCAAACAACGAAAAGTTCCTTATAAATGACCTTCACAGACTTCAAACTGCCATAACTTTGTCAAAACTGAACCGATTTTCATTCCCTAGAACATTTTGATCATTATTTAGCATCTAGTTCAATTCTACATCTCAAAATTATAAATTTTTCAAAAAACAAAATTTTGACTTTTTTTTACAAAAGCATACCAATTTGCTTTTTATCAAAAATAGAATCTTGAAATTTTATATTAAATCAATTGTGGTTGTCATAATAGGTATGAAAAAGTATATGAAAAGTAACATTCGAGTAGTCCATTCAAAAAAATCTCTTGGAAGTAGCCTAGAAATTACCTATCCAAGACTTAAAACTCCAATAACTTTGCCAAAACTGAACGGATTTTCATACTTAAGGCCATTTTGTAAATGGTTTGTTATCTTAATAGTTTTTGGCCATGTGTTGCTACGAGTATCTGTGCATAAATTATGTTTAAGTATTGAGGGAGTTGTAAATGAATGTTGTTAGAATAGCAGTGGACGGCTGAATATGTTCTTCTTCTGTGGCTGCGCCCAAAATGTACAAAAATATGTACCTAATTCAATACAATTCGTTGTGGTAATCAAAAGATAAACGTGTCATAGATGCTGGCAGGCTGAACTGAACTGAACTGAACCGAACTGAACCCCAATTTCGAGTCCAGGCCACATAGAAAATTGGAAATGGTGGTGGAATCCAGACAGATTGCCTGCCACATTTGGGGGTACAGAGCAGGATGCAGAAAGAATAACAATCAAACGACTACAATAACAACAAGTAAGAGGGCTTTAATCGAGGGAGCTCGCCGAGGTGATACCCTGTTCTAAAGTCTATATCTTATGTAGATATACTCTACTGAAACGAAAGTTGCGCCTATAAGCAAATGAGCAATCCATCTGAGAAGTCCTTGCAAATAAAAAATGTTGATTCTGTCCTGATGTGGAATCGAAATTAGACTAGCTCCGGAAACAACAATATTCCGTGAATATCCAGCACTTCATTCACGCTCGTTGGGAATGGAATTAAAGTATACTTTATAATAATAATTATAATATAGTTTATAATATCACGTTTCCGATATGATAATACTCTTTCTATAACAACTATTCTAGAATATAACATTTCTAGAACAAATTTCTTAGTATCTTATTTTATATTATTTTAGAGCAACGTGGGGTATTATCGATAAAATAAAATAAAATGTATCTGGGTATGAAATATGAGAGTATAGCTCTTAAGACAGGCATACGGACAGACAGACGGAGGTTTAAGGTTACAGGGTATGGAATGAAGAAACAAGAACCACTCAGATGCGAAACTGGGATTCAAAATTGACTCGTCGTTGATGTCGATGTCGTCAGCGTGAACAACATCAGCGCCGAGTAAAAAAACACACACACAAACACACACACACAGACACATATACGCGGGGCAAGTATATACAGAGATGTATGTGGCAGCGTGGACTTGTTTCGCACACAAAGATACAAATGTATCTACGGCAGACAGCCAATGGCGTATATAAAATGATTCGACATGTGTCTGTGTGTATCAGTAGTATAGTAGAGTGAGTCTGTCGTGACTTCGTGAGAGCGCTCCGGTGGTTGTTTTTGTGCATGTGTGAGGGAGAGAGCAAGAGAGCGCCAGAGCAGCGCTGTAGAAAGAGAGGGGCAGCTGCACGCGCGTTTTTATTACCCATCGCTTTTGCCTTTATGCTGCTTCGACTGCTGCTTCCATTGCTTCCACTGCTGCCGCTCCTCTGGCTTTGCATCTTTTCATCGGGCTGGTCGGTCGGTCGGTCGGGCGGTCGGTCGGTCGGTAATGGTGCCGCCTGCCATGTGCCTCTGACTGCCAGTCTCATTTTCATCTCGTTTACGTTCTCCCATCGCCGTCCTTTTGCGTTCTGGTAAGCGTAAGTGTTGCGGCCGCTGCTTCTGCTGCGGGTTTATGTCTTTTTTTCTGGCTTTTTTTGTTGTCAGCAAACGCCAAGCGACGCGACGCAACGCAGCGCTGTCATCGTCATCCACATCCACATCCACAGGCAAATCTCGCATAGGAATGAGGCATATGAGAAGCATTCACTTTGGCTCTCAACCACCGCCAGGCGACACCTTTTTCCCCTGCGCGGAACGTATCTGTATCTGTATCTGATTGCTGTGCTTGTTGTTGCCTTTACTGTTACTGCCGCCGACTCTTGCCTCTTGCCGTATTCAGTATTCAGTATTCAGTATATCAGTCAGTATTCTCACTCTCAGTTTACGTTTTTTGTACTCTGTTGCTTTTCGCTTCGTTCTTCGTGCGCCGACCGCGCTGTCTCGGTCTCGGTCTCGGCCTCGGTCCCGGTCTCGGTCTCGGTCTCGACAACCACTGACTTGTGTCAAACTGAACAGCAAATATTATTTTTTGGACACTTTGCTATCAGGTCGACGTCGCGACGTCAACCAGACGTCCTGCTCCATTCACCATCCAGCGATTGATATCGTCACCGCCAACCGGGCTCCAGTTTTGGCCATCGAGGTCGAGATACCTATTGTTTCCCATTGATGTGTCGCATTCCGAGTCAGACAGCACAAGCCGGAGATCAGAGAGCGGAGACTTCCGGACACAACTTCCAATTGTGAATTATTGAAATAAATTAAAACAGCAACTAAGCAAAAGAAATGGAACTTTAGCCGGTTCGTGTGCAGCACAAAATTATGAAATTAATTATAATATTGACAAAGAACCCTAAACCGCACCTCAACTCCCTACCGGACCAACTGTGAATAATACTCTTGTGCTTGTGAATGTTGATTATAATTTCGCGTGTGATTCTCGTGGCTCGAAGAAAACGTTAACAACACTTTTGGGCCTGTTTCTGTGTTCTGTGCTTCGTACTTGAGTTCCGTTTCTGTTTATGCTTTCTGTTTGTGGTTTGGTTTGCGGTCGTCGCTTTTTTTGGTGGACCGGGCACCATCTATATTCTTTGTCGACTTTTATGTCCGTCCAGTGTGCCCGTCCAGCGCCTCGCGGTCGTCGGTGTTTCTGATTTGCTGTGCGTGGATTCAATTAAAATGATTTGTGGCCGCCGCTCCTGACATTTCGGACATACATAAATAGTGGCCCTGATTCATAGTACAATGTTCTCGTGTAAACAAAATCAAAGCCAACTGGGTCGATAACCCCGATTACGGGTGAGTTCATATGTATACATATATCAGGTGTCTGAGCCGCCGGCATATTACATAACTACATTTCACAAATAATCAGTACATTATCAGATTTATATTGATACCTTTGTCTATAAATTATGGCTCCCATTTCTCAGAAATATAAGAATATATCTCCAATGATAATAATACCAACCGCCTAATATCCATATTATAACAGAGAGTTAAAGCCACAGCTTAATTTATTATATTTTTGCAGAGAGAATTCGAATTTTGTCACAAAATATGTAACGTTACCCCAGAAACTATATATTATATATTATTATGATCAGTACGATTACTAAAATATAGAAACATATACCTATATCGTATAGCTGTCATATAAACTATCGGTCGAAAGATGAGTTCTTGTTTTCATTGTTTTTATGTTTTCTAAAATATCTTAGCTAAACTCACAAGATACAACTGTTATTATGTTCCTAAAAAGATTTGAAAAAATATCACATTTTTCATATAGCTCACTCAAAAATATATGTAGAAAATGTAGTTTAAAGATGTCTTAACTTATGATCCAAACATTTCGAAAATAGATATTGGTAATTGAATTTTTCAGGTATGTTATATAATGATAAAATACTTCAGATAACGGCAAATGTACGTTATACACAAAAATTATCAGCAACATAACTTTAAAACAGAGAAACTTATTGACTGGTATCTTAATGCTGACCAAGAATATATATAGTATATGTATAGGTGATTTCATACGCTACAAAATTAAAATATCCTTTAGGCTTTTTATTTCCTATATATACATATATATCAAATTGCTTTTGTCAGAATCTTTGTCGATAATTATTCACTTATTCTTAAATTTTGCTCATTTTTACTGATGAAACACTTGCCAACATAAACAGTATTTTAAATGCAACAGTTACTGACTAGTTAGTTGCATATTTGCCTGCCAAGTGATAAGAAACAAGAGTTCACATATTCATAAAATAAAATGCAGTTCCGGGAGCTGCCGGACAGGTAGAAGGTAGAGGAAAGGGTTACCTCTGGTGTTTTTTGAATGATTTATGACACTGCTAACTGAGAAACGACCTTTCGCAGTGCATTCAAGGAAGCGAGTGACGCAAAACGAGGTCCCGGTCTCTGTCCCGGTCTGGTTCCCAGATCCTGGCTGTGGCACAATTTTGGCCTAATAACGGTCCAGATTTAGTTCGGAACGGTGTGGTCCGGCGAAAGCGTGAAGTCGGGTTGGTTTATGACCACATCATAAAGCGGGTACTGGTGAAGCAGCTCTCGTCTCAAAATATTTTGATTGGAACAAAGGTTTGCCCAAGACCACAGAAAACACACAGCTGGAGGCCCAATTTGGGCGAAAGGGTTACAATATATGCGAAACGGTTCCGCGTAAATATGCATATATACGCAATGATGTAACATACATACAGTAGAGCTTAACTAACTTGAACCCTACTAGTCACAAAATACAATAGAGCTATAGATACTTTCGAGTCAGAAAACATCTTAAGAAAAGAGTTCAACCTCAACCCAAATATGCAAATTGGTAATAATTCTTTTCTAGATTCAATCAACATTTTCAATTGTAAAACGTTCGCAATTTTTGATGGTATTATAGAGAAACTCATTGGAGTTAAATAGTTGCATTTAGGGCCACTCAGAACGTCGAATTGAACGTGACAATATTGTATATTCGACTTAGGGACTTTTAAGACTTTCGCTTAAGAAGTACATCTGTTACAACTGCCAACAATTGAACACCCAATGAACACAGAAGGAACTAATTGAAGACGTGTAGAACCTGATGTCTATGTCGCCATTTAATTGCCACTCCGCAGAAGTCACCAAGAGTGGGGGTTCGTGCAACGTCTCATACATATTATCCTCCCCAAAGGGCGACAAGTATCAACAGGGGAGGGAGTGGTGGGGGGATAACATAAGTATATACAAGTTACATGGAAAGCAGGAGGTATCCAGACAAGTGTCGCCGCCTCCAACATTCATTGAAATTCAAAGCCTGAGCAGCCACGCGACACGGGCATAAGTTTGGGTTGCGAGAATTCATAGCTACATTTATCTATCAGTTCTGTGGAACAGACGAAGCATGGCTTCAACAAAATAATGTAATTTATTCCGACACTTTCATAAAAAAAGAATCGAAAAGTCTTGGCAACAAACCAAGACATTATCGCCGCATAATTAATGCTACATGTTGCAGTTCAGCGCGGAGTGTCGCTTGGAAGGGGCAGAGGGGCAGCGGGGCAGATGGGTGCACCGAAACATTAAAAACATTTTCAACCATCTTGGTTTTTTGGTCATGAGCCGCCAAGAAATATCATAAAGTCATTCGAAATTTTAATTGCCTAGCTGGCGGAGCGTCGACCCCCGCGACTCATTACCATATTAAGGGCTTCTCATTTGAATAAATTTATCAAAATGGTAATCAGCGACGGCAGAAACGCAACACACACACACACACACACTCACTAGACGCCCAACCCATGCAGTCCCGCAGTCCCATCACAAAGTATCCCATCCCATCGCACTCTGTGCTATCCATACCATCCCTAATGCCATCCGATTTCCATCACATACCGCGCGCCGCTTGATGTCTTTTCCCATGTTTGCTTTGTCTGCCATTTTCGCCGGCATGGCGCATGCGTCGCGCTGGCAACGCGACAGAGGAACACCATTATAAAATGGGCGGAGCTAAGGTCGTCCGCCGTAGCCGTAGCCAAGACAAGACAAGGGTTCAACGCACAGGCAGCGTGGTGAATTTCTGTTTCCTTTACTCGACATTAACGGCTTCTGCGCTTGTCTGTATCTACATGTGTACAGACATATACGCATATATTAAAACCCCTCGAAAACCAACGCTTATACCCTGTACCTTTTTACAATTGTTAAAATTAAAAGATACGATAGGATTAAAAATAATATTAAAATTGTAGCTTTTTAATAATATAAGACCTTTTGAGTTATCAAATAATTAGGGTTATAGCACTGGGAATGATAGACATATGTACATATGTATAAATATAATAAAAATAAATAAAGAAGACTGAATCTCTGACTATAATGTAGATTTTAGAGTATTATCATCAGCACAAGCGTCCAAACTAAAGTAATCTGTTTGTGATTATCTAATTACAAATTTGTATCTCATATTTTGATAGATAGAAAAATATTCAATACATTTTAATTATATTAATCTACCGCGAATATTAGAGTCACGTATGCATAAAAATATCTCTTTTATATTATTAATTTTTTAATGGATATAATTTTCTTAACATATCTAAAATATTAGTTTGTAGACTTTAGATTTACAGGGAATAGTGTTACACAAGAGCATTTAAGTAGTGGAAAATTTGAGCCCACGCCTACATACAATTTTATTGGCTAGAATTCAAACATGAATTTTGACCAAAAATATGCTGTCAAGATTTAAATGTAGTATTAAATAATATTAAGTCTAAGCCATTATCAAAAATATATTGCTTTTGAAACTCGGTTCAGTATGGACCGAGTTATCGCAGTGGAAAGTTTGGACAAGTGCCTAAGTGCCAGTGGATAGGCTTTTAACTCAATTTTTAAACGTGTTACACATTGCAATATTGAGTGGGAAGTGTGGGCTTACGGTTGTATTATTATTGAGAATTATTATCGTTCTGCATTAAATTATAAATTGATACGGGTATCATCTGATACAAAAAAAAACCATTGGCACGGTCAAAGCCGGTTCCAAAATATGAATTAAGTCAAAAGTGTTTAGCTTCAAAGCTAGGACTAGTTTTTATGATGATGTGGCCTTTTCATAAATCATGAGATGGTGCGCTATTTGCAACAACTTTTTTCTTAAATATGTATTGTGAAAAATAAAACGATGGGTTCAAAATGCAAGTTGAAAAAAGTTTATATTATTTGAATATTTTCCTGTTATTCAAATTTATTAACTGATTCTCGGTTGAAGCTTGTTGCCAATAATTCATTAGGCCACACGAATGACTACCATTTTTTGCTAAGACCCATCGTTTTTAGGAGTTTTTTTTACAAAAAGAAAAAAAAAAATCTATAAAATCCAAAATTCCAAAAATTATTTTTAAAAAATTTTAAAACGGTTTTTACGGTTTTAGTTGTTTTGTAAGAATTTTTCAAAAGTATCTTTTTTGTGATTCCAATTCTCGAACCGGAATTATCTAATTATTTTGTGATTCCAATTCTTCAACCGGAATTATCTATTCCGAGGCGACCTCTGGTGTTGCAGGCTGCTCGCTATTTGCATTCGTCGAGCTGTAGATGGCGCTGTCAATCGAACCAATACGAATACAAATTAAATTCCGCTCAGCCGTCGCTCTCTGTTCTCTTTCGTGCTCTTTAGCTCACCAACACAAGCAAGCATTCTGAATTTGCTTATGTGTTGGTACATCTGCTTGGAATTTATTGGTGTTGGTGCTGCTTGGGAATTTTGAGCAGAGCCATTTTATAGGTTGGCATTCCGAAACATATCGAAAAATTCTGATACTTGTCCAACGTGGAATCTGAATTGGAGAAGGTAATATATATAGAATACATATGGATATGCCGAACTGTGGGCCAATCAAGTTGACATTAAGAAAGCATGTTTCTAATTAGCATTTGATATAATTTATCGAACTGAAACCCATTTCATGATTTAAATATGCCCGTTTGCTTGTTTTCTAAATTGATTTATGGCACGCATAAAAAAAACTAATAGGAAAATTTGTTGTGGAAAAACGAACACGTGCGCCGAACCATCAAATGAAAATACAAATAAATATTTTCGATGGGTGGATGTAAAAGTACGCTTATATAATTAAACAAGCTGTCAACTGTCGAATAAAAACAGGAAGACTTCAATAAAATACAAAGATACCAATGCAGTTCCCGATCCCTCACTGAATGAGACATCAGGTTCAGGCTCAGGGCCAAAACTCAAGTATACAATAAATTTGAACCCCGACGAGCTTCGAATTTTAAAACAAAACACAATCCCGATGAATTTCAAGTGCTGCACTTGGCGGTCCCAGGGATAAGTAGAAATCGTATACAAATTGTTTAGCGGGGGTAATTGGAAATTGAAAATGAAAAAACCAAAATGGAAAATGGAAAATACTTATCATAACTAAATGCGCCATGATGCATGTTCATATCACTTCTCGGTGCCCAGTAAATTTCATTGACAAATGGCTACATTTGATTGCCGATTGCTGATTGCTGATTGCTCAAGTGCAACTGCAGCTGCCACACGCAGAAGGATATAGGCTTCCATTAGGACCGCCATCAATGCGCCTGTCAAAATACTCAAGAGGAAATCGTAAATATCATTGCTAACTAGCTGTGCATACAAAACTAGCTGAGCATATTCTGATTTTGATCAGTTTCCCATTTGGCGTAGAAATATTTCGAAAGCAATATTAATTTAGTCATTTTGAATTTATGTTTCTCTGAAGCAATCGTTTTAATAATTAAGAACTTATCTCCATTTAATTATGGCAATAACAGTCTCTCAGGCGTTTTCTACTGTGGAATATAATTAATAAAAGTGTCTTATATAGCATAAAATACATATAATATTAAATTAATCCGTATACAAAAATCCAATGTATTTTTGAATCATTATATTTATTTATATTAAATAGCTGTGATGAATTTAAGGAACTGTTTTAAATTGGAAACCTTCAACATATCCTAACTAAATATTGTATGCACTTTTAGAGCATGAGTTAATTTATTTCATTTGTAAAATACCTTTTATTTATTCATTACTTGTAGTACGGCTTCAAAATGAACTTAATCTAGATCATAGATATTTATTCATTTATTTCAAATTATTTTACTGGCCCTCATGAATTTATAGTAGTATATGCCAAAATGGTTCCACAGTGAATGCCTCAGGCCAAGTTTAATCCAGAAAAAAACTTGTTTTCAGCCATAAATTTGCGTTGATTTACACATTGTATCAGCGTGAGTTGAATGACAGTGAAATTTATTTCTACTACACATATATATTGAAAGCATTAATATCAAAGCACATGTCCAGCTGTAAGAAATAGAAATAAAAACTTTCCCGGACTGATTAATTGGAATAACTAAGGATCCTTCATGTGGCAATCGCATTTTGTTGATTGTTGATTGTAGCTGTGATTCGCATTGGAAGATTGCTGACCTGAAACCCATTAGGCATTAACTGTCCCACATCCACATCCACATCCGGCGAATTCAGAAGTCGCCCATCATTGCAGGGCTCTCAACATAATAACGCCAATAAAAACCGTTGCAAACAACAACTCCATTGAAACACAAAGAAAAGACACTGTAAACGACTTTTTGTGCAAAAATTATATTTCAGAGCTGGCTGGCGCCCAGCGAATATGATTTTATTGCCGACGGGCAGCGGCCTTTGACTTCAGGGCAGGACCGGGGGGGCTAGAGTTGGGGTTAAGGTCGGGGCGTGGCAAGTCGCAATTTGCTGCTGGCACGCCCGATCCCATCCCATTCCATCCCATCCCATCCCATTTCATTACAATTCATTTTGCAAATGTAAAAAAGTTGAAATAAGCTAAAAGCAAAATTGAGCACTGAGTAAAGCAGAATACAAGTAGCACACAAATACACAAACGAGAGAGACACACACACACACACACAGAAGTTTAGGTCGTATCTTCAAGTACATTTGTATGTCCATTGGAGCTAGTCCCTGGCCCAGGCCCTGTCGTTGGAGGTGGCTGCTCCAATGGCGCCGTGCCCCACTGCCGTGCCACTTATGCCGCGTCGTGGCTCTTACAATAGTGCGCCTCTCAAATTGCCCCCGGCCAAGTAATGGCCTGAAATGGCCTTTTTCCATTATCCAAATGGAAAACTTACACAAACACAGCCAAACAGCCAAACAGCGAAGACAAATGGCAACAAGCCGTGGCAAATAAAGAAACCGAAAAGGAAATTTACTCGTGCGCATCATTGACGTCGCCATTGCCATTGCCATTGCTCTATCAGCCAGATACTATTTCGCAAAACTCGACTCGCACTAAAACCGAACCCAAACCCAAACCCCAACCAGATATCCAAACTGGCTCCAGTCTAAAGGGCAGAAAATTAAATTGAAATCGCTTAACTTGCGGCGAGCCAACTTATTAATTAGGACTAGTTCCATGCTGGAAATGTTGTATCATTTTTATGGTAAGAACTCAGTTCGATCCATTTTGTATTGATAACAATAATAATATTTCCTTCTTTTGGATATACAATAATAATCATTAACCTGTTAATTTCCTTGAGGACTCTGCTCATTGTTATAAAAGCCTTTTTAGTAGTGCATAAAAAAAAGAAATTGCAACTTTTGCCCTAATTTATTACTGAATTCCAAATATTCTAGATAGAATAAAAATATAGTTAAATCAAGGTGATTTCCAACTTCAAGATTATAATATATTTTTATCAGGCTGTTATTATTTTTTGTATTTTTATGCTGTTGTGTTTTCATCTAGTTCTAAAAATATTTAATTAAATATACCATTACCTACTGCCTTTTGCTTTTAATGCACAGTTAGTAAGTAGTTAAGGTAATTACTTATTTTATATATAAAATAAGAATTGATCGGCAACAACAATACCTCAGCATTTAACCTTGGAAGCACTTAGTTGCGTCTTGGCTTAAGATACAAAATTACTGGCCAAAAGAGGAGAGAGAAAAAATCACGCAGAAAAAAAGACAGCTAAAGGCTTAAATGGAAAACGCTTCATTAAAAGGCGGCAAACAATAAAACGTGAAATAAAAGAAATGCAAAAGAAAGCGAATGTCTCCCAAAATGGGAGCGCTCAAACACTGGCTGGCTAATGGCTCAAGGTCGCCAAGACAATAATGATGATTTAATGGGCTCATAAATAATTTGATGGCTTTTAACTCGAACAGCAACAAAAACAACAACAACAACAACAACAACAACACAACAAGCCGAACCGAAACGAAATGAACCAAAATCGTAGAGAACCAGCGACGATCTTCATAAGGACGATCTTTGAGAGAGGCTCGCCCAATTTCTTTGGTCGCAAAGGGTTAACAGAAGGTGCTGCTACTTTTATAATCCATTTATATATACGTATATATATGTTGTATATACGATCTGCCAAAGTATGTTACCGAAGCTGAAGCTGAACCTGAACCTGAACATCGCATAACTTTCGTTGTTTATGGAAATGATACGCACAAATGAGAGGAGGGATGCGGGAGCGAGGGGTCTCAAGAGTGGATACAGAAAAAGGTGCCCCAATGGCAATAGGTGAAGCGATGCGTTGCTGAAATTAAATTCAAAGTTTATCTGAAAAACTTGTTAATTTCAAAATGGCATTAACAAACATGTTGACAGTATCTCTCTACCAGAAATGTGTGTGGGTAGCTTAATGACATTTTCGCATGTGTGTGTGTGCTGTGTAAGTATGTGTGTGCTTAACCCCAGCGAGGAAGGGCTCACAGCACTTAAAGTTGCTCCTGCTGACGAGGCACACACACACACACACACAGCCAGTTATGGGGGGTCGTCGCTGTGCAAACGGAGATTAGTCAAACAATGGATTCAGCAAAAAATGCTAGCAAAGAGCTTAGTCAAGATACTTTCGAGTTGCTTTCGAGCTGCTTTCGAGATGCTTTCGAGCGTGGCAGCAGCAGCGACGACTTAATTAAATCAGCAGCAGTAGCGCTCCGTTAATCGATGTCATTAAAAAGAATATTGTCGTGTGCGCTGAAACAAAATGCGACTCGAGTACCTGTCGCCCAAATGACTCGGTGTCACCTGTAGTCGGCGGAGCAGGTCTCAACTTTATTTTTGAACATTTTATGTTGCTGGAGGTCTCGACAGTTACAAAATCAAGTGAGCACCGACTGCGACTGCACAGTGGTACAAACAATGCGTATTCTGCACACTTGTTACACTGTAGTATTTATAATAATTGTGTGCTTTCTTATATTTCTTTTACTTTCGTAGAGGGTATTTTGAAGTCGACCTCTCGTTTGACTGGAGCAGTTAAGTATATTTAATATTTAACTTTTTATTATTGCTGTCCCTGGCTTTGTCATGTAATCGCCGGCATATGCGACATGAGGCTCGGGGCAGCGAACAGGATGTCGCAGGATTCATTTTAGTTCGCATATTGTATGAACTTATGCATATGTATGTTCATATATGTATGTCCATATATGTATATTCATTACCGCATGTGGACACTTTCACCTGCGAGGCAGCGGCAGCAGCAGCAGACGCAGCAGGGCCATGAAATGTTGTTGGAGCGTTTACGACTTATTAAGTTGGATAAACGTTTACGGTATGAAAATGAGTAGAAATCTTGTGTGGTTTATTAATTAAAACAGAAAAAGAAACAGAAGACGAACAACAGTTGACAAGCCGCGTGCCCTGTAGCCAATTTAGACCAGCCCAAAATCCCCATCCGCTCCTGAATGTAATAATAAAAAGCTGTGAAATATAACACAAGCCGCAGCAAGGAATGGGAAGCGAGTCAGAGGAAAAACTGCAGCGATTTATGTGGCACGAGTTTGGGCTTGTTAATTGTTTTATGATGCCACCATAAATCTGAACGCACACCTACGCAACATACGGCGGGCTGCTCGTAAATAACGCCGGGATACACGCATTACGACAATATACTCAAATGCCTCTCGGGGGCATATCATTCAGCAATTTGCGTTAACTCAACTCGAGGCAAGGAAACCAAATAGATGCCCTGCATCGTTTGATTTGTACCAAATTAGAAAGATCTCTGAACGATACATTGAAATGCAGCATCAATCGTCGCATCCAGCATCCACACCTATAACACGATATGATGCCCATCTCTGGTCTCATTCCGTCATTCCTTCAGGCCTATGAGCCACGCCCAAGACACACACATCGTCACCGCTGGCTGTGTATCTATCGTATCTATCTATTTGAAATGCCGACGGCAAGTCTGTGTACGAGACCAGGCATGGCCGCTTGCTCGGCAGCCATCAATACCAGGGATGTGGTCGGGAACGGGGAGCGGGTTGCGGGGTGAAACTGTTATGCCACCACGACCTATTTACAACAACGACGAAGACCATTGCCACCACCAACAGCAACAAATGTGCCTCTACTTTCGGGTCTGCTGCTGCGCTTTAGGGGTAGGTTTTGCAGCTATAGCAAATACACTTGGAAAAATGGTTTTACTATTAATATAGTGTAATGGATATTAATGAATCATTAAAATTAGACTGAAAGGTGGCTTACATCATTTATTATCCACTATATAATTAAATGAAATATCTGTTCATATTTTTCTCATTTCAAGGTATATTTTGTTCTTTTTTTTTAAGTGCACATGAAATATTTCAGTTGACCTATCATTATAATGAACATATTTAATAATGACATTATTAAAAACCAATTTTCCTACATAAATACGTTATTTAATCAAAGTTATAGGCAAATAAATCATATCAAAACAGTTCTAATCACATTTAAAAAGGCTTTCTATTAAATATTTATTTATTATACAATATCTCTTATATGTATGTAGTATATATATTAAGGATTTGTATTTAGATTTTAGGGGCTGCAACGGCATTCCTCGAAATGGCTTGCGGTAAATAAACTTGCACTTTTAGTTACGCCCGGAATGTCGGTCCGAACTTTTCTCATTTAACTTTTGGCCCCAGTCGTTGTTGTTTTGTTTCTCTTCTTTTTTTCATTTTTTATGTACTGCTGATGGGTATTAGGCGTCGAACTTGAGCCGTCTAAGATTCTGCCTTCCAACTATGTGCCTTAAAGTATCTTTCATCCGCCGCTGTTGGTTGCTGGTTTTTTGGGTCTGTTTAATTTCGTTTGCGGTTCCATTGAGTTGGTATTGTTGTTGTTGTTGTGGTTGTTGCTCCATGATATTATGTTGTATGTCATGAATGTTTCATGAATTTCACATAGCACGACTTTGCCAGTCAATGCTGTTGGGTTTGAATTTATAAAATGACTTCTTTTCTACACACTTTCCAAATGGCAGTCTAAAGTGAAAAACCTAACGAGATGAATATTGGAAATATTTATAAAATATTTTTAATGAAAATATATTGCTTTAAATATGAATTCAAGAAACTTAATATAATAAGAAACTTTTGAGAGGTGAAAAATGCTTAGACTTCGTTTAAAGACTAACGGATGCAAAAAGTGGAAACAAAATCGGTGCTTTTTATTTAAAAAATTCTTTAAAAAATGTACATTAACCTCGGATTGCTTTGAGCCTTGGGGTAGCTAACGAATCCAACACTCTCTTTGCAATGTTGTATAAAAGTTTTTTCTTGTTACTGAAATTTTGATGAGCACTGTTATCAAAATAACTTTTTTGTTGTCTATCGTTGCAGACCTACAAAATATTTTGTTTTCGGTTTTCATTTTGCTGTTGCTGTTGCTTTTGCTTTTGCTGTGGCCCAAAGCGGACGTTGAGCTTAACAAAAAGTTCAATTTGCACCGTAGCCCAGGCCGTAGTGAATATTATACGGACTAAATGAGATTACCTGCCGGCCGTAAATTCCTGTGGACTTAATTTCTGCGTTCGCACCTATGTATCTGAGTTGACGCTTGAATATTTTCAACTTTACACTGTCTGGCAGGATATTTCAATTAAGTTCGTCGCCACGCTGTCCTCCAAAGTAGAAACTTTGAGTGAAATTTGCTCACGTCGCGGCTACGCTGAACTTTTATGCTGAAACTCGTGGCTTTGATTTCAAAATGGTCGCACGCCTGCTGCACATCGCATCTAATCTTGCATCTAATAAGCATTTTCAATCAACTTTTATGCTTGTGTTGTAAAACGTAATCGACCTGAGAGCAACACTCCTGCCCCTGCCCCTGCCCCGCCCCCTGCCTTGTTGCCTGTCTAGCCCAGCAGCGAAACCTAACACACACGCACGCACACACACACACACATGAGCCGCACAATAACTTAATCCGTAAATTTTATTTTTTAAAAATCCGTAAAACCGTTCGCTGGATTTCACGTGCGCCCGTGCACCATAAATTGAAATCCAACCCAAGTCCCCACTCGCACGTGAACAACTCAAAACTCAAAACTCCCACTTAAATGAGTACAGAGTACCTCAAACTCGAGTATATATGTATATATATAGTAGCAATCCCTGATGCCCATACGGATGCCGGAAGCACGATGCCGACTTTGGTTCCGCCCAATCGAGAGAAAAACACGGGCACTGAAGTAAATTTAAGCACAAGATTACTGTGGTTTATATTTAGCAAAAATCTATTACATGTATTTACATAAATATATATATACTAAATAATAGAATATATCATAAATTATATATAAAATTCGAGAAAATTAAAATTTTCTATACAAAAGTATATTTTGTATAATTTTAACACTGTTTAAATGTGTAGCTTATTTAATAGTTGCTCCACTGTATTACTTGGCTTTGTGATTTAAAATTTATTGAATAACCATTCGCAGCCACAAATTTACTGCAGAAATAACCTGAGCAGAAACTGTCAGGGGTTGGGTTCGGGCTGTTCTGATTATGCTGATGCGTTCCCGACGCCGCCTCTTGGTTAACTTGGCCCAAAGGAGCAGCGTCAACGAAAACAACACAAAAAACTCAATCTTCTGAAGGCATTGCACGTACGAGTACTTTTAAAAATCGCCAGCCATTTTGTTGCTTTTTATCCCTTTCACGAATTTTGAAACAAAAACCCATTTCATGGCAAGCAACCACAAGTGGCTCCAGGCCAACAGGCATCCAGGCATCCGGGCATCCGGGCATCCACTCAGCTACTTGAGATTGCAACTCTCCGCTTCGGTCCGCGTTTCGCTTCGTTGCTCGTAATAACACGCTTTGATAACTTTCATGGCTCATAGCCGGCCGCCTACTGCACGCTCCTGATCCCAAAACCCGCCCCCGTCCTTTGCACCGTTTCACAATTTCATTCCCATGGCCACATCCAGCAACCAGCCACCAGCCACCAGCATCCAACATTGGGCTTGGCTCCATCAATCTGCGTCCCCTCGACAGATTAGCTTCGTTAAACTTTATTTTGAATTTATATTCGTATTTTCTGCTTCAGATCCAATTTCAAATTCTAGGCGGTATGCAAGGCATGTTTCGCCCCCGCCCCCGCCCCTAACCCTGTCCCTGGTCCATGAACCGCTACTTATCCTTTCGCTCGTTGCCTGTCAATATCCATTTTGTTTGGTTAATGAACATGAAAATAAAATCCCCTCCTCTTAGTCTCACCTCGACGCCATTTTGTTTCAGAATCTTCAAGAGTGGGGTAAAATGTTTGAGAGACTCTATTAGTTTGGCAAATTCCAAATACGATGCTATTAATATATATTTATTCCAATTTCGATTCACATTCAATTTGCAATTCACCATTTGCAGCTGTGCAGAAAATATGCGAAACAGGCAAATGCAAATTTCACTCGGAGGGCGGTCAGGAACTAAGAACACATATATATACACATATATAGGCGTATACGACTGCGCATACACAATTACCATATAATCGGATATTTATTGGCACTGCATGCGACAATTGTCCGTCCCGTCGTCCCGTCATCCCATCCCAGTCAGCTGCCACAGTTGCGGTTTATGGACGGCGCTTTTGCGATTTTTATGGTTTTATAATGTACGCCGCTGATTATCGCGCATGATATGCGAATTAAATTTTTACAATTTGCCAAATGCAAATACGCACTCACACTGATGCACACACTGACACAAGCACATACCCAAATATAAATACAGTGACTGAGACTGAGACAGAGACAGAGACACAGCTCCCGTCTCGAACCTGCCACATAAACGAACGCATTTAGCCAACCATTTTAATGAGCCGCCAGTCGACTGAAAAGCGAGCGCTCCTAAATGAATTTCAATAATGATTCAATTTTAATTTGCATGCTCGACTGCATTCAGCCATGTTAACTGGGCCCAGTCGGAGCTCTTAATGAACGCTTAATGCAATCGTCAAAGCGATTGTCCCTAAGCGCTCTATTATGAAGGCGTTCCCCGCCTGTAAATGGTTTCGATTCGGTTACCTCAAGAGCCTCCCTCACGTTAATTACGTGCCCCTAGTCACCGCACATATTAAATGGCTGGCTAAAGAAATGGAGCTTACAAATTGCATAATGGGGCTCTTATAATGCAGATGGTAATACTTGGCATTACAAGTTGCCATCTTTTCATATGAATACTATTTGAATCATTATTTGTTTCCAAGATATCGAGTGTTATTTATTGTTTGGTCAAATAATTACAAACACTATTATAATATCGTCATAATAACTTAAAGCTCCCATAGCAACACTTTGTACATATATAAATCTTTCACTGGCGCCATTTTACTCAAAAAGTTCCTTGCCTCCGGAATGCGGAATGCGGATCCATTTTATTCGAGACAATGAAAACTTTACAATTTCTCACATTAGCACATCCGACTGTAATATTGCGTTATTGACACGCATAACGAATAGAGCTTGGCATACACTTTTGTAGAAAACAAATTCCATATTCAGAGCACAGCGGAAATTTCAATATGTTGCCATATTTTGTTGTTTTCAATTTGCATCGTCAAACATCGCACAGAAAACGTGTCGCTCGCATTTTATTTATGTGAAACAGAATCGAACTGAAAGTTATGGATATGCATAAGTATGAAAGTGCCCCAGCCTAGGATACAACGTATTGAGATTGGGATTGGAAGTGGCAATGGGAATGGGAAGTGGCAATGCACACATGTGTGCGCAAATAAAAAATCGGAAAATACAGTGTACATATGTATGTATGTATGTATATACTAAGTATCTACATAAATTTAGAGTTCTGGTTCTTCACATTCTGCGAGATTTTCAATATAGCCAAAGACAGGGCCACAAATATTTGTGCCACTCTTAGGGGCAAACAAGCAAATGGCGAAGCGTAACAGCAAATCGAGAGAATCAGCAGTGCCAAAGCTGAATATATATGGTTATTGCCCATGCGACATGCATAAGAAGTAAGCAGACAAGAAACTGCAAAGAAAAAACCACAGATATATATATGTACATATATATCTGTATGTATAAACCTGATTTTATTGCTCGCCTGGTGGTCACATAATTACGGTGGGACATTAATAGAGTTGGCCAGATGACACATTTTCAAGTGGAGATAATTCCTAGTTGAAGTTTTACTTGAATTACAATATTGGATATTTTAAAACATTTTTAAATTGATTTTTCCTATACTTGTATTTATTTGTTTACTTGCATTATGGATATAAATAGTTTGGATATTGATTTATATTCTTTAAGCTAACGCAATTATTATATCTCTTTGAATTTGTTTTCTTTTATTTTAGAAACACAGTATTTATTAAAAAGCTAATTATAAATATTGACGTACATATGTTTTTACATAGTCTCTAAGCATACGGAATTGAATATTGAATTGGTAAATAATAAACTTTCAATATTAATAAGAAAAAAAACATTTTTCAATCCAACTGTAGGGGATGATGCGAATGTTGGGGATATATGGAAGGGGAGCAGAAAATGACTATGAGCATTTTGAGAGTTTGCTACATGCAAAACGACGACAATAACATGCCACAAGGCAGGGGTGCCCGGGTGAATTGAAATCGGAATTCAGTCCAGGCGAGGGGTGGTGGGGAGTGGCTGCCTGCTCGTGTCAACGTCAACGTCAACGGCAACGACAACATCAGCGTGTCTCTCTGGTCGTTGGCAAATGTTGAAAAAACAAATTTTAATACTTGTTTTTGCCCGGGTTTATATTTGTGTTTTATTTTTCACAGCGCTGCAAAATATGCGACTGTGTGTGGGATGTGGGTGAGGTTGGGGGGATGTGGGGGGATGTGTGTGTCCCACGGTGGGCGGTGTCGGACGGGTCGGAGGATAGTGCGGCTCTCGAGCATTGCTGTCGTCGTTTGCCATGCCCTGTGATATTCCGGGATATTAGTCATAAAACGAGCACACAAAATATATATATATATATATACACAAATATATATATTTATATGTATATATTTCCATTTGAACGTGCAGCATCGCCCTCTCTCTATCTCATCCCCGCTCGTCCATCTCTACGTTTGCACACCTCAGTTGCACGGTTATGAAGATGGCGACCAGGTCGTGCCGTTTTTATACGACGTACTGCGTCCGCGTCCATGAAACTGAAAACCTAATTTTCTATGGTAATCCCCGGCATCAAAAAGCTAAGGCTCACTTACTACGTGGGGATGTGGATGGGCGTTTGCTCTGGCTACATGCAAACATAAATTATGCAGATCCTGCAAACGTGTTTAGATGACATTTTTACCGAGATGGTTCATATATACATACATACTATTATATGAGACACACACATATGACTGTATGTGTTTACGTGAAACATATAAAATTGTTGCCTGTTTATGTAACTCTTACATACACATGTACATATGTACGTGTAAGTAATCGTATATGTTATTTAGCCGGAGAACAGTCAACAGTCAAAAGTTTCTGGCTGCAATCCCCGAATAGGTTGGCTGGCAGCGAGTCTTGTAGATATGCAGGAGGAGTCCAGGAGCACAATCCACAATCCACGCCTCGTTTATATGCGCTGCTGTCCAGCCATTTGGCTTATCCTTGATGAAACTAATCCCAACTTCGCCATTTTTATATGCATGTACTTCTGTGCGCAGCACACAAAAACTTTTGGCCAATCTTTTTACGACTTCATTTGCCAGTTGATAGTTGACATCCCTGGCAAGTGGAGCATGGCGAGCAGGGAGGAGCAATGAGGAGCAGCAGCAGCAGCAGCAGCAGCAGCAAGAAAAATAATAAGTCACCGAGTCACGACAATGCCACGTTCTCAACGCCACTTAAAGCTCCTCTTACTCTCATTTATTTCATCCCTATCTCTCTCTGCATTCGATTTGCTATGTTCTGTATCTTTTAGCCTGCACTGTGCAACGTTCGACTAGATTGAGATCATTAGCTACTATATACGACAATCATTCTATATCCCAAAAATATAATATTGTTGGCAAAAACCAACGGATAAATCAATATACGGAGTATCAAAAATCCATAGATCCAAATGAAAATACAAATGTGAAAATTGAAAAAATTCAACCGATCGTATTTTAATACAGGTTTCTATTTTTCTAGTGTTCATTTTTTGCTTGGTATAAACGAAACTTTCTGTGTGTTGCTCAATGTTGTTTAGCGAATTGAAGGCAGCCTTCGATGCAGCTAAAAATGATTTCATTCGTGCCCCACCTTAATTTAACTAAACTTTTTTATATGCGCTTAGCCAACTGGCGCCTCTGGCCCAGCCCCAGCCCCAGCCCAAACCCCAGCTCCAGCCCTCTTACTACTACTCCGCTCCTGTCCATGTTGCAATTTCGCGCTGCTTGCATTTCCAGTTTTGTAGCCACGACGCTTAAGGCGAGGACGAGGACGAGTACGAGTTCGAGGACGAGGACGAGGGACCCATCGTAAAAAGCTAAGATCGCTGTCCGCGCTGCTGGAGCCAAACGAAATTTCGCTTCGTTTCGCGTTATTGTGCACAGCCATTCCGGGCGCCAAGGAACCATGGCGAAATACTGCCAGAAATGAGACTTCAAGATGTTGCACTGAAAGAAAGAAATAATGCCTAATGAGTTAAAATGAGTTAAAAACATCTGAAAGCTGCCATTGTTTTCAGCTAGGAGCTTTCCAGTTTTAAATATCTTTGGGTATATATTTTCCGTCTATTGTATCACTTTTAACTTTTTCGGGATTAAATAATTTAAATTAAGGTTTTTTATTTCAATAATTAATATTATTTTAAATCTTCGTAACTTATAGCTTTTAAAAAAACTTTCATTACTAGTCAGCATTTAAAAAAAAGTATATAGACATACATAAACAAATATCATGTGATATTCTATTAGCTATGAAAAGAGCTATAAGATCTATAATAGTAAATATCACAAACTTTGGGAATTTAAAAAAATATATTAAATAAGTGCCAAACGGGGTTAGGGGTTCAGTTAAGGGAATGAATGAACGTTTTAATTTCAGTTTAAATTGTCAGTAACTTTTTGAGAATAATAAAACGAGTGAGTTGGCAAACTTTTGGGTGAGAGAAACACTTAAGAGTTCTCTAATTGATGCCATTCGTACATTTATCGTATGTCATCCCCATTTGGCTCTGTGTATTTTGGATGTGCGCACTTTTGCCGGCCATTCGTATCGTAAACTTTCTTATGCGAGTTTCTAGTTTTTTGCTCAACATCAAGAATCCTTAGAGATGAATTCCAGCGCACGACCAGCTAACAAAAATTTCAAAACTATTTGAATCTCAACGCCGACCCAGCAATAAAACGACGACCACCCACAAAAGCAAAGCAACTGAAGAAAATTATTGCAGAAAGTATGCCAGATAATAAGCTGAAGCGGAAAACTGGCCTTAGTATGGCCATAATTATGCCTGTGCAGAAATTTAAATTGAAAATGTAAGAAAATTGGAAACGTGGAAATCGAGAACAAGAATTTCGTTTTCTAATTGAACCGACGCTGCTCTGAGCTGTGGAGCTGTGGAGCTGTGGGTGCTTGTTGATGTGGGGAGCCATAAAATGTAGCTCCATGTTGTTATTGGCCTCGTCGCACAAACAAAGATCCCTCCCTCCAATCCCTGCTTCCCCTTGGCGCACCCTGTGCAGTAAATAAATTGAAACGAATTCAATTGGCAGCGGAATGTTTACAAGTGGAACGAGGAGCCCAAGTCGAAGACAAACAAATAAACAGGCGGGCATGGGACAAACGAAAGGACAGCGAAGCCGACAGGCGGACGTGGATTTGGACAAGAACAAGCTATTGACAAGCGAAAAGTAAACAAATTCAAAAGTCATGGCATCCCTCCTAGCTACCTCCGACTCGAACGACGCGTCGTTGAGTTATCAATGGCAGTCGTTCACAACCGCTTTCCCGATCCCTCGATTCCTCGATTCCACCGACATCTATACTATATAGCCGTGGTAGTGCCATCACAAATGTCATTGGCGTAATAAGCTGTTTGTTTTAACGGCGCTCGTCGCTGGACGCACACTCTAGTCGTTTCGGCGCATAAACAAAAATAATGACTCAGACTCAGGCCGTGGTCTGTCCCGGGGTCGGACATTGGGACATTGGGACACTTGGACAGTTGGACACTGACACAGAAAACAACATGCCATCATAAATTTGGCTTGCGTATTTATTTATAATAATTTATTTCAATAACAACGACAGCCATTCATCTCCATCTCCAGCCCCACTCCTCTCCCCACTCCCATCTGCAGTTCAGCTCCAGTCCCTTTCGTATCCAAGAGCAGTTTTTGCCCGGCCCTCTATTCAGTTTCTGTTTCAGTTTCAGTTTCATTGTTGCTGTTATTGTTTCTCTCTTTTCCACACTTCAACTGGCATTTCAAATATTTGTACAGTTTTTGTTGTTTTTGTTGTTGTTGTTGTTGTTGTTGTTGAGCGACTGCATAAATATTCGAATATCAATTTATGCGTTTCCATAATGGGAAAATTCGAGTATTTGGGGCCCAGCATAATTTAGCATTTTACTGTGGATTGTTTTTTTTTATTTATTCAATTTTATTATTGTGGTGAAAGTGTTTTTTTTTTGGTTTTTGTTAGACTCATATGAATTCTAGACTGGTAACGGCGTTTTGAAAAGAAAACTTTTAAGTGGTTCTTAAAAACTAAGAAACCATCGATTTAATGGCAAATTAAATAAGAAAAAATCTTATGATATGTCTGAGAAGCCGAAGATTATATACCCTGCGCACATCTAAATTGACTTATTAATTTAAAAGAAATACAGACCGCTTGTTCTTTTGGGTGCTAGATTTTATAGTGGTGCAATGTTGAAATTTTTGATATTAAATTTTCTAGATATCTTGCAAACACGAAGAATTCCCTAGTCAAGAATCCCCATCAATATACGACATTTTTAAAATATTAATTAAATCTGCAATCGTAGCAATATTAATTTCAAGTTGATTTTAGATGCATCTTTATTAATTGTAAAATTGAAAGAAATGTAATTTCTTTAACTTATCCAATTGTGAATGACTCATGTGATTTTTAATGAATTTTGTACTCTTCTCCGGGAATGTATCGTGTTCGTTAGTCGTTTCATGCACGAGTGGCAATAATTAAGAATTTAAAGTGCATGCCTTCAAATATTAAGATTAAGACGCAAAGAAATATGGTCGAAAAATGCAGACTAATAACAACAAAGACGCCTTCATGGCAAATTTTGCAATCAGTTCTCTGGCCCCTGCCCTAATACCCTCTTTAGCCTTTGGCTTTTAGCTTTTAGCCTTTAGCTACAGCTTTGACATGGCCATGCAATTTTTTTTTTTATATCGCGAAATGAAAATTCTTGCAGAACAGCAGGAAAAAGCAGTTTCCCCCTTCCTTGGTGCTTTTTTGTTCTCAAACTTAACGCCGCTTCGTGTTTTTGTGCAAGTCATTCGCAGAATAGAATTCTTGATTAAATTGGGGTACATTTCGTGCTGCCCCTCCTCCACTCCAACCACTCCACCCACTCCACCCACTCCACCCACTCTCCACTGCAAACTCCAAACCCTGCGTCAGCAATGGCGGCTTACGAGCACCAAAGCCGGTTGCCAACTTCTCATTTACCTAGTGCGGTGGCTGCTCAGGTGGGCGGGTCCCGATTCGAGCATATAAAAACCGAGCCACGAGACCAAGGGGATGCGGTGTGCGGTGCGCGGAGTGCCGTTTGAAACATATTTGCTGCATATTCAAGCGGCAGGCGGCTGTCGGCTGTCGGCTGACGGACTCCACTCACTCCGTCCACTAAACTCGTCAACGTCAACGAAATCCAGGAGCGAATATTCTCGTACCTGAGTTTGCTGAAACATGCGAAACTTATTTTGCAAGTTTTATGTCGACGAGCAGCAGCTTTTATTTGTACCCTCGTACATTTTACTTTTTTCTTATTTTTGTTCATTTTTTCACATTTTGCTCTTTGCTTCAAATTACAGTCGCACTGAGCGAAAACTCAAAGACCTCTCTGAAGAAGGAATTTTATTTCGACTGAACTTTAAGTTTTAAATTTTATTTTTAATTTGCAGCATTCATTAATTATAGCTTAAGTGACTTTTGCCATATTTATATATATTCTGGCTACCAGTTTTAGTCAGTGTACTGTGTGCATAAAACTTAGAAAGCTCGCTGGTCTCGAGAGTAGAAAAGGAATCCATAACCAGAACTGGGGCTGCATTGCATGGCAAGATGCCATCGCCATTTAGCCGGCTGACAGTTGATGGATAGAGGTTTTGGTTGCCGAGCATAAAATACTGCTTCTAACCATTGTTGCAGCATGTAAGCGGGGCGTGGCAAGATTCCTGTCAGAGTCGCCAGGCTAGTTAAACGTATTCTCATTTCTGGGATTAGTGGAGCTAGAACGGGTCTATCAGCTAACATCGATATACATAACTCAGATACAGCTACAGCTACAGCTACGATGGCGTATCTTTAAAACAAACACAAAATGATAAACAACAACATAAAAAGCCGGCACGAGCACATGCGGCTGGCTAATGGGTTTCTTTTTTCTATGTTTTATTTGATTTGTTGTGTTACTGAGCGAGTTACGCGGCTGGAAAGAAGACTGCGCACCAAATACGCAGCGGGAACGGCCTCGGGATATGTGTTGGGAACTGGGCACAGGGAACAGGGAACAGGCAGCCGCAGCGGCACAAAGGCAGTTTGTTCTGGTCATTAATAGTTTTATTGAGGGAGCGAGCGAGCGAGCAGAATCCTTTCTGGCATTAGAGGTCGCTCTAGTTATGGATGTGGGCATGAAATATTACATTTGAATCTCACAATCACTCGAAGGTCACTCGACGGCATTCAATTTTATCAGACTGCTCTCGTTTTCATGTGAAATGACCCTTTGCTTTGTTCAACGGCTTTTTACAATCTACAGCGACAAATATGAAAGCCTTGAGCGCAATCTGAAATATAATTGCCCTTGCAGTCTATATTGACAACTGACAGCCATTACATGTTCTAGTTTACACTTCACATCAAAGCGAAATTCGAACTCAAGATATTTCTGTGTTTCTGTTTCTTGCGCCTACGTGAATTTATGCCAAACATGCCTGAACTCCGAACTCATCATCATAAAACAAGGCAACTGAACAGCGGGAGTTGGGACAAACTAAATTAGAGCAATTCAACATGAGCCTAACCCCATCCCCATCCCCGCACCCCATCCCCATCTACCAATGCGGGAAGCACCGATAAGACATAGCAATGATGTAGAAAATCCCGAAAAGCTTCGAGGCCCACAGCCCATCAGACTAAGTCCGGGTGGCAAAGAGGGGGTGGGTGGCAGAAAAGCTATCACATTGAAATGCCAACGAAACGGAAAACTAATTCGTCGTTTGTGAGTTAAATAGCAAAGGCAGAAGACGATCAAAGAGGCCTTTAGAGTTGACTCTTACAAAGATTTTCCACAGTGGGTAGAATTTGTGATACATCATGTACTGATTTATTTTCATTATTTTACTATAGTGGATATCATAGTACAAGGATGAACCTAAAAATTAATATTAGGTTAATTTATTGGCTTTTAAGCTGCATAGTTAATTTTATTCTTAATAGTTTTCAGTTCAGGTGATAACTAGTATGAACTATTTCATGAATTTCGTTACATCATATCATATTTAAATCGTATATAACTTAATAAATCTCAAGCTTGTTCCACTGTGCAGCGTTGAGCACGTTTTTGCCACTGGGCCGTGCACTAGCCGCTGAGATAAACGATTACCAATAAAATACAACACTGCCAGTGAGCCGGAAATACTATTCCTCCCGCCTGTGCATCATGGGCTTTGTTGTGCTTCCCGCTACCAATCTTGTAGGGCAGCAACGGGGCCGCGATGTTATCAGGTTCAATTGTTGCTGGGCCGTTCCGTCTCCGACTCCGTCTCCAGGTCCTAGTCGCCGTGCTGCCTCCTGTGTTGCTGTTGTGTCACTTGGGGTGGAGAGGATGTCGCTCGATGGGGCATTAAATTGTATTAAAATGCGCAACGCACAAACTCTCCATCCTCCAACCTCCACCTCGTGAGGGACTTACTTATAATGCTCCCAGGCGGCGGCAAAAACCTTGACTGCCTTTGACTTTGCCTAAGCGGCACCATTTATGTGTGTGTGTGTGTGCGTGTGTGTGTGCGTGTGAGGGGGGCTCTGGGGAGGTGGCTTTCTTGTAGGTGGTGCCAGCGGAGCAAACGGTATTTTATTTATTTTTATTGGCAAATGTCAACGAGGCGTTTCTTTTCTTTGTTCGTCAGCATCAACATGAAAAGCACGCAGATATATCAGGAATTGAGTTTGTTTTGGGGATTGTGTTAGTATGTCAAATGGAAATCGAATTGCAAGTTTTCATTGGTTTCCATTTGCTCTTGAACAGAATTCTAATTTATTTTCATTTTAAGGCAATAGTTTGGATAATGTGAACCACTGTTTAATTTTAGAATGTCATTTAAAGGAAATAATTGGTATAAAGAAAAGACTCTTCAACTACAAAGTATATCTTTTTCAGTACATTTCAGTACGAAGCAATAAAAACACTACTTTTCTAATACACAAACATAATACAACAAACTAGCGAGGATTTTTCATTTACTGTAGAAATCTAATGTATAGCAATATATATGTTTTTTTTTTGAGTGCAATGAATACTTAACGTTCATGATGTATGCGCTTAGAATCAAAATATCTACAAAAATATGAAAAAAAATATATAATAGTTTTTTAATAGCCAGCAAACAACAAGCTACTTAAAATTTTTTGTATATAATTATGAAGTCAAACATCTCTAACTCGAACAATCATCTGACTCAAAAACACAAAACACAAGACAAAAATATAAACTAAAAATTTCAATTGCAATTCAATTAATTGTGCCAGCGCTCAAAAAAAATCTAAATTATTAAAATGTTACTTAAATGACAAGAGTCATTTTTGTCAATGCCTTGATATCTTTTAAATATACTAATTATACGACCAATTTAAAATACTGTACCATTTTATAAATAGTAAACAATACTTTTAAAGATATACATAGATACGTACTACATATAGCTCCATAAAAAGATTTTCTTAAATTTAATTATATCTTAGAGTTTTTGTTAATATTATAGAATTATTTTCATTTTCAGACTACAGATACAAAATGCCGTCGGATGAAACCAATGGCGAAGAACCAAAAACCTCATCGCTAAATATGAGTGCAAGCGATGACAGCTATGAGAGAGCGCCGACGCAGACATATAGAAACCGAATATGCCGAATATGTTGTCATGGCAACTGCCAACGGCAGCGGCAGCCATCTTGGATATGAGAGAGAGAGAGAGAGAGAGAGCCGCCATGCAGCAGCGGCCATGCTGTTGGCTACCGACACTCACATGCTGCGGCGGCTATTGTGAAGTTCTGCGATGTGATGTGACGTGACTATCGGAACGGAACCGGAGCCGCGCCAGGTTGCTGCTTGCTCAGCGATTTTCTGCTGGCCACAGCAGTGCCGCGCAGTAACGACGGTCGCGGCGACCGCTAAACGAATGCGCCTGCGTTGTGGCCGAGGTCCGCGACCTCTTCGGATGTTGGCATGGGTATGGCTGGCAGCAGAGGCAGCGAAACGACTTTGCGAGGTAAGTAAAAGAATGAGAGAAAAACAGTTAGGGAAGGAATAAATGCACACACTTTGCTGTCCTAGTCGTAGACATTGCTCGGGGGTTCAAATGATCAGTGCGGGTGTACTGCAAGTGAGAAAGAGATACAGATACATACGTATATATGTAGTTGGAGGGTTGCTATCGAATACACAAACCAGTTTGATGTTGTCTTTGCTAAGTTTTGCTAAGGCGCTCGAAAACATTCCAATACGATTTCAAAAGCCAATTCTGTCAAATAGAAATTAGAATTAGAAATTATGCTTACATTTTTTTGAATAAGAATTTTTTTATACATATTTTTTTATAATTTTTTTGAGCTGTGTTTTTTAATTTCAATTTTTTAAAAAGTTGAGTACAATTTTGTGTTTTGTTTTTTGCTTTTAAGGTTTTGTTTTTGTTTTTAAATACAGCAGAAATATTTCAAAAATCTGAATGCGCTCTGCTGCTCAAAACTCGCTCACCAATACAACGAAGACTTGCGTTTGTATTAGTGTCCGCGCTCTTTGCTAGCTACTTGTGCATGTGTGCGTGACCGCTCTCTTAAAGTGCTCTCTTAAGAGCAGCGATTTGCATTGGTATTAGTGCGTTGCTCTTTGCCGGCTCTCTCTCTTTAAATCGTTTCTCTGCACGATTGCACCTGCTTAAGCTTAAGTGGCTCTCTTAACTTCGCCTCTGTTTGCTCACCGCGTTTGTTTTGATTGCCACGCTCTTTACTCTTTTTTTTTTGCTTTGGTGCTATTTGCTTATTGGACGCAGTTGGGCTGACTGCCGTTCCCATAGCAACCATAGGAAGTAAAGCCACCCCTCACCCCCTTTTAAGATACCCATAACAACGTCAGCCAATGCAGTTGGTATTCCGATGGGAAACTGCGGCGCAGCTTGAAATCTTGTTAGAATTTATGTGAATCTCAAAGTCCTGCGCAAGTTTCTGAGCTTTGGGTAGATGCAATCTACTTTTTTACGATTTGCTCCCATTCATTGCATTATTTTCGCTTCGGTTCGCTTTCAGAACTTCTGCGCTATGTCCTCTTCTTTTCTCTCTTGCTCCTTCGTCTCCTTCTTGCATAGAGTGATTTTTGTTGCGCAGGAAAATATAATGCGCTTTTCCGCCACTTGGCGGCAACAATGTTGTCTGCCGATGCAATTTTTGTGTGGGTGTCCATTTGAACAACAATGCTGCCCTCCTTGTCAGCCCTGCAATGCTGATAAGAGTGATTGCCACAATAGCAACAACAACAACAACAACAACAATAAGAATAACAACAGCACCAGCTAAATATTCACCAACAAGAATGATTTTATCATCAGCTGCCTGAACGAACTGAAATCAATTTTAAAACCTTCACAGCGGTCACCGAATCTTATTGGATTCTGACTGCTCAATGGTTCGAGTCTTGACTAAGGTCCATTGATAGCAATATATACAATTTCATATAGGTTTATATGTACTATATGCTGATAAGCATTTCCATATGCAGTTCCATATAATCGATGAGGGCAGAGAACACCTGCGTTTATAATTTGTATCAAGGTGAGTGAATTGCAATTTGCATTCCCTTTCCGATTTCAGTATTATTTCATTCGTCACAGATTCACCGAACAAACCAATTTGAATATCTCAACAACTCATCAGATAGCATTGTTTTTACACATACACATAAGTATTGTTGTTTGTTATTGAAACAATGCAAAATAAAAGTCAACAATAGATTAATATTTTATTTTATTATTTTGGTTTATTGGCACATTTGAATAACTGAATACGATATTAATTCCATATAACTAAACTTTGCTAAACTAACAAAGATATATTGGCGATTGATATGTCAATATACATATTCCAACAAAGATCATTAATTGTATACTTAACGCTGAATTCCCATAAATGATAACAATTAAAAATATGTAAAATTAAATCTGTGTTGCCTCATTTTGTAATAATAAATACATATGTAATTGTATTTTATATAATTTTAATCTTTCTCAAAAATGCAATTATTTATCACTTTTGAGTTGAAACTTATCAAATATGCAATAAAAAAGGCGATTAAATTGATATTTATTTGCACATTTCAATTTTAATTTGAACAGTTTGAATTGACAATAATATTGACAAGTTGCTTAACCCTGTTTTGTAACACTGACTTTAGTTACACTTTGGTCATAAAAAAAGGGGTGGGGATGGGGGTGGAAATTTAGTAGGCGCAAAGTGCGATAAATAAACAGAACGAGAACTTAACACCGAAATCAAACTGTAAATTGTTGCAAAAATATTGTGAGTAAAGACATATAAATCCCAGCAGCACTAAGCTACCCCAGCCCCTTCCCGCCTTTTGGCCAATCCCCGCACGGGATTTGCTTCTCGACGGTTTGCCTGAACGGACGTCATAATCGTTTCAGTGACAAAGCATAAAATTTGAGTTTTACGATTTAACTGGGCTATAAAGCAGCCAATTAGTGTCAGTGGCGGAGAAGACAACAACCAAAGACTACAGCGGGGGACTGCTTAGGGAGGAAGGGGTAGGGGGTAGGGGGGCGGGGTAGGTATTGCATTCAGATTGATACAAGAATCAGAAACGGATGAAAAGTGGAAATGGAAATGTGACTTAGAATGCCATTCGAGGCACTCACTCCGGTTGTGGATTGAGAAGTGCATTTAATTGTTTTATGATCATTTTGACAGCTCATTAAAAATATTGACGGCCCACACCGAATTCCAGTAGCTGAAAGTTTTGGTCTGGGCTGAACTGGGCTGGGCTGGGCCTGAAAAAGACATGACTCGTCATTGCGTTTTCCGTTCAAGTGGCTTTTTAAGGAGCTGCCTAAAATACGACTTTTCCGACACACGCAACCAGCACGAGCCCATAGCCATACCAATTCTCAGTCTCCGTCTCAGTCCCACTACCACTACCACTACCAGTGCCAGTTACAGTCCCAGTCCCTGGCCAAGTGCCAGTCTTAATGTGGAGAACAGCAGCGGGTCATAAAAGTGATGACAATTTCGTTTTATTTTTTATGACAAAGCAACGCGGCGTCGCCTGCGGTCTTCACTGTACAGGTGCGTTTGGTTGGCCGGTAACTCTCAGCTGCCCGGACAAACAAATACTTATGCAAGTCTATGTATCTCCTCCTCCGCCATATTGCTGCGTTCTTGAATAATATTTCTTGTTGTAAATCACCATGTCAATTGCTGCTGCTGTTTGTCAGTGGCGGTCGTCAATATGCATATGCTGCACAGTGGTGCGGAACTCAATGGAAAACCTAACAAAATATTTGTATAACATTAATAAATTTGCATAGCTGCAATATTTCAATTACTAAATAATTAAATTGAATATACTTTTTATGCATTTTTTATTTTTTTTTAATTTTATATGCACTATTTTATAGTTTATTATTTATCTACGTTTAATTAAAATAATTGAATTTTATTCAATAAAAATAAATACTTTGCATGTAAATTTAGCAAATTATTTAATATGCAATAAATAATATCTATTAAAGTCTCTTCAATGAATATAATTTATTACATTTAAATATACTCTTTGGTATTTTAAACATGTTTCGTAAACTTATCTGGCTTTATAAAAAAATATAAAAAATGAAGCTGAATAACATGCGAAATTCGTTTGGGCCTTATTGCTATCTTTGGCTCTGACTCCGACTCCAATTGCAATTGCAATTGTCACGGCGCACTTGCGTTCAATTTGAATTGCAATTGAAATTGCAATTGGAATTGCAATTGCAATCGATTGAGCATGCCGACATGGTAACTTGCCTCTGTGGGCTGCAGTCGACAATCTAATTAAAGAAGCCGCAACCAATTGGCATTGGCCATAGTCACTAGCCAGACATACTAGTTAGCTGGCTGCTGCAATGTTTATTTGAAAACTTATCTCACAGTGGAGTGTGTGGCAGCAGCACTTGACTATATTTACTATACGAGTTTACCTTCAACATTGGCATCAGCTGCAACTTCAACTTCGACTGCAACTTGAAATTCACCTTCAACATATTCCCAAGTTGTGCTGGTATAAATAAAATGGATTGCAAGACGCAATGTGAATGTGCAACAAATTCCAAAACAAATGAACAACAACAAAAACAGTGGCAAGGGCAGAGGCAGAAGCAGAGGCAGAGGAACACAGACGTCGGCCATGACAATGGCTTGAAGCTTGAAGCAGGTGAAGTGAGTAAACAAAAATGAAGAATGTCCGCTGATTGATATTATCCGGTGCTCGCTAGCACACTCCCAAACCCCACCCCCCCTTCCCCACCATCCCAAACACAAGTCACTTACATGGCAGACAGCCAGAATGGTAATCGACAATGGATTTCCATTTAGCATTTCCGCTGCGGCCATATTTCATTTGTGCTGTCAACATGAGAAGGCATTTCTTATATGCAGTCGATATACTTGGTATCTTGTTAAAATTCTATCAACATATCAACGAGGGCTGGCATTTTTGAAAATTATAAGCCTTATTGTCTTTGCGAATAGTTTGTGAGAACCTTGCTGAAAAAAAATAGCTATAACTTGAGCAGAATAATTTAAAGGAGAATATCACATGCCTCAAGATTCCAATATGAGTTGTTTATTAAAAATGTTAACAATTTTATACAAACAATTTTTGAAAGCTAGTTTTATTTAAGTAGTAAAAAGTTCTTCCGTTGATTCGTGTGTTATTTATAATTGTGTAACTTATCCAATTTAAGTTCTTGATCCTTTCTTGGTAAAGTGCAAAGTGCAGTTTGTGCAACTTCGATCGATTTTAGTTTTTCTCTTAAATTTGTTCCCATTTGCAGCTAAAACGAATATAACAAAAACAACACTAGAAAATAAAAACTAATTTAGTTAAAAGCTTTTGAAGTTCGCCGTTGATTTTTCGTATGCTTGCTGCACATTCTCTCATCTCATCGCATCTCATCTCATCTCACTATTTCTCATTTGCTATGATAAAATTAAATATTTTTACGAGACTCAAAGTTTAAGAAAGCGAGGGGAAAGAAAGCAAATGAGAAATGGGAAACTTAAAATATATATTTGACGCGACCCGCCGTAGACCAAAAGTATCTGTGCACACAGCTGTATCTGTATCTGTGCACATGTATCTGTAGTGGAATGGGGTGAATGCGTGTGTATCTGAGAAATGTCTGAAAGCGATTTACTTTAGTTTCCATTTCAGTTTCTGGCGTTCTGCCTACGTTTTTCACCAGAGGTTTTATTTTTTGTTATTTCTTTTCTTTTCCTTTCCGATTTTATTTTCGTTGAGTTTCCATTTCGCTCATTGCCAGCAGAAACAACAAAAGCAAAGCTATCATCGCCATTCCATTATCAACATGGCCATATTCCATTGTTGTGCTGTTTGTTTGTTGTTGTTGTTGTTGATATTGCGCTTGCTATTTTTGTCGATTTCTGTTGTTTCCATTGAGTCCTGACCCTTCCCCCACATCCCAATCAATCCAATGCTGTAAGCACGAGACACGTACTCCTGTATATATATATATATATATATATATATATATATATGTATATATACCTATGCACCCACATTCATCAACTACTTATATACATATATACTATATACTATTTCGTATTTTTGTACTTCAACTTCTCATTCATTCTCGACTCGTACTTGACTCGTTCGCATTTTCGTTTCGCATCATAATTTTGCGTTCAACAACAACAAAGGGCAACAATGCCGAAAATCACGTTCCTTGAATTCCACATGGAACGATATCAAAAAAATAAAAAACTAAATAGTAATAATACTAAAAGTCATAACAGATTCCTTGCCAGTGCCAATCACTCCAACTCCAACTCCAACTTCAGACGTGCCAACCTAGAAGGTAGAACCCAACCACCCAGAACGCCCACAGAGTCGGTGCTAAGTGTCTGTCAGGGCCTATAGTTTCCAAATGTACTGTAAATAAATTACTCACCAATTTGCAAAAGGGCAAATCATGAAAAAGCAACCAGTCGAGCAGCACCTCAAAGTCAACGATCTGCTTCTGATTTCCCTGCCTTGATTTGTCGACAATTAAGACGCCTTTTTTATGGCGCTGCACCTAAGGCATTTTAAACCTGAAAGGTAAACTTTCTTGGGAATATAATTGTAATTCACTACCAACCGATTGTATGAAAATTGAGTCACAGTATTCTGAAACTTGACATTTGAATTAGCCTATTCCCAACCGATTAACTACTGACTCCTCACATAGTTCAGCTGACTTAAGCCGCTCAGTGCCGCAAAGTTAAATGAAGGTAAAGCAAATGAGAAAAGAGCTGTCAGATACAGAAAGGACGAATAGCTGACTGAGTGGAAAAAATGTCGCAACCAGGTTCTATACTGATGCATATCTGCAGCAGGAATGAGCAGTGCATAAAACCAAGTGAGGCAGCAACATTTCATTTCAGTGGCAGCCATAGTCGATGCCGATGCCGATGCCCATGCCGCTGCAGTTTAGTATCGCCATCTCACTCACTGCCTCGTTTAAACATACATATATAGTATATATGTACATGCTGTATGGATAATGTTGTGTTGCATTTGGATTTATTCCCATACTGGTAGCCACTATATATAACAATACGCAGAACAAAACTCTATCATCAACATATTCATAGCTATAATAATAAAATCAAAAATTATTAAAATTAGTTTAGTATTTGTTATTATTGATAATTTACAATTAATTTTTATATTATATATCATATTAAATTTATTTATATAGTATCTGGGGTCCCAGCCAATTTAAGAATAATGATTGCAACATGGCTGGCATTTTGTTGAAGCACAAAAGTTAAAACTTTTGGGGTGGCCCACACACACACGATTCTAAATAGATATGCATGTATGTATGTGTATGTACTAGTAAATGTATCAAAATTTTCCAGAGTGATGAAAAACGGGAGTGTGAAAACTCGCACATGCGCATATCAACTCAAATTATAGTTGTAGTTTTTCAGCTGCCAAAGCGGGGAGTTGGGGACGGGATGGGATGGTGTGGATTATCAAATGACTTGATTGACCAAATGACATTCAAATATTCTCTAAATCTATATACGATTGGAATTCGATTTATTATTCAGGATTAAAGATTAACGATGGAGAAGTAATCTTAAAGGCAAAACTCAAATGAAATTGAAAATCAACTCTGAATCGTTATCATAATAAAGATTAAAAAACATACGTATGTACATATTTGTCATAATACCGCCAAAGTACCTTTAACGTTTAATATAGTCATTATTTAAAGCTGCTTCTAATGGCCAGACATTTTAGCTAAAATGCATACTTTAAGGACTTGAATGGCAGTCTTTAATTAAAATATATATATATATATATATGTATATAGTTACCAGGGTCAGCGATTCGACTGGAATACTGATTATACATTTTATTCACATAACCCGTTTGCCTCGATTGGTAAGTTAAGCGGATTAGCCAAAGTCTCTGCTTATGCATTTTAATATGGCAGCAGTGAGAATTTCGCCCCGCCTTCTCTGCTGTTGAATGCAATAAACAAATTGCATATGCGATCTTCTCAAGGAGCACCGTCAGCACATATGCTACTTGGAGTTCGTTGATCTGAGAAGCAGAGGAGTCGCATTTGGCTTCCATAACTTTTACGATTGGCGGGAGTTAGGGAACTCTGGCGATTGCTCTACCAAATGCATTTCGCATCGCATCGCATCGCATTGCAGATAGACGTCAGTCAATTGTCATAACAAAGAGCGTGTCTGGTAGAAAGCGACACAAATGCAGCTGGGAAATGTGATGGCAAATATTTGTGTTGTCCGGCAGCATGTGGTCCTCGGACACATGGCCCATATTCAGAGCCAGAAGCGGGCAGATCACAGACCATGCTTTTAACCCTTTCGCTGAAAGCAATCGAGCAATGGCAGAGCACCAAGCAAATTGCAGCTAGAAAATTGCAGTTTTATGGCTGTCATAAACGGCGGCTGCGCGCGGTTGTAACTTTCACTTTTCTATCACGACAACAAAGACAGCGACGGCGACGACGGCGACGGCGACTTCGTGGTTCCTGGAACATTAGAAACGCTTCATTTTTTGACAAAATTCTCGGTTCTCTTCTTTCTATGTTTTTTTTTGGTAATTGTATTTGGAGCGGCGCAGACAGACAAACAGTCAAAAAGAAACAGAACCCTTTTTTTTGACTGCTGTGCACCGCCAGAGTTCTATTTCCACAGCGGGAGAGGTATGTGGAAAGATGTATTGAAGATTGATTTGCTAGAGAAATTCTGAACTACATTTGTAAGGGTTGCTCGGGCATAACTTGAACGTTCTTTGAAGTAGATCTTTTTTTATTTACTTAAATTTACAATATTTTAAAGCAGCCGATTTTTAGACAAGCTACTTTCTGAGCTACATATTTAAATATATTTATGTTTGATAATTATTTATTAAGATCACCGAAGTAATTGATCTTTTCATTTGGAAACATCGTCTTGCTTAGCATCGCAACCCATTCACGGCTTTGAATATTTAATGAATATTATTCCACTGAGATTTCCTATTTGGTCCAAAGTCGTGACCCTCCTTTTCGATAGCATCGTTCATAAATAGTCGCAGCATAAGTAAATACAACAAATCAACGCTAAGGCAAAGTGAATGAGTATTGAACAACTTTTTCTTTGGCTGCTAATCTTCGGAAAGTGGAAAATATTAATGAGAAAAAGTTTGGGGGCGCTTAAAGAGCTTTTATGGAATTTCTATATCGCTACACACACATACGCATACAGACAAACGGAATAGGTCTGTCTCCGGCGCGATACGAAAATGATTGTCAAACTCTGAGGCTGCCTCATTATGAAAATGGAACAAATTTGGCAGCCCCAGACACAGACGCGAAAGTACTAAGTGCTGTGGCTGGAGCAGGAGCGGAAGCAGGAGCAGGAGCAGGAGTATTGGCAGGAGGAGGAGACTACGACAGACCCAATCATGTCCGGATAGTTATGTAGTAAATAGTTATTCGAGTAGAACGGAAAAAATGTTGCCTGCTTCATCTGACCAGGCTGAGGTCTGAGGAATGCTTAGCTAGAATTTATGCACACGAGCATATTCCATTGGGGAATATGATGCTGCCAGTGAGTGAGTTGAGGTTCACTTCTATATATGTATGTATGTATGTATGTGTGACTAATAAACAACAACACAACAGCGGCGAGAACAACAACACATCTTACAAGCAGGAACTGCTCTCAGCGGCACTCCGAATATCACATTCTCTTGTATTTCTCTCATTAAAGAGATTTACCCTATGGTAGCTATAGGTTATAGTAGACCGATGCTGATAATTTTGTTCCAATATATAATGTTTGCTTAAACTTTCGTAACTGGTAAGTTTAATAAAAATATCTTGGATAACCAAAAAGATTTTCATAGGAAAACTCATTTTTCTACAATGGGTTGGTTTCCGTACTAGTCAAATGATGTAAGTATGTTTTGTCTGGTTATATAGACTCGACCATTGATTCAGATCAAAACTACATATAATTTGTGGGAGATCGCACCTTTATCACAAAATTATAAATACCCTATGCAAGGGTACAAAAAGATTGGCAAAAAGCAGCAGTGAAAAATACTTGTATAAGAAAAATGATGACGTCGTTGCATAACAATGGAGTGGGCGGGATGTATGGAAGCCTCATGTTGCCGAATGGGTTGATCACGTTTGTCGGCAGGGTTGGGTGGTTAGGTGGATAAACAAAAAATAGACAAACAAGCGACCACTCGAC
The DNA here is from genome assembly GCA_035045305.1 of Drosophila maculinotata. Lineage (NCBI taxonomy): Eukaryota > Metazoa > Arthropoda > Insecta > Diptera > Drosophilidae > Drosophila > Drosophila maculinotata. The sequence goes on from JAWNPD010000335.1 coordinate 14,602,023, forward strand.
GGGGACGGCAATGGCGATGGCGACGGCGACGACTACTGTGGGCGCACAAGGAGAATGGGAACCGGTGGTGGTGGTGATGGAGGCAACTCCAAGGCAAAGGGCAACCACACAGCCCATAAAAGAAAGCACGAGTTTGGTGGAGAGTGTGGGTGGCACAAGTGTCCGTCCCGGCGACATAATCCTCTAAGCGGAGAGTAATGAAGCGCACGGGAGGACATGAGCGTGTGGAGGACTCACAACTGGACCCAATGGAATATGAATGCATCAGCGACGCACTCTACTATATTCTTTGTGCACATCAATATAAATATTTTGTCTTGGATACTCAATCCGCTGGCTCTGGAGTGCCACTCCGCAGCAAACTATAAATTGATGGCATTTTATTTGTGTTTTCCGCAAACAAGAAAGCGCACTTTTCGCAGGCTCGCAATGGCTGTGGAAAATGTAAATAAAATGATAAGCGTGAAATAATAATGAGGAGCGTGTTCCGGCATAAATCGGGCTCGGGCCGGAATAGATTTCAATTCACTGGCGACCATGCGAGGTAATTGGATGAAAGGGTTTTGGTCTTAGTATGTGTCGTATGTCTGCTGCAGATACACAGGGATTGGATACAACAATTTGTTACCCATCTAACCGACTGTAAACAAATGTATCTCAAATTCGAGAGTAGATGACCATGTGTGAGTCAATGGGGCGAGAGATTTACTCTCGTAAATTTCTCTAAAGTGGTTTGTGTAGATTCTCACATTTCATCCATATTGTGGGCGGGCCATATATTTAAATATGGAACTGAAACCTATGATGGAGATTTTTAAATGGCTCGACGGCACAACAAAAGTCAATAACAATTCTACAAAATATAAAAAAAATTATTTAAATATTTCAGTATTTTGCTACTATTGAATCCAAATAACAAATGTAAAATATAAAATATAAATGTATACTATGAAGTTGCATATTTACAGTTTATAATTTTGCATAAGTAAGTTCAGTTGATATTTCAGCCACAAGTTTTGCAACTGGAAGTATTTAGTTAATTTATATAGTATATAGTATATCAATAACTTTATTATAATCCGTAAGGAATTAATGAAAAAGAAGAAGAGTATTCATTTAAATAAACTTTTTAATTAATTGCCTTGTTTTCCAATCGATTTCAGGTGGATTATTTTTTACAGTGACCCCCTGAAGAGACGCGACTTGAGACGACAGCTGTTCCAGGTAAGTCAATCCCACATGCGAATATAAAAATATATAATATATGTTATATACAAAATAAAAGTAACAATAAATGGCAGCGGGCCAACTATCAATTTGAGCTGTGGCGCAGGTGCATCTTACAGATACAATCAGCGAATCCGGTCTTCATAAGGCGCACAATTTTCTTGTGATGTTTTTTTATTTTATTTAGCAACATGATTTTTGCTAAATTGCAATCGAGGCAATAGCAATGTGTGTGGCATATGAAATAGTTGGCCCGAGTTTCTCTACCTTTTGCCATTTATTTTTCACATTCGACCCGGCCAAATGCCGACTCGATATTACAAAAAGGCAAAAGTTGATCAAATAAATGGCGAAATTTCCATATTCGAGCGATAAGCACAGAGACGTGTACCCATGAGCTACATATGCTCAGCTCAAAGATTTCCATCAATCCAAGTATAGCTATCCGCAGACCGAAGCAACCCGGCAGCAGCCAACGGCCAAGTAACAACTTGTGCGAATCTCCAGCTTATGGTGGTTGCTATCGCTGCTTGTTGCCTCACCGATGCCATTAGGGCCGGGGTATTGGTATGAGGATGGGGATGCGAATGGGGATGGGGATAACGATGGCGGCAGGTACAACCCCCATCGCTTAGCTAAGTAAATGGGTTGGCTGACGAACGTGACTCGCCTTTGCCTTTGGTTCAATAACTCGCCTCCATCTCCGACTCCGACTCCATCTCTAGCTCCACATCCGACTCGCAGGTTCGTGTTCGAGGCAATACGAATAGGACAATGGAATATGTTCCGCACAAAGCGAACAAAATGCCAATGATTTTGAGCAAACAAAGCATTTACAATTTATTTGCTTTTACCAATGTTTTTTTTTGTGTTACATATTTTATCTAATATTACATATTTATTATAAAAGAGGGATTTTAAATTTAAACTAAAGCAATGAAACTTTATAAAATGGGTCATCTAAGTACTTACAGAACTATATTAAAATGCATATATTTTCTGCTTTAAGCAAGACAATAATCTAAGTATTGCTATAAAAAGTAAATCCGATCAGAATTAATATAAACTGTAGTTAATTTCAGAACTATACTAAATATTTATTTACCCTGTACTGATTTCGATTGGAATTGTTTCAGTAAAAGAACTTACTTGTAGAAGGCATCTTCATCTTTGCCATTTTGTTCCATTGTGACTCGAAGCCAAAGCCAAATCCCGTCACGACTTTGAGCTGGGCAACTAATGAGGAATACATGTAATTACATGTGGTTTTACATGTGGTTACGCAATATCAACATGCTGCTCCGGTCGGCCCCGCTCATTTCTATTGGCATTACCAATGAATCCTATTGTCACTCTGCTCCGTCTTGAGCTACGTCTACGGCTATATCTACGACTACGGCTTCGCTTACGGTTTGTGTTTGCCGAATCAATGCCCGGAGACAACCCCAGAAGTTTAATAAGCACGCAAGTACACGGAAGTAAATTATCCCGTCAGTCAATTATGTATGATGCTCCCCTCGACCCTCGCCCGCTCCAATTGTGGCCCCCCGCCCCGCCTCTTCCCCCCCCTGCTGCGTGTGTGCCTTACTGTAGCGGGCTAACCGTCTTTCGAAGCTACATAAATACCTCGTTTATTTGCTTGCCTGGGCTTGCGTGTTTTCTTGTGTTTTTCCTGAAGCATTTTCCACACCCGTTTCAATTGGTTGCTTTATTTGTGGTCGCAATTTGCCAGTGTTGTTGCTTTTAATTAAACGTTTTCACGGTTTCTCCTCGTCGCAAATAAAATGAAAATGAAATATTCTACGGCTTAAATTAAAGGCAAACTTCTTTTGCACACAGTATTGTTACCTGCCTGTTGTAAATAACAATTAATTCACCCCCACTGAAGTGTGTTCTTCAAATGGTTTCATTTAAAATTCAAATTAATTACACTTTAACGTTATTTAACATTACGTTTTTAAAGCACTTAAGCTATCACTAAATGTTCTTTAAACATGCAAACTTTATTTACTTTAATAAATGTATAATATATGATTGTTAATGTATTTACAGTTATTTCATAAAGTATGGCTTATAGAAAATTGTATTTTCTTCCAATCTGCTGTATACCCTTCGTATTTTCAAATTTGTTTATGCTATACATATAGATACATAATATATCTTAGTCGACCACACTCGACTATAGCATTCTTTCTTGTTTCTCATTTGAATTTGTGGTCCAGTGTTAAGTAAACATTCAACATCTTAGGTAATTTTTGCATTTTCAGTTCAAAGGCATACACATTTATTCCAATCGATTTTTGTTTACAATTTCCAAATATTTGTTCGTTTTAGAATCAAAGCCCGACATTTTTTAAACAATCATATGGTGTTATTATTATGGTACACGCGTGCATACATACATATATACATTTAGCTGGGAAAACAGACGAGTTGAACCTGAGGATGGGAGCAGTTTCAAAAACCTCAGATGTGAAACGTAAACGGAATATTTATAATTGTTCAAGTCGTTAGCTTAATCAGATTACTCGATCATCTACTATATACTGTATAATATATTATTGTGGAATATTTATACGATTTATATTGTCAATGATATTTAAATTGGTAAAAAAATCTGACAACCATAGTTAATTCCACAGAATAATTATCATTTTATAGATTCATATTTAAATGTGAGCGTTTGCTTCTGTTCTTTCTTGTTTTTTTTCGATGTTCATTCAAGTAACTTATGTGCATAAATAAAATCTTTTGTTATAAACAACTGAAAGAATGCATGCTCAAATTACATTTAATGCTAGAAAATATAACCTGGGTGGTTAAGAATACCAAGAGCTTAGAAACTTTCTTGGGTTTGTTTTCCGCGCTCATTTGAAATTTTAATCAGCACCTCGAGCTGCCAATTGCAAAGTGGAATTGAATTAATTTTACTAATTTCGCAGTACAATTTGCATGAGCCAAGTGTACCCAGTGTACCCCCTCGGGAGGGGGCCGCACTTGAAGCGGCCTAATTACATTAGAGATGCGCAATTAGAGGCAAAAAGACGAGCATGGGGCGAAGGGTTGCTCCTTGGCCCCAGTGTCCAATGAACTTAGGTTTATTAAGCTGCAGAAGGTGTTACCCATTGGCGCCTCTCACCGAGTCCCCGTCCCTCTCTCTCTTATATGCATGCTGGGAATTTCGAAGGAGAGCTACCATAAAAATAAAATATTAATTGCCTGCATAAAATAGACAGCAAACAAACAACAATTTTTGCCAGCTGTTCCTTCCGTACACTGCTTCAATTTAAAAACAATTTAAGCAGCTTAATGACAACAACAACAAATACAGCTGGCTAAAACAGTGAATATCGTTAGCAAAGCTTTCGGGTACCACAAGTTGCAGAGCCGTCAGTTATGTTTTTTGAATTTCTAATTCAAACTGAAGCATCAACAACCACTGTAGTCTCTGTGCAGACATCTCTCCATATCTATTTCTGACACGCCACTCACTCTGTGCATCCCTGTCACTCGCACAGCTGGCGAGAGAGGGAGGGAGAGCACAGCACTTGCGCGGCAAGCGGCGGCCATTGAAAGATGCTACCAAGAGCCAGCCATTACCTCGCCCTGCCAGCTGACTGCCCGGCAGACCAGTTCAACCCCAACCCAAATCATCGCAGAGTGCACAGCAAAATGTTTGGCCAAGGCGGCGGGTGGACGGACAGACAGACAGACGGACAGACAGACAGACAGACAGACGGACAGACAGACGGACAGACAGAGGCATATTTGGCTCAAAAATCTGTTCATGTTTCTTGCTCATATTGTACACAATGTACATATTCTCTGGCCGATGCTGTGGATTTAATTTATATTCTAGGCCGACAATACGGCAGCCGCATAAAAGTAAACCGAATTTTTCATTATACCCTGTACCCATTTATAATGTGTAAAATGAGTATCATGAACTTGTGCATAAGTATGTAACATATTCAATTCCATATGGCACATCAACAAATATTCGATTTTCAAATCCTCTTTTTGGTAATCTTGTGAAAGTTTAATAATTATTTTCTCGAATATCCTAAACTCAAGCATTTTAATATTTTTGGACCCTACACATCGAATTAAAATTGGAAAAATTAATTTATTGAGGCTATTATTATTATATGTATGTCAGATTTATGTAGGGTATTTCCAAGTTGGGCACTCTGTGCTCTAGACAAATCTTGTTAGTGTGAAAAAAAACGCTCACAACGAACAACATTGTTATGTCGGAACATTTATTCACAATTTTAATGCACACACAAAAAAAAATGAAAATATTTCGGGATTTTGTTTTAAAGTGGGCAAAAAGTTAGATTGAAACTATTTTTTATATGATATTCCATTTGGACTTATACGAGTACCACTACAATCTTCATGCTTGGCAACAAAGCAAATTAGAGAAGCAAACAATTCATGGATTATTCTTCTTGCTTTGGCAAAATGAATCCTTAAGATAAGACGAAGACAAAACTTAAAATTTCACCATTAAATATAAATGAAGATGGGGGAGGGGTGATGTTAGAAGTGAAGCGAATGTGCATAGTGAGTTTTGAGCATAAACCGTGCATTGAACCCGCCTTTGAATACGAACTGAGAGCAAAAAAATGAGATGCATCCAATTGGCATAGAAATGGCCAATTGCGGACTAAGCCAACTTGGCGTTGGTTATTGCCCAAACTTCGTGGCTCGTGAGGGCAGAGGCAAAGCAATATTTTTAAAAAATTTATAATACGTATTTTTGTCTATTTGCCGGAGCTAACTTGGAGTATTCACTATCATGTCCCAAGCCACCACCACGTAGCTTGAAATTGCGTGGCTTAGAGAGCGGCACGAACTATGGGGAGCAATCGTGGGTTTTATCATGGCAGATTTATTTATACCGAATGAATGTTGGCAGATTGCCAAGCTGCTGCAACTACCACAACTACCACAACTAGAGACGAGATGAAGCCAGGAACAGGGCAGCCAAACCTAAGATGATTCTTAGCGTATGCTGCTGTTTTTTTCAGCTGCTGTTTGTTTTATTTCTCTTATTTTTCTGTATGCTGGTTTTTCTTTTCCATTTACAATTTGTTGTCGCGTAGACAGGATAGAAAAAGTTAAGCCAGTCATGAACAAGATTGAACAGTGGTAGAAAAGTGATTAAAAATGTAGTCTATTTCTAGCTATAACCATTGTTGATATATTTTAACAAATAATATCATTTATGCTAGTTAACTATTATACAAAAATACCATAAACCTAGCATATGTGCAATAATTAATTTCATTAACACATATGTTAATTAGGGTTTAATAATATTGTTGTATACGTAATTCTTACTAGTCATTCAGTGAGGACATAGAGTTCTTTTCTTATATAGATCTCAGATGTTATTGTCGCTTTTGTCCCACGATGATGGGCATAAGATCTGTTGCCACCATGGAGCCAATTTACTGCGGTTCATCAATATGCTACGCCACACACATTCACAACCACAGCCACAACCACATCCACATCCATCAGTCTAACCAACTAAATGGCCAACCAGAAGAACTAGCAGAGCCAGCAAGAGTAAAGCAACATAAGGCGCCTGTTTGGAGTTTAGCTCCAATCGTTTTGCTCCGGCTCCATTGGGAGCCGTCTTAAGGCGCCGACGGGAGCCAGGTGGGGGAGGGGTCACGACGGCTAGGAGATTAAGTGGCTACACGTACTTTGAAGTTCGACAGTCGCTTGCTGCTGTTGGAAAAAAATAATATGTGCACAACTTGAAAGAATCTCAATTTACTTGGTTCGTGTTCATTGGTGCGCCGACTGCTCCAGCTACGTCTGCAGTTCCAGTTCCAGTACCAGTCCCAGTTCCACATGCGCCGCCTGTGACTATGACTCCTGCTTCATCCTGTGATTTGTGAGCTCAATTATTGTAAATTTTCTTTTCTTGCCGCTACTTTGCATTTGGCTCTGCCTCAAGCGTCAAAGCACTCTCCCATCGTCCCATCATCCCAACGTCCCAACGTCCCAACACCGATGCGGTTGCTTATTTTGTTGTTGTTTTTTGTGGTTGTCACTTTGTTATTTATTCAGCTCCATGGCTCCCGCCCATATACCGACCGGGCTGTCAATTGTGGACATGACTGAGGCTGAGGCTGTGCCCGGGTCTGGGTCTGGGTGTGGGACTGGGTCTGGTTCTGGTTCTGAGTCTGAGTAGTGGGGCTATTAATGAGTTCGTTCGCGTACGGCTCCGTCTTCCACATCGACATCGTCATTGCCATTGCCATCGATCTAGCGGTCTGCGCATTTAAACGCTAATGAGTGCATGACATCCAATAAATTTAGTTTGCCGGGCTTTGCTTTTATCGCGCCACTTGCATAATTCACTCGCTGCAGGGTGCGGCCAGGGGTTGGGGCTGGTGCTGGGGCTGGGGCTAGAGCTGTGGGATTCTCAAGAGAGGGTATAGAGGTCAATAGAAATTTATGGGTCGCATTGTTAACACCACTGATTACAAATTGCTTGTGTCCTATAGGAACGGCGCAGTGGCTTCCTTCAAGGACATCAGCCCAAGGGTCATGCCTGATTGGTGGAGCCAACAAATAATTCGCCTCCTTTTTGAGTGTACTTAATAAAGATGGTTCTAGCCAGTTCTCGTTTGCTGTACACGGTTATCCTCAGATTAGGACCGGAAAAGTCGTCTGTTATTCGAAATGGCTTAAAGCGAATTTAACATTTGTATGCAAAAAATATTATGTAATTTGAAAAGTTGTTTGTTTGTATACAGAACGATTGCTTCAATGTTAATTGACGTATACAAAATGATTTACCCTGAAACCGCACGTGGTATTCAATTCGTATATATCCCCTAGTCAGACAAAGATTTATGATTTTTGTGTCACGGCCACCCATTAAAACATATTTATTTCTTAACAGTTTAAAGGTATAGCTACATTACAGGTAAACTTCCTCAAAGGTCGGTAAAAATATATTCCGTCCATCACTGATTATATATGTAGCTAGATCAGCATAACAAAACAATGGAAATAGAAATCTTAAAATAGAAAACGCAAATGTGAATGTATACAGAAAATACTCTCTAATTTTACCACGTAGTTTGGCCAATATACATAGATCAGTTTCTAGAATAAACGAGAGTCCCGAACTAGGGTATACCCTGTACATAGATAGAAATAAATCAAGTCATAATAAAGAGGCTTAGCCAATACCAAATTAGTTTTGACAAAGTGGCAAATTAAAGCCATTGCCTACATACGTTTATTTTGATTAGAATTTAAAGATTAACTTTGACCAAAAATGTTGTTTTAAGATTTAAATTTAGTATCATTATAGAGACCAAAATGTGACCATAAATACATTGCTTTTGGAAGTGGGTTCAATTTTGACAAAGTTATGGCTGTTTTAAACTTAAACCCATACCGTCATCCGATTGTGTTGTGTAAAATTTGTACATGACTTTTTATCAAAAATTTCGTATTATATAGAGGCTGGTAAAGAAGACATTGCGCTCGAGCCGGTCTCAATTATTAACATGAAGTCTTTTGGAGTTTTTCGACTTGAAAAAGAGAAGTTGGAATCAGAAAAGATGGTTGCAAATAAATACCTCAAAGCCGTACCTCATTCCAATTCCATTTGGAATTATTTATCTCACATATCTCTCAGAAGCCTAGCGGCTAAAATGTGAAACTCAGCCGCGTGCTCAGTGCACTGACATCCTTCTACTTCGACCTCGACGATGGCTGCTCTCTGCTCTCTGCTCTCTCTACCTACGCCTCCAGAGTGCCATGAAAAGATAACGATGGTACAGTAACTGCCTGCTGCATATATCGCCGCTAGAGGTCGCTGCTGCCACATCGCTGTCGCAGGGGCGGGCTGCTAATCAGGTTTATCTGGCTGTCGGCCATATTGAAATTATCTGACAGGCGTGCGAATGTATCTGACGGATACGCCGCCTAGTGCGTTCTTTTCTCGCACATGCGCTCTCGACTCTCGCTTCAGCTGCAGGCGTGGCACAGAAACTCACCCAGGCCAACCAGTCTGCGCTGACGTCGCGACGTCGGCAGCGACAGCGACAGCGCCGTCAACACAAATACAAGTACAATGCACACACACACAGATAAACGCAGAACCAGCTCGCTCTCTCTCTCTCTCTCGCTCTCGCTCTCTGTTCGTTCTCTTCACTCCTCTGCCCTTTGTAGCTCCCGCGGCCATTGACCAAAGCGCGTGACTTCCATTATTTGTGGCTCCGTTGACGTTGCCATGGAAGCTCTTTGGCAATGGCCCGGCAAGAACCCGGGCCCGGACAGGCACCAGTTTCACTGCGTCATTCTCAATTGCAGCGACTATCCACACACACTCATTTTACAAGTATCCAAGTTCCGGATAACATTTCAGCAAACTCTTTTCAAAGTAAACAACACTATTGTTTATACATACAAACGTAGGAGTATGTAAATCAAGTATTATTTATCTAATGTCAAGTTAGATAAAATGTTTTATTTAGTTTATTAATTTGTACATGGTTGAGATAATAACTTGGTATATTCCATTCAAACCTTATACCAAGCTCATCTAATCAATGTTTTTTTTTTTCAATTGCCGTCGGTCTTTGAACTCACTCAGAATTAAAGCGTTCGAGGTATTTGAATTTTCATTCATTCTCTTATATACTATTCGGACCTCACACACAGGCTTTTAAACTAATGGATAATTAATGGACGAGTGCTAATTGCAACTTGTGGGGTCTGTGGCTCTTTAATTTGTTTTGTAGCCGAGCCAATTGCATTGAACATTGTCTAATTGGGGCCACACATTTAGTTTGTTTCATGAATAAATTGTCTGGTCGAGGCGATTTATTGATTCATTTGAATTGTGGGGAACTAGGAAAATACATATAGGATAAATGTATTACTAGTATACAGTATTACTAGTCAAAAATTATTTATTTCATTTAATGTAAAAACTACTTCAAAATTAAATTCTAATAATACACCGGTCAACATTTATAAGTTTCATTCATGAATATTTCAACTTCTTGTACAACTCCACTGCCTTTGGTGTCTCCTCCTTGCAAGAGCAACTTCTTTGGTACCATTTGAGATAAAACACAGCTCAATTTGCATAACCAGAATGCAGGAATTATTTTAATTCAAGCATTGCATAAAATTCGCATTTTATATGCATGCGAATAACCCATAACTCAACGATGGACGAATGTAATTTTAACAAAAGAAAGCGACTTGAAATAATAATTAGTTTTTGTACTCATTTTAGTAGGGGATATATCAGAATGGCTATATTATAAATGGCCAATGCAAAGGCCTGTCAGTCAAGATGAATATTTTAGTCACATTAATTAATATACGTTTATTCGACAAATAAAGTTCTTAACTTATTGTGTGTTCCATAATGCGTGCCAATTTATTGGGAAGTCTGCGATATCCGACTATTCCAGCTGCCCCGGTGAGTCCATTAACTGTTAGATTTATACTGATGCGCTGCGACAGAGCCCAGCGCTCTGCTGTGCTTCATTATGAACGCCATATGGGGATGTCAAGTTGTCCCCAAGTGGAACAGGCCCGCCACATTGCGACTCCACCGCACCGACCTCAGGCACACAGCCAGCACTTTGTGCGAGAGATTTACGGCCTGATAAATCAAAGTTTGGCTCATGTCCATGTCCATGTCCATGTCCATGTCCATATCCGTTGGCACACAGCTGCCACACACGGCGCTCCAACAGCGGAAGCAATTAAGCGAGTGACGTGAAACTGGATGTGCCAAAAGTTTTGTCTCTCGAATTAGGTGCAAAATGCTGCAAGCAACAACGGGACGGTGGCGAATTTCATTAGACGTCCGACAGAACGAGCCAAAATCTGTTGGGGCTATAAAATGTTTTTCCAACACTTTTGGAGCACAAATTAAAACGAAATGTCAACCAAGAAAGGCAACTGGCTTTAAGACAAGTTAAGGCAAATCGTAGTTTCTTGCAGCCTGCTTTCCCTCGATATGAATTGCTTTTGTTTTTTTTTTTGTTTTATCCGTTTCCATGCCATTACCCGGTCCAGTCACAATTCATATTTTTAGACAATCACCCAAATATGAAAGCAAACAGACAACGACGGAGCAAAATATAATCATATTCATTTAGTTTATTTAGGTTGGCCCGCTGCTTGTTTTGCTGGCTTTGTTTGCTTCCCCATTTCGTGTGTACATCTAGGTGTGGTCGGTCGGTCCTCCAAGCCCGAATCCACCCGCCGTACCATGTGTCGTGTTTTGTGCACCGTGCTGGAGCCACATGCAACGATTGCTGGCGGTATCCACGACCAAAACACATCAGCAAGCCAGGAATTGAAATTCTTACAGTTACCTACCTCTTCCTGCTATGACGTTTTCTCCATGCACTGTAAGAAATTTATGAGGAACTTTACATAAGTTTACAAAGTTTAATTTATTTATTTAATGTTGACTAGAGACAGTCGACACAGGAAATTAAATTAGATATTATAGAATATAATATAAAATATATATTATTTAATATTGAAAAATTAAAAATCGAGATTTAAATCTAATCATATCGGCTTAACAGAATTTTGAAAACTAAACAAACTTTTCTGATCGATTCTATCATTCAAAAGATGTACTCGATTTATTTAGCATTTCTGTCAGTGTATTCGCTCTTAAGAACATCAGCAGCGACACTTTTCGTAAATCCTGCTAACGAAAAACTAAGAAAAGCCACCTAGAGAATTTTAGGGTTGGATAGAGCCTCAGTAAAGTGAAACGGAGCCATTCTTCCGTGTCGTTGCCTTATGCAGAAATAAACTAAAAGTCACAACAACATAAGTAAACCTGCTGGGTGGGCGGATAGCTGGGTGGCCAGGCGGAGCACGTTGGTCCTCAGGTCTCGCTGCAACTGCTGTGCCAATAATGGGAAAGAAAACGTTTTGGCTATGCTATGTCCAGACAGCAGGCATGAGGACGCCACTTCCACCTTTGAGTTGGACACCGATACAGACACCTACGCTGTGTTGGTCCACGTCCACGTCCACGTCCAAGGGTAGGTGGCCATCTGAGAGCCAACAGCCGGCAGCCAATTCGACGAGTGACTGCCACTTGAAACAGATTTATTTTCAGCAACTTATGGCTCCTGCCTGGTAAGCTTTATGAGCAGCATTCCGCCTTCGACTCCAGCTCTGCCTCCAGCTGGAATGCCCCAAACGTCGACATCCACATCCACATCCACAGCGCCCAATGCCATCGACATGTTTGCTGCTGACAGAAGTTTTCTCATTTTGGCAAGATGCTCGCTCGTAACGAAAATTGTCGACTTTGCCAAGCGCCGCTGGGAAACACAAAAAAAATAGGAAAGAGAAAAGAAAAACCAAAAAAGAAAAACAAACGCCAACAAACAAATGCGACGAGAAAATTGGAACCGCTTGCACTGGCGACATTTCTCATTAAAAGTTTCGGTGTTTGTGGCGCCCCCACCAAGCATCCTTATCAGCAGACAAAAGCCATCTTAATAATAGACCCAAAGAGTGGTGGAGAATTCCAAATTAGATGTTACCATCTACACCGCATAGTGATAGCAATTGTTGTTTATATATAGCATAAACAGGTGTCAATGCACTTTGATCTGTTTAATATCTTGGAGTAACTACTGAGCTTTAAATGAACATTTGAACTAAAGTTAAACCTATTAAAATATTAATTAAATGTCTTTAAAAAATTTATGTATTAATGGATTTAAATTAAATATAAATCTATTGATACTATTGATAATTTTATACATTTGTGAAAAAGCAACAAAATATATTTATATATATATTTTCTCTATTTAATTTAATTTATTTATTTATGCATACTTATCAAATGATATAATATAAAATGTTTAAGTTTAATATTATTAGCTAATGTATTAGTTAAATTATGAATACCATCCATCTTTTCTCTATTTAACTTTCCAAAAGCTAATTGTATGAGTTTCATGTTTTCTGCTCTTCTGTTTTTGTCACAATGCTGCAAGAAAATATGGCTTAATGTGCGCGGGCTGGGGAATATTTATGAGTTTCCAAGTCGTTGCAAAAAACAGCAGACCTTGAAAGCAAATTAGGCACAACCTGTACGCAATTATCGTTAGTTTTCCTTGATGTATCGCAAAGGGTTGAGTCTGACTCAGCGCAGAGCCTAGGGGTGAAAGCCAAGGCAGCCAAGCCAAATGGAAGGGTTGATGGTCTTGAAGTTATTGTTAGAGATGAGCTCAATGTCAAAAGCAGCGTCTGTTTAACTGCGAACCGAGCATCATAAAAAAATTAAATTAGATACAACACCAGCGCAAGCCAGAAGGGCTAAGGAGCAAAAACATACCAACAGAAGAGAAGCCATCATGTGAAAGTGAAAAGCGGACAAGGACAAGGACTGAGAACAAGGACAGGAACAGTTTTTTATTGTTGGCTGAGAGCGATACCTGGACACGGGCCCACATAAATACAAAATATGTATGTGTGTATGGTGGCAGTTTAAATCTGCACATTATGGCCGCACAGTGGGCTCATTGACTATTTGCGGCTAGCGGCCGATCACTGAAGTTAGCCAGAGTTGATTCCATCGCCGGTTTTAAATCTAAATTTGTATCTGTATCTGTATCTGTATCTGTATCTGTATCTGCTTTCCTGCCTCTTTATGATGCCGACGCTTTGCAGCTCGAAATTGTACGGTCTACGACAGTTGGCAGTAAAAAGTGAGAGCCATTAAAAATTTTTACTGCTTCTCAAGGTCGTCTGCGTGAATTTTATGTTGGTTTTTTATAGCGCAATCGTCACCAAGCCATTGCGACGGCTGTCAACGTCTGCTGCCAGGTTTCAGTACTCATCATCCACTGACCCAATTTGTTAAAGGAGCTACTTTAAGGCGTTTATCACCTTTATTTAGCCATTGAATGATCGAGTTCCGATGAGGCAATTAATTCAAAATTATTTGATGTATTAATTAAGACAGCGGACAGTTGGGAATCCTGACAAATTATGCCGTTACTTGCTGTCTACCCTATATTCATTTTTAATATACTGACAAAGAAGGTATCAATGACATATTTTGCTATTAAACACGTATGCAGACATTGCTCACTTTGAAGTTTTGTATCTCATGTGTTTCGTTTCGTTTCGTTTTCATTTCTCAATCTTCTGTTCGCACTTTTGTAAGTTGCCTCCTCGATATTTGAACAGTCCAAGCTTATTTGGCAATTTTGCGCACGCTTCGGTTGCCAAAGAAAATATGTATAAGAAATACGACAAAAATGCTTAGTAGCAAGTGCTGAAACTAAATCCAATAACAACATGCTGAAACATTCATGAGCACAAATTGAACACGTCCCAGCGTCTCCTCCAGTCCAGAGCTGAGCTCCGTTCAGCTGCAGTCCCAGCTCGATTCAGTCGAATTAAGTTCAATTGAACTTAGTTTCTTCGGGGATGGGGATGGGGCTGGAGCTGGGCTGCAGTTAGGGTCTGCTCCTCCGCCCCCAACGGAGGCCAACGCACTCGTCAAGGGCTGCAGCCACGTTGCTAACACTGCATATCAACGAAATATCCACACCTTCTGCTCGGAGTGAGTCCGAGACCAACTCAAGCATTTTGATTACAAGTATTTCAGTTTTCAGACGTTTTGTTCAGCTTACAAAAAAAAAATAATATAAATTATTATTCGAGTGTGGTCGACTAGAAGACACCCTCTAGAAGACACTCTCTAAAGCTGCCTTACAAAAATTCTTCATAACTTAAAAGCGGGAATAAATACAAGAATAAAGTCTTTCGGTTCCTCATACAGACTGGGGACATATAGGTATATTAATTATGTGTATATACCCATTTTAAATAGTTACAGGGTAAAATATTTCAAATAGCACGAAAAAAAAGGCAAAAGGGCAACGAAAAGTACAAAATTCCTCGGCCAATTTCACGTATTGTAGGGTGAGAAGGATGGCAAAAGGATGGCAACAGGAGGAGGCGGGGGTGGTCGTTTTAAGTGGGTGTAGGGTTGTGCATGCGTCTGGATTTGAAAAGCTTGTGCATTTTGAATTTGTAGTTCTCACATTTACTTGCATTGAAAGCCATTGAGAATAATTGAATCGAAAAATTGCTACGAACCATAAAAGCAATTCGCAGTTTTACTCGGGATTTCATTTAATTTAAAGCATACAGTTCTTAGATTAAATGAAAACAGTAATTAAATAATAATCAAATCTTAACATTTAGAGCAGTTGACGAAATCCGTTCTACAGATATACACGAAATAGTCATCAGGTGTTAAGTGATAATTTATACAGCTTGAATACAAAATAATAAAGGTTTTCTAGATTTTAGACTGAATAATTGAAATAGAGACTATTATTTGCCCATTGGACTTTATTAAACTCCTTGCAGCATTCTGAAGTTTGTAAACATTGAGTATGATTCGAAATATTTGAAAAAAGAAAACTTTTTTCATACAAACACATTATTTTCCTCCAATCGGGCCTAAAAAGTCTGAGCCTATTTGATCTGATCTGATCGGAAATGTATTATGCCTGCATACAACATTTAAAAATATTGCCAGCTTTTAAAGTTATTTTACTTAAACAAACATGGTCACATTGACAAATTTGTGACTTCTTTATACTCATTGGTGAGTTTAGAAGCGGTGTTAATTAAACCGGAAATTAAATCACACATATTACACATTCTATGAAATTTCCTCATCAAAATTAAGTCATAAATAGCATTGAATTGTAAAAAACATTCTAAAATAATATCAAATGTAACTTATATAAGAACTTACTTTTTTTTAATGCTATTAGTTATTATATATTATTCTATTCTATTCTATTCGCTTGCTATTTAACCGATGCCAACCCCAAATCAAGAGAAACGGGTCGCTAAAGAGAGCACTCTCGCTCTCTTTAGGTCTCATATTGGCCGTTGGCTGCCGGCACAGGGTGACTCTGGTGAGGCAGCTGTTTTATTTGTTTATTTTTGTACGAAGTAGGTAGTGTAAGAATATATAAATAAAACGAAACGCATTCGAGTATAATAATTTAATAATGCGAATTACATCATATTGAAATTAGCTATAATTAGTGTATAATTTATATCGCAGTACAGTGGCAAATTTTGCATTTCTGTTGGTAATTCACAAAGGGATGGGCAAAAAACGTTGACAATCAATAAATTTGGCTACCGATGAGTTTATTAGCCCCGCATCTTTGTTGACTGGCACTTCAGGTCGGATTGGCTCGTAAATAAGCGGAGCACATCAGAAAATTTGCAGGAATGCGGGCAACAAGCACTTAAATCCCCCATTTAGCCATCGTCCTGGCGTGATTCCTTCTCATTGCCCATTCCACATTACCGAATGCCGCCAAATCCCAATCGCGATTATCAGTGATGATAATGTGGCACTCATGAAGCAGCGTCGCTGATGCCAAAACGATGATTACTTGCGGCACATTTTGTATGCAACCTAGATGCTTGCCTCTTAGCTGGAGCTGATTATGTTTAGCTGGGGCAAAAACTAATGGAAGACTTTTCGGCGGGTGTCACGAGCTTGAGTTATGGTTAAGTGCACTTTTTTCCATCATGTCCCGTACCCTGACCGCCGCTCCCCTCCCTCTATCTCTCGCTGTCTCTCTCGCTCTCTCTCTCTCTCTCTCTTCTCATGCCACTTTGCAAGCTGCTGGCTCTAAATGCAAATTTTGTGTAAGGAATATCATCGCAGTTGGGTTTGGGAGTCGGGCCCTTTCATTTTAGCCTAAAACTTGGCTAATGTCATGCTCATACTCCTCCTCCTCCCCCACCCACACCCCCTCCCAGCGCATTGTCCTTGTTGTTGCCGATGCGCTTTGTAAGCTTTGTGCGGAAAATTTGAATATCGTTTGGCATCTTTCAGTCCTTCCGTCTATCCAGCAACCACCCAAACTCATTTGGGAATCATGGCCATTTACGTGCACACGTATACCGTACTTGTGTATATGTGTGTGTATGTATGTGTGTGTGTGTGTGCCATGTTTATTGGTGGTGGGAAACAGTTGCAACCCCCCCGACCGACCTGTGCTACAACTTCAGCACACGTTGGTGTCGTAGTTATTTGCACTTTGCCCTGCATCCACCTAGACTGGAGTCAAACTCTTTCCCATCTCGGTGTCACCCCCGCAACGCGCCCTTGCCCTTACCCCCGCCCCCGTCCCATCCGCAAAGCGCCTTGCTGCGCCATTTGTTCAAATTTGAAACGTTGCCTGCGGAGTCTCAGTCTGAACGGGTCGTCTGTGCGTCTGTTATTAATTTTCGCACAAACTCCGCTGGAGTCTCATTTGGTATCCCCCCTTTGGTGGCATCCTTCACCTCCTGGCTCCGCTCCGCTCCGCTTCGCTTCGTTTAGCGCCAATTGCGTCTTTGGGTTTTTGTCTTTGCTGCTGCTGATTTTGCTTTTGGGTTGTGTTTCGTTAATTAACTGAAATGGTTTCCACAAGCTTTGCACGTTACAACAGTGAATTATTTATATAAAATTTGTCTGGCTTTTCTTTTGTTATTTTTTTGTATTAATTTGGATGAAATCGAGTGTCTGTCTAGTCGCAAATTTGTTGCAATTTTCCCTCGACTTTTTCACATTTCTCATGCCTTTATTCTCATTGTAGTTTTTATATTAAAATGGTGGAAAAAGTGTTTGCACTCAGAAGGACTATCTGCTCTTTATTCCAGGGGTAATCCTCACTTCCTTTTATAAGCATTTTAATCCCACACAAATTTTAGAATATAAATTATTTAGATACGCATTTAAAATCTGAGCCGAAACGAATGTAATTTTTTCCTTTCTCCCACTACTGCAACATGAATAAATATTTTTATGCGGCATCCATATTTTCTTGAGTGGAAAACGATTCCGTTGTCTGAAGCGAGGGTGCGTGCCAGTTCCTCTCCAGGACTCCCAACTGTCGTATTTTGTCAAGGACCAGTAACATTTTGATTTAATAATGATTATGTTTCCATTATTTTCATGCTAAGATATGTAAATGTTACTTTGGGCAAAAAAAAAGAATAAAAGGAACTTTAAATGCAGATAATGTGCTTAAAGTCAGGCACCGTAAATAATAATTATTGTGTGAGTCTTAAAATAAAACTTATAATTATAACGATCCCTGTTAAAAGTACACTGTGTATAATAATACATAGAGTTTTATCGTTTATATTAAATTGAAGGCACACTGATAAAGTCGTTTTAAATATTTTAAGCCGTCCATCGTCAAATTCAATATGCTGCTTACTTAACACAAAGCTATGGTGCATAATAAGCCAAAAACCCATAAGTTTTATTTAGTGCGTTTATGAAAATTGCCAACAATCAGACAGAAAACCATAACCAGGGAGTGCAATTGAAGACGGCAGCCAGCTTTTACATAATGTCGACTGCTGTGAAGGAATGATACACACACATGTACTCACACACACACACACACAAACCATAAAATAAAATACACCCTATCAATATAAATGACAATAACACGAACAGCAGCAACAACAACAACAACAAGAAAAGCTATGGCCACAACACTCGCATGAATCACGTTTCGAGTTGCTTGGAGCTCAGGACAAATTCCAGAACGAGTGCCCAGAGAGGCAACAACAAAGCGACTCAGAAAAATACATGTAAGAAAAATACAACAACAAAAAATGTGTGTGTACAAACAATGCAGCCATTTTGGATAAGTATGCAAGTTAACAAAAAACACAGCAACAAAACAAAACAATCATGAACACTGCAAAGGTGGAATTCGAATCCGAATCCGAACCCAAATCGATTTAAACATTCACTGACTTTGCCGTATATATATATATGTGTATATATATATATATAAGTATAAATATGTACCAGCATGGAAAAATAACAAACAAGTAAGAGCTCTCCAGTCAAAAGGATCCAACTAGCAGATACCCTGTTAATGGTCCTTATATGCATTCATAGTTACAAGTAGACTTACTTATCTTAAAATTACAATATTGACAGGATCAGGGCAGTTATCAAAATTCATTATTCTTAACCTGTGTTTATAGTAGAATATATATACAAAATGTTGTGGCTGTAGCTCTTATAACATTCGAGCGGTACCCTTAAAGCGGAAGTAGGAATTCTATATTTATTGATATTTTGTGAATGAGTTGACTTATGAAAAGAATATAGTATATATGTATGTATATATGTACATAAATTCTGGAATCGGAGTTGCTGCCAATTTCATACACTTGCACTACTTTATGATACACCCATTTTTAAGAGTACAGGGTATCAAAATATATCACAACATTTTGTGTCCAACATTCGAATTGAATTTAAATGAGTTTTTTGCTTGACTTTGATAAAGACACACGCACCCAAGTGTGGGACAAGGCAGGGGGCGGGGACGTCGTATGAGAAAAAATAACAACCGAACTAGTAACATTAGGGAGACGTGCGATAAAACCTCTAAGATTGTGACGCAAGTCAAATTGGACCGAACATGTCATTTGTTTTTGGAACAGTCATTATTTAAAGCACAATGGGCACAAGCCTAAAAAAAATCAGAATATGCTATATGTAAATTTTAATTATCTTCAGTTTGATGTTAGATGTATGTTTTAATTTCTGTAGACCCGGAGTCTTCAACCCGAAGATACTTTCTACTGCTTGTTACATATATTTGCACAACTTTTAGAACCCCTTTTGAAGCCATATTTATGAATGCAGGGTATACGAATTATTCTTATAGAGACATCGAGTTAAAAAAGTTTCACTGTATCTTATAGCTAACACACATGCAATGAATGAGAAATATATTTTTTATTCCATTGTTGTGACAGGTTAAAAACTCCATATATTCTGTACTTTATGTATCCTATTTTAGCATCTAGACATTGTTACGCCATTGATTGACGCGAATCGAGGGAAGTGTCTCGGGATGTTGTCGTCGCATCACTGATCATTTTAATTAAGTCCAATCAGAGCCAATAGAATTAATTACAAAGCAAGTAAAAACGTTGCACTCGGCGGTAGCTGACTTTCTCATACTCTGTTGCTAGTGTAACAATAGCTGCAAATATGTAGCGAAGAGACTTGAGGGAGGTCACAGGAAATCAACAAAATTTGGTTAAAATTGTGTTTATATATCACATATCGATTTAGGTTTGATTTATGATTTTGAGGTATATATATACACAGCAGCAACATATACTCTTCTACCTTCGAAATCAGAGTATAATTAAGTCGAATATTTCGAAGAGGCAATTATATTTGTGTTCTGCTTCATAAACAACTCGGCACACAGATACACAGATACACAGATACATATATATTTATCCACATGGCTACACGCATATTGAGGCGACCAGTAGCAGAAGTGGGTCAAAGACATTAGGACGGCCGGAGAATAAGTTGGTTGTCCGACGCCGAGAATGCGACAGTTATACAAGTTATGCGATTTGACTCGCAAGGCTGCTCATTCGCAGTGACACATCTCTCTGCAAAGATACATACATATGTATATATAAATAGCATCACATTCCCTTGGATGCTGCCATAGTGAGTGAGTGTGTGAGTATTCGAGTGTATGAGAGAGGGGATAATCACGGGCAGCACAGTTGGAGACACGCAGGTCAACTTATCTGTCAGATGACTCGCAAGCATGCGACTTCATTTATGGAATCCATATACAAATGGCCACATTGAAACTTCCTTACGATCTGCTCCCTATCATCATAACCCTGGAATACGTATGCCGGACGTATGCCAAACGTTCACCGACAGAACCCATTTAGTCCTTACAATCACTGCGCCCCTTCGTGTTCGTACATTTGAGTAGCGTATGCGAAAATCGTTTAATTTCTCTGATTCTCTTATGAGTTGCAACGACAGCATCCGATTTCTCATCGTCTAATGGTCTCCGCTGGGACTCATCCACATCTGCAACTTAGATAAACACAGGCATACAAATGCATGAGTATGAGTATAACAAATAATAATACCCTATAGCATGTGTTTAGTATGTACGTATCATTTTGTCAATTGTATAAATATGACATATATAATATATCAGACTTCTAAATGCCATTACTTTGTCAAAACTGAACCGATTTTCATTCCCGAGACCATTTTGATCAATATTCAGTCTCTACTTTAATTCCACATTTAAGGTTTATGCACTTTTGAGAATGTAAAATTTTAGATTTTTTTTCCTAAAAAAGCATAAGGGGGGACCCTTACCAATTTTGATTTTTCAAAAAATAGAATCTTGAAATTTTACGTTTAATTGATTGTCGGTGTCTTAATTAGTATAAAAACTATAAGAAAAGTGATTTTGGGGTGGTTCATTTTTCTGTCAAAAATCACGTCAAAAGTGACAAAAAAATTGGCTTGTAAAAGTCCCAAACAACGAAAAAATCCTTATAAACGACCTTCACAGACTTCAAACAGCCATAACTTTGTCAAAACTGAACGGATTGTCAATCCCAAGGCCATTTTGGTCATTATTTGGCATCTAGTTTGATTCTACATCTCAAGTTTATGAATTTTTAAAAAAAATAAAATTTAGGTTTTATTTTCCTAAAAAAGCATAAGGGGGGACCCTTACCAATTTTGATTTTTCAAAAAATAGAATCTCGAAATTTTATTTTTAATCAATTGTGGATGTCATAATTAGTATAAAAAACTATAAGAAAAGTGATTTTGGGGTGTTTCATTTTTCTGTCAAAAATCACGTCAAAAGTGACAAAAAACATGGCTTGTAAAGGTCCCAAACAACGAAAAGTTCCTTATAAACGACCTTCACAGACTTTAAACTGCCATAACTTTGTCAAATCTGAACCGATTTTCATTCCCGAGGCCATTTTGGTCATAATTTGGTCTCTACTTTAATTCCACTTATAAGGTTTATGCACTTTGAAAAACTATTTATTTCCAAATTTTTTTAGAAATCAAATAAATTTAAATAAGATTTATTTAAAAAAAAAAATTGCCTGCCTCAAAGCTGTTATAATCTATAACTGAACATATTTGTATTATGTCATACATAAAGTTATTTATAGACGTTTGACTGTAGGCCCAAAACAGAGTTAATTGATGAATAAAAATGCTCTCACGTTTTTCTTCAAATCGTAAGCAAATTCAGCGAGGTCTATTATATAAATGCAAAATGTGTCGATACCGAAGGGAAGGGGGCGACAAGTGGAGGAGTGGAGGAGTGGAAAGTGCGGTGGCAACACCTACAATGAGCTAATGGCCGTATTTATTGCCAAATTGCTATAATAAACAATTTGTTGAGCGTTTAACGAACTTTACGGCCGCCAGTAACAAGAATAACAAAGCCAGCCGCCAAGTGGTGCGGGAGGTGGGCGGGGGAGGCGTAACAGTGGGGCAAATGCGAGCGGCCATAAAATGTTTATGATGGATTATGCTCCCTCGCCCCCTTACCCCTGTCCCCACCAACAACAAGAAGACGCACACTCTCTCATCCACTTGTGAGTTTTATGACACTTTCGATGTGGGACACGTTGAGGCAGGTTGTAGTTGTTGCGGTTGTTGTTGCTGTGGACATGGTCATTAAGGCTGCTGCCGACGCCACAGTCAAATTGACAATGTCAAGGTTAAAAGTGTGGCACATAAAATGGCCATAAAGGTGTTGCAGATTGGCTGGCAATTGATTTCGTTTGCCGTCCGCGGGGGGACGAGGCGGGCACGCACCGAAACGAGGGGATATTAAAATTTTACGGTCAACAGCAGACGCTCGCCAGACACCACAAATGTATACACACACACACACACACATAGATAGAGTGAGTGAGAGAGAGAGAGAGAGAGAGAGGGAGAGGGAGAAACCACATGCGAGATAGTAAAATAAAGCATTATTATGGCAACCATTAAGCGACGACCAACAACAAACAAGCAACCCAACAAACAACAAACAACCGACGATGTTAAGTGCCGCCCAAGACGTTGACGGAAGCTGACGGAAGCCGACTATAGACTCAACGGCTCTGACTGACTGACTGACTGACTATGAGTCAGTCGTAAAAGCGAGGCGCGCGACTTAAACGCGACCCCATCCAATTCGCTTGGAGCCGCGCTCTCCCCATCCCCCTCCCCCTCCCTCTGTCTCCTCTTCAGCCTCCTCCACAAAATATTTACCTAATGGTAGTAGGAAGACTCTGCGGCTGCGTTTTTATGAATGAAACGACGACGCTTTTTTTCTCTTTCTGCTGTTTGTTGTTTTTTATTTTTTATTTTTTAGTTGCATTTTATTGGCCTTAATGTCACATTATGTGCTGCACAAGTGCTCGTTAACAACAATGACACAATGAACGCGAGAAGCGACAACAAACAATTTGTCGCCATCTACTTGTTTGCAAATGCGAATTCTATTGTTTTATGACTGACATCTAAAAATACAATTGCTCCATTTTTGTGGCCATCAAAACAGTAAAAAATACTTGTGAGAACTATATGTAAATATAAAATTTTGTAGCTCTTATAAACAGATCAGATATCCATATTTATCCACATCTTTTGATAGGGGATGATATTGATAAACTGAAACAAATTTGTTATAGCAGTAACTTAAAAAGCACACTTTAAAAACAGTGAATCTTTAATCGCTATAAAAAATCCTAGTTAATTAAAAAGCCTTTTACAAAATGTTACTCTCAGTTACTTAAGTTTTGATATTCTGTCAATCAATAGTCAGTAAACGTTTGTAAAACTGAAAAAAGATCCAAAAACATTGCAAGTAAAATATAAGTTTATACAGAGCATTTAACTTTGAGGACTTCAAAGGCCTATGGAACAGTTATGATGTTGAAAAACCTAATAAAATATATCATAGGAATGTTCTCATAATTGTAACATGCATTTTTCCAAGTTTACCAAAGTCTTATTGGTACACCCTGTAGCAACTTATCCGAGATCCAAACTTGTACTCTTTGAATAATTAAATTGTTCAATTTTGTACCCATTGAAATTTGTTTATTGAGTTGCATTTATCAAATTCCAGTTTGCAGAAGCTAAACGAATAAAATCCTGGTCGTTATTGATGGAGCTGATCACTAATTGATATGGCAAATATTCAAAATAATGTACTATAAAAAATTTACTTACTCAGATAGAGGCATATATTGAAAATATGTGTAATTAGAATCTAAAATGTTTTCCGCATTGGCGACGGCTGCTTTAATCAAGTTCTTAGCCCACCATGGCAAGTGAGACAGACAGTCTTGACAGTCATGAGAACAGAGTCACCATAGTTGCTGGACTGCCTGCCAGCCATGTTGGACTTGCTTTCGGTTTGGCTCTGTTTGGTTCTCTTTGGTTTGTCCGCTGCCAGCTGCCAGCTGCCTGTCGCCTGGCGATTAATAATTTATGCGGAAACACGTTTGCTTGGCGGCTGCTTATCTGGCTGGCGTGGAGAAAAAGAAAAAAAACTATGTGGCTTATTAATTTGCATATTGGCTACAACTAGAGACTGAAGTTAACCTGCGGCTATGGCGCGGATATCAGGGGCATTTATATAAATATGAGTGATTTATTTGACAATTTTCGACAGCATTTATGCGGACGTGCCACGCATTCCCGATTAAGTTGTTTTTGGCCCGGCCATGGCTCCCCATTGGAGGCGAGTGTATTTAATGAGCACTCGTATTCGTATCTGCCAGAGAAAGAAGTTTGGCTAATCCGCTGTTTGACGAAAGCGGGTAAGAAGAAGAAGAAGAAGATGAAGTTTTCCCCGGCTTATCGGCATACTGCAAGCAGTCCACGGAAAATGTTCTTCAAAATTTGCATTCCACGCTTGCAGCCAACTTTTAGCTCCACTCAAATAAAACCCCATTGCAAAAAATATATGTATATATATATATACAAATATAGAGGAGGACCAAACGGATAAGCAGCTGCTCCCACATGACTACTACGCTGGCTGCGACGCCGACTGTGACTGCGACAGCGACAGCGACGCCTCTGCTTTGCGCATGTGTCTAATATTTGTTTGCAAGGGGGGATGAAAACAACGCAACGCAGCCAGCGAGATATGTACATAAATATACCCAAACGCATACAGCCATAATTGTGTGCATGTGTGTGTGTGCGGCAGCCATGTTGGATTCGTGCGCAGGGCAGCCATCTCTCTTTTATCTCTCACTCTCTCACTCACTCAACGGCACCAACACATGCATAAGTGAGAGCTGTGCGTGTGTGCGTGCCTCAAGCACACCTACTGTGCGCCCTCTGGCGGGCATGCATTGAAGCTGTAGATGCGCTTGCAGTGCAACAGAGGGCGCATGCTGCATTGGTTTGGGTATTAACTAAATCAACTGGCAGCTCTTCAAATTTGGGCAATTTTGCTCAAAAATTTCACCGCAACTTCAAACATATATAACATATATATATATAGCTAATAAATACTTTAGTAAATTATTCTACAATTTATAATAATTTGATTTCACAATATAGTAAAATTTTCGAAATTTCCCCTTAAAATGATTTGCGAATCACATTTTTCATAGCCGGCTTCTGTTTGATTTCGAAAAAAGCAAACGCAAAGCTTTTTTGTTTTGGGCGTCGCTTATGTACACAAAGCTTTCATGTGCTATATATGTATGCTACGTATGGCTGTATTAGTAAGAGGAAACCATGGTTATATACAATTGTTAGGGACGGGTCCTGGCACTGGCACTGGCACTGGCACTGGGGGCATGGACAAAGCAAGCCCAGCAGCATCCCTCAAGCGAGATAAAAATCAATAGCAATACATAAGAAAGGAGCTGGCATTCTATATACATATACATACTTATGTACTTACATAGTTACATTGAATACACACGAAAATGTACGCACACACACTTAATGTACAAATTTATGCGTTTTGCAAAGGATTATTATGCTGCAGCAAATTTCATTAATTTAATTTAATATTCGCAATAAAACGAGCAAATAGCTACCACGGCCCCAAATTTGCATACCAACTGCGTAATTCGAAAGTGGATAGCCTTAAATCAATTGAAGTCCTTCCATTTTATACCACATTTTGAGGCAGCCACACCCAGCTGATATAAATAAATGCAATATTAAACAAATGCATATTAACATTTCTTAGCAACATTAATTTCCACATAAACCTCGCTTTTTATGCCACATAGGAGCAAATTATATTGACTTCAAGTGCTTCTTAATCGCTGCACTTTGCCTTATCAGACTCCCCAAAAGGGATAATTTCGCATATATTGAATGTATTTTGGTACCTGACTCAGGTCGTTCAATGTGGGCTTATTTGTTATTCGATTTTAACAAATTGGCAAAATGTGACATTCGATTTTAAAGTGTTAAACAAATGGCTTTAATTTGTATTTTGTCGCACTCAAATTGCGCTGTTTATTTTTTAATTATAAAGTGCACGTTTGTTGCTTTTGTAATGCAAAGTTCATTTGGCTCAAGTGCGTCATATTTTATCCAAATTTAAATATACAACAAATGATTATTTAATTTTTTCAGCCAGCTAGCTGCTTACTGTAAAAAACCAAGAATGGGATGGAATTTTAATTAATTAAAGCTTTTAAAATGGTTGCATATTTTATAATAGCCAACCGGCTTCGACAAACCCAAGTTTTTACTCTATTTTTTTAGACACGTGTTGATTTTTAAGTTTTCGTTCTAAAGAAATCTTTGCACATATGAATTTTGTCTTATATATTCAGTTTCGGCTGCCACATTTCGCAATATATTTAAAGGATATACGATCTACCATAAAAAGATTTTACTACCATAATATAGAATTTCACAGTTTGTTTCTCTTTCATTTTACATCGTTTAAAACGGATCATTCAAGTAATTTACATTCATTCCGTTCAACTAATAAAAAGAATGTAATAAAACAAACTTGTCTTTAATCGGATTTAAAGAAGTCTCTGTTCACATCGAATTCAAACTTTGGGAACGGAAGCAAAACTAAACCTTTTCAAATAATTTCTATTGTAAATAATAATACCTATTCGTCAATATGACGTCAAGTTCAGTATTCAAATTTATTCAGAAAATAATACGTTCTAGTTTTTATGGCTTCAAATTTAACGACTTTTCTATCGGCTAAACAATTCCTTTATAACTATTGAAGTGTTGTTTTTATATTAGTATCATATTTCATACAGCACATTCAACTCAAATCAATTTAGTTTAACATTAATTTTTTAGTGTTTCACATATTTGTTTAAGTTATTTAAAAAGAAATAGAAATCTGCAAATACTTTTATCTGTTAACAACAGTAACAACTATAATACAATTCTAACTATCAAAATTATGAAATTTGCCGGTGAAAATGGCAAATATTATTTATACAAATTCCGTCGAATTGCCGACGCATTTATTTGGTTGGTTCATTTTTTTTTTTGTGGCGAAATCAAGACGTTCGACTTTTGAATTTAAAAACAAAGAGCTCGCAGCTGAGAGGCCGTAAAAAAAGATTTTGAAGTAAAGTGAATGCTTTGAGAATTTTAATTGAGTTGCCACTTTTGCATCTCAAGAACGAAAAGCAGCAAATCAGAAAAACAGAAAAACAGAAAAAACAGAAAAACAGACATTTTGTCTGGTGCCCAGATTTGAGTTCGGACTTGGGGCCTCAATTAAAGCATTTTAAAAATCACCAGGCATATTTTCATGGCCTGTCGAAGAAATGCATTAAAATGGGCGACGCGCTGCGGCTCCGGCTATCGATAGTGAGTGGCCGCCGCCCCGATCCTCCACAAAACCATACTGATATCTGTGGCTCCGCACTTGACTCTTGTTATAAGTACATCAGAGAACGATGTGGGACCCGTCGCTGGGACGGACGGACGAGTGTCTCTCTCGGCACCCATTGCGTAGATGCAGATGCGGTTGCCATTGAAATTCAAAGCGCAAACTTGCTGCATTCATGTATATGGCAACTCCTTGGATCATATCTGGCACTGATACTGATACCGATACTGATACTTGTATATGCCGCTCATATAGCACCATTTTTCATTTTTTCAATGGCTTTCGAAACAGTTTAATGTATTGTATTTTGGTATGTATGTTTTCCCTATGCGCGTTAAGGCCACTTCAAAATGAGCAATGACTCTGATCTAATTGCTATATATACATAAATCCCAAACCCAATCCCAATTCCAGACCTTGGCACTTGACACTCAAGTGGCGATCGTCGCCATGCTCCTCAGGCGGCGGGGCAAGGGGCAGGCCAAACCTGCCTGCAATGTCAGTGTTCAATAGAAAACTTGTTTTCAATATTTTGAAATGCGTTGTTCTCATGTTTGTCTTGTTTTCATATTTTTCATATTTTCCGCTCGTATTTTATCAACAACAAAACATCAGTCACCAGTCCAGTCCAGTCCAGTCCCAATGCCAGTTCAGATCTCTGTCTATGAGTTTGACCCACGTCTTATCTTGTGCATTTCTTTACAACTCGGAGCTATGAAACTTGAAAATAAATAAATTATTCTGGTTGGCGGAGGCCTTTTCTTTTTGTGTTTGTTGTTGGGTGTTTTGTTTTATTTATTTTTATATTTATATTTTTAATTTGGAATGCGGTAAATATATATGTATTTCACTCTCGTCTGTCTGTTCAGTGGACAGAGACTCCGCTCGTTTCTTGTAATTCCATTTTTACGATACTGAATTAACACATGTTCCGTTAACGTTAACAGATTGGTGCAACATCGCTGACCGCTCTCCTGGGAGTTGCTTGCCTCTAACTTATTGAATTATGCATTGTATTTCAATATTAATCTGAGCACTTTGCATTGGAGAAATCTTATCGGCTGTTTGGATATAGAGCGGCACTTTGGTCGCTATACTAAATCAGTCAAGGATTCTGCGAGTTTTCCATAATCAGTTAACAGTTTCTATTAGTAAGGGACTTAGATCTATACCAAGAGATAATTACATTTACAATTCAAATAACATAAAACTTGATAAAACCTTTTCTGTTTTCTTTTCGATATGTTTATTTGAGTTAAACTTTTTTTATTAATCCTATTATGACGTTTTTGTTATATATTATCAATATAACATTTTTTATAACTGAATACTATTCAATTCAGCGACATACGCTATAAAAATTAACCAAATAATACGCAATTTAATCATACAAAGGTAGGCTGAGAAAAGACTCCATTGTTATTATTGCTGCAGTTGTGGTTTATCCATAAAAAAAAAGAAGGAAAACTGGAGGAGGAGCTGTCCCATTTCCATGGGAGAAAGAACAAATGTTGCCATTACACGGATTAAGCCAAACATCATTTAAATGTCGAGAGCAGCTGAAGCAACCATTGATAAAGAAAAAAGCAACCCTTGAAAACTTTGCCGTGCACCTGAAAATCGGGGATGAGGCTTGCAATTTTTAATATGGCAGCCATAAAATAGAGAAAAATCAGGCGAATATTCAAGATAAACTGGGCGGGATAAACTTTCAGTTTTGCCTTTTTTTTTGCCCATTGTCGATTGCCGATTGTTACTTTCACTTTTCTGCTGAGCGGCCTTTGATTTATGGCCGTGTCCTTGCAGGCTTTGCTGGCTGCCTGTCTGTGTTTGTGTTTGTGTGTTTTTTATGATACTGTCTCATGGAATTGCAACAATTGTCAGCGCAATCCTTACAACCCTTTGTAGCTGCAACCTGACGAGAGAGTTGGTCGCGACGGCAACGGCGACGGCGACGGCGACTACGGCGTAGTTTCAATTCCATAGAAAACGCAATCACCACGGAAGGTAGCAAGGCAATGGGCTAAGGCTATTTCTCAGTCTCTATCTCTGTCTCTATCTATATCTCTGTCTCTGTCTCTGGCTTAGAGACAATGCGACTCAGCTGCCTGTTTGGCAGCAGTTTAAAATCCATTTATGACGCATATCATAAAAAACCATCTACGCATTTTTTTGTGAACCGTGAAAATTTGGTGTTTTTGCTACAATGAATTATACGGTCGCAAGGGTTCGTGTCCCTAGCCCTTTGACCCTAACCCCTTCGCGGCTGGGCACCTGATGCCCGGGACTCTTTCACGTTACAGGTAATCCCAGACATTTGACAACTTTCACTTTGGACCCAGACTCTCGACCAGACCAGCTAGTAATCCTAGTAGCATCACTTAAAGTTAATTTGATTAACAATTTAGTTTTGTAATTAGAAGCGCAGTTGCTCGCTCCATGTTTAATTAATGGCATTCCAATTTAGCGCCAATGAGGACTCAATGGCCAATAAAGGCGACCGCTGTTTGACCATGGCTTCCTCTGTAATTACGTTAAGTTCACGAGTCCTGCTCTCCTGCTGATTCCCACTTGCCTGATAATAACTACTGTCACTATTACTCTATTACATTATTATAGGCTTTCGATTTTGTGGCCCAATCAACGGCAATGGGCGTCCATCTGCATATATGCAACCGATCAGGGAGCAAAGGGAGCGCGGATAGCGAGGGGAGTGAGGGGAGGAGCTCTGGGAGTTTCGTGTCAAATTGTAGTTGATTTCATTAATAAATAAGCCAGCACATGGACACGTCTTATGTGAAGTGCGATTCTACCTTTTGGTGGTGAAGGGGTGGGGGGGGGAAGTGGATAACAGCAATGTAGCGTTGCCAGATCGCCAGTTAGCGATATTAACATATATGCAGAAAGCTGACAAAAGTAGAAAAAATACACACAACTGAAAATTAGTTGACTAAAAATAAAATAAATTGTAGAACAAATGTGTAAATTATTCGAAGCTTTTTGTTACTTTTTTCATACAAGCATAAAATAAATGGAATTAGAAATTCTAATTTTTATGTGTTTTCTAAGTATTACAAATAATTACAATCTTTCTAGTTTTAATGCTTTCTGCATGCAACAAATATGTGGCAGTCGACCGGATCGGACCACTATATCATATATGTAGCTCACACAGGAAAAATCGCTCGATAGATGAGTTCTTTTGTTTTTCAAGATATCTCCAGTATATTATTATAATAATAATCAAAATTCCAAAGGCTTAGTCAGAATATATTTGAATTTCAAATATTAAATAAATGTTCGCTTTTTAAATGCAATTCTAAATATATTAGACAAGGTTATCAAATTGGCGCTCTCAATATTTCCATTGGCTTCAATCTGGCAACGCTGTGTCCTCTATTAATGCATCGAAGTTTGGCCAAGTAGTTTCCCCCCATCACCCGGGCAGCTGGCTCCTGTTGGTATCGTTGCTATCGTTGCTATCTGTCATCATCGTAAATTACACGAAAAGTATCTTTCTTTAGTTGGGAATTGTGCAATTTTATTAAAATTCCAAAACCAGCAACGAGGCCCCGCCCCAAACTAGCAGCAGCAACAGCCCGTGTATATATAAATATACGATACGTATAAATATATATGTATATACTACATATATATATATACATAGCTGCGAGTTGGACAAGGACTGCAGGGAACAGGACGAAACACGAACAGAAGGATGAGAGCACCCCTCCCAGCGCCATATTGCACAAATTGTATTGGTGTATTTGTGTGTGTGTGTGTGTAAGTTGTGTGTAGTTTTCTCTCGTTCCGGGTCGTCGTTGCTTTTATATAAACATGAGGCAAGATTAGATACAAATTACACCACACAGCTTTCAAGGTAGGCGTCCTGTCTCCCTGTCTCCCTTCCTGCTGCCTGCCAAACCTGCCTCTCCGTTGACGTTGTCCTGGCAATTTGCGCACCTTGCTGGCGCTTCTGCTGCCGGCTGCTGCTGCGGTCGTATCCATAAGTTACAAGCGCAAAGTATCTGTAGTCCGACAGGAGAAGCAACAGCAACAGCAACAAATGCAATAACAGCAAAAGTTTCGCCCCACTAGGCAAAAACGCAGAGAGAGGGAGACAGAGAGGGAAGGATAGAGACAAGCAAATGTCATATCCTTATAAGGATATAGTGGTTGGCAGGAGCTACGCCTAATGTCTGCTCAGATCCCATCCAAACTGCAAGTGTATTTTATTTATTTATTTATTTCATAAATGTTCGTCAGCGATTATAAAAAATGAAAAATAAATGAGAAAAAAAAACTATGGCAAGGCCGTGGGGAACCATTTGCAGTTCTACAGTTCTACAAAATATATACCCATCGCTATCAGCATCGCGGGCGCCTCGCAATTTCGTCAAATAATTTATGTTTGCCAAATTCAAACTTTACTTACTTTCGCAAAAAAAAGTTTGCCCAAGCCCTTTCTCGTGATTTGCTGAAGGACGGGGGAGGCGGTGCAAACTCAGGCGGAAAATTTCAACCTGAGTCCGTTGGTTGAATGTGTGGGCGGATGCGAATGAATGGCAGCTGATGGGCGCGTCCTCTGTCCCTCAACCTCTACCGCCCCCCCCACCACAACTCTCAAGTTTGTCCCCTTAGTCGAGACCCATTCGATGGCACGTTTGCAAAATGGCAAAATTGCGTGTCTGGAATACATTTTCATGTTTGCCAAAAAGAAATGAGAGCTAAGCAAAACTTTGGGCACGGCTTGTGGCGCAACTTCTCCAGCTCCGCATCCTGCTCCTGCTCCCGCTCCTGTTGCTACCTCCCTTTGGTGCATTTGTACATATTGTCGGTGGCATTTTGACGCAAATTTATGTGAACTTGTTTGCCAACCATGATGGAGAGCCGCATTTTGTGTTTTCTCAAATGTAATTTAACTGTGTTTGCCATTTCTCTTTCTATATAAATGTGTATATGTTAAAAGTGTGGCTACTTGTTCGCATTGTTGTTCTACTACAAACTTTTAAATTAGCACATACATATACATACATCGAGGTACACAGTTGCACACTCCCCTAATTCTTACCCAGTTCTGCTTCCAGACCCAAACCCAACCCAAATCCAAACCCAAACCTTGTGCGAGAAATTACCTCGCGAAGGATTTAATGTTAATTGCGACCTTTGTTTGGTTTTCCATTCGATTAACTTAATGGAGCCAAGCGTTGCCCAGTTGCCCAGTTGCCTTGTGGCACTGCCCCCTGAGGCTGCCTGCCACCCGCCAACTCACCTCTCGCCAGCCCGCTTTAAAATTAATAGAAAAGTATATTAAATTGGCCAAAGGGTATGATAAAGGTGAGCGAAAGAAGAAGACTACTCTAATTAAAATTCAAATTATATATTATATATTTCCATATTTATTATAAATTATTTAATTATATATTTCATGAGTTAGATTTAGATAAAAACATATAATAGCTACAAATAATAAGATATATCTTTCTGCTTTGGTATGAATATATGCAGTCATAATATTTATTCCCCAAAGGAAGAAGAAAAAGTTGTTAAAGAAATCGTATATTTGTATATACATATCTTTTATTAATAAAGATTTTCCATTGAAAAGTTGAAAGTATAAAAATGAAAATATTTGTATTTGCTACAAAATTAAGAATGACAACATGGGGCAGGCAGGCTAGTGGAGGAATAAGGAGGAGCCAGAAGAAGAAGAAGAAGAAGAACAACAACAACGGCATGTAGGCAGCAACTAAAACTGAAAACTGTCAACTTAAGCATCGTAAAACGTCGATTGTATTGCCAATAAATTTTCGCATTAACACAGAAAATTAATGCGCCTAAAGGTTCAGTTGTGACTTGGTCTTTGGATGCAAGGTGGACGCCAGGAGCGTAACCGAGAGAGGGGGGGAGAGGAGGGGCCAGAACTCCAACCCGGCGCTCCTTAATGGATGAGCGCTCATAAAAGCCACAGTGGGTTAGGGCAAAGGCAAAGGCGAAGGGAAAGGCGAAGTGGAAATGGAACTGGAAATGGGAATTGAAACTGTGGCCAACGAATGCACCACTGAGCACTTAAATAATGGAATTTGTTTGTTTTCTTTGCCCCGCTGGCAATGCACACCGAGAGCAGTCGACGTCTCGGTTGCACCTAGTACATATCTACATACATACATATATATATATATATACATATATGTATATATGTAGAGAACTCCCGCGGCATGAGCATGTGCATCTGGCACACTTACCGCGCAATTAATGGCGCAATTAAATGTTTACTTTAGGCGCTTTCAGTCTGCACATAAATGGCAGCCAGTCTCTGGGGGAGATCGCTTACCAAATGAACCGAAGATGGAGAAGCCTTCTCCTCTCTCTCTCTCTCTCTCTCTCTCTCTCTCTCTCTCTCTCTCTCTTATCAAATGATGTTTAGATGCACAGAAAAAATCATTGTAAATATTAGAATTTATGTAAAATATCTATATCTACCGCAGTTTATAATCTGGAGTCAGTTTTTCAACTGATAAACTCCTTTATAGATCCCTTCTTAAACGAAATAAAATTACCAAAAATTTCGTTCCTGGACTTAAATGTTGTATTTATATATAGCCAAAGAGACATTGCATGTCCGTTTTGTCAAAGTTATGGCAATTGAAAGTTTCGAACCGTGCCCACATACGATTTTGTTGTGTAGAATTTGATCATGATTTGCCATTGTCTAATTTGCATTATTGTTATACATTTTTTGAAGCTTTTGTTTCGCATTTTTGCTACATGCAAATCATATAAAATGAATGGATCTTGGTTGTAGACCATTATCACTTTAGTCATCTGATTATCATAGATTGCGATTGAATAGATACGAACATATATAAAAATATTATATACAACTATATTTGAGATTTTTATCACTGTAAAATAATAGAAAATCAAATAGAAAAATATTTAATCGCCTCTTTCTTTCTTTATATCTTTAAGTTCTGATCCACTTTAAATAATTGCGGAAGTAATGAGACTATTACAAATAAAATGTTGCTAAATATGTAAGGCAAAAATCGTATTTTGTATGATTTTAAAAATGTGCTTCCTACTCCTATGCTAGATTTTACTGTAATATGTTACCCATAGCTAATGTTTTAAGCAGACATTTAGGCGCTCGGCGATCGTAAAACAAATTGTTGCAAAATTCAGCAAACGGGCAGAAAAGTGGCGTATTAAAATATTAATCCTTCCGCCCCTAACTGCAACTATTACACATGTTTGCCCTAACATCTAGCCCCGGGCCCAAACCCAGACGCAGACCCAGACCGAAACTAAAACATGAACTTGCCTCGGGATGCATGCTGAACTCTCGCTTTCGCTTTTAGAGATCGTAAAGCAGTTTTAATGACCGTTGTGTGTTTTTTTTACTACAGCCGTTTTTGCCGTTTGTTGCAGTCAAGCAAATAGAGTGAAAATTTCAAAAATCTCAAGAAAAAAAACCCAAAAGAGTCGAGCAGCGAACAAATTTCATGGGCTGCCTGGGACTTTGTTTCCTTGGGCTTCGCTTCGAGTGATTTCCTCTCGGCGCTCGTCAAAGAGTTGCAATTATACATTTTTTATTGCACACTGAATGTTCAAGGAAAAACGAAAGTGGTTGCTTGTCCCTGGGACCTTCGGGAGTGTTGGCCAGAGTCGGCAAGAGTTCACTTAATGGCCTTTAAAGGAACTATAAACGGTGAATTATGATTTCGAGGTCGCTAAAATGCGGCACTCGGTATCTTATATCCGCCTATTGATAGATCTGCGCTTACAAACTATCACATACATAGTGAAGTGTCGCCCACATGTATGTAAGTGTGCACATATCGTATATGGTATATATCATTCATGACGCATCCGGACACTTGCACTAGAGCTGATGTCGTGTGACAGGCGGTCGTCCGCAGGAATTCAAAATGACGCCTGTCAGCTTGGACTCTTATTTATTGCACTTCGTCCCGGCCTGGGAATTGATTCGACGGGGCTATCTGACCAAAGGCATGCCCCTGTCTCCGTCTCCGTCTCCTTTCCGTCTCCGTCTCAGACGGCCAATGCATTTAAATATTCAATTTCAATGCATGTACTTTCTGTGGGCAGTCTCAAAAAACACACACAATTTAAGACCCAACCAAGCTCAGGCAATCGTCCGTCTCCCCCCCCCGCTCCCCCCCCCCCCCCCCCCGCAAAATATACATATTTCTTTTTTCTTTTTTTAAGAATTAATACGAAAGCCATGTAGACAATGAGCCAGAACAAAGAATGAATAAATTACTGCAGCAGACTTGATTTACATGATTTTCGTTTGCCCCTCCCCGTTCCCCGTTGCATGTTGCCCGTTGCCTGTTTCAGATCGAAACGTCTACAAAATCACTGTCTTTGAGTCACTGAAATACAATTCTTTCTGCCCAATTGGCTCCACTTTCCGTGGAGTTCAATGCGCCACAAGCTGACCAGAGTCGAGAATTCGTGAAAATTTATATGTCATGCTTTAATTCCAACGATATTTTTATGTGTCTGTTTCAAAATCTTCTTCTTCTCCTGTCTTTGCAGATCTTTGCGAAACTTGCGGATGGATACTTTTCAAACTGTAAGTTTTAAATGAAGTATCATTATGAATGAGGCATAACAAATAATAAAAACAGATGTACAAAATATAGATGTACATAGATATACTTATACATCTACAAATAAAATATACTAAAATATAAACCACAAATTATCTAGCCAAACACTTATATTTCATTTATGATTTATTTATTGACTCATTTTTATTATCACATATTTATTGCATTTCACCAAATTTAGCGCTTTAATAAAATTTGCGATATATACCATTTTTGCTAGAAGAGAATTAAGCATGGTTTATTTTCAAAATAGGGTAAACCTCTATAGACTTGCGACCTAACCCACTATACGTTTATTTGTCAAATGCAAAAAAAAAGAGAGAAAAATAAAACAAGTTTACGTGCGGATATCATAACGATCATAAATTGTCAATTTTATAGTTATTCAATAGCCATTTTGTGGCATAAACATTTGCTGCATATTAAGTATATTTACGCAAATGAAACTCTGTATATGTATACATAACAATAATTATTTAATAATAATATATAATTTTAATTATAATTTTCTGCACCGCCAGCGAAGCAGCGATGTAAATGATAGATAATTTCGTTGTAAATTATTTGTTTTTAAATACGCGCTTATCGTTTTTTAATTGCCAAATCGTAATATGAATAATTTTAATTGCTAGATCGTAATAACGTAATCATAACCATAATCGGAGCTGTGACAGATTTCATCAAAATGTTATGTGTATATATTAATTTATATATTAAAATTACATATTTTCCATTTGTACGTATAAGTATTAGTATAAATCATTTGTAAGTATAATACATGTATACGTGGATAAACAAGTTTAAGCTTAATGCCAATAATGGAATATGGAAAACCGATACGAAATCAGTCGAAAAGTGCCCAGGGAAGCGCAACCGAGCAATGGCACTGGGAATATCAACAAAAACCACCCTGGCAACGGAAAAACGAGAGCAGCCGCAGCCACGAAAACTGAAAATGAGACCGAACAAGAGAAAGAGCAACAGCAACAACAACAATAGCAAGCCGTAGTAACAGCAGCCAGCAGCCAGCAGCAACAACAATTTTGAGCATTTCCAAAATCAAATATGGCCGAATTAAATGTTCTTGGTGTGTGCTCTTTGTGCGTTCCTTCGCCGCGGCCATTGTTGCCATGCCAACCGGTTGCATTCGCCTTGGGGTGGGAGTGGCGGACAGGGACTGGAATTGGGACTGGCAATGGCACTGTGAATGGCAAGATGACGACAGACTGGGCAAAACGAGACCGGAGACTGCCGCATGTTCATAAATTCATTAGGCGTTGTTTTTGTTGTTGTTCTTCTTCTTGTT
The DNA here is from genome assembly GCA_035045305.1 of Drosophila maculinotata. Lineage (NCBI taxonomy): Eukaryota > Metazoa > Arthropoda > Insecta > Diptera > Drosophilidae > Drosophila > Drosophila maculinotata. Next base: position 14,639,984 of record JAWNPD010000335.1, read on the forward strand.
GTTGTTGTCGCTTTCAAGTGAGTTTCTCGTTTCGTTATCTCTGCCGCTGTCTCTGATGATGCCTGTTTCTCTTCACCTCTGCGTCTGCTCCCCCTACTCCATCGACTCAACGCACAAATCTGAAATGCGCTGATTGCTGAGGTTCAATGGTTTCTTAGTTGTCGTCATGATCGGAGAGCTCAAACAAACTAAACTAATATTCTATATGCTGCAAATTATACACAATATGACTAAACCCATTTGTTTGTGTACTAAAAATCATATAAAAACTTAAACTACCTATACTAAGTATCTAATACTTATTCAATACTTTCAAATTATTTATCGTTCTGATTAGAATGGGTTTTCATCCCTTAAACCCGCATGCGAGTATTAGATTTTGCGCAATGGCAACACATTGAAGCTCAGCTTCGACCTTTAAGCAACAGATGGCGCTAATCAGGTTGCAGAAACTCTCGCCTGCAGCGCTCAGGGGTATATGCATGGTTCTTACCATCTGAATAGTTATTAAACTATTTAATGTATTATAATACGGGTTATGATATTAACCTATTGTTTTTAATATTATAAATGAGGTCCATGCTCTAGTTTCTGAAGCACATTCTGTGTTTATTGTCGTCTGCAGGCAGAATGATAATTCCAAAAATCAAGTTCAATTTTGTAAATTTGTGAAAATATCGAAAATATGTGTGATGAGCATGTTGCTAGAGGGACGTTAGTTTTTCCTACTATCCATTCGATTTTCAAAACAAATTTTGCAAATCATAGGACTAGTACCCAGTTCCAAGCAATCCTAGCATAGATTCGTAATAACTTTTCTGTATGGATTTGAAGAAAGTCTGCAAATGTTTGTATAAATACATATTCGCGTCGAGACTATAAGAGCTAGGTAAACAGTTATCATATGGCAACCAGAGACGCAGAAAATTGTACTCTTTAAATAACTCGCCCTTAATCCGCAAAGATTGGAAATAAAAGATATAAAATATTTTCCACCCAACTAAACACAAGCCAACCAGCTGGAAAATAGCTTTTTCCATCAGTATTTCCTCTCAAATATCAACATAATAATGACATCAACAGTTGGAGACCAAGTCAGGATATATCATATGCCTATACGGTTGAGAAATATGGCCAAATCTATGGAATGGCTCTAGAGCTCAAATCAGCTGTTCCATCTCTGTCATCCGTGGCCTTGTGAAAGAGAGCCGTCAATCAAATGCCGCCAGCAACAGGTGGCATGGCGACAATCTCTGAAAAGTGTATCCAGAATGAAGGCGATAATATGAATAAAAAACACATTTGGTTATAATGTAAATAGAAATATATATATTTCAATAATCATTTTATTCGGTTTAACAAGTTTTAGTGACAAGTTTTTATTGTGATAAAGTGTTGTTGTTTAGTATTTACAGAAGAGTATACAAATAATTCACAGATCCCGCGTTGATGGTGTTTCCTCGTGTTACGTATACTGAAGGTATACCGGATAGGATACACTCAGGATACATTCAGTATACGTATACGAAGTTGCACAGGCTCTACAACTAGTGTTCCAGTATATACAAAATCAAAAACGAAGAAAAAAAACAAAACACATAAAAATACGAAAAACTTTTCGCGCTGTGGGCAGCAAAGCGTTGTTGACCCGACGATTACCCGGCCACAACTGAGTTGCCGGCAGGAAAAACTAACCGGCAACTCTCCGTAATTGTCGTTTCCTTCTTCGGACCGGCTCGTGTCGATTGTCGCGTTGCGTCGTGCCGTGTTTGTGTTTTCGTTTTCGTTTTCCCTGCGAGCAGGACCCAAAAACGAGGGAGAGAGGACAGCGAGAAAAGCGAGGAAACGAGCAAACCAGGGAGACAGCAAGCAACGCAACGTTTCCGGCCTGTCCTTGCAATGTGCAGTTGATGCGACCGTCTATTGCTGTCTTGGTGGTGGTGGCTGACTACGGACTCGGAGTCTACCTTGATGATTTTGATAAGCCCCAGCACTTGTCGCACAGGATATGCTGTGGTTCGGGCACTTTCTAGCTGCGGCAGGTGGAAGAAAAGAGGACAAAAGATTAACAACAATAAGTTTACCAAGTTACTGCCGGAACTGTTTGCAAATTTCGCCTTCTTCTGCTCGCTGAGGGTCTCAACAATCGCGATAATCACCCTTTGCTTTGGTACCGTTGCCAGCAACCAGGATACAATGATGGGGGGCGGGGCTCCTTTGACTCGCAGGACCCAGTTTCGGCTGCCGCGCACGTCCTTCCATTTAATCCAAACACACACACACATACACACACACCCAATGTAGTCCCAGACAGGCAACCAACCAACCAGGCAGCCAAACTCTCTGGCAATCTAATGCCTAAGATAAAATTCAAAATTTATAATATTGCACAGTTTGCCCGATATAAAACGTAAACTTATGGCTCTCGAGGAGTACGTGCCATATTTTGCCTTGTATATGTATGTGCCACAGCCACTGTGTAAGTGTGTGTGTATGTGTGTGTATGGGTGTACACGAGTCTCGTTCATGCCCAACCCTTGCCAGCAAAGAGTCACGAGCTCGTTATGTTTGTGAGATTTCATTTGTGTCCAACCCCCTTTGGCACAGTGGGCAAACAACAGGAAAAAGCTGTAAGAAATCGTGTAATAAATATGTAGATGCTAACATTTTAATAAGTGTGCAATCAATGAATGTTAAGTAACCTAAAAGTAAAGAAGAAGAGTAAAACAAAAGAGATTGTTGAACTGTTAATAATAAAGATGGAATATGCCCATGTCTGAAGTATTTAAAAGTAAATTCATTTAAAACTAAAATATAATATTTAAACAAAATTACACACATACTTATATGTATGTATTTACATACACAAATAGACACACACTGTACAAGATATATGTATAAGATACTTTAAAATTCTAAACTACAAAATCCAGAAACTGGTTGCCAGATTAATAACATGAAAATGACTGATAAATTTAAATCATACTAATAAATGTATAATTTTGCAGACTGTATAAAGTACATAACTTAATAATTACAAGCTCTATCGTAATAATTTTAATTATTACTCAGTTAACTGATTAGAAATAATAGAAATTTGAATAGTTGCCCACCGTTCGCAGGCCTATCTATACATGAGTCCTGTGAGTCCTGTATGATTTTCGTTTTGCAAAGGACCCCCAGGGACCGCCAAGTAAGCTAGGCGATCTAATGGGGGCTGTCGGGCTCTGTGCAGGAGGCGTACACACAAAACGGCCGTTACAGCCATAAATATTATTTTTTTATTGCCACAACCCTAAATGGCGGCATTTGGCAAAGCAAATTCCAATGCAAAAGCGACGCACAGAGAGCGAGAGACCCACAGACAAATGGACATATATATATACACATATATACATGTACACGGACGAGCCCGCATAACGAGCGCCAATCCTAAGCCATGGGGTTGGGGATTAGTGGGGTTGGGGGTGGCTCTTGATATACCACCTTTAAGAATGTGCGACAATTTGCAAACGCAACGAGCCGTGCGAAGCCGTCACTAAAATAAACCAGCTGGGGCTGGAGCCCAAATCCGTTTGGCCACTGTGCCACTGAATATCTGGTGAAGCCTCAGGAATCGTCGAGTACGTGACTTTACAGCAAATAGAGCTGGCCGGCGTTGCCAAGGTGCTAAATGCTCTTCATGAGCAACGTTTGAAATTTGCACGCTCCGTTTGGCCGGGACTCACAGACCGTCAGATTGTCAGACCGTCAGACAGAGAGACAGACAGAGAGACAAAGGCGTCATAAGCGAAGGGAAAACAATTGCTTGAAATTACAGACGCCATTGCGCCATTGTTGGCAGCAGACGCATACCGAAACTACCCCCAACCCCCCATACAAGCCCAACCCTTAGTTGAATGCTACCTGCCTTGGACCATCAGCGCTTTTAGTTGATTGTTTCGTCGCTGGGGAAGCAGCCCAACCGCAGCCACACACCCTACCCCCCCACAAAACCCCCACCCCACTCGCATCAATTGTAAAGTTCTCCCAGCTTGATTCTGCATTTGTTACCTCCGTTCTGCGTCTTTGGGGCGTAGTTCCAAAATGAGTTTTCTTTTTTTTTTCTTTTACTTTTTACTTTGGCTTCTCAATTATTTTGGCTGCATTCGGTTTTTGCTATCTTTCTCGTGTATTCTCTACATTTTATCACTCATTGGGGATTATTTCGTGAAAATTGAAGTTTAATCTTGGTTTTAAATTAGTTTCACCTCGGACTGACTTTTGATGCAAATGTGCAAATGTGCAAATGAAAGTTTAGCAGCAAATATATGAATATAGAAAACTATAACGAACTTTAATCAGACAGAACCTCAAGGATACCAATCTAATGAATGACACTCATAACTGAGTAGAACTGCTATTCGTATGCAGACCACAATCAAAACTATTTAATATCAGAAGTAATTTAAATTTTCAACCTTCAGCAAGTGAATGGCAAATGCGTTTCTTGCGGTTGCCGATGCCTGGAGTGAGTGGATGCGGGTGCGATGCTGGGATGCTGTGCTGCTGGGATGCTGTGATGTTGGGATGCTGGGCAATATTGCGTCAACGACTTGCAAACAAAATTAGAAAAGAAAACCCAAGCGGTGGGTAGCATATGCTGTTGAGTGCGCGCCGGCATCAAAATGACTACACAAACTTTTCAAATTAGATTTCACACCCAAACTAAACACAAGGCGTTGCTCCTTGGCCACAGACGGAGGTGGGTCGGATACTGGTATACGTCGTATATGGCCACCAGTCCAAGCTCCAGCTGCAGTCAGCCTGTGGTCCCAGTCAGTCCACAGTCATGACACTTGCGCACAGCTTTTCCATTTCCATTTCTATTTCTATTTTCATTTAATGTGCAGGATTGGGCTGCTGGCTTGGTGGCTTGGTGGCTCGGTGGCTCGGTGGTTTGCTGGCTTATGAGCGACAGCTGTGCTAAACTTCAAGTGGAAGCTCCGAAGTGTACACAATTAGTGTGCAATTTATGCGCCATCAAGCAGCAGCAGCAACAGCAACAACAACAGCAACAACAGCAATATGATTGTGTCTTGTCTGGCCTGCAATTGGAATGACCAAATTAGACGCCCGTTTATTCCATAGCCACGCCTTTGTCGCCATCCCACTGCCCCCCCTAAACCTCTGTCTCTACACTGTCTGCAAGCAATTTTCGCCTTGAAGGCAACGCATGGACAGCAGCAGACACACAGATACATTGAAAGCCAACACACAGATACACAAGTGCAAGGTTGATGCTCGAAGTCAAGCTGAACAATTTTAAATTAACCGAAGGCATCCATACTTTTGCATCCGTCTGCCTCCCCCCTCCCCCACCCCCCAGTCTGCGTGTCTCTCACTCAATTGTGCTCCATTGTGCTTCGTCAAGCGCGTGGCATTAAATGCCATTAATACGCCGTGTGGTACACTCGGAAAAATGTTTGCCTTCAAATGCAGAAAATCACAAGTCTTCTTGCGTCTAGAGCAGGCTTAACTTTTTAGAAAGTACATTTTCCTAACTTTGAACAGATTTATACCAATTTCAAATAAAGATTTAAATTTCTACTTTTCGAAAATATGCTTTTTAAACATGTAAACTTTTCTAAAAGTACAAATATATTAAATATTTATTATAATGGCAAGCGTTTATAATTTTTAGATATTTTTTTAGTTGATTTCTGGTTTTTAAACCAATATTATTTTTAAGGCAATTTCCTATATGTTTTTCTGAGTGTAGACATGCATGTGAGGCAGCCACTGCAGCTTGAAAATGTAAATTCTGCGGCTTTGCCAGGGCATTCTTACAGCTTCATTATGAACCCACCACCAACACCACCAACACCACCATCGGGATATGGACCACGGAGCACGGGCCAGATACATAAATCACGCTGAGGCGCACACAAAACTGTCTTTTGATAATTTGCGAAAAATGGGTCTGACAGCCAGGATAGACAGCGCCATATTGTAAGCCGATCTATGCTACATGCACATATGTACATATGTATATACACACACATGCACACATATGCAATCAAATGCGTCATACATGTGTGCGATGCTGAGGCTGATATTATTTCACGCCTGCATCTGTCGCATCTCCTCTCATGTTTTATGCATTCAATGCGAAAACGGGAAATAATATTGCAAAGAAAACTATAAATATATCTGTCGAATTGTTGCCATTTTGCCAGGGTAGCATCCCAAATCCGCCCCTGTCCGCTCGCTGGTAGGTGCGAGAGTGCGTAATTATGCGTTCGCAGTCGTAAAACTTAACTTTATGGCCGGCGAAGATTGTCCGTCCGGCTGCCCGTCATGATTGGGCCCCCGACCCCGCCTTTGATAGATTTATACGTGTGTGAAAATCAAGTGAAGTCTGTCTGTAGCTCATAAACTGAATGTGATTCGATAATAATATGCAAGAGCCATGTGGGCGACTGAACGACAGCCAAGCGCAGCTGCAATGCGCAGATTTAACGCGCATACGCCCCATTGGCTGTGCGAAAATCTTTGTTATCCGAATGGGGAAGGTAAAGAAAATGCTTGCAAAAGCCAGCGATCTGTATTCAAATAAATTTAGTCGATATGACGATTGGGAATTGATAGCATATAGAAACCACCTCTCTATATGCTATCAATTCCTATCAAAATAAATGATGCTAATATATTATTATATTATTCTAAATCAAAATAATTAAAAGGCAACATTTAAAGATCATACGAGTCAATATAAATATTTAGACTAATATAGATTAATAATAATTAAAAGTTTAACTCACCAATTGTATCTTACCATTTAAACAATTATCTTCAGACATCTGGAAATAAATTAGACGAAATACGAGAAAAACGCTAATGAAAGCGCACTCATAAAGAACCTTTCCCAACACAAAAAGACAAACTAAAGAGAAAAGCAGGCTTGAAATATGCTGGCCAAATGAATAAAGCAAAAAGGAAAGGAAAATGAAAATGAAATATTCTCATAGTTCGTTGTGGCATATTGTTTAGCGTAGACAGGGGTTCCCCGCCAGACAGTCACTCAGTCAGTCAGTCAGTCAGTCAGTCAGTCAGTCAGTACGTCAGTAAGTACGTCAGTTAGTCAGGCCCGCCACAATGCCTAAAGCTCTTACTTATCATCATTCCAGACAGATGGCATCTTCGTCTTCGTCTTTATCTGCATATAGCCCTCTCTCTTGCTCTCTCTTTCTGTGCATCTTCTTCACACACATAGGCAGCATTACACGTAGGCATTTTTGGGGGCTCTTTAGGGCTTGCTGTGTGTGTGTGTGTGTGTATGTGTGTTTGTGTGTGACGTCGCGAAAAGCAAAACAAACCATAACATAAACGTGCGTAGTCAGCGCCAATGCGAATGAAAACGAAAACAAGGAACAAAACGAAACGAAATGAAACAAAACGAAAGAAGCATAAAGCAAAAAGTCAGACATAGTATGCGTTAAAGGGTCGACCTCGAGCCCCTGCCCGCTGTGCGCCGTTCCCCCCCTGTTTCCAACGAGTGCCATACGTCAATGTCAATGGCATGCAGACAGACAAACTAGAGAGAGAAGGAGAGAGAGACCCACTCACACACACACACAGACACAGACACGCAACGGTTTTTGGGGGAGCTATGCTTTGAAAGTGTTTCCATATTTAATAAGACCTTGACATGCGACTTTCGCCTTTTTGACAAAACAGAAAACTAGCAGCACAAATTTGTAATTTGTTATTTGGTGTTTATGGGCGGCATTTTAGCGAGCAGAGTGCTGGGATGGTGAGCGGGGGAGAGAGCAACGGCAACGGCAACGGCTTCCATCTGGAAAAAGAGAAATGTAAATATTTTTCAAAAATCAGTAATCAGTTAGCAGAAATCAGAATGTATACGTTTATCATATCAAAGCATTGTGGCTAAGAGCACAGAACGTGTTTACGGATGCAACACACACACACATACACACACACACACAGATTCGCTCTCACAGATACAAGCTTACAACTGTAGTTAACCCATCTTTATAATTTGCAGCTTCTTCAACGATAAACAAAACCACAATAAACTATAAAATACGATAGCTCACATTAATTTAGCACATTTGAAGCAAACGAATTTATGAACTATTATTATTATTATTATTATTATTATTATTATTATTATATACACTTTTAACTCGGAGCAATTATTGCAAATAGTGAAGTACTTGAAGTTTATTTTTAGCTTGCCGCAATATTTTTGGGACGTTTGATTTTTTTGGCGGATGTGTTTGCTTTTCAACGTTTTGCGTTCATTTGAAGCCGTTGCCCGACAATTTCTTGTGCGCCGCTTTGTCCGCTGCCGCTGCCGGCGTCGCCGCGCCGGCAACTGTAGCAGCGACGCGAACGTTCGTTTCTGTTGCTGTTGCTGCTGTATCTGTAGCTGTGCGTATCTCACAGATATCGCCCTACGAGTATCTGTGTGCATAGCGGCGTATCTGTGTGCCACTACTAGATATATCTACATACATTCGTACTTGTGTGCATGTGTGTGTGTGTGTGTGTGTGTGTGTGTGTGTGTGTGTGCGAGTATCTGTGCTATCCATGCGCGCAGCAAATGTCCCACGTTTGGTACTTTTTGTTTGGCTCAGCTGCATGGCTGGCAGTTACACTAACAACCGTTTTACAGTTACTGCTGGTACTTTACTTGCATTCGCCAAATTCGAAAATGAGGGAAATTTCGACCGGCAATGGTGGCTAAATATCCCAACCACGTGCTCTGCTCACATTGTTATTGCTTTGGCTTTGTTTCTTTTGCTTTTGTTTTTCGTATTGTGCTTTTTCACCGCAGAGCTTTCAGCTTTGACTTTGCTGCCGCTGTTATTGTACATAACCCAACCTCGCCCGCGCAGCTTGCTTGTTGTTTTAGTTGTGGTTGTTGCTGCTGCTGTTGCTGCTGTTGTTGTTGTTGTTGTTGTTGTTGGCAAAGGCCGGCGCGTCTTCAATTCATTTATGAGGCACTTTTAGGGCTGTCTGCGACCCATTTAAAGTTTGGTTCTCGTGTTTGCCTTATCGTCATCTTCTCATTGTTGTTGCTGTTGTCGTACTTAGTTGTAGTCGTTGTAGCTGTTCTTGTTGTTGTTGCAATTAATGACCATTTGAATTATATTTGCGCTCGTAAAATTTACAAGAATTTTTTTGCTGGCATTTCGTTAGCCTCTCATTCTCTCCTTCTCTCATTCTCTCATCCTCTTCAAACGGCTGCTTTTCCACAAAATCCAGTTTTCCCATTCACTTTGTACGTAGACAGCAGAAATTTTTACGACTTTTCTGCACAATGCGTAAATACATCGACAATGGACCAACGCCCAACCCAACAGCCCAGCAACCCATCCACCATTCACCGCAGCACACGTTTCGTCCTGGATCCGGCAAATGGGAATGTAGCTTGGGAACCGGTCAGAGTTGGGACCCATTTACCGTTGCCCGCATCGAACATTTTATTGTAGGTTGTCTATGTTAATAAATCGTTTGTTGATCATAAACTTTTGCACTTGGCTTTTATTAAACTGTTGGAGAATTTGTACCCATCTGACTGTCAAATTAAATATCTCTAACTAGGCTGGCAAATTTAGTTGAACATACATGTATATAAAACAGTTTGTCATGATGAACATTACTGGTGATCTACAATAATTAAAGCTAAAATAATTAAAGCTAAGTTTGCAATAAATTCATAAGCATTTTCATAACCTTGTAGTGAAGTACAAACAAATTTGTTAAATTTGTCGTGAAATGTGCAGTAGAAAATGTATACAAACTTAGTTTTGATGATGAAATTTTAGATATCAAGCAGCTGCAATTGAACAAATTGGCTAAAAGATAATATATTGCTCCAAAATCATTTCTGTTTTCTAAAATTTCCCGACCAAACTCACAGTTACAAGTGGTAATAGTGCTCCTAACATTTTCCCAAGTAATAATCACTATGGGATAGCTGTATCATATATTTCATATTATAATATTTATAAAAATGAATATTTATTATAATATTAACCATTTTTGTTATATAATATATTTTATAATATATATTAGTATTATTTGTCGTACATTTTTACGTTTTATTTTTACAATTTGACATTGATATAATCTGCTTATAATTTAAAGAAAATCATTTTCATTACTAAAACGGAAAAACATGTTGAAATTATTATTATATTCCATGAAATCGGAGTTTGCAGGGGAAATTAATATGTAGCATCTCTAAAATGTCATTTATTCGAGATAAATTTGTATATGTATTGGTGCAACGATGCCAGAGTCAACCCCTCACCTGCCTGCACAGATAATGAACAACCCTTAGATACGTTTTTGCCACCACCCTTACATTTGAGAATATGAAAAAAACGAAAACTGCAACTGCAACTGTATAGGTGAGCATTAGCTACATGTGAGTGTGTGTGTAAGTGTGTGTGTGTGTGTGTGTGTGTGTGTGTGTGTGTGTGTGTGTGTGTGTGTACCTTGAAGAGCTTACCCCTAATTGCAATACTATAAAAAACTGCAATTTAAACGAAGGACAACCACCGAACCGAGCAAAAGGATGAGAAAAGCGAAATGAGAGTTGAGAGATGAGAAACTCTTGGCAATTTGCATTGCAACCAACAATGATTACGATTGCAGCGGGGCATTGTCGTTAGAGCAGACACTCGGCTAGCTGGGAGAAAGAGGACCATTAACAGCAGCAGCACAAGAAGCAGTTGGCAAAAAGAAGGACACTTACTGCATTTCTCATTTTTGACAACGATAAATGCATGGCAGTGGAATATGAATATATGCTCGAATGGAGATAGAGCTGGGAGATGGATGGCAGTCAAGTAGATGGAAACTGCAGCCGAGCATCTGCTTGACGCAGTTGGCAATGCAAGTGGCGTCCTGCGTCCTGCGTCCCGTGTCCTGCCGTTGGCTGAATGCAAATTTGACGCACATGATATCGAAAATCTCGAGAACTGCAGCCAATCAACTGGAAATAGCCAAACGTTGAGTTAAGTGCCCAGCAGCAGCCGCAGCAGCAGCAACTCGCAACGCACAGCTGAATTGATAACAGATACAGTGCAACAACAATAGCAACAACAACAACAGCAACAACAACAACAGCAACAACAGCAAGCGCGATAAGCGGCGCAAAGCGGCCCGCGGCCTCGCGACTCTCGACTGCTGCTGTTGGAGCTGCCGGTGGGGCGGCTTGCGTGGGCCAGCTGCCAGAGGCTGGCATGTGGGCGTGGCAGCTGCCTGTACATGTACACTATAGTTTACCCTGTTGCGCCAACGCACATGGCCGACGGCAGCTAGTCGTACCGCACCGAAAATCCATAGACGTGCGAGCGGGAGAGCGCTTGCCGCGTTACGCTTAAGTGTGAGCGAGACGGAAGCGACTGTTGCGGCCATTTTGGTGGGAGCGAGTGCGACATAGTCGATAGCAACAATAACAACACAGACAACGACGACGACGACGTCGACAGCACAGGAGACGTCGACGTCAGCTTCAGCGTCGACAGAGACCGCAACTGCAGCTGGTCAGCGGCCCGGTCTTTGGAGACTTTGCGAACAGCTCCAGCTCCAGCTCCAGCTCCAGCGACCCAGCGCACATAAATATGCATGTGTATGTAACGGAATTTGGCGGCTGTGCCTCTCGAGAATCTGGCGTAGCTTGAGCGAAAAGTCTTTGAGTGAAAGAATGCCCGGAGATGTAAGCCCTGCGATTTGCACTCATTCCTGGGACCCAAACTTAAAGTACGGATTGTTTTACTTAAATTTCAGCCACAAATTGATTTTCTTCGCAACTCAATTTTGGTTATTATTAAAAATATCAACTACCAAATAGGTTGACATTATCGTTCCAAACACCTGACGACTTGGCATATGGCATCTCGGATGTAGTCTAAAAGCAGTCAGTGAAAATGAATAAGAATCAATGATGTGACTTTTGTGATAATATTTAACTACTTCACAGAGTTTTCCGCCTTTCGCATCGCTTTTCAACTGAATAACATCGTTGTGTAGTGTAAGCCAAATATTTAATTCTGTAATAAGAAATATTATATTTTATTTACTTTTGTTCTTTTTTTTTTTTGGTCAAGTAATAACACTTTTCTTTTCAGAGGCTCCATTAAGGCACTAAGTAATTTTATATCCATTACTAATTTCATACATAAAACCAAGCAATTTTAGTTTTGTTTAGAATGTTTTCGTCTCCACATATTTATCACAGAATTATATATTTCGTTCTAGCTGCAATTTATGCCGCCGGCGTTTGCTTTTATTTAATTCTCATAATAAAAAAACCAATAAACCACAGATATTTTCTGCAAACTAGAGATTAAATACTCTCACAATCTCACAATTGATTGAAAAGTTCCCCAACAAATATTTAAAAAAAAAGCCAAATTTGTTTAGCCATTCAATTTAGTATAAATATTAGAATTTTTATATCGACAAACGACTTTAAATCAAGACTAATAAACGTTTTAAACAATCTTCTCATTTCAGCTTTTCTGTTTTTTATTTTTGTTTGCCTTTGTTTTATAAAATTGGTGGATTAAGTCTATAAAATGTGCGGATTATGTCTATAAAAACTACACTCGACATCGTCAAAGGGTTGGTATTCAAATTTATATACACATCTTTTTATTAGCATTAATATTAACACGAAATTTGATAGGGCATGGTAGTAATAAAAAAAATATGAACAAAAAAACCATGCGGATAAATCAAGACGCGTTTAAAATAAATTTGGCTTATGGTCGTCCGTTGTTCAAATAAAAATCAGCATAAAACATAATTGTATAATGATTTAATCCCGGCCGACGGCCTGTGTGCATGAATCGATCATAATTTTACGAGTCTGTGCCAGGGACGGACAACGGCTTAAAGCATTTTAGGGCTCACGTACTTTCTCAAATAATTTCTTGCCTAAGCGCATTAAAAACACATTAACATGGTCATAAAACTTACGCTAGCCCCCACCCCCCTACCCACCGCTCTCCACGCTGCAATGGCCTAAACCAGATCCGACGGATCCGATTCGCGGCACCAAATTCGATTTGGAAGCCATTCAAAAATAATTCTTCAAAATACATGCATTCGCTCAGTTTTATGAGCTCATTTGGCCATTTGACCAATTTTTTATATAATTTAAATAGATGCTGTCTGAGACTCCATTTTGGCCCGTTTGGCTGATTCAATGGGTTGATTGTGAGTGTGATGGTGATTGTGATTGTGACTGTGATTTGGGCCCAAATGGATGCCGCACAGAAATTGCTCGTTTTGTGTAATTCTCGCCATATTTCGATTGTCTCGCACACATTATGGATGGGCCTATAAAATGCATTTATTATTGCCATTAGTCGACCGTAAATTGGCAAATGAATGTGACACAATCTTGCCCCGCATCTGCACCGCCCCCCCAACGCCCCCGTCCAAGAGCGTCATTGGCGGAGCTGCTGCGAATCCAAAAACGCCATGTCGCAGATTTTGCTTGAATTGCTGACATTTCTTGATTTCTGATGCTGGGGAGCTGCCATGGAGAGAACATGTTCACAGAGATGTTATTCCAGTTTTAAATCTGCTGGGCAGGTGGGACAGTTACAGGGACAGGGGCTGGCAATCTGAAGGTGGAGCAATTAATATATTGCATTAAATACTCGCAATAAGGCAATAAAATCAAAACAATATCTGCGCAAATATTTCAATATGTTTATTCACTTTTCCGTCTCTCAAAATAAATACGATTATTCTATGTATCATATACATAGATGGGTGTTATATTTTTTAAATTTAATATTTTCATCATGAATACCCCTACTGTCTGCTCCCTGATATCCACCTGAAAGCACTTGTTAAAAACATGCTTATAATGCATATTATTATTAAATGTTTATTTATTAATTTAAAAGGCAAAAACTAAGTAGATTTATAATTTATATTCAGCATGAAACTGGTAAACAATTTGTTTCTATATATATGTATGTCAATATGTATGTATATTGTATTAATTATAACTATTGTTGATTGACATCTGTTGACTCGAGTAATCGTCCCGCATTCACAATGGCCGCTTATCATCAGTTTAATGAGCTTTAATGTCACTTAAATACAGATTTAAATTATTTGATTACTTCATTTATTGTGCCCCCACCACTGTTGATAGCTACTCGTTGGAGGCAGGTTGGCGCGCAGGGGGTGGCAGGGCTGGTTGGGGAACACCTTGCAAAACAGCTCGTGGGCAATTGAAAGGCTGTGTATCCTCTGGGCTCTTTATCTGCTAGTCCCACTTTCAATTCCAGCCTGCAATTAAACATACAAATATACAATTTGAATAATCAATAATCAATGACATTTGCACCCGCACAAAGTTTATTAAGCGCAATAATTACAATAATTACGGAACTGAGAGCCGACCGTTTAGAGATAGGTGCTCAAATCTCAATTGAAACACGAATTAATTTAATATTTAAATATGGCTAGACACTTATCAAAAAATAAATTAATTAAAATTGTTGCACTCAGATTATATATGAATATTATTAGCTCTTCAAATCAATCAATTTTTGGTGACAATTTTGTGCTATAGTATTATAGATTTTCGAGGCAAATAAAAATATATGAGTTCAAGTCACAGACAAGAAAAATAAATAACAAATGTTATTATGTTCAAATTTTCATATTTATATATAAAATATATATATATATCTCTCTTAATCCCTTATTGTGTATGAATTTACTACTGCTATTATTAATAATTTATAATACACATACACAAGTATTTCGCTTATAGCCGCATTTTCACGGGTCAAATATTCTCTTAAAATAAAAGAAAAACTCAGTTACTTTCTATATTTTAAATGTGTATTTTTTTCCTAGTTGGCACCCATTGAACTTAATTAATTCCAGTGAAGTACAGGACAAATTATGAACGTAAAATATATATGGCCAATATTTCCATAATAAGGAATTATCACTATCGAAATGTCAGCCACTCCACTACCCACTTGTCCGCCCGACTCGCTGCTATCCGACAAAGACGGCGGACTGACAGGAAAGTGTCATAAATTACGGTGAAAACGCGAAATTGGCTAGAAAATCGTTAGTTGAAGTGCGACACAAATTGACAATTAAATAAATCGAAAGATGTCACAATGACAACAACGACAACAACAACAACTGTATATGGGACCTGAACATGCATTCGCATATTGCATTCTGTAGTTTGTAGTTCGCATTTGTAGATTTGCATTTAGCATTTTTGTATTTCGTGCTTGGAGTTTCGAGCTGTGGGTTTGATATTTACAACATTCGTTTGGCATAGGGTAAAAGGAGTCAAGTGGAGTTGAGTAGAGTCGATTGGAGTGGAGTGGAGTCAAACGATGGGCTGTGGGGGCGTTTGGCGACTCGCGCCTTAATTTGTTAGCATTTCGCACGCATCCTACATAAATTAGCGAGATTTATTATGCGATAGCCTTTGCGCTTAGATTCGCTGGAAGAGAAAGACCACAATGGCATGGCATGCAAAACAGAGTCAGGGGTACATGATAGTAAATCGATAATAAATTTTGCCTCTTTGGCGACACATTTCCTCCCAGACACACCCAGAAAAGATTCAGCAGCGCTTTGTCTCTGTCTCTGTCTCTCTTTCACTTGATGTATGTATGTGTCTTGCTCGCTCCCTGATTATGCGCGCACTCATTTTGGAGTCGAATAATCGATGGATTATGCAAAATATTGTTTGGCTTTTTAGTTAGCCTCAGTCTGAGTTTCAGCCACAGCCTTAACCAGCTAGAAAATGGGATTCAGCCAAGTCAACAGAGCTTTTAGCCACAACAACAGCATCCTCCAAGGGTCGGTCCAACTGGAATGGGATGGGTGGGCTAAGTAAATGTTAATTTTGGAGTTAACTTTTTCTTTGTCTTATTTTAGTTGTTGTTGTTGTTGTTGTTGGTTTCACTGGAATGAAATGCACACGCCCAAAGAGCCAACAAGTTTTTGGAATGTGTTTTTTCGCTCTCAAAACTTGAAACGCTTTTGTCTTTTCCGTTTTCATTTTAAAAGCAATATTTTAACGCTATCTGTATCTTCAAAAATATACGCTTTCAAACCACTCACTGCGGTCAAAGTCGGACTCTCGCTCTGTCTAGTGGCTACGTCAAGTCCATTGCCTTTTCCAGATTTTAATCGCTGAAATTGGTTGGGGGTACGGATATTTATTTGACAACCTAAACTCGGATTGTGACACATTAGAAATGTTTATATGCATTTTTTTATGAATATGCGATGGCCGACATTCGATTTTTAGTACCCTATACTAATTAAAAATGGACACAAGAAGGGTATCATGATATAGGTGGGCATTATTTATTATTTATATTAATTATTAAATATTAAATATACCTTGAAGAGTTGTAGACTTTTATTTTAAAAGCAGTCAATAGCTTGTCATGTTAATAAATATTATTATATTGAGAATATTATAGTTTTTTTTTTGGATTTATGTATTATATGTACAGGGTATACTCGTGACTAGAGCACTCTTTTTTTGTTGTTTTTTTCCTTCTCTGTTAACTGTATTTTAAGTGATATTTTGAAATGCAAAGCATAAACTTGTTTTTAATTTAAAACACACGCAGTTTTGATATCGCCGCCAGGGGCCATCTTATCTGTATTTGTTGCTATTTGCTATTTGGTATTTGGTATTACTTTGACTTTTGTGTGTCTTTCGGCACTTGAGCCAAAAGATTTGCCAGCGCATTCGTCCAAGTGGCCCCAGGCTACCAAATCTTTTGCAGAACATTTGCCAGCTATGCACTTGAGTTACTTTTGGGGGCATAGAAGGCAAACCAATTGAATGCCATAAAACCGAATGTTTATATTTCGAAAAGTCAAAAGTCAAACACGAATCGTAAAAGATCAACCATCCCTCGAAAATGTATAGAAACGCAGTGCTGCAATTGGCAGTTCAATAGCAAAGGGTTGCTGGGAGCAGGGGGAGCAGGGGGAGCTCTCTCAGCACTTGGACTTAATTGAAATTTGAAATATGGTATTATGTGCGCGCCGTTCCAGCACAGTTCATAATCGAGCCCCGAGCCAAGTTCGAGAACTCGATTGTTGTTTATTGAAATAATTATTCAGCCGAGTGTAATGAGCAACTGGCTCAAGTGCCCCGTATGCCCAGAGAAGGTACTACGTGGCGTGGCACATGCCCTCCAAATCGTACATCGATTTACATCCATCGACTCCAGCAACAACTAACAAGTACTAAGCCAACCAATGCCACATGCGCTTGGTCATGGAATCCAATTGTGCATATATACAATATACAATATACATTCACATATGTATTGTGTATTTGTGTTTCTTTAATAGAAATCATGTTGTACGTGCCACTATATATAAGTAATTACCTGCAGACGCAGTTCTTAATTGATTTTTAATTGGAAATTGCTGCGTTTGAGTAAGTGCTCAAAGCTCATTTTTAATTCAAGATAATCAGTTTAATAATTGGTATGCCGGGGAAAAATACAAATTAAATGTTCATGAATAAAATGTGGGCATTCATATTGTAGGTGTATAACTCAATAGATTCATTTTATGATCCATATAAATTATAAGAATAATACTATTTACACTAAATCAAACTCGTACATTCGAGTACATTTCTTTCATTTTTCTTTTTGGTATGCGCGGTTGACAGCTATAAAAAAAAAACAATTTTAATAAAAATTCGAATTTGAAAATTAATATTTTATGTTTATTATAACGTAGTCAGACAGCCCGAAAACTAATAATATTTTGTATGGTTTGTTTCCCTTGAATAATTACTTTGAATTCCACTTAGAATTACATACGCAAGTCTGCCATAAATTATTTATTATTATATAACACTCAAGCATAAATCACCAGAATCTAAAATTAAGTTTTAAATTATCTCAAAGTATTTAAATCATGAAAATATGTGCAACAATTTCCCATTAATCATCCAAAGAGATTAGGCAAAAAAAAAAAACTGCAATATTAAAAAAACACCAGTCGGCTGAATATTTTATTTTGGGAAACAAGTAAAGTCAGAGACGCCACGCGAAAACAGTTTAATGTTAATTTAATTGTATTTTTATTGATAGTAAAAACATTTTATGCCGCATTCAAAATGAATTATGAATGAATTGGCATGTGAATACGCATACCTCAAAATATCGACGTGGGCTTTTTTATTGTTGTTGTTGTTGTTGTAGTTGTAGTTGTCGTTACTTTGTCTTTGTATTCCTTCAATCTGAGCTATATACATAAATATACATAAATACGCAACGGCAGCCCTTAATAAGATCTCTTGACATTAATTAAATTGAGTAATTAGCTGCTTTAAAGTATAATAAATACAATAATAATTGATCAAATCAAAGCCAAAATTCGTATCATTTAAAATTTGTTAAAAACATTTAAGGCATACATAAAACTACTCATACATGACAAGTGGATTCATTCCTAAAATTGTGTTCCTTAGATAATATTTTGTTATGCCCAAATGAAAATGACGCATATAATTTCCGCTCAAGGACATCGACAGGGTTCCGGACAGCATTAAGGGTTATGGCTATGTATTTACGGACTGCGTAATATACGCGGCAGGTCCTGTTCTTTATGCCTCGAGTCCTTGAAGTGTGCAATTATGCCTCGGAATACGTTTTTTACGGCAGCTGCTCAAAACTACCTGTTAGCCTTTCACCGGTTTCATGTGCTTAACGTCCTTGAGCAGCATTTGGCCAAATTCATTGAATTAAAGGATGGCCACCAAGGTAGATTCGTTGCAGCGCTGTTCCTGTTGCTGAAGGCTGCGAATCGATAAATTAAAAAACTGTTAATTTGGCGAAACGATTTTTAAGGGCCATTCGCCATTTGTCATTCGCCATTTGCCATTTGCCAGTCGTCCAATGTTCAGCTGCAGTTGCCGCCAGTTTGTCAACTAAAGTGAAGCAGTTAAAATGCAGCCACGTAGCGTCTGCGGAGCGTGGAATAGGAACAGGAACAGGAGTCAGAGCCCGGTTGGCCATAAACTCGCCAAACAAAAGGTGAGCGGCGGTCGTAAAACGCGGCAACATGGTGTGACATTTTCCAGATATACCTACCATATATACCTACACATATCGTTGAGTATTAGTGTTGCTGTTGTTGTTGTTGTCGCAGACATCGGAGTCGCTGCTTTCATAATTTTGCGTGGGCAAAGGGGTGTGAGGCGTCAATATGTATGGGCTCGGACGGACTCGGACCGCGTTGGCCGCCTCGTCGCATGTTCGCCGAGCCCTGACTGTTGTTTGCCATTTTATTGTTACGCCAAAGGATTTCCAATGCATTCGAAAAGGCCAGAATCCCATATTTTATGGCCCTACATAACAATTGGACAGTTTAACCCTTCAATGGACGATGTCGCTCAGCTTCATGGCGTGAAACGAGAAAGTCGAAACTCGAAACTCGAAACTAGAAACTAGAAACAAGAAATTCAAAACTGGAAACCTCTGTTTGTCCTTTGACAATCGCAAGTCCATCTGGCAATTTGACCGTGTGATCGTCTGTTGTCAAAAGCGTACAAAATAAAAGAAAAAAACACTTCTTGGACACATTTCGTGGTTCCGTTTTGTTTTGTGGAATTGTGATTTATGAGCCCAAAAAACCGGAAAACAAAAGTGCATTTTTCGACAACTCTTTGTATAAATGTATGTATATATAGGTATATATATATATGTACAAGAAATCATATTTTGAACTGAAGATGTTGCTCTATTGCATATGTATCTGCTATAATTCAACATTTCCAATTTTCACAGACAAAACATTCATAAACTGAAACAAACTGATTTAATCTCTTCAATTCATGACGTATTAATTTTTATCCCACACAAGCAGTCATAGTTCGACCGCATTTCTACCTTAACTACACTGAATCACCCTAATGACTGGGCGTAATCTCATTGCAGTGTTTCAGCTCACGCAAAGTAATATATATGTATATTTAGATACATAGCACAATGAACTGGCCACTGTGCATTGTTGCATATTGTTGTTGTACACCCCGCATAATTACGGCCAAGATATTGGTGCACGGATCGCTCCGCGTGCTAGTAATCCTCCCAGCCACGTTACTCGCAGAGCTGGCCTCTCATTTGATTTCGAAGAACTCGTAAATATTGGCAACAGTGCCGCCACGGCCAATGCTCACTGGCTCACGCCTCTGGACCTGCCTCCGTCGGAGACGGACACGCAATGTGTCCGACTGTGCGCATAATTGGTGTACGTTCGCTAAAGAAGCTAAGACGACGACGACGACGGCGACGGCGACTGGAACCCAACGTCTGTCCCAGTACTAAAAATTCTCTTTTAATGACCGGCAGCGATGATAAGCTCAGCTATTTTATGGCTCCAGATAGCAAGTGTCAGCGTCACGTATTTTCGCCAAACACCAGCCAAATTGGGTTACTCCCAGCTAGCCCCAACTTGCCTCAACAGCTCAAAGCCACTGAATTCTGATCAAAATTATCCTAGAAGTACTTTCATTTCCCATGATTATTAGTGCCCATTAAATATTGTATGCCGCCTATGCAGTTTTGACAAAGAAATGTCAGTTTAATCTAAAATTGCAAAACAAATACCTTGAAACGATCTTAGAAGACTTCAAACAGCCATAAATTTGTCAAAACTGAAAGGATTCTCGATTCCAAGGCCATTTTGGTCATTATTTGGCATCTCGTTTTATTCTACATCTCAAGTTTATTAATTTTTGAAAAATAAAATTTCATATTTTTTTGGCAAAAAAAGCATAAGGGGGGACCCTTACCAATTTTGATTTTTCAAAAAATAGAATCTCGAAATTTTATTTTTAATCGATTGTGGATGTCATAATTAGTATAAAAAACTATGAGAAAAGTGATTTTGGGGTGTTTCATTTTTCTGTCAAAAATCACCTCAAATGTGACAAAAAAATTGGCTTGTAAAGGTCCCAAACAACGAAAAGTTCCTTATAAACGACCTTCCCAGACTTCGAACAGCCATAACTTTGTCAAAACTGAACGGATTGTCGATCCCAAGGCCATTTTGGTCATTATTTGGCATCTCGTTTTATTCTACATCTCAAGTTTATTAATTTTTGAAAAATAAAATTTCATATTTTTTTGGCAAAAAAAGCATAAGGGGGGACCCTTACCAATTTTGATTTTTCAAAAAATAGAATCTCGAAATTTTATTTTTAATCGATTGTGGATGTCATAATTAGTATAAAAAACTATGAGAAAAGTGATTTTGGGGTGTTTCATTTTTCTGTCAAAAATCACCTCAAATGTGACAAAAAAATTGGCTTGTAAAGGTCCCAAACAACAAAAAGTTCCTTATTAACGACCTTCCCAGACTTCAAACAGCCATAACTTTGTCAAAACTGAACGGATTGTCGATCCCAAGGCCATTTTGGTCATTATTTGGCATCTAGTTTTATTCTACATCTCAAGTTTATTAATTTTTGAAAAATAAAATTTCATATTTTTTTGGCAAAAAAAGCATAAGGGGGGACCCTTACCAATTTTGATTTTTCAAAAAATAGAATCTCGAAATTTTATTTTTAATCGATTGTGGATGTCATAATTAGTATAAAAAACTATGAGAAAAGTGATTTTGGGGTGTTCCATTTTTCTGTCAAAAATCACCTCAAATGTGACAAAAAAATTGGCTTGTAAAGGTCCCAAACAACGAAAAGTTCCTTATAAACGACCTTCCCAGACTTCGAACAGCCATAACTTTGTCAAAACTGAACGGATTGTCGATCCCAAGGCCATTTTGGTCATTATTTGGCATCTAGTTTTATTCTACATCTCAAGTTTATTAATTTTTGAATAAATAAAATTTCATATTTTTTTGGCAAAAAAAGCATAAGGGGGGACCCTTACCAATTTAGATTTTTCAAAAAATAGAATCTCGAAATTTCATTTTTAATCGATTGTGGATGTCATAATTAGTATAAAAAACTATAAGAAAAGTGATTTTGGGGTGTTTCATTTTTCTGTCAAAAATCACCTCAAATGTGACAAAAAAATTGGCTTGTAAAGGTCCCAAACAACGAAAAGTTCCTTATAAACGACCTTCCCAGACTTCGAACAGCCATAACTTTGTCAAAACTGAACGGATTGTCGATCCCAAGGCCATTTTGGTCATTATTTGGCATCTAGTTTTATTCTACATCTCAAGTTTATTAATTTTTGAAAAATAAAATTTCATATTTTTTTGGCAAAAAAAGCATAAGGGGGGACCCTTACCAATTTTGATTTTTAAAAAAATAGAATCTCGAAATTTTATTTTTAATCGATTGTGGATGTCATAATTAGTATAAAAAACTATGAGAAAAGTGATTTTGGGGTGTTTCATTTTTCTGTCAAAAATCACCTCAAATGTGACAAAAAAATTGGCTTGTAAAGGTCCCAAACAACAAAAAGTTCCTTATTAACGACCTTCCCAGACTTCAAACAGCCATAACTTTGTCAAAACTGAACGGATTGTCGATCCCAAGGCCATTTTGGTCATTATTTGGCATCTAGTTTTATTCTACATCTCAAGTTTATTAATTTTTAAAAAAAATAAAATTTCATATTTTTTTGGCAAAAAAAGCATAAGGGGGGACCCTTACCAATTTTGATTTTTCAAAAAATAGAATCTCGAAATTTTATTTTTAATCGATTGTGGATGTCATAATTAGTATAAAAAACTATGAGAAAAGTGATTTTGGGGTGTTTCATTTTTCTGTCAAAAATCACCTCAAATGTGACAAAAAAATTGGCTTGTAAAGGTCCCAAACAACGAAAAGTTCCTTATAAACGACCTTCCCAGACTTCGAACAGCCATAACTTTGTCAAAACTGAACGGATTGTCGATCCCAAGGCCATTTTGGTCATTATTTGGCATCTAGTTTTATTCTACATCTCAAGTTTATTAATTTTTGAAAAATAAAATTTCATATTTTTTTGGCAAAAAAAGCATAAGGGGGGACCCTTACCAATTTTGATTTTTAAAAAAATAGAATCTCGAAATTTTATTTTTAATCGATTGTGGATGTCATAATTAGTATAAAAAACTATGAGAAAAGTGATTTTGGGGTGTTTCATTTTTCTGTCAAAAATCACCTCAAATGTGACAAAAAAATTGGCTTGTAAAGGTCCCAAACAACAAAAAGTTCCTTATTAACGACCTTCCCAGACTTCAAACAGCCATAACTTTGTCAAAACTGAACGGATTGTCGATCCCAAGGCCATTTTGGTCATTATTTGGCATCTAGTTTTATTCTACATCTCAAGTTTATTAATTTTTGAAAAATAAAATTTCATATTTTTTTGGCAAAAAAAGCATAAGGGGGGACCCTTACCAATTTTGATTTTTCAAAAAATAGAATCTCGAAATTTTATTTTTAATCGATTGTGGATGTCATAATTAGTATAAAAAACTATGAGAAAAGTGATTTTGGGGTGTTTCATTTTTCTGTCAAAAATCACCTCAAATGTGACAAAAAAATTGGCTTGTAAAGGTCCCAAACAACGAAAAGTTCCTTATAAACGACCTTCCCAGACTTCGAACAGCCATAACTTTGTCAAAACTGAACGGATTGTCGATCCCAAGGCCATTTTGGTCATTATTTGGCATCTAGTTTTATTCTACATCTCAAGTTTATTAATTTTTGAATAAATAAAATTTCATATTTTTTTAGCAAAAAAAGCATAAGGGGGGACCCTTACCAATTTAGATTTTTCAAAAAATAGAATCTCGAAATTTTATTTTTAATCGATTGTGGATGTCATAATTAGTATAAAAAACTATAAGAAAAGTGATTTTGGGGTGTTTCATTTTTCTGTCAAAAATCACCTCAAATGTGACAAAAAAAATGGCTTGTAAAGGTCCCAAACAACGAAAAGTTCCTTATAAACGACCTTCCCAGACTTCGAACAGCCATAACTTTGTCAAAACTGAACGGATTGTCGATCCCAAGGCCATTTTGGTCATTATTTGCCCTCAACTTTGATTCTACATTCAAAATGTTTTGTCTTCAAATTCAATTTGTAATTCATTGGGCAAACTCCGCTTTTGTTCACAAAGTTGGCAGATATGCTACTCACGATAATTATATCTAAGCTTTGTTTATTTTCAGCATTTTTCACTGTAAAATGCCAAAGAAAAATGAATGCTCTTGCTTGAATTTGACCCCAAGAATCAATAACTTGGTCAATCGATAAATGAATGAATGGTGACCCAATCGTTACACAGACTTTATCTTGTGACCCAAACCCCAGCGCATTAAGTTTGAATTCCAGCCGAAAGAGTTTGTCCCCACACACGAAACGAGTTTCACGCCATTCTGAGTTTGTGATGGCTGCCGATACTACCTAGTATAGAATATGAAAACACCCCTGACCCAACCGAATGGCCGTCGAGGCAGGCATGGAACGGCATTGAAGTAAAGAAATGCGCGGTGAGTGCGGTTGAGTGGGGTGTGAAGAGAGGAGAGAGGAGAGAGAGTGCAAAAGATGTTGCGCACAAGAAGGGGATGGAAATCAGTTTGGCCAAACTCTCTCATTTGAATCTATTTATGGGCACACCAAACCAGAGCATGCCCATCCTCAGTTCAAGCCATTCCAATGCAGTTTCTGTTATCAGCTGCTGTTGTTGCTGCCATTGTCGCCGCCATGCGGTCGGCCACATTCCTTTGAGTGGTTGATCCGGTTTAAGGGGCCCCTGGCCGGCAACTTTTCAGTCTGTTGTTTCTTTGTTGGCTCATTGACTTCAGACAGCACGTTTGGGGCTCTTTAGGGCCCCCATTTGCAGTCTGAGTGTGTGTTGGCTTTTGGCTCTCCTGCCTCGCCTTCCGGGACTCCAAAGCCATCCGACGCACCTGAGCCACCCGCCAAGCGGCCATTGCATAACAGATTCACTGAACTCCAATTCGAATTCCAAATCAATTGACATTTTTTGATTATGCATGAGCACTTAGTTGTGTCCCATTGCCATCATTAAACCCAACTGTTGCATGCCCCTCAATTTGTTAGTATGCTAATAAAATGCAATTAATTTAGTAATTAGAGTAGGAATAATAATGTGCATTCGGCTTCAAATGAATTCATTTCGATTTACATTTAAGTGGTGGAAAGGTTGGAAAGGTGGAAAGTGAAACGAGACACTTTGAATATTTGAAATAATTAAATAAGCATTAGAATTAGCTAATTATCATAAATAATATAATTAGCAAGAGTATCAATTATGCAAAATCTCGCACTGCACATCTTCTACACATCTGTGGCTGTATCGGAATTTAATTTATTTTGTGGTAGAAAGGTCAACTTTTATATTGATGCTTAAATTTTAAAGAGACACCAGCAAAGTTAATTCACTTAAGCCTGTTTATTATTGTTGCAAATTTGTTAGAAGCAACAATTAAATCAGTATATTTTAAATTAAGTGCTTGTCATCCTTTTGTCATCCTATTGCTCAACTTCAAAGGATTATTCGATTGCTGATTGAGTTGAGAATGAAAACTTCTTTGTATAGCAAAGTAGTTAATGATTAATTCTTATTTCAATTAATAACAAATTTAGAAAATCTGTTAGAGATCTTATATTGCAATCGAACTATACACGCATTCCAACCCATCCAAAGATCTTTAATAGCTGTATGGGAATCGAATTTGGATACCGTGCTGATGGGGCTCCTCCGAATAGGATCCCTTAACAAGCGCCGGCGTGCGCCCATATCATTTATCCGCAGTTCAGTTGCGAACTGCAATGTGGCGCATTCCTTCAGTTGCTTGGAGGCAGGCACGCAACGTGCCTCATAGATGTGGCGATGTGGCGTTCCCCGGAGCACTCGCCGTTTATGGGGCTATCAAACCAGGCACAGGAACTATTCCAGTTTGCATCTAGGCAATTTGGTATGAATCTGGCAGATTGACTTGGTTTCTTTTGTTGGCTATCCGAGCTGGCGTTTAACTTTAATGGGGTGCTACCGCAGTGAAAATCTTTAAATTGTTGCAAATTCTATTTGATTGCTAGCACTCGGCACGGCACTCGGCCGGACGTGCCATTTGAGAAGATACGCGCCACTCAGATTGTGGGGGGAGTGCAAGAGAGCAAGGAAGCAGGCAAGAGACACAAATCTGGAAGGCAGTCGTGCCGCTGCATAGGGGAATAAGTATCTGAGCCATTTGCTCATTATATCGCTTCGACACTTAAACGAGTTCAAACACAAATTACTCACCAGTGGTTTGTCAGAGATGGGGCCGGGTCAGAGACTGGCGATGCCAATGAGAATGTTACGCAAAACCATAATTAACAAACATTCGTCGAATCGGCGAAATTTGTTTTACGACCTGCTCTCCGACTCAACAACACTGGCTTTGATTTATTCGAGCATGAGCAGGCAGCAAAGACCCCCCTTCCGCCCCACACCCAAGGAGCCTGGTCGGTAGAAGGCACGTATATACAAAGCCATGCTACAGCCAGGCCTACAGTCGCAACGATAATTTAACCGGGTACACGACATTGGTAAGTGCTAGAAATTATAGGAAATCCTTTCGACAAGTCACATAACTCTAGGCAGTCGTTAGTCCGACACATTGCTGATATATGTCCGCGTCTAATGAAGACGTCAGCCCATTGTCACCAGACATATGCTATTAGTTTGGCTTGAAAACTGCCGTTCTACGTGACTTTACCTACGAATTGCATCCAATGAACCACTGCACCCGACTGGTCACTGGTCACTGGTCACTGGTCACTCACTGGTCACTGCTTACTGCTCACCCAGCTCACCTCAAGTTCTAGGTCTTAGATGCCAAAGGTGTTAATCGAATGACTGGCACAGGTGTAAGCAATGCGAAGGCAAACCAACAAATTACATGTTTACATTGTCTGCGACTAAATTATGGAGGGGCAACCATTATAATTACAGTACATTTTCCTAGTAAACAAGCACTTAAGCAATCCTCCGGTTACTTGCAGACAGACCTTCTAGAGTCAAGAGTCTAGAGTCTAGAATCTAGACAGAATTTCAACTGCTCGTATTTGAATTTAAATATTAATTTAAACAGTTTACAAAATAAACAAATAACAAGAACTCGATTTTTTACAATAGTATCTAAGGAATCTGTATTGCTATAATAAGATTGATTTTTAACTTAACTGTAGAGTATCCTTTATTTTTGTTAAGGCTGTCATTCAATCCATCCGTCGCTAAATTGCATTTTCTCAATTTTGTGATCTCTCTGACATTTGACAGCATGTCGTTTAATTTTAATGTGTGTACACACTGGCCAGAAGTGTTGTTTCTGGCCTAACTCTCAACTGACAGATCCTTTAACCGATATTGAGTATAACTACAACCGGCACTTTCCCAGCACGAAAATATATGAGAAGTTTATTGAAAACTTCAAATTAGCTGCTCATTGAGTAAACATATATTTATTTATTTTATTTATAATAAATATATAACTGTTGACATCCTTAACTCGCTCCTTCGTATACATTTAATAGCAAGGACGCATTTGCACTGCTTGTATGGCACTGCTTGACCGACTGCAAATAGTAAACTGGTTAGCGTTTAGTGCTGCATATGGCAGCTAGATGGCGCTGCTCTTACCTTCTTCTAATTGTCAAAAGTATGTTGTTTCTTTAGCAATAATTGAAAGTCAAATGTGCCTTTTTTATTGGAAAATGTTTTCCGCTGGACTTTTACATTTCGTCGCCATATACGTTGCTCTTCTTCTTCTCTTGGCTCGAAACGTGTTAGCTATCATATTAGCTATCTGTGTGTGTGTGTGTGTGTGTGTGTGTGTTAGAGAGGGTCTGTTTGTCCCCCAACACCACTTGGCCATATTTTACAGCTTTTAAGCAGCGCGTAAATACTCACGCTTACTGCAAGAGTCCATTAAACGCTCTTAAAAACTTTACGATTCCCAATATGAGATTCTCTTAATATGAGTTTTTATGATATTGAAATCTCCTTTGGCAGCCTGCGCATCAACATCAGCATCATCATCATCGGAGCAACCAGCAAACATCTGAGGCCCAACAGCTTTGGCCGAGTTCGCCAAGTTGCACTTTGCTCAAATTCGTTATCCCAATTGTGGGGGGGGGGGGGGGAGGAGATTGAAAAGCCGCTCCAGGTACAACGTGTCCATGTCCGCAGACACGAGCCACAAAAGCATCCGTTATATATGCCACATGAGAAAGGGGCGTGTGCGTATTTTAATGTCTTGTCGACGAGGACTATAAAACTCGCTCGTCACCCAACCCAACCCAACCCAAACCCAACCAAACCAAACCAAACCAAACCAACTGTGCGCAAATTATATTGACGTCGGAAACGTTTTCTTCCGTCTCTTTGCTCAAACTGCAGACAGAGAGACGACCGACCCCTTGAAAGAAATTTGTATCCATCTCTAATCAAATTCGGGGATTAGTGACCTCACGAGACAACAACTAGAATTGCTCTAGTCGGGAGTGCCCAACTGGGAGATACCCTATCCTCATTCCAGCTGATTGATGGTGATCACAAATACTTTTTGATTAGAGATAACTTTTTTGTGCTTAACGACTTCATGATACCCTTTCTTACCCATTGATTTGTTCCACGTGTGTATATTTTTGTAGTTTGAGTGTGTTAAGATTTTGTACTGCACTGTTCATATTACAGAAAATTTAAAATATAAATATTATATTCACATAAATGAGAGTTTATAATTTATATTCACTAGTCTATCTAAACCAGAAAATAGTTGAAAATTAACTAATTAAAAAAATATTTAAAAATAAAAAACTTAGTAAATAAATAAGTTAACAGCATTTTTCATAGTCTTTATCAAATTTTATGTTTTGGCAGCTCAAAACTTATCTTAGTTAGAAAATTTCAACCAATTCGCTCTATTTTATATTGTGTCTTAAAATTTGTGAGTGATTTAAAACAAGAATTGAAATGACTTGGAAGTTAGTTTTAGTAATGTTTTAATAATAATTACTTAAATATAAACATAGTTTACGACACATTTAAATCATAGTTAGTAATAAATATAATAATAATTTATGGTTTACCATTTGCAGTTGTACAACATCATTAATTCACCATTTGTGGTAAGTGAGGCGAATGTTAAGTACTTGGCATGGTCTTCAGTTTAACGATTGCTTTCTTGCGCTCTTAATTAGATTTGTGGTGTATATTTTTAATTTACTTATTTAACAAAACGGTACATCATTGATGCAATTAAAATGCAATAAAACCAGACGAAGTCCAAACCAGACTCGTATACATTTTATTGAGTCGTTTTGCGGAATGCACTGAGTCGAGTGATGTGGTAACTGCAGAGGCAGAGGCAGTGGCAGTAGCAGTGGCAGTGGCAGTGGCAGTGGCAGAGACTGCCACACACAAGCCCACATTCCTTGCAGGGGCTGGTTCATGTCCAGGGGAAGTGGGAGCCATAAAACACGGCTATGTGCGACAGCGTCGAAGGATTAAAAAATGATTGCGTGACAAGGCATTTTATAATCATCATCTGAATCACTTAAAAACACATTCATCGTCGCTGCTGAATTATACGCCCCGTGACTCGATTGCGCTGTCGGAGTCGTAGTCGTAGTCGGGCGTCGGGAGTCGAGAGTCGGGCGTCGGGAGTCGGGGTGTGATCCGGATTGGGCTTAGGCAAACCGCAAGGGCCAAACAAGCCATAAACTGCCGTAATAAAAGTGTACCAAATTAAGGAATGAATTTGATGTGCAACAGCAGAAGCGACCTTCTTTTTTTTTACAACTGTGACACGAGTTTTCCACTCAGCTGCCACTGAGTCGAGCTTAGGTTTATGGCTTCACTCAATGCGTTTTCACTCATTTTCCATGGATTCTGAGTGCTTGCAATCAATGTGTATTTCTTTGAGTCATTTTCCGCAGCTACTTTCTTGAGTGCACTCAACTTGAGCGCAGTTTTCTTTATGTTTCTTTTTATGACAACATGAAAAACGAGAAATCATCATTGCAATAGTGAGCTAATTTAAATATGTAGATGATTTTCATATTACTATAAAAGTAATAATAATAAACATAGTAAAATATTTAGTTTAAATTTATAACCTCTAAGTTTTTATATACATTTAAATTATACCTAAAACTGGCATTATAAATAATAAATGTGAAAACAAGTTAGTGTGCTCCAGTAAAGACTTTACGACTGGGGGATACACTATACGTAACCCTTTCATACATTCGCAGCTATAAATCAAGTATACGCAACCTGTGTTTATTAAAGCACACGAATTGGTTATTAAATAACTGTGTGTTTATTGTCAGATTGTTAGTTTAATAGCATATTTTCAATGACTACAGGGTATAAAAACATAAATGTTTTAAATGTGTGTATATCTATAGGGAACAACAATGTGTTTGTATATTATGAATCTTTTGTGCGTTAACTTTTATTTATTGATTTTCAATTGGTTTTTCATTGCATGTTTTCTTTTTTTTATTTGTATTTTAGATTCGACCTGTCGGATGGGGATTCCGTGTGCATTTTATCCGGAGCCGTTTCGCTGCCGTTCAACGGTTTTTACGGTTTGTTCCGCTTTTACCCAGCGGCTTCGAGCTACGAGACACGATATTGCACCCACTCATACACACACACACACACACACAAACACTTACACACGATTTACGATGCCAGCAACACCTCCCGGGACCCGGACCTGAGATTGACGCAGTCCTCGTAGTAGTGTTTTATTGTGATTTTGTTCATTTTTATTATTATGTGCTGCTCTCTCGCTCACTCTCTCTCTCTCCCCCTCTCCCTATCTCCTTCTCTCCCTCTCTCTCTCTGTGCTCTCACCCAGTTTCAATTTTATTAGTTTATTACGGTTATTATCTTTTAATGATGCTCGTGAGCGCCGCCGCTGCTGACGTCGCGACACAACATTCGAATTGTTGTTGCTGTTGTTGTTGTTGTTCTCATATCTCAGTCGAGTAGTTGTCGTTTGTTGTTGTTGTTGTAGTTGTTGTTCGCATGCCCAGTTGTTGAGCAATAACGTGTGAAGTTGTTTTATTATTTGTTTTGATTATCAAAATGGCTGGTATACATTTTCCGGTCGTTACCCCCCGTCCCGCACCGACCCATTCCCCCAACCCGCTCCAGTACTATTATTAAGGTGCCATACGCCTGGAGCGATCCGAATCCACTCAAAGTGGCACTCGAAGAGGCTCGACTTGTGGACAGAGTCGGATGACCCATAAACATGCAACAAAGTGTGGCAAAATGTTTTATTCTCCATTTATGAACAATTAACTTTAAGCAGAGGTGAGAAATAATTGCAGAGAATTACATCAGATACATTTAATATATCTATATACAAACATGTACTTGTCATTATCGCTTTAGGCTGATGCCCTGCCGATAATAAGCTTCAAATAAAATATTACTACTACTACAAACTTGTAACTTATTTTATAAAAATATTTGATTATTATATTTAATGACTTTATTATTATTTATTTTTACACATTAATATACATATAATATATTATAATTCATACAATTTATAATTTTTAAAATACACATAGAAGCCAAAACTTTGCATAAATATAATAGATATATAATATTTAATTTACCATCATTGAAAAGATTTTTTATAAACTGAATAAATAAAATACCGCATTTCAAAAAACAATATAACATATTTTCATTGAAATTAATTATTATGAATAATAGATTTCTTAGGCATGGACAGTTAAATCGATAGAGATCTATATATTACATATAACAAGAAAAAGAGCGGACTTATATAAAGTCAATCCAAAATTGACTGTTGCCTAGTCTTATGTTCCAAAGACGTAAAACTAAGGCCAACATCAATACATACTGAAACATGTATCTGCAAAATTAGAATCATACGAAGTTTTACTAAAATTACTTGCCTCTCACATTAAATCCCAAAATGTGTGGGGAAATGTTTTATTTGTATTTTTGTAGAATTGTTTATATTGTTAATTGTTCCCTTATTTGTTTATTGGCTGTGAATTGAATTGCCTTCAAAGATACATATGTACATACATACATACATATGTATACAACTGTATATGTAGCTAAATATGTAATGATATAAAAATAATTTCAAAAAGAGCTATTTAAATTAGCAAAATGTATTTCTATGATTCATTAAATCTGTCACTAATAAAAATATAAAATACGTTTGCTTGTGCATTTGAAAACTGCTTAGTTTGTCAACAAGAACCATCAAAAGTCGATTACAAATTGTCCCGCTATATAAAAAAAAGTGGCTATTTTAAAAATTGCCAATTCGTTACAATTCCGCATAAATTCGAGGCAAACAAAAAAGAATTCCCATAGAGAAATGTTGTTGTCTCTTCTGCTTGTCCACTCGTAAATTTCAAATTTTTCATAAAAGTGTCATAACAGCAATTCCAGTGACAATGCCAGAATACAGAATACAGAATACAGAAAACAACAGCCAACCAACTACTACAAACTGAACACAGTTTGACTGTGTCGGCGTTTTTCATCTGCCGAATTTATGGATTTTTCGTAAATTCGCTTAAGGGTAAAACAACACACACACACACACACAGCTTGGGGGTAAGCGAGAGAGAGAGAGAGAGAGATAGAGAAAGGGAGAACTCTGTAGACTGCCGAAATTTTGTATGCATTCAAATAAAATATAGCAATACAAATTTGTAGCGATTACATTTTAGCACTAATTTTTATAAGCAAATGTGTAGATGAAAGTATGTAAATATATGCATAACTACGAATGTATGTACAATGTACATCAATTGTACATCAGTTCTTGGCGCGCTTTTGTATTAACAACATAAACAACATGAATAATACAAAATAATTTAAGCAACAATAACATTTTGCCAAACAAAGCATAAAACATTTAAGAAGGGAGCTTAAGTACTTGCACTCCAAGCGATAGTTCCGCTCATCAGTTGTGGTTGTTGTTGTTGTTGTTGCTGGAAACACTCACACAAACACATACATACATAGATAGTGCGGCGCATACGCATTCGCATTCTCACGTTATAAACATCAAAATTAAGCATCCATTGGGTGCGCTCTAAAAAACCAGAAATCATATAAGAAAATTGCCACCAAAGCAAAAGTGGCTCCAAAAAACGCACTCAACTCGCTCGCGCCGCTCTCTTGCACTCAATTGCGGCGCTCTCACCGTTTGCCCATTGTCTCTCACTGAACTGAACGAACGGCCATCATGCAGAGACAGAGACAGAGACGAGCTGCTGTTGCTTGGCGGCTGCCTGCTGTTAACGTTTTATTGGGACTGCACGAGTGCGAGCGAGACGAACAGCTGGGAGATTCGTGTTTCTTATTGCCATTGCCGTCGCCGTCGACGTCGACTGCGAGACTACATATATTGACTGCATATTTGCTGTGCGTGCTCTGTTCAGTGTATGCATGTGTGTGTGTGTGCGTGTGAGAGACTAAGCGCAGCGCTTGAAATGAATTGCTGCTGACTGGTCGGTCGGTCGGTCGGTCGGTCGTCTGTTGGCGACGGCGACGGCGACGGCGACACTGTCTCTGCATGGCCAAAGCTGCGGCCTCAGCCTCGCATGGCTTTTGTATTGCGCCATAAACGTTTCGCTGCTCGTAACGCCACAACGGCCGATGCGGACACAGCGCCAGTCAGTACGCCCGCCAGAACGCCAGCAACTAAAAAATATACATATATTCCGCACCCACTCTCTCGTAACCGGCAACGACACGGAGAGACAGCGATCCAACAACAACATCAACAACAACAACAGCAACAGCGCCCCACAGTTCGTGTAGACACAGACAGTCAGATAGACAGACAGACAGACTGGGAAAACTTAACTCAAACCCAAAACTCTCCACTGTCGTCGTCGCTGCGCTGTTTGCGCCGCTGCCAGCGTTGGCAGCAAAAATTACCAATTACACGAAATTTTTATACTCTTTTAAAAATTTCGTTTTATTATAATATTTATTATCGTTGCGCGAAGTAGTGTCTGCGGAACAGCGCTCGCAGCTCAGCTCAGCTCAACTCAACTCAATTCAACTCAACTCTCGGCTCCAAACTTGGGTAGACTTGACTTGACTTGGCTTGACTTGACTTGACCGATCTCCCCATCCGTACCGTACCGTACCGTACCGTATCGTTCCGATTCATTCCGTTCCGATTTCGCGCCTCGCCTCGCCACGCCACGCCTCTGTTTATTATTTTGTGGCATTCTTATTGTCGTTTTACTGTTCGCTGCTTATGCGCTTTATAGTGTGGTTTATAGTGGCACGAAGCGCGCGTAAAACTCAACGGCAGCGGTACTCGAACAAATATATCAAATCAAAATAGCCGGCAAAACTGCACACTGTCTTTAACTGCAATCAATCAGTTATCAGTACTCTGTGGTTCGCTAATCGGTAATCAGTGCGTGAAACAATAACAATAACAATAACAATAACAAAAACAAAGAAACGAATACAACCCGAAAATTGGCCAACAATGAGTGCACATAAATATTAAAAAGTCATAAAGTTAACGCACAGCTCGACAGTTTTCCAGCTAGCTGCCGCGAAAAAAGAGTGTGTGTGTTTTTAATGGCATTTAAAGTCAAGTAATTAAAGCCAAATTCCCCTGCAACTATCCAATCGACAATATCTTGCCACACGCACTCGAAAGGTCGTAAAAATCACGTATACGCGACGGGACGCGACGGGACGGGACTTTCTCAAAAGTGTGGCCTGCCTGTGAATCAGCAACAGCGTGCAAGCAAATCCAAATGCCATAAAAATATAACGCCCCAGTTGACCCGATATCCCTTGAATCTACCAAAAAAACAAAAAACAACAACAACTACAACACAAGAGAAGAGAAGACAAGTGCCAAGTGCCAAGTACCGTCGCAGCTATTAAAAATCGCGCGTCTATAAATCAAGCGACGGCAGAACACGCCTTGAGCATTTTCCGTGTAATTGATGGCCGCAGTTTAATTACTTTTACAACAAATAAACGTCGCACACACACACACATAAACACACACACACACCACAGCAACAGCAACACACAGCAGCAGCGGAACAACAGCTGCAAGTGCAACTGAATACTAAATGTGCAAATTTTAACAAATTTCGTTGTGAATTCACATTTTGCAACACTTTCAACCGAAAGGCGGTTTGCACACAAATTGCAAACAACTATTTTCATGCGTAATTAAAAACTGAGCGCCCGTCAAATCGAAAGGTAAAAACACTATTTCACAATATCTCTAGCAAATCTCGATACATTTGGTACATTTGATTCCTTGGCACTCTATCTCCCCTTTTATTATGTAACTCCCTATCCAAAAACTAATTCTAATGTAGTGTTTACTAACCTCTTTGGCATTCAATTTGAATCAGCAGCAATATTTGATTTTCATAATACATATATAGATATGTATCTATAAGTTTGTGTATCTTTCTATCTAAGCGAAAATAAGATTTATTTCGCATCTGAATATATATTCAATTTAGTTAATGTGCTTTTTATGTGTGTTTACGAAAATATCAAATCAGTATACATTTTATAATATTTCGGAAAGTATTTTCCAGCAGAGCTTAACTGTCAGTTATTTCGGTTTTATTATTTTTTGATTTAGAGGTTTATTTCAATCAGCAGTTCTTTAATTGGAATATTATTAATCACTAAAACAAATCAGAATTTATTTCAATATACTATATATGGCTTTTATAGATGTACATCTATTTATGATAGTAGCAATGATTTCTAAAGTCGTAGGATAGGTATCTCAGAAGATCGAGAGATCAACAAAAGCAGTCTTTTATTAATTCAACAAATACTATCGCTTGTATTATTGAATGCTGCATGTCTGATTTAAGCATAAAGAGGCTTAAAAGTAGCTCAGACTATAGCAACCTTTGATAGTCCCACAAATCATTCGAATGGATTATAATTTTGAAAAGATAACGTTGATTGTAAAACAACTCCTCCCATACAATAATTCTATTGGGTCTTTAGGTAGACAGCGAGGAACCTCGAAACTGGAGTAAAAGAGAAAGCATGTAAGATATTTATCTTGTGAATTGTATAGCTCGCTCTCGCTCTGCCGCATAGGGTTTTGCCATAAGGATACTATTGCTGTCCTGTTTCACATATAAATACTAAAATCGATTAGTCATTCGAACACTGAAAGTGGACAATAAATATATTTAGACAAAAGTTAATTAAATTAAAGAAGTCTGAACTCGAACCAAATTTGTTAAGTAGCACATATAACACACACACACACATACACACATGAGATAAATAACACTCAAGTTGCAATTATTAATACAGATAAGGGAGCTGCCAAATCCTAAAGATTAACACCAAAAGAAAAACAAAACACAACATCATCTAGATACATTTACTAAAAACCGTAACTTAAATCGACTCCGGCGCAAAATTCGGCATTTCTCGGCCAGAGAACAAAAATATGTGCAATGTCAAAATTTGTTTTCGATAGTATGCTGCCAAAGTATCCACAGTTTCAGCCATTTATCAGTTCGCACTTAACCACAACCCCAACAAATTCGTCATCAGCAGCAGTTGCCGCCGCCTTCGCCGCCGCCGCCGTCTCAGCATCGACCGGATCAACGCCTGGAGGACATCCACTGAGCAGCAACAGCAGCAACAGTCACAGTCACAATCACAGTCATCTGCAGACATCCTCATTGTCGCCCAGTTCCAGTGCACTGCAACTTAGCCAGCAGCATTTGAGCCAGTCCTCCAACTCGCCCGTCTCCTCCTCGTCGCCCTCCTTGTCCGCGCAACAACAACAGCAACAGCAACAGCAGTCGCAGTACTCGTCCCTCTCCGCCGCTCTTCAGCTACAGCAGCAGCAGCATCACATCAACAAGTTAGCCGCCGCTGCCGCAGCGGTCAGCTCACAGGGATCCGTATCCGGCCTTGGTGGCCATCAGTCGCTCAGCCACGCCCATCAGCAGCTGCTGCTAACGCCGCCCTCGGCGGGCAACTCACAGACCGGTGACAGCAGCTCATCGCCCTCTCCAGCGACCAGCTCCTCGTTCGCCATACCCACCAGCAAAATGTATCCTTACGTGTCAAATCATCCCAGCAGCCATGGTGGCCTCTCCGGCATGCCAGGCTTCTCGGGCCTCGAAGATAAATCCTGCAGGTTAGTCCAGTCAAATTATACTCCCATTTATATACTATAATAAGATATCTCCAAGCCGATAAATTATATATTTTCCAAGTGAAATGTAGTCTCAGTTTCTCCCCAAATTTTGTCATTTTTTTCCACGAAAGAAGTTGAATTTTGCCAAATAAAATAAAGCACATCCTGAATCAGATATAGATAGATATTTGAAAATAAGTTTGAGAAGTATCACAAAAATGTTTCATAAAACACTTTTGAAACATTTTCCCCCAGCTTTGGTCGAAATTTACAAATTTCCTAGTTCCTATGAAATATCATTCAGTTAGTTAGTCGGGACGAATTGTTGTATTTAGAGCGAATATTACAGTTACGGTTGCTTAAGAAAATTCCGTTTGAAATTAATATTTTTGTTCGTAATAATTAAAAGCTGAAATTGAAAACAAGTCAAAATTCGTGTAAGCAATAACAGGTTTTACAGTACAATATAAAAATCCGATATGGCCAATTGAGACTTTGAGTTTCTCAATTAATTTAGTTACAAATCATCTTCTATATATATGTATGTACATACATATGTATTCATCAGAAACCATAATTCGCAATGGCCAACCACAAATCCATTAAGAATGTGCTCTAATTATGGTGTCGTCCATTGACCATTCATTCCATTTAGTGGCCATTAAGGGCAACAAATGGCCTAAATGGCCGCTGGGAAAATTAGTAAAATGCCTGCTGGCATTTTGTCGGTTTGTCGCTTTGTCGGTTTGTCGCTTTGCCGCTTGACCGCAAGATTCGCACGCACATTGACCTTCGTCCGGCCGGGGCCATTTGCATACGGCCGGAGTGCGCCGCGGGCGTAATCTGTACGAAATTAGTGCACAGTTAGATGCAAGCACAGTTAGTGCTCAAGAGTGTGAGCCTGGTCAGCGGGCTGGTCCCATTAGCATCCGGCTGTTGACTTTTGCTGCCTTCATTTATGCTAATCGTTCAATTTTGTTTTCCCAATATGTATATCAGCAGGTACACGGACACCGTGATGAACAGCTACCAATCGATGAGCGTACCTGCCTCGGCATCCGCGAGTTTTGCACAGTTCTATCAGCATGCAGCGGCTGCTTCGGCGGTGTCCGCGGCCAATGCCGGAGCCATGGGCGTGGATTCGCTGGGAAATGCCTGCACACAGCCCTCGTCCGGCGTGGTGCCCGGTGCCGGTGGAGCCGGACAGAGCATTGCCGATCTGCCCCGTTATCCGTGGATGACGCTCACAGGTGAGTCAGTGTTTGCAGCATTTGGGATCGTTAAAGATCCATTTATTTTATTTACTTAGCCAGCACATAGCTAATTTCTATTAAATTCAGCATAAATCAACGGCCTCACAGCGGGTGGCGAGTGGGGTGCGGTGTGTGACGGGAGGGAAAAAGTGAAACAATTGCCACCTACAGGAAAGGGGGAGGGGGGGGGGGGGGGGCAATTTAATTTATACCTTTATGGCCATTGTGGCGTATAAACAATAGATAAACGCGCTCGTTCTGGGCCAATTCCAAATTCATAATGAACACTTTGCGGGGCAGTTTCAAGTCGTTCCATTCGCATAAGTCTTGCGCCAAATAGGAACTAACAAATTATTTCATTGACGACAGACAAACAGACGGACAGACGGACGGACGGACGGACAGACGAGCGAACAACAAGCTAACAAGAAACAGTGGATTACTTTGGCAAACCGAATAAAAGATACATTTACAGATCAGAGTCCATCAATTCAAATCTACATTTTATTTATAATTTAATAAATTATAAATAAATTTGATTAGGTTGATAATTTTTGATACTTTGCTAAAGTTTGGTTAAGATATCTTCAAAGTTTCAAAAGATCACTTTAGAAAAGTTTTTCTGACAAGAACTTATCTTGTGTGGCAGCAAACATATATCCGATCTAGCTGATTCTGACATATGTACTGCCTGCAGCAAACAGATCAATGTAGCCAAAGTTCCCTTAAGATAACTTCAAAACTGAGAGACTACTTTGCATAGAAACAGACACAGACAGACAGAGACTATATCAATTCGTCTATTCATGCCGGTATAAAATAGATATGTATACTTTCTAGTGCCCTCTGCAAGGGTATACAAAGTGGTGGCAATAAATAAAAGAGAGGAAAGATCATATATGTTCGGCCCGACGAATATTATGTACACTTACAAACTAATTGTTCAGATGGAAGCTTTATGATATAGGAATCCAATGTGCAGGATTTTTTTGGCATATATAATACAATTTCTAAATAGTAAGCTTGTTTGAAATATCTTGGAAAATAAATGAGTTTTCATACAATAACTTATCCCTCGATCGATTGGTAGTTAAATTATATGGTGTAAATGATAAATGTAGATATAGCCAAATTTACTTGGGATATCTTCAAGACTGAGAAACAAATTTAAGGTCTTCACTATCTACTCAGTTTCTGGTGTTGATCAAGAATATGTATACTTTATGTATATGTCACAGATATCTTCTTTAATGCTTTACGTACTGCTTGACAGCATTATGATACCCTCAGTTAGGGTATACATATGAAAATAGTTGAAAAATGTGTTGTTATTTTTTTTTTGTTGAAACGGCTCGTCGATTTGTAATTTAAATAGCTTCAAGGTTGCCACGCATACACTCAAGCACACAGATACAAACACACACACACGCATGAAATATACACTACCATACAGAGAGACTAGAAACATATACATGTTTTGAGCGGTAGCCCCCCGCGCATACAAAACTTGCAATCACTCAGCGTCAGATACTCGGCAAAAGATACAGATACATATGGTTTTTGTTGGCTTTTCAATTGTTGTTGTTGTTATTGTTATTGTTGTTGTTGTTGTTGCTGCTGGC
This sequence comes from Drosophila maculinotata, assembly GCA_035045305.1. NCBI lineage: Eukaryota > Metazoa > Arthropoda > Insecta > Diptera > Drosophilidae > Drosophila > Drosophila maculinotata. Next base: position 14,680,111 of record JAWNPD010000335.1, read on the forward strand.
TTTTTGCAATGTTGGTGCCGCTGATTTCTTTTTTTATGCGCTAAACGTAGTAGGAAATTTATGTGGGTCAGTTTAATTTACGCGAACCTCGTTTGGCATCGCATTTTTTAGCACAGCTGATTTATTTATTTATATTATTTATAAATTACTCCGCATTTGCATCAACACGATTTTCTTGAAAATACTCGTTGTATGTTTCGCTTTTCCTCGCAGCCAGCCAGCGGTTGAATGCCTCTTGAATTATGCGATTCAAAATGTGAATAGAGTCTGCCAATTAAACTGAGTTATGAACTGGCCATCAATCGTCATATTTTAAGAAGCACAAAGAAATCTTTAGCCGACTGTCTAGTATCTGAATACTGAGTAGCTACATACATATGTATATGTAGATATGTTATATTTATGATATTTACGGCATATTTTCTGTATTATCTCTCAGACTTTATAACGTGTTTTAATGGTGTCTATGAATAATTGAAAAAATTTCGAGATTTATGTATAATTACTCGCATTCCAGAAAGTAGTTTTTTATGGTACATATATTTGTATCTTTAGTATATCTATAGCAGATTTGCTTAGTTTTGATATATCTAAAATGCTATTTAGAACTTTGGCAAGCAAGTATCTCATTTGCCGTATTTCGGTATAGACAACCAGACAAATCCAATCGAGTATGTTGAAAAACCTGCTACCAGAAGACAAACGGTATTTTGCACAATGAAATATTTTGCATATCTTCTCGCTGCCGGCAAGAGCAGCGATAAAATTGTCAACGAGATCATAGACGACTGGCTGGCGATGAAAGTAAATATGAGCATGACGCCATTATGGCAGCCAAGTGCGCGACACGTCGCCAGATCCCCACACACGCACACACACACACACACAGATACATACATACAACATATTACGAACACAAAGACAACAATGCACTTGCAGTTGCTGCAGACGTGGCAGTCTTTAGCCAGAATCGATGTGGGTATTCATCCTTGCCCCACTCTGTCTCCTTCTCTCTCGCTCTTGCTGTCTCACTCTCTACGTCTAGAGCCAGACCCGGACCCGGACCCGGACGGGCAACGCTTTACAGCTGACTGCTTGCCAAATGCAATTTAACTAATGAATTTTAATATTTTACGCCAAGGCGTCTGAATGAATTTTCATTTTCACATCGTTGCACCAACCATGAGGCAACAACAATGTTGCAGCTTGGGTTGGGTTGGGAGTCGCTACGGCTGCTGCAGTGCAACTGATTATGCTGATAAGAAAAGCAGAGAGACGTTAACTTTTCTTAATTATCTGGAAAAGCGAAGGCAAGTGCGTCCTAAGAAATGCTGTAGCAGCAAATGAAATTAGGGGCTCATAAAAATTTGAATTAGCAAAGGAAATTCATGCAGAGACACAGAGAGAGAGAGAGAGTGAGGAAGAGAGCTGACAGAACTGGTTACTTGGATATATTTAAATTCATAAAAACTGCAATCATCAATGCGAAAAAAGAGCGCATATCCTATACTCTATTCATGGCCCCTAAACGACTCTGCTGCTCCGCGAATTTGTACACTGTACATACATACATATTAGAGACGGTCGGTCTGTCTGTCACATAAAATGCCAACTGCGACAGGGCAAACTGCACAGAAAGTTGTGTATTTTAATTAAAAACGCGCCGGGCTGGAAGCCGAACAGCTTCATCTGCTTATTAATTAGGCGTCACGTCGTCGTCGTCGTCGTCGTCGTCGTGGTCCACTTTGGAGGCAGCCGGTCCAACGCTGGTCATTGTCCACTTTGTTGGTGGTCTGGTCTGGTCTGGTTGGGAATTTGCAGTGGCCTCGCTTTTTGCGCTTAGAGCTGACAGCTTAGTTTTGATTGAGTGGTTTGTGGGTGTAAAAGGCAAATGGGAAAGAGAGAGAGAGAGAGAGCGCCGATCGCTGGAAAATGTAAAAGCAAACTCAACAAATTATTAGGCATGTCTGCCATGTGTAGATGTTAGCTCCAACCCATCAAGCTCAAGGCTAAACAGGACATTAGAAATAAAAAATCCCTACTAACTTCTTTATGACATGCATTCAAAAAACTAACAAACAATTTCTTCCTTTTTTTACAGATTGGATGGGAAGTCCTTTTGAGCGTGTCGTTTGTGGCGATTTTAATGGTAAGTACCGCTAATAAACTGGCTTTGTGAGCGGAAACCCTTGAGAGCAAATGCATCGAATGGCATTGGGCCAATGGGTTATCCGCATAAATATGAGTTATGCGTAGGCAAAACTATCCTTTATCGTAATATTTTCCTTTTTTTTTGCCTCGAAATGTCCTTGAACCATCGTTACCTGCTGCGTGTCGAGGAGAGTTGTGTTTTTCTCTCTCTCCTTTTCGAGCAGCTGAACCCTTCGTCGCTGCATTCGTCACAAGGCTCGCTCCTGCTGACTGTGAAAGTGACTTTTACGGCGGACCTGTCATAAATCCTGCGCTTGCATGCCCGTTGCGATCGTTTTGTTTATTGAAGTCATCTTTCGGGCAAGCATGCATCTTTCCCAACGACAATGCACACATCCGGCAACTGCCTTTTTTTGTTTTCCATTTTTGTGATAGTCGAGCTGTCGAACTGTCGAACTGTGAAAGTTGCTGCCAGTTGCAGCCCGCACACTATTGAAAATCAATCGAGAAAATATACATACATACATACATGTATATAGAGCCAATATGGCATGCGAGTCAAGTATCGGGCAAGATCGTAAATCACATTGATACACTGCACGGCGCACTTGGATTATTAAAATAAAGGCAAGTCGCAAAACAAACAGGCCCCCCAAAACGACAAATCTACATGTGTGTGCGTGTGTGTGTGTGTGTGTGATGGCCATAGCAATTGCTGGCCGAAACTGAAATTAAGCACGTAGCCAAATTCCCAAATGCGAGGCGCCAAATTGTAAGCCATAATTGTGAGTGTAATTCAAACTCGAATTCGAACTCGAACTCAAGACAAACTTAGTTTTTCGATTGTTCGCTCGGATCGTGTAGCTTGTTCTGCTCAACAGTTGTTGTTGTTGTTGTTGTTGCTGCTGTCGTTAAATTGATTTTACGAGCGTTTTATGATCTATTTACGGTTTTACGGATGGTCTTGCGCCACGCATAATGATGGTGGTGACTATGACTACCGCAGCGTTACGGTTCAGATCCCCCAAAGCGATCGCTGTTTAACTATATGTTCGATAATCACCTCGAAAGCGAATCTCGACTTCAGCTGGCAGCAATTCGAGTTAATTACTTAGCTCAACGATAATGTCCATAAAAAGTAAATAACTTCAAAGCTGGAGAACATCATCAAGCAGCCATCAACAAAGACGAGTAGCAGCAGCTCACGATCGCACACAATGGGAATCATAAAAAGATTAACGACTGACTGCCTTTGCAATTCCAATTTCGGTTTATGTGCGTCACGTAACAGTTTTGTTCTCTCGATTACTTCAATTAGTTAATCACAGCGCTATATAGAGCAAATCGAATTTCGCTGTTTGATAATAAACACTTTTTAATTGAACCGATTTAATTATTATTATTCATATTTTATTTGTATTGATAGTAAATAAATTCAATAAATATTATGAAATTGCCATAAGTGATTCATGCTATAAGTATATCCAATCTATTGTCGAGCTGATATTAATGGGAATTCAATTGGTTTTACTAATGTTGACATTACACATACGCACCGCATGCCCAACTCTCCCCCCCTTCATTCAAGCTGTGGCATTTCATCTGGAGCCCAGGCAGTCTGTGAGATTCAGCCGGGACGGCGCTGAAATCGGAGTCGGCTCTGAGTCGGCGGGGCCATAGCCCTTCGTGGGTTGGGTGTACGTGCCGGGACTTTGCTTTCAGCTTCACAGATCGTTTGATATTCGAGTAAACTAACCTCCCCCCCCGATAGTCGCTGTTTTTGTTTGTTTGTTCTGTAAATAAATCAACGCGGTTGCTGTGTGAGTGTTGGTAAAGCCATTTGCGCAATTTACAACACTTACAGCCGCTGTTTGACAAGCAACTAACTCGATTTTCTTTCCATTTGCCCACATATGTTTCGATTTTCTGTTTATTGAGAGAGCTTTGGGATTGAATTACTGTGCTTTATGGCTATGAAAGGTTTTACTGTGGAGTAGACGATTATGGATATTTAATTGTATTTTATTTTATAGCAATTATGCATAGGTCTTTTGCTTTAGTTAACAATTTGGCAAAGTAGATCAGTATTTATTGCAACTATACAAGTTTTGTAATTGAAAATAGTTTTCTATTTATTCTAATTTCTCATGTTGCCAAAAATACGGTTTGACAACTCGTAATATGAATATATATATTTAAATTTTAAATACTATGTACATAAAGCAATAACATTGAATAATTGCTGCTGGGGCAGAAAAATACAAAATCAGCTTCTTACAACAAATCTGTTGGCTGTTAAGAAAAGTCTTGCAACTCAGATTGCATTATCAGTTAGAAATTTGTATATATATATATATATTTATACATTAGCAAGTATATGTTATATATAGATAATGGTGGGTGGCGGCTACAGACAATTTCAACGATTCATTTGGTTTGCCATTTCACCTTTACTGCGATAGCATCAATCGAGCGCTAAACAATAATATTCATAAATATAAATATTATTAATTTAACATGCCATTATCATAACTCATGATAAGCGTTCGCTCCAAAGGTTGGGGGTCGCAGTGAAGCGCCATTGAATCAAACTGACAACAGTGTGACTGTATTCCATATTTAGCCATAGTAGCGTCAGACTCTTAGTTTCATTCACTGTCACTGTCACTGTCAACTGTCAACTGTCAACTGTCAACTGTCAAAGCGACCAAGCCAATAGCACAATGACTGCTCCACAATTTCAAGTACGACTTCGATTTCCAGCAATAGCAGATGTCAACGCCATTGACAGTGGGGTTGACATCATAGTCATCTGCACACAGAGAAAACAAATGCATTCTGAGAAACGAATTGCAAATCTTGAAGAATTTGTATTCTAGAAGCGAAATTCTTTAAATAGTATTGTTCGTTTTTGAAATCAGAATTTTAGATCCAAAATATCATCTACTATCTATCAAATCATTATTTAAGTATGTTTGAAGAAATTGTTAATTTGTTTAATAAATTGTTTGAAATTATTGAAACTTAAGTGTCAAATAATAATAATAAAATATTATTCTTTCTTTTTGAAATGGTTACCAGCTTAATTTAAGCAGACAACAAACTTGAAGATTTTTCATGCTGCAATAAACAGACTCAATTTAAGAATCAATTTTTGGTTTACGATTTTTTCTGCTTTTTTAATTTTTGTTACGTTTTGTTTTCTTGATTTTCGATTCTTTTGTTTTTTTCTGTGCATCTGCAGCGCGTTTGGGTCTGGGTCTGGGTCTGGTTGTGGGTCTGGTTCTGGTTGCTGCAGATAAACTCCGTGGCAGGGCACGGCCTGCTGACTGCAGAGCAACCACTTAACGCCTAGTTTGATCTTCAGTCTCTCGCTGTCTCTGTCTCTCTCTCTCCGTCTCGCTATCAATCTATCTTTCTCGCTGGCTTTACTGAGTGGGCCGCTGGCGGCTTATCCACAGTTGTTGTCCCGGCTCCGTCCGTCCGTCCGTCCGTCCGTCTGCGGACGCTGGCAAGGGTTAATTTATGAGGCGCAATAAGCGAATTCCATTTCGCTTCGGTTTTGTTTAATTTCCGATTTTCTCTTGTTTTCTTTTTTTGTATTTATTTTCTTGTATGTATTTACATTTTCATCTCCCTTCCTCTCGCTCTCGCTGTCTCGCTCCCTCATGCACTTGGAGGGCGTGTCGCAGCCAGCAGGGGGCGGGGTAAATGTGCGACACCGTGTTATCGGCACGTTTCGTGGCGTATTTGCTGTTCCTCTTGCCCCCGCTACGGGGCAACAGAAAATTTTAAATGACACGTTTGCGAATGCGACGGTAACGGCAAACGAGCACACACTGCCCCAACCCCAACCTCAACCCCCTGCCCCACACCAACGGGTGGCAGCATGGAGTTTTTAACTACCCCGCGTGGCTATTAATCTGCGGTTTTAATGCCCAAGTGGCGCAAATTGGCAAAAGGGTTTGAATTACACACACAAAGAACGAGAGCACGAGAAAATGAGAAAACGAGGACCAAAATGGCAGACAGACAGACAGACATCTAGATAGACAGATAGACAGACAGACAGACAAACTGGTGGCTGGCGCTTCGTATTTAGCCCCAGACGAAATCAAATTATAGGCACACACGTTCCACAGACAATTTGCCCCTCGTTGCCACTAAAAATCCCCTCACCTCCACAGCCATTGCGAGTTTATTTGTCCGACGCCAACTTTTTGCAATTTTATTAATTTTAATTATATTTGAATTTAGTTAAATCCGCAACTCGAGTTTTATTTATGCAAATTGTTGTTGTTTTGCTTTAGGTGTTATTTTAGTGGAGTTGTCGTTATTCACGTCTCTCGCGTGCTCCACTGCATTTTCCAGCCATTTTCCAGCCCATTTTCCGCATTCCGCAGTCTGCGTGACGGTCTCCATTTCGTCGGCGGGCTTTCACGGCTGATGTAATTGCTGTTTGGGCCTTTGAGCTGCCATCATTAATTAGTGCAAGTAGTCATTAATATAAATTTCATTGCAAAATTATACACGCCGGTTAATGCACTCGGCAATACTTTTAGTTGTTGTCATTTGCCTGAAAGAAGATAAACTTTTATTATGTGTGTGTCTCAGTTGCTCAGATTGCTGTCATTATCGTTAGCGATATGAGCCATATATATATATATATGAATGAAAGAACAGCTAATGGATAATTCCACTTATGATTCTTTAAGGCTTGCGATTGTTAGAGGTGCTTAAAAAACAATCATTTCTTGCGAGTAGTTTTTACGAGATTTAATTATATTTTTATTGTTTTTTCTGATGGGACTGAAAGTTATTTTTAAAGAATTTATTCGATACAAATAACGCGGCTAAAATTCTATGAATACAAAATTAATATTCCTCGAAATCAGTTTAAAAATGCGTTAATCCGAGTTTTTCAGGTATGCCTGCTAATATTTTTATATAACTTTTTATAAAATGAAGTAAAATAAATAATTGAAATGAAATTGAATTATGTGCCGGAAACTACAGAATTTATGAAGAACCGGTTATTGGCCTTTCATTGTTTCCAAATTCCCCTTGTAAAAATGGTTTATTTTCCCTCTTGTTATTGTAATAATCTTTTGTCACTAAAAGAAGTGCAGCAACTTTCTTTATGCCACTAAAGAACACATCATTTTGAAAAAGATTTTCATACAAAAATACTTTTTATGTAATTTGAGCTTAAGGTGCTGAAACGAGGGGTTAGAAAATAATCGGTATAAAACCTTTTTGTATAACAAAAGGTTTACTGGTCTTGGCCGCCATTTTGAGCAACCATTACCAAAAGAATGCAGCCACACACACACACACACACAGACACAGACACATCTGTATCAGCCAGTCATTAATTAAGTTTGTCAGCTAACGAATAATGCTAAAGAAAATTAGAAAATGGAAAAACGTACGAGAGATGCAGCGACGATGTTTGTGGTCTGTGGTCGTCATCTCAGCAGCTATCAATTTGGGTACCTTTGTGTGAAAGAGAGTGTATATATATATATGTATATGTATATGTATATGTATATGTGAGTGAGAAGCCTCAGGACCACACCTCAAACGCAATGCTAGGCAGGAAAAAGCACCGACAATATGAAATTACGAGTATTGTGCGCCGCGGGACGACAGCCTGTGCACATTGAATGGGATCCGGGTTTGGGAATATCAATAGAGAGGAATAGGAATAGGAATCGAGGCTAAGCATGAGTTATGTGCCAGGTAAATATAGAACCCGCAGCAAATGCGACGATCGATCGATGCTTTTTATACGAATTTAAATGTCACGTTTCTGAAGAGCAGGGCAGCAGACGGTAGGATGGTGGGCAGCGGGGTGGGAGGGGGAGAGAAGTGGTATCACCCCTCATGGAAATAGCATTTTAATACGTCATCGTTTCAGAGCCCACGCAACTTAAGTTATAGCCGATATATCTGCTTAGGTTGTGCGTTCAAATAGAAATTCCAAATTCGTGTTTCTTTTTACCAAATAGAGGCAACGACGACTGTTGAGTGTTGACTCATGACTATCAAGGGAGTGGGGGGGGGGGGGGAGAGTGACGATTTTGTCGTGAGCAGTGGGCCGTAAACGCATTGGGAATTCTCGGGGGCTGGGCGCAATATTCTCACTTGAAAGCAGTTGGTGCAACATTCAATAAAATTCGATATTATGCTGCCAAGGTTCATAGAACGCACAAATGAACTTGGTAACAGACTCGGCAGCAACAACAACATCGACAACAACAACAACAACAACGACAACTCGATGAAGGCAATCAATTTCAATTCAGTTTATTCGCCTTTGCCGAAAGCCAATGAGGCATCCAAAGGGCAAGACGAGGCCAATTGCAGTTAGCCACTGAACCTTTTTTTCTTTTCTTTTTATTATACTATACACACATTTTGTTGTTGTTGCTGTTGTTCCTGTTGTTGTTGAAGGTCTTCTCTTTCCCTCCTGACTGCCAGACGAAGGCGCCGAAAAGTGTTGACGACCCCCAGCACTACTACAAAAGCAACTATAGCAACACATGTGTAGAGAGGAGGACACGCACTGATACACAGAGAGAAAAATGCAGCCTAAAATCTAGCATATATTCTATCAAAATCTTAAACCAAGAATAGATTCTTAGATTGAGTGCGTTTATTCTAGAATGAACCATCTTGAATCAAGTTAGTTGTTTTATTACTTTGGGGTGCGAAACATTAAAAAAGAAAATTTTAAAAAAATAATTTTTCGTTGTTTTTCCGTTTTAACAATTTAATAATATATTTCAAATTGTTCTTTTTCTGATGTAAACGAGTTATCAACTAAACTTATATTTTTGACAGACTCAAACTTGCTTCAAATATGTCTTGTATTCTATTTTAAGAACTCGCTCTTGATTTGAGATTGTAGATATTATTTTAGGAGTTCTGAATCCAATTTGTAGAGTTTTCATTTTCGTTTACATAAATCTTGAATCGAGATTCGCAATTTTGACGCTAGAATGCCAATTTTTTTGTTCTCTGTGCACACTCACAGTTACACGCACACACATACATATACAGATACAGATACAGATTGGACACCACTTCATTGTGATCATTGAATGGCCGTTGATTGTCGTTGTTGGTTCGCGGCGATTTTAATCGCAACTGGCTCGCATTAAACGCCTTTCATCTGCAATTATATGGAGGCACAAGCACACACACACACACTTTCAGGCTGGTTGTGTGTGTGTGTGTGTGTTGAAGTTGAGGTCAGTTGGCGACGCGTGGCCGGAAGCTGCGGCTACAAACAACGACAGCTGTCAAAAGCACAGACCGTCATTGGCAAACATTTTGCGGATTACCAATTCTAGACGCCTAATGCCGTTTATAGGCCTTCGTTACAAATGTTCCAGCTGCCCAAGTCGAATACGAATTTGCCCTGCTTTGCCTTTCCCCTTGCCAGTCCCCCCCCCCCCCCACCTTCCCATCCTCCTCTTCGCTCTCGCCTGGCCTTTCGTCGTCTGTACAAAATTAGTTCGCACTCCCCCTTTGCTGGCGTACAAATTTATTGAAACTTGCTGGGGTGCGGAATGTGGAGTAGGGTTGGGGGTCGGGGGGAGTCGCCCTCTGATTTTGCTCACCTCCTTTGCCAAGGTTTTCTTTTTGCTTGCGGCATTCACTCGTTGCCATGGTGCGGTTTTCTTTCGTTTTCCCTTTTACTTCTGGCCATATATTTTTCACATTTATGGCGGGTATTTTGTCTTATCACACCCTCGTGTTTGCAGTGCGTGCAAAAAATTCCTCGACCTCATACGCATCCTTGTGCTCCTCATGATTCTCTCTCTCTCTATCACTCTCGCACTCTCTCTCTCTCCGTCTCCGTCTCCGTCTCATTCTCACTCTCTTGCTGTTCGGCTGTGACTCCTTGCTGAAACTGAAAACATGAGGATGTGAAGTTGGGTGGGCATTTCTTGTGGTGGTGGTGGAGCCGCCAACCACCCACGAGATTAAAAATACCATAAAGACAGTAAGGGTGAATGGATCTAATGGCTGCCGTTGTTCTTCTTCTTCTTGTTGTTGTTGTTGCTGTCGTTATGCGTTGTTATCCTCGCTCCCTGTCGCTCCCTGTCGCTCCCTTTCGCTCCCGTTTCCTGCACAATTTGAATGTTACTGTTGCCATGGCTTTATGCATGCGTGCAACTATATATGTATATATATATTCACACACACACACACAATTATATTTTTGGCTGTGTGTGTGTGTGTGTGTGCCTAACAGGAGCTAGTGGAGGCGTTCTTATGCCTTCAGTTACATCGTGTAAAAGATGTCTTTAATGATAGTGAAGTAACATATGCAGACAATTGTTACACACTCGAATCGCAGAAGCAAATGCATCGGTAGTTGTGAACAAATCTTGAGATTGTATATTCAAAATATTATTATGATTTCTCAGGGTTCTTAGTTCTGTTTTATAGAAAAATATGATCAGTGATATTGATATAACTATAAATAAAGTACTATGTAAACTGCATTCAAGTTTTCAAATCTGAATTATGATCGAATATATTTTGAAAATTTACTAAATATATTATATTATATTATATATTAGATTTATATTGAATTTGGCGTAGCAATATCAATATATTAAAGGTAGATAGATAATACACTGTACAGAATTTTGGATATTAATTAGTATCGTCGAGTAATTTATTTTATAGCGCTCCTGTAAATAAATTCAATAAAATTTTAATACGATGTACCTAATAATATACCATATATAATTCATTCATGCGATAGATCAATGAAAGCGAGTCCTTTTCTCTTCTGTTCTGTTTTAATAATCTGCCAAGAATAATTCCTCGATATTTGTCGCTACTTGAAGTTAGCAGTTTCAGTTTCTTACTCGCATAATTGTTGCCATACTTTCAAGTTAATTTGTGTTTGTATAAACTTAAACTGTGTGCTATTTGCATATCGCTTCCTGAGATATAATCCAATGAGCCCCCAGCATTCACCCCCTATATCATTTGCGCGAATTTGGCATGCCAAAAGAGGCAGCAACAGCAACAACAACAACAGCAGTTGGCAATTCCAATAATGGCGCGAAATATTTGATGAGAATATATTAATCCCCGAGCGAGCACTTAATGTTTGATAATATTTGCAACAGCAGAAAGAGCGCAAGGAGAGGAAAGAGCGGAAAGAGCGGAAAGAGAGACAGTGGCGCCCTGGCATATAATTTTCAAGATTAAGCACACAATTAGCAATTTATGGCAAACTGCCTGCTAAAGTTGAAGTTGAAGTTGGGGCTGGGGCTGGGGCTGGGAATGAGGGCGTGGCCGGATAGCAATGCTAACGAAAATAGCAACAACATTGGCAACGCGTTGCACATAAATTGCACAAAAAGCATCATCATCCCCCGGTCACAGTCTGTCGCTGCCAGAAGCAGCCAACCCCTCGTGAAAACAAGCACCCCCCCCCTCCCTCCAAGCACCCACCTATTTCGCAGTCTATCGCAGAGAACGCCTTGCGCGTCTGATTAAATTTAAATAAATTTAATAAACATAAATTATTTGCAGCTCCTGCCACCCTCTTTGTTTGCAAGTACATGGCGGCGCTTACCTGCCCCACCCCCACTTTAATGCTGCCTTTGTCTTTGTCCTTGCCGTCTGCTAAGAGCCGCACAAAAAGCGCCAGATGTTGCCCAGGAGTAGAGTTGACTCCTCGCCCGGCAGCCTCTAAGCAGCTTTTCTTTTAAAGTTTAATTAGTCCTGGCGCTGCTGGCTCGCATTTGCATATCCCCTGAATACGGATGTGGTCCCTGGGGTAGCCATTTTGTGTCCTGCATTCACCAAAGAACACTGCAATTTTGGCTAAATACTCAAAAAACAAGATCGGCCACACACTCTAAACACAAGCTGGGAGCCAACTTGGAACCAGTTGTTGAGGCATCAAGCATTGTTCATTTTGTATTTGTAGATATATATACATATATACATATGTGTGTGTGTGCTTGTTGAATGACTGCTGTTTATTTATATATCTTTCAACATGCCATCCGGGAAGTTCGTTCGAAAATGCATACAAAATATAAACAAATCAGCATACAACATACGAAACCCGCCACAGAAAAACATTGAGGAGTGAAAATTCCAAAAAGGAAAGTGTAGACAAGTCCAAGTGATGTGAGTAACAATCACAATCTAGGAAACTGTTCACAATCACTGTTCAGTTAGCAGAGGGCATATCATTTCTAATCTCAGAAAAAATCAGCTAGACTTCAATATAAAACTGAAATTCAGTCTAAATTCCAGAGAAGCTGATTTACATACTTTTTCCATAATTCTTTAGTTTAACAATTTATTGTTTACTAAAATATCGACTTCATTAAAACAATGGCAAAAGAATTTTAGTATCTGCTTATAATTAATCCAATTTTTTAAAACAAATGACGTATGCTAATTTATTATTTTAAATCTTTAAAATTCACTTTCTTATACATGTTTCACATTAAAACAAAATATTTTCATCTGTCTCTTATTTTCTTCTCTCCAACTTCTTCAGTGCATAATAATGTATCTATATTATGTGCATATTTAAAAAATCAAGCCTTTTTTGTGCCGAGGAAAGTATCTGAAAAAAGGGAAATAAAATTTGACGTGCGTAGGCTATACGAAAACTTAGAAATTTTGCACTTCTGAAATGAATTTCAATGTGGGTTTATTGTCAGTTACCCACTGTGATTGCAGAGGATTTATCAGGAAACTCTATGCCACAAAAGTTGAATCTTTGTTTGTGTTTCTTTGCAAACTAGTGGCAGCAGCATCTTTAGCGCTGTTTGGCAACATGCAGCGTCTGAAAGCTCATCAAAACAAACTTTGTGGTTGCCAAAAATGTTGCGCACCAAAAGACAACAAACAAATTGCTGGCAAAACTTCGCCAATTGTCCGAAATTCAGTTGCAAATCATTAAAAATTATGGAATTTATCCAAACATGGAAGCAATTCAAATTAATTGCCAACAATAACAAAAACAGCTAAACAACTTGAACAACAGTTAAGCAAAAAAAGGAGCAGAAAAAAAAGAGAAACGTAGCCACAATGTTTGAAAGTTTGTACATTTGTTTCGTATTTATCAAAACAAAAAGCCAAGCATAGAAAATAGAAAACAAAATGATTGTTTACTCTGCAACAATTTTGTGTCGCTTGATAAACAAACAAACAAAGCCATTGATATCGCCGTCCCAACGGACAAATGCATACATTTATTTATGTATCTACTAGATTTAGATACTATGTATCTAAGAGCACAGAAAGTCAAATATGTATCTGTTTGTATGGTTCATTTACACCAACACTTTCCGCCGTACAATCATCTACTCATAACGCTTTTACGTCCCGTCGGACTGTCTGCTAGTATACGTGTCTGTATGTGTGTGTGTGTGTATCTTAATTGAATTGTTTTTATGATTTTAATGTCATCATAAGTTTTAGTTAGTGTTCTTTTATGATTGAGACTTGTTTATACGCGTCGCTGTTTATTGAACTATTACGTTAAATATTATGAATATTTTTAATTGTTAATGGTTAATTGTCATTGTTATATAACGACCCATTCAAAATTATGGCAGCGGTGTCTTGGGTTTTCAGCTGCAACTTGGAAGCTACTTGGCCAACGCCAAGTAGTCTGTTTTGACCACATTTGTTTACTTACTGCTGCTGCTGGGCCCCCTCCGCTATTCAAGGCCCACTCAGTAAGCAATTTTGGATCGTTTATCACATGTCAGTTTCTGGGTTTCCATGGGCAGAACCGCCGAGCATCGTCAGTCAATTGCAGCGGCAGTTTATGATGCGCTAATTGATTTTTAATTGGAAAATCAAAATTGATTTTGCACGAATTGTGCAATAAACCGGTTCACTGGGTATCGCTAATCCATGGTTAAACTTGATTTCTAGTTACCGCTAATTAAATGGGCAGTAAATTCATTGAGTTTTATCTGTACAACGAGGATGTAATGTAAGTCAATGCAATCCGCAGATAACTTTAATCAATTGAAAACCAATTTGCAATTAACTGAATTGTGAAACAAGAATAGTGTCAATATTTTAAATGTTGCCGTTAAATTCAAATTCCGATGTTGAGCCATTTATATATTTATATACTGAGTTATATAATGAGCTGTAGATATATTTAATATTCTTACCAATTCTATGAAAAATGTATAAAACATTAAATTAGCTTAAAAGTTGTAGTTAAAAAAAGACATTTTCAAAGAATTTATGAGCTCTCTGTTTTCTGGGCTTATCAAAGTTTAATTTATTAAATATAAATAACGCTGACAAAAATAAAAGTATATATTATATGCACATAAAATAATACAAGTAATTTATAAGTATGCAAATGATGTGTATAAAATATTAATATACATACATAAATAAAATAATAAAAACAATATTCACTAACTACTGAATATAGTATCTATGTATTTCAACAGCATTTCTCTATAACAAATTAATACAGTATAGTCAAAGAAATGTATTACAGAGATCATTAACCTATTACACATTTGAGATTTTTAGTACAATTTTACTATGTGAAAATCAACTATCAATATTAAAATGTATTTCATAATAATTCTATCTACAAGTGCGATCGGTTTGCTAGTCAACTGAATTGAGTGCATTCCTTAGGGGTCGGGGTCGGGGTCGGGGTCGACTGGAGTCGTCCGTTGACGACCATTACAAAAATCTGCAGTCAGCTTGAATGAAAAATCAATATGTCTCGCACAGTTACACAGAGATTGAGCGCTGGCTCTGTGCGCTCACTAACAATTTGGCTCAAAGTGCGCTGCCGCTCTCTGAAATTCAGGTTTTGGCTGTGCGCCGACTCACCACTCAGTACTCACCACTGTACGACTCACCACCAAATGTTAACGTCTCTCTGCCAGCAGCAGCAGCAGCAGCAACAACAACAGCGGTTGCCATGGCTACGCTCCCGCTTTCTGAGTCTGTGTGTGTGTGTGTATGTGAGTGTGAGTGTATCTACCTGTCGGGCACATTTGCTGCGGCAGCCATATTGGATTCCAGCACTCCTGTGCACAATGCAGCCATCTCGCTCGCACCTGTGCGCCACTATTGCTAGAGTCGTAAATCTCTTTTAGGGGCGAGTATGTCCTGGGAGTCGTGATTTATGGGACGAATTGTAGCTGCTCATTGTAGCGAGTAAATAATTTAGATTATTTTAGCATTTGTGTGGCAGCCCCGTCCATCTGCTCGCTGCCTGGGGGTTGATTACAATTCAAGTTGTTGCAACTTGAATATTTTTATGGTCATTGGTTTCAGTTCTTGCAATTAAAATAATCGAAATCATATTATACTCACAGTTAATATCACTTAACTTTTAGATATAGCTTGCTTGGGTAAAGCATAAAAAACACCCTCTAAAAAGTAAGGTAAAAAAATGATTTACAACTACCGTGAAAATGTACACAAATGCACCTTTCAAAATATTACGCAAAAGATGTCCCTTGTTGCATTGTTTGTCGGCAACTCGCAACTCGCAACTTGCCAAAACCATAAAAAATTTGCCGCTGACATGAAAACCTTTTACCTTAAAGTAAAAAATAAAAGAAAAACGAAAAACGAAAGGTGCTGCCATAAAACAGACAGCGGGAAAAGTGAGCCGTGGCCTGCAATTTGCAGATAGCGAATTTTTGATTTCCGAAACATAAACACGAAACGCATTCCCATTCCCATTCCCATTCCCGATCCCAGTTCCCAGTTGCCAGTTCCCATTTCAACTGCCGTTGCCGTTGCCTTTCCCTTAGCCGCATCATATACGCACCGTCGCGCAAAAAATTCGCACAGGTAGCGTGAAAAATTGCAAAAAACAAAAAAAAAACCAAAACACAGACAACGAACGAAAAAAGTTAGAGAAAAGTGCCTGGAAAATGTTTCGCTGCGCAGCGGGAGCGACTGCTGTGAAAGTCGCTGCTGCTTCACCCTTTACATGCCATGCCGTCGCTATTGAAATCGGAATCAGAGCCCGGCCAGCCGGCAGCCGGCAGCCGGCAGCCACCAGCCGACAGCCGACTATCGACCCCCAAGGGAGCTAATGTCCTGCCGCGCCTCGCGCTGTGTGGCGCTGTCGACAGACAACTGACGTAAGACGCTAGCCGGGTTAGTGAAACGGTTTATTTGTATTTTTACTAATAATTTGCAGTGCATTCACATTGCCTTAGCCGTAGCTGTAGCCGTAGCCGTACCCGTGCCTGGTCCCGTTCCCCTGCTCGATCGCTCTTTTGCTAAATTATTGTCTCTGGCTAATGGCTGGATACAAATCAAGCGGCTTATTCTGATACGGCATCCACAAAAGTTGCCGTTGCTCGTTTATACAAGTCGACAATTCCATTTTGGGCTGTCTGACATCTTCGCAGCTCATTAGGTGTACCCAAAAAAAAGAAGACAGAGCACTTCAGTTGCGTCACGTGACAATTGTGACTAACGCGTCGTTCTTTGTTCTTTTCACATTGCAGGCCCCAACGGATGCCCGCGACGTCGCGGCCGACAGACTTATACCCGCTTCCAGACCTTGGAGCTGGAGAAGGAGTTCCACTTTAATCACTACTTGACGCGGCGACGACGCATCGAGATTGCGCACGCGCTTTGCCTGACCGAGCGCCAGATCAAGATCTGGTTCCAGAATCGACGCATGAAGTTGAAGAAGGAGCTGCGTGCGGTGAAAGAGATCAACGAACAGGTAGGTTTCGAATTGTGCCTGATTTGCATAGCTGAACTTCAAACAAAAGCAACTTGGTCATCAAATATATCTATTTTAATTAGTCGTTTAATTTGCATTTCTTTTGATTCTTCTTCACACATTAGGCACGACGAGATCGCGAGGAGCAAGAGAAAATGAAGGCTCAGGAGACGATGAAATCCGCCCAGCAGAACAAGCAAGTGCAGCAGCAGCAGCAGCAGCAGCAACAGCAGCAGCAACAGCAGCAGCAGCAGCAACAACAGCAACATCAGCAACAGCAACAGGATCATCATTCGATCATTTCACATAATCCGGGACACTTGCACCACTCCGTTGTCGGCCAGAACGATCTCAAGCTTGGATTGGGCATGGGTGTTGGTGTTGGTGTCGGTGTCGGTGTTGGCGTCGGTGCTGGCCTTGGGCCCGGTCTGGGCGCTGGCTTGGGTGGCAATCTGGGCATGATGAGTGCTTTGGACAAGAGTAATCATGACCTACTCAAGGCGGTCAGTAAGGTCAACTCCTAAATGGCCAGCGGATCATCCATCATTCAGCCATTATCATTACCGTCATCAAACCAACCACCGTCATTGTCATTGTCATTGTCATCATCATTGTCATCGTCATTGTCATCATCGTCATCATCATCATTGTCGTCGCTTGATGCCTAGAGTTTGGCGTTTTTTCGTCTCTTCTATGTAAAAGAAAACAAAAACAAAAACAAAAGTTGATAACATAAATACGTAATGTTTTACATAGTAAATAGTTGTTTAAGTCTACATATAACGGATATACATATATACATATATATATATATATATATATATATATAGTATATATATAGTGCATACATACTTGTACATATGTATGCAAGATCAATGACTGTGCACAGTGGGTCACTGACGATTTAGTTTGGGAGTTGGCAAGGGCTTTAATTAATTTTATATTAAATATTATATTCAGATTTTCGGATCGTTACTTCGCTGGGCAGTGTTACCTATTTGATAGACACTATTGCCTAAAGGTATAAAACCGTCTAGTTTTCATTTTCATCTTCTTAGGCTCTCAATTAATCAACCAATTACAATCAACCCCAATTTACCACTGTGCACAGCATAGTAATTTTAATTAATGAATACATTGATCTATAATAGAATAGCGGTAAAAATGCTTATGTAGTGCTATCGAGAGCAAACAGCTGAATCTGAGAGGTTCCCACAAGAAGAAGAAGAAGAAGAAGAAGAAAAACACATGATTGAAATGAGCGATATATTATAGTCAAATAGTCAGATAGTCAGATAACCCCGTGACGTTGTCATTGCCACAATGGGCCAGTGACAGCGAGCCGAAAAGCGAGTTCAACTGTAAAATTATTTGCGACTGCTGTAGGATAACATATACATATATATATAAATAAAAATTACTATATCTATATAGTAATGGTAATGAAAAACACGTTTAACTATGTTTATGAATATTATGGATATATGTATGTATGTATTTACAGATATAATACCCCTTAATACTTACTTATAGAGATATAGATCGTACGTACGTTTTGTACTCATATATATATATAATTATTCGATATTTCTGTTTATGTTTTCAATCGAAAAACTCTTCCAATGTTTTGTTTATTGTGTTGTATGTTTTGCAGTAATTTGTTTATATGCCAATGCTTTTAAATTTTGCTTAGACGAAATCTAAGTACAATAGTTCCGTCAATGCCATATTAATATTAATTATAATACCAGCTAAATGTAAATCATGATAAGCAAAAATACAAAAACAAAACGAACAAAAATATACTAAAATATAAAATAAATGAAGAAAAAAATAAAAACAAAATATAAAAAAAAAACGCAAACATTTCCCTATGTAAAAGTTTAAGTGTATTGTAAAATGTAACAAACGGTATGCAACATACCCGAAAGCATAATCACGATTTAAAATACGTAATAATAATAATAATAATAACAATAAACAGGAAAGAATTAGCTACCTTCGGCAAGCCGAAGTTTACACACCCTTGCAGAAATTTAAATTGTAATTATTCATTTAAAGAGCCGACGGATTGTTCCTATTGGAGCTTCATGATATAGCTGTTCGATGTTGATCATTTTTTGTCAAAATATAATGAGCACTATAAGCCACGTTACTAATGAGTTTGGCTAAGATCTCATTAAAAACAACAAAGTTTTTCAAACAAGAACTTATCTTGTTCCGATTTCATTAAGATGAAAAGTTTGCATAGAAACCGACAGACAGACGGCTAATCGGATATTAATGCTAATCAAGAATATATATAAACATCTTATGAGGTAGATCAACAAAATTATAATACCCTCTGCAGGGGTATAAAATGAAATGACGTTTTGCCAGTGACTAAAATTTTGGTAACACTTTAAGGTGTGTCATAAGCGTTAAGTGCTAGGCGCTGAATATTACAAATTGTAAACTCTAAAATACGTATCAGCATAAGGTTGAAACAACAACAACAACAAGAAGAAGACGCACATAAATGAATACAAAAAGTATAAAGAGTATAAAGAGTAAAAGAAAATCGGAAATTACAAACTTGTAAGCAGGCCAAGTAAAAAGAGGCCGGCAAAGAAACCCATATACGTAGAGTTTTTAACTTCCCAAAATAAAATTTACTTAGTGTAAACCGTGAGAGCAGCATAACAACAAGTTAGTTTAAAGTAATTAAAGTAAAAAATTAAAGTTAAAATAAAGTATATTTATATATCATAAATGAAGCGAAGCAAAACTTACACACGCATATTTACAAATACAAATACAAATACAAAATACAAAATACAAAATACAAAAAAAAAACGTCAACAATTAACGACAAAAATATATATTACAAATATATACAAATATGAACTTATATATTCTTATATATATATGTATGGTAGTACTGTAAACATTAAACGCAGTCACATTTTGCACACGTCTATCTCCAGTTGTGCAGGATTACTAATCCTTGCGCCTCCTTTAGTCGAATTCTTTCCAAATTCTATGCTTTCGCTTTGTTTTCCCCCACATTGGTTCAAGTGATATTTAATATACTAATCTATTGTTTAGTATTTTGTTATGCATCAAAACCTTTGATTTGTTTTTTTTTTTTTTGGAAATTTGAATGTTGCGTTTTGCTTAATTTTGGTTGCCATACAATATTTATGGATTTGTGGAAGTTTCAACTTGAAATTAATTTAGTTTAATGGCCTAGCTAATTTGCTCATTTAATTAGAAGCACTTTTTACGCTATTTACATACTTTTATGTTTGAGTTTTTATTGTTTGCCTAAATATTATAACTGTTAGTTTTAGTATACGTTAAGTTGTGAAAAATTGTGTAAATTATGATTTAATGCGAATCTTGAAATGAATACGAAAATAATTAAAATCCTATAGAAAACTTGTTTTACTTACTTCTTGGCACGTCGCTGACAAAGCAACAAACAACACAAAACAACAACATTAACAAAAGCCCATCCAAAACATTGAGCAACTCCTTTGGGGTCGCAAAATATTACAAGAATCAAGAATTAGCCTAAAAAACTAACAACTTATATACGTAGAAGTCAACAAACCCTATTTATTAACAACATACATATATACATACATACAAATACGTCAAATAAGATACATCATTTTATTCAATCAAACACAATTCGAAAAATCGAAATAAGTTTTCGAAACAAACGATAGAAATTGTCAAACACGCATATACGTAATTGAATGATATTCAAACTTTATGAAGGACTTACAAGTGTGTTGTCTGTCTGTCCCAGAGAGAGAAAGATGGCTCACAAATAATTGAAATGATATAATTGCAATTATAATTGAAATGCAGCAACTCTTGCCCAAATATTTGTAAATAAATGCAGTTCGCTTCGCAGCATTTGAATGGACTTTTTAACGCTTGAAATGAGTCCAAAACATTCGAAATAATGCAAGCAGCAGTTATGTGAGTTGATAAATTACTCAATTAAAAGCAAGCATTAAAACGGCGCTGTATGACAAATCTAATCTTAAGTAAACCACAATAAAAATTAATAAATAAATAAAAAAACTAAAAAAAAAAACAACAGCTTGATATTTATTTTAGTTATAATAAAAGGATTAACTATAATTATTTTTATAGTTCTACTGCCTATTTTGCCGTCACTAATGACAGCTTGAAAGCAAGAAATAATAGTTATATTCTGTATACTGAAATATACCAAATTTGAGACATTGATTACTATTCCTATACCTACTTCAAAGACCCCAAAATGGCTGCCGCTAGCTTTCAAGATAGGTAAAAAAAAGCGGAGCAGTAAAATTGATGCTTGTCGAAATTTTTTAACAGGTGATGTATTTATTCTATATCGATTTGCATTTTAATGCTGATCAAGAATATATATAATTTATGGGTTCTTTTTTCTGTTAAGAATATTTCCACAAATCTTTTAATGGGTATAAAAATGCATGGAATTTCCCTGGGAACGTTACAGGTATATATTGTCCCAAACTACTTGAAAACAAAAATTGAAAAGTTGCTGAAATATTCCTAAACATTTCAATGGATATAAAACACAAAGGTTATCTAGCAACGGCATAAATATGACCGACAATTGCTATTAATCTATTTATTTAGGTTAGTTATATATTGCACAATAATAGATACAGTAGTAAATATACGATTCGATCGTATATGACTCCATTAGTGGCCAAAGTCGGCGGCCGTTGCTTAATGGCTAATTAATATTTGTATGCGGCATAAATTCACGCATGCTAATAGGGATGCTGGGAATATTAATTAAGGGATTTCGCATTGTAGAAATTGATTTTACTGCCGGAGAAGAAGAAATCCTGATGTTGAGGGTTTGAGTTCGAGTTTGTGCCATGTGTTCTGACATGCAATTTGCAACGTTTGCCACGTACAAGAGAAATGTTGCAAAACGTCTTTAATTAAATTTAATTAATGCGGCAACAACTCAACGGATTATGATAATAAGAGGCACACACATAACGGCGTCCTTTATGACGCACACATGTGCATCAGGACTGGGATTGCCAATCGCTGGTGTTCTCAGAGGTGGAGAGGGGTTGGTGAGGGAAGGGACTTGTCCCGTTTCGTAGCAACGACAGCATAATGGCTGCGTCAACGAGCTGCGTCTATGAAGGAAACTGAAACGGAAACGGAAGCACAAGCACACAAATGGCTCATGTATGCAATAAAAGAAACTTTCGAAAACGCCAAAATGGCGTTCCAAAAATTGTCCCATCAATGATGAGTGGGCGGCAGGTCCGGAGAAGAGAGACACGGAGTGTGCTGAATCCGGGTCTGCGGCGGGTTGGGGCTCGTGGAGCGCTTGAGATGCGAGGCACGTAGCCCTGGCATAAGTTCCCATTTGGATGCTGTTATTAGAAAAGTTTCTGCGATAAACTGGCCCCGAAGGCGATTATCGACGCGATAAGGCAGCGGTATCAAATATTTTATTCCACTACTTATGAGAGCGGCGAAACAAACTGTAGCAATAATAACGATTGTTGTTTTGACCATCTCACCTGAGGGAATATTTTCAAACTGTTTTATAAATATGTATTTTGTGTTTAGTTAACTCGATTAACTTGAATTAACATGACTTTTTATTGAACATTAAATTTATGATTTTATAATTTGCCTCAAGATGTTATGAATTGGATTTATTAAAGTGTTTGTAGACATACATATGTAACCTTTGCATTTGAATTTTAATATTAAATTTAAGAATTTTAAAAATATTTAATTATATTTAAAATTTACATAGCTCCAGCCTTTGATAAAAGCTAGTAATTTTTTTATTAATGAGAAAAAAGTAAAACAATATGAAAAACTTAAAAATGAAGAGCGATAAAGATGATAGAGAGAGTGTAGTACAAGGTGTATCTTTTAGTGGGTGAGACGAATGTTTTAGAAAGTATCACTAGTCCTAATACAGAAATTATATGCAACTGAATCTTCGCGGTTCGAAACTCATGCAAAAGTACAGCCGGATTACTTTAATACTATTATTAATTGGGGATTTTTGACTTGTCAGACATTTTGTACATTTCAAATTACATATGTATGCATCCTTTGATTCACCCCTAGTCCTCCAGTCAGCAGAGAAATTTAAATGCCAACTCACGCATAGAATTTGTCAATTTATGGCACACGAATTCCAAAAAAAATTATAATATTTTGACATGGCAAACAAAGCCGCAAAAGCCAAGCGCTGATCCTACTTTAAATTCAGCTGATGTTTAGACGCTGCTGCTGTTGCTGCCGCCGCTGTTGTTGCAGCTGTGGCATATGCGCGGCCTAATTACGTGGCGCCACAGATGTGCCCGTTGCCAGGACACAACTGCTGAGGGTTGAGGCAGCCACTGGCAATGCTGGCAACAGCGGTGCAAAATGGCAGCAAACGGTAGGCAAATCTAATGACTAGCAATTACAGCGCGCGTTTCGTTAAATTGAAACATAATTTTGCATAAATAAAACAAGGCATAAAACACCCTGTTCAATGGCGCTCCCTCTCTCATCCGACGTGTCCGCCATTAATGCGCAAAGGGTGTTTTAAAAATGTAAACAACCCGCCCCATGCCACATATCCGCCCCCTTGCGCCGGTGCCTGTGCCACTGCCTGTTCCTGCCGCAGTGTGCAATATGTGCAAATAAAGGGTCCCAATTGCAAACCTTGTCAGCAAAATGACAACCTTGTTGTTGTTGTTGTTGTTGTTGCTGATGCGTCGGGTTTATCTCACAGCTCATTGCGAATGCACAGGTTGATTTTATCCCCTGGCACTTTTTCATGTTTGCTATGCGTAGGTTTGTTACATTTATCCAAAGGCCTCTCTCTTTGTTGTTGCTATTTTTTTTTGTGTTGTTGTTTTGTTTGGCGAAATTGCACAGCCCGCGCCGCTATACGAGTATCATAATTTATTAACAAAACGAAATGAGTTTTTCCTTTTTTCCTTTTTTGTTCTTTTTTTTTTTGCTGAACACTTGCCGCACTCATTGAAAGCCCATGGCGCACATTTTTCACATTTTTCACTTTTCAATATGTCTGAGAGCTGTCAAAAAAATGGAAATTGCAGAAAGAAAAGGAACAGATGAGAATTGATGGCTTGGCTGCCACTTTCCCATAATTAAACTGCCGAATAACAGCGTCTTCAGTTTGAAGTCTAGATACGGAAAATATTTTAAATAAAATACTTTTTGGCATAGCTTTTATTTCTACTTTGTGGCACAATTAGATGGATAATTTTGCTAGTAATCCACCCAGCTTAAGACTCCAGAGGATGGGACTCCACAGGCACAGACATAAACACTTATTTTCAACTAAGCGATCTTCAATATATTATAATAATCCAGCAAACAAAAACAACAACAACAACAACAACAACAGACCGCATTCAAATGAAACACAATCTTTTTAATATCCACGAACCCATTGCACCCCCGACACCAGAAAGGCATCCAAGCATCCACGGATGCTACTACGGCTACTTAGGACTCACCCCCCCTGGTCGAAATCCCCCGTAATCAGGGGGCGTAAAACGAAAACAGTGTACTGTGTGCAGGGCTGAAACACGCCGCTAACATTGCAAATTTTTGTTGATTTAATAAAATTGCACCCATGAGACTAATTTATATGGAACGTTGGTAGTCGAGAAAAAAAGCCAACCAACCAACTTCAGTTTCAGTTTAAGGTATGCCGCTTCCCTTCTTATTAGGCTATCTCTCTCTGTATGTGTGTGTGTGTGTGTGCTTGGACAGTGGAACAAATAAATGAATAATATGTGAATGTCAATCGACAATTTATACAACTCAAATAAAAATACTCAGAAATAATATTCTTGAACTCGGGGAAAATTATTGTATAAAAATAAGTTAACTTTCTTTTGTATTTATATTTTAGCTAAACAAATATAACTGTCAAAGAAGTATGCGATCAAAGCTAAAACTTAACTAAAAATTAATTGAAAAAAAAAATGGTATAAATTTTAATATTCAAAAACACTTCATTTTACATTCTCTGAAGTATTAAAACATCTAAAATTTGTAATATTATTGTTATGGTAGACATATTTAAAAACCTCTACTTCATAATATTATTGTGCATAATTATTAACTTCAGCATACTCGTATATGTCATAATAATATTATGAAAAATTATTGCCTTCAATAATATTCTTTTAGTATATATATTATGTTATTAAAATACGACTGCGATATGCCAACTTTGTACCACGGTAAGAACAACAGGAAAGAAACTCGTACGGCATTTTCACGGTTGCCTATTACATTTTCGGAACTTCTGTTATCATTTCGAATTAAATTTGGCAACTTCAGTAGCTGTAGTTGGCACATGGCCTGCCTGCGTCCTGGCGGGTTGCTGTTGCCCATCCTCACTCCCATCCTCATTGCCATCCCCATCCCCAAAGCCACCCTGTGTGGCAGGGTGTCTGTTGAGCCCATTTGCTGATTTATATTGCATAATAACGCCTAGCTGAAAATTGCCACGACTATGACTATGGCTATGACTTTGGCTATGGCTATGACTACGATATCGCCATCTTGGCCAAAAGGTGCGGCATGTGTGCGTTTTTAGGCCACAATACAAACAATTTGGCAGCCAATAAACATTATGTTTCCGACTCTTGACAACCTGCTGCAGCAACTGTTGTTGGCCGACAATTGTTTTGATCTGCGACAATTTATGGCATCCACCTTCGAAGTTCGGTGAAACACATCTAATCGATGAGATGATCCTCGATGATTATAGCTAGCGAGAACTAGGACATGCTACCTTTGAGCAGCCGTTGTCTCGCTTCCTTTAACGGTATTGGTATTATTTCTGCTGGCTGCTGGCTGCTGGCACTTGAACCGATGTAATTTCGAAAATTTGACTTTCATACCATACAATCATATTTAATAGGGCATTCTTCAGTTCGGGATCCTGGACGGGGCACACATGCATGACGGGCCACGGCCAGAGTATACCTGAGACCGTGACGTATCTGTCGGATTAAGGAAAGGCCATAAAGTGTGGTGAGCAGGGATGACAACAACAACAGCAGCAGCAGCAGCAACAGCAGCAGCAAGTAACGTTGAGATACGGCCATTGTTTCGGCCTTTGCATCGCAAACATGGCAGTTGGCCCTGCCCCCTGGCTTTCCCTTTCCCTTCGCCTTTGCCTTCTGCTCATTTCTCATCCCTTTCTCATGCCCCTGCCCCTGCCCTTGGCTTGGTTTTCATTTTAATCGATTTCATTTCTCGTACAAAACGTTTACAGATCTATCTCAGCCATATCTATCTATCTATCTTTTGCTGTATCTTTTCAAACCACTGCTGAGTTTCATTCCGATTTCATTTTGTTTTCGTTTTGCAATTGAACAACATTTACGACTGTAAACAGACATAAAACTGTCTTCTACTCTCTCAGTGGTGCCCGTCGCACTTTCAATTCGATCCTGCCACACGATGATCTCTTGCAGCACTTTCCTTCATTTCCGCTAGCCCATCGCCAGCGACAGTTATGAGACTGCGGACGGGCACATAAAAATTACTTTAACGGCAGTAAACAGTTCATAAAAAAAACTTACAAACATACTATGCTTCCGCCCAGAGAGAGGCCTCAATAATGGCGCGTGCTCAGCTGCGAAGATTTCTCACATCTTGAGAACTACTTAAGATCAATGATGAGCGCTATTTGCAAATGTTACAGCTAAGCTTCTCTTAGTATATCAAATTTTCATGTTTTGAGATACAATATATAGTATATTATTTGTATTATTTATTTATTTTCTATAATTTTTATTTTTAATGGAATGAAAACTCTTTTATTTAACATTTAAAAATCTCAATTTAAAAATGGGTATAAATAATCTTGTTGTTAATTTCAGTATACATATTTTTGATATTAGGTTGCTGGTTGCTGGTTACTTCTCGCTGCATATGTAAGATTTGTATGAAATTTTGAGCTTATTTTTCCAAAACATCTACAATGCATACCCATTGCAATTTGAAATACAATCGACCCGCACTCGAATGTCACTCTTCCCGGAGGTATCAGATCCACCATTGTATCCAACGGTCATTATTTGCATATTTTTATGTAGATGGCTTTAACTTTGGTTACCTGCGTGCTGCGTGTGATCCCAAAGATGCAATATATCTTTTTTGTAGCCCGCGCTCTTTGTGTTAAGATTCTTATTAGCAGCTTGAAACCTTTGTATCGTTATTTAGCAGCAACAACAACAATAACAACAACAACAATAACAATATCAGAAACATCGACGCGTATTCGATTTCCTTGTTGCGTTCATTTTGTTTCAGTCTGGGTTCTGGGCTCTGGGTTTCATCTTCTTCGGTTTTCTAGGTATGCCCCACCATGCGTTCGTCTTTGGGTTTTAATTTGAAATGGAATTGTGATTCCGAAGATACGAGACCGACACTAAGCCCAAGCAGCCCCGAACCCCGAGCCCCCGCCCCGTAAGCCACTGCGGTTGTCTGACAGCCTGCGGCTTGGGCAACCTCTGCTCCCCTCGGCTCCATCGTGCACCTCCTGCACCCATGAAGCACGCAGCGTGGCTTCGCTCGAAATGGAACGAATGACTTTGTCTGTGATAATTTATGGCCGCAGCCCAAAACCAGAACTTGCACCACAACTGAAACTCGAACTCAACTTTGTGTCACTGCTGGCTGACTGGATGACTGGCTGCCTGGCTGCCTGGCTGGGAGACTGTGGTAACGTCCGTCTCCGTGTCCCAGTTGTCTGAGTGTTTCTCTCTGTGTCGCTTTCGGAAACTTTTTGCCATCGTTCCGGCTCGGTTTCCCCCGCCGTCCTACCACCCGAAAGTACCATCCTGATGTCATCATGCCGTGCCTTGTGGTTTCAGCTTACACTTACCAATACCCCTTTTTTTTGGGTATGGCCAGGATGCGACCACGAGCAGAGGTAACAATTTGTCTTTAGCTTTGGCTTGGGCCAAGTTGAAAATGTTTACGCTCAAAGTTTTGTTGAATACTTTTCAGAATTAATTAAAATTTTAAATCTTGCCTCTAACCGTTATTTTACCTCGATCCACTCGCTCGATCCACATTTCGTATTCAGTTCGAATTAAATTCAATTCAATTCTATATATGCAAATGTCGCGTATGTTAGCTTGATTATGTGTTAATCTCATTTGGGAACGGAGAGAGACAGGGGCAGAGAGAGATAGAGATAGAGGGGCAAAATAAGGGGCACCTTTGTAACGTTTTTATGGACCACAACATGTCGTAGGCCGGAGTTTATCGGGAGCATTAATTGCAACATAAATTTGTTTTATTTTAACATTTCGCATCGTCGTCTTTATCGAAGGCGCATTTAACTTGTAAGTCAGCGTTTAAACTTTAAAGAGAAACTGGAAGGCTGGAAGACTGGAAGTTCAAAACTTGTTTCCAAGCTGGCACAGCGCCAGCAAAAAACACTAAATATGGCAAGAAAAACAACAAGAACAACAACAACCACCGTTGACGGCTTTTATTTCAGACGAACCGCCAATTGAATCATTTTTATGACGCCCATTCAAAGCATTAAAATACTCGCCCCACATCCAAAACTGTCATCTTGATTGGCCGTTGTCATTTATCTCGGTTCGAAAAAAAGTGAAAAAACACACGTGGAAACCTAAAAAGCATGGGGAAAAGAGCATTTAAGTCTAATAGGTTTTGGTCATAATTATAAGTATAATAATAATATAATATAATATAATGCACCCAACAAAATATTGGAAAAATTGTACGCATCATTTTGGCTCAATAATATTTATATTTTAAATAAAATAAAATGAAATATTATCAATAAAATTCATATTTTCGATATTATAAAAGTTTTCTGTATTATTTTGCATATCTTTATTAAATTTGTAGCATCAATTTGACTCATTTTGATACTTGTAATATTATTTAACTAAATATATATAACAGATCAGCTCGGTTCCAATCAAGCATCCAATAAGCATGTTTTAAATTAGCAGCTATATCCTTTATTTAAAGCATTTATATTTACTAAAAATTATTGAAGTAAATAAATCCAGACAGACGGTGTTTGTCGTCGTCGTTAAGAATATATATTCATATAAATATAATTTATATATATATATATATATTTTTGTATTTGCTTGTACACAAATTGTGATAGCTATCTAAATGAATTGAGGGAAACAAGTTTTAGCTTCAACAAAAGCCAACATTTCGATTCTCTTTTTATACCCTTGAAGAGGATATTTTAATTTAGTCATGCAATCTGTAACGCATACTGTTTTCCAAGACATCTTTGCAATTTTTCAAAAAATTTTACACCAGACAACTTTTTCTCACATAAGAATAATCCGAGTTTTTTTAATTAAGCAGGTGGACTCTAATCTGCAAGGGTATATAATCTTCGGCGTGCAATAAATATATATATATTTCTTTGTCCCTGACCGCAATTATTAAAATTTTAGAGTCCGAGTATTAATTAAATCAAATTATTGTGTACAAAATCGAATTGAGTTGCAAATAACAGAAATTGCTTTTTGTATTAATTATATATAATATAAAATTGTATTTTGCATTTTAATGAGAATTTATTTGCACATTTTATGGGGGGAATATCGTTTATTGAATTGCCCATTAGTAGTACAATCGAGATGATTAACACTCTTTTTGTTGCTGCCAATGCAATAAATAAATCGAATAATAAAATTGCACTTACCATTGAAAATGGACAAATTATTTTGCTGTTTAAAAAAAATGTACACAAATTCTATTCAAAACAAGTAAGAGTCTCTAGTCGAGAGTGCTCGACTAGGAGATACCCTGAACCAGACATGGAAACACAGACATGCATGCAAACTTCTTTGTTTATTGTCCGATCGTAATGAAATTTTTAGGACATAAAGATGGCACATTGAGAATATGAAAAATCCGAAGGTCATACCTCTAAAAATACGATTAGTTCTGTATACTATAGGAGAATATCCATACCAAATGTGGTGCCTCCTACCTCTTATAACTTTTAAGCTATACCTAAAAAACACAACCACCCCCTGTCAAAAAAAGGGTCTCGCTATGTGACAAAAATAAACGCTCGCTTTAGCCTCCCTCTAAATGACATCGTTGACGAGTTAACAAAAAATGATTTATTTTCAACATTTTTTTTTTACTTCCTAATTTTTTTGGCTCTAGTTTTTATTAGTTTTTTTTACACAAAAAAAAAAAAACATCCATCAAAAACCGAAATTCCAAAATCGCCCATCAAAATCAAAACAATTTTTAAAAAAATTTTAAAACGCTTCTTACGGTTTTTATTGCTTTTTTAAGAATTTTTTCAAAATTATAACGGATTATCTTTTTGCGATTCCAATTCTCGAACCGGAATTATCTAATTATCTTTCTAATTCTCGAACCAATCAATGCCACCAACCACTTGGTAAGTTTCACAGCTAAGCACACTATTGTCATCTTCTTTTCGCAGAGTGAGATAGCAGCTAATGCTTGGGGCCCTATTTAATTTATTTTAATGTATTCATTCAGTTAACAAAGAAGTTATGGCAATTTTCAACAATTGTTTTTTTAATTACAAATATTTTTATTTAACAAACACAAGCCACTGACAGCAGTGATGATGAGAAACAATGGACATGCGTCGTTACAGTTAGACTACGCTTCACATTTGTTGATTTGGTTGGCAACGCGGACTTTTTGTGGCCTGTCCATGATGACGATGCAGATTGAAGCAGCTGAATCAGATGGCAGCCCGTAGTTCTGTACTGTAGCTTACTCACTTGCCATCTGAAAATATCAATTAAAATGTGCCAAAATATATCATCAAATTCCCTTACTTGTGTTTAGTTTATAAACATCTTTCGAACTTTTTCAAAATAGCCTTCGAATGCTTGATAACCAGATTGTAAATAATCATAGAACAGTTTAAACCAGATGGCAAACTCGTAGCTCTTCTTGATATGTTCTGTGAGTTGCAATAGCTATCTGAAAATATAAATTACTAAAATTAAAAATTAACCAAGTATATTCCATTACCGTTTGCGTTTAGTTTGGAAACATCTTCCGAGGAAATTCTTTTCGGACTTTTCGACTCTGGTTCCTCTGCCAACATTGACTTGGAAACTATGGGTTTGCCATGTGGTTTAAACTGTTCTACGATTTCAATAATCGAATTGTTCTTGCGTAAATTTCAAACTGAAAAAAAAATATAATAAAATAACCAGAAGTAATTTTTACACATTTTAATATTACTTTGTGACTAAAAAATTAAATTTCACATACAAATAAAAACTATGCACTAAGTTTAAATTTTCACACTTTGAAATTAAAAGAAAACACTGAAAATAGATGTGATCCGTAGCACTGCTCGAATGAAACTAACTTTGCTTCTAGGCAGCAAGACAAGGTCCAAAAATTCTTTAAAAAAAGAAAAAGAAATTTGCGTAGCCTACTTTGATTTGCCTAAAACAATTGCAATGGATTCAGATTTCAGTTATTTCAAATTCATTTCTATATGTAATCGATAGTTCACAGCTAGCAAATGCTTATCTTAAGGTGAGTCGATAGTTCACAACTATCGTTACTTACGACAGTTGGTCTGCGTAAAATTTAAATTGAAACTACCAATTTATAATTTTATATGTTATATATTAGTTTCCCTTACCGCTATTGAATGATTTGAGCATGTGAAAATACGCAAACTGATGAAAAATGTGGACCTTCTTAACCCAAGCCAATAATCGATTTGTTATCAAACGCAACATTGAACTGTAATAACAAAAACAAACCCTTTGCTTGCACACTTTTAAAATCTCGCTTCTTGAAAGAGAAACAACTGAATTCAAACCAATAATAAAACCTAAGAACCCACTTTAAAATGGGAAAATCTTCAAAAGACAGGCGTGATATATTTTATCGATTAGCCAAGGAACAGGGATGGCGGGCAAGAAGTGCTTTCAAACTGCTGCAAGCGGATGAACAATTCAATTTACTGGATGGTAAGATTCTTATAAAATAAAAAAGAATACAGGAACTATGTTTAATAATAATAATAATAACACGTTTATTTAATACGCAGGTGTCCAACGCGCGGTTGATTTATGTGCTGCTCCTGGCGGCTGGTCGCAGGTTCTATCCAAGCGTATGTACGAGCCAAAGACGGAAGAGGAGCGGAAGGAAGTGAAAATTATTGCAGTGGATACGCAGGGCATGGCACCCATTGATGGCGTTACTCAGATGCGCGAGGATATAACCAAAGAGTCAACCGCTGATGCGATTATTGAGTTTTTTGGTGGCAAAAAGGCGCAACTAGTGGTCAGCGATGGAGCACCAGATGTCACCGGCATGCATGACTGGGATGCCTATATGCAGGCACAGCTTTTAATGTCAGCGTTGAGTATTGCGACCTACATCCTCGAAGAGGGCGGCTCCTTTATGGGCAAAGTGTATCGGGCAGCCAACACCAGCAGCGTCTACCGGCAGCTGCTGCGCTTCTTTAAGGATGTGTGCGTCTTCAAGCCATCCGCATCGCGCAACTCCAGCATCGAAGCGTTTGTGGTGTGCCGGCAGTTTAAACTGCCCGAAGGACATGTGCTGTGCAATCTAATTACGGAATGGCACAACACGCCCAGCCTGTGGTTGAAGAACATCACTGGGAAAACAGGTGAAGATGTCGTGAGTCTGCCTTTTGTGGCACACCAATGTGATCTCGATGCGGATCTCAGCTACGCATTGGTATGAATAGTAGTTTGTTACACTTTAATAATATATAATCATTAATAATCGATTGTGTTATAGGATGACGATTACGTCTATCATGAACCTGTGCAAAAGCCACTGACTGCCGCCTACCAGGAAGTGCTGGAGAAAACAAAAAAAATAAACCTCAAATACGGCTCCTACATGGTGCGTCACGATGATCAGACTCTAGACACGGAGCCAAGTTGTTCAAGTAACCAAAAAGAGAAAAACTAGGCCTTAATACTAATTCAGTTATATATATTATAAGTTATATATGTGAACTGTTTAATTTGAACAAATTAATAAATTTTTATACAAAGAAATAGCTACAAAATGTACTCATACATATAGCGATATACCCATATTTTTAATGGCATTCATTTATGCGAGAGATGTTTTCAACTTAATTTATTTACAATTCATTTAAATTATTCAATCATCACAGATGCTGCGTAGACAGCTTTTCTGATGGTTTGACGCCATATTTATACACTTTGTTGAGACTTTCGGGAAAGTCGGGTAAAAGGTTATTAAAGTTCTCCACATGATGTGTATGCTGTTCGGTCCAGATGCCGTCACCCGTAAAATGAAACTCAGATTCGATGAGGTACAAGATGAGCGTTAAGATCTCATTATTGCTTAAAGCGAACACATCGGAGACTTGCAGCTGCAGCTCTTCCATAGCCTCCGTCGCATGCAGTAGCAACAATTTCTCCTCAATGCGTTTACTATGATTCAGAAAACAAGAGCTCAAAATGTGTTACCCAAAAATGAAGTCACCATCCATACTCACATTGGATACAGCAAAAGGTGTATGTTATGAAAGATTTCCTCCAGTTTAAATTTTTTGCTAAGCAGAAATTCCAGACATTGCTTGACATGCAGCACGGGTATGTGACACCAGTTAGGATGGCGTGATAGCAGATTACGCAATACCTGCTCATCCTTTTGAAGAATGTTGCCCAAATAGACAACAATGTCACGACCTTTGGTGCGATCCGAGCCGTCGCGTGCAAATCTATAAAAGGAGATAAGTTGAGTTTATGTTAAATGTAACCACAGTTTTACCCACTTGGCAAATGCTTCAGAGCCGCAGGAGAGTATGTGCAAGGAGGCGCAGCGCACTTTGAGCTGATTTAAATAGTCGAGACGCAGGCGTGCTTTGTTCTGATAGTGCACCAGGCGGAGCACGCGTGGATTGCTGCCCAGCACCTGAAACTGCTCAATGACATTTAGATCCCGCAGGCGCTCCAATACCGTATCTGACCCAAGGGTAAGCACTTCGAGACAGCGCAGCACAGCATCCTCGCTGATGCCAAATGAGCGAACATGCTCCAGCGTTTGCTTCAGACCATCGCATGGGGACATTAAGATCTTTGGCCGGCGATATCCAATATCTCGTATGTCCTGACCATTGATTGTGGGTATCTCCCGCAGAATACGTCGCACATTGTCCGCATCCGCGTGCAGCAGGAAACTATTCTTGCGCAGCCGCTCCGCCGGAAATTTGAAAACATCGCTCAGCAGCTCGATGATATCCTGCACGGAGCGAAAGCTCTTATGCCGTACACGGGAATATACGCGCCACAGCTTCTGCAGCTCAGCGTCGTCCATTTGGAGACGTTCCCGCAGGTACAAATTGAGCAAGGATTGGCGGAGCACCTTTAAGGAGATGGCTTCGTCCTGGCTATCATTGCCGGGGCGCAGCTGGTCATTCGTGAAGCATTCCATCAGCCGCCGAGACACATTTAGATCATATGGGATAAGGCGATGGGATTTGAGCATCCCAATTGGTTTGTTGATAACCGTCACGTATTTGGACAGCGTTTGAATGGTGACATCCTGGAAGCCACACTCGATGAGCACACTGTGCCGATTGGATAACGTCGAGGCGCCATAATATATAATCATGGGTTTCTTAACAATATCATCAACGCTATACTTTAATGACTTCAATGTGTCGTAGGAATTTAGTAAATCCTTTCTTTTAACCGTTTTCAGTTCTGGATGCTTTTCTAAAGCAGCTGCCCAAGTGCGATAGCTGCTGCCTGTATTTTATTTTACTTTATTTTTGGTTTGCATTCATTTATTTTAAATTCTCACCAAGAGTTCGCGCTAAATAATTGGGATTCAAAGATTCCTCCGTAGGCAGTTCGTTATCATTTTTGGGCTTTGGTTTACTAGCTGTCTTCTTTTCCGCTGCTAGGCCACGCGAAATAAACAAACAACTGCGCGCCAGCAATTGCGCTTGGTTTTGACTACTTCGCAACATATTTATATCATTTTTAACTCAACAATATGCAACAGATGAGCTGCTGCACAATTATCGATAGATCTTATGCACAATCGAACAAAACAGCTGTCACAGCGATGCCATCCTGTTTGAATAGCTGCCACATGTGGTACAATTGTACCAAAAAATTGTTTCGTTTGACTAAATTCTATAAAATAACATTAATATTAAGTGAAATCAAAACATACATTGTATATAATTCAAAATTTGTATTATTTAACTTATTAAAATGTATACACAGCATTTAAAGCGTTAGTCCACTTTTAACGAAAATGGTACAAAATATTTTCAAGTGGCAAACCGTGCTGCCAACCTACTATGTGCGTGTCAAATCGCGAATAGTTGGCATTACCCAAGCGCCGCTACACGTGCGATTTATTCATTTTAGAGAATTTGACTAAAATAATTAATTAAAAATGTCGCTTTTACGAATCAGGTATGTTTTGTATTAATGCTGAATGAGGTGCCGTTAACTTTGAATTCAATCTCTCACAGGAAACCCAAAACCCGCAAGGGAAAGAAAGTGCTGTTGGCCAGGGAGCCGCAATTAATTGAATCGGCACGAAGCATGTTGTTTGTTGATGGACGCAAGTGCGCCGGAAATGTGAAACTGTGCATGAAGGATCTGCAGCAGCTGAAGAAGCCGCTGGTGAAAGTGCTGCATCGCAAGAACGACATAACGCCCTTCGATGATCCCTCTTCCTTGGAATTGTAAGTGACATCATTCAATTTCAGCCGATTTTCAATGCCCTGTAACCAACTAAAAGGGTATCATGATTTAACAGGCATAAATGCATCATATATTCTTGATCTATGTTTATCAACAGCCATATTTGTCTGTCCATCCGTTTATAAGAAATGGTGATTTGGAAGAATTCAAGTGAGGACAGCTTGAATTTCTAACATTTAGTGGTAGTGACATTCTTGTGTTAGGGATGTACTCTCAGCCTTGCGCTCACTCTCAATCTGAGTCTCTCTAAGTAATACTAGCTCTATCTTGGTCATACCCGCTCTCTTACCTTGAAAGTTTTAAGATCTAGATCACCCGATCCCCCAAATATGGGATCATGTTTTGTATATTCACACATTTGAATGCCATCCTTACAAGGCTGGACATGGTAGCTCCTAGTCGGCTACAGGGTATCTCCTACTCAGGCCCACACAACTAGAGCACTCTTACTTATTACTAATATACAATCTCTTTAGTTTAAGTATGAAAAACGATACGGCGCTCTTTTCGTTTGGATCGACGTCTAAGAAGCGCCCGGATAACATTCTCATTGGCCGCATCTTTGAGAACGAGGTGCTGGATATGTTTGAGCTGGGCATTAAGCGTTATCAGGCCATTGCTGAGTTCAAGAACGAGAAGATTGGCGCCTGCGTGAAGCCCTGTTTGGTTTTCAATGGCCCCAAATGGGCACAATCGGAGGAGCTGCGTCGCTTGCGTAATTTGTTTATCGACATGTTCCAGCGGGAGAAGGTCGAATCCATACGGCTGCAGGGTGTGGAGCATGTGCTCAGCTTTACTGTGACCAACGATATGACTGTGCTGATGCGCTCCTATAAGATCTTGCTCAAGAAGTCCGGCCAAAAGACGCCACGCATTGAACTGGAAGAAATTGGACCATCTGCTGATTTTTCCGTGCGTCGCACCAAGATTGCCTCCGATGATCTGTATAAGCTGGCCAGAAAGCAGCCCAAGCAACTGAGGGTGACCAAGAAGAAGAACATCACCAGCGATGCCCTCGGCAATACAAAGGGTCGCGTCCACATGGGCAAACAGCAGACGGGTTCCATCCAAACACGTCGCGTGAAGGCGCTTAGAAAGACACCAGAGGAAAAGCGCGAGAATCGCCAGAAAAAGAAGGTGGCACTAAAAGCGGCTGCAGCTGAAGCTTTGGCAGCATCTGAATGATAATGAGTTGCATATACTGTCTTTAGATTTTTAAGTTAGTTATAGTTGCAATAAATTGGTCCAGCTTAAAATATAGTTAATGACTTGACTTAACAGCTAGAAAGTTAACATGCTCTTAATGTATAGCTTCCACAATGTTTTTAATGCGACGCGTCTTTGATTCGGCCAGAGCATCCTCAAGAGTTTTGATCATGTGCACCAAACTGCTAACATCCGTTTGCACCAGCAGATCCTTGCGATTCCGTCGCTCATCCTCCTGCATGGCCGCCAGCTCCTTTTCGCTACGCTCTGATGTATCAATCTCCAGCAGCTCCCGGTTCTCGTTCTTTGGCTCCATGTGCAAATAAAGCTTCATTGTGATCAGCACATTCGACTGCTGCAGCAGGCAGCGGGATGCAGTGCGCACCTCCAGTCTCCAGTCCAGATTAACCAGTCGATAGGCGCGTATGTTGGCCGACTTGATGGAACCCTCCACAAAGCCATGTTTACTGTTAACAAACTGTTCCAGCACATCGAGCACTGCGTCATTGCTGTCTGGGAAGATCGGGCGTATGTTTACGGGTTCGCCAGTCCGGTTTGCTCCCGTCTTGGTGGTCACATGGATTAGCAGGGATATCAGCGCCTCCACCGCCCGCTGCACTGCCTCGCTATCCACATCCCCGGCGTACTTTTTGGCCAGCAGTTCATAACGGTTCAAGTTGGGTCCATTAACCAGATAATCGAATGCCGATTTGCACAGTTCAAGGACATCGCTGGCAGGATGTTGTAGCAGTGCCAAATGGTCCCGTTCCACTTGGCTCAAACGCAAAGAGGACATTTTACTTTTTATTTTTTGTGCCAAAGGTAAACAAAACTAAGCTTTTTGCATATTTTGCTTAATGGTACGCAGCTCATAAGCGTACCAAGTTGGCAGCGCCATTTCGTAGTGTTACCCATCGATTTCTTGATCTTTAATACAAATAAAACACTATGTTCAAAAAAGTATGAAAAAATATTGTCATGTTCTAAATACTAAAAACTGACGGGCCAATAATACATATATGAAAAAGATAAAATAAGCATGCGATCTAAATATAATGGATTGTGTTTGAATATTTTGCTACCAATTTGAGCTGCATACTGAGCGACATAAAGTATGCAACAAGTTAGCAGCGCCATTCGATAGTATCGATAGAAAAAAAATTCAATTGCTTGCTGTGCTGCTTTGTTTATTGATTGCGGGGGCGTAAACAAATTAATTAATTATTTATTTAGGAAGGTTGCCAATACAGTATGGAATTCGATAGTCCGGAAGAGAAGGAGTTTCCCGGCTTATATGCAGCTGAATCTGTCGACACCAAGTCCAAGAAAAGCAAAGAGGAAAGTGATTGTGAGTAAAAATTTAATATGCACAATCTGGAATATCAGTTTTAATTGCTGGATTGATTAGTTAGTGATGGCGATCATGACAAGCACAGCAAAAAGGATCTACTGATTGGACGACGGAAGGATAAGAAAGATAAGGGCAAAGATCGCGGATATGCGGCTCTAGAAGGTGAAAGTTCACCGGAGGAGGAACTGGACACCAAGTAAGTAAAATGCAAGCCAAGTAGAAAGAACTCTATAATAATAACTAAATCCAAGGAGACAAGCCAAACAGCCAAGCCTCCTCCCACTCCACTCCTCCGCCCCCACCCAGTCCACCTCCACAACAGATCGCCTAGTGCCTCCACCCTATAATAAGGACTCAATAATAATCTAATTTCCTATATACACAGAAGCCCCTCCAAGTCCAAGAAGTCAAAGACATTTAAATTCGTGAGCTCCAAGAGCAAGGAAAAGCGTGAAAAGTCACGGGACAAGGAAAAGGAGCCGAAAGGATTGGAAGAGGAGCCCGCACATAAAGCAAAAGAGAAAGAAAAGGACAAGGATAAAGAGCGTGATGAAAAGGAGCACAAGAAGAAGGACAAGGAGCGCAAGGAGAAGGACAAAAAGGACAAAACCGACAAGAAAGACAAAAAAGATAAGAAGGGCAAGCAGTCCCAACTGGAGGAGAGCAGCGAAATCGATGAAGTCCTGGCCCTTGGCTATCCTATCTTTGGAGTCTCAATCAGTCTGGCTACCGAACGCTCCCGCTGCCACGACGGCATTGATATCCCCTTGGTCGTCCGCGACTGCATCGATTACCTGCAACAGGAGCAATCTCTCAAGTGCGACCACATCTACAAGGTGGAGCCAATCCGAACACGTTTGCAGCACTACAAGCGACTGTACAACAATCGGGAATACGATGCGTCTGTGGACGAGCTCAACATACCCACCGCCTGTAGTCTGCTCAAGCTGTTTCTGTGCGAGCTGCCTGAACCGGTGCTGACCACAGATCTGGTGGCACGCTTCGAGGAGGTCGCCTCGC
Source organism: Drosophila maculinotata (assembly GCA_035045305.1). Classification (NCBI taxonomy): domain Eukaryota; kingdom Metazoa; phylum Arthropoda; class Insecta; order Diptera; family Drosophilidae; genus Drosophila; species Drosophila maculinotata. Next base: position 14,719,397 of record JAWNPD010000335.1, read on the forward strand.
ATCCCAATGTCACCGAACAGCAGGCGGAGCTGCAGCAGCTGCTGGAACAGCTGCCCAAATGCAATCGCACCCTCTTATCCTGGCTGCTGCTGCACTTTGATGGAGTCATCCAGCAGGAGCGCTACAACAAACTCAATGCACAATCGCTGGCCATGCTGCTAAGTCCAACGCTACAGATGTCTCAGCGTCTAATGGTTGCGCTTCTATGCCACTGTGCGAATCTCTTTCCAGATGTCAAGCTGATAAAGTAAGTAAACATTTCACAGATTAGATTACAGCTGCAGATGATGTACTCCCAAGTGACACACTAAGAGCAATCTTAAGATGAGTCTCGTGCCGCATAGACGCAATCATTTCCAACGATTAGTCAGCTTCTTGTTCAGGCAGCAATCAATCAAACCACAAATCCATTGATTGCCAAACTAAAGTTTAACATTTCTTGCAGATATGTGCCACCGCTTACGTCCGTCAGTCCCGGACTGCCGGACAAACCGGAGGACATACAAACGGAGCTGCGCAAACAGGACAGTCTTCTGACCCAAATACACAGCGAAATGAATGCGGGATTTATTAACAAGAAGCGGGAGGAGCAACTTTGGGAAGTGCAACGTATTATAACACAGTTGAAACGCAAACTGCGCAGCTGTGAAAAGAAGCAGGAGAAGTCCATAGACGAACTGGAGACATCGGTGTCCTCCACACAACCAGCAGTGCAGCCAGTCGCCCAGCCAGTAGCGCCAGTAGCACCTCTAAAAGTCATGTCAGCCAATGTCAGCGAGGATACCACAGACTCCATGTCGGGGCCCTTGCAAATCTCCGTTTCAGCGTCAGTCCATCAAATGGATGAGCCTAGCGCCGCCAATACTCCGTCTCCATCTCCGGTCGACTACACCATTGACAAAGAAACTGGCTATGTGCTGCTGCTCAAAGTGAATCCACAGCGGGATGAATTACTGCGTCTGCAAATTGAATATGATGAGCTCATGAGCTGGCAGAATGAGCTTAAGACACGCATCCTTGCCGAGCGCAATGAGATATTTCGCCTCAAACAGTTGTACGAACAGGAAGTGGTAAAGCCACAGGCTGCAGTTACCAACAGCAGCCAGGAGCAGCTGCCTGCGGATGGCGACTATGAAAGAGTCATTGAACATTATACGCGAGAGAACGCGCTGCTGGAGCACAAAAAGCAAATGCTGGGCATGGAGCTGAAGGAGGAGCGGTGCGCCTGCATTGCGCTGCAGGTTGAGCTACGCATGCAGCAGTTTTAATTTATAAACATTTTACTATGTCATCGAACAAAATATGAGAAACAAATCCAAATATAAGTAAAAGCTTAAATTTAAATAAACAGCTTGCGCGCGCTTTGCTACAAACAGGTGGGCAGCACCAATCTGTGTTAGCCAGCAGCTGTTCCAGCAGCAACAACAATGCTCAGCATTTAACCTTGCGCCAAGTTGGCCGAAAGCTTTTCGCGAATAGCTATTGGGATTTTGCAAGTTGCGCACCGATTTTTGTAACAATTTATTAAAAACACCAAAAACAAAATGTTGAAGCAAGTAACCAAACAATTGGCACTGCAAGGCGTGCGCAACTTTTCCGTGAGCCAGCAGGTAAGAAAAAAGAAAATAAAAATTGCCGAATTTAATTCCAACTGAATTTAGCTGTTTACGTAATGAGAAAAAAGCCCAAAAAATCTGATTAGAATTCGAAAACACAGTTGTAACACTTAAACCTAACTCTACGCTTAATTAGCAAACTAAAATTTGTATTTTATGATTTTGTTTTGCAGAACAACTACAAGGTGACCGTATGCGGCGCCTCCGGCGGTATTGGCCAGCCGCTGTCGCTGTTGCTCAAGCAAAATCCCCTGGTTACGGATCTGGCCCTGTATGATATTGTGCACACGCCCGGTGTCGCTGCCGATTTGTCTCACATCGATACCAAGAGCAAGACGGTTGGTTTCATGGGCGCCGATCAACTGGGCGATTCCCTTAAGGGTGAGTAAAGTGAAGTGCAGCAAAGTGAGGTTAGGTTAATAATAATCCAAGTGGAAAATTACCACACTGACATACTTTTGTGAGGCACTTTATACATGAGACGTGCATAATAAAGAAGCAGAGCATTTAAGAATCTGTTATATACATACATGTCCGTATGTATGTGTATATGCTGATAACAGTAATTGGTTTGTCTGATAAGAATTGTACTGTTTTATTTGACATTTTCAAAACTGGCTTGTAATCAGAGCAATCTTTTATCACTTCTTAACAGTAGCCACTCCACTGTACTTTAATTTTAATATATTTAACATGACTGCTGTAAACTTTTCTGGTTTTTTTATTGGATATTTTTTTGGTGTTTTATTGGATAGGTTCCGATGTGGTTGTCATCCCCGCTGGTGTGCCCCGCAAGCCGGGCATGACTCGCGATGATCTTTTCAATGTGAACGCCGGCATCATTAAGGCCATTTCCAACTCGATTGCCCAGAACTGCCCCAAGGCTCTGGTGGCCATCATCACGAATCCCGTGAACACCTGTGTGCCCATTGCTGCCGAAATTCTGAAGAAGGTACGTTTGTTTTTCTTATATATAAATCACCAAGTTAGATTGTTAATTCATCCTTTGTCTGGCAGGCCGGCGTCTATGATCCCAAGCGTCTGTTTGGCGTCTCCACTTTGGATGTGGTGCGTGCTCGTGCCTTTATTGGCCACGCCCTTGGCGTTGATCCCCAGAGCGTACAAATCCCAGTTATTGGCGGCCACTCCGGTGTCACCATTCTGCCAGTGCTGTCGCAAAGCCAGCCTCTGTTCAAGGGCAACCAGGATGCCATTGAAAAGCTGACCGTGCGCATTCAGGAGGCCGGCACTGAGGTGGTTAAGGCTAAGGCTGGCGCAGGATCTGCCACCTTATCGATGGCCTATGCTGGCGCTCGCTTTGCCGGCTCCCTGCTCAAGGGTCTGAATGGCGAGAAGAACGTCATCGAGTGCTCGTATGTGCAGTCCACCATTACTGAAGCGACCTTCTTCTCCACGCCGCTGGTGCTGGGCAAGAATGGTCTGCAGGAGAACCTGGGACTGCCCAAGCTCAACGATTACGAGAAGAAGCTGCTGGAGGCCGCCATTCCCGAGCTGAAGAAGAACATCCAGAAGGGCATTGACTTTGCCAACGCCTAAGAGCTGGATGAGATCGCTGCTAATCACTAGCCACAGTTTATCAATCAGTCCCAGTCCCTTAATTGTTTCCATCATTAGTTATCATTTAGTTTTCCATTGATGCATTGGTTATTTACTTAGCAAATTCGATCGTTTTAAGTTGAAAAGTGTAAAACATTCGTATGTCCAAAGATTAAACAGCTATGCGCTCTAAATCTATCGAAATAATAGAATCATTCGATATTAAAGTTTCAAAAAATTACTCACATAATTGCTGATATCTTGCCAGATTATATCACTTACTTATCCATATCAATGAAATACAGGTGAACATAAAGGTTTGGAAATTGAAAATAAATCAGACAATAAACAGAGACATTTTAAAACCAAAGAGAACAGTTATCTAAAAGTTTTAATCGCTTAAGACTGACGGTCGTTACAAAAACCCTCTGAAAGTAAGGGGCAGATAAGGTGCCCAAAGTTATGCAACATAGACTACAATTATAGTGACCTGTCCTAGATAAGTCGATTGTAGGTATATGTATAAAATTATTTTCATAGAAGGCTGCATTAATACATTGGAAGTTTAATATTTTGTTTTAGTTCGTATTTCTTATTAGAAAATTCACTTTGGTACCGAGCTATAAAATTCAAATTATGTACGATATATCAAAAACATCGATGTCTTTTATCGAGATGTCGCAGTAAGTCTATGCAACATGTCGATAAATGACGTCGCAGCGAATATCGATGTTCTGTTCACATTATCATCCCTAGTGTGTTTCCCGAGGCACACACACACACCAATACATGCACAAGCAATTAAGCTTCGTTAAGATCAATTGAAAAACTTGCCCGCATGTCATCCGCATCTCTTTCCCCACCTTCGCCCTTTCGTTACGTTTTGGCCTACGTTTGCACATGTGGACAGTCTGTAGCTAGTGCGTACACTTTTTTCTTTTTTGGAATTTCTTGTCGAATCGCATACTCATATTTATATACATACATATATATGTGCGCCAAAGTCATTAAAAGTAGAAAATTCTTGAACCATAACTTTTGAATTTTATAAGTATTTTTTGATATGATCAATTCGGGGCCATATAGCTTTTGAACTAGTGTACATATTTGTTTGTTGGCTTATTGATTTTTGGTAATTATTCACAGTTTTAATGTCGATTTTTTAATGTGATATCTAAAGAACTGCATTTTTCTATGTAATACATACACATACATACATTCATATTATTCATTATAACTACGAAACAAATGCAAACTTAACATATTTTATTTTTCTTGTCGTTGAACTATCTTTGAAACTTCTTTTAAGCAGTCTTCACAGATTATCCCTAACGATGCATGTATATGGAAATAATCGCACTTTAAAATAAAATTTAAATTAATTTAACTGAAATCGGAGTATTTTACGTGATTTCAATTTAATTGCATGGCGCCTCCTTCAATCAATTCAATTTGCCTACTATTAGACAATTTCATTTGTTAATTAAACCACTAACAGCGATTGACCCACTCCCAATAACTCAAATCTATTTAGCCAACAAATACATAGATATAAACTGACAACAACAAAAAAGACAATCAAACACACACACTCACACACCCCCGACTTAATTATCGACGATCAAAAGGCAACGATAACAGCACCAAAACAATCAATTGATACAATTTCATTCATAAAATCAGATCAAAATGCAAGCAAAAATCACAGATGATGACGACAATAACAACGACGATGCCATGTCTCCATCTCGGTCCCGGCAATGGGCCGACTGACCAAGTGCTCGGAATGCTTTTAATGAAATAATGAGCAGGAATCAATTTTCAGACGCGTACTATACAAAACAAATACAATTTTGCCGGCCGGCCGGCGTTTTCATTACTTATATGTATGTATATTAAATGTATTAAAACAAATTGGTAGCCATGGATTTGCAGCGCAACGCCCAAGTCCCAATGTCAGAGAGTGTCAGTTTGTAAGCGACCTTGAACAATTTTATTTAATTACAAACAATTAAGCCACACATATGCCGGCCAGCTTAAAACGACAGGCGACTCCCACAACGACACCAAAGACATATAAATGTAATTAAAAATGCAGTAAACAAATTTGTCGACACTCTGGACATTATTTGTAGATTTAAATTTGAAATACATTTTTAAAATATTACCGATAACTAAAATACAGGTTAGCGGATTGTTGTGCATGCTATCGATATCGATACTATTAACTGACACTTGGCGTCCAGTGTACAAGGCAATTTCCGTTGACATTCAAATTTGTTTTATTATCTTACTATAATAAATAAATGGTAGAAATTTTCAAAAATTAAAAAGTAAATGTTAAAAATGTAAAATTAAATTTAAATTGAAGATTTTGTTATGTATATGTTTAATATGAGCATTTACGTCATGTTTTAATATCGATTTCAATAACACTATTTATTTATCCGATTACACACATCCACTACTTTTGGACCTAGTCACTTTGGCGATGAGCGCACCGTTTAAGTTATCAGTGCCAGAGTCATGTTGCATCCATGTTCACGTTCACGTTCACGGGCCGCATTAAATGGCGCCTTTGGCTTAAATAAGTCACAATTGTCGGCAATTAATTTGAATTACGCGCGCTGTGTTGGGATTTTTGCGAATCGACAAGACTGTGAGAGAGACCCAGAGCCAATTACAAGGGCCAAGCCAAACGGAGTGGTTGTCATCTATATACACAGAGAGATCTGTGTGTGCTGTATACGCTATATCGTAGTGATTCTGATTGGGCTTAATTTATTGGCGTGTTCTCACTTTCACTTTGATTGCATTAAGTTGTATCTGTTTCATTTGGATGCTCTGTACCAATTGAATCGGCATAAAGGGTATTATAAACTTATTGGGCCGAATGAAGCAGCGCGGATAATATCAATCGAGTGGTAAACTATAACATTATAGTCTAAATCTTTCGTCAGTGAAATAAAAATAAAAATTAAATTCGCAAAGCTGAATCAAAACTGAACCTACTTAAAATTTTAAGGCTTTATTGGTCATTTCAGGGGTGTTTTATTTTTCTCAAAAATCACGCAAAAATTGACAAAAATATTGGCTTGTAAAGTGCCCAAACAACGAAAAGTTCCTTATAAACGACCTTCCCAGACCTCAAACATCCATAGCTTTGTCAAAACTGAACCGATTGTTTACCCCGAGGCCATTTTGGTTATTATTTGGCATCTTCTTCAAATCCACATCTAAAGTTAATGGACTTTGTAAAATATTTTTTTTTTCTCTTATTTTGTTAAAATAGCATAAGAGGGGACCCTTACCATTTTTGATTTTTCAAAATTTAGAATCTCGAAATTTTATTTTTAATCGATTCTGGGTGTCACAATTAGTATAAAAAACTATAAGAAAAGTTATTTTAGGGTAGTTCATTTTTCTGTCAAAAATCACGCAAAAAGTGACAAAAAAAATGGCTTGTAAAGTGCCCAAACAACGAAAAGTTCCTTATAAACTACCTTCCCAGACTTCAAACAGCCACAACTTTGTCAAATCTGAACCGATTGTCAATCCCGAGGCCATTTTGATCATAATTTGGCATCTAGTTTTATTCTACATCTCAAGTTTATTCATTTTTGAAAAAATAAAATTTTATATTTTTTTGGCAAAAAAAGCATAAGGGGGGGACCCTTACCAATTTTGATTTTTCAAAAAATAGAATCTTGAAATTTTACTTTTAATTGATTGTGGGTGTCTCAACTAGTATAAAAAACTATACGAAAAGTGATTTTGTGGTGTTTCATTTTTCTGTCAAAAATCACGCAAAAAGTGACAAAAAAAATGGCTTGTAAAGTGCCCAAACAACGAAAAGTTCCTTATAAACGACCTTCCCAGACTTCAAACATCCATAACTTTGTCAAAACTGAACCGATTGTTTATCCCGAGGCCATTTTGGTTATTATTTGGCATCTTCTTCAAATCCACATCTAAAGTTAATGGACTTTGTAAAATATTTTTTTTTTCTCTTATTTTGTTAAAATAGCATAAGAGGGGACCCTTACCATTTTTGATTTTTCAAAATTTAGAATCTCGAAATTTTATTTTTAATCGATTCTGGGTGTCACAATTAGTATAAAAAACTATAAGAAAAGTTATTTTAGGGTAGTTCATTTTTCTGTCAAAAATCACGCAAAAAGTGACAAAAAAAATGGCTTGTAAAGTGCCCAAACAACGAAAAGTTCCTTATAAACTACCTTCCCAGACTTCAAACAGCCACAACTTTGTCAAATCTGAACCGATTGTCAATCCCGAGGCCATTTTGATCATAATTTGGCATCTAGTTTTATTCTACATCTCAAGTTTATTCATTTTTGAAAAAATAAAATTTTATATTTTTTTGGCAAAAAAAGCATAAGGGGGGACCCTTACCAATTTTGATTTTTCAAAAAATAGAATCTTGAAATTTTACTTTTAATTGATTGTGGGTGTCTCAACTAGTATAAAAAACTATACGAAAAGTGATTTTGTGGTGTTTCATTTTTCTGTCAAAAATCACGCAAAAAGTGACAAAAAAATGGCTTGTAAAGTGCCCAAACAACGAAAAGTACCTTCCCAGACTTCAAACATCCATAACTTTGTCAAAACTGAACCGATTGTTTATCCCGAGGCCATTTTGGTCATTATTTGGCATCTTCTTCAAATCCACATCTAAAGTTTATGGACTTTGTAAAATATTTTTTTTTTCACTTATTTTGTTAAAAAAGCATAAGGGGGGACCCTTACCATTTTTGATTTTTCAAAATTTAGAATCTCGAAATTTTATTTTTAATAGATTGTGGGTGTCACAATTAGTATAAAAAACTATAAGAAAAGTTATTTTAGGGTAGTTCATTTTTCTGTCAAAAATCACGCAAAAAGTGACAAAAAAATGGCTTGTAAAGTGCCCAAACAACGAAAAGTTCCTTATAAACGACCTTCCCAGACTTCAAACATCCATAACTGTGCCAAAACTGAACCGATTTTTAAGTTTGAGGCTATTTTGGCCATGATCTGGATGTTAGTTTAATTTCACATTGAAGTTTTATGCACTTTTTTTTGACAAAAAAGTTGTGTACTTTACCTTAATAATTTTTGAATAAAGTGTTTGAATGATTTGGGTATTTGAAATCTATGACTATCAATTAAAAAATGTTATATCACATTATAAAGTCATATAATATCGTTGGCTAAGAAGGGTGAAATAATTGCAAAATCATAAACGATAAGTTCGTGTCAAAGGCAGTTGCCGTGACTGATAGCTGTAAGTATTGCTTGGAGAGCTCGTGATCGCCTGGGTTAGTTGTCAGAAAAGTCGGCACATCCGTTGTTATCGAGTATGCCTAGTGTCTCATCATGTTAAATGCTAAAGGGGGTAACAAGTGGCAATGGGCAATGGGCAATGGGCAATGGGCAATGAGCAACTGGAACCCCAAAGTGCCGTCGAGAATTAACAAAATATGAAAAACTATACATCTTTGTCATGACGGGGCCCTGCTCCGACCGACTTGGAGACATTGTCTCCGTACCGTGGGCTGTGGATTTCGAAATGTGTTTTTTATTTTATGTTGCTGACTGGCTCACAGTCGTCTGCCCGACAGTCGACAACAAATAGCGACAGCAGAAATGGAACTAAAGTACAAAAACTATTTGTTATTTTATGCGGGATTTTAAATTGATCTTAACGAAGCTTAATTGAATGCATCTGTATTGGTGAACTGCTTTGCCCGATTCTGGACTCTGACACCATGTTCTCTGTACGGTACATATACATATACAAAAATGTTTATGCATGTTTATGTGTGCACGCCATATTGGAATTTCGTTGCCGCAGATCGCAATCGCAGCACGACAGGCATCAAAAAAAAAGAGAACAAAAAATATACATTGTAAGAGTACAAAATGTACGATCATACAAACTCTACATATATGCATACACTGAGAGCAAAAACAAGAACCTAAAATGAAGAATATATATTCAAAAGTGAACAGAGCGGCGAAGATCTTAAATTGAGTCTGGTTTACTTTTGGGCTACTTTTAATATAAACTAACTTAAAATAAGACTGTTTTTTAATTTTTGATTGTAATTCTTATATTGTTGTTAAAATTCCTAATTTAAGAAATTACAATCCTATTTTAAGATTCTTTGCTCATATAAATCTTGCCTCAAGATTCGCCAATTTTCTACAATGCATTTTTTCTTGCTGTGTATGTTTGCATGTGTGTGTCGCAATGCATAACTTTAAGCAAACAGTCAACGTATGAATAAATATATATCGTAATACAATGTGATAATATTTCGCTGGAGGATGACAATGTTGAATGACGATTCTGATGCTGATGCTGATGCTGGTGAGTGACTGTCACTGAGTTCAAAACAAATGTGAACAAGTGCGATGATGTCTCAGTATGTGTGTGTTTGTGTGTGTGTGTATCCTAATGGTGTATGGAAAAAATATGAAAAATTCTCGCACAACACAAAAGCTTAGAAATCGCACTTTGGTTTGTGTGAGAAACTGTACCAAGTTGCGGCTGACGAAGAAAGCCAAGCTACAAATCTGTAGTTAGAATACTATATATATTATTCATCCAAATCGGAGGTGGGAGATTTATTTAGTTTCGGCTGAACTTAGTATGGAGTATATATAAATTTGACTTAAAGCTAAGGCATACTAAAATGGGCTTTAACTTTAATTTAAACTTGAGGTTAGCTTAAAATCTTAGTTCTTAAGAAAAACCCTTATTCTATTACCTTTAACTGTTATCTTCATTAATGCTATACGTTTCTTTAGTTAATTACGATTAGATCTGAGATACTAAGGTAGCATCATACACCCTTGCCCTTGCCCTATCCTTGTCCTTTGGCCTCCACCATCCCAGTGGCAATTAACTTTTGATCTCAGATCAGATGAAATCATCGTTGACTTTTTCTTAACCCTCAAAGCCTCAAGTCAGCAGGACAACTCCTGTCTCTGCCTCAGTCCCTGTCCCCTGCTCGAGGATGGTCCCGCACCATAATAGTGCCCACATAATTGGCGCAATCGCAATGCAAAATATTGTCTGATTATTTCAAACGCAAGCGTCCCATCATCTCTCCCTCTATATGTATGTATATGTATACTACATATATCTGGGGGGTGAGTTCTTTCTTTCTTTCTTTTGCTCTACGCCGATCGCGTGCACAGTTCCCATTCTTGTTTCCATTCCGATTCCGTTTCCGCTGCCCGCATTTGGAAACCTGCAAAGACAAATCCGTCGGCATTGCCACATAGCGCGCCCAAAAGTATCAAATTGTTGATGTGTATTTTCATGTATTTTTTTGCGGAATTCGATGGGAAATAAAATAGTAGTTGATCCTTTCGCGTGATGCGAGCATCCTGGGAAATTTAGGTTAAAGTATCGGCTCCTTTGGGCAAGGTCAATGCGGGTAATGTCATTAAGATTGGGTGGTGTGATGTGTACGATGAGAATGTTTTGGATAGGGAGTGGATGAGGCGGAATATTGGATTCAATGATGGATCCCAGTATCGTTATAATGCATTGAATGATGGGTCCCAGTATTGTTATAAGTAATTTAATAAACTAGCATAAGCTTTGTGGCATTGTCAAAATTAAACTGTGAAAATTGTTCCTCTATCTTTGAAGAAGTTTACCAACAATTTCAAAACTTCCAGCTTTAAATTTGCCTAATTTAACCAGCTCTAACATACGATTTTTTTGGGTACAAATGAGTTTTGACCAAAAATGTTGTTTCTAGGATTTATATATTATTATTTTCGTCAAGAAAAATGTAGGGGCATAAAGGTGAATTGGGTATTTTGAGATGGTTTTTAGTGATCTCAAAGTTCTTTATGATCAATAATATTTGTATATATGAGTATCCAAACTTTGTATCAATAAACATATTTGTTTTTCTACTCAATCCCAACTACCCATATGATCCTATTCCTTCTCTATTCCTCTCCTCCTCCCTGTACCGTTCACTTTCACTTTCAATACCCAAATTCCGTATGTGAAATCTTGAAATCTAACCAAACGACCCATAACTATACTATTACCATAGTATACAAGTAAGTGGCCTGTGGAATACCAGCATTTAGCCAAAAGGTCGCGCACGCAACTGAACGCGCGCCAATCTTCCGAGGGTGAGGTTCCGCTTGAGCTTCAGCTTCAGGCCGAGGACGATGACGATGACGATGACGAGGGCGACACGCGCAGCAGCAGTGAAGAAGGTCTCGGCCAAAGCGTGCGTCGCAATCCTTGAGGTTTTTGGTGGTGGGAAATTACAACAATAACAGGGAGCGACCCTCATGCGATCGTATGGCGTGAGACAATTCCAATTAGACATTTGTGTGTGTGCCTGTGTGTGTGTAAATGTTAGTATATGTGTATAGAGATTCCTGCTGACCAAAGCTAATCGGAAGGGAAACATTTGTGGACATGCAGGCAGGTGATGGATATTATTATTGTTATCATAATAGTTGCACAAACGAGGCGAGGAAATGAACTGCTATTAAAAGTTAACAATAGAACAGCTATGATAATGTTAAGTTAATGATTTTTGTTTACTAAAAGAAAGACATTTCATAATACAACTATATCATTTTAAAATCTAGAGCCTTGAAAAGAGTTACTAATTTTAAACTTTTAGGTTACAAATAGTTAATAAAAGAGGTTCAACATATAAAAATACAAGTGTATAAACTATACTCAGCACTAGTTCATAAGATATTGTATTACTAAATATTTTACATTTAAAAAAGTGCCTAAAAGTGATTCAGCTTCTTAATTTACTTTACTGTCTATTGAAAAATGTCACATTAAAGCTGAGAGACAGGCAAATGTTTGGCAGAAACTTTCCCAGGACATGCGCTCCTGTCGCGCCGATCTGCTGCCAGCATAACGGTAGTGAAAATGTGCTCGAGAACCCGCTGCAAGCATTGCTCAAACTGGCGTCGAGCAGATTCTCAGTGCAAACACACAGAAACCACACCCCACGTTTGCAAAGGCAAAGGCAACGGCAAAGGCAACGGCAACGGCAAAGGCAAAAGCAAAAAGTCACACGCGCCAGCATAATACATAAACACAAATACAAACACAAACACAAAGATAAAGACAGCGACAACGACAAAGACAAACACAAACGATGCTCTCTCTCGCTCTGCCGCTGCGCTGCTTGTGGCAGCAGCCATTGCTTGACGCTGATTGGTCGAATGGAGCTGCGCTGCGTCGCTGCTGTCAAATTGGTATAAAAGGGCAATCATAGCGACTTGTGGGCTCAATTAAGGCCACAGGCACAGACTCGAGCGGTTCACCAGTGTCCGATCAGCGTTTGTAGTTGCTACAGTGGAAGTGGAAGTGGAATTGGAATTGGAAGTGCCGTGTTGTTCGACAGGAGCGGCAAATGCTTTTGCGCGTGCGCCAAAAAACTAAATGCAATTAATTCATTTACAACAATTAGTGTGCAGCGACAATTGATTTTGATTTTTGGCTTTGCGCGCACTTTGATTAACAACTAAATGGATTAACACTAAAAACACCAACGTTAAAAGTGCCAGTGATCTTTGTGTGTGTTTTGTGTGCGCTTTTAAAATGGAGCACGCCGGCTTCGATGATCAAATCTTTGGCGACTTTAACAGCGGCCCACTGAGTCCACTCGGTGCCAGCAAGCCGCTGCTGCCCACATCCACGGCAACGGTCACCCACAGCAGCCTGCATCCCGTGATGCTTGGCAGCGTTGTCCACGAACTCTGCAGCCAGCAGCAGCGATTGCCCGACTGCAACACGATTCTGCCAAATGGCGGTGGCTCTGGATCCCCCAACTATGCACAGAAAATGGACTTTGGCAACAAGATGGGCTGCTTTTCGCCCAGCCAGAAATACGAGTATATAACGACGCCACAGAAGCTTGTCGAGCAGCAGCAGCAACAACAACAACAACAGCAGCAGCAGCAGCATCATCAGCACTATGCAGTTACTCCGTCGCCGCCGTCACATTCGCATCCACTCAACCACAATGGCATGCTGCATCACAAGCCGCCACAGCAGCAGCAGCAGCAACAGCAGCAGCTGGTGGGGATTATGAGCGATTATCATGCGCTAAGTAGCAAGCTGGACTACTCACCCAAGGATCCATACGAGCCGCAGCAGCATGTCCAGCTGCAGCATCAGCAGCATCTCTACGGCGGCAGTCCGCATCATAGTCATGGCCATGCCCATGCTCATGCCCATGCCCATAGCCATGAGGATGCCAACAGCAATGGCAATGGTCTGCTCGAGCCGTCGCCGATGCTGCTCAGCAACGGCACCAATGGCAAGCATAAAAAGCCGGATGATATGTGCTCCCAAATGGAGAGTGCGACGGCAGCGCCCAATGGAAATGCCAACAGCAACAGCAACAGTGGCAACAACAACAGCAACAATAGTGGCAACAATTCCGCCTCGCCAGCTTCCAGTGGAGTGGGTGGCGTGGGTGCTGCTGCGGGTGGCGCTGTGGCAGCTGTCAAAAAGGACACCAGCAACAACAAAAAGAAAGGAGATCCCAATGGCATCAAAAAGAAGAAAACGAGGTAAGTGTGCACAATTTGCAATTAACTTAACGACGGGAAATCAATGAAATTATGTGACAATTTATACACTCACAATGGGGCGTATACTTAATGTGTTCCGCACTTGTAACTGCATATAAAACAGCGGGAGATTACCACAAAATGGTGGCCAAATGAGCTGACATAAAAACAGGACAAAAGCAGGACAAATATACAAACATTTTACAGTTGAGCTTTTCTTTAATAATATAGACAAATTCTATATCATTTTATACCAAAAACTCAAATTTATTTCTAACTGAAAAAAAAGTATTACGCTCAAGTCGAACTTTTTACTCAATATTTTCATTATATGGGTACAAAATGACTTTGAGTATAGTATAGTATAGTAATTTTTTCAAAACTCAAAATTTTTAACTGATTACATGTTTACATAATAGTATACATTCCAAGATTTAAAACTTTATCATAAATTACAATCAGGATAGAAGAATACTCTTTTTTCATTTAATAAATATGATAATATATTTCCAATACTCTTAAAGCCAAGCTCAAATTTGTTGAACTTACATTTCATTAGATTCAAGCTAGGATAACCGATAAGTATATATATAGGTGAAAGACTTTTGATTGGGGTTTGAATATAATAATCTTTCCCAGGATAATGTTTTAATATGTACAATTACCAAATGATTTTTTTAATTTCCTTTTGTATAAATAAAGAAACCTGTTATTAAAATCACATTAATTGGGTATAATCTGAATTACAGAACCACCTTCACTGCATATCAGCTGGAGGAATTGGAACGCGCCTTTGAGCGTGCTCCGTATCCTGATGTCTTTGCGCGCGAGGAGTTGGCCATCAAGCTGAGTCTGAGCGAATCCCGGGTGCAGGTGTGGTTCCAGAATCGTCGGGCCAAGTGGCGCAAGCATGAGCCGCCACGGAAGACTGGCTACATTAAGACGAACACACCACCGACGGCGGCAATGAACAGCTCGCTGGCACCACCGTTTGCCAGTTTTCCGCAGACGACAACGGTGACACCGCCGGGCAGCATGGACAGCTGGACTAGCTATCAGACGCCCTACGAGCTCAGTCCACAGTTTAGCCTGCTCTCGCCGGCGGCCAGTCCCTATGGCACCTACTCCGGCCAGTACGGCACCTATGTCCACGAAGCTCAACTCTTTCCCATGCGTCACTTCGACTACGGCAGTCCGCCGCGCATCGAGATGAACGGTGCCGGCGGTGGCGGTGCATCCAACGGCACGGCGGAAGCCAACGATACGGTAAATGGCTACCAGCCCACAGATCTGCAGCAGCAGCATCTGGATGGAACGACCAGCACTCAGCAGCAGCTGGCGGATGGCACACTGGTCACAGTGCATCAGCAGCTGAATGGCAAGTATCTCAGTGCCGAGGAGGCTAAGTATGTTCAGGTGCAGTGCCAGCCGCCCACCGGGCTGGACAACAATGGCACCGCCTGTCACATGGACGCGCATCATTACGTCAGCGCAGCGGCAGCGGCGGCGGCAGCAGCAGCCGCGGCAGCGGCAGCATCCGGCAGCGATGACAACGACAGCGGCATGCATACTGTGATCAAGAGCGAGGATGCAGCAGTCTCAGTGCAGCAACAACAGCAGCAGCAACAACAACAGCAGCAACAACAACAGCAGCAGCAGGCTCAAAGCTATGTCCTGCCGCCTTTTTTGAACTAAGAGAAATGCTCACACATCGACGTCAGCAGCAGCAGCAGCAGCAGCAGCAGCAGCAGCGGCAGCAGCAGCGACGCTCTGCCTCAGTCAGCGCCTCAGTACGCTTCAAGCGGCCATTTTGAAAGCCCCAAGTGTGTCTGTGTGCGCGTGTGTGCAGCATTTCAAATGTTAGTAAATGCCAAATGTATAGAAAATGTGGAAATGTGGAGCGAATGGTTCCTTGTTACTTTTAAGCATAGTTTTAGTTAAACGACAACAACAACAACAACAACAAAATCGACAAGTCTTGCCAAAACTTAATGCTCTTTTTTATTAGTCTTAGTTCGGAGACAGCGTGCGTCGCTCTCCATCCGGAATGCATTCCAAATGTGCCTTACTATCCGGTGACCAGAATGTTGAGACATTGAAATTCACTTTGTTTTCGACTCTGGCACTAAATATGCCTATAATATAAATACCCCTAGTTTGTATGTATTTGTATCAAAATCTGTTGTGTAGATAGACAATAAAATGTTTGTATGATTGTATAATTGGCGTATACATATACTATATAATAATACTTTGCTTATAATTACCGAGTCCTTAGCTGCCCCAGTTTTTTACAAATCTAAGTTCTTAGTTTGTTATTCTCAATACTAAATGTAATAATAGTAATATGCAATGTATATACACATACACATAATAATACATACATATACATATACATATACATATACATATACATATATTTTAAAGAATAAAGTAACATATTTTGTACCACATAGAGTCCAAGTGAATAATGATAAACAAATTAACAGAAAAAAACAAACAAATAACAATATTGAGACTCGAGAATATTTTTTTTTTTTTGGTTAAGCTAATTTTGTTCATTATCTTATTAGCATATATTTGTTGTTGTCGTGATTATTGAAGCCCCTTAATGTAAGCTTGCTTGAGAATTCGATTCTAGAAGGACACGCTGCCTTGCTTGAGAACCGCCTGCCAGTCGATGCCCTCGAAGAAAGGATGCGCCTGCAGCTGTTCAAAGTCCAAGCGCAGCTCTGGGGTCAATTGAAGCAGTTGCTCCAGCATATTTCGTGCATTATCCGATATATCCAAGGCATCCGATGGATACTGCACGCAGCCATAGAGCTCCAGCTGACCAGGATGTATGGTCTTGTAGGACTGCAATGATGAGGGATGAGTCGAATTAGTGAAAGATATTAGGTTAGTTATTAAAAAGCTTACCACACCCAAGAGCAGCTGGTAGAGCACCACGCCATAGCTCCACCAATCGGAGCGGAAGCCAAGCGGTCGCTCCGGTGCCACAAAATGATCGTTTAGGGCAACCAAATTGAGCGCCTTGTGCACGTAATTATCATCGGAGCTGAGACCCTCGTTCTGATAGAAATATGTGAGCATTAATTGACCCGAATGGCCCAGCAAAATGTTTTCCATGTGCAGATCACGCAATATGACACCTTTGCCATGCAGACTGTGTATGGAAACGGCCAGCTCGCAGGCCCATTGACGCATACAGGCCTCCGGCAAACGTCTGGCCGTAGTCTGCTGTCGTCGCCGGGGCGTGAGCATTAGTGTGCCCGCCTGCAAGCTGCTCAACGTATGCGAGACGGACTTGAGCAGCTGCTTCGAGTTGCGCAACAAATCGGTAACTTCGCTGTCTGTCGTCAGCGGCTTATCCGCTGGAAAGAGATCAGCGTAGTCGCCACACTTGCTGGCCGTGGGCGTATAGCTTTGTATATAGTCATAGAGACGGCCGCCCTCCGCCTGCTTGAGCAGCAGAAATATCTTCTGATCCGACTGAAAATAGGCCAACAGTTGAGACATGTAGGGCACACGCTGCGGCAGAAAGATGCTTTGGGTGGGCGAATTGCTAGCCGGCTTCTCGATGCCCTTCATGATGGCCGTTGGCTGCGATTGAGGCTGTGTGATGCACTGCACCTGCATGACACGCTGCCCCAACACTTGCAGCACCTTGTACTTGGCCAACTGATTCCAGGCACACTCCAGCTGTGTTACGTTATCCACCTCATCCAGCGACAGCTGAAACTGCAGTTTTCTGCCCACATTACGGGCAGCATCGGAGCGTAAGAAATTATCGTAGATTTCATCGGCACGCGCCAAATACTTGGCTATCTTAGCCTTGGCTATAAACTTGCGATCCTCGTTGCCATCATGCTTGGCGCCAACCAGCAAGAGCTCCACACCATGTTTGTATCGCTTGTGGGCATCTTCGTACTCCAGATTAACCTCTGCCTGAACGGCATAGCTGAATTCCAAGGCCGCCTCATAAATGTAATCGCTATCTTCGCTCTCCACCGAGGCCATGGGCGTCAGTAGCCTTGTATAGTCGCGTTTAGACTGCGGTTTCTTTGCCTCATCATTAGCCTTATCTTTGTTAAGCGGCTGCTGCTGCTGGTGTTGCTCGCTTTCGCTGATTGGATTGTCGCAGCGCGGATCTAACGGCGTTATGCCATTTGCATTGTGCGGATCGTAGGGCAAATCGAGTTTATCGCAAATTTCAGCTATGGCCCCGCTGCCTGGTGGCTTCAGCGACCGCTCCACATACAATTTGCGCAGCGGTGATGTATTTGGTGATTGCGCCTCGCTAAAGAACTGCGTGAATGTGTTGCATTTGTACAGCGCCGGATGCTGTGCGGCAAAGTCCAGTAATTGCAGTATATAGTCCTTGCGTCGTTGGATCACAACCGCATCGAATCGCTTAAAGTAGCTGCTGTCTGTAGGCTCCGGCAGCTTGCCCGGCAGCTGCATACTTTTGTGCCGGCGACTGAGCTCCCGATGCAGTCGCTTGATCTCATGAAATCGCTTCCAAACAACCAGGCAGGTTAATGCCTGCGGCACCGAACGGGGAAAGATCTAGCAATACACATCTCAATTATTATTATTATTCAAAGAAAGGGAGTCCTACAACAGAGAAGAGATCCTAAGGGATCTATTGTGCCATAACTCTAACTCTTTAAGAGCCATGGGGGTCATTATTAGTTGCCCAAATGCCTTTATTAGCTTATTATTGCTTACAAATATCAAATATATACTCACAATCGATGTAATTTTGTATATGGTGTAGCCTCCCTTGTGCTGTTGCGTGTCGGTCACTGTGAAGCTGTGTATCCAGCCTCCCAGATTTAAACTCATCCTGGCAGAATTGACGGAAATCCTTGTCAGAGAAGACCTCGTTTTAATCGGCAGATGAAACCTAAATATGGTGCAGGAACCGATTGCTTGCCTCTTGTCAACTGCATTTATTTAACAATTGTAGGCTAGTGCATAACGCAATAATTAGCCCCTTGTAGTTCCATCGTTTTAATTTTAGTTTTTTTGGGGTTTCCTTACATTTAGCGACACTGTTGTTGTTTTCCCTCTACACAGCAGTGCTTAAACATAGGCTTAACAGCCAACAATAACAGCGCAATAACATTAACATTTTCTATAAAGTTAATGGCGATGAATATGAATTTATAAAAAGAAGAAGCCATTTATTTACTATTTACTGTTTAATATATAGAGAACACCAATTTACAAATACAATTTAGTAATACTTAAGTAAACTTAAATGCAATACAAAATATACTTATATGTTACTTATATATGTAATACGATGATTGGCAATTACGTTTGAATGAACAGCCCTGAAATTTTCGATAGACGATTTCAAAGCCCTGGTATTGCATATTCTATCAAGTGCAACGTTATTCTCTTTAGCGAGTACATATGTTAAGCACTTTTAATGGATTTTTATTTGTATTTTGGCATGAAAGATGGTATTTGACAGGTTATTGTTAGTATATAACTCAGATTAGGTAGACGATAGAGTAACAGGTTTTTGCGGTATCCCGATATTTTTGTACTATCGCTAGCGTACTAGTCCTAAAATACAAGCTGAGTTTGAATTTAAATATCGTTATTCTCTAAATTTTTGGATGAATTCAAATTGAACGTTTTTCAAAGCAAGCCTGAGTTTATAAGTAGCGCTAGATAAGATATTAATCGACAGATAGTTTGCTCTTATCGATAATACACGATACATCGAACAGCGCCATTAAAGAGCCATCTTTTTTTGCCGCGCCTCTGACTCTCATTCTCAGAGAAATTTCTGTGCGAACGAAGATAAAGTAGGCATTTAAAAATCAATCAAATAATTGAAATTATTAACATTGTCTAGTGTCAGTGTGTGCGGATAAAGACAGTCAAAATTATTAATAGTTTACACAAACTTAAAAACAATTTAACGACGCACGCTCGCCCTCTTAGTAGTGGTATAAATTATTCATTTTACCCCCAAATCGTTCTTCTACTGTACTCACAGATTCGTGTAGCGTCCACGACGACATTGAAAAACGGCAGCCGAACACCGAGCGTGCGAGTGAGCTAAGCAGAGAGCGCTTGTCAACTCAACTCAAAAAAGCAGTAGAGAAAAAGAAGGCGACGAAGACAGCAGCAGCAGCAGAAATCGACGCCGCACGTACCGGGAGCATTTAAAATAATTTTTTCTGTGGATTAATTTTACTAAAAAGGATTTAAAAAAATAACACAATGACTGAACGTGAAAACAACGTCTACAAGGCTAAATTGGCCGAACAGGCCGAGCGCTACGATGGTGAGTACTTAAAAAATAAGCAAGAAAAAATTTATAAAAAAAATCCCCAACTTTTTGGGGAGGGGTCCAGCAGCGTGGCCTGAAAATTTGCTGAAAAAATGTTCACATTTTATACAGCGGAAAAAAAGTGGGAATTATTAAGTTTTGCAGACAAAAATTTGTGTGTAGGTAGAAGCGTCGAAAAGTCGGCGTCGCCACAGCCGACGATGAGTAGTGTTTCTGCGAATCGACCGAAGACCGAAATGAAAAAGAAGATGACGGGGAGGCGAGGCGACGCTGTAGAAAAAGGCAGAAAAGAAAGATAGACAGTAAAAGAAAAAATGTAAAACAAACCTGATTTTTGCCGGCAAAAATTCGCGTGGTTTTTTTTCCTTCGATTTTGTCTCTGCATAAAAAAACAACTTTGTTGCGTATATTATATTATATGTATAATTTTACATGTATAGTTACATTTTGATTAATAGGGGGTGGGGGGAAATTTTGTGTATTTAGTGCTCGCAAGGGCTGCGCGACTGGGAAAAACTACTGCGTTGCTAAGGGCTGTTTTGTAATAATTTGCATGTGTTGCCAGGCGAATTTTTTTATAAAGTCGAAGAAAATAATTGTAAGGAGCAAAATTTCTTACGATATTTAAATATGCTAACGGGTGTTTGCCAAAATCGATGAGAGACTAGACTTTTTCTGCTTTTTCATTCTCTCTTGTTCCTTTCGCACTCAAAATGTGCTTTTGTTGCGCAGCAGCAGCAAAAAGGCGGCGACGTGCTGCGAAAAATCGATGAATGAATCGATTGTGTGACTGGCGCATAAAATAGGCGCTGCTGGAGTGACGATCGTCGCTCAAGTCTTTTTTAAATTTTCCTTATTCCCCTTATTAATATTTTGTGTAGTTATTTTTCGCATAATTTAAAGGCAAAGCCGTTGGCAACTCTGCTTGATAGTGCAGAAAAGAAGAAAAAAAAAGAATTTGCACTAGCATTACTCATGCTTCTGTGCGCATGTGTATGTATGTGTGTGTATGCATATGTATGTGTGTCGCAGAGAGGAATACGCACGCAAGCTCTCACCGCTATACTACTATCTTAACTACTCACACCATCATACTCGACAATTTTTTATTGTTACTGTTGTTGGCTGCTTATTTAATTAAAAATACTTCAATTAATTAAAATACTGCGGCTGCTGCTCAAAATGCAAAGCGCTTGGCAGCAAACGCCGTTTTTTTTCGGCATTTGACTAAAAAAGCGCGCGCTCTCGAAAAACATCGCTCAAATGAGCTGCAGTATGCGTTGAAACGAGATGACTAGTGTGTTGACGACGATACGGATTGCTCTCTTCTGCCCCAATACTACAGTGTCGTTTGGACGTTTGCTAATGTTTGTTGTATTTTCAAACTTGAACATTAACAGTAGTAATTACAACTAACAATTCCTGGGCAGGAGAAAAACTGACAACATTAACACTGGCGGCATTTTTAACCCCTTATAGCTGCTGCGGTTTCTTTGGCAGTCCAAAGAAGTCAATCAACTATTAGCAGCTACTGAGGGCACACAGACACACACAGACATGCACGCGTGAACATTAAAGTCTGTATCACATGTTTTTCTTCTTATTTTCGCCTGCGTGAGCTCCAAGCTGACGCCGTCTGTGTATGTGTGCGAGCACTTGGCGTTGGCCTTGTCGCACTCGGACAGCTCTGCTGGTCATGCTGGAGAGACTAATACAAATGCATTCCAGGCAGGCCGGCAACGTCTGGCTCTCTCTTAGACCCCTCCACCTACCCCACCATTCCGCCTTTTGCGCGGCGCCCCCACAATGCCAACTCTTTGAACCCCCACACGCCTCTCCTCCTCCCTCTATACACATTAACGTCACTACGATTCTGTTAGCCTTAAGTGTGCTTTCAGGTGCTGACTACTTATTCTAGCTGTCTTTTTTTTTGTGTTTTTTGAGGTCGCTGTCGTGCACTCTTTGTTACTTTTTTTTATTTATTTGACGTTTGTCTTAATGTCGTCAATGAAAGCCAAAAAAACAAATGAGAGAAGATGGGAAAGTCGACAAAATGTTACAGATTTGAAGCGCTTAGTTTTTGCTTAGTTTGAATAACTCTTTTTTAACTGTATATAAGCATGATGATTAACAGACACCTTTATAGGAATATATGTAAATGAATATATATGCCACACCCACATACAATACGCTAAGGTCAGAAAACTGGGGTCCTTTTGTATTTGGTCCTTTCTAGAAAGCGTCGCAATTTTCACCAAAATATTTTACAGTATTTCGGCATGACGCATTTCGCCTCTGTATGGGAATGGGTGTGTGGGGTGGGGTGGTGTGTGTAGGTTAATGTTCGCGGTGAGTTTGGGCGGCGGTTAGATTTTGATACCTTACGCTGTTTGACTTTGGCTTTGCGGCATATCTTTTGCGGTGTCTGCGCTTGTCATGCCGTGGGAATTTCGTTTGGATAACATTTTATTTTTGTCAGCTTTTGCCTTTTGGTTTTTGCTGTGCTTTCGACAAATTTTAATTAATATATATACATGAAAATGTCTGATGAGAAAGATTAGCTGAAATATGTACAATATACATACATATATGCATGCTGGCTCTAATTTTCGCCCTTCTGGCAACCCCGCTGCGCCCGCATCGACGCATCAGACGCTGACGCACAGAGCACAGTGTTGCACAATGCATTTGCAATTTTATGCCAATGCCAAACAAGAATTTGAAGTTCACCAAAAAAAATAACAACAACAAGATGCTACTAAATTGAGCGCCATGAATCACGCAGCCAACTTTATTCCAATTTTCACAGCTACGTGCTATAGCTATAGCAGCATTTAGAAATAACAAAGCTCCCGCTGCTTGATGAGGATTGCAGGGATGATGGGGGCTGCGTACATCCATACATACACACACATACATGTATAGATGGACATACGTCAGCAGTTGGCTGCGGGAGAAAGAGAGCACAAATTGAATTGCAGGCAAAGTCAAAATGCTACAATTACTCTATTTAGCGCTGATTTGTTTCAGTGTGTGTGAGAGTTGATGTGTTATCAGCACGCACACTAAAGTAACGGAGACTTAAAAAAAAGTTGCAGCTGCCATTGAATTCGTTTGAATTTCACAGTCGGTCACTGTGAATGCATGTGATTCATGACGTTTGCCAGTGTTGCCAAAGTGTTGCTGCATGACTTGAGCGACGAAGTGTGCAACAATGTGTCTGGGCGATAGGTTCGTTAACAAACTGTCACTATCAACACCATGAGCAAATTAGTCTAAAACGGGAAAGTACTCATCACAGGAAACAGCCAGCTATGCATAAAGTATACACGGCGGGGTGTGTGTGTGTGAGAAGTTATGTCATTGAAGATTGGGTGTGTATAGATAGTGGGCGCAGGTGTATATATCTATAGGAAGTTGATAAACAAAAACACAGTGGATATTTGCTACAAATGACTATATCATGGGATATTGAGTTAAACTAATTAATTACGTTTTCAAAATGTAACAACTCTATCGAAATGCCCAGCACTGTAAGTAAGGGTATTATAATATTATGTTCTAAATAACTATCCATCAATCTGTAGATTACATTTTCCCCAATGTTAATTTTAAATATCCCCAAAAAAAGTTAAATTTCCTTTGTAATAATATTTACAACTGAATAGAATCCAATGATTATGTTTTCTAACGAGTTATATATTGTTGTCCCTCCTTTGCAGAAATGGTTGAGGCCATGAAGAAGGTCGCCTCCATGGACGTTGAGCTGACCGTTGAGGAGCGTAATTTGTTGTCGGTCGCCTACAAGAATGTTATTGGAGCACGTCGCGCCTCGTGGCGCATCATCACCTCCATTGAACAGAAGGAGGAGAATAAGGGCGCCGAAGAGAAATTGGAAATGATCAAGACCTATCGTGGTCAGGTGGAAAAGGAGCTGCGCGACATTTGCTCGGATATATTAAATGTGCTCGAGAAACATCTCATTCCATGCGCCACGTCCGGCGAAAGTAAAGTATTCTACTATAAGATGAAGGGCGATTATCATCGCTATTTGGCTGAATTTGCTACCGGCTCGGATCGTAAGGACGCTGCAGAGAATTCGCTAGTTGCCTACAAGGCAGCAAGTGACATTGCCATGAACGATCTGCCACCAACACATCCCATACGTTTGGGCCTGGCTTTGAACTTCTCGGTAAGTCCTAGGATGAACTCTTATATTTGATTATCTTACTAAAATGTGATCTATTCAAACTTAAGGTGTTTTACTATGAGATTCTCAATTCGCCGGATCGTGCTTGCCGCTTGGCGAAAGCCGCATTTGATGATGCCATCGCAGAGTTGGATACGCTAAGCGAAGAGAGCTACAAAGACTCGACACTGATTATGCAGCTTCTGCGGGACAACCTCACATTATGGACGTCCGATATGCAAGCTGATGGTGCGTAAAAGATCGATTTGTATGATATGAATATATAAAATGTAAATGTACAAAAATCTTTTGTTTTATATGTTTAATGTAGACTCTACAACAGGTGATGGCGAGCCCAAACAGGAAATTCAGGATGTTGAGGATCAGGATGTGTCGTAATTTAAGTAAACCCCCGCCCTTCCATTTAAAAACACAAAACAAAAAAAACATATACCTTCTAAAGTAAATATAATACATATAATATATATGCATACAACAATAAAAACAACAACACGCAACCGGGTAGTAAAAAACAACAACCGCAACCACAACCAGCAACAACGATGAGCGACACAACAAGAGGGGAAACAGCAACAACCAACATCAACTCTCCAACAGCAGCGGCAAGTAGCATGTAGCTAACATCGGGCAATCAAGTAAGCAATGAGGAAATGAAAACCACTACCACACATACCACACACAACAGATACTACAACAAAATGCTGCACAAAACTCTGAGGGTGGTCGTGGGCCGAGCGTTTCTGCTGTGCTGTTGGGGCTATTTGGAGTCGCAGCCGTCGTCGCCGTTTTTAGCTGTGTGCTATGCGAATCTTTTGTCCTGGCTCCTCCCAAAAAGCTACAGCAACAACAAGCAACTACTACATTTGAAATTTTTTGCATTCGAGAAACAAAAGCATTATATTATATTTAAATAAATATTATATTTAATTCTGAGAAGCGAAAACAAAATAAACTTCATTTCAATAACAAATCATACGAAAAACACACACAGTAAAACAAAAAAGTAAATTTCATCAAAAAGTTGGCATAATATTAATTTTACAATCTATCAGCAACAAAATAAGAACACATAAAATACACAACGTTAATTTTAAGCCAGTCATAAAAGTAAATAAAAGAAATAAATTAAAAGGTAATAACACTTGAAAAGGAAGAAAAAAAAACAAAAATTATTAAGCGCAAATTGAATTAAAGCAGAAAGCTTGCAAAAGCGTAACGTAAAAAATAAAATGTATGAAGCAAATGCAGAAAAAAAACAGCAGCAATTAATTTTAATTTAATACGAAACGAGAAAAGCAAATGTGAAGTAAGAACGAAATGAGAAAACAAAAAAAGAACGTCAAGCTAAAAAAAAAACTGAAAAAAGGAATGTTAGTGAAGCGAAATTCGAAAGGAATAAAAGTAAAACGAATTCTTAAGCTTAAATTTGTATGTATGTAAGTGTATTGTTCACAAACACACCTAAACACACACACACACACAGTGTAATCAAACACCACTAATGCAAATTAGAAAAGCTTTCTTTTCGTTTTATTATAAAATTATTCTCACCTGTCTCTTGCTCGCATGCAAATCGAAAAAACAAAAAAAAAATTAAGCGCGGTTTATGTTAGTGTTTTTATATGTACAAGAGTTTGTTTAACGTTTTTTAATTCACTTCGCCACAAACATTTCATATATATAAATATATTAAAAGGAAAACAAGTATTTGTAGTTGCTAAACAAATGATACACATATATATAAATATATATTGTATACATCTTAGTATATATACATTCGTATATATGTACTTGTATATTTTCTATGCCTACCACTTATGTAATTTGTAGAGATTTCGAATTTTTTCCAAGTGAAAACCCCATTACCCAAACAAAAAAAAAAACAACCGGTGAAATAATGTTTGCATTTAACACTCGACAACAACAAGGCAGTAAAAATATTTGATTTAGCTAAAACATTTTCCCTTTTGTTGCTGCGTGCCCCATCCCCATCAAAACAAAATTTGGCCAGAATTTAACAACAACAACATGAAATTCTCAATAACCAAATCGAACAGCGCTTTTTTCGCACTTGATGCTATTTCAACACTTTCCGCTTGTATTTTTCCGCAAATGAGTGGGAACCAAAAGTTGTATGAATATGAATATGTACCAAAAGTACATACATATGGAATTTATATTGAAAACGCAAGCCGTGAAAAGCCGAGCAGAAAGTTGACTAAGCATTAGGCAGCAGCAAATATATAATTAATAACGAAAAAATACACAAGGTTCTTAAATGGAAAACAACAAAATCAGCAAACAGCTAAACTGACATTCGTATTCATTTCAAATAAAAATAATAAAAACAAGAAAATTTAGCACACATTTTTATTGCATCGATCAAACTTGTCAAACGTTTTTTCAGCTGGTCTTACTAGTTAGGAATTGTAATGCCTAAGTGGTGAAAATGTGGGGGAAAAGTAAACAGTAAGTTGGTTAAAAAAAAATCATCATAAATTACAATACACATACATATGAATACTGATATATTATTTAGCGTCTTCAGGACAATTAGCTCACGTATATTTTAGCACGATATTTACCTACATTTATATGTATCGTATACATTTCATAAATATTGCATAATAAATATAGAATTTGTTCAAGCAACTTTACATAAATACAACAAAGTGTTTGCAGCTTGGAAATTGGTTTTAACATTTAGATATTTTATCCCTAGCAGATTGTATTTAATGCTGTGATTTGAGGGAGGATCTCTGAACATATATATAATGTCTTGATCAGCATCAATAGACGAGTCTATAAAGCCCGTTCCGTCGGCCTGTCTGTTTATATTTAAAACGATCTGTTATGGCTTGTTTATATTTTCTATAATTCGACAATTTGCTACAGCTAGAAAAAAAATGTTTTGATTTTCAGATTGAGTAACATTTTCTATAATCCAAGTAATTATTTACTCCATGACTCCACCTGAAGGAATGAATGTAGTATGCAGCTTGTAAAACTTTAATTCATGATCGAAAGAGCCTCTTCTTTTTCCAGTGTACATGTGTGTAAAACGTTTACAATTGGGAGCAGTCAATGACACGGCCATCAATATATCGCTATTAGATACTTTTCAAGGTGTTCGTGTCCACTTCAGCTCAATGCCAAAGCCAGCGGCATTGAGTACAAATTGCACTTTTCTGCCGCAGTAGTTGCAGCTGCAATATAACTAGGTCTAGTGGCCATTGTTTGGGTTGTGCATAGACTACCCACCCACCCACAGCAACTGCCCGAAGCGTATTACAAAAGACGTGTGTCACAATATGACATGCTATATACAAATGCTTATATCTATATTTGCAAATCTGGGCGAAAAGCACAAAGTGGACGAGCCGACAAATCTAACGATTTATTTGTAAAACGTCGGTAGACTGGACTGGAGAGCAATATCCGAGACATGTCGCTGCAGCTGCAAATTGAGAAGCTCAAAGGACTGGACAACTATAAAGCGTGGTCGATGACGGTACGCGCGTATCTCGAGTCCGAGGATCTTTGGAGCGTTGTGGAAAGTGGTCCGGAGAATAATGAAGAGGTAGTTATAGAATTGATTAGTTGCATTCATTGCTCCAAGTTGAGCTCTTGCAGTCGCTGCTGAAGGATAAGCGTGCCAAGTTCATCATACTGTGTCTGATTGAAACCAAGCTGTGCCAGTTTATGGTCAGCATACGCACAGCCCGGGATCTGTGGACATATTTGCGCACCCAGCATTCACTACGATAAAAAATCACTGAAGAAAATTAGCAAACATCAATAAAACACTTTAGAAATGTGTGCAAGTCGTATTTATTACCCTACTGTGATAGCTCTATAATCACCGGCTGCTCCTCCGGATCCTCGTCGAGTAGTCCATCAAAATGCCAGCTTAACTGCTTGCCCAGTCGTTTGATCAGGCGCTCAGCGCTCACCATGAGACCGCCAGCGTATAGATTCACAAGCAGCTCGCGTACATCTTTGTAGACAGTGTTGTGGATGGTGGGCGCCATCAGTTCCTCTGGGAGATGGGGCAGCTGGTGGGCCAGCACTTCGCTATACTTCATATAGGCCAATTTGTGTTTGCTGACGGCTGCCTCCGAGTGTGCCAGCAGTCCGAGCAGCTTGCGCCAGTGATCTAACGATTCCACCGAATAACCAACCAAGAAGAACACAAACGCCAGCTGCAGTTCCTCAATGAGCGCATCCGGCTGGTTGTCAAAGGTATTGAGTAGAGTATCCACCGCTGCAATGCAGTCAATGGCATGCCGGGATAGCTCCGCTGGTGCTGCATTCTGTGGCACACGCGGAGGCACCACACTGAAACGTGGAGCGGTGCCCTCCACGGGTTTTAGGCAAGGAAGCATCTCACTTTCATCCAGCAGCAGCTTGGCGGCTGCATTGCGTCTAGTGATGCTGTCAGCTGTACCCCGTGGTCTGTCTGCATCTGGACAGGACTGTAGCTCGATGTTGGTGCGTATTGTTCCCAATTCCGGCTGGCAACGGATTACACACGGTTCCGTGACGCTGCCCGTCAGATCCTTCCACTGGCACACATACCGATAATCGTAGGGCGCCAGCACACGCTCCAGTTGCGCCAGGTTTCGACGTATTCGTTCACGTTCCAGTTCCGGATCGGATGTCTGCCGTGGACGCAGTTCCTCTAGTTCATTATCCCATTCTCGCACCAGAATCTCATTGGGATGAAAGTAATGAACGAATCCCACACGTGGTGCGGAGTCACCATACGGACCACGGGATGCACACCACACAAAATGCACCCCTGGTGGAATCATTTTAACGCCCCGGAAATCGGGACCAATTGTGTAAAAGCATAAATCAATACCAAATTCGGTCCCCACGGGAACCCCAGCTATGGCCAGGACGGCCCCATCTGCCAGGAGACGTATCGCCAGCTGGGGATCCATTTGCATGGGAGAATTGTCCTTGTTCATCTTCTATTTGTATTATTTGTGTACATAAATTGAATTCCCGTGCGGTTAATCGAATTGATTTGATTAATTTCCCTTGATGGTTCAATTCGGAACAAGCTCAATTGAACTGATTGTCGGCTGAAACGCTTATTCAAATCTAAAACTATTAATTTGCAGGCGCATACAACATAAACAGACACGAACTGCAGCATTGATTAAGGATTAATAGAGCTCATTTATAACTTATTAAATTTCATTAAAAATTCAGTTATATATGATGCCAACTATCGATTACCAAAAGTGGACATTTACAAAAAAAACTAAATATTAAAAAAAAAAATATATTTATGTTAAGTAAAATTATATTAATTCAATAACAACATTAGCCTCCGTCTCATCATTTTCTAACAATAATTATAAAAACAGCATTGAAAATAAATGAGTTCATGTTCTGGAATCTTCGACAAAAGTCTTCGTACAAAAATCCCAACTAGCTCGATAGGCTCTGTAGCAATCGATAGTTATGTGCAGAGTACTTTCGAAATAAATTCCCAAAGTCCAAATTGGGACTAATATTAAACGATAAACTGCCAAATGAGTGTTTGAATTTAATTTAAAATTCAAAACATTTAGTATTGAAAACATACAAAATACAAGTTCGCCAAGCAAGTAAATGGTTTGTTTAGCTTACCCTTTAGCATTTTAAAGGTTTTTTAATAGTCAAACAATTCTGTTTATAGCTAAAACTTAGTTTATCATAAAAAGTATATAGTAATGATTTGTGGCTGCAAAATACAGCAAACTTAGTACTGCAAGCTACGCTTAGTGCCGATATCATCAAGTATTTGGCGCAGCTCATCATCTTCAAAACGACCCTCCAGTGAAGGTATCAATGCCTTGGCCTCCTCAGGTGCCTCCGGGCACAGATTTCCCAGGGCAGCTAGCTCAAATTTATGCAGTTTCTTTTGCATCAGCAAACTGGGAAAACATATATTTGTCATGAGTTTTGCTACGTTTGAGTTGAAGCTGCTTGCGTTACCTGCGCACGGACATAATGGTCTCTTTGTTCTTAAACTTGCGGAAGCTGTCTGTGTAGGCATAGGTCTTCATGAAGACCTCGGAAAATTCTTGCTCCTCGTCGGCGGATTCGTTTTGCCGTTTGCGATGATCAAGCAGCATATGGACCTCCGATATCAGCAGTGTTTCAGCACTTTCGAACTCTGCAAAACAATTAGAACAGGCATATAAGTATAACTAATATACAAAACATTTGATTTGCTTTTGCAATTTACAAGTGAAACACTAAATAAAGCTATAGGTTTAGCCAAATGAATGCGGTCGTATATGGCCATTTTCCACGAGGAAATCATAAATCTGTCGCGTTTTGTTCACATCAATTTTGATGAGCCGCCGTGCGTCTCCCAATCGTAGATGGCCCAGCTTGGACTGCTCCGCAATCAGTTGATTTTTGTACTCCAAGTAAGCCTGCGGCATCAGACGCGAGACGCTACATAGTGTACGCTCTCCAGCATCTAGCTTGGAGTAACCAGGCAGATCTGTATCGAAAGTAAGAAAGGGGAAATTAATAAAAAGACTGGAACAGATTTAACAGATGGTTTATTTGCTGGCTTACCCGAAATTTCTATGGGACTCGCCTTGCGACGCGGACACATCATATACACCCTGGAGCTGCTGCCCTGCGGCAACTGCTCAACAGCTTGATTCTGCTCGTAATGATGCACTAATTGCTGCCAGTCTTGAGTCTCGTTTTGCCGCTGTCGTGCATATTCCCGCTGTGCCTGCATTCGCTGCTTATGGAGACGGGTGTAGAGTGCGCCAGCGTAGAGTGTGTGAACGCCATGCTGCCGTAGATCATGCAGCCAATGGAGGCGACTCTGCAGCTGACGATAGTAGCGCAGCGATTCCACCAGCATGTCAAACTGAATGGGCTCACAAACTTGCATCAGGGCCAGAAATCGCAAGCAGCAGGCATCGCTGCGGAATGCTTTCATATATTTTGTTATCCAGCTGACCGTACGATTGGGCATGATCAATCCATGCTTACGCATAATACTATAGCGTCGCTGACGTTCACTATAAATAAATATAATTTTAAATATATGTATTATTTGAATAAGTGCACCTAAACCTAATTGCACTTTCAAGGTAATTGCCTCTAATAATAAATAATATAATGCACTTCAAGACTAGAGACTCCGGAACACTTACTGGAGGATTGTCCAGGATTGTCTAGCACTAGAGAAATTATAAGACTGGACAAAGAACTTAAACTGGTTTACTAGAAAAAGGCACAATAGATTCAAATTCTCAATTGAATAATAATAATAATAAAAGTCACCTCAAGCGATTGTTGTAAGCACGGACAAGCGCATACTGGAGCTCTTCGGCTATCTCTTTGTCCGAAGATTCGCTTTCCAGCTCATCATCAGCCTTCACACGTTGCTGTTCGATCATTATAGAGAGCAGACCCTCGGCGGAGGCATCGTACGGCGTATCAAAGTCGCCACGAGCGCAACGATAGCCGGCATTTAACTTAAACTGCATGGATGCAATGTCATCGTGTCGCGGTGGCTCCAGCGATCTCATTTTGAACACATATGGCATACGCTCGGGCAGGTAACAATGGCGGGCATCCAGCAGTCCCAGCAGCCGCTCAAAGATGCCGCCAAAGTAGCAATCGTGATAGTGCCGCCTTATATCCTCCGGCGTATGTTTTCCCTGCAACACATTTGCAATGGCATCCCAATTACCGTAGCCGTGGGTGTGCAGCGCTTGGAGCAAAGTGCGTTCATCTCGCGCAGTCCAACCGGGCTCCTCAGCAAACACCTGTATATCGTCCCGTATTATAGTGTAGGCGTGGGAATTGCGATGGGCACCCGTCTCGCGACCTCGTGCAAAGCACTGCAAGCAGATGAGGAATTCCAGACACTCGGCACACTTAATGTACGGTTCTGTGATGCTACAATGGCACATGGCACACTGCACTTGTGATTTTGAAAAGTGAGCCACATTATGACTGTTATGGCTCGTGTCCTCGCTAACAGCGCTTGCCTCCAAGCGACTGTTAAATGTGTTTGCATTATACAAAACTGTTGAACGCTTTGTTTTTGCATCGCTGCGTGCACGCAGACATGTTGCTGTGGACCCCTGGAACGGTTGCAACATCTGGCATTGTTCCTCTGTAAATAGTTAACCGAATATGTTATGGTACAGATGTGGGCCTCATTTGGCCACCGTAGCACTAAATTTCACTTGTAAAATTTGCAATATTGTTGTTATTACTATGATTGGTTTACCTTTGGGAAACTGCAAGTCTGCGGCGTCCTCATCCACCATGTCCACGGGATTCATGAACGACATGTTTTCTTACGTTGCTTAGCTGTAATATTACACAGAAAGCTGTAAAACAAATGATTGAATTTGTTTGCTTCCAATGCCGCTTTTTCGATGAAGCAGGAATACCGATACCGATACCGATAAAAATAAGTGCGTGCTGGTAAGTATTGTTATGCTACTGAAAAATACGTGTGATATGTAGCAGTTATTCAATTTAACTTGTGTGGCTTACAACACTGGCTAACCGGCACACTTCTTTGTTCCTCAGCATTCAATTTGATTTAATTTTACAATGAAATAATGAGCACTGATGTTGCACAGCATTTACCCAAATACTGTGATTTCTTTAAATATTTGCTAGTCGAGGAGTTGGCCCTCGAGCCGGATTACCGTCATCTGCATTACGGAAAATGCGCCGTAATTGGACGTCTCAGCGCAATTCCGGATTATTTCAAGCTGGAAAACGTGACCGTTCCCCAACTGACCAGGTAAGTTAAACTGTTAATATTCAAATATACATATAAATAAGCAACTCCTGTTTACTTAGTGACTACAAGTTGCCCACTGGGACATTATCCTTGCTCCTCCTGAACTTCAACTGCGACAACAGTGGCCACGAAAAGTTGGCGCACGGTTGCTACTGCATTGTCCGTGGTGAAATAGTGCTGTGTAACGTACAGGTGCCGAATAGTCCCACTTTGACCACACGGGGGCTGCATGAAAAGTTGCTGCAGCTGGAGGATCGGGAAGCATACTTGCAGCACCTACTGCACACTCACCGTCCGGCGGTTAGTGTGTGGCACACGTCCCGCATCGATCAGGCGGAAGAATTAATACAACGGCGACTCCAGATGCGTTTGGTGTACAGGCAGAGCAACCAATGAGATGAACTCGCATTATTTGAACACCTCACGCAGTAATCCTCAGTTTTATACATTCTCCCAGCGCTTTGATGCGACAGCAGTCCTAAAACCCCAGTGGGAGGAGCAGACGCAGCATGCAGCTTGGCTGGAATTTTGGCAGAGTGAAGCACACGAATTGCTGGAGCTAGAGTGGGATAAACAGTACCCGAAATACAAGCAGACAATTGAGTCGGCCACGGCTGATGAGCGGGTATCCTGGAAACATTCGTGGGAGCAGCACGTCTGCGATCAGAGCGAACAATTCTGGAAAATATTTAGCTGTGTCTTTGAGAATTACAAAAGCGATCTAACAAATGGGCTGCAGGACCTTAACGAATTAGATGAGAATTTATCGAATTTAGAACTTAATGATGACAGTGCTGAGAGCAGCGGCACAGACGAAGATTATCTAACCGCTAACGACGATCCCGAGTCGCTGGACGAGGAGCAGCAGCTCAGATTGCTTGGTCTACCCACGTCTTTTGGTACGCAAATTGTCAGCAGCAAACGTAAATCAAAGCAGCAGAAGCCCGCAGGCGAATCCGAGAGCGATAGCGACTTTAGTTCACTTATCATGGCCAACGATCAGGATGACAGTCTGCACGGCGTGCAATCGCGGGCTATTAAGAAAAAGAAGCAAAAGAAGAACAGTAAAATTCCACAGTTTATGCGGAATGATAATCCCTTGCTGAGGTACTGGTTTAAGCGCTTCTCGTTGTTTTCACGCTTTGATCAGGGCATACAGATGGATCGAGAGAGTTGGTTCTCGGTGACGCCAGAGAAAATTGCCAAGCAGACGGCACAGCGTCTGGCCTGCGATGTCATTGTGGATGCCTTCTGCGGCTGCGGCGGCAATGCCATACAATTTGCCAACACCTGCAGCCGGGTGATTGCCATTGACATCGATGCCAATAAGTTGGCGATGGCGAAGCATAATGCCACCATTTATGGTGTGGCGCATAAGATTGAGTTTATCCATGCGGATTTCTTGCAGTTTGCTAGCAGCACCCGCCTGCGACCCGATGTTGTCTTCCTTAGTCCGCCCTGGGGCGGTCCGAATTATCAAAAGAAATCCACTTTTGATATTGAGCAGAGTCTGTTGCCGCTGGGTGCCACACAGTTGATGCAACATGCGCGTCGTCTTACGCAGAATATTGGTTTCTTTCTGCCCCGCAACTCGAACATTCCGCAGGTGATTGCACTGACAAACGCAGGAGAGCAGTGCGAGGTGGAGCATAATTATTTGGACACACGTTTGGTCGCCATAACATCTTACTATGGTAGTCAATTTTCGAAGAATCAAAAGCAGGCGCAAAAAACTATTCTTTAGGCCATTGAGTCATTTTTTATTGTTATACTGTACTACAGAAAGTACATAAGATTTGTTTAGTGTTTTTTAAACAGTTTTTGTTTTTATGTTTAAGAATATTTTATTTATTTGGCGATAGTTTTATGAAGAATCAAGAGCAGAATTCTAAACACTAATTTAAGACTTTAAATAATGTTAATTTGTACTAGAGGAAAAACTATTTTTTTTTGAAGTTTTTTTAGTTTTAAAAATATTTTTGTATTTTGGTGAGAATCTATAGCAGAATGCTAAATTTAAGGCCTTAACAAATGTTAAAATACATCAAACATATATTTTTTCTTTTCAAAGCACTTTTCTTTCTAGTTTTAAAAATATTTAAGGCAATAGGTATAGGAATAAGTATATATACTAAAATACTTAAACATTTATACTAAAAGTACACACTGTAATTTTAATAATTTGATGTCAAAACACGCACATATGTTTAAAAACATAAGAATACTATTTTTTTAAATGCTTAAATATACTATCATGCATAAGTACATACTTGAACTTTAGTAATTAAGTTACAAATAAGTAGATTTATTGAAATACTTAAACAGACACTAAACTTACGCTGAAGTACTTGTAAACTTATAAATATTGTTTGCATTATTAAATTTGTTACTCGCAGCACTTGCAATGAGCTTAAGTTCAATCTGGTTACACATGGATAAAAACTTGACTAATATATAAAGTCTGTGCTTTGTGGTTAATCCCGCTGCGTTGATGCTTCCACTGTTCATACACACAAGAGTTGCCAAGTCACCAGCCAAAGCGGAAGCACTTTATCCAATTTAGACAGCTTAAAATGCTGCTCTGCTCTGCTTTGCTCGGCTCTCAGATTGCCTCTTTGTGTGTGTGTGTGTGTGTGTGTGTGTGTGTGTGTGGTGAGCTGGCACTGACCAATGGTCATAACCATAACGTTCCCGGACCCTTTGACGCACTGCGACTTTTAATTAAAAAGCAAACGAAACAAAACGAGCGCCAATTTTTAAGAACATTGTAAAGCAACTGTAAGCCTGGCAACCAGGCGGGGCAATTAACATGTTCACGTCACAAAAGTTGAACATAAATTCCGTAGCGTAGACTAGATAACAATAACAACAGCAACAACAGCAACAACAACAGCCAGCAGCAACCCTTTTCATTGTTAACAACATACTTAGAGCGTGCGCTGCGTGAGTGTTGGTGCCAAGGGGGAGGGGGGGGGGCGTATTTGCGGAATTTATAGCTGCTAACTAGCAACGGCATTCTGTTGGTTGCTTTAGTTGTTCTGTTGCTGGCTGTCAACATTTTTGTTGCAAGTGTTTTCAGAGCGATTGTCGCAATTAGTTTGATTAACTTATTAGTGGACCATTACCGATGGAAATTGCAGCTCTTGTTGATTTCAGTTACTTTATTTTATGGCATGCTTAAACTAAATACGCCCCATATTTTTTGAGAAAATAAACATAGATATATAAAAAGAGAGCAAATGTCTTTATATTTTAAGTCCAGTTTTGTACTAACTATACTACCAACTCGTCAACATTTTTGACATATTGCCCATCTGGCATATCCAATTTTGGAACAATTATCTATGCCCTTTAGGCACAATTTTTATATTAAAAAGATAAAAAGGTGACAAAGATGTAGCAGTTAGGATTAATAATGGAAAGCTGGACCCTATTAGGGACTATTTCATGTATACAAAATTAGATGTTTTGAATAAGGATATGGGAATGGACAAAATGGACCTGGAGCTACATATGACATATGATTTAATAAGTTTTAATATAAAAGCTAAACTATGTATGACTAAAAATATATTAATATTTAAAATCGGTATTTATCTAGTAAGTTAGTTATTGTAGTAGCCTGCTTGTGTCCTGTCACTCGGTATATGTTTGGAAGTGTCTTAGTGTTATTATTATAGTAAAAAGTTAGTTGAGCGCCGTCTGGGTAAGACTAAACATCAATATTTGGAAATTTATGTGTAATTACAAAAGTTGCATTAGCTTTAATTTTTTTTATTTAAACAAATCATACAAGTATATTTTTCACAATGAAAAATAACTAATTTTTACAACTCTCCTCCAACAGCCAGCGATGGCGCTGATATGGACAAACTGCAAGGATTTGATGGCAACGGACTGCAAGGATCTAAGCTGATGAACAGCAACTCTTCGAGGGCAATTTGTAGACCTGTATCGTTAAATGAGCCCGCTCTCTGTCCTGGTGGTGGAAACATGGATGGGACGATCACTGGATGATTCTTTATGGCCAATGGCGATTTGATGTCCACGCGCAGGGAAACGAAATTGGAGTCGTAGAACAGTTTAAACCATATGGCAAACTCATAGATATCTCTTAAGCGTCCGCCTACTAGTCTTCATATATTTAAAAAACAACATCCGTCTACTTACTATCTTATACTTCAAAAGCAATATGGTGGACTCAAGTAAAAGTAAAAGTAAAAGTACCCAAACAATGGAAAGTGCCGTTCTTATTTATATATAACTATGTTTAGATCAACCAGACTATCCTGGATGTTCAGTTGCCCAAAATGATTTGGACACCTCTCCCCGCAAATCGAAGTTTCGGTGGTATGACATTCCGATTTGGCACATTCACTTTCTATTTTATATTTTTTGGGGAAATAAATTATAAAGTTGTTTCTCTAAATTTAAAATTGTTTTCCAAGTTGCAATATAAATGACCAATATATTTAAGCAATCTTTTGGATAAGACTAATTATAATTATTAAATAAACTGATTCCGATTTTAATTGAAAAATCATAGATTTACTTTTTGGACACCTCTCCGATTCCCCCTAAAATCGTATTTTTGGATGTATGACATTCCGATTTGGCATATTCACTTTTTCTATTTCTTAAGGGAAAAACAAATGTACTTGCAATACAATTTTTTTTATAATGTTCTCTAAATTTATAATCATATTATAAGTATCAATATTAAGAAAATTTCCAATATATTTAAGCAATCTTTTGGATAAGACTAATTTTTTTATTATAAAATAAACAGATTCCAATTGAAAATCAGATGGCAAACTCAAAGCTCTTCTCATATGTTCTGCGAGTCCCTCTGTACAGATCAGCTTATTCAAGATATATTCCATTACCGTTAGTCTTTAGTTTGGTATAATTCTACGATGATTTCGAAAGTTTGCTTCCAACAAGCATTTTGACAGCACAAAATGACACTAAATGTCAAAGGATGGGGTGCAACCTAATTGATTGAAAGCGAATGCTATAACAGTTTCAACCAGATGGCAAACTCGTAGCTCTTCTCGATATGTTCTGTGAGCAGTTGCAACTATCTGAAAATATAAATTACGTAAATTACAAATTTACTAAGATATTATATTCCATTACCGTTTGCGTTAAGTTTGGAAACAGCTTTTCGGTTTGTTTCAAGAATGCGTTCGAGGTTCCTCTGGATATTTCTTGCACTCTTCATTTTAGCTTTCTCTGCCCGGGTCCGTTGAATAGATGTTTTTACTGCTTGTGCGCCTGATATTGGCTGGGACTTTACCGAGTTTCCCGCATGATTTACCACTCGGACTTTAAAGGCCGTATCTCCGAAATTTTGAATTTAGTGTTTGGTTTAAATTGTTCTATGATTCCCAATAATTGGCTTTATGAAGATCCGAACTATCAAATATAATCGTCCATATTTTGCTTCTGAATAATTCGTGTGTGGGTCTTAAACTGAAAAAAAACACTTTTAAAAATAACCAAAAATACTTTTTGCACAAATTTAAATAATACCTTGTAACTTTAGAAATTTCACATTGTACAAATAAAAGGAAACACAGAAATTAGATGTGGTCTGCAGCACTTCTCGAATAAAACTAACTTTGTTTCTGGGCAGCTAGACTAGGTGCGAAAATCCTTGAAAAAACAAATTTATATGGCCTACTATGATTTGACTAAAGCAATTGTATTTTTGAAGTGAATTTGTAATTGCTGTTTGAGATTGTACGGCATGGGATTCTCGAATTTCTGGGTTATTTATTATTTAACCAATTATGTTTAGAACAATTAAGAGTGCTCCAGGCGAGATTGACCTACTAGGATATACTCTGAACCCAGGTCTTGCATTCATTCATAATTATTTATCTGCAATCGTACACAGAAACACACACACACATACTACACACATATGCTTCTTCTTCATACAGTGGCCCCATGCTATGTACTTAAATAAAGTCTTTGTTTATTGTCCGATCGTAATGAAATTTGTAGGACATTAAGCTAACATATAAATGTGTGAGTAAATCAAATCCAAAGGTCATACCTCCAAAAATACGTATTTTTCGATTTCTAGCTGATCGGAGGGAAGTATACAAAAAGTCAAATACTCTTTATTCGAGAACATACATACCAAATTTGGTTCCTCTAGCTCTTATAACTATCAAGATATGCCCATAGCTCACTGGACTCAACCAATCTACATTTATCGATTACTTTTGAACGGTACGTAATATCGAAAAAGTGTGATAAACCTGTATTGACTCGGTACTACAAGACTTATATTTCAAATACTAAGTTTCTAGCTCTTGTAATCTCTGAGAAACGAGCGTTCATACAGACTGACGGACGAGGGACATGGCTAGATCTAATCGACTGTTGATAGTGATCAATAATAATATATACATGTATACTTGATGGGGTAACTAATGATTGTTACATACTTTTGCATAAAACCATTATAGACTTTTTCCCATTTTTACTGGGTACTATTGCATCTAGTCAATATCTTTCTGGTAAATGATTGCAAGTGTTCAGTAGCAGTTTGTTAGCATCATAAATCAGCTCTCAACGATTTGCATTGACCCTTCCTGCTGCTCCGCACGCTTAATTAGCTGCGCCCAGGAGCTGCACCTGCACAATCGCATTTTGCAGTGTAAACTGCCCAGCTTGCTTTACGGTCTAATCGCATTTGGTATTGTCACAACTTGTAGCACAAATAAACCACCCTGCCGTTTAGGTTTGGGCTCAGGCTAAGCCATCATCATCCTCATCCTCATCGTCATCGTCATCATTGTCAAGTGGCACAAATTACAGATCAAACATGCAGTCATAGTTGCAGTTGGGTTTGCTTCTTGGGCCGGGGCGACCATTTATCAAGACCGTTGACAATATTACTCTCAAATTAAACAGCGTCATAAAAGGGTGACTTAATTTGTTTTTTTTTTTTTTATTTTCTTTTTGTTTTGTTTTGCTCAGGCAGACGCCACCACTCATGATTACGGGAGATGAGCTGTGAACACGTGCTTGATTTCTAATAAAATATACAGTCATATAAACAACAACAGTATGAAATGAATATATATACATATATATATTCTCGCTATCGCTGGTCGACGCTTTTTATGTTGCGCCGTTGTTATTGAAATTTGTTGTCAACCCTCCACTCTGCATCCTCCACCCTCCACGCCGGGCACAATATGCGGCGGCTGTAAAACGGCAATTACGCGTGTCTAATAACGGAACCAGACTTTATACTCGTCCAAAGATTTAAGTAGCCGATAATGCCAGTATTGACGCGTGACGCAATTTGTTTGTCTTTTATTAACAATTGTAGCAAAGTTACTGACAACATATTAACATACATACATACATACATATCAGGCACACTCCCTAACGGGTAGCTAGCTGGTAGCTTATGGTTTTCAAAATAAACATATTTAAGTTGTTTAGGAATCAGGTTTACTCTCTTGGCATATATAAGTTTGACAAATTGATTTAATATTGAGTTCAAATAATTATCTTGATTCTAGAACAAATTAGCCAGCAACATGTTGTAAATTTGATATAACTTAATGTTTTCGGTTGCCAAGTCATTAAAACAGCAGTGTCCTGGTTCGAATCCTAGGCATAGCTATGAAAATTATAATGTTTTTAGGCGAAGTAATTAATAATATTATTATAGTTGATGATAATAATTGTGATTTAATATTAATATTAAGTGAACAGGTGGTTAACAAATTACTGTCATCAACATGAATCTGATGGATAGCCATAAAGATAGGGAGAGACATTCGCATCCAATGACAAATTTTGCAGGCTTACATATCGAACTATTATTATTTGCCAAATAAAATGGCAGCGCATTTGACTTATTGATGAAGCGTTATTCATGGCCGGGGCATTAAAATTAATAAACGTTAGCAATGGTATGGTCAGAACAACAGCGACAACAAGAACAACAAGAACAACAATAACAATAAAGAGTAACTGCCACTTACTATATACACCAGCAGCAAACCACAACAATACCAACTTTGTCTCGGGGCAATAAAAAATGCCAAGTATAACACAAAATAAGAGCAATAATATTTAATAAATGTGCACATAGTACACACACAGCATACAATATGTTTTTATTTCGGTGGTTGAATGCGAAAAACCATAAATAAATACACACACACAAACAGGCATATACATATACAAATACATACAGACAAAAGCGGCGAGCGAGAAATAAGCGCATAAAAAGATTAAAACGTGTTGGCATCTATATCCCTGTATAGGTAGGCAGACTTTCTGTATACTCGTGTGTATGCTTGTATGTGTGTGCGGGTGTGTGTGTGTGTGTGTGTGTATGTTATGTATGTGTGTATGTGTGCCATGCCCTTTTGGTTGAATGCTTAAGCAAGGCGGATGGGCGGCCAGCTAACTTTGCCAACCCTCGCAGGCGCCCTTGCCAACCCTCGGGTAACACCCCCCCCCCCACCCCCTTCTGCCGACATCATTCTTCATGGCATTTCGGTGAAAAAGAATGCTTTTGATCTTCACAAGCGAATGATTTTTAATATGACTT
Source organism: Drosophila maculinotata (assembly GCA_035045305.1). Classification (NCBI taxonomy): domain Eukaryota; kingdom Metazoa; phylum Arthropoda; class Insecta; order Diptera; family Drosophilidae; genus Drosophila; species Drosophila maculinotata. The sequence continues at coordinate 14,761,076 of JAWNPD010000335.1, forward strand.
TTTACTGTTGATGACGCTGAGGTCGGAAAATGCATGTTGTTGTTGTTGCTGCTTTCAGCTCAAAAATATGTTTACAATAAATATATATTCGCCTGGGGTAAAGTGAGTTGGCAGTCAATCAGTTCATTTCCCTCTTAGGCGACGCGCAAAAGTATGCTACGATTTTTTATTCATTGCTGAAAATAGTTAATAAGCTTAATTATACGGAAATCTGATGCAGTTTATAGACATACATAGGCACCCATACATACACTCATACCCACAAACACACTCACACACATGCGCACAGTTGGAAAGCCGCAGCTCCTAAAATTAGACAAACTCAAAGGTCCTCATTTGCGTTTCGTGGTGGTAGGAGAAGAGTGGGTGGCATTTGGGTGGCTTGGCGTCACCGCACGGGCATAATGATGGTAATTTGTTGGTTTGGCCAAAAGAGCAAACGGCATGCTTGGAATTTCAATTAATTTCCATAATTTCCAACGCTTTATGAACGAACAGAAGCGATGCAAACGCGTCGCGATTACGAGGGTGTTTTTTGTTGAGCCGACAATGAGCCGGATCCATTGCCGGATACCGAATAGTCCTGTTTAGCTGTCTGTGTAAGCGCACCTTAAGGCGAATGCCTTGCAAAGTTGAAAAGGTAAACGAGTATTAATGTCAATGGCATCTCAGATGATAATATCAAATAATATCTATGAAAGTAGGTAAAATTTACTTTTTTCTTAAGGTTATTATTTATTACCAACAAAACATGATAAAAAGTTTATGAAGATGTACCAGTTTGTCACAGATTAATTGTAGTTTAAATATAAAAGCTAAACTTTGACTAAAAATATATTAATATTGAAAATCGGTATTTATCTAGTAAGTTAGTTATTGTAGTAGCCTGGTTGTGTCCTGTCACTCGGTATATGTTTGGAAGTGTCTTAGTATTATTATTATAGTAAAAAGTTAGTTGAGCGCCGTCTGGGTAAGACTAAACATTAATATTTGGCAAATTATATGGGTAATTACAAAAATTTGTCTAGCTTTAATTTTTTTTATATAAACAAATCATATAAGTATATTTTTTACGATGAAAAATAACTAATTTTTACAACTCTCCAGCGATGGCTCTGATATAGACAAGGATCTAAGGTGATGAAGGCAACTTGTAGACATGTATCGTTAAATGAGCCCGCTCTCTGTCCTGGTGGTGGAAACATGGATGGGACGATCACTGGATGATTCTTTATGGCCAATGGCGATTTGATGTCCACTCGCAGGGAAACGAAATTGGAATCGTAGAACAGTTTAAACCATATGGCAAACTCATAGATATCTCTTAAGCGTCCGCCTACTAGTCTTCATATATTTAAAAAACAACATCCGTCTACTTACTATCTTACACTTCAAAAGCAATTGGAGGACTCTAGTAAAAGTACCCAAACAATGGAAAGTGCCGTTCTTATTTATATATAACTATGTTTAGATCAACCAGACTATCCTGGATGTTCAGTTGCCCAAAATGATTTGGACACCTCTCCCCGCAAATCGAATTTTTGACATTCCGATTTGGCATATTCACTTACACTTTCTATTTCTATTTTATATTTTGTGGGGAAATAAATTTTGTACTTGCAATACAAATTTTTTATGAAGTTTTTCTCCAAGTTAAGAATTGTTTTCCAAGTATCAATATAAATGACCAATATATGTAAGCAATCTTTTGGATAAGACTATAATTATAATTTTTAAATAAACAGATTCCGATTTTAATTGAAAATTAATCTTCGATTTACTTTTTGGACACCTCTCCGATTCCCCCTAAAATCGTATTTTTGGATGTATGACATTTCGATTTGGCATATTCACTTCTTCTATTTCTTAAGGGAAAAACAAATGTACTTGCAATACAATTTTTTATAATGTTCTCTAAATTTATAATCATATTATAAGTATCAATATTAAGAAAATTTCCAATATATTTAAGCAATCTTTTGGATAAGACTAATTTTTTTATTATAAAATAAACAGATTCCAATTGAAAATCAGATGGCAAACTCAAAGCTCTTCTCATATGTTCTGCGAGTCCCTCTGTACAGATCAGCTTATTCAAGATATATTCCATTACCGTTAGTCTTTAGTTTGGTATATTTCTACGATGATTTCGAAAGTTTGCTTCCAACAAGCATTTTGACAGCACAAAATGACACTAAATGTCAAAGGATGGGGTGCAACCTAATTGATTGAAAGCGACTGCTATAACAGTTCAACCAGATGGCAAACTCGTAGCTCTTCTTGATATGTTCTGTGAGCAGTTGCAACTATCTGAAAATATAAATTACGTAAATTACAAATTTAGTAAGATATTATTATTATTCCATTACCGTTTGCGTTAAGTTTGGAAACAGCTTTTCGGTTTGTTTCAAGAATGCGTTCGGGGTTCCTCTGGATATTTCTTGCACTCTTCATTTTAGCTTTCTCTGCCCGGGTCCGTTGAATAGATGTTTTTACTGCTTGTGCGCCTGATATTGGCTGGGACTTTACCGAGTTTCCCGCATGATTTACCACTCGGACTTTAAAGGCCGTATCTCCGAAATTTTGAATTTAGTGTTTGGTTTAAATTGTTCTATGATTTTCAATAATTGGCTTTATGAAGATCCGAACTATCAAATATAATCGTCCATATTTTGCTTCTGAATAATTCGTGTGTGGGTCTTAAACTGAAAAAAAAAAACACTTTTAAAAATAACCAAAAATACTTTTTGCACAAATTGAAATAATACCTTGTAACTTTAGAAATTTCACATTTTAAGAAAATGTAATTTCACATTTTAAAAATAAAAAGAAACACAGAAATTAGATGTGGTCTGCAGCACTTCTCGAATAAAACTAACTTTGTTTCTGGGCAGCTAGACTAGGTGCGAAAATCCTGGAAAAAACAAATTTATATGGCCTACTATGATTTGACTAAAGCAATTGTATTTTTGAAATAAATATATAGTGGTAGGCTTTCGTTCTTAATAGGACTTCCAAATGCTGTCAGTTGAAAATTATAGCCCAACAGTTATTTTCTCTTGTTGCTATTTAAAAAAGCGAATATTTATAGTTCTTAAAAATGATGATGGTCGACTTATGTCTGGATAGAAAAACAGAGATATTTTATGTAAATAATTGATCAAACAATTGCAGCAGAGACTGAAAGTAGATGCGCCACAAAAGGCACTACACAATTTTAATTAAATGTGCCGCGCAATATGCAATTAAAAACGCAGTTATTAGTGGGCAAAAACCAAATAAATTTCTAATTACAACAGCAAAACAACATTTACCATTTGATTATTTGGCGAAAATTAATTTTTGGGACGCCCGCAACTTTTTGAAGTAGCTAAGGCACCAAAAACTCATTTCGACAATGGCCACAGTTCCAAATTGGAGTGGCTACCACCGACTAGCAACAACAATAATAACATCCTGTCTGTATTGGCCAAAACACGATTTAATTAAAAACTGCAATGGCCGCTTAGTACCTGCTTTGTGTGTGTGTGTGTGTGTGTGTGTGTGCTTTGTTTTTGCAAAGTGGCCCGGCGAATTGGCGAATCGAGAAATTTGTAAATTGCGCTCATTATGGGTTCTGATTTTTGAGTGCCAGATGATATTCTAATTAATTTCTGGGCTAGGCATTTATTGAAAAATGCGCGCATAAAACACAAAAGGCTTTGGCAGCCCATAAAATGTTTGCAGCAATAGGCAGTGGGGAAATGACCGAAATAAAACCGATTTAACGGCATTTGTTTCGAGCCAGTGCCCCAAAAGCCATAAAAGGCATTCTATACAAATTCAGCCAAAAGGCCAAAAAAAAAAATACACGGCAACACAAAAAAGGAACAAACAAAAAAAAAAACAGCAACAAAAAAATCGACATTATAAACAACATTATTAAAAACATGCCGCAAATGTTTTGCTGCTCTCAAATTTTTGAGTCCATTTTGTTGTCGACGCTGCTGGGTGGGTGGTGGGTGGTTGGTTTGGCTGATGGGCAGCTGGCGCTCTACTATGCTCATTATGATGTTCAGCTGGCAAATGCATATTGCTGTCTCTCTTGCACGTTGCCAGGCTAATAAAATTAAGCGCTGTCAAAAGCGAGAGTAAGAGAGAACAAGTATGAGAAAGAAGAAAGCAAATTTGTTTTGTGAGCTGTCTGTGTGTGCGTGTGTGTGTGTGTGTGTACTTGTCTGTTAACAAAGTATGTGTGTGTGTGTGTGTGTGTGTGTGTGTGTGCTTGTGTGCTGTGGCATGCAGTAACGTAGTGTAGCTCAATAATAATAAAAATATTTTCATGAAATGCGGCGCCTCCTTTGAAGCTCAAGTAGAAGTAATTCATATGGGGCTAAGCACACGCGCATTAAAATGAAAGGTGTATAAGTACTATATGAAACTAACTAAATTTTCAATTTTGATTGATTTTGGCCTATAAAAAATATATGTTACTCTAATTCGCTTCACAATAGTAGCCCTACTTTCAAATCAACTTGCAGGTGCTGAGAATTTATCAGAAATTATGACTATAAGCAAATAAATGTGATATCGTAAGTTCATATCAGAGAAAACTTATTTATTTATATATATTTTAGCCATGAACTTAAGGGAAAGCAAATTATAAACAAAGGTTTTGCCGAGATGTCCCAAAGCATAAGCAGCCCTAATAAGTAGGCAACAGTTTTTTTGCAACTACTAATGAAACCCGCAGTGCAGTCCTGTACGCTATAGCGGTAATTTAATTTGGACTCGCTGTGCTGTTCTTTTCCTTTTCGTACCCCCGTTACGTCTTTTCACATTTTGCGTAATAATTCATAATGAAAAAACTTTTTTGCCTCTAGGGAAGTTTGTTTTGCCTGTTTTTCTTTCGCTTTTATATTATATTTATTTTTATTTGAAAATAAATAAATATTATGGTCATGGCAACGAAACAGCAACAGTGGCAGCAACAAGAGCAACATTATTATCATCATCATCAGGATGATGAGCAGCCGCCGCAAACGGCGAAGTTTATCAAAAGGCCAGGCGGCAACAATGGCGACGACAGCGACTGAGGCTGCGAGGCTGCCTCCTCGTTGCAAACTCGTATCATACAGATACACGGGCACATGCGCAGAGGTAATCTGCTCCCACACACACACACACACACATACACTTGTATGTGCCACTTGTAACGTGTGGCATTTTTTACCCTTAAATCGCTTGATGCAAGCAATGCAAAAATTATTAAAATTGTGGTAAATAAACCAATTTCGAGATATTAAAATATATACAGATAACTTTGCCATTTACAAAGCACTCACACAGGCTCATGTGTGTGTGTGTGTTTGTGTTTGTATATACTTATTGTGCTCTCGTGTCTATGTGTATGCTGTGTGTATTCTCTCGCTCTCGCTGCTGCAAGCCGAATCTGCTCGCTCTCCCGCGTGTGGAGCCATTCGGACCACCCACCCACCCACACCCAGGCCAAGTGGCTGCCCAATTCTTGTGGGTACATTAGCACTAATGATGATTGAAACGACAAACGTGTCGCCTCAGCCTGAGCCTCAGCTCGAGCACACACAGAGAGCCGAGAGAGAGGGCGAGAGAGAGAGAGAGAGAGAGGAGCGCCTCTTTCCTGCTCGGCAAATTCCTGGCTTTGATTTAAAATTTGTATCTCGTAGCGAACTTAAAGTCTAACCAAGCGACTAGATGGGAAAAACGCATGCTTTCCTTTTTGTTGATTGTGTGCCATTTTTCTTTTTTGCATTGATTCACTTTAATGGGCGCTAATTGGGGTTTCTGTGGTCCTAATGATCGTTGGCATTTTCTGTAGTATATCAAGTGGTACATTTTCAACTTTGCTTACAAATGAACAAGGAACATTTATTTAAATCGTCCTGGTTTCGTACTAAGAAACTTCAACTATCAACGAATTAAGTAATAAATAAGAATAACTCAAAAGACTTTTCTTCTTACTGAAATATTTTAAAAATTTGAGTTAGGAATAATGTCCTTACTATATGTTTTAAATGTATATATTTGTATTTTTTACTGCCTAAAAATGACAACATTTAAATAAAACTACTTTACGAAATTACGATACCTTAACAAATGTTGCAGCAGCCAACTGATTAAACATTATTATTAATTAGGAATTGAATCTACTTCAATAGAAGTTCGGTTATTAAATTTTCTCTAGAAACTTGAGTCGAGGTTACGAGCTTGTAAGTATGTTTGTCCTCATGTTCCGTAATTTTGTTCGCTTATTGCTTAATTAATTATGAGGTTCAACGCCGTTTATCTTTCCGCTCGCTGTGCTCCTTTATCGCAAAATATTATTAATACCGTGACGCCATATTGTTTTTCCTGTTTGGCACTCCTGGCACCGCCCACCAGGCAAACCAAAATGCCACCCACCCACCCACCCACTCCCAGCCAGCAACCAGCCAATTATCCATTTATTTAATAATTTCAATAACTTTTCATACACTCGCGTATGCGGAACAAATGAGCGGAGCAGATGAAGAGCGGACAGGCGGACAGGGGGACAGGCGGAATGGCGGAAGGGTGCTTGCTGCGATAGGTGGGCGGTTTGTTGGTCCTGGGTGTCTGGGTCCCCGGGTGTTGGGTGGGTGGTTGCGTTTTTATGTAACTGCTGGTGGTTGCTCCTGACAATCTGAATGATGATGATGTTACGCCGTTGCTGCTACGGCTGCTGCTGCTGCTGCTGCCTCTGTCTCTGCTGTGTAAATCCCGGAAAAATGCAGGAACAAGCAGGATGAGAGCCGCATCCACAAACGAGCATGAGAAAAATCACAGCGACTACACACACACACACACACACACACACACACAAACACACACACACAGATGCAGAGCAAAGCTGCGCTGCTGGCGTCGACGTCGGCTTTTGCTGCTGCGGAAATTGTAAAAATTTTACGGCCAGGAACTTTTGAATTCAGTTGAGTTTGCAACACGTTCACGTTCGCATGCGGCCACAAGCGAAGCTCATTTTTCCGATTTTCCGACTTTCCGACTTCGAGTGCAATTTGCGAAACGCGCGCAATTGTAGCCATCATTTTATCGCCGTCGGCAAATTTCAATCTTCAAATTCAGTGGCAAAGTGAAAAAGTGTAACAAAATAAATGCAGGACAAATTAACTTTATAGCTAAGCTGTAAGCCATCAATGGCAATATCGGAACGCCCCTTTGGATAATACAAAAACAGACACCTATACAAAATTCAAGAACTTTAGAAAAGGATTATAAAGGTTTGTTTTCAACTAAAATTAGCAATCATATAGTTGTTTCTTTTAGATACTGCATAACAATCTTACAAGATTTATCAAATATAAATATATATTTTAATTTTCAATACCGACGGAATTGTAAAAAATTTAATTTGTTTTGCTTTTCCCATGATATGACTTTTAAAATGAAATTTAAAAAACTTAATCAGGTTTCGTTATTAACTTTTAATTTTTACTACCCAATGACATTAATATAATTCGTAAACTAACTCTAAAAATATCAATCACGAATTGGAAGATTTTTTTTAAATGCGTAACTTAAATCGAAAACATTGATGTTTTTGAGACTGTGCTCAAACAAATGGAATTATGAGGCATAATATGTGTAAATTGCCATCTAGAAGGTATAATTATAATTTTCTCGAGAAGTGTGTAATGCGTTAAATGAGACATAGACGACCACATAAAGAATATACACTCCTGATCAGCTGATCTGTCTATTTCTATAAACTATGTTTATTTATTGTATTTATCTTGCATGTTCTATTCTTAATTCGCGATCTTCGTAACCGCACGTTATGCGACGCGCACATCACATCACATGGCGGGTCCACGCGTTAATCGTAGGGCCGTATCGTAGGGCCACTTGAATGTACTGTTCGTTGGTACATCAAGGTCCAAAGAATATACAAACAGAACTTACAGCTTTGACGCTATTGTGATAGAAACTTAGGCATAAATGTATATCCTTCAAGCTATTGATAGAACCTTGGGTACATATATATTTGCTTAGCTGCCATTGGAAATATTAATGCCGATGATGAAGATGAGTTCTTGTATCAAAAACTTTACAACATTTTCTTTTAATTTGTTAAGATATCCCGACTAAACTCACTAGTCACTAAAAATAATCAACATCGGACTATTTATCACACAATGGAAAAATCGGTACAAAATGAACAACAATCAGATGATTCGGATATTAAAGCTGCAACTAGCTGCAACTTAAGCAGAATTCCTTTGAATGCTTTCGTTTTCATTTGCCAGCTTGACTTCAAGTTAATACGATTATTACCTCATTACATGCTTGATACCAGACAGCCCACAAGTATTTGTATTTAATCCTTTAATACACCTAATTTACTTGATGCGAACTCGTATATAGTCTGCAGTATTTATATAGTATATGCATATACCACAGTATGTTTGTATTTTGTGGCTAAGAGATGAATATTTTACGCACCTGGCCAACATAAGTAACAAGAGCAACAGTAACAATTAAGCAGCAAACTGTGACAAAGTCTCAATTAGGCTATCAAATTGCTAGGGACAGGCGACAACAACAGAGCGAGACAGACGCGCTGAGTGAATGAGATAGATAGAGCGTGAACGAGAGGCGAAGAAAAGCAATGCAATTAAGTGCAATGAATGCACTAAGGGTGACTAAGTGTGTGTGTGTGTGTGTGTGAGTCAGTGTGTGTGTGTGTGTGGAGCGGTTTGCGGTCGTATTTGCCAGCCTCAACCTGTTGTTGCCTGGGTCAATTGTTTGGCTAAGCTTGCGTCTCTATATATGCAGATTGTCCGTTCGCAAATTCAGATGACCCCAGCGAGCTGCTCCTCTCTCTCTCTCTCTCTCTCGCTCTCTCTGTCTTTGTCTCGGACAGCATTTCCATTTCCATTTCCACTTCACGCTGCATCGCTTCAAGGAGATCAGATTACACGCGTGACTCTGGTTAACTGCCACTTAATTGTGGGCATAATCAGAGAGCCACAAGACAATGGCCAATATGCATGCAGCTGGAGTCGTTGACACCTGAATACCTGAATAGGCGGATGGGGCTGCCAGGCAGAAACAGTTTAGCAGTCAACACTGAACAACAGCATTACTCTTGCATTTTTCAGCTAACCGACAAGTGAGACGGAGCTGGACGGTGGAGCATCTTGCAACTTGCTGCTTGGAATTGCCGTCGCCAACTTGTGCTAAATACTAAGCATGTTGCAGAATCCTTCGAAATATCACGCAAATCCTTTGTCGCACTTTCTGGCATTGCATAACACGCAAGCCAACAGTGTGGCACATGCACACGGGCAAGGACACGGACACGGACACGGACATGGACACGGACATGGACATGGACTTGGAGGACACGGACAGTTGCAACCGCATCATACACTGCCCACGGCGGCGCTCGCTGCTGCTGCGGCGGCGGCTGCAGTGACGGCAGCGGGTCAAAGTTCATACCAAATGGGGCTGCATGCGCAGCAACAACAGCAACAGCAACAACAACAGCAACAGCAGCAGCAACAGCAACTTTCTATTGGCCTCCCACCACCGCCCACACAGACACAGCAGCACACACACACTCACCACAGGGAGCAGCTGGCGACTGCGACGTCGCACGCGCAGCTCATTGAGGCGGCCGCGGCGCATACCTCCCTCGATGTGGGCAAGTCCTTTACAATAGCCGCCATTTTGGGTCTGCAGCAGCAGCAGCAGCAGCAGCACAGCAAGGAGTATAATAATGCCATTAATCTGTCGCTCAATGGCGCCAGCACAGGTGGTGGTGGTGGTGGTGGTGGTGGTGGGGGCGCTGCTGCTGCCGAGATTGACCAGGACAACAACAACAGCAAGTGCTACAGTAACAATAACAATACCATCTGCAACAACAACAACAGCAACAGTTATGAGACTGGCAACAACAGCCAGAGTGTAAATAACTTCAATTGTGATAGCAGCGGCACTCGCTACCTGTCCACAGTGCAACATCCGCATCCGCATTCGCATCCGCATTCACATTCGCAGCAGCGGGCGAATTTCGCTGCTGCCGCAGTCGTTGCGGCCGCCGCCGCCGTCAGCGGTGGCCCCTCCGCGTTGCAGAGTCTGCAGCAACTGCATCAGCATCACGCGCAGCAGGCTTCACTCAGTTTTCAACGCGACAAACTCAAGTCGGGTAAGTCCGGAGGTTATTGCAAAGTTTTTACTGTTGAAAATGCCAGAAATATGATATCATGAAACTCAGAGTCTGTAAGAGCTAGACACACTAAATTTGGGATATATGTTCTCGTATACCACAGTCAGAAAAAGATTATGAAATTTTATTAATAACTCACTCCGTTAAAAAATTATGAATAATATAAATTTACAAGCCGATTTTAGTTATGATCTCGTCTACTAACATTTGAATACCATCTATATAACTTAATGACTATAGGACTAAGTGGGACTGAGAAGAATTGTGATTTTATGAATGTACATATACAGAAGTGTTAAGGACTGGGTATCTGCTAGTCGGGCACTCTCGACTAGAGCACTCTAATTGGTTTCTTTTAATTCAGTATTTAAACTCATTTATTATAAACACAGACTCGCAAAAGAAGAGCGCATTAAAGAATAAGCGGGTGCGCACAATTTTCACACCGGAACAGCTGGAATGCCTGGAGGCGGAATTTGAGCGGCAGCAGTATATGGTCGGTCCAGAGCGTTTGTATCTGGCACATACGCTTAAGCTGACGGAGGCGCAGGTGAAAGTGTGGTTTCAAAATCGTCGCATCAAATGGCGCAAGCATCACTTGGAGTTGACACAGCAGCGTCTGGCGCTGATTAGACAAACTCAACTGCCGGGTGGATCTGGAACAGCGGCGGCTTGCTCAACAACGATCTCCGTTGAGCTGCCATTGACTGCTGCCTGTAGCACGGCCTCCCCCAGCCTGCTCGAGGATGAGAATGAGGATAGTAAGCAATCGCTTTCTCTGCCGCTTCGACCTTTGAGTCGTGCGGCCTCCGAGTCGGATTTATCCATATGCAATGATTCTCTGGATCTGGACGGCGATAGTCTTATGGATGGCAGTGAGGAGGCATAAATAATTTGTGCAGCCCACCAATTGTAAATATAGCAAAATAAACATGTATAATACGCGATAAACTATCCCTTTCAATTTGTGATCTATCTTTTAGAGTAGTGTTCAAATTTTCAATTGGTTTGGGAATTTAGGATTGAGTGAAGATTAGTCTTACTTCAATTTGGAATAAGATAAATAAGTACATCTGCAAAAATTATAGTTAAAATTTAATGAAAAACAAAGCCGTGGTGCAACTTTGAGTGTACGTATAAATATGTATCTATGCTTAAAGAGACTTGCGTAAATTTGGAATTATATATCACACGAGAGTTGGTTTATTGCTTTGGTGCCGATACTGCTCTGTCGTAGCAGGAGAGATGCACCACTTGACCATCTGGATAGCGAACAAAGGCCGTTTCATTGGCGAATCGTTTCTTGCACTCCGGACACATGGTGGACTCGTTCATTTCGAAGCTCTTTTTCTTCTCCTGCTCGATCGCCGCATGCAGCCGTGCTGACTCCGCTTGTAGAAGTCCTCGCATAACTTGGCGCTGATGACTCTCGGCCAGCTGAGTGCGCACCACCGTGTCCAAATAGTTTTTCAGTTCGAACATGAAAACATCTTCGGGCAGATACTGCATATATGATAAGCAAGAGATATAGGCAAAGTATTTTATGATGAAAGATGCATCCAACTCACGTCCAGTATCCTTGTAGGTTCAATTTTTACTGTATAGGTATTTAGCAACTCCAGTGCAACTTCTTTATTGGGTCGAAGGAAGTCCGGATGCCTGGGCACGCCCTCAACGGGCGGTTGTTGCATTGGTTTTAGTATGGTCTCGAGCAGTATATTGAATACCTCCTTGTCCTCCTCATAGTTTGCCTCCGCATAGGCTTTGGCCTTCTCCACATCGCCCAACACTTGTATATAAATGGCCAGCACCTTTTCATGCTTTTTGAGACGGCCCAGGATAAGCGCATGCTCCTCCAGCAGAACGGTTCTGGGGAAATCGTCCAGCACGCAATCTGGGGAGTAATGTTGAGACTCCTCCAGCATCTTGTACATCTTGGCGCGCAATGGCTGCAGATCGGGTGTTTCTTTCCTGAAAATATGAATAGAAATAAATTTCTGACAAAACCTGGACTGCCAACCCTAACTTACCCTTCCGTCTGCTGTGAAAGCAGGCGCTGCACTTTCTCGCTATATTGCTTTAGTAGTGCATTGTGGCGTAGGGTATTGGAATCATTCCATACTTCAATGACATGCTCCAGGTAAGGTATGACCAGAGTCCTGTGATTACTCAACAAAAAGTCAAGCACTTTGGCACGTGGCAGCGCCTCCACTGCAATCAGCTCATCGGTGAATATGCTGAGACCCTCATCGGGATCTTGTGCTAATACCCAGTCGGCGAATTCGAAAATTAGCGGCAAATTATCAGCGCCCAGTGCCTGAAGATAGCTTATGGTGCGCTTGAGACCCTGCAACACAGATCCTTCAATGTTTGCCTGCTCCTTTAGCAGCGTCAGAGCTTTCTTATGCTTGGCCTTTCCATCATAGAGAATAATCAGTTCGGACAGTTTATTGTATCTTTTGAGCATTTTCTCAGACTCCTCCAGGTGGCATTGATTAAGTCGCAGCAACGGTGCAACCAGCGCATCATTTGTCTGAAGATAGCACTTGAGCAGTGTTGTGTCAATGATCTCCAGCAGCGATTTGGAGCTGCTCTTAGTATCAAGTAATTTGACCACCTCCCGTTGACGTGCTTGTGCTAGGAACTCAATAAGCGCCATGTACGCATTTTCCAGATCATGATCCTCCAGCTTTGGTACGTTAGACGTGGGTACAGAAGCATCTACACTGTTTTTCGGCTCCGGCACAAGGCTGGGAAAGAGCCGTATCACATCATACGGATCAATGGCGGCCCTCTCGAACTCCTTCATCGCTGCTGAGAACTCTTTATTAGTAAATAACTCCTTGGCATAGAGCATATGTATCTGGCGTACGGTCTGTGCTTTATCGACGACCTCTTCCTCGGAGATTTCCTAAAGATGAATGCAGCTGTAGACTTGTGGACAACTAGCAAAAGATTTTAACCAAACTCACCGTCAATTCGATTGCCAGTTGAAATTTCTTTTGTTGCAGCAATTCCGCCCGCTGCGCTGGAATGTCCACGAGTCGTATGCACCACAGCTCAGATGATGCGGCGGCAAAGATGGTGCCCTTGTCAGAGCGCACCAGAATCCTGGTATTTTTCAACTCCGGCAGGGACTGCACCAGCGTATCCTTGCCCACTAAGCTACGCACCTCGATGGTATTTTTTACTCTTCCCACAGCAAAGGGCTCGTCCCAAACTGGAAATAAGAAATTGTTATTTTAGGCAACAGACTAGGAAATCAAATTAAAAAACTACCCAATCCTAACAGCGGACTTGTCCATGGCGTCAGTGTGGTCTTGTTATTCATTCCGCCTTCATTTTTGCCATCTTTGGACTTGTACTGACTGAGATCAATGAGCATTAGGTAGTTGTCCTTGGATATGCCTAGCATACTGTTCCGTATCAGGCAAATATTCGGCTCCTGGCTGATGGTGGAGGAAGTTAGTATGAGCTTGTGCATCTTTATAGGATTGCAGGATATCTGGCAATAAGGAAATACAAATAGTCTTTAATTAAAGGTAACTTGTGTTGAATAATTTGTGCTATTTACATCGTATAGAACGTATTCATCCTTGTAGCCAACGCACACTAGTTGATTAACCCAGCACATTGCCCTGGGCACATCCAACAGTTCGATTGACAGCTCCAAGGAAGCAAGCTTATCCTTTTTCCAAAAGAAAAACACCAATCGTCGCTTGATGGCACAGCCGATCCTTATGAATGTGGCCAGTTCACCCGTAGTCGATTTACGAGTATCCACATCCATGGTAAACAACGTACAACCCCTTGTCTCCACCGAACTGTGCATGAATTCGAAATTGTTCTCAATTCGGGACAAATCACAAACATGAATCATTTGATCCGTCAGCACAAAGAGCAGATTCTCTGGTGAAACCACCTCCATTTGTGTAATGGGTTTCTTGCTGAAATTCTTGTTAAACATTCGCATATCCACATCCTGTCCACTGTTCACGGAGTACATGATGAGCTGTCCGCTCCTCGTGCCCAGAATAACATGATTACCTACACAAAACATAAATTAAGCTATTTCGGATTTATCAGTGAAAACTTTACTTCCTACCATATGCTGCAATGGCTTCAATTTGCACTCCCTGCTTGAGAATTGACTGCACATTGTACGCCTTATGCATTTTATTTTATTTTATATTTTCATCAGTGCTAAGACAACAACAAAACAAAACAAAACATTAGGAGGCCCAACCCAGCGAACACAAACAGCTGTAAAGTGGCCCACACACGTCATAAAAATTGAAATAAATCGTTAATTACATAAATGTAGGTTAGCAAATATAGTACATTAGAAAATTAAGATAACTATTTATATTATCTAAACAAATACACGCGAAACGTTAGTAAACAAATATCAAGAGAAACAACTATTGTTATTATAAAAATCAAATAAATGATGTTCAACAAGATGTAAAAATATGCCGATATGTAGCGCTTATCAGTCACGCCGACCGTGTGTGAGACTAGCATAAGTTCAGCACTTTGCAGCACTGACGCGGCGCTGCCATCCTGTGTAAAATAACATGACCAGCCGAATACGGCGCGCAATTTGTGAGCAGGTAAAATCAAAGAATGTTAGCTAAGCAGACAACAACATTTATGATTGTTTGCAATTAACGCAGCTGCCACAACTGAAGAATATATATCATGCATTGGAGGTGCCTTCGAAGGGTCAACAAACTGTTGGCAGTCGACCAATTCTACAATGGATTCTGCCGGAAAATGTTGCACAACAAGAACCGGAGTTATTGGAATCGTTGAAAAGTCAACAATTTGATACCACATATATAGAAGAAGTGCGTGTGGTGCCGCGTATGGGACGCAGTGCAGCAAAAGTGGAGTTTCAGATACAGCCGGAGGCATTTACGGGCCATCTTTTACAACCGGAGTCAAATCCGGGATTGCGAATCCCGGAGCACGTGGTTCTTGAGTACAGTTCGCCAAACATAGCCAAGCCCTTCCACGTCGGACACTTGCGATCCACCATCATAGGTAATGTGTTGGCCAATCTTCACCAGCATTTGGGCTATCGGACGACAAGGCTCAACTATCTGGGCGATTGGGGCACCCAGTTTGGGCTGTTGGCCTTAGGTGTGCAACTGAGCAATATAAGTGATGCTCAAATGCGAGCTGCACCCATTCAGACACTCTACAATGCCTACGTGGCAGCCAACAAAGCAGCTGAAGACGACCCAAAGTTGGCTCAACAGGCACGTGATTTATTTAGCACCTTGGAAGCGGGCACAGACGCAAATATGGCCAGCCAATGGCAGCAGTATCGTCAGTACACCATTGATGAGCTGAAAAATGTATACGAGCGCCTTGGAGTCCATTTTGACAGTTACGAATGGGAGTCGCAGTACTCCCAGCGTGAGATCGGAGATGTACTCACACAGCTACGCTCAGCAGGACTACTACAGCGGGAGCAGGATGGCCGTGAGGTTGTTGTTGTGGATCAGCGTCGTGTACCCGTCATCAAAAGCGATGGTTCCACTTTGTACCTGGCACGTGATATAGCGGCACTTCTGGAGCGCCAGAAGCGTCTACAATTCTCCAGCATGCTTTATGTCGTGGACAATGGTCAGGCGGATCATTTCAATGCACTTTTTAAAACAGCTACGGGGTTAGACGATAGCTTAAAGAACAAACTGCAGCATGTAAAATTCGGAAGGATTCATGGCATGAGCACCCGCCAAGGCAAGGCCATCTTCCTCAGCGATGTGCTGAACGAGGCACGTGACGTGATGCGCGAGAAGCGCAGCAACAGTGCAAGTGAGTGTGGAATATTATAATATACAATTCAGTCTTTTGTAATATTAAAATTCTAAATTTGCAGCTACTAAAGTTAACATCTCTCTAAACGATGATCGCCTGTGCGACATTCTGGGCGTGTCCGCGGTACTTGTCAACGTGCTGAAGCAGCGTCGGCAGCGGGACCACGAGTTTAGCTGGCAGCAGGCATTACAAGTTAATGGCGATACGGGAATTAAGCTACAGTACACACATTGCCGTCTACACAATCTGCTGGATAATTTTAGACATGTTGAGCTGGCGGAAATAAAGCCTAGCTGGGAGCATTTAACTCAAGAGCCATCGGATGCGCTGGATGTGCTCTATGAGCTAGCGCGCTTTGAGCAATGTGTTTGGCAGGCCAAGGAGCAGCTGGAGGCATGTGTGCTAGTCAACTATCTGTTTTGTTTATGGTGCGTCTCATCACCTAAATTGTAGAGCCCCAAGCTAATCTTTGATCTCTATTGCAGCAACGCGACGAGCCGTGCACTGAAACGCTTGCCGGTGAAGCAGGAGAAATGTCTAGAGAAGCAATTGCAACGTCTTCTGCTCTTCCATGCGGCTAAGCGCACGTTACAGCAAGGCATGCAGTTGTTGGGCCTCGAGCCGCTAAACCAAATGTAGTTGAAGCTGATTACTTAATTTAATATAGTTTTTATTGAACATTTGAGTGGAAAATGTAAAATGCAACGGCGCATTGTAGTTTGCCGCTTAGCGCTTCTTCCACGTGTACTTGCGACGTGCGCCTTCCTGTCCGAACTTCTTGCGCTCCCGCCTGCGATAGTCACGTGTCAGCAAGCCGGCTGCATTGAGAAATACATATGTGTAGAAAGCAATTAGTGATAATGACAAGTTTAGGGCCAGCTGTTTGCAGCACTTACCCAAACGCATTGACTCAATCATCTCTTGATCAACAAAGCTGCGCAAGCTCATCGCGATGCCCCATCGAATGGCACCCGCCTGACCGGATGGACCACCGCCCTCCACATTGGCCTCCACATCAACTTTACCCAGCATCTCGCTAAAGTTCAGAGGGAAGAGCAGCTGAAAAACATGCAAAATGTTATCGTATCGTTAGATGTCAAGTTCAGAGCGCTCGAGGCGGCTATTGTTTATATTACATTTGTATATATGTACATACATATATGCACATGCATGTGCCTAAGTTGATCTACGTATGTAATGCATTGTATTTGTATTTTCGTGCATGTAATGTACAAATTAAATTGCGAGAGTATTTCCTGCACTACAATAACAACAATAGCTGTATAGAAATAATGACAAAATTGTTAGCCAAATTAAATTGCTGTTAGCCACCGCCAGAAAATGCAACAAATTGTTGCATATCTGCGGACAAGGCAATTAAATGCCTACGTTATAGGCTGGTGTGATGTAAGTGAGAGATGCTAGAGAAGACAAATAGGCCCCACTCGACGATACCCTATAAACAGGTTTAAATACCGTCATCCTTGCACATATTCGGGTAATGTGATATGTTTATAAATACTGTATCTACATAGCAATTATTTGAAATAACTCAAAAGTGACTACTTCAATTGGCTTATGATATTTTAGCAAAGTTCCGCATCAACTCTTTTTACACTTCGTGTATTCATTTAAACTTGTTGGGCACTTTATATTGTTTGGTTTAGACTTGTGTACTTTTCCATAAACATTTTAATTTTAATATTTATTTTGCCAAATTTTACAAATCATTTTCGACGTTTCAGCTCGTTTAGATGCTATAATTTGAGTTAATTACTAACGAGGGGTAGTTAAAGTTGGTAATACTACAAGCCCTTGACAAAGTTAGAATACCTTTAACTTTTACTGTGGGATATATAATTTTATACGAGAGAGTTAAATCATAGTTCGGGACAGACAAATATGGCTAGATTAATTTGACTGTTCATTCTGATAAAGGACATACTCATATATATTTTACAAGTTCGAAAATGTCTTATACCTTCTTCATACATTTGTTATGCTATACCTTTTTAGTCAGGGTACAGGGTATAATTACTTCATAACACAAGGCGATAATTACTAGCCGCGGGCCAAGCAGCGCATACAAAGCGTTAAAACTAGTGTTGGTTAAGGCATTTGCATTTGCTGGGAGGGGCCGCAACAGCGATGGTGTAACTGTAACAGTTCCTTTATATTTGTATTTTTGAATTCGCCATTTTTATATCGATTGCCTATCGAATATTAAAAGCTATCGAGCGCCACTTGAAACTGGTCAAAACCGGTGATAATTTATGAACAAGGAAGAAAATTGGCGTTAAGATAAAGCATGTTTTTTGTTGTCACTTATACAATTTATGTAATGAAGTTGCTTATAAGTCTTAAATTGCAAATGTTTAACACTTCCCTGGGGAATAACATTTACTATTCATATAAAGTAATAAATAATAAATCAATTTAAAGACAAGCATTGGCAAATAAAAATCTAAACTCTGACGCCTGTTTCAAAGTCCACATTGAGGGGCTATTCCCAAAATCACAACAGATTTATTTTATTTAACCTTTTTTATTTTTGGCTATTTTCGAAACGCGTGGGAAACCACGTTAGCGAGATTGGCAACCGTATACAAACAATATGGTCTACAGCACACAAACAATAAACGTTATGATTAAAAACGAATAAACAATAAAAATACATAATAAAGGGGCAAACAAAGCAACGTCCACAAATTTGGCGAAAAGCGAAGGCAAACAAAAAGTAGCTGCAAAGCCGACAAAAATAAAAACAATCAATCATTGCAGATTTGACAAAATTATATTGATTTGTTTGTGTATCTTTAATTTGTTTAAACAAATTGTCAGATGACTTCACGCAACAACAACAAATAATAAGCTTTACAAACAATAGCGAACAAGATTTTTAAATTAATGGTACTGGCAATTAAAGTCAAACACAAAAATAACAAAACTAATTCGGTGAATGGGAGGGGACAACGACACTAGAGGTATGTATTATGTACATGTATAGAACAGGTTTCCCAAACTATACAAGAAATATCTCTAAATACTTGTAGAGGGGGAAATTTCGGCTAGCCGGCATCAGAAAACGCCGCGTTCAAAATCTTTGAGCTGGCGCTTCAAGAAATCGCGCGACACATTTTATTATGATTTAAATGAATTTGATAGCTGGAACTCTGGATCATTCGAAAAGCTCCTCGCTTTTCCCCATCCATAAGCGTCAACTGTACACATATAAGTTGCAGATGATGATCACGATGATAATAACGACGATGATACTGTTGTTGATAGCATGTGGAGGGCATACATACAGTATACATGGTATACATATATACTAAGTGTACATTCAGCCTCATTGGCGCGCGCTCAAGTTGGATACGCTCATCCACCTCCCACATTCGCATCCACATCCACATCCACTTCGAAACTTGTGGTCTACATTATCAATTCGTCGCAGTTCTTTTTATCAGTCAATCCACGTTGTTGTCGCGCTTCAAGTCGCGGAAAATTATACACCGTAGGTAAATTTTAGCACCCGTGGTAAAAATGGTTTTTTGTGTTTTCTTTTCGATAATGGAAAATGTCGCATAATTGGTAGAATAAACCCTGATGTTGGCCAAGACACTTGTTAAGTAAATCAGCATCAAGATTAGCGTAAATACAATACATAAGTGGAGTTTTATATCACCAAACTTAAGATTCTCTAAACACATCCGTGTCTTATTTTTAACCCATTGTTATAATATTTCTAAGAAATTGACAAAACTACTATATTTAATGATCCTTCATTCAGCAAAGCTAATTTGTTAATTATGCATTTTCTACTTTAGTTAATTGAATAGCTGTAGATTCATTCTTCAACTTCAGCTTAATTATAGCGATTCATGAAATACACAAATTAATTTGATATATAAAAAACTATACGAGTAAAACCAGATTAAGAGTTGTGCTATCCATAAACTTGCAATTTTGTATATGTAAGATTTTCCAAGAAATACGTATACGTCGCAATGCGCGAGAATATTCTGCGTTTAGATAACATTGCATTCACATTTGCGTTGCAATCTTTTGTTGTATTATCCTTTAATTTGGTGAGATTAAATTACAGTTACGTACATCAGTGCACAGCTTGTGGGTAGCGGGGGGCTTCAGGTTCAAGGGCATTCTGAAAGCAATGCACAAATAAAACGATCGTCTCGCAAATGCTTTGAGCGTCCAATGGGCACATCAGCCCGCATCTTTGCCCCTCCCGTGACCCGAAGTCCGTCGAAATTCAAATTAGTTTCAATTATAATTGAATCAACGCAAAGCCGAAGAAGCAAACGAAACGAAAAGAACCGAACCGAACCAAGCCGAACGAAGGAACGAGAAACGAAACGAAGCGAAACGAAACTAAACTAATGCAGAGTTGCTTTGGGGAAGGGGCACTTTTCAAAATGACGTTGCATCGTCGCATCTAAACGGTAAATTGCAAATGGCGCTTCCGGCTCGGTTCTGATATACGTAAACGTACATATATATTTATTCAGATCTTTTCGTACACACATATTATTATATATACATATTCAGGTCTCGTTTTTTTTCCATTTTGTATACATGAATTATAACAAATCGTATTAAATGTTATGAATACATAGCTAAGGTGATTTGTGGATAATTGTGAGATACGTCGAGACATCATTTAGCTGGCTTTCGTACCAATGGGGGCGTTGAAAGCCAATATTTATTTATTGTGTTAGAAACTTTCAACTGGCAACTGGAATTTGAGACCTGAGAACTGCAAACTGGTTTTTCAACAATGTCAAAGAATTTTATTAATTTGTGCGCATAATCTATGTTTTTTTTCGAGATTCGTTTGGATGTCTGATTGACCACCAAATTGGCTAATAGCTTAAATCTTACGACCGTTTTGCGCGAATTAAGAAAGTTTGTTTTAATCCCTTGTTTCCAGGAACGAGTACTTAGCCATCGTTTTGTTTTGATTACCTTGTTTGTGTTTATGTTTACCTCTTTATATTCGTAAACAGGTTATAAAATTCCCCGAAAAGCATCCCAAACAATTTTAATTATTTGCAAATTTATTAAACAATCGACCACAATGTCATATTCAAATTATTTTCATTGCTTTTTTGTTGGTGCACTTAAAAAAACAACGAACTAAACTAAACAAAACAATTGCACGTAATTCTCCTATAAATCTTTTTGAATCAGCAATGAATAGGTTGCGCAATGGCAATAGATCTAAAAGCTGCAAGTGCAATCAAACAAACAAATAAATAAAAACTAAAATAAATAAGCGTCTCTGAATAAAAACTAAATCCGTTGCGGCGGGTAGCGGGAGTCTGATTTTCTCAGATACTTTTCCAAGTTTTAAGTCTGTTTCCCACATTTATTTGATGTTCTTCTATATCACGTCTCGACTTTTCACTAGTTCTTTGCTTTTAATGGGCACTGAGACTAGAGTTAACGAATTACGTTTTAGATAACCTGAACGGCATCTGAAACCAGGGCCGCTGCCTGGTTCCCCATGATACCAAATGGAATTTGCTCAACAAATGAATGAATACTCAGACGTTGACATAAATTGTAAATAATGTGGACAAACAAACAAAATGTGGCTAGAAATAATCAGAGAAGCAAACGCTCCCCATATCTATCTATCTATCTATCTAATGGATGTAGACGGAAAATACGAAGCATATTAAATTAGCGTACTGAAAGATGTACAAAAGATACAAATTTACATTAATCTGGTAAAAGTCAATATAGTAACTTCTTTTGATCGCCATCTTTAGTATATCTAGATCAGCTTTTCATACTTAAAAGTTAAGGGTACAAATGTTGGGTAGGCTTTTAGACACAATATGTTGAGCAAGTTTGTTTTAAATTATAGCATTTCTGTGTTGAAGTTTCATAAAACCATAAAAAGGAGATATGCTTAGTTAGCCTAGAATGCGAGGCTTTGAAATACCTTGTATATTTGAAGTTACCTTCCTTTCTTTATAAGACCTTTCCTAAATAATATCCTGTACCCAATGAAATGCGTTAAAAGAAGTAAATTAAGTTACAAAGATACCCGACCCTATAATATATATATTCAGTATAACTATGTCCTATGTCTGTCTGTTCATCACTATAAACGCACCGATCTTAGAGACTATAAGAGCTATAATTTGTACCCCCTCTTTGATTGCCGCCACTGGCACTCTCAGTTTATATACACACTAACCAGTAGCAGTTACAGCTAAATCCATAATGATAACAACTTTTAAGAACGTTCTTCCGACTTTGCAATACTCTGTACTCGTTGTTTGTGGAGTTTTTGACACTATGCTGGTGATTTCAAAACTTTGCATTTAAAACTGAAAAGTACAAGTGTTTAGAGATTTGAAAAGTTGGAAATATTTATTTTAAACGAAACAAATATACTCTTTTAGCTTAGAAGATAGATTATAATAAGTGGGATTGGGTCTCATGATGCTGATGATAGCTACTACTGTTTATATGGCCGGCCTTATCGCTGCGTCAAATGGGATAAATGCTTAGATAACTCCCCCGCCAGCCGAGATTGTCGCATTCGGCGTGCGCAGAGCAGCAGCCAAAGACGAGTTCAAAAGGAGAAGACCAGGGAAAGTCCGAGCAACTTAAAAGTGACGCAAATGTTAATATTTGGTTAATATTTGTGCAGATTATGCGTTTAGGCTGGAAGCGAAAGTAATCGCAAATTAGTTGATTTAGTTGTGATCCGATCCCGCATTGGATCACACAGTTAGCTGGGAAACTCGCTGCAGCCAAGAAAAGTGATCAACAAAAAAAAAAGGAAAGAAAGAAAACCATCCACAATTTTTCATTGCAGCCTGAGTATTGAACCCAAAATTTAACCAAAGTTGCGGCCTTAAATCTCAGCCAGCTGCAAACGTGAAGAAACTGGTCTATAAATTTGCGTTGCTGATATTGGAAAGTTTCGGTTGGTTTATTTGCAGCGTATATATATATATATATATATATATGTAAGTGCAGCAAATCGACTTGGCTGGAAATTTTGTGCATATTTGCGCGTTTTAATTACACACAACAGCAACAACAAGAAGAACAACTTCGACTGCAAGTGGAACTAGTAGGCAGCAAGGTCTGTTCGTCGCCTTCGTGGTCGTCATGGAGAATCTTGGATACAAGGAGGGCAGCACAAAGCCGCGTCGCATGACACGTTCCATCAGCGTCGTTACCAAGTCCGAAGTGGAGCAGCCGCTCAATGACAATAATTCCAATAACCGGTAAGTGCCAGTTTGTGGCCCAAAGGCCAGCACTGCATTTTAGCGGGGCCATTCAGTTACTTATACATAGTATATGCATATGTACATCGGAGACGAACCCCGAAAAATACTTTCAAGTGAGAGAAAACAAATGGAATATGCGAAAGTATGCGAAAGTAAGAAAAAGCAGACGTGCAAGTAGGATCGTTTTTGGGTGGGGCAGGGAAATCATTTGGGAGTTGTCAGTTGAGAGGTGTGAAATCGCCTGGCGGCTGGAAGAAAAACTGGTTTACAGTTAAACTTATGCAAGTCTCGTTAACGGTTGTTTGTTGTCTAGTTATCTGTCAAATTCCCACGCTTGGCAAAAACAAACCATCATTTATTTATTAATTGAATAAACAAATGATTTTTGATAACACCAATCGAATAAATCTTCACTTGAGTTACAAGAGAACTGTTTGACATGTATCTGTATCTTAAGACTTAGATATATCTCTCTTATGGATTCAAGGTGTTGTATGAAAATGAAACTGTTTAATACTTCGTCAGTTGCTTACGGATGGCTTTTCTTTTAGCCTCTTCTATAAATCATCAAATTGACGTCTAGGTAACATTCCAGTCTCTTTTTATCGTCTGCAGCCGCTTTTGCCAACTCCTCTGCGCACTCACTCCCAACTCAACTCAGCTCAATCCAATCCAATCCAACTCCGACTCCCACTCCCACTCGCCACATTCACCTGTTGCTGGCGTTGCTCTCTTTGTTTGGCAGCTATTATTTTTTTTTGGCAGTCGCTCTTTTCCTCTCATTCTCTTTCTCAGTCTTGTGTGTGTGTGTGTGTGTGTGTGTGAGGCATTTCAAGCTCGATCGCCGAGAGCTGGCAGTGAGCAGCGCTTAGCGTTTTTCCATCAGTCGGAATTGAAACAACAATGCAGGCGGACGCGTTAGTCGCTGGCTTAAAAAGTATTCGTTAAAACGCGTTCGAAGTTCGTAGTTTGTCAGTTTTTATAGGCAGCAGCACTAGCAAATACTATAAACATACATCTATCAAAACGGAAGTGAAAATCTCGACTTTTTCACACAACGTTTGGATTTTTTTTTTTTTTTTTTTTTTTGCATTTTCCGGCCGTTAGACACAATTGTTGAAGCGCCACAAAAGGCAGCCATTGTCAGCCACTTGGCCCCTCTCCGACAGTCTATTTGTCCGTCCGTCCGTCCGTCCGTCCGTCTATCTAGCTGTCTGTTTGTCTATCGGATCGGTCTGTCGATGGGTCACACAGTCAGTGGTCAGGTCGGGCTCTCCTATGTGTGTATCTACGACGTCGCATTTTGGAAATGAAATTAGAAATTGAAAATACCTCATTAGCGAACTGGCATCATCCGCGGATATGGCTGCAAACGGTGTACGTAACTACACATAGTACATACATATATATACACATATGTACATACATACATACATATATAATATATAGTATAAGTGCCTAACTATAAGCCACTAAGTGCAGAACAAAGAAAGCCGAGATTAGAAAACAGTCCCTGGGATTCAGTGCGGCTCTCCCTGAAATTATGCAAAGCTGCAGTAGAAATTTATCAACCGAGAGAATTCGCAACAAATCCAACATAATCCACAGACATAAGAAAAACCGGCGGCAGTTGCCGCAGCTGTGCCGTTGTACATGACAAATGTGAATAAGTTTGAACAAAGTGCATAACTCTAAATACCATATACAAAATATAAATAAATATACATATAACTACCAGCTTTTGCATAACTAAATATATTATGTGAATAAACTGCCTCAGCAGCTACCTTCTTAATTATGCATGCCTCAAAGTCAGCAAATGTGCAGCAACCAAACTTCAGTGTCATTTCAACCATAAACAATGATGATAGTATAATAAAGTAGAAATAAATCAAAACAGCTGAAGTTAGCAAGAGCAGCAACAAATTAGTCAAGTGCCGAAGATTTAATACTCTTGTACATATAATTAGCTGGCATTAGCTTAGTTTACTTTAACATTTAAACAACATTTTATTTTATACGATTATAAATATTCATAAAAATTGGAACATTGTCGATTTTAAACAAATAAAACAAACTACTATTTGCTGAAGAACAAAACAGATTTTTGCTTAAGCACACAAACTTTGTGCTCATTCTATAGAGAATTCCTAATTTTAGCTGCTGAATGCATTAGTTACTGTTTACGATGTACAAATTTAATGGACAAAAGCTGAAAACATTTGTCGTACAAATAGTACGAGTGTATGAGACGATAACTATGAGAAACTGTGAAACGTTGTAGTCGGACGTAGCCGACTGCTAAATACTCTGATCCCAGAATAGTATAGAATCTGACTGCTTCGGCTACAGAGAATATTTTCAAGTTGCGAATAATCCAAACTTCTGGAACTTAAACTTAGTAAGAGTCTATTCAAAAGTAATCCAAATAAAATTGGCGTAAATAATTTAAATGTCCAGGCATAGAAGAAAACCGATTCTAATTTCTGGCACATATTATTTTCAAGCACTGTACTCACAACAAAAGTTTTTATATAAGTTAAGCCATAACTAGAACCTTACAGTCATAGCTAATGCGAATCTTGTGCTTTTGTAAAATAGTTTCAAATCGATTCCACCCAATCTGATGGTGCGATGGCGCAACAACACTGACGCCATGATCGAAGCACAGTATCCGACATCTGGTGAATTCGAATACATGGAGTGTGGTCCATCGCCGCCGGCGGAGAGTGCGCCGAGCATGTACGATAGCTTTGAGGAGCCAACGAGCGAGCTGAGCGTTCAGATCTGCAACGATACGCTGAGGATTAGTCTCATCGACCAGATAAAGAGTGCCGCGGGCCGGGTGCGCCTGCTGGAGGATATTGAGCAGGGCAACGTGGTTGCCGAGAGCCTCGGCCCACACTTTGAGACCGCTACGAAGCTTGAGAAGAATCTCTGCTTTCTGTGGGCGGCCTTTCTCAAGCGCTGGGATCTGCTCGAGGGCCTGCTAAAGTCGGGTGCCGATCCGCACTTTTGCGATCAGAATGGCATTTCCGCCTTGCATTTGGGTGCATTCAGCGGCTGTCTGGCAACGCTGAACGTCCTGGTGGCCAAAGGCATCAATGTGAATCTGCAGGCCAAGTGCTATACACCGCTGCACTGTGCCGCCTTTGGCAATGCGGCCGAGGCAGCCAAGTTCCTCATCAACAGTGGTGCCCTCATCACCAAAGATACCAACAAGCCCAACTGCGAGGAGAGCCTCCTCCACTGCGCCGTGCGCTCCAATGCCCTCGACTGCCTGCAGCTCTTCATTAACGAGGGTGCCGACGTCAATTCACTGAAACCGAATGGCACCAATGCCATACATCTGGCCGCCGATCTTGGCCATCTGCAGTGCCTGGAGGCGTTGTTGAATGCGCCAAATGCCGATGCCAATGTGCGCATCTGCATCCGTGAAAAGGAGTCGACGGCTCTGCATCTGGCCGCCGATGAGGGCAACATGGAGTGTGTGGATCTGTTGCTCTCCAAAGGCGCCGATGCCAAGCTAAAGAATCATCGCGGCTTTACGCCACTCCATCTGGCAGCGCGTACATCCAGCTTGGAGTGCGTGGAGTCGCTGCTCCGCAACGGGAATGCGGATGCCAATGCTGAGGACTTTGATCATCGGACGCCGCTGCATGCGGCTGTGGGCAAATCGGAGAATGCCTATGATATCATGGAGACGCTCATCCAGTGGGGCGCCAATGTTAACCATAAGGATATCTATGGCTTCACCGCCCTCCACTTGGCCGCCCTGGACGGACTCGTTCAGTGCGTCGAGATGCTGATCTTTCACGGTGCCGATGTAACAACAAAGTCCAAGAAGGGCACCTCAGCTCTGAATGTCATCACCCGAAAGACGCCCGCTTCGGTGGCTATGATCCGGCAGAAACTGGATGCTGCCATCACACTGCATCATTCCCAGGTGAGTTGGAGTCAAGCAAGTTGTGATTTCAGTACTCAATTTGCTGTCCTTTTGTTTAGGATCCGGTAAACCGCGAGGTGGAGCTAGAGCTGGACTTTCGCCAGCTGCTGCAGCATTGCCATCCACGCGAGATTAGCTATCTGAACACGTTCGTCGATGAGGGGCAAAAGGAGATACTGGAGCATCCGCTGTGCTCATCCTTTTTGTACATCAAGTGGGGTAAAATACGAAAGTATTACATTGGTCGCTTGATCTTCTGCTTTAGCTTTGTGCTATTCCTGACGCTGTACGTGCTGACCGCACTGGCGCACAACTGCTACAATGGCAGCAAGGACTACAATACAACGACACAGGCGCAGGAGCTGTGCCAGAAGCAGTCCATATTGGGCGATATGCTGCGCAACAATCCGTTTGTCATGGAAATGCAATGGTGGGTGCTGGTTACCATTACCATAGTGGAGATATTCCGTAAGCTGTACGGCATTACGGGCTACTCCTCGTTTCGACACTATGTGACGCAGGTGGAGAACATTATGGAGTGGTTTGTCATCACCAGCGTCTTTCTCATCTCGTACATATACACAAAGCAGACGTACACGTTCCAGAATCACATTGGCGCCTTTGCCGTGCTCCTCGGCTGGACCAATCTGATGCTGATGATTGGCCAGCTGCCCGTCTTCGATGTCTACGTGGCCATGTATACACGGGTGCAGGGCGAGTTCGCCAAGCTATTCATGGCCTATTCGTGTATGCTGATTGGATTTACCATTAGTTTTTGTGTCATCTTTCCATCGTCGTCATCGTTTGCCAATCCGTTTATGGGTTTCATTACGGTGCTGGTGATGATGATAGGCGAACAAGATTTGTCGCTGCTCATCAATGATCCCGATGGCAAGGATCCGCCCTTTCTACTGGAGGTCAGCGCACAGATTACCTTCGTGCTCTTCCTGCTGTTTGTGACCATCATTCTGATGAATCTGCTCGTCGGCATTGCGGTGCATGATATCCAGGGACTCAAGAAGACCGCTGGACTCTCGAAACTGGTGCGTCAGACGAAGCTGATCAGTTACATTGAGTCGGCACTGTTCAATGGCTACTTGCCCACATGGCTGCGCAATCTACTCCACTATACGGCACTCGTCTCGCCACAGGCCTATCGCGTGGTGCTGTGCGTGAAGCCACTCAATCCCAGCGAGAAGCGACTGCCGCGTGACATTCTTATGAAGGCCTACGAGGTGGGCAAAATGCGCAAGCACTTTGGCCATACAATCACCTCAAAGAATCCGGCCGAGAACTATCTGTCGTACAAGAACAAGTACAACAAAAATAATGGATGTGTAACCAGCGGCTATGCGCTGGCCGATTCAGATCCGGAAGCCACACAGTTTAACGCACTGACGACCAAAATCGATGATAATGCCGATCGCATTGAGTCCCTGACGCAGGAGATTCAGGAGCTGAAGCAGGTGCTCATATCACAGCAGCAGCAGGCAAGCAAAATGATTGACAAGCTGCTCATCGTCATCTCCAATCAACAGAAGCAGCATCTGCGCAAGTAGCAGCAACTGCACAATGCCATTTATTGATATTATCTATTATAATTATCGATTATTAATTATCACCATTTGCTACACAATTAGTTTCAAATTCTTAGCCCTTAGACTCTTCTTGTGTGTGTGCGTGTGTGTGTGTGTGTGTCTATCGATGCCCCAAGATCCCGAAAATTGTTGATATTATATTGTAGTTAGCATATTTGATATTGAAGCGCTTGACGCTCTACATATTTATGCTTTTTAGCCATATACTAAACTATACTTTACTATACTATATATATATATATACATATATATATATTATATAGCTAATAGTTATTAGACTACATTAGAGGCGAGAAGCTGGCAGGTTTGATTGAGTCTGTGTCTGTGCCTGGTTTTAGGCTGTGTCTTTCTTGTTTGGCGTTGTCGTACGAGAAGCGTTTAGATTATAATTAAATACGAAAGTTATATATTTTTTATAATAATAAACTATCTATACAACCATTGTTACAATTATCAATGCGACTATGTATACTCATTTCTGGTAAATGGCTATGGGTGTGTATTTTTCCATTCTTAGGGGGTTACATTTTCTCTCAAAAAATCATGCCAAAAATGATTAAAAATTTGGCTTGTGCCCAACTCTCTGTCAGTGGCCTTGAGAGATTTCAAACTCCTATAACTTTGCCAAAACTGAACCGATTGTCAATCCCGAGCCCATTTTGATCATAATTTGGCATCTAGTTTTATTCTACATCTAAAGTTTATTCATTTTTGAAAAAATAAAATTTTATATTTTTTTGGCAAAAAAAGCATAAGGGGGGACCCTTACCAATTTTGATTTTTCAAAAAATAGAATCTTGAAATTTTACGTTTAATTGATTGTGGGTGTCTCATTTAGTATAAAAAACTATACGAAAAGTGATTTTGTGGTGTTTCATTTTTCTGTCAAAAATCACGCCAAAAGTGACAAAAAAATGGACTTGTAAAGTGCCCAAACAACGAAAAGTTCCTTATAAATGACCTTCCCAGACTTCAAACTGCCACAACTTTGTCAAATCTGAACCGATTGTCAATCCCGAGCCCATTTTGATCATAATTTGGCATCTAGTTTTATTCTACATCTAAAGTTTATTCATTTTTGAAAAAATAAAATTTTATATTTTTTTGGCAAAAAAAGCATAAGGGGGGACCCTTACCAATTTTGATTTTTCAAAAAATAGAATCTTGAAATTTTACGTTTAATTGATTGTGGGTGTCTCAACTAGTATAAAAAACTATACGAAAAGTGATTTTGTGGTGTTTCATTTTTCTGTCAAAAATCACGCCAACAGTGACAAAAAAATGGACTTGTAAAGTGCCCAAACAACGAAAAGTTCCTTATAAATGACCTTCCCAGACTTCAAACTGCCACAACTTTGTCAAATCTGAACCGATTGTCAATCCCGAGCCCATTTTGATCATAATTTGGCATCTAGTTTTATTCTACATCTAAAGTTTATTCATTTTTGAAAAAATAAAATTTTATATTTTTTTGGCAAAAAAAGCATAAGGGGGGACCCCTACAAATTTTGATTTTTCAAAAAATAGAATCTTGAAATTTTACGTTTAATTGATTGTGGGTGTCTCATTTAGTATAAAAAACTATACGAAAAGTGATTTTGTGGTGTTTCATTTTTCTGTCAAAAATCACGCCAAAAGTGACAAAAAAATGGACTTGTAAAGTGCCCAAACAACGAAAAGTTCCTTATAAATGACCTTCCCAGACTTCAAACTGCCACAACTTTGTCAAATCTGAACCGATTGTCAATCCCGAGCCCATTTTGATCATAATTTGGCATCTAGTTTTATTCTACATCTAAAGTTTATTCATTTTTGAAAAAATAAAATTTTATATTTTTTTGGCAAAAAAAGCATAAGGGGGGACCCTTACCAATTTTGATTTTTCAAAAAATAGAATCTTGAAATTTTACGTTTAATTGATTGTGGGTGTCTCATTTAGTATAAAAAACTATACGAAAAGTGATTTTGTGGTGTTTCATTTTTCTGTCAAAAATCACGCCAAAAGTGACAAAAAAATGGACTTGTAAAGTGCCCAAACAACGAAAAGTTCCTTATAAATGACCTTCCCAGACTTCAAACTGCCACAACTTTGTCAAATCTGAACCGATTGTCAATCCCGAGGCCATTTTGATCATAATTTGGCATCTAGTTTTATTCTACATCTAAAGTTTATTCATTTTTGAAAAAATAAAATTTTATAGTTTTTTGGCAAAAAAAGCATAAGGGGGGACCCTTACCAATTTTGATTTTTCAAAAAATAGAATCTTGAAATTTTACGTTTAATTGATTGTGGGTGTCTCAACTAGTATAAAAAACTATACGAAAAGTGATTTTGTGGTGTTTCATTTTTCTGTCAAAAATCACGCCAAAAGTGACAAAAAAATGGACTTGTAAAGTGCCCAAACAACGAAAAGTTCCTTATAAATGACCTTCCCAGACTTCAAACTGCCACAACTTTGTCAAATCTGAACCGATTGTCAATCCCGAGCCCATTTTGATCATAATTTGGCATCTAGTTTTATTCTACATCTAAAGTTTATTCATTTTTGAAAAAATAAAATTTTATATTTTTTTGGCAAAAAAAGCATAAGGGGGGACCCTTACCAATTTTGATTTTTCAAAAAAAAAAAGCTTGAAATTTTACGTTTAATTGATTGTGGGTGTCTCATTTAGTATAAAAAACTATACGAAAAGTGATTTTGTGGTGTTTCATTTTTCTGTCAAAAATCACGCCAAAAGTGACAAAAAAATGGACTTGTAAAGTGCCCAAACAACGAAAAGTTCCTTATAAATGACCTTCCCAGACTTCAAACTGCCACAACTTTGTCAAATCTGAACCGATTGTCAATCCCGAGCCCATTTTGATCATAATTTGGCATCTAGTTTTATTCTACATCTAAAGTTTATTCATTTTTGAAAAAATAAAATTTTATAGTTTTTTGGCAAAAAAAGCATAAGGGGGGACCCTTACCAATTTTGATTTTTCAAAAAATAGAATCTTGAAATTTTACGTTTAATTGATTGTGGGTGTCTCAACTAGTATAAAAAACTATACGAAAAGTGATTTTGTGGTGTTTCATTTTTCTGTCAAAAATCACGCCAAAAGTGACAAAAAAATGGACTTGTAAAGTGCCCAAACAACGAAAAGTTCCTTATAAATGACCTTCCCAGACTTCAAACTGCCACAACTTTGTCAAATCTGAACCGATTGTCAATCCCGAGCCCATTTTGATCATAATTTGGCATCTAGTTTTATTCTACATCTAAAGTTTATTCATTTTTGAAAAAATAAAATTTTATATTTTTTTGGCAAAAAAAGCATAAGGGGGGACCCTTACCAATTTTGATTTTTCAAAAAATAGAATCTTGAAATTTTACGTTTAATTGATTGTGGGTGTCTCAACTAGTATAAAAAACTATACGAAAAGTGATTTTGTGGTGTTTCATTTTTCTGTCAAAAATCACGCCAAAAGTGACAAAAAAATGGACTTGTAAAGTGCCCAAACAACGAAAAGTTCCTTATAAATGACCTTCCCAGACTTCAAACTGCCACAACTTTGTCAAATCTGAACCGATTGTCAATCCCGAGCCCATTTTGATCATAATTTGGCATCTAGTTTTATTCTACATCTAAAGTTTATTCATTTTTGAAAAAATAAAATTTTATATTTTTTTGGCAAAAAAAGCATAAGGGGGGACCCTTACCAATTTTGATTTTTCAAAAAATAGAATCTTGAAATTTTACGTTTAATTGATTGTGGGTGTCTCATTTAGTATAAAAAACTATACGAAAAGTGATTTTGTGGTGTTTCATTTTTCTGTCAAAAATCACGCCAAAAGTGACAAAAAAATGGACTTGTAAAGTGGCCAAACGCTGTTCGAACTCCTACAACTTTGTCAAAACTGAACCGATTGCGAATACCGAGGCCTTTTTGGTCATTATATGGCCTCTACTTTAATTTAATGTGTCCTCCCCAATTATATTTTTTTTAATAAATATTCTTTGTGAACTTACCTGTTCCTTGTTCTGTTCGTCGGTGAAATACGATATGTCATGGCCATTGATGGTTATCTTACCAGTGCCGGGCAGACGCACTGTAACGTCAGCGCGAGCCGTTTTTCGCAGGCATTCGTAGGTAGTTACATACTGGCGACCCTGATCATCAATCTTTGGCTTGGGCACCTCCAGTTGCTTGGACTGATCAATCAAGGGCTTAAGGAAGCGCTCTATAAATGGTTTGCATTTATACGAGTACGGCGAGGCAATTAAACGATCCATGGTATTGGTAAAATTGTTATACTCAATGTCCGCTATGTGCTCAACTAGCAGCTTTTCCAGTTGATCCTTCGGCAACAGCTGGAAGCCAGCAGTTTCGCTAAAGGACAGATACATTTAACGTGTTTTGTATAGCAAGTCTTAGGTAAGTATGTCATACAGCTTTTGGTTCTCATCCGCCTTATTCCCGCGTCGCAGCATACGCTCTTCCAGATCGTAAAGCTTGTTTGTTTCCACCACAATGTCCTGTCAATGAGATTTGAATATGCTTTGAGAGCTGCATTGAAAAGCTTAAAAAAAACGTACATGCAGAAGCTGAAAAAAGTTAGGTTTGCCTGTGTAGAACATGCTGTGAAAGGGACGACCCGTCTCATCGAATTCGGCTGCCTTGCGTGCTGGAAACACCTCTTCTGGTGATCTCATTGAAGGACGAGCATGTTTATCAAACAGACCAGAGGGAAATAGATATGCGATAGCTTCCTGCAGGGGATAGAAATGAACTCTTATGTTATGAAAATATTATTACAGTCTTAGGTATATGAGTTGTCTAAGTGATCTTTGTCCTCTAATGCTCCCTATGGGAACAATAGCAACTCTATCTCTTTAATAAAGGTGAGTAGATATCTTGCCTAGGCAGTCCTAATCTGGGCAGGCGTTAAAAACTCACTGCACAGCTACTTGCTTCTTTTCCATACTTATAATATAGTATATACTCACATCTATGTCCTGCTGCGTAAAGGTTTCTGCATCGGCTCCCATCATATTAGCCAGATGTCGCTTTCCAATTTGGAACTCCAAGTGCTGCGTTTTCATGAACTCGTCGTGCTCATTGGCCCGCTCCAGGTAAGCCTTCATGGCCTTGCTAACCTTTTGCTTTTGAACCGCTGCCGGTGTGGCCTGAACGGTAACCTGTGTTGCAAACGGCGCCATTGCTACCTGAAATGTTATGCAAACGATAAAAAATACGAGTTGTTTGTGCAACCATAAAAATGTGCATTTACTTTAACATTACTCTTGACATTGAACTTACCGCTTGCGCATGGGTTGCTGCATTGTTTCTGCAAGCATTTTGCAGCAAATTTCTGTTAGTTTTTATTAAATTTAAACTAAAAACACGCAAAGCCATCGTTCTTGTGTATTGGCGCACGATGGGGCAGCAAGAGGAAGACAGCAATCAGCTGTCTTACAGCGTCAGTGTTGTGTAGTTGCTCAAAAACTAGGTGGCAGCACTGTAGCAGCGCCAAATATAAAATTCAAAAAATGATAAATAAACTGCACAACTTGACTGCATCATATTTGAATATCCAAATTTATGATTCGAACCGTTTATTGGGTTACTATATAACACCGGACATAGGAACAGTCAGTTAATTATTTTAATTTAACCATAATAAGTTAAATTAATTTATACTCTTTATCAAAACAAGATTCTAACTACCACATGGCATTTATGTGCAATTAAATATGTATGTAACTATCGTTTCCAGTAAATATATTAAGGAAAATAAAACTCATTGATTTACCATAGTCCTTCTTAGAAATGTTTTTTATTGACTAATTTCAAAACATACAATTTCAATGCTGATATTTTGAAGTATGGAAAGTAAACACAAAACGAAACAAAAAATGCAATGAAAACTTGTTCAACAGATAATTACTTGTTTTTACGCTATATATATATTTAATTATAAATAATTGCCTAAGCTTAGAGAAAAAAATTGTTATCAATTGCATTATTAGGTAAAATGCAGCTACTACAATTCATTCTCTATCGTCTACTCCGCATGTTACTTCTTGTTAATCTTTTTGGTCGTAGTACAATTTATATAAAGCAATTACATATTTATAATAATGCCATTTCTATTTCCACGCCTGTTTGAGCAACTTACGGGATGCTAAATGCCTAACAATCAAAGAGCCCGAAGTGAGCACGACTAGCACTATGGAAATTAATATATAGTCAAAGTCCTCCTTCAGTAAATCGAACGTTTTAGAAGGTGAAACGCGCGTAACAAACAAATCTGCATTGAAATAAAAACAAATTAGTATTGATGTTATTGCATTCTATGCATTAGTCTCACCTAAGCCAGTGGCCACGACTAGACAGGTACTCTCAAGGCCGCTGGGAGCGGTATAGATATTACGCAAACGTGCAACCGTCTGATTGTAGTTTATGTAATTCTCCGTCGGCAAAGGCAACTCGGGTATATAGGGAATGGCGCCCTCTTCACGTCCCTGCGTGCTGGATGATATTGGACGACGTGGGTCCAGCAAGTGCCAGGGCATCTCTACAATGCCTCCACTGGCGGTGCCAACTGTACGAGTGAAGTAAAATTAATTAAAAACCACTGACCATTATTATATTATACGCATTCTTACTTAGAACATGCTTGTTGGTAATGCCGCGTTCAGTGATGGTCTCACGCATGGCCTCCACAATAGTGGGTATAATGTAAGATTGACGCTCCACGAGCGGCATGGACGGTGCCTGCAAGGAGCTCCAAACGCTATTGTTGGCCTGTGCGTTGCCCTCATACAGTTCGATGGTAGCTGTTTTAAATAAACGTCAAGGTTAATTAAACAAATGCAAATTATATTAAATTGATTTCACTTACTGATCTCCGTGCGTCGCACTTTATCGTTGAAATAAGAGTAGGCCAGCCAGTTCTCAGAGTGCACAATGTGCAGCGGCGCACGCACCTTGCGATGTGTCATCGAGAAGATCACGGAACCGGACACAACATCAATTAAATACAAATTGAGCACGGCTAATTTGTGAAACAAAAATAAGATAATCAAGAAAGATGCAAAAAGCTGTTTTATTGATGACCTACATTTGTGCGCGGCATCTGGAGCCTGTGTGACAAAGGCCACCAAATTGGGATTGATATACTTGTAAAGTACCGAGCGATCGCCCAGCACACGACCCTGGGAGTGAACGTGCTCAATCGGATTTTTGCTGGCAACACTAATGATTTGCTGTTCGGAATTATGACCGCCCAGACGCACATTCCAAATGGGCAAGCATGACAATTCCTGCAAAAGAATCAAATGATTAGATGCTGCCACACAACGTTCCTATTTGTTACTTACACTGCCCGCATATTTTACAATGAAGCCCTCGAGATCTGCGGTCTTTACATTGGCTGTGTACAAATACATGCTATCCGCCTATAATAATGGAATGCGGGTTAAAACTTAACTCAATTGCTTAAATGTCTATTTTACCAAGGGCGTTGCATGCTTCGGCTCCACATGTACATTGTTGGCACCATCTAAAATCAGAATGCCCTTGACAAAGTCCACCTCCGTTTCGGGCAGAAGCGCTAACTGCTTGATTTGGTAATCCAGCTGCAGGAGTCCGCCTTCAGCAGCTCGTCCAGTGATGGGATTGAATCGAAACAGTACACCATTGCCGTTGCTCTGGAGGAGAGAAGCGTATAATAAATAAGCTACTTCTAATGTATATACCGTGTATTTAAGACTCACCACAAACTTGGCTACAATTGCACACAGCGGCTGTAGTGGGAAGTGTTTGGAGCTTCGCTGCACAATCAGACGCATCTGTTCGGCATTCTCAAAGCCGGCTACATTGGGCAGATACAGCTTCCAGTGATGCTTGCCGGCAATGTTGTCGATGCCAAAGATTTTGCCAGCACGTGTTAGCAGTACCAGCATCTTGTGAAGGCCAAAGGAGTCGCGCACAAGACCAGCGCGTTGCGTGTCCGTTGGTGGTGGGCCAAGACCGATGACATGCAAGAACAGGCTCTTAATTTGTAGAGCTTGCGTGGTGATGCGACGCATAAAGGCACTAACAATGTCACCTATCAGATGGGGACCAAAAAAAAATATTTAACAAATGTACAGATTAGTTTCCTTATGGAGGAATTTCTTGGTTTATGTTTCTAAGGTTGCACTATGGTTCTATAATATTTCTATTCACAAAGCTACAAATTTTATATGCATTGCCTACCTATATTATAAATGTACAAATTAGGAAGTTAGTTAGTCAAATAAAAACGTTCTAATCATACCATTATTATTGTATAATTTTAACCTTATACTTATATAACATGTGTACTTTAATATATAAATGTGTTAGCATATAATAAACCTAAGTCTTTTATGTCTTTGTATAATATTCATAAAGTTTTGGCCATTGTTATGATGTATTAAAATGAATGAAACCGACAACTTACGCTTTAAACTGTTTGCATCCACTTTAGTAAGCATTTAAGAAATATGATATGATTTTTGCGTGAGTTGATCAATATTAGGAGGTAGACACTCACCTTGTTTTCCCTTCATTTCGTTCTCCAATGTGCCCTCTGTATCAGCTAAGGGTAAATCAATGAACTGTGTATCGATTATATTCGCCAATGATTCCTCGCGCGCCCAACGGATGCGTCCCTGCTGCACGGCCACAATGGACTCTGCGCTGGTGGCAAAAAGGAACAGACAATTCTTTCCATCGTCGTTGCGCTTCAGCTTGCAGTCAAAGGATTTTAGGCTGGGCGTTCCATAATCCTCAGCAAAGGCTACACTCATCTGCAGCTCAGGCACCGGTGAACAGTTGTCCAAATAAGCAGCATTAATTTTGAGCATCTAAAACGATAATGGAACGAGATTTAATATAGCAATCGATTAGGTTGTCAAACTGTAGTCACTTACGCCATCAACTAAATCTGCGTAGACCACAATTTTGCGGTAATTGAAGCTGCCCACAACATAGCTAGCGCTGGTGAGCTCAGCACACACGGCCTGATCCTTGTTAACGCTAATGAGTTTCTTGTTGACAATCAGCACCCCTTTTAAGCCCTGTAGAAGATGTTGTTATGTAAGTGATACGCTGCTACTTTTACTCCAAAACTTACCGATAGAGATTGAATTTTGTTGTTAGGTTCTGCTTGCAAAGTGGTGGCAATGACCTGTGTGCTCTTGGCAACCAAATCCAAGCTGATTAGCTGCTTGCCATCCAAGCAAACAAAGTAGGTGCCGCTGAGCAAACAGCCTTCGGGTTTGATCCACGCTGCCATAATCTTGCTGGTGCTGCCGGTTGGGTGTCCCGAGGTGGCAAAGTATGCGGTTACCTCGATATGACTGCGCCAAGCGGGCACCACATGATAC
Source organism: Drosophila maculinotata (assembly GCA_035045305.1). Lineage (NCBI taxonomy): Eukaryota > Metazoa > Arthropoda > Insecta > Diptera > Drosophilidae > Drosophila > Drosophila maculinotata. Next base: position 14,799,351 of record JAWNPD010000335.1, read on the forward strand.
AGCACCGAATTGCTGTAGAACCACACGGCATCCTGAGCCCTTTCCGTATTGAGCGGCATAATGGACCATTCCCACTCGATGGTGCCAATGTTTGTGTTCCACCCACGCACCAGAGCCGGTGCATGTCCCTGCACAGTCAGCATATCAAAGCCCAGATTGGAGCCCATCGGTGCCGCCGCCGTGTCGCTGCCAGCGTCGGCAAATCCGCTCACCTGCAGCAGCTTGATATCGCCACGCGCCCGCTGCTCCAGCACCTGTCGCCAGACAATCTCACCGGTCTTGGGACATAACGAGGCAACCACTTGCTCCTGTGTGCTTAAAAGCAAACGCGGCTGAAAATGATTCAAGTCCACGTGAGCCTGCTTCAGTGCACCCACATTCAAACTGCGCCTGTTTTGGTTAATACTGTTAGTAAATAGTTTAATGTTCAATTTGGGTTCATCACTTGCCAGTCGAATTTCTTAATCTGATCCTCATATAGAGCAGAGGAGCAGGTGCCCAGAAGAAGGAGGAGGAGAAAACGCGAAGAGAATTTAGAGATTATTTCACCGGGTGAATACTGTGGACAGCTCATGTTTGTGCGGTTGAATCGCTGTGAAACGTTGTCGAAACTATTTGAGGCACGATTAAAGCAGTGACCGACACGTTTTTAAGTTATAAATTAATGAAAACGTCAGTAATTTGTGTTTTCCGTCATAGTAAAGGGGGATGAGATGACAATTTTTGCAGGGTTGTAGCTGCCGAGTTGTATCGTTATCGATGGGTCGAACAGACGTTGCTCAGCACTGTTTTAAACTATCGATAACTTATCACCTGTATATATCAACGGCCGCAATTTGATTTACATATCAAATTTTTTCAATGAAGTTATATAATGAAAACTTAAATAATATTGGGGAATAAATTGTTAGCATTTAAGAAAAAAATATATATAATATAAAAAATATACATTCGCAATACATTTTTACGTAGACTAAAAAAACAAGTTTTAAGTCGATCGTATTAGAAAGAAACATTCTTTGGGACCCCGAATTTTTACTTACGTCGGAAAAGGATCAGTCTCCAGTAAAATTTAATTATGAATGACAAAAAATCTCTTACTGTAATAAGAAAAACAAATTTCGTACAATTTCAATTGATTGATAACTGACAATTAAGTCACAGATTATGGTCAACTGGCTATGCCACAAGTCGTATAAAGATTTTTAGCATTAGCACCTCAAGTTTCACGACTGGTTTCTTTTACCTGTGCTGATCTAGAAAAGAATTGATGCATGCGAATTGCAGAACACCTTGAACTGTATTATTGAGTTGTCACTGGATATGGTTGTGCTAAATGTCATTTATTATTAGCATTCATAAAATTACAAAGCTAAAAAAAAATAAATGTTAACAGTTTATAATTATAGTGGGCCATTCGTTGGCAATATTGAAGGCTATTTCTTTTGTACAACAAATTTGTATTTCTATAAGAGAGGGAAGGAGGAGAGCTTTTCACTGAAGAGCCACTAAATCTAAAGTATTAAGTGTATAATTTGAACTTAAATGTTACTATGTAGAAAATAGTTTCAGGGGAAATGGATACAAGCTCCACGGCTGGGGTGGGTGGTTGTCAATAAATGCAAAAAGTGCAGCTACATAATTTGTGACAGTAATTTCGAGCACTCATTGGCTTTATACTGGAAAGTTATTTATGAGGTTGGCTTTATTCGCCATTCACCAGCTCAGATCGTCGGGCAATCCGCCAGGATATTGCCCTGTTAGGCAAGCAGTGCAGTGACCTGTCGGCTTGCCAGATGCCACATGCTTACGCTGCACCGTCTGCACCAAGCCGTCCACACTCAGATAGGCCAGACTGTCGGCGCCCACATGGCGGGCCAGTTGTTGTGCATTCAGCTGGTTGGCGATAAGCTCTTCGCGCGTGGGTATATTGATGCCCATGTAGCAGGGATACTGAAGCGGCGGGCTGGCAATGCGTATGTGCACCTCTTTAGCCCCGGCATCGCGCAGCAGTTTGATTATTGGTCCAATGGTATTGCCGCGCACAAGGGAATCATCGATCAGCACCAGCCGCTTGCCGGCCACATTCTCCGACAGTGCGCCAAACTTCTTGGCAACGCCCAGTTGCCGCAGACGCGTCGACGGTTGGATAAAGGTCCGACCCACATAGCGATTGCGGCACAGTACCTCGGCAAACTCCAGATTGGACTCCCTGGCATAGCCGTGGGCTGCCGCAGTGCCCGACTCCGGCACGGAGCTCACAAGATCCGCTTCGACTGGTGCCTCACGCCACAACTGGCGTCCACACTCCAGGCGCACAGAGTACACCATCTGTCCCTCAAAGATGCTGTCGCCTCGGGCAAAGTACACGTATTCAAAAATGCAGAATGCCATGCGCTTAAAGTCGGGATGCTCCACAATGTCCACGGTGCGATAGCCACGTCGCGTCAGCTCCACAATCTCACCCGGCTTAACCTCGCGCTCATAGCGCGCACCAATGGACAAGAAGCCGCAGCTCTCACTGGACACCACCCAGCCATCTGCTGGTGTCTCAACGCTATTGCCTGTATGTCCCGAATTGATGGGCACAATTTTTCCAATGCAGAGCGGCCGATTGCCGTATGTATCCCGCACCGCATAGATCTTGTCCTTGAGCATGATGACCAGCGAATAGGACAATGGCGCCAACATCATGAAATGCCGGATGCGTGCCGGCCAATTGGGTCCATCGTGCTCGGATACGTCCTCCGGTGCGCAGCACAATGATTGAGCGATCAGCTCACTGTCACTGTGTGTGGACAAGCCGACGCCGCGACCCAAAACCTCGCGACGCAGAGATTCATTGTTGACCAGCTCACCATTGTGGGCTAGGGCCATGGTCCCATGTGCCGTATGCACCACAAACGGCTGACAGTTGACCACCTCCGAGGCACCGGCCGTGGAGTAGCGTGTATGTCCAATGCCCAGATTGCCGCGCAACTTCTTCATAGCTTCATCGTTGAATAGGGTACTGATCATGCCCATGCCCTTGTGTACATTGAAGTTCTTGGAGCACTTGCCTTCGCTGGTAGCAATGCCCGCCGACTCCTGGCCCCGATGCTGCAGTGCAACCAAACCCAAACAAAGCACGTGAGCAATATCAATCTGGGTGGGCCAGTCCCCACAAGCTATGGCACCAAACACTCCGCACTCATGCGTCAAACCGGTTACTTCTTTACTCTCCGATATGGACAGCGTAGGCGAATCTCCCTCCACCTTTTGCTTCTCAATGCGCACATGCTGCGATTTCTGCTGCTGCTGCTGCGACACGTTGCTGCTGCTTGACATGTTGTTGCTGTGTGAGTCGCTGCTGTTTATGAATCGGAGTTATTGTTAACTTGCTTGTTAACCAGCAGTAATTCGATTCTGATTCACCTGTTGATTTATGCAACGGTTTTATATACACAAATCTACGCTTCACACGCGCAGAAAAATTACCGCGATCATTAGCAAAAGCTAGACATCGATCACAACTATCGAATGCGGCATCCATATCGATATTTATTAATAAGCCTAGGTAGCCCCATATGGTGTCAGTCATAACGGATAATTTACCTACTACTTATTTAAATCTTGTAACTAAAGTTAAATGAATCTTTGTAAATCAATATTTATATTTATACAGTCGAACTTCTCTAACTCGATCGTTCTTCTGTAACTCAAAGTGCTTTTAAGTTTTATCCACATAACTTCATAATTCTATAGCTTAAATTTGTGATAAGCTGAATCAGGAAGATGGTGGTATTATTCGACAAGTTTGAATGTATTAGTCCACAAAATACCCTAGGCAATATAATTTTCAAACACAAAGATAAGACAGTTGCCACAAAAGATTGACAATTACTAAGTGTAACATATTATGTTCTAACTATCATATCATGGTGATTGGTATTTATATTTACCTAGGGTATTTCGTAGTCAAGCACCGCCACTTAAGTCTATTGCCGTGCTTAAAGTAATCAATCAATCGAATTACGTGATGAAAATAATTGCATTTAATTTCAGGTCAAGATATATCTTAAGTACTTGGTACATTTTATCAAATACGTGAATCTCGGCGATTCGAAACATCAGCGTACTTGAATGATAACATAAATTTAGCGCGGCCTTCAAAATCGTCAACATTTTTTAATTTCTTCTTCGAAAAAGGGAGCCTTTTGCAGATTTGTATTCTCCTCCGTGTCCAGCAGTGTTTTTGATTTTTCTATATCCGATTTGATAACGGCAATTAATGCGTCCAGCGAATCGAAATTTTGCTCATTTCTCAAATAGCCAGCAATGCAAATTTTTAATGTTTTTCCATACAAATCACAATCGAAATTATGCAGCATATGCGTTTCGACGCTCTTCTCCTTGTTGTTGTAGAAGGGATTCCAGCCAACACTTAGCACCATTTTGTGCACCTCCCCATTATCTACATTCGCCCAACCATAGTAGACTCCAGTGTGCAGGGATTCGGGTAGAGATTTAACCACCTCGAGCGGAAAATTGGCTAATAATTATGCATTAGGAATCGTTATCTAAAGGTTAGAGATCAAGTTTAGTACATACCGGTTGGAATTCCTAGCTCTTTGGAGCCACGTCCAAATCCGCGTACAATTTCCCCACTGGCATATATTGGTAAAATGTCAAGCATTTTTTTGAAATTATTATAGAGCCAGTTATCTGATTTGCTTCTGTTGCTGATATATTGCTGCTTTGTGTCTGGTTTGTGGTTTGACGAAATTAAATTTCCGCTAATTAGGTTTCGTGGTTCTGCCCTGATCACGTTACTCGCAAAATTTCTATAAAAGCTTGACAATTACACATAATTTACGGCTCGTGTTATTATTACAACACCACTCACACAACTGTTAAGCTACCCATTGATAATTCGTATTATAAGGCAAACAGTGCAATGAAATCAGCTGATACCAGGGCAGCCAAAAACTGCGCGTTATCGTTATCGGATTTCGTTTTTGAATTTATAACCAAACAGTGCTGCCACATTAGCTGTTGACAAAGCTGTTAGCAAATCGCGATTGGAAAGAACATCAAAGAATCCGTTATCGGATACAATTTTTTAATTTATATGCAAAACAGTGCTGTCAAATCAGCTGTTACCAGGGCCGCAAGCAAATCGTTATCGTTATCGGATTAAATTTTTGTTTGTGTTAACGCGAATAACGCCAATATGTACATACACAATTTTTCGTTGTTTGGAATTTAAAATTTGTTGTGATGTTTACAATTTAGTGATTATAAAGTAGAAATGGATCAACTGTGTCGTGTTTGTATGGATAGCTCCGTTACACTGGTAGATATATTCGCCAAGCGGCAGCAACAATCCCAAAAAAAGGAACCCAGTTTGGCTGAAATGCTTAATGAGTTCTGCGAGGTGAAACCCGAGGATCCGCTACCCCAGCACATATGCCTCTCCTGCGTGCTTGCAGCACAAAATGCTTATAAGTTCAAACGGACCTGCGAGGAGAGCAACCGCAGGCTACTCCAGCTCCTGGGCAAGGAGAATGTCAAGTGTGCGATTCCCTTTGTGGAGGCTGTCTATGAAAGGATAGGCATAAACTTGAGCAGCGTTAAAGTGGAGCCAGTGCAGCAGGAGGCTGCACCTCCTTTAAGAAAGGATTCTCCTCAAGCACCTCAGGCACCCTTGCAAAGACGACATATACCAACTAAACCGGTCAGACGTCGGAAACAGAACAGTGCACAAAAGAGCCATAACTGCAGATTCTGCGGCAAAGGATTTGGCCGTGTGTACCTTCTAAACCTGCACGAGAAGTAAGTAATGAGCAGCATATTTGTAGACAAAGCTAAGCATCACTTTTTTCAGACGCCACACGGGTGAAAAGACGCATTTCTGTGACTTTTGCGGCAAGGGTTTCCTGCGCGGACACGATCTGACCATTCACACTCGCATTCATACGGGCGAACGTCCGTTCAAGTGCCCACAATGTCCACGGTCCTTTATACAGAACCACCTTCTCGTGGCGCATATGCGTCATCACAGCAGCAAGGACTTGCGTTGCGAACAGTGTCCTGCGGTTTTTAAATATCAATCTCAGCTGAGCCTGCATCTATCGGTACCTCATGCACCATCTGATGATGCGGCGAAGGGACCGGCGGCCAAGCATCCTGCACCCAAGAAGAAGAACAAACCGAACAAAAAGTCGAGTCAACGGCAAAAGCCACAAAAGCCATTAGAAACCCCAGCTGAGCGTGGACTGCGCAACAGACTAGCGCCAGTGGCCTACGAAGAGCTGGACATAGAATGTGAATTGGCTGACACAGAAGCCAAACCGAGCATTGCCCAGGCACCGCCGCCCATACTTGATATCAAAGAAAAAATATGCGACAGCACCAAGAATCCACCTACAACGCATAAAGGCCCAAAGAGACGCAAGTCCAAAGGCGACAAGTAAGTATTGTAGACTTATATCTGAATATAATTTAATTCGTGCTATTTGTATACAGATCAAAGGAGTTGAAAACACACTTCTGCGAGACCTGTGGCAAGGGATTTCCCCGCAGATACGGTTTGATAACACACATTCGAGTTCATACGGGCGAGCGTCCGTATAAATGTCTCTATTGCGCATTCGCATTCACTCAAGGACAGGCTCTCAAGCGGCATATTCGCCGGCTGCACAGCAATGTCGCGCATAAGGAGCTGCGCAATAGCTCTAAGGATACTCTTGTGCCAACCATAAAGCGAGCGATCGTACGAGTGGCACGCCTGCAATTACCACCCCGCGTACTGACTGTTAAGTGTGTTGACTGAAATGTAATCGAATGTATTTTATTTTCTTGACATCTCTATTTATTTAGTATTAGTAAACTACAGAGATATTCAGTTTAATTGAATTAACTTAGAATGTAATTCCTTATTTTTAGCTCTTACATTTGTTTACTAGATCAGTACCCATTTGATACATAATATTATACTATTCTTTCACTACAGTAAGCGCCTGCTAAAACTTATTAAATTTGTAATTTTTTAGTGAAGTATAACATTTTGCACTAGAATTAATTGTACTATACAATAAAACTGCAATGGTTTAATTAAAAGATTTTGGCACATAGCAAACAAAACCTGTTTTTTATTTTGGTTATTTTTGCCACTACTTAAGTTTATGTGTTTGAAATGGGTAGTATGTAAAATATGAGCAGAAAATGCTATTGTTCTACAATACTAGGTTTTTAGTTTAGCTTTTAGGTAACTATAAGGCTTAGATAAGGAATACAGTAAACAGTATTTCCCTAACCGCCTAAGTACAAATGTATGGTTTTCATATCGATAACACAGAAAATGTATTCAACAGGTATCGTGAGTCGAACTGAGCTGCGGTCACACTTTGTATTCGTTTCGATATCGCAAAAATTGTGCATGGTTCGAAGGTTTTCGCCATCCCTAGTCGTGATTATCTAAACATTTTCATAATTTAATGTTAATATGAACGTAAACGCTAGAATTCTAACTAATAGATTGGCGCAGCAATGCAGCTTTAAGCGAATTGGTGAGTCTTATTTACATTAAAGTTAAAGATATTCATTAAACATGCGCCTTTTCAGTCACATTTTCCACTAAGCCGACAGGGACCGGGGGAATAACAGGATCCTCAGTTTCCCAACAGCAGGATGTAGCAACTCCACCAGTACGCAAGACAATTGTGCCAGGACATTATCGCTTTGTCTATCCGGAGTTTCTGCCCGATCCCAAAGTGGAATGGCGGAATACAGTCCGGGAAAAGCTGGAGCGTCTGGATATGCTGGATCGCCGGCGTCAAATCGAGCTGCCCGAGTTCTATGTGGGTTCTATACTGGCTGTAACCAGCTCTGATCCGCATGCCTCCGGCAAGACCAGTCGCTTTGTGGGCATTTGCATACATAGGGAACGCTGCGGATTACGAGCTAGATTTATTCTGCGGAATGTGATTGATCATCAGGGCATTGAGGTAGTCTATGAGCTGTACGATCCCACCATACAGAAGGTGGAGGTGCTGCGACTGGAGAAGCGTCTGGATGACAGTCTGTTCTATTTGAGGGATGCTCTGCCGGAGTTTAGCACATTTGATGAGCAGATGGAAGCGGAAACCCTGGAGGAAGGAACTCCCGTGCCTATTAACGATATAAAGGTCGTGCTGCGTCCACGACCCTGGCTAGAGCGCTGGGAACGTCAAAACTTGCTCGGTGTGGCAAATATCGATCAGTATCTAAACGACAAGCATCGCAAGTCATCTGAAAAAGTTCAGAAACCGTGGGAGAAGTACGATCTAATGAAGCAATATCGCTCCACAATACCCGAGGAGGAGCAGAAGGAGATCTTTGCCGAGGTGCACACTGAATTGCATACCTCGGAGCTGCAGCGCAGGCGCAACAAACGGAAACGAACCTTTGTCAAACCCAAGCAGCTGGCGTAGAAACTTCGAAAAGTAATGCATTTGTTATTTTAACTTGTAGTTTAATAAAACCAATAAAAGCAGATTGACTTCTTCATTTGGAAAGTTCAACTTTGATGCGTATATATTTATGTTTACAGTAGTTAGTATTATAAGTCATAATTTTAGGGAAACGCCTAGTAGCTAAGAAGCAAAATAATTTACAATCCACGTCGCCCAATCATTAATACACGCGATACTTATAGAAATTTACAAACGAAATGGTTGCATTCCAGCCGATGATAGTGACGACCAGATACAGCAGAAAGATAATGGGCAGAGCAATGAGTATAAGACGTGTATTCTTTAAATGAGGAATACCTGAAAAATGAGATTAAAAAATTAGAAGTTTTTTTGTATAAATGTCTCTACTCACAGTTGTAGCCAAGGAAAGTAATATACACGTAGTAGGTCATGCCCATTAGCCAGAAGGAGTTGCCCAGGAATCGGGATATAAACCATGTCTGACTGATTAGCCAATTGTAAAAGAACAATTGGATGAAATGTAGCAACATCAGTGGCGGAAAGAACGCATTCAGATGCACATCAAACGCATAGCCCCACTCAATGTCCGGCTCCAGAGAATTGGTGCGCAAGAAGCGATTGGTGACTGCCCAAAAGAATGAGGCAATTATGATGCCAACAAATATACAATCGACGAAAACCACATAGAAAATAAAGGATATGCTTTGCCAGATGGACAGGCCCAGGACATAAGCAAAGCCCAGTGAAGTAACTGAAAGTGCAAATAGGATAAAGATCAATTGTAGACATTTAGACTAATTTGCTTACCACATAGGCAAATGATGAGGAGCACTAAAAATGCGGGATCGTCGCGGGCAAATTGAGATTTGGTTTGTTTTCTGTAGTTAAAGTTTCTATACACTTTCTGTGGCGCTATAAACAAGTAAATCATCTGCCAGAATGCAAATTCAAAGTCCATTTGATTGAATTTTAACAAACGCCGCAAATATTTATAACTTTTTGATGTCGCCGAGAGGCAATCCTTCCTATATCCAAGTGGTGGTGGAAGTCGTGAGGCACTTGAATATCCGGACACCACGGATGGCGTTGGCGATGTCGTGTACTTAACATGACTATATTGACTCATTTTGTTGATGTTGTGTTGTGTCTAATAACTAAATATGTAAACGTGAACGTCTTTCATTTTTTGTCTGCACGAACAGCTGATTGGTGCTGGCACAGAGAAAACAAATCAGAATGTTATCGAAGTGAACTATCGCATAAATACTATTGGAATTATCGATAAGGGTACCGATTTATTAAACAATCAGTGTGACCGACTTTCTAAAAAGAGTGCGCCAAAAAATACCTTTTCAAGCAATTTTGAATGTAATAAAACGTTTGTAAATTTTTTGTATAAGCCGATTGAAATAATTATTAAACATTATGAGCATTAGTATTAGTCAAGGAATATATAAAATATCAAACAAATTTGAATCAAAAACGCAAAATGTTTGCGATTCGTTTACAAAGCACCTTTTTAGAATTTCTGCAGTTAGTAAATGGCAAATTTTACACCCCTTTAAAAAGGAGTGCTGTGGAGCAAGTGATTTAAGATGGAAGGAATAATTTTAAAATGAAAAAGTAACCGACTATTTGAGACTCACTTTTTTGTTGTTGTTAAATGTTTGTTACTTCAGCAACTGCACAAATAAATAGCACCCGCCACCCCACCCCCCCTTGAATGACAACAAAGCAAAACAAACGTTAAACTCCCACAATTGCCAAGATAGTTCAATGGAAATAGAAAGTTTCAGCTGCTTCAAATACGACTGCGCCACAATTAAGGCATCATTCAATGCATTTTTCAACGGTCAACGGTCACCGATCAGCAGGCTCCGGGCAATTTATGGCACAGGACACTCTGCGACTCTGAGCAATTGCTGAGGAGCACAATAAGCAATCTTTATCACATTTATTGCAATGCCCTTTGGCATTGACAACCGGGGCCAGGATCAAAACGCAAGCGTAAGACAAAGGCAAGCTGCTGCTGCTGCTGCTGCCAGGAGCAGAAGGAGAAGGGGAATCGGGGAAAAGGTCAAACAATGACCGGCAAAGGTAAAGGCACAAAAGGAGCAGCGCGCGCTCGATCTCTCTGAGGCGAACATATATTTTGAGGTCGTCTTAGAGGTCAACTTGGGACTTACTTAGGCATGTCGTAAATGTCGCTGAGCTAAAACTCATAGCGCAGAGATCCTTTCAAATTCTCACTCTACAAACAGGGGTTGTAGTCCTGAGATTTTCTACTCACTCTCTCTGTCGCTCTCTCTGCCTCTCTTGAGTTGAGCTGCTCAGATTTCCACTTGGGCGATCCATCTTGTCCACAGGACAGCACAGGACATTTCCGGATTGCATTCAATTGTCCTGCTGCAACAATTGCGCTTTTTTCTATTGCTTGTTTCTTCCGATTGCTTGTTTGTCACCTTTTCTTTTTCCACTGTTTATTGGTTTTTTAGATCATGTTACGTTTTTGTTGTTGTTTTGTTTGCTGAATACATATACAAGGATTGCCGTCAGTCGGATCTTGGCATCAAGACAAATGACCAAGTTTGTCAGACATTGGCTACCAATATCCCAAAAAAACAGCCGTCATTACTTGGCGCCCATAAAAATTAAATGAAAATTAAGCGTAAACATGAGAATTCTGTCACATAAATTCCCCCGGGTGTAGAAGGAGCCGTACTTCGTCCTGCACCTTGCCAGCAACTATTTATAGTCCTTGTCTGAGATTTGGGAATCGGAGCGGCAGCTGTTCAGCTCGTTCTCCTCCTCACATCTGCAGACTACATACACAGTTGAGTTACGCGCTGCTGAGGTCGCTACTTGATTAACACATGTCCTGCCGGCCTGCCCTGCCCTGCCATGCGGGCGTATCCCTGACATGTAATTCTCACAGCGTCACAAAGGGGCAGCGCTGCAGTTGCACTAGCAGTCGCACGATATGTTAATGTTTAGTTTGTTGATGCTCTTAACTCATTCATTATGAATTGGAGGTGCTAAGTGTGCCACATGTGTGGCAGCAGCGGCAACCACAAGAATCGTAGTGGCAGCCAAGCACAGAAGTTGCTGTTGAAGAAACGTCAAAGATTAAGTTGCAATTCTTCAGTGTTACTCATAGTTGGAATGGGGGTTTTAATAATTTCAATGTCATACAAAATTATATTTAAAATTTAGTTGAAATAACATTTTTCAATGTATTTAAAATATATTTAAATTAAATATATTATGCAGACCTGCTTCATTTTAAGTATTGAAAATATTTTAAAAGTTTTTCAATATTACATTTTAATATGAATCATTTTAAGCGCAATATATGCACACTTTTATATAATATTAATATTAAGAATGTAACACAAAAGTGTCTAAATACTAAAATTTATAATTAAAATTTAACCAACAAAAGTCTTCGATTTTATTTGTAATTTTTATACGATTGACAAAATATAACAAAGCAATCCTTAGAATTCGAAACTTATTCAAACTTAAATCATCAGTTGTGCATTATGATTAATCACGAAGTTATTTCTTTGTATCTGTCAGCCACATAACTGTTACACCCACAAAGTTTTCATGCTCTATAGAGAATGCCACAAGATTATGATCATGAATATGAGAAATCGTCAAAATACAATAAGGACAAAGCCTGCATACATTCAAGTATACTGTACTCAATCAATCATAAGACGTGGAAGCGACACGCAAAGCCTTAAGGAAATCAAACAAAGATGCCACGAGCACAAGGGAGGATCAAGGACCGAGACTCAACTTCGGCTCGGGGTGAGGCAATGTTGCGCGTGCGCAGCGCACGCTCCCATTAAATGTTTACTCTATTAGGCGCGCCAAGGAGCAGGCAGGCAGGCAGACTACTGGCAGGAAGGCAGGCAGTCAAGGAAGTGCGGCGATTATGGGTACGAGAGCCAGACTTCGACCCCGACTCGCTCCGGAAACACACAAATCTTTCGCGCCAATGTCGCGACCCTCGACATGGCATTTAGCTGCCGCTGTCTCAAGATCCATAGCCTGACCCCGAACTCTACGCCAACCCCGAGGTGAAGTTCAAATATGCATTCACTTTGGCATAGATGCGCCTTACAAATGATTTTCTTATGCTTGGTCCTTTGGGGATTTGTTTGTGTTTCTGCAGAAGTGACATTTAAATGAGCGCGGGGTTAAAGTCGAACTCGATGCCGCTTGACATCTGCCCTAGCTGTATTTATGAAGTTATGCACTAATTTCTGGTAGTTTTTCGTCATTTCTCAGCCATGAAAATTTGTTGCCTTTTGTTCGAAGATATGTGTTTAAAATTGTCTCTAATGTGTGCACAGTATTTGTGTGTTCTTAGACAAAGGGTAAGAGCTCGAAACCCGCTTCGGATTTATGATTTGAAAACTCTAACTAAAAATCTTTCGGTTAAAAAAAACACCAACTGAACTCTTAATTAAAAATAAATATTAAGACCTTTAGACACTTTTTAAGAATAAAATCGATTTCTTATATTTTTAAACTAACTACAACTGATATTATTACAATATATATTCAGTTTCAAAATGGCTGATATTTAAATATTTTAGCAAAGCGATGTCAGTTCAAATTTAACGCCAATTGCACGCTCATAAAAACTTAGGATTATTGATATATCTGTGGATATCTCAACTGTCCAATCGAAAGCGGATTCCGATTTCACGGCCATCCGCTTGCATAGTTATGGATAGAATAGAAGGAATATATGTGACGATCGGTGCAATTAGCGCAGGACAATCGACCGTCTAGCAAAAGATAAAAAACTTCACTTCAACTAATCCCGTCAGTGTGTGATTGGCGTGCTGCGGCTCAGCAAGGATATTCCGAGGAGATTTCAATCGTTAGGCGATGCATGAATGAGACTCGGATTCAGATCGCCAACAATATGAAAATGTCACGCTTATCGGTGACGCGGCGGAGATGGGAGATGGCAGAAGGAAAAAGGAGCAGGAGAACGGGCATCAGGCCGGCAGTTTCCTTTGGCTTATGTTGTGGTTTAACTCAAAAGGAAGTCGAGACCGCTGGCTCACCCAGGGCCCAGTTTCAGTTACAGTTCCACTTCCAATGCAAAGTTGCAGCCTTGGTCCTTGGTCCTTTTGGTGTTTTTGTTTTTCTAGTCGCCTGCTGCCTGCCGAGCACATGAAACCGGATGAAACATCAAAATAATAACAATATTCGTGTGTATCCTGTGCCAGGATATTGGCGCGCTGCCGCATTGAAATCGTATTTTATTTTTTTTTTTTCATGACAACAACGAACAGATTTGCGCCGAAATGAGATGCAGGCGTTGCCGCTGCTTGTGTCCCGTGGTTCTTGTTCTCCTACTCCTACTCCTACTCCTACTCCTACTCCTGCTCCTGCTCGTACTCAGACACCTCCCGGTTCTCTGGCCGCGTGCCCGTTCATTTAGCACTGTCATTGTGCTGGCGACCGTTATTTGAATGACATTTGAATTTGCGCATAGTCCTGTAGAATTATTCGGGCTTCATTGACAATAGCCCCTGTACGGGCTGGCAATTTGTTGCCAGACCGATCGAGCAGCTATTCAATCCGTATTTTTATTTTTATATGTTGAGTTCATTATGCAGAGGCAGATGATGCTGAAGAAACAATGAAAGATCGTAGTTTGAATTGGCTCAACATATAATCCATGATCGGTGATAATATTAAAGCTTAATAAGTTTACGATCTGTAGTATAAAGTTATCCAGTTGAGCATAACTTCATTTGCTAAAGTTCAAAATAGAAATAAATTCACTTTTCAAATTCAGTAAGGAAGTTATATTATAATAATCATAATCAAGGCAAAAATTCGTTTATTAGAAATGTATATTTATTAAATATATAAATATACTTATAAAGATCTTTGACTCTTTCAGCTATCAAATTCTGTAAGGAACTTATCTTTAAGTAAATGTTCTACTGATCTGCAATATTCAAAAACATCAAAGGGTTTTTCAAAATCTTGCATGATGAATTCGTTCATTTAAAAAATGACTGATTAATTACAACTAATTATCAAGATCCTTATCTATACTCGACTTTTGACTGCATCCCAAATAAATACCTATATCATACATTCTAATCAAATCATTTTTTGCATGAACAATTTGCGGTCTAGGGGCGCTAGCAACCCCACAAAGTGATCATGGTAAAAAATGAACATTTCCAAACCACGCCCAGTTCGAGCACCCTAAAAAAATGCACTTCAAAGGTTAATCACATAATGTGGCCTCACAGGCAACTTGATATGTACACCAATTACCATGTCAATTTTTTGTTACCTCACCCCATATAAAAAACACCCTAAAAAGAAGAGGCGCGATGAGTGGCGCTAAAAATCACATTAGGGATGCTTACGTGACTCCTCGATTACAACATAATTTAAAAAAAGGAACAGGGAAGTGGCAAGGGGAAAGCAACAGGCATTGAACAAAGGGAGCAACAACAAAAACGGAAGTTGTTTTTTTTATGAAGTGCTGCCTTTTTATTGGTGGTTAATTTGAGTGAGCACTCGATATGATGAGGGTTACCCAATGTGGATGAGGATTGTGGATGATGATGCAACAAGTAAGGGGCACAAGCGAGATACGAGCTCATCGTTAAAAGAAAGAAAAGAGTTGGGAAGGGTTCCTATTCGGCTTAGGCTATTTATAAAGATGTGCGACAGTCGAAGGATTCTTTGATTGCCCAACGTGTTGAAAGGGAAAAGTAGCTGCTGTTGTTCCCTTCTATTGTTGTTGTTGTTGTTGTTTTTGGGCACGTTTCTGGCACTTTTTCAAGCTCAATGCCGGGGATCTTGCGGTGCCACACGCCCAAAGATGCCAACAGCTCCGTGTAATCCCCGCTCGTTGATTGGCCCACCATTATGGAGCATATACTTACGTGCTCTTAAACAATACCAGAGGGGTTGTCTATAAATAAAACAAAATAATTTAAACTCTTTTCGGGCACTCGTAGCACTCATATCATTTTGTTTTTATTGTGCGCCGTTAATTTTCACTTTTTCCTCCCTTCGATGTTGTCTCAAAGGGGGAATAGAAAAAGGGGAAAGGGAAGCTGGGATCTGTATCTTTGTTTGACACTTAAAAATATAAAACTGTAATTAAATGTGAGTGAAAAAATGAACACATGTATTCCTGAGGGTAGAGCCAACCCTCTGGCAACAAAATAAAATGGCGATTTTGTAAAGATATTGAAAGAACTTAGCCATAATAATAATAAATGGCATGGTATCAAAATTACGGATATTTTTATGGGAAGAACTTTTTTGTTTTTCAAAGCAATTATACAATTTTTAAAAATTTTGTATGCTTCTATATATATATATATTTTTCACGTTTTCATTAGGCATTATTACATTTTTTTTCTTCTAGGATCCAAAAACTGTCAGGACAATTTCTACCCAAATTTTCGCAGTAATTCTCTATTTTGGATTGAGTACATTTTCGCAACTACGCAATTGCAATAACTAATTAATCTCGCTTTGTAATAATTGCAACACCCTTTTCCGAATCCAAAGCAGCTGGAAATGTTTGTGATTTATATAAACTCGCATAGAGCCGGGTTAGAAAATAAAAGGGTTAAAATCCATCAAAATGACACATTTTTTTCGGAGGGTTAATGCTGCGCTACGCAAAATGTTCAAATTTCTACATGAAAGGCAACAAAATGATTTCGTTGCGCTGCGCTGATATGGCAAAAATGAATGCCACATGGAAATGTGGCAATGGAAAATGGCAAGCTGAAATGCTGCCCCTTTTTGTGGACCAGCCACAATTCAATTGAATCAATGACCAGCTGGAAAATGTGCTTAGGCCCAAAACAATTGTGTGGAATGCTAGCCAAATATATGCAGCATAATGAATGCACTTCACATCTTCACATTGATGACAGTTCCTGATGGATGCGGTTGCAGTCAAAGTAGCACCTGCCTGGCAAGGAAAGGCTTGTGACCAGCTGTTGATTTCCATGCTGAAAATGGGCATGGCCGGCATGGGCAGGCTGTGAGGAGTTGCACATTCTGGGGCCTCGAGCCAAGCACCTTCGGAAATCTGAAACCCATATCCGCCCATCAAATGTTAAACGTCTTGATATGTGAGCGGCAATGACAACTTGGCCCGGATTTGCAGGACTCGTTTAACACCTGTAAGTTGTACTGGCCTGGATAATGATACCTCCTCGTCAGTGCATCTCTAATTGCTCACATTACAGAACTCCAGCTGACATTTGCACTTCTGCGTTCACAAAGACCAATAAGTCGATTTTGGGTCCAGACGCGAAACAGCCGATACCAGATATCTATTCAGCAGCAACAACATGTTGCTCAAGTAAAAAGTATCTGTTACTGAAAGATACAAAAATAAAAAAGAAACTACAAAAAATAGCATCAACAATGGCAACTACCTGTTTTTTATTCACATGCCAACAAAAAAAAGAGAAAGAAAAAAAACCAGCAAAAAATATCGATTCATTCAACATTCAGCATTGTTCAATACGATTTGCAACCCTCCTCTGAGGGGTGGTTTCCCTTACCCACCCTATTTTGCAGCATTGGCAGTTTTTCCAACATTTATATTTTTTTTTGTATTTTGTGTGCATTTTGGGTTGCTTTTTGAGCACTTTTTTGCAGGCACTCTTATATACACTGTTTATACATTTGTTTTTGTATTTCCGATATTTTTATTGGTCGTAATCGCATTTTTTATGTGCGAAGCATCAAACAGTTTCATGCTTCGATTGTGTAATAGGCGTTTTTTGACTTTTTGGCTTGTGCTGCCAACATTTTGATTGGTTCTTTAGGGGCTGCAGATGGGGATGAGAGGCATGAAAAAAACTACTATAATACATAGTGGAAAAACTAAGAGAAATTGCAATGTGACCAATATATACAACAAACTCAATTGCTGTGCTTCTTCTTCTTCCATTGGCCCCATACTATGTTACATAGAATCTTAAATAACGACTTTGCTTATAGTCCAATCGTAATCAAATTTTTAGAACATAAAGATTTCATATAAGTGTATGTTAAATCAGAAGGTCACAGTTCCACAAAAACGTATTTTTCGATTTCATACTTTCGAAAAATTACAAAACAATTTTCTCGTTTAGTGCCCAAATACTTGAAATGACCCTTCCAAAACTTCAAACAGCCATAACTTTGTCAAAAATTAACCGATTGTCAAGTTCAAAGACATTTTTATCATTATTTATCCCCTAAGTATACTTATATTCAATTATAAAACATGGACATGAGCTCATAGATAGTTGATACTTGAATTTTGATCAAAAATGTTTTTCTAGATTTAAATGTAGTATTAAAGTAAAGGTCAGATCGGTTGAGGTCTGACAAGGTTATGGTACCGGGAATCTCCTAGTCGAGCATTCTTCACTAAAGAAGTGAGTTATCAGATTTAGTTAAATAAAATATCAACTCTTTAAGGATACTTGTTTTAGCAGTGCTTTAGCCTTGGGTATGCACTCCCAGGCGTCTACGATTACTCTGTTGACTCGCCGACATCTGCGACGCCGGCCTAGCGCAAATAGTGTCTAAAGAAAGGCTGTGATAAAAATGTGCTGTGGCAGACGAACATCGAATTCAATCGGGTAACCCACACAATTTTTATTGTTTGCGCGCGGCAAATGTAGCAAACTGTCCAAACGATGAGGCCAACGGTTGTCCAGTCCGCAGGACTCGCCACTGGCCCGGTGCCGTCTGTCCAGTGCAAATAGCTGAGGACAACGCCACAGCGGGCTGAAGAGAACGCGTGTGCAACCCCCACACACTCACACACTCACTCACACACACACACACACAGAGAGTGAGGCAAAGGACATCAGGCAGGCACACGCTGCTGTCGTTTATTTCGACTTCCTTTTTCTCTATAACGGATGCTGGACATTATCGATGGCACAGCCAGTCAACAACAACAACAACAACAACAAAAGTGAGATTTTTTTTGTTGTTTTCCATGCTGCATGCATACGAATATATATATACATATATATATATGTCTATGTATATTTTTAACCATTGTTATTTTTCGTTAACTAAAGTGCCATCAGGGGCAGATGTTTTTTCTATCTCTCAAAATGTTCATCATGTAGGCGATTCGAGTTTTTCATCTCCCTCCCTCTACCACCACAGCATATACATACCATATATATATATACATTGATCCTAGCATTCGCATTTACATGAAAGTGGACATTGTGGAACTGTAAACATTTTTTTCCTTTTTTTTTTTTCTTTAGCTGCTGAGTGGAGTTTGTGCTCTTTTTTGCTTGTTGGGTTAGTGGGTCTCTTTTTGCACCACCAACACTACCTTTTACCATCATACCCACATTTTTCATATATGCCTCATTTAGCCGCTTCGGATTCTATTCAGTTTTGCATATTTATCATTGAATGTGTAGCAATTAGTTTTGGCTTTTGCACTTGAATTGATTTTCAATTTCTATGGTGCATTCATATGACAGTTTATATTGAGCATATATGTACATATATATAGCAGCAAACCACAAGTTAAGAACCCAAAATCCCAGATTAAATTTTGAAAAATTTTAATACACTATTGAGCCGAATAAAAATGCAAGGATCTCTTTTTAATTGCACTCAAAGAGCAACATCCAAAATGTACAGACTATTTTATAAATTTTAATTTATTTTGAACGTTTTGCTGTGATTTATTGCAGCACTCTCCTAAAGATGAGATACATAAATATAAGTTAACTATAAAAATATAGAAATTAATTTTATTACAATTACAATTTCTAAAATAATAAACATAAGTTAGCTCATGCCAAAATAGTCACCTGGCTGCAGCCAGGTCAACTGCAGCATTGCTTGTTAGCAGCGCCCACTTAAAAATTAGTTCCACCTACCGCATAAGGAATAACCGTCGGACCTTGGTCAGCTGTTGGACTGAAACTGAGGATGGCTGAAAGAAAAGGAAAGTTGTTGGCGGACCGTGCGCAATTCCAGTGAAAACTGTTTACAGAAATAAATTATCGGCTATTCAGCAAATCCATCGGCGTGTGTGAGTTAGGATTGGTAAGTATGTGGTATAGGAATAGGGATATTGTTAGGTGCCGATAGCCGGCAGCACATGACGTCACGCTAAAAGGATCATAGCCAGTCCATAATTGGCTACAGATGCTGGTCCATGGCAATTTTATAATGATAATGCGTAAACCTGAACAGTTTCTTTTTTCCAAAATATGGGCGCCGTTGGGCCCTGCAAAATGCCAATCAACAGCTCATCGGGCAACGGCTGTTTGATAAGGGCTACGCGGTCTTCGACTCGGAAGGGTGGCTGTCTTGCTAATCATGCAGCAACTCATGGTCCATGGTCAAAAGCAGTAGTTATAAATGGTGAGTATATCGCTTGCATTTAACGGCACCCTTGCGTGTGTTAATCAACTAAACACGTACATACCCCTACCCCTAGCCCTACCTACCCACTCGCAACCCTCCAGCCGAGACAGTCAGTGCTATATAATTCGCCCACGCAGCGCTGTTAGTTTTTGGCATAGTGAAAAACCTTGTAACACTTTTCGACCCAACTTCGAACTCCCTTTGAATTATTTTTGGTATTGTTACTTGGCTTATTTTTAGCTGCTGTGCGTCTGGCGCATCTAAAAATGGCTACCCACACCCAGACCGGCAAGTACACCAATACAGCCAAACCCAACCCCCACCCCACCCCAACCCGGCACTCAATATATTCAATATGGCGTGCGCTCTGTGGATTTTTTTGTAGCCTTTATTGTTGACGCTGTCGTTCCTCTTTCCGTTCTGGTTGTTGTTCTTGTTGTTGTTGTTGTTGTTAGTTCTGGGGGTGGTTCGACTGCAAATACCTATTTTATGTTCAGCCCTGTGGGACATTTTTTCTGTGGCATTAATAATACTTTCATGTTTTCTCCGGCTGCGGTTCTTATGTAGATTGTAGGATAAGCCACACGAATTACGAAGGGTAACAACAAAATGGATGCGTCCAACATTAAGTCCAGACTCCGGAGTAGGGGCAAGTGCACGGACTTTAATAAATGTTAAATTAAAGGTTTATATCTCACAGCTCTGCGTCCTTTGAAGAAGCCATGAAAAAAACTATAAAATCGGCTATAAAATAGCTAACTTCACACATTTAATATTCTTATCTAGCCTTACAATTTTAGACTTTACAAATTTTATTTGCACAAAAAAAAAGAAAAGAATAAAATATTATTCATACGTTTTCACTGATAAACTTAAAGTACTCTTGAATATAACTAATATATTTAAAACTAAAATTTTCGAAATAAAAATACTAACTTGTAACCATTAAAAAAGTTTGTTAAAATTGTATGGCAATAAATGGGAAATCTTAGAGCTCTGTTTCTTTAACAAGTCAAAGACAAAATACAGCAACAATTTATATAGCAAAAGGTGCAAAAAATGAACAGCAGCTGCTTGAAGAGGGGAGAACAAGAAAAGTGAACCGAAAAAACCAAAATTACACCTTTCAAATGGTCAGTCAGTCAGTCAGTCAGAGAGTCAGAGAGTGTAGGGTATCCTAAGTGACCCCGGCTAGTTTCGCTTAACAAAGATGCTTTGTGCGCTCACAGTTTTTTGTCGGCGGAACCGAACAAAGGACTCTGGGATGCAACAATACCACAAGCCGAGATAAGAGCTGGCAATCACGACCAGAGCAAGGATCGTTAGGCAGCACAATGCGTTTAGGGTCCTGCAAAGGGACGATAAACATCTTTGAGCTCGCTTGCGTCTGCCACAAGCCACAAGATGTCCATGTCCATTGGGTTATTGGCAACTTAAGTGCGCTCAAATGCACAGAAATCAGAAATCTGGCTTTGCCTAAATAAATGGATATGCAAAATCTTAAAATCTTATTTAAGATTAGATCTACACTTTTGACTAAGTCTCAGTTGGACCACCATCAAATATAAACATTAATTTCCAATCATAATTTTCAAGGGCCCTCAGCAATTTCCATACACACATAAATATCAATTATGCTTTTGGGTGGATAATTTTAATGAAGAAAAACAGAAAATTAAAAATATTGTAAACTATTTAATGAACGAATGAATATTCGAAATATGTCGTCTATTCCCCCACACTCCAGCTATAGTCAACCAATCGGAAGCAAGCTGAAAAACTATTTATAAAACGCCCGAAAAATGCAACTAAGGGGAGAAGAAAACGAAAAAGAAAAGCAATTTCCATTTCCACTCAAGAGCACGCGACATCTTTCCAAAGTGCGTGCTCGGCACATGCGCAACTCTGAGTAAAATTCCCCAAGGCGATCCTCGATCCGATCCCTTGCTGTGTCATGGTTCAAGGCGTTGCCCTAAGCGCGTGCTCATGCGTCTTTCATTATTATATAATTTCCCCCTTGTATGCCATGTGCGAATTGTGCGTTTTCACGCCAAAGTCTCTGAAGATGATGATGATGATGATGGATCAAGGGAAGGGAAGCGAGGCGAAGTTCTTAGACGATCCTCAGACATTTCTCGTTAGGCCAATTTGCTTGGGTCACCCGCACAGTTTTTTCACTTAATAGCGGAGCCATTTAGCAAATGATGGAGCAGTTTTTTTTGTTCAATTAACCATTGCACCACATATTGTGTGGCTCTTTTGGAAAATTTAGAAAATTTCAATAAATCATTTACCGAATAGAACGCTGACATAAGCATCGCTTTCTGCAACTTGAAATGATACCATATGCACTTTTGTATCGTATATTAATTTTTATTACATATTACATAAAAACATTTGGGAAACTTTCTTTTTTCTATACTATAGTACAAGTGTTGCTTGAAAACAAGTTTCTGTACACTGGGGCTTGTAAAAAGTCTCTAGTTTGATTCGACTTTGGTTTACATTTATAACTATATAGCAGCTAAGTAATTTTGATCCATTTGCTCAGATAGCGATTAATATTTTGTAAATATATGTTTATACAATTCATTATTTGCTAAACACACACTCACAATATTATATGTATTGTATATAATTAAATTTATAATTGTTGTGGACTTTACATTTATTTGAGGATGTGTTATAAAATCTCAATATTTGTACTTCTTTTTGATCGATATCAAAAATATTGTCATTATGCCGAAAGAGTTTCAGAAATCATTAACGAAAATGTTACAAAAAAATGAAAATTGTTTTTTGCATAAAATTAGTTTATTTACTTTGAGGCTTAACTTAAAAATGATATTAGATAAACAAAAATACTGAAATACCAAAGAAAAGAGCACTCATATGTTGTTGTTGTTTTTTTTTTTTTTTGTTTTTATAAAAAATAAAATAATACACTAATTACTAATTATTAGTTATTAATGTGTAATTTGACTTTGGACTCTTTGCTGGCTGGGCTTGAAGTTGACTTAAAGTAAGGCTTATACGCATTTGAAATTTTTAAACCTTCTTCAGGGTCATTGTTCGGTTCGAGACGTATTTCTTAGCAAACTAAAAGATACTGAAAGGAGTTGATAGATAGTGAAGATAGTTTTGCTACATAGATACATTAGAGTTACGGTTAAAGTTAAAGTTAAATTTAAACATGGATGTGTTTGTTTTGGTTTTTTTGTAGGCTTAGGACTAGAGTTAGTTGGTAGCGTTTTTTGTGCGTTTTTGGCTTATGTACAATTCTCGACAACAAAATCAAACTAAAACTACGAGTATATACAATTGTGGACAACGAAATATGTTAATAATAATAATAACTAGAGCTAATAACAATGGTGCCGCTTAGGAGTGAGCATTGCGGGCCATGTGGACGAAGAGGCCGACGGGTCCGTCGCACTTTTCGCCGCACATGTTGCACTTGAAGACATCGTCGCAGCTGTGATAGCCCATGTGGATGGTGTAGAGCACGGCGTCCTTGAAGTAAATATCACAATACTTGCACTCGTAAATGGCCGGTGAGCTGCTGGTGGTGCTTGTGGTGCTGGTGGCCGCAGATGATGAGCTGGATACGGAGGCAGTGGCGGCAACGGGGGCAGGCGGTGCGGCGGCGGTGCTGCTGCTGCTGGCATTGGAGCTGTTGCCGGAGCTGGAGGCCGTTGAGCTGGCACTGGTGTTGGCCTGTGGCATGGCATGACCCGTTTCCATGGACTCATCCGCGGAACTGACGCCCGAGCAGTGATCATCCGCCAGCTGTTTGTTGGCGCTGCTGCCGGCAATCGGTGAGGAGGCAGTGGGCAGTTTGAGCTGTTTTTCCGGTGAAGTGAGAGCAGCGGATTTCAGATGGAGCAGCGTGTCCAGCTTGAGGACACGTCCCTTGCGGCGGGAGGCGCTGCTGCTGCTGATCAAAGGCGTGTCATCGTCCTTGAGCTTCAGATTGATTGCCATGTGGTTGCTGTGCGTTCGCTGTGACTGCTGCTGTCGCTGTGGCTCCTCCTTGATGGGAGTGCCCTGCGATAGATCCATGGCCGAGTCCACAGACTTGCGCTCAAAGTCATCCTCAATATCCTCCTCCTCCTCCTCCTCGTTGTCACTGTGAGCTGACAGTTGTTGGTGCTGCTGATGCTGCTGCTGATGATGTTGCTGTTGCTGCTGATGTTGCTGCTGTTGCTGCAACTGGTCACGCATGCGCGGCGACAACTGCGCGAGCACTGCGGCCTGCTGCTGGGCAGCGAGCACTTGCAGATTGAGATTCCAGTATGGAAAGAAGGCCATGTTGCGATTCTGTTGCAGCAAACTGGCCAAAGGCGGCAGCAGAGGGTTGGGCAAACTGGGCGCCTGATCCACGCTGGCAACACTCCTGGCCGGCGATGGTGGAGAAACGGGTGTCACAGGTGCTGCAACTGATGCTGCATTTGCGGCTGGCATGGGAAATCCTTGCAGTGCTGCTGATAGCTGAGATGTTGCTGCTGTCTGCTGCTGCTGCTGCTGTTGCTGCTGCTGCTGCTGTTGTTGGTGCTGTGGGGCAGCTGCTGCTAGGCTGCGTTTGCTGGAACTGCCGCAGCTGGAGCCGCTGCCGGTGAGGGACTTACTCTTGGGTCCACGCCGTGTGCCATAGACATCAATGACCAGGGAGGGATTGGGCGTGCCATCCTCATCCAGCACCATGCCAGGCTTATGCCCATACTTGCGCAGATGCAACTTGAAGCTGTGACAATACTTGGTGGCATAGTCGCAGTCGGCACAGCGATACTGATACACCGAACTGTGCGACTTGCGATGCGAGTTGAGCATGGATTTGTTGACGCAGGTGTAGCTGCACTTGTCGCACTGGAAGGGCTTCTGGTTCTTGTGCTTGCGTATGTGGTACTCGAGATGATGCTTGAACTCGGTGACAAACGGACACTTGGAGCACTGCAGTATCTTGTCCGGCTTCATGTGGGTGCGCGTGTGCGCCCAAAAGTCCACCTTGGTGATGGCCACCACGCCGCAGGTCTTGCACTTGTAGTTCTTCATCTTGCCGTGGGAATTGTAGATGGGCATGCGTATGTTGGTGTCGTCATCCTCGGATTCGGCCATGTATTTCATGTCCTCGCTGGAGTTCGATATCAGATCGTGCTCCTTCTCCGGCTCGGCGCAAGACTGCTGCGACTTGGCGGGTGACTTTGGGGGCGTCACATCCATTGGCGGGGTTAGCGCCTGCAACTTGTCGCCGGTTTGTAGAGCCGCTGCAGCAGCAACAGTTGGTGCGCTGGTCGTCGGCGTCGGCTGTGGACTGGGACGCATGTTGCTGGCGTAATAGTGTTGCATGGGATTGGGCAGTCCCGGCGGCGTCAGCGGATTGAAGCCGCCCAGTGTGAGATGATGATGCTGTTGCTGCTGTGCCGCCTGAAAGTGTTGCTGATACTGCTGCTGCTGCAAGAGCTGCTGCTGCAATGTGGCATCAAAGTGCTGCAGGCTGTTCTGATCATTGTTGCTCGGCGACGGCGTCATCGTAGCCGCACACAGCGTATCCATGGGCTGTTGATGCTGCTGCTGCTGCTGCTGTTGCTGGTGTTGTTGTTGCTGCTGCTTGAGGTACTGCTCCAGGTGGGTGCTGGGTGGATTGGGTGACGGCAACGGCGATTGGCGTGGACTGCTGGCCCCGCTGTTGCTGTTGTTGCTGTCGTGCTGGTGATGATGATGATGATGCGACATGGGCTCCTGCTTGATGTTGGCGGCAAACATGCTGCTGTACCACGCATTGTGCTGCTCATAGTTGGGCGCCGCGGTGCTCGTCTCCCAGTTCTGCATGTTGCTGGTAACGGCTGCAAGGATAACAGAAGAAGATGGTGTCGAGATGTAAGTTAAAATGTCAGTTCAATGCGCCTGCGTCAAATTTTTTATGCTTTTTGCTTTAATTTTTTTGTTTTATTTTTGTGCTACGTTTTTCTTGTATTTTTATTTTAGCCACCCCTAAGCGTGCCACCCTCAGAGAGAGAGAGAGTGAGAGTGGAGTGGGTCAATTTGAGTGAGTTTCGCCGAGGACAAAATGGCGGGCGGGCGGGGGGTACGAATAAAAGTACGGGGTATCCTTGGTGCTCACCTAGCGCTGATTATGCTGCGGATCGAATCGTATATATTCGATGCGATTTGTGTTATATTCCAATGTTTCGTGATCTGAGGATCTTGGGTGGATGCTGTGCGTCTGCTCGCTGGATAAACAAACGTGTGACTGACTGACATATTGCAAATGGTTGTGGCTTATATATGGGCCAGGTAGACGCCGCACGCGTCAAGGGATTAGATGCGAAAAGGTAGGCGAAAGTCAGGTATCGGGTCGCGATGTCGCGAGTCGCGAGTATGCACTCCTTGATCCATTCAAACTGGATTAGAG
The DNA here is from genome assembly GCA_035045305.1 of Drosophila maculinotata. Classification (NCBI taxonomy): domain Eukaryota; kingdom Metazoa; phylum Arthropoda; class Insecta; order Diptera; family Drosophilidae; genus Drosophila; species Drosophila maculinotata. Next base: position 14,825,655 of record JAWNPD010000335.1, read on the forward strand.
CAACAAATGCAACATATACAACAACAACAACAGCAACAACAATAACAAAAATTACGCGCATTGGATTTGGATGATCCGGGCAAGGAAGCTTAAGCTATGCAGATTAGAACACAAAAACGCGACGAGTTTTCCCCTCGCACAAACCGTTTGCAGTGGATTAAAGTTAATCAGCGCGAGCATCGACAGACCAAGACCAAGACCAAGACCAGGACCAAGAATACGCATTTGGATTAGAAGGCTCAGGAGGCGCAGCCTGCGAAGATGCATTTTGCATTTCGCATTTCGCGTTTCACGTTTCGCGTTTAATAATAAAAATCAAAAGGATTTAAGCTAATGCTCGACACCACACAGGTGAGAGTGAGATGGCAACAACATGCAACATGCAACATGCTAAAGAACTAGCCGCAGCTGTTGAAATTTGCCAAACTAGTCACTTAACCAATTTACTAGACTCTGGCACACGGCAAATTCATATCATTTAAAGCACATAAATTTCTTCTTAATAGTAAGTAAATTATTGTTATTTTTCTATTTTATTTTTGAAAAGCTGCGCGCTGCATTTCTATAAAAAGTCTCACAAAGCAATCATAGAACGTAAATAGATGTGCCATAAAATGAGGAATAAGTTGTAGCAACAATCTACAAAATACAATATTATTAAATAGGTGCAGGGCATGCCACTCAATTCTCTATTCCATTCTTAGCAGTACTATAGAGTAAAAACATCCAAATAAAAGGATTTTTCACGTATTTTAATAGTTCACCTATTGTTTCGATTAAATTCAAACTTTGTTTTTCACTTGACAAAAATCCTTTTTAAAACGTTTCTTTAAAAATATTGAAAATTTTTTCTAAAAAATGTGCTAGTGTGAGTTTTAATTTGAATCTCATACCAATTTCATATTTATATTCAAATTTTTGATTTTATTTTCAATGCCTTTTCAAAGTACTCCGGTTACGAAATTTGTTGTATACCCAATTTGATTTGCTTAGTTTTTGTAAAGCAGCCATTAATTTTTCTATATTTCTTTCGACTTTTTTCTCATTTTTCCCCTGCTGCAATTTCACTTCAGTTGCCGCATTTTGGCCAATTGTTTGTGCTTTTAAGTAAATATTATTATAAACGCAAAACGTCAGCAGCATTCGTTGTGGGAATGAGTACAATACTTGGGGGATGACGATGTGGGGTGGTTCAGATTGGGGCGGGAAAGCGAGGGTTGGTGGTGGCGGCGGCGGCGGCGATTCAGCGACGCCTGTTAGCTAAAATATCTACAATACTTATGCATAATTGATGGTACAGGAAATTTAGCGCTGCACCAAAACAACAAAAGCGGCAGCAACAGCAACAACAAACAGTTTGTATATTGTATAATGCGCTTAGCATATTTATTAAATTTAGCTAGCGATATTTTTAAGAACCCAAATTAATTGGCTTGTCAGTAGTGCAACCAGCAACAACAAAGAGAGCAAAGCTTGCGAGTTGTCGACTTTTTTGCACACCCAACAATAACAAAGGCAAAAACTAAAGGCCAAGTGTAAAATGAATATTACGCCGGCTGCATGCTGTGCCTAGGATGAAGAAGAACAACGGGCGGCAGGAGGTGTGAAGGTGAGCGAGAAGCGGCGGTGGGGGGGAGGGGGGAGGAAACGAGTGTGAATGCAACGCAACCGAAACTGCAAAGTAAACTAAACATGTGCTAGTCGTTTGGCCAACCCCCATCCTCCCATTCAGCACCCCTACCCCTCCCACCACCCCCCTTACAGCCGCCACCCCCTTTTGTAAAAATATCATGAAACTGGCAAAAATGGAAAATTCAGACGCAGAAAATGCGCCACAAAAAATGTTTTTGTTGTAAAATTGCATCGGCTTCGGCATCAGCATCAGCATCGGCGGTTAGAAAAGAGGTGCCAGAGCAGAGGAGCTGCCGTAGCTGAATTTGCATTATAAAAAATTATTTATATATTGAGTTGTTGCTGTATTGTGTGCTGGGAAAAGCTGTATTTTTTTTTTGTTTTGTTTATATGCATGCATTGCATGTTTTTCTAAAAGAAACTGCATGGAATTTATTAGGGAGCTTTCAATGCCAACCAAGAGCACATAAATGCATGCCTTCTAGCTAGATAATTCATCTATTCGATTCTTGACTAGTCTATTGGCGGAAAACATTAAAAATATATCAAAGCAGCTGACAATCATCATTTTAGCATGCCCCTTGCCAAAAAATACAATAGTTAAAAAGGCAAAATAGAAAGAAAGAAAAGACAACGAAAAAAAAGAACATAAATACAAAATGCAAATATACAAAACTCAAGATATTTCGGCTTTCAGATCTTTGGTAATATTTTGAAATGCACTTTTGGCAGGCTCAGGCAAAATGGCCATTAAAAAATTGCAACGTTGACTTTGAATTATAGTTGGGTGTCTAAAATTAAATTATTAAAAAAAGAAAATCAAAAGAAATTGCTAAAAAGCCAGAGACGGCGCAGAAAGAAAGGCGGGCAAAAAAATATACGAAAAAAAATACAACATGCAGTCGGACATGTAAACAAATAAAATTAGCTGCCAGGCAGCCAAACGAACAGGGGCGAATGGTTTGTTGGACAGGGCAAGAGGGGGGCGTGGCGGTGCTAGGAGGGGCCGGTTGGTGCACGGTGCAAAAAACAAGTTCGCTAGATCGGCTAAAAGCCAGACAGATTTTGAAATATTGTTTTAGAATTTTCGCTGTTGCATTTTTAGCAAAATGATATGTATGCAAGTGTAATGGTGTGAGTGCCTTGTCTTTAAGGTTAAAAACACACAAAAAGAAGCACTCGACAACAAGTACAACAACTACAGCTACTGTTAGAACAGTAAAAGAAAAAGAATTGATGGGTGATTCTAAAATAAAGAGAGCCAGTGTAATATAGTATATTTGAGAGAGCTGATAAGAATTTAACAAAGTGAATTTCTTAGATGAATATCAAAGAACAGAAATTTGTAAGCAATTCTCAAAGAGCACTTTTGCCAAAGTTTCAAAAACTTTTTAGTAATAAATATATTTTCAACAGCTACAAATAACTACTACGGATAACTGATTCTACAAACTTGTATTACAGTGACTTACTAGTTTTAAATTATATATCAGATTTATTAATGTATATTCCTTAGTCTAATTTTAATGCTTCACCAAAAATGTTTAAGCAATATATCTAATAATATAATTAATATTTAAAATTTTGTATGAACATTCCAGTCCATGATTTTCAAGGCCCACCCAAACTTTAAAATGGGCTTTTATGTTTGTGGGAATACCTCAACATTTTGTTATTTGCGCTGTGCCCACGAAATTTTGCAAATTTTTCTAGTATTTGGTTGATTTTGTTTATTTGCTTATGTGCTGTAAAGTTGCTCTGGCAAAAGCTCACTTTCATTTACCGTTAACTGTAAATGCAATATTTATGATCCCCTTAGAGGCCCCCCCCAAAACATTCTAAATGCGCAATAGACCTGTTGTTTAATAAGCTGGAAAATAATATTTACATACCTGAGGCGACTTTCGAGCAAATCTCAAAAAGTTTTCGTACGAAACGGGTAACGGGTAACGGGAATCGGGAATCGGGAGCGGCAGCAATGGGGAAGCTCTCGCGCTCTCCACACTTGACCGCGGCACCGTTAAATTTCAACAAAACGATAAAAGCGATAAAAGTGCGTGCGAAACAAAAAACGCGCACAGCATACAAGCACACATTCACTAACACACACACAGTAGTAGGTGTGTTGGTGTGTGTGTTTTGGTGACTGCTCCTTTTGGTCGTTTTTATCTTCCTTTTTTGTATTTTTTTTTGTTATTTGCCTTTGCTTTTTAGCTTTTTTGTGCGAAGCTCGCGCATGTGCGAAATAAAACTCTTTTCGAAGGCAGTTCAATAATTTTTCAAAAACCCGTTAAAGTTTGGTAAAGTTTTTAACACGTTCACTGGCAGTTTGTTTGTTATGGAGTGTTTTTTTTTTGTTATTTTTCGTTAACGTTCTTTTTGCTTTTTGGTTTCGCTTTCGTTTGGCTTGAGACACTCGTCGTCCTTTTTGAGATTTTGCTGATGCGGCTGCTAAGCGGACGTTCGGCTTATGCGAGGCACTGAACACGACTGACATGAATTCATGCTCAACTAGCACTAGTCATAGCTGAAAAATCTCCTATGGCCCAAAATCAACTCAAAATGCAAAGAAACAAATGTCAAAAATGCATGCACAAAACCAAAAACACACACAATGGCTCGCACACACATACACACAACCAAACAAACAAACGCACGCACAGCAGCCGAGCCGAGAGCCAGAGAGTGAGTTGTGCTCATTGCGCTCAATTACAACGGCAAAAACAAACGCACTCGAAACGGCTGCTGTATGTAACACGCTCAAAAGCAGTGAGTGAAATGCGCCCCATCCCCAAATCGGCGTTCAGTGACTGGCCACTGCCTCCCCAAGCTCGCTCACTCTCTCTCTCTCTCTCTCTCTGTCGCTCCCTCTCAGTGCTTCTCAAATGAGCGTAATCTCTCTTCTTGTCTAATATGCATCCTTTGGCTACGAGCTGCAGTTGCTGCAGTTCGCAATTGCAGCTGCCGTTATTTTTGCCAAAATTTGCTTCATTATTGATTATTGATTTTTGGACCTATTCGTCTGCCTTTTGGCCGCTGGTCACTGCCAGCTCCATTGGGTCCTTTTCCCTGTCGTTGTCCCTGTCCTGGGGCGTAGGAGTGGGGACTGTCGGGAGTTGCATCCGACAATTGTTTTCTGTGTTGGCGCTTTTCGACTGCAACTTAAAGCCAACATTCAATATAATGTTTTGTTTGGGGCACTAAAAGGGGCATGTGAATGAGATTGATGGCGCCACATAAAGTTGCAAAGTTCTAGTTGCTTTAAAGCGTAAAGGTTTTGTGCTTTCCCTTTCGAATGTTGTTGTTTACTATAATTAATAGGGAATTCGTTACGTTGACATTGAAGTAAGCTTTGATTGAGTGCTTTAATAAAAGGCTTACATATTGAGTATGAATAATTAAAGGACATACAATTTGTTTTATTTATTTGAAAATGGTTTAATTTAATATATATATAATATTTATTTAGATTACTTTAGTTTTTTATTGTAAAAAAAAAGGAAATTAATGTGCAGTGTTACTTTTATTATTAAACTATTTCTATGACTCAGAAGAAATATTAATAAAATCTGAAGGAAATAAGCAGAAGCAGTTGACTTATTATAAAAACAATAAATACTTTTATGCCTAAGTTTATAAATATTTAAAATACATAAAAAAGTTGATAAATAAATATTTGAATAGCCAAAAACGGGCTCTTTGCGTAATGAGAATTCACATCAAAAATGTATATGCTGAAGCACATAATTACGATGCATATTAATGTTAAGTAAATGATGAATTTAAATGTTCATAAACATGGTAAATAAGTAGAGCAGTTATTTGAATTATAAGGCAATATTTACAAAACAAACCATGGCCCAAAATGCAAACAAAACTTCGACAGCATGCAAATAAATGCAGCGAGGACATGGAAGGACGCTGTCGTTGTCGAACAGGTAGCCTGACCAGGAGCAGAAGCAGAAGCCGAAGCAGAAGTAGGAGCAGAAGCAGGAGGATTGCAGGCAGGCAGGCGGGCATCATTGACGTCGTCAACCGGATTAGAAGTGCAACCGGACTTTGCAGCGGATTTGCGAGTGCTGAAGAAAGGATTAAAGGGACGGCTACCTGGCTGAAACTGGACGACTTGCAGCGGCGTTCATTAATCCCGCATCCGCGGTTGCCGGGAAACTAGAGCAGCAGCAGAGCAGAGAGATTTAAAAGTGATTTGAAAATTGGCTATGCGACTGCATAATCCAACATTACGCAGCGTGCAGGATCAGGATCAGAGTCGCTGATCCTAGTGTTGATCATGTGATTAGCGCTGCTTAAGGCGGGCGCGGGCGGGTGCGTGGAGCCGCTGATCCTCGGAAAAACAGCAGCGCACAAGTTATGTAAAGTTGGCACAAATCCCAAAACAAATGTTCCTTAAGCCGATCTCGCTGTCCAGGATCAAGCGCAAGTCCGCACATGTCCAGCAGCAGCGTTACGCTTGACCTTTTAATTGACGATATTGATATTGTCATCCAATTACTAATTGCTCAGCGCACAAAGTTCAAGTACTGCCATGCAAATGATATGCTGGCTTTGCATCAGCCTTTTGTTCGGCCAACGTCAACAGACGTCCTTAAGTCCTTCCCTCTGTTATTGTGCCTGGCACGCTTTGTTCCCCAGTGGTGGTTTCAAGATCAACATCAAGATCAAGATCAACATCAATATCTCATATGCAAATGCGTATCTTGTGGTTGACCGAATTTCAATTCCATACCCCAAGTTGCTTACTCTGAGACCTCATTAGTTTTGTTTGTATTTGGCGCACTTTTCTTCTGACCTTTCGCTTGGGAGATCAGGATATCACCTTGAGTTTTTAAGCTGATTTCATGCTAAGGATGATTTGCCATTTTCTTTGGTTTTCGTTTTTCGTTTTTCTTTTCTTTTCTTTTTGTTGTTGTTGTGTTTCTCCCTCTTTGATCTCAAGTGCAAATTGGTTTTCCAGGTTTTTTACGCTACTGTGCAAACTAATTAAGATCTGATTCTTAACTATTCTGGGTGATAATGAGAAAAGCGGAGAGTTTTAAATTAACATATTATGAAATACTTTGATGGCGTAGAATAATAGAATATTGGATTGATCTATAGGGTTTTTTGAAGCACTTACGATACTTTAAGATATTCAAACAAAAAATCAAAAGTTGATTTTAAATGTAGAATTATTTCTGTAAAATATACATAATATGTCTGCAGAGAGTTGAACATAATGTGGCATGGTGCACGACCCAGTTGATAAGCTACGCGGCAAAAAGGACCACAACGCCCACATTGTAAATGGTTTGCAAATTGCATCGAAATAAATCAAATGGCAAAGCCCTCGCTGAGACACGCCCACTTGGGTAAGACTAAGGGTACAGGGTACATAGGAGGTGCATAGTTTCGCAGAAATGTTATGCTAAACAGCGGGCACGACACAAACACATCCGTAAATCCTTTTTTAGCTTGAAAAACCGAAGGATTAAAAAAGGAAACTAGAGCAACAGCGACCCAGATACAGATACAGTAAACAGCTATAACATATACAACAGACACACAGATACAACAGATACATATTGTAGCTACAGATACAGATACAAAAACAGATACAGATACAGATACATGAGCATGGCGAAATAGTTGCTCTAATTTTGATTGTTTGTCTTAATGGTTACGCAGTAAACTGCGCTGAAAGGCAACAAAAGCGTGAAGGACAACGCGCGTTACGGCAGGACAATTGTCCGCTACGGTGGCTTGGTGGCCCGTACGTACTGTTTATGACTACCGACTACGCTGTCTACATACATATGTATGCATATTTTAGTTGCCAGGTAATGAGTTTGGGCGATGGCTTAACAATGAAAATCGCTGGAAAATCACGAGAAAGTTGCTCAGTGCACGAGCAGACGTCGACGCCTCAGACGATAAGCATCCTCGTGAATCCTTGCAGCGCTCATTAGACTGCTCTAGTTATGATTGTCCAAGGACTCGACGCTGAAAAACTTACTTCCGCGTAAAGCTGTTTTTTAAGTCTGTGCAAAAATCATAAAACATTTAGTTTTTTATGGCACCAGCGTTGCAGGTAGAATACTCAGTCCTCGAACTGCGGCTGCCGTTTTTTGCACCCTTTAACCCTTTCACCATTAAGAAAAAAAGGATCGGCCCGCCCTGTTGCTTTCTCTTTCTCGGTGTCCTTGCAAAATTCCAGCGAAACTGCCCACACTATCTATGTGTGTGTGTGTTTCTATTTATTTATTTTTTTTGTTTCCAGCTAATGTCGGATGCTTTGTCTTTTTTATGATCTATTGGTTGTGTTTTTTATGACGCCCTTTGTTCCTCACCTTGCACCACGAATACTTGTACTTCCTTAACCCTTTGGCGAAAGTTTTTAGGCCGCTTGCCCGAACGGGTTAAATGGTTTAAACTCTTTGCACTTTTTATGAGTGCTTTCAAATATTTTTGAATTTCAGCTCGTTTCCAGGAATTCAATTGCTGTTCATTAGCCATGCAAATAGGTTCAGTTTATGGATGCCGTAAAAATACTCAAGTAAAGGGTTAAGCTGCAGTGCAAATTTGAATGTATGCTTGAGAATGCTATGCGATTTCATATGATTTTTAACCAAAAATTCTGTTGCTAGATTTAAATGTAGTAGTATAGTGTAAATCGTGATAAAGAAAGTCACGCTTTTGAAAATCAGTTGAGTTTTGATAAAGTCCTGGCTGTGGAAAATTTAGACCGGATATATGGGAATGAATTAATTTCTTAAATTCTACGCCCCTTATCTATAATTTGAAGCAATCACACCATTATAACTTGCATAAGAACAAAAGCAGAGTCCGTTCTCTTTGCATTAGCAGGATTTCGAAGAGTATGGAGTTGACTAGGAATACCCAGGACCGTTACATTAGCAGTTTTGAACACAAATCATTTCAGTTTCGTTCCTTATCACTCTCGACTGACCATTGACCATTGACCATTAAGTTACATTTGTAATGCTCTGGAAATTAACGCCACTAAGTCGCCGTCGATGGTCGGCGCATTGAAATCGAAATGAATTTCAACAATGGCCAGCACAAATGTAAACTGAATCTGAATCCAAATCCGAATCCGAGGCCGAATTCATTGTATGCCTGTGGCAGTAACTGTAACTGTAACTGTGCTAAATCCCAAGCTTAGACAATTGGCAATTTGAAATAAGCGCCAAAAATGCCCAGCGGTCTCACCCCGAGTATCCTCAAGCCTCGACCATCTAATCAGTCCGCACTCCGGCCGGGCAGTTACACATTTTCACACTTTCGTGACCCCTGCGGTGTAGTACCGCCAACACGGGATCGGGGGTTGGGCAGCGACGGCGGCTATTGGCTGCAAATCGAGAGCGTACGTCGCCGGCGCTGACCCCTTGTCAGCATTGTTTGGGCAGAGGTTAAAATTAATGCGAAAACTGTGAATGTGTCACGAAAATTGCGTGAATTCGGGGTCACGCATAAGATGCAGCAGCCTTAAGGAGCAGCAGCCGGGTTCATAGGGGTGGCTAGGGGCAGGAGGCAGAAGGCTGGCGGCTGGCGGCAGGGGCTGCAATTTTCAAATTTATTGCTGCACAAACAAAACTGCTCTAAATTGTAACGATTTCGATTCGCACACAAGGCAAAAAGTAAAAAAGGATTTTTTGTCGTTGTTGCATTTTCCATTGTTTTGCATGTTGAGAAATGGTTGCAGGATCAACATCCGAATGGGACTTGGGCTGCAATTCAATTGACCATCCCAAATGGACGGACGGACGGACGGCTGTGGCTGTGGCTAACCCCTCGGCCCCTAGCTTGACCTTTTTTCATCTTGATTCAAAATAGTAGTTGGCACATTTAAATAATTTTTCATTACCAGTGGCATAGAGTCGATAATGGTCATCAGCGATTTCTGTGTGTTTTCATTGCAAATGGCATTTAATTGTTGACCCCTGGATTAGCATTGGACGAGTCTTATACATATATGTGTGACCAAAAATGTAACGGATTTTCGGCAAAATTGTAGCAAAACAGCAGCTGCTCCCAGGGAGTTGAAAATGCCGCCTTTACTAAAATACATATATCATATGTAATTACGGAATTTCAAATGCTACAGCAACTTCAATATATAGCAGCTTATATTTTTAAATTTATTTAGTATTTTTAAAGTAACACTTTTAGCAGTAAACGACTAAATTACTAGCATATTTTCATTTACTTAGCAGTTGCTCTTCCCCTGCAGCAACCTGATGATCAAAAAGATTAGCTAAATGACCAGCCAGTCAGCTACGTCTCCTTCTCCTTCTCCTTCTCCTGCTACTCATCATCGCCCTGCTCCTGCTCCAAGAGCTGTAACAATATGTCGCTAATGGCCAGCGTTGGCAGCCATTTTGTACCGTTAGACTAAGCCGGAAAAAGCAACAGAAATCCGAATAAAAAATTGAACTGCTTACGAAAAGTATACGAGCCTATTAGACGCAGTCAACGGAGGGCAAGTTAAAAGAGGGCTTTTGCCAAAAGTTGAATTAGATATGCCTCCCAGGTCGCTAGCCTAACAACAAAGGAATAATACGTTAGCCAAGCAGCTGCAGCATATTTTATTTTCTAATGTACGAACTGGAATGACAGATATAAGATACTTACCAGCCCATTGGCAGCACCGAAAACTGAATACGCTACATGGAAATTAAGTGGTATAGAAAAATAGAAAAATAGAAAATATAAAAACTAAAAATATATAACTCGTACAGAATTTGGTAAGCGAATGGAAAATGTGTTTAGAGAAAGGAAGTCATTGAAATTGTATTTCGACCATCAAAACTTTTGAATCAATATATGAAAAGGAATTATGAAAATTTACTGTTTGTTTATATTTTCCAACTACATTAACAATTTTAAATTAAAGTACAACGTTAATGAATATTTTTCATTAATATCTTTTATATTTTACAATTCCCAAATATTATTTAAAATTGTATATATTTTTGTAAGTTGTTTTCCAAGGATGTCCTTTAACTTAACAAGCAATGTGTTCATTCAAATATACACTTACATTGGGAGCTATCCCCACATCATCTTGAGCTAGCTGGCTTCGCCCGTCGCTGGGATACTGGAGTCGGAACTCACCGTAATACTATGGGTATAAACACCACTGTCATTTATTTTCGTATTATCATAATGAGTACTCGTATATTTTTATGTGAATTTCTTGCTTTTTGCACCAACGACTGGCAGTCCCCAGCCCCCTGACACGCCCCGCTCATGTGTCACACACCCACCAATGTTTCAGTATGTGTGTGTGTGTGGGTGGGTGTAAAAAAAGAAGGAAAGACGAAAAATAAGCAAAAATAAAAGTAACATACAAAAGCAGCACTCACATTCGCATTCGCATTCGTTTGTTGTTGAATTATCACCCAAGACAGCAGCAGCCACCATCCCTGTCCTTGGCTGGCTATTTATGCGACCAGCAACCACCCCCACACACTCAAACTCACACACACACTCACACACACCCACCCACACACACAGAGCACATCTCACGCAGAGCATTCGAATTGTTGCCAGCACATTTGTATTTATTATATATATATTTTTTTTTTTCCAATAGTCCGTTATGGGTTGCTTTTTGGATGCCCAAGAAGGGTAGAAAGGTTGAGTAAAAATTGCTTTTTGTCTGCCCCCAAACATCGATAAAAGCTGAAAGCATTCGAGGCATAGTTTTTTGGCTTACTCCATCAATAGTGTACCGAATGTCAAATTGAGTATCAGGCAGAATCCAAACTCTTTTCACGCTCTATAAATGAACATAGGTTTAGTCGAAACATTAAATTACCATCATCATTTAGTCTATTGTCTATAGGGATAGCTTATCATTGCTTATTTTTAAAACCCTCGCATTGACTTAAAGCTATTCCAGCACAATGAAAATCGTCAATGTTTATCTCGTGCAAATAACATGTGATGAGATTTATTAAAAAATATTTGAGTTGTGGAAATGTTTTGTTTCATCCACTGATAAAAATGTGGGTTCTTATTTACCTTAGCGGTCATTATACTTTTACTGATTTACTTTCGCTTTCTATGGAAATTTTTGGGTAAATAAAAAATATGCGCATTCGAAAATGGCGATTGTGGTTGGTTTTATAATTAATTACTATAATAATGAGTTTCTTCACTTGTAAAAGACAATACAGAATAAACTTAGATTATTCCCTAATGGTCATCTTTAATTGTGTTTAATGTTTAGTTAATCATGTATATATGTATAGGTAGGTACAATTCTAATAATAAATCTTGATTAATCATTCAAATCTTTCTATTGAACTTAATTTTTCTCATATATTACTTTTTTTATTATTTACTTTTTCTCATTCATTTTCATTATATACTAGTATGAGTATTTCTGGGTCTCATCAAAACACATCAGCCGTTCCACATATTCACATTTACTAACAGCAGCCAATAACATTTTATGGCGCACGCCATTTCTATGTGCCACACACTCAAACACACACAACACACACACACATAGACACACAGACACACAGACACAGAGTCGAGCGATCAACGAGTGCAAAAAAAGAGAAAATCCAGCAGAAAAACTAATTCCACATAATGGCCAATCTACATAAAAAAATCTCTCGACATGAAAACCGAAAATCGATGAGAGGAATGGGAGTGGAGTGGAGTGGAGCAACAACAACAAAAACAACAACAACAGCAATGAACGACTGAGTCACAAAAATGCCACCCCGCATAAATTTGCAAATAATGAAAATGGTAAAAAAAAATCCACACACAAACAAAAACATACACAGACATACGTATATATACGGTTAGCCAAGGGGCGACTGGCGAATAAAGTTCCAAATCATGAAGCATACAAAATGAAAATCCACCCTCGAAAAAAGTTGCAACATTTTTTTTTCCTTTTTTTTTCATTTTGGGGGAAAAAAAAGGAAGAAAACAAAAAGCATTGTGATATACGTGTGTGGGTGTGTGCCTGTGTGTGTGTGTGTGTTTGTGTGTGTGTGTAAGTGTTCGTGTGGGTGGTTGGTTGGTTACTTGGCTGCTTGGCTGCTTGGCTGCTTGCTACGCTTTCGCTTTGTTTGCAAAACAATCAAAAGCGAATGATTCGTCCACAACGCCACAGTGACTCTCCTCTGCATCCTCCTGTTCGGTGGAGCGTGGAGCGTGTTCCATCGACGTGTTCCACATGGCCAGCGCCTGCCGCGACATTTCCCGTTGCTGATGTCGTTGGCGACATTAAATGTAGCTACTAGTTTTTGTTTTGCATACCCTGTTATATGATATCAATTTTCAGCTAAATTATATTAAACTCTAGATTCTATTTCAAGATTTAAAGTTTCAAATTTACTTTAAAAAAAAATGTTAAATGAATAGTAAAATAAACATTTATTAAAATATAATTTATAGATTAGGCATATAAAACATTTAAACTCACGTACACTTGAACTTCGCAGAGTATCACTTAGTCGAACAGTCCTAAACAAAATTCATTTGCCTTTTTTTCTGCCTTTTCGTTTGCTTCCATCGCATGGCAAACCAATTTCAAGCATATTTTTATGAGCACACTGTGCAGCATTTGTTGAAGGGATGCGGACGAGGGCGAGGGAGGGGGATAGGTTGTTTGGCAGGCGCAGCAGCTTTATTTTATTTTTTAAACGTGCTTCAGGCCACGCCTCCACGCCCCCGGAAATGTCTCTGGGTTGGCCCTGTGCTAGACGCTAATAACGCTTGCCAAAAATGGAGGAGCAGCGAGTCCTGCCAGACATTCCAATTTCTGCTTAGAATGTGTGGCTGGGTTTGCGATTTGTAAGAGCTAACGCTGAGAGAAATTACGGAATTCTTAGGTTTTTCAGTTTCAGAATCGATATATATTGTTTTTCAGCTCCCTGTTATAAAAAATATAGCATACTTTGTTGAGGCCAGAATGATAGCTAAAATTCAAATCTGACGTGTTACAGAAAACTAAAACCATCATTATTTTCTAAATTTTTTTATGGCATATTTATAGGAACACTTGCATTTATTTTTAGCACTTTATTTGAAAATATATTTGTAGATTTCTTAAGGCTACTAAAACATATTGAACTACTTTATAATAATTGAGAACCTGTTCGTAGGGAAACAATCATCAGCGCTTAAAAAACTTAAGAAAAGACGTTACGAAAAATATATACAAATAAATGCAAAAGATCATGCTTGTGTATTTTATACCAAAACTAGTCATAGTACCAAAATAGTAATACTTTACAATGTACATATTTCATATGGTAACATATTTTTTGAACAGTGCACAATCTCGTAATAGTCGCATTATTTGTGGCTCACATTTCGCCAGCAATTCGACTGCTTTTTATGAGCCTTTTTAGTAAATTACAAAACTGCGCCATTTTTTTCTCTACTATCCGCACCGGACAGAAAATTGTGTGCCTATAAAATAAGAACACAACGGAAATGGCACACACACAAATACACATACACACACACGCACACACACACACACACACAACACAACACATTGCAAACAGCAATGGGACAATTTTCAACGTGCCCCTAAAAATATGCAACATTTTTTATATGTTTCTGCTTCACAAAGTTTTGCGTCATAAAATTTTTTTCTGCTGTGGCTGTCAGTTTTGTACGCCTGTTGTTGTTGTTGTTCTTCTAGCTGCCGTTGCTCTGTGGTCAGGCTTTTATACCGCCCAGTGTATGTGTGTGAGTGTGTGTGTGTATGCTTTTTATGACCCAATATGGCCGCCAAGCGCGGCGTACGTGTTTGGTCCTGTGTCTGTGTGCTTGTGTGGGTTTATGAATTATATAGATTTTTATGCGGTCGCATATTATTTTTGTTGCTATTTTTTTTTTCTTTCTTTCTTTCAGTGTCTTTCACAGCATGCCTTTCTTTTTTGGGGGGCAATAAAAACGTATTTTTATATGTGATGCTATCTGGCAGATCTCCCTGCATAATGTTTAGCTCGTTTTTGCTGCTGTTTATGAATATTTCGCTGGGCCTGAGCTTGACTTTTATGTTTTAGTGAAGCATTATTTCTGTACTCATATATGTACATATGTATGTATAAATACAATATCAGTGTGTGTAGTTAGCTATTACTCCTACACTCTTTGCAGGCACTTTTTCTCTGGCTTTCGACGATTCTCTTTTGGCCGCTGCTTTTGTCATTTTTGCATTAATTTCATATTTTGTGTGTTTGCTGCCGCTGCTGTTTATTCCGCATAAATAATAAATATTTTTGGTTATTGCGTCTGCACGGCATTAATATTATTTTGCACACAAGCACACACACACACACACACACGCGCGCACGCACACAGGCACACGCACTCACACACATACATTAACATGCATCCAGGACAACGCATGGCCGTGAGCTTTAATTTCGGCTCATTTTTCGTTATCAAAACACTAGGCTTATGTGCATGTATTTGTTGTTTTTATTTTTTACACATACATAAATATTTGCAATTAAATATGCCAAAAATACACAAACACACACGCACACACACACACACACACACACACACACATCCAGCTAAGCAAACAACACGGTATCTTCATTTTGCGCTAGTATTTAGGCCTATTTTATGCGGCGAAATATTTCCAACATTTTTATTTATAATTTGGCCAATAATGAATTTGGTACAAGTTTTTAATAATGTTAATTAAACATTTCACAATATTCCCGGTATTTTCAAACATTCAATATGTACTTAATATAATGAAAATAATGCTGGCTATTTGGGCTTTTGATTTTTGTCACCCCATTTTCGCTGGGAGTGGAATATTGCTATCATGTAAGCACTTTTAAGGCTTCACATTAGGGCGTTCCCATTGGAAACGGATTATAAGAAATAAATCATAACAATATTTAATTGCTTATGCTTACATAATTTAATATATCACTATATCTTATCTTATTAAACTCGTGCAATACTTACTATATATACAATTTCTTTAGAATATGTAGTAAACCCTGCCCTTGATCATTTGTAATACTACTATGTTTTGCAATGCGATGTGTGCGTCTTACGATGTCTATCTCTACTTGTTGTACGATTATATATGGTTATACATGTATTTGTAATGTACGATGGCGAGTGCAAGTGCACCCGTTTACATGGGGCCAATGAACAATGGGAATGGGCTTATCAGTAACATAGACATAGACCCACATGTGTTTCTCGCAAGACAGCCGATTGATTAAGATTCAACTGCTGCTGACAGCTAATCGGGTCGCTTAAGGCGCGAGCAATCTAACTTCTGCCTCAATTGTAATACACTTAGCTAAACTATTTCGGCAGCAACAACAACAACCATAACTACGCACTTTGTACGACAGCGCTGCAAGAGCGAGAGAGCGAGAGAGAGAGAGAGAGCGATTAAGAGAGTGACTTGGCGGGAGCAGAGGCGTAGCTGATAAGCGATATGCTGAGCAGTGAGTTAGAGACAATATCAAATAAAAATGTTATAAAATATTGTGTACATTAAAAAAAAAAACATTTTAAATACATTTTTAATTTTATGTTAATGGTTTTAAAGACTATTATCTAGCAATTTTGGGTATAATTCTGTATAAACTTTTTATATAGAATAAAAATAAAATGCGTTTAAAAAACATATAATTTTAGTATATGTATATAAAATTGTATAAGCAAACATACGCTAAATGTATACAAATTTTAAAGCAAAATATCTAATGAATCAAAAAAGAAAAAAAAGGTACAATTGTGCCACATGTAGCCAACGTTGGGTTAAGTACCCCTTTAGCGGCGCCTCTGGCTATTAAGCAAATGCGCCGTTATCATCTCGAGCATTTGACAACAACAGAAAGACAGAGAAGCAATTGGGCCTCGGAGCCCCTCTCGTTGATGCATTGCTGGATGCGACGTGCCAGTGAACGGTTAGCCATCAAAGTGCTCAGCGTGATTATAAGTCGATTAGCTGCAGGTGCTAATAAATCAAAAATAATATACATACATAAGTTTTAAAAATGGCCAAGGAGTCGAGGACAACTGGGGACTCCGCTGATCAAACGGACTTTTTGCGGGAGAAGCTGCAAAAGTTTCAGTGCAAAATGCTGGTCGACTTTGAGCAGCGTTTGTCCTGCATGATCGAGGATGTGCTGCAGGATATACGGCAACAGGAGCTGCGTGCTCACGAATTCCGGCAGTTCAACAGCTCCCGGGGCAGCGAAACAAATCCAAGCTCCACTTGGCACAATCGACAGCAGCGGGCAGCCAAAACAACAGACGCTGACGTCAGCGATTGCCCAAATGGGCAAACGGATGATGTCCAAAATGAAACGACACCAGCAGAAAAACAAACTAAGGCGGAACGACAGCAACAGCCGCCGGAACAAAGAAGACGTCAACTGCCGGACAAGGTGTTTGTGGCGCGTGAATCGTATTTGACGGCACTGCTGCAGGTCGATCACATGCGCACCATCTATCACATATTCGCTATAATTCTGGTCATGTTTCTGCTCAACGTCATTTGCTTTGACTACTTTGTCGAGGGTCACATCAATCTGGGCTTGGGCACGTTTCGGGCCGGACTCACGCGACTCCACTGGGTTCTGGGCGCCTGGCTGCTGGAGCATGTCTTCGTTCTGGCTCTGTACTTTGCCTTCCAAGGCTGGGCCAGGCTCCGTACCAGACTACAATCTCACAGTAAGTCCAAAAGATATAAATATATGGATAGTCCTTCAGCCTATATAGAACTCATTAGCTTGTTGTTCGTTAAAGTTTCTTTGATGTGTTTAGTATTCAAATTACGTATTATTTAATTTATTCAAATTCATAGTTGCCACTCTGATTAAATATGTTAATGGAAAGTTCTACAAAATGCCTAAAAATGTCTACAAATAATGAATAATTGCTTGGTAATAAAAATAATATTAAAATTTTATAAAGTGTAAAAAAATGCAGTCACAAGAAAATTGTTTACTAAGAAATAAATATAATTTTTAGATCTGAAAATTATTTCAATACGTTTTTCAAGTTTAGAAATATTATTTGGAAATTAATATTATCGCAGAAACCAAAAGTTTATAATTTTCAAATTTTTATATATTTTTTACATACATATATAATAGAATTACTTACCTCCACTTTCAGCTTCTGTGCAACGTTTTTGGTCGCACAGCTGCCTGATCCTGTACATATGTGCCCAGCTGGTCTTTGGCTATGTGTCCACATCGCTGTGCCTCAAGTTCCGGCTGCCCTTCGTCAGTGCCTGTGTGCTGCTCCTCGAAAGCACTCGCCTGCTGATGAAAATGCACGCTTTTGTGCGCTACAATGCGGAAAGGGTGCTGGCGGGCAAGCAGAAGACAGATGGGGATCTCAGCCCCGGACGTCCGTATGTGCCGCCCCTGCAATGCTATATCTATTTTCTGTTTGCACCCACACTAATCTACCGGGATAGTTATCCACGGACGGCGCATATTCGCTGGAAGTTTGCGCTGTGCCGCCTGCTGGAGATTGTGGCCGTTGCCTTCCTCTACGCCTTTATACACGAGCGTCATATAAACGAGCATTTCGGGCAGTTTGGCAAGGAGACATTGGGTCCATCGCAGCTGATTATTAAGCTCTTTGGCATGATGCTGCCGAGTGCGGTGATCTTTTTGTGCGGCTTTTATATGATACTTCATTCGTGGCTGAACTTTACGTCGGAGCTGCTGCGCTTCGGGGATCGCATGTTCTACAAGGACTGGTGGACGTCTCACACCTACGACGGCTACTATCGCAACTGGAACGTGGTCGTCCACGACTGGCTGTACGAGTACGTCTATAGAGATGTCTACCAGCACGTGTTCAAGGGCTCCAAACTGGCTGCTTCGCTGCTGGTATTCATGATATCGGCAATGGTGCATGAACAGGTGTTGGGATTCGCGCTGCAAGTGTTCTTCCCCGTCATGTTTGTGTTGTTTGGTGTTGTGGGTGTGGCATTGGTGTTCCTAATGCGTAGTGCGCCCAAAAAGCTGGGCAACATTTTCCTATGGTTCTCGCTCATCTTGGGCAATGGCGTGCTGATCTCATTGTATGCCATGGAGTATTATGCGAAACGAAACTGTCAGATCCGTTCCGAGAGTTGGAAGGAATACTTAACGCCAGCAATTTGGCAATGCTATCATTAATAATAAATAGTAACATAATTTATAGTCTTACATTTGTAATTTGTACACATGGCGTACGTTTTGTATTTTAGTAAAATAAACTTAATGAACAATTCTTGAAAAATGCATCTAAATGCAAAGTGGCCAATGTTATATATATTACTATATATATATATCGGTCTATAATTGTATCAATGTATCAAAGTCTGTGTTCTTAAAGGTAAACTTATTTTACATCAAGGTGACTGATGATAAGCTTCAATCCAATACTGTCTAACAATAGCAATCGTCTCTAGCCTCTCCCTGAGTCCTCTGCTCCTCCCTCTCCACCTTACTATGCACAAATATTAACATTATTAGAGGCTGTTGGCTGCGATGTTGTTGTTTCCTCCTCGATGTGCTTGCGTCGGAATAGTATGACATGCGGCTCCGGTGCATGCATCATGTAGTGCACCCAACCGGGACTCTGCTGCACCCCCAAATTGCGCCATTCCGTCTCTGTCATCAAATGAGATTTGGGAACATGTTTAGCCAAATCGGGCGGGAGAATTACATGCCTATAAACTAAATGTTAAATAACAGTGCATAGTTTTCGATAATTGCTTTACGCACCTGTATTCAAACTTATCATCAAAGTACTTTTCGGAGTATTGAATTTGATCGGCCGGCATGGCTATTATTTATTTATTTATTATTTCTGATTGTAGTTTGGTGAGAACTGTGGTCGGTGGTCGATAGATGCAGGGCTGCAAAGATTACAGAGCTGTTACTTAACTTTAAAAAGACCGCTCCTCATTTAACAGCAAGCACACGAAAATTTATCGATCTTTGTTAACATAACATTCCATAACATTTATTAAAATTAAACCGTTTTCGATTATGAGGAAACGATTCTCCTTTTTCTGCTTTTTGATAAACGATATAAAAATAATACAAAAAATGACATTTATTCAAAGAAAATTAATTTTTTTACGAGTTTTAGAGCGTAAACAAACCTAATGCAATTTATTAACATATAGATATTAAAATTAGTTTACATAGAGCACAAAAACAAACGAACTACTGTTAAGACAAAACAGTTCGCACGAACTCATGGCACGAACAAGCTCCCCCTTAAGTCAGTTCAAATGAACAACTCGTTTGTTCGCTCATACATATGAACAATCCAAATATACTCCACATGTGCAGCCAAAGTACAACAGCACCATAAAAGCCAACAAAATTTTGGGAAATTATTTACGTAAAAAAATAAATAGGCCTCCAAACAGAAAGAAAGCTGCTGTGTGTGTGTGTTAGTACTTCGTGCAACGCTTGTGTATGTGTGTGCGTGTCCAAAAAGTAACATTGCATTGTTGTTGTATATTAAATTGGATTTTTATATAAGCGACGCTGTTGTTGATTTTTTAACAACGTTCCAAGCATATATTTATTATATACACACACACACACATGGACAGCTCGCTACCAGGAGATTTCCATGACAACATCAAAAAGAACAACAACAATAAGGCGTTGAGGCAACACAATTAAAAATACACTCAAAAAAGCCTAAACAGTTCCAGTTCCCCGCCCCACAAACTCATTCATATATATGCACGCATGGATGTGTATATATGTTAGCATGTGTGTGTGCGTGTGAGCCACCTGCTGCTGCTGCTAAGTCTACAACAACAAGAACCAGAGCAACTTTAAAACGAACAACTCTCCACATATTCAAAATAGTGCTACTGCTGCTGTCTGTACAGCAATAACAGTAACTTTAAAACGAACAACTCTCCAAATATTCAAAGCAGCACTGCTGCTGCTTCAAACTGTCACGGTGACAGCGGGCAACGAGGGGCAGACACTGCTGCCCTAGGTTGACAACAATAACAACAACAAGCACGCAACAAAAGCAAGTATAAGAGGAGCGCCAGCAGCAGCAGCCACAACAAAATGAACGCTAGCCTCATATATGAGATACTCATGTATTTGAACTCATTCTATTTTGGCATGTACGCCGCCTTTGAGGTGGGCGTGGGCGTTTTAAAAGTAATCAATCTGAGTTATGGTGAAAATGTTCTGTCACGTGAGGCGACAATTCTCCTCTCGCTGTGCATCATAGAAACGCTGCGGATTGTCTTTGGTCGCAAGAGCAGTCTCAGCGATCGTGGTGAGTATTCTCAAGGATATACTCCTAAATATAATAAGTACCTTAAAGCTCACAACACAAAATTCCTATCAATAACAATACTAAATTCCTTATTTGCAATAACTATTATTTAATTAATGAATATTAAAATATTCTGAATTAATATCGAATCGGAAATTATATATTTTCAATCTTACATTCCACATTTGTTTTTTTAACAAAAAATAATATTAACGATAATTGCATCATTTAAGGTTTTCCATAAGAATGTGCAATTCAAGGCATTCTATTGTAATTGGAAAGTGTCGTTTTTATGTTCACCAAACGTATTTGTTTACTTAATGAGCTGTTAAGTGGAGGACAACTCAACAGTTGACCAAGTAGGTGGAGCTGGAGGCTGTTGGCAGTGGGTTGAGGCTGCTATGATGACATGCTCAAATTATTTGATGCGGTCTCGATGGCGCGACAGCGTCGTCATCATGGTGTGGTACCTCAACCCTCACCTCCTCGCGACCACTGTTTGTAAACGTGTCCACACTTAACATGGCGTATGCGTAATTATTCTCGTATCCGTATAAGTATATATGTACACACATGTGTGACAACAAAGGGATGTAAACCGGCCTTTAACCAAATTTTATGATTTAACTTGTTGGGTTTGTTTGAACTACAATTTTGTAATATTTTATTATTGTTGCATAGAAATTGATAATGCAATTCAAAAGGCTGTATCTTTTTATTGTTGTTAAAAATTCATATTTTCAATGAGTTGCCAACATATTGAGTGCAACCATATTTCTTCAAATTCAGTGCATCAGTTTGAAATATAATGAGACATGCTAGATATTTAGATATGTCTTACTTGATATACGGAAATTTGCACCTTATATTTGTTCTAATTGTTCTCTTTTATTTGCTCTTTTTCGCAGGGTGGCAAGCGACCGCATCCGTAATATTAACACTGCCCAGTCTTGCAATTGTTACATATTTGTGTTGTTTTCAAACTTATGTTCTCAAACTCGAAATTATTCTGAGTGCCTTAATGATCACCCTACAAGGTGCTGAACTAGTCTACGCCAGCATATTCATTTGTACAATGTGTCGACCCGTTACATACACCTAGCAGTTGGTAAACGTTGCCACGTCGATGCCAATGGCCAAGCCACCAGCAGCATTACTTGACCCAGGAGCGGCAGCTGGAGTTGGAACAGTTCGACGACGACAACGCCACTTTTGGTATAATTACGTCAATCAGTTTACGTTTAAGTTGAGCGATTTTGATGTAGGCTAAGCCACTTAAGCACACACACACGACTTTAAGGATCTACACCACATACATATGCATATGTACATAGATGAGGTCGATTGAAGACAGGATATTTAGATGAACAACCAAAATACGCTGGCGTATTCCTGCCGTCAGTCCTCGCAAACACCAAAAACCAAAAACACGAAACCAAAGAAACCAAGAAAACCGGAGCCGAAAAACGCTTTACGAACGAGGTATGTACATATATGAAGAAAAAAAAAGACGATAACTTATATAAGGTCTATTACGTGTCGTGTTAAGCACTATATGTATAGTATATCGCACGGATAATGCAACGCGACGCGACTCGTCCGTTTCGATCAAAAGCGCCATTTGATTTGAATTCAGAGCGCATTCTTTTGTCCGGCCTTTGTCGCCTGGCACGTTGATGCGGACTCGCTCGTTGTTGGTATATTTTTATACGCTTATAATGATCTAAAATTATACATATACACCACACGACTACACTGGCCACATGAGTAGTCTATGTGCAACACCGTTGGCATCGTTGTCGCTGCTCATCATAGGTGCAATGTACACTTCTAATTCATGTGTAACATATACGAAGCCAACTGAGTGAGAGACGGCTACTTAGTTTAGGCCAGACAGACTGGGTTGGGTTCATCTAAATCTATCGAATTTTGAACAAAAATCACTAGAGTTCCAGAAATTATTATGACAAAGAGTCAAATTAAATATAAATTAAGTGCATTATACTTAAAGTCTAAAATGAAATGTTATTTGGTCTATTTTAATGACAATGAGTTCCAAAAAATAGATGTGCGTTTTTTAAAAGGCAATTAAAAACACATTTAATTAGAATTGAGAATGCAATCAATTATCTTTACTTTTATATGACATATAAAAGTCAAATCATTTAGTTATATGCATTTTTTAATGGGTAATATTGTCTAGAATTTTAAATATATGTTTCTGGTCATTTTTTTTATTACTATAATCAGTTATATTTCCACCTATTACCTTTAGTTTCTTATTTAGTTAGCCTACCTTTTAGTTTTTATATATGTCTAACATCTGGGGAGGTCATACATTGGGGCATCCTTGCCTAACACAAAAATACAGACAAACAAAACTAAGAAACCGATTTTAAGCACCCAAAGGCGACAACGACCAGCATATAATTCAAATAAATAACACCAACAAAAAGAACAACAACAGCAACAACAACAACCAAACAAGAAACGGCAACGACAGAGCCAATGGCCAACACAGCAGGTCCACATTATTATTATGGTCAGTCTAAAAATATAGCGCCCAACGTGAGCAACGTTGTGAACGCGTCGCGATCGTTGCCGGGATCCCAGTGATATAGTTAATTGACGTTGCGCGCACTGTGAAACGGGGTATAGAGCAGGGGGGGCAACGTAAGTTAGTTAGTTAAAATGCCGCCAAAGCGACCGCCGCCGCTGGTGCCGAAGAAGCCAAATCCCAGCATGAACTATGAGGTGTTAATCTATCTGAATAGCTTCTACTTTGGCATGTTTGCCTGCTGTGAAATGGCCATGGGTTTGCTAAAGGCTATCAATCTGAGCTATACGGGTCATACGCTCGCCCAGGACTCGGCGGTGATGATAAGCTTCATAGTGCTGGAGACGTTGCGTTTAATAATGGGGCGCAAGGGGACACTGGCCGAGCGAGGTAGGAGAAGAGGGGAGGCCGCTCCGATTGGCATAGTTTTTCGCACATTGTCTATTTATAGTTGTTATCAATGTGGTTTTTGACTAATGTTTTTGTTTTCTCTCTCTCTCTCTCTGGCTGCATTTATCTATAGGTTGGACTGCCGTACTGTCGGTCTTTCTGACTGCTCCCTGCTTTCTGGGCGTCTCGTATCTGCTGCTGCTGCAGACATACCGGCTGCGTCTGGAATATTGCCTTTGTACGCTGCAGATTGCACTCTACCTGACCGAGGTGTGGTACGCCATTGTCTTCGTTTTCTCAATGTGTCGTCCAGTAACTTATGATTAGTAACATACAAGCAACAACAGCGAGACGAGACATTTCTACTGATGTACTAGATGTACGACTTACTAAAATGATAACAGAGATTAGCAATATACTTACAAACCGATGAATTGAATAATGAGACATGAGAAATGAAATGGTCCCAAAAACCAAATATATACATACATATACATATATATAACATATAGCATATAGTATATACATTTATATGCATCTCTACTTGTGTATATTAAGGTTTATGATAGCATACATATATATGTATAGTATATATATATATATATATATACATGAACTTAAAACGGTTTTATATACAAGAAATAATTGTTAACATTTAAGCATCAATTGGAACCAATACGACAAGACAGCCAAAAAAGCTCGAACTTTAATAATTTTCACATTTGTATAATAATTTTTTTGTATGCCTAAAAATTATACACTGAAGAAACCAACTTAATTGTGTGAAAATTACAAAATGAATAGCATGAGCCCTTAGTAACACATTAGTGCAATTTTAAAAGGAAAACTAATGGAAAACAAGTCATTGCCCAGTTGAAAGAAAAACATAAGAAAACAATTAACGTTTATTCATCAATGGTTAGGTACGATTTAAATTAACAAATATTACTGCAACTTTCAAACTGGCCCACGAAAAAAGTCAAAAGGCAATGTGTGTACTTTATAGAAATACTTTATATAAATCTAGCGTAAACCATGTAGCGTATTTAAGCCGTTCAAGACGCATCTTAAACAATACAATGTATAAGTAAAGTAGAAACGATTTGAAACTTAGGTGACATACTTGACACATTTACATGATTGTTACCTACCCCCCAAAATCCATTCAATCTCAGAGCATTCTCATTAAACTCTGCACACCAAATGCTAGTCAAATTGTTGTCCTATTTGTGCTTCTATAGCCAATTTACGCACACAATTCACCATTATCCTCCTCTAGTCAAAACAAAATCTCATGCTAACAAATAAGTGCAGTGCGAACCCATTAATAATAATACAAGAATCTTAATGAGACATACCTAAACTAATCCTATGTTGGCAACATTAATTGTATAATATTTATATATACTTTCTGTTAGAATGCAAAATGTTAACATACATTTTTAAAATGCGGTAGTCAAACAACCAAAGAATGTAACACAATTTAGCTATAATAAACCAAAATAAACATAAACAACAACAGATTTTATGACAAATTATATACACTTGATGAAAAATACCAATTAAAGAACAAGTAAAACCAATTATTGCGCAGGACTTTTAACTCTGACGTCAATCTGGACAATAATATTGGGTTTTTATATGAGAAATTTAAAATTAAAGCAAGTGAGATGTGAAGTAAAAAATTGCATAAAGCTGATGAAATCGGCTCTTAAATAATATTTGTTCAAGCAAAACCAGAATTGAAATAACAATTAAAGTTTTCATCTGTAAATTTCCACTTATTATTAGTTAGGTTATTAAAAACAATAAAACGTAATGAATCTGCAATTAAATGTGCTTGTATTTCGTACAAATCTTGCATTAGTTAGTTATGCATTAATATAATTATTAGATTTATCATAGCTATATTTTGGAACTCGATCTGTGCAACCTGGTTTCTTATGTTAGTTTTTGTAGTAGGCCTTGTTAATTTAATACTTTTTCGGAAACCAATAAGTTTACTTAGGCATAACTTTACTTACATTTATAAGAATCAGGACACACAATATTATTCCAGATTTAAAGTGGCTCTTAGTTCAACACAACATCTTAAGTTATTTCCTTCTGTAGCACAAGTTCGCTATGGATAAAAATCAAAAGTCTGGTAAGCGCTTAATTTCGTGGATTTCATTTATGTTCTGACCGTAAATTTTCATTTAACAACGATCAGTGGAGAATGTTGTTCCGTCGCAGTCGAGCAGCAGCCGTCGCGTTATGTGGAAGGTAGTCGATGGCGAGGAGGAAGTCTATGATTCCATTGTCAACTATAGAACCTTGTTAGCGCCCCACGAGTCGAAGGACTCGAAGGACTCATCCAGCACCAATTCTGAGCACGATCAGGCCGGCACAAGCAGATCAAAAGCCTTGGGCTACTCGGACAGCAAATGGCGGCTGCTCATGAAGAACATGCGCCTGAAGAAGCAACAAAGTCTGCAGGAATCTGCCAGCAAGTCGGCAACAAGCCTGGCCCTGCGCTATAAGCCATCGCTTGAGTCGGTCAAGGATTCGGATACCACCAAAAGAGATCGTGCCCGAGGATGCTGGCATCAACTATTTGATCGGATGCGTCACAAGAAGCTGGACGACGAGTCATCTCTCAGTCTGGCGCTGCGCTACAAGCCATCGCATGAGTCCCTACAGAATCCACGCAGCAAGGAAATGCTCACGGCGTCCAAATCGGCAAACTCGCCCAAGCTCGCCATTGCAGACCTGAAGCTAGAGACGTGCTTCTTTCCACCCTATCAGAGGGCTGTAGTGCGCGAGGTTGCGCCCAAGTTTGCCAACCGCTTGTGTATACATGAGGATAGCGAATCCGGCTGCTCTGGCTCTATCGAGCTGCGGATTCCTGTGCTCAAATCGTCGAGACCAAAGGCCAAAGCGACCGCGACCGGTGCCGGTGCCGGAGCCAAGGAAATTCGCGAAAGCGTATCATTCATCAGTCCAACAGGAGCAAAGACCGTCAAGTGTCTCAGCAAGTCTGCAGCGAGTTCTAGCGGTAATGCCTCGAAAGGAAATGGAAGCACCACAACCAGCACATTGCCAACGTTACGCCAAAGGCAACAAGAACTGCATCGCTTTCGGGTGCAGATTGAGAAACGTCGCTTGGAGCTGTTGGATTTGAAGATAGTGCGCGAACGTGCGGATGCCCTGCGCCATGAGATACTATTCCACAAGGATTTGCAGCTGAAGCATAATCAAATTAAATCGTTTGAGGACAACAACAGCTCCCAGGCATAAATGAGCCACAAAATCTTTTCCCGAACCAAATTCCTAGTTTTTCCCAAAGCCTAAACAGTATTTCTACCATACAATAAAAAAAAAAATAAAACCATAAATTTCAATTCGAACATAATGCTGTACAAAGTGCGCTTCTATGACTTCAAACAGTCATAACTTTGTCAAAACTGAACCGATTCTTTATCCCGAGGCCATTTTGGTCATTATTTGGCATCTTCTTCAAATCCACATCTTAGGTTTATGGGATTTGGAAAATATTTTTTTTTTACCTTTTTTGTTAAAAAAAAGCATAAGGGGGGACCCTTACAATTTTTGATTTTTCAAAATTTAGAATCCCGAAATTTTATTTTTCATCGATTGTGGGTGTCGTAATTAGTATAAAAAACTATAAGAAAAATGATTTTAGGGTGTTTCATTTTTCTGTCAAAAAACACTCAAAAAATGACAAAAAAAATGGCTTGTTAAGTGCCCAAACAACGAAAAGTTGCTTATAAACGACCTTTCCAAACTTCAAACAGCCATAACTTTGTCAAAACTGAACCGATTGTTTATCCCGAGGCCATTTTGGTCATTATTTGGCATCTTCTTCAAATCCATATCTTAGGTTTATGGGATTTGGAAAATATTTTTTTTTTACTTTTTTTGTTAAAAAAAGCATAAGGGGGGACCCTTACCATTTTTGATTTTTCAAAATTTAGAATCCCGAAATTTTATTTTTCATCGATTGTGGGTGTCGTAATTAGTATAAAAAACTATAAGAAAAATGATTTCAGGGTGTTTCATTTTTCTGTCAAAAAACACTCAAAAAATTACAATAAAATGGCTTGTAAAGTGCCCAAACAACGAAAAGTTGCTTATAAACGACCTTTCCAAACTTCAAACTCCTACAACTTTGTCAAAACTGAACCGATTGTTTATCCCGAGGCCATTTTAGTCATTATTAGTCTAAAATCACGACAAAAATTAAAAAAAATTGACTTGCAATTGGTCCAAAACCTTATAAATAATGGCTTTAGCTTTAAACTAAATTTATTTCCACATCTAATGGCTACGTACTTTACTGTTTCAAATTAATTTTTGTTATATAATCATGGATTAGTTGAAAAAGAAATGTGTTTCCAATGCACGCCTCTCCTTGCGATTGTAACCAAAAAACATTTCAAAATAAATGGCGCCAAAAATAATGGCGCCAAATATTTAAATTCGAAATCACAATAGCCGTTACAAGCTCTGGAGACAATAATTGGTGTGGGTGTGTCGACGCTTGTGTGTGACTGTCAACGCAGCTGACCTTTTTACATGCAAATACATTTCAATTAATTCGCATTACAAGAAAGTCATTGCATGTCACAGCATGCTGGTAAAAATGTGCAGAGTCTGTGGAAAAAGCAATACAGGCGAAAAGAGCCTCAATCTTTTCGAAACAACAAATAGAAAGCTAGTGCGGCATATTCAAATGCTGACTGGATTGCGGGTAAGTAACAGCTTAGGGCTGAATCTAGTTGAAATAAACCAATATTTATTAAATGCAGCTGCGGGATGCCCCAGATGCACCCGCCTCCATATGTTTTTGCTGTCAATCGGACCTCAAACTGGCCATGTCGTTTCGCAGGTTGTGCATCAAAACACAAAAGAAATGGCAGAAAGACGTCAAAATCAGTGATAACTCCTCATTCAGTGAGCCAGAGAGTCCCAGTCCAAGTCCAAGGCCACCGATCCGTCAGAGTTCAAATTTTAACAGCCTCAGCACTTATAGAGAAAGCGATTCGGATGAGGAGCCACAGCAAACCGTACAGGTTATGCTTAAGGAAAGCCAAACTATCAACAATGATGTTGCTGAGGAAAAAGATCATTTGGATCTAGACTACGTGATGAAGGCCTCCACAGACATCGATACAGACGACAGCACAACAAATGACACTAATGACAACATCGATCTACCCAAGCCAATGACTAGCTCAGTTAAAGATTGTAAGAAACTTCTGAAAGCCAAACAGGAAGGGACCATTTACATCTGCGAACTGTGCGGCAAATATGTAAATAGCAAGGTATCATTCGATCGCCATATACGCAAACACACCGGAGAGCGTCCGTTTGCCTGCGAGTAAGATATACTGATAGACTGATTTATTGATATATGTGCATATATTACATATGTATGTCCCTCCAATTACCGTTTGCAGAGAGTGCTCGGCACGTTTCTTATCCGCTGCTGAGCTGCGCTCTCATGGTCTCACCCACACCGGAGAGCGACCGTTTCCATGTCGCTACTGCGATCGTAGATATGTCAGCTACATGGGCCGAGTGAAACATGAGCGAATTCATACCAATGAGCGGCCCTTTGTTTGTGCGGAATGTGGTAAGGCCTTTACCAATGCCTATATACTAAAGAATCATATGCTGGTGCATACGGGCGAGCGCATGTTTAGGCAAGTAATGTACCTTGTTTTTAAATGTATAAATTAATATTTTCGGTTTGTATCAGCAGATGTGATTTCTGCCAGCGGTCATTTCAGCGAAAGACTCATCTTAGAACTCACTACCGTTCAGCGACGCACAAGCAGAACGTGGAAAAGCATCAAGAAACACAGGCAATAGTATAAAATTTAATTCTAAACTTTAAACATAAACTTTATATTTTAGGTCTTTCCATTTATCACATATACAAATATATTAATTTTTCAAACAATTTAACTTTTAATTTGTGTAATATTGAATTCAATTTCTGTATTAATAAAAACACTTAAGAAGCAACCAAATATAGTTAAATATGAAATAGTGGGACTTACTACAATTTGTTGTTTTTAGTTTTGGCGGCCAGTGTTGTATTACGACGACAACCTGTTGACGGCTCTGTGTGAATGGCAGGCGCAATTGTGGGTGGGAAACAGCTGCTTTGTTTACAATTGCAATTGATTAAAGTAAATGCCAAGTTTTCAGCACAAAATGCTGCAAAACATTTGTCGCATCTGTACAATCGACACGGATGAAACAACAGCAATAAATCTATTTGCGCGAAATGCACGCAAACTGTTACGGCAAATTAAACTACTCACCGGCGTTATCGTAAGTCAATCAAAGAATACATTTTTTTTTTGTTTATCCATTAATATTACAAAAAATAATATTATTAAAAAAATTAGACATATTTTTAAAGTTTAAAATTAATAAATTGATCAACTATTAATTTTTATATCTTAATCTGCAGCTGGAATTAAAGCCAGATTTGCCAGAGATTATATGTAAAATCTGTCAAAATGATCTGGAATGTGCCATAGAATTTCGCAGACGTTGCCTTCGCAACCACAAAAAATTGACAAAAGAAACCCAGCAAACAAACGATCCTGAGCCAGTTTCTAGCCCCCCCTCCACCCATGTAATTTGTGTGCGTCGAAGTACACGCAGTACCCGCATACGTTGTGCCAGCGAGGATGAGGATGAGGAAGCGTCATTGAGTCCCATTGAAGTGCTGCTCAAAGTGGAGCACCCAAACAATGATGCTGATAGAGACGACGGTGTCGATCATTTGGATACCGAGACTTACAATATTAATGATGACATGGCACTTAGGTCAGATGAGGATGAAAATTGTGGATCAGCAATTAAAGCCAAACGACGTCGACGCTTGGCTAAGGCTACAGTTAAAAAGCAGCCGCGGATAAAGCAACAGCTGCCGGTTTTCTTCTGTGATCAGTGCGGCAAGAATGTAACGGGCAAGTCCGCATTTGATCGACATCTGCGTAAGCACAGCGGCATAAGACCCTTCCAATGCGAGTAAGCTGGCCAAATAATCAATCAGTATTTGTTTATTAACAATCCTTTCTTGTCTTTAGGCAGTGTCCGGCGCGTTTTCTGTCTGCCGGCGAGCTTAAAGGTCATCAAGTGATGCACACTGGTGATCGGAAATTTCCCTGCCGCTATTGTGAGCGTACCTATGTCAACTATAGCGGTCGACTGCGCCACGAGCGCACCCACACCAATGAACGGCCATTTGTCTGCGCGCACTGCGGCAAGGCCTTCACTAACTCCTATATACTCAAAAACCACAATCTGGTGCATACGGGCGAACGGTTATTCAGGCAAGTATCTAAATGCCATCTACATTTTTGAATATTACTAACAGATTTATTCAACTACAGATGCGATTTATGCGAGCGCTCGTTTTCACGACCAACTCACCTTAAGACTCACTATCGCTCCAATACTCATAAACAGAATGTGGAAAAGTCATGTTCTCCACAGCAGCAGGTGCTAAAAGCGGAAGAGTTGCACCCAATGTCGGAAACCATCTTGCCCCAGGCTACCATTGAACCACAAGCCATGATAGTTGTTACAGTTGAAGTGCCGATGCAGCAATAACTGCTGTTGAACCAGCAGCTTGATATACATAAGTACAAATGTCAATTAAATACGAGTAAATATTTAAAAACAATCCACAAATCTAAAAAAATGTAAAACGGCTATCATAAAGTTGTGCAAAAGTATGTAACAGGCATAAGAAAGCATCTCTGACCTCATAAAGTATATATATTCTTGATCAATATCAACAGCCGAGTCGATCTAACCATGTCCGTCCGTCTGTATGAGCGCGCATTTCTCAAAGACTATAAAAGCTAGAGACTTCATATTTGGAATATAAATTCGCATGTTGCCGGGTCAGTACAAGCAAAGAGAGTAGAACAATCAAATGAGTAACGCTCATAACTATCATTAATAGCTAAATTTTTGTGTGTTTGTTTCTTTGTATAAATACAGATCAATAACTATGAATGAACGTAAGGGCTGGGTTCATGGTATCTACTAGTCGATTTTACAATCAATTAAATCTTAATTTCCTTCTTTTGCCGCTCCAGCTTACGCTTATGAATGCTTGACCGATAATGCGTATTCAGATGCGTTTGGCGTCTAAAGGATTTATTACACAGCTGGCAACTGTAATTGGAGAATCCCTAATTAAAAGTCAGCGTTTTATATACCCTTAAGGAGAATCTCACCAAAAGGCCCGCTCGCCGGAATGGATGAGCATATGATTCTTTAGTACGTAGGAGCTGGCAAAGGCTTTGCCACAGCTCTGGCATACATACGGTCGTTCATTGGTGTGTGTCCGCTCATGCTTCAGTCTTGTGCTGTAGTCCGCGAAGCAGCGATCACAGTACTGACAGGCAAAAGGACGTTCGCCAGTGTGTCTTCGCATGTGACTTTTAAGCTCGGAGCTAGTGCAAAAGCGATCCTGACAGATGCTAACAAAAATTAGGCAATTAAACCGATTGCTAAAGGTTGTTTTTATGCTTACTCGCATTCGAACTGTTTGTCGCCACGATGTCGTCTGCAATGTAGTTTAAAGGCCATCCGTCCGGATATGTGATTCCCACACTCCTCACAAACGTATATGACACTTTTGAGGCGTTTTCGCCCACATTGCTTTTTAGTTACATTTTGTGCCGCTGCCACCTCTTCGTTCAACACTGTGTCCACTACCGCACACTCTTCATTTGATACCCTGTCGTCAGGCAGGCTATAGTCTTGGGTAGCTGTATTTGCATAAAGTTCACTAGCAATTTCAAATTGTTGTTCATCTGATGGATTCTCTATTATTTCGAAGTTCCGGACATCAGTCTCTTTTTTGTCTGGGTTATCATCAATAACAATTTCGTACTCTATTAGCTCTTCCTGATTTCCATGCTCCTCTACAGCTATTTCGGCTACATCATCTTGGACTTCTTTTAAGATTAACTCTTCCTCATCTTCACAAACATTTATAGTTTGGGAATCAACCTTTGATTCCGAGTTACTTGTGTTAATTTCCTTTGGTGGGCAGTTGCCAAGTAATTCCATTACAGTTTCCCTGTATTCTAAGGATATTTCCTGCAGCTCCTCTTCATTTAAAGCTGTTAAAAGTTGTTCCTGGGCAGCAATGACTCCATCACTAAATCGAATCGCCTCGCGCAATTCAGACTGGCAGCACATGCATATAAGATCTGGCAAGCTTTTAGCATTTTCCAGCTGCATTATGAGACCGTTAAATTAAAAATAGTTCTTAAACATTTGTATGTATATATTATGCTACTTACAATTAATCCTGTTAAAAGTTGAATGTTCCAAAGCATATTTTTATTATCAAAGATTTTTATGGATTTCTCGTGGACTGCATATCTACCACAAGTTCTGCACATGTCTTTAAGCATTGTGCAATTTAATATTGTAATATATTTTCAGCAAAATAAATATTTTTGTAAACAACGCTGTGTTTATCAGTATTTGCCATTCACGTGTGTGCGGGAAGCAATATGCATACTCATAAAGGTAACCAGTGTTGTATAACGATTGCAATTACTTGACCTGTTACAACTCGAAATGATTTGTAATTATATTCAACAAAATAATAAGTCGACTTTTAGATAATCAAATACAATTCTCATTATGTAGTTTTGTTTGACAATCAAGTTATATATTTTATTGTTATTATTTTTACTCAGCCCACATACATTCCTGTCACACTTAACATTTATACAGCATCTGTTGATGCCAATACTCCGCCGTTGAGGTTTATTAGGTCATGATTATAAATTGCCTATACTGAGATGCGTCTCACAGATATGTAATGAGAAGGCGTCAATCACTACCATTCTGCCACTCTTTGATTTTTCCGCTGTTAGTTTATTTTAACCGAAGTGCAGAGCTCTGATCTCACTAAGCATCGAACATCGTGCCATGAAATGAGCTGTTTCCTGTTTCACCCATGTTGCATATAGTGCAGCGGCTATCTAACATACTGCGTAGTACATAGCTCAGTCTGTATACTTCAGTTCTAGCACGGAATATTTATGAAATGTGCATGTGGATCTAGCTCATCCTTGATTAAATAATGTATATACACTTCAACAAAAAAATGAATATAATATTTATTATATAAGTGAGGAAAGGGGTTTTAATTTGCAATCTTCAATGGCTTTCCCGCTCCACCTTACGCTGGTGAGCGCTTGACCGACAATGCGTAACCAGATGCGTTTGACGTAAAAAGGACTTATTGCACACCTCGCAGCTGTAATTAAGGGATATCTGATTAAGCGTGAGCGTTTTGTATATCCATAAGAACCTGACCTGAAGGCACGTTCGCCGGAATGGATGAGCATGTGATTCTTTAGTATATAGGCGGTGGTAAAGGCTTTGCTACAGCTCTGGCAAACATACGGTCGTTCGTTGGTGTGTGTCCGCTCATGCTTCAGCCGGGTGCTATAATCCGTAAAGCAGCGCGCACAATACTGGCAGGCAAAAGGACGTTCGCCAGTATGTCTCCGCATGTGGCGTTTCAGCTCGGAGCCAGTGCAAAAGCGATCCTGGCAGATGCTAACAGAAATTATTAACTCATTATTAAACAAATGTAAATGTATTTTTAGTGGTTTCTATGCTTACTCGCATTCGAACTGCTTGTCGCCACGATGTCTTTTGCAATGTAGTTCAAAGGCCAAGCGTCCGGATATGTGATTGCCACATTCGTTGCAAACGTATAACAGATTTCCGAGGCGCTTACGCCCAGGTTTTCTTGTGACTACACTTTGTGTCGCAGCAATCTCATCGTTTAGTACTTGGTCCAGCATCGCAATCTCTTCATCTGATCCCCTGTCGTCAGGCAGGATATAATCTTCGCTAGCTACGTTTTCATCATTTTCGGTAGAAATAACAAATTGCTGATTGTTCAAGGAGTTCTGTATTGTTTCTGAGGCTTGAGCCTCTTGCGCTTCAGTCTGTTGTCTGATGAGGTCATCATCAATGATGATGTCGTACTCCAATAGCTCTTCCTGATTATTACTTTCCTCTATGATTATTTCGTTTACTTCTTGTTGGATTTTAACAATAAACTCTTCATCTGATTCAGGTTCATTTACATTGGTAGCTTCTGGCTGTGCTGCCGCGTTGCTTGTGTTATTTGCTTTTTGGCTATTTATTTCAGACAAATCCATTACGGCTTTCCTATACTCCCAGGATACTTCTTGGAGTTCCTCTTCATTTAAAGCTGTCAAAAGTTGCTGCTGGGATTTAATTAATCTATCACAAAATCGAACTGACTCGCGCAATTCCGTTTGACAGCACAAACATATAAGGTCTGGCAAACATTTAGCATTTTCCAACTGCATTATAGAAACGTAAAATTATAATTTGCTCATATAAATATTAAATGAATTACCATTAAACCCGTAAGGATTTGAATGCTCCAAAGCATATTTGGATTTTCGAAGATACTTAATGATTTTTTATAGGCTGCATATCTGCCGCACAATCTGCAACTATTTGTTAGCATTGTGCGCTTCAAAAAAAACTATTCAATTCAATAAACAAGCAAAAATTCTATCGGCTCAATTAATATTTAGGTAAACAGCGTCATTTGAAGTTATCTGTGTTAGTTTTTGCCATTCACGTGTGTCCGCGAATCAATAGTGTTGCATAACGATTTGGATTACTTGACTGTTAACATATGAACATTTTATGCTAAATATAACTTTATTTACATTCTTTTTTTTTATTTGTAGGAAATTATGATTACAATCTTTTAATATTAATTAATTAAGTTTTTTACATTAAGAATAGAGAAAATCAAGCATGCATGTTTAAGAGAAACGCTATGAAGGCATTATTTCCATTTTTTTTATATTAATCTAATATAGAATAGTTATGGTTGCAAACTTATTTAATTGTGTTTAATTTAAATGTAAAGAATATTCATTTAATCCTGAATATGCAAACTCTCCTCATCCATTTCCAACTTGAGCTGATGGGCCGGGTCGTGCTGCAACTGCTGCTTCATTTGATACTTTTCCACGGTACGCTTGTGGACTCCGGTACGCATATGGGTGCTGAGATGGGTAGGAAGCATAAACGACTTATCGCACAGCTCGCATCTGAAAAAAAAATATTCCTCAAAACCAAGCACTTTACATAGGTGTAGCTGTGTCTTCTCACCTATATGAGCGTAAGCCGGAATGTGTGAGCATATGGTTTTTAAGTATATAGCCTGTGGTGAAAGCCTTGCCGCAGGTGCCACATACATAGGGGCGCTCATTGGTGTGCGTGCGCTCGTGCTTGACTCGTGTGGTATAGTCGGAGAAGCAGCGTCCACAGTATTGGCAGGCAAAGGGACGCTCTCCGGTATGCTTGCGCATGTGTCGCTTCAGCTCCGAAGTGGTGCAAAAACATTTGTCACAGATTCTGAGAAATAAACAAAGCAAATGAATGTCCATATATTATAGAATCATTCGTATCCGCCTACTCGCACTGGAAATCCTTCTCGCCACGATGCCGACGGCAGTGCAACTCAAACGCCATGCGTCCCTTAATATGATTGCCGCATTGATCGCAAATGTAGACACCGCCTGCTCCTCTTCGTCGCGGATCGTCTGCTTTTATCTTTGGCTTTGGCGGCAGACTCGACTTTTTCACAACATTCTCATGCTCGTATTCATCGTCCAGTACATTGTCCAGGACGGCCACCTCGTCATCCGAATCATACAGATAGACTTCCGTGGGATCGGGCACAACAAGTTGCCCGGTCATGTCTTCAATTTTCACAATATTTCCATCATCGTCGGCAATGAGGCATTCGTATTCGGTCTCCTCAACCAGCGAACCCTCATTGTCATTCTCATTGTAATTTTCATCCTCATCAGCCTCAATCAAATCACTCACATCCGGGCCAATGTCATATTTTGCCTTAGAGCCGGATTCACTACTTTCCGGCAATTTGGCAAAATCATCCTCCGTCTGCTGAATATAGGCATCAATTTCATGCTCCGCCTCAGCGTCCGGGTCGGAATCAGCTTCGGTATCCTGATCATCTGATTGCCCAGTTAAGGCTTCATCTCCCATAACAAGTGTCTTGTATTTGTCCGGAATCGACTCCAACTGCTGTTTAGTTAAACCCGCCAGCAGTTCCCGTTGTGCGGCAATGCATCGATCTCGAAACCTGATGGCACTGTTCAACTCAATGTT
This sequence comes from Drosophila maculinotata, assembly GCA_035045305.1. Classification (NCBI taxonomy): domain Eukaryota; kingdom Metazoa; phylum Arthropoda; class Insecta; order Diptera; family Drosophilidae; genus Drosophila; species Drosophila maculinotata. The sequence continues at coordinate 14,862,817 of JAWNPD010000335.1, forward strand.
GCAGCACTCGCAGATTAACTCCGGCAGGAACTGATAGCTCTCCAGCTGCAAATAAGTTTTATTATTTAATTGCCCAGCAAAAATTCCAATATATATACCTGGAAGCCCGTTAGTGCTTCTATATTGCCCAGCAGCTTTGTGTTGGCTTTGTCGAAGATTTTAAATGATTTTTTAAAACTGGCGTATTTGCCACACACTCTGCATGTGTTTTTAAGATATTTTTTTGGTACTTTTGCCATTGTTTTCAGTAGCAAAACAAGTTTTTTGTGCAATATTTGTGGAAAAAAGATGCGCGGATCTTTCGCGTTGCCAACTTCTGTTGTTGTGTTACTTTTGCCATTCACTTGAAGTCGGAACATTAGAGATGGGATCGGGCCACATATTAGGGAAGGCCCGGCACGAGCACGAAACAAGCGCTCAGCACGGTACTGCCCGAAACCAACATATATCATAAAATCATTACAATGATCATTAAAACTTGCATATCTACATTCAATATATATAATTATGTAAGAACAAAATTGTATATAATAATCATTCATTATCGTTTTATCTATATTAACAATGAAACTCAGAGCAATATTTACATATCGCATAATAGTTCTAAATGCAACAAGTAACATGAAACATTTGTCGGACTTTAGTATATCATAATATTCGCGACGAAAAAAAAGCACGGCCTGTGGCCATCTCTAAATAACAGTTGAATGCTAAGTTAACAGAGCTGCGGACCACTTAACAGAGCTGCAAGGCACGTCATGGCGACTTTGGAATGGTAAGTCTCTGCCAAAAATAAACACATATTTGTTTATATTAAATACCTATGTACGTATGGTGCACGCAGGTCTTGTGCACCACGTTGCTACACAGTGATAAAAAACCATTTGCGTCGCCATGCCACGCAGGAACATCCGCTCAAGCAGCAAACCGTCAGCGTTATGGTAAAAAAACAGAAAATGTGAGGCCCACTGTTAACATTAAATAATATACATACATATATTTGCATTTGTTTATCAGGCTGTGGACAACAATCCGCTGAGCTTGGCCTTGGCACTGGAGGGTACCGATCCGCTGTCAAAGTTTGCGCGGCAGGAGCAGGAGCTAAATGATCCCTTGACCCAAATGGCCAGCGAATTTGTAAGTAATTTCGACTACAATAAACTTATCTATCTTTGATAATAATAGTAACAAAAACCTGATTCAACATATTGCAGACGATGAAATTTAAGCGTGGTACCGAGGATAGCACTCTGAATTGGAGTACTCGCCGCCTGGGAATATTAAACCGATTTACCACCAACGAGAAACTTTCGCTTTCTACCAGTTTTCTATGCACCAGCAGCACGGAAGGCGGCGGAGAAAACTGTAAGAATAATGTGGACTATATTATAAGTATTTGTTAACCCTTTGCATCGCAGTCAAGGCACAGACGGTGGTAGCCGACAAGGTCAAGTATCGGCTGGAGCAGCTGGATAATTTCGATGATGGCAGCATGCGTCATATGATGGATCTCACACAGCAGGAGTACATACTGCGATTCGATCAGCTGAAACAGGAGCTCATCCAATCCTGGCACAATGATCAGCGCGTCAAGTCCCTCAAGATAGCTATACAATGCGCCAAGATGCTCTCCGACACAAGTGTGCTGCAGTTCTATCCCAGTCAGTATGTGCTCATCACCGACATCCTAGATGTCTTTGGCAAGCTAGTCCATGAGCGTTTGCGTTCCAAGGCGACGGGTGCACCGGGAGCTTCAGCAACGGTGCTGCAACGAGAGCGAGATGCTGCGCGGGACACCTGCCAGAATTGGTTCTATAAAATCGCCTCCATACGTGAGCTGATGCCACGTCTCTATCTGGAAATGGCAATATTCAAGTGCTATGAGTTTCTCACTACAACACAGCAGGAATCCGAGGAATTGCTTTTACGTCTGACGAGTCAGCTTCGTGGCATTGCTGATCCGCTGGTGTCTAGCTATGCACGCTGTTATCTGGTGCGGGTTGGTGTTCCGGTTACGCCTAATAGGGCATACATACGTGACAACTTTAGAGATTTGTTCACGATATACCCGCAGGTTAGTTGAACATTAACCATATTTAGCTCTATTGCTTATCACTTTTATTGCTAACTCTCTGGCAGATCTTTCGCCTGGTTGCCCGCTACAATTTGCATCCGGAGATCATCACGGCCAGCGCCTATTTGCAGCTGTATGCACCGGCTCTGGATTTTATGTTGCTGTGTCTGGTCCACAACAGCGAACTGTATGCACAAGAAATGCTGGATGAGTGCAAGCAGCTGAAGAACAAGTAATCAATCTAATGCACTGATTAAAACTAGAACGTCCTTAGTAACCAGCTTTTGTTTTTCTAGCGGCGCTGTGCTCTTGTCCATTCTGAACTCTTCCAAGGGCGAGTTCATAGCCGCACATGCGCAAGAGTTCTTGGAGCTGATTAACAATTGCGATACGCCTGGTATTTCCAAATCCCAGTTACTGCGACCGCTGGGCGGCTGTGTCAGCAACTGTGCACCGATACAGGAGCAGCGCGTTCCATTTTTGAATGCCTCCTTCCAAACGATTAACACGCTTACTGATCCAAACGAATACATTAACTGTGTGGAAACCTGGGCGCCATTTGTAGCACAGTATTTTACTGTGAGTATACAAATTATTCGATAATAATTTGTATAACTAAACTAAGCCGCAAATTATTGTAGATACACGAGGTGAATCGACTGCTGGGTGAACTGAATTCACGAATGTGCCTGGGCAAGGCCTATGAGAAGCACTATGGCCAGCTGCAGAGCATCCTCACGAGAATAATGCAAAACTATCGCAGCATTGAGTTGCTGCTCATACAACCGCATTTTTTGCCGTACTTGGATTTGTTTCACAAGGAGTCAGTGCGCGTAGAGGTCTGCAAATCCATACTGAGTTATTACAAACAGAATAGCGAGGAACGAACCTGTGATGCTGTGGTCACCAATGCACTCATGTTTCTAGGCAAGATACTCAACGACTCGGTGAAGTAAGTGAGCTGCATATTCATTTACATAAGATCTTGCATTTATTATTGATTTATAGCGCACTAAGTGTGGAGGACGAACGTCGACAGATTGCGCAACTCATTAATGGTTTCATAATCAAAGTGCATTTTGGACGGGATTTGGAGCAGCAGCTCAGCTTCTATGTGGAGGCACGCGGCACCTTTAGCAACTTGGATGCGGTTTATGTGACCCTCGTGCATGCTGCCTGCCAGCTGACCATGCGCGCATCTAATCGACAAGGGGCCAAGTCATTGGGTTTTGTTAAGGCATGCATTGCCTACTGTTTTATAACCATTCCCAGCATTACCTCTGTCCAGCAAAAGATGGATTTGTATCTACTATGCGGTCAGCTGGCTCTGCGACATCTATGTCTTGGCCAGGGTACGTCCTACTTGTAATGTTTCATACCTAGTTACTGACTTTTTCGTTTCTCTCAGCGGACGCCTGCTTTGAAGCTGCTCTGCAGTTAGTTACCGAGCTGCCCGCCGCCACTGTTGACTTTGAGGGCAAGCCTCGTTGTCTGGAACGCTATTTGGTCGCCTATCTATGCAATATGCTAGCCACACTTATCGTAGTGCCCGACAGTCCTGAGCAGGGCGTCTTATATTTCTTGCGCCTGTTGCTGGACATCGTCGGCAAGCGTTCGTTTAAGGCGAATAGTACGGCGCCAGCTGTCATCTATCTGCATGCATTGGACATGCTCTATGTGCAAAGCCTGGAACAGTTTCCCTATCACATCGTCGGCGGTAAATATCGTACTCACAATTTCAGTCGCACTTATATCAATAACTTTTTTTATTTTTATAGTGGTTTCTAACGATTCACTTTATGGCCATGATCCAAAATTCCTATTGGAGGTTAATAGTCTGTGTGGCCAGGTTGTGGATGCCATTTTGCTGCAGCTCAAATCACTGGGCGCAGCCCATCAGCAGCGCGCCCAAGCTCAGCTCTCCATGGATCTTTTCCTGCGCATAGTGCGCTATGCCGATCTGGAAACGGAGCCGCTCTGCCAGCTTGCTGTAAAGCTGTGGCTGCTGGCTAACAAGGCGCAGGCACAGCTGGATGCCGAGACTATTGTACGTATGCAACCTATTCATAGCACATCTGTCATTGCAATATTGTTCGCTTCACTTGCAGCCACAAACTTTGTGCAGCGTGGAGCATTTCTATAAATTGATCAAGGATTCATCACCGTCGCGTGCCCAAACTATTGCCAAGCTGCTGTTGCGCATGCGCGACAGTTGAAGCAGCTGCCACGCTTTGAGATTATATATTCATATATGTAGTGCATAAGTCGTTGACTTAGAGGCGTATCGACTTTAAATATGTTGTGCAATCAAATGGCTGAATTAAGATTTAAGTATTTATATGAAAATCATGCTTACGAATTGATTTCGACTGACTCATGGCCTTATTTATGTAAAAGAAATATTGCACCAATTCAGTTATACTAGATGAAGTCAAACAAAAACATGCGATTACGTTTTTTAATGCGTTTATTCAATTTGCGATTGCTTGAGGCCCGTATTGCACAGCCCCTAAGTAATTCAAGCTGTGCGTTACGACGTTTATGCTGAGCGGCTTAATGTGAATATGTTTGTGTGCTTGCTTCATGTAACGATTTAGAATTTCCTAAAAAGTTATTGCCCTATTAAAGTATATTGAATTCACAAATGTACATTAAGTCGCTGCGCATACACGTTGCATATTCTAGTGTATGAAGGTGTAAAAATATAATTACATTGCTGCATTTTCGGTTTTGTTATTTGTTTCTTTTTGGTAGTTTAAAACATTGAGGCAATTTGTCGTTTTGCGTTAGCATTACATGTGTGCATTTCAAAAATGGCTAAAGACTATGGCTGACAAACTCCAAAAATCAAAAAATTAACAACTTAAACGAAAGCTTCACGAGTACCATCTAAATAATATATAAGTGTGTATATAAAACTACGTATTAATGGGCATATGTATATTTATATCGGGTGAATACGTATTGAGTGTGAATTCGATGCAGTTTAGAAATTTGTCTCCTTAAACTCCTTGGACTGCAGAACGGGCGCTACGTTGCCGTTGCCGCCGCCGCCACCACGTATGCCACTACCAGCTTCGTCTGCATCAGCAGAAGCCGCACCACCCACAGTGTAGGCCAGAACGGTGGCATGATCCAGTTTACCCGGCAACGCCCCAAAGGCACTGCTATCAACAATCCGTTTGCGTGCCGCCCTGTGCTGCATGCGATTCAGTTGCACCTCACGCTTGACTCCGTCCGGCCCTGTGGACAACTTGTAGAAAAGCTCACGCTGCTCGAGCGTCTTGCGACGTGCGGACGTGATCATTCGCACAAAGTCAATTAACAGGTGGCAAAGCCGTCGTGCCGAGGCGCAGGGTGAAAAGGTGCCGTTGATGCCATAACTAAGTAGATCTTCGAGACGATAGAGCGTCAGGGCATGACGTTGCGGTCCAGTGACCAGTGGCAGCCCCATTGCCGACTTTGGTATGCGCTGAATGGGCGGCGCTGGTGCAGCCGGTGAGCCGGGGCCGACTCCGTGACGTGCCTCGATCAGCGTCTGGGAGCGCATGTACTTGGGCCGACTGGGCACATTGCTGGGTGGGCTGCCAGCTTTGGGCTGGCGTGCTCGACTGGGCGGCGTGGCTGACGACGGATGCAGGCGGGCGTAAATGGCGGAGGCGCTCTTGTTCTGTCGCTTGGGCGCCAGATTCGCCGCTTGCAGCTGCTGTAGCTTGACGTCTGGTGTCCAGGCTTCGGCGAATTTGCCAACGACCGGATCGAAGTTATCGCTGATGCCGTCCGAGGTGAGAAACACAATGTCGCCACGCTCGATGCAGCTCATGGAGAAGGTGAGATTGCTTAGCTCCGGCTTGTTGCCATCGGCAGGTCCCAATGCACCCAAAGCATCACGCATGTCCCGCATAGAGCTAATGTCATGGGAAGCCTGCGTCAGCTCTCTCACGCCGTGCTTCTTGGAGTACACATAGCCCAGAGAATCGCCCACATTGCAGGCACATACCACATACTTGCCAGGTGCACCGTCCAGCGGCAGCACCACAGCAATGGTCAGCGTGGACAGCGCACCACCCACCTCCAGTATGCAGCCATGTCCTTCCCAAAGGCTACGCAACAGGCTGACAAATAGCTCCTGCGTGGTGGTCGCCCGGCACTCATGCGCCTGTCCAAACACCGCTCTATCCAGATAGTCCAGACAGCCGTGCACAGCGGATCGAGCTGCCAAGCGAGCGCCATCACCTAGAGAAGGTAAAGAAACGTCATTAGTAACACCGGCATTGAAGGAATAGACAACAAGATCCTTTGTTGGCTGTGTAAATTTACCCCAGTTGACGCCATCGGCCATGGCCATGGCAGCGGCTTCTCCGCGCACCACACAGCCATAGCAATCGGCAATGGGATTGCCCATGGGCTCCTTGATCAGCATGTTGTTCTCGTAGAGCGAAACTGAGATGCCGTAGGCAAAATCACAATCCATTTGCCAGTTCTGCACGCCGGCCACTGGCGTTGTCAAAGTGGAGGGGATGGGGCTGGAGATGCCGCTCTGATTGCTAACCGCCTCGCGTAGCAGTCGCTCGCGCTCCGAGCTGCCGCCTCCAGCAGCCGTGGAGTCCTCAGTCTTGGCATTCAGAAGATTCTTGTTGTTCTGATCCTGTGCAGCGCTGTTGCTATTGCTGACCATGCTGACCACTATGGTGGTGGCCTTGCCACCGCTATCCGTTGCTGCAGACGAAACGGCAGCTATGTTGTTCTTGGAGTTTTTTCTGGATCGCATGCCTGTGGCAACTGTCGGTCCGGCAGGTCCCGTTCCCGTGCCCGTCGTGGCCTGATCGGCATTGCTCTGACGCCGGGAGCCAGTGGGCCGTGCAAACTTGTTGCTGAGGCGTGTGGCTGAGCTGAGCGCGGTTGCTGGTGGTGTACTCTTGCGAACGCCATAGCTGTCCTCGTTCTCCTGCTGTGTGTCAATGAAGTCGATGTCATCCGCATAGCTGGCGCTTAAATGCAACTTGGAGCGCTTGATGCCCGTTAGGCCCTCGTCGGGACCCGTGCAGGCGGCAGTGATGGTATCCGGACCGCTGTCGTAGCGGCCCAGTTTCAGGACGGGCATATCTGTGGGATTCTGTCCATTGTAAATCTCCGGTTCGCCGGCCATAAACTCACGCTGCATGCGGCTGTTGAATTGGTAAAGTTAGTTATATTGTAGCTAGTAAGAGTCGAAGGTCAATTACCCCTCCAGATATTTGGTTATAAAGCTGCAATCGTCATCCTCCGCATTGCCGTTGTGGCGCCTCCGACCATCGCGGGGTTCCGCTATAAAGCTCAATTGTCGAAAGTACGTGGTGACCTTTTGCCGCAGAGATGGCATCTTGATGAGCTGCTGCTGCTGCTGCTGCTGCCTCTGAACTCTCCAATTAAGGCTGTGTCTTAATAGACTAAGCGATGCGGTGTGGTGCGGGGGTTGGGGTTTACCGCCTCCAGTTAGAGTGCATTCACCTCATCGGCGGCAATTGTTGTGGGAGTCAGTGCCTGAAACGGAGTAGAGAAAGAAATTGTGAGTTTCATATTTAATTATCAATAAATTATGCAATTAAATGAGGCGTCGCTTCCACTCCAGACCTGCTAATGGCAGGATGTGCATTTCGCATTTAGCATTTAGCGGAGCTGCGGGGCATGCACAGAAGAGTAGGAAAGGAGCACCAGCTGCCCAGCAGCTAAGCATAATACAGAAGGGGCCTCTGCTCACGGGAGTAGGCAAGTTGTGAATGGGCTTTCAACTTGTGCTCATCTCGGATGCACAGCGATGAAAAGGGGAGCAAGAACAAGAAGAACAAGAAGAAGAAGCAGAGCCGTCGTTGCTGTGAGTTTCAAATGACGCAGCTTCTGGGAGTTTCGTATGATTAATGAACTGTCAGTTGTTGCTGCTCTTCTTCTTCTTTGTTGCTGCTGCAGTTTGGCATATTCTAAAGTTATTCTACCCTTGAGCTGGGCGTTATACTTTGGCAATGCAGTTGGTTAAGTATAAAGCTGACTTGTACAAATTGAACATGAATTCGCATGGAATATTTCGTATTTAGATTTAAATGTAGTTTTTGAAAATCGGTTCAGTTTTGGCAAAGTTGTGGTACATCTTATAGCTACTACAGGAACATCTGTCTGCACTACGATTGCAAGGGCAATTAATCTTTGGCAACCCGAAACAAATATTTTCATTCTTGTTGAGTTTTCGGACCCACTCGCGACAAAGCAGCTTTGAGATTGCTACAAATTGGTTTTTTTTTCTCTTCTTTTTCTCAATCGTCATAAGCTCTTAATATTAATAATCTCTGACTGCTGTTTAATAAGTAGTTGTTTTAAGTTTTCTACTTGGCATACAGTTGCATAACGCAATCAAGGAATAACAATAGCTCTTAATAGCAACGGAGGCAGTCATTAGAGAAAAGTTCCACTACTGAAATTAGCGGTAATCTTGAATGAGAAAAAAATGTTACAGACTGTATTTTCTATATCAACAAAATGTACAAGCAACAACAATAATAATTGCGGACAACTTTTGATGAGAAGCGCAATTGTTTATTGTTGCTATTCTTAACTATATACCGCTTCAATTTATGACACTTGAGTGAACACTTGAAATGACAAATGAATTATTCATATAGTGGCCATTTCATATCGAGAATGAATGCAAGTTGTAGGTAAACAAATAGTGGAAGTGGAAAAAATAAGTATATATAAATAAGAATACAAGTTGTTTATTTGTTTATATGTAGATACTATATATGTACTATGCTCAACAAAAAGATACTCTTACCTTGACAATAAAGCGCAATTTAAATCAGAAATGTGATGTGAATGTGCCTTGAGCCGGTCTGTTTCCATTTGAGTGGACAAAGATTCATTCAACTGTGGCTTACATCAGACATCATCATTGTGGTTACTCAATGTTTACTAGGCACGTGTCACAACTGGACAATTGGTCAGGCAAATATCAAATGCATGGGCACGTGTCATAAATATATACACAGAAAGAAAACAGAGTCTAAAATCAAGAATATAAGCTTGATTCGAGCATAAGACGAATCAGAAGTAAACAGGGTGGCAAAATATATATATATATACTTAGACATATAAGATATACTTAGATATAGATTAGATTGAAATCAATAGAATTTCTTTATATAACAGATAGATTATTTATTTATATTATTAAACAAATAAAAAATGTTGTTAAACTGATTGTAGATCTTATTTTGGGGTTACAATCCTAAGATAATTCTAGTAAGAAGATATATTCTCGAAACAAGATTCGCCATTTGGTTGATAGTAAGCTTTTTTCTCAGTGCATACGTATGTTAATTTGAGAGCAGAGATCTTATGAACCCACAATGATCATCAGCAGCTTGAATACATTTATAGATTGCGCCTTTTATGTGTCAAGTGACAAAGATGATGTTTGTGCAGCTGATTCTGATTGACGTGAAGAGGGGCCATAAAATGAGCCACCTGGTGGCTTGGCTTCGCCGCACCACTTGAATGGCAATGCAAAATGGAGCAAATCGAATGCAAAACGAGTAATGTAAATTGCATGGCATTTAGGCGGATGATGTGGGTATTGAGGAAGGTAGGTGGGTTGGTTGGTTGGTTGGTTGGTTGGTTGGTGGGTGCGGTCACTCTTTGTGGTTGTAATCTCTGTGACTGCATCGCATTTAGTTGCAGATTCTTGTTGCTGGCTAAATTGAATTGTTTGCGGCACTGGAGTGCAACATTTCAATCAGCCAGATTGATTGCGGCTTCGCAGTGGAGACGTGTGCTGCCAATGCGCTTGGATGCGCTTGAATGCATCGCTTGCAACAGACCCGAGGGGCATATAAAAAAAAACAAGTACTCACATCTGGGCGAAATGATAAATGCTCCAAATGCTGACTGAATGCGGGTTAATTTGATTTTGCACGATAAAAAGAGAAACACTTGAAATGTGGGCGTGGCTGACATGCATAATAATATCACTTCCTCATTACTTGAGATTGCGTTTGCGGTCTTGCAGCCCTGAGAATAATAATTAAATTACTCTCCCCGCTGATATTTTGCAATGATTGATGCGTGATCTGTCACGAACTTCAAGTCAATTGCCTTCAGTCTGGTGGCAAGGTGGCACTGGCATTGGGTAATTTGATTACTTAAGATGCGATTCGAGTTCAAGATCTATGCGTGGCAAATAATTGATTGAATAGTTTAAGGTCTCGATTTCTTATTGAAAGTTTCAGGCTGATAATCATATCATATCTTGGAAATATCTCTCCTTCAGCATTGAAATTAAACAATATTAATTAATTTTGTTATATAAATATTTATAACATTAAGTATACGTATAGGAGTCCGGTATCTAATATCTATATGAAATTGTGCTGGTAAATAATATTCTGTATCTTTAAACCTATATTTGGATATTCAACCTATTTCTATTCGATCGTCGCTCAAAGTCAACAAACTCTTTGCTTTATTCAATTCAATCTAGCGCAATGTTATAGATAAATGATAGCATAGCATTTACGACGCGCCCTCAAAATCAGAAAAAATAATATCAACCAGCGATTGTTGACACGCCTCCCTGCCCTTCCCCTGTCTGTCCACCTCATGCATTCGACAGTTCCCAGAACGGAATAGAAAAGAATTTCCAAGGCGTGTGCCACAATCAATCGACACTTTCTGTGGCAGTATACATAGAGCATATTCATGCGATCAACGTTTTCAACACACTCAGCTAATCAGGCGTGAAAATGGGGGAAATCGTAGCCAAACATTGCACAACAGCCAAAGTGTTGAAATAAATGTACATAAATATTTTTCAATGTGGAATAGTAAAAATGATAGTTCTACCACAGCTGGTAAATTTAAATGCGATTTATGTCATCATATTAATACATAAGTACGAAATAAGCTTAGAGAAGAGACTTGCCTTGTCTGTGAGCTAAATATATGTATATTCACATGACTGTATTTATAGCAGCATATGGCACAAATTTTGAGATAATTTAGTCCCGAAACGAAACTTCCATACTACCGTCTGCCTTTGATTTGTTTTGGTTTTCTAATTTGCCAATACGCTTGAAAGATTTATTTGGTCTGTGTGGTTTTTGTTATGTTTACCGAATATCCGCCAGATAGTATAAATAATTGATTGAATAAAACTCATTGAAAGATTTTCACTGGCCCCGTTAATTGTGTGCCTTTAAACTAATTAGACGAGGCCATAGACAACATAGGGTGCACAGTTGGGTGAAAAGGCTAATAAGTAAGCTGCAACTAGTTGCACCACTGTGTGGCATGTGGTGCTCATAGATCATTTCTAAAGACACGACAGCCTTGTGGCAGGCAGCAGGTTCCTTTATGCTGCATATTCAAAAGGCGTTGATTTAATGCCGCTCAGCGAGAAACGTGCTAAAGCAAAGTAAACAAACAAGCTTACATAGCAAAGCGGTGGCATGGTAGGTGGGGTGGTGAGGGAGGCCTAACCAAATACTGCCAACACACACACACACATGCATTTAACATATGACAGCGGCTTAAAGCATTTCTCTTGCAAACTGAAAGCCACGACAAATACGACGACAGCTTGCTGAAAGATTATGTTGTTGTTGCTGCTGTGTGGCATCTCAAGGTGTTTGTTGCATTCATTCGGGGCTCTTGCCATAAGTCAAGTGCAGCTCACAGCGAATTGTTTGCGAATTTCTTGTGGCTAGACAAAAGCTATAAGCACACGAAAACATGAAAGTGAAATTTCTCGTCTCTTTGTTGAGTAATGAATGTCTATCCCCCAAAGCGAAAGCTGAAGGCCACCAAATGCTGCAAGAACTTGCAACTTGCAGATCATGTACTTGTGTACCACATAAATACATACATATGTTTACAGTAAGTTGAGAACAGAACATTCTACGACAATTGCATTGAGTTTTAGATAATTTAGATAAACAATTAATGAAAGCATAATTATAAATAGTGCTGCATTTTCCATACGTACATATATCATATATTCAGTTACCTAAACAATGTTTTAACAAATTAAAGTGCTAGAAAAAATATATATAAAAATAAGTGCAAACATTTGCTCAAGTGACTATTTTTAGTATCTAGCAAAACCAAAAACAGAAATTTAGTTTGCCTGTTGCTGACAATTCAATGCAATAAATAAGTGAATGCTTGCAGATTTCTGAATCATATGTACATATACTACTCTACAGTTTACAGAGTATATACATATACATATATATAAAACGGAGATAAATCAAGCGTTTGCGAATTGTATTTCCTATTGCTTTATGATTGCTTTATTAGGAACGGAAACAAAACAAATGTTTACATACAAAACATACACATACATACATACATACATATGTATATTTGACGTTTATAATACCAATTGTTGTTTTATTGACATTTGTTAACCCTTATGTATGCTTGCGTGCCTTTTATGTCAGACCTTCAGGCTATATTTAAATGTGTAATCAGGTGTAAAGTCTACAAAATTGACCACAAAAGCCGTCAGGTGGATTAATAAATCATAAGGCCAGACTGTTGGTTCCGTCTGTTGGTTTTGTTGGTGCTATTTGTAGAGTCCAGTTAAGAACGCAAACCGCTTAGGGTCCCATTAAAATCGGACTAATTAAAATTGCATGTGATAAACATCACACACACACACAGAGAGAGAGAGAGAGAGAGTCACATGCACGAGAGTTCCTTCAACTCAAAGTGGGCGACTGTACGGCGACACCCCTTCCCACTTGCTACCCCTTGGGGGACCCCTCGGGCATTGCTTAAATTGCCAGCTAATTGGCTTTTGAGTGTTTGTAGCGCGATGCGTTCATTTCCTGTTACAGCTGCACGCAGAAAACAATTTGCATTAATGGCAAAGGAGGCACCTCTCCCTGCCCTGTGCAACCATCCATCCATCCATCCATTAATTCAACACTTGCCACAAATGCAATCCGTAGTTCATGTCGAAACTGAAAGTGCGACACAAATCCATAAAACAAAAGTCAAATAAAGTTCATTCTGCTCGTATTCTGTTTCCTACATGGGTAATGCGCACTGTAGATTCAGGGTGGCTTTTGGGGCACGCTGGGGTGTTATTATGATGGGGCTGATGGGATCTTACTGTGTCAAAAGTGCACTTTCACATGCAATGGGCGCCACAAAGACGTCATTGCTTTGGTGGTACATAGCTTTTGTTTTATCGTTTGCAATAATGACGCACACATTTGTTCGCTCAACTAGGGGCGGAAACAGCCCTTGGAGGCCGTTCTGTGTGTGTGTGTTGTATGCGAGTCTCTTATCGCCCGTTTCTTGCATGTTTTTGGCTTGTGCTTTTGGGGTCGCGCTTCTTGGCCTCGTTTCTTAAGGAGCTGGGCACCCAAACTTGTAAAGTATTGTAAATACTTGAAAATTTCTAGATATGGGGCAAGGCGGCATTGGGTTAGGCATATGGCTTTCATTTTGCAATTGTATTTTTGGGGTAAGTTTCCAGTTTGCTTGATCTATAAAAGGGCTTAACTTTTGCTTGAAGTCAGAATGGATTTTCTAATATAGAAAAGTAAAATAAAAGAGATGAGAGAAAAGAAATTTCAAGTTTTTTTTGGCTGGAATCAGAGGAACGCAAAGAAATTTATCATCAAGTGGATGATTTCGGTTTTGTGTGCAAAACTCTTTCATAAAGTCAGGTAAGACTGGTTTTTCCCACATCATTTCATCTTCAGAACGCTTTTTGACTTATCTCATTGAATATCTGAATATCCAAACAAAAATCGTTAGTCATCAGATTTTGTATAACAATGGCAAATATAAATTTAACGAGAATATATTCAAATTGTCATAAGTTTCAAATTAAAAATTCGTATTGTATAAATATGTTTCAGAAAATAATATTTTTACAATTTTATTACAATACATTTTATTTTGAAATTTAATTAAGAAGTTATATATTTTTAGAAGGTCGAGCCCAAATTTGCAACATTGTTGTTATACAGATTTGGTAGCAAATTCAGTTAAAAGTGATTTTTATAGCCAAGATTTCATGTGATAATAAACACATACATATATCCGTTGACTGTATTTCAACCAAAGACATTTTCCAGTTAACTTGTTTGCCCCAACCTCTGCAAGCCAACATTGTTCGCATATAATTTGTAGTTAAATGAAAACTTGGCAGGCAAGTAGCGACAGCTGTCGTGGATATGCGAACCGTGTAGGACTAGGTATATATATATGTATAAGAAGCGAACAGCAATCTTCACATGAATAAATTAAGTATGGGTTCGGCTGCACAGGCTTGTCAGGCATACTAATAAGTCTAATAAGTTGCCGCAACTGAAAAGGCGAATGCAAATTTATAAAGCCGCCGAGTGGGTGCCGGAAAAAAAGAGAGAAAGAAAAAACTGAGCGCCAAGACAAAGTCAAACTGTCGAGTAAAATATTAAATGAAATCTTAATGGCAGGCGTATCAAATGGAAAGAAGTCAAGGCCCGGCCAAAGAACTGCGACAAACAAAGGCAAAGCCATTGCAATTGAAATGCCCCCCGCGACTGACTTGATCCCCCCCTCAAATCCAAAAGGTTTGCTGACGTCTGGCGCTGGTGTCAAATAACTGCCCACTGACGTTGCACGGTTTTCAGTGCCAGGTGCCAGGTGCCCCGTGCCAGGTCTGCAGCGGGTTAACTGACCGCTGTGCCCACACCGTGCCACTGTCTCCTATTCCGGCCCTGTCTAGCTCTAATTTGAGTTTCATTGGCGGGCTTAGTCATCGCGTCACTTGGCTGACTAATCATTGGATACGGCGCGTGCTTTGAGAGAATTGGAGAAACCTTCAGCTATCCCACACACACACACACACACACACACACATATATACATTAAACTCTTTGCTAACCGCCTGGCATTAGCTGAACATTGGATCAGTTTTCTTATTGGTGTTTCATTCAATTTCAAATTGGCAATGTTTATTTTGGTTGTCTGGGGTCTGTTGCTGTTACTGTTGCTTTCAATCTTACCTAACCGAAGCAAACTTTTCAAATTGATTGTTTTTTTTTCTTCTTTTTTTTGTAAATAGGTTTCAATGATGATGATGAACATTTGCGCAGCTGCGTGAAATTAATTGTGAGTCGGCTTAAAAGCTAGATGAAATTTATAAAGAGGTATAATTAAAAAAATACATTGATTCGCGAAAGACTCATTTCTTAAGGGGAGCAAGAAAATGTTTCATCGCTTATAACACTTCTTTCTTATAGAAACCTCTTTAAGTTTGAAGCAATTATGCAATGAGTAATTCTCTCACTATAAATACAAAAACGTGTTGTTCTACAGATTGATTCTAACAAGCATTTAAATTTAGTGTGCTACTTAAATCTAAATAAATAAATTAAAATAAACAAAATACTATTATTATTTGTTAAGCTTTTGATACTAAATAAATATATATTTGTTGTACAATATTAATTCCAACTTTTAGTTACAATAATAATTCATTTTCAAGTCTATTTATATACATTAATAAATATACCTACGCAGCTTAACTAAGTTTCACCAATACTCCCAAATAAACATCGTTAAAGAAACTCAGCTATCCTTTTTGAATATTTACATTTGGCCCGCATCAGTTACCACTTAACTGACTTTACGGCAAACTGAAATACATATATATTCTTATTTACACACTCTATTTCCACTTTGTGGCCAAGTGCATGGACCTCAATACAGCGAAGCAAATAAAGAAATTTAATATCGCAACTGTCATCGTTAAATGATGATATCTATGTAGTACGAGTATATGGAAACTCAATATAATAAAAAGTTGAAGCGCTGCGAATGAACTTCAGGGCATCGATAATAATGAACCCAAGCCCAACTGAAGGAACTGAGTAAACTATGTATATATCATAAAATGCCATAAAATGCGAGACAACAAAGGAGAAAGGAGACTGACTGGCTGGCGGGCAGGAGTCGCCACAGCTGAGCATGAGAATGCGCCAGTTGTGGATGGAGTCAGACAGACGCAGAACAACTTTATGCAACATCCCCCGTCTGGGCCAACAGAAGCAGCAGCAGGAGTAGTAGATGATGATGATGATGGCGTGTGTTGGCCGGACAACCACCAACTCCCCAAATAAGCATAGTGCAGAGTATTCTCGTTGCCAGCTGCTGGTACAACAACAACAAAAGTTAACAACAAATTCTTGGCCAGCAGGCGAAAGTGATTGAATTCCAACAAGATTCGTGGCGCCACTTGAACTGCAACTCGTGAACATTTCCACAACATTCCAGCTGATATGGAATGCAACTTACTCGTTAAGTTAAAGGGCGTAAAATGGACTGATTATGTGCATAAAATAGATACCAGATTAAAATATAAGGAATATAAGTCTATTGAAATATTGCGGTTGAAATCGATAAGAAATATATTACTTTAGCATGTTCATGAAGAGTAGATAAGTTTTATATGCATATATCACATATGAAATTTTCTCATTGAAACATAATAATAAAAACTTATTAAACGTACTTGAAGTTTAGATTTTCTACAAATAATATATATTTGGGAATTAGAGCAGCTTTTAAGGAATAAACACCTTCATTTCTCTTCTACTTTTTCACACGTAAATGTATAGATTGTTTGTTATTTATATTAAATGTACACATGTTAGATACATCCTATCTTTAGTGATTATTTAACCGAAATTGAGTACATGCATTGGCTTCGCTTTTGCGTAACTCTTATATCCCAGGGGCAGCTTGGCCACAGAGCGGCAACCATGTTGTGGCAGCAAGTGGAGGACACTCAATTTACAATTCATTTCCTGTTATTTTCCGCTTGACATTTGCCGCAGTTTACACCACCAGGCGCCCAGGAGCCGCAGCCCGTTCAGACAACTCAACCGCCCACACAAGGTGGAAAGTATCTGCCCCAAATCGATTTGTAGCATGTCTAGCTGTAGTGCAGGTCCTTGGCGTGCGCAGGCTTATGGCCCCCGGTAACGTCGGAGTCGTCATCGTTCTAGTCCTACAATGACCATGTGCCTGTCATGTGCCCGTCATGTGTCCCGTGTCCCGGTGGTTGCCAAATAAATAAAATGCCTGCTGCAGTTTGAAAATTGCCAAAATGTTCCGTTTTGCGCAGGAAAACCCACTTAGATTGGGTGAAAACTTTGGGGCTGGTTTCGTGTTGCAATGCAGCGGGTTGTGGAGGATAAAATACCCTGGAAGACATTTCTATAACCATATATACATACATACATATGTATAGCTACAAATATAATATAGTGATCCGACTGTACTGTTCTCAAATAGTATTACAAGTCTAATTTTAGATGACAAAAATGTTTATCAAGCCTAAATCAATTTTCGACTGAAGTGATAAGTTAAATCAAGATATTAAGAAAGCTTTAAACCTTAGAAAGGCAGGGACTAAAGATGGGATCGGGCGGTAATCCTGAAAAAAGGACGGGGCCAACGCCCAGTCGGATTATAGAGAAAATGCGAAAGCATTAAAAATCAATTTGCTTCTTTAACAAAATTTCTATTATAATTTTGATCTCATAAATAACAAAATTGTATTAAATAATGTAAATAAAATTATAATTTCTTCAAAATATACTATATTGGGTACATTTGAAAGTGTCGAAACGGACGGAATGTGGAAAAAACAAAATAGAATTAAGATTGTATATACTTTGTCTCCTTTAATAATTGATACAATGAAAGGGTATTAAAAGAGCTTTCAATGCGTACTTCCTGACACATTTTAGAAGAAGAAAGCACCAGGATGAGGGGGAACGAGGTGAGGGGGAAATGCAATGTGCGGCGAGTGACATAAAATTAAGTGCAATTATCGCTATTTGGCACTATCTGGTGGCATTCATTAGTTAGAGGCATTTAACGCCCTGTGTCGTTCAGCAACAACAACAACAACAACAACAACAATTAAAGTTAACACACTTTTCATAACGAAATAACTGAAAACCGGTTTATTGCAACAACAACAATAAAAGCTTTGCAATTTGTTGTTGCTGCTGAGGTTGTTCTTGTTTTTGTAGTGTGACGGCAGCTGTGAAGCAAACAGCAGGTGAATAAGTTGAACGGAAGGCCCCAAAAACTGAGAGAAATGAAAAAGCACATAAGAAAACGGCAGGCAGTAGCTGCATGTAAGTGTGTGTGTACGTAATGTTTGAAACAATGAAGATGTCGTCGGCCAAGTTGAATGACAAATGCAACAACAAAGACTCTCTCTCACGCACACACACACACACACATACATAGGCAGTCACACGCACACAACGCAGAAGTGGAGCAAGAAACACAAAACAAAACATGACAAAAACAAAACAAGGGGCAAAGTTGAGGGACAAAAATCAATAGAAACGGAAAAAGGACAACAAAATAATAATTAAAATAAAAAAAAAAAACAAAGCAACAGCATAAAACTTATAGTAATTGTTGTTGTTGTTTTTACATACGTTGGCGCCACGGTATCTGTGCAGCGGCGACAGACGGGGGAAGGAGGGAAAACGTGTGTATAAATATTTAGCAAACAGAGGGTGGTTTATTTACTTGTTGGTTGTTTGTCATATACATAAATTGCACAACTGGAATTTGGAGCAGCGCACGTCAATTATTTATTTACGTCGTTTGCCGTTTGTTTATTCAAATGTCAATTAACACTAACGTTTGTAAAGAACACAGGACAACGCACCTCATACGTCCACACGCGTTGACTTCTGAAATGTAACTGCAATCGACTGCAAACGACTGTTTGCTCGATAAAAATATATCACGATTAGCATATAGGTTGTTATCGATAAAAAATAATTATTTAGCGTGCATACACTGGACAGCTGATAGTTTAGCAGGTTGGCAGGCTTATACATATCGATAGACGAATTTATTTGGCAAATTAATTTAATTTAAATGTATATGCTCATTAAGTTTATAATATTAATTAGAAGTACATTCTGATTATGTGTTAACATCATGTTATTACATCTGTTAACTACTATCGATAAGTGCAGCAGCGACTTGCAGTGTGACCGTACAAAATTGCATACACATATCGTACATATCGATACACCAGCGCTAATTCCGCTATCTTCTTTAGCATTTCGCGGTGCTTGCTCGTATAATTTGTTGCAAATAAACGTAATTAAAGTGCTTCAAAGTTAGCAAAGCTGACAAATTGTTTTGATACCATAAAACTCAACAACACACAAGTAAGTTACAGTTAAGTTAAATGTCAAAAGCGTCCATGCTGACAACTTAAATTACTCTCACACACATGTATACACAGACACACATGCATTAAGACGTGCGAATTTCATGTAACTGTATATTTGGCGAATTTGCGAATTGTATTTGTTGTTCTTGTGTTAATTTAATTTCCGTTTGCTTTGCTGCCGGTTTGCGTCTCCGCGTCTTTAACAGCAGCGGGCGGCGATTGGCGGGCTCACACACACACATGCAAACGCTGCGACGCGCGCACAAAAACACACGCACACAGACACGCACGCACTCACACAGGTGAATGAACTTTTTTGCGTTGTTTTGTAATCTCGATCTTTTATGTCGTATTTGTGTATAGGTATGTGTGCATGTATAATATACATTGTATATATAGGCTCACTTACATACTTAATTGTTTTGAGTGCGTGTGAAAACATTTAATCATGTATTTTATTTGCCGCCCCTGGCATATAATAAAAAAATAAGGATCCTCTCATTTTTGGTAGCTGCATTTCGCAATTGATTTATTATTTATTTACTAAATTAAATATTACAGAAATTAAAAGTAAAATTTTAAAAAAATGATACCTTCTTAATTGATTTATAATAATATTATAGATTTTTAAAATTTTAAGCTTCTGGGGGTACTAAAATAAAAAATTGGTTCAAAAATTGTGCAAGGATTGGCGAATACCTAGAGAAAATTGGAATGAAGCCTAAGAAATAAATAAATAAATTATTATTGATCTTGTCGCTTGTCGCACATGTTTTCTTTACCTTTTCTTTTTATATTTTGTTGCGAGTTCATTTGCATCAGTATTTGTTTAATTTGTTTTCACAGCAGCAGCAGCTCAATGTTAATGTTAATGTTAATGAACCTGCCTGATATATATATTTTTATTTTACAATATACATACATATTTAATAATAATTTGGCAGATGTGTCACCTGGTTATTAATAGATCCCAACACCCAGAAAGAAAATTCAAATGTTTATTTTTTTAAAGTAATTTAAATGTTTGTTGTATTTATTTAAATTATTTTTGTATTATAATTTATATATATATATTTTTTTAAGGCAAAGCATATGCGTAAAAATACACTTGTTAGTTTTGTTGTTCAAGAACATTTTTACTTTTTATACAAAGACAATAAGTTTTGTAAACCATAGTATAAAGCACTCTAGTTTTGATAGTTTTTATTTTATTTACCTACATATATTTTGATAACTGTAGCCCGGAACTACTTTATTTTATTAGCATAACTTGACTTTTGTTATATGCTAGAAACAGCTATGCAAGCGAAATTGTTACTAGATAAGCGCTTCGAAGCAAAAGCCCTGTTTGGGAGTTCGTAAATAAAGCCCGCACATTTGTAATTCCGCCTATCAAATTTATGTAGATGGCCTGTGTGTAATTTATGGTGTGTATAATTGTTTCGAGTGTAGAGTTTGCTAAATTTAAATATATATATAATGTGTACAAAAATGTTCAAGAGAGAGAATCGTAAATTTGATTTACAATAAGTTTTAAGACATCATTTAATAAGTATACGTATAATATAATAGCAAGGCAATTGATTTGGTTGCGGTTTTCTCATTTGGTACATTTTCCAACACTGATAACTGATTATGACGGGATGCGCGAATTCAAATTAATTGAAATCAATCATAGATACAGTGTGGAAGAAAATAAGTAGACAGATCAGGTTGTAGTTTTATAGTTGGAGTAGGGATAGTTCAGAGTATATATTTGCCCTTGCCCCGATGCTCCGCTTGCCGCGTCGACGATGTGGCACCACCCAGCAAGTAACTGGAGCTGGCACCGCTGTTGCTACTGTTGGTGCTGCCATAGCTGCCATAATAGCCATCATAGCCATCGTAGCCATCGTAGCCATCATAGCTGCCATAGCCGCCGAGCGGCAGGGCGTTTAGCTAAATCATGAGCGCCGAGAAGGGGTTGTAGCGCATGATCTTCGACAGCAGAATCCACAGCACCGACGTTATGGCGCACAGCACAACGCCACCCCAGCCCAAATCCAGACTCCACGACGTTAGAAATACGCGTGCGCCCAGCAGCGGCTTGGCCACTATGGCAACGCCACCCGGACGCGCCACAATACCGTCGACGGTGCCATCGTAATCGCTGTCCAACATGGGTCGTCCCTGCTGTCGCTTAAAGTGTATTATCATCAGCGTGAACAGCGCAAACAGGGCTGGAAACCAAAGAGAACAGTTCATGGTAATCAGGAATCATTTTCGATTCAGGTGCAATTTAATTACTGCTCACCTGCCAGCAGATACATCACGCCCGTGATGAGTATGGCACTTATTTGGCGCTGGCAAACGCCAAAGGCGCCAACCAAAGCGGCGCTGCCCAGAATGATGAGGCAGACCAGTGAGCAGGATATGGACAGGTTTTGCATTCCTAGCAAATGTGCCCAGCAAATTCAATTTTTAATTAGTAACGGCTTAAATTTGTTATAAAGTTGCAAAACAAACACAAAATGCATTTGGGGGGGACTTCATTTACAAAGGCTGAGGAATCCAATTGGATAGGTTGTCATGCAAAGCAAAGCTTTAAGCAGCTGGCTAAAAGCGAAGAAAGATTATTCAGATACTATGTGTAGATGATTCAGATGTTGGTGCTCTCTATTTATTAGCCTAAAATAACTCTTTTTTTTTAATCAGCAGACTTAGGTGATAAATATATAATTGGAATTTCTATAAATTTTAATTGAGCAAAAAGTAGTAATATATTTAATTTGATCTATTGCTAAACTTCTTTGAACATTGCATAGAAAACTTTATCAAACGAACTGTTGGAATAGTTAACAAGTAGATAGAAATAGCTATCATTTTGATTTCATTTAATTTAAATCTCGATTTCCCCTTTTGTGCTCATTCAATAACTTTTCTGCTTTACCAATATTCGATTTTAAATATTGTTCATGAACCTCTCGCTTTGGGCTTTATTTCAACTAGCGCATAAAACCCGCAATCAAAACTGCAGCAAAACCAATTACCCCATGCTTTGAGCTGGCTGCGCCAATTAAAATCCCGTCGAGAGGTGTACAAAACTAGCTCGCCCAAATAAATAACCAAAGTGGCAATTGCGATTTACAAAGCTTGGTGCGGGTGGTGAGCATAAAACCACATGGTGGCCTATTTTCTCGCTCTCTGTTGTCCTCGACAGATGTACGGCTGGGGGACACACGTGTGTGTCTCCAACAGTGGTTTAGCGTTAAATTAAGTTAGCGACTGTCTGTAATTGCTATATGCATGCATATGATGTCATTGTGTGGGTCATTTCACGGACATTTTTTTTTGTGTCCTGTTGCTCTTTTTCTGCTTAATGTACTCAAAGGATTTGTGGCAGTTTCGGAGCCGTTCAATTTGGGGATTTGCGCTAATGACTTGTGAAATGTGCGGGCAGAGCAAAGGCAACGATTTAAGCCACTATGGATGAAGTGAATCAGTGAGCCACAGTTAAATGAATGGATGCTGTGCAAGTTGTGGTTTTTTAGCAGAAAGCTGAGTGCGTTACAAGAGAAATACGAGAAAGTGAGTTTTTAGTTGCGTTTGCCGGTCTCTCTACATACATCGAAAGTGACGTCTAGGGCACAATCTCTACATACGTTATTAGTGGTGGTGGGAGGAAGGAACTTATGTGTGGAATTAAAAGATTTAGCGCCAATCTACCAAGTGTTTAGCTTATGATAATTTGAAAACTTAAATTAAAAATAATTGAAGAAACCATAATAAATGGTAAAGAAAATCCCTGTTTTTAATGTATTCCTAGAAGCTTTCTGTCTATTGCCAATTTATTTCATAATACTTTAACACCCAAGTTCATATTTTTATGGCTACTATCAGTCACACATTAATCAAAATTTTCCACATTACAGGTAACTTCACAAGCAACGCTGAAATGTCCGCCGAAGCTAAAGCAATTGTCACAAAGGCTGCTGCCGATGCGGCGCCAGAGAGGACAGCCGTCGAGCCCGTTGCTGCGGACACCACGCCTGATAAGGTACCAACCGATAGTGTCGCCAAGGTGGAGCAGGACCGTGCTGTGAAAATACTTAAGGGCAAGGAGCTGTTCAGTCAAGGATCGCGTAACTTTTTGGTAAAAAGCTATGACGAGGCAGCCGATGAGCTGAGCCAGGTGTGCCAGATATTCGAGGAGGTGTATGGAGAACTGGCCGATGAGCTGGGACAGCCACTGTTGCTGTGAGTAAAAAGGGGGCCGGAAAGAATGTGGGCAGTTAAATTTAATATGTTTATTGCTTTGCAGTTATGCCAAATCGTTGATTGCGATGGCGCTGGATGAGAACAAAGTGATTGATGTGCCCGACGAGGCGGCCGATGATGATGAAGAGGATGCGGACGATGATGATGAAGAGGGCGACGCCGAGGGAGAGAAACCAGCAGTGCCAAAGGCAAATGGATCCACAAATGGTAAAAAACTAGAAAGCATTAAGGAAGGTGCTGCCGACGAGGCCGATTCCACAGGCGATGGCGAGCAATCCAATGCTGACGACGAAGCTGGCAGCTCTAAGCCACCCACGGGAGTCGAAGAAGTAAGCAGCAGCAATGGCAACGCTGCCGCAGCCGCATCCAGCAACGACGATGAGCGTCCCAGCACCTCTAATGGCGAGGTGACTGCCAGCACCAGCAACGGCGCAACAGCTGGCATGGATGTGGACCAGGCCGAGGAAGACAACGAAGAGGGCGAGGGTGTCAGCGGCAGTCTGCAGTTGGCCTGGGAGATACTTGAGGCGGCTGCCAAGATCTTCTCACGCCAGGGTCTGAGTGGCCTGCCCTATCTGGCCGATGTGCAAACGGAGCTGGCCAATATCGAATTTGAGAATGGTATTCTTGATGCGGCACGCGAGGATTATGGTAACAGTTGAAAACACTTCAAATTTGATCGTCCCTTTAGCATTTGTATAATTTTGCAGAGAAAGCACTGAAGATTCACGCAGACCTGCCCGGCAAGAATCGTCGTGCTTTGGCTGAGCTGCACTATAAGATTGGTCTTACCTATCTAATGCAGCAGCTCAATAAGGAGGGCGCCGCAGCTCTTCGCAACTCTAGCGTGCTGATTGAGGAAGAAATTGCGGAGATCAAGAATAAGGAGAATCCCACCGAGCGTGAGAAGAACAACATGCTGGACTTGGAGGAGACCAGACAAGAGATTCTGGTCAAGATACAAGAGATCGAGGAGACGCAGGCGCAGGTGAGTCGCAGTTAGACATAATTTAAATGAAGCTTTGCTAATGCCCACTCTTGCAGACTATAGCCGAGGTGCGGGCTGCTTTGGACAGCTACATCAAGCCCATGAGCAGCAGCAGCAGCAGCACCAAAAGCGGTGGAGATGCTGCCGCCTCATCTTCGACAGCAGCTGCCGCTCCCGCAGCCGGCTCCGGTGCTAATGGAGCTGCGTCCAGTTCGTCGTCGTCCACAGCATCGGTGGCATCCTCGTCGGCCATCAGCAGCAGTTCGGCCAAGCCCACAGATATCACGCATTTGATCAAGCGCAAGAAGCCCGAGGAGCCCAGCTCGGAGGCAGAAGCTCTCTGTTCGCCAGCCAAACGTGCTGCGGTTTAGAAGTCGATCAGGACTGCACATTCCAGTTACACACAACACTCACACTCACACACACATACATCAGCTACTTAAAATTCACACACATGCTTTCCCTTCGCCTATCCTATTTAATTATATATACTATTTGTTTTGCTGTTTTACCACAATCATTTTCTATAAGTCTGTAAGATTACAATCACAATTAGTGCTAAGTGCGTACATAAAATAATGTTTTTATACTATTAAAAGAGAGAAAACAAAAACAAAAACAAGAGCAAATCGAATGAATCAATAATAAATGGGAAATTGCCTTTAAACAATAATAACCGTTAATCAAAATATGTCAAACAAAAGTATTGTGAGAAAAGAATTGGTTTTAGATTTGGTTCACGGCAGGATTGCGCCATAATACGTACTCAGATGCGGCTGCAGTGTAACGACCTGTGACTCACTATGCTGCCAGTCGTTGCGCTGCTCCTCGCCCCGCGCATTCTCCATGGACCCGGCCAAATAGTTGACACACGGTGGAGCGCCACGCGGAAACTTTGGATTGCGGCGCAGCTCTTGCAGTTGCTGCATCGGCAAATCAATGCACAGTGTCCAGATACCGCCGTGCATCGGTACCAGAAAAACGGAATCGCGTCGAAATCGATGATCGACTATATACAGAGAAGATATGAAAATGTGAATAAACATTGTCCTTAAATTATCTCAGACTTCAAATAAAAAAAATTTGTAACTTATTTTAGGAGAAAAGCATTTTTGTAATATTTTTTATTTAATTAAAAAAATAGATTGCGAAACATTTACTTTTAAACGAAAATTAGTATAAACAACTGAAGGAAAAGTCATTTTGAGGTGGCTTTGGGGTTGACAATCGGTTCAGTTTTGGCGGATATATGGGCGCTTGAAGTCTTAAAAGGGCATTTGTAAGGATTTGGGCCCTTTACAAGCCATTTTTTTGGTCACTTTTGGCGTGATTTTTGACAGAAAAATGAACCACTACAAAATCACTTTTTGTATAGTTTTTTATACCAATTTAGACACCCACAAACAATTAAACGTAAAATTTCAAGATTCTATTTTTTGAAAAATCGAAATGTGTAAGGGTCCCCCCTTATGCTTTTTTCGCCAAAAAAATCATAAATTTTAGTTTTTCAAAAATTCATAAACTTGAAATGTAGAATTAAACTAGGTGCCAAATTATGATCAAAATGGCCTCGGGATTCAAAATCGGTTCAGATTTGACAAAGTTGTGGAAGTTAGAAGTCTGGGAAGGTCATTTCTAAGGAACTTTTCGTTGTTTGGGCACTTTACAAGTCAATTTTTTTGTCACTTTTGGCGTGATTTTTGACAGAAAAATGAACCACCACAAAAACACTTTTCGTATAGTTTTTTTATACTAATTGAGACACCCACAATCAATTAAACGTAAAATTTCAAGATTCTATTTTTTGAAAAATCGAAATGTGTAAGGGTCCCCCCTTATGCTTTTTTCGCCAAAAAAAATCATAAATTTTAGTTTTTCAAAATTTCATAAACTTGAAATGTAGAATTAAACTAGATGCCAAATTATGATCAAAATGGCCTCGGGATTCAAAATCGGTTCAGATTTGACAAAGTTGTGGAAGTTAGAATTCTGGGAAGGTCATTTCTAAGGAACTTTTCGTTGTTTGGGCACTTTACAAATCAATTTTTTTGTCACTTTTGGCGTGATTTTTGACAGAAAAATGAACCACCACAAAAACACTTTTCCTATAGTTTTTTATACTAATTGAGACACCCACAATCAATTAAACGTAAAATTTCAAGATTCTATTTTTTGAAAAATCGAAATGTGTAAGGGTCCCCCCTTATGCTTTTTTCGCCAAAAAAATCATAAATTTTAGTTATTCAAAATTTCATAAACTTGAAATGTAGAATTAAACTAGATGCCAAATTATGATCAAAATGGCCTCGAAATTCAAAATCGGTTCAGATTTGACAAAGTTGTGGAAGTTAGAAGTCTGGGAAGGTCATTTCTAAGGAACTTTTCGTTGTTTGGGCACTTTACAAGTCAATTTTTTTGTCACTTTTGGCGTGATTTTTGACAGAAAAATGAACCACCACAAAAACACTTTTCGTATAGTTTTTTATACTAATTGAGACACCCACAATCAATTAAACGTAAAATTTCAAGATTCTATTTTTTGAAAAATCGAAATGTGTAAGGGTCCCCCCTTATGCTTTTTTCGCCAAAAAAATCATAAATTTTAGTTTTTCAAAATTTCATAAACTTGAAATGTAGAATTAAACTAGATGCCAAATTATGATCAAAATGGCCTCGGGATTCAAAATCGGTTCAGATTTGACAAAGTTGTGGAAGTTAGAAGTCTGGGAAGGTCATTTCTAAGGAACTTTTCGTTGTTTGGGCACTTTACAAGTCAATTTTTTTGTCACTTTTGGCGTGATTTTTGACAGAAAAATGAACCACCACAAAAACACTTTTCCTATAGTTTTTTATACTAATTGAGACACCCACAATCAATTAAACGTAAAATTTCAAGATTCTATTTTTTGAAAAATCGAAATGTGTAAGGGTCCCCCCTTATGCTTTTTTCGCCAAAAAAATCATAAATTTTAGTTTTTCAAAATTTCATAAACTTGAAATGTAGAATTAAACTAGATGCCAAATTATGATCAAAATGGCCTCGGGATTCAAAATCGGTTCAGATTTGACAAAGTTGTGGAAGTTAGAATTCTGGGAAGGTCATTTCTAAGGAACTTTTCGTTGTTTGGTCACTTTACAAGTCAATTTTTTTGTCACTTTTGGCGTGATTTTTGACAGAAAAATGAACCACCACAAAATCACTTTTCGTATAGTTTTTTATACTAATTTAGACACCCACAAACAATTAAACGTAAAATTTCAAGATTCTATTTTTTGAAAAATCGAAATGTGTAAGGGTCCCCCCTTATGCTTTTTTCGCCAAAAAAATCATAAATTTTAGTTATTCAAAATTTCATAAACTTGAAATGTAGAATTAAACTAGATGCCAAATTATGATCAAAATGGCCTCGGGATTCAAAATCGGTTCAGATTTGACAAAGTTGTGGAAGTTAGAAGTCTGGGAAGGTCATTTCTAAGGAACTTTTCGTTGTTTGGGCACTTTACAAGTTATATTTTTTGTCACTTTTGGCGTGATTTTTGACAGAAAAATGAACCACCACAAAAACACTTTTCGTATAGTTTTTTATACTAATTGAGACACCCACAATCAATTAAACGTAAAATTTCAAGATTCTATTTTTTGAAAAATCGAAATGTGTAAGGGTCCCCCCTTATGCTTTTTTCGCCAAAAAAATCATATATTTTAGTTTTTCAAAATTTCATAAACTTGAAATGTAGAATTAAACTAGATGCCAAATTATGATCAAAATGGCCTCGGGATTCAAAATCGGTTCAGATTTGACAAAGTTGTGGAAGTTAGAAGTCTGGGAAGGTCATTTCTAAGGAACTTTTCGTTGTTTGGGCACTTTACAAATCAATTTTTTTGTCACTTTTGGCGTGATTTTTGACAGAAAAATGAACCACCACAAAAACACTTTTCGTATAGTTTTTTATACTAATTGAGACACCCACAATCAATTAAACGTAAAATTTCAAGATTCTATTTTTTGAAAAATCGAAATGTGTAAGGGTCCCCTCTTATGCTTTTTTTCGCCAAAAAAATCATAAATTTTAGTTTTTCAAAATTTCATAAACTTGAAATGTAGAATTAAACTAGATGCCAAATTATGATCAAAATGGCCTCGGGATTCAAAATCGGTTCAGATTTGACAAAGTTGTGGAAGTTAGAATTCTGGGAAGGTCATTTCTAAGGAACTTTTCGTTGTTTGGGCACTTTACAAGTCAATTTTTTTGTCACTTTTGGCGTGATTTTTGACAGAAAAATTAACCACCACAAAAACACTTTTCGTATAGTTTTTTATACTAATTGAGACACCCACAATCAATTAAACGTAAAATTTCAAGATTCTATTTTTTGAAAAATCGAAATGTGTAAGGGTCCCCCCTTATGCTTTTTTCGCCAAAAAAATCATAAATTTTAGTTATTCAAAATTTCATAAACTTGAAATGTAGAATTAAACTAAATGCCAAATTATGATCAAAATGGCCTCGGGATTCAAAATCGGTTCAGATTTGACAAAGTTGTGGAAGTTAGAAGTCTGGGAAGGTCATTTCTAAGGAACTTTTCGTTGTTTGGGCACTTTACAAGTCAATTTTTTTGTCACTTTTGGCGTGATTTTTGACAGAAAAATGAACCACCACAAAAACACTTTTCGTATAGTTTTTTATACTAATTGAGACACCCACAATCAATTAAACGTAAAATTTCAAGATTCTATTTTTTGAAAAATCGAAATGTGTAAGGGTCCCCCCCTTATGCTTTTTTCGCCAAAAAAATCATAAATTTTAGTTTTTCAAAATTTCATAAACTTGAAATGTAGAATTAAACTAGATGCCAAATTATGATCAAAATGGCCTCGGGATTGAAAATCGGTTCAGATTTGACAAAGTTGTGGCCAGACCAGTGCTTATTAGGCATAGTTTGAAAGTCATAAGACCTACAGACTTTATAATTTGTAATTTAAGTTTTCGTATTGCCGGTCATCATAAATTTAGATTCCAGATTAGTGTTTTTTTAGGTATAGCTTTAAAGTTATAAGAGGTAGAGGTACCAAATTTGGTATGTATATTCTCCTATAGCATACAAAAGTAAAAAGATTTCACTTTTTAGATACTTCCCCCCGATCGCCCAGAAATACGTATATTTACGAGGTACGATCTTCGGATTATACATAGTCTCACATTTACGTGCCATCTTTATGTCCTACAAATTTCATTACGATCGGGCAATAAACAAACATAGTTTGAGGCCAATGGAAGAAGAAGCAAAGAAATTGAATGACGCGCACAGTGTGTGTTTCCATGTATGAATACAGATAAATAATTATGAATGAATAAGACCTTGGGTATATCATAGTCGGGCACTCTCGACTAGAGCACTCTTACTTGTTTATTGAATGTGGGTGTCAAAATTAGTATAAAAAACTATATGAAAAGTCATTCTGAGGTGGGTAATTTTCGTGTCAAAAATCACGACAAAAATGTCAAAAAAATAATGGCTTGTATCGGTATAAGGGTTCAAATCATGTAGGTGCCTTCTATCTTCTGCCATTTGGGTCAATATTTGGCGTCTAATTCCAGATTTAAAGTTAATGCACTTTTTTTTTTGTAATTTGTTTATTCCGTCCTTAAAAATTCTTAGAAAGGGCAGACTTTGAGAGCAGCAGTTGGAGACATACCTCTTTTGTCCGGCTTTAGTATGGCCACCTGGTCATCCAGAAGCCACTCCAGATGCAAACCCGACCGATTCGAATAACGATCCAGACTGTTGCGATCCCACGTCACATGCTCCCAGTGGTCAGTCATAATGGCAGCACACAACATGGCCGTGGCGCTGGTGGTCATTAGCAGTGTGACAAAGAGGAATAACACGGGCGGTGGTCCCATGCAGCAGCTGGTGCAGCAGGCGCTAGCGCCAGTTCCACTGCCCATGCCCAGGCCGTCCATTTGGGAGCTGAGCGATGTGGATGTTTCCAAGGCAGCGGCACCGGCACTGCCACTCCCTCTGCGCTGTATGACCTTGGCGCAGCTGTTTTGACGGAGCAGGATGCTGTTGCTCCTTCTCAGGCTCTCAACGGCGGCGGCTGCTGCCGCTGTGGTCGCTGCGTTGCTGGCCGCGTCGAACTGCAAGGATCCTCCCACCACCGACGAGGGATGCTCATAAATGCTGTTGTGCCGGCTGGGCGCAAAATAATAGCATGTGGTTTGCCGGGGCCCAACCTCCGTTAGCTCTGGCCCACCAGGTAGCTCCTCATTGCTGCTGGAGTAGACAATCGATTGCTTGAACTGATTCGAATAGCAGTTCTGCTTAAAGGACTGCGATGACTGCTGTGACGGCTGCGACTGCTGCACGTAGAGTGCCTCGTAGTCGCAGTGGTGCGGATTGCGATAGATGACTGGCCACGAGCGGGTCGTCTTTGAGTTGTGGCTATAGCTATTGGTCGTTGTCGTTGTTGCTGCTGTCGTTGTGGCAGCGGCGCAGCGCTCCTCCACCAGCGGTGTCAGCTCGTTGGGCACCTCAATGTCGCCAGTCGACTGTTGCTGCTGCTGCTGTTGCTGCTGCTGCTCCTGCTCCTCTAGGCGCTGTTGCTCCTCCAGTTGCGTGGTGGTCGCTAGTTGACGCTGCAGCACATTCTTATTGGCGCCGCTGCCACCGTTTGGTTCCGCCGTCAGCAAGCTAAAGTCCTCCTCCTCGACCAGTGTGGCGCCGCCCACGGCTAGGCCTAAGCCGGGCGAGAAAATGCTGTTAGACGTTGGCTGTGAGCGGCTGCGCAGCAGCGTAATGTGTTTGTTCGGTGCTTCATGTTGTTGTTGTTGATGTTGATGTGGCTGCTGCTGCGGCTGCTGCTGGAGGCTGGTGGGCGAGGTGATGCTCACTTCTGGCACACATCGAGCCGTCACCTTATACCGGCTGCCGCTGCCAACGGTGACGCCGACGCCGACGCCGACAGCACTGCCAGCGTTGGCGCCCTTCGCCCGCACCAGTCATAAATCGGAGCTGTCGCGCTTTTTGATCTTGTTCAAGCTCATGTGGTTCGTGGTGGTTGTGGTGGTGGTGGTTGGTGGTGGTTGGTGGTGGTTGCTTTGAATGTACTGATGAATGGCTCTGAAGGTGTACTTATTGTTCTTGTTGTTTTGGCTGTTGTTGCTTTTGCTGATTTCTTATTGTTATTGCGTATACGTATGCTAAAGTGTGCGGCGCCTAAAAGTCTACTATGCAAAATGTAACTTTGCTTGTGCCACAAAAGAAAACTACTAGCGGCGTTTGTTACTGTTGTTGTTGTTATTGTTTTAGTTGTTGTTTGTTTTTTTTTGTTGTTTGTTGTTTGTTACTTGTTGTTGCTGCAACAGGCTCTAGTTGTTTTGGTTGTTGCTTTTGTTTAACGTTAGTAGTATGTACCAATTTACAGTTATGTTTGTATTTTGATTTTGTTGTTGTTTTTGTTCTTATTTTTTTGATAAAATCTCGTTTTTTTTTTACTACGTTTTGCAAAATTTTTGTCTTAGCTTGAAGCTATAAAAAAGAAAAGGAAAAGAGAAAATAAATGTACAACATGAGTTTTGAAAAAGTTGAGAAAGAGAGAGTCGAAAATTGATTTTGATACAAATATAGGGATAGAACAGCAAATACTCATAGATATAGATGCAGTAAAACTTATGCTAGAATATTGAATCAAACTTTCAAGCAAAGCGTCTAAGAAAAGTGCGTTCTACTAAGATAGATATATTGAACATGCAAAGTAAAATCAAATTAAGTTCGTATGGAAAGTATAGATATCGGATTTTATACATACATATATATGTATATACTTATATACCCATATGAATAGAGTCGTAGATGTCTCCGTCAATGAATTACACATTTCGTGTCAAAGTTAAATTATACTCAAGGGTGTAATAATAATATATAATATATACAAGAAAGAAAGATTGGAAACAATCGATATAATGATATATCTATACAAGTTATGTAACTCATACTATATAAATATGTTGATGGGTGAGAGCTGTTTGTTTGCATCAATGTAATGCATATCCTGTGTATCCATTAAATGTTCAGCTTAAGCCCATTTAAAAATCAACACTTAAATGTCAGCTTAAAACAGATTTAAAATGGAATCATTAAAAGTGGCTTAAAATAAGTTTTTGTGGTTTCGAACTGATTCAACTCATGTACAATGGATTTATGTGCAGCGTTTTGATTATTTCAATTAAAACCAATTTAAAGCCATTTCATAATTATATCAGGATTTTTGTAAAAAAATGTTTGCTTGCCACCGCTGAAAATATTTGTACTATACACAAACAGTACTATAATCAAGTTGGTATAATAATAGCCATAATATGCATTACATTTACATTGCTATATTTAACGTTATTATAAGGTGTCTACGCTCTGAATAATAAGCAGCTTAATTGCATTTGCAATTCAGAGCACAGTGACCCGAAACTAATTCAATTTTAGGATGCCAAAACTTCATTCGCGAAACTCGCGTAATTTAGAAATTCAATTGTGAGCTCAACCCAACTTGGCATGGTCTACCTTTCCCTGCTCTGCTCTGCCCTGCCCTGCCCTGTCTGACCCAAATCCGGAGAATGTGTGCTGCATTTTGCATGAGAGACCCACAACCTCAACGCTCAGCGGAAATCCGCTGGCATGTCCGACTGACTCTCTGCCTCGTTGCCTTGCTGGCTGGTGGGCTACCTTCAAACGTGCAATTTAAATTTCGGCCAGATATTAAGGGTCAGATTCATTTTCGCTGGCTACTTAGCCGCATATGTATGTATATGGGGCAACTGTATATATATATATATGTTAGAGCCCAACTAGCTATCATAGTTATATATATAGATTCCTTGTTTGCTGTTCGTGGTCAGCAGCTGGGATTGCAAGTACAACCGGAATGCCGCATATGCGGTTTGCTCTGCGTTCTTCATTTAATAAAATTAAACTATTTGCGGCTATTTAAGTAAAAAAGAAATTGTTCAGATTTCAATGTAGTCTATTTTAATTAACATTCATTGAATACATAAATGTAGCTTACCAATTCTG
Organism: Drosophila maculinotata; assembly: GCA_035045305.1. Taxonomy (NCBI): domain Eukaryota; kingdom Metazoa; phylum Arthropoda; class Insecta; order Diptera; family Drosophilidae; genus Drosophila; species Drosophila maculinotata. The sequence continues at coordinate 14,896,457 of JAWNPD010000335.1, forward strand.
CCCCAAAGAATAAAAAATGGAATTTTAATTATTGTGATAATGTATTCAATATGCAGAATAAGGCATATCTGATTTCTTAACACTGTGATAAAATAGCATCTCTTATTTGGAAGCTGCTAGCTAGATTTTCCTGCATTTCTGTGAAACATTTACATATTTAACAGCCTAAAAGCGTGCTACAGATATTATTTGCAAGTCATTTGAGGAAATGGGGTCCTGGCCTGTAAGCTGCTGAGTACGTGACGTTCACTGGTTACTGTGAAAGTGTCCCGACTCCTTTCCGGCCACAACTTTTAGCTGCTGGCCAAGTGCACTTCGCTCGTAGAGTTTGTTCAATTTTTAATGAAAAGGAAATAAAGTGGCAAGCAAATCTGTTGCTCGTTTGCATAATTGATAGCCCGATGATCACCTGTGTGTGTGTGTGTGTGTGAATGCGACTTTGTCCGGCTACAGGCAAGCCAACCTTTGGCGTCATCATCACGCTCGAGAGCAGATGGAATCTTGACAGAAATTAATTAACACGTATGCATAAAGTTGCGTTGCTTGAGGCTGACCACTGCAACCGAATTGATTGCGTTTTCTTGCTTGCATAAAAATACCTCGATTACCTCGTCATTTGCATATTCTGGCACCTGGTCCCTGGTCCCTGGCATCTGGCACCTGACACTCCGGTAACCCTTCTATGCCAGCAGTTCCACTGCTCAATGTCACAGGCTTACGCAATGCAATTGGTAGCCAACATACATATATATATATATATATATATATAAAACTGCATAGCTGTATACGTGAGTTGCAAAAGTTTGCACTTGTCTGGATACTTAAGACTGGGCAAAGAGAACTTTGTCCTGTTCTTGCTCCTGTTTCAGTAGCCAAGAACAGTTTACTGTGTTTACGCATCTAATGGGAAAACGGTAAAAAGTTTTGCCATAAACGAAACCATAGATGCTCTTAACTTAAAAGTCTTGTGGTAAAACTAAGAATAAAGATTAAATGTATTATTCTGAATCCTTTAAAACGGACTATCGTTAATTTAGATTCCTACTCAGAGTGTTTAATTGTATGCTGGATTTTTTCAAACAACTTTCATTCAATTTTATAAGCTACATTTATTTTGGCTAACAAATTTATTAATGTTGTTTGCCAAGGATTATTGTAACATTTGTATTTATGTGATTATCGGATGTCTGTCATAATTTTGATGGTTATCTGTTTTTTTAGATTTTTGTTTGCACTCTAACTTTCCACAGCGTCTGCATTATTTTCCCTAGTATTTTATTTTGATACAGTACTCGAACTTTCTTTAGTTGATTCTCAATGGCAACTACTGTTGATTTATATTTTATTTTGAACAAAAAAGTAGGAGTATTTTTAAAAAGTATTTTATGCATAGAACTGCAATATTTGTGTCTGTATTTTACATTACAGAAAGGATCTCTATTAAATCCCATGGAAAGTATTGTACAACATGTGCAACAATTGTCGCTAGACTTGTGTAGCAGCCATTTTTTGTTGTTTTTCAAGTACTGCGGCATTTTATGCATGTAATTAAAATGACACTTTATTACGCATACACACACACACACACACACAGACACCCATTCACATATACAAGACACAAGTGACAAGCGAGCTGATTGTACACTGTGTTGTTGATGTTTTTGTTGTTGTTGCCTTGGAAACGCTTCGTTCGCCGCTGTTGCCTTGACAATTAACGGCGGCCCAACAGTTTTTTATTTCTAGCGCTCCCCCCCCCCCCCTGAAGGGGTCACCATGAATTAGCCAAGGCAGACAAAGTCACTGGTAAAGTCTCCCCTTGTGACGCCTCTTGTTGTACAAATGACGCAATGCAAATGGCAAATAATGCGAGCACATTTTCCAAGCGAAAATTCTCGTTGCGTCGCCATGAAAAGTTGCCACCAAAGTTCTGTTTATGTGCCTCGCCGGTTCAGGCTCCTTGCACTTTCAATTTTAGCTTTTCCGAGAGTCGTTTTGGCTGTCGAGTTTCCCCAGCAGCAGCCAAGTTCCTGTGCACTACTGAATTGCTGCCAAAGTTATATATTTTGTATTTTGGCCGTTTCTCAAGCAAAAAAATGTACGCCTGCGAATTGCGAAGCTAATTAAAACTTATTTCATGCAATTTTCAGTAAATTATGAGCATAATTCAGGCTTATGATCCGCAGAAACTATACAGAAAGTTGGACTTCAAGTTAAAATGATTATAGTTTTTCTGGATACTAAGTTTCAAAGTTTTGTAAAGTATTATTGCATATAATGGAAGATGTGGCATAGTTATAAGTTGTAAAATTAGGTTGCCTTGTATATAAATTTATGACTGGAATATGCTTGCCAATATCGAAATTGCTGAGTAAATAAATTTTCCTCATTTTTTGAGCTTTAATATCGAAAGTCCTGTTGACGCTGACAAAATATAATGAATTATTAGTAGTTACAGACACTTATCAATTTCAACAATATTACACAATAGCTAAAAACAAATGGGGAAAGAAGAAGATCGTTATCTTGAAGGCTTTTCTTGTCCTTGAAATAAGCTTATTTCCATGACTTGCATGGGATAAATATCTAAATGTCTTCAGGGATAATAATTACATTAACAGATATGCTTTGTAATCTAGCTACGAGTATTATAATTAAATATGTAAGTTTTGCTGTAGATGGGACATTTGGTTAAATTACTCCAAGGCACACACTATATCTAATATACTTGGCCTAAATAAATGGTTTGTATGTTGAACGAGTTGACAAATATACTCACACACACACACACACACACACACACACACACACACACACACACACACACATATGGAAAATGTTTTTATGGCAATAGGAAAAGTAAACAACGACAATAACTAGATGAAAGCAGTTAATTTTATATACACACGAGCACACACACAAGTGTATTTTTTTATCATTGTGTGTGAATGTGTGTGTGTGTGTGTGTGTGTGGAGCGAACTGTGTCAAAGCTATTCGAGTGGTGCGAAAGGTTGCCATTAAATTAAAGTGGCCAGTAGTGGGTGCACTTGGTAAATGAGGGAATGATGGTGCGAGGGGGTGTGGCAGCAGCGAAATGTGACAACGCAAATTGAGAACTAATTGCAGGCTTAGGACCAACAAGATTTGGACAGCAATTGCCGATTTGTTGCAGCAACTTTCGCTCACATTGGCCCAGTTTCGCAGCCAGTCATGATTTGGCCGCCTGCCCGCCATTGAAGTACACATTTTTGCAGTTGTCAGACCCTGTTTCCGCATCCGGAGTGTCAGACAACGCGTCGTATGGGCAACGTGAAATGAAATGCAATTTGCCAGCACTGCCAAAAATAAACGCATTCAAGGCCGACATTTATGCACTTATTTTTTGGTTATTTATAACATTCGGGCGCCGCACATAAGAATTTATGCGATTTGTAACTATGGGCGCCAAGTCTGCCTTCGTCTGCTGCCATAGTCGCAGGAGCGCCCCAGTCTCAAGCCTCAAGGCCAAAGCCAAAGTCGTAAAGTTTGCCAGAGTTTTGCTTAATGCGCAGGCAGCATGAACATTTTTATGACGCAAAGTGCCCAGAAACTGTAGGAATCTCCGACTCCGCTAAGAACTTTAATAGTGGATGCGGCGATAAGAATTTGTTGATGACACATCAAGCAAATGAAATAGGACACTGCAAAAATGAATCACCATCAAGGGAATTTGTAAATCAAATCGGGAACAGGATTGCTGAGCGACAATTTGTAACTCATTATTTAATCCTGAGAGTAAAATGTGAAAAGAAAATGCACCTGCTGCGGTTTGAAAACAACTTTGTCATATCCTGCTAAGTCACATAGTTGTAGTTGAATACTAGTAGTTTGTGTGCGGGTTTCTGGCGATGATGTCAAAGGCTTTGCTATGCGGGTCACTTTCAAAAATGTATGTGGCAATCGTCAAGAAATGCCAAGGCAGCCGCAATTTCCAAGTTCCGTCACTGACAGCATTGTCAGCATTGCCCCCAGGCAGAGTTCCCCCCCAGCAGGGTTCCCCCCACCTCAGTGTCTTGCTTGGCTACACGACTCTTTACTCTGTACGGGATTAGGCGCTGGCATCCTGCTGCTGCTGCTGCTGGCGCTGTTTGGCTGGCAGCTGCTTGGGCTGCAGTCACAATTTAAGAGTCCAAGGCCACTAAATGTCAAATTGAATATAAATATTTAAGCTCACTGGCAAATGATGCAGCAAAATTGTTGGCCTTCGTTACGGTTGCTGTTGCTGCTGTTTTTGTGTATGTTATTTTATCGACCAATCGACGAAAAACGCAATTTCGCAGTTGACTTAGGACTTAATACAAAGTATAAAATATGAATCATCTGATACGAAACCAGTCCAGACAGACACACACACACACACACACACACATACACACCACACACACTCTCAGACAATCAGCTTTCAGTATGCAGGCTCCCGCGAGTATGCAACAATTTTAGCTTTGCATATTGCGCATACGACATGTTGGCTACATTCTGTTGATTTTGTTGTTTGAAGCAACACTTTCCCATATGCAAATGCCAATTGTAAATCGTAGCGCAATTTTATTGAACGAGCAACACATTAATATTTAGTTTTATGCGTTTGTATTGTGATATCGTTAGAGAGTTGCTGATTTTATGTCTGTGGCAAAATTGCTAAGCTCGTTTGTTTTCAGCATTATCTTTCGCAGCAATTTAAACAATTTGCTCAAACGTCGAAAGCTTTTTATGTGCATTCAAGCCGAATTTATTTGTAAATAATGGGATTATGAAAACAATGTAAACAATTATTAATAATTGCTCGCCATTAGTCATATTTTGGCTTAAGTTATCTCTGTTACTACTGTTTAAATTGAGCTGGAGTTTAACTCAATTATCCTTTTTGATTTAATAATTTCGAAATATGAACAAATACAGCTAACTTAAGCATTCATTAGCTTATCGAATACTTTACATATGCTAACTCGTTTTGGCCTCCATGGGGTCAGTGGCACAAATATCACGTATACGCTGAGTAGACAAACAAAAAACTCAATAGCTTTGCCCTGTAGCAAGCTTAAAACGAGAACATTTTTTGTGCGCCAAACGCCAGAAGTTCGACTATTTCAATCGATTATGGAGAGAATAACGATAAACGACGCCACTGGAATTGGCTTTTAGCCCTATCGGGTCCTTTGGCGCTCTTTGCGTGCCCCATGCCCGTAAACCAAATCAAAGTTGCAATTGAAAGTTTGTGAGCTTGGCGCCGGCTTCGATAAATGGCAGACAACAACAATTAGAATGCCTGGCTGCATAATTTAGCATAATTTCAAACTTGTTGACTCCTTTGAAGTCAGCGGCAAGTGAACTGCAAGTGAACTACAAGTCAAGTCCACAAATGCGGCTGTAGGTGCGCACTTTGCTAACGGCAATTTACGAGCACTCGAATTAATTTGAAAATTGCAAAATGCCCAACGCAGGAGCGTTACGACCTGCTGTCAACTCAGGTGACATTCCCAGAAGCTTGTGTCATTTTCTATTTTCAGTTTCGCTGCCTTAGCTGGAAATCAGGTGAATATCAGGCAATAGTTCAGCTAGTACAATCCACATTGCGTGTCTGGTTGCCTTTGTTGCAAATGTGTATGTAATGACGTCAATCCTTAATTATTCACTAGTCAACATTTATGTCTGCGTGTGTGTTTGTGTCAGCGCCATAGCTCGAATATTAAATGAACGCTCGATTACAAATGCGACCGACTTTCTAGCCATTACAGTTACATATTCAGATATAATGGAATTTGTGATTATAGCATACAGTTTTAAACGAAATTTCCAAATGGAATCTATATTCTCATGTGCTATGTAACAGTGTGTTTATTTGCATCGCTTTAAACAAATAAAGTGAGTGCTGTAAATTATTTATTAGCCAGAGGCCAAACAATTCCCACCGCATTAATATTGCAAGCTTTCATAGATTATTCAAAGTATTTAAGCAAGTCAATTGATACAAATTTGCTCGTACAACTGGGCGTATGATATTGCGCATAAAGTAGCATCTGTTTTTGTTTGCTTGTTTGCATAATTCAGTGCATTCAGTCAGTGCCTGAGTTCCAGGGTCCTGGGACTGGTTGCCCAATGAAGCGTTAAGCGAGCAGGTAACAATACCTACCTAGTCAATCAATTCGATCCGAGAATAAAACAATTCCAATCAGCTGGCCAAGCACTTGTAGCACTTTAGATAACGATTCCGAATGTCTGCGTTTGTTTATCTTTCGCTCAGTAGCAGTTTGTATCTGTGTGCATTCGTACATGTGTTTGCTTAGAGTCAAATAACGCCATTTATCAAGTCCTTGGGCTCGTCCTTTATTGCCATGCAGTGCGGAAATAGCTTGCGCTCATTTCTCAAACAGATTTCACTGGCCCCTATACTATAAGCATTTCTCGGTATTTTTCGTAAGTATATATGGTATATTGAATTTCAAGCACTTGTTTTTCCAATTTCCAAATGCGCATTTCAGTTCGGCATTGTGCTAAAGTTTTTTTTACCCAGCAACGAAACTAAAAACCTTCGCACAAAAGCACAAAAGAAAAGTTAAACTTTGGCCAACAACTGGATGATGCCAGTTGTTCATGTTTTTCTTCACTTTCTTTTTCGTGTGCCCCTTGTGTGGGGGTAAATGGTAAGCTGACTCAAGCTGTTCTTAATTAGACCGGGTTGAAGAAATTTCGCTGCAAAAAGTCTTTGTATTTTCGTGGGGCTGCTTAATATCATATAATTTACTTTAAAATATTTAAAGCTTTACAAGAAATACACATAAGTATGTATAAGTTAAAGAGAGAACACAAAATTTTTTCTGGAACAGCAAACTAATTTTACAAAACAACATTTTGCTTGCATAAATTCATACAAATTAATACATATATAACTTGCTAACACACGACTTCTGGAATTTTGGTAAGTACATGGTCGTTTAATTGGCTTTAATATAAATGTTTTCACATATATATAAATACTTATGCACACATACAAGTTTTCACATATATATGAATACTTATACAAGAAATACTTGTGAATATTTTGAGCTCTGCTTCTTGCCGAATTATTAATGCCGTCCAAGAAAAAAGCATTGCGATTTTTTTGTTCACTTTGCATAATGAAAAGTTGGCAAAGTTCAAATTGTTGCTGTTGTTCAATGTTGTTAATGCTGTTGTTGTTTTTTCTGTTATTACTGGCGAGTGCTTTTGAATTAAGCCACAAATGTCGCATCTTCTGCCAAAATACCAAAAATACATGTAAAAAATGTAATAAAATGTATATAATATACGAAAATATTTTATGGAGCGCATTTTCCATTGAATTGGGCAGAGGCCCAAATCACGCCTACACCTCTGCACTATAATTACGGCCATGTTTTTGGGCCCAGCAGCTGGCTGTTATTGTTGTCATGTCATATGACAAGATTGTGCAATAAATCAAACCTGGCCGACATGAAATTATGCCGGCAAATTGTCCATATAAATAAATTGCGCCTCTGTCACATAAAGTTGCTCAATATAATTTATAAGAGTGCCTTAATTATTTTTATCGCCAATTGTTGGCAACATTTCTCAAGTTCCCTTATACAAACTAAATTGTTGAACATGAATACAGAATATATTTTAATATAGAAGCTCTCTAGTCGAGAGAGCTCCATTTACTATCATATATATATATATAGTATATCCATATGTACGTATGTAAATATTAGGTATGAGCAAGTGAAAAGAAGCACAAGGTCAACAAGGAACAATGGACAACAATACCAAGCACAAAGATTGAACATACAATTCACAATCCCAATGACAACAATAAGTAGAGGTACTCTGAATTCAAGTGATCAACTGAAAGGATACCCTGTTACTCTGCATACTACTGCATAAGGAAATCTATACAAAATATATATAAATTGTTTACAAATTTATCAAATAGCAATATTCAATTAAAGGGTATTTCAAAATTACATAACACATTTGAGATGGCACCAAACAGACATATGTTAGACAGGAAAGACTGAGTAACGATTGCATCAAAGAACGGATGTAAGGGTGAATGAATGAACTGATGGCTGCCCCTGGTAGAAGTCCACACACATGCCAAGATATGTTGGTATGTGTGTGTCCAACTCGCTGACATGCCTGCCAACATGTCAAATACTTCGATTTGCAAAGAAAAAAAAAGCACCATAGAAAAATATTACGAACTGAGAAAGGAGTGTGGTCGGGGGAGGGGTGTTGCCACCACCTGGTGGCATGTTGGGATGTGAGTGCAATGTTGCAGACCAGATTGACGCCCATGCACAATGCATGTGTCCTGCCAGCGTTGACATGGCCAGGCTTTGTTCTGCCAGATGGGTAACTGGGATTTAACGTAACGGTTACGATGGGACACAAGGATGAGATTAAAAGTCAGAAGCAAGACATCACCTGAATACCAAATTATCAGCACTACCTGACTGTAATCCATTAGGAGTTGAAAAAGAAAACAGTTAAGACTAGCAGATACCCTAAGTGCATATACATACTTTTATAATCAGTTTCCTGATTAACTATTATATATCATCAATATATCATTATAATATTCTAAGCATTTAAAGGTAGCATTAAATGCTGTTCAGCTGATTGCAGTTTACATTTCAAAACAAAACTATTCTGGAATCTTCAGAATCCAGCTTAATTTCTGCTCAAGCTCATTATACTTAAAATTCTCTATTTGTTTTAAGATATTTGCTTACATAATTGGTTTGGTTTGTGCTTTATTCTCAGAAGTGACACCACTCATTTTAATGCTGCCCAGACTCGCATTCTGACTCAAATTCATTGGCCACTTTCAACACGCGCTGCAAATGACAACGCGTGTCGGCATCAGGCAGCCAACTTGCCTCATGGTTAGTGGCATGGATGCACTTGACGCATTTGCTTAGCTGATTGCGGCACTACTTTGAGTGTCATGTGACGAGTGAGTCATATCTCTCTGTTACACGCGCCGTGGCAACTGACACTATGGAGGGTGGGGTGGGGTGGGGAGTGACGGTCGCGACGGGGCATAACAAAAAGCAGATTATGTTTTCACATTAAACGTGAAAAGACACACACACACATAAACAAGTTTACACTTTTATGTAAGGGACATACTCATGCACATAGAAATGTCACCGTCTGACCAAATGTCAAAAGTTTTCTGTCCCGCTCTCATGCATATTTCTCATTTATTTATAGAGTTGGAGAGAACAGCGCGCTAATGTCATTTGCATCGGAGATTCTCAGTGGATTGTCGCGCCAATCTCAATTGACATGTGAAGCAGACAGGAAATGACAAATGTTGATCAAATGTGACAGCGTCATTGGCAGTTGAAAGGTATGCAAAATGAAAACTCTGTGTAGCTGGCACTTTTCAATAGTAGAAGCACTTTAAAATGTAGAGAACATCTTTTAAAATGCAGCTACAATGTTGGTTGGAATAGACTTGGCTTGTATTGATCTCTATACATTAGAGTGTATTCTAATTTTTCACAAAATGTCTAAAGATGACATAAGCGATCCTATAAAGTATTTTTTTAACATTTTTGCTACATACATCTATCTATCTATCTATCAATCTAAATCTTAGCCAACGAATTTAAAATCTAAAAGTCTTGCAAGGAAATTTAATAATTCACTGATTTATTAATTATTAATTCTTCATTGTTACCAAATAGCTTAATATATTGTTATGCTATTTTACTGTTATGTTATTTTAAATTAGTTTTTTATTATATTAATTTAGTTTATTTAATGTCGAATTAACTGGAAAGGGTCTAAGTCTGAAACCATATTCATTTGGCAGAACTTAAGGTAATAATGCCATTTTAAAGAAGGTAATATTTTCATTGTTATACCTGTTGTGAAAAAGCGATTATATATATATAGACGATTTTAATGATCCACCCATTTGAGTGTAACTGGCTAGAAAACAACTCTGAACATGCATGCATGTAATTACATATTTAAGTTAACTATTTATAATGGGTTTGAAATGACAATCAGTGTCATAATCAATACTACGAAAATTGAACAGGAAAAACGTGCAGGTATCATTTTTAAACTAAACTAAAGCCAAACTAAACTAAATTGGGATAATAGCAATTTTGAAGCATACGTGTTGAGAGTGTTGTGTTGTTGTATATATATTTCTCAATTATTATGTAGTAGGCATGAATATGAACATTTATTAGGGACAAGACAAGCGTTTTCAATTTGGTATGGATGTATAATAATATATGTATATGTATGTATATGCATTCATATGTGTATGTAATTAGAAGGCAACACTTACGTAAATTTGTACAAACAGCTCAGCGAGTTGGCTTACTAGAGGGAATAGAAAGTGCAGCTTGTTGAATTTGCATCAAACAGGCAAACAGTTTACACAGTTCAGACAGCTTGCACAGTTCATTAATGAATGTTGGAATCTGTATAAATATTAAATAGTAATTTGGCATGCATTTGTTAAGCGACGAACGCCTTGAAAATATGGTATCGCTGGATAAGTCCGCGTGTCAGGCTAGTGTCGTGAACAGAGCGCTAAGCGAGCACCAATACAAAGGCGAATATAAATACAAATACAAATACAAACACACAGACAGGCGCACCATACGAGAACATAATATATATATATGTATATATATACTTATATATAGAACTGCTGGCATACAAGCGCCTCTAAGCGTAGACAAACATGACGTAAACCCCCAAAAAGTATGCTGGCTTTTTTTTCCACACTTTCACAGTTGTTGCTATGATTTCCAATGTTGCTACAAGTATTTGAACAAATGTTCCATATTTTGTTTGTTTGCGCGACTGGAACATTTAAATTTAATAAAGTATTTTTATATGCGACGCGTGTTAGACAATTGGGGGCGTGGCAGTCAGACACAGCGACGACATCAAGGACATTTAATAAGGCGCAGCAACAACAATAACGAAGACAAGCACAAAGAAACACCAGCAGCAACAAAGTGTGTCACACACAGAGGCACACACACACACACACACACACGCACGTACACCAACGCAGGGCTAATGAAATGCCATTAAAGTAACGGGACACGATCAAATTGCCAACGGCTGTCGCTTGCCGATGTCGATAGCTAATTAATCGATTTCATTTGCGAAACGGTAGCCGCTGCCGATTACACAACACTGCAAAATGCAACTGCAACTGCAACTGCAACTGAAACTGCAACTGAAACTGCAGAGTGCATCCGTCCGTTAACTTTTACGTGCACTTTGGCACTGACACATGGCAACTAAAAAGGGCAACGCGTTCGTAAATTCTCTTAACTTGGCTAATTTCAAGCCCAACGATACTAACTGTCTAGCCGACACTTCGGTTGCTGTTGTTGCTGTTGTTGTTGTTGTTCTTGTTATGGTTATGGTTACTGTTATTGCTCTTTTAAATATTATTATCAGTTCTTGTTACATGCGTCTGCAGAAAGCCACGTCTGTTGCACACGACAGCCGAGGACGGACTAAACACGACGCGTCCAAGTGAGTCGAGTCTTTTGCCAAAGGACTCGCGACTCGTTTCGGCTTCATTCTCATTCGTTGAGCGCAATATTTTCGATTTGAGTGAGTTTTTATACCCTGTAGACCACTAGTGTTTAAGCACAATTATTTTCAAATTTACCCATTTAATTGAGCAAGGTCCGATTAAGTAAGTTAGCAATATTAAATTGCAAACGCTTAAATATAAGAACAATTTAACTAAAACTTATTATTATTATTTAAGTATTTGGAATTTCATTACAAGTTTGTAGCACTAAAGCTTTAAAAAATGTATGCATACAAATTATACATAATATTGAACTCCAAACTAATTATTAATAATTATTGATTAGTATATGCTGCACTTAAATATTATTAATTCCAAAATACTAGTAAGATCTGAATAGTTTATTTGTGATAAGTAAAATATGCGATTCATAATTTATTTTTATACAATAATTATTTTTTAAAATATTTTTTTTTTGTTTAACTTTAAAGCGTTGATGAACAAGTTTATACAAAATATAGGGTATTCCCAAGTAAATCATATTTCTCCACACATTCTTGCACTCTGTTGTTGTTTTTATATATATTTATTTTTTGCGTTTGGGTTTCCTGCCATTTGCCGCTTGCAGCTTTTTGAAATGCTTGTTTCTTCTGCGACCAGTGCGACAAGTAACATTTCCGGTTTCCGTTTTGCATTAGCGTCGACGGGCAGGAGCGTGCAGGGGGGTCGCATAAGCCAGAAGACAGCTAAGAATGTACCTGCCTGGCAGTGCCAATTGATGTTTTGTGAGCAGAGTCACAAAATCCAATAAAAATTTTGCACAATTTCCACTGCAGAATGCAAAGTCATTTAATTTGCATAGAATCTTCGGCAAGAAACTGAGCAACACAGTGGGGCCTGATTGGGGGCTGGGTTAGTGGTGTGAGTGGTGGGGCTATGTCTGTGTTACTCTGGGGCTGGGGCTGGCTTAGTACACCCGAGGGCATTGGGTGCAAATGAGCAAAGTTGAGCGTCCTTTTTGCTTATGAGTCAGAGAATAGAAGGACCCCCAAGGTAAGTGTGTGCGTAAAAAATCGCACTCTGTGTGTGTGTGTCTGTGTGTGTAACAACAACAACAACAACAATAAGGAAACACATGTTCCGTTGCTGGGAGCAACCTGTTGGCAGTCCTTATATAAATATTGCTGAGTGTGTATCCAGCTTATGAAGTTGCTGGCGCCATAACAAGGCCAATAAGCATCGCATGTTGTTGCCACAGTTCTTTTGAAATAATTATAACAATGCTGGCAATTTAAATTGAATAATACCCACTCTAAAGCAGGAATTTATTTTAATTGTATTACTATTTCTATGAACCGACTTTTTAATAAACGATTTTATTTGTCTTATAGATAACTATATTAATTGAATTTCTTATTTTCATATATTGCCATATATTATTTATATAATTTATATAAAATACGAACTATAAAAGTATTCATACTCAGACACATATACGCAGCTAAAATTTAAATATTATTTAACTCATCGTTATTAGAGTGCAACTAATTGTTTTTAACGAGTTTGCTTAAATTTATTGCAACACGAAAGTCCCTAAAAAAGATTTTGCATAATAGATATTTAAAGCAAAAACAAGAAGAGAGCTCTAGTGGAGAGTGCCCGACTAGAAGATACCCTACACCCAGTGCTGAGGGTAGATCGACTCGTCTTTTGATAGTGATCAATAATATATATACTCTATGGGGTCGGAGATGCTTCCTAAACCATTATACACTTTTTCCTATTTTTAATGGGTATGAAAACATAATTTTAATTGGATGATACGACTTTAAGAATACAATCAGATGAGCTATATATAGTAAATTTATAAAACTTGTACTAAATTAACGGCAGAATGTAATTGGCTTATTTGAGCACTTGGCCAAATGATTACAAATGATTTTGCCCTTCCGCTGCCGGCACTGCTTATAGCGTAAGTGTCGTCTGTATCCAGGGCAAATAGGTGCCCACATTGACGTAGACACCGGGCACATTATACTGTCCACAGCCGATGCCCCATGAAACCAATCCGACCACATACCAGAGCCCATTGCTGGTGCAGACAAGCGGTGAGCCGCCATCGCCGGTGCATGCATCCTTGCCAGCCTCGCCGCCGGCGCAGATGAAGCTCGTCGGGCTGAGGACAAAGGAGGCGCCCAGGCGCGTTGATTGCAGCGCCGATTGGCAGTTGGCATTGGGTACCAGCGGTACGTCCACCTGACGCATAATGGCCTGATAGGCGCCAGTGGGTCCAAAGTCATTCTTGCCCCAACCGGCCACCCAGCAGCGCTGACCCACAAAGCTGGTGGTGGGCAGACAAATGGTGCCAATGGTGGAGCGAGTGGTGAGGGAGACGGGTGTTGACAGCTTCAGTATGGCCACATTGTTTTGCAGATTGTTGGGATTAAAGGCGGGATTCACGTACACATTGGAGATGAACACATCCTGCGCCGGTATTGGCTCACTGATGCTGGCCGCATCCCATTCGCCCAGGCGCACCTTAAAGGATGTCAAACTAAACCAATAAGTAAAATTATAATTATAATTATAATTACTAATTACTAATTAATTAGCTGCTGCACTTACGCCAAATTATAGACCTTGTGGGCAGCGGTCACGACATGTTGTGCTGTGATCAGTGCTCCGCCACCCAGATACACATCCGCCGTAGTCAGTATCGCCGCCTGCCACGGATATGCCCCAAAGCTCGCCTGACCAGGATTTGCCAGCGCTGACCCCGCTGGCGGCGAAAAGCGCACTCCGCATTGATAGTTGCCAGCCTGACAGCAGGCCACCAGTCCAAAGTTACAGGACAGCGGTGCCACTGTGGTGCCAGCTGTGGGCTGCAGGCGAAGAGAGAGAGAGAGAGAGAAATTAAGTTGCCGTTGCTGATGTTTTCCATCATAGTCCTTACCAATCCGCCATTGTTCACTATGCGTATGTCCAGCTGACCACTGCCATCGTTGGATAGCGTGGGCAACGGATTCGGACAGGATCCCGACGGTACGCAACGGCAATTTGTGGCGGTGCCGGGTGCGACTTGGCCGGGAACTGTTTGCCAGCTGGACGGAGGCACCTGCGGCGGCAGCAGCGTGCCCACAATCAGCTGTCGTGTGAGCACTGCAATATGTATTTCAATTTTAATAACAATTTAGATACACAGAGAAAAATATGCATCTTGATTTAAGAATTGTTAACTTTTTAATGCAAATCTTAATATATGTATTTTAAACAAAAAAAAAAAGATCTTCAATCACAAATAATGCATATTTTCCCAAAAATAAAGAAGCTTACTTTAAGTAAGTTTTAATCTGTGCTTAATAAAAGTTTAGTTTGCAAATGAAAATAGTTGGAGATGTTTAAATGCTTCTAAAACCATATCACGTAAGTCAATTTAAAAACATTTATAATTCGTAATATTTATAAAAATTTAGAATTAAAAAAAAAATTTTAATTTTAAAAGTGAGTGATATTTTATAATATTTATTGCGCTCTGTTTTCTCAGTGTATTCTTCGTATATGGTTATACTTACGCGTGTGATTGTCTGGATTTCCCGCATCGCTGGGCTGTGGAACGCGTTGCTCGGAGAGGGGACTGGGACCGGGACCGGGAGCGCCAAAGCTCCAGGTGTGAACACCGTCGGCGAGTAGCTGCAGCAACAGGGAAAGTGTTTGTAATGCATTCATTGCCTCACAAATGACAACTAACACGGCCAAGTGACATGCCACTTGGCTATATAGGGCGTCCTAAGCGGACGGCTAACTAATAAATTAAACTACCAAATGACCTCAGTTTGGAGCTAGACTCAACTCAGGGATTTTCCGAGCTGCATAACGCAAAAAACGCTTTTAGCGGCAACCACAGAAAAACTCAACCACTAAAGAGTAAAATATATATTAGCAACGAAATTGAAATGCTCTTATCTGTAGACAGATATCATAAATATTTCTTGACGAAGATTAATTAACAAACAATGCAAATCTCATGAATATTTTCTTGAGTTTATTACAGCTTATTAATTCTGAGAGTTTCCCAATGATTAATCAATAATAATTTCGCCTTTTCTACGAAATACAAATATTCTCTTGCTATAAGTAAAGATTTAATATATATAATTATATATATATAAATGAAATATAATATGAGCAAAATTTTTAGAACAAAACTATAATCGATCTATTAATTTTATCAAGCTAATTTCTAAGACAGTATATTATAGTATAAGTATATATATATATATAATCCGTTATAGTAGGAATTATTGGGCTAGAAAGGGGGAGAAAGAAATAGAACACACCGAAACTTAAGCCATTTAATATAATTTGATTAACTTAATAAATCAGCAGTAACAATTTATTTTTAATTAATTTTATTTACTCTTTATATATCACAGGTAGCTAAGTGTATGTGCTCAATGTAAGAGCATGCAAAGTGCCATCAATGCGTGTGTATTTTATGTTTGAGTGTATATATGAAAATTAAATAAACAAACGGCCACCTACAATAAAAATGTATACTCAGATAAAACCCTATAGATACACACACACACACACACACACGCACACTCACACACAATATGCGGTCATTGGATATTAAATAAATTGCGCTGACAACTTTGTAGCGATTATTTCATTTCACTTTTCATTTTCATTCTTCTGGCTGTGATAATTTGTACCCAGTTTTGTCTGCGTGCAATCCAACATGATTTGATTTTAACAACTTAATGGTTTAATTGTGCAAATATGCAGCCGTATGAATTCTATTATAATTTATAATAGCTTAACACTTTCCGCTTGGCTGATAAAAATATGTGTGTACCTAACTAAAACTCGTAAGCCCCGAAATGTTAAATGAAGATAGCAAAAGTTACCCATATGAAGCTTTTTTTATCGACTACCTCAGGCGATTTCTAAGTAAAATGAAAATACTATTACTAATTTCAATGTTCAGCGGTATGGGTCACCTGGAATTGGACTTTTCGGCTATCCCAAAATTGTATGGCCCTGAAAATTATTGGCATTGGCATATGCTTATGCGTTCCTACTTGGAGGCTGCTGATCTTTGGAGGGACGATCACCCAAAGGACGTAGGTCAAGACTTTAATACTGCTGAACTTAATTAATTCGGTTTTTTCTTTAACTTTTAGAATCCCCATGCCAAATTCATACTTTTGGCCAGTGTGCAGACTGACAAGGTTCAGCCCGGATATGCTGACATGACACCTAAGCAAATATATCAAAATCTGGCTGAACTTTTCCGTCCATTTTAATGGCAGCACATAATGTTAAATTATTTTCAATGACATTGCTTTTTACGTCGTTCGCATTTGCTATTGTCAAAGAAATAAAATTACCAAAGTTCTAATGAAAAATTACAATTTTATGAGAGGCAGGGTGTCAAAATGCAACCGGTTGATTTCAGCATGCAGGTGTCGCATATTCCAAAACTCGAATAACTATTAGAGCGAATCCTTCTACATAATTATCTGAACGCACTGGGACTCTGGACTGGCAACGGTCCAGCTGAGGTGTAATTAGTTCATAGATTTGAGTACATTGGAAAGTTATATTATCTTGCGAGAATATGTTAGAAAAAATACGACTGCTATATTTAGGGATCTGGAACCGGGGCGGCGGCACATTGAATTAATAATTAATTAAATAAAAAGCCTTTTTGGCTTTTATAAATAAAATCTTAAATGAAAAGAAAATAATTAAATATACCTACAGCTTGTATGACAAGTTGAACATACCAATTTTAATAATTATCTGACACAATTTTTTACTTGCAACCATGTATTTAAAATTTAATTTATATTTTATAGGTAACCGTTTTTAACGCACTCTTGTTTGAAACTTTCAAATCCACTTTCGCGCCATTTCACAACGTGAAGTTGGCTGCTCACAAAAAATAGTCTCACGTAAAGTTGGCTGCGCACGCAAATTTTCCACTCACTTAAAGTTGGCTGCGGAACTAAACACACAAGTGCTGCGGAACTAGCTCAAGTGACACTGCAGCTAATACTGAATACAATTTCATTAAAATCATTAATATACGACAATTAATAAGCTGAATGTGCAACAGCTTACTGTATGCTGCATGTGCTGTTAATTAAATAGACAAGTTGGCAGCCATAGCAAAAGGGTCACACTTGACTAGCTTCGATTGAGAACTATCGACACATTTTATCGTAGTATCGAAAGAGGCAGTTGTTTGTTACGCCGATAACAGTTGCATTTCAGTAGTCAAAGCGAATGGACGTGTGGAGCCCGTGTGCTTATTTTGTTTTCTCTTCAAACGTTAAGTGTAAAAATACATTCATATAAATGACGAAAGGTTTTCCAATACTAACATCGAAATAAACAACGCGTGCTAAGGGCCAAAACAAGCAACTCTGACTGAGAATAAAGAATAAAAAGCAAAAAAGTCAAAACAGGCCAAGAAGCCAAAACAACGCGTCAATCGAAAATCGACAATCGACACCTGTTTGCCTGCATTCCTGAACCTGTGCATCTCGGTGTATGTATGTGTTTGTGAGTGTGTAGATGTTTAAATAGGGAGACATGTCAACTGATTCTATTTTTTAAACGGTGGTTTAAATAATAAACAATTTTTTTGCCCCTGTTGCTGCAATTGCAACAATTTAGCCAATATTCTGTTGCGCCTGCGCAGCTGAAACAGACAAAAAAAACAGCTACACAACAACAACAGAGAGCAACTCAACAACATAAACACGAAAACCGGTTAGAGCAAGACAGCACAACTCTACACAAAAAATACCCTCACACTCAGTTTGTATTCGTTTTTTTGTTGTTTGCTTTTGCTTGGAAAATAGAAATAGTGGTAGAAGTAAAGAGAAATACACAAAGCAAAACAGAGAATGAAATTAAATTTCAAGTGCTTTCAAAAAGTGTGAACGTTACAAAGAAATCAAAAAAGGCAATTTACACACAAAAAATAATACCAAATTAAATCGAAACAACAACAAATTTGTGCTGTGCGCGTAAATTGGTGTTGGCATAAGGGTTAATGCCTTAATGCCTTATCGCTAAACAAATCGCCTCATAACGAAAGTGAATTAAAGCCACCAAATTATTGTAACAGTAATTGCTCAACCAGTTTCGAGAGACCACCTCCCTCTCCACCTGTTCTTATCAGAAACGAGCAACCACTTGTTGACCAAATTGGTGAGTAAACCCTTTTTTTCTTTTCTAGTATTATCGGGGCTAACAATACATACATATACATATAAATAACTAGTTAAACTTCTGGTTTATTGGTTATAACTGGAATGTCGTCAAAAATCTCAAATATTATATCAAACAATTTTATTTATCTTTGCTTGGATTTAAAAATTTAATTTTAGTGGTATCAAGTATGAGAACTTGCTGAAATAAGTTTCGGTATTTTCTTACATTAGAAGCCTGAATAAAAAATCGTATTTTTGAGACTATAGTTTTTGATTATATTCTTACTCTCTTGTCATTACTATTATTATAATTGATGAAATCGAATATATAATGTAGGTTTAAACATCATTCTTGGCATTTACTTCATATTATGCAATTATTCTTGATTAAAAAATAATTAACTAAATTTTGCAGCCATTTTTTCATGTTGATACTTTAGATAAGATAACATCAATAAGTAAAGTTATATAGCTTAAATATATATTTTGATATGATAAATGCCTGATTTGTTGGCGCACAGATTGATTTGTGATCTGCACTTGTTTGCAGTTTTTTTTTGTCGGCGGATCATTGACCAACATTTGAACTAACTCATTTTGAACCTCAAAGCTCAACTTTCACTGAATTCCTCGCCAAAATTGGCAGTACAAACACACACACACAAGTTTACACATAAATCAGCTCGACAACAACCACAAAAATTTGTTGTAAATGCCAAAATTGAAATGCAATCGTGTTGCTTTGTAAATCAAATTTGTTTCATGTATCTTTTTTTTATGGCTTTTCAGTTTTCATTTTTCGTTTTCGTTTTCGTTGGGCTGATGTAACCCAAACAAAGTTGATTTCCGAGCTGATTTGCAGCTTCATTAAACTCAACTCGCCTCAAATTGAGTGTAAGGCGAGGCGAAGCTGATTATGAGATAATCAGCAAATTGCTCAACACAACACAACACAACAATTGCGGCAACAGTCATGAGAGAAAGACTTTTCGTGTATTAATTATTTTCTCTGCTGATATACAATTCACAAGAAAACATGAGATACATATGTATATATGTACATACATGTATATACGAGCACTTGTATGGGGTTTTATTTTTATTTGTATCTTTTTTTTTGTTTATTTATTTACAATCGATCTCTTATGATAATAAGTACATTTCACTGCAATTTCAAATGACGGGTCAGTTCAGTACTTAGGTGGATGTCTTTAGCTTTAAATATGAATTAGCTTATATCTAAAATTTGAATTTTTTAATTTTAAATTTGATTAATTTTTTTTTTTTAATATTTAATTGAATTTACTGCGTCAACTGTCACAAGTCAGCATTAAATAATTCAAAATAAATACCACTCAGTAGATTTTTAAGTTGGAATTCTGTTTTCTAGATTCTAGAATCTAGAACCTAGAGGAACTAATTTCAGTTAACTACAAATGGAATTCCAGACATGACTCATTGCAGTCGCCGCAATCTGCAGTTGGTTCATTCATTCATTCACTCAATCGTTTTGCATACTGAATAACTGAATACAAACTGGTAAACAAAATTCCAGCCGCAACAGCAACAACAACAACAAACAGCCAAATATTCCCACCAAAAATGCAGAAATAAACAAAACAGCAGCAGCAACAAAAGCAACCAGTCAACAACAACTTTATAAAAAGCAACAACAACAGGTAAACCTAAAACTATGCACATACAAAAAAAGTTATATAAAAAACACGAACAAACCGCAAGCAGCACAAGTGTGTGTGTGCGTTTGTGTGTGTGTGGCAAGAGGAGTATTTAGAAGCAGATGGAAGGGGGGGGGGGGGGGGTGCAATACAGACAACGCTCACTTTGAGCCACGCTTCAATTGCAAATGCGCCAGCGGGGGAAAAAAAAATGCATTGACGCAGATACGCGAGCTACCAGTTGTTGTAATTGTTGTTGTTGTTGTTGCTGTTGTTGTTGCTGTAATTGTAAATTCTACAGGTTTCTGTCGCTGTGTCTGTGTAGCAGTTGCTGCCTTAATGGCGTACAACAACAACAATGCTCCGCAATTTTACGCCATAGCTAAAAAGGCGACCGATCGAATCGAAGCAATCGGCGATCAAAGCTCCTCGAATCGTAGGCAAACCGGGCCAGAGACAGGCCCAGAATTGGACGCACTGTGACCATTAGCCATGTGGGCGGTAGAATTAAAAAAAAAAACTCTTTGAGATCCTTTGCTGAAAGCGACATATGCTATGTATGATATCTGATATCTGAGATATTATATTATTTTTATATAATAGAGTTTTAAAATTAAATAATATTGCATAATATTAAATAATATTCAGTGCATCGTTATTTAATTTATAGATCCCCTATATGTACTATCAAAATAAAGTCAAACTAATAAATAGTTAGAAGTTAGAAGAAATATTACTCAATTAAAAAAATGTAATTAAATATTTTATATAACCTGACAGACATATCTAGTAGTATTTGATAACTCTTAGAACACGATGCACTCAAAGATATGGCATAAATGGATGCAAATTGGGTGTGTGATTAGATTTGTTTGTGCCCACTGTGCAATGGCTTGCCACAGAAACATTGCAGTAATCTCGCCGGTTTGCGGACGTATTGGCCAACTTGGACAACTTGGACAACTTGGCCAACTGCTTGGCCACTTGGTGTTCAATACGAATTGGCTGCGCATTGTTGGCAGCCGCCGGCTTTTTACTCAATACAGACGCGACTCAAACTCAACTCAAGTCAACTCAACTCAGCTCGATTCGGTTTTGTTTTGTGCCTTTGCTTTTGCTTTTGGTCTTGGACTGCGGCTGCGACTGCGACTGCGATTGGAACTCGTAATTGTTTCATAAAACGCAAAACTGGCCGGACAGGCAACTGGCTAACAGAGGGGTGGGCTGTGAGGAGGGTTATCCGAGTTGGTAAGCTCTGAAATAAAAAAACAGGTGCGCAATGCTCAAGCGCGCGTTTTCTGGTTTTTGGTATTGCGACTTGGGGACTTGGCTTTTGGGGCAAACACTTTTCGATTTTAATTATGGTTTATGTGTCGTTTTCGGTTCGCACGCGATATATATCGCATATATACAATATATATATGTATGTGAACGTCAAGCGGCACAAGGTTATTGGTTATTGCAGCTGGAAGAGTCGCCGCTAAGGTTGCTTGCTGTTGCCACTCTCGACTCTACACGACTCGACTCGATTCGAGTCGACTCGACTCTGGGGCGGTCCGCTGCTAATGGAAGTTATTGCGAATCGACTGCAGGCGATCGTCGCGACTGCCCATGCGTATTTATAAACCCATTTTGGGTGGCTAAGCAATCGTCTGGCTGTGTGTTTATTGGAGCAGAACCCACTGGGCAGCACATAAGTACATAGTGTAACAATAACAATAAGTACATATATAAGAGTGCCCACTTGAAACCTAGAAATCATGTTCTACATTTTCACTCATTCATATGGTATAGCATTAGATGTGTTCTGATCTGATTTATATTGACATTGAAGCATGGCAATTCATTGTTGATTATAGTCTTCACAGTATCTGAACGCATGACAGTTATACAGTTATTAATTCGGTTGTTTATATATTTTCTCTTTTGTTATTATTAATGTTTTGAATAGTATATTTTTTGGTCAATACAAATTACTTAATTAAGTGACTTCTTTAAATTAAAATTCTTTCTTTGAAGCATTTTCCCTGCATTTTAATTAGTTTTCGATTAGTTGAATATTTATTTCCACTTGTTTCCCACTTTTAAATGGAATTTCAAGTATCCCGCCGTTGTAATATTCTGCAAAAAGTGCATTTTTTTTGGACGCTGTCAACTTTAATTTATTGCTATTGTTTTATTAAGGGCAAGGTCACATAACAGTGAATCACTGGCCCATATTACAGTGAATCAAGATTATAGATTCTAGAATATACTCTATCTAAATTGATTACGCAATTGAATCATATGAGAACTACGCACTTGTAAAATGTCAACCTTAAGTATCAGAAAAATAATTGCTTTACACCTGTCTTATCTTAAAAATGGCGCTCTTATATACATAGTATGCTTAAGGCTTAAGTTCTTCAAATTGTACTTGATATTCAAAATACAGTATGAACGACGTTCTAGTTCAAGGTGACTGAATATCCCATGGGCATAGAGATACATGAAAGTATCTCAAAGGTAGAATGCGATCTGATGTCAAGGTACTTGTATATCAAGCTCACGATCCGTCATAAGTCGCACGCAAATTCTTAGATACATTGTAGAATCGCTTGGCTACTTGTATCTTGTGGCTGCTTAAGTCCCAAAAACTGCAAAACGTAAACAGATCTACACATAGATACACACAGACAGACCCAGGCAAGACAATAAGATTGTATCTCAAGTAACGCGCACACGCGTCGACTTTTGTCGGCGCATTTGTGTTTACACTTGATTGCAATTTGTATCTAGCAGATACAAGTGTGCTTTGCATACAACGTTAAAAATGATACATGGCTCGAAGCCGTAACTGTAGCCGATTCGGATGAGACTCGGCCACAAGTATCTCACTTATACACAAGTATCTACATGCAGCGAAGCGAACACGTTTATATCTCGATTGTTTTTTATTTTTGGCCTTATTAATATTTATCAATTTGATATTTAACTTGTTTTGATTGCTTTGTCTGCTTTGTAAAACAACTTTTCGTAAAAAAAACAAATTATAAAAGCATTTGCATAATTTGGCCAGGGAAGAGACCGAAAAAAGCGCATCAGCAAAAAAAAGAAGCTTAAGTAAGCTTATTGCTTTTATTGATTTCAATTTTGTAGCTGGCGTATTCAAGGCATTTTTAAATTGCCAATTCGACCTTATTATCGTGTAGTTGTTTTACTTTTAATTATAATTAAGTACTCTTATTTATAGGTGCCTTTGCGTGCTTTCTTAATTAATTGGCTTTTTATGTGCCACTATTTATTGACTAGTAAACACCATGCCCCATGACTTAGTTATGAACTGGAATTCCAGCAGCTGGCAGTCCATAAATATTTAGCACTTTGCTTTATCGTTGGCTATTTTGTTGACCATAGAACCGTGTCAAAGCATTTAAAAACACTTTTGGAATGCAATTAAAACATGAAGAAAAATAAAATACTTATACGAAATGATTAGCATTTAAGGTGAAACCGAAACCTGGCACTAATCATATCTAGAGAGTGAGCGAGAGAAAGAGAGAAATGCGATATATGCAAGACGGCTTGCCAATTAAACTGTTGTTTTCTTTACAGCTCGCAGCTGACAGCTGAGTATTACAACGGGCATTTGGCCTGGGGTCTTAGCCACGATAAAAACCGTGCAAAATATTTACATTATGGGGCGTACGAGCTGCCGATAAATGCCCCCAATGCAAACCCAGCTTAGACTCCAACCATTGCGTAGTTTCTATCTTCAAAGCTGGTCAAATAAAACAGTTAAACAGCACGCGTTCTTGGGAGTGCCAAGTATCTGCAACTAAATTTAGTATTCAATATGGCCATTTAGCTAGTTTCTGAATGTGTTGTTCTAACTCATATTTAACTAGCGGCGAGTGCCAGATAAATACATAGTAACTAGCTCGTGTGATTGCAAATAAATTGTAGATATAAGCCTCAGCTTTATTATATAAGTAGTATGAAAAAAGATTCGCAGCTTCACAGATCACGTGGAGTGTAATAAGCAGCTATAAAGCTCTTTGTTACCAGACCGAGCTATCTAGTTAATTTGTTGACTAGCTGCTCTAAAATCATAAATCAATTGCTTTAATTTCAGAGCTTAGGTAAATTGGTTGATAGTTAAATGTGTGCACCAATTATTCTATGGCATACAGCTTTTCCAAATATAGTTTTCTAACTAAAAAAGCTTATAATTAAAGTTAATGATTGGTTGATTCAGTATTAACCGTTTTTTTTTTATTATATAGCTATTTCTTATACGTATATACGTTTTCATATTTTATTTTTTATCGATTTAAAACTATTTTTTTAAGCATTTACACACATTTTTAGCATAGTTTAAATCTACAGGTATTGCATCTGTATTATATATTCTAAAATTGCACTCACCAAATAGCTTTTTGTAAATTTGAAACTTTACACACATAAAAACTGGGGTTGTAACAACTGTAATAAAAGCCTCAAAAACAAAAAAACAAAAATAAATGACTCACTTTCTACGGAAACCATGGACTTTATAATTTGAGATAACTAGGTACGTCTGGCATTTACTTAGACTTCCACTAAAATTATAGCAAAGAAAGAAAAGCCAAAAAAAAAGTTCAATGCTTTCATTGTTTTTAATTCTCTGTCATCCAGGGTGCAAATCTCAGTGTCATTTGTCTGAAATTTGCCATTTGATTGCTCTATATCGGTCGGGATCTTGTGTCTTGCGATATTTCCTGCCTAATTATAAGCAATCAAAGTGCAACAAATGCAAGCTGGGGAGTTGGGCAATTTAGATTGCTGCTGTTGTTGCATGATTACATATAATGGCCGATGGAAAACATAATCATTTCGATTAAATAATCAGCTATTTGCTAGTGGCAACTGAACCGATCTTCGCACATTTGCACAGTGGCTGCAAAAAGTATAATGCCTGCCTGCAGTGCCTGCTGTTGTTGTTGTAATTATGAAAGTTTTTCATCGTGGGCTTTTTTTTTTCTTTATTCAACAACATGAGCTACAACAAACCGTTGGCCAATGTTGAGTTAAATGAACGGTATGAACTCATTTCGAGGAGTCAAGTTTATGCTGCACTGAGTCACTCCATTTCATTCATCCAGCGCCATCAGCTCTCGGAAGTGAAGTGAAAAGCTGCCAGTGACGACGGTGACCACAAAAGTGGCTTTGACGCTGCTGCAGCGGCTTGGATTGCTCTGAATCTGAACCTGAAACCAGCGGCAACAGCAACAGCAACTGCAACAGTAACAACATCAGCAGCGGCAACAGCAACAACAACTGAAACGCCTTGCAATGTGATACAAAGTGCTATTGGCTTTATGCAACAGCAACAGCAGCGGCAACACCAACACCAACAACTATATATAATGGGAGCAACTGTAGGCAGACTCCGCTCCGATCCGATCCCATCTCAGGCGGAGAGCGAGTGCCGTTGGCGTTGGCAACGCGCGTCGCCTTCAAAGACAAGTTTTACACCAATTTCCGCTGGTTTTATGCTGTTGTTTTTCTCCTTTTTTTTAAAATTATAAATTTTTTTATATCTTGCTTTCCATGTTATTATCTAAAGGTTAAAAACTTATGATGCGCTTGTGGAATTTTCTACAATTTTTTTTCTATACTCTGTTAATGGGGATTTAATGTGGCAATTGGCGTCTGTTAAGTGTGCGCCGTGTGTTTGTCTAATTGAAAAAGGAAAATCAAGTGGAAAATTGTGCAATTGATATTTAGCCAACCATTTAAAATGCTTCCACAAATAGTTGTCTCGTCGTTGTTAAGGTGTTGCAGGAACTAGCTCCTAGCTACTAGCTCCTAGCTCTCGCTGCACATTCAACCCGTCAGATGGCCAATGAACTGTGTGGTTAGGCTGAGCATGGAGATCAGCATCAGCGTTATGTATATGTTGGTGTCGATAACGAGGTGCTTCAAATTAATCAATATTTATAAGAGTCATACGTTAGAGCCAGTTAAATCCAGACAAAACTTGTATGGAAACGCATGGTAACAATGTAATTTTGTAATGCGGGAATGTTGTTTGCTACAACATTTAAAATTCAATATTGTAATTGATTAGAGAAATTTCTTAAATACCTTTAATTGATGGAATATACTTATTTTGTTTTAATAACAGAACTTAATTCTGTTTAATCAGGTTATGTGAATATATACTAGTTTTTCTTTGATTTCCCGAAAAGAACCGACTCTGAATAAGCTTTCTATTATTCATAGAGTGACCGTTTTCTTACTTTGCTTTTAGATTACTGCGAGTAAATGATATCTTATACGATTTTGCACGTTCTTATGAAATTCCTATGGATATGCTAGCAACTTATTCCCCTTAATAAAAATAATATATTGTAATATTAATCTTTAAGAATTTTCATGCAATAATAATTCAGTTAATTTGATATACAATATCAATTCGAAACAGCGGTTCAATCCACCTTTTAAAACAAACAGCTTTTCAAGATATAGAAATTAATAAAAAATCATAAGTGTGTCTTTCCAGTGCTATAATTTAAATTAATTTATTTATAATCGTGCTGTGTATATTATTCAATGGACTTTTCCACCTTTATGAGTCATTAGAAATGAAAAGTTGTTCGCCAACTTCTTATCCGCAGTGCATTTCCCAATTAGTCATCTAGAGGTATTCATTTTATTACCCCAATCGCTTAATAGCCACAACAACAGAATTCGAATTGTTTATGAATTATCAAACTAATGGTCCTCCAATAGTTCTTATCTTTGTTCTGATTCCCAATTGCGTCAATTCTATTCAGCACACTTCCACTTAAGTATGTAGGTGTCAATTTCTGTTCGAGACGTTCTCAATTAACGTCGGTGTTCAATTTAGCTTCACATATTTCGCATGTTTACCTTTCTGTTTTTATTACTTATTTATTTTATTTTTGTGGTTTAAGCAAATAGAACACATAGACAGCGGCATAAACAAACAAGCACAAAACACTAACAATGCAATAACCAAACAAAGCCCAATCTTTTTCCTTTTTTTTTTTTTTGATAGCATTTCCGTTTGCGAATTTGTTTGAGGCTTTATTTTTTTCTTGCCAGTTTTTTGTATTTTTTTCTGATTTTGTTGTTCTGTTTATTTTTACGTCGCGCTTTTGTAGGTTAGCAATGTGAAACCTTGAAATTGTCTGTCAGCTTTTAACTTCATTATTTTTTTCCCGATTTTGCAGCTCTCGTCGGCGATTGCCATAAATTTTCACACACATCTTTTCGTTGTATTTTTCCGCAAAGTATTTTTGCACATACTTACTTTAAATTTATTTGTGCCAATTTACTTGTGTGTCTGATATACACAGTTTATTACTCGTGCAACAAAACCTAATGATTTGTTTTTTTTTTGTGGCATTTGCTCATTGTCTGTAAACAATATGAAAGGTTATGAGCTGGCAATTCGAGAATAAGCTGCTAAATAAATAGTAAGTTTTTTACAACATACAAAGAAAGTTTATGAAAGCAAAATAATATTTTACATTTGTTTTACTTTGTTGTGGAAATGGTTTTCTTTTGGTCATATATCACATCAATTTATGATCTAAATATCAAGTTTTCGTTGGTATGTATATGTAATTATCCACATAAATTTTCGTGCTCAGACGCAATACACGGAAAGTAAATTTCCTGCCAATTTTTGGCAGCTAGTATTTACCAAACCACCAATTTGGCTAAAACCATGTTGTTCATATTTAAATAATTAACTAATTTGTTTCGGTGTGTGTGTGTGTGTGTGTGTGTTTGTGTTAGCCGACAAACCGGCCAACATTAAGTTATGCATTTTACTAACGCTAGTGATAGTTGGGCAATTCGTGATAGCCAAGACCAAACACCGAAGATCCGTTACTCTTGGCTTATCAAAATTACGGTCAGGACAAGATGCATGTTGTTTTTAAGTAAGCCGCTGTTTAAGTGTAGCGTTAACAACATTTACATGCAGCGCTTTCAACAGCTTTGTGCGGACAACCTGTCCGAATTGCAAGTTGATTTTGGTATTTTTGTTTTTTTTTTCTTTTTGTTGTTTTTTGGATTTTTGGGTGCGACGCTTGATTGATTTGATTTGAGCCGCTTTGAGCAGTCAAGTTGCTGCCCCGCTGTCCAGCTTGAGGCGCTTCGAAGACGCGACGCTTTTGGCAATGTTGCTATTGCTTTAGTTGCTGACTTGTTGTTGTCTTTACGGGCCGTAATGATTGCGCTGATTACGTGACGCTGTCAACTGATTTGCGCGCAAAACCAAAAAAACCAAGCGGCCGCTTGTCTAGCGGACAAACCAATTGTTGTTAACGTTAACGCACTCGCTTGCTGGCCATATGAATGAAATGGTGCCCAAAAACAGCAGTAGCACCAACAACAACAATCACACATTTTGTGTAAGTTCGTGCGCTGCGGCGGCTTAACAACACTTTTTTTTTTCGTCGTGGATAATTTTTCACGAAGGTTTTTTAGTTGTTTGCTGTTTCTTAGCTGGACAAAGGCCTCATTTCGAGTGTTTTTGTTGGCGATTGTCTGCTTATTGTTGTTGTTGTTGTTGTTGTTATTGCTGGCTTACCAGCTGAAATGTGCATTGAATATTAATTTTTTATTCAGAGGCCATTTTGAAATTTGTGAATATTTATTGTATTAGCTACATATGTATGTGCAAATGAAAAAACAAATATACTATAAACTAATAGGAACATTAAGCCTAATGAGAGTAAATTAAAAGATTTAAAGTCGTAACAAATCGATTTTAGTGTTTTATTGTAACATCTGCTCATCTACGTACGGGTATAAAATGTTTCTACATTAACAATTGCGTATACGTTCGAAATTATGTAACTCCAATTAAATTTAATTGCAATTTATATATAAATGTTATGAGCTTCTTTTATTTACTTTAAAATAGTTTTAGCTAGGGTGTAGCTTTATCTACTTGACATCTTTGGTGCCTTTTGCTAATGATGACATTTCTTTTTTGGAATATTCTAAAAACGTAAAAAAACATATAAAGATTGCTATTAATATAAGCCTGTCTAGTTTCAATGGCTGGCAGTTATTTCTGGTGTTATCATGCGACTCGTGGCATTTGGAGAGAACCTGAAACCCGTGGCGAGTTAAGCGAGTGATGCATACTAAATTATGGCAAACGAGCAAAAAACTATTCGCATATATTAAAATGTATTACATCACAGATACTTTAGACCCGATCTATTGCGCAATATACATCGATAAGCTTTAAAATGTTTACAAATCGCTGAAGTGAATTACTTTTAAGTGCAGTGAGTTGACCACTACCTATTTACCGTTATGCGCAACTACCTAGTCAGATAAGTTTGCACTCACTAATCGCATATAATCGGAAACACGCGACACGCAAGTTGCGATCGTTGACTACCAAAACAAATTATTGAAAATTAGATAAATTAGGCACTTAGGTACATATTTAAATAATCCCCTGCAAAAGGTTATTAGTTATATAATGCGAATAACTCTAAGCAGCCATATAATGTTGTTTTTCAATTCTTCCTCCATCTGAGGGTTGTTTAAATATTTGTAGACATATTATATTATCGATAAACGATTATATTTATACCGAAAGAAAAGCAAATCAAACCGAATGTAGAAACCCAAGGTAATTGCATGTAGCAAATGTAACTAACTTTCAACAGCCATAACTTTGTCAAAACTCAACCGATTTTCATTTTCAAGCAAGGCCTTTTTTGATTATGGTTTGGACTCTATATTAATACTACAAATTAATCTAACAAATACATTTTTAGCCGGAATTCCGGATATTTTATTTAACTTACTATTGCCAAGTTTGTCACAAAATTTAATCCAGATATTTATTGATCGTCCCTCGCATGAAATATAACTGGTAAAAACGTAACTGCCACGTAATTAGTAGTATGATATTATGTTTAACATAGTACGTATGTATATACATATATTTTATACTGTCCAAGGCAATTAGAGCCTCAGCAAAGTATTTTTAGCATCACAAATGTATCCGAAAGTGTTTCATGGAAATCACACCGCATCACTTCAGTCGGCACAGGCTATTTTAAGATCTCTTTTTATCTCGAATGACAGAGCTCGACAGCGCTTTAAGTGGAGCATCTCCGGACTGTGGCGGACTGTGGCTAAAGTCAAGCTGGGGTTGCTGGGGCTCAGGCGGTCGAATCAATTGGTTTCAATTTTAATTAACACCCACTGGCATATGTGGGGGGATGTCTGCCGTTGCTGGTGGGCGTGGCACTTTCCAAGTTTTAATTGCCACTTGCTCTCGGTCAAGGTTCGCTGAGTCAAAGAGTCGCTGAGTCTTGCCACGCTGGGGGTCCTAGCCCCCCGGAGACAACTTTTGTTGTGCAGTCAGCGTCACAATTTAATGAATGAATCAATGTACGACTCGTTGGATACACACACACAAAGACACACACATGTACCACAGTGGTATGTAATTTCCTGATTACTGTTATGAGTTGAACTGCACTGAAATGTTTGTGTTTTTTTTATTTTTGGAGTAGCCATGACAATCGGTACTGATATTAATGAGGGCTTTGTTGATATTATTGCGGTTGAAAATACCTGCTTATAAGCTCAATAACTAATTGCAATTGGGAGCCATCAAAAGCTGATAAAGAGCTTCGTTGATAAAGAGCCATGCAAATATACATAAGTATTAAATTTGACATGTCCCTAATTAGTTTCGATAAGCATGTTAATTATATTTGATGTAATACTCAATACACATTCTTGAGCATTACCAATTGGCCCAATTTGTACTTATTTCGTTTGTTAACAATTTGTAACATTTTGATCGATTCGTTGCGCAGTTTATGCTTACCAGCATTTGCGTGTGGTTTTAACTTGTTTTCACATGAATTTAGCCCACATACGATTTACAGCCAGCGTCTGTCTTTGTGTTGTATAAGAACTACCTAGTTGCAACACCCACACAATATGTACATACATATGTATGTATGTACTTTTGTGTATACGTAATATTTTTAATTTCCAGCTGTTGTTTACAAGTGCTGTCGTGCAACTCTCTCTCTCTCTCTCTCTCACACTCTATTTGTCTATCTCACTCTATTGCTTGTCATCCACCGTCGCCACTTAAACTTGACCTTTATTTCCATTTATTGCTTATTACTGCATATTGCTTTGTTATTGTTATTGTTATTATTATTGCCATCGCCATCGTTCTTCTTTCTTGTTTCTTGTTCTCATTGTTATATATTTGTGAATGGAGGCGAACTCGAAGCCAACGCTGCCCACTTGTAATATCATTTCCATTTTCATTTTAATTTCTTTGGTCTGTGGGTGTACACAGATTCACAGATACATACATACGTACATTTGTATAAACATACACATGTAGTATCTGCATTTCTGCGAGTATCTACATGTGTTTCAGTTCAGCTAATTTCCTCGTAATTGTTGCGCAAATACAAAAGCATCGTCTACAATTACTAGCTACAACTATTTGCATGCATATATAGAAATCGTCGGTTTGCATTTGGTACGCTGGTGTTTGGCAGCTCTCTGTTATTACTCATTAAATATGCAGTTGCAAAAATGGCGCATAAATCACAGAGAATGTCTGAAATGATGTTTGGCCAGTGTCTTGTTGGAATTGCAGTTGTGTCTTTGTCTCTACATTGCTTGATATATGTATGATCAGGGCCTGATATATGAGCCAGCTATTAGCTGTGGCTCTTAATGATTCCTGCCTGGCCTGGCTCGGCTTGCATTTGCATTTGTGCCTATTGCTGCCATTAAACTGATGCCTGCTGATGCGCGTGTGGCTCTTTGTTCTCTGCTGTCTGCTGTCTGCTGTCAGGTAATCTATTAGGCTTAGAACCGGGCAGCGCCTTAACGAAATTCCATCAAAGATTCCATGAATGCCACAATAACAGAAAATGAATTAAAAATTGTTCAACAACTTTAGTACCAAAATGGCCGCTAATTCTTTATGTATAGTGTCTAGTGTCTAGACACTAGACACCAACGTTTCTAAGCCTCGGCAAGACCTGTTTCAGAGCCAAATTAACACATGGCCAACAAGCAATTCAAAAGGGGGCGATCAATGTAAGGAATTAGAAGAAGCTGCAGGGCAAATGAGGACTGAAATCGAATTTGGATTGCATTCGGAATGAATTCGGATTGAAGTTGGATTGAAGTTGAACTGGTTTCGAATTCTCGCTCTCACTCTCCCTCTTTCTCTCTTTCTCTAGTGCGGTGTTTTTGACCTTTGATGTTGCGGTTGTGTGTGTGTGTGTGTGTGTGTGTGTGTGTGAATACCTTTGAAAGCATTTGAATGTTTGGCTGGCTAGACAAGTCGACAGTGTAGTGTAGACAGTGAGCCACCTTTATGAAAAGCTGATTTTATAATAAAATTCATGGAATTTTCGACTTTAGGCGCGGCTCACATTCAATGATCAATCAACTGCAGCAGCAGGGGAATCTAAAACGAAAACAAAAACACAAACGAATACGAATACGATTATGAGTATGAGTTGACTCACACACACACACACATATATATGTATTATATATATTTACATACAGATACAGCAGGTTTAATTGATTCAAATGAAGACGATGCTGCTGCTGCTGCTGTTTAGGATGATGATGCTGCTGCTGATGATGATGCTGATGATGATGATCGTAATGTTGCCGCTGACTGAATCACTTTTGTCTATCCATCTATCAGATTGAGCTTTTGTCTGCCAGCTGCTTTCTGTATATGTAAATCGATGCATAACAATCAACTCCCAGTAGCTGATCTCTTCATACCCGATTCCGGCTCTTCAAAGCCCGCTCTGGGCAATATCGTGAGTCAAACGTCAGTGGAATTATCACAAAAAAAAAACAAAAAATAAACTGCAAACATGCAACTGGCAATTGTTGTGTTTGTTTGTTGTTGTTGTTGCGGTTGCTTGTCTTGTCATGCAACGTTTTGTACCTCAGTTGCGTTGTTTGTGCTTATAATTGTGAGTGCCTTGCCAACCCAGCCCCAGTACATCCCCCTACGCCCCACCCACCCCATTTGGGCACTTGTCAGTCAGGGGCGTTCATGCACATTCATGAACTTTACAATTGTAATCCGCATTTTGCATTTGTTGCGGTCAAAGTTGACTGACAGTCACTGAAAGTCATTTTACCGATGACGTCTACCTGCTTATTTACATGTAATAAGTATTTAAATATATATGCATTTATTTAAGTACAGATATTGCGCAGATCAATAGACCTGTCGACTTGTAGACTTTTCCATTGCATTCAATTATTTAAAATTAGCTCAAGTCTCGTAACTCGTCGCTAATTGCCAATATGCAGTTGTCGGCAGCGCAGCTTTTAATTACAAGCCCTACTAGAGGGGGGGAACAGGGGCTTAGGTTAAGGATCGTCGTGGTGGTTGGGGCTAATCCTCAGATAAGCCGGGCATATGCTGTTCATTTACTTAAAATTTTAATAATAAAAGGGCTCGTCAAGTACTATAATCTGGATTCCAACTACCTGCTGTGTGTCAATTGTAATATGATAAAGTCATAAGGTTACAAATACCTAATCTGTTTGCAGTCATGAACCGCTTTGCTTACATTCTTATCGTGTCTGCGTATTGCACTTATACTTAGTTTTATCAGCCGTATATGTACTTTGCATAAATACCAAACAGTCACCGATCGATGACGAGGACTCGCACTCACTAATTGCCTCCGGCCGATGCACAATTTGAGGGGTCCTCCTGAACAATTCGTAAGTACTTTGCCTTTGCTTGTGTGTTTGCTACCCATGACAAAAAAAACCCACCACATACCGAGAAGGCATCTGGATAAGCTGCTGGCAACTACGTGCAAATGTTGTCCTCTCCTGGGAAAAACTATTCAAATGCAACGGGCAAGGAACCTGCAACATGTGGCATGTAGCAGGTTAGCAGGTAGCAGGGAGCAGTTAGTAGTCGCTCGTTGGACTCGAACTGAGGCTCCTTAAATAAAATCATTAAAAATAATGAACGCACTTCCGCTGCGCTCGTCGGGGTCTTAGAACTTTACACAACATTAAAATGAGGCAGTGGTAGCGAGAGAGAGAGAGAGAGAGAGAGAGAGAGAGAGGAGTGGAGAGGGGAAGAATGCCGCACAAATTAAAAGGTGCGCGACTTGAAGTCGAGTCGTGAGTCGCTCGGCAATTGCAATTACATATGTAAGATTGTGAGAGAGATCCACACACACACACACACACAGACCTGGAGCCAGGCCTAAACAGAACCAAAAATCAAAAGATGTGGGCAAACATGAACGGAAATAAGGCGCACCGTGGTGGCCCCCCTCTAGTTGGTTCCTCCCCACCTCCTCCTCACTGCCGATGTTCCCAGTTCTCAGTTCCCAGTTTATCTATATAAAATGCGTGTAGAAACAAAGGCAAGTTAGTAACTTGATTGTGGGGGCCGGACGACACATATAAATTATCAACAAAGCATTTGCCGGAGCAGCGAGCCAGTCAGCTCAGCTGGTAGTTATGCATAGATACAGATACCGATACAAATACAGATACAAATACAAATACCGATACAGATACAGATACATGTAAGTAGTTATACAGGTACAGCCTACGCCGAATACCCATCGTGAATGAAATTATTTATGGTAGCGCAGATTGTTTTTCATACCCTTACAAGGGGTATGCCAATTATGTAACAGAAGCAAACATAATACTAATATGAAGAATAATATTAGAGTATTCGATCTTCGGCAACCCATTCGTATCTCAGCTTGTTTTGATTCTTACAAGATATGCTAATAAACTTGATTGAGCTCATATGTGTTTGTATATGGGTGAATCAATGCACTCACGAATGTTCTAAAATTATTCATAAATACTGATGATTTGCTGTATGCTTCGAGCACTATACTCGTAAAAAGACGCACCCATCTGTTTTAACAAAAGCCATAAATAAATTGAATAACATTTAGTTGTTTTTTTTTTTTTTATTTGTGGCACACTTTGAAGGAAGAGCCGCATTTTAAGTTCAAATTCAATACAAACAGCTTGATAACTTGTTATAGTATATTCATACAGGAAGAATAATAAATGGTTGTGGATTTCTTGAATTATAGAAAATCACCAAAACCCCAAAAAAGCTGAACTCTAAATAAATTCAATATATTTATCTATCAGACATATTATAAAATCTTATAGTAATCTAATCTTCAGCAAAGTTAAACAATTACTAGACATTTTGCTACAAAATCATAATAAGCTCTGCAAACATACATACAAACATACATACATATATCAACCTGACTATTATGGCACATTCTAAAACTAACTGCATGAATGACAGACTGACTAACTGTGCGCAAAGTATGCCATTTGGGATGTGTTTTTTTATTTAGTTGCTGTTTTTTGTTGTTTACACAATTGTTGAAACAGTGGCAAAGAGCGGAATCGTATTGTTGTTGTTGTTGTGGCTGCTGCTATTGTTGCTGTATTCAGTGTGCTGTGTTTTGGTGGCTTATTAGCCACACTTTGCTTTTGTTTACTCAGCGTCGTCATCGTCGCCACAGTCTGCGTTATCGTCGCCTAAAGTGCGCTGGGTGTTGTGCGGCAAAAATAAGGTCAGGCCCAGAACTTTCCAAAAAAAGAGTTTTAGTGTCGACTGTCCGGCCGCCTTTTTGGCCAAAAAAAAAACGCGGCGACACGGCCGTGGCGTAAACAATTAGTCAAGTTTACTGGGGCCCATTTATATCTGACAGATATGCGCTTTGCATGAGAGGCCGCGGCTTAAGCGCAGCCATTGACACTCAGAGCTGCGACTACTAACCCGTTTTGCTGTTGGCCCAGCCAATTACCAAGCCCACAACATAAAAATACTTGCCAGAATGTATCTCGAATGTGGTACGAATTTGTATCTGTTGTTGTATCTGCGGCAATAAACGCTTGAACAATTGCTTGATTCATGCAACGCGTCGATGGTCAGGCAGAAAGAAACAAAAAAAATAAAAATAATAATAAAAACAGCGCAAAAGAGGCTGAGAAGCAACCTACATATCTGAAATCTTTGCGGCTTGTTTCTGTGTTCGACATTGTGACGCATCTGCTGGCCAAGCAATTGGGTTCCTCGTGCTGATTGCTTTTGATTGAGTTTCAGCTACATTGTACGATTGGCTTTTTTCTTGCTCTCCTCTGTGTCTCTCAGAAATCGGTATATTTTTGATTTCTGATTTTCAACTTCAAGCTGTGCCTGGTATTCATTTTCATTTTCAATAAATCTCCACATAATTGCAGATTTTGTTGGGATTAAAAATCAGCTGAAAGTGTTTTCATTTTCTATTTCGAGAAAGCGGCCCGCAGCATATTCCAAGCATATTTGAGACGCGTGTGAAACATTTTTATTGCCATTGCCTCAAAATACACATAATGTAAATGCAAACGTTTATCGATTTTGAAGAGATCTCAACATAAAAACAACATATTTTAATACGCTTTTTTCTTTTGTTCACTTTGCAGACCCACACGCAACGAAAACCGCAACAACAATTTGCTTGGTAATTATATTTTTTACAATTTATATATTTTGTAGTTTTTGTATAGCATTTAAGCACAAGGTACACCGTCAAACAAATACAATGCCTAGTCTCAGTTACTTTCAGTTAGTCAGGCGAATTCAGCGTAACGGTTCCAACACACTATTCGTAACTCAGGTGCAATTAGTGTTAGAGGCACGCAAAGTTTTATATGCGCCACTGGCAACGTTTAGAATATTAAATGTGGGTCAGCCTGAGACGCTGATGAGGCAAATTTCTTATATAATAGCCGGCGATCAACGACCAATTCCCATAAGGCGCCATTAGGTTTGTTTTTTACACCTGTTCACCTGTTCACCTGTACAACTGTACAACTGTTCACTTGAGGCCGCAATCATCTAGCTACAGTCACAGTTTAACGGTTGAGCGGCATTTAAATGTTAATTTTGCCTTACTGACGTTGACTTTTCAGCACGTTCGGTTCAAGTTTGTGCGTTTTAATTGCAGCCAGCGATTCCGTTGGATCTATACACGTAATTACTCTGCACACATGCTTGGCCTACTCCGTAAAGTTTCTGTTGGCCCTAACCTTTAACTGGTTTCTAGTATTTTTTTTTTTTTTTTTGCGCACCTCTGTGACGATGATATGGCTAAATTCCCCCAGCAGCCAGCATCGAACCGAAATTTTATAGGGTCGAACCAATACACGGGTTTTTTAAGTGGCGCTTGTTGCCTTTCAGCTCAAACTTATGCAAATCGTTATCATTAGCCGTCCCAGTATGTATAATTTGTTGTAATATGTGACGCTGATTTCGTATTAATTCAAATTTTTTGTAGCATTTGAGGTCAGCAGCATTCGAGTATTTACATGTGATAAATGAAATTATCTGCCTAGTTATACACAAGAGCGATGAATCTTTAGGCAAACACAAACAACAACAAAAACAATTGCACAACCTAAGCAGGCAAATCACATAATGATTATCGAAATATATACATGTATACGTAGATCAACAAGCGGAAATTGAACAATGGCTAAAATTTGCACATGCATTGCAAATAAATGTTTTTGTTTCTCGCACATGCGAACAATTTTAATCGTATCTGAAGTTTTTTAAAGTATTGCTCTTTGAGATGATTAAAATTACTTAAGTCATAGAACTAAGGTCTAGTAAAATGATTGATGAAAAATATACCTTGATGAAAAGTTAGAAAAAATTGGCTTGTAAAGTGCCCAAGCAACAAAAAATTCCTTATAAATGACCTCCCCAGAATTCAAACTGCCACAACTTTGTCAAATCTGAACCGATTGCCAATCTCGAGGCCATTTTGATCATTATTTGGCATCTTGTTTAGTTCCACATCTCAAGTTTACGAATTTTTGAAAAAATAAAATTTAGGATTTTTTTTTCGAAAAAAGCATAAGGGGGGACCCTTACAAATTTCGATTTTTCAAAAAATAGAATCTTGAAATTTTACGTTTAATTGATTGTGGGTGTCTTAATTAGTATAAAAAACTATACGAAAATTGATTTTGTGGTGTTTCATTTTTCTGTCAAAAATCACTCCAAAAGTGACAAAAAAATTGACTTGTAAAGTGCCCAAACAACGAAAAGTTCCTTATAAATGCCCTTCCCAGACTTCAAACTGCCACAACTTTGTCAAATTTGAACCGATTATCCATCCCGAGGCCATTTTGATCATTATTTGGCATCTAGTTTAGTTCCACATCTCAAGTTTATGAATTTTTGAAAAAATAAAATTTTGGATTTTTTTTTCGAAAAAAGCATAAGGGGGGACCCTTACAAATTTCGATTTTTCAAAAAATAGAATCTTGAAATTTTACGTTTAATTGATTGTGGGTGTCTTAATTAGTATAAAAAACTATACGAAAATTGATTTTGTGGTGTTTCATTTTTCTGTCAAAAATCACTCCAAAAGTGACAAAAAAATTGACTTGTAAAGTGCCCAAACAACGAAAAGTTCCTTATAAATGCCCTTCCCAGACTTCAAACTGTCACAACTTTGTCAAATCTGAACCGATTGTCAATCCCGAGGCCATTTTGATCAATGTTTGGCATCT
Source organism: Drosophila maculinotata (assembly GCA_035045305.1). NCBI lineage: Eukaryota > Metazoa > Arthropoda > Insecta > Diptera > Drosophilidae > Drosophila > Drosophila maculinotata. The sequence continues at coordinate 14,935,565 of JAWNPD010000335.1, forward strand.
AGTTTAAGTGTACATCTAAAGTTTATGAATTTTAAAAAGAATAAAATTTAGGATTTTTTTTGTGAAAAAAGCATCTCAAGTTTATGAATTTTTAATGGTGGGTTCAGGGTATAAAAAAAGAGTGAAAGTTAATCTTTTGGGATTCGCCACCTCTTATAATTGATTGATTGAGATGTATTTAAAAATATAGCATTTTGTCTATATCCATATCTAGTCAACTAAATTTAAGCTCAATAATAAGATATCAATCACATTTCAATTAAATATTTTTACGACCTTTCATGACTTTAAAATCAACATTCAGGGCTTACACAATATAATATACCTTTAGCTTTTGGCGGAATGTCTGCTGAACTTTAAACTTGGTTCGAACAATAGAAATAACAAATTGGCAACCAAACTCATAATTAAGCCAAACAAAAAGACAACGAATTTGAGTTGACAAATGCTTTCCATAACTTTTTGGGCGCATAAATTACAAAATGTCGTCATTTATCAGAGACAAAAAAAAGAGTGTAAACAGAACTGGTTGACTAGCCTGTGGCTCCGTTTTTGTTTTATGACGTAAAGATTTGTATTAAAATAAATATGTTTAGAAAAATAAATTTATATACAAATATGTTCCTTTTGTTTCTGATCACTAATTAGTACTTGTAGTTGAGAAGCTCACATTGGGGGACATTAATTTAATTGCGCCTTCATTTTATTATTTTTCGTACAACCTTTTTCAACAATTAAGAATATATTTTGTTTGTTTTTTATTTGAAATACGTGAGTTTTCGGTCAATTAAAGAGACACGCAATCAATTTCTAATTTTGATTATTTCAGTTTATTATAAAGTGTTCTTATTGTGCTCTTAATTTCACTTGTCTCGACACTGAACCGTATATCATTTGAAATTGACTTGGACATGGCTCAGTTTCACCTGGAACGTGGCACGTAGCCATCGTACGTAGTTGAATCCACATGACATGTCATTTTGGGCACAGTGAGAGTTACTGTCCAAAGTTTTAAGCACAGCAAATTCTTGCAGTAAAAGTGATGTCCGAGCGACGAACAAGCCGAAACAAGCTCAAGTTCCGAAACACCAGGCATCTGTAAATGATTTCGGCACAAGCCAAGCCCCAAACTGCTGGTTAACGCCAGACCTGTCTAGCTGGCCAAAGAAAAAGTCTAAACAGCGTTGGGGTACAATTATAAATTCGCTAAGCTGTTTTGGCAGCTGCGGTAGCTGAAATCTATGATAATTATCGCGGGGCCGCTGCGGGGGGTGCTTTACCAAAATTCTTATGAAAGGCCACGACATTTACGTCAAATGTGCGTCAGCAGAAAATTGTTGCCGCTGCCTTTTGCCTTAGCGCGTTTCATTTGATTGGCCAACAACAAATGGCAACAACTTCTAAAGGCGCTCATTGCTTCAGGTGATAAGTTCGTAGATTGTGTTATTTTGGTCATTTTGGTTGTTTTTTTGTTACTGTGCTTATTGTTGATGTTATGTTTATTCGGTAGACGCGTGCGCCAAGCTATTGTGTTAATTTGTAATAATTAATTTCAAATATTTTTTTACTAATGCACCAATGAATTATTTATTGGATATAATCAGCGTAATTCACGCGGTTCTTGCTACAGCTTAGCATATCGTGGAAAAAACCAGCAAACTTTGAAGTATTCCTTAACTAATTAAGTACATGACTTTTAAGCACTTTAACTAAATACATATATATCTGATATATTAATTCGTTATGGAAAATAACAAATATTTTTATGACTTGTGGTTTCTGAGACTTGTTGCATGCACAAGTGCTTAGCTTAATGACCAACTTGTGTACCAGGGAATCATATAACCAGTACGGAAAACAGAAAGAGGAGAGAGCACGGGAAAAGGGGGACCTTCTCTTTACTTATATGGCAAAAATTAGTCGTAACTTTCATTGCGTGTGGCATTCAATGCCCAAAATGTAATCACGAGGAATAAAATAACTCGATATCCCACAGTCGGGAGCTGGGGCTACTGGGTCTGTGTGTCTCCAATGAAAATGCACTTAATGCACTGGCAATTTGTTGCCAACAAATTGCAAACAGCGACAACAAAAACCACAACAACAACAAGCGACTTGTCATGTGAAGCATTTAAGCAGTTTAATGTGTGGAACGAAGCCAGAAATCTGTAAACAAAATCTAACTACAATATTTCAGCTGAAATTGCTTTTCATAACAGTGGTGTGACTGGGCATCAATTTGATCTTTAATTTTAATAGCTTCACTTTGTGTGCTTGCACACATGTGACTTATTTTTTTCAATTTCGAAATTTCGTTTTAACTGCAGCTTGTTGTAATTTGTATGGTTATAGCCACATTGAAGCGTGCCGTTAATATAGGGCTATATATTACCTTTTGTTGCTCTTTGTTGTTGTTTGTTGTATTCCCAATTCCGAATTGCGCATTTCACCAATGCTGCGATCTGCGTATTTAATGCTTGCCACGCTTTATTACATTTGACATGCATGACACTCACTAGCAGTTGGATCTGGGAGCGTGCTTATATAAAGAAACGCACATGCCAACATGAATGTATACATAGGTTTAGTATTACGTCATCCCAAGTGGTTAAATAATAGAACAAAGACTTTAATGCGCTTAAAATATTGTATTTTGGGATATAGAAATTCCGGGTGCATGTTATTTATCGGGAGCCGTAACTGCGATTGAATGTTTATTGCTCATTTTTGTATACAACAAAGAAAAGAATTCTTAGTTGTGGCAATGGTCAAAATTTCGAATGAGCATGAATCAACAACCACCATTCAACACAAAGAATTTCGGTGAGTTTTTTTTGTAAACAACTTGAGGGGAAGTTGAAGCCAAAAACAAAACTCGACTTGAATACATGTTAATCTTAGCGAGTTCCCACAAAAGCGTTAGAAAAACAGCTCCAAGCATCTAAAACAAACACCTTTTCACAAAAATGTGCGTCGGGCACTTAGCTTTATTTGCTTTATTTCGTAGAACGGGCTAATAAACAAATTTATGAATTAACTGAAAGCGACTCACACGATTTACAACAACAAAATTAGCATTGCAAAAAAAAATATGTATATGATAACTTAAATCATACGTTTGCCATTTAATCAAGTTTTTATTATTGCAAAATATTTATTAGAGCGAATTGTTATTTTGTGCGGTTTTTTTGGTGTGACTATTTGGCAATATTTCCTTCAAATTAATTTCATGCGTACTGTTTGCATTGAGGTTTTTAGCTTAAAGCCTTTTATTTATTTATTATACACTTTTCGTTATTGAAATTGGAATTGCAATTGAAATTCGTCAGCAATTTGTTCGCTAATTGAAATTCAATGGACTGCGGCTAACTCAGTGATTTGCGAGAATTGATTGGTTTCCCCGCTTACAATGCAATCTTTTACATTTTTTTGTGAGCACAATACAAGTAGAAAAATGTCTTTTTTTATACTTATTTAACTATAATTTATTTACAAAACTCTTATAATAGAGCTCTGTAATTTTTGCCGGGCGAGAAAAAATAACTATAACAATGGCATTTTATTAAATTAATGGAAAATAATACATATGTTGCATTCAATGCATTTCATTTCATATATTATATGTGTATGATAATTTTGTATTTATTTACATATGATTTGCGAAAGGCAATTATCTTTCTAAACTATTGTTTGGCCAGAAACTGTATACGGAAGTCATGGCAACATTTCCCATAGCCAATGCTCCAAATAATCAAGAGCACCCTCCGCCAGAGCAACACCAAGGTTTTTCACCTGGCCCCAGCCACATGGTCACAGTGCGGTCTGACTTCTGTTTAAGCCGTCTTTAGCTGTGTTAGCCAGGCGAATGCACTGAGACCATATTGCGACCGCAGCCGTTGAATGGTGACCAACAAAGCCATAAAATTGCAACAAAAAGCGAAAGAAAACAAAAAACGGTTAGCAGTTTCACATTTTTGGCAGCTGGCCCCGCGCTGCAAAACGGATAGCTGAACAAAATGCAAACTTTTCAAAAATTTTCTCACGTAACAAGTACACAAAAAACAACAACAACAACAACAACAGCAGCTAAGGAAAAACACAACCGGGCTGGGCCCAGGCAATTTACTTGGCGTCATTGTTGGTGTTGGTGTCTAGGCGCATGTTTAGTGTACACTCATAGTTAGTGCGCTACTACCTCTCGCATGTATGCAGGTATGTGATTTTGTTGGCAACATGTTTGCCAATTTTTTGGCGTCTGCGCAATCCATAAGAGGGCATTAAGCTGATCGCTGCTCACTGCTCACTGCTCGCTGCGGTCTCCGCGCTCAGCTCGATTCTAAATATCAGGCGATTGCAAGTAGCCGACGCGGCTTCCACTCAACAACCTTGGCTAATGGCCAGTCGACTGACATGGCGATATCAACACACAGCTGGGGAGCTGCAATGGTCTAGCTGGATTTTTGGGCTCTTTGGCATGTTGCAAGCGCAGTTCGTAACTTAATGCCTGGCTGGCTTCCAGTTGCTCAGCTTCAGCTCAGGCTTCACTCGATTCGATTCAATTCGCCTCGCCTCGCCTCGCCTCCCTTTGCCCTCTCGCCACGGTTCATGTGTGTTGGCCAATTTGCTGTCTGTGACTAAGCAGGCAGCCTGCTGCCTGCTGCCTGTTTATCTTGGCTAAGAATTTGACTCTTGATCTTTGCGAGGCTGTCTGCCGCCTGCCCAGCAGAAACTGTCCCTATACGTAGCCAGCCAGAGTGGAAAATTTTCACACGAAATTCAACAAATGCGCGTTAATTGTTTGACAAAATACAAGTATCGCTAAATTTTGAGCGCCCAATCAAATTAAATACCGATCGCCTCGCTAAAAGCCCCAAAATGGCCAACAAGTCGCCAAAGCTCTTTACTGTCGGTAAATAGTATAAATTGTTATTTTGCACAGTCAAATTTTACGTACAATTTGATTTCTTGCATATCCGTTCATATATCTTAAATATCTTACGCGCATACGGTAAAACTTTTCGACTTAATCTGAATTGATCTTCGAAAAATATTAATATGTTCACACTCAAAGAGGGAAGTAATAAATATATATATTATATATGTACATATGTAAAAATAACAAAAACCAGGAAATTGTATTTTTCTGTTGACGATTCTATAATGGGTTTTTTTTTCAATTTTCTATACTTCCAAATCCATTATTGCATGGGAAACATTTAAAACCAAGCTTTTAACTCTTTCTGTTTTTTTTCTTTCGGGCTAAATGCTAAACTAAATTACGTTTAAGCTTAAAAACATTTTTTAATATTTTTACTGGGTTGTTTGTAGTTTATGTAATGTATTTAATATTAATTTAGTTTTATGCTGTTTATAGTATTCTGGGTTACCCGACAAATAACATATACAATATGTAATTCTATTTATTCTGATGACGGGTTTTACTTGTTTCTCAACCAAGAATTTACACTTTAAGAGAACAAAAACAACAGCTCGCTGGAGCGGGTAACAAGATGTCTCAAAATAATAATGATGACAGCCTTATAAATACACCCTCTAATGATATCATCAATGGATAATCATGCTTAAACAATAACCACACCTCAAGAAGTATTGGGTCGCAATGTAAGCGATTCTTTCGCCATTTTCACTTCAGATATCCGGACTAAATAAATATGTGAAAGTAAATTCTTTAAGCGATTACATAAAGTAAATATAGTCACTTTCCATTAGTCATTTTCACTTATTAGTGAAAGAACATGCAACTAGTTGCAGTTTAAGCTACTTATTATATAATTGCGTGATACTTAATAATATAAAATAAACCAGTAGGCAATAGGCATCTATTACTTACATATAGTATCATTTGTGACTAAAAACAATCGAGTTAATGACATATATATGTGTGTGTATGTCCCTCTCTTCCTGGCGAACGTGATGAGTTATTCAATCAGCTATTAGAGCCATAAAGATTATTAACTTATGCACATGGCATCCACATTATACAATCCACAATTTTCCAGTTAGTTGCCCTATCGAGTATATGGCGCATCATTCCGGCTCATCCTCTCTGTTTATTGTATGTGATTTGAGCGTTTAATTAACATTTCTACGCTTCATAAAAACAAACTAAGCATTTATTTTGCCTCTGAGATTTATTTATAAATTTTTAGCCTGTTTTAGTTTTTCCCTTTCTTTGAAGCGTGCACTGTGCCAATTTTGAAGCATTTAATTAGTCGCCTTTTAGCATTTGTGCACTAAATAATTAAGCACTTGCCCGAAATGGCCGCAAAAATATATGGCCTTAGGCTTCAGGTCGGTGTCGTTGGCGTTTTCAGTGTTGGTCTTGGTCTTTTTATTTATGGCATTTATCATTAGACAATCACATGATCTGAATGCCAAAACAGCAATGGACGTGTCCATGTGCAGGCCAACTGACTTGACCAATGCGTAATTGACTGAATACTTAACACGTATACGCACCGTGTGCTTGATTGTGTTAGAGGCATTGTTTTTCGAAATCAAGTGCAAACTGTTGGTAAGCTAAGCACGACTTTTGTGATAGATCTGTTAGAAAAGAGCGGGGATTTTTGTGGGGAAGGCACTATTATTTAACGTTTGGGATTCGACAAGTATTTTGCATTGAACTAGGGTAAGTCAACTATAGCTAAATATAGCTAAAATCACTTGTAAATTAAATCTTCAAACACACTTTCTATATTTTCGTATAACATTTTAATAAGTTGTCAGCTATTTTGTTTTGCTAAGGACGCCGAGCAGGTCGAGGGATTAGCCAAAAGGCTGCCTGAGAAAAACACTTTCTCACAGCACTCCCATAGTAATATAAGCCGAGGCTGAGGATTAACTTTTACCGCCGGCGGCAACGCATGAGCTTAATTAAAAAATTAAATCTATTGTAAACTCAATTAATATCAAGGAAACTGCATTTTCAAATGTCAATGGTCATTCGGCAACAGTTGCAGGTGCTTGCAGCAGCAATAACCAACAACAACAGCACGAATCTCAGGTAACATAATTCACAAACAGTTTCTTGGTACTTCCCAACAGTGATTTTCAGTGTTGTTGTTGTTGCTGTGGCGGTTGCTGCAACTGCTAATGTTGATGTTGCTGTTGCTGTTGCTGCTGCAACACAAAACACACTCGCATGCTTTGCATTTTGTTATTGCTCAATTAACCCCCTTAGTAACATTTTTCGCTAATAAATTTTGCCATGCAATTCGCAAACAAACCCTTTCAGGCCGATGACAAACAATTTGCCATGTTATTTTTGTACCCTCTAAAATAGCTAACAACGGGTATAACACATTTGCAGTTTATGTACAATAAATTATATAATTTGTATTGCATTTCATCTCTGCATTCTGAAAATTTCATAAAGATCAGATAAACAACATTAGTTTTCTTAGGAGTTGTTGTCTATAGCGCTTAGCTTGTAGATTACTTATGAGGCCTGTTTACAGGGCATCTCCTAGTCAAACAATATCTACTGGAGTATTCTTACCTATTTTTTGTTGAGTTCGTTTTTGAGCTGGTGAAACTCGCCATTTGGCACGCCTGCAAGTGCTCCATTGTTGTAGTTGAGAAATGATTTGTACAATAAGACAGTCGAAATTTATATGCGAATCTTTTCCTCTGATAAAAGCAACATTATTCAAGATAACATACAGATAACTGAAAATGACAAATAATTAGGCAAAACGGCAAACATTTCGGCTTAACTTTCCCTATATATGTATATAAATATATATTTTGCTTGCTTACTTAATTGTTTGCAGTGCCTGGAGGCATTTTAATAAAACAATTTTCTTGTATAAATATTTATATTTAAGCTATGCGAATTCCTTTTTAAAATGCCGTATGTACTTATAACTAAATTGTAAGAGATTTTGTCATAATAAAAGAATATTAATTTACAGCGTATAATACACTTGAAGCATATTAATATTTAAGACATCAGGTGCAGGAAATCACAAAGTCCATCAGTTTCGTTTCAATTGACTGAATGTATAGATATAAATTCTACTCTCGTAGTGCTGCTTAGCATTTTAATGTAGTTTTTGGGCCAATAAATTTAACAAATTGATAAGCCATAAAAGCAGCAACTCCCATTCAAATCCCAAATTGGAATAAGCATATAATACAATGCGAAAAGATAGCTATATAAATGTAAATTTAAATACAACTTCACTCAGGCAAAATGATGTCAAGGCATTCACTTTCAAAAGCCAATTTCAAAACAACAAAAAAAAAAAAAGGTTTTTACTCCGACAGCAAGAAATTTAATAAGCAGCAAAATTACGCAGACATCAAAAAGTAAGAAATAAAAAAAAGAGTAATTCAAAAACCTGCTGCTGCCTCAATTAACTAAAAACATAAAGGCAAACTGAACTTCATGTCAGTTCAACTCGGCTCCATTAAACCAGCGCCGATTCCGACGCCTCCGCTGACCCCTCGGGACCCCATCAAAATGTAAACATAAATCTGTTTACTTATGTCCGCTCGACACTAAAGCAAATATCTGTCTTCATACAATTTCGCATTGTTCTCTTCAGTCACTGTCGTATTTTTGTTCTGGGCGTCAGGCTTTTAGCACACTCATACAAATTTACGTCTACATAATTGCTGCGAATTTGCTGTAGTTAAAACTCACTTTTATTATATCCACTGCGTGGTCTCACTTCTGTCAATAAAAAAAACGCAAGTTTGCTGCTGCTTTTTCGTTATTATTTGTGGAATTAAGTCTCATGAGTTTCGGCAGTTTATGCGAATTGTACAGGTGAGATAACAGTTAAGGCCACAGAGCATTCAAGGTTCTATAGCATCTGTATATAGATATTCCTAAGAGAAAATGTAATTATCATTTGGTTGCTTTGCTACCTGCTAGAATAATGAAAAATATTGGAATGCGTGTGTGGTAGAAACATTAGACTAATTTCGAATTGGATATTTTGTCCATAATTATAGTTAATTTTCATGCAGTGCATTAATCATCAAAGACTCTTGCTCTTAGCCATTGTGGCTAACATGATAACAGTTTCTTTCTTATTTCTCAATTTAATGGCAGTTCAGTAGCTGTTCCCAAATGAATTATCTATCATTATCAAACATATTGAAGCCCATGCATGGGGTATTATAATTGTTCTACGGATGGAGATATCTCCTTCTACATTAAGTATATATAATTGACGGTCAATAATGTTTTACAATCAACAACAGTTTTTCTTCTTTTTTTTTTCACTTCAACACTAGCATTCCATCAGTTATTGTGCAACTGTCTTCCAATCGTTCTTTATTGAAATCAGCGATAAGTTGCAGCTCAATCTGAGTACAGTTCAAGTATTTTATTTAATTCAGCGCAAATGTTTGTTCAATCATTCAATTAAATGCATTCCGATGCGTTCGCACGTACACTGACAAACTTCCTTTCCTTTTTTATTTCCATTCACATACGCAGCTTGCCTTAAGTCGCCTTAAGTTGATGTTCGTATTCGTATTCGTATTCGTTTTCGGATACGGATTCGTTTTCATATTCGTATTCGGAATCGGATTTGAGTGTTTGTTTTGTTGGCGACAGCACTGCACATGACACACATGCCCAAAAATCGAATTGCGAAACTGTTTAATTTAGTTGCGAGTCGAATTGTTTATTTTATTTTATTCTGCCATTCATCGTACTTATTTATTTTGAGACATTCTTGGCACTGCTTTGAGTCTGAGGTCTCTTGACGTGTCTCGGTCAGCGATTCAGTGTTTACGATTTATTTAACCCGACATCGGACGCACACACACACACACACACACACACACACACACACACACACACACACACACACTCACACACTCTCACAACTTCAGCTTAGAGCCACACGCGGAGCCGTGGCTAAATTCAATTTGGCCTATACCAAGTAAATATTATCTATTTTGTTTTTTCTTTTTTGTAAATCAACTTTTCAATTTGCTGTTGACACAGTTTCCGAGCCAGAGCCAGAGCCAGGCTTAGGCTCCGCTGCACCTGAGCAGAGAGCCGCGGACTCTTTGGGGTATAATAATAAATTGCATTTTTGTTGTACCCACAAAGGCTTGTTACCTATTGAGAACGCCATGTCTCAAGTGTTTGTCTCTGGAGCTTGACTTTAGACAAATATGTATCTAGAAGTTTTCAGCTATTTGTTGTTGAAATGCGGTTTTGCATTTTAAGCTGCCTGGGAAACACTTGGCAGCCAGCGGCAAACGCAAATTTAGCTGTTAAAATTGTTTAAAAATACATTTTGATAAATGACTTGACGGTTTTACCAAAAAACAAAAACAAGTTTTATAACTTTTTTTTTGGGTAGTTAGTTGATGAACTGCTAGAGGTGTCCCATTGTCTAATGCTCTGTGATACGTTTAGACTCCAAGTCAAACAAATAAATTCAAAACGCTTACAAATTATATGATATGATGATCAATCATGTTTGGCTACTAGCTGCTAGTTTAGAAAAAACGTAAGAAAATAGCTGGAAACTTTTTTAAAATTTTTAAGCAGCTGCTGTTCTTTGAAAATGATTTTTGTTGAGAGCCCATTGTTTAGGTGAGCTAAAGATTTATTGACAATGCAACAAATGGATGACGTTGTATTTAAATTGAGCAAACTCTGTTTTTGTTTTTAATATTCTGTCCCATGGCTATGGCTGAAGGTCAATTCTGAAATGTACTTGGAATCGAAAATTATTTTAAATAACATTTGCGCCCGACTTTTGGGCGCGAACAAACAAGTACAGCGCTCCTGTCATTGGCTGCCTCAAAACTCAAATTATGCACACCAACTGTCCAAGTAGCAACACTTCCTCATTACGTTTTTTGCATTTCTTATAAACTAAATAATACAAAGTGTCGCTTATTTATTTGTATTTTATTTTTGCTATTTAGTTGGCGTCTTTAATTTGATGTCAGCAGCTGCTTTTCAAAATGCGCGCGCACGCACAAAGTAAATAAATAATTATATAAAAGATTTGCAATTATGGTCAAAAGGGAAACACAAGGAGACGAAGTAAACAACAACAAAGGCAAAAGCAACCATAAATGATAATGGTATAGGGGCGTCTCAGCCAAAACAATTACTTACTTTTGTTTACCTTTTTCTTACAAATTCAGCGCGCTTTCTTTGCTTCTTTTTCATCATCACCATCATCAACGTGTTTATTTTTTTGTATTTTTACATATTTTTTTTCCTACAGAGTGAAAACTGCGCGACGATGTCAATGGCCTGGGGGCTTGGGTTTGGGTTTGGGTTTGGGTCTGGGTCTGGGTCTGGGTCTGGGTTTAGGTTCGGTAGCTTGACTACTGGGCTTTCTCAGATATATGTGTATAGTACATACATACATACATACATATGTCTGTAGTTGTCTATGAATGAGTGGGCCGCCCGCATAGTTGACATTTGCCTGCGCCGTCTGTCGTTGGGACTGGTCAGGCTTATGGCAAAAGTGAAAGCAGCAAAACCTTTAAGCAAATATCGTAAAACTTTATCGACTTTGCCAGCAAAAAGACACCTGCACAACAGCCAAGGTCGTTGCATTACCATACACAATGCTGGTGCAAGACACTTGTTGACTATCTTTGCAGCTGGTTATTTCCTGTAGATAAATCAGAAGTAGCAGTTGAAGAAAAGGTCGTGCTCCACTAGAAATCATTTATTTGTTTAAATTTAACATACAGACTGTCCCGTTTCTTGAGAGAGTTTTTGCTTTAACGTGGATGTTCCAATGTCCATTTCAGCTGGCCCTATTTTGAAAATACCCTCAAGATTCCCAGACAATTTATACATGCTTTTTATGATTATAGAGCTATAAAGATTAGAAAATCAGTGCACAGCACAGCTATTTTCATATGATATGATCGAGATTAGATAGCTAAGCCATAACATGACATGCAGCTAAGATTTGTGTGGTGCGTCAAGATTAGCAAAGTAATCGCCGAGATGACCACACGAGTAATGAACAGGCTCTCGAGTGCTGATACTACAAGGACTGATTGCAGTCACATGATGAAGTCACAAATTATTAATAACTTTACTGCTTACCTGTGCTCACCTGCGTGTTATCTTTTGCAATTCAATAGACCTGAACATAATCTAGAAACGTGCAGAATCAGCTAATCTAGAAATATTGCCGCAATATGTTGCCGATTTGTGGGAATTGTTAGCTGGGAAATTCGTATTTCTAAACACAATTATCCAGACTGCAGTATTAAATCCGTTTAATTCAGACCCATGGGGGTAAGCGGTAACCTATGCCGTGCTTTTGCTTCCACTGCCGCCACAGACAATTACCTCTCAATTAAAAAAAATAAAAAACAACAAAATAACAACCAAACATTAACTGGCAACTACGTCATCTGTTGTAGAGAAATATAATTAGGCATTTAATATTCTTAGCTAATCGTTTTGATAGTTTCGCCTTTAAATGCCTTTAAACTGCAATTACTACAAAAATAATGTGCGCAAAAAAACAAAAACAGAAATCAGAAAACAAAAACAAACTAAAATACACAGGGGACACACACATTTTCGCATGCCACTTTAAGCAACAAAGAAATTAATGGTCCCAGTGCAGTTATAGCGTAAATATTTGCATAGTGTAGCCCCTTAAAAATCCATTAGATACCAACTAGTTCAGTAATAGCTGCAAAGATACACGAAAGAAAATAAAAATATCCACAATTATTCAAGGTGTTAATTGTACGGCAATTACTCAATGTAAAAAAGTTGACACTTTTCGCTTGCAGTTTACAAACAGAGCAAACAATATTCACTGCTTTTTTTATATTAATTTAAGCTAGTTAGTTTCGGTTAACCAGACCCAAAATATGTAGCGAAAGTGACCAGCTATTAAAGGGTATAATGAGTTTGTCGTGCACAAACAGAAAAAGATCCGCTGGTATTAAACAATTAATGGTAAGTGCTTAACTGTAAAAGCCACATTCCTCGCTCCACGTAAGCGCTTTTATAGTTATACAAATGTATATACTAGGAAGTTTACTATATATATACTTTTGTGTAATTGTTAAATTTTTCATTATTGTGGATTATATTCGTTAACATAATCGAGAACAAATTTAATTAGTTTTAAATATTTTTTGAAGTTTTTAAACTGCATTTTCGATATTAAATCAAATGTACTGGATATTTAGAATTTGTATTCCTGAAGGTTAAAAGTTTATTCGTTTTATATCGTTTTCTTTTCATTTTAATAATAATGAAGTTATTTATTATTTTTATTTAATTACAGCTCTGTAACATGTCACAAATGAACGCATATTGAACAGCAGCATCAACAGCTACAACAACAACAATAACTAACAGTACACATAATGGCAGCCTACAACAGCAGCAGCAGCAGCAGCATGGCGACGACGACTCCCACAGAGTCTCTGGAGAGTCGCGATGAAGTTGACTTCATAGCCGCCAAGCACAACAACAACAACGACTACGAGGATTTAAGTAGCGCCAGTGGCGTGATAATCAGCGCCAAAGGATCAAGCACAACAGCAGCAACAGTAACAGTCACACCAAACAATCAACCAAATGTCACCAACAACAACAACAACAGCAACAGTAACAGCAACACATTAAAAAAGTCCAAGGAACGCCGCACGCTTTTCAACTTTGGCAGCAAAAAGCCAAATTCGAGCAGCAAGTCAAGCACAGTTCCAATCCCCGCCCCAGCACCCATACCTGTGAGCGCGAGTCTGCTGCTGCCACCAACGCCACCTGTGCCAATTGGAACACCACCGAGGCAGCACAAGTTCGTAAAGAGCAGCAGCATCGCCCGCCTCCTGGGCAACACGTACAATGCTCGCAAGTTTGAGCGGCAGGAGGAGAAGCGTCTGGCCAACGAGGCCAGCGGCAAGTTTCACACGTTTAGCGGGCGTCGCCGTGGATCGGCTCCGTATCTGGAGCGCTTCAAGCGCATGTCCAAGGAGGATGGCGACATTGACGGCGCCGATGCGGAGCCGGTGCAGGTGACCAATGTGGTTACACTGACGACAGACTCGCGCGATTTGCAGTACGGCAGTCGGCAGGAGCACATCGGACGCGCCGAGGATCAGCTGAGCACAAAGGCAATGCGCACATTGACCCGCGGGCTGGGCAAACTCTGGTGGAAGCGCACCCACAGCGTCGACATTAGCACACCGGATCCCGAGTACAAGGTGTCCTATCTGGGCAACGTGCTCACCGGCTGGGCCAAGGGTGAGTAAAATCAAAAATATATTCCTATTTTCAGATTGGAATATACATAATTATATATTGGAATATATGTAATAGTTGCTCACACTTCCCATTCATTTATTTAGCAGGCGAGGGTTGCGTGGAGAAGCAGCTGAATACCCTTTGGCGCAACTACACCCAGCACACCAAGCCGGATGTCATTATGCGGGTGAAGGTGTGCGCTTCCGGGCTGAAGGCGACTACACGGCAGCACGGCCTCACGGAGTACTGGTCCAATCGCATCACCTACTGCTGTGCGCCCAAGAATTATCCGCGCGTCTTCTGCTGGATCTATCGGCACGAGGGCAGAAAGCTGAAGCACGAGCTGCGCTGCCATGCGGTGCTCTGCAGCAAGGAGAAGATTGCCCAGGACATATGCGAAATGCTGCGGGTAAGTACAGATAAAGAAATCAATCTTTTCACTATACTCATCCACTGCCTTCCATTCTGTTTGCAGGATAATTTGGATAGCGCATTGCGTGAATTTAAGCGAGAGAAAATTCTAAAACAAAATGCACGTCTCAGCCTGGCAAATGCTGTCTACGACAATCCCAGTTTGCCCCGGCGTAAGATCATGCTGAGCGTGGGCGGCAATAACTATCGACCGCCATTGGAACGGTCCAAGTCGGCGCCCAAGCTGATGGCCATTGAGGAGGCCATTGGTGAGGAGGAGGGCGACGAGATCGAGGACACCAATGAGCCCGAAATGATGCCCTGCTGTCAGCGAGACTCGCTCTATCCAGCCATGACGCTGGGCAGGCGACGCTGTCGACGCGGTCATTCAATTCGACGCACGGGCAAGATTCAAACGGCGATCACCTGCTGCGCACACCAGGCAGATGTAACGCTTGTGCCGCAGGAGCCAGCAAGCAGCATCATAAGCATAGCTGCAAGCACAGCTGCTGGCTCTGGCAATGATGGCTCCGACTCGGATGAGTTTGAGAAGCTGCTCAAGTTCGACACGACGTTGAGCAATGAGCTGCTTCCCTACTTTGACATGCAGCTGCACAAGAACAGCAGCCAGAGCATGGGCAGTCTGAGTGAGCTGGAGGTGGAGTCAGTGCAGCCGCTTGAAGCGCATGATGAGGAGGAAGAGGAGGAGCCGCTTAGTTTGCTGCCCACAATCAACAGCGATCCCAGTGCCGATCCGCAGGCGGATTTTGACAACGAGGACATCGTTCAGCTGCGCCGCAGCGGAGTCTGCAGCGATGGCGAGGAGGACTATCTTGACGATGCGGATGATCATTACTTTCGGCAGGCGGCCATGCTAACGATGCTGCATCGGAGTTCGATGCGCAAGCGTAATAGCGATCAGGCCGGTCTGCAGTATCGCCATCAGCCGCAGTCTTCCATCTCGTCCAATGCCTCCAGTTCGACGACTGCCAGCGGCATAGCGCCGGTTGGCGTCGCTGGCGGTCAGCAGTGCCTGGCGAGCCCGGACAGCGATGAGGGCTCTATTTCCAGTGGCTGCGAGACAGCCAGCACTGTCACCAATGCCAACCAGGAGGAGTACAACAAGCCGCAGGGCGGCAACAATATGCAGCAGCAGCAGGTGCTCGAACAGATGCTGATCTACCAAAGACTGGAGGAGTCAAAGCGCCGCCAGCAGCTGCGCCACAACAGCGACGCCACCAACTATAGCAGCTCCAGCAGCATCACCCTTAAGCTGAACTCCTCTTCGCCCGCAGAGTCCATCAGCTGCCTTGAGGCTGTCTCCGATCCTAAAGAGCCGGCGGATGCCGGCTGCGTTTCGGATGATGACTCCGAGTGCAGCGATGAAAGCGGCTATGTTGAGTTCCAGGAAAAGGCAAATGCTGGCGTGGTGGGTGTTCCGGCTCCGGTCAAGCCACTGCTGCCGCCCAAGCCAGCGCCGCGTCGCTCGCTCAGCATTGGCAAGACAGCTGGAACGGGGACAGCAGTCTGAGTCCGTTTGACCGCGTCTGGCACTCGTCAGCAACAAAATGTGCAAGAAATGTAATCGCTTAATGTGTAGTCGTAGCCCTAGGATAACTGTTAAGTTGTTTAGCTTATAAGTCATTTGTTGTTGGTTCATCATACAAAGAAATAACCTAACGATATTATTATTGTGTAAATGTTGCTATTTTGCGCAAATCATTATATTTGTATACATATTACTATTTTTTGTTTAGCTCCCAGATTTTACATTGATTTTGTTTGTTTGCATCGGGTTCCCCGGCTCTTTCCCTGAAGATATTATATATGAAATGCTCTGTACATAAATTAGTCGCCCTACGCACTGCATGTACTATATGTAATCCATGAATTGTATCTTACCTACCTATATAAATTATTATTATGAAATATATGCAACTAAAGTATCGAACATTTACAATGCTTGTGCTAAATTACCGGAACCTTTTCATATGTTTTTTTCAGTAAATTTAGCGAACTGTTTGTTTGATTCACTTAATTTAATTAGCGCGCCACTATAAAATCAAAACAATTATTATTCTCTACGGACTCTAAATACTTTTTCTCTGTTTTTTCTACCACTCAACGACTCTTTATATTATACAATACAGAATATGGATATGATCAAGAAGACTAGAATACTACATGAATAGATAATGACTTTAGGGTACTTAAGACCTGGGTATACGGTATTATCAAGTTAAGCACTTTAGACTTGTTGATTTATATGTATCCAATTATCACATCTGTAAGCGAGCTTTAATGCAACGTAATTGTTGTACAACTGAGATTGCATCAGAGAAAATAAATTATACACTAATGTTTATTTTATTTAAATGAAAAACAAGAAATAATATCTATCTTCTTCACGCAGTAGAATGAATAAATACTCTTGCAAACTGGAGTCCACCGACTTTCATTTTAAAGAAGAAGATATATATGTACGCTATGGAGTTGGAGATACCTTTTCATGACTAAATTATACAAGGGTATACAACAGCTGTTTTTCTTTTGAGTGTGTTTTGTTGGTTCTTTACAAACCTCAACTTTTATTTGCAACATTTTTGTGGCAATTGCATACATATATTTTATTGGCAAACTGTGGCAGGCAGCGAGATTTGTTGTCGCAGCAAATAGCAAACTGTTGACCGGAAGTTGCGCAGCGACTGGTCCTGCAGCTGCTGATTGAATACCTGTTGAGGCGCGGTGCGTAATCCGCAAATAAACCAGTTAAAGAAGAGGTTGAAGCTGTCGCCGCATTTCAGCTGCAAATACTTACGCGATTATAAACAATGGTGGGCACAAAACTGGGCCGGTAGCGTTTTGTGATGATCTCCGCGTCCAGTTGCAACTTGGTGCCTGTTGGCGTCTTTATGCAGTGCTCCACGTCCGTTAAGAGGCCCACTTCACTGGCGCACTGAAATGCGAATGTTCAAGGTTGTTAACTGGTTGAGTCAACTCTTACTTTCTGTCTATACCTTGTCGGCATTTGCATAATCCGATGCAAACATTTGGCAAACAACAAATTTCACTTGTATCGCCTGATTTTGGGTGCTGCTAATGACGCAGCTCTGCAAACGATTTCCCTCACACTCGGCGGGCCCATGCTGGCAGTGGAAGAGAGCGCCATTCTGCTCAGACTACCAATGGGAGAATAATCACATTACTCTCCTTATTTTCACTTTCTTAATAGACCTACCGCAGATTTGCCAAATGGCACCAGCTCAATGTCAATATATTGTTCCAGCTCCTCATGAACAGGTCCCAGTTGACGCATAAAGCTTCTGCTGTCCGGGCAGAGCGATTCATAGAGCAGAGTTATATGTAGCTTTCAAGTTTAAACAGAGGAGATAAGTATTACCCTAACATTTATCCAAAACAAAAACTACCCACCTTTTGAGCCTGACGCTTGTCACGAGGAGTTTTCTCAGCCAGACTGCAGCCGAGTAAGGCAAAAATGCACAAGGCGATGATAAATCTGAGCATTTTTAAACTGAGTAATTTTCAATATTTGTCGACGAGCTTTCCACGATATAGAATATAGAAAAGTATGCAAATGCTTGCAGTCTAATCGATTGAAATCGACCTTCGATGCAGTCTTAGAATCGAACACTCGCTGCCTTCACTGAACTGAAAGCCAAGCCCAAGTTTATGCGACCGTTCAATTCGATTTTAGTTCAGCAACTGAACGTTTTGTCACTTTTTTGGGCTTAATTTGGACCCCGACAGTCCAACAGACGGTTAACAGTCACAACTGTTTGCCCGTTCTCTCTTCAAAGCCGGTTTTTTTGTTGTTGTTTTTGTTTTTTGGGCTGCTGCTAGTGTTTTTTGAATTCCCAATAAAACCAATTGTACATAGTATACACATTCACAAGAGTGTGTTAACACGGGTCCAGGTTTTCATTATTGTTGTTCTTTTGTCGAGCTTTTTTATGCAATACACATTTCCGCAGATGGGACATAAAGGCCGTTATATTTAAAAACAATACGTGAAAAGCAACTAGTACTTTTTTTCATCGATAAATAAAAGAAAACTCTTGTATAAATATCGGCTTCCACGTCATTATCAAAGATCTAAGCGAAAACTCATTGGAGATGGGATTAATTAGTTTTATAGAAATTATTGCATAATTTGTTGTTCTTAATTATATACAATAATTGTATCAACGAATTTGAAGTTTGATAAAACTAACAATCATCAGGTAATAAATGTTTAGTTTCCACCATTATTTCGCATAAAGTTTGTCGAACATTGGTTCTGAAAGCCTGCTGCAGTTCGTCATCCAGTAGCTAAATGTTTTAAGAAATATATACATAATTATGTTGAGTCCTCGATGGTGAATACTTACTCCATTATATATAATAGCTGGTATTTCGCTAAAGTCATATCGATTAGTTATTCGCGCTGCCTCGACCTGATATTTGTTGCCATTACCTTTAGGTTTCATGCAATTCTTTACATTATTAACGATATTCAAGGATTTGGCGCATTTGAAATCCTTTTTGACCAGCAATTGAAGGTCCTTCATTTGGCAAGCAATAAATTGCATTTTCTGCATCTGATTCAAGTTGGAATGAAGGGCACAATCCTGCATCCGATTGCCCCAACACTCTTGTTGACCGTGCTGACACTCAAAACCATTTCTAGTGGTCTAAGGAGGTAATTCTTAGAATAAAATTTAAATACCGGGTGTATACTTACTGTGGCTTTTCCATAGGGGACAAGTGTTAAATTAATACAACTATGGTAGTCCTTAAAAACTGGCCAAAACTTTCTAATGAACATTTGACTGTCCTTACAGAGGGATTCATACAGCACGGTAATTCCTAGAGGCTAGGTAAAAAGATTTTGTTATATTTGCACGATCAGTTTTAAATGTCAAAATCACCTTTATTGAACGACTACAGCGTTTTCCTCTGCATTGCAAAGAGCACAACAAAAATAGTAATATGCTGAATATTTTCATGTTAATCGTTCTGAGTGCAGCCTGAAACTGTCACATAAAAGCAATTATCATTAAGTATTTGACTGCTTCAATTGCAATTCGGATGTAATTGATTATGCACATTTGATTTTGGTGTAACGATTATTTAAACACCCACATAGCAAACAGCTTTTGCTTGAATGTGTTAAGTGCTGTACAACAAGCAAGTACCGACCGACCGCCGCAGTCTATCGACGGCCTATCGTCCGATGGCCGATAATTTACATTAACATTTTTATCCCAATTGGACCCAGCCTATTTTTTATTAACAAAACAAACTAAAAACAGCAATAAAATGAAGAAAAAGGTAAATAACAATCAAGTTTATTGTGGTTTTTATGCTGAAGTTGTTATTTCTTTAAAGGTACTACTTATGGGGAAGAGCGGGTCGGGGAAGACGAGCATGCGTTCGATTATATTTGCTAACTATATTGCCCGAGATACGACACGCCTGGGAGCAACAAGTAAGTTTGACACTGTCTACCATAGAGGGAGCTAATTATAGTTTAATCAACAGTCGATGTGGAGCATTCGCATGTGCGGTTTCTGGGCAACCTTGTGCTGAACCTGTGGGATTGTGGTGGCCAGGAGAGCTTCATGAAACAGTACTTTACACAGCAGCGGGATAATATATTTCGCAATGTGGAGGTGCTTATCTATGTGTTTGATGTGGAGAGCCAGGAGATGGATCGGGATGTGCACTACTATCAAAGTTGCCTCGAGGCATTGCTACAAAACTCACCAGACGCAAAGATTTTCTGTCTGGTTCACAAAATGGATCTGCTTTCCGAGGAGCAGCGGGAGCTGGTCTTCAAGGAGCGTGAAGACGATCTCATCCGGTTGTCCATGCCCATGCATGTAACATGCTTTCGCACC
Organism: Drosophila maculinotata; assembly: GCA_035045305.1. Lineage (NCBI taxonomy): Eukaryota > Metazoa > Arthropoda > Insecta > Diptera > Drosophilidae > Drosophila > Drosophila maculinotata. Next base: position 14,956,124 of record JAWNPD010000335.1, read on the forward strand.
AGCATTTGGGATGAGACGCTGTACAAGTGAGTATTTTATTTTCTATCATGACACTTAATTAACCTTTGGTTGCTTAGAGCCTGGTCATCGATTGTTACCATGCTGATACCGAATGTGGCCGCGCTGGAGAACTCACTGACGCACTTCGCCAATGTGATTGAGGCGGACGAGGTGCTGCTGTTCGAAAAGGCCACCTTTCTGGTCATTTCGCATTGTCAGAGCAAAAAGAATCGCGATTCGCATCGCTTCGAAAAGGTCTCGAACATTATAAAACAGTTCAAGCTGAGTTGCTCCAAACTGGGCGCAAAGTTCCAGTCAATGGAGGTGCGCAACAATGCGTTTGCCGCATTCATTGATACCTTCACTAGCAATACGTACGTCATGGTGGTCATGTCGGATCCCACCCTGCCGTCGGAAGCGACGCTGGTAAATATACGGAATGCACGCAAGTTCTTTGAGGAGCTGGAGAATCCAAATAACATTGCCATGAGCCATCAAAATAACAAGTACCACTGATGGGCTGTGATTGACGTTAAGTTTAATGTTTTTCCGTTTCTGTTACTGTTTGTTTTCCGTTACGAGAAACACACGGTTTGTTGTTGCACATCGAAACGGCCCGCGTGCCGTATATTCTTATTGCTTCCCATAATATTAAATATATACTGTAGCCAACATCTCCCTGTGTATCGAACGAGTGTGAGCGTTGATTTTTCCTACATTTATAAGAATGCTTTAAAGTTTAAACCCCTAGGTCTTAAGTTTATATACAAAAAACAAATACTACATGTAAAAACAAACATTTATAAATACAAAATGCTAACAATAAGACATATTCATATACTATAAATGCCACTTCTGATACGAGTATCGAATAACGATAGAGGATTGAGAGCTACTATCTATAAGCACACAGTATTAGACCCAACATTTTGTTGCACATATCACAGACACATAAATCCAAGGCACCGCTAACGGAGAATCTCGAACGCCGAGTACAGCACTAGGAGTAGAACCGTCTCACCTCCGCAGACAACTGGTCCACACTGGCCTCGTCCACGGTAATGAAGCGTTTGGCTCCGCGACTAAAGTAGTAAATGTCACCCGTGTAGATATCGAACCACAGGGCGTGTATGTGTAGATTGTGCGATTCGAGACGCGTCTTGAGGAAGCCATAGGAGGCCACGTTAGCCATTTGCTGGAGTGTATTGATCTGAGACAGCTTATCCTCAACTGCAAACTTTTCCTCCTGATCAATGTACGCCACGAAGCGACGCAGCGGCGTCTCCGAAGAGAATACCAGTGGATCCTTCATGCCCGCATCCCGCCACTCCTGAAACCGATCCAAACTAGTGTTGGCATGTGTACACAGCCAGGAGCGCAGCGGTGACAGTCGTCGATTTAGCTGAATGAGCTCAAGTTAATAAAGTGACTTTAACTTTAACTAACAGCCTCACCTTGGATGCAAATTCGGGATCCCGCAGCTGATACAGAAGATTCATTGCCTTGCAATCGCTGTGCCCACAAACAATAATGTGTCTGATGTCATTCACCACACAGCCCAGCTCCAATGCCGCCGGCTCGCAGCTGAAGTACTCGTCCTGAAAGTGCTGGGCATGTGGTATCAGATTTCCCGCATTTCGCACTAATCGTGGCAAGCAGAACAGGTGTTAGTATATAGTATATATGTATATAGTGGATAGTATATTGATTTAGTTGTGTTTGTTGTGTACCCACCCACAAACATGTCGCCAACGTGCGTATCCGTGTATCTCGTTGGTATCATGCGACTGTCCATGCAGGTGAAAAAAACGGCCTTCGGCTGATAAGGTAAAGGTTTTACATTAGAACATATAGAAGATAATTATATTTAGTCAAAGTTTCTGGTCAAGTTATGGCACACTTGGACGAAAGCCAAAGTGCTCAATGTGGAATAATGAAAAGTCAATACAGATAGGTTCATGGTCGTTCAATAGGAAACTTAATCATGCACTTTACAAAGAGTACCTACAAACATATCTACAAGCATATTCGTTGATTATCTATGTGTGTAAAGATACATACATAGATACATATATATGTACATATACATATTAATGACTGTTGTTGGCTTTTGCTTAAAATGCACATTCGAAATTTGTATTTAGTGTAAAAATTAAAAAATTAGCAAAACCCTGCTGAAAAGTAAAAGCATCCGAGCCAAGTGTATAAAAATAAAAAAGTATTATAAATAATATGCACAAAAGTTAAGTTAACCGGTTAGCCTTTGTTGATTGTTTACCAAAATCAGATAACAACAACAGCAATACGCAAGACAGGCTGAGAGAGCAAGAGAGTAATTTAGAAAAGCCTCAAGCTTTCGACGGGGGCATTTTTCAAATACCTTTTATGACACAGCGATAGAGCGCGAAAGAGAGAGAGTGTGTTTCAAATGTACACTGAGAGCTTCTCTCGGATTGTCTGGGTCGCAGTCTGGTTCGAAAAGTCATTAAAAAGTGTGATAATGACCGACAGCAACACCAACAACAATAACATGTCAAGGTAATCGTCATGCTACAGTGCATCAATGTTTTAGCAGAGTACAAACACTTTTATTATAAAATCACCCGTCTCAATGACAAATTATAAATTAGTGAACGCACGTGATTTATTTAGCTTGACCTTGACCTGCAACTGTTGCTGTTACTCACCTCAGGATTGTCGCGAACTTTTTGAAATTCTTTGACCATTTGTTCCCTTGTTGTATTGCGATAGCGCATAATTCCTCTTAGAATTCGTTCCATGTCTTGAGGCTTATGGTAATTTTGTCGACCCACAGATAAGCAATTTGAATTTTCGCACTTTTAAAGAAGCCACTTGGAATTGATTCCCTTGTTGCTGTTAGGTTTTTTTGCGAACCGAGTGGAATAATTGCGTACACGCGCCGCGTAGCTCCAACCAAAACTGGCTGCGAAGCATTTGAAATTGAATTGTTGCTTCCAAAACACGCGACGGTGGCGCTGAGAGCAGAGCAGCTGTTGTCCAATGTGGACAGTTTTGCTTTGCTCTCAGAGAACATTCAAGTGGAGAGTGGAAAGACTGCTCACGCGGGAAACAGCTTTGTTTATAATACAACGTTTTATGATACATATATGGGTATATTCAAATTGTAGTTTAATTGTGTTTCTATTAATATTTTAGAGAAAATTATTGGTTAACAAACTTGTAGACAAATTAAATTTACATTTTCATAATTTAATGATACATTTTTCACAATTTTAAGGCTGTACAACTATATTGTTTAAATGTGTTACAAACATTTAAATATCAAAAATTTAAATTTAACAATTTCTAATATTTATTATAAATACTTAACAAATTGCATAATTTATATATATATATATATATATATATATAGGGTGGTTTGTTCTACGGCAGTTTGATTGTATTTATACTCGTTGCTTAAACTGCTCTATCGAGTAAGCCCCCTGAGCACAAATTCCACTCTATACATATAAATTGTAAATGAATGTGTGTTACGCTCCATTCGCTCAGAGAGCAGGCACTGCACGTTTTCAAATCGTAAAATAGAGGGGCTCGCATGTGGACGATGACGTCGCTACCAATAAATTGCGTCTGCAGTACCTAGAACACACCTAAACTAGGCCATTGTGGAGAGGCCATAGGGCCCCTGTTTTCAATATGCTGTCATATTTGCTTTGTAACTTTGTAGCCTATGGCAAACAAGAGCGAATCAATTGCATAATTAAATTGAGCAGAAGCCACTGGCAATTTCCAGACAGACCTCACCCAGATACACTACCCCGCCCGCGACCAGAAACTTATCAGCGCAACTGGAGGAGGCTAGACGGACCAGCTGATACGATTGTTGTTGTTGTTTGTAGTATTATGGCTTCCTTGTGCTGGTCAATGTCGTTATTCGCGCAATTATCATTAATGGAATTTTTGATGGCCTGATATGTTTTAATACCGTAAATCAGACTAGTATATTTAAGGCCAAACAAGGGAAATCGTACAGAAATAAATAGTTAAATGAATAAATTTAGATTAATAATTGATAAAAAATATATATATATACAATATGTCGTCTGATACTTCATTTTAGATATAAGCAATATTTTTAAAAATACAATAACTAGAAAAGGCTTTAGGATTAACTTATGCAACTACTAAACTAAGATATTTGATATGAGTTTTTCATTATGTAAAGCACCCCAATCCATCACATCATTTCAACTCTCTTTGAAATTTGTAATTTCATGATCATTGCGTTACAGTTTTCAATTTAGGGCATATATTTAACACACAAGCATCTACATATTTCCATTATAGTTCTCAATTAGTTAGGGCATATGTAATGTTAAATGTAACTTGGAAATATTGTATTGCCTACTTTTAGGCATTACGCAAGCTCTAGCAAAGCTTTAGGCTGATTATAAATACCCGAAATGTCGTTTCAGGCAATGGACCGCCCTTTATGTGAATGATCATTACGTTAGGCTGATGTGAGTAAGTACTCGGAACGATGTCGCTTCCAGGAAACGTGCGTCGCATCATTCATTAACCATTTAAGAATTTTCTCAGGCCTTTTGGCGTGTAAAAGTGGGTTACACACCTGTAAGAGAAAGAAAGACGCGCACTCATATTCAGTGCAAATATTATGAAATCCCCCATAATATAATGAAAGCCAACAAAGTTCCAAATCGCTGATTGTGCCCGTGGGGTGCCCACAGAAAAAAACTGGAGAACTGGAGAGCGGAGGAGGAGCTGGAGCTGGAGCTGGAGAGGAATAGCATCAAGCATTTCACCAGAGTCGAGTCGAGGCCCAAGCAGATTCACTCTTGATGATTATAAAGTTTTGTTGTTTTGGGGGCACTCGACTCGTCTGTTTTGCTTTCCTTTCATTATCGAGCGGCAAAATATTGGTTAAGCAAGCAAAAACAATGAAAACGAAAGAAAGAAAGATACAAAGAAAGAAGTTAAAAAGTAAGTTTGTACGGGAAAAAAACCGCAGCGTGACCAACAAATGATGACGATGGTGCCAGCATCTGCATCTTTCGTGAAAATCACGATTATGATGATGATCAGGCGGGCAGAACGCTAACGTTCAAGTTAAAGCTCATTACGACTGCTATCAAGTGGAATCATCGTCATCACCAGATGAAGAACAAGCAGAAGATGTGGCTCAAACTGAAGAAAACAAGGCAGAAGCGTGGGTACGAAATAATGAAACAGAATCGCCTGCATGACAATGATTACACTACCAACAACAACTGAAACTGAAACGAAAGATAGCAGCAGCATTTGCCATCGCACTCGCACAGCGGTAGTACAAATGGGAATGGAATTGGAATTGGAATTGGAATTACCCCCCTGCCTTTCTATGGTTGTTGGTTGCTGTCAGCTCTCAAGAATTTGGGCCAAAGCAGCGAACATAAACAAAACTTGGATGATGATGGTTACTTAACAGTGTTCAACAATAAATGAGGTAGATACATACGTTTATATACGTATGTATATATGTATGTATGTATAAAATATGCATAAGCCTGCGTGAGTGTTAGTTTGGTGTAGGTGTTGTGAAATAATGATCGTGATTGTGACCGACAAAAAGAACAACGCACTAAGCAACAAGTAAGAGTGCTCTAGTCGAGAAGGCCCGAATAGCAGATACCCTGCACCCTTTGGCTTGTAAAGTGTCATAGCCCCATAGATTTGCCAAAACTGAGTCGATTTTTAATCTTAATGTAATCTTGTAAATGGTTTATCCTCTACTTTAGTTCCACATTTAAGGCTTGTGGACTTTTGAAAATGATTTTTCTACTTTTTTTTACGAAATAATTGTGGGTGTCATATATAGTATGAAAAATCACGCCAGAAATGACAAAAAAATTAGCTTCTAAAGGGCCCGAATCCCTATAAATGGCCTTATAAATGCCCTGCCCAGACTTCAAACTGCCACAACTTTGTCAAATTTGAACCGATTGTCCATCCCGAGGCCATTTTGATCATTATTTGGCATCTAGTTTAGTTCCACATCTCAAGATTATGAATTTTTGAAAAAAAAATATTTCGGATTTTTTTGTCGAAAAAAGCATAAGGGGGGACCCTTACACATTTCGAATTTTCAAAAAATAGAATCTTGAAAATTTACTTTTAAATGATTGTGGGTGTCTTAATTAGTATAAAAAACTATACGAAAATTGATTTTGTGGTGTTTCATTTTTCTGTCAAAAATCACGCCAAAAGTGACAAAAAAATTGACTTGTAAAGTGCCCAAACAACGAAAAGTTCCTTAGAAACGACCTTCCCCGACTTCAAACTGCCACAACTTTGTCAAATTTGAACCGATTTTGAATCCCGAGGCCATTTTGATCATAATTTGGCATCTAGTTTAATTCTACATTTCAAGTTTATGAAATTTTGAAAAACTAAAATTTATGATTTTTTTGGCGAAAAAAGCATAAGGGGGGACCCTTACACATTTCGATTTTTCAAAAAATAGAATCTTGAAATTTTACGTTTAATTGATTGTGGGTGTCTCAATTAGTATAAAAAACTATACGAAAATTGATTTTGTGGTGTTTCATTTTTCTGTCAAAAATCACGCCAAAAGTGACAAAAAAATTGACTTGTAAAGTGCCCAAACAACGAAAAGTTCCTTAGAAACGACCTTCCCCGACTTCAAACTGCCACAACTTTGTCAAATCTGAACCGATTTTCAATCCCGAGGCCATTTTGTCATTCTTTGGCCTCTACATTAATTCCACATTTAAGGTTTATTTACTTAGGAACTATTGTTATACATTTTTTTTGTAAGTAACCAAGACTTTGCATTTACTGAATTAGACAACTATTAAAATAACTAAAATGTGTACATTTTAAATACCACTAACATAAATGCAAATAGCTCTTTCCGCATTCTTGGCCATCTCACATTCCCAGCTAACTAACCTACTAACTAAACTGATGAAATGATGTCATTGTATTTTTTGGCCAACTTATTGGGGTTTCCTAAGCATAATTTATATGGGTGTTACCTCCTCGCAGCTGCTGCATGCCCTTTCACCAAAGCCTTACTCTCTCTCTCTCTCTCTCTCTCTCTCTCTATCTCTTGCTCGTTCGTGCTGTCTCCCACTCAGCTTTTGTGTGTATATGCCACTCGCTTGTACAGACACAATTTGCAAATGAGCTGGTTGATTCTTTTGGTTGACTTTGCGTTGAGTTAATTAGTGAGTATCTTTCCTCAGCACGCACGCAAAACCAACAACAATAACGCGATTTGGCGCTGTTCTCTGCTTGCTTGTATGCATGTGTGTGTGTATGTGTGCTTATAAGTGTGAGGGTATTTGTATTCGTAATGGCGGCATTGCTGTTCTTATTAGCGTTGTATGGCAGCTTTTAAGCTGCCTCTGCTTCAAAAGTGGGTCAGCAGCGTCGTTAAAGCTCTTAGTGTATATGTGTGTGTAAGATTGTATGCGTGTGTGTGCAAATTAAATATTCACAGCGTTGGTTAAGCAAATAAAATCTCATTCTCAGCTTGGTTGTAGTTGTTGTTGCATTTCGTTCTGTGCGTGTGTGTGTGTGTGTGTATATGTATTAGCTGTGGCTTTTATTTGTTTATGCGTCTTTTGGCTTTGGCTTAGCTTACACTCACAATCGACGATCGCGCTGCGCATGAAAGTGAATCAGAATGCTAACTGTAGTAGTTGTTATTGTTATTGTTGGTGTTGTTGTTGGTGCTGCGGCTGCTGCTCTTTGCAAAGCAAATGAGATCAAAAGTGGGCTTAAGTCGCATCTCTTTAACCTAAATATGTCAGCATTGTTGGCCAAAACGCGCATTATTTGCCTTAATGCGGACTTCGGTTGCGTTTGAATGTCCAACATTTTAAAGGGAATTGTTAACCGAAAAGTGTTTTTGGAGTAAATGGAGCTACCGATAAGTTATGCCTGGTTCTATTTGGGAAAGGTTTAAAAATTACTAAACACCTAGATTTCCGCCGATATGCATATAAAGTTGATCAATACTCTTCGCTTGTACTAAATACATTTTAATCAAAGGGAAGCATTATATTTTAAACTTGTTATAACAATATGTTTTTATTTATATTGCTTTTTTAATATAGCCCAAATAAACAATTAGTTACTTATAAAACACGCTCTGAAAAAAGTTTTCTACAAAACGATTGAAATGTTTGCTTTAAAACTTAATATAAAAATTGTAATTTTTGCCGAATCATCGCAAATTCTTGTCCCTAACGTGAATATTGGCAGGCCTCATCATTTCTTTTAATTGTTTGTATAACATTTCTTCTCTTAGTGTGGACTCGTGAAAAAGTTGTGAAGCGCGTCAGTTCGGCCCAAGATTTTGTTTTTATATGGTTTGTGGGCGTTGCTTATTATGAGTTATGAGTTATGTGAGATGTAGATGTAGATATGTGAATGTAAATGTGCTGGACCAGGCGGCAGTCAGCTTGATCTGTCAATGAGCCGGCAGCTATAAAGGGGTGTGCCCTGACCCAATTTTCACCGAGTCTGTTATTTACTTACGCATGATCTCAGCGGGTGCTTCTGGTGCTGCTGCTGCTGCTGCCTTCTGGCTGCTTTAAAAACTGATATGCATTGAGTACATTAACAAATTGCTTTACGCCTAAATACAATATGTGGTAAAAGTGTATTCGAATTGGGTTCACTGATGATGCAAATGTGTTGTAGGCCATAAAGTTGTGACAACAAAACGCCCACCAGAGGAAATATAAACAGAAAACCCTTTCGATCCCGACGACGACGGGAGGTGAAAAGGTCATTAACTAAAATACGCTTTTGCATCATTTTCCCGACCATGGTGGAACTGTTTGGTAGGTGGTCAACCAGTCAGGTAGGCAGACATGTCAAAGGACAGCAAACAGTGAAATGCGCGATTTTATGACAACAAAGACGACGACAAACTTAAGTGGAAACAGGCAGCGAGCACGCCTTAGAGCCAAGCCAAGACATGCTTAAAATGACATTTTATGGCCATGACAAAAGATGACAGCGTCGCCTATCTTCGTCTCTCTTCCCGTCTATGTCTTGGTCTTGCTCTTGGTCTTGGTCTTTGTCATTGCATCCGCAATCGCTTCGTGCAGTGGCATTTGCATTTGCTATTTCAGTTGCTGTCCATTTCTTGGCAGTCGTAAATCATCCGACAATGTTTTGCATGTGACACAAAATTGACCCAGTTGCAGTTTTCAGAGTATCCCGCAGCGCTTCGAACTCTCCAGACTCAACCTTATGCAAAACTCAAACCCCTTAACCCCTTAACTAGAATATCGAACCTTCGAAATGCCATTGATGTTAGAGAACTGCAATGACCTTGAGTTTATCTTTCCTTGTTAGTTTGTAAGCATTACATAATATCAAAATGACACGGGTCGTGTGTCCGAGAGCCTTTATTATCCTTTCTCTTGACACACGCCTTGCACACGTGTGAGCAAATTATCGCAGTTGCAACCTTGACAGTAATTGCAACAGAGTTACATAAGCCACTTACTTGATGATTTTTGAACATATGCAGTTTTTAGAAGTAAGCCTATTGGCAATATGTTAAAACCCGGAACAATTTTTGACTATCATAAAACGAAGTTTAGACCGCTAAGATAGCTGAAAATAGTTCTGCCAGTTCGTTGCCTCAGTCTTTTGATATGATTTTCAGTCGCTACATTTTGGCGGCATTTGATACAATTGGCTAATTTTCTATTTAACGATTTTGAGTTCAATGATGCATAATTTAATCAACGAAATTTATGTTTAAATTCAGTGCTGTGAGCAGAAAACTGTGACAAAAACTGTTACTTTCACATTGACTAAAAGTTAAGATTAGTGGAAAAGCTACAGCAAGAGCAGTCAGAACAACAAAAGAAATGTAATAGATGCTCATTTGGTAGCACAACAACGATAAACATAATAGCAAACAACAAGAAAAAAAATGAAAACAACAACAAATAGGGCTAATTATGCGCACACTTTCAGCCAACGTTTTTTTTGTTGCATTTTTTCTTTCTTTCTAGTCTGTTTTTGCAATAATGCTCGTGGCAAAAAAAAAATAAAATTGAGAGGCCAAACAATGCAAAAGAATCACGTCGTTATAATATTTTTTGACTGTCTGCTGCTGAACATTGTAATGTGATTTTCTGTTGTTATTGCTACAGCACCATGAGGGCGCACTTAAATGAAAGTTGTTTAAGCCCGTTGGACTTGCTTTTGAAGTATTTCAGCAGCTCGTGTCAGTGATGGTCAACAGCGCCAAAAGTAGCTCGATGGGCAACTCAAACTGAACCAGGAACCACCATATGCACTCCACTTAGTACTTTGAACAATCAACTTTTGTTGTAATAGCAAAAATATTATCTTTTACGTGGTTAAGATAATATTTATTGGTGCTGATTGATCCATTATAAATCAGAGTTCATAAATAACTATTGCTGTACATTTCTCATATTTGTTTTTCCCTTGCAATGTATTTTGAAACAAATAAAAAATAATATTTGTTAATAAAAAGTAATCTACATATTAGATTATTTAGAAAGAAGGAGGCTACCATATATTTTTGTCATACAAATTCAAGTTATTAAGGCCCTTTTGGATCAGTTTTTTTAGTTTTTTGGTGGCGCGTGACTTGCTCGAGTGGCTGGGACTGTGGATCTTAAGTACAGCGGCTAAATCCGGCACCAAGCTACTTGGTAAGTAGTGTGACCCTTGTGGCTCCCTAAGTCATGCTTGTTAAACTTTTGGTTCTGTTCCAAAAACTATTTTGGGCGGGTGTACAGACTTTATGATTGGTAATTAAAATATGGCTTTGTAGTTACGCTCGGCTCGCTTGGCTCAGATTCAGAGACATCAATGTGAATTATTGTGTGCGTGTGTGCGTGTGTGTGTGTGAGCCATGTTTGTATACGTGCTCATTTGTGGCACAGACTGAAACACCCAAAAACATGACATGTGGCAAACATGACACCAAATATTGCACTACATTTGTTGCTGTTGATGTTGCTCCTGTACCCGGATTCAAAGTAAACACAAACCGGAGTCGCCTTTCGAGTTGGAGTTGTTAAACTTGTTGCACATGTTGCCTGGCGACTTTAATAACATTTGCAGTCGCTGCCAAAGCAGTTCCTAGTTTTTTTTAATCAAAACACTTAACAACTTGTAAAATTCTCCGGCCGCAGTTGACACACATCTGTCAGGCGAGCCAAGTGGGTCAGTCAGGCGGTGGCAGTGGACAGTGGACAGTGGACAGTGGTGCCACAACAGATGTAGTTGCAGATGGAGATGGAGCCACAGTCTTGATCTTGATAATCGCTTTTGATTGCTGCGTTGATGTGCGCACAACCAGCTAAATAAAAATGATGATGATAATGATAATGATGATGACGATGATGATTGTCGTTTAGCAGCAGTTTGCTGCCAGTCTCTGTCAATTGATGTTCTTGTTGCTTAACAATTATTCGAGTTGTTGGTTAGGCTGGTTCGCATTTAGCACGCTGCGATTATTATATGCATTATTAGTTGGACTCAATTGTTTTGTATCGATTTGAATTGCAGTGGTAAAGATGGCGACACTCCTTTAAGCTTAACATAGAGGCTTAATTATTGGGCGAATAACTAACCGAAGCTCCATTAAACATAACTTACATCAAAGACAACAAAGACTTAAGGAACCTCATTCATTTGATCATTCGTTCACATTTATTAAATTGAATATTCGTAAAGTTATCTGATATGAAAATACAAGAATGAATAACAATTTTGTAATTACCTATTTCGAAGTTGATAGCACAGTTAAAAGACAATGTAGTTATATGTCAATTGAATGTAATTAAATGTGCTTTTTTATGATTGCCCTCAAAAGCAAACTTGTTCTTATCGCATCACATCGCATCGCATCGCATCTGCCACACCGTTCTTGCACCATATGTGGCATGTACAAGTATAAAAGTACGCGTTGCGACAATTAGCATCGTACATTGCTTATCGCTTGAAAGCAAGAGATAAAACTTTGGCAAAGTCGTGCCTGAGGGTAAGGATGAACTCGGCTCTGACGGTTCTGATGCGAGTCATGCCCACTTTTTTAATATTCAATAAAGATTTAACGAGACTTGTTAACAGCGCCACGGAATGCATAAATAATTATAGAATTAAGCAACAATTTCAGCAAGTCGTTAAAAAGCAACAGAAAAGGCAGCATACGCTGGAAGCAAGGCAATTAAATTCAATTTGTGGCCACTGCCACAGAGAAATGGCCATAATGTTGGGATGACCAGCGGGTCAATTCGAGGAGGGAGCAGCACTGACTGAAGCAGCTGAGTAAACAGTTATGAAAAGTACTCAAACAAATGCATACAGATAATTTTCTTTTTGTTATTTAATTGCTGGTCTCTGTGAGTTATATTTCAATTGAATGAACGGTAAATCACGCAGCGCAGGGAGGAGGCACCTTCATAAGCTGCTGCCCAGAATAATATAATAACAATGTATCGCACATGGCATGTGGGGGACCCAAGCGCATAATTGGCATCTTGATATATTTATTTTGTCTTCACAACTGAAGCGTTAACGAAAGCAAAATATTTATAAGTGACCACAAGCGACAACGAAGAAAGAGCCAAAAGCGAACAGCCAAGAACCTTCACATTGCCTCACAAACATGTGGATATTTGCCCAAGCCATTAGTAAGATCACAAAGGCCCCAACTGTAACTGTCACTTTCAAAATGGAGCATATAGGGGCCAACCCAAACAACTAGCAAATCTATACATTGATATTTGCATAGATCTAAAGCAGCCCAATTAATAGCATTTCCAGTTTTGATATAATGAATACTATGTGTGTATAAAGACTCATTTCAGTCTGACGCATAGAAAGCATTTCTTTAACTGCAAACTGCGAACTGCGAACAGTGGGCATTGGCATTGAATGGGATTCGCCTGTGCCACCAGCAGCTAAACAATCATAAATAACTGCACACAATGACCGAAGAGACACAAGAGGCCGAAGAGACAGAAGACAGTATGAAAAAAGCTAAAAGTCGGTCATGAAATCGCAAGTGACCCACTTGGAGGCAACACCATAACGACGACGACGACGACGACAACGACAACGACGACGACTACAGCAACTAAACGAAAGACTCAGGCAACGAACGCGACGACGACGACGACGACGATGCAGACAAATATGACAAGCTAAAGATAGAGCCACTGCCACGGCAACAAATACAAATACAACTACAGCCAACTAGCCAGTTAGATAGACAACAACGCAAAATAAGGAGGACACCATAATTGGCAAAACTAACACACACACACACACACTGTATATATGTATAAAGAGAGTGACAGAGACAGAGAAAGACAGAGAGAGAGAGAGAGAGCTGTGGCGATAGCGCTTGGCATGAATGGATACCAGATACCATAGGCCTGGGCCTCTGACTAACTAGTTGCTGTTGCTGTTGTTGTTGTTCGCTGCTTGGCATAGTTGGCCAAGCCGGACTTGCGACTTGGCTCTTGTATGCGTCACTAAACTTGACCAAATTACACAAGGAAGTTGCAAGCCCCATGGACAGCCCCCTTCCCCTTGCTTGCCGGCGCAATTTGTTTCGACTGTCGACAGCAACATGTGCCCCCGATCCCGATCCCGATGCAAGTGTCCATTAGACGCGATCACGTTGCATTGTGCAACGATGACATTTGTGGGTCTCTGTGTCGCCGTCTGGCGTCCATGCCTCCTGGACTGCAGGTTAAGCGCCAGTCGTCACTCAACTCCGACTCCGAGGCGGAACTCAACGTTAAGCTCTTTGCTCAAGTTGAAGTTGGGCGTGCCTCTTTTTAGTTTATGGGAAAATAGATGAGCCAGTTGATGGGGGTCATCGTTTCAAGCACAGCTTATGGTTCCTACTTTCAACGTACTAAAGGATGTCGTATAGAGAAGGCCAAAGCAATGATAAATAAGGAAGCTTTGAGTCATATCTATTATTGAATGTAAACATAATATATCATAAAAATATACTTTATAGTTATTTTATTTTTTGTGTAACTTAAAATCATTGGTAGCAAATTTTAGAAATTTGAATAAAAACGTTAATCTTTCGACCATATTATATAGTTTGGAAAATCGTTAACAATTTTTATAGTTTACTTGTGATTTTTCAAGCTCATTTATTTTCGGGTACGGCATACCAATAAATTCATGCAAGTATTTTAGACTTTAAAACGATTTTTATAAACATACGAATTTTCTAGATCTCTATAAACATGAAATTCTGTTTAAATATATGCATGAAACTTTATTTTGTTCAGTACAATTTGCTACAGTATGAAAGCAATTTAAGTTAACTCGTGTGTGTATGTGTGAGTATACATGCACATTGTACACAAGTGGTTATGTGGCACTCAAAGCTCACTTGAAGCCTGCAGCTGTAGACATTGACTCAGACTTGGCTTACACTTACCTATGGCAGCAGCATAATAGACTTGGCCTACATTTACATTCACCAACGTACACTATTCTAATCACACACTCATGCACTTACAATGCGAACACTTTTACTCTCTGCACACTCTCATGGCTCCATAAACATAAACATAAACATAAACATGAATATAAACATACATATATATGTATAAAGCATAATCATGCTTACTCATGATAATCAGTCTATGGCTGATGCTTGCTGCCTTCTGCTCATTACCATGCGAACTACCAGCAGCAACAATAATAACAATTATTATACCAACTGACTTTAACTAGTTTCCACACTTGGCCTGGTCTAGTCTCAGTCTCAGTCTCAGTCTCAGTCTGAGTAATAAGTACGAGTCTGAGTCTGCCACTGTCTTCTGGTCTGTCTGTCTGTCTCTCTGGTTGCCTGGGGCGGGGCTTTTAAGTCTATGTTTCTGAATTAGAGGCTTTCAACTTGCCCGCACAATTTTCCATTTCCATTTTCTTTGCGAATGCGGTCGCCAGCTGCTTGTAATTAAACAAACTAAGAAGCTGGAAAACGCCGACTTAAGCATTTGGGCGTACCGAGTACCGAGTAACGAGTACCGAGTACCGAGTAAAGAGTACCGAGTAATGAGCACAGGCTATTCAGTTTTGGGTCCACCCAAAATGTAGTAAGTTAAAATTATTGCCACGCTCATTGCCAGTGCATTCAATAATCGACACTTTCAATCGCACAGTGGATGCAGATTACAAAATTATTTTATAAATTATTAATATTACTCAAAAAAGAACTAGATAACTTAAGAACTTTATGATATCTATAAAGATTTTTAATTACAGATTTAAAGTTGATATTTAATTAGTTAAATTTGTTTCACAAATATTTTATCTGAATCTATATTGAAATTTATTAATATTTGTATTAAATTGCTGTGGTATTGTTAATGTAATTAGTTTTGATATTCGACCACTGTCTGATAGCGGCGTCGGCGGCTCTGTTACTTAAAAGCAGCACGCACCCATACACACACACACACACATACACACTCGCACACACACAAGATAAAACGTTTTTCGAATATTTTGAATAACGGTGCATGGAATACCAAAATCAAATCAAGTGGAAGCGCTGGATGGCCCGGCCCCAACGAATCAAGCTCGAA
The DNA here is from genome assembly GCA_035045305.1 of Drosophila maculinotata. Lineage (NCBI taxonomy): Eukaryota > Metazoa > Arthropoda > Insecta > Diptera > Drosophilidae > Drosophila > Drosophila maculinotata. Next base: position 14,971,762 of record JAWNPD010000335.1, read on the forward strand.
CCCGAAACTCACTTGAAGCCCACGGATCGCATATGAATTTTTTTTGTTTGATATACTCTGCTCGCAAAGGGAAAACGATTAGATTGGATTTGATTAAAAACTACATACTTCAAATATAAATACTCTTATATATCCGCATGATAAGTACTAAGTAATCAAACATTTAAATTTAAATGAACACAAATAATATGTAAATTAATTTCAAACTACAAAACTTTTATAAACTTAAATAAACAAAATAAATATAATTTTGCAGTCGTCATTGCGCTGGAAGCAGAGTATTCCACAGTTGGGAGATGAAGTCTGCAATATATTACTTACTTTTTTATTTATTTATTTGGGCGTCTTGGCGATAGTAACAAGTGCGCCGGAAAACCTGTTGGCCCATATCACGTACTACGCGTACTCCTTCCCTTGGGACTCGGACTGGAACTGGAACTGAAACGGAGGCCGGGACCGTTGCCGGGGCCTACATAAAACGCTGGGCGGCCTGGCGGAATTAATTATGTAGCCCAAAGCTGAATTATATGCGAAAGCAGTGAATTCTCTGTTTCTCTCTCTGTCTCTGTCTGTGTCTCTTTCTCTGTCGCCGTCTTCGAATCCGTCTCACAATCACCCGCTGTCCCCTTTTCACTTAATCTTACAATGCGATGCGAAACTCGTTTGTGCATTTAATTTATGGGCGCGACGCCAACAATAACAACAGAGCAACAAAAACAGCTACAGCTACAACTGCAATAACAACATAAACAACAGCAACAAAAGCAACAACAGCAACAAAGAAGATGCATTGCACTTGTCGAGTGGTGCGAATCTTTAAGGCAAACTGCGCTGCAAAACGAAGACGGCAACTTACCTTACGGCTACGCACATTGGCAGTTTCCAGGTCCAACACCGACTCCGACTCCAACTCCATCTGCAACTCCAACTCCGTCAGGCTCCTTCTCTGGCTTTGGCCATATCGTAAAATTGTCAGTTGAAGTCGCCGCTGCGATGCGAGCTGAGCACGTGACCCAATTTGGTTCGGGTTTGTTACTTGTCAGCTCGGTTGGGTGGGGTGCCTGGTGGTTGTTGTGGTGCTGGTGGTGTGTCTGTTAGCACAAGTGGTTAACTTTGCCGAGTCTTGTGCATCATCTACATTAGCCTCCTTCGCCTCTTCGGCAGCAACATGTCAATTTTAATTATGTTGCGCCTTTTAATAATTGGGTTAATTTTGTGTGGCAACCGCAAAGTTGACGCTCCAATCCCGATCCACAGTTACAGTTTCGATTCCGGATTCTGGCGATTTACAACATTTTGTGCTCATCCTTGAGAACTTTTTGACAGGCGCATTAAGTTGGCAGCAAAGGAAAGTCAAAAGCTGTGTTTTGGCCAGCAGGTAGAAGTTTTGGACAAGCGTGACCTATGTGAATATTAAAGAAAATAAATTAAAGATAAAAATCCCATTTTAAGGGATATCGTTTTCAGAAAATTATAAAAACTGAACGCTGTAGTTGTCTTATTTTACTTTATCTGAAAGTAAATACTTAAGAAACACTTTATTGCATTTAACTATTTATTTATAAGTCAAATATGATTAGAAAAAGTATAATAATAAAAATATATTTTAAAGTGTGCTTCAGTTTAGTTACAAATGATTAAATATTATTTTTTAAGCTTTTTCATACTTTCTACTTTGTACCGAATCAAAAGACTTAAGTGACAAACTTGGCAAACATTTCAGTTGCACACAATCAGCAATACGGCTAGAAGCGATCAAGTTAACTGAGCTACCTCTGCCATTTGTTACACTAATCGAAAAGACTGTCCGCTGCTAGATACGTCCAATCTCCACTCTCCACTCTCGTATCTGACAGATAAACAGTGGATGCAGTGGATTGAATTTAATGACAAACTGATAGGAGAGTGACATAGAGACAAGAAGCGAGGCCGCCACAAATTAAAGGATAACGGAGCGAGTGGATATGCAAATCGGAAGCTGGAGGCAAGATGCGAGTGCAGCTAGGAAAGCTGCACGTTTGGTGTCACCCACGTTGCTACGGCTTCGCGGCTGCAGCATTGGTAATCGAGCTGATGTGAAGCCTCGACTGTGAATGCAACTGCAATCGATTAATTTGCTTCAGTGGATTGTCACAACGGTAACCCAAAAGCCCCCCAACCGTGCAATGCGACAATGCCTATAGCAATTAAACAATTAAGGCGCTTAAACGGTAACCCAGTCGAGCCAAGCAACGGTGACGTTGATGCTGATGGTGACGGCGACGGTGACGGTGACGTTGACGTTGTTCCCCTTTGCCCGTTCCCCTTACCCATTCCTATTCCTATTCCCTGCCCCCAACCTAGACTTCAACGGCCCATTACGTTTTACTGATTATCAGCATCCAAAGCTGCCGACGTTTTCAAAGATCTCCCCCACCCAAAAGTTTAATTAAAAAACAGTCAACCGATATAAAAACAGCGCAACGACAGTGGCGGGGAAAGTGGGGAATGGAGGGGAAGGGAGCTAAGCAAAGCGCGCAGTCATCGAGCTGCATCTTCCACAGAGTCACAGAGCTGCAGGTGGCTGAGTTGTCGGTTGTCTTTGTGAGAGTATGTGTATCTGTATCTCATAGATGCAGCAAAAGTGAAAAAAGTACCGTTGTCTGTTTGGCTCTCCTTAAGCTAGCCGGTAACCGTTATACAAAACGCTGCGTTGCGTTATAATTTCCAAGCGTCGCGACGAGTAGTCTCTTTTATATTTGGGGATTCTGCTTTCTGACTGATTTTCGGCCGTTATGCTGCCAGTCTGCATTGTGATTGTTGCTGTGGTTGTTGTTGTAGCTGTAGATGTTGCTGTTGCTGCTGCTGCTGCTGCTGCGCTTGGCTGCACAAAAAGTTCTGTTCGCCCAATTCCAGATGTATCATAAACTTCACAATGCGCAATTGTTGGATTTTTACATTAACGGCAAGTTCGTTGCCTCAGTCTTTCGTTTTGAATGCAATAAACTCTTCGGCTATCAATAAAGATCGCATAAATATCTCTCGCTCACGCAGAATCTGGCAAAGAGACGTGAAAAATAGCAAGAAGTGGGTCAGAGTGGGATGGAAATTTTGGTGTATCCAGCTCGTATTGTCTCTGAGATCGATGGATTCACAAAGACAGACAGACAGACATGGATATATCGACTCGGCTTTGGATGTTGATCAAGAAACTATATACTTTATGGGCTCGAAAAAGCTTCCTTTTGCATGTTACATTCATTTGCACAACATCATGATACCCTTTCATTTACAGGTTCAAAATATATTATTAAAAGTATAAATCTTTTCAAATATCTTATTGAGTATTAGCAAATATTTGAAATATTTATTTACAATTTTTAGCAGCAAATTTCTTTATCCCACAGATCAGAAATATTTAAATTTTATACCACAAAAACTTCAAGTTGCACATTGCCTATGTAGTCGCTTTTATTTGCTCGAGTCCCACTGGGATGCAACTTCATTAGAGCCAGCAGCAAACAGGCAACAGGCAACATAAAAGCAGGCAAAAACTTGTCGCCCATTGTCGTCCAAAGAGTTAGTCAAGCATCGAGGTTGGCCCGACTGCAATGCATTGTCTGCTGTCTACTTGGCCATGCTGTACCATCAGCACCTCCATATCCATACCCCCTAGACCCCTCCATGACAACTAAACGCCAATTCTTGCAGTCTGCCTAACTGTCTGTATTTCTGCTGCTGCTGCTGCTGCAGCTGCTCCGGTTGCACCTCCGCGTGCTCCTTCCTCGTCAGACTCATTGCATTTTGGGGGCCATTGGCAATGTTAATGGTGTGCATTATTTTGATGTTTATTTATGTTGCTGGCAACATGGCACACATACAAACACACACATGTGGCATGTGGCCAATGCAATTTGCATTTGCATCTCAATTGCTTTTTTGCATTGTTTGCTTTGCAGTTGTTGTTGTTGTTGTCGTTGTCATTGTGGCTGCTGTTGTTGTTGTGGCTGTTGCTGCTGTCGGTTATCTCTCTCCACACACAGCTGCGTTTGCGTTAAGAGTTTGGTGTTTGCGATGCGGATCCGGTTTTCGTTGACCCACTTCCGGTTGCCAGTTGCCAGTTTGCCAGTTTGCCAGTTGCGAATTGTGTTCAGCTTGACCTTTGTCTCGCCCTCGCCTTGGCATACACGCTGCTGATAGCTGCTGGTTGCCCACCCACAGCAGCAGCCGACTCCAACACGATCCGCACCTCTGCCACCATTTGGAGCACTCCATAGTAAAGATAAAACGCCTACGCTTTGCACTACATTCATATTTCGTCGACGTCTTCGGCATCCGACCCGTCGCCTGCCATTTCTTCTGCTGTTGTTGTTTATTGTTTCTCTTTCTACGGCATCTCAATCTAACCCTATTTCTATCCCTATTACTCGCTCTAGCTCTGCTCCTACATGGCAATTTATTTAGCATTTTTATTGTGGTGCGTTTTGTTGTTCTGCCTTTTTTATGCTTGCCATCTATTTTTATCGTCTGCCGCAGTTGTTGCTGTTGTTGTTGTGATTGTTCTGTTTGTTGTGTTTGTTGTGTTTGTTGTTTGCGTGTTATTAGCTTTGATAAGCCCCCTGGCTCCTTAGCAAACCTCGACTTTGAAGTCTTTTGTCTTGGGGCCTCACGCCCGCACCTTGGCATACAGCATACAACAAATTATGCATGCAAAATTTACCTTGTTGTTGTAGTTGTTGCTGTTGTCTGTTCTTGGCAGATTATGCGAAATTTATGCAATATTTGACATATATTTGGGGACTTCGAGCAAATCCATTTGTGTAATGCTCTGAATATGATTGTTTATACACTTACCATTAATCCATGTAAATCTTTAAACGCTGCATTTAGATTGAACTTTAAACTACACTCGTATTCGTTTTGGGGAGCGATTTCTACTCTATACATACATGTATTATGTATTATTTTAATCAAATTACATACATTTATTAACATTTATCATTAGCTATATAGAGGAGTTTCGAGTAAATCGCAGTAAAGATATTCAATGCAAAATTCAGTCAGGGAAAACTGCTTTATTTATCTGCATAGCAGTTCTTTTGGAATGATTGTAAAAAATGTCCCACTGCAATTAAGTCATTTGTTGCATATCGAAATGAACCTAAGTCGGTTGCAGCAGCAGGCAGCTCTTGCTGTTTGGTATCGTCCCCTGCTGAGCCTATTGCCACTGTCGCCTCCGTTTGTTGTTTCACCTATTTGCAATTTGAAGAATTGTTTTGCCAATTTGGCAACAAAAGAAGAAGAAACAAGGAAGCAAGCAGACGACAAACAATTCAATTGATGTCGGAATTCGGGCAGAACAGGTATACTAGTCTAGGAGTCCTCGACCCACCCAAGGTGTTCCGCAACTGGCAACCCATCGAGCAGCGAGCAGCGGGCCAGAGATGAGCCGAAGATTTGTCACATTTGCTTTGCAGTTTTGTCAGAGGCAGTTGGCGGTGGCAAATAGAAAGGCGCTGAAATTGGAAAAGAGCCTGACAAAGTGTTTGTTGACTTCTGCGTGCATTGTTTGCACCTTAATTTACAATCTTTTGCGGTCAGCAGGTGCCGCCTGCGGTGCCAAAAGATTTTCTCAAACTTCAATCGTAGCTCGGCTAGGCTATGAAGTAAAAACTGCTAGGCCTTCAGTTCGGAGCTTTGCCTAACCTATATCTATGTCTAACGTTTGCTGGCTTAACCCATTTTTCGGCAGTTGGCCCTATCAAATGCACAATTCTTGTTCAGGCCACGTTCGGTTTGACTTTGACCCCCATGTCAATATTGATTATGGTATTCGGTTAATGGTAATGGCATTGCACTCCAACTTTACCGTTGGGCCCTTTTCCGTTTCCAGGTGCTACTCCCGTGGCGTTTGCCTTAATTTGATAGCTTGTTTTATTTGTCTGGAGCAAATAGCTTTGAGTGATGGCCTGACTCCATCTCGACCTGGCCAGCCACTCTCCTACATTGTTTTTTTTTTTTTAATTTTGATGAAGTGTCACGCTGTCCAAGTTCAATTAGTTTTGTATGCTGCTCTTCAAAAGCTGTGCCGATGTTCTGCGCCCTGCCATGTTTCATGCCAAGATTGATTTTTTTGTTGTTGCTGCTGTTGTTGTTGCTGTACTGTTTGTACTGTTTCTGAGATTGACATTTGACGTGCATAGAATTTGTCTAACTGTATTTTGCCTTTTCATGTGTGTTGTGTGACGTTCATTACTTGCCGTACCCCTGAGCTTGACTCTCAGTCTTCTGTTCAACTTCATTGCCCATTCTTCAGACTCAATGTTACGGGCGGCAAAAACTATTTGCCTCAGTTGACGCGCCAGAAAGAGTTGAAAGTTAAGGTTGGGATCATATTCATTTTATTATTGCTATAAAGACATGAGTCCAAATTTTGCATTGCCAATGGCTTTTTGACCATGGTTTGGTCTATATTTCAATACCACACTTAAATCTTATAATAAAAAGTTTGGTCTAAAATTTATATAAAAATTCTGCCCAGCCAATTCATAAGAATTTACATTCATTCAAAAACTTTTATAAATTTTCCACTTAAAACACCCTTGGAATAGCTTCCCAAAAACAAAAGACTCAGACAACGAACTTGTCATTGAAAGCAAAACTTTTGAAAAGCTGCCGGGCGACAAAGCTTTAAAAATGCGCCAACGGCCCACGCATAAAATTATTTAGCTCACATGAGTCACGCCAGCCAAAAAAAAAATGAATAAATATGATTAAAAAATGGGTACAAAGTCTTGTTAAAACTATTTATGCAAATAAAAATTGCAAGTTGATTTCAAAGAAAAAAACAATACATAAAAAATGAAGATGAAGATGAACAGCAAATCATGAGCCATAAACATGACCAACAGCTTAGGCGGTGCTGAGCTGGACACGGACACGGACACGGATTGGAAGTGCTGGTGGCGCGAGAGGGGAAAGTAAGCGAAAAGAAGGCGAGTGACGCAGTTGCATTTGGCCAAAAGGCCAAAGCGATGATGAGGCGGCTGCTGTTGTTTGGGCTTATGATAATACCAACAACAACAAGAGTCGTGAGCAAAATCCAAAATTTATACAACCTGCGAGTTGAAATTGTGGTCTGTGGTCTGTGGTCTTTGTATCTGTATCTGTACCTGTACCTGTACCTGTATCAGTGTCCGTCTCTGTGTGAGCTTTCATTTTCGAAGCGATACCGTTAACTGCAAAACGCTGGAAATAAACAGAAAAATCTAAAAAGCAACAAAACAAGAAAACAAAAAAAAAACAAAAAAAAGCAGCCAACATCAACAATCAACCAGCGGCAATCAACGCTGCTCGTAAAGCAACAACAAGTGCGAAATGAGCAGCCAAAGAGGAAATACAACAACAAAATGGCAAATGCAGCGACGCGTCGCAGCAGCAGCAGCAGCCGCAACAATAACGACGGCGGCAACAGCAGCGCCGGCAACTGTAATTGTTGCTCGCATGTTTACAAGGCGAAATAACAGGAAAAAATGTTAAATTTTTGTTAAGTAGGTCAAGTTGTGCTGCGAGAGCGAGCGGTCGAGCAAAAGAGATGAAGCTAGCGAGTGACAGAGACGCAGCAACAGAGCGAGAGAGAGAGCAAAAGAGAGTAAGAGAGCGAGCATCCAACAAGTATGGCAGTAAAGTTAGAACTTGACGAACCTTAAACTTTAAGCTCAAAACTATGAAAAAAAGTTAAAAATAAAGTTGACAATTGATTTACATTTTAAACAATATTTAATACAAACTTCCAATTACTTAGTGATATTCAAAGTTGACCTCTCTTAAAGATCAGCTGCAGCACGCAACATAAACAAACTTAGCCCTGACTTTGACCGCCGGTGTTTGCAACGAACAGCAACATCGACCTCGGCCGAAAAAAAAAAAAAAAAACAGCACCTGCGATCAAACATGTTGCGAGTACAACATGTTGCAGCGCAACGCTCTCTCTTGCGACTCTCTCAGACATGCCTCGCACTCAGTGGCCAGGTGAGTAACTTCTTTGATCGCCGCTGCTGCTGTCGACTGCGATGCCGACGTTGACAGCGGCTTCTTGGGCCGCTGCGGCTCGAAAATTTCTTTTCGTGTTGCGCCTGCGCCACAGTTGGCTTTCTACCGTTGACGTCTTCGGATTTGTGCGATTCTTTGCGCGCAGCAACTTTTTTCGCGTTTTGGTTTCGCGTGTGCTTCCGATTCGGCTTCAGCTGTGGACGTGGACTCTCTCAGATAGACACACACACATACACATGCACACAAATACGCGCAGCATGTAGAGTGGCATAATAAAAAGAGCAAGCAAAAGAAATTGGAACAACCAATAAAAGAAGTGACCAATTCAAAAATAAAGTTAACAATAATAACAACAACAGTGATAAATATGTTAAAAATGCGTTACAAAAATTGTGAAAATGGTTGACAAAATGTTAAGAGCAAAGCTATCGATTGCTCCAGATAGTGTTTAAATATCAAATTAATATATATATCAATGAATATATGTATATGTATATATATACAACCATACAATATACCGTATATGAAGAAGTGCAAGTGCAATACAGTTATTGAAAACAACAGCAAAGGAAATACACGAAAAAGTTAAAATTCAAACCAACAAATATAACAAAGATATACGTACATATATATGTATCCTAAATAAAACAAAAGTTATACTCTATCCAACAATCAACCATTCAACAACAAACGAACTCTTGAAGAACGCTGTTGTAAATAATTTCACACCAAAAGGCGGAATATTACAATAATATATTCATCTGTCTTATCGTCATCTCAAAATCCCTCAAAATACAATCAGTCAAAAGTCGTCCATTGTACATATATACGATACGCAATAAATACAAAATAAATATATATGTGTATCAACATATGCTAAAAGCAATCCTTCATCAAGGGATTATCTAAGGATTAAAATATAAAGAAAATATATATATACTATATACCCACTCGTACTACTCCCCGTTCATTATTTTATGCATATATTTATGTCTTCCTCCCATTGTTTTTGTGAGTATACAAAAATGTTTATGCTTTTCATTTCAATATTATTTCGCTGCCCATACTTTTTATTTCATTTATTAACCTTTCCTGCATGCCTTACAAAATAACATTGAAAAAAGATTACTTCTATTCATTTATTTAATACTATTTCTATTTGGTTTGGTCAAAGGATTTCAATTAACTTTCAGAGTAAATCAAGCTTAACACATATTTCATTTATGGTATCATGACATCTCTCTATATCATGCAAACATTTATACAAAACAATTCGGATATAAATATACGGCAATATCTACCAACATTTAACCGCATAATGAAACTGTATTAAAGGAATTCAAAATCACGCATTCAAGGATTACAATCGAATCAAAACAGAAAATCGAACAAGGATTATACAATAAAAATAAAACTAGAAGAACAGCAATCAACTGAACAAATTGTGAACTATAGTTCAAAATGTTCAACAGCTGAAGGCTGCAAATTTCGTAAAAGTAAGTAATACCAAGTATGTGAACGAATTTTCTAGGAGCCAAATAAACTTAAGTCAATGGCCTCACAATAGGAACATTCTCAAGCCTGATTTATAAACAAATCAGCCAAAAGTCATTGACCGAATTCGTTTCCGATATTACTCACCTGTTATGAAATACAACGCAATAGGACTGCGGGGGGGCGGGATGGATGACAGGGGCTATGAGAGCTGAGAACTGAGAACTGGGCAGCTTTATTCATGAGACAATTGCGAAATTCACAAGTAGGCGCGTATCTATCTATCAAATACCATCAAAACATCCTCAGATGCTAATTAGTATTGTAGTCAAATGTTGGTCAGGCCTTTGTCATTAGTTACACTAGCTTTATATAGGTATCCAGCGAAAGTCCAGTTTTAAATATGTTATCTGAGCTTTAATTAAAAAATATCTCAATTTAGAAATTAAAAAATAATTCTACCAAGTAGTTGAATTCTACCAAGTCGCTTGACACCGACACCGACCTCGATCCCGACCCGAAATCCCAAAAAAGCTCTTAACTGCACTCGGAAGTAAAGTTCTTTCAATTTACAGCTAAGATTGTTGCCAAGCGCTTTTGCCAAGCTAAAAATAAATCATAAAAAGCCGTTTGTTTGTCTACCAAAATGGTCTAAAATACAACAACAACGGAATAGCAGCCAAAAAAAAAAAACAGTCAACACACACACACACACACACACACACAGAGAGAGAGAGACCTCAACAACAACAGTAGCGGCTGTTTGTACCGTTATATGACGCAAAATTACGCTTACTCATTCAGTGAGGCGGCGGCTCCCGAAAAGAGAGGAGAACTCAAAAGTCGGCGTCGCCGTCAAAGTCAAGCTGGGAGCGCATTACGCTCATCCCCAAATAGGCACAGCTGCAAAAACAACAACAACAACAACAGTAACAGCAACAGCAACTTATGAGTGTGGCATCGTCAATGAGCGTAGCAAATTCGACTGAGCATTAAGTTGCATTTCAGCGGGGGGGGGAAAACTGATATTTTTAGCTTACTTTTTAAATCCATTCATTTTTTTTTTTTTACCTGTATGGTATTGGTATTGGGCACACAAAACAAATAATTGAAAGCCGGTTTGATTTTTCTTCAAAAAATCTGATAAGCTTTGAAACTGTAACACATCAATTATAAAAGATGAAACAATTAAAAAAATCAATATTTTCGTTTTAAAGCAAGAAGCCAACTTACAATTTGATAATAACTATATTTCATATTTGTTATGGCTACGATCTTAATTTTGGGATAGCCCCATAGTGAGAGACGTCAATTATTCTCGGCTTTTGATACATCTTCTTTTTCTTGTCAACTAACAATATATTTTCAAAATGATCATAATTTTGTAGACTTTTAATTTGTTGATTTTAGTCAACACCCACCACTATGTATATACACTCGTGTCGCATTCAGGTCAATAATCAAATAACTGTCCCATGACTATTGCCATTACCAAAAATTAATCGAAATTTATTACTCAATTTGCTATACTTGTAAATTAGCTTGGAATATTTATACTAATAATCCCGTTGGAAGCTTCGAATCGGCTTTTATGTTCAATTTGCACATTTGGCAGCAAAATCAAAACACACTACGCAAATACTATATAGGTATTCAGCGACAACAACAACCATAACAATAAACAACAATTTTAGACGCGCGCCTTTCAAAAGTTCGGTGACCTGAGCAATGTTTTGGGTTTTTGGGGATTCAACTTGCCAGACACGCCGGATTGTTGTCTTTGTTGTTGTTGTTGTTGTCGGCTCAGATGACCACATTAAGCTTTAAATCAGACAAATCGCAAACGGGGTTGTGAACAGGCTAATACCCTGCATTCAGAAATAGTAAAGCATCTCAAAATAACTTAATGTTAAGGGGTACTTCTCATTATTAAGTCAACGGATCTGGATATAGTCAAGTATCAGTAGGATATATTAGCACTATAATATAATCAGTTTCAGTAACATTACATTTTTTTAATTGAACAAATGCATACACATAGTCCCAAAATTAGTCAAAACAACAACCAATATATAGCCTTACTTGTACCTTGACTGATTACAGGGTATAACAAGTTTCGGCACGCACAACAGCGACCACCGCAAGGGGCACGAGGGCGTCATTTAAATAACAACAAAGTAATAACCAACTAAAAATAGTTAAACATCATAAAAATTTGCATAGTTGTTGTTAGTTGTCGGTTGGTTGCTTGGCAGCTGGGTTGTTTCGTTGTTTGGTTGTTTGGTTGGTTGGTTGGTTGGTTAGTTGACTAGTTGGCTGGATCACCAAACAGACACAGGGTGTGGTATGGTGGTGCTGGTCTCGGCTCCACCAGCCTCTTGTACAGCCTCAGCCATTAAAATAGCGCCAAGCCTCTGCAACTGGCGGGCTGACCGCGGTTCCATTTGAGTTTATCGCCGGGTTGTCATCTCGTTGTCGGACACATATTGGCTGTCCACCTTGCAAGGGACGGCTAACGGTGTCGTCGTACCCAAGCATTTGATACTTGTTAGCCCGTTGCTCCCTCCATTCATAAGTTGAGTTAACCAAGCGTTACAATCAATGCCCGACTTGACCACACACTGTCAAGTAGTCAAGGAGTGGAACTTAGACATCAAAATACTTTAGATAAACAAAGGCAGCTACTTACAAACTGGTTACTACAATATATGTCTAAAAGCTATATTAGTAATAGCAAAAAACTCATTGCTAAGGATTTAAGCTATAATAGTTTTATATACACCAACGTCAGATTGGATGTTCTCCCTATTCACACACTCTATATTTATTATATCTAGTCTAGTCTTTGAGAATTAAAAAAAATACTTCCATTTTAGTTCTTTAGAAGTCTTTTATATTAAACAAAAATAAATAAGCCATACATAAAATAAAACTGTCTGAATTACTCTTAATTAAAAAAGTCTTTTAATGAGCTACCACTCAAAACTTTAAAACTAATAACCAAAACAAACTATTAGTATTATATACAGGATATTCGCCTCGAAAACTAGTTAAGCTTTTATGCGTTCTTTGATAAATGATTTTCCGCCCAACTTCATTAAAAATGTGCTTTCGCATTGCTGCCAAACTGCTTTTCCAGCAACTGATCCAGTTAATTTAAAACTTAATTAACACCTGGAACATTATTCATCATATGCTATATAACACCCCCATATCTCGCCGGTATGCATAACTTCATCAGCAACGCCCACCAAATGGACGACGCAGAGGACAGCATCGTGGTCCAGTTTAAGTCAGAGCCGACAACAAAGATACACACCTCTATCTAAGTCGGGGGAAACAGCTGAATTTCTGTGCGCAGTTGCGGTTAGTTGGCCAGTTGAAGTTGGAGTCGTAGTCGGAGTCGAAGTCTGTTGGTAGCAACAACAACAACAGCAGCACACGTGCCACATGTGCTGTCAAGTGCGCAGCTAAACAAGAACCGAGCACGTCTCCATCTCCGACTCCCATTGTTGCAAGTTGGCTGTTCTCAGTATTTTGTTTTTCAGCTTTGCCTCTTTTCTACTGTTGCTGTTGCTCACTGGCAGCAATTTGCTGCATCCACATTTTACAGCTTAAGATAAACTTGAAGATGGAGATGGAGGCAGACGCAAAGTCGAAGACGAAGTCGGAGTCGGAGTTGAGGCAACCTTCATTGAGTGATGGCGACCTCAATGCCAGCCACACGTTTCTGAGGCTGCGGCTGCTTTTTTTCGGCTTCTCGGTCTTGGTCAAAGTTGGTTGTTTGGAAAACTGCTAGGCAGCCTTGCAGAGTTGTTGCTGCTGTCGTTGTCGTTGTTGTTGTTGTTGGCATTGTACGTGCGGTTTTCCAAGTGGAAATCGTTGCGGTTGTAAATTTTGCAATCAAATAATTTTTCATTCGCTTTTTCCGACGCCAACTCGCGACCTGATTTTTCTTTTCATTTTGACCGTTGCCAACAGAGAACACAGGAAAAAAGTGTTTGCTGTTCTCTGTTAGCCATTTGGTGTTTGGCTGTGGAAAAACGTTTTGACCTTTGCCGCTGCTTCGTGTTCGAACATTTAAACGGAAGTTGATTGCCGCCAAAGGTTAAGCTCAATTTCCGTTAAAGCCCCAGCTGAAGCCTCCATTTGGACCTCGGCAACTTTGTTCTCTATTTCTTTTTTCGGGAGAGCTAAGAACTCAATTTCTTGGCTTTTGTAGCAGCTGTTGGAGGGTTCTTGTTGACGGTTTCTTGCGGTTTCTCCCATAAGTAGTTGTTGAAGTTGAAAAGTTCACTTCATTCCATCCGCAAGAAGTTGAAAAAGTTGATTGTTCAGTTTTTAAAATGCGTTTAGCTTGATAGGGTGGAAACTGGTTAGGTTTGTTTTGTGGGGGTGTGTTCATTTTAGGGAGATGATATATAAGCAATTAAATAATGTGAGCATAAAATTATCTTATATATAAGATTATACCCAGCAATAATGTTAAAAGGAAATTCTTAGCTAGTATAAATCAAGTAAACAAGTATTTAAAAATGTTTACTGAAAACTTTTGGGTATTATTCAAAATATTTATAAAATATACAAGACATATTTATCAATTCTGAAGTCGCAACTGATTCACTATTTATATTACTTAACGGTATTTCAAGTGCGCCCACAAACTGACCGAGTAACTCATTAAAATATATAAAGCTCTCAGCTCAGGGTCATAAAATCACTCGGTTGTCAAAAATTTGCACTAATTCATTCAAAATGACCGTTAAAATCGTCCAACATAAACACACACACTCGCGTAGTTTACAACAAACACATCGGAATCGTAATTATAATGCCCACAGCGATGCCCGAACCCCAATCCGAGTCCAAATGTGTAGCTCTCTGACCATAATCTGAAAATCCCATTTACAAGCTCAAATTACAATAGAGGCGCATTGTTTGTTATTGTTGTTGTTGCTGTTGCTTTGTGGCGCACCCACGCGATTTCTGTGTGTGTGTGTGTGCGTGTGCGTGTGCACGTGTGTAGGTGCTGGGGCCATTCAAATGCAAAAAGACCAGCGAACAACCGTTACAATGTGGCTCATTAAAACAAAAAAATGTTGAGTAGCCACAGCAACAACAATAAAACTTTAGCTTTAACAATAAAAAAGAACAAAAAAAAAAAACAAAATTGTGTTAAAAGTGACGCTCAGTCAAACAATAAAAGAATCAGAATGTCTATAAAATATTTCACGCCAATTTTGTAGGCGCATCCAAAACGTCACTCAAATCTAACAATCAAAGTAGCCGTTACATTTTGAAAAAATTCTTCAAATCAAAATAACAGCAACAAAGACAAAGAACCAGAGCCAGAGAAATGAAGGCAGCATCATCTCTTTAGTAATGAGCAATGGGAATGAGATAAAAGCAACCAAAAAACCAGCTAACAAGAAAATAGTAAAAAACATTAATGCAGATTTACGTATTAAATTTTTGTAAGATCTTAGAAAAGATTTGCTTGATTTATAATGCTAAAAGCCGGACCTTCAGAAAGTTTCTTCTCAGTTTTTTAAGTTTCAAAACGCACTTGATTATATTTATATAAGTACTTAAAATAAAATCTATAATATTGTTTTAACACAAATTTTCAATATAATAATTGTAATCTGCAGCATACCTAATTCCACATATAATTCAGTTTTATTAATATTAAAATAAGTTAGTATTAATATTTGCATACTTTGTCATTATAATTTGTCAGGTGGAATTAATCAAAAGTCATTTCAAGCCTAGACACACTTGCCGCCATTTTGTTGTCAGAGTGCACGCAAAGCTTAAGTTTGAGTTTCAGTTTGCGTTTGAGTTTGAGCTTTAGTCGAAGCTTCGTGGCAGCTTCGTCTCGGCTCTGCCGAACACGGAAGTATGTCAGCAGGTCTCTCGTGTAACGGTAGTTTGGCTGCTGCCGCTGCCGCTGCCACGCTTAGCTGCGCATGCTTAACTGACGCTAACTTCGCTGTAGCTGACGCAGTCGGCGTCGCTGTCGCTGGTCTCTTTCAGCTGCTCTTTGTTGCTTTCCGCAGGCTGAGCTAGCAACATGTTGCTACGACAACAACCTGTTGAAAGCGAAATTGTCTGCGCCTCTCTTTGCGCTGACCAATACCAAACAAGTCTAGCTGCAAGCACTCAAGTATATATTGGCCAACTTGCCTATTGCCTCTTGGCTCTTGGCTTTGTGTGCTTTCTTCTTTCCAACACACAAACACACACATAGAAATACATAAAAGTGGCCAAGCCTCAAAAAACTTAACTGTTTATGCACAAAGTGAGAAAAAAAAACTTTATTTTCTTGGCTCATTTGCTTTACCGTTTGCTTCTCCCAGAAAAATAAAAACAACTCACAAAATACACTCTTTTATATGCTCTCAGTGTCGAATTTCGTATTCTTGGTCTTGAATATTTGGTAGTAGTTGTAGGCAAGGGGTAAGGGGTCTGCCAGGCACCTGTGTCGCTTACTTTGTTGTTGCTGCTGTTGTACTTTCATTGGTTTGGTGTAAGCTCTATCCAAATCCAAATCCAAATACGATATCCCATGGCCCAAACTATGCATAGCTACAAATTCTGCTGCGTCGCTGTTGCGTTTATTTCTACCAATTTATATGCTAATTTAACTGATTATTAATGTTGTGACCCAAATACCGTTTGGAAATTATTATTGGCCATTCTGGGTATCGATTTGTTGTTGGTTTTTTTAGTTTTGTACCCCTCTTCAATTTTTATTTATTTTTTGGTTTGTCCGTCCGCTTTGTTGTTGTTATCGTGTTTCGAATGTCTCAACTTGAGCCCCATTTGGCGGCGTCTTCCCGTGAGTAATCGCTGGTAAAAATTATATATATGAAAAGCCCCGTGGAAATGTTTTGATATGCAGCTCAGATCACAGGCGGCCCAAATGGATTACGATTAATATTCGTCTTTAGAATATGTATTCGGATTTGTATTAAACTCACATTAGGGCCAACCACTCGTTTGGTTTGTCAGCAAGTGCAGCTGCCCCTTGAAGTGGCACCTGTAGATCTTGAAGATATTAAAATAAATAACGGAAGTTGCTTGTAAGCCGAGCTTAGAATGAAACAACAAATGTTTGATGTATCTGTCGGATTTGACCATAAAACTAGCAAATGATTTGAACTCAATACTCATAGAAATATTTCGAGAAAACATTAATTTCATTTAAAGTTATGCTTCAATTAACATTTATTAATTTCTTACGCCGAAACCAATCATACTGTAGTTTTCGAAATCAATTTCAGAGTCCACATTTTGACTAATGCGAATTGATTGATTCGAAAATATTCTTCGGTTTAATTTTTGAACATATTTCAGTTTCGCTTTTGTTGGGAAAACTCAAAGCTCAGTTGAGTAACAAAAAGAACTTGTAAAATTTGTAGATTCATTTCACAGCTAACATTTAACTTAATAATTAAAGTATTGTAGCTGTAATTCGTAACTTATATATATTAGTCATCATCGCTCTTTAGAATTAGATGTATATATATATAATTATATTTATATAATTTGCACAGTTGAGTCCCCTTATCGTAGTTACTCACTATAGATGGCTTTAAATATAATTTAGAATATAATTTCGCAACTAAAGATAATTATCATTATTATAATCAGACTCTTTTCTGTCTCTGTTGCAGCTTCAACTGATTCATTATTAGATATTTGCGGCAAGAAGAAAGAAAACCAAAAATTTCTATCCATCGACTGGGTCAACTGACAATGAAGTTGTGCAGCATGAACGGCCCAAGTGAATCGGAAGTCGAAAGCCTACTGATGAGTCCCTGCTGGGGACCAACGCAGACCAGCAGCCAGGATCAGTATCTGCTGGACGGACACAAGCTGCTGCTGGAGCACGATCTGGACTCGCTGCCCAGTGATGCCGACCAGAAGAACTCTATGGATGTGCTGGACAATCTGCTTCTGAATAGCTCCTCGCTGAATGGGCTGTCCGATCTGAAGCCACTGCCGCCTTTCACTGGCTATACGAGCCACCTGTCCATCAATGGCATCTCTGGGCATCACTATCATGCGATTGCCCAGCGGCTGCCTGACGAGAGTAACAACAACTACTTACAGAGCGCCTACCAGCAGCAGCACCACCACCAGCAACAACAGCAGCAGCAGCAGCAACACCACCACCACCAGCAACACCACCAACAGCAGCAGCAGCAACATCAGCAATCAAACAACAGCAATCCAAATGCGAATCCCACATCCACAACGGCGGCGACGACGTGCAGCGGGACGGGTGGTGGCGGTGGTGGTGGAGGTGGCGGCTCCTCGCAGGAGCACAACATAGTCTCCTCATCCACCTGCCTGCCAGAGAGCGTGCTCAGCGCCGATGCCGACGCCTGCCTCAACGATGTCAAGCTCTTTGCCGATAGTCAGTTAGATTCTAAGCTCTACTCCGTAGCGGATAGCTGTGTTATGAACTCCAATGGAGCAGGCGGCAATGGTGGTAGCTCCTCTTTGGCCAGCAGCGGCTCCACGCTGACGCCCATTGACCAGGTGGCCGATTCGCTGCACGGCAGCGGCGTCCGCATCTACAAGGATCTGACGGAGTATGTGGATATGAATAGCATCGATGATATTGCGGCCATTATTGGGTCGGCGATAGCGGACACCACGGTGCCCAATCAGCTGGACAAGGAGGAGGGCAACGATACGCGCGACAGCTGGATGGATCTGGATGCCTGGATCGATGGCAACTGCATACAGAACGAGGGCAAGGTGCTCGTCTCGCAGCAGGATACGCTTAGCGATTTCATGCTGCCCCACTCACCGCTGCCCGTCCACGCCAGCAGCTCCACGTTGCAGAGTCTACTCAGCCATGGCTATATGCCGCTGCTGCAGAATCGACTGCAGCATGGACCGCCTGGAGCGGGTGCATCCGTCGGCGGCTCATCGGCGACGACGACCACGTTAAAGACAGAGACGCCTAGTTCTACCTCATATTGCAACGAGCTGTCGGCGGCCAGCAGCAGCTGCAGTCCGCCGGGCTCAGTGGTCAGCACCACGGACAACAACCTGATGATCAATCCGCGCTACCTGACCAACACCAGCAACAATCCCAACCAGCAGCAGCAGCAGCAACAGTCTGCATATCAGCTGACGCCGAATGGCGACTTGTCCGGCACTGGACTGAAGGATGGGGGTCTGTGCAGTCCGGACATGCTGAGCAGCTATCCGCACACGACAAGCACCACAAATGCGCCCTCGGGCACACCCAAGGCCAAGCGCTCCCGAGCGCATAAGAAGTCCAGCCAGCAGCAGCAGCAGCAGCAACAACAACAGCAGGCGGCCCAGGGGGATGCCGGAGCGGTGCAGCTGAGCGCCATGTCGCCATCGGGCGTGGCCAGTTTTAGTGCCAGCGATCTGAGTGGTCTGCTGGGCAAGGAGAAGCCGGTGCATCGCTGTAGCATATGCAACCGTGGCTTCCTCAACAAGTCAAACATCAAAGTGCATCTGCGCACGCACACGGGGGAGAAGCCCTTCCGTTGTGATGTGTGCGCCAAGGCCTTTCGCCAGAAGGCGCACTTGCTCAAACATCAACAGATACATAAGAGAATTGGGCGTGACTGACCGCGGCGACAACCAAGTCCCGCTCGCTCGCCCACTAGCAAAGCACACATACAAAAACAGCAAACTAAGCAGCAACCAATTCTGCCCACCTGCTGATGCAGCCACGCAGAATGGAGCGCACAAAAGCGCGGCTAATCCGCTGATGCACTGCAGCAGTGTCGCGCTTCTGTGCGCTGTGCTGGGGAAACTGCCCGCCAATGCCACCCGCTCACCACAGTCCAGGCGCCACGCGGGCCTCGGGGCTGTGCATGCTTGGGTCCTTGGGTGTGGCAGCTTCTCGTGTATCGCATTGCTTGACCACAGCCAGTGTGGATGGACCTCATCTCGAGAGTGATCCGGGTGAAGCAATGCCATACACATAGCACTTGATATTCGTTGTTGTTGGTTGCTTTTGATCTCTTCGCTCAGTGCTTATCACTTAGTCAATATCCGGGTTGGTGTTAGCAAATGGGGTTTAGGGGTTGCAAAGAAGTCAAAAAACAGTTATTTCAAACTAATACATTTTAGTTGAGTCGGTTTTTAAATTATCATCAGTATTCCACATTTACATCTGAATTCTAGTTTTCTGAAAGTTTGTACTATTAAATATCAACCTACTACCTCCACAGTTTCATTCATAAATAGACATAAACATTCTTCAAAAAATGCATCAGAATTACAATCAATAAAAGTGGATCGTTAGCAGCTACCAGATTACTCACCATAAGTAGAAAATAGTATGGGCTCATTTGGAAGAGCAATTTGATCATATGATATCCGATGCATCATTATTTAATGATTTTACGTACTGAATGCAGATAAATGCATCGTTAAAACTATATGATTCTGATACACATAAACGTTGACTATGAATTCAGAGTTAGAGCCTACCTAAATGCGAAAATACTTAAATGCATTTAGTAGGGACAGAAATTGAATCAAGTATCATAGATCAAAACTCCATTGAGCTTTTTTTTAATGTCAAACAAATATCTGAAAGGCGAGTCATTATTTAATTAATGTCATAGATATCATTTAAATAATGATCGCTTTCTGTGTGGCTTTAAAGGAAAACTTAAAACTATATATTCTCAATCCGTCTAACTTTTAGAACTACAAACTGTGATGCAGAATAGTTTGAGCTGTAAAAATGTTACTAGGCAGAATACTTGAAGCTTGTACAATTAAAATGACAAGTCCGTATCAAATAGCAACAGAGCAGCATATTTTCCCATATTCAAGTAAATAGTACTTCTAGTAGTACAACTAGTACCATTCCCAAGGCAAAGAGACCACAAGCAAGTAAGAACAACGAAGCGTCCAATTGTCTTTTTGCAACTGTTGTTCTGTTTTGATGCAAACCTGCGCGCTTCGTGCACCTTAGGCCCTGGCACAGGTATACACATAAATAATAGATATATAGAAATGTAGCTAGAATGTAATGTTAATGTTATTGTCTAGCTGAATGTTCATTTAGTAATTGCATATAAGAAATGTGAATGTCTGTAATTTGTATAAATTATGTACCTCATCGTGTTGAAAACTTTAAGCGTTAAACATGAAAAGCAATACAATTATAAATTACAAACATAGCATTAAACATAAATGTACAAATAAAAGAAAAACATTTAAATATATAACAATGTATATATATATATATATGTATATTTTTTTATATATGTATATATATCATATACTTAGTATAAGTTGTAGCGGGCTTGGCAAAATAACAATACTTGTTAAATTTTTAAATAGAAACTAGACATAATATCGTAAATTGGAAACACACACAAAACAAAGCAAATTAAATACATAATAATAAATATGAAATAGTAAAGTACTCAAGTAATAAATTTTATTACACTTACATTTAAAAGTTGTTAATTTGTTTTTTAAAAATTTGTTGCTAAAGTTTATGTTAATTTTATAATACATTAAACATGGAAATTACACAAGCATGAGTATGTCCAATAAATAATATTTTAAATATATTTATGTTCGTGCGAAAATCTTGAAAATATTTATGACTACAAAACTAGCACATATTTTAATAAACGATTATTGTTGAAGCTATTCATGTAAGAAAAAAATTAATGATTCATAAAGAATATTAAACAACAAATAATAATAATAATTTTACAAAGTATTTGATTACTTTAAATAAAAATGTATCAATATTTAATGTAATTTAAGTTTTGTGCAATTTATTTATTCAAGTTGAACAAAGTGCTAAAAACATGCACAAAACACTTTGTACTTTTCAACGCAATTCTATTGTAAATATTTATTTTTCTTTTTTTAATGTTTACTTCTCTAGAAATACAAAATTTTGTCATTTTAAATGTACAAAAAATAATAATATTTAAAACCAGAAATATGTTGTGTACTCTTCTTACTTCTATAGCGTTTAAAGTATACACAAATCAAGTATACGCAATGTTAAAATTCAAATTGTATGTATTTGAAAAAAATCCAATGCAAGTCAAATGAAGACAAAATTGGGTGAGTGGAGTGTTTTAGTTGATTAGGTGGCAACTGACTGGCTGACCGCGGTGTCCGCATTGCTTATGCCGCACGCATGTGCCGCTAGCTATCTAGCTTTCAGGAGGAACCTGACATCAAAGACATCAGCAAATGGAGTAGGTGCGAGTGCGAGTGCGGGTAGGGGCACAGCTGTGGCTCTGTCGCTAGCTATGGTAAAATATGCGGTAAGCTAAAGACAGCGACAAAAAACGATGGCAGCGACGACCAAAAAGCAAAGCAAACCAAACCAAGTCAATCCCAGCCGAGCAACAAGACAGAATCATTATATTGACCACAAATGCCGCCGCAAAGAAAGCAATGCGAAGAAGAAAGAGCTAAAGGCAAACCCAAAGCCCACACAAACACAAACAGAGATATAGACAGCGGCACCAATACAGACACAAAATGCCATGCATACTGTGCCACTGACCCAATTTCCAGACTCGTTTTTTTCCACCTCTTCTTCGCGCTGAAGCTGAAGAACCGCACGAAGCGGCAGCAGCGGCAGCAGCGGCAGCGGCAGCGACTGTGGCAGCCACATCGGATTTGAAATGTTAACTGGCCTGGCAGCCAGCGGCGAGCAGAGCGCGGCAATGAGATACAAGATACTTTGCCCGGTCGCATGCTCTTTCACCGCAGCGACAAAGACGAAGGCGATGGAGATGGAGACCGAGCTTGAGCTTGAGCTCGAGCTCGAGCAGCAGACACCGATAGCTCCAGCAATACTGGAGTCTGGAGTATGTTGTATACTTAGTTTGCATCGCTTCGCATCGCATCCGCATTTCTATGTTGCCTTTGTATCTTTGCTTGGCTTCGTTTCAGTTTTCTTCGACGACGTTGCATGTATCTGTAACTCGTTTCTGTATCTTGAGACTCGTATCTGTGGCACTTAAATTTATGCAATATCATGGCAATGTCTCTGACTTTGTCTCTCGCCCCTTTCATCTCTCATTCCCTCCATCTGGCAGCAGCCCCTTTTATAGTGTCCACGTTTTGTTCTAATCAAAATGTGCTACGTGTTTGTCTGCTCCCCAGTCAAAGTTCAAACAAAAATATTAACAACTGGCAAACATTTTGCTAGCTTTAAGCCCAAACAACAAATTAACAATACCATCTCCTATAATTCGTTTTAGGTGAATATCTTTAGCTTTGTCTTTCCATTCATTTACTATTTGCGATTTTTAATTGAGTTTTATTCCAATTAAATGTTATTTTCTACTCATCCTCTTTGGTTTGAACCAACTCTGCTTCTGCTTCTTGGTTGCAGGCAGTCATCATTTTGGCTAAGCATGACCCACTTTCTGGCCAAGATTTTGACGGCCAATCTGACAAGCCAGGCAAGTCATTTGAGACAGTTATGGTTAGTTATAGGAGTGGGTGTTATAACTGATATGGCTTCACATTAAGATAATTACACACAATATGAAGATAACATATGTAGAATAGGACTAACTTCTTTTTCAGGTAGAAATTAAATATTATATAAATTTGCTAGCATATAAAGCTAAAGCTTTTATATCAGCTATATATTATTTCTGTTAAACATTTGGCAAATTTATTTTTAGCACTTATTAGCCAATATGTTAATGAAAATTATAATAAAATAATTATTAAAAATGTAAACGAGTTTTATTTTTAAATGAGTAAGTATATATTTCTTGCCATTATTACATTAATATTAAAAATTACTGGAGACTTCGTAAATGACATTGCTTTTAAAAATCGGTTCAGTTTGTGTCAATGGATCCATACACTCGAATTTGTTGGGTAGAATTTGAATATGAATTTGAACCAATATGCTCGTAGACATAAAAGAATTATGGAAATGCAAGTTAAAATTTAAGGAGAAGCATTTTTGCCATGTAGTATTTAATATTGCTTAGGAAATAATAATCAACAAGTTTTCCCATTTTTTGATGGGTACTTAAAAAAATATGAGAATAGAAGGCTGAACCCGCTGTTCGCCTCCCGGCAGCTCTGCTATGGTTGTTGCCACTTTGTCTAGCTGACAAAAAAGTTACACAGAGACCGTCAGACCGACAGACAGAAAGTCAGATAGGCATTACAATAAAGTTGGCAAAATGGAAACAGCGACGTCGACTGCGCAGTTAATTTTGTCGCATATTGTCCATCAGTTGTTAATGTTGTAGTTGTTGTTGTTGTTGTTGTTGCTGCTGTTGTTGGTGCTGCTGCTGTAGCGCAGTTAAAGACACAATGACCTTGGGTGAAAGTTGCTCTCCATTTCTATTTTGTGCTTTGCTGCGGCTGCTGCTGAAATTGTTGCTGTTGCCGCTATTTGCTGTCATGCCATTTTTATACATATGTGTGTGTGTATGTATTTGTATATATGTATGCATAAGTGTGTATATTTATTGTTATTTTTTTTAACGATTTTCTTGTCACTGTTGTTTGTGTCTCTATCTATCTATGTTTATATTTGCTTTAAATGCTTCTGCTGCTCCCCTTTAGCTTTGTCTTTTCCACTCGTCAATGATTTGTTTGTTCGCTTTGTTGTATTTTTTTTATTTGATTTGTTATTTTGATTACTTTTGCTCTTGATTGAGGGGCCTTTGATGGATGCACATGAAAAGCTCAACGTTGAGTTCGACATCGAGTTGGAGCTGGCAAAACAGAACGGAAGTGCTTCGCGTGCAGGAAGTACCCCCGTGGTTTAGTGGGGGGTGGGGGTGTGCGGGTGAAGTAGGCGTTGTAGGTGAGAAAAGGCCAAAATTTGCAATGTTTACAAAGTGTGCCACATTTGAAGCACTAATCATAATCAAATATTGATAATTTATGCGCTAGGTTTTTCGGTTAATTGTCCGACAGCAAAACAAAAACAAACTAAAATACAAACTTCAAGTGTAGCGTAGATTTTGCAATGCGGCGTCTTCACGGCTCGGTGGGTAGCTGACCAAGATTCTTGGCAGAATAAACCACGGCTATAATTACATTATATTAATTTAATATTTAAGAACTGTGCCAGTTTTGTTTTTACTCCAACGCCAACAACGAATTTAACTTTAATTAACTGCAAAAGCAAACAGTGCACAACGAGCAAATCTTATGAAATATATGCAATTACGAGTAGACTTGGTTTTTACTAGTTAGTATTAAAAACCGAACTCATTTCTTGGGCGAATGCCAACAGACACAAATTAAACACTGTGGTTGTATTTCATTTAAGAAACACAGAATAATATTTAGAAAAACACAATACTGTAATTGATTAAGTTAGTATTTAGAAACCATTAAAGTTTTTACTATTTTTTATTTCTATTTAATTTCTATATACAAAAATATGCAAACAAGTGTTGTCTTAATTATTTATTTATACAATCAACATTTTCCTATAGATTGGCTTTAAAAACAATATCTTTTTTTCTTAATCTACAAATTTCTTTGTTCATGCT
This sequence comes from Drosophila maculinotata, assembly GCA_035045305.1. Classification (NCBI taxonomy): domain Eukaryota; kingdom Metazoa; phylum Arthropoda; class Insecta; order Diptera; family Drosophilidae; genus Drosophila; species Drosophila maculinotata. Next base: position 14,996,823 of record JAWNPD010000335.1, read on the forward strand.
AGCATATTATTATTTATGAAACAGCTACCAAAGATTTATGCTTATACTAGAAATGCTGTGTTAAATTTTAATTTACTGCCATTTCATATACAGCCAAGTTAAGAAAAGTAGGACAGTATTGGCATAATTTAAATATAAGGGGATAAATTCAAAGACAAGTTTCGCTTCTAATAAGATTTTACGAACTTCCAAATATAAACACAACATATTGGTAATAAATATACAAAGTATTGTATTAATTTATACGAATTTAAAATTAAAAAAAAATAAGCAGTTATCTTTAAAATATTTTTGAGAACTAAAGTTGAGCTGATTTTGAATGACAGTCCATCAACTTAAAGAGCTTAAGCGTTAATTTCCATTTGCCTATTTTCGTTGTCAAGTTCGTGGTGCATTTTAATGGCACACACGCTGGCCTAAAAGCTGGCCAAGAACGGTTAACAACAAAAAATGCGACGCGACTGCAATTAATTTACTTATAATGCAGCATTCTAAAGGCAGACGGCTGCCAACAACGACAACAACAACAACAACAACGACAGCAAACCAAACTCTGCCGCGAGATCTATTCAACAATAGGGGGGAGTGGGTAGGAGAGCTGTTTGTGGTGGCGCTGCTGGTCAGCGACAAGTGACCTCATTTTTATTGGAACCTCTCGGCAAGTTGCGTGGCACGGCCAGTTGTACGTGCCGTGATTGTTGTTGTTGTTGTTGTTGCTTGTTCTACTTTGAAATTTCACTTTTCAAATGTGAATGCGAGCGTGTGTGTGCGTGCGTGTATCTGTGTGTCTGTGTGTGTGTGTAGAAGAAATAAACATAATTAATAAACTAAATAAAAGCATGTGAGCATTTTTGTGCGTGCGCTGAACAAAATTTGTGCCACGCGGTGCATTCAAAATAAAAAGTGCACTGTCAATGCAAGTTTGTTGCCTAAGTCTTTTGATTTTTATGAATTTAAATGCAACGGCGAACAACAGCCACGAAATATGTCGAAAATATTAAAGCACAGGGCAAACCGAACAGCGAACCGAAAAGCAACAACAACAACAAACAAGCAACAACATTGACAATTTAACCTCAAACTTCAAAGTGTCACTGTCATGGCCCTTTTTACTACTCGCTGCGACGACGACGACAGCGACGGCGACGCTGACTGCGTTGCAGCCGCAACCTCAGCAGTCTTCGCTATAACCTGTTGGCAATTCAGTTTATGACTTTTTCGCGTCGCACACTGTAACCAAACAGACAAACAATAGCAACATTTGAGAAATTTTAAAGTAAAGTAAAATTCAACAAACAATTTTCACACCAAATTAATAACACACAATTTTTTGGAATTTTGTTCGTTTATATATATTTTAACCTATTTATTAAATAAATATTTTTGAATATTTTAATTAAAATTGTTGTATGTAATGATTTTAGTTGAATTTTCCTGTGTCAGCTGCTTTTAGTTAGACATTTAATAAATAAGTAAACTTGCTTAAAACTAAAATATAATAAAACATGATATGCATACTTAATTTCCACCAGAAATAAATCAAATATGATAAAATTTCGTTTAATTTACTTTATTTTTCTGTGCACACTGTACACACAAACGCAAAACGAAGCTTTCACCGGGTCTGCGGCCCACTGTGCAGGCAGCAGTCGCTGCTGCTGTTGCCGCTGCTGCTGCTGCGGCGACGTCGACATCGCACGTATTGCCACGAAAAGTGGGTCAACATGAAACGAGCCAGAAATGTAGAAAAAAATAAGCGGCAGCAGCCACAACAACAACAGCCACAACTTAAAAGCAAATCACGCTGACGAGACGAAGTCTTGTTGTTGTTGTTGTTTGTTATTATTGAAGAAAGCATTCATGCTGTGTGGTGCGACAGAGATGGCAGTAGGCGCAAAGCAACTTGTAAATTTATTTTTTTGGGTTTGGCCTTTGTGGAATTTATGTGACTTATTTAATATTTTGGTGCTGCTACTGATTGGTATCAAAGCTTACTTTGATTTCAACTAAGATATTGAATTGTTCGCCACAAGTAAATTATTTGTTATAATTTAAATACAAAATTCCCTTGCCGCCAGAGTACAAAGCGCCATCTGTCGCACAAGTGTACTCCCAGCGGCAGTGTTGATTAATAGTGGCACTATGCATTTGAACAGGGTAACCTAACGATAACATATCGAGCGGCCGCCACTAATAAGTCGCCGATAGTCTAGCTGCGCTGACATTCTTTTTTGTTTATACTTGAAAAGCAATAGTTGCTTTATAAAATTACAAAGATGTTGAATGGACAAATCACACACAGCTATGTGGGCAACACGTGCAGCGTGATGATACCACATCCACATGCCAAGGATAAACCAAAGTCCACGCCAGCGGAACAGGGCTGCTGTGATGTAGGTGCGGAGGGTGGTGAGGCAGGGGAGGGGGACGTTGGGTCAGAGACGGTGGCAGAGAGGGCTGCACATGTGAATTTGGATCGCATAAGGAACGTCGATATATACATCGGTGACAACGATTTATACTTTTATGCCGATATCAAGCTATACAAGTGAGTCATCGAATATACATACTATAGATATATACTATATATCTTTATCTTCATTGGCAGATTCCACAGTCGTCGCACTTTCGACTTTAGGGGTCTGAAAACGCTCATCATAATATTTAACACCACAGAGCACTATTACCAGCTTTATTTGCGCTGCCTGCCGCCCGTTGCCAATGCGGGCACAGGGCCAGCAGCTGGCAGCAGTGGCGGATTGACGCCCAAACCAAAGACAGCGCGCAAGGAGTATATTGCGGCGTTCCTGAACCTGCCATCGCTGGCGGACAAGCTGCAGGATAAGGCAGACCCGTTGGTGCACGAATGGAAGCTAAAGCGGATCACGGATCAGTGCCAACTGCAGCTGGATGCCCAGGATCGTGTCTACAAGCTGACCAGCAATTTTCGCTATGCCTTTGGCAGTCGTTGCAGCGGTCCGCTGCAGACAAGCGAGGTAAACACCTGTAGATCAATATACATAAGTCCATCAAATCTATTACAAACATAGTACGTTGCAGATCCACTAGAAACTTTGACCCGTCCTTACCTTTTGCCTTCATCCATGTGTCCACAATTATTAATGTGAAAGAAAGACAACATTAAACGACCCTATGTCTCTTTAGTTCATCCTATCCG